>CM077665.1:415114530-420114530 GCA_039707655.1 Elymus sibiricus
ACTACTCCAAGATCTGTCATGAACTCCTTCATCCAGACACCTTCCTTCGCCGCCTCCGAGGCAGCGATGTACTCCGCTTCGCATGTAGAATCTGCTACCACGCTTTGCTTGGAACTGCACCAGCTAACCGCACCCCCATTAAGAATAAATACGTATCCGGTTTGCGACTTAGAGTCATTCGGATCAGTGTCAAAGCTTGCATCGACGTAACCCTTTACGACGAGCTCTTGATCACCTCCATAAACGAGAAACATGTCCTTAGTCCTTTTCAGGTACTTCAGGATATTCTTGACCGCCGTCCAGTGTTCCATTCCTGGATCACTTTGAAACCTTCCGACCATACTTATGGCAAGGCTGACATCGGGTCTTGTGCACAGCATTGCATACATGATAGAGCCTATGGCCGAAGCATAGGGGATGACACTCATCTTTTCTCTATCTTCTGCAGTCACTGGGCATTGAGTCTTACTCAACTTCACACCTTGCAAAACAGGCAAGAACCCCTTCTTGGACTGATCCATTTTGAACTTCTTCAAAATCTTATCAAGGTATGTGCTTTGTGAAAGTCCTATTAAGCGTCTTGATCTATCTCTATAGATCTTGATGCCTAATATGAAAGCAGCTTCTCCTAGGTCCTTCATTGAAAAACTCTTGTTCAAATATTCCTTTACGCTTTCCAGCATTTCTATATTGTTTCCAATCAGCAATATGTCATCCACATATAATATTAGAAACGCTATAGAGCTCCCACTCACTTTCTTGTAAATACAAGCTTCTCCGTAAACTTGTATAAACTCGAACGCTTTGATCACCTCATCAAAACGAAGATTCCAACTCCGAGATGCTTGCACCAGTCCATAAGTGGATCGCTGGAGTTTGCAAACTTTGTCAGCATTCTCTGGATCGACAAAACCTTCTGGTTGCATCATATACAACTCTTCCTTAAGGTAACCGTTAAGGAACGCTGTTTTGACATCCATCTGCCAAATTTCATAATCGAAAAAGGCAGCTATTGCTAACATGATTCTGACGGACTTAAGCATCGCTACGGGTGAGAAGGTCTCATCGTAGTCAACTCCTTGAACTTGTGAAAAACCCTTTGCCACAAGTCGAGCTTTATAGACGGTGACATTACCGTCCGCGTCCGTCTTCCTCTTAAAGATCCATTTGTTCTGAATGGCCTTACGCCCTTCAGGTAATACTTCCAAAGTCCATACTTTGTTTTCATACATGGATCCCATCTCGGATTTCATGGCCTCTAACCACTTCTCGGAATCCGGGCCCATCATCGTTTCTCCATAGCTCGTAGGTTCATCGTTGTCTAACAACATGACCTCTAAGACAGGGTTGCCGTACCACTCGGGAGCAGTACGCGTCCTTGTCGACCTACGAGGTTCGATAGCAACTTGATCCAAAGCTTCATGATCATCATCATTAACTTCCTCTTCAGCTAATGTAGGCTCCACAGAAACAACTTTCTGCGCTGCGCTACTCTCAGGTTGAAGTAAAGGTTCAACAACCTCATCAAGTTCTATCTTCCTCCCACTCAATTCTTTCGAGAGAAACTCTTTCTCAAGAAATGTTCCGTTTTTAGCGACAAACACTTTGCCTTCGGATTTGAGGTAGAAGGTATACCCAACTGTCTCTTTTGGGTATCCTATGAAGACGCATTTCTCCGCTTTGGGTTCCAGCTTTTCAGGCTGAAGCTTTTTGACATAAGCATCACATCCCCAAACTTTAAGAAACGACAGCTTTGGCTTCTTGCCAAACCAAAGTTCATATGGCGTCGTCTCAATGGATTTCGATGGTGCCCTATTTAAAGTGAATGCAGCTGTCTCTAATGCATAACCCCAAAACGATAGTGGCAAATCGGCAAGAGACATCATAGATCGCACCATATCCAATAAGGTTCGATTATGACGTTCGGACACACCATTACGCTGTGGTGTTCCAGGCGGTGTCAGTTGTGAAACAATTCCACATTGTCTTAAGTGACTGCCAAACTCATAACTCAGATATTCTCCTCCTCGATCAGATCGTAGGAATTTAATCTTCTTGTTACGATGATTCTCAACTTCACTCTGAAATTGTTTGAACTTTTCAAATGTTTCAGACTTATGTTTCATTAAGTAAATATACCCATATCTACTTAAGTCATCAGTGAAGGTGAGAAAGTAACGATAACCACCGCGCGCCTCAATACTCATCGGACCACACACATCAGTATGTATGATTTCCAATAAGTCACTTGCCCGTTCCATTGTTCCAGAGAACGGCGTTTTAGTCATCTTGCCCATGAGGCATGGCTCACATGTGTCAAGTGATTCAAAATCAAGTGACTCCAAAAGTCCATCAGCATGGAGCTTCCTCATGCGTTTAACGCCAATATGACCTAAACGGCAGTGCCACAAGAAAGTGGTATTATCATTATCAATTCTACATCTTTTGGCATCAATGTTATGAACATGTGTATCATTACTATCGAGATTCAATAAGAATAAACCCCTCACATTGGGTGCATGACCATAAAAGATATTACTCATATAAATAGAACAACCATTATTCTCTGATTCAAATGAGTAACCGTCTCGCAATAAACAAGATCCAGATATAATGTTCATGCTTAACGCAGGCACCAAATAACACTTATTTAGGTTCATCACTAATCCCGACGGTAATCGAAGAGCGAGCGTGCCGACGGCGATCACATCAACCTTGGAACCATTTCCCACGCGCATCGTCACTTCGTCCTTTGCCAGCCTCCGTCTATTCCGCAGTTCCTGTTTTGAGTTGCAAATATGAGCAACCGCACCGGTATCAAATACCCAGGCACTACAACGAGAGTTGGTAAGGTACACATCAATAACATGTATATCATATATACCTTGTTTGTTGTTGGCCGCCTTCTTGTCAGCCAAATACTTGGGGCAATTCCGCTTCCAGTGTCCAGTTCCCTTGCAATGAAAACACACAGTTTCTGGTTTGGGTCCAGCCTTGGGTTTCTTCACTAGAGGAGCAACTGCTTTGCCACTCTTCTTGGAGTTACCCTTCTTACCCTTGCCATTCTTCTTGAAACTAGTGGTTTTATTGACCATCAACACTTGATGCTCCTTCTGAATTTCAGACTCAGCGGCTTTCAGCATCGCAAACAGCTCGGCGACTGACTTGTTCATCCCGTGCATGTTATAGTTCAACACGAAGCTCTTGTAGCTAGGTGGCAATGATTGAAGAACTCTGTCAGTGATAGCCTCTGGCGGAAGGGGCATCCCTAACTCAGCCAGACGGGTGGAGTACCCAGACATTCTGAGCACGTGATCACTGATAGACCCGTTCTCCTCCATCTTGCAAGTATAGAACTTATCGGAGATCTCATATCTCTCGATCCGGGCATTCTTCTGAAAGATAAACTTCAACTCCTGGAACATCTCATATGCTCCATGACGTTCAAAACGTCTTTGAAGTCCCGGTTCTAAGCCATACAACATTGCACATTGAACTATTGAGTAATCATCAGAACGAGCCTGCCAGGCGTTCACAACGTCTAGAGACTCAACTGGAGCGGGTGGATCACCAAGCGGTGCATCAAGGACATAAGCTTTCTGGGAAGCCGTAAGGATAATCCTTAGATTACGGGCCCAGTCCACAAAGTTACTTCCATCATCTTTCAACTTAGCTTTCTCTAGGAACGCATTAAAATTCAGGGGTGCTACTGCGCGAGCCATGATCTACAACATAAATATAGCAAAGACAACTTAGACTATTGTTCTTAGATAATGAGTTTAGTTAATCATATTTAAAAAACTCCCACTCAAATTGACATCCCTCCGATCATTCGAGTGTAACATGATCCAAATCCACCAACTCAAGTCCGATCATCACGTGAGTTGAGGTGGTTTCAATGGTGAACATCTTCATGTTGATCATATCTACTATATGACTCATGTTCGACCTTTCGGTCTCTTGTGTTCCGAGGCCATGTCTGTACATGCTAGGCTCGTCAAGTTTAACCCGAGTGTTCCGCACGTGTAACATGGCTTACACCCGTTGTATGCGAACGTAGAGTCTATCACACCCGATCATCACGGCGTGTCTCGAAACGACGAACTTTCGCAACGGTGCACACTTGGGGAGAACACAATTTATCTTGAAATTTAAGTGAGGGATCACCTTATAATGCTACCGTCGTCCTAAGCAAAATAAGATGCATAAAAGGATTAACATCACATGCAAATCATAAGTGACATGATATGGCCATGAACTTGTGCTTTTGATCTCCATCTCCAAAGCACCGGCATGATCTCCATCGTCACCGGCATGACACCATGATCTCCATCATCTTGATCTCCATCAACGTGTCGCCATAAGGTTGTCGCGCTGACTGTTGCTTCCACGACTATAGCTAACGTTTAGCGATAAAGTAAAGCATTACATAGCGCTTAATGATTGACACGCAGGTCATACAATAATTAAAGACAACTCTATGGCTCCTGCCAGTTGCCGTACTCATCGACATGCAAGTCGTGATATTCTATACATCACATGATCATCTCATACATCACATATATCTCATCATGTAATTGGCCATATCACATCACAACATACCCTGCAAAAACAAGTTAGACGTCCTCTAATTGTTGTTGCAAATTTTACGTGGCTGCTACGGGTTTGCAAGAACCGTTCTTACCTACGCAAAACCACAACGTGGTGTAGTGATTGCTTTTTGATCTTCTAAAAGAACCCTCTTCATTGAAATCGATTCAACTAAAGTGAGAGAGACAGACACCCGCTAGCCATCTTTATGCAACAAAATTACATGTCAGTTGAAGGAACATGTCTCGCGTAAGTGTACGCGTAATGTCGGTCCGGGCCGCTTCATCTCACAATACCGCCGAATCAAATATCAACTAGTAACGGCAAGCAATATGTATACACCCACGCCCACAACTCGTTTGTGTTCTACTCGAGATCTCATCTACGCATAGACCTGGCTCATGATGCCACTGTTGGGTAACGTTGCATGGGAAAACAAAAATTTTTCCTACGCACACGCAAGATCTATCCATGGTGATGAGCATCTACGAGAGGGAGAGTGAATCTACATACCCTTGTAGATCGCTAAGCGGAAGCGTTAATAAACGCGGTTGATGTAGTCGAACGTCTTCGCGATCCAAATCGCCGAGCGTCCCGCGATCCAATCACGATCCTTCCGATCTAGTGCCGAACGGACAGCACCTCCGCGTTCAACACACGTACGGCTTGATGACGCCTTCACCTCCTCGATCCAGCGAGCGATGGTGAAGTAGTGGTTGAGTTCCAGCAGCACGACGGCGTGGTGATGGTGGTGAGGAACAATCTCTGCAGGGCTTCGCCAAGCGCTACGGAGATTATGACGGAGGAACTAGAGGGTTAGGGTTGCCGCACACGGCTTGGGGAAATCTTGATGTATCCCGTGTGCTAGCCCTGCCCCTCTATTTATATGTTGAGCCTTGGGGTCTAAACTTGGAGTAAAAGCCTCCTCCAGGTCGGTTTTGCCCGCACAAGGTCGGTTTTGCCCGCACAAGGTCGGTTTGGCCCGCAGGGAAAGAGTCCAACTCGGATCCCTGCCGAACCGTGCACAGCTGCACACAAGCGGTAGTACCGCTTCACACAAGCGGTAGTACCGCTCGGGCGGTAGTACCGCTTCACACAAGCGGTAGTACCGCTCGGGCGGTAGTACCGCTTCACACAAGCGGTAGTACCGCTCCGGCGGTAGTACCGCTTCACCAAGCGGTAGTACCGCTTACGCGGCAGCAAAACTACTTTTGCACTTTCCAATACCTTGTGGGCTTTATCCCTTTGGCTCATATAAAGTGTTGCTGCACCCGAACACTTCGGTAAACATCCGGAACCCCTTCCGGTGAACTCCGGAACCCTTCCAGAGATCAAAACACTATTATCACATATATCAATCTTTACCTCCGGACTATTCCGGAGATCCTCGTCATGTCCGGGATCTTATTCGGGACTCCGAACAACTTTCGGTCACCAACATAATAACTCAATTATACTAATCGTCACCAAACGTTAAGTGTGTAGACCCTGCGGGTTCGAGAACTATGTAGACATGACCGAGACACCTCTACGGCCAATAACCAATAGCGGGACCTGGATGCCCATATTGGCTCCTACATATTCTACGAAGATCTTTATCGGTCGAACCTCTATGTCAAGGATTCAGTTAATCCCGTATGCTGTTCCCTTTGTTCTTCGGTATGTTACTTGCCCGAGATTCGATCGTCGGTATCACTATACCTAATTCAATCTCGTTACCGGCAAGTCTCTTTACTCGTTCCGTAATACAAGATCTCGTGGCTAACACTTTAGTCACATTGCTTGCAAGGCTCATTGTGATGTTGTATTACCGAGTGGGCCCTGAGATACCTCTCCGTCATACGGAGTAACAAATCCCAGTCTTGATCCATGCCAACCCAACAGACACCCTCGGAGATACCTGTAGAGCACCTTTATAGTCACCCAGTTACGTTGCGACGTTTGATACACACAAGGTATTCCTCCGGTGTTAGTGAGTTGCATGATCTCATGGTCAAAGGAACAGATACTTGACATGCAGAAAACAATAGCAATAAACTGACACGATCAAATGCTACGTTTACAGTTTGGGTCTTGTCCATCACATCATTCTCCTAATGATGTGATCCCGTTATCAAATGACATCTCATGTCAATGGCTAGGAAACCTTAACCATCTTTGATCAACGAGCTAGTCAACTAGAGGCTTACTAGGGACACAGTGTTGTCTATGTACCCACACATGTATTTGAGTTTCCAATCAATACAATTATAGCATGGATAATAAACGATTATCATTAACAAGGAAATATAATAATAACCAATTTATTATTGCCTCTAGGGCATATTTCCAACACTAGGGACTGATGCCGGGCTAGGTGTGGAAGGAAGCCCTTCTACCCTACCTGCCGGGGCTGGTGTGTTGTGTGGCGGATGGGTGGCGGCGCCTTGGGACAGGGATGCCGGGGCGGCGGTCCCCATGATTGGCTCTCCGGCGGGCCTCATGGCGGCGGTGGTGGCTTCTCCTCTTGGCCGTATGGGCGGCGAGAGGTCTTGCGGCAGGTGGCTCGGGCACGCCCTTATCGGTGGTGCCCAGATCCGGATCTGGGGATTGGAGTTTGTCGCGCCTGCCCTGGGGACACCATGTGACACGGGCGAGTTTCCGAGCGAAAGCTCTGCGCTTGGCGCTGATGACGACGACGCTCGCGGGCGCCGCTATCTTCCTGAAGACGTCATTGTGGTTCTCTTCTCCGTGTTCGGGCTCCGGGTGAAAACCTATGTCCATTCCGGACTCGGCAGCGGCGACGTTCTACGCCGTTCTCCCTCCTGAGGGCGTTGTCGTGGAGTCTAGGTGGGCTAGGGTGTGGCGTGGCCTTGTACTCTGATCTCCCATTGTTCGCCTTCGGTAGCGTAGTTTGCGTGGTACCAAGATCTCAGGATCCGCTTTGTAAGAGGGTTACCTCTCCACTATGTATCGTTCGGCCGTGAACTTTGGTCGGTGCTTTATCTATAAAGCGGGGCGCAAGCCTGTTTCGAGACAAAGTTTAAGATTTTCATCAGTAAAGCTATCTGACGAACATTCGCCAGTGACCAAATCCTGTCGAACGCCCCCAGAACTATCAAATTTGGATCTGTCGGTTGTAGTTTCTGCCCCAAAACCCCCATGTTTAATTTTTGTTTTTGCCATGACAACTTCCCCACATAAACTGGCATCCCAGGGAATGGAGGGAATGGAGAGATGAGAATGGCGTTTTGGCACTCGGCCTCCATGGAGGCCGAAATTTTTGAAAAAATCAAAATTCGAAAATTTTGGTTTCAAAAAATTGTACAAGTAAACAAGGGTGTGATCCCTGTGTGTGTAAAATTTCAGGCCGAAATACTTTGAAACGCAACTTGCACAAAAAAGACAAATTCATGGTCTGAAAGGATGAATAGTAGCATGTGTTAAAAGGTCTTAGATTTGTCTTTTTTGCATAGCCCTCATTTCAACGTGTTTAGTTCTGAAAATTTACACACTTGTGTGTTATACCTTCACCTATCTATGTATTTTTTTCAGAATTTTTTGAAATATTAAAATACGAATTTTCACGAAATTTGAAGTTTGCATTTGGAGGCCTCCATGGAGCCCGGCCTCCAAAAGCAATTTCCGATGGAGAGATGCCCCTTTGTATATCTCTTGTGAAGGGTGGTTTTTAGTCTGCCCGTAATAAAAATATCATAAGTAGTATCATGCATGCCAATTAACCAATTTTGATGAGGTGGCATAGAATTAAATAAAAATGAAGAAGGTTGAGTATCATATTATGATACCATATCATATTAAATGATGTGCTACCATGTGTCTTGCATGACAATAAATAAACTATAGTATGATACTAACATATGATACTATGCACTACGAATGTAGTATCATACACTAATATCACGTGCATGATACTAGTATATAATACTCCTCATACTACCAGTCTTATAGCATTGAGAAAAATTCACCGTGGGTCCTCATACTTGTCTTGGTGGTCACTTTAGTCCACGTAGTTGCAAATACCCGAAATACGGTCCTCATATTTGTCCTAGGGGTTCACATACGGTCCATTCTACGGTTTTATCTACGTACACGCTGATTTCACGGTTGACTGGCTTGTCCACGTGGGCATTGACTGATAAGTCAGCGCCAGGCCGCCTGGACAGCGCTATACACGGCTAAACCAGGGTTGTTTTTGCAAAATCTCACCGAATTAAAATAACTCCCCCACCTGGTCGGACCTCCTCAGCCTCACCGCCTGCAGGCCGGTGCTCGAGTCCGTCGCAAGCCTCGGCCTCCTCTTCTTCCTCTTCCTCGTGGGGCTCGAGCTCGACCTCTGCTCCGTCCGCCGCGGCCGGCATCTCGCTCCCGTTCGACTGCGGGGGTCGGGGTCGCCTTCGTCATCCGCCGCGCCATCCCCGGCGCCGACCAGGCCGGGTACGCGCCCTTCCTGGTCTTCATGGGCGTCGCCATGTACATCACCGCGTTCCCCGTGCTGGCGCGCATCCTCGCCGAGCTCAAGCTGCTCACCGCGCCCACCGGGGAGACGGCGCTGGTGGCGGTCGCGTTCAAAGACGTGGCCGTGTGGGTGCTGCTCGCGCTCGCCGTGGCCATCTCAGGGAGCGGTGACGGTCGGCGCAGCCCGGTGACGTCCCTCTGGGTGCTCCTCTCCGGGGAGGCGTTCGTGGCCTTGGGAATGCTGGCAGTCAAGCCCTCTCATGCCGTGGGTGGCCCGGCGGTCGGGCGCGGGCAGCGGCAGGTCCGCGCCGATGACCATCGTTGCTCGTTGGTTGGTTCCCGCGAAGGCGGAGGCGGTTGAAATCGTACTGGACGGGAGGGTGGGGTGGGGTCGTGGTGATGAGCAGAAAAGGGGAGGGGCTCGCCATGTACGCGCCGCGCGCAGCAAACAGCAGCAGCCGCAGGCCCGCAGCTCGTGTACTCGTGCTTGCTTCTACCCCTGGAAGATGGAGACGCTCCTCTTTGTTTTGCTTTCCATCGATTCGAAATGCATCTATACGGCGGTGATGTGTGCTAGCAGTATGTACAAGAACTGCATAGTTGAATTGATTGGCTTCAGTTATACCTTGACAGATGCCCTTAGCCTGAGTAACTTGAACAGGGCATGAAGAGGGTTGTCTGAATAATCAACATTTGCAGGAGCAAGCTGGCTCAAGGATGAGTTGTCGCCTTCGGTGAACACTGAGTTGTCGCATTAATCAGACTTGTAGACAAAATTGTGCATTGTACTGAAGACTAACAAAACCAATCACACAGCAAAGCACATTGTATCATCATCAGTCATTACCTGACATAGAGCAAGATGTCCTGCATCAGCCTCAGTTCCATTGTATGAAACACGATCTTCCCCTGGATCTTAACTTTGGAAGAGTTCACCAGCGGGGCAAGGCACTTTGTCCACTCGGGAGATAACTTTCCAATCTGCAATAACCATGAGAAGTTGCACAAAATATATGATTTTGCACAGAAAGATAGCAATCCCAATCATGAGTCCATAATGCATCATTCATGAGATCGATGGAGAGCAGTTCACCTCTCCGGCGCGCTCCACCATCCGCGGCGACGGTGCGTTGGCCATCCTGGCGCTGATCATCGTGACGGCCTGCGCGGGGAAGATCATGGGCACGTTCGCGGTGGCCATGGCGTGCGGGATGGGGGCCAAGGAGGCCATTGTGCTGGGTGTGCTCATGAACACCAAGGGCCTCGTCGAGCTCATCGTCCTCAACATCGGCAGAGAGCGCAAGGTACGTGCGTACCTTCTGCGTACCGACGGCCGGCACACACCGCCGTATAGATGCATTTCTTTCTGCATATAATCCCGTATTTTAGTTGTTTTCTTGCGTGCCTGTACATGCGCCCCTGCTCATCGCCGCCGACGGGCTCCACCTGTACGACACATGCGCGGCCGGCACGACCACGTCTCCGTTCCCGTCCTCATACCGGGTGCTCCTCCTCTACAACCGCCGGAGCTACACGGCGCTCCGACGCTACTCCTCGAACGACGGCAGCTGGAGCCCGGAGGTCGAGGTGACCGACGCCCGGATCGCGAGGGGGCGGCAGCTGGGCGTGAGGGCGCACGCGACGACGAGCCCGGCATGCCGCCGTTGGCGAGCGAGAGATCCGACCGCGAGGCGGTGGGCGGAGCGGTCGCAGCGCAGGGGCCCGCGGCGGCAGATGAAGGCGGCGTCGGAGGAGACGAGGCGGCGCCGGCACATGCAGGTGGCGGCGCAGCGGACGAGGTCCCCGGCGTCGGAGAGGGCGGAGAAGACGAGGAGCAGGATTTTGCAAAAAAAAAAACGGTTCTACACGTGGAGCGAGCCGACCGGGTGGGGGAGCGATAGATGCGGGTGCGGTTCGACCAGATGGGGTGATGGGTGTAAATACGCGGGTTTTTGCAAAAACAACCCTGGTTTAGCCGCGTATAGCGCTGTCCAGGCGGCCTGGCGCTGACTTGTCCCACGTGGACAAGCCAGTCAACCGCCAAATCAGCGTGTACGTAAATAAAACCGTAGAATGGACCGTATGTGAACCCCTAGGACAAATATGAGGATCGTATTTCGGGTATTTGCAACTACGTGGACTAAAGTGACCACCAAGACAAGTATGAGGACCTACGGTGAATTTTTCTCTATAGCATTTAACTTACCAACACACACAGTGTCCCAAATGTGTTTGAGAACTAAGTTGTTGGTTATATATCCTCTTGGCTGCGGTCTGAATTCATACATGTTTTTTTTTTGCGAGGTTAAATTCATACATGGTTCTCACTTCAACGTGTGAATGATCGGGATTCTCTGATCACTCGATGCAACCACTTGAAGGAAGTAGCACGAAATATATGCTCAACTGATTTGGTTGGCGTTCTAGCAACATGATTGATGTTGCAGATTCTATCATGTAACTAGCGGGTAGTGGGCGGCGGCACGCCGCGCCACATGAATTAATTAGCTATCTAGTTTTTTTTTCAAATATTTGGTAAGTCGTACACAGACTTGGTCGGTGGCAAAGTAGTTTATACAAGGGAAAGATACATCTAGTTGGTATATACATAGGTGGCCTAAAACACGTAGCGATATAGTTGGTACTGGATGCAGAACTGTGAAGCTCTAGTTCTCTTCTTAGACCTGAGATGTTGATCCTTTAACTGGGGTTGTCTCTATGATGTAGTGATAGAGAGATGCAGCTAGTTATTCTAATCTTGTTCTTGGTGGTTTGTAAACAATGTGAAGTTATTAGATGCACATCCTGATTCTCGATGGATTGGAAAGATGTCTTGAAATTGGAGGCAAACTTTTTTGAGGATTCTTGTTTGCATTGACTTGTCTAGTTGGAGGCTTGTTTTTGTTGTTTCTGTATTTCTAATTCTACTTCTTTAATCTTGCTCCATTCTTGTGCGGCCGAGGAGCTCTTCCAGTAAATGCAGTAGTTCACAGATAACCATCCATTGAGTCCAACAGTGAAAATCACCATCCATACAGTTCCAACAGTGAAAATCATCAAGGGGAAAATTGCGCACCCCCTGCACATTCCAGAAGCATGACAATAATATTGTTCTTTTTTCTTCTTCTTTTTTTTTGGGGGGGGGGGGGGGTAATAGTGTGTTTAGAGACTTAAAATCCCAAAGCTCAGTCTTAGCAGCACAGGCATACACCTAAATATGCCATGTTCAAAGTAAGCAATGTTGGAAATATGCCCTAGAGGCAATAATAAATTGGTTATTATTATATTTCCTTGTTCATGATAATCGTTTATTATCCATGCTATAATTGTATTAATTGGAAACTCAAATACATGTGTGGGTACATAGACAACACTGTGTCCCTAGTAAACCTCTAGTTAACTAGCTCGTTGATCAAAAGATGGTGAATGTTTCCTAGCCATGGACATGAAATGTCATTTGATAACGGGATCACATCATTAGGAGAATGATGTGATGGACAAGACCCAAACTATAAGCGTAGCATATGATCGTGTCAGTTTATTGCTATTGTTTTCTGCATGTCAAGTATCTGTTCCTATGACCATGAGATCATGCAACTCACTGACACCGGAGGAATACCTTGTGTGTATCAAACGTCGCAACGTAACTGGGTGACTATAAAGATGCTCTACAGGTATCTCCGAGGGTGTCTGTTGGGTTGGCATGGATCAAGACTGGGATTTGTTACTCCGTATGACGGAGAGGTATCTCAGGGCCCACTCGGTAATACAACATCACAATGAGCCTTGCAAGCAATGTGACTAAAGTGTTAGCCACGAGATCTTGTATTACGGAACGAGTAAAGAGACTTGTCGATAACGAGATTGAACTAGGTATAGAGATACCGACGATCGAATCTCGGGCAAGTAACATACCGAAGAACAAAGGGAACAACATACGGGATTAACTGAATCCTTGACATAGAGGTTCGACCGATATAGATCTTTGTAGAATATGTAGGAACCAATATGGGCATCCAGGTCCCGCTATTGGTTATTGACCGTAGAGGTGTCTCGGTCATGTCTACATAGTTCTCGAACCCGCATGGTCTACACACTTAACGTTTGGTGACGATTAGTATAGTTGAGTTATTTTGTTGGTGACCGAAGGTTGTTCGGAGTCCCGGATAAGATCCCGGACATGACGAGGATCTCCAGAAGAGTCCGGAGCTAAAGATTGATGTATGTGATAATAGTGTTTTGATCTCCGGAAGGGGTTCCGGATGTTTACCGAAGTGTTCGGGTGCAACAACACTTTATATGGGCCAAAGGGGTAAAGCCCACGAGGTATTGGAAAGTGCAAAAGGAAGTTTTGCTGCTGCCTTAAGCGGTACTACCGCTGGTAAGGCAGTACTGCCGCGTAAGCGGTACTGCCGCGTAAGCGGTACTACCGCTGGTAAGGCAGTACTGCCGCGTAAGCGGTACTACCGCTTGTGTGAAGCGGTACTACCGCTCAAGCGGTACTACCGCTCATGAGCGGTACTACCGCTTGTACGCGGTACTGCTGGAATCCGAGTGGGACTCTTTCCGTGCGGGCCAAACCGACCTTGTGCGGGCAAAACCGACCTTGTGGAGGCTTTCTCTCCAAGTTTAGACCCCAGGGCTCAACATATAAATAGAGGGGCAGGGCTAGCACACGGGATACATAGAGATTTCCCAAGCCGTGTGCCGGCAACCCTAACTCTCTAGTTCGTCCCGTCATAATCTCCGTAGCGCTTGGCGAAGCCCTGCAGAGATTGTTCCTCACCACCATCACCACGCCGTCGTGCTGCCGGAACTCATCTACTACTTCACCATCGCTCGCTGGATCGAGGAGGTGAAGGCGTCATCAAGCCGTACGTGTGTTGAACGCGGAGGTGCCGTCCGTTCGGCGCTAGATCGTGTTTGGATCGAGGGACGACTTGCAATTTGGATCGCGAAGACGTTCGACTACATCAACCGCGTTTCTTAACGCTTCCGCTTAGCGATCTACAAGGGTATGTAGATTCACTCTCCCTCTCGTAGATGCTCATCACCATGGATAGATCTTGCGTGTGCGTAGGAAATTTTTTGTTTCCCGTGCAATGTTCCCCAACAGTGGTATCATGAGCTAGGTCTATGTGTAGATGAGATCTCGAGTAGAACACAAAGGAGTTTGTGGGCGTTGATATTCAGATTGCTTCCTCCCTTGGTCTTTTCTTGTTTCGGCGGTATTGTGGGATGAAGCGGCTCGGACCAACATTACTCGTACGCTTACGAGAGACCGGTTCCATCAACTGACATGTAACTTCGTTGCATAAAGATGGCTGGCGGGTGTTTGTCTCTCCTACTTTAGTCGGATCGGATTTGACAAAGGCGGTCCTTGAGAAGGTTGAAAAGCAATTTTTGTATCACCGTTGTGGTTTTTGCGTAGGTAAGAATTGTTCTTGCTAGATACCCGTAGCAGCCACGTAAAACTTGCAACAACAATTAGAGGACGTCTAACTCGTTTTTGCAGGGTATGTTGTGATGTGATATGGCCAATTGCATGATGAGATATATGTGATGTATGAGATGATCATGTGTTGTATAGAATATCACGACTTGCATGTCGATGAGTACGGCAACTGGCAGGAGCCATAGAGTTGTCTTTAATTATTTTCGCCGTTTTGCTTTACTTTATCGCTATGAGTTAGCAATGGTCGTGGAAGCAACAGTCGGCGCGACAACCTCATGGCGACACGTTGATGGAGATCAAGATGATGAAGATCATGGTGTCATGCCGGTGACGATGGAGATCATGCCGATGCTTTGGAGATGGAGATCAAAAGCACAAGTTCATGGCCATATCATGTCACTTATGATTTGCATGTGATGTTAATCCTTTTATGCATCTTATTTTGCTTAGGACGACGGTAGCATTATAAGGTGATCCCTCACTTAAATTTCAAGATAAAATTGTGTTCTCCCCAAGTGTGCACCGTTGCGAAAGTTTGTCGTTTCGAGACACCACGTGATGATCGGGTGTGATAGACTCTACGTTCGCATACAACGGGTGCAAGCCAGTGTTGCACGTGCGGAACACTCGGGTTAAACTTGACGAGCCTAGCATGTACAGACATGGCCTCGGAACACAAGAGACCGAAAGGTCGAACATGAGTCATATAGTAGATATGATCAACATGAAGATGTTCACCATTGAAACCACCTCAACTCACGTGATGATCGGACTTGAGTTGGTGGATTTGGATCATGTGACACTCGAATGACCGGAGGGATGTCAATTTGAGTGGGAGTTTTTTAAGTAATATGATTAACTAAACTCATTATCTTGAACAATAGTCTAAGTTGTCTTTGCTATATTTATGTTGTAGATCATGGCTCGCGCAGTAGCACCCCTGAATTTTAATGCGTTCCTAGAGAAAGCTAAGTTGAAAGATGATGGAAGTAACTTTGTGGACTGGGCCCGTAATCTAAGGATTATCCTTACGGCTTCCCAGAAGGCTTATGTCCTTGATGCACCGCTTGGTGATCCACCCGCTCCAGTTGAGTCTCTAGACGTTGTGAACGCCTGGCAGGCTCGCTCTGATGATTACTCAATAGTTCAATGTGCAATTTTGTATGGCTTAGAACCGGGACTTCAAAGACGTTTTGAACGTCATGGAGCATATGAGATGTTCCAGGAGTTGAGGTTTATCTTTCAGAAAAATGCCCGGATCGAGAGGTATGAGACCTCCGATAAGTTCTATGCTTGCAAGATGGAGGAGAACGGGTCTGTTAGTGATCACATACTCAGAATGTCTGGGTACTCCACCCGTCTGGCTGAATTGGGGATGCCCCTTCCGCCAGAGGCTATCACTGACAGAGTTCTTCAATCATTGCCACCTAGCTACAAGAGCTTCGTGTTGAACTATAACATGCACGGGATGAACAAGTCAGTCGCCGAGCTGTTTGCGATGCTGAAAGTCGCTGAGTCTGAGATTCAGAAGGAGCATCAAGTGTTGATGGTCAATAAAACCACTAGTTTCAAGAAGAATGGCAAGGGTAAGAAGGGTAACTCCACGAAGAGTGGCAAAGCAGTTGCTCCTCCCGTGAAGAAACCCAAGGCTGGACCCAAACCAGAAACTGTGTGCTTTCATTGCAAGGGAACTGGACACTGGAAGCGGAACTGCCCCAAGTATTTGGCTGACAAGAAGGCGGCCAACAACAAACAAGGTATATATGATATACATGTTATTGATGTGTACCTTACCAACTCTCGTTGTAGTGCCTGGGTATTTGATACCGGTGCAGTTGCTCACATTTGCAACTCTAAACAGGAACTGCGGAATAGACGGAGGCTGGCGAAGGACGAAGTGACGATGCGCGTGGGAAATGGTTCCAAGGTTGATGTGATCGCCGTCGGCACGCTCGCTCTTCGATTACCATCGGGATTAGTGATGAACCTGAATAATTGTTATTTAGTGCCTGCGTTAAGCATGAACATTATATCTGGATCTTGTTTATTGCGAGACGGTTACTCATTTAAATCAGAGAATAATGGTTGTTCTATTTATATGAGTAATATCTTTTATGGTCATGCACCCAATGTGAGGGGTTTATTCTTATTGAATCTCGATAGTAATGATACACATGTTCATAACATTGATGCCAAAAGTTGTAGAATTGATAATGATAATACCACTTTCTTGTGGCACTGCCGTTTAGGTCATATTGGCGTAAAACGCATGAAGAAGCTCCATATTGATGGACTTTTGGAGTCACTTGATTTTGAATCACTTGACACATATGAGCCATGCCTCATGGGCAAGATGACTAAGACGCCGTTCTCTGGAACAATGGAACGGGCAAGTGACTTGTTGGAAATCATACATACTGATGTGTGCGGTCCGATGAGCATTGAGGCACGCGGTGGTTATCGTTACTTTCTCACCTTCACTGATGACTTAAGTAGATATGGGTATATTTACTTAATGAAACACAAGTCTGAAACGTTTGAAAAGTTCAAGCAATTTCAGAGTGAAGTTGAGAATCATCGTAACAAGAAGATTAAATTCCTACGATCTGATCGGGGAGGAGAATATCTGAGTTATGAGTTTGGCAGTCACTTAAGACAGTGTGGAATTGTTTCACAATTAACACCGCCTGGAACACCACAGCGTAATGGTGTGTCCGAACGTCGTAATCGAACCTTATTAGATATGGTGCGATCTATGATGTCTCTTGCTGATTTGCCACTATCGTTTTGGGGTTATGCATTAGAGACAGCTGCATTCACTTTAAATAGGGCACCATCGAAATCCGTTGAGACGACGCCATATGAACTTTGGTTTGGCAAGAAGCCAAAGCTGTCGTTTCTTAAAGTTTGGGGATGTGATGCTTATGTCAAAAAGCTTCAGCCTGAAAAGCTGGAACCCAAAGCGGAGAAATGTGTCTTCATAGGATACCCAAAAGAGACAGTTGGGTATACCTTCTACCTCAGATCCTAAGGCAAAGTGTTTGTCGCTAAAAACGGAACATTTCTTGAGAAAGAGTTTCTCTCGAAAGAATTGAGTGGGAGAAAAATAGAACTTGATAAGGTTGTTGAACCTTTACTTCAACCTGAGAGTAGCGCAGCGCAGAAAGATGTTTCTGTAGAGCCTACATCAGTTGAAGAGAAAGTTGATGATGATAATAAAGCTTCGGATCAAGTTGCTATCGAACCTCGTAGGTCGATAAGGACGCGTACTGCTCCTGAGTGGTACGACGACCCTGTCTTAGAGGTCATGTTGTTGGACAACGATGAACCTACGAGCTATGGAGAAGCGATGATGGGCCCGGATTCCGAGAAGTGGTTAGAGGCCATGAAATCCGAGATGGGATCCATGTATGAAAACAAAGTATGGACTTTGGAAGTATTACCTGAAGGGCGTAAGGCCATTCAGAACAAATGGATCTTTAAGAGGAAGACAGACGCGGACGGTAATGTCACCGTCTATAAAGCTCGACTTGTGGCAAAGGGTTTTTCACAAGTTCAAGGAGTTGACTACGATGAGACCTTCTCACCCGTAGCGATGCTTAAGTCCGTCAGAATCAGGTTAGCAATAGCTGCCTTTTTTGATTATGAAATTTTGCAGATGGATGTCAAAACAGCGTTCCTTAACGGTTTCCTTAAGGAAGAGTTGTATATGATGCAACCAGAAGGTTTTGTTGATCCAGAGAATGCTGACAAAGTTTGCAAACTCCAGCGATCCATTTATGGACTGGTGCAAGCATCTCGGAATTGGAATCTTCGCTTTGATGAGGTGATCAAAGCGTTCGGGTTTATACAAATTTACGGAGAAGCTTGTATTTACAAGAAAGTGAGTGGGAGCTCTATAGCGTTTCTAATATTATATGTGGATGACATATTGCTGATTGGAAACAATATAGAAATGTTGGAAAACGTGAAGGAATATTTGAACAAGAGTTTTTCAATGAAGGACCTAGGAGAAGCTGCTTTCATATTAGGCATCAAGATCTATAGAGATAGATCGAGACGCTTAATAGGACTTTCACAAAGCACATACCTTGACAAAGTTTTGAAGAAGTTCAAAATGGATCAGTCCAAGAAGGGGTTCTTGCCTGTATTGCAAGGTGTGAAGTTGAGTAAGACTCAATGCCCAGTGACTGCAGAAGATAGAGAAAAGATGAATGTCATCCCCTATACTTCAGCCATAGGCTTTATCATGTATGCAATGCTGTGCACAAGACCCGATGTCAGCCTTGCCATAAGTATGGTCGGAAGGTTTCAAAGTGATCCAGGAATGGAACACTGGACGGCGGTCAAGAATATCCTGAAGTACCTGAAAAGGACTAAGGACATGTTTCTCGTTTATGGAGGTGATCAAGAGCTCGTCGTAAAGGGTTACGTCGATGCAAGCTTTGACACTGATCCGGATGACTCTAAGTCGCAAACCGGATACGTATTTATTCTTAATGGGGGTGCGGTTAGCTGGTGCAGTTCCAAGCAAAGCGTGGTAGCTGATTCTACATGCGAAGCGGAGTACATCGCTGCCTCGGAGGCAGCGAAGGAAGGTGTCTGGACGAAGGAGTTCATGACAGATCTTGGAGTAGTGCCTAGTGCGCTTAACCCAATGACTCTGTTTTGTGATAATACTGGTGCCATTGCTCTAGCCAAGGAACCAAGATTTCACAAGAGGACAAGACACATAAAGCGACGTTTCAATTCCATCCGCGATTACATCAAGGAGGACGACATAAATATTTGCAAAGTACACACGGATCTGAATGTTGCAGATCCGATGACTAAACCTCTTCCAAGGGCTAAACATGAACAACACCAGAACTGCATGGGTGTTCGATTCATTACAATGTAAATCACATAGTGATGTGAACTAGATTATTGACTCTAGTGCAAGTGGGAGACTGTTGGAAATATGCCTTAGAGGCAATAATAAATTGGTTATTATTATATTTCCTTGTTCATGATAATCGTTTATTATCCATGCTATAATTGTATTAATTGGAAACTCAAATACATGTGTGGGTACATAGACAACACTGTGTCCCTAGAAAGCCTCTAGTTAACTAGCTCGTTGATCAAAAGATGGTGAAGGTTTCCTAGCCATGGACATGAGATGTCATTTGATAACGGGATCACATCATTAGGAGAATGATGTGATGGACAAGACCCAAACTATAAACGTAGCATATGATCGTGTCAGTTTATTGCTATTGTTTTCTGCATGTCAAGTATCTGTTCCTATGACCATGAGATCATGCAACTCACTGACACCGGAGGAATACCTTGTGTGTATCAAACGTCGCAACGTAACTGGGTGACTATAAAGATGCTCTACAGGTATCTCCGAGGGTGTCTGTTGGGTTGGCATGGATCAAGACTGGGATTTGTTACTCCGTATGACGGAGAGGTATCTCAGGGCCCACTCGGTAATACAACATCACAATGAGCCTTGCAAGCAATGTGACTAAAGTGTTAGCCACGAGATCTTGTATTACGGAACGAGTAAAGAGACTTGTCGATAACGAGATTGAACTAGGTATAGAGATACCGACGATCGAATCTCGGGCAAGTAACATACCGAAGAACAAAGGGAACAGCATACGGGATTAACTGAATCCTTGACATAGAGGTTCGACCGATATAGATCTTCGTAGAATATGTAGGAACCATTATGGGCATCCAGGTCCCGCTATTGGTTATTGACCGTAGAGGTGTCTCGGTCATGTCTACATAGTTCTCGAACCCGCAGGGTCTACCCACTTAACGTTTGGTGACGATCAGTATAGTTGAGTTATTTTGTTGGTGACCGAAGGTTGTTCGGAGTCCCGGATAAGATCCCGGACATGACGAGGATCTCCGGAAGAGTCCGGAGGTAAAGATTGATATATGTGATAATAGTGTTTTGATCTCCGGAAGGGGTTCCGGATGTTTACCGAAGTGTTCGGGTGCAGCAACACTTTATATGGGCCAAAGGGGTAAAGCCCACGAGGTATTGGAAAGTGCAAAAGGAAGTTTTGCTGCTGCCTTAAGTGGTACTACCGCTGGTAAGGCAGTACTGCCGCGTAAGCGGTACTACCGCTTGTGTGAAGCGGTACTACCGCTCAAGCGGTACTACCGCTTGTACGCGGTACTGCTGGAATCCGAGTGGGACTCTTTCCGTGCGGGCCAAACCGACCTTGTGCGGGCAAAACCGACCTTGTGGAGGCTTTCTCTCCAAGTTTAGACCCCAGGGCTCAACATATAAATAGAGGGGCAGGGCTAGCACACGGGATACATAGAGATTTCCCAAGCCGTGTGCCGGCAACCCTAACTCTCTAGTTCGTCCCGTCATAATCTCCGTAGCGCTTGGCGAAGCCCTGCAGAGATTGTTCCTCACCACCATCACCACGCCGTCGTGCTGCCGGAACTCATCTACTACTTCACCATCGATCGCTGGATCGAGGAGGTGAAGGCGTCATCAAGCCGTACGTGTGTTGAACGCGGAGGTGCCGTCCGTTCGGCGCTAGATCGTGTTTGGATCGAGGGACGACTTGCGATTTGGATCGCGAAGACGTTCGACTACATCAACCGCGTTTCTTAACGCTTCCGCTTAGCGATCTACAAGGGTATGTAGATTCACTCTCCCTCTCGTAGATGCTCATCACCATGGATAGATCTTGCGTGTGCGTAGGATAATTTTTGTTTCCCGTGCAATGTTCCCCAACAACCAAAACAACCAAACATTTAAACTACCCCCGCTCACATCGTCATCAAAGAGCTTGCACACTTCACAAAAATATTAACAGCATGTTTTAAAACTTATTCCAGAACAGAAACTGAGTACTTAAACAATCATTTGATTTATACTACATGATACAACTATATGGTGAAAACATCAGCAATTGTGTTGAATTAATCAATTGACCGCAGCATAAAATAGATGCACGCGACAATCTATCAAAATGATCACTACTAAGTTTTGAATCAGTGTTTTCTGCAAAAGATTAAGCTCGGAATCAGTGCTTTGTGGCAGAAATTTGTAGAAGAGTGTTTTCTGCAAACCTATGCTTCAATGTGGTGGTTTTCTACAATTCACTCTAAGCAAGGAGAGGTGTCCATCACCTCCACTTTCTTGAGAAATCTCTTTTGCATTTCCTTGTGAGAGCAGACTACCGACGCCTCTTGAAGCAATTGATCTCCCATCAGCTGATTGGCCCTAGTGATTAGAAACTTACTAGAAGGGTTTGGCGCGCTTTGCTGCGCCTTTGAATTTGTTGTGATTCTCAAAAAAAAAAACTCATTCTATATCAAAATATATGATGTATTACTTATTTTGAAAAGTCAAACCTCTTTTAAGTATGATCAAATTTATAGAGAAATAGATCAAAATTCATAATATCAAATCGGTGTTATTAGATTCATCAGGAAATGAATTTTCATATTTTTTATATTGTGGAAGTCGATATTTTTGACTCTGAACTTGGTCAAAATTACAGAAATTTGACTTTCCAAAAAACTAATAATCCTTATATTTTGAAATTGATGGAGTATTTAGTTTGGCCGGTGGACGAGTGTGTTTTATATTTATTTATAATGCGGTTATTTGGTGGGCCTTTCGCGGTGTGATTCTGTGTTATCCACTAATCAACCCATATTTATGTGGGGATATTTTTCCATCGTTGGTTGCATGTACTTTATTCGGCTATAATATCACATGGTGGCGTTTTTTTCGTGGTGATAGAAGTCTGCGAGGGGTTAATATATTTGTATAGGACGGTTGCTGCTGCTTGATTTGAAAAGTCGTTGACCCGATCAAAATTGTAAACCGAATCCAAAATTAAATACCTCAATCGAATGAAAGAGCTTTAAAATTAGGAAACATAAAGACTTAAAATAAATTAACGGAAGAGCTCCTTGAAAAATTGTTGACCCGGTCAATCCGATGACCCAATTCTAAATTGAAGACTTAATTAATTGTGAATATTTAAAAATTAGAAAGCATAGTGTATTGTATACAAAAATAAACGGAAGAGATTGTTGACCCGGTCAAAATTGGATGACTAAATTTCAATTGGAGACCTCAATTGATTGTGAGGCCTCCAATCCAATGAGATTTAGTGATATAGTATATTCGTCAAAGAGGACTCATCCATATCATTCCCACCTCAGCATGAAAACATCATGGGCTACATTATCGTGTGGGCTAACATAATCTACCAAGATATTCTAAACAAAAGTGCAGACGAACCCTACTTAAATCTAGCAGCTGACTACACCAAGTGGGATATATGATAATCCTGTTGCCAGCATCATTGGTACCAACAACGTTTTCTTCCTGTAATCAATATACTAGTAGCTGATTAAACAATGGATATGAGTATGAGGACATTACTGGCGTACGTCTTGTTTATAGACGAACATGGCCAAACAATCAGTTGTCGACCGTGGTTGCAGCCAGCACACAAGCTGCACCGGGGAGCAACATGCTCCATATGCATCGTCACTCTTCCATTGTTTTTTTTTTTGAAACGGAGGCAAAAGCTTTGCCTCATCCATTAAATAAGAGAGAATAGAGTTTGTTTGTTACAACACATCCAAAAATACACGGCATGCGGATTACTCGCGTGAAATAAAAGACCCTAGCTTTTTTGCACCGGTGACAGTCCACAGGTTGGTCTCGGTGCAGATTGAAGCGAGCAAGATAGGCGGTGGAGCGCTTTTGTGCTTGAAAACCCTAGCGTTTCGCTCGTTCCATAAAGTCCAAGAGACAAGCATGGTTAGGGAGGCCTTGGCACGACGGTTTGGCGTACCGTCGACACAAGTGCTTGCCCACCACGCCTCCACCGTGTCGAACAGGGGCCAAGCGGAAGTGTCCAGCTCGAGCAAGTGAAATTTCTCGATGACCATAGACCAAAGTCACATGGAGAAGCGGCATTTGTAGAAGAGGTGAGGTCCGCATTCTTGCACCCTCTTGCATAGCGGGCAGAGATCACAATTTGGCCATCCACGCTTTGCTAATCTATCCGCTGTCAAAATTCTATCTTGAAGAGCCAACCAAGCAAAAAATTTCACTTTTGGAGGCGCCCAAACCCTCCAAACCATCTTATCCATGGGAGAAAGGACCATCCCAAGAAATTGCGCCTTATATGCGGAGGCCGCCGAGTAGTGCCCACTAGCTGTATGCTTCCATATGATGTTGTCCTCTTCCAGCTCGTCAAGATGGACCTCATTAAGTAGAATCCAAAGGGCGAAGAATTGCGAGATGTGCTCGACGGAGGCGTTTTTGGATTGCGTGGATTCTAAAGATAAAACCCCACACTCTTCCATTGTAAGATGCACCTTCCCTGCTCATACCTCAGCTGTCGTACAATGTCTTCCTCCATCCCAGCCTTTCCGCCGCAAGAGGGCGACGCCGAAACCAACGAAGAGCTCTACGGCCAGTTCACCGAACTGGCGTCGTCCTGGCCGTGCTTCCGAGGACTCTCCAGGGCGAACCAGCTCTACCGCCATGAGAACGGCTGGTACAGCACCCTGCCTCCGATGGTCGGCGCAATGGTCGCCGACGCACGCTTCGCCGCGCGCCCCTCGGACGTCCTCGTCGCCACCATGCCCAAGTCCGGCACGACGTGGATGAAGGCGCTCCTCTACTCCACGGTCCACCGGAGGGAGCACGCCCCGGGCGGCCCCGGCCACCCTTTCAACTCCCTCGGGCCGCACGAGTGCATCCGCCACCTGGAGTACCAGCTCTACACGCGCAACAGGGTCCCGGACCTCGACGGGCTACCGGACCCGAGGCTCTTCGCCACGCACGTCCCGCTCGCGTCGCTGCCGAGGTCCGTCGCCGCGTCGGGCTGCAGGATCGTGTACGTGTGCCGCGACCCCAAGGACACGTTGATCTCGACGTGGAGCTTCGTGAACAAGTTCAGGGCCGAGGATGGGCTGGAGCCGATCTCGGTCGAGACCGCCGTCGACTACTTCTGCGACGGCGTGTCGGCGTCCGGGCCGTACTGGGACCACGTCCTGGGGTACTGGCGCGCGCACCTGGCGAACCCCGAGCGGGTGCTCTTCTTCAGGTACGAGGAGATGAGTCGGGATCCTGCGGCGCACGTGCGGAGGCTGGCGGAGTTTGTTGGACGGCCGTTCAGCGTGGAGGAGGAGGAAGACGGCGCGGTGGACGCCATCGTCAAGCTGTGCTCGTTCGAGCACATGACTGGGCTCGAAGCGACCAAGAACGGCAAGACGGAGCTTGTGTTGGGCGCTGTGGAGAACAGCTCGTTCTTCCGGCGCGGCCTGGTCGGGGATTGGGAGAACCATCTCTCGCCGGAGACAGCACGAAAGATTGACGCCATTAGGGAAGCTAAGTTTAGGGGTTCCGGTCTCTCTGTCTAGGGAGCCAGGGCGTGCTAGTACTAGATATCACGTGTCATTCGATATTCGCATAGGTATGCCACATGTACGTGTCAATAAGTGAACACAGGAGTGGCTTATTGTGTTAACATTTTGATTTGAGGATTGAAATTGTGCCCAGAAGCTTGGAATTATGGATTGGGGCCAGGAATGGTAGCCCGTCCTGGCTCATACATTTTCAACGGTAGCCCCATTTTAGAACTCTCAAAAGCTAAATGGCGATGCTCATACATTTTCAGTCCCTTAACAATATGATAAAGCATGCCAAGTGTTTTGTCCCCTGTAAACGTTCGTAAAAACCGTGCTACATCTACGGATGCATACGGGTTTAGGTGAGTAAAAATAGGACAAGTAAGCACAAAGATGTAATATGTAAAAAATCTGCCCGTAAGGCATCTCCAATGCCTGTTTCCAAAAGGCTCCAATGCTGACCCGCAAATTTGCTCCCATATCCATCCGTGGACAAGGACCAGTCCGTGGACACAAATGCGGGAGCCGGCCATCAAACGCTACCTGCATACAATTCAAACACTGGTTTAAATATACTGGACGTAAGTCATGTAAACCGGTCAATTTTCATATAAACCAGAAGAAATTCATTATATTTCGGACATTTTTCACTAAAAAAGGCGATTGGACCTAAATCTATCCTATGGTGGCACCCGACTTCCAGTTCCTTTGTATTCCACATCGGCGACCACATCCTCCATTTGCCGTCTCCATGAGCGTCGGCGGGGTTCAAGACCCATGAAGTGAAGGTGCAGTCTTCGGCAAGAAAGAGTAGGACATGGGAGACGGATCGACCCACATGGAACACAAAGCCCTGCCGCTTCCCATGCCATACTCATCCTCGGAGGAGTCCACGACCTGTCTTTCGCGGTTGTCGGTGGACATGAGGTCAATAATGGACGTGGACGATCTGTCACTGTTCACCTGCCACATGCGACCTCGAAACTTGGACGGTGGCGTGTAGCACGTGCAGCTGGCGGCGTTCTCGTCCTCGACCGCCTGCACCTGTGCCTGTGCTGCTGCATCCGCATCCAGCTGCGCCGCCGCTTCGTTATGAGCGGCGTGTTGAGCACGCGCAACCTCGTAGATCGTCCGTTGCTCTACAACGAAGTTCAATTCATCGCGACCATGGTGGCCACGGCCTCCTCGCTTGCACGCTCGCCGTAGATTTGTCCCTCAGCCAACCAGTGCTGCTCGAGGAGGAAGAGGTTGCACCGCTGCTCCTCCTGCACCTGCCGAAACACCGACATAGGAGCCGGCGCAGGCTACTCCTCCTTTGCCAGGACAATGTTGAAGTGCGCCCCCGCCCGCTCCATGGTCAACCCGGCATGCACAGGCGCGGGGTCCAGCACAGTGTCGTCGTTGGAGCCCGTCTCCATTGTGGGATCGTCGTCGCAGACCTCAGGGGAGCTCGTCGGCATGTCATGCTCAATCCGCCAGGCGCGGCGGGTCTGCCAGGCGACAGCAAGAGCATCCATCTCATGCTTCTGCTCCGATGACAAGCTCTCCCACAAAGCACTAGAGCTTTTGCCGTCATGGTGGATGCGGTGCACGGAAGGAGGATGTGGAGTGGATGTAGTGTGTTGTTGTGTGGTCGCCTTTAAATAGCGGATTCCGATGAGGCCAAGCGTCCTGGCATGTCAATGCGCGGTGCCGGAGTTGGTTCCTCGACCGGCGAGGCTGCTTAATGGCGGCATGTGGATGAACGGGCTTTGAACGGGCGTGGTAGATATCCATCCTATCCCGTCCAGTAAGCTTCACGCCAACATTGAATAGGCGCGGACACCGGGGGACACGTCGCGGGTGGCGCTCTCTCGGCCGGCGCGTCGCTTCAATGCCGACAGTGAGAGGTTGCGTCCGCTCTGGACCGGCGTCAATGCGGAGTGGCCAGTCTAGAGCGGCATGAATGCGGGCAGCTCGCGACGGGCGCGAACACGCGCGGGCGTGGTGGAGGGTTTTGGGTGTGCCAGGTAAGTCAGGAGCGGAGGCGGCAGCAGTCCGGATGCCCGCAAAGCTCCCCCCTCTCCCTTTCACTTTGTCTCCGTTTTACGAGAAAAAACACGTCTGGACCGGCCTGCGGACCGATGCAGTACTGTATTGGGTAACAAAACACGTCTGAACCGCACGACCCGAAAGCTTGCGTGGTTTTAGGGTTCGCGTTGAGATCCCTAAGTCTAGCATTTTTTGTTCTTCTTCCCTAAACACTGCCCCCATGGGACCCACACGTCAGATTTTTGTTTTCCTTTTCCCTCTCCCCCAATGCATCGTTGGGCCCCAACTCCAGCTAACACACGATGACGGGATGAGTGGGTCGACAACGACACGAGGACGACTCGGAGGGAACATGTAGGTCGTGGAGGGCATGGCGCTCGAACATGTAGGTCGTGGAGGGCATGTCCCAGAAGGGAAGATCGTGAATTTACACCGAGAGTATACGCAAACTGGTTGTCAAATCAAACTTGTTGTCAAATCTATCATTGGTAAGTATACGCAAACTGGTTGTCAAATCAAACTTGTTGTCAAATCTATCACTGGTGGGAAGGCAGGGCCTTCTCGACATCCTGGATGCGGTGCCTTCAGGGTCCAACCCTGCTCTCGCCTGCTTCGCAGCGTCTCTGGTCTCGCCCACTGCCTCCCCTCTGTTGCGCTCCCCACCCGCCGCCTCTGCTGTCCCTGAACCCATCCTCATCCCCGCTGCTAGCGCCACTATGGTAGATGCCCCCCTGCTTCACTCTTCCCCCTCAGCTGCTCCACCCCATCCGCCGCTCCTTGCTGATCCTCCACACCCCCCACCCCCGACGTCATCAGCCCCCTCCTTCCAGTTCAAATGGAGACCCTCTCCATTCGCCAAAGCGGGCGGCTGGCTGCGAAGCCAACGACGGGCCTGTCCACTATGGACAAGGTCAAACTGGTGCTGCTGATGAAGAATGGAACGGACCCGGATACCCTGACATCCAAGGAAGATGGGCTGCAGAAGTATGCTGAGATCTACAAGAAGCCTCTGCCACCAAGTTTCATGGGGGCTGTGACCTCCCTCCTGGAGGCCACCGCTTCCACCAGCAAGGGTGGCGTGAAGATGGCCGCCAAGACTGCTGCCAATCCCTTGGCCTGACTGCCACTGTCTGCTCTGCTGCTGTTATGTGTTTGATTTTGTCTCCAATGTTAGGTTTCCCTTCTGCTTTGTTCAGTGGGTCTGTGCGACCATTAGTTCTTTGTTCGTCTGGTGGTGTGATCACCCTGGTTGTGTGCTGGGATCTTGTGGTGTCCTGTGTGGGGGAGATGTTGCTTAGAGATTCAAGTTGTTTGTGTGCTGCTTGGGAGGTTCGGTGTCTCTCTCTATCTGGGTGTGCTAGATGGGCACATCGGCCTCTCGACCCGGAGTTTATCATGGTTTTATGGATATCAAGCTCATGAATTGGAATGTGAGGGGCCTAAATAACCCGGCCAGGAGGAAATCGGTTCAAAACTTGGTGTGCAACCTGGCGTGCAATATTGTTTGCTTACAGGAAACAAAACTGGAACTTGTTAACAGGGCAATTGTGGCTGAGTCGCTTGGGAATCGTTTTGCTGATAGTTTTATTTTCAAAGAGGCTGAGGGGACTCGGGGTGGGATTCTGATTGCGGTCGCTGATGGTTTCTCTATCTCACATGACCTGCCCTCTTCCGGTTCTCACTTCATCACTGGAAAAGTCACCGACAGGTCCAATAATGCCAACTGGTCCATAACGGTTGTATATGGGCCCCAGACTGATGCTGATAAGATTGAATTTCTGACTCAACTCAAGAACTGCAAAGACTCTGTGGCGAAGGAGTGGCTGATTACTGGCGATTTTAACCTCATCTCAAGAGTCTGCGAGAAAAGTAACAACAATGTAAACCTAAGGATGATGGGGAAGTTCAGGAGGACAATTGATGACCTTGAGCTCAGAGAATTTGGCCTGTCCGGAAGGAGATTTACTTGGTCAAACGAAAGGGAAAATACTGTTCTGACCAAAATTGACAGGATTTTTTGTTCCAAGGAATGGGAGCTTCAGAATTTGCACTATCATGCGATGCCGGCATCTACTGGGATTTCTGACCATTGCCCAATCATTCTTCAAAAGATTGAAAAGATGCATTACAAAGGGTTCAGATTTGAGTCTAGCTGGCCTCAGTTGGAGGGCTTCCAAGACATTGTCAATAAGGCTTGGTCCAAAAACTGTTTCTCGCAGAATGCGATTAAACGCCTTCACATCAAGCTCTCGAGGACAGCCTCTGCCCTCAAAGCTTGGGCAAAAAAGATTAGATTGGATCGCAATTTTAAGGAATTTGTGGCAAATGAGTTAATCTTTCAGCTGGATGTGGCATAAGAGAACAGGGTGCTCTCTGACAAGGAAAGACAGTTCAGAACCCTCCTTAAAAACAAGTTGCTTGGCTGGGCTGCTCTCGCATGGCTTCATTGGAAGCAACGATCGAGGATCACTAGGATCAGATGTGGTGACGCTAATACCAGATTTTTCCACCTCAAGGCCAATGGGCGTTGCCGGAAAAACTTCATCCCATCTCTCATTGACCGTTCTGGGACTGCTGTGTCTGATCACGCAAAGAAAGATAGGGTTCTTCTAGAACATTTTCAGGCTCACCTTGGACAGGCACCTCACCGTCAGTTCAGTTTCAACTGGGAGGCCTTGCAGCTACCATCTTCTCACCTGTCCCACCTGGATGCCCCTTTCTCGATGGAGGAATTAAAAGCTGCAATCTCTGATCTTCATGGGGAAAAGGCCCCGGGGCCCGATGGATTTATCGGGATGTTCTATAAATCTTGTTGGGAGACTGTTAAAAGTGATCTGTTGGCGGCCCTAAATCAACTGCTGCTTCTCCAAGGGGACTGCTGGAACCTGCTCAATTCCGCTTCTATCGCCCTTATCCCTAAGAAAGGTGATGCCACCACTCCTGTCGACTACCGGCCTGTCAGTCTGATGCATAGTGTTGCAAAGATCCTTGGAAAGTTGCTTGCCTCCAGACTCGCACCGGAGCTCCCTCGGATTGTCTCGGTTTCCCAAAGTGCATTCATCAAACGGAGGTCCATCCAAGACAATTTTTTGTTCGTCCGGAACACAATTAAGGAGGCCTTCAGGAAGAAAAACCCTCTCCTTTTCCTGAAGTTAGATTTTGCAAAAGCCTTTGACTCCGTTGCTTGGGACTATCTGCTTGAGGCGTTGGAAGCTTTTGGGTTCAGTCAAAGATGGACGGATCTCATCTCCCTTATCCTGGCATCCTCCTCTTCGCGAGTGCTCCTCAATTCCATTCCAGGAAGGCTTTTCTTTCACAAAAGGGGGCTTAGGTAAGGGGATCCCCTTGCTCCAATGCTGTTTATCATTGCTCTCGAACCTCTGCATCACCTATTCTTGTTGGCCACCTCGACTGGTCTCCTCTCGCCACTTCCGCGTGCAGCTGTTGTTATGAGAACAAGTCTTTATGCTGACGATGCTGCCTTATTCATCAACCCTCTGGCTAGTGATCTTCAAGCTGTTTCTGGCATTCTGCACATTTTTGGGCGTATCTTTGGTTTTAACGTCAACTTGGGCAAATGTATTGCCTATCCAATCAGGTGTGAGAATTTGGACTTGTCGGAGATTCTGGCACCCTTTGGGGGGACTCTGGGATCCCTACCTTGCCGTTACTTGGGTCTCCCGCTGAGCATCAGGAAACCAAGGAAGATTGAAGTGCAACCCATCATTGACAAGCTGGCCGCTAGACTGAAGCCATGGAAGGGGAAGCTCATGACAAGGAAGGGCCGCCTCGCACTCATTAATTCTGTTTTGACTGCAATCATCACCTACAACTTCACGATTTTCCCTCCTCCCAAGTGGCTGATTAAGAAAATTGATCGCCTACGCCATGGCTTTCTTTGGTGTGGTGAAGAGGAAGCTCATGGCAGCAAATGTCTAGTTAGCTGGCAGAAAGTGTGCTCTCCCAAGGATTGCGGTGGTCTGAATGTTAAAGATTTGGAGAGGTTCAGTAGGGCCCTGCGCTTGGGGTGGCTTTGGTTCGAGCGGGACAGTCTCGAGAGGCCATGGAAGGGGCTGCCACCGCCTTGCGATGACACTGATAGGAATTTGTTTGCTGCCTGCACCAAAATTCAGATTGGCAATGGCGCCAAGGTTTCCTTCTGGACGGACCGATGGCTCCTAGATTGCTCTCTCCAAGACTTTGCCCCGGATCTCTTCAAGCTCGCATGGAGGAAAAATATCACTGTCAAGGATGGTTTTCACTCTGATCATTGGATGAAAGGCTTGCAAAGGATCGACTCGGCTGAACTACTTGACTCCTTCCTGGCTATTTGGACTAAACTACAGGAGGCCGCGCTCTCTGATGCTGATGACTCCTTCTCCTGGACACTGACAGCGGATGGCGATTACTCTGCAAAATCTGCCTATGAGATCCAATTCTTGGGACAAATCAAATGCCCGGGTTTACAAAAAGTCTGGAACACTAAGGTGGAAGGAAAGGTTCAGTTTTTCCTTTGGTTGCTTCTACAGAACAGACTATGGACTGCTGATCGTCTGATTGCGAGAGGCTGGCCTCATAATGATGTCTGTTCTTTGTGTGATCAGCTGCCTGAATCTATCAGTCACTTGCTGCTGGACTGCCCTTTTGCGAAGCAGGTCTGGTTTTCTTTCAATGGCACTCACCCCAGAGCTTCCAGGGACGCGTTAAGGAGCACTTCTGTTGCTGGATGGTGGCGCAAAACATCTAAAGGCATCAGTCAAAAGTGCTCTCGGAAGCGAATCTCTTTTGCTGTTTACACAGCTTGGAATATTTGGAAAGAAAGGAACATGAGAATTTTTGAGAACAAAAAGGCCACCCATGATGAAGTAGTCAGGCTGATTCTGGAGGATCTCCACTCTTTGAGTTTAGCTTTTCGCGAGTAGTCCCTCTAGGCTTCCCCTCTGTTGACACTTCTCTGTAACTGGATCACCAGTGAATGTACAGTTTTCCCCCTTATATAATGATATAGGCAGAGCTCCTGCCGTTTTCCGTCAAAAAAAAAACAACCTCGCGAGTCAGATCCTGGCATCGGGAGAGCACCAAGCCTGTCCATACCGGTAGCGAAGATACCAGGGCTGCCATGCTGCATGTCGTCCTGATTCTAGCCACCGCCGCACCACCTTCGATCCCTGCCGATGGGAGAGAGAGGACATCTTGTATCGGCTTGAGAATTACAGTTTTTAACAAAAGTTCAGACGAACTCGACATCAGTGTGCTGTACTACTAGCAGATTACACCAAGTGGGCCTGAGATAATACTGTGCCAGCATCACTGGTAGTCTGGTACCAGCCACATTTTTGTTTGCATTCGAATAGAATAGAATGCGTGCCATCTACGCGAACGTTTTGTTTATGCAAATTGTTTCGGGCAGCCGATTCATTCATTATAATACTATACTCCCTCCCTTTCATAACGTAATGCGCACGTTTTCCGAGATCTAAGTTTGATCAACATTTAACCAACGAGTTCAGTGGTGGTACTTCCTCCATTCCATAATGTAGTGCGACCACGCTTCCCGAGATCTAAGTTTGATCATAAATTTAATCAACAAGACCGACTGTGGCGGCAACATAAATTATATCACTGAATTCGTATTTTCGATGTGAATTCAGTGGTATATAATTTTTGCCCTCGTCGCAATCGGCCTCGTTGGTCAAATTCATGGTCAAGCTTCAAGCTCGAAAACCGAGGACGCGCTACATTATGAAACGGTGGGAGTATAATTTTTGCTCATGCCGCATTCAGTCTCGTTGGTTAAATGTATGGTCAAACTTAGATCTCAAAAAGCGCGGGCGTACTACATTGTAGAACGAAGAAAGTATGAGATATGGTAATCTAAAAAAAGTGAGATATGGTTATATATATGCAGCTGCAGAGCCTCCCGGGAAAAACGGTTCGGCCTCCCGGGTCGCTCGCGCGGGTGACTCCGGAGGCGACGGAAAACCTAGCCAGAACTCCCCGATCCAGGCCTCCCTGGCCGCTGCTGCCGCCGGCGCCGGCGGTGTCGGCGCCCCCCGGCCGTCCAAGGCGGCGGGAATAGGTGGGCGCACCCTGACGCGAGCGGCGAGACGGCAAGCAAGGCGGCGACGCTGGATGACGAAGGCGCACGGGGAGCAGCGGAGGTGGTGGCCTTCAGCGTTAGGAGGATCTGCGGACGGCCATGGCGGCGGCTCGCGCCGCATCTGGGCCCGATCTAGGTCCTCAAGGTGGCGGCCGTTGCGGCTGTCGTGCTCGTTCTAGCGCGTGGTGGCTCCTGCGGCTGCGGCCGGTTCATGGCTGGGCCGGGGACGTGATGATTGGTGCATGGCGGGTCCGTCTCGCTAAGCATCGGTCTTCGGACTCGCTGCGTGCGTGATCCTGTTTTGTAGCGCCGGCAGGGATTCTGCGGTCCGTATAAACAGGGCTGGGTGCTGGCTCTAGTGGTCTTCTTTCGACCAGCACGTCAATCGCCCTGCTGCCTGTCATCCTCGATCTGGCCGTCAAAGAGTTCCGGATATCGCCGCTAGCAGCAGGGTCTTCATGGATTGCCGTATGAGCTCCTGAACTTCTGTTTTGGTTGGAATCCGGTCGTGCGCGTCTACAACTTTGAACCTGTGTGGCTTCAAGTGGACCTGTTACGAAGCTTCGCTTTCCGTTGACACCATGGGACATGTCGACAATTTTGATTTCTATGGTGTTGGACAGAGGTGGGGAATGTTTGAATGGCTATGATTGGATGGCCTTTGATGGCGGGTGCGTTGCATTGGATGCGGCGAAGACTTTACTTCACAGGCTGTTGTGCGGGCAGCTACAGGACGATGTGCCTGTTTTGTTCTGTACATGTGCATGTGAGCCTAGTGATTGGTGCTTTGCAGCAGTGGATTTGGTGGGGAAGGCAACATGTGGGGGCTGGTGCTCGTTGAGGGTCGGGACTCGATATCCAGGGTGAAAACCCAAGGTCTGGCCTTTATTGGTTATACCTGGCAGTGAAATCCTTGTTGAAGACACTGTTTTGGGAGTTCGAATCCTCTTCAGGGTGAAAACCTGCAATCTACGATTGGGCGACGGCGGCGCTTGTGCACTGTTCCCTTATTGGAGGCGTCGTTTTTGGAGAACCTCTTCTGCAGTTCTTGGTGTTGTATTGGTAGTTTGGGTCCGATTGCTGCAAGTGATTGATCACTATGGCGGGGTCTTTTTTTCCTTTTTTTCCCATTTGGTTGTGTGTGTCCTTGATGTCTAGACTAGTTTTGGTCATTGTGTTGATGCAGAGGCCGTGTGTAATTGGTATCTTCTTGATATTAATATATTCCCTTTATTGAAAAAATATGTGCAGCTGCAATTACCTTGACCGCAGGCTCTCTGCAACACAATATCTTCCTCCTCCATGTGAATCTCTCTACTGCAAGAAAGCGATGCCAAAACCAACGAAGATCTCTACCAACAGTTCACCAACTTGGTGTCCTCCTCGCCGTGCTCCCCTGCCCTCTCCAATTACCACCTCTACCGCCACGACAATGACTGGCATATCAGCCTGGCTCCAATGGTTGGTGCAATGGTCGCCGACGCATGCTTCGTCGCGCGCTCCTCGGACATCATCATTGCCGCACTGCCCAAGCCCGGTACGACGTGGATCAAGGCACTCCTCTACTCCACGGTGTACCGAAGGGAGCACCCAGCAGACTCCTCCGACCACCCGTTCTACACCCACGGTCCCCACGAGTGCATCAAGTTTCTCGAGTACCAGCTCTACACGCAAACCATGGTTCTTCTAGAGTTTTTACCGTCAAACAAAGTATTGTTAAATGGTTGTTTACGGCTCGTACTCCCTCGTGTCCTTCCCATGAGCGACCGAGGGGCCGAACCCTAGCCGTCGGGGCAAGGCCCTCTCCTCCCGCTTCCTTCCCTCGCCACCGCTGGGCGAAGCCTGGTCTGTGTAGGCGGCAGCGAGGCTCTCTCTCCTCCATGGTCGATGTTGTGCGGCGCATGACAATGTTGCGGGGGTTGGCGCGGTGCTTATCAGCACAATCCATATCATTATCCTGATATTTACTAAGTCCAATTTGAGAATACCTTTTTTAGTCGCTTTAATTGACATTGATACAAGTACTCTACTATGATGATGCACAATAAATAGTCGGGATAGCTCAGTTGGTAGAGCAGAGGATTGAAAATCCTCGTGTCACCAGTTCAAATCTGGTTCCTCGCACACAGAAAAAGGATCTACCGAATAGGTATTGATACAAATTACTCGTCAATTCCTCCAGTGGCTATACTGATTGACATAGGTAGCTTTCATTGTCAAAGCTCACAGGGCCAAATGCTCTAATGGAATGGGCAAGAACACGCACAATCAAGTTTGAAGAACTTCACTTCACGCCTTGAGGATTCTATGAGCTGGGCTCGAGCGGCTCTGCCATGGGATCTCGTCCTCTGAGTAGGGGGCTAGGCTGGCCAGGGCCCTGGCGTGTAGCACCGGCGGCTGGCTGGGCCTCGCCCCAGATCTGGTGCAATCGGGGCCATGGGTGACCTTGGTGGCCGTTCAGGACGTTGGTGCGGTCACGGCGGCCATGGTTGCGGTGGCCAACAGTTTGGCGGTTCGGTGGCGGCGGGACGCGTGTATCCTGATCTCTAATGGATTTGGGAGTGCAGCGTGGGGTGTGGCCACGACCCGGGCGGTGGCGGCGTGGTGTGATCTGGCCTCCGGGTGGTCCAAATTCGTCGCCGGCGTCACGAGTGGACGTATGGAGATGAGGTCGGGGGCTAGTGCAGAGACGATTTGCGCAAATTGGCGGCGTTCCATCTGGCTGCGAGTTGAGGAGTTGTGGCCGCCGGTAAAAACTGAGCTCCGACGTCGGTCATGGCGGGCGATGGCGGTGTCTACGCGTTGCCTTGTTGAAGGCATCACTTTTGCTATCATTTTCTCCTCGTTGTGACTATTCCGAGGGGGAACCCTTCTGGGTGTCCCAGATCGGACGATGACATCGCTAGCGGTGTCGTTTCCTACATGTGGACATCATTTTGGAGAAAATGCTTGTTGGAGTCGTTAGGAGATGGAGCGGCATGGCATCTACCGCGTCAATGTGAACAGGTCTTGGCGGCATGGTGCCGCATAGTCTTGGCAGCGGATGTGTCTGGATGGGCGAGCGCAGGGCGGCAGCATTATTTGGCGCCGTGATGGCGTCCACGACATTCCTGGCAAGGTCGATGCGTTAGTACCTTCTCTGAAGATGGCTCGATGGAAGATGGCGGCGGTGGCCTTTGCTGCGTGCACATGCGGTGACCACTAAGAGTGAGCTGGACATGTATGCGCTCTAGACCCGGCATTGCAGCTTGGTTGAGGCCTCCGGCTTTAGATGTTGGGCTTTGGTGTTAGGTCTAGGTATTCGGTTCAGACAATGTGTACCCCTTCATCAAGTTGATAGGAGTAGCGACAGATGTTGCCGAGAAGGTGGCTTCAGATGTATCGATGTATTACTCTGTAAAGTCTTGAGGAATAATTAATAAAATGAATGCATGCATAGCCCTGATGCAAAGGTCGGGAGTCATCCTCCTCTTCGAAAAAATGTACTATGAACTTGGAAAAGGTAATTGCACCGCTGGTGCCCGAACTTGCCGCCGATGTTTAATTTGGTGGCTGAATTTGAAAAATACATCAAATTGGTTTTAATATATTTGGCACTCTTATTCAAATATGGTTCAAAACACGTTCGAATACGATCGTATAGCTGACTTGGTAGGCCAACATGGCATGAGGCCCACTTGCAGTGCCGGGACAAGCTGACATGCAAAATATACGCCTCTATGCACAGCAGTTCCCACCTGTCAGCGGACAACGCAAATAAAAAAATAAAGGCGCAGCTGGGTTTCGAAACCGCAAACTCGTACGAAAAAAGCAGCTGCACTAACCAAATACGTGTCTTTCAACTTACTTCACATATTTAACAAAATTAATTTGAAAATGTTTTTATTTTTTTAAATGTTAATCTAATTTTCAAAATCTTCATTTTTAAAATAATATTCACTCGGTTCTATTCCAAGATGTTTAGTTTTTTTATGTTTTACGTGGCCCTTCCACTCAATTTTTTTTGTCTTATAAATAATATGGGTACAAAAATAACTTACTTTTAAAATGTAATATTTAAAAATATGTACATATTCTTAAAAAATCATTTAGTTAAAATAATTTGAAGAATTATAAAATGTATGTTTAATTTCGAACGTGTTCATTTTAGGATCTATAATCTTGCAGGCAAACTAGGCTATTAATTATTTTTCACACACATTTTAGAGTTTATTTTTATTCAACAATATATATTTTGACAAACACATGAACATTTTTTAAAACTCAAATTGCATTTCCTCGAAGCATGAAGAATTTATATACTAAACAAACATTATATCAAGACATGAAGAATTTGAAAATTTTATTAATATTTTTAACAAAAGTATATAAATATTTTACAAATTTTTATTAATTTTATTAAATATATAAACACTTTTTAAAATTATATATTTTTTAGAATACATAAGTATTAATATGATTACATGAATATTTATTTTAATCATAATATACATATTTTGTTATTTCTAAAGAAATTAAAAATAAAACAAACACGGAAATTTGGGCCGCACTGACTGCAACCCTTTTAACCCACGAGCTGGACTTACCAGATTTAACAAGTTTCTATCCATATTCGACATCAAACATGGTTGGGCGAGCTGGTTATCCCTGGTCCAGGTTACATGAGAGGTCATTGGTTCGAACCCTATTTGCGTCATATATTGGCCTCACGCCATGTTGACATGCCTAGTCAGCTATACGTTTGTATCCGAACATGAAATTAACCGTGTTTGAATAAGAATGTCAAGTATTAAAACCAGTTCGGTGTATTTTTCAAGTTTAGACATCAAAGTAAACATCGATCACAAGTTCACGCACCACTGGTGCAATTACCTCTCTAACCTATATAAGTACCAATAATCATACATTTTGCAATAAGTTTAATTGGAAACTCATAGTACTGTTAAAGTTTAAGACCTAGTTTGGCAGTGCAGTTTTCTTAAAACCGTGATATTCAAAACCCCAGTTTTCAACGCGTGTCAAATGAATAGTTTGATTTTTCGAATCTGTAATTTATCGTCAAGTATACACGCTTAAGGTTAGTCTTTATTTCTAATTTCGTCTTTCAATCCACATTTTTTATGTGTGCCTTAAAAAGAATAGAACTAGAAACTACTACAACAGCAAAAATCAGAAAATATCGAGTGTGAAATTATGGGTTTGTAGGCATGAAGAGGAAGAGTTTCGTTGAGAACATTTTCTAGCCAATTTGGACCAGTAACCAATTCTGAAGAAATTATTCATATCGCAAAACCACATCTATATTTTGAGTATTTAGACCTCACGATGTTTGCTATGCTATATGATTGTTTCTTCTATGATTGTGATCGATTCTTCTAGTTCAAGCCCCTCCCCCTCCCCCTATTGCCATTTTTTGGTTCCGTCCCTGGAGGCATTGGCCATGGCAAGGGAAACGCACGTGGGCAGGGGAGTATGGAGTGGGTGCTATTGGTGAGGTCTGGAGGGAAGGGAGGTTGTTGGAGCACATGCCCAAGCTGCAGGGAATACCAGAAACCAAAGTGGCGACAAAGCGGAAACGAAACGGAGGCAGCCAAGCGGAGACGAGCTCAGTGGTGGGAGGGAGGAAGAGAGGATGCCATGGGCTTCTGGACCTAGGTCAATCAAAGGCGGGAGAGAGCGAGGAAGGAAGGTTGGCGGTGCGGCACACTGGCTAGACGCAAGCATATTTCGAGAGCCTATGCTCTAGACTTTCTTTAGCTAATGGTCTCATGTTATGTTTGGAGTGGTTTGTAATTCTGACGAATATTTATAATAGATTCGAGTGAGCGAAATTGCCTCTCGGGTCGCTCTCCTAGGCGACTCTGGAGGCCCCCGCCGCCACCTTGAGGTAAACCCCCATCAATACTACCTTCCATCGCCGTCGCTGGAGGAGGTCGGCGGGGCTAGACCCCGCGGCAGACGGCGGATGGTATGGCTGCTAACTTCTGATCGAGGCGCATCTGGATCCATCCTCAGATCAAATGACATCGGCTCAACTATGTTCCCTCCTGGATCCGTCGGACCCGTGCTGGTCGGTGCATGCTGGCTCCCCACCAGCAGTTGCCGAGTACTTGGGACCGTCCTGGGCAACTGGGACACGTGCCCCTTATCACTCTCGTGGACGACATTGGGGAAGTGTTTCCGGCAGCCTTGGCGACACTCGTGAACGCTGTCTTGTTGGGGAACGAAGCATGGAAAGCAAAAAATTTCCTACGAACACCCAAGATCTACCTATGGAGATGCATAGCAACGAGAGGGAGAGTATGTCTATGTACCCTTGTAGACCATTAAGCGGAAGCATATATAACATGGTTGATGTAGTCGTACTCTTCACGATCCAATTGCGATCCGATCCGTTCTAGCGCCGAACGAACGACACCTCCGCGTTTAGCACACGTGCGGCTCGATGACTAAAAGGACCACGATGTCACCTAGAGGGGGGGGGTGTGAATAGGCATTTCAAAATCTTTTACAGATTTGGCAATATCCTAATGCGGAAGTAAATTAAGCGTATACTAACAAGCACAAGTAAGTTACACAAACTTACTTGAGCAATATCACAAGATGTGGAAGTATATGACACAAGTTAGGAATTCACACTAAACACAAGATATATCAATAGTAGCAAGTATGAATTGCGGGATATAAAGTGTAGGCCTAAATAATTAATCTTTACAAGGAAATAGCCAACACAATATAATGAGGACAACAATATATAGTGAATGTATGCTCAAGTAACCAAAGTAAACCACAAGTAAGGAGTTAGGGTTAGGGATAACCAAAGTCACGGAGACGAGGATGTATCCCGATGTTCACTTCCTTGGAGGGAAGCTAGTCACCGTTAGAGAGGTGGATGTTACCACGAAGGCACACCAACGCCACGAAGGCTCACCCTATTCTCCTTGAGATATCACCACGAAGGCGATTCGAAACCACTAGTGGTAGGCCTTGAGGCGGCCTCCAAACCTTCACAAACTTTCCGGGGGATAAATCACAAGTTGATTCCTCACCGGAGCACTCCTACCGCCTAGGAGTGTCCAACCTCCAAGAGTAACAAGATCAAGGGGGAAATGCTCAAGACTTGCTCAAATCACGAATTCCTTTGGTCACAAGAGGGAGAGGGAGTGGATCTATCACTTGATTGGAAAATCTCTCAAGAACTCTCACTAATTTCTCTGGGATCTGAGATTTGGTGTAGGAGAAGTGAGAGGGAGCCACTTTGGTGTTCTAGGGTTCTTTTGGATTGAGTGGTCAACCCCTCCACGAAGTGGTGAAGGGGTATATATAGTGTGGATGAAAATATGGCCGTTGTAGTGTAAGTGGCTGTGTCAGGCCGGACATCCGGGCCAAGGGCCGGACATCCTGCGGCTGTGAAGTGTGCACACGAACAGAGAGATATGGTGTCAATGTACAGGGCACGGACATCTGGCCATGGCCCCGGACATCTGGCCAAAGTTGGGGCCCCGGACATCCGGCCAAGTACCGGACATTCGGGGGACAGGACCAGCATTTTGACATGGTTTCTGGACATCGGCGGCCGGATATCCGGGGCATCCTCCCGAAAATCCGGCCCTCACAAAAACTGCAGGTGCCCCAATAGTAAAACATGCATAACTTTCTCATACGGACTCCGATTTTGATGATCTTGGGCTCGTTTTGAAGCTAGTGAAAAACTCCAGGTCCTCACATAGAGAACCACCCAAGCTAAGACAAAATGGAAGGTGCAAAGTATGCACATGTTAGATCATATACTTTGGGAAATCTAGTTGGCTATGTATTTCTTTGGTGTATAGGGTAGGAGTGGAATTGTGTATGGAAGATGTTGACTTGAGAAAATCCATCATGAACCCCTTTGATCCCCTCTTAATAGTGCGGGATTCCTGTAACTCAAGAATCATAAAAGAGCTACACTACATAGCTATCAAGAATCCATTCTTGAGTGTATATGTTTCTTCGGTGGTCATCACCCCACACCACTAACGCCAAAGGAACTAATACCTTTGCCTCGAGACATTCACTTGAGCTTGGTGTTATTGTTTCATCTTGGGTCAAGTTGAAGGCAAGACATTGGTGATGTCTTCAAGTAGCTCTCCCATACACAATGTGGGAAGCCTTGCTTTGTATTCATCTTCACTTGTCCATCATGTGAACATCCACAAGGTTCAAGCATGTAATCCTTCGGGATGGTTATCTTGAACTTGCCCTTATCAACCATGATCATGAACCCTTGATGTCATCCTCTCATGGACACTTGGAATCTCTCGCTTGATGCGAGCCCATGAGAATAACCTAACCCTCGTAAACATAGACAACGCATAGTATTAGTACACAAGGTGCAATTGACAATTACTTACCATACCACAAGATCCCATGTGGTACATCATTTGCGCTTGTGTGATGACTAACTTTGAGTTAAATCTTTGGTCTTCATCTTGGTCAACATTAATCTTTGATCCATGATTAATCTTGATGTCTTGAAGGCCCTATTGATTTCTTACTATGCTTCATTGCTTCAAGACATGATTACTAATATCTCAATTCACCATGACCATATCAAGTTTCTCTATGAATCTCATATTGGCTATAACTTGCTCGTCTTCATGATCCAACATAGTCTCTTGAGAGGCACAACGAATTCTTCACTTGAAATACTTGCTTGAAGACATAATCATCCATGACTCAACATATGATCTCATCATGATCCTATTTTCAAGACATATGTATAATTCTTCTTTTTAATTGTTCTCTCAAGATCTTGATCCATTATGGTTCAAACCATAATCCAAAGCATGAGAACGTCTAAGATCCTCAATGAACTCCACATAGATCACATCTTGTTCATCACATGGAATTCATCTTGACCATATCATATTTGATTCAATCATTGAGCTCATCCTTGATGCATGCACAACAATATGTATATGACATTCATTTAGAATGTCGAGGTCCTTCTTGCATCATCATGGAACATACATCCTTCAATTCATCCAATATTCTTCATGCATTGCAAATAGAACATTCCTTCAAATGTATAACTCAATGCAAACATTAGTCCATTAGGATTGTCATCAATTACCAAAACCACACATGGGGACTACATGCACTTTCAAGCTCCCCCATTTTGGTAGTTGATGACAATCTGAACAAGAGGATTTATATAATGAATTTTGACACAAGTATGCAATTTACCCGAGGATACATTGAATACTTGGGATGGTTTTGATAGCATCAAGTGTCACAAAGTTACTTGAGTTTATCACACTCGGGGTACTAACATCAAAATACTACACAAGGATTTTAAGTTGGTAGAACCACAATATATAGAGAAAGCTCCCCCACAATATATGCATGTGTGAACGAAATATGAATTTCCTTGCATATATTGGTTGAGATACACTAGGTGGAGTTTTCTCTATATATATTCATTCATGCAATAAACAATAAGCCATAAGCACCTTTTTCGATTATCTTAAATCCTCCAAGTTTCTCCCCCATTGGCAACAAATGCCAAAATGGGATAAATCTCGAACACAATGGGTTCCTCCTTAGAGTATGCATATTACAAGATGTGAGTGAAATAAAATGCACATATTCAATGGCAAAAATTTGAGGAGCTCAGGATCTAGAGATTGCAATACGTATGATATGGAAATAAGCATTCGACATGTGAGGAAAACATTTAAAGATCCAAACACCATATTTTGGACAAGATATGATGTGAATGTCCAATTCGATCATCATGATAAGTATGGGTCCAAAATACATCCAAACGCATGAGTGCATAAGATTATATGTAAAACATACAAGCACTCGCTTCACAACCTCTTACTGAGACCACCAATGAATCAATAAGGAAGGAACCAAGTGACCGGCAAGGATCAAGTGATATCAAGCAAAGATGGGAACTTACTTATTGCACAAATTTCCAAGTGGACAATAGTATTCTGTCTATCCAAAAGAAACTTGCATACATAAAATAGTCACAATTGATAAGAACATTGTAAGGGCATTCTCTTACCTTTGTGTTTTGGTGATGATGGCACCTCACTTTGTTATCTAACCATGTGTCAAGTTGTTCAGGTACTATGTGTGAGACACAAGACGATTAGGCATTCCCTTTGGACGGAAAAGAACGAAGACGGTGTTCTCTACGCGTTTATTTTCTTTGGTCGTAGGGATCCCGTACTATTAAGAGGGAATCCTCATTGGAAGGTCTTGGGGTGAATCAATTCACACACACATCATTAGCACCCACCTCATACTCTTCCATCAAAGAGAGAAAGGCCCTACTTTCCTTTCATATAGGCCGGTTGTACCGCTGCCCCTAGCGGTTGTACCGCTCGCTCGTGTCATCCGGTCTAACCACCACTCCAGGGGTGATACCCTGGGGGTGCTGCCACTGAGTGGTCCCAGTGGTTGTACCGCTGCCTCCGGGCGGTTGTACCGCCCACAGTTGGGTGACCCAGTGTGGCAGCCCTTGGCGGTTGTACCGGCCCAGCACCAGGCTTCAACCGGACGCGGTTCTGTTGAGCTGCGGTGGTTGGGCGGACGTGGGACGGTTGTATCGCTATATTCCAGTAGCCTGGTACTACCAGTGTCCCAGGCGATTATACCTCTAGGGACTTTGTCCTGTCCAGCACTCGAGTCGAGCGGTTGCACAGGGGAGGAACCACCGCCTCAGGTTCTGATCTGATGCGGTGGTTGGGCGATTGTACCGGTCATACCGGTTCTACCGCCCGCATCACCGGTTGTACCGCTACCATGTAAAATGGTTGTAATGGTTGGAAAGTGGGGGCCCTATATAAAGGGGTGGTTCTTCCACCTCCATCTGATCTCTTACCTCTCTCTCTCCACCATTGATGCCCTTCAAGCTTTCTTGCCCGATCTCTCTCTCTAGCCACTCAAACTTGTTGATTTGCTAGGGATTGAAGGAGGAGACCTAGATCTACACTTCCACCAAAGGAAAATTGATTCCCCCTTACTTTCTTGTGTGGATTTTGTTACTCTTGGGTGTTTGAGCACCCTAGACGGAAGAGGTCACCCCGAAGCCATATTCCATTGTGGTGAAGCTTCGTGGTTTCGTTGGGAGCCTCCAATTAAGTTCTGGAGAGGGCCCCAACCTTGTTTGTAATGGTCCGGTTGTCGCCTTCAAGTGCTCCATTAGTGGAATCATGGCATCTCGCATTGTGTGAGGGCGCGAGGAGAATACGGTGGCCCTAGTGGCTTCTTGGGGAGCATTGTGCCTCCACACCGCTCCAACGGAGACGTACTTCCCCTCAAAAGGAAGGAACTTCGGTAACACATCCTCGTCTCCAACGGTTCCACTTGTGGTTACTCCTTACCCTTACCTTGTGCAAGCTTATATCTTGTTGTTATCTTAGCTAGCATCATATAGGTTGTTCACCTAGTTGCATATCTAAACAACCTATTTGTTGCTAAACCTAATTTGTTAAGAAAAGCTTAAAAATTGGTAGTTGCCTATTCACTCCCCTCTAGTCAACCATATCGATCCTTTCAATTGGTATCAGAGCCTCGTCTCTTTATTAAGGGTTTCACCACCCGAAGAGTATGGTTGATGACGGGGACTGGGTGGTTGAACTCCCCGAGGCCGTGGGTGTGAACATGGTCTCTCGTGAGGATTTGAATGAGGCCATGTCCTCACTTAAATCCTCCATGACGACCGAGGTCAAATCCATGTTTAAAGAATTCCTTGAGGGTCTCAAACTTTCTACCAATCCGTTGCTAGTGGTTAACCCCACTAACTCGTCATCGGATGTCCACTCCGAAAAGGAAGGGGCTAGCACTGACAAGAACAAGCTACCTCAAGGAACTAGCGGGACGGGTACTTTTGCCTCGGTGCCCCTCCCGTGGTCTATGGAGGACCGGTGCACCCACCACATATAGTCAATCTCGGTCCTCCTCCTAAGCTTGTTAAGAATGATTTTGCTAATTGGGTTTTTTGTATCAAGTCTCATTTGAGTCACAGCTCAACAAAACTTTGGAGAATCATTGATCAAGGGTACTACCCTCATGATCCAAGCAACCTCACTCCAAGAGAAGAGTCCGACAATCAACTCAATCACTCTGCCTTGTTCATCCTTCAAGCAGCTGTTCCCGTTGAAGATCTTGCTCACTTGCGGCCTTTCACTCGGGCTAAGGATTGTTGGGAACACATTGTCTCCATGTACAAGGGTAGCTCGAGCATTCAATGATCCAACTTTGAGGTGGTCCTTGATGAGTGCGATGAATTTGTGATGCTTGATGATGAATAACCTCGTGATCTCTATCGGAGAGTGACAACTCTTGCTGTTGCTCTACAAGATCATGGTAGCAAGGATGTGGATGACAATTGGATCAAGTGGAAGTTTCTCAAGGCCATTATGCCATTCAACAAGGCCATGTCCTCCGTCATTCGTCAAAGGCCGGACTTTCACTCTTTGTCCTCAAGCGATGTGTTGGATGAATTTATTGCCATGAACATCTTAAACAAGACCGCCGACAACACTCTAGCTCATGTCCAACGGTCAAAGAAATCATCTCCCAACCTTGCTTTGAGGGCCAAAGGTATTGTTGAAGAAGAGGAAGAAGAAGAAGAGGAGTGTTACCCCGAAGACACCAAATATGCCATGGCAATAAATTACAACGTCAAAAACTCTAACATTACAACATCTATTTCTACCACTCCTTCTTTGTTGGATTTCGCCACCTCATGTTCATTGGCAAAATAGGATGAAAATGAGTTTGACAAATTTTTGTGTAAACTCAAAGGTGATTCCAAGAAGCACTTTGTTGCTATCTTGGAACAACTTAGTGAGGCTAATGATGTCATTGAGTCTCAAGAGGAATCTCTCGAGGAGTTGAGGGGGCATAGTCGTGAATATGCTGATGAGATAGTGGATCTTTCCATTGCTCTTGAGGAAGAGCGAAGTCTTCGTTTGACTCTTGAGGAGTCACAAAATGTTGACCTAGCTAAATTACGTAAAGATCATGATCATGCTATAGTCCTTAATCGTGTGCTTAAATCTGAGAAGGATACTTATGGGTTTGACCATGGTAGACTCAAGGAAGAGTTTGACACTCTTGACATTGCTCACAAGTCATTGAAGAGTGCTCTTGCCTATCTCAAGGAGTCTCATGATCAACTCCAAGTAAAACTTACTAAGGAAATAGCTACATGTCCTCCCTTTGTGTTAATTGATAGTGCCAATGCTACTAACCCTTGTTGTGAGAATGCACACCTTGTGGAGGAGAATGCTAAGTTTAAAGAGCAACTTGAGAAAGGCCTTGCGACATGTATCCAAGGTGAGAAGAATCTCAATGACCTTTTGAGCAATCAAAAGGAGGTTGTAGCAAAGGAAGGAGTTGGGTTCGCACCCGAAACCAAGAAGAAGAAGAAGAAGAAGAAGGCAAAGACCAAGCAAGTTCCCCCACTTAAGGAAACCTTTGTCAAAGCGGGGAATGTCCCTCATGAGAAGAAGAAGGACAAGGTTGTGGATGGTAATGCCAAGAAGGGCAAGACCACCCACTCCAACAAGGCCGGCGACTTTAACCCCTCTTATGTTTTATGCCGTGCTAGTGATGGACATGTTTATGCTAAATATGTTGGTTCCTCTTATGAGTACATTGAATGGTCTATTTGGGTTCCTAAGACCCTTGTTACTAACATGAAAGGACCCATTTAAGAATGGGTACCTAAATCCAAGCATTGATCTATTGTACGAGTTTGCTTCCGGAGGAGTGTCATGGTTGCTTGATAGTGGAGCAACAAAGCATATGACCGGAAGCAAGGACTTGGTGGTGGATGTTCATACTAATCCATCTTTGGCCACTCAAGTCTTCTTTGGTGATGATACTAGCTCAAAGGTATTGGGTCTTGGCAAGGTGGTAATCTCTCCGGACTTGTCCATTGGGAATGTCATGCTTGTTGAGACTCTTGCATATAATTTACTTTCCGTTCGTCAACTGGCACTCATGGGTTTTTGTACCTTCTTTGGTGTTGACACCGTGGCCCTTTTGTGGAGAAGGACTCTTAAAGTAGCCTTTGTTGGGCATGTCGAAAATGGTCTCTATATGGTTAACTTCTCGGAGCGACCCACTAAGACCGCGACTTGCCTAATGGCTAAAGTTGATGTGGGTTGGCTTTGGCATCGCCGGCTAGCCCATGTCAATATGAGATCTTTGCAAAGTCTCCTCAAAGGGGATCAAGTCCTTGGACTAACAAATGTGAGTGTTGCCAAAGATCGTTCTTGCAGTGCTTGTATCGAAGGAAAGCTACATGAGAAGGCTCACCGACCCACAACTATCATCCACTCAAAGAGGCCCTTGGAGCTCCTTCACATGGATCTCTTTGGTCCCCCATCTTTTGATAGTCTTGGAGGAAGAAAGTATTGTTTGGTGATTATGGATGACTACTCAAGATACACTTGGGTATACTTCTTCAAGGGGAAAAGTGAGACTCAACAAACTATCATTGACTTTGCCAATGAAACTCAACGTCAACTTGAGGCAAAGATATTAATGATAAGAAGTGACAACTACACCGAGTTCAAGAACTACACCTTGAATGAGTTCCTTAGTGATGAGGGGATCAAGCATCAATACTCCGCACCATATACCCCTCAACAAAATGGTGTTGCGGAAAGGAAGAACCGGACGTTGATGGATGCAGCAAGGACCATGATGGCGGAATTTAAATCTCCGTACAACTTTTGGGCCGAAGCCATCAACACCGCATGTCATACATCCAATCGGCTCTATCTCCGCAAAGGCTTGAACAAGACTCCCTATGAAATTCTTACCGGTAACAAGCCCAACCTCAAGTACTTCCGGGTGTTTGGGTGTAAGTGTTTCATTCTCAAAAAGGGTGTTCGTTTGTCTAAATTTGAACCTAGAGCTCAAGAGGGCATATTTGTTGGTTATGCTACAAACTCTCGCGCTTACCGTGTCCTAAATAAGTCCACCAGACTCATTGAGGAGACGTGTAACGTGGAGTTTGATGAAAATAATGGCTCCCAAGTGGAGCAAAGTGGTCTTTGTGATGTAGGTGATGAAATTCCTCCCCAAGCCATAAGAAGAATGGGTGTGGGACTCCTCCTACCCGTTGAGGAACCCCTTGTGGCCGAAGGAGAAGGACAATGTTCCACTCATGTGGAACCATGACCAACTCAAGACCCACACGCTTCCGAAGAACAAAGTGAAGGCCCTCAACCACGTGAACGAGATCAAGGGCAAGATCAACCTCTTAATACCAGTGATTCTCCAAGTGATGTCCAAGGTCAAGTTCACACCCTCGAGCAAGCTCAAGGTCAAGATCAAGAGCAAGCTCATGAAGGCGCTCAAGATTATCAAGAAGATGCTCCTCAGGAAGTTGTCCCTCAACTTTCCATGGAGGAGATCTTATAGAGGCGAGCCGCCAAGAATGCTGCCAAGCTTGAACATAAACAACATTTGTTGGAAAACGTCTACGGCAGATTGAAAAGAGAAATAACTACTCGTAGACAATTAACAAACTTTTGTGAACATCATGCGTTTGTTTCTTGCATTGAACCCCTCAAGGTACGAGATGCGCTCAAGGACATGGAATGGGTTGAAGCCATGCACGATGAACTCAACAACTTCGAGCGCAACAAAGTATGGCGGTTGGTGCCAAGACCAAAGGAGAACCTCAATGTCATTGGAACCAAATGGATCTTCAAGAACAAGCAAGATGCGAGCGGTGTCGTCATTCGCAACAAGGCAAGATTGGTGGCACAAGGCTACTCCCAAGTCGAGGGTATTGACTACGGTGAAACCTTTGCTCCTGTCGCTCGTCTTGAATCTATTCGCATGTTGCTTGCATATGCTTCTCATCACGATTTTAAATTATATCAAATGGATGTGAAGAGTGCATTTCTTAATGGTCCACTCAAGGAGTTGGTATATGTCAAGCAACCCCCGGGGTTCGAGGATCCCAAGTTCCCCAATCCTGTATACGTTCTCGATAAGGCTCTCTATGGCCTTAAACAAGCCCCACGTGCGTGGTATGAGCACCTTACCAAGATGTTGCAAGATCGTGGGTTTGAAATTGGAAAAATTGATCCCACTCTTTTCACAAAAAGGGGTTAAAGGGAACTTGTTCATATGCCAACTATATGTTGATGATATTATTTTTGGTTCCCCTAACAAAGCTTTCAATGAAGAGTTTGCTGCACTAATGACCAAAGAGTTTGAGATGTCCATGATGGGAGAGTTGAAGTTCTTCCTTGGATTCGAAGTCAAGCAACGAAGTCAAGGAACTTTCATCAACCAAAAGCTAAATATACTCAAGACATGCTCAAACGATTCAAGATGGATGAGCTCAACCCGCCCATGGCCAACACTCCTATGCCTCTCAAATGCTATCTTGACAGTGATCCCAATGGTAAAGTCGTGGATCAAAAGGTATATCGCTCCATGATTGGATCTCTGTTTTATCTTTGTTCATCTAGACCGTATCATGTTGAGTGTGGGTATTTGTGCAAGATTTCAAGCTGCACCTAAGGAAAGTCACTTTGTGGCTGTCAAACGAATCTTTCGATATTTGGCTCATACCCCAAACTTTGGCTTATGGTACCCCAAAGGTGCTTCATTTGATCTCGTAGGATATACTAACTCGGATTGGGCGGGAGACCGTGTGGAAAGGAAGTCCACTTCCGGAGGGTGCCAATTTATTGGTCGCTCTTTGGTAAGTTGGTCTTCAAAGAAACAAAATTGTGTTTCTCTCTCGTCCACCGAGGCCGAGTATGTAGCCACCGCAAGCTGCTGTGCACAGATTCTTTGGATGAGGCAAACTTTAAAGGATTATGGTGTCAACTGTGACAAAGTGCCTCTTTACTGTGACAATGAAAGCATGATCAAGATCTCCAACAAACTGGTTCAACATTGCAAGACAAAGCATATTGAGATTCGTCATCACTTCATCCGGGATCACATCAAGCGTGGAGATATTGATCTTATTCATCTCTATACTAAGGAACAACTTGCAGATATTTTCACGAAGCCATTGGATGAAGCAAGATTTTGCGAGTTAAGGCATGAGCTAAATATCATCAATTCGAGCAATGTGGCTTGAATTAGTGCACACCCCTCCACACTCTTCATTATGTCTTGTTTAGGTGTAGGCATGGACGTAGGGAGAGTCTAGTTCTCCCAATGAACTATCCCTCCTCCTATTATGCATAAAATGATCAAATCTTTCACATTCGCCATTTTTGATGGTACTTGTGCTTCAAAGACGAGTTTTGGTCATGGACCCAAGGTTAAAATCTTCGCGGTGCCATACCAATTGACTCAAACATAGGTGGCCTCGGCCACCGCCCCCTCCTAGTGAGGCATTTGGTGTGGTTTTTGCCCAAGTAGGTGTTTTGTGGTCTTCATTTGCTCTTGAGTGTTTGTTTAGGACCTAGGTGCGGGTATCCTCCATGGTTTGACTTTTTGCCTTTTTGTGTTTTTGCAACCATGGAGCTTACCCCACCATACTCCTGTGCCTTGTCTCTATCCTAAGCTCTCCTCATCTCGAAACCCTCTCATCCAATTGTATGCATTGAAAACATGGTGGTGGTGGCTGTGGCCGGGCGGCATAACCGGCGGTCCGAGCGGTACAACCGCTGACCATCCTGTTGTCCCGCCCCAGCGGTACAACCGGTCGTGATGAAGCGGTTCAACCGCTAATTCCCAGGTTGTGCCAGACCGGTACAACCGCTCTGCCGAGAGGTACAACCGGTCACGTATTCAGGCACTTAAAAGGGAGGGCCGGGCCGAAGGGGTATTCAGTTTCCCCTTCGTGCCTGACCCCCCTGTTGCCCTAGCCGTCGGCCGCCGTCACCACCACCGTGGAGTGCCCCCGGTGCCCCGGATCTGCGGCCTCCTCTCAGATCTGCTCCGTGGAGGCCCTCCCCTTCCCCGATCTCCTCCCATGGACGCCGGGAATGCCCCGTTTCTCCTATTCTTAGATTCTTTTTTGGATCCTCCATTGTTAGGGCATTGCTCGGTTCCCGCGTTTTTAGTCGAAACTATTGGAGGGATGAGATCCTATATTCATTTCCTATTAGTTGTGGGGCTTAGAACCGTCTATAGTGGTGCATTATTCAAATCCGGATGCGCCGGTTCCCTCGCAGCGGTACAACCACTTACACTTGCGGTACAACCGCTGCAGCGGTACAACCACTATGGTGACCGGTTCAACCAGCTTCTCTAAATCCCGTCCCGCTGTTTTTGTTTCTTTTCCTCTCACCTAATATATTCCGTTTCTGCCGTACAATCCTCTCATCTTGTCTGGGTCTCTCGTGTGTGTGTATGCAGGTGGTTCTGGTTCTCGCTCTGCTTCTCAGAAGAAGACCAAGAAACGAGCTCGCAGATGTCGGCTCGTCAATGAGTCAGAGGAAGAGGAAGTTATGATCCCCACCAAGCCCACTCGTCGTGAGAAGTCGTTGGCTGCCAAGCAAAAATCTGCAAAGCCTGTGCACTCTTGGAAGCAAGTTGATTGGGAGAGGGTCCGTCTCCAAAATCCTTATGAGGTTCCCGTTGCTCCCAGGTGGTCCACCCCTCAATTCCGTAATGAGTTACAAATGAGGATTGTGCACGAGCTGTATGACCATCACAAGAACAAGTTTGCCAAGCAATGTACTATTGACATTGAGTATTGGAGGAACAACATGGATTACTTTGGAGAGGAGTTGGCATTGTGCGAGGAGTTTGACTTGATCAAGCTCATGACTATCAACTGTCCCTTTGATGTGCAGCTCATTCACCAGTTCTATGCCACTGTCCACTTCAGCACTGATGATGCTCGCACCCTTTCATTCATGTGCCGTGATGAATTATTCCAGGTTCCGTGGTGTGCCTTCTGTAATGCACTTGGTTATGATGATACTAGCCTCACCGGGAATGGCGGCATCCGTCCTCATGACCGGGCTACTCCCATGGATAAGAAGGAGTTAGCCCCCTTGTACATTCCCGGGCATGACATTCTTGGAGCCTCTAAGGATCTGCAGCAGGTCTATGATATATTACACCGTGTGTTCCGGAATGTTCTTCTGCCCAAGGTTGGAAATCAAGATGAGATTCATGGATATTTTGTTGATCTACTGGTTGCAATGATGACTGAAGCTGGCTTGGGTGCTACGTTTGATGCTTCTAAATGGTTGTGGGAGGAGATGTACACCACGGTCTTCTATAGGAAGGTCCCAACCTATGCTCCCTTCATCAGGTGTTTCCTCAACTCTGTGTGGGCAGTTCGTAGGCCTGGAGTGCCCCTCACTTCTCCGGACAACCTCATCGAGCATGAGGTCAAGCAACTCCGGAAGAAGAAGCATGCCGAGCCTCGCTTCTCCGTCAACTCCCCCTGAGGATGTCTATGCTATTTCCAGTGATAGTGATTTTGAGCTTCCTGTAGGGACCAAGCCATCTTGGGTCACTAAGCTCACCACCAAGATTAAGAAGACCTTTTGCCTCCAAACTCATGATTAGAAGAAGCTCTATGAAGCCCATGTCAATGAGAAACTTGCGAGACGCCGACAGATTCAGATTATCCGAGCTCTTCAACTTCCGGTAGAAAGTGGTTCTGAGAAGACAATCACTCCTGAGGAGAAGTGGATCTCTGAGCATAGCACTTGGACTGATGATGAGATCTCTGGTCAGCCTGCTTCTTCCTCCTCAGCTGCCGCTGCTATTGATGACATTATGGAGGATGAGGGGGAGGATGATGGTGATGGGTCTGAGAGTGATCCTTCCGAGGAGACCGACGGTTCTGACGAACTCTACTAATTTCTGGGGCGTTAGCATTGTTCTTTTCCTTTTTGGTGTCTCGATGCCAAAGGGGGAGAGAGCTATATTATGACGGGATTTGCATGGGTGTGGGATTTGCATGAGAGAGCTATATTTCGTCTTTGTTGCGTCTTCTCAGTTGAACTCTTATTTCCTTTTTAGTCGGTTGTGAACCTATCTTTATGTGAAGACTCCTTGCGTTTAAGTAGAGCCTGAGATTATTGATGCCCTTATTTATTATGCTCTACTTTCCTGTACAAATGCTCTTTATGATTACTCCTTCTCTATACCCATTGGTTGGTCTATAAAATCGAGGGGGAGCTCCAAAGATTGCACAAATCTCATCTGTTGCACACATTGAGGGGGAGCTTGTTGGAAATATGCCCTAGAGGCAATAATAAATTAGTTATTATCATATTTCCTTGTTCATGATAATCGTTTATTATCCATGGTAGAATTGTATTGCTCGGAAACTCAGATACATGTGTGGATACATAGACAACACTATGTCCCTAGTGAGCCTCTACTAGACTAGCTCATTGATCAAAGATGGTCAAGGTTTCCTGGCCATAGACATGAATTGTCATTTGATAATGGGATCACATCATTAGGAGAATGATGTGATGGACAAGACCCAAACTATGAACGTAGCATATGATCATGTCAGTTTATTGCTATTGTTTTCTGCGTGTCAAGTATCTGTTCCTATGACCATGAGATCATGCAAATCACTGACACCGAAGGAGTACCTTGTGTGTATCAAACGTCGCAACGTAACTGGGTGACTATAAAGATGCTCTACAGGTATCTCCGAGGGTGTCTGTTGGGTTGGCGTGGATTGAGACTGGGATTTGTCACTCCGTATGACGGAGAGGTATCTCTGGGCCCTCTCAGTAATACAACATCACAAGAAGCTTACAAGCAATGTGACTAAGGGGTTAGTCGCGGGATCTTGTATTACGAAACGAGTAAAGAGACTTGCCGGTAACGAGATTGAACTAGGTATGGAGATACCGACGATCGAATCTCGGCAAGTAACATACCGATGGACAAAGGGAACTGCATATGGGATTGTCTCAATCCTTGACATCGTGGTTCGACCGATAAAGATCTTCGTATAATATGTAGGAACCAATATGGGCATCCAGGTCCCGCTATTGGTTATTGACCGTAGAGGTGTCTCGGTCATGTCTACATAGTTCTCGAACCCGCAGGGTCTGCACACTTAACGTTCGGTGACGATTTGGTATTGTTGAGTTATGTATGTTGATGACCGAAAGTTGTTCGGAGTCCCGGATGAGACCCCGGACGTCACGAGGAGCTTCGGAATAGTCCGGAGGTAAAGATTTATATATGGGAAGTCATATTTTGGCTACCGGAAAAGTTTCGGGTTTTTCCGGTATTGTACCGGGAAGCTTCCGGAAGGTTCCAGAGGGTTCCGGAGGAGTCTGGAAGGGTCCCTCCAGCCTCTAGGACGTGCATGGGTTGTAAGGGGGCATCCAAGCCTTGTTGAACCAGCCCCCAAGGGCCCATGCGGCTACGGGGTAGGAAACCCTAAAGGGGAAGGCACCTAGGAGGTGCCTTGGGGAGGGAGGACTCCTCCCTCCTGGCCGCCGCCCCCTTCCTTGGAGGAAGGGCTAGGGCTGCGCCCCATCTACCCCCTCCTCCTATATATAGAGAGGGAGAGGGAGGGCAGCCGCACCCCAAGGCATAGGTGCAGCCCTCCCTCTCTCCCTAGATCTGTTTCTCCACCGAAAACGCATCTGCGGCAGCGCTTGGCGAAGCCCTGGTGAGATTGTTCCACCACCACCGCCAGCACGCCGTTGTGCTGTCAGAGAACTCATCTACCTCTCCTCCCTCGCTTTCTTGATCAAGGAGGCGGAGATGTCATCGATCTGTACGTGTGCTGAAAGCGGAGGTGCCGTCTGTTCGGCGCTAGATCGGAACACATCAAGATTGGATCGCGGGACGGATCATGATTGGATCGCGAAGACGTTCGACTACACCAACCGCGTTTCTTAACACTTCCCGCTTAGCGATCTACAAGGGTATGTAGATGCAATCTCTCCTCTCGTAGATGGTCATCTCCTAGATTGATCTTGGTGAAGCGTAGGAATTTTTTTGTTTCCCATGCAACGTTCCCCAACAGTGGTATCAGAGCTAGGTCTATGCGTAGATGGCATCACGAGTAGAACACAAAGGAGTTTGTGGGCGTTGATATTCAGATTGCTTCCTTCCTTAGTCTTATTTTGATTTAGCAGTATTGTGGGATGAAGCGGCCCGGACCAACTTTACATGTCCTCGTACATGAGACCGGTTCCACCGACTAACATGTAACTTTGTTGCATAAGATGGCTGGCGGGTGTCTGTCTCTCCCACCTTACTTGAATCTGATTTGACAAAGGCGGTCCTTGTAGAAGGTTAAATAGCAACTTGCATATCACCGTTGTGGTTTTGCGTAGGTAAGAATCATTCTTGCTAGATACCCATAGCAGCCACGTAAAACATGCAACAACAAACTAGAGGACGTCTAACTTGTTTTTGCAGGGTATGTTGTGATATGATATGGCCAAAGACATGATGATACATATTTGATGTATGAGATGATCATGTTTTTGTAATAGTTTATATCAACTTGCATGTTGATACGGCAACCGGCATGAGCCATAGGGTTGTCTTTCATTATTATGTGGCCTTCGTGTCACTCATTAAGCGCTATGTAATGCTTTATTTTATCGCTAAGCGGTAGCAATAGTAGTAGAAGCATGGTTGGCGCGACAACCCCGATGGCAACACTATGATGGAGATCATGATGATGGGGATCATGGTGTCATGCCGGTGATGATGGAGATCATTCCGGTGCTTTGAAGATGGAGATCAAAAGCACAAGTTCATGGCCATATCATGTCACTTATGATTTGCATGTGATGTTAATCCTTTTATGCATCTTATTTTGCTTAGGACGACGGTAGAATTATATGGTGATCCCTCACTAAAATTTCAAGATAAAATTGTGTTCTCCCCGAGTGTGCACCGTTGCGAAAGTTCATCGTTTCAAGACACCACGTGATGATTGGGTGTGATAGACTCTACGTTCACATACAACAGGTGCAAGCCAATGTTGCACATGCGGAACACTCGGGTTAAACTTGACGAGCCTAGCATGTACAGACATGGCCTCGAAACACAAGAGACCAAAAGGTCGAACATGAGTCATATAGTAGATATGATCAACATGGAGATGTTCACCATTGAAACCACCTCATCTCACGTGATGATCGGACTTGGGTTGGTGAATTTGGATCATGTAGCACTCGGATGACCGGAGGGATGTCAATTTGAGTGGGAGTTCTTTAGTAATATGATTAGTTGAACTCATTATCATGAACATAGTCAAAAAATATCCTTGGAAATTATGTTGTAGATCGATAGCTCACGTTGTAGCTTCCCTAGATTTTGATACATTCCTAGAGAAAAACTAAGTTGAAAGTTGGTAGTAGCAACTATGCGGACTAGGTCCGTAAACTAAGGATAGTCCTCATTGCTGCACAGAAGGCTTGTGTCCTTGATGCACCGCTCGGTGCGCCACCCCCTCAAGCGTCGTCTATGAGTGTTGCTAACATCAGACATACACGTTTTTAATGACTACTTGATAGTTCAGTGCGTCATGCTTTACGGCTTAGAATTGAGGCTCCAAAGATGTTTTGAACGTCACGGAGCATATGAGATGTTCCAAGAGCTGAAATTGAGATTTCAGGCTCGTGCCCGTGTTGAGAGGTATGAGACCTCCAACAAGATTCTTTGCCTGCAAGATGAAGGAGAATAGCTCAATCGGTGAGCGTGTGCTCAGATTGTTTGGGTGCTACAATCGCTTGAATGAAGTGGGAGTTGATCTTCCAGATAAGATAGTGATTGACATAGTTCTCCAAGTCACTGCCACCAAGCTACTGGAGCTTCGTGATGAACTATAACATGCCAGGGATGGAGAGGATGATCCCTGAACTATTCACGATGTTTGACACCGCGAAATTAGAAATCAAGAAGGAGCATCAAGTGTTGATGGTTAGTAAAACCACTAGTTTTGAGAAGGGCAAGGGCAAGAAGGGAAACTTCATGAATGGCAAGCCAGTTGCCGCTCCAGTGAAGAAACCCGAGGTTGAACCCAAACCCGAGACTAAGTGCTTCTATAATAAGGGGAACGGTCACTGGTAGCGGAATTGCCCCAGATACTTGGCAGATAAGAAGGCTGGCAACGTCAACAGAAGTATATTTGATATACGTGTTATTGATGTGTACCTTACTAGTACTCCTAGTATTACCTGGGTATTAGATACCGGTTCAGTTGCTAATGTTAGTAATTCGAAATAAAAGCTACGGAATAAACGAAGACTAGCTAAAGGGCGAGATGACGATGTGTTGGAAGTGTTTCCAAGGTTGATGTGATCACCATCGCACGCTCCCTCTACCTTCGGGATTAGTGTTGAACCTAAATAAATGTTATTTGGTGTTTGCGTTGAGCATGAACATGATTAGATCGTCTTTATTGCAATACGGTTATTCATTGAAGTCAGAGAATAATGGTTATTCTGTTTACATGAATAATACCTTAAATGGTCATGCACCCAATGTGAATGGTTTATTCAATCTCGATCATAGTGTTACACACGTTCATAATATTGATACCAAAAGATGCAAAGTTAATAATGATAGTACCACATACTTCTAGCACTGCCGCGAAGGTCATATTGGTGTAAAGCGCATGAAGAAACTCCATGTTGATGGATCTTTGGGCTCACTCGATTTCGAATCGCTTGAGACATGCGGACCATGCCTCATGGGCAAGATGACTAAGACCCCGTTTTCCGGTATGATGGAGCGGGCAAGTGACTTATTGGAAAAGATACATGTTGATGTATGCTACTTCTCGAGCATGCGTTGGTTTCCCCTTGAAGAGGAAAGGGTGATGCAGCAAAGTAGATAAGTATTTCCCTCAGTTGTTGAGAACCAAGGTATCAATCCAGTAGGAGATACAAGCAAGACCCCAATAGGTGTACCTACACAAATAATCAAACACCTGCACCCAACGCTATAAAGGGGTTGTCAATCCCTTCACGGTTACTTGCAAGGATGAGATCTGATAGAGATAGATAGATATGATTGCTTGAAAGTAAAGTAAAACAAAAGTAAAAAGATTGCAGCAAGATATTTTTGGTATTTTTGGTTTTAGATCTGAAAGTATAATATGGAAAATAGACCCGGGGGCCATAGGTTTCACTTGAGGCTTCTCTCATGAAGGCAAATAATACGGTGGGTGAACAAATGACTGTCGAGCAATTGATAGAAAAGCGAATAATTATGAAGATATCCAAGGCAATTATTATGCATATAGGCATCACGTCCGTGTCAAGTAGACCGAAACGATTCTGCATCTACTACTATTACTCCGCACATCGACCGACTCCTGCCTGCATCTAGAGTATTAAGTTCATGAAGAACAGAGTAACGCATTAGGTAAGATGACATGATGTAGAGGGATAAACTCAAGCAATATGATGAAAACCCCATCTTTTTATCCTCGATGGCAACAATACAATACGTGCCTCGCTACCCCTACTTTGTCACTGGGTGAGGACACCGCAAGATTGAACCCAAAACTAAGCACTTCTACCATTGCAAGAATTACCAATCTAGTTGGCCAAACCAAACCAATAACTCGAAGAGACTTGCAAAGATATGAAATCATGCATATAAGAATTCAGAAAAGACTCAAATAATATTCATAGATAATCTGAACATAAACCCACAATTCATCGGATCTCGACAAACACACTGAGAGAGAGTATTACATCGGATAGATCTCCATGAAGATCATGAAGAACATGGTATTGAAGAACAAAGAGAGAGAAGAAGCCATCTAGCTACTAGCTATGGACCCGAAGGTCTGTGGTGAACTACTCACGCATCATCGGAGGGGTAATGGAGTTGATGTAGATGCCCTCCTAGATCGATTCCCCCTCCGGCAGATTACCGGAAAAGGCTCCAAGATTGGATCTCACGGGAACAGAGGCTTCCGGCGGCGGAAAAGTATTTTCGTGGCTCTTTTTGGTATCCAGGGAATATTTGTGAATTTATAGGCCGAAGAATAGGGTTAGGGGGGCTGCCGTGGGGCCACAAGCCAGCCCCCCCTAGGGCGCGCCCCTGTGGCTTGTCGCCACACGGTGGCTCCCCTGCTTTCATCTCCAAGTCTTCTAGGTTGCTTCTGGTCCAAGAAAAATTATTCCGAAGATTTTATTCCGTTTGGACTCCGTTTAATATTCCTTATCTGCAATACTCAAAAACAAGGAAAAAACAGAAACTGGCACTAGGCTCTAGATTAATAGGTTAGTCCCAAAAATAATATAAAATAGCATATTAATGCATATAAAACATCCAAAACAGATAATATAATAGCATGGAACAATAAAAAATTATAGATACGTTGGAGACGTATCAAGCATCCCCAAGCTTAATTCCTGCTCGTCCTCGAGTAGGTAAATGATAAAAACAGAATTTTTGATGTGGAATGCTACCTAACATATTTAGCCATGTAATATTCTTTATTGTGGCATGAATATTCAGATCCATAAGATTCAAAACAATAGTCTAATATTGACATAAAAACAGTAATATTTCGAGCACACCAACAAGGCAATTGCGTCCTTCCAAAATAACATGGCCTTAGAAAGTTATCCCTACAAAATCATATGGTCTGGCTATGCTCCATCTTCCCCACACAAAGTATCTAAATCATGCACAACCCCGATGAACAAGCCAAGCAATTGTTTCACACTTTTAATGTTCTCAAACCTTTTCAACTCTCACGCAATACATGAGCGTGAGCCATGGATATAACACTATAGGTGGAATAGAATATGGTGGAGGTTGCAAGAAAGAAGGAGAAGATAGTCTCACATCAACTAGGCGTATCAACGGGCTATGGAGATGCCCATCAATAGATATCAATGTGAGTGAGTAGGGATTGCCATGCAACAAATGCACTAGAGCTACAAGTGTATGAAAGCTCAAAAACAAAACTAAGTGGTTGTGCAAAAGATGAAAAATTCCACTAGCTATATGAAAGTGACAAAATAGGAGACTCTCTATCATGAAGATCATGGTGCTACTTTGAAGCACAAGTGTGGAAAAATATAGTACCAATTGTCCCTTCTCTCTTTCTCTCATTTTTTCTTTTCTTTTTTTATATTTTGGTGGGCATCTTTGGCCTCTTTTTTTTTATTTGGGCTTCGCTGGCCTCTTTTATTTTTTGTAAAGTCCGGAGACTCATCCCAACTTGTGAGGGATTCATAGCTTCCATCATCCTTTTCTCTCACGGGATCAATGCTCTAATAATGAAAATCATCACACTTTTATTTACTTATAACTCAAAAGAAAAATTACAACTCGATACCTAGAACAAAATACGACTCTATATGCAATATGAAAGTGATGGTGTATGTCATGAAAAACGGAACGGTGGAAGTTGGATGGCAATATATCTCGGAATGGCTATGGAAATGCCATAATAGGTAGGTATGGTGGCTATTTTGAGGAAAATATATGGTGGCTGTTTTGAGGAAGGTGGGTTTGATGTACCGGCGAAAGTTGCGCGGTACTAGAGAGGCTAGCAATGGTGGAAGGGTGAGAGTGCGTATAATCCATGGACTCAACATTAGTCATAAAGAACTCACATACTTATTGCAAAAGTCTATTAGTTATCAAACAAAGCATTAGACACATGCTCCTAGGGGAGAGGTTGGTAGGAGTTAACCATCACGCGCTCCCGACCCTCACACAAAGGTGTACAATCATTAAACAAATCATGCTCCGACTTCGTTACATAACGGTTCACCATACGTGCATGCTACGGGAATCACAAACTTCAACACAAGTATTCTTCCAATTCACAACTACTCACTAGCATGACTCTCATATTACCATCTTCATTATCTCAAAACTATATGCAAGGAATCAAACTTCTCATAGTATCCAATGCACTTAATATGAAAGTTTTTATTATATCCCTCTTGGATGCCCATTATATTAGGACTAAATTCACAACCTAAACCAATTACCATGCTGTTTTAAGAAACTCTCAAAATAATATAAGTGAGGTACGAGAGTTCAAATAGTTTCTATAAAATAAAACACCACCGTGCTCTAAAAAGATATAAGTGAAGTACTAGAGCAACATTGCCTGGCTCAAAAGATATAAGTGAAGCACATAGAGTATTCTAACAAATTCACGATTCAGCGTGTCTCTCTCAAAAGATGTGTGCAGCAAGGATGATTGTAGCAAACTAAAAAGCAAAGACTCATATCATACAAGACGCTCCAAGCAAAACACATATCATGTGGTGAATAAAAATATAGCCTCAAGTAAATTTACTGATGGATTGAAGACGAAAGAGGGGATGCCTTCCGGGGCATCCCCAAGCTTAGGCTTTTAGGTATCCTTGAATATGGCTTGGGGTGCCTTGGGCATCCCCAAGCTTAGGCTCTTGCCACTCCTTATTCCATAGTCCATCAAATCTTTACCCAAAACTTGAAAACTTCACAACACAAAACTCAACAGAAAACTCATGAGATCCGTTAGTATAAGAAAAATAAATCACCACTTTAGGTACTGTTGTGAACTCATTCTTTATTTATATTTGTGTAATATCTCCTGTATTCTAACTTCTCCATGGTTCATACCCCCCGATACAACCCATAGATACATCAAAATAAGCAAACAACACATAGAAAACAGAATCTGTCTAAAACAGAACAGTCTGTAGCAATCTATAGACTTCGAATACTTATGTAACTCCAAAAATTCTGAAAAATTAGGACAATCAGGGCAATTTGTATATCAATCTTGTGTAAAAATTTCAGACTCAAAAGCACGTTCCAGTGAATTTACACAATTCCTGGACTGAGAGCAAAAGTTTCTGTTTTTCAGCAAAATCAAATTGCAAACACCGTAGACCATCCCAAAGGTCTTACTTGGCTCAAACATTAATTTAAACAAGAAAACACAATTATTACAGAGGTAATAATGTGTGAAACACTCAAAAACATAAGCAAAAACAAAAGCATAAAAATAAAATTGGGTTGCCTCCCAACAAGCGCTATTGTTTAACGCCCCTAGCTAGGCATAACGCAATAGATCTAGGTATTGTCATCTTTGGTATGCAATCCATAAGTAGCTCTCATAATAGATTCATAAGGTAATTTTAATTTCTTTCTAGTAAAGTGCTCCATGCCCTTCCTTAATGGAAATTGGAATCTAATATTTCCTTCCTTCATATCAATAATTGCACCAATCGTTCTAAGGAAAGGTCTACCAAGAATAATAGGACATGTAGGATTGCAATCTATATCAAGAACAATGAAATCTACGGGCACATAATTCCTATTTGCAACAATAAGAACATCATTAATCCTTCCCATAGGTTTCTTAATAGTGGAATCCGCAAGATGCAAATTTAAAGAGCAATCATCAAATTCACGGAAACCTAGCACATCACATAAAGTTTTTGGAATCGTGGAAACGCTAGCACCCAAATCACACAAAGCATGGCACTCATAATCTTTAATTTTAATCTTAATAGTAGGTTCCCACTCATCATAAATCTTTCTAGGTATAGAAACTTCCAACTCAAGTTTTTCTTCAAAAGATTTCATCAAAGCATCCACGATATGTTTAGTAAAGGCTTTATTTTGATTATAAGCATGAGGAGAATTCAACATGGATTGCAAAAAGGAAACACAATCAATCAAAGAACAACTATCGTAATTAAAGTCCTTGAAATCCAAAAGAGTGGGTTCATTGCTATCTAAAGTTTTGACCTCTTCAATCCCACTTTTATCAATCTTAGCATTAAGATCTATAAACTCCGAATCATTGGGACGCCTTTTAACTAAAGTTGACTCATCTCCAGTCCCATCTTTATCAAGATTTACATTAGAAAACAAAGATTCAATAGGAGTCACACCAATCACTTTAAGATCTTCATCAATATTATCACGAGAACACACTTTTTCAAGCCATTCACGCTTAGCACGTATTCTAGCAGTTCTTTCCTTACACTCACCGATAGAAATTCTCATAGATTTCAAAGACTCATTAATATCATGCTTGGGAGGAATAGATCTAATTTTCAAAGAATCAATCTCAAGAGAAATTCTATCCACGTTCCTAGCCAAATCATCAATCTTGAGCAATGTTTCTTCAATCATAGCATTGAAACCCTTTTGCGAACTAATAAATTCTTTAATATTATTCTCAAGATCAGAGGGCATCTTATTATAATTTCCATAAGAATTTCTGTAGGAATTACCATAATTATTAGAGGAATTACTAGGAAAAGGCCTAGGATTAAAATTACCTCTATACGCGTCATTACCAAAATTGTTCCTACCAACAAAATTCACATCTATAGATTCATTACTATTTCCAATCAAAGAAGACAAAGGCATATCATTAGGATCAATAGGAGCACTCTTACTAGCAAACAATTTCATCAATTCATCCATCTTTTCACTCAAGGTATTAATCTCTTCAATAGCATGCACCTTTTTACTAGTAGGAGATCTTTCGGTGTGCCATTGAGAGTAATTTTCCATAATATTATCTAGGAGTTTAGTAGCTTCTCCTAACGTGATTTCCATAAAGGACCACCCGCGGAGGAATCTAAGAGATTCCTAGAAGCAAAGTTCAATCCCGCATAGAAAATTTGTATAATCATCCATAAACTCAAACCATGCGCGGGGCAATTTCTAATCATTAATTTCATCCTCTCCCAAGATTGTGCAACATGCTCATGATCAAGTTGCTTAAAATTCATAATATCGTTCCTAAGGGAGATGATCTTAGCGGGCGGAAAGTACTTGGAAATAAAAGCATCTTTACACTTATTCCATGAATCAATACTATTTTTAGGCAAAGATGAAAACCAAGTTTTAGCACGATCTCGTAGTGAGAACGGAAATAGCTTCAATTTAACAATATCATTATCCACATATTTCTTCTTTTGCATATAACACAACGCAACGAAAGTATTTAGATGGGATGCGGCATCTTCACTAGGAAGGCCAGAAAATTGTTCTTTCATAACAAGATTGAGCAAAGCAGCATTAATTTTATAAGATTCCGCACTAGTGGCGGGAGCAATCGGAGTACTAATAAAATCATTATTATTAGTATTGGAAAAGTCATGCAACTTGGTATTCTCTTGAGACATCGTGACAAAGCAAGCAATCTAGCACACAAGCAAATGAAAAGCAAACGGAAAGACGAACGGAAGAAGGGCGAATGAAAAAGGCAAATCTTTTTGGAAAATCGTTTTAGAAGTGGGGGAGAGGAAAACGAGAGGCAAATGGCAACTAAAGTAAATGCAAGAGATGAGTTTGTGATGGGTACTTGGTAGGCTTGATGTAGATCTCCCCGGCAACGGCGCCAGAAATCCTTCATGCTACTTCTCGAGCATGCGTTGGTTTTCCCTTGAAGAGGAAAGGGTGATGCAGCAAAGTAGATAAGTATTTCCCTCAGTTGTTGAGAACCAAGGTATCAATCCAGTAGGAGATACAAGCAAGACCCCAATAGGTGTACCTACACAAATAATCAAACACTTGCACCCAACGCTATAAAGGGGTTGTCAATCCCTTCACGGTTACTTGCAAGGATGAGATCTGATAGAGATAGATAGATATGATTGCTTGAAAGTAAAGTAAAACAAAAGTAAAAAGATTGCAGCAAGATATTTTTGGTATTTTTGGTTTTAGATCTGAAAGTATAATATGGAAAATAGACCCGGGGGCCATAGGTTTCACTAGAGGCTTCTCTCATGAAGGCAAATAATACGGTGGGTGAACAAATTACTGTCGAGCAATTGATAGAAAAGCGAATAATTATGAAGATATCCAAGGCAATGATTATGCATATAGGCATCACATCCGTGTCAAGTAGACCGAAACGATTCTGCATCTACTACTATTACTCCACACATCGACCGACTCCTGCCTGCATCTAGAGTATTAAGTTCATGAAGAACAGAGTAACGCATTAGGTAAGATGACATGATGTAGAGGGATAAACTCAAGCAATATGATGAAAACCCCATCTTTTTATCCTCGATGGCAACAATACAATACGTGCCTCGCTACCCCTACTTTGTCACTGGGTGAGGACACCGCAAGATTGAACCCAAAACTAAGCACTTCTCCCATTGCAAGAATTACCAATCTAGTTGGCCAAACCAAACCAATAACTCGAAGAGACTTGCAAAGATATGAAATCATGCATATAAGAATTCAGAAAAGACTCAAATAATATTCATAGATAATCTGAACATAAACCCACAATTCATCGAATCTCGACAAACACACCGCAAAAGAGTATTACATCGGGTAGATCTCCATGAAGATCATGAAGAACATGGTATTGAAGAACAAAGAGAGAGAAGAAGCCATCTAGCTACTAGCTATGGACCCGAAGGTCTGTGGTGAACTACTCACGCATCATCGGAGGGGCAATGGAGTTGATGTAGATGCCCTCCGTGATCGATTCCCCCTCCGGCAGATTACCGGAAAAGGCTCCAAGATTGGATCTCACGGGAACAGAGGCTTCCGGCGGCGGAAAAGTATTTTCGTGGCTCTTTTTGGTATCCAGGGAATATTTGTGAATTTATAGGCCGAAGAATAGGGTTAGGGGGGCTGCCGTGGGGCCACAAGCCAGGGGGGCGTGCCCCGGTGGCTTGTCGCCACACGGCGGCTCCCCTGCCTTCATCTCCAAGTCTTCTGGGTTGCTTCTGGTCCAAGAAAAATTATTCCGAAGATTTTATTCCGTTTGGACTCCGTTTAATATTCCTTATCTGCAATACTCAAAAACAAGGAAAAAACAGAAACTGGCACTAGGCTCTAGATTAATAGGTTAGTCCCAAAAATAATATAAAATAGCATATTAATGCATATAAAACATCCAAAACAGATAATATAATAGCATGGAACAATCAAAAATTATAGATACGTTGGAGACGTATCAATGTATGAGGTCCAATGGGTGTTGAAGCATGCGGTGGATATCGTTATTTTCTTACCTTCACTGATGATTTGAGTAGATATGGGTATATTTACTTAATGAAACACAAGTCTGAAACGTTTGAAAAGTTCAAGCAATTTCAGAGTGAAGTTGAAGATCATCGTGACAAGAAGATAAAATGTGTACGATATGATGGTGGAGGTGAATATCTGAGTTACGAGTTTGGTATGCAACTTAAGACAATCTGGAAATTGTTTCACAACTCACGCTGCCTGGAACGCCATGGTGTGATGGTGTGTCCGAATGTCGTAGTCGTACTCTATTGGATATGGTGCGTACTATGATGTCTCTTACCGATTGGCCACTATCATTTTTGGGTTATGCATCAGAGACAACTACATTCACTTTAATAGGGCACCATCTAAAGTCCGTTGAGATGACACCGTATGAATTATGGTTTGCCAGAAACCTAAGCTGTCATTTCTTAGAGTTTGGGAATGCGATGCTTATGTGAAAAGACTTCAACCTGATAAGCTCGAACCCAAAGCGGACAAATGCATCTTCATAGGATACCCTAACGAAACAGTTGGGTATACCTTCTATCTCAGATCCGAGGGCAAAGTGTTTGTTGCTGAAAACGGCTGCTTTCTCGAGAAAGAGTTTCTCTCGAAAGAATTGAGTGGGAGGAAGGTAGAACTTGATGAGGTTATTGAACCGTCACTTCAGTTGGATGGTAGCACGACGTAGAAAGATGTTTCTGCGGCGAATACACCAAATTGAAGAGGAAGCTAATGATGATGATCATGAAACTTTGGATCAAGTTACTACCGAGCCTCGTAGGTCGACAAGGAATCGTACCACCCCTGAGTGGTATGGCAATCCTGTCTTGGAGGTCATCTTGTTAGACAACAGTGAACCTACGAGCTATGAAGAAGCGATGGCGGGCCCGGATTCCAACAAATGGCTAGGAGCCATGAAATCCGAGATAGGATCCATGTATGAAAACCAAGTATGGACTTTGGTAGACTTGCCCGATGAACGGCATGCCGTTAAGTACAAATGGATCTTTAAGAAGAAGACAGACGCTGATGGTAAATGTCACCATTTATAAAGCTCGACTCATCGCAAAGTAGTTGCCGACAAGTTCAAGGAGTTGACTATGATGAGACTTTCTCACCCGTAGTGATGCTAAAGTCTGTTGGAATTATGTTAGCAGCTGCTGCATTTTGCGATTATGAAATCTGGCAGATGGATGTCAAAATAGAGTTTCCTTAACGGTTTCCATGAGGAAAGGTTGTATGTGATACAACCAGAAGGTTTTGTCGGTCCTATGGATGCTAAAAGGTATGCAAGCTCCAGCGATCCTTCTATGGACTGGAGCAAGCATCTCGGAGTTGGAATATATGCTTTGATGAGGTGATCAAAGCTTTTGGATTTATACAAAGTTTATAAGAAACTTGTATTTACAAGAAAGTGAGTGGGAGCACTATAGAATTTCTGATAAGTATATGTGGATGACATATTGTTGATCAGGAATGATGTAGAAATTTCTGAAAGCATAAGTGGTTGTTTGAAAGGTGTTTTTCATAGGAAGACCTGGATAAAAGGCTACTTAAATATTGGGCATCAAGATCTATAGAGATAGATCAAAACACCTAATAAGACTTTCAATGAGTGCATACCTTGATAAGATTTTGAAGGAGTTCAAAATGGATCAGTCAAAGAAGGAGTTCTTGCCTGATTTGTAAGGTGTGAAGTTGAGTGAGACTCAAAGCTCGACCACGGCAGAAGAAAGAGAAAGGACGAAGGTCGTCCCCTATGCCTTAGCCGTAGGCTCTGTATAGTAAGCCATGCTGTGTACCGCACCTAGTGTGTGTGCCTTGCCATGAATCTGTCAAGGGGTACAAGAGTGATCCAGGAGTGGATCACTGGACAACGGTCAAAATTATCCTTAGTAACTTGAGGACTGAGGAAATATTTCTCGATTATGGAGGTGATAAAGAGTTCGTCGTAAATGGTTACGTCGATGCAAGCTTTGACACCAATCCGGATGCCTCTAAGTAGTAATCCGGATACGTATAGCGGAGCACCGTTTTGGAATAGCTCAAGTGGAGCGTGGTAGCAGCATCTACAGTATGACATAAGATTTGAATGTTGTAGACCCGTTGACTAAAAACCTCTCTCACAAGCAAAACATGATAAAACCCCAGAACTCATTGGGTGTTAGTCACATGGTGATGTGAACTAGATTATTGACTCTAGTGCAAGTGGGAGAATGTTGGAAATATGCCCTAGAGGCAATAACGAATTAGTTATTATCATATTTCCTTGTTCATGATAATCGTTTATTATCCATGCTAGAATTGTATTGATCGGAAACTCAGATACATGTGTGGATACATAGACAACACTATGTCCCTAGTGAGCCTCTACTAGACTAGCTCGTTGATCAAAGATGGTCAAGGTTTCCTGGCCATAGACATGAGTTGTCATTTTATAATGGGATCACATCATTAGGAGAATGATGTGATGGACAAGACCCAAACTATGAACGTAGCATATGATTGTGTCAGTTTATTGCTATTGTTTTCTGCGTGTCAAGTATCTGTTCCTATGACCATGAGATCATGCAACTCACTGACACCGGAGGAGTACCTTGTGTGTATCAAACGTTGCAACGTAACTGGGTGACTATAAAGATGCTCTACAGGTATCTCCGAGGGTCTGTTGGGTTGGCATGGATTGAGACTGGGATTTGTCACTCCGTATGACAGAGAGGTATCTTTGGGCCCTCTCGGTAATACAACATCACAAGAAGCTTGCAAGCAATGTGACTAAGGGGTTAGTCGCGGGATCTTGTATTACGGAACGAGTAAAGAGACTTGCCGGTAACGAGATTGAACTAGGTATGGAGATACCGACGATCGAATCTCGGGCAAGTAACATACCGATGGACAAAGGGAACTGCATACGGGATTGTCTGAATCCTTGACATCGTGGTTCGACCGATAAAGATCTTCGTAGAATATGTAGGAACCAATATGGGCATCTAGGTATCGATATTCATTATTGACCGTAGAGGTGTCTTGGTCATGTCTACATAGTTCTCGAACCCGCAGGGTCTGCACACTTAATGTTCGGTGACGATTTGGTATTGTTGAGTTATGTATGTTGGTGACCGAAAATTGTTTGGAGTCCCGGATGAGATCCCGGATGTCACGAGGAGCTCCGGAATAGTCCGGAGGTAAATATTTATATATGGGAAGTCATATTTTGGCTACCGGCAAAGTTTCGGGTTTTTTCTGGTATTGTACCGGGAAGCTTCCGGAAGGTTCCAGAGGGTTCCGGAGGAGTCCGGAAGGGTCCCTCCAGCCTCTAGGACGTGCATGGGTTGTAAGGGGGCGTCCAAGCCTTGTTGGGCAAGCCCCCAAGGGCCCATGCGGCTAGGGGGTAGGAAACCCTAAAGGGGAAGGCACCTAGGAGGTGCCTTGGGGAGGGAGGACTCCTCCCTCCTGGCCGCCGCCCCCTTCCTTGGAGGAAGGGCTAGGGCTGCGCCCCATCTACCCCCTCCTCCTATATATAGAGAGGGAGAGGGAGGGCAGTCGCACCCCAAGGCATAGGTGCAGCCCTCCCTCTCTCCCTAGATCTGTTTCTCCACCGAAAACGCATCTGCGACAGCGCTTGGCGAAGCCCTGCTGAGATTGCTCTACCACCACCGCCACCACGCCGTTGTGCTGTCGGCGAACTCATCTACCTCTCATCCCTCGCTTGCTAGATCAAGGAGGCGGAGACGTCATCGAGCTGTACGTGTGCTGAACGCGGAGGTGCCGTCCGTTCGGCGCTAGATCGGAACGGATCAAGATTGGATCACGGGACGGATCGTGATTGGATCGCGAAGACGTTCGACTACACCAACCGTGTTTATTATCACTTCCCGCTTAGTGATCTACAAGGGTATGTAGATGCAATCTCTCCTCTCGTAGATGGTCATCTCCTAGATTGATCTTGGTGAAGCGTAGGAATTTTTTTGTTTCCCATGCAACGTTCCCCAACAGAGCTCTGCTCTTATTTTATAGATCATCAATGCAAATCATATTGTTGTCATCATCCACCAAAAAGGGGGAGATTGTAAGGGCATTCTCTTACCTTTGTGTTTTGGTGATGATGACACCTCACTTTGTTATCTAACCGTGTGTCAAGTTGTTCAGGTACTATGTGTCAGACACAAGACGGTTAGGCATTCCCTTTGGACGGAAAAGAACGAAGATGGTGTTCTCTACGTGTTTATTTTCTTTGGTCGTAGGGATCCCATACTATTAAGAGGGAATCCTCATTGGAAGATCTTGGGGTGAATCAATTCACACACACATCATTAGCACCCACCTCATACCCTTCCATCAAAGAGAGAGAGGCACTACTTTCCTTCCATGTAGACCAGTTGTACCGCTGGCCCTAGCGGTTGTACCGCTCGCTCGTGTGATACGGTCTAACCACCACTCCAGGGGTGATACCCTGGGGGTGCTGCCACTGAGAGGTCCCAGCGGTTGTACCGCTGCCTCCGGGTGGTTGTACCGCCCACAGTTGGGTGACCCAGGGTGGCAGCCCTTGGCGGTTGTATCGGCCCAGCACCGGGCTTCAACCGGACGCGGTTCTGTTGAGCTGTGGTGGTTGGGCGGACGTGGGATGGTTGTACCACTATATTCCAATAGCCCGGTACTACCAGTGTCCCAGGCGGTTGTACCGCTCAGGACTTTGTCCTGCCAGCACTCGAGTCGAGCGGATTTACCGGGGAGGAACCACCGCCTTAGGTTCTGTTCTGATGCGGTGGTTAGCCGGTGGTTGGGAGGTTGTACCGGTCATACCGGTTCTACCGCCCGCATCACTTGTTGTACCGCTGCCATGTAAAATGGTTGTAACGGTTGGAAAGTGGGGGCCCTATATAAAGGGGTGGTTCTTCCACCTCCATCTTATCTCTTACCTCTCTCTCCACCATTGATGCCCTTCAAGCTTTCTTGCCCGATCTCTCTCTCTAGCCACTCAAACTTGTTGATTTTCTAGGGATTGAAGGAGTAGACCTAGATCTACACTTCCACCAAAGGAAAATTGATTCCCCCTTACTTTCTTGTGTGGATTTTGTTACTCTTGGGTGTTTGAGCACCCTAGACGGAAGAGGTCACCCCGAAGCCATATTCTATTGTGGTGAAGCTTCGTGGTTTCGTTGGGAGCCTCCAATTAAGTTCTGGAGAGGGCCCCAACCTTGTTTGTAAAGTTCCGGTTGCCACCTTCAAGTGCTCCATTAGTGGAATCACGGCATCTAGCATTGTGTGAGGGCGTGAGGAGAATAAGGTGGTGATACGTCTCCAACGTATCTATAATTTTTGATTGTTCCATGCTATTATATTATCTGTTTTGGATGTTTTATATGCATTAATATGCTATTTTATATTATTTTTGGGACTAACCTATTAATCTAGAGCCTAGTGCCAGTTTCTGTTTTTTCCTGGTTTTTGAGTATTGCAGATAAGGAATATTAAACGGAGTCCAAAGGGAATAAAATCTTCGGAATAACTTTTCTTGGACCAGAAGCAACCTAGAAGACTTGGAGATGAAGGCTGGGGAGCCGCCGTGTGGCGACAAGCCACAGGGGCGCGCCCTAGGGGGGGCGGGCGCCCCCTGGCTTGTGGCCCCACGGCAGCCCCCCTAACCCTATTCTTCGGCCTATAAATTCACAAATATTCCCTGGATACCAAAAAGAGCCACGAAAATACTTTTCCGCCGCCGGAAGCCTCTATTCCCGTGAGATCCAATCTTGGAGCCTTTTCCGGTAATCTGCCGGAGGGGGAATCGATCACGGAGGGCATCTACATCAACTCCATTGCCCTCCGATGATGCGTGAGTAGTTCACCACAGACCTTCGGGTCCATAGCTAGTAGCTAGATGGCTTCTTCTCTCTCTTTGTTCTTCAATACCATGTTCTTCATGATCTTCATGGAGATCTATCCGATGTAATACTCTTTTGCGGTGTGTTTGTCGAGATCCGATGAATTGTGGGTTTATGTTCAGATTATCTATGAATATTATTTGAGTCTTTCCTGAATTCTTATATGCATGATTTCATATCTTTGCAAGTCTCTTCGAATTATTGGTTTGGTTTGGCCAACTAGATTGGTAATTCTTGCAATGGGAGAAGTGCTTAGTTTTGGGTTCAATCTTGCGGTGTCCTCACCTAGTGACAAAGTAGGGGTAGCGAGACACGTATTGTATTGTTGCCATCGAGGATAAAAAGATGGAGTTTTCATCATATTGCTTGAGTTTATACCTCTACATCATGTCATCTTACCTAATGCGTTACTCTGTTCTTCATGAACTTAATACTCTAGATGCAGGCAGGAATCGGTCGATGTGTGGAGTAATAGTAGTAGATGCAGAATCGTTTCGGTCTACTTGACACGGACGTGATGCCTATATGCATAATCATTGCCTTGGATATCTTCATAATTATTCGCTTTTCTATCAATTGCTCGACAGTAATTTGTTCACCCACCGTATTATTTGCCTTCATGAGAGAAGCCTCTAGTGAAACCTATGGCCCCCGGGTCTATTTTCCATATTATACTTTCAGATCTAAAACCAAAAATACCAAAAATATCTTGCTGCAATCTTTTTACTTTTGTTTTACTTTACTTTCAAGCAATCATATCTATCTATCTCTATCAGATCTCATCCTTGCAAGTAACGGTGAAGGGATTGACAACCCCTTTATAGCGTTGGGTGCAAGTGTTTGATTATTTGTGTAGGTACACTTATTGGGGTCTTGCTTGTATCTCCTACTGGATTGATACCTTGGTTCTCAACAACTGAGGGAAATACTTATCTACTTTGCTGCATCACCCTTTCCTCTTCAAGGGAAAACCAACGCATGCTCGAGAAGTAGCAGGTGGCCCTAGTGGCTTCTTGGGGAGCATTGTGCCTCCACACTGCTCTAACGGAGACGTATTTCCCCTCAAAAGGAAGGAACATCGGTAACACATCCTCGTCTCCAACGGTTCCACTTGTGGTTACTTCTTACCCTTACCTTGTGCAAGCTTATATCTTGTTGTTATCTTAGCTAGCATCATATAGGTTGTTCACCTTGTTGCATATCTAAACAACCTATTTGTTGCTAAACCTAATTTGTTAAGAAAAGCTTCAAAATTGAAGTTGCCTATTCACCCCCCCTCTAGTCAACCATATCGATCCTTTCAAACATGATATGCACAACAAAATCCATTATTATACACTTGTGATCCTAACAAGAGCAAGGCACATGGCACAAAGCACATGGCACAAATTGATCTCATTTGTATAATAATGAATTACTATGTAAGATAGCAAATACCACCAGCAAATAGAGTGTTTTTGCAATTTCATAAAAATTGCACATGAGAGAACATTTTAGGAATTGATATGCAATGAATTGCTTAATTGGCATGTTTTGGGATCAGTGAATCATCAATATGATTTTATAGATCCCCATTATATGCTCCTACTCAAATGGCTCACAATTGCAATAAAGTGACCTTTTTTATGAACATGCAATAAGCACAACTTTTAAACAAGAACTAATCATGCCATGATGCAACCTACACCAGATTGATTCAATTTATATAAATATGCATGAAGTAGATACTTATTACCGAGATAGCATTTGTGTGTAGTAATGATCAATGAGTCATATATTCTTGGCTCTAATTCCCTCGTGGTGACACCACCTTATTTATGAATAAGCCAAGACAACAATGCTTCTCCAATGTACCTAAATCACTTTTAAGTACACTATGGTCCCCAAACTTATTGGGTCTGAAGTAGTTAGTCTAACTACAAAATATAGGGCAAAAACCACTCAATTATGTGCATATAGATATGAGTTTGAATTTCATGCACATCTTAGCTATTATGAATATGACGGATTTACCATATATATATTGGATCAAATAAAGTAAACAAGGCATGCGAATTTACACATAGTAAATATGCATGCACAAGCCTACCAAAATCCAAAGAGATGCAAATTGGACAAATGAACACATAACCGTTAATACTTCCAATAACATTACTAATCATTCATGTTGTCCAAAATAAATCAAAGTGACAAATAAACCTATGATAGCACACAAAGTTCAACACATGAACTAAGAAAAACCAATGAGCATATAAGATATGCATTGCGCATATTCTTACATGCGTATCTCACTTAAGTAGATATACTATAGTACAAGTAATAGGATACTAACTTCCATAATACCATAAAAACTAGTAATATGAACTCAAACAAAGGCATGTGAGATTACCGGGAGGCAAATGAATTTCTCGGCTAGGTATAAAATGCAAGTAGAAGCAAAAGACGATATAAAGATGACCATCAAATTCTACCATACAAGGAATACCATGTGTAAGAGAACACAATGGTATTTTGAATTATCATTCGGTGATAGATTCCAAATAAGCATAAGATCATCTATACTCACACAAGCATGATATGAGAGTTTAGCAATGAGCACAATGCTTAGATAACATATTACTAACATTCCAATTTGGTAGATCATCATGTAGAGAAACAATTGGAATGGCTTGCATCATATATACCCTTCTTTTAAGTATGATCTAGAAGATAAACCATGAATACAATTGCACAAGAATGTCATACTCACACACATCTAAGGAATGAAACAACAAAAGAATTATAATACAAATAGAGACATGTTGAGCATAGCAAGCCATAGAGATATAAGATAATCTCAATAATAGATTCTAAGTGGCATTCATAAATTGTTCATATTAACAAGGATTGTGATATGCACAAAGCATATCACTCCCACATAATGTGATAATCCGTGTATTGTCCACAAGAGGCAATTGAAATCCAACTAAAGATGATCAATGGATGAGAATTTGAACTTCAAATGAACTTGACAATCCACATAGTAACTAGATAATCTTGCACTATAAAAACTCGGTGGTATCCAATATCTACACATTTTAGGTTTGTGATGTGTGTAGAGCATAACACTCCCCCATAATGTGATGATCAAAAGAGCCCGATAAGATGCAACCAAGATGCAATGAAGGCTCGACACTACACTGTGACACCCTGGATTTAGTGCTACAGTGATCATTGTAATTAAGCTAGAGTGATGACCATGTTCAAGCTTAATCATTTTGCTAACCAGTGCTTGAGCACTTTGGAAATCATATCTCAATTCAAATTCCACCTCTAAAAGGGATTCAAATTTAATGTGATAAAATAAATCCTCAAACACGGTGGGAAAATTGTTGCACACTTGATAAATAATCCAAAATAAATAATGTTAAGGAAAACAACATCACCAACCTACTGGTGTGGACCCCACCATCCAAAACAGAGCCAATTACATTTTGAAAGCACTTTAAATTCCATGAGAAATTCAAACTTATTCAATAAGGTCCCAAACAAATTGTGGCAGTGCTAAATATTGCATGTTATTTGATGGGGCAAGTCACACATTTTTGCTAAAGCTAATTGGCCCTAAAGATAAATAAAAACAGAAAGTAATAAAAGAAAACAGAAATAGGAAATAAATAAAAGGAAAAAAGGCTCAGTGCCTGGGCCACTTAGGCCTGCCGGCCCAGTGGCCAGGCCCAATCACCTCCCCCCGTCGTCTACCTCCACTGCTCACCGGGGGGACGTGGGTGCGCAGATGGCCACCACCGGCCATCCTCGTCGCCCTGGCAACCATTCGGCGGTCCCCTGCCGCCTACAAGACCCGTCCGTTGGCCACCGAACCCTAGCCCCCCTCCATTCCCTCCCTCTCGCGTCGCCCGCCCCTCCCCGCTCACACGGCGCGCCACTGCCGCTATGGCCGTCGACTAGCCGCGACCACCGTGCCTCCCGTGCGTCGACGTTGCGCCCAGAAGCTCCGCCGGCCTCCCCTCGTTCGACTTCGCCTACCCGTTTGAGCTCGCAGCCGCTGCATCTCCCCCGGTCCTCTCCTTCTTCCTCGGATCGCCGACGCACTTCGGCGACAACTCCGGCTGCCTCAGGCCCCCCCCCGCGCCCGCTGAGCTCACCTGCAGGGCCGCTGTAAGCCCCTGCTTCTTTCCCCTCCTTCCCCTCATCGGATCCGTGTCCGTAGCATCGGATTGCTCCGAAGCCGAAGCTCGCCGCCGCATGAGCTCGTCGCCGGAGAGCCCCCGATGATCGTTTGGTCCCGCGCTCGCCACCGTTCGCTTCGTCACGTCACGTAGGCCCCGTAGCACCCTTAGCCCGCTCGTTTTCGCGTCGTTTCGCTAGTTGCCGTGGGTGCCCAGAGGTCCCCTTCGCCAAGCTCGACGCCGGCTTCAGTTCCAGCCGTCTCTGCACCTCCTGATGGCCGGGATGGAACGGTGGTAGCTCCTGCTTTTGAACGCGCCAAAGGGCGTTCGATTTGGCCTGCAGTAGACGAAACCCGAGCCACGTCGGCGATTCGGGAGCTCGTCGGAGTTGCTCCGGCGATGCTCGCCGATAACCGCTGAGCTGGCCCGACCGGGGCCACTGCCAGAGACACCGGCCAATGGGCCAGGGCGACCCAGTTGACCAGTTGACTTGGTCAACTGGCTGACTGGGCACATCCTAGTCACTGCCAGGTGGGGCCCCTTCCCCTGGGCCTATGACATCTGGGCCCACGTCATTAAGCCCTAATTGCACTTTTTGGTTAATTAAAATAATTAGTTTAATTCTAACTAGCCACTGACCAGTGGATCCTACCTGTTAATAGATTAGTTTAGTTTTGTTTTAATCCTTGTTTAGCCCACTGTCTATGACAGGTGGGGCCCAGCTGTCAGGTTTGACCTGAGACAGCTGGGTTGACTGCTGACGTCAGCATTACCTCATGCTGATGTCATAATTGAATTTTTGAATTAAATTAAATCTGTTAATTTTAGAATATTAATAAAACTTTAAAAATTAATATAAAATAATTTGTAGTTCAGATGAAAATAATTTATACATGAAAGTTGATCAGAAAAATCCCACGAATCCGAATACACATTCCGTTCGTCTGTCATGTGCTCCTATCATAACAAACATGGAACTTTTCCATCCGTTTCATCTGTCCGGTAGTATCTCGAGACCCGGAAAATATCGCCTAGCTCTGCATATTGCCATAACATGCATCATGTTGCATCTGTCTGCTTTGTATTTATTGTTTTCTCCCCCCCTCTTCTTACCGGTAGACCCCGAGGTTGACGCTGCTGCTGGGTACGACTACGCCGCCCACGATCAGGCCTTTGCAGCAGAGCAGCAAGGCAAGCAACCCCTCCTTGAGCATTCCGATATCGCCTAGCTCCCTTCTCTCTCATGCTTGCATTACTTTTTGCTACTGTTATAGATAGCTCCTATCCTGATGCACAACCTGTTTTTGATGAACTGCTACTGTACCTACTATCATATCAACTGCTTAGTATAGGTTGATCAATGAATCCCCTGTGTCCCCTTAGTCTCAGTTGCTCCGCTTTTATTATCAGTTACTCGATCATCATGATCGACGAGCAAAGCCTGTCACATCACCGCACTCCCCTTAGTTGTAGGACTCTGCAGAACTACTATCGAGTACCGAGGGTGACACCTCGTGAAGTACTCATGATGCTAGCTCTATAGTGTAACTAGTCGGTCGTGGTAAACAGAGGGTGATACCTCTCCGCCACTCCCGATATCGACTCTGTCGTGCAACTCCCCTCAAGTGTGTGACCCCCGAGGGTGATTCCTCTAAGTCCACCTTGACGGTTACATCGAGCAGAAACCATTGAGGGTGATTCCTTAGGTCCCGCCTTGATGTTTTATACACACAGGTACTATGACTTGGTTACAAAAAGATGTTGGTGTTGGGTCGGCCCTGAAGGGTACCCACGGATTAATGACGACGAGGCGTGGCCGGGCATGTGAGGCCCTTGCCACAAGACCTCGAGACGGGGCGACGGGACCGCACATCACGGGTCGCGCTCGTCACCGCATTAATAAAATGCTAATGGGTTGGGTATTTGATCTGAGTTGGTCGATTGACCTTTTTACGCACTAACCTTCACGTGGGACAAGTTATGGGTGCTCAGCGTCGTTGTATTAGCCGAAGCTCTTCGGACGTCAGCAATGGAGCGGCGCGCGCTCGAGTGGTCCGCGACGGCACTGATCTTGTATTAGAGTGTGCTAGGACTGACCTCGGCCGCCCACGCATCATGCACGAGTGCAAAGGGTGAGTGGGCTCATGACCCCTGCGCGCTTAGGATCTAGACCGGCGGGCTGGCCTCTCTGTTGAGCCTAGGTAGGGCGACGACGTGTTGATTTCCCGAGGCCGGGCATGACCCAGGAAAGTGTGTCCGGCCAGAGGTGATCAAGCGTGTTGGAAATGTGGTGCACCCCTGCAGGGATGAATTCAACTATTCGAATAGCCGTGTCCACGGTAACATGATGACTTTGAGTTGTACCTTGATCTACTACAACTATAATTGTAACTTAAAATTGAAATGAATGTTGGCTTCAAGATTGCTTCCTCGCAAGGAGTCGAGGAAGGATCTCTGGGCGTGGTTACTTAATAAAAATTTGATACAATAATATTGCTACATATTAGTTACCAATCTACACTCTTCTAATGCTGCAATATGTTGAAGATGCTAGTCTTCGATAGGACTAGGCCTTCCCCCTCATTCTTGCTTTCTGCAGTTAGTCCAGATATAACCCCATTTCTTGATACTGATGCATACATAGCATAGTTCTGATGTCAGTCTTGTGAGTACTTTGGATGAGTACTCACTGCTGCTTTGCTTTCTCTTCCCCCCCCCCTCGTTACGATTTCTGCGTTCAGATGACGGAGCCCAGGAGATGGAGTACGCCGGAGACGACTACTACACCACCGTTGGAGCCTACTACTATGTGGAGGCTTCCCCCGACCAGCAGTAGGATAGGAGGTTCCCAGGCAGGAGGCCTCGCCTCTTCCGATCCGTTGTTATGTTTGTGCTAGCCTTCTTAAGGCAAAACTTGTTTAACTTATGTCTATACTCAGATATTATTTTCTTCCGCTGACTCGTGCTTGTCGAGCTTTGTATTCGAGCCCTCGAGGCCCCTGGCTTGTAATATGAAGCTGTATGACTTTAATTTGTGTCTAGAGTTGTGTTGTGATATCGATCAGTGAGTCCCTAATCTTGGCCGTACGCGTTTGCGTGTATGATTAGCGTACGGTCAAATTGGGGGTGTTACATACACACACCACTATATGACGTGCATAACAACCTACACATGCTAGATAACACAAATCAAGCATACTAGGAGGCACACCATATACAAACACATGCTAGGTACAAAACCTAAACATGAGAGGGGCTAGTAACTTTCAATCTAGACAATATATACAAGTTACCGCTAAGAGAGGCATTGGAACGACAAATATGATGGTAATCTTCTTGACTTGGCTTGAAGCATAATAAATGGTGAAAATCATTTTTGTTCATGAACTAGCCAAGTCTTCAATTCCCTCCACACACCTATTGATCAAGTTTGAGCTTGATGGTCCCCAACCAAGTTGGGTCCTAAGAAGTTAGTAACAATAGGCTTGGCAACCCAAATGGTCTTATCAACTTCGAAACCACTTTGGGCACCAACATATTTGGCAAACAAATTGCCACAATATCCTTCCTAAGTAAATAATGATCATTGATAATTGGAGGCTTAGAGATGTCACCGTTTGGGCATGATGAAGCTACATGTCCCTTCTTACGACAAATATAGCAACATGTACTCCCCTTTCTCTTCTTCTTCTTTACTTTCTCAACTTGGGGAGAAATAACATATTTCATAATGCATAGTGGTCGTTCTTCAACATGAGGTTGAGCTTGATATTGAGCTTGAGGCCTCTTCCCATGTAGCTTCTCTTTATAAGCCCTTATCTTCAACGGACAAGATCTCACATGATGCCCAACCTCTTTGCACTTAAAGCAAGAAATATTGGACTCGTTTGTGGCTTGGTCTTGTTCCCTTTCCTTGTTCTTGGACTTCTTCTTATTGGAGTGATAACTATGTCCATCATCACACTTTTCCAAGTCTTTCTTCAAACTAGTGACTTGGGCCTTGAGCTCATTAAGTTCTTCTACATGGTTAGTTTCAACACTTTAAACAAGAGGACTAGTGGAAGTAGAAACTTCATGGTTAGAGCAACAAGACAAGGCGAGCAATTCATCATGAGTGGTAATAATGTGAAAGTTGGATGAATTGCAAGGATTAGCACATGGTAATAAAGCATTTAGAGTAGATGTGCTAATGTTCACATGAGACTCACAAGATTTTACCTTGGTGACCATAGTCTCATGTGCTAACTTAGGTCATTATGAGAGATTAGAAGATCCTCATGACTGCTCGAGAGATTTTCATAACTTTCTTCCAATTTCCCATAATTGCTTGTTAGAAAATCAAGTTGAGCATATAGCTCAACATTCTCCTTCAAAGTTGATGCTTCACATGAGGTAGAGTTAGATGCACAAGTATCATCGACAATATGAGAGGAGCAAGTAGCAATTAGAGACTTCTCATGAGTAGATTGAAGCTCCTCATGAATCTGAGAGATTTTGATGAGCTCACCCTTGACATTATTGCATTCAAGGAGAAGGAGCTCAAAATCCTCTTTAAGTTTACCATGAGTAATTTCAATCTCTCCTTTTGAAGATCTTAAGTCTCTAAATGTTTGATGAGCCTTATCAAGTTCATGATCAAGTTGTTCACCTTTAGCTTGCTCGTTAATAAATAAATCATTATGTTTTTCAAAGCAAGCAAGAACTTCTCTAAACCCTTTATAACCGTTATTTCTAGCTCTCTGAAGAATTTTACCAATCTCGTAGAGATTTTCAGCCAAGTCGTCATCATCGTCCTCATTACAAATATCATCGTTATCACTAAGAGAAGATGATACCTCGTCATTACCTCTTGCCATGAGGCACATGTGAACAAAGGGGGTTGATGATGATTCTTTTGGAGAATAAGGTTCTTCATCAATCAAGAGTGCTCATTTTTCTTGATTTCCTCTAAATGGTTAGTCATAGAGCAACTAGAGGAAACCAAAGCATTTTGATCATGGCAACACGGGAGAGCAAGCATATCATCACAAACATTTGTCAAGGAATTCTTAGGTGATATGTAGGGACTATCAACACAATAATTTATACTATTTATGGTGCTAGATATGCCCAAGTCCATAGAAGATACAACACTAGCATCTACAAAAGCAAGATCATTCATAATGAGCTTAACACCATCATCACAAGATATTTCTTCACTCACCATGTCATTACCTTGTGGCACACCACATATCGGTGGAGTTGAAGATGTTGAAGTGTGCAAGTAATCGGAGGTGGAAGCAATGGAGAGCTCTTCATGATAGAAAAATGTGTAGAGCTCCTCCATCAACTCCTTCAACATAATATTGTCTTCATCAAGATTGGACCCACCATATATATCTTCAAGTTTGGTCCAAACCTCATGAGCCGACTTGCAAGTCGAGATTGACTTAAACACTTCAAGGCATATAGTTTGATGAATGGCAAGAGATGCATCACAATCAAGATACATGTCATCTATAGATGGATATGGATCATCCTTTGCAAAAGAAATCCCTACAAGAACAATTCGTAAAGCATTTGGACCCATGGCCCGAAGGTGACAAAGCATACAAATTCTCCACAAGTGATAATTTGTGCCATCAAAATCAAAGATGTCATTGTGCACTAATCCATTAGTCGACATCGATACTCTCTAGGCGGTGAAGCCTAATAAGGAGAGACCTTGCTCTGATATCAATTGAAAGGACCACGATGTCGCTTAGAGGGGGGGTGAATAGGCGTTTCAAAATCTTTTACGGATTTGGCAATATCCTAATGCGGAAATAAATTAAGCGGATACTAACAAGCACAAGTAAGTTACACAAACTTACTTGAGCAATATCACAAGATGTGGAAGTGTATGACACAAGTTAGCAAGTCACACTAAACACAAGATATATCAATAGTAACAACTATGAATTGCGGGATATAAAGTGTAGGCCTAAATAATTAATCTTTACAAGGAAATAGCCAACACAATATAATGAGGACAACATTATATAGTGAATTTATGATCAAGTAACCAAAGTAAACCACAAGTAAGGAGTTAGGGTTAGGGATAACCAAAGTCACGGAGACGAGGATGTATCCCGATGTTCACTTCCTTGGAGGGAAGCTAGTCACCGTTAGATAGGTGGATGTTACCACGAAGGCACACCAACGCCACGAAGGCTCACCCTATTCTCCTTGAGATATCACCACGAAGGCGATTCCCAACCACTAGTGGTAGGCCTTGAGGCGACCTCCAAACCTTCACAAACTTTCCAGGGGATAAATCACAAGTTGATTCCTCACCGGAGCACTCCTACCGCCTAGGAGTCTCCAACCTCCAAGAGTAACAAGATCAAGGGGGAAATGCTCAAGACTTGCTCAAATCACGAATTCCTTTGGTCACAAGAGGGAGAGGGAGTGGATCTATCACTTGATTGGAAAATCTCTCAAGAACTCTCACTAATCTCTCCGGGATCTGAGATTTGGTGTAGGAGAAGTGAGAGGGAGCCACTTTGGTGTTCTAGGGTTCTTTTGGATTGAGTGGTCAACCCCTCCACGAAGTGATGAAGGGGTATATATAGTGTGGGTGAAAATATGGTCATTGTAGTGTAAGTGGCTGTGTTGGGCCGGACATCCGGGCCAAGGGCCGGACATCCAGCGGCTGTGAAGTCTGCACACGAACAGAGAGATATGGTGTCAATGTACAGGGCCCGAACATTTGGCCATGGCCCCGGACATCTGGCCAAAGTTGGGGCCCCGGACATCCGGCCAAGTACCGGACATCCGGGGGACACAACCAGCATTTCGACATGGTTTCTGGACATCGGCGGCCGGATATCCGGGTCATCCTCCCGGAAATCCGGCCCTCACAAAAACTGCAGGCGCCCCAATAGTAAAGGGCACCACTAGCAATCAGACTACTGATATTTGTTCCCTATCAGACTAGTCCTAAGCCGCTGGATTGGAAGCGTGATGGTCGTCCAATTTGTGATATGGATCTGCATGAGTTTTCCTGATTTGCTTCCTTTATTTATTTTGTGCTTCCCGTCGGACCTGTATACCCTTAAATTCCGACCCACTTCCTTGTATACTAACAAATTAACTACCTCTTAATCACCATCCAAACATGCTTTTGACTTTCATGCGAGATCCAAATCAGATCCCTATAATCACGCTTGCTTCCATATAGCAGGCGATAGGACACTAGTTTCCATACCAGGATTATTGCTTCCTTTCTATTACGTATTTGTTTCCATCATAAGAAAATTATGCTTCCAAACATATGAATTGTGTTTTCGAATTCTGTGTTTGTATCCATTATATAAAAGTCATGCTTCCAAGACTAAAAGCCATGCTTCCCTATATAATTCATTCATATATGAGTCCATGTGACATGCTGTTGTTTTTTGGTGCAGCGTTTAACCATGATGCAAACTTTGCTTCCACCAAAATTTATATTTATTTCTTTCTAACCAAAATGGCATCCAGTGTAAGGCTACATTCTGTTTACAATGATGCACAAATTTTGTTCACATCCACTGGAATACAACATAACATATATTTGTTTCCAGCCAACATTCAATGCTAGTTTTCGATTTGATTACAGATGTTTCCAAAAAATAGAAACTACAATCTATAGTGTGCCTAAACATGTTCTACCAACAACATCTACTTCACTTTGGTTGGCGTCGCCCTCTTCCCCATTGTAGGCTCCGATGATGTCCGGAAGGTGCTTCCGTCACCTCCGCCTTAGTTGTCGCATACGCCAAAAATAGCCTCCAGTAGGAATAGAACTGGCAATCCATTATCTACACCAGCAAAAAAACAAGTTGCATACATAAGCTCACCAGAATATTAACCAAATCACCTTAATAGGGCTTGAAGCAAAACACAATTTCATTTGAAACAATAACATGTTTGGCTGGAACTTGGAAGCATATATGGTGAATTCCTATGGAAAAGATGTGTATGGCTAAAACATAAAAGCTGACATTTAGAAGCGATAATAAAGTAGTATGGAAGGTATACGAACTAAACCCATTGTAGTCCTTAACTATGTGATGAAGTCACAGAAGCATTTTTCTACAGAACTGTAGCAAAATGAGTACAATGTAGAAGCACAAAGGTTTGAAGCTGGAAATGAATGCAAATGGTGCATTATTAGTGTTGGTCAGAAGCATGTAATTCTCGGAAATGAAACGGAAAAAATTTGCACCAATTGTGGATGCATTTATTTGGAAGCCGTAAGTGGCTAGAATATTTACACGGAAAGCATACCAATAAACAAGGCTTTTAACACTAATTCTAACAAACAACCCTCGAAGCATATATTTGCTATAGTCATGCTTCCATTTTTCTAGATGTATGAAGCTGGAAAATAATGCAAATGGTGCATTATTGGCGTTGGATGGAAGCATGAAATTTTGAAAAATGTAACCAAAGAATTGCCAGCAACTACGAATGCATTTATTTGGAAGCTCTTTATGCATGAAGCAATGACACAATGTTTTCTCAGAATTTTTCAGCATCATTCGAAGCACTGAATATTGAAACTACGGATTGCCATGATTGCCTGCCTACATAGATGTGTTCATCAAACTATCTACAAAGCTCGACCTACAAAAAGTTTGATGATAAACCAGAACAATATTGTCAGCCAATGAACAAACAACCAAATGACTACTCGGCTGTTGGATGAAATCTCCGTAGAAAATTACAATGCAGGATTACATTGCACAAGCTTACCTCTTGTATTCCTGTATGTACGTACCTAACAACAAGGCTGGCTGGCTAGCTCACATGAGAGTAGGCCTGTACCGGCTCCGCTGCAGTTTCTCCAGCCGGCTAGGGCTACTCTGGTAGCCGATTCAACCGATGGCACACCTGATTTGATCTGGCGAAGAACAAAACGCAGATGAGAAGACGCGCCAGCGTTGTCGCCCGGGGGTCACATCGGTGGAATACCCGATGTGCTTTGGAGAAGCAGGGGCGGAGCTGGCTGGTGGGGTGCCCATGCTACTTGATGGAAAGGGAAGAAGGAGGCAGCTACAAGGGAGGCGGGGGAGAAGGGGATCTGGGCGAGGGTGGTCCGGGCGGTGCACGCAAGGTAGAGAAGCTCGGGCCGGTGTGGCTGCAATTGGAAACGAGAGAATTAGGCCGATGCGGCTGTGATTGGAAACAAGAGAAATCAGGGAGAGGTTCACAAGTGGAGGTTGCGACACAATTTGTGAGGCGTTAGATTTTGGTAGAATCGACGACGTTCGACTGGTCTGGCATTGGACTTGTTTCAGACTAGAGATAAGAAGGTTTTCCCAATAGTAAAACATGCATAACTTTCTCATACGGACTCCGATTTTGATGATCTTGGGCTCGTTTTGAAGCTAGCAAAAAAACTGCAGGTCCTCACATAGAGAACCACCCAAGCTAAGAAAAATGGAAGGTGCAAAGTATGCACATGTTAGATCATATACTTTGTGGAACCTAGTTGCCTATGTATTTCTTTGGTGTATAGGATAGGAGTGGAATTGTGTATGGAAGATGTTGACTTGAGCAAATCCATCATGAAACCCTTTGATCCCCTCTTAATAGTGCGGGATCCCTATAACTCAAGAATCATAAAAGAGCTACACTACATAGCTATCGAGAATCCATTCTTGAGTGTATATGTTTCTTCGGTGGTCATCACCCCACACCACTAACGCCAAAGGAACTAATACCTTTGACTCGAGACATTCACTTGAGATTGGTGGCATTGTTTCTTCGTAGCTCAAGTTGAAGGCAAGACATTGGTGAAGTCTTCAAGTAGCTCTCCCATACACAATGTGGGAAGCCTTGCTTCGTATTCATCTTCACTTTTCCAGCATGTGAACATCCACAAGGTTCAAGCATGTAATCCTTCGGGATGGTTATTGTGGCACCCCGGCTCAACGAACCGGATTACCAGTGTTTCCAACCCAGAGATCATGTCTTCTGGAAACACACAACAACTTGGAACAGAACAGAACTGAACTTTATTGATAAACTTCGGGTACAAGCTCATATTTTACATCGATAGCGAGGCCAAAGGCACACCTGGTGCTATGACAATATCTACATTATTTATGAAACATAACGGGCCACGAAACTACTAGGGAAACTCTATGGTGTAGCGGAACATAGCGGAAACTCCATCCACAGGGACACTGCTGGGACACAGCCTAGTTAGCGTAGCACGAACCATCGGGACCTCCGTCCTCGGCTTCTCCTGCATCTGGCATGATACGCCAGGTGAGTACTTTGAATGTACTCGCAAGCTCACGACAACCAAGTAATGCAGCAAACAATAACATGGCAATCAACATGTTAAATTCTTAAGTGATTCACTTACTGTCATCAGTTATCAACTTACTCTCTTTCGGGTTGTCCCACAACCCTCGGAATACTCATAAGCCATCGAGTACTTCCGAACACAAGACGAGTTCTTCCATCATTATAATCACTGTTACGGTTGACCACCTAGTGAGGCCTGGACGGACTGTCCAATACCGTGGACGCGACTATTCGAATAGATTTTTCACTCTGCAGAGGTTGCGCTCTTTACCCACATCATGAAGCACCTGGCCTCGTGATCCCATTCGGGTGGACCAGAATTGCTCCAACGAAACCCACCTGACCCGTGACTCTCCCATCGTACCACCGGCATTCATCCTCCCCCGGAGTCCTGCCTTGGGTGGCCCCTGTGTCACTTTGTGACACCTGCCACCGTCGTGGTCAAACTAAACTATCCCAAACGGGGACGCCGACACGATACTCAACTAGGCTCACAGGGTTACCGCCGTCTACCTGATCAGGGCAGCACGCACGCATAACCCTCCCTGTCTGGAGGTACCGGTGAAAGAGCACGGAGCCAGACCAAGTCAAGGCCGTCCCATACCGGCAAATGTGGTTGCACGGATAAGCCCGGACAGGTGACTCCAGATCAACCGACTAAGTTTCATTAAGCAAGCATGTGGTTTATCACAATAACTTAAAATGGCAGCAACTAAGCATTTAAATTAAATTGCTATGAATTATTATATAGCAAATAAATGAACATAATGCATTGAAATATGCAATGCTATTGAAATGCTTCAAAAGATGGATGTCCTGGCTTGCCTTGCTCTGTTGGGTTGCCCAAGAACTACTGGTCTTCAAAGTTACCAACGTTTCCCTCTGAAAATATTTTTAAACAACAATTTAAAATGTCACATAACATTGTTTTGGCTACCAGAAATTCTGTGAGTAAGAGAAAAATACCAAACTTTACCAGAAATTAGAAGAGCTCAAGACAAACCAAGTGCAAAAAGAATCAATCAATTTGGGCTTAGGAATAAAAAGATATGGCGAGTCAAACGTACTGGTCAAACTGGAAATTTAAATAAAAACAGAAAAACCTGATAGGGGGCCACGTCGAAGGCGTAAAGTGGAGAGGCGTCTCCACTTACCGCTTCGAGCGCGCGCGGCTGAGCCGCTGACGGGTGGGGTCCGCTCGTTTTAAAACAGAGAAGGGAGAGAGGGAACAGAGGGAGGCGGGGCTCCGGCGATCGCCGCTGGCGATCCAGGCGGCGGTGAGGTCGGGAGAGAGTGGGGATGGGACGAGCTCACCGTGGCGAACCCGCACGTACCCGCAGATCAGCAAGAGGTGGCCAGATGGTGTCGTGCCCTTCTTCTCCGGTGGCGGCAGCTTTCGGGACTCGTCGGCGATGGCGAATCCGGCGAGGATTCGGCTGGGCAAGGGGTCGAGGAGGACCAGGGGACCTCACTGAGCTCGTGGGAGCAGTCAGACGAGGCTGGAATGGGGTGGAAGGTGCTGGTGGCGGAGCTCCTTCTGGCGGCAGAACTCCGGTGAGGGTGCGAGGCCAGAGGGCCTCTCGGCCGTGGCTCAGCGCTCTGGGAGTCGATTTGTGGTGGAGGGAATGGGATGAGGAGCTCGGAGGGCTGGCCGTGGCTTTATATAGGCCGGAGCGGAGCTCGGGCGAGCTCTCTGGAAACGGCGAGGTGCGGGACACGTCGCTAGCGAGAGGACGCCGCGCTGGCTGGCTGCTTGCGGGTGACGGGACGGGAGAGAGCAGGAGGGAGTAATGGCACGGTGGAGGCTAGCGGGGGAAGAAGACGAGCGCCAGAGCCACTGTGGCCGCACGGGCGCCATAGTGCCCGAGTGCGTGGCGGCCGCAGGGGAGGGTTCCGGCGAGGGGAGGCTTCGGGAGAGGTGTGCGTGGACGGCATCGGCGAAGTCGGCACCAGCTGACACCGTCTGGCCACGCGGGGCGGCCGGAATGAAAGCACCCGACGCGGGTGAGCTACAGAGCACGCGCACTGACATGCCATCGTCGTGCTCACCACCGTGTCTGGCGCCTAGAGGCCGTGCAGGTCCAGCGCACCATGTCCAGTGCCTTCTCCTTTGATCACTTAGTGCCCCTGTATGCTTGGTTTGGCTAGGTTCAATCTGCTATGAAGTGTAGCTTCAGCTACAGTTTCGGACAGCAATATTGAGAGAGATCTAGAGGAGAGGTGTGCTGGAGATAGGGCCAATGGAGATGTCTGGAGTGGTTTAGGTTGGAAGGACTACAGGCTGACCAAATTTGAAGTTGTTTGGAAAAGTTTTGAATAGGGTTCATGTGTAAACTGCCATACTGGTCCAAAAACTTGATCTGCACGTGGCACTCATATGGTAGATCTGATGGAGCTGAAATTTGGCATGGTGGAGTCATATGAGGTAGAGAGGATGCCATAAAATTTCATGGCAGTTGGCCGCTCCTAGCTGGCACTTCCTTCACAAGGGTTTCAGAAATGCAGTATTTGGCAGAGCCTTGTTGCTAAAAAGTTGTACTGGCCAATGTGATATTTTTCGATATTGTGGCTAGATAGGATGCCTAATATCTCAGGAAATTTATTGGGAATTTTCTGAGTTAGGAAAATAGGGGTTGCTTCACAATTGACCAATTCTGACAAGAGAGAAAATAATTATTCTAGCCAAAATTTTGTATTGGACAATGGAATATTTTTGAAGATTATGGGGTTATATGATGATAAGAAGGTATGACAAGAGTTTGGGATTTTATTGATCATCCAAACTATAGGTTGCTTCACAACCCATAGTGATGACATAATTCCCAAAGGAATAAAAGAATTATTGGAAAGTCTTAGAAAAATGGATTGTGGTCCAGAAGGTGTATGACATGGTGTTGGCAAGATTTAGACAATGTGATGAGAGCTTTGGGTAACTTAGGAAAATATTCAAGGATTCATAAGTTCATAGTTGACTGAAAAACCAACCAAAATGCAAATAAAACCAAAAAGATTTCGAAAAGAAAAAGTTGCAAAAAAAACAGGGTGTCACAAACCTACCCCCCTTAGGATGAATCTCGTCCTCGAGATTCGGTTGCTCAGGGAACAGGTATGGGTATGCGGATCTTAGGAAATCTTCTCTTTCCCAGGTAGCCTCTTCCTCAGTATGGAGCTCCCACAATAGCTTGTAAAACTTGATCACCTTACTCCTGGTAGTCCTTTCCATCTTATCCAAGATTCTGATAGGTTTCTCTTCGTAGGTCAGATCCTTAGCCAGTTCTAGCTCTCTCATATCTGCCTGCTTGATCGGTGGTGCAATGCACTTTCTTAACTGTGATATGTGGAAAACATCGTGAATATCAGATAACTCCGGTGGTAGTTCCAACTGATATGCTACCCTGCCTTTCCTAGCAATTACTGGAAAGGGACCGATGTATCTTGGTGCAAGCTTTCCCCGGGTATGAAACCTCTTTGCTCCCTTCATGGGGGTTACTCGAAGGTAAGCATATTCTCCGGGCTCAAAAGTCACTTCTCGGTGCTTTGGGTCATAGTAGCTCTTTTGGCGGGACTTGGCTGCTCGAAGACGCTCCTGAATATCCTTGACCTGCTTCTCAACCTCGAGCATCAAGTCCGTGCCAAAGATACGGCTATCTCCTGTCTGGGACCAGTTCAATGGGGTGCGGCACTTCCGCCCATATAGTGCTTCAAATGGTGACATCTTGAGACTTGACTGATAATTGTTGTTATAAGAAAATTCCGCATAGGGTAGGCTATCTTCCCATTTGGGTCCATGGGTGAGAGCACAGGATCGAAGCATATCTTCCAATATCTGGTTCACTCGTTCGGTCTGTCCATCTGTCTATGGATGATATGTTGTGCTATGCTTTAGCACGGTTCCCAAGGCTTGGTGCAATCGCAACCAGAATGCTGAGGTGAATAAGGAGCCCCTATCCGAGGTGATAGACTTGGGTACTCCATGAAGGCTGACTATCCGGGACATGTAGACTTGTGCAAGCTGATTTGCATTAAAAGTGGTCTTTACCGGAATAAAGTGAGCCACTTTCGTGAGTATATCCACAATGACCCAGATAGCATCATGGCCTCTTGCTGACTTGGGTAGTCCAACAATGAAGTCCATGCATATGTCGTCCCACTTCCACTGGGGAACTGGTAAAGGTTGTAGTAGCCCAGCGGGTTTCTGGTGTTCAGCCTTGACATTGTTGCAGATGTCGCAGTAGGCGACATAGTATGCTATGTCCCTTCGCATCCCTGGCCACCAAAAGGTTTCTCTCAGATCCTGATACATCTTTGTGCCTCCCGGGTGGATAGAGTACGCGGACTCATGAGCTTCTCTGAGTATTTGCTGCCTCAGGTTATTCTGATCGGGCACACATATCCGTTTCTCAAACCATAAGGTGCCTTGGTCATCCACACGGAAAGACTTGGCTTTCCCTTGCTGCATCAGCTCCTTGATCTCTTTTATTCCTTCATCTGGCCCTTGAGCCTTCTTAATTTCTTCCATAAGTGTTGGAGTAATCTCCAAAGTATCCGGGTTAACCGGGCCGCATAGCACCATGTTTAGCTTGGCAAACTCCTCTTGCAGCCTTGGCTGGATGTGGTCTTGTTTTCTTCTGAGAGCATCAGCGCCCACATTATCCTTTCTCGGATGATAATTTATTCCAATGTCATAATCCTTGACCAATTCAAGCCATCTTCGCTGTCGGAGGTTCAAGTCCGGCTGAGTGAAAATATATTTGAGACTCTTGTGGTCTGTATATATTTCACATCGTTGCCCCTCCAAATCTTTAAGGCATGAACCACAGCTGCTAATTCCAGATCATGTGTAGGGTAGTTTTCTTCGTGAGGTCATAGCTGTCTGGATGCATATGCTACAACCTTTCCTTTTTGCATTAACACGCAGCCGATTCCACGTCTGGAAGCATCGCAATATATATCAAAGCTCTTGTGGATGTCTAGAAGAACTAAGACAGGTGCTGTAGTTAGCCTTGTCTTTAGCTCTAGGAAGCTGCTGTCACACTCCGCCGTCCAGACAAACCTTTGATTTTTCTTTAGCAATTCTGTCAGTGGCTTAGCTATCTTGGAGAAGCCTTCTATGAAATGACGGTAATAGCCTACCAATCCCAGAAAGCTATGGACTTCGGTCACCGAGGCTGGCGTCTTCCAATTCAGTACTGCAGTTACTTTGCTGGGGTCGACGGCTACTCCTTGTTCTGACAGAATATGCCCCAGAAATCCCACCTTTTTTAGCCAAAATTCGCATTTACTGAACTTGGCATACAGACGATGGGTCCTTAATCTTTCCAGGACAGCACGGAGGTGTTGTTTATGCTCTTCTTCATCCTTGGAATATATCAGGATATCATCGATGAACACCACCACGAATTTGTCCAGGATATCCATGAAGACCTTGTTCATCATGCTCATGAAATAAGCTGGAGCATTCGTCAGTCCAAATGACATGACTGTAAACTCATACAGACCATATCGGGTGGTGAAAGCTGTCTTGGGTATATCCTCTTTTCTAATTTTTAGCCGATGATACCCGGTTCGGAGGTCAATCTTGGAGAATACCCGTGCTCCGTTCAGCTGGTCGAACAAATCATCAATGCAAGGGAGCGGGTACTTATTCTTGATGGTGACCTCATTCAGCTAGCGATAGTCTACGCACATTCGTAGACTTCCATCCTTCTTCTTGACAAACAGTACGGGTGATCCCCATGGCGAGATGCTTGGGCGAATATACCCTTTTTGCAGCAACTCATCCAACTGCTTCTTTAATTCCACCAGCTCTGGGCTCGGCATACGATAGTATTTCTTGTAGATCGGGGCAGTACCGGGAATCACCTCAATTGCAAACTCTAATTCCCGTTCGAGTGGCATCTCTGGTAGTTCCTCGGGAAATACATCCGGAAATTCGCAAACTACCGGAATCAAGTTCATATCCGTACCGGTAGTTTGGTATGCCATTCCCTTTCTTGACATCATCTTGCTGGCAAGGAATTGAACTGTTTGTCCTGCCGGATTAACTAGTGTCACTGTCCTGGTGGCACAGTTGATGCACACCTGATGTGGTGTCAACCAGTCCATCCCCAATATTACATCCAATCCAGGGGATTCAATGGCAACAAGTGTAGCTGGAAATTTAACTCCATGTATCAAAATTTCCAGACCTTTATATATCAGATTTGTTCTAAGCAGGGAGCCAGGGGATTGTACCACCATGATTTTATCCAAAAGCGAAGGAGAAAATTTGTGCAAGGTGGCAAAACTTCGTGAAATAAACGAATGGGAAGCCCCAGAATCGAATAAAGTTACTGCAGGTATGTCGTTAACAGAAAACATACCAACGACTACGTCTGGAGCTTCGCAGGCTTCCTCAGCGGAGATATGATGGACACGTCCGTGGCAGAAGTTATGGTTTGGGCGGCGTCCAATATTGTTGACTTGTGGCTTGAAGTCGGATACTAGCTTCCCGTTGTTGGCAGGGCACTGCTTGGAATAGTGTCCGCTTTGCCCGCAAGTAAAGCAGGTGTTATTGCGGCGCAGTCCTCTATTACTGGCTGTTTGCCGAAGGTCTTATTCTGGCTAACCGTCTTATTGTTGTTGTTGCCATTGCTCCATGTGAGCTTGTATTCAGATGGGCCTGGCTGCCAGGTGCGTGGCTTCTGCACAAACTGCTCACGGTTATCCTTCTTGGGTTCAAACTTCCGCTTGCGGTCATCATATCCGGACTTATGCTCTCGTTCAGCTATGAAAGCCTTGTTCACCAAAGTCTGGAAGTCCGGAAAGTCCAGCATACAGAGCTGACAACGGAGAGCATGATTCGGTCCTCCCAGGAACCGATCAATCTTCCTTTCTTCGGTGGACACGTCATGGGTAGAGTACCGTGCCAGATTGTTGAACTTGTTCAAATACTCCCCCACGGACATATTTCCTTGTGTAAGGGCAAGAAATGCCCTTTGCTTCACTTTCATTATGCCTGTAGGGATATGATACTTGCGGAATAGCTCCTTGAACTTCTCCCAGGAAATATCTTCTCCAGAAGGCCACATTGTTTTTGTGTTGTCCCACCATATAGCTGCTAGCCCTTCTAGGTAGTGAGTGACAAAAGGAACCTTATCTGATTCTTCACAGCGAGCTATGTCTAGCTTCTTTTCCATGGTCCTCAGCCAATCATCAGCTTCTATAGGGTCCACAGCCTGACCGAAACTAGGTGGCTTGGTGCGCTGAAAGTCAGACAACTTAGAGTGTGTTCCATTGTTGTTGTTATTCTGGCCCACCATAGCCTACATACTTTTCAAAAATTCCATGAGATCCTGGTTTCTTTTCTCTTCAAACATCCTCATGATCTGATCGGTGGTCGGTGCTTGAGGTGGTGGAGGTGGTAAGTCTTCTGGTGGTTGTCCTGCTTGTCTGGCGGATCGACGAACGGGGGTTCCATCGCCGCCTTGGCTACTAGCTCTCTTCATCCTAAATTTGTTCCCATTGCAAGATACCGAATCGATGAGCAACATCCATAAGGGAAACACAGTAATATGACACCAGAAAGAGAATTTACGAAAAAGGCGAATAAAGCAACAACATAATTATACAAGATAACCCAACATCATACACAGCAAGCTAATAGGGGGATATCATGGCTAGACTGCTCATACGGCAGTTGACATATGCAGAGATGCATGCACTACAACTCAAGCCTCCACTCTAGTGGCGCGGGTGGCACGAACACTACCAAACCGAAGACTCCTCGTCATCTGATCCTGAGTCAGAATCGGAACTGATGATGTGGATCACATCCTCCGGATCAAAGGAAACACGACGACGCTGCTGGGACGGTTCTCCCTCCGAGGAAGAAGGAGCACTACGCCTCAGCATCGGAGCAGCTGAAGTGGCTAGGAGTGAGGCCCACTCTGAGGGAGTCTCACGTCGACTACCAGACGAAAAGCCTGGTGGTGCAGTAGAGCTAGAAGGAGTATCAAGCCTACGTGGAGGTGGAACTGGCGGTGGATACATAGGTGGGAATGTAGGCTAGGGTGAAGATGGTACTGTAGTCGCGGCTGCAAGTGCCTCCTGGACACGAGACAGCTCCTCAGCCAAGGAAATGATCATACGATAACTAGCGTTCAGATAACGAGATAAAACACCAGTCGCATGATCACTCGCCGGGTCAACTGGCGCGAAAATGACTCGCCCTGTCGTAGGCGACAGGGTGGGGTAGTGAAAGAAACCTGGATGAGTCTGCATCTCGACCTCGTGGAAGCGCAAGTCAGTGAGAGCCTCCATCGCAGCAAACTGGATCACCAACTCCGGACTAGAAGCCGTTCTGCCCTTGGAGGAGCGAGAGTAGCTGCCAATATCCGAGCTCGCGGTCAGGAAAGCCTCTGCGTGATACCCGTATACTGACTCGGCAAGCTGCTCCCGAAACACCTGGTATACTGGATCTTCGCCGTTGGGGTACAGTCGAAGCCAGACGTTACGTAGCAGTACTGGAAAAGTGAACGGTGCTGGCTCATGATGGTAGTGGTATGGAACTGGTGCCATCTACACTCACAATGCCAACGGTTAGTAAAACAATGAATCATGATGCATGCTATGCAACAATCAAATGCAGCAAGCAAGATGCACACTCAAAGCCCTACACTAATCGTGGCTCTAGCGCGGGTTAACTAGGGTGTCCTACAGTCAGCCTAGCTCTGATACCAAGCGTTGTGGCACCCCGGCTCAGCGAACCGGATTACCAGTGTTTCCAACCCAGAGATCATGTCTTCTGGAAACACACAACAACTTGGAACAGAACGAAACTGAACTTTATTGATAAACTTCGGGTACAAGCTCATATTTTACATCGATAGCGAGGCCAAAGGCACACCTGGTGCTATGACAATATCTACATTATTTATGAAACATAGCGGGCCACGAAACTACTAGGGAAACCCTATGGCGTAGCGGAACATAGCGGAAACTCCATCCACAGGGACACTGCTGGGACACAGCCTAGTTAGGTAGCACGAACCATCGGGACCTCCGTCCTCGGCTTCTCCTGCATCTGGCATGATACGCCAGGTGAGTAATTTGAATGTACTCGCAAGCTCACGACAACCAAGTAATGCAGCAAACAATAGCATGGCAATCAACATGTTAAATTCTTAAGTGATTCACTTACTGTCATCAGTTATCAACTTACTCTCTTTCGGGTTGTCCCACAACCCTCGGAATACTCATAAGCCATCGAGTACTTCCGAACACAAGACGAGTTCTTCCATCATTATAATCACTGTTATGGTTGACCACCTAGTGAGGCCTGGACGGACTGTCCTATACCATGGACGCGGCTATTCGAATAGATTTTTCACTCTGCAGAGGTTGCGCTCTTTACCCACATCATGAAGCACCTGGCCTCGTGATCCCATTCGGGTGGACCAGCGTTGCTCCAACGAAACCCACCTGACCCGTGACTCTCCCATCATACCACCGGCATTCATCCTCCCCCAGAGTCCTGCCTTGGGTGGCCCCTGTGTCACGTCGTGACACCTGCCACCGTCGTGGTCAAACTAAACAGTCCCAAATGGGGACGCCGGCACAATTCTCAACTGGGCTCACAGGGTTACCGCCGTCTACCTGATCAGGGCAGCACGCACGCATAACCCTCCCTGTCTGGAGGTACCGGTGAAAGAGCACGGAGCCAGACCAAGTCAAGGCCGTCCCATACCGGCAAATGTGGTTGCACGGTTAAGCCCGGACAGGTGACTCCAGATCAACCGACTAAGTTTCATTAAGCAAGCATGTGGTTTATCACAATAACTTAAAATGGTAGCAACTAAGCATTTAAATTAAATTGCTATGAATTATTATATAGCAAATAAATGAACATAATGCATTGAAATATGCAATGCTATTGAAATGCTTCAAAAGATGGATGTCCTGGCTTGCCTTGCTCTGTTGGGTTGCCCAAGAACTCCTGGTCTTAAAAGTTACCAAAGTTTCCCTCTGAAAATATTTTTAAACAACAATTTAAAATGTCACATAACACTGTTTTGGCTACCAGAAATTCTATGAGTAAGAGAAAAATACCAAACTTTACCAGAAATTAGAAGAGCTCAAGACAAACCAAGTGCAAAAAGAATCAATCAATTTGGGCTTAGGAATAAAAAGATATGGCCAGTCAAAGGTACTGGTCAAACTGGAAATTTAAATAAAAACAGAAAAACCTGTCAAGGGGCCACGTCGAAGGCGTAAAGTGGAGAGGCGTCTCCACTTACCACATCGAGCGCGCGCGGCTGAGCCGCTGACGGGTGGGGTCCGCTCGTTTTAAAACAGAGAAGGGAGAGAGGGAACAGAGGGAGGCGGGGCTCCTTCGATCGCCGCCGGCGATCCTGGTGGCGGTGAGGTCGGGAGAGAGTGGGGATGGGACGAGCTCACCGTGGCGAACCCGCACGTACCCGCAGATCAGCAAGAGGTGGCCGAATGGCGTCGTCCCCTTCTTCTCCGGCGGCGGCAGCTTTCGGGACTCATCGGCGATGGCGAATCCGGCGAGGATTTGGCTGGGCAAGGGTTTGAGGAGGACCAGGGGATCTCACTGAGCTCGTGGGAGCAGTCGGACGAGGCTGGAATGGGGTGGAAGGTGCTGGTGGCGGAGCTCCTTCTGGCGGCAGAACTCCGGCGAGGGTGTGAGGCCAAAGGGCCTCTCGGCCGTGGCTCAGCGCTCTGGGAGTCGATTTGTGGTGGAGAGAGTGGGATGAGGAGCTCGGAGGGCTGGCCGTGGCTTTATATAGGCCGGAGCGGAGCTCGGGCGAGCTCTCTGGAAACGGCGAGGTGCGGGACACGTCGCCGGCGAGAGGACGCCGCGCTGGCTGGCTACTTGCGGGCGACGGGACGGGAGAGAGCAGGAGGGAGTAATGGCGCGGTGGAGGCTAGCGGGGGAAGAAGACGAGCGTCAGAGCCACTGTGACCGCACGGGCGCCACAGTGCCCGAGTGCGTGGCGGCCGTCGGGGAGGGTTCCGGCGAGGGGAGGCTTCGGGAGAGGTGTGCGTGGACGGCATCGGCGAAGTCGGCACCAGCGGACACCGTCTGGCCACGCGGGACGGCCGGAATGACAGCACCCGACGCAGGCGAGCTACAGAGCACGCGCACTGACATGCCATCGTCGTGCTCACCACCGTGTCTGGCGCCTAGAGGCCGTGCAGGTCCAGCGCACCATGTCCAGTGCCTTCTCCTTTGATCACTTAGTGCCCCTGTATGCTTGGTTTGGCTAGGTTCAATCTGCTGTGAAGTGTAGCTTCAGCTACATTTTCTAACAGCAATATTGAGAGAGATCTAGAGGAGAGGTGAGCTAGAGATAGGGCCAATGGAGACGTCTGGAGTGGTTTAGGTTGGAAGGACTACAGGCTGACCAAATTTGAAGTTGTTTGGAAATTTTTTGAATAGGGTTCATGTGTAAACTGCCATACTGGTCCAGAAACTTGATCTGCTCGTGGCACTCATATGGTAGATCTGATGGAGCTGAAATTTGGCATGGTGGAGTCATATGAGGTAGAGAGGATGCCATAAAATTTCATGGCAGTTGGCCGCTCCTAGCTGGCACTTCCTTCACAAGGGTTTCAGAAATGTAGTAACTTGGCAGAGCCTTGTTGCTAAAAAGTTGTACTGGCCAATGTGATATTTTTGGATATTGTGGCTAGATAGGATGCCTAATATCTCAGGAAATTTATTGGGAATTTTCTGAGTTAGGAAAATAGGGGTTGCTTCACAATTGACCAATTCTAACGAGAGAGAAAATAATTATTCTGGCCAAAATTTTGTATTGGACAATGGAATATTTTTGAAGATTATGGGATTATATGATGATAAGAAGGTATGACAAGAGTTTGGGATTTTATTGATCATCCAAACTATAGGTTGCTTCACAACCCATAGTGATGACATAATTCCCAAAGGAATAAAAGAATTATTGGAAAGTATTAGAAAAATGGATTGTGGTCCAGAAGGTGTATGACATGGTGTTGGCAAGATTTAGACAAGGTGATGAGAGCTTTGGGTAACTTAGGAAAAGATTCAAGGATTCATAGGTCCATAGTTGACTGAAAAACCAACCAAAATGCAAATAAAACCAAAAAGATTTCGAAAAGAAAAAGTTGCAAAAAAACCAGGGTGTCACAGTTATCTTGAACTTGCCCTTGTCAACCATGATCATGAACACTTGATGTCATCCTCTCATGGACACTTGGAATCTCTCGCTTGATGCGAGCCCATGAGAATTACCTAACCCTCGTAAACATAGACAACGCATAGTATGGGTTAGTACACAAGGTGCAATTGACAATTACTTACCGTACCACAAGATCCCATGTGGTACATCATTTGCGCTTGTGTGATGACCAACTTTGAGTTAAATCTTTGGTCTTCATCTTGGTCAACATTAATCTTTGATCCATGATTAATCTTGATGTCTTGAAGGCCCTATTGATTTCTTACTATGCTTCATTGCTTCAAGACATGATTACCAATATCTCAATTCACCATAACCATATCAAGTTTCTCCATGAATCTCATATTGGCTATAACTTGCTCGTCTTCATGATCTAACATAGTCTCTTGAGAGGCACAATGAATTCTTCACTTGAATTACTTGCTTGAAGACATAATCATCCATGACTCAACATATGAGCTCATCATGATCCTATTTTCAAGACATATGTATAATTCTTCTTTTTAATTGTTCTCTCAAGATCTTGATCCATCATGGTTCAAACCATAATCGAAAGCATGAGAACGTCTGAGATCCTCAATGAACTCCACATAGATCACATCTTGTTCATCACATGGAATTCATCTCGACCATATTATATTTGATTCAATCATTGAGCTCATACTTGATGCATGCACAACAATATGTATATGACATTCATTTAGAATTCATTCGAGATCCTTCTTGCATCATCATGGAACATACATCTTTCAATTCATCCAATATTATTCATGCATTGGAAATAGAACATTCCTTCAAATGTATAACTCAATGCAAACATTAGTCCATTAGGATTGTCATCAATTACCAAAACCACACATGGGGACTACATGCACTTCCAATGACGTCTCCGCCTCCTCGATCCAGCGAGCAAGGGAGGAGAAGTAGAAGGGATATCGACCAGCACGACGACGTGGTGGAGATGGTGGAGTCGTAGTGCCGGCAGGGCTTCGCCAAGCGCCTCTGGAACGACGAACCGAGGAAGAACGGGAGTAATGGGAGAGGGGCTGCGACCGTGGGAAGTGGTGCTCCCCCCTTGCGCCTCCCAACATTTATATAGGCATGGGAGGGTCTCGTGGCTTGCCCTCCAAGCCCCTAGGGTCGTTGGTCAAGGGGGGAGGAAGGAAATCCCTCCTTTCCTTCCCCACCGGTCGCTATCCCCCCTTTTAGGATCATGATCTTATCCCTTCGGGATATGATCCTATTCCTTTTCGGGGGGATCTTGGTGCGCCTAGACCAGGGGTGTGGGACTTGCCCCACTACCCACGTGCATGTGGGTCCCCCATGCAGGTGGACCCCACTCTGAAACCTTCTAGAACCTTCCCGGTACAATACCAAAAAATCCCGAACATTTTTCGGAACCCTGAATATGACTTCCCATATATAAATATTTACCCCTGGACCATTCCGGAGCTCCTCATGACGTCCGAGATCTCATCTGGGACTCTGACAACATTCGGTCACCAATGTGATTATCCCAATACTACTCTAGCGTCATCAAACGTTAAGCGTGCGGACCCTACGGGTTCGAGAATCATGTAGACATGACCGAGACTCCTCTCAGTCAATAACCAATAGCTGTACCTGGATGCCCATATGTGTTCCTACATATTTCACGAAGATTTTTTTCGGTCGAACCACGTTGTCAAGGATTCAGTCAATCCCGTATGCAGTTCCGTTTGTCCATCGGTATGTTACTTGCCCGAGATTCGATCGTCAGTATCTCCATACCTACTTCAATCTCGTTACCTATAAGTCTCTTCACTCGTTCTGTAATACAAGATCCTGTGACTAACTCATTAGTCACATTACTTGCAAGCTTCTTGTGATGTTGTATTATCGAGAGGGCCCAGAGATACCTCTCCGTCATACGGAGTGACAAATCCCAATCTTGATCCAGGCCAACCCAACAGACACCTTGGGAGATACATGTAGAGCACCTTTATGATCACCCAGTTACGAAGTGATGTTTGATAGCACACAAGGCATTCCTCGGGTATCCGGGAGTTGCATGATCTCATGGTATTAGGAACATATGCTTGACATGAAGAAAGCAGTAGCAATAAACTTAAGTGATACGATCAATTGCTAAGCTTACAGTTGGGTCTTGTCCATCACATCATCCTTCTAATGATATGATCCCGTTATAAAATGACAACTCATATCCATGGTCAGGAAACCTTAACCATATTTGATAAACGAGCTAGTCTAGTAGAGGCTCACTAGGGACATGGTGTTGTCTATGTATCCACACATGTATCTGAGTTTCTGATCGATACAATTTTAGCACAGATAATAGACGATTATCATGAACAGGGAAATATGATAATAACCAATTTATTATTGCCTCTAGGACATATTTCCAACAGTCTGCCACTTGCACTAGAGTCAATAATCTACTTCACATCACCATGTGATTAACACCCAATGAGTTCCGAGCTCTGATCATGTTTTGCTTGTGAGAGAAGTTTTAGTCAACGGTTCTACAACATTCAGATCCGTATGTACTTTGCAAATCTCTATGTCATAATGTAGATGCTGCTACCACACCCCACTTGGAGCTATTCCAAATTACTACTCCACTATACGTATCCGGTTTGCGACTCAATGTCATCTGGATCGGTGTCAAAGCTTGCATCGACATAACCCTTTACGACAAACTCTTATCACCTCTATAACCGAGAAACATTTCCTTAGTCCTGTGTAGGTACCTAAAGATAATCTTGACTGCTGTCTAGTAATCCACTCCTGGATCACTCTTGTACCCCCTTGCCAAACTCATGGCAAGGGACACATCAGGTATGTTACACAGCATGGCATACATAATAGAGCCTATGACAGAGGCATAGGGGATGACCTGCATCCTTTCTCTTTCTTCTGCCGTGGTCGAGCTTTGAGTTTTACTCAACTTCAGACCATACAATACATGCAAGAACTCCTTCTTTGACTGATTCATTTTGAACTCCTTCAAAATCTTGTCAAGGGTTGTGCTCTGTGAAAGTCTTATCAAGTGTCTTCATCCCGGTTGGCCTCATGGGGCTACGTCCTTGTTGATGTCTCCGCTCAGGCCACGTCACACACAAGTGCGCGTCCCTGATCTAGACCCATTGAGGGCCGCAGTGGGACGTCGACATCGGTTTGCGACCTTGCGCCCGACCTGCAAGGTGGCAGTGAGTGGTGGTGTGCTTCGTAGTAGTTGATGATCCGTGTGGTGGAAAATCCGGCCTAGGGTGGCGCCCTAACTACGGATTGTGGTGGCCATCGAAAGATATTTGTGAGAGTTTCTCTCTCCAGATCTGGTGGCTGTCGTCAGTGGCTCGTACTGGCGACATTGCAGGATGCAGCCGGAAGGCTCCTTTGCTGCGGCAAGATGCAATCTATGGAAAATAGCTTGATGCGTAGGGTATGGTTGTGCAACGACGGGAATGACATTTCAAGCGCAAAACACGTGTAGACGCTAGGATAACACATGTTTTTGACTTTGATTTGGTGGTGCTTATTGAGTACCGGTCTCGAGCTCCACGTTGAAACCCTAGGTCTGACCTCATTTGGTTATACCTAGCAATGTCGATGTTTTTGCATCATTACCTTGATGACGGCATTGCTCGGATATGCTCAGACTTGTTCTTCAAAATGAAAACTTAGAATCTGACCTTTGATGGTTGGATCCAGTAACGGCAACACTTTTGGTCGTTCCCTTTATGAAGACGTTGTTGTTGAAGAATTTCATTGTCCTTGTGGTGTCAAGAGATGGTTGATGCGGATATGGTCGTTGATGTAGTTGGTTGATCGTTGTTTTGATCGTTTAAGGTTTTTTCATCGCATACACATAGCATTGGTCTTGTATGACTTTGTTATTTGTCGGAGTGTGTATTTGTGTGCGTGTTGATGTTGATTATGTGCATTCTAACTATGCAAAGGCCTGATGTATGGTCTTGATGTTTGTATTCACTTGATGCTTCATTTTGATTGACTAAAAATTCATCCTTTATCGAAAACTAATATATTCGAGTCCTTTTCGCAAAATAAAATTGTGAACTTTATTTGTATTTGGACTAAGCGGGCCATGGGCCACTCGAGTGCGACGGAAGCAACCCTTCTAGTTCTCACATCACTCACGGGAGCAACTAATTGAGGAGCGTTCCTTCGGGAGCCTCCGAAGGGTCACTCTTAGGCGCCGCCACTAGGCACGTTCTCAGCTGCCGCCACGTGTCATGCTCTGGGCGTTTTCTCCGGATTTTTTTATTTGTCCGCACGCGTTTTGGGCTTTTTAGATGGTTTTTTCCGGGTTTTTTTTGACGTTTCGGTTTTCCACCGGTCTTTCTTAGCTTTTGGACAAAAAAATCAAAAAAATATTTTGTGTGGAAAAACGCGTTTTCTTTTTTCCCTTTCTCGAGATGTACGGTTTTGCTTTCGCGAGAGACACGGATTTCCTTCCGTGAGAGGCACGGTTGTGCCTCTCGGAAACGAAAAAAGAACACGTTTTTTTCGTTCGTCGAGAGGCACGGTTTTGCTTCCACGAGAGGCCTCTCGAAATCGGAAAAGGCATGTTTTTTTTTCGTTCCTCGAGATGCACGGATTTGCTGCCTCTAAAAAAACGGGTTTTCTTTTCTCTTTCCGTTCCTCGAGAGGCACGGTTTTGGTTCCGCGAGAGGCACGGATTTGCTTCCGCGAGAGGCATGGCCGTGCCTCATGGAAACGAAAAAAACGCATTTTCTTTTTTTTCCTTCCGCGAGAGGCACGGTTTTGCTTCCGTGAGAGGCACGGATCTGCTTCCGCGAGAGTCACGGACGTGCTTCTCGAAAACGTTAAAAAAACGCGTTTTCTTTCTTTTTTTTCTTCTGTGAGAGGCATGCCTTTTTCGTCCGGTTTTTTTTGTGAATTTTATATCGTCAAAACATATCAACATGGGATATAGTTTTGAAGATCTCGACGCGAGGAATCCAAGAGTGAAAACGGTTCAAGATTTGGACGCACGGTTTAAGAGATAAAACGTTTTGAAATAACGGATCTATGAAAAAAAGGAAAACTCCCCTGTTGCGACAAGGGGCACACATGCAGTGCGCCACTTATCGCAACCTGAGGAGGTGGGTGTGACCTTCGAAAGGAAGTACTACTCAATTAGTGATTTCGGTCACGAACTGCCTACGCACTAAGGACATTATAACACCATGGATGCATACATTTGGTCTATAGGGGTATCTACATTCTATACGAGAAAAAAAACTTCAGTACTTCAATAAAAAAAGTCAAAAAATTCTGAAAATATTTTTGAAATAAACTTGACCTTTCATTATACTTGTGAAAAGATTCCACAAAAAGAAAAATCCCTCTTGATTCATTTTCAAAAAGACAAATTTTCGGTCAAAATAGTGTGAATGGTCACCCAATAATAGGAAATAAAATATGGAAAGAATTTTGAGATGTTTGGGTCCAGTAACAATAGGTTAGGGGATCGCACAATCTGGAATAATATATGGAAAACAAATGTACCCCAAAAAGTGCGTATCTTTACATGGAGACTAGCAACGGAATCACTGGCAGTTCAAACTAATAGATTTCGACGCATCCCGGGTCTCACCCCAATTTGTAACGTATGTGGAGCTGATGATGAAACGGGCTTTCATATGGCACAACGATGCACATTTGCAAGGGCACTGTGGCACGCGCTAAAGGATGTATGGAACCTTCCCCCTGAGCATGAAATAAAATACACTGGAAGGGATTGGGTCTTGGTCTTGTTGGACAAGGTGAGTGAAGATCAACGGCAAAAATTTATGCTATTTTGGTGGCGTGTTTGGCATCATAGAAATGATGCGATCTTCGCGAAAGGTAAAGCGAAAATTTCTCATTCTGCTCGTTTTCTGCAAAATTACTTGGTAAACCTCCAACTGATTGCGAACGGAAATTCTGAGATAGATCGAAAAGGAAAAAGCCCTATGATTAAATTACCAAACTTGCAGCAGCATGATAATACACAGGAGAAAGGATGGCAAAAGCCAGAGCTTGGGTGGGCAAAGGTCAATGTTGATGGTAGTTTCTTAGAGGAAAGTAGGAGTGGGGCGTGGGGCGCTGTGGTTCGGGATCATGATGGAAGAATTATTCTATCAGCATGGGATTATATACCGCGGTGTAATGGAGCGGACTGTGCGGAAGCCTTAGCTTGCCTAGAAGGATTGCGGAAGGCGGTATCGGGTACGGATCTGCCGTTAATTATTGAGACAGATTGCAGTTCGGTGGCAAAGGCGCTCGACCACACGTCTCTTGATAGATCGGAAGTTGGAGCGATTGCGAAGGAATTTGAAGCCATCAAACAAGGGGTCAGAGAAGTTAAAATCTGCAAGGTAGATAGAAGGGTCAATAGTTTAGCTCATAGTCTTGCCCAGTTTGGGCGTAGAGAGTTGCGTGGTGGGGTTATGCAAGGTACAGTGCCAACCTGCGTGTTGAGCGTGGCCTTGCGTGATTGTACGGACAATGTTTCCTCTATTTAATTAATATAACTCTCTATTTCAAAAAATAATAATAGGAAATAAAATTTGTCTTTTTTGCCCTGAAGTCGACCTTTTTTTTCCGGATGAACGTTGGTTTTTTCTGTAAATTTATATACTAGTGCATCTGAAATTTATATACTAGTGCATCAAAAAATCAAGTTTATGTTAAAAAAATCTTTTGAACAATTTTTGCATTTTTGTAACTAGTAATTACGTTTTTCCCGTATAGAACGTAGATACAACAAGAAACCAAGATGTATTTCCCACAACACCACACTGATTCATTAAAAGAGACTAAAACAGCACACTGTTTCGGCCCGCCTTATTCAAATGCACACTACGGGCGCACGCCCTTCACGGATGGACCTTAAGCGGGCGGCGCCTTCTTGAACACGACGACATGGTATGGCTCGGTGGCGCCCAAGAACCACGCGCCGCCCTTGAGGTCCCTGAACACGCCCAGGTCCTGGCACGAGTCCCCGCACGACATCAGCTTGTACTCGTGCACCTCCGCGCCGCTGTACTTCTCGATGCGGAAGGCGTTCTCCCTGCCGCTCGGGCTCGGGTCCCTGACCGGGCCGGTGATCACGTGCCGGCGGCCCGACACCAGCTCGCTGTCGATGTGCCACTCGGTGGACTGCACGCACGTCGTGTAGGCGCGGAAGGAGATGCGGACGTCGGTCGACAGCCGAATGATCTTGTCGGACGGCGCGCCGCCGTGCGGGGTGATGCGCACGGGGAACCCGTCGTGCTGCCCGTTGGGATCCTGCGAGACGAAGAGCGGGCAGCGGCGCCCGTGGCCGGGCGCCATCGTGAGCCCCCCGCCGTGGGCGCGGTTGGCCGGGAGGACGTAGTAGTTCGCGTCGGCGCGCAGCTCGTTGCCGTCCGTGTCGTGCACCGGCGGCGGATCGGCGCTGCACGAGAGGGTGATGGCCAGAAGGGAGAGGAGGAGGAGGCCAACACGGCGGCTACTCATGGCTGAAACCTCTGCTAGCGTGTGCTCGAGGACAAGGGAGAATGCAAGCTAGGGTGTGCTTCGGTGGCTCGAGTGAGGCAGCACGAATGCTTCGTGGCTGTATTTATAGTGGAGCGATCTGGTAGTAGAGTTCCTGGCATTCTTTTCCTCTGGTGGATTTGTACGTGATGTGAAGTCTGTTCCTTTACCGAAAAAGGCTTCCGCCCGGTTTTATAGATAAAGCAAACAACCAAAACCACAAAGTCTCAAACAGTAGAAGGCACACACACAATGAAAATAGACACACAAAATACAGGATGATTCTGCTGAGGGCACAACTCAACAAGCCCTAAACAACAACAAAAGAGAGAGGCATAGAAGCCAACAACAACCTAATACGGCTCGGTGTGTGTGTGTGTGTGTGTGTGGGGGGGGGGGGGGGGGGGGGGGGAGCGGTGCAGCCAAGCCGAGCGCCAACACGCGGAGATCTGCGATGATGCTGTTGATGGCGTCTCGATCCTGGGGGCGGCTAAGCAACCGCCAAAGCTGCAAGTAACCACACATTTTTGAACACTAAATCAGTAGCATGTTGGAGGGGCACATGCTGAATCACAACTTTATTGCGGACCGTCCAAAGTGTCCAAGCGAGCACCCCGATACCCAGCCACCTAATGTGGCCGGTCGTTGGAGCCGAGGTTTGGATTTCCCCAAGGAGGTCAGGGAAGTTGTTGCGGCACCAATGGCCCCCCAACTACCTCGCGGAAGCAACTCCAAAGGAATTGCGCAGACACGCACGTGAAAAAGATGTGGTTCGAGTCTTCCTCCGTCCCACATAGGGGGCATAATCCGTTACCCGTCCCGTTGCGTTTGAAGACCTCCACGCCAGATGGCACACGACCTCTGATCCATTGCCACAAGAAGATGCGAATCTTCAGGGGCAACCTAATAGACCAGATTTGGGCAAAAGGTGGGGGGTGCAAGATCAGGCGCAATGGCATGGTAGACAGGTAGAGGGATTTGGTGGAAAACCGGCCCGAGGACTCTAGATGCCAAGATATGCGATCATCCTACCCATCTACAACCGGTGGCAGCAGAGCAATGCACTCAAGCAAGTCCTGCCAAGCAGCAAGTTCCAGAGGCCCAAATGGCCTCCGGAATGCGAGGTGCCCTAAGTAAATAAGGGCCATCTTGACAGATATCCGAGGTTCGACCGCGATGGAGAAAAGGTCGGGAAATCTGGCCACGGGGGGTCGATCCCCAACCCACCTATTGAACCAGAACAGGGTCGCCGCACTAGTCCCCACCTCGTTCGAGGTCTCAATGCGGAGGACTGGGAGCTGCTGGATGATGGACTGCCAGAACTGAGAGCCACGAGAGTGCTGGTAGAAGGCGAGCAGTTGGCCTCGAAGATATTTGTTCCGAATGATGTCAAGCCACAAGCCGCCCTCCCCATTAGCAATTCGCCAAAGCCAGCGAGTCAACATGGCTATGCTAATGCGTTTGGATGACATCATACCAAGGCCGCCATGGTCCCGGGGTTTGCAGATGTCGTGCTAGTGTACCATGTGGTATTTTTGCTTGTCACCGTCACCCACCCAAAAGAATCTTGCCTGATACTTGGCGATCTCATGGTGAAGGGTCTCGTGCAGGCTGTAGAAACTCGTGATAAACAAGAGCAGGCTGGAGAGGGATGAGTTGATTAGAACCGTCTGGGCCGCCTTAGACAGCCATCGACACTGCCAGGGTTCGATGCGATGTTGGAGTTTAGCAACCGTCGGTCGCAACTTCGCCACGGAAAGCCTAGAATCACAAATGGCGATTCCCAGATAAGAAGTGGGGAAGGACCCTAGTTGGCAGTTGAGCCAATCTGAAATGCTCTGGCGCTCGGCCGGCAAGTAACCCAACACCATGACCTCGCTCTTGTCGAAGTTGATGGAGAGGCCCGACATCTGTTGAAAGCAGAGGAGGAGGGATTTCAGGTTCGAGATGTCTGCCGAAGATCTTGACACCGTGATAATGGTGTCGTCGGCGTATTGCAGTAGAGAAACCCCTCCCCCACCGACCAGATGTGGGACGACTCCATGGATATGGCCCCCGGCCTTTGCCTTGTCCAGGATGGAAGCTAGAACGTCCACGACCATATTGGACAAGAACGGGGAGAAAGGGTCACCCTGCCTAACCCCACATCGAGTGGGGGTGGGGAAGAAAGGGTCGATCTGCCCGTTAATGTTCACCGCAGTGCATCTGCACGAGACCAACTGAAGGACACGGGTGACCATCTATCATCAAAGCCCTTGCAAAGAAGGACTTCACGAATGAAGGGCTAATGGACCATGTCGTATGCTTTGTGGAAGTCAATCTTCAGGAAGACCGCCTTCAGGTTTTTGGCATGGACCTCGTGAAGAACTTCATGGAACACCAACACCCCATCCAGGATATATTTGCCTTGGATGAAGGCCGACTGATTCGTTTGGGTGATGTGGTCCGCTAAGGAGGTCACCCTATTGGCGGACCCCTTCGCCAAAATGCGGAAGATCACGTTGATCACCATGATCAGCCGGAATTGTCGGATATCCGAAGCGCCTGGCACCTTCGGTATGAGTGTGATGATCCCATAATTCAAGCGATGTAGAACTCATCGAAGAGCGCCATCACCTCCGGCTTAATGACATTCCAAAATGTCTGGAAGAATCTAACCGGAAGGTCATCAGGTCCTGTGGCGGACGTTGGGTTCATGCCCTAGATCGCAGCCCATACCTCCTCCTCACGGACGGGGGCGGTGAGCAGAACGTTTTCCTCCACATATACGCACCGGTGCGCCTCCCAGACGTCGGGAGCCAAGGCCACGCCTCCCCTAGGGGAGGGGGAGAAAAGGGCTTTATAAAAGCCATCAACGTGGGCACGGATATCGGCCGGACGTTGGAGGAGGACATAACCGTCCATAGAAGAGGGATGGTGTTGCGCCTTCTACGACCATTGGTGATGGCCTAGAAGTAGGCCGTGTTGGCATCACCTTTGAGGACCCATTTCTGGGTCCCTCTCTGCCGCCAGAACGCCTCCTCATCGGTGTATATGACCGAGAGCTGGTCCTCCAAGTCATACCGTAGGAGCCACTCGTCAGAGGAAAGGCCCGTGGTATTGGCGTGGAGGTCGAGCCCCTGGATGGAGGTGAGAAGCGCGTGCTTCCGCTCACACATGTTCTGACCGAGGTTGGCGCCCCAACCCTTCATGAACTGGTGCGCCCGCTTTGCATGAAAGTGCCAAGAGTCGACGGTGGAGATAGTGCGGTGGGGAGCGGTACGGACCTCACACCACCACTCACAGACCGCGGCGCTGAAACCGTCCTGATTCAGCCAGTAGGTCTCGAAACGAAACCGCGGTGGTTGAGGGGGCGGTCGTTTTCAAACCAGAGAATCAACGGTACATGGTCCGACCCAATCCTGGTGATGGCACGGAGGGAAGCGAGCGGGCATCGAAGCTCCCATGATACGTCTCCAACGTATCTATAATTTTTGATTGTTCCATGCTATTATATTATCTGTTTTGGATGTTTTATATGCATTAATATGCTATTTTATATTATTTTTGGGACTAACCTATGAACCTAGTGCCTAGTGCCAGTTTCTGTTTTTTCCTTGTTTTTGAGTATTGCAGATAAGGAATATTAAACGGAGTCCAAACGGAATAAAATCTTCGAGATGATTTTTCTTGGACCAGAAGAAACCTACCAGACTTGGAGATGAAGGAAGGAGACCTGCCGGCAGGCGACAAGCCTGCAGGGCGCGCCCTAGGGGGGGCGCCCCCTGGCTTGTGGCCCCCTGTAGGCCCTCCAACCCTAATCTTCGTCCTATAAATTCCCAAATATTCCCCCAATACCAAAAAGAGCCACAGAAATACTTTTCCGCCGCCGGAAGCCTCTGTTCCCGTGAGATCCCATCTTGGAGCCTTTTCTGGTAATCTGCCGGAGGGGGATTCGATCACGGAGGGCATCTACATCAACTCCATTGCCCCTCCGATGATGTGTGAGTAGTTCACCTCAGACCTTCGGGTCCATAGCTAGTAGCTAGATGGCTTCTTCGCTCTCTATGTTCTTCAATACCATGTTCTTCATGATCTTCATGGAGATCTATCCGATGTAATACTCTTTTGCGGTGTGTTTGTCGATATCCGATGAATTGTGGGTTTATGATCAGATTATCTATGAATATTATTTGAATCTTCTCTGAATTCTTATATGCATGATTTCATATCTTTGCAAGTCTCTTCGAGTTATTGGTTTGGTTTGGCCAACTAGATTGGTAATTCTTGCAATGGGAGAAGTGCTTAGTTTTGGGTTCAATCTTGTGGTGTCCACACCCAGTGACAAAGTAGGGGTAGCGAGGCACGTATTTGTATTGTTGCCATCAAGGATAAAAAGATGGGGTTTTCATCATATTGCTTGAGTTTATCCCTCTACATCATGTCATCTTACCTAATGCGTTACTCTGTTCTTCATGAACTTAATACTCTAGATGCAGGCAGGAGTCGGTCGATGTGTGGAGTAATAGTAGTAGATGCAGAATCGTTTCGGTCTACTTGACATGGACGTGATGCCTATATTCATAATCATTGCCTTGGATATCGTAATAACTATGCGCTTTTCTATCAATTGCTCGACAGTAATTTGTTCACACACCGTATTATTTGCCTTCATGAGAGAAGCCTCTAGTGAAACCTATGGCCCCCGGGTCTATTTTCCATATTATATTTTCAGATCTATAAACCAAAAATACCAAAAGTACTTCGCTGCAATCTTTTTACCTTTGTTTTACTTTTCGTTTTAGCAATCTTTTATATCTATCTCTATCAAATCTCATCCTTGCAAGTAACCGTGAAGGGATTGACAACCCCTTTATTTGGGTGCAAGTGTTTGATTGTTTGTGTAGGTGCAAAGATTGGGGCCTTGCTTGTACCTCCTACTGGATTGATACCTTGGTTCTCAACAACTGAGGGAAATACTTATCTACTTTGCTGCATCACCCTTTCCTCTTCAAGGGAAAACCAACGCAAGCTCAAGAAGTAGCATCCCACTCGGAGGACACAAACACGCGGTCGAGGATCGACCGGGTTGGGTCCGCCTGAAGATTGGTCCAGCTGAACCTGGCACCAATCCTATCTAATTCCCGAAGGCCTAGATCAGCGATGTAGTCATTGAAGAACTGCATTCTGGGGTAGTTAACCAGGTGATTGCTTTCATCCTCAGCCAAGCGGATAAGGTTGAAGTCGCCACCAACCACCACAGGTAATTGGGCATCTCCAACCTTTCTGAGGAGCTCGTCTAGGAAGCCCTCGGACCGCCGATGGTCTGCAAGGCCATATACTATGACAATCTCCCATTTAAAGTTGAGTGCTCGCTTGAGAATCTCCATGATGACAAAGAATTCGCCTCTATCCATGCCACCCACCTCGAAGGTGGCATCCTTAACTCCTAACAGGATACCACCCGAGTGGCCGGTGCTCCCACTAGAAGGGAGCCAATGCCAGGCAAACAAGTGAGGGCTTAGCCGCTCAAGCTCGGAGAGGGAAAATTCAGTACGCATGGTCTCTTGGATGGCCACAATGTCAATCCGCTCATCGCGCATGTACTCAACGAGTTGGCGGCGACAACCATCTTGGCCGAAACCGTGTATGTTCCAAAATAGTGTCCGCATCAAGGGGCCATAGGAGGGATGCTTGACCCCATGACAACGGAGGCACTTTGGGCGCGAATGGCGGCCGTGCGGGAGCGGGTGCGGCCATGGACCTCAGCTACCTGCTGAGAATCACGACCAACCGCAGCGGGTGTGGGAGGGTTGGCACACTCGGCAGGGGGCGCGTACGAGGTGAGCACGCGACTCGGCTAACCACTCGTCTAAGATCTCACGAGCGCGGATCGCCGCAATCTGGGCAAGGGAAGGGGCGACCTCCCACTGAAAACTATTGCCAAATCCCCCGCCACCTTAGTCAGGTGGTCGAGCAGATCTGACTCAAGTGAAGAAAACGAGCAAGTGGACGAACCAGCAGGGATGCTCGGGGTACCTGACTCGAGGTTCCGGACCGCTGCCCGAAGCATAACACGCTCAGGGATGGGCAGCGCCGGGCTGCCAGCCGGCCGTGCGGCGTCGATTCGAGCGCTGCGGCGAGCCGCCGTCACCTGGGTCGAAGCCAATTGCCTCCTCTTGGAGCAGGCAGCCGTCTGCGGTGGGTGGGAGTGGGACGCCATCGGGGTGGCTACCGTCGAGGGCGTCACCATCGACCCGACAGACGGGAAGGTCGGGGGAGCCTCAGTCGCCGCGCATGGGTGGAAAGGCATCGGGAGGAGAAGCAACACCGGCGGCGGGACCGATCCAGGCGCGGTATGAGCAGGGGGGCGTTCGGGATGGTCACCGCAGGCAGATTGCCATGAGTGGACGCCGGGATCCACACCACGGGGCCGACCGTAGCCGCGGGTGCGGTCTGGGTAGAGGCCAGGGGCAGCTCGGCCAGGGGCATCACGGTCGGGGGTAGCACGGCAGGAGCAGGCGAGGAAGGTCATGGGTCGTCGGGAGGCAGCACAAGAGGAGGCACGACTCCTTTATGGAACTCCAACGGCAACACGTAAATTTTCTTCTGCATCCCAGGGGCGTACCTACATAGAGGCCAATGGGGGCCTGTGCCCCCACTCAAATTTTCAAAAGTCAGTTAAATTTGCTTGTACCTCACCTAAGACTACTTCCGAATTTCATATTTTGTAGAAGAAGTGCCCCCACTCCACTAATTAGTCCCCACTCCAGTTTTTCTCTAGGTCCGCCCCTGCTGCATCCGTCCGCGGACAGGGATCAGTCCGCAGACATGGATGCGGAAAGACGCCTCCAACCGTAGCCGCATACATTTTAACAACAACTCAAATCAACCAGACGAAATTCGTACAAACACGACGGATTTCATATAAACATGACATATTTTCATTACATTTACATCAGTCCGGCTCTAGAGGTATAACTAATACCTAATCTAAATTATCGCCGGCGTCCGTTCTCCGTGTCCAGTTATGAACTCCGCGAACTGAAGCTTTGTCTTCTCTAGCTCCGCCTCCGTAACCTCCTCCTCCGGAGACCTGGCAAGCACAGATGTCCGCCTCCACGTCGCCGCCAAGCGACTAATTGGCCGCCCATGTTTAGCCCACCAAGCTTGGCATCGATAGGAGGGGAGGAGCGGTGGCCTTCCTGGGACCTGAGTGGCGGCGACCACCCATGCACTATTCTTTGTCACTGCCGGCGGCGCCCGCGGACGCGCCGGCTTTGTTGGGCGCGGCATCGGTGTTTTCCTCTTCCTCGTCGTCGGTGTCGTCGAACAGCGGCACGTCCTCGTCCTTGGCCGCGAGCGCCACCCGATGTTTGTACCGCCAACGCGCGAGGCGAATCTCACGTGCGGAGCGGAAGGACTTCACAAGAGCCTCCTGCTCCGATAAGTGTCGGACGCGACCGCCCTGCCGACGACGAGCTGCTCCACCGCCTGCAGGTGCTTCTGAAAGAGGTCTGGGTTGTAGACGGCGTCGTCCTGCGCCTCCTCCGGGCAGCCTTATGCCAACCAAGCGTTTGAATTGTACTACCAGTCTCTACGCAATTGTGCGACACGAATGGACGGGGATGCTGTCCGGCATGCATGCATGCAGCCAGTCGCCAACCAGTAAATGGATACACTCTTTGTAAGAGCATCTCCAGTCGCGCCCCCAACAGGCTCCCCAGGCTACTTTTTAACCGCGGGCGCCGAAAAATCGCCCCAGTCGCGCCCCCAGGATGCCTTTTTTCGCCGGTTGGGCCCTTTTTTTGGGCCGGCGAACCCAGGCCGAACCCAGCGCGCTCGGGGCGCTTGGTGGCTCCAGCGGAAGCAAAAAGGCGCGTGTGACACTACTGTCAGGCGAACAATGCCAAGCCTCGGCGTGGTGGCTCGGCGCCGGGCCGCCGCAAGAGCAAACAGAGGAATCGAATGGAGGGCTATTGCATGCTCTACGCCGACTACTTCGCCGACGCTCCTTTGCACGGTGAGAAAGTATTTTGGCGCCGCTATCAGATGGGCCGGAAGCTCTTCCTCGGGATTGTGAATGCCATCCGGGAGTTCGACAACTATTTCATTTGCAAGAAGGATTGCACCGGCACAGTTGGATTCTCCTCACTCCAGAAGTGCACCACGACTATGAGGATGCTTGCATACGGAGCACCCGGTGATATACAGGAAGACTATGGACGCATGGTCGAGTCCACCACCATTGAGTGTTTGTACAAGTTCTGCAGGGCAGTGGTGACAGTGTTTGGACCACAGTATTTGCGATCACCCAATGTTGAAGACACTGCTCGGATCCTAGCACAGAATGCAGCAAGAGGATTTCCTGGGATGCTTGGAAGCATGGACTGCATGCATTGGGCATGGAAAACCTGCCCATTTGCTTGGTAGGGGATGTACAAAAGCGCCAAAGGAGGTTGCAGTGTGGATGACCTATGGATTTGGCACTCCTTCTTTGGTATGCCAGGAACTCACAATAACATCAACATATTGCAGTGCTTGAATGTCTTCGCCAAGCTTGTTGAAGGTCATGCTCCTCCGGTGAACTTTGAGGTCAATGGGCGCCACTACAACAAGGGATACTATCTAGCAGATGGTATCTATTCGAGATGGTCCACATTTGTGAAGACTATCTCAAAACCTGTGGCGCCAAAGAAGGCACACTTTGCTAAGTGTTACGAGGCTTGCAGGAAAGATGTCGAGCGAGCATTTGGTGTGCTCCAATCTCGATTTGCTGTTGTCCGGTACCCCGCTCTGATCTGGTCGAAATCGCAGATGTGGGAGGTCAAGAATTGATGTGTCATCTTGCACAACATGATCATTGAGAGCGAGCGGGAAGAGCCAGTGTTTGACACTGAACCATATTTCAGGCAGGGACCTCTTGCAGTTGTTGATCACCAGGTACCAGCAACATGGGCTGTCTTCCTCAATATGCGCCAGGAGATCCGAGACCCACATGTGCATCAACAACTGCAGGACGATCTGGTGGAGCACCTATGGAGGCTCAATGGCAACGCCTAGTTCGATTTGTTTTCATTTATGTTGGAATTATGAGCTTGCTTCGTTGAACTATTTGATCTGTATTAATTTCTGTGATGCACTTTGACATAAAAATTTAGTTTTTGTTGAATCTATGCCGAAAGAGCGCCGAATTTGTTGAATTTATGCCGAAATAGCGCCGAATTTGGGCCTAATCTGCCCCGATACTGGGCCAAAATCGCCGGCTTGGGGCGACCTTGGGGCGGCGGCTGGGAACCCGAGCCTCCCAAGCCGATTATACCGCCGATTGGCCCCAGTCGGCGCTATTTCGGGTCCCTAGGCGAACGGCTGGAGATGCTCTAAGCAAACTAAACAACATGCAGAAGACACCCGTAAAAAAACATGCAGAAGACCTATGTAATTCAAATGCATACGCTAATACTATTTTCCATGTTTTCATTTTACTTTTGAGCCTAGTACTCGTCACCGCTCACAAGCTCACAACCACGTTAGTTCGGGATAAGGCCGTACGTAGAAACGCAAGTCGCGGCGTTGCGTTTCCGTCCGCCAAGCTTGTTGCTCCCCAACCAACCTAATTTGGCTCCTTCGACCTCCAGCTACGTCAACCTGCACAAAAGCTGTTGGTCGATCAGGACACGCGGATCGGCGGCGATCGAGCAAGATTTTGCGAACGCCACGTACGAGCCGAGCTGGTTTTGGGCAGGCTCTGTTTGCATCATGCACCAACCGCTTCGGCGGCGCGGTTCCATGGTACTGTAGATGTCTTCCCTGCTTTTTGGTGTGTGGTGGGGGGAGGGGGGAACAGTGGGCGCGGCGCGGTTGCAGCGCGGTTTCGTAGCGGCGCTGAAGCGTGCGGTGCGCGATCATTTTCGTTTTTTTTAACACAAATACAGACGCAAACATTCATAAATACGTGCATACACTCATCCCTATAAACATACACACGCACACCTTATCCCAGTGGTGGAGTTACCATTTGACAACAGGGTGGGCCACTTTCATTTTTTTTGACAACAAATATGACATGTGAATGATCTAACTAATTATCATTAACACATAAAAATAGATCAATATGGTCTTACGAACACACTAAAATTCTTAATTATGTCTCGGTTTTGCATAAAAATAGATCAATATGGTCTTACAAATACTAAATAGTACATACTACATACCTTGAGAATTCAAAGAACACTATGTGCATAAGGTTTGAATGCACCCCTAAGGATATATGCTCTCCGAACTGCGACTTGATCATTGACATGATAACTTGCAATGGGTGGCCTCTCCCCAGGATCATGTTTAAGACGGCTAAAATCATAAACCGGCGGTGGCAGTGAGACATCTTCAAGTCGAACCATTGGTTCTGGAGTTTGCTCAACTGTCACATTTGACATAGACACCATCGTTTCTTGGGTTTGCTCTTGAACAACAAATTCTGTAGTTTGCTCTTCGGCTACATCCGCGGTCCCCTGCACATTCCTCATACTAGCTTTCTTTCCTATCTTCTGAGCATGTCGCTCAAAAAGGAAAGCAATGTTTCCTACCCTCTTCATTCTTCAATAATTCTACAAAATTATGTGTATGTATTCATCAGTTCACAATTCATCTACAGATCCACTAGTTTGTTGACAGACAACATACAACAACATCTATATAAATTCAGGTTTGGGTCACCGGGTCAACACCTCTCGTTTCTCTGAGCTGATGTGGCTGGGTGGGGCGCTGGCGCCATGCTTCTGGAGCCTGGAGGCGCTTCTGCTCTCGTTCAGGCTGAATTCCCCTCTCGTTCAGGCTGTCACGCAGGCCGCGGGAGGCTAGAGCAGTGAGGAGCAGCGAGCAGGCGCAGTGGCGGGGGCGAGGGGCGGCTTGCTGGCGGGTTGTTTCGGGTGGCTGGGCGCACCGGAGCAGCGCCGCGATGGTGCTGGGCTGCTGGCGACCGGGCGCCCTGCGTCGTGAGCAGCTAGCCGGACGGCCGGCGGCGGACCGCGGGCGGGGCAACCGGGCAGGCACCCAGTCCGCCAGTCCGGGACGGTCCGTCTGGTCCGGGATCCGGCGGTGGGCCGACGACAGCGACTCAACGCAGTGGCGAGGGGCGGCTTGCTGGCGGCGGATCAAAGACGGGGGCACGGGGCGGCTGTGCGTCGTGGGAACCAACGAGAGGAGAGGGAGTGTTAGGTTTCAGAGTTCAGTCGACAGAGAATGCCTTAATGGGCTTGTTTTTTTTGCCTCGGCTCGTCTCTGAAAAAGCCACCATACATTGGTCGGGCCAAAATCCCAGGGTGGAGCGCGGCCCACCCTGTGGATCCACCACTGCCTACCCCTATGAGCACCTCTGAAAGACTGAGCCGGTATATCATCTTGAGATTTACGAAGTCACCGTAGGCGCCTCGTCATTGACGGGAACGTGTCCTCCCAATGAATGCGCATCGCCGAAAATCCTGAAATAAATCCAGGATAATGCAAGCACCAGGACTTGAACCCTGATGGGCTGGGGATACCATTGTCCCTCTAACCATCCAACCACAGGTTGGTTTGCATTTCCGTTTTTTTTCAGGGATGCGCGATCATTTTCGCTGGATGCTACCGGTTGACCGATCTGTGGTAGGTGGGCTGGATTTTCTTGTATCACAGAGCAGGCAGACTGCAGGGGAGCTCCTATACAGCGCGCGACACGCTGGGGAGAAAGGAAGGGCGCATCTCGCACCCCCGGCGTGCGCCCTTTTGGACTGGCACATGCGTGAGGTAAGACGGCTCCTGTTTTTTTATTACTCCATTTTTAGATTTTTTTGGTTTTTCTTTTGAAAGTTAATTCGGGATTTTTAAAAAGTTACAAATTCGAAATAAATACGAATTTTGAACATATGTTCGAGAAATCATAAAATGATGGTGAATTAACAAAATGTTCATAATTTTTAATAAATCATAAAATGTTCACGGCTTAGTAAATCATATTATGTCACGGCTTATAAATCATAAAATTATTTCTTTTTCTAGAAAAATAAAATGATTGCTTATTGACCGATCTGTGGCTGGTGGGCTGGATTTTCTTGTATCGCAACAGGCAGACTGCAGTGGGCTGATGGGTGGTCGCGCGGATGGCTGAGTCAGTCCGCAAATTGTCGGCAAACGCCCATTCCAGCATATATGGGCTGAAATTTGAGCAACCCATCAATGTCTCTCCTTTTCAAAAAACAATACATAATAATTATCGTTAAAAAATGTGTTCTAAAAAACTAGTAAAACGAATTATGGGGAGTATGTTCATATTTAATATTATTGAAACGAGTTTAAATATTTAAAAGAGTATCATAAAAATATAAAAATATGCATCATGTATTAAATATTTTATTCTTGTATTTTAAAAATGTTCACCGTGTATTTCAAAAGTGTTCATTGTGTATTTGATAAATTTTCATCATATATTTAAGAAAAGTAGTACAAAGGAAAATAAAACAGATAATAAAACCGAAATCTGTAAACCGAGTAAATAACGAAAAAAGGAAAAGGAAAATACAAAGTGAAACCAAAAGAAAAATATACTAACAAAACCGAAAGAAAATCAAAAAATAAAAAGGGAAATTTTGGTGTGAAAGCCCCCTTTTGCATCCCAAATGTTTAACGCAATGTTCGCCAAACAGGATTTACTTGAATGAGTGGTGTTGAAGGTTTCGTCTGGCACCTTGAGATTGTGAGATGGGTGTTGAGTGAAAACAAAAGGGTCTCAAACAGTGTCGCAAGTCAACCTACTAGCTCGAGAAGCCCATGAACCAAAACTCAAGCATGTAAAAGAAGAACTTTTCCCCGCAAAAAAAAGAAGAAGAACTTTTGATCACAAGTTCACAACCGTTCCCCAAGACAAGTCATGTTGCAAGAAAAGCCCGAGCCTCTTGAATTGCTCAAGATAACAATGATTTTAGCTTGACTCATGAACATATTAATTAACCGGTTCAAAAATGTGCTGTCAAAAAACTAGCGAAACATACTATGGGGAATATGTTCATATTGAATTATTGAAACGAGTTAAAATATTGAAAAGAGTATCATAAAAAGAGAAAATATGCATCATATATGAAATATTTTATTCATGTGTATTTCAAAAAATGTTCAGCGTTTATTAAAAATGTTCTTGGGTATTTTATAAATGTTCATGATATATTGTATTGCATACATATTTATAAAAGGAAAAAAAGAGAAAGCGGAAAAATAAAGAAAAAGAAAACAAGAAAATTAATAAGAACACAGTATAACACCGAAAATTGAGTAAACCAAGAAAATAAAGAAAAAGGAAAAAAGGAAAATACAAAGCAAAAACGAATGAGAACGAAAATAAAGAAAAGCCAAAAAGAACAGACCTAACTGGAAGAAAAGTAGAAAAGAAAATTGAAATTTTGGCTGAAAAAAAGTCCCTAATTGCCTAATAGGTCAGTTCACCCCCACACCGCCGTGACATCTCAAATATTTGATGCAATGTTTGTCAAATAGAATTTACTCGGAAGAGCGGCGTACAAGGTTTCGTCTAGCCCCTGAGCCTTTGAGATGGGTGCTGAGTGAAAAAACAATTAGGTCTCAAATAATGGCGCAAGTAAACCTAGTAGCTCAAAAACCTCATGAACCAGAACTCGGACATGTGAAAGAAGAACTTTTAATCATGAGTTCATAACCATGCCCCAGACCAGCCGGGGTGCAAGAAAAGCCTAAGTCTCAAGAACTACTCAAGAGCAAGATAATTTAGCTTGACTCACTAATCTCAAAATAAAATAAAATTGGTTGAGTATGAGCGTCTCTTTAGCTCGGTTCAATAGTTATGCAAGCTCTTTCTATTTTGACTTCATAGCTTGAAATCTTTCATACAGAGAATGAGAATCAAAATATTTGTTACATCTTTAACATTTTCGAATGAAAAAATCATTATCTTTAAGAGGCATGAGATTTTTTTTAGCATTTTAAGTGGAAAGACACATACTTGCCTCATTTTACATAATCATGTTTATCATCATGCACGAGAATTTTGTAGTACTTTTATTTTTCTAAAAATGGCTTAAGATTTTTTTTTGCGAAATAATTCTTGCAATACTCAATCAAAAAGTACAATGACGCATGAAAATTACCAAAACAGACTCTTGGACCAGATCCAAGCCATACAATAGTTCGTCCTTGTGGTCTATCAAAATTTGCCAAAGCGTGACTAGGCGAGTTTTGAGTATGAGGAATAAGAGAAACGAAAAACTACGTTCGGATATGCAATCCTTTTGCAGAAAACATACTTTAATCTGTTGACTTGTCCAGTTCTCACCATATTGACTGACGGCAAACAATCACTTTCCACAACAATTGGTAGTTGGCTCCATTACAAGACTAACATAAGCCCCTCTCTGATAGCTAAAATTTCAGCTTCCAGCATATCATCACATGGGAAAAGAAGCCTACAAGAGCAAAGAATAATTCCACTTAAGATCATGTCCGTCCCACCAATACTATCAAGCTAGGATGCATCAACATTGAGCTTAACTCGACCTAGCAAAAATTGCCCGAGATTGACTCGAGATCAGTACAAACCAACCATCATCCAAGTTTGCAATATAACTCTAGCTAGAGTTCAATTGAGCTAGGTCTTTTTATAATATGAGCTGATCCGAGGTTAGTCTAGATCGCTTAAACAACGACTCGTTTGCACCCCTACAAGCTGCCTAATAGTAGTTGGTTCAATTGTATTGTCTCATATTTGCGCAAGAAAAAGATCATGCATAACCATTCCACATGATGCAAGTGGGGGTGGGGGATGGGGGTGTGGGTGTTGAACAATAATTTTGTTTCACAAAGAAAAGAATAGTAATAATTTTGAACAACTGCCTTTCCATTCATTCACATGCAGCACGGTTAATTTCTTTGTCCATCCTAGTACAAAGCAATCGCTTGGAAAAACATAAGCCAATCCAAATCGTACGCGGAAGGATCTAACTTGCTCCGATCCGAAATAAGATCGAGCAATTCCAGCCAGGGCTGCTACTACTGCTGCACAGCAAAAGATGGCGCAGCAGCAGCAGCAGCCCACAACTCCACTTCTCATCGTGCCGACGGAACAAACGGCGGGCCTCGCGTCCTCCGGCGGACCGCGCCGCCCGGCTAGTCATTGCAGCTCGGCGCCGCCGATGACCTGCTGCATGTACCTGCAGGACCTCTGGTAGCTGACGAAGCCCATGAACCAGAACTCGAAGCCGTCCACGGTGGCGACGTGGATGTACTTCTCCTCCGGCCGGTCGACGTTCTCGCTCGGCCGCACCTTGTCGATCCGCTTGAGCGGGACGACCACCTTGTAGGATACGCGCGCCACGTCGCCCCTGGGGGAGGTGACGGTGACGGGCCGGTCGCTGCGGAAGGCGATCTTCTTGGTGGAGACGAAGAGCATCCCGGCGATGGGGCCGCCGGTGGTGTAGAGGTAGCACTGCAGCGCCTTCACCAGCCGCTCGCCCTTCTCGGCCGTGAACGCCTTCCGGAACACGCGCTCGATCCCGCCGGCCTGCACGATCTTGGCCCCCAGGCTCAGCTTCCCCTTCACGGTCTCCGATATCTTGGGACCCAAGGTCACTGCACAATAATAAGATGAACAATATTGGTAAGAACACGAGCACCTTTCAACAGCCGTTGAATTACAGAAGAAACATGGATGCACGATCGATTGCGTGCCACTCACCATGCTCACGGAAGCCTTGTGCCCTTCTGCTCAGCTTGCTCACCCAATGGACAACCTGACCCTTGCTGTCTGCAGAATCAACACACAATTTAATTAGCATAAGCCATGCATGCATCGGAAGTCTGATGGCACAATATATAGCAAGACCATGCATGCATGCGTGATCGGGACTCACTGTGCTTGTAGCCGAAAGACGTGTAGGGGCTGGGATGCGTCAAGGAGACAGCAAGGTGGTCGTCGTCGGCCTTCCTGAACGACTGGCCGTCCCTGGCCGACGACGCCTTGTCCTCTATCCCGTACGCCTTGGAGGTCACCGGGACTCCCACGACATGGCCGCCGCTGCTCGACTTCATCTTGATCTTGGCCGCTGCAGAAAGCTCGATCGACGAAGAGAACGATCGATCGACTACGTCGTCCCGCGGTGCGTTGCGCTGCGCTGGTGGTGGGTTAACTTAGCGAGTAAGGTATCGGGGATTGGTACCGGAGTGCCGCTGCGTGGGGCGGGGTTTTATAGGCGGCCGCGGTGGTGGGTCGATCCTTTTGGCAAAGGCAGCGGGCATGCGGAGTCAGCAGCCGGGCCGGCCGAGTCACCGGCGGATCAGAAAGGCGCGCGCGGCCGTCCACGTTCGTGTTCGTGTGTGGCCGCGTCATCTCTTAGCTAATTTGGCCTGGCGGAGCGAGCTAGAGACGGTAGCTTTAGCTTTGGGTACGGTGGGGGAGGGCCGGAGCCGGAGCCGGAGCGCCCCTTGGCCTGCCTTTCCATGCGAGGCCAGGTGCAGTATATTCATTTGCCCGAAAGCGCGATTCGAGATTTCTCTATGGGATCGGCGCGGGGCATGGGCAGATGGCTACGTGCGGTGGGTTCTCTGCCGCTTTCCAGGAAGCGCCCCATGTGCCTGCACATTCTCGCACCGGATTACGTGTAAAGGCGGGTGGCGCCGTGTCGGGGGCAACAACGGGCCCGATCGATGCGCAGTGCAGGGACCAGTAGGATTTTAGTATAAGGTTTCTTAGAGGGACCGATCGATGCCTCTGTAGATGACTTGCATTTGCATGCATTGCACTCGGACCGTATGGTAGTGGTACTGTATCATATAGGTAACATGCATGCATGCATGCATGTAGACCATGTGTATGTACACATCCTCTTCTAACTTGCATTGTTGACTTGCTCCCGAGATCGCAGCGCAATGGATCACCAGCTAAGATCCATCAACCGATCGACGTAGAACCATGGCCTTGTTAAAAAAAACGTAGAACCATGGCAAACATCACTCACAAGAAGGTCGACCTGAACACCTCTAAGGTCTAACGCCTAGGCATAGTCGTCATGAACAGTTTGGCAATTGCCCTAGTTTGCCCACCCGTCGAAGTTTTCGCTCGTGCTACCCTACCCGAAATCTAAACGTCCTGTTCACAGTCAGACCCCACGCAGCACCGAGTCAGCACCCTCACCTAACGCTCTCTGCATGGATGTAACCGTCGGCCCGGCCGGGGCGCAGTACGTGTCCACCCGGGTGCGGTGCACTGGCCGGCGCGGCCGGCATGGGCGCCATGCCGTCCCTGTCCCCCGGATTTGAACCGGCAACCACGAGGGCGTTGCGAGGTCGGCCGCTGCACTGCTCCCGAATCTGCGAGGGTTGGTTGGTTCTGTTGCGTGCGAATGAATGTGCGCGCTGCTTGTGCGCGACGTCGGCCGGCCGCCGCGTTGTCACATGGAGAGCCCGCAGCTACCTACTCTACTCGTCGGAGGCGGATCCTGGCTTTCGGGGTGGGGCTCGCCGTCGTCGCAGCGTATCTGCGCCGCGGACTACGTGTCGAAGCCGAAGCGGAGATGTCGAGGGTCGGGAAAGCGAGATCACGAGACGAGATCGGTCTCAGGCCGACCAAGGACGTCCTTCCCAAAAGATGGATAATGGCGGTGCGGGATAGGGTAGTAACAGTGATGTCCCTGCGCCTACCTCCAATAATGCTCCTGCACCTACGATGCAGATGTGAACGTATCATATTTTTCTGTGTGTTTTATTGGATCAAATGCTGACACAGAATTCATACCAACGACCTTTGATGTAATACCAAGATTTCTAATAAACTAACAAGTGAGTGCATGAATCTTAACCAGGGCAATGCCCGCTACGGGTGGAAGGAGAAAATGCCTCAAGCATACAACAAGCACTAAAGTTTCTCTTCACGCATCCCAAATTTTCATCGACCATTGTGATTCCCAAGAAAGCTTAAATTTTGAAGATCAAATGGGAAGCGAATAATATTTTGCAACAAGACCTAATTTTTTTCATGGTTCCACATCAATTATGTAAAATTTCTCCACTATTAAAGATCTAGATGCACATTACGGACTTCTCATGTACGATCTTCTTTCTTCACCAACTATATCTACCTCAGAGGACAGGGCGCGATAGCAAGGGTGATGTCCTGCGCCTACCTCCAATAATACTCCTGCACGTACCATGCAGATGTACATGTATCATATTATTCAGTGGTTTAATTACTAGATCAAACGTTCAACCAGAATTCATACCAACAACATTTGATGCAATACAAAGATTTTTAATAAACCATCACGTGAGTGCATGAATCATAAGTCTTAACTAGGGCAATGCCAGCTAGAGGTAGAAGGCGAAAAATGCCTCAAGCATACAACAACCATTAAAGTTTCTCTTCACGCCTCCCACTTTTCCTTGGTCATTGTTATTCCCAAGAAAGCTTAGTTTTTAAAGATCAAATATTAAGGTCAAATTTAAACACCTAACGAAGAGAAGTGAATGATATATTGCAATAGGACCTAAATATTCTCATGGTTCCTCACCAATTATGTAAAATATCTCTACTATTAAAGATAAACATGCAAATTACATTGTCGACTTCTCTTGTACCATCTTCTTCCTTCACCAATTATATCTACCTCCAAGGATATCACGTGATATCAAGGGTAATTTTCCGTGCCTACCTCAGTAATACTCATGCACCTACTATGCAGATGTAAATGTATCACATTTTCAGTGGGTTTTAGTACTAGGATCAAATGCTCACCCGGAATTCATACGATCGATGGTTGATGCAATACAAAGATTTCTAATAAACTATCACATGAGTGCATGAATCTTTTAGTCTTAACTAGGGAAATGCCCGCTATGGGTAGAAGGCAAAAAATGCCTCAAGCATACAACAAGCAATAAAGTTTCTCTTCACGCGTCCCACTTTTCATCGATCATTGTGATTGCCAAGAAGGCTTAAATTTTCAAGATCAATTGGGAAGATCAAATTTAAACATATAACGAAGCGAAGCGAATAATATGTTGCAATAGGACCTAAATATTCTAATGGTTTCACACCAGTTATGTAAAAATATCTATACTATTAAAGATCCACATGCACATTACGTTGTCGACTTCTCTTGTACCATATTCTTCCTTCACCAATTATATCTACCTCCGAGGACAAGGCGAGATAGCAAGGGTGATGTCATGTGCCTACCTCCAATAATACTAGTGCACCTATGATGCAGATGTAAATATATCATATTTTTCAGTGGGTTTTATAACTAGATCAAATGCTCACGCAAAATGCATAAGGATGACATTTGATGTAATACAAAGATTTCTAATAAACTATTACGTGAGTGCATGAATCTTAAGTCTTAACTAGGGCAATGCCCGCGGCGGGTAGAAGGCAAAAAATGCCTCAATCATACAACAAGCATTAAAGTTTCTCTTCACGCATCCCACTTTTCATCGATCATAGTGATTCTCAAGAAGGCTTAAATTTTCAAGATCAAATGGGGAAGTCAAACTTAAACACCTAATGCGGAGAAGTGAATGATACATGGTAATAGGACCTAAATATTCTCATGGTTCCACACCAATTATGTAAAAATATCTCTACTATTAAAGATCCACATGCACATTACTTTTTCGACTTCTCTTGTACCATCCTCTCCCTTCACTAAGTATTACTATTTCCAAGGACAGGGCGAGATAGCAAGGGTGATGTCATGTGCCTACGTCCAATAATACTCCGGCAACTACGATGCAAATGTAAACATATCATATTTTAGTGTATTTTATTTGATTTAAAAGTTCTACATCCAGACTCTAGCAAATTTGCCCCCTAAGCGTCTGCAAACACGTCCGATCAATGTCCGAACATGTTCGTTTTGAGTCTTTATTTGTCCATCCATGCAGACATAGTCCTCATTTTCTTCCTCATATGTCCGGTCACTTGCATGTGATTGGTGGAGATGAAGAGAGAGAGAGAGAGAAAGAAAATAAAGAATAAGGAAATAGAAAAGGTAGTACGTGATGGGCCATATCCTATGCGGTGAACTGTGTGGGCACTTCCGCGAGCCCTCATATTCTCCCTACGTTTGGTCTCAATATGATCGGTTCACAAACATCTCTAACATATAGGGATGACATAAGCGGTCCGGTTGGGTTATTTTTTCCTTCTCTCTCCTGTCCGGTCATTGACTAGGCATGTCCGTGAACGTTTGAGGAGGATTTGAGTAGGCCTGTTGTAGATTCTCTACTGCTAAGCCAAAATCCATACCAACGACCTTTGATGTAATACAAATATTTCTAATAAACTAATGCATGAGTGCATGAATCTTAGTAAAAATGCGTTTGTTTTAAGTCGGAATAGGGGGACATTAAGTAACGGTTATTTTCTGTGGTGTGTTGATCTTGAGAGAAACTTAGTGACCATAAAGAGTTTTTTTTTGCTACCTATATATGCCCCACCGTCATTCTTGCCCTAGTTCATCTTGATTTCTTCCCTCTCCCCACCTTGAGAGAGGAGGTTGTGGTGGCTAGGTCTTTTAGTTTCTGTGAGGAAGAACAAGAAGTGACCGGAGGTGATCTGATTGCAGGAAGACAAGGGAATTGGAAATCTAGGCCTAACAGTGGTTGACAAGGTAGTACATGTTGTAATTCCAAGATCAGAACTCGTTCTTCGTAGGGAGGAATAATTATAGTAGACATGATAGCAGAAAATAGGATCAACTTGATGAGAGAGATAGTAATTGAGGATTTAGATGTGGTTTCTGGGAACAATAGTGGTAGCAGTGATGCAGAGATCTTTCAGTAGAATAGAGGCGTAGTTTTCACTAACCAGACATGCTTTGAGCGTCAAAGTAATGGGGGGGGGGGGTGCAAGGTCAGTTTGATAGTAATCTCTTTATGCCTAATCAAGGGCATGCGTTTTGAGCACAACAACAAGGGGTACAAGTGGGAAATCTAGGTCCTTCAAATCAACAAATTGGTGGAGTAGCTCGGATGGGGAATTTGTAGTAGTTTTTAGTAGTTTTCTTCCTTGTCAATTCAGAATTTCCCTCAGTTGATGCTTGTTGGCTTGGGAATGGGGTTGTGGGTTTATGCCCACTAAACAGATGTCACAACAATATCAATATCTCATGTCTAATGTTCCTAAAACAAATGTGTTGTATGTTCCCTCAAATGACAAAGAGGTTTCCAACAGATATTTTGGACACAAAAGGGAGAGCAAAGATAGCAGAATGAGGGATCACATATGTGGCAAGTGCAAGGATTGGACCTGGGAATAAAGTTTGCACATGTAATGTCTATTGGGTGGTTTGCAAGAGGGAATCAGACATGAATGAACATTGTACTGCGCGAAGCAACCTAAACCTGTTGCAAAATGTGTGGGTTATGGGGCTAAAGAGCTAGGCTGCTTATTGCTCCCTTTGTTTAAAAATATAAGGTGTATTAGTTTTTCAAATGTCTAAGATGTGCAAGTTTGACCAAGTTTGTAGGGGAAAATATATATATCTACAATAGCTTTTGTATCAGTGGATTCGTCACGAAAAGTATTTTCATAGTTTATTTATTTTATATTGTAGATGTCGATGTTTTATTCTATAATCTTGGTCAAACATACATAAGTTTGACTTGTGCAAAAATTGATACACCTTACATTTTGGAATGGTGGGAGTAGTATAGAGTATAGAATACTAAATAGATTTCCTCTACTGAACATGAAAATCCAATGGCAATTATTAGTGTGAATTCATGAAACTTAGATATCCCTAGATTTACATAGCATGTTTGACTATAACCGGGCTTGGAGGGACAAATTCCAAAGCACAATGACTTTTCTTATGAGGTTTCCTAACACGGCCAACCTCATTGAACTGAAGAACTTAAAAGTTGTGTTTCCTTCTTGGGTACAAGTTCTATCATAGAGGTGGATTTTTGGAATCATAATGATAAAGCTAGAGGAAAACTACACTCCGTTTGGGTGGCCAGGTTTGGAGTACCTCATTCCTTGAGACACTTTTCTGAGGGTTTGTGAAATTTGTTCTGCACTTCGGCTAAAGGTGAAAGTAGATGTGGAAAACTTGCATGCCAAGGAAGAAATCAGAATCAAGGTGGGAGTTAGAGATATGCATAAAATTCCTGTAGGGACCGAGATCAACAACAAAGAGTTGTTGTTATATGATCTCTACTGCACAACTGGCTAGGAGTGTCAGGCGAAAGAAAACCATTAGAAGCAGACAAGGCTGTGAGGAGTGCCCACCACTGTTCTCCTATCACCGCCAACATGTCTCAATGGCGGGCGCCCTGCCCGCCACTGATAGTTTGTTAGTAGTGGTGGGCGCCAAATCCTGCCCGCCATTAGTGACTAAAATAGACATGTGGCAAGTCCATAACCATGCCCACCATTGGTATCGTTTACACATTTAAAAAAATTGGTGGCATTCCTCGCCACTGACGATTCCTCTAGTTGCCTCCTCGTCGGAGAAAAGGTGAGGGAGTCGACATTAAGTTCATGGCGGTTGTTAGAATTTGGGATATAAAGAGAGGGAGGCAAGAGAGGAACTGGCAGCGTTGCTCTAGTTATCGATCTAGCAATGTCGGAACCGCAAGCGCCACATCCCTGTGCTCCCGCTGATGCAGACCATCTGCAAAGGGAGGTTGGCGAGCAGTAGCGATGCTATCACCCTCAAGATTGTGGAGGGGGTGACATCAGATCTGATGCTGGTCGCCCTCGAGCTCGTGCAGATGTTCATGGGAGGTGGTGGCATCCGACCTAACCGTTGGTTGCCATTGAGCTCGGTAAAACGTGCGAGTGAGGACATGGCAGGGCATACAAAGACCGGTCGGAGTTGGAGTAGATCGAGCCGAGAGAGAGTGGGGGAGAAAAGAGAGCTTGTTCGCGGATTTGGTGTGTGTGCCCCCACAGAGAGCCCCTCAAGTGGGTTGTGGACCCTGACTCTCTTCCCGCATAATGACGCCTGTATTTTCTTTGATTTTTTTTGTCTTCAAAAAATTATTTTCTTCACTGGTCCTTGTTTTGGTGCTTTTCTGGAGCTTTTAGGTAACCCGCCCCCCCTTGGGTACAACATGTAAATTTATACAAAAAAATGCATTAGGTTGAAGTGATTTATTGAAAAATATCATTAATAATGAGAAATTTATTCTAAGAAATAATGATGCAAAAAGGACTTATCATCAAAGTGGTCTTTCGCGCGCATGTGTAGCTTTGTGAATCCAAGTCCTATAGAGGCCGAATGCTGCTCATTATAATCTTATCCTCGATGTTATATTATGAGTATACTTGGTTTTCTATCTTCACTCTGCAGGTGAGATAGCTGCTATGCAAGCCTAAAACATGTCTAAGGGGATCGGTTGAAGTTGCACTCTCACTCTGCCTCGGTCTAGCGCCATGTTTCAAACAATGTTAAGTTGAGATGAAAGAATGATCTTTTGGTCATGTTGTAGTAATGGCTTCGACCCTCCTCGAGGTCCCATCCCCTATCCTACATGGCACGCCACATCGACTATCAACAAAATTCAAGGATAGTCAATGCAACTCATGGAGGTCAACAATTGTCCAAGCAAGCTCTAGTGGGTCGAAGCCACCTCGGCCAATGGAAGTCCAAGCAAACGTTCATGGTCAATAAGTCAAAGGAAAAATTCCACATGAAAGAATAAGTCAAAGATGAAGTCAAAGAAGCAAAGAACCCAAGCCCAATCTAGAAGACCTCCAAATAGTATAGGCATTATCTCCTTAGTGGGCTATAACTCACCTCCTAGCAGAACTAGAGGCACACGGGTCAAAGGATAGAAAATCATCTATAGTTCTAGCCTCCCACCTCCTCTCCTCAAGGGTGGTCTTGATCATTTGTCAAGGATCCCTAGGCATGCCCCCCCCCATGAGCATGTAAATTACCAACCATTGAGAGTCGTTGTCATGATAAAAGTCATCAACCCATGAGGCTAGACGGCTCCGCCTAAATAAGTTGTGAGCAAAGCTGAAGGTAAGGAAATGTAAGGCATGCCAACGCCGAAAGGTGACGAGCTGCATGAAGGCATCTTAGAGTCGCATGGATAGTCGCCGCCGCGTCGCCCCTCATCTTCATCAAGTTTGGAGTCGTCGTGGATGTAAAATCTTGGCGAACAATATGACATCTGTCCAAACTTGTGGTATGTGGTTTCTTGCATCACTAGTTGATGGTTGCCCTCCACAGCATGGCGCGTCACAACCATTATATGTTGTTGTATCATAAATAATTCTGAATGAGCAGAACACAAGCCTTCGAAAGTGTTTGGTTCTTGTTACCAAAAGCTTGGATGATGGCCGAAGCAAAGCAATTAGGAGAGTTGATATTGGAAGAGTATGCTTTCCGTTCGGGACATGGAGTTTTTGCTCCCGAGCTCATATGCTCCCGAATGAACAGTAAAATCGAAAAAAATAGTAAAAACATTCAAAAAATTCTGAATTTTTTTTGTGGTAAACTTTGACAAATGTTCTGTGTGCTTGCAAAATTTCTGCTCGAAATAACATTTGTGGAAGTCGTGGAAAAAAAACAAAATCGCTGCTCCAAAAATGCTAGTTTTGGATACATTTTGGACTGTTGATTTTGTTTTTTTCACTGCGACTTCCACGAATGTTATTTCATGCTGAATTTTGGTATACATGTAAAACATTTGTCAAAGTTTGCCACAAAAAAAATTCAAATTTTTTTGATTTTTTTTTGATTTTACTGTTCACGATGGAGCATTTGAGCTCGGGAGTAGAATAGGACTTTCCTTCCGTTTGACCTTTTTTCATTCTCTTTTGTACATGTTAATTATAAAACCATACTACTGAATTAACATGGCAAAGCATTTGGGCCTTTGTTAAGAGAAAACAGTCGCAGTGGAATATACACTGTCCATTCCATATGAACCCTTCTCTTCTTAATTACTCATTATGTTCTTAAATATGGTTGAAGAGAATAGTATAAAATAGCCACATGCATCTGTTATCAGAATATTCGATGGGAATCAGCTGGCGAGGCTATATATTGCAGTATTAATTTCGTTGGGATTAACTTAATGGCATTCACAAAAAAAGTGATGCTTAGAAATATATTTGGGACATAACACTGAATATGCAGCTTTGCATGAGGGCATCTCCAACGGCGGCCATCAAATTTCCTCCCGCATCCGTCCGCGGACAAGGGGAACCAGTTCGCAGACAAAGATGCGGGAGGCTTCCATCCAACAATATCTACATGCATTTCAACCCATCAAATTTCCTCCCGCATCCGTCTGCGGACAAGGGGAACCAGTTCGCAGACAAAGATGCGGGAGGCTTCCATCCAACAATATCTACATGCATTTCAACCCGCATTTGAACCAACCAAACGAAATTCATGCAAACACGACGAATTTCATACAAACCAGATGGAAACATTTATATTTTGGACATATTTTAACTAAAAAGGTAAAACTATGTGCACGTCCTGCTGCGCAGCGCTTCATTCCCACGACATGGATACACTACACTAGTCTACGGTTGGCCGCGGCGAATCCCTTTGTCTTCCCCATGTCCGGCAGACCGCCGGGAGCCTCGGAGGCATATTCCTCCCCCTTTCCCTATCGCTCGTCGGAGTGGCAATGGGGGTGCTTCAGCCGGAGGGGAAGGGTTGCATCCGCTTCCGTGAAGCGCGGTTCCGTTCTTGTTTTTGCGGCGGGGAACGACGGTGGGCGGCGAGAGAGGATGAGACACTGGCTGCGGTGGCCATCTTGGGACAAAAGTGGTGGCGGCCTCCCGTGTTCTACTTTTCCTCGGTGTCGTCGGCGGCCACGGACGCGCTGTCCAGCTCCGCATAGCCAGCTTCTTTCTCAATTGAACGGGCGCAGTTTCGCCAACATTGACGGCAGATGGCACGGTGTCTGGCCTCGTCCATGCCAGCCACGTTGGCCGCTCAACCGTGATCCCCCGCGTGCCTCCGTGGAGCAACTCACCACTCCTCCGTGATCTGTCTTGGAACGGCGAGGTGCTGAACCACGCGCCGGCTTGGCGCGAGAACTTGCTCTATCGGACTAGGCGAGGGAAGTGGAGCAGCGAGCTACCTCGCTCGTATCCAGCGGGCTTGGCAGGCTACCCAGCCGGTTTTATGCTGGAGAATAGCTCTTCCTGCTCGTCGGATGTCATCGAAAGGATGGAGAAAATAGTGGAAAGAGGAGATGGGGAGCGGCGGAGTGGTGCGATTCTTGCCCGGCGTCTAGGCTCCTTTAAATAGCGGGCGGACGGGAGAAGATTGCCCGGTATTGTGTTTCATGTCGCCCGCTCATGAACGGACATGTGGCAGGAGTAGGTTTCTCGGCTTTCACGCGGGTTTAATGGAGGCATTTGACTGCTGCAAGGAGACGTGCTCAGCTGGGCGTGCAGCGGACGGTGCCCTCGGCTGTCGTGCCGCTTCAATGGCGGAGGCAACGAGAGGTCGCGTCCCTCAGCTAGGCGTGCAGCGGACGGCGCCCTCAGCTGTCGTGCCGCTTCAATGGCGGAGGCAACGAGAGGCTGCGTCCGTCCTGAGCCGTCTTCAGTGTGGAGCGGCGCACTCTACAGCAGCATGAATGCGAGCAGCTAGTGCCGGGCGGGAACGCACGCGGGCGAAGGAGGAGGTGTTGGGGTGGACCAGAGCGGTCAGACGCGGGCTTGAGAGCGGTTCGGAAGCCCGCAAAGCCCCCACTTTTGTCTCCGGTTTGCGAAAAAAAATACATCCGGACCATCCTTTGGTCTGATACAGGTCCGCGTTGGATGTCTTCAACAGTCCAGACCGCGCGATCCAAACGTAGGCAGACGGTTTGCGGGTCGCCGTTGGAGATGCCCTTATGCAGCTAGTTGTCACCACTTGTGGTTGCAGGCCCATGTGTCACCGATGGACATCCGGTGTTCTCTTTGGTATTGTTCCACAAATTCGGTTCTCCCAGTGCTGTTTCTTTTTATTCTGCACTATTCAATTCAACAAATAATGTAGTTTAGGGCAGTTGCGAACATTACAGGTGGTTCCTATGAATTATGGCCACTTGACAGCTCATGTTAGGTTTGATTTCTCTTGATAATATAGATTCATTTTTACACAGCCTGTCTCGGCCTAAAGCTTTAGCTTTAGAGGCCCCCTCATGAACATGCCCTCAAAGAAATGCTGAAAGAGACGAGCTGGACGCACTTGCAAGTTGTAAAGATGTGGAACAAACAATTCGTGTTTTTTCTCACTGAGCTAGTGCATACCACACGTTATTATGATGGCACTTTTGCCGTGGCGACTGTACCATGCATACAGCATTTCTTCAACATGAAGAATTCTTCACGCCCTGAATTAAATTTCTCCTACCATGTAAGTATACCGGAGTTGCTCCAATGCCAAAAACGACAAGCAATCCACCATGAAACCCTACTTATACCTATGCACACGACACAACGGCAAACCCAGACGACGAACACACAGCGCGCATACGTGCGGTTTGATCAATCAATCGGATCAGACGTGCGACTCCGCGATGGCCTGCTCGAGGTGCTGCAGGGACGCCTGGTAGCTGACGAAGCCCATGAACCAGAACTCGAACCCGTCGTCGGTCACCAGCTGGACGTACTTCTGCTCCGGCCGGTGCTGGTTCTCGCTCGGCCTGGCCGCCTTCACCCTCCTCAGCGGGACGGCCACCTTGTACGGCACCCGCACCGTGTCGCCCTTGGGCGAGGTCAGCGCCAGCGACCGGTCGCTGCGGAAGGCCACCTTCTCCGACGATACGAAGAGCATCCCGGCGATTGGGCCGGCGGTGGTGGACAGGTAGCACTGCGAGCCCTTCAGCAGCTTCTCGCCCTTCTCCACGAAGAACCACCGCCGGAAGACTTTCTCCACGCCGCCGGCCTGGAGGATTCTTGCGCCCAGCGACAGCTTGCCCCTCACGGTCTCGTACAGCTTTGGGCCGAGAGTCACTGCAGAATGATCAAGGGACATATCTATGCTCAGTGTCCAATTCGCAACCGAAGCTATGAAGATGAAAGAATTCATCCAGACGGAGTGGAGGAGGAGGGCTTACCATGTTCTTTGATGCCCCGAGCAAACTTGTCCCCGGTCCCGCGGCCGGATTTGCCTCCGGTACGCGCGCTCGTCGAATACTTGGCATCGCTTGTGAACTCCGGCTCCTCGATGCCGATAGCAGTGCTGCTGACCGGGATGCCGATCACATGCTCATGTCCTGCCTTCTCCATTTGCTGTTGGAAATTTGGAATGAAGAACCGAAGACTTCTTCCCTCGTAAGCTCTGCTTCCTTCCTTTGCGCCTGAGTTTCCGGCCTCTGTCTGAGGTTGCTGGTGAGGCGAGTGGTGACTTGTTGGTGCTTGTGTGTGGGTTAGTGCTCTGGATGGGTAGGAGGGGGCTCCTTTTATAAGCTCTGGATCGGAACCTGTGAAAACTTCTCCAATGTTTATCCAATTCCAATTAGCTTTTGAATGGAACAGTCACCCGCGCCCACCAGCAGGATTCTGGATAAAATAAGTGCTTCCTAGGTGCAGCTGGACCCGCTGCCTATAGTGCATGCCTAGTGTTGTGGTGCATGTGCAAGGGTCCACTGCAAAACTTTTGTGCATGTCACGAGTGACATCTAGTCATCCATGCATGGACCATGATCGATCGATGATGCCTTCGCCCAACCGGCTGTCACATGCGCCCATGCATGCATGCAATTGGGCTAGGGTCTAGAAAAACCTGTGCTCCGTAACTCTGTCGCCGGCCAGCCGGGCGGTGAGTTGTTGATTAATCCCTGCTTCTGCAAAGTAGTATATGTGCAACGCAACCGAATTCTCACTTTCTTCTTCAGATTATTTTTAGGCTTGCAGTCCAGTGTGTTCAAAGTCGAGAAAGCTTTGAGCGGATGCAATGCCATCGTGCCACGACTATGTAGTTCGCACGTTGCCGCACTTTCCTACGAGCTGATTCGGCGACAGGGACGGCGTGGCGGCAGGACTGGATAAAATTTGCGCAGCGGGGCCTACCCCCTAGCCCTACGTACGTACACCAAGAAAAAGTAAAGAAGGTTCGCGTGTGCATGGAATGGAAGGCACCGTCACTGCACGTTCGGTCAGTCTCGGAGTCTCAGTCTCGCTGCATGTGTTGTCCAGGGACAACACATGCAGCGAGACTGAGACTCCGAGACAGACAACACATGCAGCGAGACTGAGACTCCGAGACTGATCGAACGTGTTGTCCCTTTTTCCTCTCCAGTCTCCACCCTAGGTTTCTCTGGTTTTTCAGAGTTCACTAGGCTTTTCTTCCATGGCGCCCACGGTGGGCTGACTCAGCGTCGCGTCCGACGACGCGCCTCGTCAGCGAACCATCTCGGCGCCGGACGGTCGTGGCGGGCCTCGTGGGTTTGGTGGCGAGCCGTGTAGCCAGCCAGATGGCCCGAGCTCGACCCATCGGCGCAGCTGTCATTTCCTATGGTGAGACGGTGACCTTCAGAGGAAAAGAAAGCAGCTCACAGATATGCATGTGCATATTGAATATGGGCATGCATATGGGGGTGCGTTAAGGCTTCCCTGTCATCAGCGATGATCGTCTAATCTGCATTGTTTATGTCCCACTACGATTGATTTTCCCTGAAAACCATTGCGGTGTTGCGTGGGGGCGGCGAGAGAGATCGACCAGAATTCCTGGTTGTTGGGGCTCTGGTTTTAAAAAAAAGGTGAAAATGGATAAGTTCGAATTGGCCTTTGCATTGCATTGACCAAAACTTAAAGCATGCTTGCTTTGCTTGCGTGAAACGAAAAGGCCGGGAAACGAGGAAACCCGGGGAAGAATGTGCCGCGTGAGAGCATCTGCAGCTGGACCTTGCAAATCCGGACCTTCAAACACGCACGAACGCGTCCCGCGGACACTGACCGGTCATGCCTCAAATAATGCATTCCACATCTCGACACCTCAAATCTCATATCTCAAATCCATACAAACTCATGCAACTACTATGTCGATGCATTACACACATCGTCCGGCTACTCCATCACTACTAACATGCCATCGGACTATCAAAATTTGACATGTTTGGCTATGGTGAAGATAATCCACGACTGCCCTTGCCCTTCCCGGTGCCGTCGTTCTTGTGGAAGTACTGGTCGAAGACGCAGTACGGATCGAGACGGATCTGCTTGTCGCCGGAGCTGTCGTCACCGTCGCTCACCTCCTTCTCCTCCTTCGGTGGCAGTTCGGCCAGTTCACGGACCGCCCAATTCTGCTCGCGGGCGAGGGCGCGCGTGTTCCTCCGCTGCCGTTTCCTCAAAATGCGGGCGCGGATGGCTTCCTCCTCTGCGGCCGCCCGCGCCGCCGCATCAGCCGCCTCCGCCTCCGCCATTTCCTCCGCGAGAAAGGCCTCGGCGATCCTTATCCGCTCCTTCCCACGGCGGGCAGCCCGTTCCCGATGGGACTCGAAGGCCTCCGGATCCGCCCGCCGGGACCTTGACGATCCCCCGGAGGAACCGAGCGCCCGTTGAGCAGACGGTATGGAGTCGTGGCGGACAGAGCATGCCGTCGGTCGAGCACTGTCCTCGCGGGAGCGGCGGAGTGCAATGCGAACCGCCATTGCCTCCTCCAATCCGCAGGGGACGACCCCCCCAGTTGACGGATCCGGACACGTCGGAGTCAGATCCGTTGCCCTCCATGTCGGAGACGGCCGGAGATCACCGGAGGTGAGCAAGGGTGGCGGATGGGAGTGGAGGGGGTGGAGTGAAGTGGCTAGGGTTTGGTCCGGCGAGCGGATGGGGACGAATATATGTGGGGTTGATGCGGGCCAGTGCGGGCCAGGCGGGCATGCCCGTGCGCGCCCGGGCTTCCCTATACCCGCCCCATATTTGGGCTGGAAATGAGGGGTGCCGGTCAGCCCGGGCGTTTGAGGCCAGTTTGAGAGGCCCGTCTGGGTCGATTTTTATGACCGGGCAGTAACCGGACGGCCTGTCCGGACGTTTGAAAAGGGTACGAGGTCCGGCTGTAGATGGTGTGAGTCCTTCGGGGAGAAATTTCAAGTGTGTGTTTCGCTTCGTTAAACAGATAAGGACGAGACCGACGACGAATATAAATATGTGCGCTAGTAGCTAGTAGTAGCTCCTCACAGTGTTACGTTATTAGTGTCGGAGCTGAAAGAACCGCGTATTATGGTATGCAAATTAGTCGGTCTATACGTTCATGTTACCAATTTGGCCGCCCACACCACACACTTTCAGATCTATTCTGGCAACTTGCAAGTGCTTCATGCACTAAGCTTTTTTGTCCAATAATCTTTGTATATGACCCCCTAGCATCCCACCATGACCCAGTAAAACCACCCCGACCTGGATATACGTTATTACGTGGTCCATTAGTAACCCAAACACAGACGAACTCGTTCTTTCCTTACTCAGTAGGTGCAATGCAAGTGGGCTATCTGAAGCAGCACAAAACCACTGCCTTCAATCCAGCCTACCACTTGCCTGCTCAAATGTCTTGCCCCTAATAGTATCAATCCGTTCTCAAACTTTCGAATCTAATGGAGGCCACATAAAGCTGGCGGATCGTTGGCAGAAAGCAACGGCGCAGAGCAACATACCCGTGATAGATCACATGAAATCGAGGCTGGGCCTCCCCTCACCATGTGCCATATAAGGATGCAATGCAAATGCATGCATGAACGACTTGGTTGCATCAACGTAGAGAAGCTTGGGATCCGAAGAGCCATAAGCTTTTTGGTACGTTATTATGGGTGTCCCAATCAAGAGCTTGCACCTTGCAGGTTGCGCCCCTTTGACAGCCTAAAACAAATCAGGTCAGGAAGAGCGGGGGAAAAGGGGCAGTCTTCGCGTAGCCGACAAGATCCTGGTGGCTGGCTGGTGGTGTAGGTCCCGCCCTATTTCGTGCTGCCGTTTGGGTCACTGATGAATCAGCCAAGGCCCGACTAACACATTTTTCTACTACTAATTGATTTGAAGCTGCATGCCGACCCCTTGATTTTTGTTCGTGCCTTGTCCACATGCAACGCACCCTCGAGCGGTTTGTGGGGCTCCAGTTAATTAGCTTTTGCCTTGCCCAAGCAAATGTAGCTAGGTAGGCCATGTGTGACCTCGAACGATTTTCCAGCGATTAGGACGGCTAGCAAGGAGTGTTTTTCAACTATGCGCGGCGCACAAAGATTTAACTTTGTTTCACCCTACTGGATTTGAGACTGGGACCAGCTTAGGTGGTCTTATTTCCTTTCTTACAAGATAGATGTAAATAATGCATCCCTAATAAAAAAGGCATGCAACAGCAATAAGCTGTACTCCAAGTTATAGTGGATAAGTGACAGAAAATTTGTTGTTCGATGTACATCTCTTTTTTTTTCCGGGGAGGATGTACATCTAATTAATGGGTTTTCCTTGAAAGGCATCCCATCATTCATAGTTGTACATGGCCTAATTTATAACCAAATCGAGGCGGAGTAGGAAAGAAAACTAAAAAAAGTCAAAGGTTGATCATAGTGGAGAGTATCATACATTATTATTACATATGAACTTGTATCAAGTTCATATCATGCATACGATAACAATATTAGATTTTAATAACAAACATTAGCCATATGTATATAGAAAATAAGTTTTTAGCTGATTTTTACCAAAACCCGTTTTACTATTTTATATGAATAACGAGTTACAAAAGGTTATGTTTGGTATTTCCCTTTCTTTTACTAAATCCTAAAGGCTCTCTCCTTCTCATGGTTTTTCCTTGTCGTGTTGTCGCTCTTTTCCTCACTAACACACTCAAACCCCTCATTCCATGTCTATGGCGGCTCACACCATCAGATTTTCCATTACCGTCACCTACTCTTACACTAGGACCTAAGCATCGTTGAATCTCCTCCTCATCAACCTACCCACCAGAACAATTATGGGTGGGCATATTACGGAATTCGGTTTGGACCATCGGTTGACCAAAATATGAAAATTAGACAATGCCTACTCCTCCATATCCCTTGTCTCAGTACCATCCTACCCGGCCCAACCTCTTGACACACCCATCTGTCTCTTATCAACCCAACCTAGTAACCCTGAACAAGTGCATCTCAGGCTCCTGCCAACCCCGACGTGTAACCCTACTGAACAGTCGGCCAATGTGCGCCGCCTTGCCACCATGCAGACGCCTAGGTAACACTACCCCACCCCCTCGACTAGACCAAAATTCTTCACAACCCAAAGAAACCAAACCAATTTGTTTGGTTAGGCCAAATCGATTGGTTCTGTCTAACTGAGCGCCCAAGCCTACCTGACATGTCACCCACCCTCCGACAATGGCTCATGTGAGGTTACCCACATCCCCGGACATGGCCCACCAAATTTCTCCGCACACCACTTCCCTTCTTTCCTCTAAGCCCAAGGACCATTGGTATATCTCTAGTGTCGGTGACCCTCCACCCAACCTAAACCCCTAATCGCTATGGCAAGTTCTCAAGCTCTATGTTTTGGTTTTTGTTTCTACCTAGTGTTCATGATGCTCTGACTCACAACTTAGGGAGGGGAGGCTGACAGACACCAAATGGGACGAAGGCGGGAGACAAATGAAAAGGAAAAGGAGAGGGAAAAGGCACACATATCGTGTTGCAAATCAGTGGGATATAAATTTTCTCGAAATATAGGACCCGACTATTACGCACTATTTTTTCGTACCAGTACCACCAGCCGCCTTGCTACCCTGCCCTGCTCGAGTCGTCGCCTCCCCCGGTCTTCCCTTTGTACCCACCCCACCTATTCGGGCGCCGGCAACCCGAGATCCATTAAGCCACCGCCTTGCCTCCACCCAGAATGCCTGGGTGCGGCATCCAAAGCTTGAGCTCGATTCGACTGTCGTGCTCAAAACTTTCAGGTGCAATGCATGATAGAAAATGCGTGAAATATAAGATTCTTTTGTGATCTCGCAATTATGATTCGTGCAATACAAAGAAGAACTCACATGTGGGAGACTGATCACTATTGTAGTTAGCAAATTATAATGTACTTTTTGGCGAAAGGCAAATCATAATTTTAACGCCGTGTGGGAACAAGTTTGTTAACACCGCATCTTAACACTTATGCAACACTTTCAGTCACAAGGCAGTACGATTGAAAATTATCCACAAGAAATCAAGTGGGATGTAGACAGTAGCTGATGGAAACCATAGTGTGGCCTTCAACTATAACATTATAGCTCACAGTTGGCTGTTGACATCGATGCATCTATCCACTATAATCAGATGTGTATTATCAGGTCAGTAAGCTTACCGTGCAACTTTTTTTTGCGAAATAGCTTACCGTGTAACTAAGGCACAGAATTTCCTCGTATCATTTCTTCCACTACCATTTCTTTTTGCCAAGTATGGGGCATGATACTCACAACTCACAAGTGATAACGAAACAGCATGACAGCAAAATCCCAACTAAAAAGGGCCCTTCCTCATTCTTTGGACTACAAAAATATGAGGGCCAAACTATACATACGAAAACAAGAAGGACCAATCAATCAGCTCGTGCGTCGACCACTCGACCTGGCCGGCGACATACTAAATCCAGAAAGCAAAACAAATCGGTCCAGACATGCACTGACTGACTGGAGTGGAGGCACTGACGCTCACGCGGCCGGGAAGCAAGCTGGGCCGCAGTCAAGTCATGGCGAGTGGCCGAGTGGGTAGTAGTACGTAGAGAAAAGCTTCCATCCAATCCATGCCACCCAACCCCATGCACGCGTGTTCCCCTTTGCCTCGGCCGGTGATCATGGGACTCGCGGCGAGCTTGCACGGTGACACTTGTGGCCCTCCCCGGCGTTGGGGCCTGTGATGGAGTGGGAGGGTAGAAGAAAGCTGGATCTTCCACGGTTTGGGATCTTCGCTCCATTTGCAGGAATCTGCCCTGTTCGTTCCTACTTCAGTTGTTGATGTCAGTTGGTAGGTCATAAGATTTTTTTGTTGGAGCTTGGATGCTTCGTTACTGCTTTGATTTGGTTTGTTATTAGCAAATCATCACTTTTTAACAAAGTGATGCGTCCTCCATTGTCAGATGGCACGCGCCATCCGCCCCTTTTTTTTCCGAGGGAAAAGGGTTGTATATTCATTAACCTGGATCGCGGCAGTCCAGTTCACACAAGTTTACAATCCTTTCAGTGCCTGACCGTAACCATATGGATGTCTTTATCTCACATCTACCCATCTAGCCAAATGGTGGTTAACATGATTACACCCTCTTTTAATACCATCACCCCTCTTGTTTCTAGGAAAAGTCTTCATAGCGAATTTATTAATTTGGGCATAATAGATGTATTGCTTGCTAAAAATATTAGCCAAGAAAGAAGGGGGTCATATTTGAAACAGTAGTTTGAGGATTCACCACAACACTAGCTACGCTGTCAGCAACACTATTTGCTTCTGTAGGGAAATGTTTAAAAATTACTCCAAAATAAATAATTTTTTAGGTTCATCATAAAATTTGTTTAAGTTTGACAAACTTTACAGAAAAAGTATGTTATAATCTGAAACACAAGATACACATAGAACAAAAATATATTTTATAAAGAATAGCATGAGACTAATTCCATGTTCTACATGTTAATAAAGTTGTCTATAGATTTAGTTAAACTTAAATAGGGGTTGACTTAAGACAAATCTAAAACTACAATTATTTTGAAACGGGGTAGTACATGATTAAAATTACGAGACAAAAATGTACATTCTTCAAAGATGGGAGGGGCTGGACCGATGGAGTTCCTCGGTGTTGCATGACTTCCACGATCTCGATGCAATCCAATTCTATTTCAAGTGCATTGCATCCAATTTGTCCCGCTAACATCGGACCATTAAGAAGCACCCTAGCTTCCGCTATTACCACATCATCAACATATGAAAACACTCGAACCCCCTTTTTAAGGTTCGAAATGACAAAGATGGGTCGGACGAAAGGAAATCAGGTTTAGATGTTCGTAGGGTGGCCTATATAGTACTATTCAATTGTGGCAATGTCTCATAGGATGAACTGCGGGCCATTCGAGAGACATGTTCACTTCACCAGGCCCACGTCATATGTTCCTGTTTAACACACCCACGTCATGTGTTCCTATTCAACACATAGGAGCATCTACAGCCGGACCCCTCATACCCTCCTCAAACGCCCGGGTAGGCCGCCCGGTCACTGTCCGGTCAAAAAAAAATCGACCTGGACGGGCCTCTCAAACCGGCCTCAAACGCCCGGGCTGACCGGCACCCCTCATTTCCAGCCCAAATATGGGGCGGGTATAGGGGAGCCCGGGCGCGCCTGGGCCCGCCCGCCACGTTGGACCCGACAGCATGACCCCACTTCAAATTGCCCCAAATTCCCCAAACTCTTCCTCCTCCTCCCGCCACCCTTCACCATTTCCCGCGCCCGACCCCTCGCTGTCCGGCACCCTTGCTCTCCATCCTCACCACCTGCCCCGATCCGCCACCGTGATGTCTTCCACCCCGTCCCCGACCGCCGCGACGGAGACGCAGTCCCCCTCGTCCGTCGGCGTCCCTTCCTTCGCTTTGTATTGCAAGCCGGAGAACATCGCCCGTCAGATGCGCCGTCGCCGGCAGCGAGAGAGGGAGGAAGAGGCGGTGGCGCAGGTAGGTGCTGGCATCGTCGAGGAGATGTCTCCCCCGGCATGCCAGGCTCCCCGCACCCCATCCATTCAAGCGCCGGCGCGGATTGTGCCATCCGACACCGTCGAGACCGAGGAGGATGTGACGGCCGACTGGACCATTCCAGAGAGCTTTCCGGCCAAGCTGCAGCCGTCGGTTGTCGACTGTGAGTCGCCGCAGCTGGTTCGGGAGAGGGTGAGCACGGACATCCCCACCGCCCGGGCTGCACTCGACATGTTCGACGGAATGTCTGAACAAGACCGGGTACGTTTCCTCCTGTCGGATCACATGATTAATGTTTCGTATAGTTCACTAGTTCGCACATGATGATTGCTTGCAAACCATGAACGTGTAGGAGACGTACTTGGCAAGCATGATCAATGAGAATGAAGATCCGACCCATGTGGAATTTGAAATGGAGGAGACGGCCGCATTTGCGATGGGGGCAACATTCAATCCCAATCCTACCAAGAAGAAGAAGAAGGGCAAGACGTCGAAGGCAAGAGGTCTTGCTTTCTCAAGATATGAGGACAGCTTGTTGGTCAATTCTTGGTTGAGCACACCATTGGATCCAATAAGCGGCACCGAGCAAAAGGGGAGCACGTATTGGGAGAAGATTTGGAAGGACTATCATGAACGAAAGGAGTATGTGGAGCCGCATCCTATCATGAGCACCTGGAATGTGGCATCTCTCCAACATCGATGGGGGATCATTCAAGGAGAAGTGAACAAGTACGTCGGTTACTACTCACAAGTGACCAAACGGCCTTAAAGTGGTATGGTGATACGTCTCCGTCGTATCTACTTTTCCTAACGCTTTTGCTCTTGTTTTAGACTCTAATTTGCATGATTTGAATGAACCTAACCCGGACAGACGCTGTTTTTAGCAGAACTATCATGGTGTTGTTTTTGTGCATAAATAAAAGTTTGGAATTGGACAAAACTTTTTGGAGATTTGTTTCAGAATAAAAGAAAAATACTGGAACCAAGAGCCACCGGAGGGGGTGCCCTGGCTGGGCATGATACACCAGGGCGCGCCACCCCCTCCAGGCGCGCCCTGGTGGGTTGTGGTCACCTCATGGCCCCCCTGACCCTAATTCCAACTCCATGAATACCTATTTTCGGAGAAAAAATAAGAGAGGAAGTTTTATCGAGTTTCACAAGACGGAGCCGCTGCCACCTCCCGTTCTTCATCGGGAATCCAGATCTGGAGTCCGTTCGGGGCTCCGGAGAGGGGAATCTTTGGTCTTCGTCGTCACCAACCCTCCTTCATCGCCAATTCCATGATGCTCCCCACCGGGAGTGAGTAGTTCCTTCGTAGGCTTGCTGGTCGGTGAGGAGTTGGATGAGATTCATCATGTAATCGAGTTAGTTTTGTTAGGGCTTGATCCCTAGTATCCACTATGTTCTGAGATTGATGTTGCTATGACTTTGCCATGCTTTATGCTTGTCACTAGGGCCCGAGTGCCATGATTTTAGATCTGAACCGTTTATGTTATCACCATTATATCTATGTTCTTGATCTGATCTTGCTAGTCATATGCACCTGCTATATTATGATCCGTAAACCCCGGGGTGACAATAATCGGGATACTTTCCGGTGATGACCGTAGTTTGAGGAGTTCATGTATTCACTATGTGTTAATGCTTTGTTCCGGTTCTCTATTAAAAGGAGGCCTTAATACCCCTTAGTTTCCTTATGGACCCCGCTGCCACGGGAGGGTAGGACAAAAGATGTCATGCAAGTTCTTTTCCATAAGCACGTATGACTATTTACGGAATACATGCCTACATTATATTTATGAACTGGAGCTAGTTCTGTGTCGCTATAGGTTATGACTGTTATACGATGAATATCATCCAACGAATTCACCGATCCAATGCCTACGAGTTTTCCACATATTGTTCTTGCTAAGTTACTACTGCTGTTGTCACTGTTACACTTGCTACAAAACATTTACTATCACTGTTACCTTTACTACTACTGTTACCACTGCTATCAAACTATCATATTACTGTGCTACTAATCACTTTGCTGCAGATATTTAATCTCCGGGTGTGGTTGAATTGACAACTCAACTGCTAATACTTGCAAATATTCTTTGGATCCCCTTGTGTCGAATCTATAAATTTGGGTTGAATACACTACCCTCGAAAACTGTTGCGATCCCCTATACTTGTGGGTTATCAGATGGGAGTGGCAACACATGTAAGCTCGATTGCCTCATCTTATAGTCATTTCAATATGTTTGTGTGCTTTTCATTCTTGTGCTCATACGTATGTTGTATGCTAGGCGGCGGTGGCGGCCACTTTGTATCATGAGACCGAGAAGTGGCCATTTGCTTTTAGCCATTGTTGTCTCTTATTGGATGGCAAGCCAAAGTGGCAACAAGTTGTGGCCGATCTCAAGGCCAGCAAGAAGAGGAATGATGGCTCAAGCTCCCATCAATCCATTGGTTTGGACGATGAAGATGACGATGTTGTCGGCACCAATGGAAGAGCTACCGTGCCAAAGGATAACTGGCAAGTCATGGGCAAAAAATGGGAGAAGGCAAGGATCTCCCGTGATGCCACGACCAGAAAAATGTCGGCCACATGGACGGGTATTTTTTGGACAAGGGAGAGCAAGAAAGAGGAGAGGTACAAGCTCATGTTGGATGCGCAAAAGGAGAGGATGCAGTGGGACCGTGTGAGGGCGGAGAGTAGACTTGAAATTGAGAGGGAGAAGATAGAGTTCGGTAAGCAAGAGGCGGAGATGAAATGGGAAATCGAGAAGGCCAAGACATTTGGAGAGATTGAGCTCGAGAAGGAGAGGTTGCAAGTCGCACGGGACATGGAGGATGCAAAGATCATGTTGGCAGATGAATCCACCTTGGATGAACATGCCAAGAAATGGCTTGTGGAGAATAAGAAGGAGATCAATAACCGTAGAGCACTGGAGGCGGCGAGGGCGGCTACGGCTGCGGTAGCGGAGCAGGCGGCCAGGATGCAAGCGGAGGAGGCAGCCCGGATGCAGGCGGAGATGGATGCCCAGGCGTTGCAGGACGCATGGACGAACTTGTCCGGCCAGTGATCCGACAAGCAGCACTTGTCGGTCGGACATTGATTTCATTTTGCCATGTCCGGTTTGTTGAACTATGTTATCATTTACTTTTGTTTAAAACTGTTGAATTCGGACAATTTGTATCGGATGATCGACGTGTATGGCTTTGTATGGATTTTAGAGTCTGGATATGAGGCATGTGGATGCTCGGAGCCAAATATGAGGGGTCGTCTGGGCACTTCCGCGGGCGTATAGGGGCCCGAATTTGCAAGGTCCGGCTGTAGATGCTCTAACTGTGTAAAGATGTGGTAGTCCCTAGTTCGTACTTAAGTCAGGGGTAGCCACCAATCTCCCACCCCCTAGTGGGGTTATGCGGGCCCACTCAGGTTGTTTTGTTTCTTTCCCCACCGATTTTGGCAAGGTTCTATAATCTTCCATGTATGGCTTTTTCAATTTTTTGTGTGTTCTTTTGTCAAGTTTACTGATTTTCTTCTGATTTTTTATTTTTATTTTCCCATTTTATCAAAAACATGCAATTTTCAAATCCGTCAACAGTTAATGCAAGACATTTTTTGAAGTTCGAGAGCATTTTTATGAATTCACTAACTTTAAAAAAATTCATGAACATTTCTTTAATTTGTGAAGAATTTTAAATTATTCAACACATTTTAAATTGGTGAACATTTTCAATTTGCGATCATTTTTCGGTTAGTGATTACTTTCTGAAATTCTTGAACAGTTTTAAAAATCATGGACTTTTCTTAAATTCACGAACAAAATTTTCTAATATTTGAGAAACCAACAACCATTTTTTTCATATGGGAGCTTACTTGTATTTACCATTTTTGTTCTCAATGCATTCGCAATAAAAAAAGAGGGACAACCAGTGAGTGACACGCTAAGGAGTGGCAGCAGTGAGGCGTTAGGGCATCTCCAACGACGATTTGCAAACCTCCCGCTATGTCTGGATCGTGTTGTACGGACCGCGGAAGCCATTCAACATGGGCCTGTATCGGTCCATATGGCGGTCTGGACGTATTTTCTTCCGCAAACCAGAGATAAATGTGGGGGGGTTTTGCGGCCGTATGGACAACATACAAGTCCGCGACTAAGCATCCTGGCGTACCAAAACCTGTCATCCCTCGCCAGCGCGAATTCCCGCCCGGCGCCAGCTGCCCACATTCATGTCGCTCCACATTGAAGATGACTCAGCGCACACGCGACCTCTTGCTGCCTCCGCCATTGAAGCGGCGCACCGGGCGAGGGCGCCACTCGCTGCACGCCCGACTGAACATGCCTCCTCGCGGCAGTCAAACGCCTCCACTAAACCCGCGTGGAAGCCGAGAAACCTACTCTGGTCACACGTTCGTTCACCAGCCAGACGCCGGGTAAGAATGGCACCACTCCACAGCTCCCCATCTCCTCCTTCCACCATTTTATCCATCCTTTCGATGGCATCTGACAAGTAAGAGGAGCAGTTCTCTGGCGTAAAAGCCGGTTGGGTGGCCTGCTGAGCCCATCGGATAAGAATGAGGCCCCTCGCTGATCCACCTCCCTCGCCTAACTCGACATAGCAAGTTGTCACTCCAAGCCAACGCGTGGTTCAACAACTCGCCGCTCCAAACCAGCTTGCGGAGGAGTGGTGAGTTGCTCCACGGAGGCACGGGAGGAAGCACGGTGGAACGACCATCGTGGGTGACGCCGTGTCGTAACGCGCCTCCTATGCTCACGACCGCGCCATCTGTCATCAACACGCGCTTAACCGCACCCTGTCGGTAGAGAAAGAAGCATGTTGCGCAAAGATCGACGAGTCGGCGTTAGCGCGTCCGCGTCCGCGTCCGTCACCAACATCGAGGGAAAGTAGAACACGGAAGGCCGCCTCCCTTGTGTCGCATGATGCCACAACCGGTGCGTCGTCGACTTGTACAGCTGGTTACCTGTCTGGTTCTTTATCTCAGACCATCGTCGGCCCCCGTCTGGGCTCCACGGAACTGGAGGAGCCACTTTTCCCCTCCGGCTGAAGCACCCTCTTTGCCACACCAGCAATCGGCGCAACCAGACATAGGGAAGATACAGGGGTAGAATATGCCTCCGGGGCTCCCGGCAGTCCGATGAGCGGGCTCCCAGACATGGGCAAGACAAAGGGATCCGCCGCGGTCTGTTGTAGACTAGTGTAGGTTATCCGTGTCGCGGGAGTAGAGCTCCGCGCGACCGTATGTGCACATAATTTTCCCTTTTTAGTTAAAATATCCAAAAGGTAAATATTTTCATCCGGTGTGTATGAAATCAACGTGTTTTCCCAAATTTCGTTTTGTTGGTTCAAAAAGTTATTGAAATATATGCGGATATCATTGAATGGTGTCCTCCTGCATCTGTATTTGCAGATTGATCCCCTGATCGTGGACGGATGTGGAAATAAATTTACAGGAACGATGCCCTTACTTGGGACAGACCCAACAAGCTTCGCCAGGTGTTGATGCGACTTTTGCTCCATATCCAACGTGTAACATGTGGAATTGGAGCACCTCAGAAGAGGTGGCATGCCAGTTCTTCAAAAATAAAATAAAAAATGGACACACCATTAGTCACACAACTCACGACGGATGAGTAGTTTGGTCACACATCTCTTAAAATGATTAAAATGGCCACAAGACTTTAATTTTATTTGAACCAATAGTGACTAGTAGAGTGCCCGTTGATGATTGAAAATGGTCACAAGACTTCAATTTTATTTGAACCAATAGTGACTAGTAGAGTTCCCGTAGATGATTGAAAATGGTCACAAGACTTTAATTTATTTGAACCAATAGTGACTAGTAGAGTGCTCGTGCGTTGCTATGGGCACGGGCGCAAGGAAAATATAGATGGACTTGTCGTGACAAGTAAGGAAGGTGTGAATCCAATCACATTAAAGGATCTCTAAAAAAAGCTTAAGTATTCCTATGAAGCAACATATGCCAAATATTCCAAGGTTCTCTTTAGAGTCTGCTTTTCCTGTTGAGTACTCACCCACGATAAGAGATACATATGAAAACTTATGTATCAATTGCTAAGAGCTTTGTCCCTCACAACATAATCTACGCATGAAAAAGGCTATGAAATTTTTATTGTACTACAGCTTAAACTTCCGTAATATTTTAATGAAAGCAACTGAAAGAGGCAACTACTTAGATTATTAAGTTCCTTACAAAATTATTCAATACATCAATTAACTACCACATTTTTTATTTTAAATGTACCACCATAGAAATGCACAATGGACGAAATCAGCTCTCATTCGTGTGTCAGATACATAATCACAAGAAAGAAGTAGCCAAATCAGCTCTCATTGGACTATCGGCACATGAAGATGGATTGGTGGAAGATGGCGACGACGACACATGAGAGTGCGTCGGACCAGTTTATGTCCCAAACCCAGTATGTGGCTTGGTTGGGGCCTCTGGCTTTAGATGTTAGGCTTTTGTGCGATGTCTATTTGGTATTAGGCTCGGACTATCGGCACCCCTTCATCATGTGGTTAGGAGTAGCGACAAATGTTGCTAAAATGGTGGTTTCAAACTACCTGATGTACTACTTTGCAAGGTCTTTGTGATTAATCAATAAATGGACGCATGCATCACCAAGATGAGGAGGCCAGGGGTAATCCTCCTTTTCTAACAAAAAATAAAAAATAATAAAAAAGCTCTCATTTTTTCAGAACAAGGCATCTCCAATGTCCACAATCTGTCCCTATATATATAAAAAGACAACAATCACTTTTTCCTTATACAGAAAAAACTACCCCTTTTCCTACAAAGCCCTAACTATTTCACCTCTCTCACTCTCTCACCCCACGACAAGCCCTCACTCACACATCTCATTCTCCCCGCACGGGTTGCACTCGCCGTATCTCCCCGCCATGGCATGTCCTTGTCGCCTCCCATTCCCTCCACCGCTATGTCCCCCGCCCCCTCCACTCCAAGGTACAATTATCTATTCCAGGTGAGTTCGGAGAGCACCGGTGAGCACATGTGTTGCGGTGAGTAGCTGGATCCGGTCGCCAACGAGCCACACCATCAATCTGGCCATCCCAGGACGATTTCTGGGGTTGAGGGTGACCTCCAGGCCGACTTCTATCTCAGCTGGGTCGTGCTGTCGACCTGGCCACCCCAGGCCGATTTCCCGTGCCGAGGGCGACCTCCACATAAATTGGTGTCCCATGTAGCCACGTTCGTGGCTTCTTGTCCCCTCCGGCGGCCATCTCTGCTACATCGCGCCGCATGTTTTCCCTAGCCCCCCTCACGGCTTCGAGTTGTGACCGCGCAGTCTGCGCCCCATTCCCCGACAAACTAAACAATTGCAAAATTGCTAAGTTGGATCATTAATGTCACTGAATGTTAACTTTAGTACAATACAGTTGTGATCTACTCCAAGATAGATTAGTAGCACCACCTAAAAGAAGTGCAAATTTGAAGAAGTTAGATAGACAATGGGGATAGATTTTACACATATCCCACACAAATCATGTGCAAAGGAACCTTGGAGTGTCTAGAACCGTAATCTAATCAAAGCTGCAACATGGGACATGCACTTTCAACGTGAATAAGTACTTCAATGAAAATGGATATTGTTTCCACAATCCTTGAATCGCTGCAAAAAAGCAGAATATCAATGGAGCAAGCAAGCACAATACAACATGCATATATGTTCATCTGGTACCAAAGGGGTCTTAATGAAATTTGTGATGGACAAATCCCTGACTTAATTGGAAGATAAACAACAATATGGACCCGTGGTGACAAGTATGTGAGGTGTGAATCCAAGCACATTAAAGGCTCTCTAAGAAAAGTTTAAATATTCCTATGGAGCAACATATGCCAAATCTTTCAAGGTTCTCTTTAGAGCCTGTTTTTCCTGCTGAGTACTCACCCACGAGAAGATATACAAATGCGAATTTATGTATCAATTGCTAAGAGCTTTGTCCCTCACAACATAATCGACACATGAAAAAGGCTATGAAAAGAAGTTATTGTACTACAACTTGAACTTCCGTAATATTTTAATGGAAGCAACTGAAAGAGGAAACTACTTAGATTATTAAGTTCCTTACAAAATTATTCAATACATCACTTAACTACCACATTGTTTTTCAAATGTACCACCATAGAAATGCACAATGGACGAAATCAGCTCTCATTAGTGTGTCAGATACATAATCACAAGAAAGAAATATCCAAAACAGGCAATTGTTCTAGATATAATGTTACATGACGTTTATTGAACAAAAAGTGAGGACATTTTAAATGGTCATATAATGGAAAATTCATAAGCACTTCAGTGACAACTGTATTACATTAAAAATTAAATAATTTTATATTTGAGAAGTGAGCATATAACAGGCTAATAATCTAACGTCACAAAGCTCAACCACTCGTTTGGATTGCGAACAATACAAAGGCATATAATTTAAAAATACAAAAAACTTGTTACAATAGTACTATTACTTACAAATGGAAGTGCATGTTTCCAGAGCAAACTACAACTTTCTGGAATATTTTTTCTTGACAATCAAAGTGCTAAAAAGTTAGCAAGGCAGAATGAGATTTTTGTAGGCTTTTATTCCTTGCATCTTTCAACTATTGTCTTTCTATCATATGGCCTAGCCAGCATTTAGGATACACACTCAGATATATGATGTTACTGCAGTTCCAAGATCTAGTTTACCCACTTGTGAAATGACATGAAACAGGTAGTTTTAGTTTATATGGAAGATAATTCCTTAATGATGTATATGCTATGGCGTGTGAACTATTTGCTGAATGAAGTTCTTTGTTGACAATGATTGTTGTAACTTTCTTAAAGAAAAACAATAATTATTTGCATAATGAAATTCTTTCCGGACACAAACTGTCAAGCACATGGAGAGGGATGCTTCTTACCTCGTAGGGCAGCACCTCTCCCAGGAGATTCCCAAGTGATGAAATCTCCATAGGTACGACGTCGGCAGCTTTAAACACCTCGCCGTGTGTATGTGAAATTCAGATAGCAGCAACAAGACCAAAATTCAGCTAGCAGTAGGAGAGCAGTGGTGCAGCACCACATCATCGCTATCCCTCGTTCTCCTTTTCACACCCGACCGTGCCCATCCCTTTCTTATCTGCCTCCATCTTCTCCCAGACGGCCCCACCGATGATAGTCCCGCCACCCCAGCTTTTTTCCCATCGTCGATTACCACAGCTATCATATGGTGCCGGCGGCGTGCACCTTTCCTCCAGAGCGTGACCCCGCGGGGACGAGTGGATGATAAAGCAATGTGCTTTAGTATATTTCTGTTGCTTATCTACACAAGTTTAAGACGTTTTAAAGTACAACTTCCCTTAGTGTATGAGTTAATAAGGATTAAAGGATGAGTATAAGAAATCATATATGGATCAGTGGTAGTATAAGAATAAAAAAAACAAGTCTGCATGGATGAAAATTGTAACATAAGTAGCTTACCATGTCCCGAGGCCCAACATCATGTTGTCATCAGAAGTGCTTCGTGGAACAATCCTCGCGGCCAACAAATTCCTAGGGACGACATGCTTCACCTGAAGCTCTATCTTCTTTCTTATCAGCTAAAACCCAGGCAAAATGAACTCGTTTGCTACTGTGACCATAACATTTTCTCTGAAACATATATCTAATAAGACCCAAAACAATTTGTAGAAAAATAGAAACATGAGAAGCAACACAAACATCTTTCCGTTGGGCAGCCTCACAAGACTTCGAATTGATATGCATATCAGAATGTGGAACTCCCAAAATTGCATTATTTAGAAATCACAGCACTCCTACAAAAAATCACAACACGTTAGATCATCTATAGTTTGAATAAACTCCCAAAACTTGGATGCATGTATAACCAGGCCAAAAACACAAATTCCATTCACGGTTGGCGAGAACATTTCATTGCACACATGCTGGAGGAGAGCATCACACAACACACACGCACCTGTCCACACCACACACGCACAAGCAGGACACAACACACACGCACACATCAGCCACAGCACATGGTGCGCCCTCTGCCTTTAGCCACCGGCTCGCCGGTACCCTCAATCACAAACCTGCACGCCCCTCCAATGACCGGGCTCTCGTACACGCCCTTCTCAAGGCCTTACTGCCATGCTAATCATCTGCAAAGACTCGTCGCCGCTCGCGGTCTCTGATGAAAAAATAGAAAAACTGGAGATAGGGAGGACTTCGTTGGAGGAGGAGCTGGGTATCAACGACGAATACATATTGATTGTCATTTAATAGTAGAGAATTGATTGTTAGAAAGGATCCATGTGTTAGGAAAGTTAGGATTCAAAATTGATTGCCACATAATTGGATTTCATTGTTTGGTAACGTCTTATTGGTTCCTACCATTTGTAACATGTCTAGTTAGGAAAACTTGGAAAGATTAGGAAAGTTTTTATTGGGAGGTGAAAAACCAATGTGAAGGGGTGGTGGTGGGAGGTGATACGAAAAAGAGCCGGACGAAAAAAATCTAGCTGAAAAAAAACCGTGGATGCTATTCACCAACTGAGCATTTAGGAGTAGAGATTAGAGAGAGACTTGAACATAAATCTAAGAGTGAATCATGTGTTTATTATTGATCATGATTGGGGTATTTGTACCTTTACAAGGAATGCCCTACCAAATGTAGGTGCATGGCGGATTGTCCACGTGGTTGCGTTGCGAATTGTGTGGCATCCACAAGGATCACAAGTGGAGTTGGGTCGCGACTTGCCCTTCTGGTGTTGTCGTTTCAGTGTGCCTTTTGGGTGTGTCTCTATTGTTTCTCACCTTGATGCAAAGAAATAAAAGTTGTGTGACAGTGTATTTGAGGAAACAATGACTAGTGAAGAGTCGTTTGGCCTGGCGACGCTCTCTATTTGGTGCTCTGGACTATGCGGTGCAAGGATTGCAACTTCCTCTTCCAAGGCTCGTCATTAGAATGGAAGTTGCCTGGTCCTCAATGTGTTTGGCCGGCTATTTGGCATATACTAACATAGTTCCCGTGTGTCATTTGTTCGGAAGGGTCTTGATGGGCCATTTACGGTGATTCTAGAGTCGCTTTCTCAAAGAGAAAAGATGACGATGACTTTGTGAACAACCTCGAAGGTCTACTATCCTCGGTGGTTTGCGATAGTTTTTTGGGTGTCCAGGTCGACTGGGGTGCCCTTTCTTATGGCGTGTTGTAATGGTTTTTCCTGGGTTTTCGTAAAATAACTGAACAACTATCTTCTACTTCTTTTTAATGAATCGATCCCTGTGAAATATGACTTCAAAAATTTATGTGCAAACAAGTCATACATCGGTTCAGGTGTTGAGGTGTCCCTATAACTCGGTCATTTTTGTTGTTGCAAAAAGGACCCTTGGAGTAATGTTGGAGGTGTTGTTTGCAAGAGTCTTGTCCACAAGGATGACTTTAGGATGTGTTTGGTTTGGAGCATCGGGTGGAATGTCGAGGCTCAGTTCCACACCTAGACCTCATTCTAATTTTTGGATGGAAGGAGAACCAGAATGCACTAATTCCTAAAAAGTGAATATTCCATTGATATGCCAAACCAACACATTCCTTCAAATGGGAGGAACCATGCGGAACCACTCACACCTCTTGTCTCTCGCACAACCATTACTCCTCTCATCTCGTCTCCCTCTATCCTTGACATCTTTGCTCCCTCTCTCACCGATCGTCGACGGGAGGCGACCAACAATTCGCGGTAGGCCTCCAGTAATGATCTGTTGGGGGCGCGATGCGACTTGATCTGCTGCAGATAACGGTGACATGCTCTGTCAGGGGCGGCGGCGACCTGATCTGCCTTGCTTTTTGAGGCGGTGGTCATTTCCACACTGGTTGCGACACCAACCTCTCGCATGTGACCATTATCCCGCCGCTATCTGCAATAGCAGTACCACTGCATCCAACATGCCATCCCCAACAAGTCACGCGTTGACCCAGGCGGTGATGGACAGGGGCTCTTCTTGCGCTACTATCTCGCGGCCAGTGGCAAGGGATTTATTGTGCTTCATTCATGCCTCACAAATATTGTATGGTTCCATCTATGAAAACTTTATTTTATTGAAATCCAATTTAATGTAAATATTAAAAAAGACTTTGAGCAAAATATGCAGTAAGAATCAACTGGATGTAAATATTCAGTTAAAAAGTATGCCATGTTTGATGTCAAAGTATAATTCAATGTCTATGCTACTGAAAATTTCCATAATATATTGCTAGAAATAGAAATACGTATACTTGTTCATATTGTACATATGCATAAAGTAAAATGTAACTATTTAATTTCATATCCGCAACCAAACGCGTGGTGAACGAAACTGACACCTTTAGTGTGCCATTTCCTTCCACTTTGTTTCAGAACCAAAAACACCCTTAGATCATATCCAACAGAAGATCTCAATTTTACTCCCGATGAAAAATGCATCACCAAGTGATGCAAATATACATCACTTGGCCATGCCAGATGTAAAAGGCAGCTGCGCCGTGCGAAGCACAACTGCCACTGAAACATTCATTCTCCATTCCAACCGCGTGACCGCCCGACCTCCCACTGCACCACCACGCCGCCTCGCTGCCCGCACCGACCCCCGCGGCACCGATCACCGTAGGATCTACCGTCCACGCCTTGAAATCGCCGGAAATGAAGCCGCTTAACCTCTGATACGTCTCCAACGTATCTATAATTTTTGATTGTTCCATGCTGATATATTATCATTCTAGGATACTTTTTGGGTCATTATTTACCAATTTATAATATTTTTGAGCACTAACCTATTGACCCAGTGCCCAGTGCCAGTTGTTGTTTTCTGCGTGTTTTTGCCTTTGCAGGTTTACTGTACCAAACGAAGTCCAATTAGAACGAAACTTTTTGATGATTTTTTCTGGACTATATGAAGACCTAGAAGCTTCGGAAGGAAGCCGGAGGCGCACGAGGGCCCCATCACACATCAGGGCGCGCCCTGGGGTGGGGGGCTGTGCCTTGATATGTGGTGGCCCCCTCGGGCACCTCCCGACGTCCCTCTTTGGCCTATAAATTGTCTAATATTCTGAAAACCCAAGAGGTAGTGCGAAACCCTTTTTCCGCCGCCGCAAGTCTCTGTTCCGTCACGAGGCCATCTGGAGCTCCGTTCCGGCACCCTACCGGAGGGGGGATTGATCACGGAGGGCCTCTTCATCAACCTTGCTGCCCTGATGATGATGTGTGACTAGTTCACCACATACCTACGGGTCCATAGCTAGTACCTAGGTGGAAATCTCTTTCTCTCTTATGATCTTCAATACAATGTGTTGTGAAACGTTGCATGGGAAACCAAACATTTCCTACGAACACCCAAGATCTATCTATGGAGATCAACAGCTACGAGAGGGGGAGTGCATCTACATACCCTTGTAGATCGCTAAGCGATAAGCGTTAAGAAACGCGGTTGATGTAGTTGAACGTATTCGCGATCCAACCACGATCCGTCCCGCGATCCAATCACGATCCGTCCCGATCTAGCGCCGAACGGACGGCACCTCCGCGTTCAGCACACGTACAACTCGATGATGTCTCCGCCTCCTTGATCCAGCAAGCGAGGGTGGAGAGGTAGATGAGATCTCCGGCAGCACGACGGCGTGGTGACGGTGGTGGTGGAGTTGTCCCGGCAGGGCTTCGCCAAGCACTACCGGAACCAATCTATAGGAGAAACTAATCTAGAGGGAGAGAGATGGCTGCGCCATGGCCTTCGGGGTGCGGCTGCCCTCTCTCCTATCCACTATATAGGGGGAAGGGAGGAGGGGTGGCGCCCTAGGGTTTCCCCTAGGGCCGGCGGCCAAGGAGGTGTCCACCTCCCACAAGGGAGGTGGGGCGCGCCCTAGGGAGGAGTCCCTCCCCTCTTGGACTCCTCCCACCTACCACCTATTGGGGAGCATGGGCCCTTGGGGTCAGCTGCCCAGCCCACCAGGGGCTAGTGCGCCACCTCCTCAGCCCATGTGCCCCCCGCGGAATGGGTTGGCCCCTCCCGGTGGACTCCCGAAACCCTTTTGACACTCCCGGTACAATACTAGAAACACCCGAAACCTTTCCGGAACCCGAATACCACTTTCCTATATATCAATCTTTACCTCCGGAGCTCCTCGCGACGTCTAGGATCTCATCCGGGAACTCCGAACAACCTTCGGTCACCAACACATACATCTCAACAATACCAAATCGTCATCGAACGTTAAGTGTGTACACCCTGCGGGTTCGAGAACTATGCAGACATGAACGAGACACCTCTATGGTCAATAACCAATAGCGGTACCTGGATGCCCATATTGGTTCCCACGTATTCTACGAAGATCTTTATCGGTCGAACCACGATGTCAAGGATTCAATCAATCCCGTATGCAGTTCCCTTTGTCCATCGGTATGTTACTTGCCCGAGATTCGATCGTCGGTATCTCCATACCTAGTTCAAGCTCATTACCGACAAGTCTCTTTACTCGTTCTGTAATACAAGATCCCGTGACTAACTCCTTAGTCACATTGCTTGCAAGTTCTTATGATGATGTATTACCGAGTGGGCCCTGAGATACCTCTCCATCATACGGAGTGACAAATCCCAGTCTCGATCCATGCCAACCCAACAGACACCCTCGGAGATACCTGTAGAGCACCTTTATAGTCACCCAGTTACGTTGCGACGCTTGATACACATAAGGCATTCCTCCTGTGTCAGGGAGTTGCATGATCTCATGGTCGTAGGAACATATACTTGACATGGATAAAGCATTAGCAATAAACTACCACGATCAAATGCTATGCTTACGGTTGGGTCTTTGTCCATCACATCATTCTTCTAACTATCAAATGACAACTCACGTCCATGGTTTTGTAACCTTAACCATCTTTGACCAACGAGCTAGTCTAGTAGAGGCTTACTAGGGACACAGTTTTGTCTATGTATCCACACATGTGTCTGAGTTTCCAATCAATACAATTATAGCATGGATAATAAACGATTATCATGAACAAGTAAATATGATAATAACTATTTTATTATTGCCTCTAGGGCATATTTCCAACAGTCTCCCACCTGCACTAGAGTCAATAATATAGTTCACATTGCCATGTGATTTACATTGTAATGAATCTAACACCCATACAGTTCTGGTGCTGATCATGTTTTGCTCGTGGAAGAGGCTTAGTCAACGGGTCTGTAACATTCAGATCCGTATGTACTTTTCAAATGTTTATGTCCTCCTCCTTGATATAATCACGGATGGAATTGAAACAACGCTTTATGTGTCTGGTCCTTTTGTGATACCTGGGCTCCTTGGCTAGAGCAATGGTGCCAGTGTTGTCACAGAAGAGGGTCATTGGGTCCAGTGCACTGGGCACAACTCCAAGATCCGTCATGAACTGCTTCATCCAGACACCTTCTTTGGCTGCTTCCGAAGCAGCTATGTACTCCGCTTCACATGTAGAATCTGTTGGGGAACGTTGCATGGGAAACAAAAATTTTCCTACGCACACACAAGATCTATCCATGGTGGTGAGCATCTACGAGAGGGAGAGTGAATCTACATACCCTTGTAGATCGCTAAGCGGAAGCGTTAAGAAACGCGGTTGATGTAGTCGAACGTCTCCGTGATCCAAATCGCAAGTCGTCCCTCGATCCGATCACGAACTAGTGCCGAACGGACGGCACCTCCGCGTTCAACACACGTACGGCTTGATGACGCCTTCACCTCCTCGATCCAGCGAGCGATGATGAAGCAGTAGATGAGTTCCGACAGCACGACGGCGTGGTGATGGTGGTGAGGAACAATCTCTGCAGGGCTTCGCCAAGCACTACGGAGATTATGACGGGAGAAACTAGAGGGTTAGGGTTGCCGGCACACGGCTTGGGAAATCTTTATCTCTCCCGTGTGCTAGCCCTGCCCCTCTATTTATATGTTGAGCCCCGGGGTCTAAACTTGGAGAGAAAGCCTCCACAAGGTCGGTTTTGCCCGCACAAGGTCGGTTTGGCCCGCACGGAAAGAGTCTAACTCGGATTCCAGCAGTATCGCGTACAAGCGGTAGTACCGCTCACGAGCGGTAGTACCGCTTGAGCGGTAGTACCGCTTCACACAAGCGGTAGTACCGCTTACGCGGTAGTACTGCCTTACCAGCGGTAGTACCGCTTAAGGCAGCAGCAAAACTTCCTTTTGCACTTTCCAATACCTCGTGGGCTTTACCCCTTTGGCTCATATAAAGTGTTGCTGCACCCCAACACTTCGGTAAACATCCGGAACCCCTTCCGGTGAATTCCGGAACCCTTCCGGAGATCAAAACACTATTATCACATATATCAATCTTTACCTCCGGACTCTTCCGGAGATCCTCGTCATGTCCGGGATCTTTTCCGGGACTCCGAACAACCTTCGGTCACCAACAAAATAACTCAACTATACTAATCGTCACCAAACGTTAAGTGTGTAGACCCTGCGGGTTCGAGAACTATGTAGACATGGCCGAGACACCTCTACGATCAATAACCAATAGCGGGACCTGGATGCCCATATTGGCTCCTACATATTCTACGAAGATCTTTATCGGTCGAACCTCTATGTCAAGGATTCAGTTAATCCCGTATGCTGTTCCCTTTGTTCTTCGGTATGTTACTTGCCCGAGATTCGATCGTCGGTATCTCTATACCTAGTTCAATCTCGTTACCGGCAAGTCTCTTTACTCGTTCCGTAATACAAGATCTCATGGCTAACACTTTAGTCACATTGCTTGCAAGGCTCATTGTGATGTTGTATTACCGAGTGGGCCCTGAGATACCTCTCCGTCACACGGAGTAACAAATCCCAGTCTTGATCCATGCCAACCCAATAGACACCCTCGGAGATACCTGTAGAGCATCTTTATAGTCACCCAGTTACGTTGCGACGTTTGATACACAAGGTATTCCTCCGATGTCAGGGAGTTGCATGATCTCATGGTCATAGGAACAGATACTTGACATGCAGAAAACAATAATAATAAACTGACACGATCATATGCTACGTTTATAGTTTGGGTCTTGTCCATCACATCATTCTCCTAATGATGTGATCCCGTTATCAAATGACATCTTATGTTCATGGCTAGGAAACCTTCACCATCTTTTGATCAACGAGCTAGTCAACTAGAGGCTTACTAGGGACACAGTGTTGTCTATGTACCCACACATGTATTTGAGTTTCCAATCAATACAATTATAGCATGGATAATAAACGATTATCATGAACAAGGAAATATAATAATAACTAATTTATTATTGCCTCTAGGGCATATTTCCAACAGTCTCCCACTTGCACTAGAGTCAATAATCTAGTTCACATCACTATGTGATTTACATTGTAATGAATCGAACACCCATGCAGTTCTGGTGTTGTTCATGTTTAGCCCTTGGAAGAGGTTTAGTCATCGGATCTGCAACATTCAGATCCGTGTGTACTTTGCAAATATTTATGTCGTCCTCCTTGATGTAATCGCGGATGTAATTGAAACGTCGCTTTATGTGTCTCGTCCTCTTGTGAAATCTTGGTTCCTTGGCTAGAGCAATGGCACCAGTATTATCACAAAACAGAGTCATTGGGTTAAGCGCACTAGGCACTACTCCAAGATCTGTCATGAACTCCTTCATCCAGACACCTTCCTTCGCCGCCTCCGAGGCAGCGATGTACTCCGCTTCGCATGTAGAATCAGCTACCACGCTTTGCTTGGAACTGCACCAGCTAACCGCACCCCCATTAAGAATAAATACGTATCCGGTTTGTGACTTAGAGTCATCCGGATCAGTGTCAAAGCTTGCATCGACGTAACCCTTTACGACGAGCTCTTGATCACCTCCATAAACGAGAAACATGTCCATAGTCCTTTTCAGGTACTTCAGGATATTCTTGACCGCGTCCAGTGTTCCATTCCTGGATCACTTTGAAACCTTCTGACCATACTTATGGCAAGGCTGACATCGGGTCTTGTGCACAGCATTGCATACATGATAGAGCCTATGGCTGAAGCATAGGGGATGACACTCATCTTTTTTCTATCTTCTGCAGTCACTGGGCATTGAGTTTTACTCAACTTCACACCTTGCAAAACAGGCAAGAACCCCTTCTTGGACTGATCCATTTTGAACTTCTTCAAAATCTTATCAAGGTATGTGCTTTGTGAAAGTCCTATTAAACGTCTTGATCTATCTCTATAGATCTTGATGCCTAATATGAAAGCAGCTTCTCCTAGGTCCTTCATTGAAAAACTCTTGTTCAAATATTCCTTCACGCTTTCCAACATTTCTATATTGTTTCCAATCAGTAATATGTCATCCACATATAATATTAGAAACGCTATAGAGCTCCCACTCACTTTCTTGTAAATACAAGCTTCTCCGTAAACTTGTATAAACTCGAACGCTTTGATCACCTCATCAAAGCGAAGATTCCAACTCCGAGATGCTTGCACCAGTCCATAAATGGATCGCTGGAGTTTGCAAACTTTGTCAGCATTCTCTGGATCGACAAAACCTTCTGGTTGCATCATATACAACTTTTCCTTAAGGAAACCGTTAAGGAACGCTGTTTTGACATCCATCTGCCAAATTTCATAATCGAAAAAAGGCAGCTATTGCTAACATGATTCTGACGGACTTAAGCATCGCTACGGGTGAGAAGGTCTCATCGTAGTCAACTCCTTAAACTTGTGAAAAACCCTTTGCCACAAGTCGAGCTTTATAGACGGTGACATTACCGTCCGCGTCCGTCTTCCTCTTAAAGATCCATTTGTTCTGAATGGCCTTACGCCCTTCAGGTAATACTTCCAAAGTCCACACTTTGTTTTCATACATGGACCCCATCTCGGATTTCATGGCCTCTAACCACTTCTCGGAATCCGGGCCCATCATCGCTTCTCCATAGCTCGTAGGTTCATCGTTGTCCAACAACATGACCTCTAAGACAGGGTTGCCGTACCACTCAGGAGCAGTACGCGTCCTTGTCGACCTACGAGGTTCGATAGCAACTTGATCCAAAGCTTCATGATCATCATCATTAACTTCCTCTTCAGCTGATGTAGGCTCTACAGAAACATCTTTCTGCGCTGCGCTACTTTCAGGTTGAAGTAAAGGTTCAACAACCTCATCAAGTTCTATCTTCCTCCCACTCAATTCTTTCGAGAGAAACTCTTTCTCAAGAAACGTTCCGTTTTTAGCGACAAACACTTTGCCTTCGGATCTGAGGTAGAAGGTATACCCAACTGTCTCTTTTGGGTATCCTATGAAGACGCATTTCTCCGCTTTGGGTTCCAGCTTTTCAGGCTGAAGCTTTTTGACATAAGCATCACATCCCCAAACTTTAAGAAACGACAGCTTTGGCTTCTTGCCAAACCAAAGTTCATATGGCGTCGTCTCAACGGATTTCGATGGTGCCCTATTTAAAGTGAATGCAGTTGTCTCTAATGCATAACCCCAAAACGATAGTGGCAGATCGGCAAGAGACATCATAGATCGCACCATATCCAATAAGGTTCGATTACGACGTTCGGACACACCATTACGCTGTGGTGTTCCAGGCGGTGTCAGTTGTGAAACAATTCCACATTGTCTTAAGTGACTGCCAAACTCATAACTCAGATATTCTCCTCCTCGATCAGATCGTAGGAATTTAATCTTCTTGTTACGATGATTCTCAACTTCACTCTGAAATTGTTTGAACTTTTCAAACGTTTCAGACTTGTGTTTCATTAAGTAAATATACCCATATCTACTTAAGTCATCAGTGAAGGTGAGAAAGTAACGATAACCACCGCGCGCCTCAATGCTCATCGGACCGCACACATCAGTATGTATGATTTCCAACAAGTCACTTGCCCGTTCCATTGTTCTAGAGAACGGCGTTTTAGTCATCTTGCCCATGAGGCATGGCTCGCATGTGTCAAGTGATTCAAAATCAAGTGACTCCAAAAGTCCATCAGCATGGAGCTTCCTCATGCGTTTTACGCCAATATGATCTAAACGCCAGTGCCACAAGAAAGTGGTATTATCATTATCAATTCTACATCTTTTGGCATCAATGTTATGAACATGTGTATCATTACTATCGAGATTCAATAAGAATAAACCCCTCACATCGGGTGCATGACCATAAAAGATATTACTCATATAAATAGAACAACCATTATTCTCTGATTTAAATGAGTAACCGTCTCGCAATAAACAAGATCCAGATATAATGTTCATGCTTAACGCAGGCACCAAATAACATTTATTCAGGTTCATCACTAATCCCGATGGTAATCGAAGAGCGAGCGTGCCGACGGCGATCACATCAACCTTGGAACCATTTCCCACGCGCATCGTCACTTCGTCCTTTGCCAGCCTCCGTCTATTCCGCAGTTCCTGTTTTGAGTTGCAAATATGAGCAACTGCACCGGTATCAAATACCCAGGCACTACAACGAGAGTTGGTAAGGTACACATCAATAACATGTATATCATATATACCTTGTTTGTTGTTGGCCGCCTTCTTGTCAGCCAAATACTTGGGGCAGTTCCGCTTCCAGTGTCCAGTTCCCTTGCAATGAAAGCACACAGTTTCTGGTTTGGGTCCAGCCTTGGGTTTCTTCACGGGAGGAGCAACTGCTTTCCCACTCTTCTTGGAGTTACCCTTCTTACCCTTGCCATTTTTCTTGAAACTAGTGGTTTTATTGACCATCAACACTTGATGCTCCTTCTGAATTTCAGACTCAGCGGCTTTCAGCATCGCAAACAGCTCGGCGACTGACTTGTTCATCCCGTGCATGTTATAGTTCAACACGAAGCTCTTGTAGCTAGGTGGCAATGATTGAAGAACTCTGTCAGTGATAGCCTCTGGCAGAAGGGGCATCCCCAATTCAGCCAGACAGGTGGAGTACCCAGACATTCTGAGTATGTGATCACTGATAGACCCGTTCTCCTCCATCTTGCAAGCATAGAACTTATCGGAGATCTCATACCTCTCGATCCGGGCATTCTTCTGAAAGATAAACTTCAACTCCTGGAACATCTCATATGCTCCATGACGTTCAAAATGTCTTTGAAGTCCCGGTTCTAAGCCATACAATATTGCACATTGAACTATTGAGTAATCTTCAACAACCTCATCAAGTTCTACCTTCCTCCCACTCAATTATTCTGAGAAAAACTCTTTCTCGAGAAAGGACCCGTTCTTAGCAACAAACACTTTGCCCTCGGATCTGAGATAGAAGGTATACCCAACTGTTTCCTTAGGGTAACCTATGAAGACGCATTTGTCCGCTTTGGGTTCGAGCTTATCAGGTTGAAGCCTTTTCACATGAGCGTCGCAGCCCCAAACTTTAAGAAACGACAGCTTAGGTTTCTTGCCAAACCATAATTCATACGGTGTAGTCTCAACGGATCTTGATGGTGCCCTATTTAAAGTGAATGTGGATGTCTCTAATGCATAACAACAAAATGATAGTGGCAGATCAATGAGAGACATCATAGATCGCACCATATCCAATAGAGTACGATTACGATGCTCGGACACACCATTACGCTGTGGTGTTCCAGGTGGCTTATGTTGTGAAACAATTCCACACTTTCTCAAATGCATACCAAACTCATAACTCAGATATTCTCCACCACGATCAGATCATAGAAACTTTATCTTCTTGTTACGATGATTTTCTACTTCACTCTGAAATTCCTTGAACTTTTCAAATGTTTCAGACTTGTGCTTCATCAAGTAAATATACCCATATTTACTTAAATCATCGGTGAAGGTAAGAAAGTAACGATATCCACCACGTGCCTCAACACTCATCGGACCGCACAAATCAGTATGTATGATTTCCAACAAGTCACTTGCCCGCTCCATTGTACCGGAGAACGGGGTTTTCGTCATCTTTCCCAAGAGGCATGGTTCGCATGTATCAAGCGATTCAAAATTGAGTGATTCCAAAAGTCCATCAGCATGGAGCTTCTTCATGCGTTTTACACCAATATGACCTAAGCGGCAATGCCACAAGAAAGTGGTACTATCATTATTAACTTTGCATCTTTTGGCATCAATGTTATTAACGTGTGTATCACTACTATCGAGATTCAACAAGAATAAACCATTCACATTGGGTGCATGACCATAAAAGATGTTACTCATATAAATAGAACAACCATTATTCTCTGATTTAAATGAAAAACTGTCTCGCAATAAACAAGATCCAGATATAATGTTCATGCTCAACGCAGGCACCAAATAAGAATTATTTAGGTTTACTACTAATCCCGATGGTAATTGAAGAGCGAGCGTGCCGACGGCGGTCACATCAACCTTGGAACCATTTCCGACGCGCATCATCACTTCATCCTTCACCAGCCTTTGTTTATTCTGCAGTTCATGTTTCGAGTTACAAATATGAGCAACCGAACCGGTATCAAATACCCAGGCACTACTACGAGAGCTAGTGAGGTACACATCAATAACATGTATATCAAATATACCTTTGTTGACGTTGCGAGCCTTCTTATCAGCCATGTACTTGGGGCAATTCCGCTTCCAGTGGCCAGTCCCCTTGCAATAGAAGCACTCAGTCTCAGGCTTGGGTCCAGCCTTGGGTTTCTTCACGGGAGCGGCAACTTGCTTGCCACCCTTCTTGGAGTTACCCTTCTTTCCCTTGCCTTTCTTGAAACTAGTGGTTTTATTCACCATCAACACTTGATGCTCCTTTTTGATTTCTACATCCGCGACTTTCAGCATCGCGAACAGCTCAGAGACAGACTTTTCCATCCCTTGCATATTATAGTTCATCACGAAGCCTTTGAAACTAGGTGGAAGTGCCTGGAGAATTCTGTCAGTGACCGTTCCGGGCGGAAGCTGGACTCCCAAATCATTCAAACAATTGTAGTACCCAGACATTCTGAGTAGGTGTTCACTGACAGAACTATTCTCCTCCATCTTGCAGGCGAAGAACTTATTGGAGGTCTCATACCTCTCGATCCGGGCATTTGCTTGAAATATTAACTTCAACTCCTGGAACATCTCATATACTCCATGGCGTTCAAAATGCTTTTGAAGTCCTAATTCTAAGCCGTACAGCATGGCGCACTAAACTATAGAGTAGTCATCAGAATGTGCCTGCTAGGCGTTCACAACGTCCACAGACGACGCTGGAGGGGGTGGCACACCAAGCGGTGCATCAAGTTCATAAACCTTTTGTGAAGCCGTGAGGATAATCCTCAGATTATGGACCCAGTCCGCATACTTACTTCCATTATCTTTCAACTTAGCTTTCTCTAGGAACGCATTAAAATTCAGGGGAGCTACTGCGCGAGCCATTGATCTACAACATAATTTTGCAAAGACAATTTAGACTATGTTCATGATAATGAGTTCAATTAATCATATTAGTAAAGAACTCCCACTCAAATCAACATCCCTCAGGTTGTCTAAGTGTAACATGATCCAAATCCACCAACCCAAGTCTGATCATCACGTGAGATGAGGTGGTTTCAATGGTGAACATCCCCATGTTGATCATTTCTAGTATATGACTCATGTTCGACGTTTCAGTCTCCTGTGTTCCGAGGCCATGTCTATACATGCTAGGCTCGTCAAGTTTAACCCAAGTATTCCGCGTGTGTAAATCTGGCTTACACCCGTTGTATGCGAACGTAGAGTCTATCACACCCGATCATCACGAGGTGCTTCGAAACGACGAACCTTCGCAACGGTGCATACTCGGGGAGAACACAGTTTTATCTTGAAATTTTAGTGAGAGATCATCTTATAATGCTACCGCCGTTCTAAGCAAAAATAAGATGCATAAATAGGATAAACATCACATGCAAATCATATAAGTGATATAATATGGCCATCATCATCTTGTGCTTTTGATCTCCATCTCCAAAGCACTTGAATGATATCCATCGTCACTGGCATGACACCATTATCTCCATCATCATGATCTCCATCATCGTGTCGTCATGTGGTTGTCGCGCCAACTATTGCTTCTACAACTATTGCTAACTCATAGCGATAAAGTAAAGCAAAAGAAGGCAAAAATAATTAAAGACAACCCTATGGCTTTTGTTGGTTGTCGTACTCATCGACATGCAAGTCGTGATAATCTATACAAAAACATGATCATCTCATACATCACATATATCACATCATGTCATTGGCCATATCACATCACAACATGCCCTGCAAAAACAAGTTAGACGTCCTCTACTTTGTTGTTGCAAGTTTTACGTGGGTGTTATGGGCAACTAGTAAGAACCGTTCTTAACTACGCAAGGCCACAATGGTGATATTCAAGTTGCCGGTTACCCTTCTACAAGGACCGCCTCTTTCGAATCCGATTCAACTAAAGTGGGAGAGACAGACACCCGCTAGCCCTCTTTATGCAACAAGTGCATGTCAGTCGATGGAACCGTGATACGTCTCCAACGTATCTATAATTTATGAAGTATTCACGCCATATTTACAACAATTTTATATGGTTTTGGTATGATTTGCATGGAACTAACCCGGACTAACGCTGTTTTCAGCAGAACTACCGTGGTGTTGTTTTTTGTGCAGAAATGAGAAGTTCTCTAAATGCAACGAAACTTTTTGACATTTTTTTTTGGAAAAAAAGAGACACTAGAAGCTTCGTGGGAGAGCCAGAAGATCCACGAGGTGGCCACAACCCACCAGGGCACGCCAGCCCCCTTTGGCGCGCCCTGGTGTCTTTTGGGCCCCTTGTGACCCATCTTCGCGTGAACCGGCGCTCAAAAATCCTATATATTCAGAAACCCCCAGAAATAACCCTAGATCAGAAGTTCCGCCGCCGCAAGCCTCTGTAGCCATGAAAAACCAATCTAGACCCCGTTTCGGCACCCCGCCGGAGGGGGAAATCATCACCGGAGGCCATCTTCATCATCCCTATGGTCACCATGATGAGGAGGGAGTAGTCCACCCTCGGGGCTGAAGGATTGCACCAGTAGCTATGTGTTTAATCTCTCTCTCTCTCTCGTGTTCTTGATTTGGCGCGATCTTGATGTATCGCGGGCTTTGTTAATATAGTTGGATCATATGGTGTTTTCCCCTCTCTATCTTGTTGTGATGAATTGAGTTTTCCCTTTGAGATTTCATTATTACCGGATTGAATACTTTTATGGATTTGAGAGCACTTGATCTATGTCTTGGCACTCAACTCGCGGATTCCCGAGGTGACATTGGGGTAATCTATGCATAGGGGTTGATGCATGTTTTCGTCCTACTTTCTCCGGTAAAAATCTTGGGGCACTCTTTGAGGTTCTTTGTGTTGGATTGAGTATTATGAATCTGAAATTGTTTGATGCGTATCGTATAATTAACTCATGGATACTTGTGATGACATTGGAGTATCTAGGTGACATTTGAGTTGGTTGATGCATATCATATGGTATTATTTTAGTACGAACTCTTAGATAGATCGATCGGAAAGGATAACTTGGTGTTATTTTAGTACGAACTCTTGGATAGATCGATTGGAAAGGATAACTTTAAGGTGGTTTCGTACCCTACAAACAATTTCTTCTTATGTTCTCTCCTAGATAAGAACTTTGGAGTGATTCTTCGTTGCACATTGAGGGATGGTTATGTGATCCAATTATATTAGCATTGTTGAGAGATTGCACTAGCGAAAGTACGAACCCTAGGCCTTGTTTTCAAGCATTGCAATACCATTTGTGGTCACTTTTGTTACTTGCTACCTTGCTGTTTTTATTGTTACTATTACAAAAATCAATATCTACTATCATTACTACACTTGTATCACCATCTCTTCGCCGAACTAGTGCACCTATACAATTTACCATTGTATTTGGTGTGTTGGGGACACAAGAGACATTTTATTATTTGGTTGCAGTGTTGTTTGAGAGAGACCATCTTCATCCTACGCCTCCCACGGATTGATAAACCTTAGGTCATCCACTTGAGGGAAATTTGCTACTGTCCTACAAAACTCTACGCTTGGAGGCCCAACACGAGTCTACAAGAACAAGTTGTGTAGTAGACATCAAGCTCTTTTCTGGCGCCGTTGCCGGGGAGGTGAGTGCTTGAAGGTATATTTTAGATCTTGCAATCAAATCTTTTAGTTTCTTGTTTTTCACTAGTTTGGTTTTTATAAAAGAAAATTACAAAAAATGGAGTTTAGGTTGCCTCATTTGTTTCGTCTTTATAATGTATTTCGTGAAAATAAGGATTCAGAAACTTGTGCTCAATTGGTAGAGGAAGAAATTATGAAAATACTTAATGAGAATTCCTTGAATGATGAGCATGATTGCAATGTTGCTAGTATTAATTATCTAAATATTCATGATGCTAATGATACGCAAAACCACAATCTTGGGGATGCTATGTTTGATGAAGATGATATTTTTAGTCCCCCAAGTTTTGATGAAATTTATGATGATGATGGCATGCCTCCTATATATGATGATTATTGTGATGACATGTATGATATAAAGAATAATGATAACCATGAAACTTATCATCATGATTTTAGTTTTCAATTGGATTATGCCACTCAAATATCTCATGGTAGTTATTTTGTTGAGTTTGCTCCCACTACTTTGAATGAGGAGAATTTTGCTTGTGTGGGTAGTAATAAAAATTCTATGCTAGTGCATCATGGAAAGAATGATTTATGTGATAGTTATATTGTGAAATTCCTTCATGATACTACTGAAAATTATTATGAGAGAGTAACATATGCTTGTAGGAATTGCAATAATATCAAGTTTCCTCTCCATGTGTTGAAAATCTTGAAGATATGCTTCTTTTACCTTCCTATGCTAGTTGATTCTTGCTCCCATAAATTGTTTGCTCACAAAATCCCTATGCATAGGAAGCGGGTTAGAATTAAATGTTCTTGTCATGAGATTCATGATGCGCTCTTGCATGTTTCAACTACTACTTTATGTGAGCATCATTGAAATCATCATGCCTAGCTAAAAGGCTTTAAAGAAAAGCGCTTGTTGGGAGACAACCCAACACTTTTCCTTTCTGTTTTTGTGTGTTCACATGATTAATCTATTGTAGTAATCATGTTTTGTGTCTTTTATTTCAATAAAGTGCCAAGCAAAGCCTTTGGGATGACTCACAAGATGAGTAGAATTGATGCTGAACCAAAATAGAAACATTTGACTCAAGTACATCAATTTTCATTTTTTACCGGAGCATGATAATGATCTGAATTTTTTACACAGTGTTTATATACAAATTATTCAGGTTTTACTAATTTTTCAGAATTTTTAGAGAAAGGGAAGTATGGTTATACTACAGATCTTCACAGACTATTCGGTCTTTGACAGATTCTGTTTTGCATGCATAGTTTGCTTGTTTTAGTGTTCCCATAGCTTATATTCAGTGATATAAATTATTTGAATGTTAGAATACAGTAAGTATTATGTGAGAACAATAATTAATCTTGTCTTAAGAGTAGATAAGTGAATGATCTATATTTACTATACTAACCCATCTCACGAAGTTCCGTTAAGTTTTGTGTGATTGAAGTTTTCAAGTTTTGGGTGAGACACTGATATAAGAAAAATAAAGAGTGGTAAGACCCTAAGCTTGGGGATGCCCAAGGCACCCCCAAGGTAATATCCAAGTAATACTCAAGCGCCTAAGCTTGGGGATGCCCCGGAAGGCATCCCCTCTTTCGTCTTCAACATTATCGGTATATCTTACTTAGAGCTATATTTTTATTCTTCAAATAATATGTGCTTTGCTTGGATCATCATTATATTTTGTGATTTTCAGATAGGTGTTATTTATAATCTTGTTTTTCAATAAAAAGTTCCAAGAATTGCCTCTTAGGATGCTTGAGTTACATGTTTGATATTTGCTGTGTAAAAACATAAACTTTTGCTGTAGTGTTTGAATTTTCATATTTTACTGGACGTGGGAAGTTTTTGAAAATTTTACACAGTGTTGTCATATAAATACTTTATCACGTCCTAAAGTTTCATAATGTTTTGAGTTACAGAAGTACACTGTTTTCATAAATTGCTACATACTGTTTTGTTTGGACATATTGCTATCATAGTTTTGTTATCTACTTATCCTATAGTTTCCATAGCCTATATTGGTAGATATAAATTGTGAAAACGATAGTAAACAGTGGATGATGTTTGAAAATTATTTTGCAACTTTTCTTAGCATTACATGAAGTGTGGATTTATTCTTATGTGTACTAACCTATCTCACGAGTTCTTTTCGAGTTTTGTGTGGATGAAGTTTTTGAGAATAGGTGAAACCATGATATGAGAGGATTGAACGAGATACAAAAGCTCTATATTGGGGATGCCAAAGGCACCCCAAGTAAATATTTCAAGAATTCTCAAGCATCTAAGCTTGGGGATGCTATGCATCCCACCTCTCTTCATCAACAATTATCGGTTAGCCTATGTTGAGCCTAAATTTTTATTTGTCCACATGATATGTGCTATTCTTGGAGTGCTATTTTTCTTTTGCTCGCTGTTTAAATAAAATACTTTGATCTGAAAGTTTTTAGATGACAGAGAGTTCTCAAATGGCTACCCATTTACTTAACTACCCGCTTGATCTTCACTTATATCTTTTTGGAGTGGCTTGTCATTTACTCTTGTGCTTCACTTATATCCAATGAGTAAATTACTGAATGAATTGAATACCATGATGTTGAAATTATATGGTCATATCATGCCTAGTAGTAGCTCACATTGGGTTTAGAAAGTGAAATATTTTTAAGCTTGACAATCACAATATTGGTCATACAAGCAATTCGTGAATGATTAGTATAAGGAAGAGAACTTTCACATACAAACATATTATCTTGAACATCTTCTATGATTGTGAATACCCATTAATTGTTTTCAAAATTGAGCAAATTAGTTGAAGTTGGACAAGGAAGACAACGTAATGAGTTATGGTTGTGTATATTTGCATAGAAGTTATATTGTTATGGATCCTCCAACATGTGGTGTTTGCTTAGGATCTTTTGCTAGCCAAAAATTCGTACTAAGTAGAGATACTACTTGTGCATCCAAAAACCCTTAAACCTAGTTTCTTGCCATGAGTGTCCACCATACCTTCCTATGGATTGAATAAGATCCTTCAAGTAAGTTGTCATCGGTGCAAAAAGGTAATAAAAATTGCTTCTAAATGTGTTTGATCATTTAGTGTAAGAGAAAATTGAGCGTTGTACGCACTTGTGATGGAAAAGTAATAAAAGCGACGGACTGCATAACAAAGGTAGCTATCATAAGGGAAATATAATGTGACGTTCTTTTGCATTAAGGGATTGTGCATACAAAACCAAAAAGCGCATGATAACCTCTGCTTCCCTCTGTGAAGGGCCTATCTTTTACCTTTCAGTATTTACTTTTATGCAAGACTCAATAGTATGCATTCTCATTTCAACCTCAATTATTCTCTAGTTGGCAAGCATCATGTGGTGGGGAAAGATCTAGGCACATATGTCCAGTCAAATATATTTGATCATGACTTATTATTGTTGACAATTGTCTCTATGATAAAAGAGTTGGGATGCGAAACATTAAGCCCCTATCTTTCTCTGTGTTCGATGGATACCATTTGTTCTAAAAATATGCTTTGAGTACTAGCAACCATAGAAGACTATATGATGATTGAGTATGTGGAGCTCTTACATAGACTTTGTTGAGAATAAGTTGAATTGCAATTCTTTGGTGACTATGAACATAGGTTGTTAAGTTTCAAGAGAATTTATTGTTTGAACCATAACATGTGAATTGGTTGCTACTTTATCATGATGAGTTTTGTGAGAAAGAGTTGTTGTTATGATGCTAGGAAAAGTGGTTGAAATTATCATTGATCAAACTTACGCACTATGCTAGCATTCACACTTCATAAATTATTTTCTTTTATCATTTACCTACTCGAGGACGAGTAGGAATTAAGCTTGGGGATGCTGATACGTCTCCAACGTATCTATAATTTATGAAGTATTCATGCCATATTTACAACAATTTTATATGGTTTTGGTATGATTTGCATGGAACTAACCTGGACTGACGCTATTTTCAGCAGAACTACCGTGGTGTTGTTTTTTGTGCAGAAATAAAAGTTCTCCAAATGAAACGAAACTTTTTCACGGTTTTTTTGGAACAAAAGAGGCACTAGAAGCTTTGTGGGAGGGCTAGAAGAGCCACGAGGTGGCCACAACCCACCAGGGCGCGCCAGCCCGCTCTGGCGCGCCCTGCTGTCCTGTGGGCCCCTCGTGGCCCATCTTCACGTGAAACCGACGCCCAAAACTCCTATATATTCAGAAACCCCAGAAATAACCCTAGATCAGAAGTTCCGCCGCTGCAAGCCTCTGTAGCCACAAAAACCAATCTAGACCCCGTTCCGGCACCCTGCCGGAGGGGGAAATCATCACCGAAGGCCATATTCATCATCCCTATGGTCTCCGTGATGAGGAGGGAGTAGTCCACCCTTGGGGCTGAGTGTTTGTACCGATAGCTATGTGTTTAATCTCTCTTTCTCTTGTGTTCTTGATTTGGCATGATCTTGATGTATCGCGGGCTTTGTTAATATAGTTGGATCATATGGTGTTTTCTCCTCTCTATCTTGTTGTGATGAATTGAGTTTTCCCTTTGAGATTTCGTTATTACCAGATTGAATACTTTTATGGATTTGAGAGCACTTGATCTATGTCTTGGCACTCAACTCGCGGATTCCCGAGGTGACATTGGGGTAATCTATGCATAGGGGTTGATGCACGTTTTCGTCCTACTTTCTCCAGTAGAAATCTTGGGGCACTCTTTGAGGTTCTTTGTGTTGGATTGAGTATTATGAATCTGAAATTGTTTGATGCGTATCATATAATTAACTCATGGATACTTGTGGTGACATTGGAGTATCTAGGTGACATTAGAGTTGGTTGATGCGTATCATATGGTGTTTTTTTAGTTCGAACTCTTAGATAGATCGATCGGAAAGGATAACTTCATGTTATTTTAGTACGAACTGGATAGATCGATCGGAAAGGATAACTTTAAGGTGGTTTCGTACCTTACAAACAATTTCTTCTTATGTTCTCCGCTAGATAAGAACTTTGGAGTGATTCTTCGTTGCATGTTGAGGGATGGTTATGTGATCCAATTATATTAGCATTGTTGAGAGATTGCACTAGCGAAAGTACGGACCTTAGGCCTTGTTTTCAAGCATTGCAATACCGTTTATGCTCACTTTTGTTACTTGCTACCTTGCTGTTTTTTATTGCTACTATTACAAAAATCAATACCTACTATCATTACTACACTTGTATCACCATCTCTTCGCCGAACTAGTGCACCTATACAATTTACCATTGTATTTGGTGTGTTGGGGACACAAGAGACTTTTTATTATTTGGTTGCAGGGTTGTTTGAGAGAGACCATCTTCATCCTATGCCTCCCACGGATTGATAAACCTTAGATCATCCACTTGAGGGAAATTTCTACTGTCCTACAAAACTCTGCGCTTGGAGGCCCAACACGAGTCTACAAGAACAAGTTATGTAGCTGACATCATACCGGTCTCTCGTACATGGACGAGTAAGGTTGATCCGAGCCCCTTCATCCCACAATATCGCCGAATCAAGATAAGACTAAGTAAGTAAGCAATCTGAACATCAACGCCCACAAACTCTTTTTTTTCCTACTCGTGTATGTTATCTACGCATAAACCTGGCTCTGATACCACTGTTGGGGAATCTTGCATAGGAAACAAAAAATTTCCTACGAAAACACCCAAAATCTATCTATGGAGATCAACAGCTACGAGAGGGGGAGTGCATCTACATACCCTTGTAGATCACTAAGCGGGAAGCGTTAAGGAACGCGGTTGAGGTAGTCGAACGTCTCCGTGATCCAATCACGATTCGTCCCACGATCCAATCACGATCTGTCCCGCGATCCAATCACGATCCGTCCTGCGATCCAATTACGATCTGTCCCGCGATCCAATCACGATCTGTCCTGATTTAGCGCCGAACGGACGGCACCTCCGCGTTCAGGACACGTACAGCTCGATGACGTCTCCACCTCCTTGATCCAGCAAGCGAGGGTGAAGAGGTAGATGAGATCTCCGGCAGCACGACGGCGTGGTGGCGGAACTGTCCCGGCAGGGCTTCGCAAAGCATTAACGGAACCAATCTAGAGGAGAAACGGATCTAGAGGGAGAGAGAGGGCTGCGCCGTGGCCTTAGGGGTGCGGCTGCCCTCTCTCCTCTCCACTATATATAGGGGAAGGGAGGAGGGGTGGTGCCCTAGGGTTTCCCCTAGGGCCGGCGGCCAAGGAGGTGTCCACCTCCCACAAGGGAGGTGGGGCGCGCCCTAGGGAGGAGTCCCTCCCCTCTTGGACTCCTCCCACCTACCAACCATTGGGGAGCTTGGGCCCTTGGGGTCGGCTACCCAGCCCACCAGGGGCTGGTGCGCCACCTCCTCAGCCCATGTGCCCCCCCCGGGATGGGTGGGCCCCTCTCGATGGACCCCCGGAACCCTTTCGGCACTCCCGGTACAATACCGGAAACACCCGAAACCTTTCCAGAACCCGAATACCACTTTCCTATATATCAATCTTTACTTCTAGACAATTCCGGAGCTCCTCGGGACATCCGGGATCTCATCCGGGACTCCGAACAACCTTCGGTCACCAACACATACATCTCAACAATACAAAATCGTCACCGAACATTAAGTGTGCATACCCTGCGGGTTCGAGAACTATACAGACATGACCGAGACACCTCTACGGTCAATAACCAATAGCGGGACCTAGATGCCCTTATTGTTTCCCACATATTCTACAAAGATCTTTATCGGTCGAACCACGATGTCAAGGATTCAATCAATCCCGTATGCAGTTCCCTTTGTCCATCGGTATGTTACTTGCCCGAGATTCAATCGTCGGTATCTCCATACCTAGTTTAATCTTGTTACCGGCAAGTCTCTTTATTCGTTCCGTAATACAAGATCCCATGACTAACTCCTTAGTCACATTGCTTGCAAGCTTCTTATGATGATGTATTACCGAGTGGTCCCAAAGATACCTCTCTGTCATACGGACTGACAAATGCCAGTCTCGATCCATGCCAACCCAACAGACACCCTCGGAGATACCTGTAGATCACCTTTATAGTCACCCAGTTACGTTGCGACGTTTGATACACACAAGGCATTCCTCCGGTGTCAGGGAGTTGCATGCTCTCATGGTCGTAGGAACAGATACTTGACATGGATAAAGCATTAGCAATAAACTACCACGATCAAATGCTATGCTTAAGGTTGGGTCTTTGTCCATCACATCATTCTTCTAATGATGTGATCCCATTATCAAATGACAACTCACTTCCATGGTTATGAAACCTCAACCATTTTTGATCAACGAGCAAGTCTAGTAGAGGCTTACTAGGGACACAATTTTGTCTATGTATCCACACATGTATCTGAGTTTTCCAATCAAGACAATTATAGCGTGGATAATAAACGATTATCATGAAAAAGGAAATATGATAATAACTATTTTATTATTGCCTCTAGGGCATATTTCCAACACAATAGTCATCGCATCTTCGCTTTGATCTATCCGATGTAATCCTATTATGCGGTGTGTTTGTTGGGATCTGATGAATTGTGGGTTTTTGTTCAGATTATTCATGAAAAGTTTTTGAGATGCTTCTGAATTATATTATCTCTTATGTGCATGATCATTATAGCTTCGTAATGCTCTCCTATCTATTGATGGCCAAGTAGATTGATATTTCATCGGTGGGAGTGGTGCGTTGTGGTAGGTTCAACCTGTCGAGTTTCTTTATCCCAGTGACAAAGTAGGGACAAGATGCATATTTGTGTTGTTGCTACTAAGGATTAAACGATGGGGTTCATTCATATTGTTTGAGTTTACTTTGTCTACATCATGTCATCGTTCTCCAAGCATTACTCTGTTTTACTTAATAGTCTAGATGCATGCTGGATAGCGGTCGATGAGTGGAGTAATAGTAATAGGTGCAGGCAGGAGTCGGCCTATTTGCTTATGGAAGTGATGCCTGTATATACAGGATCATTGCCATGAACATCGCATAACTATCCGCTTTTCTATCAATTGCCCAACAGTAATTTGTTTACCCACCGTATGCTGCCTACATGAGAGATATCGCTAGGAACACTATGGCCCCCGGGTATATTCACTTATATATTCGCAAACGCTATATTTACCTTGCTGCCTTTATTTATTTTGCAATTTATATTTATCAACAATTACCTACACAACTCATTTGCTTGCAAATAACGAGATCAAGGGGATTGCCAACCCTCTTGCCCGCGTTGGGTGCAAGTTGTTTGTTCATTTGTGTGCAGCTGATATGTCTCCAACGTATCTATAGTTTTTGATTGTTCCATGCTGTTATATTATCATTCTTGGATATTTTACAATCATTTTATAGCAACTTTATATCATTTTTTGGGACTAACCTATTGACATAGTGTCAAGTGCTAGTTGCTGTTTTTTGCTTGTTTTTTACTTCGCAGAATATCAGTACCAAACGGAGTCCAATCGTGATGAAACTTTTTGGAGATTTTTTTGGACCAAAAGAAAGCTAGTAGGACAAAGAAACACCTGGGAGGAGACCCAGAAGACACCAGGGCGCGCCAGAGGCCCCCGGCGCACCCTGGTGGGTTGTGGTGGCCTCGGGACTCCCCTCCACCGCCTCTTAGCTCTATAAATACCCAAATATTCCAGAAACCCTAAAGGAGTCGACGAAAAACACTTCCATCCGCCGCAAGTTCCAGAACCGCGAGATCCAATCTAACACCATCACAGAGGGGTTCATCGTCCTCATTGGTGCCCCTCCGAGGATGCGTGAGTAGTCCACCATAGACCTACGGGTCCGTAGGTAGTAGCTAGATGGCTTTCTCTCTCCCTTTTGATTATCAATACAATGGTCTCTTTGATGTAATGACTTTTTGCGGTGTGTTTGTTGGGATCCGATGAATTTTGAGTTCATGATCAGTTTCTATCCTTGAATATTATATGAGTGTTCTTTTGATCTCTTATATGCATGATTACTTATAGCCTCGTATTTCTTCTTCGAATCTTTGGTTTAGTTAGGCCAACTAGATCGATTTGTCTTGCCATGGAAAGAGGTGCTTTGTGATGGGTTCGATCTTGCGGTGTCCTCTCTCAGTGACAGAAGGGCTAGCAAGGCACGCATGTATAGTTGCTATTAAGGATAACAAGATGGGGTCTATCCCTACATGAATAGATCTTGCCTACATCATGTCATCATTCTTATTGCATTACTCTATTTCTCCATGAACTTAATACACTAGATGCAAGCTGGATGGCGGTCGATGTGTGGAGTAATAGTAGTAGATGCAGAATCGTTTCGGTCTACTAATCTTGGACGCGATGCCTATATAATGATCGTCGCCTTGGATATCGTCATGATTATTTGATCTTCTATCAATTTCCCAACAGTAATTTGTTTACTCACCGTGTGCTATACTCATGAGAGAAGCCACTAGTGAAACCTACGCCCCCCAGGTCTACTTTTCCAACATATTGCTTTCCGATCTATCTTTTGCCGCTTTTGTTTTCAGATCTATTATTCCAAAAACCCAAAAATACATTGCTGCACTTTTTATTTGCCTCTTTTATTTTGTGTTCTTGTGAGATATATTTTTCCAATCTACTACACCTAATCTATCTTTTTACCGTTGAGAGATTGACAACCTCTCTTACGCGTCGGGTTGCAAGTATTTGTTTTTTGTGTGCAGGTACCGTTTACATAGCGTTGTGTGGTCCTCCTCCTAGGTTCGATACCTTGGTTTCGTAACTGAGGGAAATACTTACCGTCATTGTGCTGCATCATCCATTCCTCTTTGGGGAAATACCGACGAAGTCTCAAGCCACGTCAAAGGAATTTCTGGCGCCGTTGCCGGGGAGGAGGTGCAGAAGTAGTCTCTCTTCAACGTGCCAATCTCTGGCGCCGGGGAGACATCATCAACATCTACCAGGTTCCTAATCACAAATCTCATCTCCCCCACTTCACCAAATTTGCCGTTTTATTCGCCCACTTTTTCGTTTGCCCTCTTTCTCGTCTGATCTCTTGTTTGCTTGCGATCTTGTTTGTGTAGTCACGATGACTCAAGAAAATACCAAATTGTGTGATTTTTCCAATACCAATAATAATGATTTTATTAGTACTCCGATTGCTCCTCCCGCCACTAGTGCGGAGTCTTGTGATATTAATGCCGCTATGTTGAATCTTGTCATGAAAGATCAATTTTCCGGCACTCCTAATGAGGATGCCACGTCCCATCTAAACACATTCGTAGAATTGTGTGATATGCAAAAGAAAAAAGATGTGGACAATGATGTAGTGAAGTTGAAATTATTTCCTTTCTCCTTGCGGGATCGTGCAAAAAATTGGTTTTCTTCTTTGCCTCCCAATAGTATCGATTCTTGGAATAAGTGCAAGGATGCTTTTATTACTAAGTATTTTTCCTCCCGCGAAAATTATTTCCCTTAGAACTCAAATCATGAATTTTAAGCAACTTGAGCATGAACATGTTGCACAATCTTGGGAAAGAATGAAATTGATGCTGGGAAATTGTCCTACTCATGGTTTAAATCTTTGAATGATCATACAAAACTTTTATGCGGGATTGAATTTTGTCTCTAGAAATCTTTTAGATTCCGCCGCGGATGGCACTTTTATGGTAATTACTTTGGGTGAAGCTACTAAATTGCTAGATAATATTATGGCAAATTATTCCCAATGGCATACTGAAAGAGCACCTACTAGTAAAAAAAGTTAATTCGGTTGAAGAAAGTAGTAATTTGCATGAAAAAGTTGATGCTCTTATGAAGTTGGTTGCTAGAAAAAATGCTTCTATTGATCTTAATGATGTGCCTTTGTCTACTTTGATTGACAAAAATAGTGATTCGGTAGATGTGAACTTCGTCTCGCAAAACAATTTTAACAAAAATGCTTATAGAGGTTATTTTAATCGTAGGCCTTTTCCTAGAAATTCCTCTAATAATTATGGCAATTCCTATGGTAATTATTTTTACAATAATAATAGGAACCCCTCTGATCTTGAAAGTAATATTAAATAATTTATCAATGCTCAAAAAGTTTTCAATACAACGATAGAAGAGAAGTTGAATACGATTGATGATATGTCTAGAAGCATTGATAGGATTTCCCATGATGTAGAAAATCTCAAGTTGAAAGCTTTTGCACCTAAGATTGATGAATCAATTAAAGCTTTATATGTTTCTATCGATGAAAGTAAGAAAAGAACCGCTATGCTTAGAGCTAAAAGAGAATTTTTAGAAAAAGCGTTTTCTAGTGATTGCTTCCATAAAAATGATGAAGATCTTAAAGTGATTGGTGTTTATTATATTGATTCCTTGTTTAGTAATATTAAAATTGATGATAAAGGGACTGAAGTAGAGTCAAGTTTAGCTAGAAGGCATCCCAATTATTTGGAGGGTGAAAATCTTGATGAAAAAATTGATGAAAGTGGGTTTGAAGAGGTCCAAACGTTAACTAGTGATGTGCCCACTATTTTGGATTGCAAAGATTTTAATTATGATAGTTTCTCTTTGATTGAATGTATTTCTTTGCTGCAATCCATGATAAATTCACCCTATGCTTATGAACAAAATAAAGCTTTTACTAAACATATTGTTGATGCCATGATGAATTTTTTTGAAGAAAAGTTGGAGTTAGAGATTTCAATTCCTAGAAAATTACATGATGAGTGCGAACCTACCATTAAACTCAAGATTAAATTTTTTGAGTGCTTTGCTTTATGTGATTTGGGTGCTAGTCTTTCCACAATTCCGAAGTCTCTATGTGATGTGCTTGGTCTTACCAATATTGAAGAATGTTCTCTTAATTTGCACTTGGCGGATTCTACTATTAAAAAGCCTTTGGGAAGAATTAATGATGTTCTTATTCTTGCAAATAGGAACTATGTGCCCATTGATTTTATTGTTCTTGATATTGATTGCAATCCGTCTTGTCCCATTATACTTGGTAGACCGTTTTTATGCACTATAGGTGACGTGATTGATATGAAAGAAGTCAATATTAAATTTCAATTTCGACTAAGAAAGGGTATGGAACACTTCCCTAGAACAAGAATTAATCCACCATATGAATCAATCATGAGAGCATCCTATGGAGTAAAAACTAAACATGACAATACTTGAATCTATGCATTATGCCTAGCTAGGGGCGTATAACGACAGAGCTTGTTGGGAGGCAACCCAATGAATAAATTTATTTCTATCTTTTTCTTTATGTTTTTGAGTGTTGAGACAATTATTCTACTATTATGATTGTGTTTTTTATGTTTTAATTAGTGTTTGTGCCAAGTAAAGCCTTTAGGATGATTCACAAGATGAGTAGAAACAATGCTGAATCTGAAACAGAAACTTTGACTCGAGTGCAGGAATTTTCATTTTTTACTGGAGCGTGATAATAACCTGAAATTTTAACACAGTATTTCTATACAAATTATTTACGTTGTACTAATTTTTCTGAATTGTTAGAGTTACATAAGTATGGTTAGAGTACAGATTACTACATATTGTTCTCTTTTTGACAGATTCTGTTTTCGTTGCATTGTGTGCTTGTTTTGATGAATCTATGGGTTGTATTGAAGGGTATAAGCCATGGTAAAGTTAGAATTCAGTATATATAATGTAATAATAAAATATGAATGGGTTTGCAACAGTACTTAGAGTGGTGATTTGCTTTATTATACTAACGTATCTCACGAAGGTTTTGTTGAGTTTTGTGTGATTGAAGTTTTCAAGTTTTGGGTGAGATAACGATGGATGAAGGAATAAGTAGTGAAAAGAGCATAAGCTTGGGGATGCTACAGCACCCCCAAGATAATATCCAAAGATAAACAAGCAACTAAGCTTGGAGATGCCCTGAGTGGCATCCCCTCTTTCTTCTAACGACCATCGGTATTTTACTTGGAGTTATATTTTTATTCGTCACATATCATGAGTTTTGCTTGGAGCGTCCTGTATTATTTAAGTCTTTGCTTGATTTGCTTTTTAGTTTGTCACAAGTATCCTTGCTGGACACACCTATTTGTGAGATCCAAAATTATGCTATGATTTGTTAGAATTACTCTATATGCTTCACTTAAATTTTTTGAGCTATGGAATTGCTCTAGTGCTTCATTTATCTCTTTTTTAGAACGGTGTGCTTTAGAAATTTTGAAGAAATACTCTCATGCTTCACTTAGATTAATTTGAGATCTAGTAAACTTTGAAGAAATTCTCTCATGCTTCACTTATATTATTTTGAGAGATGAAATTTTTATGCTCATGTTCTTCACTTAAATTTATTTGAAATTGTCAAAAGCAATGGCAATATATGAAACTAGTCCCAAAGTGATAGATATTCAAGAGGGATATAATAAAAACTTTCATGAAGATCATTGGACAAATTAAAACTTGATTCCTTGTAATAGTTTTGAGACATGATGATAGTAATATGTGAGTCATGTTGGTGAGTAATAATTATGCTTTCGTAAGAATATTGGTGTTAAGGTTTGTGACTCCCTATGCAAGCATGAAAGTCAATAGTTGTGCAATGAAATTACATCCTACTTATGGTGCATTATTCGGTGTTAGTTATGCTCAATGCCTGTTTATGTGAATTTTTGTTTCTTGGTTGGTTGCTTCTCAATCTATTTGCTAGCCTCCACTTGTACTTAGTAGACTAGTATGCAGGCACGAGCCAAGAACGCCCCCCTGCTACCAACAGTTTGAATATATGCATCTTTGCATGGGGCACCATATAGAGGAAAAGCTTTGTCTAGAATATGTCTTATTGATGTAACTGTAATATTTTTGTGTTGCATCAAGAATTAAACAGACTCGGTGGATGTGTGTGTGTGTGCGCGCGCGCGCGCGTGTGTGTGTGTGTTATATTGGGAATTTTGAGGTGTAAATTGTACTTGATGATGTTTGCAAAGTTCACCATACAACCCCAACTTGCAAATCAACGGCTTGGGTTACTCTAAAGGGGCCTTTGGTGGGAAAAGGGGGTAGAGCCAAGTGGCAAATCTAAGTTCAAAATTTTGTGTACTATATTGTGGTATAGAAATACTACTTGTGCATCCAAAATCCTTAAACCCAGTTTTGCCTTATGAGTCCACCATACCTACCTATATGCGGTATTTCCATGCCGTTCTAAGCAAATTTGTATGTGCCATCTCTAATTTTCAAAATGAATTTCCTTTTTGTGTGCTCGTACCGCTCATGAAACGGTAGGGGGTGTCCAATATTTTTCCATGCTAGATGTGTTATTCTCAAGATGAGTGTTTATTCACTTGTCATTGCACGAGAGTACGGCGGTAATAGGCATGCCCAGTCCCGAAATGAAAAAGAAATTTACTTTTTGTTGTCAAATAATAAATTCCTTGGATAGTGTTGGTAAGGAAGGCAACCGTGGATACGGCTAGCCATGGATTGGGAAAGAATGGTGGAAAAATGAATAAACTTTATTTTATGTTTGGGAACCGCCTATGATGTATCTAGCATGGAAAGTATTGAGAACTACTTTGTTGTTTTCGTTGACAGGAAAGGCATGCCACCCAAAATATTTCTCTCTCTCAATTTAAGCTTTGAGCTCTGGCACCTCTACAAATCCCTACTTCCCTCTGCGAAGGGCTTATCTATTTACTTTGTGCAATTTTTATTTTTAAATTGAGTCTCCATCTTCTCTTATAAAGCACCAACTAGGGGGCACTATGATCATATTTGTGCATTGGGTGTAGCTAATATTTGAGTGTGTTTCATGAATGGATCAATGATTGAGCATGATGTGCTAGGTATAGCTTTCTTTAGTGTTGATATTTTGAAAGACATGGTTGCTTGTTGGTATGCTTGAGTATTAAAGTCTTCATGACAAAACTAGACTATTGCTTTGAACCATCTAAAAAGTCCAAATGTCCATGCTACAAAAGAAAAGAATATGTAATGAACATGTTAGGGAGCATTCCACATCAAAAATTCTGTTTTTATCATTTACCTACTCGAGGACGAGTAGGAATTAAGCTTGGGGATGCTGATACGTCTCCAACGTATCTATAATTTTTATTGTTCCATGTTGTTATATTATCATTCTTGGATGTTTTACAATCATTTTATAGCAACTTTATATCATTTTTTGGGACTAACCTATTGACATAGTGCCAAGTGCCAGTTGGTGTTTTTTTGCTTGTTTTTTTACTTCGCAGAATATCAATACCAAACGGAGTCCAATCGCGATGAAACTTTTTGGAGATTTTTTTGGACCAGAAGAGAGCCAGTGGGCCAAAGAAGCACCTGGGAGGAGACCCAGGGGGCCCAGAAGACACCAGGGCGTGCCAGAGGCCCCCTGCGCACCCTGGTGGGTTGTGGTGCCCTCGGGACTCCCCTCCACCGCCTCTGAGCTCTATAAATACCCGAATATTCCAGAAACCCTAAAGGAGTCGACGAAAAACACTTCCAGCCGCCGCAAGTTCCAGAACCGCCAATCTAACTCCATCATTGAGGGGTTCATCATCCTCATTGGTGCCTCTCCGATGATGCGTGAGTAGTCCACCATAGACCTACGGGTCCGTAGGCAGTAGCTAGATGGCTTTCTCTCTCTCTTTTGATTCTCAATGCAATGGTCTCTTCGAGATCTATTTGATATAATGACTTTTTGCTGTGTGTTTGTTGGGATCCGATGAGTTTTGAGTTCATGATGAGTTTCTATCCATGAATATTATTTGAGTCTTCTTTTGATCTCTTATATGCATGATTACTTATAGCCGTGTATTTCTTCTTAGAATCTTTGGTTTAGTTAGGCCAACTAGATCAATTTTTCTTGCCATGGGAAGAGGTGCTTTGTGATGCGTTCGATCTTGCGGTGTCCTCTCCAAGTAACAGAAGGGGCAGCGAGGTACGCATGTATCGTTGCTATTAAGGATAACAAGATGGGGTCTATCCCTACATGAATAGATCTTGCCTACATCATGTCATCGTTCTTATTGCATTACTCCATTTCTCCATGAAGTTTATACACTAGATGCATGCTGCATAGCGGTCGATGTGTGGAGTAATAGTAGTAGATGCGGAATCGTTTCGGTCTACTAATCTTGGACGTGATGCCTATATAATGATCATCGCCTTGGATATCGTCATGATTATTTGATCTTCTATCAATTGCCCAACAGTAATTTGTTTACCCACCGTGTGCTATACTCATGAGAGAAGCCACTAGTGAAACCTACGGCCCCCGGGACTACTTTTCCATCATATTGCTTTCCGTTCTGTCTTTTGCCGCTTTTGTTTTCAGATCTATTATTCCAAAAACCCAAAAATACCTTGTTGCACTTTTTATTTACCTCTTTTGTTTTGTGTTCTTGCGAGTATTTGTTCTTTGTGTGCAGGTACCGTTTACATAGCGTTGTGTGGGCCTCCTCCTAGGTTCGATATCTTGGTTTCATAACTGAGGGAAATACTTACCATCGCTGTGCTGCATCATCCCTTCCTCTTTGGGGAAATACCGACGCAGTCTCAAGCCACGTCAGCAGCCGCTGAATATAGTTGAGGATTGATATTCCTATTGGTTCGATAATCCTTGGTTTTATAACTGAGGGAAATACTTATCCGCTTTGTGCTGCAATTACCCGTTCCTCTTCACGGAAAACCCAACGCAGATCACAAGTATCAGGAAGGATTTCTGGCGCCGTTGCCGGAGAGTATCATCATCAACTACCAAGTAACTTCACACAAATTTTCATTCACTTGTTCTTCTTTTTATTTGCTGTTATATTTAGCTTATCACATAAAAATAAAAAATACAAAAATATTTACCTTTGCTTGTTACTAGTTTCCTTGTTTGAAGTCATGGTTAGTTCCTCTCCGGATATGCCTCAATCTCCCTACTTGGGAGAGGGTTCCCCAATCTTAAATTTTAAGCAAGCAGGTGATGAGTCCCTTAAAGAGGCATGGGATAGATTATTAGAAATACAAGAAAAAGCTAATCCCAAGAGTCATATCAATTTGCTCCTTAGAAGTTTTTACGTTGGTTTATCTCTTTCTCATAGACGTGTCTTGGATTCTATGTTTGAGAAAGATTTTCTTGGGAACAATGCTTTTGACACCTATGATAGGATGAAAAATATATTTGGACAAACCAAAATATAAACCATTGAACCACCCATATTGGCATGCTTCCGTCAAACTGAATTAATAAAAGAAACTAAGGCCATTATGGGAACCAATTTCAAAGGGTTGTACAACATGTCTACTAAAACCAATGGGAACATGGTATTGCAAAATAAGAAATTGGACATTATGGACCAAAAGATTGATGCCCTCAACCTGTTGAAGGATGCAATTAAGACTCTCAATTGCAAGCTTAAACAATACTTCCAAAGGGTCAAAGATGGCAATACTTCAAACTATGCATTATGCCTAGCTAGGGGCATAAAACAATAGCGCTTGTTGGGAGGCAACCCAATAGTTATCTTTAAATTTTTGCTTAGAACTTTCTGTTTATTTTTAATAGAATGATTATTGCCTCTGTAATGATTATGTTTTTGTGTTTAAATTAGTGTTTGTGCCAAGTAAAGCCTTTGGGACGACTCACAAGATGAGTAGAATCGATGCTAAAACAAAACACAAACTTTTGACTCTAGTACAGGAATTTTCATTTTTTGCTGGAGCGTGATAATGATCTGAAATTTTTACACAGTGCTGATATACGAAGTTTAGAGGTTTTACCAATTTTAAAGAATTTTTAGAGTTACATAAGTATAGGGTCTCTACAGATTGCTACAGACTGTTCTGTTTTAGACAGATTCTATTTTTGGTTGCATAGTTGCTTATTTTGATTAAACTATGGATTGTATCGGGGGTATAAGCCATGGAGAAGTTATACTAAAACACCTATTATTAATTTATGAAATTTTAATTAATTTACAACAGTACTTAAAGTATGCAATATGTTTCTTATACTAACGGATGTCACGAGGTTTTGTTGAGTTTTGTGTGATTGAAGTTTTCATGTTTTGGGTGTTATCTTGATGGACAAAGGAATAAGGAGTAGCAAGAGCCTAAGCTTGGGGATGCCCAAGGCACCCCAAGGTAATATTTTAAAGGATACTCAAGCGTCTAAGCTTGGGGATGCCACGGTAGGCATCCCCTCTTTCGTCTCGAATCCATCGGTATGTCACTTGAAGCTATATTTTTATTCGTCACATGATACGAGTTTTGCTTGGAGCGTCGTTTGCTTTTGTTTGCTTTTACTTTCAGTTTGCCACAATCATTGTTTGTTGGACACACTTATTTAAGAGAGACACGCCTTCATCATAATATGTTAGAATACTCTATTTGCTTCACTTATATCTTTTGAGCTTAGCAGTTGCTCTAGTACTTCACTTATATCCTTTTGAGCACGGTGGCATGTAGATTTTAAAATTTTGATTTCACTCTCATTCTTCACTTATATTTGTTTGAGATTTAATAAATAGTGACAGTAATTTGCATGGGTCATATAGACTAGTCCAAAAATATTAGGTATTCAAAGAGTGATAATCAAAACCATCATGTAGCACATATAGAGAAAATGTGGGTTAATGATATGGATGTAGTAATATGAAATCGGTGTGAGTTCATAATTGTTAAACTGTAGAAGTGTCGATATTAAGAGGGGTTGACATTTTTGTTCATCTAAAAATTAAAGAGGCATGGTGTGATGTGTGAGCATTTCTATCCCTCGTTGAAATCCTCGTGTTGTTTCGGATCGAAAGCGCACGATGGTTAACTCCTCCCAACCTCTTCCCTCGGGGCATGCGATTAGTACTTTGACCTATGACAAACTAATAAAACTTTGCAATAAGTATATGAGTTCTTTATGACTAATGTGAAACCATGTACATACGCAATCTCACATTTTCATAATTTGCTAGCCTCTTCGGTACCGTGCATAGCCCGTTCTCACCTCGACGATCGGTGCAACTTTCGCCGATGCATCCATACCCCGTGACATGATATGCTCTGTTGCACATAATCCTTATTATATCTTCCTCAAAACAGCCACCATACCTACCTATCGAGGCATTTCCATAGCCATTCCGAGATATATTGCCATGCAAATTCCATCGTCCGTTCACATGACTAGTTCGTTCAACGTCATATTGCTTTGCATGATCGTATAGAGCTGACATAGTATTTGTGGCAAAGCCACCTTCATAATTTTTTGGATACATGTCACGCTAGATCATGGAACATCCTGGTACACTGCCAGAGGCATTCATACAGAGTCATATCTTCATATCAGTTCTCCATGTTGAGTTGTAAGTAAATAAAAGTGTGATGATCATCATTATTAGAGCATTGTCCCAGTGAGGAAAGAATGATGGAGACGATGATTCTCCCATAAGTCGAGATGAGACTCCGGACGAAAATAAAGATGGGTAGGCCAAATGAGCCCACCATCCATTCAAAAAAAGAGAAAAAATGAGAGAAGGGACTTTACTACTATCCTTTACCACACTTGTGCCTCAAAGTGGCACCATGTTCCTCATGTAGAGAGTCTCATGATATATCACTTTCATATGCTAGTGGGAATTACCTATTCATTATTTCAAACTTGGCTTGTATATTCCTACGACGGGCTTCCTCAAATGCCGAGGTCTTCATGAGCAAGCAAGTTGGATGCACACCCCACTTAGCTTCATTTGACCTTTCATACACTTATAGTTCTAGTGCACCATTTGCATGGCAATCCCTACTCCTTGCATTGACATCTATCGATGGGCATCTCCATAGCCCGTTGGTACGCCTAGTTGTGTGAGACTATCTTCTCCACTTCCTACCCCTTTGATATCTACCACCATACTCTATTCCACCTAAATGCTATGTCCAATGGCTCACGCTCATGTATTGCGTGAAGAATAAAAAATTGATGCATATTGAAAAAGTACGAACCAATTGCCTGACTTGGACACCGTGGTGCTTAACATTTGTATTAATGTGGTGAAGATGGAGCCATGCCTTGCTAATACAATAAGATGAATGGGGGAGGGGTAAACATTTCTTATGAATTGTATACTTTTAAGAATTAACAATTCTGTTTAATATTTGTTGATTCATCTTTTCTCAATGAGCATACCTGAATAAGATTACATAGTGGATAGCATGTCACATCAAAAATTCTGTTTTTATCATTTACCTACTCGAGGACGAGCATGAATTAAGCTTGGGGATGCTTGATACGTCTTCAACGTATCTATAATTTTTGATTGTTCCATGCTGATATATTATCATTCTAGGATACTTTTTGGGTCATTGTTTACCAATTTATAATATTTTTGAGCACTAACCTATTGACCCACTGCCCAGTGCCAGTTGCTGTTTTCTGCGTGTTTTTACCTTTGCAGGTTTACTGTACCAAACAAAGTCCAATTGCCATGAAACTTTTTGATGATTTTTCTGGACTATATGAAGACCTAGAAGCTTCGAAAGGAAGCCAGGAGGCACACGAGGGCCCCACCACACATCAGGCGCGCCCTGGGGGGGCGCCCTGACATGTGGTGGCCCCCTCGGGCACCTCCTGACGTCCCTCTTCGGCCTATAAATTCTCTAATATTCTGAAAACCCAAGAGGCAGTCCCGAAACCCTTTTTCTGCCACCGCAAGTCTCTGTTCCGTCGCGAGGCCATCTGGAGCTCCGTTCCGGCACCCTGCCGGATGGGGGATCGATCACGGAGGGCTTCTTGATCAACCTTGCTGCCCTCATGATGATGTGTGAGTAGTTCAACACAGACCTACGGGTCCATAGCTAGTACCTAGATGGCAATCTCTCTCTCTTATGATCTTCAATACAATGGTCATCGCATCTTCGCTTTGATCTATCCGATGTAATCCTATTATGCGGTGTGTTTGTTGGGATCCGATGAATTGTGGGTTTATGTTCAGATTATTCATGAAAAGTATTTGAGATGCTTCTGAATTGTATTATCTCTTATGTGCATGATCATTATAGCTTCGTAATGCTCTCCGATCTATTGATATGCTTTGGCCAAGTAGATTGATATTTCATCGGTGGGAGTGGTGCGTTATGGTAGGTTCAACCTGGCGAGTTTCTATATCCCAGTGACAACGTAGGGGACAAGATGCGTCTTTGTGTTGTTGCTACTAAGGATAAAACGATGGGGTTCATTCATATTGTTTGAGTTTACTTTGTCTACATCATGTCATCGTTCCCCAAGCATTACACTGTTTTACTTAATACTCTAGATGCATGCTGGATAGCGGTCGATGAGTGGAGTAATAGTAATAGGTGCAGGTAGGAGTCGGCCTATTTTCTTATGGACATGATGCCTATATATACATGATCATTGCCGTGAACATTGCATAACTATTCGCTTCTCTATCAATTGCCCAACAGTAATTTGTTTACCCACCGTATGCTGCCTACATGAGAGATGTCGCTAGGGAATACTATGCCCCCCCGGGTCTATTTACTTATATATATTCGCAAACACTATATTTACCTCGCTGCCTTTTATTTACTTTTTATTTATTTTGCAATTTATATTTATCAACAATTATCTACACAACTAATTTTCTTGCAAAGAACGATATCAAGGGGATTGAGAATCCTCTTGCCCGTGTTGGGTGCAAGTTGTTTGTTCATTTGTGTGCAGCCGCTGAAGACGGTTGAGGATTGATATTCCTATTAGTTCGATAAACCTTGGTTTCATAACTGAGGGAAATACTTATCCGCTTTGTGCTGCAATTACCCGTTCCTCTTCACTGAAAACCCAACGCAGATCACATGTATCAACCGCCATCATGCCACCCTCAATTTTAAGCATCTTCGTCCCTGCCAGCGGCCGCACAACCTCCGCAACCATCTTTCGGTTGTCTCCTTGCGACTCTATCGCTTTGGGTTCGTCGCACATTTCGACTTCGGCCGAATCAAAGATGCTCGGTCACTGCCGCGCCGTCACTCGATTAGCAGAATCTTCATTGTCGTCGTCGCCGCGCCGAACAGCCTCCGTGACTCAATCGGTCGTCTCCTGATACGTCTCCATCATAACTATAATTTTTGATTGTTTCATGCCAATATTATACAACTTTCACATACTTTTGGCAACAATTTATATGATTTATTGGACTAACCTATTGATCCAGTGCCCAGTGCCAGTTCCTGTTTGTTGCATGTTTTTTGTTTCACAGAATTACCATAACAAACGAAGTCCAAACACGATAAAAATTTACAGAGATTTTTTTCGGAATATTTGTGAATTTTGAGAAGTGGAATCAATGTAAACGGAGGCCGACAGCCCCCACGATACATCAGGGCGTGGCCAGGGGGCCCAACCGCGGCCTGGTGGGTGCTGCCCACCTCGTACGTCGGTTGGAGCTCTCCTTCGGGCGCAAGGAAGTTAATTTTCGGATAAAACCCCCCTCAAAATTTCAGCCCGATCGGAGTTACGGATTTCCGGGAATATAAGAAATGGTTTTCGGCCAGAAAACAGGAACACGAAACAGAAGTGAACAGAGAGGGAGATCCAATCTAGGAGGGGCTCCTGCCCCTCCGCCGTCATGGCGGCCGTGGACCAGAGGGGGAACTCTCCTCCCATCTAGGGGGAGGCCAAGGAAGAAGAAGAAGGAGGGGGGCTCTCTCCCCCTCTCTCCCGGTGGCGCCGGAATGCCGCCGGGGCAAGCATCGTGACGGCGATCTACTCCAACAACTTTGCCACCGTCAACACCAACTCTCTCCCCCTCTATGCAGTGGTGTAACTCCCCTTTTCCCCGCTGTAATCTCTACTTAAACATGGTGCTCAACTCCATATACTATTTCCCAATGATAGATGGCTATCCTATGATGTTTGAGTAGATCCGCTTTGTCCTATGGGCTAATTGATGATCGTGGTTGGTATGATTGTATATTTTATTGTGGTGCTGTCCTACGGTGCCCTCCGTCTCACGCAAACGTGAGGGATCCTCGCTGTAGGGTGTTGCAATGTGTTCATGATTTGCCTATTATGGGTTGCTTGAGTGACAGAAGCATAAACCCGAGTAGGTGGGTTGTTGCATATGGGAGTAAAGAGGACTTGATACTTAATGCTATGGTTGGGTTTTACCTTAAAGATCTTTAGTAGTTGCGGATGCTTGCTAGAGTTCCAATCATAAGTGCATATGATCCAAGTAGAGAAAGTATTTTAGCTCATGCCTCTCCCTCATGTAAAATTGCAAGAATGATTACCGGTCTAGTTATCAATTGCCTAGGGACAAATAACCTTCTTGTTTGACAAAAGCTTTCTACTAAACAACTAACTTTTATTATCTTGCAATTCACTCGTAGTTTTATTCCTGCTAAGTACTTCTAGTTTTATTCGTGCAAACTATCCTATGACCTACAAAGTGGTTTCATACTTGTTCTAGGTAAAGTAAGCATTAGCGTGCGTAGAGTTGTATCGGTGGTCGATAGAACTTGAGGGAATATTTGTTATACCTTTAGCTCCTCGTTGGGTTAGACACTCTTACTTATCGAAAAAGGCTACAAACGATCCCTTACACTTGTGGGTTATTAAGACCTTTTTCTGGCGCCGTTGCCGGGGAGCAATAGCGTGGGGTGAATATTCTCGTGTGTGCTTGTTTGCTTTATCACTAGGTAATTTTTATTTTCTGTTTTAGTTGTTTTATTTTCTGTTATTAGTTGTTTTATATCTTTAGTTATGGATATGGAACACGAAACACCAAAAAAATTAGTGGTACTTGCTACTCATGGAGATGGGGAACCTCCTAAAACCCTCGATGCTAGTTATGTGAAACACGTTAATTACTCCTTAGATAATCCCGAGAAATCCTCAAGGAATTTATAATGGGATACACATTGGATCAACGTGAGTACTTTAGGGATTATATCTTATCTCAAAAAGGGAAACACTTATGGGATCAAATTAGAATACTGGAATGGTTTGCTTGGGATGCATGCTCGAGATGTGACTTTACTTGTTGCTCTAATATAGAAGCTCGACACCTTCCCTTTCAATGCAAATTTAATGATAATGAAACTTTAGCTTCTTATGCTAAAGGTATTTATGATTATTATGATGTGGAACAAATAGAAGAATTTGTTGCTTTTAAAGGTGCTTATGAAATTGCTTCTTTGCTTGAAAAGTATGATGATGATGTTCCTTACGAATCTGAAATTTAATCCATACTTAAATATTGCTATGAGAATTATGATTGCAATTCTGATATTATTGAATTTATTGAAAGGATGACCGCTGCCTTGGAAGATACTAATATTTTGCAGGGACCTATGGAAGAAAAAGTTGCTGAAATGGTGAGCTCATTAGATGAAAAAGATGAGGAGGAGAGCGAAGAACAAAAGGAGGAAGAGCGGATTAGCTACCCATGCCCACCTTCTAATGAGAGTAACTCTTCAACTCATACATTGATTAATTTCCCTTCGCACATACCGAAGGATGAATGCTATGATGATTGCTATGATCCCTTGGATTCTTTTGAAATATCCCTTTTTGATGAACTTGATGTTTGCTATGCTTGTGGCCATGATGCCAATATGAATTATGCTTATGAAGATGAACTTGCTGTAGTTCCTTATGTTAAGAATGAAATTGTTGCTATTGCACCCACACATGATAGCCCTATTATCGTTTTGAATTCTCCCAACTACACTATATCGGAGAAGTTTGCTCTTATTAAGGATTACATTGATGGGTTGCGTTTTGCTACTACACATGATGATCTTGACGAATATAATAAGCATGTGCTTGCTGCTCCTACTTGCAATTATTATGAGAGAGGAACAAAATCTTCACCTCTCTATGTTTCCAATACTATAAAATTGCAAGAAACTGTTTATACTATGCATTGGTCTTTACTTAATGTGCATGAATTGTTCTTGTATGACATACCAATGCATAGGAAGAGAGTTAGAATTCGTCATTGCATGATATATATCACTTTGTGCTCACTACTAAATTACAAATCTTTGCTAATTAAAATTGGCTTTGATATACCTTGGGATCCGGGTGGATCAATTACTTGAGCACTTTATGCCTAGCTTAATGGCTTTAAAGAAAGCGCTGCCAGGGAGACAACCCGGAAGTTTTAGAGAGTCATTTATTTCTGTTGTGTTATTTTATAAAGTTTAAAAACAAAAAAAATATAGGGGGGAACCTAAAACTTCACAAAAGGAAAGGTGAAAGTGAGAGAGATGATGAGCATCGTTGAAGTGGGGGACGTCCTTGAACTTTTGTTCATGCCCATGAAAACTTTGTAAATCTTGAATCACGGAAACTTTTACAACAAAAATAATTATCCCCTTGTACAAATCCATTGTATTATAAAAATAATGTGCCAAGATTTGGCTTTAGGATGATTAGATTAATTGTTGGTATGTGCGGTGTAAAAACAGAAACTTTGGCTGTAGTGCGTGAATTTTCATTTTTTACTGGAACGTCAAAAGTTTCTGAATTTTTTACATAGTATTGCTATGCAATTTTTTTAATTTGTCCTAATGTTTAAGAATTTTTGGAGTTACATAAGTATGGTCAAAGTTCAGATTACTACAGACTGTCCTGTTTAAGACAGATTCTGTTTTTGATGCATTGTTTTGCTTGTTTTGATGAAACTATCGATTTTATCGGTGGTGTAAGCCATAGAAAAGTTATAATACAGCAGGGATAATGCAAATATAAAATATGCATTGGTTTGCAAAAGTACTTAGAGTAGTATTTTGCTTTATTATACTAACGGATCTTACCAGTCTTCTGTTAAGTTTTGTGTGGATGAAGTGTTCGAAGATCGAGGAGGTCTTGATATGAGGAGAAGAAGGAGAGGCAAGAGTTCAAGCTTGGGGATGCCCAAGGCACCCCAAGTAAATATCCAAGGAGACTCAAGCGTCTAGGCTTGGGGATGCCCCGGAAGGCATCCCATCTTTCTTCAACAAGTATCGGTATGTTTTCGGATTCGTTTCATTCATGTGATATGTGCAAATCTTGGAGCGTCTTTTGCGTTTAGTTTTCACTTTTCTTTTATGCACCATGCTGGTATGAGATAGTCCATGGTTGATTTATAGAATGCTCATTGCACTTCACTTATATCTTTTGAGTATGGCTTTATAGTATGCTTCATGTGCTTCACTTATATCATTTGAAGTTTGGATTACCTGTTTCTCTTCACATAGAAAACCGTTATTTGAAGAATGCTCTTTTGATTCACTTATATTTATTATAGCATGGTCTTTTGTAGAAAGAATTAAACTCTCTTTCTTCACTTATATCTATTTAGAGAGTCAACACGAATTGGTCATTTGCATGGTTAGTCATAAAATCCTACATAAAACTTAGGGATCACTGAATATGACATGTTTGATTCCTTGCAGTAGTTTTGCGATATAAAGATAATAATATGTGGGAGGTACTAGTGGATGATCGTGTTTAGTAAGATATTGGTGTTAAGGTTTGTGATTCCCGAAGCATGCACGTATAGTCTCCCGTTATGCTAGGAAGTTGGAGCACAATTTATTCTTGATTGTCTATCTTTGTGTGAAGGTCGGGGGCACGCGATGGTTAACTCCTACCAACCTCCCCCCTAGGAGCATGCATAGTAATACTTTGCTTCGAGAGATCTAATAAAACTTTTGCAATAAGTATGTGAGTTCTTTATGGCTAATGTGAGTCCATGGATTATACGCACTCTTACCTTTCCACAATTTGCTAGCCTCTACAGTACCGTGCATTGCCCTTTCTCACCTCGAGAGTTGGTGCAAACTTCGTCGGTGCATCCAAACCCCGTGATATGATACGCTCTATCACACATAAGCCTTATTATATCTTCCTCAAAACAGCCACCATACCTACCTATTATGGCATTTCCATAGCCATGCCGAGATATATTGCCATGCAACTTCCACCGCCTCTGCTTTGATGACTTTAGCATTCATTGTCATATTGCATTACATGATCATAAGATAGCTATCATGATGTTTTCATGGCTTGTCTATTTTTTGATATCTTTGCTACGCTAGATCATTGCATTCATATAGAGTCATACTTTGTTTTAATATTGAGTTGTAAGTAAATAGAAGTGTGATGATCATCATTATTCATTATTAGAGCATGCCCTAGTGATGAAAGGATGATGGAAACTATGATTCCCCCACAAGTCGGGATGAGGCTCCGGACAAAGGAAGAAAAAAAAGAAAAAGAAAAAAATAGAAAAAAAGAAAAAGAAAAAAAAAGAAAGAAAGAAAATGAAAGAAGAAGGAATAGGGGCATGCTAATTCCACACTTGTGCTTCAAAGTAGCACCATATTTTTCATATAGGGAGTCTCCTGTGTTGTCACTTTCATATACTAGTGGGAATTTTTCATATAGAGTTAGATGCATACCCATTTAGTTTCATATTGAGCCTTCATACACTTATAGCTCTTAGTGCATCTGTTGCATTGCAATCCCTACTCCTCGCATTGATATCTATTGATGGGCATCTCCATAGCCCGTTGATATGCTGAGTTGATGCGAGACTTTCTTCTCCACTTTTACCCCTTTGAAACCTACCACCATATTCTATTCCACCTATAGTGCTATATCCATGGCTTGCGCTCATGTATTGCGTGAGAGTTGAAAATGCTGAAGCGCGTTAAAAAGTATGAACCAATTGCTTGGCTGACCCCGGGGTAGTACATGATTTATACTTTCTGTTAAGAAGACAGAGCATGACAAGGCTATATGATTTTGTAGGGATATCGTTCTTTAGCCTTGATATTTTGAAAGACATGATTGTTTGTTGGGATGCCTGAGTATTAAAGTCTTTATGTCAAAACTAGACTATTGCTTTGAATCACTTGTGTCTTAATATTCATGCCATGATTAGATATATGATCAAGATTATGCTAGGTAGCATTCCACATCAAAAATTATCTTTTTTATCATTTACCTGCTCGAGGACGAGCAGGGATTAAGCTTGGGGGTGCTGATACGTCTCCGTCGTATCTATAATTTTTGATTGTTTCATGCCAATATTATACAACTTTCACATACTTTTGGCAACAATTTATATGATTTATTGGACTAACCTATTGATCCAGTGCCCGGTGCCAGTTCCTGTTTGTTGCATGTTTTTTGTTTCGCAGAATTACCATATCAAACGAAGTCCAAACGCGATAAAAATTTACGGAGATTTGTTTTGGAATATTTGAGAATTTTGAGAAGTGGAATCAACGCAAACGGAGGCCCACAGCCCCCACGATACATCAGGGCGCGGCCAGGGGGCCCAACCGCGGCCTGGCGGGTGCTGCCCACCTCGTAAGTCGGTTGGAGCTCTCCTTCATGCACAAGGAAGCTAATTTTTGGATAAAAATCCCCTCAAAATTTCAGCCCGATCGGAGTTACGGATCTCCAGGAATATAAGAAACGGTTTTCGGCCAGAAAACAAGAACGCGAAACAGAAGAGAACAGAGAGGGAGATCCAATCTAGGAGGGACTTCTACCCCTCCGCCGCCATCGTGGACATGGACCAGAGGGGGAACTCTCCTCCCATCTAGGGGGAGGCCAAGGAATAAGAAGATGGAGGGGGGCTCTCTCCCCCTCTCTCCCGGTGGCGCCGGAACGCCGCCGGGGCAAGCATCGTGACGGCGATCTACTCCGACAACTTCGCCGCCGTCAACACCAACTCTCCCCCCCCTCTATGCAGCGGTGTAACTCCCCTTTTCCCCGCTGTAATCTCTACTTAAACATGGTGCTCAACTCCATATACTATTTCCCAATGATATATGGCTATCCTATGATGTTTGAGTAGATCCGCTTTGTCCTATGGGCTATTTGATGATCGTGGTTGGTATGATTGTATATTTTATTATGGTGCTGTCCTACGGTGCCCTCCGTATCGCACAAACGTGAGGGATCCTCGCTGTAGGGTGTTGCAATGTGTTCATGATTTGCCTATGGTGGGTTGCTTGAGTGACAGAAGCATAAACCCGAGTAGGTGGGTTGTTGCATATGGGAGTAAAGAGGACTTGATACTTAATGCTATGGTTGGGTTTTACCTTAATGATCTTTAGTAGTTGCGGATGCTTGCTAGAGTTCCAATCATAAGTGCATATGATCCAAGTAGAGAAAGTATGTTAGCTCATGCCTCTCCCTCATGTAAAATTGCAAGAATGATTACCGGTCTAGTTATAAATTGCCTAGGGACAAATAACCTTCTTATTTGACAAAAGCTTTCTACTAAACAACTAACTTTTATTAGCTTGCAATTCACTCGTAGTTTTATTCCTGCTAAGTACTTCTAGTTTTATTCGTGCAAACTATCCTATGACCTACAAAGTAGTTTCATACTTGTTCTAGGTAAAGTAAGCATTAGCGTGCGTAGAGTTGTATCGATGGTCGGTAGAACTTGAGGGAATATTTGTTCTACCTTTAGCTCCTCGTTGGGTTCGACACTCTTACTTATCGAAAAAGGTTACAAAGGATCCCCTACACTTGTGGGTTATCATCTCCCTGCAACTCGGACGTACGATTCCAAGCCGCAGCCGCGCCAACGCCATGATCTCGAAGAAGGTTTTGAAGAGCAAAACCAACTTCTTCGGGGTGCAGGAGAAGCCATTCGGGAATAGTTTAGTCTTAGATTTAGGTACTATAGACCACTCATATATTGTCTTATGACCAATTAGCTCTAGCCAAACTTTTCACATAATTTTGCATTTATGCCGAAAAAGGGACAAAATGTTTTGCCCATTGTCGAGTTCTAGTGCAACGGCTATGGTTACTGGCTCGGCACCTCAAGAACCCGAAGGTGGCCGCGCATGCGTATGACTTTGCCGCTTGGCGTTTCGGCCGGCCGAGGCATGAGATGAACATCTCGGAGATCGAAACCCGGGAGGACGCGGAGTTCATCGGGCCGAAGAATCTTAAGATACGACGGATGTACGGGAAGAAGGAAGATGAGAAGGAGAAGAAGTGACGAAGCGGCGGTGGCGAGGTTCGCGCGGGAGCATCCGGAGTATGTGCATGCCGAGTAGGAGTTCTATTGAAAGCGTGGCGCCGAGCAGAAGAAGAAGATGACGGTGAAGAAGGAGGACGAATCGAGTATATCTCGTCGGGCTGGGATGTCTCCGAGGAGGAGGAGGAGGAGGAGGAGGAGAAGAAGCCCGATGACCGTGATGACCCTAGCAATGATAACTTCTGAGAGCAGTTCATCAGCGGCGATGAGTAGTTTTAGTTGATGTAGTTTAAGTAGACTCGGCAGAGTATTAGTTTGGTGTGATGTAGTAGCTCCAACTATGTGTTTTTACGCTTTATGAACTATGTTTGCTTCAAATGATCTTGTATGTTTAAATTTTATGTTATGAACTTCACAACAAGTCTAGCGGTGCTTACAAAGCCACAAGTAATGCTCCCGCTACTTCAAGTGACAACCTTGTTACCAATGAAGAGATAAGCCTCATGGTCAAGAAATTCAACAAGTTATACAAGAATAGAGGCAAAGAGAGAAGCTCCAACTCAAGATATGAAGAGAAGCGTTCATCTAGTCGTGACCGGAACTGTTACAATTGTGGAAGGCCCGGACACTACTCCAATGAGTGCACGGTCCCCTCACAAAAGAAGAGAAGAGTCACCTAGAAGAAAAAGCTCAAGATATGAGTCACCTCGAAGAGAGAGAAGGAGTAGAGATGATCGTTATGAACGAAGACCCTCAAGGAGAAGTAGGGATTTGGAGAAGAAGGACAAGTACACCAAGAGCTACTCAAGAAGAAGACATCAAGCTCATGTTGGTGAATGGGTTTCCGGCTCCGATTCCGATGACCACTCCGAGAGAAGCTATCACTCCGACTCCGACTATAGTCAAGATGAAGGTGTTGCCGGACATGCACTCGTTTCCTCCAACTCCTACGACATATTTGATTCACCAAATGAAGGGAGTGGAAGTTGCTTCATGGCTAAAGGCCCCAAGGTATCACACCCCGAGTATCTTGATTTCAATAGTGATGAGTATGACCTACTAGGAGATGACGACTTGCTATGTGATGAAGCTAGTGATATTAGTCAAAATGTGCTAGATGATGATCGTGTTAATCAAGATAAGTCGTGTGATGATGATAAGAAGGAAATAAAACGACTAACTAAAGAATTGAACACTCTTAAGTTAGCTCATGAATCTACTTTAGAAGATCATAGAGAGCTTGTAAGAACTCATGAGAAGTTACGCTTCGAGAAGCTCAACTTGGAGCAAGAGCTTCAGTTTCTTAAAGCAATCAATAATGATCTCCGAAAGAAGACTTCTTCTTATCTAGACAAACGAATATTCTTGTCTACATTTATTCCACAAGTTAAGACTAAGCAATCTAGTAACAAAGGCAAGAAAGGTTCTTCAACTAGTAGCAATAAAAATGATAAATCCACTGATATTGCTTCTAGTAGTTCTATTGATTCCTCTAACGACTCTCTTAGCCAAGTTACACTTGAGCAAGAAAATGATCTATTGAAAGGGATTATAGAGAAAGGTATCTACAAAAGTCTTGCCGGATGTAAGCAATTTGAGGAAGTTGTACGCAGGCATGGAGGATACCAGAAGAACCATGGCATTGGCTACTTCAACGCTAATGGAGTTGAATGGGAAGAAGGTCAATACCCCAAGCCCAAGTTTGTTCCTCAAAGGGAGAAGTATGCACATACTCTTCCCAAGGGAACAAAAGCTCAAGATGACCTTCCACCACAATATCACAATCTCAAGGGCAAGGACAAGCTTCAAGAGGAGATTGCCTCATATGAAGATGAATCCCAAGCTTTGGTCATGTGGGTTCCCAAGGCTTCTACAAGCTCAACACCTACAAGTGCCACTTCAGCACCAAGGATCCCCGTAAACTTGATGTGGGTGTTGGGGAACGTTGCATGGGAAACAAAAATTTTCCTACGCACACGCAAGATCTATCCATGGTGATGAGCATCTACGAGAGGGAGAGTGGATCTACATACCCTTGTAGATCGCTAAGCGGGAAGCGTTAAGAAACGCGGTTGAGCATCTACGAGAGGGAGAGTGGATCTACATACCCATCACGATCCATCTCGCGATCCAATCTCGATCCGTCCCGCGATCCCATCACGATCTGTCCCGCGATCAAATCACGAATCGTCTCGCGATCCTGATCACGGTCCTTCCGATCTAGCGCCGAACGGACGGCACCTCCGCGTTCAGCACACGTACAGCTCGATGACGATCTCCGCCTTCTTGATCCAGCAAGAGGGAGCGGAGAGGTAGAGGATTTCTCCAGCAGCGCGACGGTGCGGTGGCGATGGTGGTGGAACAATTCCGGCAGGGCTTCGCCTAAGCACCGCTGAAACTAGACTAGAGGAGAAACCGATCTAGATGAAGTAGACGAAGCACGTGGCAATTAGGGTTAGCTCTTCCCTCTAAATCCTCTAGTATATATAGGAGGGAGGGAGGGGAGGAGGCAGCCTCAAACCCTCAAGGTTTGGCCGAAATTGGAGGTGGGGGAGTCCTACTCCAATCCTCTTAGGAGTAGGATTCCTCCTCTCCACTTGGAAACCCTTTCCACCTTTCCTCCTTTGGATTTTTTCCACCCAAAGCCACATGGGCCTTAGTGGGGGGGGGGGGGGGTTAGGCCAGCCCACTAGGGGCTGGTTTAACTCCTCCCACAGCCCATGAGGTCCTTTGGGTCGAGACACCCCTCCCGATGGTCCCCGGTACCCCTCCCGGCACTCCCGGTACACTACCGAAATATCCGAAACTTTTCCGGTGACCAAAACATGACTTCCTATATATCAATCTTTACCTCCGGACCATTCCGGAGCTCCTCGTGACGTCCAGGATCTCATCCGGGACTCCGAACAACCTTCGGTCACCACCATACATAACTCTACTATACCGAAACGTCACCAAACCTTAAGTGTGCAGACCCTGCGGGTTCGAGAACTATGTAGACATGACCAAGACACCTCTACGGTCAATAACCAATAGCGGGACCCGGATGCCCATATTGGTTCCTACATATTCTACGAAGATCTTTATCGGTTGAACCTCTATGTCAAGGATTCAGTTAATCCCGTACGCTGTTCCCTTTGTTCTTCGGTATGTTACTTGCCCGAGATTCGATCGTCGGTATCTCTATACCTAGTTCAATCTCGTTACCGGCAAGTCTCTTTACTCGTTCTGTAATACAAGATCCCGTGGCTAACACTTAGTCACATTGCTTGCAAGGCTTATTGTGATGTTGTATTACCGAGTGGGCCCTAAGATACCTCTCCGTCACACGGAGTAACAAATCCCAGTCTTGATCCATGCCCACTCAACAGACACCCTTGGAGATACCTGTAGAGCATATTTATAGTCACCCAGTTACGTTGTGACATTTGACACACACAAGGTATTCCTCCGGTGTCAGTGAGTTGCATGATCTCATGGTCATAGGAACAGATACTTGACATGCAGAAAACTATAGCAATAAACTGACACGATCATATGCTATGTTTATAGTTTGGGTCTTGTCCATCACATCATTCTCCTAATGATGTGATCCCGTTATCAAATGACATCTCATGTCTATGGCCAGGAAACCTTGACCATCTTTGATCAACGAACTAGTTAACTAGAGGCATACTAGGGACACAGTGTTGTCTATGTACCCACACATGTATTTGAGTTTCCAATCAATACAATTATAGCATGGATAATAAACGATTATCACGAACAAGGAAATATAATAATAACCAATTTATTATTGCCTCTAGGGCATATTTCCAACAGTCTCCCACTTGCACTAGAGTCAATAATCTAGTTCACATCACCATGTGTATTACATTGTTATGAATCTAACACCCAATGAGTTCTGGGGTTCGATCATGCTTTGCATGTGAGAGAGGTCTTTAGTCAACGGGTCTGCGACAATCAGATCCATGTGTACTTTGCAAATCTCTATGTCATACTGTAGACACTGCTACCACACTCCACTTGGAGCTATTCCAAATGGCTGCTCCACTATACGTATCCGGATTGCTACTCAGAGTCATCCGGATTGGTGTTAAAGCTTGCATCGACGTAATCCTTTACGACGAACTCTTTATCACCTCCATAATTGAGAAATATTTCCTTAGTCCTCTAGTTACTAAGGATAATCTTGACCGCTGTCCAGTGGTCCACTCCTGGATCACTCTTGTACCCCTTGACAGACTCATGGCAAGGCACACACAGGTGCGGTACATAGCATGGCATACTATACAGAGCCTATGGATAAGGCATAGGGGACGACCTTCGTCCTTTCTCTTTCTTCTGCCGTGGTCGAGCTTTGAGTCTCACTCAACTCCACACGTTACAAATCAGGCAAGAACTCTTTCTTTGACTGATCCATTTTGAACTCTTTCAAAATCTTGTCAAGGTATGTACTCATTGAAAGTTTTATCAGACGTCTTGATCTACCTCTATAGATCAAGATGCCCAATATTTAAGTAGCTTCATTCCGGGTTTTCCTTTCAAAAACTCCTTTTCAAACAACCCTTTATGCTTTCCAGAAATTCTACATCATTTCCGATCAACAATATGTCATCCACATATACTTATCAGAAATTCTATAGTGCTCCCACTCACTTTATTGTAAATACAAGTTTCTCATAAACTTTGTATAGACTCAAAAACTTTGATCACCTCATCAAAGCGTATATTCCAACTCCGAGATGCTTGCTCCAGTCCATAGAAGGATCGATGGAGCTTGCATATATTTTAGCATCCTTAGAACTGACAAAACCTTCCGGTTGTATCACATACAACCTTTCCTCACGGATACCGTTAAGGAAATGATGTTTTGACATCCATCTGCCAGATTTCATAATCGAAAAATGCAGCAACTGCTAACATAATTCCAACAGACTTTAGCATCGCTACGGGTGAGAAAGACTCATCGTAGTCAACTCCTTGAACTTGTGAAAAACCCTTTGCCACAAGTCGAGCTTTATAGACGGTGACATTACCGTCCGCGTCCGTCTTCCTTTTAAAGATCCATTTGTTCTGAATGGCCTTTCACCCTTCAGGTAATACTTCCAAAGCCCATACTTTGTTTTCTTACATGGATCCCATCTCGGATTGCATGGCCTCTAACCATTTCTCGGAATCCGGGCCCATCATCGCTTCTCCATAGCTCGTAGGTTCATCGTTGTCCAACAACATGACCTCTAAGACAGGGTTGCCGTACCACTCAGGAGCAGTACGCGTCCTTGTCGACCTACGAGGTTCGATACTAACTTGATCCAAAGCTTTATGATCATCATCATTAACTTCCTCTTCAACTAATGTAGGCTCCATAGAAACAACTTTCTGCGCTGCGCTACTCTCTGGTTGAAACAAAGGTTCAACAACCTCATCAAGTTCTATCTTCCTCCCACTCAATTCTTTCGAGAGAAACTCTTTCTCGAGAAAGGACCCATTTTAGCAACAAACACTTTGTGCTTCGATCTGAGATAGAAGGTTTACCCAACTGTTACGTTAGGGTATTCTATGAAGATGCATTTGTCCGCTTTGGGTTCGAGCTCATCAGGTTGAAGTCCTTTTCCACATAAGCGTCGCAGCCCCAAACATTAAGAAATGACAGCTTAGGTTTCTGCCAAACCAAAATTCATACGGTGTCATCTCAACGGACTTAGATGGTGCCCCTTTTTAAAGTGAATGTAGTTGTCTCTAATGCATAACCCCAAAACGATAGTGGCAAATCGATAAGAGACATCATAGTACGCACCATATCCAATAGAGCACGACTACGACGTTCGGACACACCATCACACTATGGTGTTCCAGGTGGCGTGAGTTGTGAAACAACTTCCACATTGTCTTAAGTTGTATACCAAACTCGTAACTCAGATATTTACCTCTACGATCATATCGTAGATATTTTATCTTCTTGTCACGATGATCTCAAACTTCACTCTGAATTTGTTTGAACTTTTCAAATGTTTCAGACTTGTGTTTCATTAAGTAAATATCCCCATATCTACTCAAATCATCAGTGAAGGTAGGAAAATAATGATATCCATCGCACGCTACAACACTCATTGGACCGAATACATCAACATGTATCATTTCCAATAAGTCACTTGCCCGATCCATCATACCGGAAAACGGGGTCTTAGTCATCTTGCCCATGAGGCATGGTCCGCATGTCTCAACCGATTCGAAATCGAATGAGTCCAAAGATCCATCAGCATGGAGTTTCTTCATGCGTTTTACACCTATATGACATTTAGCGGCAGTGCCACAAGTATGTGGTACTATCATTATTAACTTTGTATCTTTTGGCATCAATATTATGAACATGTGTATCACTACGATCAAGATTCAATAAACCATTCTCATTGGGTGCATGACCATTGAAGGTATTATTCATGTAAACAGAATAACCATTATTCTCTAACTTGAATGAATAACCGTATTGCAATAAACATGATCTAATCACGTTCATGCTCAACGCAAACACGAAATAACATTTATTTAGGTTCATCACTAATCCCGAAGGTAGAGAGAGCGTGCGATGGTGATCACATCAACCTTGGAAACACTTCCAACACTCATCGTCACCTCACCCTTAGCTAGCCTCCGTTTATTCCGTAGCTTTTATTTCGAGTTACTAACATTTAGCAACCGAACCGGTATCCAATACCCAGGTGCTACTAGGAGTACTAGCAAGGTACACATCAATAACACGTATATCAAATATACTTCTATCGACATTGCCAGCCTTCTTATCTACCAAGTATCTAGGGTTGTTCCGCTTTAGCGACCGTTCTCCTCGTAATAGAAGCACTTTGTCTCGGGTTTGGGTTCAACCTTGGGTTTCTTCACTGGAGCAGCAACTGACTTGCCATCCATGAAGTTTCCCTCCTAGCCCTTGCCCTTCTCGAAACTAGTGGTTTCACTAACCATCAACACTTGATGCTCCTTCTTGATTTCTACCTTCGCGGTGTCAAACATCACGAATAGCTCAGGGATCATTATTTCTATCCCTGGCATTTTATAGTTCATCACGAGGCTCTAGTAGCTTAGTGACAGTGACTTGGAGAACTATATCAATCACTATCTTATCTGGAAGATCAACTCCCACTCGATTCAAGCGATTGTAGCACCCAGACAATCTGAGCACATGCTCACCGATTGAGCTATTCTCCTTCATCTTGCAGGCAAAGAATCTTGTTGGAGGTCTCATACCTCTCAACACGGGCACAAGCCTGAGATCCCAATTTCAGCTCTTAGAACATCTCATATGTTCTGCGACGTTCAAAACATTTTGGAGCCTCAATTCTAAGCCGTAATGCATGACGCACTGAACTATCAAGTAGTCATCAGAACGTGCCTGTCAGATGTTCACAACATCTACAGACGACGATTGAGGGGGTGGCGCACCGAGCGGTGCATTAAGGACATAAGCCTTCTGTGCAGCAATGAGTACAATCCTCAGATCACGGACCCAGTCCGCATTATTGCTACCATCATCTTTCAACTCTATTTCTCTAGGAACATATAAAAATTCAAGGGAGCTACAACGCGAGCTAGTAATCTACAACATAATTTGCAAAGACATTTTGACTATGTTCATGATAATGAGTTTAGTTATTCATATTACTTAAAAACTCCCACTCAAATTGACATCCCTCCGGTCATTCGAGTGACACATGATCCAAATCCACCAACTCAAGTCCGATCATCACGTGAGTTGAGGTGGTTTCAATGGTGAACATCTTCATGTTGATCATATCTACTATATGACTCATGTTCGACCTTTCGGTCTCTTGTGTTCCGAGGCCATGTCTGTACATGCTAGGCTCGTCAAGTTTAACCCGAGTGTTCCGCACGTGCAACACTGGCTTGCACCCGTTGTATGTGAACGTAGAGTCTATCACACCCAATCATCACGTGGTGTCTCAAAACGACAAACTTTCGCAACGGTGCACACTCGGGGAGAACACAATTTTATCTTGAAATTTTAGTGCGGGATCACCTTATAATGCTACTGTCGTCCTAAGCAAAATAAGATGCATAAAAGGATTAACATCACATGCAAATCATAAGTGACATGATATGGCCATGAACTTGTGCTTTTGATCTCCATCTTCAAAGCACCGGCACGATCTCCATCGTCACCGGCATAACACCATGATCTCCATCATCTTGATCTCCATCAATGTTTCGCCATGAGGTTGTCGCACCGACTGTTGCTTCCACGACTATTGCTAACTCATAGCGATAAAGTAAAGCAAAAACGGCGAAAATAATTAAAGACAACCCTATGGCTCCTGCCGGTTGCCGTACTCATCGACATGCAAGTCGTGATATTCTATACAATACATGATCATCTCATACATCACATATATCTCATCATGTAATTGGCCATATCACATCACAACATACCCTGCAAAAACAAGTTAGACGTCCTCTAATTGTTGTTGCAAGTTTTACGTGGCTGCTACGGGTATCTAGCAAGAACAATTCTTACCTACGCAAAAACCACAACGGTGATACAAAACTTGCTATTCAACCTTCTCAAGGACCGCCTTTGTCAAACCCGATCCGACTAAAGTGGGAGAAACAGACACCCGCCAGCCATCTTTATGCAACGAAGTTACATGTCAGTTGATGGAACCGGTCTCTCGTAAGCATACGAGTAATGTTGGTCCGCGCCGCTTCATCCCACAATACCGCCGAATCAAGTATCAACTAGTAACGGCAAGGGAGGAAGCAATCTGAATATCAACGCCCACAAACTCCTTTGTGTTCTACTCGAGATCTCATCTACACATAGACCTAGCTCATGATGCCACTGTTGGGAAATGTTGCATGGGAAACAAAAATTTTCCTACGCACACGCAAGATCTATCCATGGTGATGAGCATCTACGAGAGGGAGAGTGGATCTACATACCCTTTGAGATCGCTAAGCGGGAAGCATTAAGAAACGCGGTTGATGTAGTCGAACGTCTTCGCGATCCAAATCGCCGAGCGTCCCGCGATCCCATCACGATCCATCTCGCGATCAAATCTCGATCCGTCCCGCAATCCCATCACGATCCGTCTCGCGATCCAATCTCGATCCATCCCACGATCCCATCACGATCCGTCCCGCTATCAAATCACGAATCGTCTCGCGATCCTGATCACGGTCCTTCCGATCTAGCGCCGAACGGATGGCACCTCCGCGTTCAGCACACATACAGCTCGATGATGATCTCCGCCTTCTTGATCCAGCAAGAGGGAGCGGAGAGGTAGAAGAGTTCTCCGGCGGCACGACGGTGCGGCGGCGATGGTGGTGGAACAATTCCGGCAGGGCTTCGCCTAAGCACCGCTTAAACTAGACTAGAGGAGAAACCGATCTAGATGAAGTAGAGGGAGCACGTGGCAATTAGGGTTAGCTCTTCCCTCTAAATCCTCTAGTATATAAAGGAGGGAGGGAGGGGAGGAGGCAGCCTCAAACCCTCAAGGTTTGTCCGAAATTGGAGGTGGAGGAGTCCTACTCCAATCCTATTAGGAGTAGGATTCCTCCTCTCCACTTGGAATCCCTTTCCACCTTTCCTCCTTTGGATTTTTTCCACCCAAAGCCACATGGGCCTTAGTGGGGGGGGGGGGGGTTAGGCCAGCCCACTAAGGGCTGGTTTGACTCCTCCCACAGCCCATGAGGTCCTTTGGGTCGAGACACCCCTCCCGATGGTCCCCGGTACCCCTCCCGGCACTCCCGGTACACTACCGAAATACCCGAAACTTTTCCGGTGACCAAAACAGGACTTCCTATATATCAATCTTTACCTCCGGACCATTCCGGAGCTCCTCGTGACGTCCAGGATCTCATCCGGGACTCCGAACAACCTTTGTTCACCACCATACATAACTCTACTATACCGAAACGTCACCGAACCTTAAGTGTGCAGACCCTGCGGGTTCGAGAACTATGTAGACATGACCAAGACACCTCTACGGTCAATAACCAATAGCCGGACCTGGATGCCCATATTGGTTCCTACATATTCTACGAAGATCTTTATCGGTTGAACCTATATGTCAAGGATTCCGTTAATCCCGTACGCTGTTCCCTTTGTTCTTCGGTATGTTACTTGCCCGAGATTCGATCGTCGGTATCTCTATACCTAGTTAAATCTCGTTACCGGCAAGTCTCTTTACTCGTTCTGTAATACAAGATCCCATGGCTAACACTTAGTCACATTGCTTGCAAGGCTTATTGTGATGTTGTATTACCGAGTGGGCCCTGAGATACCTCTCCGTCACACGGAGTAACAAATCCCAATCTTGATCCATGCCCACTCAACAGACACCCTTGGAGATACCTGTAGAGCATCTTTATAGTCACCCAGTTACGTTGTGACGTTTGATACACACAAGGTATTCCTCCGGTGTCAGTGAGTTGCATGATCTCATGGTCATAGCAACAAATACTTGACATGCAGAAAACTATAGCAATAAACTGACACGATCATATGCTATGTTCATAGTTTGGGTCTTGTCCATCACATCATTCTCCTAATTATGTGATCCCGTTATCAAATGACATCTCATGTCTATGGCCAGGAAACCTTGACCATCTTTGATCAACGAACTAGTTAACTAGAGGCATACTAGGGACACAGTGTTGTCTATGTACCCACACATGTATTTGAGTTTCCAATCAATACAATTATAGCATGGATAATAAACGATTATCACGAACAAGGAAATATAATAATAACCAATTTATTATTGCCTCTAGGGTATATTTCCAACAGTGGGTCCCCAAGAAGAAGAACTAGAGAGGTTCTTGAGGGGTGACTCCGCCAATGAAATTCACTCATATTCATTATTGGCAAGAACTACTTGCAATCAACATCAACATTATGCAATAGTTCATGGAGTCACATATTCCCTCAAAGGTAAGCAAGGGACAAGGTAATTAATGAATCAATGAACATCATTATGTATTCTTTGCACTCCATGTCCATAGATATCCTTGTGTTTGTCTCTTGTGTTTGGGACTAACCCATGTAGGTGAGGAGAGTAAGAAACAAAAAGGATTGCTCCCAACTCAAGATGATCTTCATCAACTATGAGCATCCACCACTACATCACCCACATGAAGTCTTCTACGAAAAAACCCAAGGTTAGTTTATCCCTCTTAGGGGGGATGTCACATCAAGGGGGGGCTTTACTCTAAGACTTGAGTCAAAGTATCTCTTGGAATGTGACAACATTAACAAGCTTTATGTAAAAGTGGTAACCCCACTTGTGCTTAAACGATGAGTATGACCTATGATCAAGTATTCTTACTTGGCTCCTAAGTCAAATACTCATATATAGATGACTACGTCATCGCCAAAGTGATAGATAGATGCTAGAATGTTTATGCATGTTTGCCATGATTTCATTTGATATCTTATTGTGTGAGCATGTTGGTCTGCATATCTTTACTCATTCGAGGATATCCAATTGTAGCTATTTGGTTTTTGTCTTTCCTCTGCCAATTGGATATACAAGAATGCCTAGGACCCCCTTTTAGCTATCTATGTTCTCACCTAAAGTTCTATTCATGCTATATCACAAAAACTTGAACAAACACTTGACGAACCCTTTGTGTGAGGAGCACTCGGAGTACCGTTTCATCAAGGTTGACCACCAAAACCTCCCTATAGCGCAACTCGGTGTGACCAACCAGTAAATCTCGGTTCCACCGAAAGCATAGGGTTGATCTGATTTTACACCTCGGTACTACCGATACCATAATCTCGGTTGCATCGAGTTTCCCTGTCAACTGTTAGTAGAGGAACTCGGTGACACCAAAATTTTAGTATCGGTGACTCTGACAGCAAAGGGTACTTAAGCCGACGGACCCGATGTTTTGAAATTCAATCTTCAAACGCCAAGTCCCCAACCCTAAGTTGCCGAAACCGGACCCTTGGTCGTCGCCTTTGTCTCTTCGAGCGCCTTCGCCGTTGGGATTCACGTCGCCGACGGAAATCTTCACCGCCGTCGCCGCCGTAGTCGGACCACCGCCAAGTTAGGGTATGGCTCCGATTTCCTCATGCGTTCGATGTCCGATTCTAACGCATTTGGATGATTTCGTCTATGTTCCACCATGTGCAATCTTCCTATCCCACAAAAACAATCCATAGAATAGAAAACGATGGAATTTTAGATCTGAACTCCCGCAGTATACATCTCGGTGACACCGAGTTGGAAGAATCGGTTCCACCGATTCTGCGTTTAGGGTTACTGAGAACCACCTCGGAGAGACCGAGTAGTCCTTTTCGTTTCCACCGAATTTGGCTGCCAAGTTTCTATTAAGGCAGTGGTCAGTCTCGGTGACTCCAAAAACATCAACCCGGTGCTACCGAAATTTATCTTGTAGTAGTTCATATGCTTAGTTTCTGAGTTTGATTTTTTAAAAATGTCTGTGTTTTTGTGATACTCAACTTTTCTGCTCTTCTATACTCCATTCACAGGGACAGTATGTCAGCTTCAGGTGATAGTCAGAATGACTCCAGAGAGATTAGCATTGATGCAGATCCAGGCACTAGTCCTGAGGCCAGCTCATCTTCTACAGAAGATCCAGGCACACCTAGCTCCCATGGTTTGCCCAAGGCTGCAAGTAGAGCCAGGAGAAAGTTAAACTCAGATGAAGAGGATTCTGATTTTGTGCCAGAGGAGGTCCTTGCCAAGCAAAGGTAGGACAAAGCAGACAGAGCTGCCAAGAGAGCTGCATCTGAGGCAACTTCATCTAGAAGACCTGTCAGGAAGGAGTATGCCAGTGACGTGGCTTGAGACTGCGTCGGTATTTCCCCAAAGAGGAAGGGATGATGCAGCACAGCGACGGTAAGTATTTCCTTCAGTTATGAAACCAAGGTTATCGAACCAGTAGGAGGATCACCACCACCCAATAAGCAGCACCTGCACACAAATAACAAATACTTGCAACCCGACGCGAAAGAGAGGTTGTCAATCTCTCAACGGTAAAAAGATATATTAGGTAGTGATGGATAGGAGAGATAAATCTCTCAATAACACAAAATAAAAAGGGCAAATAAAAAGTGCAGCAATATATTTTTGGGATTTTGGTTTTGTAGATCTGAAAATAAAAAGGCAAAAAGATAGATCGGAAAGCAATATGTTGGAAAAGTAGACCCGGGGGCCGTAGGATTCACTAGTGGCTTCTCTCATGAGTATAGCGCATGGTGGGTGAACAAATTACTGTTGGGCAATTGATAGAAGATCAAATAATCATGACGATATCCAAGGCAATGATCATTATATAGGCATCACGTCCAAGATAAGTAGACCGACTCCTGCCTGCATCTACCACTATTACTCCACACATCGACCGCTATCCAACATGCATCTAGTGTATTAAGTTCATGGAAAACGGAGTAATACAATAAGAACGATGACATGATGTAGACAAGATCTATTCATGTAGGAATAGACCCCATCTTGTTATCCTTAATGGCAATGATACATGCATGCCTTGCTACCCCTTCTGTCACTGGGAAAGGACACTGCAAGATCGAACCCATCACAAAGCACCTCTTCCCATGGCAAGAAAAATTGATCTAGTTGGCCTAACTAAACCAAATATTCGAAGAAGTACGAGGCTAAAAGTAATCATGCATATAAGAGATCGAAGAAGACTCAAATAATATTCATGGATAGAAACTGATCATGAACTCAAAATTCATCGGATCCCAACAAACACACCGCATACATCAAATAGATCTCCAAGAGAAAATTGTATTGAGAATCATAAGAGAGAGAGAGGAAGCCATCTAGCTACTGCCTACGGACCCGTAGGTCTATGGTGGACTACTCACGCATCATCGGAGAGGCACCTATGAAGAAGATGAACCCCTCCGTGATGGTGTTTAGATTGGATCTCGCGGTTCTGGAACTTGCGGCGTCTGGAATTGTGTTTCGTCGACTCCCCTAGGGTTTTTGGAATATTTGGGAATTTATAGGCATCAGAGGCGGTGGAGAGGGGCCCCATGGAGGGCACAACCCATCAGGGCGCGTCGGGGGCCCCTTGGCGTGCCCTGGTGGGTTGTGGTCTCCACGGCCCACCTCATTGGCACTTCTTTGGCCCACTGGATGTCTTCTGGTCCATAAAAAATCTCCAAAAAGTTTCGTCACGATTGGACTCCATTTGGTACTGATATTCTACGAAGTAAAAAACAAGCAAAAACAGCAACTGGCACTTTGGCACTATGTCAATAGGTTAGTCCCAAAAAATGATATAAAGTTGTTATAAAATGATTGTAAAACATCCGAGAATGATAATATAACAACATGGAACAAGCAAAAATTATAGATACGTTGGAGACGTATCAGCATCCCCAAGCTTAATTCCTACTCGTCCTCGAGTAGGTAAACGATAAAAACAGAATTTTTGATGTGGAATGCTGCCTAACATGTTCATCATATTCTTTTATTTTGTATAGCATGGACATTTGGACTTGTAGATGATTCAAAGCAATAGTCTAGCTTTAACATAATGACTTCAATACTCAAGCATGCTAACAAGCAACTATGTCTTTCAAAATATCAACATTAAAGAAAGTTATCCCTAGCCCATCATGCTCAATCATTGATCTATTCATGAAACACACTCAAATATTAGCTATACCCAATGCTCAAGTACGATCATAGTGCGCCCTAGTTGGTGCTTATAAGAGAAGAGTGAGACTCAAATAAAAATAAAAAATGCATAAAGTAAATAGATAGGCCCTTCGCAGAGGGAAGTAGGGATTTGTAGAGGTGCCAGAGCTCAAAGTTTTAAATTGAGAGAGAATTTTTTTTGGGTGGCACGCTTTTCCTGTCAACGAAAACCACAAAGTAGCTCACAATACTTTGCATACTAGATATATCATAGTCGGTTCCCAAACAGAAAATAAAGTTTATTCCTTTTTCCACCAAACTTTCACTTTCCATGGCGGGCCGTATCCACGGTTGCCTTCCATACCAATACTTTCCAAGGAATTTATTATTTGACAATAAAAAGTAAATATTTTTTCTTTTTCATTTCGGGAATGGGCATCCCTATTACCGTCGCACTCTCGTGCAATGACAAGTGAATAAACACTCATCTTGAGAATAACACATCTAGCATGAAAAAATATTGGACACTCCCCACCGTTTCATGAGCGGTACGAGCACACAAAAGAGAAAATTTATTTTGAAAATTTAGAGGTGGCACATACAAATTTGCTTGGAACGGCATGGAAATACCGCATATAGGTAGGTATGGTGGACTCATAAGGCAAAACTTGGTTTAAGGTTTTTGGATGCACAAGTAGTATTTCTACTTAGTACAAATGGAGGCTAGCAAATAGATTTAGAAGCAACCAAACCAAGAAACGAAAATTCACATAAGTGAGCATTGAGCATAACTAACTCCGAATAATGCACCACAAGTAGGATGTAATTTCATGGCATAACTATTGACTTTCGTACTTGCATATGGAATCACAAACCTTAACGCCAATATTCCTACTAAAACATAATTACTCACTAACATGAATCAGATATTACTATCATCATGTTTCAAAACTATTACATGGAATCAAGTTTAATTCGTCCAATGATCTTCATGGAAGTTTTTATTATATACTCCTTGGATAGCTATCACTTTGGGACTAGTTTCATATATTGCCATTGCTTTTTTGACAAGCTCAAACAAATCTAAGTGAAGCACATGAGCATAAAGATTTCATCTCTCAAAACGGTATAAGTGAAGCATGAGAGGATTTCTTCAAAATTTACTAACTCTCAAATTAATCTAAGTGAAGCATGAGAGTATTTCTATAAAAATTTCCAAGCACACCGTGCTCAAAAAGATATAGGTGAAGCACTAGAGCAATTCTATAGCTCAAAAAGTTTAAGTGAAGCATAGAGAGCAATTCTAACAATTCATAGCATAATTTTGGCTCTCCCAAGTAGGTGTGTACAGCAAGGATACAAAATAAAAAATAACAAGAAAAGCAAGCAAAGATACAAGATGCTCCAAGCAAAACTCATGATATGTGACGAATAAAAATATAGCTCCAAGTAAAATACCGATGGTCGTTAGAAGAAAGAGGGGATGCCACTCGGGGGAATCCCCAAGCTTAGTTGCTTGTTACTCTTTGGATATATCTTTGGGGTGCGGTAGCATCCCCAAGCTTAGGCTCTTATCACTCCTTATTCCTTCATCCATCGTGATCTCACCCAAAACTTGAAAACTTCAATCACACAAAACTCAACAAAATCTTCGTGAGATCCGTTAGTATAATAAAGAAAATCACGACTTTAGGTGCTGTTGCAAACCCATTCATATTTTATTATTGCATTATACCTACTGTATTTTAACTTTACCATGGCTCATACCCTACAATATAACCCATAGATTCATCAAAACAAGCACACAATGCAACGAAAACAGAATCTGTCTTAAACAGAACAGTCTGTAGTTATCTGTACTCTAACCATACTTCTGTAACTCTAAAAATTCTGAAATATTAGGACAACGTAAAGAATTTGTATAGAAACGCTGTGTTAAAATTGCTGCTCAAGCTCATGTTCCAGAAAAAAATGAAAATTCAAATACTGGAAGCAAAGTTTCTATTTCAGATTCACCATCACTTCTACTCATCTTATGAATCATCCTAAAGGCTCAACTTGGGACAAACACTAAATAAACCATAAAAACACAATTATAAAAGAGGCATAATTGTGTAAACACTCAAAAACAGAAAGGAAAAAGCGAAAAAAAATTATTCATTGGGTTGCCTCCCAACAAGCGCTATCGTTTTACGCCCCTAGCTAGGCATAACGCATAGATTCAAGTATTGTCATCTTTGGTTTTGGATCCATAGGATGCCCTCATGATTGATTCATATGGTGGCTTAATTCTTTTTCTAGGGAAGTGTTCCATACCCTTTCTTAGTGGAAATTAAAAACGAATATTGCCTTCTTTCATATCAATCACGGCACCTATATTGCATAAAAACGGTCTACCAAGTATAATGGGACAAGACGGATTGCCATAAATATCAAGCACAATAAAATAAATAGGCACATAGTTACTATTTGCAAGAATAAGAACATCATTAATTCTTCCCAAAGGTTTTTTAATAGTAGAATCCGCCAAGTGCAAATTAAGAGAGCATTCTTCAATATTGGTAAGACCAAGCACATCACATAGAGATTTCAGAATCCTGGAAACACTAGCACCCAAATCACATAAAGCAAAGCACTCATAATTTTTAATCTTGACCTTAATGGTAGGTTCCCACTCATCATGTAATTTTCTAGGAATAGAAATCTCCAACTCCAACTTTTCTTCAAAAGATTTCATCCTGGCATCAACGGTATGTTTAGTAAAAGCTTTATTTTGCTCATAAGCATGGGGTGAATTCAACATGGATTGCAGAAAATAAATACATTAAATCAAGGAGCAAATATCATAATTAAAGTCTTTGCAATCCAAAATAGTGGGCACATCGCTAGTTAAAGTTTTGACCTCTTCAAACCCACTTTTATCAAAATTTTCATCAAGATTTTCACCCTCCAAATTATTGGGACGGCTTCTAGCTAAAGTTGACTCTACTTCAGTCCCTTTATAATCAAATTTAATATTACTAAACAAGGAATCAATAGTAGAAACACCAATCATTTTAAGATCTTCATCTTTTTTATGAAGGTAATCACTAGAAAACGATTTTTCTAAGATTTCTCTTTTAGCTCTAAGCATAGCGGTTCTTTTCTTACTTTCATCCATAGAGACATATAAAGCTTTAATAGATTCATCAATCTTAGGCACAAAAGCTTTCAACTTGAGATTTTCAACATCATGAGAAATTCTATCAATGCTTCTAGCCATGTCATCAATCTTATTCAACTTTTCTTCTATCGTAGTATTGAAAGCCTTCTGCGCATTGAAAAATTCTTTAATATTACTCTCAAGATCAGAGGTGTTCCTATTATTATTGTAAGAGGAATTACCATAGGAATTACCATAATTATTAGAGGAATTTCCAGGAAAAGGCCTAGGATTAAAATTACCTCTATAAGAATTATTATTGAAATTGTTTCGCGAGACAAAGTTCACATCTGCGGAATCACTATTTTGCTCAATCAAAGTAGACAAAGGCACATCATTAAGATCAATAGGAGCATTTTTACTAGCAACCAATTTCATCAAAGCATCAACCTTATCACTCAAAGTACTAATTTCTTCAACTGAATTAACTTTTTTACTAGTAGGTGCTCTTTCGGTATGCCATTGTGAATAATTTGCCATGATATTATCTAGCAATTTAGTAGCTTCACCCAAAGTAATTTCCATAAAAGTACCACCCACGGCGGAATCTAAAAGATTTCTAGAGACAAAATTCAATCCCGCATAAATTTTTTGTATGATCATCCAAAGATTTAAACCATGAGTAGGACAATTTCTAAGCATCAATTTCATTCTTTCCCAAGATTGTGCAACATGTTCATGCTCAAGTTGCTTAAAATTCATGATTTGCGTCCTAACGGAAATAATTTTCGCAGGCGGAAAATACTTAGTAATAAAAGCATCTTTGCACTTATTCCAAGAATCGATACTATTGCGAGGCAAAGAGGAAAACCAAATTTTTGCACGATCCCGCAAGGAAAAAGGAAATAGTTTCAACTTCACAATATCATTGTCCACATCTTTTTTCTTTTGCATATCACACAATTCTACGAACGTGTTTAGATGGGACGCGGCATCCTCATTAGGATTACCGGCAAATTGATCTTTCATGAAAAGATTCAACAAAGCGGCATTAATATAACAAGACTCCGCACTAGTGGCGGGAGGATTAATCAGAGTACTAATAACATCATTGTTATTAGTATTGGAAAAATCACACAACTTGGTGTTTTCTTGAGTCATCGTGACTACACAAACAAGATTGCAAGCAAGGAAGATATCCGGCAAGAAAAAAGGCAAATGAAAAAAGGGTGAATAAAACGGCAAATTGGTGAAGTGGGGGAGAGGAAAACGAGAGGCAAATGGCAAATAATGTAATTGCAAGGAGATGAGATTTGTGATTCGGAACCTGGTAGATGATGATGGAGTTTCCTCGGCACCTGAGATAGGCACGTAGAAGAGACCGCTTCCTCCCCGGCAACGGCGCCAGAAATTCCTTTGACGTGGCTTGAGACTGCGTCGGTATTTCCCCAAAGAGGAAGGGATGATGCAGCACAACGACGGTAAGTATTTCCCTCAGTTATGAAACCAAGGTTTTTGAACCAGTGGGAGGATCACCACCACCCAATAAGCAGCACCTGGATACAAATAACAAATACTTGCAACCCGACGCGAAAGAGAGGTTGTCAATCTCTCTACGGAAAAAAGATAGATTAGGTAGTGATGGATAGGAGAGATAGATCTCTCAAGAACACAAAATAAAAAGGGCAAATAAAAAGTGCAGCAATATATTTTTGGGTTTTTGGTTTTGTAGATCTAAAAGCAAAAAAAGGTACAAAGATAGATCGGAATGCAATATGTTGGAAAAGTAGACCCGGGGGCCATAGGATTCACTAGTGGCTTCTCTCATGAGTATAGCGCATGGTGGGTGAACAAATTACTGTTGGGCAATTGATAGAAGATCAAATAATCCTGACGATATCCAAGGCGATGATCATTATATAGGCATCACGTCCAAGATAAGTAGACCGACTCCTGCCTGCATCTACCACTATTACTCCACACATCGACCGCTATCCAGCATGCATCTAGTGTATTAAGTTCATGAAAAAATGGAGTAATGCAATAAGAACGATGACATGATGTAGACAAGATCTATTCATGTAGGAATAGACCCCATCTTGTTATCCTTAATGGCAACGATACATGCGTGCCTTGCTGCCCCTTCTGTCACTGGGAAAGGACACCGCAAGATTGAACCCATCACAAAGCACCTCTTCCCATGGCAAGAAAAATCGATCTAGTTGGCCTAACTAAACCAAATATTCGAAGAAGAAATACGAGGCTATAAGTAATCATGCATATAAGAGATCAAAGAAGACTCAAATAATATTCATGGATGGAAACTGATCATGAACTCAAAATTCATCGGATCCCAACAAACACACCTCATACATTAAATAGATCTCCAAGAGACCATTGTATTTAGAATCATAAGAGAGAGAGAGAGAGAGAGGAAGCCATCTAGCTACTGCCTACGGACCCGTAGGTCTATGGTGGACTACTCACGCATCATCGGAGAGGTACCTATGAAGAAGATGAACAGCTCCGTGATGGTGTTTAGATTGGATCTCGCGGTTCTGGAACTTGCGGCAGCTGGAATGTGTTTTGTCGACTCCCCTACGGTTTTTGGAATATTTGGGAATTTATAGGCATCAGAGGCGGTGGAGAGGGGCCCCGTGGAGGGCACAACCCATCAGGGCGCGCCGGGGGCCCCCTGGAGCGCCTTGGTGGGTTGTGGTCTTCACGGCCCACCTCCCTGACACTTCTTTGGCCCACTGGGTGTCTTCTGGTCCAAAAAAAATCTCCAAAAAGTTTCGTAGTGATTGGACTCCGTTTGGTACTGATATTCTGCAAAGTAAAAAACAAGGAAAAACAGCAACTGGCACTTTGGCACTATGTCAATAGTTTAGTCCCAAAAAATGATATAAAGTTGTTATAAAATGATTGTAAAACATCTAAGAATGATAATATAACAGCATGGAACAAGCAAAAATTATAGATACGTTGGAGACATATCAGCCAGCACAGAGGCTATGAAAGCACCAGAGAGTGCTAGGGCTTCCATGTCTATAGAGCCAGCCAGAAGCTCTATGCCCAAGAAGCCTGCTGACAAGAAGAGAAGCATGAAGAGGATAGTACATGTTGTTGGAAGACCAACTTCCATGTATGAAGATCCAGCGGATGCTGAGGGAGAGGAAGAGCCAGCTGCCCAGGCTCCTCCTAAGAAGAAGAAGCTGCTTGCTGATGCCATGACTTCTCAGGCCCCTTCCAAAAGCAAGGCAGCTCCTCCTCCCAAGAAGACCACAACTCCTAAGTCCAAGAGGACTACTAAGGATGTTCCAGATGCAGCCAAGAACAAGGGATCCACCTCCAGAGCTGCTGCTGAAGATGAGGAAATGACAGTTTTGAGGAAGCTTAGACCTCACCTCCCACAACACAATGACAACTATCCACTTGCTGAGGATATGAAGAAGAGGAAGGATTCAGGGCTGAGAGAATGGAGAGTTGTAGATCCTTATTCTCAGAGGAGAAAGACTGCTGTTGACTTCAGATTCCACACCAAGGAGCAGCAGGATTTCTATGAGACTGTTCTGCTTGATAAGAGCCCAGCTGTCAGTGACATGAGATATGTAGATTGGGGCTACATTAAGGAAAATGAGGACTACTTTCCCCATGTTCTAGATAACTTCAAGGCTATTGGTATTGATGCTTTTGTTGGTAAGGAGATGACCCCCTGGAATGATAAGATGATCATGCAGTTCTATTCCAGATGGCAGGATAGTGTGGATGACTAAGGGCACCAGATATGAATCTTCAGTGGAAGAGTGGGCTACCATCTTAGGAGATCCACAAGTATAGGATGGTGACTTGGATGTATACTCAGAGGCCAAGATGAGTCATAATTCCATGGCTAATATGTACAAGGAGATCCCTGCTGACTATGTGCATTCACATAAGCTTGGCTCCGTGTACTATCTGCAGGCAGGCTTGCCAACCTCCAACACCATTTTGAGATACACTTTGATGCCTAAGTCAGGAGATTAGAAGATGATCAGAGGATTCTCCATCAACATGCTGCATCACATTGACCTTCACACCAGATTCAGGGTCATGGATTTGATTGTAGAGACTGTGAAGAGAACAGCTGCTGATCAAAAGAGGTCATGTGGATATGCTCCATACATTTAGATGCTTATCAACTCCAAGCTTGAAAAGAATGTATATGCTCTTGATAGACCCCACATGCCTCTCCAGCCTGAGTTTGAGGAAAATGTTGTGGTGATGGACCCAGATCATCCCACTTCATCTACTGCACAGGCAAAAGCTGAGGCAGCCAGAGCCACTAGTGCTCCAGTGCCAAGGACAAGGAATGAGCAGATGGATCTCATTTTTAGCTCTATCCAAGGCATGCAAAATGACATCACGGAGATTCTCAAGAACCAAAAGAGCCTGGAAAGGATTGTTGAAGACAAGTTTCATTCTTTGAACAACAAGGTGGATGGGCTGACTAAGACAGTTGATGAGCTCAAGAACAAGGTGGACTCAGTACCCCGTCCCCACACCTCAGAGGATGATGATGATGATGATGATGATGATGATGACAGTCAACCTCTCAGGCACCGCACTCAATTCAAGACACAAGCCAGATCTATGTTAGTGCCAGCTTCTGAGATGAGACCATCTACATCAGCTCTTGTTGCAGCTCCTTCAGTCCCACCAGGTCCATCACCACCTCCAGTGTCTACACGAACCCCTTCCATGACATCGGCAGAAGTCTTCGCAGAAGCGGTTCTCTTGACTCCTACATCAACAACTGGAGGAGATCGGCCCCAGAGAGATGATTAGTCCTATAACTTCGAACTTTTTGGTAACTTGTTGCCAAAGGGGGATAAGTTGCATAGATCAATAGGGCTGAGAGAGCGAGAGAGAGTGTTGCTTTTTATCGCTCTCCAAAACTTTAAAATCTTTTGGTTGATTCGTTTGTGTTAAACTTGTTGGTGTTTGATCATGCACTTCTTATGTATTTCTACTACGTCTTATCTTTTGAGATGCTTATGAGATGATCATTCACTTCTTGCTTGATGTGTTGTGCTATGTTATTCATTCATATTATTCTCGCACACCACCAGGTTGTATGTGACATGGAAGAGTGCCCCATGAACCAAATCGATTGTGCATTTGCATTCAAAAGCAAATTCAAAATAGTGCACAAATTTAGGCGGAGCTCTTGCTTATCACATACCTCTCAAAGCGATGACTCTATTCATTGATTATAGCATATGTAGAAGCTTTGATCTATATGTTGTTATCAATTACCAAAAAGGGGGAGATTGAAAGCACATTTGCTCCCTTGGTGGTTTTGGTAATTAATAACAACATATATGTCATTGGACTCATGTTTCCACTAAGTATATTTTAGGAAAAGTCCATTGATGGGATGGCTATAAGTTGTGAGGAGATACCCCCAAGATGCAAGGAATGGATTGGCAAAGCTTCAAGCTCCAAGACTCTACATTTTACTTTGTGAGAAATCACTTTGAGTCCATAGGAAAGCCAATAGTATTAAAAGGGGGTAAGGTATTGTTGGTGAACAAATTGCTCCACGTGCACAAGTGCTAGCCACCAAAAATACCCAAAACTCTCCCACAAAATACTCTGTCTAAACCCAACTTCACAAAATCGGTGTCACCAACTTCTCATTCGACCCTACAAATTTTCTACCCAAGACAGAACCCAAGCAAAACCCTAGCTCTTCGGGACAACCGAGACAGCATCGGTGCAACCGAGATTTGGTGACCACGATTCGGTCAATTGTTTTCATAGAATCGGAAATTCCGAGTTTATGTGTTGGTCTCACTGAGTTCTGGGAACTGCCCTCGGCCACTGGTTTCGGTACCATCGAGAGTTCTATATCGGTCTCACCGAGATTCCGAAAGTTGCCACATTTTTGACATATCGGTTGAACCAAGTTTTCCTTTGGTTTCACCGAGATGGCCAATAATGTTGTAACGGTTGGATTTTTGGAGATGCCTATATATACCCCTCCACCACATCCCACTCAAAAGAGAAGCACTCAGAACAGTTCCCCACTTCCCATATCCAAATTTCTGAGAGAGAACCATCTACCCTTGTGTTGAGATCAAGACCATCCACTCGAACCATATGGATCTTGATTTCTAGCCTCCCCAAGTTGCTTTGCACCCCATCAATCTCTTTTACCAAACCAAATCTGTGAGAGAGTGATTGAGTGTTGAGGAGTCTATCATCTTGAAGCACAAGAGCAAGGAGTTCATCATCACTATCAAGCCTATTACCTTTTGGAGGGTGGTGCCTCCTAGATTGGTTAGGTGTTTCTTGGGAGCCTCCTACTTCGTGTTGTGGAGTTGAACCTTGAAGTTTTTACAAGCAAGGAGATCGCCTACTTCGTGAAGATCTACCCATAGTGAGGCTAGTCCTTTGTGGACGGAAGCCGTTATGGAATAGTCAAGGTTGCTACTTCGTGGACCCTTATGGGTGGACACTACTAGGAAAAACCTTATAGGTAGGACACATTTAGTAGCGCTGGCAAATAACAAGCGCTGCTGATAATTAGCAGTAGCGCTGGCTTCTGTCAGCGCTACAAGTGAAGACTTAGCAGTTGCGCTGGAAACAGAAAGAGCGCTACTGCTAAACTAGACCCGATGAGCCCACCGACACTATTTGTAGTAGCAGCGCTCGCCACAAAAAAGCGCTACTGCTAAAATCTTAGCAGTAGCGCTGGAAACAGAAAGAGCGCTACTGTTAAGCTCGACCCGACGAGCCCACCAACACTATTTGTAGTAGCAGCGCTCGCCGCAAAAAAGCGCTACTGCTAAAATCTTAGCTATAGCGCTGGGCCGAACCCAGCGCTAGTGCTATTTTGAGCTAACCCCGCGCGGGTCGGCTCAAAATTTCCTAAGTCCCCCACTACTCCCCCCTCTCCCCCCTCTCCCCCACTCCTCTCTGTCGCCACTGTCGCCGTCGACCTCACCGCCGCCACCCGAGGCCGCCCTCGACCTCACCGCCGCCGCCGCCCTCTCCCCTGTCGCCGCCGCTCCCCTCCCCGAGACCACCGCCGCCGCTGCAGCCCTCTTCCCTGCCGCCGCCGCTCCCCTCCCCGAGACCACCGCCGCCGTAAGCCTCTCCCCTGCCCTCCTTTCTCTCCCTCTCTCTCTCCCGTCACTCTCCCCCTCTCTCAGATTCATTCCTCCCCTCCCCTCTCCTCATGCATTGGCGCCGCCACCCAACACCTTCCCATCTCCTCTTGACCTCGCCGCCGGCGGCAATGCCCCCCGCTCTCTCCTTCACCGCCGTCGCTGCCCCACCCTCTCCTCCTCCCATCCCTTCCCATCCCATCCTGTACCCTCCCCTCCCCTCGAGCCGCGAGAAGGTCAGGCGGCGGCCATGGCGCCCGCCTGCAGATCCGCCATGGGCTTATCTCCTCCCCATCTCCGGCCGGCGGTGCACAGGACCTACTCCTCGAAGGGGCCCATCTCCGGCCGGCGGTCATGATTTTTTTTTGGTTTTTGAAATTAATAGTACTAGCGCGGGTCACGGGCACGCGCTACAGATAGTTAGTAGTAGTGCGTGTGGCACCAGCGCTACTACTAAAACATGTACTAGTAGCGCGGGATGAACCAGCGCTACTACTACCAGTTAGCTGTAGCGCGATAGTAGTAGCGCGGGCACCCGCGCTACTACTAGCCGTTTAACCAGCGCTACTACTAGGCTTTTTCCTAGTAGTGGGAGCCCTCCATGGACTCTCGCGATCGTTACCCTTCGTGGGTTGAAGACTCCATAAACGTGGATGTACGATAGCGCCACCTATCGGAACCACGGGAAAAATCTTCGTGTCTACAATTGCGTTTGATCTTCTACCCTTACCTCTTTATATGTGCTTGTCTTTACTTTCCGCTGCTATACTCTTAGACATGCATGTGTAGGGTGTGCTTGACTTGCTATCATTGCTAAAATCTGTCCACAACTAAAATTGGAAAAAGGTAAAAATTTTATTTGGTCAAGTAGTCTAATCACCACCCTCTAGACATACTTGCAATCCTACAAGAGCAAGGCCCACCTCGTAAACAGAGCAAGGCCCCACCGCGTAAGGAGAGCAAGGCCCCGCCATTGAGTCCACCGACCATCATTCTCGATGACGCTTGGTCCTCCACTGTGGGGGATGACCCCACGTGCTCTGACTCCATGATCACTGGTTTCACCGACTACATCTCGGGCTCGTCCACGTAGATAGTTTGACGTTGATTTAGTGATATAGTCATGCAGCTGCTGATATGGACTTGGATTGCTGCTTTCGATGCTTTTGATTGTATGATTTATGAATGCTTACGTGGATTATGTATGATGTGCTATTTTAACCTTGCATTCCTTCGGTGCTTTTTTTTTCTTTGTAGATGAAGTGGTATGCGGTGTACAGAGGTAGCTGTCCAGGAGTCTACAATTCATGGTCTGAATGCAATGAACAAGTGCTTCGGTACGAAGGCAGTTCCCATGACTCGTTGAATAGCAGAGAGAAGGCAGAGTATCATTACAATCAGTATGTGCTTAAATAGAAGGGAAAAGTAGAATTAGGCAATGGTGCAGGCCCGAAAGGGCTCATCTCTGGTTCAGTGGATTGAAGAACTTGATAATTCTCATTCATTTCATCATCATTGCGATGTTGCTTTTATCATGTGGTCGTATGCAGACATTCATTTATCACTTTGTTGTTTCGTAAGTAGGCACTTGTACTAAAGAGCTATTTTGTGATTTCAAATGTATCTTCTGCGAACTATTTATATAATGTTTATGTGAGTTTGTTGTTAAACTTTGTGACTTCAAATGCAACATTGTGCATTATATATCTGTTTTTGCTGCGGGGATCAGATGGACAAGCTGCAGGAACTGAAACGGGACAAGAAACTGTATCAAGAGCCGCTCTCAGCAAACTGCAATGATCTGGGAGGTCTTGGCACTTTGCTATGCTAGTTATGCCGAGAGTGACTCTCGGCAAAGAACTGACAGAACCAGCAATGTGAAGTCACTTTATTTTGCCGAGTGGCCCTGTTTGGCTCTCGACAAAGAGTTTGTCCGAGAGGTGTACGCCGGATGGGCTTTGTTGGGTGCAACTCTTGGCAAAGTCTTTGCCGAATGTTTTCGTACCTTTGCCGAGTGTTCCTGGCACTTGGCGTTCTGATCGATTCCAGTTATGCACATGATATATGTGGTAAGCAACCTAAATTATTCAAAAAGATGATGCCTTCGCCCAACCTGTTGTCACTTGTACCAATGCAATGGGGGCTCTAGATTTGCCTCAACATCTCTAGCAACTCCTGAAAAAACACGTCCCATAAAATCAGTTTCGGATGCATCAAAAATTGGTTTGAGGTACCGGACCGAACAAATGCCATAAACTTGTACCATAAAGGTTTTTTACAAGATTAGGGCATCTCTGAGCCCGTGCGGTTCTGTAAACCAGTTTTGAGTTTCATATTGATATCAACTAAACTCATATAGTAGATGCAATACACCGCATAATTACGTACAATATCAAACAATACTAGTACATCAATAGTTCACATCCAAAAGTGTGCGCAATATAAAAGGTTGCAATTAAGTTTGTCAAAAACAATGTGCAATCAAACACAATTAGACGATGATCAAATCAAGTAACACCATTGTTACCAACATGATCGCCACCACCACTGGCCACAGCACCACCATCACCAGCATTGGCCGAAGAACCATCGCCGTTGTCGGAAGCACAACCACCACCACCTGTTGGGGAACGTTGCGTGGGAAACAAAAAATTTCCTACGCACACGCAAGATCTATCCATGAAGATGCATAGCTACGAGAGGGAGAGTGTATGTACATACCCCTGTAGATCGCTAAGCGGAAGCTTATATAACGCGGTTGATGTAGTCGTACGTCTTCACGATCCAATCGCGATCCGTCCCGATCTAGCGCTGAACGGACGGCGCCTCCGCGTTCAGCACAAATACGGCTCGATGACATCTCCGCCTCCTCGATCCAGCGAGCGAGGGTGGAGTAGTAGATGGGATCTCGACCAGCACGACAGAAAGGTGGAGATGGTGCTGGAGCAGTGCCAGCAGGGCTTTGCCAAGCGCCTCCGGAACTACAAACGAGGAAGAACGGAAGAGAGGGGAGGCCGCAGGGCTTGGGGATTGTTTTGTCCAGCTCTTGAGCCTCCTCCCCACTATATATAGGGGTGTTGGAGGGCTGGGGGCGCATCCCTAGCCCCTCCTCCAAGGAGGGGAGGCGGCCAAAGGGGGAGGAGTGCCCTCCAAGCCAAGTGGAGGGCCCTCGCCCTTAGGGTTTTCCTTCCCCTAGGCGCATGGGCCTTAGGGGGTTGGTGCGCCTGGCCCAATAAGGCTAGGGAGCCCACTACAGCCCATGCACACCATAGGTGCTGGAGGGACCCTTCCGGACTCTTCCGGAACCCTCCGGAACCTTCTGTAACCTTCCGGAACATTCCGAAAGCTTCCAGGTACAATACCGGTAAAACCCGAAACTTTTCCGGTAACCAAAATATGACTTGCCATATATAAATCTTTACCTCCAGACCATTTCGGAGCTCCTCGTGACATCATTGGTATCATCCGGGACTTAGAACAACATTCGGTCACCAATGTACATATCCCAAAACTACTATAGCGTCACAGAACGTTAAGCATGCGGACCCTCTCTGGTAAATAACCAATAGCGGCACCTGGATGCCCATATTGGTTCCTACATATTCCACGAAGATCTTTATCGGTCGAACCACGATGTCAAGGATTCAGTCAATCCCATATGCAGTTCCCTTTGTTGAGCGGTATGTTACTTGCCCGAGATTCGATCGTCGGTATCTCCATACCTAGTTCAATCTAGTTATTGGAAAGTCTCTTTACTCGTTCCATAATACAAGATCCCGTGACGAATTCCCTAGTCACATTGCTTGCAAGCTTCTTATGATGTTGTATTACCGAGAGGGCCCAGAGATACCTCTCCATCGTACGGAGTGACAAATCCCTGTCTCGATACATGCCAACCGAACACACACCCTTGGAGATACCTGTAGAGTACCTTTATGATCACCCAGTTACGAAGTGACGTTTGATACACAACAGGCATTCCTCTAGTGTCAGGGAGTTGCATGATCTCATGGTCTTAGGAACAGATACTTGACATAAAGAAAGTAGTAGCAACATACTAAGTGCACTACTACAGAATGGTCTAAAGACGACACATTAATCAGAGACCCTTCGACGAAACTTTGTGTGATGCATGAATTGCAAACGGTATAGTTCAAGCTCCGTCGCTAATGGCACGAACCATGTGAGAAGGTGGATCCATCAAATACGATTCAGAAAGTAGTTGCGTGTGCGATCTACGGAAGACAGTTTGTTCTTATGAACCGTTTGTGATTAGCGAAGATAACAGAAACGGTTAGCAAAACTACATACGTGTGCGAAGTACGGCATACAGTTCGCTCGGATAAACTGTGTGCGTTGATACAGCAAAACACAAACGATTCGGCATAACAAGATGTGTGCAATATACACCAAACAGGTGAGTAATGAGAATCGTGTGTGAACAACACAAATAACATAGACGATTGGTGCTAATAACCTGTGTGTGTTGTGGGAAAACGTTTGCTGGTATACAATTGTCAGCGATTGATGAAATCATCACCGACGGGTTTCGTAGTTTAGTCTGTGTGTACTGTGATTTGCTCTGTCTGCACAATATCTATGCTGTGCCTACAGAACAGCAACATATGTACTTATAAGAACATGATTGCATAAACAAAAAAGAACAAAATGCAATTTCAAATATTGTATCACAAATACTAGCAATATTACAAGGTTCAAATACCAGCATAACAAGGCCCAAATTCAAAGATTACAAGGTACAAATTGACATTAGAAATCAAATCCAATCTTCAGGATCCATGGGATGAAATATTTCTGCAAAGGGATCATCCACCGAGAAGTCATAAATCGGCTCGATAGAATCGCTTCCGAATAATCTATGATACGAACTTCCAAAGTGAAAATTAGCTTCTGCAGAGCCTTTTCCATTCCGCTGTAGATGCCTCCGCTGGTCAGTAAACCATCCATTGTGGCGAACTAAATATAGTGCAAACCTCATTACTTTGAGCACCGTTGCTTTCTGAACAAAGAAACTGGCAAATTGAATCTCTGGATTGGTGCCTCGGTACTCGTTCAAAGTAATTTCCATGAGATAGAATTCAAGGCATTCGATGTGATTGTTATATTGCGCCACCTTATCCACTACAAGTCCTGCTTGTATCTGCAAACAAAGACAACATATCAGTGCTTAGATGCAGTATTGAACAATACGCGCCTCTTTGATTTGCATGATTTATAAAATACACTAATAGATTGACATGACATCTTCGATCATTCATGATTAACATCTCAAAAAATATGTATAGTACATCTGTCATTGTAATCATGGGTAAAAGTACCAACAAATTGAACTCCGTTGTGGTTAACAATTAACAGGAAAGGAACATCACCTCGACGTATAACTTCTCCATGCACGGAAAGCATTTAAGGAACTTAACAACTTCATCCAGATTGGGGCCGCTAGATTGTAGTGGCAAGATCTTCACTGTGCGCAGAGACAATGTGAGGCTTGTGGGAATCATTTTCTGGATGACAGCCTAACATAGATCAACAAAAACTAGATAAAATGTGATGTACAATAATAAGAATGAGAAGAAGATTGTTGTACCTGAACGTGTATGGATCCAGCTGTAACAAGTTCGGAGAATTCAGCACACGAATAGCCCAACACTGTCGATTTCGGTGCGTCAATGACCCTGATTCTTGTTCGACCTTCTTTATCAAGTACACACAATCTCTCTAGGAAAGGCGCATTCTCAATGACCATATCATGAAACTCCCCAACTGACAGCATGTTGCGGCACCAGCCATGCACATAAATCATACGGAGATTCGTCGTAGCGATGTGGAGGCTACTGAACCCAAACATCATCTAAAGACGAAGGTACTCGAGCGTTGTACAGCCGCCGAGCAGGCGCTCCAAATCCGACTTCGAGATGCTGACGCCAATGAGCTCGAGGTGCTTCAGTTTAGGGAGATGAAGAGCGTGCGCGGTATTAATCGTAGGGAAAAGGCACCGCATGAATGTAGCGCAGCGCGGCGTGGGGGCAAGGCGGAGGATGGACGGAGGCAGCGAGTGCCCATGTCCAACATCAAAGTTGAGCTCCTCGAGCTGATCTAGGGCGGGGGATAAGAACCAGTCGTGAAACTTGGGTTCGGCCTTGTAGTTTGAACGGAAAGTGCCGATGGAAAGGCCTCTGACTGGCGCAGTGTGCGGTGCGAGGATGTGGGACAATGTGTCCAAGCGTTTGCGATCCCCGCTGCAGAGCTCGTCGTCGTCGAGGAGGTCAAGGGGGGTGGAGTGTCATAGGGGACGCCACCGCCTGGAGAGGATGGTGCTCTGCACGGCAGATTTGATGGGGAGGAGGGACATGATGGTTATCAACATCTCGTCGGGGATGCTGCCGATGAAGTCCACGCTCGCCGGAGGCTCGTGTTGTTCAGCCTCGACCCGCCCCCGCTTGTTGGCCGCCTCGTCGTCCATCGAAAAAGGAGGCGATCCTTGGCGGCGGCCCTTATAGATAAGACCGGAGGAGAAGGTGTAGCATTAATGGAGAATTTGGGAGAGAATAGGGCTGTGTGGGTGGAGGTCTGAGGTCAAAGGGCTTGATTCCCGGTGAGCCAGCTGCGCCTACGCCACGGACTGCTCACACGCATCCCTTTGAGCCTGTGCGGCGGAATCCTCGCACGCGTCCTGTCTAATCAAACCTTTGGCCCACGTATGCCATCCCAAACGGTTTCTATAAACCATAAAGCGTTCCGTGCTTGGGAACTAAAACCATCAATAAATATTGAGCTAGTTTCCTTTCACATTCCAAATTACCACGCGCTAATTTTTTTCGCAAATCAGTTCACACATACAAAACCTAAATGTGTTCCCACTTAGCAGCTGTTTACTGTAGTGGGCCAGAAAAACACAAACACGTACTCGAAAATTACCGCACATTCCTCACCCTCGCCACCAAAAAAACGGGTCTTTCTTTGTTAGTCCTTCATTCCGTCTGCCAAGGCCGGTAGGAGGGGGGGTTCTGGGTCGACTTCGAGATATAACCAGGGAAGAAACAACAAGGCCGCGGAAGCAACCGAGAGGTCCTGCCACCGCGCCACGGAATCGCCAGAGAGCTCCAGCCACACCGCTTTGGCCGCAGCAGAGATGTCCGGTGGCGCCGCGGAAGCCCGGCATGATCTTTTGCGGAGAGGCGACGGCTCTCACAATCACAAGCGCATTCGCTTCGAAGGCGAACTGGACGAGTTCGCAGTCGTGGATTCCTCAGCCAGCGATGACATGCGCACTGAGCTCGATAGGAAGGACGCGATGATCGATGACTTGGTGAAGTTTCTGGAGAAGAGCGACGCCTCCGTTGACAGGGTGACCGGCCTCATGGAGAAACTTATGGAGGAGAACGACGCCTGGAAGAAACTGCTCGAGAAGAAAAGTGCCTCGGAGGGGAGGCTGAAAGAACTCGCCGGGGAACTTCTGGAAGACTTGGCGAAGCTCTACATCGAGCGCGAGGGGCTGCTGAAGGAATCCGTGGAGCGTGTGAAGGAACTTCATGCGTACGCGATGCAGAGCATCGACACTCTCGAGCAAAGAGCCCGCGCCATGGCCGCAATGCGGAAGATGTCGGATGAGAGGCAAGAGGAGATGGAGGTCGTGGAGGCGATGAAGAAGGAGATTGAGGAACTCCGCGCCCAGCAATCCATGAATAATTAGATAGCAGCGGGCCACATCGTTTTCTTTGTCTTCCTTCTTCAACCTCTCCCTTCTTCTTTTGCCCCAGTGTCTTTGGGGAGTTGCCGCTTGTGGCATTTTTTATTATCATGTATATGTAAGAGAATTATTATCCTTTGCCGGTGCGAATTTGTTGTTATATTATTTCGTTCGTTTGTACTGTTATCACGAAACATCAAAGTTCTCGGCGAGGCACGAACAAAACAGTGATCACAAGCAAACTAGTCCCTCCGTCCAGGCGCATTAACCACATGATTAACAGCGGGTCGGACGCCATTAATTCAGAAGTTGGGAGCGAGGCGAGCGGGGGGGTGGAGGTCAAAGTATCGCTTCCCGATGAGCCTGCGCAGTAGAATATCATGCGTCCCGTCGAACATGCATGGCGGACAGCTCTCACGCATCCTGTCAAGCCTGCACTGCGGACAGCTCGCACGCGTCCCGTCAAGTCTGCGCGGCGGAAAGCTCGCATGCGTCCTGTCATCAACCTGCAGCTACACGCACGGCACCCCCATATCAAGTACTCCCTCTGTTTTTTAGTTAGCATATAAAATTTGGTCAAATTCAAAATTTGTAAAGTTTGAATAGCTTTATAGGAAAAATATAAAAATATTTATAATTTAAAATGAATATTATTAGATGCATCGTCAATTTAACTTTCATACTATATAACCTAAGCATTGTAGATGTTGATATGTTTTTTGTATAAATTTAGTGAAACTATGTTTAGCTTGACTTTGACCAAATCTTATATGCGAAGTAAAAAGAGACGGAGGGAGTAAAAAAATTTGGATGCGTGGCACCAAATGATTATCATACAAGTTTTGTATTTACGGGAATTCAATAAACCAATATTATCATACAAGTTCCGAATTTATGGGGATTTAAAAGCAATGTTTCTCAACTTTTGCGTCCTAGTCACGATGCCGAGATGTTTTTAATCATTGCATGGGACCTAAACAAGGGCCCAAGGACATGTAAATGATTTTGCAACCCATTTTGGTGCCCTGGAGCATGTGCTTGTAGTTCAAATTTGAATTATGCACGTGAAGTGGATATAGAAAAAGTCAATTAATGTATAAAGGGTCCCAAACGAGCCGTGAATAATTCCACATTTTAGCATTGCACTTGTATTAGTCTATGTTGCATGTAGAAAAAAAAATATGTGTAAGAAGAGACATCGACTGTCGTTCCCTCCATAGAGGTGACACATGTTCCATATCGAAAGAACGATGGTTCTTGAGAGAAGTTTTGGTGTGCAAGAGACTTGTCCCAAATTGGACAAAAAATTATCATGTTGTATAAGTGTCGTGTCATGACACCACGGTAAGTTTCAAAAATTTCAGACGAGGTTTGGATTTATGATGATTTAAAAACCAAGTTTCTCGATGTTTTTGGCCTTGACTCCGAGATGTTTGTAATCCATTCACGTTCATTGCATGGGACCTAAACAAGGAACCCAAGGACACAAATATCTTTTTTCAACCCATTTTGGTGACACGAAGCATGTTCTTTTAGTGCAAATCTGAATTATGCACATTAAATGTCTAGAAACTTAATTAGTGTAGTATACAAAAAACTAAACGAACCATGAATAATTTAAAGCAGTTCTATACGCCCGTCTGAAGCTCGTGCGTGTGTAAGCACGGTGTGCGCATGTCGTGCTAGCTCGAGCTTCCTTCTTTCATAAGTTATCCAATTTGTATTAAAATGATGTTCTATCCAACACGCTTCTCCCGCCACTCCCCCAATCGGTCTCCCACCACTCCCTCAATCGGTCTCCCGCTGCTCCCCCAATCGGTTTCCCGCCAAAGTGCCGGCCCCGTCATCAACCTTCTGGACGAGGAGGACGAGACGGAGTAGGCCGGAGAGGTCACAAAAGCGGCATCGCGCCATTGAGCATGAGTGAGACGTCATCATCAGCCCCCATGCCACCATCGCGCATGGTTTCTAGTACTACCAAAAATGTCTGCTATACGTATCTGGTCCCACCAGGTGCCCATCGGGGCACGCCTTGTAAATGAAAGGAGGCAACTCTTACCAGCAAGGCGCAGCTTCCCAACCCGTAACCCAGTCGAACCGAAATCGAAAGTTAAGCGTGCTTTCGGTGGAGTAGTCAAGGATGGGTGACCGGTTGGGAAGTTGCTAGATTTTAAGGTTCATTTAGGCGTTGTGATACGATCACTGTAGGCATAAATAAAATGCATGTAGTGATATGTCATTCCGGCTAAATAAATCTTGAGATCCTTGTTTTGAAAATATCCATGATTTTCTTTTGCTGTTTTAAAAATGTCAAGGATCGATGACGTGTGTGTCTGTGTATTTGTGAACCAATGCCTGTGTGTGGACCATGTGCCTACATTGTGCGGTTTCCAACGACAAACCTATCGGTGGGCCCTTAGGGTCTGTCATGCCTTTTACTGACAACGCTCGAAGGCCAGATCCTTGTTTTGAAAATATCCATGATTTTCTTTTGATGTTTTGAAAATGTCAAGGATCGATGACGTGTGTGTGTGTGTGTGTGTGTGTGTGTGTGTGTGTGTGTGTCTGTGAACCAATGCCTTTGTTTGGACCATGTGCCTACATTGTGCGGTTTCCGATGACAAACCTATCGGTGGGCCCCTAGGGTTTGTCATGCCTTTTACTGACAACGCTGGAAGGCCAGTTCCTTGTTTTGAAAATATCCATGATTTTCTTTTATTGTTTTGAAAATGTCAAGGATCGATGACGTGTGTGTGTGTGAACCAATGCCTGTGTGGGGGCCATGTGCCTACATTGTGCGGTTTCCGACGACAAACCTATCGGTGGGCCCTTAGGGTCTGTCATGCCTTTTACTGACAACGCTGGAAGGCCAAGGATGGGTGACGATGTGTGTGTGTGTGTGTGCCCGTGTGTGTGTGTGTGTGTGCGCGTGTGAACCCATGCCTGTGTGTGGACCATGTGCCTACATTGTGTGGTTTCCGACGACAAACCTATCGGTGGGCCCTTAGGGTCTGTCATGCCTTTTACTGACAATGCTGGAAAGCCAAGGATGGGTGACGATGTGTGTGTGTGTGTGCGTGTGCGCATGCATGCGTGCGTGTGTGTAGGGGTGTGTGTGCGTGCGTGTGTGTGTGCGTGTGTGTGTGCGCGCGTGTGTGTGTGCATGCATGTGTGTGTGTGTGTGTGTGTGTCTGTGTGTGTGTGTGTGTGTGTGTGTGTTTGTGTGGACCATGCATCCATGGTGTGATTTTTGACGACACGCTTATATATAGATGGGTCGCTATATATCATCCATTTTACTGACAACGCTGCAACGTCACTGTGCTACGTGTCATGTGTGTGTGGGGGAGGGGAACAATATATATACGTCCATGATGACCTAGCTAGGTATAGTATATATATAACCAATCTTAAGGGGGGTATATATGCCGAGTTATCTCAGCTAGGTGCATGCCACGTCATAGCTAGGGTTGTGCATTGTGTATTAATTGAAACACCGGACCACCCCATTTTCGCATATACATTTGGCCATATGCAAGGGGTGGTGTTCTTCTAGCCTCGCTCAACTGATCTTCGACGACGCGCCAACTCATGGGACCGCGCGATCTATATATCCCTCTTGTCCGACAACAATATGTGATGGTTTGGCCAAATTAAGGTATAAATTCTCTTGCTTGTCTTACGAAAAGTGAGACATGGATAAATGTGTGACAAAGTTTGAACCAGGTCATGTGTTCATGAAACCCTTTTTGTCACATTGGACACTTTTAGACATGCACATATGCAGCATGTGCCACACATTAAAGTTGCGCATTGCGAATTTAAACATGACAACACCATGTTCGTACATATATATATATATATATATATATATAGGGTGGGTCTATTTTGACAACACCTCTTAAGACCCTTATTCTGACATCAATCTCCTTATTCTGACACCACCTCTGACTCACTCCGTAGCTACAAACTAACCACGCGAACGAACCGGACGAACTGCGCGGGCAAAGAAAAAAAACTCACCTTATCCCCTCCACACCCACCCACTCCTCTCTCTCCCCGTGCTCCACCACCGCACGAACCGCTCCGCCACACCACCTGCGCCCAACCCGCCGGCCATGGCGCCATCTTCCCTAGGACAGGGCGCCACGCTGGCCGCCCCTCCCCAGGCGGCCGTGCCTCTCATCACTAGGTCGCCGCCGTGCCGGCCCTCCACAGCCCACCCCCGCCGCGCCGCCCATCCCCAGGCCGCCACCACGCCAGCGATCTCCAGCCTCCCGCCGCACGCCTCTCCCCAGTCTGCCATCGAATCCGGCGGGATCTACCTCCAGCACCGTCATAGACCCGCACCGCCATGGCCCACCTACACCCCCAGCAACAAGATCGACGGCGGCCTCCCCAATAGCCCCGTCGCCGTCCCTCGAGCTCCATCCATCGGCAGAAATCAATGGCGAGCGCCATCCTGAGCTGCCGTCGAGGCTCCACCTCCACCGTGGAGGCCTTGGAGGCCTGGATCCACCTCCATCCCGAGTTGCCGTCGAGGCTCCACCTCCACCGGTAGGAATCAATGGCAAGCGTCATCTGGATCCAGGTCGCCGTGGAGGCCTCTCGCTCGGGGATCCAACCATTCTTCTCCAACCAGGTCGCCGTGGAGGCCTCTCGCTCGGGGATCCAACCCTTCTTCTCCAACCAGGTCGCCGTGGAGCCGTGGTTCGAGGTTCCCCGATACCTCGGGCGTACCTCGCCGTGGAGCCGTGGTTCGAGGTTCTCCGATACCTCGCCGTGGAGCTTTGCTTGTAGACCATTTGTTGGTCTCAAGGTGATTTGAAGAAGAATATGTGTTGACCAAGGTTATTCATGGAGTTATCCAAAGATTGGTCATGTAAGAGATGAGCCTATTGCAAGCATGTCTTGAAGAAGGAGATTGTGTGAACATTCATGTTTACCTTCAAGACATCATCCTAATGAAGAGAGTTGGAAAGATTCAAGGTTGATCAAGACTAAATATGAAGAGTGATTCGAGTTGATCAACACACAAAGCGTAGAAGATGTACCGAGTGGGATCAAGTGATCTCACGGTATGGTAAGCATTGTCCATTACGCTTTGTGTACTAACCCATGTTCTATGCAAGAGTTCTTTGTGGGGTTAGGTTTGTTTCCATGGGCGTGCATCAAAAGGAAGATATCACACAACCTTTGAAGGATGACATCAAGTGGTGATCGTCATCAAGATTGCGGTGTGCAAGTTCAAGTGGAGCATCACGAAGAGATCACATGCTTGAAGCTTGCTGTCCATTGTGGTGACAATGGACTTGTGAAGATGTGCCGAAGAGTGGCTCACCCATAGTGGAGTATGGGGGAGCAATCAACTAGTCTTCATCGAGCCGGCGCAATCAAGAAAGGTGGTCCAACTTGAGGAGGTCAAGATCGTCATCATCTAGCTCAAGTGGACTATGCGCAAGGCAAAGGTTTGCCCTTGATAGGTTTTCTATTTTACCGGTCTCATGGTGGTAGTTGGGAGACCGGGTTTTAGGATCGATAGCCGTACTATCAAGGGGGGCTCTCAAGTGAGTAGCTTTATCGTATCATTCGTAGAGAGCTCAAACCATTGCATCCTTGCATCATCTTTCTTGGTTTGTGTTTGGTGTTTCTCTTTGTGAGTCTTTGAGCTTTTGGTCATCTTCATGACAAGCTCGAGTTCATCGAAAACGGAGTTCATATATGCATCTTCTATGATGTTTTCGATGTTGGAGTTTATGCCGGTTCTTCATTCATAGAGGTTTCTCATCTCTATATGTTAGGCATATCTCCCCTGCCACTTCTTATTATAACCAGTCGCTGTTTGGATAGTACTCGTTGTCTTCTATCCAACAAGCTTGAGTTTGCTCAATTCGGAGCTCATTTGCAGAAGTTATGGCAGTTCTGGTTTTATTTGTATCCTCTGTTTCTGTGGATTTTCAGTAGCTTGCAAGCGGTAGTACCGCTGGTGCCCACGGTAGTACCGCTTATGCGGTAGTACCGCTGGTACTTCCGTGGCACTACCGCTTGGGGTTTCCCCGAGCGTGCAACTTTCTGTTGCCAGATTGCCATTCACGGTAGTAGAGCGGTAGTAGCACGGTAGTACCGCTCTGGCGGTACTACCGCCCCTACTACCGCTTCCACTACCGCTTGGGGTTTTTCCTCTGTGCGAGTTTCTGTTACCACTTTTCCCTCTAGCGGTAGTAGAGCGGTACTAGAACGGTAGTACCGCTTGCGCGGTACTACCGCCCCTACTACCGCTTCCACTACCGCTTGGGGTTTTCCCTGTGTGCGAGTTTCTGTTACCACTTTTCCCTCTAGCGGTAGTACCGCTTAGTTGAGCGGTAGTACCGCTTGGTGCGGCACTACCGCTCCAGTCTCGTGTTCTCGCCTGCTGTTTTTGAATTACTACCGCTTAAGCGGTAGTACCGCTCGCAAGAGCGGTAGTACCGCTTGTACGCATCCAGCACGGGTAACGGTTGGATTTGGGGTGGCCCTATAAAAGGGGTCTTCTTCCCCAACGGTTTTCTTATCCTTTGAGCTCATTTCTCCCCCCATTGTTGACCTTCTTGAGCTTGCCTATCTCTCAATCCCTCCAATGATTCTTGCTCCTTCTTGAGGGAAAAGAGAGAGGAGATCTAGATCCACATTTTCACCAATCACTTTCTCCTCTAAGTGAGGGGAACCCCTTGGATCTAGTTCTTGGAGTTCTTCGTGTTCTTCTTCGTTCTTCCTCTCATTTTCCTCCCTAGCATTAGTTGCTTTGGTGGGATTTGGGAGAGGAGGACTTGGGCACTCCGTGTGCCCTTGCCATTGCATTAGTTGCATCGGTTTGAGTTCTCCACGGTGATACGTGGAAGTTAGTAGTTGAGAAGCTTATTACTCTTGGGTGTTTGAGCACCCTTGAGCTTGTTCCTCTTGGGTGCCTTGGCGCCCTAGACGGCTTGGTGGTGCCTCGGAGCCACATTCCATTGTGGTGAAGCTCCGGGCAAGCGTCGGGGTCTCCAATTAGGTTGTGGAGATCACCCCGAGCAATTTGACGGGTACCGGTGACCGCCCCCAAGGGTTGCCAAAGTGTACGGGTTCGGTGACCGCCCTCAAGGGTTGCCATTTGTACGGGTTCGGTGACCACCCTCAAGGGTCCCTTAGTGGAATCACGGCACCTTGCATTGTGCGAGGGCGTGAGGAGAATACGGTGGCCCTAGTGGCATTGTTGGGGAGCATTGTGCCTCCACACCGCTCCAAACGGAGATTAGCATCCGCAAGGGTGTGAACTTCGGGATACATCGTCGTCTCCGCGTGCCTCGGTTATCTCTTACCCGAGCCCTTTACTTATGCACTTTACTTTGTGATAGCCATATTGTTTCTTGTTATATATCTTGCTATCACTTAGTTGTTTATCTTGCTTAGCATAAGTTGTTGGTGCACATAGGTGAGCCTAGTCAATTTAGGTTTTGTGCTTGTCAAATTAACCGCTAGGTTTATTCCGCATTTGTTCAAGCCTAAACCGTAATTATTTTAAAGCGCCTATTCACCCCCCCCCCCTCTAGGCGACATCCACGATCTTTCACCCTGCCTTCCCTCGGCTCTGTGCTACATGTGCAGAGGAATTGGGACGCCATGGAGCAGCGACGAGGTGACCAAAAAAGTGGCCGATGTGTGGAGGCACCGGGATCTCTGCTAGCCACTCGCATGTGGGACGACGACGCATCTGTACAAGCGCCCATCCATCGCTGCCGCATCCTCTACTAGTCGCTGGCGTGTGCGATGACGCGGGATGGGGGCGACAGCGCATCCGAGCGGCATGCAGTTCGCCGGCGCAGCGCGTGCGGTACACTGGTTCTGGTGGTGCGGTTCGTCGGCGTACTCCCATATCCAGCAGCGAGCAACAGAGGCAGCAACACTACCACCAAAAGACCCAGTATGTGCTGACCCTGCTCGTCGTCAGTGATAGTCCGTGGAAGCTCGTGGCGATGGAGGCAGGTTGGCTGCGGTGATGGAGGTCGGCCTCGGCGAGCACTACCCCCTACCCGGTACCTGTCCGGATGCAGGAGGCCCAGTCCACCACCGCGAGCAGCTCACTGTACCTCAACATGCAGCTCGCACACGAGCGAGATGTGCAACTCACTGTAGCTAAATTGTGCAGCTGGCTGGACCTGTTTGAAGTTCTAAAAAACTCATATTTTCTTTTGTTTTTTGATTTATTAGTCATGCAGAAAAAAATGCAGTTCATTTCTCTGAACATAGTTAGGTGCACAGCAGATCAGTCCAAAGAAAATTGTGGTTAGGTTGTGGTTGTGAAAAAACAATGCAAGAAGTTTGCTTGGTTTTGTATGTAATTCACTAGTAAAAAATCTTGAATAAAATGTGGTGGACTTTTATCTTAAAAAGGTCCACTACGAAGGACTCTTCAGTACACTCCATTTAAAACAAAAAAACATTTAGAACAATCATGTCAAATGCAGTGTGGTTTTTCGTCTAAAGCAGTGTAGTTTTCCGTCTGATGTAGTTCATTTCATCGATCCCATGTTGCAAAAAACTGAGTGAAAAATAAATCGTGCAGTTCACATGCCAGTCTGATGCAGTGCCGTTTTCAGTCGAAAGCAGTGCACTCTTCAGTTTGATGCGGTTCACGCGTCAATTTTGGTGTCGCAAAAAACAGAGTGTCCGCATTTTAGGAAAATCAAAACTGCTCTTAAACCACAAGGAATTAGATAGAGTGTTCTACATGAAAAAGTTGCGCCTCGTCGATATCTTTCCAACGCCGTATCATTTGCATCGTTCCGACGAGCGGTTTGGAAAAAATTACGAAAATACTCTCGCTGCCACTTGTACGCAGACGCACCGTTTTCAAAATTCATTTAAAACCATGAGGAATCTCAACAAATAATCAACATATGAAAGTTGCGCCTATTACACAGCTTTCCAACGCCGTATCACGCGTCTCGTTCCAATAAAACGGTTAAAAAACAGGAGCAAAAACCGTACCGAAAACATCAAATATTTTGAAAAACAGAATTCTGTTTTTTAGTAAATTTGAAATTACTCTCAAGCCGTAAAGAATTAGAGAGAGTGATCTACAGGAAAAAGTTGCGCCTCGACGATATCTTTCCAACGCCGTATTGTTTGATTCATTCGGACGAGCGGTTTAGAAAAAAAAAACGCGAAAATACGCTCGCTGTCACTCGTCGGGCGGTCACCGTTTTGGAAACTGCTCTTAAACCGTGTGGAATCGCGAAAAGTGGTCAACATGGAAAAGTTGCGGATTTTCCATAGCTATCCAACGGTATATTATACGTCTTGTTTCGACAAATAGTTTAGAAAGTGGAGCAAAAACGGTGTCGAAAAAACGCGTGCAGTTTTTTCTGTTGACATTGCAGTGTTCATTTGATATGGATGCAGTGCATCCGCGTTAACTCTGCAGTTCGGAAGTGTTGTGAGAATAGTTATTCTGACATCGATGTTAGAATAGACGGTCTGTTTATATATATATATATATATATATATATATATATATATATATATATATATATATATATATATATATATATATATATATACTTCATCCATTCCTAAAAACAAGTCTTTTTTTAGAGATTTCACTACGAACTACATATATATATGTACTTTAGAGTGTAGATTCACTTATTTTACTATGTACCTATATAGTTAGTACTGGAATCTCTATTTTTTTGAAAACTCTAAAAAGACTTATATTTAGGAACGGAGGGAGTATATATTTGGGCCACTAGCGGGCGTGGTTGTATTTCGACCCTCTCTTGCGGGTTTTTTGTCGTTTATCCCAAAGATGCTAGTATTATGTAAAATAGCAAACGAAATTGACGAAACAACCATATGCGATTGTATCCCCAACAGGCACGAGTGTGTTACTCTAACCGTGTGCGGTGCTCGTACACAGCAAAATCGGCCTTGCCTAGTGGTGGCAACCGCAAGCGTCAGCCAGTGCAAAGTGGCAATGTGCACAGTAAAAACCCAAACCCGACAGCGACCTATAAAAGATCTCGGCGGCGGCGGCGGCTAACAGCTAATTTTTCCGCCGATAGCTCGCCACCACCACCACCACACACACCAAATGGAACCAGTGCTCAACCATTGGGATCTGCATGGCGGCGTCCTGATAGTGTTGGACGACGATGTGATAGAGGATTCCGACGCGTTGGCTGCCATGGCGGGCAACGGCAAATAGCCAGCTGCCGCGGCCGATGACGACGGCATAGAGGATTCCGACGCGCTGTCCTCCATGTCGGTCAACGGTCAACCGTCATCTGCCGCGGCCGACGACGACGACGACCCCGAGTTTCAGCGTCGGATGCAGATGGACATCGCTCTGTCCGTCCAGGAATCGGGCCTCGATGCATTCCTGCATGGCGAGGACGAGCGATGTCGCAGTGTCAGTGTGGAACAATCTATCGCATCTGCGGATGCCATCCGCAACGCGGCTAGGGATATGAAGCGGCAGAAATGGCGGGAGAGTGCGAAGAGGAAGCGGAACTCACATGAAGAGGGCAAAAAGAGGCGGGAGCAGGACCTTGCAGCTGCGGTGGAGGCCAGTGCAGGCCTTGCAGCTGCGGTGGCAGCCTTGGCAACAGCGGCCATGGTGACCAGGGATGCGGCTCTAGCGAGAGCGGCGCCCGTCTGTATCCCGATGGTCCACGTGGCGCCATGACATCTTCATCGACAGCGGCAAACTTGGCGAGAGGCGCCGCGGTCGCTCCGGCCGAAATAGCCCCGCCGGTCTCCGCCGTGGAACCACTGGAGCTCATCGACTTGACGAGCTCCTCTGAATACTCGTTCTGAGCCGAGGAAGGTCATGACGACGGTGGAGGCGCGGCGTTTGTATGCATCCATGGCAAAGTGAATATTTTGTGCAGTTCATCTTCATGTAAATTGATGAATTGTTTGTAAATTACTGAGCGTATGAACTAATGTCAACTAATACGCTACAAAATAAGGCATTTTGTTGTGAAAATTTGCGAAATGTTTGTGTCATCTGTTTGTGGGCATGTGGAAATTTAGGATGAATTTGACGTCTGCGACTGAAATTGAGGATGAACCGTGTGAGATGAGCCCGCCTTGAGAAATCTCAGAAAGAGCTACCCGCCTTGAGCGATGCAAAATTTTGTGGTTTCGCAGCACGGTATTTCGTTACAGCGTACAAACTTTATTATGTTAGGACCGTGTGCAATCTTGGTTGCTCCCGCCCAGTTCCTTTACCAAAATTTAAGTGGAAGCGGTATTTCAACTGCATGACGCCCTTCCTCATCCACCGCACGGACCCTATAGCAAATTTTCAGTTGTCGAGGCATTTCAATCGTCGCCATCCCTCGTCCAGCACCATCTCCACCCACACCATTACTACTAATTTTTTCAGCAGCAGCGGCACATCCGCAAACACCCCCTCCCCCCCACCCCGTCCACACAACACCCCCTCCCCCTTCCTCCCCTGCTTGAACCCTAGCTCGCCCCCGCCGCTGCCTTCCACCACCAACCTCAGCCGGTCTACCCGTGCCTCATAGCTAAACAGGTTCAGGGTCCCCACCGATCCACATACACCATCGCCGCCCTGAGTTTTTAGATGAGGCCGGCGGTGTCCCTTTCCCCAAAATCCTCATCCCGTACTCCAGAGAGTCGCAGCCTAATCAGCCCGACCACATCTCCCATGGAGCTCGAGGAGTGTACGAGCAAAAGGAGGTCTATCATGGCCTCTCCGCCGTACGCTGGCGAGGTGGGCGCCGTCTGTGCCGACCCGTCGATCCCAGACGAACACCTCGCCGCGGGAGCCGGTGAGGACGATGCCTACGTTGCCATGACGAAGGCTTCAAGTATGCGGGCTCACGTATTGCTGTATCTCAGGAGAGCCGACTGCGACATCAAGCTCGTCAACATCACCGGCTTCACTCGGGGCATGTCACAAGTTAAGTGGTCCACCGGCAACGCCTCTGGTTCAACCGCCGTCGATCTCTTCAAAGGCCCCGCCGCTGATCTCCTCCGCCTCGCGGTCATGGATTTGCGATCCTTTTACCCCATCGAGCCCCTTTTGTCGTTTCTGAAGGAAACGTTCTACGGCAGTGGCTTGGGATCCTTAGCTCCAAAGTCAGATCTCATCCACCAAGATAATGGCACACACTGCGGCTGTTACAAGGGGAAACGTCCCATCTGCGACATCAGGGAGCGTACCCTGGGCACCTCATATCCCAAGTGGAAGGATCCCTTCCATGACAAGTGAGGCAACATCATGTGAGCAAATCATACCTTTTCTAGCTAGCCGTCTCGTACCCATTGTTGTAGTAGCTTTTGCCATGCGATAATCATGCATTGTTTAATTGAGCATTTGTCCAGTTGTCTAGCAGATGCCTTGATTTTATGTATCTAGTTGTTAGGTTGGTTGCATTGAGTATTTGTCCAGTTTTCAATGGCTATAGTTGGTTGTTACAGTGAGCATGAATGCCTTGTTTCTTTCAGTTATTCACAATGTGATGTTCATTATGTGCAAGTATGAACTGTGCAGTTCAATTTCATCTATACCACCTGTTATGCCTGGTGTTGTTAACCTGTGCCCTTAACTTCTGCTTTAAACATTTATGCCTTGTTTCTCTAAATTTGGTTGCCAGGTTGGTTGCAGTGAGCATTTGTCTAGTTTTCAAGCTGATGCCTGGCTTTTTTGTATATGTTTGTTAGGTTGATTGCAGTGAGCATTTGTCTAGTTTTCAAGCAGACGCCTTGCTTTTCGTTATCTGGTTGTTAGGCTGGTTCCATATAGCATTTGTCCAGTATCAAATGGCTATATTTGGTTGTTATATTAAGCATATATGCCTTGTTTATTTCAAGAAGATACCTCGTACTTGGTTGATGTTAAGCCTGTTGTACTTATCATGACTTTACATGTACTTGCACTGGACAACAATGGGAGTGGCCAACGTTTTCCACCGAGGTTCTTTTCATCCCTCCGCTTATACTCCATCCGTTCCATCATGTAGTGCATATAGATTTTTGTGATGTATCTACATATACCATCTAAAATGTATACAACATGAAATTTTGTGATGTATCTAATGAAATGGAATTGCAATTCTAGATGGAAATATTTTTCTCTAAAAACTTGGTAAAAGTAAGTAAATGTTGACTTCTCAAAATGTTTATAGGCAACACATTGTGGAACTGATGGAGTAAAATATTACACCATTCTGCAACTGCATTTTAGCTTCTAATATCGGCTTCTTGCTTGTAGGTACACCCTTTTTGCGTGTGGGGCAATGAAATATTCATGAACCAGCATCAAGTTAGGAAACTGAAAATGATTGTTAGGGAAAAGAGACGAACAATGCCAATTAGACTATTTGTTTACACTCTATCCAACACAACAGTGAGCTGTAGGATGGTAACTACGAACTCTGTAGGCTTCTATTAGTACTGCCCATAATGAGTTGTCACACAACAATGTCTGAATCTTTGTCTTTTGCAGTGGTTCCCAAAGCAGTTTACTCAAGATTACCTCACAAAGTACATGATTGTTGGACATGCAATGAAGTTTAAAATATATCATCGAGACTACAATGAGCATCGAGAAGTCGTAATGAAGACAGTGAAGGATGGGCGGGCGGCCATCACTAGGGGTTGGCCTAGAGTCGTTCGTGCGTTAGGCATGGAGGAGGGAACAATATGGGCATTTCGCTTAACCTACTCCAGCAACCAGAATATCTTTCGGCTCTCTCTTTACCGTCTTTAATACAACCTTGGTTCCATCATTCTTTATTTTTCCCTTCTGTAGTGTTCCTTTTTTTTAGAATTGATGCTTATGTAGTTCTTGAGTATATGTACATGTGAATCGAATTATGCATTCGTTCTTCAACCTACATTTAAACATGATTCGATATGAAATACATGAATTCCTACTTTCAAATGTAAATTATGAACAAATGTATTTAATTAGGGGCAAATCATGATCTACAGGCCATTACAATGCACACAGCTTGATAAAGCAAAACGTCTGCGATCAACTTCAACATCACACATGTTTCTCCATTCGCGGCGTGTGCGATGAGTCCCGTCTTCGCACACGGTCAGGCGAGAAAGAACGTGTGCGATTAATGACACCAGCGTTTGTGCTAGTCTCCTTATCACACACGATTTCGTATTTCGAACTGTGTATGATATTGTGCCCATGGTAAATGTTGGTCAAAGAAGAATGCGTGCGATAGGCCCTCATCCGACACAGTTAGTCTGGATGACACGTTTGGCAAGTATGGATCACATGTTTGGGACGTTTTGTAAATCACTAACGTTTATGAAAAACGCCGCGTGTGGGATAGATTCAACCTTCGCATACGGTTTTATAATGACAAACGTATGCACTCTTATATCATATCACACACGGTCATGGTGGAACTAAATGTGTGTGATAGCCCCCTTATCATACACGCTTTATAATCGTGAACTGTTTGCGATTCGTCGCACATCGTAAACGGCGTGACACAGAATAGCATGTGAGATGTTAGTGTGATGTCACACGAGTTGCAAGGATGAACCGTATGGGAAATACACCATATCTCAAACGATTGCCCGGTGACCCTCGTTTGTGATAGATGCGGACATCCCATACGCTTAGTTTTGCGAAACGTTTGCGTTCGTTGGCCACCATCGTCGATGGGTTTGCCGTGTCGTGTGGGATGGACCCCCCTATCGCCCACACATGCAAGGCGACGGTTTACAACTACGTCGTGGAAAGGGGTTAAAAACCGTTTGTATAGCACGTCGCTGCACCAGTGGTGATACGATCAAATTCTATGCTTACGGTTGGGTCTTGTCGATCACATCATTCTCCTAATGATGTGACCCCGTTATCAAATGACAACTCATGTCTATGGTTAGGAAACCATAAGCATCTTTTATCAACGAGCTAGTCTAGTAGAGGCTCACTAGGGACACGGTGTTGTCTATGTATCCACATATGTATCTGAGTTTCCGATCAATACAATTCTAGCATGGATAATAGACGTTTATCATGAACATGGAAATATAATAATAACCAATTTATTATTGCCCCTAGGGCATATTTCCAACAGTCTCCCACTTGCACTAGAGTCAATAATCTAGTTCACATAGCCATGTGATTCACACCCAATGATTTCTGGGGTTTGATCATGTTTTGCTTGTGAGAGAGGTTTTAGTCAACGGGTCTGCAACATTCAGATCCGTGTGTACTTTGCAAATCTCCATGTAATATTGTAGATGCTGCTACTACACCCACTTGAAGCTATTTCAAATGACTACTCCACTATACGTATCTGGTTTATGACTCAAAGTCATCCGGATCGGTGTCAAAGCTTGCATCGACGTAACCCTTTACGACGAACTCTTTATCACCTCCATAACCGAGAAACATTTCCTTAGTCCTCTTTAGGTACCTAAGGATAATTTTGATCATTGTCCAGTGATCCACTCCTGGATCACTCTTGCACTCCCTCCGCCAGACTCATAGCAAGGCACACATCACATGCGGTACACAGCATGGCATACAGTATAGAGCCTATGGCTGAGGCATAGGGGATGACCTTCATCCTTTCTCTTTCTTCTGCCGTGGTCGAACTTTGTGTCTTACTCAACTTCACACCTTACAAATCAGGCAAGAACTCCTTCTTTGACTGATCCATTTTGAACTCCTTCAAAATCTTGTCAAGGCATGTGCTCTGTGAAAGTCTTATCAGGCGTCTTGATCTATCTCTACAGGTCTTGATGCCCAATATGTAAGAAGCTTTACCCAGGTCTTCCTTTGAAAAACTCCTTTCAAACGACCCTTTATGCTTTCCAGAAATTCTACATCATTTCTGATCAACAATATGTTCTCCGCATATACTTATCAGAAATGCTATATTGCTCCCACTCACTTTCTTGTAAATACAAGTTTCTTCATAAACTTTGTATAAACCCAAAAGCTTTGATCACCTCATCAAAGCGTGTATTCCAACTCCGAGATGCTCGCACCAGTCCATAGAAGGACCGCTCGAGCTTGCATAACTTTTAGCATCCTTAGAATCGACAAAACCTTCCGGTTGTATCATATACAACCTTTTCCTTAAAGAAACCGTTAAGGAAACGTTGTTTTGACATCCATCTGCCAGATTTCTTAATCGAAAAATCACATCATAGTCAGCGCTATGGGTGAGAAAGTCACATCATAGTCAACTCCTTGAACTTGTCGGAAACCTCTTTGCGACAAGTCGAGCTTTATAAATAGTGACATTACTATCATCATCTGTGTTCTTCTTAAAGATCCATTTGTACTTAACAGCCTGCCGCTCATTGGGCAAGTCACTACTGGAATCAGGAGATTTGCCGTCTGCCATGGCAGACGGCAAAGGGCAAAAGGCGGACGGCAAAGGCCTTTGCCGTCCGCTTGCGGACGGCACAATTTCGGGCCCAACGAGCTCCGACAAAGGGGTTCTTTGCCGTCTGCTTCGGCCCAGCGGACGGCAAAGATTCTTTGCCGTCAGCTTGCAGACGGCAAAGGACCTGGACGGCGTAGTACTGATGGCGCCACCGTCAAGCGGCTAACGGACCCCCACCCTTTGCTGTCTGCCTCCCGCCCCCCGTTGCCGTCTGCCTCGTGCCCCCCTTTGTCGTCTGCCACGTGACAGCTTTGCCGACGGCGGCCGTCGGCATAGCGCCTCCCTTTGCCGTCTGCCTCCCGCCCCCCCTTTGCCGTCTGCCTCCTCCCCCTTTGCCGTCTGCCGCGGACGGCAAAGAGGCAAAATGGGCCAGCCTTGTTTTCCCAGGTTTCACAGGCGGCCACCACGTGGCAGCTTTGCCGTCGGCGGCCGTCGGCATAGCTGCCTTTGCCGTCCGGGGCAGATGGCAAAGAGGCTGTATTGCCTCTTTTTTTTGTTTTTGTTACATTCAACAATTTTGAAACAAACAATATATGATATATACATAAATAATTCACAGAAACAATGTGCAACAGCCATATATGATCAACCAACAATTATACCAAATTAAAAGTATCAAATGCCACATTGTTCGCCATATTACAATAGGTTCATCCATACATACATATAGTCTCATCAATACAAATGACTCAATTCATGAAAACAGAAAGTAAACTTAGCACTACATCAAAGCAAGCTGCCGTGAACTCGTCTCAAATCTACAAAATTGGAAATAAGAAAGTTAGAAAAATAATACTAGAATTAAGAAGTAGAAGAAGATCTAGAATTAGAAGAAGATGAAGGGGCTGTTTGGTTTCAAGACACAACTAGCCACACTTTGCCACAACTCAACTTAGGCAAGTTTGACCATGTTAGGTGTGTGTTTGGTTCTTGCCACAACTAAGGCAAGAATTTTTTTTATTAGCAGTAAGACCCACATGTCATAGATAGAAAAAGTGTGGCAAGATTCCCTTAGGCAAGCCAATGTGTGGTAACTATTTGAGCACCTCAAGTAAGGCAAGTGTGGTAAAATTGTGGCAAGCCAAAGTGTGGTAAAATTGCGGCAAGCCAAATTGTGGCTAACTATTTGAGCACCTAAAGCCAAAGTGTGGCAAGATTCTTTCTCTGTCTCCTCTTGTTTTTCTTCTTCTTATTGCTTATTTGTGTCATTTTAGAGATAACCTAGGTAATTATCACATTATTTACCTAACTAAGCTTATTGTGTCATTTTGCAAGAAAATAAGCTAAGTCTATGGCATCTATGAGGTTACCAAGTCTATTATGTCATTTTTGAGTTAACTAAGCTTATTATGTCAGTGTGGAGGAAACAATGCTAAGTATAGGTCATTTTAGAGCTAACTTAGGTACAATATGTCATTTTGGAGGTAAGTAAGCTTACTATGTCATTTTATAGGAAACAAAGCTAACTTAGGTAAAATATGACATTTGTGTAAGTGCTAAGTTTGTCTAAGTGCTATGTTTGTATTTGTTTGAGAAAATGAGCCAAGTAAGTGGCATATTAGGGCTTACCGTCCTCGTCATCATGGAGGTGAAGCACTGGGGTTGCTCGGGTCGTGCGATGCGGCTCGGGAGTTATGCTGTACCAAAGATCATTTGCGTTAGCATGATGACGCTGAAATGTTAAGACTAGTAACTAATGAACATTGAAATGGAACTCACCGTTCCAGCCGTGGTAATGGCTGGCATCGGCGGAGGGGTCTGGCCGTTCTTCTCGCACAAAGTCTGCACATTTGGTTTTGCCAAGTCAATCATATTGGTTATTAATGAAAAGAACATGTAGTGCATGATTTGGCTAATCTTAAGAAGAAACTTACCACGATGAGCTCGTACATGGCCCGGTTAGACGCATCGTTCCATGCCCTCTCCTCCTCCAACAACCTAGCCGTCCTCTCCTCCAGATCCCTCTTCTCCTCCGCCGCCTGCCGGGCCTGTTCCGCTAGAAGCGCCTGGGTTGTTTCTCTCTCTTTCTGCAGAGCAGCCTGCAACACAACTCCTTGTTAGCATTGTAATTATCTTTGTTCGCACACACAATGTAATGGAGGAAACCTATCTGAGTCCGTATGACTAACCTCGATGGCGAGCTGGACTGGCCGTGGACGAGGCGGCATCTCAGGACAGGAGCTCGTTTGGCGCGCCTTGATCTGTCGGAGAGTGCTCGAAGACCGTATATGTCCATCTCCAATGGCTATCGAGCCATGGGGCCCCCCGTGGCCAGCTATCATCACCAGGTCTGGATCAAGTGGATGCTGGCTCAGGTTGAAGTCCTCCCCATTCACCGCCTTCCCCACATCTCTATACCTCACGAGCTTGTGGTGGGAGGAGATATTGTTGAAGTTCTCGGGGTCATCGAGGTCAGACTCAGAGAATGCCTTGACCTTCTTGTATGAGGAAGTATGGGCCATGGCATAGAGGTCGTACACCGCTGGCACCTCCGTCTTATTGTGATGAGCCTACAAGAGAGGAACAAAGTATTAATAATGGGTAAACCTAGCACTACAAGAATGAATTGCAGGAATCATGAAGCAAACCACATACCCGGTTCCGCCCGAACTGATAAATGTTGGCGCTGCCTTGATGGTGTGGCACACCTTCCATTTGGGCACGCCGTGCCTTGGCATCGTCGTGGACAACTCGCCATTGGTCAGAGCACCATTCATTCACCAACGCCTCCCAACAACCCATCTTATCCGCACACCATCTAGGGGGCACCTAAGTTAATAAAGAGAAATTTGAGAGCTACGCCTACGAATCAAAGCAAAGGAAACTAAGTACAAGGCCTTAAGAATAGGTAATTACCTTCATGTACTGCTCCTTGTCCAGAAACTTTCGGCGGGACGATGACTTGGCCTTCTTAATACGCTGCGAGGCGTAGTAGTCTCGAACAGCCTGTACCCGAGCCTCGTGCCGTAAGTTCTGTAGTAGGCGCCTGCACTCGTAATCGATAAGCTTTGCCGCGGCCTCCTCGTATCCCTCCTGACACCTGTAGAAGATCTGCAATCAAAAGAGACAACACTGATTAGTACAATAACTAGCTATTATTGATTTTTAATTGTGTAAAGGAGAAATTACCCAGAACTTCCTGATGACCATGTCGGCCCTCGTGTGGCACAACACACTGTCGATCATCTCCTCCGGCGATGCAGGGGCAGCCAAGTAGTGCTCCCATTTCAATCCTACCTCTTCTTGCTGACCCTCGCCGGGCAACGTGACAAACCCCGGGAAGTTATGCCGTAAAATCACACCAAGGGTGGAGTTGGGCCTGCGGACATCCTTGGCGTGAATCCAACCCCTGCAGTATGACAAAGCCAACACATTAGATATGTGAAGAAACATGAAGGCAAAAGGTTTAAAAAGAGTAAATGCACTTACTTCAGCGACTCAGGCTTAATCAGCCACCTCTGCTCGCGGGTCGCCGGCATGGGCGGGAGCCGTGTACACCCACGCTGGTAGACGGTGCCCTGAACCACCTCGTCCCCGCTATCAGAAAGCCGATCCCCGCCACCATCAGCATGGCCACTCGGCTCCGGCTGATGTAGATCCGGCCAGGTATCCCATCCGGTGGAAGCCTGTGGAGTCTCGTAGGACGAAGCGTTTGGCACAGTAGTCTCGCGGGACGAAGCGTCTGGCACAGGAGTCTCGCGGGTGGCCGCGTCTGAGACAGAAGGATCGTCGACCCGACGCTCGTGCACAGGACTCCTTGTAGCCTCCACCTTAGACGGGTCCACCGTAGCAGTCCTGTGCTCGGGTGAATCAGCTGGAGGTGGCGGCGAGGAAGGTGTAGCAGCCTTCCTACCTCTCTCGTGGCCACCACGTGTAACTTTAGGAGCCTTCCTACCTCTCCCCCGACCTCCTCTCCCGGTCGGCAACTTCGCCGACGAAGATGCGCCCTCGGGTGTCCCAATACTGTCGTACAAGGCTCTCCGGAGAGTTTGGGGTGGAATGGAAGTACCCCTCCCACCACACGCCGACGAAGGATCCTCGGATCGCTCTCGACCCGCGCCCACCATATTTCAACACCTGCCATGACAAAGAGTAAACGAAATTAGTACAACATAAAAAAAATGAATACCGACATGAATAATAATATGTATATATATAATTTGAGTGTATCATCATCATGTATACCTGACATGAACTAATAATAATCTTCATCGTCTATATATGCTCCGAGATCAATAAATGCATCATCATCATCATCACTATCATTAATAAATGCATCATCATCACTATCGGGAGCAACATGTGGAAGGCCTCCTTTATGTAATCGGTCAAGCATTGAGAGGTCATCCGCAGCAGTAACCTCTTCTTTTTCCGTCTCTTCTTGTTCCAGCTCAGGGGTGAAGTCGGATTCACTATCGTTGTCTACCTCAATGTTCTGGGGTGAAGTAGAGCGGTTCTTGAAACATTTTTTGGAAAGACGTGTTTCTTGGAAAAATTCTCCTTCATATGTGTCTGGGTTAATGTGAGGTTCATAATCATCTTCATTGAGGGGAGGTGGTCTAAAATGTGGCGGCACATCATAAACGACATCCCAACCATTCAGATTTGGATCAGTTTGGCAGGCCCACGGTAGATAGAAAACTTGGGTCGCCTGTTGAGCCGTAATATAGACATCGGGAACATCTAAATGGGTGCTTTGTTTGATTTCGACTAGCCCTATATGTTCATGAGTCCTTCTAGTCTCCTTCGGCTGGAACCAATAACATTTGAAGACTACGACGTTTCGTGGGTTTTCACCAAAGAATCTAAGTTCATAAATTGCTTTAACTCTTCCATAATACTGGACACCTCCTTCACCGACAGCGGAGACACAACAATTTGTAGACTTTCGGTCGGCCATAGATAGCTCTTTGCCAAAAGTACGAAAGCGATACCCGTTGATGTCGTATTTGTCAAATGAACGGACCTTATAGTCAAAACCATTAGCGAATTGTCTCAATTCGGAGTCCATATACTCTGCATTAGCCTACAAGTTTAATACGAAAGGATTGTTGCATTAGCCGCAAACTAGACGAAGAAATGAAATGGTCTAATGGAAATTACCGTTTGTTTGAACCAAGAGATGAAACCGGGATAGCCGCCTCCATGCTTTGCCAGAAGCTCATACTCTTCGATGGAATCCTTTTGGATCACCGCTCCATCCGAGAATTTGGCGACGTATCGACCGTATCACATATCCGGGAATAAGAGCATTTCAAAGGAATTAGAAGTTGCAAAACAATGTACCGAGAACTTACTCGATGTACGGCCACACTTCTGTTAGGTTGTTGAAGATATACAACGAAATGGTCCGCCATTCTTCGACATCCAACGCTATTGCTTTCGAAGCACCGGCTAGTGCGAGCTTCCCTTTGAATAGGCTGAGGTTGGATCGACCTTTTTCACAGTCGCCATCATTGTACCGAGGCTTCGGATTATGCAAATGACGATTCTTGGCTTTGTAGTGTGCTGTCACGAAGTTTGCCGCCTCCTCAGTAATGAATGCCTCGGCCATCGATGCTTCAATTCTACGTTTATTTTTAAATTTTGCTCAAAGCGTCTTCTGCATCCTCTCAGTTGCGAAGCACCAACGATTTTGCACGGGCCCCCCCAATCTTGCCTCGGTCGGGAGATGCAAAATCAAATGCTGCATTGGATTAAAGAATCCCGGTGGAAAGATCTTTTCTAACTTGTAGATCAACTCCGGCGCCAACTCTTCCAGTTCGTCTAGCACGTCAGGCGATAGTTCTTTCGCACAAAGAGCACGGAAGAAATAGCTCAGCTCTGCCAGTACTAGCCATTCATCCTCAGGGATAATGCCACGCAACATCACCGGCATTACCCGCTCAAGCCATATGTGCCAATCATGACTCTTGAGACCAAATATTTTCAATTTGTCAAGACTCGCTCCCCTCTTTAGATTCGCTGCATACCCATCGGGGAACATCAACTGCATTTTCACCCACAAGATCATTTCCCTCATAGCTGGCCTTCCAAGATTGAACCATGCCTTTGGCTTCCTCCAGTTCTTCTTTCCTTTCGGTTGTCGCATGTTTTGTAACGGTCTATCACATAGAGCCTCCTGATCGACTCTAGCCTTAGGATTATCCTTCGACTTCCCCTCTATGCCGAACAATGTACCAAAAAGGGCCTCGGCGATATTCTTTTCAGTGTGCATCACGTCGATGTTGTGTGGGCAAAGGAGGTCTTTAAAGTAAGGCAGATCCCACAAGCATATCTTGTGAGTCGAGGCGTGTTTCGAATTATACCCTTTGAAATACCCTGGACGATTTGGATCCGGCTCGAGAGCGTTTATCTGATCCAGGGTCTGTTGGCCTGTCAATGCAGATGGTGTAGAGTTTTTGACAACTCTACCTTTCATGAAATTCTTCTTGTCTTTTCTGAACTTATGGCGAGGATCCAGGAACTGTCTATGCAAGTCGAAGCAAGAATACTTGCGACCCGCCTGCAGCCAACGGAACTCAAGAGCTGCCTTGCATGTGGGGCACGGGAACCTTCCATGCACACACACCAGCCAATGAATAGCGCATACGCCGGCAAGTCATGCGACGAGTACATGTACCACACATGCATTTTGAAGTTTTTTTTGTAGCGGCGTCATATGTCTTGATCCCATTATCCCAAGCTTCTTGCAATTCATCCTTAAGCGGCTGCATGTACACATTCATATTCTTCCCCGGATAGTTGGGCCCTGGAATTATCAACGTCAAGAAAATGTTCTTTCTTTTCATAATCTCTCCGGGGGGAAGATTGAGTGGAATGACAAATACAGGCCAGCAACTGTATTGGGTTGCCATCATACCAAACACATTGAACCCATCCGTACTGATGGCGACTCGAGGTTGCCTTGGATCTGCCACTTTATCCTTATGTAATGCATCGAAGTGCTTCCACGCAAAAGCGTCTGAAGTGTGTCCCAACATCGGATTCCCATCTGCATCTAGTTCGGTTCTTTTGCCCAATTTATGCCACGTCATCTGTCTGGCGGTCTCTTCGACCATGAAAAGACGATGAAGTCTTGGTATGATTGGCATATACCGAAGAACATTAACTGGGATTTTGGTCTGACTCTTCTCACCCATACCGTTGTCTACCACAACATACCTGGAAGACTTGCAAATGGGACAATAGTTGAAGCTCGCATTCTCAAGCCTAAATAAGGCACATCCATTCTCACAGGCATCTATCTTCTCATAGGGCATCTTAAGCGCACGTAGGATTTTGTCCGACTGGTACAGGTTTGCTGGCAATACATGGCCTTTGTGTAGAAAGCATCCAAATATCGTCATCATCGCGTCGTAGCATTCTCTGTCCAGGTTGAACTGAGCCTTCAGATCCATTACTTGCACGATGGCATCCAGCTGACAAAGCTCAGTGTGCTCGTGGAGAGGACGTTTTGAAGACTCCAACATTTCATAGAAGGCCTTTGCAGATTCCTCCATCTCATCGTCCGAATCCCGAGCATCATCAAAGTCTTGCACCATGTCTTCGATCCCGGTACCATGCTCGTCGGTGCAACGACGAACCACCTCAGCTCTGGCACATTGGGCAGACTCACCATGAAATCTCCACACCATATAATCAGTCATAAAACCCCACTTCTGCAAGTGTTTACCCATTTCATCCCGTGTCCACTTTTTATGGTTGTCGCACCGGACACAGGGGCACCAGGCTATTTCCTGGCCATTTGCAAATGCGGCGCTCAGAAACCCCTTGGTTTTTTCTAACCATTCAATGGTCATTTCTTTCTGACTAGGGTGACCGGTGTACATCCAAGCACGATCACTCATCTTGCCTACCTACTAAACACACAAGAAATATATATATATAATTCATCATCTATATTCATCCGTTAATCATGTTTGTCAGTTTTATTACGTCCATGCAACCTACACGCTAATAGGTAGAGATAGGTCCTAATCCCACCCGAGTATGTGTAGATTGGGTTCGTTTTCCCATGCTCTGCTCCGGATCCGATGCAGAATTTCGGCAGCACCTCCCCGCTGTTCTCCTGATACACGTCTCGGCAATAAGCAGAGAGGATGTGTACCCGGAGAACAACAGGGAGGCACTGACGAAATTCCGCATTGGATCCGGAGCAGAGCATACGGGAAAACAAACCCAATCTACACATACTCGGGCTGTCCATGGATAACGTTGGACAATTCGAAAGGATGGCAGTTATAAATATGAAAAGACATGCATATTTATAGATGCCGCCCTTTCGAACGGGAGACGCATACTGGTCACGCATACTTTTTTTTCTTCTAGTTTTTTTCTTTTCTTCTAATTTTTTCTTTTCTATCTAAGTTTTTCCTACCTAATAAACTAACTATCTAAATAAACTAAACTAACAGAAAATAAACTATATATCTAAATAAACTAAACTAACAGAAAATAAACTATATATCTAAATAAACTAAACTAACTCGCCGTGAAGGGCCGGGGCGGCGGTGGGAGGGGGGAAGCCGCGGGGATGGGGTGCCGCGGGGATGGGGTGCCGCGGGGAGGGGGCGGCGCCGGGAGCCGGTGACGGGAGGGGGCGGCTCGGGAGGGGTTGCGCTGGTGGGGGGCGGCGCAGGGAGGGCGGCGCAGGGGAGGGGTTGCGGTGGTGGGGGCGGCGCGTGGAGGGAGGCGCAGGGAGGGCGGCGCGGGGAGGGGTTGCGGTGGTGGGGTGCGGCGCAGGGAGGGCGGCAGCGTGGTAGTGGGGAGCGGCTCGGGGAGGGGCGGCTTGGGGAGGGGGTGGCGCGGGGAGCCGTCGAGGGCAAGGGGGCGGCGTGGGGAGGGGTTGCGGGGGTGGGGGCGGCGCAGGAAGGGCGGCGGCGCGGTGGTGGGGGCGGCGCAGGGAGGGGGCCAGTGCTGGGGGCGACGCGCGGGGGGAGAGGGGCGGCGGGCTAGAGAGAGTGAGTGAGAGAGAGAGTGAGAGGGGTGGGGTGGTTGACGGACGTTATTATGGCATCCTCTTTGCCGTCTGCTGGCGGACGGCAAAGAGCCGGAAAGCAGACGGCAAAGAGCCGGCAGACGGCCCAGTTGACCTAACCAAACCCCACGGGCCAGTGGGGCCCAGGTGGGCTCTTTGCCGTCTACTTTGGCAATCTTTGCCGTCTGCTGGCAGACGACAAAGAGCTGACTGATGGCAAAGATCCTATGTGCCATCTGCCAGTCCTTTGACGTCTGCTTTCACCCAGCTGACGGCAAAGACCTTCTTTGCCATCTGCCAGCAGACGGCAAAGATATGGCAGACGGCAAATCTCCTGATTCCAGTAGTGAGTCTACCAAAGTCCATACTTGGTTTTCATACATGGACCTATCTTGGATTTTATGGCCTCTAGCCATTTGTCGGAATCCAGGCCCACCATCGCTTCTGTATAGCTTGTAGGTTCACCGTTGTCTAACAACATGACCTCCAAGACAGGATTGCCGTACCACTCAGGGGCGGTACGTGTCCTTGTCTACCTATGAGGCTCGGTAGTGACTTGATCTGAAGCTTCATGATCATCATCATTAGCTTCATCTTCAATTGGTGTACGCATCACATGAACACTTTTCTGCGTTGCGCTACTTTCCAATTCAAGTGAAGGCTCGATAACCTTGTCAAGTTCTACATTCCTCCCTCTCACTTCTTTCGAGAGGACCTCCTTCTCTGGAAAGGATCCATTCTTGGCAACAAAGACCTTGCCCTCGGATCTATGATAGAAGGTATACCCAATTGTTGCTTTAGGGTATCTTAGGAAGATGCACTTTTCCGCTTTGGGTTCGAGCTTATCAGGCATAAGTGTCGCATCCCCAAACTTTAAGAAATGACAGCTCAGGTTTCTTGCCAAACCATACGGTGTCGTCTCAACGATTTAGATGGTGCCCTATTTAAAGTGAATGTACTTGTCTCTAATGCATAACCCCAAAACGATAGTAAAAAATCGGTAAGAGACATCATAGAACGCACCATATCCAATAGAGTACGGCTACGACGTTCAGACACACCATTACGCTATGGTGTTCCTGGTGGCGTGAGCTTTGAAACAATTCCACATTGTCTTAAATGCATACCAAACTCGTAACTCGGATATTCACCTCCACGATCACAGCGCGAATATTTTATCCTCTTGTCATGATTACTTTCAACTTCACTCTGAAATTTGCTTGAACAATTCAAAAAGTTTCAGACTTGTATTTCATTAAGTAAATATTCCAATATCTACTTAAGTCATCCGTGAAGGTAAGAAAATAACAATATCCACCGCGAGCTTCAACACTCATTGGACCGCATACATCAGTATGTATCATTTTCAATAAGTCACTTGCCCGCTCCATAGTACCGGAAAACGGGGTCTTAGTCATGTTTCCCGTGAGGCATGGTCCGCATGTCTCAAGCGATTCGAAATCGAGTGAGTCCAAAGATCCATCAGCATGGAGTTTCTTCATGCGCTTTACACCAATATGACCTTTAGCGGAAGTGCCACAAGTATGTGGTACTATCATTATTAACTTTGCAGCTTTTGGCATCAATATTATGAACATGGGTATCACTACGATCGAGATTCAATAAACTATTCACATCGGGTGCATGACCATAGAAGGTATTATTCATGTAAACAGAACAACCATTATTCTCTGACTTAAATGAATAACAGTATTGCAATAAACATGATCTAATCATGTTCATGCTCAATGCTGTCACCAAATAACATTTATTTAGGTTCAACACTAATCCCGAAGGTAGAGGGAGCGTGCGATGGTGATCACATCAACCTTGGAAACACTTCCAACACACATCGTCACCTCGCCCTTAGCTAGTCTTCGTTTATTCCGCAGCTTTTGTTTTGAGTTACCAGTATTAGCAACTGAACCGGTATCTAATACCCAGGCACTACTAGGAGTACTAGTAAGGTACACATCAATAACACGTATATCAAATATACTTTTGTTGGCGTTGCGAGCCTTCTTATCTACCAAGTATTTTGGGTAGTTCCGCTACCAGTGACCGTTCCCCTCATAATAGAAGCACTTAGTCTCGGGTTTGGGTTCAACCTTGGGTTTATTCACTGGAGCGGCAACTGGCTTGCCATTCTTGAAGTTTCGCTTCTTTCCCTTGCCCTTCTTGAAACTAGTGGTCTTGTTAACCATCAAAACTTGATGTTCCTTCTTGATTTCTACCTCCGCGGTCCTAAGCACCACGAATAGCTCAGGGATCATCATCTCCATCCCTTGCATGTTATAGTTCATCACAAAGCTCTAGTAGCTTGGTGATAGTGACTGGAGAACTCTGTCAATCACTATCTTATGTGGAAGATTAACTCCCACTTGATTCAAGCGATTGTAGCACCCAGACATTCTGAGCACATGCTCACTGACTAAGCTATTCTCATCCATCTTTTAGGCAAAGAACTTATCAAAGGTCTCATACCTCTCAACAGGGGCATGAGTCTGAAATACTAATTTTAGCTCTTGGAACATCCCATATGCTCCATGGCGTTCAAAACGTGTTTGGAGCCCCGATTCTAAGCCGTAAAGCATGGTGCACTAAACTATCAAGTAGTCATCAGAACATGCCTGCCAGACATTCACAGCATCCACAGACGACGCTTGAGGGGGTGGCGCACCGAGCGGGGCATCAAGGACATAAGCCTTCTGTGCAACAATGAGGACAATCCTCAGATCATGGACCCAGTCCGCATTATTGCTACCATCATCTTTCAACTTAGTTTTCTCTAGGAACGTATCAAAATACAGGGGAGCTACAACATGATCTATTGATCTACAACATAATTTGCAAATATATTTTGACTATGTTCATGATAAATAGTTCAATTAATCAAATTACTAATGAAATCCCACTCAAATCAACATCCATCAGGTTGTCTAAGTGTGACATGATCCAAATCCACCAACTCGAGTCTGATCATCACGTGAGATGAGGTGGTTTCAATGGTGAACATCTCCATGTTGATCATATCTACTATATGACTCATTTTTGACCTTTCGGTCTCCTGTGTTCCAAGGCCATGTATGTACATGCGAGGCTCGTCAAGCTTAACCCATGTATTCCGCATGTGTAAAACTGGCTTACACCTGTTGTATGTGAACGAAGAGTCTATCACACCCGATCATCATGAGGTGCTTCGAAATGACAAACTTTTACAACGGTGCATACTTGGGGAGAACTCAATTTTATCTTGAAATTTAGTGAGGGATCATGTTATAATGTTATCGTCGTCCTAAGCAAAATAAGATGTATAAAAGGATAAACATCACATGCAAATCATATAAGTGACATGATATCGCCATCATCATCTTGTGCTTTTGATCTCCATCTCCAAAGCACCGGCATGATCTCCATCGTCACCGGCATGACACCATGGTCTCCATCATCATGATCACCATCATCGTGTCATCATGTGGTTGTCGCGCCAACTATTGCTTCTCCAACTATTGCTAACCCAGAGTGATAAAGTAAAGCAAATGACACAAATATATTAAAGACAACCCTATGGCTCCTGCCGGTTGCCGTACTCATCGACATCCATGTCGTGATAACTATTATAAAACATGATCATCTCATACATCACATATATCAAATCACGTCTTGGCCATATCACATCACAACATGCCCTCCAAAAACAAGTTAGATGTCCTCTACTTTGTTGTTGCAAGTTTTACGTGGCTGCTATGGGCAACTAGCCATAACGGTGATATTCAAGTTGCCTTTTAACCTTCTACAAGGACCGCCTCTGTCGAATCCGATACAACTAAAGTGGGAGAGACAGACACCCGCCAGCCACCTTTATGCAAACTAGTTGATTGTCAGTTCGTGGAACCGGTCTCTTGTGTGAGGACAAGTAAGGTTGGTCCGAGCCGCTTCATCCCACAATACCGCCGAATCAAAATAAGACTAAGGAGGTAAGCAATCTGAATATCAACGCCCACAAACACTTTGTGTTCTACTCTTGCATATCATCTACGCATAGACCTAGCTCTGATACCACTGTTGGGAAACGTTGCATGGGAAACAAAAAATTTCCTACGCACACGCAAGATCTATCCATGGAGATGCATAGCTACGAGAGGGGGAGTGTATCTATATACCCTTGTAGATCGCTAAGAAGAAGCGTATATAACGCGACTGATGCAGTCATACGTCTTCACGATCCAATCGCGATCCGTCCCGATCAAGCGCCGAACGGACTGCACCTCCGCGTTCAGCACACGTGCGGCTCAATGACGTATCCGCCTCCTCGATCCAGTGAGCGAGGGCGGAGTAGTAGATGGGATCTCGACCAGCACGACGGCATGGTGGAGATGGTGGTGGAGATGTGCCACCAGGGCTTCGCCAAGCGCCTCCGGAACTACAAACGAGGAAGAACGGGAGAGAGGGGAGGTCGCAGGGCGTGGAGATTGTTGTTTCCAGGTCTTGCGCCTCCTCCCCACGATATGTAGGGGTGTTGGAGGGCTGGGGGCGCAGCCCTAGCCCCTCCTCTAAAGAGGGGAGGCGATCAAAGGGGCAGGAGTGCCCTCCAAGCCAAGTGGAGGGCCCTCCCCTTAGGGTTTTCCTTCCCCTGGGCGCCTGGGCCTTAGGGGGTTGGTGCGCCTGGCCCAATAAGTCTAGGGCGACCCTACAGCCCATGCACGCCCTAGGTGCTGGAGGGACCCTTCCAGACTCCTCTGGGACCCTTCGGAACCTTCTGTTACCTTCCGGAACATTCCGGAAGCTTCCCGGTACAATACCGGTAAAACCCGAAACTTTTCCGATAGCCAAAATATGACTTCCCATATATAAATCTTTACCTCTGGACCATTCCGGAGCTCCTCGTGACGCCCGGGATCTCATCCGGGACTCCGAACAATATTCGGTCACCAACGTACATATCCCAAAACTACTCTAGCGTCATCGAACGTTAAGCGTACGGACCCTACGGGTTCGAAAATCATGTAGACATGACAGAGACACCTCTTTGGTCAATAAGCAATAGCGGGACCTAGATGCCCATATTGGTTCCTACATATTCCACGAAGATCTTTATCGATCGAACCACGATGTCAAGGATTCGGTCAATCCCGTATGCAGTTCCCTTTGTTCAGCGGTATGTTACTTGCCCGAGATTCGATCATCGGTATCTCCATACCTAGTTCCATATCGTTACCGACAAGTCTCTTTACTCGTTCCGTAATACAAGATCCCGTGACTAACTCGTTAGTCACATTTCTTGCAATCTTCTTATGATGTTGAATTACCGAGAGGGCCCAGAGATACCTCTCCGTCATACAGAGTGACAAATCCCAGTCTCGATCCATGCCAACCCAACAGACACCCTCGGAGATACCTGTAGAGTACCTTTATGATCACCCAGTTACGAAGTGACGTTTGATCCACACAAGGCATTCCTTTGGTATCAAGGAGTTGCATGATCTCATGGTCTTAGGAATAGATACTTGACATAAAGAAAACAGTAGCAACAAACTAAGTGATACGATCAAATGCTATGCTTACGGTTGGGTCTTGTCCATCACATCATTCTCCTAATGATGTGACCGCGTTATCAAATGACAACTCATGTCTATGGTTAGGAAACATTAATCATCCTTGATCAATGAGCTAGTCTAGTAGAGGCTCACTAGGGACACGGCGTTGTCTATGTATCCACACATGTATATGAGTTTCCGATCAATACAATTCTAGCATGGATAATAGACGTTTATCATGAACAGGGAAATATGATAATAACCAATTTATTATTCCCTCTAGGGCATATTTCCAACACCACCTCCATGGGCCGAAGTATCCCCACCACCCCCGTGTTGGAACTCGCCCACAAATCGGTCACATCAAATAACAACGAACAAAAGTACACGTGAGAACTTTCGCCAAAGGCACGTGTCGTTCCTTATTCTTTTTTATTTTCTCTTTTTCTCAACTCAATACTCTCTTTCTCTCTCTCACGTTGTTACAAATTTGAGAACCGGGTGCATATATACATACACGACCGACCGATCCAAAAACTTACTCGACATGACACGACTAACCAAACCTAATACGACTTTGACTTCAACACATGCGTACAAACTCAGCTAATAACCTGACTACTAGTAGGACTCAACCTGGCCTAAATTAGGACACGGCCAGACTCACAGCCGGACTTCGATTAACTAGTACTCCTAACCGGACTCTGACTATTTAGCACTAGCAGCACGCTTTTTACACTACTAATCATCAAGAATACTCTAACAATCTCTCCTTGATCTTGACACTATCTTCCGCGCTTCTCGGATCTTGGCTTGTTGATGATCATCCCTTGTCGACTCATCCATATCGCACCACGACAAGTTAAATTGATGGCTTAGTTGTTCGCAACAATCTCCCATTCAATTTTGACTTGCCGAATTTACGGACCACCTCAAATATGCATTGGGCTACCCAGCCTCGCTAGTAACCTGTGGAATACGCCACCCGATGGACTACACCATCCACCCTAGCGAGATACATGCCGTCTCCTTGTGGATCACACCACCCTGTGCACTACACCATGCACTCTAGCCTCATGTAGAGACATGACCTCATTAAAGAGACTAACCTTCACTGGTTTACCGCCCTCACATACTTGAACATGATCCTCTCGTTGAGACACATAGATGACCTGAGCTTCATCTTCAACACCTCCTCACAGAGACGATCACATGGACATGACGACGACGACCGACTGTGCTAACCCGCACGACTACTTGACTCCCTTGGACGACATGACCGGACGTGCAAACTTGCAAGCCTCCTTGACTCATATATCTCCCGCGGACGACGATCTTGACGACTTTCAGGCACACACCCTGGCACCATAGCTCCCGTCAACAATCTTCTTCCACCGCCTTGCCGACGACAGCCTGCCATCTCCCTCCATGACCCTTCACCGAGCGACGATCGCCTGCTTCTTCTGGTCGCCGCATAACCCAGCGACTTCATGGCCCACCCTTCCTTGACACTGCACCACCCAATGACTATATCGCCTGCCCCAGGCACTAGTCAGGGCACCACCCCGGGGCAAGCGCGGCTTCAAATCAACCTTGCTCTAGATACGAATTGTTGGAACTCGCCCACGGATCGATCACATCATATCACAACAAACACATGTACACGCGAGAACTTTTGCCAAAGGCACGTGTCATACCTTATTCTTTTTTATTTTCTCTTTTCCTCAACTCGATACTCTCTCTCTCTCTCTCACGTTGTTACAAATCTAAGGACCGGTATATATACACGACCGGCCGATCCAAAAACCTACTCGACATGACACGGCTAACCAAACCTAATACGACTTTGACTTCAACACATGCGTACAAACTCAGCTAATAACCTGACTACTAGTAGGACTCAACCTGGCCTAAATTAGGACACGGCCAGACTCACAGCCGGACTTCGATTAACTAGTACCCCTAACCGGACTCTGACTATTTAGCACTAGCAGCATGCTTTTTACACTACTAATCATCAAGATTACTCTAACACCCCGACCATAAGATCATGAAGCTCTTGCCTCCTCCAAAACATGTCTTCCATTCTTCTCATCTCCCAAAACCCCCTTACCATCGGTTCCATGCCATTTGGATCCATCATCAAGAGCCGGTTCTCGTCAGCGTTCTTTTTGTTCTTCGTGTTTTGCTCCTCAAAAGCAACCTTGCGCTCCTGAAAGGAATTTTTTTTCCCATTTTGCGTCCATTTTTTGGTTCTTCTGCTCTGCCAAGGCCACCTTGGTTTCCAAACTCTTCTCCATCACGGTTTTCTTTAATTTCACCATTGCACTAATTTGCTCCCAGAAGCTAGAGGCCTCGACCGACCTCTTCACCCTATCTCTATCCATCTTTCTTCCATCGGGCTTTCCCGGGTTTCTTCCTCCCTTTGGTGCATCATCACTATCATCAATGTCTTCCAAGTTCACTAGTGTACCTTTCTTTGGTGGAGCTTCTTCATCCCTCAACCTCCATTTTGTTAGAAGTATATTGTGTTCAAGATAGAGATAGGAGTTAGAGATAGAATATGTTTAAATCATGTATGACTTGCCCTCTACTCCAAGTCTCTCCCCTCACATGTACTCCTATATATACCCCTACAAGGGTTAGATCAATACAACATGAAACAACAATATTCTAGTCATCCTACAATTTCCACATGGTATTAGAGCGGTTAGTCTCACGACGCCAATCCTAGGACCTTCCACCACTTCCTCAGCGTGCCGCCCCCGGGGAGATTAATCTCCTCTCCCCGGAGGCACGGCACCCGATCAATCAAAGATTAGATCGGTTCCTGTAGCTTAGATCAATTCCTTAGATTAGATCAAAATTTCGAAACTTCTATTAGATCATTTTTTTATTAGCCACAAATATAAATTCCTAGATCTCCACGACCTTCTATCCATCCGGCGAAAATCGGTGCAAATCCACCTTGACGGCGTGCAGTCAACCCGGCTCATGTGGGTGCAGGCGATGCAGATTGCTCGAGGACGAGGCGACAGCAGCGAAGACCGTGTATCCCGATCACGGGAGGGCGGACTCGCGCACGCGGATCTCCCGGCCGACACAGAGTCCATCTGCACGCCTCCACGACCCGGCTCCATCGACCCACACGATCAAAAGATAGGTCACCGGCCGCCGCAAGCACCGGCCGGCCGAACAAGGCGGCAAACAGGGACTCCGAGAGGCGTCTTCCTAGACGCTTGACCGGCGCAGCACCGGCCTGCTGATGATCGAGCCAACAAACGCGTCCACAACTCTCAAGATCCGCAGATCCAATCTGACTTCACTCGACGTGCAGGCGGCGCGTTTGCAGGCTTCGACATGCACGCACTTCCTCAACAACCGGCTCAAGATCTAGCTCCACGAAGCCTCCTTGTCCAGCCACCAGCCGACTTCATCTTCAAAGGTCCATCCAGCATGCGCGTAGGTATGCCCGTGCAAAGAAAACTTGCATGCTCACGTATTTATCCAGGAACCATGCACACGGCCATATATACGAGGAGATGCATGCAGCAAGAACTGGACACCGCCGCGCATGTCCACATGTCTACTTCGATCTGCGCCAAGGAGTGGTGCCCACGGCCAGACGTCGGCTTCCACAAGACGAGACCGGCTACACCAACGGACTCCACGCACCTACATCGACAACATCTGCATCCATGGTCTTCAGCGAGCAAACCAGCCGAACCTGCACCAGCAGCGCACATCGATCACGGGAGGGCGAACGCCCGCACGCATCGTCAACAACGACACATCGGTCCATCTGCACTGCATCAAGCCAAACTACATCAAGCCGAACCACTTCATCAAGCTGACTACGAGTCAAAATCTTCTTCGAGCATATCTTCGAGAAGCGACATCAACACGCACCATCCACACGCCAGGCCGGTGTGGAAAGAGATGCAATTCTTCATCGACTTCTCCGGCACGACACGGCATCGATACTTCGTCGCCACAGGGACGCCTTCAAGCGACGAATCATAGTCGACATGCTGCTGCAACGCCATCGCCGATACTTCATCGCCAAGGTCTTCATCAACGTGGTCTTCATCACCATCATCGTCAACACATCGCCGCCACCTCGTCCACAAGATGGACACCTAGCGTCCTCTGACAGATTTTTCTGCAAGACGCGACCTCGACGACGGCAATGACCGCGTCACGACGACGGCATCGACCGCGTCATCCATGACGGCACCACTGCATCGACATGGCGTCACTACAGTGACGACCCTACGCGGCCACACGGTTCCGGCAAAACCGATGTGTGCTCGATGGGTTTCCACCGGTCGTGGCAATACCGCTGGACTCATCGTCGACGGCACCCTCTGACATCCGCAAGGTGCATCGTCCACGTCTGCAGCTCCGTCATAGCGCATTTTTTTTGCGCCTCCGGCTTTCTGCGGCTTCATCATCCACGACGATCACACATCGACCACGACTACCTCGACCATGGCTACATCACCATGATCGGCTACCTCGACATCAACATTAATGGCTACGTCTACAACAACTCATCGGCAACAACTCCAGTCAACAACGTCCGCCTCATCACTTGCGTCCACGACACTCCCGCTGTGACTGCGGGAGGGAATAGAGGAGAAGATAGGGAAGGCACCAAAAGGGGACGCAGTCACCGCCCTAGGTGCCGACCCATCACCCATTAGAGAAGCAATTGATGATGGCAACCCATGACCCATTAGAGACGCAGTTGATGATGGCACAGCAGAGCAAGACTTCAAATTCAGTCGCAATCGTCCGCTTCACTCCCGCTACGACTAAGGGGGAATGTTAGAAGTATATTGTGTTCAAGATACAGATAGGAGTTAGAGATAGAATATGTTTAAATCAGGTATGACTTGCCCTCTACTCCAAGTCTCTCCCCTCACATGTACTCCTATATATACCCCTACAAGGGTTAGATCAATACAACATGAAACAACAATATTCTAATCAGACTACAATTTCCACACATTTCTCACTATGTTCCAGCAATTTCCAACAATGTTGGAGCATGAATGGTTTTCCTTTAGGTGCCGACATTTACTTGAACCTTTCATGCCTAATGCGATTCTACATTTGGAAAAGAGGCAAGTGTGAGCTCAAATTGTAATCAAAGCAAACAGGACCACAAATGTGTACAACAAAATGCAACAAACTCACATAGTCATCAATTGTGCAACCTGTTGGAGGTGCATTCCTCACTTGCTTCAATCAACCACACCAACTGCTACAATGTCTTTTGATCACATCGTACCGGCCTTAGGATGATTTCAATGAACCGGCGGATCGGGTCGGCATGACCTTATGATACTTGTCCTCGATGCATTGCCAATATATTTTTGTCGGTTTGATTATTGCCGGGAACCGCATCAAGTGACACACTCTCACATGCTCTCACCGAACAGAGATCCCTTATCTCAATGTAATTGTCGCTTCTTTTTCCAAATCTTGGTTGGCTAGCATCAAACACCTCCTCCCCAACCTCGTCTACATCATCATTGTTGCCAACCCCCTCTTCCACCTTGGCTTCCCATGTATCTTCCCAGAACCTTGTCGAATTGTCGTTCCTGACACTGAATTTCGTCCTATTGAAAAAGGCTACCTTCATCCTCATGAGGCCCTTCCAGAACGGCGAGTCTGTCGATTGCGCTGTCACTTGGGAAAGTGTCTTGGAGTGCAGATACTTGTTACGAAGCAACTGTATCCAAACTCCCTCATCTTCAACAAACAGTGTGTATAGCCATTTCCTGAGTAAGCATATGTTCTTAACCTCAAGATTTTCTATTCCTAGGCCCTCTTGGTCCTTTCGTCTACAAATTATATCCCACTTTGCCATCCTATATTTGTTATTAGTCTCATCACTCTGCCAAAGTAATCATGATTGGAAGAAATCTAGTCTTTTCTGTACCCCTACAGGCACTTCAAAGAAAGATAATAGGAACATCGACATGCTTGTAAGTACTGAATTAATTAGTATGGGTCGACCTCCATAAGACATAAGTTTGCCCTTCCAGCAACTTAGCCTTTTCTCCAATCGATCTTCTATGCATTTGGCTATCCTCTTTGGCTTCACCAATTAGGACTGCCAACATATCCGCGACAATATTAAAAAGCATTGGAGACAGTGGATCTCCCTATCTCAACTCCTTTTTTATTTGGGAAATAACGACTTATATCGTCATTCACTTTTATGCCAACACTACCTTTCTGTACAAAGGATTTGACCTGCTTCATCCAAGCCTCATCAAAACCCTTCATATCTAAGGCTTGTTGTAAGAATGGTCATTTGACTTTATCATATGCCTTCTTGAAATCCACCTTAAAGACCACACCGTCGAGTTTCTTTGAGTGAATTTCGTGCATAGTTTCATGAAGGACGACAACTCCCTCTAGGATATGTCATCTCGGCATGAAGGTTGTCTAAGTTGGTTGCACCATAGTATGCATGATACGTGTGAGTCTATTTATGCCAACCTTTGTAAAAATCTTAAAGGTCACATTGAGCAGACATATCGGTCTGAACTACTCAATATGCGAACCGCCTCCTCTTTCTTTGACAACAATGTTATCGTTCCGAAGGTGAGGTGGAATAAATTCAGCTGGCCATTATATAAATCATGGAACATTGCAAAAAGGTATCCTTTGATCATTTCCCAACAACGCTTGTAGAATTCCGCCGGGAAGCCATCCTGACCTATGACTTTGTTGTTTTTCATTTGCGCAATAGCCTCGAACACCCCCTTCTCAGTGGACGGGGCCGACAAAATCTTGTTTTCGTTCGACGCTAGGTGCGGCAAATCCCCGATCATGTGCTCATCAAGCATCACATGATTCTGCTCAGGAGGTCCAACAAGTTTCTTATAATATTTAGAAATGTACAATTTTAAGTTCTTGTGCCCTAAAATTGTATCATCATCTTGTTATAATTGAATGATTCTCTTCTTTCTATGCTTCCCATTGTCTATCAAATGGAAAAACTGGGTATTATTGTCACCCTGAATTACTTGCCTAACCTTTGCTCTGAGAGTCCATTTCATCTCTTCTTCTCTGAGTAGTTTCTGTAACTTCTCCTCAGCCTCTCTCTTGGCCCTTCGGTCCCTCGTGATCAACACATGGACCTCAGCCTTCAAATCTAGCTCATTAATAATTTTGAGGAATCTTTATTTTTCATCTTTATAGATTCCACTTTCGTTCCTTGCCCAACCCCGCAAGAACTGTCACAAGTGTCGAATCTCATACTGCCATCTTTCAATGTTTGACGTACCTCGATTTTCTCTTGCCCATTCCGTAGCAATCAAATCGAGGAAACCTTCTCTTTGAAACCACGTTGTTTAAAAATAGGATATGTTTCTGTTGCATACATGGGTCGATTCCCCTGAGTCAAGAAGGATTGGAGTATGGTCAGAGAGTGCCCTATGTAACGTGCGTGCCGTTATCATAGGGAACTTCTGTTCCCATTCAATGCTGGCTAGAACTGGTCCAATTTCTCATAAGTTGGATTTTCTAAGTTGTCCCCCCATGTAAATTGTCTTCCCATGAGATCAATCTTCCTTAGGTCTAGACTTTCAATAATAGCATTGAACATGAAGGACCATCTCCTATCAAAATTATCATTATTCTTTTCTTCTCTCCTCCTCATAATGTTAAAGTCACCTCCGAGTAGGATGGGTAACCTTTCATCCCCACAAATCCTCACTAGATCTGCGAGAAAGTCAGATTTGAACTCAGGTTGTGCAGCTCCATAAACTGCAACGAGAGCCCATCTGAAGCCATCAACTTTTGACTTAACGTAAATTTGACTGCATAGTCACCCATGAAAACATTGCTCACTTCCAGAGTCTCGCAATTGACTCCAAGCAGGATCCTGCTGGACCTCCCTCTACGTAGTAAGCAATGCCAATCAAAGTCGAACCCACCAGAAATTGTTCCAGGAACTGCGAAGTAAAGTTAGACGTATAAACTTATTGAACATCCGGTACTTTCTGGTTGTGATTGCATATGTTTGCAACTATTAAATGTATGTTTAAAGGATTAAATTGGTAATTATCTAGATATGTATGTCAAATGAAGGAGGCTGGACTAGAGGCGGACATTTGGTGCTTGGGATCGGATGGCATCCGCTCTCATCCATGTCCGCAGGCACGTGCGGAAGTGTCGACGGATATTTCGATGATTTGCGTTGGAGTTGCTCTAACTTTGTCGCCGACCAGCCGGTGAGCCGTTGATCGATCCCTGTTTTTGCAAAGTATGCAACGCAGCCGAATTTCCACTTTCTTCAGATTAGTTTTAGGTTTACAGTGCAGTGTGCTCAAACTTCAAAGTCAAGAAAGCTTGGAACGCATGCAATGCCATGGTGCCACGGGTATGTACACCGCACGTTACCGTGCCTTCCTGCTAGATGATTCGGCGACGCTGATGCCGTGGCAGCAGGAGTGGATAAAATATGGGCGGCGAGACCTACCCCGATGAGAAGAAGAAGTTAAGAAGGTTCCCTCGTGCATGGAATGGAGGGCAGCGTCACTACTCGTTCGGCCAGTCTCAGTCTCAGTGCATGCACTGTCCTTTTATCTCTCCACGCTAGCTTTAGTTCCGCCTCTGCTAGCTTTCCTTCCATGGCGCCCACGGTGGTCTGAGTCAGCGTCTCGTCGGACGACGCACCTCGTCAGCTAACCCTCTCGACGCCGGCCAGTCGTGGCGGGGCACGTGGGTTTGGTGGCGAGACGGCCGGCCAGCCAGGCTCGACCCATGAGACGCAGCTGTCATTCCTATCGTGAGACGGTGACCCTCGAAGGCAAAGAAAGCAGCTCACAGATATGCATGTGCATATTGAATATGGGCATGTGGGGGGCGTTAAGGCTTCCCTGTCATCAGCGATGATAGTGTAATCTGCATTGTTTATAGGAGTATATCCCATTATGATCGACCAGAATTCCTGGTTGTTGGGGCTCTGGTTTTTAAAAATGGCAATCAAAATGGACAAGTTTAAATTGGCCTTGCATTGACCGGAAATTAAAGTATGCTTGCTTTGGTTGAGTGAAAAGGTGGTAGTAGGACTAGCGAAGGAAAAGGCGGGGAAACGAAGAAACCAGGAAAATGTGCGCGAGTTTTTGTTTAACAGATAAGGACACCGACAGAATATAAACATGTGTTCTATAGTACTACTCCAACGACGAGTAGCTCACAGTGTTGCTGTTAGAAAGAACCGCGTATCATGGTACTATGTATGCAAATTAGTCAGTCTATCCAGCATCCCAAAATTATGCATGCATACCATGGAGTAAGATCAGACTTGGCAAATCCGGACCCTTATCGGCTCGCAGACGAGTCCGGGCATGCGGATGCATCCGGACAACACCTCATATATCGTGCCCGGAAGTCACATACCTCAAATCAGGACTCTTAAATCCATGCACGTTCATCATACACGTCAATATCGCACGTCGATAATAATGTTGGTACCGAAACTACATAGCTCTTACATAATTTTATTTTAAGTGTGCAAGCTAATTGGTTACCATCGTGGTCCACATATGCTTCACAAAATCACGGAGTAGTTGTGCGTTCACCTGATGATCTCGAATATTTTGATGCATCTGCAGAAAGTTTATCAGTTGATTTGCATTTTGATCTTCAAGGGTTTGAACTTGTTTTTCGGGCACTTCAAAATCATTGGTTTCGACAACACAATCACCCTCGTCCTCGAAAAACATATTGTGCAAAATAACATGATATGTCATCAGCTGCCACAAAGTTCTTCATCCGAATCCGACGAATCAGAGAACTCATCTTCAATCCTTTTATAAAGCTCCGTCAGTCCATACTCCTCGTCCATGAAGCATCGAAATTCATGGCTTTTCCTACAAATAAATCACAAAAACCCGGGTTGAACATTTTGTCGAACACATAGAGGGTAAGCGGAAGCCCGAGAGTTGTCGGACGTACCGCAGTGGTGTCCGGGCCGGCGACGATGTCCGTGGAGGCGAGCACGGGAGAGAGGACTGTTGTGCCGGTCCTGGCGGTGCCGAGGCTAGGAACGGCTGCGGAGCAAGGGTGGCAGCGGAGCTACGAGACGTCTGGCACAGAGCAAAAAAAAGAGAGAAGAGAGCAAATGAATTTGGTGGAATTTGTGGTGGATAGGCATGCAGGTTTGGCTCCTCCGGGCATCCCTATATCCGCCCCATATTTGGGTAGGATACTTGGGGTGCCGGTTAGCTCAGGCGTTTGAGCCCATTTGAGGAGTCCGTTTGGGTCGTTTTATTTTTACCGGTCACTGACAGGACTGTCCGCCCGGGCGTTTGAAGCGGCTTTAGAACGCCCGGCTGTAGATGCTCTAAGGGCATCGATGGAACATCAAATCGTCCACATACATCCGGACCAATTTGTTCGGATGCATTTTGCTATTTAACGCGGTCCCGTATCAATCCACATACCAGTTTGCTTGTCCGTTTCCCTATAAATCTAAAGCAAACTAGAGGGACTTTGATCCGCATGTGGGTATGTGATCCGCGGATAAATACCGTGTCCATTCTAGGGTTTTTTCGAAACGGGGGATTTTTTTTGCCTCATCCATTAATTAAGCAGAAGAAAATTGCTCAGCTAATTAACGGAGAACCGGACGAAAACCGTCACAAACCGTTGAGCGGTACACACGGACATCTCACACACACCTTTACAAAGAGTTCCTCACCGAGCTAACCCGCATGCGTCATCGTCATCACTTCTCCTCTAGCAGGCATCATCACTTCTGAAGGTCTGTGCTTGAGATGCATGTTTTAGACATTTAGGTCACGCAATGAGAGAAATTTCTTTGCTTGTACTCCCTCCGTTCCTAAATATAAGTCTTTTTAGAGATTCCACTATTGGACTACATACGGATGTGTATAGACATATTTTAGAGTATAGATTCATTCATTTTGCTCCGTATATAGTCTCCTACTGAAATGTCTAAAAAGACTTATATTTAGGAATGGAGGGAGTACTATGTTCCGTTGACCAATTTGGCCGCCCACGCCACATGCTTTCAGATCTTTTCTTCTTTTCGACGAACAAAAGTTGCAAGTGCTTCATACATTTACCTTTTTTGTCCTATTTATGATCTTTATATATGACCCACTAGAATACCACTATGAACCAGTAAAACCAGGCCGACCTGGATATACGCGTGGTCCATTAGTAACCCAAACACTGACGAACTCGTTTACTGTTCTTTCCTTACTCAAGGGGTGCAACGCAAGCGGGCGGTCTGAAGCAATAGCACAAAACCGCTGCCTTCAATCCTGCCTATCACATGCCTGCTCAAATGTCTTGCCCCTAATAGTATCAATCTGTTCTCAAACTTTTGAATCGAGTGGGCTACATAAAGCTGGTGGATCGGCCGTCCGATTACAGGAGAAAGCAACAGCGCAGTCGACATATCGGTAATAGATCACATGAAATCGAGGCTGGGCCTCCACTCCACCATGTGCCAGATAAGGATACAATGCATGCACTGCCTTCGGTCCTGCCTACTTGCCTGCCCAAATGTCTTGCCCTTAATGGTATCAATTTGTTCTCAAACTTTTGATTCGAGGAGGGGCTGCATAAAGCTGGCGGATCGCCCGTCAGATTACGGCAGAAAGCAACGGCGCAGACGACATATCCGTATTAGATCACATGAAGGCATCTACCATGTGGCAGATAAGGATGCAATCCCATGCATGCATGCATGAACGACTTAGTTGCATTGCATCAACGTAAAAAGCTTCGGATCCTTAGCTTTTTGTTACGTTATATGGGTGTCCCAATCAAGAGCTTGCACCTTGCAGGTTGCGCCGCTTGACAATCTAAAACAAATCAGGTCAGGAGGAGCGGGGGAAAAGGGGCAGGTCTTCGCGTAGCCGACAAGATCCTGATGGCTAGTGGTGGTTTATAGGTCCCCCGCGCGCGCGCCCTATTTCATGCTGCCGTTTGTGTCACTGATGAATCAGCCAACCCCAACTAACACATTTTTCTAATTGATTTGAAGCTGCATGCCAACCCATTGATTTTTGTTCGTGCCTTGTCCACATGCAACGCACCCTCAAGCGGTTTGTGGGGCTCCAGTTAATTAGCTTTTGCCCTGCCCAAGCAAATGTAGGTAGGCCATGTGTGATTCAAACGATTTTCCAGCGATTAGGATGGCTAGCAATGAGTGTTTTTCAACTATGCGTGGCGCACAAAGATTTAACATTGTTTCATCCTACTGGATTTGAGACTGGGACCAGCTTAGGTGGTCTTATGTCCTCTCTTACAAGATAGATGCAAATAATCCATCCCTAATAAAAGTCATGCAACAGCTATAAGCTGTACTCCAAGCTAGTGGATAAGTGACTGAAAATTTGTTGTTGGACGTACATCTAATGGGTTTTCCTTGAAGAAAGGCATCCCATCATTCATAGTTGTACATGGCCTAATTTATTGCCAAATCGAGGCGGGGTAGGAAAGAAAACTAAGAAAATATCAAAGGCTGATCACGGTGGAGAGTATCATACATTAGTATTACAGATGATACTAGTATCATGCATACGGTACCAGTATATTATTTGAATAACGAACGTTAGTCATATGGGTATAGAAAATAAATTTTTAGTTGTTTTTTACCAAAACCCATTTGCTATTTTATATGAATAACGAGTTACAAAAGGTTATGATTGGTATTTCCCTTTCTTTTACTGAATCCTAAAAGCTCTCTCCTTCCTCGCGCTTTTTCCTCGCCGTGTTGTCGCTCTTTTCCTCACTAACGAACTCAACCCCCTCCTTCCACGTCTATGGCAGCTCACACAATCAGATTTTTCCTTTACCGTCACCTCCTCCTACACTAGGACCTAAGCATCGTTGAATCTCCTCCTCAACAACCTACCCACCACAACAATTATGGGTAGGCATGTTACGGAAATCGATTTGGACCATCGGTTGACCAAAAGATGAAAATTAGACAATGCCTATTCCTCCATATTCCTTGTCTCATTACCATCCCACCTGGCCCAGCCTCTTGACACACCCATCTTTCTCTTATCATCCCAACCTAATAACCCTGAACAAGCCCATCTCAGGCTCCTGTCAACCCCGATGTGTAACCGTACTGGACAATCGGCGAATATGTGCCGTCTTGCCATTGCGCAGATGCCTAGACAACACTCTCCCACCCCCTCGACTAGACCGAATTTCTTCACAACCCAAAGAAACCAAATCAATTTGTTTGATTAGACCAAATCGATTGGTTCTGTCGTGCTCAAAACTTTTAGGTGCATGCATGATACCAAACGTGTGAAATATAAGATTCTTTTGCGATCTAGCAATTATGATACGTACAATACAAAGAACAACTCGCATGTGGGAGACTAATCGCTATTATAGTTGGCAAATTATAATGTAATTTTTGGCGGAAGGCAAATCATAATTTTAACGCCGTGTGTGAACAGGTTCATTAACACCGCATCTTAACACTTATGCAACACTTTTAAGTCACAAGGCAGTATGTACGAAAATTATGCACAAGAAATCAAGTGGGATGTAGATAGTAGCTGATGGAAACCATACTCTGACCTTCAACTATAACATTATAGCTCACAGTTGACCATTGACATCGATGCATCTATCCACTGTGATCAGATGTGTATAAGTGTATTATCAGGTCAGTAACCTTACCGTGCAACTAAGGCACATAATTTCCTCGTATCATTTCTTCCCCTACAATTTATTTTTGCGAAGTATGGGGCATGATACTCACAACTCACAAGTGATAAAGAAACAGCATGACAGCAAAATCCCAACTAAAAAGGGCCTTCCTCATTCTTTGGACTAAAAAAAAACAAGGGCCAAACTATACATACCAAAACTAGAAGGATCAATCAATCAACTCGCTCGTCGACCACTCGATCTGGCCGGCGAGATACTAAATCCAGAAAGCAAAACAAATCGGTCCATACATGCACCGACTGACTGGAGTGGAGGCACTGACGCTCACGCGGCCGGGAAGCAAGCTGGGCCGGAGTCAAGTCATGGTGAGTGGGGTACTATGTAGAGAAAAGCTTCCATCCATGCCACCCAACCCCATGCACGCGTGTTCCCCTTTGCCTCGGCCGGTGATCATGGGACTCGCGGCGAGCTTGCACGGTGACACTTGTGGCCCTCCCCGGCGTTGGTGCCTGTGATGGAGTGGGAGGGTAGAAGAAAGCTAGATCTTCCACGGTTTGGGATATCTTCGCTCCATTTGCAGGAATCTGCTCTGTTCGTTCCTACTTCAGTTGTTGATGTCAGTTGGTAGGTCACAAGATTTTTTGTTGGAGCTTGGATGCTTCGTTACTGCTTTGATTTGGTTTGTTATTAGCAAATCATCACTTTTTAACGGACGGAAGCTCGTTGGCGGATGGTCAAGTCATTGTTTGTGCTTATTTCCCAAACAAAGTGATGCGTCCTCCATTGTCAGATGCCACGCGCCATCGCCCCTTTTTTACCCATCTAGCCAAATGGTGGCTAACATGATTACACCCTCTCTTAATGGCTTTTACCATCGCCCCTCTTGTTTCTAGGAAAAGTCTTCATAGCGAAATTATTAATTTGGGCATAATAGATATATCGCTTGCTAAAAATATTAGCCATGAAAGAAGGGGGTCATATTTGAAACAGTAGTTTGAGGATCCACCACAACACTAGCTACGCTGTCAGCAGCACTATTTGCTTCTGTAGGGAAATGTTTAAAAATTACTCCAAAATAAATGAATTTTTAGGTTCATCGTAAAATTTGTTTAAGTTTGACAAACTTTACCTAAAAAGTATGTTATAATCTGAAACACGAGATACACATAGAACAAAAATATATTTTATAAAGAATAGCATGAGAATAATTCCATGTTCTACATGTTAATAAAGTTGTCTATATATTTAGTCAAACTAAAATAGGGTTTGACTTAAGACAAATCTAAAACTACAATTATTTTGAAACGGGGTAGTACATGATTAAAATTGCGAGACAAAAAAGTACATTCTTCAAAGATGGGAGGGGCTGGACCGATGGAGTTCCTCGGTGTTGCATGACTTCCACGATCTCGATGCAATCCAATTCTACTTCAAGTGCATTGCATCCAATTTGTCCCGCTAACATCGGACCATTAAGAAGCACCCTAGCTTCCGCTGTTACCACATCATCAACATATGAAAACACTCGAACCCCCTTTTTAAGGTTCGAAATGACAAAGATGGGTCGGACGAAAGGAAATCAGGTTTAGATGTTCGTAGGGTGGCCTATATAGTACTATTCAATTGTGGCAATGTCTCATAGGATGAACCGCGGGCCATTAGAGAGACATGTTCACTTCACAAGGCCCACGTCATATGTTCCTGTTTAACACGCCCACGTGATGTGTTCCTATTCAACACATAACTGTGTAAAGATGTGGTATTCCCTAGTTCGCACTTAAGTCAGGGGCAGCCACCAATCTCCCACCTCCTAGTGGGGTAATGCCGGCCCACTCAGGTTGTTTTGTTTCTTTACCCACCAATTTTGGCAAGGTTCTATAATCTTCCATGTATCGATTTTTCAATTTTATGTGTGTTCTTTTGTCAAGTTTACTGATTTTCTTCTGATTTTTTATTTTTATTTTCCCATTTTATCAAAAACATGCATTTTTCAAATTCGTCAACAGTTAATGCAAGACATTTTTTGAAGTTCAAGAGCATTTTTATAAATTCACTAACTTTTAAAAAAATCATGAACATTTCTTTAATTTGTGAAGATTTTTAAATTATTCAACATATTTTAAATTGGTGAACATTTTCAATTTGCGATCATTTTTCGGTTAGTGATTACTTTCTGAAATTCTTGAACAGTTTTAAAAATCATGGAATTTCTTAAATTCACGAACAAAATTTTCTAATATTTCAGAAACCAACAACCATTTTTTTCATATGGGAGCTTACTTGTATTTACCAATTTTGTTCTCAATGCATTCGCAACAAAAAAATAGGGACAACCAGTGAGTGACACGCTAAGGAGTGGCAGCAGCGAGGCGTTAGGGCATCTCCAACGACGATTTGCAAACCGCCCGCTATGTCTGGATCATGTTGTACGGACCGCGGAAGCCATTCAACATGGGCCTGTATCGGTCCACATGGCGGTCCGGAAGTATTTTCTTCCGCAAACCAGAGATAAATGTGGGGTGCTTTGCGGCCGTCTGGACAACATCCAAGTCCGCGACTAAGCATCCTGGCCTACCAAAACCGTCCTTCGTCGCCCGTGCAAATTCCCGCCCGGCGCCAGCTGCCCGCATTCATGTCGCTCCACATTGAAGATGACGCAGCGCAGACGCGACCTCTCGCTGCCTCCGCCATTGAAGCGGCGCACCGGGCGAGGGTGCCACGCGCTGCACGCCAAACAGAACACACCTCCTCGCTGCAGTCAAACGCCTCCACTAAACCCGCGTGGAAGCCAAGAAACCTACTCTGGCCACACGTCCATTCACCAGCGGGCGGCATTAAACACAACACTGGGCAATCTTCTCGCATCCGCCCGCTATTTAAAGTAGGCTAGACGCCGGGCAAGAATGGCACCACTCCACGGCTCCCCATCTTCTCCTTCCACCATTTTCTCCATCCTTTCGATGGCATCCGACAAGTAAGAGGAGGAGTTCTCTGGCATAAAAGCCAGTTCGGTGGCCCGCCAAGCCCGTCGGATAAGAACGAGGCCGCTCGCTGATCCACCTCCCTCGCCTAACCCGACATAGCAAGTTGTCACTCCAAGCCAGTGCGTGGTTCAGTAACTCGCCGCTCCAAACCAGCTTGCGGACACTACTGCAGGATGCTGCTAACGCAACACTGCAATCAGAGACCCTTCGACGAAACTATGTGCGATGCATGAATTGCAAACGGTATAGTTCAAGCTCCGTCGCCAATGACACGAACTGTGTGCGATGTAGGATCCATCAAATACGATTCAGAAAATATTTGCGTGTGCGATCTACGGCAGACAGTTGACTTTTAAGAACTGTTTGTGATGAGGCGAAATGGCACAAACGGTTAATCAAATATAGATGTGTGTGATGTACGACATACAGGTCCCTCATATGAACTGTTTGCGATGATACGTAAGAACACAAACGGTGCGGCGTAACAAGGTGTGTGTGATAGGCTGCAAACAGTTCGATAACCAGAACTGTGTGCTATAATTCTGGACAAGGCATACGATTTGTTGTTCTGAATTGTGTGCTCGACATGGCACATAATTCAAGAAACCAAATGTGCGCGATATTGTGAATGATCACTGACGAATTTGTATTCTTAACCGTTTGCGATGAGATCGAGAAGGTAGACAGAGTTAGATGGCCCCGCACCATCGTCTTGACGCGATCGTCTTGACAGAGTTAGATGGAATAAATATGAGCAAACGACAACAGGTTTAAGGATTACGGTCTGTTTTACTTCTTCTTCTTGTTGTTAGATGGCCCCGCGCCATCGTCTTGACGTGGACGCTTCTTGCCGCTGACAGCTGGATTTTCATCGCCATCGTCATTGATGTCCTCGTCGTCGTTCTCCTTGTCGACCATTCCTCCTCATCATCATCGTCGTCGTCTTCTTCATCCTTCGGAGGCTCCTCGGCGTCCTCCTCCTTGTCCAAAAATTCCTCCTCCTCCTCATCGTTGTCGTCTTCTTCATCCTTCGGCCGCTCCTCGTCCGTCTGGTCGTCGTCTGATGACTCCGGCGGCGGCGTCCCTTCCATGAGCCGGATAAAATGAAGGTCATGGCTTGATGCCGGACTCATGGAAGACGAGCGCGATGATTCTATGGTTGACCCCAGACTGGCGGAACTGTCGTCCTCGTTGTCGCTCGACATTGCTGCGCTACGTAATTAAACAACCGGCGAGAAAGCGAGATTGCAGAGTGCGTGGAAGTGTAGAGTGGCCGTTGGGACCATGAAGATGGTGGCAACTGAAGCGTGGTGTGAAGACAAGAGGAATGGCTATTGAAGTGGGGGATTGACGGATTATATTGGCGCCTTGGCAGGCGGTTAGAATTCCGTTATAATCAACCGCAATTGTGTGCACCCGGTCCGTCGCTCTAAATTACCGCTATTGTGCAGTTCTTAATATGCCAAATGTTTCACATGTGTACATTTTAGGAGTTCACACGGTTCGCTAGATGCATTGTTTAACTACACACACGCTTATATGAAACACAACGGGTGTGAAATAGTAAGCATTTAACATAGGACAGTTGGTAAGCAATAGATGAGCTCTGCGTATTGATGTAGCCATTAATAATCAAACGAAACCCCTAATGATCATTGCAAACAGCGCATAGAAGATGGCTAATGCTGCAACTACAACTACACATGCTAGTTCCTTCTTGTCTCTTGCTTTCATCTGTTGCCTGTGATTGATTCTTTCTTGCTTCATCGTAGTGATTGTACAATCCAGATTAGTCAGTTTCTTCTTCAGCTTTACGTTATCTTCTGCAAGCTTGGTGATAACACTCCGAGCCCAGCCATGCCATTCATCATCCAGCCAGTTAACAAAGGCACAAGCCTCATATCCTTGCGAATGTTAAATAATCAGGATGAGTGGGGGCATTAACTGAACTTGGATGAACTTATCACTAACCTCTAAGGGGCAACCGAGAAACCGTCTGCCAATGTCTAATCCCTCCGTGCATACACGTCGAGCGGGAGTGTGTCCGTGCACACAACTCAGCTTTTGGTACTTCTCGGTGGCGCAAAACTCGGAATCAAACTCATGTTGCGGGGGTCTGCTGGAGTCAAACTCTGGATCCGCATTTGATCGATTTCCTGTGTGTGTGTCATGCTAAAAAGATGAGGAATGATTGGGACCTGACAAGATGATTCGGATCCGTAGTACACCGGCCTCCTGGTGACCTTAGGCAAGTGCTCGACGGTGACCGCCGTCGTGGTTGCGCCGCCAATGGTGCTGCCAAGAGCGACTGTACGAACCGGTGCAGCCGCACTGAAACCATCAGCACCACTCGCCCGCATTTCCCCAATGTCAGATCCACGCTAGGGAATTTGGGCGCTAGGGATTTTGAAGCTATTTAGGGATTTCGGGAAGACGGGGAACCTATGGGGATCTGATGATAACGGTCGGGTGAACTATTTATCGCATTCTGTTGTATACGGCACACGGTTTCCCAAATCAAATCGTGTGAGATAGAACATGCGTGATACACGGTTTCCGTAACATGACCGTTTGTGATGTGCTTCCCCGGTACATATGGGTGCGGTAAACAGCCGCTCTCCGGAAACCCCCAAAAAACGTTATGCTCATAGAGATGTCGGCGCCGACCGAGGCAGCGGCTGATGTATAGGAGGTCAATCTGGTGTCGGCGTTATAGGGTGTCCATCCTCGGTCGGTCGGCGGTGGCGGCGTTACAGGAGGTCAATCCTCTGTTGGCGGTGGCGGCGTGATAGGAGGTCAATCCTCGGTCAGCGGCGGGAGATATAGGAGGAGCTCAATCCTCGAGGTCGACGCCGGCATGACTGGAGCACGTCCCTCGCGGTCGTAGGCGGGATAGTGGAGCCCGGACTTCAGGCAGGTGCCCCGCTAAGCTCTGCTCCTCGACCCTGATGTCTCGCCGTGCCGCTGCTAATTAATTAAGGTATTATTTTCCTTGAGTGGCCTAATTAAGGTATTAAATTCATATAATGGCAGTACTGACGATGCGTGTAAATTGACTGGTTGATTAGTGTCATTGCACGGCTGGGTAACATTATGCAGCGCCCTCCATAAATTATGAAAATAAAATCTTGTGATTTGTTCACCCATCTAATGGATGCAGCGTGTGCAGATGGAACGATCTGAATGGATGGGGGATCGAACAAGCTCAAGGTATAGGGATGGCGTGAAGGAGTTCATGGCTTTGGCTGAACAGACAAAGAAGAGAATTTGCAAACAATATTACGTCCTCTGTCCATGCAAGGATTGTCGCAATACGGTGTCATTTCCAATTGATGAGGTCGAGTTACACTTATACAAAAGGGGATTCATGGGTGGATACACAAGATGGACTAAACATGGTGAAGAGCCGGTTATGGATGAATGTAATAACCTGCATGTCGGCGAGGTGCCAAACCCCGATCAGAGTCGCATGGGTGATGAATTTAACCTCGGGGCTCAGACATCAAGCTACAGACAGAAGACTGGCATGCCAAAAAAAAACCAAAGAAAAACCAAGAGTGTGAAGCATACAACACCGACCTTGATGATATGCTAGATTTTGCAGCTAGGACTGTAGATTTCCAGGGCCCAGCGAAAGATTTAGCCGGGTACAAGGAGCTGCCAAGCATTGCTGCGGCCTCCAAGAAAGATTTGTATCCAGGTTGCAAAAATAAACATTCCAAGTTGAGTGTCACACTGGTACTTCTCATATTTAAAGTAGAAAGCGGTCTATCAAACAATGCCTTCACACAGTTGTTGAGTCTTTTCAAAGACATTCTTCCAGAAGATAATGTGCTCCCCAAAAGCACGAACGAAGCGAAGAAAATTGTTTGTCCATTGGAACATGAAGTCCAGAAGATACACGCTTGTGTGAATGATTGTATGTTGTACCGCGGTGGTTACAAAGATTTGCGTTCATGCCGCATATGCAAGCACGCACGATACAAGCGCAGGAGAGCACAGGACAAGTACAAATTGGACGAAGAGATCGAGACAGGAATCCCGTTCAAGGTTGTTTGGTACTTGCCTATAATTCCAAGGTTGAGGCGTTTGTTTGCAAACCCTAAAGAGGCAAAGAGGTTGCGGTGGCACCATGATGAGTGAACTGTGGATAAGTATATGAGGCACCCGAAAGACGGGGCTCAGTGGGAACAAATCGCTGAAAGGTTTAAAGATTTTGCAAAGGATCCTAGAAATATATGGCTAGGGGAGTGTACTGATGGATTTAATCCATTTGGCAATATGAACACCAAACACAACACTTGGCCGGTGCTTCTGTGCATATATAACCTTCCTCCTTGGTTGCGTATGAAGAAAAAATACATCATGATGTCGATGATTATCCAAGGCCCGAAGCAACCTGGAAATGATATCGACATTTACTTTGAGCTACTGGTAGAAGAACTGAGATATTGTGGACGCCTGGTGTGAACTATTATGATGCCAACGCAAAGGAGTTTTTCCGACTACATGCGTTGCTGCTGCACACCATTCAAGATATGCCGGCATTAGGCAACAGTTCGGGGCAGAAAACAAAGGGACCAGTAGGATGTGTCACATGCATGGATAAGACCGAGAGTAGATTTCTTTCCAACTCGCGCAAAACCGTGTATTTGCGTCATCGTAGGTTCTTATGGAGAAATCACCCTTACCGAAAAATGACTGCTGAATTTGATGGTACGGTAGAGAAAGGAACGGGCCCAAGACCCTATGATGGGAAAGAAGTCCACAACATGGTTAAGGAATAAATGTTGTGCTTGGCAAGGGATCCGGTTCGACGTAAAAAATAACACCCAGGGACCAAGTGTTTAAGAAGAAATCGGTGTTCTAGGAATTACCTTACTGGGAGTTCCTAAGTTTACGTCATTGCATTGATGTCATGCACGTAGAGAAGAAAGTCTGTGAAAGCATCCTTGGTACTCTGCTCAAGATTAAAGGCAAAAGAAAGGATGGTGACGGTTCACGACTCGATATGCTTGGTGATCAATCACAACGCATGGATGAAGCAGAAGATGATGTCAAATTGCTCCACCAACACCAGAGTTACAATTTAACTGCAGCAGAAGTAAAAGAGTTCTTCGCATTTTTGTTGTCAATTAAGACACCCTCTTCCTACTCCGCAAACATCAGAAGTCTCATGGATGACAGCTTGGGTAAAAAGAAGTTGTCTCACATGAAGTCACATGATTGCCACGTAATGTTGACACAAATCCTCCCGGTGGCCATAAGGAATATGATGGACACAGACATAAGAAACACATTGATTGATCTCTATGATTTCTTCAACAAACTATGGCAGAAGGTGGTAGATGTTGAAGAGCTGGATAATATGCAAGCTGATATTGCAAGGATATTGTCAAACTTAGAGATGTTCTTCCCACCGTTATTATTTGATGTCATGATCCATCTCACCGTGCACCTCGTGGACGAGATAAAGTATTGTGGTCCTGTGTTTCTTCGCAACATGTATCCCTTCGAGCGGTACATGGGAATATTGAAGCGCTATTGTCGGAACCGATGTCATCCAGAGGCAAGCATCCTACAAGCTTATACCGCGGAGGAGGTGGTTGAGTTTTGCACCGAATACATGAAACTTAGACCTATAGGTGTGCCCCTCTCTCGCCATGAGGGGAGGCTGGCTGGTAAGCCGGTCCTTGCTGGCAATAAGACTCTTGCACCTAGAGATATGTACGATCAAGCCCATTTTACGGTACTGCTTAACAGCCCGATACTCGACACTTATGCTGCAGAACACATGGAGGGGATACGACAAAGCAACTTACCCAATGTGTTGTCACCAGCTGCCGAGACAAATGCACACAATAGGGACTATATAAGATGGCTAAAGGATCGTTTGGCAAACGGACCCCAAGAAGACCTTGCAACGTGGTTGGCACAAAAGCCATCACCGACGGTTATGAAGTACCAAGCGTACGACATAAATGGCAACACGTTCTACACTGAGGAACGTGATGCTAAGACCTCGTATCAGAATAGCTCTGTTCGAATAGAATGCCTAACTGTAGAGGAAGATGATAAATAGGTGTACTATGGAACCATTGAAGAGATTTTGGAGCTTTACTATGTGGAAATGAAGGTGGCGTTATTCAAGTGCAGATGGGTCCCTCTTAGTAGCGTAAAGGTTGATGCTTACAGCAGGAAGACATATGTTGACCACAGAGTTATGGCATATCACAAGGACCCATTTATTCTTGTCAACGATGCTACCCAGATTTTCTTTGTGCTAGACCTCTTGCATACGCACTGCCATGTAGTGATGTATGGGAAGAGGAGGGTACTAGGCGTCGAGAATGTTGGTGAAGAGGAGGAGTACAATCAATATGATGAGTTGCCACCTGAGGGGCCACGCAACATAACAGATGAGAAGAGTAAAATCATCAGAAATCCTAAGTTCATTAGGGGTCAACCTAATGATCGCGATCACAACATGTACATGGGAATTGATTTTCAAAAGTAGTCATTATGTCGACTGTACTGAATTGTTGCATGTACTGAATTGTGAGGGATGTGTACTGAGTTCGTTCCGTTATAAGTTTCATATATACTGTATTGCGACTTTGCGAGGTATGCACGGCCTTATGTTGATCTAGATTAATATGTTGTCACCTGTAGCAATGATTTTGAAATATTCATGATAATTTAGTCTATAGGTAGAACGCTCAGTTCATCTCACTCCGGTACGTACGAACTGAACATGTGCAGTTTGGTTTACACATAGCACACGGTTCGTTAATTAGAACCGTGTGCTTTCTAAGCCGCAGCCTATTAAACCTAGTGCGCGCAACATGAGTCCTGCTTTCTGATTGGACAAAACCCAAACCACGAAGATCGTGCGTCTGCACCGTAGGATTCACCCAGATCGAACGGCGGTCCTTATACCTCTCGTCAACAATCGTTGTTGAAGTTGGGATTTGGTTTATATGCAATAAATGCCCCGTAAATGATAAAAATGCTGAAAAATATCGAACGAGCCCAAAAATGCGCCAAAAAATCAACCCTGGCGTATAATTATGATTGACTACCGTGGGATAAAATTTAGAGGAAAGGCGATGAAGACACCGTCGATTGGAGTTCGATTTGCCACTTATCCCCTTGGAACTATGATCCTTCTACTCAGATGCTATGGTTTCCAATTAGCGATCATTGTAGCTTGTGCCAAATTTTACCAAATTTTTTCCACGGTGTCTCGAGATCACGCCACGATGACACACCGATTTTCGTGATTTTCTGAGTCCGTTTGCATTTCGTGTAATTAAATTACTGACATTTATTTAGGTGGGCACATCTCCCGTCCGAAATGCTTGACAATTCTTCTCATTCGTTGCACAATGACGAAAATCACGCAAAGTGACTCACAAATGATTTGTAAGGATTCTTTGCCACCATCCACACGTAATTCATGTTGTGATATTTTATTTATAAGAACTAATTAACATGGTAACTGCAAAAATATGACTTAGATATAGCAAACGAGACATGTAATCCACCAGAAGATCAATATTAGGAGTACAATGATGTTTGCATACCATGGAAAAAACCAAGGCGAAAGGATGAGATTGACACCGATTGGAGTCAGAAATGCCAACTCTACTTTTCGTAAACCATGATCCTTTGTGCGAGATGCATTCGTTTTCAAAGGGCAGGCCATCACAACTTTCGCCAGACATTACCAATTTTTCGCACAGGGTCTTCACATCATGCCACGGTGACACACCCATTTTTGTAATATTCGTAATACATCTGCATTTCCTCCAATTAAATTACTAACAAGCCCCATGTTGGTGGAAAAAATGTCTTCAAATTAGCAAACAAGTCATGAAATGCGGCCGGAAATCAATACATGGGCTAATAGTTGATTGTCTGTGGATGAAAATATTTCGAGCCGAAATGATGGTGTCCCAAATTCATTTGAAATGAAAATATGACTGTTCTGCGTGGACAAATAGCACACGGTTCGTTAACTAGAACTGTGTGCTTTCTAAGCCGCGGCCTATGAAACCTAGTGCACGCAACGTGAGTCCTGCTTTCTGATTGGACAAAACCCAAACCACATGGATCGTGCGTCTGCACCATACGATTCACCCAGATCGAACGGCGGTCCTTATACCTCTCGTCTACACACGCTGTTGAAGTTGGGATTTGATTTGTATGCAATAAATGCCCCGTAAATGATAAAAAATGCTGAAAAATATCGAACGAGCCCAAAAATGCGCCAGAAAATCAACCCTGGCGTATAATTATGATTGACTACCGTGGGATAAAATTTGGAGGAGAGGCGATGAAGACACTGTCGATTGGAGTTCGATTTGCCACTTCTTCCCTTGGAACTATGATCCTTCTACTCAGATGCTATGGTTTCCAATTAGCGATCATTGTAGCTTGTGCCAAATTTTACCAAATTTTTTCCACAGTGGCTCGGGACCACGCCACGATGACACACCGATTTTCATGATTTTCTGAGTCCGTCTGCATTTCGTGTAATTAAATTACTGACATTTATTTAGGTGGGCACATCTCCCGTCTGAAATGCTTGACAATTCTTCTCATTCGTTGCACAATGACGAAAATCATGCAAAGTGACATACAAATGATTTGTAAGGATTCTTTGCCACCATCCACACGTAATTCATGTTGTGATATTTTATTTATAAGAACTAATTAACATGGTAACTGCAAAAAAAAAGACTTAGATATAGCAAACGAGACATATAATCCACTTGAAGATCAATATTAGGAGTAGAATGATGTTTGCATACCATGGGAAAAACCAAGGCGAAAGGATAAGATTGACACCGATTGGAGTCCGAAATGCGAACTCGACTTTTCATAAACCATGATCCTTTGTGCCAGATGCATTCGTTTTCAAAGGGCAGGCCATCACAACTTCCGCCAGACATTACCAATTTTTCGCACAGGGTCTTCACATCATGCCACGGTGACACACCCATTTTTGTAATATTCGTAATACATCTGCATTTCCTCCAATTAAATTACTAACAAGCCCCATGTTGGTCGAAAAAATGTCTTCAAATTAGCAAACAAGTCATGAAATGCGGCCGGAAATCAATCCATGGGCTAATAGTTGATTGTCTGCGGATGAAAATAATTCGAGGCGAAATGATGGTGTCCCAAATTCATTTGAAATGAAAATATGACTGTTCTGCGTGGACAAATAGCACACGGTTCGTTAACTAGAACCGTGTGCTTTCTAAGCCGCGGCCTATGAAACCTACTGCGCGCAACGTGAGTCCTGCTTTCTTATTGGACAAAACCCAAACCACATGGATCGTGCGTCTGCACCGTAGGATTCACCCAGATCGAACGGCTATACCTCTCGTCTACACACGCTGTTGAAGTTGGGATTTGATTTGTATGCAATAAATGCCCCATAAATGATAAAAATGCTGAAAAATATCGAACGAGCCCAAAAATGCGCCAGAAAATCAACCCTGGCGTATAATTATTATTGACTACCGTGGGATAAAATTTGGAGGAGAGGCGATGAAGACACTATCGATTGGAGTTCGATTTGACACTTCTCCCCTTGGAACTATGATCCTTCTACTCAGATGCTATGGTTTCCAATTAGCGATCATTGTAGCTTGTGCCAAATTTTACCAAATTTTTTCCACAGTGGCTCGAGATCACGCCACGATGACACACCGATTTTCGTGATTTTCTGAGTCCGTCTGCATTTTGTGTAATTAAATTACTGACATTTATTTAGGTGGGCACATCTCCCGTCCGAAATGCGTGACAATTCTTCTCATTCGTTGCACAATGACGAAAATCAGGCAAAGTGACAAACAAATGATTTGTAAGAGATTCTTTGCCACCATCCACACGTAATTCATGTTGTGATATTTTATTTATAAGAACTAATTAACATGATAACATCAAAAATATGACTTAGATATAGCAAACGAGACATTTAATCCACCAGAAGATCAATATTAGGAGTACAATGATGTTTGCATACCATGGAAAAAACCAAGGCGAAAGGATGAGACTGACACCGATTGGAGTCCAAAATGCCAACTCTAGTTTTCGTAAACCATGATCCTTTGTGCGAGATGCATTCGATTTTCAAAGGGCAGGCCATCACAACTTCCGCCAGACGTTACCAATTTTTTGCACAGGGACTTCACATCATGCCATGGTGACACACCCATTTTTGTAATATTCATAATACATCGGCATTTCCTCCAATTAAATTACTAACAAGCCCCATGTTGGTGGATAAAATGTCTTCAAATTAGCAAACAAGTCATGAAATGCGGCCGGAAATCAATACATGGGCTAATAGTTGATTGTCTGCGGATGAAAATAATTCGAGGCGAAATGATGGTGTCCCAAAATCATTTGAAATGAAAATATGACTGTTCTGCATGGACAAATAGCACACGGTTCGTTAACTAGAACCGTGTGCTTTCTAAGCCGCGGCCTATGAAACCTAGTGCGTGCAACGTGAGTCCTGCTTTCTGATTGGACAAAACCCAAACCACACGGATCGTGCGTCTGCACCGTAGGATTCACCCAGATCGAACGGCGGTCCTTATACCTCTCGTCTACACACGCTGTTGAAGTTGGGATTTGGTTTGTATGCAATAAATGCCCCGTAAATGATAAAAAATCCTGAAAAATATGGAACGAGCCCAAAAATGCGCCAGAAAATCAATATTAGGGTACAACGATAGCTGCGTACCGTGGGAAAAATTTCGAGACAAAACGATGAGGTCACTTCTACATTTCAAAGTTTTCAGGTTTTCAATTTGAACAGATTTGTGCTGCTTGTGCACACGGGTTACTATATGAAACCGTTTGCAAAGTTTTTTCAGCGGGCGCAGGGAGATCTTTTTTCACCCTTTTCACCGAAGCCGCCAACATGCCCCCTCCCCTCCCCCAAACCCGCGCCCTCCCCCGTTTCGCTCATCTGTCCGCGTATTCTACCCAAACTCCATCGACAGCTAGCTCCCTCTCCCTCCCGTCCCCCAGATCCACACCAGAACCCTTTCCGGCGCCGTCGTGCTCAACCCAGCCGTGGACCCGCTTCCCGGCGTCAACCCTACCCTTCACTGCCGCTCCGAACACGCTGTTGCCCACGCCTCGCCGTCTTCATTTGCTCGCCAGCCGCCGTCGAGCATATCGATCCTGTACCCTCGCCTCTCCTGCCGGATTAGCACAGAAAAAATCGGTCAGTTGCTGCCCTTCATCGCGGTGAGGTCTATTATCTTGCGATCCCTTTTCCTATTTGGTTCGGTTTGTCCCCAAAATGATTATAAAATAATGGAGAGCGTATTTATGTTCATCATCTACCTTCTAACATATAAGCCGTATTTGTTCCAATTAGTTATTGTCGAATTACATATCATGTGCGCACGAGTCACAGTAAATGAATAGATTAGCCGTACATTTCCAAATGATCACATGCCATGTTTAGACAGCTAGCTTCCAAGCTGTTATATTTTTTATGATTATCACCATTGGAAAAAATAGCGTGCTATAGCGCCGCTAATAGCACGCTATAGCATATTCAGAATTGTCTTGCTAAATTGATCTATGTACATTGTCTCGTTAATAGCACGTTGTAACGAGCTATAGCACGCTAATAGCATAATTTCAGGGGTGCCGTTATTTTGTATAGCGCTATTTTTTCCCTTGATTATCACCCTTTTCTAAATTTCGCATGTGTACTCTGTAGATGTCTATTAGCAGCGACGACAGTCATACTTCTGGCGATGTATCTTCATCTGAGTCTGAAGCCGACATGTCTGCAACAGATGATCGTGTACCAAGAAATGATGAACGGGATAGAGCTGCCACAATCACCCATCCGGTCAAGAGATGGAAGAGCGCTAGAAAGCCCACACACCAGCCTAAAGGTGTATACGAAGTAACTGACATCGATTTGAAGTCTTGGGCTCCAACTAAACCTGATAAAGCACGCACGAGGTTCAGGAGTGTGTGCGGATTTGTTGGCAGGGCAAGGCTCAACATTAATCTGCAGGGGTTTCGGAAGGCTGGTACAGAAACACGGTAGAGGATAGTCCGTGAGATCATGGTGCACTTCAATGTTCCCGAGGAGTGGAGAGAGCAGGTGGAACGCGCTGCACTGAAGAAGGCCAGAGATGCTTGAAGAAACTAGAAGCATGTGTTGTACAAGAAGTTCTTGAGTCAAGGTAAGGACCCAATCCCCTCGTACCCCCAAATCACAAAGGAAGATTGGATAGAATTCAAAAGGGTCAGGGGCAGTGAAGAGTTTATTAAGAGGAGTGCCATGCAATCGGAACTTCAGAAGAAGAACACACACCCCCACCGTATGGGTGTGGCAGGATACTACGGCATGAAACCGATATAGGAGCAGGAGGACAAAGAAGCAGTAGCTGCGGGTGGCAAACCGGCCTTTAGTGAAATTAGGGGCACTCGTGCTAGGGACTACTTGCGGGCACGTGCAAAGAGGCATGGAGACAGTTCTTATTACTTTGAAAACTCAGCAGACCAAGAACTGTATGATGTGATGGCAAAGGCTTCCAAAAACACTGGAAGGATTTATAGGAACTCAGGGCCATGTGACATTCTGTCCGAGGCTCTGACTACCAAAGAGCCCCCTGGCCGTGCTAGGGGTATTGGGGTCAATGTCCCACACAAGAGGGCTTTCTCACTAAGCAAAAAAGAGAGGCTTAGCATGAAAAAGCTAGGAGTGATTATTGGCAGAGAGACTTGTGCGAAAAGATTAAGAGAGACATGTATCATGTAGTTCAAAAGGAAGTTGAGGAGTCATATATGCAGGAGAAGAAACTAATGCTGAGAGATAGTCGGGAGCCGCAAGGGGGTGTCGGCATGGATGATGCCACTTATTGTATGGCAATACCGCACAAGAGTAGCTGTGCATCAGCTGACCCCAGCGATGATGATGCTGCAGTTGGACATGATGGTGCTATATCTGATCTATATGGACAGGGGGAGAGAGTGAGGGCCGTGCTTACACATTATGATGGTTCTTTAAAATGTGCAACAGCGTGGGTTTACAACCCTGACTTTGACGGGGGTCGCTTGTTGGACAATGTGCCATTGAAGGAGGGTTGTGTGAAGTGCTACATGACTGAAATAAAGCCTGGATTCGGTAAATTTCCCCTGAAGAATGTCGTTCAGGACCCTGATTAGCAGAGGACCTTGGAAGAAACACGGTTAAATCATATCCAATGGCCACGGAAAGAAATATACTTCCTGGATGAGCCCCCTCCAGCCCCCCCAAAAGCAACCAATGTCGCCCTCGAACCAGTGACTGTCATCTCGCCACAGCAGATCTTGTGTGATTCCCCCGATGAACATACTCTTGGGAATCAGATGCCCGAGGCATCAACCTGTTATCAGCCCGGCCCACTTCCTGCCATAGATGCCAGGTCATCGTCCCATCCTGAGCAGCCTGTGGCAAGGCCTACAATTGCTGAAGACGTATCATCGGTTCAGATGCCGGCCACTGAAGCAGAAAGTGCAGACACATCGACACTGCATGCTCACCAAATAAACCTGACCGAACCGCGTGCTAAGGAGTCTGAATGTCTGGAACTGCCTGCTAAGAACGCCGAAAGTCTGGGACCGCCTGCTAAGCACTCCAAAAGTCAGGAACCACCTGCTCATTAGTCCATTGGTTCGCAGCTGCCTGATAAGCATACCGATGTGTCGGCACTGCCTGCTCAACAAACCAACACGCTATCACAGCGGCATCAACACACCGACACGTTGGCACCAGCTTCAACGGGTGCTCATCAGTCCGTCGACTCTGGCACTACAGCTCAGCAGTCCGCCACAGCGGCATCATCTGTTCAGCAGTCCATCGTACCTTCACACGCTTCTCAGCAGCATGTCGTTGATGAAACCAGATGTCAAACAAGAAGTGCTTCAGCTAAGAAGACACAAGCGGGCAGGTTTGCACACAGGAAGTTGGGCCTCCAAAGTGCGAGGAGGGATAGGACCAAGAGCCTCATTCTACAAGGAATCATCGGTCGTACCCAAATTAACAATAAGGTTTTCGAAGGGCTGGATAATTCCGGTTCTGACCACATGGCTGAAGCAGACCTTCAAAAGCATCTTGCTAGTACGGAAGTAGACACATATGAGAAACGTGAGTACAAACATGGCCAGCCATTCCTTGTTGGCGATTTCTGGGAGGAGTGCAGTTCTAGTGCTCGCAAGTTACATAAATATTGCATGAACAGAATGTCGGAAGGAGAAGATACTAACATTGTGGAATTGCACTACGACAAATGGCATTTCTCTTACGTTCCAGGTACCATCAGTGTGGAATTCGAGGACTTTCATCTCTTCTTCAACTTCGATGAGCTTGCTGCCGCTCTTGTCAAATGCTTGATGTTGTAAGTACTTCACAAACTCTGATCAACTTCTCCATACAAGGCTATAAATGACAAAAAAACTAATTGTACTGTATTCCTCTTAGGGGACTGACGACGCAGAGCAAATCAAGGGTGCATGCGTATTTCATAGATCCTGATTTAGCAAATGGCGTTTTGTTAAAAAATAATGGCTCACGCACGGCTTCCATTGATCATGTCGCCAAGATCTTGTTCGACTATTCGATAGGAGAATTCTTCATGTGGCCATATCATGAACAGTAAGTATAAATATACAACCACGTATACATTGATCATCTTTCAGTTTTAGACATAGTTCATACGTTCATTGTTTTCTTAAACTGTAGAGGTCACTGGATCTTGGTGGTCATTGTTCCAAAACGCAACACAGATTACTACATGGATTCTCTCAGAGAGTCAAATGCATCTCAGGATCTGAGTCATCTTCAGGATTTCATGGATAGGTATTGAATTCTTTGATGTTAACGTGTTGTGTTCATATCTGGTTCCAGAATTGAGTGTGTGAAAATTCATCTTCATTTGCAGTGTATTGTCAAAGAACATAACTTTAGGGGGGAATAGGTTCGACCGCCAACTACCTCTGCAGCACGTGATCGTTTCTCCGGTAAGACAACGAAATCCGTTATTTTCAAAAAATGTTAGTCATATGTTCAAGTTTCTAAGTAAACCTCTTTCTATTTCTCTCCATAGAAAAAAAACAACTTACACCGGTTAGGTTGTTCCTAACAGGGCAAATACATGACTAATACTGTACAAAAAAATTCAGTGTCCTCAGCAACAACAAGGTACCAGCCTATGTGGATACTACGTTTGTGCACACATGATCAACCTATGCAGACATGCTGAATGTGGTGTCGATGCTGACAAGATAAAACCAGTAAGTCTGCTTCTTAATTACTATCTTCTACTCCACACGTATGTCATATTCTGATCTAAAAGTCCTGCAGGTGATCTTCGAACCGATGACCTCTTCACCGCTCGACGCAGATGAATTGCTGTCTGTTAGGAAATTTATCAGCACATTCTTTGTGAAACACTACATCAAGCCCTCTAAAGACGACGAAGATTTCCGGAATCAAATATCCTAAAAATAAGTACGCATTTATATAGTGTTATCAGCTAAACATATACACATGGATGCATTATTTTCCATGTGATCATGTCTTCGTATTTCGTACACTATGATTATGTACTGGATATGTCGGTTTAATAGCTGTGGAATTTACCTAGCATTTTCTCAATTGCATATTGTCGTGAATTATGATGAATCCTCTGCTTGTGGACACTATTCGTTCAATTGCATATTGGGGCGAATTATGATGAATGTTCTTCATGTGGACACTATTTGTCGATTGCATATTGTGGCGAATTTGCTATTTGCAGGGTGAATTAAATGCGATATTTTACAATAACCTGGCAATTTCAGCGCACACGGTTCAAGAAACTAAGCGTGTGCGGTCCAGAATGGAAAGCACACGCAACTCGTAGCGCAACCGCCTGTGGTCCACAGGAAAAGCACACGAGATATTATCTAAAACGTTTGTGATACATAAGAAATCGCAAACAGTTTGCAACACTTGTACGTGTGCGTAGGAGCTACTCAATCGTTTGCGATAGCACCGTATCTCACACGTGAGCCAACAGGAAACCGTGCCCGATGCAAAGACGATCCCACGCGTATATTTTTCAGAAACGTGTCCGATGATGTTATATATGGTACACGGTTCCCAGAGAAATCTCGTGTGCGATGATGAAGATATCACACGCGGTGTCTATAATGGCCCATGTGGATTAGTTAATGTTTCGCAAACGGTCAAAGGTTAAACTCCGTTTGTTTTTCATGAGCAATTAGACGCGTTTCACTCGTCTTGGACGTGTGTGATTCATCCCAAATCCCACACGTACACCCAAAAGATTATGTGTGCGATCTGTTCCTGCACCGCACACGATTATATTTGGAGATCGTTTGCGTTCGTTGGCCACCATCGCCAACGGTTTTGCGGTGTCGTGTCGGATGGACCCCCCTATCGCCCACACATGCAAGGCGACGGTTTGGAACTACGTCGCAGAAAGGGGTTAAAAACCGTTTGTATAGCACGTCGCTGCACCAGTGGGAGGAGTGGTGAGTTGCTCCATGGAGGCACGCGAGGAAGCACGGTGGAACGAAGATCGTGGGTGACGCGCTGTCATAACACACCTCCTATGGCCGCGACCGCGTCATCTGTCATCAACACGCGCGTAACCGCACCCTGCCGTCAGAGAAAGAAGCATGTTGCGCAAAGACCGATGAGTCGGCATCAGCGCGTCCGCGTCCGTCACCAACATCGAGGGAAAGTAGAACATGGGAGGCCGCCTCCCTTGTGTCGCATGAGGCCACAACCGGCGTGTCGTCGACTTGTACAGCTAGTGACATGTCTAGTTCTTTATCTTAGACCATCATCGGCCCCCGTCTGGGCTCCACGGAACTGGAGGAGCCACTTTTCCCCTCCGGCTGAAGCACCCTCTTTGCCACACCAGCAATCGGCGCATCTGGACATAGGGAAGATATAGGGGAAGAATATGCCTCCGGGGCTTCCGGCAGTCCGACGAGCGGACTCCCAGACATGGGCAAGACAAAGGGATTTGCCGCGGCCGGTTGTAGACTAGTGTAGGGTATCTGTGTCGCGGGAGTGGAGCTCCGCGCGACCGTACGTGCACAAAATTTTCCCTTTTTAGTTAAAATATCCAAAAGGTAAATATTTTCGTCCGGTGTGTATGAAATCATTGTGTTTTCCCAAATTTCGTTTTGTTGGTTCAAAAAGTTATTGAAATATATGTGGATATCTTTGAATGGTGGCCTCCCGCATCTGTATTTGCAGATTGATCCCCTGATCGTGGATGGATGTGGAAAGAAATTTACAGGAACGATTCCCTTACTTGGGACAGGCCCAACAAGCTTCCCCAGGCGTTGATGCGACTTTTGCTCCATATCCAATGTGTAACGTGTGGAATTGGAGCACCTCGGAAGAGGTGGCATGCCAGTTCTTCAAAAATAAAATAAAAAATGGACACGCCATTAGTCACACAACTCACAACGCTTGAGTACTTTGGTCACACATCTCTTAAAATGATTGAAAATGGTCACAAGACTTTAATTTTATTTGAACCAATAGTGACTGGTAGAGTGCCCGTTGATGATTGAAAATGGTCACAAGACTTTAATTTTATTTGAACCAATAGTGACTAGTAGAGTGCCCGTAGATGATTGAAAATGGTCACAAAACTTTAATTTTATTTGAACCAATAGTGACTAGTAGAGTGCCCGTGCGTTGCTATGGGAACGGGCGAAAAGAAAACATAGATGGACCTGTCGTGACAAGTAAGGAAGGTGTGAATCCAAGCACATTAAAGGCTCTCTAAAAAAAACTTAAGTATTCCTATGAAGCAACAGATGCCAAATCTTCCAAGGTTCTCTTTAGAGCCTGCTTTTCCTGCTGAGTACTCACCCGCGATAAGAGATACATATGAGAACTTATGTATCAATTGCTAAGAGCTTTGTCCCTCACAACATAATCTACGCATGAAAAAGTCTATGAATTTTTTTATTGTACTACAGCTTAAACATCCGTAATATTTTAATAAAAGCAACTGAAAGAGGCAACTACTTAGATTACTAAGTTCCTTACAAAATTATTCAATACATCACTTAACTACCACATTTTTATTTTAAATGTACTACCATAGAAATGCACAATGGACGGAATCAGCTCTCATTCGTGTGTCAGATACATAATCACAAGAAAGAAATAGCCAAATCAGCTCTCATTGGACTATCGACAGATGAAGATGGATTGGTGGAAGATGACGGCGACGACACATGAGAGTGCGTCGGACCGGTTTATGTCCCAAACCCAGTATGTGGCTTGGTTGGGGCCTCTGGCTTTAGATGTTAGGCTTTTATGCGATGTCTGTTTGGTATTAGGCTCGGACTATCGGCACCCCTTCATCATGTGGTTAGGAGTAGCGACAGATGTTTTGCTAAAATGGTGGCTTCAAACTACCTAATGTACTACTTTGCAAGGTCTTTGTGATTAATCAATAAATGGCCGCATGCATCGCTCAGATGCAGAGGCCGGGGGTAATCCTCCTTTTCTAACAAAAAAATAAAAAATAAAAAGCTCTCATTGTTTCAGAACAAGGCATCTCCAATGTCCACAATCTTTCCCTATATATAAAAAAAGCCAACAATCACTTTTCCCTTATACAGAAAAAACTAACCCTTTTCCTACAAAGCCCTAACTATTTCACCTCTCTCACTCTCTCACCCCACGGCAAGCCCTCACTCACACATCTCATTCTCCCCGCACGGGTTGCACTCGCCATATCTCCCCGCCATGGCATGTCCTTGTAGCCTCCCATTCCCTCCACCGCTATGTCCCCCGTCCCCTCCACTCCAAGGTACAGTTATCTGTCCCAGGTGAGTTCGGTGAGCACCGGTGAGCACATGTGTTGTGGTGAGCAGCCGGATCCGGCCGCCAACGAGCCACACCATCAATCTGGCCATCCGAGGACGATTTATGGGGTTGATGGCTACCTCCAGGCCGACTTCTATCTCAGCTGAGTCACGCTGTCGACCTGGCCATCACAGGCCGATTTCCCGTGTCGAGGGCGACCTCCACGTAAATTGGTGTCCCGTGTAGCCACGTTCGTGGCTTCTTGCCCCCTCCGGCGGCCATCTCTACTGCATCGCGCCGCCTGTTTTCCCTAGCCCTCCTCACGGGTTCGAGTTGTGACCGCGCAGTCTGCGCCCCATTCCCCTACAGACTAAACAATTACAAAATTTCTAAGTTGGATCATTAATGTCACTGAATGTTAACTTTAGCACAATACAATTGTGATCTCCTCCAAGATAGATTAGTAGCACCACCTAAAAGAATTGCAAATTTGACGAAGTTAGATAGACCACGGGGATAGATTTTACACATATCCCACACCAATCATGTGCAAAGAAACCTTGGAGTGTCTTCAACTGTAATCTAATCAAAGCTGCAACACGGGACATGCACTTTCAATGTGAATAAGTACTTCAATGAAAATGGATATTGTTTCCACAATCCTTGAATCGCTGCAACAAAGCAGAATATCAATGGAGCAAGCAAGCACAATACAACATGCATATATGTTCATCTAGAACCAAAGGGGTCTCAATGAAATGTGTGATGGACAAATCCCTGACTAAATTGGAAGATAAACAACAATATGGACCTGTGGTGACAAGTATGCGAGGTGTGAATCCAAGCACATTAAAGGCTCTCTAAGAAAAGCTTAAATATTCCTATGGAGCAACATATGCCAAATCTTTCAAGGTTCTCTTTAGAGCCTGTTTTTCCTGCTGAGTATTCACCCACGATAAGAGATACATATGTGAATTTATGTATCAATTGCTAAGAGCTTTGTCCCTCACAACATAACCGACACATGAAAAAGGCTATGAAAAGAAGTTATTGTACTACAGCTTGAACTTCCGTAATATTTTAATGGAAGCAACTGAAAAAGGCAACTACTTAGATTATTAAGTTCGTTACAAAATTAGTCAATACATCACTTAACTACCACATTTTTTAAAAATGTACCACCATAGAAATGCACAATGGACGAAATCAGCTCTCATTAGTGTGTCAGATACATAATCACAAGAAAGAAATAGCCAAAATAGGCAATTGTTCTAGATATAATGTTACATGACGTTTATTTAACAAAAAGTGAGGATTTTTTTAAACGGTCATATAATGGAAAATTCATAAGCACTTCAGTGACAACTCTATTACATTAACAATTAAATAATTTTCTATTTGAGAAGTGAGCATATAACAGGCTAATAATCTAACGTCACAAAGCTCAACCACTCGGTTGGATTGCGAACAATACAAAGGCATATAATTTAAAAATATAAAAAACTTGTTACAATGGTACTATTACTTACAAATGGAAGTGCATGTTTCCTGAGGAAACTACAACTTTCTGGAATATTTTTTCTTGACAATCAAAGTGCTAAAAAGTTAGCAAGGCAGAATGAGAGTTTTACAGGCTTTTATTCCTTGCATCATGCAACTATTGTCTTTCTATCATATGGCCTAGCCAGCATTTAGGATACACCCTCAGATATATGATGTTACTGCAGTTCCAAGATCTAGTTTACTCACTTGTGAAATGACATGAAACAGGTAGTGTTAGTTTATATGGAAGATAATTCCTTAATGATGTATATGGTATGACGTGTGAACTATTTGCAGAATGAAATTCTTTGTGGACAAAGATTGTTGTAACTTTCTCAAAGAAAAATAATAATTATTTGCATAAGGAAATTCTTTCTGGACACAGACTTCAAGCACATGGAAAGGGATGCTTCTTACCTCGCAGGACATCACCTCTCCCAGGAGATTCCCAAGCGACGAAATCCCCCTCGCAACAGGCGCGACGTCGGCAACATCAAACACCTCGCCGTGTGTATGTGGAATTCAGATAGCAACAACAATACCAAAACTCAGCTAGCAGTAGGAGAGCAGTGGTGCAGCACCACATCATCGCTATCCCTCATTCTCCTTTTCACACCCGACCGTGCCCGTCCCTTTCTTATCTGCCTCCATCTTCTCCCAGATGGCCCCACCGTTGATAATCCCGCCACCCCTGCTTTTTTCCCATCGTCGATTACCACAGCTATCATATGGTGCCGGCGGCGTGCACCTTTTCTCCAGAGCGTGACCCCGCGGGCACGAGTGGATGATAAAGCAATGTGCTTTAATATATTTCTGTTGCTTACCTACACAAGTTTAAGACCTTTTAAAGTACAATTTCCCTTAGTATATGAGTTAAGAAGGATTAAAGCATGAGTATAAGAAATCATATATGGATTAGTGGTAGTACAAGAATCAAAAAAACAAGTCTGCATGGATGAAAATTTTAACATAAGTAGCTTACCATGTTCCCGAGGCCCAACATCAGGTTTTCATCAGAAGTGCTTCCTGGAACAATTCTCGAGGCCAACAAATTCCTAGGGACGACATGCTTCACCTGAAGCTCTATCTTCTTTCTTATCAGCTGCAACCCAGGCAAGATGAACTCGTTTGCTATTGTGACCATAACATTTTCTCTGAAACATATATCTAATAAGACCCAAAACAATTTGTAGAAAAATAGAAACAGGAGAAGCAGCACAAACATCTTTCCGCTGGGCAGCCTGACATGACTTACAATTGATATGCATATCAGAATGTGGAACTCCCAAAAGTGCATTATTTAGAAATCACAACACTCCTACAAAAAAATCACAACACGTTAGATCATCTATAGTTTGTATAAACTCCCAAAGCTTAGATGCATGTATAACCAGGACAAAAACAAAAATATCATTCATGGTTGGCCAGAACAGATCATTGCACACATGCTGGAGGAGAGCAGCACAAAACACACATGCACCTGTCCAACCACACGCACACATCAGCCACAACACATGGTACACCCTCTGCCTTTAGCCACCGGCTCGCCGGTACCCTCAATCACAAACCTGCATGCTCCTCCGACGACCGGGCTCTCGTACACGCCCTTCTCAAGGCCTGACTTCCGTGCTAATCATCTGCAAAGACTCGTCGCCGTTCGCGGTCTCCGATGAAAAAACAGGAAAACTGGAGATATGGAGGACTTCGTGGGAGGAGGGGCTATGTATCAACGACGAATACATATTGATTGTCATTTAATAATAGAGAGTTGATTGTTAGAAAGGATCCATGTGTTAGGAAAGTTAAGATTCAAAATTGATTGCCACATAATTGGATTTCATTGTTTGGTATCGTATTATTGGTTCCTGCCATTTGTACATGGCTGGTTAGGAAAACTTGGAAAGATTAGAAAAGTTTTTATTGGGAGGTGAAAAACCAATGTCAAGGGGTGGTGGTGGGAGGTGAGACAAAAAAAGCCGGACGAAAAAAAGCCAACCGAAAAAAACCCGTGGATGCTATTCACCAACTGAGCATTTAGGAGTAGAGATTAGAGAGAGACTTGAACATAAATCTAAGAGTGAATCATGTGTTTATTATTGAACATGATTGGGGTATTTGTACCTTTACAATGGATGCCCTACCAAATGTAGGTGCATGGTGGATTGTCCACGTGGTGGCGTTGCGAATTGTGTGGCATCCACAAGGATCACAAGTGGAGTTGGGTCGCAACTTGCCCTTCTGGTGTTGTCGTTTCAGTGTGCCTTTTGGGTGTGTCTCTATTGTTTCTCACCTTTATGCAAAGAAATCAAAGTTGTGTACTAGTGTCTTTGAGGCAGCAATGACTAGTGAAGAGTGGTTTGGCCTAGCGACGCTCTCTAGTTGGTGCTCTGGACTATGTCGGTGCAAGGATTGCAACTTCCTCTTCCGAGGCTCGTCATTAGAATGAAAGTTGTCTGGTCCTCGATGTGTTTGTCCGGCTATTTGGCATATACTAACATAGTTCCCGTGTGTCGTTTGTTCGGAAGGGTCTTGATGGGCCAATTACGGTGATTCTGGAGTCGTTTGATCAAAGAGAAAAGATGACGATGAGTTTGTGAACAACCTCGACGGTGTACTATCCTCGGTGGTTTGCGACATTTTTTGGGTGGCCAGGTCGGCTGGGGTGCCCTTTCTTATGGCGTGTTGTAATGGTTTTTCCTGGGTTTTCGTAAAATAACTGAACAACTATCTTCTACTTCTTTTTAATGAATCGATCCCTGTGAAATATGACTTCAAAAATTGATGTGCAAACAGGTCATACATCGGTTCAGGTGTTGAGGTGTCCCAATAACTCGGTCATTTTTGTTGTTGCAAAAAGGATCCTGGGAGTAATGTTGGAGGTGTTGTTTGCAAGCATCTTGTCCACAAGGATGACTTTAGGATGTGTTTGGTTTGGAGCATCGGGTGGAATGTCGAGGCTCATTTCCACACCTAGACCTCATTCTTATTTTTGGATGGAAGGAGAACCAGAATGCACTGATCCCTAGAAAGTGAATATTCCATTGATATGCCAAACTAACTCATTCCTTCAAATGGGAGGAACCGTGCGGAACCGCTCACACCTCTTGTCTCTCGCACAACCATTACTCCTCTCATCTCGTCTCCCTCTATCCTTGACATCTCTGCTCCCTCTCTCTCCGATCGTCGAAGGGAGGCGACCGAAAATTCGTCGTAGGCCTCCAGTAATGATCTGTTGGGGGCGCGACGCGACTTGATCTGCTGTAGACAACGGTGACATCCTCTTTCAGGGGCGGCAGTGACCTGATCCGCCTTGCTTTTTGAGGCGGTGGTCATTTCCACACTGGTTGCGACACCCACCTCTCGCATGTGACCACTACCCCGCCGCTGTCTGCAATAGCAGTACCACTGCATCCAACATGCCATCCCCAACAAGTCACGCGTCAATCCAGGCGGTGATGGACAGGGGCTCTTCTTGCGCTACTATCTCGTGGTCAGTGGCAAGGGATTTATTGTGCTTCATTCATGCCTGGCAAATATTGTATGGTTCCATCTATGAACACTTTTTCTTGATTGAAATCCAATTTAATGTAAATATTAAAAAAACTTTGAGCAAAATATGCAGTAAGAATCAACTGGATGTAAATATTCAATTAAAAAGTATGTCATGTTTGATGTCAAAGTATAATTCAATGTCTATGCTACTGAAAATGTCCATAATATATTGCTAGAAATAGAAAGATGTATTCTTGTTCGTATTTTACATATGCATAAAGTAAAATGTAACCATTTAATTTCATATCCCCAACCAAACGCATTGTGAACGAAACTGACACCTTTAGTGTGCCATTTCCTTCCACTTTGTTTTAGAACCAAACACATCCTTAGATTACTCCCAATGAAAAATGCATCACCAAGTGATGCAAATATACATCACTTGGCCGTGCCAGATGTAAAAGGTAGCTGTGCAGTGCGAAGCACAACTGCCACTGAAACATTCATTCTCCTTTCCAACCGCGCGACCGCCCGACCTCCCGCTGCACCCTCATGCCGGCTCGCTGCCCGCACCGGGCCCCGCAGCACCGATCACCGTAGGATCTACCGTCCACGCCTTGAAATCGTCGGAAATGTAGCCGCTTCACCACCATCATGCCACCCTCAATTTTAAGCATCTTCGTCCCTGCCAGCGGCCGCACAACCTCCGCAACCATCTTTCGGTTGTCTCCTTGCGACTCTGTCGCTTCGCGTTCATCGCACGTTTCGACTTCGGCCGAATCAAAGATGCTCGGTCACCGCCGTGCCGTTGCTCGATTAGCAGAATCTTCTTTGTCGCCGTCGCCGCGCCGCACAGCCTCAATGACTCCGTCGGTCGTCTCCCTGCAACTCCGACGCACGATTCCAAGCCGCACCCGCGCCACCGCCATGATCTCGAAGAAGGTTTTGAAGAGCAAGACCGACTTCTTCGGGGTGTAGGAGAAGCCATTCGGGAATAGTTTAGTGTTAGATTCAGGTACTATAGACCACTCATATATTGTCTTATGACCAATTAGCTCTAGCCAAACTTTTCACATAATTTTGCATTTATGCCGAAAAAGGGACAAAAGGTTTTGCCCATTGTCGAGTTCTAGTGCGACGGCTATGGTTACTGGCTCGGCACCTCAAGTACCCGAAGGTGGCCGCGCATGCGTATGACTTTGCCGCTTGGCGTTTCGGCCGGCCGAGGCATGAGATGAACATCTCGGAGATTGAAACCCGGGAGGACGCGGAGTTCATCGGGCCGAAGAATCTTAAGATACGACGGATGTACGGGAAGAAGGAAGATGAGAAGGAGAAGAAGTAACGGAGCGGCGGTGGCGAGGTTCGCGCGGGGGCATCCGGAGTATGTGCAGGCCGAGCAGGAGTTCTATTGAAAGCGTGGTGCCGAGCAGAAGAAGAAGATGACGGTGAAGAAGGAGGACGAATCGAGTCTATCTCGTCGGGCTGGGATGTCTCCGAGGAGGAGAGGAGGAGAAGAAGAAGAAGCTCGATGACCGTGACGACCCTAGCAATGATAACTTCTGAGAGCAGTTCATCAGCGGGGATGAGTAGTTTTAGTTGATGTAGTTTAAGTAGACTCGGCAGAGTATTAGTTTGGTGTGATGTAGTAGCTCCAACTATGTGTTTTTACGCTTTATGAACTATGTTTGCTTCAAATGATCTTGTATGTTTGAATTTTATGTTTGAAAAATGATGCAGTAGTTCAACTAGTTTTACATCATCCATTGGGGCACTAGTTTTACATCAACAAGTATACATTATCTGTTGCAGTTGGTCCTTTTTTCATGATATATATTTTACTCCTACTACTTTTTATAGCAATGTAAAATACATAAGCGATGCTCTTAGTGTGCCGTTTCCTTAAGCACCTTAACATCACTCTCACCCCCGACCGCCTCCGCAGCCGCAGCTTGCAACTTGCACACTCCACGGCCCATCCATCGGCATCCGTTGCAGGCTTCCAGCACCTAGCAACCGGCCATTGATACGCTATTAGAGTACCCCCGCTGCAAGGCTCATGGCCCTGCTCTGCTCATGGCCTCTTGCGGTGTCCGCTCCGGCGAGCACCCGTCCTCACATGTTGCTGAGCTCCCGGCGATGATGTTGCCCTGGGCCTAGTCGACGAAGCCGACGAGGTCTCCAAATCACGCATGCTGCTCGTGTTGTAACTTGTAAGTCAGACAGTGGCCAGCGCCGCCGTGCGCACGCGTAGCTTTCACGCCGCGGTAGGCCGCAAGCGCCTCCCGCTACCGGTGCCCGCGCCCCCGCGACGACTGCGCCTTCATCCCGCCCCCAGCCGCGTAGATGGCCTGCTCGAGGTGTTGCAGGGACGCCTGGTAGCTGACGAAGCCCATGAACCAGAACTCGAAGCCGTCGTCCGTCACCAGCTGGACGTACTTCTGCTCCGGCCGGTGCTGGTTCTCGCTCGGCCTGGCCGCCTTCACCCTCCTCAGCGGGACGGCCACCTTGTACGGCACCCGCACCGTTTCGCCCTTGGGCGAGGTCAGCGCCAGCGACCGGTCGCTGCGGAAGGCCACCTTCTCCGATGATACGAAGAGCATCCCGGCGATCGGGCCGGCGGTGGTGGACAGGTAGCACTGCGAGGCCTTGAGGAGGTTCTCTCCCTTCTCGACCGAGAACCACCGGCGGAAGACTTTCTCCACGCCGCCAGCCTGGAGGATTCTTGCGCCCAGCGACAGCTTGCCCCTGACGGTCTCGAACAGCTTTGGGCCGAGAGTCACTGCAAAAAGCAACATAATCAAGGGACATATGATCAGTGTCCAATTCGCAACTGAATCTAGATATGTAGGAAAGATGAGAAAAGGTTCATCCAGACGGATTGGGGAAGGACTTACCATGTTCTTTGATGCCTCGAGCAAACTTGTCCCTGGTCCTGCGGCCCGATTTATCGCCGGCATGGGTAGCTCCATCGCTTGTGAACTCCGGCTCCTCGATGCCGATAGCAGTGCTGCTCACCGGGATGCCGATCACATGCTCATGTCCTGCCTTCTCCATTTGCTGTTGGGATGAAGAACCGAAGACTTCTCTCTCTCTCGTAAGACGACGAGGTGAGGTGAACACTTTGCACTGCTTCCTTCCTTTGCGCCTCAGTTTCCGGCCTCTGTCTTGAGGTTGCTGGTGAGCTGAGTCCTCTGAATGGGAAGGAGGGGTTGCCTTTTATAAGCACAGGATTGGAACCTGTAAAAACTTCTCGACGATCAACCAAAAGCCGGGTGTTTATCCAAGTAGCTTTTGAATGGAATAGTCACCCGCGCCCACCAAGATTGTGGATAAAATAAGTGCTTCCTAGTGTTGTGCTGCATGTGCAAGGGTCCACGGCAAAACTTTTGTGCGTGTCACGAGTGACATCTAGTCACCAACCCATGCATTGGCCATGGACCGTGATCTATGATGCCTTCGCCCACCACCATGTAATTTTCCTATAGGCCGGGTGTCAGGCTCTTCGCAGAAAGTCAAAACGCGGACACTCGGCAAAGTAAACTACGTCGAGAGCGGCCCTCGGCAAAAGGGACATCCCGACAAACACGGATATTGCCGAAAGTAGGCCTCGGCAAAACGGCAACACTCGGCAACGTGTTGTCACGTGGCACATCCAGCGACGGATGACGGCACGATTACGGTATGTATTCTTTACCGAGAGTCGCACTCAAAAATGATTTGGCATAAATTTTGTCCCACCACGCCTACCGACAAACAGGAATGCATGTTTAAATTGTCTGATAGTCTAATTGCATTAAGCTCCGGTGTTAGTTATTAAGAATACTAGATCGTCGATGGCGCGCGTTACCGCGCCCGTCAATTTTTACGATAGAACAATAGAAATTTTACATGGTATCATACAAATCCAACTTTAGTTCTTCAAACAATTTAGTTCTCTAGATAACGTATCCATATAGAACACACCAATTATGTAAACCTTACCAAATGGATGGTTATCCAGCTTACTTATACATGGGATCATGTTTGTATCTGATTTGTATAATGCATTAAAAGAAGGCTTTGCATAGGGATAAGTTAGGGAAGGTAGTGTAAGCATTAGACTCTAGCAGTAATGAAATAGTTCCAGAAAATAAAAAAATTGCTGCCGGACTTCCTGATATTTTCCTTTCTGGCCTTTATAAGGAGCAAGTTCAGCGTATGTTTGAGAGGATAATAGTAAAGAGTGAAAAAATATATTCCTATCAGTCAATGTTTTGAGTGTATGATGTTTCTGTTGTTAAATATCCTAACTACATCATGATGAATTAAAAAATAAGTAAGCAATTCAACAATACAGATATAATGTACCAAATGTTAGATATGCACCCCCTTTGCTTGAATCCATGGAAACTGTGCATAACCAATTATCTCATATCACTTTATGAAATAGAAACAACATGTCCACAAACTTCAAGAAGGTATATAACAACTATCATAATATAATTTAGAGGCAGGTGTTTACAACTCATCTTGCATCAAAATGGTCTCCTCATATGTAAAGAAACTCTGCTTACACAATATTACTGCTCAAGCGAAATTAAAATGAGTCATCTCTATCTAGGAAAGAGGCAACTGAAGACAATAAAACAAAGGTAGTGGTACAATATCACACATGTGTAATAAAATTTGGATAGCTCAAAGAAAGCATTTACACCTACTTGAAAGATAATGTGTGCTCTTCAGATTAGTTGAACAGCTAGCTGATATCTACCTTACTTTTCCCATATAATACCAAACAGAACAATAATAATTATTGTAGTTAATACACTAAGCTATGAAGTGACACACATAGTCAATACCATGGGAAATTTACGATGGTGGACAAAATAATACACACCAAACAAAAAATGCAGTTATACCATAGAACCAAAACTACATAGGAGCCTATACTAAGAAAATAAACTATCACGTGCATTATGTTTTTTCCATAATAGAAAATCTAAGGGAAATATATAAACAGTTAGTGAAATATGATAAGTATCTTGAGAGCACATTGAAATAAAATAAGCCCAGTGATCTTTGGAACTAAGTTTTATGGGATAAAACAGCTTCATATGCAATTATATTCAATAGAATGGGTTCAAACTTTGCCTAATTCCCAACAAATACTTGTTTACAATGACATACAGGTTAGTAAACAAAGCTCTTCTAACTGCCACTCGTACAAATAAATAAACTGAGGGACAATAACAAAATAAGAATCCAACATCTGGAAATATAAATGTTTTGTCAGAGAAGAAGATAAGGATTGATGCTATCATTAACCACCAGTATAACATCAATAGACCTGATGTGTGAGCAGAATTATAATTGATGTACATGAAACAAAATCAAATCAGATTGAATCATATTTATAAGGTTATCTTCAGAGTGAATCTGAATCCTACTATATTGCTTATTTGTGCAAGTACATGCTGACGTATAAGAACATATGATTTAAATAGTGTATACTCCAGTTTACATCGCTGGAAAAATAAAGAGATGACACGCCTACTGTTTAACACGCAGGATTATACAAACTGGTAGCAAGGATCACGCCTCACACGAAGTACGGAATCATATATCTCTTTTTTTTGCAGGTGTAGAATCATATATCTTCTGACTGATAAAATCATACATGTATCTGAAAAAGGGAAACCAGCCTGATGTGCGCACCAAGTATCGAATCATATACGTTTTTTAATGGATATAGTCATACATGTATCTGACAAGGGAAACCAACCTGATGTGAAGTTGGCTACCAGAACGATTGTTGTTGTCGCCGTCGTGTTGCAGCCAACGTCACCTGATGCCCCAGACGATGGGGGAGGAAAATCGTTTTCCCGGAGAGGCACCGCGGCGGTCAGCAGGGAGGGTCGGCGTGGAAAGGGTGAGGGAAGAGTGGTAGGGGAGGACCTACTTATACCTCGAGGCAGCTCAAAGGATGGGACATCAGCCGCCATGAATTTGTGCAGAGAAACAGAAGAATAATTGCGGCCTTCAAATCTGAGTGGAGCAGTTTCGCTTAGATGAAGGGCCATGGCGTCGGCCTGCATCACCGCGCGGCTGGGTCCCCTCCTCTCTCCGACCCTTCCCCTCCTTTCTCTCTCTGGCAGCGAACAGTGTCGGATCCCCTTCCCCTTCATCTGCCAACGAGCGACCCTCTTCCCCTTTCTCTCGCAACGACTCAGCCGGTTGTGTCTGTCGAGAGTTTTTTTTCCTGGATTAACGATCGATGGGCCTTTCTCGCGCATGCTCGCCTGCGGGTTGGATGAGTGGGCTGTGATAAAGGCCCGGTGCACCAGAGGGCTCAGATTTTTCTTCCAGAGCAGCAGCCCTTTAGGACAGTTGGGCCAGAATTATAACATGCGGTGAAGGTCGAAAAAAACAACAGATCCAACGGTCAGAAACTTTCAGATCACAGAAATGGACGGCCAGAAGTGTAAATCGCTGAGAGGGATCGCTTTAGGTTCAGTTTTACTGTCCTAAATGATCCAACCGTACCTTTACAAGCGCAGCTCTCGGAAACTGAGCAGTTTCAGAGTGTGGCTCTATGTAAAGATAAGGCGGCGCATGAAATCATGCCTGAAAGCAGCGTGTAAAAACCTTTGTGATGTTCTTGTGACATGCGTAGGCCTTGTGCAGATGAGGGAGGGGCATGCCCTGCCACCGGGTGGCGAAAGTACCTCGATGGCATGCCTGATGCAACCGTTTAAATCCTCGAAAAATCGTACGATGCCAGCTTTTCCCGAGAACTGGCACGGTGGCATCACATGGCCCCTATAGGGTGTGGTAAAAGTTTGAGCGCATTTCGAACTAGTCTCCTCTGAGGCCGCCTATAAACCGCACCATCTCTGAACTAGTCTTTGCATATCGAGAGGGAACGTGTCCGATTTGTGCAGGAAGTGCGGGTCCTGTTGCTCCGTTGGCCTCGAAACTTCTCGTGCTCTAAAAGTAGGTCAACATATGACACGTGCCAGGCCCCCGCATTTTTTGGAACCGTGTCTAATATTTGAGACATTTATTGCTCTGCTAGGGTTTCAGCGTCGGAAATTGCAGATCTGCAAGGCGGCACATGAAATCATGCCCGGAAGAGGCGTGTAAAAACATTTGTGATGTTTTTGTGACATACGTAGGCCTTGTGCAGATGTGGGAGGGGCATGCCTTGCTATCGAGTGGCGAAAGTACTTCAATGGCATGCCTGATGCAACCGTTTAAATCCTCGGAAAATCGTACGATGTCAGATTTCCCCGAGAACTGGCATAGTGGCATCACATGGCCCCTATAGGGTGTGGTAAAAGTTTGGGCGCGTTTCAAATAAGTCTCCCATGAGGCCGCTTGTAAACCGCACCATCTCCGAGCTAGTCTCTACATATCGAGAGGTAACGTGTCCGATTTGTGCAGGAAGTGCGGGTACTGTTGCTTCGTTGGCCTCGAAACTTCTCTCAAAGGAGGCCAACGTATGACACGTGCCAGCCCCCCGCATTTTTCGGAACCGCGTGTAATATTTGAGAGATTAATTGCTCTGCTAGGGTTTCAGCGTCGGAAATTACATGATGCCAGATTTTCTCGAGAACTGACACGGTGGCATCACATGTCCCCTATAGGGTGTGGTACAAGTTTGGGCGTGTTTCAAATAAGTCTCGAGGGTGTCATGGCCTTTTTCAGAGAGTGTCTCTCGGTATATGCTTTTACCGAGAGCAACCATCGGCACAAGGTGAACCCAAGATCTAGGATTTGATCTTTACCGAGAGCAACCCTCGGCACAAGGTAAACCCTAGATCTAGGGTTTGGTATTTACGGAGAGCAACCCTCGATACAAGTTTAACCCTAGATCTAGGGTTCGACCTTTACCAAGAACCGCACCGACAAGCTCTCAGGAAAGGTTCGCGGGACGCTTAAGTTTCTACCCCGTCGGGCTTTTCCCATTTTTCGATCCACTCTCCACCGACCGGCCTCCCCGCCACCGACCGGCGCCCCTTTCCCCAACCGACTTCCCTACCGCCGACCGCCGACCGGCGCCCTCCTCCCCAACCGGCGCCCTCCCCTCCCCGCTGGCGCCCTCCTCCACCGACGCCCCCACCCCCCTCCGGACGGCGCCTTCATTTTTTGCTGAGCTTGGATGAATGTTAGATGCTAGATGTTAGATGAATCCTATTTATATGTTTGCTAGATGTTAGATGAATGCTACATGTTGGATGATAGCTAGATGTTAGATGAATGCTAGATGAATGTATGATAGATGTTTGCTTGCATGAATGCTATATGGATGAGTGCTATGGATGAGTTGCTTTTATGTAGTATTTTTCGTAGTAGTTTGTAACTTGTCATTTTTGTAGTAGTTTTTATATATTGATGAGAGTTGTCATTTTTTTAATCGACTTTTGCCGATGGCGGTCGATCTTCGCAAGTTCGTCCTGTGATATACATTTTTCACGCACGATGGACTTGCCCAGCTTGACCATCACCGAAAGTCGAAATATCTGTGAGAGAGTGTCCATCATATATACCATCACCAGAGAGGGTGTCCACCATATATCAGCGAGAGAGTGTCGATGAGGGTGGTTCTTGGAGGACAAAAATCGAATTTTGCCGATGGCGGTCAATCTGCGCAAGTTCGTTCTGTGATATACATTTGTCACATAGGATGGACTTGCCCAGCTTGACCATCACCGAAAGTCTAAATACTAGAGAGAGTGTCGATGAGAGTTGTTCTTGGAGGAAGAAAATCAACTTTTGCTTAGAAGTAATCTTTAATGTTTGATTCTTATGTTATTTTTCATTGTGTGATGCAAGGTGTTAACACCGATCAATTTCGTGGTTATGGCTTCCTTCGATGACACAGCTTCCATTAGGGTCGACTCCGCGGTCAAGGAGAAGCGTGCCGATGATCGCTTGGCATCGCTCATTGAGGAGAACCCATAGCTGATACTAATAAAGTTTTTTGAGGATTTGGCCAAGAGAAATCCGCCAGCTAAGGAGAGTAAGGCCCCACTGCGTAAGGAGAGCAAGGCCCCACCGCGTAAGCAGAGCAAGGCCCCACCATTGAGTCCACCGACCATCATTCCCGATGACGCTTGGTCCTCCACTGTGGGGGATGGACCCACATGCTCTGACTCCACGATCACTGGTTCCACCGACTACATCTCAGACGCGTCCACGTAGACATTTTGACGTTGATTTAGTGATATAGTCATGTAGTTGCTGATATGGACTTGGATTGCTGCTATCAATGCTTTTGATTGTATGATTGATGAATGCTTACGTGGATTATGTATGATGTGCTATTTTAACCTTGCATTCCTTATGTGCTTCTTTTTTGCTTTCTTTGTAGATGAAGTGGTATGCGGTGTACACAGGTAGGTGTCCAGGAGTCTACGATTCATGGTCTGAATGCAATGAACAAGTGCTTCGCTACGAAGGTGGTTCCCACGACTCGTTTAATAGCAGAGAGAAGGTAGAGTATCATTACAATCAGTATGTGCTTAACCAGAAGGGGAAAACAGAATTAGGCAATGGTGCAGTCCAGAAAGGGCTCATCGGGCTCAGTGGATTGAAGAACTTGATAATTCTCTTTCATTTCGTCATAATTGCGATGTTGCTTTTATCATGTGGCCGTATGTAGACATTCATTGATCACTTTGTTGTTTCGTAAGTAGGCACCTGTACTAAAGAGCTATTCTGTGATTTCAAATGAATCTTCTGTGAACTATTTATATAATGTTTATGTGAGTTTGTTGTTAAACTTTGTGACTTCAAATGCAACATTGTGCATTATATATCTGTTTTTGCCGCAGGGATCAGATGGACAAGCAGCAGGAACTAAAATGGCACACGAAACTTTACCGAGAGCCGCTCTCGGCAAACTGCAATGATCTAGGAGGTCTTGGCACTTTGTTGTGCTAGTTATGTCGAGAGTGACTCTCGACAAAGAACTGACGGAACCAGCGAGTGAAGTCGCTTTATTTTGCCGAGTGGCCCTATTTGGCTCTCGACAAAGAGTTTGCCAAGTGTTCGTGCTCCAGCTCTCGGCAAATTCATATTTGCCGGAGAGGTGTACGCCGGGTGGGCTTTGCCAGGTGCAATGATGACCCACAAGTATAGGGGATCTATCGTAGTCCTTTCGATAAGTAAGAGTGTCGAACCCAACGAGGAGCAGAAGGAAATGACAAGCAGTTTTCAGTAAGGTCTGCAAGCACTGAAATTATCGGTAACAGATAGTTTTGTGATAAGATAATTCGTAACGGATAGCAAGCAACAAATGTAGCAAAGGTGCAGCAAGGTGGCCCAATCCTTTTTGTAGCAAAGGACAAGCCTGGACAACCTCTTATATAAAGCAAAGCGCTCCCGAGGACACATGGGAATTTCTGTCAAGCTAGTTTTCATCATGCTCATATGATTCGCGTTCGTTACTTTGATAATTTGATATGTGGGTGGACCGGTGCTTGGGTGCTGCCCTTACTTGGACAAGCCTCCCACTTATGATTAACCTCTCTCGCAAGCATCCGCAACTACGAAAGAAGAATTAAGATAAATCTAACCATAGCATGAAACATATGGATCCAAATCAGCCCCTTACGAAGCAACGCATAAACTAGGGTTTAAGCTTCTGTCACTCTAGCAACCCATCATCTACTTATTACTTCCCAATGCCTTCCCCTAGGCCCAAATAATGGTGAAGTGTCATGTAGTCGATGTTCACATGACACCACTAGAGGAGAGACAACATGCATCTCATCAAAATATTGAACGAATACCAAATTCACATGATTACTTATAACAAGACTTATCCCATGTCCTCAGGAACAAACGTAACTACTCACAAAGCATATTCATGTTCATAATCAGAGGAGTATTAATTATCATTAAGGATCTGAACATATGATCTTCCACCAAGTAAACCAACTAGAATCAACTACAAGGAGTAATCAACACTACTAGCAACCCACAGGTACCAATCTGAGGTTTTGAGACATGGATCAGATACAAGAGATGAACTAGGGTTTGGAGAGGAGATGGTGCTGGTGAAGATGTTGATGGAGATTGACCCCCTCTCGATGAGAGGATCGTTGGTGATGACGATGGCTTCGATTTCCCCCTCCGGGAGGGAAGTTTCCTCGGCAGAACAGCTCTGCCGGAGCCCTAGATTGCTTCTGCCCAGGTTTCTCCTCGAGACGGCGGTGCTTCGTCCCCAAAGCTCTCTTATGATTTTTTTCAGGTCAAAATCCTCCATATAGCAGAAGATGGGCACCGGAGGCCTGCCAGGGGGCCCACAAGTCACATGGGCGCGCCTTGGGGGGTAGGGCGCGCCCCCCAGGCTTGTGACCTCCTGGTGGGTCCCCTCTGGTATTTCTCTCGCCCAATATTTTTTATATATTCCAAAATAATTCTCCGTAACTTTTCAGGACTTCAAGAGTTGTGCAGAATAGGTCTCTCATATTTGCTCCTTTTCCAGTCCAGAATTCCAGCTGCCGGCATTCTCCCTCTTCATGTAAACCTTGTAAAATAAGAGAGAAAAGGCATAAGTATTGTACCATAATGTGTAATAACAGTCCATAATGCAATAAATATCAATATAAAAGCATGATGCAAAATGGACGTATCAACTCCCCCAAGCTTAGACCTCGCTTGTCCTCCAGCGAAAGCCGAGATCGATAAATATGTCCACATGTTTAGAGATAGAGGTGTCGATAAAATAAAATACGGACATGAAGGCATCATGATCATCTTTAGAACAGCAACATATGTTGACATATAATTTCTTATGATAAAGTAACAATTCATTCACAAGGTAAAATATGAATCAAGAACTCTATTGAGAACCAACAAACTATGATCTCAGTCATTGAAGCAATTGCAATTTATCATAACATCGGAAAGAGTCAATATAAGAGCTTATAAAGCAAATCCACATATTCAATCATCTTTTAGTCTTTCATAATTGCTAACACTCAGGCGGTACCTATGAGGTCAAAGCTTCAATTGGACACAAAGAAAGATAGGGGCTTATAGTTTTGCCTCCCAACTATTTACCTCAAGGGTAATGTCAACAGAAATATCTCATGATCACCCACATCCGAGTGGATATATGTGTAGAGATCATTCCCCAACACATGACGCTTGCCAAGAGAGAAAGGCGAAATAAAAGAAGTGGTGAGGATCACCACGACTCTTGCATAAAGGTAAGTACTAGAAAGTAAAAGTAACAGATAGGCCCTTCGCAGAGGGAAGCAGAGGTTGTCATGCGCTTTTATAGTTGGATGCGCAATCTCTTAATGCAAAAGAACGTCACTTTATATTACCCCTTGTGATAAAGAACTTTATTATGCAGTCTCTCGCTTTTATTTCTTCCATATCACAAGTTCGTATAAAGTTTATTTTCCTCACACTAATAGATCATACATATTTAGAGAGAATTTTTTATTGCTTGCACCGATGACAGCTTACTTGAAGGATCGTACTCAATCCATAGGTAGATATGGTGGACTCTCATGGCAAAACTGGGTTAAGGGTGTTTGGATGCACAAGTAGTATCTCTACTTGGTGCGGAAGTTTTGGCTAATATGGGATGGAAGCAAGTGTCACATGTTAAAGGATCTATAACCATATAACTTCTATTCGGAAATAAGCAAACATAACCCATTATGTTGTCTTCCTTTTCCAACATCAACTTCTTAGCATATAATATTTTAATGAGTGCTCACAATCATAAAATATGTCCAAGATATTATATTTATATGTGAACCTCTCTTTCTTATTACTTCCTTTCAACTCACAACAAATTTCAATCAACATACTTTTTATATGTGAAGTCATCACTCCCCATAAGATCATCATATATACTCTTTGCTTTTATTCTATACTTCTTTCTATTTCTTTTTCTCAAGATCATAGCAAGCAAGCAAAGCCCTCAACTCAAAACTACTTTTTATTATATATCTCTCGGACTCGCTTACATAGGGGGAACATAAAGCAAAACTCAAAACTAGATCACACAAAAACTTTATTCTACTAGATCAAGATATAACTAAAAGGATCGAACTGAGAAAAACAACGAAAGTAAAAGATGTGATGGTGATACGATACGATACCGGGGCACCTCCCCCAAGCTTGGCACAAGCCAAGGGGAGTGCCCATACCCATGTGTTTAGTTGTCTTTCTTCGGAGGTGGTGATGTCGGGGTTGCTGATGAGGTTGGAGGCTTGTCCTCCGTCTTCCAAGGCATAGGCTCACCATCGTAAAAAGATGAACGAGTCTCCGGGATCCTCAAATCTGCAGCCAAACTCATTTTCTTAAATCTGTATTCATACTCACAGTTTTGGTTTTGCAGGTCATAAATCTGGGCTTGGAGATGCTCGATTTTCTCGTAAAGCTTGAAGATGTCCTCCCCGATGTCCTTGGCGTCCAGCTTGTGCTTATGGGTAAACTCCACGATCATCATGTGATTGGCATTGAGTCCACGTTCCATCATCCCTTGGCACTTGAAGACTTGCTGCTCCATTGCTTCGAGCCTTGTCTCCATGTGAAAGGACGTGGAGCTCGCCTAGAGGGGGGGTGAATAGGCGTTTTAAAATAATTACGGTTTAGGCTTGAACAAATGCGGAATAAAACTAACGTTTAATAAGTCAAGCACAAAACCTAAAACAACTAGGCTCACCTATGTGCACCAACAACTTATGCTAAGCAAGATAAACAACTAAGTGACAGCAAGATATATAGCAAGAAACAATATGGCTATCACAAAGTAAAGTGCATAAGTAAAGGGCTCGGGTAAGAGATAACCGAGGCACGCGGAGACGACGATGTATCTCGAAGTTCACACCCTTGCGGATGCTAATCTCCGTTCGGAGCGGTGTGGAGGCACAATGCTCCCCAAGATGCCACTAAGGCCACCGTAATCTCCTCACACCCTCGCACAATGCAAGATGCCGTGATTCCACTAAGGGACCCTTGAGGGCGGTCACCGAACCAGTACAAACAAGGTTGGGGCAAACTCCACAACTTAATTGGAGGCTCCCAACAACACCACGAAGCTTCACCACAATGGATTGTGGCTCCGAGGTGACCTCAAATGCTCGGGGCAATCTCCACAACCTAATTGGAGACCCCGAAGCTTTCCCGGAGCTTTGCACCACAATGATTGAGCTCCGAGGCACCACCAACCGTCTAGGGCGCCAAAGCACCCAAGAGGAACAAGCTCAAGGGTGCTCAAACACCCAAGAGTAATAAGCTTCTCAAACTTCACTTCCACGTATCACCGTGGAGAACTCAAACCTATGCACCAAATGCAATGGCAAGGGCACACGGAGTGCCCAAGTCCTTCTCTCCCAAATCCCACCAAAGCAACTAATGCTAGGGAGGAAAATGAGAGGAAGAACGAAGAAGAACACGAAGAACTCCAAGATCTAGATCCAAGGGGTTCCCCTCACTTAGAGGAGAAAGTGATTGGTGGAAATGTGGATCTAGATCTCCTCTCTCTTTTCCCTCAAGAACTAGCAAGAATCATTGGAGGGATTGAGAGTTAGCAAGCTCGAAGAAGGTCAACAATGGGGGAAGAACACGAGCTAAAGAGATAAGATGCATTGGGGAAGAAGACCCCCTTTTATAGGTGGGGAAAAATCCAACCATTATCCTCACAGCCCGCACAGAGCGGTACTACCGCTCCAAGGAGCGGTACTACCTCTAGGGCGGTAGTAGCCATATGAAACACTACTGCAACGAGGCAACAGGGCGGTAGTACTGCCGGAGCGGTACTACCGCCTGCCCTCGCGGTACTACCGCGGGGGTAGTATTCAACGGCCACTCAGGTGCAGCACACGGCAGAAGACACCGTGAGGCAGCGGTACTACCGCTCGGGGTAGCGGTACTACCGCGCGTCCACGGATGTAAAAAATTACTTCCGGGCTACATCCGCTGTAGCTAGCTTCAAGAAAATATCCGGCACGGTAGTACCGGAAGTAATTTGCGGTACTACCGCCCGAGGGGCGGAAGTAAAAAAATTACTTCCGCGCCTACTACCGCAAGCGCACGCATCAGGTGCTGGGGATAGCGGTACTACCGCTCACTGGAGCGGTACTACCGCTGTCTCCTGCGGTACTACCGCTCCGAGGAGCGGTACTACCGCTAGCCACTGTACTGCAGCACCTTGCTGCCTTCAACTACTCAGCTAGGAAGACGGAAGGATACAGAAAAACCAGAACTGCCATAACTTCTGCAAATGAGCTCCGAATTGAGCAAACTCAAGCTTGTTGGATTCAGGACGACAAGAGCAAAGATAAGGTATCAAGTGAAAATAAGATACCAAACGAAAAATTATCACTTGACGGATAGGAACAAAAAGATACATCAAGGAATGAGATATCCATTGACACATGCCAAATAGAAGGAAACAAGATACCAATTGAAGGAAAACAAGAGGTATCAAGTTCCCAAAAGAGAGCTAGGTTCCAAACAAACCAAACCCTCCGCAAATTTAGGACGACAAGAGCTATCCAACAGCGACTGGTTATCTTAAGAAGAGGCAGTATGAAAATGCCAATGATATAGAGATGTGAAACCTCTATCAATGAAGAACCGGCAAAAACTCCAACATCGAAAACATCATAGAAGATGCATAAGGACTCCGTTTTCGATGAACTTGAGCTTGTCATGAAGCTGACCATAAGCTCAAGAACCCACATAGAGAAAAGCCAACCAAGAACCAAGAAAGATGATGATGCCAAGAATGCAATGGTTTGAGCTCTCAACGAACGATACGATCAAGCTACTCACTTGAGAGCCCCCCTTGATAGTACGGCAATCGATCCTATAACCCGGTCTCCCAACTACCACCATGAGACCGGTAAAATAGAAAACCCTATCAAGGTCAAACCTTTGCCTTGCGCATAGTCCACTTGAGCTAGATGATGACGATCTTGTCCTTCTCAAGATGGACCACCTTCCCACAACACAAACCACTAGCAACTGGGTCCACAAGCTTACTAATAAGAGAATTAAAAACCAAAGCTTGTGACAACCCCTGGTGAAGATAGGAAATAATAGCATTGTCAGGAGGAGGGATACCAATCGAAATGGCAAAACCCTCGTGAAGACAAGCATGAGGAAAATAATCTTCACCACCAAAGAGTGCATCAAGATGCAAGGATATAAGATCCGCACTCAAGACAGATTCTTTCACGAAACCACCAAGTAAATAAAAAGGAAATGCAACGGTGGACGTGAAAGAAAAGAGGATATCAACGAGAGATCTAACTTCTCTCATGTGTATAAGATTCTAGGTAGAGGGCAATCATGATGATATATCCACAAAGAATGATGTACACACGAAATAGTTACAAGAAGGCACAAACAAGATATCCAAAAGGAAGTCATAAATATACCAATAAGATCTTTGCTTGAAAGCATAGCACATAGCCTAATATTTTCTTATTGTACATAAATGGACTCCCAAGACACGAACATCAAAGACATCACAACTAGCAATATGACATCATCGTTGAGACGCTTTGAGAAAGGAAACAAGTACCACAAGAATGACTCAAGAAATTCATGCCATTATGCAACCTATAAAAGGTTGAATGCGAGAAATGTATGCATGAAGTAGATACTTGTTACCGAGATAGCATTGGATTGATGTAGTAGACAATGGTTCTTCGATCATCCTAGCATGGCTCCAGTAAGCATATGGTGTCAACACCTTCCTTGTAAGTGAGCCGAGTGTCCAATGTATCTCCAATTGTTCCTAGAGCAACAACACAAACACAGTGGTACCCAAACTCATTGGGACCAAAGAGTTAGAGGACCAACAACACATAGGACAAACTCCACATAAATATGTGCATATAGATATGAAATTGAATTTCATGCACACTTTAGCCAATTTATGTCATGGTGGAGTTTCCCCTATATATTGGGTTAAGGAAATAGAACATGCCAACGAAAGTACATGTAGTAAATATGCATGCTCAAGGCTTTCAAGAATCAAATCAACACAGAGTTGATAAGATACCGAAAGATAAGGTATCAAGTGAAAATAAGATACCAAACGAAAAATTATCACTTGACCGATAGGAACAAAAAGATACATCAAGGAATGAGATATCCATTGACACATGCCAAATAGAAGGAAACAAGATACCAATTGAAGGAAAACAAGAGGTATCAAGTTCCCAAAAGAGAGCTAGGTTCCAAACAAACCAAACCCTCCGCAAATTTAGGACGACAAGAGCTATCCAACAGCGACTGGTTATCTTAAGAAGAGGCGGTATGAAAATGCCAATGATATAGAGATGTGAAACCTCTATCAATGAAGAACCGGCAAAAACTCCAACATCGAAAACATCATAGAAGATGCATAAGGACTCCGTTTTCGATGAACTTGAGCTTGTCATGAAGCTGACCATAAGCTCAAGAACCCACATAGAGAAAAGCCAACCAAGAACCAAGAAAGATGATGATGCCAAGAATGCAATGGTTTGAGCTCTCAACGAACGATACGATCAAGCTACTCACTTGAGAGCCCCCCTTGATAGTACGGCAATCGATCCTATAACCCGGTCTCCCAACTACCACCATGAAACCGGTAAAATAGAAAACCCTATCAAGGTCAAACCTTTGCCTTGCGCATAGTCCACTTGAGCTAGATGATGACGATCTTGTCCTTCTCAAGATGGACCACCTTTCTTGATTGCGTCGGCTTGATGAAGACTAGTTGATTGCTCCCCCATACTCCACTATGGGTGAGCCACACTTCAGCACATCTTCACAAGTCCATTGTCACCACAATGAATGGCAAGCCTCAAGCATGATCTCTCCGTGATGCTTCACTTGAGCTTGCACATCGCAACCTTGATGACGATCTCCACTTGATGTCATCTTCCATGGGATGTATGGGATCTGCCTCTTGATGCAAGCCCATGGAAATATACCTAACCCCACAAAGAACTCTCACGTAGAACCATGGGTTAGTACACAAAGCGTAATGGACAATGCTTACCACACCATGGGATCACTTGATCCCTCTCGGTACATCTTGTACGCTTTGTGTGTTGATCAACTTGATTCACTTTTTGACTTAATCTTGATCAACCTTGTGTCTTATCTTCTCTCTTCATAAAGATGATGTCTTGAAGGTAAACATGAATGCTCACACAATCTTATTCTTCAAGACATGCTTGCAATAAGCTCAACTCTCACATGACCAATCTTTGGATAAACCTTGAATACCACCTTGGTCACCATATAAACTCCTTGAAACCAACAGATGGACTTCAAGAAGTAGCTACGGACAAATCCTTCGAATATAACTCTAGGCAACCATTAGTCCATAGGGATTGTCATCAATTACCAAAACCACACATGGATAAAAGTGCTCTTACACCATGCTTCCGGTCTTCTTTGTCCCCTCAACGTCACGGATGTGCAGCACCCCCTCATGCATCTCAATGGTTTGAGGGTGTCGCAGCACCTCCGCAAGGTAGGGGTTGATGACCTTCTCGAAGAACTTGTCCTTCGAAGCACTTGGGGACGTCATGGCGATCTAAATCTGCTGCAGAAACAGCTCAAAATGAAAACAGGAAGTATTGTCGTGATACGAAGGTCCAAACCTTCGGGAGATTATATAATGAATTTTTACCGACCAACAGGAGTAAACCACAAGAAAACGGAGTCCGGATGGTACACGGGGTGGCCACAAGCCACAGGGGCACGCCCAGGGGGGGTAGGGCGCGCCCCCTGGCTTGTCGCCTCCTCGTGCACTTTTCGGACTACTTTAAATTTTCCTAATTTATTAAATATTCCAAAACGGAGAAAAATTGCTATTGGAAAAGTTTTGGAGTCGGTTTGCTTACCGTACCACGTACCTATTCCTTTTCGGAGTCTAAAACGTTCTGGTAAGTCTCCCTAATGTACTCCTCCAGAGTTATGGTATTGATAATATTGGTTTCAACATTTATGGGAGTACCTGAGATATAATGTTTCATTCTTTGCCCTTTTCCCACCTTCGGATTTGTGCCTTCGGCGTTGTTGATCTTGATGGCACCGGAACGATACACTTCTTCGATAATGTAAGGCCCTTCCCATTTAGAGAGAAGTTTTCCTGCAAAAAATCTTAAACGAGAATTGTATAGCAAGACATGGTCACCTACATTGAATTCACGCTTTTGTATACTTTTATCATGCCACCTCTTAACCTTTTCTTTAAACAACTTGGCATTCTCATAGGCCTGGGTTCTCCATTCATCAAGTGAGCTAATGTCAAATAACCTCTTCTCACCAGCAAGTTTGAAATCATAGTTGAGCTCTTTGATTGCCCAATAAGCTTTATGTTCTAATTCTAGAGGTAAGTGACATGCTTTACCATAAACCATTTTATACGGAGACATACCCATAGGGTTTTTGTAAGCAGTTCTATAAGCCCATAATGCATCATCAAGTTTCTTAGACCAAATCTTTCTAGATCTATTAATAGTCTTTTGCAAGAACAATTTAATTTCCCTATTGCTTAATTGTACTTGACCACTAGACTGAGGATGATAAGGAGATGCAATTCTATGATTAACATCATACTTAGCAAGCAATTTACGGAAAGCACCATGAATAAAGTGTGAACCACCATCAGTCATTAAATATCTAAGGACTCCGAATCTAGTGAAAATAACTTCTTTAAGCATTTTAATAGAAGTGTTATCATCAGCACTACTAGTTGGAATAGCTTCTACCCACTTAGTAACATAATCAACATCAAATAGAATATGAGTATACCCGTTGGACTTTGGAAAAGGTCCCATATAATCAAAACCCCAAACATCAAATGGTTTAATAACAAGAGAGTAATTCATAGGCATTTCCTGACGTCTACTAATATTACCAATTCTTTGACATTCATCACACGACAAGACAAACTTACGAGCATCCTTGAAGAGAGTAGGCCAATAAAAACCAGATTGTAATACCTGTGTGCAGTTCTATCTCCAGCGTGGTGTCCTCCATAGGGCTCGGAGTGACACTTGTGTAAGGTGTGGATCATCCCAAAAGTAATGTCTTAAATCATAGAAGAACTTTTTCTTTTGTTGGTATGTGAAACTAGGCGGTATAAATTTAGCAACAATGTAATTAGCATAATCAGCATACCATGGAGCATTGCGTGAAGCATTTATGACAGCTAATTGTTCATCAGGAAAGCTATCATCAATAGGTAGTGGGTCATCAAGAACATTTTCTAACCTAGACAAGTTGTCTGCTACGGGGTTCTCAGCACCCTTTCTATCAATAATATGCAAATCAAATTCTTGCAGCAAAAGAACCCATCTAATAAGTCTAGGTTTAGCATCTTTCTTTTCCATAAGATATTTAATAGCAGCATGATCAGTGTGAACAATTACTTTGGAATCAACAATATAAGGTCTGAACTTATCACAAGCAAACACAACTGCTAAAAATTCCTTTTCAGTGGTAGCATAGTTTCTTTGAGCACTGTCTAGAGTTTTACTAGCATAATGGATAACATTTAATTTCTTATCAACTCTTTGTCCTAGAACAGCACCAACAGCATAATCACTAGCATTACACATGATTTCAAAGGGTAGGTTCCAATCAGGTGGTTGAACAACAGGTGCAGAAATCAAGGCTTTCTTAAGGATTTCAAATGCTTCTACACAATCATCATCAAAAACAAAAGGAATATCTTTTTGCAAGAGATTAGTGAGAGGCCGAGAAATTTTAGAGAAGGCATTAATAAATCTCCTATAGAAACCAGCATGACCAAGGAAACTTCTTATACCTCTGATATCCGTAGGACACGGCATTTTTTCAATAGCATCAACTTTAGCTTTATCAACTTCAATACCTCTTTCGGAGATTTTGTGTCCCAAGACAATACCTTCATTAACCATAAAGTGGCACTTTTCCCAATTCAAGACAAGATTAGTTTCTTCGCATCTCTGCAAAACTCAATCAAGGTTGCTCAAGCAATCATCAAAAGAAGTTCCGTAAACGGAGAAGTCATCCATGAAAACCTCAATAATATTTTCACAAAAGTCAGAGAATATAGCAGTCATACATCTTTGAAAGGTAGCAGGTGCATTGCATAAACCAAAAGGCATACGTCTATAAGCAAAGGTACCGAAAGGACAAGTAAAAGTGGTCTTCTCTTGGTCCTCTTTTGACACAGGTATTTGAGAGAAACCAGAATAACCATCTAGAAAGCAAAAATGTGTCTGTTTGGATAGTCTTTCTAGCATTTGATCAATAAAAGGCAGAGGGTAATGATCTTTCCTAGTGGCTTTATTTAATTTCCTAAAATCAATTACCATTCTATATCCTGTAACAATTCTTTGCGGGGTCAATTCATTTTTATCATTAGGAACAACGGCAATACCTCCCTTCTTAGGGACACAATGAACGGGACTAACCCATCTACTATCTGCAATAGGATAAATTATACATGACTCCAGAAGCTTTAATATTTCATTTCTTACCACTTCTTTCATTTTAGGATTTAACCGTCGTTGGTGATCAACAACTGGTTTAGCATCAGGCTCCATATTAATTTTATGCTGACATAGAGTGGGACTAATGCCCTTAAGATCATCAAGAGTATATCCAATAGCAGCACGGTGCTTCTTCAGAGTTTTCAATAATCTCATTTCTTCATGCTCTGAAAGGTTAGCACTAATAATAACAGGATATACCTTCTTTTCATCAAGATAGGCATATTTCAGAGTATCCGGTAATTGTTTAAGCTCAAACACGAGATCACCCTTGGGTGGAGGAGGATCCCCAAGTATTTCAACAGGCAGGTTGTGTTTCAAAATAGGATGCTGATCAAAGAAAATCTTATCTATTTCATTCCTTTCATTCATATGCATATCGTTTTCATGGTCTAGCAAATATTGTTCTAAAGGATCAGTAGGAGGCACAGCAATAGAAGCAAGACCAATAATTTCATCCTTACTAGGCAATTCTTTATCATGGGGTTGTCTATGAAATTTAGAGAAATTAAACTCATGGGACACATCCCCAAAACTTACAGTAACAGTTTCTTTCTCACAATCTATCTTAGCATTAACAGTATTCAAGAAAGGTCTACCAAATATAATGGGACAAAAATCATCTTGTGGGGAACCAAGAACAAGAAAATCAGTAGGATATTTTATTTTCCCACACAAGACTTCAACATCTCTAACAATCCCAACTGGTGCTATAGTATCTCTATTAGCAAGCTTAATGGTAACATCAATTTCTTCCAATTCAGCTGGTGCAATATCATTCATAATTTCTTGATATAAGGTAAAGGGAATTGCACTCACACTAGCACCCACATCACATAAGCCATGATAACAATGATCTCCTATTTTAACAGAAACAACAGGCATGCCAACAATGGGTCTATGTTTGTCTTTAGTATCAGGTCTAGCAATTCTAGCAGCTTCGTCACAGAAATGAATAACATGCCCATCAATATTATCAACCAAGAGATCTTTAACCATAGCAATACTAGGTTCAACTTTAATTTGTTCAGGGGGTGTAGGTGTTCTAACACAGCTCTTACGAACCATAGTTGAAGCTTTAGCATGTTCCTTTATTCTAACAGGGAAAGGTGGTTTCTCAATATAAGCAGCAGGAATAACAGGATCAACATTATAAATAATAGTCTCTTCTTCAAATTTAATAGGTTCAACTACTTTCACTTCAATGGGAGGATGATATTTAAACCACTTCTCCTTAGGGAGATCAACATGAGCAGCAAATGATTCACAGAAAGAAGCTACTATCTCAGAGTCAAGTCCATATTTAGTGCTAAATTCATGGAAAGCATTGGTGTCTATAAAGGATTTAACACAATCAAACTTAAGGTTTATACCTGACTCCTTACCTTCGTCGAGTTCCCAATCTTCAGAGTTGCGTTTAATTCTTTCCAATAAGTCCCATTTGAATTCAATATCTTTCTTCATAAAGGAACCAGTACAAGAAGTATCGAGAATGGATTGATCATTACGAGAAATCCGAGCATAAAAATTCTGAATAATAATTTCTCTTGAGAGCTCATGATTGGGGCATGAATATAACATTGACTTAAGCCTCCCCAAGCTTGAGCGATACTTTCTCCTTCACGAGGTCAAAAATTATAAATATAATTCCGATCACGATGAACTAGATGCATAGGATAAAACTTCTGATGAAATTCCAGTTTCAATCGGTTGTAGTTCCATGATCCAATATCATCACATAGCCTATACCATGTCAATGCCTTCTCCTTCAAAGATAAAGGAAAGACCTTCTCATTGACATCAACCTCGGGCAAACCTGCAAGCTTAAATAATCCACAAACTTCATCCACATAGATTAGATGCAAATCAGGATGTAGTGTTCCATCTCCTGCATAAGGATTAGCTAGCAGTTTCTCTATCATACCCAAAGGAATTTCATAATAAATATTTTCAGTAGGTTCAGTAGGTTGAGGAGCAACTCTTTGTGCTTCCGGTCGAGGTGAAGATACCCCGAACAAGCCCCTCAAAGGATTATTTTCCATAGTAACGAGTGACAGTAAATTTCAGCACACTATATAAATTTTTCCTTACCAAATTCCACTCACCAAAGGCGCTTCACTCCCCGGCAATGGCGCCAGAAAAGAGTCTTGATGACCCACAAGTATAGGGGATCTATCGTAGTCCTTTCGATAAGTAAGAGTGTCGAACCCAACGAGGAGCAGAAGGAAATGACAAGCAGTTTTCAGTAAGGTATTCTCTGCAAGCACTGAAATTATTGGTAACAGATAGTTTTGTGATAACATAATTCATAACGGATAGCAAGTAACAAATGTAGCAAAGGTGCAGCAAGGTGGCCCAATCCTTTTTGTAGAAAAGGACAAGCCTGGACAAACTCTTATATAAAGCAAAGCGCTCCCGAGGACACATGGGAATTTCTGTCAAGCTAGTTTTCATCATGCTCATATGATTCGCGTTCGTTACTTTGATAATTTGATATGTGGGTGGACCGGTGCTTGGGTGCTGCCCTTACTTGGACAAGCCTCCCACTTATGATTAACCTCTCTCGCAAGCATCCGCAACTACGAAAGAAGAATTAAGATAAATCTAACTATAGCATGAAACATATGGATCCAAATCAGCCCCTTACGAAGCAACGCATAAACTAGTGTTTAAGCTTCTGTCACTCTAGCAACCCATCATATACTTATTACTTCCCAATGCCTTTCCCTAGGCCCAAATAATGGTGAAGTGTCATGTAGTCGACGTTCACATGACACCACTAGAGGAGAGACAACATACATCTCATCAAAATATCGAACGAATACCAAATTCACATGATTACTTATAACAAGACTTATCCCATGTCCTCGGGAACAAACGTAACTACTCACAAAGCATATTCATGTTCATAATCAGAGGAGTATTAATTATCATTAAGGATGTGAACATATGATCTTCCACCAAGTAAACCAACTAGCATCAACTACAAGGAGTAATCAACACTACTAGCAACCCACAGGTACCAATCTGAGGTTTTGAGACAAGGATCGGATACAAGAGATGAACTAGGGTTTGGAGAGGAGATGGTGCTGGTGAAGATGTTGATGGAGATTGACCCCCTCTCGATGAGAGGATCGTTGGTGATGACGATGGCTTCGATTTCCCCCTCCGGGAGGGAAGTTTCCCCGACAGAACAGCTCTGCCGGAGCCCTAGATTGCTTCTGCCCAGGTTCCGCCTCGAGACGGTGGTGCTTCGTCCCCAAAGCTCTCTTATGATTTTTTTTCAGGTCAAAACCCTCCATATAGCAGAAGATGGTCACCGGAGGCCTACCAGGGGGCCCACAAGCCACAGGGGCGCGCCCTAGGGGGTAGGGCACGCCCCCCAGGCTTGTGACCTCCTGGTGGGTCCCCTCTGGTATTTCTCTTGCCCAATATTTTTTATATATTCCAAAATAATTCTTCGTAACTTTTCAGGACTTCTGGAGTGGTGCAGAATAGGTGTCTCTCATATTTGCTCCTTTTCCAGTCCAGAATTCCAGCTGCCGGCATTCTCCCTCTTCATGTAAACCTTGTAAAATAAGAGAGAAAAGGCATAAGTATTGTACCATAATGTGTAATAACAGTCCATAATGCAATAAATATCAATATAAAAGCATGATGCAAAATGGACGTATCATGCAACTCTCGGCAAAGTCTTTGCCGAGTGTTTTCATACCTTTGCCGACTGTTCCTGGCACTTGGCATTCTGATCGATTCCAGTTGTGCACATGATATTTGTAGGAAGCAACCTAAATTATTCAAAAAGATGATGGCTTCGCCCAACCGGCTGTCAGATGTACCAATGCAATGGGGGCTCTAGATTTGCCTTAACATCTCTAGCAACTCCTGAAAAAACACGTCCCATAAAATCAGTTTCGGATGCCTCAAAAATTGGTTTGAGGTACCGGACCGAACAAATGCCATAAACTTGTACCATAAAGTTTTTTTTACAAGATTAAAGCATCTCTGAGCCCGTGCGGTACTGTAAACCAGTTTTGAGTTTCACATTGATATCAACTAAACTCATATAGTAGATGCAATACACCGGATAAATACGTAAAATATCAAACAATACTAGTACATCAATAGTTCACATCCAAAAGTGTGCGCAATATAAAAGGTTGCAATTAAGTTTGTCGAAAACAATGTGCAATCAAACACAATTAGACGATGATCAAATAAAGCAACACCATTGTTACCAACATCATCGCCACCATCACTGGCCACGGCACCACCATCACCAGCATTGGCCGAACAACCATCACCGTTGTCGGAAGGACGACCACCACCACCTGTTGGGAAACGTTGCATGGGAAACAAAAAATTTCCTACGCACACGCAAGATCTATCCATGGAGATGCGTAGCTACGAGAGGGGGAATGTATCTACATACCCTTGTAGATCGCTAAGCGGAAGTGTATATGGTTGATGTAGTCGTACATCTTCACAATCCAATCGCGATCCGTCCCGATCTAGCATTGAACAGACGGCACCTCCGCGTTCAGCACACGTGCGGCTCGATGATGTCTTCGCCTCCTAAATCCAGCAAGCGAGGGCGGAGTAGTAGATGGGATCTCGATCAGCACGACGGCATGGTGAAGATGGTGGTGGAGCAGTGCCAGCAGGGCTTCGCCAAGCACCTCCGTAACTACAAACGAGGAAGAACAGGAGAGAGGGGAGGCAGCAGGGCGTGGGGATTGTTTTGTCCAGCTCTTGCGCCTCCTCCCCACTATATATAGGGGTGCTGGAGGGCTGGGGGATCAGCCCTAGCCCCTCATCCAAGGAGGGGAGGCGGCCAAATGGGGAGGAGTGCCCTCCAAGCCAAGTGGAGGGCCCTCCCCCTTAGGGTTTTCCTTCCCCTAGGCGCATGGGCCTTAGGGGGTTGGTGCACCTGGCCCAATAAGGCTAGGGCGCCCCCTAGAGCCCATGCATGCCCTAGGTGCTGGAGGGACCCTTCCGGACTCTTCTGGAACCCTCCGGACTCCTCCGGAACCTTCTAGAACCTTCTGAAAGCTTCCCGGTACAATACCGGTAAAACCCGAAACTTTTCCGGTAACCAAAATATGACTTCCCATATATAAATCTTTACCTCAGGACCATTCTGGAGCTCCTCGTGACGTCCGAGATCTCACCTGGGACTCCGAACAACATTCGGTCACCAACGTACATATACCAAAACTACTCTAGCGTCACCGAACGTTAACCGCGCGGACCCTATGGGTTCGAGAATCATGTAGACATGACAGAGACACCTCTTTGGTCAATAACCAATAGCGGGACCTCGATGCCCATATTGGTTCCCACATATTGCACGAAGATCTTTATCGGTCGAACCACGATGTCAAGGATTCAGTCAACCCCGTATGTAGTTCCCTTTGTTCAGCGATATGTTACATGCCCGAGATTCGATTGTCGGTATCTCCATACCTAATTCAATCTCGTTATCGGCAAGTCTCTTTACTCGTTCCGTAATACATGATTCCGTGACTAACTCCTTAGTCACATTGCTTGCAAGCTTCTTATGATGTTGTATTGCCGAGAGGGCTTAGAGATACCTCTTCGTCATACGGAGTGACAAATCCCAGTCTCGATCCATGCCAACCCAACAGCCACCCTCGGAGATACCTATAGAGTACCTTTATGATCACCCAATTACAAAGTGACGTTTGATACACACAAGACATTCCTATGGTGTCAGGGAGTTGCATGATCTTATGGTCTTAGGAACAGATACTTGACATAAAGAAAGTAGTAGCAACAAACTAAGTGGTACGATAAAATGCTATGCTTACGGTTGGGTCTTGTCCATCACATCATTCTCATAATGATGTGACCCCGTTATCAAATGACAACTCATGTCTATGGTTAGGAAACCTTAACCATCTTTGATCAACGAGCTAGTCTAGTAGAGGCTCACTAGGGACACGGTGTTGTCTATGTATCCACACATGTATCTGAGTTTCCGATCAATAGAATTCTAGCATGGATAATAGACGTTTATTATGAACATGGAAATATGATAATAACCAATTTATTATTGCCTCTAGGGCATATTTCCAACACCACCTCCATGGGCCGAAGTACCACCACCACCCCCGTGTTGGAACTCGCCCGCAAATCGATCACATCAAATAACAACGAACAAAAGTACACGCGAGAACTTTCGTCAAAGTCACATGTCATGCCTTATTCTTTTTTATTTTCTCTTTTTCTCAACTCGATACTCTCTCTCTCTCTATCTCTCATGTTGTTACAAATCTGAGGACCGGGTGCATATATATATATATATATATATATATATAGACACACACACATGACCGGCCAATCCAAAAACCTACTCGACATGACACGACTAACCAAACCTAATACGACTTTGACTTCAACACATGCGTACAAACTCAGCTAATAACCTGACTACTAGTAGGAATCAACCTGGCCTAAATTAGGACACGGTCAGACTCACAGCCGGACTTCGATTAAGTAGTACTCTGTCACACCTGACGCTACTGCATCAGTGGACTAATTAGGGAGAGACTAGGGGTGTGTTGGGCGGAGACCATGGGCTGACTGGACCGCGTGTGGCCAGCAGCGTGTTGTGTGTGTGTGGTACTTAATCCCCTCTGTACCACAGAGTTGAGCATGAATGAAGAGGTCTCTAAACCAGCTCATCCCCTTTCGCCTCTCCCTCACCTACTCCTACTTCTTCCTCTCTCCCTATTTCCCCCTTTGTAGCGATCGATCGATCCTTCCAGGGTTGCGGTCGTTACAATTTGGTATCTCAGAGCCAGAAAATTTCCCCAAAAATTTCGCCGCTGCAGTTTTCCCTACTCCCTTGGTCAGATCGGTAACATCCACCACCGTAGGTGTGATTTCACTCCGATGAGGTCGCCCAAAATCCTCGGCTGGGTTCGATCTACTCGGGGCGGGAGACATGGCGCCTTCCAAGCCCTCCGCGCAGGCGCGACAGGTCCTCGCAGCAATGGAAACAAAGACAGCCACCCTCACCAGCTTGATGGAGAAGCTCCTGTCCAGATTTGATGAGGAGACGGAATTGGCGGACAAGCGAGCAGAGGCGCAGACGGCCTTCCACACCAAAGTCTCCCACGAGTTGCAGAGCTTGTCCAAGCAGATCGGGCTGACCCAGGCCGAGGTGGACGACGTGCGCAAGGTCGCCCCCCCTACCGCGTCCTCCACTCCATCGACAGGCTCGCAAGTGGACGACCCATCTTCCGTCAGACTCCATGCACCGGTGACAGCCGAAGGACCTCGTCAACAACCACAAACGGTGATCCACACCGCGCCGCCACCAAGCGCGCTTCCAATTCCTCACGCAATCACTGGCAACCCTTCCGTCGCCAGACTCGCCAATGATGGGCCTCCCCTGCTCGCTCGACCAGAGCAAACCGGGGCGTTCGAGCGGCCACATCAAACACCAGCTCGCGACGACTACGCCACCAAGCCACCCAAGCACAACTTCCCTCGGTTCGACGGCGAGCTTCCTCGGGTTTGGCTCGACCGCTGCCTCGCCTACTTCGAGCTCTACCGCGTGCCGCCGCACAGTTGGGTGGCGACGGCGGCGCTGTATGTCGAAGGGCATGCTGCGCTCTAGCTTCGCGCGTATCGCCAGCAAAATTCCGCGATCTTGTGGGAAATGTTTCGCCGGGCAGTGGAGGAGGAATTTGGACCAGAGGAGTTCGAGTCCTTGATGCATCATCTCCTGCAACTTCGACAGACAGGCAGTGTAGCAGAGTACCGACAACAATTTGAAGTGTATATGTACAATCTGCTCGCGCTGGATGCCTCCCTCAGTCCCAAGTTCTTTGTCACTCAGTTCTTGTTGGGTCTCAAGGACGAGCTGCGCGCTGCCATGCGCATCCAAGCGCCCAACAGCATCACTCGGGCAACAGTGTTTGCTCGTATTCAGGAGGAAGAACTTGAGCAACAGCGCATTCGCTGTCGTCCACCAGCCATGGGGCGGCCTCCACCCACCTTGCCCGGGCTACTAGCCACAAGTCGACCACCACCACCACCACCTGTGCTTCCTACAACAACCGTGCCCCGGGTGGCGCAGGCACCACGTCCAACACCTGACAATTTTGGTCGGGAACGACAGCTCAGGGATTACAGAAGGCAGCATGTACTCTGTTTTCGGTGCGGTGACAAGTACTCTCGCGAGCATCAGTGTCGGCGTACTGCCCAACTCCTAACGATTGAAGTGGGAGAGCATGGGGAGGTGCTATCGGATGAGGCCGTGCGAGCGTGCCCGAGAAGTCCCCTCTTTTTTCCCCTCCCCCGAGCCGCTCCCGCGAGCGTACGGGGGAACCCCTCTCCCCGCCGTCCCTCACCCCTCCCCTCCGGTCACCCCTCCCTCGCCGCCGCCTAGAGGCACCGCCGGGCGAAGCCCGGCCGGTGTAGGCGGCGGTGGGGCCGCTCCTCCCCCTCCGTGCGGATTCCCTGGCCGGTGCGGGACGGCTGGCCGCTCGAGGTGCTGAGCTATGGCGGGGCTCGGTGGCGCAGCAGCAAGCTCGCATGCTGGCGGCGGCGTCGTCAGGTGGCGGCTCGGTGTCTCCCTGGGGCTTGGCTGCGGCGCGGTGGCTGCCGGTGAGTCTGCTCGGGTGGGTGCGGGTACCCTTCTTCCCGGCCAGATCTGGCGCGAGGGCTGGTGTGCAGCGCAGGGCCTGGTGCTTTGGGTGCGGTGGGCATGCGGCCACGGTCTGTTCCTGGTGCAGGGGCGATGGGGCGTCGCTCGCTTGGGGATCCCCTGGCGGCGGTGGGGCGGGGCTACTCCCTTGGCTGGTGGCGGCTCGATCCGTGGCGTCGGCGGTCGGGCGTGGATGCTGTAGGCTGGCCCCGATGGACGGTGCGGATCTGGCGTGTGGCGGTGGATGGGGTTCAGCGACGTGCAAGGCAGGTGGCCGACTTAGTCCGTGGTGGCTCCGTCCATCGCGTTGGTGCCCGTTTGTCGTGTGGCTCCGTTGTGGCGTCGGTCCGAGTTGGTGCCCTTGTGGCTGCTATGCCGTTGGTCGGAGCAGCGCCGTTGGTCATGTGTGTGGCAGCGTGTGAGCTTGTCTCGACCAAGGTCAGGGACCAGTGTTGGGGCTGGCTCGGCGGTGGCCGTCGGTAGCTACTAGGCCGTGTCCCCCTCGACCCACAGGGATTGACTGGGGATGCAGGCGTGGACGCCTCCTACTGTGGAGGCGTCCACCCAGGCCAGGTGGCTGATGCCGGGCTAGGAGCGGAAGGAGGTCCCTTTCGTTCCATCCACCGTGGCTCGGTGTTGTGAAGTCGACGGTTGGCGGTGACTTGGGACATGGATGCCGGGGCGGCGGCCCCGGATGGCGGTCCGTATGGTGGCTTTCCGGCAGGCCCCATGGTGGTAGTGATGGCCACGCTTCTTGGTCGTCTGGACGGCGAGGGGTGTCGCGATGGGTGGTTTGGGCACACTTTTTGCCCTTGGCAGTAGCGTTGCCCAGATCCGGATCTGGAGACCGGTTCTCGCCATGATTGGTCTGGGTGCCTCATTGTGTCACGGTGAGCTGCCGAGCGAAAGCTCCGCGCTTTGGCGCCGGCGGCGACGACATCTGCGGGTGCCGTTATCTTCTTGAAGACGCTGTTGTGGTTCTCCTCTCCGTGACGAGTCTCCGGGTGAAAATCTTTGTCCTTTTGGGCTCAGCAGTGGCGGTGTGCATTACCCTCCTGAGGGCGTTGTCGTGGAGGCTAGGTGTCCTAGGTCGTGTCGTGGCGGTGTAATTTGATCGTCTTGTGCTTAGTTGTTCGGCACCATAGTCATGTGTGATTATGGTGACCAGTTATTTAGGGATCTGCTGTGTCAGAGGACTACCTCATCACTTTGTATCGTTTCGCCGTGTAACTTGGATGTTGTTGCTTTATATATAAAGCGGGGCGCAAGCCTATTTCGAGGCCGTGCAAGCGCTGGAACTCGTCGACGAACCAGCAGCTGTAGAGCCAACCTGTTGTATTTTGTCTGCACATGCTGTCGACGGAATGGAAGCCGCTGATACGATCAGGTTGAGGGCGAGAGTGGGCAATCAGACCATGCTCCTGTTGGTGGATTCGGGAAGCACACACAGCTTTGTCAACACCACATTTGCTCAAAGGATTAGTGCAGAGACCACCAACATTTCCCCAATCGCGGTGCGGGTCCCCAATGGGCAGCGGCTCACATGCACAAAGATGGTACCACAACTCCAGTGGCACACCCATGGACACGGGTTTTGCACTGACATGCGCGTGCTTGACTTGGGTGTTTATGATGTGGTCCTCGGCATGGACTGGCTCGCGCGTCATAGCCCAATGCAGTGTGATTGGAGCAAGAAGACCATGCAGTTCAGTATGCAAGGAACCACAGTGCTGCTGATCGGGGTCAGAACAGAGGATCAGCCGGCAATCACTGCCCTCGACGCGGCGTCTCTGTGGCAAATGGAGGAAGCGAATGAAATCTGGGGAGCGGCTTTAATGGAGATTCATCTTCCCACACCTGAAGATCACACAGCACCTGTTCCCCCAATCATACAACACATTTTGGCAGACTTCAGTGACGTATTTGCAGAGCCAACAAAGCTCCCACCTCATAGGCAGTATGATCACGCCATCAATCTCGAACCAGGTGCAGCACCAATTAACTCCATACCGTATCGCTACTCACCTTTACAGAAGGATGAAATCGAATGTCAAGTTAGTGAGATGCTATGCACAGGAGTGATCGCACATAGCATGAGCCCCTTCGCTGCACCGGTCCTCTTGGTGAAGAAAAAGGATGGCACGTGGCGATTTTGCGTCGATTATCGGCGTCTCAACTTGGTGAAGATCAAGAACAAATTCCCTCTTCCTATTATTGATGAACTCCTGGATGGGCTTGCCGGCGCGGCCTTCTTCTCCAAGATTGACTTGCGCGCGGGTTATCCTCAAATCCGGATGCGTGAAGAGGATGAAGAGAAAACTGCTTTCAAGTCTCACCACAGACATTTTCAATTCCGGGTGATGCCCTTTGGAGTCACCAACGGACCACCAACCTTTCAATGCCTCATGAACTCGATCTTCATCGGGCCAAATCATAAGTTTGTCATCACATTTTTAGATGACATCTTGGTCTTCAGTCAAACGTTGCTGGAACATGCAGAGCATTTGCACATGGTGTTTATCATTCTTCGCAAACATCAGTTGTACGCCAAGGAATCCAAGTGCTCCTTTGCGCAGTCAAGAATTGAGTATCTCGGGCACGTGATTTCGCGGGACGGCGTTGCAACCGATCCAAGCAAGACTAGCGCGATGCGCTCGTGGCCTACACCGACGAATGCCACAGAGCTTCGAGGTTTTCTTGGCCTGACAGGCTACTACCGCAAATTTGTGCCGTGGTATGGCATTCTGGCCAAGCCCCTCACGCAGCTGCTGACCAAGAAAGGATTCGTGTGGACAGAACAAGCCCAGGTGGCATTCGAGCTCCTCAAGAACGCGATGATGAACACGCCAGTCTTGGCCTTGCCGGACTTTGCACGACCCTTCTCCATCGACACGGACGCGTGTGACACCAGCGTGGGTGCAGTCTTGGTCCAAGACGGCCACCCCGTTGCCTACCTCAGCAAGGCACTGGGTGTGCGCAACCAGTGCCTCTCCATTTACGAGAAGGAATTCCTCGCGGTGACCATGGCGGTTGACAAATGGAGGGCATACTTACAACGAGCGCCTTTCGTTATTGTCATGGATCACAACAGCTTGTGCAGTCTCGGTGATCAACAGCTAGAAACTGAGCTCCAGCGCAAGGCCATGTCGAAGCTAGTAGGGCTGCAATTCTCCTTCAAATACAGGCGAGGCCACGACAACGGCGCTGCTGACGATCAAGAATTACTCTAACAATTTAGCACTAGCAACACACTTTTTACACTACTAATCATCAAGATTACTCTAATAATGTCTCCCTGATCTTGACATTGTCTTCCACGCTTCTCGGATCTTGGCTTGTTGAAGATCATCCCTTGTCGACTCATCCATCTCGCACCACGACAAGTCAAATTGATGGCTTAGTTGTTCGCAACAATCTCCCCTTCAACTTTGACTTGCCGAATTTACGGACCACCTCAAATATACGTTGGGCTACCCAGCCTCGCTAGTAACTTGTGGAATACACCACCCGGTGGACTACACCATCCACCCTAGCGAGATACATGCCGACTCCTTGTGGATCACATCACCCTTTGCACTACACCATGCACTCCAGCCTCATGTAGAGATATGACCTCATTAAAGAGACTCACCTTCATTGGTTTACCGCCCTCACATACTTGAACATAATCCTCTCGTCGAGACATATAGATGACCTGAGCTTCATCTTCAACACCTCCTCATAGAGACGATCACTTGGACATGACGACGACGACCGACCGTGCTAACCCGCACGACTACTTGTCTCCCTTGGACGACATGACCGGACATGCGAACTCGCAAGCCTCCTTGACTCATATATCTCCCGCAGACGACGATCTTGATGACTTTCAGGCACGCACCCTGGCCACCATAGCTCCCATCAACAATCTTCTTCCACCGCCTTGCCGACGACAACCTGCCATCTCCCTCCATGTCCCTCCGCCGAGCGACGATCTCCTGCTTCTTCTGGTCGCTGCATAACCTACCGACTTCATGGCCCGCCCTTCCTTGCCACTGCACCACCCAACGACTATATCGCATGCCCAGGGCACTAGTCAGGTCACCATCCCGGGGCAAGCGCGGCTGCAAATCAACCTTGCTCTAGATACCAATTGTTGGAACCCGTTCACGGATCGATCACATCAAATCACAACAAACACATTTACACGTGAGAACTTTTGCCAAAGGCACGTGTCGTGCCTTATTCTTTTTTATTTTCTCTTTTTCTCAACTCGATACTCTCTCTCACGTTGTTACAAATCTAAGGACCGGTATATATACACGACCGGACGATCCAAAAACCTACTCGACATGACACGGCTAACCAAACCTAATACGACTTTGACTTTAACACATGCGTACAAACTCAGCTAATAACCTGAATACTAGTAGGACTCAACCTGGCCTAAATTAGGACACGACCAGACTCACAGCCGGACTTCGATTAACTAGTACCCCTAACCAGACCCTGACTATTTAGCACTAGCAACAGGCTTTTTACACTTCTAATCATCAAGATTACTCTAACTCCCCGACCATAAGATCATGAAGCTCTTTCCTCCTCCAAAACATGTCTTCCATTCTTCTCATCTCCCAAAACCCCCTTACCATCGGTTCCATGCCATTTGGATCCATCATCAAGAACCGGTTCTCCTCAGCGTTCTTTTTGTCCTTCGTGTTTTGCTCCTCAAAAGCAACCTTGCGCTCCTCAAAGGAATATTTTTTCTCCCATTTTGCCTCCTTTTTTGGTTCTTCTGCTTGGCCAAGGCCATCTTGGTTTCTAAATTCTTCTCCATCATGGTTATGTTTAATTTCACCATTGCACTAATTTGCTCCCAGAAGCTAGAGGCCTCGACCGACCTCTTCACCCTATCTCTGTCCATCTTTCTTCCATCGGGCTTTCCCGGGTTTCTTCCTCCCTTTGGTGCATCATCACTATCATCAATGTCTTCCAAGTTCACAAGTGTACCTTTCTTTGGTGGACCTTCTTCATCCTTCAACCTCCATTTTTCACTATGTTCCAGCAATTTCCAACAATGTTGGAGCATGAATGGTTTTCCTTTAGATGCTGACATTTGCTTGAACCTTTCATGCCTAATGCGATACTACCTTTGGAAAAGAGGCAAGTGTGAGCTCAAATTGTAGTCAAAGAAAACAGGACCACAAATGTGTACAACAAAAGGCCAACAAACTCACATAGTCATCAATTGTGCAACTTGTTGGAGGTGCATTCCTCACTTGCTTCAATCAACCACACCAACTGCTACAATGTGTTTTGATCACATCGTACCGGCCTTAGAATGATTTCAATGAACGAGCGGACCGGGTTGGCATGACCTTATGATACTTGTCCTCAATGCATTGCCAATATATATTTGTCGGTTTGATTATTGCCGGCAACCGCATCAAGTGACACACTCTCCCATGCTCCCACCGAACAGAGATCCCCTATCTCAGTGTAATTGTCGCATCTTTTTCCAAATCTTGGTTGTCTAGCATCGAACACCTCCTCCCCAACCTCGTCTACATCATCATTGTTGCCAACCCCCTCTTCCACCTTGGCTTCCCATGTATCTTCCAGAATCATGTTATATTGTCGTTCCTAACACTGAATTTCGTCCTATTGAAAAAGGCTACCTTCATCCTCATGAAGCCCTTCCAGAACGGTGAGTATGTCGATTGCGCTGTCACTTGGGAAAGTGTCTTGGAGTGTATATTCTTGTTACGAAGCAAATGTATCCAAACTCCCTCATCTTCAACAGAGAGTGTGTATAGCCATTTCCTGAGTAAGCATATGTTCTTAACCTCAAGATTTTCTATTCCTAGGCCCCCTTGGTCCTTTCGTCTACGAATTATATCCCACTTTGCCAACCTATATTTGTTATTAGTCTCATCACTCTGCCAAAAGAATCATGATTGGTATAAATCTAGTCTTTTCTGTACCCCTACAGGCACTTCAAAGAAAGATAATAGGAACATCGGCATGCTTGTAAGTACTGAATTAATTAGTATGGGTCGACCTACCTAAGACATAAGTTTGCCCTTCCAGCAACTTAGCTTTTTTTCCAATCGATCTTCTATGCATTTCCATTCTTTGTTGGTGAGCTTCCTGTGATGAATTGGGATCCCCCGATATCTAAATGGGAGTGCCCCCAACTCATAGCCGAATAAATTTCTATACTTATCATGTTCTTCTTTGGTGTGTCCAAAACAGAATCGTTCACTTTTATTAAAGTTGATTTTTAGACCATGCAGTTGTTCAAAGAGACATAAAACCATCTTCATGTTTCTAGCATTTGCCATGTCATGTTCCATGAAAATGATAGTGTCATCTGCATACTATAGGATGGACACCCCACCATCTACTAGGTGTGGCATCAGTCCAACAACTTGGCTATCCTCTTCGCCTTCACTGATTAGGACTGCCAGCATATCCGCGACAATATTAAAAAGGATTGGAGACATTGGATCTCCCTATCTCAACTCCTTTTTATTTGGGAAATAACAACTTATATCGTCATTCACATTTATGCCAACACTACCTTTATGTACAAAGGATTTGACCTGCTTCATCCAAGCCTCATCAAAACCCTTCATATCTAAGGCTTGTTGTAAGGATGGTCATTTGACTTTATCATATACCTTCTCGAAATCCACCTTAAAGACCACATTGTCTAGTTTCTTTGAGTGAATTTAGTGCATAGTTTCGTGAAGGACGACAGCTCCCTCTAGGATATGTCGTTTCGGCATGAAGGTTGTCTAAGTTGGTTGCACCACAGTATGCGTGATACGTGTGAGCCTATTTATCCCAACCTTTGTAAAAATCTTAAAGGTTACATTGAGCAGACATATCGGTCTGAACTACTCGATATGCGAACCGCCTATTCTTTCTTTGACAACAATGTTATCGTTCTGAAGGTGAGGTGGAACAAATTCAGCTGGCCATTATATAAATCATGGAACATTGGTAAAAGGTCTCCTTTGATCGTTTCCCAATAACGCTTGTAGAATTCTGTTGGGAAGCCATCCTGACCTGGCACTTTGTTGTTTTTCATTTGCGCAATAGCCTTGAACACCTCCTTAGTGAACGGTGCCGACAAAATATTATTTTCGTTCGACGCTAGCTGTGGCAATTCCCCGATCATGTGGTCATCAAGCATCACATGATTCTTTGCAGGAGGTCCAACAAGTTTCTTATAGTATTTAGTAATGTACAATTTTAAGTTCTTGTGCCCTAAAATTGTATCATCATCTTGTTATAATTGAATGATTCTCTTCTTTCTATGCTTCCCATTATATTGTCTATCAAATGAAAAACTGGGTATTATTGTCACCCTAAATTACTTGCCTAACCTTTGCTCTGAGAGTCCATTTCATCTCTTCTTCTCTGAGTAGTTGTTGTAACTTCTCCTCAGCCTCGTTCTTGGCCCTTCGGTCCCCCGTGATCAACACATGGACCTCGGCCTTCAAATATAGGTCATTAATAATTTTGAGGAGTCTTTCTTTTTCATCTTTATAGATTCCACTTTCGTTCCTTGCCCAACCCCACAAGAACTGTCACAAGTGTCGAATCTTATACTGCCGTGTTTCAATGTTTGACGTACCTCGATTTTGTCTTGCCCATTCTGTGGCAATCAAATCGAGAAAACCTTCTCTTTGAAACCACGTTGTTTAAAAAGAGAATATGTTTCTGTTGCCTACATGGGTCGATTCCCCTGAGTCAAGAAGGATTGCAGTATGGTCAGAGAGTGCCCTATGTAACGTGTCTGCCGTTATCATAGGGAACTTTTGTTTCCATTCAATGTCGGGTAGAACTGGTCCAATTTCTCATAAGTTGGATTTTCTAAGTTGTTCGCCCATGTAAATTGTCTTCCCATGAGACCAATCTTCCTTAGGTCTAGGCTTTCAATAATAGCATTGAACATGAAGGACCATCTCCCATCAAAATTATCATTATTCTTTTCTTCTCTCCTCCTCATAATGTTAAAGTCGCCTCCGAGCAGGATGTGTAACCTTTCATCCCCACAAATCCTTACTAGATCTGCGAGAAAGTCAGATTTGAACTCAGGTTGTGCAGCTCCATAAACTGCAACGAGAGCCCATTTGAAGCCATCAACTTTTGACTTAACATAAATTTGACTCCATAGTCACCCATGAAAACATTGCTCACTTCCAGAGTCTCACAATTGACTCCGAGCAGGATCCTGCCGGACCTTCCTCTACGTAGTAAGCAATGCCAATCAAAGTCGAAGCGACCCGAAATTGTTCCAAGAACTGCAAAGTAAAGTTAGATATATAAACTTATTGAACATCCGATACTTTCTGGTTGTGATTGCATATGTTTGCAACTATTAAACGTATGTTTAAAGGATTAAATTGGTAATTATCTAGATATGTATGTCAAATGAAGGAGGCTGGACTAGAGGCGGACATTTGGTGCTTGGGATTGGATGGCATCCGCTCTCATCCATGTCCGCAGGCACGTGTGAAAGTGTCCACGGATATTTCGATGATTCGCGTTGGAGTTGCTCCACTAGTAGAAAACAGGGTATCAGTCCCAGTTCCAGAGGGCCTTTAGTCCCGGTTCTGCAACCGGGACAAAACGATCGGGACTAATGCCCATCACTTTTAGTCCTGGTTGGCTTACAAACCGGGACTAAGGGAGCTCCACGTGGCCGTCGTGGGGCGCCCAGGCAGGAGGACCTTTAGTCCCGGTTGGTAACACCGACCGGGACTAAAAGGCAGCCACGCGTCACCACCTGCCAGGCGCTGGGTTTTTTTTTTGAAAGGAGGGGTTTAGGGGTTTCATATTGTGTTTCCCCTTTTGTTTTTGTGTTTACCATTTTTATTTTATGCTTTTCATTCAACTTGACGCTAGCTACTACATATAGCAATGAAGGAACCATTACACAACATCGTCATGATCAATATATAGAGAGAACTGACCTCTCTTTCTCCGTGCTTGGTCGAACAATGCAACAAGTTTTCGTGAATCTATTCGACGCTATTACATATAGTACACGTTCATGCATATATACAATATAACATCTCTTACGATCCTTTACCAAGATCGCATTTCATATCCCGATGGCATTCTCCGTCTTTAGGTATGACATCCTCAACAAAGAATCCCGCCAATTCCTCTTGAATTGATCGTATGCGATCAGTTGGTAGGAGTTCGTCCCGCTTCCGCCAGATCTAATTTAAAGAAGGGGGTCAATATATATATATATATATATATATATATATATATATATATATATATATGAATGAAAGTCAACACAATTGATGGTAATAAAATTAAAATGTAAATATTGTTTACGTACTTCAAATTGTTCTGGAGATATGCCCCGCTCAGAGGTCGAGTGGCGAATGAACTCGCAAACGTAGTATGGACATAAATTAGTGCCGGGTGCCTGCCACAAGCACTTTACGAGAATAGAGTTCAATCAAAATGATAATGAAGCATGATAATGGTATTGAAAGTAGAATCAATGAGAGACGATGCGCGGTACTAGCTAGTAGCTAGTACTTACTTTGGGGTGTGAAAATCGCAGCTCCTTTCTCCAGTCACCCCTAGCCTGGTTGGTGAACTTTTTCCAAACGCCTGCACGGCAAAGAAAATGATTACTTGATGTCAGGAAATGAACGAAAGTTGCCGATATGATGCGATAATAATTTAACTTACTTCTGAAGCATTTCACTCATGTTCGTCCACTCCTTAGGATCTTTACGTCTTGAGTCCAAGACAAGTACTACTCCCTCTACAGGCCGAATGGCTAGCAGAATAAAGTGGAAACTGCACACGCGCATAACTCATCAATTACACTTAACCTCGAGTAAGCGAAACAAAATGTGCACGTACAAGATGGTAACCCTCACTGGAAGTTGTAAGGAAATAGTATTTCCCTTCTGTTTTGTTCTCCAAGTAACGCCCGTAGCAAGTTTTGCTCTATTTCACGGGGGCTTTGTTTTAACGTATGTTCATTTATGGTATTTGAGTTAATGAACTCAATGTCATAGATTTGTCGTTTTCTGCATTCGATGATCTTCAATCTGCATATAATATTGTGTGAGGATAATTATACAAGCAATGAACGAGCTGAGCTAGAGACTTTACAGGAAAAATACTTACAGACAATAGGAACTGATGATAGTTTTGTCGAGGTCCTTTTGATTGTATAACTGAAAATTTTCATCAAATTCAACGAACAACTCCTGGACTCCATTGAAGAAGTGCTCATCTTTAATTACCACGAAGATATTGCCGGTCCCGTCCTTGCAGGCTTCCAAGTATCATTCATGCAATTGTGGCATCCTCGTTGGTAGACCCTTGAGCTCCTCACATCTGACGAGAGGCTTCCCGTGCTCGTATCTTAAGGATGCTACTACCTTGGCCTTTTCGAACTGTACCGAATCGGGCAAGTAATCACCAAGAGTGATAGCAATATCACCGGCCGCTATCTCCGGATCATTAGCGATATTGGTAAACACCTTGAGCGGGGGGCACGATTGGTTTTCTTGTTCGCCGAGCTGGGGAATTCTTTTCCCACTTCTTGCACCACTGCTACTTAAGCTTCCCGACCGCATCGCTTGATCAAATGTCTTTTGAATACAGCGGTCATAGTTTGATTGCTGCGGAGGCGGTGGTGGTCACCTAAGGGCATCCAGAGTTCGCTTCGCTTTCACCGGATCTACTTTCTCCTTTGGAGGCGGACGTTTCGGTGCAAGCTGGCGTCTCACTTCTTCAGCCACGATATCGTTGAGTTCCTCCTCAGTCCTCTTGTAGGGTAACTTGGGAGGAGCCTTGAGGCTTGGGCCAGCTCTGAATTTCTTCCCTGTTGTATTGCTGCTAGCCGCCGGAGCGGCGGCGGCTCTCTTCCGCCGTTGCTGAGGAGGCAGAGGAGGTGGAGTTCGCTGACGCGGCGGAGACAGCTGAGGCGGAGTAGGATTCTGCTGAGGGGCCTCCTCCGTCGGAGTCCGCTGAGGCGGCGGAGTCGGCTGACGCGTCGGAGACGACTCACGCAGCGGAGACGACTGACGCACCGGAGACGGTTGACGCACCAGAGACGGCTGACGCACCGGAGATGACTCAGGCACCGGGGCCTCCTCCGGCTGAGTCTGCTGAGGCGGCGTCCAGTTTGGAAGCACGATGTTTTCCTTTCTCCATAGACAGGTAGTCCTTAAAGCATTTTCAAGAAGAGTCTCCCCTTCACCTGTAGCGTACTCAAGCTCCAGCCCCTCAAATCCGTCCATTATTTCATCCACCCCGACAATAGCAAAGCCAGCTGGAACCGGAGTGAAATGGAAAGTTGCATCAGGTCGAGGAGGTAAGACATAGCCGACTGCCGCCTTCAAGGTCAGGTTATGGCATTTCGCCATTAGCACACAATGTTCATTATCCGTGATACCATCCACGGGGTAGCGAGGAGTCATGCTATCAGGCTGAACGAGCTCCGTGGAAGCCACGCTGCTTCTCTGCTGAGATGGTGGGGTTGCATCGTGGGTAGTATCCAATGAAGGATCTTCGTGCCGCTGAGATGGTGGGCCGATAGCTCGATGGCTCTCAAGTGCCTCTAGTTTCGCTAATCTTTCATTGATCTTCTGCATTTCGCTTGCTTCCTCTTTCTTCTTTCTCTGTCGGCTTCTATAACCAGTGCTGTCTGGAAACCCATGCACCCACAAAACGGAGCCTGATGTGCCTCGTGTTCGTCCAGGGTGTTCAGGATTCCCGAGGGCCATTGACAGCTCGTCCTTCTCTCTGTCGGGATGGAGCCTCCCTTCCAGTGCTTTTTTGATTGCTTCCTCAAGCCTTGTGAAGGGTGTTTGAAGTTGAGTTTCGTCCAAACACACTTCCCTGATTCTGGTTCCAAAGTTCCCCCAACCCCGAAGAACCAAGTCCTTGCACGATCTGGCCAGTGCAATGTTGCTGGTTGGACATTTTTAGCAAGCAGGTCTTCCTCAAGCGTTAATATATGTACATACAAAACAATCAATGCATCTAGTCAGTTTGGCTTGAAACAGTTAAGGCTCCCTTCTCCATTCGATCACCGGAGCCGTCATGATCTCCTTCCTCCTCCATTCCATCACCGGAGCCGTCATGATCTCCTTCCTCCTCCATTGGATCACCAGAGTCGTCCTCCTCTCTTCTATCACCATCGGTGTCATTGAGAAATGACAAGATATCATCATCACCTCCGTCGTGGATTATATCCCCCAACAACTCTTCTTTTTCTAAGTCTCTATGATCCATAGTTTCTGCACATAAAGCATTGACACTTCAAACTAGCTATCACATAAAGCAAAAAAGAAGTATATTTGTCACCAATATACAACACTTGACAGAGTTTCCTTTATTTAAAAAATAGTTCTCTCTTTTCAAAAATTATTCCCTTCATATAGAAACTTGCGGACCCCCCCCCCCCCTCATGTCGAAGTTATCAGGGATATTTTGAATTCCCGAGAGAGTTAGGGGTGTTCTAACGTGGCACTACACGATATAGGTGAAGGGGGATAACATCCGGGAATGTTTTCCCGAAGTCTACATTTTTGGACAGATGAAACGGAGGGGGACGGTTCCAGGTTCGCTATGCTAGCTGCTTGTGACAGAAGAACGGTGGGCATATTCGGATTCGTCATATATAAATTATTTTCATCGGAGTTACGGTTAATTTCTTTGGAAAGTGAAGCTTCCCCTGAAAATTAAAGTTTTTCATGGCTGGTTTTGAAAAAATAAATATACTAACTAAAGACAATTTATACACATATATACATACATACATAAACATATATACATACATACATGAACATAAAAAATTTAAGAAAAAAAAACATACATACATACATGAACATAAAAAAATATAGTGCTATGCATACATGAACATATACATACATACATGAACATACACACATACATGAACATACATACATATATGAACATACATACATACATGAACATAAAAAAATTCAATTAACAAATTGGGTTTTAAAATTAACCTAACTATCAAATTAACAGGGTCGGGCCCATATGTCAGTGACCCAGGGGTTAATTAACAGGGTGATTAGCGTTAAGCTAATCACCTGACGGTCGGGGCCCACCTGCAGGTGACACAGGCGGCGATGCTCGTCGCCGGCGACCTCTGGACGTGGCGGTGCCCATGCTAGGGACCACAGGAGCGGCGCCTGAGGCCACTAGGGCGTAGCCCATGCCCGGCCGCATGTAAAGGGGGTCACGGGAGGCTGTGGGGTGACCGGAGCTGACGGCAGCAACGCCGGAGGCGGCGGCCGGAGCTCGGCCTAAGTGGCACACAATGCTAGGGGCCGCGGGAGGGAGAACTAGAGGCGTCTACGGCCTCCTGCGAGCTACCTGAGCATGATGGAGGGCTCGGCGGCAAGCTTCGGGAGCTCTAGCCACGGCGGCGAGACGGCCGGCGGCGAGGAGCTCACGGGCAAGGCAGTTAGCGGGGTTACGAGAGGAGATCGGCGACGGGGCTAGGGGGAAAAGAACCGGGGCCTCACCGCGGTTGCGAAGGCGTCGACGGCACGGACGGAGAAGGCCGACGGTGCCGAGGGCAAAGGCGGCGGGGCAGGGCGCGGCGACGGCGATGGCGACGTAGGGGCAGGGCGCGGCAACGGCGATGTCGGGGCAGGGGAGCGGGGGACGGCAAAATCCGGCAGCCTGGCGGCATCGAGGTGGTCGTCGGCGCCGTTGGGGGAGAGAAGAAACTGCAAATGGGATTGGAAAATTCTCTAAGTGTCGCTTATATACATAGACCTTTAGTCCCGGTTGGTGGCTCCAACCGGGACTAATGGCCCCCCTTTAGTCCCGGTTGGAGCCAGTCCCGGTTGGTGGCTCCAACCGGGACTAAAGGGGGGCCATTAGTCCTGGTTGGAGCCACCAACCGGGACTAAAGGGCTGTGCTTCCCGCAGCCAAAAGTTTAGTCCCACCTCGCTAGTCGAGAGGGGCTCGGAGTGGTTTATAAGCGCTGCTGCCGCTACCCTCTCGAGCTCCTCTCTAATGCGGGCAGTACATGCCTATCTCACGCCCTGTTGGACCTGCTAGCACTGCGGGCCTGCATCCTGGCCCATTTCTAGGGTTTCTAGTCGTATGCAGGCCGTTGTGGCTAGTAGGCGGGCCTTTTTTTATTTTTTGCATATATTATGTTTTTAAATTTTTAATGTTATTTTTTGCATATGTTATTTTTAGTTATATAATTTTAGTTGCATAAATTTTATATAATTTTAGTTGCATAAGTTTTATTTTTTATTGATTCTTTTTAGTTGATTCCTTTTGCAATTAGAGTTTTATAAAAGCTTTTTAGTTTTCTATTAAAGCCTGTAACAAAATATACTTAATGAAAATTCTTTTTACTATTAAAGTTTTTAACAAATAAATACTTTGATAATTTTAGTTAATATTATTTTGATTCTTTTTAACAAAGGGATTTTATTTTTTAAACATATTTTAACTCCAGACTTTTTCTACATTCAATATGCACCATTCAAAGCCACATCATCAATTTTCAACCCTTTTCTGACTTCATTTGCTATTTTTCATGCATTTCATGATTTATTTTGAGCTAAAATGACCCTGAATTTGAAAAGCACTGCAAATGAACTCTGAAAAGGTTGAAACTTGGCATGGTATCATAATTTCACCCACATAGCATGTGCTAAAAAGTTGAGAGGGTTACGGGAAAAACTAGATGCACTTCGTATACAAACTGTACAATCTCTTTCGAAGTATTAGGGTTTCGGACGAAAACTCATCTATTACAAAAGGGATTTCATTTCTTGACATGTAACTGTAGTGATATTCTAGATCAAAGCCATCATCAGAATAGTTGTGGAGAGAAAGTCTTCACTTTTTCTTCGTGTGTGTCCCTTGCTTATTGCGCCGTAACCATGGATAATCTTCATTGTTTAATAGGATGCTTGGGTCAGCCTTCACTTTGAAGGGAGGAATTTCATGAAACTTTTCATAATCTTCAGACATGTCTGTCTTGTCCTCCACTCCCACGATGTTTCTTTTCCCTGAAAGAACTATGTGTCGCTTTGGCTCATTGTTTGATGTATTCGCTTCCTTATCTTTTTTTTCTCGGTTTGGTAGACATGTCCTTCACATAGAAAACCTGCGCCACATCATTGGCTAGAACGAATGGTTCGTCTGTGTACCCAAGATTGTTGAGATCCACTGTTGTCATTCCTTACTGCGGGTCTAACTGTACCTCGCCTCCTGACAGATTGACCCATTTGCACCGAAACAAAGGGACCTTAAATTCATGTCCATAGTCAAGTTCCCATATCTCCTCTATGTAACCATAATATGTGTCCTTTGCCCTATTGGTGATTGCTGCATCAAAGAGGACACCGCTGTTTTGGTTGGTGCTCTTTTTATCTTGGGCGATCGTGTAAAATGTATCACCATTTATCTTGTACCCTCGGTAAGTCAATACAGTCGAAGATGGTGTCATGGCCAACAAGTATAGGTCATCTCCAACAGTGTTGTTACGCATGAGATGCATTTGCAACCAACCGCCGAAAGTCCCGATGTGTTCACGCGTAATCCAGTCGTAAGACTGCTCCGGGTGTTTGCAGCGTAGAATATTCTTGTGTTCATTGATATACGGGGCCACCAAGGTACAATTCTGTAGAACTGTGTAGTGTGCTTGCGCCCAGGAATGCCCGTCCCTACAGATTATTGAATCCGCTCCTAGCGTGCCTTTTCCACTCAGTCTCCCCTCATACCACGATTTAGGGACACCAATCGGCTTAAGGTCAGGAAAAGAGTCAAAACAAAACACAATGACCTCTGTTTGATGGCCCGTGGAGATGCTTCCTTCTGGCCTAGCACGATTACGAACATTTTCTTGAAGACTCCCATGAACCTCTCAAAGGGGAACATATTGTGTAGAAATACAGGACCCAGAATGGCAATCTCGTCGACTAGGTGAACTAGGACGTGCGTCATAATATTGAAGAAGGATGGTGGGAACACCAACTCGAAGCTGACAAGACATTGGACCAAATCATTCTGTAACCTTGGTAGGATTTCTGGATCGATTACCTTCTGAGAAATTGCATTGATGAATGCACATAGCTTCACAATGGCTAATCGAACATTTTCTGGTAGAAGCCCCCTCAATGCAACCGGAAGCAGTTGCGTCATAATCACGTGGCAGTCATGAGACTTTAGGTTCTGGAATTTTTTCTCTGCCATGTTTATTATTCCCTTTATATTCGACGAGAAGCCAGATGGGGCCTTGATACTAAGCAGGCATTCAAAGAAGATTTCCTTCTCCGCTTTGGTTAGAGCGTAGCTGGCAGGACCTTGATACTACTTTGGATGCATGCCGTCTTTTTCGTTCACACGTTGTTGGTCCTCCCGTGCCTCCGGTGTATCTTTTGTCTTCTCATACACGCCCAAGAAGCCTAGCACGTTCACGCAAACATTCTTCGTCACGTGCATCACGTCGATTGCAGAGTGGGCCTCTAGGTCTTTCCAATAGGGTAGGTCCCAAAATATAGATTTCTTCTTCCACATGGGTGCATGTCCCTCAGCGTCATTCGGAACAGATTGTCCACCAGGACCCTTTCCAAAGATTACTTGTAAATTCTTGACCATATCAAGTATATTATCACCAGTACGGAGGACGGGCTTCTTCTGGTGATCTGCCTCACCTTTGAAATGCTTGCCTTTCTTTCTTAAGGCATGCTTGGTCGGAAGAAATCAACGATGTCCCAGGTACACATTCTTCTTGCATTTGTCCAAATATATACTTTGGGTATCATCTAAACAGTGCGTGCATGCGTTGTATCCCTTGTTTGTCTGTCCTGAAAGGTTACTAAGAGCAGGCCAATCATTGATGGTTACAAACAGCAACGCTCGTAGGTCAAATTCCTCTTGTTCATGCTCATCCCACACACGTACACCTTTTCCATTCCACAGCTCTAAAAGCTCTTCAACTAATGGCCTTAGGTACACATCAATGTCGTTGCCGGGTTGTTTAGGGCCTTGGATGAGCACTGGCATCATAATGAACTTCCGCTTCATGCACAACTAAGGAGGAAGGTTATAGATACATAGATTCACGGGCCATGTGCTATGCTTGCTGCTCTGCTCCCCAAAAGGATTAATGCCATCTGCACTTAAACCAAACCATACGTTCCTTGCATCACCTGCAAAGTCCCCCCACTTTCTCTCGATTTTTCTCCACTGCGACCCATCAGCGGGTGCTCTCAACTTCCCGTCTTTCTTACGGTCTTCTTTGTACCATCGAAACAACTTGGTATACTCTTTGTTTATGAACAGACGTTTCAACCGTGGTATTATAGGAGCATACCACATCACCTTGGCAGGAACCCTCTTCCTGGGACGCTCGCCCTCAACATCACCAGGGTCATCTCGTCTGATCTTATACCGCAATGCACCGCATACCGGGCATGCGTTCAATTCCTCGTACTCAGCGCGGTAGAGGATGCAGTCATTAGGGCATGCATGTATCTTTTGCACCTCCAATCCTAGAGGGCAGAGAACCTTCTTTGCTTCGTACGTACTGTCGAGCAATTCGTTATCCTTTGGAAGCTTCTTCTTCATTATTTTCAGTAGCGAACCAAATCCCTTGTCAGATACACCATTGTCTGCCTTCCATTGCAGCAATTCCAGTGTGGTACCGAGATTTGTGTTGTCATCTTCGCAGTTTGGGTACAACCCTTTTTTGTGATCCTCTAACATGCGATCGAACTTCAACTTCTCCCTTTCACTTTCGCATTCTCTCTGTGCATCAACAATGACCCGGCGAGGATCATCATCGGGCACATCGTCTGGTGCCTCTTGATCTTCAGCTTCCCCCGTTGCAGTATCACCGTATTCAGGGAACATAGGATAGATGTCATCATCCTCTTCTTCTTCGTTGTCTTCCATCATAACCCCTCTTTCTCCGTGCTTGGTCCAAACATTATAGGGTGGCATGAAACCCTTCTCGAGGAGGTGGGAGTGAAGGGTTTTCGAGTTAGAGTAATCCTTCGTATTCTCACAGACAATACATGGACAATACATAAAACCATTCTGCTTGTTTGCCTCGGCCACTTCGAGAAATTTATGCAGGCCCTCAATGTACTCGGAGGTGCGCCGGTCACCGTACATCCATTGCCGGTTCACCTGCGTGCATTATATAATTAAGTGTATCAAAAACCATTACAGAACATCATGAATAGAGAAGTGACCAAATTAATACAAGTTCATCATCACATTAAAACCAAAGTACGCTAGTGATCAAATGTTATTACTGAAAAAATAAATACATAAATTTCATACATAGTTCTCATAGAACAACATACAGCTCTCTAGAGCATCTAATTAAAACATAAATTGAAATTAACATACAACTATGTAAAACATTTAAATGCAACAACAAATGCGATCATAATTGCAACTAAGGTAACAATTGATCCAACAGCATAATGATACCAAGCCTCATTATCAATGGCATATTTTCTTATCTTTCTAATCTTCAAGCGCATTGCATCCATCTTGATCTTGTGGTCATCGACGACATCGGCAACATGCAACTCCAATTTCATCTTCTCCTCCTCAATTCTTTTCAATTTTTCTTTCAAATACTCGTTTTCTTTTTCAACTAAATTTAACCTCTCGACAAGAGGGTCGGTTGGAATTTCCGGTTCACATACCTCCTAGATAAAAACATCTATGTCACGTTGGTCGGCATAATTGTCATAAACACTAAATGAAACAAATAGTTATAAAAGATAATATACCACATCCGAATCATAGACCGGACGAGGGCCGACGGGGGCGGATACCAAAACCATGGCACTATATAATAACAAATAATAATAAAAGTAAGAAATTTATACAAGTATCTATGTAAATCATACAAGTAAGAATTTTTTTTCTTTTAAAAAGAAGATAAGAACGAGAGGCTCACCACGGTGGTGCCGGCGACGAGATCGGCGCGGGCGATCGACGACGATGAGGACGGGGACGGGACGGGACGGACCGTCAAACCTAGACAAATCTTGAGGAAAATGGAGCTTGGAGGTCGAGCTTGGAGAGGAGAAAGCTTAAGCGTGGCTCGGGCATTTCATCGAACACCTCGTGTGCATAGGAGGTGAGAGCAGAGCAGCACACACCTCCCACACGCCGGCCGGCCAAAAAACAGAGGAGTGAGCGGGCAGGGCAAGCATATATATAGGCATATCTTTAGTCCCGATTGGTGGCTAAAACCAGGACAGGAGACTGCCCTTTAGTCCTGGTTCCAGACACGAACCGGGACTAAGGGCGAGGACCTTTAGTCCCGGTTCGTGTCTGGAACCGGGACTAAAGGGGTCATACGAACCGGGACTAGTGCCCGCCGAGGCCCGGCCAGCGTCCTGGCCTCATGAATCGGGACTGATGCACCCATTAGTCCCGGTTCGTAACACGACCGGGACTAATGCAATATTCTGGCCTGGACCAAAGCCCTGTTTTCTACTAGTGCTCTAACTTTATCGCCGACCAGCCGGTGAGCCGTTGATCGATCCCTGTTTGTGCAAAGTATGCAACGCAGCCGAATTTCCACTTTCTTCAGATTAGTTTTAGGTTTACAGTGCAGTGTGCTCAAACTTCAAAGTCAAGAAAGCTTGGAGCGCATGCAATGCCATGGTGCCACGGGTATGTACACCGCACGTTACCGTGCCTTCCTGCTAGATGATTCGGCGACGCTGATGCCGTGGCAGCAGGAGTGGATAAAATATGGGCGGCGAGACCTACCCCGATGAGAAGAAGAAGTTAAGAAGGTTCCCTCGTGCATGGAATGGAGGGCAGCGTCACTACTCGTTCGGCCAGTCTCAGTCTCAGTGCATGCACTGTCCTTTTATCTCTCCACGCTAGCTTTAGTTCCGCCTCTGCTAGCTTTCCTTCCATGGCGCCCACGGTGGTCTGAGTCAGCGTCTCGTCGGACGACGCACCTCGTCAGCTAACCCTCTCGACGCCGGCCAGTCGTGGCGGGGCACGTGGGTTTGGTGGCGAGCCGGCCGGCCAGCCAGGCTCGACCCATGAGACGCAGCTGTCATTCCTATCGTGAGACGGTGACCCTCGAAGGCAAAGAAAGCAGCTCACAGATATGCATGTGCATATTGAATATGGGCATGTGGGGGGCGTTAAGGCTTCCCTGTCATCAGCGATGATAGTGTAATCTGCATTGTTTATAGGAGTATATCCCATTATGATCGACCAGAATTCCTGGTTGTTGGGGCTCTGGTTTTTAAAAATGGCAATCAAAATGGACAAGTTTAAATTGGCCTTGCATTGACCGGAAATTAAAGTATGCTTGCTTTGGTTGAATGAAAAGGTGGTAGTAGGACTAGCGAAGGAAAAGGCGGGGAAACGAAGAAACCAGGGAAATGTGCGCGAGTTTTTGTTTAACAGATAAGGACACCGACAGAATATAAACATGTGTTCTATAGTACTACTCCAACGACGAGTAGCTCACAGTGTTGCTGTTAGAAAGAACCGCGTATCATGGTACTATGTATGCAAATTAGTCAGTCTATCCAGCATCCCAAAATTATGCATGCATACCATGGAGTAAGATCAGACTTGGCAAATCCGGACCCTTATCGGCTCGCAGACGAGTCCGGGCATGCGGATGCATCCGGACAACACCTCATATATCGTGCCCGGAAGTTACATACCTCAAATCAGGACTCTTAAATCCATGCACGTTCATCATACACGTCAATATCGCACGTCGATAATAATGTTGGTACCGAAACTACATAGCTCTTACATAATTTTATTTTAAGTGTGCAAGCTAATTGGTTACCATCGTGGTCCACATATGCTTCACAAAATCACGGAGTAGTTGTGCGTTCACCTGATGATCTCGAATATTTTGATGCATCTGCAGAAAGTTTATCAGTTGATTTGCATTTTGATCTTCAAGGGTTTGAACTTGTTTTTCGGGCACTTCAAAATCATTGGTTTCGACAACACAATCACCCTCGTCCTCGAAAAACATATTGTGCAAAATAACATGATATGTCATCAGCTGCCACAAAGTTCTTCATCCGAATCCGACGAATCAGAGAACTCATCTTCAATCCTTTTATAAAGCTCCGTCAGTCCATACTCCTCGTCCATGAAGCATCGAAATTCGTGACTTTTCCTACAAATAAATCCCAAAAAACCGGGTCGAACATTTTGTCGAACACATAGAGGGTAAGGGGAAGCCCGAGAGTTGTCGGACGTACCGCAGTGGTCCGGGCCGGCGACGATGTCCGCGGCGGCGAGCACGGGAGAGAGGACTGTTGTGCCGGTCCTGGCGGTGCCAAGGATAGGAACGGCTGCGGAGCAAGGATGGCAGCGGAGCTGCAAGATGTCTGGCACAGAGGAGAAAGAAGAGATGAGAGAGCAAATGAATTTGGTGGAATTTGTGGTGGATAGGCATGCAGGTTTCGACGTTGCGGACGAGCCCGCGCCTCCGCGCATCCCTATATCCGCCCCATATTTGGGTAGCATACGAGGGATGCCGGTCAGCTCAGGGGTTTGAGGCCCATTTAAGGAGTCCGTTTGGATCATTTTATTTTTACCGGTCACTGACCGGACCGTCCGCCCGGGCATTTGAGGCGGCTTTGGAACGCCCGGCTGTAGATGCTCTAAGGGCATCGACGGAACATCAAATCGTCCATATACATCCGGACCAATTTGTTCGGATGCAATTTGCTATTTAAGCGGTCCCGTAACAATCCACATACCAGTTTGCTTGTCCGTTTTCCTATAAATCTAAAGCAAACTAGAGGGACTTTGATCCGCATGTGGGTATATGATCCGCGGATAAATACCATGTCCATTCTACTTTTTTTCGAAACGAAGGCAAAAAATTTGCCTCATTCATTAATTAAGCAGAAGAGAATTGCTCAGTTAATTAACGGAGAACCGGACGAAAACTGTCACAAACCGTTGAGCGGCACACACAAACATCCCACACACACCTTTACAGAGAGTTCCTCACCGAGCTAACCCACATGCGTCATCGTCATCACTTCTCCCCTAGCAGGCATCATCACTTCTGAAAGTCTGTGCTTGAGATGCATGTTTTAGAAATTTAGGACACGCAATGAGAGAAATTTCTTTGCTTGTACTATGCTCCGTTGACCAATTTGGCCGCCCACGCCACATGCTTTCAGATCTTTTCTTCTTTTTGACGAACAAAAGTTGCAAGTGCTTCATACATTTACCTTTTTTGTCCTAGTTATGATCTTTATATATGACCCACTAGAATACCACTATGAACCAGGATATACGTGGTCCATTAGTAACCCAAACACTGACGAACTCGTTTACTGTTCTTTCCTTACTCAAGGGGTGCAACGCAAGCGGGCGGTCTGAAGCAATAGCACAAAACCGCTGCCTTCAATCCTGCCTATCACATGCCTGCTCAAATGTCTTGCCCCTAATAGTATCAATCTGTTCTCAAACTTTTGAATCGAGTGGGCTACATAAAGCTGGTGGATCGCCCGTCCGATTACAGGAGAAAGCAACAGCGCAGTCGACATATCGGTAATAGATCACATGAAATCGAGGCTGGGCCCACTAGTAGAAAAAGGGCCATTTGTCCCGGTTCGTAAGGGCCTTTAGTCCCGGTTCTGGAACCGGGACTAAAGGGTCGGGACTAAAGCCCAAAACCTTTAGTCCCGGTTTGCTTACGAACCGGGACCAAAGGCCCTCCACGTGGCGCTGCCTGGCGCGGGGAAGGGAGGACCTTTAGTCCCGGTTGGTGCCTTTAGTCCCGGTTGGTAACACCAACCGGGTAACACCAACCGGGACTAAAGGTCCTTGCCGGGGGCTGCCTTGCCGGGGGGGAAAAAATTGAATTTTTTTTTTTGAATTTTTTTTAAAAAAAATTTTGATTTTTTTTGATTTGTTTTTAAGTTTTATTCCGAATTTCAAATCTTTGAATTATTTGACAATTTAATCTCTAATCATCCCTCCTCACTGCTTCAGAATTTAATCTCTAGAGTCTCTAATCAGCACTCATTCCAAATCGTCTAACTTCCCAGCCGGTCACCCATCCTCTCACTACTCCAGCCCGAGCACGCTTAACTTTCAGGTTCTATCTCCCCTAGTTTCCAAGTCTGCACTTGTTGTTTTCCTAACAATCTTAAGCTATCAATCTTGTTAACCCTTAGGTCTTGATGTCACATGATTTAATTTTTCGAATTCTAAACAATTATTAAAATAAACAAAATAGGTACTAATAATATTGAATTTCAATGAAAATAAAATAAGTAATAATATTATTTTATTCATTTTTTTGCCATTTATTCATTTAATATGACATAATTAATATATTTAAATCTGTAAATCAAAATTAGACAAATAATATATCCATTATTATCAGAAAAATGTGAGGAATCCAAATATGACATCATTTTTTTTTAAATAAAATTAATTTTTAAAATTATTACAATTATTTTTTTTGATTTGAAATAACTTTTTTTACTTTTGGAATTTTGAGAATCTGAGAAAACTTCACCGGGTAAACCCGGGTGAAATCGAGTCCCAATTTTTCTCTAGTTTTTTTTGATATATTAAACTTTTTTTTTCGACGTCGTATGCAAAAGTTATGGCCGTTTTACATTTTTTTCTTTTTTTTGCAAAAAAGGTCAAAATTCATATTTCAAAATTTCTATACCAACTAGACACTAAAATCTAACTACATCTCGAAGGATTTTATTTTTTGAAGATTTTATCATTTTTGTTTATTTTCTACAAAACTAAAAAAGGCGATCCACGGGGGGGGGGGGGGTGGTGGTGGTGGTAGAGTTTGAAAATTTCAGAACCCCTTTAGTCCGGGTTGGTGTCCATCCAATCATACCGTCGACTAAACATCTGCTAGCACCGTCCTAGCCAGAGTCACAGCTAAGGTTAACCAAGTCAGAAAGGTATGCGGCCGTCGGCTTCGAAGTATCAAGGTTTCAGACGAAAACTCGTCTGTTACAAAGACATTTCATTTTTTAAAACTTATTTCAACTCCAGACTTTTTGTGTGTGCACCATTCGAAGCCACGCCATCACTTTTCAACCCTTTCTGACTTCATTTGCTATTTTTCATGCATTTACTGATTTTTTGAGCTAAATGACCCTGAAATTGAAAAGCACTACAAATGAACTCTGAAAAGGTTGAAAGTTGGCATGGTATCATCATTTCACCCACATAGCATGTGCTAAAAAGTTGAGAGGGTTACGGCAAAAATTGGATGCACTTCGTGTACAAACTGGACCATCTCATTCGAAGTATCAAGGTTTCGGACGAAAACTCGTCTGTTACAATTGCATTTCATTTTTTTAAACTTATTTCAACTCCAGACTTTTTGTGCATTCAATATGCACCATACTATAACATTTTAAAATTTACAGAAAGAACTAACTAAAAATAATAAAAAACAACAATTAAATGACTAAAACAACTATATAAGCAAAACAGTATTGTTTTAATTAAAATCCTAATTTAAATTATTCTAAAAATAACCAAATAAATCTTACTGTGACAACAATCTAACACGTGACTAGGAGTAAAAAGAATTAAATTAAAAACTATTTGTAAACTCAAGTTATTCACAATCTAGGGTTTGAAGCAAATTTGAACAAATTCAAATTTAAACCATTCAAATTTGAAAACTAATGGCACAAACAGAAACTAGACAAAATTTTGAATCTAATGCAAAAAAGAATCACTCAAAAACATCAAATATCTTAAAAGATATAAGCAATTTAAAACAGAAACTAAAAACAGAAAACAAATGTAAAAACAGGAAAAAAAAACTTTCAGAACCCCTTTAGTCCCGGTTGGTGTCTCCAACCGGGACTAAAGGTCCAACCTTTAGTCCCGGTTGGTAACACCAACCGGGACTAAAGGGGTTGAGTCCCGGTTGGTGTTACCAACCGGGACTAAAGCCTCACCATTTGGTCCCGGTTCCAGCCACAAACCGGGACCAATGGCCCACGAGGCGCATTGGTCCCGGTTCGTGTCTGGAACCGGGACCAAAGGGGTCAGACGAGGCCCGGCCGGCGCCCCGGCCTCACGAACCGGGACCGATGCTCCCATGGGTCCCGGTTCGTGAGTGAACCGGGACTAATGGGCTTTTCAGGGTGGACCAAAGCCCTGTTTTGTACTAGTGGCCTCCACTCCACCATGTGCCAGATAAGGATACAATGCATGCACTGCCTTCGGTCCTGCCTACTTGCCTGCTCAAATGTCTTGCCCTTAATGGTATCAATTTGTTCTCAAACTTTTGATTCGAGGAGGGGCTGCATAAAGCTGGCGGATCGCCCGTCAGATTACGGCAGAAAGCAACGGCGCAGACGACATATCCGTATTAGATCACATGAAGGCATCTACCATGTGGCAGATAAGGATGCAATCCCATGCATGCATGCATGAACGACTTAGTTGCATTGCATCAACGTAAAAAGCTTCGGATCCTTAGCTTTTTGTTACGTTATATGGGTGTCCCAATCAAGAGCTTGCACCTTGCAGGTTGCGCCGCTTGACAATCTAAAACAAATCAGGTCAGGAGGAGCGGGGGAAAAGGGGCAGGTCTTCGCGTAGCCGACAAGATCCTGATGGCTAGTGGTGGTTTATAGGTCCCCCGCGCGCGCGCCCTATTTCATGCTGCCGTTTGTGTCACTGATGAATCAGCCAACGCCCAACTAACACATTTTTCTAATTGATTTGAAGCTGCATGTCGACCCATTGATTTTTGTTCGTGCCTTGTCCACATGCAACGCACCCTCAAGCTGTTTGTGGGGCTCCAGTCAATTAGCTTTTGCCCTGCCCAAGCAAATGTAGGTAGGCCATGTGTGATCTCAAACGATTTTCCAGCGATTAGGATGGCTAGCAATGAGTGTTTTTCAACTATGCGTGGCGCACAAAGATTTAACATTGTTTCATCCTACTGGATTTGAGACTGGGACCAGCTTTCGAAATAGGCTTTCGTCCCGCTTTATAAATAAAGCACTAAGTCCACATCTAAAAGTACCACAACAAATGCCAGAGTCTGCTGGGCCCAGCACAAGCACGCCCAAAAGAACCGGAAAATAAATAATAAAATGGGCCACCAAGTGGTCAAGTCATTCAGAAGGGGCCGGATGGGCAAGGCGACGAGCTGTAGTGTGAAGAGCATCCAACATCCGACCAAGGCGCGCCTGATCCCTTGGCCTAGCCAACGGGTGCCAATGCTGCAGGAAAGCAAGAAATTTGAAAAAAGCTTTAGAGGCGCGCCGCAAGAAAATCCTCTCAATCATCATCTTATTCCTCGTGGTCCAAAGGGTCCAGGACATAGCAGCAAAGTTCAGACAGAAGAGGCATTTATTGATGCCAGGCTGCAAAGCGTTGGTCTGCAGGAAGTCGGCCAAGTCATAGGCCGTGCACTGAGGCCCAAGGGCCTCACGAATAAACATCCAGAGTGACCTAGCAGCCGTGCAGGAGAAGAGGATGCAAGTCCCGTTTTTCGCTACATTACACGAGGGCCATAGCCCATTGCCCGGGCCATGCCTCTTGACCACCTCCGTACCAGATGGGAGGCGATCCCTAAGTAGCTGCCAAACAAAAATCTTGATTTTAAGTGGGAGCGGCGCCTTCCAGTGGGGCGTCATCCACTGGATGCGAGGAGTCCGGCATAGGGCATGGTACGCCGATGCCACAGAGAAGTCTCCCGAAGGAGAAAGTTGCCACCGCGCCCGGTCTGGGCCACTACCAATCACCGGCGGCAGGGTGGCCAAAAGAGTGGACCATTTGAGCACTTTTGCGGGACCCAGAGAGCGCCGGAACTGGATCTCCCATTGGCCCTCCCGGACAGCTTCACATACCCGAAGTGAAGAGTCCGCACAAATAGCAAATAACAAAGGGAACCCCCTACAAAGGGGGTATCCTCGACCCATGGATCCAACCAGAACATGGTCCCCTCACCATTGCCTGGGGAGAACGCCAATCCTAAGCGGATCTCATGTTTAATCTACTGGATGGATCTCTAAAACTGAGAACCGTCACTACTAGGGAAAACCTTATACACAGAAGTTTATCAGTAGCGCTTGTTAAAAGAAGGTGCTACTGCTAATGAGCAGTAGCGCTTGGTCACAAAGTGCGCTACTGGTATCCACGTAGCAGTAGAGCGGCGGGAACAAAACGCGCTACTAATATAATTGCCACACCGTTGCCGACAGGCTAGGTATAGTAGTAGCGCCCTTCTGCAAACAGCGCTACTGCTAACAACATAATAGTAGCACGTTTTTCGGGTTGGGCGCTACTGCTAAGTTTGACCGGTCGCTGCAACTAAAGCTGTGATGTGCCACATTGTGGGCCCCACTTAGCAGTAGTGGTTCACGCGGACCGGCACTACTGCTAAAAATGTATCTGTAGCGTGTTTTCCTCGACCGCGCTACTGCTAGGCCGTACCTTATCTTCTTACCGGCCCGCGCCCCTCACTCCTCACTCTGTAGATCTCCCTCTCCACTACCTCCCTCGTGGCGGCGCTCCCGCATCCCGGCCGTTCGCCCCACGCGGCGGCCCTCCCCGTCCCGGCCCTCCCCACGCGGCGGCCCTCCCCCGTCCCGGCCCGGCCATCCACGCAGCGGTAGCTCTCCCTCCCTCCTCTCTCCCACTCTCCCCCCCTTCTCCCTCCTCCCTCTGTTTTTCCACTGCTAGATAAGATTAATGAATGTATGGATTGATGCATTTAGATGGTTATGAATGGATGCATTTAGATGGTTAGATGGATGTATGGATGCATTTAGATGGTTAGATGGATGGATGGATGCATTTAGATGGTTATGAATGGATGCATTTAGATGGTTAGATGGATGTACGGATGCATTTAGATGGTTAGATGGATTGTTACAAAGGTGCTTCGCGTCGTAATCGTAAAAAAATGTTTAAACTTGCAAACTTTCGTGGATGATTGCATCTAAACCGTTGCTCCTGTGGATGTGATTTCTTCATGAGATTTGTTGGTGCGGGGAAATTTACAGGGATTCCATGTCTCCTAGACGTTGTGCTATTTAATATGTCCATTGTTGGAGTGGCGGAGGAAGTTGGTGGCACGGGGAAAAAGGATTGACGATGCAGTGTTCGGATGGAGAGATTGTATGCGAGAGCTGAAAGAGGCAGAGAATAAGTTCCAGGAGACTCAGTGTGGTTTCTGGGAGCACGAAGTCAATATGTGCAAGACTTATGCCGAAACACAACTAAAAGTTGCGGCAGACGTCATCTTCGCGGAGGCCAACGCTGCACAGCATGCTCAGATACCGCCTCAGAGTAGTCCTCACTTGGTTATGGAATGGGCGCTACAACAAGTGTTATCTTCGTGCCCGGCTCAGAGAGACCGATGGGGAAGTGTTATCGGGATACTTCCACCAAGAATGCCCCCACCACCATCAGATTCTGCTAATTAATAGTATTGTAGTAAGATTAAGCTCTAGTTTAAGGTTTAATAGTTTGATCATTATTGGTCTCGATCTAGCAGTTCGGTGTGGACTTGTAAGGTTTTTGAAATCTAGTTATCTGTTTGAACTCAAATTGTCATCAATAATGATATATATATATATATATATATATATATATATATATATATATATATATATATATATATATATATATATATAAACCCATCCTCTTCTGCTTACTAATGACACTGCTGCTACATGGGGCCCACCACGGTACTGGTAATTACACTAGTGATGTCATTAGTAAAAAAAAAGCATAAAATTAGTAGTGGCGCGGGTTAGAGACCGGTGCTACTGATACTTTACTTACCAGTAGCGCTGGGGAGCGACGCTGCTGCTACAAGTTAGCTGTGGTGCCGTATCAGTAGCGCGCTTCCCCGCGCTACTGACAGGCCCTTAACCCGCGCTACAGCTAGGCTTTTCCCTAGTAGTGCGTCCACAGAATCACACGCTAATAGCGGCAAAGCCCCGAAGGTACTTGGCCTGAAGAAGGTGGAGTCAAAGACCCCCATCATTGCAGATGATCCGCCAGACCCATCTAAGCCTTAGGGCGACGTTCATCCGCTGGGAAGCCAAAATACCTAGCCCGCCGCACTCCTTAGGAAGGCAGATGTTGGCCTATTTTACCATGTGGTATTTTTGGCGGCCGTTCATGGCTTGCCAGAAGAAGCGGGCCAAGGCTTTATCAAACGCAGCATGCACACCCTCAGGAAGGGAGTACATTCCTATGATATACATGGGGAGACTGGAGAGGTTGGAATCTATTAGGACGATCTTACTCCCCTTGGAGGTAAATCTACCACACCAGGGTTCCGCCCGCGCGCCAACCTTCTCAACTAGGGGGTCAAACGCACTCATGAGGACCTTAGAGTCACAGAGCGGCATGCCCAAGTACTCAATAGGAAATGTGGCCAACCTGTTGTTTAGGTTATCTGCAATCCGTTGCTTCTCTACCATTTTACTATTTTATATGAATAACGAGTTACAAAAGGTTATGAATGGGACCAGCTTAGGTGGTCTTATTTCCTCTCTTACAAGATAGATGCAAATAATGCATCTCTAATAAAAGTCATGCAACAGCTATAAGCTGTACTCCAAGCTAGTGGATAAGTGACTGAAAATTTGTTGTTGGATGTACATCTTATGGGTTTTCCTTGAAAGGCATCCCATCATTCATAGTTGTACATGGCCTAATTTATTGCCAAATCGAGGCGGAGTAGGAAAGAAAACAAAACAAAAATATCAAAGGCTGATCACGGTGGAGAGTATCATACATTAATATTACATATGATACTAGTATCATGCATACGATATCAGTATATTATTTGAATAACGAACATTAGCCATATGTATATAGAAAATAAGTTTTTAGCTGATTTTTACTAAAACCCATTTTACTATTTTATATGAATAACGAGTTACAAAAGGTTATGGTTGGTATTTCCCTTTTTTTTACTGAATCCTAAAGGCTCTCTCCTTCCTCGCGCTTTTTCCTCGTCGTGTTGTCGCTCTTTTCCTCACTAACGTACTCAACCCCCTCCTTCCACGTCTACGGCGGCTCACACCATCAGATTTTCCTTTACCGTCACCTCCTCCTACACTGACCTAAGCATCGTTGAATCTCCTCCTCAACAACCTACCCATCACAACAATTATGGGTAGGCATATTACGGAATTCGGTTTGGAGCATCGGTTGACCAAAAGATGAAAATTAAACAATGCCTATTCCTCCATATTCCTTGTCTCATTACCATCCCACCCGGCCCAGCCTCTTGACACACCCATCTTTCTCTTATCAACCCAACCTAGTAACCCTGAACAAGCCCATCTCAGGCTCCTGTCAACCCCGACGTGTAACTGTACTGGACAATCGGCCAATATGCGCCGACTTGCCATTGCGCAGACGCCTAGACAACACTCTCCCACCCCCTCGACTAGACCGAATTTCTTCACAACCCAAAGAAACCAAATCAATATGTTTGATTAGACCAAATCAATTGGTTCTATCATGCTCAAAACTTTTTGGTGCATGCATGATAGCAAACGCGTGAAATATAAGATTCTTTTGTGATCTAGCAATTATGATACGTACAATACAAAGAAGAACTCACATGTGGGAGACTAATCGCTATTATAGTTGGCAAATTCTAATGTATTTTTTGGCAAAAGGCAAATCATAATTTTAACACCGTGTGGGAACAAGTTCGTTGACACCGCATCTTAACACTTGTGCAACACTTTAAGTCACAAGGCAGTATGTTCGAAAATTATGCACAAGAAATCAAGTGGGATGTAGACAGTAGCTGATGGAAACCATACTCTGACCTTCAACTATAACATTATATCTCACAGTTGGCCGTTGACATCGATGCATCTATCCACTGTGATCAGATGTGTATAAGTGTATTATCAGGTCAGTAACCTTACCGTGCAACTAAGGCACATAATGTCCTCGTATCATTTCTTCCCCTACAATTTATTTTTGCGAAGTATGGGGCATGATACTCACAACTCACAAGTGATAAAGAAACAGCATGACAGCAAAATCCCAACTAAAATAGGGCCTTCCTCATTCTTTGGACTACAAAAAAACAAGGGCCAAACTATACATACCAAAACTAGAAGGATCAATCAATCAACTCGCTCGTCGACCACTCGATCTGGCCGGCGAGATACTAAATCCAGAAAGCAAAACAAATTGGTCCATACATGCACCGACTGACTGGAGTGGAGGCACTGACGCTCACGCGGCCGGGAAGCAAGCTGGGCCGGAGTCAAGTCATGGCGAGTGGGTGGGAGTACTACGTAGACAAAAGCTTCCATCCATGCCACCCAACCCCATGCACGCGTGTTCCCCTTTGCATCGGCCAGTGATCATGGGACTCGCGGCGAGCTTGCATGGTGACACTTGTGGCGCTCCCCAGCGTTGCTGCCTGTGATGGAGTGGGAAGGTATAAGAAAGCTGGATCTTCCACGGTTTGGGATCTTCGCTCCATTTGCAGGAAGGTATAAGAAAGTGATGTGTCCTCCACTGTCAAATTTGTTTAAGTTTGACCAACTTTATAGAAAAATGTGTTATAATCTGAAACACGAGATACACATATAATGTTTTTTTATAAGAATAGCATCGGACTAATTCGATGTTCTTTTTTAGAGAAAAGGCGTGCGCCCGACTTTATAAATAAAGCCAATTCGAAAAGGTTATCTATAGAGAATAGCATGAGACTAATTCAATGTGCTACATGTTAATACAGTTATCTATAGACTTAGTCAAACTTAAATAAGTTAGATTTCAGACAAATCTAAAACTTCAATTATTTTAGAACGGAGATAGTAAATGATAAAATTGCAAGACAAATAGGTACATTCTTCAAAGATGGGAGCGGCTGGACCAATGGAGTTTCCCGGTGTTGCATGACTTCCATGACCTTGATGCGATCCAGTTCTACTTGAAGTACATTGCATCCAATTTGTCCTGCTGTTACCACACCATCAATATACGGAAACACTCGAACCCCTTTTTTAAGGTTGAAAACGAGCTTAGAGGTTAGTAGAATGGCCTATATAGTATTCAATTGTGGCAATGTCCCATCGGACGAACCGTGGGCCATTATAGCGACAGGTTCACTTCACAAGGCCCACATCATGTATTCCTATTCGACACATAACTGAGCAAAGAGGTGGTAGTCCCTAGTTCGTACTTAGGCCAGTGGTAGCCCCCAAAATCCCACCCCCTCGTGGGGTAATGCCGGCCCACTGAGGTTGTTATGTTTCTTTCCCCACCGGTTTTGGCAAGGTTCTATAATCTTTTCTCGATCGCTTTCTCAATTTTCTGTGTGTTCTTTTGTAGGGTTTATCGGTTTTATTCTGATTTTCTTATTTTAACTTTTCCTTTTTATAAAAAATATGCAAATTTTCAAGTTCGTCAACAGTTAACTTGAGACATTTTTTTAAGTTCGGTAGCATTTTTCTAAATTCATAAAGTTTTACAAAAATCATGAACATTTCTTTAGTTTGTGAAGATTTTTAAATAATATAAGATATTTTAAATTCGTGAGCATTTTTAATTTGCGATCATTTTTGCTTAGTGATTACTTTTTGAAATTCATGAACATTTTTTTAAAATCATGGACTTTTATTAATTCAGGAACAAAATTTTGTAATATTTCAGAAACCAGCGGCCATTTTTCAGATGGGAGCTTACGTATCTACCAATTTTGGCATTTGTAGGAAAAACGAGGGACAACCAGTGAGTGACACGCTAAAGAGTGGCAGCAGCTAGGCGTTACTTGGAACCGGACCAACAAGCTCCGCCAGGCGTTGGTGCGACGTTTTCCCTATACCCAATAAGAATATATACAGCCGGACCTTTTAAATCCGTCTCAAACGATCGGACTCCGTCATTGACCGTTCACAAAGGCGATCCAACCGGGCTCCTTAAACGGGCCTCAAAACGTTCGGACTGATTGACATCCCTGATATCCAGTCTAAATACGGGACGGATACGGGGGGCGCCCGGACGCGTCCGTCACGTCGGACCCGACAGCCCGACCCCACCGTAAATTGCACCAAATCCATCCCCTCGACTTACCTGATCCATTCTCTCTCTCCTCTCTTCTTCCTCCTCCGCGACATCCGTCTCGCAGCTCCGCCGCCGTGCGCGCTCTGCGGCCGTTTGGAGCGTCCGGGCCGCCAGGACGGGCACAACACTCTTCTCTCCCGTCCTCGCCGCCGGGGATGTCATCGTCGACCTGGACACCATCGTGGTACGTCCGGCAACTCCCGAGCTCCCCCTTGCACTCTATGTGTTCGACACATTGTCCGGCCTACTTTTTTCTGATTTCTTAATGGAAACGATGAACTCCGATGCTTCGTCGGACGAGGAGTATGGCCGGTGGAGCTTGATCAAATGATCCAAGATGAGTTCTTCGATTCCTCGGAATCGGACGAAGAAGTGGACAAGATAATGCTCATGAGCATGCAAGAGGAAATGGATCGGCAAGTGGACCATCAAATGGACCGGTTTGCGGGGAATGTACCAAGGTCACATCAAAGAGGCCGTCATCGTACTTGAAGCGGTGGCATCACATGACTTATGAATTTGGCATGCTTTCTTTGGAATATCGGGTTCTGACAATGACATCAACGTTCTTCAACGATCCCCGGTGTGTAGAAGGATTTGCAACGGGGAATCGCCGTCGTGCAACTACACCGTCAACTACACCGTCAAGATGAGTTCTTCGATCTCCGGTTTTGCCCCGAAGAGGAGGGGTGAAGCAATATAGTACCAATAAGTATTTCCCTTAGTGATAACCAAGGTTATCGAACCAATAGGAGAACCAAGCAAACTCTCGTCGTCAGCACCTGCACACACAAAACCAAACACTTGCACCCAACGCAGGCAAGAGGGTTGTCAATCCCCTTGAACTCATTACTTGCAAGGATTAATTCTGATAGTGATAGATAAATAAAAAGTAAAAGTAAAGAAGTAAGTAAGTAATTGCAGCAAGGTATTTAGGTTTTTAGGAATATGATTTAAATAGATCCGGGGGCCATAGTTTTTACTAGAGACTTCTTTCTCGAACGCATGACATATGGTGGGTAGACAAATTACTGATGGGCAATTGATAGAAAAGCGCGTAGTTACGATATTATTCATGGCAATAATCATGTATATAGGCATCACGTCTGTGACAAGTAAACCGAAATGATCCTGCATCTACTACTATTAATCCACCAATCGACCGACTCATGCCTGCATCTATGGTATTAAGTTCATGACAAACAGAGTAACGCATTAAGTAAGATGACATGATATAGACAAAGTAAACCCAATCAATATGAATAAACCCCGTTATTTTATCCTTAATAACAACAATAAAATATGTGTCTTGTCCCTTTATTTCACTGGGATATAGAGCACTGCAAGATTGAACCCATTACAATGCACCCCTCCCGCTGAAGATAAAACAATGTAGTTGGCCAAACCAAATGGATAGATCGAAGAGAAATACAAAGCTATAACAATCATGCATAACAAAGTTCAGAAAAGACTTAATTACTTTCAATGAATAATCTGATCATTAACCCATAATTCATCGAATCCCAACAAACACACCGTAAAAGAAGATTACATCGGTTAGAACTCCAAGAAGATCGAGAAGAACATGGTATTGAAGATCAAAGAGAGAGAAGAAGTCGTCTAGCTACTAGCTATGGACACGTAGGTCTGTGGTGAAATACTCACACATCATCATGGAGGTAACAAGGTTGATGTAGATGGCCTATGTGATCGATTCCCCCTCCGGCAGAGTATCAAAAAAGATCTCCAGATGGGATCGCGGAAAAACATAGGCTTGCGGCGACGGAAAAAGTGTTTCGGGTGTCTCTCTGTTGGTTTTGGGGTATATGTGAATATATATAACTGGAATTAGCTCAAACGGAGTTGCGAGGGGCCTACGAGCTCAGGGGGCATGCCTCATAACCCACAAGTATAGGGGATCGTTTGTAGCCTTTTTCGATAAGTAAGAGTGTCAAATCCAAAGAGGAGCTAAAGCTAGAATTAATTTTTTTCTCAAGTTCTATCGACCACTGATACAATTCTATGCATGATGGCGCTTACTTTACCTAGAATAAGAATAAAACTACTTTGTGAGAATAAAACTAGGACTACTTAGTAGGTTTAAAAGGATAGTTTTGCAGGAAAATAAGGAACACGTAAATAAGAGTTAGGGGTTGTCTAAATAAAGATTAATTAAATTACTTGTTCAGTAGAAAGCTTTTTGTAACATAAGAGAAAGATTTGTCCCTAGACAATCGATAACTAGACCGGTAATCATTATTGCAGTTTTATATGAGGGAGAGGGATGAGCTAACATACTTTCTGTACTTGGATCATATGCACTTATGATTGGGACTCTAGTAAGCATCCGCAACTACTAAAGATCATTAAGGTAAAACCCAACCGTAGCATTAAGTAACAAGTCATATTTACTCCCATACGCAACAACCCCCTTACTCGGGTGTAAGCTTATATCACTCTAGCCACCCACTATAAGTGAATCATCAACATATTGCAGCACCCTACAGCAGTAATCCCACATGCTTGCGCGACACGCACTACTAGGGAAAACCTTATACACAGAAGCTTATCAGTAGCGCTCTTTAAAAGGAGGCGCTACTGCTAATTATCAGTAGCGCGTGGACGGCAAGGGCGCTACTGCTATCGACATAGCAGTAGCGCGTCGACTATAAAACACGCTACTACTATAATTGCCACACCGTTGCCGACCGGCTAGGTGTAGTAGTAGCGCCTCTCCCAGAAACGCGCTACTGCTAGCGACATAGCAGTAGCGCGTCGGCTATAAAACGCGCTACTACTATATTCGATCCCGTCTACTGCTATCCCCCACCGTCTCCCTCTCTCCATTCGATCCCGTCTCCCCTCATCACTCCCTCTCCCCCGACCGCCGCCGTCGCCATCGCCTCGACGCCGCCACCGTCGTGCCCCATCACTCGCCGTCGCGCCCCTCCCTCGCTTTCGCCTACCCCCGAGCCCCGACCCGGACGCCACCACCGTCATGCCCCCACCCTCACCGCCGCACCCCCTCCCTCCGTAGGTAGCCACCACTCCCTCCTTCCTCCCTCTTCCCTCTCCCCTCACTCCCTTCACCCCCCTTTCGCATCCGGACGTCCAGGTTCATAGGCAGAGCAGTTTGATTCTTGGGTTAGGGGGGTTAGGTTGATTTTAGGGTTAGGTTTTGTAATATTAGGAAAAATCTCTCTAGGGACCCAATATAGTTAGTTCGTGGTGGTGGAAAAAATTAGTTTAGAGCAAAAAATCAATATAGAAATAAGCTTGCTTTGGACCTAATGTAGTTTTCTTCATCTTCACGCTTGAATTAGTGATTTTTTCTTGATGGTTGTAGTGGAAAAAATTAGTTTAGAGCAAAAAGTTAGTTTAGTGATTTTTTCTTCATCTTCACTTTGAATTGTTCGATAATTGTGCCCAAGTGCCCTATATATGAATGTGCCCAAGTGGCCTTTTGTTGTTTGCAGGGTAAATGAGTCGAGTGGCCTATGTTTCGCCGGAATGTTGATTCATTTCCGTTCCGGTGATTTTTAGGCGCTCGATATGTCCACTTTTTAGCAAAGGTCATGTCGAAATTTTGGCATGACTTGTGCTAGAAAGTAGGCATATCGAGTGCTAGCAAAGGTCATGTCAAAAATGAGTCTAAAATGAGTTTAAAAAATTAGTGATTAAACGATAAGAAAATGTTCTCATAGGAATTTGTCTCGACGTCAACGATGTCTGGCCCGCATCCTCGTCGTCGTCGAGTCGGTGGCGACATCCTGCTTGAGAGGCGCAATGTCCGGGACTGGGCTCCGCCGGGCTGGCACTGGGAGGTGCTACCTTCCCGGGCTCGGAGCTTGGTGAGGAATCCTGGTCTCGTCATCGACCCGGAGCTTTTTTGGTGGCCGTCGCGTGGGCCACTTTCGATGCAGAGGGAGCGGGCCCCCGCGGAGGTGGTACGTCACCGTGTCAGGGAGGAGGACGAGCACGCCCGTCGCTACATGGCGGCGTTGGACGCCAGGTTCTCCAATACCTGGCAGGTTCTTCAGGGATCTCACCCGAGTTATGATCCGGTGATGGTTCCTTATCTTTGGGTGTCCACCGCCAGCGACTCAGAGACCGCTGGTGAACTGAGTTCACCGTCCTCCACTTTGGATTCTAGGATATTCGATCTGTATTAGTGATCTTATATGATAATATTCGAGATGTATTAGTTAATATTTGATGATGCATTAACTGGATTATTCGAGATGATGTATTAGTGATATTATATTCGAGTTCATTATAAATGTATTAGTGATATTATATTCGAGTTCATTATAAATGTATTAGTGATATTATATTGGTATAATGTGTGTGTGACTTTCGGTCTGTCGTTGCTCCTTGTGTGACTTTCATGTGTGTTCTTGATGGAGGAATCCCGACTGTTGTCGTGGGGGGCGCTTCCTCCTCTTCTCTTCTTGCGATATATACCTCGGTGTAATGCGCAAGGAGAGGAGAGGAGGTGCGCCCATCACCGACGGTCGAACTATTAGTGTGAGAGAGTGTCCACCAACATATATACACCATCATATCAGTGTGAGAGAGTGCGCACCAACACACCATAAGATATGAGAGTTATTTAAGGAAAGCCTCGACGGACCGAAAGTCAACCGATATTGAATTAGGTCTATTTGGACATGTGTGTATGTTATTGCAGGGAACCCCTTCCTAGTGCCTATGTTTTGCCGGAATGTTGATTTATTTCCGTTCCGGCAAATTTTAGGCGCTCAATATGTCTTATATTAGCAATGGTCATGCCGTAATTTTTGAATCATGAACACAGGAAATGTCGTCGTCTGATGACGACGATAGGATCCAAGCGTGTGAACTCTGCGGCGAAGATAAGGGTCTTTGCGACCAGCCTGGGCTGCGAGACGACAGGTTCTTCACCATCAAGCTTGATGAGACCTTCATTGTTTCTATGGTACGCAACGATGACAAGTGTTTTTTCGTAATTAAGCATGACTTCTGTTTCTTTGCTTCAACGTGTAATTTCTGTTTTATACAATTCGACTAGTTCATCCCCTGCCATGCAAGACGCTATGTCTTGGAGAGGCTCGGTTTTGAGGACCACGAGAGTATGGAGACGAGGAGAGCTAACCTGAGGACTAAACATGGTCACACATTTCTGGTCAAAGTAATGAAGGCAGTTAATAACATAGAATTAGGGTGCTCAAATTGGGAAGCTCTTTGCAAGGCATATGGATTTCAGGAGGATATGGAAATAACCTTCAATCTTCGTCCTGAAGATCATATTGAAGTTAACATCGACATTTGGGTGGATGTCGATATGCTTCCTATTTTACCTCCATGTGAGTTTATCAACCATGCATATTTGTCAAGTAATTTGCATTCTATATTTAAAAATAGTTGGTGTTCATCCATACTAAATTTGTTAATTTATAATTTACAGCTTATTTCGTTTCTTCGAGTGAAACACAGAAAATAATTGACACGACACACTACACTTATGGATCACATCTAACTTGGGAGGAGAAGGATGATCTTATCAACTTTGTTATTGATGTCCTAGTTGGTAGGGAGATCTTCCCGTATAATTTGGGAACTGGCCCAAATTATACATACAGGACACTAGTGCATAGGTTGAGGGCGGATGACATTCGCCGAAATATCTTGGTAAGAGTTGCTAATTAAGTACACTACTATTGCGTAAATGGTATTGATTATATTGCTAACTAGGCTACTATTATGTTCTTCAACAGAAACTGCCAAATGAAGTTGTGCCTCCGTTGATGCATGGCGAAGGTAATATGACAATTAAAAGCCCTATGAGGCCCCAGTTCTCTTTTGCATACTCGACTGAGCGCAAACCACCAAGATGGCTCCAAATTGAAGCATGGGGAGAAATAAAGAAGGATCGCAAGTCACAAGTTGGAGACCGTTGGATCTCTTTGTTTCATCATGGAGACATAGGTGTTATTCTGTTTTATGTCATTTTACCTAGGAGGGAGGACTAGGTCCTATGAGATAGAAGTTTTTCTGGTTTATATTAACTTGCATGATCGATTAGGATGATTACTATTATGATGTTTTTCTGTTTTATGAGATTTTAACTTGGTATGATTAAGATGATGATGAGTTGTTAGATGAGTAAAATGATGATGAGTTGTTAGATGAGTAAGATGATGATGAGTTATATGACATATATTTGATTAAGGTGGATGGATGCAAGTGATCATGTTGAATTAGAGGAAAATATGATGTTGCGATTGGCAACATCATATTTTCCTCTAATTCAACATGATCACTTGCATCCATCCACTTTAATCTAAATGTAGTTGCTGGCACAATAATTATTGATGTTGTATATTAATATGTGTAACCGTGTGTAAATACAACATAAATATAAAAAAAGGAATATGTGCGTTTAACAGTGGCGCGGGTTAGAGAAGCGCGCTACTGATAACTCGGTTAGCAGTAGCGCTGGTTAAGAGGCGCTACTGCTAAACTTTAGCTGTAGCGGTGGGTAACCAGCGCTACTGACACAAGTTAGCTGTAGCGTCTTATCAATAGTGCGGGTGCCCGCGCTACTGATACACCTAAAAACCGCGCTACTGCTAGGCTTTTCCCTAGTAGTGACGGCGGACACCATAGGACAGCATCAAAATAAAACATACAACTCAAACCAATCACGATCATCAATCAACCCATAGGACAAAAGAAATCTACTCAAACATCATAGGATAGACACACATCATTGGGTAATAATATATAGCAGTAAGCATCATGTTTAAGTAGAGATTACAGCGGCAAAAAGAGGTGTTACACCGCTGCATAGAGGGGGAGAGAGTTGGTGGTGAAGGCAACGGAGTTGTTGGTGTAGATCATCGTCACGATGGTTGCCCCGGCGGCGTTCCGGCGCCACCGGGAGAGAGGGGGAGAGAGCCCCCCTCCTCCTTCTTCTTCCTTGGTCACCCCCTTAGATGGAAGGAGAGTTTCCCCTCTGGTCCATGGCCGCCATGGCTCCCGGAGGGCAGGAGCCCCTCCGAGATTGGATCTCTCTCTCTCTCTCTCTCTCTCTCTCTCTCTCTCTCTCTCTCTCTGTTTCTCTTCTGTTTTGCGTCCTGTTTTCTGGCCCTTCACCGTTTCTCGAGCCCAGCCGGCGCGGTGACGTCCGCAACCGCGGCCGCGTGGTCGCGGAAATCCTCGGCGGCCGCCTTCTCGTCTACGACACCCCCGCGGCTAACCTGCGGGCTGCCAAGGTAGCCTACGAGGATCTGGCTACCTTGGTGGGCGAGGAGCGCCCCGCACGCGAGCGACACATCAAGGACCTCATTGACACCGCCAACGCGCAACAAGCCGGTCTCACCCCCAGAGGGGCCGTTTCGGAGGTTCCCCGTCCCGAGGGCGTGGGCACTGGGGCTGCTGACCGTCAGCCGGCCCAGCACTCCAGTTCCCCCCACCCCTCCGGCCGGCGGGCCGAGGGAAGCAACGTTCGGCGTTCCCAGCTGCGCGAGAACGAGCAGCCGGCCGTAAATAGCCGGCGCAGCAACGACCCGGCTGGCAGCAACCGCCGCAACGAGGCGCCGGCTGGCGGCAGCCGGCGCAGCCGGGACCATACCCCGCCTCCGCGGCGGGAGCATGCCCGCTCTCCTGCCCCAACTGTTCGCCCCGAGCTCGCCGCTCGGCTCGGCCCGCGTGTCCCGCGGAGCGAGAACGACGTGCGGACCCGCATCGAGCGGCTGGCGCAGTCGGCCCTCCTCGAGGAGGAGGGCTCGATCGGCCCAGCATGCTTCGGCCCCCGGATTCGCAACGAGCCGTTTCCGGCCGGCTTCACTCTCCCACGCGACACCCCGAAGTATAGCGGCTCCGCCAAGCCGGAGGACTGGCTGGTCGACTACACCACGGCGGTCGGCATCGCCAGGGGAAACAAGCGTGTAGCCGTGCGCTACGCCCCCCCCCCCCCTTATGCTAACCGGCTCGGCCCGGACCTGGCTTAACAGCCTGTCGGCCGGCAGCATCAACACCTGGACGGACTTCGAGGAAGCATTCGTCCACAACTTCACCGGCACCTACAAACGGCCTGGCCGGCCCCGCGAGTTGGCCATGTGCGTTCAGGGACCGAGGAGCCCCTCCGAGACTACCTCACGCGCTGGACCGAACTTCGCAACTCCTGCGAGGGGGTGCACGAGGTACAAGCCATCCAGTACTTCATCGAGGGTTGCCGCGACGGCACCCACCTCAAGCACAAGCTCCTGTGCTCCGAGCCGGCCACCCTGGCGGACCTAATGGCCAAGGCTGACAAATACGCCACAGCCGACTCCGCAATGCGGATGAAGGTCGCCACGCCAGCCAAGCCGACTCCGCCGCCCGCCGCGCCGCGGGCGGCCGCCGACAACCGGCAGCAGCAGAACAACAAACGCAAGCCCGACCAGCCGGACCCCCGCTACGGGAGCCGGCAGGTCGCCACCATCGAAGAGGAACAACCGGCTGCCCAGGCCCCCAGCCAGCGTCAGCACACCGGCAAGGCCGCCTGGCAGCCTAAGCTCACCTTCGAGCAAATGCTCGACCTACCCTGCAAGCACCACTCCGGGGCCAAGCCGGCCACCCATACGCTCCGGCAGTGCAGCTTCTCCCAGCGGCTGGCCCGAGGCGAGGGCCTTCCGGCTCCTTCGCCTCCGGCTCCCCGCGAGCCGGCTTCGGTCCAGGCCCCGCCGCCTGCTCCGGCCCCGGCGGCCAATGACGGCCGCCTCCACGACCAGTTTCCTCGCCAGGACGGGTCCTACGTTGTCTTCACCAGCGAAGCGACCGACAAACACAGCGTGCGCCAGCGCCGGCACGAGGTGAACGCCGTCGCACCCTCGGTCCCCCAGTTCATGCACTGGTCCGAGAAGCCGGTCACCTGGAGCCGGGCGGACCACCCGGCCGTGATGCCAAACCCGGGCAGCCACGCCCTCGTCCTCGACCCCACCATCGTCTCCGAGAGACGCACCTGCTGTTTCTCGCGGGTGTTGGTCGACGGGGGTAGCAGCATCAACATCCTCTACCATGACACGATGCTCAAACTAGGGCTTAAGGAGAAGGACTTGCGGGCGAGCCGGACGGTTTTCCATGGCATCGTGCCGGGAAAGTCCTGCACCCCCATCGGCAAGATCGAGCTCGACGTCCTCTTCGGCGACCAGAGCCATTTCTGCCGCGAACCAATATGGTTCGAGGTGGTGGACCTCGACAGTCCCTACCACGCGCTGCTTAGCAGGCCGGCTCTCGTCAAATTCATGGCGGTCCCCCATTACGCCTACCTCAAGCTCAAGATGCCGGGCCTCAAGGGCATCATCACCATCGCCGGCAACTACAAGATGTCAATCGAGTGCGCTCGTGACGGCAGCCGGCTGGCCGAGGCCCTGGAGATAGCGGAGGAGAAGCGGCAGCTCGACCGGCTCGTGGCTCACGCCTCCAATGAGCCGGCCGTGCCGGCTCCCCCGTCCCAGACAACCGGCGAGGCGTCGTTCCAGCCATCCAAAGACACCAGGCAGGTGCCGCTCGACCCGGCCAACCCCAAGCAGTGCGTCACCATCGGCGCCAACCTCAGCAGCAAATAGGAAGGCGAGCTCGTCGACTTCCTCTGTGAGAAACGGGACATCTTTGCATGGTCTCCCAAAGACATGCCGGGTGTTCCGAGGAAGTTCGCCGAGCACAAACTTCATGTGCGGCCGGATGCAAAGCCGGTCAAGCAACCCCTGCGCCGTTTCTCCGAGGAGAAGCGACGTACCATAGGAGAAGAGATCGCCCGGCTGCTCGCAGCCGGCTTCATCATGGAAGTGTTCCACCCGGATTGGTTGGCCAACCCAGTCCTGGTGTTGAAGAAGAACAAGACGTGGCGCATGTGTATCGACTACACGAGCCTGAACAAGGCATGTCCCAAAGACCCGTTCGCCCTGCCGTGGATCGATCAAGTTATCGACTCCACGGCCGGCTGCGACCTGCTGTCTTTTCTGGACGCCTACTCAGGCTACCATCAGATCAAACTGGACCCGGCCGACCGGCTGAAGACCTCCTTCATTACCCCTTTCGGGGTCTACTGCTACATCACCATGTCCTTCGGCCTGAAGAATGCAGGCGCCACTTTCCAGCGCTACATGCAGAAGTGCCTCCTGCCGCAGATCGGCAGGAACGTCCACGTCTACGTGGACGACATCGTCGTCAAGACCAAGAAGCATTTCAGCCTCCTCGACGATCTCCGGGAGACCTTCGCCAACTTGCGCGAATACAAGATCAAGCTGAATGCGGAAAAGTGCGTGTTCGGCGTCCCTGCCAGCCAGCTCCTAGGTTTCTTCGTGTCCGCCCGCGGCATCGAAGCTAACCCGGAGAAGGTCAGAGCCATCGAGCGCATGCACAAGCCAGCTAAGCTCGTCGACATCCAGAAGTTCGCCGGCTGTCTTGCCTCGCTCAGCCGGTTCATCAGCCGGCTGGGCGAGAAGGCGCTGCCTCTTTACCAGCTCATGAGGAATTCACCCAAGTTCGAGTGGACCGATCAGGCGGATGCGGCGTTCCGCGATCTCAAGCGCGCACTCACTACCGCGCCCATCCTGGCGGCGCCAGCTGAGAAGGAGCTGATGCTCGCATACATCGCGGCCACCACCCGCGTGGTCAGCGTCGTGTTGGTGGTGGAGCGGCCAGAAGAGGGCAAAGCGCTGCCGGTCCAGCGCCCCGTCTACTACCTCAGCGAGGTCCTTTCCGCCTCCAAGCAGAATTATCCCCACTACCAGAAGATGTGCTACGGCATATACTTCGCCGCCAAGAAAGTCAAGCAGTACTTCTAGGAGCACACCATCACCGTGGTGAGCACGGCCCCGCTCGGCGAGATCATGAGCGGCCGGGACGCGACCGGCCGGATCGCCAAATGGGCCATCGCCCTCGCCGATCACGAGATCCGGTACGAGCCGCGCACCGCCATCAAGTCGCAGACCATGGCGGACTTCCTCGTCGACTAGGCCGAGACCCAGTTCGTGCCGCCTCCCCCGGACTACACGCATTGGCGCATGCACTTCGACGGCTCGAAGATGCGAACCGGCTTGGGAGCCGGCATCGTCTTGTCGTCCCCTAAGGGGGACCAGCTCAAGTATGCACTTCAGATCCTCTTCGCCACCTCCAACAACGTGGCCGAGTACGAGGCGCTCGTCCATGGCCTCCGGCTCGCCAAGGAAATCGGGATCCAGCGCATCGTCTGCTTTGGCGACTCCGACCTCGTGGTATAGCAGGTCTCTGGCAAATGGGACGCCAGGGACGCCAACATGCCAGCTATCGCTTCCTCGTCCAGCAGCTCACCGGCTCCTTCGAGGGCTGTGAGTTCCACCACGTCCCCCGAGCGGACAACGAGGCGGCCGATACGTTGGCAAAAATTGGCTCCACCCGGCAGGCCATCCCAGCCGGCGTCTCCCTCGAGCGGCTGCTCAAGCCTTCTATCAAGCCTTCTCCCGAATCGGAGTCTATCTTCGTACCAGCTGCTCCGGCAGCTCCGCCGGCGCTGCCGGCTGCCCTGCTGGCACCATCAGCTCCGGCGACAACAGCGGCGCCAACATTGCCGGTTCCGGCATCCGGCACCCCCGTGACGGCTGGCTCCGACCCTACGGCCGTCCTGATGGCAATCACCGCTGTCCCAGTCCCGAGGACTGGCAAGCCGGCCCCGGGGGCTGGCGAGGCGGTCCCGGGGGCTGGCGAGGTGGTCCCGGGGACTGGCAAGCCGGTCCCGAGGACTGGCAGGCCGGTCCCGGGGACTGACGGGCCGGCCCCGGCTGCTCCCGGCATCCCACTCGAGCTCGAGCCGGCCCCCGTCTCGGCCCCCTCGTGGGCACAGCCCATCCTGGCTTTCCTCCTGCGCGGCGAGCTCCCCCCTGACGAAGACAAGGCCCGGCAGATCCAGCGCCACGCCCCAGCTTACAGCATCATCAACCGCGAGCTAGTACATCGCAGCACCACCGGCGTGTTCCAACGCTGCGTCGAGCCGGAGAAGGGACAAGAAATCCTCCTCGACATCCATCAGGGCGAGTGCGGGCACCACGCCGCCTCTAGAACCTTGGTGGCCAAGGCCTTCCGCCACGGTTTCTACTGGCCGACGGCCTTGGAGGAGGCCAAGCGACTGATCGACAAGTGCGAGGGGTGTCAACGCTTCAGCACGCAGAGCCACCTGCCGGCCACAACCCTACAGACCATTCCCATTTCGTGGCCCTTTGCCGTCTGGGGGCTGGACATGGTAGGACCCTTCAAGACCGCCCGAGGCGGCATGACGCCTCTGCTGGTGGCTGTCGACAAGTTCACCAAGTGGATCGAGGCCAGACCCATCAAGAAACTGGATGGCCCCACGGCCGTCCGGTTCATCAAGGATGTCACGGTCCGCTATGGCATCCCCCACAGCATCATCACCGACAACGGCACGAATTTCGCCAAGGGCGCGATGGCGCGCTTCTGCTCCCAGGAGGGCATCCGGCTCGACCTCGCGTCGGTGGCCCACCCACAGTCAAACGGCCAAGCAGAAAGGGCAAACGGTTTGATCCTGTCCGGCCTCAAGCCTCGGCTCGTGGCTCCCCTCGTGCGGTCAGCCGGCTGCTGGGTCGACGAGCTGCCGGCTGTCCTCTGGAGCCTCAGGACCACTCCTAACCGATCGACCGGCTACACCCCTTTCTTTCTCGTTTACGGGTCCGAGGCGATCATCCCCACGGACGTCGAGTTCGATTCGCCTCGGGTCGCCCTGTACACGGAGAAGGACGCGAAGGAAGCAAGAGAAGACGGCGTCGACCTACTCAAAGAAGCACGCGAGCTGGCCCTGAGCCGGACGGCCATCTACCAGCAGAAGCTCCGGCACTACCACAGCAAGCGGATCCGGCCCCTCTCCTTCTGCGAGGGGGACTTGGTGCTCAGACGGATCCAGCGAACTGCCGGCCAGCACAAGCTGTCCTCCCCATGGGAAGGCCCGTTCATCGTCAGCAAGGCGTTGCACAACAACGCCTACTACCTGATAGATGCCCAGAAGTCGCAGAAGCGCAAAAGAGATGCCTCCGGCGAGGAAACGGAACGCTCATGGAACGCAGCACTCCTCCGACCGTTCTACTGTTAAGAAAAAGCCCATGTATGTATGTATCTTCCCTTATGAATGCAATGGGGGCCCCAAGCCGGCACTTGGGGCACGCCCTTTTTTTTCAATTCCCTCAAAGGCTCGTCATCCTTTTAAGCAGGGCACCCGGGTCCGGCTCCCTGGCCCGGGGGCTCGCCGGCTCTTCTCTGAAGCAGACAAGTAGCGTGGGCAAGCAACCTCTTCCTACCCTCCCTACCCAGCCACAGACCGGCCCCCGGCTGTCTGGCTGGCGGAACCACGGGGTAGAAAGGCACTTACCACGCGAACGCCTCCCAAAGAGTAGCAGCCGGACAGGTCCAACCAGACCGTATTCCCTTTAAAAACCCACCTCTGCCGGCTCGCCCCAACCCTAGCCGGACGACTCTAAGGACCGCGTGTTTTTGCTAAGGACGATGCCCCGTCCCTGTCCTAGACCGGCTCCCGGCTGGCTGACAGGCGGGGCGGAAGCAGGAGGGAACCCGTGCGTGAAATACAAGTCGAAAGGCAAAGGGGCAGGGGAGGAGCCGGCACGCAAATGCTTTAAACATCAAACAGATCCATAAGCAAAAGGCCTCTGGCCAAAGATCCCTTACAATACACCCCCAGTGGGTGGAAATGCGTCTTCTCAAACAGACAAGTTTCTTAACAAGGAAAAAAGAGGTACGAGGTGCACAGGACCGCTCAAGCTACCGGCGCGTCGCCGGCCGGCTCAACAGTTCGCCCAGGAGAAGCCGTAGCCTTCGGGTCCGCCTCCGTGGCCTCCGTGGCCTCGGTGTCGCTGCCGGTGCTGGAAGCGGTGCTCTCATCGGCGACCTCATCGTCCTCGGGCCCTTGGGGGTTGCCGAAGGAGTCCTCAGCTACCGGCTCGCCGTCCTCGCCAAGCGCCGGCAGGAGCTCGTCCCGGCGGACGAGAGCATCTTCCCGGGCGATCCGTTCCGCCTCAGGGACGTCGCGCATCGTGGCCAGCCGGTCCAGATTGACGCCGGTGTACCACGACGTGACGAACCGGAGGGCCATCTGCGCCCCGGCCCGAGCCACCGACGCCTTCCAAACTCCGAGCCGGGCCGCCACGTTCTCCAGCCACAGCGCCACGCGGCCCACCGGCGCCCCATGACCCGGCCAGAGGGCCGCGATCACCTCTTTGCCGGCCGTCTGGAGCCGGTCCATGCTGCGCTGGACGTGGATAAGCCGGTTCTCAATGGCCAGCCCAAGCTCTGCCACGTCCCAGCCGGTGCCCTCCTCAAACTCCTGCCCGCGCTGCCGCAGGCACTCCCGGTGATCCGCCACAGCCCGCTCAGCGCGGCGCTGGGTATCCGGGAACCGTTTTGAGGGGAGAGAAGAATCAGCAAACAAGGCAAAAAAGCAAGTCGAAACCGGGTCGGCAAAGGAAGAAACTCGAAAATAGAACTTACGCTGGAAGGCCTCATCCATCTCAATGGCGAACTGAAGGCCTGCGCTCTTCTCCCTCTCCAGCGCCTCCTCCGCATGAGCAAGGGTGACCCCGCGCGTCTCGAGCTCCCCCTTGAGGCGATCTACCTCAGCCTGGAGAGCGACGGCCCGCTGGGCGGCGTCGGCCGCCTGCTTGGCGGCGTCCTCCCGGGCCGCCACCTCCCGCTGCAGCTCCGCGGTCAGGCGCTCCCGCTCCGACGTGGCCGCCTGGAGCTCTTCCCTAGCCGGTCCCGCTCCGACGTGGCCCCCTGGAGCTCCTGCCCCAGCCGGTCCCGCTCGGAGGCCAGCTCGTCCCTCTTCAGCCGAACTGGGACCAGCTCCTCTGCATAAAAACCAAGCATGAGCTACTCGAACGCAGAAGACCCGGACCGGCTGCCGAGCAGCCGGCTCGACTCTCGGGGGCTACACCCATTGGGTGCGCTCGCGCGCCCCCACTGGAATAAGCATACCTTGCGCTTTCTTCAACTCCTCCTAGACCCGGTAGTAGCCAGTCTTGCCGCGGTTGTGGATGAGGACAGCCTCATGGAAAAGCGCCTGCCGCCTAGCGTTCTCAGCCTGCCCGTGCCACGAAGCAAGAAGTTAGACAAACAAGAAAGGGTTAGATCCGGCCCGGCTGCCACGCGGCCGTGCAGCCAGCCCGAATCTCGGGGGCTACACCCAGTGGGTGCGCTCGCGCGCCCCCACTGATAATTCAACGCAAGACAAAAGAGTCTCACCTCCACCGCCGCCTCCACGCGCCGAAAGTTGCTCTCGGCAGCCTCCGCGAACCGAGCCAGCCCCTCACGGCAGTGCGCCATGATGCGGCCGGGTTCCCCTGGCGCGAGGGCCGGGACGCCGGCTGGCGGGGCCGGAGCGGCCGGGCCGAGCACCGGCGCCTCCCAGTCCCGGATCACGTCCAGCATAGTCCTCCTCGACCCGCCGCTCGACCCGGCGTCCACCACGGCAGCAGCCGGCTGGGGGTTGGCGGTGACCACCAAGGCTCGGGAGCTGGCCTCGGGCCCTTCCACGACCGGCACCGCCGGCTCCTCCTCCTGCCGGGCCGGCTCGAGAACCGGCTGGGCCGGCTCACTCCTCCCCCCAGCCGGTGCCTCCGGTGCCGCCTCCGGCGCAGCTGGGACGACAGGCACGCTCGCCGCAGCCGGCTCGATGGCGGGAGGGGTCACCACCGCCTCCCCCCGCCGCGCCGTTTCCGCGGCCGGGTCGGAGGTCGCTCCTGCCGGCCGGATCACTTCCGTCGTGGGTGGAGCCCCGGACGTCTCCACGACCGGCTCTCGCGGCTCGCTCGACGAGGGCCTTGACCTCCGCGTCAACTCCGCAGCGGAGTCCGTCGCGCGCTCCGGGTCGGCGGACCGCCTCCACTTTCCGCCGCTCGAGGCCCCCGAGCGCGAGGGCACGCCCTTCGCCCCCGCCTTCGTGGCTAGCACCTCCGCGAGCCGTCTCTTCTCTTCCCGCGCCGTGGCCGCGTGCTCCCGCGCCTGCAGGGTGGCGGCATCCACCGGGCCGGCAGTCGACTCCGTGTCGTGGAGCTCGATGGCGTCGCTAGGGCGGACAAAGGAACAGGGCCTTAGGCGCTCGCCGGCTCGCAAAACCAAAAAACCAATAAAATCCAGAAAAAGTACTTACCCGGCGACAACGGGAAGGACCCGCTTGGCCCGGGCCGGCAGCTTCGCGGCGGCCGCTCGCGCTCTCTTGCGAGCCGGCGGCTGGGTCGACGGCTGCCCTGCGGCCGGCCTCTTCTCCCGGCGTGAAGCCTCGGCCGTCTGACCACGAGCCGGCCGCTCCTCGCTCCGCCCGCGTGTCTCCCGCCGAGCTGCGGGGGGTGGCACGTCCAGGATCTAAACATCATCATCGTCGTCATCATCGTCAGTCCAATCTTTGATGGAGAGTCCGGAGGGGAACTCACCAGCCACTCTGGACCCGCCGGCTCCTGGATCGCCCATCGCGACGTCCGCCTCGACCTCTCCCGAGGAATCGGCCCCCTCTTCGACGCCGCCCCCCGGCTCGAAGTCCTCCGGGTCGGACTCGGCACGCTTCGCCTGGAACACCTGGGGGTGCGGGCCGTCCGCCGTGTTCTGTCGTACGGAGTGTTGCGGTCAGCATGGTATGTGAGCTGGGAAGGGCCGGCTGGAGAATCGAAGGGGGGAGAGAATTACCGCAGCAGGGCATACCAGGAGCGCTGGGTCGTGCCGGCTGTACGGCCGCTTGACAAACCTCCAAGTCCCCGTCGCCAGCTTGAAATTGGTGATGGCGTTCACCCGCTTCGCCACCTGGGACGGCGTCTGGTCGAAGGTGGACAGCCGGCAGGGGTCCCGCCGGCCCGACATGTCGCAAATCCGGTAAGGCCTCCGCTGCAGAGGCAGCACCCGGCGGTCGATGAAGGCGGCCACTAAATCGGGCGCGACCAGCCCCTCTCCGGCTCTCATGGTCTTGAGCCGGGCCAGCTTCGCGAGGACGTCCACGAACGGCCCGTCGCCCGTCCAGTTGATCCCGGACGACGGGGCGTTGACAAAAGCCGGCGGCCGGATGTAGTCCCGTGCCGGATCGACGTTCTTCACGTAGAAGAACGTCCGGTGCCACCCCTTGACGGATTCGATGAGGGTGATGCGGGGGAACAAAGGGCCCCGGACGCATATCACCGCGCCCCCGCAGGCGTACGGCTCGTCCTCGTTCCTCGGGCCCTTGAGGTAGAAGAGCTTCCTCCACAGCTCCATGAAGGGGAGGAGGCCGAGGTAACCCTCGCAGAGCGTCACGAAGCTCGAGAGCTGGAGGATGGAGTTGGGCCCGAGGTGGTGCGGCTGAAGATCGAACGTATCCATAAAAAAGCGGCAGAACTGGCTCATCGGCAAACCGAAGCCGCGCGAGAAATGCCAGGCGAAAACCACGAACTCCCCCTCCTGGGGTTCGGGTGCCACCTCGCCGCCCGGCGGACGGGCGGCGACGCGGTCCTCCGACGGCAGCACCCGGGCGCGGCGGAGGCGCGCGATGTCCTCCTCGGTGATGATGGACCCATCCCAGCTGCCGGAGGGTCTGTCAGCCATCTCCGTGGCGGTAGGGCGCGAGGAAGAAGACGGGTGGCGCAGCGACACGAGCCGAAACGGCGAGCAGCGCGAGAGGAGGAGGACGAAGGAAGACGAAGGGGAGAGGGGCGCGTGAGCTGCCTCCGCCCCTCCCCCTCCCCTTATAAACACGGGGCGGCGCCCGGGGGACGTGGGGATTAACTGCGCCCACTCCCCCGGGAAACCCACGGAACGTGGGCATCGTGCGCCGCGGCCGCTGGGGTCCAGGCGCAAAGGATCCCGACCTACGGCCCAAGGCCTACCAGGCTAGACCCGCGGCCTATCGGGCTAGGCCCGGGTAGGCGTCCCATCGGGCTGCAGGCGCGGGACCCACGGCATCATCACACCCCGCGTGGCGCGCTGTGGACCGGCATGAGGCCCGAAGCGGCGCGACGGGACCCGAGGCGGCGGAGGCGGCGGCCGGCGCGGCCGCCGGGCCGGTCCCGCGCGACCGGCAGGCACGACCGGATGAAACCGCCGGTTGCCCCTCGTCGGGCGGACGTGGGCCCCCACCGGCTTCGGGGACTACTAACGGGGTTATTATCCCTGGGTATGCCAAGGGGAGGTAGTTCCGGCTCCTCTCCGAAGACAAACTATACGGCCGGCTGGTCTATGGCCGGCTGGCCCGCGGCCGGCTGGACAGGAGCCGGCCATCTGGCCCCCGGCCCGGCGCGCCTGGCCGCTACTCAACTAGCCCGCCCTCTGACCTCCGGGCGGGCAGGTACCCGTCCTTTCCTACTGCGGCCGGGTACGCTGACAAGACGCGACCCCCACGACGGACTCCGATGTAGCTACAGCGGCCGCTGACGCACGGACGCGCATGGCTACAGTCCGGCTGACCGTACCGCTGACCGAGGATCGATTGGGACCCGGCGGAGCCACAGTACCTCTGCGCCGCCGTCCACTCCGTTACCTGCCCCGGCATGGCTACAGCGTTGCCGGCCGTACCGCTGACTTCGGCCGGCTCGCGCAAGACGACGCCGGGCAGGGCGGCCCGTGCCGCGGCAGGTGAGCGCGGGCCAATAGAAGAACCGGCTGGCGGGCCCCAGCTGGCGATGGGACCGCGCAGCCGGCGGGCCCTACGGGCGACGAGACGGCCCAGCCGGCGGGCCCCTTGGCCGGCTGGAGAGACTGCCAGCCGGGTCCCCCCTTGTAATATCTTAAGAATATTGTACACCGGGGGGTTGGCCTTTAAAACCCCCCGGAGCCCCCATGCATCGGGCAAGAAAGACACGCACGGAGGCTTTCGCCCCCCTCTCACGCCCACGCATAGCAGAGGAAGAGGAGCCGGCTGCTCCTTCTTCTACCCCCAGATATACAGCTCAAGGAGCATCATTGTAACACCTCTCCCCATCCAACTAGACCAGCAGGACTAGGGGTATTACCTCCCACGGAGGGCCCTGAAATTGGGTACATCGTGTGTCCGTCACCGCGTGTGCCTAATCCCGCTCCCGGAGCCCGTCGGCGTCCTTCGGCCCCAACCACTCTCGATAAGCCACCCCATGGCATCTGCCGTGAGAAAACCACGACACAGAGCGACATATCCTTAATAGATCACATGAAATCAAGACGGGGCCTGGGAGTGTGTGTGTGTGAAGCTCTGAAATAGCAAGCCAGCGCGACTCTCTCTCGCCCGTGTCGTTCCCCCGCGAAGCGGCCCGGGCGCAGAACCCTAGCCACCGCAAGCGCACACCCCCAGCACCCCTCCCTCCGCCGCCGCCGGCGAGCGCCGCCGGGCAAAGCCCGCGCGGCTTCGGCGGCGGCGGGCCTTCTCTTCCCTCCGGCCGGTACTGGAGTTGCGCGGGGCTGCTCCCTGGGCGAAGGAGGCGCTCGGCGGCGTGGGAGCTGGGCGCTGTCGAGCGGGAGCGCGGCGCAGCTTGGCGTGCGCTGGAGGCAGGCCGACGCGGCCTGGCAAGCAAGAGGATGGGCGGAGAGCGCGCGTGTGGATCTGGCGTGCCACTGTCGTGCGGGTGGATTTGGCGTGCGCGTGGATCTAGCGTGCCGCTGTCGCGGCGGCGGGCATGGCGGTCAGATGGGCGTGGGACGGCGCGCCAGGGCGGGGTGGAGGCCATGGAGGTGCGGAGGTGCGCGGGACGGCGAAAGTTGCTGGGGAGTCAAGCTCCTGGGCGTGGTGAGCAGTGGCCAGCCCCGATCTAGCCGGATCTGATGCACGACCTGCATTTGTCTTCCCCGGTGCAGATCTGTCGGGGTAGCTGGCCGGCGACCGCCTGGGCGCGGCCCGAGGAAGTGATGTGAAACAGTGCATGTGCGCCGTGGAAATGGTATGCAGGAAGGGCTGGTTGGGTCTCTAGTTTGGGTGGGTGAGGCTGCAGGTGAAAGCCGCGCTCCGGTTGTGGCCGGAGCAGTCGATGGCGGCGCCCTCGGGCATCGTGCCCTTGTTGGAGGCATCGATGTTGCAGCCCCTCTCTCCCCTTGCCCGACATTCTTCGGGGGAAACCCTAGATCCGGTCTTCGGGTCGGACGGTGATGACGCTATCGGCTTTGCTCGGCGTCGTATCTCCTCTTGAGGACATCGTCTTGAAGTTAGACTAGACCAGAGGGACTCGGTGCTCGTGTTGGTGGTTGGCGACGGCTTATGTAGCATCACCGTGAGAGCAGCGGAAGCATCCTTCACATGCAAGTGCGCCAGGCAAGTTATGTCCGCCAACCTCGCGGGATTGAAGCGGCATATGTTTGCTCTATCGGACATAGAGTTCCTCTTTGATGTCGAGTTTTGCGGATTGGCTTGTGGCGGCTCGGATTGATACGACGGTTTTCGGTGTGTACTTTGGTAGCGGCGAAAGCGCTCGGGTGCCCGGCCGGGTGTGTTGTGGGCTGTTGGCCTTCTGAGGTGTTGTATGTATTGTGATGCTTTAGGCGCTGTTTAGGTTTTCGCCCAGTTTTCCTGGATAAACCGAGCAACCCCTTTTCATTCTTCTTCTTTTGGCACTCGCCTTTGCGGTGCATTCCTCCTCTAGGGGTGTTACTTGTAATACATCTTTCTGATCAATGAATTTGGCAGCTCTCCTGCCAACATTCGAAAAAAAAATCAAGACGGGGCCTCCACCATGTGGCAGATAAGGATGCAATGCCATGCATGCATGCATGAACGACTTGGTTGCATCAACGTAAAAGGTTGGGACATGTCGATCGAGCCATAAGCTTTTTGTTACTCCCTTCGTTCCATAATGTAGTGCATATAGATTTCTTGAAAAGTCAAACTTTACCAGCTTTGACTAAGTTTATAGACAAAACTATTTATATCTATAATACCAAATATATATAATATAAAACTACGTCTTATGATAAATCCAATGATATATGTTAGGCATTCTAGATGTAATTGTTTTTTTCCACAAACTTGGACAAAGTTGGTGAACCTTGACTTTTTAAAATATCTATATGCACTACATTATGGAATGGAGGGAGCACGTTATTATGGGTGTCCCAATCAAGAGCTTGCACCTTGCAGGTTGCGCCGCTTGACAGCCTAAAACAAATCGGGTCAGGAGGAGAAGGGGAAAAGGGGCAGGTCTTCGCGTAGCCGACAAGATTCTGAAGGCTGGTGGTGGTTTGGGTCCCGCCCTATTTCGTGCTGCCGTTTGTGTCACGGATGAATCAGCCAACGCCCAACTAACTCGTTTTTCTACTTGATTTTGAAGCTGCATTCCAAACCCTTGATTCTCGTTGGTGCCTTGTCCACATGCAACGCACCCGGCCTCGAGCGGTTTGTGGGGCTCAAGTTAACTTTTTCCCTGCCCAAGCAAATGTAGGTAGGCCATGTGTGATCTTGAACGATTTTCCAGCGATTAGGATGGCTAGCAAGGAGTGTTTCTTCAACTATGCGCGGCGCACAAAGATTTAACTTTGTTTCACCTACTAGATTGGAGACTAGGACCAACTTAGGTGGTCATATTTACTCTCTACAAGATGTATATAATGCATCCCTAATACAAAGGCATGCAACAGCTATACGTGCTACTCCAAGCTAGTGGATAAGTATCTGAATATTTGTTGTTGTTGTTGTTGTTTTTCCTGAAAGGAGGTCAAGCCTATCGGTGTGAAATCGTGACTAGCCGGAAGGTCTAGAGGGGAAACAAAGACTCGGAGTTTATCTAGATTCAGGCCCCTTTTATGAAGGTAAAACCCTACTTTCTGCTTGTGTTTATTTATTGATGGGGTGTACATGGTACAATGGTGATCGTGCTAGTATCAAGTAGTGATGATGAGATTATAAGGTGTATATCGACTAGCCCATCCTCGCCATATAAAGGAGGGTGAGGTCTAGGGTTACATGGAAACCTGTCCGGCTAAGATGGTTTGAAGAGTTGTCTCCGATCTCCAGGTTGACTTGCCTTAGACGGAAGCTGAATCCGGTCTGGTGGGCCTATATCCGGCCTGGTGGGCCTACTTCCGGTGGCGTCAGGTACCATAGATACATGACATAGTCAAGCCCATGGCCTAATTTAGTGCCACATCGAGCCGTAACAAAACAACCTACGAAAGAAAATGAAAAAAGAAATCTACGTCTGATCATACTGGAGAGTGCCATACAATAATAGCAAGCATATATGAGTATCATGCATATGATACTGATAGAAAACTAGTTTTAGCTGATTTTTAGCAAAACCCACTTTTTAGCGTTGCCTCCCCAGTCTTCCCTTTATACCTGGCCCAACAACTCTGGCGCCGGCATTCCCGCACCCGTCAAACCTCCTCCTTGCCTCCAGACGAAATGCCAAGGCCAACTGCCGCGTCCCTAGCTCGAGTTAGATTTGACTGACATGGCGCCTGCATGGCAGCAAACTCATGAAATATAAGATTATTCCGTGATCTAGAAAGTATGATATGTACAATACAAAGGAAAACTCAAATGTAAGAGACTAATCGTCGTTATGGTGGGAAAATCATAAAAATTTAACACGTCGTGGGAACAAGTTGGTTGACACCGCATGTTGACACTTCTGCAACACGTTAAGTCACAAGGTAGTAGGACCGAAACTTATCCACAAGAAATCAAGTGGGATGTAGACAATAGCTAATGAAAACCATACTATAACCTGCTGTCGTGGGAACGATTCCGACAGTACAAAGGGGGTAGGGTAAAGGAGCATGATCTACCGAGATGCATATGGGTGACACGGCATTTTAGCGAGTTCGGGCCTCTCACGGTGGAGATAACAACCCTACGTCTCGTGCTCCGGAGAGGCTTTGTTTTATCTGAGTATAGATCCGGAGATTACAATGTGTGTGGGAGAGAGCGAAGAACGGATCCCGTGCCTGAGCTAAGTCCGGAAACTAGTAGAGAGAGATGAGAGAGATGAGAGAAGAATCAGCCCCCTTCGTACTAGTGGTGGGGGGTGGCTTATATAGAGTGCGCCACCCCTTCACCTCCTATGTTACAAAGTGGGGCATTGATGCCGTAACGCCAGATGGTGCTTCGGCTGCCTTGTCGACTGTCGGTCTTCGCATATCCGAGTGAGCCACACGACCGAGTGGATTGTTTGTCGAGTGGCTCATGCGTCATGGTGATTTCAGTCGGAGTCTTCCTTGTAATCTTGTAATCTTTACGTTCCCCAATGTGGTGTCCTTAGTTAGGGTATGTAGGTCAGGCTTAAGACCCTACCCTAGGTACATATCCCCAACATTAGCCCCCGAATGGATCGGGGTTCGAGTGAAAAAGGGACCAATGCAGGTTCTGATAAGACACAAAAATTCCGAATGCATTTTAGGGCTTCACACAAGTCTGCGTCGATTGGAATCTTTGTCATTTACCCTAATCAATTCTGTCTTGATATGCGTTTTCTTCTGGTGCATACTTGCTTGTTTTCCCCTCGAGTAGAGCAGGTCTTAGTCGAGTGGTTTCTAGTCCAGTGGGGGCACGCTGAGTGCACCCACTGGGTGTAGTCCCCGAGACCGCTGTCGAATGGCGGTGACATCAGCAGGGGTCTTAGATTTGTTTTGATAGTCGCTTGTCACTCGACAGGCCGGACCTGGTCGAGTGATAGTAGGTCCAGTGGGGGCACGCTGAGTGCACCCACTGGGTGTAGTCCCCGAGACCGCCGTCGAGTGCTTGCATCGGCGGGGGTCTGATAGAGACAATGTTTGCATGTTTGCTTTCCAATCCTTTGCTTGGCTAAGTTTGTTTGGTTTCTGAGTGAGATGGATGCTCATTACTCGGAAGAATTTTGAACTTAGGCGAAAACTGGTTCGCAACTAAGTTTCCGAGTGAAAGTGTTGCCTGTCACTCGGAACAGCCTTTAATTTAAGCGAGGTCTGACTCGCGGCTAAGTCCCCGAGTGAGAGGAGTGCTCGTCACTTGGGAGAGTTTTTAACTTAAACGAAGACTGGTTCGCAGCTAAGTTTTCGAGTGAATGGGATGCTATTCACTCGGCAGGGTTTTTAACTTAGGCGAAAACTTGTTCGCGGCTAAGCCCCCGAGTGAGAGAAGCGCTCATCACTCGGAAGAGTTTTCAACTTAGGCGATACGGAATCGCAGCTAAGCCCTCGAGTGTGGATGATGTCCTCACTCGGAATGGTTTTTAACTTAGGTGATACGGAATCACAGCTAAGCCCCCGAGTGTGGATGATGTCCTCACTCGGAGTGGTTTTTAACTTAGGTGATACGGAATCACAGCTAAGCCCCCGAGTGTGGATGATGTCCTCACTCGGAGTGGTTTTTAACTTAGGCGATACGGAATCGCAGCTAAGTCCTCGAGTGAGGATGATGTCCTCACTCGGAGTGGTTTTTAACTTAGGTGATACGGAATCACAGCTAAGCCCCCGAGTGTGGATGATGTCCTCACTCGGAGTGGTTTTTAACTTAGGCGATACGGAATCGCAGCTAAGTCCTTGAGTGTGGATGATGTCCTCACTCGGAGTGGTTTTTTTTTAACTTAGGCGATACAGAATCGCAGCTAAGCCCCCGAGTGTGGATGATGTCCTCACTCAGAGTGGTTTTTGACTTAGGCGATACGGAGTCGCAGCTAAGCTGAGCGATGGCGCGCGGGGCGGCCAAGTGATGAAGACGTGCCACACGGAGTGGCGATGCGCGGGGCATCCGAGTGAGGTAGACGAGTCCGGCTGAGTGGCGACGCGCGGGGCGGCCAAGTCATGTATGTCGAGGAGGCGTCCGACCCAGTGACGGCACGCGGGACGGCCGTGTCCAGCACGTCATCGAGGGGGCGTCCGAATACGTGATGACGCGCGGGGCGACCGAGTCGAGCATGTCGTCGCGGAGGCATCCGAACAAGTGGAAACACACGAATGATCGTTGCGGCGACTGAGCCTGAGTAGCGACGAAGATGGCGCACAGATGCGTCGAGTGATCGCGTAACCTGTGTATGAAAAATAGCACAAGCCAACATAAAAATTTATCAAAGTAATTTGATCTTTGCTGAAATAATTTTTGAAAATAATATCCATAGACACCCAGTGGGTGTGCCAGGTGCTTATTGGTTCGAAACCAGCAAGGGTCTAAAAGAGTGAAGAATCCGACTGTACTTGCGCAAGTGAAGGATCCGACTGAACTCGTTTGAGTACTGGACCCAAAAGAAGCGGAAGTGAAGTGTTCCGACATAAAAATAAACAACCGAGCGCAGAGGTACACTCGGTGGCGTGGCCTCCGAGTGAACGTCATGTACGACTTCCTCGACACTCGGTAATGCGGAAATAACTATTTAATTGAATGCAGCGTATGAAGAATGACTTAGCTGTCCGACGGCGCGCGGAGCGGCCGAGTGTCGAAGGAGCGTCCAGCTGAGTGACGGCGCGCAGAGCGACCGAGTGACGAAGGAGCATCCGGTTGAGTGACGGCGCGAGGAGCGGCCGAGTGTAGAAGGAGCGTCCAGCTGAGTGACGGCACGCGGAGCGACCGAGTGACGAAGGAGCGTCCAGCTGAGTGACGGCGCGCGGAGCGACCGGGTGATGAAGACGGGCCGCACGGAGTGGTGATACGCGGGGCATCCGAGTGAAGTAGACGCGTCTGGCTGAGTGGCGACGCGCGGGGCGGCCAAGTGATGTAGACGCGTCCAGCACAGTGGCGATGCGCTGGGCATCCGAGTGAGGTAGATACATCTCACTGAGTGGCGACGCACAAGGCGGTCAAGTAACGGCACGCAGGGCGGCCTAGTCGAGAATGTTGTCGCGGAGGCATCCGACCAAGTGACGAAGACGTGCCTCGCCGAGTGGCGATGCGCGGAGCTGCCGAGTGATGACGACGCGTCTCGCCGAGTGGCGATGCGCGGAGCTGCCGAGTGATGACGACGCGTCTCGCCGAGTGGCGATGCGCGGAGCTGCCGAGTGACGACGGAGCGTGCAGCAGAGTGACGGCGTGCGGGGCGTACGAGTGACGAGGGAGCGTCTCGCCGAGTGGCGATGCGCGGAGCTGCCGAGTGATGACGACGCGTCTCGCCGAGTGGCGATGCGCGGAGGTGCCGAGTGACGACGGAGCGTGCAGCAGAGTGACGGCGTGCGGGGCGGCCGAGTGACGATGGAGCGTCCGACTGAATGGCGATGCGCGGGGCGGCCAAGTGACGAAGACGTGCCTCGCCGAGTGGCGATGCGCGGAGCTGCCGAGTGATGACGACGCGTCCAGTAGAGTGACGGCGCGCGGGGCGGCCAAGTGACGATGGAGCGTCTTGCCGAGTGGCGATGCGCGGAGCTGCCGAGTGATGACGACGCGTCTCGCCGAGTGGCGATGCGCGGAGCTGCCGAGTGACGACGGAGCGTGCAGCAGAGTGACGGCGTGCGGGGCGGCCGAGTGACGATGGAGCGTCCGACTGAATGGCGATGCGCGGGCGGCCAAGTGACGAAGACGTGCCTCGCCGAGTGGCGATGCGCGGAGCTGCCGAGTGATGACGACGCGTCTCGCCGAGTGGTGATGCGCGGAGCTGCCGAGTAACGACGGAGCGTGCAGCAGAGTGACGGCGTGCGCGGCGGCCGAGTGACGAGGGAGCGTCTCGCCGAGTGACGATGCACGGAGCTGCCGAGTGATGACGACGCGTCCAGTAAAGTAACGACGCGCGGGGCGGCCGAGTCAGACATATTGACGAAGTCGCGGTCCTCCAAGTAAGCAGTGACGACGACGCGCCAGCAGCCGAGTGCATACGGACTGTTCGAGTGGATGTCACATGATGCAGCTGTGTGCCGTCATCGTACAGGTGTTTAGCGAGTGCTTGACGTCGGACCGAGGAACCGCCAGGGCGTCGTGACGGAGGCCGTCGCTCATCGGATTCTCCAATGCCTGGCGTTACCATGCATTGATGGGATTGCCCACTTCCAAAACCTGTACGCACATGCAGGCGTTAATTAGCGGTGATTAAGCATGGCCGTTCATGTATGTAAGAGAAGTTTCTTTCTCCCACAGTCATTTATCTCCTGCACGAAGGAAATAAACGAGGGGAATTAAGGTTAGAAAGAGAGTGGAAGGCGGGGCGCAGAGCTCCCTGGTCGGCCATGGCGGCTGCCGTGGATTTAGGACGAAACCAGCGCGGCGTGTCCGTCGTCAGAGGAGGTGATGAAGATGCGACTGAAGCTTGTTGTCTGGCTGAGTGAACAGGATCCGTCCGACTGGACAAGTTCCATCCGAGTGAACCTAAGGGTTGTGAGAATGAGCGTCGTCCGAGTGCACCGCCCATCCGAGTGAACCACGGCTGGGCCGCAATCCGATCAGCGTGGGGCTGGCCGGATAGGCCGGCGCGGAGTGCTGGGCTCGGAGGCGTTGGTGAAGTTTAGCATGGATGTGCCCATGAGCGCATGAGCGCTGCTACCTCGTCCGGAGGCGGGTGGCTGCTTGCGGCCATGGACGCCATGCAACGGAGGCAGCGGCTGACGATGACGTTGACTTGGTGTAGAGCTCGGAGCCTCGGACCGTCATAGAGTAATAACTCTGGTAATTAGCATTGAAGGAGTTGTCCATGTTAGAGTCTGCATGCACGAGGCGTTAGAACCAATTAAGCAAGACTTAAAGCCGGTTGTGCATGAAACGGAGGTTTCCCATTCCCGCGGATCGCTTTATGCATGCAGACTTATTGCCACGCCGTTGCTTGTGCCTTCATCACGGAAGTCGCAGCAGGGTGGCGGACGCCAGCGGGAGGAGTCGCTGCGCACGGGGGGTGCGGCCAGCCCGGTGATCGTGTTCATGGGCTCGACGATGACGTTGCAGATGAAGCCGGAGGCGACGATGGGGTGGACCGCGTCGGTGATCGTGTTCATGGGCTCGACGACGACGTTGCAGATGAAGCCGGAGGCGACGATGGGGCGGGCCGCGTCGGTGATCGTGTTCATGGGCTCGACGACGACGTTGCAGATGAAGCCGGAGGCGACGGACCAGATCGTGCCGGTGGTCGTGTACAGGAGCCCAACGGCGTCATACAGGAGACCAGAAAGGACGGTACGGACCGCGCGCCGTTGGCCGTTTTTTTTTTATTTGGTCGCCGTTGAAGATGATCATGTGAGAAGGCAAGAAATATGGGGAACGACCTGTCATTTTCTCTTCTCCTCAGCTTCATGATCAATCATGTATGTGTATGTCTGATCCTTCAGGAGTAAAAGACAAACTCATGGTTAAATAATTGATTGTAAAAAGACTAGATGGAATCGATACTTCCCTGATCCTCTTGTTTGTATAATGGCGTGATGGCCAGTGAATTTCTCCGGCGATGGTCGTTGATCCGCTGCCGAAGATTGAAGAAAAAACCATTTGCACCATGGCTCGATAGACGCCAGGCCCCAAGGTGGGCGCCAACTGTCGTGGGAACGATTCCGACAGTACGAAGGGGGTAGGGTAAAGGAGCATGATCTACCGAGATGCATATGGGTGACACGGCATTTTAGCGAGTTCGGGCCTCTCACGGTGGAGATAACAACCCTACGTCTCGTGCTCCGGAGAGGCTTTGTTTTATCTGAGTATAGATCCGGAGATTACAATGTGTGTGGGAGAGAGCGAAGAACGGATCCCCTGCCTGAGCTAAGTCCGGAAACTAGTAGAGAGAGAGAGATGAGAGAGATGAGAGAAGAATCAGCCCCCTTCGTACTAGTGGTGGGGGGTGGCTTATATAGAGTGCGTCACCCCTTTACCTCCTATGTTACAAAGTGGGGCATTGATGCCGTAACGCCAGATGGTGCTTCGGCTGCCTTGTCGACTGTCGGTCTTCGCATATCCGAGTGAGCCACACGACCGAGTGGATTGTTTGTCGAGTGGCTCATGCGTCATGGTGATTTCAGTCGGAGTCTTCCTTGTAATCTTGTAATCTTTACGTTCCCCAATGTGGTGTCCTTAGTTAGGGTATGTAGGTCAGGCTTAAAACCCTACCCTAGGTACATATCCCCAACACCTGCAACTAGTGAAGAGGTCGGTAGCATGCTGTGGAGAGCCGTGATGGCGGAGGCGCTGTCCATGGGCTCTCCATGTTCGGCCATGGCAATGGCGCATGCAGGCGACCGAAGGGGCCCTCGCCCTCCTCAAAAAATTCCACAGCAGCCAACTCCCGCTCTAGTTCGTCACCACTAGGGTCGTCCAGGTGGGATGGATTGGTTCGCTGGACCACCAGGAATTAGTTTGTGTGCGGCTGGTGGTGCCGACATTTGCATCGGTGAAGACACACACAAAATTATCGGCAACAGAGAAGTGAATAATCATGGCGGCGGCGGTGGCCTCCGCCGGTCACTGTGGCGGGGGCGGCGGCTCTCAATGACCACGACAAGGAGATCAATAGGCGCAATAGCGCATCTGCAGGCTCGTCGGCGTATTTGCAGGCACGACGACGATGGTCATGTGTCACTCACTGAGGACGCAAAGAGGATTATCGTCCGGTGCGAGGGCAACGGCCATCGCACAAGGAGCCTCGAGGCGTCAATGGCAGAGTCTGGTGTTGACGAGCGAGGGGCACATTGATTGTTCCCCGCTGGCTTCTAACATCGGAATGTAGACTCCAATAGTGTGGATGTTGCACTGTGAGTTACGTCGGCGTGGAGTGACAGCGGCCCAGTTCACGCTAAGACATGGGCGTCCACCTGACTGTCATGGCGATGGTCTAAGGTGGGAAGACGCCCCATCAGTATGCTAGCGCCTTTTGGCCCTGGCGTGGAGTACCAGCGAAGGCGACTATGAACGATCCTTTTTCAAGATGCTGTTTTGAACATCGCTTCATGTCTGGAGTGAAAACTCTTGTTCTAACCTTTATGGGTCGGGCTTCGTAACGACGACCTTGTGGCGTTACCTTGTTGAAGGCGTTATCTACTTGATGTTGTATTTGTCTTCATTGACTGATCTCAGCAATCAGGATGAAAAGCCATGTCCATGACATGGTCGGACGCGATGACGATGACACAAGGGCGTTATTCCTTCTTGAAGGCATTGCCGCAGAAGAAGTATTATGTTGTAATGGCTCGGACAGTGGTTGTTGTTTGTTTTGTACTGTGCTTAATAATTAATAAAAATGGATGTGTGCATCACATTGACGAGAGACCGGGGGTTTAACCTCCTTTTAAAAAAAAACTAAAACATTATAACTCACAACTGGCCGTTGACATCGATGCATCTATATCCACTGTGATCAGATGTGTATAATCAGGTCGGTAACCTTACGATGCAACTTCTGTAAGGCACATGATTTTTTCCTATCATTTCTTCCACCGCCTTTTGTTCTTGCGAAGTATGGGGCATGATACTCACAAGTGATAAAGAAACAGCAAATATGACAGCAAAATTGCAACTAAAAGGTGCCCTTCCTCATACTTTGGAGTACAAAAAATGGAACAAGGGCCAAACAACATACTACGAAAAGACAGGACCGATCAATCAGCTCCCGCGTCGACCAGTCGACCTGGCCGGCGATGTACTAAAAATCCAGAAATCAAAACAAACCTGTCCACACATGTACCGACTGACTGGAGTGGAGGAGGTAGTACTGCCGATCACGCGGCCGGGAAGCAGGCCGGGCCGGAGTCAAGTCATGGCGAGTGAGTACGTAGGAAAGCAAAGCTTCCCCATGCCCGCGTGTTCCGCTTTGCCTCGGCCGGTGGTCGTGGGACTCGCGGCGCGCTTGCGCCGTGACACTTGTGCCGCTCGCCGGCGTTGCTGCCTGTGATGGAGGAGAAAGCTGGATCTTTCCGCGGTTTGGGATCTTCGCTCCATTTGCAGGAATCTGCCCTGTTCGTTCCTACTTCGGTTGTTGATGTCAGGTGATAGGTCACAAGAGATTTGGTGGAGCTTGGATGCTTCGTTACTGCTTTAAAAAAAATTAACAAGTACTGCTTTGATTTGGTTTGTTATTGGCAGAAATCATCACCTTTTGACGGACGGTGCTCATTTCCAAATGAATCATAAGTCATTGTTTGTGCTGGCTTGTAATAAAGCTGTCGTCGGAAGGAAATCGAACTTCTTCGAGGTTAGTAGGATGGGCCCATATACACACCGGTGGCAATGCCCTATAGGCCGGACGGCAGGCCTTTAGAACAAGTGCACTCCACAGGGCCAGAACGTGTTGTTATTCGACACATAACCGAGTGAAGTACATGTTCTTCCCCTTTGTCCTAAAAAAACATGTTCTTTACCTGCAAAAAGGAAGCATCTTCTAAAAAACAAAGTGAACAGTAGCACCATTACTGTTGCCTAAATTTTCCATAAAAATATTGCCACCTATATATCTCTACATCGGTCTAGCTCTCATTTTTCCTGCTTAATGCTCCCTTGTACGAAATCAACAACACTTATTTTAAGACGGAGGGAGTAACAAGTAAGGGTCTGTTCACTCACCCTACAGGCCGTGAACTCCTCAACTTCATCGCTAGGATCCTGTCACCTGCTTCTCCCGAGCGGCGGCGAGCATTCAATGACACGGCTTCTCACCGAAATCATTAATTAAAGGAGGGCACCTCTTTGCAAGGTCATTTACATCTCCTTTGATGGTAATAAGTGGTGCACCGTCACTTGTTGCAATCAGAGAATTTGTGTAGGTTTTCTCACCCCAACGCACGAGGATGGGAGGTTGGTTATATGTTTTTCACATGTCCAAGTCTTTTTAAAACAATCATTCTTGGGCCATGTATTCAAATCATGAACCATTTTCACCGTTGTATTTCTCGTGTCGAGAGCTTCAAAATTATATTCCATTTTAATAGATTTCAACGAACTTCGTTCAGGCAAAAATTATGCTCCCAAAGTGAACTAAGATGAGCTTCCAAATTGCACTAACGCGTGCTTCCATGTGAAACTAACTTGTGTTCCTGTGGAGTGGATCACAAATATGCTCCCGCGAGGAAGCACATATGTGTTCCTTGTAGGAGCATAACTATGCTTCCCAAGTAAATTAACTTGTGCTTCCCGCGGATTGAAGCACAGTGCTCCACCCGGGAGCACAACATACTCATGCTACAAAAAAAACAAGGAAGCATGAAAAATGAAAAATAAAGGAAAACAAAAAAGAACTAGAAACCGGGAAACAACCAAGAACCTAAAAAACAAAAATAGAAAACACTTTAGTGGGGGTTGGTCTAGCGAACAACACATGACGGCACTGGGGCGCAACACGTGAAGCTGTTGAAGCGCTACCACATAGGGGGTGCCTTCAATTAGTTGCTCCCGCATCTCTCTCCTACGAGGAGCTAGTTTGAAGCCAATAAAATTGTTCCAAGATGGCCCATTCAACATGAAATTTATAGTAGACTCACAGCCAACTCGCTCAGATAGTTGGATTGGCTATAGGCCTGGCCAGTTGTCGAGTGTTTTAAAGTCTTTTTTAATTGAGGCTACTGTTTCGCGCGAGGGCTATGTCTTGCTTGTTGCGAGACGTAGCCCTGCTTCGTCACTGGTGTTCGTTGATGCGTCGTCTTACTGGATCGGACCAGTCAAGTGGTTTTTTGTGAAGGCTCGGGAGCACTAGTTTGTGGAACCTTTCACTGGCTCTCGCGGGTTTTGGGAAGGTTCCACGCAGTTTTTTCTTCTTCTTTATTTTCCCGTGCTTTTCTCTATGGTTTTCATCATTTTTTTTTGTTTTTTTGTTCCTCTTTATTATTTTTCCTAATACATGTAGACCTGTTTTTGATACACTTTATACTTTTTCCGTAGACACATTGAACATGTTTTTATACTCGTTGAACTTCTTTTACATACATGAATATATTTATGAGTATATGCTTGACCATTTTTAATACATGTTAAACATTTTAAAATAAAATTTGAATATTTTTTAATATATGTGAAAGGTTTTTTCATATACACTTTGAATATATTTAAAAAAAATACATGAGCAACATTTTCTAATACAAGTTGTAAATTTTTGTATACACATTGCGCATTTCCTTGATACACGTTGATTTTTTTCAAAATGCACGATGAACATTTTCGTCTAATACATGTTAAACGTTTTTCAAATGAATGTTGAAAATTATTCGAATATACGTTGATTTTTTAATACATATGAAACATTTTAGATACACCGTGAACTTTTTTTCGAAATACACGTCGAACTATTTCTAGTACACGTTATACATTTTTTGTATACATGCCGATTTTGAATACATTATGACCATTTAAGAAAAAATATATGTTTGAGCTTTTTTCAATAAATGATGATCATTCGAAAAATAAATGTTTGAACAATTTTCAATACACGATGACCATTTAAAAATACATGTTTGTATGAACAATCTTGTTATACAGCATTAACATTTTTAAATGCGTGATGAATGCTTTAAAAAATTAGCAAATGTTTTTTGAACATGCATTGAGAATGTTTCCAAATATAAACAAAGAATAAAAACATGGGCTCGCCATGATGTGCACTATGTTGAACGCAAAACATGGGCCCGGCCCATCTGAGATGTGATGTAGACGAACGTCCCATACGTCTCGCAAGATGCAAGGTATAGGCACGATGGCTCGCTGCTCTTGTGGCACCAGGCACTAGCAGTCAGCGGCACCTCACCAGCGGAGAAGAACGAGAGGCTACTCGATGGAGCCGCGCAGGTGGGCAAGAGGCGGAAGCATGTGCTCGCGACACACAGAGCACGACGTAGCCCCTGGGGGATCCTGGAGCGGCGGCGAGTAGGAACCTCGGCTGGTGCTGGATCCATGAAGGGCGCGTCATGTGGCGGTGGCCGGTGGGTGAGGCTATCGGGCGCAATGGATGTTGGATGCATAGGAAAAGGAAAAGGACCGGGACAACATGAAACTTGGGGCAGTCGCAAAAAAAAAAAAAAAACATGAAACTTGGGGCCGCGGCGACGACGGGCGGGTTATGGCACCGGCCGACGACTCTGGTCGATGGGCTCTGGGAGTCATGTAGCTAGGCTTACGAGATGATGCAGGGGAATGGAGAGATGTTGTTTGGTCGTGGGGATTGAAGATCAAACCGATATGCTCGCTCAGTTCAAGGTGGCGACGAGGTGTAATTTCGGCCAACTCCCACTTCTTCAAAATCTGGGAGATGCAAATTGCTAGCTCATGCGTCAAAAAAAAATTGCTAGCTCCTCAAATCCTTCTAATACACTACCACGAGCAGCCAACTTCTTGTTCTAAACTTCTGGAGTTGCCCCGTTCGGCCCAGCTCCGGACCGGGAGTTCGAGGAGTCGGTAGTAAGTTCCCGTTTATCACTTTATCTACTGCACAAAAGTAGTTTTAATGTTTAGTAAAGTTAGCATATTCCATCAAGGTCACGAACAGCTGGGACTAATGAATAAGCAATATACTCGTAGGCCTTATGTACGGACTTTTTTGGAGCAACAGGTCTTATATCTAGTAAACTCAACCAACTCAACAACGGGGATGTAGCTCAAATGGTAGAGCGCCCGCTTTGCATGCGGGAGGCACGGGGTTCGATCCCCCGCATCTCCAACATTTTTTCTCTGGATCGTTTCTACGATCCCCGCATCCCCAATACTCTCTCTCTCTCTCTCTCTCTCTTTTGTTCCTTTCAGCAAACGGAGGGTAGCGCAAAGGTCAGAATTACCAGGCGGATATTGGCCTTTTTTGCTTTCTCTGGATGATCCAACTGCCTCCTGCCACAAAATCTTTGCCCTTGCCCGCACCCCAAAGAGATCCTCCTGTCGTCACCCTTTGACTGCGATGCGAACGATCGAGCTCATGCTCATCGATGGATGAGCTTGCTGCACGCCTCTGCGCATTTCTGCTCTGAAATGTCATTTCCCTGCACAGAGAAATGGCCGTTCCGCACTGCCTACTGAAAGAACAGACTTGTAGTACTCCCGTGATAACGAGAACTAGGCTAGTAGTGGCCCGCATGCTTTCTGGACTCCAGGTTCGATTGTTTTCTTCAGACAAATCCTCTGCCAGTGGTAGCGCTTCTGAACTCATTGACAGATGCTCTGCTTCTGCTTGTAAGCCTTCTTATTCTCGCTTCGTGTCATCTTCTTCTTTAGACAATCCCTAATCCATGTCATAATTCTTGTTTCTGCAACTTAAGTCCTCGCTTCGGGCAGATAAATAACGTTTTCGGCCAGAACAGCACTGTGCGCAGGTCAGCATGTTCTCTGAATTTCCACCAGCATCTTCTCATGGATATGAACATGAGACACCACAGTTACATCACAGGAACAACCGAGCAAATGCATCATCTTATAACCATCGATCTCCTAAAGAAGATAAAGAGTTAAAAAGACAAGGCTCATAACAAGCTGATCATCCATTTCATAATGCTCACACACAAGAGCAGCTAACTCTAAAACCCACACGGAGGCGCCACGGATCATGCAACCGGCCGGCCGGCCGTCACTACAACGAAAATCGGCGGAGTCAGCCGCCGAGCCCGTCGTCGAAGTTGAGCGCGTAGCTGAGGGCGTCGTAGTGGAAGCAGAACCGCTGCCTGTGCCACCTGCCACGCTCCGAGTGCAGCCGCCGGATGGCAGCACGGAGCCGCCAGTAGAGGCTCCGCGTGAAGCACTTGCTCCAGCCTCCCGCCACCACGGTGACACCGGCTGCCTCCACTGCAGCCATTCATGGGGTAGAAAAAGGAGAGGCGGACGCTCTTGGGGCGAGCTCTGTGTGCCCTCACTCTCAAGTCTCAGCTGGTGAGGGGCTATATAAGTCTCATGCAGCCTTTTTCCTTTGTTTCTTCTTTGCGGGGTATCTTGTTTTCTTCCTCTGCCTGCCTTTGGCATCCCTAAAAATATGGAACACCGGTGCACATCAAACACAATAAGGTACGCGGTAAGGGCGCACGCTGGTGGTGTCCACGTGGGCAGTGCCCATCTCCCCACGTGAAGAGAGAGAGAGAGAGAGAGAGAGAGCCCATCCATCGCTTTCACCAGACCCGCCGCCGCCTCCTTAATTTCGCTCTCTAGGAGGCAATTCACCAGACACGCCAACGTCCCATCCATCGCTTGGAGGCGAGGTGAACTACAGGGACGCGTGCACACTAACCGTTCGACAGAATGTTAGTGGCTACGGGAGGAGCAAATGGCCAAGCTAAATATGACAGCCGGGACATAAATGTCAGTGAGAATAGCCTCTAATCCTGGTCGGAATTAAATCTGAGAACGGGTTCATAACTAAACCATAACCGTACACGTACGTCTCTAAACTAAACCTGAACCATAACCAATTAATACCAGTTTCAGCCCAACCAAAACTAAACCCAATATTTTCCCCACCCAAACCAGTTTAAACCCAGTACATAACTATGGGTTTAAACCCAATACAAAACCGTATTCAATTTCGGTTTAACAGTGACATGCCAAACAAGATTTTAAACAATAATGTAGAGCTACTGCTTAGACTACTTTCTCTGCCATACTGAAATAGAACAAAGCAGAAAGTTCATCTATTTTCTGCGGGACTAGCAACTGGACAACGCATTTGGAAGCAGAGAAAGAATGAGTTCTACAAAATCATCAGAATTGTGTTGTTGCTCCCTCAGCCAATAAATATGCTTCTTCGTCGGCTCGTCGCCGGCATATGTGAGATGACTTTGCTGCTTGATAAGGTCTGTAGGTCCCCCAGCCAAGCCGCGACACTTCCGCACCACCATGCTACACCACTATTGCATCACAGAGAGAGTTCTATCAGATCATAACTTTTTGAGAATTGAGAAGCATAATCAGCTATAGAGCAAGAAAATGCTAGAATATAGAGCAAGAAAGTTCCTAAAATGCAACCTACACTTCAGGATCAAAAACCATGGCTGGCTAGCCTCACTTCACACACTACACAGACAGCTAGCTGAGCAAAAATAACTAGTAAATGGGTAGACATGAAACTGAAACATGCTGTCTATGCTCTCCATACACGTTGGAGAAAGAAGTGCCCTGTTGTATACATACAAGTCCAGTACAGCGGAATTCTTCAATATGTGCTACCTTAAACTAGGACATGCAAATAACCAAAAAGAGAACATTCAGAAATGACAAGATTAATCTATTTTGTAGCAAGATAGATGGCAAGACAGTTGACCTTGAAGGCAGTAAGAAATTTCATCATCTTATCATTGATCTGAGAATTAAAATGCAAACAAGTAACGACACCTATTTTGTTAGCGAATGGCAAGACTGGTTTCTGAATAGCAGCTAAACTAACATTGAGTGGCAGCATTTGACAGAGATGATAAAGTAGGAGAAACTGTGACATCCAAAAGCAAGCGCAGCATGTAGAATAAAACAAGGTGGAATCCCATTAAGCGTCTAAATCATCATGGTTCACGAGATTGGTAACGAAATGAAAAATGGCAAAGGTAAACATCTGAGCTTTGTTTTGCACCGCTAATTCAGAACACATGTACTTGGACTTGCTAAGACAGAAGCAAGCCACAATTGTGCCTAGCAAAGCATGCCACGACAGCTAAACATGCCATGAAGGGACCTCCCAAAATCCATGGTGGCCCAGATGAAACTGCACTCGTTTTGTACCGAGTCAGGAGGAGGCGTGCGTGCGGCGGGCGGCGGCCGAGCCGGGAGGAAGATGCCCTTTTCTTTGGTCTGGGTCGTAGTTGCCTAGGAGGCGAGGAACCAGTGCAAATAACCGGGCTGTACCCATAGTTTTTAGCCCAAATACATCAAATGGTTTCGGCCCATAACCAACCATACCCAAACTGCTTTCTCTCTAAACCCAAACCAAACCAAACTTAAAAAGCATCAGCCCAATAAAAACTAAACCAGTCAAAGCCCAGTATAAAAACCAAACCATTTAAACCAGTTTTTCCATAACCATTCTCAGATTTAGTCGGAATCAACTTTTTCCTGGTGCGCCAAACAGATTCGGGGTTGATCTTGACCGGGATTGATGAATATAGCCAGGGTACTGATTTCAGGGATTAGTTAGAAGGTCAGGGTTCAATTCCGACAAGGTGTATGAGTTTAAGGTTTTTTTCAGACTTCACCCCCCATCCCAGGAGTGAAATCCAGGTGATCGTCGACGTCCTCGTTCGACGCGTTCGCCTTTGAGACGCCTACGCGTGGGTCGAGCACCGCCGTGCCGAGGGCATCGTGTGCAACCCCCGCCCCGTCCGTCCGCGGCGCCGGCGCGTGATGTGGCGTGTCGTGGCCGTGCTGGGTTGGCCGGCCGATACCATGCGGATTCGATTCAACGAGGTCGCCAGCGACCTGCTGCGGGAGCGGGAGAGCATGATCTGGTCCGGCTAGTCCCAGGCACGCTGCTGCGGCTTGTGCAGCAGAACGGCGACAGCAGCGGCGCGTCCCGTCCGGAGAGAGCTGCGTCGACCAAGAGTTCTTCGTCGTCCACTTCCATGGCCCCAAGGACAGTACGCCCCCATCCCATTCCCATCGCATCTCCTGCTTGATTATTTTGCTTCTTTTAATTAATTCTCAGTTAGCTAGCATATGACAAGTTTCTGTGACATATAATGTACGTAGTAGTATGCAGATTCTCAGTTTAGCCTGAGTTTCAGTTATGAATATGTCCATGGCTGCTCACAACATCCAATAGGAAGCTATGAATGCATCTCAAACCGGATGAAGCTATGAAGCCATGAAATGCATCTGAGATCGGATGAAGCTATGAAATCGAAACTGAGATCGGATGAAACTATGAAATCGTTTAAGTGCATTTTTTATGTATGAACATCTATTCATTATCTCTTGTTTGCTGTCTGTTAGAGTTGCCAAACTTCGTGAAGATGTGAAAAAGAACCTGAAGATCCGGATAGTAGGTAGTAACCGGTGATATGTTTTTGTCAGTGAGCTTTCAGTTATGACTGCTGCACTTCAGACTTCAGAGATCCTAAGCTTTGATTGATATACAATGCGTGTTGCTGTTCATGTCAAATTTGATAGTTCTGATCAAGTACAGTATGAATATTGGCCTGTTATGTCGGTATGTATTGCTCTTTTATCTGCTATTTGCCCATAATTAGGGACAATAGCTTCAGATTATGGTCCCATCTATATGTTGGCTCCCATCTATTCTAGCTTGTGGCCATATCAAGGGTTCTCGCTGTCTAATTCGGTGGATATTACCTTTGTTCTCATAGAGATTGTCCCTGGGATCATCATTAGGCTATTGGCTGTTCCTGGCTGTCCTCATGAATTCATTTTAGATTTGAATTTATAATCAAACACTGCAATTTTGTATTTCTATCAGTATAATGGTATGTCACCTATCCTATTTTCTGCAGGTACACATGAATCTATGATCCAGATTCTAGGTACATCCTTTACTACAACAAGCCGGGATATACTGAAAAGTGTACTGCTTATATAGTGAATATATTTAATTCATATGGACGTCTGCTGAATGCTTGCTGCTATCTTTGGTTCATATGGTTGCCGGCTTGACGCTCATTGCTATCTTTAGTTCATATGGTCGTTGGCTGGACACTCATTGCTATCTTTGGTTCATAAGTTCTGCATACCTGGTTAGTTCAGATTTTTTTTTTGAGGGAATGGTGGGTGCAGAGTTAGTTTTTATGGTTACTGAAACCATGCAAAATGTGTCTTCCCCCCTCCTCTATGGTCCCTTAAATTTAAATCTCATACATGCCATGCAAAAATTGTTCACTTCCAGAGTCTAGCTCAAAGAAGTTCATAACGAAGATGTCTGTTGCTACTGAATTAGGGACTTAAATTCAAGTTTTCTCTCTGTTGCTACTGAATTAGGGACTTAAATTCAAGTTTTCTCTCTGTTGCAACAGAATTGGGTTTAAATTCAAGCTTCCTCTCATTATTTTACATGTCTTTTGTACTCTACTGAACATGTATATACAGTGTCAGAGTTCCTTTTATTGCTATTCGTTATGGGTTGTTCTAGAGTTGATTTTGCAGCACTTCCTTTTATTACAGATGTTCATGCCTCAGTAGCATTTCTTCGACGATGCCATGAGATTGATGTCAGCCGGTTCTTTTTCTTTCTAATGCTTACTTTCCAGGTAATTTCACTTTGTCCTGCATTATCAACAGATTACTAATTTATTTGTTTATATAGTACAGGCTGTTTACTAAAACATTTTTTTATGCAGAATTAGTTAGCATCAACTCTAGAACACCATTTACTATTGACTGGGTAGTTTACATGTTGGCAAGGGCTGATGGCGCTGATACGTACTTATATGACCATTCTCGATACGTAGCTATTGGTTCAGCCAATGTTATGTTCGCAACTGCTATTATTTAGCATGCTCCCTTTGTATTCCAAAGGTATGCATGCATGTTTTATTCCTCACGTAGATCCATAAACATGATAATCATTAAAGTAGATGTTTCGATTATGCGAAATTGTGAATTTGCCAGGCATGGATGGCAGCTTTCCTTCAATCTATATGAGTTATGTTCTTCAGTTCGACATATATAGGCAGAAATTATAGACATCTCATGAAAGTTTAGGTATGAGGCGGTTTTTGGCATCTGCTGTTCTTGCATATTAGTGTGTGTTGTAGATGATTTAGTGAAAAAAAGACATGTCAGTTCCGCAACATTGATAGATTTACATATGCTTTTCTTTTGCTCAATTTTTGGTATGTGTTTTGTCCAGAGGAATTCTTCTGCTCTGGTTTTTATGTTTTTTCCTGGTGCAGATAACCAAATAATTGTGCAATAAAAAGCTCACTTTGCAATGTTGTACTTATTGATTTTATGTTTTCCTGTTGCAGGTAACTCCAGGAAGATTTTGAGTTGATGAATTATCCCCAATCAAGCAAACTCAGGGTCAGTTTAGTCCACAGAAGAGAATAAGGTCAGACCTCTTGCATTTTTTCTACTTTAATGAATACATGGGTGTGAAATTTGGTAACTGATATTTATTTGTTCACTCCACGTTGTGTTAGGCATAGTCTTTTCTCTCTCTGCAAAATTCTCGTGGTCACTGTGAATAGCCAGAAAAATGGAAGTATCAGTTCCCAGCTATGTATCATTTGTTCGATATATCTTGGATGAGAGAAATATGAAACCTATAATTTATTAGATGCATTTTGGACGAGAGAAGATGAAACATACTCCCTCCGTTTCATAATGTAGTGTGCCCACGCTTCTCGAAATTTAAGTTTGACCATAAATTTAACCAACGCGGGCGACTGCGGCGGGAGCAAAAAATTATACCATTGACATGTTGGTTAAATTTATTGTCAAACTAAAATCTCGAAAAGCGCGGGAGCACTACATTTTAGTTAGAAGCAACCAACAACATAAACCAGGTGATGTACTTGTGTCGCAGAAGATACCTATAATAGCTAAAAGGCAAAAGGCTAGATAAGTGGACTGTCGTCTATAGAGAAAACAAGGAAGAATAAATGCATGCCCTACAAAATATAAGTGCCTCCAGGAGTAACACTATGATGCCCACATAGTTTCCAACACTAGTACCAAGCCTTTGTGATGTCATTGTCACCAAGTAATAGCCGAGAGATAAAAACTTGACGAAATTAATGCAAATTATTTAAGTAACCTTTACGACCCGGATCATGTGATTGAAGCTTATCCAAAGCAGTGATTTGAGCAACTGAGCCACCCTACATAGTTACAATTTTACATGATTTAGCAAAGGTACATACATAGTAAAAGGTCTTGAACAGCACATGATAGCTAGAGAACATCAAAAGAAAAAAGGGGCATAATTACACGACTATCACCATCAAATCATCATATGATAGTTAGAGGTTATGATAAGTAAAATGTTCAGAATTCTACAGCAGGCATGCCACTCAACTATAGTGTGGCAGCATTGTAATCATCGGGAGCAAAGGTGAAATATGACAGAACACTTCATATATAGAAACAATGTGTGGTTACTGTAACATAATTTGATTAGAATGCTACATGATGGTTTGTTTAGAAGAGGATTAATCCCAGGATGTAGCATGTATCATGGGGTCAAAACTGGAACCCTACCGTAGTTGATTCTCATTATTAAGTTAACTGTTTCTCAATGTGTGTTTTTCCAAGGTGCGAAATTCAACCTACCTTTTTGTGACAAGTTGGACCGGCAGGGGTTGTTGCCTCTTCAGTTCGCATCACCTTCATACTCAATGTTTCATGCTGCATTGTCTTCCTCTTGGAGTACCCCCTCTTCAATGAAGCACCATTAGACATTCCGTACACTTTGCCGCTCCGTAGTCTTCTTCCATGCTCTGAACTCACCCCTTTGTTTTGTACTTCTAACACATGTTCTGTTCTGGGACACACTGAGCTGTTGCCCAACTTGGAAGGTCCATGTTCTTCTTGTATTTTATCTATATCATTATTAACTAAAGCAGAGTCCACGGAGTGAGTAACAATCCTCTGCCCATTTGCATCTATCTGTATATCTTCATGTGAATTCTCCGCTCTAGATGCTTGACCATTACATGTTTCTCCAGGTCCAGGATCTTCAAAAGATTCACCAGGCGTACCCATCCTATCATTACATAATCCCTCAGATGCAGCCATATTGCTCACTGAATTATCGTAATCACCACTATTGCCAGAAGGTTCCTGAATTCTTGGTTTTACATGGTTTGGAAGCCCAGGTCCATCTGTATTACGAGTAGACTCTTTAGATGTTCTGAAATCAGACTCTGTCAAAGTATGTTCCATTGAATTGGCAAAGCTGCCGCGCAAGAACTTCTCTACACAATATTCAGTTGATTTTGCTGGAGATAGTGTGTGTTCATTCGCCTGTTTCGTGTTAGAATTAACATATCTCTCCCGTTGAATAGGAAAACCAAGCCTGAACTGTTCCGAAACCTGCATAAATTTAATGTGGTTAGATGATAAAAGCTTGACCGTATGTTAATGTACCATCCAAAAATGAAATTGACAGGGATAAACAAGACGGATCAACGGGAATTATTTAAGTATGCAAAACTACGAACAATCATTTTGGTACCAAAAAATCTAGAACAAACTGATGTATGAAGAAAGAAAGCAAACCTCATAAGGAAATCCATTCCAATGCATCTGTTCAATATTTAATGGACCCCTAGTTAATACAATTTTTTGATCTGCAGTGTCAAGAGTACCATCAGCATGCCGCATCGTAATGCGACCAGAACTGAATACTGACGTGCTCGGTTCCTGTTAGCGAAATGAGTGTGTTAATGTTATGAGGTGTCGAGAAAAATTGTTAGCAAGCTAACAGATGGTGTAACACTGTACAAATTTTGAATGCTACCAGTACTGGAGCATAGAGCAAATAATACAATGAGGCAAAATTTCCTATTCATGGAGATACAGTCACATAAACCAGCATATAATTTAAAGTGATGTTTTGACCCACAATCAGAAATACAATCAAGGTTTATGGTTTTGTCTGCACCAGAAATATGAAAAATTAACAGAAAACAATGAGAAGCGATGTTCTAAAGAAACATAATCATGTTAGTTTATCTTCTCATTGATGTAATACTATGTAACATATCAACAGCACGATTTAATGAAGTTACATCAGTGGTAGGGTATTTATTTTTAAAATAGGCAAATGAGCTGCTTAAACCAGGTACTTGAGAATCTTGTGTTTCCCATCAACTATTTTCTACCATGTACTCCCGTCTTCTTTTACATATGTCGGTTTCAGAAATCAGCATAATCTCCAAAACAAACATTTAAGAACCACTTATCTTTCCTACTTCTAAAGATTCGAGTTGGTGGTGAGTTCACTCAACCTCCTCCACCTATTACGTGTGGGACCACTGCCACAGTAGCCTAAATAAAAAAATGTGTCCATCCCGTCCCGTGTAAACGAGAGAGAAAATCTCGCCGGGTTCGCCGCCACTATTCCCCAATCGTCGTTGTCTGCCCGCCTGTCATCTCCAATTATTGCCCACCGGCATTGAAACATTGAATCCTCATCTCTCCCATGGACACTACAATCCATGGACGCTGCAACCCACCTCCACCACCCATGCTCGTCGTGTAAAAGAGAACCTCTCCTCCCTCTCCTCTTCTTATCAAGCGAGTGCATGGTCGTTCGGAGGGGCCTGGACCACCGCCGGACAGAGAGTGGCGAAGATGCCTTTGATGTGGCCTCCGCGCCGCCATATCTGCAGAGGAGGAGGGGTAGGGGCGGGGCAGGGCTCGGTCCAGGAAGAGCGAGGAGGATGGCGCGGGGTGGAGGTCGTCATGGCAACGGGGATCTGCTACAGAGTAGTTGGTGGAAGACGAGGCTGGGAGGAGAAGATGGGGCGGCCAGTTGCACAGAGAGCTAGCCAGGTAGCGCTGGAGCCTGGAGAGACGGAGCCAGGCTAGGGAGTAGCTTGCTGTGCGGAGAGGAAATTGCAGCATGGAAATTAATTGAGATGAAGGGGCAACGATGGGGCAGGCCAGCCGTCAGGGTAGCTTGCTAACGTCGACTTGGTTAACAGATCGACTGATTCTCAAAAAGGTAAAAAAAATAGATCGACTGGTTTTTTTTTTCGTGTGTGATATTTAGGAAAGAATTCTTCCAATGTTAACAGATTGAATGACTCAAAGAACTGTAACAGATCGATTAATTGAGATGAAGGGGCAACGATGGGGCAGGCCAGCCGTCAGGGTGCTGCTGCACCTATCAGAGCCCGGCGCGGTGGGTAGAAGGTGGATTCAGGATAGAGAGATAGTGAGGATTGGAGTGATGATTCTACACACAGAGAAGGCTGCTGCGATTTATCCAGAGAGACAGAAAGGGGTGATGCATGCACTGATTTTGTTTTAGAAGTTCAACAGAGATACAGACCTATCAAGGGAAGTGGACAAGAGAGAGGAACTTTAACATTGGTCAGATTATGAAGTGTCCTTTTGACTTCATGAATTTATCATTTGGCATTAAAATTGTTGGCATCATTGTCCTCATGTTATTGTACAACATTCAGAAACCAGATATTGCAAAACTTACACGACGTTCTTGATTAAAAATGCACTATGGTCACGTGACTACCAATTTTGCAAATACGGAGTAGCTTTTCTATTTTTTACACTGTCCATTTATGCTCTTTCAGTCCAAGTTGTATGCCACCACTGATGTGTTACAATTTTCTGTTCATGAGCACCTCCTGTGATGTTGGTGTCGAGTACATGATGAAGGTTCAGCATGCAAGCATGGGTATGTTTTTTTTGGTGAGTATATGTTGCTTTTAACTTGAATGACATAAGGTTCATGTCCTTGACGGGCATATTTCTTTTCACTGGCTAAAGTATTCTGATATGAATTGGTCTATGTTGCAACATAAAATATTTTCATATATGGTTGCAAATTTACTAAACACCTTTTCCTTACATGAATGGTGTCTATAAAAACAATGGCATTCTTCTCTCTGTTGTGATTATCTGTTTAATATGTTTCACTTTACATTTTTATTCTTTTATACATAAGAAAATGATGTATATATGTTATATTGTAGTTCTAGCAATTGATGGAGCAGTGCGCTGCTTGGATGTCAACCTGGGAATCGGGACAAACCCACGCCTAATCCAAACCTCACCCATGCACATGTACTACTAATCTCACATCCAGACCTCACCAACCCTTTGATTGACTTGTACTAATATCCAACCCGCTCCAGCCCATACAGAATTATGCCTCCAAACCGCACCAACCTGTTCCAGCTTTGTGGTTTGAACCCAATTTAGTGTCCACTCAGAAACCATGGAAACCCACCTAAGTTGTACACGCGACTCTGCTCTGCATAGTCTGCATGTACATCGAAGGTGCAGCCTCTGATGTCCATGATTTTACATGAACTCTTCAGATATAGTATTTCCATACAACATTTTTCTTTTACAAAATCGAAGGAACAAATACTAAAATTGTTCTCACATTACATTTCTCTGTGCAGCGCAGTTTTTTCACAACAACAAGAAAAACATAATGAAAGTGTTCTAGAGCAACTCCATACATTGATAATTTCGTTGGATGGAGTTCTGCCTCAAAAAAAAAACTGGGATGGATTTCTTTTGCTAATAAAAATAACTTGTTTCATGAATTTGTGGAAGTAAAATTACTATTGTGTCCAACAAGTTGAGCATAAAAGCGAGGTATTTATATTTGAAGTGCTTTGACCAGCAGCTCTTTGAAAAACATTCCATCTACCATGGGTATCGTTGAAACATTTGTTATAGTCCATGTGTGTACTTTTTCATTCTAGCATGAGATTATATGGTGAACTTGATGCATTTAAAAGATGACCCTTGATATATCTGCAAGTTTTGGGACTTCACACATGTACAATCATAGTAATACTGAGATTGTGTCATGATGTCATTTTTTTAAAATAATTCAGGATTAATAGTACGGAATGTTCACTGAAGATAATAGTAATAATTGGTTAAGATGCTTAGAGCTAGCACTATACATTTGTACTGGAATGAGGTTTAAGATACATTATGAAGTGAAAATGTGAATGATGGCTCTAACTCTTCGAGTTCCCATTAGGACTTACATTTGCACAACATTTTCTTAAGTTCTACTCCCTTCATTTTAGGTGCTTTTGAATGTATATTACTATAAATGAAGCAGACACCACTACACAGCCTGCCTTAAGTTAGGGATGTTTGCAGGTATGTATTTAAACTGATTATGTTACGAATTTATTTCAGCCCTTAACTCTAAAGGTCATTATATGATTTCTGGCTGACACGAGGTCAAGGGGAGATGCAACAACTTCGAATCCGGGTCCCATTGTTTGGGTGTGGAGAGGTGGAAATAGTTTTTTTCACATGTATTAGCTATAAGGTTGTATGTGTGCTTCCATGTATCTCCGGTTGCGTTGGTGTTGTTATTATACAAAGACTTGTCTGATGTGCTTAAAGCTCAAACTTCTCTACAAAAAAAAAACTCAGTACTATATTGGTTTCATATATTCACCTTATTTCAGGTGGTGCCGTGGCGTAGCACGGGCACCTTACTAGTTGTAAAGATCAAGTTGGAGATGGCGCCAACAAGGTTTATGATGTATATGCCTTTTCTTCAGTCTATTCATGGTGGAACCAGTTTACAGTATCAGTACGAATTTATGCCCACTCAGATCATAGAGAAATTCAAAAATTACACATAGTGCAGCTTCGTATTGTCCTACTTAAACTTTGTTAGTTTTTTTTTAAAAAATCTATTTCTTTTAGCAAAAGCATAGCTGTTGACTGAAGTAAAGTGTACACTCACGCCCAAATTTGCAGGATGCAGCAATAGATTTGGGGTCAAGATAACAATGTCAATATTGCTGAAACCTGAGCGCAGCAACAAACTTGAGGCGTAGGAAATCCAAACAGAATGAGATGTAAAGCACAAGCTAATTCAACTTTTGCCTACCACAATAGCAACCACATTACAGCGAGGGAATCAACCTCCGAAAAAACGGGCGCGGGAGAGAAAGGAAAGGGGGGAGGGGGGCCAGGCTCACTTGTCGATGTACCCGGCAACGCAGATCTTGCCGCCTTGACCCCTCACCAGCCACCAGTCAATGAGGGCCACCTAACGGAAAGAGGAAAAGAAGCAGGGGAAGACGTCAAGCCCAGCGCTTACCAGGACGGAAGCGAAGTGAAAGGAAGAGGGGAAGTGCGAGCTTACGCATCTCTGCACGATGGCACGGTAGACGGGGACACTCACGGAGGCCGGCGGTGGGGCAGGAGCCGCCGTCCCGTGGGTGGAGGCACTCACGGAGGCCGGCGGTGGGGCAGCCGCAGGAGCCGCCGTCCCGTGGGTGGAGGCACTCATGGGGGCCGGCGGTGGGGCAGCCGCAGGAGCCGCCGTCCCATGGGTGGAGGGGCCTGGTTCGGGTTGGGACGCCATGCTCCGAGTTCTCATTTGAGAGATTTTTGGCAAGGGAAACGCTTATCGGCGGGGGGCGGAAGGTAGACGCCGGTGGTGGTGGTGGTGGTGGTGGTGGTGGTGGTGCTTGGGGGCGGGGGGAACTTGGGTGCTTGGGGGCGGGTCGGCTGCAAATCGCGTGAACGAGGTGTTTGTTTGAGAGATTTTCGCCCGTCATCCGTTTATACACCGTAAAGAGAAAACGCTACTCGCGTTTGGAAACTGCACACCGTAAACAGGTCCCTCTGTAAACAGGTCCGGCCCAGTTATAGATTGATACCGCCCACACCTCACCGATAACGGTTGCGGTACCGAGCCCACGAACCACTCCTCCCCACACGATTCCCTCATTCTCGTCCGCCGCCGCCGCCGCCGCCGCCTCCCCAATCCCCTTCGAGTCCGGCGCTGGTGCCTCCCTAATCTCCGTTGAATCCGGCGCCGGTGCCTGCTCGATCCCCTTCGAGTACCTGCGGAGATCGGACCAGTCGGCTGTGTTTGTGTTCGGGAAGGACCGGCGGCTCTTGAGATCGGAGGCGGGCGGTGGCGCACAAGATCAGAGGGCCGGCGGCGCTTGATTTCGGAGATGGCCGGCGACACTTGAAATTCTGGGCGGAGCAAGAACAGCTGTGGTAATCAATTCCTTTACCTGGACATGAGCCAAACAAATTTGAAAAAAACTCATTACACCTTCTTAAACGCCGTAATCTGATTACGTTAACATTGTCGTTACCATTTCTTTTGCCAAACACCTCCCAAAGAGGCGGCGGGGTGAGGGCACGAGGAACTTATTTCGGCGGCCTTGCTTCACGCGATTTGCAGCCGACTCTCCCCACTGAGCTACGAGGATGTTTGCATAGATTTTTTATTATTATTATTATTACTAGATTATTTTATGGCGGGATGTTTTCATAGATGCAATCCCATTGTTTTATTTAGGATAATGCACATTCATCGAAGTATATGGGCAGTTAGATCTACTAGATGACTCGTTGCGCCAATGGCGCAAAGGGCGAGAGGGAGCCAGGTATTGTGAGAATATTCAGACACCCAAGTCTTTACTGCCGGTACATGTCAGACCTAAAGTTCTTCAAGATTTCAATACACGTTTCACTGATAGAACTCCATGTTCTGTTCACAGTACCGCCAACTACACAACAAAGCATGAAGAGCACTCGTTGCGCCCCTACACAACAAAGCATGGAGAGCACTCGTTGCGCCCCTGGCGCAAATAGCTAAAGCAAACCAAGTATTGGCACCATTATATGTGCAATCAATAATGATCTAAGGTTGATACCTAGATGGCATAATCAACCATATGTAGTGGACTTAAACATCATGTAAGTGGATCTTAGATAGTATCTTGTTGCATAATGGTTTATATTTGAGTGGCAAGTACAATTCCGTTACAATGAAAGGCAAAACATTAGTACAAATGATAATATTTTCCTATCAATAGCAAGCTTAAACAAATGGTGATGTACAAAAGTTGTCGATGGCAAGATTAATAAATATCAAATGCAAATAGTATATGGAACATAGAAAGTGATTTAACATTTGACTACAACAAAGAAGGCAAAGCAGGACACACTGTTGCGCCCATGGCGCAAGAAGCCAATTAGAACTGGGTATCCCGCGCCGCTCGCCGGGACCAAGCCGTTAGGTCCGACCGAGCACGCATCCACCGGCCGCCAACCCCGCCACCAAAGTTGCAGCAGTCGCGTCGCCAGGAGATGCAGCCCCACACGGGACCCGTTTGGTGCCCGACGGGCCGGATCTGGCCAGATCCCGCTGGCCAACGCCACCACAAGCAGGGCCCCCGCCGCGTCCAGCCCTCCGCACCTGGCCCGCCAGTCCACAACACCGCCACCGAGCTCGACCCGCACCGCTGCGCACCAAACGAAAAGCAACACCGCCACCGAGCTCGACCCGCACCGCTGCGCACCAAACGAAAAGCAACACCGCCACCGAGCTCGACCCGCACCGCTGCGCACCAAACGAAAAGCAACACCGCCACCGAGCTCGACCCGCACCGCTGCGCACCAAACGAAAAGCAACACCGCCACCGAGCTCGACCCGCACCGCTGCGCACCAAACGAAAAGCAACACCGCCACGCGGGATTGCCGGCCCGCCCCGAGCCCCCACATGCGCAAGCACCTATGAGGCTTTGCTCCACGACGCGGACTGGCGGCTGCGAGGAGAGGGAAGAGAGGAGGGGAATTGCGGAGCCGATGGCTAGGGTTGGCCCCTTGGTCACTCGCGGGAGCGACGCGAGGGGAGAAGGAGATGTGCGATTGTCACGGGTCCAATGCGTAGTACAATCAAACCCATTAAGCGTCGTGCAAAGGGCGACTAACCGCGATGTCCACCCGTCCTTCTACTGCGCCGAAGAGAATTCTACTGCGCCGAAGGGAGAGAGAAAGGAGAGAAAATTCAGTCCGCCCCCATCTCACTCCCGTGTTCCTGTTTTCGCCGCCGTTTTGGCCGGCCGGTTCCGGCAAAATCCGGTGGTCTCCGGCGTCGTGTTGGCTACCAATCTCCTCCTCTGCTCGCGCTCTATATGGTCCATCACATCGATTCTTCGATCCCACCCTACTGTAGATGCCCCCATCGGTTTTGCCAGTCTAGGGTTTCGGTGCGGTCGACCTCCTCGTCACCGGCGATGCTCCGACGCGTTGGTCGGCCGTCTCCGTCTCCTGTCGTGCTCTCTCGTGCTTCGTGCCTCCTCCCCTCACATCGCTTCGACGACTCCTCTCGGAGCTCCGCCCTCTTCTTTATGCGCGACGGCCGATGCAGCTCTACCTCCATCCCCTCGCTTGTAGCAGCGGCCCAAGGAGGAGTTCCAGACTCGACATGAGGAGCTCGATACGCGGCGGTGTTACATGGTACCGTCACGGTCTTCCTCAGCAGGAGCAGAGACGGCTGGCTCCGTCCTGCTCTCGCGTCGTCCATCCGCCTGACAAAGAAGAGAGACGTCAACATGAGAAGCACGATGCAGGTACACACTCTCCTCTTTAAGTGCTCTACTCCTATAGCTTATCATCTTTGTCTCTTTGTGCAGATTTTGTTTCTCTATGCCCACAAGGTGTTTGAAGAAACTCAAATAAAGGAAGACAGTTTTTTTTTGTGCAAATCCTTTTATTGCTAGAAGATTATGTAAAGAAGAAAGAAATTTTGCCCTATGAGTAATTGATTCAATTTCATGTATGTAGATTTACATACAACATGTAGGAGCTAATATAACGGAAATGCAATTCGGCTCCGGGGAGCACGTGCTCCTGCCTACGGAAAATGATTTTCGAAATGTCAAAAAAATTGGGACAAAATTTTTTGATGATCTTTGTCACATACAAATGCTACATGCAAATTTTGAGGCAAAAAGGTTAAGCATTTTGGCCTGCGCAAAAAAAACAAATCACAGACAAAATGTCACCACAAAATGACAACCCAAATTTGTTTTTTTCACCGACGAAACACCGCTGCTCCGTTTCGCATGAAATTTGTCAAGCATGCTTGCGACACCAACACGATCATCTACAAATTTTTTCAGAATTTTTTGGAACATTTTTCTATAATTTTTCGCGTTACTGTTCATGCCAAAACGCCTACTGAGTCTTTGGCTTTATCTCTTGCATCGTCACAATACTGAACATGAAGGTTGATTGTGGTTAGATCTTTTAGTTGGTAGATGTTCCAGGCTCTAAATAAACAAGTATTATTATGTGCTAGATGTGCCGTGTAAGAGATGAGGAGTATTATGCTTAGAATAAAATCATTGTTCACCCATTATTAAATTTTATCCAGAGGAGCTGCATTCGTAAATTTTGTTTTCCCCTGGATCTAGATGTTAGTATGTAGCAAAATATGTAAACGAGTGGCCATGCCTCAGCCACCTACAGTTTTGAGCTTGACGAGGCACTTTTAAATTGCTTACCCGCAAACGGATCGAAGGTCCAAATCCACGGGTGAGGTCCTCCAGTTTGTGAATTTGTTATGATTTTGGGTGTAGCCATAATATTTGGGGCGTGGGCATGTAACAAATTCACAAAAACTGATTTATTTGTACATAGGTTCTGCTATAGTTCTTCATGGTTATCTTCCGACAGAAAAGAACTCTGAGCTATGCCTAGTAGAAGTTAATGTTTCAAATTTCAGTGCATTTACCGAAAAAGGCTTTCGCCCCGCTTTATATATAAAGCAATGATCCACAACAAGACGATACAAACGCACGCCAACACAACACACACCCAAGGCAAGACACATCGGTACTGATCGCAGCAACATCACTTGAAGCACTCGACCGGGAATGCCACCGCGAAGAGATAGAGCCGCATACGACGAATCGTGAGCTCCAAGACGGTGCCTTCAGGAAGGAAACGACACCGGAGCGCCGTCACCGCCGGATCCGAGGATCAGAGTTTCCCCTGGAGCAGCACGACGGGCGATAAGAGCCGCGACGACGCCTTCAAGAAGGGAACGAGCTTCGCCGCCGCCGGTCCGTCCGAAGATAGAGCAGGTTTTCACCCCGGCCAACACTCACCGTCGCCGATCGCCACACCCCGACTACCACGCCGCCCACACGGCCATGGCCATCGGGCAGCACCAAGCCACGGGCTCTGCCCATGAGCACCGCGCAACCACCTCCAGGGCCGCCGCCCCGGCATCCAAAACCTAGACACCACCTCACCCGAGAACCGTCGCTACCCCAACCAAAGAGACGAGCGAAAAGGAACCGCCTTTTCCACCCCTGGGCAGCACCCAGCGCCGAGACTCAAAGGTCGGCCAAAACTGGCCTCCCTTGCCGCGTCCTGCAGCACCGGGCGCGAGACGAGCGCGATCCGGCGGCACCGTGTGTGATACGAGGTCGGTCCTGCTGCCCGTGCGCGAGACGAGCTCGGTCCCACACGCCATGCGCGAGATGCGCCGGTCCTGCCGCACCGGGCGCGAGACGGGCGATGGACCGCAGCTGGGAGCGGGCCAGCCCATCGACAGAAGTAGTGCCCGAGCGTCGAGGAGATGATGCGAAGGTCAACACGGACCAGCCGCAGACGAACCGACGCCGGAGAGGCCGGCCGTCGCCGCGGGCAGAGCCGCCGAACTACCGTGTAGCGCCGCGCCACCGGGATGCCACCGTCGGGCCTCCCCGCGCCGCCGCCCACGGCCGGAGCAGCAGCCACGCCGGGCCGGTGCCCCAATCCACGCCGCCCGGCGAGCTCCAAGCGTCGGAGCCGCCGGGCACGCACCCGTGCGACCAGCCGCTGTTGGCAGCCACTGAGAGAGAGGAATGGGAGAGACGCCGTCGACGCCCCCAAACCTGGCCGATCCAGATCGAGGGAGGAGAAGCCCGAGCTCCCCACAAGCCCAACCCGACACGGGGCCACCACCACGCCGCGCATGCACACCCAGCCAGGCCGCCGGCCACCTCCTGCGGCGCGCACGGCCGGCCCAGAGCCAGATCCGGCCGGATCTGACCAGGAACCGACGCGCACGCCACCACCCGCGCAGCCGCCACGCCACGCACGAGCTGCAGGCCGAGACTGCGCCACCACCGACCCCGACGTCCCGCACGCCCGCCGCCGCGCCGGAAGGCCCCGCGCCAGCCCGCCGCCCCTGCTCGAGCCGCCGTCCCGCGCCAGCAGACCTCCGCGCAGAGGGGAAACAGAGCCCCGCCGCCGCCTACGCCGGCCGGGCTTTTCCCGGCGGCTCCTTGTGGCGGCGGCGGGGGGAGGGGAGCCGGGAAGGGGGGTGGAGGGGGCGCCGCTAGGGTTGCCCCCGGTCGCCCGCGGGGACGACGCGGGGGGAGAATTGTTCAATTTCAGTGCATTTCTTCTGTGATACCATCAGACTATAACAATTATGCATTGCTGCGATTCATAAATAGTTTTGTTAAACTTATATTTGTCTTGTTCAAAATTTAACTGTATTTCAACATTTCTTCTTCTACATCAGGAAATGCTTGTTTGAACTGGAGTCTTTGTTATCATTCTTGGTCAAGATTTTCCACATAGTTGATATATGCAGTCTTTGTTTTGGCGTCCATCTCCGGACGTCAAAATTGTTGTCCCGCCATGCATCTCGACGGTGCACTGCTCATTTTAGCCTCGATAATCTTCTCAAGATTCATGCCTCGGTTAAAAGTACACTGACATACATACATCCTTTTGTTCATTTGTAGGAGAAAAATCAAATGGTTAAATATGGGTTACATCCTCTTACACTGAAAGGTGAATTGTTTGCACTTGTTATGAAAGCATTTGTATTACTAGGAGGTTAAAGCCACCATATATATAATGTACAAGAAGATGTCAAAAGGCAAGAATACAAAGGGCCAAAGGCCATCATCAATATAACTCTAACAGCACTATTGCCTAAGAAAGGAAGTGCTGGGTTAAAGGTAGGTGAACTTACGAAAATCACTGCAGGCATTTCTTTAATAGTACCAGACATAAACTGTTATATTGTTGATAGCTGGTCTTCTGTATATAGTTGCCCTCTGTTCAATTTTATTTCAAGGAACAACATAGATCGGTTGTTCATTATCGATTTACTGTATGTTGCATCTCTTTGCCATCTATATGGAAAAAAAATGCTAAACAAACAATGATCAATAGCTTTTTCTTCTTGACCATACTTTCTCTGCTTCCTCTTTCCACAGCAGTACATGCCTTCCACTCCCAGCTCAACCTCTCCTTTTCCCGCCTTCTCCGCTTGGCAGTACAAGGTGACACATGAGGTCAAGTAAGAGCAGACCAACTCTTGTTCCCTGTGGAATCTTTACGGTGTACTTGCTGGTCTATATGGCTGAAGAGGAATGATGATTTTCTTCATTCGGGTCATTTCATAGGTACTTCATTGATAAGCATGAAATTTGATAAATCAGAGAGAGATATGCTTTCATCAGTTGCAAATTCAAGTGTTTGGTTTGAAGGATGACGCAAATCCCATGCAAGGTACAGGTTAATATGTATCCATCTTTCATTGCATCCCGTTATTAGTTGCCTCTCACAATGTTTTACTAGAAGAATATGTATCCAACACCATGATGTTCACTTCCTTGTTTGGTTCACATGGGAATTCACCTAATAAAATGTTATTTAAATCATTTTGTTTTGCTTTAAGGAAACTATGCAACATATATGGAAGGTTTGGTATTAAGATGATGACTGACATAGGCAGACAACAAGCTAACAACGACATCAGGTTGGAGGGTACACCTGCTGCAATGGACTTAGTCGTCTCATCGGCATGGTTACCTGCGACAGTACATGGAAGCTTTCAATTGCTATTGAAATCTCTGAAGAATTTTATGGAAGGTTTGTTTGTCTCCTTCCATTCCAAATTTCAATGACATCTCATGAATCTAAGAGCATCTCCAGCCGTTGGCCCCCCCAGGGGCCCGAAATAGCGCCGCCTGGGGGCGAGCCGGCGCTAAAATCGGCCTAGGGGGGCTCGGCTTCCCAGTCGCGGCCCCGGGGAGGCGCATGCAATTTAAACATTCCCATTTCCCGCTGCCCAAAAACGACGCGAGTTTGGCGGTTCGGCGTCGGCCATGCCACAGTCGGCGTCCATCATGCCATAGGTTCGGCGATCAAAACATGCCAATAATCCGGCGTACAAAAAATGCGGGAGCCGCGAGCGTAGAACTTCTCAAACGGTTATTGGCTCCCCGTCGTCGGCCGGAGAAACGGGAGAGGTACCGGTCGGCGTCGGCGAGGTCGGCGTAGCGGTCGTCGTAGCGGTCGGCGTCGGCGAGGTCGGCGTAGCGGGCACGTCCAACGTCGGAGACGCGGGCGGGCTCGGCGGCGGCGTGGGCGGTGCGGAGGGCTGCGCCGGCATGCGGTTGAGGATGAGGTCGCGCTCCGCCAGGTACCACGCCTTCACCAGCGGGTCCATCTCCGCCGTGACGCCTCCCATGAGGAACGCCAGGTCGGTGTTGCGCTTCTTGGCGGCGACGTTGGTCCTGAGGAGGTCGAGCTTTGCGTCCTGCTTCGTCATCAGCGCCGACCACCTCGCCTCCGTCTTCTCCTCCCTCAGGGCAGAGTGGGTCTTTGCATCGGCGATGCATTGCTCGATCGACGCCTGCAGGCGCTCGGCAACCGGCGCATCGTTCCTGGCCTTCTTCGCCTTCTTGTTCCCGTCTGGCCGCCCTTCTGCCGCCCCAGGAACAGGCGCATCCGGGTTGAGCGTGTCGTCCTTGTTGGTGAGCTGATGCCGAACCTCGGCCCATTTCTCGCAGGACTCGATCCGGGTAAACACATTGAGGAACTTGAAGTCGAAGCCGGCGTCCCGACGAAACAAGTCGAACATCCGCACCATCTGCGCCCAAAAAGAACTGTTCGGCGGCGAAGGAGGGCGCGGCCAAGTGTTCAACGAAAGAAAGTCGGCGAACATACCTGCTGCTCGACGCTCGCGCCGCTCTCTGGGCGAGCATGGACCTGTTCCTGGATGCCATGCCACTTGTTGCACGCCGTTTGAATGCCCCCCAATGGTTGGACATGGCCTTGGTGCCGCGGTCCATGTACGTGTCGGTGAACTCTGGGTCGACCAACTTGCGCTCGTCGAAAGCCGCCTTGATCCTCTTCCAGTACGTCTCGATGTTCTGGTTCGCGCCGGTGATCGGGTCCATGCTGACCAGCTTCCATGCTTCGGCGAGGCACACATCCTCCACCGACGTCCACTTGATGCGGGGCTCGCCCGGCTTGCCATTGGCCGATCTCGTCTTCTTCTTCTTTTTCCCTTTGCCCTTCGCCGGTGCGGGTTCCGGCACCGGCTCTTCCTCCTCAATCTCCTCATCCTCCTCCTCCTCCTCCTCCTCCTTGGGGTCGACCTCGGCGTCGTCCATGTCGTCGGTGTCCTCCGCCTGCGCACCAAACCCGGGCACGAGCCGATGTTGATGATGTCCTCCATCTCATCCTCGGCGTTGTCGTACTATGGCGCCGCGCCTCAGAGCCATCGCGGACGAGCCGGAGTACGTCGGCGAGGGCACGTAGCCGTACTGGGCGTTGGGGTGGCCGGCGGAGAAGGCGGAAGGCGTGCGCGGGAAGGTAATGTTGGGGTTGAATCCGCCGAGGGCGTCGCCGTCGACATACTCCGGCGAGGGCGCGTATCCCCACGCCGGCGAAGGGAAGTTCGGCGAAGGAAAGTGCGGGTCGGCCGGAGACGCGACGCTTTGATGGCTGGCGCCTTGTGGGAACGGGCCCGCCGGCTATCGCCCCGGGAAGATCGGCCGGTGAGACGACACTTCCTGCTCAACCGCCGCCGCCGCCACCGCCGCCGCGTCCCGGGCTTTCTTCATGAGGAGCCTGTTGTGGCGATCGGTGGTCACCGCCTCCCTCCGCTCGACGTCGGCCTTCCACTCGGCGTTTGTCAACCCCGGCGGTCTTGCCATCGGCGCACGGGCCCTGCGCGGTTTGGCGACGGCGGGGCCGGGGGCTTGCCGAGGGGCGACGTACTTCTTCGGCGGCATGGCGGTAGAAAGGGAGATGGAGGGAAATGGAGAGAATGGAGGGAAGAAACGGCGGGATAGAGGGAAAAGGAGGGGGAAGTGGCGGGAAGTGGCAGCCGGTCTCGCCGACACCTCGGCCCCACCCACCTTTTCGCTTCAGCCGGCGCCCCCAGGAGACCCCCAGCGCCCTGGGTTCGGCCTGGGTTCGCCGGCCCAAAAAAAGGCCCCAACCGGCGAAAATCGGCATCTTGGGGCCACGGCTGGGAACTTTTTCGCCCGCCGGCGATGAAAAAGGGGCCTGGGGGGTCCTTTGGGGCCACGGCTGGAGATGCTCTAACTCAACACCACTTGTTTCTAGCTTGCATAAGGGGAAGATATTGGCTCAGGAGTAGTTTTGTTGCTTTGTTGCTAAGCATACTTAAGGTATTATTCCATTTTCATGACGGGGGCAGCGGTGGACGCTGGAGCTTGTGGCGGCATTCATGGCGACATGCCTCGTACTGTACCTCAACTACATGTACAAGCGTTGCAGCGGGCAGGATGGTGTGCACTGGACGAGATCCGGCACGGTGGCCAGGCCGACGAGGAAGAGGACCAGCGGAGGGGGACTCAACAAGGCTGCGTGCTGGCAGCCATGACGGTGTTCAAATTCAAGGCGGGTGTGCATGGCGGCTGCAACAAGGTAGGGGCGGAGTGCATGGTGTGCCTGGGCAGCGCGCAGGATGGATCAGGCACGGCGGCCGGGCTGACGAGGAGGGCTCCAGCCATGTCGGTGTCCAGATTCAAGGCAAGGGTGCAAAGGTTGGTAGCTGCTGCATATATGTGTTGCTTCATCGTCTTGCCTTCTTGGAAGCGTGGGATGGTTGATGGTTAGCCATCCTGTACATCATTTTTTTCTGTAAACTTACTTCAATTGGAACCGATGGTTTTTTGCCATGACTTCTATGGAGTAGATTTTAATCTTAGATGACTTTTGCATCGGTGATATTTGAAGTTCTTTAAATGACCTAATGTCAGTATCTTCACACCGGTATTACATGATACACCAGCCACACTCATTAGTACAAAGAGGACAGTGGAAGGGGTGCGTCCAACCTGGCACCGCCCAGATTCCACTCAGGCGGCACGCCAAGGGCGCGCCCCAACCACTAGTGAGTTTGTAAAATCAGGCCAACTTCAAGCACAACCTCAAATGGATGTCCATTTTATCCGTTGGGGTAGGACAATGGACGACATCCGGCCGTTTTTTGATGTGTTGTGCCCCTAAGGCGCAGACGCATCTCGTCCGGCCGTCTAAAAATGCATGCAAATAAAATTTTGTCACCGCAACCGTAGTTCATGCCAGCGGATGTAGTTCACGCAGGCAACAAAGCCAATGGCCGATATACATATGCCAGCGTACAAAATGATCAACCCCGAAATCTCTTGCCGGCAACACACCTAGCGGCCGGCACACTTGCCAGCCTTTGAAATAACCCAGTTTTATTGCCGGCAACATAGCAAGCGGCCGGCACACTTGCCAGCTTTCAAATAGAACGGCCATAGTCCACGCTCCCGCTAGTCCCTAGTTCATGTTGTCTTAGTCGAACATCTTCTTTTGCTGCCTTTCGAACCAACTTCTTCTCTTCGAGACATGTTGGTCAAGTCCACGCTCATGATTCCAAGCGTAACCTTTTTTACTTTGGTCTCGACATTAGTGGCCTCGATTGCAAGCTTCTTCATTTGGGCGGCCTCCTCAATGTCAAGCTTCCTCTTTTTGACGGCCTCCTCCATTTCAAGCTTCTTTGTTTGGAGCTCCAAGTATATCTTCATTTGCTCCTCCTTTCCTTGGTGCTTCTTCTCGTCCCACACTTCCTTTTGAGTCATCATGCCGTACAAAGTTTCTTGCAAGGCGAAAGATGCCGCATCACGCTTCTCGTCAATCTTCGAGTTGGCCTTGCCCCTTGGCCTCTTCACCAAATCTTCATCCCCCGCCATGGCCGCCTTCCCTCCTTCCTTCTTTAGAGCAGCATATTGATCTTTGAACTTGGGGCAATCTTTGATGAGCGTCCAACAATGTGTGAGAGTGAATGGCTTGTTCTTATGTCGGGCCTTGAAGGCTTCCAAAGATTGGAAGGCCTACAAAATCAAAGAGAAGGTCACAAATATAATAGGAAGGACACATGATACAACAAATGTGAACAAGGCATAGCAATGAAAGAGGAGAGGTCATACCAAGTCGCCCACGCCAAGGCAACTCACGAGACGCGCTTAAACGCTCTCAAGCGCGACACGATACTTGTTGCATTCTTGTTAAATGAACCCCCATCTCTTTTGGATTGAGTTGATGCCACGGTCACTCGCAAACTTGTAGGGCGTAAACTTCCTCCGTTCATGAAAGGTTTTATCAACTCTCATCTAAACAACGGATCATTTTTTGCTCGGCATCGGTCTTGGGATCTTGACCTATCTCCATCCAACTCTAGCAAATCAAAGTGTCCTCATCTTTGGTGTATGATCCCGTGTGAATGTTTTGCCTCCTCCTTTGTGCTTTGGCTCTTTGGGTGAACTCATCGATGAAGATCAATGGCTTCTCCCCAATGTCCACGCACTCTTATTCCTCATCTTCGTAATAGATGTCCTCATCTTCATGCCATGAGTTGCCATGGTCGTCCGCCTCTTCTTCTTTGTCGACACCATCTTGGTCGTGGTCGTCTTGGCTTTGGGTGGCATTGGGACCATAGGGTTGCTCCTGATCCTCGAAGTTGAAGTCCTAGCCATGGCCCTCGTAGATGGCATTCTCCATGAACGCGTTGTACTCTGGATCGTCGGCCGTCGGCATTGGGATTGGCATTCCGTCTAACAGATTGCGGACATCCGGAAAGTTAGCTGTAGGAATCGACTGGGCTGCTTCCTTTGCATCCCGGCGGATGATAGGCCAGCGCTGATAACCCACAAGTATAGAGGATCGCGACAGTCTTCACGGGTAGTATTTCACCCTAATTTATTGACTCGGCGCAAGGGGAGCCAAAGAATATTTATTGGCCTTGACAGTTGAGTTGTCAATTCAACCGCACCTGGGATATCTCTCTGCAGCAAAGGTTTAGTAGCACGGCAAATAGTAGCAGCAAAAGTAACAGTAATAGTGACAACAACAATTTTGTAGCAGTTGTGACATTAGTAGTAACAATAGTAACTTAGCAAGATTCAGTATATGTAAAGCGTAGGCACGTGGATCGGTGGTGGATATTGATTTAGATGACATCAATCATGTAACAGTTACACACTAGGGCGACACAGAACTAGCTCCAATTCATCAATATAATGTAGGCATGTATTCCGTATATAGTCATACGTGCTTGCGATAAGAACTTGCATGACATCTTTTGTCCTACCCTCCCGTGGCAGCGGGGTCCTATTGGAAACAAAGGGATATTAAGGCCTCCTTTTAATAGAGAACCGGAACAAAGCATTAACACATGGTGAATACATGAACTCCTCAAACTACGGCAATCACCGAAAAGAATCCAAATTATTTTCACCTTGGGTTATGCGGATCAAGACACGTAATAGGTGCATACAACTTGCAAGATAGGATCCAAATCAATCTTATATTCAGAGGTAATATAATATGTTCAGATCTGAAATCATGGCACTCGGGCCCTAGTGACGAGCATTAAGCATAACAAAGTCATAGCAACATCAATCTCAGAACATAGTGGATACTAGGGATCAAGCCCTATCAAACTTAACTCGATTACATGATCAATCTCATCCAATCCACCGTCCAGCAAGCCTACAAAGGAATTACTCACTCCCGGTGGTGAGCATCATGGCGGTGTTGATGGAGAAGGGTTGGTGATGACGACGGTGACGATTTCCCCTCTCCGGAGCCCCAAACGGACTCCAGATCAGCCCTCACGAGGAAGAACAGGAGGTGGCGGCGGCTCCGTCTCGTGAAACGCGATGAAAACTTCTCTTTGATTTTTTTTCTCCGAGGATGTGATTTTATAGGACTGGAATTAGGGTCGAAGGAGCCACGTGGGCCCCGCAAGCCATCAGGGTGCGGCCTAGGGGGCGCGTCCTGTTGGCTTGTGCCCCACAGGTGGCCTCCCTCCGGCAGGTCTTCATTCCATAATTCATTATAATTCTCAAAAAAAAAAATCCACAAAAAGTTTCGTCCAATTCCGAGAACTTTTATCTCTGCACAAAAATAACACCAAGGTGGTTCTGCTGAAAACATCGTCAGTCCGGGTTAGTTCCATTCAAATCATGCAAATTAGAGGTCAAAACCAGAGCAAAAGTGTTTGGAAAAATAGATACGTTGGAGACATATCAACTCCCCCAAGCTTAACTCATTGCTTGTCGTCAAACAATTCAGTTAACAAGCTAAAAGCGATAAAGAAAACTTTTACAAACTCTTTTGTTCTCGTCGTTATATACATGCTTAGCTAGTGCTCAAGTTTTCAGCATAAATTATAAATAACCACATCCATGATAACAATTAAACATCATATCAACTCATGACAATACATAACGAACTAACTAGCAAATAATAAGATATATCACATGCCAACAATTTAACGAAACAATCATGATATAATATGGTGACATGGTATTTCGCTAGCCCTTTCTGAGACCACAAAACATAAATGCAGAGCACCTCTAAGGTTCAAGCAGCGACTAAACATTATAATTTAGAATAGAAATGATCCAGTCATGCTCACATCCAACATTAAATAGACTCAATGCATAAGAATGACAATAGTGCTCTCCGGTCTGGTGCTTTTAGTAAGAGGGTGATGACTTCAACATAAAATAAATAGATAGGCCCTTCGCAGAGGGAAGCATTGATTTGCAGAGGTGCTAGAGCTCAAGTTTTAAAACAGGATTGAAATATAATTTTTGGGGTGGTGCACTTTTCTTGTCAACGTTACGACAAATGTTTTCAATATCTTCCATGCTAAACTCATTATTGGCGGTTCCCAAACAGAATAGTACAGTTTACTCCTATCCACCATCCATACAGAAACCATGGCTGACCGAATCCACGAATGCCTACCAACATATCAACTGTCCCAAGGAGTTTTGTTTAATTAATTTTTGATTTTGCAGGACTGGACATCCTTTTTACCAGCCTCTCTCATGCAATGACGCCAAATAAACGACCGTCTTGAGAATAACTCACTTAGCATGGAGGATACCGACCGCCTCGTCGCTCCATGAGCGGGACGTGGACAAAATGGATGTTTATTTGAATGTTTTAGAGATGGCACATGCAAATTTACCTGGAATGGCAGGGTAATACCGCATATAGGTAGGTATGGTGGACTCATGTGGAATAACTTGGTTTAAAGGTTTTGGATGCACAAGCAGCATTTCCGCTTAGTACAGGTGAAGGCTAGCAATAGGTTGGGAAGTGACCAGCTAGAGAGCGAAAACGGTCATAGGTATGCATTGCGAATAATTAACATTGGACATAGCATGAGTAGGATATGAACACTCTAAATTTAAATGTCATGAATGCTGCATTGATTTTGAATCAACTACATGTTTGCACATGGGCCAAGTCAAGCCGCTTGAATTTCTCAGAGGGAAATACCATACTACCATACCACATCATAACCATTTTAATGCATGTTGGTCTACAAGATAAATCATTATTCGCTACTAGCTATTTAAGCATGGCTTGAGAAGCTATAATCTCTAATTGTCATCATAAACACGTTCACTCATAATATACTGAATCAAGATCGAACAGGCTAAACATATTTACAAAAATGAAAACAAGAAGAGTTCATACCAACTTCCTTTGCCACGATCACTTCGTCAAATATCGTCATTATTGCCTTTCACTTGCATGACCGAATGATGTGATAATAATAATAGTGCAAGAATACCGTGGACTAAGCTGGAATCTGCAGGGCAGTTTTAGACAAAGGAGAAGACAAGGTAACATTGGCTCTCTGTTAGATCAACAATAAAGCATATAAGAGCCACTCAACATTTTCATCGTGGTCTTCTCCTTTCAAGGAATCAACAAAAAGAAATTCAGAGAAACACACTGAAATATTTTTGGATTTTTTGTTTTTCTCAAGCAAGCAAATAAACTAAGGAAAAACAAGATCGAGAAAAATTATTTACATGGGAAAGCTCCCGACATGCAAAGGAAATCTTATTGGGTTTTCTTTTTAGTACTAAGGATAATTAAACAGGGAAAGAAAACTAAAAAGAAACGAGAAATATTTTTGGTTTTTCCAAAGTTTTTCAAACACACAAGAAGAAAGCGGGAAAAATAAAACTAACATGGATACACAATGAAAGAGGATGAACACCAATAATTTATATGAAGTGTGTGAGCATGAATGTAATGTTAGTGAGAAATACGTACTCCCCCAAGCTTAGGCGTTTGCCTAGCTTGGTGATCACCACTGATAATAGCCGTCAGGTTCGGGAAAGTGTTCCGGCTGGGTCACCTGAGCATCCCATGCCTGGGCCTCGGATTCCGCAGCAGCAAGCTCATTTCGGTAAGCGGTTATATCTTATGGCATTATTCTCTATCCGTTTCTGGCATGATAGTTAAACAAAGAGGGTGCAGGCAAATGAATAATATCGCAAGTCTTCTCGCTAAATACCAAACGATAACGAATGTGTTGCGGTGGTTGTGGTTCTTCAATGAATTGGTGTTCCATCATAGGTTGGTGATCAAGATAAACCTTAGGCAATAGGTACTCAGTAGGGCATATAGCATTTTATTTCAAAACGCTTTGCCAAGCGAGTGGCATAAATACCACCACGAACCTTGCCCTTGTTTCGGTTAAGATTTAATCGACGCGCAACAATAGCTCCTACGTTGTAAGTGTTATCACCATAAAGTGCACGACGTAGAATAGCCAGGGTAGGGGCACTAAGGCCACCACCCTGTTCCATGGCAGTTATGCATATTCCTATAAACAGAGAAAAGTAGTGCACAGAAGGAAATTGTAAACTAGTAGCTCTTGCGTTTGACACGCCCCTACTTTCTCCCACAGTTAAGGTTTGGAGGAAGTCCTCAAACTCCTCGGGCTTAGGCTCACGCATTCCCCCGTCAGAAGGAAGCAAACATATTTCACAAAATTCATGTAGAGGCAACTCATAGTTGGTGGCATAAGGATCAAAACGTAATGTGGGAGCACCGGGCGTATTTGTGAAGTAAAAGTTTTGCACGAAGGAATTAGTAGGAGATAATATTGGTCAAACTCATCTACGAGGAAGTCGATAAGCCTGGCATTTGCAATGAATTGCATGAACTCTTCATAGAAACCCGCACTGGTACTGTTACGTGCTATACAAACGGTTTTTTAACCCCTTTCCGCGACGTAGTTCCGAACTGTCGCCTTGCATGTGTGGGCGATAGGGGTAGGGTCCTCCCACACGACACCGAAACATCGTCTGCGATAGTGCGAGCGCCTGCTGATGATTCGCCTAACGTAAACGTATGCGAAGCCGTAGCCTATCCCACACACCACACTTTGATGCTACATTTGTGGTCAAGCACACATCCGAGACGATGGCACAGATATATTCATGTGCGATACTTATTCGGATCGCACACGCGAAACGTATGTCAACCGTCTCTTGATCGTCCTACAATACTCACGCACGCAGGTTCATAACCGTTTGTGCTATTAACGGCAAGCACACACAGTTACGGCGTGCAAACACGTGTGTGACAGTGCGCGCATCCCACACGCGCAAAATATGCGACCATGTGTTGTAAAGCTGATAATCACACACACTATTATTCAAACAATCGTGTGTGACATATGACACCATCGCACACGGTTTAATCGTTCTAGCTGTGTGCATTGTAATTTATTACCTAATAGCTTATTTTCGTTAATTTATTATTAAAATTGGAAATTTCAAATTTTTAATTATGAAATGTGGATTTCACATTCATCAATACATACCCTAATTACAATGGTTCAACAGCCAATGCATAAATCAAAAGCTCAGTACATGTTCCATGGTTACATAGTTCGGTAGAAGATTAAATATGATGAACCACAATATATAGTACTAGAGGCGGTAAAGGTGAAGAGAGAATTGTAAATGCTTTTGGCTGTCGATGGTGTTGAAGAAGCGGAATACCCATAATGTACCCTCCTCCATGCCAAAGGTGCGCACAACTTTTGTCCAACCCCTTGTGATGATCGCCCGTCCATCCTTCACCGCCTTCAGGAAGACTTCTAGACTGTTATCATGGTAGAATGAATTATATACTATAACCTTCATTGCCTCCACATCGGTCAGGTAGTTTGCTAGGTAATCTTGAGTAAATTCCTTCGGAAACCACTGAAAAGAGACAACTTTCAGGTATTCATGTCTAATAGAGTAACTTGTTCTGGGCTGGAAAAGAAGGCAACAGATTACTTACCATCCTAAAGTTCACTGATGTCTTGGATAAAGTATAAATAAAGAGTTTAATTCCAATCAGATGTCTCTTCTGCCTAACATTTTTTCTTAGTTTCCTCACTTGATGCTTGTTCATGTTTATCTCATTGCCCCATATGCAAAGGGGGTCAAAGCGTGAATCAGTACCGCTGATATATGTACCTACAAGCAACAAATAAATGTTAGAACATAAGCTGCAATTGCACAAATGATGTAAAATATTATAAGAAAATGGGAGGTGACTAACCTCGATGGTAAACAACAGCATCGCGCATCGTAGCCCTACATAAGCACATAGAAAGGTGTATTAAATACAACAGGGTTAACATCCACCAAAAATAGCAAATGTTAACTAAACGACAATATCTCCGGTGATATTTTCATTGCGAGGAGTAGCACGGTAACAAAGGGACAGGTATTGGTGAAATTAAACTGGATGTGTTAACTTCAGAGTTCAGACAACCTAACATAGTCATTAAAACTTGTACCAGTGAAACAGAAATTGACACAGTTAAACATCACGAGCCAGTTCATACTTGGTAAATCCCGAGGGGTAGCTGCCGGGGTACTTCAACTCGGCCAGAGCCCGCACAAAGTTGGTGGCTAGGTGTTCCTGCTGGTCGCAGCGTGGATCAGTACCGCTAACATATGTACCTACAAGCAACAAGTAAATGTTAGAAGCTAAACTGCAACTGAACAAATGATGTAAAATACTATAAGATATTGGGATGTGACTAACCTCGATGGTAAACAACATCGTCGTGCATTATGAAACTGCGTAAGTACAAGGAAAGGCATGTCAACTACAACAGGGTTAACATGCACCAAAAATATCTAATGGTAATTGAAGGACATCATCTCCAGTGATATCTTCTTTGCGAAGAGTAGCACAGTACCGAATGGACAGCGTAAATAATGCATATAATTGTTCACTACATCAGGCTTAACAGCAACCTAGCATAGGCATTGTAAGTTTGTAACTGGTATTGGTAAAATTGACCTGGACAGTTCATACTTGAACAACACACTACGCATAACTGAAATGAACAATGGACGTGTTGACTACAAAGTACAGACAACCTAACATGGCAATTTAAATGTGTACGGTTGAAACTGAAATTGACACGGTTAAACATTGCTATACTGGTATTCGTAAAAATGAACTGGACAATTCATACTTGGTAAGTCCCGGGGGGTAGTTGATTGGGGATTTCATTAAGGCCAGAGCCCGCACCAAGTTGGCGGCGTCGGCGGCGAGGTGTTCCTCCGGGTCCGCACACATAGCGTTCACCGCATCATCGACCGCCATGACCAGCTCCTCGACCTCCGCGTGATATGTGGTTGGGCTTACGCGGGGATGCTCGGAGATAGGGGGTGGGGATGTGGAGGCGTGAGGGTGGTTCGCATGCTGCATCTGAGCTATCGGGTCGGGGCGGTGATGGAGATCGCAGGTTACCTCATTAGATCGACGAGCGAGACTGGTGCAGAACATAGTTTTGGTTGCGGCAGTGGCGGCGGTTTGGGCTGCAGTTAGAGCGAGAGGAGAGGGGGGCGGTGGGGATAGGGGGAAATGTGATGGGTGGGTATGGGGTGGGAGGAATAACTACTGAAATCGCGCGCCTATTGAAAATTTGGCGGCAAAACTTGAACCTTACGGGGGGAACACGCAATGCAGACGAAGCGCATCAAATACCCATGTGCGAGAAAAAGAGAAAAATGGTGATCCCGCGTCGGAAAAAATTCAAGTCTTCTCTCTCTCTCTCTCGTGCCATCGGACGGTTTGCAAATGGTTTGTTGTAAGAAAACGTTTGCCATTAAAGATGTATTATAAACACAAAAGGCCTAGAAAATACACAAAAAGGACTAAATACGATAAATGAGCCTGACAATTGTGAAATTTGGACATGGTGCATTCTAGTGGGTATGTTGATCGTAAAAAATAAATCAAGTTGAAAGGACCAAGGAAATATGGGTTCCCCTTGAAAACATGGCGATTTTCGCTCCCCGAACCATGAAACTCCATAGGTGATGGTTCGGTTTGTGAAGAGTGTCTATCACGACATTATCCATACCTCCTCAATTTTTTACCGAATCATATTAGGGTCATGCCCGTGCACCACACGAGATAACATGTTATTCAAGCATGTTTTCCATTTTTTCTAGAGTTACAAAATAAATAAACGACACATCTCTGGTTGCCTCTTCCCACACATATCCTTTAAAATTGTATTAGTTTCCTATAAAATACATGAAAACTTATTCGACGACACAATTACGAATTTTCGAGTCCTTTTTGAACGCCTTTTCATGTATAGAACGTTCTGACCTGAATTATAAGCACAAAGGGCCTAGAAAGTACACAAAAGGGACCAAATACGATAAACGAGCCTGAAAATTGTGAAATTTGGACATGGCGCATTCTAGTGGGTATGTTGATCGTATAAAATAAACCTAGTTGCAAGGACCAAGGAAAAATATGGGTTCCCCTTGAAAACATGGCGATTTTCGCTCCCGAAACCATGAAACTCCATAGGTGATGGTCCGATTTATGAAGAGTGTCTATCATGACATTATCCATACCTCCTCAAATTTTTACCGAATCATATTGAGGTCATGCCCGGACACCACACGAGATAACATGTTCTTCAGGCATGTTTTCCATTTTTTCTATAGTTACAAAACAAATAAACGACACATCTCTGGTTGCCTCTTCCCACACATATGCTCTAAAATTGTATTAGTTTCCTATAAAATACATGAAAACTTATTCAACGACACAATTACGAATTTTCGAGTCCTTTTTGAACTCCTTTTCACGTACAGAACGTTCTAACCTGAATTATAAGCACAGAGGACCTAGAAAGTACACAAAAGGGACCAAATACGATAAATGAGCCTGGAAATTGTGAAATCTGGACACGGTGCATTCTAGTGGGTATGTTGATCGTATAAAAAATCTAGTTAAAAGGACCAAGGAAATATGGGTTCCCCTTGAAAACATGGTGATTTCACTCCCCGAACCATGAAACTCCATAGATGATGGTCCGGTTTATGAAGAGTGTCTATCACGATATTATCCATACCTCCTCAATTTTTTACCGAATCATATTGAGGTCATGCCTGGGCACCACACGAGATAACATGTTTTGAACACCTTTTCATATATAAAACGTTCGAACTTGAATTATAAGTAGTAAATGCCTAGAAAAGTACACAAAAAAGACTAAATATGGTAAACGAGCCTGAAAGAATGTGAATTTTGGACACGTTGCATTCTGATAGTAGAAAAATAATAATGGAGAAACGACCAAGGAAATATGGGTTTCCCTTGAAACTTTGTGATTTGTTTGGGCAAACAGTTACTTTGCGAATGCCATGTGCGTTCACCCCATTCCGCAGTGTATTCTGATTGGCCAGAACACCAGCCACACGGATCGCGCATGCGCACCGTAGGATGCACCACGATCGAACGGCGATCAAAACTTCTCCCGTCATACCCGTATACTGTAGTTGGGATTTTAGTTCGTACATGCACTAAATTAAGGTCCCAACAAATTTTTTAATGGTAGTAATCACACACGGTTCATGTTTACGAACCGTTTCCGACGCGGACCCTCTACCCCGAGTCCCCGACCCTCTCCCCCTTCTTCCTCATTCGCATTGTTGTATACTTGCTCGTTCTTGACCTCGGCCCGACCAAATCTTCAAGCTCGATGACACATGTCGCAGCCGGCTGCCGCCGACGAACGCAACCGTAGTGTCCAGAGTGCAAGCACAAATCAGGCATTAGCAATTCAATCGAGCATTTACATGCTCAAATTGGTACAGTGCATAGTTGGCGGAGTAATTTACAAAACATTAGCTCGCTATTAATTTTACATCAATATAATACATATGAACTGCGCGCGCACAAAAGTGCTACTGCCCCTAACGCCGACCCAGCACGCATAGCTGCCATCGTCCATCGATATCGTGTCATTCCTTGGCTCAGGAGGACAGGAGGTCGCCAAGTCAATGACCTACACCTTGATCGACCGAGGAAGGGTCAGCCTCGACGACGGCGGCCGACGAGACCCTGGCCATCGCCAATTCTGCAGCAACGGCCGCAAGTCCTCCCCCGGTGTCCGGAGCTGCGTCCTCCTCCATCTGGGACATAAGCCTGCCCCTCGTGCGGCGGCCACTGACGCAGTTGTCCTTGCGGCGTCGTGGTTCCTGCTCCGCCACCCGCACCATCCGGCGCACTCTGCGCCGACCCCGCAATATCGCTCGCTGGCGATCGCTAGCTGCTTTCAAGACGACCCTGGCTAACTTCTTGGCTTGCTCATGTCGTGATTCCTGCCTCTTCAGGCTGTCGTCGGGAGAGGTAGCGGCATGGCCGTGGATCCTCAAGCCGACCATCGTGCACGTAGCCTCGATTCCGCCGTCGCCCAACTCCATCCTGTTGTCGACCATTGGGGGTTTCATGGTGTGTGTGGCAACTAGCCAGGGGATCATTGACTCGCCGCCACCGGCCATCGCTGTGGTTATTTATAGCTAGCTGCTGCCAAGGGGGGTGGGGATTTTATAATTTACCGCTATGGCTCGTGCTTGCGCTTGCGCGGGAAGCATTTTCACAGTTTTTGAGTTCTTTTCCGTGCACACATAATCGCACACGGAACACATATAGCAACTGTCTGCAATCGTGTATAGGGTCATAAATAAATATCACCACTCTTCGCTCTCACCGTCTCTTTCCCCTCTCGCACCCCCCAAATTTGTCCTTCTTCTCCCCACTGTCCTCGCCTCCACAAAATCCTCAACATTAGACATGTCATCCGCGTGGAGGACCCTGCTGTGGAGGAGCGCGCGGTTGAGGCAGGTACGCGCTGCTGAGGGTCCGGAGGCCTTGGCGGCGGTACGCGCTGCTGAGGGTCCGGAGACCTTGGCGGCAATAGCGGAAGAGATGAAGGTTACATCAAATCGGTTGCGGGCAAGCGCGGTTCTGTACGCGGAACGCGCGGCTGTGGCCTTCGAAAGGGCATCATGCGCCGACCAGTTCGCCGTTGCCTTGCCGGCTCACGTGGATTTGGCCTCGGTAAGGGCAGCAGCCTCCTTACTGCAGTCTCCTACCGCTCTAGCACAACGCACGGCTCTTAACTATGTTGTTTACGACCGCTTTGAATATCTCCGTCGTAAGTGGGCCGTACGCAGGCATTTGGCCGTGGACGGGATTTTCCATGAGACCGGAGCTACCGTGATGGGGTATGAGCAGAGGAAAGTTCGGGCCTATGAAGCGTTCAAGAATATGGTCATCGCTGACCCGAAAGTGGATCCTACTTCCATAGAGAGGATATTGCATGAGTGCATAATTTATTTCTACATTGGCGAACCAATAGGCCAGCCCCGCAACAACGACGACGAGTAGCTGTTTCCATTTTGCTGTTTTCTGAACCTTGCTGATATGTAATGTCACTATTATGTTCTTTAGTCGATTATGTAGGAGTGCGAACGATAATCTGTGCTATCACTTTCTAAATCAGGTGCTTATTACCACGAATCGTCCGTGTTATTATCTGTGCAACCGTTTGTGTAGGTAGCATAGATGTTGTGCAGACAGAGCAAATCACAGTACACAAGGACAAAACTACGAAACCCATCGGTGATGATTTCATCAATCGCTGACAAATTGTATACCAGCAACCGTTTGCCCACAACACACACAGGTTATTAAAATTAATCATTTGTGTTATTTCTTGTGTTCGCACACAATTGTGATTACTGACCTGTTTGCCCTCTATCGCACACATCTTGTTATGCTGAATCGTTTGTCTTCTGCTATATTATCTCACGCAGTTTATGTAGTGAACTGTGTGCCCTATATTGCACACATCTTGTTATACTGAATCGTTTGTCTTCTGCTATATTATCGCACGCAGTTTATGTAGTGAACTGTGTGCCCTATATTGCACACATCTTGTTATACTGAATCATCTGGATCTGTGTAACCCTTTCTGTTATCTTCGCTAATCATAAACGGTCCATAAGAACAAACTGTCTGCCATAGATCGCACACGCAACTACTTTCTGAATCGTATTTGATGGATTCGCCTTCGCACACAGTTCGTGCCATTAGCGACGGAGCTTCAACTATACCATTTGTGATTCATGCATCGTACACAGTTTCGTCGAAGGGTCTCTGATTGATGTGTCACGTTAGCAGCATCCTGCAGTAGTGCCGCTTCGTTCATGAAGGGCGTGTGTGGCCATTCACATGGCCTAACCTCCGTGTTGCGAACAAGGTTGATGTCTCGGTCCTAAGTTCTCCTAACAACTCCCTTGGGACTCCGGCTTGAAGAACCTTTCCACAAGAAATTCATTTTCTCAAGCACAAATTTCTGAAAATTTGAGCCACAAATTCATGTCAAATAAACTTCGCAAGATTGATAGCAACTACCCATATGGATGCCTAGAGGCTATATCAAGCATTCATACTACTTGGAACTCAAAGGATTCAACATGCAAGCTCATTTTCTGTAGCACCAAGTGCAACACATTTTGCAAAATATAAACCACTAGAGCAAACACAAATTGGAGGAGTGGAGGAATCACATACCAAGGGACAATTCCTCAAAATAGTTTCAGAAACGGAGTTCCGAGCAAAGAGATCGAAAATTTCACTTTCTGGGTGAGGAACACGAGAGAGAGATGGATAGGGAATTTTTGCTGGAGGTAGGAGAAAGAGTGGGCTGAAGAGATAAGGTAGGAGGCCTATGGACCCCACAAGCCATCAAGGCGCGACCCAGGGGGGCCGCGCCCTATTGGCTTGTGCCCCACAGGTGCAGTCCCATGCTGCAATTTTTATGCCAAAAATTCTTATTTATTCCAGAAAAATTCATGTTAAAATTTTGTGGCAATCTGAGACTTTTTATTTTCTGGCATTTTTCTATGCACGGAAAAATAGAAAAACAGAAAATCATGCTAATTTATTTTATATAAACGAAAAATAACAAAGGATAAACTTTTGATACAGAAAGTTGTGAGTACTAAATTCATCAATCACATGCCTTCCGAAAAGGATTCATTAATAAGGTTGATCAAATCTTATTAACAACCGTTTCCGATTAACATGCAACCGAGGAATTTTGTATATCACTAGGTTACCTCCATGGGGATTTGCATCTCCCCAACAATAAGATTATAATATTTCTTCTTGACAGTAGGTAGAGGAATTGAAAAACTTCCAATGATAACCATGGGAGTAGGCTCAATGACATTAATATTATTAACCAAAGTTTGCGTCTTCGAAAAATGCACGGTATGTTGCTTGCCATTAACGTGAAAGGTAACCTTGCTTTTATTGCAATCAATAACAACCCCTCTACTACCTGTGTCGGGGTATCAAGTCCATGTATTTCTTCAATAGGTGGTAGTTTCTTGATATCCTCAATTTTAATATCTTTCTCCATCATAGATCTTTTTGCTTCTTGCATATCTTCATGGTTGAGGAATAGAATGCCTCTCTTCTTTTGAATAGGTTCCGGAGGTGGTTCAGGAAGTGTCCAATCATCGGCATTTTGCAACATGTTATTCAATAGTTCTTCAGCTTGACTGATAGTTCTTTCCCTGAAAACACAACCAGCACAACTATCTAGAAAGTCCCTAGAAGCATTAGTTAGTCCATTATAAAAGATATCGAGAATTTCATTTTTCTTAAGAGGACAATCATGCAAAGCTCTAAGTAATCAGAGAAGCCTCCCCCAAGCTTGAGGGAGATTCTCTTCTTCAATTTGCACAAAGTTAAATATTTCCTGTAAGGCGGCTTGTTTCTTATGAGGAGGAAAATATTTTTCAGAAAAGTAATGAAGCATATCCTGGGGACTACGCATACAACCAGGAGCAAGAGAAAGGATCCATTCCTTGGCCTCGCCTTTTAGCGAGAAAGGAAAAAAAGCTTAAGGATATAATAGTACCGTATCTTTTCATGACTGGTAAACAAAGCAGCAATATCATTCAGTTTCGTAAGGTGTTCGACAACAGTTTCATTTTCATAACCGTGGAAAGGATCAGACTCTACTATAGGAATTAACTCAGGGTCCCCAGAGAACTCATAATCCTTATCAGTAACAAATATAGGAGAAGTAGCAAATTTAGGATCATATTTCATTTTCTCCATCATAGATTTTTCTTTCAATTTGTAAGGCAATTTCTTCAAGTCATCTCTATTTTCACAAGCAAAGAAATCCCTAGATGTTTCCTTATCCATGACATAACCTTCAGGTACATGAGGCAATTCATATCTATTAGGAGAGCGAGGTGTAACAGGTGATTCAAAGTCCTCATCAGTTTTAGCATTTTCAAGTTCTCTAGCTTTAGCAATATGAGCATCAAGTAATTCATTCAGTGGCACAGTTTCAGTTTCAACATGTGTAGCAATAGTATCGTCATTAATTTCAGGGGTAGCATCATCAACTTCATGTGACATATTAGGACGATCAACAGGTGGTGGTGTAATAAGCTGATTCAAAACAGTAGGTGAATCAAAAGCAGAGCTAGATGGCAGTTCCTTACCTCCTCTCATGCGAGAGGGGACGATCTTAGTTTGATTATCTTTCAGATTCTTCATAGTGGCAATTGGATATCCTCAAGTTAACACAATAAATAGAGCTATGCTCCCCTGTAACGGCGCCGGAAAAAGGTCTTGATACCCCACAAGTATAGGGGATCACGACAGTCTTCACGGATAGTATTTCACCCTAATTTATTGATTCGACACAAGGGGAGCCAAAGAATATTTATTGGCCTTGACAGTTTAGTTGTCAATTCAACCGCACCTGGGATATCTCTCTGCAGCAAAGGTTTAATAGCACGGCAAATAGTAGCAGCAAAAGTAAAAGTAATAGTGACAGCAGCAATTTTGTAGCAGTTGTGACAGTAGCAGTAACAATAGTAACTTAGCAAGATTCAGTATATGTAAAGCGTAGGCACGTGGATCGGTGGTGGATAATGATTTAGATGACATCAATCATGTAATATTTACACACTAGGGCGACACAGAACTTGCTCCAATTCATCAATATAATGTAGGCATGTATTCCGTATATAGTCATACGTGCTTGCGATAAGAACTTGCATGACATCTTTTGTCCTACCCTCCCGTGGCAGCGCGGTCCTATTGGAAACTAAGGGAAATTAAGGCCTCCTTTTAATAGAGAACCAGAACAAAGCATTAACACATGGTGAATACATGAACTCCTCAAACTATGGCAATCACCGGAAAGAATCCCAATTACTATCACCTTGGGGTATGCGGATCAAGACACGTAATAGGTGCATACAACTTGCAAGATATGATCCAAATCAATCTTATATTCAGAGGTAATATAATATGTTCAGATCTGAAATCATGGCACTCGGGCCCTAGTGACAAGCATTAAGCATAGCAAAGTCATAGCAACATCAATCTCAGAACATAGTGGATACTAGGGATCAAACCCTATCAAACTTAACTCGATTACATGATCAATCTCATCCAATCCCACCACCGTCCAGCAAGCCTACAAAGGAATTACTCACTCCCGATGGTGAGCATCATGGCGGTGTTGATGGAGAAGGGTTGGTGATGAGTATGGCGACGATTTCCCCTCTCCGGAGACCCAAACGGACTCCAGATCAGCCCTACCGAGGAAGAACACAAGGTGGCAGCCGCTCCGTCTCGTGAAACGCGATGAAAACCTCTCTCTGATTTTTTTCTCAGAGGATGTGATTTTATAGGACTGGAATTAGGGTCGGAGGAGCCATGTGGTCCCCACAAGCCATCAGGGCACGGCCTAGGGGTGCGCGCCCTGTTGGCTTGTGCCCCATAGGTGGCCTCCCTCTGGCAGGTCTTCATTCCATAATTCATTATAATTCTTAGAAAAAATCCACAAAAAGTTTCGTCCAATTCCGAGAAATTTTATCTCTACACAAAAATAACACCAAGGTAGTTCTGCTGAAAACAACGTCGGTCCGGGTTAGTTCCATTCAAATCATGCAAATTAGAGGTCAAAACTAGAGCAAAAGTGTTTGAAAAAGTAGATACGTTGGAGACTGATACTTGTGGTCTGCGTTGGGTTTTCCGTGAAGAGGAACGGGTAATTGCAGCACAAAGCGGATATGTATTTCCCTCAGTAATAAAACCAAGGTTTATCGAACCAATAGGAATATCAATCCTCAACCGTCTTCAGCGGCTGCACACAAATGGAAAAGGACTTGCGCCCAACGCGGGCAAGAGGGTTGTCAATCCCCTTGATCTCGTTATTTGCAAGCAAATGAGTTGTTTAGATAATTGTTGATAAAAGCAAAATAAATAAAAAGTAAATAAAGGCAGAGAGGTAATAATAGCATTTGCAAATATATAAGTGAATAGACCCGGGGGCCATAGTGTTCCCTAGCGGCATCTCTCATGTAGGCAGCATACGGTGGGTAACAAATTACTGTTGGGCAATTGATAGAAAAGCGAATAGTTATGTGATTTTCACGGCAATGATCATGTTTATATAGGCATCACGTCCATAAGCAAATAGGCTGACTCCTGCCTGCACCTATTACTATTACTTCACTCATCGACCGCTATCCAGCATGCAGCTAGAGTATTAAGTAAAACAGAGTAATGCTTGGAGAACGATGACATGATGTAGACAAAGTAAACTCAAACAATATGAATGAACCCCATCGTTTTATCCTTAGTAGCAACAACACAAAGACGCATCTTGTCCCCTACTTTGTCACTGGGATATAGAAACTCGCCAGGTTGAACCTACCACAACGCACCACTCCCACCGATGAAATATCAATCTACTTGGCCAAAGCACATCAATAGATCGGAGAGCATTACGAAGCTATAATGATCATGCACATAAGAGATAATATAATTTAGAGGCATCTCAAATACATTTCATGAATAATCTGAACATAAACCCACAATTCATCGGATCCCAACAAACACACTACACAATAGGATTACATCGGATAGATCAAAGCGAAGATGCGATGACCATTGTATTGAAGATCATAAGAGAGAGAGATTGACATCTAGGTACTAGCTATGGACCCGTAGGTCTGTGGTGAACTACTCACACATCATCATGAGGACAGCAAGGTTGATGAAGAGGCCCTCCGTGATCAATCCCCCCTCCGGCAGGGTGCCTGAACGGAGCTCTAGATGGTCTCGCGACGAAAAAGAGACTTGCGGCGGCGGAAAAAGGGTTTCGGGACTGCCTCCAGGGTTTTTAGGATATTAGAGAATTTATAGGCCGAAGAGGGACGTCGGGAGGCGGCTGAGGGGGCCACCACATATCAGGGCGCGCTCTGATGTGTGGTAGTGCCCTCGTGCACCTCCTGGCCTCCTTCCGAAGCTTCTAAGTCTTCATATAATCCAGAAAAATTCATCAAAAAGTTTCGTGGCAATTGGACTTTGTTTGGTATTGTAAACCTGAAAAGGCAAAAACATGCAGAAAACAACAACTGGCACTGGGCACTGGGTCAATAGGTTAGTGCTCAAAAATATTATAAATTGGTAAATAAGGACGTATCCTAGAATGATAATATATCAGCATGGAACAATCAAAAATTATAGATACATTGGAGACGTATCAAACATCCCCAAGCTTAATTCCTGCTCGTCCTCGAGTAGGTAAATGATAAAAACAGAATTTTTGAGGTGACATGCTATCCACTGTGTAATCTTATTCAGGTATGTTCATTGAGAAAAGATGAATCAACAAATAGTAACATAGCAATATTCAAAGTGTAAGAAACAGAATTGTTAATTCTTAAAAGTATACGATCCTTAAGAAATGTTTACCCCCCCCATTCATCTTATTGTATTAGCAAGGCATGGCTCTATCTTCACCACATTAATACAAATGTTAAGCACCACGGTGTCCACGTTAGGCAATTGGTTCGTACTTTTTCAATATGCATCAACTTTTTATTCTTCACGCAATACATGAGCGTGAGCCATTGGACATAGCATTTAGGTGGAATAGAATATGGTGGTAGATATCAAAGGGGTAGGAAGTGGAGAAGATAGTCTCACATCAACTAGGCGTACCAATGGGCTATGGAGATGCCCATCTATAGATGTCAATGCGAGGAGTAGGGATTGCCATGCGAATGATGCACTAGAGCTATAAGTGTATGAAAGCTCAAATGAAGCTAAGTGGGGTGTGCATCCAACTTGCTTGCTCATGAAGACCTCTGGCATTTTAGGAAGCCCGTCGTATGAATATACAAGCCAAGTTTGTAATAATGAATAGGTAATTCCCACTAGCATATGAAAGTGATATATCATGAGACTCTCTACATGAGGAACATGATGCCACTTTGAGGCACAAGTGTGGTAAAAGATAGTAGCAAAGTCCCTTCTCTCATTTTCTCTCATTTTTTTCAGAATGGATGGTGGGCTCATTTGGCCTCCCTCGTCTTTATTTTCGTCCGGAGTCTCATCTCGACTTATGGGAGAATCATCGTCTCCATCATTCTTTCCTCACTGGAACAATGCTCTAATAATGATGATCATCACACTTTTATTTACTTACAACTCAATATGGAGAACTGATATGAAGATACGACTCTGTATGAATGCCTCTGGCGGTGTACTAGGATGTGCAATGATCTAGCGTGACATGTATCAAAAACATTATGACGGTGGCTTTGCCACAAATACTATGTCAGCTCTATATGATCATGGAAAGCAATATGACGATGAACAAACTAGTCATGTGAAGTGACGATGGAATTTGCATGGCAATATATCTTGGAATCGCTATGGAAATGCCATGATAGGTAGGTATGATGGCTGTTTTGAGGAAGATATAATAAGGCTTATGTGCAACAGAGCGTATCATGTCACGGGGTTTGGATGCACCGGCGAAAGTTGCACCGATCCTCGAGGTAAGAATGGGCTATCCACGGTACCGAAGAGGCTAGCAAATTATGAAAAAGTGAGGTTGCGTATGTCCATGGTTTCACATTAGTCATAAAGAACTCATATACTTATTGAAAAGTTTTATTAGTTTATCATAAATCAAAGTACTAATCGCATGCCCCGAGGGAAGAGGTTGGTAGAAGTTAACCATCGCGCGCTTCCGACCCGAAACAACACTAGGATTTCAACGAGGAATAGAAATTCTCACACATCATGCCTCTTTAATTTTTAGATGAAAGAAAAGGTCAACCCCTCTTAATATCGACACTTCTACGGTTTAACAATTATGAACTCACACATATTTCATATTACTACATCAATATCATTGACCCACAATTTCTTTATATGTGCTACATGATGGTTTTGATTATCACTCATTGAATACCTAATATTTTTGGACTAGTCTTTATGACCCATGCAAATTACCGTCACTATTTATTAACTCTCAAACAAATATAGTGAAGAACGAGAGTGAAATCATTTCGTTAAAATCTACATGCCACCGTGCTCAAAAAGATATAAGTGAAGTACTAGAGCAACTGAGCTCAAAAGATATAAGTGAAGCACATAGAGTATTCTAACAAATTATGATGAAGGTGTGTCTCTCTTAAATAGGTGTGTCCAGCTAACAATGATTGTGGCAAACTGAAAGTAAAAGCAAACTAAAGCGAACGATGCTCCAAGCAAAACTCATATCATCTGACGAATAAAAATATAGCTTCAAGTGACATACCGATGGATTTGAGACGAAAGAGGGGATGCCTTCCGGGGGCATCTCCAAGCTTAGATGCTTGAGTCTCCTTTAAAATATTACCTTGGGGTGCCTTGGGCATCCTCAAGCTTAGGCTCTTGCTACTCCTTATTCCTTTGTCCATCAAGATAACACCCAAAACTTGAAAACTTCAATCACACAAAACTCAACAAAACCTCGTGAGATCCGTTAGTATAAGAAACATATTGCATACTTTAAGTACTGTTATAAATTGATTAAAATTTCATAAATGCATAATAGGTACTGTATTCTAACTTCTCCATGGCTTATACCCCCGATACAATCCATGGCATAATCAAAACAAGCAACTATGCAAGCAAAAACAGAATCTGTTTAAAACAGAACAGTCTGTAGAAATCTGTAGAGACCCTATACTTATGTAACTCTAAAAATTCTGAAACATTATTACAACCTCAAAAATTTGTATATAAACACTGTGTAAAAATTTCAGATCATTATCGCGCTCCAGTAAAAAATGAAAATTCCTGTACTTGAGTCAAAAGTTTCTGTTTTGTTTCAGCATCGATTTAACTCATCTTGTGAGTCATCCCAAAGGCTTTACTTGGCACACACACTAATTTAAACACAAAAACATAATCATTACAGAGTCAATAATCATTCTATTAAAAATAAACAGAAAGTTTAAAACAAAAATTTAAAGATAGCTATTGGGTTGCCTCCCAACAAGCGCTGAAAATCCTCAATGACAAATTTGGACGAATTGTCAAGGATGACAATACTTGAAACTATGCATTATGCCTAGCTAAGAGCATCAATATTTTGATCTAAAGTGTCCAAACTTTTATTTTGTAACACAACATTCCCATTAATTTTAGTAGTCATGTTGTAAAGTCCCTTAAAATCAGTTTCCATGATAGCCTTGGTCTCTTTTATTAGCTCTGTTTGGCGATGGCTAACCAATACGGTAGGTTCCATGGTTTCTACTTTGGGTTGGCCAAATATGATTTTCATTTTTTCATAAGTATGAAAGGCATTATTCCCAAGAAAATCCTTTTCAAACAAGAATCAAGAACATATCTATGGAATAGAGGTAACCCAACATAAAAACTTCTCAAAAGTAATTTAGTATGACACTTGGGATTATCTCTTTTTTGTATCACTAGCAACCTATCCCAAGCTTCCTTTAGGGATTCATTATCCACATACTTGAAATTTAATACTTCGGATCCTTCTCCCAAGTAGGGAGGAAAGGGTAGGTCCGAAGGAGGGCTAGCTATAACTAAGCAAAAAGGAATAAACTGAAACAAGCAAAGGTAATTATTTTTATATTTTTGATTTTTATGTGACAAGCTAAATATAACAGCAAATAAAAATAAGAACAAGTGAATGAAAATTTGTGTGAAGTTACTTGGTAGTTGATGATGATATTCCCCGGCAACGGCGCCAGAAATCCTTCCTGATACTTGTGATCTGCGTTGGATTTTCCGTGAAGAGGAACGGGTAATTTTAGCACAAAGCGGATAAGTACTTCCCTCAGTTATGAAACCAAGGTTTATCGAACCAACAGGAATATCAATCCTCAACCGTCTTCAGCGGCTGCACACAAATGAACAAACGACATGCACCCAATGCGGGCAAGAGGGTTGTCAATCCCCTTGATCTCGTTATTTGCAAGCAAATGAGTTGTGTAGATAATTTTTGATAAAAGCAAAATAAATAAAAAGCAAATAAAGGCAGCGAGGTAATAATAGCGTTTACAAATATATAAGTGAATAGACACGGGGGCCATAGTGTTCCCTAGCGGCATCTCTCATGTAGGCAGCATACGATGGGTAACAAATTACTGTTGGGCAATTGATAGAAAAGCGAATAGTTATGCAATTTTCACGGCAATGATCATGTATATATAGGCATCATGTCCATAAGCAAATAGGCTGACTCCTGCCTGCACCTATTACTATTACTCCACTCATCGACTGCTATCCGGCATTGCATCTAGAGTATTAAGTAAAACAGAGTAATGCTTGGAGAACGATGACATGATGTAGACAAAGTAAACTTAAACAATATGAATGAACCCCATCGTTTTATCCTTAGTAGCAACAAAACAAAGACGCATCTTGTCCCCTACTTTGTCACTGGGATATAGAAACTCGCCTGGTTGAACCTACCACAACGCACCCCTCCCATCGATGAAATATCAATCTACTTGACCAAAGCACATCAATAGATCGGAGAGAATTACGAAGCTATAATGATCATGCACATAAGAGATAATATAATTCAGATGCATCACAAATACTTTTCATGAATAATCTGAACATAAACCCACAATTCAACGGATCCCAACAAACACACCGCACAATAGGATTACATCAGATAGATCAAAACGAAGATGCGGTGACCATTGTATTGAAGATCATAAGAGATAGAGATTGCCATCTAGGTACTAGCTATGGACCCGTAGGTGTGTGGTGAACTACTCACACACAATCATGAGGGCAGCAAGGTTGATGAAGAGGCCCTCCGTGATCGATCCCCCCTCCGGCAGGGTGTCGGAACGGAGCTCCAGATGGCCTCATGAGGGAACAGAGACTTACGGCGGCGGAAAAAGGGTTTCGGGACTGCCTCCAGGGTTTTTAGGATATTAGAGAATTTATAGGCCGAAGTGGGACGTCGGGAGGCCGCTGAAGGGGCCACCACATATCAGGGCGCCTCCCCCCCAGGGCGCGCCCTGATGTGTGGTGGTGCCCTCGTGCACCTCCTAGCCTCCTTCCGAAGCTTCTAGGTCTTCATATAGTCCAGAAAAAATCATCAAAAAGTTTCGTGGCAATTGGACTTCATTTGGTATTGTAAACCTGAAAAAGCAAAAACATGCAGAAAACAACAACTGGCACTGGGCACTGGGTCAATAGGTTAGTGCTCAAAAATATTATAAATTGGTAAATAATGACCCAAAAAGTATCCTAGAATTATAATATATCAGCATGGAACAATCAAAAATTATAGATATGTTGGAGACGTATCAGAGACGTATCAAGCGCCACTGTACCCAGGCGTGTCATTGAGGTCGATGATAGGCACGGTGCCAGGGGTGGCCGGCGCGATCACGCTGTCATCCGACAATGTGGAGAACCTGGCCTGAGCATGGTACCTCGGTGGACGAAAAACTGTCATCTCTGGTGTTATGGAGGAGCTGGGCGATGGGCACTATGAAGGACGAAGGGGCGACGAGCATGTGCTAGCCGCGGCCATGGCAGCGGCTGAGAGAATGGCTGGCGAGGACTGTGCTAGCATGAGAAGGGTGTGCGCCTTGAAGATGATGGACCTCTTGTCGTTGACGGCGGCCTTGTACTGCATGGCCTGCATGGCGGCGAGCTCGACGGTGTAGTCGGCAGCGGCTTTCTTCTCCGCCGCAACGGTCCATCGTGCCCTCCTCTTTGCCGATTCACAGTCGAGATGCGCGAGCTCCTCCGAAGTGAGCTCCGACCGCGGCTTCTTTGGGCCCTTCTTCTTCGCCGCGGGGCGCATGGTGGCGGTCGGGTCGCCGGGATTCTTCACGCCGACCATGGAGGAGGGAGGAAAAAGGGAACGCAGGAAGGTTTTGAGGAAAGGAAGGGAAAGTAGGATGTTGTGTCTCCGACGAACGGGCCAGGGAAGGACAAGGGCACGCGTCCCGGCATTCGCGCATTGTCCGTTCCAATGCCGCGATCAAGATTTGGACCGGGAATGGGTCAAAAGCGGACAGAAAACAGTCATTTGTCCGTTTCCTCCCGCGCGTTGGACCGTTTGTTGTATCCGTTTACCCCAACCGGACAGACCCAGACGATTTGAGATCTTGGATTTGGTCTAAGTGGTGTCAAAGAAGCGGAGCAATGCATGAGGAATTTGTGAACTAATCCGTTCACTGGAGCTGTTTCTACTACATTATTCTTTAATTGCCACCTCTGACTTTACCGTAGGATGGCTTACCCTTACGATCTTACTTCCAAATATAATATCGCTCAGAAATTTAATTGAAGCCGTGTCGGGTATCCGAAAACCACCAGTTAGACTAGTCACAGTGGAGAGTAACTTACACTAGTAACATACACGCTATCCTAGACTATGTTACTACCTTCATAGTGGGTAGTAACATATGTGTAGTGTCATGCAAAGCTTCATTTATTAGGTTATAGACAAATTTTGTCTTGATATGTGTGATTTTACTCATAGAATAAGTAATTAGCTAAGTTACTCAATTTACCTTTATCCTCATTAATTCATTGCCACATAGGCAAATTTCCTGAGTTGGACCCGATGTTACTCCTGAAGTTACTCCCACTGTGGCCGGTGTGACTCCACTAACATCTCGGGAGGAGCTACCATGGCACCATGGTAGGGTTACCCTTTCTTGGCATGGTTTGGACTTTGGAGTACTCGACAACCATGGTAAAATTCCTTGTCCGGGCCATCTCCACTTAGACCTGATTATGATGTTACGAATATGTTTATCCTTTCTTGAAGGTGTTGTTGTGTAAAAAGTCGACATGATCGTAGATGTTCCTCATATTTTGTATTTGATTTGTCGTGGTTGTCTTTGTTTTGTACCCTGCTTTTAATAAGAATATGCATGCACATCACAATGCTGCGGAGGTTGGGGTTCTAGATTTCAACCACCTTTTCACGAAAAACATGGCACAGTTAACGAACCCAATAGTTTTCACTAATCAATTTTTTTATGAAAGGGGGTAGCCCGGACTTCTGCATCATTGTAAAGCACACAACCAACTTTATTAAAATGTTTTGAATGTTTGAGAGATCCACCACTGGACAAGAGAATGTAAAGACAACACCATAGCTGGTCAAAAAACCGATGACGCGACTCAATCACATAACCTATTGCTAACATGCATGTCAAACCTGTTGAATAAGGATTGTGCTATCATCTCCAAACGACTGCACCAAAAGCTATATGCTCATGTGCATCCACACAATGAAGTAAAGATCACTTATGGATCGACGCGATGGTCCTATAGATAACCTGCAAATAAATAGATCAATTGATTTATTAAGATTACATGTACTCCAACGATTCCAAATCGCCCATAATAAAGCACAAACCCCACTCAAACTTATCCCTTAAGCTTACGGTACCAAGCAGTTACCAAACATATTTTTGATACTTGTTGGAGGTGGAAAGTTATGTGCTACAAGCAATGTACGCTAGATCAAAGCAGCAAACAAATATAATAGGGGGAAGCAATGAATTGTTTCCTCTTGATCACAAAAGTAATATTTTTTACATCTTTGTCCTTTTCTCTTCGTAAAATTATCATTACTCAGAATCACTTTCCTTTGTAGAAACCGCATGAGTACTATAATTTTTTTTGGGAACTTTAGTCTTCTGCAAAAATTCATCCCCGGTGTTAATAGCGTTCATGTTCTTAGCTTAAACGGTAAACATACCAAAATTTCATCTAAATACATTCGACATTGCGTTAGATTGACTAACATTAATCTATGCACCAACAGGTTTGAATACTCGAATTGTCCATACATAATCTGTAACTGTTCCTTTTAAGGTAAAAAAGACAAAATCTTCTTTCTGATGGTCAAGTACCGCAATCGATCTTAAATCAATGTAGTTCAGCTGCTCATTTTCACATTGTGCACTACATTCATGAGTCCAATCTTCAATTCCACTACATTTCGTACTTCTGCTTCATTTTATTTTTCTTTATATGTTTTGCATTTGGTTGGTTAATATCTAATACATTGCTACTGCCAAAGAAATCTCCACAGATGTGTAAAACCTAGGGGATGGCCCGACTAGATTCCAGTCACTTGGTGTCACGGTGGCCTTCAGTTTGTCGTTTTTTTTGCGAGGTGGCCTTCAGTTTGTCAATACAATCTTTGTTTGCATAGGCATCTTATGTGAGACCCGAATGACGCTCAAAGTTCACACATGCAGCGAATGATTCTGGAGCGATGCTACCGTATGGCTTTGTCGTTAGACACTTCACAGGCATGTCTCCTTCATGTTAATCAATTAAGCTTAGAACAAAATCGCTAACCTTTTAAGTTTATAGGGATTACGACTGGGCGACTGACATTTGGCCCTTATATTTATACCCCCCAAAAATACGATAACATGGACGACATATTATGAGCATTTCTTTCTAAATGTCACGGACTTTTTTTTTGAACAGTAAGAAATATATATAATTAATTACACGAACATAATTTTACACTGTATAAAAAAAATTAAATGTCACATACACATTTTTTAAACGCTTGAACAACTTTGAAAAGCTCATACATTTTTTTATGGTGGAAACATTTTCTATAAGTGGGGCCAACATTTTTTGTACACTGCCTTTACTCAAAAGAATCATAATATATGTATTTTGCTTTTTATTATAAATAAAAGAAGAAGGAAAAAAAACATTTGAACTCAACGTATAAGTCGCATCTGGCATGGCCCACTACCAGCTAGCTGCAGGCGACGCCAGCGTGTGGCTGGCTCCAGGCGGAACATAGCCACGCCCATCGGCACATACTCCATTGTCCCAGTGCGTCAGTGTGCGTCCTGGCAGGAAAAAACGGGACCTCCTATCTGCCGCATTCTGCGGCAGACTGGCGGGGCTTTGCAGAGGCGAAGAACTAACGGGCCGGCCCAGGTAGCCAACCCCGTGATGCGAATAAAACACCAAAAATGATGTGTGATGGGTTGGGTTCGAACTCGCGAAGCGTGACTCATGAATTCGTGAACCAAGCCACTGGAGCAAAACACTTTTTGTGCACATTAACCAGCGCAAACTTTTAAGTAGTTGGACTCCCAAAAATTCCGAAAAGCATGGACTCACGAGGATTTGAACTCCTGACCTCCTAGTAGTTAGTAGTGGTACATAACCAGTGGAAAACATAATTTTGGTGCCTAAAAATTGCAGCGTGTCTAAAAAGAAACGTGACCGGCGGCAGATCAAAATATTATTTGGAATTTCAAAGGCGTTTTTATTTTCGAAAGCGAATATTTATTCAAACAAAAACATTTCAAGACTGTGAACAGATTTCACAAATTGAAAAATTATTTGAAAACCCGAACAATTTTGTGGAAAACTCCAACATTTTTCAATCTTCAACATTCTTCAGAAAAATTGTACACCTATTAAAAAATTATAAAACATTAATCTTTTTTTCAAAACATGATTTTTTTTCAAACAATGGGACATTTTTTCAAACTCTGAACAAAAAATTGAAAAACGAACAATTGTTGCATATGTGAACAATTTTTTTAACTGTGAAAAAAAATAGGAACAAGGCAACCTTTTTCTGATTATCATGATTTTTTTTAATTTGTGAACCAAACTTAAAAAACCAGGAACATTTCTGAACTTCTGAACAAATTTTTAAACCCCGAACAAAATTTAGAAAAAGCGAATATTTGTCAAATTTGCAAATTATTGTTTAAAATTCCGCAAATTTTTTGAATTTCTGAACGAAATTGTAAAGACATGAACATTATTTGAACTTGAACAAGTTTTCAAAACCCCGAACTAAATTTGGAAAAGGCAACATTTTTTCAAATGTATGAACAATTTTTGAAAATCAAGGATATTTTTTGAATTCGTGAAGAAAAGTTAAAATGGAACATTTTTGAAATTCTGCACATTTTTTGGAATAGTGAAAAAATTTAAGTTTGGCAATAAAATTAGAAAATGGAACATTTTGTGAAGTCTTGGACAATTTATGAGCAACATAAAAAAAATTTATTTTTGAACATTTTAAATTCCATCAATTTTTGACAAACACGAACATGTTTTAAAGATGTGAACAATTTGAATATGCTAATTGTTTTTGAAAAAGCAGAACATAATTTGAAAACATGAACATTTTGGAAAAAGGGACATTTTTTTGCACCTGTGAATAAATTTTAAATTTAAGTACAAAATTATTAAAAACCAAAATTATTTGAAATTTTCAAACGATTTTGATTTTGTGAATAAAAATTTAAAAGAAGATTTTTTTTAACTTATGAACATTTTTTGGAAAGAAAACATTTTTTGAAATTTGCGAATTTTATTAAAATTCAACAAAAATTTTGAATTTGTGAACAAAAAAATATTACAGGAACATTTTTAAAATTTCGAACATATTTTGAAATTCTTAAAAACAAATAATAAAAATATAGAAGAAAAAGGAATTAGAAACGAAATTGTAACAGTGAAATAAGTAAACAAAAAAATAGAAAAAAATGATACAAAAAATGAACAATAAAGAGAAAGAAACAGAAAAAATATATATAAATGAAAATGTAGTGAAACCCGGTTCAGAAACCTTCTATGGCCCTGTTTGGATTGTCGTTTTGCTGCTTAATACACTGGTAAGAAAAATACGAACGTCCGCCCGTCGTTTCGCTTTCCATTTGGAAATAGCTATGGACGTGTAAGTTATACCGGTAGATTTAAAACACCTGTATTTAATACGAAGGAGAAACGACGAACCAAGCGCGGCCTAAAGGTTCCCAAAACCGATCAGGAACCTTCTAGAACGTTCCCAAATTGGATACTGTAGCGCTCGTCTGGTATCGGAATTGGGCCGGCCCATCTCGGCCGCTAGGTCGCTCGCCTCTCTGCGAAACAACGATAACTTGACGCAACGAGCGTCCGTTAGGAAATTCCGGAAAAAACTATTGGTTTGGCAATCATCATTTTTTGCATTATTTTGTCCTTTTTTTTAACACAGTACAAACGCAAGCACTTATATACACGCGCATACACTCATCCCTATGAACGCACACACGTACACCCTACCCCTATGAGCACCTCCGAGAGACTGAGCCGGCATATCATCTTGAGATTTACTTAAACGATGGTAGGTTGAGGATACCACTGTCCCTCTAACCATTCAACAACAGGTTGGTTCGTTGCATTATTTTGTCGTAGGGACACAGTATGTGCTTTGGGGCCCTGATACGTACGGCGCTAAAGGCCTCATATCAAATTTTGCACGTCTGAGTCAGCTCTCTCACGCATGGCCCAAACAGGTCCACATCGTCGTTTGACGGGGTCCAGTATAATACTGAGCTCGCAACACGAAACGAGCGTTCTTCCGAGTTGCCTCCCTCTCTCATTCTTCAGTCATTCTCGGGCTGAATTATACCTCCTCCACAAGAACGGATACGGCAACATCACGAGCGACAGCGATGGACGAGCTGATAAAAGCCAGCGACTCACTACTCATGTTTCCACGTATTTTTTTTCCGCTGTAAATAACGCTTTTATTATAACTAACTAATATAATCACTAATGTTTCGACGGATACTACCAAGTATCAACAGACACCAATGCGTGAGGAAGAGGCAAAGAAACAACTTTTCTATGTGCCCATGCTTTTTTTTTTTTTGAAACGAAGGCAAAAGATTTGCCTTATATATTAATAGAGAAGAGAACAGAGATTGTTTGCATTACAACACCCCTATAGCACAAAGGAATTACTCTCGCGACATGATTGACCCTAGTTTTTTTGCCCCTGCCGCCACCCATAGAGCTACATCCTTCTTAATATCATTGAGGAGAATCGTCGACGGCATGCTTTGGTGGCGGAAGACACGAGCGTTCCGCTCGTTCCAGATGGACCAAGAGACTAACATAGCAAGCGAGGCTAGAGCCTTCCTATTGGGGACGGAAGCATCTGAGAGGCCAATCCACCACTCCTTGGTGGACCGGAGAAGGAGCCAAGAAGAGGTGTCAATGTGATCTAGCTGAAGCCAATCCTTGATCATGCCCCACACTCTGACCGTGAATCTGCACTTGAATAGGAGGTGATCAATAGATTCCTGAACTTGCTTGCATAGGGGGCATAGGCCACAGTTTGGCCATCCCCGCTTAGTCAGTCTATCCGTTGTCCACACCCTATTTTGCATAGCCAACCAAGCAAAGAATTTGGCTTTAGGTGGTGCCCAAGCCCTCCAAACCGTGTCAAGCATAGGAGACCGCGTCAATCCCAGGAATTGGGCCGTGTAGGCGGACGCCGCCGAGTATAGGCCGCTGTTAGTGTGCTTCCAAACGATATCATCCTCAATGTCCTTCTGGAGCTGGAAGTCACGCAGGGTAGTCCATAGCTCAAGGAACTCCCTGAAGTGCGCGAGAGAGAAGTCGGTAGAGGTGTTGATTTTAGAGATCCAGGCGTCATCCTTCAAGGCTTCTCGAATTTTCCAGTTTTTCCTCTTGGAAGCCTCGAAGATCAAAGGGGCAATGTCTTTCGGCTTTCGGTCTTGCACCCAAGGGGTGGTGGATTGGCCTCTCAGATTGCGCATGCACCCGTGCCCATGCTTGAATGTAGGACGGACGAACATGATGCATGGACGACAGTCTTCGGTTGTTGTTGTGCAAAGATCCATCTTCCTGCACATGTCCACGATGAGGTCTACCAAACGGCGGGGACCTTGAGATAACCTCCGTGTGGAGTGGATCGAGTGCATGCGCACTCATCTAGACGAGCGATGGCTTTGGAAACCCTCTTGATCCCCTCGTGCCTGCAGTCAGCGACATCCCTGCACGATGTATGCATGACATGGTGTTCACGTCACTCCATGACTCCGCATCGCCAGAGTGTAAGTAAGCTCGTAATGGCGTGGAGCCGTGGACGACGAACACCAGATGATGGTTTCCAACGATCGATGCAGCCAAGGCAGTGCGGCTTCGGTACGTCGTCAAGGCTCCACGAGACCGCGACGGGACCGTCCCGAATCCGCCCCGTCTTTCTCAAAGGAAAAACGTAGCCACGGCACCGCCGAATCTCGCCAGTACCGCCGTAGCGCGTCCGTGGACCAACATGTCAGCGCCATCCGGCCGTTTGCACGCTCTCCGGCGCGCGCGCCGCCCGCCGCCCAGCCCTTATCGCGGCTCGTCGCGTCGCAGCCACGACCGCGCCGATCCGGCCGCCCAGCTAACGCAACCGGGACCGTGCTCGTGAGGGCGGCGTCTCGCTCGCTCGCTCGCTCGCCACGGCGACCACCCGTCAGTAACGTCCAGACCGCGACGGCACGCACGCACGCATGCCGCAATCAATGGCCGATGTCACGGCCCGTCGCGGCAACGTGTCCGGCGAGCGCGGCAGCCAGCCGTCGACGGCAGCGCAAACGCCTCGCAAACTTTTCGGTGGCAGCGACGCTCGGGGCCAGCCGCGGCCCACGGCGCTGCCCTGCCGCCGAGGGAAGGAGGAAGGACAGCGACGATCGCCCCCGCGCACACGTGTTGCCGCGCCGGGCCGGATCAATCGAAGGCTAGCGGCCAAACCATGGCTTTTTGGGGATATTTGCAGCAAGTCGGCCAGCGGAAAGCTACCGTTTTGGGGGGTAGGGTTTGACTGAACGTGCGAGGGCGCGACATGGCGCGCCCTGGTTGCTCCGGCGGCGGCCTCCGACCCAAACGTTTGACTGCTAATTTGTCCTGGCTTTCCAGCCTCCTCCTCTTGCTTCTAGAAGCTTCTTCTGGTAGCATAACGCATCATCAGACAATCCAATCAAATTATGCTACTATCAAGTAACTATAACTGTTACGTGTTCGCCTAACAAAAAGTAACCGTTGTGCTTCAGGCCATCAGCAGGCCACCTGAAAAGCCTGGCCGCTCGATGCCCATCTCGGAGTTCACAAAGCCACCACATTTCTACTGACAACAACGTCCGAATTTCCGATCAGGCTCACTCCACCAAACAAAACCAAATCGGCTCCCCCCACTACCAGACGACCTCAAAAAAGATCACATCGCCGGCGGCGTGGCAGCCCTCGCATCCACGACTGCGCTAGACCAGACCGATATCTCCCCGTCCGTGCGTGCCACGCCGTCGCCGTATCAGAACCCGCCACCTGGGACCGTATCACATCTCTAGCTCGCAGATCAACATAGGGGCGGTGCCACCGTTTGGAGACACCCGCCACCTGTCCGGGCAAAACCACCAGCTCTCCGTTCTTTAAGCACATGAAACGAGAGGGGTTCGACGCGATCGCGCCACCTGTTGGGCACGGTTTTGTTAAGTCGCGCTTCGATGCAATAATGCAAACTGTTCGCTACCTGTCTACCTGTTTTTTCTGCAATTATTGGCAGGCCGCAATGGTCGACCGTGCCCATGCTGGCCGTTGTTGCGTTGTTTTGGAAGGGAGCCATGGTGTTGCTTTTGGTAACCGCTATTGGTGGTGGCCAGGCCAGAAAGTCGGGCTGGGACGACTTGCTGGAAGAGGAAAGGAGGCGGCCGCATATTTTGCGTAGAGAAGATGATCTGTGCCGGGAAAAAGGTCATGAAAAGGTCTAGGAGTAACATGCGCCGGATCTCTGCCTCTTTCTCACTTTTAGCGAGGATTTTGGTACGTAAGCGTTCAGCGTGAGTGAGATCTCTCATGTGTATCTCATGGATTTTTTCATGGTTTTCATCGGTTTCCACCGAATGTTGAATCCAACATTCGGTGGAAACCGATGAAAACCATGAAAAAAAAGATATTTTAAAGTTTCAAAAAAATCTAAAAAAAATACGGGATGTTAGGAGGATGATGTTTTATTGCTACGCAAAATTTGGACATTCGGTGGAAACCGATGAAAACCATGAAAAAAAGATATTTTAAAGTTTCAAAAAAATCTAAAAAAAATACGGGATGTTAGGAGGATGATGTTTTATTGCTACGCAAAATTTGGACATTCGGTGGAAACCGATGAAAACCATGAAAAAAAGATATTTTAAAGTTTCAAAAAAATCTAAAAAAAATACGGGATGTTAGGAGGATGATGTTTTATTGCTACGCAAAATTTCAAGTTGAAACATAATACGAGATGTGAGCTATGAAAAAGACAAATTTCAGCCTTGAATAGTGCCAAATACATTTCGTAATGTGTTTCAACTTGAAATTTTGTGTGGCTGTAAAACATCACCCTCTTAACATCCCGGATTTTTTTTCAGATTTTTTCGAAACTTTAAAATATGGTTTCCACGAAGTTTTCATTGAATATTGGTTTCCGTATGATATTCTCCCGGTTTCCGTATGATATTCTCCCCTGCAGTTTTGTGAAGAAATGGCGTCCACGGTATTCTTAGAAGAATTTCTTTTTTCTAAATAAGAACTATAGAAAAAACATTGTTTGAATGAATAAAAACATTGTTTGAATGAATGATAAATTCCTAACTGTATTTCCTTCACTAAAAAATATCATGGGTGTCATTCTTCTACAAAACCTCAAACGTGAGTAGAATGGTCGACAAGTTTGATACCTCAAAATTTATGATTTTTTTCCTAATATTTCCCCCCAATTTTACTATTCACATCACTGGCGGAGCTACGGCTGGTCCTGCAGGGGCCATGGCCCCCCAACCCTGGTCAAAATTGTGAAGGAATTATTTTTGGGTCCTGAGATTAGAGATTAGAAAAAAAATACAGTATTTGCACCCCCCCCCCCAATCATCTGTATTTTGTGATTAGCCCCTTCAGAAGATCTTGGCAAGCTCTGCCATTGATTCACATGTGTGGGCGTGGAACCATGTTCACCTACGTATTTTCGCCAGCTAACCTAAACCCTTATTTTTCGCTACCTTATGCAGATAATGCTTGTTAATCATATGCATGTTTGTGCCTATTATATGGGTAGCCTTGCTCACATATATGCATGAGTGCCTAGGTCTAGAGGCCTAAACTTTGTTTGGATGCTAAGGATGCAGGCGTTCTTATCCACAGAAGAAAGGAAGAAGGTTGTCACAGCACTCAAGCGGCAGCGTGCCTTTCCCCTTTCGGCACCAAGACCACACACAAACTAAAGTTGGTCTTAAGCTGCGACTTCACATGCATGTTAGCCGGCCCTTGACAAAACCACACATGCATGCGTTGGATGCCTACTGTTCGAAGCCAATTCAAATGTTAGGACACGTTTCATCCGATCGCATGCAGCAGATGTGCAATCACGTAATGATCCAGAGTAGAGTACTGTAATTATCTGGTGGTACTGCTGGCGTGGAAGCACTGCCTGCGCAAGGAGTATCGATCTAATGCACTTGCCGTTAACCGGGCCAGGATTAAGTAATTAATTATGGCTAAGTATCCCCAATTGGTGTGCCCCATCAGGAGCCTTTAAGCACTTTATATGGCAAGTCCGCTGATGAGTACTCCAAAGAGAACGTGTACGTAGCAATCTGAGCCCGAGTATACAAATGATTAGCGGTGGCAGCCAAGGACTATTTAATCTCATCCGGTGGATTAAACAAGTGGTGATCATGTCATGCTGTGATCCAACGCTAGCTGGTACGGTGCTGCTTATGTCGTGACGTTGGCTAGATATATAGCTAGGCGCCTAGGCATGCGACACTTATACTAAAACATCATGGCTTCGCATACAGCAACGGCGTATCTACTTCTGCGTACTATAGAGTACAGTGGACTGTGGGCGTATCTATACGAATCCATGATCGAGCTGGTTAGAAACTACTCCCTTCGTAGAGAAATATATTTCTTTACGGAGGGAGTAGTAGATTCATGAGCCAATAGATCATATGAGTGCGCACGTCACCGCAATGAAAACCTCCGGCTTTTCAGAGGCGGATGGATGCGGGCGGCGGTGGTGGCCCAAAGGTTGTCCCCATGCTTGAAAAGCCTCTTGGGGGCGTCATTCATGGAGGTATATATGGGCTTGAGGGACCAGTGGACGGCATCTTTGATGATGCGGGACTTTATCTTACACATTGATGGCGACAGATCTCGGTGGTGTGGCGCAGTGGAGACTCGGCATCCGATTCGCGGAGATGGACTCGCGTAGGAGGATGACGTTGTCTGCGTCGTGGTGGCGTCGATGGCAAAGAGGCCTGGCAAGGTCGATGCGTCAGTATCTGCTCTGAAGATGGATCGATGGAAGACGGCGGCGACGGCCTATGAGAGTGCGTCGGACCGGTTTGTGCCCCAGACCTTGTATGTGGTTGGTTGGGGCCTCCGGCTTTAGATGTTAGGCTTAGGTGAGATGTCTCGGCATTAGGCTCACACTTTCTGCACCCCTCATCAATAGATAGGAGTAGCACCAGATGTTACCTAGATGGCGGCTTTCAAACATATTGATGTAGTACTTTGTAAGATCTTTGTGAATAATTAATAAAGTGGTTGGATGCATCTCCCAGATACAGAGGCCGACGGCGATCTTCCTGTTTTAAAATGCTTGAAAACCCTCGATATGCAAAGGCGGATGGATACGGTAATAGTGGCACACAAAGATCGCCCCTTTTTTCCCACATGTAAAAAGGTCGCCGCCTTTGAGAAGGCAGTTGGAGAGTTATTATTTATCTTTTTTTGTGAAAAGACCTATAGTAAGTATTACAAATCATTACAAGCAAACTATAAAAGAAAAGATAATTACATCCAATTCCTTAGGTGGGCCGAAATCTTCTTTCGCATTGCAAAGCTCGATGTCGTCTTTGGGCCTCCGCCCAGACCGAGAAAACTTGATTAAACCCGAAAGCATGTAGAAGCAGCGGTTGGGAAGTCATTGGCGTAGAAGAGAAGTAGCCGGTGGTCGTGATCATAGCAAACCGCCTACATCTCAAGAACTAGTCTTCTTATACCTTTTACATCTCAAGGACATGGCATTTTCTCAGTTGCATCGATTTTAGCTTTGTCTACCTCAATACCTCGTTCGGAAATTTTATGCCCAAGCACTATGCCTTCATTCACCATAAAGTGACACTTCTCCCAATTCAAGACAAGATTAGTTTCTTCGTATATCTACAAAACTCGATCAAGGTTACTCAAGCAATCATCAAAAGAAGTGCCGTAAACGGAAAATTCATCCATGAATACCTCAACAATCTTTTCATAAAAGTCAGAGAATATAGCAGTCATACATCTTTGAAAGGTAACGCGCAGGTGCATTACATAAATCAAAAGACATACGTCTATAAGCATAAGTTCCAAACGGACATGTGAAAGTGGTTTTCTCTTGATCTTCTTTTGACACAGACATTTGAGAAAAACCAGAATATCTATCAAGGAACCAAAAGTGTGTATACTTAGATAATCTTTCTAACATTTGATCAATAAATGGCAAGGGGTAATGATCTTTTCTAGTAGCTTTGTTTAATTTCCTGAAATCAATTACCATCATATAACCAATTACAATTCTTTGTGGGATAAGTTCATTTTTATCATTAGGAACAACGGTTATACCTTCTTTCTTAGGAACACAATGAACATTACTTACCCATCCACTATCAGCTATGGGATAGATTATACCTGCCTCCAGAAGCTTTAATATTTCAGCTCTTACTACTTCCATCATTTAGGATTCAGACGGCGTTGATGATCAACGACATGTTTAGCATCCGGTTTCATATAAATCTTATGCTGACATTGAGTGGGACTAATGCCCTTAATATCATCGAGAGTATATTCAATAGCAGCTCGGTGCTTCTTCAGAGTTTTGAGTAATCTCTTTTCTTCATGCTCTGAAAGGTTAGCATTAATAATAACAGGTTATATCTTCTTTTCATCAAGATAAGCATATTTTAATGTATCGGGTAATTTCTTTAATTCAAACATGAGATCTCCCTTAGGTGGGGGGATCTCCTAAAATGTCAACAGGCAAATTATGTTTAAGGATATGTGCTTGCCTAAAGAATATCTCATCCATTTCATTCCTCTCATTCATATGCATATCATTTTTATTGTCTAGCAAATATTGTTCAAAGGGATCAGTAGGGGGCACGAAAATAGAAGCAAGACCAATGATGTCTACTACGCAAATTTATTCTTGTAGACTTTGTTGGGCCTCCAAGCGCAGAGTTTTGTAGGACAGTAGCAATTTTCCGTCAAGTGGATGACCTAAGGTTTATCAGTCCGTGGAAGGTATAGGATGAAGATGGTCTCTCTCAAACAACCCTGCAATCAAATACAAGAAATCTCTTGTGTCCCCAACACACCCAATACAAGAGATGGTGATACAAGTGCAATATGGAAGGTAGATATAGGTTTTTGTAATATGGAAATATAAAAACAGCAAGGTAACAAATAGTAAACAGCGAGCAAAACGTTATATAAATGCTTGAAAATAAGGCCTAGGGTTCATACTTTCACTAGTGCAATCTCCCAACAATGCTAACATAGTTGGATCATATGATCATCCCTCAACGTGCAACAAAGAATCACTCCAAAGTTCTATCTAGCGGAGAACAATAAGATGAAATTGGTGTAGGTAGTAGAACCACCTCAAAGTTATTCTTTCTGATCAATCTTTTGGGTTATTCCTATAAGTGTCACAAATTGCCCTAGAGTTCGTACTAGAACAACACCAATGATACATATCAATCAACCCTAATGTCACCTAGATACTCCAATGTCACCTCAAGTATCCATCGGTAAATTATGCGACATGCATCAAACAATTTCAGGTCTATCATATTCAATCCAACACAAAGAACTTCAAGGAGCACCCCAAGATTTCTATCGAAGAACGTGGTATGAAAACGTACAATCAACCCCTATGCATAGATCCCCAAGGTCACCGGAATCCGCAAGTTGATGCCTCAACATATATCAAGTGAATCAATAGAATACCCCAATGTCACTACGGGTATCCCACGCAAGACGTACATCAAGTGTTCTCAAACCAAAATATTCAATCCAACATAACGAGATCTCATAGGTAAAGATTCAATTCATCACAACAAGGTAGCAAGGGAATAACATCATATGATCCGAGTATATTAACAAAGCCCATGATACATCAAGATCATGCCATCTCAAGAACACGAGAGAGAGAGAGATTGAACACATAGCTACTGGTACATACCCTCAGCCCCGAGGGTGAACTACTCCCTCCTCGTCATGGCCTCCCCCGGGATGATGAAGATGGCCACCGGTGATGGTTTCCCTTCTCCGGCAGGGTACTGGAACGTCTCCAGATTGGTTTTTCGTCGATACAGAGAGTTGCGGCGGCGGAACGGAGAATCTCTGTTTATTTCTGGGGTTTCTGGGATTTATAGGATTTTTCAGCGTTGGAATCATGCGCAACGAAGCCTCGTGGGCCTCGCCACATATCAGAGCGCGACCTAGGAGGGTCGCACCCTGATGGCTTGTGCCCCACGGGTGGCTCCCCTCCGGTGGTTCTTCTCTCTAGTATTTCTTATTTTCTCCAGAAAAAATCATAAAAAAGTTTCGGGCGATTACGAGAACTTTCATTTTCTGCACAAAAACAACACCACGATAATTGTGCTGAAAACAACGTCAGTCCGGGTTAGTTCTAAATAAATCATATAAAGTGCATCAAAACCATATAAAAGTATTGTAAACATAGGCAATCATGGCATGAATACTTCATAAATTATTGATACGTTGGACACGTATCAACCAATAATTTCAACTTTTGAAAGGACGTGGATGTCGCCTAGAGGGGGGGGGGGTGAATAGGCGCTTTAAAATAATTACGGTTTAGGCTTGAACAAATGCGGAATAAAACTAACGTTTAATATGTCAAGCACAAAACCTGAAACAACTAGGCTCACCTATGTGCACCAACAACTTATGATAAGCAAGATAGACAACTAAGTGATAGCAAGATATATAACAAGAAACAATATGGCTATCACAAAGTAAAGTGCATAAGTAAAGGGCTCGGGTAAGAGATAACCGAGGCACGCGGAGACGACGATGTATCCCGAAGTTCACACCCTTGCGGATGCTAATCTCCGTTCGGAGCGGTGTGGAGGCACAATGCTCCCCAAGAAGCCACTAGGGCCACCGTAATCTCCTCACGCCCTCGCACAATGCAAGATGCCGTGATTCCACTAAGGGACCCTTGAGGGCGGTGACCGAACCCGTACAAACAAGGTTGGGGCAAACTCCACAACTTAATTGGAGGCTCCCAACAACACCACAAAGCTTCACCACAATGGATTGTGGCTCCGAGGTGACCTCAAATGCTCGGGGCAATCTCCACAACCTAATTGGAGACCCCGAAGCTTGCCCGGAGCTTTGCACCACAATGATTGAGCTCCGAGGCACCACCAACCGTCTAGGGCGCCAAAGCACCCAAGAGGAACAAGCTCAAGGGTGCTCAAACACCCAAGAGTAATAAGCTTCTCAAACTTCACTTCCACGTATCACCGTGGAGAACTCAAACCTATGCACCAAATGCAATGGCAAGGGCACACGGAGTGCCCAAGTCCTTCTCTCCCAAATCCCACCACAACAACAAATGTTATGGAGGAAATGGGAGGAAGAACGAAGAAGAACATGAAGAACTCCAAGATCTAGATCCAAGGGGTTCCCCTCACTTAGAGGAGAAAGTGATTGGTGGAAATGTGGATCTAGATCTCCTCTCTCTTTTGCCTCAAGAACTAGCAAGAATCATTGGAGGGATTGAGAGTTAGCAAGCTCGAAGAAGGTCAACAATGGGGGGCAAACTCGAGCTCAAGAGATAAGATGCATTGGGGAAGAAGACCCCCTTTTATAGGTGGGAGAAAATCCAACCGTTACCCCACAGCCTACACACAAGCGGTAGTACCACCTCTGGGAGCGGTACTACCGCCCACCAGTAGAACTGAGCAGCAGTAGAAGGGGCGGCGGTAGTACCGCTTAGTACTACCGCCACTACTACCGCTGCGGCTGGAGGGCTGGCGCGGGACACCAGACAAGTGACTGGAGCTGTCTGGTGCCTTGCGCGAGTTCCCCGAGCCACCCCACCTCCCCCCAGCGGTACTACCGCTGGCCAGGGCGGTAGTACCGGCTATAAGTGGTACTACCGTGCTGGCCAGAGCGGTACTACCGCGGGAGAGAAACAAAGAACCCAAGCAACCAGATGGATACAGTAAAACCAGAACTGCCATAACCTTCGCATATGAGCTCTGAATTGAGCAAACTCAAGCTTGTTGGATTCAGGACGACAAGAGCTATCCAACAGCGACAAGAGTTATCTTAAGAAGAGGCAGTATGAAAATGCCAATGATATAGAGATGTGAAACCTCTATGAATGAAGAACCGGCAAAAACTCCAACATCGAAAACATCATAGAAGATGCATATGTACTCCGTTTTCGATGAACTTGAGCTTGTCATGAAGCTGACCATAAGCTCAAGAACCCACATAGAGAAAAGCCAACCAAGAACCAAGAAATATGATGATGCCAAGAATGCAATGGTTTGAGCTCTCAACGAACGATACGATCAAGCTACTCACTTGAGAGCACCCCTTGATAGTACGGCTATCGATCCTATAACCCGGTCTCCCAACTACCACCATGAGACCGGTAAAATAGAAAACCCTATCAAGGTCAAACCTTTGCCTTGCGCATAGTCCACTTGAGCTAGATGATGACGATCTTGTCCTTCTCAAGATGGACCACCTTTCTTGATTGCGCCGGCTCGATGAAGACTATTAGAATGCTCCCCCATACTCCACTACGGGTGAGCCACTCTTCGGTACATCTTCAAAAGTCCATTGTCACCACAATGGACGGCAAGCTTCAAGCATGATATATCCGTGATGCTTCACTTGAACTTGCACACCGCAACCTTGATGACGATCACCACTTGATGTCATCCTCCATGGGTTGTATGAGATCTTCCTCTTGACGCAAGCCCATGGAAACATACCTAACCCCACAACGAACTCTCACGTAGACCATGGGTTAGTACACAAAGCGCAATGGAAAATGCTTACCATACCTTGGAAGTGATTCCGGAGTTTCCTACTGCGACTGATACGGAAGTCTCTACAATAAAATGTATGGACTTTGGTCGAACTTGCAGTTGAACCACGTAGGCAAGGCTCGTGCAAACCTCTCACGTGCGCAAACGAGATATTGTTGTTGGACAACAGTATACCTACGATACACAAGGAAGCGGTGATGGGCCCTGACTCCAGAATTGGCTAAATGCCAATACAATCCGAGATTGTTTCCATATAAATGTTTCAAGATTAAAATCTTGATACACCTTTCGGAAGGCTTAGAGTCTAACGAATATTTATGGAACTAAAAACTGATACGGATAAAAATGTTTTATCCATAAAGCTCGACTTGTTGAAATAACAAGTTCAAGGAGTTGACTACGATGAGGTTGTTTCACCGTAGCGATGCTTAAAGTCGGTTCGGGATGAACTAGCAATTAATACATATTTCAATCATGAGATATGAAACATGGATGACGGAAGGATTTCCATCTGATGGAAATGTAACCAAGGACTTGCATGTGTTACAGTCCAAGGTATTTTGTCAGTCCAGAGGATGCTAGTAAGTATGCAAACTTCAGAGTTCCAGCGATGGACAGAAGAGAGCAAAATGGAGTTGGAATCTTCGTGTTTTGATGAAATGGTCAAAAGGGTTTTGACTTCATCAATGGGTAACGAAGATGCTTGTGATTCAAGAAAGTAAGTGGGAGCATAATAATATTTCTAAAAACGTTGTGTGCTTAACACATTGTTAATTGGAAATAAATTTCTTGACACGAATTAGGACTTCATTTGAAAAGGGTTTTTCGATGAAGTGCTTGGGCTAAATAGCCTTAATATTAGGCATGATGATCTATGGAGATAGATTTACCTAATGGGGCTGAGCAAAGATACATATTGACAAGATGCTAAACCTTTTTAGCATTTAAAACGCCAAGGAGTGATTCTTGCCGAAGTCACATGGAAAGAGTTTTTGCAAGACTCGGTGTCCCAAAAACACTGATGAGCAAAATACATGATGGAGATTCCACACACCTTCGTGTTTGGATTAATCATGTATTCCATGGTATGTAAAAACAACCAGATATGTCCAATACTCCAAAGTTGTTGCGAGCATAGATACCAAAGTGATCAAAAGTACTGATCATGGGACAAAAGTGAAAGATGTCATTAAGTACTAGAGCAGTACTAATGACATGTTTTCTCGCAAGCAGAGATTATGAAGTGCTCGTTGTAAGTAATTACATCGATACAGTCTTCATCAATGCTCCATGCGATTTTCGATTTAAGTTAAGGGTTTTGTGTAATACACAACATGGTGGCACGGTAGTTGGAAATTGTTCCAAACAAGATACTGTGGCGAATTCTATAACAAAGGCTAAGTATGTAGACGCTTTAGAAGCGACAACGAAGTTGTTGAATCATATAGTTCATTCATGAACTTAGTATGGTTCCAAGATGGCTTTGGTCTATGGGACACTATTGCAGATAGTTGCTCCATAGCTCAGTCTGAGGAATCAGGTTTCGACCAATGATTCACACATATGCAAAGCCAAGTCCACACAAAATATGAATTTTGTGAAAGCGTGAAAACGCAAGGATATGCAAAGTTACACACGGAGCTGAAGTCGTCAGATCCGTTGGACATCAGGCTATACCACATGCGAAGCATATTTTACCCCAGTGTGCCACAGGTGTAAAGTGCATTAGCATTAACTAGATTATTGACTCTAGTGCAAGTGGGAGTCTGTAGGAGATATGCACTAGAGGCAATAATCAGTGTTATTGATTATCTCCCTGTTCATAATTAGGTTTATGTTCCATGCTATAACTGCTATGGTTCTCGAGTCTACAATAACCACGAGGCTCGGAGGAAGACTCATATGCACGTGTGGAATAATAAACGGCAAAAATGTATTCCTAGTCTGGCCTCTAAGACTAGCTCAAGTGTTGCATGATGGTTCTGTTTTCCTGATCATGGGCATGTCTATGCCAGCAATTTTGAGGGCACAATGTTAGAAGAACATTTGTGTTGAATCGACCCGAATTGATGTTATGCTATGAGATACATTCGTCACAAGTTAAATGGTTAATAACACTGAGATGGTTAACATTTGCATGATTCCTCAGACCATGAGAGTATCGAGTTTCTTCATGCTTGATTCATGAACTTTGGGGTTTGTTAAACGTCATCCGTAACTGGATGGCTATTACGGCGGCTTACGGGTTCATGGGAAAGTATGTCAAGTAACTTGATAGCTCAAGATTGGGATTTGCTCCTCCGACGATGGAGAGATATCTCTGGGCCCTCTTGGTGTTACGGTATCCATCATCGTCTGGCCAGACACTTTGTGATTTGATCACGGGGATGCCGGAACACGGTAACGAGAAAAGAGAACAATACCGGTAACGAGGTAACTGGCATAGTGGACAAGTTGTTGATCCACGGGGATGCCAACATGTCTCACCTCAGGTATTTGTAACATATCGCAAAGCAACAGGAATAGCACACGATAACTGGAGGTTCACTCGAATATTCATTCGTGTGGGTATAGGGGTTAATATCTGTGTCCACGGCTCCGATGTTGATCATTGATCGGAAGGGGTTCCGGGTCATGTCTATGCTTCACCAAACCTATAGGGTCACACGCTTAAGGGTCATCTATCTGTTGAATACTAGACAGGGAGTCTGAGAGAAAGTTTCCGGAAAAAGTTTTTCGGAGACAGCGGAAAAGTTCCGAAGAAAGAGGTCACCGGATGAGTTCCGGTGAAACTGAAAAGTTGTTTCAGAGGATACCATAAAGTCAAATTGGTTTCGGCACATGCCTGATAATTCTTGGAGGGTGCCAGAATCATTCTGGAAACTTATGGGAATTTTCCGGGATAAAAACCGGAAATGTTCCGGAGCTGCCGGAACCACTTCAGATGCTTTTCGCAGATGAAAATCACTAATCCGGAATTGTTTCGGAACACGTTGAAAATTATTTTAGTGGGTACTGGAAATGTTCTTAGCCCACATAAATATTTTCAGCTCGAACGGACGCTGAAAAATGTCGTCGTGAATAGTGAAAGTGCTTTTTTGGATTACTTTTTGGAAAACCACCTTTTTGGGCTTTGCTCAAAAGATCTAAGGGATGACTTGGTGGATAGGAAGGTGGTGGAGCCACCCAAGAGGGCTGCCAATTTTGTTGGTGGCATTGGGGGGCCCCCCATGAGGCTTCCTTCCACCATTTGGTGCTCCACTTGCCTCCCCATTTTGCCCTTATGTATGACATAAAGCATGGGCACTTTGGGTGTTTGTGGAGGCACACTACCCCTTGGTTTTCCTATAAATAGGAGGTGAGGGGGCTGCCCAAACCTGATCCCTTCTCACATACAAGTGCCATGCATGATCTGGCTTTCTCTCTCCCTCCCAGCGAAATAGTTTCGTAGAGCCGAAAGGCTGTCTGGGTTCCGGCAGGAACTAGTTCTGGACGGCGAAGCCCTGCCGGATAGATAACACCGTATGTATGCAACTCTGTAGAGAGATCGTAGTTTCGGTCTTAGTTCGTGAGTGCCTCCCGAAGGGCTGTCCGAGTGACTGTCCGAGTTTCGAGGGTCCTCCCGAAGGGCTGTCCGAGTGACCGTCCGAGTTTTGAAGGTCCTCCCGGAGGGCTGTCCGTGACACCGTTCGGGGGACTGTCTGACCGCCTCCCGGAGGGCTGTCCGTGAGGCGGATGAGGGTATACATCCTCGCGGTTGGGAGGTTGTAAATCCTAGCTGCGGGGATCTGCACCGCCGATCGTCATCGACTCTACTTCCGCTGCGCTACGAGTCGGTAACGAAAAAGATCAAACCTTGTATGCAGTCTCCATAGTGGTCCTGGGCTGGTGCGTAGGTCGAAATTTTTTGTTTTCTGCTGCGTTACCCTACAGTGGCATCATGAGCCGTGCTATGCGTAGATGCAGGTTGTGATCTAGAATACATAGAGATGTATGGGTGTTGCACAATATAATTAGGTAGTAGATGAGATCTATTGCTGAAAATTATTTGTGCGGGTAGCAGATGAAATCTGTTACCCGATGTTCTTGTTGCTTCCCTGGAATTTGCATATTTCTGATCTTGATAACAGCATGGTGGAGTTTCAAAGTTCTGGCAATCCGCGATCCTGATTGATCAACGAAGTGCTAACAGTTCATTGAATTCCACCATAGTTAAAAAGAAAGATGAAATTTCGCAGACGAAAGGGTAATGCAGATATGATCTGCACGGGGGTCATGCATATGACGAAGTTCAGTATGGGGCTCGAGATTTTATTATCTCATGTTTCATACACCCCGCAAAGTTAATCTAGCGACTTGAATTATCATGCTTGATGATGAACGTTGGTAGCTTCGGTTTGTTTCGAAACCTTAGAAGCCACGTAAAATAAAATTTTGCATGAACCGATTAGAGGCGTCTAACTTGGTTTTGCAGGATGGTTTGCATGTGCATATGATGTGGTATAGGAGTGCTCATAATAATTTGATTATGTATGAGATGACTATATGATGTAAATTGATTAACATGACCTGCGTGTCATGATTCGGCATGATGGCTGGAGCCATATGATTGTCACTTTAATGACCTGCGTGTCAACCTTAAGTAATGCACTTATTTTATTAGCTATAGAGATAGCAATATTATCTGGTGCATCGACAAGGTGGTGGCAAACTTCGCGAAGGTGAACACCGACGCGAATGCCGAAGACGAAGAAATACAAGACTTCTCCGTTAGAAAGGGCTATACCATATCATGCTATTATGAATTGCCTGAGATGTTTATCCCTTATGATGCACCCTTCTTGATTGCGCGGTAGTCGCTTTTTATTAGGGTGATCTCTCACAAAAATATCAAGTAGTTAGTGTTCTCCCAAGTGTAGCACCGTCACGGCACCTATCTCTTCGGGGCATCATATGATCTCCATGGGTGCGAACGATTAGAGAAGTGTGAGGCGGGTGAGTTGAGACCTCGCAGCGAGATCACTTGGTTGTCTTGACGTTCAGGCAGGACAGTCCTGAGCTCAGAACACACGCATCGAAAGATGAACAAGAATCACATAGAGATGTGATCGGCAAGTTTGCCTACCGATTGAAGTTAGCACCATTTGAGTTCATCTCGAACCGTGGCGTTGAATTAAAATGCGGGTCTTGTATCACTCACAATCAATTATGAGAGATATTGATTTGAGTGGGAGCGCACTGTAGAATTATCTTGTTTAAATTCTCAGTGCAATTAATTTTGAACACTGTCTAAGTGTGATTTGCAAAATAGTTGTAGAATAATGGCTCGCGTTTCCACCTTCCCTGTTAAAATTGAATAGCTGTTAAATATCTGGTTAAAACTTTACGGTTGGTAACGTAATATGAGGATTGTCCTCAAGAGTGCCGAGAAGGAATTTGTCCTATCGCATGCTTTCGGTATTCTCTCGCTAATGCTATGGATCATGTGACTCTCGTCCTTCGATCCAAAAGCTAGAATTCTGTTTCAGTCAAGTGCAATACGTTTGCTTCCATGAGACCCGAACTTCGAAAGTTTTGGGATAGTTATGTGATATTCATGGAACTGAAAATTAATTTTCAGATACAAACAAAGGCTGAAAGATATGAAATATCCAAAGCAATGTTTGTTTGCAAACTATTAGTAAAGGTGTTTACTATGCGTTTGACTGATAAGAGAGGGATCCAGAAGAACGCCTGTCATATGATGAAAGGTGAATAAAACAAGAACTTAAAGAGAAAGGAAGTGTCCGAAGGGTGTTAGTGAAACTTTCACGCCTAGGAAGTCCGGGGCTAACGCCACTCTTAAGTTGGGTGCTTCTTCTGAGAGTAGGAGAAATACTGAAAGTTAAACTGTTAGAAGTATGAAGGCAGAAAGAAAGAAGGCTGGAATATCCAGCTCATGTATGAATGTCATACAAGTTTTTGATGTATAGAAGGCTGGTCAAAGATATAGTTCTTGGGAATTATGGTTAAACATGTTGATCACTAATTCTTGGGTATTGTGAGTTGATCACAAAGATACCCGCTTGATTGCATTCTGTTGCAACTCGATGTAAGAACTACTATGGCCTGAAAGACTAGCCAGGAATGAGGTTAAGATACACACAGGGAACATAGTAAATGTTACTATACCTTCCATCGGTGTATTACCTACGTATTTACTTTCATAATTCATTTTAGAGTTTCACACTCTAGCCCTTTGCATAAGGTATCTTGCAAGAAGGTTGTTCATAAGAGAACTTTTGATGTTCGGTGTTATGAATAACATAAGGGCCATACTTTCATTATGAATGAGACGTGTGTTATGAATATTGATATTAATACATTACCTCTGGGTTTACTTTCATAATTCATTTTAGAGTTTCATACACTCTAGCCCATTGCACAATGTTTGCTGCAAAAGAGTTTTTCATAAAAACAACAATTGTTGTTCAGTATTATGAATAACATGAAGGGCCATGCTTCCATCCTAGATGGGATGTATGTTATGAATATTGATGGAAATATGATACATCCATAACACTGACGCTATCATGGTTTTGTCACGGCAGATGTCCGAAGACTTAGGTTCGAGGCCATCGCTGAGGCGGTGGACTCAAAGGGGTTGATCGAGACGAGGGACACGAGTTTACCCAGATTCAGCCCCTCAAGAAGAGGTAAAAGCCTACGTCCTGCTTGTGTTGTATTGATTGGTGTATCGATTACAAGGGAGCGGATTCGCCTGACCTAGTTCTTGATTGATTGGTTTCTTGTCTAAGCCGCCCCAGGGTCTCACCTTTATATAGGAGGTCGAGGTCCTGGGTTACACGAGTCTCAAACCGACTCATACAACGTATTCAATCCTGTCTCTAAGCCGCCTTGCCTCCTTGGGCAATCCGTCTCCAGGCGGCTTACCCGCCCGGGTCTCACACCATCTTCTGTCTTTGGGCCTTCGTCTTGGCCCGTCCGGTAAGCCGCCATACGGCCTGACCTTCATCTTCTGGCCCACCTTAAGGGTCTTGGCTATGAGCCGCCAGGTATGACCCGGCCCCTCCTGGGCGGGTCTTACCACGGGGTTATATCCCCAACATTAGGCCCCAGATTGATTTGAGCCTGTTCATGTCAATCTTCAAACTCATTTGGCGGCGAGTCTCACATTTTTATCACCTGAAAAAGAAAACTCATAACCCGCCGTGACGTCACGTCGAATATGCTAAAAAGATTCTGTGACATTCGCAACGGATCCTCTCATTAAACGGTCGACCCGAAAATCGAGGCGCCCCCTCCGGTCAATCATCACAGCACCTCTTCGATTTTCACGCGCACTGTTCCCATCCCATCTCATAAATAGGGACATGAGGGGCCCCCTTTCCTTTCTCTGCCACCACCGTCTTCTTCTTCCTCCTTCAGACGCCCGCACCTCCAGAGCTCCGTTGCACCGACCGGACCTCGCCGGCACCTCCAACGCCGGCCGCTGCATCAACCTGATTTGGTCCAGAGTTTCGTCAGCCCGTCCGCATTCGCGAGGTACCATTCTCAATCCTTGTTGAATCTGTAGTCATCTCGATTAGGATCTCCCCGAGTTCATCGGGTTTCTTTTAGTGTTCTGCGTTGTTCGTCAGATTGTTCTTCGTAATGTAGACTGCCAAGTATCCCCTTGAATCTCATATTGCTGTTTGTCCGTCGCGGCCGTCCGCTCGATGTCAATATCCGCTTACCATAGATCTGTACCTCACTCTTCTCTGCACACTGACCACCTGTTCTTCCACTGCCATTTTAGGTCATGAATATATTTCATTTTATCCTCGCCTGTAGATCTCACGGCCATGGTTGCAATATGTGAAACCTGTTTATCATACTTAACAATATTTCTAGTATCGCCTTGTCCACTTAACCCGCCATTGCATTGCCGGCTCTCTGATAAAATGCGTCGGTGGCTTAACGCCTTATCATCATGCTGACCATAACTGCCTTAATTATTTGATGTTTTTCTAACCCGCCATATTCTGCACCTTCTCACAGTTTAAACTGTCACCATGTCGAGAGCGCCCGCGTCTTGCGATTGGGTTGGCTTCGGAGTCACCGAGCAGCTTCTGCTTGATTTCGTAGAATCGGGTATCTTGCCGGCTCAGGACGTTATACATTGGCGGGTTCCAGGGCCAGAAATAAGACCTACTCCTCAGGAAGGAGAGTTTGTCGTATTCACTGATCACCTCCTCCGTGGTTTTAGCCCGCCCGGGTCGAAATTTTTCCAGGACGTTCTTCACTCCTTCAAGCTTCACCCGCAAGATATAGATCCAAACTCTGTTACCAATATGTGTCAGTTTCAAGTCTTATGCGAAGTTTACCTGCAAGAAGAGCCATCTGTTGACCTCTTCCGTGATTACTTTTATGTCAACCGCCAAACTGAAGTAGCGGCTGGACCAAGTTTGGAGCTTGGCGGTGTTTCTATCCAGAGACGGAGAGATTTGCCCTATCCAGCAGCCGTCTTACCAAGTCACCCCAAAGATTGGAACAAGACCTGGTTTTACTGCAAGGATACTTCTCCCAAAGAAGAGAATCCGCTGCCGGGTTATCGTCCTACTCGGCTTTGCACCTCCGGAGAACTCCCAGATCGGATGTCCGCCACAGAGCGAGCGAAATATGCTCCGGCCTTCGCGAAGATCAGGGCCTTAATGGCGAACGGCTTGACTGGCGTCGACTTAACCTGTTGCTGGGTTACCTGGAAAATCTTGCCACTGAGCCGGCGTGACCGACTCATGTACGAATTTACGGGTGAACCAAATGACCCTCTCTGTTTCAACGCCACCCCCCTGACAGAACAAGATATCAACTCTTCCGTCAAATCACTTCTTGGCGGAAACCAAGAGACTTGCAACAAAATTGGGCTGAAACCTTTTTGCGTCAAGAACCCGGCTCCAACTGTAAGAAACCTTTTTTAGCAAACTGCTCATACTTTGTCTTGACCTTCCGCCTTGCTTCTTTTAACCTTTTTAGCGGCTTGTGCACAGGCCGACTCTACTTTCTGGAAGAAGAAATATACTCCTCCTGTGAGGAAGCCTAAGGTGGGCAAAACCCGCGGCCGTAAGAAGAAAACTCCTGCTCAGGAGCTGCCTGATCTTGACGACTCGGAGGTAGAACTTGACTCCCTTGGCCGTCTCTTTATGCAACTTATTGACAACAATTATTCACAGGAGGAAACGGAGACAAGCCATGCGGACGCCCCTGAGGTAACTTACATTTCCTCTGACTCAGAAAACTTTCCACAAGAGAAAACACGGCGGGTCATCCGGAAAGTTCCATTTTCTCATCCTCTTGCTTATTTAGACCCCAACTTTCTTTTGAAAAAGCAACAGCACAACTTCAGACGTCAGACCCGGAGCACCGGCTCTGAAGAGCTTTTGGCCGGCTTACCAAGCTCTCCGGCTCCTCGGAAATGGCTTGCTGAGGTACTCTTTTAACTAAGTCCAATTTTTAACAGTCTTGCATTGTAACCTTACTCTGTTTTTTATCGTCTTAACTTTTTTAGGAGTCGCCCCCTTCGTCTGGCGATTCTACTACATCCAAGCTGCCTCCTCTGAAAATCAACCCGGATTGCGTACCTTTTACTTGCACCATATCTTCTACCACCCTTGTCCTCTATGTAACAATCTTTTTGCTTCCAGGGCTCAAGCAAAACGAAGAAAGATAGGCGGGTCTACCGCCGCTCCTGCTGCCCAAGAGCCGGAGACTGCTAAGCCGGACTCCCCTGCAACTTATGTTGAGCCTACTGAGGCTAGAAAAGATGCACCTGAAGACGCTCCTCGGCCCTCTGAGCCGACTGATGATAACATGACCACTCCTGAGAGTCCTCCAAAGGCTGATCCTAAACCGCCCAGCCCTTTAACAGCCGCCGAAGACACAACTCATCCAGAAGTTGTTGTCACTGGGACGAGCTATCAATTCCCTGATCCTCATGTGCTAACGAAACATACCAGCAAGGCTGAAACATTCTCACCAGGAAAACTTGATTTCGAATTCCCCGTGTTAGAAAAATTGACTGCGGATGAATTACATGCTGGTTATCTGAACCGCCTCTCTACAAGCTGTAACATGGAGTCCAAGCTTGTTGGATTAATGAAGAAAAAATATGAGGTACTCCTCTTCTCTTGATTTTTCCTTATACCCTTATGTAGCCCCCAAGAGCTGGTTTAATATTGCAAATAGTAGACCGGGTCTTCCAATCTTTGTCATACTCCAAATAGCTTAGCTTGTAACCCCCAAGTATCGGGTTAATATAGATAATAAGCCGGTACTTACTTGAAAACTAGATCCAAGTGTAGCCCCCAAGTCCGGGACATTATATTAATGATGAGCCGGAGCTTCACTGCTAAAAACTGACAAATCATAATCCCCAAACTCCGGCTTAAAAAATGAGCTGGAGAAGACTGCATTGTTTAGAAGCGTCGTGTGTAGCCCCCAAGTGCCGGTTTAACTTTACGAAGATGAGCCGGAACTTGTTTGTAAATTGTGAGAGGAAACACAGACATTAGCCCCCCAAGTGTCAAGTATATTGCTTGCAATCTGCTTGAGACTTGTATCATAACAGCTTCATCACTCGTCGACGAATATCTCATCCTGGCGACTTAAACCTCCTGAACTTTTGTGTTTTTGTACGATATAGGAAGCTTTGGATGCGTCCGAGTCTGATCTGACCGGCCTAAAGAACGATATTGCTTCGCAACAAGCCGCCCGGTCTGAGGCGGAAGAAAAATGGCGGGTTGCCGTTGAAGAGCTCGAGAAGGTTCAAGCTGACTTTGCTGCCTTCAAAAAGACTGCTGAGTCTAAACAAGCCGCCCTGACAGAACGCGCAGACGATGCTGACAAGCGGCTCAAGCTTGTGTCAGAAGAACTGCAAACCCTCAAGCGTCATATATCCAGGATGACTTCTGCTATCTTTGGTAAGCACTGAAGACTAAGAAAATTCCCTTGCCTTGTTGAAAAACTGTGCGAGCGGCTTATAACGCCTAACTTTCCTTGCAGGTCAAAGAAGCCGCCAACTATCTTCTGACAGTTTGTTGAAGTTGAAAGCGATATATACCTTGACAGAACAGCTATACTGCGGGACCCTTTGCACCATCAAAGCAATGTTGACTGAAAAAGGCGTCCCCAAACTCATGAAGGGAGTAATAGAGGTCTTGTCTACTCTGCCCAAGCAAATTGATGAACTCAAACGATCAGCCGCCAGAAAGGGAGAAATGGCCGCGCTAAGCCGGTCTTTGGCCTTCGCCCCTGAATTGACCGCAGAAGAGATGATGGACGGCTTTCCATCCAAGAAAGATGACGGCTCAGAATTTATCGAAGCTGATTATGCCAAATGTATGAAGGCCTCCCGAGTACTCGCATCAACACTTGTCAATGAAATTGATCTGACTTCATACCAGGTGGCTTACGGCGAAGACAACAAACGAGTGCGCTGCCCAACTTTTGAAGCCAGGGACTTAACGCCGGCACGCCGTAAGCCACTCTTTGCTCCTGAAATTGACCCGTCTCCCCTCTTTGACGAGGCCCAGTTTGAAGCTTTAACAAACTGCAACTGGGATGTGGACAATTTTCAGATCGAAGAGGTCGAAGACCCGACGCAGGATGACCCGCCGTCGAGCTGAACACGTTGCTCCTAATTATAGTTAACCCGGCTTTCTGAGCCGCCGAAACTGGGAGTGTGTAAAAAACTTTAAGTCCGTGGTATTTTGGGCTCCCTAGAGAGCTTTGTAATAGGTGTAGAAAAACTTGATTGCCTCAGTTGTACCACTTGACGCACTTTTATCTGCTTTATATTCTGCCCGCAACATCTTTTGTCATACTTCACCGCGGCTCATCTTAGGAGATAAGACCTGCGAAAACAAACAAGACAGAATATGTTCGGCATTGCTGTGAGGTCGGCTTGAAAAAACACAACCCGGCGATGTTAAATCTTTTATGATCTTGCTTGCTTTTTCGAAAACTCATATGCCGGCTCTTATGGCATGAACTTGTTGTTTGAACTCTTTAACAGTACAGGGTTTCTAGTGAGAGTGACCGTCAACTCCTTTGAGCGGCTCAGGGTCTCTAGGCGAGATTAACTGGTAAGAGCAACAACAAACCATAAAGAGGCGCAACAGGGCATGAGTATCCCCAGGGCCCATAAGCTACTTCTCACGTGACATAAATCCGTCGTTTGAACCTTAAACAGTGCAGGGTCTTTAAAAGAGTAACTGTTTAAGAGTACGATCGGGCCACATAGCGGAGAGTATGCAGCAAATGGGTGAGTTTATCCTCTCTTTCCGTAAGCCGGCCCTCACGTGACAAGAGCCGCCGGTTTAACCTTGACCAGTACAGGGTCTCTAGTGAGAGTGACTGTCAAATACTTTGAACAGCTCAGGGTCTCTAATCGAGATTAACTAGCAAGAGTTCGGCAGGTCACCTAGCGGAGCAGCAGCAACATACATGCAGGTTTAACTCGAACTTGTGGTGGCTGAAGAGCCGATCAAGAGGGTGTGTAAGCTAAATCCGGTGGGTTGGAAGCCCCCAAATGACCTTGTTGACGGAGTCAACTTTTTGGGTATATAACCCGGCCTTACGGTGGCTGAAGAGCCGATCAAGAGGGTGTGTAAGCTAAACCCTGGCGGGTTGGAAGCCCCCAAATGACCTTGTGGTTGTGTCCACCTTTGCACAATCTGAAATGTATAAAAGGTAGAGGCCCCGGCTTGCAGGGATGCCAACTTTATTATATATAAGAAAGATATGTACAATGATGGGAGTCGATGACTCAAGTATAGTAAGGCCGCAGATGAGCGATATTCCACGGCCGGTGGGTCTCCTGCCCAGAAGTGTGTGACTCGTCTCGTACGTCAATGAGATAATATGACCCATTGTTGAGATTTCTGCTGACCACAAAAGGCCCTTCCCATGGAGGAGATAGCTTGTGCGCATCCGTCTGATCTTGAATCAAACGCAATACCAAGTCGCCTTCCTGAAACGTTCGGGTCTTAACTCTGCGGCTATGATAGCGACGCAGGTCTTGTTGATAAATCGCCGATCGAGCTGCTGCAAGATCACGCTCTTCATCCAAAGCATCTAACGCATCCTGACGCACTGTCTCATTATCTGTTTCAACGTAAGCCGCCACCCGCGGCGAGTCATGACGTATATCACTTGGTAACACGGCTTCCGCACCATAAACCATAAAGAAAGTCGTATAGCCTGTTGACCTGTTGGGGGTAGTTCTGATGCTCCAGAGAACTGACGGTAACTCCTCTACCCAACAACCCGGCGTTCGCTGTAGAGGAACCATAAGCCGGGGCTTGATGCCTCTCAAGATCTTCTGGTTAGCACGCTCTGCCTGACCATTGGATTGTGGATGGGCAACAGCAGAGACGTCAAGCCGGATGTGCTCACTTTCACAGAATGCCTTCATAGCCCCCTTGGATAGGTTTGTGCCATTGTCCGTGATGATACTATGAGGGTAACCAAAGCGGTAGATCAATTTTTTGACAAACTGAACCGCCGTAGCCGCGTCACATTTGCTGACCGGCTCAGCCTCAACCCACTTGGTAAACTTATCCACCGCCACCAAAAGGTGGGTCTTCTTGTCTTTAGATCTCTTGAAGGGCCCGACCATATCAAACCCCCAGACCGCAAACGGCCAGGTAATTGGAATCATCCGCAATTCCTGAGCCGGCATGTGAGCACGTCGCCCGAACTTCTGACATCCATCGCACTTGGTGACTAGGTCTTCTGCATCCTTATGAGCCGTCAGCCAGAAGAAACCATGCCGGAAAGCCTTGGCCACCAAAGATTTTGAGCCGGCGTGATGACCGCAATCACTGGCGTGAATTTCATTTAAGATCTCCTTACCCTCTTCAGGAGAAACGCAACGCTGAAAAATGCCAGTGACGCTGCGCTTATGTAACTCGCCATTGATGATAGTCATGGATTTAGATCGCCGTACGATTTGTCTCGCCAAGTTCTCGTCTTCGGGCAACTCGCCACGAGTCAGGTACACTAGGTAAGGCAACGTCCAATCAGGGGTAGCGTGCAGAGCCGCCACCAGCTGCCCCTCCGGGTCATGTATAGCCAGATCCTCCTCTGAAGGTAGCTTAACAGACGGGTGATATAATACATCCAAGAAAATGTTAGGCGGTACCGGCTTACGCTGAGAGCCCAGCCTTGATAGCGCATCTGCCGCCTCGTTCTTGCGACGGTCAATATGATCCACCTGATACCCCTTGAAGTGACCAGCAATGATGTCCACCGCCTGACGATAAGCTGCCATCCGTGGGTCTTTGGAATCCCACGTGCCTGAAACTTGCTGAGCCACGAGGTCTGAGTCGCCGAGGCATCTAACCTGGCATAGGTTCATCTCCTTAGCCACACGGAGACCATGAAGTAAAGCCTCATACTCAGCTGCATTGTTAGTACAAGGAAACATCAGCCTTAGCACATAAAAGAACTTGTCACCTCTAGGGGAAGTTAAGACAACTCCAGCCCCTGACCCTTCCAATTGTCTGGATCCATCAAAGTGAATTGTCCAATACGTGTTATCCGGCTTCTCTTCGGGCGACTGACACTCTGTCCAGTCGTTTATAAAGTCCACCAGGGCTTGAGACTTGACAGCCGTGCGAGGCACATATTTCAGATTAAGAGGCCCAAGCTCCAATGCTCACTTAGCAATCCTGCCAGTGGCTTCTCTGTTTTGAATTATGTCTCCCAACGGGGCAGAGCTAACCACGGTGATCTGGTGTCCCAGGAAGTAATGCTTCAACTTATGATTTGCCATGAACACCCCATATATCAGTTTCTGCCAATGTGGGTACCGTTGCTTGGATTCTATCAGTACTTCACTGACGTAGTAGACCGGCCTCTGAACCGGGTATTCTTTCCCTGTCTCCTTACGCTCCACAACAATTGCGGCGCTGACTGCCCTATTGTTAGCCGCCACGTAGAGGAGCAAAGGTTCCTTCTCAGCCGGAGCGGCCAAGACCGGCGGCTCAACCAGCTGCTTTTTGAGCGCCTCAAGCGCCTCACCCGTCGCCTTACTCCAGACAAAGTTGTCTGTTTTCTTCATCATCTGATACAGAGGAATAGCCTTCTCACCCAGGCGGCTTATGAACCGGCTTAATGCAGCGATTCGACCCGCCAGGCGCTGAACGTCATTGATGCATGCCGGCTCAGACAGGGAAGTAATAGCCTTTATCTTGTCTGGATTAGCTTCAATGCCACGCTCAGAGACTAGAAATCCCAAGAGCTTGCCTGCAGGTACACCGAAAACACACTTTGCCGGGTTAAGCATCATCTTGTAGACCCGTAAGTTATCGAACGTTTCCTTCAGGTCGTCAAGTAGAGTCTCCTTTTTCCTTGACTTAACCACAATATCATCCACGTACGCATGAACATTGCGCCCAATCTGGCCGTGAAGGCAATTCTGCACACAGCGTTCATAAGTCGCCTGCGCACTCTTGAGCCCGAAGGGCATAGACACATAGCAGAAAGCCCCAAAAGGTGTTATAAACGACGTCTTCTCTTGGTCTTTAACTCCCATCTTGATCTGATGATAACCTGAATAAGCGTCCAGGAAGCATAAACTCTCACAACCCGCCGTTGCATCAATAATCTGGTCGATACGGGGGAGAGCAAATGGGTCAACTGGACAGGCCTTGTTAAGATTCGTGTAATCCACACACATACGCCACGTGCCGTTCTTCTTAAGCACTAACACCGGGTTAGCGAGCCACTCCGGGTGAAAAACTTCAACGATGAACCCTACCGCCAAGAGCCGGGCCACCTCTTCTCCAATAGCCTTGCGCATCTCCTCATTGAATCGCCGGAGGAACTGTTTGACCGGCTTAAACTTAGGATCCACATTAAGGTGGTGCTCAGCGAATTCTCTCGGTACACCCGGCATGTTAGAAGGCTTCCATGCAAAGATGTCCCGATTCTCACGGATGAATTCGATGAGCGCGCTTTCCTATTTGGGATCCATATTGGCCCCAATAGTGAACTGCTGTGATGAGTCGCCCGGCGTAAAGTCCACCAACTTGGTATCTTCTGCCACAAACTTGAGGGGCGGCTCAGATTTCGTGTTGGGTTTCTTCAGTGGGGTCATATCTGCCGGGTCAACATTTTCCATATAAAAATTGAGCTCCGCTTCAGCACAACTTGACTCTGCGTAAGCTGCATCGCCTTCCTCACACTCAAGAGCCGTCTTCCGATCACCATGCACGGTAATCGTCCCATTCAACCCGGGCATCTTGAGCTGTAAGTAAACATAGCAAGGTCTAGCCATGAACTTGGCGTAAGCCGGCCGCCCAAATAGAGCGTGATACAGGCTCTTGATTTTGACCACTTCAAACCACAAAGACTCCACCCTGTAGTTGAATTCATCACCAAAAGCTACCTCCAAAGAAATCTTTCCCACTGGATAAGCCGACTTTCCGGGCACCACACCGTGAAAAACTGTTGAAGAAGGCTTAAGATCCTTGTCAAGCAAATTCATCCGGCGGAAAGTGTCATAATATAGGATGTTGATGCTGCTGCCACCATCCATAAGCACTTTGGGAACACATATCCTCCCACTTGGGGGGCAACTACCAAAGCCAATTGCCCCAGATTATCAACACGCGGCGGGTGATCCTCCCTGCTCCAAGTTATGTCATACTCAGACCACTTCAGATATTGCGGGAGAGCCGGCATGACCGCATTAACCGCCCGCTTGCGCACCTTCCGGTCTCGCTTGTCGAGGCTGGTTGTAAAAACATGGTACTGACCCCCGCTGAGTTGCTTCGGGTTACTCTGGTACCCCGACTGGTTATTCTACTGCTGGCCACCACTGCCAGGTTGATGATGACCTCCTTGATTGCCTTGACCCTGGTAACCGAATCCTGAGCCGCCGACGCCAAAGCCGGCTCCTGAACCGCCTGGCCCTGAGCCGCCGACGCCAAAGCCGGCTCCTGAACTGCCTGGCCCTGAGCCGCCTGACGGGCCATTACCGTTATTACGATGCTGTTGAAGGCTGTAATCCCGAAACTGCCGCATAATACCGCAATCCCTCCATGTATGGCCTGCCGGCTTATCGGGCCGGCTGTGCTCTAGACAGGGTTTATTGAGCATCTCTTCCAGGTTGAAAGGAGTTTTACCATTATTAAAGGGCGGCCTGAAGTTCCCGTTACCCTTAGCACGATTGTTCCCAGCGCTGGTGTTCGCCCCCAATTCCGACCCGACGTCTGGGTTCTTCCGCTTGCCCGGGTTGCTGCTTCCAGCCGCGTTTTGCTGTTGACCCTTGCCATTGTTATTTTTCTTACCCTGAACCGATCTCTCATCATCGGAGCCAGGGTCCTTCGTGTTATCGGAGTCTGCATACTTGGTGAGAGCCGCCATGAGTTCCCCCATATCTTGGCACGAGCGCTTGAGCCGGCCAAGCTTCTGCTTCAAGGGCGTAAAGTGGCAATTCTTCTCTAGAATCAAGACCGCTTGAGCCGCCGTAATGTGTTCGGAAGAGTGGATAATTGTTGAGACCCGCCGGACCCAGTGATGAGCCGATTCATCCTCACGCTGCACACAATGGTCCAAATCCACAATCGTCATGGGCTGCTTGCACGTTCCTTGAATTTTTTTGATGAACTTCGCCTTTAACTCGGCCCAGGAATTGATGGTGTTGGGTGGCAGACCCTTCAACCATGTGTGAGCCGGCCCTTCCAGCATCATGATGAAGTACTTGGCACATACTGCATCGCTGACGTCTAACATCTCCATGGCCAGCTCATAGCTTTCAATCCAAGCCTCCGGAGACAGGTCAGCTGTATAATTGGGCACCTTGCGGGGACCTTTAAAATCCTTCGGCAGACGCTCATTCCGCAAAGCCGGCACCAAGCACGGCACTCCAACAGCCCTGGAGGTTACTCCGGCTCCTACTGAAACGGAAGGTGCAACTGTGGGTTCCTGATAAGCCGCCGCAGCCGCCAGAGCCGCCGCCTCTCGCTGTGCTCTTGCCCGATCCACCAGCGCCTGAGCATCCAAAGCCGCCCGATCAACTCGTGGCGGGTTCCGATGTCGGTCACTACTGGAAACCGCCGGCGACTCATAACGCCAGCTGTAGCTGCGGCTGGGGATGGGGGTTGAATGCACGCGGCTCTGGCTGTAAGTATATTTCTCCTGCTGGGCCACCGCCGTCTGCAGGTATCCAATAGCGTTCTGCACCTCCTCTGCAAAAGGCACCTCATCGAGGATGGGGATTGTACCAAGCCTGGTTGCCGCTGCCACCATGTTCTCCGCCGGGTTAGAATAATGACCTGGTGGCGTTGGAAAAGACCGTGGTGGGGTCTGGTTCCGGCGGGGCGGGTCTGGCTGCTGATGCTGAACCGCCGCCCGGCTTCCAGGTACTTCCGCCGTCCGGGTTACGGTCAAAGGCACATTCCGTCCCGTCCCTGGCGTGTTAAAAAGATTTCTGGCTTCGTATTGATCCGGCAGGCGGGATTGATGCCTCATCCGATGAACCGCCGCTGCAGACTGCTGCTCTAGCTCAAGGCGGAAAGCATCCGCCCTAAGGCGCTCCGTCTCAGCATCCATTTGAACCTTCAACGCATTGATTTCCTGTTGGACTCCGGCCATCTGGTTCTTCAACCTCGTGATCTCCGTATTACGGGTCGCTTGGTTTTCAGTAGTGACCTTAGTTTTCATCAGGGTTGTGAGCTCGTTCATCAGATCCAGAAGAACCTGAGCCAGCGGCCTGCCAGCTCCAGACCCGGTTGCACCGGCGGCTGTGCTACTGGGGGCCGGCGCTGAACCCGCCATGAAAACAGCAGCGCGGTTCGGCGGCTCATAGTCCTCCGGCTCATGATACTCCGGCTCATGATATTCTGACTCGGGGTAATGCTCGACGTAGCCCCCAAGCCCACCATTGTGAAGCTGATAGATTGACTCCGTCTCTCCGCTCGAGGATCCATCCTCTGAGCAGATGAAGGTTTCTTCCTGCGACATAGAACCTTCAAGCTGCATGCCCTGGGTGAAGCCAACGAAGACATGCTTCCTGCCCGGGTTAACACGGGCGGGTTGCACGCGCTGGGCCGGCTCGACGAGGCGATGCAGATGTCCGACCCGGGTTTAGATCCACCAATCTTGCCGATGAAGACGTGAATTCCGCCGAAGGGGACCCGGTATCCGTACTCGATTGAGTCGGCCTCGGGGCCCCAGCCGGCGTCGTCGATGTAGAGCTTGCCGCGGCGACTCTTGGTCATCCTGCCAACGGCGTATCCCTCGATCCCTGGGAGAGAACCCTTCGAGAACTCCACACCACCGAGCGCTAGCCCCACGGTGGGCGCCAACTGTCGTGGTTTTGTCACGGTAGATGTCCGAAGACTTAGGTTCGAGGCCATCGCTGAGGCGGTGGACTCAAAGGGGTTGATCGAGACGAGGGACACGAGTTTACCCAGGTTCAGCCCCTGAAGAAGAGGTAAAAGCCTACGTCCTGCTTGTGTTGTATTGATTGGTGTATCGATTACAAGGGAGAGGCTTCGCCTGACCTAGTTCTTGATTGATTGGTTTCTTGTCTAAGCCGCCCCAGGGTCTCACCTTTATATAGGAGGTCGAGGCCCTGGGTTACACGAGTCTCAAACCGACTCATACAACGTATTCAATCCTGTCTCTAAGCCGCCTTGCCTCCTTGGGCAATCTGTCTCCAGGCGGCTTAACCGCCCGGGTCTCACACCATCTTCTGTCTCTGGGCCTTCGTCTTGGCCCGTCCGGTAAGCCGCCATACGGCTTGGCCTTCATCTTCTGGCCCACCTTAAGGGTCTTGGCTATGAGCCGGCAGGTATGACCCGGCCCCTCCTGGGCGGGTCTTACCACGGGGTTATATCCCCAACAGACGCTAAATGTCGCAAGACTAAAAGAATACCACACAAGTGTGGCACTGCATTTGGTCACATTGGAGAAACCCGCATGGAAAATTCCATTATGATGGATTTTGAAGTCGTTTGATTTTGAATCATCTGACACTTGCAACTTTCCTCTGAAAAGTAAAGTGACTGAAATACCGTTCACAGGCCATAAGGAACGAGCAAAGAACATATTGGTGATCATACATTATGATGTGTGTAGTCCAATAAATGTTGTTGCAAGTAGTGGATTTATCTATCTTCAGATATGACTCAAGTGGATATATGGATATTTACTTGTTGAGACGTAAGTCTGGATCTTTTTGAATTCATTCATAAGGTTTTCAAAAATGGAGTAGAAGTTATTGTAACAAGAAAATTATGTTTCTACAATTCGATTGCAGAAAGGAATATTTGAGTTACAAGTTTAGCGAATGTCTGATGAGTTGTGAAAGGGGTTTCATAACTTGCACCTCCCGGAACACCACTGCAAGTGAAAAGTCCGTGAAGATGTAATCGAACCATTTATGACATGGTAAGATCAAAGATGACATAAATAAATTTGCCATTATCCCTTTTAAAGTGATGCTTTAGGGACTGCGGCTTTTACACTGAAAAGAGCTCCATCAGGTCTGTTGAAATGACGCCATGGTATGGTATGCCGAACCATGTTATATCTTTTCTTAAACATTTGGAATATGGGGCTTGTGTAAAAGGTTACAAACCTATTCCAAATCAGACAAGTGCTACTTTGTAGGTTATCCCAAGTCATTGGGTATTCCCCCACCACTATACCGAGGAAAAGGATTTTGCCACAAAACGGTATACTTTTAAAGAGAATAGTTCTTACAAAAGGTGAGTGGGAGGACAGTGCAACTCGACGAGATAACCAGTATCTTCGTCATCAGGTCAAAGGAAAGGAACCTTGGAGGTGATTCCGGAGTTTCCTACTACGACTGATACGGAAGTCTCTACAATAAAATGTATGGACTTCGGTCAAACTTGCAGTTGAACCACGTAGGCAAGGCTCGTGCAAACCTCTCAAGTGCACAAACGAGATATTGTTGTTGGACAACAGTATACCTACGATACACAAGGAAGCGGTGATGGGCCCTGACTCCAGAATTGGCTAAATGCCAATACAATCCGAGATAGTTTCCATATATATGTTTCAAGATTAAAATCTTGATACACCTTTCGGAAGGCTTAGAGTCTAACGAATATTTATGGAACTAAAAACTGATATGGATAAAAATGTTTTATCCATAAAGCTCGACTTGTTGAAATAACAAGTTCAAGGAGTTGACTACGATGAGGTTGTTTCACCGTAGCGATGCTTAAAGTCGGTTCGGGTTGAACTAGCAATTAATACATATTTCAATCATGAGATATGAAACATGGATGACGGAAGGATTTCCATCTGATGGAAATGTAACCAAGGACTTGCATGTGTTACAGTCCAAGGTATTTTGTCAGTCCAGAGGATGCTAGTAAGTATGCAAACTTCAGAGTTCCAGCGATGGACAGAAGAGAGCAAAATGGAGTTGGAATCTTCGTGTTTTGATGAAATGGTCAAAAGGGTTTTGACTTCATCAATGGGTAACGAAGATGCTTGTGATTCAAGAAAGTAAGTGGGAGCATAATAATATTTCTAAAAACGTTGTGTGCTTGACACATTATTAATTGGAAATAAATTTCTTGACACGAATTAGGACTTCATTTGAAAAGGGTTTTTCGATGAAGTGCTTGGGCTAAATAGCCTTAATATTAGGCATGATGATCTATGGAGATAGATTTACCTAATGGGGCTGAGCAAAGATACATATTGACAAGATGCTAAACCTTTTTAGCATTTAAAACGCCAAGGAGTGATTCTTGCCGAAGTCACATGGAAAGAGTTTTTGCAAGACACGGTGTCCCAAAAACACTGATGAGCAAAATACATGATGGAGATTCCACACACCTTCGTGTTTGGATTAATCATGTATTCCATGGTATGTAAAAACAACCAGATATGTCCAATACTCCAAAGTTGTTGCGAGCATAGATACCAAAGTGATCAAAAGTACTGATCATGGGACAACAGTGAAAGATGTCATTAAGTACTAGAGCAGTACTAATGACATGTTTTCTCGCAAGCAGAGATTATGAAGTGCTCGTTGTAAGTAATTACATCGATACAGTCTTCATCAATGCTCCATGCGATTTTCGATTTAAGTTAAGGGTTTTGTGTAATACACAACATGGTGGCACGGTAGTTGGAAATTGTTCCAAACAAGATACTATGGCGAATTCTATAACAAAGGCTAAGTATGTTGACGCTTTAGAAGCGACAAAGAAGTTGTTGAATCATATAGTTCATTCATGAACTTAGTATGGTTCCAAGATGGCTTTGGTCTATGGGACACTATTGCAGATAGTTGCTCCATAGCTCAGTCTGAGGAATCAGGTTTCGACCAATGATTCACACATATGCAAAGCCAAGTCCACACAAAATATGAATTTTGTGAAAGCGTGAAAATGCAAGGATATGCAAAGTTACACACGGAGCTGAAGTCGTCAGATCCGTTGGACATCAGGCTATACCACATGCGAAGCATATTTTACCCCAGTGTGCCACAGGTGTAAAGTGCATTAGCATTAACTAGATTATTGACTCTAGTGCAAGTGGGAGTCTGTAGGAGATATGCCCTAGAGGCAATAATCAATGTTATTGATTATCTCCCTGTTCATAATTAGGTTTATGTTCCATGCTATAACTGCTATGGTTCTCGAGTCTACAATAACCACGAGGCTCGGAGGAAGACTCATATGCACGTGTGGAATAATAAACGGCAAAATGTATTCCTAGTCTGGCCTCTAAGACTAGCTCAAGTGTTGCATGATGGTTCTGTTTTCCTGATCATGGGCATGTCTATGCCAGCAATTTTGAGGGCACAATGTTAGAAGAACATTTGTGTTGAATCGACCCGAATTGATGTTATGCTATGAGATACATTCGTCACAAGTTAAATTATTAATAACACTGAGATGGTTAACGTTTGCATGATTCCTCAGACCATGAGAGTATCGAGTTTCTTCATGCTTGATTCATGAACTTTGGGGTTTGTTAAACGTCATCCGTAACTGGATGGCTATTACGGCGGCTTACGGGTTCATGGGAAAGTATGTCAAGTAACCTGATAGCTCAAGATTGGGATTTGCTCCTCCGACGATGGAGAGATATCTCTGGGCCCTCTTGGTGTTACGGTATCCATCATCGTCTGGCCAGACACTTTGTGATTTGATCACGGGGATGCCGGAACACGGTAACGAGAAAAGACAACAATACCGGTAACGAGGTAACTGGCATAGTGGACAAGTTGTTGATCCACGGGGATGCTAACATGTCTCACCTCGGGTATTTGTAACATATCGCGAAGCAACAGGAATAGCACACGGCAACTGGAGGTTCACTCGAATATTCATTCGTGTGGGTATAGGGGTCAATATGGGTGTCCACGGCTCCGATGTTGATCATTGATCGGAAGGGGTTCCGGGTCATGTCTATGCTTCACCGAACCTATAGGGTCACACGCTTAAGGGTCATCTATCTGCTGAATACTAGACAGGGAGTCTGAGAGAAAGTTTCCGGAAAAAGTTTTTCGGAGACAGCGAAAAAGTTCCGAAGAAAGAGGTCACCGGATGAGTTCCGGTGAAACTGAAAAGTTGTTTCAGAGGATACCATAAAGTCAAATTGGTTTCGGCACATGCCTGATAATTCTTGGAGGGTGCCAGAATCATTCTGGAAACTTCTGGGAATTTTCCGGGATAAAAACCGGAAATGTTCCGGAGCTGCCGGAACCACTTCAGATGCTTTTCGCAGATGAAAATCACTAATCCGGAATTGTTTCGGAACGCGTTGAAATTTATTTTAGTGGGTACTGGAAATGTTCTTAGCCCACATAAATATTTTCAGTTTGAACGGACGCTGAAAAATGTCGTCGTGAATAGTGAAAGTGCTTTTTGGATTACTTTTTGGAAAGCCACCTTTTTGGGCTTTGCTCAAAAGATCTAAGGGATGACTTGGTGGATAGGAAGGTGGTGGAGCCACCCAAGAGGGCTGCCAATTTCGTTGGTGGCATTGGGGCCCCCCCATGAGGCTTCCTTCCACCATTTGGTGCTCCACTTGCCTCCCCATTTTGCCCTTATGGATGACATAAAGCATGGGCACTTTGGGTGTTTGTGGAGGCACACTACCCCTTGGTTTTCCTATAAATAGGAGGTGAGGGGGCTGCCCAAACCTGATCCCTTCTCACATACAAGTGCCATGCATGATCTGGCTTTCTCTCTCCCTCCCAGTGAAATAGTTTCGTAGAGCCGAAAGGCTGTCTGGGTTCCGGCAGGAACTAGTTCTGGACGGCGAAGCCCTGCCGGATAGATAACACCGTATGTGTGCGACTCTGTAGAGAGATCATAGTTTCGGTCTTAGTTCGTGAGTGCCTCCCGAAGGGCTGTCCGAGTGACTGTCCGAGTTTCGAGGGTCCTCCCGAAGGGCTGTCCGAGTGACCGTCCGAGTTTTGAAGGTCCTCCCGGAGGGCTGTCCGTGACACCGTCCGGGGGACTGTCCGACCGCCTCCCGGAGGGCTGTCCGTGAGGCGGATGAGGGTATACATCCTCGCGGTTGGGAGGTTGTAAATCCTAGCTGCGGGGATCTGCCCCGCCGATCATCATCGACTCTACATCCGCTGCGCTACGAGTCGGTAACGAAAAAGATCAAACCTTGTATGCAGTCTCCATAGTGGTCCTGGGCTGGTGCGTAGGTCGATTTTTTTTGTTTTCTGCTGCGTTACCCTACAATCACTTGATCCCTCTCGGTACATCTTGTACGCTTTGTATGTTGATCAACTTGATTCACTCTTTGACTTAGTCTTGATCAACCTTGTATCTTATCTTCTCTCTTCATAAAGATGATGTCTTGAAGGTAAACATGAATGCTCACACAATCTTATTCTTCAAGACATGCTTGCGATAAGCTCAACTCTCACATGACCAATCTTTGGATAAAACCTTGAATACCACCTTGGTCACCATATACACTCCTTGAAACCAACAGATGGACTTCAAGAAGTACCTACGGACAAATCCTTCGAATATAACTCAAGGCAACCATTAGTCCATAGGGGTGTCATCAATTACCAAAACCACACATGGAGAAATGTGCTCTTACAACTTTGCTAGATAATTCTTTCTCACATGGTTGTCTACCAAATTTAGAGAAATTAAACTCATGAGACACGTCACCAAAACTCACGCTAACCTTTTCTTTACCACAATCAATTTCAGCATTAACGGTACTCAAGAAAGGTCTACCAAATATAATGGGACAAAATCTATCTTGTAGTGAACCAAGTACTAAGATATCAGTAGGATATTTGATTTTTCCACAAAATACTTTAACATTTTGAACAATTCCAAGCGGTGAAATAATATATCTATTTACAAGTTTAATAGTAACATCAATGTCTTCAATCTCAGAGGGTGCTATATCATTCATAATTTCTTGATATAAAGGAGAAGGAATAGCACTCACAGTAGCACCCATATCACATAAGCCATCATAGCAATGATCTCCAATTTTAACAGAAACAACAGGCATACCAACAACTATTTTATTCTTATCTAGCACATCATGTTCGTTTCTAGTAGGTTTCGCGATTCTAGAAGCCTCATCGCAGAAGTAAATAACCTGACCATCAATATTCTCAACCAAGAGATCTTTAACCATAGCAATATTAGGTTCTACATTTATTTTTTCAGAAGGTTTGGGTGTTCTAACATTCCTTTTATTCACCATAGTTGTAGCTTTAGAATGTTCCTTAATCCTAAAAGGAAAAGGTGGTTTCTCAATGTAAGTAGTGTACATAACTGGATCAACATTATAGATAATTGTTTCATCTTTAGCAATAATAGGTTCATCTAATAATTCTTCAATGGGTGGATGATATTTAAACCACTTCTCCATGGGGAGATCAACATGAGGAGCAAGAGTTTCACAAAAGGAGCTACTATCTCAGATTCAAGTCCATATTTAGCGCTAAACTTATGAAAAGTATCGGTTTCCATAAAAGATTTAACACAATCAAACTCAAGCTTTATACCTAACTCTTTACCTTCGTCGAGTTCCCAATCTTCAGAGTTGCGTTTAATTCTTTCAAAATATCCCATTTGAATTCAATAGTTTTCTTCATAAAAGAACCAATAGAAGAAGAATTGAGCATCAATTGATCATTATAAGAAAGCCGAGCATAAAAGTTTTATAATACTATTTCTCTCGAGAGCTCATGATTGGGGCATGTGTGCATCATAGACTTAAGCCTCCCCCAAGCTTGAGAGATACTTTCTCCTTCATGAGGCAAAAAATTATATATATAATTCTGACCACGATGAACTAGATGCATAGGATAAAACTTCTGGTGAAATTCCAGCTTTAATCGATTCCAGTCCCATGTTCCAGGATCATCCAATAGCATGTATCAAATTAATGCCTTTTCCTCCAGAGATAAAGGGAATACCTTCTTCTTAACTCCATCTTCGGATAAACCTGCAAGCTTAAATAATCCATAAATCTCATCTATATATATCAAGTGCAAATCAGGATGAGTTGTTCTGTCTCCTGCATAAGGATTAGCTAGCAGTTTCTCTAACATACCCGAAGGAATCTCATAATAAATATTTTCAGAAAGTTCAGTAGGTTGTGGAGCGGCCTTTTCTACTTCCATTCAAGGTGGAGATACCCCGGACAAACCTCTCAAAGGATTATCATCCATAGTAACAAGCAACAGTAAATTTCAGCACGTACCGAAAATGTTTCCTTACCAAAGGCGCTTCACTCCTTGGCAATGGTGCCAGAAAAGAGTCTTGATGACCCATAAATATAGGGGATCAATCGTAGTCCTTTCGATAAGTAAGAGTGTCGAACCCAACAAGGAGCAAAAGGAAATGACAAGCAGTTTTCAGCAAGGTATTCTCTGCAAGTGCTGTAAGTAACAGTGATAGATAGTTTTATAACAAGATTATTCGTAACAGGTAACAATAGTAGCAAGTGTGCAGCAAGGTGGCCCAATACTTTTTATAGAAAAGGACAGGCCTGAAAGTTCTCTTATATAAAGCAAAGTGCTCTCGAGGACACATGGGAATTTCCGTCTAGTCACGTTCATCATGTTGAGTTGATTTGCGTTCGTTACTTTGATAATTTGATATGTGTGTGGACCGGTGCTTGGGTGCAGTTTTACTTGAACAAATAACCCACTTCTGATTACCCCCTCTCGCAAGCATCCACAACTACAAAAGAAGAATTAAGATAAATCTAATCATCACATGAAACATGTGGATCCAAATCAACCCCTTACAGAATAACGCATAAACTAGGGTTTAAGCTTCTGTCACTCTAGCAACCCATCATATACTTATTATTCCACAATGCCTTCTCTTAGGCCCAAATATGGTGAAGTGTCATGTAGTCGATGTTCACATGACACCACTAAAGGAAGCAACAACATGCATATCATCAAAATATCGAATGAATACTAACTTCCTATGATTACTTATAACAAGACTTCTCCCATGTCCTCGAGAACAAAAATAACTACTCACAAATCATCACCATGTTGAAGATCTGAGGTGTAATGAATATGATAAAGGATCTGAACATATTATCTTCCACCAAATAAACCAACAAGCATCAACTACAAGATGTAATCAACACTACTAGTAACCCCCAGGTACCAATCTGAGGGTTTGAGACAAAGATTGAGTACAAGAGATGAAATAGGGTTTGTGATGAGATGGTGCTGGTGAAGATGTTGATGAAGATTGGCCCTCCCACGAAGGAGGAAGCGTTGGTGATGACGATGGCTTCAATTTTCCCCTCCCAAGGGGGATCCTGCCCAGATTTCCGCCTCGAGACGGCGACGCTTCGTCCCGAAAGTATCCTCCTTATTTTTTCTAGGTCAAAACCCTTCATATAGCAGAAGAGGGGTGCTGGAGGCCGCCTGTGGGCCTCCCAAGGCATCAGGGCACGCCTTAGGGGGGTGGTCGCGCCCTGTTGCCATGGGAGAAACATGTGGGCCCCCTCCGATGTTTATTTGCTCCAATAATTCTTATATATTCTATAAAAAAATCTCCTTGAAGTTTCAGATCATTTGGAGGCCAGAAATTTTCCACCCTTTTCCATGGCCTTCAGCTCCATAATTCCAGTTTCCGGCAATTTTCCTCTCTGTGTAAATCTTGCAAAGTAAGAGAGAAAAAACATTAGAATTGTATCATAAAGTGGAATAATGATAAAAAACTATATAAATATCATTAGGAAATCATGATGCAAAATGGACGTATCAGACCTCAAACGCCCGGGTTGACCGGCACCCCTCATATCCATCTCATATATGAGATGAGTATGAGGAGTGCCGGGACGTGCCCGATGAGTGGTCCTGCTTCCGCCACATAGGATTGGGCCCATATTTTCTCTTTGTTTATTCTTTCTCACTTCATCTCCGCCAATTGCATGCATGTGGCCGGACGTATAGGGGTAAAGTGAGGGACATGACTGTGAAAATGAAAATTTGAGAGGTGTCCGGTCACTGTCCGCGGACGCGCCCGGTCGCATCCGCGGGCGTTTGAGGGGTTGAATTTGCCAGGTTCGGCTGTATATGCTCATCTACAGCCGGAGAATGTAAATATGACCCCTCAAACGCCCGCGGACGCGCCCGCGGGCGCGTCCGCGGGGAGTGACTGGGCACGCCTTAAATAAACACAACTGCATCCGGACATCTCATACTAGATTTTCAAATCCATACAAAAGCATGCAAACGAAAAACCTACGTACTATGTTGAAACCTAACTACTACTACTCCTCGTCGGAGATTTCTTCGATCTCCGTGCCCTCCGGCAGATATATGGGCGGCAGCTGTAGCTCCGGACCTCCGGCTGCTCCGCTCCGGCCTCCTCCGCCGCTATCTCCGCGTCGAGCTCGTCGAAGAGCGCGTCCGCCTCCGCCTTCCTCTGTCGGATGAGCTCCCAGTTGGCCGACACCTCGGCCTCATCCTTGATGGACTCCAGGACGCCGGAGAGCATGGGAGAGCGGGGGAGAGGAAGCAGACGGGCTCGCGTGGCGGCGAAGAGAGGGAGGAGGTGTGTGCTAGGGCCGGGGGACGCCGGCCGGCTTAAATAGCCGAATTTGGCCTAGGGTGGCGAGCCGGAGCAGCGCCACGCGTCATTCACACTGTGGTGACGGTCAACCCGTCCGTCGGACCGTCGAGTTTTCGGGCGAGTCCGCATGGGGCCCATCGTCGGGTCGATGTGACGGGTGAGCCCGGACGCCCCATGTCCGCTTTATATTTGGGCTGGATATGAGGGGTGCCGGTCAGTCCGAATATTTAAAGCCCGTTTGAGACGTCCGACTGGATTGAATTTTTGTGACCGGTTAGTGACCGGACGCCTGTCCGAGTGTTTGAGACCGCTATGAAGGGTCTGGTTGTAGATGCTCTTAATATAGGCTTCATGGTGATGTCCAAGGGCTGCTCCCCGTCAGTAGGGGAGCGAAAGGCAAATGGAAGGGGGCAACAATGATACAACTTTTGTTCTGGATTTCTATATATTTTGTCTTTGTAACACTTTTGTGTTACGATGAACTGAGTTGCAGATTTCAGCGGCCCTGAGATGTCGTGAGTTCGCCCCACCCCGATTTTTTTCCATCCTCCGTCCCTGACGATTCCACCGAGCAGTGGGCATTGTATACTGTTGGAACAAGTGTGCCCAAGATACCTTACTTCTGTATTCTCAAAAAAAAAAAACCTTACTTTTGTAAGTTTTTGCATCTCGTTTTCAGGAGAGCATCAAACGGTTTGCGGGCAAAAAAAAAAAAAGGAAAAGAGAGGACAGTGGCACAGTATGAAGCAACGAATGTAGGCAGGTACGCGTAGCAGGTGACCAGCAGTATGGTATTGTACGTATCGGGGACACTGGAGGCAGGCCAGACAGGTGTCCCATTAGACTATCACTCACGCCTAGGAATCCCCTGCGCCGATCTCGATCGCACGCTCCGCCTTTTGAAGTTTCGACGGGCGGGTTTGGCCAGGACTAAACCCTAGCCGCCGCCGCCAAAGGAGCCCACCATCCGGCGGCTCTCCTCCGCCGGCGACCTCTTGGTTGTCGGTCGTGAGGGGGGTCGTCGGATCCTGTCCGTACGGATCCTTTTTGCTTTAGGTTTAGACCCTAGTAGCTTAGGTTTTTGGATCGTCTGGCGTCTTGGCTTCGGCGGTGGCGACGGCGATGCTGAATAAAGAAGCTCCGGATTCTTCACCGGCGAGGCGACCGTCTCTATTGTCGGTGATGGATTTGGGAATCAGTCTGTTCAAGCGAGGATACCGTGGCGGCGACGGCATCCTTGTGGTGGACTTGTGTCCTCGGGCTCCGCCGTTGCGACGGCGGCTGCTCCAACGTCGGCGCGGAGCTTGGGAGGTAGTCCAGGAGGGGATGCAGGTCGTGGTCTGCATCGACGACATCTGGAAGACAAAACATGTGCTGGGTTCGTGGTTGATGGATGGCAGGTATGGTTTCCTCCTTCAACGTCTTAGTCGTGGTGGGGTGTCAGATCTGGAGTTCAATGACGTGTCTGGGGTGTTGCCTCGGTCTGATTCGTTCAACGGCAATGGCTTCATCTTTGGTGAGCCACCTTGGAGGTCCGCAAAGCTGCATATCAGCGATGGAGCCGCGTCGAGCTCGGGTGAGGAGGTGATCCGTCATTATTTTCTTTGGTGGCTGCTGTGGTGGTGCCGGAGACAAGTGACGGACGTTGGTGTCAAGTTCAGCGATGTTTTGCTATCTTTTCAGTTTTGTCATGTCGGTTTTTACGTGACTTGTAATTTGATCTTTATGTTAATAAATGAGACACGTATTATCATGAAAAAAAAAAATCCCCTGCGCCCGCCCGCAGGTGGTAGTTCACGTGACAATTTACCAATTCAGCGCGGGGAGCGGGCCGGGGGAATCACAGATTTGTCTTCCTCGCTCGCTCGCACGCGTTTACACGTCGGAATACCAGGCTCCTCCCGCCAGGCCAGGGGGAGATCTTTTTCCTGCTCGGCTGGTTCGGTGTCCGTGTCGCTGACCGGCCGCGCTGGCTACAAGCTGCGGGCGTAATAATTGAGGGGTAAACTACACTTCTATCACCGCAAATCCGCTCCCCCCTTTAAATAGACAGGTCGCATATCCTGCACCTCATGTCCTCACACCCCCTTCTCTCTCTCTCTCTCTTTGACTGCTTGCTAGCTAGCTCCTCCGGCTCAACGGAAGCTAGCGATCGCCATAGCCTCTGCCGGCCGAGCCAGCACCCGCACTCGAACAGTTGAGTCCTCCTCCTCCTCCTCCTCCTCCTTCTTCCTCCTCTCGTGTCTTCGTTTAGAGCCGTACCCGCAGCTTGCTTTCGCCGTCGAGGTTGGTTAGGTGGGGGAGGCCCCCTCTCATTCGCCGGACGTCTCAGTTTGTTCCCGCGATCTTTCAAGCGCCCCCGTCCTACTTTACCCTTTTAATACTATAGCGCGGCTGAGGGCCTGATAAACATCAGAAGATGATGCATTGCGATGGCACCCACCGTAGTGGTTCTCCGACGACGACGACGACGACCCACAGACAGAATAATACTCGTACGGAGCACTGCCTTTTCATTCGCACAAGGCAAGGCAAAAGTATTGCCAATTGGGCCGCGCATTACGCCAAGTTGCACGCCCTTGTTCCGATGTCGATTGGTCCCCCCTACGTACCGCGACGAGCTTGTTGTGGCTTGTGATGAGGGGATAAGTGTGTGTGTGTTTGCTTGCCTCCTTCCGCCCCTCCACTGTTTGCTTACCACTTGGGTTGTGTTGTGCGTGCAGAGAAGAAGAAGCAGAAGCACAAGCAGCAGCAGCAGCAGCGGAGCTAGAGGCGCCAAGGCTTTGCGTGTGGCCTCAAGGAACCCCGAAAAGGCCGAGAAGAAAACAAGATAAAAGGTGCGATCTTTTTCTATACAAGCCTTTTCTTTTCTTTTGGGGTTCTTTGTTCCATCGATTTCTCCCCAATCGCTGCTTAGAAGTACTAGAAGTTCTCCCTTCCCCCCCTCCCGTCGGAGAAATTCGGTGGTGAAGTTCCTTCGATTTGCCTCTTGGATCGCTTCTTCTTCTTCCTCGAGTTCTTCTGATGACGGTGTTCGATCGCCTATGATGGCGTCGCGATTCTTGCAGGTGGTTGAGCGGCCTACCACGCGTCCATGGGTTGCGGGCTGTCGACGCCGGACAACGACGGCGCCGGCGGCGGCGCGCGGAGGAAACAGGGGAGCGTCGGCGACGTCGTCGTCTTCCTCCCGGGGCTCCGGACGCCGACGGGCGTGGACCTGTCCCAGGCGCTCGCCGGGCGCCTGGACAAGGGCGCCGTGGAGAGGGTGTCGGCGCTGAGAGCGCGCGTCGTCGACATGGCAATGCAAGAGTCGGCGTCGGCCCTGAAGCCGAGGCGGAAGGCCGCCGCACGGCACGGTGCGTGGAGCCTCTGAAATGAATTCCTGGGCGGTTTCTGCCTGGATTGCTGGCTTGGCTTTGCGTGGAAGATGTTGACCTCTGAACTGACAACGGGATTGGATTCCCCCCCCCTCTTCTTATGCTGCTTTGCGCAGGATCTAGCACTGCTAACCTCCTTCAGGCGCTGGAAGACTACCTGCCGCTTCTGCTAGGATTGGTGAAAGAAGGTGAGTGGTTGCTGAAATTTTGATGTTCTTTTTTTGGTTTTGGTTTTGGTTTTGTTGGTGAAAAATTCTGTTTATTTTCACGTTTCATGAATGCCGTGAAATGTGCAGGTAGTGAGTTGAGGCACAGCGTGGAGTTCGTGTGGACTAACCAAGAGGACAAGGCCGAGGTATGCGCTTGTTTCGCCAAAAATTACTACCTTTCAGAGTTTCAGTGCCTGGCACTGACATGGATGGGGTTTTCGGTTGCAGGAGACGGCCATGGCGGATGCGTGGTACGAGGTGCTGTCCGTGCTGCATTTGATGGCCATGGTCTGCCTGCTGCAGGCCAACTCCCTGCTTCTTCCAAGGGCTTACGGCGACGGTTACGGGCCACGGGTCTCTGAAGGTAAAGTTACCATAAACTGAACTTCATCTGAAAGCATTTCAGGCATTGAGAATTGGAGAATGTTCATCGCCTGTAGACTGTAGTGCATTCAAGTTTTTATGTCCATGATGCCGATAACTGATAAGGCATCGTTTCTTGACAATGTATACAGAGAGCAGACGCGCCACCGTCGACGTTTTCTTGAAAGCGTCTGGCTACTTGGACTGCGCGATTCGACAAGTGCTCCCACAGATACCATCAGAACTAAGGTTCTCCACTCTTAATCAACTCACCAGATAACCTTTTAAGATATATTTTCCCCACATTTTTTAAAATTTAACTTTTAAGACTTTGAAGTTGAAAACTTCCACTGAAACTTTATTTCTATGTATGAACTTCAGGAGACAACTTCCAGTAGACCTGGCTGAAGGAAACCTCAAAGCTCTTAGCCTGCAAGCTCTGGGTCAGGTACTGCATTCTCAACTCGACATATTTTACCTGAATTTTGATGGCTGACTCCCAAACATCCTACGACAATTCAAATGAGCTGTTGCGAAGAAGACCACTGCTTCGTAGTCTAATGATGTTTAAAATGGCTCAATTGGTGCTGTATCACTGATGAAAAATCCCAGCGAAATCTCCCTGCCCCAAACTCGGTGTAAAGCAACATCTACATACTTTGATTTTTTTCCCCTAGCACTTCGTACTTTATTTCCAATTATTTCGATGTATTGCAGAATGAAACCTAGTACCATTCCTAAATTTGACTTCAGAGCATTAGTCATAACCTAGTGCCCCTTTACGCAGAAGAGTCATATTCTACCTGCCTGCCATTTGATTTTGTTTCATGGTCAATTGGTCATTGAACAGTGGCAATCTTCATCTCCTACAGGGTGTTGACATGCAGCTTGGGCTGGCAATCGATAGCCCAAAGGCCACACTAGCTGTAAAAAGGCGGCTAGCTTGTGAGATGGTCAAATATTGGCACCAGGTTCAGGAGAGCATTCCAGATCTTCTTGTGTCCGACGGATGGGGAAAAAAGCATCTACTATTTGTCAAGTGGAAGTACGTCGAAGCAAAGGTGTGTAAAGCTACATCAACCATCATAATAGCTCTAATGTTAACTGTCTAATTCTGAGATCACAAATGTTCGTACCGAGTTCAAATAGCTTCAGATGGGCATATGTTTCGCCTGCAATAGGGTACTAGTCTTACAACCACCTAAACTGATGTCACTGTATGTGCTCTTATCAGTCTGCAGCATACTACTTCCATGGTTTGATTCTTGACGAAGGAAACAGTGAGAAATCTCATGGAATGGCAATAGCAGCATTGGAAGCTTCGGAGGAATTTCTGAAAGAAAGCAAAAGGGCCTCTGAAGCCTTCCATGCAACTCCTCCAACATCTAGGTAAGACATTCGCTTCTAGTTTGCTACTTGGCGCGCACCAAGTGCATTTTCTTAATATTTTCACTTATTTTACCCTTGGTATGAGAAAGAAGAATGCAAAATGAAGGCAATACCTGTTAACTTTGCAGGAGCCCCACTCCATTTGGAACAGCCAAGTATCTGTTTGACAAGATCCCGAAAGAGGCTTCAAGCAAGGTCCGGATCAACCAGGACCTGTATACTCCAGAAAGGTAAGGATTAGCGGCAAAATAAGCTCGCGCCAAAATTGCTCAAATTGTGAATCTGAAGGACTGACGGGCCATCTGTTCTGCGCACCTGACTGCAGGGTCATTGGAGCACCACCCCCGTTGCCGGATTTCTCATTGGCATTAACACCTGAAGACTATGATCTTCCTCCATTAGACCCACTTTGGAACAAAGAAGACGGCCACCAGTAAGTGTATATTCAGCATTCAGCAAGAGTGTCTTCTGATGGGAAGGCTCTGGCGCTACTGAGAAAGCGACGACCAGGATTCTGCCATGCGAAGGCCGAACACGGCGCAAACGAAGTGTACAAAGATATGTTCCGACAAAAAATTGATGTCGACAAATTGGAAGCAGATTTTAGAAAGGCCTGAAGATATCTGAAGAGCATTTTACAGTTAAATCTTCTCTGACAATGGGAACACATTGTCAAAAGCTTTCCAACAATTCCTGTAAAAATTATATTTCCAATGAGCGCCATGGTTCCTTTTTCTTAGGATTTTCTGGCCATGGCTTAGTTTTGGGGCCATTCTGAGCCTATTAATGTGGTAAATTTACCAAACATGATCCTGATTTTCATTCAATGCTTGAGACATAAGCAGCCAGGACGAAATTTAAACTACTTCAACACATACAGAAAATCTGAACTGTTTAAGTTTTGAGACAGCAACCAGGGGGGGTATACGGCGCATATACATTTTGTCATTAGTCTACTCGACTGACTGGGAACACGTTACAGGCCCCAAGAAAACAATAACTCATAGCTATCAGCTACAAGATCCATCACATATAGTATGTGCTTGGAGTTACAAATATTTAAACTTGGGTGATCAACTGCATGTACAATGGATTAACAAAGCTATCGGAATCGACCGGCCATCTTCCAAATTCTATACTAGCATAAACACTTCATGACAGATTTTATGAGGATCATCAAGCAGAGTACACTCAAACAACAGGCTGCATTGCGAATTATTGAAGGCCCTTTTATTTGCTCACTGCTGCCAAAATTAACCTTTCATCGTTCTCCCCAGCAACTAACATTTTCCATATAAAAATACTTAACATCTCTTCAACACGAGCAACAAAACTAAAGGCGAACCTTCAATTCTGGTTGTTATAAACATGTACATTAGTAACCAAAATTCTATCCTGGAGCACGCAACTCCAATTAAGTCTGGATGAGACGAAAAGGGTACCACATAGTTACCTCTTCTCTGGTTGTTTAGCAGATGCATATAATCAAGGTGTTTGAATTTCATAAATGGTCTCTTTGCCTGCCATCTACAAGAGCTGATCTACGGCTAAATAGTAGGACCCAACAAGTACAAAAGATGCGATCCCACAGCGCGCCATCCGTAGCCCAATGCCACGAAATAGAACATTCCGATCAGCAGGTGATGTTCCTGTCATTCTCTCTATCCACATTCCTGGTGCTCTCCATTTAAGAAACCTCCTCTCCATTGCTATATACTGAAAAACAAATGTAACAATAACTAGTGTGCATTTGCAAACAGGGAAGACTGTGGTTCCAAGTTTGAAAGCAGTCAAGTATAAACTTACCTTAGGTATCACAGTGCACTGTGAACGACTTTTGGCAGTATCAAACGTATGTGAAGCAGCAGCTGCTACAACTCCAGAGAAGCCTGCAGCAAGACTAGAAGCTAAAGGGGGTACAGGGCCTGCTTCTTCTAAATTCCTGAGAGGAGCACAGGGTCAGAATAGAACAAAAATAACGAAAATCAATCATGACACTGTCCCTATCTTTACTTTGCAAATCAAATATATTAATGATTCCATTACCTGGGTTCAGGGTTCATGTTAACAGACCTCCAAGTAAGCATCGCCGTATGTATGAATTGCCAACAAGAAAAGAACATTCCACTAAAGACACAGTCTCGGGCTATCCCTGGCCTAAGCCCTCTCCATAAAGCACCCCATCCTTCAAGTGCTATCACTCTCGAAGGCACCTGAACATCAGAGGGTAACGGGGGCTTCCCAGAGCCAGTCAGCATCCATGGGTGCTGTTTCAGGGCACCCATCATGTCAGGATGCTTGGGGGAAAGATTGGACAACAGACTGACACTGCTATTCCATACTCTCATGTCAGGGACATAACCAGGTAATAGCTTGGAAAGCAGTGGAAACGACTCCTGTATAACATTAGCAGGGTTCGTAGCTTTCATAGGTATGGCAGAACCAACTTGGGATCGAAGTTTGAGAAGTTCAAATGGTGTGCACACAAATGCCTCTACAGCACCAGCACTTATGCCAGCCAACATAGCCTCAGAATAATTAACATGGTTGTCCTCCCTCCCATCTGCCAAGAGACAAACAAATCATATATCATTGCAAAGTTCTATACGTCGACCAGCATATGTCACTGCAGTTGTTAGCCAGAAGTTTCATGCTTAAACTATTGGAAAAATAATAATCAAATATAGTTTAGAATGATAAGGCTATTGTTTTGTTGCACAGAAGCAAAAGCTCCAATCACAACAGTTCTTCAGAGGTACAACGTTAAATCATGCAAATTGTTTCTTTTACCACAAAGAACTCTAGTCAATCTGCAATTGGAGTATGATAATAGGGAAACATATGGGAAATGGGAGGATATGACAGAGAAGTCTAACCTACAACATGTCTAGTTTGCTCATGGGTGCTAAGCTGCCAACAGAAGGTGCCAACAAGTTGATATAAAGCAGCTTACACTAAGCAATGAATTGTGCGCAAAAAAAAAGTATGTACCTTTATAGAAGGCTGTTAAAAGCTCATAGGTCCCAAAACGTGCTCCCAAACCAGGCAGTTTACCTAATATTGACCATCCAATGCCACTGTAAAGACCTAAAATACATACAATGATTTGATGAGATAATTTTCTGTGCAGAGTGAAGTAACATGTGGGCGATAAGAAGCCATCATACATGAACTAGAAATCCCTATATAAGTCAACCAGGGAAGATTACATGAAACAGGCACCACAACAGATTGAAGTGAAATCTTGCTGCAAGCCCATGTATTTCAAAAGCAGCATTGGACCAATTAAAAGCGAGCTTCTAGATCTACGTTTGGGCGACAAACAATTGCACAGGCTGGATTCTCTGATGAAACAATTCAAAGTCTTACGGTCCTACTGGATTATCTTTGTCAGGCTCACGAACTATGAATTATGATGGACTGTTACTAATAGCTGGATGGCAATCTGAGAGGTAAGCCGATACTAGCCGCAAAACCGAAGCAAACTATGAAACTCGTTAGACCCTAACAGTTCTAGCCCGGCAACTCAACAACCAACATCACAGTCCTCACAACACCACTAGTCATTATGCTTGGCAGCAACGCAGATCGGAGATTTAACCACTGTAATCACAGCTCGCGACAGAACCACCGAACGAAGGAAGATTTCTACTCGTCTAGTAGCAGGCAGGCAAGCGACCAAACACCTGCGGGGCCGGAGACGAGCATGAGCCGGTCCACCGCCTGCCGGAGCCCCATCTTCTGCTTCTGCCCCGCCGCGCTCAACTGCACACGCGGAAACAAATCAGACCGTGACGAGAGAAGAGCAGTGCAAGCGAATGGGAGAATCTGAGGGGGGAGGCGGGGCCAGGCGCTCGCCTGGAGGAGGCTCTTGACGGTGTCGAGGGGGTGGACGGCGACCGCGGAGGCGCTGATCGCCGCGGCCCCCGCGGCCGCGTGGCCGGCGAACACGTTGTCCCCGAACGGCTTGCCGCCGCCTCCGGCCATCGCGGCAGGCTGCAGGGGGAAATGGCGACGCGGAGGTTCAGGGGAGACGTCGTGTGCGAGTGCGACACACTGGAACGCAACGGTGGGCACTCACGAAGGCCGGCCCGGCCCATGGAAACCTGACGCTCCCCGCGCACGAATCTTGGCGCGATCGGACGGACGGGGAAGCGCTGGCCAGGGTCGGACTCGGGTCCAAATTGGCTTCCAAAGTGGTGTGCCCAGTTAGACGCCGGGCGACTTGACCAGGCTCCCGCTCACGCCGCCGGTCGCTCTTGCTCTCTCGCTTCGCCGCCGGTCGCCCGAGACGAGAGTGGCCGCCGCCTGAACTCGCTCTACCTGCTGTGCTTAGCCAACCATCGATGGGCCAAGACCAGAGCCAGCCCGGCCCGGCGGTGGAGGAGCCTTCTCCGCCGACCGCCGACCCCGCGCCGTCGCAGTCTCCTGCCCCCGCCCCCTCCTCCCTCGAGGACCTCGCCGCAGGTACACGCCAAACTCTGAATCTTAGCCTCTTAGGAGCCGGTGGCGGTCTCCTCGTATCCTCGTTTTTCCACCAGACGCGCGGCCGTTCCGGGGTGTAGTTCCGCTGCGTTGCTTCGATTTGGGAAGCATTGGTGGAAGTAGAGCTCTAGGGCAGCTAGTATTACAAATAGTTGTGGGTTTTAGGTCGACGGGATTGTCCCCGTGATTCTCCAGTATGTGGTTACGCCGTGCAGATCCTTTTTTTCTTTTTGAGAATTGCAGTGCAGACCTTGTACTAGACTCTTACAAATCGTAGAACATCTACGTGTTCATGCCGAAATCGAGGTAGTCTTAAATCTTAGTGCCTAATTGATGGTACCCCGTTCCTGACGAGCTACTAAGCTTCAACCTGCTAATATCTTCCCAAAACGACTAGATTCCAGTTCCTATCTCCAAAAAATACCCCAATGTGCACAAAGTTCGTGCGCTCTTTCAAATTTGTGTGGCATGTGTTGCTTCTTTTGGTGGTTTCTTAATCTAGACTGCTCTTAGTTTTTTTTTTTTTTTGGAATCAGGAGTCACTCATTCATTCATTGATAGCAGGATTGCAATGATTTTCTAGGCAACAATCTAGACTGAAGTTAGTTATCTGATGTTAGTTTAACCCATGCACTTTGCATGGGATACGTTTCGTCTTTTGAAGGCTCATTAATCTGCCGCAGCATTAGTGTTCTGAACTTCTGGTTACTGATGTTGGATTTTTGTAATCTGCAGAGGCTATGTCATTTAGTGAGGATGATGAGGTAAGACCTTTTATTTTGCTCCTGGAAGGTTCATAGATACTTATATGCCAGTTTTCTATTCTTCATGGCGCTTGGGAGATCAGTGAAACTGTTATCTGCTTATGCAGTCAATTGACGTTAAGGTTCAGAAAGCTCTGGATTGTCCGTGTGTGGCTGATTTGAAAACTGGACCTTGTGGCAGTGGATTTGTTGATGCATTTTCCTGCTTCCTGAGGAGCACAGAAGTAGAGAAGGTTGTATTTTTGTTTCAAGTTATTAAGTTGCTTCAATGAAAGTTATCTTGTGCAAGTTACAGTACTTAAAATTTCCCAGGATAGAGCCTCTTTGTTCTAAGCTTAACCCAGTATGACAAAACCATAATAAATACTCATGGACTTTTTTTAGGTAAATACTCAAGATAGTAATAATAGATAAGTAATCAAAGAAGTTGGGTGTTGGGATTAGTGTTTAGCAGATATCTGGTTAATTGATACTCCCTCCGTTCCGTAATTGAACTAAAACAACGACAAGAATTATGGAACGGAGGGAGTACCTTTTCCTAACATACAGCCTTTATAATGAGTATTGTGACCCTTTTTTATTGTCAGCATTTTTGTTCTTTCCTTATTATTCCAATCGATATTAGTTTCAGACGAATTATGTGTCTGCTGCAATGTGCAGTAGCAAATGTGGCTAGTTTGTATAAACTAAAAATGCACCCCAAGTTGCTAGTAGTAGATCTGATGGAGCACAATAAAGATCTGTTGTTCCGTGTCGCATTTTCTTACAATCCAATTGGCAATAGATGTACAGCAGTCCTTGTCTATTTGGTTACACTCCAATGTTATTGATAGCCAATTATAATTCAATTTGATCAAAATAAAACTTCGAGAATTTGCCCCCTTTCCCCTTGAAAGTTAAAAGAGTTAAGAAATGCAGATGCTATAACTTGACTGGACACAGATTCTTCTGGTTCCTGTTTCAAATGTGTATTTTTACAGTCTTTGTAATATTTCATAATGTTTGAGTCGCTGTCACATACAAACCTCTTCTGCTCGTATGCTATTAAATGCTATTAACTGTCTGGTTCATGTCCACTTCTTCCTGAATATTGACTTACTACCTTTGCCTTGCCAGGGATCAGATTGTGTGCAGCCCTTTATCGCGCTGCAGAACTGCATCAAGGAGAACCCAGCGGCATTTTCTAAGGAGATATTGGAAGAGGAGGAGAAGGACGAGGAGGCTGAGAAGTCCGACCTGAAAGTTAGAGCTCCGGCATGGTCTAGAGAATCCAAATCCAAGCCAAAGCTTTGAGATCCTGTGGTATTAAGCTGACAGCGATTACCCCGATTCGCACTCTTCACCTTGTTTCTCCTATAAATTCTTCCGTGATAGGCAAGATGAAGCATCCAGGATTTTTCGGCAGGAATAAGCACAGTTTGTGTGGCAGAAATATTTCCACACTTATTTTTGGAGAACAGTACACGTTATTGAAATGAGAAACTGGAAAAGATGTATTCTACTCCCTCCGTTCCTAAATATAAGTCTTTTTAGAGATTCCATTAGGAACTACATACGGATGTATATAGATATACTTTACAGTGGAGATTCATTCATTTTGCTCTGTATGTAGTCAATAGTGGAATCTCTAAAAAGACCTATATTTAGAAACAGAGGGAGTAGATACTTCAGTTTCGTAACGGGTCAGACGAGCTGGTTTGATGTCAAAAGGAACTACTTTCCATGATTGTTGTCAGCTCATTATACGGAATCGATGGACCTTGTTAATCCATGCCTTCTTAGCTGTGCAGTGACAGTTATTGGACCTTGTTGCAAATAATAATGATAAAAGTGTCATTACACGGCATGTTCAATTTGCCGCTTTGATGGACATAGTATTAATTATTCTCCAAAAGAAGAAGATGGTCTTAATTTTTTGCAAGAGTTTTTTGGCAAAGAGCTCAACGATTTTTCTTCTTGGGGTTCTGATTTCTGAAGAACAGAAGTTTTTTAAGGGTTTTTTTCTTTTTCTTTTGAGAGCTGGCGGCAGGTAGGTGATACAAGCCCAAAAAGCATGTTCTCTCGGTGGGCTTTCGGCCCATTTTACTGCTCTTCCTCTCTCCCAACCCGTCACAGGTTTTTTGTTCAGCTACTGCCTACTCTGGCTTGGTCTCTTCTCCGCACCCCGGAGGAGTCCCACCAACTCCACCTCCGCCGCGATAAGCCCTAGCCTCCACCTCCACCTCCGCCTCCATGGCGACCACCACCCTTTTCCACCCGCTCTCCGTGCCCATCGCCGGGGGCCGCGTCCGGCGCTGCCCCCTCACCCTGCCCGCCCCCACCCGCACGGCCCCCCGGCGGCCGACGCCCCTCCTCGTCGCCCGCGCCAAGCGCACCAACAACTCCAACGCCGCCCCGAAGCGAGAGGCGGACGAGGAGGTGGAGGTCGAGGAGGAGCTGCCGTGGATCCAGGACAAGGCGCTGGACCTCGTCGAGTTCACCGGCACCGTCACGCAGGCCATCCCCGGCCCCCGCGTTGGCTCCAGCCCCGTGCCGTGGCTCCTCGCCGTGCCCCTCGCCTACGTCGGGGTCTCCTTCGCCCTCGCCGTCGTCCGCACCGTCCGCAGGTTCACCTCCCCGCGCACACAGAAGAAGAAGAGGGTGAGCCTTCGAGTCTGCAAATCATGTGTGGTTCGATGCTTAGTGGGGGACTGTGGGGGTGAAACGATTAGGAGTTTAGTTACACTTTGGTAGTTCCTCTCTAAGATTGGACATGTTGCGTGTGCTTCATTTTTTTTATGTCGGTAGATAATAAAGTGATGATATATTTCTCTTATGAATTATGATAAGAGTTTTAGCCATGACAAAATGTACGCACATTGTGTGGAGCAGTGGTTCGTTTGTTCATTGCAGACTCCAATAGTCCTTCATTTGGGTGCTAATGTCGTATGGGAGATTGACTGTTTTTTTAAGCGGGGGATTCTATGTTGCAATTTCATTTCTATTCATAAAATATCATAGGACCATGAGTCATGACCATACTAAATAATTCAGTTTGTTTCAGTTAATCAGTTGGATGTTACTTTCGAGTGAGAGAAAGAATCAGGAGAACTTTTTTTCATTTTGTACTGATGAAGTTTCTGAATCACAAGCTAAGCTTATCTTTTGGTTGATCACTAGCTAAGCTTATATTTTGTTTGATCACAATTCACAAGCTAGGCTCATCTTTAGGCTTTATTTTCTCTTTTTCTTGCTGATGTTCTTGATGGAACTATGAATTCTATTGCTCTCATAAGTCATAACCATTATCCAGATATTTTTTTGGCATTTCATGGTGACTCCGTTTCTTTGCAGGTGACCAAGAATATATTCTTGTTGAAGTCACTAGACGAGTTGTTTCAGAAGGGCAGGGAAGCAGTGGATTTTCCAGCTCTCCAAGACCTAATGCAAAAGGTGTGCCCTTGATTCAACCATTATTCCTGAGAATCTGAACTTATGTTGGACTGCTGTTACCACAGACCTGCTTTATTTTCTCAACAAATGAATCTACTTTGGCCAGTGTTACTCATATATCTTATTCTGGAAGATTAACTACACTGATGACTTGTGGTAAAAATATTTAGACTAAAGACTTATCTCCTTGCAAAGATCTAAACCAGAAATTTTGCTGGTCAGAAATATATTTTGACAAAATGCACCAATGCACCCATTTGGACATTCCTAATACTGTTTGAGGAATGGTTTTCTTATTATGTTGTTGGCTGCAAAGCTATCTGGCTATAGTGAGGACTACATATACACTTGTAACCTTTTTTCCCATGTATTCAGACAGGATTTGACATGGATGATGTAGTAAGAAAGTACATCCGATACACACTGAATGAAAAGCAGTTCAATCCTGATGTGGTTGTGGATCTCATACATCTTAGGAAAGCATCGATGTTAGAAGATAATGAAGTTGCTGAAATTCTGAATGAGATATCAAGACGAATTGTTCGGGAGAAAGGTACTTTTATTCTTCTGATTCTGGTACTCTTAGATAACACATAGTATTTTCTAAACCTTCAATACCCTGGCTGCTCAATTCTGAAACATGGAAGTGATTTTGTCTTATCTTGCCTTCCTATGAAATTTGTGGATCTCCCTGGTGAAATCCTCTGTAAAACTTGTGGTACTGATCGTGTGTCCCATAATTTACTGGTTTTGTACTTTGATTTGCTGCAAACTTTTAGAGATTACTTTCCAACGGTTACCGAGCATATAATATTGACATTTGTCTGTTTCTTCCATTGTTCTCAAATCCCCTCATCGCGTTAGCTTTATAGTTTATACACATTGTTCAGTTATTTTAGCTTCTGAGCCTGAAAATAATGTCTGCATTGTGGGAGTTGCTAAACATTTACTCTCTCTTTTTTAACTTGGGTCATCAAACATCAATTTAATGTACATCTGTGTGCTGCAGCAATATTCAGACATAAATAAGAGAGTTTTAGCAATATGTTGACATTTTTGTTGAGCATGAAAATCTTAAGATGATGTCAAAATCAAAGCACTGCATTTGTATGCTTCATTTGGTGAAGTTCAATTTGACACCTTTAACGTGTGTTCTTGTACTTAAAATGATACGGTTTACTTTTAGGGTTGCTGCGAGCCTATGAACGTATGATTTGCATATCAAATAGGAGAATCATTGTCTTTCTAGAAAATGATCAAGAGCTGTGACCTGCTGGATAGTGTTCAAAATATTATATATTGCTTGGTTTTGGTAGGAGTGATAATTTTGTTTGATTCACAACTTAACTTGATGCGTAAGATTATGCTAGCACACTGTTAGAGTGCTGAGGATATTTTGTGTTTTATGATATTGCAGGTCCAATAGTTATGGACTTATCTGGGTTTACAGAACAAGGTTTTAAGCGGAAGCTTGCTGTGCAAACACTGTTTGGAAAAATCATGTACTTATCAGAGGTAAGCTGCTGGCTTCTGTTTTCATTGACTCCAAGTCTGTTTTTATTGACTCTTGCGGCTGAGAATTTTCTGGACTCCAAAACAGAGTTAAAATATTTTAGATGTCATGATGTTGTATTATAATGTATTCAGCTCCTTACTTCCGTGTTCCTCCATTATAACTGAATATCTGTGAATAATCCAGCTCCCAGAGTTCTGTTCTCGGGATGGCTCGCTTGTTGTCAAAGAAATCTTTGGAGTTACAGAGTATGGCTAAATCTTTGTTGTGGATTGTCATCACAAATTTTATACCACAACTGGTGCATCGAATACTACTGTCATAACCGTTTTTTCTTGTCCTGTTTTCATCTGAGCAGCGAGGATGCAGACAGCCTTCGCAGTCGTACCCTTTCTGAAGCCGGTGATATCGAGTCGTTAGAAAGGATGGTCGATGATTCTGATTTTGAACATGGTACCCCATCATCATCTTGAAGTATGTTAGTGGTTGGGTACTTATCATCTTTCATGATAGAAACTCGGCGTGAGTTTTGTCAATGGTTGAAGAAGAGAGGGCTGTCCTAGATAGTCGACTGCAAGTTTTGTAAATCTACCTTCTACTAGGATTGTAGCTTCTGGCAGTGTCTCGGACCTGTCACCTGACTAAAACAAGGAAGCTGTTGAGAGAATGGTAGCAGTGAGTTTATATAAAGCGACAATCGTTAACTGTATTTGCGTTGTTTATTCTTTTATTGGTTTCTATCCATGAATTATAAGACTGAACCAAGTTTATATATATATCCCTACTTCGGGTGCGAGTTGCACACTTGTGCAACCAGGATATGTTTGGCAATGGTGCTGTCAGATTGTCGATGAAATGATTCTAAGTGCTCCCTCCGTTCACAAATATAAGATGTTTTGGATATTTCAATATGGACTGCATACATATTGAAATGAGTCAATAAGCACTCTAAATTGCGTCTATATACATCTGAATCAGAAAAAGGTTACTCCCTCTGTTCATTTTTATAAGGTGCTGTAGACATTTCAGACAATGTGTAAAACAACTCAATTTCAGTTGTCTGAAAAGACTTATAATAGTGAACGGAGGGAGTAGGACATCTTAATAGATTGAGACGAAGCCATTCTGAACCCAATGTACACAAATATGTGGATAGAAGAGCATACAAAAAAAAAAGGGGGGCAGCCCGGTGCATGTAGCTCCCGCTTGCGTAGGGTCCGGGGAAGGGTCCAACCACTTTGGGTCTATAGTACGCAGCCTTTCCCTGCATTTCTGCAAGAGGCTGTTTTCAGGACTTGAACCCGTGACCTCATGGTCACAAGGCAGCAGCTTTACCACTGCGCCAAGGGTAGATGAGCATACAGATTTATTTATTTTTGAGGGGAGAAGAGCATCCAGACTTGAATGTAAAACAACATGAGCAATCAACTCTGTAGAACACAAAAGGAAAATTTCCATTTAATTTTGACACAGGCAAACTGGATGAAGAGGTCAATAAACCGACTGCTCAACTTCTACTGTGACTTGTATAAAAGGAGTATCATCTGAAAGATGGAAGGAATGGTCCTCCTGGAGTACTTTACAATTATGTTTCAGGTCATGAAAAGAATAATAAAACAATGTGAATCCTATATGTAATCACTTCTAGCAAGCCAGACCATATGAATTTACAGATTGTTCCAAAAGATCCTGAGTCCACCAGCAAAGGATTTCAGGCTGCCCCAAAGATTTGCCCCCTTCGATGCTTCAAGCGCATGCTTAGGGCTGCATTATGGAGCAATAAAAGCTGTGAGGAACGTATAAGACGGTAGCAACCAATTTATCACATGCAATATCTTAGTTTTAAAATGTGTGAATCACCGATGGCGAAGAGGACTATGTAAGCTATCTTTATACATGTGCTACAGATAAACACATATTTCTTGATTTGTTTGATGCAGTTTAAGAAAAATGCAGGGATTGTCTCAAATACTCATCTTTAGGTGCTCATGCTGCTTAATTTGCAGAGTGAAAATCAGCTACCCCTTTACCATGTGCTCATTTGTTAGTCAGTTGTTGATCTTGCGTGAGGGAATGCAAGCAGTACCTCTTGAGGTTTTGTGCCTTGACCACATTGTCGTTTTCAGTTTGACCTGATGCCATTGGCTCACTTTTATCCTCCAAACAAGTTGTTGGGGATAAGTTTGGCTTGGCAGCTCCAGCTTTACCATGGCATTCTGGAAGTTGTGGCTTATTATTTAGATCCAGAGGTTCTGAAGTTTTAGCCTGCAAAAGCAGATGATTATTATCAGTACTATTATTATTGTTTAGGAGCACAAACATAATTGGAGATATATTAATATTTAAGCATGCACTGTGACGGTGTTTAATGATGAAAACTCAAAAAGAAAAACATGAAGAGTGGAAGTAGGTTATCTGTAATAAGGTACCATTTCTTCCTTTACGCCCTGAAAGCTTGTAGTAGCAACTCTTGGAGAGAGATCGATATTGTGGAGCCCGTATTTTTCCTTGAAGTTTTCTGAGCTGAAAGAGGCATTTCTGACATCATTCTTGAGTCTTGAATTATACTCCAATTCCTGGAGTAATGCCAGCACTGTATAGTAGGACCCTCCAACCTGCTGACGAACATATGCCGCACGTGGAAATTTTCCTTCATGTGAAGCCCTGAAACTGTGTTGAATAATAGAGCCAGGCATAAGCAATGGATAAGATTTACAAGCATAAAAGAGTCCTTAACTCATCAGGTGAGCACAATTATACGCGGCTCTATCCAGCTGTTAACAGTGAGAATCGGTATAAAACTGGTACTTCCAGAATTTAAATTTAGCGAGGATTCTTTTGAAGCTAAAACTTGGTTTTGACCCGAGAACAATGACAAAGTCTGATTGAGTAGCTTAACCCCATAAATCAGGTCACTCACTTTCTAAATTTCGATAACCTGAACTAGCAGTTTTGCTGGAATCCAATCCTAGCCAAGTTTGGGAGGCATTCTCTGTCTGCTTACAGCATGCTTCTTGAACCTTTGTCTCCGCTCATAGAACCACTTGAATAAGAAAATGGCATTGTTTATCAAGCACTATATCTCGAGCGGTATGGAACTTACATCTGATTAACAAAGTTGATCAATTGGCTCAGGAGTTTACATTGCTATGTAATGTACATTGTAATTCTATAGTACGGAAGGTAGTAGTTCGACCTTCGTCCGAGATTGAAATTAGGTAAGGAAGCAGACACAAAGTGTAACAAGTGCTGATCACAATATTAACAATCAGAAATGCTGTCTGGCCGAGTTGGCTTACTTTTCAACAAATTCCTCTACCCTGGCCCTTCTCTCTTCTTTTGTCATCCTCTTGTGGACTTCGAGTTGATCCTGAGCAGACAAAGAAGGGTGTTCATATTCTCACTTTGCGTCTGACCTGACATGGTTTGGGCATTTGCATTCCTAAAACATCCTGGTTTAGCTATTAAGAACACAGTTATGATAGTAATACCACTGGAAACATACATCAAGGTTCAGCCGGTACTTATGATTTTAGTATGCAGAGATTAAACTAAAACCAACTGTTAAAACCTTGTAATCTCTTTCTGAATCTGATCTTACATTACGACATTATAAGATATATGCCCTGCCAGGAAAGTAAGAAATCAAAATGGCAATAACTAACAACACGAACTCAAACAAAATGGACAAAGATTTAGAGTAGGTCATCTGTAACAAAATACCGTCTCTTCTTTTATGCCCTCAGAGCTGGTGCTGGCATCTCTAGTTGCGGGATCGATATTGTTAAGCCCATATTTGCCTTTGAAGTTCTCCGAGTTGAAAGAGGCGTCTCTGATATCACTCCTCAGTCTTGAATTATACTCCAGTTCCTGGAGTAATGCCCAGGATACGTAGTAGGACCCTCCAACCTGCTTACGAACATATGTAGCAGACGGAAATTTTCCTTCATGTGATGCCCTGTAACTGTGTTGAATAGTAGAGCCAGCCATAAATAGTGGATGTAAAATTTGAAGACACAGAAAAGTCCTTATTGCACAGATATAGAGTTCTATAATTTCATCAAGCACCTAGCTCCATTCCAGAAGCACATTTATACGTGGTGCGAGAATCAGTACACAGCCGGATGGTTAGAAGTTTAAAATTTGATGAGGACTGTTTGGAATCTACCACTTGGTTTTTATTCAACAACAATTGGACATTATGTCGAGTAGCTCAATCCCATAAATCATATGTACAATCACTGATTTGTCAAGTTTTCATAAGCTAAACCAGCAGTTTGCTCGGACCCAATCCTAGATAAGCTCGCGAGCTACTTTCCAAGTTTTCATAAGATGAATAAGTAAAACATCAAGCGCCATCTCCAGTGTTGTGCAACATGCATATATGATTCTGAAAAAAGTTGATCAATTGACTCGGGTGTCTATACACTGCTAGTATACAATGCAATTCTACAATACAGAGGGTAATAACTAAGACAAGATTTCAGTTCGTTTTAAAGGCAGCACCAGAAAACTGCAATACATGCTAATCACAATAATACGGTTAGAAATGCTGCCCAGGCCGAGTTGCCTTACTTTTCAACAAATTCCACTACCCTGGCCCTTCTTTCTTCTTTTGTTAATCTCTTCTGAACTTTGGGTGGACCCTGAGCAGACAGAGAACCCAGATGCTTCTTCCCACAGAGAGGCCGATAGTACGACCGTGCAACGGCGTCAGAAATGTCAGCAATGACTGAAAAATGGGGGTAAAATGACAGAAATTAAACCCACAAGACAAGCAAACTAATTACATGGCAATTGGGGCAGCATTTATGCACCTTTAAGAAAGATCGTACAATTACAAGCATTTATCCTAAAACGTAGTAGTGGTGTTCTGGCACAGGGAAGGAGGTTTAAATCCTCCATGATTAAACCAATTTAAACGGGGGAAACTTGGAGGGAAGATCACCAACCCTTCTTGGAGGAGGCGGAGGAAGAGAAGAAGCGCGCGGACGCGTGCATCGGAGAGGCCGCTTAGGGTTTCATCTGTGTTCTGCGGGGAGCGAGGCAGAGCAGAGGAGGAGCTGAGGCCTGGGAGGTAGACGAGGAAAGCGGACTGATTTGTTTGCTCGGCTGTCAGTTTGGTGGTGGCTAGCTAACGTGGACGGGCCCCGATGTCGGCAGGGTCAGGCACAGTTAGCAAGAGCATGTTGGTTTTCTTTTCTTTTTTAATACCAAAAGTTTAAAGAAGAAGAGAAGTAACTAAAATTACATCCAGGTCTACAAGCACTGAAGTGAGCCGAAGAATTGCCACTGTCATCGCCCCTCTCTTACCAAAGGCAGCAAAACCTTCTTGAATCCGGAGGTCGTCGTGCTTAAGGATGGCAATTTTACTCATGGGCATGAATACCCATGGCCCATGGGTAACCGACCCACATTATGGATGCATTTTCGTGTCCATGGGCAATACTCAACCCTATCAGACTAGTCGTGAATAGGACATTAGTATGATTTTGTGCCATGGATACGTCCAGACCCTACCCGATTATCTTACTGGTGGGTCACATGTGTTAGAAACCCTAAGCTAGTCATTGTATGTAAGCTTCGCCTCCCCACCGCCATAATCCTTCCAATAACTAATTCCCCAACTATTGAAACCTCTCGGTGCCTCACACATCCACCACACATGGAACTAGCAATTATGCCACCACCCTTCGATGTTGTGTTGATTTAACCGATGCGTACCCAACGGGCATGGATACCTATAGAGTATGGACATGGATATATACCCGATGGGTAGGGTATTGGTAAGATTTTACGCCCATGAGAAAAATGGGTATGGGTATGCGATTATTGTACCCACACCATACCATACCATGCCCATTGTCATCCTTAGTCATGCTAAGACCCCACAGGACCAGCACACCAGAACATAAACTGCCACCGACGAAGAGAAGCGTAGACCGAAAGTATCCACGCCGGAGACACGAACGCGGTCGAATGAAGACCGGATCCAAGCATAGCCACCAAAGACAAATGGTGACCGACTCCTGCGAGGTCTGCTGGAGACACACCGCCACGCACCCTCCGACGACGCTAGATGCGCCGCCGGGAAGGGGGCTCGGCGGAAGGAATCTTATTCCATCTTCCAGAAGCCGCCACTGTCGGTGTAAAGAAAACTAGGGTAGTGACAGCCAGACGTATTGGGTCTAAACAAACAAGTCGAGCGTCGTCCGTGTAGTGGAAGAATGACCCTGAAAGACTTTGCGATACCGAGTGGGTATCGCTCTGCCTCATGTAATCCGAGGAGGGACTCCGGTCGAACGCTAGAATCCCTTCACGGGATCCGCGCGGGAAGATGCATGGGCGTTTTCGGGAAGGGGATACCTCAACCTCAGGGGTATGGAATAATGACCCTTGTCTCAAAGGCCGGTCGTCGACGCCAGTAGAAGGATGGACACGTGTCCTTGGATAGGATCCGTGTGGGCGAAGCCATCAACAACAACTACAGTGAGTTTCGTCTGTTGTCTGCGCGACCACAATGGCTGTGCTCTTCGGTGGTCCATCGGATACTGGAGGAGAAAGCAAAGTATTCAGGGGTAACACACTACCCCGGGAGGACTGATGACCCACAAATATAGGGGGTCAGTCGTAGTCCTTTCGATAAGTAAGAGTGTCAAACCCAACGAGGAGCAGAAGGAAATGACAAGCGGTTTTCAGCAAGGTAATTTCTGCAAGCACTGAAATTGTAGGTAACAGATAGTTTGCTAGCAAGGTAATTGGTAACAAGCAAGTAACGGTAACGGTAAATAAGGTGCAACAAGGTAGCCCAATCCTTTTGTGGCAAAGGACATGCCAGAACAAACTCTTATAATAGGCAAAGTGTTCTTGAGGGTACACGGGAATTTCATCTAGTCACTTTTATCATGTTGGTTTGATTTGCGTCCGCTACTTTGATAATTTGATATGTGGGTGGACCGGTGCTTGGGTGCTGTTCTTACTTGAACAAACCTCCCACTTATGATTAACCCCCTCGCAAGCATCCGCAACTACGAGAAAAGTATTAAGATAAAATCTAACCATAGCATTAAACGTTTGGATCCAAATCAGCCCCTTACGAAGTAGCGCATAAACTAGGGTTTAAGCTTCTGTCACTCTAGCAACCCATCATCTAATAAATACTCCACAATGCATTCCCTTAGGCCCAAGGATGGTGAAGTGTCATGTAGTCAACGTTCACATGACACCACTAAGGGAATCACAACATACATATCATCAAAATATCGAACACATCAAATTCACATGATTACTTGCAACATGACTTCTCCCGTGACGTCAAGTACAAAGGTAACTACTCACAAATAATATTCATGCTCAAGATCAGAGGGGTATTGAATAGCATAATGGATCTGAACATATAATCTTCCACCAAATAAACCATATAGTAATCAACTACAAGATGTAATCAACACTACTAGTCACCCACAGGTACCAATCTGAGGTTCCGGTACAAAGATTGAACACAAGACATGAACTAGGGTTTGAGAAGAGATGGTGATGTTGAAGATGTTGATGAAGATTGGCCTCCCAAACATGAGAGGGGTGTTGGTGATGACGATGGCTTTGATTTCCCCCTCCGGGAGGGAAGTTCCCCCGACGGAATCGCTCCGCCGGAGGGCAAAAGTGCTCCTGCCCAAGTTCCACCTCGAGACGGCGGCGTTCCGTCCCGAAAGTCCTCTCCTTATTTTTTCTAGGTCAAAAGACCTTAAATACCAGAAGATGGGCACCGAAGGTGGGCCGTGCTGGGTACAACCCACCAGGGCGTGCCTGGGGGGCCTGGCGCGCCCTGGTTTCTTGTGCTCACCCCTCCGGTAGTTATTTGCTGCAGTATTTTATATATATTCCAAAATAATTCTTCGTAAAGTTTCATGTTATTTGGAGATGTGTAGAATAGGTATCTCTGATGTGCTTTTTCAGGTCCAGAATTCCAGCTGCCGGTATTCTCCCTCTTTGTGTAAACCTTGCATATTATGAGAGAAAAGGCATTAGAATCACTCCCTAAAGCATTATTATACATCAAAACATTATAAATAACAGTAGGAAATCATGATGCAAAATGGACGTATCAACTCCCCCAAGCTTAGACCTCGCTTGTCCTCAAGCGAAAGCCGATATTGAAAAGCATGTCCACATGGTTTGAGAGAGAGGTGTCGATAAAAACAAAATACGGACATAGTAGCATCATTCTTATTATTATAGCAGCAACAAACTTTATCATAGAACTTATTCATATAACTTTTATTATATAACTTCATCATATAACTTCTCATGAACAAGTAATAATTCATCACAACATAGAAGTATAAAGCATAAACCTTATTGAAAACCAACAAACTATGTTCTCAGTCAACTTTGCAACTACAATTCATCATATTTTCAGGAAGGGTCTCGTGTCGGAGCCTTTTGGCAAGCCCACATACTCAACCATCATTTAGTCTTCTATGATTGCTAACACTCACAGCATACCCATGAGCAAAAAGTTTCAACCGGACACATAGAAAGATAGGGGCTTATAGTTTCGCCTCCCAACGTACTCACCTCAAGGGTGATGCCAACAATAATAACTCATGCTCACTCACATCCAACTGGATATATGTGCCTAGATCTTCCCTCACCACATGATGCATGGAAAAAGAAGAAGTAAAAAGGAATAGGGAAGAATACTTTGACTCTTGCATAAAAGTAAATACATAAAAGTAAAAGATAGGCCCTTCGCAGAGGGAAGCTGAGGTTGTCATGTGTTTTTGGTTTGTATGCCCAATCCCTTAATGTAAAAGAACATCACGCTATATTACCCCCTATGATAGCAACCTTTATTATGCAGTCTGTTGCTTTTATTACTTTGCCATCATAAGTTCGTACAACACTCAATTTTGTCTTACACTAATTGATCAAACACATTTAGAAGCAATTTTTATTGCCTTATTGCACCGATGATAACTTACTTGAAGGATCTTACTCGATCCATAGGTAGGTATGGTGGGCTCTCAAAACATGAGTTTGGGTTTTGGGTTTTTGGATGCACAAGTAGTATCTCTACTTAGTGCGGAATTTTTGGCTAGCAAGGATATTGAGAAAGCACCACATGTTGAAGGATATATGACAATATAACTTCTATGTGAATATGAACAAACATAACTTATTACGTTGTCTTCCTTGTCCAACGTCAACAATTTTGATATATAATATTTAATGGGGGCTCACAATCATAAAAGATGTCCAAGATAGTGTATTTGCATGTGAATCTTCTCTTCCCTTATTAATTCTTTCATGAATTGCATCATTGACCAATGCTATGTTTGTCAATCTCCAATAAATTTTACTACTTATACTTTTCCTTATGTGATGTCATTACTTACCATAAGATTAGCATATGATCCTTTTCATTTATTTCCTTTTTATTTTGATTGCAATAAGAAAGTAAAGAAGCAAAAGCTCAAACTAAACTTTATTATATAACTCTCACTCGATTACATAGATAGATAGATCATGAAACTAACACTCGAAAATAGATCATACTAAACTTTTATTCAACTAAATCATGAAAAGCTAAGGATCGAACGAAAATAGGTAAAGGTGAATAAAAGTGATGGTGATACGATACCGAGGTACCTCCCCCAAGCTTGGCTCAAGCCAAGGGGCGTGCCCATACCCGTGTACTCAAATCTCCTTTGGTGGTGAAGATGATGAAGGTGGTGGTGATGCAGTGTCACACTTCAGACTCAATAGGTACTCCAATTTGCGGATGACTCTCCGAAGGATGATGATGTGCCCCTCTAGCAAAATATTTTCACGAGTAAGAAATTTATTCTGAACACGAACCACTTCGAAAGCCCTAAAAGCTTCAATTTCAGTGGGGGTGAGATGATTGTAATAAGGTTGAAGGATATCTTCTTTTTCCTCCTCTTCTGTTGGCATGGATTGCCCTCCTTCTGGAGCTTGATCCTTCATAGCTTCCTTGCCCTTGTCTTCATTATTGGTTTCTTTTGCCTCCTCTCTCTCTAGCTTCATCTTCATCAACCAGGCATCTTCTTCTACGTTATTGGAGGAGGGAGAAGACATGATGCCTGGCTTGATAGACCTGATAGGAAAACAGCACGAAACAAGAACAGGGGATTTTTCTGCGATGCGGTGGTCAAAACAGTCGGGGTATATATAGAGAATTTTTTATCTTGGGAAGCAAGAATATGGAAGGAAAATGGAGTCGGAAAGGTGTCCGAGGTGGGCACAACCCACCAGGGCGCGCCTGGTAGGGCTGGCGCGCCCTGGTGTATCGTGCTCACCTCGGTTGCTTTCCCGTTTATTTCTTATTTTCCTAATTTTTCTAATAGTCCAAAACTCACAGAAAATATTTTTGCGGATTTTTCGGAGCCCGTTTACTTTACCGTATCACGTACCTCCTCTTTTTCAGAATTCCGGAGTGTTCCGGAAGGTTTCTTTTATGTGTTCCTCCGGTGTCATGGTTTGAATAACATTGCTTTCAACCTTAATAGGCGTACTTAAGATATAGTGTTTAATTCTTTGTCCATTGACCACCTTCGGGTTAGTACCTTCGGCATTATTGATCTTGATAGCTCCAGAACGATAAACCTCTTCGATAATATATGGTCCTTCCCATTTGGAGAGAAGCTTACCTGCAAAAAATCTTAAACGAGAGTTGTACAAAAGAACATAGTCTCCTACTTTGAATTCCCGTTTTTGGATTCTTTTTTCATGCCATCTGTTTACCTTTTCTTTGAATAGTTTGGCATTTTCATAAGCTTGGCTTCTCCATTCATCTAGTGAGCTAATATCAAATAACCTCTTCTCACCGGCAAGTTTGAAATCATAATTGAGTTCTTTAATTGCCCAAAATGCTTTATGTTCTAACTCTAGAGGTAAATGACAATCTTTTCCATATACCATTTTGTATGGAGACATACCCATAGGATTTTTATAAGCTGTTCTGTAGGCCCAAAGTGCATCATCTAGTTTCTTAGACCAATTCTTTAGAGACCTATTGATCGTTTTTTGTAATATTAATTTTATTTCTCTATTGCCAAGTTCAACTTGATCACTAGATTGAGGATGATAGGGTGATGCAATTCTATGGTTAACATCATATTTAGCAAGCATCTTACGGAAAGCACCATGAATAAAGTGTGAACCACCATCAGTCATTAAATATCTAGGGACTCCAAACCTCAGGAAGATAACTTCTTTAAGCATTTTAATGGATGTGTTGTGATCAGCACTACTAGTTGGAATAGCTTCTACCCACGTAGTAACATAATCAACAGCAACCAAAATATGAGTGTACCCATTAGAGGAAGGAAAAGGTCCCATATATCAAAACCCCAAACATCAAATGGTTCAACAACAAGTGAATAATTCATAGGCATTTCCTGACGCTTACTGATACGCCTCCAACGTATCCATAATTTTTGATTGTTCCATGCTATTATATTATCGGTCTTGGATGTTTTATATGCATTTATATGCTGTTTTATATTATTTTTGGGACTAACCTATTAACCTAGAGCCCAGTGCCAGTTTCTGTTTTTTCCTTGTTTTTGAGTTTTACAGAAAAGGAATATTAAACGGAGTCCAAACGGAATAAAATCTTCGGAATGATTTTTTATGGACCAGAAGACACCCACGGAGCTTGGAGATGAAGCCAGAAGATTCCCGAGGAGATCACAAGCCACAGGGGCGCGCCCACCCCCCTAGGGCACGCCCCCTGGCTTGTGGGTCCCTCGGGAGTCCACCGACCTCCCTCTCAGCTGTATAAATCCTCAAATATTCCAAAAACCCCCGTGCATAACCTAGATCGGGAGTTCCGCCGCCGCAAGCCTCCAGAGCCACGAAAAACCAATCGGGAGCCCGTTCCGACGCCCTGCCGGAGGGGGAAACCATCACCGGAGGCCATCTTCATCATCCCGGCGATCTCCATGATGAGGAGGGAGTAGTTCACCCTCGGGGCTGAGGGTATGTACCAGTAGCTATGTGTTTGATCTCTCTCTCTCTCTCGTGTTCTTGAGATGACACGATCTTGATGTATCGCGAGCTTTATTAATATAGATGAATCATATGGAGTTTTCCCCTCTCTATCTTATTGTGATGAATTGAGTTTTCCTTTTGAAGTTTACTTATCGGATTGAGTCTTTAAGGATTTGAGAACACTTGATGTATGTCTTGCGATGGGATATCTGTGGTGACAATGGGATGTTCTATTGATCTACTTGATGTATGTTTTGATGATCAACTTGCGGGTTCCGTGACCTTGGGAATCTATGCATAGGGGTTGGCACACGTTTTCGTCTTGACTTTCCGGTAGAAACTTTGGGGCACTCTTTGAAGTTCTTTGTATTGGATTGAACATGATGAATCTGAAATTATGTGATGCATATCGTATAATCAAATTCACGGGTACTCGAGGTGACATTGGGGTATCTAGGTGACATTAGGGTTTTGGTTGATGTGTATCTTAAGGTGTTATTTTAGTACGAACTCTAGGGCTGTTTGTGACACTTATAATAATAGCTCATAAGATTGATCAGAAAAGATAACTTTGAGGTGGTTTCGTACCCTACAATAATTTCTTCGTTGGTTCTCCGCTATTTGTGACTTTGGAGTGAACTCTTTGTCGCGTGTGAGAGATTTACATATGATTCAACTATGTTAGTATTGTTGAGAGAACTTGCACTAGTCAAAGTATGAACCCTAGGCCTTATTTCCAAGCATTGCAATACTGTTTTTGCTCACTTTTGTTACTTGCTACCTTGCCGTTTTTATATTTTCAGATTACAAAAACCTATATCTACCATCCATATTGCACTTGTATCACCATCTCTTCGCCGAACTAGTGCACCTATACAATTTGCCATTGTATTGGGTGTGTTGGGGACACAAGAGACTCTTTGTTATTTGGTTGCAGGGTTGTTTGAGAGAGACCATCTTCATCCTACGCCTCCCACGGATTGATAAACCTTAGGTCATCCACTTGAGGGAAATTTGTTACTGTCCTACAAAACTCTGCGCTTGGAGGCCCAACACGAGTCTACAAGAAGAAGGTTGCGTAGTAGACATCACTTACCGATATTATCAATTCTTTGACATTCATCACAAGACAAGACAAACTTACGGGCATCCTTGAAGAGAGCAGGCCAATAAAATCCAGATTGCAGTACCTTGTGAGTAGATCTATCTCCAGCATGATGTCCTCCATAAGCTTCGGAATGACATTTCCGTAGGATTTGTTCCTGTTCATGCTCAGGTACACAACGTCTAATAATACCATCTACTTCTTCTTTATAAAGATGTGGGTCATCCCAGAAGTAATGTCTTAAATCATAGAAGATTTTTTTTCTTTTGTTGGTATGTGAAACTAGGTGGTATATATTTAGCGACAATGTAGTTAGCATAATCAGCATACCAAGGAGTGTTTTGAGAAAAATTTATTGCAGCTAACTGTTCATCAGGAAAGCTATCATCAATAGGTAGTGGGTCATCAAGAATATTTTCTAACCTAGACAAGTTATCAGCTACGGGGTTCTCAGCTCCCTTCCTATCAATGATATGTAAATCAAATTCTTGAAGCAAGAGAACCCACCTAATGAGTCTAGGTTTAACATCTTTCTTTTCCATAAGATATTTTATAGCAGCATGATCGGTGTGAACAATGACTTTGGAATCAACAATGTAGGATCTAAATTTATCACAAGCAAACACAACTGCTAAAAATTCCTTTTCAGTAGTAGCATAGTTCCGGCACTGTATAGAGTTTTGCTAGCATAATGGATAACATATAATTTCTTATCAACTCTTTGTCCTAGAACAACACCAACAACATAATCACTAGCATCACACATAATTTCAAAAGGCAAGTTCCAATCAGGTGGTTGAACGATAGGTGCAGAAGTTAAGGCTTTCTTGAGTGTTTCAAAGGCTTCTACACAATCATCATCAAAAACAAATGGAGTATCCTTTTGCAAAAGATTAGTAAGAGGCCTAGAAATTTTAGAGAAGTCTTTAATAAACCTCCTATAGAAACCAGCATGACCAAGGAAACTCCGAATACCTTTAATATCTTTAGGACATGGCATTTTCTCAATTGCATCAACTTTAGCTTTATCCACCTCAATACCTCGTTCAGATATTTTATGTCCCAAGACAATACCTTCATTCACCATAAAGTGGCACTTCTCCCAATTCAAGACAAGATTAGTTTGTTCACATTTCTGCAAAACTCGATCAAGGTTGCTTAAGCAATCATCAAAAGAAGTTCCATAAACGGAAAAATCATCCATGAAAACCTCCACAATCTTTTCACAAAAATCAGAGAATATAGCAGTCATACATCTTTGAAAGGTAGCAGGTGCATTGCATAAACCAAAAGGCATACGTCTATAAGCATAGGTTCCAAAAGGGCAAGTAAAGGTGGTTTTCTCTTGATCAGATTGTGATACAAGTATTTGAGAGAAACCAGAATATCCATCCAGAAAACAAAAGTGTGTGTGCTTAGATAGTCTTTCTAGAATTTGATCAATGAATAGAAGAGGGTAATGATCTTTTCTAGTAGCTTTATTTAATTTTCGAAAATCAATTACCATTCTATAGCCAGTGACAATTCTTTGTGGAATGAGTTCATTTTTATCATTAGGAACAACGGTAATACCTCCTTTCTTAGGGACACAATGAATGGGACTTACCCACCTACTATCAGCTATGGGATAGATTATACCTGCTTCCAGAAGCTTTAATATTTCAGTTCTTACCACTTCCTTCATCTTAGGATTCAATCGTCGTTGGTGATCAACAACGGGTTTAGCATCAGGTTCCATATTATTCTTGTGCTGACATAGAGTGGAACTAATGCCCTTAAGATCATCAAGAGTATATCCAATAGTAGCCCGGTGCTTCCTCAGAATTTTTAATAATCTCTCTTCTTCATGTTCTGAAAGGTTAGCACTAATAATAACAGGATATATCTTTTTCTCATCAAGATAAGCATACTTCAAAGTATCAGGCAATTGTTTTAATTCAAACACAGGATCACCTTTAGGTGGAGGACCTCCAAGGGTTTCAATAGGCAAATTGTGTTTTAGGAGAGGCTGTTGTTCAAAGAAATTTTTATCTATTTCATTTCTTTCACACAAGTGCATATCATTTTCATGGTTTAGCAGATATTGTTCTAGTGGATCGGTAGGAGGTACGACAATAGAAGCAAGACCAATTATTTCATCCTTACTAGATAAATCTCTATCAAGAGGTTGTCTACTAAACTTGGAAAAATTAAACTCATGAGACACGTCACCAAATCTAACACCGACAGTTTGTTTTTCACAATCTATCTTAGCATTAACGGTGTTCAAGAAAGTTCTACCAAACATAATGGGACAAAAGTCATCTTGAGGGGAACCAAGAACTAGAAAATCAGTAGGATATTTCACTTTCCCACACAAGACTTCAACATCTCTAACAATCCCAAGTGGTATGATGATGTCTCTATTAGCAAGTTTAATAGTAACATCAATGTCTTCTATTTCAGCAGGTGCTATATCATTCATAATTTCTTGGTACAAGGTAAAAGTAATAGCACTCACACTAGCATCCAAATCACATAAACCATGATAGCAATGATCTCCTATTTTGACTGAGACAACAAGCATGCCCACTACGGGTCTATGTTTATCTTTTTCATTGGGTTTAGCAATTCTAGCAGCTTCATCACAGAAGTAAATAACATGCCCATCCATATTTACTACCAAGAGATCTTTAACCATAGAAACACTAGGTTCTACTTTAATTTGCTCAGAGGGCTTAGGTGCTCTAATATTACTCTTGCGAACCACAGTTGATACCTTAGCATGTTCCTTTATCCTAACAGGGAAAGGTGGTTTTTCAATATAAGGAGTAGGCACAACTGGATGAACATTGTAAATGATGGTTTCATCTTTGGCTTTTATCGGTTCTTTAATTTCTTCTTTAATAGGGGGATGATATTTAGACCACTTATCCTTAGGGAGATCAACATGAGTAGCAAATGATTCACAGAAAGAGACTACTATCTCAAAGTCAAGTCCATATTTAGTGCTAAACTTGTGAAAATCATCGGTATTCACGAAAGATTTAACACAATCAATCTTAAGCTTTATACCTGACTCATTACCTTCATCGAGTTCCCAATCTTCAGAGTTGCGTTTAATTCTTTCTAAGAGATCCCACTTGAATTCAATAGTCTTCTTCATAAAAGAACTAGTGCAAGAAGTATTGAGCATGGATTGATCATTATGAGAAAACCGAGCATAAAAATTCTGAATAACAACTTCTCTCGGGATATCATGATTGGGGCATGAATATAACATTGAATTAAGACTCCCCCAAGCTAGAGCGATGCTTTCTCCTTCACGAGGCCAAAAATTATATATATAATTCCGATCACGATGAACTAGATGCATGTGATAAAACTTTTGATGGAATTCTAATTGCAATCGATTCCAGTTCCATGATCCAATATCATCACATAGCCTATACCATGTCAATGCTTTTCCCTTCAAAGATAAAGGGAAAACCTTCTTCTTAACTTCATCTCCGGGTAAACCTGCAAGCTTAAATAATCCACAAACTTCATTCACATGTATTAGGTGCATATCAGGATGTTCAGTTCCATCTCCTGCATAAGGATTAGCTAGCAGTTGTTCTACCATACCCGAAGGAATTTCATAACCAATATTTTCAATAGGCGCAGTAGGTTGAGGGGAAACTAATTGTGGTTCCGGTCGAGGTGAAGATACCCCGAACAAACCCCTCAAAGGATTGTTTTCCATAGTAACAAGTGACAATAAATTTCAGCACGTAGTATAAGTTTTTTCCTTACAGATTTCCACTTACCAAGAGCGCTTCACTCCCGGCAACGGCGCTAGAAAAGAGTCTTGATGACCCACAAGTATAGGGGGTCAATCGTAGTCCTTTCGATAAGTAAGAGTGTCGAACCCAATGAGGAGCAGAAGGAAATGACAAGCGGTTTTCAGCAAGGTAATTTCTGCAAGCACTGAAATTGTAGGTAACGAATAGTTTGATAGCAAGGTAATTGGTAACAAGCAAGTAACGGTAACGGTAAATAAGGTGGAGCAAGGTATCCCAATCCTTTTGTGGCAAAGGACAGGCCAGAACAAACTCTTATAATAAGCAAAGTGTTCTTGAGGGTACACGGGAATTTCATCTAGTCACTTTTATCATGTTGGTTTGATTTGCGTTCGCTACTTTGATAATTTGATATGTGGGTGGACCGGTGCTTGGGGTGATATTCTTACTTGAACAAACCTCCCACTTATGATTAACCCCCTCGCAAGCATCCGCAACTACGAGAAAAGTATTAAGATAAAATCTAACCATAGCATTAAACGTTTGGATCCAAATCAGCCCCTTACGAAGTAGCGCATAAACTAGGGTTTAAGCTTCTGTCACTCTAGCAATCCATCAAAATATCTACAATGCATTCCCTTAGGCCCAAGGATGGTGAAGTGTCATGTAGTCGACGTTCACATGACACCACTAAGGGAATCACAACATACATATCATCAAAATATCGAACACATATCAAATTCACATGATTACTTGCAACATGACTTCTCCCGTGACCTCAAGAACAAAAGTAACTACTCACAAATAATATTCATGCTCAAGATCAGAGGGGTATTGAATATCATAATGGATCTGAACATATAATATTCCACCAAATAAACCATATAGTAATCAACTACAAGATGTAATCAACACTACTAGTCACCCACAGGTACCAATCTGAGGTTCCGGTACAAAGATTGAACACAAGACATGAACTAGGGTTTGAGAGGAGATGGTGTTGTTGAAGATGTTGATGAAGATTGGCCTCCCAAAGATGAGAGGGGTGTTGGTGATGACGAGGGCTTCGATTTCCCCCTCCAGGAGGGAAGTTCCCCCGGCGGAATCGCTCCGCCGGAGGGCAAAAGTGCTCCTGCCCAAGTTCCGCCTCGAGACGGTGGCGTTCCGTCCCGAAAGTCCTCTCCTTTTTTTTTCTAGGTCAACAGACCTTAAATACCAGAAGATGGGCACCGTAGATGGGCCGTGCTGGGCACAACCCACCAGGGCGCGCCTGGGGGGCCTAGCGCGCCCTGGTGTCTTGTGCTCACCAGGGTGGCCCCCTCTGGTAGTTATTTGCTCCAGTATTTTTTATATATTCCAAAATAATTCTCCGTAAAGTTTCATCTTATTTGGAGATGTGCAGAATAGGTATCTGTGATGTGCTTTTTCAGGTTCAGAATTCCAGCTGCCGGTATTCTCCCTCTTTGTGTAAACCTTGCATATTATGAGAGAAAAGGCATTAGAATCACTCCCTAAAGCATTATTATACATCAAAACATTATAAATAACAGTAGGAAATCATAATGCAAAATGGACGTATCAAGGACGTCATCATCACTCGTACAAGCATGCCACGGGTGACCATACCACCGTGGTACAAGCTATGCTAGCCTATTCAAGTGTACATTCAACCAATGAGAGCCTCCAACAAGGCCTCCCTCGGCCCTATTAATAGGGGAGACTGAGGCTTCTCAGAGGGTCGACCTTCGAACCTAAGAAAACACACAAGTTAATCTCTCACCTTGTAACAGATGCATTGTAGCTCTCTACCATTACAATACAACGAAGCAGGAGTAGGGTAGTACACCAAGAAGGTGGCCCGAACCTAGGTAGTTATGTGTGTTCATCTATAGTTCATCCACCACATTTCATACATGACTTAGGATTGCTAGACGTGTTCAGTCCCTGGCCGAAATCTCAAAGGGTTGTTGCTCACAACTCATATGTAGGTTCTTAGAGATCGACTGCCATCGCCTCGCCTTCCCGAGCAGGACACAAATCCTAAACGGACACAAAAAGACACCTAAAATGGAGCAAGGGCCCTCCTGAGGGAGTCCTGGACTAGGGGGTCCTCGGGCCGCCGGCCTACCTTCTACTAGGCCGGCTCGATGGGCCGCTTTCTGGCCATCATGGGAAGGGCCGAATGTATCGTAGACCCCACGTTCCAGAAGGAAGCCTCGAAGGCGCGTCGTTCACTCCAAGTCAAGATGAGGAGATCGGCACTCTCCATCCCCGGCAGGTGACCTGTCATGTGTAAACCCTAGGAACCCCCCGGTGTCTATATAAACTGGGAGGGTTTTAGATTATAGGGCAGAGAAACTCATCGAGGGTTTTAGCTAGTCGATCTCGAGGTAGATCAACTCTGTAACCTTCATAACATCAATATAATCGAGCAGGACGTAGGGTTTTACCTCCATAGGAGGGCCCGAACCTGGGTAAACATCGTCTCCCTCGTCCCTTTGTTACCATCGCTCCTAGACTCACAGCTCGGGACCCCCTACCCGAGATCCGCCGGTTTTGACACTGACATTGGTGCTTTCATTGAGAGTTCCGCTGTGATCATCAAAGGAATCGATGGCCCGCGTTGTCATCAACAAAGAAGTCTGTGGCATGGACTCCTTTGTCCCTGGATAGATCTTCGCTTTCGGCAGCATCGTGATGCACGCTGACCCGACCGGCCGTCTGGGCCGGGTCAGGAGCTTCGCCCCCAATCAAGGGGTTAGATTCGGGAACCTAGAGTTCTCCGTAGACTCACGGGGCGACCTTTCGCTCACCGGGCTCGCAGTCTTACCCGACGCGCCCGAGGACTCCGAGGCCTTAACCTCGGGTTTCACTTCCAATCCCGTCCATGGGGCCCATCCCGATGATGATCTGGACTTCAGTCCGGATCCGGCTATAGTGCCAGATGGCCGGGCATCAACTCCTGCCGAATACACTTCTCGTGCGGATGCGGCGGAGGTTAACTCCGAACGCGTCGGGCAGATTGACCCGATCGAGCTCTCGACACTCAACGAAGCTCTAGATCGGATCTTATCGATGAAAATTACTGACGACCCAACCCCGAGCCACGCTCAGATCGGCCTTGAGGCGGGTCAAGAAGAATTTTTCGTCCCACCCACCACCCACTTAGTAGCCACTATCGAAGACTTAACCGATATGTTGGACTACGCCTCGGAGGAGGCAGAAGACATAGAGGAAGAGGATCACGCTCCCACCCCCGCCAACACCGGGCGGTGGACTGCCACCTCCACCTACGACTTCTACATGGTGGATACCCCAGCCAGCAATGGCGAACGCACACCCGCAAATAACGGCGATGAATCGGGTGAAGCACCATCAAGGCGCCGGAAACCGCGCAAACGATCAAAGACCAAAAAGGGAAGGGAAGCCATTGCTGGCACCGGGGAAAACGGTACCCCGGAAGACCTCGGCGATCCCGATATCCCCGAGCAGCCACTAGAGGACCAGGAAAGGCCGTAGGACCAGCGCGACCTCGAGGATCCAAACGATTCCGAGGATGATAACTACCTCCCCCCCTGTAGAGGAGGAGGATAGTCCGGAAGCCAAGGACTTTTTCGTCCCCGAAGACCCTGAGGATCGGGAACGGTTTAGGCAACAACTCATAGCTACTGCCTGAAGCTTAAAAGCAAAAGAACGACAGCTTAAGGCCGAACAGGACACCCTCAACGATAGGTGGACGAAGGTCCTGTCAGCCGAGGAAGGGTACGACACCGGTCTATCGGACCAGCCCAAGAGCTATCCACGCCGGCGGCTGCTGCCACAATTTGACGATGAGCTCCCCAATACGCCGTCCACCAAGCACACTCCATACGACCAGCCGGAACGCCCTCCCTGAGGACGAGATAGGACGGCTGGCGATGCAGGTTATAGGCCGGCAATACCCCGCAGAAGGGGAAAGGAGCCAATGGATCCTAAGGACAGGTACGGCCTGCGACGCGACCTGGATTATAGAACAGGCCGCACGAGATCCATCTACGGATCTAGAGGGTACTCCCCCGATAGACGGGACGAGCACCGGCCCTGGCTCGACCGAAACAATAGTGTTCGGGACCAAAACCGGGCCAGAACAGACGCCGACTACCGGCGTGATATAGCCCGGGTCAGAGGCGCTGCCCACCCACTGTGATTCACCAATGAGGTGATGCAGCATCAGTTCCCGGAAGGGTTCAAACCCGTGAACATCGAGCAATACGACGGCACAACTGACCCAGCAGTGTGGATCGAGGATTTCCTCCTCCACATTCACATGGCACGAGGAGATGATCTCCACGCCATCAAGTACATCCCCCTTAAACTTAAGGGACCAGCTCGGCACTGGTTAAACAGTCTCCCCGAAAATTCTATCGGGAGCTGGGAGGACCTCGAGGATGCATTCCGATCTAACTTCCAGGGAACCTATGTGCGGCTCCGGACTCCTCCGACCTAAGCAATGTCGTCCAAAAGGCAGGAGAGTCCGCTCGACAATTCTGGAATTGGTTCTTGACCAAGAAAAACCAGATCGTCGATTGCCTGGATGCCGAGGCTATAGCCTCCTTCAGGCACAATATTCGGGACGAATGGCTAGCTCGCCAGCTCGGTCAAGATAAACCTAGGACCATGTCCGCCCTCACATCACTCATGACCCGCTTTTGCGCGGGCGAGGATAACTGGCTCGCGAGACGAAGCCACAACCCCGAAGACCCCGGCACCTCCGAAGTCCGGGATGGAAACGGGAAACCACGACGCAACAAAAACAAACGCCGGCACAACACTAGCGACTCCAACGACACGGCCGTTAACGCCGGCTTCCGCAACCCTCGACCAGGGCAAGGAAAAAGCCTCCTAAAGGCAACCGCGACGGACCCACCCCGCTGGACAAAATCATGGAGAGGCCTTGCCAGATCCATGGCACTCCAGACAAGCCCGCCAACCACACCAACCGTAACTGTTGGGTGTTCAAACAGGCCGGCAAACTCGCAGCCGAGGACGACGAGGAGCCCCGCGGTCCGAGCAATGTAGGTCATAAGCAATTCCCTCCAGAGGTAAGAACTGTGAACATGATATACGCCACTCATATACCTAAAAAGGAGAGGAAGCGCGCCCTTCGAGAGGTCTACGCCGTAGAGCCTGTAGACCCGAAGTTTAACCTATGGTCGGCCTACCCGATCACTTTTGATCGACGAGATCACCCGACCAGTATCCGTCACGGAGGTTCGGCGGCCCTCGCCCTAGACCCCATTATCGATGGGTATCACCTCACTAAAGTCCTAATGGACGGAGGAAGTAGCCTCAACCTGATCTACTCAGATACGGTGACAAAGATGGGCATAGATCCGTCAAGGATAAAGCCTAGCAACACTACCTTTAAAGGAGTGATCCCAGGTGTCGAAGCCCGGTGCACAGGCTCTGTTAGCCTGGAAGTAGTGTTCGGTTCGACCGACAACTTCCGCAGCGAGGACTTGATCTTCGACATCGTCCCCTTCCGCAGCGGTTATCACGCCCTGCTGGGCCGAACAGCGTTCGCTCGCTTTAACGCCGTCCCACACTACGCATACCTCAAGCTCAAGATGCCTGGGCCCAAGGGGGTCATCACTGTCAACGGCAACACAGAGCGTTCCCTCCGAACTGAGGAACATGCGTTGGCCCTGGCGGCCGAATTCCATTATGAGGACGGTCGGCAAACACCTAAATCTGCCATAAAGGCCCGTAAGGTCGACAAATGAGTTCGGTTTCAATCCGAACTCCCAGATTCCTCTTCTCCCCAGAAATAGGGACATGCCCCCCATTGCACAGCCCTAACACCCGTCAACTACGTGCCAAGAAGGCACAACTTCGCACTCAAGATTCCATGGGTAGCAGTGGAGAACGATCATCAAAGTGTAAGTGTTCGGCCGGACCGAACCATTACCAGTACACTTCCTCGGACAAAACGCAGGTACCATCTGTTGACACCCGATTTTGGCACGATACAAAACGCAATAAAGATGGCCTCAAATGAAAAAGTTCTCAAAGTGAGAAAGTTCCGTATCGTCAAAAGGAGAAACTTTGATATTTGGGCCATAGCCATCCGATCTCATCTCTAAGGCCGAAGTTGTGTTCGAAGTACTGGGATTTTGTATCCAGAACACTATTCGGCTGATTACGCCCTCAAGATGATCTCATATGAGAAAACTTTCTACATGAATTGTCTTCGTCTCGTCGAATCGGTTGATTTTCATATAAAAAACGTCTCAATCCGAGTTCGTATGCAAAAGTTAGAGCTATCTGAATACAGCCATGTCAAGAGGCGAAATAAGACGCGGGAGACCAGACACGTCTTGGCGAGTGTCTGATGCAATGCGTGAGCAATTAGCCATTCAAGATGGCCTCGAATCGAAAAACGTTCAACATGAAAGTTGTTCGTAACGTCGAAACGGTCAGCTTTGCTTTTGGGCACATTTTCATCCGAGGTCGTTTACTGCCACAAAAAAGACCCGCAAGGTACAGCCAGAAAGCTTGCCGGGATGGAAACCTTGCCGGGGAAATCTTGCCGGGGTGAAACCTTGCCGGGGTGTGAAAGCTTGCCGGGATGGAAAGCTTGCCGGGAAAAGCTTGCCGGGGTGTAAACTGTCAAATCCGACCAGAAGCTGAAGATGGGCTCAAATAATTATCTAGATGGCCTCGGATGAAAAAATGTTCAACATGAAAGTTGTTCGTAACGTCGAAACGGTCAACTTTGCTTTTGGAGTCATCATCATCCGACATAGTATACGACCTGCAGAGACGCTACAAGAGTCGGACGGTCCAGTCAGCTACATAACCGAGTCCGACTCGAAATTAAAGATGACCCCGTGGAGTATCCACGATGGCCTTATTTGGAAAAGTGATCAACATACGGATTATTGGCCTCGTCGAAGCGCACAAAATTCGTGTCTGAACCATCTCCATCGGAGGTCATGTGCAGATTCCACGGCCCACGCAAGGAGCAAGACAGAAGATTGGACCAGATTCGGGCTGAATCCGAGCGGGACCAGAACTAGGACTCTAGGACGTGAATTGATGTAATTTTCTTGTAAGGAAAGCCTAGATGAATCCTTTGCTTGTACGGGAAGTCCAGCCGCCTCTTATATATGTTGGGGGTGACGGCCGATTGAAAAACACACAATCAATCTATCACAATTCAATCTACTTTTACTCGTATCTTTTTACCTTTTCGTTGTTCATGGCCGAGCCTTAGCTACTCTAGGGTTTTGCCCATCTTTGCCGCTTTGCACTGAAAAGTGGTCGGCTCTCCTCCCCGAAATCGAGGAAATCCTTTGTTGCTTTGCTCGTAAAGCATCCGTATCTCCTCTCCGAAATTGAGGTACCTCTTTGTTGCTTTGCTCGTAAAGCATCCGTTTATCGTACACGAAAGTGCGGTTGGCGACTCCGTTATTCAATACATTGCGCGGTGCAATTTTGTGTTGCGTGGAACAATTTCTTCGTCAACACAAATTGGCGACTCCGCTGGGGACGAGAACGCCGAATACTTCCAGTCTACTCGGCGACAAGAAGATCAAGGACAAGATCGAGTTACATCTAACTCGGATCAAGAACATACGCACCTCGGAGCGCATCAAGAGGCTGCAATCTACACGGTATCATGAATCCTCAATTTTCTTACGTAGATTCCAATTGCTCTTATGTTGATGTTGCTAAATCCATTGATATGAGCACTGTATCGGCTAGCCCTAGTTCTTACTATGTGCAAAAGCCGATGCAAAACAATCTCTATGCTTCAACTCATTATAATTTTAGCAACCTGCAACATGTTTACTCGAATTCGCATGCATCGGCAACCCCAGAAATCTATAGGCCGATGAACAACATGGTGAGTTCAGTTAATCAATATGAAACACCCAATATTACAGGTTTTAATCTCATACAAAAAAGTGTTTCACCTTTTGATGCATCGGCAACTAATTCACCACACGTTGGTTTACCCTCAAATATGCCGATGGATAGGGAAATTGGACACGCTACTACTAGTTATTTGGCCAGTTACCCTCAACCATCATATGATGTACCTTCTGTTACTAACTTTTCAACGCCGTATGCAACTAGTGGTATTCATAGTTCGGCTCCACACCTTTACAATAATTATAGCCGACTAAGCGGGAATTCAGAAGGAGCTAATGTGCTTTCATCTAGTACTACAGCCTATGGTGCTTCCACAAGCTGTTTAGCCGGTTACTCTCAACCGGTTTATACTACGCCTTGTCTGACTACTGAAACGACAACTTATGCGATTGATGATATTTGCAATTCGGCTTACTTTCAGGGCAATGGCCGGATTAGTGAAGATTCCGCACGAGCACATATGCCGGATTATAATACTATGGCGTACAATACTTCTCCTGCACAATTGCAAAATTTCGGCAACCTACGGCCGAAAGAAATCAAGTGTGCCACACCGAGTTACAACCAACTTGGAGGCAACATACACCAAGTTATGGCCAACTCGGAAACAACATACACTGAGTTGCAGCCAACTCAGAGGCAATCTTATAACTCCGCTACAGTAATGTTTATATGGGATCAGGAGGAAAAAGCTAAAAGAGTTGGGGGGCAATCTCAGCCAACTCGGACAACAAGCCGAGTTATAGTTAACTCGGACACGATGAATACCGATCCCAAGGGCCGAAGTGATCTCTACTCAGACGACCTTAGCCCTGTCACACTTAAAGATCTCTCAGAAGAGGATCGGCTTGAGGTTGAGAAAAAATTGGCTGACATTGAGAAAAAGATTAGAGCCAATTTTGCTGCTCGCCGTTTGGAGAAAAAAGGAAAAGAATTGGCTCAAAGAAAAGAAGCCTTGCCAATTTATATAATTGATGAAAAGAAGAGTGATTCATCTAATATGGTTAATTCGGTTACTGGAAAAGCCGAATACAACAGCACATTGGACGAATCTATTGAACTGGGAAAAGCAAGCTTCAATGATCAAGAGCATGATGACCATGGCGAAGTAGTCGAGTTTGATTTTTCTGGATGCAAGGGAGTTTTTGTGCTACCCAACGAGTTCCGTGCCAAAGATGATGGGCATCAAAAGCAAAAGGACGTGACCAAGCAAGAGACGGTCAATGATGAGCATCAAGAGCTAGAAAACGAAGCCGAACAATGTTCTGTTAACAAGAGTCATCCGAGTGAATCACCGGCTAATGTCGAGTGCATCGAGCCAGTTATTGTCGAGTGTACCAAACCAGATGATGCAAGCTTCACCGAGCAAAGGAACGACAAACGCAGCAAATTGGCCGTGCTTGATTTTTCTGGATGTGAGGGAGCTTACATGCTGCCCTATGAGTTTAGTGCTAAAGAAATTGGTGAGCATCAAGAACAAAGTGATATGGCTGAACACAGTTCGGTTAACGATGAACATCAAGAACAAGAACATGCAGCCAAGCAAAGTTCAGCTGACAAAGAGCGTTCAAGTGGAATCTATTCGGGTAATCCGAGTGACGAGGCACGAAATCCAGAAGAAGAAGATGAGGCATTGGAGGATCATCTTGGGGTGGAGCAGGACATTGTTCCACATATACGATCATCATATTCCACCAACCTTGTCGCAAAGGTACGTCTAGCAGATAATTTACTCGCTTTCCGATTCGGTCAAAAATATATCATTGATGCATCCATTAGCAAGATCGTAATTAACTTGGAAAGACCAATCGAGATGAGTAACTTGTTTGTTAGAAATAGTCCTGTCACTAATCATGCTAGTCAACATATTGTACCATTCATAGAGGCTGCTAGTGATAGATCATCGCAACCAAAGCTTTTCCCATTATGCCGACTGAAAATTATGTTCATATGGGTAGCTTTGCTTGTTTCATGCTTGGCTAACATTTTGTATCAAATGAGACGTATATTCTGTAATTACTTTGGATGCAGAAACATAAAGCCAGGTCCAAAGTCCTTCGGGATAGCCGATTCCAGAGCATCGGAAAAGGAGGACGAAAATCGATGCATAGTCGAGTCGGATGACGCTAAGCTGGCACCACTCGGTTGGTTTGCTCCAGAGCCGGTATCACAATATCGGTTAATGGACGAGCAGTGTAATTTCACTCCGGGCATAAGTGGTCACATCGTCGATGCGTCGCCAACTAATCCTATTATTATAATGGATCACGATGTCAAGCCATCAAGACAAGAGCAAATGCAATGTTCGTTTGAACAGAATGTCAAAGACAATAATGTGATTCATCAAGCCACACAATCGGCCAACACAGGACGATTGGAGCTCGTTGAGGCACAAGCATACGGCCAGTCGACTCAGATTGGTCTCGATGGCGATCAAGCATTGACTCGGCTACCTCAAGCCGGCTCATCCAAAGACGGACAAGTATACGCTAATGATGATGGGATCAAATCTTCGAGCAAGGCAATCATTCAAAAGTGCATCAGCAACAACACTGAAGACGAGAATTCCATCAAAGCTGCAACTGACACATTTAGCACTGTGGGGCAACAAGAAAATTCAAAGACCAATACACACACAACCAAAGAAAGAAAAGGCCGCGGTAAGCACAAAGGTAAAAAGCCGAAAGTCACTTTCGCGCAGTTATTGGAAAAATATCAGAAGTTAAGTGAGGAGAAGAGTGCTTATTGGCCGAGTGAAACAAAAGCATCGAAGTCACCCCAAAGCATAAATCTGAAGACCGGGATTGGCGAAAGGAGAGGTCGAACAAGCCAACACCATATCCTCCTTTTGGGACACCAACTCCTATGTCATGGACACCTCCCCACGCTGACTATTATTCATATCAATCACGGGATAGGTATAAATCAAGGGCACATCGTCCATCATATTCTAAACCACCTCACCAAAATTATGCAGCTCCGAGAGGATCATTCTTTGTTCAACAATCACATGTTAGAGACCGACTCAACCAAAAAGAATCGGTCCGGAGCTCGACGAAAAATATGGGCGCGGTCAAGCAAGTTTACCGAGTGAAAAAGGATGGTCGCAAGTGTGTTGTTTCAGATCCGACTCCGGATGTTAAAAAGCCAACCGAGTCTATGTTGGTTACTAAGGGAAAGGAAGTGAAGCGAGTAACTTTCAAGGACCCAATCACCGAGTTTGGACAGGCCAAGCCAGAGGTGCCCAAAGCCAGGAAAGAATTGCTAGTGCATAAAAGAAAATCACAGTCGGGATGCTCACTCGGCTTATCACATTGGCAAGAGAAGAAGCTGAAGCGGCTCAGAGCCAAAGAGTTAGAAAAGAGGAACATGGTATGGGTTCCCAAGGGATGCCGTCGAGGCGAGAATGATGTGTCTACTCTTGTTGTGAAGCCGGCAGGAGTAAGGGAGGACAAGCGTGAAGCCGGTAGGCAAAAACAGCGATTTCAATGCCACTATACGAGACTCCAAACGGCGCATCATCCATGTTCTGCAACCGTCCCATCAGAGTTTGTGCCCAACAATATATCCCCAGCTGAAATATCTGATTTATTTCGGCTATTCACACTTTGGTGGACGGATTCCCAAGCTCCTTTGAGATAGGAATGCATGGCCGATATTTTCATATCGCCCTGAGAATTCATTGTATTGGCAAAGTGGGGCATCTGGTTAACGGTGTTCATCATGTTTATCTTGTACTCCTATAGCCGATGCTCGGTGTTTGCCAATACCAGCAAGGCCGACTTAATTACTGATTCGGCCACTGATCAAGGGTTTAGTGCATAAAAGCTCTGACTCATGATGATAGTTATCTGCATGATCCATGTTAGGAGACAGACGATGTTCGGCGGAGGCTTGATGGTGTACTTTGGTCAACAATGAGTTGAGTCACCGAATAGTTGTCGGTATTCCTTTGAGGTGCATGGTTATAATTGCTCGGCAAGACGGCTTGGCGATGTATCATCGAGCGGTTCTAATATCCCCAAGGAGTACCTGGACAAAGTAAGGTTAGATTTGACATGAGAAATTTATGTGGAGGCCTTTGTGAGATCCAATGGTTGTTCTCAGACGACTATCATCCGAAGAAGTTCTACTCAAGCAGCAACAAGCAGCAACAAGTATTTTCTGGCACGCAAGCTCTGCCAGAAAACAGCGGGGCATGGAATTTGTGTTGGCGCAGAAATTTGCACCGCGCAACACCAAGATGCAGAGTCGCCAATCGTACTTTCGTCACAATGAACGGATGCTTTACGAGCAAAGCAACAAAAGGTTCCTCGATTTCGGAGAGGAGATACGACCGCTTTTCAGCGCAAAGCGGCAAAGATGGGTTCCTCGATTTCGGAGAGGAGATACGGCCGCTTTTCAGCGCAAAACGGCAAAGGTTACCAAACCCTAGGGTTGCTAAGGCTCGGCCATGGGTAACGAAAGGTAAAAACAGTACGTGTAAAAATAGATGTATTTAGATGTATGTCGATTGTGTGTTCAATCGGCCGTCACCCCCAACATATATAAGAGGCGGCTGGACTTCCCGTACAAGCAAATGATTCATCTAGGCTTTCCTTACAAGAAAATTACATCAATTCACGTCCTAGAGTCCTAGTTCTGGTCCCGCTCGGATTCAGCCCGAATCTGGTCCAATCTTCTGTCTTGCTCCTTGCGTGGGCCGTGGAATCTGCACATGACCTCCGATGGAGATGGTTCAAACACGAATTTTGTGTGCTTCGACGAGGCCAATAATCCGTATGTTGATCACTTTTCCAAATAAGGCCATCTTGAATACTCCACGGGGTCATCTTTAACTTCGAGTCGGACTCGGTTATGTAGCTGACTGGACCGTCTGACTCTTGTAGCGTCTCTGCAGGTCGTATACTATGTCGGATGATGATGACTCCAAAAGCAAAGTTGACCGTTTCGACGTTACGAACAACTTTCATGTTGAACACTTTTTTATCCGAGGCCATCTAGATAATTATTTGAGCCCATCTTCAGCTTCTGGTCGGATTTGACAGTTTCCACCCCGGCAAGCTTTCCACCCCGGCAAGCTTCACCTCGGCAAGGTTTCCATCCCGGCAAGCTTTCACACCCCGGCAAGGTTTCCCCAGCAAGGTTTCCATCCCAGCAAGGTTTCCATCCCGGCAAGCTTTCTGGCTGTACCTTGCGGGTCTTTTTTGTGGCAGTAAACGACCTCGGATGAAAATGTGACCAAAAGCAAAGTTGACCGTTTCGACGTTACGAACAACTTTCATGTTGAACGTTTTTCGATTCGAGGCCATATTGAATGGCTAATTGCTCACGCATTGCATCAGACACTCGCCAAGACGTGTCTGGTCTCCCGCATCTTATTTCGCCTCTTGACATGGCTGCATTCAGATAGCTCTAACTTTTGCATACGAACTCGGATTGAGACGATTTTTATATGAAAATCGACCGATTCGACGAGACGAAGACAATTCATGTAGAAAGTTTTCTCATATGAGATCATCTTGAGGGCGTAATCAGCCGAATAGTGTTCTGGATACAAAATCTCAGCACTTCGAACACAACTTCGGCCTCAGAGATGAGATCGGATGGCTATGGCCCAAATATCAAAGTTTCTCTTTTCGACGATACGGAACTTTCTCACTTTGAGCACTTTTCCATTTGAGGCCTTCTTAATTATGTTTTTGACCATGCCAAAATCTGGTGTCAACACATGCCCCCCTGTTTTTCGGCAAAACTTGTGTGCCGAAAAATAACTTGCACAATGCTTTTTCTAAGGACGATGTCAACACTCCATCGGCCATTTATATTCTTAGGGCGATAATCATATATCGGCCACGTTTGCTCTTAGGGCGATAATCATATATCGGCCACGTTTGCTCTTAGGGCGATAATCATATATCGGTCATCGCCTATTTAGGCTTCTTGCCACACACTTGGATGGTACTTCTTCAGATATTTTCCATTGAGCGCTTTAGCCAGCTTCTCCCCTTGCAAAGATTGTACAAAATATGAATTGCCAGGGACAATCTCTACAACTTTATATGGACCTTCCCAACTCGGCGACCACTTGCCGAATTTTCTATCTTTAGTTCCAATGGGTAAAATCGTTTTCCATACTAAATCTCCTATTTGAAACGACTTTTCTTTCACCCTTTTGTTATAAGCCTTGGCTACTCTTAATTTTTCTTTCTCAATTTCTCGCAAAGCTTTTAACCTTTCTTCTGGAACGTCATCTATTCTGTCCATCATCAAATCAGTATATTCAACAGCCGGCAAATCATTTTGTCTGGCTACCCTAAGAGCTTGCAACTTAAGTTCCACAGGTAACACCGCCTCCTGGCCATACACTAGCTCAAAAGGTGATACTTGAGTAGCTCCATGCTTAGATATTCTATGAGCCCATAAAGCTTCCGAAAGCACCTCGTGCCACCTTCTCGGATGTTCTTCAACTTTCTTCTTTATAAGCTTGATCAAAGTCTTATTGCTAGATTCGGCCTGTCCATTAGCTTGAGCATAATAAGGCGACGAATTCAACAATCTAATTCCATAAGATTCGGCAAATTCACGAAATTGATGGGACATAAAAGAAGCACCTTGATCAGTAGTCAAAGTTTGAGGAACACCGAATCTATGAATAATATGCTCCAAAACAAAATTAATTACTTCTCTATGAGTCATTTTCCTCAAAGGAATCGCTTCCGTCCACTTGGTGAAATAATCAATGGCTACCAGGACGAAGCGATGTTGTTTAGAAGACGAAGGATGTATCTCACCAATAAAATCTAAGCCCCATCCTCTAAACGGCCATGGCTTAATTATGGGATTCAACATAGCTGCGGGTGCTAATTGTATGTTGCCAAATTTCTGACAAGCTTCACAGCCTTTATAATAACGGAAACAATCTTCTAACAAAGTCGGCCAATAAAAACCTGCTCTTTTTATCAACCACCACATCTTATGAGCCGACTGGTGTGTCCCACATATGCCCTCATGCACTTCACCCATGGCTAATCTAGATTGGTCAGAATCCAAACATTTTAACACTAGCCCATCTATAGTTCGACGATGTAACTCGTCGTTAAACAGAGTATACTTCAAAGCTTGTCGCCGAATTTTTCTATCTCTCGTTTGACTTGGATCTTTTAAATGATTAATCAAAGGAATTCTCCAATCTACAATCTCCGAATTAGTAGCTAATTCGGTCACTAGTGATAGTTCGTTTATTTGTAACTCGGTCTCACCCTTTGTAGCAATCAACATCGTTTTTTCTAAGACGAAGAACTTTCCTCTACTGATATTGTAACCGGATGCTTGCTGTGCCAAAGAATTAGCTCTAGAATTTTCTTCTCTAGGTATATGATGGATGGTGAATGTATCTAGAGATTTAATCATGTCCAAACATCGGTCCAAATAACTATTTAACAACCCGTCAAAACATTGGAATTCGCCTTTAATTTGTTGCACTACCAGAAGCGAATCACCAAAAGCATGTACATCCTTAACACCCATATCCAGTAAATTTTGTAAACCAAACAAAAGAGCCTCATACTCAGCTTGGTTATTCGTGCAAGGATATTCTAAGCGAACCGATGTTTCATATATAACATTATTAGGAGAAATCAAAATATTGCCGACGCCTTGTCCCTTTCTACAAACCGATCCATCAAAATAAAGTTTCCATGGGCATATGCTAACATAATTAATATCTTCTTCATCCTTAACCCTATGATCAAGAATGAAATCAGCGATAATTTGACCTTTCATAGCACACAACGACTCATATGTCAAATCATACTCTATTAGTGCATAAGCCCATTTACCAATCCTACCACTAAGAATCGGTTTTTGCAACATGTGTTTAACTACGTCGGCCTGACAAGCTACCACACAAGTACTGGATAGCAAATAAGGTCGAAACTTGGTACATGCATAATATAAGGATAAGCATAACTTTTCAATAAACACATACCGAGTTTCGGCGTCAATCAAGCGACGACTTAAGTATGCTATGATACACTCCTTCCCGTCATCTTCTTGTGCCAATACTGCGCCGATCACTTTATCTTGTGCAGCAATATATAATTTGAACGGCGCACCAGATTTGGGTGCACGCAACACCGGAGGATTCAACAAATATGTCTTTATGTTATTAAAAGCCACTCGTTGTTCTGCCCCCCAAGTGAATTCGGCTTCATTCTTTAGCCGAAGTATTGGAGCAAACGATTCAATCTTCCCTGCCAAGTTAGATATAAATCGTCTCAAGTAATTGATTTTCCCCAATAACTTTTGCACATCTCCTTTGCAAGTCGGCTGTTCCAGATTTTTAATTGCCTTTACTTTCTTAGGGTCAATCTCTATACCACCTTCATGAATTATAAATCCTAAGAATTTCCCAGCCGACACACCAAAAGCACATTTAAGGGGATTCATCTTCAACCCATACCGGCGCATTCTTTCAAAACCGAGTCGTAAATCGGCAAGATGATGCTTAAACCCATCCGATTTAACAACTATATCATCAATGTATATTTCTAATATAATGCCTAGAAGATCATGAAATATTAGATTCATGGCACGTTGATATGTAGCACCGGCATTCTTCAACCCAAAATCATGACTACCCACTCAAACAAACCGACAAAGCCAGGGCACCGAAAAGCAGTCTTAGACATGTCCTTTTCGGCCATAAATATTTGATTATAACCAGCATTGCCATCTAAAAAACTGATTATTCTATGTCCCGAAGCATTATTAATAAGGATGTCAGCAATAGGCATAGGATATTCATCTTTTGGAGTAGCCTTATTCAAGTCCCAAAAATCAACACATATTCTAATTTTGCTAGTATTCTTCTTTTCAACAGGAACAATATTAGACACCCAATCCGCATATCTACATGGCCGAATAAACTTTGCTTTTATCAACCGGTCAACTTCTTCTTTGATGCGGTCATACATGTTAGGATTAAAATTTCTACGCGGTTGCTTATACGGCCTAAAACCAGGTTTGATAGGTAATCTATGTTCCACTAAATCTCTATTTAAGCCAGGCATTTCGGTATAATTCCAAGCAAAGCAATCAACAAATTCTTTAAGTAACACGGTTACCTTGCTTTTCTGATCGGCTTTTAAATTAGCATTGATAAATGTAGGTCTCGGAGTGCTCCCATCACCAATGTCTATTTCTTCAAGTGGATCAGCCGATGAGAATCCATGCCCAAGCTTGTCCATGTCTTCAAATTCTTCAATAGTCTCATGCATATCGTTCTTTCCGGAACGATATTCTTCTGTACGTTTTTGTAACCATTTAATGCTATCTTCTTTATTCATCACTTACATAGATAGATCATTAAGCCGAGCTACATCAGCCGGCTGTACATTTATGGGTACAAAACCATCTCGACCTATACTAATGTAATCATAGTCCGATAGATCTCTACCGGTCAAGCATTGCATATCACCGAGTTGCCAATCAACCGACGCTTCTGTCAAGGCTATGCAAGTTGAGTTGTCTGCCCCAATCACCTCTACATCATCATCTACCCATTGAATTAAGCACTGATGCAAAGTAGATGGAATGCAACAATTCGCATGGATCCAGTCACGCCCTAACAGAATATTGTATCGGCCTTTGACATCAACTACAAAGAAAGCAGTCGGCAATGTCTTGCTTCCGACTGTAAGCTCCATAGATATAACGCCTTTGGCTTCAGATAGCTCTCCTGAAAACCCACTGAGTGCCATGTTGGTCTTCATTAGCTCGCTCTCCTTTCGGTTCAGCTTGGAAAACACCGAAAGAGGCATGATATTCACACCTGCGCCGCCATCAACAAGCATACGCCCAATAGGCTTGCCATCAACATGTCCTTTGATGAATAACGGCTTCAAGTGTTGGTCGGGTTTTTCTGGTTTTTCGAACATAGCCTTACCCGGCCCAAGAATTAACTCAGCAACCTCAGACTCAGGTGCGCGGAACTCGGCGGGCAATGCAAAAACCATGTTAATATCCATATCAGTGAATATATTGTTGCCATTCTCCGAGTTGACGCCGTCAACCTTGTCATCTGTCATGTCATCATCTGAGTACTTGCCATCATCTTCCGAGCAATCGCCACCATCTTCCGGATTGTGAGCGGTATCTTCTGAATAACTGGTGACTGCATCAACCGAGCCAGTGGGAGCATCAACCGAGTTATCGGCAACTGCATCTTCTTCTTTTGATATGCGCTTTTCTCTCCACACCAGTCGGGGTATCATTGGTCTATCCTCATTGAATTGCTCATCCCGCTTTTTCTCGGCTAGTTCTTTTTCGATTTCCAACGCTCGCAGCCGCTGCACTCGGTGTTTCTGAGTGTGATTTAATCCTGTCGGACACCATTGAGGTTCTGGTTTGGTCCCTGGAGCGACAGATTTGCTGCCCCCCGAACTACTCGGCATTTTCTGACGTACTGTCCTGTTGCCCCCCGAGTAACCCGGCCTGTACTGACTGCCTCCTGAGTATCTCGGCATGTTGCTTCTCATGTAACTCGGCCTGTTCCGAGTAGCCGAAACACCCTTCTGCTGATGCGATACACCCCCTGCTGCAAATTTCTGGCTTCCATTAGTACTTGGGTTCCCATGATTGAGCAAGCCAAAAATAACTAGAGACTGTCCAGGGGATGCACGTGAGCTGTTCTCTTTGATGAGTGGATCAATTATCACACCAACCGCTCCAATTTTCCGAGTTCCGCCGGCAGATTCAGTATGTGCATTAGCATCTTTTTCCTGAACAGAATTATCTTTCAACTCGGCAATGTCCTCCTTTCCTGGACTTTTCTTTTCACCGAGTTCTTTTGCAGACTTACGCACCCAAGTGAGCCCACGGCCATTACTATTTTTGTCAGCCACTTGGCGCACTGGTGACCGATCCCTTCGAATCGTGTCTTCATCAAACCGAGTCCTTTTCTGACGCACTGGCCCCCTGTGCATATTACTCGGCTGATTCCATTCTGGCCGAAAATAACCCGGTGGCCCCATAGGGTGTGGTGCCCAAGGATTAAACCCCCACGGAGGACACGGAGGAAAATATGGGTGCATAGGAGGTGGGCATCCCCAATAAGCCGGTTGCATTGGAAAACACGGCTGTTGCTCATATGAATTTCTCCCCCAATGCTCATGATCATCAAGTCTAGGAGGGGACCTCGGACGCTTGACTCCTCCAAGCCGATTGAACACATTGCTGTTTCTACGCGAAGTGTATTTTTCCAACAGCATGTTGACAGTCGGCTTTGGTCTTGGACCTTGCTTTTTCTTTCCATTGACTTTCCATACTCCGACCTCTGGGTTCCTGGGTTTAATCATTTTTGGTGGAGCATTCTCATCAACAGTAATTTTCTCCTTGGCTGACTCGGCCTGATCCGACCGAATTAGCATCCTTTTGCCTTCAAACTCGATCACATTAACAGGGAAAGGATCACTATCGAGCTTCATCTTGGCATCCTCTATGAATGTCAATCGTCCTTCGTTAACGGCCGATTGCACCTGTCGACGAAAAATATTACAATCATTAGTAGCATGTGAAAAAGAATGATGCCACTTACAGTAAGCTCTTCGTCCCAATTCTTCCGGAAATGGGATCATATGATTTCCTCTCAATCTTATTTGCTTCCCTTGCAATAACATATCAAAGATCTTATCACACTTGCTAACATCAAAAGTATATTTAATCTCATCTTTTTTAGCAGGTGTAGGTTTTAAAGCTGGACATGCAAAGGGTTTAGACTTTGGCCTTTGGATCCACTTGGCTACACATATGTCTAGATCATCATCACTAGCCGAATCATCTTCACACTCTAAAGTATTAACAGCAGGAATAACCTTATCTTTATTTTTGTTTTCTCTGAACCGACTAGATTGCTTAACTTCTTTAGCTCGGTTTTCCTGCGCCAAAGCCTTTTGTAACACTTGGTTTACATCTAAAAATTCCTGCCCTTCTAGTTTATCTTTAATGTGAGCATGCAAACCCGAAAAAGCTAGATCAGCCAAATCTTTTTCGGCTATATTTAAGTTGTAGCAGCGGTTCTTTACATCCCTAAACCTTCTAATGTAATCATGCACCGGCTCATTATACTTCTGCCTAACCATAGTTAGGTCAGAAAGCCGAAGCTCAGCTTCACCGCTATAGAAGTACTCATGAAATCGCTGCTCTAACTGTACCCATGAAGAAATAGAGTTAGGAGCAAGGGATGAAAACCAAGTAAATGCAGTGCCGGTTAAAGACAAAGGAAATAGTCTAACTCTATAAATATCTGAATTACCAAACTCACTGCATTGTGCTAAGAACTGTGCCACATGTTCAACAGTAGACCTATCACCTTCCCCGGTGAATTTAACAAAATCAGGGATCCTAACACCTCGAGGATAAGGAGTGGATTCAAAGTATTCGGGGTATGGTTTCCGATAGGTACGTGCCACACCTTTCGGCGCCAAACCGTATTGACTCAGGATCTCAGTTATTTGATCTTTCACACTAACATATGTTTGTGGAACAGCATGTGGTGGATTCTCCGGCAATATGGTTTGAGCATGTGAAGTTTGCAACGGAGGATCATTAGCTTGCGAATCAAGTACCGGCCCATATGGAATCCCGGTACTGACAGCTGGCGGCATAGGCTCTGAATTATTTACAATTCGGTGAGGGTTCGTACCAAAATGATTGTAACTCGGTGGTGAGTTTGCTCCGAGTTGATTGTAACTCGGTGGCGTGGTATATGCTACTGTTTGATAGTAGGGTTGCTGCATATTTGAATTCAAAACCCTACTTCGGTTATTGCTATCATAACTTTGTGCAACCGAAATAGAAACGATAGGAGGAGCAACACTAGGGATAAAGTTATGGGCCGAACTATTAGTATAGTTCCGGCCACTTTGATCATTGTTTAGAACAGCATGAATTTGATCTCTGTTAGCCGATGCACTTTCAACATGTTGCCCTCATGATTGAATATGATGAGATGAACCATCCCCTAAACCTTTGCTAAGTCGCTTTTCAAGTTCTTCAAATTTATCAGCCATGGATTTAGAAAGTGTGTTCATCGCATTTGTCATGTCGGATCCAAATTTGCTAGCTACGGACACATCAATTAAATGAGCAATTTCTTCGGTTGGCTTTTTTACCTCAGCATCGGAAGGACTTGGCGCAACTACCTTTTTGACGACGTCGTTCCTTGTCTTCTGGTATCCCGCCAAAAACATGTTCTTCTTTTCAGCGTTCTGTCTCCCGAGCTCCTGTTCAAACTCGCGCCGATCATCTTCCGACAGGTCATCGAACGTAACGGCGATGACGTTCTCCGGGTCGATGTCGCTCCCGTTCCTGGACACGGTATTCATCATGTCCTGAGTAGATGTTGCCCTTGTTCTTCTCGTCGCCGAGTAGATTGGAAGTACTCGGCGTTCTTCGTTCCCCAGCGGAGTCGCCAATTTGTGTTGGCGCAGAAATTTGCACCGCGCAACACCAAGATGCAAAGTCGCCAATCGTACTTTCGTGACGATGAACGGATGCTTTACGAACAAAGCAACAAAGGGTTCCTCGATTTCGGAGAGGAGATACGACCGCTTTTCAGCGCAAAGCGGCAAAGATGGGTTCCTCGATTTCGGAGAGGAGATACGGCCGCTTTTCAGCGCAAAACGGCAAAGGTTACCAAACCCTAGGGTTGCTAAGGCTCGGCCATGGGTAACGAGAGGTAAAAACAGTACGGGTAAAAATAGATGTATTTAGATGTATGTCGATTGTGTGTTCAATCGGCCGTCACCCCCAACATATATAAGAGGCGGTTGGACTTCCCGTACAAGCAAAGGATTCATCTAGGCTTTCCTTACAAGAAAATTACATCAATTCACGTCCTAGAGTCCTAGTTCTGGTCCCGCTCGGATTCAGCCCGAATCTGGTCCAATCTTCTGTCTTGCTCCTTGCGTGGGCCGTGGAATCTGCACATGACCTCCGATGGAGATGGTTCAAACACGAATTTTGTGGCTTCGACGAGGCCAATAATCCGTATGTTGATCACTTTTCCAAATAAGGCCATCTTGAATACTCCACGGGGTCATCTTTAACTTCGAGTCGGACTCGGTTATGTAGCTGACTGGACCGTCCGACTCTTGTAGCGTCTCTGCAGGTCGTATACTATGTCGGATGATGATGACTCCAAAAGCAAAGTTGACCGTTTCGACGTTACGAACAACTTTCATGTTGAACACTTTTTTATCCGAGGCCATCTAGATAATTATTTGAGCCCATCTTCAGCTTCTGGTCGGATTTGACAGTTTCCACCCCGGCAAGCTTTTCCCGGCAAGCTTTCCACCCCGGCAAGCTTCACCCCGGCAAGGTTTCCATCTCGGCAAGCTTTCACACCCCGGCAAGGTTTCCCCGGCAAGGTTTCCATCCCGGCAAGCTTTCTAGCTGTACCTTGCGGGTCTTTTTTGTGGCAGTAAACGACCTCGGATGAAAATGTGCCCAAAAGAAAAGTTGACCGTTTCGACGTTAAGAACAACTTTCATGTTGAACGTTTTTCGATTCGAGGCCATCTTGAATGGCTAATTGCTCACGCATTGTATCAGACACTCGCCAAGACGTGTCTGGTCTCCCGCATCTTATTTCGCCTCTTGACATGGCTGCATTCAGATAGCTCTAACTTTTGCATACGAACTCGGATTGAGACGATTTTTATATGAAAATCGACCGATTCGACGAGACGAAGACAATTCATGTAGAAAGTTTTCTCATATGAGATCATCTTGAGGGCGTAATCAGCCGAATAGTGTTCTGGATACAAAATCTCAGCACTTCGAACACAACTTCGGCCTCAGAGATGAGATCGGATGGCTATGGCACAAATATCAAAGTTTCTCTTTTCGACGATACTGAACTTTCTCACTTTGAGCACTTTTCCATTTGAGGCCTTCTTAATTATGTTTTTGACCATGCCAAAATCTGGTGTCAACACATGCCCCCCTGTTTTTCGGCAAAACTTGTGTGCCGAAAAATAACTTGCACAATGCTTTTTCTAAGGACGATGTCAACACTCCATCGGCCATTTATATTCTTAGGGCGATAATCATATATCGGCCACGTTTGCTCTTAGGGCGATAATCATATATCGGCCACGTTTGCTCTTAGGGCGATAATCATATATCGGCCATCGCCTATTTAGGCTTCTTGCCACACACTTGGATGGTACTTCTTCAGATATTTTCCATTGAGCGCTTTAGGCTGCTTCTCCCCTTGCAAATATTGTACAAAATATGAATTGCCAGGGACAATCTCTACAACTTTATATGGACCTTCCCAACTCGGCGACCACTTGCCGAATTTTCTATCTTTTGTTCCAATGGGTAAAATCGTTTTCCATACTAAATCTCCTATTTGAAACGACTTTTCTTTCACCCTTTTGTTATAAGCCTTGGCTACTCTTAATTTTTCTTTCTCAATTTCTCGCAAAGCTTTTAACCTTTCTTCTGGAACGTCATCTATTCTGTCCATCATCAAATCAGTATATTCAACAGCCGGCAAATCATTTTGTCTGGCTACCCTAAGAGCTTGCAACTTAAGTTCCACAGGTAACACCGCCTCCTGGCCATACACTAGCTCAAAAGGTGATACTTGAGTAGCTCCATGCTTAGATATTCTATGAGCCCATAAAGCTTCCGAAAGCACCTCGTGCCACCTTCTCGGATGTTCTTCAACTTTCTTCTTTATAAGCTTGATCAAAGTCTTATTGCTAGATTCGGCCTGTCCATTAGCTTGAGCATAATAAGGCGACGAATTCAACAATCTAATTCCATAAGATTCGGCAAATTCACGAAATTGATGGGACATAAAAGAAGCACCTTGATCAGTAGTCAAAGTTTGAGGAACACCGAATCTATGAATAATATGCTCCAAAACAAAATTAATTACTTCTCTATGAGTCATTTTCCTCAAAGGAATCGCTTCCGTCCACTTGGTGAAATAATCAATGGCTACTAGGACGAAGCGATGTTGTTTAGAAGACGAAGGATGTATCTCACCAATAAAATCTAAGCCCCATCCTCTAAACGGCCATGGCTTAATTATGGGATTCAACATAGCTGCGGGTGCTAATTGTATGTTGCCAAATTTCTGACAAGCTTCACAGCCTTTATAATAACGGAAACAATCTTCTAACAAAGTCGGCCAATAAAAACCTACTCTTTTTATCAACCACTGCATCTTATGAGCCGACTGGTGTGTCCCACATATGCCCTCATGCACTTCACCCATGGCTAATCTTGATTGGTCAGAATCCAAACATTTTAACAATAGCCCATCTATAGTTCGGCGATGTAACTCGTCGTTAAACAGAGTATACTTCAAAGCTTGTCGCCGAATTTTTCTATCTCTCGTTTGACTTGGATCTTTTAAATGATTAATCAAAGGAATTCTCCAATCTACAATCTCCGAATTAGTAGCTAATTCGGTCACTAGTGATAGTTCGTTTATTTGTAACTCGGTCTCACCCTTTGTAGCAATCAACATCGGTTTTTCTAAGACGAAGAACTTTCCTCTACTGATATTGTAACCGGATGCTTGCTATGCCAAAGAATTAGCTCTAGAATTTTCTTCTCTAGGTATATGATGGATGGTGAATGTATCTAGAGATTTAATCATGTCCAAACATCGGTCCAAATAACTATTTAACAACCCGTCAAAACATTGGAATTCGCCTTTAATTTGTTGCACTACCAGAAGCGAATCACCAAAAGCATGTACATCCTTAACACCCATATCCAGTAAATTTTGTAAACCAAACAAAAGAGCCTCATACTCAGCTTGGTTATTCGTGCAAGGATATTCTAAGCGAACCGATGTTTCATATATAACATTATTAGGAGAAATCAAAATATTGCCGACGCCTTGTCCCTTTCTACAAACCGATCCATCAAAATAAAGTTTCCATGGGCATATGCTAACATAATTAATATCTTCTTCATCCTTAACCCTATGATCAAGAATGAAATCAGCGATAATTTGACCTTTCATAGCACGCAACGACTCATATGTCAAATCATACTCTATTAGTGCATAAGCCCATTTACCAATCCTACCACTAAGAATCGGTTTTTGCAACATGTGTTTAACTACGTCGGCCTGACAAGCTACCACACAAGTACTGGATAGCAAATAAGGTCGAAACTTGGTACATGCATAATATAAGGATAAGCATAACTTTTCAATAAACACATACCGAGTTTCGGCGTCAATCAAGCGACGACTTAAGTATGCTATGATACACTCCTTCCCGTCATCTTCTTGTGCCAATACTGCGCCGATCACTTTATCTTGTGCAGCAATATATAATTTGAACGGCGCACCAAATTTGGGTGCACGCAACACCGGAGGATTCAACAAATATGTCTTTATGTTATTAAAAGCCACTCGTTGTTCTGCCCCCCAAGTGAATTCGGCTTCATTCTTTAGCCGAAGTATTGGAGCAAACGATTCAATCTTCCCTGCCAAGTTAGATATAAATCGTCTCAAGTAATTGATTTTCCCCAATAACTTTTGCACATCTCCTTTGCAAGTCGGTTGTTCCAGATTTTTAATTGCCTTTACTTTCTTAGGGTCAATCTCTATACCACCTTCATGAATTATAAATCCTAAGAATTTCCCAGCCGACACACCAAAAGCACATTTAAGGGGATTCATCTTCAACCCATACCGGCGCATTCTTTCAAAACCGAGTCGTAAATCGGCAAGATGATGCTTAAACCCATCCGATTTAACAACTATATCATCAATGTATATTTCTAATATAATGCCTAGAAGATCATGAAATATTAGATTCATGGCACGTTGATATGTAGCACCGGCATTCTTCAACCCAAAAGTCATTACTACCCACTCAAACAAACCGACAAAGCCAGGGCACCGAAAAGCAGTCTTAGACATGTCCTTTTCGGCCATAAATATTTGATTATAACCAGCATTGCCATCTAAAAAACTGATTATTCTATGTCCCGAAGCATTATTAATAAAGATGTCAGCAATAGGCATAGGATATTCATCTTTTGGAGTAGCCTTATTCAAGTCCCTAAAATCAACACATATTCTAATTTTGCTAGTATTCTTCTTTTCAACAGGAACAATATTAGACACCCAATCCGCATATCTACATGGCCGAATAAACTTTGCTTTTATCAACCGGTCAACTTCTTCTTTGATGCGGTCATACATGTTAGGATTAAAATTTCTACGCGGTTGCTTATACGGCCTAAAACCAGGTTTGATAGGTAATATATGTTCCACTAAATCTCTATTTAAGCCAGGCATTTCGGTATAATTCCAAGCAAAGCAATCAACAAATTCTTTAAGTAACACGGTTACCTTGCTTTTCTGATCGGCTTTTAAATTAGCATTGATAAATGTAGGTCTCGGAGTGCTCCCATCACCAATGTCGATTTCTTCAAGTGGATCAGCCGATGAGAATCCATGCCCAAGCTTGTCCATGTCTTCAAATTCTTCAATAGTCTCATGCATATCGTTCTTTCCGGAACGATATTCTTCTGTACGTTTTTGTAACCATTTAATGCTATCTTCTTTATTCATCACTTACATAGATAGATCATTAAGCCGAGCTACATCAGCCGGCTGTACATTTATGGGTACAAAACCATCTCGACCTATACTAATGTAATCATAGTCCGATAGATCTCTACCGGTCAAGCATTGCATATCACCGAGTTGCCAATCAACCGGCGCTTCTGTCAAGGCTATGCAAGTTGAGTTGTCTGCCCCAATCACCTCTACATCATCATCTACCCATTGAATTAAGCACTGATGCAAAGTAGATGGAATGCAACAATTCGCATGGATCCAGTCACGCCCTAACAGAATATTGTATCGGCCTTTGACATCAACTACAAAGAAAGCAGTTGGCAATGTCTTGCTTCCGACTGTAAGCTCCATAGATATAACGCCTTTGGCTTCAGATAGCTCTCCTGAAAACCCACTGAGTGCCATGTTGGTCTTCATTAGCTCGCTCTCCTTTCGGTTCAGCTTGGAAAACACCGAAAGAGGCATGATATTCACACCTGCGCCGCCATCAACAAGCATATGCCCAATAGGCTTGCCATCAACATGTCCTTTGATGAATAACGGCTTCAAGTGTTGGTCGGGTTTTTCTGGTTTTTCGAACATAGCCTTACCCGGCCCAAGAATTAACTCAGCAACCTCAGACTCAGGTGCGCGGAACTCGGCGGGCAATGCAAAAACCATGTTAATATCCATATCAGTGAATATATTGTTGCCATTCTCCGAGTTGACGCCGTCAACCTTGTCATCTGTCATGTCATCATCTGAGTACTTGCCATCATCTTCCGAGCAATCGCCACCATCTTCCGGATTGTGAGCGGTATCTTCTGAATAACTGGTGACTGCATCAACCGAGCCAGTGGGAGCATCAACCGAGTTATCGGCAACTGCATCTTCTTCTTTTGATATGCGCTTTTCTCTCCACACCAGTCGGGGTATCATTGGTCTATCCTCATTGAATTGCTCATCCCGCTTTTTCTCGGCTAGTTCTTTTTCGATTTCCAACGCTCGCAGCCGCTGCACTCGGTGTTTCTGAGTGTGATTTAATCCTGTCGGACACCATTGAGGTTCTGGTTTGGTCCCTGGAGCGACAGATTTGCTGCCCCCCGAACTACTCGGCATTTTCTAACGTACTGTCCTGTTGCCCCCCGAGTAACCCGGCCTGTACTGACTGCCTCCTGAGTATCTCGGCATGTTGCTTCTCATGTAACTCGGCCTGTTCCGAGTAGCCGAAACACCCTTCTGCTGATGCGATACACCCCCTGCTGCAAATTTCTGGCTTCCATTAGTACTTGGGTTCCCATGATTGAGCGAGCCAAAAATAACTAGAGACTGTCCAGGGGATGCACGTGAGCTGTTCTCTTTGATGAGTGGATCAATTATCACACCAACCGCTCCAATTTTCCGAGTTCCGCCGGCAGATTCAGTATGTGCATTAGCATCTTTTTCCTGAACAGAATTATCTTTCAACTCGGCAATGTCCTCCTTTCCTGGACTTTTCTTTTCACCGAGTTCTTTTGCAGACTTACGCACCCAAGTGAGCCCACGGCCATTACTATTTTTGTCAGCCACTTGGCGCACTGGTGACCGATCCCTTCGAATCGTGTCTTCATCAAACCGAGTCCTTTTCTGACGCACTGGCCCCCTGTGCATATTACTCGGCTGATTCCATTCTGGCCGAAAATAACCCGGTGGCCCCATAGGGTGTGGTGCCCAAGGATTAAACCCCCACGGAGGACACGGAGGAAAATATGGGTGCATAGGAGGTGGGCATCCCCAATAAGCCGGTTGCATTGGAAAACACGGCTGTTGCTCATATGAATTTCTCCCCCAATGCTCATGATCATCAAGTCTAGGAGGGGACCTCGGACGCTTGACTCCTCCAAGCCGATTGAACACATTGCTGTTTCTACGCGAAGTGTATTTTTCCAACAGCATGTTGACAGTCGGCTTTGGTCTTGGACCTTGCTTTTTCTTTCCATTGACTTTCCATACTCCGACCTCTGGATGGTTTAATCATTTTTGGTGGAGCATTATCATCAACAGTATTTTTCTCCTTGGCTGACTCGGCCTGATCCGACCGAATTAGCATCCTTTTGCCTTCAAACTCGATCACATTAACAGGGAAAGGTTCACTATCGAGCTTCATCTTGGCATCCTCTATGAATGTCAATCGTCCTTCGTTAATGGCCGATTTCACCTGTCGACGAAAAATATTACAATCATTAGTAGCATGTGAAAAAGAATGATGCCACTTACAGTAAGCTCTTCGTCCCAATTCTTCCGGAGATGGGATCACATGATTTCCTCTCAATCTTATTTGCTTCCCTTGCAATAACATATCAAAGATCTTATCACACTTGCTAACATCAAAAGTATATTTAATCTCATCTTTTTTAGCAGGTGTAGGTTTTAAAGCTGGACATGCAAAGGGTTTAGACTTTGGCGTTTGGATCCACTCGGCTACACATATGTCTAGATCATCATCACTAGCCGAATCATCTTCACACTCTAAAGTATTAACAGCAGGAATAACCTTATCTTTATTTTTGTTTTCTCTGAACCGACTAGATTGCTTAACTTCTCTAGCTCGGTTTTCCTGCGCCAAAGCCTTTTGTAACACTTGGTTTACATCTAAAAATTCCTGCCCTTCTAGTTTATCTTTAATGTGAGCATGCAAAAACGAAAAAGCTAGATCAGCCAAATCTTTTTCGGCTATATTTAAGTTGTAGCAGCGGTTCTTTACATCCCTAAACCTTCTAATGTAATCATGCACCGGCTCATTATACTTCTGCCTAACCATAGTTAGGTCAGAAAGCCGAAGCTCAGCTTCACCGCTATAGAAGTACTCATGAAATCGCTGCTCTAACTGTACCCATGAAGAAATAGAGTTAGGAGCAAGGGATGAAAACCAAGTAAATGCAGTGCCGGTTAAAGACAAAGGAAATAGTCTAACTCTATAAATATCTGAATTACCAAACTCACTGCATTGTGCTAAGAACTGTGCCACATGTTCAACAGTAGACCTACCACCTTCCCCGGTGAATTTAACAAAATCAGGGATCCTAACACCACGAGGATAAGGAGTGGATTCAAAGTATTCGGGGTATGGTTTCCGATAGGTACGTGCCACACCTTTTGGCGCCAAACCGTATTGACTCAGGATCTCAGTTATTTGATCTTTCACACTAACATATGTTTGTGGAACAGCATGTGGTGGATTCTCCGGCAATATGGTTTGAGCATGTGAAGTTTGCAACGGAGGATCATTAGCTTGCGAATCAAGTACCGGCCCATATGGAATCCCGGTACTGACAGCTGGCGGCATATGCTAAGTCGCTTTTCAAGTTCTTCAAATTTATCAGCCATGGATTTAGAAAGTGTGTTCATCGCATTTGTCATGTCGGATCCAAATTTGCTAGCTACGGACACATCAATTAAATGAGCAATTTCTTCGGTTGGCTTTTTTACCTCAGCATCGGAAGGACTTGGCGCAACTACCTTTTTGACGACGCCGTTCCTTGTCTTCTGGTATCCCGCCAAAAACATGTTCTTCTTTTCAGCGTTCTGTCTCCCGAGCTCCTGTTCAAACTCGCGCCGATCATCTTCCGACAGGTCATCGAACGTAACGGCGATGACGTTCTCCGGGTCGATGTCGCTCCCGTTCCTGGACACGGTATTCATCATGTCCTGAGTAGATGTTGCCCTTGTTCTTCTCGTCGCCGAGTAGATTGGAAGTACTCGGCGTTCTTCGTTCCCCAGCGGAGTCGCCAATTTGTGTTGGCGCAGAAATTTGCACCGCGCAACACCAAGATGCAAAGTCGCCAATCGTACTTTCGTGACGATGAACGGATGCTTTACGAACAAAGCAACAAAGGGTTCCTCGATTTCGGAGAGGAGATACGACCGCTTTTCAGCGCAAAGCGGCAAAGATGGGTTCCTCGATTTCGGAGAGGAGATACGGCCGCTTTTCAGCGCAAAACGGCAAAGGTTACCAAACCCTAGGGTTGCTAAGGCTCGGCCATGGGTAACGAGAGGTAAAAACAGTACGGGTAAAAATAGATGTATTTAGATGTATGTCTATTGTGTGTTCAATCGGCCGTCACCCCCAACATATATAAGAGGCGGTTGGACTTCCCGTACAAGCAAAGGATTCATCTAGGCTTTCCTTACAAGAAAATTACATCAATTCACGTCCTAGAGTCCTAGTTCTGGTCCCGCTCGGATTCAGCCCGAATCTGGTCCAATCTTCTGTCTTGCTCCTTGCGTGGGCCGTGGAATCTGCACATGACCTCCGATGGAGATGGTTCAAACACGAATTTTGTGCGCTTCGACGAGGCCAATAATCCGTATGTTGATCACTTTTCCAAATAAGGCCATCTTGAATACTCCACGGGGTCATCTTTAACTTTGAGTCGGACTCGGTTATGTAGCTGACTGGACCGTCCGACTCTTGTAGCGTCTCTGCAGGTCGTATACTATGTCGGATGATGATGACTCCAAAAGCAAAGTTGACCGTTTCGACGTTACGAACAACTTTCATGTTGAACACTTTTTTATCCGAGGCCATCTAGATAATTATTTGAGCCCATCTTCAGCTTCTGGTCGGATTTGACAGTTTCCACCCCGGCAAGCTTTCCACCCTGGCAAGCTTCACCCCGGCAAGGTTTCCATCCCGGCAAGCTTTCACACCCCGGCAAGGTTTCCCCGGCAAGGTTTCCATCCCGGCAAGGTTTCCCCGGCAAGGTTTCCATCCCGGCAAGCTTTCTGGCTGTACCTTGCGGGTCTTTTTTGTGGCAGTAAACGACCTCGGATGAAAATGTGCCCAAAAGCAAAGTTGACCGTTTCGACGTTATGAACAACTTTCATGTTGAACGTTTTTTGATTCGAGGCCATCTTGAATGGCTAATTGCTCACGCATTGCATCAGACACTCGCCAAGACGTGTCTGGTCTCCCGCATCTTATTTCACCTCTTGACATGGCTGCATTCAGATAGCTCTAACTTTTGCATACGAACTCGGATTGAGACGATTTTTATATGAAAATCGACCGATTCGACGAGACGAAGACAATTCATGTAGAAAGTTTTCTCATATGAGATCATCTTGAGGGCGTAATCAGCCGAATAGTGTTCTGGATACAAAATCTCAGCACTTCGAACACAACTTCGGCCTCAGAGATGAGATCGGATGGCTATGGCCCAAATATCAAAGTTTCTCTTTTCGACGATACGGAACTTTATCACTTTGAGCACTTTTCCATTTGAGGCCTTCTTAATTATGTTTTTGACCATGCCAAAATCTGGTGTCAACACCATCAAGAACCTGCTAAAGCGTAAAGCTCATCCACACTTCGGCGACTTCTCAAGACCTTCTTCCCAAGGTCCGCTCGGCGACAGCATCACCCTTAAAGGGATGCAACCCCGCACAGAGGAATATGAACGGACAGGCGACAGGGCACATCGAGGACGTCATGCCACCAATCGAAGACCCCTGGTACAACCTCCCCTCTGTAAATTTTATATTTCACCCTCAAATACCTGTAAACAGTTGCTTCGACAAACGGAGCTATAAGAATCATTGAGCAAATACAAGACCATTATACATGGCCGTTTCGTTGTATTTTATATTTCCTCTGTTCTTCCCTTATCAACTCTCCTTGCGATAACTGTTCGGTATACATCATGAGGCAACCGGCTAATAGACCGGGGGCTTGAAATTAAAAAATCGCCCTGAGCATCACCGCAACACAACGGGTCGTGTGCTCAGCGTCTTGGATTTTGTTTTATATGCATCGGATCTGAACTATGTCTTGGGTCAATAGTTGGGTTGCCCGGCTCCTGTGTTTGCCCTCTTACGTTCCGCTCGTTCGGCTAAAAGGGCAAAGGGGGAACCACTGCGATTGTGTTTCCAGCTCGTCTGGTCAAGCACCTCAGCGGAGAAAGCCGAAAACTGACCGTCATAGAAAGTGAGAACCGGTCTGCAAATCCGAGCACAAGTGTCATACTAAATGATCGATAGAGGTTATGCCGTGTTATACGATGGGTTTTGTTCTTGTACAAACCATGTGATGCTGGCTCCGGCCCCGGTACATCCGAACATCACACCACACTGGGGGCTGGTCATCGGCCCCCACATTTTTTCTACGCTCCCACGGCTAAGTGAAAGCGATGAAGCATCATAGTCCGATTGCCTCGTCCCGCTCGCACTACCGCCTTCGGGCACCGATACCTCGGCTAAGGGTAACAGTACGTATACAGAGACACCCCGCGTAGTATCTACGCGGGGGCTGAAGCCGACGACTCACATCTTTCAGATAAACCGGCCACATAGGAGTCTAAATATAAATAAACTACTCATAAGACATGATAAACCATGCAACACTAATCATAAAGCGTTAAGGTCTTCGGACATATTACATCGCACTCATTCATACAAAACATCTTTGGAGCATTGGGCCTTTATTGCCCGAGCACCCTCCATTACTGCGGAGAAATATAGCTCGGGGCGCCTATGCTCCTTTCCAGGAGGTGGAGGTGCGGTAGCCATCTCGGTCGGCTTAAGCTTCGGCCTGTGCACCATGGTCTTGGCAAAGGCCATCCGGGCTCCCTCGATGCATGTTGAACGTTTTAGCACGTCAATCCGAGGCGCAGCATCGCATAGCTTCTGCACCAAGCTGAAGAAGCTACTCGGCAACGACCCTTTAGGCCACAGCCGGATGCAAAGGTCCTGTGCAGCTCCATCAGTTGCTTCATTTGCTCGATGAGGAGAGGAGAGCGTTCGGGGGACTCAAATTGTGCCCAGAACAGCCGAGCCTGATCATCCTCCTCCCGCGAAGCATAGAACTTGTTCGCGTCCGCTGCACTCTTCTGGAGATCCGCACAGATGCCTGAGGAACGCCACACCTGGGTGAGCAAAGCAAACCTGCTACCACCAAAGGCACATTGTAGCGAATACGGCTTACCGGCTGTGATAGCCTTGACTTGGCGAAGCTCCTCTTCAGAAGACCGCCTATCCACCCGCTCCTTCTGGAGCTCGGATTTTAGCGCGGCTAGCTCGGTGGCTTGTTCTTTGCCTTTATGCTCAAGGGCCTCGCACTTCGTGCCGGCGTCCTTGAGCTCTTGCTGCACCTCCTCCACCCGGGCCTCATGCTTGGCACTTGCAGCCTTCAAATCGGAAAGCGCGGCTGCTGCTTGTTCGGCGGCCGCCTTCTCATCTGCGGCCTCTTGCTTCATTTTCTTGAGCTCGGCCTTGAGTTTTTCAACCTCCAAAGCGGAAGCTGTAGAAGCAATAACTAACTAATTACACTGGGTAACCAGTGCGGATCATTAAACAGCCCGGATATTCGAATTCGGCTTACCTTGTGCCTCGTCGAACCTCTTGTTCAGGCTATCAAGCTCCTCTTTGGAGATCTTGAGCTTCCGATTTAGCTCGGTCAGCTCAGCGGCATTAACGGACGTCGCCGATGATGAGGCCTATAAATAATAATAATATATGCATCTAGTTATGTGCATTCCAACCTCCAAACTGTCAAAGATACGACCCTCTGTTCGGTCCTCTTACGGGTTTTCCGAACATTGTAGGACCAAATGGTGCCTTGTGCATCATTGTTCATTCCTTACTATTTGACCCCCGGATGCGTTTTTGCAAACCCATCCGGGGCTCGGGGGCTATTACATATATAAAGATAGCACAAACTTAAAATTAGCGTTGTTCGGGAAAAGGGTATTACGTGACTCACCTTGAAGCCCGCCAAGAGACCATTGAAGGCCTCTTTCAGTCCGTTATCAACGGACTGAATCCCTTGTAAAACCGCACCCATAAGAGTGCGGTGATCCTCGGAGATGAGGGCGCTTGCTAGCGCCTCCTTCATTACCAGCCACCCAGTCGTCGGTGGCATCGGTGGTGACCGGACAGTCTGATCTCTGATCGGAGACTGAGTCGGTAGCTCCGGAGGCACAACATGCTCCGGAGATGTTCTCGGAGGGGACTGGGCATCCCTTCGCCCTTCCTCTTTGGCGGCCAGGGGAATATTCTCCCCCTGGTCTTCAACGGCCTGGGGGGTTTCCTCTCCCTGGCCTTCGGCGGCCGTGGCATCAGCCTCGGCCATGGCATGGTCACCCCCATCGCCCGTGTTCGGCTCCAACGGAGCCTGACTGGACGACACGTCCGCGGCCCCCGGAGGTGTGGGGTGCGATGCAGTCCCGCTCTCCGCCAGCTCGGCGGGTGGAGACTCCCCATCCGATATTTGGTCGGACGGGAGAACGCGCGGTGGGCTGTAGATCGAAAGACATGCTTGTATTTAAAACACTGAAAAACTTTGCATAAATAACCCGGGAGTCTTCGGATTCATACCTTTGAGCAGGGGGCTTGACCCTTAAGCTCCTTCATGTAACCTTCTCAAATTCCTCGGATTCTGCGTCAGAATCCGCAGAATCCGAGCTATCATCGGGTAGGATCAACCTCGCCCGGTGCGCCCTCTTCAGGGCAGGAGGAGCTGCATCCTCCGCGGCGTCCGATGACGCCGCCCTCTTTCTTGTAAGGGGGGAAACGCCTTCCCCCCCCCCCCTCCTCATGCTCCTCCTCATGACTAGAGGAGGCATGGGTTTCCTCGGACGCAGCGTCTGGCTGGTCCTTTATGCGGAGGCCCTCTCTGGCCTTCTTTTTCTTCTCCTTCTTCTCGGGCGCCGAGTACGGCGCCACAACGAGCATTGGCGTCAACAACTCCGACCTGGGGTCTTCGGGTTGTGGAGCTGGGCAGTTAACTCTTGCGGATTTGCTCAACCACTTCTGCGAAAGTAAGGGAGAAGGCGTTCAGTCTTTTTGGCCGAAGAAGCAGAGTCAGCGGATTAAAATTATGCCATACCTTGGTGGGGGGGGGGGGTTATCGGTGCTTAGGCCCGAATCCTCTTCCTTGGCCGGCCAGCTTTTCCGAGGCTTGAACAAAGCCTTCCACAGCTTCTCAGGGGTGGTGCGGAAGAGTTGGCGCACAGTAGGCTCGTCCTCAGGCCAGTAAGCCCACATGGGGGAGGCCCAGCGCTGGCAAGGGAGAATACGGCGGTGGAGCATAACCTGGACTACGTTAACCAACTCCACCTTGGCCTCGATCACCGAGGTAATGCGCTTCTGCAGCAGCTTCACCTCGGCATCCGACCCCCAGTCAAGGCCCTTCCTGAGCCACGAGGTCAACCTCGTGGGGGGGTCCGGATCTGAACTCGGCAGGCGCCGCCCAGTTTTCGTTCCTTGGCTCGGTGATGTAGAACCACTCCTTCTGCCAGATCTTGATTGTGTCGATGAAGGTGCCGGTTGGCCACTCGACGCGGGGGAGCTTGCTGATTACCGCCCCTCCGCAATCTGCGTGCTCGCCAGCCACGGTCTTCGGCTTGACGTTGAAGACCTTGAGCCACATGCCGAAGTGCAGCTCGACCCGCAGAAAGGCTTCACAGAGGATGATGAAGGACGAAATATGCATAAAAGAATTCAGAGGCAGGTCGTGGAAGTCCAACCCGTAGAAGAACATAAGGCCCCTGACGAAGGGGTGGAGCGGGAAGCTCAGTCCCCGGATGAAATGGGGGACAAAGACTACCCTTTCGCCGGGCTTGGGGGTGGGGACGACCTGTTTCGCCTCTGGGGCGCGGTGGAAGACGTTGGCGGGGAGGTAGCCGGCGAGCTTTAGCTCCCGGATATCCTGGTCGGTGACCGTGGAGGCCTCCCACTTGCCCATGGAGCCTGAACCCGCCATGGCTAAGCTCGGAGGGGAAGCTAAGGAAGAACTGGATCTAGGCTCTTGGAGCTTGGAAGGATGGGGCAGGCGGAGGATGCGAATGGAAAGCGTGCTTAATCCTTGGGGTTTCTTCCCCTTTTATGAGGCGTCACGCAGATTAACCTCCCCCTGCTGTGCCGAGAGTCTCTCCGCTTCCCAAGGCATGCGTGCCGTTATGCACGCGCAAAATAAACCTCGGGTGTTGATTAAATCCCGTGTAAAACGGAACACGATCTATACATTGATGAGTCGTGTCGATACAAAAGTGGCCTCGAACCACGAATCGAGTTGTTGTAACTGGTTCAGCGGTCGTGGTAGGCCACGACCCTTCGTCAGAGGGGGACTGTTTACACTCTGACGATTGGCCTTCGGGGCTAAGCCACTCATGGTGCCCGAACAATTGTATGTCCGGAAGAGCTACGCGTCATCGGAAGTCGGACTGGTCCCAGCCGATCATTGAGAAGAAAGGAGAACTCACCCCTCAAGCCGAAGATTCTGATCACGGGAAGCTGCTGGTGCTGTGACCCTTGGCGTTGGGGGCTAGTTCGGGGGCTACTGAGGGAGTCCTGGACTAGGGGGTCCTCGGGCCGCCGGCCTACCTTCTACTAGGCCGGCTCGATGGGCCGCTTTCTGGCCATCATGGGAAGGGCCGAATGTATCGAAGACCCCACGTTCCAGAAGGAAGCCTCGAAGGCGCGTCGTGCACTCCAAGTCAAGATGAGGAGATCGGCATTCTCCATCCCCGGCAGGTGACCTGTCATGTGTAAACCCTAGGAACCCCCCGGTGTCTATATAAACTGGGAGGGTTTTAGATTATAGGGCAGAGAAACTCATCTAGGGTTTTAGCTAGTCGATCTCGAGGTAGATCAACTCTGTAACCTTCATAACATCAATATAATCAGGCAGGACGTAGGGTTTTACCTCCATAGGAGGGCCCGAACCTGGGTAAACATCGTCTCCCTCGTCCCTTTGTTACCATCGCTCCTAGACTCACAGCTCGGGACCCCCTACCCGATATCCGCCGGTTTTGACACCGACACCTCCCTCCAGCAAGGATCGATGTCTGATGCGCCTCCATGGTCTAAGGCCACATGAGACTAGGCAAACATGTTGCGCCACCGACATGAGGCGAGAAACCCTAAACGACTGAGTCATGAGAGAACAAGGACAAAGGGGTACGAGACGTGGCCTTCGTTTTGACGATTTCAACCAGTGGACATCTTATATATGATAATTATCAAGAAATACAATAGTCGGTGACGGTGTCCTGGACTAAGGGGTGTTAACCCGTATGGCCTGTCTTCCATGGGCCAGGCTGATGACCCACCGACCAATGAAGGAAGGACTACTAGAGTTTTAATCCTCGACATGAGCAAGATGGAAACTATTGAAGACTTGTCGTGTACGTTAATGAGTGTCCTAGTAGTCAGCTTGTTTATTCCTAATCTGTAATCGACCATGTGTGTAACCTAGGTACCCCCGATGCATATATAAGCCGAGGGGTTTTAGTCTTTAGGACACGATTACCAGCCTTAGGGTTTAGAACACAATAATACGATCTCGAGGTAGATCATCTTGTACTATGTATCCCATCAAATCAATACAAACAAAGCAGGACATGGCGTTTTACATCCTTGAGAGCGCCTGAACCTGGGTAAACATCGTCTACCTTGTCTCGTTAACCATTGTCCCTAGATCTACAACACGGGACCCCCTACCAAAGATCCGCCGGTTTTAGCATCGACATTGGTGGCCCATACAGGTCCTGTTGTATGGTCACGAGGGATAAATGGCTCGTCTTCAGATCAACGACGACATCGGCTATGGAGGAATCTTTGTCCCCGGCCAACTTTTCCCGTCCGCCTACATCGTCCTTCATGCCGATCCGGTCGGCCATCTCGGGTGGATCAAAAGCTTTGCCCCATGTCATATGATCAGATTTGGGAGCTTGGAGTATGTTGCCTATTCCCATGGTGATCTCATCCTCTCAAGTCAGATGTCAAATCAGCTCAAGAGTTCCACAAACACCATGGCCTTAATCTCGGATGCAACCTTGGATCCGAACCTTGGATCGGGTCTCCCTTCGGAATCGACTTCGAGTTCGGATATGATCTCCTCACTTCCAGACCAGGCGTTAACCTTGGTTGGTGGCTCTTCATAATAATTTTCAATAGGTAGATGGAATTTAAACCACGTTTCCTTAGTGTCGGGGATATTCCCCACAGTTTGACCCGGCCAGGAGTATGACCCGGCCCATCATTTGGTGGCTCATACGGGCTCCGTGTTTACCGGGTCAACCTGGACGACAAGGCCCAAGGCCCAGTGTGCACCCCATGGAAGGCGGCTCATAGAGAGGCCTGGAGGGCCGGCTCATCGAGAAGGCCCAAGAAGAGGAAGAATTCCCTCACAAGAGAAACAAAACCCGGATTAGGATTCAAGAGAGACTAGTCCTAGTCCTACTCCCAGTATGACTCTACATGTAAACCTACCCCTTCAACTTATATAAGGAGGGGTAAGGCACCCCAAGAGGGACAAGTTCAAGTCATTAGAGATAGATAGATTAGAAATCCTCTAGACTAGAGGTAGCGATTCTGCACCCTTGTAATTGAGATCATCGTGATCATCAATACCCACAAAGCAGGACGTAGGCTTTTACCTCCATCGGAGGGGCCGAACCTGGGTAAACTCGCGTCTCTCGATTCCGTCCAATCCCTCTCAAGCCGCCACCTAGTAGCGATGGCCTCACACCTAAGTTCTCTCACGAGGACATCTTGCCGTGACAAAACCACGATAGTTGGCGCCCACCGTGGGGCTACGCACGGTGGTGTTGTGTTCTTGAAGGGATCTCTCCTAGGGATCGAGAAGCTTATGACCCGCCGGATCCGCAAGAGCCGACACGGAAGAATCTTCATCAACTCCAAGTTCATCAGCCGAGATCAAGAGCCATCGCCTGTCTCCGACTCGACCTCGTCTTTGAGCCGCCATGGCGCCGGCCTCCGACGCGCCTCGCCTCGTCAGCCACGGCCGTGCCAAGCCGGTTTCGCTTCCGCCTCACCTCCGTCGAGCCGCTGCCTCGGTTTGTCTCAACCCACCGGCCGCTTCCGCCATTTCCACTTCGAGCCGGCACGCTACTCCGAGACGCCACTTCCTCCTCGGCCGCCGCCGTCATAGCCACGGCCTTGCCCCTGCTCGACCTTGCCTCGAGTCGACCCTGCTGACGTGCCTCGCCTCATCAGCCACGGCCGTGCCAAGCCGGTTTCGCTTCCTCCTCACCTCGCGCCGCTCTGAGCCGTTGGCGCCTCTCCATCGCCTCTGCCGGCCGCCTCCAAGGTGCCTGCCTCAGCCACCGTCGTCCGAGCCGAGGCCCTCGCTTCCGCCTCGGGCTACCCCGCGTCGCGCCACCTCTGCCGCGCGTTGCCTCGAGCCGCCCCCGCGCGAACCTCGCGTCGAGCCTCCGCCGACTCGTCCCCGCCTTCGAGCGACCCCTGCGGCGTCGTCTCCGCGGCCTCAAGCCGGCCGCCAAGGCCTCGCTTTCCTGCCGTTTCGTTGACCCGCCTCACCTTGCCGAGCGGCCTCCTCAATCGCTGCCCTCGCGGCAGTAGTTGATGCCTCACCTCAGCCACTCCGTTGCCTCGCGACAGGCGCGCAAACCACCGTCTCTGCGGTCTAGTCAACAACGACACCCGAGGCCGCACCAGCGTTTGCGATCGTCCGACAAAAAATACCAGGTGCTATTTGCCCTTTCTGTTTTCAGTACATATTAATTCATGAGAGAACAATTACTCCGTCTCTTGCAATATTTTTACGCAGGACAATTATTCATTATCAAAGTGGCATTATAACGTGGAGATGGAGCGCGCGCCAACATCATGTTGCACTGGTGTATGTCTGTGCCGTGCTGCACCGGCTTCTAGCGCCGCGGCCGTCTCGCCGTCCGCACCGGCCTACAACGCCACAGCCGACTCACCATCCGCGCAGGTTTCCAACACCGCAGCCGATTCAAGGGTCAACGCCAGCTTAAAAACGCCGCGGCCAACTCTCGCACCCGCGCTATCAAGTCGGTTTCAAACGGCATGGCTGACTTTCACGTCTACATCAACACGCTGGGGCCGCGCTCACCCGCCAGTATGAGCTGCCCAACGGATGCGCGAGAGCCGCCGCCCTCGCGGTCTGGTTTACATCAACATACCGGGGCTGCGCCCACCCGTACGAGTCGCCAAACGGACACGCGTAAGACGCCCCCGCGGCCTGGTCTCCATCAACAATGCCGCGGCCGACTCGCGCGTCCGCACCGGCTTACAACGTCGCGGCCGACTTTCGCGACCGCGCCGGCTTAACAACGCCGCAGCCGACTCCCGCGTCCACGCCATGTTTCCGGCCAACTCTCACATCTACATCAACACATCGGGGCCGTGACCGCCCGTACGAGCCGCCCAACGGATGCGTATGAGCCGCCGTCCCCGCGGTCTGGTCAACATCAACACGCCGGTGCCGCGCCTGCTCGCTCGAGCCGCCCAGTGGACGCGCGCAAGACGCCATCCCCGCGGTCTGGTCAACATCAAACATGCCGGTGCCATGCCTGCTCACTAAAGCCCCCCAACGGATGCTCGTGAGTCGCCGCCCTGCGGTCCGATCTACAATAACACGCCGGTGATGTGCCTGCTCGCTCGAGCCGCCTAACGAACGCTCGTGAGTCACCGCCCTGCGGTCTGATCTACAATAACACGCCGGTGCCGTGCCTGCTTGCTCGAGCCGCCCAACGAATACGCGCGAGCCGCCACCCCCGCGATCCGGTGTACTCCAACAACGATGGAGTAAAAAAGGGAAATATATATCTATTATCGAACTCCACTCGTGCCGGGTTGTCCAATGGATAGGCACACTTGTTTGCCGTCCCCTGATCCGGTCTGCTTCGACACATAAAAGAAAACAGGAGAGCCAGATCCACAGAGGAACCATCCCTGGAGAAGCTAACGTTTGAGCCAGCCATCATTTGAGCCGGCAAAATTCACAGAGCCAGCAGCAAAGAAACAAAACATGGCCCTGGAGGAGAAGGGAGAGCTGGACCAAGAGACAATAACAAAGAATGGGTCAAGAGGCATATGAACTCAATTTGGCCACGACATTTAAAAACTTATTCAGAATTTATACTACAAATGCCCTTCAGTGCCAATGGCAAACAATGAAACAAAAAGGAGAATAATGGATAATCAAAAATAGTGCACAATATACTATTTTGGAGCAAGGAAAACAATCTTGCCAGGCAATTCAAGCTTGCAGCAAAGGTGTACTGATCCTTAACAGTCCAAAAAAATCGAAGTAGTAAAATACATTTGGAACATAAGGAATAACCATAAGTAGTAATATACCTTAGATGTTTTGTGATTGTATAGCTTACTGTGAGCTCAAAGAAAAATATAGGTGTGGATCTTTGTGAATGCCTAAATGCATCAATACGGGCATCACAACTCATTTATCATTGCTTTGGGCAAAAAGAAGCCAAAAAAGCATATTTATCCAAATATGTGTAGAAATTTCCTGGAATCTCTTTACATATATAGCTTGCTTTATGGCCGAAAGCTTGAATTAGCATGGTGATTCCTAAGTGCATTGCCATATAATAAATATGACACTAACTTGGCCATTCACCATACTTCAGGAATAAGAACATCGTTAGAAATTAATATCTATCTTGCAGTAGATTCCTGATGTAGAACATGAGAGTTAGCACAAATTCATACCATAACAATCTAAGGACCAAGGATCCAAGGGGCAGTATAGCCATCAAACTGAAACTGTAAGATTACCTCTAGAAGAACTCACACTATTCACACGAGCAACACAGAGATACAACAGTATAGTAGCTTCTCTCCACTACACCAGCAGACCTGTATCCATTGCTAACATAGCGCAGGAAAGCGATAATAAATGTAACAATAAAAGAAAAATACAATACAAATGAAAATCTAGATACCATCGAGCATGCCTGATTGGTAAAGAAATGTTGCAGACTATGCAAATAAATAAAGGTACATTCTTCAAAGTACGAATGAGCTGAACTAATTTCTCACACTGTGAAGAAAGTAACGAGAGATTTTGTAAACTAAGAATTCAAATAGCAAGTAAAAGGAAACTAAACTTACAAATAAACCGTCTTCATTCCTTTGCAAAATATGTTGCACTTATCACCAAAATATATTGTACCTGAAAGTTAATGGTAAGACAATGGAAAATTGTATTCACTCTTTACCACTGTAAGGAAGATAACTTTGCCATACCAACTTCTAGCTCGTAGGCGGCAAGGGCATTGTGGAAACCAATCCAGAGCGTCACTCGCATTCCCGTTATAATGTTCTTTACTAATCATCCACCGCAAGTGGCGCCCTCTCTTCTAACCAAGTTCGTATATAAAACTATAAACTGGCCATAGTAACCCACCAAAGCATTAGACGGCTGAGCCAATTCATAGGCTGAAAATGGATGACTACTTTGCAGTAAAGGTAACTGTGGATTAGAGCATACCAAGCGAGCTGCCAATTAGAAGTCAGTTTGTAGTGTGATATCATTTCTTTCAAACCTGTTCTCCTTAATAAACTAAAATCGGTTTTGCTAAATCACATCTAGATGTGACATAAGTATTGCACATCTAAGTCCTATATCATTGATCTTACGTGGAGATTTGTGTGGATATTTCTTTTTTTCTTTCCTTTTTTCTTTTTTTGTTTCATTTAGTCATTTAGATGTGCAATAACTATGTCACATCTAGATGTGTCCTAGACACTCCCAACTAAAATTGAGGGACGAGCTAAATTAGCAATACTATATGGAAGTAAAGTTGAGAAGTGTATCAAAAATCTAACCAATAATAAAGAACCTCTGTAATCCGCGGATGACCCCAGCTCATCCCCATCGAAGATCACTCGCGCCAGTCAAACCCGACCCGTGCTCCGCCGCCGTCTTGCAAGCCTCGAGCTCGCCCACGCCGGACCAAAGCACCACTGTTGGCTGTCCCCCGAACTGTGCTCCATCACCGCTGTCCTCACCTTGACCTCGCCCGAGCCGGAACCGGCACCGCCGCCCCTCCCCGACCTCCACTGCTGGTCGGTGCATCTGCATAGATTTGGGAAGGGGAGGCGACGGGTGCAGAGGGGAGTCAAGCATCGCACTGGGGCTTAGAGTGGTGCAAATTTGTCAGGACGGAGCAGCAGAGCATTGGGGCGGCGCACGGGAAGGCGTATATGCTGGCGGAAGGCAGAGCAGCGGAGACCGGAGTGGTAGGGCGGCAGCCAGCAATCCTATAGCGCAGGGCGCTCGAGATGAGGAGGACGGAGAAGAGGGGATCGGGATAGACACAGACGTTCTATCGGCCCAATATGTGCCACGTTTACCTTAGCAGGCCACGCAGAGACACTGTCTGGGTCAAAGCGGCAACTGTAATTCTCTCACAGAATGACAGGTTGGGCCCACGTGTTTTTCCTAGCCTCGATCAACCAAGGAGCTCCAATTCGTGGGAGCTTAGTAACTGTACAGACTAGAAGAGAATGTGCGCCTTGCCGCGCCGTTTTTCTTTATGATTGTAAAGCCAGCTTGATCTTTTTTTCTTGTATTTAGACATAACATGCATATGTGTTTCATCCCATATCTCACAGCCTATCATCAGTCATGGAATAGGTGGCGTCTTAACATTTTTTCATATTCAGCAGGAGTAAGAGTGAAGGTAATCAATACAATTTAGCGAACATTGTATGACAGATAGAAAATGTCAGATATTGACCAAACAAAAGTATGCAAACCATGAATTAAAAAATAAAATAATTTACCAATTCAGTGTAAGCTGATGTATTTTATTTCGATCTTATAGAATGAATTTGCATGTAAGTAGTGAATAGAAAGCACTTCTCTGAATCTCCGTGAAGATATCTTACTCACGTAATGGTAGAGTGGGGTGTTGTCCTTCCCTCACAACAATGTAATTTATAATGAAGAAAAGCAAAGTGAACAAAATAACAACCTATTTAGTAATATGGTTCGACTTCCTAACCAGGCGTAGTAGACACCGCGAGCAACCTAGACAACGCCTTCATGAAGGAGAACGAAACTGGGAAGCCGTCGTTGTCCGATCCGGAAACCCGGACCTAGGGTTTTCCCTGATGCTCGAAGAGGGGCACAGAAACAGCCATGGCAGCGCCTCCAGGAAGGGGACGACACCCGCGGATGTCGCCGCTGCCAGCATAAGATGCAGGGATTTCGCCCTGACCAATTCCAAGCAATCCCAAGCCGTCAGAATACGAGTTGAAGAGGAGGTCGTCGGGTGTAGGCCTGTGTTGCGACTGTCGAAAGGGGAGCCACGCGTGACGCCGAAGGAGACGCTAGGCATCGCCGGACACGCGAACTCCGGAGGAGTGCGAGGATGCTTGGCTGCGCGGTATGAGATGTGGCAGGGATGGGACGGTGACCGTAGTCCCGGACAAGTCAGGATCTGGAAGGAAGCACGGATTCGGACCACCGGGGCCGGAGTAGCAGCGGCGCCGACGGGCCCAAGGAGCTGGAAGGGGACGCAGAACCCGGAGCGTGCTGGAGACGAAGATGCACCGGAATGGACGGCCAACCTAGGCACCGCAGGGTGGTGGTGGTGGTGTAGATCCGCCGAGGAGCCAATGAGCCACATGAGCCAGAAAGAGCGTAGCTCCCGAGGCTCGTCGGGTCCGAAGCCGCGCCGGCTGGCCATGGACACAGGAAGGGGACGCAAGTCAATGGCCGCCGGACCGAAGTCGCCCCTGCGGGGGAGGGTGGTGGTGATGGTGGAGGCGCGCGCAGCCAACCTCCCAACCGGCAAGCTACAGGAGGCAGCGACCAACGGGAACATCCGCAACCCGCATCCTCCATGGCTGCCTCATGAAGTGGCGGACCTGAAGCTCGAGCAGAGGGGCGGGGTGGTGGGCCGGGAGGGGGTGGAGCCATAGCTAGCATGGCCCAACTGGCCGCCTTGACCGGCCGGAGCACCGCAGCCAGCCGGAGAGCACGCCCAAATCACGCCGGGCGGACAGGGAGCCACCGCGGGGGACCTGCGAGCGAGGCAGGCCACCTGCCTCGCCAGCAGGGGAGGCCGCAGGAGACCGCCGCCGCCAAACCGAATCTGGTGCTTGCGGGAGGGAGGAGGAAGGATGGCCCCGCCGCCGTCATCCCAGGGCCCGGTGTGGCTTTTCTGGCCGGCCCTCCGACGGCGACGACGCGGGGGCGGGCGGAGGGTGGGGGCCGGGCCGGCGGCGGCTAGGGTTTCCCCCGAGTCGCCCAGCTTGGGCGACCCGGGGGTCAGGGTCGGGTCTGTCCCTCGGTAAGCTTCATGATCTATACATATAAATTTTCATTTTATTTAAGTCAAGAAATAAGTTCAACGAATCACTGGTACCGTTACGTGCTATACAAACGGTTTTTAACCCCTTTCCGCGACGTAGTTCGGAACCGTCGCCTTGCATGTGTGGGCGATAGGGGTGGGGTCATCCCACACGACACCGAAACATCGTCTAAGATGGTGCGAGCTGTTGGAAATATGCCCTAGAGGCAATAATAAAAGTAGTTATTATTATATTTCCTTGTTCAATGATAATCGTGTGACGGAGAGGTATCTCGGGGCCCACTCGGTAATACAACATCACAACAAGCCTTGCAAGCAATGTGACTAAAGTGTTAGCCATGGGATCTTGTATTACGGAACGAGTAAAGAGACTTGCCAGTAACGAGATTGAACTAGGTATAGAGATACCGACGATCGAATCTCGGGCAAGTAACATACCGAAGAACAAAGGGAACAGCGTACGGGATTAACTGAATCCTTGACATAGAGGTTCAACAGATAAAGATCTTCGTAGAATATGTAGGAACCAATATGGGCATCCAGGTCCCGCTATTGGTTATTGATCGTAGAGGTGTCTCGGTCATGTTTACATAGTTCTCGAACCCACAGGGTCTGCACACTTAAGGTTTGGTGACGTTTCGGTATAGTAGAGTTATGTATGGTGGTGACCGAAGGTTGTTCGGAGTCCTGGATGAGATCTCGGACGTCATGAGGAGCTCCGGAATTGTCCAGAGGTAAAGATTGATATATAGGAAGTCCCGTTTTGGTCACCGGAAAAGTTTTGGGTATTTCGGTAGTGTACCGGGGGTGCCGGGAGGGGTACCGAGGACCATCGGGAGGGGTGTCTCGACCCAAAGGGCCTCATGGGCTGTGGGAGGAGTCAAGACAGCCCTTAGTGGGCTGGCCGAGCCCCCCACTAAGGCCCATGCGGCTAGGGGTTGGAAAAACCCAAAGGTGGAGAGGTGGAAAGGGTTTCCAAGTGGAGAGGAGGAATCCTACTCCTAATAGGATTGGAATAGGACTCCTCCACCTCCTATTTCGGCCGAACCCTTGAGGGTTTGAGGCTGCCTCCTCTCCTCCCTCCCTCCTATATATACTAGAGGATTTAGAGGGGAGAGCTAACCCTAATTGCCACGTGCTCCCTCTACTTCATCTAGATCGTTTTCTCCTCTAGTCTAGTTCGGCGGTGCTTAGGCGAAGCCCTGCCGAAATAGTTCCACCACCATCGCCGCCACGCCGTCGCGCTGCCGGAGAACTCATCTACCTCTCCGCTCCCTCTTGCTGGATCAAGAAGGCGGAGATCGTCATCGAGCTGTACGTGTGCTGAACGCGGAGGTGCCGTCCGTTCGGTACTAGATCGTGATTGGATCGCGGGACGCTCGGTGATTTGGATCGCGAAGACGTTCGACTACATCAACCGCGTTTCTTAACGCTTCCCGCTTAGCGATCTACAAGGGTATGTAGATCCACTCTCCCTCTCGTAGATGCTCATCACCATGGATAGATCCTGCGTGTGCGTAGGAAATTTTTTGTTTCCCATGCAACGTTCCCCAACAGTGGCATCTGAGCTAGGTCTATGTGTAGATGAGATCTCAAGTAGAACACAAAGGAGTTTGTGGGCGTTGATATTCAGATTGCTTCCTCCCTTGGTCTTTTCTTGATTCGGCGGTATTGTGGGATGAAGCGGCCCGGACCAACATTACTCGTACGCTTACGAGAGACCGGTTCCATCAACTGACATGTAACTTCGTTGCATAAAGATGGCTGGCGGGTGTCTGTTTCTCCCACTTTAGTCGGATCGGATTTGACAAAGGCGGTCCTTGAGAAGGTTGAATAGCAATTTTTGTATCACCGTTGTGGTTTTTGCGTAGGTAAGAATTGTTCTTGCTAGATACCCGTAGCAGCCACGTAAAACTTGCAACAACAATTAGAGGACGTCTAACTTGTTTTTGCAGGGTATGTTGTGATGTGATATGGCCAATTACAAGTTGAGATATATGTGATGTATAAGATGATCATGTATTGTATAGAATATCACGACTTGCATGTCTATGAGTACGGCAACCGGCAGGAGCCATAGGGTTGTCTTTAATTATTTTCGTCGTTTTTGCTTTACTTTATCGCTATGAGTTAGCAATAGTCGTGGAAGCAACAGTCGGCGCGACAACCTCATGGCGACACATTGATGGAGATCAAGATGATGGAGATCATGGTGTTATGCCGGTGACGATGGAGATCATGCCGGTGCTTTGAAGATGGAGATCAAAAGCACAAGTTCATGGCCATATCATGTCACTTATGATTTGCATGTGATGTTAATCCTTTTATGCATCTTATTTTGCTTAGGACGACGGTAGCATTATAAGGTGATCCCTCACTTAAATTTCAAGATAAATTGTGTTCTCCCCGAGTGTGCACCGTTGCGAAAGTTCGTCATTTCGAGACACCACGTGATGATCGGGTGTGATAGACTCTACATTCGCATACAATGGGTGCAAGCCAGTGTTGCACATGCGGAACACTCGGGTTAAACTTGACGAGCCTAGCATGTATAGACATGGCCTCGGAACACAAGAGACCGAAAGGTCGAACATGAGTCATATAGTAGATATGATCAACATGAAGATGTTCACCATTGAAACCACCTCAACTCACGTGATGATCGGACTTGAGTTGGTGGATTTGGATCATGTGACACTCGAATGACCGGAGGGATGTCAATTTGAGTGGGAGTTTTTAAGTAATATGATTAACTAAACTCATTATCTTGAACAATAGTCTAAGTTGTCTTTGCTAAATTTATGTTGTAGATGATGGCTCGCGCAGTAGCATGATGTCTACTACGCAACATTCTTCTTGTAGACTCGTGTTAGGCCTCCAAGCGCAGAGTTTTGTAGGACAGTAGCAAATTTCCCTCAAGTGGATGACCTAAGGTTTATCAATCCGTGGGAGGCGTAGGATGAAGATGGTCTCTCTCAAACAACCCTGCAACCAAATAACAAAGAGTCTCTTGTGTCCCCATCACACATAATACAATGGTAAATTGTATAGGTGCACTAGTTCGGCGAAGAGATGGTGATACAAGTGTAATATGGATGGTAGATATAGGTTTTTGTAATCTGAAAATATAAAAACAGCAAGGTAACTAATGATAAAAGTGAGCACAAACGGTATTGCAATGCTTAGAAACAAGGCCTAGGGTTCATACTTTCACTAGTGCAAGTTCTCTCAACAATACTAACATAGTTGAATCATATGTAAATCCCTCACGTGCGACAAAGAGTTCATTCCAAAGTCACAAATAGCGGAGAACAAACGAAGAAATTATTGTAGGGTACGAAACCACCTCAAAGTTATCTTTTCTGATCAATCTTATGAGCTATCCCTATAAGTGTCACGAACAACCCTAGAGTTCGTACTAAAATAACACCTTAAGATACAAGTCAACCAAAACCCTAATGTCACCTAGATACTCCAATGTCACCACAAGTACCCATGGGCTTGATTATACGATATGCATCACACAATTTCAGATTCATCATGTTCAATCCAACACAAAGAACTTCAAAGAGTGCCCCAAAGTTTCTACCGGAGAGTCAAGACGAAAACGTGTGCCAACCCCTATGCATAGATTCCCAAGGTCACGGAACCCGCAAGTTGATCACCAAAACATACATCAAGTGGATCAATAGAACATCCCATTGTCACCACGGATATCCCATCGCAAGACATACATCAAGTGTTCTCAAATCCTTAAAGATTCAATCCGATAAGAAAACTTCAAAGGGAAAACTCAATTCATCACAAGAAGATAGAGAAGGGAAAACTCCATATGATTCATCTATATTAATAAAGCTCGCGGTACATCAAGATCGTGCCATCTCAAGAACACGAGAGAGAGAGATCAAACACATAGCTACTGGTACATACCCTCAGCCTCGAGGGTGAACTACTCCCTCCTCATCATGGAGACCGCCGGGATGATGAAGATGGCCTCCGGTGATGGTTTCCCCCTCCAGCAGGGTGCCGGAACGGGCTCCCGATTGGTTTTTCATGGCTCTGGAGGCTTGCGGCGGCGTAACTCCCGATCTAGGTTTGTTTCTGGGGGTTTCTGTATTTATAGGAATTTTTGGTGGCGGAAACAAGTCCAGGGGGGCCACGAGGTGACGACAAGCCAGGGGGGTGCGCCCTAGGGGGGGTGCCCCCAGGCTTGTGGTGGCCTCATGGCTCTTCTGGCCCAACTCCAATGCTCCTTGGGCTTCTTCTGGTCCATAAAAAATCACCGTAGATTTTTATTCCGTTTGGACTCCGTTTGATATTCCTTTTCTGTAAAACTCAAAAACACGGAAAAAATAGAAACTGGCACTGGGCTCTAGGTTAATAGGTTAGTCCCAAAAATAATATAAAGTTGTAGTAAAATGATTGTAAAACATCCAAGAATGATAATATAACAGCATGGAACAAGCAAAAATTATAGATACGTTGGAGACGTATCAGCATCCCCAAGCTTAATTCCTACTCGTCCTCGAGTAGGTAAATGATAAAAACAGAATTTTTGATGTGGAATGCTGCCTAACATGTTCATCATATTCTTTTCTTCTATGTATAGCATGGACATTTGGACTTGTAAATGATTCAAAGCAATAGTCTAGTTTTAACATAATGACTTCAATACTCAAGCATGTCAACATGCAACCATGTCTTTCAAAATATCAACACTAAAGAAAGTTATCCCTAGCCCATCATGCTCAATCATTGATCCATTCATGAAACACACTCAAATATTAGCTATGCCCAATGCTCAAGTACGATCATAGTGCCCCCTAGTTGGTGCTTATAAGAGAAGATGGAGACTCAAATCAAAAATAAAAATTGCATAAAGTAAATAGATAGGCCCTTCGCAGAGGGAAGTAGGGATTTGTAGAGGTGCCAGAGCTCAAGGTTTAAGTTGAGAGAGAAAAAATATTTTGAGTGGCATGCTTTTCCTGTCAACGAAAACGACAAAGTAGCTCACAATACTTTCCATGCTAGATACATTATAGGCGGTTCCCAAACAGAATGGTAAAGTTTTTACTCCCCCTCCACCAATCAATCACACTCCACGGCGAGCCGAATCCACGGGTACCGTCCATACAAACAACAATCCTGGGGGAGTTTTGTTTCATTATATTTTGATTTGAATTTTGAGCATGGAACTGGGCATCCCGAATACCAGCCACTTTCTCGTGAATGATAGTGAATCAACACATATCGTGAGAATAACACACCTAGCATGGAAAAATATTGGACACTCCCCACCGTTTCATGAGCGGTACGGGCACACAAAAGAGAAAATTTATTTTGAAAATTTAGAGATGGCACATACAAATTTGCTTGGGACGGCATGGAAATACCGCATATAGGTAGGTATGGTGGACTCATAAGGCAAAACTTGGTTTAAGGATTTTGGATGCACAAGTAGTATTTCTACTTAGTACAAATGGAGGCTAGCAAATAGATTGAGAATCAACCAAACCAAGAAACAAAAATTCACATAAGTGAGCATTGAACATAACTAACACCGAATAATGCACCACAAGTAGGATGTAACTTCATTGCATAACTATTGAGTTTCGTACTTGCATAGGGAATCACAAACCTTAACACCAATATTCCTACTAAAGCATAATTACTCAATAACATGACTCACATATTACTATCATCATGTTTCAAAACTATTACAAAGAATCAAGTTTAATTTGTCCCATGATCTTCATGAAAGTTTTATTATATCCTCCTTGGATATCTATCACTTTGGAACTAGTTTCATATATTGCCATCGCTTTTTTGACAAGCTCGAACAATTTTAAATGAAGCACATGAGCATAAAGATTTCATCCCTCAAAAAGGTATAAGTGAAGCATGAGATGAAATGACAAGCTACTCTCAAAAGATATAAGTGAAGATCAATGAGTAGCCAACAATTAAATAAGTATGTGAAGACTCTCTCTCTCAATAAATATTTTCAGATCTGAGTATTTTATTCAAACAACAAACAAAAGAAAAATAGCACTCCAAGAATAGCACGCATCATGTGAATGAATAAAAATTTAGGCTCAACATAGGCTAACCGATAATTGTTGACGAAGAGAGGTGGGATGCGTAGCATCTCCAAGCTTAGATCCTTGAGACTTCTTGAAATATTTACTTGGGGTGCCTTGGGCATACCCAAGCTTGAGCTTTTGTATCTCATTCAATTCTCTCATATCATGGTTTCACCTATTCTCAAAAACATCATCCACACAAAACTTGAAAATAACTCATGAGATAGGTTAGTACACATAGTAATAAATCAACTCTTTATGTACTGCCAACACAAGTTTCATAATAATTTTCAAACATTAGGTACTGTATACTATCATTTCCACAATTTATATCTACCAATATAGGCTATGGAAACTATAGGATAGGTAGATAACAAAACTATGACAGCAATCTGTCCAAACAGAACAGTCTGTAGCACTTTATGAAAATAGTGTACTTCTGTAACTCAAAACATTATGAAAATTTAGTACATGCTATAAAATTTATATGACAACACTGTGTAAAAATTTCAGGAACTTTCCACGTTCCAGTAAAATATGAAAATTCAAACACTACAGAAAAAGTTTCTGTTTTTACACAGCACATATCAAGACATGCAATGCAAGCATCCTAATGCAATTCTTGGAACTTTTTATTGAAAAACAAGATTATAAATAACACCTAACAGAGAACAAGAAAATAAAATGACGCTCCAAGCAAAACACATATTATGTGACGAATAAAAATATAGCTCTAAGTAGGATATACCGACAGTGTTGAAGACGAAAGAGGGGATGCTTCCGGGGCATCCCCAAGCTTAGGCACTTGAGTCTTCCATGGATATTACCTTGGGGGTGCCTTGGGCATCCCCAAGCTTAGGTTCTTGTCACTCCTTATTCTCCTCATATCGGTGTCTCACCCAAAACTTGAAAACTTCAATCACACAAAACTTAACGGAACTTCGTGAGATGGGTTAGTATAATAAAGATAAAACATTCACTTAGGTACTGTCAAGACAAGATTCATAATTGTTCCCACATGATACATACTGTATTCTATTATTCCCATAATTTATATAACTGAATATAAGCTATGGGAACACTAAAACAAGCAAACTATGCATGCAAAACAGAATCTGTCAAAAACAGAACAGTCTGTGAAGATCTGTAGTATAGCCATGCTTACCTGTCTCTAAAAATTCTGAAAAATTAGGACAATCTAGAAAATTTGTATGTCAATCATGTGTAAAAAATTAAGATCAAAAGCACGTTCCAGTGAATTTACAAAATTTCTGGACTGAGAGCTGGGCCTCCAAGCGCAGAGTTTTGTAGGACAGTAGCAAATTTCCCTCAAGTGGATGACCTAAGGTTTATCAATCCGTGGGAGGCGTAGGATGAAGATGGTCTCTCTCAAACAACCCTGCAACCAAATAACAAAGAGTCTCTTGTGTCCCCAACACACCCAATACAATGGTAAATTGTATAGGTGCACTAGTTCGGCGAAGAGATGGTGATACAAGTGTAATATGGATGGTAGATATAGGTTTTTGTAATCTGAAAATATAAAAACAGCAAGGTAACTAATGATAAAAGTGAGCACAAACGGTATTGCAATGCTTAGAAACAAGGCCTAGGGTTCATACTTTCACTAGTGCAAGTTCTCTCAACAATACTAACATAGTTGAATCATATGTAAATCCCTCACGTGCGACAAAGAGTTCATTCCAAAGTCACAAATAGCGGAGAACAAACGAAGAAATTATTGTAGGGTACGAAACCACCTCAAAGTTATCTTTTCTGATCAATCTTATGAGCTATCCCTATAAGTGTCACGAACAACCCTAGAGTTCGTACTAAAATAACACCTTAAGATACAAGTCAACCAAAACCCTAATGTCACCTAGATACTCCAATGTCACCACAAGTACCCATGGGCTTGATTATACGATATGCATCACACAATTTCAGATTCATCATGTTCAATCCAACACAAAGAACTTCAAAGAGTGCCCCAAAGTTTCTACCGGAGAGTCAAGACGAAAACGTGTGCCAACCCCTATGCATAGATTCCCAAGGTCACGGAACCCGCAAGTTGATCACCAAAACATACATCAAGTGGATCAATAGAACATCCCATTGTCACCACGGATATCCCATCGCAAGACATACATCAAGTGTTCTCAAATCCTTAAAGATTCAATCCGATAAGAAAACTTCAAAGGGAAAACTCAATTCATCACAAGAAGATAGAGAAGGGAAAACTCCATATGATTCATCTATATTAATAAAGCTCGCGGTACATCAAGATCGTGCCATCTCAAGAACACGAGAGAGAGAGATCAAACACATAGCTACTGGTACATACCCTCAGCCTCGAGGGTGAACTACTCCCTCCTCGTCATGGAGACCGCCGGGATGATGAAGATGGCCTCCGGTGATGGTTTCCCCCTCCGGCAGGGTGCCGGAACGGGCTCCCGATTGGTTTTTCATGGCTCTAGAGGCTTGCGGCGGTGGAACTCCCGATCTAGGTTTGTTTCTGGGGATTTCTGTATTTATAGGAATTTTTGGCAGCGGAAACAAGTCCAGGGGGGCCACGAGGTGACGACAAGCCAGGGGGCGCGCCCTAGGGGGGGCGCCCCCCAGGCTTGTGGTGGCCTCGTGGCTCTTCTGGCCCAACTCCAATGCTGCCTGGGCTTCTTCTGGTCCATAAAAAATCATCGTAGATTTTTATTCCGTTTGGACTCCGTTTGATATTCCTTTTCTGTAAAACTCAAAAACACGGAAAAAACAGAAACTGGCACTGGGCTCTAGGTTAATAGGTTAGTCCCAAAAATAATATAAAGTTGTAGTAAAATGATTGTAAAACATCCAAGAATGATAATATAATAGCATGGAACAAGCAAAAATTATAGATACGTTGGAGACGTATCATAGCACCCCTGAATTTTAATGCGTTCATAGAGAAAGCTAAGTTGAAAGATGATGGAAGTAACTTTGTGGACTGGGCCCGTAATCTAAGGATTATCCTTACGACTTCCCAAAAGGTTTATGTCCTTGATGCACCGCTTGGTGATCCACCCGCTCCAGTTGAGTCTCCAGACGTTGCGAACGCCTGGCAGGCTCGTTCTGATGATTACTCAATGGTTCAATGTGCAATGTTGTATGGCTTAGAACCGGGACTTCAAAGATGTTTTGAACATCATGGAGCATATGATATGTTCCAAGAGTTGAAGTTTATCTTTCAGAAGAATGCCCGGATCGAGAGGTATGAGACCTCCGATAAGTTCTATGCCTGCAAGATGGAGGAGAACGGGTCTGTCAGTGAACACATACTCAAAATGTCTGGGTATTCCACACGTCTAGCTGAATTGGGGATGCCCTTTCCAGCAGAGGCGATCACTGACAGAGTTCTTCAATCATTGCCGCCTAGCTACAAGAGCTTCGTGTTGAACTATAACATGCACGGGATGAACAAGTCAGTCGCCGAGCTGTTTGCGATGTTGAAAGTCGCCGAGTTTGAGATTCAGAAGGAGCATCAAGTGTTGATGGTCAATAAAACCACTAGTTTCAAGAAGAATGGCAAGGGTAAGAAGGGTAACTCCAAGAATAGTGACAAAGAAGTTGCCCCTCGCGTGAAGAAACCCAAGTCTAGACCCAACCCAGAAACTGAGTGCTTTCATTGCAAGGGAATTGGTCACTGGAAGCGGAACTGCCCCAAGTATTTGGCTGACAAGAAGGCGGCCAACAACAAACAAGGTATATATGATATACATGTTATTGATGTGTACCTTACCAGCTCTCATTGTAGTGCCTGGGTATTTGATACCGGTGCAGTTGCTCACATTTGCAACTCAAAATAGGAACTGCGTAATAGACGGAGGCTGGCAAAGGACGAAGTGACGATGCGCGTGGGAAATGGTTCCAAGGTTGATGTGATCGCCGTCGGCACGCTCGCTCTTCGATTACCATCGGGATTAGTGATGAACCTGAATAATTGTTATTTAGTGCCTGCGTTAAGCATGAACATTATATCTGGATCTTGTTTATTGCGAGACGGTTACTCATTTAAATCAGAGAGTAATGGTTGTTCTATTTATATGAGTAATATCTTTTATGGTCATGCACCCAATGTGAGGGGTTTATTCTTATTGAATCTCGATAGTGATGATACACATGTTCATAACATTGATGCCAAAAGATGTAGGATTGATAATGATAATACCACTTTCTTGTGGCACTGCCGTTTAGGTCATATTGGTGTAAAACGCATGAAGAAGCTCCATGCTGATGGACATTTGGAGTCACTTGATTTTGAATCACTTGACACATGTGAACCATGCCTCATGGGCAAGATGACTAAGACGCCGTTCTCTGGAACAATGGAACGGGCAAGTGACTTGTTGGAAATCATACATACTGATGTGTGTGGTCCGATGAGCATTGAGGCACGTGGTGGATATCGTTATTTTCTCACCTTCACTGATGACTTAAGTAGATATGGGTATATTTACTTAATGAAACACAAGTCTGAAACGTTTGAAAAGTTCAAGCAATTTCAGAGTGAAGTTGAGAATCATCATAACAAGAAGATTAAATTCCTACGATCTGATCGAGGAGGAGAATATCTGAGTTATGAGTTTGGCAGTCACTTAAGACAGTGTGGAATTGTTTCACAATTGACACCGCCTGGAACACCACAGCGTAATGGTGTGTCCGAACGTCATAATCGAACCCTATTGGATATGGTGCGATCTATGATGTCTCTTGTCGATTTGCCACTATCGTTTTGGGGTTATGCATTAGAGACACCTGCATTCACTTTAAATAGGGCACCATCGAAATCCGTTGAGACGACGCCATATGAACTGTGGTTTGGCAACAAGCCAAAGTTGTCGTTTCTTAAAGTTTGGGGATGTGATGCTTATGTCAAAAAGCTTCAGCCTGAGAAGCTGGAACCCAAAGCGGAGAAATGCGTCTTCATAGGATACCCAAAAGAGACAGTTGGGTATACCTTCTATCTCAGATCCGAAGGCAAAGTGTTTGTCGCTAAAAATAGAACATTTCTTGAGAAAGAGTTTCTCTCGAAAGAATTGAGTGGGAGGAAGATAGAACTTGATGAGGTTATTGAACCTTTACTTCAACCTGAGAGTAGCGCAGCGCAGAAAGATGTTTCTGAAGAGCCTACATCGGTTGAGGTGGAAGTTAATGATGATGATCATGAAGCTTCGGATCAAGTTGCTATCGAACCTCGTAGGTCGACAAGGACGCGTACTGCTCCAGAGTGGTACGGCAACCCTGTCTTAGAGGTCATATTGTTGGACAACGATGAACCTACGAGCTATGGAGAAGCGATGATGGGCCCGGATTCCGAGAAATGGTTAGAGGCCATGAAATCCGAGATGGGATCCATGTATGAAAACAAAGTATGGGCTTTGGAAGTATTACCTGAAGGGCGTAAGGCCATTCAGAACAAATGAATCTTTAAGAGGAAGACGGACGCGAACGGTAATGTCACCGTCTATAAAGCTCGACTTGTGGCAAAGGGTTTTTCACAAGTTCAAGGAGTTGACTACGATGAGACCTTCTCACCCGTAGCGATGCTTAAGTCCGTCAGAATCATGATAGCAATAGCTGCCTTTTTCGATTATGAAATTTGGCAGATGGATGTCAAAACAGCGTTCCTCAACGGTTTCCTTGAGGAAGAGTTGTATATGATACAACCAGAAGGTTTTGTCGATTCAGAGAATGCTGACAAAGTTTGCAAACTCCAGCGATCCATTTATGGACTGGTGCAAGCATCTCGGAGTTGGAATAAGCGTTTTGATGAGGTGATCAAAGCGTTTGGGTTTATACAAGTTTACGGAGAAGCTTGTATTTACAAGAAAGTGAGTGGGAGCTCTATAGCGTTTCTAATATTATATGTGGATGACATATTGCTGATTGGAAACAATATAGAAATGTTGGAAAGTGTGAAGGAATATTTGAACAAGAGTTTTTCAATGAAGGACCTAGGAGAAGCTGCTTTCATATTAGGCATCAAGATCTATAGAGATAGATCGAGACGCTTAATAGGACTTTCACAGAGCACATATCTTGACAAAGTTTTGAAGAAGTTCAAAATGGACCAGACCAAGAAGGGGTTCTTGCCTGTGTTGCAAGGTGTGAAGTTGAGTAAGACTCAATGCCCAGTGACTGCAGAAGATAGAGAAAAGATGAGTGTCGTCCCGTATGCTTCAGCCATAGGCTCTATCATGTATGCAATGCTGTGCACAAGACCCGATGTCAGCCTTGCCATAAGTATGGCCGGAAGGTTTCAAAGTGATCCAGGAGTGGAACACTGGACGACGGTCAAGAATATCCTGAAGTACCTGAAAAGGACTAAGGACATGTTTCTTGTTTATGGAGGTGATCAAGAGCTCGTCGTAAAGGGTTACGTCGATGCAAGCTTTGACACTGATCCGGATGACTCTAAGTCGCAAACCGGATACGTATTTATTATCAATGGGGGTGCTGTAAGCTGGTGCAGTTCCAAGCAAAGCGTGGTAGCTGATTCTACATGCGAAGCGGAGTACATCGCTGCCTCGGAGGCGGCGAAGGAAGGTGTCTGGATGAAGCAGTTCATGACATATCTTGGAGTAGTGCCTAGTGCACTAAACCCAATGACTCTGTTCTGTGACAACACTGGTGCCATTGCTCTAGCCAAGGAACCAAGGTTTCACAAGAGGACCAGACACATAAAGCGACGTTTCAATTCCATCCGCGATTACATCAAGGAGGACGACATAAATATTTGCAAAGTACACACGGATCTGAATGTTGCAGACCCGTTGACTAAACCTCTTCCAAGGGCTAAACATGATCAACACCAGAACTGTATGGGTGTTAGATTCATTACAATGTAAATCACATAGTGATGTGAGCTAGATTATTGACTCTAGTGCAAGTGGGAGACTGTTGGAAATATGCCCTAGAGGCAATAATAAAAGTAGTTATTATTATATTTCCTTGTTCAATGATAATCGTTTATTATCCATGCTATAATTGTATTGATTGGAAACACCGATACATGTGTGGATACATAGACAACACTGTGTCCCTAGTATGCCTCTAGTAGACTAGCTTGTTGATCAAAGATGGTCAAGGTTTCCTAGCCATAGACATGAGATGTCATTTGATAACAGGATCACATCATTAGGAGAATGATGTGATGGACAAGACCCAAACTATGAACGTAGCATACGATCGTGTCAGTTTATTGCTATAGTTTTCTGCATGTCAAGTATCTGTTCCTATGACCATGAGATCATGAAACTCACTGACACTGGAGGAATACTTTGTGTGTATCAAACGTCACAACGTAACTGGGTGACTATAAAGATGCTCTACAGGTATCTCCGAGGGTGTCTGTTGAGTGGGCATGGATAAAGACTGGGATTTGTTACTCCGTGTGACGGAGAGGTATCTCGGGGCCCACTCGGTAATACAACATCACAACAAGCCTTGCAAGCAATATGACTAAAGTGTTAGCCACGGGATCTTGTATTACGGAACGAGTAAAGAGACTTGCCGGTAACGAGATTGAACTAGGTATAGAGATACCGACGATCGAATCTCGGGCAAGTAACATACCGAAGAACAAAGGGAACAACGTACGGGATTAACTGAATCCTTGACATATATAGAGGTTCAACCGATAAAGATCTTCATAGAATATGTAGGAACCAATATGGGCATCCAGGTCCCGCTATTGGTTATTGATCATAGAGGTGTCTCGGTCATGTCTATATAGTTCTCGAACCCGCAGGGTCTGCACACTTAAGGTTCGGTGACGTTTCGGTATAGTAGAGTTATGTATGGTGGTGACCGAAGGTTGTTCAGAGTCCCGGATGAGATCCCGGACGTCACGAGGAGCTCCGGAATGGTCCGGAGGTAAAGATTGATATATAGGAAGTCCCGTTTTGGTCACCGGAAAAGTTTCGGGTATTTCGGTAGTGTACTGGGGGTGCCGGGAGGGGTACCGGGGACCATCGGGAGGGGTGTCTCGACCCAAAGGGCCTCATGGGCTGTGGGAGGAGTCAAGCGAGCCCTTAGTGGGCTGGCTGAGCCCCCCACTAAGGCCTATGCGGCTAGGGGTGGGAAAAACCCAAAGGTGGAGAGGTGGAAAGGGTTTCCAAGTGGAGAGGAGGAATCCTACTCCTAATAGGATTGGACTAGGACTCCTCCACCTCCTATTTCGGCCGAACCCTTGAGGGTTTGAGGCTGCCTCCTCTCCTCCCTCCCTCCTATATATACTAGAGGATTTAGAGGGGAGAGCTAACCCTAATTTCCACGTGCTCCCTCTACTTCATCTAGATCGTTTTCTCCTCTAGTCTAGTTCGGCGGTGCTTAGGCGAAGCCCTGCCGGAATAGTTCCACCACCATCGCCGCCATGCCGTCGCGCTGCCGGAGAACTCATCTACCTCTCCGCTCCCTCTTGCTGGATCAAGAAGGCGGAGATCGTCATCGAGCTGTACGTGTGTTGAACGCGGAGGTGCCGTCCGTTCGGTACTAGATCGTGATTGGATCGCGGGACGCTCAGCGATTTGGATCGCGAAGACGTTCGACTACATCAACCGCGTTTCTTAATGCTTCCCGCTTAGCGATCTATAAGGGTATGTAGATCCACTCTACCTCTCGTAGATGCTCATCACCATGGATAGATCTTGCGTGTGCGTAGGAAATTTTTTGTTTCCCATGCAATGTTCCCCAACACGAGCACCTACTGACGATTCGCCTAACGTAAACGTATGCGAAGTCATAGCCTATCCCACACGCCACACTTTGATGCTACGTTTATGGTCAAGCACACATCCGAGACGATGGCACAGATATATTCGTGTGCGATGCTTATTCGAATCGCACACGCGAAACGTATGTCTACCGTCTCTTGATCGTCCTACATTACACACGCACGCAGGTTCGTAACCGTTTGTGATATTAACGGCAAGGGCACACAGTTACGGCGTGCAAACGCATGTGTGACAATGCGCGCATCCCACACGCGCAAAATATGCGACCGTGTGTTATAAAGCTGATAATCTCACACACTATTATTCAAACAATCATGTGTGACATATGACACCATCGCACACGGTTTAGTCGTTCTAGCTATGTGCGCTGTAATTTATTACCTAATAGCTTATTTTTGTTAATTTATTATTAGAATTAGAAATTTCAAATTTTTAGTTATGAAATATGGATTTCACATCCATCGATACATACCCTAATTACAATGGTTCAACAACCAATGCATAAATCAAAAGCTCAGTACATGTTCCATGGTTACATAGTTCAGTAGAAGATTAAATATGATGAACCACAATATATAGTACTAGAGGCGGTAAAGGTGAAGAGAGAATTGTAAATGCTTTTGGCTGTCGATGGTGTTGAAGAAGCGGAATACCCATAATGTACCCTCCTCCATGCCAAAGGTGCGCACAACTTTTGTCCAACCCCTTGTGATGATCGCCCGTCCATCCTTCACCGCCTTCAGGAAGACTTCTAGACCGTTATCATGGTAGCATGAATTATATACTATAACCTTCATTGCCTCCACATCGGTCAGGTAGTTTGCTAGGTAATCTTGAGTAAATTCCTTCGGAAACCACTGAAAAGAGACAACTTTCAGGTATTCATGTCTAATAGAGTAACTTGTTCTGGGCTGGAAAAGAAGGCAACAGATTACTTACCATCCTAAAGTTCACTGATGTCTTGGATAAAGTATAAATAAAGAGTTTAATTCCAATCAGATGTCTCTTCTGCCTAACAATTTTTCTTAGTTTCCTCACTTGGTGCTTGTTCATGTTTATCTCATTGCCCCATATGCAAAGGGGGTCGAAGCGTGAATCAGTACCGCTGATATATGTACCTACAAGCAACAAATAAATGTTAGAACATAAGCTGCAATTGCACAAATGATGTAAAATATTATAACAAAATGGGAGGTGACTAACCTCGATGGTAAACAACAACATCACGCATCGTAGCCCTACATAAGCACATAGAAAGGCGTGTTAAATACAACAGGGTTAACATCCACCAAAAATAGCAAATGTTAACTAAACGACAATATCTCCGGTGATATTTTCATTGCGAGGAGTAGCACGGTAACAAAAGGACAGATATTGGTGAAATTAAACTGGATGTGTTAACTTCAGAGTTCAGACAACCTAACATAGTCATTAAAACTTGTACCGGTGAAACAGAAATTGACACAGTTAAACATCACAAGCCAGTTCATACTTGGTAAATCCCGAGGGGTAGTTGCTGGGGTACTTCAACTCGGCCAGAGCCCGCACAAAGTCGGTGGCTAGGTGTTCCTGCTGGTCGCGGCGTGGATCAGTACCGCTAACATATGTACCTACAAGCAACAAGTAAATGTTAGAAGTTAAACTGCAACTGAACAAATGATGTAAAATATTATAAGATATTGGGATGTGACTAACCTCGACGGTAAACAACATCGTTGTGCATTATGAAACTGCGTAAGTACAAGGAAAGGCATGTCAACTATAGCAGGGTTAACATGCACCAAAAATATCTAATGGTAATTGAAGGACATCATCTCCAGTGATATCTTCTTTGCGAAGAGTATCACAGTACCGAATGGACAGCGTAAATAATGGATATAACTGTTCACTACAGCAGGCTTAACAGCAACCTAGCATAGGCATTGTAAGTTTGTAACTGGTATTGGTAAAATTGAACTGCACAGTTCATACTTGAACAACACACTGCGCATAACTGAAATGAACAACGGACGTGTTGACTACAGAGTACATATAACCTAACATGGCAATTTAAACATGTACCGTTGATACTGAAATTGACACGGTTAAACATTGCTATACTGGTATTTGTAAAAATGAACTGGACAGTTCATACTTGGTAAGTCCCGGGGGGTCGTTGCTTGGGGATTTCATCAAGGCCACAACCCGCACCAAGTTGGCGGCGTCGGCGGCGAGGTGTTCCTCCGGGTCGGCACGCATAGCGTTCACCACGTCATCGACCGCCATGACCAGCTCCTCGACATCCGCGTGATATGTGGTTGGGCTTACGCGGGGATGCTCGGCGATAGGGGGTGGGGATGTGGAGGCGTGAGGGTGGTTCGCATGCTCCGTCTGAGCTATCGGGCCGGGGCATTGATGGAGATTGGAGGTTACCTCACTAGATCGACGAGCGAGACTAGTGCAGAACGTAGATTTGGTTGCGGCAGCGGCGGCGGTTTGGGCTGCAGTTAGAGCGGGGGGAGAGGGGGGCGGTGGGGATAGGGGGGAAATGTGATGGGTGGGTATGGGGTGGGAGGAATAACTACTGAAATCGCGCGCCTATTGAAAATTTGGCAGCGAAACTCGAACCTTACTGGGGGGAACACGCAATGCAGACGAAGCGCATCAAATACCCGTGTGCGAGGAAAGAGAAAATCGGTGATCCCGCGTCGGAAAAAAAATTCAAGTCTTCTCTCTCTCTCGTGCAATCTGACGCTTTGCAAACGGTTTGTTGTAAGAAAACGTTTGTCATTAAAGATGTATTATAAACACAAAAGTCCTAGAAAATACACAAAAGGGACTAAATACGATAAACGAGCCTGAAAATTGTGAAATTTGGACATGGTGCATTCTAGTGGGTATGTTGATCGTAGAAAATAAATCAAGTTGAAAGTATCAAGGAAATATGGGTTCCCCTTGAAAACATGGCAATTTTCGCTCCTCGGCCCATGAAACTCCATATGTGATGGTCCGGTTTATGAAGAGTGTCTATCAAGACATTATCCATACCTCCTCAATTTTTTACCGAATCATATTGAGGTCATGCCAGGGCACCACACGAGATAACATGTTCTTCAAGCATTATTTCCATTTTTCTAGACTTACAAAATAAATAAACGACACATCTCTGGTTGTCTCTTCCCACACATATCCTTTAAAATTGTATTAGTTTCCTATAAAATACATGACAACTTATTCAATGTCACAATTACGAATTTTCGAGTCCTTTTTGAACGCCTTTTCATGTACATAACGTTCTAACCTGAATTATAAGCACAAATGACCTAGAAAGTACACAAAAGGGACCAAATACGATAAATGAGCCTGAAAATTGTGAAATCTGGACATGGTGCATTCTAGTGGGTATGTTGATCGTAAAAAATAAATCTAGTTGAAAGAACCAAGGAAATATGGGTCCCCCTTCAAAACATGGCGATTTTCGCTCTCCGGGCCATGAAACTCCATAGGTGATGGTCTGGTATATGAAGAGTGTCTATCACGACATTATCCATATATACCTCCTCAATTTTTTACCGAATCGTATTGAGGTCATGCCCGGGCACCACACGAGATAACATGTTCTTCAAGCATGTTTTCCATTTTTCTAGACTTACAAAATAAATAAACGACACATCTCTGCTTGCCTCTTCCCACAAATATATATCATTTCAAATTGTATTAGTTTCCTATAAAATACATGAAAACTTATGAAACGACACAATTACGAATTTTCTAGTCCTTTTTGAACGCATTTTCATGTACAAAACAATCTAACCTGAATTATAAGCACAAAGGGCCTAGAAAGTACACAAAAGGGACCAAATACGATAAACGAGCCTGAAAATTGTGAAATTTGGACATGCTGCATTATTCTAGTGGGCATGTTGATCGTACAAAATAAATCTAGTTGAAAGGACCAAGGAAAAATATGGGTTCCCCTTGAAAACATAGCGATTTTCGCTCCCCGAACCATGAAACTCCATAGGTGATGGTCCGGTTTATGAAGAGTGTCTATCACGACATTATCCATACCTCCTCAATTTTTTGCCGAATCATATATATTGAGGTCATGCCCGGGCACCACACGAGAGAACATGTTCTTTAAGCATGTTTTCCATTTTTCTAGAGTTACAAAAATAAATAAACGACACATCTCTGGTTGCCTCTTCCTACACACATCCTTTAAAATTGTATTAGTTTCCTATAAAATACATGAAAACTTATTCAACGACACAATTACGAATTTTCGAGTCCTTTTTGAACGCCTTTTCATGTACAGAACGTTCTAACCTGAATTATAAGCACAAATGACCTAGAAAGTACACAAAAGGGACCAAATACGATAAACGAGCTTGAAAATTGTGAAATTTGGACATGGTGCACTATTCTAGTGGACATGTTGATCATATAAAATATATCTAGTTGAAAGGACCAAGGAAAAATATGGGCTCCCCTAGAAAACATGGCGATTTTCGCTCCCCGAACCATGAAACTCCATAGGTGATGGTCCGGTTTATGAAGAGTGTCTATCACGACATTATATATCCATACCTCCTCAAATTTTTACTGGATCATATTGAGGTCATGCCCGGGCACCACACGAGATTACATGTTCTTCACCGGACAGCCACGCCGCCCCCGCGTAGGGGGGGCAACGGAGGCCTCCGGTCCGAGGGAAGCGGACCTGGAACTAGACCCACACACCTCTATCCGGTGTTCAGTGGGGTTGAGACGTGTGGGGGACGCCCTCGCAGAGCCCTCACCGAGGAAGGAACTGCAAGGGGCGTGTCCGCCACAGTCTCCACAGGGGGCGCCGCACCAGCCCTGGTCTCTCTATGACCAGGGTCAGTATGCGCCGGGGTGCTGGGTTCACCACGCGCAGCACAGGCACGGGCTTCAGCCAACGCCCCATCGAGCCTCTCCTTGGCGCAAATAGCAGAAATCTGCTCAAGGATGGGCCCCTTCTCGCCACGAAACACAATGCCACTATCGGTGGCCACCTCTGCCAGATGAGACAACGAAGCGGAACCAAGCACAGAAAACCGAGAACCAGAACTAGAAGGGTCAGAGGGGATGGTGGGGGTACCTGAGGACAAGTCGCGAGCAGCCGCCCGCAAGGCGGCCTTCTCCGGGATCGTCGGGACACGGCCATCCAGGAGGACCCGGGACTGGCTGAGCCTCGCACTCTGACGTGCGGCCACCAACGGAGAAGGCCCGTCCCGAAGCTTGGAGCCGGCCGCGGTAGGAGTTACCGCAGCCAGGTCCAAGGGCGGAGGCGGCTCCAAGTCCGGGGACCCCAAGGCTGGAGAAGGGGGGGACCCCGGCGAACGCGTGTAGCAGACCACCCCAGGCGAGCGCGGCGAAGACGAGGGGCGCACCTCCATCCCCACACTCACAACGTCCTCCTCCACGACCTCCAGGCCAGCCTCCTGGATCACCACAGGGGGAAGGGAGGCCACGGCCACGGTCCCACCCCCTGACGCCACCAGAGAAGCCGTCCCAGCTGGACAGGAAGACCCACCACCAGTAGAAACCGGGCTACGTCGCCCATCAGACGGAGCCGGGGGAACCTCATCATCATCATCCTCCTCACTAGAAGAGCTCCCCTCGGACGAGCCCCCATCCCCACCCTGCCCATCATCCGGGCGCGGCAGAGTGGCTGCGGGGGTCGACCCAGGCAGATCCTCAGGAACCGGAGACTCGAGCTCGAAGGTCAGGCGCTTCCCCTTAGTGCCGAAGTAGAAGATCAGGGACAGACCGTCAATCTCTGCCGGAGCGGGGCAGAGAATCTCAATGCGGGCGGGGCCATCATCCTCGAAGGACGCCAGGTCGGCAGTCACCAGCTTGCCCACCGGCTCAGAGATCGCCTTGAGGATGTGCGCAAGCTTGCCACCCCGCGGCGCCGACCTGCCACCTCGAGGCAAGCCATAGACAAGGACCCACACCTTAGCCAAAGGGGGCACAGGGTCAGGCTCCGCGGCAGCAGCACGCACGGAGATCAGGAACTTGTTGATGGGGTATCGGATGACATCGTGGGAACACACACGGAGCAGCTCGGCGGAGGGGAAGGGGACCGAGAAGACGAGGGGAGCCGTCTCAGTCACCTCCCAAGTGAAGTCGGAGTCGCGGAAGTCGCCGATGTAGGCGGCGAGCTCGGCCTGGATGAGGTCGGCCGAGATCACCACCCCAGACGGCAAGTCCTGCTCAGGGGCAAGAGTGACCGTCGCCAAGTGCGGCCTAACCGCCTCCTCCTCAATCTCAGCATCCACATAATAGAAACCACCCCCTCAGTCCCGTACCCGAGATAGGCAAGGGTCGTGGGGCATCGGGGAGGGGCCTCACACTCCGAGCGGAAGTGTCCCGCGCATCCACAGTTGATGCACATCGTCTCCTCGCGGGTCCTGGGGCGGCCGACACGAGTGGGGGGCACCGGGGCCACCGGAATCTCCTGTTCCGGGCCTCCCAACAGGGCGGGACAAGCGGCCACCCCCGAAGGCTTCTTCTTCTTCTTGTTCTGAGTTGCAGCACCTTGATGTTCAGGAGACCGGCGCGGAGGAGAGGACCGCTCCGGCCGGAACTCGCCCCGCCTCCGGTCGGGGACGGCATCCCGAGGCGGACGACGGTCATCCCGCCGAGCGGAATCGGAGGAGCGTGAGACACGAGCCTCCTCCCCACGCCGCTCGGGCGGAGCATTCCGCGGAGCATCGGAGATGCCCGACCCCGACCCCCGGCGACGCCAGTCGCCATCCGAGGGCCTAGGAGCAGCAGCACGGCCAGCCGGGTCGCAGGGCGCCGGAGCCTCCCTGTCCCGAGCCACCGGCGTGGGCCTGGACAGGAGCTCCTCCCGTAGCTCCGATTCACGGCGCAGGTCCTCCGTCCGCCGGCGTTCAGCGTCACGGCGTCGAGCATCACCCGATGACCCAGGAAGCGGGAGCCGCGGGTCCCTGGCAGGATCCCGCAGGGGCGGCGGCCGGCGCAGGGACGTGTCGGAATACGTCGCGGGCGGCCGCTCCTGCCGGCTGGACTCCCCACGGTCGGAGTAGGCAGACGAGGAGGTCTCGGGACGCCCAGCGAACCCGGCAGGCAGAGGGCGCTTCGGCCGGGGCTGGCCATCTCCAGCATCACGCGCCATGAGGACCTCCAAGAACGAGCGGGGGCGCGCGGGAGCAGGGTCGCCGGACGGCGAGGACGTCGAGGAAAGCGAGGACGGGGGCGAGAAGGGGGTGGCGGCGCGGGCGGGAGACGAAGAATGCGTGCAACCCTACCCCAGCGCGAGACCTCTCCCCTGGTCGCAGGCCAGCCCCTCCTCGGATCCAATGAGCCCCGTTGGATCCAGATCCAACGGGCTGGATCGTCGTGGGCAAGGAGCCAAGCTCTGTTGACCTTATCCACAGCCTCTTGGGCCCGCCGCTCGGCCTCCTTTAGCTCCTGGGCCGAAAGCCCACCAAGCCCACCGGACCGCGGCCCACGGGACGGCCCACCCAGCATCTCTGCCCGATCGGGACCCGACCACCGGGGCACGCCCGCAACAGGACGCGCCGCCGGCAGGGGGCCAGCCCCAAGCTCGGCGCCGGAGAGCCCCGAGCACACCGGACCGCCCACCGCCGCAGCACGGCCGTGGGCACCGTCCGCCACCACGGGGGATAACCCAGGCAGTGAATCGGGCCGCGCATCGATGGGGGCGGGGCGAATCTCGGCGACCGGGGGATGCGGCTCCTGCAGGGCCCTCGGGCGGCGCCGGCGCGACGCAGGCAGTCCACACCGCCGCGCAGGGCGAGCCGCAGCCCAAAAATCCCCCAGCTGGGGCGGCGCAAGCGACACAGGATGCTCCACCGGACCTACCCCCTCCTCCTCTTCAGCCAAGTCGGCCCAAGACGGTGTCGAGCGACCAGAGCAGAGGGTCGACCCGCGACCCCCGGCGGCGACCAGGTCCGGCATGACCCCGGCGGCCTCCCCAGCGCTCATGGCGACAGCGGAGAGGGGCCCGCGCACGGGAGCCGGCGGCGAAAGCAGCGAGCCCCAACGGTCGCCAGAGCCCACTAGGAAGGTCGCCCTTTCCCCCCGGCAACACACTTCTGCCTCTTCTCTAACTCTTTTCTCACGCACACCGCAACTGGTTACAAGTCCTTTAGTAGATATACACACATACTGCTACTACTGATCCGCTATTTGCTCTCCACTAGCCGGTAGCTATGGCCACGAGTAACAACCTCTCTTAGCAGGGCCACGCTATTCGGCCGCACCATCCTCTCTAGCTGATTACTCGGTCCACATTCTAGGCCACACTAACAGCCATGAGCTCGGTCAGGCAACGGCACATACGTGCATGCTACTCAATGGATGGATGCCCGCACATGCAACCACTCTCCACTATCTCAACTAAGGACTAACCCAACCAGCTAAACCAACTCGGCTTGCATGTGTACACGTGCTCACATTTTTCCGTGCACACACTACCGCAGCCTCATGTCTATGCAACTCAACTACATGCAGGAAACAAAATATGATGAACACTAAACAACAAGGTTAACTCTAACAGTGAAGATGAATTACTATAGAGTCGTACGTACAATTGTTTGGCGCATGACTGTTGGCCTTTAAAACAAGCGACACCAGCCGACATTGATGTAATTTCCACATGTGCAGGACCAAGCCTTACTACAGCTCATGATTCTCAATTTTCCCGGACACATGACTGTTCGCCTTTAAAACAAGGCATCGCTGGTGTTCAGTGTTCACACACACACAGCAGGGACGAAGGCAAGTAAGCAAAGCGCCAAAGCCATAAAAACACAGTGGGATGACTTCGACGGTGGGATGACTGCCTGATGCCTGGAGAAGGTTGTGCAACGGTGATGGTCATACATCGCAAGTAGGTGCTGAGATTATGAAAAAGCGGTGACGACAACACATGATTGCCGTCGATGGCGGTGCTACTCAAGCATCCGGTCTTGAGCTTCGAGTGAAAGCATAGGTCAGAGTTGAGTTGGTTATACCTGGTAATCAGCGGCAGAGCAAGAACTTTTGTGGAGCCCGGGCAAGTTGAGCTTAAGCTTATAATCTAAATATCAAAATTAGGGTACCGGATACACAATATATAATATAACACAAAACTTCTGAACCACAAATCCTCAATAATAATCAAGTGAAACATAAACATAAAAGTCAAACAAAATGTAATTTTAAAGTGAACTAATATATAATATATCAATATCCATTTCATAGAGCAAATAAAGTTGGGACTTGACAACAAAAGATATATAACAAACCTTGGATTGAGGCGAACTCGCCATGTTGCCAAAAAAAAGTAAAGCTATTCATACCAGATGTCACCGGATGTCATTGTCCAATTTCTTCCACCACAGCGAAAAGCATCTCTCACTTGTTCATTTTTGCCAAAAGAAAGACATCTAACTAGCCTTGAATAGAGGCAAACTCGCCATTTTGCCAAAGTCCTATAAGGCACTACAAAGATAAAAAAAATGGATTTCTAATTAAGAGAAATTTTGTTGTGATATGTGAATATATTAAAATAGAAAGCTCACGATAATAGAGATGGTCAGATGGAACATACCGACAGTGCGCTAAAAAAATCATGAGGCAATGCCCTTTCCGATACTTCATTGCGGTAAATTTTCGAATAATATCTGTATCATCAACTGACTTGAATAACTCCCGCTCAATACATATGCTTTTCTCACTTCGTCTTGAATATTAGGAGGTTACTAACAAATTTGTTTCCTCTTTCCTGGATCACACTCAATCTTATTTGGATTAAATTCGTTGGCAATGTTAGGCGGTGGTTGTGCCTCAATTTCTATTTCCGATTGCACACCATTCACATTTTCAATGATTCCTCTATTAGTTGTTACATAAGTAAGTAAGAAAATGAGCTACAACAAATAACAAGTTCATAGGACAGAAATACTTGCATCAACTACATGTATCATATTATCAAATATTCAGTCATAAAAAATATCATCAACTAATTGCATCAATTTTGCATAGTACAGAACTACTTGCATCAACTTTGCATAGTACATAACTACTTGCATCAACTAAAAGTTCATACAATTTTTCTCTAGTCAGGAATTCATGATCACCCCACCCCCAACGGTTTTTTCCCAAATTTCAGCCCTATCCCCTATTTAGTCTGGCCTTGAACTCTCATACCATACGCTGCATATGTTGAATCACCCACAACGATTTTTTCCCAAATTTTAGTCCTATCCCCTATTTAAGTCTGGCCTTGAACTCTCATACCATTCGCTGCATATGTATAATTAGTGGGGTGTGTACATACCTCGATCTGTACCTCGCATCAACTGATCAACTCCTACTTTCCGGGCCCAGAGCTTGACCTGCTCGTCGAGCTGGTCCCGCGGTACCTCTCCCACCTTGCGGAGGGTTGTGTACATGCTCTTCATCTCTTTCTCGAGAGACTCGACGCCTTCCCTGACGTTCTTCTTCAGCTTGTACTCCTCCTCGAGGAGCTCGAGCATCTTGGGGAGCAGGGAGCCCATGGCGTCCGTTGCAAGATTCATTTGGCACTGTTCCCTCTGAGCTAATTGGTTTGTTGTTTGGTTGGTGTGCATTTGGTGCTGCAGTGCTGCATTTGTAGAACCCGGGCAAGTTCAAAGGAAAAGCTACCTCCGTCTGAGTTTATTGGCCCCCTTCGTATTTTGTGTCCAACTTTAATCATAGATTTGACTAACAAATTACAACATCACAAGAAGCTTGCAAGCAATGTGACTAAGGAGTTAGTCGCGGGATCTTGTATTACGGAACGAGTAAAGAGACTTGCCGGTAACGAGATTGAACTAGGTATAGGGATACCGACGATCGAATCTCGGGCAAGTAACATACCGAAGAACAAAGGGAACAGCATACGGGATTAACTGAATCCTTGACATAGAGGTTCGACCGATAAAGATCTTCGCAGAATATGTAGGAGCCAATATGGGCATCCAGGTCCCGCTATTGGTTATTGATCGTAGAGTTGTCTCGGTCATGTCTACATAGTTCTCGAACCCGCAGGGTCTACACACTTAACGTTTGGTGACGATTAGTATAGTTGAGTTATTTTGTTGGTGACCGAAGGTTGTTCGGAGTCCCGGATAAGATCCCGGACATGACGAGGATCTCCGGAAGAGTCCGGAGGTAAAGATTGATATATGTGATAATAGTGTTTTGATCTCCGGAAGGGGTTCCGGATGTTTACCGAAGTGTTCGGGTGCAGCAACACTTTATATGAGCCAAAGGGGTAAAGCCCACGAGGTATTGGAAAGTGCAAAAGGAAGTTTTGCTGCTGCCTTAAGCGGTACTACTGCTGGTAAGGCAGTACTACCGCATAAGCGGTACTACCGCTTGTGTGAAGCGGTACTACCGCTCGTGAGCGGTACTACCGCTTGTACGCGATACTGCTGGAATCCGAGTTGGACTCTTTCCGTGCGGGCCAAACCGACCTTGTGCGGGCAAAACCGACCTTGTGGAGGCTTTCTCTCCAAGTTTAGACCCCAGGGCTCAACATATAAATAGAGGGGCAGGGCTAACACACGGGACAGATCAAGATTTCCCAAGCCGTGTGCCGGCAACCCTAACCCTCTAGTTCCTCCCGTCATAATCTCCGTAGTGCTTGGCGAAGCCCTGCAGAGATTGTTCCTCACCACCATCACCACGCCGTCGTGCTGTCGGAACTCATCCACTACTTCACCATCGCTCGCTGGATCGAGGAGGTGAAGGCGTCATCAAGCCGTACGTGTGTTGAACGCGGAGGTGCCGTCCGTTCGGCGCTAGTTCGTGATCGGATCGAGGGACGACTTGCGATTTGGATCGCGGAGACGTTCGACTACATCAACCGCGTTTCTTAACGCTTCCGCTTAGCGATCTACAAGGGTATGTAGATTCACTCTCCCTCTCGTAGATGCTCATCACCATGGATAGATCTTGTGTGTGCGTAGGAAATTTTTTGTTTCCCATGCAACGTTACCCAACATCGACCGATAAAGATCTTCGTAGAACATGTAGGAACCAATATGGGCATCCAGGTCCCGCTATTGGTTATTGACCGTAGAGGTGTCTCGGTCATGCCTACATAGTTCTCGAACCCGCAGGGTCTGCACACTTAACGTTCGGTGACGATTTGGTATTGTTGAGTTATGTATGTTGGTGACCGAAAGTTGTTCGGAGTCCCGGTTGAGATCCCGGACATCACGAGGAGCTTCGTAATAGTCCGGAGTTAAATATTTATATATGGGAAGTCATATTTTGGCTACCGGAAAAGTTTCGGGTTTTTCCGGTATTGTACCGGGAAGCTTCCGGAAGCTTCTAGAAGGTTCCAGAGGGTTCCGAAGGAGTCTGGAAGGGTCCCTCCAGCCTCTAGGATGTGCATGGGCTGTAAGGGGGCGTGCAAGCCTTGTTGGGCCAGCCCCCAAGGGCCCATGCGGCTAGGGGGTAGGAAACCTTAAAGGGGAAGGCACCTAGGACCTGCCTTGGGGAGGGAGGACTCCTCCCTCCTGGCCGCCGCCCCCTTCCTTGGAGGAAGGGCTAGGACTGCGCCCCATCTACCCCCTCCTTCTATATATAGAGAGGGAGAGGGAGGGCAGCCGCACCCCAAGGCATAGGTGCAGCCCTCCCTCTCTCCCTAGATCTGTTTCTCCACCGAAAACACATCTGCGGCAGTGCCTGGCGAAGCCGTGCTGAGATTGCTCCACCACCACCGCCACCACGCCGTTGTGCTGTCGGAGAACTCATCTACCTCTCCGCCCTCGCTTGCTGGATCAAGGAGGCGGAGACGTCATCGAGCTGTACGTGTGCTGAACGCGGAGGTGTCGTCCGTTCGGCGCTAGATCGGAATGGATCAAGATTGGATCGCGGGACGGATCGTGATTGGATCGCGAAGACGTTCGACTACACCGACCGTGTGTCTTAACGCTTCCCGCTTAGCGATCTACAAGGGTATGTAGATGCAATCTCTCCTCTCGTGGATGGTCATCTCCTAGATTGATCTTGGTGAAGGGTAGGAAATTTTTTGTTTCCCATCCAACATTCCCCAACAGTGGTATCAGAGCTAGGTCTATGCGTAGATGACATCATGGGTAGAACACAAAAGAGTTTGTGGGTGTTGATATTCAGATTGCTTCCCTCCTTAGTCTTTTCTTGATTCAGCGGTATTGTAGGATGAAGCGGTCGGACCAATCTTACTCGTTCACGTACGAGAGACCGGTTCCATCGAATGACATGTAACTTTGTTGCATAAGATGGCTGGCGGGTGTCTGTCTCTCCCACCTTAGTTGAATCAGATTCGACAAAGGCGGTCCTTGTAGAAGGTTAAATAGCAACTTGTATATCATCGTTGTGGTTTTGCGTAGGTAAGAATCGTTCTTGCTAGATACCCATAACAGCCACGTAAAACTTACAACAACAAATTAGAGGACGTCTAACTTGTTTTTGCAGGGTATGTTGTGATATGATATGGCCAGAGACATGATGATATATATTTGATGTATGAGATGATCATGTTTTGTAATAGTTCATATCAACTTGCATGTTGATGCGGCAACCGGCAAGAGCCATAGGGTTGTCTTTAATTATTATGTGGCATGCGTGTCACTCATTAAGCTCTATGTAATGCTTTACTTTATCGCTAAGCGGTAGCAATAGTAGTAGAAGCATGGTGGGCGCGACAACCCTGATGGCAACATGATGATGGAGATCATGATGATGGGGATCATGGTGTTGTGCCGGTGACGATGGAGCTCATGCCGGTGCTTTGGAGATGGAGATCAAAAGCACAAGTTCATGGCCATATCATGTCACTTATGATTTGCATGTGATGTTAATCCTTTTATGCATCTTATCTTGCATAGGACGACGGTAGCATTATAAGGTGATCCCTCACTAAAATTTCAAGATAAAATTGTGTTCTCCCCGAGTGTGCACCGTTGCGAAAGTTCGTCGTTTTGAAGCACCACGTGATGATCGGGTGTGATAGACTCTACGTTCACATACAACGGGTGCAAGCCAGTTTTGCACATGCGGAACACTCGGGTTAAACTTGACGAGCCTAGCATGTACAGACATGGCCTCGGAACACAAGAGACCGAAAGGTCGAACATGAGTCATATAGTAGATATGATCAACATGGAGATGTTCACCATTGAAACCACCTCATCTCACGTGATGATCGGACTTGGGTTGGTGAATTTGGATCATGTATCACTCGGATGACCGGAGGGATGTCAATTTGAGTGGGAGTTCTTTAGTAATATGATTAGTTGAACTCGTTATCATGAACATAGTCAAAAATATCCTTGCAAATTATGTTGTAGATCGATAGCTCACGCTGTAGCTCCCCTAGATTTTGATACGTTCCTAGAGAAAAACTAAGTTGAAAGTTGGTAGTAGCAACTATGCGGACTAGGTCCGTAAACTGAGGATTGTCCTCATTGCTGCACAGAAGGCTTGTGTCCTTGATGCACCGCTCGGTGCGCCACCCCCTCAAGAGTCGTCTGTGGGTGTTGAGAACATCAGACAGGCACGTTTTTTATGACTACTTGATAGTTCAGTGCGTCATGCTTTACGGCTTAGAATTGAGGCTCCAAAGACGTTTTGAACGTCATAGAGCATATGAGATGTTCCAAGAGCTGAAATTGAGATTTCAGGCTCGTGCCCGTGTTGAGAGGTATGAGACCTCCAACAAGATTCTTTGCCTGCAAGATGAAGGAGAATAGCTCAATCGGTGAGCGTGTGGTCAGATTGTCTGGGTGCTACAATCGCTTGAATCAAGTGGGAGTTGATCTTCCAGATAAGATAGTGATTGACATAGTTCTCCAAGTCACTGCCACCAAGCTACTGGAGCTTCGTGATGAACTATGACATGCCAGGGATGGAGAAGATGATCCCTGAGCTATTCACGATGTTTGACACCGTGAAGGTAGAAATCAAGAAGGAGCATCAAGTGTTGATGGTTAGTAAAACCACTAGTTTCGAGAAGGGTAAGGGCAAGAAGGGAAACTTCATGAATGGCAAGCCAGTTGCCGCGCTCCAGTGAAGTAACCCGAGGTTGAACCCAAACCTGAGACTAAGTGCTTCTATAATAAGGGGAACGGTCACTGGTAGAGGAACTGCCCCAGATACTTGGCAGATAAGAAGGCTGGCAACGTCAACAGAAGTATATTTGATATACGTGTTATTGATGTGTACCTTACTAGTACTCCTAGTAGCACCTGGGTATTAGATACCAGTTCAGTTGCTAGTGTTAGTAACTCGAAATAAAAGCTACAGAATGAACGGAGACTAGCTGAAGGGCGAGGTGACGATGTGTGTTGGAAGTGCTTCCAAGATTGATGTGATCATCCTCGCACGCTCCCTCTGCCTTTGGGATTAGAGTTGAACCTAAATAAATGTTATTTGGTGTTTGTGTTGAGCATGAACATGATTGGATCGTGTTTATTGCAATACGGTTGTTCATTTAAGTCAGAGAATAATGGTTATTCTGTTTACATGAATAATACCTTCAATGGTCATGCACCCAATGTGAATGGTTTATTGAATATCGATCGTAGTGATACACATGTTCATAATATTGATACGAAAATATGCAAAGTTAATAATGATAGTACCACATACTTGTGGCACTGCCGCTAAGGTCATATTGGTGTAAAGCTCATGAAGAAACTCCATGCTGATGGATCTTTGAACTCACTTGATTTCGAAACGGTTGAGGCATGCGGACCATGACTCATGGGCAAGATGACTAAGACCTCGTTTTCCGGTATGATGGAGCGGGCAAGTGACTTATTGGAAATGATACATGTTGATGTATGTGGTCCAATGAGTGTTGAAGTGTGCGGTGGATATCGTTATTTTCTTCACTCATGATTTGAGTAGATATGGGTATATTTACTTAATGAAACACAAGTCTGAAACATTTGAAAAGTTCAAAGCAATTTCAGAGTGAACTTGAAGATCATCGTGACAAATAGATAAAATTTCTATGATATGATCATGGAGGTGAATATCTGAGTTACGAGTTTGGCATGCAACTTAAGACAATGTGGAAATTGTTTCACAACTCACGCCGCCTGAAACACCATAGTGTGATGGTGTGTCCGTACGTCATAGTCGTGCTCTATTGGATATTGTACGTACTATGATGACTCTTACCGATTTGCCACTATCATTTTGCGGGTTATGCATTAGAGACAACTACATTCACTTTAAAATAGGGCACCATCTAAAATCCGTTGAGATGACACCGTATGAATTATGGTTTGGCAGAAACCTAAGGTGTCATTTCTTAGAGTTTGGGAATGTGATGCTTATGTGAAAAGACTTCAACCTGATAAGCTCGAACCCAGAGCGGACAAATGCATCTTCATAGGATACCCTAAGGAAACAGTTGGGTATACCTTCTATCTCAGATCCGAGGGCAAACTGTTTGTTGCTAAAAACGGGTCCTTTCTCGAGAAAGAGTTTCTCCCGAAAGAATTGAGTAGGAGGAAGGTAGAACTTGATGAGGTTATTGAACCATCACTTCAGTTGGATGGTAGCACGACGCAGAAAGATGTTTCTGCGGCGACTACACAAAATGAAGAGGAAGCTAATGATGATGATCATGAAACTTCAGATCAAGTTACTACTAAGCCTTGTAGGTCGACAACAATGAACCTACGAGCTATGAAGAAGCGATGGTGGGCCCGGATTCCAACAAATAGCTAGGAGCCATGAAATCCAAGATAGGATCCATGTATGAAAACCAAGTGTGGACTTTGGTAGACTTGCCCGATGAACGGCAGGCCGTTAAGTACAAATAGATCTTTAAGAAGAAGACAGACGCTGATGGTAAATGTCACCATTTATAAAGCTCGACTCATCGCAAAGTAGTTTCCGACGAGTTCAAGGAGTTGACTACGCTGAGTCTTTCTCACCCGTAGCGATGCTAAAGTCTGTTGGAATTATCTTACCAGTTGCTGCATTTTTCGATTATGAAATCTGACAGATGGATATCAAAACAGAGCTTCCTTAACGGTTTCCGTGAGGAAAGGTTGTATGTGATACAACCAGAAAGTTTTGTCGGTCCTAAGGATGCTAAAAGGTATGCAAGCTCCAGCGATCCTTCTATGGACTGGAGCAAGCATCTCGGAGTTGGAATATATGCTTTGATGAGGTGATCAAAGCTTTTGGGTTTATACAAAGTTTATAAGAAACTTGTATTTACAAGAAACTGAGTGGGAGCACTATAGAATTTCTGATAAGTATATGTGGATGACATATTGTTGACCAGGAATGATGTAGAAATTTCTGGAAGGCATAAATGGTTGTTTGAAAGGTGTTTTTCAAAGGAAGACCTGGATAAAAGGCTACTTAAATATTGGGCATCAAGATCTATAGAGATAGATCAAAACGCCTGGTAAGACTTTCAATGAGTGCATACATTGACAAGATTTTGAAGGAGTTCAAAATGGATCAGTCAAAGAAGGAGTTCTTGCCTGATTTGTAAGGTGTGAAGTTGAGTGAGACACAAAGCTCGACCACGGCAGAAGAGAGAAAAAGGACGAAGGTCGTCCCCTATGCCTTACCCGTAGGCTCTATATAGTATGCCATGCTGTGTACCGCACCTGGTGTGTGCCATGCCATGAGTCTGTCAAAGGGTACATGAGTGATCCAGGAGTGGATCACTGGACAACGGTCAAAATTATCCTTAGTAACTTGAGTACTGAGGAAATATTTCTCGATTATGGAGGTGATAAAGAGTTCGTCGTAAAGAGTTACGTCGATGCAAGCTTTGACACCAATCCGGATGACTCTGAGTAGCAATCCGGATACGTATAGTGGAGCACCATTTGGAATAGCTCCAAGTGGAGCATGGTAGCAGCATCTACAGTATGACATAATATTTGCAAAGTGCACACGGATCTGAATGTTGCGGACCCGTTGACTAAAAACCTCTCTCACAAGCAAAACATGATAAAACCCCAGAACTCATTGGGTGTTAATCACATGGTGATGTGAACTAGATTATTGACTCTAGTGCAAGTGGGAGACTGTTGGAAATATGCCCTAGAGGCAATAATAAATTAGTTATTATCATATTTCCTTGTTCATGATAATCGTTTATTATCCATGCTAGAATCGTATTGATCGGAAACTCAGATACATGTGTGGATACATAGACAACACTATGAGCCTCTACTAGACTAGCTCGTTGATCAAAGATGGTCAAGGTTTCCTGGCCATAGACATGAGTTGTCATTGATAACGGGATCACATCATTAGGAGAATGATGTGATGGACAAGAACCAAACTATGAACGTAGCATATGATCGTGTCAAGTTTATTGATATTGTTTTCTGCGTGTCAAGTATCTGTTCCTATGACCATGAGATCATGCAACTCACTGACACCAGAGAAGTACCTTGTGTGTATCAAACATCGCAACGTAACTGAGTGACTATAAAGGTCCTCTACAGGTATCTCCGAGGGTGTCTGTTGGGTTGGCGTGGATCGAGACTGGGATTTGTCACTCCGTATGACGGAGAGGTATCTCTGGGCCCTCTCGGTAATACAACATCACAAGAAGCTTGCAAGCAATGTGACTAAGGAGTTAGTCGTGGGATCTTATATTACGGAACGAGTAAAGAGACTTGCCAGTAACGATATTGAACTAGGTATGGGGATACCGACGATCGAATCTCGGGCAAGTAACATACCGATGGACAAAGGGAACTGCATACGGGATTGTCTGAATCCTTGACATCGTGGTTCGACCGATGAAGATCCTCATAGAATATGTAGGAACCAATATGGGCATCCAGGTCCCGCTATTGGTTATTGACCGTAGAGGTGTCTCGGTCATGCCTACATAGTTCTCTAACCCGCAGGGTCTGCACACTTAACGTTCGGTGACGATTTGGTTTGGTTAAGTTATGTATGTTGGTGACCGAAAGTTGTTCGGAGTCCCGGATGAGATCCCGGACGTCACGAGGAGCTCCGGAATAGTCCGGAGGTAAAGATTTATATATGGGAAGTCATATTTTGGCTACCGGAAAAGTTTCGGGTTTTTCCCGTATTGTACCGGGAAGCTTTCGGAAGGTTCCAGAGGGTTCCGGAGGAGTCCGGAAGGGTCCCTCCAGCCTCTAGGACATGCATGGGCTGTAAGGGGGCGTCCAAGCCTTGTTGAGCCAGCCCCCAAGGGCCCATGCGGCTAGGGGGTAGGAAACCCTAAAGGGGAAGGCACCTAGGAGGTGCCTTGGGGAGGGAGAACTCCTCCCTCCTGGCCGCCGCCCCCTTCCTTGGAGGAAGGGCTAGGGCTGCGCCCCATCTACCCCCTCCTCCTATATATAGAGAGGGAGAGGGAGGGCAGCTGCATCCCAAGGCATAGGCGCAGCCCTCCCTCTCTCCCTAGATCTGTTTCTCCACCGAAAACGCATCTGCGGCAGTGCCTGGCGAAGCCCTGCTGAGATTGCTCCACGACCACCACCACCACGCCGTTGTGCTATCGAAGAAATCATCTACCTCTCCACCCTCACTTGCTGGATCAAGGACGAGGAGACGTCATCGAGCTGTACGTGTGCTGAACGCGGAGGTGTCGTCCGTTCGGCGCTAGATCGGAACGGATCAAGATTGGATCGCGGGACGGATCGTGATTGGATCGCAAAGACGTTCGACTACACCAACCGCGTTTCTTAACGCTTCCCGCTTAGCGATCTACAAGGGTATGTAGATGCAATCTCTCCTCTCGTAGATGGTCATCTCCTAGATTGATCTTGGTGAAGCGTAGGAAATTTTTTGTTTTCCATGCAACGTTCCCCAACTTGACTTAGTTCTCAAGCTAAGTACATAACAGATGAATATTTATTCATCTTGAATAGATCTTTTTCAAACGATCACAAAGACAACTCTCAAGTTTGTCAAATGTGTGGTTATATAAATATCGTACTTATGATTACCAAACCCTCAAACATATAGTCAAACCACACCACGAATTTATTAAAAAGGCAAATTAGTTCATTAGGATATTTGCAAACATACAACCAGAAAATATTCTGGTAAATGATTGTTCTCAAATCTTCATCAGAAGGAGAACCAAAAATATAGTGCAATAAAAGAATGATCAATTCCTTTACGCCTATGATATGTTTGCGTAATTAATTTTTCAGTAATATGGGAGACCTTATGTAATCTCCTAATTATTCCCAAAATATCATTAGCCTATACTTGTGCTACTACATGTAGTGCGATGTCCAATATCCTATTGCTTGGACATTATATTTGATAAATTTTGAATGTATGAATCAATTCATACTCAGTTTTGTTGCGTACACAATAATTTTCTAAATCTTACAACATATTTGGCTTTAAGCCTTACAATCCTGGGTTGGGGTTGATTAGAAAAATTATTGGCAATTCTGTTGGTTACAACTTTTCAAGTTACAATATTTCTCAAATCATCAGGTTTTATGTGCACCGCATGTGCCATAGGGGAAATATGTTTTAAGGCTCTCTCACCTTAAAATTTCAAATGATCCACACATTCTTCCTTAAACGCATTCAGAAGATATATGTGGATTACTCAACCATTATGTGGTATTATATAGATACTTCATGGTACTCATAGAAACATTTATAAAATGATTCAAGCGTGTCTCTTTTCAAACAAAACCATGAATGATCTAACTAAATTAATTGCTCAACTTCTCAAAGTAAGAGCAAATTATCCTAAACAAGGGATAAATCCATTCGAATGGACAACTTCATTGAACTCATTTCACAAGCAATGTCTAATTATATATAATACTTTATGTACATACCCATAATGGTTTAGTTAAATATCTTATCAAAGATAGTGAAATTAATTACATGACCAACCTTAAAGAATTGTAATTTACTAGCCTCTTGCTAGACAAATACGACATTACACATCGTAAGTATGATATAAATCATACCAACTTCATAGCATACTGCCTTCCCCTTGTAGTAATTACGTGGAAATCTAAAAGTATTTCCTATCTGCGATAATTCGGTTACATACCGATATCACCACTCCAGCATACATCAATGGGCCATCACATAAAATTAGGTATCTATGTGAGGAATAACAATTTATCCGTCAATAAAAATTATTCATAGCCCGTATGTTGATTGCATCAGCAATAAGGATATTTTTCGGCATTAGGGGGAGATAAGTACCACAAAGAATGCCGAGAAATAAATGAGAAATGTTATTGACATTCAATCCTTATATCCACGTACTCAAAGAATCTGAACAAAATGTTTAGAGAATCATATATTTGCAACACATTGCAAATCTGCCACACACATTTACTGATGACAAAGGTGTCACTAGATTTTATATTCCTGCAGTAAAGTGTCAAAAAGAGTGGAGGTACCTCATAAACCACTCTTCTCCCCAAATGAGAGCAATAGGGGGAGAAATCTGACCACACGAGATATAATCTCGCATATGCTTCCGCGGAAACAGAGGAAATCAAATCCTCAACCAGTAAATGTAAATCAACATCAAGTTGAAAGACACTGCACCAGATGCTCATCATCCAAAGCCCGGCATAAATGTGCACAAATGTTTTGGTGCCGGGACATCGAAACACCTTGACTCCATTGTTGTAGGGAATCACAAGGAGTTAAAAAGGAATAAATACATTTCCATAAATTTCATCGATTCCACCAGAATCATATAAAATAAAGACTACATTTGTCGACATATATTTCTTCTCAAAATTGCTAAAACCTTTTGGCCCCTGAACCAAAATCCATGGTAGAGTGCCTCTTGCACCCATATTGGTTGACATAAAAGAAAGCAAGTAATGAAGAATAGAACTCGCTTAGCAAAGAGTGGTATTTACCGCAGTAATATCTACTACTCATAAGTATCTCCCATATGGAATACTAAAAACTTCTCATTCACAGACAAAGTCAATGAGGTGGTGAGAAAGTGAGGCTTGTAGCAAAAGGGTTCACGCAGAGACCCGACATCAAATTATGATGTAACATACCCTCTTGGTATGAGTGGAATTATGTTTCGATAATAAATATCATTGGCAGTACAAATAATATTATCCGTGCAGTTATTGGATGCAGTGACTACATACTCATATGGGTCACTCATTTTGAAAATTTATAACAAAGTCCCTGAAGGGCTTACAATTCCGAATCCAAAATAAATCGCAACATATTTGTGTAAAACTTCAGAAGTCACTCAATGGCTTGAAGTAGTCGGAAATCATATGGTACTACCGACTAAGTGAGTTTCTTATTCAAAAGAATAACTCTAATAAAGATGATTGTTTATGTGTTTTAATAAAGAAATCACAAATTTGATGTAAAGTGATTTCTTTACATCACCTCGGTGTATATCGATGATTTCGTCATCAATGTATTTACAAGACCTAAACATACACAAAATCATCTCAAGACGGAAAATTTGGATTCAATCAAATTTAGCTTAAGTTTACAACTTGAGCATTCTATCAAGAATATGTATCAGTCCACATATATCCAAAACATATACGAGAAGTTTAGTGTGGATATATCATAACTACAAATAACATGTATGGTCATACTACCTTTGATAAGGTATAAATCCATTCATACCTAGGGGTGATGATGAAGTGATACTAGGACCTGAAGTTCTATATCTCACGAATGTCAAAGCACTCATATAATTGCAAACTACGTCAGGCCTGACACTATATTTGCTATGTTTATTCAGAGTGCAAATCCCAACAAAAGGTATATGGTTGATATAAGGAATATCATCTTATATCTGAAGCTTTCAACAAATCTTGGATATTTCCATCAGGAAATACAAGATATGACCATGATATGATGTAATGATATTGACTCTTTATTTGATCCCAACAACGCCATATCAATGACTGACTTTGCTCGAATATAATAGCCTTTATATGGAAGTCATCTAAATGGACTTTAATGGCTATTTCCACTTATCATTCTGACATAATTGATTTATCTAAATGCATTGCAAACATGCATAGCTTAGCAGAATGATTAACCACACTCAAAATCATGTGCTTGAGATTCATCAAAATCACACAACTTGATTTATCAAGATGCTTCCACTTGTGTTACTCAATACCTACAGGTTATATGAAGAGCAATATCAAAAAGCACATTTCTCGAAAATTACTTATTCTCACGTATTATAGAAAAGTGAGGAAATAATTTGCAAACAAAATATAGTGAAAATCCAACAGATTATTCACAGTGTCATGTTCATGTCAATGGAATTGGTATGAGACATCCTCTATATTTGCAAAGTTCAGGGGGAGTAATCTCCCAAATTATAACCTGTAACAATCATCAGATTACATATATTGTACTCTTTTTCCCTTCATGAGTTTTTTTTTCCTAATGGTTTCTCATAAAAGGTTTTTAACGAGACAATATAAACACAAGTTTCCATATATGCCATATCATTTTCTCCTTATATTTTTTCCACTGGGTTTTTAAAGGAGTTTTCAATGGCATATCACATTGCACCCTTTCCTTTATGAGTTTTCTCTGAAAGTTTCTCATAACGGTTTAATGAGGCAATATCTTCTCAAAGATCATATGTCATACTTTCTATTTTTCCCATCGGGGTTTTTAAGGGAGTACTCAAGACATACTTATTGTTTCTAAACTCAACAATGAGTTTTCTCCTTCTTCAAAGGTTTTCTCATTTGAGTTATCAAGGAGACAATAATCATTATATGTTGCACCTTTTGTCCTTATTCTTTTTCCCATTGGGTTTAAAGGAGTTTTAGCAACATATCTACTATATTCTCCTCATATTTTTCCCACAGGGTTTTTGGGGGAGACTCTCAAGATTATATTGAAGATTTCTCAAGATGGAAGATCTATATACAAGAATCTTTCAACGATGAAACATTCAAGGAGCGGTGTTGTACAAGGGGGAGTGTTAGAAATTAATTAGTAGATTAATTAGCACATGTCTGTTTTTAAATAGCACATGCTAATTAACGAACAGTCATTAGCAAAGGGATGTGTCCAACCCCGAACAGTCATGTCTCTTCTCTCTCTATTGCCAACAGGCACCTGTTCTGGAGGGATGCCTCCGAACAGACACCTCTTCTTCCCACCTCTTCCAGATGTATATATACTTAAGAATCAATAGAAATCAGGACTAATCGGCCATTCACTTTCATTCAATCCCGTTTTACTTTAATAATATCTAGTAGTACACAACATAGCCAGCCGGAGATGCAGATTTAATACGCACGAGCGCCGAGTGTGCCCTTGTTGGCATCATACATGATGACGTCGTCTCGTGTGCTTGCTTGCGCCCATTTTTTCCTTCTTCGCGCTGGATCTTTTCTTGGGCTTCAAGTGTTTTGGGTCCTTACTCCTCCTACTGACACGTGTTGACTATTTTTGTCCACTTTTTCCTCTAATTTAATTTTGGATTTTCTAACGCAGTTTAATTTTAGTTTTGTAGTGCGTTTAGATCATTCAAAAATAGCACGCTATAGCATGTAGAGTAATGCCTCGCTAAATAAACCAGTGTACATTAGCGACACGTGTGTCCATCCTTGATTATAATTTTTTCACACAGTTCACTACTGATTTTGTAGTGTGTTTAGACCACTGAAAAATAAGAATCCTATAGCTTTTCTGAGCAGTGCCTCACTGTATAAATCAATGTGTAATGTTTTGCCAATAGTGTATTTTAGAGGTGGCGCTATTTTGCTATAGCGCACTATTTTTTTTCAAATTGGTTTATGTTACACTAGATATTTCTCATGGACTCCAAAATCTTCACAGGTCCCACCCTATCGCTTCATCCTCTCGCATCGATCTGGTGCAACGGTGTCTTCTTCTTTTGTTCCTTCTCTCGGTTCAGACCCACCCCTCCCTATGCATCAGAAGCATCGAATCCCCACTAGCTGTCGAATGACGCCCCGTCTCTCCTCATGGCAGCAGAGCACCGCATGCCCCGACTCTGTCCACTCCACCGCGCCTACCCTGGCCGGGTATGGGAGCCTGCAGCCGTCAGCATGGATTTATAGGGATGGGCTACATAGCATCATGGCATCCTCACACCCGTTCTCACCATCACACTCTGTATGTCAAATGCCTCTTTCCGCTGTCCGCGGGATTCAGCGCCACGAACTCAGCAACCTCGCCGTTCTCCACTACCCGGCACCACTCTGTCGACCCTCGCTGATTTCGCCTACCTCGCTAACCTTACCCCGGTCGTCTCCCAGACTCCCCGATTGCAACGCCTTGGCCTCGGCCGCTTCCATCTTTCCGACCGCCTTCACTACATTCGCCAACCTTACCTCGGTCGTCTCCCAGACTCCCCGGTTGCTGCGCCTTGCCTCGACGCTTCCACGTTGTTGACCGCCTCCACTACATCGCGACGGTTGCGGCCCCGACTTCAGCTCCGGTAACCTCTTCCCCCCTATTCGACCACATGCAATTTTCTTTCTCGCTGCGACCTGTGACCCTACTTCCTATGTGCTTTAGTGAAAGTAATGTTTGGTCAGTTTCAGACTGAATTTCATATTTTGTAGGATATACATTTAAATACAATGGTTTTTTAAGGAAGAAGGCATGCACAAATGTTGAATTAATTTGATGAGTATCCCTTGTGAAATGAGTAATGATAGTTTATAGTTAGCCTACAAAGGTTGTTTGGCTAACATAATAGTTTTATCATCTGAAAAAGGTTATCAAATATTACACCAATGAACGTCCATGAGCCAACTTTGGTAATAATGCTTGCGGTATTAGCAAATTGTGTGGTGATTATATTTGATTGACGCTTCTATCTATTCAAAGGTTTTGCATTTGTGTGTTTGATTAGTAATAGCCGACTTTGTTGAAAGAGATAAAGAACTAAAAAATATATATTCTGAGCACCTATTTTCATGGCTATCTCTTTTTAATCTCTTTCTAATATCAAGTACAAGTATGGGGTGAGGTTATTCATTTATGTGCACACTTAGGCTACTATTTGAGAGTTGAGGATTTCAGTCTACATATGAGCTCACACCTTCTACAAAGTGAAGACTTGAATATATGCGGCTAATGGTTTTGCTTCTGTTTGATGCTTACCAATTTCTAATATCAAGTATAAGTATGAGGTGAGGATATTCATTTATGTGCACACTTAGGCTACTATTTGAAAAAGTTGAAGATTTTAGTCTACATATTAGCTCACACCTCCTACAAAGTGAATACACAAATATATATATGCGGCTAATGGTTTTGCTTCTATTGTCTGTTTGTAGCTCTAACTAAATAAACATGTATTTCTTATTAGCTTATATATGTTGAGCTAGCAATCTACTGAATTATACTATTGTCTCATCCTTTTGATTTATTGTTAAGATTTCTAGAACAATCGTCTTATGCTTCTGTCTATGTCTAATGTCATTGTGTTTTTCTTATATTGATCTTCAAGATAAATCCCACCAGACGTTGCTCTACCGAGTTAAAATCCAAGTGAATAATGTAATCAACCTAGCAATTTGTATTCTTTTCGACAATTCATAATGTTCTCACACTACTTAGTAAAACTGAATAACAACAAGTAAACAGGAGGAACCAACAAATTAAGTTGCATTTTAGCCAACAATGGACTCATACATGGCGCCGCGCCTTCCGCCTACTAGTACTCCTATTTATTTGATTTGATGGTTCCAGTTGAGAGTTGCTCCACGAGATCTCTTTGGAGCCTTGCCTTGCGTACGTGACGGTGATCAACATGCGACCGGCCAAGAAACGAGCGGGGCACCACCGCAGTCTGTAGTCCGACCTCCCGCACGATCTGCTTACAACCATCCTCGTCCGGCTCACCGCGGCCTCCCCGGCCCTTCGTGACCGCGCCAGCTTCGGCGGCGTGTGCCAGACATGGCGCGCCGCCAAGCGCTCCCACCCGCGCCTCCCATGCCATGGCTCGTCGCCCCTGGGCACTACGTCAGCCTCCACGCCGCCGCCGTCTACCGCGTCCCGCTGCATGAGGACGCCGCCGCTGCCACCTGTCGAGGCTCGTTCGGCGACTGGCTCGTCCTCGTGCCGCCGGTGTGAGGGCGCCCCTTCCCGCTCAACGCTTTCACCAAGGAGCGGATCAAGCTGCCGCGGCAGACGAAAGAGCCGATGGTTAAGTTCGTCCTGTCGTCCGCGCCGGACGCCAAGGCTTGTACTGTGGCTGCCCTTGTTGAGATTGGAAACAACGCCTACAAACTTAGCTGTAAGATAGTCGTCTATCACCTCAGGCGGGGACGACGGCGAGGGAGCTCTTGGGAGATCCTCACTAAGGCGTTCAAGCTCCAAGATATCATCTTCTTCGAGGGGAAACTCCATGCCCTTGACATAGGAGCCCGCCTCCACGTCTTCCATGAAGAAGACCTCCAACAGCGCCCTGATCAGCGATGGAGCAGGCCGTCCGCAAAGCCACGATTCTACGACGTCAAGTTGCACCTGGTTGTCCTCCATGGGAGTCTGCACATGGTCGGCAGGGGCATAGGGATGACCCGGTGGGCGATCTTCACCAATAATATAGGGGTGTTTGCGCTCGACGGCGAGATGGAGACGCCGCCGACGCCGGTCAAGAACTTTGACGGGCACGCGATCTTCGTCGGCGACGCTTGCGACACTTTTGTTGTTGAGGTAGCTGCTTTAGGCCGCGGGATAAGAGAGAACCAAATTTGCTTCGTCGACGACGAGATGAACGTGACGTTGATGGCCAGCCACGGCCGCCGGCCTTTCCGGCAGCTGCAATCCTACGACGTGCGCAACGGCTGCCTCCGCGCATATGGACCCATCACCGTCACCGCCCCGGTGGGGACCTGGCGGTGCGTCACAGCACAACACTTCCAGCAGAGCAGCGCCATTGGACCACCGGTGCAAGCGTCTCTGTCGGAGTTGGGAGCTGCTGCTGTGGAACGTGGCCAATTGTCTGGGAGCATGGGACCCGCCCTTATATAGAATGCGCTAGCAGGACGACGGAGCAAGCGTCACCGTGACCGTTGAGATCGGGATACCCAAGACATCAAGAATGATGGAAGAGGAAGAGCACGAGTGGATTTTCACGCTGCACCGGGGATCAGACAAGAAAGCGAAGCAGGCGGCGGCGCACGAGGCCGTCACGTTCCTGCGAAGTCGGTTTCGTAGCATCCTGGACGACAACCCCTGGAGCTCTGTCCCTCACTACCATAGCCACGTCGACGAGGAGGAAGAAGCAGTCCAAGAAGACAACACCGAAGGTCATCGTTTGTTTGGGTATAGACATCGGTACGGAGACTTTTACTATTAGCTAGGTGCTCTGCTTTGGCCTTTTGTTGAGCGTCATTTGCTTTGCTCTAAATAAACGTGCAGGGCGTGTGCAGAATATGGGCTTGATTAGAGAGATTGAGAACTTGTAATTATGTGTAAACCAACCTGTGGTTGGATGGTTAGAGGGACTGTAGTATCCCCAGCCCACCAGGGTTCAAATCCTGATGCTTGCATTTATTCCTGGATTTATTTCAGGATTTCCGGCGATACGCATTCAGTGGGAGGAGACGTTCCCGTCGACGACGAGGTGCCTACGGTAACTTCGTAAATTTCAAGATGATATGCCGGCTCAGTCTCTCGGAGGTGCTCATAGGGGTAGGGTGTGCGTGTGTGCGTTCATAGGGGTGAGTGTATGCGCGTGTATATGAGCGCTTGCGTCTGTACTGTGTTAAAAAAAAAGAACTTGTAATTATGCAATGTTATAAAAAAATCGATTTGGTTGTTAATAATACTCCACTCCATACCTATTCTATATAAACATGCCATGTCATGAAAAGTTAGTATTATTACTCGAGTCTATCTAAGGCTAATTTTTTTAAAATAATACATTTTTTTTATTAATTTTCAAAAATATTACGCGGTTTGAAAAAATTTCAAAAATAATACACCGTCGGCTCGGTGCAGGCCGATCGGCCTGCAGCAGGCCTATCGGCTCACAGCGAGCCGACAGCAGCCCAAACTGCAGGCCAGGCCAGGCACGAGCGGGCTGTCGGCGCGGCCGGGCCCCTGTCGGCCCACTGCAGGCCGATCGGCCAGCTGCCGGCCGACAGGGTGCGGGCCCCACGGCGGCTGGCTCCTTCTTCTTCCTCCTTTGTCCTTTCTCCTTCCTCTGTGCCACTCCTCACGCTGCAGCTCCTCCTCTCTGTTCTTTCTTTCTCCTCGTTCTTACACAAGAAATGCCTTCAATTTCTACACCAAAATGAGGCGGTTTTTTGCGGAATGAGCACCATGAATGGGTTCTACATAGTTAGGGGAACCAAGGGAGACCTCGATCTACTGATGGGGTAGCTCGTGGTGGTCTTGGTGAGCATTTTTCTTGAAGCTTTTTTTAGCACATTGGAGGAGGTTGTGGCGGCGGTGGAGGTGGAGGTGGAGGTGGTGGTGCTGAAGCTGGGGCAGTGTGGTGGAGGTGAAGCTCCGGCAGTTTGGTGGAGTTTCCGGCTCCGTTCGTCGTTCGTCGTTCGCTCGCACGCTTCAAGGGTATATTTCAACACACATTTTATTTTTCGTAGTTGCTCCGGTAGTATTCGGTAATATGTTTCGATGTGAAATAATTTAGGTGTGCTATTTGCTCCGGTAGTATCCGTAAATATATTTAGATGTCAATTATTTAGTTGTGTCAATATTTGAAGTTGCTCCGGTAATATTTCGTACTATATGTGGATGTCAAATATTTAGGTGTGTCAGTAGTTGGAGTTGCTCCGGCAATTATTTGTAATATATTTGTAGGTGTGTGAATTTTTTTAGTTGCTCCATTAATATTCCGTAAGAAGAAGGAGCCAGCCGCCGTGGGGCCCGCACCCTGTCGGCCGGCAGCTGGCCGATCGGCCTGCAGTGGGCCGACAGGGGCCCGGCCGCGCCGACAGCCCGCTCGTGCCTGGCCTGGCCTGCAGTTTGGGCTGCTGTCGGCTCGCTGTGAGCCGATAGGCCTGCTGCAGGCCGATTGGCCTGCTGTCGGCCTTCTGTGGGCCGATCGGCCTGCACCGAACCGACGGTGTATTATTTTTGAAATTTTTTCAAACCGCGTAATATTTTTGAAAATTAATAAAAAAAATGTATTATTTTAAAAAAATTAGCCTATCTAAGTCACATCATGTCATGGTCCGTTCCTTTCATCTCAGTAGCATTTTTTTCCTGTTGCTGTGATTTTGGTAGTGCGTGTTCTCACACTAGAGTGGAGTGACGTGCTAGTTCTCATATGCATGCACGGTTACTTATCTGTGTGTGTTCGCGCATTGCATGTGCGGTCAAGTCATGCGATCGCAGAGGAAGCTGCATGCATGCATTGCTTGCCGGACTGGCAATATGTGTTGCATGGGTTGCTTGTCTTCCCTCCAAAAAGGTAATTGTACTACAATGAAAGCAGATAAACTGAGCTCGAGCTCATATCATCTCGATGAACAGTAAAATCAGGAGAGAAAAATAAAAAAAAACTGATTTTTTTCATGGTAACATTTGAGAAATGTTTTAAATTCTTGTAAAATCTCATCATCATAGAATAACATACGTAGAAATCGTGGCAAAAAAACACAAAATCGATGCTCCAAAAATGTTATTTTGGAGTGCTGATTTTGTTTTTTTACCACGACTTCCATGAATGTCATGTCATAATGAAACTTTGCAAACATTGAAAACATTTAATCAAATGTTTGCAAAAAAATGGATTCTTTTATTTTATAGTTCGCCCGAGCTCATACGAGGTTGAGCTAAGAAGCACTTTCGTTGCTACAACTTCTAATCTTCTGTATGAGGATTCTATAAAAAAATATGAATTTAGAAATAGTTCATGGGCTTAAAACAGAAAATAGAAAAAACACAATGGAAAAAAGAAAAAGGTAACAAAATAAGAAGACACACAAAAAACACTATAGAAAACAAATAAACAAATAAAAAACCTGACAAATAAAGCAAAAAACCAAGGAAATTCGTGTTTGTACCTAGTATTTTGGGGGGGGGGGGGGGACTTTCGGTATGATCATCAACTTTCAAGGAAGTACAAAGAACATCAGAAGTAAAACATACATCTATGTCCGTAGACCACCTAATGACGACTTCAAACCTTAAAGCGAGCGGAAGGCGCACCGCTCATTGCCCCTCCCTCAACGGATCCAAGCAAACTTTGTTGTATTAGACAGCCAGGAAGTTGTCGTGTTAAGACTACATATGACCAGTGCATCAGAACAGCGTCCGGCGATGAAGAGAAGCGAAGGATCCAACCTGTAGACACACGAAAATAGGCGAAAGAAAACCGGATCCACGTGGATCCACCGAAGACAAACGTCTACAGAATCCCATGAGATCTCCCGGACAAATCTCCACACGCCCTCCGATCATGCTAGAAGCACCATTGAAGAGGGAGGATTCATCCCTCCATCATGGCCCTAATACCACAAGAGACAAGGTAGACTGGAGGCGGCGCCGGCGGGAGGTACGAGAAACCCTAGCGCGTGGCTGCCTTCGCATACGAGGGAGCCTCGCACTTAGTTCCTTCAGGAGGCTTTTGTACCTAGTTTTTTTGTTGTTGAGAAAATAGTGTTCGTACCAAGTTTTTATATTTGAGAATTTCGTGTTCATACCTAGGTTGGCTGAGGGTTTTCTTCTTTTTTTGTTGTTGGGCATGGGAAAACCAAGGAATAAACCGGGCTTTTTATTCGAATTACATTATAAAGTGTACTGTACATACATCAAATGCCTTGCTTGTCAACATCTCACATGAAAATAGAAAAATATAAAAGGGCACCATGGGGTTTCTTGTCAACACCTCATACATTGAGCTACACATTCGAAAATGCTTGATGGGTGACGAGCACTCTGCAGCCGCCCCTTATCTCCATTGAGCCAATCATGCCTGGTATTCCGGCATGTTGTCCCCCGTAGAGATAAAAAAAAAAGCCCTTGTATTCCGCCAGGCATAGGTAGCCTTTTTTTACAGAATCTAGCCACGAGAACAGAGACTCGCCGTTGTATTTCCTCCGTTTCTTTTTAGTATGTATAAAGAGTTTGACCAAAGTTAAGCTTTGTGACTAACTTTATATTGAAAAATATACGCATTCACAATATGAAATCAATATCATCAGATACACCATGAAATGTATTTTCATACTATATAGTTTTAGTATTGTAGATGTTCATATTTTTTGATATAAATTTGATCAAACTTTGTGTAGTTTGACTTTGACCGAATCTTATACGCAGAGTAAAAATAAACGGAGGGAGTACCTTGCTCGAGGGCCCTAGTTTGTTCCACTGCTCACACACAAGAAGAGGCGTCTAGAGGCGGGGAGTCAATAGACTACTTGATCAAATAAAATTGTATTAGCTACATCGTGGCCGTCTCGCCTGCATCACTATGGGATCGAGAAGAGGCGTCGGGGGGGGGGGGGGGGGGGGGGCTGAATAGACTACTTTTAATTTTATCGGTTGGTAAATTTTAGCAATTCTATCAAATCTAGCACACCCTACATATGCAAGTCTACGAGTATAGCAGCGGAGAGTAATCACATGCAAGTGTAAGTAAAGAATAGAGATAGGAAGATCAAACGCAATGAAGACTCGGAGATTTTTGGCGTGGTTCCGATAGGTGATGCTATCGTACGTCCACGTTGATGGAGACTTCAACCCACGGAGGGTAACGGCTGCGCGAGTCCACGGAGGGCTCCACCCACAAGGGGTCCACGAAGAAGCAACCTTGTCTATTCCATCATGGCTTACGTCCACGAAGGACTAGCATTACTCGGGGTAGATCTTCATGAAGTAGACGATCTCATTGCCCTTACAAACTTCTTGGTTCAACTCCACACGATTTGGAGGCTCACAAACGACACCTAACCAATCTAGGAGACACCACTATCTAAAAGGTAATAGATGTGATATGAATGATGAACTCCTTGCTCTAGTGCTTCAAAAGATAGTCTCCTCAATACTCAATCACTCGCTCACAGAATTAGGTTTGGTAGAAGAGATTGATTGGGTGGAAAGCAACTTGGGGAGGCTAGAAATCAAGATTCATATGGTTGGAGTGGAATATCTTGATCTCAACACATGAGTAGATGGTTCTCTCTCAGAAAATGAATGGTAGAAGTGTTTGCTTGTTCTGAGTGCTTTCTCTACGAATGAGAGGGAGATGGACCGTTACTACATTATTGCCCAACTCGGTGGAACCGAAGTAAAAACTCGATTGCACCGACTAGTGCAAAATGCTCTAACATTTGGCTTTTCGGTGAGAACGATACCAAACAACTCGGTGAGTCCGATTCGGTTGGCCTAGGCAGTTCCAGTGACTCGGTGGTACCGAAATGCAAAACTCGGAAATTCCGATTTTTGACAATTAGATACTAAAAGGTTGGTCACTGCTTTTCGGCTGTACCGAAGCGAAACTCAGTTGTATCAAATTGCTAGGGTTTGGCGTGGGATCTGTCTAAGGAAAACTTGGTAGGGCCGAAGTGAAAAATATTGGTTGCACCGAATTTGATCTTTTGGGTTTTGGACAGAATGTTTTGTGGGAGAATGGTTGAGGCTTTTGGTGGCAAATCTCTAAGCACTTTGAGCAACCAGATCATCTTAGATGCCTCATCCCATTTTAATAGTATTGGCTTTTCTATGGACTTAATTGTGATTTCTCACATAAAGTAAAATGTAGAGTCTTGAAGCTTGAAGCTAATGCCAATCATAGTCCTTTCCTTCTTGGGGATCCTCCTCACAATTTCCAGCCTTTGCTCTATTTGGACTTGATCTGAGATACACTAGGTAGAACTGTTAGTCCCAGAGATAATGTATGTTGTCATGAATTATGAAAACCTCCAAGGGAGCATTTGTGCTTTCAAGCACCCCCTGCCAACTAGCTCGCAGCACCGGCCATTTGTTGGTTGTTCGCACCGCCGTCACTGGACCTTGCAGCACCGTCGAGCTAGCTCGCAACACCTCCATGTAGGACTTTGTAGCACGTGTTTCTCTCATCGTACAACCTGCACTTGCCCGTCATCGGTCTTGCAACACCGGCTACCAATGATTGTAGTGCCAATCTAGTAGTACATCGACGCCTCGCACCACCGGCCCGCGGTTGCAACCAGGGGCGGAGCCAAAAAATTTAGCTAATGGGTTCACTCATGGACTCATCGTGAGGATTTTATTATGAACTAAGTCTAATTTAACACCCTAGCACAAAAAAAACATGAATATAATACACACTCCGTCCCAAAATAAGAAGAGTCGCTGATTTAGTACGACACTTATTTTAGGACGGAGGCAGTATCACTTATGACATATAATTTTACACGAACCCTGAAAACTGCAAGATATACCGGTTGTCTAAAACTATAAATATAGCAGTGCCAAAATAATTTCATAGATTTTTGGTAATCTTCGCATCTTCTTAAAAACATTGAAGTCTTTGTAAAAAATGACAAGTTAGTTTTAAAAAAATTAGAGTAAGTACCGTGAAGTGAAAGAAGCATGTAAAGTCTTTTTTTAAGCATGTAAACTCACTCACATTTCAGGTCCCCAACCGTACTAGTTGGACAATAAAGTTTTTAGTTCCTTCAAAAAAAGTTAAGAAAAGAATGTTTGAGTTCAGGTCCCCAACCAAATCGAGTCAGCATGAGTTCTTGGACTCATACTTGGACCGCACCTACGTAGTTTATGGTTCATAATTTGGTTAGGAAATGACATTCCGGTATCTATTATGTAAATAGAGAACACAATTATATTTGCATTACTTTTAGTTTTTTAGCACTTATTAATTCAATTATTTTAATAAGATTCCCTGGTAATGCGAGGGGCATCATCTTGTCTATCTAACATGTATTCCTGTTCTACAGATATCAACACTTCACTTCTTTTCCATCTCGCCCAAAATGAGTCCAATGAGGAAGGAGAATGAAGAAGATCCCCCGCAATAAAAAAAAGAGTGAAGAAGATGATGAAAGCATCGGCGATGATGCAAACACATCAGTGTGTGCATGGTAGAGCTAGTCGGTCTACTTGCTTATAAACATGATGCCTATATATATATGATCATTGCCATGAATAAATATTTCATAACTATGCGCTTTTCTATCAATTGCCCAATAGTGTTTACCCACCGTATGCTTTCTTCGAGAGAGAATCCTCTAGCGAAAACTATGCCCCCCGGGTCTTCACAAATATTACTAAAACCCTAAAAATATTACTGCCTTTTATTTATTGTTGTTTTATTTTATATTTATATTATCTATCTATCAGTACTTATTGCTTGCAAGTAACGAGTTCAAGGGGATTGACAACCCTCTTGCCCACGTTGGGTGCAAGTGTGTGCTCTTTTGTGTGTAGGCGCTGAAGACAGGAATTTGCGTGGTTCTCCTATTGGTCCGATAACCTTGGTTCTCAATGAGGGAAATACTTATCTCTACTATGTTGCATCTCCTCTCCTCTTCGGGGAAAATCCCAACGCAGTTTACAAGTAGCAGACCTCCGTTCTGGTACTTCCGTCGAAGTTTGTTACCCTACCGAGGGTACTGGCGACTTTCACTCTATCAGAGGGTCACACCCTCCATACAAGATGTTGGCTCAGCTTCAAGCGCAGTGGAACACCTTGACAGGAAGCGGCAAGATGCAATGACTACAATGCATTGGTGATTACAAAGGATCATACATGCCCCCTCCCCCCTGATCCATCTGCTGCAACAAAAGCTCCATCAACAATCAACTTGCACCATCCGTCTTGGGGTTTGGCCCAATTATCTGGTGGACTCGGGTTATTTGCCGGAGATGAGTGGTTTGTTGTGTGTTTGAGCACCTGGTAACTCAAAACCATCTTCCCTTTCGTCATTTTGCTTTCAGGTGTTGTTGTATGCAACAAGGATTCATTATAGTTTGGCAAGAAGCATCGGGAGGCTCCTGTAGGAGGTGTCGACTTATGGCGTGTTAGAGCATCTACAACCATACCCCTCATACCCGTCTCAAACACCCGGGCAGGCCGCCCGAGCACTGACCGGTTACAAAAATTTGACCCAGCCGGGCCTCTCAAACCGACCTCAAACGCCCGGGCTGACCGGCATCCCTCATATCCGGCCCAAATATGAGGCGGATATGGGGCGCCCGGGCACGCCCACCACGTCCTCCTGATGATGGGGCCTCACGCGGACTCGCCCAGAAACCCGACGGTCCGAGAGGCACCTCGACCGTCGCCGCGTGGCACCTCTCCGGCTTGTCGCCCGAGGCCATAGCCGGCTATTTAAGCCAACCGGCATCCCCCAGCCCTAGCACATCCGCATCCTCCCCCCCCTCTGCCGCCATTCGAGCCCGTCCACCTCCTCTTCCCCGCTCTCCCATGCTCTCCAGCGTCAGTATGGTCCGTCGTAGGATCACCATGTACGTTACGCTCACGCCGGAGCACCGGATGCAGATCGAGGCGGATATCCAGGCTCGGGGCACCGCCCGTATCGCCGCGGGTCTGTCTCTGGACTCGCCAGAGGCGCTGGAGAAGGAGGAGGAGGAGCAGCCGAAGGCGATGGAGGAGGACGAGGCGGACCAGCCTGCTTCGGGCTTGAACATGGCGTAGGCGGAGGCGGAGTTCGCCGTCGCCCAAGCCAAGGAGATGGCAGAACAACAGGCCATCCTGGATTCCATCCGGGATGAGGCCGAGGTGGAGGCAAACCGCAGGCTCATCCAACAGAGGCAGGCGGAGGCTGACACCCTCTTCGACAAGCTCGACACGAAGATAGTGGCAGAGGAGGCCACAGCGGAGCAGCCGGAGGGGGCGGAGTTGCGGCTGCCTCCCATGTATCCGCCAGAAGGCACGAAGATCGTTGAAATCTCCGACGAGAAGTAGTAGTTAGGTTTCTATGTAGTACGTAGGTTTTATCGTTTGCATGCTTTTGTATGGATTTGAGAATCTAGTATGAGATGGCCGGATGCAGTTATGTTTATTTGAGACGTACCCGGTCACTCCAAGGGTCATTTTTGCTATCCGTGGTTGTAGATGCTCTCAGGCTCATTTGTAGATGCCATTTACACCACATCATCATGAGTACACGCTGGCGCTCATCTTCCCTGCAACGTGTAGAAAATATTGGATGGCTGAATATTGTGGTGTATTGATCTGACCCTCATATGGGGTATATCTAAAATACATGAGGGGGTAGAGGCTTGGAATACAAGACAAGTTATACATGGTTTGAACCTATTTCATCTCTACTCCTTATCTCTATCTTTAAATCCATATTATATTCTAACATTCCCCCTGAGTCGTAGCGGGAGTGAAGCGGATGATTACGACTGAATTTGAAGTTTTATGGTTCCGTCATCCTCTTCACTGCGTTATCATCAACTGCGTCTCTGATGGGTTGGCACATAGGGCGGTGATTGCATCCCCTTCTGGTGCCTTCCTGCCTTCTCCTCTATTCCCTCCCGCAGTCGCAGCAGGAGTGGCGTGGACGCTAGTGACGACGCAGACGCTGTTGACTGGAGTTGTTGCTGATGAGTTGTTGTAGACGTAGCCATTAATGTCGATGTCGAGGTAGCCGATCATGATGATGTAGCCGTGGTCGAGGTAGTCGTGGTCGATGTGTGATCATCGTGGATAATGAAGCCGCACAAAGCCGGAGGCACAAAAATATGCGCTATGACGAAGCTGCAGACGTGGACGATGCACCTTGCGGATGTCAGAGGGTGCCGTCGGCGATGAGTCCGCCGGTTTTGTCAAGACCGGAGGAAGCCCATCAAACACACATTGGTTTTGCCACGACCATGTGGCCATGTAGGGTCGTCACTGTAGTGACGCCGTGTCGATGCAGTCGTGTCGTCGTGGATGACGCGGTCGATACCGTCGTCATGGTCACGTCTTACAGAAAAATCTATCAGAGGACGCTAAGTGTCCATCTTCTGGACGAGGTTGTGGAAGTGTGTTGACGACGATGATGATGAAGACCACGTTGATGAAGACCTTGGCGATAAAGTATCGGCGATGGCGTTGCAGCGGCATGTCGACTATGATGTGTCGCTTGAAGGTGTCCCTATGGTGACGAAGTGTCGCTGTCGCGTCGTGCCGGAGAAGTTGGTGAAGAATTGCATCGATTTCCACACCGGCCTGGCGTGTAGATGATGCATGTTGATGTCGCTTCTCGTTGATGTTGTTAGACTAGATGAATTGTATTCAGATAGGAGTAGTCTTTAAACTTGTAATCCTTCTCTATCTCCTCTTCTGTTACGATTCTCTACCGACCTCCTGTAATCGATCTAGCGATCGTTCTCTCTTGTACTTCACGGCATTGCCTCTATATAAACACACGCGGCCCTAGCAACGGGTTCAACGCTTCCACAATAACTTTCATGGTCATCAGATCCTCTTCCTCCTAGATCAAAAAACTCATCTAGCGAAACATGTCTACCACATCCTCCCAATCCGCCAACACCTCAAGCGCCCTCTCCACGCAAACATCGATGTCCTCCACCGCTGCGCCGTCATCCAGCACCACCCATGCCGTGACCTTAGGTCCTCCACCCCAAGAGAAGCTCACACGAGGCAACTTCCTCATGTGGAAGGCCATCATGCTCCCGCAGATCAGGATCAGAGGAGCGCAGATGCAGCACTTCCTCGACCCGACGAGCCCAGCGCCGCCGGCCACCATCACCGTCACCACAGACGGGAAGGAGGAGGAGTTCGCAAATTTTGCGCGCACCCTCTGGTATGCCCAACAACAGCAGGTCCAAGGATACTTGATGGGATCACTATCCCGCGAGATCCTGGCGCTAGTCGTCACCCTTCAGACTCCGGCGGAGGTATGGACTGCACTGCACGCCACTTTCGCTGCTCAAAGTCAGGCGCAGAACATCAACACTAGGATCGCTCTCCATAATCGTCAGAAGGGCACCACCACCATGATGGACTACCTCGCCAAAGTCAAGTCGCTCACTGATGAGATTGCATCCGCAGGTGAACCTCTCTCCAGTGGTGGAATCACCTCTCATATCCTTGCTGGTCTTGATCTTGAATACAATCCCGTGGTCTCTGCCTTGGCCGCCCGGGTGGAGCCAGTAACCGTCCCAGAGCTCTACAGCCAGCTGCTGTCCTTCGATGCTCGCATGAATCTTCTTCAGGGTATGAATCACCGGCAGTCCTCAGCTAATGCGGCCTCCCGTGGACGAGGAGAAGGCGGACACGGGAACTCCAGCAGCGGACGCGGTCACCAGGGGCGTGGACGCAGCAACACCATCAGCGGACGTGGGCGCGGCAATCAGAACGCGCGCTTCAACAGCAATGGCTACAATCAGAACTCAGACGGGGGCAGTTACCAGCATGCACCTGCGGGTGGTCGCCCCAACAACACCCTTAGGCAGCGGTGTCAGCTATGCAAGATACCTAACCATGAGGTAATGGACTGCTGGCATCACTATGATGAGGGTTATGTACCTGATGAAAGACATGTTGCTGCTGCTATCCGAGAACAAGAGGAAGATGCCATGGTCTGGTACGCCGACTCTGGAGCAATAGATCACGTCACTAGCGAGCTAGAGAAGCTTGCTGCAAGGGAGAAATACTATGGCGGTGATCAAATTCACACCGCAAGTGGTGGAGGTATGAACATTCATCGCATATGTCAAGCTTTAATTAGTTCCCCTAATTCCAAACGTGATCTAGTGTTAAAAGATGTTCTTCATGTTCCACAAGCCGATAAAAACCTTGCATCTATGTCTCGCTTAACTGCCGATAATGATGTTTTCTTTGAAACTCACCCCACATATTTTCTTATCAAGGATCGGGCAACGAGGGAACTGATAACCCACAAGTATAGGGGATCGCAACTGTCGTGGTTTTCTCACGGCAGATGCCATGGGGTGGCTTATCGAGAGTGGTTGGGGCCGAAGGACGCCGACGGGCTCCGGGAGCGGGATTAGGCACAAGCGGTGAGGGACACACGATGTACCCAGGTTTGGGGCCCTCCGTGGGAGGTAATACCCCTAGTCCTGCTGGTCTAGTTGGATGGTGGGTGATGCTTACAATGGTGCTCCTTGAGCTGTTTGTCTAGGGGAGGAAGAAGGAGCAGCCGGCTCTTCTTCCCTTGCTACGTGGGGGTGTGAGATGGGGTGAATGCCTCCGTGCGTGTCCTTCTTGCCCGATGCATGGGGGCCTCAGGGGGTTTTATAGGCCAACCCCCCGGCTTACAATATTCCTAAGGTACTAAGAGGGGGGACCCGGTTGGCAGCCTCTCCAGCCAGCCAGGGGGCCCGCCGGCCAGGTCGTCTTGTCGCCCGTAGGGCCCGCCGGCTGCGTGGTCCCATCGCTAACTGGGGCCCGCCAGCCGGCTCTTCTATTGGCCCGCGCTCACCTGCCGCGGCACGGGTCGCCCCGCCTGGCGTCGTCTTGCGCCAGCCGGCCGAAATCAGCGGTACGGCCGGCAGCGCTGTAGCCACGCCGGGTCAGGTAACGGAGTGGACGATGGCGCAGCGGTACTGTGGCTCCGCCGGGTCTCGATCAGTCTTCGGTCAGCGGTACGAACGCCCGGACTGTAGCCATGCGCGCCCGTGCGTCAGCCGCCGCTGTAGCCACATCGGAGTCCGTCGCGGGGGTCGCGTCCTGTCAGCGTACTTGGCCGCAGTGGGAGGGGACGGATACCTGCCCGTCCAGAGGTCAGCGGGCAGGCTGATCGTGTAGCGGCCAGGTGCGCCTGGCCGAGGGCCAGGCGGCCGGCTCCTGTTCAGCCGGCCGCGGGCCAGCCAGCCAGGGGGTCAGCCGGCCGATCGCCTGCCGGCCACGGACCAGCCGGCCGTGGGTCAGCCGGCCAGGGAGCCAGCCGGCCATTCGCCAGCCGGTCGTGGACCAGCCGGCCGTATGGTTTTTCTGAAAGGGGCTTGAACTCCCTTGTCTTGGCATACCCAGGGGTAATAACCCCGTCAGTAGTCCCCGAAGCCGGCGGGGGCCCGCGTCCGCCCGACGAGGGGCAGCCGGCGGTTTCATCCGGCTATGCTCGCCTATAGTGTGGGATCGGTCGGTCAACTGCGCTGGCAACCGCCCCCGACGCCTCGGGTCCTGCCGTGCCGCTTCAGGCCCCATGCCGGACCGTGGCGCGCCACGCGGGGCATGATGATGCCGTGGGTCCCGCACCTGAGGCCCGATGGGACGTCTTCCTGGGCCTAGCCCGATAGGTCGCGAGCCTAGCCTGGTAGGCCTCGGGCCGCATGCCGGGATCCTCTGCGCCCGGACCCTAGCGGCAGCGACGTGCGGTGCCCACGCCTCGCAGATTCTCCGGGGGAGTGGGTGCAGTTAATCCCCACGTCCCCCGGGCGTCGCCCCGTATTTATAAGGGGATGGGGAGGGGCGGAGGCAGTTCGCGCACCCCTCTCCCCTTCGTCTTCCTTCTCTTGCGCAGTTCGTCACTTTGGCTTGCGCCGCTGCTCTGCTCGCCTTCTTCCTTACGCTCGATCGCCGCGGAGATGGCCGACGGACCCTCCGACAGTTGGGGCGGATCCATCATCACCGAGGAGGACATCGCGCACCTCCGCCGCGCCCGTATGCTGCCGTCGGAGGACCGCGTTGCCGCCCGTCGGCCGGGCGGTGACGTGGCGCCCGAGCCCCAGGAGGAGTTCGTGGTGTTCGCGTGGCACTTCTCGCGCGGCTTCGGCTGTCGGTGAGCCAATTCTGCCGCTTCTTCATGGATACATTTGATCTCCAGCCGCACCACCTCGGTCCCAACTCCATCCTCCAGCTCTCGAACTTCGTGACGCTCTGCGAGGGCTAACTCGGACTTCTCCCCTTCGTGGAGTTGTGGAGGAAGATCTTCTACCTCAAGGCCCTAAGGAATGACGACGAGCTGTACGCCTGCGGGGGCGCGGTGATATGCATCCGGGGCCCGCTGTTCCCCCGTCTTACCCTCATCGACTCCGTCAAGAGGTGGAACTAGACGTTCTTCTATGTGAAGAACGTCGACCCGGCGTGGGGCTACATCCGGCTGCCGGCCTTCGTCAATGCCCCGTCTACGGGGATAAACTGGACGGGCGACGGGCCGCCTGGAGACCTGGTCGGGGAGCTGGGCCGGCTCAAGACCATGAGGGCCGGAGAGGGGCTGGTCGCGGCCGACCTGGTGGCCGCCTTCATCGACCGCCGGGTGCTGCCCCTGCAGCAGAGGCCGCACCGGATCTGCGACATGTCGGGCCGGCGGGACCCCTGCCGGCTGTCCACCTTCGACCTGTCCACGTCCCAGGTGGCGAGGCGGGTGAACGCCATCACCAATTTCAAGCTGAAGCCGGGGACTTGGAGATTCGGCAAGCTGCCGTACAGCCGGCACGACCCGGCGCCCCTGGTACGCCCTGAAGTGGTAACTTTCTTCCTTCTTCGTTTTTCCAGCCGGCCACCCCTTGCTCACTTGTCATGCTGACCGCCGCATTTCGTTCGACAGAACACACCGGACGGCCCGCACCCCAGGGTATTCCAGGCGGAACGCGCCGAATCCGACCCAGAGGACTTCGAGCTGGGGGGAGGCGTCGAAGAAGGGCGGCCTCCTCGGGGGAGGTCGAGGCGGATGGGGCGATGGGCGACCCGGGAGCCGGCGGGTCTAGAGTGGCTGGTGAGTTCCCCTCCGGACCCTCCATCAAAGATTGGACTGACGACGATGATGATGATGATGACGTCCGGATCTTGGACGCGCCTCCCCCCACAGCTCGGCGGTAGACACGCGGGCGGAGCGAGGAGCGACCGGCTCGTGGCCAGACGGCCGAGGCCTCCCGCCAGGGGAAGAGGCCGGCGTCGGGGGAGCCGTCGGCGCCGCCGCTGGCTCGCAAGAGAGTGCGAGCGGCTGCCGCGAAGTCGCCGCCCCGGGCCAGGCGGGTCCTCCCCGTCGTCGCTGGGTAAGCACTTCTTCCGGACTCTTATCAGTTTTTCGAGTTTTCGAGCCGGCAAGCGCCCGAGGGCCAATCTTTCGCCTGTCCCAGGGATGCCATCGAGCTTCACGACACGGAGTCGACCGCTGACCCGGTGGACGCCGCCTGCCTGCAGGCGCAGGAGCACGCGGCCACGGTGCGGGAGGAGAAGAGGCGGCTCGCGGAGATGCGAGCCGCGAAGGCAGGGGCGAAGGGCGTGCCCTCGCGTTCGGGGGCCTCGAGCGGCGGGAGGCAGAGGCGGTCCGCCGACCCGAAGCGTGCGATGGACTCCGCAGCGGAATCGACGCGGAGGTCGAGGCCTCCGACAAGTGAGCCGCGAGAGCCGGCCGTGGAGACGGCCGTGGCCCCGCCCATGGCGGAGGTGATCCGGCCGGCGGGAGCGGTCCCCGAGCCGGCTCCTGAGACGGCCCAGCGGGGGGAGGCGATGGTGACCTCGTCCGCCGTCGAGCCGGCCGTAGCGGGCGTGCCTGTCTCCCCGGCTGTGCCGGAGGCGGCACCGGAGGCACCGGCCGGCGGGAGGAGCGAGCCGGCCCAGCCGGCTGTCGAGCCGGCCCGGCAGGTGGTGGAGCCAGCGGTGCCGGTCGTGGAGGGGCCCGAGGCCGGCTCCCGAGCCTTGGTGGTCACCGCCAACCTTCCACCGGCTGCCGCCGTGGTGGACGCCGGGTCGAGCGGTGGGTCGAGCCGGTCAAGGAGGACCATGCTGGACGTGATCCGGAACTGGGAGGCGCCGGCTCTCGTCCCGGCCGTCCCGGCCCCGCCAGCCAGCGTCCTGGCCCTTGCGCCTGGGGAGCCTGGCCGCATCATGGCGCACTGCCGTGAGGGACTGGCTAGGTTCGCGGAGGCCGCCGAAAGCAATTTTCGGCGCGTAGAGGAGGCGGTGGAGGTGAGATTCTTCTACCTTACGTTGATCTTTCAGTGGGGGCGCGCGAGCGCACCGACTGGGTGTATCCCCTGAGATTCGGGCCGGCTGCGTGGCTGCGTGGCAGCCGGGCCGGATCTAACCCACTTTTGTTTGTCTAACTCCTTGTTTCTTGGCGCGGAGCAGGCTGAGAACGCCAGGCGGCAGGCGCTCTTCGATGAGGCGGTCGCTATCCACAACCGCGGCAAGCTCGGCTTCTACCGGGTCCAGGAGGAGCTGAAGAAGACGCAAGGTATGTTTATTCCAGTGGAGGCGCACGAGCGCACCCACTGGGTGTAGCCCCCGAGAGTCGGGCCGGCTGCTCGGCAGTCGGTCCGGGTCTTCCGCGTTTGAGTAGCTCATGCTTGATTTTTCGCAGAGGAGCTGGTCCCGATTTGGCGGAAGAGGGATGAACTGGCCTCCGAGCGGGACCGGCTGGGGCAGGAGCTCCAGACGGCTGCGTTGGAGCGGAACCGGCTGGGCGGCCTGGTTGCTGACGGTCAGGCGGCGCAGGAGCGCCTGACTGCGGAGCTGCAGCGGGAGGTGGCGGCCCGGGAGGACGCCGCCAAGCAGGCGGCCGACGCCACCTAGCGGGCCACCGCTCTTCAGGACGAGGTAGATCGCCTCAAGGGGGAGCTTGAGACGCGCGGGGTCGCCCTTGCTCAGGTGGAGGAGGCGCTGGAGAGGGAGCGGAGCGCAGGCCTTCAGTTCGCCCTTGAGATGGACGAGGCTTTCCAGCGTAAGTTTTGTTTTCGTCATGTTTGTTGATTCCTCTCTCTCTCTCTAGACCGGTTCCCGGAGACCCAGCGCTGCGCCGAGCGGGCTGTTGCGGAGCACCGGGAGTGCCTGCGGCAGCGCGGGCAGGAGGTCGAGGAGCACGCCGGCTGGGACGTGCCGGAGCTTGCACTGGCCGTCGAGAACCGGCTGATCCACGTTCAGCGCTGCATGGACCGGCTCCTTACGGCCGGCAAGGAGGTGATTTTGGCCCTCTGGCCGGGTCGTGGGGCCCCGGAGGGCCGCGTGGCTGGAGAATGCGGCGGCCCGGCTCGAGGTTTGGAAGGCGTCGGCGGCCCGCTCCGGGGCGCAGATGGCCCTTCAGTTTGTCACCTCGTGGTACCCCGGCGTCAACCTGGACCGGCTGGTCACGATGCGCGATGTCCTCGAAGCGGAGCGAGCCGCCCGCGAGGGCGCCCTGGTCCGCCGAGCCAACGAGCTGGCGTCTTACGTCGACCCGGACGAGCTCCTGCCGGCGCTAGGTGAAGACGGTGAGCCGGTCGCCGAGGACTCCTTCGGCAATCCTCAAGGCCCCGAGGACGACGACGTCGCCGACGAGAGCACCGCCTCCAGCACCGGCAGCGACACCGAGGCCATGGAGGAAGAGCCGGTCGGTGATGCACCGGAGGCCTAGGCGCCCCTCCTTTTTCTTTTTACTGTATCTGTTCCTTTTGCTGCAAGACTTGTTTAGGATGCATTTCCACCCACTGGGGGTGAATTGTAAAGAATGCTCGGCCTGCGGCCTTTTGCTTATGAATTTGCTTGAGGTCTAACATGTTTGCGTGCCGGCTCCTCCCCTGCCTTTTACCTTTCTACTCATATTTTATGCAAGGGTTCCTTCCGGCTTCCGCCCCGCCTGTCAGCCAGCCGGGAGCCGGACTGGGACAGGGACGGGGCATCGTCCTTGTGGAAAACGAGCGGGTCTTAGAGTCGCCCGGCTAGGGCTGGGGCGAGCCGGCAGAGGCTGGTTTCTAGAGGTAACATGGTCCGGTTGGACCTATCCGGCTGCTACTCTTCAGGTGGTGTTCACGTGGTAAGTTTCTTCCTACCCCATGGTTCCGCCAGCCGAACAGCCAGGGGCCGGTCTGTGGCTGGGTAGGGAGGGTAGGAAAGGGTTGCTTGCCCACGCTACTTGCCTGCTTTGGAGAAGAGCCGGCCAGCCCCCGGGCCAGGGAGCCGGACCCGGGTGCCTTGCTTAAAAAATGACAAGCCTTCGATGGAATTGAAAAAGGGGCGTGCCCCAAGTGCCGGCTTGGGGCCCCCATTGCATTCATTAAATTCCAATCAGAAGGGAAGATACATACATACATACACAGGTTTTTTCCTTAGCAGTAGAACGGTCGAAGGAGTGCCGCATTCCATGGGCGCTCCGTCTCCTCGCCGGAGGCATCTCTTTTGCGCTTCTGCGGCTTCTGGGCATCTATCAGGTAGTAGGCGTTGTTGTGCAGCGCCTTGCTGATAATGAACGGGCCTTCCCATGGGGAAGACAGCTTGTGCTGGTCGGCTGTCCGCTGGATCCGCCTGAGCACTAGGTCCCCCTCGCGGAAGGAGAGGGGCCGGATCCGCTTGCTGTGGTAGTACCGGAGCTTCTGCTGGTAGATGGTTGTCCGGCTCAGGGCCAGCTCGCGCGCTTCTTCGAGTAGGTCGACGCCGTCTTCTCTTGCTTCCTTCGCATCCTTCTCCGTGTACAGGGTGACCCGAGGCGAATCGAACTCGATGTCAGTGGGGATGATCGCCTCGGACCCGTACACGAGAAAGAAGGGGGTGTAGCCGGTCGACCGGTTGGGCGTGGTCCTGAGGCTCCAGAGGACGGCCGGCAGCTCATCGATCCAGCAGCCGGCCGACCGCACGAGGGGCGCCACGAGCCGAGGATTGAGGCCGACCAGGATCAAGCCGTTTGCTCTCTCCGCCTGGCCGTTTGACTGTGGGTGGGCCACCGACGCGAGGTCGAGCCGGATGCCCTCCTGAGAGCAGAAACGCGCCATCGCGCCTTTGGCGAATTTCGTGCCGTTGTCGGTGATGATGCTGTGGGGGACGCCGTAGCGGACCGTGATATCCTTGATGAACCGGACGGCTGTGGGGCTGTCCAGTTTCTTGATGGGTCTGGCTTCGATCCACTTGGTGAACTTGTCAACAGCCACCAGCAGATGCGTCATGCCGCCCCGGGCGGTCTTGAAGGGCCCTACCATGTCCAGCCCCCAGACGGCGAAGGGCCATGAGAGCGGGATGGTCTGGAGGGCCGTTGCCGGCAGGTGACTCTGTGTGCTGAAGCGCTGGCATCCCTCGCACTTGTCGACCAGCCGCTTGGCCTCTTCCAAGGCTGTTGGCCAGTAGAAGCCGTGGCGGAACGCCTTGGCCACCAGGGGTCTGGAGGCGGCGTGATGCCCGCACTCGCCCTGGTGGATGTCGAGGAGGATTTCTTGCCCCTTCTCCGGCTCGACGCAGCGTTGGAACACGTCGGTGGTGCTGCGATGAACTAGCTCGCAGTTGATGATGCTGTAAGCCGGGGCGCGGCGCTGGATCTGTCGGGCCTTGTCTTCGTCAGGGGGGAGCTCGCCGCGCAAGAGGAAAGCCAGAATGGGCTGGGCCCACGAGGGGGCCGAGACGGGAGCCGGCTCGAGCTCGAGTGGTGCGTCGGGGGCAGCCGGAGCCGGCGGGACCGGCCCGTCAGCCCCCGGGACCGGCTTGCCAGTCCCCGGGCCCGGGGACTGGGACAGCGGGGGGTGCGGCGATCGCCGTCAGGACGGCCGTAGAGTTAGAGCCAGCCGCCGCGGATTGCTGGAGCTGGCGGTGTCGGCATCGCCGCCGGAGCTGATGGTGCCGGCAGAGCAGCCGGAGCCGACGGTGCCGGCGGAGCTGCCGGGGCAGCCGGCACAAAGATAGACTCCGATTCGGGGGAAGGCTTGATTGAAGGCTTGAGTAGCCGTTCGAGGGAGACGCCGGCTGGGATGGCCTGCCGGGTGGAGCCGATTTTCGCCAACGCATCGGCCGCCTCGTTGTCCGCTCGGGGGACGTGGTGGAACTCACAGCCCTCGAAGCAGCCGGTGAGCTGCTGGACGAGGAAGCGATAGCTAGCCATGTTGGCGTCCCTGGCGTCCCATTCGCCAGAGACCTGCTGCACCACGAGGTCGGAGTCGCCAAAGCAGAGGATGTGCCGGATCCCGATCTCCTTGGCGAGCTGGAGGCCGTGGACGAGCGCCTCGTACTCGGCCACGTTGTTGGAGGCGGCGAAGAGGATCTGGAGCGCGTACTTGAGCTGATCCCCCTTCGGGGATGATAAGACGATGTCGGCTCCCAGGCCGGTTCGCATCTTCGAGCCGTCAAAGTGCATGCGCCAATGCGTGGAGTCTGGGGGAGGCGGCACGAACTGGGTCTCGGCCCAGTCGACGAGGAAGTCCTCCATGGTCTGTGATTTGATGGCGGTGCGCGGCTCGTACCGAATCTCGTGGTCGGCGAGGGCGATGGCCCATTTGGCGATCTGGCCGGTCGCGTCTCGGCCGCTCATGATCTCGCCGAGCGGGGCCGTGCTCACCACGGTGATGATGTGCTCCTGGAAGTACTGCTTGACCTTCTTGGCGGCGAAGTGTATGCCGTAGCACATCTTCTGGTAGTGGGGGTAGTTTTGCTTGGAGGCGGAAAGGACCTCACTGAGGTAGTAGACGGAGCGCTGGACCGGCAGCGCTTTGCCCTCCTCTGGCCGTTCCACCACCAGCACGATGCTGACCACGCGAGTGGTGGCCGCGATGTATGCGAGCATCGGCTCCTTCACAATTGGCGCCGCCAGGATGGGAGCGCTAGAGAGCGCTCGCTTGAGATCGCGGAACGCCTCATCCGCCTGGTCGGTCCACTCGAACTTGGGTGTCTTCCTCATGAGCTGGAAGAGGGGAAGCGCCTTCTCGCCCAGCCGGCTGATGAACCGGCTGAGCGAGGCAAGACAGCCGGCGAACTTCTGGATGTCGACGAGCTTGGCCGGCTTGTGCATGCACTCGATGGTTCTGATCTTCTCCGGGTTAGCTTCGATGCCGCGGGCGGACACGAAGAAACCCAGGAGCTGGCCGGCTGGCACGCCGAACACGCACTTCTCCGGGTTCAACTTGATCTTGTATTCGTGCAAGTTAGCGAAGGTCTCCCAGAGATCGTCGAGGAGGCTGAAATGCTTCTTGGTCTTGACGACGATGTCGTCCACGTAGACATGGACGTTCCTGCCGATCTACGGCAGGAGGCACTTCTGCATGCAGCGCTGGAAAGTGGCGCCTGCATTCTTCAGGCCGAAGGACATGGTGATGTAGCAGTAGGCCCCAAAGGGGGTGATGAAGGAGGTCTTCAGCCGGTCGGCCGGGTCCAGTTTGATCTGGTGATAGCCTGAGTAGGCGTCCAGGAAAGACAGCAGGTTGCAGCCGGCCGTGGAGTCGATAACTTGATCAATCCGCGGCAAGGCGAATGGGTCCTTGGGACATGCCTTGTTCAGGCTCGTGTAGTCGATACACATGCGCCAAGTCTTGTTTTTCTTTAGCACCAGGACCGGGTTGGCCAGCCAGTCCGGGTGGAACACTTCCATGATGAAGCCGGCTGCGAGCAGCCGGGCGATCTCCTCTCCTATGGTACGCCGCTTCTCCTCGGAGAAACGGCGCAGGGGTTGCTTGACCGGCTTTGCATCCGGCCGTACATGAAGTTTGTGCTCGGCGAACTTCCTTGGAACACCCGGCATGTCTTTTGGAGACCATGCAAAGATGTCCCGATTCTCACGGGTGAAGTCGATGAGCTCGCCTTCCTATTTGCTGCTGAGGTTGGCGCCGATGGTGACGCACTGCTTGGGGTTGGCCGGGTCGAGCGGCACCTGCCTGGTGTCTTTGGACGGCTGGAACGACTCCTCGCCGGCTGTCTGGGACGGGGGAGCCGGCACGGCCGGCTCGTTGGAGGCGTGAGCCACGAGCCGGTCGAGCTGTCACTTCTCCTCCGCTATCTCCAGGGCTTCGGCCAGCCGGCTGCCGTCGCGAGCGCACTCGATCGACATCTTGTAGTTGCCGGCGATGGTGATGATGCCCTTGGGGCCCGGCATCTTGAGCTTGAGGTAGGCATAGTGGGGGATCGCCATGAACTTGACGAGGGCCGGCCGGCCCAGCAGCGCGTGGTAGGGGCTGTCGAGGTCCACCACCTCGAACCAGACCGGCTCACGGCGGAAGTGGCTCTGGTTGCCGAAGAGGACGTCGAGCTCGATTTTGCCGATGGGGGTGCAGGACTTTCCCGGCACGATGCCATGGAAAACTGTCCGGCTTGCTCGCAAGTCTTTCTCCTTGAGCCCCAGCTTGAGCATCGTGTCGCGATAGAGGATGTTGATGATGCTGCCTCCGTCGATCAACACCCGCGAGAAACGGCAGGTGCGCCTCTCGGAGACGATGGTGGGATCGAGGACGAGGGCGTGGCTGCCTGGGTTTGGCATCACGGCCGGGTGGTCCGCCCGGCTCCAGGTGACCGGCTTCTTGGACCAATGCATGAATTGGGGGACCGAGGGGGCGGTGGCGTTCACCTCGTGCCGGCGCTGGCGCACGCTGTGTTTGTCGGTTGCTTCACTAGTGAAGACGACGTAGGACCCGTCCTGGCGAGGGAACTGGTCGTGGAGGTGGCCGTCGTCGGCTGCCGGGGCCGGAGCAGGCGGCGGGGCCTGGGCCGGAGCCGGCTCGCGGGGAGCCGGAGGCGGAGGAGCCGGAAGGCCCTCGCCTCGGGCTAAGCCGCTGGGAGAAGCTGCACTGCCGGAGTGTATGGGTGGCCGGCTTGGCCCCGGAGTGGTGCTTGCAGGGTAGGTCGATCATTTCCTCGAAGGTAAGCTTGGGCTGCCAGGCGGCCTTGCCGGTGCGCTGACGCTGGCTGGGGGCCTGGGCAGCCGGTTGCTCTTCTTCGATGGTGGCGACCTGCCGGCTCCCGTAGCGGGGGTCCGGCTGGTCGGGCTTGCGTTTGTTGTTCTGCTGCTGCCGGTTGTCGGCGGCCGCCCACGGCGCGGCAGGCGGTGGAGCCGGCTTGGCCGGCGTGGTGACCTTCATCCGCATTGCGGAGTCGGCCGTGGCGTATTTGTCCGCCTTGGCCATCAGGTCCGCCAGGGTAGCCGGCTCGGAGCACAAGAGCTTGTGCTTGAGGTAGGTGCCGTCGCGGCAACCCTCGATGAAATACTGGATGGCCTGCACCTCATGCACTCCCTCGCAGGAGTTGCGGAGCTCGGTCCAGTGCATGAGGTAGTCGCGGAGGGGCTCCTCCGGCCCCTGAACACACATGGCCAGCTCGCGGGGCCGGCCGGGCCGCTTGTAGGTGCCGGTGAAGTTGCGAACGAACGCTTCCTCGAAGTCCGTCCAGGTGTTGATGCTGCCGGCCGACAGGCTGTTAAGCCAAGTCCGGGCCGAGCCGGTCAACATTAGGGGGGCGTAGCGCACGGCTACGTGCTTGTTCCCCCTGGCAATGCCGACCGCGGTGGTGTAGTCGACCAACCAGTCCTCTGGCTTGGAGGAGCCGTTGTACTTCGGGGTGTCGCGAGGGAGAGTGAAGCCGGTTGGGAATGGCTCGTTGTGAATCCGAGGGCCGAAGCACGCCGGGCCGATCGAGCCCTCCTCCTCGAGGAGGGCTGACTGCGCTAGCCGCTCGATGCGGGTCCTAGCGTCGTTCTCGCTCCGCGGGACGCGCGGGCCGAGCCGAACGGCGAACTCGGGGCGAACAGTTGGGGCAGGCGAGCGGGCACGTTCCCGCCGCGGGGGCGGGGTATGGTCCCGGCTGCGCCGGCTGCCGCCAGCCGGAGCGTCGTTGCGCCGGCTGCTGACGGCCGGCTGCTCGTCTCGCAGTCGGGTGCGTCCGTTGTGGGACCCAGCGCCCTGCCGGCCAGAGCCGCGGGGGAAGAGGCCTGCTGGACCGGCCGGCGCTGGCCAGCAGTAGGCGGAGCGTCCCCCTCGGGGACGGGGATTTCAGAGCCGGCGTTGATGCCGTCGAGCCGGGCCTGCTGGGCGTTGGCGGTGGCGATGAGGTCTTGGATATGTCGTTCCTGCAGCTCTCGCTCTTCGCCCTCCAGGCCGGCGAGGTCGGCGTAGGCCACGTAGGCGGCCCTCAGGTTGGCAGCCGGCGTGTCGTAGGTGGGAAGCCTGCCACCGAGGATTTCCGCGACCACGCGGCCGCGGTTGTGGACATCACCGCGCTGGCTGGGCTCGTTGCCGGCGGGGGTGAGGCCGTAGGCGGAGTTATACTCGCGCTGCACGGACTCCATCCGGCGCTTGGTGGTGGCAAGCACGGTTGCCTCGTCGAATAGCAGCCGGCGGGCAGCTTCCAGCTCAGCCGTAGCCGTGGCAGGGTTCGTCGTCGGTGCGACGGGGGTGCTGAGGCCCCGAAGCACGGAGCCGAGTGGGTCGGAGGTGCTGGCCTCGCCCGGGGCGAGTGTGCCCACGGACGAGGGCGGGTCGAGGCAGTCGAGCACCTGGCTAGGATACTCGTCGGCAGCTGGCTCATCGATGAGGCTCAGCCTACCGACCCGCTCGGTGAGGATGGCGATGTCGATCAGAGGGTCGCTGCCGAGCCGCTCAATGGAGAGGGCGGCAGCATCGCCCGCAGGGCCGGCGGGGGCGGGGTTCCGCCCCGCAGGAGCAAGCCCCACGAGCGTGCAGTTCCGCCCGGACGCGGGGCGGCCGGGGGAGGTGGTGAAGGGTCCCTCCCGGAGCGTGACTCCGGCCGGCGCCGCGGAGGGCCCCACGGTGGGCGCCAACTGTCGTGGTTTTCTCACGGCAGATGCCATGGGGTGGCTTATCGAGAGTGGTTGGGGCCGACGGACGCCGACGGGCTCCGGGAGCGGGATTAGGCACAAGCGGTGAAGGACACACGATGTACCCAGGTTCGGGGCCCTCCGTGGGAGGTAATACCCCTAGTCCTGCTGGTCTAGTTGGATGGTGGGTGATGCTTACAATGGTGCTCCTTGAGTTGTTTGTCTAGGGGAGGAAGAAGGAGCAGCCGGCTCTTCTTCCCTTGCTACGTGGGGGTGTGAGATGGGGTGAATGACTCCGTGCGTGTCCTTGCCCGATGCATGGGGGCCTCGGGGGGTTTTATAGGCCAACCCCCCGGCTTACAATATTCCTAAGGTACTAAGAGGGGGGACCCGGTTGGCAGCCTCTCCAGCCAGCCAGGGGGCCCGCCGGCTGGGTCGTCTTGTCGCCCGTAGGGCCCGCCGGCTGCGCGGTCCCATCGCCAACTGGGGCCCGCCAGCCGGCTCTTCTATTGGCGCGCGCTCACCTGCCGCGGCACGGGCCGCCCCGCCCGGCGTCGTCTTGCGCCAGCCGGCCGAAGTCAGCTGTACGGCCGGCAGCGTTGTAGCCACGCCGGGGCAGGTAACGGAGTGGACGGTGGCGCAGCGGTACTGTGGCTCCGCCGGGTCTCGATCAGTCTTCGGTCAGCGGTACGACCGCCCGGACTGTAGCCATGCGCGCCCGTGCGTCAGTGGCCGCTGTAGCCACATCGGAGTCCGTCGCGGGGGTCGCGTCCTGTCAGCGTACTTGGCCGCAATGGGAGGGAACGGATACCTGCCCGTCCAGAGGTCAGCGGGCAGGCTGGTCGTGTAGCGGCCGGGTGCGCCTAGCCGAGGGCCAGGCGGCCGGCTCCTGTTCAGCCGGCCGCGGGCCAGCCGGCCACGGACCAGCCGGCCGTGGGTCAGCCGGCCAGTGAGCCAGCCGGCCATGGGGCCAGCCGGCCATTCGCCAGCCGGTCATGGACCAGCCGGCCATTCGCCAGCCGGTCGCGGACCAGCCGGCCATATGGTTTTTCTGAAAGGGGCTTGAACTCCCTCGTCTTGGCATACCCAGGGGTAATAACCCCGTCAGCAACAGTTTTCGAGGGTAGAGTATTCAACCCAAATTTATAGATTCGACACAAGGGGAGCCAAAGAATACTTGAGAGTATTAGCAGTTGAGTTGTCAATTCAACCACACCTGTAGATAAATATCTGCAGCAAAGTGATCAGTAGCACAGTAATATGATAGGTTTGATAGCAGTAGCAATAGTAACAGTAGCGGTAACAGTAGTAGCAATAGTTTTTGTAGCAGTTGGAACAGCAGCAACAGCAGTAGTAACTTAGCAAGAGCAATAAGTGTAAAGGTCGTAGGCACTGGATCGGTAACTCGTTGGATGATATTCATCATGTAACAGTCATAACCTAGGGTGAGACAGAACTAGCTCCAGTTCATCAATGTAATGTAGGCATGTATTCCGTAAATAGTCATACGTGCTTATGGAAAAGAACTTGCATGACATCTTTTGTCCTACCCTCTCGTGGCAGCGGGGTCCATAAGGAAACTAAGGGATATTAAGGCCTCCTTTTAATAGAGAACCGGAACAAAGCATTAACACATGGTGAATACATGAACTCCTCAGACTACGGTCATCACCGCGAAGTATCCCAAATATTGTCACTATGGGGTTGACGGATCATAACACGTAATAGGTGCATATGACAAGGCGAGATCGGATCAAGAACATAGATATCGAGATGATAACATAAACGGTTCAAATCTGAAATCATGGCACTCGGGCCCTAGTAACAAGCATTAGGCATAGCAAAGTCATAGCAACATCAATCTCAGAACATAATGGATACTAGGGATCAAGCCCTAACAAAACTAACTCGATTACATGATGAATCTTATCCAACTCCTCACCGATCAGCAAGCCTACGAAGGAATTACTCACTCTCGGTGGGGAGCATCATGGAATTGGAGATGGAGAAAGGTTGATGATGACGAAGACAGAAGATTCCCCTCTCCGGAACCCCAAACGGGCTCTAGATCTGGCCTCCCGATGAAGAACAGGAGGTGGCGGCGGCTCCGTCTCGTGAAACGCGATAATTCTTTCTCTCTGATTTTTTTCTCCAAATTAAGGAATTTATAGTGGCGGAAATAGGTCAAGTGGGGCCCCGAGGTGGGCACAACCCACCAGGGCGTGCCAGGAGGGGGCTGGCGCTCCCTGGTGTCTTGTGCCCAGCCTGGGCCCCCTCTTCGGTGGTTCTTGGCTCCGGTATTTTTTATATTTTCCAAAATAAATCTCCAAAAAGTTTCGTTCCATTCCGAGAACTTTTATTTCTGCACAAAAACAACACCATGGTAATTCTGCTGAAAACAGCGTCAGTCTGGGTTAGTTCCATTCAAATCATGCAAATTAGAGTCCAAAACAAGGGCAAAAGAGTGAGGAAAAGTAGATACGTTGGAAACGTATCAGGAACTCATCCATCACGGTAGATGCATTGGAGGTCTCTACCCCATCACATCCGGAGCCTTTGCTCGTTGTTGTCATCGCCAAGTTCATTCTGTCGTCAAGCCTTCCTTGGCAAAATGGCATCAAAGATTAGGTCATCCATCTTCTGTCATTGTTAAGCAAGTAGTGAATAATAGCAACCTTTTATTGTCTCATAGTCAGGTTGAAGAGTCAGTTTGTGATGCTTGTCAATGTGCCAAAAGTCACCAACTTCCTTATCCTAGATCAAAAAGTGTATCTCATGCTCCTTTAGAGCTTATTTTTAGTGATGTGTGGGGTCATGCAAGAGATTCTTTTGGAAGAAAGAAATATTATGTTAGCTTTATTGATGATTATAGTAAATTCACTTGGATATACTTGCTTAAGTACAAATCTGAAGTTTTTTTTGTCTTTCAAGAATTCCAAAAACTTGTTGAACGACAGTTTGATAGAAAAATTCTCATGGTCCAAAGTGACTTGGGAGGAGAATATGAGAAGCTCAATTCTTTCTTTCGTGACATAGGCATAGAACATCATGTGTCATGTCCTCATGCACACCAAGAAAATGGTTCTGCCGAACGCAAACATCGTCATATTGTTGAAGTAGGACTCTCCCTTCTTGCTCATGCATCCATGCCACTTAAGTATTGGGATGAAGCTTTTATCACAGCCACATATCTTATCAATCGTTTACCAAGCAAAGTAATTGGTAATTCCACACCTTTAGAACGACTGTTCAACCAAAAACCTGACTACAATGCTCTCAAGATTTTAGGGTGTGCTTGTTATCCCAATCTTCGTCCATACAATCGCCACAAGCTTGAGTTTCGTTCCATTCAATGCGTCTTTCTTGGTTATGGCAACCTCCATAAGGGATATAAATGTCTCGAAATTTCAACTGGTCGCATTTATATTTCTCGTGACGTTGTTTTTGATGAAACTCTATTCCCTTTCGAAAAGCTCCATCCTAATGTCGGGGCTCTCTTACGTGCTGAAATAGCACTCCTCCCAGAATCTTTACCTAATACAGATCACGGGGGCGAACTAATTAAGGCTGATCATGTGATTAGTTCAAATGAAAAAGAAAATTTTGATGTTGTTGATGAATGTGTAGAAACTGGGGGTCATTTTATGTGTGAAGAAACGACCAGAATCAGCGGCAGATCCGAGGTTGATCCACCTGCACCTGACAGCGCCTGATCCGAGGAAAATCCGGTGCCAGCAAATCGCGCTGCAGCTCCAGAAGTAACGGTGGCCGACATGGGTCCCAGCACTCCAGGTAGGTCTCTGCATGCCTCCCCAATTGGTGGGCCTCTGCATGCCTCGCCTCGATCCATGCCTGCGCCTCGCTTCGCGGACGAGGGCACCAGAAGGACGGGGGACCAGGCGACCGATGCGGGTCCCATCCTCAGCGTATCGTGTCCGTCGCAAGCCACATCGCGTTCTTCCAGTGGCGATGAGATCCCCAGGCAGATCCTGCCTCCACCCGTGCGGCCAGAACAAGAGATTGGCGAAGATCTGGCGGGATCTTTGCTACTTCTTGAGCTTGCGTTGGTTTTCCCTTGAAGAGGAAAGGGTGATGCAGCAAAGTAGATAAGTATTTCCCTCAGTTGTTGAGAACCAAGGTATCAATCCAGTAGGAGGTACAAACAAGTCTCCAATCTTTGCACCTACACAAACAATCAAACACTTGCATCCAACGCTATAAAGGGGTTGTCAATCCCTTCACGGTTACTTGCAAGGATGAGATCTAATAGAGATAGATATAAAAGATTACTAAAACGAAAAGTAAAACAAAAGTAAAAAAGATTGCAGCAAAGTATTTTTGGTATTTTTGGTTTATAGATCTGAAAATATAATATGGAAAATAGACCCGGGGGCCATAGGTTTCACTAGAGGCTTCTCTCTTGAAGGAAAATAATACGGTGGGTGAACAAATTACTGTCGAGCAATTGATAGAAAAGCGCATAGTTATGACGATATCCAAGGCAATGATTATGCATATAGGCATCATGTCCATGTCAAGTAGACCGAAACGATTCTGCATCTACTACTATTACTCCACACATCGACCGACTCCTGCCTGCATCTAGAGTATTAAGTTCATGAAGAACAGAGTAACGCATTAGGTAAGATGACATGATGTAGAGGCATAAACTCAAGCAATATGATGAAAACCCCATCTTTTTACCCTTGATGGCAACAATACAAATACGTGTCTCGCTACCCCTACTTTGTCACTGGGTGAGGACACCGCAAGCTTGAACCCAAAACTAAGCACTTCTCCCATTGCAAGAATTACCAATCTAGTTGGCCAAACCAAACCAATAACTCGAAGAGACTTGCAAAGATATTAAATCATGCATATAAGAATTCAGAGAAGATTCAAATAATATTCATAGATAATCTGATCATAAACCCACAATTCATCGGATCTCGACAAACACACCGCAAAAGAGTATTACATCGGATAGATCTCCATGAAGATCATGAAGAACATGGTATTGAAGAACATAGAGAGAGAAGAAGCCATCTAGCTACTAGCTATGGACCCCGAATGTCTGAGGTGAACTACTCACGCATCATCGGAGGGGCAATGGAGTTGATGTAGATGCCCTCCGTGATCGAATCCCCCTCCGACAAATTACCGGAAAAGGCTCCAAGATGGGATCTCATGGGAACAGAGGCTTCCGGCGGTGGAAAAGTATTTTCGTGGCTCTCTTTGGTATTGTGGGAATATTTGGGAATTTATAGGAGGAAGATTAGGGTTAGGAGGCCTACAGGGGGGCCACAAGCCAGGGGGGCGCCCCCCCCCTAGGGCGCGCCCTGCAGGCTTGTCGTCTCCCGGCAGGTCTCCTGCCCCCCTCTCCAAGTCTGGCAGGTTTCTTCTGGTCCAAGAAAAATCATCGCGAAGATTTTATTCCGTTTGGACTCCGTTTGATATTCCTTATCTGCAATACTCAAAAACAAGGAAAAAACAGAAACTGGCACTAGGCACTAGATTAATAGGTTAGTCCCAAAAATAATATAAAATAGCATATTAATGCATATAAAACATCCAAAACAGATAATATAATAGCATGGAACAATCAAAAATTATAGATACGTTGGAGACGTATCAAGCATCCCCAAGCTTAATTCCTGCTCGTCCTCGAGTAGGTAATTGATAAAAACAGAATTTTTGATGTGGAATGCTACCTAACATATTTATCCATGTAATATTCTTTATTGTGGCATGAATGTTCAGATTCGTAAGATTCAAAACAAAAGTTTAATATTGACATAAAAACAATAATACTTCAAGCATACTAACAAAGCAATTGTGTCCTTTCAAAATAACATGGCCAAAGAAAGTTATCCCTACAAAATCATATGGTTTGGCTATGCTCCATCTTCCCCACACAAAGTATTTAAATCATGCACAACCCCGATGACAAGTCAAGCAATTGTTTCACACCTTTTATGTTCTCAAACCTTTTCAACTTTCACGAAATACATGAGCGTGAGCCATGAATATAGCACTATAGGTGGAATAGAATATGGTGGAGGTTGTGAGGAAAAGGAGAAGATAGTCTCACATCAACTAGGCGTATCAACGGGTTATGGAGATGCCCATCAATAGATATCAATGTGAGTGAGTAGGGATTGCCATGCAACGGATGCACTAGAGTTATAAGTGTATGAAATCTCAAAAAGAAACTAAGTGGGTGTTCATCCAACTCGCTTGCTCACGAAGACCTAGGGCAATTTGAGGAAGCCCATCATTGGAATATACAAGCCAAGTTATATAATGAAAAATTCCCACTAGTATATGAAAGTGACAAAATAGGAGACTCTCTATCATGAAGATCATGGTGCTACTTTGAAGCACAAGTGTGGAAAAAGGATAGTAGCATTGTCCCTTCTCTCTTTTCTCTCATTTTTTTTGGTGGGCATCTTTGGCCTCTTTTTTTTATTTGGGCTTCATTGGCCTCTTTTATTATTTGTAAAGTCCGGAGACTCATCCCAACTTGTGAGGGAATCATAGCTTCCATCATCCTTTCCTCTCATGGGACAATGCTCTAATAATGATGATCATCACACTTTTATTTACTTACAACTCAAGAATTACAAAATATGACTCTATATGAATGCCTCCGGTGGTGTACCGGGATTTGCAACGATCTAGCATAGCAAATGATGTCAAAAATGGACAAGCCATGAAAACATCATGCTAGCTATCTTACGATCATGCAAAGCAATATGAAAATGATGGTGTGTGTCATAATAAACGGAACGGTGGAAGTTGCATGGCAATATATCTCGGAATGGCTATGGAAATGCCATAATAGGTAGGTATGGTGGCTGTTTTGAGGAAGGTATATGGTGGCTGTTTTGAGGAAGGTGGGTTTAATGCACCGGCGAAAGTTGCGCGGTACTATAGAGGCTAGCAATGGTGGAAGGATGAGAGTGCGTATAATCCATGGACTCACATTAGTCATAAAGAACTCACATACTTATTGCAAAAGTCTATTAGTTATCGAAGCAAAGTATTAGACGCATGCTCCTAGGGGAGAGGTTGGTAGGAGTTAACCATCGCGCGCTCCCGACCCTCACACAAAGGATGACAATCATTAAACAAATCATGCTCCAACTTCGTTACATAACGGTTCACCATACGTGCATGCTACGGGAATCACAAACTTTAACACAAGTATTTCTATAAATCCACAATTACTCACTAGCATGACTCTAATATCACCATCTTTATATCTCAAAACTATATGCAAGGAATCAAACTTCTCATAGTATTCAATGCACTTTATATGAAAGTTTTTATTATATCCCTCTTGGATGCCCATCATATTAGGACTAAATTCATAACCTAAACCAATTACCATGCTGTTTAAAGACTCTCAACATAATATAAGTGAGGTACAAGAGTTCAATAATTTCTATAAAATAAAACACCACCGTGCTCTAAAAAGATATAAGTGAAGCACTAGAGCAAAATTGCCTAGCTCAAAAGATATAAGTGAAGCACATAGAGTATTCTAATAAATTCACGATTAATGCGTATCCCTCTCAAAAGATGTTTGTAGCAAGGATGATTGTGGCAAATTAAAAAGCAAAGACTCATATCATACAAGACGCTCCAAACAAAACACATATCATGTGGTGAATAAAAATATAGCCTCAAGTAAATTTACCGATGGATTGAAGATGAAAGAGGGGATGCCTTCCGGGGCATCCCCAAGCTTAGGCACTTTGGTATCCTTGAATATTCCTTGGGGTGCCTTGGGCATCCCCAAGATTAGGCTCTTGCCACTCCTTATTCCATAGTCCATCAAATCTTTACCCAAAACTTGAAAACTTCACAACACAAAACTGAACAGAAAACTCGTGAGGTCCGTTAGTATAAGAAAAATAAATCACCACTTTAGGTACTGTTGTGAAATCATTCTTTATTTATATTGGTGTAATATCTACTGTATTCCAACTTCTCCATGGTTCATACCCCCCGATACAACCCATAGATACATCAAAATAAGCAAACAACACAAAGAAAACAGAATCTGTCAAAAACAGAACAGTCTGTAGCAATCTGAAACTTCGAATACTTTTGTAACTCAAAAAATTCTGAAAATTCGGAAAATCTGGGAAATTTGTATATCAATCTTGTGTAAAAATTTCAGACTCATTCGACGCTCTGGTGAATTTATAAAAGTCCTGGACTGAGCGCAAAAGTTTCTGTTTTTCAGCAAAATCAAATCAACAATCACCGTAGACCATCCCAAAGGTCTTACTTGGCTCAATCACTAATTAAAACAATAAAACACAATTACTACAGAGGTAATAATGTGTAAAGCACTCAAAAACAGAAACAAAAAACAGAAAATAAAATTGGGTTGCCTCCCAACAAGCGCCATTGTTTAACGCCCCTAGCTAGGCATAACGCAATAGATCTAGGTATTGTCATCTTTGGTATGCAATCCATAAGTAGCTCTCATAATAGATTCATAAGGTAATTCAATTCTGTTTCTAGGAAAGTGTTCCATGCCTTTCCTTAACGGAAATTGGAATCTAATGTTTCCTTCTTTCATATCAATAATTGCACCGATCGTTCTAAGGAAAGGTCTACCAAGAATAATAGGACATGTAGGATTGCAATCTATATCAAGAACAATGAAATCTACGGGCGCATAATTCCTATTTGCAACAATAAGAACATCATTAATCCTTCCCATAGGTTTCTTAATAGTGGAATCCACTAGATGCAAATTTAAAGAGCAATCATCAAGATCATGGAAACCTAGCACATCACATAAAGTTTTTGGAATCGTGGAAACGCTAGCACCCAAATCACACAAAGCATGGCACTCATAATCTTTAATTTTAATCTTAATAGTAGGTTCCCACTCATCATAAAGCTTTCTAGGTATAGAAACTTCCAACTCAAGTTTTTCTTCAAAAGATTTCATCTTAGCATCAACGATATGTTTAGTAAAAGTTTTATTTTGATTATAAGCATGCGGAGAATTCAACATGGATTGCAACAAGGAAATACAATCAATCAAAGAACAACTATCATAATTAAAGTCCTTGAAATCCAAAAGAGTGGATTCATTGCTATTTAAAGTTTTGACCTCTTCAATCTCACTTTTATCAATCTTAGCATTAAGATCTAAAAACTCCGCATCATTGCGACAACTTTTAACTAAAGTTGACTTATCTCCAGTCCCATCTTTATCAAGATTTGTATTAGAAAACAAAGATTCAATAGGAGTCACATAAATCACTTTAAGATCTTCATCATTATTATCACGAGAACACACTTTTTCAAGCCATTCACGCTTAGCACGCATTCTAGCGGTTCTTTCCTTACACTCATCAATAGAAGTTCTCATAGCTTTTAAAGACTCATTAATATCACGCTTGGGTGGAGTAGATCTAATTTTCAAAGAATCGATCTCAAGCGAAATTCTATCAACGTTCCTAGCCAAATCATCAATCTTGAGCAATTTTTCTTCAATCGAAGCATTGAAAACCTTTTGCGAACTAATAAATTCTTTAATATTATTCTCAATATCAGAGGGAATCTTATTATAATTTCCATAAGGATTGTTGTAGGAATTACCATAATTATTAGAGGAATTACTAGGAAACGGACTAGGATTGAAATTACCTCTATACGCGTTATTACCAAAATTGTTCCTACCAACAAAATTCACATCCATAGATTCATTATTATTTCCAATCAAAGAATACAAAGGCATATCATTAGGATCAATAGGAACACTCTTACTAGCAAACAATTTCATTAATTCATCCATCTTTTCACTCAAAGTATTTATTTCTTCGATAGCATGCACTTTTTTACTAGTAGGAGATCTTTCGGTATGCCATTGAAAGTAATTTGCCATAATATTATCTAGGAGTTTAGTAGCTTATCCTAATGTGATTTCCATAAAGGTACCACCCGCGGCGGAATCTAAAAGATTTCTAGAAGCAAAATTCAATCCCGCATAAAAAATTTGTATAATCATCCATAAACTCAAACCATGTGCGGGGCAATTTCTAATCATTAGTTTCATCCTCTCCCAAGATTGTGCAACATGCTCATGATCAAGTTGCTTAAAATTCATTATATCGTTCCTAAGGGAGATGATCTTAGCGGGCGGAAAGTACTTGGAAATAAAAGCATCTTTACACTTATTCCATGAATCAATACTATTTTTAGGCAAAGATGAAAACCAAGTTTTATCATGATCTCGTAGTGAGAACGGAAATAGCTTCAATTTAACAATATCATTATCCACATCTTTCTTCTTTTGCATATCACACAACTCAATGAAAGTATTTAGATGGGATGCGGCATCTTCACTAGGAAGGCCGGAAAATTGTTCTTTCATAACAAGATTAAGCAAAGCGGCATTAATTTCATAAGATTCCGCACTAGTGGCGGGAGCAATCGGAGTACTAATAAAATCATTATTATTAGTATTGGAGAAGTCACACAACTTGGTATTCTCTTGAGTCATCGTGACAAAGCAAGCAATCTAGCACACAAGCAAACAAAAAGAAAACGAAAAGACGAACAGAAGAAAGGCAAATAAAAAGGCAAATCTTTTTGGTTTTTTCTGAAAATCCTTTTAGAAGTGGGGGAGAGGAAAACGAGAGGCAAATGGCAAATAATGTAAATGCAAGAGATGAGTTTGTGATGGGTACTTGGTAGGCTTGATGTAGACCTCCCCGGCAACGGCGCCAGAAATCCTTCTTGCTACTTCTTGAGCTTGCGTTGGTTTTCCCTTGAAGAGGAAAGGGTGATGCAGCAAAGTAGATAAGTATTTCCCTCAGTTGTTGAGAACCAAGGTATCAATCCAGTAGGAGGTACAAGCAAGTCCCCAATCTTTGCACCTACACAAACAATCAAACACTTGCACCCAACGCTATAAAGGGGTTGTCAATCCCTTCACGGTTACTTGCAAGGATGAGATCTAATAGAGATAGATATAAAAGATTACTAAAACGAAAAGTAAAACAAAAGTAAAAAGATTGTAGCAAAGTATTTTTGGTATTTTTGGTTTATAGATCTGAAAATATAATATGGAAAATATACCCGGGGGCCATAGGTTTCACTAGAGGTTTCTCTCTTGAAGGAAAATAATACGGTGGGTGAACAAATTACTGTCGAGCAATTGATACAAAAGCGCATAGTTATGACGATATCCAAGGCAATGATTATGCATATAGGCTTCACATTCGTGTCAAGTAGACCGAAACGATTCCGCATCTACTACTATTACTCCACACATCGACCGACTCCTGCCTGCATCTAGAGTATTAAGTTCATGAAGAACAGAGTAACGCATTAGGTAAGATGACATGATGTAGAGGGATAAACTCAAGCAATATGATGAAAATCCCATCTTTTTACCCTTGATGGCAACAATACAAATACGTGTCTCGCTACCCCTACTTTGTCACTGGGTGAGGACACCGCAAGATTGAACCCAAAACTAAGCACTTCTCCCATTGCAAGAATTACCAATCTAGTTGGCCAAACCAAACCAATAACTCGAAGAGACTTGCAAAGATATGAAATCATGCATATAAGAATTCATAGAAGATTCAAATAATATTCATAGATAATCTGATCATAAACCCACAATTCATCGGATCTCGACAAACACACCGCAAAAGAGTATTACATCGGATAGATCTCCATGAAGATCATGAAGAACATGGTATTGAAGAACATAGAGAGAGAAGAAGCCATCTAGCTACTAGCTATGGACCCAAAGGTCTGAGGTGAACTACTCACGCATCATCGGAGGGGCAATGGAGTTGATGTAGATGCCCTCCGTGATTGAATCCCCCTCCGGCAGATTACCGGAAAAGGCTCCAAGATGGGATCTCACGGGAACAGAGGCTTCCGGTGGTGGAAAAGTATTTTCGTGGCTCTCTTTGGTATTGGGGGAATATTTGGGAATTTATAGGAGGAAGATTAGGGTTAGGAGGCCTGCAGGGGAGGCACAAGCCAGGGGGCGCCCCCCCCCTAGGGCACGCCCTGCAGGCTTGTCGTCTCCCGGCAGGTCTCCTGCCCCCCTCTCCAAGTCTGGCAGGTTTCTTCTGGTCCAAGAAAAATCATCGCGAAGATTTTATTCCATTTGGACTCCGTTTGATATTCCTTATCTGCAATACTCAAAAACAAGGAAAAAACAGAAACTGGCACTAGGCACTAGATTAATAGGTTAGTCCCAAAAATAATATAAAATAGCATATTAATGCATATAAAACATCCAAAACAGATAATATAATAGCATGGAACAATCAATAATTATAGATACGTTGGAGACGTATCAATCTTCTGTGGCTGATACTGATCTCTCAGGATCTTGTGCGGTGGAAGAATCAAGAGAGATTTCTGTTGCGCCCGGATCTTCTGTGACAACATCTCGTGATGTACCAGCTATATCCTCACGTATTACCAGATCGAAAGCAGGTGCGTTTAAACCAAAGGAATACAAGGATGGTACAATAAGGTATGACAAGGTCAAGCATGCTTTTCTTACTAGCACTGGTGAACCTATTAATTTATATGATGCACTTGCTCATGAGGAATGGAAAAAGGCAATGGATGATGAATATCATGCACTCATGAAGAATAAAACTCGGCATCTAGTACCATCAGGAAGAAGTAAGAATATTATTGATTGTAAATGGGTTTACAAGATTAAAAGAAAGTCTTATGAAAATATTGATAGATACAAGGCCAGATTTGTTGCAAAAGGATTCAGACAAAGGTTTGGCATTGACTATGAACATGCCTTTAGTCCTGTTGTGAAATCTGCTACTATTAGACTTGTATTATCAGTTGCTATTTCCAAGGGTTGGAGTCTGAGACAGCTAGATGTTCAGAACGCGTTTCTTCATGGTGTTCTGGAGGAAGAAGTGTTCATAAGACAGCCACTAGGTTATGAAAACAAAAGTAAGCCAGATTATGTTTGTAAATTGGATAAAGCTTTATATGGATTGAAACAAGCACCAAGGGCATGGTATTCCAGATTGAGTTCACAGTTGCAACAACTTGGGTTTACTCCGTCCAAGTGTAGGACCGAAAGTATGTCTAGAGGGGGGGGTGATTAGACTACTTGACCAAATAAAAATTCTACCTTTTCCCTAATTTTAGAGTTGACAGATTTTAGCATTTCATGGCAAGTCAAGTACACCCTATACATGCATGTCTAAGAGTATAGCAGCGAAAAGTAACAACAAGCATGAGTAGAAAGGATAGGGTAGGGGGATCAAACGCAATTGTAGACACGATGATTTTTCCCTTGGTTCGATAGGTGGTGCTATCGTACATCCACGTTTATGGAGTCTTCAACCCACGGAGGGTAACGGTCGCGAGAGTCCACGGAGGGCTCCACCCATAAGGGTCCACGAAGTAGCAACCTTGACTATTCCATAACGGCTTCCGTCCACGAAGGACTAGCCTCACTATGGGTAGATCTTCACGAAGTAGGCGATCTCCTTGCCCTTACAAACTTCTTGGTTCAACTCCACAACACGAAGTAGGAGGCTCCCAAGCGACACCTAACCAATCTAGGAGGCACCACCCTCCAAAAGGTAATAGGCTCGGCAATGATGATGAACTCCTTGCTCTTGTGCTTCAAGATGATAGACTCCTCAACACACAATCACTCTCTCATAGATTTGGCTTGGTGGAAGAGATGGGATTGGTGGAAAGCAACTTGGGGAGGCTAGAAATCAAGATCCATATGGTTGGAGTGGAAGATCTTGACCTCAACACAAGGGTAGGTGGTTCTCTCTCAGAAAACTGGATGGGGCAAGTATGGAATAGTTCTGAGTGCTTCTCTCTCGAGTAGGTGGTGGTGAAGGGGTATATATAGGCATCCCCAAAAATCCAACCGTTACACACAAAATGACCAACTCGGTGACACCGATGTGTTAATCTCGGTGGTACCGAAGTGACCAAAAGGTGGCAACTTTTGAATCTCGGTGAGACCGATATAGGAAACTCGGTTGCACCGATAAGGTGACCAACGGTCAGATTGCCATTCTCGGTGACGCCGATCCAACAATCTCGATGGTACCGATATTGTGAATTTGCGTAACAGAAAGTTGGCAACCTAAACTCGGTGGCACCGAAGCAGAATCGGTTGCACCGAAGTGGCTAGGGTTTGGCTGAGTCTGTCTGAGTATGGGAATCGGTGGCACCGAGTGGAAAGTGTTGGTTGCACCGATTTTGAATATTTGGCTATGGACAGACTTTTGTGGAAGAGCTTGTGGGTGTTTTTGGTGACTATCACTTGTGCACGTATGAGCATTTTGATCACCAACAAAACCTTACCCCCTTTTAATAGTATTGGCTTTCCTATGAACTCAAAGTGATTTCTCACAAATGTAAAATGTAGAGTCCTCTTGCTTGGAGCTTTGCCAATCCATTTCCTTGCATCTTGGGGTATTTCCACAATTCCCACAATCCTTTTTGCCATCCCTATCATTGAACTTTTCCTGAAATATACTTAGCAGAAACATTAGTTCAATGACTTATATGTTGTTATTAATTACCAAAACCACCAAGGGAGCAAATGTGCTTTCAATCTCCCCCTTTTTGGTAATTGATGACAACATATAGATCAAAGCTTCGACATATGAATAATCAATGAATGTAATCGTCGCTTTGAGAAGTATGTGATAAGCAAGAGCTCCCCCTAAATTTGTGCATTATTTATGAATTTGCGTTTGAATGCAAATGCACAATCGATTAGGTACATGGGGCACTTCTTCCATGTCACATGCAACTTGGTGGTGTGCGAGAATAATAAGATTGAACATCATAGCATAACACAATCAAGCAAAGGTGAAAGATCATCTCATAAGTAGCATAATGATAGGAAATAGTAGCACACATTAAGCGCATGATCAAACACCAACAAACGTGTATCACAAGCAACCAAAAGATCAAATGTTTTGAAAAGCAATAAAAACCAAACGCTCTCTCACTCGAAGCCTAAAGATCTATATACACTTCTCCCCCTTTGGCAACAAGTTACCCAAAAGTTCAAAGGCATATATCTAAACGTTCTTAGGCTGAACTCCTCCAGTTGTTGATGAAGGAGTCGAGAGAACAGCGTCGGCGAAGATCTCTGCAGATGTCGCGGATGGAGTTGGAGTGGCAACTAGAGGAACTGGAGCTGATGGAGCTGAGGTGACAGTAGCAGGAGCTGATGAAGAGGGCCTCAAGTCTGGAGCTGGCACGGTGGCTGATCTGGCCTGAGTAGTGAACTGTGTGCCTGGCCTGAGAGGTGATCCATCCTCCTCATCATCATCATCATCATCTGAGGAATGAGGAAGAGGCACTGAGTCAACTTCCTTCTTGAGCTCATTGACTGTCTTAGTCAGCCCATCCACCTTATCATTAAGGGTCTTGATCCTGTTCTCAAAGATCCTGACAAGACTGTTTTGGTTGTCCAAGATGTCCTTAATGTCCTTCTGCATGCCCTGAACTGATGAGATCAATAGATCCATTTGCTCGTTCCTGGATCTAGGGACTTGAGCACTAGTGGCTCTAGCTGCCTCTGCCTCTGCCTGAGCTACAGCAGATGTGGGATGTTCTGGATCCATCACCACAATGTTGTCCTCGAGATCTGGCTGTAGGGTAAAGTGGGGTCTGTCCAGAGCAAAGATGTGCTTCTCCAGCTTGGAGTTAATGAGCATCTGGATATAGGGTGCGTAGCAGCAAGAGCGCTTCTGATCAGCAGCAACCCTCTTGATTATTTCAACAATCAAGTCCATGACTCTAATCCTGGTGTGTCTGTCAAGATGGATTAGCATGTTGATGGAGTAGCCTCGGATCATCTTGTCATCTCCTGACTTGGGCATCAAAGTATGCCTCAGAATGGTGTTCATGGTGCGGAGGCCTGCCTGGAGAAAGTAGATGGATCCTAACTTGTGAGACTTCACATGAGCAGCAGGGATCTCATTGTACATGTTAGCCATGGCATTGTGGCTCTCCTTGGATTCTGAGTAGACATCCAAGTCACCATCCTGTACCTCTGGGACTCCTAGTATTGCAGCCCATTCATCAACGGTGGACTCATATCTTGCTCCTTCAGTCATCCATACAATCCTACCATCTCCATAAAAATGTGCAGTGGAGTAGAATTGCATGATCATCTCATCATTCCAAGCAGTAAACTCTCTGCCAACAAACTCATCCAAACCAATGCAGTGGAAATTGTCTTGAACACTTGGAAAATAGTCTTCATTCTCCTTGATGAATTTCCAGTCCACATATCTCATGTCACTCACAGCTGGACTCTTGTCAAACAGCACAGTCTCATAGAAATCCTGTTGCTCCTCGGTATAGAATCTGTAATCCACAACTGTCTTCCTCCTTTGGGCATATGGATCAGCAGCTCTCCATACCCTCAAACCAGAATCCTTCCTCTTCTTCATATCTTCAGCAAGTGGATAGCTGGCATTATGTACTGGAAGGTGTGGTCTAAACTTCATCAAAGCAGACATAGCATCATCATCCTCAACTCTGGAGGTGATTCCCTTGTTCTTTTCAGAAGCAGGAATTTGCCTTGACAATCTCTTGGGCTTTTCAGCAGCAGCCTTCTTGGGGACAGACTTGGTGCTTTTGGATGTGCCAGTCTTTGGCATAGCATCAGACATAAGCTTCTTTTTCTTCTTGGGAGGTGCCTTCTCAACATGTTCTTCCTCCTCCTCAGCAGCAGCACCAGCAGCCTCCTCAGGGTCCTCAAACATGGAGGTTTGCCTGCCAGTGACATAGACAATCCTCTTCCTAGCTCTCTTCTTCTCCCCTGCCTTCTTAGGCATAGACTTCTTTGGGGGTGACTCAAGGTGAAGAGCCATTTTTGCCCTAGCACCCTCAGGTGCTCTCATAGCTTCTGAGCTGGCATACTCCTTCCTGACAGCTCTCCTTGAAGAGGTAGCTTCATTTGCAGATTTCTTGGCAGCCTTTTCTTGCTTCTTGCCAAGAATCTCTTCTGGCACAAAGTCTGAATCCTCCTCATCTGAATTCAACTTCTTCCTGGCCCTTGTTGCAGCCTTGGGCAACCCATGAGAACTGGGAGTGCCTGGATCTGAAGGTGAACTAGACTCAGGACTAGTGCCTGAATCCATCTCAACACTCTGCTCTCTGAAGTTGTTCTCACTGTCCTCAGCACTTGACATACTGACCCTGTGAATAGAGTATAGAGGAGCAGAAGAAGATGAGTCATCACAAAATTGCAGCTATTTTTGAAAATTTGAACAAAAGATTCTCAAGGTTTACATTCTGTCACATGAAAATCGGTACAGCCGAAGCAAAAATTTCGGTGCTACCGAGACTGACTTTCCCCTTAACAGAAACTTGGCACTCTTTTCGGTGAGACCGAAAAGAAGTACTCGGTTTCACCAAGATAGTTCTCAGCAGCTCAGAAAGGCAAATCGGTGATACCGATTTGTTTGCTTCGATTCTACCGAGTTCCATCGGGCGGACGGTAAACCCTAGAAAATCGATCATTCTCTAATCTATGGAATTTTCTCGTGGATAGGAGGATGTGCAAGAGGTGGCATATAGATAAAATCAAATCCAATGCGCGAGAATCAGACGGGGAGCGCAAGGAAAATCGAATCCGTACCCTAGCTTGGCGACGGATCCGCTACGGCGGCGACGGCGGCAAAGATGCCCGTCGACGGTGAGAATCCCAGCGGCGGAGGAGTGCGGGGAGACAAGGGCAATGACCAGGGGTCCTTTTGCGGCAGCTTAGGGTTTGGGGCGCGACGATTGAAGATTGAATTTTCGAACCGTCGGGACCACAGCATATATACCCTTCACTGTCGGTGACGCCGATTCTAAATTTTTGATGTCACCGAGTTCCTCAACTGTCAGTTGACAGGGAAACTCGGTGTAACCGAGAATATGGAATCGGTAGTACCGAGATTGAAAACCAGATCAACCCTAGGCATTCGGTGAGACCGAGAATTTTGGGTTGGTTCCACCGAGATGCACTTGGGAGATTTTAATGGTCAGTCCTTGTCGATACAGAACTCCGAGTGCTCCACACACAGAGGGATCGAAAAGTACTTGTTCAAGTTTTGTGATGCAGCATGAATGGAATATGAGGTGAGAAAGCATAGATAGCTAAAGAGTGGTCCTAGGCATTCTTGTCCATCCAATTGGCAAAAGATAAATCAAAAACCAAATAGCAACAATTGGATGTCTTCAAATGGAAAAAAATGCAGACCAACATGCTCACACAATAAGATGTCAAATGAAATCATGACAAACATGCACATACACACTAGCATCTAACAAGCACTTGGGCGATGACGAAGTCATCTATATATGAGTATATTGACATAGGAGCCAAGTAAGAATACTTGATCATAGGTCATACTCATCGTTTAAGCACAAGTGGGGTTACCACTTTTACATAAAGCATTTAATGTTGTCACATGCTAAGAGATGCTTTAACTCAAGTCTTAGAGTAAAGCTCCCCCTTGATGTGACATCCCCCCATAGGAGGGATAAACTAACCTTGGGTTTTGTCGATGAAGACTTCATGTTGGTGAGGTAGTGGTGGATGCTCAAGGTTGATGAAGATCACCAAGAGCTGGGAGCATCCTTGTTGTTTCCTTACTCTTCTCACCTACATGGGTTAGTCCCAACACACAAGAGACAAATACAAGGATATCTATGGACATGGAGTGCAAAGCATGTGTAATGATGTCCATTGATTTGTTGATTACCTTGTCCCTTGCTTACCTTTGAGGGAATGTGTGACTCCTTGAACTATTGCATAGAGTTGATGTTGATTGCAAAATAGTTCTTGCCAATAATGAATGTGAGTGAATTTCATTGGCGGAGTCACCCCTCAAGAACTCTCTAGTTCTTCTTCTTGGGGACCCACATCAAGTTGATGGGGATCCTTGGTGTTGAAGTGGCCTTTGTAGAAGTTGAGCTTGAAATAGCCTTGGGAACCCACTCCACCAAAGCTAGGGATTCATCTTCATGTGAGTCAATGTCCTCTTGAAGCTTGTTCCTGCCCTTGAGCTTGTGGTCTTGTGGTGGAAGGTCATCTTGAGTGTTTGTTCCCTTGGGAAGAGTATTTTCATACTTCTCCTTTTGAGGAACAAACTTGGGCTTGGGGTATTGACCTTCTTCCCATTCAACTCCATTTGCATTGAAGTAGCCAACACCATGGTTCTTTCGGTATCCTCCGTGCTTGCGTACAATTTCCTCAAATTGCTTACACCCGGCAAGACTCTTGTAGATACCTTTCTCTATAATTCCTTTCAATAAAGCATTTTCTTGCTCAAGTGTAACTTGGCTAAGAGAATCATCATTAGTGGAATCAATAGAACTACTAGAAGCAACATCATTAGGTTTAGCATTTTTATTGTTGCTACTAGATGAAGAACCTTTCTTGCCTTTGTTACTAGTTTGTTTAGATTTAACTTGAGGCATGAATGTAGACAAGAGTAGTCGTTTGGCTAGATAAGATGAAGTCTTCTTTCGGAGATCGTCATTGATAGCTTTAAGAAACTCATGCTCTTGCTCCAAGTTGAGCTTCTCGAAGCGTAGCTTCTCATGAGTTCTTACAAGCTCTCTATGATCTTCAAGAGTAGATTCATGAGCTAACTTAAGAGTGTTTAATTCTTTAGTTAGTTGTTCTATTTTCATCTTATCATCATAAAGCGACTTATCTTTACTAGCATGAGAATTATCAAGTTCATTTTGACTAACATCACTAGTTTTATCAAAGAGCAAGTCATCATCACAAAGCAAATCATCTTCATCACTATCAAAATCAAGATACTCGGGGTGTGATACCTTGGGGCCTTTAGCCATTAAGCAACTTCCACTCCCTTCATTTGGTGAATCAAATAGATCATAGGAGTTGGTATTCACTAGAGCAATTCCGGCAACACCATCATCTTGACTATAGTCGGAGTCGGAGTGATAGCTTCTCTCGGAGTTGTTGTTGGAGTCGGAGCCAGAAACCCATTCACCAACATGAGCTTGATGTTTTCTTCTAGTATAGCTCTTGGTGTACTTGTCCTTCTTCTCCGAATCTTTACTTCTCCTAGAGTGTCTTCGTTCATAACGATCATCTCTACTCCTTCTCTCTCTTTGAGGTGATTCATTCCTTGAGCTTCGTCTTCGAGGTGACTCTTCTCTTCGTTTGTAGGGAGCCGTGCACTCATTGGAGTAGTGTCCGGGCTTCCCACAATTGTAGCAATTGCGGTCACGACTTGACGAACGCTTCTCATCATATCTTGAGTTGGAGCTTCGTTCTTTGCCTCTACTCTTGTAGAACTTGTTGAATTTCTTGACCATGAGGCTTATCTCTTCATTGGTGACAAGGTTGTCGCTTGAAGTTGCGGGAGCATCACTTGTGGCTTTGTAAGCACCGCTAGACTTGTGGTGAAGATCTTCTTTGTCTTTGAGTGTCATCTCATGAGCAACAATCCTTCCAATGACTTCCGTAGGCTTGAGATCTTTGTAGTTGGGCATCATTTGGATCAATGTGCATACGGTGTCGTATCGATCATCCAAAGCTCTAAGTACCTTCTTGATGATGAATTTGTCGGTCATTTCTTCGCTTCCTAAGCCGACAATCTCATTTGTGATGAGATCTAGCCTAGAGTACATCTCTGCGACTCCTTCACCATCCTTCATCTTGAACTTGTCAAGTTGACTTTGAAGAACATCTAACTTGGACTCTCTCACGGACTCAGTTCCTTCGTGCATATCAACCAAAGTATTCCAAATCTCTTTTGCATTCTCAAGACGGCTGATTTTGTTGAATTCTTCGGGGCATGGGCAGTTGAAGAGAATGTCACATGCTTGAGCGTTGTAATAGGCTCGGCAATGATGATGAACTCCTTGCTCTTGTGCTTCAAGATGATAGACTCCTCAACACACAATCACTCTCTCATAGATTTGGCTTGGTGGAAGAGATGGGATTGGTGGAAAGCAACTTGGGGAGGCTAGAAATCAAGATCCATATGGTTGGAGTGGAAGATCTTGACCTCAACACAAGGGTAGGTGGTTCTCTCTCAGAAAACTGGATGGGGCAAGTATGGAATAGTTCTGAGTGCTTCTCTCTCGAGTAGGTGGTGGTGAAGGGGTATATATAGGCATCCCCAAAAATCCAACCGTTACACACAAAATGACCAACTCGGTGACACCGATGTGTTAATCTCGGTGGTACCGAAGTGACCAAAAGGTGGCAACTTTTGAATCTCGGTGAGACCGATATAGGAAACTCGGTTGCACCGATAAGGTGACCAACGGTCAGATTGCCATTCTCGGTGACGCCGATCCAACAATCTCGGTGGTACCGATATTGTGAATTTGCGTAACAGAAAGTTGGCAACCTAAACTCGGTGGCACCGAAGCAGAATCGGTTGCACCGAAGTGGCTAGGGTTTGGCTGAGTCTGTCTGAGTATGGGAATCGGTGGCACCGAGTGGAAAGTGTTGGTTGCACCGATTTTGAATATTTGGCTATGGACAGACTTTTGTGGAAGAGCTTGTGGGTGTTTTTGGTGACTATCACTTGTGCACGTATGAGCATTTTGATCACCAACAAAACCTTACCCCCTTTTAATAGTATTGGCTTTCCTATGAACTCAAAGTGATTTCTCACAAATGTAAAATGTAGAGTCCTCTTGCTTGGAGCTTTGCCAATCCATTTTCTTGCATCTTGGGGTATTTCCACAATCTCCACAATCCTTTTTGCCATCCCTATCATTGAACTTTTTCTGAAATATACTTAGTGGAAACATTAGTTCAATGACTTATATGTTGTTATTAATTACCAAAACCATCAAGGGAGGAAATGTGCTTTCACCAAGGCAGATACTTCATTGTTCTTTTACAAAAAAGGCAACACTATTATATTTATACTTGTTTATGTTGATGATATAATTGTTGCCAGTTCTAGTCCAGATGCTACTACATGTTTGCTAAAGGACTTAAAATTGGAGTTTGCACTGAAGAATTTGGGAGACCATCACTATTTCCTTGGCATAGAAGTCAAACAGGTAAAAGATGGTATACTTCTTACACAAGGAAAATACACTTCTGATATACTCAGGAGAGTAGGAATGGAGCATTGTAAACTTGTCAGTACACCAATTTCAACTTCTGAAAAACTCTCAATTGAGAGTGGAGAGACACTGGGTTCTGAGGATGCAACAAATTATAGGAGCATTGTAGGTGCATTACAATATCTGACTCTTACACGTCCTGATATTTCCTATTCTGTAAACAAGGTCTGTCAATAGTTGCATGCTCCTAGTACATCTCATTGGACTGCAGTTAAGAGGATTTTGAGGTATCTAAAGTTTACAGAAGGTCTTGGGCTCCATATTGTTAAGTCTCCATCTATGCTTGCCACTGCCTATTCTGATGCAGATCGGGCAGGCTGCCCAGATGATAGAAGGTCTACTGGTGGCTTTGCTATTATCTTGGGATCTAACCTTGTGTCATGGAGTGCAAGAAAACATGCCACTGTCTCAAGGTCGAGTACTGAGGCTGAATATAAGGCCTTGGCAAGCTACAGCTGAAGTAATGTGGATTCAAACCTTACTCTGTGAACTTGGGATTAAAACTCCACAGGCAGCGAGATTGTGGTGTGATAATTTAGGAACAACTTATCTCTCAGCAAATCCTGTTTTTCATGCACGTACAAAGCACATTGAGGTTGACTTTCATTTTGTCAGAGAAAGAGGAGCTAGGAAGCTACTTGACATTCAGTTTATACCCACTGTAGATCAGCTTGCCGATCGTTTTACTAAACCTCTCACTATGAGAAGGTTAGATGAGTTCAAGCACAATCTAAATCTTGATAGAATCTCTGAAGGTTTAGATTGAGGGGGAATGTTAGAATAGATTCTCTACCTCCTCTTCTGTTACGATTCTCTACCAACCTCCTGTGATCGATCTAGCGATCGTTCTCTCTTGTACTTCACGGCATTGCCTCTATATAAACACACGCGGCCCTAGCAACGGGTTCAACACTTCCACAATAACTTTCAGATGTATTCGGCGATGAATTTTGTAGACGATGTAGTCGTACAGCTTCATGTCATGGCGTGGTGTCTGTGCAGATAGCTCGGTGAAGATGCTGATTGGTGGCTCGATGGTGGACGGTGTGCCGCTGCGCAAGAGGTCGACGGAGTCTGCTTGGTGAAGATCACGTCCGTGTGCGTGTCTCGAAGTCGAAGACCGTGGATGCAGATGTTGTCGACGATGCGTGCGGGCGTTCGCCCTCCCGTGATCGATGCGCGGCGCTGCAGGTTCGGCTGGTTCGCTCGCTGAAGACCGTGGATGCAGATGTTGTCGATGTAGGTGCGTGGAGTCTGTCGGTGTAGCCGGTCTTGTCTTGTGGAAGTCGACGTCTGGCCGTGGGCACCGCTCCTTGGTGCAGATCGAAGTAGACATGTGGACATGCGCGGCGGTGTCCAGTTCTTGCTGCATGCATCTCCTCGTATGCATGGTCGTGTGCATGGTTCCTTTGAAGATGAAGTCGGCTGGTGGCTGGACAAGGAGGCTTCACGGAGCTAGATCTTGAGCCGGCTGTTGAGGAAGTGCGTGCATGTCGAAGCGTGCGAACGCGCCGCCTGCACGTCGGATGAGGTTAGATTGGATCTGACGGATCTTGAGAGTTGTGGACGCGTTTGTTGGCTCGATCATCGGCAGGCCGGCGCTGCTCCGGTCAAGCGTCTAGGAAGATGCCTCGGAGTCCCTGTTTGCCGGCTTGTTCGGCCGACCGGTGCTTGCGGCGGCCGGCGACCTATCTTCTGATCGCATCTGATTGTCACCCGAGATTTGTAGATACGAAAAATAACAATCTACTAACGGATGAATTTGGGGAACTCGAAAATTGGAATTGATCTAATCTATGGAACCGATCTGATCTTTTGATCGATTGGATGTCGTGCCCCGGGGGAGAGAAGATTAAACTCCCCGGGGGCGGCGCGCTACGGAAGTGGTGGAAGATCCTAGGATCGGCGTCGTTAGACAAACCGCTCTAATATTATGTAGAAAATATTGGATGGCTGAATATTGTGGTGTATTGATCTGACCCTCATATGGGGTATATATAGAATACATGAGGGGATAGAGGCTTGGAATACAAGACAAGTTATACATGGTTTAAACCTATTCGATCTCTACTCCTTATCTCTATCTTTAAATCTATATCTATATCTATACCTACTATTAAAGTACGGAGTGCTTCTGCCCGTACGTCATCGAAATTGCCCCTAAAGTTGTAAAATATTACCCACCAATGCCACCTATAAGCGATGAAAAACATTCAACACAGAAAAATCTCGGACTGGGCCGGCCCATGTAGTAGGAATCTATACTGCGCTCTAAGCACTAGAAGAAGACACAACGCACCTGTTTGGGCTGGCCCATGTATGAGCAACCTGTTTTTTAAATTTCTTTTTTATTTTTATTAATTGTTTTTTCTAATTTAAATAATTTGGGAATTAAAAAAGTTTCCAAAATTAAAAAATGATAATTTTGAAATAAAATTTAATAATTCATAAATGTTTGTGGATTCAGAAAATGTTTACGGTTTTCAAAAAAATGTTCGTATATTTAAGAAATGTTCATAATTGTTTCTCAAAAAATCGGGAAATCAAAAAACGTTCATGATTTTTTTAAAATTTCAAGCATTAAGAAATGATAATCAAATTGAACAAAATTTCCCCAATTCAAAAAATGTTAATGACTTGAAATTTTTCCTAAAAATTCAGAAAATGTTCATGAATTAAAAAATAGTTTATTGATTCATAAAATGTTCGCTGATTCAAAGAAGATCATGCATTTCAGAAAAACAAATCATCAATTTCGCTAATTGTTCCACCAAATTTAAAAAATATGTTCGTCGACTCTAGATATGTTTGCCGATTCAAGATAGTTTTTTTAATGTTCATTTTTTAAAAAATATTTACAAATAGTATAAAATGTTCATGAATTCAAAAAATGTTCCTGATTTTAGAAAAAAATTGTGAATTTAAAAAATGTTCATAATTTCAAATTTGTTCATGAGTATAAAAAAATGTTCATGATTTTCAAAAATTGATCACAATTTCAAGAAAATGAGTGTGATAGTGTATCTCGGTGATCCAGAAAAATGTGGTCATGCCCATTAGATATTATGATTGTTTTTCTTCCGTTGCAACACACGGACCGTTTTGCTAGTCTATATTATATTCTAACACAACGTTCCAGCAGATGAAGTTGTCAGTCCAATCTCGTGTTGATGATGGTATCCAGACGCAACATTCGTTGGGTCTCCTCCATAACATAATAGAGATCATCTTCATTCTCAGTAGCATTTTTTTCTTCATATATTGCTTCCTCAAGCTTAAAATTTTGCATACTCCTTCTTCTGGGTATTTTTATCATAAGTGTTAGGCATATTATACACTTCATCATCATCAATAGTGGCATGGATACCTTCAATAGCTGCCAAGGTCAGAGAGTTGACGATCGACATGGAGTTTATTCCATAGAAGTTTAGACGAATCGCTGTGTGGCTTTCCGAAGTACCCAACACCTTTGTAACTCCCAAATGTAAGCAAAGAACATGATTATTCAGTTCAACAACAAAAATGACTATGGCGTCTACATACGATACGAGGGGTGTCTTTTTCTCACGAACCTCGAAGCTTCCGAACCGTCTATCTCCAGATGTGATTGCTCCCACACGGCCACACGTGTCCCCTCCCACTGACCACCTGTCCCCTCCACCTCGAGCGCCACCGCCTACTGCCTAGCGCTGCAAAGAGCAACCCCCAGCTCCAGCCGCACTTCACTAGCTCGTGGAAGTGGAGTTCGTCGCGAACCAGGGGATCACCACTCGAGACACAGGAGTAGAAAAAGGAGGTCAAATCCTTCACAAGCTAGCATCTTGGACCATGCTGCCAACTCGTTTCGCCACCCGCGGTGCCACGGGGCCGGAGCCCCTGCTGCCGGCGGCTTCCCGCGCCGTGCTGTCGGAGTTCATAGCCACCGCCGTGTTCGTCTTCGCCGCCGAAGGCTCCGTCTACGGCCTCTGTACGTGAACCTTGCTAACACACAGTCTCTTGATTTTTGCCACGCGTACTCTCTCGTAGATGGACATTTCAGGGTGCTGTATGTGAAGAATTTGGTTCTGTTTGTGTGGCAGGGAAGATGTACAAGGACACGGGCACGCTGGGGGGCCTGCTCGTGGTGGCGGTGGCGCACGCGCTCGCTCTGGCCGCGGCGGTGGCGCTGGCGAGCGACGCCTCGGGCGGGCACCTCAACCCGGCCGTCACGTTCGGCGTGCTCGTCGGCAGGCGCATCTCCTTTGCGCGCGCCGTGCTCTACTGGGCGGCGCAGCTTCTCGGCGCCGTGCTCGCCGCCGCTCTCCTCAGGATCATCTCCGGCGGCGTGGTAATTAAGCTCTTCTCTTCTCAACAAGCGCTCTTTTTCTCTACACGGAGCTTGCCTTTGAACTTCGATTAAGCTCTTTCTGAAAAAATGACGACGGTCAGAACACCGCTCTTCGGCTAAATTTTGGTTTTTCTTGAGCCTGGCACCAAATTCAAACAAGCGGTTGTGTATTTCCATTCGGCGTGAGTTATCTGCACATTGTATACACGTCATCATGTTCGCCACGTCTCACTTACGCATGTTATATGTGTCTTGTCCTTCAGCGGCCCATGGGGTTCACGCTCGGCCACGGCATCCACGAGCGGCACGCGCTGCTGCTCGAGGTCGTCATGACGTTCGGCCTCATGTACACCGTGTACGCCACCGCCGTCGACCGGAACCGCGGCGGCAGCGTCGGCGCCATCGCGCCCATCGCCATCGGCTTCGTCCTGGGCGCCAACATCCTCGCCGGCGGCCCGTTCGACGGCGCCGCGATGAACCCGGCGCGGGCGTTCGGCCCGGCGCTCGTCGGCTGGAGCTGGCGCCACCACTGGGTCTACTGGGTCGGCCCGCTGATCGGCGCCGGGCTGGCCGGCGCGCTGTACGAGTTTGTCATGGCCGAGCAACCGGAGGAGCCGGCGGCCGCGGCCACCCGTGGGCTGCCCGTGCCCGCCGAGGATTACTGAGCGGCATGCGCTGTGCATCCGCTGTAACTAATTAGCACCTGTGTGCAAGCACATGTTCCATGCAGTACATACTTATTACGGATAACGGAAATAAATTTGAGGGAGCCAGAGTCTGACTCCAAGCCGGTTAGTAATGGCACTTCGTGTTCGAGTCCAGCACGGTGTGGTGTGAATTGTGACACCGGCATACCGTGCGGGGAATAAGTAGATGCCAGCCTCAACTAGCGCCTGACCCGTAGCGCAAGCGGCTAAACCAATAAGCAATGTCTTCTTGGTCTGAGCTCCCGGAGGACCTTGGCGACTCGATCCTCCGCCGCCTCCGGCGCCACGATGATCGCGTCTGCTTCGGCGCCGTCTGCCGGCAGTGGCGCTCCTGCGCGCGGCGGAACAACCCTCCGCCGCAGTTCCCGTGGCTCGCCTTACCGGACCAGACCTTTTACAGCTTGCCCGACTCGGCTTTCCGGCCGCTGCCGCTCCGTCTCGACTTCCATCGCCAGGTACCGCATGCCCAGAGCTCCTGCGGTTAGTAGCTCGCCTATGAGCGCATCGACGGCGCCTACACGCTGGTAAAACCTTTCTCCGTGGCCACGACCATGGTGCTCCCTCGGCTGTATGCAGGACCGACCTTGTCGTCGGAGCCGCCCGTCAGGAAACTAGTCGTCTGCTCGCCTAAGCTTGTCGCTGCGCTCGTTCGTGAGGAAGGGCTTGAAAAGCTGGCCTTGTGCCGGCTAGGAGCGGCGTCCTGGGTGGTGATCGCGCACGACCAGCTGAGGTCAGTTCAAGATATGATCTTCTACCAAGGCAAGCTCTACGTCCTCCAGGAGACTGGCGGTGGCGGCCACCTCCTCTCCGTCTCCGTTGGCGAGGACAGCGACACCGGCGAGCCGACCGTGACCCGGGTGGACAGACTTATGCGGGTCCCTACATGGGGCTACATCGAGTCACCGCTGCAATACCTCCTGGAATCCGACGGCGCGCTGCTGATGATCCGCAGAGAAGATCCTAACGTAATAGACCCGTTGCAATTCCTGGGCGACGGTGGAGGGGGTTTGTCCAGGGTGGGCGCGGGCTTGGAGAAGGCGACCGGGTTCAAGGTGTTCGCGGCGGACTTGGCGGGATCACGTTGGACGAAGGTGCGCAGCGTCGGGGAAGACCGGGTGCTGTTCGTCGGGCAATGGTGCTCCCGAGCTGTACGCGTCCCGGACCAGTGCAAGGAGTACATCACGGGGGACCGTATCTTCTTCGTGGATGCTCATGCCGCCATGGGCTACGCCGATCCGTGCTACCGGAAGAAGGTCTCGTTTTATTGCAGCGTCCACGACATGGGGAAACGGAAGCGGTCACAAACGTACCTGAGGACCCAGGTGCGACCGCTGAAAGGGTTTCCCATTGCGTGGCTGTTCCGTCGTTCGGACCCAGGCGTGAATAGCTAGACTTTTAGAGCAACTCCAACGGGGAGATCCAAACGGATGATCGGTTTGTCCTCTTTTCGTCCGTTTGGGTCGTCTGTCCGCCTGTCCGCTTTTTTAAATGGGTCAGCCGGGACATCAACGGGAAGGACGGCAGCGCTGTGGCAATAGAATAATAGGAGAGAGGTGGGTGGGGGTGGGTCAGCGAATTAAATAAGAAAGGAGAGGTGGGTGGGTGGGTGGGTGACAAATGGGTCTGCCCGGACATAGGCGGACGACGCAGACGTAGAAAACGTTCGCTTTGTGTCCGCTTCGGACCCAAATGTGACCCAGATTTGGGCCGGAAATGGGTCTGCGTGGACACGAAGCGGACGCAAAATGGAAATGAGTCTGCGTTGGGCCATCGTTTTTGTCCGCGTGGACCCAAACGGACATGGGCGGACGAAATGTGTGCTCCCATTGGAGTTGCTCTTATGCTATGTAAATTAATCTACTTCCTCCATTTCTAAATATAAGTCTTTTTAGATATCCCACTACAAACTACATACGGATGTACTCCCCCGTCTCAAAATAAGTGACTCAAAAATTATTCAATTTTATGCTAACCTTAGTACAAAGTTGAGTCACTTTTGAGTCACTTATTTTGAGACGGAAGGAGTATATAGACATGATTTAAAGTATAGATTCATTTATTTTACTTTATATATAATTCATAGTGAAATTTTAAAAAAAAACTTATATTTAGGAACGGATGGAATAACTGCTATGGTAAACTTGATCGAGAGATGTCACAAGCCGGTGCAAAATAAAAATGTTATGCTAATAGTTGGATAGGATGATTACGGTATGTACAGTGATTGATAAGGCAATTTGTTTTTAGAGTCAATTACACTGATGATGCTACAATTTGACGTAAACGGTCATTTTGATGCTAAAAGTTGTGGTGTACATTGACGTGATGCAAAAAATTGGCATTGATATACAAATACGGTGCTTATCTCTTTTGTATACGGAGTCGGTGCTGACCAGACGTGTGTGGCCGGCTTTCAGACACTAGACCAGAGAGAAGGGACGCGTGGTCTGATTTTTTCAAAACACCCTCGAAATATTATTTCTTTTAAAAAAATACCTGTTGACGTGGGAGATTTTTTCACCTCTATATGAGAACTGGGTCCCGCCTGTAACCTGAGAGCCAAAAATGATAATTGCGGCCGGGGTGTCTTGCACAAACCACCTCGCTAAGGCAACGTACTCGACTAACCACTCCGCCCATTACAATCTCTCTGCCCAATTGGGATAACATTTTTTTTGAGTTGGATAACAACGTTTTATATATGGGCACTGCTAGGCGCCGGCGCGCCGGCCCAATAGTTGGGCCGGTCGTGCCCTGGCCGCCCGATGCAGCCAGCCCCGCCGTTCGATTTGCATTGACTTCATTTTTTTTTCGAGCGCAGCCCTGCCCCGCCCTGCACTGCCGCAAGCCGCCCCGTCCCCCGCCGCAGCGCCGTAAACCGCACCCCGCAGCGCCGCAAGCCGCCCCGTCCTCGCCGCTGATCACCGTCCTTGCAGCTCCTGCCGTGGCCGCTCGCCGGTGTGGATCGCGGCGCGCTTCGAGCGCAGCCCCGCCCCGCCCTGCACTGCCGCAAACCGCCCTATCCCCCGCCGCAGCGCCGCAAACCGCTCCCCGCAGCGCCGCAAGCCGCCCCGTCCTCGCCGCTGGTCGCCGTCCTTACAGCTCCTGTCGTGGCCGCTCGCCGTCGTTGTCAAGAAAAGCTTCAACCATGGGAAAAAAAGCTTCAACCGGCGTCAATAAAAGCTTCAACCGCTGTGAAAAAATGTTTCAATCGGAATGGGAAAAAACTTCAACCATGACAGAATAAGCTTCAATCGCACCATAACATGGATGTAGCAAAAAAACTTTCGGTTGTAGCAAAAGGCAACAACGGTTGCAGCAAAAATGTCGTCGTCGTCCCCGTGGGTCGGAACTCGCCATGAATGGACGTAGCAAAAACAATTGCCGGTTGTAGCAAAAATCAACGACGGTTGCAGCAAAATCAAATGATGGATGTAGCAAAAATCACGATGTCATTGAGATGTAGCAAAATGCGAAACCGATGGTAGCAAAATGTGATGCTGCTTGTAGCAAATTATGATGCCGGTTGAAACATGTAGCAATTTTCGATGTTGGTTCCAGCATCGTGTGTGTGCCTCGCCGTCGCAGTTATGCAGCTCGTCCGCCGGAGCTGCGAAAATGGTGGAGCTGAAGACGTTGTGCTGGAATAGCCGGAGCTGCGGATAAGAGGTGGTCGTGCACGCATGGACGGGGAAGACGGCGGCCTCACGGGGGTCGCTCGCCGTCGCGCGCTCGTCGTGGCTGCTCGTCGTGGCTGCTCGCCGTCGCAGCTCGCCGTCGATGCGGGGGGTAGACGGAGGAATCGCCGGGGCCGCGCGCCTTCATCACTCGCTGGGGCCGTGCGCCGTCGCCGCTCGTCGGGGCCGCTCGCTCGCCGGTGCTGCTTGCTGCCGCAGTGGCAGGGAAGAAGCATGGCGCGTGGTAGCGGGCGACCGGCCGAAAGTTCGGCCGGCGCGCCGAACCCAATCGTTTCCCTTTATATATTTGACTTCGGCGGTGGAGGAGGTTAAATGGGTTGTAGATCTTGCGGCCCGTTTTGCACCTGTTAGCTTTTTTTTATATTTTTTTGTAGAAAGTATCTAAATTATATTTGCCTCAAAAAACATCTAAATTATAATCTCAGTAATGAAAATAACGCATGAATATTTGTGTTTATAAATATTGTACATAAAATTATAATTATATTTACAAATTATATAAATGTTTGCATAATTTATAATAAAAATGGTTAAATAACAATTCAAAAAATTATTTTAGTTACACAACGATGGTCTGATTCGTTTGGTAATGATTTTGCCTTTGGCGAGCCACTTTGGAGGTCCGCAAAGCAGCATATCAGCGATGGAGTCACGTCGAGCTCGGATGAGAAGGTGATGTGTCATAATTTTCTTTGGTGGCTGCTATGGTGGCGCCAAAGGCAAGTGATGGGCATTGGTGTCAAACTCAGAGGATTCTTCGGTCTTGATTGTAATTTTCTTTCTTGGCTGATGTTCTTATGTGCAAAGTCTAGTCTTTTTAGTTTTGTCGGGTCTGTTTGTACGTGGCTTGTACTAGGATACTTATGATATAAATGAGATACATATTTCCATGCAAAAAGATCACGTCATCAAGATTGAAAAAACATGTTATACAATGCATTATATCTTAGTGTTTTCTCTATCAATTCTAAGTAAAAAGTGTTATCTCTACCGATCTATTGTTTTCATGATCCTAAAGTTATGGGATGTCTAAATTTAAACTAGAAAATGTGAAGATAGGAGAAGATCATCGGGTGTAACGGCGAAAATGTGTAACTTCCTTATTAAGAATCATCTATTGTAAAGGACTAGTCTCTTTTCTTCATTACACACCCTAAGGCAATGTCAATGGTTGACAAAACCATCTTATTATCGACGAGAAGTGGTATTGCACCCACATCTAGAAGCGCATGGATTCAAAAGAACCTTGGGGAAACCTCGGGACCGGTATTGTCAAAGATCCACAACATAAAAAAGGGGCAAAGAGGGCACCCCCAAGCCCATCGAAAGAGGCAGGAGAAGCCATGACAAGGCAGGACCAAGCCGTTTAAGACAAGGAGACCTAGAAAGGAAGACGTCCAACCGACCAACGATCATGTATTAATACCAACATATCAAGATCAAGAGGGGACAACTTCTACTTTAACATCCAAAAAGTCAGAGATGAAGACCTTGTTTATAGATTAATCCGATCTTGGACATCCCATTGAGATCGGCAACCAAATATACCGATGACTCTTTTTTTTTTAAACTGGCAAAAGACTTGCCGCATATATTAATTAAGGAGGGAAAAGAATGTTTTTGTTACAAGCCCACAAACTACAAGGATGTTACTCTCCCGGAATGATGGTTCCTAACTTTTTGGCGCCGGCGGTGACCCAAAGCCTAGCTTCGATCTTGATGTTGTTGAGCAAGATTGTTGGCGGAGAGGACTTGTTGCGGAAGACCCTTGCGTTTCGTTCATTCCACACAACCCATGAAATTAGTATGGTAAGGGAGGCCCGTGCCTTGCGGTTTGGCATGGTGATGTTGGAGCGGTTGACCCACCAATCTTTGACCGATTGCTCAAGATGCCATCTAGACGTGTCCAGGTGCTCAATATGCAGCCATTCATTGACCAGAGTCCAAAGGCGAAGGGTAAACCTACACTTGTAGAAGAGGTGAGCACCCGACTCTTGCACTCTCTTGCAAAGGGGACAAAGGTCGCAATTTGGCCACCCACGCTTTGCCAATCTGTCAGCAGTCCAAATCCTATCTTGGATAGCCAACCACGCGAAGAACTTAACTTTAGGTGGCGCCCAGGCTTTCCACACCGCATGTGGCATCGGAATATACCGATGACTTAGTGTACAAGTCGCTAGACCCTCAATTTTTAGGGGTCTAGACCCTCAAATTATATTCGTTGATATCTATAATTGCAGACATATATGACTAGGGTTGTTGCTCGCATCACGGGGAGGGGGTTGAACATTTTCTCTCTATGTCCATCTAATAACTTGAGATAACATCCGGCTGTCATACAAATCCACGTACATTACTGTATCGTTGTTCATGTACTTTGCAAAACACCGAAGACAACTAGCATCGATTGTGGGGACCTCGGATATTAGATCGGATCTACACGGGCTTCAGGAAGAACTTCCAATGACATCAACCCCAGGAGTGTATCCTTGGATAAATGTAACCATCGATTTGCTATAGCCAAGCCTTTCCACCTCGTAACTCCATGCATGTACCTCGAAACCGCTGCCGCCATGGATTTGTCTTAAGTCACCCCCTGAAAACCATACGCGCGGGTCTCCCCGCATGCGGCTCACACCATTTGAGGTGGCCCAGCCCAACATTCATTCGCAAGTCATGTAGTGAAACTAAAACTTGTTTAACTTTGACTAGGTCTAGATAAAAAACATATTAATACAACGTAGGACTGGAACCTACTTTATGAAGCTTACTATAGCTCTAATTGTCGTCCCCGACAACACATCTAGACACATGCACATGGTCAAAGCAAACACGACACCTCGGAGAAAAGTAACCGATGAAGGAACTCCTTTTTCGACCATATGGATTGTGTTACATAGCAACACCATATAACCATTTGTAGGTGAAAGAGCATGGTGTCCCAATATGTGGTTGTAATTGATGACAATCCCTATTGTAAGAACACATTTATCCATGTGTGGTTTTGGTAATTGATGACAATCCCTATGGACTAATGGTTGCCTTGAGTTATATTCGAAGGATTTGTCCGTAGGTACTTCTTGAAGTCCATCTGTTGGTTTCAAGGAGTTTATATGGTGACCAAGGTGGTATTCAAGGTTTATCCAAAGATTGGTCATGTGGGAGTTGAGCTTATTGCAAGCATGTCTTGAAGAAGAAGATTGTGTAAGAATTCATGTTTACCTTCAAGACATCATATTTATGAAGAGAGAAGATAAGATACAAGGTTGATCAAGACTAAGTCAAAAAGTGAATCAAGTTGATCAACACACAAAGCGTACAAGATGTACCGAGAGGGATCAAGTGATCCCATGGTGTGGTAAGCATTGTCCATTACGCTTTGTGTACTAACCCATGGTCTACGTGAGAGTTCTTTGTGGGGTTAGGTATATTTCCATGGGCTTGCATCAAGAGGCAGATCCCATACATCCCATGGAAGATGACATCAAGTGAAGATCGTCATCAAGGTTGCGATGTGCAAGCTCAAGTGAAGCATCACGGAGAGATCGTGCTTGAGGCTTGCCGTTCATTGTGGTGACAATGCACTTGTGAAGATGTGCCGAAGAGTAGCTCACCCATAGTGGAGCATGGGGGAGCAATCAACTAGTCTTCATCAAGCTGGCGCAATCAAGAAAGGTGGTCCATCTTGAGGAAGTCAAGATCGTCATCATCTAGCTCAAGTGGACTATGCGCAAGGCAAAGGTTTGACCTTGATAGGGTTTTCTATTTTACCGGTCTCATGGTGGTAGTTGGGAGACCGGGTTATAGGATCGATAGCCGTACTATCAAGGGGGGCTCTCAAGTGAGTAGCTTGATCGTATCGTTCGTCGAGAGCTCAAACCATTGCATCATTGCATCATCTTTCTTGATTCTTATTTGTATTTTCTCTTTTTGAGGTTTTAGAGCTTGTGGTTATCTTCGTGACAAGCTCTTGTACATCGAAAACGGATTTCATATGCTTCTTCTATTGCGTTTTCGGTGTTGGAGGTTTTACCGGTCTTATCCGAGGAAGGGTTCTCGCCATTTTCTTATGGGCCTTTTCTCATTTGCTTCTTATTGATATTTCTATCAAGATTGTGTTAGCCCATGTCGTTAGCTTTCCAACAAACTTGGTTTCGTTGAATTCAGAGTCCGTTTGCAGAAGTTGTGGCAGTTTTGGTGTTCTTAAAAGGCTGCAGCGGTACTACCGCGGCTACTACCACGACTACTACCGCTTGGAGCGGATGTAATTTTTTACTACCGCTCCAGAGCGGTACTACCGCGGCTCCAGAGCGGTACTACCGCTCCGGACCAAAATCTCGTGTTAAGTCCAGCAGTGGTAGGCACGGATGTATTTTTTTAGTACCGCTCGCAAGCAGTAGTACCGCTACCCTTAGCGGTAGTACCGCTATCCCTAGCGGTAGTACCGTGAGGACGAGCGGTAGTACCGCTTCGGCGGTTCTACTGGCCTTTTGCCTCCTCGCTGTTGTTTTTCAAAGGGCTTCCACCGCCCTAGCGGTAGTACCGCTCCCATGAGCGGTAGTACCGCTCTGTGCGGGCTGTGAGCATAACGGTTGGATTTTTCCCCACCTATAAAAGGGGGTCTTCTTCCCCATTGAACCTTATCTCTTGAGCTCGAGTTTGCCCCCCATTGTTGACCTTCTTCGAGCTTGCTAACTCTCAATCCCTCCAATGATTCTTGCTAGTTCTTGAGGGAAAAGGGAGAGGAGATCTAGATCCACATTTCCACCAATCACTTTCTCCTCTATGTGAGGGGAACCCCTTCGATCTAGATCTTGGAGTTCTTCGTGTTCTTCTTTGTTCTTCCTCTCATTTTCCTCCCTAGCATTATTTGCTTTGGTGGGATTTGGGAGAGAAGGACTTGGGCACTTCGTGTGCCCTTGCCATTGCATTTGGTGCATAGGTTTGAGTTCTCCACGGTGATACGTGGAAGTGAAGTTTGAGAAGCTTATTACTCTTGGGTGTTTGAGCACCCTTGAGCTTGTTCCTCTTGGGTGCTTTGGCGCCCTAGACGGTTGGTGGTGCCTCAGAGCTCAATCATTGTGGTGCAAAGCTCCGGGCAAGCTCCGGGGTCTCCAATTAGGTTGTGGAGATTGCCCCGAGCATTTGAGGTCACCTCGGAGCCACAATCCATTGTGGTGAAGCTTCGTGGTGTTGTTGGGAGCCTCCAATTAAGTTGTGGAGTTTGCCCCAACCTTGTTTGTATGGGTTCGGTGACCGCCCTCAAGGGTCCCTTAGTGGAATCACGGCATCTTGCATTGTGCGAGGGCGTGAAGAGATTACGGTGGCCTTAGTGGCATCTTGGGGAGCATTGTGCCTCCACACCGCTCGGAATGGAGATTAGCATCCGCAAGGGTGTGAACTTCGGGATACATCGTCGTCTCCGCGTGCCTCGGTTATCTCTTATCCGAGCCCTTTACTTATGCACTTTACTTTGTGATAGCCATATTGTTTCATGCTTTATATCTTGCTATCACTTAGTTGTTTATCTTGCTTAGCATAAGTTGTTGGTGCACATAGGTGAGCCTAGTTGTTTTAGGTTTTGTGCTTGACATATTAAACGTTAGTTTTATTCCGCATTTGTTCAAGCTTAAACCGTAATTATTTTAAAGCGCCTATTCACCCCCCCTCTAGGCGACATCCACGTCCTTTCACCTATGGACTAATGATTGATTTGAGTTATACTTTAAGGTTTGTCCATAGGCATTGCTTGAAGATCATTCGCTGGTTTTAAGGCTATAAGAAGGAGAGTATGTGTGACCAAGGTGCTATTGGAGGAATTATCCAAAGCTTGGTCATGTGGGATTTGAGCCTATTGCAAGCATGTCTTGAAGAAGAAGATTGTGGAAACATTCATGTTTACCTTGAAGACATCATATTTATGAAGAGAGAAGATAAGATAGAAGGTTGATCAAGACTAAGGCAAAGAGTGACTCAAGCTGATCAACACACAAAGCGTAGAAGTTGTACCAAGCAGGATCAAGTGATCCTATGGTATGGTAAGCATTGTTCATTACGCTTTGTGTACTAACCCATGATCTTTGTGAGGTTTTCATGCGAGGTTAATTAGGTATCTCTCCATGGGATGGCATCAAAAAGAGGATCTCATACAACCCATGGAGGATGACGTCAAGTGGTGATCCTCAGGTTACGGTGTGCAAGATCAAGTGGAGCATCACGAAGAGATCACATGCTTGAAGCTTGCCGTCCGTTATGGTGATAATGGACATGTGAAGATGTGCCGAAGAGGGGCTCACACTTAATGGAGTATGGGGGAGCAATCTACTAGTCTTCATCGAGCCGACACAATCAAGAAAGGTGGTCCATCTTGAGGAGGAAAAGATCGTCATCATCTATCTCAAGAGGACTATGCGCAGGGAAAAGGTTTGTCCTTGATAGATTTTCTATTTCACCAGTCTCATGGTGTTAGTTGGGAGGCCTGGGTATAGGATCGAATGTCGTACTATCAAGGGGAGGGGCTCTCGAGTGAGTAGCTTATATCGTATCATTCATAGCGAGCTCAAACCATTACATTATTGGCATCATCATCTTTCTTGGTTCTTCTTTGGCTTTTCCCCGTGAGATTTTTGGAGCTTATAACCTTCGTCTTGACAAGCTCAAGTTCATCGAAAACATATTTCGCCTGCATCATCTTTGCATTTTCGATGTTGGAGATGTTGTCGGTTCATATTTGGAAAGGTTATCTTCCTTATCATATTGGCATTTATTCTCCATTGCTAGTTCTTAATATAACCAGTCGTTGTTTGGATAGTACTTGTCGTCTTCTATCCAACAAGCGTGAGTTTGCTGATTTCGGAGCCCGTATGCGAAAGTTATGGCAGTTTTGGTCTTCTTGCATCCATCTGTTTTGCTTGGGGCTTGCTTGAAGCACCCAATCGGTAGTACCTCTCCAAGCGGTACTTCTGCCATCCAGTGTCGCGGGCATTTCAGCTGGTTCCGACGCGGACTTTTTCGCATCGGCGGTAGTGGAGTGGTAGTAAGAGTGGTAGTACCTCTTATAAGCGATAGTACATCCCAGAGCGGTAGTACCTCTCTGGCGGAACTGCCGCTCTTGTATTTCTCTCTCGTTGGGTTGCGTTGACAATGCTAAGCGGTAGTAACGCTCCCCCAAGCGATAGTACCGCTTGTGCACAACCAGTGGGCATAACGGTTGGATTTGGGAGGACCTATTTAAGGGGGTCTTCTTCGCCAATGGATCTTATCCTTTAAGATCGTGTTTGCCCCCATTGTTGACCTTCTTCGAGCTTGCTAGCTCTCAATCCCTCCAATGATTCATGCTAGTTCTTGAGGGAAAATAGAGAGGAGATCTAGATCCACATTTCCACCAATTACTTTCTCTTCTAAGTGAGGGGAACCCCTTGGATCTAGATCTTGGAGTTCATTGTGTTCTCTTCCTTGTTCTTCCTCTCATCTTCTTCCATAGCTTTTGTTGTTATGGTGTGATTTGGGAGAGAAGGACTTGGGCACTCCGTCTGCCCTTACCATTGCATTTGGTGCATAGTTTTGAGTTCTTCATGGTGATACGTGGAAGTGAAATTTGAGAAGCTTATCACTCTTGGATGTTTGGGCACCTTAGAGCTTGTTCCTCTTGGGTGCTTGGGCGCCCTATACGGTTGCTGGTGTCTCGAAGCTCAGTCATTGTGGTGTAAAGCTACGGGCAAGCGTCGGGGTCTCCAATTAAGTTGTGGAGATTGCCTCGAGCAATTTGTATGGGTTTCGTTAACCGTTCCCAAGGGTTGCCAATTGTACGGGTTTGGTGACCGCCCCCAAGGGTTGCCATTTGTACGGGTTCGGTGACCACCCTCAAGGGTCCTTTAATGGAATCACTGTATCTTGCATTGTGCGAGGGCGTGAGGAGATTACGGTGGCCCTAGTGGCATGTGACGCCCCCGACTTAATCGTGCACTAATCATACACGCAAACGCACACGATCAAGCCTAGGGACTCACGGGAAGATATCACAACACAACTCTAGACACAAATAAAATAATACAAGCTTTAATATTACAAGCCAGGGGCCTCGAGGGCTCGAATACATAAGCTTGCGCATACAAGCGTCAGTGAAAGCATTAGATATCTGAGTACAGATATAAAAGATAAAAAGAAATGCCTTGAGAAGGCGAAAACAAACAACGACTCTGATCGAAAGAGGCAAGGCCTCCTGCCTGGGAGCCTCCTAAACTACTCCTAGTCATCGGCGGTCTCCACGTAGTAGTAGGCGCCTCCGGGGATCTCCTGCTGCTGGGCTCCAGCGTCTGATATATCATCAAATGGGTATGGGGAAAGAATAGCAGAGCAACCGTGAGTACTCATCCAAAGTACTCGCAAGACTGACATCTGAACTATACTAATTATGCATTGGTTTCAAATGAAGAGGCTGTATCTGTGGACTAAATAGCAGAATGCCAGAATAGAGAGAAAGGCCTAGCCTATCGAAGACTAGCATCTTCAGCGGTCTTGCAGCATTAGAAGAGTGCAAATTAGCATATTATTAATTAACAAGCATGTGGGAGCAAAGCCCAGAGATCCTTCCTCGACTCCATGCGAGAAAACAATCCCGGAGCTTCAATTAATTAAAAGTATCCAGTTCAAGTAGTAATAGATCGGGATACAACACTGAGTGTCCTGTTACCGTGGACACGGCTATTCGAATAGATAATCTTCCCTGCAGAGGTGCACTACTGTTACCCAACACGCTCGATTAGCTCTGGCCGGACACACTTTCCTGGGTCATGCCCGGCCTCGGCTGATCGACACACCGCAGCCCGACCTAGAGCTAAGCAGAGAGGTCCCCGCCGGTCTACATCCTAAGTGCTCAGGGGTCTTGGGCCCATCGCCCTTTGCACTCCGGGTCATTATGCGACGAGCCGGGACGAGCACCACCTCATCCTGGATGGCACTGGCCCGACAGGCCCACAAGGCTGAACTGGACATCTGACAGAGCTTTCGACTGATACATACGGTTCAAAGGGCCCCATTAAACCATTATCCCACGTGGTGGTAGTGCGTATAGGGCACGACGACCCACTCAGATCAATACCCAAATCCGTTAGCGCATTATTAGGAGCTCGCGGTGACGATCAGTACTCCTGTCGTCCCGTCTCGAGGAAAGTGCAACAAGGGCCAGGCCCATCCCTCTCTAGGGCGGTCTCTGCCTGCCCGGCCGCGCCTCGTATTTATCTCGCGGGTACCCTCCAGGTCAACCCGACTTCACAACTCTCGCGGGTACCCCTCGGGGTCGACCCGACTTTACCCGGGGACTGTAGTAAAAGTAAAGTATCCGTGTGTTCATCACACCAGAGGGGAATCCGAGGAATTACCCTCGATGGATTCCTACTCGATGTATCCGACAAGGTGAACCCGGAGGAATCACCCTCGATGGCATTCACACTTGCGGGGTTGCACGACAGAAGCTTCTCCGGAGGTGGAGGGAGAGGAATCACCCTCGGTAATCCACGTCCGACTAGCTATACTACAGAGGCATCATCGGGAGTGAGTTAAGAGGTATCACCCTCGTCACTCGATATTAGCTCTGCAGAGTCGAGCAACTTAGGGGGGGTGTGTGTAGTGCTGTGCTGGTCTCAGCCCGTTCAATCACCTCGATCGGGGCACAGATACTAAAGCGGGGCAACTACAGCAAGGAAGAGGGGCCACAGATGGTTTACCATCCAAACTATACTAAGCATTTTGGATAACAGGCAGGTATCAATAACAGTTACAAGGACAGGCTATGCATCAGAATAGGATAAAGCAAAGTAGCAGCAATTTTCTAATGCAAGCAGGAGGGAGAAGGAATAGGTGATTTAGGCATGCGTCAAGGGGGTTTGCTTGCCTGGTTGCTCTGCAGGCGAAAAGAAATCTTCAACGGTGTAGTCGATCTCCTCGGCAGCGTCGGGCTCGAAGACTATCAGAAAGAAGGGGGGAGAAGAAACAATAAATTCACGGCAAAAAGCAATCACTATGCAATACATGCCTAAACGATATGCGGAGGTATTATTTTGCCTATCTAAGTGTTTTAGTTAAATTAGGAAAAAAATTTGGATTTATTTTATTAAAGTTGAACACTATTCATTTAACGAAAACGGGCAAAATGTTCCATGTTCACCTAGCTAGGAGCGTTGGACAGGCATTTTGATTACATATTCAGATTCTTCATATTTTTCTGATCATTTTTCATATATAAATTATTTTCATCTGACTTACGGTTTAAAAGATATGATTTTTCAAAGTTTTATTAATATTCTGGAATTACTTTAATTATTTAAATTAAAATTATCCGAAACAGTGCAGGCTGACGTCAGCATGACGTATTGCTGACATCAGCAGTCAACAGTCCGCTGACCAGAGTCAAACCTGACCAGTGGGTCCCACTGGTCAGTGACTCATCTAACTAAACAGGGATTAATTTAATCTAATTAACCTAATTAACGAGTGGGCCCGCACTGACAGTGTCTAATTAGTGTTTTAATTAATTAATTTAATTAATTAACAGATTTTCTATTTAATTAAAAATCGTTTAATCGCGCGGGACCCACATGTCAGTCTCACTGGGCCAGCCCAGTCAGCGTTGACTGGGTCAACAGGTCAACGGGACCCACCCGTCAGCGACACAGGGGGTCCCACACGTCAGGCCAGGTCAGTGCCGCCGGCGTCGGCGCCGGAATCACGCCGGCGACCAAATCCGCGGCGGCGCGGCCTCGAACCTCGCCGGAAATCGCCGTCCGGCGACCATATCGCGTGCGCGAGGCAGCGCTCGAAAGAGGGGAGCGAGGCGAGTCGATCTGGGGCGGTTTCGCGAGCTAACTCGGCCGGAGTCGAGCGCTACGAGCTCACCGGCGGCGAGGTGTTTCGGGCGAGCTCGGAGGAGTCGCCGCAGGGCACGGCAGGCCGTGGGGTTGGGCTCTACGGGTTCCTAGCGCGGCCTAGATCACGGTGGTGAGCTCGGGTGAGCATGACGTCGCCGGGAGCGACGGCGACGAGCACCGCGGCGGAGACGGCTACGGGCGGCGATGGCAACGGCGGCTACGAGCGGCGAAATCGCGCGGGGAGAGAGGGGAAAAGACGCAGCTGCTCACATTGGTCCTGCAGGTGTGCGTTAGCGTGCTCGGGGAAGGGCGACGGCGGCGAATCGGCGCCGGAGACGAAGACGACCGTGCGGGGAAGAAGAGCTCGGGGAGGTCGCGGCAGAGGCGCTCGGCTCCAGCTAGGCAGTGCAGTTGGCGTAGTCGAGGATGGGGAACACGTCGAGCATGGCGGAGCGGTGACCGGGGCACGGTGACCGCGGGATCGAGCATCGGTAGCGGTGAGCTCTCGGGCGAGCTCAAACGAGCGCGAGGGAGGGGACGAGAGGGGGATCTGGTGGACTAGGGTTACACAGGAGAGGGAGAGGCGTCCCGGGGAGGCCTTAACGGCAACGGAGGACCGCGGGATTGGCGACACGGCGACGATCCGCGCTCGGGCGCGCGCGCCAGGCGACACCGAGGCAGGGGAGGATGCCGACCTCGCTGGTGGGCTGGGCCTGCACTGTGCACTCGAGGCCCAGCGTGCCAGTGAGTTGTTACCCTTTTCTTTTTCTTTTTCTATTTTCTGTTTTAATTCTATTTTACTAAAATGTGTGGCACTAAAAGGACTTTTGTAAAATAGGTGACTTGGGCCAAATATTACAGTGCAATATGCTCTAACACCAGAAATTGGTTTGGCTAAAATATAATTTCATTTGTAATTCTATTAAATAAAACGGTATTAAAATATTGCTGTGAGCTACTGTTTGAGGTTGTTAGAGTTGCTTAGACATTTTTAGTGATGTTGCTTTCCTGAACATATTTAGTTATGATTTATTTGTTATTTAATGAACTTTTTTTACTTCAAATTTGGAACAACTTTTATTTTCACTTTAAATTTGAATTTAAATTTGAATGGGAATTTGAAATGAGATATGATGCAATGATGATCAGGCATAGTTAATCATGCTGACTTGGCATTATCAAGAGGTGATTACTGTAGCTATTACATGGGGATGTTACATGGCATCTTGGGGAGCATTGTGCCTCCACACCGCTCCAAACGAAGATTAGCATCCGCAAGGGTGTGAACTTTGGGATACATCGTCGTCTTTGCGTGCCTTACTTATGCACTTTACTTTGTGATAGCCATATTGTTTCACGTTATATATCTTGCTTTCACTTAATTGTTTATTTTTCTTAGCATAAGTTGTTGGTGCACATAGGTAAGACTAGTTGTTTAAGGTTTTATGCTTGACTAATTAAACGCTAGTTTTATTCCGCATTTGTTCAAGCCTATAAACCGTAATTATTTTAAAGCGTCTATTCACCCTCCTCTAGGCGACAACCACGTCCTTTCAGTAGGGTTTGCATTTTGACCTAATGGAAGAATTGCCTCGTTCCATTATGGATCACTTGAGGAATTGGGCAGGAACACTCTTCGTCCCTTGGCCAGAGAGGTAGAAGTCCATGGTTGGTTGACGTGGCTTGAGACTGCGTCGGTATTTTCCCAAAGAGGAAGGGATGATGCAGCACAACGACGGTAACTATTTCCCTCAGTTATGAAACCAAGGTATCGAACCAGTAGGAGGATCACACAACACTATGTAAACAACACCTGCACACAAAGAACAAATACTTGCAACCCGACGTGAAAGAGAGATTGTCTATCTCTCTACGGTAAAAAGATAGATTAGGTTATGATAGATTGGATAGATAGATCTCGTAAGAACACAAAATAAAAGAGGCAAATAAAAAGTGCAGCAAGGTATTTTTGGTTTTTTTTGGAATAATAGAACTGAAAACAAGAGCGACAAAAGATAGATCGGAAAGCAATATGTTGGAAAAGTAGACCCGAGGACCGTAGGTTTCACTAGTGGCTTCTCTCATGAGTATAGCACACGATGAGTGAACAGATTACTGTTGGGCAATTGATAGAAGATCAAATAATCATGACGATATCCAAGGCGATGATCATTATATAGGCATCACGTCCAAGATTAGTAGACCGAAATGATTCTGCATCTACTACTATTACTCCACACATCGACTGCTATCCAACATGCATCTAGTGTATTAAGTTCATGGAAAAATAGAGTAATGAAATAAGAACGGTGACATGATGTAGACAAGATCTATTCATGTAGGAATAGACCCCATCTTGTTATCCTTAATAGCAACGATACATGCGTGCCTCGCTGCCCCTTCTGTCATTGGGAGAGGACACCGCAAGATCGAACCATCACAAAGCACCTCTTCCCATGGCAAAAAAAATCGATCTAGTTGGCCTAACTAAACCAAAGATTCGAGAACAAATACGAGGCTATAAGTAATCATGCATATAAGAGATCAAAGAAGACTCAAATAATATTCATGGATAGAAACCGATCATGAACTCAAAATTCATCGGATCCCAACAAACACACCGCAAAAGGTCATTACATTAAATAGATCTCCAAGAGACCATTGTATTGAGAATCAAAAGAGAGAGAGAAAGCCATCTAGTTACTGCCTACGGATCCGTAGGTCTATGGTGGACTACTCACGCATCATCGGAGAGGCACCAATGAGGATGATGAACCCCTCCGTGATGGTGTTAGATTGGATCTCGCGGTTCTGGAACTTGCGGCGGTTGGATGTATTTTTCGTCGACTCCTCAAGGGTTTATGGAATATTTGGGTATTTATAGAGCTCAGAGGCGGTGGAGAAGGTTTCCGAGGCGGCCACAACCCACGAGGACGCGCCCTGGTGTCTTGTGGGCGGCCTGGGCTCCCTCTTGGTTACTTCTTAGGCCCACTGGCCTTCTTCTGGTCCAATTTTTTTTTTAAAAGTTTCGTCGTGATTGGACTCCGTTCGGTACTGATATTCCGCGAAGTAAAAAACAAGCAAAAAACATCAACTGGCATTTGACACTATGTCAATAGGTTAGTCCAAAAAAATGATATAAAATGATTGTAAAACATCCAAAAATGATAATGTAACAGCATGGAACAAGCAAAAATTATAGATACGTTGGAGATGTATCATTGGTTAACAGAAACCATTTTAAGTGCAAATGAGAGAAAATTATGACAACTTTAAAGGTATATCAAATACACAAGTCATAACCAACCTAAGTTGTATATAACATTTTGTTGGAAATGTGCCCTAGAGGCAATAATAAATTAGTTATTATTATATTTCTTTGTTCATGATAATCGTTTATTATCCATGCTATAATTGTATTGATTGGAAACTCAAATACATGTGTGGGTACATAGACAACACTATGTCCCTAGTAAGCCTCTAGTTGACTAGCTCGTTGATCAAAGATGGTTAAGGTTTCCTAGCCATTGACATGAGATGTCATTTGATAACAGGATCGCATCATTAGGAGAATGATGTGATGGACAAGACCCAAACTATAAACGTAGCATATGATCGTGTCAGTTTATTGCTATTGTTTTCTGCATGTCAAGTATCTGTTCCTATGACCATGAGATCATGCAACTCCCTGACATCGGAGGAGTACCTTGTGTGTATCAAACGTCGCAACGTAACTGGGTGACTATAAAGGTGCTCTACAGGTATCTCCGAGGGTGTCTGTTGGGTTGGCATGGATCAAGACTGGGATTTGTTACTCCGTGTGACGGAGAGGTATCTCAGGGCCCACTCGGTAATACAACATCACAATGAGCCTTGCAAGCAATGTGACTAAAGTGTTAGCCACGAGATCTTGTATTACGGAACGAGTAAAGAGACTTGCCGGTAACGAGATTGAACTGGGTATAAAGATACCGACGATCGAATCTCGGGCAAGTAATATACCGAAGAACAAAGGGAACAGTATATGGGATTAACTGAATCCTTGACATAGAGGTTCGACCGATAAAGATCTTCGTAGAATATGTAGGAGCCAATATGGGCATCCAGGTCCCGCTATTGGTTATTGATCGTAGAGGTGTCTCGGTCATGTCTACATAGTTCTCGAACCCGCAGGGTCTACACACTTAACGTTTGGTGACGATTAGTATAGTTGAGTTATTTTGTTGGTGACCGAAGGTTGTTCGGAATCCCGGATAAGATCCCGGACATGACGAGGATCTCCGGAAGAGTCCGGAGGTAAAGATTAATATATGTGATAATAGTGTTTTGATCTCCGGAAGGGTTTCGGAATTCACCGGAAGGGGTTCCGGGTGTTTACCGAAGTGTTCGGGTGCAGCCACACTTTATATGGGCCAAAGGGGTAAAGCCCACGAGGTATTGGAAAGTGCAAAAGGAAGTTTTGCTGCTGCCTTAAGCGGTACTACTGCTGGTAAGGCAGTACTACCGCGTAAGTGGTACTACCGCTTGTATGAAGCGGTACTACCGCTCGTGAGCGGTACTACCGCTTGTGCGCGGTACTGCTGGAATCCGAGTTGGACTCTTTCCGTGCGGGCCAAACCGACCTTGTGCGGGCAAAACCGACCTTGTGGAGGTTTTCTCTCCAAGTTTAGACCCCAGGGCTCAACATATAAATAGAGGGGCAGGGCTAGCACACGATATACATCAAGATTTCCCAAGCCGTGTGTCGGCAACCCTAACCCTCTAGTTCTCCCGTCATAATCTCCGTAGTGCTTGGCGAAGCCCTGCAGAGATTGTTCCTCACCACCATCACCACGCCGTCGTGCTGCCGAAACTCATCTACTACTTCACCATCACTCGCTGGATCGAGGAGGTGAAGGCGTCATCAAGCCGTACGTGTGTTGAACGCGGAGGTGCCGTCCGTTCGGCACTAGTTCGTGATCGGATCGAGGGACGACTTGCGATTTGGATCGCGGAGACGTTCGACTACATCAACCGCGTTTCTTAACGCTTCCGCTTAGCGATCTACAAGGGTATGTAGATTCACTCTCCCTCTCGTAGATGCTCATCACCATGGATAGATCTTGTGTGTGCGTAGGAAAATTTTTGTTTCCCATGCAACGTTCCCCAACACATTTAGTCTCATGAGATTCATTACAAAATATATTCCCGTACCACGTGTATTTGGTATTGTTGACCTTAGCATAATTTTCTATAAAAGTTGGCCAGCTTAAACAGTTCTGACTTAGGAGTTAGGACAAATCTAGAATTTCAATTATTTTAAAACGGAGGAAGTAAAACCCATTTCTTTACAATTTAGAACTCTAGACTATTTTTTGAGTAAATGACCAAATTTTATACGGAAAAGATAAATCCCAAACATTCAAATATTGCCCATGGTAAAAACGTTTTTTATGGCAATTTTAGTTGACGCGAGGATGACAAATTTAGTTGGCATGCACGACAATTTTCTGGGGAAAAACAAACCGCGGGGCACAATTGCCATGCTTACCAACTAAACTTGACATCCTCGCGTCAACTAAAGTTGCCATAGAAAATGTTTGATTTTTCACGGGAAAAATCTGAACGTTCGAGACTTATTGGGGTCCATTTATAATCAAGTTAAACATAGTGCATCTGATAATACAAGGAAATCTTGACTACTTTTTCAGAACAACTTCTGATTTTAGTTTTTTGAGAATAGAACAATTGTTGACTTTTTTTTGAAGGAACAACTGTTGACTAAGCAGACAGGAGAACATAGTGCTTGCTTCACATTTCGATGCCCGTCTAGATAGGCTGGGCCAAGATGCAGGCCTGGTCGCAGCTAGCCCGTGGGTAACAATTCTCTCCACGCGGGCCCTGGGGCAACTCCTCCAGCCTTCCAGAGCCCTCCGCCTCTGCGTTCGCCCGCGGCTCCAGAAAAAATCCCCTCCGCCTCCCGACTGCGAGGCAACAAGGTAGCTCGCATTTCGCCGCTCACCGAGCCCTCGACCCTCGAGGCGCGCTATCCATGGCCACCTACTGTCCTTCCGGTGCTTCCGCGCTCCTGCTCCCCGTCCCGCGAACTCGCGCCGCCGTAATTTCCAGCGCCTAGCACAGAAACCCTCGATTGCTCAAGGCAGAGCCGAGCCGCGCCGTGCTGATGTGTTTTTTCTAGTTTCCGCAGGGGTTTCCCGGTCCGGCTTCCGGGAAGAGCTCTCCGTGTGCGGTTGTTCGGCGGCAGCGGAGGGGAAGGGGAGCGGTGGGAGTCGTGCGAGCATGCTTCAATCCTTTTGGGGACGAACGCATCCTCCGGGAGGCCCTGAAGGTAAATTCTGTGTGAAGCTGGCCTGGTATTGGGGTAGTTGAGTTGGTTCCTCGGCTTGGCGTTTATGTACAGTTGAATATACGGTCCCTTGATGTGCATGTTTGCTCTATTAGATTGTTAACTGGCCATTGGATTTAGATCCATCACTTATGCTTAGGTAAATCTCTCGTAGTTGCAGATTTGTAGATTTCATAGTCATCAAAGAGTCCCTTTCTTGGCATCTGTATAGAGAAGAGAGAGTTTATCGTAATTGCTTACTTCCCTTATCCAGAAATAGTTGGCTACTTCGATGTTCATTCAGTGAAGGAGCACAAAAGAATTGATACATTGGGTTTACTCTTAACTGCAGTTGTTATTCTTCTGAGTGAAGGGGATAAAAATGTAATAATTTCTATTTATATGTGTGCGTGGTTCTCTTTTTGTAGTAAATGTGTGGTTCCTAAAGTTCTTGCTTGCTGCCATAGAATCTCCCAACTTCATAAAATTCAGGGTAGAAGTTTTGAAGAAAGTGCAAATAAAAGACAGAAAATTTGGGATAGGTAGTTAGAATTTTAGGGGTCATCACATTGACTATAATATCTGGAATTTACAGTTTGTTCTTTGTTCAAGCAATAACATGTGTTGATATTTTGCATGCCTTGTGCGCAGGAGCCAGTTGCATTCATGGGTGGCGTGTTTGCTGGTCTCCTGAGGCTTGACCTGAATGAGGATCCTCTCAAGGAGTGGGTAACTCGAACGGTAGAGGCTTCTGGAATAGCTGAGGAGAACAGTGCCGAGGAATCAAATGAGGGAGCTCAAAATGATGGACCTCAACAAATTGAGATTGAGTGAGGTGCATTAGTTGCCTTTTGCCCTCCTTTACAGCCTTACTTGTAACTTATCCTGAATATTTGTAATATCTAAGCAATAAAATGCTTGCCCATATTTTGTGTTTATAGTACAGGTTTAAGTCAAAATATTAGCGCGTTGTCATTATTCGCAAACTGTGCCTCTTCTTAGTGGATACAACACTAATCCTACCTCCATCCGGGTTTATTAGTTCCCCTTGTATTCTGGGTCAAACTTTGACCATAGATTTAACTAGCAAATTATAACTTATATACCACAAAAATAGTATAGTTGGAAACTTCTTTAAAATTGAAATCCAACAATAAGATTTTTATGGCATACAATTTTTTATTTTTCTAGTCAAACCTATGGTCAAAATTTGGCACAAAATATGATGGGACCAATAAACCCGGACGGAGGAAGTTAGAAATTATTGTGGGCATAACAAATTGGGACGGTTGGAAAGGAAAAAATAGAACCTTCATCCAAGTGATGCATACTTCTATTTGTGAGTTGTGGTAAATATTGAAATTCTAAGAAAGGCAGCTTTTAGCCTTCTGCTGAGACTTCACTATCCCCTTTTTAAGCCGGATGCCTTTTTGAGTTTACTTTCGGAATATTTTCACTTATGGTGTTGAAGCAGTTGTATATGTTGGCAATTAAGCGTGATAGCCAGAGACTGATTTTTCTTGGCCACTCTCTGTATTCTTTTTGGTAGTTTAGCCTAATTTAGCTTCTTTTCGATGCTTTTGCATCTTTTCTTCTCTTTGTGATTGTGTTGTCTTTTTTTTCAGTTTCATTGTAGTTGTACTTTACACCTTATCGGCTTTCTTCTTGTAATGAAACATGACATACGCTTTGGGCTGTGCTCGAGAAAAAATTAGCAAGATAGCCATATGAACATGGGCTGTCTTGTTTCTGCAGTACGTGTAGTAATTTCGGCCCTGCTTTTATGCTATTTTTCGAACTGCTGTCATTTTCTGACCCACGAAATGTATAATGTGTTCTTCAGCAAAAAGAGAGGAGAGAACCCATAACAGTGATTGATGGATAACTGGATGATCAAACATAGCCATGGCCTTTCAGTGGGTAGGCACTTGCCTTTCAATTTTGCTTGCATTGATTAGATATTATGATCTAGTTTTGGTAGTCTTGAAAATGCATTTATTTCCACTGTAGCTTGACTATCAAAATAGTGTGTTTTTCATCACCTTGTGTTGTCCTTCATCGATCTATGTCTAATATGAGCTTGTATTAATATAATGTGTTTTTCATCCTGTGATCTCCTTCGTGATTCGTATCTAATGTGACCGAAGTACATTCTTGGCTCAGGCATCATGTTGCTTCAGGAAAAGTGTTAGATTGAGTCTAACCATCAGTTGACAAGTGATGAGTGTTCTGTATTGGGTTTGACATGGATATTATTTAATGTTTATCACTTTAGAGTTTAGACATAAGTACACTAGTTCAGAGTTAAAATTATGGCATTGTGCATGACAGCCATGACTTGCTAGAAATAGTTTTTATTGCATGGATTCATAACGTGTGTTTTGAAGAATCATTTCTAGGGGGGGTTAAAAACTGCATATGGAAATGTAGTAGTCTGTCATATTAACACCCCTTACAAAGGGGAATTTTCAACTCACCAAACTGCTTTTGAGGAGCATTATTGTTGGACATTGTTTTTCTGTGCACTCAAGAAAGTAAGATTTGTAGTTCATTGCTGATTTTCGAAGTCGGCTTGAGATAAAGGCCTTGAGACTCCATACGGCTATTCTTGATTTGAATGTAGTCTGTGGACATTGGTTGACCAATGGTTTCTTAGCCAGATTCTTGCTGAAATAGTTCTTGTTTTCAAAATATAGTGCATGTGTGTTGTGCTATTTCAAAATAAGTTTGTGGACATTGGTCGATCAACTGTTTTGTTTTTTTTTGCAAGGAAGAACATGCATTTTATTTTAATGATAATAAATTTTTGCTAGGTTGCTGTGGGCATATATACTCTTGGTTTAATCTAGGATGGCGCTATTTATGTAAATTACTTCTACACTTCACACAGATTTCTCCAATGATCAGTAGTTCGCTGTTTAACATTTCCAAAATAATATGCTTAAATATGTGAAGCCTTACCTGAGGTGGTCTGTTTTTCGTAAGTGTCATGGAATATTGTTACCAGGAGAAAGCTATGGACACTGCCATTTTGCTAGGTCAATAAACAATGAAGTCTTGCCACCAATATTTTCAAACTGGGAGAAATATAGGCTTGCGTGTCTTGACATGATAGTTCAGACAATTGTGTTATTTTACATGCCTTGACAATTCATGTTTCTTCAGCACTGTACCTTTATCGAGATTATCTTCAGCACCGTACCTTTATCGAGATTATCTTCAACACTGTACCTGTTTTCACTGTTCGATTCCAGTTTCCTCAGTTGGTTTGGTTACTATGTTTATTCAGACACTCATGTTGTGGTCAAGTTGCCCTGATACTAATGTTAATGCACCAAATATTTGGAGATTTCTGGATTTGGGAGCTGACCTTCTCGATTTATTGGGCCTTAAAAAGAAGTTCGCCAATTACGAAGACCTGTCCAAAACGATTATCATTGTTTCCCATCTTTTAAGAGCAACGAATGTGCCGTTCCGTATAAGGTTCTGCCTTTCCTGTTTTTAGTATTGGGTTTATCTCCTTTCACCTCTTATTTTTTTATTGTGTGCATATCTGGACTGGAAAGTAGGCGATCATATTTGCCTCCATAACATGCTGTTTGGCTTTTCTCGTCACTGGTCTTGTCACTTGTACAGGAACACTTCTGTATTTGCATCATTCTGCATTGACTATACTAATCAGCTTTGGCACGGTGGCGGTTGTTCTGTGTCAACTAAATGTGCCATGGCTTACCAACTGACAGCTTACACGAGGGTCAGGCCGATTGCTTTTAATGCACAAATGACCCACGGGTATCTATATGACGAACAAATTGTGCGTTTAATTAGAGCCAGTAGACTTCCCTTTCCATTTGGAGGCCTCTGTTTCAAGCCCAAACTTTTCTTAGTTGGACTTTGACGTAATCGGATCCCGGGTTTTTTCAGTGTCTCTGGCTGATCATTCGGTTTAGCTGTGCAGGGCCTAGCAGGTTGTTGGGCGGCGCTTTCCAACTAATCGAATGGCGGACAAGGATCTAGCTGCACTGGCCTGAGAGGTATCCTTCGCCTGTAAGTTTCCGGCTGCAACTTGCTTGCGAGCTGTGTAATGGTGTGGAATGGTTGGCATTCCAGTGCCAGTAGCTGTTACAGTTGCTGTTTTGACCAATGACGTGAACACAAGTGATAAACCATTGGAACTGCCATCTGCCTGACGATGACTTCATTTCCTCCCTAGTCTGGTATGCTTCTTGTTGGAAAAGGATCGCCTTTGAATGCTGAGAGCATCTCCAGCCGTTGCCCCCCCCCCCAAGGGGCCCGAAATAGCGCCGCCTGGGGGCAGCCGGCGCTAAAATTGGCCTGGGGGCTCGGCTTCCCAGTCGCGCCCCCGGGGTCGCCCCCAACCGACGCTTTCGGCCCAGTATGGGCATAGAATCGGCCCAAAAGTGACCCAAACATTAAACATAATTCGGATTTTCATTAAAATATAATACAAAAACTAAAAAAAAAAACTACGTCGCCGTGCCGCCGCATTCTACATGCTGAGGAGCTTGTAAAAGTTGGTGTAGTCGCCGCCGTCGCTGCCGTCGCCGTCCTGCGCGCCGCGGCCGCCGTCCCTGCTGCAGCCCTGACCTGGGTCGCCGAGACGGTGCAGGTCGGGGTTGGAGGGCCCGGGCGCCTCGCCGTCGCTGTCGTCGTCGAGGATGATGAGGCCGGCGAACTCCTCCTCGCGGCGGGCACGGTGACGAGCCTCGATCTCCTCGAGGGCCCGGCGCTGCCGCTCCACCTCCTCCCGGACGTAGTCGTCCCGCGCCCACTTCAGGGCGGCCTCGTCGTCGGCGGCGGCCATGGCGAGGTGCTCCTGTTTGACCACCGCCGGCGTGCCAGGCTCCGTCTTCGGCCTGACAAGGCGGAGGTGGCCGCGGGGAGGCGAGGGCTCGCGGCGGCGGCCCTCGTTGATGGTGATGCCGCCACCACCGCTGCGCCCGCTGCGGCGGAGCGGCGTCTCGCCGGGCTCGTCCTTCACGGCCACAAGCGGCGTGCGCGGTGCGCCGGAGGAGTGGGAGGAGTGGGACGACGATGACGACGGCGCGTCCATGCGCCGTGGCTGCCACGAGGAGCCCCTCCGACGGGTGAAGGACGTCGGCTCCGGGTAGTCGAGGCGCGGCTCGTTGCCGCCCTCGATGTGCTCGAGGACGGCCTCGAGCGTGCGGCCCGGGGCGCCCCACCACAGACGGCGGCCCTCGCTGTTGAAGCGCCCTCGCGCAGGGGCGCCGTTGGTGGAGGTGAGCTGCTCCTCGCGGCGACGCTCGAAGTAGGCCGTCCAGAGGTTGGTGTTGTCCGGGGCGTACCTCGGCTGCTGGTGCGCCTCCTCAGACAGGGACGACCGGATCCTGGCGATCTCGGCCCGCCGCTCGGCTCCGGTAGGCACCGGTGGCACGGGGACCCCGCCGGCGCTGAGCCTCCACGCGCCCGGCGCCCGCATGTCGGGCGGCGTCGGGTACTCCGCCTCGAAGAGTAGGCGGGCCTCGTCCTCGTGGAGGTGTCGGCGGCCGAAGCCGTTGCGGGCGGCACCGTCGCCTGGGTAGCGCTCCGCCATCGGGAAAGAAAGGGGGGAGAGAAGATCGCCGCGGGAGAGACTTGCGGGGCGGCGGCGGTGGGACTTGGGGGCAGGGATGGTGGCGAGGCGTGACCGACACCGGCGAGGGTCGGCTTTTATAGGGGGCGAGCGGGCGGCGCCGTGGGGACGCGTGGGGGGGGCGAGGCGTGTGGACGCGCGTCGCCCGTACTGACTGCGCCGCCCCGTGAGCGACGGCTCGGGAACCCGCCGCATCAATGGAAGGCTGACCGGCGGCAGCCTTGCATTGATTCCCCGCAGGAAACGAGGCGATGAGGACGACGAAGCCCGCGCTGTCGCTGACTCGGAGGACCCACCCATTTTCGCGCCAAAAACGTTTCGCCCGGCGCCCCCAGGCGCCCCCCAGCGCGCCGGGTTCGGCCTGGGATCGCCGGCCCAAAAAAGGGCTCCAACCGGCGAAAAACGGCCTCCTGGGGGCGCGACTGGGTCGATTTTCGCCCGCCGGCGATAAAAAATGGCCTTGGGGGGCGGCTGGAGATGCTCTGACCAGGAAACGCTGTGAATTCACATCCAGAAATTATCCTCGAAACAGATATATAAATATGAACTTGAGCTAATAATAGTAGTTAGAGAAAAGTATGTTTTTGGTCCCTCAAGTTTCCCAAAAGTATAAACTTGGTCCCTCAAGATCTTTTAGTATATATTTGGTCCTTGAAGTCTCATAACCATATAAGTTTAGTCCGAAGCCAGATTTTGAGCATGTTAACCGGGTTTGACCACATTTGACCGATAAACAGTAAATTATAAAAAATAGCAAACAAATTCAAAAAATCTGAAATTTTGTACCAACCAATATGCTTGGGTGCGCTAGGTGCGTGTAAATTTTTATGCATAGTAAAAAAAACAGTTTTTTCTGAGCCAATTTTTTTTTTTGCCACGAGCTCCTGGAATGTTGAAACAGCACACAATTTTTCACGCACCTAGCGCACCCAAGCATCTTGGTTTCCACAAAATTTTAGTTTTTTTAAATTTGTTTGCTATTTTTTGAATTTACTGTTCACCGGTCAAACACGGTCAAACATGCTGAAATCTGGTTTTGGACCAAACTTATCGGGTTTTAAGACTTAGAGGAACAAATATATATCAAAAAAAAGGTACCAAATCTATACTTTTGGGGAACTTGAGGGACCAAAAACATATTTTTCTCTAGTAGTTATCAGTTAGAAGAATCATATAGACTGAAGTGTTGCAAATATGAGTATTATGCCGGTCCCCCCTTTTATCTCCAAGTAATATATTCATATGCAGCTCTAGGGATGTAAACCGGGTCCTGTTTAAGCCCACTTATCGGTCTAACAGTTCAATAAACTTTTTGTCCCGGGGAAAATGAACTATTGAGCCAAATAAAGCTATCTAAGAGCATCTACAGCCGGACATAGCAAATATGACCCCCTAAATGCCCGCGGACGCGCCCGGTCAGTCATCGGGCGTGTCCCCTATTTGTCCGTCCGCGCAGCCACACTCCTCATTTTCTTCCTCATATGTCCGATCACTTGCACGTGATTGGTGGAGAGGAAGAGAGAGAAAGAAAAAAATGAATAAATAAAAAGAAAAGGTGGTCCGGGGTGGGGTCGCGTCCTACGTGGCGGACTGACCGGGCACGCCCGGGCGCGTCCGCGAGCCCTCATATCCTCCCTATATTTGAGATGGATATGAGGGTTCGCGGACAGCCTGGGCGTATAGGGATGATATGAGGGATCCGGTTGGGTCACTTTTTTCCTTCTCTCCGGGCGCGTCCGCGGATGTATGAGGGGTCGTTTGAGGCGTCCGGCTGTAGATGCTCTAAATGGGACTTGCGGGCGCTGTTTATTGCGCCATTCATAATCCTATGCAGCTCCCCTGGATGTTTGAAAAAAAAGAGAACTATGCCGTACATGTAGCATAGAGCACATCACACACCATTTTCAATGGTCACCGCAAATTTATTTAATTACATCGTTTTCGTTTGCATGGATTTCCCTCTCTGAGGAAGAGTTTTCTTCTAGAGTTGGGCTCTTCGGGTCTGTTTGGATTGTGACTACTTTTGCCATGTATTGCCACATTATTTTTGCCACGCTCGTCACAATTGCCACACCTCACCTTAGACAAGTTTGTATAGATGTAAATTGCAATTATACTTCTTCCCCGGTACTCATGTGTGTGAACTAGACTTACTAGTGAAGGAAACTCTTTGACATCAAATATGAGTGAAAGCTCTTCGACGCGGGGGTCATGGGAGTACTTTTCAATGTCGTCCTAATAAATGACAATGATGTAATCTTTTGAGTTGGCCAATCAATCAACCAAACAAATATTTTATTTAACATCTTCATAGTTTAGTTTCCCTCGAGCTTAAGCGACCGTATGGCAAACACCTGGCTCGGGATAGAAACAAGTCCTTGCAATCAAACTATGCAGACACAATCAGAGAGGCATCCTGAGATGCCACTGTCAGTACACCTGCCTTTCGGCGCTGTGGAAGAATAGCTACTGCTCATGCAAGTGACCTGACCATGGCGACCCATCTTTTCCTCGCCCAACTGAGGCACCATCAAGCATCCATCCCTGAAATTTTGCAAGGAAGGATTCCATCTGAAACCCACAAATCATGGCACCCCTTGGCTGTTTCGTCCACGGCTCCTCACGCACACAGTCACGCCTCACGCCCCACCCCGTACGTACGTTCATCGCCACGCATTTCATGTTCACCGTAGTTAGGTGGCCCATGCAGATGGTTTCCTTTTCCATGCCATGCCCCATGCACCCTTGCTGATGATGACTCGATCGCCTATATAATAGAACAGTGTTACCATGGCCTCACCTGCACCGGTAAGTAACCAGTGGCTAGTGATACTGTGACATCACATCGTCACACGGTGACAGTGTTCGCCGGAGCTAGTCGATCGACACGACGGCCGGCATGAAGACGTCCTGCTTCCTGGTCGTGCTTCTGCTCGCCGTCGCCACGGGGAGCAGGCTCTCGCTCGCCGCCCGCGAGGGCAGCACCCTGGGCGGCGAGCTCGGGGAGCTCATCGCCAAGGCCGGCAACTTCCTCACCTCGGCGGGCCGCGCGGGTGCGGACGGCTGGCACTCCGCCGTGGCCGCGGAGGTGGACGCCTCGGCGAGGAAGGGACACGGCCATCCGGCGGGGGCGAGGAAGCGGCTGAAGAAGGCGTCGGTGAACTGCATCCCCGCCGACATGTGCCGGAGGAAGAAGGTGCTGTGCGGCAAGCGGTGCTTCAAGACGGCGCACGCCGGCGCCGGCGCCGGCCTCGACCACGTCCCCTCCAACCGGTGCGTCGTGAGGTGCAAGAAGTGCGTGCCCACCTGCTAGACACACGGTCGTTCATGGCTGCTCCTTCCCTTCCTGTTCTGCGTTCCGTGCCGTGTCGTGGTCGATCCATGCATGTTACGTAGCTACATTTGCATCACTTGAATAAGCAGGCTGGCTGGCTTCCCGCCATCATGCATGCATGCATGCAGTATAGGTAGTGAACGGGTTCACTCTAAACAAAATGCGCCACAATTGTTTGCCAAGTTTGAACGTGATCACATCTCGTCCTCTCCCCTGGCGATGAATAGTTTCCTGCACGTGACAATGCCCGATTCGACGTACTAGTAGAGAAACGAAACCGTCAAGCGCCGCGATCGTTCTCCCCGCAGCTTTCCGAGACGCAAAAGTCGTGTGGTCATGCGGTTGTAGGGCATGGCGATTCCCGCATCATGACGACTGTAGCCTGTGGGGATGAGGGAGACCTCAACCTGAACGAACCAACTGTTATACGTACTAGTGTACCAGGCTACTAGCTAGCACGATATTATCGTCACGTGTTGTGGATGGATGGTGCCACTACTCCATCCCAGCTCGATCCGTTTTTTGCTATTCTTGCACCGTTTTCCTCGCTGGATACCACTGTGCCGGCAGCTCGCTCGGCTCATGACCATGCATGCATGATTCATGAACACGAAAGCCTTCGCGGCTCCGAGACAAAGGGCCTTTTGCTGTTACCGTCGTTGTACCGCAATAACTGTACGTGCCCGTTACCCGTCGAAAAATAGAACTGTATACGTACGTATCTGTTTGCAGTTGAGGGTTTGAGCTTTGAATGCCGTTCGTTCTCCTCTCCAAGTGGCACGCTGGCCGCAGACAGTCTGAATCGATGGATATAATACCCCGTAGTACTACCATGAAACTTCCCTCTTTCGTCGCTGATGAGCAGATCCTCCATGTGAACGCCCCTCGCCCTGAAGTCAGAACCATGCACATCAAAAATATCGTTCATGCATCCTACTACCAGTAGCTACACGTGGCCCTGTTTGGATACTCTAACTCGGTTAGAGGTTAGAGTTAGATTCTAACCCTAAATTAATCCTGAACTAACTCTAACCAAAGAGGTGTTTGGATGACAGGGTTAGATTGATAATAAATGTTTTTTCTTAATCATTTGGCTACTTTGAACCCTATTTTCTATCGGATTTAGTGTGGCCGGCGGATGTGTGGCCTGCAGCCTAACGCACTGCCGACGCGCCCGCGCACTCCCGCGCGCCCAGATCGGCATGCCCCTCTGCACCACTCCGCCATGGACCACACCGCCGCCCAAGCCGCACCGAGGCCGCACTCGCAATCCCGCAGAGCCGAGCGTCCCCGCTCCGCCCCAACCTGCGCGAGAGGAGGAATCGGCCCCGCCGACGCCGGCGCCATGCGAGCTTTGCTCGGGGATCTCGGGGACGGGGGCGGCTGGGGGCGGCGGCGGGACGGGGCGGTTGGGGGCGGCTGGGGGCGGCGGGATGAAGGCGGCTGGGCGGATGGGGAGGCTGGCGGGTTACGGGGGCGGCTGCCGCCGGCGCCGGCGGATGGGGGCGGCTGGGGCGGCGGGACGGGGGCGGCGGCTGCGGGAGCGGGGTGGATGGGGCGACGGGAGCGGGATGGATGGGGGAGTGCGACGGGATCTGGTGTGGCTGGGCTGCGGGAGCAGGATGGGAAAGTATTTTTTTATTGGGCCCCACCTAACTCTAACCCAAATAAGCACCTCTCTTGTGGGTTAGTTTTTTTGAATGGGTTAGATACATCTAACCAAATCTAACCCTCCTGTTTGGATGTAATGGGGTTAGTTCAGTCCAAACTAACCCAAACTAACTCTAACCCATGGATCCAAACAGGGCCACTATCTAGCTATCGTGCATTTACTCAGTGACCCGTGGTGTCCACTCGGTAGCTCGCGTGGACTAACCATTTCACGAATATGGCTGATATTATCTTCTCTCCCGACGTGAACATACGGTAGTAGTACAAGGGAAAGTATCAGGTGATACCAGCCCATATATGCTACCGTGATACCAACTCAAAAAAATCAAATTTAAACTTATCAAAAAATTCTGAAAAAAATCATGGATGTTCACGACATATATGTCGACAACCCCTAACAAATTCAAATCAAAATTCGACATACACATAGAGAAACAAAAAAGACAAATGCATCATGAATAGTGTCAAAAGAAGACAAAAGCAAAAATGATACTATTCACATCTGAATTTGTCTTTTTTGTTTCTCCATGTATATTTCGAATTTTGATCTGATTTTTTTACAGGTTGTCAACATATATGTCATGAACATCTGTGATTTTTTTCGGAATTTTTTGATAAGTTTAAATTTAATTTTTTTGAGTTGATATCATGGTAGCATATAAGGTGTGGTATCACCTGATATTTTCTCAGTAGTACAATGTTTGCACGCTTGCAAGTCGGTGAACTCTACCGAACGCTCTAGATGGACCGCGCGGGGTCTCGGGGCTACGTTCCCAGTCAGCAACTGTTAGCAGCAGAGTATAGATTGACAGAGGCTATAGATCGTGGACCCTTTCAGCAAGGATTTCGTTTCTTCTTTCTGCTGAAGGCAGGGACTGTCACTGTGTGGTTATTCAGTCAAATCGTATGGCTGGGGACTGGGCAGTAGGGGTAGTTATGGTGGTCAAGTGGCCGGGAGAGCGGCGAGGAGACAGGAACCCAGAACCGCAGAACAGAAACACAGCGCGGTGCGGTGCGGAGCGCTCGTTTTAGGCGTCGCCGTCAGCGTAGCCGTCGCGCGGTTGCGCATCATATGGACGTCCAACTGCACCGGGGCAACAACACGGCGGTGTATCCAGGCCGGCTGGCTTCGATACGGCGCATGTGTATACTCACGCGCCGTGGCCGGCCGGCCGTACGTACGTAGGAGACTTCCTTAGGTCAAACTTGGACGGTAGCTCGGTGATCGTCTTGTTGGGGCGATGGTGGTTGAGGATCTGAGGTCTACGTTCCTTCCTTCCGTCAGATACTTGTATTTATGACCGCTTTTAGAAGAAGAAAAACAAGGGGTGCTGAACGGAGACGAGATACTGGTATCGGTTTTGGAACATACATATGGGCTCGGTGTGGTGGCGCCGAGTGGCCACGCACGCGCGCGTTCCCTTGTCGTGACCGGCTAATCTGAACGGAGTTTCGGCGGCAGCCACCGGCGCCGGCCGTGACGCTTTTGCATTCAAGCCGTTGGCGAAGGCCAAGCAACTTGTCTAGCTAGGGGAAGAGTCAAACAACTTGACTCTATCTGGACACCAAGTAGCAGGGTTTTTTTTTCTTTTGCGAAAAAGTAGTATCTGGGCCAGCTAGCTGGGTAGCCGCCGGCTACCGAGTATGCGCAGGAGTTGGAATCGAAGCAGACTTGTAGGGAGTATACTACTGCTCATTCTTAATTAGTCAACCTGGCACTCATCCATAACCATCTCCGTTGGTTTGCTGGTGGCAGGTAGCAGCACACACCGCCGGGAGTTCAATTCCCTAATTTGACATTTCTGCAGCTAGCCGCTCTGCCTGTGTGCCCGGCCGTGTCCTTCTCCCTTCTCACGACTCACAAAACAAACGTTGACCCTGTATTATTAGTGGCAGGTTGCACACTAGTAGGTCTTGTATAATGCAAGATGTTTAGGGAAGTGCTTAGAAAAATAAACCAGTCTTTTTTAAGCATCGATGCTCTTCCATGATTTGGAAGATGTGGGCCCCTCCGAAATGCAAATTCTTTGCTTGGTTAGTTCTTCAGAACCGAGTTTGGACGGCTGATCGACTGACTCGGCGGGGATGGCCTAATTGCGGCCTCTGCCCCACCTTTTGTTTCAGTGTAGATTCACGGTTAGAGTCTGGAACGAGATCACTGTTTGGCTGGGAATTCACGACTACTCGCCAATCGCTTCGCGGAATGAAGATTCGGTTCGATCTTGGTGGCAAAAGGCGGTGAGCAAGGCGGACCACAACAGAAAGGCCATTGCCTCCATTATGATGCTTGTCTCATGGGAAGTCTGGAAGGAGCGAAATGCCAGAATCTTTCGCAACACTGCGGCCGGAGCGGCTCCGACCGCAGTGGTGGTCACGAGAATTAAAGAGGAAGCCCATCTTTGGGCTTTGGCTGGGCCAAACATTTGAGTACTCTTATGTTGCGAGAGTAGACTTTTTCTTTATTGCCGCTTTGCGGTGTATGTCTAAACCTTCTCCCTTAATTAATGAAAATGGCAAGTCTTTTGCCTTGTTTCAAAAAAAATTCTAATTAAGCGTCTACCCTGTAGAAATAAACACCGATGCTTAAGAAAAGCCTGGTTTATTTCTTTAAGCACCTCCTCTAAGCACCTTGCATTGTACAAGGCCGTACAGTACTCTTCCAAGGATCATGCACGGAGCATGAAATAGAGAGACCGAATACTCCTGCATGCGTGTGTTGCAGTTGGCATATGAGCGAGCATATGCTTGGGTTGGGTTCGTGGTACGTACGTACTAAAAGAGAGTTGGTTCGTTGCATCGGTCGCCCGACCGGATGGCTCTGGATATCCACTGGTCCACAGAAAGCAAGTTTAAAGACGGGACGATCGAGTCGAGTGCATAAAAGAATCGATAACTGTATATAAATGGAGATGAAGGGCGTGATGGCCGGCCGGCCGGGCGGGCCGCGGGGGCAGGCGATAATAAAGCTCCAGCACCAACGTCTACCAGTACGTCCTCTGTGAAATTGAATGCGCCCGCATCTCGTCTCCGGGCTCCGGCTCTCTCTCTCTCCATCTCGTCTTCATGGCGTGTGCGCTGTGGCACGCCGTACGCAAAACGTAACGTGTTTGTTCTTGCGTCAACGTGCTGCTGGAAAACACGCACGGCTTTTGTGCGGCAGCCCATGTATGACTCGTGATTTGGCACGCCTTGCGTCCACGGCGACCACTGGGAATACCGGTGTTGGGTTCGTGCTACTACCTACCTATCGCAGCACTTGCGGTGCTAAGATCACAAGGTTCGAGCTGGGGAAGGAAGAAAAAAAACGGACTCTGAGTCCCACCCACAAACATGCATCATGCATGCATGTGTTTGTGTCTGGGGTTGTGGAGACTGATTGAAAATATTAGTATATATGCTTACACGGATACACTCCCTCCGTTTATGATGAAACATATATGCTCGAGCAGGATGTATTTTTGGTTCACAGGTGTAGCTCGTAATTTATAGTATCTCGATAATACTTTATCCAAGAATAACTAAAATGGGCCATGCCTAGTGGAACTTCCTCGGTATTTGGACAATGAGGATGCACTTTCAGCAAAAATATGCTTGCCTAATTTGGAGCCCGCTCATAACGAGTGAAGAGAAATACATACATAACCCTGCAATTTTTTTTGCATAAATAATGTTTTTTGTTGTTCATTTTTTTCTTTGTCAAGATTGTATTTTCGACATTTCATCCATACACTCTGAAAGGATATCAACGAAGTGCCTCCTGCTGTCGCGAGCTAGATACGGTCTAAAAGGTCCCCCCTCCCCTCGCGTCGCCCTCCCTAGGGCGACCCGATGGATCCCTCCCCTCGTCCGCCGCCACCCCCATCTCCGGATCTCCCCTCCTCGCCGTCGCCGGAGGCAGTCGCCGGGTCCCCCGCGCGGCCGCTGATGAGGGTGGCGGCGGGGTTCTCTGCTGCTCTGCCGCTCGGCAGGGGGCTAGGGTTTGGGGCGGCGGCCCCTGGTGGTGCGGGCGACGTCCCCCGGCGGCGGACGGCGTCCTTCGGCGCGGTGGGCCGCCTCTGCCCGGCCGTGTGGGCGGCGGGCCGGCGGTGGATGCGAGCGGCAGGGGGTCGGCTCCCCGTGGTCGTCCTGCTCCTGCAGATCTGAAGACGCCACCTTGGTTTGTGCTGCGGCCTCCCCACACCTTCTCTAGCCGGATCTGGTCATTGGAGTCGCGGTGGTGGGGTGGTGAGCCCTAGATCGGGGTAACCTCTTGCCCGGCGGCGGCGGCTACATCGTCGGCGGCGCTCCGAGCACCGCTCCCGTTCCTGAAGGCGACTTTGAGGTCCATCTCCAGCTCCTCCTCCTTCCCCTGCTCCCGGGTGAAAATCCACAACCTTGGTTGGGCGGCGGTGGTGCTGCTGCACCTCCTTCTTGAAGACGTCGTTTTGGGTTTGTGGGAAGGAGGGTAGTCTGCAGCAAGCCTTTGGTGTTCCTGATGGCGGCGGCTCCTTGTTCCAGCGGTGATTCCCCGTCGTGGAGGACCGGTGTCCTCCTCAAGCCACTTCATTTCCTTCCCTGCGCGGTCCGGTCTGTTCGGTGGGTTGACGCCCTCGGCCTGGGCGAGAGGGGATAGTGGTCCCCTCTTCGGCATTCTGGTCGCGCCGTTGGAGGTGTGTCGCTGGTCTTGGCGTGGCTCGACTCTCTTGGTGGCTTAGTTGCCCATTGATCGCCATGTCTTCTTCAAGTGCTCTGATCCCCTGGCTAGAGTCTTTGGCTTGCTCCTCATGCGCGAGATGCAATTTGTGGCCTCGGGTGTGTTGGAGTGGTTGCCCTGTTTTCAGGTGTTCATGCTTGCTCTAGTGAGAGCAGCTCCACTTTGCCTTCGGTGTCTCGATGGCAAGCTCCTTCCCTTGGCGCAATCCCTCCTAGCCCCTGTTAGGTCCCCAAGTTGTATTCTTTTTACTCGTTTGCCGTAGATTTTAGCATCCACAACGCCTTGTATCTGTTGCCTTGGGGTTGCATCCCCGTTTTCCATTTATTTCTTCGGTTGTTTGTTGTACTACTGTAATCCTGTCCGGTTGATGGCTAATTAAAAGCCGGGTGAAGATCGAGCCCTACTCAGGCTCGGTTCGATCCTTTCATCTAAAAAAGGATATCAACGAGACTCATGTATCATCACGAAACAAAACTCATGTCCCCGCGAGGTGCGTTGGCTGCTCCGCGCTTCTTCTTTGACGGGCTAGTCCTTGATTGGTGGTCTTGCCGATGCCGGTTTGGGTCACTGAGGTGTGCTGGCAACTTGGGTGAAAACTCTGCCTCGGCCTATGGTTTATGACCAGTGATGGCTATGCCTATGGGCATCGTTTACCTTCTTGAAGGCATCACTACTTTGTTGCCTCACACCCTAACTCGGCCACTGCAGCTCCGGGGAAACCCTAGATCCGTGTGATGGGACGAATGTGGTGCCTTGGCATCGTACCCATCTTAAGGGATTTGTCTTGGAGCGGGGCATTGGCATGAGGGACCAGTTGAAGGCGGTGGCGTTGGGATCAGGACTTATGTGGCAACGATGATGTGAGTGAGAGTTGTAGGAGGCGCGACAATGCTTGCGGTAGCCGGCTTTTGTCCAACGTGTGTGTGGGATTACCTCAGATTGTTTTGTTGCGGTGAAATTGGAGTCGTGGGCGGTTGTAGGATCGAAAGTATGTCTAGAAGGGGGGTGATTGTACTAATTGACCAATTAAAAACTTATCATTTTCCCAATTTTAGTTGTAGGCAAGTTTTAGCATTCTTACCAAGTCAAGCAACACCCTACACATGCAAGTCTAAGAGTTGAGCATCGGAAAATAGAGACATTGCATATGTATGTAAAGAAGGGATTAGGAAAAATCAAACGCAATGAAGACATGGTGTTTTTGGCGTGGTTCCAATAGGTGGTGCTATCATACGTCCACGTTGATGGAGACTTCAACCCACAGAGGGTAACGGCTGCGCGTGTCCACGGAGGGCTCCACCCACGAAGGGTTCACATAGAAGTAACCTTTTCTATATCATCATGGATTACGTCCACGAAGGACTAGCCTCACCCGGGGTAGATCTTCACAAAGTAGGCGATGTCCTTGCCCTTACAAACTGCTTGGTTCAACTCCACGTGATTTGGAGTCTCCAAGTGACACCTAACCAATCTAGGAGACACCACTCTTCAAAAGGTAATAGATGGTGCGTGAATGATGAACTCCTTACTCTTATGCTTTAAAAGATAGTCTCCTCAACACTCAATCACTCTCTCACATAACTTGGCTTGGTAGAAAAGAAGGATTGGTGGAAAGCAACTTGAGTAGGCTAAAAATCAAGGATCTTATGGTAGGAATGGAATCCCTTGATCTCAACACATGAGTAGGTGGTTCTCTCTCAGAAAATGAATGTTGGGAGTGCAGTTTCGTTCTGAGGGCTCTCTTAGAGAGTAGGTGGTGGTGAATGGGTATTTATAGCCTCCACCAAAAATCCAACCATTGCAAATTTTATGCATAACTGGGTGACATCGAAATAAAATCTCGGTGGGACCGACTAGTGCAAAAGGTTCCAACTTTTGGCTTTTCTGTGGGACCGAAAGAATACATTCGGTAGTACCGATTTGTGATTGCTCAAGTAATATACACGTCTCGGTAATTTCGATCAATTTGACTCAGAGATTCCGAAGTGAACTCAACAGATTACAGAAACTTGGCCATTGCACTTCGGTGGGACCGAAGGCCATCTCGGTGTCACCGAGGCTTATAGGGTTTGGCTCTGCCTTTGTCTTAGCCAAACTTGGTGGGTTTGGAGTGAAGCAGTTCGGTGGGATCGAGTTGGATTTTAGAGTTTAGGACAAATGGATTTGAGAAAGTGGTTGAGGATTTTTTGTGGCATGTCTCTAAGCTCTTGAGCAATTGAGTCATCATCAAAACTCCATCCCCTCCTAATAGTATTGCCTTTCCTATGGACTCAATGTGAAAATGATCGCTTAAAAAGAAATGTAGAGTCTTGAAGCTTTTGCCATTGTGTTTGCTTAGCATCATGAGGGTTCCACAATCACATATCCTAGCCATGCCATCATTGAACTCTCCTCTACTTGACTAGGCATTAGTTCAATGAGCTATATGTTGTGATAATTACAAAAACCACCAAGGCATGGGATGCACTTTCAATACCCCCCTTTTTGGTAATTGATGACAACATATAAATCAAAGTTTTGACAATAGATATAATCAATGAATAATATCGTGGTTTTCAGAAGTATGTGATAGGCAAGAGCTCCCCCTAAATTTGTGCATTATTTAGAATTTGTATTTGAATGCAAATGCGCAATCAATTAGGATCATGAGTCACTCTTCCATGTCACATACATCTTGGTGGAGCGCACAACATAATATGAATGAAATACATTAAGCGCATCACCAAGCATATGAGTGAATGATCATAGAATTAGATAGATATGCAAGCATATCATCAAAGCGTGATATGATCAACCACATAGGAATGTAATATCACACAGAAGTACTGTCAAATAGTAAACCAATGTATCAAAAACACAAAATGAGCAAAAGCAAAAGACGGAGACGCTCTCTCTCGAAGCCTATGATCTATACATATTCTCCCCCCTTGGCAACAAGTTATCAAAAAGTTTGAACAAGTATGGAGCTAAATGTTGCTCTTGGCTCGATCTCCATCTCCGGTCTATTAAGACCTTTGAATTCCAGCTCCGGTAGTCGTCGAGGGAGTGGAGAGAAGCGCGTCGGCGAATGCTTTTGCCGAAGTCTGTTGGGCTGGAGGAGTGGATACTGGAGGTGTTGGAGGAGCAGCTGCAGTGGTAGCAGCTAGAGCAGACAATGTAGATCGAGTCTCAGGTGCTGGTACTGCAGATGATCTGGGCATCGTCGTGAACTGTCTTGTGGTAGCAAGTGTAGGGTTGTCATCATCACTGTCAGTCCTGACCCCTTCAACGTTCTTCTGTAGCATGTCCATTGTAGTCTGAATTCTGTCACCTTGACATCAAGAGCATGGAGCTTCGTCTCAAATACTCTCTCAAGACTTGCCTGGTTCTTCACGAGGGTAGCTAGGCCTCACTCGATCCTCTGAATGGCTTGGATAAGATATGTCATCTTGTTTGTCCTTGTCTTGAGCAATGGGGTACTAGAAGCTCTAACGGCCTCTGCATGTGCCTCTGCCTCAATCTCTGCCTATGCTGTAGCTGATGTGGGATGGGAAGGGTCCATCGTCACAGTGTTGTCCTCAAACTATGGTTGTAGCGACAGATGCAGACAATCAAGGAGATAAACTTTGCTATGAACCATCGAGTTGATAAGCATCTGAGTTTGTGGAGCAAATCCACAAGATCTTTTTTGATCCGCAGCAGTACTCTTCACCGTCTAAACTATAAGATCTATATATCACCCTGAACCTGGTGGTGCTATCCACTAGATGAAGCATGTTAATGGAATAGCCTCAGATCATCTTCTCATCTCCAGACTTGGGATCAAAGTTTACCTCAGAATGGTGTTGGAAGTGGGAAGTCCTACCATGAGATAGTAAACAGATACAAGCTTGTGTGACTTACTCAGTGTGTACATGTTGGCCATGGAGTTGTGATCCTTCTTGGGCTTGGCATAGACATCAACATCACCTTCTTATCCCTCTGGAACACCTATCAGCCCAACCCATTCATCAATTGTGGATTGGTACCACACTCCCTCGGTCATCCATGCAATCCTTCCATTTGCATAGAAGTGAGCAGTGGAATAGAACTACATGACAAATCATTAGTCCACATTGTCATCTCTTTGCCTATCAAGGCATCAACCCCAATTAGTTTGAAACTCTCATGAGCATGGGGAAAGTAGTCCTCATTAGCATCAATGTATTTCCAGTCCACAAGTCTCATGTCACTAATTGCTGGTCTCTTGTCAAGGATCACCGTCTCATAGAAGTCTTGTTGCTCCTTGGTGTGGAAAGGATAGTCTGTTGGGGAACGTCGCATGGGAAACAAAAATTTTCCTACGCACACGCAAGATCTATCCATGGTGATGAGCATCTACGAGAGGGAGAGTGAATCTACATACCCTTGTAGATCGCTAAGCGGAAGCGTTAAGAAACGCAGTTGATGTAGTCGAACGTCTTCGCGATCCAAATCGCAAGTCGTCCCTCGATCCAAACATGATCTAGTGCCGAACGGACGGCACCTCCGCGTTCAACACACGTATGGCTTGATGACGCCTTCACCTCCTCGATCCAGCGAGCGATGGTGAAGTAGTGGATGAGTTCCGACAGCACGACGGCGTGGTGATGGTGGTGAGGAACAATCTCTGCAGGGCTTCGCCAAGCACTACGGAGATTATGACGGGAGGAACTAGAGGGTTAGGGTTGCCGGCACATGGCTTGGGAAATCTTGATGTATCCCGTGTGCTAGCCCTGCCCCTCTATTTATATGTTGAGCCCTAGGGTCTAAACTTGGAGAGAAAGCCTCCACAAGGTCGGTTTTGCCCGCACAAGGTCGGTTTGGCCCGCACGGAAAGAGTCCCACTCGGATTCCAGTAGTACTGCGTACAAGCGGTAGTACCGCTCATGAGCGGTAGTACCGCTTGAGCGGTAGTACCGCTTCACACAAGCGGTAGTACCGCTTACGCGGTAGTATTGCCTTACCAGCGGTAGTATCGCTTAAGGCAGCAGCAAAACTTCCTTTTGCACTTTCCAATACCTCGTGGGCTTTACCCCTTTGGTCCATATAAAGTGTTGCTGCACCCGAACACTTCGGTAAACATCCGGAACCCCTTCCGATGAATTCCAGAACCCTTTCGGAGATCAAAACACTATTATCACATATATCAATCTTTACCTCCGGACTCTTCCGGAGATCCTCGTCATGTCCGGGATTTTATCCGGGACTCCGAACAACCTTCGGTCACCAACACAATAAATCAACTATACTAATCGTCACCAAACGTTAAGTGTGTAGACCCTGCGGGTTCGAGAACTATGTAGACATGACCGAGACACCTCTACGGTCAATAACCAATAGCGGGACCTGGATGCCCATATTGGTTCCTACATATTCTACGAAGATCTATATCGGTCGAACCTCTATGTCAAGGATTCAGTTAATCCCGTATGCTGTTCCCTTTGTTCTTCGGTATGTTACTTGCCCGAGATTCGATCGTCGGTATCTCTATACCTAGTTCAATCTCGTTATCGGCAAGTCTCTTTACTCGGTCCGTAATACAAGATCTCGTGGCTAACATTTTAGTCACATTGCTTGCAAGGCTCATTGTGATGTTGTATTACCGAGTGGGCCCTGAGATACCTCTCCGTCACACGGAGTAACAAATCCCAGTCTTGATCCATGCCAACCCAACAGACACCCTTGGAGATACCTGTAGAGCACCTTTATAGTCACCCAGTTACGTTGCGACATTTGATACACACAAGGTATTCCTCCGGTGTCAGTGAGTTGCATGATCTCATGGCCATAGGAACAGATACTTGACATGCAGAAAACAATAGCAATAAACTGACACGATCATAGGCTACGTTTATAGTTTGGGTCTTGTCCATCACATCATTCTCCTAATGATGTGATCCCATTATCAAATGACATCTCATGTCCATGGCTAGGAAACCTTCACCATCTTTTGATCAACGAGCTAGTTAACTAGAGGCTTACTAGGGACACAGTGTTGTCTATGTACCCACACATGTATTTGAGTTTCCAATTAATACAATTATAGCATGGATAATAAACGATTATCATGAACAAGGAAATATAATAATAACCAATTTATTATTGCCTCTAGGGCATATTTCCAACAGTCTCCCACTTGCACTAGAGTCAATAATCTAGTTCACATCACTATGTGATTTACATTGTAATGAATCGAACACCCATGCAGTTCTAGTGTTGTTCATGTTTAGCCCTTGGAAGAGTTTAGTCATCGGATCTGCAACATTCAGATCCGTGTGTACTTTGCAAATATTTATGTCGTCCTCCTTGATGTAATCGCGGATGGAATTGAAACGTCGCTTTATGTGTCTGGTCCTCTTGTGAAATCTTGGTTCCTTGGCTAGAGCAATGGCACCAGTATTATCACAAAACAGAGTCATTGGGTTAAGCGCACTAGGCACTACTCCAAGATCTGTCATGAACTCCTTCATCCAGACACCATCCTTCGCCGCCTCCGAGGCAGCGATGTACTCCGCTTCACATGTAGAATCAGCTACCACGCTTTGCTTGGAACTGCACCAGCTAACCGCACCCCCATTAAGAATAAATACGTACCCGGTTTGCGACTTAGAGTCATCCGGATCAGTGTCAAAGCTTGCATCGACGTAACCTTTTACGACGAGCTCTTGATCACCTCCATAAACGAGAAACATGTCCTTAGTCCTTTTCAGGTACTTCAGGATATTCTTGACCGCCGTCCAGTGTTCCATTCCTGGATCACTTTGAAACCTTCCGACCATACTTATGGCAAGGCTGACATTGGGTCTTGTGCACAGCATTGCATACATGATAGAGCCTATGGCTGAAGCATAGGGGATGACACTCATCTTTTCTCTATCTTCTGCAGTCACTGGGCATTGAGTCTTACTCAACTTCACACCTTGCAAAACAGGCAAGAACCCCTTCTTGGACTGATCCATTTTGAACTTCTTCAAAATCTTATCAAGGTATGTGCTTTGTGAAAGTCCTATTAAACGTCTTGATCTATCTCTATAGATCTTGATGCCTAATATGAAAGCAGCTTCTCCTAGGTCCTTCATTGAAAAACTCTTGTTCAAATATTCCTTCACGCTTTCCAACATTTCTATATTGTTTCCAATCAGTAATATGTCATCCACATATAATATTAGAAATGCTATAGAGCTCCCACTCACTTTCTTGTAAATACAAGCTTCTCCGTAAACTTGTATAAACTCGAACGCTTTGATCACCTCATCAAAGCGAAGATTCCAACTCCGAGATGCTTGCACCAGTCCATAAATGGATCGCTGGAGTTTGCAAACTTTGTCAGCATTCTCTGGATTGACAAAACCTTCTGGTTGCATCATATACAACTCTTCCTTAAGGAAACCGTTAAGGAACGCTGTTTTGACATCCATCTGCCAAATTTCATAATCGAAAAAGGCAGCTATTGCTAACATGATTCTGACGGATTTAAGCATCACTACGGGTGAGAAGGTCTCATCGTAGTCAACTCCTTGAACTTGTGAAAAACCCTTTGCCACAAGTCGAGCTTTATAGACGGTGACATTACCGTCCGCGTCCGTCTTCCTCTTAAAGATCCATTTGTTCTGAATGGCCTTACGCCCTTCAGGTAATACTTCCAAAGTCCACACTTTGTTTTCATACATGGATCCCATCTCGGATTTCATGGCCTCTAACCACTTCTCGGAATCCGGGCCCATCATCGCTTCTCCATAGCTCGTAGGTTCATCGTTGTCCAACAACATGACCTCTAAGACAGGGTTGCCGTACCACTCAGGAGCAGTACGCGTCCTTGTCGACCTACGAGGTTCGATAGCAACTGATCCGAAGCTTTATGATCATCATCAAGTTCCTCTTCAGCTGATGTAGGCTCTACAGAAACATCTTTCTGCGCTGCGCTACTCTCAGGCTGAAGTAAAGGTTCAACAACCTCATCAAGTTCTATCTTCCTCCCACTCAATTCTTTCGAGAGAAACTCTTTCTCAAGAAATGTTCCGTTTTTAGCGACAAACACTTTGCCTTCGGATCTGAGGTAGAAGGTATACCCAACTGTCTCTTTTGGGTATCCTATGAAGACGCATTTCTCCGCGTTGGGTTCCAGCTTTTCAGGCTGAAGCTTTTTGACATAAGCATCACATCCCCAAACTTTAAGAAACGACAGCTTTGGCTTCTTGCCAAACCAAAGTTCATATGGCGTTGTCTCAACGGATTTCGATGGTGCCCTATTTAAAGTGAATGCAGCTGTCTCTAATGCATAACCCCAAAACGATAGTGGCAAATCGGCAAGAGACATCATAGATCGCACCATATCCAATAAGGTTCGATTACGACGTTCGGACACACCATTACGCTGTGGTGTTCCAGGCGGTGTCAGTTGTGAAACAATTCCACATTGTCTTAAGTGACTGCCAAACTCATAACTCAGATATTCTCCTCCTCGATCAGATCGTAGGAATTTAATCTTCTTGTTACGATGATTCTCAACTTCACTCTGAAATTGTTTGAACTTTTCAAACGTTTCAGACTTGTGTTTCGTTAAGTAAATATACCCATATCTACTTAAGTCATCAGTGAAGGTGAGAAAGTAACGATAACCACCGCGCGCCTCAATACTCATCGGACCGCACACATCAGTATGTATGATTTCCAACAAGTCACTTGCCCGTTCCATTGTTCCAGAGAACGGCGTTTTAGTCATCTTGCCCATGAGGCATGGCTCGCATGTGTTAAGTGATTCAAAATCAAGTGACTCCAAAAGTCCATCAGCATGGAGCTTCCTCATGCGTTTTACGCCAATATGACCTAAACGGCAGTGCCACAAGAAAGTGGTATTATCATTATCAATTCTACATCTTTTGGCATCAATGTTATGAACATGTGTATCATTACTATCGAGATTTAATAAGAATAAACCCCTCACTTCGGGTGCATGACCATAAAAGATATTACTCATATAAATAGAACAACCATTATTCTCTGATTTAAATGAGTAACCGTCTCGCAATAAACAAGATCCAGATATAATGTTCATGCTTAACGCAGACACTAAATAACAATTATTCAGGTTCATCACTAATCCCGATGGTAATTGAAGAGCGAGCGTGCCGACGGCGATCACATCAACCTTGGAACCATTTCCCACGCGCATCGTCACTTCATCCTTTGCCAGCCTCCGTCTATTCCGCAGTTCCTGTTTAGAGTTGCAAATGTGAGCAACCGCACCGGTATCAAATACCCAGGCACTACAACGAGAGTTGGTAAGGTACACATCAATAACATGTATATCATATATACCTTGTTTGTTGTTGGCCGCCTTCTTGTCCGCCAAATACTTGGGGCAGTTCCGCTTCTAGTGTCCAGTTCCCTTGCAATGAAAGCACACAGTTTCTGGTTTGGGACCAGCCTTGGGTTTCTTCACGGGAGTAGCAACTGCTTTGCCACTCTTCTTGGAGTTACCCTTCTTACCCTTGCCATTTTTCTTGAAACTAGTGGTTTTATTGACCATCAACACTTGATGCTCCTTCTGAATTTCAGACTCAACGACTTTCAGCATCGCAAACAACTCGGCGACTGACTTGTTCATCCCGTGCATGTTATAGTTCAACACGAAGCTCTTGTAGCTAGGTGGCAATGATTGAAGAACTCTGTCAGTGATAGCCTCTGGCGGAAGGGGCATCCCTAATTCAGCCAGACGGGTGGAGTACCCAGACATTCTGAGTATGTGATCACTAACAGACCCGTTCTCCTCCATCTTGCAAGTATAGAACTTATCGGAGGTCTCATACCTCTCGATCCGGGCATTCTTCTGAAAGATAAACCTCAACTCCTGGAACATCTCATATGCTCCATGACGTTCAAAACGTCTTTGAAGTCCCGGTTCTAAGCCATACAAAATTGCACATTGAACTATTGAGTAATCATCAGAGCGAGCCTGCCAGGCGTTCACAACGTCTAGAGACTCAACTGGAGCGGGTGGATCACCAAGCGGTGCATCAAGGACATAAGCCTTCTGGGAAGCCGTAAGGATAATCCTTAGATTACGGGCCCAGTCCACAAAGTTACTTCCATCATCTTTCAACTTAGCTTTCTCTAGGAACGCATTAAAATTCAGGGGTGCTACTGCACGAGCCATGATCTACAACATAAATATAGCAAAGACAACTTAGACTATTGTTCAAGATAATGAGTTTAGTTAATCATATTACTTAAAAAAAACTCCCACTCAAATTGATATCCCTCCGGTCATTCGAGTGTCACATGATCCAAATCCACCAACTCAAGTCCGATCATCACGTGAGTTGAGGTGGTTTCATTGGTGAACATCTTCATGTTGATCATATCTACTATATGACTCATGTTCGACCTTTCGGTCTCTTGTGTTCCGAGGCCATGTCTGTACATGCTAGGCTCGTCAAGTTTAACCCGAGTGTTCCGCATGTGCAACACTGGCTTGCACCCGTTGTATGCGAACGTAGAGTCTATCACACCCGATCATCACGTGGTGTCTCGAAACGATGAACTTTCGCAACGGTGCACACTCGGGGAGAACACAATTTTATCTTGAAATTTAAGTGAGGGATCACCTTATAATGCTACCGTCGTCCTAAGCAAAATAAGATGCATAAAAGGATTAACATCACATGCAAATCATAAGTGACATGATATGGCCATGAACTTGTGCTTTTGATCTCCATCTCCAAAGCACCGGCATGATCTCCATCGTCACCGGCATGACACCATGATCTCCATCATCTTGATCTCCATCAACGTGTCGCCATGAGGTTGTCGCGCCGACTGTTGCTTCCACGACTATTGCTAACTCATAGCGATAAAGTAAAGCAAAACGGCGAAAATAATTAAAGACAACTCTATGGCTCCTGCCAGTTGCCGTACTCATCGACATGCAAGTCGTGATATTCTATACAACAAATGATCATCTCATACATCACATATATCTCATCATGTAATTGGCCATATCACATCACAACATACCCTGCAAAAACAAGTTAGACGTCCTCTAATTGTTGTTGCAAGTTTTACGTGGCTGCTACGGGTATCTAGCAAGAACAATTCTTACCTACGCAAAAACCACAACGGTGATACAAAAAATGCTTTTCAACCTTCTCAAGGACCGCCTTTGTCAAATCCGATCTGACTAAAGTAGGAGAGACAGACACCTGCCAGCCATCTTTATGCAACGAAGTTACATGCCAGTTGATGGAACCGGTCTCTCGTAAGCGTACGAGTAATGTTGGTCCGAGCCGCTTCATCCCACAATACCGCCGAAACAAGAAAAGACCAAGGGAGGAAGCAATATGAATATCAACGCCCACAAACTCCTTTGTGTTCTACTCGAGATCTCATCTACACATAGACCTGGCTCTGATACCACTGTTGGGGAATGTCGCATGGGAAACAAAAAATTTCCTACGCACACGCAAGATCTATCCATGGTGATGAGCATCTACGAGAGGGAGAGTGAATCTACATACCCTTGTAGATCGCTAAGCGGAAGCGTTAAGAAACGCGGTTGATGTAGTCGAACGTCTTCGCGATCCAAATCGCAAGTCGTCCCTCGATCCAAACACGATCTAGCGCCGAACGGATGGCACCTCCGCGTTCAACACACGTACGGCTTGATGACGCCTTCACCTCCTCGATCCAGCAAGCGATGGTGAAGTAGTGGATGAGTTCCGGCAGCACGACGGCGTGGTGATGGTGGTGAGGAACAATCTCTGCAGGGCTTCGCTAAGCACTACGGAGATTATGACGGGAGAAACTAGAGGGTTAGGGTTGCCGGCACACGGCTTGGGAAATCTTGATGTATCCCGTGTGCTAGCCCTGCCCCTCTATTTATATGTTGAGCCCTGGGGTCTAAACTTGGAGAGAAAGCCTCCACAAGGTCGGTTTTGCCCGCACAAGGTCGGTTTGGCCCGCACGGAAAGAGTCCCACTCGGATTCCAGCAGTACCGCGTACAAGCGGTAGTACCGCTTGAGCGGTAGTACTGCTTCACACAAGCGGTAGTACCGCTTACGCGGTAGTATTGCCTTACCAGTGGTAGTACCGCTTAAGGCAGCAGCAAAACTTCCTTTTGCACTTTCCAATACCTCGTGGGCTTTACCCCTTTGGTCCATATAAAGTGTTGCTACACCCGAACACTTCGGTAAACATCCGGAACCCCTTCCGGTGAATTCCGGAACCCTTCCGGAGATCAAAACACTATTATCACATATATCAATCTTTACCTCCGGACTCTTCCGGAGATCCTCGTCATGTCCGGGATTTTATCCGGGACTCCGAACAACCTTCGGTCACCAACACAATAACTCAACTATACTAATCGTCACCAAACGTTAAGTGTGTAGACCCCGCGGGTTCGAGAACTATGTAGACATGACCGAGACACCTCTACGGTCAATAACCAATAGCGGGACCTGGATGCCCATATTGGTTCCTACATATTCTACGAAGATCTATATCGGTCGAACCTCTATGTCAAGGATTCAGTTAATCCCGTATGCTGTTCCCTTTGTTCTTCGGTATGTTACTTGCCCGAGATTCGATCGTCGGTATCTCTATACCTAGTTCAATCTCGTTATCGGCAAGTCTCTTTACTCGGTCCGTAATACAAGATCTCGTGGCTAACATTTTAGTCACATTGCTTGCAAGGCTCATTGTGATGTTGTATTACCGAGTGGGCCCTGAGATACCTCTCCGTCACACGGAGTAACAAATCCCAGTCTTGATCCATGCCAACCCAACAGACACCCTCGGATATACCTGTAGAGCATCTTTATAGTCACCCAGTAACGTTGCGACGTTTGATACACACAAGGTATTCCTCCGGTGTCAGTGAGTTGCATGATCTCATGGTCATAGGAACAGATACTTGACATGCAGAAAACAATAGCAATAAACTGACACGATCATAGGCTACGTTTATAGTTTGGGTCTTGTCCATCACATCATTCTCCTAATGATGTGATCCCGTTATCAAATGACATCTCATGTCCATGGCTAGGAAAACTTCACCATCTTTTGATCAACGAGCTAGTTAACTAGAGGCTTACTAGGGACACAGTGTTGTCTATGTACCCACACATGTATTTGAGTTTCCAATTAATACAATTATAGCATGGATAATAAACGATTATCATGAACAAGGAAATATAATAATAACCAATTTATTATTGCCTCTAGGGCATATTTCCAACATAGTCCACAACAGTTTTCCTCCTGATAGCATAGGGGTCTTCTTCCCTTCATTTCCTCAGCCCTTTGTCCTTCCTCTCCTTCATATTCTCAGGATGTGTATCATTGTGTTCTGGCAACCTTGGCCCCAGCTTCTTAAGCACTATGGCTTCATCATCATCGTCATCAATGTTACCTTCAAGCACTAGGGCCTTGTCTGCAGCTGGTATGTTTCTAATGGTTCTCCCCTTTGGCTTGAGGGCTACAATAGTCTTGGTCTTGGTAGTGGTGGTTGCTGCCTTCATAGGCATAGCATCTGTCATGAGCTTATGTTGCTTGGTAGGAGGAGGGTTTGCAGCAGGTTGTTTCTCCTCAGCTTCTTATGGATCCTCATGCATGGAAGTAGGCCTTCCTACAATATGAATGGTCCCATTTCTTTCTCTCTTCTTCTCTGGCTTCTTAGCCATAGCCTTGGCTTGCCCAGAGTTTCCTGGGTTCTCTGATGTGAGAGGGATGCCCCTCTTAGCTGCAGTTGACTCAGAGACTTTCATGGCAACACATCTCTCCTTTTGAGTATTTGCATACTCTTTTCTCACTAGATGTCTCTTGGAAATAACTTCTTCAGGCTGAAAGTCCTCACCTTCCTCATCTGAGTTTTTATGCTTCCTAGTCCTTCTAGCAGCCTGAGGCAACCCATGAGAGCTAGGGTGCCTGGATCCTCAAAACTCTGCTCATGACTAGTGCCTGCATCAAGATCAACACTGGCATCTGCAGAAACATTCTGACTATCCTCTGAACCTGACATGCTAACACCTGACCCTGTGAAGTAGAATGAGTAGAGTGGAATAGATGAGCATCACAAAATTCAGATATTTTTCAAAAGTATTTAAGTTCAAACTTTAGTTTTTAAGTTTACAAAGAATTCACTTCGGAATTTCCAATTGAAACACTTCGGAACCATCGAGGCAACAATAGAAACCTAGTCACATGTTTTTGGTTTCACCAATGTGTGATTTGGTCCCTCCGAGGTACACATGGGGGGTTCACAAGTGAAGCCTTGGTGACACCGAGCGAATGCATCTCGGTCAGACCGAGATTCATTTTTCAATGGCCAAAGCCACCCAGTGACACCGATCCATCTCATACGATCACTTCGAGATGAATTCAGCGGAAAACTAACCCTAAAATTTGAACTTAAACGTGGATGTATCAAACAATCTTGTGGATAGGACGTGCAAAATGGTGGATAGAATCGGTGCAAATCTTCTTGTGCGTTGAATCAGATTGGGAAGCACAAAAAGTTTTGGATCATACCCTAACTTGGTGGTGATCCACTACGGCGACGGTGACGGTGAATATTTTCAATGACGACAAAGAAATCCGGCGACAAGAGCTCCCTGGAGACAACGGTGACGATCTGGCGACCAGGGCGACGGCAGACACAAGGTGCGTGAAGATGATGTGTGAAGGAATTTTCAACTTAACCGTCCCGCGGATATATATACCCATGCCTACCAGTCTGATCGAACGAAATGGATCGGTGACACCGAGACGTGTAACTGTCTGAGACAGTGCAACTCGGAGATGCCGAAGGGTTCCGGTCAGTCTTTCGAAGAATGAAAATAGATCAGCCTAAAATGCAATCGGCGAGACCGAATGAGAGTGTTGGTCTGACCAAAAAGCACTTGGGAGGTTTTGGAAGTCAGGCCTAATCAGACCGGTGACTCTGAGTGCTCCTCACCCGGAGGTCCAGAAAGTAGCTTGTTCAAATTTTGTGATATAGCAAGAATGAATTTGAGACAAGTTGAGATAGATAGCTAGAGGAGGTTACTAGGCATTCTTGTACACCCAATTGGCCAAAAGATCAAAATCAACGAGACAACAATTGGATGTCTTTGAATGATAAAATATGCATTGCAACATGCTCACACAATAAGATAGCAAATAGAATATGCCAACCATGCACAACCAAGTCTAGCATCTATCAAGCAATGGTCGATGTCGTAGTCATCTATATATGAGTATATTGACTTGGGAGCCAAATGAGAACATTTGATCATATATCATACTCATCGTTTAAGCACAAGTGGGGTTACCACTTTTACATAGAGCATTAATTTGTTCACACCATTAGAGTTGCTTTAGCTCAAGTTTTAGAGAAAAGCCCCCCCCTAGATGTGAGATCCCCCCTAAGAGGGATGTACTAACCTTGGGTTTTGTCGTTGAAGACTTCATGTAGATGTTGTAGTAGTTGATGCTCAAAGTTGATAAAGATCATCTAGATTTTGGAGCAATCCCTGGAGTTTGGCACTTCCAATACCTACATGGGTTAGTCCCACACAAGGAACAATACAAAGAATATCTATGGACATAGAGTGAAATGCTCATATGATGATGTCCATGGATGCAATGAATACCTTGTCCCTTGCTTACCAACAAGAGGATTTGTGACTCCTTGAACTAGTGCATGATGTTGAGGTTGGTTGCAAAAGTTCTTGCCATGAGTGAATATGAGTGAAGTTCGTTGGCAGAGTCACCCTCAAGAACTCTCTAGTTCTTATTCTTTGGGACCCACGTCAATTTGATGGGAATCCTTGGAATTGAAGTAGCACTTGATGAAGTAGAGCTTGTTGTAGCCATGGGAGCCCACCTGACCATAGCTTGATGTGGTTCTTCAAATGATTCAATCTCCTCTTGAAGCTTGTCCTTGCCTTTTAGCTTGTGGCCTTGTGGTGGAAGATCATCTTGAGCTTGTGTCCCCTTGAAGAGAGTAGGATCATACTTATCTTGTTGAGGAACAAACTTCGTCTAGGGGTATTGATCTTCCTCCCATTCAACTCTGTTGGCATTGAACTTTTGTTCAAAACCAACACCTTGGTTCTTCCGGTGCCATCCTTGTTTGCGCACAATTTCCTCGAATTGCTTACTTCCTGACAAGACTCTTGTAGACACCCTTCTATAATTCCTTTCAAAAAATTGTTTTCTTGCTCAAGTGTAACTTGGCTAAGAGAATCATTAGTGGAATCAATAGAACTACTAAGAGCAACATCATTTGATTTAGCATTTTTATTGTTGCTGCTAGATGAAGAACCTTTCTTGTCCTTGTTACTAGTTTGCTTAGATTTAACTTGTGGCACAAAAGTAGACAAAAGAAGTCATTTGGCAATGTAAGAAGAACTCTTCTTTCAAAGATCGTCATTGATAGCTTTAAGAAACTCATGCTCTTGCTCTTGCTCTTGCTCTAAATTTAGCTTCTCGAAGCGTATCTTCTCACGAGTTCTTTGGAGATCTCTATGATCTTCTTGAGTAGATTCATGATCTAACTTAAGAGTGTTTAGTTCTTTAGTTAAGTGCTCAATATCCTTCATAGCATCATAAAACGATTCATCTGGGCTATCATGATTACTAGCAAGTTCATTGTAGCTAACATCACTAGTTTTATCATTAAGCAAGTCATCATCACCTAACAAGTCATCCTCATCACTATTGAAGTCAATGAATTCGGGGTGTGATACGTTGGGGCCTTTATCCATGAATCATCTTCCAATTCCTTCATTTGGTGAGTCAAATAGGTCATAGGAATTGGAGGATACGAGTGCTAGTCCGGCAACACCTTCATCTTGACTATAGTCAGAGTTGGAGTGATAGCTTCTCTCGGATTGGTTGTTAGAGTCGGAGCCGGAAAGCCATTCACCAATGTGAGCTTGAGGTCTTCTTCTTGTATAGCTCTTGGTGTATTTTTCTTTCCTCTTTGAATCCTTGCTTCTCCGGGAAGTTCTTTGTTCATATCGATCTTCTCTACTCCTTCTCTCTCTTCGAGGTAACTCATCTCTCCTACTGCTTCTTCTTGGTGACTCGTCTCTCTTCTTCGAAGGTGTCATGCACTCATTGGAGAAGTGTCCTGGTATTCCACAGTTGTAACAATTTCGGCCACCACTAGAAGAACGGTTCTCGTTGTATCTTGAGTTGGAGCTTCGTTCTTTGCCTATATTCTAGTTGAATTTGTTGAAGTTATTGACCATGAGGCTTATCTCTTCATTGGATACTAGCTTGTCGCTTGATGTTGCGGGAGCATTGCTTGTGGCTTTGTAAGCACCGCTTGATTTATTGTGGAACTCCTCTTTGTCCTTGAATGACATTTCATAGGAAACAATCCTTCCAATGACTTTCGTGGGCTTGAGATCTTTGTAATTTGGCATCATTTGGAATAATGTGCACATGGCAATGTTGGGGATATCGCTTATCGGGAACTTATCAGTCGACCCAGGATAAGGGGTAAATCGCCCGGTTTATTGGCATACCAGCCGATTTATCGGCATATCGGCCAATTTATCTTATCGGTCATACACCGGTAAGCGATAAATTGGCTAATTTACTTGCATATCAGGGGATATCTTGAACAGAGGCACACGACATCATACTTTCCATCCAAGGCTCTAAGGATCTTCTTGATGATGAATTTGTCGGTCATCTTTTCACTTCCTAAGCCGGCAATATCATTTGTGATGAGAGCAAGCCTAGAGTACATTTCCGCGACTCCTTCACCATCCTTCATCTTGAACTTATCAAGTTGACTTTGAAGCATATCCAACTTAGACTCCTTGATGGACTCAGTTCCTTCATGCATATCAACCAAAGTATCCCAAATTTCCATGGCATTTTCAAGGCGACTGGTCTTGTTGAACTCCTAGATACACAACAGTTGAATAGGATGTCACATGATTGAGCGTTGTATTGCAACATCTTCAATTCTTCCGCGGTAGCTTCACGATCCGGTTCTTTTCCATCTTCAAAGAATTCACCTTGCAAGCCAACGCGAACAATGGACCAAACGACAGGGTTATGACCAAAAATATGCATTTTCATCTTATGCTTTCGACTAGCAAAGTTTGTACCATCAAAATATGGAAATCTATGGTAAAAAATTCCCTCGCTAGATGTCATACTGTCCTAAGTTGTGAAACCAATGCAATGGAGACTAAAGCTCTGATACCACTCGTAGGATCAAAAGTATGTCTAGAGGGGGGGGGGGGTTGATTAGACTACTTGACCAATTAAAACTTATCATTTTCCCAATTTTAGTTGTAGGCAAGTTTTAGCATTTTTACCAAGTCAAGCAACACCCTACACATGCAAGTCAAAGAGTTGAGCAGCGGAAAATAGAGACAGTGCGTATGTATGTAAAGGAGGGATCGGAGAAATCAAACGCAATGAAGACGCGATGTTTTTGCGTGGTTCCGATAGGTGGTGCTATCGTACGTCCACGTTGATGGAGACTTCAACCCATGGAGGGTAACGGCTGCGCGAGTCCATAGAGGGATCCACTCATGAAGGATCCAAGAAGAAGCAACCTTGTCTATGCCATCATGGCTTACATCCACGAAGGACTAGCCTCACTCGGGGTAGATCTTCACGAACTAGGCGATCTCCTTGACCTTACAAACTTCTTGATTCAACTCCACATGATTTGGAGGCTCCCAAGTGACACCTAACTAATCTAGGAGACACCACTCTCGAAAAGGTAATAGATGGTGTGTCAATGATGAACTCCTTTCTCTTATGCTTTAAAAGATAGTCTCCTCAACACTCAATCACTCTCTCACATAATTTGGCTTGGTAGAAAAGAAGGATTGGTGGAAAGCAACTTGAGTAGGCTAGAAACCAAGGATCTTATGGTAGGAATGAATCCCTTGATCTCAACACATGAGTAGGTGGTTCTCTTTCAGAAAATGAATGGGGGAAGTGTAGTTTCGTTCTGAGGGCTCTCTTAGAGAGTAGGTGGTGGTGGAGGGGTATTTGTAGCCTCCACCAAAAATCCAACTGTTACAACTTATATGCAAAACTCGGTGACACCGAAACAAAATCTCGGTGGGACCGACTAGTGCAAAAGGTTCCAACTTTTGGATTTTCGGTGCGACCGAAGAATACACTCGGTGCTACCGATTAGTGATGGCTCAAGCAGTATACACATCTCAGTAATTCCGACCAGTTCAACTCGAAGATTCCGAAGTGAACTCAACAGATTACAGAAACTTGGTCACTACACTTCAGTGGGACCGAAGGCCATCTCAGTGTCTTCGAGGATTCTAGGGTTTGGCTTTGGCTTTGTCTTAGCTAAACTCGGTGAGTCCGAAATGAAGCAGTTCGGTGGGACTGAGTTGGCTTTTAGAGTTTAAAATGGATTTGAGAAAGTGTTTGAGGATTTTTTTGTGACATGTCTCTAAGCACTTGAGCAATTGAGTTATCATCAAAACCTCACCCCCTCTTAATAGTATTGGCTTTCCTATGGACTCAATGTGATCAGTGATCACTCAAAAATAAATGTAGAGTCTTGAAGCTTTTGCCAGTGTGTTTCCTTAGCATCATTAGGGTTCCACAATCACATATCCTAGCCATGTAAACATTGAACTCTCCTGAAATATTCTTGAGTAGGAATTAGTTGAATGAGCTATATGTTGTGATAAATTACAAAAACCACCAAGGGATAGGATGCACTTTCAGCGGAGGGTCCTTCTAGCGATGATGAAAGGCAACAGGTGGTCTTTCGCGATGCATACCTTGCTTAGTTCTCCTTCAGAGCTCTCGATGAGAGTCGGAGATGCGCCCCCACCCCCTCAGTGTGGGTGGATGAGGCTGGCACATGTCTTATTGTGTTTCCGTACGACCTCTACCGTGAGGGTTGGGTTGACGTTCATCTTTGGCGAAGTCAGAGTCGCTTGCTTGAAGATTTGGGAGGACAATGTCACTTGTTGGGGAGATGATGACGATGACGCCAGAGTGTATCTTGACAAGACCCTCCTAGCTGAGGTGTATGTGGTCGGGGTTTCCTATGTGCCACTTGGCGGTTTGTGGCGATTTTAGCCTGGTTTTCTGTTAATTAACATGGCGACTCTCTTGTGCTTAATTTAGATGAGGTGAATCTTTTGCCTGCATTTTGAAAAATCATATAGGCGTTGGCCTTTTTGTAAGTGTATATAGTGTTCCTTTTGTGGTTTTGGAGTATTTACGGCAAAAATGGTTAAGGCATTAATGTGTTTTTGAGTATTCACAGGAGAAAGCCCTGGAGATTTGGTTTAACCATCAAAGATGACCCCTAAAGGTATGGAAACATTGAATATTTTAGTATGCCCTCATGAATACTTAGTTGAAGACTTGGAACTCGAAGACTTGGTCTTTTAGTAGTTCTTTTTCTTCATATTTGAGTCTTAGAGAACACTGTAATGTTAACAGAGGTCTAGGTGATACGAAGACAATATTTCTGAAGTGATGCTTAAATGAAGACTTCGAAAATCTCTTGCAGCGCAGCTCATTTTCTTCAGCGTCAGATATGATGTTCTTTGGGACTCTGTAGTCAATATTCTCACTGAAGAGTTAGGAAACCATCAGTGTGGTTCTCCTACCACGAAGACTTTGAGAGTTCCAAGTTTCGATCATTGTCAAGCTCGCAACAGTTTTTTAGCGGGTCTCACCTTGCCAACGGTCATATCAGGACCTTGGTTTGTGACTCGGCTATAAACAACCATCTCCAACCACCGTTTATTAGTTGGTTGCTTTGAATTATTACATGACAAGTTTAATTTAGATAAACCAATCCTTCGAAGCATTTGAGTGAATCCTAGCGAGAAAAACCCCAAATACCTAGAGCCAAAGTGATTGAGCATCAATGAAGAATTTGTTCTAAGTGAACCAAGGAATTATTACTCTTGAAAATTATGATCTTCCAGATGGCTAGGATTCAAGTTCAGATCTTCCAAGAGTCATTGTGGAACGTGATATGTCTCTGTCGTATCTACTTTTCCTAACGCTTTTGCTCTTGTTTTGGACTCTATTTTGCATGATTTGAATGAAACTAACCCAGACTGACGTTGTTTTCAGCAGAACTACCATGGTGTTGTTTTTGTGCAAAAATAAAAGTTCTCGGAATTGGACGAAACTTTTTGGAGAATTATTTTACAATAAATAAAAAATACTGGAGCCAAGAACCACCGGAGGGGGTGCCCTGGCTGGGCACGATACACCAGTGCGCGCCACCCCCTCCAGGCGTGCCTTGGTGGGTTGTGGTCACCTCGTGTCCCCCTGACCCTAATTCCAGCACTATAAATTCCTATTTTTGGAGAAAAAATAGGAGAGGAAGTTTTATCGCGTTTCACGAGACGGAGCCGCCGCCACCTCCTGTTCTTCATCAGGAGGCCAGATCTGGAGTCCGTTCGGAGCTCCGGAGAGGGGAATCTTCGGTCTTCGTCATCACCAACCCTCCTTCATCGCCAATTCCATGATGCTCCCCACCGGGAGTGAGTAATTCCTTCGTAGGCTCGCTGGTCGGTGAGGAGTTGGATGAGATTTATCATGTAATCGAGTTAGTTTTGTTAGGGCTTGATCCCTAGTATCCACTATGTTCTGAGATTGATGTTGCTATGACTTTGCCATGCTTAATGCTTGTCACTAGGGCCCGAGTGCCATAATTTCAGATCTGAACCGTTTATGTTATCACCATTATATCTATGTTCTTGATCCGATCTTGCTAGTCATATGCACCTGCTATGTGTTATGATCCGTAAACCCCGGGGTGACAATAGTCGCGATACTTTTCGGTGATGACCGTAGTTTGAGGAGTTCATGTATTCACTATGTGTTAATGCTCTGTTCCGGTTCTCTATTAAAAGGAGGCCTCAATATCCCTTAGTTTCCTTATGGACCCCGCTGCCACGGGAGGGTAGGACAAAATAAGTCATGCAAGTTCTTTTCCATAAGCACGTATGACTATTTACGGAATACATGCCTACATTATATTTATGAACCGGAGCTAGTTCTGTGTCACCCTAGGTTATGACTGTTATATGATGAATATCATCCAACGAATTCACCAATCCAATGCCTACGAGTTTTCCACATATTGTTCTTGCTAGGTTGCTATTACTATTGCTATTGTTCCAATTGCTACAAAACCATTGCTATCACCGTTACCTTTACTACTACTGTTACCACTGCTATCAAACTATCATATTACTATGCTACTGATCACTTTACTGCGGATATTTAATCTCCAGGTGTGGTTGAATGATAACTCAACTGCTAATACTTGCAAATATTCTTTGGCTCCTGATACATCCATTTTGCATCATGATTTCCTACTGTTATTTATTATGTTTTGTTGAATAATGATGCTTTAGGGAGCGATTCTAATGCCTTTTCTCTCATAATATGCAAGGTTTACACAAAGAGGGAGAATACCGCCAGCTGGAATTCTGGACCTGAAAAAGCACATCAGATATACCTATTCTGCACAAGTCCAAGGAAGCTGAAACTTTACGAAGAATATTTTTGGAATATATGAAAAATACCGGAGCAAAAATATACCGGAGGGGGCCACCCTGGTGGGCACAAGACACCATGGCGCGCCAGGCCCCCCAGGCGCGCCCTGGTGTGTTGTGCCCTCCTCGGCCCACCTCCGGTGCCCATCTTATGGTATATAGGGTCTCTTGACCTAAAAAAAATAAGGAGAGGACTTTCGGGACGGAGCACCGCTGTCTCGAGGCGAAACTTGGGCAGGAGCACTTTTGCCCTCCGGCGGAGCGATTCCGCCGGGGAACTTCCCTCCCAGAGGGGGAAATCGAAGCCATCATCATCACCAACACCCCTCTCATCTTTGGGAGGCCAATCTTCAACAACACCATCTCCTCTCAAACCCTAGTTCATCTCTTGTGTTCAATCTTTGTACCAGAACCTCAGATTGGTACATGTGGGTGACTAGTAGTGTTGATTACATCTTGTAGTTGATTACTATATGGTTTATTTGGTGGAAGATTATATGTTCAGATCCATTATGCTATTCAATACCCCTCTGATCTTGAGCATGAATATTATTTGTGAGTAGTTACCTTTGTTCTTGAGGTCACGGGAGAAGTCATGTTGCAAGTAATCATGTGAATTTGATATGTGTTCGATATTTTGGTGATATGTATGTTGTGATTCCCTTAGTGGTGTCATGTGAACGTCGACTACATGACACTTCACCATCCTTGGGCCTAAGGGAATGCATTGTGGAGTAGTTATTAGATGATGGGTTGCTAGAGTGACAGAAGCTTAAACCCTAGTTTATGCGCTACTTCGTAAGGGGTTGATTTGGATCCAAACGTTTAATGCTATGGTTAGATTTTATCTTAATACTTTTCTCGTAGTTGCGGATGCTTGCTAGGGGGTTAATCATAAGTGGGAGGTTGTTCAAGTAAGAACAGCACCCAAGCACCGGTCCATCCAGATATCAAATTATCAAAGTAGCGAACACGAATCAAACCAACATGATAAAAGTGACTAGACGAAATTCCCGTGTACCCTCAAGAACACTTTGCCTATTACTAGAAACTGTTCTGGTCTGTCCTTTGCCACAAAAGGATTGGGCTATCTTGCTGCACTTTATTTACCGTTACCGTTACTTGCTTGTTACCAATTATCTGCTCCCCTTGTGTCGAATCTATCAATTTGGGTTGAATACTCTACCCTCGAAAACGGCTGCGATCCCCTAAACTTGTGGGTTGTCAAGACCTTTTTCTAGCGCCGTTGCCGGGGAGCATAGCTATATTTGTTGAGTGACTTGGGATTTATATCAATTGATCACTATGAAGAATCTGAAGGATACTAAAACCAAGATCGTTCCCTCTAAGACGAGGGGAGGTAAGGATTTGCCATCACACTCTGCACTTGATTCACCTTTTGTTTTGAGTAGACTTGCAACACCACCACATGCTATTAATCATGATATGTCACAAGTTATTGATGATGCTACTTCTGCTATGAATGATGCTTATGATGATGCTAGTACCATGCCTGACGATAATGTGCCACTAGGTGAATTTCTTGACGAACAAATTTCTAGAGCTAAAGAGAATGAAATTACTGAAACTGATGAAGTCCTTGAAACTGAGAACTATGAAACACCTATTAAACCTAGCTCTCCTAGATTTGAATTGCCTAAGATACCTGAGGGTTATGTTATGGATGGAGAAGTAGCTAGAGACATCCTTGCTTGTAAGGATAGAGATGATCTTAAGAAATTATTATGCAAGTATAAAGAAAAGACTTTGAATGCTAGAATGAAATGTGAGCCTAAGTTCGCTACTTCACCTATCTCTGTTACTGATAAGGATTGTGAATTCTCTGTCGACCCAGAGTTAATTACTTTGGTTGAATCTGATCCTTTTCATGGCTATGAAACTAAAATTGTAGTGGCATATCTTACTAAGTTGAATGATATAGCCACCCTTTTTGCTCATGATGAGAAGATCCGCTACTACTATATTCTCAAATTATTTCCGTTCTCATTAAAGGGTGATGCTAAGATATGGTACAATACTCTTGCTCCATGTTGTGTGCGTAGACCCCGGGATATGATTTACTACTTCTCTAAAAAACATTTTCCTGCTCATAAGAAATAAGCTGCCTTACAGGAAATATTTAACTTTGTGCAAATTGAAGAAGAGAGTCTCCCACAAGCTTGGGGGAGGCTTCTCCAATTGCTTAATGCTTTGCCTGATCACCCTCTTAAGAAAAATGAAATACTTGATATCTTCTATAATGGACTAACTGATGCTTCTAGGGACTTCCTAGATAGTTGTGTTGGTTGTGTTTTCAGGGAACGAACTGTTGAACAAGCTAAGGAACTGTTGAATAATATATTGAAGAATTATGATGATTGGACTCTCCCTGAACCACCACCTAAACCCACTCCGAAGAAGAGGGGTATCTTATTTCTCAGTCCTGAAGATATGTAGGAGGCAAAGAAATGTATGAAGGAAAAGGTATTAAAGCTGAGGATGTTAAGAATTAACCACCTATTGAAGAAATACATGGCCTTGACACACCACCACCTCAACAGGTGGTAGAGGTAAATTCTTTATTAAAGTTTGATGAAGGTGATATCCCTTACAATAAACATCCTAGTCAATGCTTATATGAGTTTGACAACTACATTAGGAAACAAGACCACTTCAATGCAAATGTTTTGAAACAATTGAAATATAATTCTGATATGATTGCTCGCTTGAGTGACTTGTTATTTAGAATTAGTAATGGCGTTAGAGGTGTAGGAAAACATGCCTCTATGGTTCAAACCCAGTTAGAACAAGTTGCTAAATCTCAAAGAGAATTGCTTAATGAAATGAATAATAATATGAATGATTTTGTTGTTAGAGTAGCAACTAGAGGAGGTAAAATGACTCAGGAACCACTTTATCCTGAAGGACACCCTAAAAGAATTGAACAAGACTCTCAGAGAATTAACACTGATGCACCCAGTCCTTCGAAAAAGAAAAAGAAAAAGAAAAATGATAGGACTTTGCATACCTCTAGTGAACCTGAGAAAGAAAAACCTCCTGAAGATAATAATGATGTCTATATTTCTGATGCTGAAACTCAATCTGGTAATGAACATTCACCTAGTGATAATAAAAATGATAATGATGATGCTCATGAAGATACTCAATCGAACAATGATAAAGAACCAGATAATGATGTTGAAATAGAACATGTTGTTGATCTTGATAACCCACAACCTAAAAATAAACGATATGATAAAAGAGACTTTATGGCTAGAAAACATGGTAAAGAAAGAGAGCCATGGGTTCAGAAACCCATGCCTTTTCCACCTAAACCATCTAAGAAAAAGGATGATGAAGAATTTGAACGCTTTGCAGAAATGATTAGGCCAGTCTTTTTGCGTACCCGCTTAACTGATATCTTAAAGATGGCCCCTTATGCAAAATACATGGAAGACATCATCACTAATAAAAGAAAGATACCTGAAGCTGAAATCTCCACCATGCTTGCTAATTATTCTTTTAAGGATGGAGTACCTAAAAAACTTGGAGATCCTGGAATACCAACTATACCTTACTCCATTAAAAGAAATTATGTCAAAACTGCTTTGTGTGATTTGGGAGCTGGTGTTAGTGTTATGCCTTTCTCTTTATATAAAAGACTTGATTCGAATAAACTCACACCTACTGAAATATCTTTGCAAATGGTTGACAAATCAACGGCCATACCTATCGGTATTTGTGAGCATGTTCCCGTTGTTGTTGCAAATGTTACCATCTTAACAGACTTTGTTATTCTTGAGATGCCCGAGGACGACAACATGTCGATTATCCTTGGTAGACCCTTTTTGAATACTGCAGGGGCTGTTATTGATTGCAAAAAAAGCAATGTCACGTTTCATATCTATGGTAATGAGCATACAGTGCACTTTCCGAAGAAACAATTCCAAGTGAATGGTATAAATGTTATTGACAAAACTCCGACACTCACTATTGGAAGTTTTCAACTACCTCTACCTACTGCCAAAAAGAAATATGATATACTTATTGTTGGGGATATGCATATCCCCGTTGAGGTAACTTAGTGATTTACGAAAATTCTTCGGTTTCACGCTAATCGAAAGTGGTTGTTAATAAGACTTGATCAACCTTATTAAGGGATCATTTTTGAGAGGTATGAAGTTGATGAATCTAGTAGGCACAACCTTCTGCTCCCACCTTTTGTTTTCTATTCTTCTTAGTCATATAAATTAAAATTCCATGTTTATCCTATTTTCTGATTTCTCCGTGCAATAAAAATGACCCAAAAATAAAAGTTCTCAAAACGTTTGGAAAATTTAACACAATTTTTTTATGAATATTTCTGAATTTCTGGTGCAAATAACATCAGAGGGGGGTGCACACGGTGTCCCCGAGACACAAGGGCGTGCCAGCAACCCCACGCGCACCCTGGTGGGTTGTGGTTCCCACGTGGGTCCCCTCACTTACCTCTTTAGCCCATTCCATCTCCTACCTCCAGAAAAAAATCACCATAGCTCTCTCTCTCGTGTTCTTGCTCTCAAACCCGCAGATTTTGATCTCTTTGCTCGAAGCTCCATTTCCGAAAATGTTTTGGGGGATTGCTACTTGGTATGTGAATCCTCCATTGCTCCAATTAGTTTTTGATTTAGTGGTTTATTTTTAGAATAATTAGCTAAACTTGGTGCTGCTGTAGATGGGCTTGCATGTTGAATTCTTAGAGTTCTAAGTAGTTTGAATGCTTAATAAGGCCTCTAGGCATCCTTAGGAGTAGTTTCTATCAATCTTACAAAGTTTTGTTGACAAAAAAATTGGGACCAAATTTTTTCAGAAATTTGTACGCGAATAAAATGAATTTCTTTGGAAGGAGTTCTTCGAGGAGAAAGTCCTCGGAGGCATCATCGAGTAGTGGCTCAATACGACGGTCTTATGTTGAGCCAAGTGCAAGCTCGATGTGGGATGCCGCTACCAAATCATGCTTATGGCCATGTAACGAATTCATGGTAGGTGCGGGTATCAAGGAGGAATTCGAGCAATTTATCCACAACGCAGGACTTCACCCTTCATCGTAGATGAGTGCATTCAACATCTCGACCTCAAAAAACCATTCACAAATAAATTTAAATATTTTCCTCGTGAGTCTAGAGTTTCATTTAACCTTTATGACCATCCCTTTACCATGCCTTTAGGTGTGTTCCGTGAAGCGTGCAAAATTCCATATTGGGGTTCGCTAGACGAATCGCCAAAATCTGAGTATGAGTCATCTTTGATTAATCTTTGCTACGGTGAAGATAGAGGAGTGACACAAGGTAGAATAAAAAGCATCCATTTTCCATCTATACACTACTTTGCACTCTTTAATGGCAAATGCATCGTAGGCAAGCAAGATTGCAGCACACTGTGTGCCCCTGATTTGAGTCTTATACACACTGCTATAACAGGAATTAAACGTTATAATCTTGGAGCAATCGTTGCACGGAGATTGCAACACAATGCTGCTAGTGGTCACTTTTATGGTGGGATCTATGCCTCCCGTGTAGCTAAGAAGCTACGTGTATCACCTTGGCCTAACGATCCCATTTTACATACTCAGTACTTAGACTTTGAGGCCATGAAATGTCATAAGTTCCTTAAGGGCACAGTCTCTAATTAGACTTACAACTTGAGGTTCAATAATGATCCCATTGTACCTGTTGTCTTGCCTGCTCGTGCTCTCTTTGATTATCACAGTAAGAGAAGAAACTACGTTCTCGAGAGCGAGGCCCGCGCGTACAATGCGAAGGTTGAAGCTGCCAGACGGGTTGAGGAAGCTGCACCAAGAGGCTCGGTGGGCTATCACTCAGACTATTATCCAAGCCGTGGATGGTGATTACCAAGCTAGGCCAAAAGCCTAAGCTTGGGGGAGTACGTATTTCCACCGACATTATATTCATGTTTACACATTTCATTCCAGTTGTCGTTGTCTACACTTTTTCATTGTATTATCCTTGCTAGATTTATTTTCTGGCTTTCTTCTTGCGTGTTTGAAAACTTTGAGAAAATCCAAAAATATTTCTTGCTTCTTTTCGGTTTTTCTTTCTATTTTAAATTAATTGTAGTAGCAAAAGAAAACCCAAAAAGATTTCTCGTTTCTTCATTTACTTGTTGGGAGTTTTCCCGTGTAAATAGTTTTTCTCGTCTTTGTTTTTCCTTCTTTGATTTGCTTTCCTTAAGAAAACCCAAAAACTCTAAAAATATTTCAGTGTGTTTCTCTGAAATTCTTTTCCTTTTATTTGAGTCGTACCAAGGAGAAGACCACGATGAAAATGTTGAGTGGCTCTCATATGCATTGTTGTTAATCTAACAAAAAGCCCAAATTACTTTGTCTTCTCCTTTTGAATAAAATGCTTGCAGATTCCAGCTTAGTCCACGGCACTCTTGCACTGTTATTATTTTTTATATATCATTCGGTCATGCAAGTGAAAGGCAATAATGACGATATTTGATGAAGTGACTGTGGTAGAGAGAAGCGGGTATGAACTCAACTTGTTTTTGTTTTTGTAAATGTGTTTAACCTAGTATCCATGATTCACCATATTATGATCAAACATGTTTGCAATGACAATTAGAGATTATAGTTGCTCATGCCATGCTTAAGTAGCTAGGAGTGGATCATGATTTATCTTGGATGTCAACATGCATTAAAATGGTTGTGATGTAGTATGATGATATGGTATCCTCCTCTGAATGTTTCAAGTGGCTTGACTTGGCACATGTTCACGCATGTAGTTGAATCAAAACCAACATAGCCTCTACGATATTTATGTTCATGGTGTTCATATCCTACTCATGCTAGTATTCAATGTTGATTATGCATAACGCATGTTCATGACCGTTTTCGCTCTCTAGCTGGTCGCTTCTTAACCTATTTGCTAGCCTTCACCTGTACTATGCGGGAATACTGCTTGTGCGTCAAAATCCTTAAACCAAAGTTATTCCAGATGAGTCCACTATATCTACCTATATGCGGTATTACCCTGCTGTTCCAAGTAAATTTGCACATGCCCCCTCTAAAATTTCAAATGAACATCTGTTTTGTGTGCCTGGACTGCTCATGGAGCGACAGGGGGCGGTCACCATCTTCCATGTTAAGCGGGTTATTCTCATGATGAGTTTTTATTCACTCATCCTTGCATGAGAGGGGCGGTAATAGAGATTCCCAGTCCCGAAATTAAAAATTGCAAATAATTAAACAAAACTCCCCCAGGAATGTTGTTGGTATGGACGGTACCCATGGATTCGGCTAGCCGTGGAGTGTGTTTGTTAGTGGAGGGGGAGTAAACCTTTACTTTTACCGCTTGGGAACCGCCGCTAATGTGTTTAGCATGGAAGATATCGATAACTCTTGGTCGTAACGTTGACAGGAAGGGTGCACCTCCCAAAATCATATTTATCTCTGATTTAAGCTTTGAGCTCTGGCATCTCTGCAAACCCCTGCTTCCCTCTGCGAAGGGACTATCTATTTACTTTTATGTTGAGTCATCACCTTCTCAAATAAGCGCCAAATCTGAGAGCACTATTGTCATCCTCATGCATTGTGTATAGTTAATGTTGGATGCATCATGACTGGATCTTTTCTACCATGAATTACAATGTTTAATCGCTGCTTGAACTTTGGAGGTTGACGTGGCTTGAGACTGCGTCGGTATTTCCCCAAAGAGGAAGGGATGATGCAGCACAGCGACGGTAAGTATTTCCCTCGGTTATGAAACCAAGATCAAACCCATCTTGTTATCCTTAATGGCAACGATATATGCGTGCGTTGCTGCCCCTTCTGTCACTGGGAAAGGACACCGCAAGATCGAACCCATCACAAAGCACCTCTTCCCATGGCAAGAAAAACCGATCTAGTTGGCCTAACTAAACCAAAGATTCGATGAAGAAATACGAGGCTATAAGTAATCATGCATATAAGAGATCAAAGAAGACTCAAATAATATTCATGGATAGAAACTGATCATGAACTCAAAATTCATCGGATCCCAACAAACACACCACAAAAGTTTACATCAAATAGATCTCCAAGAGACCATTGTATTGAGAATCAAAAGAGAGAGAGGAAGCTATCTAGCTACTGCCTACATACCCGTAGGTCTATGGTGGACTACTCACGCATCATCGGAGAGGCACCTATGAAGAAGATGAACCCCTCCGTGATGGTGTTTAGATTGGATCTCGAAGTTCTGGAACTTGCGGCGGCTGGAATTGTGTTTCGTCGACTCCCTAAGGGTTTTCTAAATATTTGGGATTTTATAGGCATCAGAGGCGGTGGAGGGGGCTCCCGTGGAGGGCACAACCCATCAGGGCACGTCGGGGCCCCCCTGGCGCGCCCTGGTGGGTTGTGGCCTCCACAGCCCACCTCTCCGGCACTTCTTTGGCCCACTGGGTGTCTTCTGGTCCAGAAAAAATCTCCAAAAAGTTTCGTCACGATTGGACTCCGTTTGGTACTGATATTCTATGAAGTACAAATAAAAGCAAAAACAGCAACTGGCACTTAGGCACTATGTCAATAGGTTAGTCCCAAAAATGATATAAAGTTGTTATAAAATGATTGTAAAACATCCAAGAATGATAATATAACAGCATGGAAGAAGCAAAAATTATAGATACGTTGGAGACATATCAGCATCCCCAAGCTTAATTCCTACTCGTCCTCGAGTATGTAAATGATAAAAACAGAATTTTTGATGTGGAATGCTGCCTAACATGTTCATCTCATATTCTTTTCTTTTGTATAGCATGGACATTTGGACTTGTAGATGATTCAAAGCAATAGTCTAGTTTTAACATAATGACTTCAATACTCAAGCATGCCAACAAGCAACCATGTCTTTCAAAATATCAACACTAAAGAAAGTTATCCCTAGCCCATCATGCTCAATCATTGATCCATTCATGAAACACACTCAAATATCAGCTATACCCAATGCTCAAGTACGATCATAGTGCCTCCTAGTTGGTGCTTTATAAGAGAAGATGGATACTCAAAGTAAAAATAAAAATTGCATAAAGTAAATAGATAGGCCCTTCGCAGAGGGAAGTAGGGATTTGTAGAGGTGCCAGAGCTCAAGGTTTTAAATTGAGAGAGAAAATTTTTGGGTGGCATGCTTTTCCTGTCAACGAAAACGACAAAGTAGTTCACAATACTTTCCATGCTAGATATATCATAGGTGGTTCCCAAACAGAAAATAAAGTTTATTCCTTTTTCCACCAAACTTTCACATTCCATGGCGGGCCGTATCCACGGTTGCCTTCCATACCAACACTTTCCAAAAAATTTATTATTTGACAACATGAAGTAAATATTTTTTTCTTTTTCATTTCGGGAATGGGCATCCCTATTACCGCCGCACTCTCGTGCAATGACAAGTGAATAAACACTCATCTTGAGAATAACACATCTAGCATGAAAAAATATTGGACACTCCCCACCGTTTCATGAGCGGTACGAGCACACAAAAAAGAAAAAATATTTTGAAAATTTAGAGATGGCACATACAAATTTGCTTGGAACGGCATGGAAATACCGCATATAGGTAGGTATGGTGGACTCATAAGGCAAAACTTGGTTTAAGGATTTGGATGCACAAGTAGTATTTCTACTTAGTACAAATGGAGGCTAGCAAATAGATTGAGAAGCAACCAAACCAAGAAACTAAAATTCACATAAGTGAGCATTGAGCATAACTAACACCGAATAATGCACTACAAGTAGGATGTAATTTCATTGCATAACTATTGACTTTCGTACTTGCATAGGGAATCACAAACCTTAACACCAATATTCCTACTAAAGCATAATTACTCACCAACATGACTCACATATTACTATCATCATGTTTCAAAACTATTATGAGGAATCAAGTTTAATTTTCCAAATGATCTTCATGAAAGTTTTTATTATATCCTCCTTGGATATCTATCACTTTGGGACTAGTTTCATATATTGCCATTGCTTTTTGACAAGCTCAAACAAATCTAAGTGAAGCACATGAGCATAAAGATTTCATCTCTCAAAAAGGTATAAGTGAAGCATGAGAGGATTTCTTCAAAATTACTAACTCTCAAATTAATCTAAGTGAAGCATGAGAGTATTTGTACAAAAATTTCCAAGCACACCATGCTCAAAAAGATATAAGTGAAGCACTAGAGCAATTTTATAGCTCAAAAAGTTTAAGTGAAGCATAGAGAGCAATTCTAACAAATCATAGCATAATTTTGGATCTCCCAAATAGGTGTGTACAGAAAGGATACAAATGAAAAACTAACAAGCAAAGCAAGCGAAGATACAAGACGCTCCAAGCAAAACTCATGATATGTGACGAATAAAAATATAGCTCCAAGTAAAATACCGATGGTCGTTAGAAGAAAGAAGGGATGCCACTCAGGGGCATCCCCAAGCTTAATTGCTTGTTCCTCTTTGGATATATCTTGGGGGTGATGTAGCATTCCCAAGCTTAGGCTCTTTTCACTCCTTATTCCTTCTTCCATCTCCCAAATAGGTGTGTACAGAAAGGATACAAATGAAAAACTAACAAGCAAAGCAAGCGAAGATACAAGACGCTCCAAGCAAAACTCATGATATGTGACGAATAAAAATATAGCTCCAAGTAAAATATCGATGGTCGTTAGAAGAAAGAGGGGATGCCACTCAGGGGCATCCCCAAGCTTAGTTGCTTGTTTCTCTTTGGATATATCTTGGGGGTGATGTAGCATCCCCAAGCTTAGGCTCTTTTCACTCCTTATTCCTTCATCCATCGTGATCTCACCCAAAACTTGAAAACTTCAATCACACAAAACTCAACAAAATCTTCGTGAGATCCATCAATATAATAAAGCAAATCACTACTTTAGGTGTTGTTGCAAACCCATTCATATTTTGTTATTGCATTATACCTACTATATTTTAACTTTACCATGGCTCATACCCTTCAATATAACCCATAGATTCATCAAAACAAGCACACAATGCAACGAAAACAGAATCTGTCTTAAACAGAACAGTCTGTAGTAATCTGTGCTCTAACCATACTTCTGCAACTCTAAATATTCTGAAACATTAGGACAACGTAAATAATTTGTATAGCAACACTGTGTTAAAATTTCAACTCAAGATCATGTTCCAGCAAAAAAATGAAAATTCAAATACTGGACGCAAAGTTTCTATTTCAGATCCAGCATCGCTTCTACTCATCTTATGAATCATCCTAAAGGCTCTACTTGGCACAAACACTAAATAAACCATAAAAACACAATCATAACAGAGGCATAATTGTGTCAACACTCAAAAACAGAAAGGAAAAAGCAAAAATAAATTTATTCATTGGGTTGCCTCCCAACAAGCGCTATCGTTTTACGCCCCTAGCTAGGCATAACGCATAGATTCAAGTATTGTCATCTTTGGTTTTGATTGAGGTGTTTTTGTCAAGAGGTTTTGCAAATAGAACTTGAAACACATCATCCATAGCAACCTTAGCACTATCAAGTTGTCCATCTACGTACCCCCTTTGATTCCCGGCCACAATACAAGAATATTGTTGGTTCACATCATTGAAAACTTGTTGGATCATATCTAAAACGAGGACTTCCTTTTTGAGATTCTCATCAAAAATCTGATTATTTCCAAGCAAATATCTCATCATGTAATCACTATTGTAAAGGATTTCTCCTATTACCGGTTTTTCATGGCTCATACCATAAAAGTCAAAAATTTCCCTAGCTTCCCGTACTATGTGATCAAATTCATTCATGAGAACAAGGGTAGCTAACTTCTTAGCCTTGGGATTCTTAATGACGGGTAGCTCATAAAACAATCTTTGCAAGGTAGGATGGGTATGGATAAATCTATTTTCAAGTTTTAGAACTAGCGCCGAAATAGCTTCCGCATAAGATTTAGTTCTTTTCAGTATAGGAGTATCATCGAGAGTCAAATTCCCTACGCAATTGAAAAACTCTTGGATAGTTTCTTTCCCTATAACGTTCCCTTGCCCCAAAAAAAAGTTTTAGAATCCAGATTACCAGAATGTCCAATTTTAGGAGTCCTGCCATCATCCGTTTCTGCCATACCAAAATCACTCATGGTGACAAGAAAACAAGAGATCTGACGAGAAAAAGGCAAACGTAAAAGAGGGCGAATAAAACAGCAAATTGGTGAAGTGGGGGAGAGGAAAACGAGAGGCAAATGGCAAATAATGTAATTGTAAGGAGATGAGATTTGTGATTAGGAACCTGGTAGATGATGATGGAGTCTCCTCGGCGCCTGAGATTGGCACGTAGAAGAGACCGCTTCCTCCCCGGCAACGGCGCCATAAATTCCTTTGACGTGGCTTGAGACTACGTCGGTATTTCCCCAAAGAGGAAGGGATGATGCAGCACAACGACGGTAAGTATTTCCCTCAGTTATGAAACCAAGGTTATCGAACCAATAGGAGGATCACCACCACCCAATAAGCAGCACCTGCACACAAATAACAAATACTTGCAACCCGACGCGAAAGAGAGGTTGTCAATCTCTCTACGGTAAAAAAATAGATTAGGTAGTGATATATAGGAGACATAGATCTCTCAAGAACACAAAATAAAAAGAGCAAACAAAAAGTGCAGCAATATGTTTTTGGATTTTTGGTTTAGTAGATCTGAAAACAAAGAAGCAAAAAGATAGATCGGAAAGCAATATGTTGGAAAAGTAGACCCGGGGGCCGTAGGATTCACTAGTGGCTTCTCTCATGAGTATAGCACACGGTGGGTGAACAAATTACTGTTGGGAAATTGATAGAAGATCAAATAATCATGACGATATCCAAGGCGATGATCATTATATAGGCATCACGTCCAAGATAAGTAGACCGACTCCTGCCTGCATCTACCACTATTACTCCACACATCGACCGCTATCCAGCATGCATCTAGTGTATTAAGTTCATGGAAAAACGGAGTAATGCAATAAGAACGATGACATGATGTAGACAAGATCTATTCATGTAGGAATAGACCCCATCTTGTTATCCTTAATGGCAACGATACATGCGTGCCTTGCTGCCCCTTCTGTCACTAGGAAAGGACACCGCAAGATCGAACCCATCACAAAGCACCTCTTTCCATGGCAAGAAAAATTGATCTAGTTGACCTAACTAAACCAAAGATTCAAAGAAGAAATACGAGGCTATAAGTAATCATGCATATAAGAGATCAAAGAAGACTCAAATAATATTCATGGATAGAAACTGATCATGAACTCAAAATTCCTTGGATCCCAACAAACACACCGCAAAAGTTTACATCAAATAGATCTCCAAGAGACCATTGTATTGAGAATCAAAAGAGAGAGAGGAAGACATCTAGCTACTGCCTACGGACCCGTAGGTCTATGGTGGACTACTCACACATCATCGGAGAGGCACCTATGAAGAAGATGAACCCCTCTGTGATGGTGTTTAGATTGGATCTCGATGTTCTGGAACTTGCGGCGGCTGGAATTGTGTTTCGTCAACTCCCCTAGGGTTTTCTGAATATTTGGGAATTTATAGGCATGAGAGGCAGTGGAGGGGGCTCCCGTGGAGGGCACAACCCATCAGGGCGCGCCCTGGTAGGTTGTGGCCTCCACGGCCCACCTCTCCGTCACTTCTTTGGCCCACTAGGTGTCTTCTGGTCTAGAAAAAATCTCCAAAAAGTTTCGTCGCGATTGGACTCTGTTTGGTACTGATATTCTGTGAAGTAAAAAAAAGCAAAAACAACAACTGGCACTTTGGCACTATGTCATTAGGTTAGTCCCAAAAAATGATATAAAGTTGTTATAAAATGATTGTAAAACATCCAAGAATGATAATATAACAGCATGGAATAGGCAAAAATTATAGATACGTTGGAGACATATCAGAGGTGCTCTGCATTTATGTTTTGCGGTCTTAGAAAGGGCTAGCGAGATACCACTGTTGTCATATTATATCATGACCATTTTGACAAAGTGTTGGCACTTGAGATATTTTATTATTGCTCTCTAGTTGATTATGCCATTGATATGAGTTAATATAATTTCTAAGAGTTATTGTTGACATGGTTAGTCATGATCTTTGCTGAAAACATGGGCGCTACTTAAGCATATTTATGTAAACAAGAGCAAAAGAGTTCATAAAAGTTTTTCTTTTTCACTTTCAGTTTGTCAACTAAATTGCTTGAGGACAAGCAATGGGTTTAGCTTGGGGGAGTTGATACGTCTCCGTCGTATCTACTTTTCCTAACGCTTTTGCTCTTGTTTTGGACTCTAATTTGCATGATTTGACCGAAACTAACCCGGACTGACAGAACTACCATGGTGTTGTTTTTGTGCAGAAATAAAAGTTCTCGAAATTGGACGAAACTTTTTGGAGAATTATTTTACAATAAATAAAGAGCCAAGAACCACCGGAGGGGGTGCCTTGGCTGCTCACGATACACCAAGGCGCGCCACCCCCTCCAGGCGCGCCCTGGTGGGTTGTGGTCACCTCATGGCCCCCCTGACCCTAATTCCAGCACTATAAATTCCTATTTTTGTAGAAAAAAATAGGAGAGGAAGTTTTATCGCATTTCATGAGATGAAGCTGCCGCCACCTCCTGTTCTTCATCAGGAGGCCAGATCTGGAGTCCGTTTGGGGCTCCGGAGAGGGGAATCTTCGGTCTTCGTCATCACCAACCATCCTTCATCGCCAATTCCATGATGCTCCCCACCGGGAGTGAGTAATTCCTTCGTAGGCTCGCTGGTCGGTGAGGATTTGGATGATATTCATCATGTAATCGAGTTAGTTTTGTTAGGGCTTGATCCCTAGTATCCACTATGTTCTGAGATTGATGTTGCTATGACTTTGCCATGCTTAATGCTTGTCACTAGGGCCCGAGTGCCATGATTTCAGATCTGAACCGTTTATGTTATCACCATTATATCTATGTTCTTGATCCAATCTTGCTAGTCATATGCACCTGCTATGTGTTATGATCCGTAAACCCCGGGGTGACAATAGTCGGGATACTTTCCGATGATGACCGTACTTTGAGGAGTTCATGTATTCACTATGTGTTAATGCTTTGTTCTGGTTCTCTATTAAAAGGAGGCCTTAATATCCCTTAGTTTCCTTATGGACCCCGCTGCCACGGGAGGGTAGGACAAAAGATGTCATGCAAGTTCTTTTCCATAAGCATGTATGACTATTTACGGAATACATGCCTACATTATATTTATGAACTGGAGCTAGTTCTATGTCGCCCTAGGTTATGACTATTATATGATGAATATCATCCAACGAATTCACCGATCCAATGCCTATGAGTTTTCCACATATTATTCTTGCTAGGTTGCTATTGCTATTGCTACTGTTCCAATTGCTACAAAACCATTGCTATCACCGTTACCGTTACTACTACTGTTACCACTGCTATCAAACTATCGTTCTACTGTGCTACTGATCACTTTGCTACAGATATTTAATCTCCAGGTGTGGTTGAATTGACAACTCAACTGCTAATACTTGCAAATATTCTTTGGCTCCCCTTGTGTCGAATCTATAAATTTGGGTTGAATACTCTACCCTCAAAAACTGTTGCGATCCCCTATACTTGTGGGTTATCAGAATGCCGAAGAATGAGTAAGTGAAGGTGTCAGATGTCTATCTTGAAAAGTTACCAGGAGTGTCTGGCCGAGGTCTAAGTGACCTTAGCTCAAGAAGAAAAAGGCGGAGACTTGGTCTTCTGAGTTTAAATCGTGACCTCTCTAACCAGACGTAAAGTTGTCACAACAACTTAAACTTATCAAACAATTCCATTGTCTTCTCCAAGCTAATGGTTTCATTTCTCCACCTCCTTAATTTTTGTACTTGTGTTGTGAAGACTTTGTCTCGTTCTTTGTCTAAAGACTTTGTCTGAAGACTTACCTATGCCCGCTTTCACCTTCAACTATCTTTCTTCTGAGGGTTTACAACCTTTTACTTAAGACAAACCTAATATGTTATGTAAAAAACCAAAGGAAATACTTCATTTTCCCCCTCTTTGTCCTAAGGAAAAAGGTACATATATTTAATCTCTCAACTATTGTTGGAAGTCAAAGTTTGATCTCTGAAGTCCAATAAGAAATGGTTGATCCCTCAAATGCCAAACTCTTATAAATTTGGTTACTTGGTCTCTGTTGCTCTAGTAAAACCTGTGTTCCTTGCCTCTAGTACCCATCCAACCTAGCAGCCATAGCCCCATATAGCAAAAGGAGAAAAGAGAGGTGACCCGGTCACCAGCATCACCGATGTTCCCTCACCTCCATTGGTTTCTCCGACGATGACGGGGGGAAGGGAACCCCGGGGTCTTGTTAGGTGTATGTTCAGTGCTCTAGATTCTTTTTTAGTTTAGGTCTTTGTGTGTCCATGGCCGAGGCTTCGCAGATGGTGACGACAACAATGAATAAGGTTTCTACAGACATTCTCTGGCGCGGTGATACTTGTGATCTGCGTTGGGTTTTCCACGAAGAGGAGCGGGTGATGCAGCACAAAGTGAGAACCAAGGTTATCGAACCAATAGGAGTAGAACGCAACCCCCGTCTTCTGCGACTGCACACAAAGAAGCAAACACTTGCACCCCAACGTGGGCAAGAGGGTTGTCAATCCCCTTGGACTCGTTATTTGCAAGTAAATGAAGTGTGTAGATGATAGTTGATAAATGTAAATTGCAAAATAAAATAAAAGATAAATAATGGCAGCAAGGTAAGGAAACTTTTTGTAAATATATAAGTGGTGAGTCCCAGGGTCATAGTTTTCCCTAGTGGCATCTCTCATGTAGTAGGCATACGGTGGGTAAACAAATTACAGTTGGGCAATTGATAGAAAAGTGCATAGTTATGCAATATTTATTCATGGCAATGATCATGTGTATATAGGCATCACGTCCATAAGCAAATAGGCCAACTCCTGCCTGCACCTACTACTATTAGTCCACGTCGAGAGCGCTTCTATGCTTGCCTCTGTAAGTATTAAGTTCATGACAAACAGAGTAATGCTTGGACAAGGATGACATGATGTAGACAAAGAGAATCCAATCAATATGAATTAACCCCATCGTTTTATCCTTAGTGGCAACAATACAAAGACGTGTCTTGTCCCCTACTATGTCACTAGGATATAGAGCACCACCAGATTGAACCCACTAGAACGCACCCCTCTCACAGAAGATAGATCAATCTAGTTGGCCAAAGCAAATCAATAGATCAGAGAGATTTACGAAGCTATAATAATCATGCAAATAAGAATCATAATAGAATTCAGAGAAGACTCAAATCTTTTTCATGAATAAACTGAACATCCCCACAATTCATCGGATCCCAAGAAACCCACCGCACAAAGTGATTACATCGAATAGATCACCGCGAAGATGCGGTGAACTTTATATTGAAGATCAAGAGAGAGAGGGAGATATCCATCTAGGTACTAACTACGGATCCGTAGGTCTATGGTAAACTACTCACACATCACCATGGGAGCAGCAAGGTTGATATAGAGGCCCTTCGTGATCGATTCACCCTCCGACAGGGCACCGGAACAGGGCTCCAGATGGGCACACGGCGGAACAGAGACTGGCGGTGGCGGAAAAAGTGTTTCGGGAGGCTCTCTAGGGTTTTTAGGATATATTAGAATTTATAGGCCAGAAAGGGACGTCGGGAGACGCCAGGAGGGACCAGCACACAACAGGGCGCGACCACCCCCTAGGCGCGCCCTGATGTGTGCTACCTCTCTCATGCAGCCTCCAGTCTCCTCCCGAAGCTTCGAGGTCTTCTTTTGGTCCAGAAAAGTTCAGAAAAAAGTTTCGTGGCAATTGGACTTCGCTTGGTACTGTAAACCTGAAAGCCAAAAACATGCAGAAAACAACTGGCACTTGGTTAATAGGTTAGTGCTAAAAAATAATATAAATTGGTAAATAAATGCCCAAAAAGTATCCTACAGTGATAGCATGGAACAATAAAAATTTATAGATATATTGGAGATGTATCAGCATCCCCAAGATTAATTCCTGCTCGTCCTCGAGTAGGTAAATGATAAAAATAGAATTTTTTATGTAACATGCTACCCAACATGTAATCTATTGCAGGTATGATCATTGAGAAACAATGAATAAATGAACATCAACATAGTAATATTCATAAACATAAGTAACATAATCATCAAGTTTCAAAATATACAATCCTTAAAGAATGTTCGCCCCCTATTCATTTTATCATATTAGCATGGCATGTCTTCGTCTTCACCACATAAATGCAAATGTCAAGCACCACAGTGTGCCTTTTTATTACTCACGCAATATATGAGCGTGAACCATGGATATAACATAAAGGTGGAATAGAATGTGGTGGTAGGTTTCAAAGGGTTAAAAGTGGAGAAGAAAGTCTCGCATAAACTAGGCGTATCAATAGGCTATGGAGATGCCCATCAATAGATATCAATGCGAGGAGTAGGGATTGACATGCAATAGATGCAGTAGAGCTATAAGTGTATGAAAGCTCAACTGAAGCTAAGTGGGTGTGCATCCAACTTGCTTGCTCATGAAGACCTTGGGCATTTGAGGAAGTGACAAAACAAGAGACTCTCTATATAAAGAACATGGTGCCACTTTGAGGCACAAGTGTGGAAAAAGAGGTAGTAGCGCTGTCCCTTCTCTCTTTTCTCTCATTTATTTTTTTTCTTTTTCTTTTTCTCTTTTTTTCTTTTTCTTTCTTTCTCTCTCTTTTTTCTTTTTTTCTTTTATTTTCTTTTTCATCCGGAGTCTCATTCCGACTTGTCGGAGAATCATTGTGTCCATCATCCTTCCCTCACTGAGACAGTGCCCTAATAATGATGATCATCACATTTTTATTTACTTACAACTCAATATGAAAAACTATAGTATGACTCTATATGAATGCCTCTAGCAGTTTATCAGGATGTGCAATGATCAAGCGTAACATGTATAAAAAATGATGAACGGTGGCTTTGCCACAAATACTATGCCAGCTTATATGATCATTCAAAGCAATATGACAATGAAAGTACTAGTCATATGATGTAACTGTGGAAGTTGCATGGCAATATATCTCGGAATGGCTATGGAAATGCCATAATAGGTAGGTATGGTGGCTGTTTTGAGGAAGATATAATAAGGCGTATGTGCAATAGAGCGTATCATGTCACGGGGTTTGGATGCACCGACGAAGGCTGCACCGATCCTCGAGGTGAGAATGGGTAATGCACAGTACCGAAGAGGCTAGCAAATATGAGGTGATGAGAGTGCGTACATCGATGGATTCACATTAGTCGCAAAGAACTCACATACTTATTGCAAGGTTTTATTAGCTCTCTCGAAGCAAAGTACTACACGCATGCCCCTAGGGAGGAGGTTGGGAGGAGTTAACCATCACGCGCCTCCGACTTAAACAACACTAGGATTTGAACGAGGAATAAGAATGCTCACACATCATCACCATGCCATTAAAAATATTTAGATGAACAACAAGTTAACACCCTCTAATTTACGATATTATTATTAACCAATGATCATGCACTCATGCCCTTTAACATTACCACATTGATATCATTAACTCAAAATTTCTCTTCTATGTGTTACATGAAGGTTTTGATTATGCACTCCTTGAATACCTATTATTTTTGGACTACTATAACCCATGCAAATTACCGTCACTATTATTAACTCTCAAACAAATATAAGTAAAGAACGAGAGTGCAATTATTTATTTAAAATCTATATGCCACCATGGTCTAAAAGATATAAGTGAAGTACTAGAGCAACTTGCTTAGCTCAAAAGATATAAGTGAAGCACAAAGAGTATTCTAATAAATCATGGTGATCTTGTGTCTCTCTCAAGTGGGTGTGTCTAGCAAACAATGATTGTGGAAAACTAAAGCAAAAGCAAACTAAAGCAAACAACGCTCCAAGGAAAACTCATATCATGTGATGAATAAAAATATAGCTCCAAGTGACATACCGACGGATTGAGACGAAAGAGGGGATGCCTTCCGGATCATCCCCAAGCTTATACGCTTGAGTCTTCCTAGAATATTACCTTGGGGTGCATTGGGCATCCCCAAGCTTAGGCTCTTGCTGCTCCTTATTCTTTCATACATCGTGATAGCACCCAAAACTTGAAAACTTCAGCACACAAAACTCAACAGAAACCTTCGTGGGATCCGTTAGTATAGTAAACATATCAAATACTTTAGGTAATGTTATAAATTGATTATTATTTTATTATTGCATAAGGTACTGTATTATAACTTCTCCATGTCTTATACCCTCCGATACAATCCATAGCATCATCAAAACAAGCAAACTATGCAAGCAAAAACAGAATCTGACTAAAACAGAACAATCTGTAATGATCTGTAGAGAACCTATACTTATGTACCTCCAAAATTCTGAAAAATAGGAAAACCTGAGTAATTTCTATATCAATACTGTGTCAAAATTTCAGATCAAAAAGACGTTCCAGTAAAATCAGAGAAATTCTGCACCGAATGCTAAAGTTTCTGTTTTTGCACCGTATCAATTCTACTTACCATGCAAGTCATCCCCAAGGCTTTACTTGGCACAAACACTAATTTAAAAATAAAAATAAAATCATTATAGAGGCAATAATAATTTTATCACACACAAACAGAAAGTAAAAACAAAAATTTAAAGATAACTATTGGGTTGCCTCCCAACTAGCGCTATTGTTTTACGCCCCTAGCTAGGCATAATGCATAGTATCAAGTGTTGTCATATTTGACACTCAACCCATAAGTAGCTATAATGATAGATTAATAAGGTGGTTTAATTCTCTTCCTAGGTAAATGTTTCATTCCTTTATTTAATGGAAATTGGAACCTTATGTTTCCCTCTTTCATATCAATAATTGCACCTATAGTCCGTAAGAAAGGTCTTCCAAGTATTATTGGACAAGTTGGATTGCGTTCAATATCATGCACAATGAAATATACAGGCACATAATTTCTATTTGCAATAATAAGCACATCATTTATTCTACACAAAGGTTTCTTGATGGTAGAATCCACAAGATGCAAGTTCAGGGAACAATCTTGAATATCGGTGAGACCAAGCACATCACAAAGAGATTTAGGTATTGTTGAAACACTAGCACCAAGGTCACACAAAGTATTGCATTCATATTCTTTAAGCTTAATTTTTATAGTAGGTTCCCATTCATTATGCAACTTTCTAGGAATAGAAACTTCCAGTTCAAGTTTCCCATCATAAGCTTTTATCATCGCTTCTACTATATGTTGAGTAAAAGCTTTATTTTGTTCATAGGCATTGGGTGAGATAATAATGGATTGCAACAAGGAAATACATTCTACTAAAGAGCAACTTTAATAATTAAAGTCCTTGTAAGCCAAGATAGTGGGCACATCACTAGTTAAAGTTTTAACCTCTCCAAACCCACTTTTTTCAATTTTATCATTAGAATCATCACCCTCCGAACAAACATGATGCTTTCTAGCTAAAGTTGACTCATCTCCAGTCCATTTATCGTATATTTTCAGATTAGTTAACAAATATTCAATAGGAGAAGTACCAATCATTTTAAGATCTTCATCATGATTCCGGTAAAAACCGGGTGGAAGAACTTTTTCTAAGAATTCTCGTTTAGCTTTCAAGTTAGCGGTCCTTGATAACCCACAAGTGTAGGGGATCGTTTGTAGCCTTTTTCGATAAGTAAGAGTGTCGAACCCAACGATGAGCAAAAGGTAGAATTAATATTCTCTCAAGTTCAATCGACCACCGATACAACTCTACGCACACTAATGCTTACTTTAACTAGAACAAGTATGAAACTACTTTGCGGGAAAGAAACTAGAAGTACTTAGTAGGTGTAATAGATAATTTTGCAAGATTTAGTATATGTAGAGTGTAGGCACGTGGATCGATGATGGATAATGATTTAGATGACATTGATAATATAACAGTTACACACCAGGGCGACACAGAACTAGCTCCAATTCATCAATGTAATGTAGGCATGTATTCCGTATATAGTCATACGTGTTTGCGATAAGAACTTGCATGACATCTTTTGTCCTACCCTCCCGTGGTAGCGGGGTCCTATTGGAAACTGAGGGATATTAAGGCCTCCTTTTAATAGAGAACCAGAACAAAGCATTAACACATGGTGAATACATGAACTCCTCAAACTACGGCAATCACCGGAAAATATCTCAATTATTGTCACCTTGGGGTATGCGGATCAAGACACGTAATAGGTGCATACAACTTGCAAGATAGGATCCAAATCAATCTTATATTCGTGAAAACATAATATGTTTAGATCTGAAATCATGCCACTCGGGCCCTAGTGACAAGCATTAAGCATAGCAAAGTCATAGCAACATCAATCTTAGAACATAGTGGATACTAGGGATCAAGCCCTATCAAACTTGACTCGATTGCATGATCAATATCATCCAATCCCACCACCGTCCAGCAAGCCTACAAAGGAATTACTCACTCCCTGTGGTGAGCATCATGGCGGTGTTGATGGAGAAGGGTTGGTGATGACGGCGGCGAAGTTGTTGGTGTAGATCGCCGTCATGATGGATGCCCCGGCGGTGCTCCGGCGCCATCGGGAGAGAGGGGGGAGAGCCCCCTTCCTTCTTCTTCTTCCTTGGCCTCCTCCCTAGGTGGGAGGAGGGTTTCCCCTCTGTTCCATGGCCACCATGGCTTCCGGAGGGCAAGAACCCCTCCGAGATTGGATCTCTATCTCTATGTTTCTCTCCTGTTTTCGCGACTGGTTTTTGACCCCTTCACCGTTTCTTAAATATCCGGAGATCCGTAACTCCGATCGGACTGAAATTTTGAGGGGATTTTTATCGCAAAAATATCATCCTGGCGGCAGAAGGAGGGCCTCAACCGACCTAAGGGTTGGCCACAAGCCATCAGGGCGCGACCTGTATCGTGCCCTGTTGGCTTGTGGGGCCCTCAGGCATCATCTTCTGTTGATTCCGACTCTCAAAAAATCACATATATTCCAAAAAAAAATCTCCGTAAATTTTTATCGCGTTTGGACTTCGTTTGATATGGATTTTCTGTGAAACAAAAAACACACAAAAAACAGGAACTGGCACTGGGCACTGGGTCAATAGGTTAGTGCTCAAAAAATAATATAAATTGGTAAATAATTACTCAAAATGTCTCCTAGAATGATAATATAATAGCATGGAACAATCAAAAATTATAGATACATTGGAGACATATCAAGCATCCCCATGCTTAATTCCTTCTCGTCCTCGAGTAGGTAAATGATAAAAACAGAATTTTTGATGTGACATGCTACCCAATATGTAATCTTTTGTATGTATGCTCATTGAGAAAAGATGAATTAACAAACATTGACATAGTAATAATTATAAGCACAAGCAACAAAATTTTCAATTTTTCAAAGTATACGATCCTTAGAGAATGTTTACCCCTGTTCATCTTATTATATTAGCAAGGCATGGCTCCGTCTTCACCACATTAATACAAATGTTAAGCACCACGGTGTCCAAGTCAGGCAATTGGATCGTACTTTTTCAATATGCATCAACTTTTTATTCTTCACGCAATACATGAGCGTGAACCATGGACATAACATATAGGTGGAATAGAATGTGGTGGTAGGTTTCAAAGGGGTAAAAGTGGAGAAGAAAGTCTCGCATCAACTCGGCGTATCAACGGGCTATGGAGATGCCCATCAATAGATATCAATGCGAGGAGTAGGGATTGCCATGCAACGGATACACTAGAGCTATAAGTGTATGAAAGCTCAACTGAAGCTAAGTGGGTGTGCATCCAACTTGCTTGCTCATGAAGACCTCGAGCATTTGAGGACGCCCGTCATCAGAATATACAAGCCAAGTTCTATAATGAAAAATTTCCACTAGCATATGGAAGTGACAAAACAGGAGACTCTCTATATGAAGAACATGGTGCCACTTTGAGGCACAAGTGTGGTAAAGGATAGTAGCAAAATCCCTTCTCTCATTTTCTCTTATTTTTTTGATTTTTTTTGATTTTTTTGATTTTTTTAACGGATGGTGGTCTCATTTGGCCTCCCCCATCTTTATTTTTTCGTCCGGAGTCTCATCTCGACTTGTGGGAGAATCATCGTCTCCATCATTCTTTCCTCACTGGGACAATGCTCTAATAATGATGATCATCACACTTTTATTTACTTGCAGCTCAATATGGAAAACTGATTGGATGATATGACTCTATATGAATGCCTCTGGCAGTGTACCAGGATGTGCAATGATCTAGCATAGCAAAAGATATCAAAAAACGGACAAGCCATGTAAAGATCATGCTAGCTATCTTACGATCATGCAAAGCAATATGACAATGGAAATATAAGTCATATGAAGTGACGGTGGAAGTTGCATGGCAATATATCTCGGAATGGCTATGGAAATGCCATGATAGGTAGGTATGGTGGCTATTTTGATGAAGACATAATGAGGCTTATGTGCAACAGAGCGTACCATGTCACGGGGTTTGGATGCACCGGCGAAAGTTGCACCGATCCTCGAGGTGAGAATGGGCAATGCACGATACTGAGAGGCTAGCAAATATGTGGAGGTGAGATTGCGTATGTCCATGGTTTCACATTAGTCATAACAAACTAATATACTTATTGCAAAGTTTTATTAGTTTTATCACAAATCAAAGTACTACTCGCATGCTCCGAGGGAGGAGGTTGGGAGGAGTTAACCATCGCGCGCCTCCAACCCAAAACAACACTAGGATTTTAATGAGGAATAGAAATGCTCACACATCCTCACCATGCCTTTTTAATATTTAGACAAACAAGAAGTTAACACCTCTTAATATCAACACTTCTACGAATCAACAATGATGCACTCATACTCTTTCGCATTACCACATCAATATCATTAACCCACAATTTCTCTTTAATGTGCTACATGAAGGTTTTAATTATCACTCCTTGAATACCTATTATCTTTGGACTAGTCTTATAACCCATGCAAATTACCGTCACTGTTTATTAACTCTCAAACAAATATAAGTGAAGAACGAGAGTTTCATTCTTTCTACAAAATACCTGAACATGCTCTAATAAATATAAGTGAAGCAAAATAGCATTCTACAAATAATGGTTTTCTATATGTAGAGAAACAAGCATCCAACTTCAAATGATATAAGTGAAGCACATGAAGCATTCTATAAAGCCATACTCAAAATATATAAGTGAAGTGCAAAGAGCATTCTATTAATCAACCATGGACCTTCCCAAACCAGCATGGTGCATTGACTAAAGGAAAATAAAAGGCACACGACGCTCCAAGAATTTACGCATATCATGTGAACAAAACAAAAACCGAAACATACCGATAGTTGTTGAAGAAAGATGGGATGCCTTCCGGGGCATCCCCAAGCTTAGACGCTTGAGTCTCCTTGAATATTTACTTGGGGTTCCTTGGGCATCCCCAAGCTTGAACTCTTGTCTCTCCTTATTCTTCTCATATCGATAACTCCTCGATCTTTGAACACTTCATCCACACAAAACTTGACAAAACTTTCATTAGAAACGTTAGTACATAATCATCAAATCTCATCATGTCCTGCCATAACATTATTGCATAATTATAATCTAACATTACCCACTGTATTCTATCACAATTCTATGGCTCCCAAGTCATTGGGGGCTCAACAAGAATTCAAAAATAAGTACGCAAAGCAACTATAACAACAATCTGTGAAAAACAGGACAGTTTGTAAAGATCTGTTTGGTTACCATACTTATGTAACTCAAAAAATTCTGAAAATTAGGACGAAATAAAGAATTTGCATAGCAGTACTGTGTAAACATTTCAGAATTTTTTCACATTCCAGTAAAATATGAAAATTCAAACACTACAGAAAAAGTTTCTGTTTTTACACAGCACATATCAAACAAACAATTCAAACATCCTAAAGGTAATTCTTGGCACATTATTTCTATAATACAATGGATTTGTACAAGGGTATAATTATTTTTGTTGAAAAGTTTCTATAATCAAGATTCACAAAGTTTCCATGGGCACGAACAAAGTTCAAGGCTAGCCCCCACTTCAACGATGCTCGTCTTTCTCACTTCCACTTCTCTTTTTGAAAAGGTTTTAAGTTCCCCACTTTAATTTTTTGTTTTTAATTATTTTAAAAGCACAAAACAGAAATAAATGACTCTCTAAAACTTCCGGGTTGTCTTCCTGGCAGCGCTTTCTTTAAAGCCATTAAGCTAGGCATATAGTGCTCAAGTAATTGATCCACACGGATCGCAATGTATATCAAGGCCAATTTTAATTAACAATGATTTTTAATTTAGTAGTGAGCAAAAAGTAATATATATCATGTGACAATGAAGTATAACTCTCTTTCTATGCACTGGCATGTCATACATTAACAATTCATTCACACAAAGTAAAGGCCAATTCATAGCATAAGTAGTTTCTTGCAATTTTATCGTATTGGAAACATACAGAGGTGAAGATTTTGTTCCTCTCTCTTAATAATTGCAAGTAGGATCAGCAGGCACATGCATATTATATCCATCAAAATCATCATGTGTAGTAGTAAAACGCAACCCATCAATATAATCCTTAATAAGTGCAAACTTCTCCGATATAGTGTAGTTGGGAGAATTCAAAAAGATAATAGGACTATCATGTGTGGGTGCAATAGCAACAATTTCATGCTTGACATAAGGAACTATAGCAAGTTCATCTCCATAAGCATAATTCATATTGGCATCATGGCCAGAAGCATAGCAAGCATCAAGTTCAATAAAAAGGGATATTTCAACTGAATCCAAGGGATCATGGCAATTATCATAGCATTCATCCTTCGGTATGTGCGAATGGTAATTAAACAATGTATGATTTGAAGAGTTACTCTCATTAGAAGGTGGGCACGGGTAGCTAATCCGCTCTTCCTCCTTTTGTTCTTCGCTCCCCTCCTCATCTTTTTCATCTAATGAGCTCACAGTTTCAACAATTTCTTCTTCCATAGATTCCTGCAAAATATTAGTCTCTTCCAAGGCAGTGGTCCTTCTCTTAATAAATTTAATAATATCAGCATTGCATTCATAATTCTCATAGCAATATTTAAGTATGGAAAAAAATTCAGATTTGTAAGAAACATCATCATACTTTTCAATCAAAGAGGCAACTTCAAAAGCACCCTTAAAAGCAACAAATTCTTCTATTCGTTCCACACCATAGTAATCATATATACCATTAGCATAAGAAGCTAAGGTTTCATTATCATTAAATAAACATTGAAAGGGAAGGTGTGGATCCTTTATCTTAGAGCAACAAGTAAAGTCACATCTCAAGCATGCATCCTAAGCAAACCATTGCAATATTTTAATTTGATCCCATAAGTGTTTCCCTTTTTGAGACAATAAATAATCCCTAAAGTACTCACGTTGATACAACGTGTCTCCCACTATAAAGTTTAATGAGGATTTCTCTGGATTATCAAAGGAGTAATTAACGCGTTCCCCATCTCCATCTCCAACAGTATCAAGTACCACTAATTTTTTTGGTGTTTTGTGTTCCATATCCATAACTAAAGATATAAAACAACTAATAACATAAAATAAAAATTACTTAGTGATAAATCAAACAAGCACACACGAGAATATCAACCACTATGCTATTGCTCCCCGGCAACGGCGCCAGAAAAAGGTCTTGATAACCCACAAGTGTAGGGGATCGTTTGTAGCCTTTTTCAATAAGTAAGAATGTCGAACCCAATGAGGAGCTAAAGGTAGAATTAATATTCTCTCAAGTTTGATCGACCACCGATACAACTCTACGCATGCTAACGCTTACTTTAACTAGAACAAGTATGAAACTACTTTGCAGGAAAGAAACTAGAAGTACTTACTAGGTTTAATAGATAATTTTGCAAGATTTAGTATATGTAGAGCGTAGGCACGTGGATCGGTGATGGATAATGATTTAGATGACATTGATCATATAACAGTTACACACTAGGGCGGCACAGAACTAGCTCCAATTCATCAATGTAATGTAGGCATGTATTCCGTATATAGTCATACGTGCTTGCGATAAGAACTTGCATGACATCTTTTGTCCTATCCTCCCATGGCAGCGGGGTCCTATTGGAAACTAAGGGATATTAAGGCCTCCTTTTAGTAGAGAACAAGAACAAAGCATTAACAAATGGTGAATACATGAACTCCTCAAACTACGGCAATCACCGGAAAGAATCCCAATTATTGTCACCTTGGGGTATGCGGATCAAGACACGTAATAGGTGCATACAACTTGCAAGATAGGATCCAAATCAATCTTATATTCATGAAAACATAATATGTTCATATCTAAAATCATGGCACTCGGGCCCTAGTGACAAGCATTAAGCATAGCAAAGTCATAGCAACATCAATCTCAAAACATAGTGGATACTAGGGATCAAGCCCTACCAAACTTAACTCGATTGCATGATCAATCTCATCCAATCCCACCACCGTCCAGCAAGCCTACAAAGGAATTACTCACTCCCGGTGGTGAGCATCATGGCGGTGTTGATGGAGAAGGGTTGGTGATCACGACGGCGAAGTTGTTGGTATCGATCGCCGTCACGATGGATGCCCCGGCGGCGCTCCGGCGCCACCGGGAGAGAGGGGAAGAGAGAGCCCCCCTCCTTATTCTTCTTCCTTGGCCTCCTCCCTAGGTGGGAGGAGGGTTTCCCCTCTAGTCCATGGCCGCCATGGCTCCCGGAGGGCAAGAGCCCCTCCGAGATTGGATCTCTCTCTCTCTCTTTCTCTCCTGTTTTCGCGACTGGTTTCTGACCCCTTCACCATTTCTTAAATATCCGGATATCCGTAACTCCGATCAGGCTGAAATTTGAGGGGATTTTTATCTCGAAAATATCTTCCTTGCGGCAGAAGGAGAGCCTCAACCGACCTAAGGGCTGGCCACAAGCCATCAGGGCGCGACCCCCCTGGGGCCGCGCCATGTTGGCTTGTGGGGCCCTCGGGCATCGTCTTCTGTTGATTCCGACTCGCAAAAATCACATATATTCCAAAAACAATCTCCGTAAATTGGACTTCGTTTGATATGGATTTTCTGCGAAACAAAACACACACAAAAAATAGGAACTGACACTGCGCACTGGGTCAATAGGTTAGTGCTCAAAAAATAATATAAATTGGTAAATAATTACTCAAAAAGTGTCCTAGAATGATAATATAATAGCATGGAACAATCAAAAATTATAGATACGTTGGAGACGTATCAGTCCTCTATTTATTTTCATTAATAGATATTTGGATAGATTTAATAGTATCATTAAAATCATGCTTTGGTGGCAAATTTTTATTTTTAAGAGTTTCCACATCAAGAGCAATCCTATCCATGTTCTTAGCCAAATCATCAACTTTATGCAGCTTTTCTTCTACCATAGTATTAAAAATCTTTTGAGAACTAATAAATTCTTTAATGGTGTTCTCAAGATCAGAGGATAATCTATTATTATTTGTAGAAGGATTTTCATATGAATTTCCATAAGAGTTTCCATAATTATTAGAGAATTACCGGGATACGGTCTAGCATTGAAATTTCCTCTATAGGCATTGTTGTTGAAATTGTTTCGCGAGATAAAGTTCACATCAATAGCATTATCATTTTGTTCAATAAAGGTAGACAAATGCACATCATTGGGATCAACATGAGCATTTTTACTAGCAACCATTTTCATAAGAGCATCCACTTTTTCACTCAAAGTAGTGATTTCTTCGACATAATTTACCTTCTTACCAGTTGGAGCTCTTTTGGTATGCCATTGAGAGTAGTTTGTCATGATGTTGTCCAGAAGTTTGGTGGCCTCTCCTAATGTCACCTCCATGAAGGTACCACCTACAGCAGAATCTAAAGGATTACTAGACACAAAGTTTAGTCCAGCATAGAAATTTTGGATAATCATCCACAAGTTTAAACCATGAGTAGGGAAATTTCTAATCATCAATTTAATCCTCTCCCAAGCTTGTGCAACATGTTCTTGATCATGTTGTCTAAAATTCATAATTTGATTTCTAAGGGAGATGATCTTAGCAGGAGAAAAATACTTGGCAATAAAAGCATCTTTACACCCATCCCATGTTCCAATACTATTACGTGGTAAAGATGAAAACCAAGCCTTAGCTTTATCTCGTAGTAAAAAAGGAATTAATTTTAATCTGACCACATCATTATCCATATGCTTTTTCTTTTGCATATCACATAATTCAACAAGGTATTCATATGAGTGGCGGGATCCTCATTAGGACTTCCCGAAAATTGTTCTTTCATCACAAGATTCAGCAATGCAGTATTAATATCATAAAACTCCGCACTAGTGGTGGGTGGTATACGAGTACTAATAAAATCATTGTTATTAGTATTTGATAAGTCACACAACTTACTAGTATATTGAGACATGGTGACCGAGCAAGCAAAGTAACAAGCAGAACAAGTAAACTAGAAAGCAAAGAAGTAAACTACCAACTAGCAAAGATAAATAGTTTTGTATTTTTGATTTTTATGAAGAAAGAAAAATATAACAGAAAATAAAAATTAGAACAAGTGAATGATAATTTGTGCGAAGGTGCTTGATAGTAGGTTGGTGATACTCCTTGGCAACGGCGCCAGAAATCCTTCCTGATACTTGTGATCTGCGTTGGGTTTTCTGCGAAGAGGAGCGAGTGATGCAACACAGTATATATAAGTATTTCCCTCAGTGAGAACCAAGGTTATCGAACCAATAGGAGTAGCACGCAACCCCTGTCTTCAGCGACTACACACAAAGAAGCAAACACTTGCACCCAACGCGGGCAAGAGGGTTGTCAATCCCCTTGGACTCGTTATTTGCAAGCAAATGAATTGTGTAGATGATAGTTGATAAATGTAAATTGAAAAATAAAATAAAAGATAAATAATGGCAGCAAGGTAAGGAAAGCTTTTGTAAATATATAAGTGGGTAGACCCGGGGCCATAGTTTTCCCTAGTGGCATCTCTCATGTAGTAGGCATACAGTGGGTAAACAAATTACTGTTGGGCAATTGATAGAAACGGTCATAGTTATGCAATATTTATTCATGGCAATGATCATGTGTATATAGGCATCACGTCCATAAGCAAATAGGCCGACTCTTGCCTGCACCTACTACTATTACTCCACATCGAGAGCGCTTCTACGCTTGCCTCTCTAAGTATTAAGTTCATGAAAAACAGAGTAATGCTTGGAGAACGATGACATGATGTAGACAAAGAGAATCCAATCAATATGAATTAACCCCATCGTTTTATCCTTAGTGGCAACAATACAAAGATGTGTCTTGTCCCCTACTATGTCACTGGTATATAGAGCACCGCCAGATTGAACCCACTACAACGCACCCCTCTCACTGAAGATAGATCAATCTAGTTGGCCAAACCAAATCAATAGATCAGAGAGATTTACGAAGCTATAATAATCATGCAAATCAGAATCATAATAGAATTCAGAGAAGACTCAAATCTTTTTCATGAATAATCTGAACATAAACTCACAATTCATCGGATCCCAACAAACGCACCGCACAAAGTGATTACATCGAATAGATCACCGCGAAGATGCGGTGAACTTTGTATTGAAGAGAGAGAGAGAGAGACATCTAGGTACTAACTACGGACCCGTAGGTCTGTGGTGAACTAGTCACACATCACCGTGGGAGCAGCAAGGTTGATGTAGAGGCCCTCCGTGATCGATCCCCCCTTCGGCAAGGCACCGGAACATGGCTCCAGATGGGCACACGGCGGAACAGAGACTTGCGGCGGCGGAAAAAATGTTTTGGGGGGATATCTAGGGTTTTTGGGATATATCAGAATTTATAGGCCAAAGAGGGACGTCGGGAAATGCCGGGAGGGGCCAACACACAACAGGGCGCGACCACCCCCCTAGGCGCGCCCTGATGTGTGTTGCCTCTCTCGTGTAGCCTCCGGTCTCCTCCCGAAGCTTCCAGGTCTTCTTTTGCTCCAGAAAAAAACATAAAAAAGTTTCGTGGCAATTGGACTTTCTTTGGTACTGTAAACTTGACAAGCCAAAAACATGCATAAAACAACAACTGGCACTGGACACTGGGTTAATAGATAAGTGCTCAAAAATAATATGAATTGGTAAATAAATGGCCAAAAAGTATTCTAGAGTGATAATATTATAGCGCGGAACAATCAAAAATTATAGATACGTTGGAGATGTATCACACGGTGACTCTCGTCGTTGTTGGTGTTGGGTCTAGGAGGAAGTGAATGCATATTCTAGATTCTTTTAGATCTGGGTGGACGCTTTGTGCGTCTTGGTCATAGTGTCGTGGTAATGGATGATCTCATAGTATTCGGTGTATTCACAGTCTCCTTCGATGTTATATTTCTCCGAGGTGGAAATCTGCTACGCAGATTACGACCGACGACGTCCTCTAGTCTACATCGACGACTTCCTGACAACTGCTTCTACAAACTCCTAGATTTTAACAAGTTTTCTCCGTCAAGGTGGAGTCCCAGAGGTGGCCACAAGATTTGATCATGGTGTGCCACTGGTGGATGCAAAAGGAAGAAAACTTAAGCACCAAAAAGAGTTGGATTCATTTTCCGTTTTCTATAAGGGTGTGCTCGGAAGGACCCAATGCTTAATATATGACCTTATACCTTTCCGCAAAAAATGTAAGAGGTGATGTAATGAAAATGTCGAGAGTTTCACACACACACGACAACCCAATCAGCACAGAAAACACTATTATGAGAATTTAGGGGGTATAAAATATAATATTAAACATTAAGGGGGAAGGCATAAAATACTAGAAAAGCTACAAAAGTGTTTTGGGAAAAAATGCAGAACAATGAGAAATATACAGGAATCCAATTTCTCATAGAGAAACCGTTTTAGTAGATTTTTAGTTTGTGCATTTTTTTTACATATTGTTGTAATTTTATTATGTTTCTCCCAAGATGCCTGGTTGGAAAAAGAAAATAATTTTATTTTCTCCGGATTTTATTCATTCTATGATGATGAAGTTTTCACATGCATGAAGCCACTCACACATCTTACTATTATAGGAGAGTTTGATGTCATGATGGTAGGTTTGTGTTTGTACGTTCGTTTGTCGCCCCTACTTTCAAAATCATGTCCTATATTAATTTAATCAAATTAAATCTTACGAAACCTCAACTAAATAAAAAAAAATCATTGCCTTTCCATAGGCATACCCAAATCAAATCAAATCAAATCTTACGAAAACCCCAATTTAATCAAAACATTCCCCGCCACCTCTACCCGTACTCAAATTAAATTAAATCTTACCAAAATTTAAAATATTATAGGTGTAATAAGGTATTTTTCAAACTATGTTGGTGTTAAACCTGTAGAATATGTATGCCTCTGTTGCAACACACGGACAATTAACTAGTCAATACTAAAAAGGAAATCATCCAGAAAGAGATAAGATCTAAACGGTTTTGACAATTACAGACCAAGAGTGGGAATGAAGAGACCAACCTTAGACCATGGAGACTAAAATTAATGGACCAAGGGGAAGAGAAAATTAAGAGATGTTTCTTCAGACTTGTTGAAGGAATTTAAATGAAACATCATTGTTCATCTTTTCTTGATGGATTTACCGTGCTTGCTAAAGAAAATTGTCATCATCGCAACAACATAAATTGCCACGAAAATGTTTGTTTTGTCATGCTTAAAAATCCGACATCGGTTTCTTTACATTTTCATGGGGAAAAAGGTGGAAGGTTTTTCTGGGTGTATTCCGTACATAAATAAAAGATTCCTATCGTCACACAATTTTCCCAAAAGTGGCTTGGTTCCAAACAAAACCCTGACCCAGCACTGTTTGCATAATAACAGGAGTAGGGTTGGAGTAGGCCATGGGCTGTCAGCCAAAGCCTAAAGAAGACAATTGGTTGTCAGTTTGTTAATAGATGGGCTCGCAGCCGCACAGCTCTCCGATTGCTCCATCCATCCATTAACTCCCACCTTCATTATGCATGCATGCTTTCCCTTCCTCCTTTATAACTCTTGCCTTGCTACCCTCTCCCTCCCTCCTACAGCAGCAGCAGCAGCAGCTAAGCACAAGCCTCACTCCACATCGCATCGCATCGCATCGACCAGCCTCTCCCTCCGAGGAGAGCTCCCGCACGCCGCCGCAAGTGCGGGCGAGAGCCATGAGAGGAGGAGGAGGAGGAGGAGGGGAGGACACGCGGAGGACGGCGGCCGGGCAGGCCATGGTGGAGCTGCAGGCCAACGGGGCGACCGCGACGTCGGCCAGCGGCGCGATGGTGGTGGGGCTGAGCCCGCTGAGCGAGACGCTGTGGCGGGACAGCAAGGCGCTGCCCGGGGCCGGCGCGGCGGCGCTCATCGGCGAGGTGTCGGCGAGGCTGACGTGGAAGGACCTGTCGGTCACCGTGGCGCTGGGCCCCGGCAAGACGCAGACCGTGCTGGACGAGCTCACCGGCTTCGCCGAGCCCGGGTCGCTGACCGCGCTCATGGGCCCGTCCGGCTCCGGCAAGTCCACGCTCCTCGACGCCCTGGCCGGCCGCCTCGCCGCCAACGCCTTCCTCTCCGGCAGCGTCCTGCTCAACGGCCGCAAGGCCAAGCTCTCCTTCGGCGCCGCGGTACGGCCAGCCACCTCGTCTCACCCGCCCTTTGCCTCCTTCGGTGCTCGTTTTACCTTCACTTGCTTGGCTCGTTTTTATCTATCCGACAGCGAAACCACCATTTTTGGGCATTAGACTCCCCATGTTACTTTCATCCACCGTAGTTAGTGTCCATGCCATTTCCGAGCATGGAGTAGTAGACGCCATGGCGAGGGAGCGGTAGAGCGGCACCGTACGGTCGCGCTCACCGGCTAATCAATTCTGCACCGGCGCGTAGTTATCGACGCCATGAAAATCCACGGGGTACGCGCGCGACCAGTTCTCGATTCGGCTCTCCTTGGCTTCGCACCTGTCCCAGGCGACGGACGGGGGGGGAGCTGTACTCCTACATGCATATGGCGCCCTACCCCAGCAGTACCCCCTACGCTAGTAGTGGTGGTAGCGCTCCTACGGGCAACCAGAGCGATAGCGTGCCGTGTTGAGTGGTTGGGTGCAGCAATTAATACGCTCGTTCAGTTTTCTGATCCCTCGCTGCTTTGCTTTCAATTCGATGCCCCTTCATACACAGATCTCGTACGCAAGCAGCGTTTATTTTCTCTCCGTCGAGTCGACCGATCTTAACGGCGAAATATCCTCCGTGCATGGTTCAAAGAGAAATGGCGAAGGGCCGGCCTGCTGCGACCTACCCACCCCTGACCCTGAATAATAACATAAATACAGACAGTTGTGTGATTTGTTATTCTGGCACTGTTGCGAATTTATGACGATGTGTTGGCTTACACTTGCGGCTTGAGCATCTTTTGCTACTCCAGAGTACGTACTCCCCGGTAGTAAAACTGAGTAGTATCCCGCAAAAATAGAGTAATAGTAAAACTGAGTGATTAGTTTTGCCAGCATGAGACGAAAAACAGTGGCTGGCCCTCTGGATATGTACGTACTACTCGGGAGTAGTACTTTGGATGCAACGAAACCACCAGGATACTACTTTTCGGATCATGGCAACATGACCAATCCTCGTAGAAGAATGCTACTACTAGGTGATGATGTTGTCGTGCATGCATATGGATATGCAGGCGTACGTGACGCAGGACGACAACCTGATCGGGACGCTGACGGTGCGGGAGACGATCGGGTACTCGGCGTTGCTGCGGCTGCCGGACAAGATGCCCCGCGACGACAAGCGCGCGCTGGTGGAGGGCACCATCGTGGAGATGGGGCTCCAGGACTGCGCTGACACCGTCATCGGCAACTGGCACCTCCGCGGCGTCAGCGGCGGGGAGAAGCGCCGGGTCAGCATCGCCCTCGAGCTCCTCATGCGGCCCCGCCTCCTCTTCCTCGACGAGCCCACCAGCGGCCTCGACAGGTACTACAATGCTACGGTTCCAGCGGTACCATGCCCACCGTCGATCTGTGCCTGTGCATGTGCCTGTGTGGTCGTGTTGTTGGAGAATTGAATTGACGGCTGTGGTTGCGCGCGCAGCTCCTCGGCCTTCTTCGTGACGCAGACGCTGCGGGGCCTGGCGAGGGACGGCAGGACAGTGATTGCGTCCATCCACCAGCCCAGCAGCGAGGTCTTCGAGCTCTTCGACATGCTCTTCCTGCTCTCCGGGGGCAAAAACGTCTACTTCGGACAGGCAGCGCAAGCATGCGAGGTACGTACTCCACCTAGTAATCAATTCCTCCCTCCACCACGCTCCAGCCTCAGTATCTATTCATCACAGATCACAGTAAATTCCTTCCTGCCACACATATAATGCATCGGTAATTAATCACTTCCAGAGTACCAGTGCAGTATTTCCTGCTTCTTCTGCAGCACATACAGTATGTCACCCGATCGCTTACCTGGACTTGTTTCCTCCCACACACACGCAGTTCTTCGCTGAAGTTGGTTTCCCGTGCCCGCCTATGAGGAATCCCTCGGACCATTTCCTGAGGTGCGTCAACTCCGACTTCGACAAGGTCAAGGCCACCCTTAAAGGATCGATGAAAGCAAGGGTAAGACGGTCGATAACCTGACAATTCATATGTACTGACTATATAACTTGTGCCAACATGTTTTTTTTCCTGCAAGTGGTCTAATTTCCATAAACTTTGCAGATCGAAAGGTCCGATGATCCTCTAGATAAGATAACCACGTCAGAGGCCATCAGGAAACTGGTCTCTGCCTACAACAGGTCGCAGTACTACTACGCTGCTAGGGAGAAAGTTAATGACATTGCACGGATTGTATGTCCTCTCCGATCCCTTAATGCAACATATATGGTTCTCTGTCCTTTTTATTTTGTGTGCTAGTGTAATTACGATAGCATCCAGACAGCAAATGACCAAATGAAATGCATGTATTGTTTGCTGCAGAAAGGAACGGTGATGGATTCAAGGGGCAGCCAGGCCAGCTTCTTGATGCAGGCATGTACACTTACCAGGCGCTCGTTCATCAACATGTCGCGCGACTTTGGGTACTACTGGCTCAGGCTCTTGATCTATCTCCTCGTGACCGTCTGCATCGGCACAATCTACCTGGATGTCGGCACCAAATACACATCCATCCTGGTAAGTGTGCAATCATTGATCAGGGATTATCTGGATCAGAATACTATGAATTTGTAATAACAAATAGTCATATGAGCAATGACATTAAAACAATAAATAGGTTTAATGTGTTACCTCCCTCTTCTTCACAGGCCAGGGCAGCATGTGCAGCATTCGTCTTTGGATTCGTCACCTTCATGTCCATTGGAGGATTCCCTTCATTCGTGGAAGAAATGAAGGTGAAGTTTCAGGCTGCATCATTTGATATCTCATACGGGAGTCGGAATTGCTATGCACAATTTACTCACCTGCTTCTTGAAACGTTGACAGGTTTTCCAACGGGAACGGCTGAATGGGCACTATGGTGTTGCAGCATTTGTCATTGCCAACACCATCTCGGCTCTGCCATTCCTGGTCCTGATATGCTTCATGTCAGGGACAGTATGCTACTTCATGGTGCGTCTTCATCCTGGTTTCTCACACTACATCTTCTTCGTCTTGAACCTCTACGCCAGTGTCACCGTGGTTGAGAGCTTGATGATGGCCATTGCAAGTGTCATACCCAATTTCCTCATGGGCATCATCATAGGAGCTGGAATTCAGGTACATTTGGGCCTAATTTTCATGTGGTATTCTATACTCCTATCAACTCTAGTCATATCTTCAGATAAAAAAAACCTTTGCCGCCTGTTTCTTAAACTATGATCCTTACGGTGGCCAGTAAATGGACATGATAAATTAGAACTTAATAGTTTCGAATCTAGTGCAGTTCTCTTTACAGGTAGGGGATTAAAGCACCTTGCTAAGTTAAAGGAAAAATAAAACGAAGCCTGTTGTTTCTCTTTGTTACAGTTTTTAAGCCTGTAACTTTTATGGCGTAAGATGTGTTCATCAATGAGAGAACTCCAAACTTCCAAATGTTCTCTAGAACAAAAAGGCTTCGACAAAAATGTAGTACTTCAGCCATCAAGCTTGACAAATAAATCAGTACCAAACAGCATTGTTACTATATATTGAAAAGTAGTGTAGCTTTACTACATACTGACCAGAATAGAAGTATAACTTCATCAGCACATATAAAAGACAGCGTGAGATCTTCCAATGATCTTATTATGGTCTAGGACAGCATTGTTATTCAGCTACTATGTTATGTTACTGCGTTGCAAAAATAAACGTATATGTACATCCCTGGAAGGTTTTCTTCCTGAGAGCTGCACATGAAGAAATTCTCACATTTTTTCTTGGACAGGGAATATTCATGCTTGTCTCCGGATACTTCAGACTTCCATATGACATCCCGAAGGTTTTCTGGAGATACCCCATGCAGTACATCAGCTTCCATTACTGGGCATTACAGGTAAATTTGGTGTTGCTACAGACCACGACAGTAAGGTGGATTCCAGTATGAAATTTGACATCAAACTCTATCCGTCCACAGGGCCAATGCCAGAATGACATGGATGGTCTCCTATTCGACAACCAATACCCGGACCAGCCGAAGATCCCTGGGGACTTCATACTGAAGTACATCTTCCAGATCAATGTGCACCGGTCAAAGTGGATCGACCTGTCGGTCATCTTCAGCATGATCTTCATCTACCGCATGCTGTTCTTCATCATGATCAAGGTGAACGAGGACGTGATGCCCTGGATCCGGGGCTACATCGCGAGGAAAAGGCTTCAGAAGAAGGTGCCTGCCATCGGCAAGACGCCTTCCCTGAGAGGCTACGTTGTGGATCCAGAGCTCGGTCCTAACGAAGGCTAGGAAAAAGATAAGCTGGGGATTGCTGGGTAGCACAAATAGGAGGTCTCCTACCGGTTCTTGGCGTAATATGTATCTATGATCAGAGAAACTGGTAACTTTTATACGTTTTGCAAGGTGAAGCCCGTTTGAGTAGAGGTACATACATACATGTAATGCGTTCAGAATGGCATCGGCGATGCAGGGTGACACATAATTGGACGTTTCACAGTTTGCTGCTGTCTTGGAATGACAGCAGAATAGGCAGAAATGGTTGGGGGCAGTAAAGGCCGGGAAGCAGCACACACATGGCTTCGCTGTATGAGCACAGTGATCCTGCTCGCTTGCTTGCAGATTACTTACTGAGACGACAGTACTATTCAAGTTACAATAAATATCCATAATTGCGGTTAGATAGTTTGACAGGTTTACGAAACATTCCACATGGATTGACAGCTTCTCTAAAAACATTCCACATGGGGTCATTCAAGTTTGTGTTTGTAAATATCTGGCCTTCCTTTTCAAAACTGGTACTCCCTCCGTCCGGTAAAGAGTGAACATTTGGCTTCAAAATTTGTCCACAAAAGAGTGTACTTCTATCCTCCCAATGCACTTTAAAGAAGGAAAAAATGTTTCTCTCTCATCACACGATAATCAAGACCAATAGCATTCTACACATGGTCTTATTAATTTCTACTTGCACTTAGCTCATTGGGGGTTGGGTAATTAAAGAGGAGAGAGATGGTGGCTTGCACCTTTCCAATGCATTTTTTACTCCACTCCATAATTTGTCCTAAAATTTCTAGATGTTCACTTTTCACCGGACGGAGGGAGTATGCTACTACAAGTCACTGCTGACTAGTAACAATAATAGTTAATGCGGTGCAATGAGTGGCACCACGAACTAAAGATTTTAAGCCACCCTGTGGACACGTGTACTGTGTACAGCGTGTACAGGAAGACTTTGGTGCTAAGCTGCTGCTACTACATGGAGAACGATTTAAGTTGGTCCCCTTATGCCAGGTTCTTAGCGTGGAGTACTGTGCACAGCGTGTACAGGAGGACTTCGGTGCAGTGCGTAGATGCAATTTAACCCGGCAAATTTGATGCTAGAAGAAATTGCTTTTTAGAGAACTTGCTTTTGTTTGTTTCAGTAAGGCCCAAAACGTTTCTTTTATTCATAAACTTTTCACGCACATAAAATGCACCAACATGTACATTGTTTCGGAAATATTGTTGCCGAATTTACTATTCACCCCAGGAGCACATATGCTCTAGAAAGCCACTTGGCTGCCCACCTGTGTGCCCCTGATCTTCACTATCAATTGTCGTTTTCATCAAAATAAAATGGTCCCTCTATTTGTTTCCTCTAAAATATGTCCCGGATCCCTTTTAGGTATGCATACGTCAGAGGAGATTCTAACAGAGTATATTTCTGCATTCCCAAACGGCCAAAAGGGATTAATATTCCATAGACGATAAACCTTGATTGGAAGTGTCGGTCAAACAGTCATTATTCTGACGTTAAATGCCATGGATAGTACTGTATGATTGTAGTAGTGGCGTCTAGTGGTGTGTTTACTGTGTTTCCCTGAATGGGACCATCTTTTCCTTTTACAGAATTGACTGACTTCATCTTTTTTTTTTTTTTTTGAGAAACGACTGACTTCATCTAGAGCAGGTGTTTTAACTTCCAAAATGTATTCATCTTTAGAATGAATGAGCAGACCTTCTTCCACCCAAATCAAAAACAAATGGCACGGTGATAGAAGCAATGAGACGAGTAAATAAGCAACAGAGAAGATGCCATGTGCGATGCAGGGAAACGTTGTGGGTGAGACATGCATGTGCTGATAAGAAAGTCTGCCAGCATTGGAGAAGCCGGTGGTTTCATTTAACAGGGATCTGGAGGTTTGCTGAAGCGTAGCTAGCCCAAATAGATCCCATGGAATGAAAACCCAGATTCGCATATCTTGCTTAAGAGCTATACCAGAAGTTCGAATCCATGTATATAAAGCACCGCCTAATTGCAGGGACAGCTGGGTTGTTTTTTGGGGGCGTTATGCAATTCTATCTGGTGTTTTCCATATGAACAAGCAGATCATTGCAAGACATGAAGTTAATATATATGGAAGCAACAAGCAAGTCATAAAATTAAAGGTACATCAGCTAGATAATGCTACCCAACCTAATCTACTGATACTAAAAGCAAGTAAGTACCATGCTGTGATATAGTTTTACTTTAGCTGGTGCCAGGGTCAAGGACTGGAAGCCTACAGTAAAAGCTAATGGATTTGTCCGTCAACCGTGTTCCTGGAATGAAATACTGGAATATCACTGTCAAGCAAGCACCATTAGGAGCAATACCTATACAAAAAGAATCAGGGCAATAGTTAACACAAATTTAGATTAATTTTCAACAGGTTTAGATAAACGGCTGAAAAACAAACCATAGAAGGTACAATCTGGCTTGGCCAAATGACATTGTAGGCTCTTAACTAGGTGCTTCATACTCACTTGCTGCGAGAAAATAGAATGACAGACACCTGTGAACATCTGACATGAAAAGAATAAAATGATGAATGAATAAATAAATGAAACTTGGGAGCAATACCACTGACAGTGCTTCCCCTCTCTCAACTGCCATTTCCATACGAATGGTAGCACTCACATTTTGATCAACAACAGGTGCATTTGCTGAAATTGAAAACCTCGTTATACAAAAGTGAACTGATTTGAGCACTAATGACACCTACTTTGGAATTTAAGGAAGCTAATGCTGAATGCTGATTACAGGAAGCCATAGTTTACCCCGAGCACCAAGAATCCGAAGCCTTTTGAATTCTGAACCAACGGTAACAAGAGAAGTTGAAACTTGTAGATGGAGATCGCCATATTGGGTAACAGTTACAGACAGCAGATCACCAATGTTTTTTAGACGATCCACCAAGTTCTGTAACTGTTGCAGATCAGGAACCTGGACCAGAGTCTGCAGAAAGATAAATTTCTTCTAATAAGCAGCTGACAATAGAAAGATAACACCAACGAAGTATGAAACCTACAAGGACGGCTAATAGCTAACAACAGTATAATAAATTTCTTCTAACAATCATCCAAGTTGAAGATATCTTTAAGATCAAAAGCAGTACAGACCTCTGAGTAGATACAGATATTTCACCGAACAAAAATACTTAGCATTAAAAAGAACATCTGAACTCGGAGGGAGTATTAAATAGGCATCGTTACGATTTTAACATTTTATATTTCTGTAATCATGTGTTGACAACTGTTAGTATGAATTGCATCTTTCCCAGTTTCTTGCTGGCAGATAGATAATTTTAGTAAATTCCCAAAGGCATGACAATGCAAGATAGGAATATCCACATCAATTAAAATGGACTAGACATCTAGATCAGTGCTTCAAACAATGGGACACAATCAAACTTTACTGTATAAATACTAAACATCTTTGCTACCAATAAATTATGTGAATATGTCATTCACATATTCATATTTTTGATACTTCTACACTTCAGATTTTAATTATTTGTTGGCTATTGTTAAATGGATATAATGTGCGGTATCTTGCTGCAACATGGATGTCTTGAGGATTTTTTGGTATAACAATTTAAGAGTGGTTCTGTGCATCAGCTTTACATTGATTATCTTCACTACTGGGTACTGGCAAACTATGTGAATATCAAGTTCGCGGGTTCAACAAACAAAATATGGTTTGGAGGATGGATCCAGGTCACTACTAATTCTATGACTCGCCCTGCATGAATTGGTACCTAATTTTGTTTCTGCGCTCCAGCTTCACAACACACCATCAGAAATTGCATAGCCACTGCCTGCTTCTATTTGACTAATTATTTTCACATTTGGACAGCTAGAGTAGATTATGTTGTGAAAACATTTAATCGAATAAACAATAGGATAGTTTGATTTACTGATGAATGGTAAGAAACTAGAAAATGCCATGTGAGAACACCAAACCTCAGGAAGCTCTTGGGCGGCGTCAAGTGCAGCCTGCAAGCGCGCAACATCGGAGCGTGACAGTGGTTTCGAGATAGGCACGTCCTGCACGACGGCGGAGCGAGCGCCCTTGGTCTCGAACGTGAGGAACGGGGCGGCGGAACGGGACCCGGGGGTCTGCTTGTTGACGAGCTTGACCTGAATCGCCGCGGGGGCGTCCCCGGCAGCCGGCGACTGCGCGTGGACAGCGAGCGCGCTACGGAGGGCGCGGTGGAGCAGCGCGACGTCGACGGAGAAGGCGACGCGGTTGCCGTCCCGCGACGACACGTTGTACTCGCGGAAGAGGAGGTCCTTGGCGAACTGCGCGACGCACTGCGGCCCGTCGCCTTCGGGCCCCGTGGAGCCGAGGAGGTTGTGGAGGAGCATGGCGTGCGTGGGGGTGAGGTAGACATGGCACACGCGGCCCACCTTGTCGATGGCCGGGAGGAACCCTGCGGGGACGGGAGGCGCGCGTGAGGTGTTCGGCGAAATGCTAGCGGAGGGAGGGGGGTTGAGGGGTGTGCTGCGCTGGGGCTTACGCTTGTCGAGCAGGGAGATGCCGTCGTCGGTGAAGGAGGCCTTGAACTTCATGGTGGCTTGCGCTCCTCGATGGATGCGGCGGCGGATTCCGGCTTCGTCTCCTCGGCTGTCGGCGAGGCACTGGTGGTGGGGCTCGCCGTGCAGCCGTGTTTTCGACTCTTCTGGATTTTGGCGCTCCTTTTGGAGGCTTCGCGCGTAGCATAGGACTAGAAGAGGGCAAACCCTATTTGACGCTCGTTAGCGTCAGAAATGTTGAGCCTTCGCCGAGGCGAGCGTCCGGTTGGGCCGCCCACGTACGGGATTGTGTTTTGCTCGGCCGCTGTTGTTTCGTGTGTCTTTTTTTTCTGTGGTTTTTTCTTTCGATTTTCTCAATGTTTTGTTCGGTTTTTCAATTGTTTTGTTGTGTTTTCTTCTGTTGCCTTTTTTTATTTTTATTTAGAGCATGTTCAGGATCTCTCCCATTTAAAACTCCGCTCCGTGTTTTACAGGAAACGAGGAGCCCCGTTTTAGCAACTCCCAGAAATTACGATGGCGCTCCCTCCGCTCCGGGAGCCGCACTTGGGAGCGAAGAGGATCCGAACAGGTCCTTACTCTCTGGTTCTTTCATGTTCTTTTTTTTTAATTTCTTTCTGGTTTTATCTTTTACTTTCTTTTCTTTCTTTTCTTTCTCTTTCTCTTTTCTTTTTTCCTTTTTTGTCCATTAATACTTTTATAAGGAAAATGTTTTGTCGTGTATTTTTGCATTATAAAGGAATGTTTTGATGAATAATTTGTGTTTCTTGTATTTGTTTTTTACTTCTTTTTTCTATTTTGGTTTATTATATAAGAGTTCATCGTGGATTACAAAAATGTTCATTCTATATTTAACAAAAGGTTCACCGTACACTAACAAAATGTTTATTGTGTATTTAAAAAATGTTCAATGTATATTACAAAATGTTTAATGTTTATTTTCACATTATTTAATGTATATGACAAATGTTCAATATGTATTTTCAAATTGTTTAGCGTATATCAAAAAATGATTCCATGTGTTTTTTTCAAATTGTTCAGCGAATATCAAAAAAAGGTCCAATGTCTATTTAAGAAATGTTCATTGTATATTACGAAAATGTTAAATGTGTATTTTCAAATTATTTAATGTATATGACAAATGTTCAATATGTATATTCAAATTGTTCAGCATATATCACAAAATGGTTCCATGTGTTTTTTCAAATTGTTCAGTGTATATCAAAAAAAGGTTCAATGTGTATCTTCTATTCCTAAATAGCTACAACCCACTAGCTAATTTTCCTAGACATGCAACTATGCCACATGAGCAAGCACCATGCACGCAAGTCATAAATTACATTGTTTTTGCATTACTCTATGCATGCAAGCATGGCATCATCAATTTATGCATGTTACTCATAAGTTATTTTTCGCATTAGATTTTATATTGACAATATATGTGTTGGTCACTTGCACCATACGTATGTAGTTCACATTCACATTTTTGTTTGAAATGACATTTTTTTAACTGCAATTTTTTTTATACCACGTGTATTTATTTTCATTTTTAAGCCAACATTATCTTACCATTAGTTATAGATGTTTCTATAGAAACTTTTATGCATTCGTTTAGCAAGTTTTCCGCAGCAACGCGTCGGGGCATCATCTAGTTTAAGAAATGTTCATTGCATATTACGAAAATGTTCAATGTATACTATAAATGATCAATGGTTGATTTTTTAATTTTTTTTATCTGTCACTATATTTAGTTCTTAAAGAATTCACGCTGGGCATGCAAATCATTATGGTGCAGTAGCTCAAGTGGTAAGGATCCCTAACAATCCATCGTATGGTTGTGAGTTCGTATCCTTGACACATCAAACATTTTTGGGATTTTTAGTACTGCCTCGCTGGGTCGGCCCATTCAGATCGCGCACTGTGCGGAAGCTCGTGTTTTTGACGCCCATGAGCGTCAGCTAGGGGCTCTCCTAGGAGAGGTAGTAGGGGGACGTTCCTTCTTCTTTGGCACGTGTGGGCCTTACCCTTTTGGGCTGGCTTCTTCTAAAAAACTGTGGGCCTTATGCCTTCGTGCTTTTTTAACAAAGTGGGTTGCGCCATGCTTTTCAGAGATGGGCTTAATTCTGAGGGAACTTTTACGGCGGCACCTGAGCTGAATTGCAGGAGAAAAGGGAGCTCTCCTCACTGCGAGTGAACCACCTCATTTTTGTTTGTCAATGACAGCCATCTGTTTTTATAATTAAGTACAGAAGGGGCGAAGGAAGCGTCACAACTATTGAACGTTTATTGTAATGCATCCGGTTGAAGAGTATATCGAGATAAATCATCAATCTTTCTTAGCAAGGGTTGCCCTCAAACCATTAAGGATGAAGTGAAGCTCGGTCTCAGTGTCAAAAATGAATCTCTCGATGAGAAGTACTTGAGTATGCTTTCTAATATTTGGAGATCTAGAAATGATACTTTCAAATATTTAAATGATAGGATTTGAAACAAAATTCAGGGATTGCTCGAAAAATTATGTCCGTGTGTTGGAGGAAGTTCTCATCAAATATGTTATGCAGACTATCCCAGTGTACTCCATGGCCTATTTAAACTACCTCGTGGATTGTGTGAGCACTTGAATATGATGGTCATGCAATTCTGGTGGGGAAGCAAAGAAGGAAAACTAAAGTCCACTTCGGTGTCATGGGAGGTTATGACTAGACCTAAATATTTTGTAGGATTGGGTTTCAGAGATTTGGAAATACGCAATTTAACTCTTTTGGCTCTCCGAGCATGGAGAATTCTTCAGGCTTCAGACTTTTTGATTGCAAAGTTACTTTAAGTCAGTCTATTTGTAGACACATCCATTTTGAATGCAACAGTGGGCTCATACCCTTCGCAAATTTGGCGACTAATTATTGAAGGAAGAGATGTTCTGGTTTGGGGTTTAATTCTGCGTGATAGGTGATGGGGCTTCAACTAAGATATGTAACCCCAACCGGTTACCAAGAGAGAGCTCTATGAGTCCGATTATTGCATCACATACCAATGTTTATATTGTCTCAGACTTAATAGATGAAACATCTGTAAGGTAGAGCGATCATTTGATACGTCTTCATCGTATCTATAATTTTTTATTGTTTCATGTCAATATTCTACAACTTTCATATACTATTGGCAACATTTTATATTATTTTTGGAACTAACTTACTTATCCAGTGTCCAGTGGCAGTTCTTGTTTTTTATGTGTTTTTTGTTTCGCAGAAAATCCATATCAAACGGAGTCCAAACGCGATAAAAATTTATGGAGATTTTTTTGGAATATATGGGAATTTTGGGAAGAAGAATTAATGTCACACGATGCCCGAGGCTCTCACAAGGCAACAGGGCGCGACCAAGGGGGTGCCCACACCCTGATAGCTTGTGGCTCCCCCCTTAAGTCGGTTGGGGCCCTTCTTTCGCTGCAAGAAAGATAATTTCACAATAAAAATCCCCTCAAAATTTCAGACCAATCGGAGTTACGGATCTCCGGATAGTTAAGAAACGGTCAAGGGGTCAGAAAATAGTCGCGAAAACAGGAGAGAAACAGAGAGAGATCCAATCTCGGAGGGGCTGCTGCCCTCCGGGAGCCATGGCGGCCATGGACCAGAGGGGAAACTCTCCTCCCATCTAGGGGGGGGCAAGGAAGAAGAAAAAGGAGGGGGCTCTCTCCCCCTCTCTCCGGGTGGCGCCAGAGCACCACTGGGCAACCATCGTGACGGCGATCTACACCAACAACTTCGCCGCCGTCACCACCAACTCTCTCCCCCTCTATGCAGTGGTGTAAAACCTCTCTTCCCCACTCTAATCTCTACTTAAACATGGTGCTTAATGCTATATATTATTACTCAATGATGTGTGGCTATCCTATGATGTTTGAGTAGATCTCTTTTGTCCTATGGGTTGTGGTATGATGTTATTGATATGAGTTGTATGTTGATATGGTGTTGTCCTATAGTGACCTCCGTGTCGTGCAAACGTGAGGGATCCTCATTGTAGGGTGTTACAATACGTCCATGATTCGCTTATAGTGGGTGGCTAGAGTGACAAAAGCTTACACCCGAGTAAGGGGATTGTTGCGTATGGGAGTAAAGATGACTTGATGTTAAATGCTATGGTTGGGTTTTACCTTAATGATCTTTAGTAGTTGAGGATGCTTGCTAGAGTTCCAATCATAAGTGCATATAATCCAAGTACGGAAAGTGTGTTAGCGTATGCCTCTCCCTCATTGCATATGATAAGTATCTATCGTGTTATATTCATTTGCCTATGGAAAAATCTTTCTCTTGTGCTACAAAAAGCTTTCTACTAAACAATTAACTTAATTAATATTTATCTAAACAAAACCTAACTTTTATTTACTTGTTCTTTTTTATTTTCCAAACCTATCTATTACTCAACCTAAGATTTCTAGTTTTCTTCCCGCAAAGTAGTTTCATACTTGTTCTAGGTAAAGTAAGCGTTAGCGTGTGTAGAGTTGTATCGATGGTCGATAGAACTTGAGAGAATATTAATTTTACCTTTAGCTCCTAGTTGGGTTCGACACTCTTACTTATCGAAAAAGGCTACAAACGATCCCCTACACTTGCGGGTTATCAAGATCTTTTTCTGGCGCCATTGCCGGGGAGCAATAGTGTAGCGGTTGATATTCTCACGTGTGCTTGTTTGCTTTATCACTAAGTAATTTTATTTTCTGTTATAAGTTGTTTTATATCTTTAGTTATGGATATGGAACACGAAACACCCAAAAAAATAGTTGTGCTTGCTACTCATGGAGATGGGGAACCTCCTAAAACCCTCGATGCAGGTTATGTGAAAAACATTAAATACTACTTTGATAATCCTGAGAAATCCCCATTCAACTTGATAATGGGAGACACGTTGGATCAACGTGAGTACTTTAGGGATTATCGTTTGTCTCAAAAAGGGAAACACTTATGGGATCAAATTAAAATGTTGCATTGGTATGCTTGAGATGTGATTATACTTGTTGCTCTAAGATTAAGGGTCTACACCTTCCCTTTCAATGTGAATTTAATGATAATGAAACCTTGGCTTCTTATGCTAAGGTTATATATGATTACTATGATGTGGAACAAAGAGAAGAATTTGTTGCTTTTAAGAGTGCTTATGAAATTGAATCGTTCTTTGAAAAGTATGGTAACTATGATGATGTTGTTTACAGATCTAATTTTTTTCCCATGCTTAAATATTGCTACGAGAATTATGAATTTAATGCTAATATTAATGAATTTATTGAGAGAATTTCTGCTGCCTTGGAAGAGACTAATATTTTGCAGGAATCGATGGAAGAAAAAATTGCCGAAACTGTGAGCTAATTAGATGAAAAAGATGAGGAGGAGAGCGAAGAACAAAAGGAGGAAGAGCGGATTTGCTACCCGTGCCCACCTTCTAATGCGAGTAACTCTTGAACTCGTACATTGTTTAATTTCCCTTCGCACATACCGAAGGATGAATGCTATGATCCATTGCATTCATTTGAAATATCCCTTTTTGATGAACTTGATGCTTGATATGCTTGTGGCCAAGATGCCACTATGAATTATGCTTATGGAGATGAACTTGCTATAGTTCCATATATTAAGCATGAAATTGTTGCTATTGCACCCACACACGATAGTCCTATTATCCTTTTGAATTCTCCCAACTACACTATATCGGAGAAGTTTGCACTTATTAGGGACTATGTTGATGGGTTGCATTTTAATATTACACATGATGATTTTTATGAATATAATATGCATGTGCTTGATGCTCCTACTTGCGATTATTATGAGAGAGGAACCAAATTTTCACCTCTCTATGTTTCCAATACGATAAAATTGCAAGAAACTACTTATGTTATGTATTGGCCTTTACTTGATGTGCATGAATTGTTCTTTTATGACATGCCAATGCATAGGAAGAGATTAAGACTTTGTTGTTACATGATATATATTACTTTATGCTCACTACTAAATTACAAAATCATTGTTGATTAAAATTGGCTTTGATATATCTTGGGATCCGGGTGGATCAATTACTTGATCACTATATGCCTAGATTAATGGTTTTAAAGAAAGCGCTGCCAGGGAGACAACCCAAAAGTTTTAGAGAGTCATTTAGTTCTGTTGTGTGCTTTTAAAATAATTAAAAACAAAAAATAAAGTGGGGGAACTTAAAACTTTTTCAAAAAGAGAAGTGAAAGTGAGAAGGACGAGCACTGTTGAAGTGGGGGCTAGCCTTGAACTTTGTTCATGCCCATGGAAACTTTGTGAATCTTGATTACAACAACTTTTCAACAAAAATAAGTATCCCCTTGTACAAATCCATTGTATTATAAAAATAATGTGCCAAGATTTACGTTTAGGATGTTTGAATTGCTTGTTTGATGTGTGTTGTGCAAAAATAGAAACTTTTGATGTAGTGTTTGAATTTTCATATTTTAGTGGAGCATGCAAAAAATATGAAATTTGTACACAATAATTTTATGCAAATTTTTGATGGCATCCCAATTTTTCAGAATTGTTTGAGTTACAGAAGTATAGGTTTCATCCGCATCTTTACAGACTGTTCTGTTTTTCATAGATTGTTGTTATCGTTGCTTTGTCTGCTTATGTTTGAGTTCTTATTGATCCCCATTGATTTGGAAGCCATGGAATTGTGATAGCATATAGTAGGTAATGTTAGATTATAATTATACAATAATGTAATGGAAAGACATGATGGGATTTGGTGTTATGTGTACTAACCTTTCTAATAAAAGTTCCGTTAAGTTTTGTGTGGATGAAGTGTTCGAAGATCGAGGAGGTATCGATATGAGAAGAATAAGGAGAGGCAAGAGTTCAAGCTTGGGGATGACCAAGGCACCCCAAGTAAATATTCAAGTAGACTCAAGCGTCTAAGCTTGGGGATGCCCCGGAAGGCATCCCATCTTTCTTCTTCAACAATTATTGGTATGTCTCGGTTTTTGTTTTGTTCACATGATATGCGTAAATTCTTGGAGCGTCGTGTGCATTTTATTATCTTTTTAGCAATGCACCATGCTGGTATGGGAAGGTCCATGGTTGATTTATAGAATGCTCTTTGCACTCCACTTATATCTTTTGAGTATGGCTTTATAGAATGCTTCATGTGCTTCACTTATATCATTTGAAGTTGGATGCATGTTTCTCTACATATAGAAAACCATTATTTGTAGAATGCTCTTTTGATTCACTTATATTTTTTAGAGCGTGGTCTTTTGTAGAAAGAATTAAACTCTCATGCTTCACTTATACCTATTTAGAGAGTCAACATGAATTGGTCATTTACATGATTAGTCATAAAATCCTACATAAAACTTGTAGATCACTAAATATCATATGTTTGATTCCCTACAATAGTTTTGCGATATTAAGATGGTAATATGTGGGGGTACTAGTGAATGATTGTGGTCTAGTAAGAATATTGATTTTAAGGTTTGTGATTCCCGAAGCATGCACGTATAGTCTCTAATTATGCGATGAAGTTGGAGCATAATTTATCCTTGATTGAAATCCTTTGTGCTGTTATAATCAGGGGCGCGCGATGGTTAACTCCTCCCTAGGAGTATGCGAGTTGTACTTTGCTTCGAGAGAGCTAATAAAATCTTGCAATGAGTATGTGAGTTCTTTATGACTAATGTGAATCCATGGATGTACACACTCTCACCACCTCATATTTGCTAGCCTCTTCGGTACCATGCATTGCCCATTCTCACCTCGAGGATTGGTGCAAACTTCGCCGGTGCATCCAAACCCCGCGACATGATACGCTCTATTGCACATACACTACTGCAAGATGGTCCAAAGACGACACATCAATCAGAGACCCTTCGACGAAACTGTGTGCGATGCATGAATCGCAAATGGTATAGTTATAGCTCTCTCGCCAATAACGAAAACTGTGTGTGATGGCGTATCCATCAAATACGATTCAGAAAATAGTCGCGTGTGCGATCGACGACAGACAGTTTGTTCTTACAAACTGTTTGCGATTAGCGGAGATAACACAAACGGTTATAAAGATTCAGATGTGTGTGATAGAGGGCACATAGTTCACTATGAAAAATTTGTGTGCGATGATACAACAGAGCACACACGATTTAGCGTAACTAGGTGTGTGTGATGTGCGGCAAACATGTCAACAATCAGAGTCGTGTGGGAAGACAGATAATAACACAGACGAGTCATCCTAACAAACTGTGTGTGTTGTGAGCAGACGGTGGCTGGTAAACAATTGTCAGCGATTGTTGAAATCATTGCCGACGTGTTCCTTCATTTAATCGTATGAGATGTGATTTGATCTGTTTGCACAACATATATATGCTATGTGTACGGAACAACAACATATGTACTTATAAGAACATGATTGCATAACCAAAAAAGAACACAATGACATTTCAAATATTGTATCACAAATACCATAAATATTACAAGGTTCAAATTCCATCTTTACAAGGCCCAAATTCAAAGATGACAAGGTTCAAATTGATATTAAAAATCAAATTCATCTTCCTCTGAATCTGAGTCATGCAATATTTCTGTGAAGGGGACCGCCACCGAGAAGTCATTTATCGGCTTGACACAGTGACTTCCGAATAATCTGTCATTTGAAGTTCCAAACTGAATTTCAGCTTCTGCAGAGGCTTTTCCATTCAACTGTAGACGCCTTCGCTGATCAGCAAACCATTTGTTTCGGCGCACTAAATATAGGGCAAACCTCATTACCTTGAGCATCCTTGCTTTCTGAACAAAGAACCTGGCTAATTGAATCTCTGGTTTGGTGCCTAGGTACTGGTTGAAAGTAATTTCTTTGAGATGGAAATCAAGGCATTCGATGGGATTGTATATTGCGCCACATTTTTCACTTTTGGGCCTGCTTGTATCTGCAAATGAAGACAACATATCAGTGCCTAGATGTAGTTTGTACACTATGTGCATCTTTGATTTGTAGGATTTCTAAAATACACTAATACATTGAGATGTGATCGTCAATTGTTCATGATTAACATCTCAAAAATATGTATTGAAATCCTACAAATTTTCTTTAGAACTCATTGTACATTTGTCATTGTAAGGATGGGTAAAGTACCAAAAAATTGAACTCCATTGTGGTTAACAATTAACAGAAAAGGAGCATCACCTCGATGTATAGCTTCTCCATGCACGGAAAGCATATAAGGAATCTAACAATTTCATCCAGATTGGGGTCGATAGATTGTAGTGCCAGGATCTTCACTGTGTGCATAGACAGGGTCAAGCCCGTGTGAGTCAATTTCTGCATGACAGCCAAACATAGGTTAACAAAAATGTGATAAAATGTGATGTACAATAATAAGAAGGAGAAGAAGAATGTTGTACTTGAACTGGGATGGATCCAACCGTAACAAGTTCGGAGAGTTCAGCACACGAATATCCCAACACTTTCATTTTCGGTGCGTCAATGACCCTGATTCTTGTTGGACCTTCTTTATCAAGTACAAACAATCTCTCAAGGAAAGGCGCATTCTCAATGACCATATCGTGAAACACCTCAGCTGACGGCATGTTGCGGCACCAGCCATTATCATAAATCGTGCGAAGATTCATCGTAGCGATGTGGAGGCTACTGAACCCAAACATCACCTGAAGACGAAGGTACTCAAGCGCAGTACAGCCATGGAGCAGGAGTTCCAAATCCTCCTTCGAGACGCTGACGGCAATGAGCTCGAGGTCCTTCAGTTTAGGGAGATGAAGAGCATGCGCGACATTAATCCGGGGGAAAAGGCACTCCCTGAACGTAGCACGGCGCAGCGCGGGCATGAGGCGGAGCGCGGACGGAGGCAGCGAGCACCCATGTCCAGCTGCAAAACTGAGCTCCTCGAGCTGATCTAGGGCGGGGGATAAGAACCACTCGTGAAACTTGGGTTCGACCTTGCAGTTGGAATGGAACTTGCCGATGGCAAGGTGTCTCACTGGCGCAGTGTGCGTGGCGGGGATGTGGGACAATGCGTCCAAGCGTTTGCGATCCCCGCTGCAGAGCTCGTCGTCGTCGAGGAGGTCAAGGGGGTGGAGTGCCATAGGGGGCGCCACCGCCTGGAGAGGATGGTGGTCTGCACGGCAGATTTAATGGGGGAGGAGGGACATGATGGATACCAACATCTCGTCGGGGATGATGCTGATGAAGTCCACGCTCGCCGGAGGCTCTTGTGGTTCAGCATCGACCCACCCCCGCTTGTTGGCCGCCTCGTCCTCCATCGGAAAAGGAGGCGATCCTCGGCGGCGGCCCTTATAGATAATAACGGAGAGAACGTGGAGCATTATTAATGGAGAACTTGGGCGGGGCTATGGAAGGAGGTCAAAGGGCTCGATTTTCGGTGAGCCAACTGCGCCTGAGCGGCGGACTGCTCGCACGCGTCCCTTTGAGCCATCCCACACGGTTTCTAAAAACCATAAAGCGTTCCGGGCTTGGAACCAAAAGAATGAATTACAAAAAACCACCACATTTCAAGTTCATATCCAGATTTACCACCACATTACTTGGGCGTCCCAAAAATCTACCACTTTCCTTGCTAATTTTTTCAATAAACACTAATGACTGAGTCAGAGCGATTTAATTCGATTTTTGAGAGAAAGGGCCCGCCTGTAAGCGCTGACATGGCATAAAACAGTCAACACCGTTTGTTGACCGTTAAGTTACACATGGGGCCCATGAGTCATCAGCTGAACTTACAAAAGGGTCCCTGAAAAATTCACAAAGCACCCAAGAAACAAAATTAGATTACAATTGGACCTCGAGGAAGGCTGTTGTGTTGTGCCCGTGAGCATGTCATCGCCGGAGGGGAGATAGGTGACGGTGGAGGGGCTAAAAAAGCCAACTCCGGTGACCATGTCGGCGGCCTCGGGCAAGGTGGGCGGCGGCCGGACATGTTTCTCTCTGGTCGGTGCACTAGGCCAGGCTCTCACTAGTCGTGACGGCCCATGGCCAGGAGTGCGCCGGTCGCAGTACATGAGGTAGCTCCTCATGTTGGAAATATGCCCTAGAGGCAATAATAAAGTGGTTATTATAATATTTCCTTGTTCATGATAAATGTTTATTATCCATGCTATAATTGTATTGATTGGAAACAGAAATACATGTGTGGATACGTAGACAACACTGTGTCCCTAGTATGCCTCTAGTAGACTAGCTCGTTGATCAAAGATGGTCAAGGTTCCCTAGCCATAGACATAAGATGTCATTTGATAATGGGATCACATCATTAGGAGAATGATGTGATGGACAAGACCCAAACTATGAACATAGCATATGATCGTGTCAGTTTATTGCTATAGTTTTCTACATGTCAAGTATTTGTTCCTATGACCATGAGATCATGCAACTCACTGACACCGGAGGAATACCTTGTGTGTATCAAACGTCGCAACGTAACTGGGTGACTATAAAGATGCTCTATAGGTATCTCCGAGGGTGTCTGTTGAGTGGGCATGGATCAAGACTGGGATTTGTTACTCCGTGTGACGGAGAGGTATCTCAGGGCCCACTCGGTAATACAACATCACAATAAGCCTTGCAAGCAAAGGGACTAAAGATTTAGCCACGGGATCTTGTATTACGGAACGAGTAAAGAGACTTGCCGGTAACGAGATTGAACTAGGTATAAAGATACCGACGATCGAATCTCGGGCAAGTAACATACCGAAGAACAAAGGGAACAGCATACGGGATTAACTGAATCCTTGACATAGAGGTTCAACCGATAAAGATCTTCGTAGAATATGTAGGAACCAATATGGGCATCCAGGTCCCGCTATTGGTTATTGACCATAGAGGTGTCTCGGTCATGTCTACATAGTTGTCGAACCCGCAGGGTCTGCACACTTAACGTTCGGTGACGTTTCGGTAGTACTGAGTTATGCATGGTGGTGACCGAAGGTTGTTCGGAGTCCCGGATGAGATCCCGGACGTCACGAGGAGCTTCGGAATGGTCTGGAGGTAAAGATTGATATATAGGAAGTCCCGTTTTGGTCTCCGGAAAAGTTTCGGGCACTTCCGGTAGTGTACCGGGAGTGACGAATGGGTATCGGGGGGTCCACCAAGTGGGGCCCACCCACCCCAAGTGTCACATGGGCCTAGGAGGTGGCGCACCAGCCCCTGGTGGGCTGGCCAGCCAGCCCCTAGGAGGCCCTTGTGCATGGGGTGGGGAAGGGGCCAAGTGGGGAGGAGTCCTACTAGGATTCCACCTCCCTTATGGGAGGTGGACTCCTCCTCCTTGTGGTTCGGCCGACCCTAGGGGGGAACCCTAGGGCGCCAGCCCCTTACCCTCCCTTCTATATATATTGGAGGGGAGAGAGGGCAGCCGCACCGCAAGCCACGGTGCAGCCCTCTCTCCCCCCGTCTATACCGTTTTTCCTCTAGATTAGTTCGGTGGCGCTTGGCGAAGCCCTGCCGGATTAGCCCCACCACCACCGTCACCACGCTGTCGTGCTGCCGGGGAACTCATCTACCTCTCCACCCCCTCTTGCTGGATCAAGAAGGCGGAGATCGTCATCGAGCTGTACGTGTGCTGAACGCGGAGGTGCTGTTCGTTCGGCGCTAGATCGTGATTGGATCGCGGGACGGCTTGCGATTTGGATCGCGAAGACGTTCGACTACATCAACCTCGTTTCTTAACGCTTCCCGCTTAGCGATCTACAAGGGTACATAGATCCACTCTCCCTCTTGTAGATGCTCATCACCATGGATAGATCTTGCGTGTGCGTAGGAAATTTTTTGTTTCCCATGCAACGTTCCCCAATAGTGGCATCATGAGATAGGTCTATGCATAGATGAGATCACGAGTAGAACACAAAGGAGTTTGTGGGCATTGATATTCAGATTGCTTCCCTCCTTAGTCTTTTCTTGATTCAGCGGTATTGTGGGATGAAGCGGCTCGGACCAACCTTACTCGTCCACGTACGAGAGACCGGTTCCATCGACTGACATGTAACTTTGTTTCATAAGATGGCTGGCGGGTGTCTGGCTCTCCCACTTTAGTTGAATCGGATTCGACAGAGGCGGTCCTTATAGAAGGTGAAATAGCAACTTGTATATCACCGTTGTGGTTTTGCGTAGGTAAGAATCGTTCTTGCTAGATACCCATAGCAGGCACGTAAAACATGCAACAACAAATTAGAGGACGTCTAACTTGTTTTTGCAGGGTATGATGTGATATGATATGGCCAGAAACATGATGAGATATATGTGATGTATGAGATGATCATGTTTTGTATAGATTATCACGACTTTCATGTCGATGAGTACGACAACCGGCAGGAGCCATAGGGTTGTCTTTAATTTATTTTCGCCTTTTTTGCTTTACTTTATCGCTATGAGTTAGCAATAGTTGTAGAAGCAATAGTTCGCGCAACAACCTCATGGCCACACGTTGATGGAGATCAAGATGATGGAGGTCATGGTGTCATGCCTGTGACGATGGAGATCATGCCGGTGCTTTGGAGATGGAGATCAAAAGCACAAGATCATGGCCATATCATGTCACTTATGATTTTCATGTGATGTTAATCCTTTTATGCATCTTATTATGCTTAGGACGACGGTAGCATTATAAGGTGACCCCTCACTAAAATTTCAAGATAAAATTGTGTTCTCCCCGAGTGTGCACCGTTGCGAAAGTTCGTCGTTTCGAGACACCACGTGATGATCGGGTGTGATAGACTCTACGTTCGCATACAACGGGTGCAAGCCAGTGTTGCACATGCGGAACACTCGGGTTAAACTTGACGAGCCTAGCATGTACAGACATGGCCTCGGAACACAAGAGACCGAAAGGTCGAGCATGAGTCATATAGTAGATATGATCAACATGGAGATGTTCACCATTGAAACCACCTCATCTCACGTGATGATCGAACTTGGGTTGGTGAATTTGGATCATGTGACACTCGAATGACCTGAGGGATGTCAATTTGAGTGGGAGTTTTTAAGTAATATGATTAACTAAACTCTTTATCTTGAACAATAGTCTAAGTTGTCTTTGCAAAATTTATGTTGTAGATCAATGGCTTGCGCAGTAGCACCCCTGAATTTCAATGCGTTCCTAGAGAAAGCTAAGTTGAAACATGATGGAAGTAACTTTGTATACTGGGCCCATAATCTGAGGATTATCCTCACGGCTTCCCAAAAGGCTTATGTCCTTGATGCACCGCTCGGTGAACCACCCGCTCCAGTAGAGTCTGCAGACGTTGCGAACGCCTGGCAGGCACGTTCTGATGATTACTCAATAGTTCAATGTGCAATGTTGTATGGCTTAGAACCGGGACTTCAGAGACGTTTTGAACGTCATGGAGCATATGAGATGTTCCAGGAGTTGAAGTTTATCTTTGAGAAGAATTCCCGGATCGAGAGGTATGAGACCTCCGATAAGTTCTATGCTTGCAAGATGGAGGAGAACGGGTCTGTCAGTGAACATGTACTCAGAATGTCTGGGTATTCTAACCGTCTGGCGAAGTTGGGAATTGTTCTCCCGCCAGAGGCGATCACTGACAGAGTTCTTCAATCACTGCCACCTAGCTACAAAAGCTTCGTGTTGAATTATAACATGCAAGGGATGAATAAGTCAGTCGCCGAGCTGTTTGCGATGTTGAAAGTCACTGAGTCTGAGATTCAGAAGGAGCATCAAGTGTTGATGGTCAATAAAACCACTAGTTTCAAGAAGAATGGCAAGGGCAAGAAGGGTAACTCCAAGAAGAGTGGCAAAGCAGTTGCCCCTCTCGTGAAGAAACCCAAGGCTGGACCCAAGCCAGAAACTGAGTGCTTTCATTGCAAGGGAACTGGTCACTGGAAGCGGAACTGCCCCAAGTATCTGGCTGACAAGAAGGCGGCCAACACCAAACAAGGTATATATGATATACATGTTATTGATGTGTACCTTACAAACTCTCGTTGTAGTGCCTGGGTATTTGATACCGGTTTGGTTGCTCACATTTGCAGCTCAAAGTAGGAACTACAGAATAGACGGAGGCTGGCAAAGGACGAAGTGACGATGCGCATGGGAAATGGTTCCAAGGTTGATGTGATCGCCATCTGCACGCTCGCTCTTGTATTACCGTCGGGATTAGTGATGAACCTGAATAATTGTTATTTAGTGTCTGCGTTAAGCATGAACATTATATCTGGATCTTGTTCATTGTGAGACGGTTACTCATTTAAATCAGAGAATAATGGTTGTTCTATTTATATGAGTAATATCTTTTATGGTCATGCACCCATTGTGAGGGGTTTATTCTTATTGAATCTCGATAGTAATGATACACATGTTCATAACATTGATGCCAAAAGATGTAGAGTTGATAATGATAGCACCACTTTCTTGTGGCATTGACGCTTAGGTCATATTGGTGTAAAACGCATGAAGAAGCTCCATGCTGATGGACTTTTGGAGTCACTTGATTTTGAATCACTTGACACATGTGAACCATGCCTCATGGGCAAGATGACTAAGACCCCGTTCTCTGGTACAATGGAACGGGCAAGTGACTTGTTGGAAATCATACATACTGATGTGTGCGGTCCGATGAGCATTGAGGCATGCAGTGGATATCGTTATTTTCTCACCTTCACCGATGACTTAAGTAGATATGCGTATATTTACTTAATGAAACATAAGTCTGAAACGTTTGAAAAGTTCAAGCAATTTCAGAGTGAAGTTGAGAATCATCGTAACAAGAAGATTAAATTCCTGCGATCTGATCGAGGAGCAGAATATCTGAGTTATGAGTTTGGCAGTCACTTAAGACAATGTGGAATTGTTTCACAATTGACACCGCCTGGAACACCACAGCGCAATGGTGTGTCGGAATGTCGTAATCGAACCTTATTGGATATGGTGCGGTCTATGATGTCTCTTGCCGATTTGCCACTATCGTTTTGGGGTTATGCGTTAGAGACAGCTGCATTCACTTTAAATAGGGCACCATCTAAATCCGTTGAGACGACGCCATATGAATTGTGGTTTGGCAAGAAACCAAAGTTGTTGTTTCTAAAAGTTTGGGGATGTGATGCTTATGTCAAAAAGCTTCTGCCTGAAAAGCTGGAACCCAAAGCGGAGAAATGCATCTTCATAGGATACCCAAAAGAGACGGTTGGGTATACCTTCTATCTCAGATCCGAAGGCAAAGTGTTTGTCGCAAAGAACGGGTCATTTCTCGAGAAAGAGTTTCTCTCGAAAGAATTGAGTGGGAGGAAAATACAACTTGATGAGGTTGTTGAACCTTTACTTCAACCAGAGAGTAGCGCAGCGCAGAAAGATGTTTCTGTGGAGCCTACATCGGTTGAAGAGGAAGCTGATGATGGTGATCATGAGGCTTTGGATCAAGTTGCTATCGAACCTCGTAGGTCGACAAGGGCACGTACTGCTCCTGAGTGGTACGGTAACCCTGTCTTAGAGGTCATGTTGTTAGACAACGATGAACCTACGAGCTATGGAGAAGCGATGATGGGCCCGGATTCTGAGAAATGGTTAGAGGCCATGAAATCCGAGATGGGATCCATGTATGAAAACAAATATGGACTTTGGAAGTATTACCTGAAGGGCGAAAGGCTATTCAGAATAAATGGATCTTTAAGAAGAAGACGGACGCGGACGGTAATGTCACCGTCTATAAAGCTCGACATGTGGCAAAGGGTTTTTCACAAGTTCAAGGAGTTGACTATGATGAGACCTTCTCACCCGTAGCGATGCTTAAGTCCGTCAGAATCATGTTAGCAATAGCTGCATTTTTCGATTATGAAATTTGGCAGATGGATGTCAAAACAACGTTCCTTAACGGTTTCCTTAAGGAAGAGTTGTATATGATGCAACCAGAAGGTTTTGTCGATCCAGAGAATGCTGACAAAGTTTGCAAACTCCAGCGATCCATTTATGGACTGGTGCAAGCATCTCAGAGTTGGAATCTTCGCTTTGATGAGGTGATCAAAGCGTTCGGGTTTATACAAGTTTACGGAGAAGCTTGTATTTACAAGAAAGTGAGTGGGAGCTCTATAGCGTTTCTAATATTATATGTGGATGACATATTGCTGATTGGAAACAATATAGAAATGTTGGAAAGTGTGAAGGAATATTTAAACAGGAGTTTTTCAATGAAGGACCTAGGAGAAGCTGCTTTCATATTAGGCATCAAGATCTATAGAGATAGATCGAGACGCTTAATAGGACTTTCACAGAGCACATACCTTGACAAAGTTTTGAAGAAGTTCAAAATGGATCAGTCCAAGAAGGGGTTCTTGCCTGTGTTGCAAGGTGTGAAGTTGAGTAAGACTCAATGCCCAGTGACTGCAGAAGATAAAGAAAAGATGAGTGTCATCCCCTATGCTTCAGCCATAGGCTCTATCATGTATGCAATGCTGTGCACAAGACCCGATGTCAGCCTTGCCATAAGCATGGCCGGAAGGTTTCAAAGTGATCCAGGAATGGAACACTGGACGACGGTCAAGAATATCCTGAAGTACCTGAAAAGGACTAAGAACATGTTTCTCGTTTATGGAGGTGATCAAGAGCTCGTCGTAAAGGGTTACGTCGATGCAAGCTTTGACACTGATCCGGACGACTCTAAGTCTCAAACCGGATACGTATTTATTCTCAATGGGGGAGCGGTAAGCTGGTGCAGTTCCAAGCAGAGCGTGGTAGCTGATTCTACATGCGAAGCGGGGTACATCGCTGCCTCGGAGGAGGCGAAGGAAGGTGTCTGGATGAAGGAGTTCATGACAGATCTTGGAGTAGTGCCCAGTGCACTAAACCCAATGACTCTATTCTGTGACAACACTGGTACCATTGCTTTGGCCAAGGAACCAAGGTTTCACAAGAGGACCAGACACATAAAGCGACGCTTCAATTCCATTCGCGATTACATCTAGGAGGAGGACATAAATATTTGCAAAGCGCACACGGATTTGATTGTCGCAGACCCGTTGACTAAACCTCTTCCAAGGGCTAAACATGATCAACACCAGAACTATATGGGTGTTAGATTCATTACAATGTAAATCACATAGTGATGTGAGCTAGATTATTGACTCTAGTGCAAGTGGGAGACTGTTGGAAATATGCCCTAGAGGCAATAATAAAGTGGTTATTATTATATTTCCTTGTTCATGATAAATGTTTATTATCCATGCTATAATTGTATTGATTGGAAACAGAAATACATGTGTGGATACATAGACAACACTGTGTCCCTAGTATGCCTCTAGTAGACTAGCTCGTTGATCAAAGATGGTCAAGGTTCCCTAGCCATAGACATAAGATGTCATTTGATAACGGGATCACATCATTAGGAGAATGATGTGATGGACAAGACCCAAACTATGAACATAGCATATGATCGTGTCAGTTTATTGCTATAGTTTTCTACATGTCAAGTATCTGTTCCTATGACCATGAGATCATGCAACTCACTGACACCGGAGGAATACCTTGTGTGTATCAAACGTCGCAACGTAACTGGGTGACTATAAAGATGCTCTACAGGTATCTCCGAGGGTGTCTGTTGAGTGGGCACAGATCAAGACTGGGATTTGTTACTCCGTGTGGCGGAGAGGTATCTCAGGGCCCACTCGGTAATACAACATCACAATAAGCCTTGCAAGCAAAGTGACTAAAGAGTTAGCCACGGGATCTTGTATTACGGAACGAGTAAAGAGACTTGCCGGTAACGAGATTTAACTAGGTATAGAGATACCGACGATCGAATCTCGGGCAAGTAACATACCGAAGAACAAAGGGAACAACATACGGGATTAACTGAATCCTTGACATAGAGGTTCAACCGATAAAGATCTTCGTATAATATGTAGGAACCAATATGGGCATCCAAGTCCTGCTATTGGTTATTGACCGTAGAGGTGTCTCAGTCATGTCTACATAGTTCTCGAACCCGCAGGGTCTACACACTTAACGTTCGGTGATGTTTTGGTAGTACTGAGTTATGCATGGTGGTGACCGAAGGTTGTTCGGAGTCCCGGATGAGATCCCGGACGTCACGAGGAGCTTCGGAATGGTCCGGAGGTAAAGATTGATATATAGGAAGTCGTGTTTTGGTCTCCGGAAAAGTTTCGGGCACTTCCGGTAGTGTACCGGGAGTGACGAATGGGTATCGGGGGGTCCACCAAGTGGGGCCCACCCACCCCAAGGGTCACATGGGCCTAGGAGGTGGCGCACCAGCCCCTAGGAGGCCCTTGCGCAAGGGGTGGGGAAGGGGCCAAGTGGGGAGGAGTCCTACTAGGATTCCACCTACCTTATGGGAGGTGGACTCCTCCTCCTTGTGGTTCGGCCGACCCTAGGGGGAAACCCTAGGGCACCAGCCCCTTCCCCTCCCTCCTATATATATTGGAGGGGAGAGAGGGAAGCCGCACCCCAAGACATGGTGCAGCCCTCTCTCCCCCCGTCTATACCGTTTTTCCTCTAGATTAGTTCGGCGGTGCTTGGCGAAGCCCTGCCGGATTAGCTCCACCACCACCGTCACCACGCCGTCGTGCTGCCGGGGAACTCATCTACCTCTCCACCCCCTCTTGCTGGATCAAGAAGGCAGAGATCGTCATCGAGCTGTACGTCTGCTGAACGCGGAGGTGCTGTTCGTTCGGCGCTAGATCGTGATTGGATCGCGGGACGGCTTGCGATTTGGATCGCGACGACGTTCGACTACATCAACCGTGTTTCTTAACGCTTCCCGCTTAGCGATCTACAAGGGTACGTAGATCCACTCTCCCTCTCGTAGATGCTCATCACCATGGATAGATCTTGCGTGTGCGTAGGAAAATTTTTGTTTCCCATGCAACGTTCCCCAACACCTCAATGGTCACCCAAGCCTCGATCTGGAATCTCAATGCTGCCACACGGCAGAGAGCTCGGGGCACATCCCCACCGCAAGTAAGCTCAAGCCCTCCTGCATGGCTTCTCTAGCAGCACATGATTCGTGCGTGCCAAACCGGAGAGCGGAGGCGGCGATCTCGTGGGCCATGCGCGCAAAGCTTGTGGGCGTGGGGACCGGCTCACCGCACGCCAGAGAGGTGGGGCTCATCGGGGCAGGGGGCTACATCGCGGGATCCAGTGTTGGGTTGCATGGGATGGGAAGTGGGGCAGTGGATCTCGCCGGTGCTGGGAGGGAGAAGAGGTGGCAGATGGTGGAGGAGGCGGAGCAAGGCCGGAGAGGTGGCTGGGCGGCGCCAGCCATCTTGTAAAGGACGTGACGGCGGCTCCAGAGAGGTGGAGATCGTGAGGAGGGAGCGGATTCTGAGGAGTGGCCCCTCTGTCTAATTTAACAGTCAACATTGTTTTCTTGGACTTCCAGTGTCACGCCAGTGCTTACAAGTGGGTCCAAATGATCAGAATCGTCATTAAATCGCCCTGAATCAGCCATTAGTGTTTATTGAGAAAATTAGTAAGGAAAGTGGTAGATTTTTGGGGCGCCCAAGTAATATGGTGGCATAACTGGATATGAACTTGAAATGTGGTGGTTTTTTGTAATTCACTCGAACCAAAACCATCAATTAATCTTGAGCTTGTTTCCCGTCACATTCAAAATTACCACGCTTAAATTTATTGCAAATCGGTTCAAACCTACCTAACCTGAACATGTTACCACTTAGCAATTGTTTACTAGTAGGCTATGAAAACACCTACTCGAAAATTGCCGCACATTCCTCTCCCCGTCACCAAAAAAATAGGCCTTTCTTTGTTAGTCGCTCCTCCCGTCTGCCATGGCCGGTAGGAGGGGGGGTTCTGGGTCGAGATATAACCAGGGAAGAAAGACCAAGGCCGCGGAAGCAACTGAGAGGTCCCGTCGCTGCACCGGGGAAGCGCCAGAGAGCTCCAACCACGTCGTGTTTGCCGTAGAAGAGATGTCCGGCGGCGCTGCGGACGCCCGGGAGGATCTTTCACGGAGAGGCGACGGCTCTCACAATCACAAGCGCATTTGCCTCGGAGGCGAACTGGACGAGCTGGCGGTGTTGGATTCCTCAGCCAGCGACGACATGCGTGCTGAGCTCGATAAGAAGGAGGCAGTGATCGATGCCTTGGTGAAGCTGCTGGAGAAGAGCGACGCCTTGGTTGACAAGGCGACCAACCTCGTGGTGAAACTTATGGAGCAGAATGCCTCCTGGAAGAAACTGCTCGAGAAGAAAAGTGCCACGGAGGGGAGGCTGAAGAAATCGCCGAGGAACTTTTGGAAGACTTGGCGAAGCTCCACATCGAGCGCGAAGGGCTGGTGAAGGAATCCGTGGCGCGTGTCAAGGAACTTCATGCGTACGTGTGATACGTCTCCAGCGTATCTATAATTTATGAAGTATTCATGCCATATTTACAACAATTTTATATGGTTTTGGTATGATTTGCATGGAACTAACCCGGACTGACGCTGTTTTCAGCAGAACTACCGTGGTGTTGCTTTTTGTGCAGAAATAAAAGTACTCCAAATGCAACGAAACTTTTTGACGATTTTTTTTGGAACAAAAGAGGCACTAGAAGCTTTGTGGGAGGGCCAGAAGAGCCATGAGGTGGCCCCAACCCACCAGGGCGCGCCATCCCCCTCTGGCGTGCCCTGGTGTCTTGTGGGCCCCTCGTGACCCATCTTCGCGTGAAACCGACGCCCAAAAATCCTATATATTCAGAAACCCCCAGAAATAACCCTAGATCAGAAGTTCCGTCACCGCAAGTATATGTAGCCACGAAAAACCAATCTAGACCCCGTTCCGGCACCCTGCCGGAGGGGGAAATCATCACCGGAGGCCATCTTCATCATCCCTATGGTCTCCATGACGAGGAGGGAGTAGTCCACCCTCGAGGCTGAGGGTATGTACTGCTAGCTATGTGTTCAATCTCTCTCTCTCTCTCTCGTGTTCTTGAGATGCCACGATCTTGATGTATCACGGGCTTTGTTAATATAGTCGAATCATATGATGTTATTCCCTTGCTACCTTGTTGTGATGAATTGAATCTTTACCTTTGAGATGTCATTATGTTGGATTGAATATTGGGTTTGAGAACACTTGATGTACGTCTTGCGTGGGATACCCGTAGTGACATTGGGGTATTCTATTGATTCACTTGATATATGTTGAGGCATCAACTTGCGGATTCCGGTGACCTTGGGGATCTATGCATAGGGGTTGATTGCACGTTTTCATAGCACGTTCTCCGATAGAAATCTTGGGGCACTCTTTGAGTTTCTTTGTGTTGGATTGAGTATTATGAATCTGTAATTGTTTGATGCATATCTTATAATTAACTCATGGATACTTGTGGTGACATTGGAGTATCTAGATGACATTAGAGTTGGTTGATGCGTATCATATGGTGTTATTTTAGTACGAACTCATAAATAGATCGATCGGAAAGGATAACTTGGTGTTATTTTAGTACGAACTCTTGGATAGATCGATCGGAAAGGATAACTTTAAGGTGGTTTCGTACCCTACAAACAATTTCTTCTTATGTTGTCCGATAGATAAGAACTTTGGAGTGATTCTTCGTTGCACGTTGAGGGATGGTTATGTGATCCAATTATATTAGCATTGTTGAGAGATTGCACTAGCAAAAGTACTGACCCTAGGCCTTGTTTTCAAGCATTGCAATACCGTTTGTGCTCACTTTTGTTACTTGCTACCTTGCTGTTTTTTTATTGTTACTATTACAAAAATCAATATCTACTATCATTACTACACTTGTATCACCATCTCTTCGCCGAACCAGTGCACCTATACAATTTACCATTGTATTTGGTGTGTTGGGGACACAAGAGACTTTTTATTATTTGGTTGCAGGGTTGTTTGAGAGAGACCATCTTCATCCTACGCCTCCCACGGATTGATAAACCTTAGGTCATCCACTTGAGGGAAATTTGCTACTTTCCTACAAAACTCTGCGCTTGGAGGCCCAACACGAGTCTACAAGAACAAGTTGTGTAGTAGACATCAAGCTCTTTTCTGGCGCCGTTGCCAGGGAGGTGAGTGCTTGAAGGTATATCTTTAGATCTTGCAATTAAATCTTTTTGTTTCTTGTTTTTCACTAGTTTGGTTTCATAAAAGAAAACTAAAAAAAAATGGAGTTTAGGTTGCCTCATTTGCTTCGTCTTTATAATGTCTTTCGTGAAAATAAGGATTTAGAAAATTGTGCTCAATTGGTAGAGGAAGGGTTTATGAAAATACTTAATGAGAATTCCTTGAATGATGAGCATGATTGCAATGTTGTTAGTATGAATTCTCTGAATATCCATGATGCTAATGATATGCAAAGCCACAAGCTTGGGGATGCTATGTTTGATGAAGATGATATTTTTAGTCCCCCAAGTTTTGATGAGAAAATTTATTATGATGATGGCATGCCTCCTATCTATGATGATTATGATGATGACATGTATGCTATAAAGAATAATTATATATATATGAAACTTTTCATTATGATTTTTATTTTCAATTTGGTTATGTCAATCATGTATCTCATGATAGTTATTTTGTTGAGTTTTCTCCCACTACAATGAATGAGAAGAAAATTGCTTATGTGGAGAGTAATAATTTTTCTATGCTTGTAGATCATGAAAAGGATGCTTTATGTGATAGTTATATTGTTGAATTCCTTCATGATGCTACTGAAAATTATTATGAGGGAGGAACATATGCTTGTAGGAATTGCAATAATATCAAGTTTCCTCTCTATGTGTTCAAAGTTTTAAAGTTATGCTTATTTTGCCTTCCTATGCTAGTTGCTTGTTCCCCTAAATTATTTTCTCACAAAATCCCTATACATAGGAAGTGGGTTAGACTTAAATGTGCTTGCCATGTGATTCATGATGCTCTCTTTATGTTTCAATTCTTTACTTTTATGCGAGCATCATTGAAATCATCATGCCTAGCTAAAAAGGCATTAAATAAAAGCGCTTGTTGGGAGACAACCCAACACTTTTCCTTTCTGTTTTTGTGTGTTCACATGATTAAGATACAGTATTAATCATGTTTTGTGCCTTTTATTTCAATAAAGTGCCAAGTAAAGCCATTGGGATGACTCACAAGATGAGTAGAATTGATGCTGAACCAAAACAGAAACTTTTGACTCCAGTACAGGAATTTTCATTTTTTACTGGAGCGTGATAATTATCTGAATTTTTTACAAAGTGTTTATATAAAAATTCTTAAGGTTGTCCTAATTTTTTAGAATTTTTAGAGACAGGGAAGTATGGTTATACTACAGCTCTTCGCAGACTATTCTGTTTTTGACAGATTCTGTTTTGCATGCATAGTTTGCTTGTTTTAGTGTTTCAATAGCTTATATTTAGTGGTATAAATTATGGGATTGATAGAATACAGTAGGTATCATGTGTTAACAATGATGAATATTGTATTAACAGTACCTAAGTGAATGTTCTTTATTTATTATACTAACCCATCTCACGAAGCTCCGTTAAGTTTTGTGTGATTGAAGTTTTCAAGTTTTGGGTGAGACACCGATATGAGGAGAATAAGGAGTGACAAGAACCTAAGATTTGGGATGCCCAAGTCACCCCCAAGGTAATATCCAAGGAATACTCAAGCGTCTAAGCTTGGGGATTCCCCGGAAGGCATCCCCTCTTTCGTCTTTAACACTATCGGTATATCTTACTTGGAGCTATATTTTTATTCGTCACATAATATATGCTTTGCTTGGATCATCATTATATTTTGTTATTTTCTGTTAGGTGTTATTTATAATCTTGTTTTTTCAATAAAAAGTTCCAATAATTGCCTTAGGATGCTTGCATTGCATGTTTGATGTGTGCTGTGTAAAAACAGAAACTTTCTCTGTAGTGTTTGAATTTTCATATTTTAATGGAACGTGGAAAGTTTCTGAAATTTTTACACAGTGTTTTCATATAAATTATTTATCACATCCTAAAATTTCATAATTGTTTGAGTTACATAAGTACACTGTTTTCATAAATTGCTACAGACTGTTCTGTTTGGACAGATTGCTGTCATAGTTTTGTTATGTACTTATCCTATACTTTCCATAGCCTATATTGGTAGATATAAATTGTGGAAACAATGGTAAATAGTAGATGATGTCTGTAAATTATTGTGCAACTTGTCTTGGCAGTACAAGAAGTGTGGACTTATTCTTATGTGTACTAACCTATCTCACGAGTTCTTTTCGAGTTTTTGTGGATGAAGTTTTTAACATTTAGGGAAACCGTGATATAAAAGGAATTAAGGAGACACAAAAGCTCAAGATTGGGGATGCCCAAGGCATCCCAAGATAATATTTCAAGAAGTCTCAATCATCTAGGCTTGGGGATGCCCCGGTAGGCATCCCACCTTTCTTCATCAACAATTATCGGTTAGTAGCGGTGGAGCCTAAGTTTTTGCTTCTTCACATGATGTGTGCTATTCTTGGAATATCATTTTTTTTTGCTTGCTTTTTTAATAAAATAATTAGATCTGAAAGATTTTAGATGAGAGAGAGTTCTCAAATGGCTACCCATTTACTTAACTACTCGCTTGATATTAACTTGTATCTTTTTGGAGTAGCTTGTCATTTACTCTTGTGCTTCACTTATATCCTATGAGTAAATTGTTGAATGAATTGAATACCATGAAGTTGAAATTATATGTTCATATCATGCCTAGTAGTAGCTTCACATTTGGTTTAGAAAGTGAAATCTTTTGAAGCTTGACAATCACAATATTGGTCATACAAGCAATTCGTGAATGATTAGTATAAGGAAGAGAACTTTCACATACAAATATATTATCTTGGACATCTTCTATGATCGTGAATACCCATTAATTATTTTCAAACTTGATAAAATTAGTTGAAGTTGGACAAGGAAGACAACGTAATGAGTTATGGTTGTGTATATTTGCATAGAAGTTATATTGTTATGGATCCTCCAACATGTGATGTTTGCTTAGGATCTTTTGCTAGCCAAAAATTTGTACTAAGTGGAGATACTACTTGTGCATCCAAAAACCCTTAAACCTTCTTGCCATGAGTGTCCACCATACCTACCTATGGATTGAATAAGATCCTTCAAGTAAGTTGTCATCGGTGCCAAAAGGCAATAAAAATTGCTTCTAAATGTGTTTGATCATTTAGTGTAAGAGAAAATTGAGCGTTGTACGAACTTGTGATGACAAAGTAATAAAAGCGACGGACTGCATAATAGAGGTTGCTATCATAAGGGGCAATATAACATGACGTTCTTTTGCATTAAGGGATTGTGCATACAAAACCAAACAGCGCATGACAACCTCTGCTTCCCTCTGCGAAGGGCATATCTTTTACCTTTCAGTATTTACTTTTATGCAAGAGTCAATAGTATGTATTCTCATTTCAACCTCAATTATTCTCTAGTTGGCAAGCATCATGTGGTGGGTAAAGATCTAGGCACATATGGCCAGTCAAATATATTTGATCATGACTTATTATTGTTGACAATTATCTCTATGATAAATGAGTTGGGAGGCGAAACATTAAGCCCCTATCTTTTTATGTGTTCGATGGATGCCATTTATTCTAAAAATATACTTTGAGTACTAGCAATCATAAAAGACTATATGATGATTGAGTATGTGGAGCTCTTACTTAGACTTTGTTGAGAATAAGTTGAATTGCAATTGTTTGGTGACTAAGAACATAGGTTGTTAAGTTTCAAGAGAATTCATTGTTTGAACCATAACATGTGAATTGGTCGCTACTTTGTCATGATGAGTTTTATGAGAAAGAGTTGCTGTTATGATGCTAGGAAAAGTGGTTGAAATTATCATTGATCAAACTTATGCACTATGCTAGCATTCACACTTCATAAATTATTTTCTTTTATCATTTACCCACTCGAGGACGAGTAGGAGTTAAGCTTGGGGATGCTGATACGTCTCCAACGTATCTATAATTTATGAAGTATTCATGCCATATTTACAACAATTTTATATGGTTTTGGTATGATTTGCATGGAACTAACCCGGACTGACGCTGTTTTCAGCAGAACTACCGTGGTGGTGTTTTTTGTGCAGAAATAAAAGTTCTCCAAATGCAACAAAACTTTTTGACGATTTTTTTGGAACAAAAGAGGCACTAGAAGCTTCGTGGGAGGGCCAGAAGAGCCACGAGGTGGCCACAACCCACCAGGGCGCGCCAGCCCCCTCTGGCGTGCCCTGGTGTCTTGTGGGCCCCTCTTGGCCCATCTTCGCGTGAAACCGATGCCCAAAAATCCTATATCTTCAGAAACCCCCAGAAATAACCCTAGATCAGAAGTTCCATCGCCGCAAGCCTCTGTAGCCACAAAAAAGCAATCTAGACCCCGTTCTGGCACCCTGCCAGAGGAGGAAATCATCACCGGAGGCCATCTTCATCATCCCTATGGTCTCCATGACGAGGAGGGAGTAGTCCACCCTTGGGGCTGAGGGTATGTACCAGTAGCTATGTGTTCAATCTCTCTCTCTCTCTCGTGTTCTTGAGATGTCACGATCTTGATCATATGATGTTATTCCCTTGCTACCTTGTTGTGAGGAATTGAATCTTTACCTTTGAGATGTCGTTATGTTGGATTGAATATTGGGTTTGAGAACACTTGATGTACATCTTGCGTGGGATACCCGTAGTGACATTGGGGTATTCTATTGATTCACTTGATATATGTTGAGGCATCAACTTGCGGATTCCGGTGACCTTGGGGATCTATGCATAGGGGTTGATTGCACGTTTTCATACCACGTTCTCCGATAGAAATCTTGGGGAACTCTTTGAGGTTCTTTGTGTTGGATTGAGCATTATGAATCTGAAATTGTTTGATGTGTATCGTATAATTAACTCATGGATACTTGTGGTGACATTGGAGTATCTAGGTGACATTAGAGTTGGTTGATGCGTATCATATGGTGTTATTTTAGTACAAACTTTTAAATAGATCGATCGGGAAGGATAACTTGGTGTTATTTTAGTACAAACTCTTGGATAGATCGATCGGAAAGGATAACTTTAAGGTGGTTTCGTACCCTACAAACAATTTCTTCTTATGTTCTCCGCTAGATAAGAACTTTGGAGTGATTCTTCGTTGCACGTTGAGGGATGGTTATGTGATCCAGTTATATTAGCATTGTTGAGAGATTGCACTAGCGAAAGTACGGACCCTAGGCCTTGTTTTAAAGCATTGCAATACCGTTTGTGCTCACTTTTGTTACTTGCTACCTTGCTGTTTTTTTTTATTGTTACTATTACAAAAATCAATATCTACTATCATTACTACACTTGTATTACCATCTCTTCACCGAACTAGTGCACCTATACAATTTACCATTGTATTTGGTGTGTTGGGGACACAAGAGACTTTTTATTATTTGGCTGCAGGGTTGTTTGAGAGAGACCATCTTCATCCTACGCCTCCCACGGATTGATAAACCTTAGGTCATCCACTTGAGGGAAATTTGCTACTGTCCTACAAAACTTTGCGCTTGGAGGCCCAACACGAGTCTACAAGAACAAGTTGTGTAGTAGACATCAACGTGACGTAGAGCATCGATGCTCTCGAGCAAAAATCCTGCGCCATGGCCGCAATGCAGAAGATGGCGGAGGAGAGGCGAGAGGAGATGGAGGTCGTGAAGGCAATGAAGAAGGAGATTGAGGAACTCCGCCCCCAGCAATCCATCAAGAATTACATAGTAGCGGCCCAAATCGGTTTTTGTGTCTTCCCTCTTTAGCCTCTTCCTTCTTCTTTTGCCCTTGTGTCTTTGGGGAGTTTCCGCATGTGGCATTTTTTATTATCCTGGATATGTAAGAGAATTATTATCCTTTGCCGGTGTGAATTTGTCATTATATTATTTCGTTCGTAGGTATACGAGTTGAAAACAGACGAAAAGGAAGTTCTCAGCGAGGCACGAACAATACAATGGTTACGTTGAATGGGGCAATGAGATCACAAGCAAACTAGTCCCTCCGTCTAGGCGCATTAACCACGTGATAAACAGCGGGTCGGACACAATTAATTCAGAAGTTGGGAGCGAGGCGAGCGGGGGGTGGAGGTCAAAGTATCGCTTCCCGATGAGCAAGCGCAGTAGACTGCTCTCATGCGTCCCATCGAGCATGCGCGGCGGACAGCTCTCACGCGTCCTGTCGAGCTTGCGTGGCGGACAGCTCGCACGAGTCCCGTCGAGCCTGCGCGGCGGAAAGCTCGCATGTGTGTAAGGATCGAAAGTAGGTCTAGAGGGGGGTGATTAGACTACTTGACCAAATAAAAACCTAACCTTTTCCCAAGTTAATTGGTTGGCAGATTTTAGCAATTCTAGCATATCAAGTTCACCCTATACATGCATGTCTACGAGTATTACAGCGGAAAGTAAAGACACGCATATGTAAGAGGATGAGGGTAGGAAGATCAAACGCAATTTGGAGACACGAAGATTTTTCCCGTGTTTCCGATAGGTGGTGCTATCGTACGTCCACGTTTATGGAGTCTTCAACCCATGAAGGGTAGCGGTCGCGAGAGTCCACGGAGAGCTCCACCCACAAAGGGTCCACGAAGTAGCAACCTTGACTATTCCATAACGGCTTTTGTCCACGAAGGACTAGCCTCACTATGGGTAGATCTTCACGAAGTAGGCGATGTCCTTGCCCGTACAAACTTCTTGGTTCAACTCCACAACACGAAGTAGGAGGCTCCCAAGCGACACCTAACCAATCTAGGAGGCACCACCCTCCAAAAGGTAATAGGCTCGATAGTAACGATGAACTCCTTGCTCTTGTGTTTCAAATGATAGTCTCCTCAACACTCAATCACTCTCTCACAGAATTGGCTTGGGTAGAAGAGATTGATAGGATGGAAAGCAACTTGGGGAGGCTATAAATCAAGACCCATATGGTCGGAGTGGATGATCTTGACCTCAACACAGGGGTAGGTGGTTCTCTCTAAGAAATTTGGGTATGGGAAGTGTGGGTCTATTCTGAGTGCTTCTCTTGCGAGTGGGATGTGGTGGAGTGGTATATATAGGCTTCTCTAAAAATCCAACCGTTACAACATTATTTCCCAACTCGGTGAAAACGAAGTAAAACTCAGTGGCACCGACTTGTTCAAAATGTGGCGACTTTATGCTTTTCGGTGGAACAGATATATAAATCTCGGTGGTACCGATATGGGTGACCTAGGCAGTTACCAAATCTTGGTGATACCGATTTCTCAAACTCGGTGGGATCAATTTCAAGAAATGGGTTAACAGAGAGTTGGTCCAACTTCTCGGTGAGAGCGATTTGCAAAACTCGGTGGGACCGATTCTTGAAAATGGCTAACCAGGAAGTTGGTCACTGATTTCGGTGGCACCGAAAGGGAATGTTGGTAGTACCGAGATGTGGGTCTTGGCTAGGGTTTCTGTCTGGGCTTTTGACTCGGTGTAGCTGATATGAAATGTTGGTGACACCGATTTTGAGTGGTAGGCTTTATGACAAAATATTTGTGGGAGAGCTTGTGGGTGTTTTTGGTGACTAACACTTGATCATTTTGAGCATTTCATTCACCATTATTACCTCACCTCCTTTTGATAGTATTGGCTTTCCTATGGACTCAATGTGATTTCTCACAAAGCAAAATGTAGAGTCTTCATGCTTGTAGCTTTGCCAATCATATTCCTTGCATCTTGGGGTCTCCTCACAATCCTTTGCCAAACAAACATTGAACTTTTTCCTGAAATATACTTAGTGGAAACATTAGTCCAATGAAATATATGTTGTTATTAATTACCAAAACCACCTAGGGAGAAGTTGTGCTTTCAATCTCCCCCTTTTTGGTAATTGATGACAACATATAGATCAAAGCTTCGATGAGAGATATAATAAATGAATAGCATCATCGCTTTGAGAAGTATGTGATAAGCAAGAGCTCCCCCTAAATTTGTGCATTATTTTAAATTTGCGTTTGAATGCAAATGCACAATCGATTAGGATCATGGGTCACTCTTCCATGTCACATACAACTTGGTGGTGCGCTAAAATTAATAAGAGTGAATTACATGAGCACATCACACCAAACAAGTGAATGATCATCATATGAACATCTCAAAGATAAGCAATAGTAGCATCACACAAGAGTGTATGATCAAATACCAACAAAAGTTTGCAACACCAAACGATAAACCAAATGTTTTTGAAAAGCAGATAGGGATAAAAACAACACACTCTCTCTCTCTCTCTCTCTCTCTCTCTCTCTCGAAGCCCTGTGATCTATGACCTCTCCCCCTTTGGCAACAAGTTACCAAAAAGTTCAAAGCCATAGAGCTACTCGTTGCTCTGGGCATAGTCTTCGGTGGCTGTCGATGGAGTCGAGAGAAGAGCATCGGCGAAGTCTTCAGCTAAAGTCCTCTGAGGTGGTGATGTAGACATTGGAGCTGATGGAGTTGTGGCAGGTGCTGAAGAAGATGGCCTCAACTCTGGAGCAAACACTATAGGAGTTCTGGCTTGAGTCTTGAACTGAGTGCTGGTCCGGGGAGGTGGACTCTCATCGTCATCATAATCTGAAGAGTGGGGAATGGGAGCTTCATCCACTTCCTTCTTAAGTTCATTCACAGTTTTAGTCATCCCATCCACTTTGTTGTTCAGTGTGGAAAACTTGTCCTCCACAATCCTCACAAGACTCTCCTGATTGAGCTCAATGGTCTTGATGTCCTTCTGCATGCTCTGAATAGTGCTAATAAGAAGATCAATTTGCTCATTCCTTGTTCTAGGCACCTGAGCACTAGCGGCTCTGGCTGCCTCAGCCTCTGCCTGTGCAGTAGATGAAGTGGGATGACTAGGATCCATCACCACGACATTGTACTCAAACTCTGGCTGGAGTGGCTAATGGGGACGATCGAGTGCATATACATTCTTCTCTAACTTAGAGTTGATGAGCATCTTAATGTACGGTGCATATCCACAAGATCTCTTCTGGTCTGCAGCTGTCCTCTTCACTGTCTCAACTATCAAATCCATCACCCTGAACCTGGTGTGGTTATCAATGTGGTACATCATGTTGATTGAGTAGCCTCGGATCATCTTGTCATCTCCTGGCTTGGGCATCAAGGTGTGCCTCAAGATGATGTTGGTAGTAGGCAATCCTGCTTGAAGATAATAAACTGAACCAAACTTATGTGAATGCACATAATCTGCAGGGACCTCCTTATACATATTTACCATGGAGTTGTGATTCATCTTTGCTTCAGCATATACATCCAAATCACATTCTTGTACCCGTGGGGCTCCTATGATGGTAGCCCACTCATCAACAATGGATTGGTACCTCGTACCTTCAGTCATCCAAACAATCCTGCCATCTGGATAGAAGTGAGTAATAGAGTAGAACTACATGATCATCTCATCATTCCAGGCAGTGAACTCTCTTCCAACAAAGTTTGCAATATCAATGCGTTGGAAGTTGTCTTGCACATTTTCCTTGATGAAGGCCCAGTCAACATATCTCATGTCACTGACTGCTGGGCTTTTGTCCAATAAGATAGTCTCATAAAATTCCTGCTGTTCCTTGGTGTGAAATCTGGCATCCACAACAGTCCTTCTCCTGGAGGCATAGGGGTCATTTGCTCTCCACAACCTCAGACCTGAATCTTTCCTCTTCTTCATATCCTCAGCTATAGGATGAGCATCATCATGCTCTGGCATATGTGGCCTTAGTTTTCTCAAAACCGGCATGTTTTCTTCCTCTACATCTCTAGAAGTAGAACCCTTGTTCTTTGCAGCTAGAGGGATGTCTCTGGTTGTCCTCTTGGGCTTTGGAGCAACTGGTTTCTTGGGTGCAGATTTCTTGCTCTTTGATGGAGCTTGCTTTGGCATAGCATCTGCAAGAAGCTTTTTCTTCTTGGCAGGAGGAGCCTTGGCAGCTGGCTCTTCCTCTTCTTCATCATCAGCTGGATCCTCATACATGGAGGTGGGTCTGCCAAGGACCCTGCCAATCCTCTTTCTGTCTCTCTTCTTGTCACCTGCCTTCTTAGGCATAGAACTCTTTGATGGCACAACAGAAATAGATGTGTTAGCCTTGGCACTCTCAGGTGCCCTCATAGTATCAGCACTGGCATAAACCTTCTTGACAGGTTTCTTGGAACTAGTAGCATCTGTAGCTGTGCTCTTGGCAGTCTTCTCTTTCTGCCTCTTGGCTATCTCTTCTTCTAGCACAAAATCAGAATCTTCGTCATCAAAAATTAGCTTCTTCCTTGCCCTAGTGGCAGCCTTGGGCAAATGAGGTGAGTTGGGGTTATCATCATAAGAAAATGAGCTAGCTTCAGGGCTAGTGCCTGAACTCATGTCCACATCTCTCTCTTTGAAGTTGTTCTGACAGTCATCTGATCCTGATATGCTGACCCTATGAATAGAGCATAGAAGAGCAGAGAGGTGGAACATCACAAAATGCAGAAGATTTTCTCAAATTTGAACTCAAATTCTTAGTTTTGAAATTTTGCTAAGTGGGTTTCGGTACCACCGAGTTAGAAAATTTCGGAGCCACCGAGACTGACACTCTCATGTAACAGAAACTTGGCAGCCCTTTTTGATGGGACCGAAAAGAGGTACTCGGTTTCATCGAGAGTGTTCTCAGTTGCCCTAAACCATATATCGGTACAATCGATATTTCCAACTCGGTGTCACCGAGACACACTTGGTGGAAACTCAACCCTAAAAATTTTCATTCTCCTATTTTAATGGAGGTATTTCAAGGATGGATCAATCTCAAACTGTGGCATATAGACGGAACGGCCCTAATGCGCAAGAATTAGACAGTGGAGCGCAGGAGGGGATCGGAATCTCACCCTAACTCGACGAGGATTTCGCTACGGCGACGACGACGGTGAAGATTCCGCCGACGGCGAAGATCGCAGCGGTGAGGGCGCATGGGGAGCCAAGGGCGACGACCAGGGGTCCACGAGCGGGAGCTAGGGTTTGGAGGAATCGGACATTTGAAGGTTTGATTTCAAAATTCGGGTCCGCTAGAATATATACCCTTCGCTGTCGGTGACACTGGTTCAAAATTATCGGTGCCACCGAGTTCCTCAACCGTCAGTTGACAGGGAAACTCGGTGAAGCCAAGAATATGGAATCGGTGTTACCAAGATGGGAAAATCAGATCAACCCTAGGCCTCGATGAGACCGAGATTTTTGTGTTGGTTCCACCGAGTTGCACTTAGGAGGTTTTGGTGGTCAGCTCTTGACGAAACGGAACTCCGAGTGCTCCTCACACAGAGGGTTCGAGAAGTGCTTGTTCAAGTTTTGTGATGTAGTATGAATAGAATTTGAGACGAGAAAGCATAGATAGCTAGAGAGAGGTCCTAGGCATTCTTGTATATCCAATTGGCCAAATAAAAATGAAACCCAAATAAAAACAATTGGATATCCTCGAATGAGTAAAGACATGCAGACCAACATGCTCACGCAATAAGATGTCAAATGAAATATGGCAAACATGCAAAACCACTCTAGTATCTACCAAGCACTTGGGCGATGACGGAGTCATCTATATATGATTATATTGACTTAGGAGCCAAGTAAGAATACTTGATCATAGGTCATACTCATCGTTTAAGCACAAGTGGGGTTACCACTTTTACATAAAGCATTTAATGTGTTCACATCTTCAAGAGATGCTTTAACTCAAGTCTTAGAGTAAAGCTCCCCCTTGATGTGACATCCCCCCTAAGAGGGATAAACTAACCTTGGGTTTGTCGTAGAAGACTTCATGTGGGTGATGTAGTGCTGGATGCTCATAGTTGATGAAGATGATCTTGAGTTGGGAGCAATCCTCATTGTTTCTTACTCTTCTCACCTACATGGGTTAGTCCCAAACAAGAGACACATACAAGGATATCTATGGACATGGAGTGCAATGTATACATGATGATGTCCATGGATTATTTCATTACCTTGTCTCTTGCTTACCTTTGAGGGAATGTGTGACTCCTTGAACTATTGCATGAGGTTGAAGTTGATTGCAAATAGTCTTTGCCAATAATGAATATGAGTGAATTTTGTTGGCGGAGTCACCCCTCAAGAACTTCTCTAGTTCTTCTTCTTTGGGATCCACATCAACTTGATGGGAATCCTTGGAGTTGAAGTAGCACTTGTAGAAGTTGAGCTTGTGGTAGCTGATAAGTCCATTTTGCATCATGATTTCCTACTGTTATTTATTATGTTTTGTTGAATAATAATGCTTTAGGGAGTGATTCTAATGCCTTTTCTCTCATAATATGCAAGGTTTACACAAAGAGGGAGAATACCGGCAGCTGGAATTCTGGACGTGAAAAAAGCACATCAGAGATACCAATTCTGCACATCCCCAATGGAGCTGAAACTTTACGGAGATTATTTTTAGAATTAATAAAAAATACTGTAGCAAAGAACTACCAGAGGGGGCCACCCTAGTGGGCACAAGACACCAGGGCACGCTAGGCCCCCCTGGGCGCCCTGGTGGGTTGTGCCCTCCTCGGCCCACCTTCGGTGCCCATCTTCTGGTATGTAATCACTTTTGACCTAGAAAAAAAATAAGAGGAGTACTTTCGGGACGGAGCGCGCCGTGTCCAGGCGGAACTTGGGCAGGAGCACTTTTGCCCTCCGGCGGAGCGATTCCGCCAGGGGAACTTCCCTACAGGAGGGGGAAATCGAAGCCATCGTCATCACCAACACCCCTCTCATCTTTGGGAGGCCAATCTTCATCAACATCTTCAACAGCACCATCTCCTCTCAAACCCTAGTTCATCTCTTGTGTTCAATCTTTGTATCGGAACCTCAGATTGGTACATGTGGGTGACTAGTAGTGTTGATTACCTTACGTAGTTGATTACTATATGGTTTATTTGGTGGAAGATTATATGTTCAGATCCATTATGCTATTCAGTACACCTCTGATCTTGAGCATGATTATTATTTGTGAGTAGTTACCTTTGTTCTTGAGGTCACGGGAGAAGTCATGTTGCAAGTAATCATGTGAATTTGATATGTGTTCGATATTTTGATGATATGTATGTTGTGATTCCCTTAGTGGTGTCATGTGAATGTCGACTCCATGACACTTCACCATTCATGGGCCTAAGGGAATGCATTGTGGAGTAGTTATTAGATGATGGGTTGCTAGAGTGACAAAAGCTTAAACCCTAGTTTATGCGCTACTTCGTAAGGGGCTGATTTGGATCCAAACGTTTAATGCTATGGTTAGATTTTATCTTAATACTTTTCTCGTAGTTGCGGATGCTTGCGAGGGAGTTAATCATAAGTGGGAGGTTGTTCAAGTAAGAACATCACCCAAGCACCGGTCCACCCACATATCAAATTATCAAAGTAGCGAACACGAATCAAACCAACATGATAAATGTGACTAGATGAAATTCCCGTGTACCCTCAAGAACACTTTGCCTATTATTAGAGATTGTTCTGGCCTGTCCTTTGCCACAAAAGGATTGGGCTACCTTGCTGCACCTTATTTACCGTTACCGTTACTTGCTCGTTACCAATTACCTTGCTATCAAACTATCGGTTACCTACAATTTCAGTGCTTGCAGAAATTACCTTGCTGAAAACCGCTTGTCATTTCCTTCTGCTCCTCTTTGGGTTCGACACTCTTACTTATCGAAAGGACTACGATTGATCCCCTATACTTGTGGGTCATCAAGACTCTTTTCTGGTGCCGTTGCCGGGGAGTGAAGCGCTCTTGGTAAGTGGAGATCGATAAGGAAAAACTTATACTACGTGCTGAAATTTATTGTTACTTGCTACTATGGAAAACAATGCTTTGAGGGGTTTGTTCGGGGTATCTTCACCTCGACCGGAACCACAATTAGTTGCCCCTCAACCTACTGCACCTACTGAAAATATTGGTTATGAAATCCCTTCAGGTATGTTAGAACAACTGCTTGCTAAACCTTATGCAGGAGATGGAACTGAACATCCTGATATGCACTTATTATATGTGAACGAAATTTGTAGATTATTTAAGCTTGCAGGTTTACCCGGAGATGAAGCTAAGAAGAAAGTTTTCCCTTTATCTTTAAAGGGAAAAGCATTGACATGGTATAGGATATGTGATGATCTTGGATCGTGGAACTGGAATCGTTGTCAATTGGAATTCCACCAAAAGTTTTATCCCATGCATCTAGTTCACCGTGATCGGAATTATATATATAGTTTTTGGCCTCGTGAAGGAGAAAGCATCGCTCTAGCTTGGGGGAGGCATAAGTCGATGTTATACTCATGCCCCAATCATGACATCCCGAGAGAAGTTATCATTCAGAATTTTTATGCTCGGCTTTCTCGTAATGATCAATCCATGCTTGATACTTCTTGTGCTGGTTCTTATATGAAGAAGACTATTGAATTCAAGTGGGATCTCTTAGAAAGAATTAAATGCAACTCTGAAGATTGGGAACTCGACGAAGGTAATGAGTCAGGTATAAAGCTTGAGTTTGATTGTGTTAAATCTTTTATGAATACCGATACTTTTCACAAGTTTAGCACTAAATATGGACTTGACTCCGAGATAGTAGCCTCTTTCCGTGAAGCATTTGCTACTCACGTTGATCTCCTTACGGAGAAGTGGTTTAAATATCATCCCCCTATTACAGAAGAAATTAAAGAACCGGTCATAGCTAAAGATGAAACCATCATTTACAATGTTGATCCAGTTGTGCCTACCGCTTATATTGAAAAACCACCTTTCCATGTTAGGATAAAGGAACATGCTAATGTATCAACTGTGGTTCGTAAGAGTAATATAAGAGCACCTAAGCCCCCTGAACAAATTAAAGTAGAACCTAGTGTTGCTATGGTTAAAGATCTCTTGGTAGAAAATATTGATGTGCATGTAATCTACTTCTGTGATGAAGCTGCTAGAATTGCTAAACCTGATGAAAAAGATAAGCATAGACCCATAGAAGGCATGCCTGTTGTCTCAGTCAAAATAGGAGATCATTGCTATCATGGTTTATGTGATTTGGGTGCTAGTGTGAGTGCTATCCCTTTTACCTTATACCAAGAAATTATGGATGAAATAGCACCTGCTGAAATAGAAGACATTGATGTTACTATTAAACTTGCTAATAGAGACACCATCACACCACTTGGGATTGTTAGAGATGTTGAAGTCTTGTGTGGGAAAGTAAATACCCTACTGATTTTCTAGTTCTTGGTTCCCCACAAGATGACTTTTGTCCCATTATCTTTGGTAGACCTTTCTTGAGCACCGTCAATGCTAAAATAGACTGTGAAAAACAAACTGTCGGTGTCAGTTTTGGTGGTGTGTCTCATGAGTTTAATTTTTCCAAGTTTAGTAGACAACCTTGTGATAGAGCGTTATCTAGTAAGGATGAAATAATTGGTCTTGCTTCTATTGCCGTGCCTCCTACCGATCCGTTAGAACAATATTTGCTTGACCATGAAAATGGTATGCACTTGCGTGAAAGAAATGAAATAGATCAAATTTTCTTTGAACAACAACCTCTCCTGAAACACAATTTGCCTATTGAAACTCTTGGAGGGCCTCCTCCACCTAAAGGTGATCCTGTGTTTGAATTAAAGCAATTGCCTGACACTTTGAAGTATGCTTATCTTGATGAGAAAAAGATATATCCTGTTATTATTAGTGATAACCTTTCAGAACATGAAGAAGAAAGATTATTAAAAGTTCTAAGGAAGCACCGGGCTGCTATTGGATATACTCTTGATGATCTGAAGGGCATTAGTCCCACTCTATGTCAGCACAAGATTAATATGGAACCTGATGCGAAACCCGTTGTGGATCATCAACGGCGATTAAATCCTAAGATGAAAGAAGTGGTAAGAACTGAAATATTGAAGCTTCTGGAAGCAGGTATAATCTACCCCATTGCTGATAGTAGATGGGTGAGTCCCTTTCATTGTGTCTCTATGATCTTCTAAAGTAGATTCATGGGCTAACTTAAGAGTGTTTAATTCTTTAGTTAGTAGTTCTATTTCCTTCTTATCATCATCACACGACTTATCTTGACTAGCATGATCATTATCTAGCTCATTTTGACTAATATCACTAGTTTTATCAAATAGCAAGTCATCATCTCCAAGTAAGTCATCCTCATCACTATTGAAGTCAATGTATTTGGGGTGTGATACCTTGGGGCCTTTAGCCATGAAGCAACTTCCACTCCCTTCATTTGGTGAATCAAATATGTCGTAGGAGTTGGAGGAAATGAGTGCAAGTCCGGCAACACCTTCATCTTGACTATAGTCGGAGTCGGAGTGATAGCTTCTCTCGGAGTGATTGTCGGATTCGGAGCCGGAAACCCATTCACCAACATGAGCTTGATGTCTTCTTCTTGTGTAGCTCGTGGTGTACTTGTCCTTCTTCTCCGAGTCCATACTTCTCATTGAGGGTCTTCGTTCATAACGATCATCTCTACTCCTTCTCTCTCTTCGAGGTGACTCATCTCTTGAGCCTTTTATTCTAGGTGACTCTTCTCTTCTCTTGTGGGGGGCCATGCACTCATTGGAGTAGTGTCCGGGCCATCCACAATTTTAACAATTCCGGCCACGACTAGATGAACGCTTCTCTTCATATATTGAGTTGGAGTTTCTCTCTTTGCCTCTACTCTTGTAGAACTTGTTGAATTTCTTGACCATGTGGCTTATCTCTTCATTGGTTACAAGGTTGTCACTTGATGTAGCGGGAGTGTCACTTATAGCTTTGTAAGCACCGCTTGACTTGGTGTGAAGTTCTTCCTTGTCTTTGAGTGACATCTCATGAGCAACAATCCTTCCAATCACTTCCGTAGGCTTGAGATCTTTGTAGTTTGGCATCATTTGGATCAATGTGCACACGGTGTCGTACTTTCCATCCAAGGCTCTAAGGATCTTCTTGATGATGAATTTGTCAGTCATTTCTTCGCTTCCTAAGCCGGCAATCTCATTTGTGATGAGAGCAAGCCTAGAGTACATTTCCGCAACTCCTTCACCATCCTTCATCTTGAACTTGTCAAGTTGACTTTGACACACATCCAACTTATATTCCCTGACGGATTCGGTACCTTCGTGCATATCAACCAAAGTATCCCAAATTTCCTTTCCATTCCCAAGACGGCTGATTTTGTTGAATTCTCCGGGGCATAGGCAGTTGAATAGAATGTCACATGCTTGAGCGTTGTATTGCAACATCTTCAATTCTTCCACGGTCGCTTCACGATCCGGTTCCTTTCCATCACCAAAGAATTCACCTTGCAAGCTAACACGAACAACAGCCCATACGGCGGGGTTATGACCAAGAATATGCATTTTCATCTTATGCTTCCAACTAGCAAAATTTGTACCATCGAAATATGGACCTCTACAGTGATAGTTTACCTCACTAGATGCCATACTCTCCTTGGTTGTGAGACCAATGCAATGGATATGGAAGCTCTGATATCACTTGTAGGGATCGAAAGTAGGTCTAGAGGGGGGGGGGGGGGGTGATTAGACTACTTGACCAAATAAAAACCTAACCTTTTCCCAAGTTAATTGGTTGGCAGATTTTAGCAATTCTAGCATATCAAGTTCACCCTACACATGCATGTCTACGAGTATTGCAGCGGAAAGTAAAGAAACACATATGTAAGAGGATGAGGGTAGGAAGATAAAACGCAATTTGGAGACACGAAGATTTTTCCCGTTGTTCCGATAGGTGGTGCTATCGTACATCCACGTTTATGGAGTCTTCAACCCACGGAGGGTAGCGGTCGCCAGAGTCCACGGAGGGCTCCACCCACAAAGGGTCCACGAAGTAGCAACCTCGACTATTCCATAACGGCTTCCGTCCACGAAGGACTAGCCTCACTATGGGTAGATCTTCACGAAGTAGGCGATCTCCTTGCCCGTACAAACTTCTTGGTTCAAATCCACAACACGAAGTAGGAGGCTCCCAAGCGACACCTAACCAATCTAGGAGGCACCACCCTCCAAAAGGTAATAGGCTCGATAGTAACGATGAACTCCTTGCTCTTGTGTTTCAAATGATAGTCTCCTCAACACTCAATCACTCTCTCACATAGTTGACTTGGGTAAAAGAGATTGATTGGATGGAAAACAACTTGGGGAGGCTAGAAATCAAGATCCATATGGTTGGAGTGGATGATCTTGACCTCAACACAAGGGTAGGTGGTTCTCTCTCAGAAATTTGGATATGGGAAGTGTGGGCCTGTTCTGAGTGCTTCTCTTGCGAGTGGGATGTGGTGGAGGGGTATATATAGGCTTCTCCAAAAATCCAACCATTACAACATTATTGCCCAACTCGGTGAAACTCAAGTAAAACTCGGTGGCACCGACTTGTTCAAAATGTGGCAACTTTAGGCTTTTCGGTGGAACCGATATATAAATCTCGGTGGTACCGATATGGGTGACCTAGGCAGTTACCAAATCTCGGTGATACCGATTTCAAGAAATGGGTTAACAGAGAGTTGGTCCAACATCTCGGTGAGACCGAGTTGCAAAACTCGGTGGGGCCGATTCTTGAAAATGGCTAACCAGGAAGTTGGTCACTAATTTCGGTGGCATCGAAAGGGAATGTTGGTAGTACCGAGATGTGGGTCTTGGCTAGGGTTTCTGTCTGGGCTTTTGACTCGGTCTAGCCGATATGAAATGTTGGTGACACCGATTTTGAGTGGTAGGCTTTATGACAGAATATTTGTGGGAGAGCTTGTGGGTGTTTTTTGTGACTAACACTTGATCATTTTGAGCATTTCATTCACCATTATTACTTCACCCCCTTTTGATATTGGCTTTCCTATGGACTCAGAGTGATTTCTCACAAAGCAAAATGTAGAGTCTTCATGCTTGTAGCTTTGCCAATCCTATTCCTTGCATCTTGGAGTCTCCTCGCAATCCTTTGCCAAACAAACATTGAACTTTTTCCTGAAATATAGTTAGTGGAAACATTAGTCCAATGAAATATATGTTATTATTAATTACCAAAACCACCTAGGGAGAAGTTGCTCTTTAAATGTGTCCTGTCATCAACCAACTGCACGCACGGCACCCACATATCAAGCAAAAAAAATTGGACGCGTGGCACCAAATGGTTATCATACGAGCTTTGTATTTACGGGAATTCAAAAACCAAGAGTATTGATACGTCTCCAACGTATCTATAATTTTTGCTTGTTCCATGCTGTTATATTATCATTCTTGGATGTTTTACAATCATTTTATAACAACTTTATATCATTTTTTGGGACTAACCTATTGACATAGTGCCAAAGTGCCAGTTGCTGTTTTTGCTTGTTTTTTACTTCGCAGAAAATCAATACCAAACGGAGTCCAATCGCGACGAAACTTTTTGGAGATTTTTTCTGGACCAAAATACACCCAGTGGGCCAAAGAAGTGCCAGGAAGGTGGGCTGTGGAGAGCACAACCCACCAGAGCGCGCCAGGGGGCCCCCGGCGCGCCCTGATGGGTTGTGCCCTCCACGGGGCCCCTCCGCACCGCCTTTGATGCCTATAAATTCTCAAATATTCCAAAAACCCTAGGGGAGTCGACAAAACACAATTCCAGCCGCCGCAAGTTCCAGAACCTCGAGATCCAATCTAAACACCATCACGGAGGGGTTCATCTTCCTCATAGGTGCCTCTCCGATGAAGCGTGAGTAGTCCACCATAGACCTACAGGTCCGTAGGCAGTAGTTATATGGCTTCTTCTCTCTTTCTCTTATGATTCTCAATACAATGGTCTCTTGGAGATCTATTTGATGTAAACTTTTGCTGTGTGTTTGTTGGGATCCGATGAATTTTGAGTTCATGATCAGTTTCTATCCATGAATATTATTTGAGTCTTCTTTGATCTCTTATATGCATGATTACTTATAGCCTCATATTTCTTCTCTGAATCTTTGGTTTAGTTAGGCTGACTAGATCGATTTTCTTGCCATGGGAAGAGGTGCTTTGTGATGGGTTCGATCTTGCAGTGTTCTTTCCCAGTGACAGAAGGGGCAGCAAGACACGCATGTATCGTTGCTATTAAGGATAACAAGATGGGGTCTATTCCTACATGAATAGATCTTGTCTACATCATGCCATCGTTCTTATTGCATTACTCCGTTTTTCCATGAACTTAATACACTAGATGCATGCTGGATAGCGGTCGATGTGTGGAGTAATAGAGGTAGATGCAGGCAGGAGTCGGTCTATCTATCTTGGACGTGATGCCTATATAATGATCATCGCCTTGGATATCGTCATGACTATTCAATTTTCTATCAATTGTCCAACAGTAATTTGTTCACCCACCGTGCGCTATACTCATGAGAGAAGCCACTAGTGAACCCTACGGCCCCCGGGTCTACTTTTCCATTATATTGCTTTCCGATCTACATTTTTGCAATCTTTGTTTTCAGATCTACAAAACCAAAAAACCAAAAAAATATATTGCTGCATATTTACTATTTTTATTTGTGTTCTTGAGAGATCTATCTCTCCTATCTATCACTACCTAATCTATCTTATTACCGTAGAGAGATTGACAACCTCTCTTTCGCATCGGGTTGCAAGTATTTGTTGTTTGTGTGCAGGTGCTGCTTATTGGGTGGTGGTGATCCTCCTACTGGTTCGATAACCTTGGTTTCATAACTGAGGGAAATAGTTACCGTCGCTGTGCTGCCTCATCCCTTCCTCTTTGGGGAAATACCGACGCAGTCTCAAGCCACGTCAAAAGGAATTTCTGGCGCCGTTGCCGGGGAGGAAGCTGACTCTTCTACGTGCCTATCGTAGGCGCCGAGGGGACTCCACCATCATCTACCAGGTTCCTAATCACAAATCTCATCTCCTTGCAATTGTATTATTTGCCATTTGCCTCTCGTTTTCCTCTCCCCCACTTCACCAATTTGCCGTTTTATTCGTCCTCTTTTTCATTTGCCCTTTTTCTTGCCGGATCTCTTCCTTGCTTGCAATCTTGTTTGCGTAGTCACGATGACTCAAGAGAACACCAAGTTGTGTGATTTTTCCAATACTAATAACAATGATTTTATTAGTACGCCTATTGCTCCTCCCGCCACTAGTGCGGAATCTTGTCATGAAAGATCAATTTGTCGGTAATCCTAATGAGGATGTCGCGTCCCATCTAAACACGTTCGTAGAATTGTGTGATATGCAAAAGACAAAAGATGTGCACAATGATATTGTCAAGTTGAAACTATTTCCTTTTTCCTTCCGGGATCGTGCAAAAATTTGGTTTTCCTCTTTGCCTCGCAATAGTATCGATTCTTGGACTAAGTGCAAGGATGCTTTTATCACTAAGTATTTTCCGCCCGCGAAAATTATTTCCCTTAAGACGCAAATCATGAATTTTAAGCAACTTGAGCATGAGCATGTTGCACAATCTTGGGAAAGAATGATGTTGATGCTAAGAAATTGTCCTACTCATGGTTTAAATCTTTGGATGATCATACAAAAAATTTATGCGGGATTAAATTTTGTATTTAGAAATCTTTTAGATTCCGCCGCGGGTGGTACTTTTATGGATATTACTTTGGGTGAAGCTACTAAATTGCTAGATAATATCATGGCTAATTATTCTCAATGGCATACCGAAAGAGCACCTACTAGTAAAAAAGTTAATTCGGTAGAGGAAATTAGCACTTTGAGTGATAAAGTTGATGCTTTGATGAAATTGGTTGCTAGTAAAAATGCTCCTATTGATCTTAATGATGTGCCTTTGTCTAACTTGATTGAGAAAAATAGTGATTCCGTAGATGTGAACTTTGTCTCACGAAACAATTTCAATAACAATGCTTATAGAGGTAATTTTAATCCTAGGCCTTTTCCTGGAAATTCCTCTAATAATTATGGTAATTCCTATGGTAATTCTTCTTACAATAATAATAGGAACACCTCTGATCTTGAGAGTAATATTACAGAATTTGTCAATGCACAAAAGGCTTTCAATACTACGATAGAAGAAAAGTTGAATAAGATTGATGATATGTCTAGAAGCATTGATATAATTTCTCATGATGTTGAAAATCTCAAGTTGAAAGATTTTGTGCCTAAGATTGATCAATCTATTAAAGCTTTATATGTCTCTATGGATGAAAGTAAGAAAAGAACCGCTATGCTTAGAGCTAAAAGAGAAATCTTAGAAAAATCATTTTCTAGTGATTGCCTTCATAAGAAAGATGAAGATCTTAAAGTGATTGGTATTTCTTCTATTGATTCCTTGTTTAGTAATATTAAAATTGATAATGAAGGGACTGAAGTAGAGTCAACTTTAGCTAGAAGGCGTCCCAATAATTTGGAGGGTGAAAATCTTGATGAAATTTTTGATAAAATTGGTTTGAAGAGGTCAAAACTTTAACTAGTGATGTGCCCACTATTTTGGATTGCAAAGACTTTAATTATGATAGTTCCTCTTTGATTGAATGTATTTATTTGCTTCAATCCATGTTGAATTCACCCCATGCTTATGAGCAAAATAAAGCTTTTACTAAACATATCGTTGATGCCATGATGAAATCTTTTGAAGAAAAGTTGGAGTTGGAGATTTCTATTCCTAGAAAATTGCATGATGAGTGGGAACCTACAATTAAGGTCAAGATTAAAAATTATGAATGCTTTGCTTTGTGTGATTTTGGTGCTAGTGTTTCCACGATTTCGAAATCTCTATGTGATGTGCTTGGTCTTACCAATATTGAAGAATGTTCTCTTAATTTGCACTTGGAGAATTCTACTATTAAAAACCATTAGGAATAATTAATGATGTTCTTATCTTGCAAATAGGTATTATGTGCCCATTGATTTTATTGTGCTTGATATTGATTGCAATCCGTCTTGTCCCATTATACTTGGTAAACCGTTTTTACGCACTATAGGTGCCGTGATTGATATGAAAGAAGGCAATATTCATTTCCAATTTCCCTTGAGAAATGGTATGGAACACTTCCCTAGAACAAGAATTAAGCCACCATATGAATCAATCATGAGGGCATCCTATGGATCCAAAACCAAGGATGACAATACTTGAATCTATCCATTATGCCTAGCTAGGGGCGTAAAACGATAGCGCTTGTTGGGAGGCAACCCAATGAATAAATAACGTTTTGCCTTTTCCTTTCTATTTTTGAGTGTAGACACAATTATGCCTCTGATATGATTGTGTTTTTATGGTTTATTTAGTGTTTGTGCCAAGTAAAGCCTTTAGGATGATTCATAGGATGAGTAGAAGCGATGCTGAATCTGAAACAGAAACTTTGCGTCCGGTATATGAATTTTCATTTTTTGCTGGTACGTGATCTTGAGCTGAAATTTTAACACAGTGTTGCTATACAAATTCCTTGTGTTTTCCAAATTGTTAAGAATTTTTAGAGTTACAGAAGTATGGTTAGAGTACAGATTTCTACAGACTGTTCTGTTTAAGATAGATTCTGTTTTCGTTGCATTGTGTGCTTGTTTTGATGAATCTATGGTTTGTATTGGGGGGTACAAGCCATGGTAAAGTTAAAATACAGTAGGTATAATGCAACAATAAAATATGAATGGGTTTTCAACAGTACCTAAAGTAGTGATTTGCTTTATTATACTAACGGATCTCACGAAGATTTTGTTGAGTTTTGTGTGATTGAAGTTTTCAAGTTTTGGGTGAGATTACGATGGATGAAGGAATAAGGAGTTATAAAAGCCTAAGCTTGGGGATGCTACCGCACCCCCAATATATATCCAAAGAGAAACAAGCAACTAAGCTTGGGGATGCCCCCGAGTGGCATCCCCTCTTTCTTCTAACGACCATCGGTATTTTATTTGGAGCTATATTTTTATTCGTCACATATCATGAGTTTTGCTTGGAGCGTCTTGTTTCTTTGCTTGCTTTGTTTGTTAGTTTTTCCTTTGTATCCTTGCTGGACACACCTATTTGAGAGAGCCAAAATCATGCTATCATTTGTTGGAATTGCTCTACGTGCTTCACTTAAACTTTTTGAGCTATAGAATTGCTCTAGTGCTTCACTTATATCTTTTTGAGCATGGTGTGCTTGGAATTTTTTTGTAGAAATACTCTCGTGCTTCACTTAGATTAATTTGAGAGTAGTAAATTTTGAAGAAATCCTCTCATGCTTCACTTATACCTTTTTGAGAGATGAAATCTTTATGCTCATGTGCTTCACTTCAATTTGTTTGAGCTTGCCAAAAAGCAATGGCAATATATGAAACTAGTCCCAAAGTGATAGATATCCAAGGAGGATATAATAAAAACTTTCATGAAGATCATTGGACAAATTAAACTTGATTCCTTGTAATAGTTTTGAAACATGATGATAGTAATATGTGAGTCATGTTAGTGAGTAATTATGCTTAGTAGGAATATTGGTGTTAAGGTTTGTGATTCCCTATGCATGCACGAAAGTCAATAGTTATGCAATGAAGTTACATCCTACTTGTGGTGCATTATTTGGTGTTAGTTATGTTCAATGCTCACTTATGTGAATTTTTGTTTCTTGGTTTGGTTGCTTCTCAATCTATTTGCTAGCCTCCATTTGTACTAAGTAGAAATACTACTTGTGCATCCAAAATCCTTAAACCAAGTTTTGCCTTATGAGTCCACTATACCTACCTATATGCGGTATTTCCATGCCGTTCCAAGCAAATTTGAATATGCCATCTCTAAATTTTCAAAATCAATTTTCTCTTTTGTGTGCCCGTACCGCTCATGAAACGGTCGGGAGTGTCCAATATTTTTCCATGCTAGATGTGTTATTCTCAAGATGAGTGTTTATTCACTTGTCATTGCACGAGAGTGCGGCGGTAATAGGGATGCCCATTCCCGAAATGAAAAAAAATTACTTTATGTTGTCAAATAATAAATTCCTTGGAAAGTGTTCATATGGAAGGCAACCGTGGATACGACCCGCCATGGAAAGTGAAAGTTTGGTGGAAAAAGGAATAAACTTTATTTTCTGTTTGGGAACCGCCTATGATATATCTTGCATGGAATGTATTGTGAACTACTTTGTCGTTTTCGTTGACAGGAAAAGCATGCCACCCAAAATATTTTTCTCTCTCAATTTAAACCTTGAGCTCTGGCACCTCTAAAGATCCCTACTTCCCTCTGTGAAGGGCCTTTCTATTTACGTTATGCAATTTTTATTTTTGCTTTGCGTCTCCATCTTCTCTTATAAGCACCAACTAGGGGGCACTATGATCGTACTTGAGCATTGGGCATAGCTAATATTTGAGTGTGTTTCATGAATGGATCAATGATTGAGCATGATGGGCTAGGGATAACTTTCATTAGTGTTGATATTCTGAAAGACATGGTTGCTTGTTGACATGCTTGAGTATTGAAGTCATTATGTTAAAACTAGACTATTGCTTTGAATCATTTACAAGTCCAAATGTCCATGCTAAACAAAAGAAAAGAATGTGATGAACATGTTAGGCAGCATTCCACATCAAAAATTCTGTTTTTATTATTTACCTACTCGAGGACGAGTAGGAATTAAGCTTGGGGATGCTGATACGTCTCCAACGTATCTATAATTTTTGCTTGTTCCATGCTGTTATATTATCATTCTTGGATGTTTTACAATCATTTTATAACAACTTTATATCATTTTTTGGGACTAACCTATTGACATAGTGCCAAAGTGCCAGTTGCCATTTTTGCTTGTTTTTTTACTTCGCAGAAAATCAATACCAAACGGAGTCCAATCACGACGAAACTTTTTGGAGATTTTTTCTGGATCGGAATACACCCAGTGGGCGAAAGAAGTGCCAGGATGGTGGGCTGTTGAGTGCACAACCCACCAGGGCACGCCAGGGGGCCCCCGGAGCGCCCTGATGGGTTGTGCCCTCCACGGGGCCCCTCCGCACCGCCTCTAATGCCTATAAATTCCCAAATATTCCAAAACCCTAGGGGAGTCGATGAAACACAATTCCAGATGCCGCAAGTTCCAGAACCTCGAGATCCAATCTGAACACCATCACGGAGGGGTTCATCCTCCTCATAGGTGCCTCTCCGATGATGCGTGAGTAGTCCACCATAGACCTACGGGTCCGTAGGCAGTAGCTAGATGGCTTCTTCTCTCTCTTACGATTCTCAATACAATGGTCTCTTGGAGATCTATTTGATGTAAACTTTTGCAGTGTGTTTGTTGGGATCCGATGAATTTTGAGTTCATGATCAGTTTCTATCCATGAATATTATTTGAGTCTTCTTTGATCTCTTATATGCATGATTACTTATAGCCTCGTATTTCTTCTCCAAATCTTTGGTTTAGTTAGGCCGACTAGATCGATTTTTCTTGCCATGGGAAGAGGTGCTTTGTGATGGGTTCGATCTTGCGGTGTTCTTTCCCAGTGACAGAAGGGGCAGCAAGACACGCATGTATCGTTGCTATTAAGGATAACAAGATGGGGTCTATTCCTACATGAATAGATCTTGTCTACATCATGTCATCGTTCTTATTGCATTACTCCGTTTTTCCATGAACTTAATACACTAGATGCATGCTGGATAGCGGTCGATGTGTGGAGTAATAGAGGTAGATGCAGGCAGGAGTCGGTCTATCCATCTTGGACGTGATGCCTATATAATGATCATCGCCTTGGATATCGTCGTGACTATTCGATTTTCTATCAATTGCCTAACAGTAATTTGTTCACCCACCGTGCGCTATACTCATGAGAGAAGCCACTAGTGAAACCTATGGCCCCGGGGTCTACTTTTCCAACATATTGCTTTCCGATCTATCTATTTGCTTCTTTTGTTTTCAGATCTATTATCCCAAAAAACCAAAAAATACCTTGCTGCACTTTTTATTTGCTCTTTTTATTTTGTGTTCTTGAGAGATATATCTCTCCAATCTATCACTACCTAATCTATCTTTTTACCATAGAGAGATTGACAACCTCTCTTTCGCGTCGGGTTGAAAGTATTTGTTCTTTGTGTGCAGGTGCTGCTTATTCGGTGGTGGTGATCCTCCTACTGGTTCGATACCTTGGTTTCATAACTGAGGGAAACACTTACCATCGCTGTGTTGCATCATCCCTTCCTCTTTGGGGAAATACCGACGCAGTCTCAAGCCACGTCAAGTATCAATTATTGCGGTGGAGCTATCATGCCTAAATGTTTCTAATTCATTCATATTCGTTGCATAAAGGGCGCCAAAGGAGCCCTGAATAATTCCACATTTTAGCACTGCACTTGTATCAGTCTATGTTGCATGTAGAATAAATATCAAGGCAAGAAGAGACATTGAATGCCGTTCCCTCCACAGAGGTGACATGTTGCGTATTGAAACCACGATGCTTCTTGAGAGAAGTTTTGATGTGCAAGAGACTTGTCCCAAAACTTGTCCCAAATTGGACAAAAAAATACCATGTCGTATAAGTGTTGTGTCATGACACCGGGGTAAGTTTCAAGAATTTCAGACAAGTTTTGGATTTATGGGGATTTAAAAGCCAAGTTTCTCAATGTTTGTGGCCTCGTCACGACGCCGAGATGTTTGTAATCCATTCATGTTCATTGCATGGGACCTAAACAAGGAACCCAAGGACACAAATATGTTTTCAACCCATTTTGGTGACATGGAGCATGTGCTTTTAGTTCAAATTTGAATTATGCATATTAAATGCCTAGAAACTTAATTAGTGTACTCCCGCCTGGAGTAGTATACAAAAGGCCAAACTAACCATGAATAATTTAAAGCAGTTATATACGCCCAACTGGAGCCCGTGCGTGTGTAAGCACGGTGTGCGCACGTGTCGTCCTAGCTACGTGTCGTGCTAGCTAGAGTGTGGATTCACTTATTTTGCTCCGTACATTGTCCATAATGGAATCTCTAAGAAGACTTATATTTAGGAACGGAGGGAGTATATATTTGGGCCACTAGCGGGCGTGGTAGTGTTTTGACCTTCTTTTTTGCCGATTACCCCAAAAGATGCTATTATCTAAAATAGCAAACGAATCTGACGAAACAACCGTATGCGATTGTATCCCCAATAGACACGAGTGTGCTACTCTAACCGTGTGCGATGCCTGTACACTACAAAATCACTTCCGCGTAGTGGTGGAAATCTCAAGCGTCAGCCAGTGCAAAGGGGTAATGTGCATAGTAAAAAACCCAAACCCGACAACGACCTATAAAAGATCCCGCCGGCGGCGGCTAACAGCTATTTTTTTCCGCCGATAGGTTGCCACCACCACCACACACACCAAATGGAACCGGTGCTCAACCATGGGGATGTGTATGGCGCTGTCCTGATAGTGTTGGACGACGACGTGATAGAGGATTCCAGCGCGTTGGCCGCCATGGCAGGCAACGACAAACATCCAGCTGCCGCGGCCGACGACGACAGGATAGAGGATTATGACGCGCTGGCCTCCATGTAGGTCAATGGTCAACCGCCATCTGCCGCGGCCACCGCCGACGACCCCGAGTTTCAGCATCGAATGCAGATGGCCATCGCTCTGTCTGTCCAGGAATCGGGCCTTGATTCATTCCTGCGCGACGAGGACGAGTGTCGTCTCAGTGTCGGTGTGGAACAATCTATCACATCTACGTATACCATCCGCAACGCGGCTAGAGATCTGAAGCGGCAGAAATGGTGGGAGACAGCGAAGAGGAAGCGGCTAATGAAGAGCTCAAATACAGCAGGCAAAAAGAGGAGGGAGCAGGACCAGAAGGCGGCGGAGCAGGCTGCCGCTGTCGGAATCAGGGCTCCACAGACCCAATAAGGTTCGAACTCTGGGGCGTGTGCGAAGATCTTCACCCACACTTGCCTCAAGCTCGCTACTCCACAGCTGAGCCTTGCCGAATGCGTGCGAGCGAACAAGAAGATGGACACAGAGATTTACCCAGGTTCGGGCCACTTTGCGGTGTAAAACCCTACTCCTGCTTTTGGTGGATTGGCCTCACGAGGAAGTTTGGGGATGAACTGGTACAGTGGTGAGCGACCTCGCGAGGGCTCTTGGGTGAGGATGGATTGGTTTGTTCGTTGGCCCCCTTCTACGGTGGAGGCTAGTCCCTATTTATAGCAGCCTTGGTCCTCTTCCCTTATCGCACAGGCGGGAAGGGATCCCACAACAGCCAAATTTGAAAGGGGACAAGAGGTACATCTTATCCTGACTAAAGGTGGTCTTCGCCTGCAAAGCTTCTAGGCGTGACACAGAGGTGGGCTCGGCGATGACATCCGTCCTGCCGAGCCCGTGGTCTTGGTCTTGTTGCGCTGGAATGGAAACCTTTGGGGGATTCCTTGGGAACCTGCGTGCATCCTTGCCTCCTTAGCACCAAAGGGGAAACTGTCCTCTCTGCGCCCGCCTGGCCTTGGTCGTCATGGCTCACGTCATCCCAGCCTCGTGAGGCTGGGTACCTGCATAGGAATCTCCGCTCCTCGGGAGGCAGCCTGGCGAGGCCACTCCCCTGGGGGTCTTGGCGTCGCTCTCCTCACGAGGCCGTGGCCCTCACGAGGGTCTTGTCTTGAGGGGTTTGCCGCCAGGCCGTACTGGGCCGTCGAGGTGGGCCACGCGCTGGGCCGCAGGCAGGCAGGACTGGGTACACCCGATCCCAGAACGCCGACAGTAGCCCCCGGGCCCAAGGCGCGCTCGGGTCGGCTTAGGGGCGAAGCCAAGGAAGGAAGGCCGAAGCGCCGCAGGCCCCAACCGCCTGCGGGCCAGGCTCGACACGTGATTGCTACTTCTTGAGCTTGTGTTGGTTTTCCCTTGAAGAGGAAAGGGTGATGCAGCAAAGTAGATAAGTATTTCCCTTAGTTGTTGAGAACCAAGGTATCAATCCAGTAGGAGATACAAGCAAGTCCCCAATCTTCGCACCTACACAAACAATCAAACTCTTGCACCCAACGCTAAAAGGGGTTGTCAATCCCTTCACGGTTATTTGCAAGGATGAGATCTGATAGAGATAGATATAAAAGATTGCTAGAACGTAAAGTAAAACAAAAGTAAAAATAATGCAGCGAGGTATTTTTGGTATTTTTGGTTTATAGATCTGAAAATATAATATGGAAAATAGACCCGGGGGCCATAGGTTTCACTAGAGGCTTCTCTCATGAAGGAAAATAATACGGTGGGTGAACAAATTACTGTCGAGCAATTGATAGAAAAGCGCATAATTATGACGATATCCAAGGCAATGATTATGCATATAGGCATCACGTCCGTGTCAAGTAGACCGAAACGATTCTGCATCTACTACTATTACTCCACACATCGACCGACTCCTGCCTGCATCTAGAGTATTAAGTTCATGAAGAACAGAGTAACGCATTAGGTAAGATGACATGATGTAAAGGGATAAACTCAAGCAATATGATGAAAACCTCATCTTTTTATCCTCGATGGCAACAATACAAATACGTGCCTCGCTACCCCTACTTTGTCACTGGGTGAGGACACCGCAAGATTGAACCCAAAACTAAGCACTTCTCCCATTGCAAGAATTACCAATCTAGTTGGCCAAACCAAACCAATAACTCGAAGAGACTTGCAAATATATGAAATCATGCATATAAGAATTCAGAGAAGATTCAAATAATATTCATAGACAAGCTGATCATAAACCCACAATTCATTGGATCTCGACAAACACACCGCAAAAGAGTATTACATCGGATAGATCTCCATGAAGATCATGAAGAACATGGTATTGAAGAACAAAGAGAGAGAAGAAGCCATATAGCTACTAGCTATGGACCCGAAGGTCTGTGGTAAACTACTCACGCATCATCGGAGGGGCAATGGAGTTGATGTAGATGCCCTCCGTGATTGAATCCCCCTCCGGCAGATTACCGGAAAAGGCTCCAAGATTGGATCTCACGGGAACAGAGGCTTCCGGCGGCGGAAAAGTATTTTTGTGGCTCTTTTTGGTATCCAGGGAATATTTGGGAATTTATAGGCCGAAGAATAGGGTTAGGAGGGCTGTCGTGGGGCCACAAGACAGGGGGCGCCCCCCCTAGGGCGCTCCCTGGTGGCTTGTGACTCCACGGCAGGTCTCCTGCCTTCATCTCCAAGTCTGCTGGGTTTCTTCTGGTCCAAGAAAAATCATTCTGAAGATTTTATTCCGTTTGGACTCCGTTTAATATTCCTTATCTGCAATACTCAAAAACAAGGAAAAAACAGAAACTGGCACTAGGCTCTAGATTAATAGGTTAGTCCCAAAAATAATATAAAATAGCATATTAATGCATATAAAACATCCAAAACAGATAATATAATAGCATGGAACAATCAAAAATTATAGATACGTTGGAGACGTATCAAGCATCCCCAAGCTTAATTCCTGCTTGTCCTCGAGTAGGTAAATGATAAAAACAGATTTTTTGATGTGGAATGCTACCTAACATATTTATCCATGTAATATTCTTTATTGTGGCATGAATATTCAGATCCATAAGATTCAAAACAAAAGTCTAATATTGACATAAAAACAGTAATACTTCAAGCATACTAACAAGGAAAGTGCGTCCTTTCGAAATAACATGGCCTTAGAAAGTTATCCCTACAAAATCATATGGTCTGGCTATGCTCCATCTTCCCCACACAAAGTATCGAAATCATGTACAACCCCAATGACAAGTCAAGCAATTGTTTCACACCTTTTATGTTCTCAAACCTTTTCAACTCTCACGCAATACATGAGCGTGAGCCATGGATATAGCACTATAGGTGGAATATAATATGGTGGAGGTTGTGAGGAAAAAGGAGAAGATAGTCTCACATCAACTAGGCGTATCAACGGACTATGGAGATGCCCATCAATAGATATCAATGTGAGTGAGTAGGGATTGCCATGCAACGAATGCACTAGAGCTATAAGTGTATGAAAGCTCAAAAAGAAACTAAGTGGTTGTGCATAAGATGAAAAATTCCACTAGTTATATGAAAGTGACAAAATAGGAGACTCTCTATCATGAAGATCATGGTGCTACTTTAAAGCACAAGTGTGGAAAAATATAGTAGCATTGTCCCTTCTCTCTTTCTCTCATTTTTTTTCTTTTTTTTTAAATTTTGGTGGGCATCTTTGGCCTCTTTTTTTTATTTGGCTTCGCTGGCCTCTTTTATTATTTGTAAAGTCCGGAGACTCATCCCAACTTGTGAGGGAGTCATAGCTTCCATCATCCTTTTCTCTCACGGGACAATGCTCTAATAATGAAAATCATCACACTTTTATTTACTTACAACTCAAAAATTACAACTCGATACCTAGAACAAAATATGACTCTATATGCAATATGAAAGTGATGGGGCGTGTCATGAAAAACGGAACGGTGGAAGTTGCATGACAATATATCTCGGAATGGCTATGGAAATGCCATAATAGGTTGGTATGGTGGCTGTTTTGAGGAAAGTATATGGTGGCTGTTTTGAGGAAGGTGGGTTTAATGCACCGGCGAAAGTTGCGCGGTACTAGAGAGGCTAGCAAAGGTGGAAGGGTGAGAGTGCGTATAATCCATGGACTCAACATTAGTCATAAAGAACTCACATACTTATTGCAAAAGTCTATTAGTTATCGAAGCAAAGTATTAGACGCATGCTCCTAGGGGAGAGGTTGGTAGGAGTTAACCATCGCGCGCTCCCGACCCTCACACAAAGGTTGACAATCATTAAACAAATCATGCTCCGACCTCGTTACATAACGGTTCACCATACATGCATGCTACGGGAATCACAAACTTCAACACAAGTATTTCTACCAATTCACAATTACTCACTAGCATGACTCTCATATTACCATCTTTACATCTCAAAACTATATGCAAGGAATCAAACTTCTCATAGTATCCAATGCACTTAATATGAAAGTTTTTATTATATCCCTCTTGGATGCCCATTATATTAGGACTAAATTCATAACCTAAACCAATTACCATGCTGTTTAAAGACTCTCAAAATAATATAAGTGAGGTACGAGAGTTCAATAATTTCTATAAAATAAAACACCACCGTGCTCTAAAAAGATATAAGTGAAGTACTAGAGCAACATTGCCTAGCTCAAAATATATAAGTGAAGCACATAGAGTATTCTAATAAATTCACGATTAATGCGTGTCCCCCTCAAAAGATGTGTGCAGCAAGGATGATTGTGGCAAACTAAAAATCAAAGACTCATATCATACAAGACGCTCCAAGCAAAACACATATCATGTGGTGAATAAAAATATAGCCTCAAGTAAATTTACCGATGGATTGAAGACGAAAGAGGGGATGCCTTCCGGGGCATCCCCAAGCTTAGGCTCTTTGGTATCCTTGAATATGGCTTGGGGTGCCTTGGGCATACCCAAGCTTAGGCTCTTGCCACTCCTTATTCCATAGTCCAACAAATCTTTACCCAAAACTTGAAAACTTCACAACACAAAACTCAACAGAAAACTCATGAGATCCGTTGGTATAAGAAAAATAAATCACCACCATAGGTACTGTTGTGAACTCATTATTTATTTATATTGGTGTAATATCTACTGTATTCCAACTTCTCCATGGTTCATACCCCCCGATACAACCCATAGATACATCAAAATAAGCAAACAACACAAAGAAAACAGAATCTGTCTAAAACAGAACAGTCTGTAGCAATCTATAGACTTTGAATACTTCTGTAACTCCAAAAATTCTGAAAAATTAGGACAATCAGGGAAATTTGTATATCAATCTTGTGTAAACATTTCAGATCAAAAGCACGTTCCAGTGAATTTACAAAATTCCTGGACTGAGAGAAAAAGTTTCTGTTTTCCAGCAAAATCAAATCACAAACACCGTAGACCATCCCAAAGGTCTTACTTGGCTCAAACACTAATTTAAACAATAAAACACAATTAATACAGAGGTAATAATGTGTAAGACACTCAAAAACAGAAGCAAAAACAAAAGCATAAAAAATAAAATTGGGTTGCCTCCCAACAAGCGCTATTGTTTAACGCCCCTAGCTAGGCATAACGCAATAGATCTAGGTATTGTCATCTTTGGTATGCAATCCATAAGTAGCTCTCATAATAGATTCATAAGGTAATTTTATTTTATTTCTAGGAAAGTGTTCCATGCCCTTCCTTAACGGAAATTGAAATCTAATATTTCCTTCCTTCATATCAATAATTGCACCAATCGTTCTAAGGAAAGGTCTACCAAGAATAATAGGACATGTAGGATTGCAATCTATATCAAGAACAATGAAATCTACGGGCACATAATTCCTATTTGCAACAATAAGAACATCATTAATCCTTCCCATAGGTTTCTTAATGGTGGAATCCGCTAGATGCAAATTTAAAGAGCAATCATCAAATTCACGGAAACCTAACACATCACATAAAGTTTTTGGAATCGTGGAAACGCTAGCACCCAAATCACACAAAGCATGGCACTCATAATCTTTAATTTTAATCTTAATAGTAGGTTCCCACTCATCATAAAGCTTTCTAGGTATAGAAACTTCCAACTCAAGTTTTTCTTCAAAAGATTTCATCATAGCATCTACGATATGTTTAGTAAAAGCTTTATTTTGATTATAAGCATGCGGAGAATTCAACATGGATTGCAACAAGGAAACACAATCAATCAAAGAACAACTATCATAATTAAAGTCCTTGAAATCCAAAAGAGTGGGTTCATTGCTATTTAAAGTTTTGACCTCTTCAATCCCACTTTTATCAATCTTAACATTAGGATCTATAAACTCCGAATCATTGGGACGCCTTTTAACTAAAGTTGACTTATTTCCAGTCCCATATTTATCAAGATTTATATTAGAAAACAAAGATTCAATAGGAGTCACATCAATCACTTTAAGATCTTCATCATTATTATCATGAGAACACACTTTTTCAAGCCATTCACGCTTAGCATGTATTCTAGCGGCTCTTTCCTTACACTCATCAATAGAAATTCTCATAGCCTTTAAAGACTCATTAATATCATGCTTGGGTGGAATAGATCTAATTTTCAAAGAATCAATCTCAAGAGAAAGTCTATCAACGTTCCTAGCCAAATCATCAATCTTGAGCAATTTTTCTTCAATCATAGCATTGAAACCTTTTTGCGAGCTAATAAATTCTTTAATATTATTCTCAAGATCAGAGGGCATCTTATTATAATTTCCATAAGAATTGTTGTAGGAATTACCATAATTATTAGGGGAATTACTAGGAAACGGCCTAGGATTGAAATTACCTCTATACGCGTTATTACCAAAATTGTTCCTACCAACAAAATTCACATCCATAGATTCATTATTATTTCCAATCAAAGAAGACAAAGGCATATCATTAGGATCAATAGGAGCACTCTTACTAGCAAACAATTTCATCAATTCATCCATCTTTTCACTCAAAGTATTTATTTCTTCAATATCATGCACTTTTTTACTAGTAGATCTTTCGGTATGCCATTGAGAGTAATTTCCATAATATTATCTAGGAGTTTAGTAGTTTCTCCTAATGTGATTTCCATAAAAGTACCACCCGCGGCGGAATCTAAAAGATTTCTAGAAGCAAAATTCAATCCCGCATAGAAAATTTGTATAATCATCCATAAACTCAAACCATGCGCGGGGCAATTTCTAATCATTAGTTTCATCCTCTCCCATGATTGTGCAACATGCTCATGATCAAGTTGCTTAAAATTCATTATATCGTTCCTAAGGGAGATGATCTTAGCGGGCGGAAAGTACTTGGAAATAAAAGCATCTTTACACTTATTCCATGAATCAATACTATTTTTAGGCAAAGATGAAAACCAAGTTTTAGCACGATCTCGTAGTGAGAACGGAAATAGCTTCAATTTAACAATATCATTATCCACATCTTTCTTCTTTTGCATATCACACAACTCAACGAAAGTATTTAGATGGGATGCGGCATCTTCACTAGGAAGGCCGGAAAATTGTTCTTTCATAACAAGATTAAGCAAAGCGGCATTAATTTCATAAGATTCCGCACTAGTGGCGGGAGCAATCGGAGTACTAATAAAATCATTATTATTAGTATTGGAGCAGTCACACAACTTGGTATTCTCTTGAGTCATGGTGACAAAGCAAGCAATCTAGCACACAAGCAAACGAAAAGCAAACGGAAAAAGGGGCGAATAAAAAGGCAAATCTTTTTGGGTTTTTTTTTCTGAAAATCGTTTTAGAAGTGGGGGAGAGGAAAACGAGAGGCAAATGGCAAATAATGTAAATGCAAGAGATGAGTTTGTGATGGGTACTTGGTAGGCTTGATGTAGATCTCCCCGGCAACGGCGCCAGAAATTGGCAAGTTGACGGGAAAGTTCTTGTCCTGACTTGCTATGTATCTCCCCGACAACGGCGCCAGAAATCCTTCTTGCTACTTCTTGAGCTTGCGTTGGTTTTCCCTTGAAGAGGAAAGGGTGATGCAGCAAAGTAGATAAGTATTTCCCTCAGTTGTTGAGAACCAAGGTATCAATCTAGTAGGAGATACAAGCAAGTCCCCAATCTTCGCACCTACACAAACAATCAAACTCTTACACCCAACGCTAAAAGGGGTTGTCAATCCCTTCACGGTTATTTGCAAGGATGAGATCTGATAGAGATAGATATAAAAGATTGCTAGAACGTAGAGTAAAACAAAAGTAAAAATAATGCAGCGAGGTATTTTTGGTATTTTTGGTTTATAGATCTAAAAATATAATATGGAAAATAGACCTGGGAGCCATAGGTTTCACTAGAGGCTTCTCTCATGAAGGAAAATAATACGGTGGGTGAACAAATTACCGTCGAGCAATTGATAGAAAAGCGCATAGTTATGACGATATCCAAGGCAATGATTATGCATATAGGCATCACGTCCGTGTCAAGTAGACCGAAACGATTCTGCATCTACTACTATTACTCCACATATCGACCGACTCCTGCCTGCATCTAGAGTATTAAGTTCATGAAGAAAAGAGTAACGCATTAGGTAAGATGACATGATGTAGAGGGATAAACTCAAGCAATATGATGAAAACCCCATCTTTTTATCCTCGATGGCAACAATACAAATACGTGCCTCGCTACCCCTACTTTGTCACTGGGTGAGGACACCGCAAGATTGAACCCAAAACTAAGCACTTCTCCCATTGCAAGAATTACCAATCTAGTTGGCCAAACCAAACCAATAACTCGAAGAGACTTGCAAAGATATGAAATCATGCATATAAGAATTCAGAGAAGATTCAAATAATATTCATAGATAAGCTGATCATAAACCCACAATTCATCGGATCTCGACAAACACACCGCAAAAGAGTATTACATCGGATAGATCTCCATGAAGATCATGAAGAACATGGTATTGAAGAACAACGAGAGAGAAGAAGCCATCTAGCTACTAGCTATGGACCCGAAGGTCTTCATAGTGATCAACAGATATAGATCCCAAGTGACTCAGAGAATTGAACTATGCTACCCGGCAACGGTGCCAGAAAAAGGTCTTGATAGCCCACAAGTATAGGGGATCGCAATAGTTTTCGAGGGTAGAGTATTAAACCCAAATTTATTGATTCGACACGAGGGGAGCCAAAGAATATTCTCGAGTATTAGCAGCTGAGTTGTCAATTCAACCACACCTGAAAGACTTAATATCTGCAGCAAAGTATTTAGTAGCAAAGTAGTATGGAAGTAACGGTAACGGTGGCAAAAGTAACAGTAGTGGTTTTGTAGCAATCGTAACAGTGGCAACGGAAAAGTAACTTAGCAAAGATCAATATGTGAAAAGCTCGTAGGCAATGGATCAGTGATGGATAATTATGTCGGATGGCATTCATCATGTAACAGTTATAACCTAGGGTGACACAGAACTAGCTCCAATTCATCAATATAATGTAGGCATGTATTCCATATATAGTCATACGTGCTTATGGAAAAGAACTTGCATGACATCTTTTGTCCTACCCTCCCGTGGCAGCGGGGTCCTAATGGAAACTAAGGGATATTAAGGCCTCCTTTTAATAGAGAACTGGACCAAAGCATTAGCACTTAGTGAATACATGAACTCCTCAAACTACGGTAATCACCGGAAAGAATCCCAATTATTGTCACCTTGGGGTATGCGGATCATAACACATAATAGGTGTCTACAACTTGCAAGATAGGATCAAGAACACATATATATTCGTGAAAACATAATAGGTTCATATCTGAAATCATGGCACTCGGGCCCTAGTGACAAGCATTAAGCATAGCAAAGTCATAGCAACATCAATCTCAGAACATAGTGGATACTAGGGATCAAACCCTAACAAAACTAACTCGATTACATGGTAAATCTCATCCAACCCATCACCGTCCAGCAAGCCTATGATGGAATTACTCATGAACAGCGGAGAGCATCATGAAATTGGTGATGAAGGATGGTTGGTGATGACGACGGCGTCGATTTCCCCTCTCCGGAGCCCAAAACGGACTCCAGATTTGCCCTCCCGAGGAAGAACAGGAGGTGGCGGAGGCTCCGTATCGTGAAACGCAATGAACTCTTCTCCTTGATTTTTTTCCTCCCCGAATAGGGTTATATGGAGTTGGAGTTGAGGTCGGAGGAGTTGCAGGGGGCGCACAAGCCACCAGGGCACGCCCTAGGGGGGGGGCGCCCCCTGGCTTGTGGCCAATGGGTGGACCCCCTCTGGTTGATTCTTTCGCCAGTATTTTTTATTAATTCCAAAAAAAATCTCCGTAAATTTTTAGGTCAATCCGAGAACTTTTATTTCTGCACAAAAATAACACCAAGGCAATTATGCTGAAAACAGCGTCAGTCCGGGTTAGTTCCATTCGAATCATGCAAATTAGAGTCCAAAACAAGGGCAAAAGAGTTTGGAAAAGTAGATACGATGGAGACGTATCAACTCCTGTAAGAGCACATTTATCCATGTGTGGTTTTGGTAATTGATGACAATCCCTATGGACTAATGGTTGCCTTGAGTTATATTCGAAGGATTTGTCCGTAGGTACTTCTTGAAGTCCATCTGTTGGTTTCAAGGAGTTTATATGGTGACAAAGGTGGTATTCAAGGTTTATCCAAAGATTGGTCATGTGGGAGTTGAGCTTATTGCAAGCATGTCTTGAAGAAGAAGATTGTGTGAGCATTCATGTTTACCTTCAAGACATCATCTTTATGAAGAGAGAAGATAAGATACAAGGTTGATCAAGACTAAGTCAAAAAGTGAATCAAGTTGATCAACACACAAAGCGTACAAGATGTACCGAGAGGGATCAAGTGATCCCATGGTGTGGTAAGCATTGTCCATTACGCTTTGTGTACTAACCCATGGTCTACGTGAGAGTTCTTTGTGGGGTTAGGTATATTTCCATGGGCTTGCAGCAAGAGGAAGATCCCATACATCCCATGGAAGATGACATCAAGTGAAGATCGTCATCAAGGTTGCGATGTGCAAGCTCAAGTGAAGCATCACGGAGAGATCATGCTTGAGGCTTGCCGTTCATTGTGGTGACAATGGACTTGTGAAGATGTGCCGAAGAGTGGCTCACCCATAGTGGAGTATGGGGGAGCAATCAACTAGTCTTCATCAAGCCGGCGCAATCAAGAAAGGTGGTCCATCTTGAGGAAGTCAAGATCGTCATCATCTAGCTCAAGTGGACTATGCGCATGGCAAAGGTTTGACCTTGATAGGGTTTTCTATTTTACCGGTCTCATAGTGGTAGTTGGGAGACCGGGTTATAGGATCGATTGCCGTACTATCAAAGGGGGCTCTCAAGTGAGTAGCTTGATTGTATCGTTCGCTGAGAGCTCAAACCATTGCATTCTTGGCATCATCATCTTTCTTGGTTCTTGGTTGGTTTTTCTCTATGCGGGTTCTTGATCTTATGGCCAGCTTCATGACAAGTTCAAGTTCATCGAAAACGGAGTCCATATGCATCTTCTATGATGTTTTCGGTGTTGGAGGTTTTACCGGTCTTATCCGAGGAAGGGTTCTCACCATTTTCTTATGGGCCTTTTCTCATTTGCTTCTTATTGATATTTCTATCAAGATTGTGTTAGCCCATGTCATTAGCTTTCCAACAAACTTGGTTTCATTGAATTCGGAGTCCGTATGCAGAAGTTGTGGCAGTTTTGGTGTTCTTAAAAGGCTGCAGCGGTACTACCGCGGCTTGGAGCGGATGTAATTTTTTACTACCGCTCCAGAGCGGTACTACCGCGGCTCCAGAGCGGTAGTACCGCTCCAGACCAATATCTCATGTTTTGTCCTGCGAAGGTAGGCACGGAAGTATTTTTTTTAGTACCGCTCGCTTGCAGTAGTATCGCTACCCTTTGCGGTAGTACCGCTATCCCTAGCGGTAGTACCGTGAGGACGAGCGGTAGTACCGCTCCGGTGGATCTACTAGCCTTTTGCCTCTTCGCTGTTGTTTTTCAAATGGCTACTACCGCCCTCGCGGTAGTACCGCTCCTTGGAGTGGTAGTACCGCTCTGTGCGGGCTGTGAGCATAACGGTTGTATTTTCCCCCACCTATAAAAGGGGGTCTTCTTCCCCATTGAACCTTATCTCTTTAGCTCGTGTTCTTCCCCCATTGTTGACCTTCTTTGAGCTTGCTAACTCTCAATCCCTCCAATGATTCTTGCTAGTTCTTGAGGGAAAAGAGAGAGGAGATCTAGATCCACATTTCCACCAATCTCTTTCTCCTCTAAGTGAGGGGAACCCCTTGGATCTAGATCTTGGAGTTCTTCGTGTTCTTCTTTGTTCTTCCTCTCATTTTCCTCCATAGCATTAGTTGCTTTGGTGGGATTTGGGAGAGAAGGACTTGGGCACTCCGTGTGCCCTTGCCATTGCATTTGGTGCATAGGTTTGAGTTCTCCACGGTGATACGTGGAAGTGAGAAGTTGAGAAGCTTTTTACTCTTGGGTGTTTGAGCACCCTAGAGCTTGTTCCTCTTGGGTGCCTTGGCGCCCTAGACGGCTTGTGTTGCCTCGGAGCTCAATCATTGTGGTGCAAAGCTCCGAGCAAGCGTCGGGGTCTCCAATTAAGTTGTGGAGATTGCCCCGAGCATTTGAGGTCACCTCGGAGCCACAGTCCATTGTGGTGAAGCTTCGTGGTGTCGTTGGGAGCCTCCAATTAAGTTGTGGAGATTGCCCCAACCTAGTTTGTACGGGTTTGGTGACCGCCCTCAAGGGTCCCTTAGTGGAATGACGGCATCTTGCATTGTGCGAGGGCGTGAGGAGATTACGGTGGCCCTAGTGGCTTCTTGGGGAGCATTGTGCCTCCACACCGCTCCGAACGGAGATTAGCATCCGCAAGGGTGTGAACTTCGGGATACATCGTCATCTCCGCGTGCCTCGGTTATCTCTTACCCGAGCCCTTTACTTATGCACTTTACTTTGTGATAGCCATATTGTTTCATGCTTTATATCTTGCTATCACTTAGTTGTTTATCTTGCGTAGCATAAGTTGTTGGTGCACATAGGTGAGCCTAGTTGTTTTAGGTTTTGTGCTTGACATATTAAACGTTAGTTTTATTCCGCATTTGTTCAAGCCTAAACTGTAATTATTTTAAAGCGCCTATTCACCCCCCCTCTAGGCGACATCCACGTCCTTTCAACTCCCCCAAGCTTAACCCATTGCTTGTCCTCAAGCAATTCAGTTGACAAACTGAAAGTGACAAAGAAAAACTTTTACAAACTCTGTTTGATCTTGTTGTTGTAAATATGTCTAACTGATGTTCAGGTTTTCAGCAAAGATTATGGGCTAACCACATTCACAATAACATTTAGGTCTCACATTTACTCATATCAATGGCATAATCAACTAGCGAGCAATAATAATAAATCTCGGATGACAATAATTTTATCAAAACAATCATGATACAATATGATATAATGGTATCTCGCTAGCCCTTTCCGAGACCGCAAAACATAAATGCAGAGCACCTCTGAAGAACAAGGGCTGACTGGAAATTGTAATTCATGGTAAAAGAGATCCAGTCACAGTCATACTCAATATCAATTAATAACCAAACATACAAATGACGGTGGTGCTCTCTAACTGGTGCTTTTTATAAGAGGAGGATGACTCAACAGTAAAGTAAAATAGATAGGCCCTTCGCAGAGGGAAGCATTGATTTGCAGAGGTGCCAGAGCTCGGGCTTTTAAAACAGTGATGAGTAAAATTTTGAGCGGTATGCTTTCATTGTCAACATAACAACCAAGAGTTCTCGGTATCTTCCATGCTAGACACATTATAGGCGGTTCCCAAACAGAATGATAAAGTTTTTACTCCCCCTCCACCAATCAAACACACTCCACGGCTGGCCGAATCCACGGGTACCGTCCATACAAACAACAATCCTGGGGGAGTTTTGTTTCATTATGTTTTGATTTGATTTTTTGAGCATGGAACTGGACATCCCGATTACCAGCCACTTTGTCGTGAATGACAAGTGAATAAGCACTCATCGTGAGAATAACCCACCTAGCATGGAGGATACTGACAGCCCCTAATCACTACATGAGCGATTCGGGCATACAAAACAGAATATTATTTGAAGGTCTAGAGTTTGGCACATGCAAATTTACTTGGAACGGCAGGTAAATACCGCATATAGGTAGGTATGGTGGACTCATATGGAACAACTTTGGGTTTAAGGAAGTGGATGCACAAGCAGTATTCCCGCTTAGTACAAGTGAAGGCTAGCAAGAGACTGGGAAGCGACCAACTAGAGAGCGACAACAGTCATAAACGTGCATTGAGATTAACCAACATTGAATGCAAACATGAGTAGGATATAAATCACCATGAACATAAATATCGTGGAGGCTGTGTTGATTTTGTTTCAACTACATGCGTGAACATGTGCCAAGTCAAGCCACTTAAATCATTCAAAGGAGGATACCATCCTATCATACTACATCGTAACCATTTTAAAATTCATGTTGGCACTCAAGACAAACTATTATACACTCCTAGCTAATTAGGCATGTCATGAGCAACTACAATCTCTAATTGTCATTGCAAACATGTTTCATCCATAACGAGCTGAATTCAGAACGATGAGCTAATCATATTTACAAAAACAAAATAGGTCGAGTTCATACCAGCTTTTCTCCATCTCAATCATTTCATCATATATCGTCATTATTGCCTTTCACTTGCACGACCGAACGGTGTAAATAATAATAAGAGTGCACGTGCATGGGACTAAGCTGGAATCTGCAAACAATAACTCAAAGGAGAAGACAAGGCAATATGGGCTCTCTGATAGATAAACAATAATGCATATGAGGGCCACTCAACATTTTCATTGTGGTCTTCTCCTTACGACCCAAAGAAGAAAAGAAAACTATTTACACGGGAAAGCTCCCAACAAGCAAAAGAAGAACGAGAAATCTTTTTGGGTTTTCTTTTAATGCTACAACTAAACAAACTAGAAAGTAAAACTAGAGCTAATTTTTTTTCTTAAGGTTTTTCTGACACACAAGAAGAAAGCGAGAAAAAGAAATAAACTAACCTGGATAATACAATGAAAAAGTATGAACACCGACAACTGGAATGAGTGTGTGAACATGAATGTAATGTCGGTGAGAAATACGTACTCCCCCAAGCTTAGGCTTTTGGCCTAAGTTGGTCTATGCCCATGGATCAAAATAGCCCTCTCCTGGGTACTGAGGAGGATCCTGAGGGTTCCACTCGTTAGCGAGCTCTTGTGGCTCCCACTGATAAACAGACTCCTCGTACGGGTCAAGTGATGGTTCTGGCTCAGGAACTGGGGATCGAGTCCGCACCCAGTATGCATAAATATCGTCGGGCATAATAATGTACCTGCCTAAATAAATATCGAACAAAGAAGGTGCAGGCAAAGTAATAATCTGACATGTACCCTGGCTGAATACTAGGTTATAGATGAGCCGCTTGTCATTGTCTTTGGAAATGAAATCATGTGCTACCATACTATCATAGTCTAAATACTTAGTGGGTAACAACCTTTCTTCCTTTTCATATAGTCTAAAGGGTATCTCAAAGTGTCTAGCAAGGCGAGAAGAATAAATACCTCCAAAGATAGGACCCTTCGAATGATTTAAACTCAACCGTCGAGCAACAATAGCGGCCAAACTAAAAGTTCTATCACGGTGTAAAGCATGGCGCAAAACGGCTAGGTCAGGAGCGCTTAGGCCTCCACTCTCCCCACGACCAATCAAACATCTCCCCGCAAATAATGAGTAATAGCGCAAAACAGGAAAATGTAAACTAGCCACTCTGGCTCCCGACACCCCTCTCTCTTCCCCTACAGTGGTTTCAGCAATAAAATCTTCCACATCTCTAGGACGGGGTTCAGTGACGCTGCCCTCATAAGGTAATTTGCAAACATTGCAAAAATCGTAAAGAGTCATCTTCTTAGGCACATCATATAAGTGAAATTCTACCATAGGAGGATTTTCCCTATAATGAAAGTGAAAGTTTTGCACGAAGGTATTAGTGAGTAAGAGGTATTGGTCACACTTATCGTGGAGGAAGTCGGTGATGCCTGCATTCTCCGCCAAATAGTAAAACTCATTATAAATTCCAGTCGCCTTCAAGAATGCATCACTTGTCCATTCACATGGCCAAACCTCCGCGGTGCGGGGAAGATTGTATTTGGGCTTCTCTTTCTTCTCATTTTCATTTTCTTTAGAACCCCGGCTTGAAGAGCCTCTTAACAATCTCCTCATCATTTTCTTCCTCTGAAAAATTTCTGAAATTTTAGTAACTCAAAATAAAGGTGAACAAAACTCAACAAAATTCAAAGCAACCACTCCCATAAGTGCCTAGAGGCTAAATCATGCATCTAAACTACTTGGGACCATACAAATTTAACATGCAAGCTCAAGAACAAGGTCACCACAGCAGCAAAAATTTGCAATATATAAAGCACTAGAACAAAAACTAATTGGACCATTGGAGGAGTCACATACCGAAGAACAATCCCCCAAAACAGTTTTGCAAATGGAGCTTTGCACAAGGAGATCGAAAATGGCAGCAAGATGAGCTAGGACACGGGTTTGAGCAATGGTGGGATTTTTTATGGAGGAAGACAAAGTGGATGGGTGCTGGAATAAGTGAGGGGGGCCTACGTGGGACCCACAAGTGGGGGGTGGGCGCGCCCCCTGGGCTTGTGGCTCACTGGTGCAGCCCCCTGGTGTGTTCTCAGTGCCAATTATTCTTAAATATTCTATAAAAAATCATACTAAATTTTCAGGGTATTTGGAGAACTTTTATTTCCAGGTCATTTTTTGTTGTACGGATAATTCAGAAAACAGAAGTATAATAGTATTTTTTTATTTATTTAATCTAAACAATAGAAAGTAAAAGTTGGGTATAGAAGGTTGTGCTTTCTAAATTCATCCATCTCATGCCCGTCAAAAGGAATTCGTTAACAAGGTTGATCAAGTCTTATTAACAAACTTTTTTCGAGTAACATGAAACCGGAGAATTTTCGAATAACACAAAGTTACCTCAACGGGGACAGGCATGTCCCCTACCATGATTATTTCATATTTCTTCTTGACAGTAGGGAGAGGGAATTTAAAACCTCCAATAGCAATTGTTGGAATTTCTCCAATAGAGTTGATACTATGAACTTGAGGTTGTTTCTTCGGAAAGTGCACCGTATGCTCATTACCATTAACATGAAAAGTGACATTGCCTTTGTTGCAATCAATAATAGCCCGTGCAGTGTTCAAAAAGGGTCTACCAAGGATGATCGACATGCTGTCGTCCTCGGGAATATCAAGAATAACAAAGTCTGTTAAGATAGTAACGTTTGCAACCACAACAGGCACATCCTCGCAAATACCGATGGGTAGAGCGGTTGATTTATCAGCCATTTGCAAAGAGATTTCAGTAGGTGTCAACTTATTCAAATCAAGTCTACGATATAAAGAGAAAGGCATAACACTAACACCGGCTCCCAAATCACATAAAGCAGTTTTAACATAGTTTCTTTTAATGGAGCATGGTATAGTTGGTATTCCTGGATCTCCTAGTTTCTTTGGTACTCCACCCTTAAAAGTATAATTAGCAAGCATGGTGGAAATTTCAGCTTCCGATATCTTTCTTTTATTAGTCACAATATCTTTCATATACTTAGCATAAGGAGACATTTTCAGAATATCAGTCAAACGCATACGCAAAAAGACAGGTCTAAGCATTTCAACAAAGCGCTCAAAATCCTCATCATCCTTTTTCTTGGATGGCTTAGGAGGAAAGGGCATGGGTTTCTGAACCCAAGGTTCTCTTTCTTTACCATGCTTCCTAGCAACGAAGTCTCTTTTATCATATCTTTTATTCTTAGATTGTGGGTTATCAAGATCAACAGCAGGTTCAATCTCCACATCATTGTCATTACTAGGTTCAACATCAACATGAACATCATCATTAACATTATCACCCAGTTCATGTTCATCACCAGGTTGTGTTTCAGCATCAGAAATAGAAATATCATTTGTGTTTTCATGTGTATCAATAACAGGTTCACCAGCAGCATGCAAAGTCCTATCATCATTCTTTTTCTTTCTTTTGCTAGAATGACTAGGTGCATCAGTATTAGTTCTCTGAGAATCTTGCTCAATTCTCTTGGGGTGGCCCTCAGGATATAAAGGTTCCTGAGTCATTTTACCACCTCTAGTCACTACTCTAACAGCATTATCATTCATCTCATTAAGCAAATCATTTTGTGCCTTAAGTACTTGTTCTACTTGAGTAGTTACCATGGAAGCATGTTTACTGATAAGCTTGAGATCATTAACAGTTCTACTCATATATTCACCTAAACGATCAAGCATGTAAGCATTATGTTTCAATTGTCTACTAACATAAGCATTGAAATTTTCTTGTTTAACAATAAAGTTATCAAATTCATCCAAGCATTGGCTAGCAGACTTATTATAAGGAATATCACCTTCATCAAATCTACGAAGAGAATTTACCTCTACTACCTGTGTCGGGTTATCAAGACCATGTATTTCTTCAATAGGTGGTAAATTCTTAACATCTTCAGCTTTAATACCTTTTTCTTTCATAGATTTCTTTGTCTCTTGCATATCTTCAGGACTGAGAAATAGAATACCTCTTTTCTTCGGAGTGGACTTTGGAGGTGGTTCGGGAATAGTCCAATCATTATCATTGCTCAATATATTATTCAATAATAGTTCAGCTTGTTCAACAGTTCGTTCCCTGAAAACACAACCAGCACAACTATCTAGGTGGTCCCTAGAAGCATCGGTTAGTCCATTATAAAAGATATCAAGTATTTCGTTTTTCTTGAGAGGATGATCAAGCAAAGCATTAAGTAATTGGAGAAGCCTCCCCCAAGCTTGTGGGAGACTCTCTTCTTCAATTTGCACAAAGTTAAATATTTCCTGCAAGGCAGCTTGTTTCATATGGGCAGGAAAATATTTTTCAGAGAAGTAATATATCATATCCCGGGGACTACGCACACAACCAGGAGCAAGAGAATTAAACCATATCTTAGCATCACCCTTTAATGAGAAAGGAAACAACTTAAGAATATAGTAATAACGAATTTTTTCCTCATGAGTAAATAGGGTGGCTATATCATTCAATTTAGTAAGATGTGCCACAACAGTTTCAGACTCATAACCATGGAAAGGATCAGATTCAACCAAAGTAATTAACTCAGGATCGACAGAGAATTCATAATCCTTATCAGTAACAAAAATAGGTGAAGTAGCAAACTTAGGATCATATTGCATTCTAGCATTCAAAGATTTTTCCTTCCACTTGCATAGTAATTTCTTAAGATCATCTCTATCCTTACAAGCAAGAAAGTCCCTAGCTACCTCTCCATCCATAACATAACCCTCAGGTATAACAGGCAATTCATATCTAGGAGAGCTAGGTCTAACAGGTGTCTGAAAGTGTTCAGTTTCAATAATTTCATCAGTTTCAGAAATATCATCAGTTTCAGTGATCTCATTCTCTCTAACCCTAGCAAGTTGTTCATCAAGAAATTTACCCAAAGGCACAGTATTATCAAGCATAGCATAAGTAGCATCATCAATTACTTGCGACATATCAAAATTACTAGCAGGTGGTGGTGTCGCAAATTTACTCATAACAGAAGGTGAATCAAGTGCAGAGCTAGATGGTAGTTCCTTACCTCCCCTCGTAGTAGAGGGATAGATCTTGGTTTTTGGGTATTTCAGATTCTTCATAGTGATCAACAGATATAGATCCCAAGTGACTCAGAGAATTGAACTATGCTACCCGGCAACGGTGCCAGAAAAAGGTCTTGATAGCCCACAAGTATAGGGGATCGCAATAGTTTTCGAGGGTAGAGTATTAAACCCAAATTTATTGATTCGACACAAGGGGAGCCAAAGAATATTCTCGAGTATTAGCAGCTGAGTTGTCAATTCAACCACACCTGAAAGACTTAATATCTGCAGCAAAGTATTTAGTAGCAAAGTAGTATGGAAGTAACGGTAACGGTGGCAAAAGTAACAGTAGTGGTTTTGTAGCAATCGTAACAGTGGCAACGGAAAAGTAACTTAGCAAAGATCAATATGTGAAAAGCTCGTAGGCAATGGATCAGTGATGGATAATTATGTCGGATGGCATTCATCATGTAACAGTTATAACCTAGGGTGACACAGAACTAGCTCCAATTCATCAATATAATGTAGGCATGTATTCCATATATAGTCATACGTGCTTATGGAAAAGAACTTGCATGACATCTTTTGTCCTACCCTCCCGTGGCAGCGGGGTCCTAATGGAAACTAAGGGATATTAAGGCCTCCTTTTAATAGAGAACTGGACCAAAGCATTAGCACTTAGTGAATACATGAACTCCTCAAACTACGGTAATCACCGGAAAGAATCCCAATTATTGTCACCTTGGGGTATGCGGATCATAACACATAATAGGTGTCTACAACTTGCAAGATAGGATCAAGAACACATATATATTCGTGAAAACATAATAGGTTCATATCTGAAATCATGGCACTCGGGCCCTAGTGACAAGCATTAAGCATAGCAAAGTCATAGCAACATCAATCTCAGAACATAGTGGATACTAGGGATCAAACCCTAACATAACTAACTCGATTACATGGTAAATCTCATCCAACCCATCACTAGTCCAAAACAAGGGCAAAAGAGTTTGGAAAAGTAGATACGATGGAGACGTATCAACGCATGGCGCACGACGGGACGCGAACGCCTCCACTTCCCCACGTCGCCTCGGCAACCGCCCCGACTGGCAACGGCTGGCGCGTGCTGCGGGGCCATCATTGCCCAGAATGCAGAGGGATGCCGGTTGGCCTCCAATCAACTATAAGTGGGCAAGGGAGACAGAGCTGAGGGATCACTAGAAGTGTGTGTCTAGAGGGGGGGGGGTGAATAGACTACTTGCAAGAATTAAAAACCTAACCTTTTCCCAAGTTAATTGGTTGGCAGATTTTAGCAATTATAGCAAGTCTAGCACACCCTACACATGCAAGTCAACAAGTATGGCAGCGGAAAGTAAAGACATCGCACATGGAAGTAAGGAGATGAGATAGGGAGATCAAACGCATGAGGGACACGAAGATTTTTCCCGTGGTTCCGATAGGTGGTGCTATCGTACGTCCACGTCTATGGAGTCTTCAACCACGGAGGGTAACGGTCGCGAGAGTCCACGGAGGGCTCCACCCATAAGGTTCCACGAAGTAGCAATCTTGACTATTCCATAACGGCTTCCGTCCACGAAGGACTAGCCTCACTATGGGTAGATCTTCACGAAGTAGGCGATCTCCTTGCCTGTACAAACTTCTTGGTTCAACTCCACAACACGAAGTAGGAGGCTCCCAAGCGACACCTAACCAATCTAGGAGGCACCACCCTCCAAAAGGTAATAGGGTTGGCAATGTCGATGAACTCCTTGCTCTTGTGCTTCAAGATGATAGACTCCTCAACACACAATCACTCTCTCACAGATTTGGCTATGGTGGAAGAGATTGATTTTGTGGAAAGCAACTTGGGGAGGCTAGAGATCAAGATTCATATGGTAGGAATGGAATGGCTTGATCTCAACACATGAGTAGGTGCCTCTCTCTCAGAAAATAGGATGGGGCAAGTATGGAATAGTTCTGATTGCTTCTCTTTCGAGTGGGTGGTGGTGAAGGGGTATATATAGGCATCCCCGAAAATCCAACCGTTACACCTAAATTGACCTACTCGGTGACACCGAAGTATAAAACTCGGTGGTACCAAAGTGACCAAAAGGCAGCAACTTTTGAATCTCGGTGAGACCGATATATAATTCTCGGTGATACCGATTAGGTGACCAATGGTCAGATTGCACAACTCGGTGACGTCGATCCTCAAGTCTCGGTGGTACCAATTCTTGACCATGGCTAACCAGAGAGTTGGTCCAAAAAATTGGTGAGATCGATTCACAAAACTCGGTGGTACCGATTCTTGTGAATGGCTAACCAGGAAGTTGGTCCAAATCTCGGTGAGACCGACTGGTAAAAATCGGTGGTACCGATGCTTGAAAATAGCTAAATAGAAAGTTGGCAACTGGACTCGGTGGCACCGATATAGAATCGGTTGCACCGAATGGCTAGGGTTTGGCATGGGTGTGTCTGAGTTTGGGAATCTGTGGCACCGAGTGGGAATTGTTGGTTGCACCGATTTTCATGAATGGCTTGGAAAGACTTTTGTGGAAGAGTTTGTGGGTGTTTTTGGTGACTATCACTTGTGCACGTGGAGCATCTTGTTCACCAACAGTACCTTAACCCCTTTTAATAGTATTGGCTTTCCTATGGACTCAAAGTGATTTCTCACAAAGTAAAATGTAGAGTCCTCTTGCTTGAAGCTTTGCCAATCCATTTCCTTGCATCTTGGGGTTTCTCCACAATCCTTTTTGCCAACACTTTCTGTGGACTTTATCTGAAATACACTAGGTAAAAGTATTAGTCCAAAAGACAATGTATGTTGTCATGAATTATCAAAACCACCAAGGGAGCATGTTGTGCTTTCAAGAGCCCCTGGCCCGTCTTCATCTTCTCGCCTCTTCACTCCAATCTGCCGTTTCCACGGCCATGGCACCAGTGAGGAGGTTCTCTGCCGCCGAGAAAGGGAAGGCCCGCCTGGAGGGACCGGACTCGCCGCCGCCCAAGAGGGGCCGCGGCCGTCCTCGCAAGTACACCGCGACGCCGGCGGTGGCCCCCCGAGGGCGCGAGCGCACTCCCGTGAGGGGAGGCGCTGCCTCCGGCAGCCATGGGAAGGCCCCTTCCTGCGCGAGTGGCCGTGGTAGTCGTGGCGCCCGTGGCCACTTTTTGGTAATTGATGACAACATACAATCAAAGCTTCAAATAAAGATATGCATGGATATAATGAAGACTTTGAGAGACACGTGACTTAGGCTTGCTCCCCCTAAATGTGTGCAATCCCTTTAAAGGATAGTTGCTTTGGAATGCATGGACACACATATAGTAGAAGGGATATAATGAGTCATGTGTATCTTGGCTATATGCATCAGATATATGTGAATGAGATGTATCCTTGTTCAAGACTTCACTCTTGCAAACAATATGTGCAAGAAGCAAGAGATCCCCTTGATCAAGGATATGATGCATATACTTACCTTGAGTTCTTGAGCATTCTAGTAGTAGGAACACACTTGAGAAAACAATGTTAGGAAACACAAGAGTATTCTACCAATCAAAAGGCAAAAGAACTCAATAGTACCAAGATGTGGAGAACATATAGAAGATAGTATTCCTTAAGATTGATATGTCTCCAAGAACATTTAGAACTCTCTCCCCTAGATATGAAGTAGTAGGTCATCCTCTCCCCTAGCATGTAGATATTGGGATTGGATAGGGTGAGAAAATTCTAACATGAGTAGTCAAATGAAATAAGCATACATTTCTTCCAAACATATTTTTCTCCCCCTACTTTGGTATTCTCCCCTTGTCTATATAAGTATAAACTATGATATTCTCCCCCTTGATTGTTTCTCCCCCTTTGCATTGAAGCATGTATCTCCCCCTTTAGCTTTTGAAGCTTTGGTATTTCTTCCCCTTTGGCATTAATTTCCAAAAAGGTCATACACAGGGCCAGATACAGGGATCATCGATTAAGAAGGGATCCTTGAGAACAAGGGCCATAGAATGTAGGGATCATGGAGAACTTAGAATCATAGAGAGCATTAAAAACCGAGGGAATCATGGAAAATAATTTCTCCTCTTTGACTGATCTGAGAGCTTGTAAGACTTCTCCTCCTTTGAGTTAGGGATCCTAGAATAAAGTTTCTCCCCCCCTTTTTAATAATAATAAGGGATCATTGAAGAAACAAAGATACCACTTGTAGGATCACTAAAGAACCAAAAGTTTACTAACATGAACACAAACCAGAGAAGAAATCAAATCGGTGGCTCCGAGACAAATGGGTCGGTGGAACCGAGCTGTTGTTATGCAGCTTATCTGCTAAATCGGTAGAACCGAGTTATTTGTATCGGAGGCTCCGAGGGCTAAACAGAAACTTGGCAATGTTTGATAAACTTGCAAATGAGTTTGGAAAACTTGTAACAAGGTGTCAAAAGGATCTTCAAAGGAAATGCAAAAAACTTTACAAAGAGATATCAACTAGAGAAGATTTGAGTGGTTCCAAGAAATCTTGCAAAATTGAGAATGAACCAAACAAGATACTTAACTAGATGATGGTCGGTGACTAGGTCACCTATATTAGAGTATATTGACTTAGGAAACAAGCAAGAATACTTGATCATAGGTCATACTCATCGTTAAGCTCAAAATGGGGTTACCATTTTTCGATTAAGCATTTTAATGTTTTCGTATCACTTGAGTTACTTTATCTCATGACTTGGAGTAAAGCTTTTTCAAGGATATGAGTACATACCTTTGAGTGAAGTTGATGACGTGGCTTGTAGGTGAACTTGATGAGGATGCTCGATGTTGATGAAGTTCATCTTGAGTTGGGAGCAATCCTTCTTGTTTTGGTTCACTTATCACCTACATAGGTTAGTCACACAAAGGAAAACATGATATATTAAGATGACATGATATCAATTGCGAAATCTATATATGTGTCAAGGATATGTTTTGTTGTCTTCTTCCTTCCATCACCAAGAGGGGTTGTGGATACTTGGTCATGAAAAGATTGCTTATGATGGGAGTTTTTGGCAATCTTGTGGAATGAAGTTCTTCCAAGTACCTTCAAAAGGTTAGATGCAATACAAGGGAGCATAGAATACCATGGTATTAGATAACATGTCAAGTGAATCATGGAAGTATCAAGTAAGCTCATGCCCTCACATGCAATCGAGTGAGTCTAGCTCAAGTTTGAAGCATCAATGATGTTCAACGCACTCCTCAAGTAACAAAACACTATCTCATCAAGTGGCTTAGTAAAGATATCGGCCAATTGCTTGTTAGTGCGAACATGCTTAAGATTAATATCTCCTTTGGCAACATGATCACGAATGAAATGATGTCGAACTTGAATATGCTTAGTTCGAGAATGTTGCACATGATTATGACCAATATTAATAGCACTTTAATTATCACAAAGTAATGGAACATTTTTCACATGGATTCCGTATTCCTTAAGAGTTTGTGTCATCCATAGCAATTGAGCGCAACACGATCCGGCGGCAATATACTCAGCTTCGGCCGTAGATAGAGATACCGAGTTTTGTTTCTTGGAGGACCAAGACACAAGAGATCTACCAAGAAATTGACATGTACCCGAGGTGGATTTTCTATCAACCTTGTCACCGGCATAGTCCGAATCGGAATAACCAACAAGGTTAAAGGAAGATCCCTTGGGATACCAAATGCCAAGGTTTGGTGTTTGTATCAAATATCTCACAATACGTTTCACGGCCAAAAGATGACACTCTTTAGGTGCCGCTTGATATCTAGCACACATGCAAACACTAAGCATAATATCGGGACGGGAGGCACATAGATATAGCAATGAACCAATCATAGATCGATAAACTTTTTGATCGACCGGTTTGTCCTCCTTGGTAAGATCAACATGTCCACTAGTAGGCATAGGAGTTTTCACACCTTTACACTCTTGCATGTTGAACTTCTTGATCAAGTCCTTAGTATACTTGGTTTGAGAGATGAAAGTTCCTTCTCTTGTTTGCTTGATTTGCAAACCAAGAAAGAATTTCAGCTCACACATCATGGACATCTCATACTTATCGGACATCAACCTTCCTAATCTTTCACTAAATTGTGGGTTAGTAGATCCAAAGATAATATCTCCACATAGATTTGGCACACAAATAATTAACCATTAACTCTTTTAGTGAACAAGGTTGCATCAATTTTACCAATTTCAAATCCCTTTTCAATGAGAAACTTCGTTAAGCATTTATGACAAGCACGTGGGCTTGCTTAAGACCATAAGGAGCTTTACGAAGCTTGTAGACATGATTAGGTTTCTTAGGATTTACAAAACCAGGGGGTTGCTTAACATTGACCTCTTCTTCAATCTCATCATTTAGAAAGGCAATTTTAATGTCCATTTGATAAAGTGTGATATCATGGTGATTAGCATAGGCAAGAAGAATGCGAATAGCATCAAGTCTAGCAACTGGTGCATAGGTCTCACCGTAGTCCATACCTTCGACTTGCGTATATCCTTGGGCTACGAGACGCGCCTTGTTGCGTACAACTTGACCGTCTTCATCTTGCTTGTTCCGAAACACCCATTTGGTTCCGATGATGTTGTGCTCGTCCTTGGGCTTCTCCATGAGTGTCCACACTTCGTTCCTCTCGAAGTTGTGAAGCTCTTCATGCATGCCGTTGACCCAATCCGGGTCTTCAAGAGCTTGTTCTACCTTCAAGGGTTCAATGCTAGAGATGAAAGAATAATGCTCACAAAAGTTAGCTAAGCGAGTTTTAGAGCAAGTGATTCTCCAGGTTTGTATGTCACCAAAGATTTGGTTTAGAGGATGGTTCTTGGTCACTCTTGCTCGAACTCGGGGTAGCTTCGGCTTGTTGGATGGTGGAGCTTCTTCATCGTCATCATCTCCTTCATCTTCGTTGTAGTTGAAGGTGTCGTTTCCTTGAGGTGGTGGTGAAGGAGGTTGTGGTGGATCTTCATGATGTACTTCCTCCTCTTCATCATCTTGTCGTGTACCGCTTGTGGATGCCTCCATGTCGTGTTGAGGTTCACCTTGACGTGAAGTAGGGGCTTCCACTTGAGTTGACGAAGTACTTTCCTTCACCTCCATGGGACGAATCTTGCCGATGGACAAGTCTTGGATGGCTTCCGAAGGGTCCTTATCTCCTACATCATTTGGCAATTGTTCGACTTGCGAACCGTTAGATTCATCAAACTTCACATCTACCATCTCTTCAACTTTTCGAGTGAAGTTGTTGTAGACACGGTAAGTGTGAGAGTTTGATCCGTGATGGGGATATGTACCTAGGGTAGGGTCATAGGCCTGGCCTACATACCCTACCTAAGGACACTGCCCTAGAAAGCTTAAGGACTACAAGGAAGTCTCCGACTGAAATCACCAAAATATACGAGTCACTCGACAACATCCACTCGGAGGTTTCTCCCTTCACTCGACGGCTACCTTTCACTCAGAAGAACTAGAAGACAGTCGACCGCAGAAGATCAGAAGCCACCCCAGGGAGGCCAATGGGCAGGCGTTCAGCTAGACCATAAATAGCATTTAACACATACGTTACCAGTAACGTCCATCTTTATTACCACGATCGGACCCTTAGATGCCGGGCATTCATGAGGGGCAGCGCACTCTATATAAGCCGCCCCTCCCCTCTGGCACAAGGGTTCGCCCCCTCTGTAACACTCATATTCCACACGACAAGAAGCTCCTGAGCACCGAGACGTAGGGCTGTTACCTCCACGAGAGGGGCCTGAACTCGTACATCCGTGTGTACATCCTCGCCGTAGCTAGGACTCTGCCCTCTCCCTTCGTACCCCTATCTTCTACTGTCAGGCTCGTTCCCACGACAGTTGGCGCCCACCGTGGGGCAGGCGTCTAGGCGACTTCCGGCGAGGTTGCATTTTTTCTCGTTCGTCATGTCTTCTGGTGGTGATCTGTTCCTGGGCCACGAGATCCGTCTCGGAGTGCTCACCTTCATCGCCGACAACTCGGCATGGCTCCAGGAAGCGCCTCTAGATGTTGAGGCGCTCCCGATCCGCGGGGCGACGCACTTCTGCGCAAGCTCCTGCGGCGTTCTTCTACTACAGCTGTCGACTCCGTACCTGTCGGCCCATCCAGCTATTCGTCACCGCAAGCGATCTGGTCGTTCGCGGCTCCAGCGCTGGGTGAGGCATGCGGCGGCTCGCCAAATTTCGTCTCCGCAGATTGCGGCTATCGAGCCCGCCGAGTCACTTCACAGCATGTTCGATTCGGCGTCGGATCGGTCTGACGTTCCCTCCGAGTGCGAGAGCTGCGATCCTGCGGCTGAGGTTCTTATGGCTGGCTCTCATCAGAGTCCGCCGCCTGGCTTCAATCGCGACCGGCGCGAAGCTGGAGGACCGTCGAATGAGCAGCACCGCCGGGATGAGGATATCCTCCGTACTCCTATCAATGGTGCGACTGCTGAGGCTCAGGCCATGGAGGCCATGCGCCTTCATCTCAAAGAGATGCAGGAGACACTCGACGAGCGTGCCCGCCAGTGTCCCCCCATTTCCAGTCGATGTCAGCGACAGCTATTTCCGAGTGGATCTCATAACAATGTTAAGGTATTCCGTACTCCAATTCTGAATGTTGCGGCGGCTGCAAAGATAGCAGATTCCATTCAACAGTCCCGTTCGGAGGCTGGTAGAGGTTTGTAGCAGATCCGAGTGCTGCTTGATGCAGCGCAGCAGCAGAATTCGGTTGTTTCTCAGTCGCGCAACAGATTGCATAGTAACTCCCCTAGAGCAGATACCGTTTAGTCGGCGCACAGTCTAGGGTCACCTCTGCGTCGCAGGGGCGGAGGTTACTGCGGAGATCAGTACCAAGATCAGGGGCGAGACAATTTTGCTCCTCGTTATCACCGTGATGACCGCCGTCGAGTGCCTTCTCCTCCGCGGAGTGGTTCGTACGTGCCCCGGCACTATGACGATAGGCGCCCATTTGGCGATGAGCGGAATCCTGGATTCGATGCAAGAAATGTCCTCGCACAAAGGCGCATCGATAGAGGCAGAGCCCACAGAGATGGTAATGACAGATACTATCCGAGTGGAAGTGGTACTGTTGTTTCTGGCCCCGAGTGTTTCAGCAGAGCCATTCGTTCTGCGGAGATTTCCCCAACTTCAGGTTGGCGGCAGGAATAAGCAAGTTCTCTGGCGAGTCGAAGCCGGAAACTTGGTTAGATGATTACCGAGTGGCTGTGTAGATTGGTGGAGGGAATGACAACATAGCCATGAAGCATTTATCCTTGATGTTGGATGATTCGGCCCGGGCATGGCTGAATCGTTTAGCTCCTTCTAGCATCTATTGCTGGGAGGATCTTGCCCGAGTGTTCATCAGTACATTCGAAGGCACTTGCAAGTGTCCTGCGGGTTTGATTGATTTGCAGCATTGTGTTCAGAAGCCCAATGAGTCTTAGAGAGATTACATTCAACGTTGGTCCACCTTGCATCACACAGTGGAGAATGTTTCCGAGCACCAGGCTGTTTGTGCTTTCAAAGCCGGTGTGAAATACAGAGAGCTTTACCTGAAGTTTGGGCGGACAGGTGACATTTCCCTGAGCAAGATGATGGAGATTGCCACTCGGTACGCCAATGGTGAAGAGGAAGACCGCCTCCATAGCGGCAAAGGAAAAGCAGTCGACAATGATGCCGGCGGCAATTCCAATCGCAAACAGAAGCGCAAAGCTGATGGCCCTGTTCAGGCAAAGGCAGCCGCTCTGGCGGCACAAGGAAAAAATAAAGGGAAGGCCAAAGGTCAATTTACCCCCAAGAAAGGAAAGAATCTGTCCGGAACCGATGTCCTGGATTTACCGTGTGCGATCCACACAAAGACAGATGAAGAAGGCAATGTGATATTGCCTAAGCATACCACTCGGCAGTGCCGTCTGTTGATTCAGCAGTTCAAGGAAGGTCAGTCGAGTGAGAAAGCTCCTGAAAAGGAGGATGATGAAGACAAAGAAGAGTTTCCTGAGGTCAATGCCACTTTGTTGATTTTTGCGGATGTTGAAAGCAAGAGTTGATTGAAAGTTATCAACAGAGAAGTCAACATGGCTGTTCCTGCTACCCCCACATACCTTAAGTGGTCTCAGACTGCTATCACATCCGACCAGTCAGATCACCCAGCTCATATCGCTACCCCCGGTCGGCAAGCGCTGGTGGTGGACCCAGTTGTGGGAGGCACTCGACTCCGCAAAGTCCTGATGGATGGTGGGAGTGGTCTGAACATCTTGTATGCGGATACCCTAAAGGGGATGGGCATTCCGATGTCCCGACTCAGCGAAAGCAACATGCAGTTTCACGGAGTCATCCCTGGGAAGAAGGCCAAGTCACTCGGCCAGATAGCATTGGATGTGACATTCGGTACTGACAAGAATTTTCGAAAAGAGAAATTGACATTTGAAGTTGTGGACTTCCAGAGTGCATACCACGCCATCCTTGGCCGTCCGGCTTATGCCCGTTTCATGGCCCGTCCATGCTACGTGTATCTAAAGCTGAAGATGCCCGGGCCCAAGGGTGTGATCACAGTCACTGGTAATCGACAGAGGGCTGAGGAGTGCCTTCAGCAGGGCTCCAAAATTGCCGATCATCAGATGGCTGTGGTTGAGTTGGAGGAGTACAAGAAGAGTGCTGATCCCGCCGATCTGCTGCGTGCCAAGAAGCCCACCTCTGAGTCAGCTTTCCAGTCGGCAGGCGTAGTGAAGCAGGTGCACATTCACCCGATAGATCCCAATGCTGCCCCGACCAACATCTCAACGACACTCGACAGCAAATAGGAAGCCGAGCTCATCCAGTTCCTCCGTGAGAACTGGGACATCTTCGCATGGAAGCCTGCTGACATGCCTGGTGTACCCAGGGAACTGACTGAGCACAGATTGAGAGTCGATCTGAAGACCAAGCCCGTGAAGGAGCACTTGCGTCGGTCGGCAGCAGAGAAGCGGAAGGCAATCGGCGAGGAGGTGGCTCGTCTCTTGGCGGCTAAGTTCATACGCGAGATTTACCACTCCGAGTTGCTCTCGAACGTCGTTATGGTCCCCAAGAAAGATAAGTCACTCCGCATGTGTATTGACTTCAAACATATCAATTGGGTCTGCCCGAAAGATCATTTTCCGCTCCCCCGCATCGATTAGATTGTCGATTCGACTGCGGGGTGTGAGCGTTTATCTTTTCTTGATGCATACTCCGGTTACCATCAGATCCATCTGTTTGGTCCAGATGAAATAAAGACAGCCTTCATCACCCCATTCGGGTGTTTCTGTTATATCACCATGCCATTTGGTTTGAAAAATGCTGGCGCTACTTTCATGCGCATGATTAAAAAATGTTTGCTTAATCAGATCCCTCGGAATGTTGAGGCATACATGGATGATATTGTCGTCAAGTCTCGCAAAGGTTCCGACCTACTGTCTGACTTGGCTGAAACATTCGCCAATCTGAGGAGGTATGATATCAAGTTAAATCCGACTAAGTGCACTTTCGGCGTTCCTGGTGGCAAGTTACTCGGTTTTCTTGTTTCCGAACGAGGAATTGACGTCAATCCTGAAAAGATCAATGCTATTACCCGAATGAAAAGCCCCGAGCGTGTGCACGATGTCCAGAAGCTCACAGGTTGCCTGGCGACATTGAGTCGATTCATTTCTCGTCTCGGTGAGAAGGCATTGCCTTTATATCGACTGATGAAGAAGTCTGATACATTCGAGTGGACTCCCGAAGCCGAAGCAGCGTTTGTCGAGCTCAAAGCCCTACTTTCCACCCAGCCGGTGCTTGCTGCTCCGCACAGCAAAGAGCCTTTGCTCATGTACATTGCGGCCACTAATCAGGTCGTCAGTACAGTTCTCACTGTCGAGAGGTAAGAGGAAGGCAAAGCTTACAAGGTCCAGCGTCCTGTTTATTACATTTCTGAAGTGTTGACTCCTTGAAAGCAGAGGTATCCACATTACCAGAAGCTCGTATATGGTATATATCTGTTAGCGAAGAAGGTGGCACACTACTTTCAAGATCACTAAATTTCAGTCGTCAGTGATGCTCCGCTGTCTGAGATTCTCAACAATCGAGACGCGACTGGTCGAGTGGCCAAATGGGCTATTGAGCTCCTTTATTTCGATATCAAGTTTGAAGCGAAAAAGGCAATCAAGTCTCAAGCTCTTGCTGATTTCCTGGCCGAGTGGATTGAACAGCAGCAGCCAATCCAAATTCACTCGGCACACTGGACCATGTTCTTTGACGGCTCAAAGATGCTGAATGGGTCTGGTGCTGGTGTAGTTTTGGTATCCCCAAAAGGCGACAAACTCAGTTATGTCCTGCAGATTCACTTTGATTACTCCAATAATGAAGCTGAATATGAAGCACTCTTGTATGGGTTGCGTATGGCCATTTCACTCGGCGTCCGACGCCTGATGGTATACGGTGACTCTGATTTGGTGGTCAATCAGGTGATGAAAGAGTGCGATGTCAGGAACCCTGCTATGACTGGATATTGCAATGCAGTAATAAAGCTTGAGAAGAAGTTTGAAGGATTGGAACTCCATCATATTCCCCGAGTGAAAAATCAGGCAGTTGATGAGCTAGCAAAGATTGGATCCACTCGGAAGCCTGTCCCCAGCAATGTGTTTCTCGAGCACCTACATTCTCCTTCGGTGCAAGAAGATCCCTTCACTAAAGAGCTTCCGCAAGCAAAGAGCGCCTCAGATCCGACTGAAGTTGATGTCCCAGCGGTCATAGATCTGGTCATGGAGATTCTGGTGATCACACCCGACTGGACAGTACCTTATATTGCATACATTCTGAGGCGAGAACTCCCAGATGACGAAGATGAAGCTCGACAGATAGTCCGCAGATCCAAGGCCTTTACTGTTATGGATGGACAACTCTACAAAGAAAGCGTAACTGGCGTGACTCAGCGGTGTATTTCTCCTGAAGAAGGTCAACTGATTTTGGAGGAGATTCACTCGGGAACTTGTGGTCATCATGCGTCCTCTAGGACGATTGTTGCCAAAGCATACCGAGCTAGTTTCTTCTGGCCGCGCGCCAACGAGATGGCTAAAGAGATTGTTGATCACTGTGAAGGGTGCCAGTTCTATTCGAATCTGTCACACAAACCTGCGTCTGCCTTGAAGACTATTCCACTCGTCTGGCCGTTTGCAGTATGGGGTTTGGATATGGTTGGTCCCCTTCGAACAGGCCAGAGTGGATTTACTCACTTGCTTGTAGCAGTCGACAAATTTACTAAGTGGATTGAAGCCAAACCCATCAAGAAGCTGAACGCCCGCACTGTTATCAAATTCATGAAAGAGATAACTTTCCGGTATGGAGTTCCCCACAGTATCATTACAGACAATGGCTCAAACTTTGACTCGGAAGAGTTCAGACACTTTTGCTCCTCTCAAGGCACCCGGGTGGATTACGCATCCGTTGCGCACCCCCAGTCTAACGGTCAAGCTGAGCGAGCGAACGGCCTTATCCTTCAAGGGCTGAAACCTCGACTCATGCGAGATCTCGATCATGCAGCTGGAGCTTGGGTCACTGAATTGCCGTCTATTCTGTGGGGCTTAAGGACGACTCCTAACCGGTCGACTAGACGCACTCCTTTCTTCTTGGTGTATGGAGCAGAAGCCGTTTTGCCAAGCGACGTCCTTCACAATACTCCCCGAGTAGACCTTTACTCCGAGGCTGAAGCGGAGCAAGCACGACAAGACGGGGTAGATCTCCTGGAAGAAGAACGCGAGATGGCTCTGATTCGGTCGACAGTATATCAGCAAGATTTGCGCCGCTTCCATGCGAGGCACGTCAAGAGTCGGTCGTTCCACGAAGGTGATCTTGTGCTCCGAGTGGATCAGCAGCGACCTCACAAGTTAGCCCCGACATGGGAAGGCCCTTTCGTCGTCACCAAAGTACTGAACAATGGAGCCTACCACCTCTTCAACCTCAAGAAGAATATCGATGAGCCGCGCGCCTGGAACGCGGATTTGCTTCGACGATTTTATACTTAACGACTGAGTTGTTTTGATGTAATAAGAGTACTCCAGACAATGTTGTTTGTTAAAGTTATGACTCCCGCAGTCTTTCGTCGATTCCGATCGCACAATTTCTCATTCAAAAACTTCTCCGAGTGATGAGCGATCCTCTCACTCGGGGGCTTAGCTGCGAACCAGCTTTCGCCTAAGTTAAAAACCCTTCCGGGTGGATAGTTTACCTTTCACTCGGAAACTTAGCCGCGAACCAGTCTTCGTCTAAGTTCAAAAACTTCTCCGAGTGACGAGCGATCCTCTCACTCTAGGGCTTAGCTGCGAACCAGCTTTCGCCTAAGTTAAAAACCCTTCCATGTGGATAGTTTACCATTCACTCGGAAACTTAGCCGCGAACCAGTCTTCGTCTAAGTTCAAAAACTTCTCCGAGTGACGAGCGATCCTCTCACTCGGGGGCTTAGCTGCGAACCAGCTTTTGCCTAAGTTAAAAACCCTTCCGTGTGGATAGTTTACCATTCACTCGGAAACTTAGCCGCGAACCAGTCTTCGTCTAAGTTCAAAACTTCTCCGAGTGACGAGCGATCCTCTCACTCGAGGGCTTAGCTGCGAACCAGCTTTCGCCTAAGTTAAAAACCCTTCTGTGTGGATAGTTTACCATTCACTCGGAAACTTAGCTGCGAATTAGTCTTCGTCTAAGTTCAAAACTTCTCCGAGTGACGAGCAATCCTCTCACTCGGGGGCTTAGCTGTGAACCAGCTTTCGCCTAAGTTAAAAACCCTTCCGAGTGGATAATTTACCATTCACTCGGAAACTTAGCCACGAATCAGTCTTCGTCTAAGTTCAAAAACTTCTCCGAGTGACGAGTGATCCTCTCACTCGGTGGCTTGGCTGCGAACCAGCTTTCGCCCAAGTTAAAAACCCTTCCGAGTGGATAGTTTCCCATTCACTCGGAAACTTAGCCACGAACCAGTATTCATCTAAGTTCAAAAACTTCTCCGAGTAACGAGCGATCCTCTCACTCGGGGGCTTGGCTGTGAACCAACGTTCACCCAAGTTAAAAACCCTTCCGAGTGGATAGTTTCCCATTCACTCGGAAACTTAGCCACGAACCAGTCTTCGTCTAAGTTCCAAATTCCTCCGAGTGTCGAGCAATCCTCTCACTCGGCGACTTAGCCGCGATCCAGTTTTCGCCTAAGTTCGAAATGCTTCTGAGTAACGAGCAAACTTAACCAAGTAAGAGATCAGAAAGCAAAATGCAGATAAATCCAGAATCTCTAGCGCGGTTAAAAGTTATTCGCGCAAAGGAAAGTACTCAGGCCCAAGTCCCGAATGAAGTTTTAATCGGTTACACCATCACTCGGCATACCGAGGCAAATAAAGTTTTAGCTGCAAGCAAAGTATTTTTCAAGCACCAGTAGGGCTCGAGGGCTCGACGAAGGTGTCCAAGTCAATTCCATCAGGGATCCGAGTGGCTGCTTTGATGAAGGTCTCCATGAAGTTTTCGAATTGAAGTTTCTTCGTGTTGATCACCCATAGAGCCTTCAGTTTGTCCTCCCTCGCCTCCTTGCAATGGACTCGGATGAGTGAAAGCGCCACGTCAGCTCCACAGCGAGCAGCAGACTTTTTCCATGCTTGCACTCGACCAGGGATCTCATTGAGGCGGGTCATCATCGACTCGAGGTCAGTTTGGAGGGAGTCTTCGGGCCACAGTTCCTTGTCGACCTTCTCCAACGCAGCCCTCAGTCGAGTGACATAATCTTGGACCTTCCTGAGACGAGCTTCAAGTCGAAACATGTCCATGGCCACGGCGTCCCCGACAAGTGACTTGGTGGGATCCAGATTTGGCTCGATCTCTTCAGTTTCCGTCTCAAAATCTTGGCAGAATTCTGCGTGAAGAGAAAGCGAAAAGATGATCACATTGCCGTTCTGAAGAAATCAAAGAAATTCACTCGACAGAAGAAAGTTACTTTCAAGCATGCCGAACATCTTCTTCGCGAAATCTCCTAAGTATTGCTCCAGAACGCTCCTTCTCTTGGTCTGCAGTTCGAGCTTTTTGATCCAATCCGCCCGTTCCTGCTTGAGTTTGGTATTCTCTTCTTCCAATTTGCTGGCTGCGGCAAGTTTCTTCTCAGCAGCTTCAGTTTTCTCCCTCGCCGCTTTCTGAGCATCGGCGAGTGCCTTGTCCTTGTCTTCAAGCGCCTTCTTCATGGTATCTAAAGAAATAACATTGTTGAGTCGCGCTCGGAGTCGGCGGTTCTCATCACGCACGTCTGTTCGAGTGGATTCATTCGGTTCAAAGGATGGAAGGTGAAAGTAATAATGCAATTGATCGACAAGGATTACCTCCCAAGGTCTTTAGTTCAGTCTGTGCACGGTCCAGGTTGTTATTCGTCAGCTCCAGATCCAGCAGAAGTCGATTCTTTTCCTTCTCCAGCTCGACATACTTGGTCCCGAGCCCACAGGCTTTCTCAAATCAGCAAAGAAGTAGTTCAGTCGACAATAATGTTTTTTCACTCCCGAGTGGAAAAGAACATGTCCAGTCGACTGGATGGCGGCCCGCCGCCCCACCCCACACCCCTGTAAAGCGTCATATCATGCTTGATGGAAATGATGTCCATGAAACCTGCAGGGCAGGTGACAAGTGTACTCCATATATGAAAAAGGACTCCGAATCCAAGTTCTTAAGACTACTGCCCATCGTAAACGATCGATAGTAGTCTCGGGGACTACACCCAGTGGTTGCACTCAGCGTGCCCCCACTTGATACAAAATGACTCGACCAGGTCTGACCTGTCCGAGTATAAACAAAAGAAGCAAACATGAAAACATTATCTCTATTAGACCCCCGCCGATGCAAGCACTCGACGGCGGTCTCGGGGACTACACCCAGCGGGTGCACTCAGCGTGCCCCCACTGGACCTATTATCACTCGACTAGGTCCGTCCTGTCGAGTGAGAAGCAACTTTCAAAACGAATTTAAGACCCCTGCCGACGTCTTCGTCATTCGACAATGGTCTCGGGGACTACACCCAGTGGGTGCACTCAGCGTGCCCCCACTGGACCAAAAACCACTCGAATAAGACCTGATCTACTCGAGGAGAAAACGGGCAAGTATGCATCTGAAGAAAACACCCAGTGGGTGTAAAGTCAAGATGGACAGGAATTCAATCGGAAATGAACTTACAATCGCACTTACTTGGACATTGGCTTGAAGCGCTGAGCTGGCATCATAGGCTAACTTGTTGGCCTCGTATGCCTCCTTCGTTCGTAGCATCATTTGCCCAGACTGGATCATGGCTTCTTTGGCAGCTCCAGTCTGGTCTTCTGGGACGTGGTACAGAGGATATGCAGGCGCCAGATGAGTCGGTGCTGCAGTCGAAGTCATGAGAGGTGCTTGAGGTTGCCCAATCGGCGTTGAAATCACAAGAGTTGAAGTCGCTGGTGGAGCACTCGACAGCGAAACCACAGGATCAGTTCTGGCTCAGGAAGAATCACCAAGCTCTCGAGAGGGCGCAGCAGTCGACCCACGTGGTACTTGTCCTGATGACGTTCTCCGAGTGCGTACGCGTGGAGTGTCCAAGGCTTCAACTTCACCTTCAGCACCCTGTTGCGGCTCCTCGTCGTCTTCCAAATGGATGACGTCGTCAACTGTCAATCGACAACATTAATTTATTTCATTCGACGAATTGCCTTACAAAATCAGTCTACAGTGAAGATTTACTATACCTCGTTGAGAGGTGGCCGCGTCAGGAGTGTCCACTTCCATGTGATCCCCCTCATCCCGCAGAGGCGACGTCACCGAGGTAGCAGCTCTGGTGAATAAATTTCACTCGGTCAGCAAAGACATGAAGTTTCACAACAGCAGAAAAGGAAAATAAATACTCACGTTGAGGCGACAGGCACGATGATCTTTATACGGGGCAGAGCCTTCCGGGGCTTTGGTGCGTCTGACTTGGGCTGTTTCGCAGCTTTTTCAGTCGACCCAGATGTCGCGGCACGGTCGCGCTTCAGGTTCCTGGTGCTCGATGCCAAAGTCTTGCTTGGGGCGGCCTCCGGGTCTTCTCGCAGCTTGGCACGACGCTCGATGCGCGAAGGAGCTTGGGCGTCTACCTCGCCTTCCTCAATCTCTTCCGGGTCGTCATCGCTGCCTTCACTGTCATCGGCGTAGTCAACGTCTGCGCTGTCGCCTGCGCTCTCTTCTCCGTCCTCAGGCTGCTCTCCATTCGGCACGGGCGAATACATGTTCGTAAACTCCTGCAAGATGCAAACTGTGAAGTCAGTCAACTGAAGACGCAGTCACTCGACGAAACATGAAAGCACTCGACAAAGATATAACTCACCAGGTTCGTCAGTGGGTTCAAAGCAGAGAAGGGCAAAATTCGCTTGGCTCCCAAAGGATTATCACAGGCTCCGGTGATGCTCCTGAGCCACTGGGCAATAGTCTCGTCGGAAACTTCCTCTGGATGTGTCCGAGTGGTATCCCCGGGGCCCGAATAATGCCACATAGTGTGGTCCCTGGCTTGAAGAGGCTGGATTCGTCGACTGAGAAACACCTCTAAGAGATCCATACCAGTCACTCCGCCACGGATCAGATCTACTACTGCATTCACCAAAATTCCTACCTGGACTTTCTCCCTCTCTGTCACATTCAGTGTTCTGGGAGTAGTGGGTCGGTCCAAGGTGAAAGGGGGAAGACCAGTCGACATATTGGGGGATGCAACATCTTTGCAGTAAAACCATGTCGACTGCCAGCCCCGAATAGATTCAGGAAAAGTCATTGATGGAAACGCACTCCTACCTCTCTTTTGGAGTCCCAGGCCACCGCACAGCTGGATGATATGGGTCTTGCTATCACTAGGATTGGCTTTTTTGACACACTGAGACCGAATGGTGAATATGTGCTTGAACAAGCCCCAGTGTGGAGGACAACCCAAGAAACACTCACACAAGGTGATGAAAGCAGCAAGGTACGAAATGGCATTCGGAGGAAAGTGGTGGAGTTGTGCCCCGAAGAAGTTTAGAAACCCGTGGATGAATGGATGAGGGGGCAGGGAAAAACCTCGCTCAACGTGGGTGAGGAGGAGAACTCACTCCCCTTCGCACGGCTCCGGCTCGATCTCCCCCTCCGACAGCCTCCACGAGTCTTCGGCTATAAGCCCGTCGGCAACGAGGTTCTCGACGTCCCCCGCCGTGACCGTCGACGCGAGAAAATCTCCCTGGATCCACTCTGGCGGCGCCGTGAATCGGGCGCCCGACGGCTTCTTTGCCTTGGCCCCTCCCTTCTTAGCGCGCTCGAGCTTCCCCGTCTTGCCTTTCGTCATCGCTGCGGCGGTCGTCGAGGCGGAGTGGAGCGGTGCGCGTGGAGCAGAGGAGGCGGAGGAAAAGAGAAGATTTGGGGGAGAAGTACTGTACCGGCCCGGTGCCGTCGCGTCTTATATCCGCCCGAGTGAGTCGCTGACCTGCGGGCCCGTCAGATCTCTGGATATCCCGATTTCAGAGGAAGAACGGTACGTGGCGGAAATGGCGGCGCGAAAATCGAGGCGTCATGCCCCCACTTGCCCCAGACGTTGCGTCATCATCGCGCGGCGCGCGCTTACCCAATTTTCGAATCCCGTGAAATCCGGGCCTGGCGAAGCGACTCGTCGCATCAGAGGGCCCTGCTGGCCACTCGGACCTGATTCCGTGCAGAAGTTCACTCGGATGCATTTCAAGGCAGAATCGATCAGGGTGAATGACAAAGATTCCAATCGACGCAGACTTCTGTGAAGCCCTAAAATACACCCGGAATTTTTGTGTCTGGTCAGAACCCGCATCGACCCCCTTTTTCACTCGAACCCCGATCCATTCGGGGGCTAATGATGGGGATATGTACCTAGGGTAGGGTCATAGGCCTGGCCTACATACCCTACCTAAGGACACCGCCCTAGAAAGCTTAAGGACTACAAGGAAGTCTCTGACTGAAATCACCAAGATATACGAGTCACTCGACAACATCCACTCGGAGGTTTCTCCCTTCAATCGACGGCTACCTTTCACTCGGAAGAACTAGAAGACAGTCGACCGCAGAAGATCAGAAGCCACCCCAGGGAGGCCAATGGGCAGGCGTTCAGCTAGACCATAAGTAGCATTTAACACATACGTTACCAGTAACGTCCATCTTTATTACCACGATTGGACCCTTAGATGTCGGGCATTCATGAGGGGCAGCGCACTCTATATAAGCTGCCCCTCCCCTCTGGCACAAGGGTTCGCACCCTCTGTAACACTCATATTCCACACGACAAGAAGCTCCTGAGCACCGAGACGTAGGGTTGTTACCTCCACGAGAGGGGCCTGAACTCGTACATCCGTGTGTACATCCTCGCCGTAGCTAGGACTCTGCCCTCTCCCTTTGTACCCCTATCTTCTACTGTCAGGCTCGTTCCCACGACAATCCGTAACCAAGTAGGAACCCTTCATGAGATTTGGGAGAAAATTTAGTACGACGATGCTTATCAAGAATGTAGCACTTTGAGCCGAATACCCGAAAGTATCCAACTTGGGGTTTGTTACCGGTGAGTAGCTCGTATGCCGTTTTACCGAGAAGCTTGTGCAAGTAGAGTCGGTTTGTGGCATGACATGCTGTTTCCACGGCTTCTGCCCAAAAGTGTCGTGGCGTCTTGTATTCGTCAAGCATCGTTCTTGCCATCTCAATAAGAGTCCGGTTCTTCCTCTCAACAACTCCATTTTGTTGAGGCGTGTACGTAGCCGAGAACTCATGTGAGACACCTTCTTCGTCAAGAAAGGTATCTACATGGGTGTTCTTGAACTTCGATCCGTTATCACTCCGAACCTTCTTGATCTTCACTTCAAACTGATTTTGAGCTTTGCGAACGAAGTTCTTGAAGATCTTTTGTACCTGTGACTTATCATCAAGAAAGAATACCCACGTAAATCTGGAAAAATCATCAACTATAACTAGACCATAGGAATTTCCACCGAGGCTCTTGTAAGCATTGGGACCAAAAAGATCCATGTGAAGTAACTCGAGTGGTCTCCTAGTAGTCATGATATTCTTTACGGGATGACTTCCACCTACTTGCTTTCCAGCTTGGCAAGCACTACAAAGTCTATCTTTGTCAAAGATAACATCTTTAACACCAAGAATATGATCACCTTTGATAAGCTTGTCTAGATTACGCATGCCAACATGTCCTAGTCTTCTATGCCAAAGCCAACCTTTAGAAGATTTTGCAATAAGACAAGTACGAGGTTTGGATCTTTTAGTGAAATCAACAATGTATAGATCACCTCTACGGAAACCGGTAAAGACCATGTTATGATTATCTTGTCGAAACACTTGGCAATCTACTTTCGTGAATAGCACATTAAAACCAAAGTTGGCAAGTCTAGATATGGAAAGAAGATTGTAGCCAAGAGATTCAACAAGCATGACATTTTGAATAGAGCTATCATGGGATATGGCCACCTTACCAAGACCAAGTACCTTACCCTTGGAGTTGTCTCCAAAAGTTACATACCTTCGCGGTCCATGGTTTGTTGTGATATCTTCAAACATGTCTCTATCTCCGGTCATATGATCGGTGCATCCACTATCGAGAATCCACTCTTTTCCTCCGAACATGTAATCCTTGAAGTTTGCCATGAGACTTAGATTCTTCATGATCTTCTCATGCTCGATGTCGAAAAACTCATCTTCATCATAGTAGCCATGTTCCACATTGTCATCATCACGTGGGAAATCCTCGTCATAAGAAACAAGGGATTCGTTAGGGTTGTGATCATGACAATGTTCAAGATTACGAATGCGAATGGCTTCTACAATGATGTTGTTGATAGTTATGACATCTCCTTTAGCACGCATGAGATCTCTAAGCTCAAATAGATAGTCATCAAACTTGGGATCACTAGGCATCATTTTGTGAAAGACAATAGTTTTATGAAGAATTTCATCAAGATTACTCAATGAATAACTTGGATATCGTTTCTCCAAGTCATTCCACAAAGTATAAGCACATTAAAAATCCTTCATTTGATTAAGCACAATCCTAGGCAATCCTCTAACGATAAGATTAACAGTTCTAAGATTGCATAGCATATCAATTTCCTCTTCGTGTGTGTGATGTAAAGGATCAATGGGAGGTACATAGGGGTTCTTAACATACTTGCTCAAATGAAATTCATTAAATAGCTCATCCATCTTAAATTTCCATTGACTGTAGTACCCCCCCCATCAAGAATATGCACTCTACAACTCAAACTTCCCACGCTAGACACATCCATCTTCCTTCACGGTGATGAAACCGAAGCAATGGAGACCAATGCTCTGATACCAATTGAGGGATCACTAGAAGTGTGTGTCTAGAGGGGGGGTGAATAGACTACTTGCAAGAATTAAAAACCTAACCTTTTCCCAAGTTAATTGGTTGGCAGATTTTAGCAATTATAGCAAGTCTAGCACACCCTACACATGCAAGTCAACAAGTATGGCAGCGGAAAGTAAAGACATTGCACATGGAAGTAAGGAGATGAGATAGGGAGATCAAACGCATGAGGGACACGAAGATTTTTCCAGTGGTTCCGATAGGTGGTGCTATCGTACGTCCACGTTTATGGAGTCTTCAACCCACGGAGGGTAACGGTCGCGAGATTCCACGGAGGGCTCTGTAACACCCCAAAAATTTAATCATGTTTTATTAAATAAAATGTTGCCAGAAATAATTATTTTCTATTTTCTAGATTTTCTATTTATTTCAGAGCCACTCCTTTTGTCTGTATTTCAAAAATTGTCCTCTCCTATCTGAAACTTTTGAATAATATTGTGTGGCTTGAATGTTTTATTAAATCATTTGATTCCATTTAGTAAAACTAGTGGAATAATTTTTATAATAAATTTTTCCTAGTTTTAATTCCTTTAATAGTATTTTCATCCTTTAAAAGGCTCCTATTGCACTGCAACCCTTTCATAAACTCTATTATAAATTCCACAAAAATTTGTAGATGTCATGTGATGTACCTGGATCAATGTTATGCAAAAACCCAGCTTTGTGTTTTGAAAAATTTGAGCAGACCATCCACATTTCCATTCTGGTCCAGTTTGGTAGTTTGTACTGCAACCCTAGTCTATTTTGCTCTACTGACCTTGACATTTTTCATGCTTGTATTACACCCTACCAAAACCTTAAGTCCAGGAGATTGGACCCATTGGAATATTTTTGGTTCATGCAATAATCCCATTTTGTTTCTGCCCAGAACTGAAGTTTTGTAAAACTTGCACTAACAAGTTTTGGTTTTCCGTAAACCAACCTTGCCATCATCACCTACACCTAAAGAGACCCCAACCTGGTGATTTTGGCCTCCAGAAGAGTTGCCTTGATGCCCATGGCATTCTGTCGAGCACCTTGTGTGCATGAACAGAATTGGCATGAAAATAGATTTACTTTATGAACCAGCCCCAGTTACCTAACCACCATGTCACATAGCCTTGCCTTGACCTAAAACCCACCCTGCTAAACCCCATGTGTAGTAGAGCCACCTGGAGGGCATTGCCATTTCCCCCAAGCACCTAGTGGGCGTGCACTGGGCGCGCCCAGAGCGCGCGTATTGCAGCCGCGCGCCCGAGCCACCGCATCCCACCTACCCCGCATCCCCGGCCCCTGCTAACTCGAAGGGACACGCCCCGACCTCTCCAGCACCGCAGAGGTACTCCGGCCGCCCCCTGGAGCTCCGCAGCACCGCCGTCAGAGCCGCCATGGCGGCTAGCCGTCGGCCGCAGCCGGCCCCTACCGTGGCAGCACCGTCCAAGCAGCCCTCGCTCGCCAGATCGCCCCTGGAACAGCTCGATCTCATCCTCAAGCGCGTCCTCTAGCGCCCGTCGCCGCCACGTCGCCCTGCTGTGGCAGAGACAGTCAGCCGGCGATCTTATCCCCGGCCGTCGCCGAACCGCCATTGCCGCGCTATAAATAGCACCCCCGAGCACTTTGCGTTTGTTGTCAGCCTCACCCCAGCCGTAGCCAGCTTCCCCAGCCACAAATGGAGCAGAGGAGGTCGTCTTGCTCGCCTCCGGTAACTTCGGCCGCCGCCGCCCCTCGGCTAAATTCGCCGCAGCCAGAGCTTCCTAGCTTCCCCCATCGCCACCATCCTAGCTACCTCTACCCCACGGAGCCACCCCACCTCTTAGCTTCGACTGGGAGCCACCCTAGGTCGATTTCCCCAATTGACCAGAAACCACCGCCGCCTCGGAGCTCGCCGCCGGCGAATCCCTCCAACCCCTTGGTCGTGGCAACCACCTGGAGGACCACCTCGAAGTGGTGGATCCATTCCCACCCGCAGAAGAACCCCTAGGAGCCACCTTTCGCCGGCGTTGGTCGCCGGAGCCCCGCTCCGTTCGGCCACAGGAGGGAGGAGACGGGAGAGGACCAGTCAAACCTGACTGGTGGACCCGCAAGCCCACCATCAGTGACTCCCTGGCCCCGCCGAGGCGCTTAAGTGGAAGCGTAAAGCCACGGAGTACGTTTCCTCTCTGTCTTTGGCGTATTCTAAACGAATCGTTTTCTTTTCTTTTCTGTTTTATTTAAAAATCAGATTTGACCCAGACTTTGACTGGTCATATCTTTTAAACCACAATTGCAAATGAATTGATTCTTTTTCCCATCTCTCTCAATTTTCACCTAGTTTATTTTCATATTTATTTGAAAATTTTCCAAACAACGTTTCCGTACTATTTTTAAATTGTGTGTTAATTGGAATATTTTCAAATAGGAATTTGGAGGGAAAAACTTTCAAAAGTTTTTGGAGTGCTCATCCCCTACCTACACATTGAAGGCAAGCATTCTACACATTCGAATAGCCGTGTCCGCGGTTAAGGACTATAGTCTGGGATGGGTCAAGTGTCGGTCTTAGTGTCGGTCTTCGGAGGAATTCTTCTAAACTTGAATATTGATCATGAAATGTGATGAATGATGATTATGATTATTGTTATTGTGGACTAACAATTTATATCACCTGGAAGATTGAGTATCCCTGGGATGGTTCTACCTCCTGGATACTCATGTTATTATTGTTCCATATAAGCCCTTTATGTGGTGTCGCACAGACGTCCGACTGTGGCATGCTTGTATTTATTTTCCTTATAAGCCCTTTATGTGGTGTCGCACAGACGCCCGACTGCGGCATGTGTGTTATTTAATTTCCTTATAAGCCCTTTATGTGGCGTCGCTCAGACGCCCGACTGTGGCATGCATGTTATTTATTTTTCCTTCTAAGCCCTTTATGTGGCGTCGCTCAGACGCCCGACTGTGGCATGCATGTTATTTATTTTTCTTCTAAGACCTTTATGTGGCGTCGCTTAGACGCCCGACTGAGGCATGCTTATATTATTATCCTTTCGAGGCGTCGCTTCAGACACCCGATCGGTTTATTTTTATTCTCTGATTACTTAGTCATGTTTAATATGAATGACCTGCTTGCTTGCATCATGAATTTTTTCTTGTGACTGGTTAAGTGATCGTGGATTATTTCAGTGCATGAATACCACCTGCTATGTTATACCTGTTTTCATTATGTTTGCGAGTACATTCAAAGTACTCACTGGCTTGTCCCTGGCTATTGTCCTGGCCAGATTTCCTACTTGGAGAGAAGCGAAATGTCGACAGCCCCGGAGCCTAGGCATCAAAGATAGCAGCCACGCGAAGATAGGAGTTATCCAGGTTAGCTGTTCCTGTGGGAAATGGAGTCCCATAGACGCTGGTGACCCCGAACCGCTTCCGCCACCAACCACTAGAAACCTTTTGTTGTACTCATAGACCATAATGGTCTTGTACTTCAGACTTTGTAATTTTGCTTGGAATTTCTGTATCAAGAATGTGTCTCATCAGCTAACAGTAATCCTGGGGCTGGTGAGCACAAGGACCATTTGCTGGGAAATTAATATCCTGGAAAACCGGTCCTGACAGGCTCCACCCATAAGGGTCCACGAAGTAGCAACCTTGACTATTCCCTAACGGCTTCTGTCCACGAAGGACTAGCCTCACTATGGGTAGATCTTCACGAAGTAGGCGATCTCCTTGCCCGTACAAACTTCTTGGTTCAACTCCACAACACGAAGTTGGAGGCTCCCAAGCGACACCTAACCAATCTAGGAGGCACCACCCTCCAAAAGGTAATAGGCTTGGCAATGTCGATGAATTCCTTGCTCTTGTGCTTCAAGATGATAGACTCCTCAACACACAATCACTCTCTCACAGATTTGGCTATGGTGGAAGAGATTGATTTTGTGGAAAGCAACTTGGGGAGGCTAGAGATCAAGATTCATATGGTAGGAATGGAATGGCTTGATCTCAACACATGAGTAGCTGGCTCTCTCTCAGAAAATAGGATGGGGCAAGTATGGAATAGTTCTGAGTGCTTCTCTTTCGAGTGGGTGGTGGTGAAGGGGTATATATAGGCATCCCCAAAAATCCAACCGTTACACCTAAATTGACCAACTCGGTGACACCGAAGTATAAAACTTGGTGGTACCAAAGTGACCAAAAGGCAGCAACTTTTGAATCTCGGTGAGACCGATATATAATTCTCGGTGGTACCGATTAGGTGACCAACGGTCAGATTGCACAACTCGGTGACGCCGATCCTCAAGTCTCGGTGATACCAATTCTTGACCATGGCTAACCAGAGAGTTGGTCCAAAAACTCGGTGAGACCGATTCACAAAACTCAATGGTACCGATTCTTGTTAATGGCTAACCAGGAAGTTGGTCCAAATCTCGATGAGACCGACTGGTAAAACTCGATGGTACCGATGCTTGAAAATAGCTAAACAGAAAGTTGGCAACTGAACTCGGTGGCGCCGATATAGAATCGGTTGCACCGAATGGCTAGGGTTTGGCATGGGTCTGTCTGAGTTTGGGAATCGGTGGCACCGAGTGGGAATTGTTGGTTGCACCGATTTTCATGAATGGCTTGGACAGACTTTTGTGGAAGAGTTTGTGGGTGTTTTTGGTGACTATCACTTTTGCACGTGGAGCATCTTGTTCACCAACAGTACCTTACCCCCTTTTAATAGTATTGGCTTTCCTATGGACTCAAAGTGATTTCTCACAAAGTAAAATGTAGAGTCCTCTTGCTTGAAGCTTTGCCAATCCATTTCCTTGCATCTTGGGGTTTCTCCACAATCCTTTTTGCCAAGACTTTCTGTGGACTTTATCTGAAGTACACTAGGTAAAAGTATTAGTCCAAAAGACAATGTATGTTGTCATGAATTATCAAAACCACCAAGGGAGCATGTTGTGCTTTCAAGAGCCCCTGGCCCGTCTTCATCTTCTCGCCTCTTCACTCCAATCTGCCGTTTCCATGGCCATGGCACCAGTGAGGAGGTTCTCTGCCGCCGAGAAAGGGAAGGCCCGCCTGGAGGGACCGGACTCGCCGCCGCCCAAGAGGGGCCGCGGCCGTCCCCGCAAGTACACCGCGACGCCGGCGGTGGCCCCCCGAGGGCGCGAGCGCACTCCAGTGAGGGGCGGCGCTGCCTCCGGCAGCCGTGGGAAGGCCCCTTCCTGCGCGAGTGGCCGTGGTAGCCGTGGCGCCCGTGGCCAAGGAGGGAAGCTTGTGGCGGGCGTCCGGCCGCCCCGCCCACGCTCCCTCACGGCTGACGCGGCGCAGGAGTTCGTGGTGTGGGCGGATAGGCCGACACTCACCTAGCTCTAGCTCCCGCGCTTCTTCGCAGGGGCACTGCCGGCCGGAGGGCCTGCTGGTCTATGGCTGCAGGCCGATGGCTGCTGCAGCGAGGCCTTGTGGGTGGAGGTCGGGGTCACACCCGCGGGCTACGTGTTCCTGAACCGCGGGTGGCAGACGTTCGCCCGCGCTCGCGTCCTGCAGGGAAGGTGTACCCTCCACTTTAAACACGACGGGGCGGCGACGCTCTTCGTCAAGATCTTCGGGGAAGACAACAGACGCTTGGGGTGCTGCCCGGAGGGCGACGGCGACAACAGCGACCACCTCTCCACCGCCGACAGCCATCGCGGCGGCGGCGTCCTCGGCGGTGAACTTGCCCTTGGCGACGGCCGCATCACCTCCAGCAGCAGCGACGCCTCCTCCGGGGGAAGCTCGAGCGATGACGACTACGACGAGCCGCCACGTCGGCGCGCCCGGACCACGGAGGGCGGCGAGCTGCCGTGGCGCCGTGCCCCTGCCCCGGAGGCTGTCGAGCCGCCATGCAGCCATGCCACCGTCAAGGAGGAGGAGGACTCCGACTGAGCGCGGGCGGCGCTGGAGCTAGGCCTTAGGAGTGGCGGTCCTCGGCAAGCCGCCTTTTATTTTTTTCATTTCCTGCATCAAGAATCATGGAGGGCCCCGCGGGGGCGTGTAATGAACTGTGGCGCTTGTGCCTTTATGTTAGCATTTTCGTTTCACACTCTAGTATTCATGTTGCTACCAATTGAAAGTTCCTGCTTGTCGCAATTAGGATAACTTAGCTTGGTGTACTCTTGGAGGGTTCCTTCGTCGTGAGGTGCAGCTGGGGCACCGGGGCAGCTTAGAGGTCTCGCCGAGGGGGCTTCTTCCTTCTGGACCAGATGGCTTCGAGGCCTTGAGAGGTGCCCGCTGCTCGCGAGGTTCCTGGGGGGTTTGCGAGGGGTTAGGGCCTCCGGAGGTGCCTCCTCAAGGCACCGCATCCCACGACGGTGCTGAAACGCGCTTTTCATAGGGTTAGGGTTCCCTGATAACGAGCCAAACCGTGATTTCCCTTTCCATGGTCGTCCTCCTCCCAATGACCATTTTTGGTTGGAGCCCCCGAGTGAGGGTCTATCGTCGCTGGTATGCCGGGTCGCGATGCCCGGCAAGGCCAGGGGCCTGAGGCAACATGCGCCTGCTGGCTCGCTCGAGAGCATCGCACGAGGATTAGGACGCCAAGGCTTTGGCGAGGTGCACACCGTGTCCAGCCCCCGCTCGCGGGGCGCGCGCGCGAGAGAAAAATGACAGGTGCCAAACCTCTTAAAAACGAGACATCAAAACGGGAAACGTTGCAAGGAGAAAAATTTCCACCCCTTTTTCGAACAAAGACGCGAAAACTTCAAGTTTCATTCAAAAAAATGGCAAATTTGGTTACAAAAGAGAGCAAAGAACAGCCACGTCCGGCACCTAAGCTAGTCTTCCCACCGGCGCGGAGCATGGGGCTTCCACTAGGAGTGGGCATAGTCATTGTAGGACTGTGTCGTCCGCCAGCGCGGAGCATGGGGCTTCCACTAGGCGTGGGCATAGTCATTGTAGGACCGTGTCGTCCGCCAGCGCGGAGCATGGGGCTTCCACTAGGCGTGGGCATAGTCATTGTAGGACCGTGTCGTCCGCCAGCGCGGAGCATGGGGCTTCCACTTGGGCGTGGGTGGGGGCCCCTCCGCGTCCTCGGGGAACCCCGGGCATATACATCCCACTCATTATTACGTGAGAGTGTCACGGGTAGAACCTCCGGAGGTGCTGGATGTTCCAAGCATTCTGGATGGGGACCCCGTCCTGCGTCTCCAGGCGCACAGCGCCAGGCCTGGAGACACGGGCGACCCTGAACGGGCCCTCCCACATGGGCGAGAGCTTGTGCAAGCCCTCACTGGAGAGGACCCGCCTCAGGACGAGGTCTCCAACTTCGAGGGTCCTGGAGCGGATGCTACGACAGTGGTAGCGCCGCAGCGCCTGCTGGTACCTCGCTGCGCGGAGCGAGGCTTGGCGGCGGGCCTCCTCCCCGAGCACGAGATCTATTCCCCGCGAGGCATCCTGACGCTCCTCGTCAAATGCCAAGACCCGCGGGGAGCGATGCTTGACCTCGTGCGGGAGGACCGCCTCAGCCCTGTAGACTAGGAAGAATGGGGTCTCGCCGGTGGGCTTAGTCGCGGTGGTGCGGATGGACCACAACACGGACTGAAGCTCACCAAGCCAACCCCTGCTGCAGGCCTCAAGCTTCTTCTTGAAGCTCCTCAGGACCTCCACGTTGGCGCGCTCAGCCTAGCTGTTGCTCCGTGGGTGCGCCACTGAAGCATAGCATATCTGCGTTCCAAGGTTAGCACAATATGTTCTAAAGAGGTTGCTTGTGAACTGTGAGCCATTGTCGGTAATAATACGGTTGGGGACGCCGAAGTGGCTCATGAGACCCTTGATGAACTTGCCGGCCGAACCGGCAGGGATGGTGCGCATGGGCTCCACCTCCGCCCACTTGGTGAACTTGTCGATGGCGACGTAGAGGTAGCGGTAACCGCCGTCTGCCTGAGGGAAAGGCCCCAGTATGTCCAGCCTCCAGACCACGAAAGGCCAGGAGAGCGGGATGGTCTGGAGGCCCTGTGCGGGATGATGAATCTGCTTGGCGTGAAATTGGCAGGCCTCGCAGGATTGTACCAGCTCAGTGGCGTAGTGGAGCGCCGTGGGCCAGTAGAAGCCGTTGCGGAACACCTTCCCCACGAGGGTGCGAGACGAGGAATGGTGCCCGCAATTGCCGCCGTGGATGTCGGCCAATAGCTCGCGCCCCTGCTCCTCGGATATGCACAGCAGCGAGACGTCGTTGGAGTGCCTGCGGTATAGCTCGCCGTCCTACAAACAATAAGCAGTGGCCTGGCGGACCACGCGCTCCACGTCCTCCTCCTTCTCTGGCAAGGCGCCGCGGAGTAGGTATGCCTTGAACTCCTCTGTTCAATCGCCGGCCTGAGGTTCCAGCGCCAGAAGCAGTCGGGCTCCTAAGGCCGGACCATAGGCCGGGGCGCCTGAGGGCGGGGCCGGGGGCAGCTCCTCCTGAAGCGACGCCGGGCCTGCGGCCAGGGGTACCGCCGATGGCTTGAAGAGCCTCTCCTCAAAGACTCCAGGCTCCTGAGGCTCGCGACGCGACGCCCTCTTGGCGATGTCGTCTGCTTCCTTGTTCGCGCCGCGCAGGACGTGCTGCAGTTCCAAGCCCTGGAATCGCTTTTCAATTTTATGTACCTCTTCCATATATGCCTCCATGTGTTCGTCCTTCGGCTTGTACTCCTTGTTGGAAAAGTTGACAAGGAGCTGGGAGTCACCCTTGATGGTGAGGTGCTTGACCCCCAGAGCGGCAGCGGCCCTGAGGCTAGCGATCAAGCCCTCATATTCCGCGGTGTTGTTGGATACCTTCTCGCCATGTTGGAAGCAAAGTTGCACGGTGTAGTAAAGCTTGTCCTGGGTCGGAAAGATGAGCACCACTCCAGCCCCCGCGCCCCGCCGTGCGAAGGCTCCGTCGAAGTGCATGACCCAGCTGTCGGGTGCCTCATCGCCAGGCGCGAGGGACTGGCCCTCATCCGGCCCTTGGTCAGGAGCGTCTGTCCACTCCGCCACAAAGCCAGCGAGGGTTGCGCCCTTGATGACACTGGTGGTGCTGAACTCCAGGTGGAAGGCCTACAGCTCGATGTTCCACTCTGCAACTCTTCCAGCGGTGTTGGGGCTGCTCAACACTTTCTCCAGGGGATATGCGGAGTTGACCTTGATGGGGTGGCCTTGGAAGTAATGGCACAGCTTCCTTGAGGCGACAAGGAGTGCGAGCAGGAGCTTCTGCTGCATAGGGTAGCGCGCACGCGCGTCCCGCAGCACGGTGCTGACGTAGTACACCGGGTGCTCGACGAGGGATGAGGTGTTGGCGTCGTCCTGCTCCTCATGAGGCGTGAGGGACTCGGGTGCCCCGTGGGTTGGCGAAGCAACGTGGGCCTCAGGAGCGCCGTCCTGAGGCGGCGAGCGCTGCGCGGCCCCGCACGGGCCGCCTTGCTTCGCGCCTGCGCCGACGCATTCTTCTCGGACTGCCACGAGCGCCGCGCTGGCCGAGTGGGGGGGTGGCCGCCAAGTAGAGCACCAGGGGCTCGCGAGGACGAGGTGCCACCATGACGGGCGGGCTCGTGAGATACCGCTTGAGGTCCTCGAAAGCCGCCTCCGCCTCAGGGGTCCAGTCGAAGCGTCCCAAAGAGGTCACGCAGCCCACGAGCTTCTGCATTTCCTTAAGGGTCTGAGGAGGGCGCATTTTCCTGATTCTTTGACCTTCTCTGGGTTGGCCTCGATCCTTCGGTGCGATACCAAGAAACCGAGTAGCTTGCCGGAAGGGACCCCAAAAACACATATTTCCGGGTTGAGCTTCAGGTTCACCCGACGCAGGCTGGCAAATGTCTCCTCCAGATCCTCGATCAAGGTCCCCGCCTCTCGCGACTTGACCATGATGTCATCGACATACACCTCCACATTTCTCCCGAGCTGCTGCCCCAGGGCAATGCGCATCAACCGCTGGAAGGTCGCACCGGCGTTCCGCAGCCTGAAGGGCATGCACACGTAGCAGTACACGCCACACGGGGAGAGGAAGGCCGTCTTCTCGACGTCCTCCGCCGCCATCTTGATTTGGTGGTAACCTGAGAAAGCATCCAGAAAGCATAGCTGATCGCACTCGGCGGTGGAGTCCACGATCTGGTCAATGTGCGGGAGCAGGAAGGGGTCCTGAGGACAAGCCTTGTTGAGACTCGTGAAGTCGACGCACATGCGTTCCTTCCCACCTTTATTGGGGCAATCACTGGGTTGGCCAGCCAATCCGAGTGCTGCACCTCCCGAACAACACCAGCTTCCCGCAGCTTGCTGACCTCTTGGACGATGAATGCTTGCTTCTCTTGTGCTTGTCGTCTTGCTTTTTGCTTCACCGGGCGCGCATTGGGGCGCACCCTTAGGTGGTGTTCGATCACCTCTCTCAGGACGCCTACTAGGTCGCATGCCTCCCACGCAAACACGTCCTTGTTCATGCGGAGGAAGTTAACCAGCGCCTTCTCCTGCTCCGGGGGAAGGCCGGCGCCAATGGTGAAGGTGTGGCCCGAGCTCCCGTCGTCAGCCAGCACCTGTTTCGTCTCAGCCCGGTCCTGAGAGAACAACTGCTTCTTCTTCGCAGGTGCGGCCTTCGGAGCCTGCGCGACGCTCTCGGCGTCAGAGCGTGAGGCCGCTGCGGCCTTGTAGACGAGCTTGAGGGCTCGAACCGCATCCTTGGTGTCTCCAGCGACAGTGATGATGCCACTGCTGCCAGGCATCTTGATGATGTTGTAGCATGGGTGCGTCGCCGCCATGAACCTGGCGAGGGCCGGATATCCCAAGATGGCACTGTACGGGAGGCCGATGTGGGCCATGTCGAAGTCGATCAGCTCGGTGTGGTAATTGTCGCGAGTGCCGAAGGTGACGGGGAGGCGCACCTGCCCCAAGGGAGTGGCGGAGCCTCTGACCACCCCTGAGAAGGGCCTGGAGGGCGCGAGCTAGTCATAGGGCACCTGGAGCATGTCGAAGGCCTCCATGGAAAGGACGTTGAGGCCGGTGCCGCCGTTGATGAGGGTCCTAGTGACCGCCACGTTGCTGATGGTGGGCGTGCACAACATGGGGAGCGCTCCAACAGCAACCGTTGTCCTGGGATGGTCCCCGGAGTCGAAGGTGATGTTGGTCTCCGGCCTCGCCCTGCTCCGCGGGGCCTCGGGCCGCGGCTGAGCTGCGCCCGCCTGGCGGAGAAGTTGCTTGACATGGCGACCTGACGCGGGTGCCTGCGACCCGCCGAGGATACAAGCGACCGCGGGCACGACCGAGCAACCCACAGCGTCCCCATGGGCCACGGGCTGCCAAGCCTGTGGAGCGGCGCCTGCCATGGAGATGACGAGGCGAGAGGCGGAGCGCGGCTGATGAAGAAGGAACTCCGACACACCCCTACCCGGCGCACCAAATGTCGGAATCAGGGCTCCGCAGACCCAAGAAGGTTCGAACTCTGGGGCGTGTGTGAAGATCTTCACCCACACTTGCCTCAAGCTCACCACTCCACAGCCGAGCCTTGCCGAATGCGTGCGAGCGAACAAGAAGATGGACACATAGATTTACCCAGGTTCGGGCCACCTTGCGGTGTAAAACCCTACTCCTGCTTTTGGTGGATTGGCCTCACGTGGAGGTTTGGGGATGAACTGGTACAGTGGTGAGCGACCTCGCAAGGGCTCTTGGGTGAGGATGGATTGGTTTGTTCGTCGGCCCCCTTCTACGGTGGAGGCTAGTCCCTATTTATAGTAGCTTTGGTCCTCTTCCCTTATCGCACAGGCGGGAAGGGAGCCCACAACGGCCAAATTTGAAAGGGGACAAGAGGTACATCTTATCCTGACTAAAGATGGTCTTCGCCTGCAAAGCTTCTGGGAGTGACGCAGAGGTGGGCTCGGCGATGACATCCGTCCTGCCGAGCCCGTGGTCTTGGTCTTGTTGTGCTGGAATGGAAACCTTTGGGGGATTCCTTGGGAACCCACGTACGTCCTTGCCTCCTTAGCACCAAAGGGGAAATTGTCCTCTCTGCGCCTGCTGGCGCCATCTTGGCCTTGGTCGTCATGGCTCACGTCATCCCAGCCTCGTGAGGCCGGGTACCTACATAGGAATATCCACTCCTCGGGAGGCAGCCTGGGGAGGCCACTCCCCTGGGGATCTTGGCGTCGCTCTCCTCGTGAGGCCGGGGCCCTCACGAGGGTCTTGTCTTGGGGGGTTTGCCACCAGACCGTACTGGGCCATCGAGGTGGGCCATGCGCTGGGCCGCAGGCAGGCAGGTCTGGGTACCCCCGATCCCAGAATGCCGACAGCCGCATGCCTCTCAGCCGTGTTGGAGGCCAATGCAGGCCTTGCAGCTACGGCGTCAGCCCTGGCAACAGTGGCCACGGCGACCAGGGATGCAGCTCTTGCGAGAGCGGCGCCCGTCTATATCCCACTGGCCCACGCGGACGCCACGACAGCTACGTCGACGACGGTGGTTACCTTGGGGAATGCCGCCATGGCGAAGGTAGCTTCGTCGACAGCGGCAGACCTGGCGAGAGGCGTCCCGGTCGCTCCGGCCGAGCTAGCCCCGCCGGTCGTCGTCGTGGAACCAGTGGAGCTCATCGACTTGACGAGCTCCTCTGAAAACTCATTCTGAGCCGCGGAAGGTCATGACGATGGTGGAGGTGCGGCGTTTGTATGCATCCATGGCGTAGTGAATATTTTTTGCAGTTCATCGTCATGTAAATTGATGAACTGTTTGTAAATTACCGAGCGTATGAACTAATGTCAACTAATCCGCTGCAAAACAAGGCATTTTGTGGTGAAAGTTAGCCTAATGTTTGTGTCATATGATTGTGGGCATGTGGAAATTTAGGATGAATTTCACGTCTGCGTCTGAACATGAGGATGAACTGTGTGGATGAATCCGCCTTGAGAAATCTCAGAAAAAGCTACCCGCCTTGAGTGATGCAAAAATTTGTGGTTTCGTGGCAAGGCATTTCGTTACGGTGTACACACTTTATTATGTTTGAACCGTGTGCGATCTTGGTTGCTCCCGCCCCACTTCAGTTCCTTTACTAAAATTTAATTGGAAGCGGTATTTCAAGTGCCGCCCTCCCTCGTCCACCACCGACCCTATAGTAAAATTTCCACTGTTGAGACATTTGAACCGTCTCCATCCCTCGTCCACCACTATCTCCACCCACACCGTTACTACTAAAATTTTCAGTAGCAGCGGCACATCCGCAAACACCCCCCCCCCCGTCCATAGCAAGCCCCCATCCCCTTCCTCCCCCTCTTGAACCCTAGCTCGCCCCCGCCGCTGCCTTCCACCACGAACCTCAGCCGGTCTGCCAGTGCCTCATAGCTAAACAAGTTCAGGATCCCCACCGATCCACATACACCATCGCCGCTCTGAGTTTTTAGATGAGGCCGACGATGTCCCTTTCCCCCAGATCCCCATCCCGTACTCCAGAGAGTCGCAACCTAATCAGCCCGACCACATATCCCGTGGAGCTTGAGGCGCGCACGAGCAAAAAGAGATCTATCATGGCCTCTTCACCGTACGCTGGCGAGGTGGGCGCAGTTCGTGCCGACCCTTCGATCCAGGAGGAACACCTTGCCGCGGAAGCCGGTGAGGACGTTGACTACATTTCCATGTCGAAGGCTTCAAGTCTGCAGGCTTGCGTATTCCTGTATCTCAGGAGAGCCGGCTACGACATCAAGTTCATGAACATCACCGGCTTCACTCGGGCCATGTCACAAGTTAAGTGGTCCACCGGCAACGCCTCTCGTTCAACCGTCGTCGATCTCTTCAAAGCCCCCGCCGCTGATCTCCTCCGTCTCGCGGTCATGGATTTGCGATCCTTCTACACCATCGAGCCCCTTTTGTCATTTCCGAAGGAAACGTTCTACGACGGTGGCTTGGGATCCTTAGCTCCAAAGCCAGATCTCACCGACCAAGATAAGGGCAGACACTACGGCTGTTACAAGGGGATACATCCCATCTGCGACATCAGGGAGCGCACCCTGGGCACCACAAATTCCAAGTGGAAGGAGCCCATCCATGACAAGTGAGGCAGCATCCTTTGAGCAAATCATACTTTTTCTAGCTAGCCCTCTCGTACCCATTGTTATAGTAGCTTTTGCCATGCGATAGTCATGCATTGCTCAATTGAGCATTTGTCCAGTTTTCAAGCAGATGCCTTGCTTTTCTGTATCTGGTTGTTAGGTTGGTTGCATTGAGTATTTGTCCAGTTTTTAATGGCTATAGTTGGTTGTTACAGTGAGCATATATGCCTTGTTTCTTTCAGTTATTCACAATGTGATGTTCATTATGTGCAAGTATGAATTGTGCAGTTCAATTTCATCAATACCACCTGTTATGCCTGGTGTTGTTAACCAGTGCCCTTAACTCCCGCTTTAAACATTTATGCCTTGTTTCTCTGAATTTGGTTGTCAGGTTAGTTGCAGTGAGCATTTGTCTAGTTTTCAAGCAGATGCCTTGCTTTTCTGTATCTGGTTGTTAGGTTGATTGCAGTGAGCATTTGTTTAATTTTCAAGAAGATGCCTTGCTTTTCTGTATCTGGTTGTTAGGTTGGTTGTATTGAGCATTTGTCCAGTTTCCAATGGCTATATTTGGTTGTTATAGTGAGCATATATGCCTTGTTTATTTCAAGCGGATACCTTGTATATTTGGTTGATGTTAAGAATGTTGTACTTATCATGACTTTCCATGTACTTGCACAGGACAACAATGGGAGTGGCCGACGTTTTCCACCAAGGTTTTTTTCATCCCTCCGTTTATACTCCATCCGTTCCATAATGTAGTGCATATAGATTTTTTGAATAGTCAAACTTTGCAAACTGTGAACAAATGTATAGAGAATAATATTTATATATACCACACTAAAATGTATACAATATGAAAGTAAATTTTGTGATGTATCTAATGAAATGGAATTGCTATTTTAGATGTATATGTTTTTCTCTACAAACTTGGTCAAAGTTAGTAAATGTTGACTTCTCAAAATGTTTATACGCAACACATTGTGAAACTGATGGAGTAAAATATTACACCATTCTGCAACTGCATTTTAGCTTCTAATATTGGCTTGTTGCTTGTAGGTACATATGTCCTTGGTAAAGATCCATGCCTGGACGCTTTTTGCGTGTGGGGCAATGAAATATTCATGAACCAACATTAAGTAAGGAAACTAATAAGGATTGTTAGGGAAAAGAGACGAACGATGTCAATTAGACTATTTGTTTACACTCTATCCAACACAACAGTGAGCTGTAGGATGGTAACTACGCACTCCATAGCCTTCTATTAGTACTGCCCATAATGAGTTGTCACACAACAATGTCTGAATCTTTTTCTTTTGCAGTGGTTCCCAAAGCAATTTACTCAAGATTATCTCGCAAAGTACATGATTACTGGACATGCAATGAAGGTTAAGTATATCATCGAGACTATAATGAGTATCGAGAAGTCGTAATGAAGACAGTGAAGGATGGGCGAGCAGCCATCACTAGGGACTGGCCTAGAGTCGTTCGTGCGTTACGCATGGAGGAGGGCACAATATGGGCATTCCGCTTCACCTTCTCCAGCAACCAGAATGTCTTTCGGCTCTCTCTTTACCGTCTTTAATACAACCGTGGTTCCATCATTCTTTATTTGTCCCTTCTGTAGTTTTCCTTTTTTTGCAAATTGATGCTTATGTAGTTCTTGAATATATGTACATGTGAGTTAATATTGCATTCGTTCTTCAACCTATATTTAAACATGATTCGATATGAAATACATGATTTCCTACTTTCAAATTTAAATTACGTGAATTATGAACACAGGTATTAAATTAGGGGTAAACTATGCTCTGCACGCCATTACAATGCACACAGTTTGAGAAAGCAAAACGTCTGCGATCAACTTTAAGATCACACACGTTTCTCACTCGCGGCGTGTGCGGTGAATCTCTGCTACGCACATGGTCAGCCGAGAAATAGCATGTGAGATTAACAACACCAGTGCACATAGTTACTTATCAACAAGTGTTTGTGATAGTCTCATTATCACACACGATTTGGTATCGTGAACTGTTTATGATGTTGTGCCCATCGTAAACGTTGGTCAAAGAAGAACGCGTGCGATAGGCCTTCATCCGACACAGGTAGTCTGGATGACACGTTTGGGAAGTATGGATCACACGGTTGGGACATTTTGTAAATCACAAACGTTTATCAAAAGCGCCGCGTGTGGGGTAGATTCAACCTTCGCATACAATTTTATAATGATAAATGTATGCACTCTTATATCCTATCACAGACGGTCATAGTGGAACTAAATGTGTGTGATAGTCCCCTTATCATACATGCTTTATAATCGTGAACTGTTTGTGATTCGGTGCACATCGTAAATGGTGTGCCACAGAATAGTGCGTGCGATGTTAGTGTGATCTCACACGAGTTGCAAGGATGGTCCGTATGGGAAGTACACCATATCACAAACGGTTGACCGATGACTCTCGTTTGTGATAGATGCAGACATCCTCTACGCTTAGTTTTGCCAAACGTTTGCGTTCGTTAGTCACCATCGCCGATGATTTTTCTGTGTCGTGTGGGATGGACCCTCCCCTATCACCTACACAGGCAAGGCGACGGTTTAAAACTACGTCGCGTAAATGGGATAAAAACCGTTTGTATAGCACGTCGCTGCACCAGTGACAAGCCACCTTATATCTTCCTCAAAACATCCACCATACCTACCTATCATGGCATTTCCATAGCCATTCCAAGATATATTGCCATGCAACTTCCATCGTTACATCATATGACTAGTACACTCATTGTCATATTGCTTTGCATGATCATGTAGCTGACATAGTATTTGTGGCAAAGCTACCGTTCATCATTATCATACATGTTACGCTAGATCATTGCACATCCTGGTACACTGCCAGAGGCATTCATAGAGAGTCATATTGTTTAGTAGTTTTTCATATCGAGTTCTAAGTAAATAAAGTGTGATGCTATTCATTATTAGGGCACTATCTCGGTGAGGAAAGGATGATGGAGACAAAGATTACCCCACAAGTCGGGATGAGACTCCAGACAAAAAAAAGAAAAAAAAAGAAAGAAAAAAAGAAAAGAAAGAAAAAAAGAAGAAAAAAAGAAAAGGAAAGAAAAAAAGGAAAAAGAAAAAGAAAAAAAATGAGAGAAGGGACAGTGTTACTACCTCTTTTTCCACACTTGTGCTTCAAAGTAGCACCATGTTTTTCATATAGAGAGTCTCATATTGTTTTGTCACTTTCATATGCTAGTGGGAATTTTTCATTATAGAACTTGGCTTGTATATTCTGATGACGGGCTTCCTCAAATGCCCGAGGTCTTCATGAGCAAGCAAGTTGGATGCACACCCACTTAGCTTCAGTCGATCTTTCATACACTTATAGCTCTAGTGCATCCGTTGCATGGCAATCCCTACTCCTTGCATTGATATCTATTGATGGGCATCTCCATAGCCCGTTGATACGCTGAGTTTATGCGAGACTTTCTTCTCCACTTTTACCCATTTGAAACCTACCACCATATTCTATTCCACATATATGCTATGTCCATGGTTCACGCTCATGTATTGAGTGAGTAATAAAAAGATGAACACGTTAAGAAGTACGATCCAATTGCTTGGTTTGACACCGAGGTGCTCATGATTTATACTTTATCCTAGGAAGACCAAGCATGAGACGCTATATGCTTTTGTAGGGATAGCGTTCTTTAGCATTGTTATTTTGAAAGGACATGATTGTTTGCTAGTAAACCTGGGTATTGATGTCTTTATGTCAAATGATAGACTATTGCCTTGAATCATTTGTATCTTAATATTCATGCCATGATTAGACATTTATTCAAGATATGTCAGGTAGCATTCCACATCAAAATTATCTTTTTATCATTTACCTACTCGAGGACGAGCAGGAATTAACCTTGGGGATGCTGATACGTCTCCCTCGTATCTATAATTTTGATTGTTTCATGCCAATATTCTCCTACTTTGATATACTTTTGGCAACATTTTATATTATTTTTGCGACTAACTTACGTATCCAGTGCCAGTTCTTGTTTTTTGTGTGTTTTTTGTTTCGCAGAAAATTCATATCAAACGGAGTCCAAACGCGATAAAAATTTACGGAGATTTTTTGGAATATATGTGAATTTTGGGAAGAAGAATCAACACCACACGATGCCCGAGGCTCTCACAAGGCAACAGAGCACGACCAGGGGGGTGGTCGCTCCCCGATAGCTTGTGGCTCCCCCCTAAGTCGGTTGGTTCTCTCCTTTCGCCGCAAGAAATATAACTTCGCGATAAAAATTCCCTCAAAATTTCAGCCCAATCGGAGTTACAGATCTCCGGATATTTAAGAAACTGTGAAGGGGTCAGAAAACAGTCATGAAAACAGGAGAGAAACACAGAGAGAGATCCAATCTCGGAGGGGCTGCTGCCCTTCGGGAGCCATGGCGGCCATGGACCAGAGGGGAAACTCTCCTCCCGTCTAGGGGCAGACCAAGGAAGAATATGAAGAAGGAGGGGGGCTTTCTCCCCCTCTCTCCCTGTGGCGCCGGAGCGCCGCCGGGGCAACCATCATGACGGCGATCTACACCAAAAACTTCATCGCCGTCACTACTAACTCTCTCCCCCTCTATGCAGCGGTGTAAAACCTCTCTTCCCCGTTGTAATCTCTACTTAAACATGGTGCTTAATGCTATATATTACTCCCTTCGTTTTAGAATATAAGGTGTATTGTTTTCCGTGCAAGTCAACTATTTGAATGTTTGACCAAGATTATAGAACAAACTAACGACATCTACAATACCAAATAGATAAAATATGAAACTAATTTTCATGATGGATCAAATGGTATAAATTTTGTATTGTGGATATTGATATATTTTTCTAAAAACTCGGTCAAACATGGCCTCGTTTGACTTTTCAAAAAACAAATACACCTTATATAAAGGAACAGAGGGAGTATTACTCAATGATGTATGGCTATCCTATGATGTTTGAGTAGATCTCTTTTGTCCTATGGGTTAATTGTGGTATGATGTTATTGATATGAGTTGTATGTTGATATGGTGCTATCATATAGTGCCCTCCGTGTCGCGCAAACGTGAGGGATCCCTGTTGTACGGTGTTGCAATACGTTCATGATTCGCTTATAGTGGGTGGTTAGAGTGACAGAAGCTTACATCCGAGTAAGGGGATTGTTGCGTATGGGAGTAAAGAGGACTTGATGCTTAATGCTATGGTTGGGTTTTACCTTAATGATCTTTAGTAGTTGCAGATGCTATCTAGAGTTCCAATCATAAGTGCATATAATCCAAGTACGGAAAGTGTGCTAGCGTATGCCTCTCCCTCATTGCCTATGATAAGTATCTATCGTGTTATATTCAATTGCCTATGGACAAATCTTTCTCTTGTGCTACAAAAAGCTTTCTACTAAACAATTAACTTAATTAATATTTATCTAAAGAACCCCTAACTTTTATTTACTTGTTCTTTTTTATCTTGCAAACCTATCTATTACTCCAACTAAGTACTTCTAGTTTTCTTCCCGCAAAGTAGTTTCATACTTGTTCTAGGTAAAGTAAGCGTTAGTGTGCGTAGAGTTGTATCGGTGGTTGATAGAACTTGAGAGAATATTAATTCTACCTTCAGCTCCTCGTTGGGTTCGACACTCGTACTTATCGAAAAAGGCTACAAACGATACCCTACACTTGGGGATTATCATCATTCTAGGCATCCCTCTATGTACTAGAAATATAGCAGATTTTTGTGAGCTGGGCACATGAAAGAAACGGTTGTTTCAGAGTTCGTTCTACATATTGAATCATGATAAACACAAAACTCAATTTGAGGGATGGTTGTTTCATAATGGTGGCTCTTCTGATCATATGTCATCAACAAAACACTGGACAAATCTATGGGGGTCCCTAGTTCCGCGAAGCTAAAAAACGGCGCTTGGCCCAACTTTCGATGTTTTGGAGCAAAGGAAGATGGATGATGCACCTAACTAGCCACTCTGCGGATCTCCTGATTCATTGAACCACACTTTGCTTGAGTGTTCTATGGTGAGGCGCATCTTGGCCCTTGTAAAGGGGGAGATGGTGCAACACATGATCATGTAAAAGGGGATATGGTGCAGCACATGCTCATGACAAGTATTACATACAAAACATTTGCATGGTCTATCTTCCATGCAGGAATCATTATCGCCAGTAGACTTCACGGAGATGGTTGTTACCCTTTGGGAGGTGTGGTACGTGAGATGAAGAGCTATTTATGAACAAGATTTCAAATATACGAGCTTTATTTCAAAGCTTGAGATCATTGTACAAAATAAGCCAGAAGTGTCAAAGGCGCCAATTCGGAATTATGCCCAACAAGCTTGGATTAGGCCTCCACAAGGTACGTTCAAACTAAATGTTGATGGGGTTGTTGCAAGGAGCGGTGACAAGAGTGTTGTTGCAGTAGTCTGTCATGATGATCATGGAATTATTTCGGTTCGCCGTCCATTGCTTTTCGAGGTATCATGGATGGTAGCACTTTGGGAGCTCTACCTGTCGTGAGGTGTTCACACTCGCGAATTATCTTCACCCCTCTTGTATTCTAGTGTCTTCAGACTATGCAGCTGTGATTACAGATCTCAAAGGTAATGGTGGTGGTTGTTACAGGGCTATCTTCAAGGAGATCCAAGCTCGAGCAAGAGAGTTCGAGGGTTGTAATTTTGTGCATGAAAGTAGAACTAGAAATTTGAAGCGGATAGTCTAGCTAAATACTCATTGTCTTTAGATGCGCACACATATGCTTGGTTTTTCCAACCGCATGATATTGTAATGATTCCCATGAACTTGGTTGAATAAAGTGTTGTTATCTCCCCTAAAAAAGGAGGAACGGAAGCAACTAGTTGATGAGTCTTATCTTTACACTCATCTACCCTGAGTTTAAACCAGTATATTTCATTCAAACCGAGATATTTGCTCCGATATTATCACTAATGACTAATGAATGCAAATGATTCCAAATATTCAATATTTATTTTGTTTACACGGGAAATGTGCTATATATGGATGAAATCAAGTCAATATTTGGAAAGGAGAAAAGGGAGAGATAGAAGAAATCAAGTGGGAAGCACACGAGAGGTCACAGAGCAAAAAACGGCCTTCCAAATGACCGGGCGCACCCGTATGCGCGGTCATATGGCGTGGAATCCGATGCTCCTCGTCCACCTGAATAATCTTTATAAAGGGCCCAATGCCAAATGAGCTAAGGGAAAGCTAGAAACGCCGCATCTTCGTCATCATCAACAGAAGCCATCTCCACCAACCCCAGTGGTGGAGCTAGCGAATTCCTAAAGCCCGAGCACATCATAAGCTAAATTATATTTTGGCCTTCCCAAAACCACAAGTATCGGGTCTATAAAAACTTTCTCAATTCTGAATTTCGATAAACATAATTTTTCTGTAAATTAGGGAGAATAACTGACCTGATTCTCGCGTGCCGTTGGTAGCCGTCGTTGACGGTTTGGTGCTAGCCGCCTCCTGATCGTGGCTTTGTGCATGTGAAACTCTTGGCAGTGTTGCTCGCGCGCTACTACGGATCATGAAAAGACACTGTCCACCGGACCCGGAGTGAAATTCCCACGGGAGGAGCCGTCGCTTTGGCGACGGAGTCATGGCCTCATCGTGCGCCAACTCTCTTGCGGCTTGCCGGACATCGCTCATCGGTGCCCTCCTCTCCTACAACACTCTTCCCTCCACCAGCGGTCAGATCGTCTTCGAGGTCGGAGTACGGAGCTAGGCTTTGGGCACGCTGCAAGGGTGCCCGTTCCCATCTTGCCGAGAGGCAACGAATCGATCGATTCATCTCCTGATTTTCACGATTTCGTTGTAGCCCATGTTAGGAAAAGAGCGCATGGGCCGGTGACCTCCTGGGAAAAGGCCTAATAGGCAAGGAAATGATCACGCTGGCCCAGTCATAGAGCAGTTTTCCTGTTTGTAGCTTACTTTCATGAGTTTTCAGCGTATTTGAGCAACTTTTGCGATTCTTGCGGCTTCAGAAGCTCGCGAAAGTTTTGGTAAGTGGTGGGATCGAGCCCGGGCATGTGCCCAGGGTGCCCGGACGGTAAAATCGCCCTGACCAACCCTAGCCACCACCATTTCCCATCTCCATCTCCATAGCCACCATCTCCGCCACGATCACCATAGTTTTCAGTAGGCTAGCCATACTTCTAATTGCTTATCACACAAGTCCCTATTGTAACACGTATTATCAATAAATCTTCATGATGTGTTCTTCATTGAGTTCTTCATGTGATCTGATCTCCATGTGTGAGTAGTCCGGTAAGGTATGGGTTGAGGCAAGAGCCTTGCAATCTGATTTATTTGTTAGGAGGATCAATCGAAGAGCTTTGAATCAATGTCTCATACGTGTGAAATAAAATTGTTCCGTGGTTGTCTTTTGTCTCGTTCACGTTCTTCATCCCAGCAGGTACCCAGGATCGTGAGGAACGAGCCACAGAGAGGCTAAGGGCAGGGACATCATGAAGTGTTATTCTAAACACTAGTGACAGAAAGGTTTAGTACGGTAACATGGATCCTATCCCTGTGGATTCAAGAGGTGTAGTCATTAAAAACCCAATGCTTTTGTATGATTATTGCAATCTTAATTATCGAGGCAACCCCGTGAGACAGATAGGGCATTCGGTTGGATAACTGACTCTTGATGCAGGACGCGTGCCGGTCAAGATGTAATTTGGACATATCCCCCACTTTAGTTCGTAACAAGCACATCTCAATGGGTGACTTCCAGCGCAAAAATTAAGATCATATATGGTCCTTACACAAATAAAAGGTTGTAAGAATTAAGACCTCATACTCGTAACTATTTGTATTATAAGATTTTGAAATTGATTTTTGATCTGGTTCAGATGTTGTAATTGATTCTTTAACAAAATTTTGGTTGAAACCCTAGCTTAAAGGGCATCACTTTCCCGGGGGTTCGATAACTCAGGGTAAAAAGGCCGAGGATCCTTGCTGCTGCATTTCCGGGGATCCTTGCTACTCCATTTCCTAATCACTAAGGGAAGTAATCACTAGTTAGAGGTGCCTCCTAGGTGAATTTTCCAGAAGTCACTCATGGAAGCGCTCTAGTGGTACATGTGGTGCACTTAGCGCCCCACGTGTCACGTATTGCACACCTTCCTCGCCCGTGTTTTTTTGGTTTTTTCCTTGGTGTATTTTTCGTTTTCTTTCTTTAGGTTTATTTTATTTTAAATTCATTTTCCTGGTTTATCTGTGTTTTCTGTTTATTTGGTCTTTTTATTCTCCTCTATTAGGTGCACGCGTGTGATGCGCTTCCTCATCAAGAATTCTTTCTTATTTGTTCATGATTTGGGGAGTACACAAAAAATGAGGGAAACTAAGGTTCTTATAAAAAAAACAAGCAGACATTCATTTCAATCATGTTGCAATGAAGCAAACCAAACACAAACAAACAATTTATTAAATTGCACTAAAGTAAACGCAGGCAAACATGAAACACAAAATAAAACATGACAGAAACTTAAAATTTGACACTAGAGCGCCTCCTCCTGCTTATGCTCACTCCTGGTCTCTGAGCTCGAGGAACTGTAGGAGATGGACTTTGATCTCATCAAAGTAGATAGGAGAGAACACATCGCTGAAATGGAAAAAATGTTGAAGTGAGAGAATGCGATGAACTCCGAGTCATAGTAGTAAGCATGTCCAGCGATGATCTTGGTGTCTAGGGGGTCGTCGAGATGCGCAATGATGACCTGATATGCGCCAAGCAACAACCTGAACCCATGAGGCCGATTCTTGTACCCATAGGAGAGGAAATACATTGTCATCTACCACAAGTTCCTCCTCGTTGAGAAACCCAGCATGCGCAACGTGCCCTCAATGAGGAGGTTTATTGGGTAGTATCACTTTTGACACTACCGGGGGTGAAATAGGGCCTACTCGGGAGGTTCACTAGGGGCACCATTCTTGCCATTTTCAGAGGAGTGCTCGGATGTGTGCTCTAGTTGATGATAGGAGTGTGACTAAATAGTACCGGAAGGGGTTAGGTGGTTGATAGCATTCGAAGAGAAGATTAGGTCGTGGGGAAGAACATGTCGTTGAATGCGCGGAGGAGATTGATAACCCACAAGTAGGAGATCTATAGTAGCCTTTTCGATAAGTAAAAGTGTCAAACCCAACTAGGAGCGGAAGGAATTGGTTGATGGAAACTAGCAAGAGTTTACTATACAGTTGTGAAGAGTGTTTGATGGTTAATTTGAAGGCACGAAAAATTGCAAGAAAGTAAATAGCAACAAAAGTGCAACGATGCAGAAAGTGGCCCAATCCTTAATTGCGCTAAGGACAAGCTAGTAGTTTTACTTATAGGGATCAAGTCGCTCTCGAGGACAAATTGTAATTCATTGCTTTGATAATATTTTATGCAGTGGAACATATGATAATGTGATGTTCTTACTTGAATAAACAACATACTTATGATTATACCCACTATGCAAGCATCCGCAAATACAAGAGAATAATTAAGATACCATCAAACCATAGCCATAAACTTTGGGGTTCCAACAACCCCTCGTGCAATAGTTTATAAATTTACAGTTTGGTGATTTCTATCACTCCAACCACCTATCCATGAATAAAATAATCACACAATGCTCTCATCTAGCCTTTTGAAGGTGAAGTGGTATGTAGTCGAGGTTTGCACATCACCACTAGATAATTACACCACAACATAGTATCAAAACGTTGAACTAGATTCAACTTCATAAGATTACTACCCTCAATGTTTATCCCATGTCCTCAAGAACGTAACAGACTACTCACAACACATCAATGGATCATGATTAGTGGACATGAAGATATGAATAAAATTTAAACATATGAATTTTTCACCAATAAAACTTCTTAGTATCAACTACAAGGAGTAATCAACACCAGAAACTATAGTCAGCAAAGGATCCGAGGTAAAAGTTAATAGATCGAAAAGTTGGATTTGAGGGAGTTGATCGAGATGACGGTGTGGATGAAAATTTTGATGGATATGATTATGCCAATAATGGTCATAGTGTTGATGATGACGATGGCTTCAAATTCCCATGCCGAAGGGATGAATCTCCGACAGAATCCACCCGTCGGAGGGCAAAAGCGCTCCACCTCGTAGCAACGGCGGAAAACCCCCATAAATTCCATGATGTGGTTTTAAGTCATACAAAAAAATAGGCCAAAGGGCATCAAGAGGTCGTGTCCAGGGGGCACGTGGCCCCACCACCCTGCCAGGGGGCGCATGGAGTGGGCCCGTGGGATCCCTTTGGCTCCCCATGTCCCATATTCTCGCATCTTGCTTCTTTCTTCCAAAAATAATTTCTAAAATTTTCATGCAATTTTTGGATCTCCCCAAAATAGTTTTGTTTTCTAGTACATTTTCCCTCATGTTTTTCTGTTGTTAGGTAATTTTTTGAGAATTCTCCTCTTTGTGCGTTACATGCAAAATGAAAGGAAAAAGACATACGAATTGAGAAATAATGTGTAAAATATCATTAATAAAGAGAAAATTATAATAAAAATAGTAGGCAACAAAGAGGATTTATAATCGATACTAATGCAAGGAGTAGGGATTGTCATGCAATAGATGCACTAGAGTTATAAGTCTATGAAAGCTCTCATATAGACTAGTGGGATGTGCACCCACTTGATTGCCCCATGAAGACCTAGAGCATTGGAGGAAGATCATCGTTGAAATATACAAGACATGGTCTATAACATTAAAATCTCCACTAGTGTATGCAACATGAAGAGCATGAAAGCTCCCTATTACAATGCAGTAGTGCTACCTTGAAGCACTTTATGGTATTTGTTATGACCAGATGCTATTTTGAGGCACAAATGTATACTAAAAAGGAATAATAGTGTTGCTCCTTCCCTCATCGTATTTTCTTTGTGGCACCTCTGTGATGGATCTTTTATTTGATCTTTCAAGGTAGGAACAATAATCTAATACACATTTGAATTTACTCATAACTCAACTCTACTATGATGAACATCATGGAGAAACTCTATATGAAGCCTCTAGCAGTGTACCAGGATGTGCAATGATCTAGCATAGCATATATGAAGAAATACCGTGGCCTTGCCGCATAATATCATGCTAGTTCTATACGATCATGTAAAGAAAAATGGTAGTGAAGGATCACATCTCTAGTCATGTAATGAATAATGATGGAAGTTGTATGGTAATATATCTCATAATGGTTATGAAAATTCCATGATAGGTAGGTACTCATTGTTTTGAGGAAGATATCTGAGTTTACGTGTAGGAAACTAGGAGGAATTTTGCCCACGGGATTTGGATGTATCAACGAAGGATGCACCATGTATCGGGGTGAGAGTGAGCAATGATAAATACCGAAGAGGCTACCAATATGGAGTGAGTGGAAGTGGATAACGCTTTTTAACTCACAATTAATCATAAAGAACTTAAGATACTACACTTTTGTATGGCATTAACATAGAACCATGTGTCAAGTAATCTAAGGGATAATCAGCGAGTAGAAACCCGTTACGCATCCTGGCCTAAACCGAAGTCGTCGGTCTACTTACAATACCACTTCAACACTTCAATCTGTTAGGACTGAGAGTATATTGACCGGAGGGGGTGAATGGGAGATTCAAAACTTCTTTCAAGACTTTGAAGGATTCCCTATCACAACAGCGAAATGAACTTGACAAATAGATCATCGATGAAAAACTAACTCGGTACAAGCAAAGATTAACTTAGATGAAGTGTTGAGCAAGACTCTCGAAGAAGATTGTGACGATTTTCTTCGCATGGTAGCTAATGGCATTCACATAGACAATAGTAGCAACGATATATATCACGTCAAACAACATGGCAGAGCAACAAGGAATGATGGCAAGAGCGAGTACGAATTAGATGAAGTGCAGAATTATAATGATAATACACAACTGAGAGATTCGTCAGATCAAGGCTCATCCAAATAACAAGGTAGCATCAAATAAAAAGCATACGAACATACAAGCATACAACCTAAAGTATTGTGATGGCGGATATACAACATAACATGATCACAGTACTGGAGAATAACTTATCACAAGACACGAATAGAATGGTGCAGCGAGCTAGTGGACAATAGTCATGAGTACAAGATCAAGATAACTATGGCACAGAACACATAATGCAAAGATATTAGAGAGAGCAGACCAGTGGTGCTCGATGGTGACAGTTGATTTGGTAGACCAGTTCACTCTTCTGCACAATAGCTGCGTCTGGTTGGAGGGACATGTGATTGAACACAGGAGCAAAACTCCCTCCATCCTATTCTCCCTCAACTCGAAGCTGATCGGACTCCAGTTGATTTTACTCATGGTAGACTTGTCGATGATCTCCAAACCTTCGACAGACTTTGTTTTCGTTGACCACTACTCTTTGTCACTTTCGCAAACCACAATGACTCTTGGTTGCCGAAGACTGACTCGAAGACAACAATTACTCTTCGTCACTCAAGTCGACACCTATTCGTCTAGAGAGTGTGTAACACACACTCTCAAGAGTAACAGGTACAACAACTCTAACTCGGATCTACTGTGATGCTCAGCCACTATCAAAGTTTTTGGCTCTTGATTTTCTTTTAGTGGATTTTAAACTCAAATCACTCGAAGAGGGGTGCTCAATAAATCTTCTCAGAATCTCAAGCGGAGCAGCCAACGGACAAATATTGGTGCAAGTGGCTATTTATAGTCGTGGCCTTCCCTCAAGTGTAATGACCAAATTGGACACGCGACTCAACCAACGATCGAGCGACACGTTTCCAACGGTTGGATTTTGAGCATAATGGTAACATTACTTGTGGATCAAGTAATGCTAACTCCTGGCCCGAAAGATATCTCCTGCGGTACTGAAGAACATCGACTTCTACTAACAGGTAATCATTCAGAGCATAAAGAGATTTCTCTCAGTCACATAGGTTCTGAGCTAAGCATCATGGTGGACCTGAGCTTCGAGAAGTTATACCCCTCTTGGTAGTACGGAGGCCCTACGACTCAAGAGAGAAAGAAGAACTACGAAATGAATGCTACGTCTTCATCTTGTCTTCATCTTCTCGAATGCAGTCGTTCTTCTTCGGACACACTGAACAAGTATCGCTTCATGTCAATGATAATTTAAAAAGGGACAACTTCTTCACTTCAATCTTCTTGCCTTCATTTTCTCTCGAAATGTGGCTCTTCCTTCTCTGCTACGCAGATTAATCTTCGGTGAAGTTCTTCGAAATTCACAACGAACACAACATTCTTCTCGGGCTGCATGGGCTTTTTTTTTGTCTGTGTGAACTAGCAAACAAATCAGTCCATACATGTATTTGACAACAATCTCCAAAACACAAGGGGGAAATAATTTCACCAACACAATCGACTCAAGTACTACCATAAGTTCATAACTTTTAGTTTACTGACGAAAGAAAGCCAAAGGTACCATCAATTTTAGTAACATGTTTCTAGTAATAAACGCCAGCTCAATTTCCCTTATGCTCATTTATTACCCACAAATTATCTCAAAACAAGTGCACAACTCGTAGTGATTGTTCATGCAAGTTTTTTTTATTATACCATCAATGCATACCTATCAACTGTAGTGCGAACATATTAATGTCATGCCAACAACCAATTTATACTTAACCCTCTAAAAAGATATAAAGTGAAGCAAAGAGAGTTTATCATGTTTCTATTTAGACTACGTGCTCTAACGAGTATAAGTGAAACGGTAGGGAAATTCTATAAATACATGACCATGCACAAGCTCTCTCAAAGCAATTTGTTCGTATGTGATGATTGTAGTACAAACAAACATAAAAGTACGCTTGAAGAACAACACATAAGACATGGACAAATAAAAACATAGGTCAAATCGAGACAAATCGATAATTGTTCATGAAGAAGGGAGATTCTCAAGGCATCCCCAAGCTTAGATGCTTGCAACCCTTGAATTATTTCTTGGGGGAAACCTTGGCATCCCCAAACTTTAGAGCTTGCATCTCCTTATTCTTCTCATATCACTGTCTCACACGGGTCTTAAAAACTTCATCCACAGAAAACTTACACGAAACTCGTGAGATAGATTAGTTGAAATAGCATTGAAACCTAATTCATATAAAATAATTGTAAAAATTATAATTCCTCACTAGCATAATATTAGAATTCCTACACCCTTATAGGAACAATAAAATTGCAAACATAAGCAATTAAGGACAAATATAATATCAATCTGTCAAAACAGAGCAGTCTGTAAAGATGTAAATGCAATCCATATTTTGGAGGAAATTATTTTTTTCATCCACTCAAATCTCTTGTAACAATTCTTTTGCTCTACCCTTCGTGTAAAACGCTACTTGATGCAAATTCTTGTAGGATTCAATAGGATATGACGCTCTAATCTTGTTTTTTTCTTCCTATTCTTATATTTTGAGGAACACTTGAATCAACAGAGGCTTTGGAAGTTCACCAACACTCAAACAAAATGATGTTATTAACAATAAGAGATGATGTCTTTATATAATAAAAATAACGTAGCGTAAGTAGGGCAATATTGCTGAATATATTTACAAAGCCAAAATATGTGCTATCCTTGTCCAAAAAGAGATAAACGAAATGAAAATGCTTTCGTTGTAAGTTAAACCCATTCTCCACCGACGGCTTACTAATTGCATGATCATGAAGAAGATTGAAGCTCGATGATGACAATTCACAGTGCCTAGGTTCCTTCATGGTTCGAACGAAGAAGCACATCGGTTGGCTGGAGTGGCATACTCCTTTGTGGTTCGACACTATGTTTTGTTCATAAACCCTCTAATCAATTTTTGTATTCCTCAGTTTGTAACTAATCAATAATTCTTGTTGTTGTCTTCAAAAAAGCGAGATTGCAACATCGAGAAAGCATCATGTTACAAATATGAACTCAATACGGTCAGGGCTTCTTTGATTAAAAGAAAATTAAGGAAATTTGGGAGGATTTGAATCTTTAGGATTTATTTTCATATGTACATCATTCGATTCACGTGATGAAATCATCATGAGTATTTTATTCTAAGGAAGGCATTGCATTCTGTTTTGGAGGAAAATTTCGAACCACTCAAATATGTTGTTACAATTCTTTTGTTTTTCTTGTGATATTAAGCACTCTTCAATGCAAATTCATGTAGGATTCGACGGGAGATGACAGTCTAATCTTGGGGTTTTGCTATTCATGAAGTTCATGAAATGAGAGACGTTGTCTTTTTAGAATAGAAACGATGCATTGATAAACGTAGGGAAATATTGCAGAGTACACATAGGAAGCCAAAATCTGTGCTAACTTTGTCAAAAACATAATAAGCAAATGATAATGCTTCCATTGAGAGTTGAACTCAAGACCTCCCGCTTACTAAACGGGTGCTCTAACCAACTGAGCTATGAAAGCACTGTGCATTTTTTTTAACAAATACACTATAGATTTATCACGGGATCAACTAATTGATCCTGGAGTATTGCAGTTCCATTTCGTAATGCATCTATCTAAAATTGATGGGTCTCATAACTCGTTTCAACAAATTAGAGGTGTTCAATCACATAACGAGCACATGATATATAAGAATTGAACATAGAAGAATACAATTTTTCTAGGAAACAAGGAGGTGCGTATAATCCATTTCAGAAGTTAAATATTCATAGTTCAAGCGAACTAGTTTGCGTGAGCAATTTTTCACTATAATTTTTTTGCACTCAACTCTCGGCATATCATCAGTAGATTACCAAGGATAAGTACATCGCAAAGATATCATCAAATGAATCAAAAAAACAGCAACCCGTCTTGCCATTACAAGTTTAAAACCAGAACGCCTAAAATGACAGTAGCATCGTTATTTTTGTTAAGCGCTAGAAGAGTTCGCTGACGCAGTACGGACATCTGATCGCGCGACGCTGCCGCCGCCCCGATGAGCACCGCCGGCAGAGCCAAACCGCGCACGGCCACCGGACTCCTGCTTGCTCTGCCATGATAGTTCGAGTGTGCCGGCCGTGCCGCCGCTGAGCTGCTCGGCATCGTCGCTGTTGGACTGCGAGGCCGTCCACGTCCGGTCGGTGGAGTCCACGGAATTGGGCTCCCAGGAGCACGTCCACGGGTTGCCGGCGAAGCTGTTGCTCCCGGCGGACTCCTGCGGCTCGGCCTCACCGCGGATGTCCCGCACGGACACGTACTTGTGCAGGCTCGGCTCCATGAGGTCGTCCTTGACAACGACCTCAGACTCGACGACGTGCGTGCCCGCCGCCTTCCCGCTGTAGCAGCTCATGTTGGCCGACCCCTTGTCGTCGGCCGACCGGTCCAGCTCGAAGCTCCTGTTCTCCGACGGCGAGGAGTTGAGGTCCGCCACCGCTTCAAGGATGGAGCAGGCTTTGGACACGCAGGCCGGGAGTGAGAACGCCGGCGCCGCTGCGGCCGTGTCGCAAGCGTTCTGCTGGTGGTAGCTCTGGATGTCCTCCAGGAGCAGGGAGGCATAAGAGTTGCCGTTGTGGTCGAAGTCGCGGGAGGACCGCCTGGACGACCGGCCCGCCGGCCCGGCCTTCGGGTTGGCGACGCTCTCGGCCACGATGCTCACCGTGTGCGTCGCGTTCATCCTGGACGACGGCGCTTTTGTCTCCGACGCCATGGCCTCATTCAGGAAGGCGTGGTCGAAGTCGCGAGACGACCTCCTCGACGACCGTCCCGCCGGCACCGCCTTTGGGTTGGCGACACTCTCGGCAACAATGTTCACCGAGTGCGTCGCGTTGATCTTGGGATCCTCCATGAAGGCGAAAGAATTGCCGCTGTGGTCGAAGTCCCGCGACGAGCGCCTCGACGACCGGCACCCAGGCCCCGCCCTCGTGTTGTTGACGACGCTCTCGGCCACAATGCTCACCGTGTGCGTCGCGTTCATCCTCGCGGACGGTGCCTTGGTGTCCGACGCCACGGCCTCCTCCACGATCTCCGGCTTGTCCCTGGTAATTTGGCAGCGCTCCCCCAACCTCTGTGAAACGGCGGCGACACTCTCGATGGGTTTCTGCGCGCAAGGCAATTCGAGGATTTGAGCAATTTGGTTGCCAGGATTGATGGCTAAAATTCTGTAAATACTGAAGCTTTTATTGACCCGTACCTTCTGAATTTGGGACTTGCCGTTGTTGGTGGTGTGGTGGTTGTTGACCATGGTGTTCTCGTCGAGCTCCGACATGGGGTTGCGACGGTACGGGGAGTGATCGGCCTTCCTCGACGAGCTTCGGCTCAGCGACGGCCCGTGAGTTGGCTGCACCCCGGCGTTCTCATTCGCAACGGCCGCCGCCCTTGCCGGGGAGTTGGACCTCAGAGTTGGCGACGCATACCTCTTCCCAGACGGCGCAGCCTTCACCGGCGACGGCGCGCGCCCTTTCTCCCGGGCCGGGACCGACACCATCTTCCCGGGCTGCCGCGCGGCCCGCTCGACGCCCACGGAGCCCGCCGCGGCTGGTGCGACCTCGCCGCGCCGTCCTGGCGAGCGGCTCACCCTCCTGCTCCCACTCCCGGCACCACTCCGGCTCTCGTGGCTCGCCGACCGCTTACGGTCCGGCGTCCTCCGGCGCGGCGAGGGCCTCGACGCGGCGGCGCCGCCGAGCCTGTCCCAGTCGCACTCGTCGTCGACGCCAGCAGCCCTCCTCTCCCGGTCGAAGTCGTAGCTCCTCTTGGATCCAGAGTACCTCCGGTGGCCCCCGCCGCCCTCGCCCGACGCAGCCGCCTTCCCCGACGCCGACGAGCTCCGACTGAGCCGGCCGCACTGGATGAGAATCGCGTCCACCTCCTCCTTGGTGCAGCTGGAGGTCCGCACCGGCACCCTGCTAACAACCGCCGGCTTCGCTGGCTCCTCTACCGGCGCGGCCGGAGCGGGCGGCGCCCTCTTCGCCCCCTCGCTCTCCCCGCCGCTCGCCTCCGCGGCCACCTCGGCGGCCGCGGCGGCGGCGGCAGCCTTGACCACGAACACCGTCCGCTTGTCCGCCGCCGGCTCCTCCGCCCTGGGCGGCGCAGTTGCCTTCCTGGACGGCGCCTGCTTGGCCGCTGTCGGCGCCTTCTTGGCCTCCGGGGCTAGCGCGGCCGCGCCCTTGCCGGTGGGTCTCTTCTTGGCCGCGTTGCACGGCTGCTCTTCTTGCCGCCGCTGCTGCTTCTTGCTCAGGCAAAGACCCATTGCGGCACAGTGCTGATGGTGATGGGGAAGACGGATCCGGGGCCTGGGGTTTGGAGGGGTGGAGCGGTGGTGAGGGTGGGGGTGGGCCGGAGCTTGAGCACAGCTTTGGGGCGCGTGGATTACAGTAAAGTGTGCGTCGGAGAGTGTGTTTTGTACCACTGGCTGCTGGCAGTGGCGTCTGGTGAGCCAGAGAGAGCGAGAGGGGATTTCAAAAATTTGGGGCTGTTCTCTGCATCGGGGACTGTGCGCGGCCCGAGCGGCGCACGGTGCGCAGCGCAGAGGAGAAAGCCGTTGTGGGCACGGCGAACGGTTGATTCAAATTGAGAGTGGACATCGTCAGAGAGGAGCTGTAGATAGATAGCCATTTCCAGTATTTGTATATGCGTAGTTTTTGAACGCAAAGAATCGACCGTTGTGTTGGGAGCACGTCATTGCTGATTTTATTTTGGTGGCACTAGCAGCAGCGTCGTCATTCTTCTTTGGCGTCAACGGGGAGAGAATCTCATCTTCACGTGTCATGGAGAACTGGATTGCAGCCGTACGATTTCCTTTTTTTTCGCATCACATCTGGATAGGACGGACCATGCATCCGTCACCCTTGAATCAAGGCGGCCTTGATCCGTTGACCTTGGCACAATATTTGACCGCTCATTCCACTGTTGCAACGCAAACGTCACCTCCATCTTGCACCCAACGTTAAAGCTTCGTACTATTTTTTTTGCATGGTAAGTAAAGCTTCGTACTAGCGACCACGACCAGGGCGGCTTGAGATTCAAAATACGTGGTGGTATTTTCGACCAACGGAATCCAAAGTTCAGAGCATGTAGCATAGACAAAAGTATGCGGTAGTATTTGGTCAGTGCGACTGCAGCGGGGGGCCTACCGCACTGTCACGGAACAACCAAAGCTGAAAAGCTGGACGCAAAGTAATAACAGCGAGCGAACAAAAGGCCCTGGGCAGTCGGCAGAGGAACGAAAGAGAGCGGTCTCGTGTCCCAGCCCTTTTTGCATCTCTAGCCTCGATTCTCATTTTAACGAGTAGGTCACGGAAGTAGTTAAACCTCAGCATAACAACACGCACGACGACGACTCTCTCGCGCCGCTCCCGCGGGCAGCTCGGAAGAGAAAACCCTAGCCGCCGTCGGGCACTCCCTCCTCCATAGCTGCTCCCCTCGCCGTCACCGGTGTGCGCCGCCGGACAAAGCCCGTGCAGTGTCGGCGGCGGCGGGGCGGTCCTTCCTACGGTTTCGAGCGGGCACGGGCCGGCTCGATCTGGCGGGGACAGGTGGTCGGCATGAAGGTGTTGTTCGAGATGCGCGGAGGTCTGGCGGAGGTCGGCGCGCGGAGGTCTCGCGGAGGCGAGCCCGCGCGGAGCTGGGGCCGACGCGCGCGTTCGGCCCGGGCACAGAGAGCGGCCGAAGGTCGACCTCGATCTGCCGGTAGAGGAGCGGTTGGGCGCGTGGCGCGGGTGAGGAGGTCTTCACCGGATGCGGCTGGGCGCGGTGCGGCTCCGGAGGTCGTTGCCCTGTGGCCTACGCGTGCCGGTCGCGGGAGGCGCGCGTAGAGCTCCGGGAAGAGCAGATCTGGCGCGTAGGAGGCCTGCTGGGCGGGGGAGCTCCAAGCAACGTGGACCTAGTGCGTGGTGACCGCGGCCGGTTCGCGAGTGGGGGCGGTGATGGCGGTTCGGCAGGGCGACAGCGTGGTGCGGCGGCTTGGCTACTTGGCAGATCGTCCGTGGTTGGCGGCCCGGAAGGGGTACTACCGGCTGCTGATGGTGCCCGGATGCCGCTTGTTGGAGTGGGGAGGCTCTGGCCGTGGTTGGATGCGGGGTGCAGGGCCCGATCTGGTCTTTGCAGGCCCGTCGTCAAGGAGGCTAGCTGGTGGCCCTGCACAGCGGTGGCACGCTTGCTGTGTGGGGGGTGCATGGTCCAGTGGATGCACGGGTCGACCTCGGCCTGCTGCGTGGGAGTGCCTGCCCCGGGTGAAAGCCTGGCCGGTGTTGGTCGGCTGGCGATGACGGCGTCCGTGGGCGTCGTTTATCCTCCTTGGAGGCATCGTCGGTAATTTTCACAACCTCTGCTCCCGGATCAATTTCTTCGGGTGAAAGCCCAGATCCTGCTGTAGGGTCGGGCGGTGGCATCATTTTCAACGTCGTTCCCCTCTTTAGGGCGTCGTCTTGAAGACTTTGATCCCTCTGGTGCTTCCACGTCTGGACGTGCACGGTGGCTTATGTGGCAACGATGACGGCGGTGAGCAATGTTGAAGGCGTGGTCTTGGTCGTGGTAGTCGGCTCTTCTTCTCCGACGTGTCTGTGGGAGTGCCTCGACTGTCCGTTGCTGTGAAGTCGAAGCCACGGTGGGGGGGGCCAGTGGTCTACGATGACACGTGACAGGTGGTTCGTTCGGTCATCCTCCGTGACGCCAACCTTGCCTAGTTTCCTTCGTAGTTCACCGTCGGAGTCGGAGCTGCGTTGTCTAGTATGAATTGTATGGAGTGTTGTGATGCAGCTATTAGAGCTGCCGTTTTTCTTTTTCTTTGATCTTCGGATATTCTGGTCCTAGGACCTTCACCACCTTGTTTTTTCCGCTGCTTCCTGCTATTATCAATGAATGCCAGCTATGCTGAATCTTTCAAAAAAAATCTCATTTTAACATGAGTGGTAATGGACGAACAGTAAAAAGAACTAGATTTAGTAGGGGGAGAAAGCCCCTAATAATTTTTTTTTATAATAACAAAGAAGGAGATGTGAGACCCATGTAAGAACCGAGGTTCGAACCCGTGCCAGCTAGGAGGCAGCACTGCACTCTAACCACTTAGGTGAGAGCTCATCCATGTAATGGCCGAAATAGTAATAAGAATGTATGGTTAAAACTCTTTGAAACTATTTTTTTATAGAAAAAATGTTAAACCCCTGCTACTGCATCATTACGATGCACACATCCGTTTTTATTAAATAATATATCTGTCCTGAATTATTTATCACATAACTGGTTAGAAATGGACCTCCGTTCTAAATTATTTGTCGCAGAAATGAATGTATGCGACAAGTAATTTAGGACTGAGGGAGTATTAAGCAGGTACATGACAAAGGTAACCACGCTCAAACCATTACAAGTTATAAAATTAACAACTACAACTAAGTCGACTTCTTTCACAACAACATCCTCAAGAGGATATAAACACCCTCACGCCATTGTCGCCACGTTCGACCGGAATGTTCAAGACAAGAATTTTCATCCTAATTGCCAAGACTAGTCAATGAAGACTAACACAACGACCAATAGACAACACCTTCGACAAGGTAACTACACAAATTTATCGTTGTTGAGTCCGACCAATAAAAGTCAAGACAAGAGAGCTCACCCAAGTGGTATTCCAATCAACATCTTGTTGGTGGATTGATCGATAGTCACATCCGCCAGTAATAGGTGCATATAACTTGCAGGTAAGAGCAACATCTCATATAAATAATCATGAAAATCATAAGTGTTCATATCTGAAATCATGACACTCGGACCCTAGTGACAAGCATTAACCATAGAAAAGTCATAGCAACATCAATCTAAGAACATACAAATATTAGGGATCAAACCCTAACAAATTGACTCGATTACATTAGAAATCTCATCCATCTCCATCATCATCCAGTAATCCTACAAAGGAATTACTCACTCTCGGTGGTGAGCATCATGAAATTGTTGATGGAGAGAGATTGGTGATGACGATAGTGACGAATCCCTCTCTCCAGAGCCTCAAACGGACTGCGGATTAGGGCTCCCGATGAAGAACATGAGGTGGCGATGTTTCCATATCATAAAACGCGATTAAAATTTCTCTCTAATTTTTTTCTCGGGAAGACGGACTATATAGGCCTGGAATTAGGTCAGATGGAGACTCGTGGTGCCCACAAGCTCATAGGACGTGCCATGGGGAGGTGGGCGCACTTCCCAGGCTTGTGGCCTGCTGATGCCCTCCGGCAGTTCTTTGCTCCAGTATTTTTAATTTATTACATAAAAAATCTCCATAAAGTTTCATTCAATTTCGAGAATTTTTATTTCTGCACAAAAATAACATCAAGATAGTTCTGTTGAAAACAACGCCAGTCCGAGTTAGTTTCATTCAAATCATGCAAGTTACAGTCCAACATAAGAACATAAGTGTTTAGAAAAGTAGATACGATATAGACGTATCAATAGTTCACGCCCGCCACTTGCACATGAGGCAACAATGGTGGGCGAGTCGTATACCCACCACAGATTTGTAACCCGCATATTTTTTTCAAATATCTAGTAGTTAGTTGTGGCACGCACTAGTAGACGCCCGCCACACAGAAGTTAGGTCCAAAAATTGCTAAGGAAATCATATTTACTAAACATAGAGTAGTCTCAAATTTGAAGGTGGTGCAAAAAATCCTCGAAAATGGAAAATCAACACAAAAGGGTTGTGTTCAAGAGGGTTCTACCATTTTTAGTTGCTAGAAAGTCAATAATGCCACGGAAATAGAATACCAACTCATAAAGTGCTCAAATTCGGGCATGGGGCTTTGAATGCTATGTATTAATCATAGAAAAGTTTGAATTTAAAATGATTTAATAAATGTATTTGTGTGTCTAGGCGGCGGTTTTCCATTCGAAACCCTCACATTTTGTGGGAGAGTGTCCCGTTTGTAGACGATGTGCATCAAATTTTGGCCGTAACGATCTCAAATTTTTATCACATCTTACACGTGTCCAATGAAGATAGCATGCAAAGTTTCATCCCTTTCGGAGCTCGTTTGCCTGATATTTCATACCGAACAGGATCGTCCTGCCATTTTTATTTGCCGGAAAGTCAATTAATGCCTAAAAATAGAAACCAACTCAAAAAGTGCTCAAATTGGAACATGTGACTTTGGATGATGTGTATTAATATTAAAAAATGAATTTAAAATTATTTTTGAAAATGGATTTGATTAGTTGTGGCGGGTCCACGACACTGCCCGCCACTCGAAAGTAGCAGTGGCGGGCCATTTAGCGTGACTGTCGCAGCAGTACAACCATATCCACACTTGCATACATACCATTAGGTACTATCATGCTACTTTGTAGATGCGTTGGGTTTTTCCTCGAAGAGGAAGGGATGATGTAGTAAAGTAGCAACAAGTGTTTCCCTCAGTTAAGAACCAAGGTTATTGAACCAATAGGAAGATATCAAACGCGGGCAAGAGGGTTGTCAAGCCATGTGTACTCGTTAATTGCAAGGATTAAATCGTATAGTAAAGGATAGAGAATTGCAAATAAAAAGTAAATAAATAACAATAAATTTTTTTGTAGGTTTTTTATGTATAAAATATGAAGATGGGACCGGGGGCCATATCATTCACTACATGCATCTCTCTCATGAGCATAGTAGCGGTGGGTGCACAAATTACTGTTGGGCAATTGATAGAAAAACAAATAATTATGTTGTTATTCATGGCATGATCAATATATAGGCATTACATTCATGATAAGTAGATCGACTCCTGCCTGCATCTAGTGGTATTACTCCACCAATCGACTGTTATCCGGCATGCATCTATGGTATTGAATTCATAACAAACATAGTAACGCTTTAAGCAAGATGCCATAATATAGACAAAGTAAGACCAGACCCTGTCGTTTTATCCTTAGTAGCAACAATACAAATACGTGCATCGCTACTCCTCCTATCACAGAGTAAGGACACCGCAAGATTGAACTTACTACTATGCGCCACTCCTTCTGAAGATCTACTCATCTACTTGGCCAAAGCAAACTTATAGATCAGAAATCATACATATGTATATGAAATCACACATATAAATCTCAGATTGGATCAATTACTTTCAATGAATAATCTGAACGTCAACTCGCAATTCATAGGTCTCCAAAGAGATCATTGTATTGAAGATCATATGAGAGAGAGCGAGAGAGAGAGAGAGAGAGGGGGGGGAGAGAGAGAGGAGGGACGGAGGGAGAGAGAGCCATCTAGCAACAACCATGGACCCGTAGGTCGTGTAGGAACTACCCACACCTCATCTGGGAGCCAGCAAGGTTGATGAACAAGGCCGCTGTGATGGATTCCCCCTCCGGCAGAGTACCGGAAAGGGACTCAGATGGGATTGCGAAAGAACAGATACTTGCATTGGCGGGTTTTTTTTCCAGATGCGCTCTTGGGGTTTTTGGAATATTTGAGAATTTATAGGACGTATAGGCGATGCAGGGGACCCACAAGGGCGCCACAAGGCCATAGGGTGCTCCCCTTCCCTTGTCGCTCCCTCGTGCGGTGTTTGGTCTCCCTCTGAAGCTTTCAAGTCTTCCTTTGGTCCAGAGAAAATCATCAAAACGTTTCATCGCGTTTGGACTCCGTATGGTAGAGATTTTCTGAAAAAACAAAAACAAACAGAAAATAGCAAGTCGTACAAGGCACTGAGTTAATAGTTTAGTTTCCAAAAATGATATAAAATGACATATAAAGCATACAAGATTGATAAAATAATAGCATGAAACAATAAAAAATATAGATATGTTGGAGACGTATCATACCCCCATTTCACTCACTCACTCTCGCTCTCCCCCATCTCTCTCGTCGCCTTGTCCTCGTCGGCCCCGTCGGCCTTGCCGTCCGCAGCCGTGGTTGATCTCGCCCTCCGCGTCAGCCTCGTCATCTGCCTCGGTAAGCCCTCATGACCCCCGCCTCTCATTCCATTGTCCCCGTCGGCCTCGCCGCCCATGACAGCCACCCACACCCACGGCCGCCGCTACACACGGTCTCGGACGCCACCCACACCACGGCCGCAGCCGCCACCCACACCCACAACAGCAATTAGGGTAGTAGCTAGTGTTAGGGTTGAAGTGTTAATATGTTTGAGTTAGGGTAGTAGATTAAATTTGCTTGAGTAGTTAGAGTAGTTAGGGTTAGGGGGCAGTACCTAGGGTTAGGGTAGTAGATTAAATTTTATAATTAATTGTTAATTTTATAATGATTTATTTCAGTTGTACTTGTGATTACAAGTTTGTTCAAATTTAGAATTTGCTTATAGAATATGTCTTGGTTGTACTTTTGATTACAAGTTTGTTGAAATTTAGAATTTGCTTCGGTACAATTCACTAAATGAAGCTAGAAGTTAAGAATTACATATCAATGCTTATAGAATGTACATGCACTTGGGTTCAAGTTTCTGAGGGTCATATACTAAGTGCCAATGTTTTGGCAAAATGTTTATTGATTTCTGTTTCACCAAATTTTTGGCACTTAATATGTCCAATATTAAGAAAAGGTCACGCCAAAATTTGTGTAGCTTCATCTCTAAGATTTAATTTAGTTTGTGATTCATATTTTGTTGTAGCACATGTCTTCAAATTTTTACAGAGATTCATAGTAAGCGTTAATGTTTTGGCGAAACGTTGATTCAATTCCGTTACGCCAAATTTCTAGCACTTAATATGTCCATTATTAAGCATAGTCGTACCAAAAAATTTCGTACATTTTTAAATTTATATATGTGCATGTTCTAGGGCACCTTTTTTGTTGGAAATGACGGACAACGGCAGGTACCGTGGTGTTCTCAGGAGGCCCTTGGGGCAAGTGGGCGGCCCAGATTCAAAACTCCAACACATGCAAGAAGCAATGGATCAACACATTGACATCGCCGAGGAGGCAGCGAGCGATTATGATGTCATGGCGCTGGAGTACCACGGGCCAAAGGAACATCTCAACTTTTCCTAGGATGCCTGGTGCATGAGTTGGCTAGCGTCTCCCAACATGAGGGTAGTCTCCAAGGCCGAGGAGCGGGAGCACCTCAAGACCGAGGCATTGATCAAGGCCCGATAATGGCAAAGCAGTGATTCCTTGGTGGAGCATTATCTCAGATAGGATCTACAGCTCTACGCCTTGAATGAGGCTTTGTTGAAGGCCAAAGGCAACAAGAAGGATGCCGAGGATGACCAGATAGATTAGGACCAAGTCAATGAGTCCTTCGACGAGGATGATGGTCACGAATCTGACGTTGAGTTTGATTAAGAGCTTCTCTGACGTGTGCTAGAGATGTAGTACTATTCAAACTTTGGAAGTTGTTATGTTTTACTAAGTCATTAGCAACGTAGAACCTAATTCTTTAGACTTGATAAACCTCCTTATATGTATCGTTGTAGCAGTGTTGGTAATGTGTGATCGTCCATACCTCACCATTACAAAAGTATTTTCCGTTCAGTTTTAATCTTTCATTTATGAACATAACAAATGGATGAGGATGAGTTGGATGATATCCCCGAGTGTCCTGATTGTTCCGACAACAAGGGTATGTGCGACGATCCTCATCTAGAGAATGATAGTTGCTTCTCTCTAACGCTTAAAGAGGAATATATATATCATATGGTAATTAGTTTTAATAATTTATGCACACATTTCCTTCTTAATTAAGCATGTCTTAAGATTTTTTCTTTAACATGTAATTCGCATATTTTATATTTCGACTAGTGCCTCCCCTGCTATGCAAGGCTTTATGTCCTAAATAAGCTCTATTTCAATGACATGGATGAGGTGGCTGAGAGGACTGCTTACCTTAATACGAAACATGATTTCGTTTTCCAAGCCACGATCTACAAGCATGTAGGTGAAACATATATTGCTTGTGCAAATTGGAGAGGTTTATGCAAGGCTTACGGATTTGAGATGTGTATGAGTATAACCTTCGATATTGGCATCGTTCCTCAATATGATAAAGGTGCCTTTCCAAAATATGATCAAAACATTTTGGTGCATCTTGACATGACTCCAATTGTTCCTCCATGTGTGTTTCTTAAACTAATTTGTTGAATAATCTATCTTGCTTATTTAAAAATAGTTGTTATTCACCCCTAACTTAACTTGTTTACGTAAAATTGACAACTTATTTTCTATCATCAAGAAAAACACGGAATATAGTAGTCGACACCTATTACACTTTTGGCTCAGAGCTTACTTGGGAGGAGAAGAATTATCTTGTCACATTTGTTAATCATGTTTTGTTGTTTAAGAGCACTTACGGAGCTGGTTGAAACACTACACAATACGTGCCACTAGTCCACACCTTGAGCAATACTAACATTCATAGAAAATGCATGGTAAGATATTGTACTATTGTGTCATTAGTACATCTATTTCATACATTATTCTTAAATAAACTGCACTACTTACTATGTTACTATCATGTTTTTCAACAGAAGCTCCGAAGAGTTGTTGTGCCTGCGGTGATGGATGTGCAAGGTGAGATAACAATTATTTGCCATGGGAAGACCAATTTCAAAGGCACATACTCGAGAGAAGCCCTATCAGATGGACGCCTCAAAATTGATGAATGAAGACAAATATTGAATGAGTGCATACCAAAAATTTGAGGTCGCTGGATCTCTATGCTCCACCATGGAGATGCAGGGGTTTTTCTTATTCTTTTCAGTTTTTCCTACAAAATATGAGTAGGTCCTAATACTTGTGAAGGTACTAATTAACTAGTCAAGGTTTGTACCGTCTACTATGTTGGTGCATTTTAAGTCTTGACTGATAACAATTAGCTAGTCGTCAATGTATGATGCAATGTAACGTAATTTCTTATCGCAATCAATGTAATGTCGATGAGTACTGGAATTTCTGATATGGGTATTTTGCAAAACACAACCATGGTAGCAGAAATGTTGCCATGGCTGCAACATTTTTAATTTGCATGAATAATATTTTAGTGTCGGGCGCTCCAATTCGACTACCGCCCCATAACTGTAATTTGGACCACAATCTTGGGGCACATGATACCACATTCGCATGCTAAGCAACCTTCCATGAGTAGGAATTACGTAGAGATAGTTTCAACAAGTGATGATAGCTCAAAATGGTTGGTTAGAACTTTAGATGATAGATTTATATTAAGAAAAGTAGGCTCGACGTCAAAAGATATATTGGGTATTAAATTTCTATGCGTTAGCTCACCTTATTAACTTATAATAGTTCAAAAACCAGTTGAAGAATGCCACCAGTTGTTACTGCTACGTATAGGGTTTAATATGTATGTCGATACTTACTTTAACCATCACTTAGAACAATAATATGAGACGTGTGTTACAAAAAGTATACCATCATCTTCATATTTGAAAGGAGTTTCTAATGATCTTATATATTATTGATCTTACAGATAGTCAACCTAAACCTCAAACTAAGTATTAGGCCCTATATATTCGGATTGATGGAGCATAACGTGGTAGATGTTGTTCGAATTTTGGAAGGAGTTCGCTACGGACTTAGGATTCTAACATGGGAGAGATCGAAGTCACATGTTGGATCAAGGGATCAAGCAGCAATGAAATATCAAGTTGAGATATGTTGAAGATTTTTCCACCAAAGAATATGCCTCTAAATATATACATAATTGTAGTGTACAATCGTTATTAATTCATATCACTAACACAACCCAACATGAAACAAAGGAAGAGATTTTACCAAGTGGCTTCTCACATTTTACACGGGTTGGGATTACCGTAGTAACATAAAGAAACAAATCAAGATAACATCAGACGATATAAATATTTTATAGTGCATACTAGTAACATGTACAAATTTCCCACCCCAAAAAGCAACAAGTACGACTAAAGCAAAAAGTGCAACAAAAACATGTTCACATCATGCATTGAAGTAGAAGCAGTATTCAAGAAATTTTCAAGGTAGGGCGATAAACTCAAAAACAAATTTTAAGTGCATAAACATTTGAAGAAGATAATTTAGTTTTCCCCGAAATAATTACATGCTAAGGATCTGCTTTGAGCTTATTGAGGGCCAATTTGTGCAATTTTGTCCCACATGCTTGTACATATGGCCATTGTAAAACTTTGGTATTTAAAATTTCAACCACATATTCACACCATACATTTCACAATACTATGTGAAACTTTCGAAGATGACTTGAGTCACAGAGGACTAACTTCCATTCTTTGACATCTGAACGGCTGGGCGGGACCGGTGTCTCTTGTTAACCCTCCTTTGCTCACGCAGCCGCCGCCTCCCCTAAGAAAGTTAGGGTTTTTTCGCCTCCCGCCGGAACCGACGCTGGCCCGCCTCGTCTCCGGTGGCCTTAGGGCCATAGAGGCGCGGTGGATCCTGGCCCTTGCCGGTGGGAGGGCTCCGTTTTTAGATGTGTTTTTGAGTTTTGTTAGGGTTTGTGTCCTGCTCAAGAAGGCGAGACGACAACGGCTCCTTGAAGATGGAATAAGGTTCTCCCCGCCCCGCCCCCATTCTGGTGGTGCATCTAGCATCGTCGGTGGGCGTGTGGAGGTGTGTCTCCGGCGGATCTATCTTTGCTGGATTTTCTCGGATCCGTTCATCGTTCGTCTATGTTCGTGTGTTTTCAGGTTGGATCCTTTCGATCTACGTTATTCTTCTTCAACAGTGGTTGTTTTTCTGGTACGCTGGTCCTATGGGGCCTTAGCATGACGACTTCCCAAATGTCTACTACAACAAGTTTTGCTCGGCTCTGGTGAGGGAGGGGCGATGACGGCGGCACGCCTTCGCCTCGCTTCAGTGCTGGTAGTCGTCGCTAGGTGGTCTATGAATCTGGATGTAATTTTATCATTTCTGGTGTTCGTTGTACTGATGACCCACAAGTATAGGGGATCAATCGTAGTATTTTTGATAAGTAAGAGTGTCGAACCCAACGAGAAGTAGAAGTAAATGATAAGCAGTTTTCAGCAAGGTATTCTCTGGAAGTGTTGTGAGTAGCAATGATAGATAGTTTTGTAGCAAGATAATCCGTAACAAGTGACAAGTAGCAAAAGTAACAAGTGTGCAGCAATATAGCCCAATCCTTTTTATAGAAAAGGACATGCCTGAGAGTACTCTTAAGGCAAACACTCCCGAGGACACATGGGAATTTCCATCTAGTCATGTTCATCATGTTGAGTTGATTCGCGTTCGTTACTTTGATAATCTGATATGTGGGTGGACCGGTGCTAAGGTGTTGTTCTTACTTGAACAAGAAACCTACTTATGATTACCCCCTCTCGCAAGCATCCGCAGCTACGAAAGACGAATTAAGATAAATCCAACCATAGCATGAAACATGTGGATCCAAATCAGCCCCTTATGAAATAACGCATAAACTAGGGTTTAAGCTTCTGTCACTCTAGCAACCCATCATCTACTTATTACTCCACAATGCCTTCCTTTAGGCCCAAATATGGTGAAGTGTCATGTAGTCGACATTCACACGACACCAATAAAGGAAGCATGAACATGCATATCATCAAAATATCGAACGAATACCAACTTCACATGACTACTTATAACAAGACTTCTCCCATGTCCTCGGGAATAGAAGTAACTACTCACAAATCATCACCATGTTCAATATCAGAGGTATAATAAATATGATTAAGGATCTGAACATAATATCTTCCACCAAGTAAACCAACAAGCATCAACTACAAGATGTAATCAACACTACTAGTAGCCCCCATGTACCAATCTAAGGTTTTGAGACAAAGATTGAATACAAGAGATGAACTAGGGTTTGAGATGAGATGGTGCTGGTGAAGATGTTGGTAAAGATTGATCCTCCCACGAATGAGGAAGTGTTGGTGATGACGATTGCTTCGATTTCCCCCCTCCCGAAGGGAAGTTTCCCCGACAGAATCTCTCTGCTAGAGATCAAAAGAGCCTCTGCCAGGTTTCCGCCTCGAGACGGCGGTGCTTCGCCCCGAAAGTAGCGTCTTGATTTTTTCTAGGTCAAAACCCATCATATAGCAGAAGAGGGGGGCCGGAGGCCTGCCTGTGGGCCTCCAAGCCATCAGGGCGCGCCTAGGGGGGTGGGCGCGCCCTGTTGGCTTGGCACCAACAGGTGGCCCCCCTCTGGTGTATTTTTGCTCCATAAATTCACATATAATCCACAAAAAATTCTCCGTGAAGTTTCAGGTCATTTGGAGTCCGGTGAATTTTCTGCCTTTTTCTTGGTTTTCAGGTCCAGAATTCCAGTTTCCGGTAATTTCCCTCTTTGTGATGTACCTTGTAAAGTCAGAGAGAAAAGGTATAAGAATGGTATCATAAAGTGGAATAATGACCAAGAATAATATAAATATCAATAAGAAATCAAGATGCAAAATGGACGTATCAACTCCCCCAAGCTTAGATCTCGCTTGTCCTCAAGCAAAAGCCAAACTCGATAATAATGACCACATAATTAGAGAGAGAGAGGTGTCGATAAAAAAAATATGGACATGAGAGCATCATGAATATTAACATAGTAGCAAGTATTTCATCATATAATTTCTCATAAACAAGTAACAGTCTATCCACAATAATTGAAGTATGAAGTATAAACTTTATTGACAATCAACAAACTATGTTCTTAGTCATTGAGACAATCACAATTCATCATATTTCAGAGAAGAGTCTATGCAAGAGCTTTTTATTTTAGCAAGTCCACATACTCAACTATCATTTAGTCTTCTATGATTGCTCACACTCAATGCATATTTTTGGAGCAAATGTTTCCATCGGACACATAGGAGGATAGGGGCTTTATTATTTCCGCCACCCAACTTATTTACCTCAAGGATAATGTCAACAATAATAACTCATGATCACTTACATCCAACTGGATATATGTGCCTGGATCTTTCCCCAACACATGATGCTTACCAACTAAAGAATTGATAGATTGGAATAGGGATAAACATTATTGACTTGCGTAGAAGTAATTGCATGAAAGTAAAAGATAGGCCCTTTGTAGAGGGAAGCAGAGGTTGGCATGCACTTTTTATTTTTGGATGTGCAATCTCTTAATGCAAAGGAACGTCACTTTATATTGCCCCTTATGATAGCAACCTTTATTAGGCAGTCTGTGAATGCAAACAATAACTTCTATGTGAATGCAAACAAAGCAATAAAAATTGCTCCTAAATATGTTAGAGGATCCATGATAATATAACTTCTATGTGAATGCAAACAAACATAACTCATTATGTTGTCTTCCTTGTCCAACATCAATAATTCGATCATTATATAATATTTGATGGGGGCTCACAATCATAAAAGATGTCAAAGATAGTATATTTGTATGTGAATCTCCTCTCATCTTTCATAATTTTGCATGGATTGTACTATGTTTGTTAACTACCAACAACTTTTATCAATCACACTTCTTTCTATGTGAAGTCATTACTCCCCATGGGATTAGCATATGATTTTTCTATTTCTTTTATTTCATTGCTATGATCGATCCATAAGAGTAAAGCAAACAAACTCAACTAATCTTTATTATATAACTCTCACACTCGATTGCAAGGATAAATCACGAAGCAAGCACTCTAAGCAAAGCAATACTAAGTTTTTATTTCACTAGATCACAAAATAGCTAAGGATCGAACTAAGATAAATGATGATAGCAAAAGTGGTGGTGATACGATACCAGGGCACCCCCCAAGCTTGGAACAAGCTAAGGGTGGTCCCCATACCCATGTACTCAAGTTTCCTTCTTGGGTGATGGTGGTGTTGAAGTGATCCTTTTAACAATGATGCCCTTTAGGATACAGATCTCCTCATTAAGTTTATCCACCTCTCGCTTAAGTTCTAGGTTCTCCTTGTGAAGTTTGTTGGTGACGATCATTGCTCCTTCCATCGAAGGACGGGTTTTTATTGTGGAGGCAAGGGTAATGTCTACCTGCGTACGACGGTAAGGGGTGAATCGAGTATTGGAAGGTGTAACCTTATTTGGTAAGCTCGACTTCTTGAACTCCACATGCATATCTCCAAGTTGAGGTAGAGGTACTTCCTATTCTTCTTCATCCCTTGAAGGTTCGATCCTTTTTAGATCAGCCTCCACCTCTTCCTCCGTTAACCACCCATAAGGATCAATACTCCCATAAACTTGGGGATTGGCGATGAGATCTGAAACATAGCTCTCTCCCTCTGAATCTTGCGATGACATATTGCCTTTAAATCTGTCAGAAAATGGCCCAAAACAAGAACAGAGGAAAAACTTGCGATGCGGTGGTCAAAACATACGGGAGTATATATAATGAATTTTTCTAGGTCAGAATACGTGTCCACGAAGAAAACGGAGTCCGGGAGGCACACAAGGTGCTCCCAAGCCACCAAGGCGCACCCAGGGGGTGGCCGCACACTGTTGGCTTGGGACCCCCTCGTGGGTCCCCCTGGCTGGATTTTATTTTTGTAGTTTTCTAATATTCCAAAACTGACAGATTTTTTATGGAATTTTTGGAGTTGGTTTACTCCGTATCACATACCTACCCCTTTTCAGGATTCTAGAATGTTCCGGAAGGTCTCTCTTATGTGTTCCTCCGGTGTCATTACTTGAATAACATTAGTTTCAATAATAATGGGCATACCTGAGATATGATGTTTAATTCTTTGCCCATTGACCACTCTCGGATTTGTGCCTTCGGCATTATTGATCTTAATGGCTGCGAAGCGATAAACTTCTTTGACAATATAGGGTCCTTCCCATTTGGAGAGAAGTTTTCCTGCAAAAAATCTGAAACGGGAATTGTACAAAAGAACTAGATCACCAATTTTAAATTCTTGCTTTTGGATTCTTTTGTCATGCCATCTTTTAACTTTTTTCTTTAAATATCTTGGTATTTTCATAAGCTTGTGTCCTCCATTCATTTAGAGAGCTAATCTCGAATAGCCTCTTCTCACCGGCAAGTTTGAAATCATAATTAAGTTATTTAATTGCCCAATAAGCTTCATGTTCTAACTCAAGAGGTAAATGACATGCTTTCCCATAGACCATTTTATATGGGGACATTCCCATAGGATTTTTATAAGCAGTTCTATAAGCCCATAATGCATCGTCAAGTTTCTTAGACCAATTCTTTCTAGACCTATTAACAGTCTTTTGCAAGATTAATTTTATTTCTCGGTTACTCAACTCAACTTGACCGCTAGATTGAGGGTGATAACGTGATGCAATTCTATGGTTAACATTATATTTATCTAGGAGTTTACGAAAAGCACCATGAATAAAGTGTGAACCACCATCAATCATTAAATATATGTAGGGACTCCAAACCTCGGGAAAATGACTTCTTTAAGCATTTTAATAGATGTGTTGTGATCAGCACTACTAGTTGGAATATCTTCTACCCACTTAGTAACGTAATCAACAACAACTAAAATATGAGTGTACCCATTAGAGGAAGGAAAAGGTCCCATATAATCAAAACCCCAAACATCAAATGGTTCAACTACAAGTGAATAATTGATAGGCATTTCCTAATGTCTACCAATGTTACCAATTCTTTGACATTCATCACAGAAAGGACATACTTACGAGCATCCTTAAAAAGAGTAGGCCAATGAAAACCAGATTCTAGTACCTTGTGTGCAGTTCTGTCACCTGCGTGGTGCCCTCCGTAGGCTTCGGAATTACACTTCCGTAAGATCTGTTCCTGTTCATGCTCAGGTACACAACGTCTAATAACACCATCTACTCCTTGTTTATATAGATGTGGGTCATCCCAAAAGTAATGTCTTATTGAACTTTTTCTTTTGTTGGTACGTAAAAGTAGGTGGTATATATTTAGCAACGATGTAATTAGCATAATCTGCATACCAAGGAGTGGTACGGGAATCAGCTAATAGCTCATCAGGAAAATTATCATCAATAGACAGTGGGTCATCAAGAACATTTTCCATTCTAGACAAGTTATCTCCTACAGGATTTTCAGCTCCTTTTCTATCAACGATATGCAAATCAAACTCTTGAAGTAAAAGCACCCACCTAATTAGTCTAGGCTTACCATCTTTCTTTTCCATAAGGTATTTAATAGCGGCATGATCAGTGTGAATAGTAACTTTGGAATCAACAATATAAGGTCTCAACTTATCACATGCAAACACAACTGCTAAGAATTCTTTTTCAGTAGTTAATTTCGTTGAGCATTGTCTAGAGTCTTACTAGCATAATGAATGACATTCAATTTCTTGTCAATAGCATCACACATAATTTCAAATGGTAGATTCCAATCAGGTGGCTCAACAATATGTGCAGAAATTAAGGCTTTCTTAAGTATTTCAAAGGCTTCTACACAATCATCATCCAAAACAAATGGAATATCTTTTTGAAGAATATTAGTTAATGGCCTAGAAATCTTCGAGAAATCTTTAATAAAACGCCTATTGAAACCAACATGACCGAGGAAACTTCTTATACCTTTAATATCTTAAGGACATGGCATTTTCTCTATTGCATCAACTTTAGCCTTGTCTACCTCAATACCTCGTTTGGAAATTTTATGTCCGGGTAAAATACCTTCATTCACCATAAAATGGCACTTCTCCCAATTCAAGACGAGATTAGTTTCTTCACATCTCTGCAAAACTCGATCAAGATTGCTCAAGCAATCATCAAAAGAAGTCCCATAAACGAAAAAATCATCCATGAATACCTCAACAATCTTTTCACAAAAATCAGAGAATATAGCAGTCATACATCTTTGAAAGGTAGCAGGTGCATTGCATAAACCAAAAGGCATACGTCTATAAGATAGGTTCCAAACGGACAAGTAAAAGTAGTTTTCTCTTGATCTTCTTTTGACACAAGTATTTGAGAAAAACCAGAATATCCATCAAGGAAACAAAAATGTATATGCTTAGATAATCTTTCTAACATTTGATCAATAAAAGGCAAGGGGTAATGATCTTTTCTAGTAGCCTTGTTTAATTTCCTGAAATCAATTACCATCCTATAACCAGTTACTATCCTTTGTGGAATGAGTTCATTTTTATCATTAGGAACGACCATTATCCCTCCTTTCTTAGGAACACAATGAACGGGCCTTACCCATCTACTATCAACTATGGGATAGATTATACCTGCCTCTAGGAGCTTTAATATTTCAGTTCTTACCACTTCCTTCATTTTAAGATTCAAGCAGTGTTGGTGATCAACGACAGGTTTAACATCCGGTTCCATATTAATCTTGTGCTGACATAGAGTGAGACTAATGCCCTTAAGATCATTAAGAGTATATATCCAATAGCAGCTCGATGCTTCTTTAGAGTTTTGAGTAGTCTCTTTTCTTCATGCTCTGAAAGGTTAGCACTAATAATAACATGATATATCTTCTTTTCATCAAGATAAGCATATTTTAGTGTATCAGGTAATTTCTTTAGCTCAAACACGGGGTCTCCCTTTTGTGAGGGAGGATCCCCTAAAATGTCAATAGGCAAGTTGTGTTTAAGAATAGGTGTCTAAAGGATATCTCATCTATTTCATTTCTCTCATTCATATGCATATCATTTTCATGGTCTAGCAAATATTGTTCTAATGGATAAGTAGGAGGCACAATAATAGAGGCTAGACGAATAATTTCATATTTACTAGATAGTTCTTTCTCACGTGGCTTTCTACCAAACTTAGAGAAGTTAAATTCACGAGACTCATCACCAAAGCTTACTTTAACCTTCTCTGTGCCACAATTAATTTCAGCATTAACGGTATTCAAGAAAGGTCTACCAAATATAATTGGACAAAAATTATCTTGTAGTGAACCAAGTACTAAGAAATCAGTGGGGTACTTAATTTTTTCGCACAAGACTTCAACATCTCTAATAATCTCAAATGGTGAAATAGTGTCTCCGTTTGCATGTTTAATAGTGACATCAATATCTTCCATTTCAGCGGGTGCTTTGTCATTCATAATTTCTTGATATAAGGTAAAAGGAATAGCACTCACACTAGCACCCATATAACATAAGCCATGGTAGCAATGATCTCCAATTTTAACAGAAATAACAGGCATGCCAACAACGGGTTTATTCTTATCTAGTACATCATGTTCGTTTCTAGCAAGTTTAGCAATTCTAGCGGCCTCATCACAAAAGTAAATAACATGACCATCAATGTTATCAACCAAGAGATCTTTAACCATAGCAATATTAGGTTCTACATATATTTGTTCAGAAGGTTTGGGTGTTCTAATATGACTTTTATTAACCACAGCTGTAGCCTTAGCATGTTCCTTAATTCTAACAGGAAAAGGTATTTTTTCAATATAAGTAGTGGGCACAACTGGATCAATTGTATGAATAATTGTTTCTTCTTTAGCAATAGTAGGTTCCTCTAACAATTTTTCAATGGGTGGATGATATTTAAACCATTTTTCCTTAGGGAGATCAGCATGAGCAGCAAAGGTTTCACATGAAAAGGAAGCTACGATCTCAGAGTCAAGTCCATATTTAGCACTAAACTTATGAAAAGTATGAGTTTCCATAAAAGATTTAACGCAATCAAACTCAAGCTTTATACCTCACTCTTACCTTTGTTGAGTTCCCAATCTTCAGAGTTGTGTTTAGTTCTTTTCAGAAGATCCCATTTGAATTCAATAATTCTCTTCATATGTAGGAACCGGTGAAAGAAGAATCGAGTATTAATTGATCATCATGAGAAAGCCGAGCATAAAAGTTTTGTATAATGTTTCTCTTGAGAGATCATGGTTGGGGCAAGTGTGCATCATAGATTTAAGCCTCCCCTAAGCTTGAGTGATGTTTTCTCCTTTGCGAGGCCAAAAATTATATATATAGTTCCAATCACGATGAACTAGATGCATAGGATAAAACTCTGATGAAATTCTAGCTTCAAGCGATTCCAGTTCCATGATCCAATATGATTCAATTGCCTATACCAAATCAACGCTTTTCCCTCCAAAGATAAAGGAAAAACCTTCTTCTTAACCTTGTCCTCGAATAAACCTGCAAGCTTAAATAATCCACAAATCTCATCTACATATATCAAGTGTACATCAGGATTGAGTTGTTCCATCTCCTGCATAAGGATTAGCTAGCAGTTTCTCAAACATACATGAAGGAATCTCATAATAAATATTTTTAGTAGGTTCAGTAGGTTGGGGAGCGAATTTAGCAACTTCCGTTCGAGGTGAAGATACCGCGAACAAACCTCTCAAAGGATTACTATCCATAGTGACAAGCAACAATAAATTTCAGCACGCACCGAAAAATGTTTCCTTACAAAATTCCACTCAGCAGAGGCGCTTCACTCCCCGGCAACAGCGCCAGAAAAGTCTTGATGACCCACAAGTATAGGGTATCAATTGCAGTCTTTTCGACAAGTAAGAGTGTCGAACCCAACGAGGAGCAGAAGGAAATGATAAGCAATTTTCAGCAAGGTATTCTGTACAAGTGCTGTGAGTAGCAATGATAGATAGTTTTGTAGCAAGATAATTCATAACAAGTGACAAGTAGCAAAAGTAACAAGTGTGCAGCAAGATAGCCTAATCCTTTTTATAGCAAAGGACATGCCTAATAGTACTCTTATATAAGGCAAACGCTCCCGAGGACACATGGGAATTTCCATCTGGTCATGTTCATCATGTTGAGTTGATTCACGTTCGTTACTTTGATAATTTGATATGTGGGTGGACCGGTGCTAAGGTGTTGTTCTTACTTGAACAAGCAATCTTATGATTACCCCCTCTCGCAAGCATCCGCAGCTACGAAAGAAGAATTAAGATAAATCTAACCATAGCATGAAACATGTGGATCCAAATCAGCCCCTTATGAAATAACGCATAAACTAGGGTTTAAGCTTCTGTCACTCTAGCAACCCATCATCTACTTATTACTCCACAATGCCTTCCTTTAGGCCACAAATATGGTGAAGTGTCATGTAGTCGATGTTCACACGACACCACTAAAGGAAGCAAGAACATATATATCATCAAAATATTGAACGAATACCAACTTCACATGAGTACTTATAACAAGACTTCTCCCATGTCCTCGGGAACAGAAGTAACTACTCACAAATCATCACCATGTTCAATATCAGAGGTATAATAAATATGATTAAGGATCTGAACATAATATCTTCCACCAAGTAAACCAACAAGAATCAACTACAAGATGTAATCAACACTACTAGTAGCCCCCAGGTACCAATCTGAGGTTTTGAGACAAAGATTGAATACAAGAGATGAACTAGGGTTCGAGATGAGATGGTGCTGGTGAAGATGTTGATGAAAATTGATCCTGCCACGAAGGAGGAAGCGTTGGTGATGACGATGGCTTCGATTTCCCCCTCCCGGAGGGAAGTTTCCCCGGCAGAATCTTTCTGTCGGAGATCAAAAGGGCCTCTGCCCAAGTTTCCGCCTCGTGACGGCGGCGCTTCGTCTCGAAAGTATTCTCTTGGTTTTTTCTAGTTCACAACCCATCATATAGCAGAAGAGGGGGGTCGAAGGCCTGCCCGTGGGCCCCCAAGCCATCAGGGCGTGCCCAGGGGGGTGGGCGCGCCCTGTTGGCTTGGCACAAACAGGTGTCCCCCCTCTAGTATATTTTTGCTCCATAAATTCACATATATTCCACAAAAATTCTCCGTGAAGTTTTAGGTCATTTGGAGTCAATTGAATTTTCTGCCTTTTTCTTGGTTTTCAGGTCCATAATTCCAGTTTTCGTTACTTTCCCTCTTTGTGATGTACCTTGTAAATTCAAAGAGAAAAGGTATAAGAATTGTATCATAAAGTGGAATAATTACCAAGAATAAAATATCAATAAGAAATCATGATGCAAAATGGATGTATCATGTACTACCATGCTTGAATATGAATATATCTAATGTTTTCCGGCAAAAAAAGAAAAAAACTTCCTTTCTTTGACAGGTCCATATGTGCATGTAGGTTCCACTAATTTTATTTGATTCTTTGATAATAGTAAATAATTGATTTGGCCATATTTTGACTCACTAGAATTGGGTTTGGAATTTATGATTCCAATTATTTTGGTAGCCACATACTCATATTTGTATAATTAATTTTCAACTCTTGAATGATATGTGAGCGAGAAGGATGCTACCCAGGAGAGGTTGGTGGCAACTTAGGCATCTCCAACACTGACTCCTAAACTAGACACCGTATCCATCTGTGGATCGGTGAGGATAAGTCCGCAGGCATTAATACAGAAGCCGACCATTCAACCATGTCAGCATATATTTTAAAGCGGATTTTAACAAACCGAGCGAAATTCATGTAAACTGGATGATTTTCATATAAACAAGAGCACATTCAATACATTATTCATATTTTTCATTAAGAAAAGCAACTGGACCTAAACCCAGCCTGTGGCGATGCCCGTCCTCCACGTGCTTGTTGTTCGCTTCCGACGTTCGCCGGGCCCATCTTGTCGTCTCTATGAGCACGGCGATGAGACCCGTGATGTGAAGGTGTAGTCACCGACAAGGAGGAGTAGAAAATTGGAGACGGATCGAACCAGCTGGGACTCAAGGCCCCACCACCTCCCATGCACTAATCCTTGTCGGAGTCTACGACCTATCCGTCGCCGATGGATGTGAGGGCCACGATGGATGTGGACAAGGCGGCACGCTCGTCGTCCCACCAACACCCATGAAAGTTTGTTGGCGGTGCGTAGACTCGTAGCTGACGACGTTTTCGTTCGCGATCGCCTGCGCCGCCAGCGGTGCCTCCACGTCTGTGTGCGCCGCGACCGGGTTGCAAGAGGCAGTGTAAGCGTGCACAACCTTGTACAGCGTCCGCTGCTCGGCGACGAAGTTGGAGTTTACCGTGGCCATGGAATTCATCCTAGCGCCTGATGCTAGGGCCCGCGTTGGAGGTGCCCTTAGCCTTAGAACAACTCTAGCAGGCCCCTTAAAAGTGGTCAAACCTGTATAAAATGACGTTTTCAGTTATGCGATGTGAAAAAACACCCCGAATAGAGCCCGTAAAAGTGGTCAAACCCGTAAAAAATTTATAGGCCCCTGAGAATCCTCCCTCACAACCCTTTTATTTACAGATTTGGAGGCAAAACTGAGGATGCCCTGTAAATCGGTCAAAAGTACGCGAGATGGAAATTCCGCCGTGCGCACACGGGCTCCGGTGACCTTCCGCCACGGAACTCGTCGGAATCTCGTTGAAAACATGCCGGAAACTCGAGCAACTACAGAGGAGCTCGCTACGGCGACGAAGGAGGAGCTCCTGGATTGATCCGGCCACGGACGATCTAGCTAGCAAACTCCTGGATCGATCCGGCCACGCATCAGCTAGCTAGCTCCTGGATCGATCCGGCCACGGACGAGCTAGTTAGCTAGCTAGCTCAGCCACGACGACGAACACTTCGTACGGGCCGTCCTGGGCGTCAGCGGCTTCGTATTTGACCGCTTCGTGCGCTGTTGAACTCGGACGAGAGGAAGAAGAAGATATAGGGAAGAATATAAACGAATATTCGGTTTTACAATTTAAGTTTAAGGGGTTTGTTCGGCCGCAACTCAAATCGACCCCCTAAAACGCGTTTTCAGTTCCGCGGTTTAAGGGGTCTGTTAGAATTGCTCTTATGGGTAATAACCAAATTTATGGTAAGAAGTTCTCGGTTGTTTCAACTATATGCTTATATTCTTTAAAAATTCAAGCTATATAAGAATAATAAAATTCAATAATCATATGCATTATTAGTTTGTTTTTCATATTGTTAATCCAAATATTCTTGTTCCATATAACAAATAATATTGAAACTTATTACAACCAATTCTCGCAGCCACGCGCGAATCATTATATCTAGTTAACTAAGCATTATTCATCAATTGAGATACTGCAAGTCTTGCAGCAGGGAAGATAGTAAAATCAGACATCTTATTCTTGGATGCATGGTTTATTGGCTAGTCCCAACAAGAGCCATGATGAAGGTCTTGAAGTCACCGGAGGTTTCCTTGGCGATGGCTTGCTCCAAGGCAACCGACGCCCTCTTGTGGAACTCGTCTTTGATCCCCCTGAGGTCCTTCTCCGCGTGCACCACCACCACCCGGGTCAGGCTCTCCTCGTCGGTCCCCGACTTGTGCATCTTGTTCCTCAGGACCTTGGCGAAGTACTTGTCCGTGTCGGCGATGCACCTCGCCGCGGTCCGCAGCACGCGCGCGTAGCCCGTCGGATCGGACACATGCAGCAGGGCCTAGCCGATCGATGACACAGATGGTATCATTGACCACATCATCGTCTAATAAATTGATCCAAAGCCTGAAGAAATTGAGCAGAATTTTGGTTATGTATGGGTGGTGACCGGGACCTTGGTGACGGTGGTGCCGTGCTCATCTCTGAAGCAGTTGAACGTGGCGCCGAGCTGGGCTCTGCTCCTGGTGCCCAGGACCCTGATGAGCTCCCCGTGATCCGCCGTGACGCCGTTTTTCACGTCCTCGTGAATGATCTTCGCCTCCGATCTCGCCAGCCCGCCGTCCACCTCGTCGCCGTCGTACCTGTAGGTGCTCACCAGAGCGACCAAGAGCTGAACACGGCAGGGACAGAGGTCGCCATTAGACTGGGGAACAGAGGTTTCCTTTGGCACGAGCTCTAGCGATAACCATCATACGTTACGGAGGTTTCCCGTGGCGCCAGCGGCGACGTCTTCCTCCAGCGAGCGCTTGTAGATGGCGTGGTAGGCCTGCTTCACCTCCAGGAGCTCGGCGGGCGAGTTGGCGCACGCGATCTCCACGATCACGGGGTACTCCTCGTCGATGCATTTCGCGGCGGCGTTGGCGATCACGGCCTGCCTCTCCGCAGGGTCGAGTACCCAGTAGCCCAGCGCTGTCTGCAGTCACCAAGATCACTCGCCAGTTCATTCGGGAAGAAGAAAAGGGGAATTCTGAAAATGCGTGGTTACCTGAAGATCGCCGGAAAGCTCTGACTGGAGCCGGTCGGTGAGGCGCTCGTCGTATTTCTCTTCGTACGCCTGCCGGATCAGCTTCCTCTGGGCCGCATCCCGGTGAGCTAGTATGTAGATCACTGCCTGCTCGTCGGTGCCCCATCCTGAACCCAAAAAATGTCACAAAAATCACTACACATATTCATGTCCCAAGAGACGAATGCAAAGGGAAATTATTGTGTTTTTTTACACACTCAAACACAAATTGCGAGCTTATGACTAAGATTCAGGACCTATGCACTAGAGTAAATCGATAAACAGAAACAGCGAGGTAAATTCGGGGGATAAGTTAACCTTGGAAGGCCTTCATGAGTGCTTCAGCATCTTCAACCGGAGAAGGGACAACTTGAGGAACTGTGATGGTGGCCATCGCTCTCGTTCTTCTCCTGCAACTCTGATTTTCACCGGTACACAAACTCCGTTGGCATTTATATGGAAGCGAGCTCTGAAACCACCAAATAGAAGTTAGTGAGCATAAAAGACCGTGGGTGAAACCTATTGGTAATTCAACGTTACTCTAGGCTTACTAAGTGTTAACCATTTAATTCCCGCAAAAAAGATATGTTAACCATTTAAGATTGTATGTTACAGCTATAGCTGGTCTTTACGGTTCTGAAAAGAAACAGAAAGTCTCAGAAAAGAGAGCACTTCATTCACACCTCAGAAGAACGAGACTAGCCACGTGGACGAAAAACTGACATGACAAATCAATTAAGGAGGAGAAAGAACACTTTAACGAGGACCTCCGAATTGGCGCGGTGCGTGCCGCAAAGAAGCAGAACGCGTACCCCCGTTCCCCCTCGCTACTCTTGGGTTGGCCCATGTGGGCGGACGCACCCTCCTTTTTTCATTTTGATTTTTTGCTTTTTATTTCTTTTTTCATTTTCTTCTTTCAAATAATTCGGAATTTCAATAAAGTTTCAAATTTTAAAAAAGGCAAATTACAAAAAACTACATTGAAGTAATAATAAATTGTTTGTGAATTCAAAAAAATGTTCATGATTTGACAAATGTTCATGATTTTGACAAAATGTTGCAATATTCAAAACATGTAAGATAAGCAACAAATAAGATTTTTCAAATAAGTTCATAAGTTCAAAAAATGTTCGTGAATTTGAGAAAAAATATTCAAAAAATGTACATGGATGTTTTAAAAATGTTCATAAAATTCCCAAAATGTTTGTGAATTTGAAAACATGCTCACTGACTCAATAATATTCATCAGTTAGAAAAAAATTCATGTATTTCAAAATTAATGTCATGAATTTCAAAATTTGTTTGCCGATACGAAAAGACTTTGTGAATTTGTAAAAATGTTCGTGAGTTCGAAAAATGTTCGCGAATATTGGAAAACATTGCCAAATTTCAAAACTTGTTCGTGATTCAAAAAAAAATCTCGAATTTGTAAAAAATGATTGCAAAATCAAAATATGTTCTGACGAATTTGTAAAATAATGTTCGCGAATTTGAAAATGTTCATAATTTCGAAAACAAATTGACGAATTTGAAAAATATTCATTATTTCAAAACAATGTCCAAGATTTTTTTAAAAATGTTCATGAATTTGTAAAAATGGTTAATGAATTTTAAAAATATTCATGATTTCATAAATGTTCTCAAATTAAAAAATGTTCGTGATTTAAAAATATTAACGAATTTCAAAGAAATTGATGAAACGAGAAAAAAATAAAAAGAAATAATGAACATGAAAAAAAGGTAAAACGAAAATGGCAAAGGCAAAACCAGGGTGCGCTCTAGGTTGCTACACACAACCTACGTGCCAAATAGGAGTGACCCTTTGATGACCCCCAAAAGAAGCGTTGTCAAGCATACAGACCAATGCAAAACAACTATGTATGGAAGAGTTTGGTTGTGGAAAAAGCTTAGCTACAAGAAGCTAAGCACATATGCATTAATTAGTTTAGTTCCTAAACCTTTTCATGCATTTAGCATCTCATCTAAGCATCTGTGCCTAGGAAAGGCAAGGATTTTTCAATAGAGAAACAATTCTAACCAGACAGGGAACCCTATGGCATTTTTTTCATGGGCGAAACCCTATGAAGCTTATTTTATAAATAAAATACCCTAGAAAACTATCCTACCACTTCCGTCAGGGTTTATTGGTCCCCTTCGTATGATGTGTCAAATTTTGACGATAAATTTAACTAACAAAATGTTAATGCATAACACTAAAAATTATATCATTGGATTCGTATTTGAACATAGTTTCCGATAATATAATTTTTTTGATATGTATAAATTTCATTTTATTAGTTAAAATCATTGTCAAAATATGACCCTAAACACAAGGGGGACTAATAAACTAGGACGGAGGTAGTACCATATCAATTTTATAAAACACAAAATATTTACAAGTTAAGCTATACACAAAAAGAAGGAAGAATAAGGAAATTTACAATTGAACTTTTATCTAATCCTTAAAAGCTTCTGAATATTTTCTCATTGACATATAAATAACCAAGATACAAATTTCCGCGACAGCCGACTCGGCTGTTATCTTTGACTTGGCCACACAAGTGGAAGGGTAGAAAATTGCCAACGCCAAATGTCAACTAGGCCATGCAAAAATAAGGCAAGCACCAAAGGAATTGCTTAAGATTTCCTATTCTCGTGAACTGAGTGTAGCTTTCGGATGGTTAGATTTCATGCCCACTCGGATTCAAGTTCTAGACTTAGCACCGGCAATTGCATTTTTATGGATTTATTTTAGGCTTTTCGGCGACGTTCGTTCAGTACAAGAGCTACATAGGGGTGGGGCGACGTTTGTGGTGACTTCTTCCGTCTCTCAGAGGGCTCATAGGGTAGGGTGTGTAAGTGTATGTCAACGTCTGTAGTTGTACCGTATTTCTGAAAAAAAAAATTCCCTACTCTATTGAGACCCTCCATGTGTGTCCTCTTATCTCCCTCCCACCACATCGGTGGTCACCACTCAGCAACAACCATGACCCGTGCAGAGCCCCTTCTTCCCAAGTCTAGTGGATCTGAATACTTCTTTCTGGGCCAGAAAGAAGTAAGGCACGCCAACCGGCAACTCGTCAATCTGAAACCAAGGGGGCTGGCTCTCTCATCTCTTTTCCCCTTCTACAGTTCTCAGAGGAGGAGAGGAGGCGATTGGGAGCTTCGGTGCTCTCGCCGGCGACACCGCTGGTCCAGTCTGCCTCCAGTGGCCCTGTGGGCTGTGGAGGCGCGGTGGACCACGGTCTCTCGCCGGCGGGAGGCTTTTCGTCCTATGTAATATAGGGTTTCGTGTCTGGGCCAGGGCGGCGAGGCGGCGGCGGCGTCCTGGCATCGGAATAATGGTCCCTCCCGCCCTGTCCCCGTTCTGGCGGTGCTCTCTCCGGTGCCGGCGGAGGGCGCGTGAGGGTTTGTCCTGTCCGATCTGGTTCGCTAGGTTCGGCGGGCTGTACAGGAGTTGGCCGGTGTGTGTCGTCTGCGGCGACGGCGTCGGCGGTCTGCGGATGGTGGCTGTGCAGGAGCTGGGTTTGAGGTTGCTGGCAGGCGGTCCCGGTGTTCTCCCTCGACGGCGTCGACGGGCGACGGTGGGGCTGCGGTCGGAGAAGTTCGGGGCGGAGCCCCGGCCGATGTGCCACATCGACAAGTGCTCTGCCGTTCGCGGCGAGCTTTTCCTGAGGTCCACAAAGCAGTGCTACTGCGAGGAGGCTTCTCCGTCCTTTGGCGAGGTGGTTCTTCGTCTCCTTCACCGGCGGGTGCTTCGGCGCTGCTGGAGTTGGGCGGCGATTGATGGCGACGTGCACAGGGATCTCAAGGCTGCTGCTTGTATTTTTATGTTTGCTGAGGTCCTTTGCGTAATTTTCCTTCACAGCTGTCCTTCTAGCTCTTTCTTCTGGTGTGCCTGCGTGCGGATGTTGTACTCTGTTGGCCTTTGAATGAACATGTGGGATACTTCTCAAAAAAAAAAAAAAGTCTAGTGGATCTGACACTACCATGTAGCCCTAGAGGCAACGAGTAATTCAGCTTTCCATTTGCGGTTCTCGGTTCCGATGTGAAAGACCTAGTTTTCTCGAGCCGAGGTTAAATAAATGATTTTCAGTTTATTTGCCAATTTTAAATTATGGTTGTCTAGTGACCGTAAAACATGAAAGTAAGAAAGTAACCGTGGAAACAAAACTTGCGAAAAGTAAAGGAGCTACAGTAAGAGATTAAAAAAGATGTATCCCAAGGTTTGATTTGTTGGCATAATCCTCCCATGCATGGTTGTACGTTGAGAATGGCAATTTCCCATGCCTGGTTATATGTTGAGGTGGTATATTTACATGTTATTGAGGTAAAAAATGTTACTGGAGACTACCCAAAATTTCAAAAAATTCTGAAATAAAAAAAAAGTGAAAACTAATACACACGTACCTAGAGATATATACTTACACGTGTGTAAAATTTCATGATGAAATACGTTTGTAGATGAGATACACACAAAAAATCTAAATCATGTAGTACTTTTATAGTGAACAGCACAAGTGCTAGAAATACTTTTTTTGTATGTGTAGCTCACATCAAAACGTATTTCACCATGAAACTTTACAAACAGGTAGTATACATCTATGAAGCCCGGGAGCCAAAAGCGATTTATGTTCCTGAACAACAAAAGGGGAAAACTGGAGAGGAGATTGCGAAGGGCAACACTGGATCATATAGAGTTTAAAGACGATAGATGCTGGAGAGAAGATGAAACGAAAGTTGGTCCAGGCCAGGCACTGGATGGGTCATGCCAAACAGTGGCTCCAGTTTTATCGAGGCCACCAATGCTGCTTGGTGGGGTGCAGTGTGCTTGGGACTCAAATCCCTAACTGTGCAAGTGCAGAGCTAGCTAAGATGGTGTTAAACCTGCCTTAACCTCGTCCCAGCTGCCTGTCATTATCGAGAGAGGCTGCGCAAGAGGTAGCAGATCTCAAATTGGTCAAATCGGTGCTAGTATTACCAGGCTCGATGTCAACAAGGAAAAATGAGCATTATCAGGCTCGATATCAACAAGGAAAAATGAGCATTATCAGGCTCGATGTCATTTGGTTAACTAAATCAACCAAAAACAATCGAAGAACGCTAGGTCAACGGATCAAATAGCAATGACCTCCGTTGAGATCTGTTGCAGACTTTTCCACCAAAAGAATATGCTTCTAGATAGATACACAATTGGAGTGTACAATGGTTATAAATTCGTATTGCAACCCACAGAACCCAACATGAAACAAAGGAAGACATTTTACAAAGTCTCTTTCGACATTTTACCCAAGCTGGAATTACAAAAGAAGCATCAAGAAACAAATCAAGAGAGTAGAATTCTCCCCACCAAAGAGAGCAAGCGCCATTCAAGCGAAAATTACAAAACTGTTGATTGCCCTATCACCTCATGCATTGTAGTAGAAGCAGTATTCAGGCATTTGTCAAGATGGACAAATAAAACTGAACGCAAATTTTCAATTGCATACACACTTAATGAAGAGAATTTAGTTCTCAGGTCGAAACAGAGTGACATAATTTTTGAGAAACGCACTACCTTCAAGGCTTCAGGAAGAAAATTTAGCTTCCAGATTGAAAAAACATAGTTTGACTGTACGACAGCGGACAGAGCCGCCTGAGCCAATCAATTGATGAATCATAAAGAGGAGTGCATGGGTAATAAGCAACATTTGCAAAACATACCAAAATCTAACACTTACATGGCTTGATTAAGAAATTATGAAAACTCTTGCATTGGCATTATCAACATTGTTGCAGTAAAGTGCCACTTCACAATGATAATTTTTTTAGTGTATTGTGGGGAAGGGAAAACTGAAGCAGAAATGCACAAGCACAACCCAGGCAAACTTTCAAGGACTCTCTGTCACAATTAAACAAGGCCTGATTAATCTCGATGCTCGATGCAACAATTAAATACATTATATGTCGACTTGAACGGGAGATAGATAGAGCAAAGCGCTGACTCTGACTGTAATTCTCTGAGTAGCGAAGAGATGGAATTGACCTGAATAGAGGGATAGCAGAGAGATGGACAAAAAGAGGAGTTAAATTTAGATTGCTCTGTGCTGCATCACACGAAATCTGCACACTATGCGCCATGTGGGTATTGTTTGAATTTCGGTAGCTGAACAGTGCAAGGTAGACAGCGTAGGGTGAACGATATAATTAGATAACTTGAATAGTTCAAGGGCATAATGTATGCCTGTTCCCCATTCTTAATAATAATCGGTATTTTGTCAAACTCTAAAATCCTAGGTAGAAAGTGAAGAATCAGCACTCGTAGCTTCATGGCCCTATTTACAGGATAGAATTACAATAAGATTTCCTACTCATAGATTCCAGCATCATACTGTTTATTCATGAAACAAGAAACCGGGCAACAAGACAGACACTTTGATGGCTCCACATCAAAATTCTTATTTGATACTCAAACTCAAATATAATGGTTTATTTAACAGAACAGGACTTCAGCACCCTTATGTTAGTCAAGAGCTTGGCCAATACTAACACACTAATGGTAGGCCTGGGAAGCATCAGGACCCTTATGCTACCAGTATGTTGAGTTTAGATAATATAGGAAGTAGAACATTAACTTGAACCAGAGTCAAGTGTTGGTGTTGCAGACAGTAAAATAGAAGCAATGATTTTTTTACTGACGAGAATATTAAGAGAAGCAATTGAAAACCTACACTTACTTAGGATAAAGCACCCAAGATGAAATACATAGGTAGGCACTAGAGAGTGTATATATTGCAAACTCGTCTCTGAGTGACTTAAACCGTTACATATGCCCGCCCGGATGTGATTTGGGTGGATGGATTTGAAAAGGTAGATGAGGGTCACAGAAAGCTACATTTTGCAAAGAACTCGTACCTCACATCGCTCAAAATCTGAACAATCAATTACTCAAATGAGGAGTTGGCATTGACATACTAGTTTGCACTAGATACCCCCCATGGATGGAAGGACAAAAGCTTAAACAAGATGAATGCCTTAAATTCAAACTGAGTACATAACAATGACATCATTTACTCTTTTCATGTGTGAATTGGACAAGGTTTAAATCTCTATAAGAGTATTAACACTAAGCTGAAAAATATATTGTTTGCAGTAAGGATTGTCATATAGTACCAAGAAAGAATAGAACCTACAGTTTTGTATTCTTTGCCCTTTTTCTCTCTGTTTGTGGTAGCTCAGGGTACAACATTGAAGGTCCGTGTGAAATAATTTGCAGATATCCTACCAACGTTGTTCAGAAAGCTTTCTATCCACGTCTTTAATTTCATCTTGTTAGCAAGACGGCCTCTTTTCTAGTTTGGATTTGGAAAGCTAACCTAAAAATGCCTTAGAAAGTGGGATCATTGTATATTAAATTTTAACAGCTACAATATGCATTCAAACGAGCATTTAATTTTGTTCAGCATGCAGAAAATTTCGACATATTTTCCAGTCAAATCAGATAAAATTCTGCCTGTCCATGGATAGTGAGTTAGTGACACACTAAACTTTATGAGAAGATATCAAGATAGTGAAGGCTCTTGAACCCCAAGGTAAAAGATTAAGAGGTCAGTTTTAGTAGAACTACCATATTCAATTAGCAGTGCACCATCCATTTTTAGTGATTTCCATGATACTTTGAATGATTCTCAATGTTCCATAGTGCCAACACATTCCCCTATAACCCTATATAATGATTTAGTGCAGAGGTACATGTTGAATTCAATATACCAGTATATGATATCCTCTGTTCCTATTAAGCACATACTTACTACCCATTCGGCAAATCGGTATCCATCGTTAACACATTACCAGTGACTCCTCTGGGACAACATTTTTTCTTGAATGAAACAATAAACAGAGAAAACTATTGAAAACAACAGCAGACTCATCAGTATAATAATTGCTTTTGTTCATAATCGTCATCATCTCGAATAACTCTCACATCTGAAATGTCTGATGTTGAACAGGAGAGTGAGGAGCAGCACAGGGCAAGTAAACAAACATCAACTTACTTGCAATCTCCTCGCAATTTCCTCTCTAATGTACATATGCTGCATCCGCCCCAAGAGCGCATTATTCTACAGACAACACGGAGGGGGTCCTCCTTTTCGGCTCAGACGAACTCGAACTCGTCTTCCCGGAGGTGAGCGAGGAACCGGACCGGCTTGTCTTGTCCGTCCAGCTTGAGCTCGAACTCCACCCTGAAAGGGCGATTGGCCGTGATCCGCTTGCCCTTCCAGACACCGACATACTGCTTGACCACACCTTCCATGCCACGGAGGTCCAGGTCCGGCGCCTTGGGGACGTGGTAGACGCGGACCGGCGCCGTGACGCGTACGCGCTTGCCGAGCTTGGGCGCCGCCGCGGCCTCCTCGTCCGCCACGTCGGGGGATGGGGATGGGGACAAGCTGCTGACGGCGACCTGGCGCGCGGTGCGGAGGCGCGCGCGGCACCGCGGGGGCGCGAGGCAGCGCGCGGCCGTGGAATTTGGGGCGAGGGGTCGGCGGAGGAGGAGCGACGAGGAGGTGCAAGGGGACGCCGCGGCGGTGGCGGTGGCGGTTGCCATAGGGGAGGTTGGTGGGCTCGCGGGCGTGTGGGGAATTGCGTCGAGCAGGCGGTGTGCACGTGAGGGTAAGATACGCGGCGCCGAAGGTGGAAGTGATGGCGATTGGGGAGAAGCGTGGAAATTCTCGCGAGGTACAATGAGAAGGGAGAGGCAATGCGCTGGTGTCCCCTGCGCATTCCAAGGGACATCTGATCATCAGTTCATCACACAGCTCAAAAGCATCTCCAACAGCTACTTTAAAATAGGACACTGAAAAATTATGTTAAAACAACAAAAAATATTTGTTTTGAGCACCATCATGGTGGAGATCCGACAACGGGAGGTGCGACGGTGGGCTGCCGGGGTGCCGATGACCGAAGCGACGGAGGGGCGGTGGATCTGCAACGGGAAGGTGCGCGGTGGCGGATTTGGCGAACATGCAGGAGGTCGGATTTGGTGGTGGCGGACTACGGGGGTGCCGGCTGCCAAAGAGACGGAGGGGACGATGGATCTGCAACGGGGCGATGCTGTGGACGGAAGCAGTCGGATTTGGTTGTGGCGTCGATGCAGGAGGGGAATAGACTGAGCGTGCGGTTGAAAGTGAAATTTCCGAATAGCAGTTAGTGCGCGGAATTGCGCATGGCTACGATTTTGCGTTTGCGGCAGCCACGTGCGTGCTACATATATATGACACTCAGATTGTTTTTTCGGATGCCTCAAAACGAGACCACGCGATTATACAAATAGGGCAGTTTTTGGAAAAAGCTTTTTTTGCCTCTTCGTGCCCTAAAGCTGTTTTTGGGTTGCTGCCCTATAGAGCATCTCCAACAACAGCTTTATAATAAGGCACCTGCCAGAAATTATTTTAAAGCATTTAAACCTAAAAATGGTGCTCCAATGCTTATCTTTATATTTTGTGGTCCCAATCTGACGCGACCCTAAATTTCAACACGTTGTGCTGCAAATATGCAACACGCAAGCGGATGCCGCAAAAATGTAGTTGTTCGGCGCGAACACCAAACCACCAAGTGAAAGTTCCTTCTGATGCGGCCTGCCTCTCCCTCCGATGTCGTTGGCTCAATTTCGGCCGCCACCGTCGCTGGTCCACCGCCCACCCTCGACCCCGCCTGCCTCGTTCAATATTTTGACGACATGTATGTTGTGCTTCCTCTAGTGGTGTCGTGTGAACGGCGACTACATGACACTTCACCATCACTAGGCCTAGTGGAAGGCATTGTGGAGTAGTAAGTATATGATGGGTTGCGAGAGTGACAGAAGTTTAAACCCTAGCTTATGCACTATTCTGTAAGGGGCTGATTTGGATCGATATGTTTCATGATATGGTTAGATTATCTTAATTCTTCTTTTGTAGTTGTGGATGCTTGCGAGAGGGGGTAATCATACGTAGGTTGTTTGTTTAAGTAAGAACAACATCTTAGCACCGGTCCACCCACATTACAATTTATCAAAGTAGTGAACGTGAATCAACTAAAACATGATGATCACGGCTAGACAAATTCCCATGTGTCCTCGAGAACGCTTAGCCCATTGTAAGAATTACTCTTGGCATGTCCTTAGCAATATAAGGATTGAGCTACCTTGTTGTACCTTTTTACTTTCGTTACTAGTTAATTTCTACAAATTATCTTGCTATCAAACTATCTGTCACTACACTTTTACAGCACTTGCAGACAATACCTCGCTGAAACCGCTTATCAATTCCTTCTGCTCCTCGTTGGGTTTGACACTCTTACTTATAAAAAGGACTATGATTGATCCCCTATACCTGTGGGTCATCAGGGACTCTAGTGGTGGCTTGATTAACGATTGAATGATTGTAGAGGCTTTTTGCTGATGAACCCAACATCTTTGGTTGATCCGGGACGCGTAACGGGGTTATCCCAGCCAAACTATCCCTTTGGGGTGCTTAACTTTTGAGTCTTATGCAACATGTGTTGGAGATATGCCCTAGAGGCAATCATGTGATGATTTCGTTTCCTATGTATTCATGAGTATTTTGTATTGTCCTTGAACATCATCAGTGATATGTATCAATAAGTATGTGACTTATTTGTGAGACTATATATAGTATGATGATTGTTCTAATAGTCCCTAGTTGTTAAGGTTATGCGGACACATATCCTTTACTAGTATACGATTCAGTTGATGACTACGTTTCACAAGTCATGTGCATAGAGATGCTAAACTGATAGTATGGACTCGGGGATTGAGATCATCGAGTCGGACAGACCCACTTTGAGACACAGCGAGATAATGTCATCTGTTAGTCTCAAGCACAATGTATATGCCATGTCCTAGACCTGAGGTCATCGCATGTTCTCGGGATGAGGATCGACTTACTTAGGGTCTATCAAATGCTACTCCGTAACTGGGTAGTTATAAAGGTAGCTTTCGGGTGAGTCGTGAGACATGCCGCGAGACATGGTTAACCAAGATGGGATTTGCCCCTCCGCGAGGAGAGATATTCTCTGGGCCCTCTCGTGTGATCAGATTCAGAAAGCATGGCCATGCGACATGGGTTAAGTGTTAACCCAGTTCGGGAATCTGCATCACGGTTTCGAGAAGAGATGTCGAGCTACCACAAGGGTGACAAGTACTCGCCTTGAGCTCTACAACCTATATCATGAGGAAAAACGAATGTTGTATATGACACATTGTCGAGGTTCGTCTAACGACTTTGTGCACACATGGGAGTTGGCACGTTCTGCTAGGAGCCGCTACCGACTATCGACTCGGGTCGTGTCCATGTGTACGTGAACCTATAGGGTCGCACACTTAAGGGATTGCAGCCCATTCGGATTGGATCCGAATGGAAAATGGGACTAGACTCGTCGTGGGCCTCAAGTGTTGAGCCCACTTCGGAGGTCTATATAAAGGGGAGTGGGCGCACCTTTCAGGGTTGATCTTTTCCTCCTGTCAACAGCCACCGCCACTCCCCACGCCACCATGCCGTGCGATCGGACCTAGCAGTCCGCCGCCCGACGCTGCCCCCGTACGTGTGGATACCTTGGAGGCATCGCATCTGCGGCGCTTGGACGAACCGTTCGAGGGATCCGTGAGGAACTGTTCAAGGGATCCGCGAGGAGCTGTTCGTGGGAGATCGGCTACACGAGGAGGAGATGAATTGGCTGATCGACTACACGCATCACCAACTCTACTTCCACTGCGGTGACTGCGCGTCTAATGGTAAACCCGATCCCATGATCTATTTCCAGCAGCATGTTCTTGGGTGCGCGGTAGAAATTTTTTATTTGGCGCTAGCGTAGCGTACTGCGTGTTCCAACAGTGGTATCAGAGCCTCCGCTCTGTGGTGATAGATTCGGTGATTTGCATATGAGATATGTAGATCGGTTCAGGTGCGGGTCGATGAGATCGGCTGTGCATGTCAGTGTTGACGGTTGGTTTCGTTATCTTGATTCCGTGATCGTGATGCAGAGGTCGTGACACGAATTACCCCTACCGGTCGGTTTCCGCCATCGAGGTAGACAGTGGAACGTAAATCCAGATGCAGCATGCGAAGATCAATGAGATTGATCGAACCGGAGCAAAGATCGACACCGTGGAAATGTGATTTCCGCAGTGCTGAAATCTGTTGGAGGGGTCACAGTAAAACGGGCATAACTTTTGCATACAAACTCCGTTTTCGCTCCACGACCTATCAAACTAAAGGGCACGGAAAGATGCATTTGACCTTCAACGCTTAGCCATTTTCGGCGATATTTTCGAGGTCAAAATCCTCTTGGAAAATAGAGTTTCAGACAGTTTTATTTTTGACGGTAGAACGTCTGACTTGTTTTTGCAGGGAATGTTTGTGATTTGGTATAACCCATGAATGTTGCTTGTAAATTATTAAATCATGACCTGCGTGTCATGAGTGCGGCAACCGATTGGAGCCATATGGTTGTCCCATTATTGTATTAATGACCTGCGTGTCAACATGAGATGCCTTGTAATGTAATTTACTCGCATAGCTATTAGTTTGTAATAGCATAATATCTTATGTAACACTTGGCGGTTGACACCATGTGTGGAGATGGAGATCACCACAAGGGCAACCATGCATGGAGATGGAGATCGCCATGGGCATGCAGCGCACGTGGAGATGGAGATCACCATGCGTTGATGAAAGGGGCTATACCATATCACACATATATAAACTGCATGTGAAAGTTTATCCCTTTTACGCGACCTTCTTTTGCATGATAGATGTTATTAAGTAGGGTGATCCCTCAAAGAATGTCAAGTAAAATTGCCTCCCCAATTGCTGCAACATCACATGTTAAGTATTTTTAGTGGTGGGCCTATAAAATTAGGGTGCTGCTAATTCTCCTTAACGTGGTGTGTTTGTGTCGGACACTTAAGAGTGAAGCATTGGTTAACTTGTCGTGGCTATCAAAATAGTTTTGGGCCTCGAGGCATAAGAGTTGGCGTGGCATGAGATGTCCCCAACAAACAAGAGTCGTATAGAGATACGATTAGCAAGTGTTTCTTACCGAGTGATCTAGTCTTCTAGCGGTGATGCAAAAGCTCACTAGTTGACATGTGGATCTTGGATCTTGAATCACTAAGAATCAATGGAGGGATATTGATTTTAGTGGGAGTAATGTTCTTATTAAAATGTTTAATTTGAATTACTCTTTATGAATACATGTCTTAGTGTTTTGCATATTTCTGTTGTAGATCAATGGCACCACCTGCTCAACCCAGTTTTTCGTTGAAATCAATCCTAGAAAAGGATAAACTGAATGGAACAAACTTTACCACCTGGTATAGAAATCTGAGAATTGTTCTCAGGCATGATAAAAAGGAACATGTTCTAGAGGAACCCATTCCAGAGGAACCTACCGAGAATGCTAATGCCACGGCCAGGAATGCCCACCAGAAACTCGTTGATGAGTCAAACAAGATCAGCTGTCTCATGCTGGCTTCTATGGAGCCCGATCTGCAGCAGCATTTTGAAAACATTGAGGCTTTCGATATGATCGAGAACCTCAAGAGCATGTTTCATATGCATGCAAGGACCGAAAGGTTCAACGTCTGGCGATCCTTGATGGATTGTAAGCTGAAAGAGGGTGATCCACTGAGCCCGCATGTGATCAAGATGATCGGATACATGCAAGCTTTGGATCGGTTAGGCTTCCCACTTGGGGACGAATTGTCCACGGATACAATTCTGGCTTCTCTTCCGACTAGCTATGGGGCGTTCATCTCGAACTTCCATATGCACGGCATGGAAAAGAAGCTCACTGAATTGCATGGGATGCTAAAAGTGGCAGAGCAGGATATCAAGAAAGGCACGCATCAAGCGTTGATGGTGCAGAACACGGCAAAGTTCAAGAAGAGCTGGTCCAAGAAAAAGACTAAGGCAAAGGTCAAGGAGGCAACTCCTACTGTCGCCGCCGCGCCCAAGTCCGGACCAAACACGGGGACCGTTTGCTTTCACTGCAAGGAAACTGGTCACTGGAAGAGGAACTGCAGCAAGTGGCTTGCCCAGATAGGCAAGAAGACTGGAAGTGTGACTTCTTCTTCAGGTACACTTGTTGTATATGTTATAGACATTTTTCTTGCTGATATTTCTAGTAGCTCTTGGGTATATGATATCGGGTCGATTGTTCACATATGCAACTCGATGCAGGGGCTAAGAAGGACTAGGAATGTTGCAAGAGGAGAAGTTGACATACGCGTCGGGAATAAAGCAAGAGTTGCTGCATTAGCCGTCGGCACCATGCAACTTAATTTACCTTCAGGATTTGTAATGGAACTTGATAATTGTTATTATGTTCCTGCATTGAGTCGAAACATTATTTCGGCCTCATGTTTGATGAGGCAAGGTTATGAATTCAGTATTAAGGACAATGGTTGTTCTATTTACTTGAATGGAATGTTTTATGGCTTTGCACCTGTTAAGAATGGGTTATTTATATTAGATCTTGAAGGTGAATCGGTCTATAACATAAATGTCAAGAGGCATAAGCCTAACGAGATAAATCCGACTTACGTCTGGCATTGTCGACTAGGACACATTAGTCAAAAGCGCATGAAGAAGCTCCATGATGATGGAATTCTGACTTCATTTGATTTTGAATCATTTGAGACATGTGAGTCCTGCCTACTTGACAAGATGACTAAGACTCCTTTTGCAAAGAGTTGTGAGAGGGTGTCTGAGCTATTGGAACTTATACATAGTGATGTATGTGGACCAATGAGCACGACAGCTAGAGGTGGTTTCCAATACTTCGTGACTTTTACCGACGACTTTAGTAGATATGGATATGTCTACTTGATGAGGCACAAGTCAGAAACTTTTGAAAAGTTCAAGGAGTTTCAGAACGAAGTGGAAAATCAACTCGGCAAGACAATCAAGCTTCTACGATCTGATCGTGGCGGTGAGTATATGAGCCAGGAGTTTGATGATCATCTGAAGAGCCGTGGAATAGTTCCACAACTCACTCCTCCAGGTACGCCACAGAGAAATGGTGTGTCGGAACGGAGGAATCGGACTTTGTTAGCATGGTCCGATCGATGATGAGTCAGTCGGATTTACCCTTGTCATTTTGGGGATACGCTCTAGAAACCGCAACTTTCACACTAAACAGGGTACCATCAAAGTCCGTAGATAAGACACCATATGAGATATGGACTGCAAAGAGTCATAGCTTGTCTTTTCTAAAGATTTGGGGTTGTGAAGCATATGTCAAGCGACTCCAGTCGGACAAGCTCACACCCAAGTCGGACAAGTGCATATTCGTGGGATATCCTAGGGAAACCTTGGGATATTACTTCTACAACCGTGAAGAGGGCAAAGTGTTTGTCGCTTGACATGGAGTTTTCCTTGAGAAAGAGTTTCTCAATCGGAAGGCTACTGGGAGGTCGGTCCGACTCGAAGAAATTTGAGAGCCACACGGGGACGTTCTGACAGGTGATTCAATCACGCCGGAGTTAGTCAGGGAACCCGTAGTGGAATCGGCGCCGGTTCCACGTAGGTCAGAAAGGTTGCGCAATATGCACGACTGCAATGTGTTGTTCTTGGAGAACAACGAACCGACCACATATGCAGAAGCGATGGTGAGCCCTGGTTCTGAGTTATGGCTTGAGGCCATGAGATCCGAATTAAAGTCCATGGATGACAATCAAGTTTGGAACTTGGTTGATCCGCCAGATGGCGTTCGAGCCATTGAGTGCAAATGGATCTTTAAGAAGAAAACTGATATCGATGGAAATGTTACAGTCCATAAGGCTCGACTTGTCGCTAAAGGTTATCGACAAGTTCAAGGAGTTGACTACAGTGAGACTTATTCACCGGTAGCGATGTCTAAATCAATTCGGATCATTCTTGCTATAGCTGCATATTTCGACTATGAGATATGGCGGATGGATGTCAAAACGGCTTTCCTTAATGGAAATTTAACTGAGGACGTGTATATGACACAGCCCGAGGGTTTTGTCGATCCAAATAATGCTGGCATGGTATGCAAGCTTCAGAGATCCATTTATGGATTGAGGCAAGCATCTCGGAATTGGAACATTTGTTTTAATGAAGCGGTCAAAGAGTTTGGCTTCATCAAGAACGACTATGATCATTGTGTATTCAAGAAGGTCAGTGGGAGCTCGGTTGCATTTCTAATCCTGTATGTGGATGACATATTGTTGATTGGAAATGATGTTCAAATGCTTGAATCTGTCAAGGACTCATTGAAAAATAGTTTTTCGATGAAAGACTTGGGAGAAGCAGCTTATATTTTGGGAATCAAGATTTATAGAGATAGATCGAGAAGGCTTATTGGATTAAGCCAAAGTACGTATATAGACAAGGTGTTGAAGCGGTTCAACATGCAAGATGCCAAGAAAGGGTTCTTGCCCATGTCACATGGCATTAGTCTTAGCAAGACTCAGAGTCCTTCGACTCCTGATGAGCGAAGACGCATGGATGGGATTCCGTATGCTTCGGCTGTCGGGTCCATCATGTATGCTATGGTATGTACTCGTCCCGATGTTAGCTTTGCTCTAAGCGTAGTAGGCAGATACCAGGCTGATCCAGGTGAGAGTCACTGGACAGCGGTAAAGAATATCCTTAAATACTTGAGAAGAACAAAGGATATGTTCCTAGTTTATGGAGGTGAGGATGAGCTCATTGTAAAGAGTTACACTGATGCTAGTTTCCAAACCGATAGGGATGATAGTCGATCGCAATCTGGGTTTGTGTTCATTCTGAACGGAGGAGCAGTGAGCTGGAGGAGTGCCAAGCAAGATACGGTAGCTGATTCTACAACGGAGGCTGAGTACATTGCGGCTTCTGAAGCTACAAAAGAAGGTGTTTGGGTGAAGAATTTTATTTCTGATCTTGGAGTGGTTCAGGACTCGTCCAATCCGTTGGACCTCTATTGTGATAATAGTGGTGCTATTGCACAAGTCAAGGAACCACGGAACCATCATAAAACCCAACACATACTCAGGCGTTTTAATCTCATTCGCGACATTGTCGAGAGAGGCGATGTAAACATATGCAAGATACACACGGATGCAAATGTTGCTGATCCATTAACGAAGCCTCTCCCGCAGTCGAAGCATGAGATGCACATGAGGTCCATGGGCATACGATGCCTAGATGATTGACTCTAGTGCAAGTGGGAGACTGTTGGAGATATGCCCTAGAGGCAATCATGTGATGATTTCGTTTCCTATGTATTCATGAGTATTTTGTATTGTCCTTGAACATCATCAGTGATATGTATCAATAAGTATGTGACTTATTTGTGAGACTATATATAGTATGATGATTGTTCTAATAGTCCCTAGTTGTTAAGGTTATGCGGACACATATCCTTTACTAGTATACGATTCAGTTGATGACTACGTTTCACAAGTCATGTGCATAGAGATGCTAAACTGATAGTATGGACTCGGGGATTGAGATCACCGAGTCGGACAGACCCACTTTGAGACACAGCGAGATAATGTCATCTGTTAGTCTCAAGCACAATGTATATGCCATGTCCTAGACCTGAGGTCATCACATGTTCTCGGGATGAGGATCGACTTACTTAGGGTCTATCAAATGCTACTCCGTAACTGGGTAGTTATAAAGGTAGCTTTCGGGTGAGTCGTGAGACATGCCGCGAGACATGGTTAACCAAGATGGGATTTGCCCCTCCGTGAGGAGAGATATTCTCTGGGCCCTCTCGTGTGATCAGATTCCGAAAGCATGGCCATGCGACATGGGTTAAGTGTTAACCCAGTTCGGGAATCTGCATCACGGTTTCGAGAAGAGATGTCGAGCTACCACAAGGGTGACAAGTACTCGCCTTGAGCTCTACAACCTATATCATGAGGCAAAACGAATGTTGTATATAACACATTGTCGAGGTTCGTCTAACGACTTTGTGCACACATGGGAGTTGGCACGTTCTGCTAGGAGCCGCTACCGACTATCAACTCGGGTCGTGTCCATGTGTACGTGAACCTATAGGGTCGCACACTTAAGGGATTGCAGCCCATTCGGATTGGATCCGAATGGAAAATGGGACTAGACTCGTCGTGGGCCTCAAGTGTTGAGCCCACTTCGGAGGTCTATATAAAGGGGAGTGGGCGCACCTTTCAGGGTTGATCTTTTCCTCCCGTCGACAGCCACCGCCACTCCCCACGCCACCATGCCGTGCGATCGGACCTAGCAGTCCGCCGCCCGACGCTGCCCCCGTACGTGTGGATACATTGGAGGCATCGCATCTGCGGCGCTTGGACGAACCGTTCGAGGGATCCGTGAGGAACTGTTCGAGGGATCCGCGAGGAGCTGTTCGTGGGAGATCGCTGTTCGTGGGAGATCGGCTACACGAGGAGGAGATGAATTGGCTGATCGACTACACGCATCACCAACTCTACTTCCGATGCGGTGACTGCACGTCTAGTGGTAAACCCGATCTCGTGATCTATTTCCAGCAGCATGTTCTTGGGTGCGCGGTAGAATTTTTTTATTTGGCGCTAGCGTAGCGTACCGCGTGTTCCAACAACATGACATTTTGAATTTGTGATGCTCTTGTGTAGTATTGGAGTTCTTTATGACCAAAGCAAGTTCGAAGGCTTTGCACTTTCGTTTATCTTTTATTGTTATCCTCTACGGTACCGTGCATTTCCCACTCTCATATTGAGACTCGGCACATACTTCGTAGGTATGTCCAAACCCGTGGGATGACTTTTTCTTGTTCTCCTACACATAAAACACCCCATCTCCACAATATAGCCACCATACCTACCCACATGGCATTTTCATAGCCATTCCGAGCATATCACCATGCACTAACATCATATTACATTACATGATTAGAGACATGTTTTCATTTGCCTTTCATGATCATGGTATGGCTAGCTCGATATTTTCATGGTTTTCCGTTCTTTGATGTCTATGCTATGCCGGATCATTGCACATACTAGTACACTACTAAAGGCATTCATCATATAGAGTTTATCTCATGTTTTTGTTGGGAAACGTAATAGAAAACAAAAAAATTGCCCTACAATCACCCAGGAACACTATGAAGATACAATAACGGCTGGGATCACGATCGTTACCGTCACTGAGTAGCAACGGAAGAAGAACGTGACGATGAAGATCACGCTTGGAGTCCCTCGAACCGAAGATGAACAATCCCTTGAACCGAAGACCGAAAACACAACCTCTCTACTTGGTTTCAAGCGTACGGTCTTCACAATCCGACAGCGCTTCACCGTCCGGAGCTAATCGCCGACCGAGAATTAGAGGGAGAAGATTAGAACCACACTAGTATTCTAATTATGAGGATTAGAGGAACTAGACCTAGCTCTAATTAGTCAACTAGGACCAACTAGAACTAGAACTAGAAGAACTAGAGGAGGCTCAATAACTTGTGTGTCTCAATAGGGCCAATACCTCAAGTATATAGGTTGGAGGGGGAGGGAGGGGCAGCCACCAAGGAGGGAATCCCTCCTTGGGGCACTGGCCAAGGGGGGAGGAGTCCAACTCCTCCCCTAGTCCAATTCGGGGCCCCCACAAGAAAAGGGGGGGGGGGCGCCTCCACCACTTGGGCCCTTGTGGCCCAAGTTGCCTTCCACCTCATGGCCTTTTTAGGCCCGGTGATATTTAATTAAATATAAAATTGTTCTAAATACTTTCAGACCATTTATATATAATTTAACATCTACGGAAACATTTCCCACCTATATATATTTATCGGTAATATCCGGTATTACCCGATACTTCTCTGAAACCCTTCCGGTGACCCCGGAACGCTTTCAGATCCTCTCGAACCTATTCCGAATATAAATGAAACAATTCCATAACTAAATCCTCGATACTATCAACCTAATAACACTCAGCAAATCATGATTAACTTAAGCTTGTGACCCCGTAGGTTAGGTAACTCATAGACATGAACGAAAAACTCCTTCGTTCAATGACCGATAGAGGAACCGTGGACATCCATATCGATCGCTATGAGTACATGAATGATATTCGAGTGAACCATCGGTTACCATGTGACATTCCCTTTGCTTTATGATACTTTACAAGACCCGAGAATCATCGGTAACCTCTCGAGTCATCCGCATGCTCGTTACACCGTTATTCTCGTTACCGTTTTTGTTCTTCTTTCTCGTTGATATGTTCCGGCATCCCCGTGACATAGTCACCTGTGTCTGGCCAGAAGATGATGGATGTCGTCACATCGAGAGGGCTCTAAGAATATGTCCCCATCGTCGGAGGAGCAAATCCCACTCTCGAGCTATCTCGTCCCTTGTGAAACATTCTTATGAACTTGTAAGTTGTTGTTATGATCACCTAGTTAGAGATGATGTTTGAGCAACCCCAAAGCTCATCGTATGGTAAGAAGTGACTACGATACTCTCATGGTCTAAGGAACATAAAACACATGTTAACACTCCGTGTTATAACAATTGATTTCAGACGATATTATCTCAAAGTATAACAAACAAGATTGGGTCGATTCAATATGATCGTTCTTCTAACGTCATAATCTCAATGTTGTTTTAGGACAATCGTTACACTTAACAATATCCTAAGATCTGGAAAATATGATCACTAACAACACTTGAGCAAGTCTTAGAGGCAAGACTGGGAACCCTTTGTTTTACCATTTATCATTCCACACGTGCATATGAGTTTTCCACTGAATCACGTATTCCAAAATCATAGTAGTTATAGCATAGAATATAAACTCTTAATTATTAATAATTAATACAGAAATATAATAATACAATATTGAAAGGACGTGGATGTCGCCTAGAGGGGGAGGAGTGAATAGGTGCTTTAAAATAATTACGGTTTAGGCTTGAACAAATGCGGAATAAAACTAACGTTTAATATGTCAAGAATAAAACCTAAAACAACTAGGCTCACCTATGTGGACCAACAACTTATGCTAAGCGAGATAAACAACTAAGTGATAGCAAGATATAAAGCATGAAACAATATGGCTATCACAAAGTAAAGTGCATAAGTAAAGGGCTCGGGTAAGAGATAACCGAGGCACGCGGAGACGACGATGTATCCCGAAGTTCACACCCTTGCGGATGCTAATCTCCGTTCGGAGCGGTGTGGAGGCACAATGCTCCCCAAGATGCCACTAAGGCCACCGTAATCTCCTCACACCCTCGCACAATGCAAGATGCCGTGATTCCACTAAGGGACCCTTGAGGGTGGTCACCGAACCCATACAAACAAGGTTGGGGCAAACTCCACAACTTAATTGGAGGCTCCCAACAACACCACGAAGCTTCACCACAATGGACTATGGCTTCCGCGGTGACCTCAAATGCTCGGGGCAATCTCCACAACTTAATTGGAGACCCCGACGCTTGCCCGGAGCTTTGCACCACAATGATTGAGCTCCAAGGCACCACCAACCGTCTAGGGCGCCAAAGCACCCAAGAGGAACAAGCTCTAGGGTGCTCAAACACCCAAGAGTAATAAGCTTCTCAACTTCTCACTTCCACGTATCACCGTGGAGAACTCAAACCTATGCACCAAATGCAATGGCAAGGGCACACAGAGTGCCCAAGTCCTTTTCTCCCAAATCCCACCAAAGCAACTAATGCTAGGGAGGAAAATGAGAGGAAGAACGAAGAAGAACACGAAGAACTCCAAGATCTAGATCCAAGGGGTTCCCCTCACTTAGAGGAGAAAGTGATTGGTGGAAATGTGGATCTAGATCTCCTCTCTCTTTTCCCTCAAGAACTAGCAAGAATCATTGGAGGGATTGAGAGTTAGCAAGCTCGAAGAAGGTCAACAATGGGGGGCAAACTCGAGCTCAAGAGATAAGATTCAATGGGGAAGAAGACCCCCTTTTATAGGTGGGAAAAAATCCAACCGTTATCCTCACAGCCTGCACAGAGCGGTACTACCGCTCCAAGGAGCGGTACTACCGCTAGGGCGGTAGTAGCCATATGAAACACTAGTGCAACGAGGCAACAGGCCGGTAGTACTGCCGGAGCGGTACTACCGCCTGCCCTCGCGGTACTACCGCGGGGGTAGTATTCAACGACCACTCAGGTGCAACACACGGCAGAAGACACCGTGAGGCAGCGGTACTACCGCTCGGGGTAGCGGTACTACCGCGCGTCCACGGATGTAAAAAATTACTTCCAGGCTACATCCGCTGGAGCTAGCTTCGAGAAAATATCCGGCATGGTAGTACCGGAAGTAATTTGCGGTACTACCGCCCGAGGGGCGGAAGTAAAAAATTACTTCCGTGCAACTACCGTAGGTGTACGCTACAGGTGCTGGAGACAGCGGTACAACTGCTCCTTGGAGCGGTACTACCGCTGGCACCTTGCGGTACTACCGCTCCGAGGAGCGGTACTACCGCTAGCCACTGTACCGCAGCACCTTGCTGCCTTCAACTACTCAGCTAGGAAAACGGAAGGATACAGTAAAACCAGAACTGCCATAACTTCTGCAAATGAGCTCCGAATTGAGCAAACTCAAGCTTGTTGGATAGAAAACGACAAATACTATCCGGCAAAACCTCTATGAATGAAGAACCGGCAAAACCTCCAACATCGAAAACATCATAGAAGAAGCAGGTGAACTCTGTTTTCGATGAACTCGAGCTTGTCATGAAGATGACCATAAGCTCTAAAACTCACAGAGAGAAACACCAAACAAGAACCAATAAAGATGATGCAAGGATGCAATGGTTTGAGCTCTCTACGAACGATACGATCAAGCTACTCACTTGAGAGCCCCTCTTGATAGTACGGCTATCGATCCTATAACCCGATCTCCAAACTATCACCATGAGACCGGTAAAATAGAAAACCTATCAAGGGCAAACCTTTGCCTTGCACGAAGTCCACTTGAGCTAGATGGTGACGATCTTGACTCCCTCAAGTTGGACCACCTTTCGTGATTGCGTTGGCTCGATGAAGGCTAGTTGATTGCTCCCCCATACTCCACTATGGGTGAGTCACTCTTCGGCACACCTTCACAAGTCCATTGTCACCACAATGGACGGCAAGCTACAAGCATGATTTCTTCGTGATGCTCCACTTGAACTTGCACAACACAACCTTGAGTTGATGTCATCCTCCATGGGTTGTATGTGATCTTCCTCTTGACGCAAGCCCATGGAAGCAAACCTAACCCCACATAGAACTCTCACAAAGACCATGAGTTAGTACACAAAGCGCAATGGACAATGATTACCAACACGTGAGATCACTTGATCCCACTCGGTGTATCTTCTACGCTTTGTGTGAAATCTTCTCTCTTCATAAAGATGATGTCTTGAAGATACACATAAATGTTCACACAATCTTCTTCTTCAAGACATGCTAGCAATTAGCTCAACACTCACTAGACCAATCTTTGGATAGATCCTTGGATACCACCTTGGTCAACACATAAACTCCTTGAAACCACAAAATGGACTTCAAGAAAAGCCTATGGACAAATCCTACGAATATAACTCAACGCAACCATTAGTCCATAGAGATTGTCATCAATTACCAAAACCAAACATGGGGGCACCGCATGTTCTTTCAAATATTATTGCCTCTAGGGCATATTTCCAATAGTCTCCCACTTGCACTAGGGTCAATAATCTAGTTGCATGTTTTGTTAACACCTATGGCTTATCTAGTGTTGCTCATGCTTTGCCTCAGTGGTAGAGCCTTCATCACCCATTCTGACATATTCAAAACCATATAATATCTGTGTCAAACATGTCTACTTTTGTAGGATCCTTAATTCCCTTTTGCTTTGAGAAATGTTACAACTATTCCTAATACAGTGTCATTGGTTTCATTGCATTTTGGATCACATTCTACGTATGAAGACACTTCTTGAATACGTTATATGAAGACACTTCTTGCATATATCAAGACACTTCTTGATCCAGACATATTTTGAAACATCTAATGTTTATTCAATATACACTATGAACGCTATATAATCCACAATATTGTTCATTTTTGAAAACTATTCAAAATAACATGATTTCAGCCCAATTTATATCAGTCATGATGCTGATGTTGCTTCCAACCATTTACAACAACCTGCTTCATCTCCTCTATTTGACTAGGAAAAATTTCTTTGTCATCTCTGAGGTACTTCAATAATATCAACATTTATCTTGTGAACAAATCCAAAAATCACTTTGCTATTTGTTACTAAAATTTTAGTACGTAAGAAACTTATGGCTTTTATACACTCCATAGCTTTATGATGCATTTAATTTATCAATATATATTGAATACCTCTCAACCTTTTCATGCTTATCATTTGTCATTTAGACATTTATCACTTTAAGCATCATGCTAAGTGACATTGAGAGAAAATGCATTCTCCATTTTAAACCTTTTGAAACCTTGTCAATGTATTTTTATTGGCTGAGCACAATCAGACATTTTGATCTATCTCATACAGATCTATTGATGACTAATAATTTTCTCTTGCCTTTAAAACTTTTAGTGAAAACATTATTACTTTGTGCTTAAGAACTTTATATCATTTCCAATATGTCAATTACATATGGAGCTTAGAAATGATACATAGCTCCCACTAAACTTTGTATGTATATACAAATTTCTTTATCATTCTAACATGGTAAAACTCTTTTCACTATTTAAATGTTAATTCCAGCTCCTTGATGCTTGCTTCAAACTCCTTCGAAGTTTTGCGTACTTATTCTGGTAATTTTAGATTTTGACAAAACTTTTCTGGTTGTATCGTTCATACATCCATCCATTTAGGAAACTAGTTTGCCATTCATCTGTTTATACCTTTCTTAGGATCAACTAAATTCCAAATTTAATTGTTCTATACCAACTCCACTTTGGAGTTTTAATGGCTTTGAGCCATTCCTTTGAGATGGGCACCGCCATCGCTTCCTTATAGAACATAGTTTCATCTTCTTGTAAGATGAATATTTCACTATGGAATAATTCAAGAGATTTAATAATCTTTCTCGATCTATGTATTTTAGTTACAAACTTTAACTAATATTCTACGACTGGTGTAGAAAATTCCAGTTCAATATTGCAAACAACTTTCGGAACAATCTTCCATTTTGTTGCTAAGCTTTCCCGGAGATTCAATAATCTTGTCTAGCTTGTAATGTCCTCCCAATTACTTCTTTAGCAAGAAAAATTTCTTCTCGAAAAGGCATCCATTCTTATTGTGACAAACACTTTTATCCTTGGGCTTTTGGTAGAAGGAATATCCAATACTTCCCAACATTTCAGATTTAATTCAGTAAATCATATTGAATAAAACCATTAATGAAGTATAATAATCCACCGCGCCCTTGTCATCTCATTGGATCTTGTACATCACTATGTATTTTGTCAATTGATTTGACTTTTAACACTTCATCTATATGAAGATTATTTTTCCAATATAACCATGCACACTACTGCAGGAAGGTCCAAAGATGACATATCAATCAGAGACCCTTCGACCAAACTGTGTGCGATCGATCTATCGCAAACGATATAGTTATAGCTCCGTCGTCAATAAAGAAATTTGTGTGCAATGACAGGTCCATCAGGCACGTTTGAGATGAGACTAGCGTGTGTGATGTAGGTTATACAGTTGGTGCTTATGAACTGTTTGCGATTAGACAAGATAACACAAGCGGTTCACAAAATACATATGTGTGCGAAGTACGGCATACAGTTCACTCGGACAAACTGTTTGCGTTGATCCAGCTAGAACACAAACGAGTTACCATAACAAGGTGTGTGCGATACCAGGCAAACAGTTCATTGATACTTGTGATCTGCGTTGGGTTTTCCGTGAAGAGGAACGGGTAATTGCAGCACAAAGTGGGTACGTATTTCCCTCAGTTATGAAACCAAGGTTTATCGAACCAATAGGAATATCAATCCTCAACCGTCTTCAGCGGCTGCATACAAATGAACAAACAACTTGCACCCAACGCGGGCAAGAGGGTTTTCGATCCCCTTGATCTCGTTATTTGAAAGCAAATGAGTTGTGTAGATAATTGTTGATAAATGCAAAACAAATAAAAAGTAAATAAAGGCAGCGAGGAAATAATAGCGTTTGTAAATATATAAGTGAATAGACCCGGGGGCCCTAGTGTTCCCTAGCGGCATCTCTCATGTTGGCAGCATACGGTGGGTAACAAATTACTGTTGGGCAATTGATAGAAAAGCGGATAGTTATGCGATTTTCACGGCAATGATCATGTGTATATAGGCATCACGTCCATAAGCAAATAGGCCGACTCCTGCCTACACCTATTACTATTACTCCACTCATCGACCGCTATCCAGCATGCATCTAGAGTATTAAGTAAAACAGAGTAATGCTTGGAGAACGTTGACATGATGTAGACAAAGTAAACTCAATTAATATGAATGAACCCCATTGTTTTATCCTTAGTAGCAACAACACAAAGACGCGTCTTGTCCCCTACTTTGTCACTGGGATATAGAAACTCGCCAGGTTGAACCTACCACAACACACCACTCCCACCGATGAAATATCAATCTACTTGGCCAAAGCACATCAATAGATCATAGAGCATTACGAAGCTATAATGAAGATGCACTTAAGAAATAATATAATTCAGAGGCATCTCAAATACTTTTCATGAATAATCTAAACATAAACCCACAATTCATCGGATCCCAACAAACACACCGCACAATAGGATTCCATCGGATAGATCAAAGCGAAGATGCGATGACCATTGTATTGAAGATCATAAGAGAGAGAGATTGCCATCTAGGTACTAGCTATGGACATGTAGGTCTATGGTGAACTACTCATACATGATCATGAGGGTAGCAAGGTTGATGAAGAGGCCCTCTGTGATCGATCCCCCCTCCGGCAGAGTGCCAGAACAGAGCTCCAAATGGCCTCGTGATAGAACAGAGACTTGCGGCGGTAGAAAAAGGGTTTCGGGACTGCTTTCGTGGTTTTCATGATATTAGAAAATTTATAGGCCGAAGAGGGACGTCGGGAGAGCCACGAGGGAGCCACCACATATCAGGGCGTGCCCTGATGTGTGGTGGGGCCCTCGTGTGCCTCCTGACCTCCTTCCGAAGCTTCTCGGTCTTCTTTTAGTCCAAAAAAATCATCAAAAAGTTTCGTGGCAATTGGACTTCGTTTCGTACTGTAAACCTGAAAAGCAAAAAACATGCAGAAAACAGCAACTGGCATTGGGCACTGGGTCAATAGGTTAGTGCTCAAAAATATTATAAATTGGTAAATAAAGACCCAAAAAGTATCCTAGAATGATAATATATCAGCATGGAACAATAAAAAATTATAGATACGTTGGAGACGTATCAAGCATCCCCAGGCTTAATTCATGCTCGTCCTCGAGTAGGTAAATGATAAAAACAGAATTTTTTATGTGACATGCTATCCACTATGTAATCTTATTCAGGTATGCTTATTGAGAAAAGATGAATCAACAAATATTAACACAGCAATATTCAAAGTGTAAGAAACAAAATCATTAATCCTTAAAAGTATACTATCCTTAAGAAATGTTTACCCCCACATTCATATTATTATATTAGCAAGGCATGGCTCCATCTTCACCACATCAATACAAATGTTAAGCACCACGGTGTCCAAGTCAGGCAATTGGATCGTACTTTTTCAATATGCATCAACTTTTTATTCTTCACGCAATACATGAGCGTGAGCCATTGGACATTGCATTTAGGTGGAATAGAGTACGGTGATAGATATCAAAGGGGTAAAAAGTGGAGAAGATAGTCTCACATCAACTAGGCGTACCAACGGGCTATGGATATGCCCATCGATAGATTTCAATGCGAGGGGTAGGGATTGCCATGCAAATGATGCACTAGAGCTACAAGTGTATAAATGCTCAAATGAAGCTAAGTGGGGTGTGCATCCAACTTGCTTGCTCATGAAGACCTCGGGCATTTGAGGAAGCCCGTCATAGGAATATACAAGCCAAGTTTGAAATAATGAATAGGTAATTCCCACTAGCATATGGAAGTGACATATCATGAGACTCTCTATATGAAGAACATGGTGCCACTTTGAGGCACAAGTGTGGTAAAAGATAGTAGCAAAGTCCATTCTCTCATTTTCTCTCATCATTTTTTTTGAATGGATGGTGGGCTCATTTGGCCTCCCCATCTTTATTTTTTGTCCGGAGTCTCATCTCGAATTATGGGAGAATCATAGTCTCCATCATTCTTTCCTCACTGGGACAATGCTCTAATAATGATGATCATCACACTTTTATTTACTTAAAACTCGATATGGAGAACTGATATGAAGATATGACTCTGTATGAATGCCTCTGGCAGTGTACCAGGATGTGCAATGATCTAGCATGTCATGTATAAAAAATATGAACGGGTGGCTTTGCCACAAATACTATGTCAGCTATATGATCATGCAAAGCAATATGACGATGAACAAACTAGTCATGTGAAATTACGATGGAATTTGCATGGCAATATATCTCGGAATGGCTATGGAAATGCCATGATAGGTAGGTATGGTGGCTATTTTTAGGAAGATATAATAAGGCTTATGTGCAACAGAGCGTATCATGTCACGGGGTTTGGATGCACCGACGAAAGTTGCACCGATCCTCGAGGTGAGAACGGCAATGCACGGTACCGAAGAGGCTAGCAAATTATGAGAAGTTGAGATTGTGTATGTCCATGGTTTCAAATTAGTCATAAAGAACTCATACACTTATTGCAAAGTTTTATTAGTTTACCGTAGATCAAAGTACTACTCGCATGCCCCGAGGGAAGAGGTTGGTAGGAGTGAACCATCGCGCGCTTCCGACCCGAAACAATACTAGGATTTCAACGAGGAATAGAAATGCTCACACATCATCACCATGCCTATTTTAATTTTTTAGATGAACAAAAAAAAGGTCAACCCCTCTTAATATCGACACTTCTACGGTTTAACAATTATGAACTTACACCTATTTCATATTAACACATTAATATCATTGACCCACAATTTCTCTATATGTGCTACATGATGGTTTTGATTATCACTCATTGAATACCTAATATTTTTGGACTAGTCTTATGACCCATGCAAATTACAGTCACTATTTATTAACTCTCAAACAAATATAAGTGAAGAACGAGAGTGAAATCATTTCTTTAAAATCTACACGCCACCGTGCTCAAAAAGATATAAGTGAAGTACTAGAGCAACTGCTAAGCTCAAAAGATATAGGTGAAGGACATAGAGTATTCTAACAAATTATGATGAAGGTGTGTCTCTCTTAAATAGGTGTGTCCAGAAAATAATGATTGTGGCAAACTAAAAGTAAAAGCAAACAAAAGAAAACGGCGCTCCAAGCAAAACTCATATCATGTGACGAATAAAAATATAGCTTCAAGTGACATACCGATGGATTTGAGACGAAAGAGGGGATGCCTTACGCGGCATCCCCAAGCTTAGACGCTTGAGTCTCCTTTAAAATATTAACTTTGGGTGCCTTGGGCATCCCCAAGATTAGGCTATTGCTACTCCTTATTCCCTGGTCCATCATAATAACATCCAAAACTTGAAAACTTCAATCACACAAAACTCAACAAAACTTCGTGAGATTCGTTAGTATAAGAAACATATTGCATACTTTAAGTACTGTTATAAATTGATTCAAATTTTATAAATGCATAATAGGTACTGTATTCTAACTTCTCCATGGCTTATACCCCCCGATAGAATCCATAGCTTAATCAAAATAAGCAACTATGCAAGCAAAAAACAGAATCTGTCTAAAACAGAACAGTCTATAGAAATCTGTAGAGAACCTATACTTATGTAATTATAAAAATTCTGAGAAATTAGTACAACCTCGAAAATTCGTATAGCACCACTTTTTAAAAAATTTAGATCATTATCCCGCTCCAGTAAAAAATGAAAATTCCTGTACTGGAGTCAAAAGGTTCTGTTTTGTTTCAGCATCTATTCTACTCATCTTGTGAGTCATCCCAAAGGCTTTACTTTGCACAAACACTAATTTTAAAAAACATAATCATTACAGAGGCAATAATCATACTAAAAATAAATAGAAAGTTCAAAACAAAAATTTAAAGATAACTATTAGGTTGCCTCCCAACAAGCGCTATTGTTTTATGCCCCTAGCTAGGCATAATGCATAGTTTCAAGTATTGTCATCTTTGACACTCCACCCATAAGTGGCTCTCATGATTGATTCACAAGGTGGTTTAATTATCTTTCTAGGGAAGTGTTCCATCCCTTTCTTTAATGGGAATTGGAATCTTATGTTTCCCTCTTTCATATCAATAATTGCACCTATAGTCCGTAGGAAAGGTCTACCAAGTATTATGGGACAAGTAGGATTGCAATCAATATCAAGCACAATGAAATCTACAGGCACATAATTTTTGTTTTCAATAATGAGAACATCATCAATTCTACCTAAAGGTTTCTTAATGGTAGAATCCGCAAGGTGCAAGTTGAGGGAACAATCTTCAATGATAGTGAGACCAAGCACATCACAAAGAGTTTTAGGAATAGTTGAAACACCAGCACCAAGGTCACACAAAGCATTGCATTCGTATTTATTGATCTTAATCTTGATAGTAGGTTCCCACTCATCATGCAATTTTCTAGGAATAGAAACTTCAAGCTCAAGTTTCTCATCATACGCTTTTATCATAGCTTCTACTATATGTTCGGTAAAAGCTTTATTTTGTTCATTAGCATTGAGTGAGCTAATAACGGATTGCAACAAGGAAATACATTATAATAAATAGAAATTATCATAATTAAAGTCCTTGTAATCCAAAATAATGGGCACATCACTAGTTAAAGTTTTGACCTCTCCAAACCCACGTTTTTCAGTTTTAGCATCAAAATCATCACCCTCCAAGCAAACGGGACGCTCCTCAATTAAAGTTGACTCATCTCCAGTCCCTTTATCATTTATATTTAGAGAGGTAAATAAAGATACAATAGGAGAAATACCAATCATTTTAAGATCTTCATCATGATCCCGGTAAAAACCGGGTGGAAGAGCTTTTTCCAAGAATTCCCGTTAGCTCTCAACTTAGCGGTCCCTCTCCTTACTTTCATTAATAGATATTTGGATAGATTTAATAGCATCATTAAAATCATGCTTAGGTAGCAAGGCTTTACATTTAAGAGTTTCCACATCAAGAGCAATTCTATCCATGTTTTTAGCCAAAGTGTCAACTACATGCAATTTTTTTTCTACCATAGTGTTGAAAACCTTTTGAGAATTAATAAATTATTTAATTGTGTTCTCAAGATCAGAGGGTATACTATTAGAATTTGTAGAAGAATTTCCATAAGAATTACCATAAGAGTTTCCATAGTTGTTAGAGGAATTACCGGGATACGGTCTAGAATTGAAGTTTCCTCTATAAGCATTATTGTTGAAATTATTTCGCGAGACAAAGTTCACATCAATAGCATCATTATTTTTCTCAATCAAAGTCGACAAGGGCGTATCATTGGGATCAACATGAACATTTTTACTGGCAACCATATTCGTAAGAGCATCCACTTTTTCACTCAAAGTAGCGATTTCTTCAACAAAACTTACCTTCTTACCGGTTGGAGCCGTTTAGGTATGCCATTGAGAATAATTTGTCATGATGTTGCCCAGAAGTTTTGTGGCCTCTCCTAAGGTCACATCCATTAAGGTACCACCTGCAGCAAAATCTAGAAGATTTCTAGACACAAAGTTTAGCCCATCATAGAAATTTTGGATAATCATCCACATATTTCTTAGCATTAATTTCATCCTCTCCCAAGCTTGTGCAAAATGCTCTTGATCTTGCTGTTTAAAATTCATTATTTGATTTCCAAGGGAGATGATCTTAGCAGGAGGAAAATACTTGGCAATAAAAGCATCTTTACACTTATCCCATGTTCCAATACTATTACGAGGTAAAGATTAAAACCAAGCTTTAGCTTTCTCTCTTAGTGAAAAAGGAAATAATTTTAATTTCACAACATCATTATCCATATCCTTTTTCTTTTGCATGTCACATAATTCAACAAAGGTATTAAGATGTGACGCGGGATCCTCATTAGGACTTTTCGAAAATTGATCTTTCATGACAAGATTTAGCAATGCAGGATTAATATCAAAAGCTTCTCCACTAGTGGCGGGTGGTATAGGAGTACTAATAAAATATTTATTATTAGTATTTGAGAATTCACACAACTTAGTAGTATCTTGAGACATGGTGACCGAGCAAGCAAAGTAACAAGCAGGACAGGTAAACTAGCAAACGAAGAAGTAAACTAGTAACAAGCAAAATAAATATTTTCATAATTTTGATTTTTATGAGACAAGATAAATATAATAGCAAATAAAAAGAATAAGAAGAACAAGTGAATGAAAATGTGTGTGAAGTTACTTGGTAGTTGATGATGATATTTCCTGCCAACGGCGCCAGAAATCCTTCCTGATGCTTGTGATCTGCGTTGGGTTTTCCGTGAAGAGGAACGGGTAATTGCAGCACAAAGTTAGTAAGTATTTCCCTCAGTTATGAAACCAAGGTTTATCGAACCAATAGGAATATCAATCCTCAACCGTCTTCAGCGGCTGCACACAAATGAACAAACGACTTGCACCCAACGCGAGCAAGAGGGTTGTCAATCCCCTTGATCTCGTTATTTGCAAGCAAATGAGTTGTGTAGATAATTGTTGATAAATGCAAAACAAATAAAAAGTAAATAAAGGCAGCGAGGAAATTATAGCATTTGTAAATATATAAGTGAATAGACCCGGGGGGGGGGGGTATAGTGTTCCCTAGCGGCATCTCTCATGTAGGCAACATATGGTGGGTAACAAATTATTGTTGGGAAATTGATAGAAAAGCGGATAGTTATGCGATTTTCACGGAAATGATCATGTGTATATAGGCATCACGTCCATAAGCAAATAGGCCGACTCCTGCCTGCACCTATTACTATTACTCCACTCATCGACCGCTATCCAGCATGCATCTAGAGTATTAAGTAAAACAGAGTAATGCTTGGAGAACGTTGACATGATGTAGACAAAGTAAACTCAATTAATATGAATGAACCCCATCGTTTTATCCTTAGTAGAAACAACACAAAGACGGATCTTGTCCCCTACTTTCTCACTTGGATATAGAAACTCGTCAGGTTGAACCTACCACAACACACCACTCCCACAGATGAAATATCAATCTACTTGGCCAAAGCACATCAATAGGCCGGAGAGTATTACGAAGCTATAATGATCATGCACTTAAGAGATAATATAATTCAGAGGCATCTCAAATACTTTTCATGAATAATATGAACATAAACCCACAATTCATCGGATCCCAACAAACACACCGCACAATAGGATTACATCGGATATATCAAAGCGAAGATGCGATGACCATTGTATTAAAGATCATAAGAGAGAGAGATTGCCATCTAGGTACTAGCTATGGACCCGTAGGTCTGTGGTGAACTACTCACACATCATCATGAGGGCAGCAAGGTTGATGAAGAGGCCCTCCGTGATCGATCCCCCCTCCAGCAGGGTGTCGGAACGGAGCTCCAGATGGCCTTGCGATAGAACAAAGACTTGCGGCGGCGGAAAAAGGGTTTCGGGACTGGTTTCAGGGTTTTCACGATATTAGAGAATTTATAGGCCGAAGAGGGACGCCGGGAGAGCCACGAGGGGGCCACCACATATCAGGGTGCCCCCCCCAGTGACGGTGTCCTGGACTAGGGGTTACTCACCACGTCGTCTCCCGACCAGTGGGTCGGGCCGAGGACCCCCAGGGCGGTTCATTAATGGGCCAGTTCGGACAGCCCATGATGCATACGAGGAAGATTCCACAAGACTTGGTGATCAAGACAAGGACTCCTCTCCACCGACGTAGCCGACTAGGACTCTTGTTATCCTAGGTCTCTGGTGTGTTATATAAGCCGAGGCCAGGCTAGTCATTAGGGACAATGAGATCATCATAGATCATATCATCATACGAGCATAGCTCTTAGGGTTTAGACCACTACATACGATCTCGTGGTAGATCTACTCTGTACTCGATACACCATCATCAATATAAACAAAGCAGGACGTAGGGTTTTACCTCCATAGGAGGGCCCGAACCTGGGTAAACACCGTCTCCCTTGTCTCCTGTTACCATCGATCCAAGACCCACAACTCGGGACCCCCTACCCGAGATCCGCCGGTTTTGACACCGACATTGGTGCTTTCATTGAGAGTTCCGCTGTGATCGCTAGAAGGATCGATGGCTCATCTGCGCATTGCAGTTTTTTGTGGACAGCGAATTTGTGTTCGTCGTCCTCGTTTCCTCGAGCGTCGTTTTGACGATTTCTTCAGTGGAATTGTGCGGAGTTGTATTTACAACAACCTTGCAAAATTTCGTCACGTTCCGATGGAGGAATCTCCGGCAATCTCCAATATACCGGAGCCCTATCGAATCTGGATGGGATTCTGGATGAGTTTAGGACGAGGTGTCCAGTATCTAGCTCGGATATCCGTTGGAAAATCCCACCGTTCATCGGCTGCGGAATTCCTATACCGATCACCACTCAATATTTCAGCTCGATCCGACCGTCCAAACTCCGGGAAACATCCGATGAGTACAACAAATTTTGGATCTATTTTCTGCGCGAAAACTAATCCGACCCGAGTTCATCTTTTTCATGAACGGGTTGTGAGGCGTCCTTTTTGAAGGAATTTTTCTCATAACCTCGGTCAACCGACCAAGACTTCGGCATCGCGAGGGCCGAATAATCATCAAGAGAACTTCGTCATCCGCGGGTTGTACGGGTCGGGCGCTCCGTTGCTTCATCAAGCCAGCGTTGACCTCGTCACAAATTCCAAACTGTGTTGGCATCGCCGCGCCATTACTTTTTCAAGCTGACGTCCACCACGCCGACCTGCTTTTACACGTCGGCTGGCATGGGGCTCTAGCGTCACCTTACCGATCTGCTCCGTCACCTCGGCTATACCGGGGGCTTCGTCATCTCCTCATCAACCCGCTCCGGGGACTTCGGCGTCACCAGCCGACCAACTTCAACACCTCGGCTGGCATGAGAATTCGGCGTCACCAGCCGACCAGCTTCAACACCTCGGCTGGCATGAGAATTCGGCATCACCAACCGACCAGCTTCAACACCTCGGCTGGCATGAGAATTCGGCGTCACCAGCCGACCAGCTTCAACACCTCGGCTGGCATGAGAATTCGGCATCACCAGCCGACCAGCTTCGACACCTCGGCTGGACCGAGACTTCGGCGTCACCAGCCGACCTGCTCCGTCACCTCAGCTAGACCGGGGGCTTTGGCATCTCTTCATCAACTTGCTCCAGGGACTTCAGCGTCACCAGCCGACCAGCTTCGCCATGTTAGCTGGACCAGGGACTTCGCCTCTCCACATCGACCGTGCAGCGTTGCCACTTCGTCAAGCCGAACTCTTCGCTCAGGCACCTCGGTGGCCAGGCCATATTCCTTTAATTATTTGCTTCACTTAAATTAACTAAGTAGAAGAATTTTTTTCAAATATATTATTATATTTCTTTGTTATTACTTTTGGCTTGCACTATTTTATGAGTGCAGGAAATCGACTTCGACTGCCGTCACACGGTCACCTCGGCGTCACCTTGCCGACCTACTCCACCACCTCGGCTGGACCAGGGGCTTCGCCTCGCCACATCGGCCGAGCCGTGACACTACTTAGGAGTGCCGAACTCCTCGTTCGGTCACCTCGGGACGGGCTTGGGGGCTAGGACCTCGGTCATGCCGAAGACTACACACCGGATCTGTCAAAGTTCGATGGGCGTCCTCGTCCCGCCACAAGCCCGGATCGCGTCATCGACACCGAGCACAGTAACCAGCTAAGTCGCTTTCATGCTCAAAAACTTTCAGTTTTAAATTTTGTTCGGTTCGACCAAGCATTATACTTTTTTGACAAAAAGTTGTTTGCGAAAAACTTTCTTTGTCAAAACTTTCTTTGTTACAAACAAATGCAAATACCCCGTTTACTTGGGGGCTTCCTTTATGAAGCCATTCCTCTTGCATATGATTATTAATGTATCGCACCCTTCCTTGTTCGTGTTTACGCCAATATATGCATCATGTTGACTTAAGTGTTCCGCAAAGCTGGGTTGCCTTGCTCCTGTGCTTACCCCTACGTTCCCGATTGTTCGGCTAGGGAGTAAAGCGAGCACCTCTGCGATTGTTACGATCGGGTCATCCGAACTCGTACCTCAGACGGGTGAAGCCGAAAGCTAGCGCTCTTACTGTTTTCAACTATGGTCGGCCACGACGGAAGACAAGCATACATAAATCTATTGCACACCCCTCATGGTAATCATGAGAACCCAAAGAAAGGAACCGTTGGTGGAACTATTTTCTTTGAAGATGCTTCTTACGTTAAATAGTAATATAGCATAAGTTCCCTGGGCGCGCTTTGTCTGTTATAGCCTAATGTCCTGATTGCCTGGTTATTCGAAACACCTCCGATATCCTCGGATGGCGTAGTAGATAACACTTTTCGGCCCTTGGCCGAAGAGGGAGAAGCCGACGGTCGGTTAAGACGCGTTTAAAGTTCGGGCGAACACATATATGATATAAGTACTTCGGTACATACAATCATTATACATAAAATTCTTTTACCCAAGTCACTTGGGGGCTCTTAAATTTGTATGAGCTGTTTTATAATAAATGTGTTTTCTTCTTGGTCGTTGCAAAGTCTTTTTCTACTACTCCTTTTTCCGACACTAGTGTGTGGTCAATAGCCGGATAGCCTGGTTTCTTTCTAAATCCGCTCGAGTTTAGTTCGCTAAACAGGTCTCGGAGAAACACTCCGCCTTCGGGATATGGAGGTTGAAGCCAAAGGCTGGCCCTCTTGGAGGCCGGAGATCGGATGTATCATGTTAAAGCATGACCGAAGCACATATTAATTTTAAGACCAGTTTCGGATTGGCACAATTTTCTTTTATCTAAACATAAAGTTTTTTGCATAAATTTTGTTTTTTCCGAGCATAACTCTCGCAGTACACTTTTAAAGCATCGGTAATATCAACGGGGGGCTGCGACTAGAGCCGAACCCACCAAAAGCCAAGGCACTCCGAGGAGTCCTTGGCGAAATGTTCTCGGATATTGCTTTATATGCACCAGTTTCGAATTGTGTCTTCGGTCAATAGTTTGGTTGCCCGGCTCCTGTGCTTGCCTCCTACGTTCCACTTTGTTTGGCTAGGAGTGCAAAGGGAGAACCACTGCGATTGCACTTCCGGGTTAACTGGTCAAGTACCTCAGTGGAGACAGCCGAAAACTGACTGTCACAATAAGCATAAACAGGTCGGCGATCCGATGACCGTATTAAATAACGGGCCTTTCATAAAATTGGCCGGAGTGTTAACGGCTTGACCTCGGCTGACGCCGAACACTAACCGGGGGCTAGTAACTGGCTTCCCAAACTTTAAGCTCCCAGGACCAAGTGAAAGTTATAAAGCCTAGATATCTGATTGCTTCGTTTCCGCTAACACAACCGCCTCCGGGCACCGAGACGTCGGCTAAGGGTTGTCTTGTTACTGTGGAAACACCCTGCGTAGCATCTACAAAGGGGTAGAAGCCGACGATGGGCCACTTTCAAATGGTAAGCGGTCACAAAGGAGTCAAAATAGCATATAGCATAAAAGCATCTATATTCAATATGTGAGTGCCGCTTTCCGTAATCATCGTTATAAAGCCATAAATATGCATCAATTTGAATTAAGATTTTGGTCACGCTGGGTCGCCTAGCTCCTGTGCTTACCCCCTACGTTCCCGATTGTTCGGCTAGGGGGTAAAGGGAGCACCTCTGTGATTGTTACTCCTGGGTCATCCGGGTTAGTACCTCAGACTGGGTGAAGCCGAAAGCTAGGCATCTTAAGAATATAATTGGTCGGCAACGACGGAAGTGAAAATGTCGGTTCATTAAAGACCACAGAGTTCGGGAACATTCCCCGAACTATATCCTCAATATTTTCCTCCCACATTGATCGGAGTTGAGGTTTCACGATCATGGTCAACATGATATCCTGGGAAAAGGAACTTATAAATGAACTATTTTTCCCAGAAGATTTTTCTTACGTTAAGTAGTAATATAACATATCTCTTCGCGTACCTTTGTTTATAAAACCGCATGGCCGGATTGCCTCGTTTGCCGTAAATCTTTGCCCTTATAAAGGCTTTATAAAGTAGGACAAACACTCCTCGGCTACTAGCCAAGGAGGTTGAAGCCGATGGTCGGTCAACAAAGTCTTGTACAATGCGGATCTGAGCATTAATGATGTAAAGTACTTGGATACGTAGAATCATTACACATAAATTGTGTCAAACGTAACAAAGTTTGTGTCAAACGAATATCGATCCTTAATTCGACCACCCGTGCCCAAATCAAGGCTCGGGGGCTACTGCATTGCATATTCAATGCAGCAAATTCAAAGTGCAATAGAGTTTCTGAGGAGATTCGATCCTTAGGTTGGTCGGCCGCACCCAACCCGAGTCTCGGAAACTACTGCGTACCGCGTTTACATCCCTAACGAATGCCGCCGAGCAAGAACTTGATCCTCAGGCCGATTTTGCAAATCGACCTAAGTCTCAGGGGCTACTGGGATTAGTGGTTTTTTTTTATTATTATTTTTTCCTTCAGGGGCATCTCAGGTTTTAGACCGACACGCACCTTGAGGGCTACTGGCTATATATCTCGGCAGAGAATAAATTGCACCAATCGAAAATATCCACAAAAAATCAGCTCGCGGCCGGGGTGGTGCACCACCTCAGAAGCAGTCCGGCATAAAGCTCGGGCGCAAGTGGCTGGCTCCATAGAGGGCATTTCCAGCATTAAGCATTGGAGCTCGGGCTCAGAAAGACACCTCAGATACAGTTCGGCGTTGGAGCTCGGACACAAGAGGATACCACCACACGGGAAACACTTCGGACCCGAGTTGTGGCGTGAAAATAATGAGGCATTAATACAGGCCGATAACTTAAAGGGGCTCCTCGGATGCCCGACTTGTGAAGTCTTCGGATTCACCTTAGCGATCCTCAAGATCAGTGATGGGAAGATTTATTGAACCAGTTTTCAAGACCGACGGCCGAAGACGAAGAACTGCTCGGAAGAACCGAGAAGCGTCCCAAACTTGAAGACCAGTTCAGGGGGCTACTGACAGTGTCCTGGACTAGGGGGTACTCACCACGTCGTCTCCCGACCAATGGGTCGGGCCGAGGACCCCCAGGGCGGTTCATTAATGGGCCAGTTCGGACAGCCCATGATGCATACGAGGAAGATTCCACAAGACTTGGTGATCAATACAAGGACTCCTCTCCACCGACGTAGCCGACTAGGACTCTTCTTATCCTAGGCCTCTAGTGTGTTATATAAGCCGAGGCTAGGCTAGTCATTAGGGACAATGAGATCATCATAGATCATATCATCATACGAGCATAGCTCTTAGGGTTTAGACCACTACATACGATCTCGTGGTAGATCAACTCTGTACTCGATACACCATCATCAATATAAACAAAGCAGGACGTAGGGTTTTACCTCCATAGGAGGGCCCGAACCTGGGTAAACACCGTCTCCCTTGTCTCCTGTTACCATCGATCCAAGACCCACAGCTCGGGACCCCCTACCCGAGATCCGCCGGTTTTGACACCGACACCCAGGGCGCGCCCTGATGTGTGGTGGGGCCCTCGTGTGACTCCTGACCTCCTTCCAAAGCTTCTCAATCTTCTTTTAGTCCAGAAAAAATCATCAAAAAGTTTCGTGGCAATTGGACTTCATTTGGTACTGTAAACCTGAAAAGCAAAAAACATGCAGAAAACAGCAACTGGCACTGGGTCAATAGGTTAGTGCTCAAAAATATTATAAATTGGTAAATAAAGACCCAAAAAGTATCCTAGAATGATAATATATCTGCATCGAACAATAAAAAATTATAGATACGTTAGAGACGTATCAGTCATTCATCGGAATTGTGTGGGAAGACCAATATCAACCCAAACGATTCATACTGAAAAGTTGTGTGTGTTGTGGGCAGACAGTTGCTGCTAAACAATTGTCAGCGATGGATGAAATCATTACCGACGCTACGTTGGGAAGTGCCGTTTGCCTGTATTAATATCGCAAACGTTTTATTATTATGACCCGTCTGCCTGCGCATCACCCCGTCCTCCTCTCTCACGTCTTCTACCGCGTTGCCGCCCGAGGATTCCAGTGTATGCTTCGACACCGCTTTTGGCCACATGTCGGCTCGATGACCCCGTTCCCGTGCACAACCGCGCTGGTTCCCGCGCACAAAACTGTGCTACGGCTCTAGCATCCCGCCCGGCTCGGCGAAATCCTCGAATCCCCAATGCTTGTCGGCCTGCTATATAAACCCTCACGGCCGACAACTCCACATTGCCATCATCCCCTCGCTCCCTGTAGCTTATCTAGTTTGCTTCTCCCCCAATCGCCAATGGCACCGACCGTTCATCGTCACTCAGCCACTCCGCCAGAGGACAACTCCAGCTGGGAGGCTTCACCATGTCGGTGCGGCAGTCCTCTGAAGCGTGTAGTGCATGTGGCGTCCTTGGTGGATGTGCGCACACCACCCACTACACGCTCCACCACCGCTGCCCGAAGGCAGCTGCTGCCGGTGGCCGCCGTGGCTGCCACCACGCCGGTAGCTGCTGGGGCCACCTTGGCCGCCACCACACCGTCGTCCGTCTTGGCCGGGGCCGCCTCAGGCGGCGGGGTCATCACCCGCTCTGCCACCGTGGCCCGAATGCGGGAGGTGGAGGCCGCCAAAGGCCCGCCGCCGGGCTTCTGCGTCGCAAACCTTGCAAACTACATCTACTTCCTAGAGAAGGAGGTGGAGCGCCAGGTCGTGCATGCGAAGAAGCTCACCGATGCCATGGCCGCATGAGAAGCCGTAGCGGTGGCGCGAAATGCAGATATCAACGCCGAGTACCGCCGCTTCGAGGGGGGCGTCTTGAGCGCCGGAGGGCAGCACTGGCAGGCAACGGACACAAATCCACCAACTCGTCGGCAGGCTCGTCCTCCACTGGCTCTTACTGAGCGTGCTCGATTCTGCTGGAAGTAGTACAAAGCCCCTTCGTAGTACTAGTTTAGGGGCTATTTTGTTCAGTTCATCTAACTATAGATATGGTTGAACTGTACCACGTACTTTAAATTAGCTAGTATATATAGTTGAACTAGTTATTTCAGTACGTGGTTGGCAACAATTGGGGAAAAGTTTGGTCGGTTCAGCTGCCCAGTTGAACTGTTTTGTACAAAGACCACTGCTTAATGTATGAATGAAATCCATGTTTAGTGAATTTCAGTTGCAAAATTGCACCCTAATTGTGATTTTGTTCTTGCTAAATTTGACAAATGTCAGTGCTACAATGTTGACAAATGCCAATGTTACTAGATAAACAAATGCCAATGTTTCCGATTTGACAAATGGCAATTTACCCACTATGATAGATGCAAATCTTCCCGGGTTGTCTGTACTAAGAACACGGGTCATTTTAGAGAAACGTTTGCGATGACGCATTGCACCAATCCTTCGCGCCAATTTTTCACTTGGCTTATGGGCGAAGGAAAGATAGGTGTCAATCTGCAAACGGGTATTCAACCAGAACCGTTTGTGATGAGTGTTTATTCAGAGAAAACAATGATGGTTTTTGTTTACTATGTGAATTCAGAGATAAATACTTAGTTGATCAAACCATAGATTTTATTCAGTCAAGCTTTGACTTTACGTTCATACGATAGAGATACAATATAAAGAAAACTAGCTGCGGCGGCGGCGGCGTCCTTCGCCGGCGTTGTCGTGCTCTGGGGCGTAGTTGTTCAGTTCTTCAAGTGAGACCAGAATGCTATGGACTTCCCAATCAAAGAGCCGGTCATCGCGCGATCGACGGCCGCGGGGCAAGGGGGCTGCGACTATCGGCGCTGCGAGGAAGCTGTCGACGGCGGCAGCCCGAACCGCTGAGGGGGGCGTGACGGGTGCACGCGCATGCACGGGCACTGGCACGGTGGGTGCATGCGCGCACATGGGGATGGGCGCCGTGGGTGCGGGCACGCGCACGGGGACCGGCACGGTGTGTGCAGGGGCGCGCACGAGCACGGTGACACATCTCCAACGTATCTATAATTTTAGCTTGTTCCATGCTGTTATATTATCATTCTTGGATGTTTTACAATCATTTTATAACAACTTTATATCATTTTTTGTGACTAACCTATTGACATAGTGCCAAAGTGCCAGTTGCTGTTTTTGCTTGTTTTTTACTTCGCAGAATATCAGTACCAAACGGAGTCCAATCGCGACGAAACTTTTTGGCGATTTTTTCTGGACCAGAAGACACCCAGTGGGCCAAACAAGAGCCAGGAAGGTGGGTTGTGGAGAGCACAACCCACCAGGGGCCCCCGACGCGCCCTGATGGGTTGTGCCCTCCACGGGGCCCCTCTGCACCGCCTCTGATGCCTATAAATTCCCAAATATTCGGAAAACCCTAGGGGAGTCGACGAAACACAATTCCAGCCGCCGCAAGTTCCAGAACCGCGAGATCCAATCTAAAAACCATCACGCAGGGGTTCATCTTCCTCATAGGTGCCTCTCCGATGATGCGTGAGTAGTCCACCATAGACCTACGGGTCCATAGGCAGTAGCTAGATGGCTTCCTCTCTCTCTCTCTCTCTCTCTCTTATGATTCTCAATACAATGGTCTCTTGGAGATCTATTTGATGTAAACTTTTGCGGTGTGTTTGTTGGGATCCGATGAATTTTGAGTTCATGATCAGTTTCTATCCATGAATATTATTTGAGTCTTCTTTGATCTCTTATATGCATGATTGCTTATAGCATCGTATTTCTTCTTCGAATCTTCGGTTTAGTTAGGCCGACTAGATCGATTTTTCTTGCCATGGGAAGAGGTGCTTTGTGATGGGTTCGATCTTGCGGTGTTCTTTCCCAGTGACAGAAGGGGCAGCAAGACACACATGTATCGTTGCTATTAAGGATAACAAGATGGGGTCTATTCCTACATGCATATATCTTGTCTACATCATGTCACCGTTCTTATTGCATTACTCCGTTTTTCCATGAACTTAATACACTAGATGCATGCTGGATAGCGGTCGATGTGTGGAGTAATAGAGGTAGATGCAGGCAGGAGTCGGTCTACCTATCTTGGACGTGATGCCTATATAATGATCATTGCCTTGGATATCGTCATGACTATTCGATTTTCTATCAATTGCCCAACAGTAATTTGTTCACCCACCGTGCGCTATACTCATGAGAGAAGCCACTAGTGAACCCTACGGCCCCCGGGTCTACTTTTCCATCATATTGCTTTCCGATCTACGTTTTTGCAATCTTTGTTTTCAGATCTACAAAACCAAAAACCCAAAAACATATTGCTGCATATTTACTCTTTTTATTTGTGTTCTTGAGAGTTCTATCTCTCCTATCTATCACTACCTAATCTATCTTATTACCGTAGAGAGATTGACAACCTCTCTTTCGCGTCGGGTTGCAAGTATTTGTTATTTGTGTGCAGGTGCCGCTTCTTGGGTGGTGGTGATCCTCCTACTGGTTCGATAACCTTGGTTTCATAACTGAGGGAAATACTTACCGTCGCTGTGCTGCATCATCCCTTCCTCTTTGGGGAAATACCGACGCAGTCCAAGCACGTCAAAGGAATTTCTGGCGCCGTTGCCAGGGAGGAAACTGTCTCTTCTACGTGCCTATCGTAGGCGCCGAGGGGACTCCATCATCATCTACCAGGTTCCTAATCACAAATCTCATCTCCTTGCAATTACGTTATTTGCCATTTGCCTCTTGTTTTCCTCTCCCCCACTTCACCTAATTTGCCGTTTTATTCGCCCCCTTTTCTGTTTGCCTTTTTGCTTGTTTGCTATCTTTGCTTGTGTTGCTGTCGGGACCCCGATCCTAAGCCATACAAGTCTAGCATGTAACACATCATATCACTTTGCGGCCTCACGCATGGTAATCCTCACGGCTGCCACCTTACCTTGGCCGGGACCGTTTGCGCCTTTTGGCTCACGTATGTGAACATGTCGCTAGCAATCATATGTCAAAGAACCCGGGTTGACATGACTAGTTATAGACCCAAGTGGCACAACCGTACAGGGACAGGCATACATAACCCAGCAGTGCAGGTGTCGGTCATCAACGTGTGTCGACGAGTCGTAGCAAGCTACATGGACTCCATTACACCGCGTGACATTTCTACGTAGGGACAGACACAGCAGCAAAGAAGGATACATGCCAGTCAATCAATGTGTCCAGAGCAATAGCAAGCTACCAGGGCTCGATAGAAGCACAAAGAGGCATTTCCCCGTAAAGAAGGCTACCATAGGCATACGACTAGGTGTCGAATCCCACACATACCAATGCATTTCAAGACATACACGCAATATGCACGATATGTGTAGATACAACATGGCAGCACAACATAACTCTATGACTCAAGTATTTATTAAAGACTAATAAGAGCCAACATAGTGTGGTATTACAAACAGGGGTCACATGACCCAACACTCAAGTCATACAAGCAACAAGCGGAAGCAAAACATGTCTGGGTACAGACATCTACTAGAAGTGGCTGGAGGAGCCTGAAAAGCTATAACGACCCTACCAAAGGAGCCAAACCTCTGTCTGGGATTCCCAAGCTAATCCGGTCAACATCGAACTTCACGTCGTAAGAATCACTAATGAGACTGACGTCTCCTCTGCAAAAACATAAATTAAGCAACCGTGAGTACAAAGGTACTCAGCAAGACTTACATCAGAACTAACTACATATGCATCATTGTCAACAAAGGGGCTGTGGAGTTTATTGCAGCAAGCCAGCTTTGACTCTTGGCTAACCTGTACTATGACTACAAGTATTATCTTTGAGGTGGGATAGCGCACACGAGTCCACATATTCACCAAATCAATACACCACTATGGATCCACTCCCGTCTCCCTACGAGAAGGCCATCCATAGCACTCACACTTATCTTGCGCATTTTAGAGTATCCATTTCACTTGTCTAAGAACCACATAAGTTTTCCAAGTAGTCCATATCCGAGGACGCGGCTATTCGAACAGATTAAATCACCCTGCAGGGGTATACTTCTTCACACACGCTCCCGCCACTTACTACCATGTGCACGTAAAAAGGCACCTCGGCAACCTTCAAGCGGAAGCCCAGCGAGGGAGTCGGCCACGACCGTTAACCACACAAGACTCTAGTCCAGGTTTATCGCCTATTTGAGACTGAACCCGCAACGGAAGTCCGGCCGAAGTTTCCATCACGGCCCCAAACGATGTGTGCAGGGTTCCCAAGCCCACCTCGACGGATGGTACTACGCTTGGTACACCGGTCCACGGTGCATATACCGCGCCATAGCCTATCCCTCCGGTCAGCGCTATGCACGGCCGCCAGCACATCCTACAAACACGAGAAACTAGTTGCAACTCCTCGACAGAGATCAAGGCGATTAATAAGCCGAGAGGGTCAATTAAGGATCCCAATGTGCGGTAGTATCTTGTCTTGGATAACATACACAGAACTCAGTTCTTAAGGACGGTCCCAATGAGACAACCCGCCATGTACTCCTACATGGCCTCTCATCGCTACCTTTACCAAATCGGATTCACACGCTTAGCTCTCACATAGCAGGACATGAACACATCCATTCCGATCCATCGCCCAGATGGATCAGACCCGACACGACTCTAAGCATAGCAGGCACAGTAAGCAATCATGGATGAGTAAGCACAACAAGGCTCAATCAGTTGCTACTCATGCTAAGTGGTTTCAACTATTTACTGTGACAAGGACAGGTCATGCAAAGGAAAGGGGTTCAACTACCGAGAACATGTAACAGTTGAATCGTTGTTGTCCTAATGCAGTAAAAGAGAGCAGGAGCGAGAGAGTGGATTTATATCTGTATGTTCAAGGGGTTTGCTTGCCTGACAGTTCTGAAGATAGTACTTCTCTTCATCAGTGTCAATGATCATAACGTCGGAACCATCGTCTACCGAGAAGGAACAACACCGACAAAACAGGAAAGGAACACATTCAATGCAATGCAACAAACATGATGTATGATATGGCATGTTAACGCATTGAATTGACCTAGTGCAATAGGTAGTCATATTAAGTGAAGTGGAATTCAAATATATGCTAAATTCCAATTACAACACTATTTATTAAATTATCCTAATCATGAAATGTCCTACTTGGTGATGTTAACTTGCTCAAACATGCATGAACATGGCATAAACAGATTCATTGGATTTTTCTGATCATTTTTCATATATAACTTTTCTTCATCTGAGTTATAGATTATTTTCTATGAATTTTACAAGTTTTAAACATTTTCTGAAATTAAATAAATCATTTAGACTTATTTAAAATCTAGAAAAGAATTACTGCGTCATCATGCTGTCAGCATGACATCATCAAGTCAAAGGCGCCAGCCCAGGTCAAACCTGGTTGCTGGGCCCCGCATGTGAGTGACTCACCATTAACTGTGGGTTAATTAAACTAACCAGGGGGGTTATTTACTGTGGGGCCCGGCTATCTGTCTCACAGGGGGTTGACTAATGGGTGATTAGCTCTTAAGCTAATCACGCCACGTCAGATCGGCCGGGGTTAGCCGCCGGCGACCAAGACCTGTGGCGGTGGCTCGCCCGCGATGCTCGGGATTGCTCTACAGGCCACTGTTTTAGGCATGCTTAGGATCTACAGAAAGCTGGGGATGGGCCGCGTCCATTGGTGGCCGCTCGGTGGCCGGAGGTGGTCCGTAGCGGTGGCAGCGAGGAGCTAGGCGGCGGTCGGGGCTCGGTCGACATTGAAAACGTTGCTAGGGTGACTAACGCACCCGTTTCTTTGCACCTACAGGTTCTACGCTCGCCCGCGAGGTTGTTGCGCATGGTGGGGTGGGAAACAACTCACCGGAGTTGGGCCGGCGATGAGCTCATGCGGCGAGGCGATCCGGTCAGCGAGGAAAAGACGGCTACGGCAGCTAAACCAGACGGGGTAGAGAGGGGTTCGACGGAGAAGCTCACGATGATCTCGATACGCTGCTCGGATGGGTCGGGGAGGCGTCGGAGGCGATGAATTTGACGGCGACGTCCGACGACTGGAGGTTGAAGAAGATGGTGGTCTCGGCGCTGCGGTGCTCCCGGCGGCGCTTGGCTTCACGGAGAGGTCGAGGGGGGGGTTGCAAATGAGCTTGGAGGCACGACGACGCTCGAGGGGGGGGGGCGGCGCTGGCTATGCGGGCGGCGACGGCGGGCTCGAGCAAAACTCGGCTGTCGTGAGAATGAACCTGACAATAGTACTAGGGGGTACGAATGGAGGGGCGAAGTCTAGCTACGGCTCAAGTGTGCACTCGGTTTGTACGAGTTCAGGCCTCACTCGGAAGTGATAACAACCCTACGTCTCGGTGCTCGGAGGCTGTTGTGTTTGCTTATGGTGGTAGAAGATTACAGAGGGTCGGAACCCTTGCTCTGGCGCGCGGGGGTGGCTTATATAGAGTGCGCCACCACCGGCCGAGCGCCATGATTAGGCAATAAATGCCAATGAATACAACATTACAGGAACGGCTGGTTATCTTGACGTTACTGGTAACGGCGTATTAACTCTTAACGAATGACTACTCAGATTCAACAGACGCTATGTCTTCCAGGTCGCCTGAGCTTCTGTCTGCCTGAATGATGCCGCATATTCCGAGTGATATAAATCATCCGAGTGAACGGCTATACTCATCCGAATGAATCTCCGCCCAGGGGCTTTTAATTACATTGTAGGACCACAAGTGGGCCCTAGATGTCAGGTCTATGACCCTACCTAGGGTAGGCATCCTCATCAGTAGCCCCCGAATCCATGAGGTTTGAGTGGTCGAGTGACCGACACTCGGAAGCGTCGATGGTCTCCCAGAAGAGTCCAAGAAATAGTTTCGTCGTTTCTCACTCGGCTTCAAACCATGATGGATTCAGGATTGATGTTCTTTGGCCACACGGTCTTGCCGCTAAATCCGAGTGCTTAGCTGATGTGAGACATTCACTCAGTTCGCAGGAGGGAGTCTTCAAAGCCTTCGTCGCATGGAGCTCGCTTCATTTGTGGCACGGAGGAATTTCCGCGCGTTTGAAATCGTTAAAATGGCACGCGGGCGCGCGGCGGAACGGTCATGTCGCGATAATTTAGGGGAGTGGGCACGATGCCTCGATAACCGCGCTGAGGTGTTCGCCACGTGTCCCCAGAGCCCTGAACAGTAGATCCACGGATCTCGCTCCGTTTGCGGATTGACGGCCAGAGATCACGCCGGATTTTGATATATATAAGCTGGGAGTACTGTTGGGGGCGAGAACAGATCTCATTTTTTCCCTTCTCCCTCGTCTTCTCCGATGCCCACCCGCGCCTCTTCCACCTCTCCATAGCCGAAGGCTGCTCCGAGCTCGCCTGCGACCGCGAAGGCCGAGCGGGCGAAGAGGAGTTCACGCGGCTCCTCCTCCAGCGCCGGAGCGCCGGCTGGATGGACGCAGGGCGAGTGGCTGCCGTCGCGGGTGTCCAAGGCCCGGATGCTCGAGCTGGAGGTCCAAGTGTTCGTGCCCGAGGGGAGCTGGCGGTTGCCGGGAGCGGGCGAGGAGGAGCCTTCGCCGAATGGAGATGAGTGCATGCTCTTGGTGACTCACCTCGAGCGAGGTTTCTCTTTGACGCCCCATCCCTTCTTCCAAAGATTCCTTGGTTTCTTTGGTGCTCAACTCCATCATCTTCCCCCCAATGATGTAGTTTACTTATCCGCTTTCATCTCTCTTTGCGAAAACTTCCTGGGTTGTCATCCTCACTGGGACCTGTTTAAACATCTCTTCACTTGCCGAGTGATGACCGTAAAAAAGCCCACTCGGTCGAAAGATAAGACAAATGTAGCCCAGCTGTGTGGGGGTCTAGGAATCCAACTGCGGGGCAAAGTCTGTTTCCCACAGATGACGTTTCCCGATTCGGTAAAGGGGTGGCAGGAGAACTGGTTCTACTGCCACGACATTCCAGTCGGCGATGGTCAGTCGGGTCTCCCTCAGTATACCTCAGAGCGCATTCGGCCAGTCCCCAGGTTGACTGTGACCAAAGAGGAGAAGACCGAGGTGGACATCTTGGTGATAGCGTTGGTCGCTCTGGTGCAGAAAGGCGTCAATGGTCTTGACTTGCTGGAGGTTTTCCTCCAGAGGAGGATCCGGCCAATGCAAGCCAGGGCTCACCCCATGTGGGAGTACGCCGGACCGAGTGACACCACTCGAACTCACCCGGAGGAGCTCAAGGAAGATGAGGTGGAGGCCAAGATCAAGGCGATCACCCCAGCACGCGATAACCCCAGGGGGAGCAGGAAGGTGGCTCCACTCTCATTAGAGAATCCGCCGAATGAGGTAACTCCAATAGTTCATCATCCAAGTGATACTAGCATATTTGTGTTGATTGCTGTTGATCCGACTGATCATATTTTCCATTCGGCAGGCCTTCACACAGATGAACAACCAGGTGCCAATCGTGGATAGGGGCCCGGTTGATGTTGCCAGTGACACCGATCATCCAGAAGATTCGGCAGAAGCTGGGGAGTATGAAGAGCCCGATGACAACAAAGATGATGAAGACGAGGAAGAGGAAGGGTCAGATGGCGGCGACGAGGTGGAGTCGTCCCGCTCGGATGACCGACTGCCCGAAGCCCGTTCCAAGGTGCACCAGGACCCGGGAGTCCGCGGTGGAGGTCCGAAAGGGCCGAAGGCGGTCAAACCGACTGGGTCTGCCCTTCTGACCCGGAGCTCAAAGCACGGGCGTGGAGAGATTGCGTCTTCACCCGAGAAGACGGCGAAGCAGCCCAAAGTCACTACGACCAAGCCTCAGAAGGCAGTCTTCATCCCGAAAATCAAGATGGCCATTCCTGTGGCCTCAGCGTAAGTATTTCCATTCTGTCAATTGTTGTCTGCATTTGTCCGAGTGACGAAATGATCCTAGTGTTTCCCTTACAGTGCTGATACTTCAACTTCTTCACCCGATCCCAATACTCTGGAGAAAGAGCGGGCCGACGCTGATGTTGCGTCTTCAAAAGGTAAGTCCGGACGCACTCGGTAACTTTGGATATTCCCGAGTGTTTACTTATTACTCATCTTTGAGTGCTTTGAATGTTTGCAGCTCCGCGTGAAGTGATCGACATCGACGCGGACGAGAGGGTTGACATGCCGAACCCTTTAGCCAACGCAGAAGTCTTAATGCAGGAGTCATCGCTTGCCGATACTCATCTTTGTGCTACACCATGTCCCGGAGGACCAAGTGGGAGCGAGCAAAGAGGCACTAATCCAGCTGGAGGTGATGAGCGACCGACTGAAGACGGCATACGATGCAAGCGAGGCGCTGAAGAAGAATGTCCGAGTAAGTACTCTTGTAAGTACCTTCTTCAGTCGGAATTTCTGCCTTGTGACGATTTGCACTTGCACACACCGTCCGGTTGTCTTTGAGTTCCAGTGGGGGCGCGCTGAGTGCACCCACTGGGTGTAGTCCGCGAGACTGCCATCGACTGAAGCAGTCGGCGGGAGTCTTAGAGTCCGAATGAATTTAACGTTCGATCCTTCTGTTAGGTCTGGATCAAAAACCTTGCATTTGATTTTCCAGTGGGGGCGCGCTGAGCGCAACCACTGGGTGTAGTCCCCGAGACTGCCGTCGACTGAAGCAGTCGGCGGGAGTCTTAGAGTCCGAGTCAAAATTTTGACCAATATCTTTCGCTTTAATTCTGGTTTGCAGTCTGTTTGTGAGCTCGAAAGCCACTACAGAACTTTGGAGAAGGAGGTGCAGGACCTGCGCATCAGTCTTGAGGCCGAGAAGGCCAAGAACGCCCGACTGGAGGAGGAAAAGAAGGCAATTGAAGGTATGCTCATCTTGACCGACTGCCGCTTTAAGCGCTGACTCTCCCCGTCCGACTAAGTATATTTCATCAGATCTTCGTGGTGAAAATCATAAACTTGTCGAGAGGAAAAAGAATTCTATTTCTTTAGAAACTGTGAAGACGGCCCTCGAGAAGAAGGACACGGACCTGGCGGCTGCTCAAAAGGAAGCCAGCCGAAAGACCAAGGAGGCCGAAGAGAAGTTGAAGGCATTCTGGAAGCTGGAGGAAGAGAAGAAAGCTCTGGAAGCTGCCGCGACGAAGTCCAAGAAGGAACTCGCTGATCTGAAGAAGACATACTCCGAGTGGGAGAACAAACTCAAGCATATCACCGCGAAGAAGAATGAACTGGAGCAGTTTGTCGAGGAGTATGGCGACTCCGTGAGCGAAAAACTCAAAGGTAAAGTTCCCGAGTGATCGTAATTTGGCCGAATGTATTCTGATCACTTCTGACTCTTTTCTTCATCTGTCGTAAACCCGGATTTCTGTGATGACGTCACCGAGGAGACTGACAAGATAGAGAAGGAGATGGACCCGTCCCGGGAGCTGTTCAAGGATAGTGCCGCTCTGGCCATTCTTCCCTTGGAGGAACGTGTTGATCAAGTAACTTCGTACATGAAGAGGCTCAGCACTGCCGTCTCAGAAATTGATCATGATGTCTTCCCTGAAGAAGAGCCCTCGAAGGACCCGGAATCAGCTCTGACCCGAGTGAGGGATGTGCCAAGCCGAGTGAAAGCTTGGAAAAAATCTGCAGCCCGGGCCGGAGCCGACATTGCCCTCTCACTCGTCCGCGTCCACTGTAAGGGAGTGGATGAGAACAAGCTGAAGTCCTTGGAGGTCACCAACAGGAAGCATGCCAAGGTTGAAGACTTCATGGAGATGTTCATGGAGGCTGCCACTCGGATCGCAGACAGCATCGACCTGGACACCTTCGTTGAAGCAGTGTCCCAGCCCGAGTGAGTGTCGGGTCTAAAATTCTTTAAACTTTTGCCTCGGAATGCCGAGTGGTAGCTGTAACCGTAAAACTTTAAATGAGCCTGAGGCTCCTGCCGTCTGAACCTTTATCCGTACTTTTGTTTCGAATGACGCGGTTCTTTGATTTATGAATGCTTTAAACTTAGGCGACGAGGTATCGCAGCTAAGTCCCCGAGTGTGGGTGAGACCCGCACTCAGATTTGTTCGAGAGAACAATGATGGTCCTGTCCATCTTAGAGTCCGAGTGTGGAGGGTATTCCAGTCGAGACAGTTTGTGACTTAGGCGACGCGGGGTCGCAGCTAAGCCCCCGAGTGTGGGCGTGGCCTGTACTCGGAATCGTTCGTTAGAACAATGATGGTCCTGTCCATCTTAGAGTCCGAGTGTGGAGGGTATCCCACTCGAGACAGTTTGTGACTTAGGCGACGTGGGGTCGCAGCTAAGCCCCCGAGTGTGGGCGTGGCCTGCACTCAGAACCGTTCGTGAGAACAATGATGGTCCTGTCCATCTTAGTAATGATGGTCCTGTCCATCTTAGAGTCCGAGTGTGGAGGGTATCCCACTCGAGATAGTTTGTGACTTAGGCGACGCGAGGTCGCAGCTAAGCCCCCGAGTGTGGGCGCGGCCTGCACTCGGAATCGTTCATGAGAACAATGATGGTCCTGTCCATCTTAGAGTCCGAGTGTGGAGGGTATCCCACTCGAGACAGTTTGTGACTTAGGTGATGCGGGGTCGCAGCTAAGCCCCCGAGTGTGGGCGCGGCCTGCACTCGGAATCGTTCGTGAGAACAATGATGGTCATGTCCATCTTAGAGTCCGAGTGTGGAGGGTATCCCACTCGAGACAGTTTGTGACTTAGGCGACGCGGGGTCGCAGCTAAGCCCCCGAGTGTGGGCGTGGCCTGTTCTCGGAATCGTTCGTGAGAACAATGATGGTCCTGTCCATCTTAGAGTTCGAGTGTGAAGGGTATCCCACTTGAGACAGTTTGTGACTTAGGCGACGCGGGGTCGCAGCTAAGCCCCCGAGTGTGGGCGTGGCCTGTACTCGGAATCGTTCATTAGAACAATGATGGTCCTGTCCATCTTAGTAATGATGGTCCTGTCCATCTTAGAGTCCGAGTGTGGAGGGTATCCCACTCGAGACAGTTTGTGACTTAGGCGACGCGGGGTCATAGCTAAACCCCCGAGTGTGGGCGTGGCCCGCACTCGGAATTGTTGCTAACTTAGGCGATGCGGAATCGCAGCTAAGTGTTTTGCACCCACTGGGGGTGACACGGGATATTGATTCACCAGAGTGAAAAGAGTTGAATTTCGACAAAAAATAAAGAAACTAAACTTTATTCATCGAGATCACTCGGATTCATTATTGGAATGACAAACTAAAGTAGTTGTGTTCTAGGTGTAGAACTTGCGAAGCTGGTCCGCGTTCCAAGTACGGGGCTCTTCTACGCCATCTTTGATGTTGTAGAGCCGGTAAGCTCCATTGTGCAAGACTTTGGAGATTGCATACGGCCCCTGCCACGGAGGCGCTAGCTTGTGGGGTTTTTGCTGGTCCAGTCGGAGGACAAGATCTCCTTCCTGAAAAGCTCGGCCCTGGACGTGTCTGTCATGGTAACGCCTCAGATCTTGCTGATAAAGCGTCGATCTGATTAGGGCTAGCTCTCTCTCTTCCTCTAAAAGGTCAAGGCCGTCTTGCCGTGCGGCTTCGGTTTCAGCTTCATCATATAGTTCCACTCGGGGGGAATTGTGCTGAAGATCACTCGGCAACACAGCCTCTGATCCGTACACCATGAAGAAAGGTGTGCGCTTTGTAGAGCGGTTTGGGGTTGTCCGAATGCCCCATAAGACATATGGCAATTCTTCAACCCAGGCTCCAGCAGCATACTTCAGGTCCCTCATCAATCGGGGTTTCAGACCTTGCAGAATCATTCCGTTTGCGCGCTCTGCCTGCCCATTCGACAGCGGGTGAGCCACTGAGGCGTAATTAACCCGAGTGCCTTGAGAGAAACAGAATTCACGGAACTCGTCCGAGTGAAATTTCTTCCCATTATTCGTGATGATATCATGCGGCACGCCGAATCTGAAGATGATCTGCCGAATGAAACTAACGGCCGTGCCTGCATCCAAACTCTTGATGGGCTTTGCTTCGACCCACTTGGTGAACTTGTCAACTGCCACAAGCAGGTGTGTGAACCCACTCGACCCAGTCCGTAAGGGACCGACCATATCGAGGCCCCATACCGCGAACGGCCAGGTGATCGGGATCGTCTTGAGCGCGGACGCAGGCTTGTGGGACTTGTTCTTGTAGAATTGACACCCGACGCATAGGTTCACCAGGTCCCTTGCTGCTTCGTTGGCTCGGGGCCAATAAAAACCCGCTCGGAAAGCCTTAGCGACCAAAGTCCGAGAGGACGCATGGTGGCCGCAAGTTCCCGAGTGGATTTCATGTAAGATTTGCAGCCCTTCCTCTGGGGAGATGCATTTTTGGGTGACTCCTGTGGTGCTTTTCTTGTATAACTGGTCTCCCAAAACTTCAAATGATTTAGATCAACGGACGATCCGACGAGCTTCTTCTTCATCTTCGGGAGTTCTTGCCTGAGGAAGTATGCCAAATAGGGTTGAGTCCACTCGAGAGTGATTACCAGCATCTCGTGGACCAGATCCACTATAGCTGGAATTTCAACCTCAGTCGGATAAGATGGACCGACTGCTTGTGGGGGCTCCTCTGTGAAAGGATCTTCTGCGACTGTTGGGGCGCGCAGATGTTCAAGGAATATGTCTTCGGGACTGCTCGCCGAGTGGACCCAATCTTCGCCAGGTCGTCTGCTGCCTGATTCTTTGCATGAACAATGTGATGCAGTTCTAAACCTTCAAAATTCTTCTCCAGCTTTCTGACCGCGTTGCAGTAGCCGGTCATTGCTGGACTCCGAATATCCCATTCTTTCATCACTTGGTTGACAACGAGGTCTGAATCGCCGTAGACCATCAGACGATGAATGCCGAGTGATATGGCCATGCGGAGCCCGTACAGGAGGGCTTCGTACTCGGCCTCGTTGTTTGATGAATCGAAATGGATTTGGAGGACATAGTTAAGCCGATCTCCTTTGGGAGAGACAAGAACCACACCAGCTCCCAAGCCATTGAGAATCTTGGATCCATCGAAGAACATGGTCCAGTGTTCGGGAACACTCGGAATTGGCTGCTCTTGCTCGATCCACTCGGCCATAAAATCAACCAGTGCCTGGGACTTGATTGCTTTCTTGGCTTCGAACTTCATCTCCAGCGAAAGAAGTTCAATTGCCCACTTTGCCACTCGGCCAGCAGCGTCTCTGTTGTGTAAGATCTCCAACAGGGGAGCGTTGCTGATGACCATGACCGAATGATCTTGGAAGTAATGAACCACCTTCTTAGCAGCTAGATAAATGCCATAGACTAGCTTTTGATAGTGCGGGTACCTTTGCTTGGAAGGGCTTAATACTTCTGAGATGTAATATATGGGTCTCTGAACCTTGAATGCCTTTCGTTGCTCTTCGCGCTCTAATGCAAGGACTGTGCTTACCACCTGGCTAGTCGCCGCGATGTACAGGAGTAAAGGTTCCTGGCTGCCCGGAGCAGCTAACACCGGTTGGGTGGAGAGCAATGCCTTGAGTTCTTCGAATGCGGCTTGCGCTTCATTGGTCCACTCGAACTTGTCGGACTTCTTCATCAGTCGGTAGACAGGGAGTGCCTTCTCTCCGAGTCTTGAGATGAATCGGCTTAGAGCCGCAAGGCATCGTGTCAGCCTTTGCACATCGTGTAAGCACTTTGGTTGCTTCATTCGGACTATAGCACCGATTTTGTCTGGGTTAGCATCGATCCCTCGTTCAGAAACGGGAAAACCGAGTAACTTTCCGGCAGGCACTCCGAACGTGCACTTAGCTGGATTCAGCTTTATCCCGAAGCGCCGTAGGTTCGCGAAGGTCTCGGCAAGGTCAGTCAGGAGGTCGGAACCTTTCCTAGACTTGACTACGATATCGTCCATATAAGCCTCCACGTTCCGACTGATCTGCTTTTGCAAGCATTTTTGGATCATGCGCTCAAAAGTGGCCCCAGCATTCTTTAGGACGAATGGCATCGTGACGTAGCAAAAGCACCCGAATGGGGTGATGAAGGCTGTTTTTATTTCATCCGGACCATACATTCGGATCTGGTGGTACCCGGAGTACGCATCTAGGAACGACAGACGTTCGCATCCGGCAGTAGAGTCTACTATCTGATCTATCTGTGGGAAAGGGAAATGATCCTTCGGGCAGGCCCGATTGAGGTGTTTAAAGTCAATACGCATTCAGAGTGACTTGTCTTTCTTCGGTACCAAGGTGACATTCGCGAGCCACTCGGAGTGGTAAATCTCGCGAATGAACTCAGCGGCGAGGAGCCGAGCTATCTCTTGACCAATCGCCTTGCGCTTCTCGATGGAGGATCGGCGCAAGTACTCTTTGACTGGCTTGGCCTTGGGATCGGTTCGGAGTCGGTGCTGAGTCAGTTCCCTGGGAACACCAGGCATGTCAGACGGCTTCCATGCGAAGATGTCCCAGTTCTCACGGAGGAACTGGATGAGCCCGGCTTCCTATTTATCTCCGAGTGAAGTGGAGATGTTCGTCGGAGCAGCACTTGGGTCACTCGGATGAACATGGACTTGCTTAGTCTCGCCAGCCGACTGGAAGGCTGATTCTGAAGCCGGCCGCTTTGATCTGAGCAGATCAGCGGTATCTACTTCCTTCTTGTATCCTTCAAGCTCGACTGCAAGCACTTGTTCGTTGGCGATCTTTGTGCCCAGCTGGAGGCACTCTTCGGCGACCTTCCGGTCACCAGTCACTGTAATCACGCCCTTAGGTCCTGGCATCTTGAGCTTGAGATACACGTAACATGGTCTGGCCATGAAACGTGCGTAGGCTGGCCTACCCAGGATGGCGTGATAAGCACTGCGGATATCAACCACCTCAAAGGTTAACTTTTCCTTTCGGAAATTCTTCTCGCCTTCGAATACTACGTCCAGAGCGATCTGGCCAAGTGACTCTGCCTTCTTCCCAGGGACGATCCCGTGGAAATGCATGTTGCTCTTGCTCAATCGAGACATCGGGACACCCATAGCCTTGAGCGTGTCAACATATATGATATTAAGCCCGCTGCCTCCGTCCATTAGGACCTTGCGCAGTCGGACGCCACCTACTGCCGGGTCAACGACCAACGCCTGCCTCCTAGGGGTGGCAATGTGAGGCGGATGGTCAGACTGGTCAAAGGTGATAGGCGTCTTCGTCCAGTTGAGGTACTTGGGAGCAGTCGGAACTGCCATATTGACCCCTCGATTGATAACTTTCAGCTGCCTCTTGCTTTCAACTTCGGCGAAGATCACGTTGAGGACCTTGTCGACTTTCGGATACTCGGAAGTATCTTCCTCATCTTCGACATCGACCTTTTGACTCGAGGGCTCAGTGCCCATCTCCTGCTTGAGCAGGCGACATTCCCGAGTGCTGTGCTTCGGGAGCACAACGTTGCCTTCTTCATCCGTCTTGGTATGAATTTGGCATGGTTGGTCGAGGATGTCGGATTTGTACTCGGACTTCTTCTTGGGAGTCCACTCTTTCTTCTTTTTCTTGGGCTTCAGCTTGCCTTGTCCTTGCCCTTGGACGGCTGCCACCTCCTCCTTGCCGGAGGCATCTGCCTTCCGCTTCTGATTCTTCCCGGCATTGCCTCCCGATTGCGGGGCATTGCCGGCTCTCGCTTTGCCGCTACGGAGGCGGTCTTCTTCCTCGCCATTGGCGTACTTGTTTGCGATCTCCATGGCCCGACTAAGGGACAGATCCCCAGACCGGCCGAACTTCAAGACCAACTCCCGATACCGAGTGCCTGCCTTGAAGGCGCACACGGCCTGATGCTCGGTGACATTTTCCACGATGTTGTGCAACGTTGTCCAGTGCTGAATGTACTCTCGGAGAGTTTCGTTGCTCTTCTGGACGCAGTGTTGTAGCCCTGTCAGTCCACCCGGGCGCTTGTACGTGCCCTCGAATGTTTTGACGAACACTCGGGCCAAATCTTCCCAACAGTAAATGCAGTTGGCGGGCAACTGATTTAGCCACGCCCGTGCAGACATTTCCAACATGAGCGGAAGGTGCTTCATGGCGACGAAATCATCGCCGCCGCCGATTTGGACAGCGACTCGATGATCTTCAAGCCAAGTCTCTGGCTTGGATTCGCCATTGAACTTCCCAATTCCGGTTGCCAGCCGGTAATTGGGGGGTATTTCCGCCTCTCGGATGTATCTACTGAAACACCCGAGGCCGGTAACTCCCCAGCCACTCGCTCGGTCTCTGTCATGTCTGTTCCGATCGACCACTCGCTGAGTGATGTCAGATCGGGCATCATAGCCTCTGTGCCGAACAGGGCTCCGCTCGCGGTTTTTCCCGAGTGGGTAGCCTCCGTCATACGGACGTTGGCCACGCAGACCGCCCCTCGGAGGGGGGGGGGGTCCGACTGAAATCGCAGTCGTCGTGTTCGCGTCCTCCGTACGGACTTCTCGGATGAGGAGGAGTTCGCGGGTCTTTCCTTGGCAGGAGCGGACTATGAGCTGACTGCACAGTATCTGCCCGAGTAGATTCATTGTGAATGCGCTGATGAGATTGTGATACCTCTGAGTTTTCTTGTAGGGCGGTCTTCAGCAGAGCCTGGATTTGCCGAATGCCCTCGCCTGCCGCCGAATCAGACGGCTGGATCGAATCTGCGATCTGAGTGGCCGCAGCCAGATTCAGCAAAGGCATGCGCATCACCGGGATGGTGTACGGTCGATCCTTTGTGAACAACTGGCGGCGGCTACGGCTGGAACTGGGAAGTTCTCTTGCCGCGCGTTCGTCGAATGAATGTTGTAGCCGCTCGAGATGCTCACGCTCAGCTAGGGTGGCCTGGCGAGTGGCCTCCAGGGCTATCTCTTCAGGGGTGTTCCCCGCTATGGGCGTCTGAAGGACCTGGTCGTTCCTGCGCCTGATTTCTTCCCGTTGCTCCCGGGTGAGAGGCCCGGGAACGTAGCCGTCGGTGCTGGCGTTGTAGCGGTCGCCGTCCCGATCGCGGGTGTCTCCCGCCGAATGCCCCGGAGGTGCAGCGCCTCGGGCTGGGCCGGCCATCAAGACCTCCGCCACGTCACCGCTGCTCTCGAGCTCGGCAGCTTCGGAGGAATCGTCATCCGAAGATGGGAAGAGGCAGTGAACTGACTTGTCGGCTTCGAGTGCAGCCACCTGCTGTCCTGCGGCCTGGGCTGCTACAACGTGCTTGATCCAACGCTGCAGCCGTGAGCGCCCGGAGCGCCGGCGGCAAGCCGCAAGGTGAGTCGGAGAAGTCGGTCGATAGGGTGTAGACGGTTGTCAGAGGAGAACTCCGAACGTCGTCGCGCTGAAGTGCACCGCACCTCGGGCGGGCAGTGCCTCAGCATCCAGCGGTGCCTCCTGCAACCATGCCGAATCGTCGACGACGAAGCTGAGGGACCCGAAGAGGATCTTGCCGCCGAATGCGTTCATGATGAACGAGAAAATGGAAATTCCACCTGCGCTGGAATTCGCTAGACGCGCAGCCCCACGGTGGGCGCCAACTATCGTGGGAATGAACCTAACAATAGTACTAGGGGGTACGAATGGAGGGGCGAAGTCTGGCTACGGCTCAAGTGTGCACTCGGTTTGTACGAGTTCAGGCCTCACTCGGAAGTGATAACAGCCCTACGTCTCGGTGCCCGGAGGCTGTGGTGTTTGCTTATGGTGGTAGAAGATTACAGAGGGTCGGAACCCTTGCTCTGGCGCCCGGGGGTGGCTTATATAGAGTGCGCCACCACCGGCCGAGCGCCATGATTAGGCAATAAATGCCAATGAATACAGCGTTACAGGAACGGCTGGTTATCTTGACATTACTGGTAACGGCGTATTAAGTCTTAACGAATGACTACTCAGATTCAACGGACGCTATGTCTTCCAGGTCGCCTGAGCTTCTGTCTGCCCGAATGACGCCGCATATTCCGAGTGATATAAACCATCCGAGTGAACGGCTATACTCATCCGAATGAATCTCTGCCCAGGGGCTTTTAATGACGTTGTAGGACCACAAGTGGGCCCTAGATGTCAGGCCTATGACCCTACCCAGGGTAGGCATCCTCATCATCGGCCATGGCAGGGGGAGAGAGCAGAGGGGCCAGAGAAGGGCGGAAATGGGAGAGGGAGATCCAGGGCGTCTCTCTGGCGCGATGAGATAAGCAAGGGGAGGGGAGGAAGTAGGTAGGGAGGTGGCCACGGTGACCGTGGGCGTGTCGACACGCTTCTGCCTACTGGCAGAGGTTGAAGACGACCGCCTCGCTGGTGAGCTGGGCCTAGCTACAGTGTTGGGCCAACCGTGCCAGGTAAGTCCTTTTTCCCTATTTCACCTCTGTTTTCTATTTTCTGCTTTCTGTTTAATTTTGTTTGGGCAAAAATCATAAAGTCAAAAACCCTGAAATAATTTATGGGATATAATTAGAATATTACAAAGTCCCACAAAAAGTTTCAGCATTTTTGAAACAACTAAAATATTTATAGTGCTTTATTGGTCATTTTCAGAAACTTTGCTGATTTACTAAAATTGCCAAAAAATAGTTGTGAAGATATAGTTCACCCCTGGTATGTTGTTTCCAACATTTATAAGAGAGGGGGAACATTTTTGAAGAGCAATTTGGATTCATTGAAATTTCAATTGTTGGAGTTTTGGTTACTCAATGAAGTGCTAGGGTTTGTCATCGCCATTTCAAATTCAGTTGAATATAAACATGATGCCATGATGGTTAATGCAATGACAAGCAATGGCTAGCTAGGGCTGTGACAGTTGCCATGTGCCTTCTTTGTGCTTGCATCTTCGCTTGCTAAAAATCTATTGATATGGATCCTCATCCACTTGCTAATATTTTCAAAAGGCCAAATTATGATGAACTAATTGCTAGTGAGTTGAGTGCACTTGATTATCTCCATGAAGTTTTGTTTGAAAATCATGAATCTGAAATTTTTGATGAAGGGTTGAAAGAAGAAATTTATAAGGTGATTCATGATAGTTCCTTGAATGATGAGCATGATTGCAATGTTGCTAGTATGAATTCTCTAAATATCCATGATGCTAATGATATGCAAAGCCACAAGCTTGGGGGTGCTATGTTTGATAAAGATGATATTTCTAGTCCCCCAAGTTTTGATGAGCAAATTTATTATGATGATTGCATGCCTCCTATTTATGATGATGGTGATGACACGTATGCTATAATGAGTGATGATAACCATGAAACTTATCATCATGGTTTTAATTTGCAATGTGGTTATGTCAATCAAGTGTCTCAGGATAGTTATTTTGTTGAGTTTGCTCCCACTACCATGGATGATAAGGAATTTGCTTATGTGGAGAGTAATGAAAATTCTATGCTTGTGCATCATGAAAAGAATGATTTATGTGATAGTTATATTGTTGAATTCCTTCATGATTCTACTGAAATTTATTTTGAGGGAGGAATATATGTTTGTAAGAATTGCAATAATATCAAGTTTCCTCTCTATGTGTTCAAAGTTTTGAAGTTATGCTTGTTTTGCCTTCCTATGCTAGTTGATTCTTGTTCCCATAAATTGTTTGCTCACAAAATCCCCATGCATAGAAAGTGGGTTAGAATTAAATGTGCTTGTGATGAGATTCATGATGCTCTCTTGCATATTTCAATTACTACTTTTTTATGTGAGCATCATTGAAATCATTATGCCTAGCTAGGGGCGTAAAACGATAGCGCTTGTTGGGAGGCAACCCAATGAATAAATAAATTTTTGCTTTTTTCCTTTCTGTTTTTGAGTGTTGACACAATTATGTCTCTGTTATGATTGTGTTTTTATGGTTTATTTAGTGTTTGTGCCAAGTAAAGCCTTTAGGATGATTCATAGGATGAGTAGAAGTGATGCTGAATCTGAAACAGAAACTTTGCGTCCAGTATATGAATTTTCATTTTTTTCTGGAACGTTATCTTGAGATGAAATTTTAACAAAGTGTTGCTAGACAAATTCCTTACGTTTTCCTAATGTTTCAGAATTTTTAGAGTTACAGAAGTATGGGTAGAGTACAGATTACTACAGACTGTTCTGTTTAAGACAGATTCTGTTTTCGTTGCATTGTGTGCTTGTTTTGATGAATCTATGGGTTATATTGATGGGTATGAGCCATGGTAAAGTTAAAATACAGTAGGTATAATGCAATAATGAAATATGAATGGGTTTTCAACAGTACCTAAAGTAGTGATTTGCTTTCTTATACTAACGGATCTCACGAAGATTTTGTTGAGTTTTGTGTGATTGAAGTTTTCAAGTTTTGGGTGAGATCACGATGGATGAAGGAATAAGGAGTGATAAAAGCCTAAGCTTGGGGATGCTACCGCACTCCCAAGATATATCCAAAGAGAAACAAGCAACTAAGCTTGGGGATGCCCCCGAGTGGCATCCCCTCTTTCTTCTAACGACCATCGGTATTTTACTTGGAGCTATATTTTTATTCGTCACATATCATGAGTTTTGCTTGGAGCGTATTGTATCTTTGCTTGCTTTGCTTGTTTATTTTTCCTTTGTATCCTTTCTGTACACACCTATTTGAGAGAGCCAAAATTATGCTATGATTTGTTAGAATTGCTCTATGTGCTTCACTTAAACTTTTTGAGCTATAGAATTGCTCTAGTGCTTCACTTATATCTTTTTGAGCACGGTGTGCTTGGAAATTTTTGTAGAAATACTCTCATGCTTCACTTAGATTAATTTGAGAGTTAGAAAATTTTGAAGAAATCCTCTCATGCTTCACTTATACCTTTTTGAGAGATGAAATGTTTATGCCCATGTGCTTCACTTAAATTTGCTTGAGCTCGCCAAAAAGCAATGGCAATACTTGAAACTGGTCCCAAAGTGATAGATATCCAAGGAGGATATAATAAAAACTTTCATGAAGATCATTGGGCAAATTAAACTTGATTCTTTGTAATAGTTTTGAAACATGATGATAGTAATATGTGAGTCATGTTAGTGAGTAATTATGCTTAGTAGGAATATTGGTGTTAAGGTTTGTGATTCCCTATGCATGCACGAAGGTCAATAGTTATGCAATGAAGTTACATCCTACTTATGGTGCATTATTTGGTGTTAGTTATGCTCAATGCTCGCTTATGTGAATTTTCGTTTCTTGGTTTGGTTGCTTCCCAATCTATTTGCTAGCCTCCATTTGTACTAAGTAGAAATACTACTCGTGCATCCAAAATCCTTAAACCAAGTTTTGCCTTATGAGTCCACTATACCTACCTATATGCGGCATTTCCATGCCATTCCAAGCAAATTTGTATGTGCCATCTCTAAATTTTCAAAATAAATTTTCTCTTTTGTGTGCTCGTACGGCTCATGAAACGGTGGGGGATGTCCAATATTTTTCCATGCTAGAAGTGTTATTCTCAAGATGAGTGTTTATTCACTTGTCATTGCATGAGAGTGCGGCGGTAACAGGGATGCCCATTCCCGAAAAAAAAAGAAAAAAATTACTTTATGTTGTCAAATAATAAATTCCTTGGAAAGTGTTGGTATGGAAGGCAACCGTGGATATGGCCCGCCATGAAAAGTGAAAGTTTGGTGGAAAAAGGAATAAACTTTATTTTCTGTTTAGGAACCGCCTATGATATATCTAGCATGGAAAGTATTGTGAGCTACTTTGTCATTTTCGTTGACAGGAAAAGCATGCCACCCAAAATATTTCTCTCTCTCAATTTAAACCTTGAGCTCTGGCACCTCTACAAATCCCTACTTCCCTCCGCGAAGGGCCTATCTATTTACTTTATGCAATTTTTATTTTTACTTTGAGTCTCCATCTTCTCTTATAAAGCACCAACTAGGGGGCACTATGATCGTACTTGAGCATTGGGCATAGTTAATATTTGAGTGTGTTTCATGAATGGATCAATGATTGAGCATGATCGCCTAGGGATAACTTTCTTTAGTGTTGATATTTTGAAAGACATGGTTGCTTGTTGACATGCTTGAGTATTGAAGTCATTATGTTAAAACTAGACTATTGCTTTGAATCATTACAAGTCCAAATGTCCATGCTATACAAAAGAAAACAATATGATGAACATGTTAGGCAGCATTCCACATCAAAAAATTTGTTTTTATCATTTACCTACTCGAGGACGAGTAGGAATTAAGCTTGGGGATGCTGATACGTCTCCAACGTATCTATAATTTTTGCTTGTTCCATGCTATTATATTATCATTCTTGGATGTTTTACAATCATTTTATAACAACTTTATATCATTTTTGGGACTAACCTATTGACATAGTGCCAAAGTGCCAGTTGCTGTTTTTGCTTTTTTTTTACTTCTCAGAATATCAGTACCAAACGGAGTCCAATCGCGACGAAATTTTTTGGAGATTTTTTGTGGACCAGAAGACACCCAGTGGGCCAAACAAGAGCCAGGAAGGTGAGTTGTGGAGAGCACAACCCACCAGGGCGCGCCAGGGGGCCCCCGGCGCGCCCTGATGGGTTGTGCCCTCCACGGGGCCCCTCTGCACCGCCTCTGATGCCTATAAATTCCCAAATATTCGGAAAACCCTAGGGGAGTCGACGAAACACAATTCCAGCTGCTGCAAGTTCCAGAACCACGAGATCCAATCTAAAAACCATCACAGAGGGGTTCATCTTCCTCATAGGTGCCTCTCCGATGATGCGTGAGTAATCCACCATAGACCTACGGGTCTATAGGCAGTAGCTAGATGGCTTCCTCTCTCTCTCTCTCTCTTATGATTCTCAATACAATGGTCTCTTGGAGATCTATTTGATGTAAACTTTTGCGGTGTGTTTGTTGGGATCCGATGAATTTTGAGTTCATGATCAGTTTCTATCCATGAATATTATTTGAGTCTTCTTTGATCTCTTATATGCATGATTGCTTATAGCATCGTATTTCTTCTTTGAATCTTTGGTTTAGTTAGGCCGACTAGATCGATTTTTCTAGCCATGGGAAGAGGTGCTTTGTGATGGGTTCGATCTTGCGGTGTTCTTTCCCAGTGACAGAAGGGGCAGCAAGACACACATGTATCGTTGCTATTAAGGATAACAAGATGGGGTCTATTCCTACATGAATAGATGTTGTCTACATAGTGTCAACGTTCTTATTGCATTACTCCGTTTTCCCATGAACTTAATACACTAGATGCTTGCTGGATAGCGGTCGATGTGTGGAGTAATAGAGGTAGATGCAGGCAGGAGTCGGTCTACCTATCTTGGACGTGATGCCTATATAATGATCATCACCTTGGATATCGTCATGACTATTTGATTTTCTATCAATTGCCCAACAGTAATTTGTTCACCCACCATGCGCTATACTCATGAGAGAAGCCACTAGTGAACCCTATGGCCCCCGGGTCTACTTTTCCATCATATTGCTTTCCGATCTACGTTTTTGCAATCTTTGTTTTCAGATCTACAAAACCAAAAACCCAAAAACATATTGCTGCAAATTTACTCTTTTTATTTGTGTTCTTGAGAGATCTATCTCTCCTATCTACCACTACCTAATCTATCTTATTACCGTAGAGAGATTGACAACCTCTCTTTCGCGTCGGGTTGCAAGTATTTGTTGTTTGTGTGCAGGTGCTGCTTATTGGGTGGTGGTGATCCTCCTACTGGTTCGATAACCTTGGTTTCATAATTGAGGGAAATACTTACCGTCGCTGTGCTGCATCATCCCTTCCTCTTTGGGGGAAATACCGACGCAGTCCAAGCACGTCACACGGGTGCACGAGGACCTCCCTAATGCTCGCGGTTTCCAGCGTTGCGATGATGCTCAGCGACCAACCCGTCAATGCCACGGGGATGGTTGCTGGCGAGTGCGTCGGGGCAGCATCAACTGCGGCATGCAACTCTTCCAAGGCCATGTCCATGGCGTCCCATTCGTCTTTATGTTCTATCTCCTCCAACTCGGTGTCGACTTCACCAAACCGGAAGACTAGTGGCATATGATCCTTGTGCGCCATGGCGTAGGTCACCATGGAGGTCTGAATGATGGAGGGGAATGGGAGGCGAAGATATATAGAGGATTGTGAGTGAGTGGGCGGTAAAGCCGCCTATTAAACAGCGGCTCGGGCACCATTGATGGACATGTTGGAAGTGAGGCGGGCGAATATGGAGGTCAAAGCGCTCGCTTCCCGGTGAGCCTGCGACGTACTGCCCGCGTGCCTCCCGGTGAGCCTACGCAGCGGAGGCCAGCTCGCACGCCTCCTATCAACTCAAGTAGCTGCTCGCACGACACCTCCTAGGCCCTAGCCAATAAAAGAGTGCGACGCTTGGCAGCACGTAAGTGCAGTAGAACGCCCACAGTTTGAAAATAATGCAACCGTTTGCATGGAAACGTAACAGTTCTTTGTTTCAAAAAGCTTTTGTTCGCTATTAATGTGTGCGCCTTTTCCCAAAGTGGACACGGAAAATACCACAACATATTTGTGTTGTATCATGACGCCATGGCCAATTTCTTGATTTTTGTGTGAGTTCTTGATTTACTATAATGTAAAGTAATATTCTCAATGTTCGCTCTAGAAGAAAAATATATATTAAAAAACGAGTGTCAAATAGGAAAATAAAATGCTATGACGCCTTTATGTGCCATGTCATGACACCATGCCAAGTTTCATTAATTAATGTATAAAAAGGGCCAAACAAACCCTGAATAATTCCATATTTTAGCACGACACTCATATTGGTCTATGTTGCCTCTAGAATTGGTTCAAGCGATAAGAGGCGGCGGATGTCGTTTCAAGCACATAAGGTGACGTGTTCCATATCAGAACCACAAAGCTTCCCATTAGAAACTCCAGTTTGTAAGGGGTTTGTGCCAATACTTGTCCCAAATTGGACAATTTTTTACCACGACACATATGTGCCATGTTCATGACACCATGCCAAGTTTCATAGAACCTTCCGACGAGTTTTTGATTTACATTATTTAAAACCCGAGTTTCTCAATGTTTGTGTGGCCGAGCCAAGACCCCGAGATGTTTGAAATTCATTCCCATATCTTGCATGGGACCTAAAGATGCATGTACACTTATATGATTTTTCAACACATTTTGATGCACCGGACCTAGTGATTGTAGTTCAAATTTGAATTATGCACATTAAATAATGCATATAAAGATTAATTAATGTATAAAAAGGACAAATGAACCATGTATAAGTTCATATTTTGACATGAAATCATTTTGGTCTATGTTGCCTCTAGAAATTGTTCAAGACGAGAAGAGGTAGCGATGTCGATTCACCCACGTAAGGTGACGCGTTCCATATCGAAACCAAAAGCTTCCTGTGAGAAGCTCCGGTTTGTAAGGGGCTTGTGCCAAAACTTGTCCCAAATTGGATATTTTTTTACCAGGGCACATATGAGCCATGTCATGACACCATGCCAAGTTTCATGAATTTCTAACGAGCTTTTGATTTATACATGAATTTAAAACCAAGTTTCTCAATATTTGTGGCCGAACCAAGACCCCGAGATGTTTGAAATTCATTCCCATATCTTGCTAGGGGTCCAAAGAATGCAACCATGGACATTTATATGATTTTTCAACCCATTTTGATGCACCGGACCTTGCGATTTTAGTTCAAATTTTAATTATCCACATTAAATGCCTAGAAAACACAATTAATGTATAAAAATTGCAAAAAGAACCCTGAATAATTCCATATTTTAGCAAGACACTCCTAATGGCTATGTTGCCTCTAAAAAAGTTCAAGGCGAGAAGATGAGCGGATGTCGTTTTGCCCACGTAAGGTGATGTGCTCCCTATCGGAACCACAAAGCTTGCAGTGAGAAGCTCCGGTTTGTATGGGACTTGTGCCTAAACTTATCCAAATTGTACAGTTTTTTTACCATGGCACATATGTGCCATGTCATGACAACATGCCAATTTTTTTGAATTTCTGACGCATTTTGGATTTACAGTAATTTAAAAACCTACTTTTCCCAACGTTTGTGGCCCAGCCAAGATGTCAAGATGTTTGAAATTCATTCCCATTTCTTGCCCGTGACCTAAAGATGAAGCCATGGACACATATATGATTTTTCAACCCATTTCGATGCACCAGACCTTGGGATGATAGTTCAAATTTGAATTATACACATTAAATGTCTAGAAAACTCAATCAATGTATAGAAATGCCAAACGAACCCTGAATGATTCCATATTTTAGCACAACACTGCTATTGGTCAGTGCTCACTGCAGATAAATCTTATTGCAATCCAAACACCGTCCTTTGCCGAAGTAACCTCATTTTTTGTTTTAAAACATTTTGAAATTAAGTCTTTCACAAACAATTTATGATCATGACTGCACAAATCACCACTACCTTCTCCGACACCGGTCGACAACCCACGTCCGACGAGTTGGTAATCGATGAGTGTGCTCGAGCAGGCATCCGTTCGTCGGCGGCCTCCCTAGCCAAGATTGTGGCCGTCCATGCCTGGACCAAGGCTGCCCACGCCCGGCTCATGGCGGCCTTATCCAAAGAGATGGTGGATGAGGACTGCTAGATGCTGGTGGAGCATGTGGCAATGGATGCCATGGATCTCCTTACCCCGGAGGTCATCGAGTGGGAGCTGGTCATCGAGGAGGCGGCGGAGATCGACGAATGCCAAGCGGAATATTAGTCTCTGTTTAGAGCGACGGTCTTTTGTTAGAGTAATGTTTAGGTCAACTAACTAATGTTTAGTTTCTCGATTAAGTAAGTGCGAGCAATGCTGTAGGCTCTTTTGTGTAGTACTCAACTTTGCAAGTGTTGTTAAATTACACAATGACGTCGATGACCAATGTAACGAGGGAAATTCAGACCAAAATTTCCTGATGTATCCCCATTTTCTCTTCCAAATGAAAATGAAATGCAAGTATCGTCTGCAATGCAGTACCGATATCTTACGCCGGAAGCTTGGAGACCAAAATTTCCATGTTCAGTCTCATCACACACGGGATAAACTATCGTTTGTGTTGTTGGATATTGCACACAGTTCTGGTAAAGGGACTGTGTGTGATGTGACCGTGCATGCTAGTTTTTTGCCGCACCAAATGAAATTTTGGGCTGCCGCGCAAATATCTACCTCCCCCACCCCTTGTACCAACCAAAAGCCACATTTCCCCTGCTTCCCCCTTCCTTTCCTAAGTTCAAACCTTCACTACTTGCTTGCAGCGTCGCCTCCTCGCCAACGATGCTCCTTCCTGCTGCTTGGCCTCCTCCATCTAGTCAGGTAATCCACACCTTTCCCATACCCCCTCCCCCTCCACCCCCTCCTCCATCCCACATGCCCCGACCGCCGACGCAACACCTTCCACCAAAATCACCAGCCCACCCCCCTCATAATCGCCGCCGAAAGACATGGTGCATGCAGTATAGCCAGGATCTCAAGGAGCATCTGGTAGCGGAGAAGCAAATCGCGGCTGCACGCGCGGATGAGGGTGCGATGGCTGCCATGTGTGTCGACCCCCAGATCTTGGAGGAGCAGCACCTCACCGTCGAGGCCACCATCGACGCCTCACGCGCGGACGCCGCCACGAGGTTGGCTGCTTTAAACAACACGTGGTTGTGTTTTCTCGAGGGCTCTGCTGGTGTCTTCGACGATGACTACGAGTTGTTTTCTCATCGTGCCCGTGCTTTCCTCAACTCCAGAGCCGACAGGTTGGTGCCCGGACATGCTGAGGCCACTCACCACTACAAGGAGGGCACCCACGATGCGGAGGCCTCGCCCTCATCCAAGCCCATCATTATCGATATCTCCGACAACGAGGAATAGCTTATTTTTTAGCTTAATTACTAATGACTTGAGTTTAGCTAGCTACGCATGTTAATCATGTTTGCTTTACCTGTTGCATGTCCTGCTCCTACCTTTCCTTCAGAAATTCTAGTGAAATATGCAATGTAATGCTACTATGCAATCTGACCTTCTAGTATGTTCTATTGTGCAATGTCATGCTCAGTTAACTGTTTGGTTCATTTTTTTGGTGATCATCTGCAATGTGATGTTCGATTGTTGTTGGTACAATTTTGTATTGTTATGCATGTGAAACATACAATTGCTAGTTCTTAGCATGCTTGGCTTTCCCATGTGGCTTGAATTAATATGTTTGATCTGTAATGCGTTTATTTTTCATTAACATATTTTACTAATAGCATGCCAAATCTCACTTATAACCTGATCAATATCTATCTTAAATACGTTACAGGGGGGAACAATGGGAAACACTAAAGTTTACCATCAAGGTTTGCACTTTCATGATCCTTTGGCTAGCTAATAGCACATTATTGTGCAATTGCAGGAACCATTCTAAATTTTAGGTTTCTAATAATTTGGTCTTTCACATGTAGGTCCTGTTGTAAGAGGTTTAGATCCACTGTTTGACCCATTTTGCATGTGGGGAAATGATGTGTTCATGAATATCAGTCAAATCAAGAAACTCAGAAAGATTGTTAAGATAAAGAAACTAGCGACGAAAAAAAACAAGTTGTTTGTCTGCACAATGAAGAAGACATGAGTTAACTATAGGATGGTACTATCTCTTTTACTTTGTCTTTTTTCCCTTTGCGACATTTCAATTTTTCGAAACGAAATTTATGCATATCTTCGTTTCCAGTCCTTTCCAAAGTAGTTCATCGATGAGTACGTCTCAAACCACCTGCGTGGTCAAGAGGCGAGGAAGGTATTCATACATCACCCATGGTATAATCTTGAAGTCTTCCTCAAGAGGATGAAGGATGGGCGGGCAACCATCCACAGGCACTGGCATAAAGTTGCAAGGACCTTCGACATCAGTGAAGGCTCAATATTTGCCTTCCACTTCAACAGTTTTCTAGATGAGATTCATCTGTCTATTTACCGTATATTATGCTACTTTCCAAAGGTTTTAGATGTTGCATGTGATACTTGGTCCTGTCGTGCAATTGGGTAGCTAGGTAGTATATGCCTATATGATGTTGTACTTTGATGTATTTCAATTATGAAATCCTGGTTGACGTAATACGAAATGAAATATATTGTGTGCTTGATATGAAGAGTCAATTTGATTACTAGCTGGATTATAAATAATAGAGCAATTAGCCTGATTATTGGGGTTTCCTATTGCAGACGGTTTGTCATAGAACACCGTGAGCGATGACCTCAACAAACCCACACGGTTTCTGGAAAGTTGGCGTGTTGGATCAATGAAAAATCACATACGACTTCCGGTCGACAACTGTGTGCGTTAGGACACCCATTCACAAACGTTTTCACATAAAACGTGTGTGTGATTGACAGCCCTATGCCAAACAATTTCTTCTAGGCATCGTGCGTGATAGCCACCCCTAACATAGATGATGTTATGCTAAAAATTGTGTGTGATGTACAATACGAATGGAAACATACGATTGGGATTCACTGTGTGGGATGCTAAGCACATCTCACACGATTTCCCCAATATATCTGTTTGTGATGGCCCTTCCAATTGCACATGATATATTTTTGCCCACCGTGTGTGACCGGGCGCAGGCACCACCGACGAGTTTTCCGTGTCGTGAGGGATAGGCCGACCCCTATCGCCCACACATGCAAGGTGATGGTTTAAGACTTCGTCGCGGAAAGGGGTTAAAAACTATTTGTATAGCAGGCGCCTGCACTAGGGGCAGTGCCAGATTTAAGTGGTATTTTATCAGTCTTCTTAAGACGTTTAGCAATTTTAGTGTTATGAATTCTGTTTCAAGATTTTATGAATAAACCACTAACAAGAGAGGTAAATTCAAAACATATCCTTATAATAAATTGAACAACCATTATTTTAAAACTTATAAGAATATCCGTCGCATAACCCATAACATAATGTTTTACACAACTTCCAAAGCGAAATAACTATTATTTGATTCTAAGATAAATCTTGAAGATAAACAAAGGGCATGACATCAACGGTCTTGAGCAGCGATCTCATCACCTGTAGCGACCCGACCCAATACGGTCAAGTCTCTGTGCCATCCCTGGATCAGTATGCTAGCACCCATAGTACTTCGATGAAATACCATAACATCACATGTAAAATAAATACCGTAGATCCAGAGTATACCTCATATCACAGCGGAAACAAATCATTAAGGGTTTGAAGTCCCATCAACGCCAACGACAAGTTGAGTGTAGACCATAACCCTATATTCTAACTCTTACTCGTCGTTGAAATCATGCAACATGATACGTTGCAGTCGTGTATGTCAGTACATTGAATGTCCTGGCAAGATCACAATAGAAACAAATGATAAAGACTATTCTATATGCAATAAGGCTTTGTGGCTCTGTGTTTGAGTTTTTGCATAAAAGCTAGTTTTATTTTCCCTACATCAAAGGAATATGAGGAGTCTTCACTATAGAGTTATCTACCATGACATGGTTCCGCCAACCGATGTCTCATAGCCCACAAGTATCATAAGTTGCCCACAATTAGTTATCAGTCTGGTGTTGAGAGTTCAGATATAGATCCAAGTCGAGAGGCTTGCCCGTAACCGGGGACACGACTAATCGATTAGGTTTTAACTCTGCAGAGTGTTGTGCACTTTACCCATAAGAATCGTTCTCTCCTTGTAAGTCATCGCACCGCTGGGTGTTCGAGAACAGGATGAACGAAACATGGTCTTTCAAAGAGTTTCCCTGACCCACGACAGTGCCCATCCAATCCTAACGTCGACTACATCTCGTAGCACTAATCCGGCCAGAGTCACAACAAAGATCAACCAAGCCAGATCCCATATTGACTTGCGGTTGCATAGGTAAGCATCCGTGCATGAAGTATTCTTCCGTCTCTTTGAGTCTGGGTGGAACTTTCCTCATGATGACTGGCCAATACCCAGCTCACTAGGCCAATCCCACATGGTAGATGTCCGGGGTACCGTCGCAATCCCACATGGTAAATCTCCGGGGTGCCGTTCGATCCATTCCACCCACTAGTGTGTATTGAAATCTTGTCTCGAGTCTTGAAGGCTTGAGGTCCTGAAGATGGAAGCCTTGAATATGCCATCATGAAGTTGTCGTCATTGATGTAAAATACTCCTTGTCACACCACTCACGAACACGCATACCAAACCCCGTCTACTATAGCATAGCATTAAAACTAGATAACGTCTCGGGGCTTGATAACAGGGAGATGGGTTCCTACCTCATGCATTCTACTCAACTATGAGAATTCAATATCACCACTGGAGTGTTTTGTTGAATGGTGAGACTAAATGCAATAAAACATAGGTATGAATAAAATGGTCAAAGTGAACTTGCCTGGTAAGTTGATGAAGATAATATAGCTCTCAGAAACAACTTGACAGAACTATTCGTCACTCTCCGATGAAATCTATTATAATCAAATATAGCATTCATAAGAACTTAATCTAGCAATCATTCTAACAATCAAGAAGCAAAAGCAAGTACTAAACACTCTAGTGTTGAGATGAAGGAAATACTTAAGACAAAAGTTAAAACCATATGATTTTGTCAAAGCAACCAGGAATAGTTTTTTTGTAAATAACCTATTATTAATAGAAACAAAACATCAAAGTATAAAGAATTAATAGAAAGTATTTCAGTAAATCTTTTACTAGCAAAAAGAATTACTTTTGAAGAACACCTAAAGAAACTATGAAGAGTAACACACTAAACAATAAAAGTTTTTGTCCTATTAAAACTTAACAGCAAGGGAAACATTTAAAATAATAAATTAACAGAAAAGAAAATATAAAACAACTAAGTTAATATAAAGTCTTTTACTTTGGGTTTTAGTAGCAAAAAGAATTAATTGAAAAGCTTTTATAACACTGTACTTATGAACAAAACAAATTTTCATACAAAACAAAAGAAAAAAATAATAAAAAATATTTTAACTACAAATAAAAGTGGCCACTGTTGACTAATAGAAACATAAAACAATTTGTCAAAAAAAGAAGAAATAAATAATTTAAAACTATTAAAAACAACAAAGGAAAGACTAAAACAAAACTATTAGTAAAATAGTATTGTTTTTGCTAAAACCCTAATTTAAAATTTTCTAAAATTAACCAAGTTACTCCTACAGCAAAACTATACAATTATTGAGCAGGAGAAAAAACATCAAATTAAAATCTATTTTAAACCCAAGTTATTCACAAACTAGTATTTGAAACAAATTTGGGCAAATTCAAATTTAAACAACTCAAATTTAAAAACTAATTGCACTAACAGAAACTACAAGAAATTTGTGATCTAATACAAAAAGAATCACTCAAAAACATTTAAAACCTAAAATATATAAGCAATCTAAAAACAAAAAACAATTTGTAAAATAAAAGCAAACAGAAAAAAGAAAAACGCTGTGCGTCAGCTAATGGGCTACGTGGCTAAGCCCTATTGGCCAGGAGGCGTGCGTGCGCTAGAGCTACGGGTGGACGTCCGGACGTTACAGAAAAATGGTTCGGCGCTTTAAGTTTTTTTCTTCTAATCGTGGTCGTTGCTGCGAGATCTGATGGATGGGATCAAGAGGGAGATCTCACGGCGAGGGGGAGGGGTACTCCGGCGATGTCCGATGGCGATGACGGCTCGGTTTGATGCAGGCGACGGCTGTGGGCTTCCTCGGCGATGACGGCGCAGCTCAGGTGATGCATGCGAGGTTGACGGGTTGACTGGTGCTGACGGCGTCGGTGGAGGGGGTCGGAGGAGCTCGAGAGAGCGGGAATGGCGCGGCGGCGGCTTTGGGCTCCGGCAAGGAATAGCCAGGGGTAGATGGGGTTCAGGGTTGGGGGTTTGAGGCGAGACAAGCGAGGGCTGGCTTTTATAGCTAGGGAGTCATGGGGAAGGCGGCGGCAAGGTAAGGAAGGAGATCAGGGGGAGGGTTCAGTCGCCGGGGGAGAAGGAAAGCGGTCACGAGGAAGGAAAGAGATGGGCGCCGGGCGGATACGGTCGTGCGGTGGGGTCCAACGCGCACTGGGAGAGAGAGGGGATGTAAACACTACTGCAGGATGCTTCTAACGCGACACATCAATCAGAGGCCCTTCGACAAAACTGTGTGCGATGACCAAATCGCAAACGGTATAGTTATAGCTCCGTCGCTAATGACGTTAACTGTGTGCGATGGCATATCCATCAAATACGATCTAAAAAATAGTAGCGTGTGCGATGTTTGGCAAACAGTTGGCCTAGATAAACTGTTTGTGATTGGGTAATATAACACAAACGCTTATAAAAATACATGTGTGTGCGATGTATGGCATACAGTTCACCCCGATAATCTATTTGCGCTGATCAAGCAGAACACAAATGATTGTCCAGATGATCACGTGTGCGATAGACGGCATACAGGTCACTCGGATGAACTGTTTGTGATGAGGTAAAATAACATAAATGGTTACATAGATCAAGATGTGTGTGATAGACCGCATACAGGCCACTAGGATGAACTGTGTGCGATAAGCAAAAATAACACAAACGGTTTCTCAGATCAAGATGTGTGTGATGTACACATGCCACTCGGATGTGTTGTGGGCAAACGGTTTCGGATAAAGAACTGTCAGGGACTGATGAAATCATCACCGATGGATTTGGTTGTTTATTTCATATGCGATGTGATTTGCTCAATCTGCCCACAAACATCTATGCTCTATTTAGAAGAACATGATTGCATAACCAAATTAAGCATCCAATACACGCATAACATTGGCGCACACCTCGGTCGTGGTTCTGCTTCTTAAGGTCCGGATATTAATCGTCAATTGCATATTGATGTCCAGATATTAATCGGCCATTGCATACTAAGGAAAAGATAGTACTACCAAAATAAGAGTCTCGATGTCATTTGCATGGTTGTATCACAAATGACAGAAATAGTACAAAGGTTCAAATTCCAGCATTACAAGGCTCAAATTCAAAGATTACAAGGTTCAAACCGATAATAGAAATGAAATTCAGCTTATGCAGGAAACTTTGTCATGCAGCTCTAGACGCCCGCGCTGATCAGTTGAACATGAACATATATGATAGGTTCATACTGATATTACTACTAGTTTCGCAACTTCAATATTTCTGCAAAGGGATCCGCCACTGACATGTCATTTATGGGCTTGGCATTAGGACTTCCGAATAGTCTGTCAAATGAAGTTACAAAACGAAATTGAGCTTCTGCAGAGAGTTTTCCATTCTGTCCTAGTCGCCGGAGCTGATCATCAAACCATTCTTTTTTGCGCGATAAATGTAGGGAAAATCTCATTATCTTTATCACACTTGCTCTCACAACAAAGAACCTGGCGAATATAATCTCCGGTAAGGTCCCTCGGTAGCAGTTCAAAGTAATTTCTGAGAGATGGAGATCAAGGCATTCGATGGGATTGCTATATTGTATCACATTATCCAAAGATTCAGAGCTTTTGTGTCCTTATAGTTAAGTACCAATATCTTTATTGTCCGTCCAGCTATTCAGGAAAGGAAGGCAATCGATTCAATCTACCGGGCCTAACCGTATCTGCGAAAGAAGAGAATGTATTAGTGCTTGGACACACAACGGACCTCTTACGATTTGCAGGGTTTCAAAATTTGAACTCCCTTGTGGTTAAAATTTAACATGAAAGAGCATCACCTCGACATATAGCTTCTCCAGGCACGGAAAGAATCTCAGCAATCTGACAACTTGGCCCAGATCGGGGCCGATAGATTCTACTGCTAAGACCTTCACTCCACGTAGATACGGGGTCAAGCTTGTCGATATGATTTTCTGGATGACAGACGAACATACATCTTTAATAGAGAGAGAAAAATGTTAATTCAAGAATGAGAAGAGGGCGATTGTTGTACCTGGACGGTTATGGATCCAAAAACAAGTTAAGATTAGTTGACGGGCGAGTAGCCAAACACTGTCAATTCCGGCCCATGAATGACCCTGATTCTTGTTGGACCTTGTTGATCAACAACAAGTAATCTCTCAAGTAAAGGTACGTCCACAATGACCATTTGGTGATTCACCTTGTGCGACCTCCTGTTGCAACACCAGCAATACACACAAATTGCCCGGAGACTCATGGAGGTGATGTGGAGGCTACTCAACCCATTGATCGCCTGAATATGAAGGTACTCGAGCGCAGTACAGCCGCGGAGCAGGCGCTCCATGTCGTCATTGGGGATACAGACAGCAACGAGCTCAAGGTGCTTCAGTCGAGGTAGCAAAAGAGCGGGATTTGCGTTAATCTGGGGGAAATGGCAGTTCAAGAACCTTGCGAAGCGCAGCGTTGGCGCGAGGCGCAGCACGGAGGGTGGCAGCGGGCACATATGTCCATCATTAAAATGGAGCTCCTCGAGATGATCTAGGGCTGGCGATAAGAACCAATCGTCAAGATTGGCTCGGTCCTTGCCATTGGAACGTAACTTGCCCATGGTAAGGCCTTTGATTGGGCCACAGTGCGTGCCGAGGATCTGGGATAATGCATCCAAGCATTTGTGATAGCCAGTGCAAAGCATGTGCTCGCTGATGATGCCGAGAGGGGCGCAGCGCCATAGGGGGCGCCACCTCCGAGAGAGGATGGTTGTGCACACGCCATCTTCGATAGGGAGGAGGAAGATGATGGCTCTCAACATATCGTCGGGGAGGTTGCTGATGAAGTCTACGCCTATCGGAGACGCTTGCGTTTCTGGCTCAGCCTGCCTCCGCTTGTTGGCAACCTCGACATCCACATCCGGAGAATGTCTGCCGACGTATCTTTCTGTCAAGAGTGGAGCAGTGGGAGGATAGTGATTATGTAGCTAGATCAGGGTAGAAGAATAGTGCATTGATAATTACAAGTTACTACTTACTAGGTAGGAACAATTTTAACAGATTAAGAAAATGAAATCCCAATTGGTTGCTGAAATACTACACAGTTACATTGATATTGCTACGCAAGTCAACATTCAGATACTACAAAGAACACTTACTTCCAACATAGCATGTATGGAGAATGTCGTCGGGCAAGTTAGCATTTATCGTATGGTAAGGCTCTTTTAGGTGCAGCGTAATTTTAGTGCCAGCTTTCAGTACATAAAACTTAGAAATTTCTCCCCAAAGGCCTTCTTCAAAGTAGGAGTGACAATCTTCATCAATTTTTACAGAAACAACGATTGTAAATCCATGGTTTGTGCTCAATATGACATCCCTGGAGTCTTCAGTTATGTAAAGGCAAAGATTAAGCGCTACAGTTGTCGTTGCAGCGCAAGGGATGTACTGCAGGAAATGATAAGATTGTTATAGAACCTGTTAACGTGATAGTATGAGAGTAGTAGTTAAAAGAATAGCATGCACATCAGTTGATTTGAAAGGACAAAAAATTACAAGTAAACAGATAATGTAACCATCATGTCGTGCAAATGTATATGAGAGTAAACGAAATAACAATACAACATTAATTTGCCTAATATAGAAGGATAAGGATAAAAAGAAGAAATCACATTTGACGTAAATGCTGCATGTGGCACGTTTTATCCAAATGTAGCAATCTATAGTATAGGTTCAGAAAATGAATAGTCCATGCATGTCAACCCAGGTAGTGTGAGATTGAACATACCGTCGCTCCGTGAAGTCGTCTGGTACGGTGAGATGGAACTCCTCGGTTTTTTGGCCGAGTCCGCTTAGCCCTGATGTGTCCTTGCACTGTACACTCTATGAATGAAAACCCTCACATCAGCTAGAAGAAACATGAATCCACGACGATTTTGGACGGGTGATTAAAAGGGGTCGACGGACTGGGATAAGAGACGAGCGGAAATATTTCAGTAGATTAGTTACCTGGTTCTTCATGGGGAAAAACAGTACCGAAGATTCCCCAATCGGGCGAGCTGGGTCGACAGCGAGCAGCGTCGAGAAAGTCAGTGCCGATAGGCCGCGGCAATTGGCAGTGGAGATATGTGGTGGCGTTTTGCGGCAGCCGGCGGCGGCGACAGTCGTTGAGCTTAGTGGTTGCCGTGGGGATAGGCGGTGACATGCATGGAGAGTCCTGGAGTACTAGTGTTAGTGTAGGTGCAACTGGGGTGGGGAGGGGGGCAGGGAGGGGAGCAGGTAAGGGTTTTGTGACGTGTGGGTGCTGAGTTTTTTTTCCAAGTGGTGCTGAGGGATTCTGTCCTAGAATAATGTGCTTCGGAGGAAACGGTTTATTAGATCCAACCCGTGTGTGATAAATCCTATATAAATATTACTCTCAAGTAAACTAGCACTTCGGTGTGATGGAGATACCGCATAATGAAAGTCGTCGCACAGTTTCAATCTCAGGAAAAAATATAATACACAAGCATAGATATAATACACACAAACTAGATAGATTCAATCCAACATTTTTTTCTGAAACAGTCAATCCAACATCTCATCTTCATGCTTAATGGTTAAGATTCTCCAAGAACTAGGCGTACGCGGCGTGCGCCATCCTGCGAGAATACTTCTGCTTGAAGGAGCCAGCGGCTCGTCCTCTTGCATGCGCCAGAACACTCGAGTACGTGTTGTTAATCTTATGGTTGCAGAACGGGCATCCATAGCCCCCATTCTTCCTGACACGCTTGTTGTACTTTCCAGCCATAAGCTCTCTGAGCCTTTGCCTCTTGAACCTCTCCTGGACGTATTCATCCTCGCTGTCCACATCGTCAGATAGCACCTATACATAGTAAAAAATGTGACGTCCGTATATTTTATAATGCGAATTCGCAAGGCAAAGTTTATGAAACATAAATTCGCAAGGCAAAGTTTATGAAACATACTATATCATGCGACAACGTGAACCCTAAATCGAAGCTAAATAATTTGATGCCAAAAGTTGGCACACCATGTTTTGGTAGCAAACCAATCAGCCTATCATATGTATTTACCAAAAATGGGTATATATGACAAACCAGTTCTCCGTCCGAGTCGTTGTCGTCGCTGGAGTGTTCGTCGGAGTTGTTGTGGACCTCCGGCTCCGGCTGGGGAAGCGCGGCGAAGGCGACAACGTCAAGGCCGCGCTGATGTCCGCGCGATACGTCATCTCCGATGATGGCAATCTCTGTGCCCACCTTCACGCTGTGCTCGGGTGCTTCGCCGGCACCGACGTGATTACTCCCTCCCATGGTGTAGGGAGGCCGCTGAGGACAATTGAGAACGGCGGCGAGGATGCTGGGGGTGAGAGAGGATTGTGTGTGGCGAGAATGTTAAAGCCGACGGATCGGGCGCGGTTAATAAAGGGGAGTTGGGACATGAGAGGGAGGCGGGCGGCGGTTTAAAGGGACGGCTCGCCTCCCGGTGAGGCGCCTGTGCGCCGGCCTGCTGGCATGCCCACCGTCAATTCACACGTCTGACTGCACGTCTCCCTGCGAAACTGCTTAGCGAACACACCTCCCATCAATTCAACCACCTTCTCACACGCATCCCGGTCAGCCTGCGAGGCGACCTGCTGCTAGCACGCATCTCGTCAAATCACATCTGCGTGCAAGGATCACGCTTGATACAGTTTGACCAACTTTAAAGAAAGAAATAGAAATAATTACCATGACAAATATATATGATGTGAAAGTACATTCAATAAGAATCCAATGGTAATAATTTTTAATTGTAAACGTCAACATTTTTTTCTAAATTTGGTCAAAGTTTACAAAGCTTGACTTTATCCAACGCTAATACGTGGAGTAAATAAAAAAAGTTTGGATTAGTAAACCGTTTGCGATGTAAACGTGACGGTTCTATGTTGCATTTACTAATAAGCCCCCGTTTGCAAGAAGCTTAGATGAAGACTTCTCTCAAATTGGACGATTTATTTACCACGACCTATAAGTTCCATATCATGAAATCATGTCAATGTTCATGAATTCTAGCTTAGCTGGGCGTTTGCTGCAAATTGATAGCCAACAGTCAATGTTTGCGGCCCCGAGAAGTTCGAAATTTATTGTTTTTCCTTCCATGGGGACTATAAACATGCACCCTACACAAAAAAATGAATTTCTAATCCATTCGGGTGCACAACCGCCTGTGCATATAGTTCAAATTTGAATGTTACAAATTAAATACCTAAGGAATCAATTTGATGTATGTAATGTCTTAATGTTCTTTACAAATCAAATTTTAACACTACACTCCTATTGTCACATGTGCACTACATAAAAAAGATTGACATGCATGCCTCGAAGTGACGGTGGTGTGGTGGGATGAGTGGGGGTGTGGGTCCGGCACACAATACGCGTCGTATGTGCGCCACCACGTGGGGTTGTCCGGTTAGTTAGGCATCAAGCTGACAACGGGGATTACTCAGGCGGGTATATTGGAGTCCCATCCCCGTCCCCATCACCGCCCTCCCATTCTTGTCACCGTCTCCGTACCCGTGCACGGGGATAAAATGTTTCCCATCCCCGTCTCGATCACCGCCCTCCCATTCCCGTCACCATCTTCGTACCCATGCGCGGGGATAAAATGTTTCCCATCCCCGTTGCCACTTCTTTATCCCCTTGGGGAAACCCAACATGCATTTAAGAACAACATTCGATAGTATTTCAGTAAAAAAAACAGTACTCCAACGCAAATAAACAATATGTTGTGGCTAAGTTTGGGATTTCTTAGGGATATTTGGGCAAGATGGGTGGGATATGTGGAAATTTGGGTGACCGAGGTCGCAAATTACGCGGGGTCTACTAATTAGAGAGCCCACATGTATGTACTTCATGGTTAAGGCGGGTAATGCGATGTATATCCCATCCCCATCCTCGTCCTGCACGCTGGGTAAGGTATTTGACCCACCATCTTCCCCATGGGAATTCAAGCTCGCACTTCTCCGTTGCCGGCGTTCTGGATACCGGGGTACCCAGACTTGCCTGTCTGCGGCCCAGGGCGTGGCCCACCTCGACTGCCGAGTAAGGCCCAGCGCGGCCTCGCTCAACACAAGGCCCTCGCGAGACCCCGAGCTCACGAGGGAAACAACGCCAGGACCCGCAGGAGGTTAGGCCTCCCCAGGCCTCCTCCTGAGCGGCGGAGACCTCTATGCAATGCTAGTCCTCAGGAGGTCAAGGATGACGACAGCGAGGCCAGGCGGGTGCCAGCGCGCCAGAGGGAACAGTTTCCTCTTTGGTGCAAAGGAGACAAGGACGAACGCAGGTTCCCAAGGAGCCCCGCCAAAGGTTTCCATTCCGGTGCAACAAGACCGGGTCAGCGAGCGCGGCAGGACGGATGTCACCAACGAGCCCACCACCGCGTCACCACCACCTACTTTGCAGGCGAAGACCACCTTTCGTCAGGATAGGGTGTACCTCCCGTCCCCCTTTGAATTTGGCCGTTGTGGGATCCCTTCCCGCCATTGCGATAAGGGAAGAGGACCCGGGCCGCTATAAATAGAGGCTAGGCTGCTCGGAGGAAGGGAGGTCGAACGAATGCACCCGCGGAGTAACACACCACTGAACTAGTTCATCCACAAACCTCCTCGTGAGGCAATCCACCAAAGGCAGGAGTAGGGTTTTACGCTTCGCAGCGGCCCGAACCTGGGTAAACCCTTGTGTGCCATCTTCTTCCTCGCCATCGAGCGGTGTTATCGTGTTGAGAGCTTGGAGGGGGCGAAGCTGTTGGGGAATCTTCGCACACGCCCCTGGGTTCGAACTCCTTAGGGTTTTGCGGAGCCCGAAATTCGACATTTCGCGCACCAGGTAGGGGGCGTGTCGGAGTCTTCAGCAAGCTTCGCTTCTTCTTCGCCTCATCGTGTCGATGGCCGACGCCCGACAAACTCCTTTCGGCCTTGGAGGATCCGCCTCCGCCAACCTCACCACTGCCGCCCAAGACCCGCGCCACGGCGGTGCGATGTTGGGCAGTCGTTACCAGGCCACCAACGTCGTTTCCACCACCGACGCCGCTTGTGCCGGCCAGGCGCAAGGCGGACGAGCGGCACCCACGGGACCGGCATCGCCCTGCACCCACGTGGGAGACCTCAACGCGCATGACTCGCTCCTGATGGCGAGTGAGATGCTTCGCCACCGCCCTACGCATGGGGGCTTCGACGCCTGGGCCGACCACATCGCCGAGTTGGTCGTCGTCGCAAGGAGGGCCTGGGTCCCCCACCTTCCTTCACGACCACCGGCGCTGGGCACCGGGGGCTCGCTAGCCGTGCCCGTCGCCCCACCTGCGGACGGCGTGCCCACTCCACTCCCGGGCGAGCCTGAGCGGGGCCCGCCGCACGCCGTACTTCTCCTTCTCCGGATCCCGGTGACCGGCTTCGGAGCGCCAGCCGGTCCCGCCAGTAGTGCCTTCGAAGGAGGTGCTGGGGTGCCCCGTGCGCACCTCGACGTGCGCACCCATACCCAAATGGATCATCAGCAGCCAGACTCGTCCCGGCGGGAGCGCGCCAACCGGCACAGGGAGCGGGCGGCTCAGGCTTCCGGCCAGGCAGGTAACCGTAATGGAGGCGCGATGGATAACCAGGGAGGCAACTCACGGCAAGACCCGCGTGGCCCACCCCACGGCGGCGGCAGAGGCAGGCAACATCGGGCGGAGGCCTGCCGCAGGAGGGTCTGTGGCCTGCGCGCCCAGGATGGTGTCATCCCGCGACCCGGGGAGACTGCCCTTGGTGCGCGCGGAGACGACTCAGGAGGGGGCCAAAGCCTCTATATGGAGGCCTACGTTCCGAGCTACGTCATACCTACGGAGGATCAGGCGCCCCCTGCAGGTGCCGGCACCCTCCCGGAATAAGGAGATGCCCCGGACGCTCTCCCCAACCGGGCATCGGGGCTTCCACGGAGGGAGCACCAGGCCAGGTTTATGCAAGCAAGGGAGAGGGGGGCGTCCTGGGAAGGGCGGGGGCGCGACGCAGCCGCCGTCCACACGAGCAAGCAGTACACAGCCGAGCCCAGGACCTCAGGAGCGACCGCCTGGGAGGATCGGCAAGACACGAGCAGCGCGGGCCACCCGTGGCAATGGGAGCGCCGTCACGTCCCTCCGGAGGGGAGGGCCTCATGAGGCCCGCAAGCCGAGGTCCGGCCGGCGCCACCACGCATCACGAGGCGGCTTCACCGACACAACACCTCTGCAGCTGCGCTGGGTGCATTGCGCTCATGTTTGGGCCGCGGGAGCGCAATCTCGCGGCTATGCGGGGAGCAATGCACTCAAGTTTGGGCTGTAAAGGCGCGCAACCGCCCAGTAATGCGTGGGATGGCTCTTAACCAAGTTGGGAGCACCTGGGCCATGCGCCTGGGGGCTTGCCCAGCTATCTTCGGCCGTGACACTCACACGTAATAATGAGTGGGCTGTATACGCCCGGAGCCGCCCGAGGACGCGGAGGGGTTCCCTCCCACGCCCAAGTGGAAGCCCCACGCTCCGCGCTGGTGGACAACACTGTCCTCCAATGACTATGCCCACGCAACGTGGATGCCCTACGCTCCGCGCTGGGGGAAGACGCAGGCGAAGACTAGCCTAGGTGTCGGACGCGGCTGTTGCTTGCTTCTTTTTGTGTTCGTATTGCCACTCTTTGAAATGAAATTTGAAGATTTCGCAACTCTGTTTGAAAAAGGGGTGGGAATTTTTCTCTTCGCGGTTTCTTTTTCCGGTCTTAAAATTTCTTTTCTCTGAATCGATACCTCGCCGGGGCCCGCGCACTTTGGCCTCTCCTTGTGGCCTCTTGGAGCAGGCCGGCAAGGACCTGTCGCCTCAGGGGCACTCATCGCTTAAACAGTCGACTCCCGCTCGGGGGCTCCGGCCGCGGCCCGGCATGACATCACGGAACCTCGGGAGGCCTAGGCGCCTCCCGGTGTGGCAGCCCACGGAAAGGTAAGGAAGTCGCTTGAGCGTCAAGGGGGACTCCTGAGCAACGTGCCTCAGGAGCCTCACCGATCACGTAGCTCCACGCGCCTTGGTCTCGTCCTGGTGATCCGGACGCCCCAACGGCGGTCGAGGTCTGCTCGGGATCGGGCCCCGCCAACGCAGAGCGCTACTCGAGCGTCAAGGGGGGGATCTCGGGCAATGCGCCTCGGGAACCTCACCGATCACGTAGCTCCGCGCCCCTTGGTCGCGTCCTGGTGATCCGGACGCCCCAATTGTGGCCGAGGCCTCGCCCCTTTGGTCTCGTCCTGGTGATCCGGACGCCCCAACGGTGGTCGAGGTCTGCTCGGGATCGGGCCTCGCCGACGCAGAGCGCCACTTGAGCATCAAGGGGGGATCCCGGGCAATGCGCCATGGGAACCTCACTGATCACGTAGCTCCGCGCCCCTTGGTCGCGTCCTGGTGATCCGAATGTCCCAATTGTGGCCGAGGCCTCGCCCCTTTGGTCTCGTCCTGGTGATCCGGACGCCCCAACGGTGGTCGAGGTCTGCTCGGGGTCGGGCCCCATCGACGCAGAGTGCCGTAAGGACTCCCGAACCATTCTGCACGCAAGGAAGAAGCCCCCCCTGGTGGGAACCTCGACCTCTGTGGACGCTCCAGCTACACCTCGCGATGCTCAAGCTCGCCACAACCCGATGAGCTAAGTACACCCACCTAGTGAAGCCAGGACCTTTTGATCAGACGATAGCCCGAATACCGAGCAATGGGAGTGTGCGCTAACATGATAATGCAGGTACTACGGCCCGCTGCATATTCCCACCAAGATTCTTGCGGTCCCAGGAGCAAGGAAGGGCAGCGAGAGGGAAGGAATCCGGTCACTCGCGGCAACGTCGCTAAGATTCTGGCCTCGGAGGCGGCACGCGCCCCCTCAGGGGGGCCCCTCCCGCGAGGGCCCGACGGGCGGCCATCGTCGGTCAAAGCGCGATACCCTCGCGGACCCCTCGAGGGGCGCCGAGCCGCGTCGGCCACACCGCAAGGGAGGCGAGACCGCACCATACAAGACAGGCAATCGACGGCTAAATAAGAGGAAGGGAAGGAGGAAGACAAAGGTAAAAACACGAAAGTTAACGCCCTCAGGGGCCGAATGTTGCTTAACATGACAGGACCAGGAGGAGAGAGCAAGGGAAGCCTATGCGGAGGAGCCGCTATTGCCATCCGGGCTGTCGCCCACCGCGGCGCCGGAGTCATCACCCTCGTCGGAGAGGGGCTCCTGGACGAACCACTCCACCAAGGACCCCACGTGTGGGCGCACCTCATCCCTGAGGGGCCTCTGGAGCTCCTCAGGCACCGGCTCCATGACGCGGAGGAGATCGAGCTCCGGGACGAAGCGGCGAAGGTTGGAGAAGACGCGTGTCAACACGAGGTCCAGGAGGTCGCGCGCACTGGACACATTGTCCTCGTCCACCAGGGAGACGCCGGTCTCTAGCGCCTCCACCACCTTGCCGAAGAAGTTGAGGTAGCCCCCGTCGCCGTGCGTGCACGGCAGCGTAGGGGCTTCTCCAACGAATCAGCTCACCGTGCCGACCGTGCGGTGGGCGATGTCCAGATACTGCTTGGCGCGCTGCGCCTCCAGCATCTTCGCATGGGCCGCCTCATCCTGAGTCTGGAGCGACGCCAGCTCCGCCTGAGCCTCTGCCTCACCCCTGAGCGCGGCCTGGAGGGCGGCCTCGGCGTCCGCCAGCTGGACCCTCAGCGCATCCGTCTCCTCCTGGAGCTCGTCGAGCCTACGCCTCTTGGGCGCGGGCGCCCTGGGAGGAGGGAACAATGAAGACCGGCGCGGCAGATGCGACTACAAGAGAAGGAAGCGGGTGACAAGGAACTTACTCATCAATAATGGCCCAGCGCCGGTGGGCTTGGGCCGGCCTTGAGAGTCCCCCACCACTGCTTCCGGGGGCCGCCGGTGGAGCCGGGGGCTCCGAGCGCTTCCCCGCACCTGCCGCGCTTCCACCGGACGCCATGTAGGAGCAAAGGAAAGGAGGAGGACAAGGAAGATAACTTGGAAGGAAGAGAAGCGAGAGGGCGCGTCAAGATAGCAAGACCCCCCGAGCGGGGCGGGTTTATAGGCGCAACCGCTGCCCGTGGGGCGTCGTGGGAAGTGGAGTCACCATGCACCTTGAGCGACGCTTGCCAGGCTCGATCGGCGTGCAATCCTGCCTCACGTCACTTCCTCTGCTCCCGTCGGGTCACATCCGCGTGGCCCGAGGCGGGGGAGGACGCAAGGGGCAAGCCGCATTCAAAGAAGGGCAATGATTGCCGAAGAGGCACGCAGACCTCGCGTCAGCTCGACTCAAGGCGGTTCCCGACGTCTTCGGGGAGCCGAGACGGCCACGTCTCATGGTGCGCCACACGTCGAGTCAGGCCCGCAGGCGATTGGGGCCCACGGTGCTTCGGGCCATCCCCCGTGGCTTCACCCCGAAGCTAGCTCGAGCGCGCCTCGGTCCCGGGGGCTACTGTCGGTGTTCTGGATACTGAGGTACCCAGACTTGCCTGCCTGCGGCCCAGGGCGTGGCCCACCTCGACTGCCGAGTAAGGCCCGGCGCGGCCTCGCTCAACACAAGGCCCTCGCGAGACCCCGAGCTCGCGAGGGAAACAGCGCCAGGACCCGTAGGAGGTTAGGCCTCCCCAGGCCTCCTCTCGAGCGGCGGAGATCTCTATGCAACGCTAGGCCTCAGGAGGTCAAGGGTGACGACAGCGAAGCCAGGTGGGCGCCAGCGCGCCAGAGGGAACAATTTCCTCTTTGGTGCAAAGGAGACAAGGACGAACGCAGGTTCCCAAGGAGCCCCGCCAAAGGTTTCTATTCCAGTGCAACAAGACCGGGTTAGCGAGCGCGGCAGGATGGATGTCACCAACGAGCCCACCACCGCGTCACCACCACCTACTTTGCAGGCGAAGACCACCTTTGTCAGGATAGGGTGTACCTCCTGTCCCCCTTTGAATTTGGCCGTTGTGGGATCCCTTCCCGCCATTGTGATAAGGGAAGAGGACCCGGGCTGCTATAAATAGAGGCTAGGCTGCTCGGAGGAAGGGGGTCGAACGAACGCACCCGCGGAGCAACACACCACTATACTAGCTCATCCACAAACCTCCTCGTGAGGCAATCCACCAAAGGCAGGAGTAGGGTTTTACGCTTCGCAGCGGCCCGAACCTGGGTAAACCCTTGTGTGCCATCTTCTTCCTCGCCATTGAGCGGGGTTATCGTGTTGGGAGCTTGGAGGGGGCGAAGCTGTTGGGGAATCTTCGCACACGCCTCTGGGTTCGAACTCCTTAGGGTTTAGCGGAGCCCGAAATCCGACATCCGTGCCCTAATATAGTAAACACCCATGGGGATGCGGGTACCGGTTTTAACCATTGACAGCTTCAGGTGAGGCACACATGCCATGTCAAAAGTCATGCATTGGGTATATATTTAAAGCATCTAGATCATGACCTTTTCATGCATATGTTTGTATCTCATGCATGCGGAGGTGGTCCTCGTACACTCACTCATGCGATTACCACCGACACACCCATTCATTGCCCCCGCGTGGTCTATCACCTTCGATGGCGTGCGCGAGAGGGGTTTGATCAAAGGTGGATTTATCTTAGTCCATGTTTCGTCGAATATCATGGTGAGATTACGGACGAAAGTTTGGGCGCATGTGTGCATGCGCGTGCTCATTTTACAAGTTGTGAACCTCCGTTTTTTCCGATTTGCGAAGGTGCCACATGAAAGGTGTGCATTGGGTATTCAAAACATCACACAACACCTTCGTACATATGTTAAGGCAGCATGGAGGCGGTGGTTGTCCCCGGAGACACCGCCCCCTTGCACAATTGTTAGTATCACTCCCATCTGTGGCCTCACGTACTTTTTTACCGCAACGAGAGAGGTTAATTATTGTGGATTCTTTTTTGGTCGATGTTTGCGGTAGGCCATGGGTGTGAGATTACATGGTATAATTTGAGTGCGTGTAGTGTACGCATGAATGTCTCTCCCATCGGCTCGAATGGGGGGGTATATATATACCACGCGTCGTGAACCTCGCTTTTCGTGTGGACTTTAAGATTCCCGAGGAAGGTGTGCCACACTAAAGTTTGTGTGCTGGGTATGTAAACATCACACAACACTTCCATGCACGGTGATTGTCTTTGGATACTCCTTCGCGAGGTTGTCGTTGGAAAGTCCATTACTGGGCCCGCGTGGATGTCGATCACATTGACTAACAATGAGAGAGAGGTTACCATGGTGGAATCTTCAATTGTTTTGTGTTATGGTATACATTATCTAGGTCATTTGAGTTTCCTTAGCCAAGTCTGAGCACACGCCTACGAATGCGTGAATCGTTCCGATCGACGCTCGGCATACTAGTTGTACGTGTCATGAACACTCGCTCGGGGGGCTGGGGAGGGACTTTCATTCAAACGCAACACAACATTTCCGTACACATGTTTTGCACCACCAACGGGTGATGGTTGTCTTCCACACTCCACCGCGTGGTTAATTATCGGCGCCACGCCCATTCATGGGCCTCGGTGGACTTCCATCCTTTCGATCGACAACGGGAGAGGTTTGAACAAAAGTGTTGATTCTTTGGTCGAGATGTCCGTGTTTCGAGGCGCACGGGCCATAGTCCATCTTTGACCGGAAAAGAGATGGTGTGGTTCAACCATGCTGGATTCATGTATATGTTTCATTTTCGTTTTACGACATGAGTGATACGCAATACCTGTTTGGGGGCATGTATTCATGGCTAGGATTCCCCCTCCACCGACACGAAGTGGCGACGGAGGAGACATGTGCCACATCAAAGTTGCGCATTGGGTATTTTGAACGATCAAACCACCCTGTGCATACATATTTTTGTTCCACATGCCGGTGTGTATGTTTTTTTTGAGACAACGCAGGCGTGTATATGTGTTCTGACCCCTTTCCAGCATTTTTTTGACGAAATTCTCCTTTATATTATTATTCCAGGAGTAAATAGAAAACGATTCGAATGTAACAACCATTTGCGATTGTACACTCAACAGAAACCATTCCATCCGCCACTGGCACATCAGCACGGTCCACTGGTGGGCGCCGGACACGATTGGGTTCCACGAGACTTCCCTCGTAAAAATATCTACCACCTTGAGCCATTTGAAAAATGGCGGTTTCGCGGGTTTTTCCTATTTGATAGCACACACTTATTATGTTTCGGCTGTGTGCGATGTTTGTTGCTCCCGCCCTGGCCGTGCCGCTTCAATCCCGTATTCTAAATTTTCAGTAGCCCCGACATTCCCGCCGAGTAAAATTTTCAGTAGCCGCGTGGCATTTCCTCAAACACCACCTACCCCCCCTCCCCACCACAAAACCTCTACTCAGATAACGTAAAAAAAAGGAAAACCTCCGCTCCCGCTCGCACCACTCCTCTCCCTCGCTCGAACCATAGCTAGCCCGCCGCCGCCGCCCCCGACTCCACCGTCATCCTCTACATGCCTTCCCGTGACTATCTCTAAGTCCTCATGAAGATCCATCACAAGGGGGTTGGACTAGAGTCGTCTATGCAATCGACAGTAGTGCTCCTCCATGTCGAATAATGCACGCGCAACTCTGGTCCACCCCGTAGTGTCGGCCTGCGAAGCACCCTCTTTCCCGCAGATCCCCATCCCCATCCACACCCACACTCCAGAGTGTCGCTGCATCATCCCGGCTATGCTTCCCGGGGAGCTGGAGGAGCGAATGGCCAAAAAGAGGTATATCGAGGCCTGTCCGCTAGACGACGGCGAGTTGGCCGCCGAGGCCCCCAAACGCGGGCTATGACACAGGTTAAGTATATCACCCCCGCCCCTTCGGGTTCAACCTCCTTGGATCTCCTCCACCCCCCCCCCCCCGCCCCCGCGCTGATCTAATCTGCTTCGTTGTCAGGGTTTTGCCTTCATCGCCATCGAGACCCTTTTGTCATTACTGAAGGTCGCGTTCTATATATATGGCGGTGGCTCGGCATCGTCAGCTGCCAAGTCAGACCTCATTGACGATGACGACAAGGCGCCCTATCAGTCTCTTCCAAGGGGAAATAGCCCATCCACGACATCAGGGACGTCACCCTGCAGACGTGCTCTTCCAAAGGCAAGGAGATAAGCTGCCACAACAGGGAGCGCACGGTGCGCACCCCCACTCCAGGCTATTCCAAGGGGTATGAATTGTTCAAAAGTGCAATTTGATATGCTGGAGTATGAGTTGTTCAGTTCAATTTCAGTGCTGATGCGTTTGGTTGTCCGTAGTAAGCATATACCTCTTTTAGCGTGATATGTGGTTGTTTGTAATGAACATATGTCCAGTTTCATTGCTAGATTTGGTTGTTCAATCATACAATTGGTTCCCGTTAAAGGTGGTGTATTTAACACACCCCCGTTTATTTCAGTTTTCGCACAATGTGATGTTGAATCATACAATTTGATGTTTAAGCACATGGTGCGTTCTATCTTCTATGCAATTTCAACATACTGATATGAATGGCTGTTTGGTTGCTGTTAAGTCTGTTGTAGTGAGCATATGCTTCCTTTAAAGGTTTTTTGGTCGTTAGTGGTTATGATTTGTCCAGTTTCAATTGCTATATTTGGTTGTTTGTAGTATGCCTCTGATCTACTCTGCTTTGCTGTCAGGAATGTGCTATGCTGGAGTATGAATTGTAATGTTCAAAAGTGCAATTTGATATGCTGGAGTATGAATTGTTCAGTTCAATTTCACTGCCTATGTTTGGTTGTCTGTAGTTAGCATATACCTATATTTGGTTGTTTGTAGTATGCATCTGATCTACTTTGCTTTGCTATCAGGAAATTTCCTTCATCGCCAACGGGACCCTTTTGTCATTTATGGAAGTCGCGTTCTATGGCGATGTTTTGGACTCGTCAGCTACCAAGTCAGGTCTCATTGACGACAACAACTTGTCGTCGACAAGTGCGCCCTACGCTCGAGTATGAATTTTTTAGTTCAATTTCACGAGCGCCTATGTTTGGTTGTCTGTAGTGAGCATATACCTTGTTTAGCTGTTTTTGGTTGTTTGTAGTGAACATATGTCCAACTTCAATTGCTAGATTTGGTTGTTCAATCATACAATTGGTTCCAGTTAAAGCTGGTGTAGTTAACATGCCCCTGTTTATTTCGGTTTTCTAACAATGTGATGTTCAATCATAGAATTTGATGTTTAAGCACATGTTACGTTCTATGCAATTTCAACAATACCGACATGAATGACTATTTGGTTGATGTAGTATGCCTTGTTTATTTAGTTATACACCGCCTGTTTTTTTTCACTCTGTGATGTTCAATTATACAATTTGATGTTTAAGTACAAGCTTTGTTCTATGCAAATTCAACAATACAATTATGAATGACTTTATTTGGTTGTTGCTAAGCCTGATGTAGTGAGCATATGCCTATTTTAATGGTTTTTGGTTCACATGGCTATATTTGTTTCCCATGTTATACTCCCTCCGCCCCATAATAAAAGACGCTAATACATCCAATATGTTTGTGCATTGGATGTAATTAGATCTTATATAGTGGGACGGAGAGAGCATCATGTGAGGTAACTAATAAAGATTGCTATTACAATGGGTCAAAATGTGGCAATTAAACTATTTATTTACAGTGTGTCCAAGACAACGGTCTTATGAAGTATATTAAGTCAGAACTATGTACCCTTTTTACTACACATAATGAGTTGTTAGATGACAATCTCTGTATCTTTTTCCTTTGCAGTGGTTCCCAACGTAGTCTACCCAAGATCACCTCTCAAAGTACATGATTGTGGGACATGCAAATGTACATGTATTTCTACCAGACTAAAATGACTATCTGGAAGTCATGAAGATATTGAAGGATGGGCGGTCGACCATCACAAGGGATTGGGCTAGAGTCGTGTGTGCAGACGACATGGAGGAGGGCACACTACGGGCATTCCGCTTCACCTTTTACAGCAATCAGAATATATTTTGCCTCTTTCTTTGCCGTCTTTAATACAAGTATTCATCCGTCGTTCATCATTCTTTATTTGGTGCTTATGTAATTCTTTCGTTGACGTAATTCTTGAGCGTATGTACCTGTGAATGGAATAATGCATTGGTTGATGAACCTATCTATGTATATGTAAAAAGCTATTCCCTACTTTCAAATTCAAATTATGTACAATTTTAAATTGTAGCGATTAAAATAATAATAAAATGCTCTACGGGTCATTACGCCGCACACGGTTTGTAAGTCTCAACGTTTGTCATATACCTCAAGATCCGACACGTTTCATAGATAGAAAACGTGTGCGACCATGCACACAGTTGCCGTTTGCGAACCGTGTGTGATTTCAGATAATATAACAAACGGTGCAACCGAATGCAACGTTGGTGATACAATCTCTGTCGCACACAGTTTAAAATGATGAACTGTTTGTGATGTAGTATGCATCGCAATCGTTGGACCACAGAATAGCGCGTGCGATACTTATCCTGTCGGACGCGAGTACTATGTTTCTTAAACCTATCCGATACTTGTACAACGTTTAAATTATAGTCTTAGTTAAATATCGCCAACGGTTCGTCCAATATAAGTGTTTGTGATATACCCCTTATCATACACGCTTCATAATCGTGAACTGTTTGTGATTAGGTGCACATCGTAAACGGTGAGCCACAGAATAACGCGTGCGATGTTAGTGTGATCTCACACGAGTTGCAAGGATGGGTCGTATGGGAAGTCCACCATATCTCAAACGGTTGACCGGTGACTCTCGTTTGTGATAGATGCGGACATCCCATACGCTTAGTTTTGCCAAACGTCTGCGTTCGTTGGACACCATCGCCGACGATTATTCTGTGTCGTGTGGGATGGACCCCCCCCCCCCCCTAAGCTTGGGGATGCTACACATCCCACCTCTCTTCATCAACAATTATCGGTTAGCCTATGTTGAGCCTAAATTTTTATTCGTTCACATGATGCATGCTATTCTTGGAGTGCTATTTTTCTTTTGCTTGCTGTTTAATAAAATACTTAAGATCTGAAATTCTTAGATGAGTGAGTCTTCACATAGTTATTAAAATTTTTGACTACTCATTGATCTTCACTTATATCTTTTTGGAGTAGTTTGTCAATTTGCTCTAGTACTTCACTTATATCTTTTTAGAGCACGGTGGTGTTTTATTTTATAGAAATAATTGAACTCTCGTACCTCACTTATATTATTTTGAGAGTATTTAAACAGCATGGTAATTGGTTTAGGTTATGAATTTAGTCCTATTATAATGGGCATCCAAGAGGGATATAATAAAAACTTTCATATAAAGTGCATTGAATACTATGAGAAGTTTGATTACTTATGATTGTTTTGAGATATAAAGATGGTAATATTAGAGACATGCTAGTGAGTAATTGTGGATTGGTAGAAATACTTGTGTTAAAAGTTTGTGATTCCCGTAGCATGCACGTATGGTGAACCGTTATGTGACGAAGTCGGAGCATGATTTATTTATTGATTGCCCTCCTTTGTGTGAAGGTCGGGATCGCGCGATGGTTAACTCCTACCAACCCTTCCCCTAGGAGCATGCGTGTAGTACTTTGTTTTGATAACTAATAGACTTTTGCAATAAGTATGTGAGTTCTTTATGAGTAATGTTGAGTCCATGGATTATACGCACTCTGACCCTTCCACCCTTGCTAGCCTCTCTTGTACCGCGCAACTTTCGCCGGTGCATTAAACCCACCATATACCTTCCTCAAAACAGCCACCATACCTACCTATTATGGCATTTCCATAGCCATTCCGAGATATATTGCCATGCAACTTCCACCGTTCCGTTTATGACACGCATCATCATTGTCATATTGCTTTGCATGATTATGTAGTTGACATCGTATTTGTGGCAAAGCCACCGTTCATATTTTTTTATACATGTCACTCTTGAGTCATTGCACATCCCGGTACACCGCCGAAGGCATTCATATAGAGTCATATTTTGTTCTAAGTATCGAGTTGTAAGTAAATAAAAGTGTGATGATCATCATTATAGAGCATTGTCCCATGTGAGGAAAGGAAGATGGAGACTATGATTCCCTCACAAGTCGGGATGAGTCTCCGGACTTTACAAAAAATAAAAGAGGCCAGAGAAGCCCAAATAAAAAAAAGGCCAAAGATGCCCACCAAAAAAAAGAGAAAATAAAAAAATGAGAGAAAAGAGAGAAGGGGCAATGCTACTATCCTTTTTCCACACTTGTTCTTCAAAGTAGCAACATGATCTTCGTGATAGAGAGTCTCCTATATTGACACTTCCATATACTAGTGGGAATTTTTCATTATAGAACTTGGCTTGTATATTCCAATGATGGGCTTCCTCAAATTGCCCTAGGTCTTTGTGAGCAAGCGAGTTGGATGCACACCCACTTAGTTTCTTTTTTGAGCTTTCATACACTTATAGCTCTAGTGCATCCATTGCATGGCAATCCCTACTCACTCACATTGATATCTATTGATGGGCATCTCCATAGCCCGTTGATACGCCTAGTTGGTGTGAGATTATCTCCTTCTTTTTTAGTCTTCTCCACAACCACCATATTCTATTCCACCTATAGTGCTATGTCCATGGCTCACGCTCATGTATTGCGTGAGAGTTGAAAAAGTTTGAGAACACTAAAGTATGAAACAATTGCTTGGCTAAAACCGGGGTTGTGCATGATTTAATACTTTGTGTGATGAAGATGGAGCATAGCCAGACTATATGATTTTGTAGGGATAACTTTCTTTGGCCATGCTATTTTGAGAAGACATGATTGCTTTATTAGTATGCTTGAAGTATTATTGTTTTTATGTCAATATTAAACTCTTTTTTTGAATATTATGGATCTGAATATTCTTGCCACAATAAAAAAGATTACACTGATAAAAATGTAGGTAGCATTCCACATCAAAAATTCTGTTTTTATCATTTACCTACTTTTTGGGTCATTATTTACCAATTTATAATATTTTTGAGCACCAACCTATTGACCTAGTGCCCAGTGCCAGTTGCTGTTTTCTGCTTGTTTTTGCCTTTGCAGGTTTACTATACCAAACGAAGTCCAATTGCCACGAAACTTGTTGACGATTTTTTCTGGACTATATGAAGACCTAGAAGCTTCGGAAGGAAGCCAGGAGGTAAACGAGGGCCGCACCACACATCAGTGCGCGCCTTGGGGGGCACCCTGATATGTGGTGGCCCCACGGGCATCCCCCGACGTCCCTCTTCGGCCTATAAATTCCCTAAAATCCTAAAAAAACATAAGCAGTCCCGAAACCCTTTTTCCGCCGCCGCAAGTCTCTGTTCCGTTGCGAGGCCATCTGGAGCTCCGTTCCGGCACCGTGCCGGAGTGGGGATCATCAACCTCGCTGCCCTCATGATGATGTGTGAGTAGTTCACCACAGACCTACGGGTCCATAGCTAGTACCTAGATGGCAATCTATCTCTCTCTTATGATCTTCAATACAATGGTCATCGCATCTTCGCTCTGATCTATCCGATGCAATCCTATTGTGCGGTGTGTTTGTTGGGATCCGATGAATTGTGGATTTATGTCCAGATTATTCATGAAAAGTATTTGAGATGCCTCTGAATTATATTATCTCTTAAGTGCATGATCATTATAGCTTCGTAATGCTCTCCGATCTATTGATGTGCTCTGGCCAAGTAGACTGATATTTCATAGGTGGGAGTGGTGCGTTGTGGTAGGTTCAACCTGGCGAGTTTTTATATCCGAGTGACAATGTAGGGGACAAGATGTGTCTTTGTGTTGTTTCTACTAAGGATAAAATGATGGGGTTCATTCATATTGTTTGAGTTTACTTTGTCTACATCATGTCATCGTTCTCCAAGCATTACTCTGTTTTACTTAATACTCTAGATGCATGCTGGATAGCGGTCGATGAGTAAAGTAATAGTAATAGGTGCAGGCAGGAGTCGGCCTATTTGCTTATGAACATGATGCCTATATACACATGATCATTGCCGTGAAAATCGCATAACTATCCGCTTTTCTATCATTTGCCCAACAGTATTTTGTTTACCCACCGTATGCTGCCTACATGAGAGATGCCACTAGAGAACACTATGGCCCCCGGGTCTATTCACTAATATATTTGCAAACGCTATTATTACCTCCCTGCCTTTATTTATTTTTTATTTCTTTTTCTTTTATCAACAATTATCTACACAACTCATTTGCTTGCAAATAACGAGATCAAGGGGATTGACAACCCTCTTGCCCGCGTTGGGTGCAAGTCATTTGTTCATTTGTGTGCAGCCGCTGAAGACGGTTGAGGATAGATATTCCTATTGGTTCCATAAACCTTGGTTTCATAACTGAGGTAAATACTTATCCAGTTTGTGCTGCAATTACCCGTTCCTCCTCATGGAAAACCCAACGCAGATCACAAGCATCAGCAAGTCTCGGTTCCGCCGTGTGCCCATCTGGAGCCCTGTTTCGGTGCCCTGCCGGAGGGGGGGTCGATCCTGGAGGGCCTCTACATCAACCTTGTTGCTCCCATGGTGATGTGTGAGTAGTTCCCTATAGACCTACGGGTCTGTAGTTAGTACCTAGATGGCTATATCTCTCTCTCTTGATCTTCAATAAAAAAACGCATCTTCGCGGTGATCTATTCGATGTAATCACTTTGTGCAGTGCGTTTGTTGGGATCCGATGAATTGTGGGTTTATGTTCAGATTATTCATGAAAAAGATTTGAGTCTTCTCTGATTTCTATTATGATTCTTATTTGCATGATTATTATAGCTTCATAAATCTCTCTAATCTATTGAAATAGTTTGGCCAACTAGATTGATATTTCTTTAGTGAGAGGGGTGCGTTGTAGTGGGTTCAACCTGACGGATTTCTATATCCCAGTGACAAAGTAGGGCACAAGATACGTCTTTGTGTTGTTGCCACTAAGGATAAAACTATGGGGTTAATTCATATTGATTGAATTCTCTTTGTCTACATCATGTCATTGTTCTCCAAGCATTACTCTGTTTTACTTAATACTCTGGATGCATGTTGGATAGCGGTCAATGGGTGGAGTAATTGTAATAGGTGCAGGCAGGAGTCGGCCTATTTGCTTATGGACATGATGCCTATATACACATGATCATTGTCGTGAATAAAGATTGCATAACTATGCACTTTTCTATCAATTGCCCAACAGTAATTTGTTTACCCACTGTATGCCTAGTACATGAGAGAAGCCACTAGAGAACACTACGGCCCCCGGGTCTATTCACTTGTAAATACACAAAAGCCTTCAATACCTTTGTGCCATTTATTTACTTTTATTTTATTTTGCAATTTACAATATCCATCTATCATCCATATACTTCACTAGCTTGCAAATAACGAGTCCAAGGGGATTGACAACCCTCTTGCCCGCATTGGGTGCAAGTGTTTGCTCCTTTGTGTGCAGTCGCTGAAGACGGGGGTTGAGTGTTACTCCTATTGGTTCGATAAACATTGGTTCTCTACCGAGGGAAATACTTATCTATATTGTTTTGCATCACACGTTCTTCTTCACGGAAAACCCAACACATATCACAAGTACCAGGAAGGATTTCTGGCGCTGTTGCCGGGGAGTATCACCAACCTACTATCATGTAACTTCGCACAAATTATCAATCACTTGTTATACTTTTTATTTGCTGTTATATTTTATTAGTTTCATAAAAATCAAAAATACAAAAATATTCATCTTTGCTAGTTGCCAGTTTACTTCTTTGCTTGCTACTATGGCTAGTTCCCCTCCGGACATGCCTCACCCTCCTTACTTTGGAGAGGGTTCCCCTATCTTGGATTTTAAGAAATTGGGTGATGAGTCCCTTAAAGAATCTTGGGATAGATTACTAGAAATACAAATGAGAGCTAATCCCAAAAGTCATATCAAATTGCTCCTTAGAAGTTTTTATGTTGGTCTATCCTTATCTCATCAACGTGTCTTGGATCCTATGTTCGAAAAAGATTTCCTTGGGAATAATGCTTTTGACACATATTAAAAGGTTAAAAAAATATTTGGACAACCCAAACTAGAAACCATTGAACCAACCATATTGGTGTACTTCCGCCAAACCGAGTTAATAAAGGAAACTAAAGCCATTATGGAAACCAATTTTAAAGGGTTATACAACATGTCTACTAAAATCAATGGGAACATAGTAATGCAAAATAAGAAATTTGACACTATGGACCAAAGGATTGATGCTCTTAGTATTTTTAAAGATGAAATGAAAACTCTCAATAACAAGTTTGAACAACTTGTTAGTGTCAAAGATGACCACTTGAAACTATGCAATATGCCTAGGTAGGGGCGTAAAACAATAGCGCTAGTTGGGAGGCAACCCAATAGTTATCTTTATTTTTCTTCTTTTTACTTTATGTTTTTTTTTGATAACATGATTATTGCCTCTTTAATTATTGTGGTTTTATGTTTAAATTAGTGTTTGTGCCAAGTAAAGCCTTTGGGATGACTCACAAGATGAGTAGAATTGATACGGTGCCAAATCAGAAACTTTAGCGTCCAGTGCAGAATTTCTCTAATTTTACTAGAATGTATTTTTAATCTGAATTTTTTACAAAGTATTTATGTACAAATTATTCAGGTTTTCCTAATTTTTCAGAATTTTAGAGTTACATAAGTATAGGTTCTCTACAGATCTTTAGAGACTGTTCTGTTTTAGACAGATTCTGTTTTTTGCTTGCATGTTTTGCTTGTTTTGATGATGCCATGGATTGTATCGGGGGGTATAAGCCATGGAGAAGTTAGAATGCAGTACCTTATGCAATAATAAAAGAATAATCAATTTATAACAGTAACTAAAGTATTTGACATGTTTTCTATACTAACGGATCTCACGAAGGTTTTGTTGAGTTTTGTGTGCTGAAGTTTTCACGTTTTGGTTGCTATCACGAAGGATTAAGGAATAAGGAGCGGAATGAACCTAATATTGGGGATTACCAAGGCACCCCAAGGTAATATTCAAGGAAGACTCAAGCGTCTAAGCTTGGGGATGCCCCGGAAGGCATCCCCTCTTTCGTCTCAATCCATCGGTATGTCACTTGGAGCTATATTTTTATTCATCACATGATATGAGTTTTGCTTGGAGCGTCATTTGATTTAGTTTTCTGTTTTTTTTTGCTTTTCCACACTCATTGTTTGCTGGAAAGACCCACTTGAGAGAGACACAAGATCACCATAATTTGTTAGAATACTCTTTGTGCTTCACTTATATGTTTTGAGCATAGAGGTTGCTCTAGTACTTGACTTGTATCTTTTAGAGCATGGTGGCGTATAGATTTTATAGAAATGATTGCACTCTCGTTCTTCACTTATATTTGTTTGAGAGTTAATAAATAGTGAAGGTAATTTGCATGGGTTATAAGACTAGTCCAAAAATAATAGGTATCTAACGAGTGTATAATCAAAACCACATGTAGCGCATAAAAGAGAAATTGTGGGTTAATGATATTGATGTGGTAATATGAAAGGGCATGGCTGCATGATCATTGGTTAGTAAAAGTATTGTGAATTAGAGGGTGTTAACTTGCTATTCATCTAAATATTTTTTATAGCATGGTGATGATGTGTGAGCATACTTATTCTTCGTTGAAAACCTAGTGTTGTTTAAGTCGGAGGCGCGCGATGGTTAACTTCTCCCAACCTCCTCCCTAGGGGCATGCGAGTAGTACTTTGCTTCAAGAGAGCTAATAAAATCTTGCAATAAGTATGTGAGTTCTTTACGACTAATGTGAATCCATGGATGTACGCATTCTCACCACCTCATATTTGCTAGCCTCTTTGGTACCGTGTGATGACCCACAAGTATAGGGGGTCAATCGTAGTCCTTTCGATAAGTAAGAATGTCGAACCCAACGAGGAGCAGAAGGAAATGACAAGTGGTTTTCAGCAAGGTAATTTCTGCAAGCACTGAAATTGTAGGTAACAGATAGTTTGATAGCAAGATAATTGCTAACGAGCAAGTAACGGTAAATAAAGTGCAGCAAGGTAGCCCAATCCTTTTGTGGCAAAGGACAGGCCAGGACAGTCTCTAGTAATAGGCAAAGTGTTTTTGAGGGTACACGGGAATTTCATCTAGTCACTTTTATCATGTTGGGTTGATTCGTGTTCGCTACTTTGATAATTTGATATGTGGGTGTGATGCGACCGTCGATAGAGAATCAACGACGTGAATAATTTTTCCAATCTTTCACGGTACACTATTCTCAGATGCAATCCTTCCTGTCTGACTTCCCAAACAAACAAGCAGCAAAAACAATACGGAACAGATCGGAAACTAGGTTTACTAGATGCAAACCTAATTAAACAACACGCACACCCTCTTCAGGAAGAACGTGGACGGCTCTGAAAGAACCAGCAGCAAACTAGAGGCCTCGCCTCCAATCTCCTCGCCGAAACACACAAAGAATTCAACTTTTCAACTAGTATCAAATAGTCAGGGGAAGATACCCCGTCTTGACTATGTCCATACCATGGAAAATAACCTAGTAGCTCCTCCCCACTCCCCCGTACACGGCCGAAGCCGGCCTTTTATATAGGCGAGAAAAATAACCACGCAAAACCGACTTAAACAAGACAAATACTAGACGGACTCTCTCTCTCTCATATCTTCCTAATCACATCTTAACTAATTTAATTATCTGGCGGTGTTGATCACAAAAGACAGAACACACTAGTACTATTGAGAAGGAAAACGCATGCATCCTTGAGTGGATTTAGACTTTGAGACTGATGTCAAAATAGTTTGACTTCATCTTTCCCTTTGTAGCATGATTGCATGGGGTTTGGAACGTAGGCTTCACTTCCTTCTCATGTAAAATTTGAAACGCCATTGTGCCAATTTGTAATACCTGTATCTCCGGAGCTGAGCGCATCATGGCTAGACTTCCTTTATCTATTGAATCAACAGTAACAAATTGATTTCTTTTTTCAGTGCGTTTAGCTGGTACAACATACTTCTCCGGCAATAAAACATTTTTCTCCATAGGCAGTGTCACATCATCCTCCCTTCCTTGAAAGAAAACCGTCCTCGGTTTCGATCTATACTTTGCCGATTTTTTCTTGAACACTTCAACGGTACACATAATATCCTTCGCATCCTTAGGAAGAATAGCATAGAACTCACACTTATGCATAAAAGTGTACTTGTTTGTTCTTCCATGATGAAGAGCATTAACATCATGCTGCCACGGACGCCCCAAAATAAGATGACAAACATGTAGTGGCATAACATCGCATTCCACCTTATTAACATAGCCATCAACACAAAAAGGATCCTTCACCCTATGTGTTACCTTCACTTTGCCCACATCTTTATCCACTTCATATAGTATGGTCTTGGATGCTCCCATGTTGGCAACGAAAAAGACTCCACCACATCCTTGCTAATCATGTTGCTAGCACTGCCACCATCAATTATTAGTTTGCAAACCTCTCCCTTGATGGCACACGCACTTTGAAAAATACTCCGTCATTGTCCTTGTTCAACAATGACTTTGTCATCTCGCTCGACCTTATGTGCTAGCAAACTCTCCATATCAGGATCATCTTGAGGATAACACAATATGGTATCACCATGACCTCTTTCGATTCCATCCTCTAACTTAGGGGTCTCATCTTCAGATTCTGAAATATATTCCGCATCAACAAGTAGAACCCTTCGTTGATTGGAACATTCATGCTTCATGTGTCCACGTCCTCCACACTTGTGGCAAATAATATTACGATGATGAGATGAAGTCGCATTAGATGAAACGTGAGAAACCTCCTTTGATGCAGCTGCCACTTTGCTTTGTTCAATGCTTCCCGACTTATAAGAAGTAGCCGGTTTAGCACTAAACCCACCATCAATAGGAGAAGAACCACGTCCCCAATGTTGTAAGTTGGACGAGTCTTTGAAGCTTGCTTCTCCAATACCCAACGTTCAGCACGCTCCGCTTGATGAAGTAACTCGTGAATATCATTATATTGCATTAAATCAACACGGTCACGAATCTTTTCTTCTAACCCCTCAAAGAATCGTACCATGGTCGCCTCCGCAGACTCGCGTACAGCTGTGCGGATCATCAAAACTTGCATCTCTTTGTAGTACTCATCAACTAATTTTATACGTTGCACTAGACGACGCAATCTACTATGAAGCTGACGAGTGTAATAAGTAGGCACAAAACGTTCCATCATGACTCTCTTCATCTCAGCCCATGTCGCTGGTTGCTCGTGAGTACGGTTCTTATTATCCCAGCATACAAGAGCATACTCTGTAAATTCCATTGATGCAACACGAACCTTCTTTTCTTCGGAGTAGTTGTGGCCATCAAAAATCTGATTTACGTGCATCTCCCACTCCAAATACTTCTTCGGGTCAGAACAACGTCCCGAGAATTCAGGTATGGTTATCTTGATTTGACCTAAACCATCATCCTCATGGGCACCATTGCCGTCATGGCCGCGGCGCCGCCCAGCGTGGCGGTGAGCCTCCGCCTCATGCCGTGGTCGGTGAGGTAGGCATCCACGTGCATCGGAGTCCCTAGAAAATCACCATCACCGTCATTGTCATGGTCATGACGTCGTCGTGGTGAGCGGAACTGTCGGGGTGCCACATCTCTCGCCTGAAGGCGCTGAACTCCTGCAGTGAGCCGATTAAGACTCTCAGTGACCACCTATAGACTATCAGTGCGTTGTCGGTCGCTTGCAGTCAAATGCTCGTTCAACCTGTCCTCGACGCCTACAATATTTGCAGACAACTCCTCAACCCTTGTCCCAAGCTTCTTGTTGGCTCCCTTGATCGACATCAGATGGATACGCAAATCATCACTTATCTCCAGATTTTCTGGAAGTTCATCGCCCTCCTCATGATCAGATTTCTCATGCTGCGAGTTCACCATCTTTCAAACAACTGAATCAAATAGTAGAAAAAAATTATACCGTGATCAACCTTGCTCTGAATACCACTTGATGCGACCGTCGATAGAGAATCAACGACGCGAATAACTTTTCCAATCTTTCACGGTACACTATTCTCAGATGCAATCCTTCCTATCTGACTTCCCAAACAAACAAGCAGCAAAAACAATACGGAACAGATCGGAAACTAGGTTTACTAGATGCAAACCTAATTAAACAACATGCACACCCCCTTCAGGAAGAACGTGGACGGCTCTGAAAGAACCAGCAGCAAACTAGAGGCCTCGCCTCCAATCTCCTCGTCGAAATACACAAAGAATTCAACTTTTCAACTAGTATCAAATAGTCAGGGGAAGATACCCCGTCTTGACTCTGTCCATACCATGGAAAAATAACCTTGTAGCTCCTCCCCACTCCCCCGTACACGGCCGAAGCCGGCCTTTTATATAGGCGAGAGAAATAACCACGCAAAACCGACTTAAACAAGACAAATACTAGACGGACTCTCTCTCTCATATCTTCCTAATCACATCTTAACTAATTTAATTATCTAGCGGCGTTGATCACAAAAGACAGAACACACTAGTACTATTGAGAAGGAAAATGCATGCATCCTTGAGTGGATTTAGACTTTGAGACTGATGTCAAAATAGTTTGACTTGCATCTTTCCCTCTGTAGCATGATTGCATGGGGTTCGGAACGTGGGCTTCACTTCCTTCTCATGTACAATTTGAAACGCCATTGTGCCAATTTGTAATACATGTATCTCCGGAGCTGAGCGCATCATGGCTAGACTTTCTTTATGTATTGAATCAACAGTAACAAATTGATTTCTTTTTCCAGTGCGTTTAGCTGGTACAACATACTTCTCCGGCAATAAAACATTTTTCTCCATAGGCAGTGTCACATCAGGGTGGACCGATGCTTGGGTGATGTTCTTACTTGAACAAACCTCCCACTTATGATTAACCCCCTCGCAAGCATCCTTAACTACGAGAAAAGTATTAAGATAAAATCTAACCATAGCATTAAACATTTGGATCCAAATCAGCCCCTTACGAAGTAGCGCATAAACTAGGGTTTAAGTTTCTGTCACTCTAGCAACCCATCATCTAATAACTACTCCACAATGCATTCCCTTAGTCCCAAGGATGGTGAAGTGTCATGTAGTCGACGTTCACATGACACCACTAAGGGAATCACAACATACATATCATCAAAATATCGAACACATATCAAATTCACATGATTACTTGCGACATGACTTCTCCCGTGACCTCAAGAACAAAGGTAACTACTCACAAATAATATTCATGCTCAAGATCAGAGGGGTATTGAATAGCATAATGGATCTGAACGTATAATATTCCACCAAATAAACCATATAGTAATCAACTACAAGATGTAATCAACACTACTAGTCACCCACAGGTACCAATCTGAAGTTCCGTTACAAAGATTGAACACAAGAGATGAACTAGGTTTGAGAGGAGATGGTGTTGTTGAAGATGTTGATGAAGATTGGCCTCCCAAAGATGAGAGGGGTGTTGGTGATGACGATGGCTTCGATTTCCCCCTCCGAGAGGGAAGTTCCCCCGAAGGAATCGCTCCGCCAGAGGGCAAAAGTGCTCCTGCCCAAGTTCCGCCTCGAGACGGCGGCGTTCCATCCCGAAAGTCCTCTTCTTATTTTTTCTAGGTCAAAAGACCTTATATACCAGAAGATGGGCACCGGAGGTGGGCCTGGCTGGGAACAACCCACCAGGGCGAGCCTGGGAGGCCTCGCGCGCCCTGGTGTCTTGTGCCCACCAGGGTGGCCCCCTCCGGTAGTTATTTGCTCCAGCATTTTTAATATAATCGAAAATAATTCTCCGTAAAGTTTCAGCTTATTTGGAGATGTGCAGAATAGGTATCTCTGATGTGCTTTTTCAGGTCCATAATTCCAGCTGTCGGTATTCTCCCTCTTTGTGTAAACCTTGCATATTATGAGAGAAAACGCATTAGAATCACTCCCTAAAGCATTATTCTTCATCAAAATATTATAAATAACAGTAGGAAATCATGATGCAAAATGGACGTATCACCGTGCATTGCCCATTCTCACCTCGAGGATCAGTGCAACCTTCGCCGGTGCATCCAAACCCCGTGACATGATACGCTCTGTTGCACATAAACCTTATTATATCTTCCTCAAAACAGCCATCATACTACCTAGACCTGGGCATATCCCCGGCCGGGCCGGGTTTCGGGCCGGGCTTTACAAAGCCCGAACCAGAAATCCCAAGCCCGAGCCCGTCCCGGCCCGGCCAAAAATAGCAATATCCAGGCCCGAGCCCGGCCCGAACGGCCTAAAAACATGATTTCCGGGCCAGGCCAGGCCGGGCCCCCGTGTAAAGTGCCGTTTTTTAAGCCCGAGCCTGGACCAAAGTGCTACCCGGGCCTGGTGTGCAAGCCCGAACCCGGCCTGAATGTAAAGCCCGGCCCGGCCCGGCCCGGGTTTTTCGGGCCGGGCTCGGGCCGGGTCGCCGGGCCGGGCTGCCCATGCCCAGATTTTACTACCTACCTATCATGGCATTTCCATAGCCATTCTGGGATATATTGCCATGCAACTTCCATCGTTACTCGATTTGACTAGTACACTAATTGTCATATTGCTTTGCATGATCATATAAGTTGACATGGTACTTGTGGCAAAGCTACCGTTCATCAATTTTTATACATGTTACGCTAGATCATTGCACATCCTGGTATAATGCGAGAGGCATTCATATAGAGTCATATTATAGTTTTTCATATTGAGTTGTAAGTAAATAAAAGTTTGATGATCATCATAATTAGGGCACTGTCTCAGTGAGGAAAGGATGATGGAGATAATGATTCCCCCACAAGTCGGGATGAGACTCCGGATGAAAAATAAAAAAGAGAAAGAAAAATAAAAAAAGAAGAGAAAAAAGGAAGAGAAAAAGAGAAAAAAAGAAAAAGAAAAAAAGGAAAATAAATGAGAGAAGAAGAGAGAAGGGACTGTGCTACTACTTCTTTTTCCACACTTGTGCCTCAAAGTGGCACCATGTTATTCATATAGAGAGTCACTTGCTTTATCACTTTCATATGAAAGTGGGAATTTTTTTCATTATAGAACTTGGCTTGTATATTCCGATGACGGGCTTCCTCAAATGCCCGGGGTCTTCATGAGCAAGCAAGTTGGATGCACACCCACTTAGCTTCATTTGAGCTTTCATACACTTATAGATATAGTGCATCCGTTGCATGTCAATCCCTACTCCTCGCATTGATATCAATTGATGGGCATATCCATAGCTCGTTGACACGCCTAGTTGATGCGAGACTTTTTTCTCCACTTTTACCCCTTTGAAACCTACCACCACATTTTAATCCACCTTTGTGCTATAGCCATGGTTCACGCTCATATATTGCGTAAGTAATAAAAAGCTGAAGCGCGTTAAGAAGTACGATCCAATTGCCTGACTTGACACCATGGTGCTTGACATTTTATGTGGTGAAGACGGAGTCATGCAATTCTTATATGATACAATGAATAGGGGGTGAACATTCTTTAAGGATCGTATATTTGAAACTTGATGATTATGTTGCTTATGTTTATAAGTATTACTATGTCAATGTTTGTTAATTCATCGTTTCTCAATGATAGTACGTGCAATAGATTACATGTTGGGTAGCATGTTACATCAAAAATTCTGTTTTTTTCATTTACCTACTCGAGGACGAGCAAGAATTAAGCTTGGGGATGCTTGATACGTCTCTAACGTATCTATAATTTTTGATTGTTCCATGCTATAATATTTTTATTCTAGGATACTTTTTGGGTGATTATTTACCAATTCATATTATTTTTGAGCACTAACCTATTAACCCAGTGCCCAGTGCCAGTTGTTGTTTTCTGCATGTTTTTGACTTTTTAGGTTTACAGTACCAAACGAAGTCCAGTTGCCACGAAACTTTTTTATGATTTTTTCTGGACCAATAGAAGACCTGGAAGCTTCGGGAGGAGACCGGAGGCTGCACGAGGGAGGCAGCACAGAACAGGGCATGCCAAGGGGGTGGCCACGCCCTGTTGTGTGCTGACCCCCTCGGGTGGCCCCCGACGCCCCTCTCTGGCCTATAAATTCTTATTATTCCCAAAAACCCTAGAGAGCCTCCCGAAACACTTTTTCCGCCGCCGAAAGTCCCTGTTCCGCCGTGTGCCCATCTGGAGCCCTGTTCCGGTGCCCTGCCGGAGGGGAGATCGATCATCAGAGGGCCTCTACATCAACCTTGCTGCTTCCATGGTGATGTGTGAGTAGTTCCCTACAGACCTACGAGTCCGTAGTTAGTACCTAGATGGCTATATCTCTCTCTTGATCTTCAATACAAAGTTCACCGCATCTTCACGGTGATCTATTCGATGTAATCACTTTGTGCAGTGCGTTTGTTGGGATCCGATGAATTGTGGGTTTATGTTCAGATTATTCATGAAAAAGATTTGAGTCTTCTCTGATTTCTATTATGATTCTTATTTGCATGATTATTATAGCTTCGTAAATCTCTCCGATCTATTGAAATAGTTTGGCCAACTAGATTGATATTTCTTCAGTGAGAGGGGTGCGTTGTAGTGGGTTCAACCTGACAGGTTTCTATATCCCAGTGACAAAGTAGGGGACAATATACGTCTTTGTGTTGTTGCCACTGAGGATAAAACGATGGGGTTAATTCATATTGATTGAATTCTCTTTGTCTACATCATGTCATTGTTCTCCAAGCATTACTCTATTTTACTTAATACTCTAGATGCATGTTGGATAGTGGTCGATGGGTGGAGTAATAGTAATAGGTGCAGACAGGAGTCGGCCTATTTTCTTATGGACGTGATGCCTATATACACATGATCATTGCCGTGAATAAAGATTGCATAACTATGCGCTTTTCTATCAATTGCCCAACAGTAATTTGTTTACCCACTGTATGCCTACTACATGAGAGAAGCCACTAGAGAACACTACGGCCCCCGAGTCTATTCACTTATAAATTTACAAAAGCCTTCAATACCTTGCTGCCATTTATTTACTTTTATTTTATTTTGCAATTTACAATATCCATCTATCATCCATATACTTCACTAGCTTGCAAATAACGAGTCCAAGGGGATTGACAACCCTCTTGCCCGCGTTGGGTGCAAGTGTTTGCTCCTTTGTGTGTAGTCGCTGAACGGGTTTGAGTGTTGCATCACCCGCTCCTCTTCACGGAAAACCCAACGCAGATCACAAGTATCATGCCTACGCTGCGTCGCGCTACGTTCATGGAGTGCTTTTTCCCCAAGATTAATGTCGCGCATGCTCTTCATCTCGCTAAACTGAAGCACCTCGAGCTCATTGGCGTCGGCATCTCTAAGAAGGATTTGGAGCGCCTGCTCGGCAGCTGTACATCGCTCAAGTACCTTCATCTTCAGGTGATGTTTGGGTTCGGTAGCCTCCACATCGCTACGACGAATCTCCGTACGATTTATGTGCATGGCCGGTGCTGCAACATGCTATTAGTTGGGGTGTTTCATGATATGGTCATTGAGAATGCGCCTTTCCTTGAGAGATTTTTTGTACTTGATAGAGAAGGTAGAACAAGAATCAGGGTCATTGACGCATCGAAATTGACAGTGTTGGGCTATTCGTGTGTTGAATTCTCCGAACTTGTTACAGCTGGATCCATACCCGTTTAGGTACAACAATATTCTTCTCATTCTTATTATTCTACATCACATTTTATCTAGTTTTTGTTGATCTATGTTCGGCTGTCATCTAGAAAATGATTCCCACGGGCCTCACATTGTCTCTGCGCACAATGAAGATCTTGGCACTACAATCTATCGGCCCCGATCTGGATGAAGTTGTTAAGTTCCTTAGATGCTTTCATGCACAGAGAAGCTATACATCGAGGTGATGTTCATTTCCTGTTAATTGTTAGACACAACGGAGTTCAATTTGTTGGTACTTTTACCCATGATTACAATGACAGATGTACTATATATGATTTCCAAAGAAAATTTGGAGGATTTCAATACATTTTTTGAGATGCTAATCACAAACAATCGAAGATGGCATGTCACTCTATTAGTGTATTTTATAAATCCTGCAAATCAAAGAGGCCCGTAGTATTCAATACTGCATCTAGGCATTGATATGTTGTCTTTGTTTGTAGATACAAGCAGTACTAGCAGTGGAAAAAGTGGCACAATATAAAAATCACATCTAATGCCTTGAATTTCATCTCACAGAAATTACTTTGAACGAGTATCAAGGCACCAATCCAGAGATTCAATTCGCCAGTTTCTTTGTTCAGAAAGCAAGGGTGCTAAAGGTAATTAGGTTTGCACTATATTTAGTGCGCCACAATGGATGGTTTACTGATCAGCGGAGGCGTCTATAGCAGAATGGAAAAGGCTCTGCAGAAGCTGATTTTCATTTTGGAAGTTCATATGACAGATTATTCGGAAGCGATTCTATCAAGCCGATATATGACTTCTCGGTGGTTGATCCCTTCCCAGAAATATTTCATGCCATGGATTCTAAAGATTGGATTTGATTTCTAATATCAGTTTGTACCTTGTAATCTTTGAATTTGAGCCTTGTAATGCTGGAATTTGAACCTTGTAATATTGCTGGTATTTGTGATACAATATTTGAAATTGCATTGTGTTCTTTTTTGGTTATGCAACCATGTTCTTATAAGTACGTATGTCGTTGTTCTGTAGGCACAACATAGATGTTGTGCAATGTGCAGACAGAGCAAATCACAGTACACACGGACTAAACTACGAAACCCGTCGGTGATGATTTCATCAATCGCTGACAATTGTATACCAGCAAGCGTTTTCCCACAACACACACAGGTTATTAGCACCAATCGTCTGTGTTATTTCTGGTGTTTGCTGATACGTCTCCAACGTATCTATAATTTTTGATTGTTCCATGCTGTTATATTATCATTCTTGGATGTTTTACAATCAATTTATAGCAACTTTATATCATTTTTTGGGACTAACCTATTGACATAGTGCCAAGTGCCAGTTACTGTTTTTTACTTCGCAGAATATCAGTACCAAACGGAGTCCAACCGCGATGAAACTTTTTGGAGATTTTTTTTGGACCAGAAGAAAGCCAGTGGGCCAAAGAAGCACCCGGGAGGCGGCCCACAAGACACCAGGGCGCGCCAGAGGCCCCCGGCGCGCCCTGGTGGGTTGTGGTCTGATGTCTACTACGCAACCTACTTCTTGTAGACTCGTGTTGGGCCTCCAAGCGCAGAGTTTTGTAGGACAGTAGCAAATTTACCTCAAGTGGATGACCTAAGGTTTATCAATCCGTGGGAGGCGTAGGATGAAGATGGTCTCTCTCATACAACCCTGCAACCAAATAACAAAGAGTCTCTTGTGTCCCCAACACACCCAATACAATGGTAAATTGTATAGGTGCACTAGTTCGGCGAAGAGATGGTGATACAAGTGTAATATGGATGGTAGATATAGGTTTTTGTAATCTGAAAATATAAAAACAGCAAGGTAACTAATGATAAAAGTGAGCACAAACGGTATTGCAATGCTTAGAAACAAGGCCTAGGGTTCATACTTTCACTAGTGCAAGTTCTCTCAACAATACTGACATAGTTGAATCATATGTAAATCCCTCACGTGCGACAAAGAGTTCACTCCAAAGTCACAAATAGCGGAGAACAAACAAAGAAATTATTGTAGGGTACGAAACCATCTCAAAGTTATCTTTTCCGATCAATCTTATGAGCTATCCCTATAAGTGTCACGAACAGCCCTAGAGTTCATACTAAAATAACACCTTAAGATACACATCAACCAAAACCCTAATGTCACCTAGATACTCCAATGTCACCACGAGTACCCATGGGCTTGATTATACGATATGCATCACACAATTTCAGATTCATCATGTTCAATCCAACACAAAGAACTTCAAAGAGTTCCCCAAAGTTTCTACCGGAGAGTCAAGACGAAAACATGTGCCAACCCCTATGCATAGATTCCCAAGGTCACAGAACCCGCAAGTTGATCACCAAAACATACATCAAGTGGATCAATACAACATCCCATTGTCACCACGGATATCCCATCGCAAGACATACATCAAGTGTTCTCAAATCCTTAAAGACTCAATTCGATAAGAAAACTTCAAAGGGAAAACTCAATTCATCACAAGAAGATAGAGAGGGGAAAACTCCATATGATTTATCTATATTAATAAAGCTCGCGGTACATCAAGATCGTGCCATCTCAAGAACACGAGAGAGAGAGAGAGAGATCAAACACATAGTTACTGGTACATACCCTCAGCCCCGAGGGTGAACTACTCCCTCCTCGTCATGGAGACCGCCGGGATGATGAGGATGGCCTCCGGTGATGGTTTCCCCCTCCGGCAGGGTGCCGGAACGGGCTCCCGATTGGTTTTTCGTGGCTACAGAGGCTTGCGGAGGCGGAACTCCCGATCTAGGTTTCTTTCTGGAGGTTTCTGTATTTATAAGAAATTTGGGCGTCGGAAACAAGTCAAGGGGGGCCACGAGGCGACGACAAGCCAGGGGGCGCGCCCTAGGGGGCGCCCCCTAGGCTTGTGGCTGCCTCGTGGCTCTTCTGGCCCAACTCCGATGCCCCGTGGGTCTCTTCTGGTCCATAAAAATTCACCGTAAATTTTTATACCGTTTGGACTCCGTTTGATATTCCTTTTCTGTAAAACTCAAAAACAAGGAAAAAACAGAAACTGGCACTAGGCTCTAGGTTAATAGGTTAGTCCCAAAAAATAGTATAAAATAGCATATTAATGCATATAAAACATCCAAAACCGATAATATAATAGCATGGAACAATCAAAAATTATAGATACGTTGGAGACGTATCAAGCATCCCCAAGCTTAATTCATGCTCGTCCTCGAGTAGGTAAATGATAAAAACAGAATTTTTGATGTGGAATGCTACCTAACATATTCATCCATGTAATTTTCTTTATTGTGGCATGAATATTCTGATCCATAAGATTCAAAACAAAAGTTTAATGTTCACATAAAAACAATAATACTTCAAGCATACTAATAAAGCAATCATGTCTTCTCAAAATAACATGGACAAAGAAAGTTATCCCTACAAAATCATATAGTCTGGCTATGCTCCATCTTCATCACACAAAGTATTAAATCATGCACAACCCCGGTTTTAGCCAAGCAATTGTTTCATACTTTAGTGTTCTCAAACTTTTTCAACTTTCACGCAATACATGAGCGTGAGCCATGGACATAGCACTATAGGTGGAATAGAATATGGTGGTTGTGGAGAAGACAAAAAGAAGGAGATAGTCTCACACCAACTAGGCGTATCAACGGGCTATGGAGATGCCCATCAATAGATATCAATGTGAGTGAGTAGGGATTGCCATGCAACGGATGCACTAGAGCTATAATTGTATGAAAGCCCAAAAAGAAACTAAGTGGGTGTGCATCCAACTTGCTTGCTCACGAAGACCTAGGGCAATTTTGAGGAAGCCCATCATTGGAATATACAATCCAAGTTCTATAATGGAAAATTCCCACTAGTATATGAAAGTGACAATATAGGAGACTCTCTATCATGAAGGTCATGGTACTACTTTGAAGCACAAGTGTGGAAAAAGGATAGTAGCATTGCCCGTTCTCTCTTTTCTCTCATTTTTTTCTTTTTTTTCATTTTTTTCTTTTGGTGGGCATCTTTGGCCTCTTTTTTTTATTTGGGCTTCTCTGGCCTCTTTTATTTTTTGTAAAGTCCGGAGACTCATCCCGACTTGTGAGGGAATCATAGTCTCCATCATCCTTTCCTCACATGGGACAATGCTCTATAATGATGATCATCACACTTTTATTTACTTACAACTCAAGAATTACAACTCGATACTTGAACAAGATATGACTCTATATGAATGCCTCCGGCGGTGTACCGGGATGTGCAATGATCTAGCGTAGCCATGAAAACATCATGCTAGCTATCTTACGATCATGCTAAGCAATATGACAATGATGGTGCGTGTCATGATAAACGGAACGGTGGAAGTTGCATGGCAATATATCTCGGAATGGCTATGGAAATACCATAATAGGTAGGTATGGTGGCTGTTTTGAGGAAGGTGGGTTTAATGCACCGGCGAAAGTTGCGCGGTACTACAGAGGCTAGCAAAGGTGAAAGGGTGAGAGTGCGTATAATCCATGGACTCAACATTAGTCATAAAGAACTGACATACTTATTGCAAAAGTCTATTAGTCATCGAAACATAGTACTAGATGCATGCCCCTAGGGGAAGGGTTGGTAGGAGTTAACCATCGTGCGATCCCGACCTCCACACAAAGGAAGACATTCAATAAATAAATCATGCTCCGACTTCGTCACATAACGGTTCACCATACGTGCATGCTACGGGAATCACAAACTTTAACACAAGTATTTCTACCAATCCACAATTACTCACTAGCATGTCTCTAATATCACGATCTTTATATCTCAAAACAATCATAAGGAATCAAACTTCTCATAGTATTCAATGCACTTTATATGAAAGTTTTTATTATATCTCTCTTGGATGCCCATCATATTAGGACTAAATTCATAACCTAAGCAAATTACCATGCTGTTTAGAGACTCTCAAAAAAATATAAGTGAAGCATGAGAGTTCAACAATTTCTATAAAATAAAACCACCGCCGTGCTCTAAAAAGATATAAGTGAAGTACTAGAGCAAATTGACAAACTACTCCAAAAAGATATAAGTGAAGATCAATGAGTAGTCAAAAATTTAAATAACTATGTGAAGACTCTCTCATCTAAGAATTTCAGATCTTAATTACTTTATTCAAACAGCAAAACAAAATAAAATGACATTCCAAGGATAGCACATATCATGTGAAGAAGCAAAAACTTAGGTTCAACCGATACTAACCGATAATTGTTGAAGAAGAAAGGTGGGATGCCAACCGGGGCATCCCCAAGCTTAGATGCTTGAGACTTATTGAAATATTAATTAGGGATGCCTTGGTAATCCCCAAGCTTGAGCTCTTGTGTCTCCGTAATTCCTCTCATATCATGGTTTCCCTAATTCTTATAAACTTCACCCACACAAAACTCAACAAGAACTCGTGAGATAAGTTAGTATAAATCAACCCATAACCTTATCATTATTTACTGTAGAAAATCACTAAAATTATAATTTGACATTGCATACTAAATGCCTCTACATATTTAATACTTCCATCCTCAAATAGAATCATTAAACAAGCCAACATATGCAAACAATGCAAACATAACAGCAATCTGCCTAAACAGAACAGTCCGTAATGAATGCAGCAAGATCCATACTTAATTAACTCCAAAATTCTGAAAATTTACCACACTGTAGATAATTTATAAGAGCATTCTGTGTCAAAATTTCAAGATTTTATGACATACTGATTATTCTAGGGAATTTTTGCACTAACAGCAAACTTTCTGTTTTGAAACAGCAACTCATATACTTGCAAATTGAGCATGGTGAAGGCTACCCTTGACACTTTTAATGAAATAAAAGATACAAAACCTTATTATAAATAACAGAAATCAAATACTAACAAAAGAAAATGATGCTCCAAGCAAAACACATATCATGTGGTGAATAAAAATATAGCCTCAAGTAAATTTACCGATGGATTGAAGACAAAAGAGGGGATGCCATCCGGGGCATCCCCAAGCTTAGATGCTTGGTTGTCCTTGAATATTACCTTGGGGTGCCTTGGGCATCCCCAAGCTTAGGCTCTTTCCACTCCTTATTCCGTAGTCCATCAAAACTTTACCCAAAACTTGAAAACTTCACAACACAAAACTTAACGGAACTTCGTGAGATGGGTTAGTATGATAAAGAGAAAATCATTCACTTGGGTACTGTCAAGAAAAGATTCATAATTGTCCTCACACAATTCCTACTGTAAATTATCATTTCCACAATTTATATCACTTAATATAATCTATGGAAACACTAAAGCAAGCAAACTATGCATTAAAAACAGAATCTGTCAAAAACAGAACAGTCTGTAATGATCTGGAAACTTTGTATACTTATGTAACTCTAAACATTCTGAAAAATTAGGACAAAGTAGGGAATTTGTATATAAATCTTGTGTAAAAAATTCAGACACTTTTGATGCTCTGACAAATTTTAAAAATTCCAGGACTGGGCGCCAAAGTTTCTGTTTTTCAGCAAGATCAAATCAACTATCACCGTAGGCCATCCCAAAGGCTTTACTTGGCACTTTATTGAAACAAAAGCTATAAAACATGATTAATACAGTAGCTTAATCATGTGACCATACTAAAACAGTAGGGATAAATATTGGGTTGTCTCCCAACAAGCGCTTTTCTTTAATGCCTTTTAGCTAGGCATGATGATTTCAATGATGCTCACATAAAAGATAAGAATTGAAACATGCAAAAGAGCATCATGAAGCATATGACTAGCACGTTTAAGCCTAACCCACTTCCTATGAATAGGGATTTTGTGAGCAAACAACTTATGGGAACAAGAATCAACTGGCATAGGAACGTAAAACAAGCATAACTTCAAAACTTTCAACACATAGAGAGGAAACTTGATATTTTTGCAATTCCTACAAGCATATATTCCTCCCTCATAATAATTTTCAGTAGCATCATGAATGAATTCAACAATATAACTATCACATAAAGCATTCTTTTCATGATTCATAAGCATAGAAATTTTACTACTCTCCACATAAGCAAATTTATTCTCATCAATAGTAGTGGGAGCAAACTCAACAAAATAACTATCATGTAGGGAATAATCCAATTGAAAATTAAAATCATGATAAAAAGTTTCATGATTATCATTATTATTTATAGCATACATGTCATCACAATAATCATCATAGATAGAAACTTTGTTCTCATAATCAATTGGAACCTCTTCCAAAATAGTGGATTCATCACTAAATAAAGTCATGACCTCTCCAAATCCACTTTCATCAACATAATCATCATAAATAGGCATGCTATCATCATAATAAATTTGCTCATCAAAACTTGGGGGGATAAAAATATCATCTTCATTAAACATAGCATCCCCAAGCTTGTGGCTTTGCATAACATAAGCATAATCACTCTCATTATTAATAGTATGAATAGCACCAATAGTATAACAATTATTATCATCACAATTTTCTAAGTTGGTGCCAAAAAGATTTTCAAGATTATAAGGGGTATCATTATTTGGTAGAGATACCTTTTTACCTCTACTTTTTCTTGTTTTCTTCTTCTTCACCACATCATGTGTGGGTTTAATCAATTTTTCCGAGCTTCTTATTGATGAGATTGGTAGAATAGGAAGCTCCCCCTCGTCACCTGATTCATCATAAGAGAAAATAGGAAGATATTGGGAAGTCTCTTCCCCTTCATTAGTATTCTCTTCATCTTCTATTTGTTTTCTTATTTTTAAATAATTGGCAATATAAGGATTCTCAATGCAATTTACCGCACAATACATATAGATTTCATTTAGATCAAAATCAATCATTTTTATGAGAACCCAATCTGGAACCTCGTTAGTTTTATGTTTCAATTCTTCATAACCCAAAAATAGACTAAGTTCATTATAATGCTCAAGGTTATGAGGTTATCACAATTTTTGGACATAATTCGATCATGAAATAATTCACATTGGAAATTAAAATGACCACTTTCATTGCAAAGTTCACAAGTAATGCGAAGAAGAAGAGGATATAACTTTTTAGCACAAATATCTAACATCTTAAGTAACCGTTTGGTTTCTAAATATTTATGCCTCTTACAAAATCTATTTTCCCTTTTCTTTGGTGAGTATTCGCACTCCCAATTCACTCCACAAAAATTGACATCCTTATAGGAGACATCATTATTATGACTAGTGCAATCATCATTCGTATTATGGATATTCAAAGAATTTATACTAACAACATTGCAATCATGCTCATCATTCAAAGATTTAGTGCCAAACATTTTATTGACTTCTTCTTCTAACACTTTGGCACAATTTTCCTTTCCATCATTTTCACGAAAGACATTATAAAGATGAAGTATATGAGGCAACCTCAATTCCAATTTTTTTGTAGTTTTCTTTTATAGACTAAACTAGTGATAAAACAAGAAACTAAAAGATTCAATTGCAAGATCTAAAGATATACCTTCAAGCACTCACCTCCCCGGCAACGGCGCCAGAAAAGAGCTTGATGTCTACTACGCAACCTTCTTCTTGTAGACTCGTGTTGGGCCTCCAAGCGCAGAGTTTTGTAGGACAGTAGCAAATTTCCCTCAAGTGGATGACCTAAGGTTTATCAATCCGTGGGAGGCGTAGGATGAAGATGTTCTCTCTCAAACAACCCTGCAACCAAATAACAAAGAGTCTCTTGTGTCCCCAACACACCCAATACAATGGTAAATTGTATAGGTGCACTAGTTCGGCGAAGAGATGGTGATACAAGTGTAATATGGATGGTAGATATAGGTTTTTGTAATCTGAAAATATAAAAACAGCAAGGTAACTAATGATAAAAGTGAGCACAAACGGTATTGCAATGCTTAGAAACAAGGCCTAGGGTTCATACTTTCACTAGTGCAAGTTCTCTCAACAATACTGACATAGTTGAATCATATGTAAATCCCTCACGTGCGACAAAGAGTTCACTCCAATGTCACAAATAGCGGAGAACAAACGAAGAAATTATTGTAGGGTACGAAACCACCTAAAAGTTATCTTTTCCGATCAATCTTATGAGCTATCCCTATAAGTGTCACGAACAGCCCTAGAGTTCGTACTAAAATAACACCTTAAGATACACATCAACCAAAACCCTAATGTCACCTAGATACTCCAATGTCACCACGAGTACCCATGGGCTTGATTATACGATATGCATCACACAATTTCAGATTCATCATGTTCAATCCAACACAAAGAACTTCAAAGAGTTCCCCAAAGTTTCTACCGGAGAGTCAAGACGAAAACATGTGCCAACCCCTATGCATAGATTCCCAAGGTCACAGAACCCGCAAGTTGATCACCAAAACATACATCAAGTGGATCAATAGAACATCCCATTGTCACCACGGATATCCCATCGCAAGACATACATCAAGTGTTCTCAAATCCTTAAAGACTCAATTCGATAAGAAAACTTCAAAGGGAAAATCAATTCATCACAAGAAGATAGAGAGGGGAAAACTCCATATGATTTATCTATATTAATAAATCTCGCGGTACATCAAGATCGTGCCATCTCAAGAACACGAGAGAGAGAGAGATCAAACACATAGCTACTGGTACATACCCTCAGCCCCGAGGGTGAACTACTCCCTCCTCGTCATGGAGACCGCCGGGATGATGAGGATGGCCTCCGGTGATGGTTTCCCCCTCTGGCAGGGTGCCGGAACGGGCTCCCGATTGGTTTTTCGTGGCTACAGAGGCTTGCGGCGGCGGAACTCCCGATCTAGGTTTCTTTCTGGAGGTTTCTGTATTTATAAGAAATTTGGGCGTCGAAAACAAGTCAAAGGGGGCCACGAGGTGACGACAAGCCAGGGGGCGCGCCCTAGGGGGCGCCCCCTAGGCTTGTGGCTGCCTCGTGGCTCTTCTGGCCCAACTCCGATGCCCCGTGGGTCTCTTCTGGTCCATAAAAAATCACCGTAAATTTTTATTCCGTTTGATATTCCTTTTCTGTAAAACTCAAAAACAAGGAAAAAACAGAAACTGGCACTGGGCTCTAGTTAATAGGTTAGTCCCAAAAAAATAGTATAAAATAGCATATTAATGCATATAAAACATCCAAAACCGATAATATAATAGCATGGAACAATCAAAAAGTATAGATACATTGGAGACGTATCATGGTCGCCTCGAGAGCCCCCTCCACCGCCTGTGAGCTCTATAAATACCCAAATATTCCAGAAACCCTAGACGAGCCGATGAAAAATACTTCCAGCCGTCGCAAGTTCCAAAACCGCGAGATCCAATCTAACACCATCACGGAGGGGTTCATCATCCTCATTGGTGCCTCTCCGATTATGCGTGAGTAGTTCACCATAGACCTACGGGTCCGTAGGCAGTAGCTAGATGACTTTCTCCCCCTCTTTTGATTGTCAATACAATGGTCTCTTGGAGATCTATTTGATGTAATGACTTTTTGCGGTATGTTTGTTGGGATCCGATGAATTTTGAGTTCATGATCAGTTTCTATCCATGAATATTATTTGAGTCTTCTTTGATCTCTTATATGCATGATTACTTATAGCCTCGTATTTCTTCTTCGAATCTTTGGTTTAGTTAGGCCAACTAGATCGATTTTTCTTGCCATGGGAAGAGGTGCTTTGTGATGGGTTCGATCTTGCGGTGTCCTCTCCCAGTGACAGAAGGGGCAGCGAGGCACGCATGTATCGTTGCTATTAAGGATAACAAGATGGGGTATATTCCTACATGAGATATTGTCTACATCATGTCACCGTTCTTATTGCATTACTCCATTTTTCCATGAACTTAATACACTAGATGCATGCTGGATAGCGGTCGATGTGTGGAGTAATAGTAGTAGATGCAGAATCATTTCGGTCTACTAATCTTGGACGTGATGCCTATATAATGATCATCGCCTTGGATATCGTCATGATTATTTGATCTTCTATTAGTTGCCCAACAGTAATTTGTTCATCCACCGTGTGCTATACTCATGAGAGAAGCCCGTAGTGAAACCTACGGCCCCCGGGTCTACTTTTCCAACATATTGCTTTCCGATCTATCTTTTGCCGCTTTTGTTTTTAGATCTATTATACCAAAAACCCAAAAATACCTTGCTGCACTTTTTATTTGCCTCTTTTATTTTGTGTTCTTGTGCGATCTATGCATCCAATCTATTACAATCTAATCTATCTTTTTACCGTGGAGAGATTGACAACCTCTCTTACGCGTCGGGTTGCAAGTATTTGTTCTTTGTGTGCAGGTACCGTTTACATAGTGTTGCATGGTTCTCCTACTGGTTCGATAACCTTGGTTTCATAACTGAGGGAAATACTTACCATAGATGTGGTGCATCATTCCTTCCTCTTTGGGGAAATACCGACGCAGTCTCAAGCCACGTCATTCGCACACGGTTCTGATTACTCACCTGTTTGCCGTATATCGCACACATCTTGTTATGCTGAATCGTTTGTGTTCTGATGTATCATCACATACAGTTTATGGTAGTGAACTGTGTGCCCTCTATTGCACACATATGGAACTGTAACCGTTTGTGTTATTTTAGCTAATTGCAAACAGTCCATATGGAAGAACTGTATGGCAGAAATCACACACGTAAGTCTTTTCTGAATCATATTTGATGGGTCCGTCATCACACATAGTTCGCGTTATTGGCGACGGAGCTTGAACTATACCGTTTGCAATTCATGCATCACACACAGTTTCATCGAAGGGTCTGTGATTGATGTGTCGTCTTTGGACCATCCTGTGGTAGTGATTAGTCCTAAAATCAGCTGGAAAGTGATCAATTTACTTTGATCATCTTTTCACAAACAAACATAACGTAAAACCTGCACATTCAAAATCCATTATATGATTTATTTTCAAGCTTTGCCATACAACATACAAAAGTACAAACGTACTATCTCACATCATACGACACCCAACGCATACAACTAGCAATCACATCAAATTACGTCGTAAAGCTTCATCAGTCTCTTGATCATCGATGACATCAAGTGCCAAACATTCTCAAAAAAAATTATTGTATCTCATCCTGAAAAATTAAGAGAAAAGGGTGACAAGGTAAAAAAACTACATCACTACACAGAGCAGCGATTCAGTGTCCAGGCTCATCTGCACCTTTGATGCATAAAAAATTCAAAACAAATACTAGAAAAATTCAAAAAAATCCATTTTTTCATAGTAGACAGTTTGGTGCGTGAGGTACGCTCCAAATTTCAGATCACTTGTACGTTTGAGTAGCCCTCGGCAAAAAAGCCAAATTTAGGGTCTGTAAAAATGCTTATTGTTCATGTATTGTTCTGACCCAATTTATCTTTTTTGCTAACATCTACTCATATGTCCAAATGAGCTGAAATTTGGAGCACACCTCACGCACTAAATTATCTACCATGCAAAAAAAGATTGGATTATTTGGAAATTGTTTTCTATGTTTTATAAATTTTTTAAATTACATACTCAAGTATCATACTTGAAATTAGTTCTTACACTAGTTTTGCATTTTTTTCTCAAAAAGTATTGGAAGAGAAAGTTCAGGACTTCACAAGAGAGAATTTTGTGCTTAGTTTGATGTCTTGGGGAATCTCGATGGTTGAGGAGAATCAACAATAGATTAGATTGCTAGAGACATCATACTTAGACATACAAAACAAGATTAGATTAGTAGTATCCGGCAAGCTAGCTAGCAGCCAGCGTGGTGGATGGATTCTTGGAAAGAGACACACGAGAAGCTAGCTTACATGGCCACAACTGCGCCTCCATGACGCTGCCTTCCGGGATATAGAACTTGTTGAAGCAGTTGTGCCGCCGGACAGAGCTCCCGGAGCTGGACGACCGCTTCGTGATCGTGCTTGCTTCTACGCTCGACGACAAGCCTCATGGCGTCCAGTGCACCCACTTCATGCAAGGCCGCCCCGCCGTGTCCTACTCCTAGTCAGAGCATGGAGCAGGCGCCGTCTGCCACGCCAGCCATGGTATGGAAGAAGTATGTGTCATGTCCGTGGTTCTATAGGAGGTTGGATTGATGCTAGCTAGATATATGTGTGGATGTGCTAGCTAGAGTACGTGGTGAAGAGATAAGGATGAGATAAGGCTAGATGTTTTTCTTGGGTGTGAAGTGTGGGCGGATGGATTCATGCCATGTCATCGATCCAAGGCTTCAATCTCTTTACCAGTAAGAATTCAGTACACACATGTTTGGTTTCTTGCCATTTTACTTTTGCCCGTACACATCAAAAAAATTGTGAAAACCTTCTCAAATTTTTACTACATTATACTGAGGTACTATATTGACACCATGCCAAGTCTCGTATTTATTGTCGTCATTTACATTTTCCAGAATTAAAATAACAATAAACTTCATGTTCATGGTTGATTCTTGCCACACAGATATTTAAATTTTATATTTATTTCTTGTATGAGGCATACACATATACTCAATGCCCTAAATATGATTTTTCAAATCATTTTTGTACATTGTTTTCTGTACTCATAGTTCAAACTTGAATGTATTCGTTTAATGACTAGAAATGTTGTTAATGACTCAAATATAGCAAAGGATCTTCGAAAAGTTCCAAATTTTAATATGGAGGATTCTATGGTACTGTATCTTAACTGTAGAAAAAATCAAGGTCAAATGAGGAAGGAAAATATTAGTTCACCACCAACTTGGTGCATTCACTCTCGAAACCATGATCGTTCCTCGGATGTTGTCTAATTTCTAAAGGATGTACAGCAAAAAAAGTGAAACCTCCTCAAATTTTTACCACATCATACTAAGGTCATATCATGACACTATATCAAGTTTCATATTTTTTTAGACTTCATTTACAATTTTTATAATTTAAATACACATAAAATCCATGTTCGCGGTTGATTCTTGCCACATATATATTATAAATTTATATTCATTTCTTGTATGAGGCATACAAATATACTCAATACCCGAAATATGATTTTTAAATCATTTTTGTGTACTGTTTCATGAACTCATAATTCAAATTTGAATTATATCCATTAAATGACCAGAAATGCAGTTAATGACTCAAATATAACAAATGAGCTCCGAAAAGTGTCGGATTTCAATATGGAGGATTCTATGGTGTATCTTAACTGTAGAAAAAAATTCAAGGTCAAATGACGAAGGAAAATATTAATTCGCCACCAACTCGGTGAATTCACTCTCAATACCATGATCGTTCCTCGGAGGTTGTCTTATTTCTAAATGATGTACAGCAAAAAAGAGTGAAACCTCCTCAAATTTTTATGACATCATACTGAGGTCATATCATGACACTATGCCAAGTTTCATATTTTTCATAGTTCATTTACAATTTTTATAAGTTAAATACCAATAAACTCAATGTTCGCGGTTGATTCTTGCCACATACATCTTATAAATTTATATTTGTTTCTGCTATGAGGCATACAAATATACTCAATACCATAAATAAGATTTTTCAAATTATTTTTGTGTACTGTTTCATGCACTCATAGTTCAAATTTGAATTATATTCATTAAATGACTAGAAATGTAGTTAATGACTCAAATATAGCAAATGAGCTCTGAAAAGCGCCAAATTTTAAGATGGAGGATTCTATGGTGCATGTTAAGTATAGAAAAAAATCGCTTGGCAACTCGTTTCGAAGTGGCTATATGCCCTACTGATTATTTGTTGTCTAAGGTTTATCTTGATCACCAATCCATGGAGGAACACCAATTTCTTGAGAAACCACAAACATGGCATCATATTCATTATAGCTTAGTTTTTAGCGAGAAGACTTGCGATATTATTCCTTTGCCTGCACCTTCTTTGTTTAACTATCATGCCAGGCACGGATACAGAATAATGCCAGAAGATATAATTGCTTACTGGAATGAGCTGGCTGCTGCGGAGGCTGAGGCCCGGGCATGGGATGCTCAGGTGCCCCGGCAGAAACACTTTCCCGGACCCGATGGCTATTATCAGTGGTGATCACCAAGCTAGGCAAACGCCTAAGCTTGGGGGAGTATGTATTTCTCACCGACATTACATTCATGTTCATACACTTCATATAAATTGTCGGTGTTCATCCTCTTTCATTGTATATCCATATTAGATTTATTTTTCCGCTTTCTTCTTTTGTGTTTGAAAAACTTTGGAAAACCCAAAAATATTTCTCACTTCTTTTTAGTTTTCTTTTCCTGTTTAATTATCTTCCGCACTAAAAAGAAAAACCAAAAAGATTTCCTTTGCATGTTGGGAGCTTTCCCGTGTAAATAGTTTTTCTCGTTCTTGTTTTCCCTTAGTTTATTTGCTTGCTTGAGAAAAACAAAAAGTCCAAAAATATTTCAGTGTGTTTCTCTAAATTTGTTTTCTTTTTGTTGAGTTCTTGAAAGGAGAAGACCACGATGAAAATGTTGAGTGGCTCTTATATGCTTTATTGTTTACCTAACACAAAGCCAATATTACCTTGTCTTCTCCCTTTGTCCAAAACTGCCTTGCAGATTCCAGCTTAGTCCATGGTATTCTTGCACTATTATTATTATCACATTATTATCACATCATGGCAAGGGAAGCTGGTATGAGCTCTTCTTGTTTTCCGTTTTCGAAGCGATCGTTCGATCTTGATTCAGTATATTATGAGTAAACATGTTCATGATGACAATTAGAGATTATAGCTTTTCATGCCATGCTTAAACAGCTAGTAGTGAATAATGATTTATCTTATAGATCAACATGCATTAAAATGGTTATGATGTCGTACGGTAGTATGGTATTTCCCTCTGAGAAATTCAAGCGGCTTGACTTGGCCCATGTGCAAACATGTAGTTGATTCAAAACCAATGTAGCCTTCATGATGTTTAAATTTAGAGTGTTCATATCCTGCTCATGCTATGTCCAATGTTAATTATTCGCAATGCATGCTCATGACCGTTTTCGCTCTCTAGCTGGTCGCTTCCCAACCTATTGCTAGCCTTCACCTGTACTAAGCGGAAATGCTGCTTGTGCATCCAAAACCTTTAAACCAAGTTATTCCACATGAGTCCAGCATACCTACCTATATGCGGTATTACCCCGCCGTTCCAAGTAAATTTGCATGTGCCACCTCTAAACATTCAAATAAACATCTATTTTGTGTACGCGTCTCACTCATGGAGCGACGAGGCGGTCAGTATTTTCCATGCTAAATAAGTTATTCTCAAGAAGGTCATTTATTCACCGTCATTGCACGAGAGAGGCTGGTAAGAAGGATGCCCAGTCCTGTATAATCAAAAACTAATATAACAAAACTCCTTGGGATAGTTGATATGTTGGCAGGCATCCGTGGATTTGGTCAGCCATGGTTTGTGTATGGATGGTGGATAGGAGTAAACTTTACTATTCTGTTTGGGAACCACCAATAATGAGTTTAGCATGGAAGATATTGAAAACCTTTGTCGTAACGTTGAAAGGAAAAGTGCACCACTCCAAACCATATTCCGACTCTGTTTTAAAACTTGAGCTCTGGCACCTCGGCAAATCAATGCTTCCCTCTGCGAAAGGCCTATCTATTTATTTTTATGTTGAGTCATCATCCTCTTACTTAAAGCACCAGACCGGAGAGCACTATTGTCAGTTTTATGCATTGAGCCTAGTTAATGTTGGATACGAGCATGACTGGATCTTTTATATTCTGAATTATAATGTTTGGTCGCTGCTTGAACCTCAGAGGTGCTCTGCATTTATGTTTTGCGGTATGAGAAAGGGCTAGCGAAATACCATGTCACCATATTATATCATGATCATTTTGATAAATTGTTGGCATGTGAGATATCTTATTACTTGCTTGCTAGTTGGTTATGTATTGCCATGAGTTGATATGATGCCTAATTATTATCATGGATGTGGTTATTTATAATTTATGCTGAAAACTTGAATAGTAGCTAAGCATGTGTATAACGACGAGAACAAAAGAGTTTGTAAAAGTTTTCTTTATCACTTTCAGTTTGTCAACTGAATTACTTGAGGACAAGCAATGAGTTAAGCTTGGGGGAGTTGATACGTCTCCAATGTATCTACTTTTCCAAACACTATTGCTCTGGTTTTGACCTCTAATTTGCATGATTTGAATGAAACTAACTCGGACTGACGCTGTTTTCAGCAGAACTACCTTGGTGTTGTGCAGATATAAAAGTTCTCGGAATCGAACGAAACTTTTTGTGAATTATTTTTGAGAATTATAATGAATTATGGAGCGAAGACCTGCCGAAGGGGGTGTGCCAGGGGGCCACCACACATTAGGGCGCCCCCCTAGGCCGCGCCCTCATGGCTCCTCCGACCCTAATTCCGGTCCTATAAAATCACATCTTCGGAGAAAAAATCAGAGAGAAGTTTTCATCGCGTTTCATGAGACAGAGCCGCCGCCACCTCCTGTTCTTCCTCGGGAGGGCTGATCTGGAGTCCGTTTGGGGCTCCGGAGAGGGGAAATCGTCGCCGTCGTCATCACCAACCCTTCTCCATCAACACCGCCATGATGCTCACCACCGGGAGTGAGTAATTCCTTTGTAGGCTTGCTGGACGGTGGTGGGATTGGATGAGATTGATCATGTAACCGAGTTAAGTTTGATAGGGCTTGATCCCTAGTATCCACTATGTTCTAAGATTGATGTTGCTATGACTTTGCTATGCTTAATGCTTGTCACTAGGGCCCGAGTGCCATGATTTCAGATCTGAACATATTATATTTTCTCTGAATATAAGAATGATTTGGATCCTATCTTGCAAGTTGTATGCACCTATTACGTGTCTTGATCCGCATACCCCAAGGTGACAATAATTGGGATTCTTTCCGGAGATTGCCGTAGTTTGAGGAGTTCATGTATTCACCATGTGTTAATGCTTTGTTCCGGTTCTCTATTAAAAGGAGGCCTTAATATCCCTTAGTTTCCAATAGGACCCCGCTGCCACGGGAGGGTAGGACAAAAGATGTCATGCAATTTCTTATTGCAAGCACGTATGACTATATACGGAATACATGCCTACATTACATTGATGAATTGGAGCTAGTTCTGTGTCGCCCTAGTGTGTAACTGTTATATGATCAATGTCATCTAAATCATTATCCATCACCGATCCACATGCCTACGCTTTACTATTACTGAATCTTGCTAAGTTACTATTGCTACTGCTACTGTCACCACTGCTACAAAATTGTTGCTCTCACTACTACTGTTACTTTTGTTACTACTATTTGCCATGCTACTAAACCTTTGCTGCAGAGAGATATCCCAGGTGCGGTTGAATTGACAACTCAACTGTCAAGGCCAATAAATATTCTTTGGCTCCCCTTGTGTCGAATCAATAAATTAGGATGAAATACTACCCGTGAAGACTGTCGCGATCCCCTATACTTGTGGGTTATCATACATCACACACACAAATCATTTGTAAAACCGTGTGCAAAGCATCACACACGTTTACGTTTTTTTAAATCGTGTGCAATAATAGGCAACATCACACACACAATTTTTGCAGAAACTATTTGCGCGACATCTCACACAATTATGTTTTCGAAATGTGTGTGATATTACGACATCACACATGCTTTTTTTTATGTTACATCGCACATGCTATGATGTACGTCGCAAACAGTTTCGTCGAAGGGTCTCTGATACATGTGTTGTCTTTGGACCATCCTGCGGTAGTGTTGCCTCAAGCTGGAATCCTTTTCTTGACCACAATCACTTGGTGAAGATATTTTGCAATGAGGGAAGCCTTCTATTAAGCACATCTTCACATTTACATAACCACAATGTGGACCGCAAGCTTCAAAGCATATAACCTCCGGCTTCTCATCTTGCACTTGTACTCCCCAAACTCAGTGATCAACACCACTTAATGTCATCCTCACATAGGCTACTCGAAATATTTCTTTTGATGCAAGCCCATGAGAAACACCTAACCCACATAGACATAGCAAACACATATCATGGGTTAGTGCACAAAACAAAATCACAATTACTTACCATACCACTAGATCACTTGATCCCACGCGGTACATTGTTTGTGCTTGTGTGTTAACCATCTAGATACAATCTTGAGCTTCATCTTGGTCAACCAACATCTTTACTTCAAGCTCTATATTGGTTTCTTGAAAGCCATAATGAACTCTTCATTTTACTTCATTGCTTCAAGACTAGATCACCAAAGACTTTTGCATGACCATATCAAGATTCACCATGAACATCACATTGGTCACCATTTGCTCTTTCAAATGCCCCATCACAAACTCTTGAGAGACACAATGAATTCTCCACTCTAGTTTATGTTGGAAATATGCCCTAGAGGCAATAATAAATTGGTTATTATTATATTTCCTTGTTCATGATAATCGTTTATTATCCATGCTATAATTGTATTGATTGGAAACTCAAATACATGTGTGGGTACATAGACAACACTGTGTCCCTAGTAAGCCTCTAGTTGACTAGCTCGTTGATCAAAGATGGTTAAGGTTTCCTAGCCATTGACATGAGATGTCATTTGATAACGGGATCACATCATTAGGAGAATGATGTGATGGACAAGACCCAAACTAAGGACGTAGCATTTGATCGTGTCAGTTTATTGCTATTGTTTTCTGCATGTCAAGTATCTGTTCCTATGACCATGAGATCATGCAACTCCCTGACATCGGAGGAATACCTTGTGTGTATCAAACGTCGCAACGTAACTGGGTGACTATAAAGGTGCTCTACAGGTATCTCCGAGGGTGTCTGTTGGGTTGGCATGGATCAAGACTGGGATTTGTTACTCCGTGTGACGGAGAGGTATCTCAGGGCCCACTCGGTAATACAACATCACAATGAGCCTTGCAAGCAATGTGACTAAAGTGTTAGCCACGAGATCTTGCATTACGGAACGAGTAAAGAGACTTGCCGGTAACGAGATTGAACTAGGTATAGAGATACCGACGATCGAATCTCGGGCAAGTAACATACCGAAGAACAAAGGGAATAGTATACGGGATTAACTGAATCCTTGACATAGAGGTTCGACCGATAAAGATCTTCGTAGAATATGTAGGAGCCAATATGGGCATCCAGGTCCCGCTATTGGTTATTGATCGTAGAGGTGTCTCGGTCATGTCTACATAGTTCTCGAACCCGCAGGGTCTACACACTTAACGTTTGGTGACGATTAGTATAGTTGAGTTATTTTGTTGGTGACCGAAGGTTGTTCGGAGTCCCGGATAAGATCCCGGACATGACGAGGATCTCCGGAATAGTCCGGAGGTAAAAATTGATATATGTGATAATAGTGTTTTGATCTCCGGAAGGGTTCCGGAATTCACCGGAAGGGGTTCCGGATGTTTACCGAAGTGTTCGGGTGCAGCAACACTTTATATGAGCCAAAGGGGTAAAGCCCACGAGGTATTGGAAAGTGCAAAAGGAAGTTTTGCTGCTGCCTTAAGCGGTACTACCGCTGGTAAGGCAGTACTACCGCGTAAGCGGTACTACCGCTTGTGTGAAGCGGTACTACCGCTCGTGAGCGGTACTACCGCTTGTGCGCGGTACTGCAGGGATCCGAGTTGGACTCTTTCCCTGCGGGCCAAACCGACCTTGTGCGGGCAAAACCGACCTGGAGGAGGCTTTTACTCCAAGTTTAGACCCCAAGGCTCAACATATAAATAGAGGGGCAGGGCTAGCACACGGGATACATTAAGATTTCCCAAACCATGTGTCGGCAACCCTAACCCTCTAGTTCTCCCGTCATAATCTCCGTAGTGCTTGGCGAAGCCCTGCAGAGATTGTTCCTCACCACCATCACCACGCCGTCGTGCTGCCGGAACTCATCTACTACTTCATCATCGCTCGCTGGATCGAGGAGGTGAAGGCGTCATCAAGCCGTACGTGTGTTGAACGCGGAGGTGCCGTCCGTTCGGCACTAGTTCGTGATCGGATCGAGGGACGACTTGCGATTTGGATTGCGGAGACGTTCGACTACATCAACCGCGTTTCTTAACGCTTCCGCTTAGCGATCTACAAGGGTATGTAGATTCACTCTCCCTCTCGCAGATGCTCATCACCATGGATAGATCTTGTGTGTGCGTAGGAAAATTTTTGTCCCATGCAACGTTCCCCAACAGTTTCTTGCTTCAAGACATGATCACCAAAACCCAACACATGAATTCATCATGATCTTCTCTTGGTCATACCATAGCTTGAATTCTTCTCTTTAATTATACTCTTAAGACCTTGATTCTTATAAGCCCAAATGTGTCAACCCTTGAGATCCTCCAATGAACTCCACCTTGAACATATTTGGTTAGACATTGAAATCAATCTTGGTGGCTTCATTAGATACATCCAAAGACCAACTAGTATCCTCACTTATGCAAGAGACCCCGAGAGTCAAACCCTAGGCCCCATGCACACGGGGGTCAGAGACCCTATGCCCACGGAGTGTCCAGACAGTTTAACACTCGACCCCGTGTGCACGGGGGTCAAGAAGCCCGTGTGCACGGGGTGTCCAGAGAGATTTCCCCGGACCCGATGGGCACGGCTCCTAGACCCCGTGTGCACGGGGTAATCAGAGAGGATACCATGAGGACTTTTTTGAGAGGCTTTTGATGGAGCTCTTCCCACATAAGTTCAACATGCTTCATGCATCACTATGGAACATATCTTCGTATTGGATACAATGCCCTGGATGCTCCATAGAAATTGTCATTCAATACCAAAGCTAAGAGCAAATCTTCATCTTTATGGAAATCATCCTTAAGGCTCCACCTATGTAATATCCTATCAAATATATCTCAGTGAAAGCATTAGTCCATAGATATTGTCATTAATTACCAAAACCACACTTAGGGGCTAGATGTCCTTTCAAATGTCATGTTCCTCTTCTTCCTTGTGTGATTGGGATCAATCCGATGATTTGCGGTGTGTTTGTTGGTACATGATGAATTGGGAGTTTATGATCAGATGTTCATTGAATCTATTTGAGTCTCTTGAGATTTATTTCCTATATAATTAAGTAGCTATGTATACTTTTCGATATATTTGCCTTCTGTGGCCAAGATTGATTGGTAGATCTCCAAAGAGAGAGAGGTGCATCGAGTGGGTTCAATCTTGTGGTGATTTCTATACCCCAGTGGCAGAATGGGGACAAGACACATATTTGTATTGTTTCCACTAAGGAGACAACGATGGGGATTATCTTATTACCAGTTTTCTTACTGTCCATATTATGTCATATTGCTTAAAGTGTTACTCTATTTTCTTATGAACTTAACACTTTGAGATGCATGCTGGATAGCGGACTTGGGGTGGAGTAATAGTAATAGAAGTAGTTGGATTAACGGTCTACTTGTCATAGACGTAATTCCTATATGAGATTATGCCATGAATAATCATAGTCATACTCGTTGCTATTCTTGTCAATTGTCGAACTGTAATGTGTTACCATGTCGTTTGCCTTATTTTTGAGAGAGATACCTCTAGTGAACTTATGGCTCCTACAAAATTGCTCTTTCATATTTACTTTTACTCTTGTTGCACTATTATCTATCTATTTTATTTTAATCGTGTAACTAGCAAGATAAGGGGCATGACATCCCGGACCCTTGCAAGTTAGGTGCAATTATTGTTTTTGTTTGTGTGTAGGCATTGTTGACCTCGTTAGCTTGGTGATTCCTACTTGTTCGATTAAACCTTGGTTCTCAACTGGAGGAAATATTTTGCTCATGTGCTATATCACCATTCCTCTTTAGGGAAAAACCCAACAACTCCTATGGGAGTAGCAATATGTGACACAACCCGAGGCGATAGTGTATCTCTCCATCGTCGGAGGGGCAATCTCAATCTTGACATATCTAGCACCGTCACATGCTTTTGATTTTTAACATATCCGAAAGTCACCTTTATAATTAAACACTTGCGAAGTAAACTTTGATGACCATGAATTGACCATCCAATATTCGAGTCTACAATATTCACATGGTTTAAGGACACAAGTAAATGTTAACACATTATGAAAAAGTAATAACATCATATTGGCAACCTGATATTACATTATTTTATAGGTGTCTATCCAACACCATTGTTACCCTAACGGTGTGTTCTAATTATCGTCGACATCCTTTGTTACATTAAGAATGCGCATGATTACGAAAACAAGACCATCAACATGCATTAGTCAAGAGGCCTGACTAGGGATCTCTTTGGTGTTTATTATTCCACACATGCAATTAGGTTTTCCTACGAATTTCATATTCCGGAACTAATGCAATTCTAGCATAGACTATAAACTTAATCACGAAAAAATAGAATGATAACAACTTTATTATTGCATATAGGGTATATTTTTAACTTCCATAATGGCCTCCCCCTCGATTTGGACGCCATCTTGACTTCCCCTAGTGTCCTTGATATATGACGTCGCCTCCTAGGGCGGATATTTCGGTTTTTGTTTGGATGACTTCCAAGTACTGGTACTCTTAACTGTAGGCATGAGTGTCAGGAGACCTTGCATCTTCAAAACCCCAATCTATCTACTACTTCATACATATCTGCAATTTCAGACTATCTTTATTGTTCTTCGATTGCATGTAGGAATGGACCTTCATGGTTGGGTTGGCCATGCTTCCGACATTGTCAATAACCCTCTTGAGTTGGAATAGGTATTGCTACAACCCAAAATTTGTCATGTGTTTGCAGTAGGATCGTCAAAGCCATTTCCACCAAATCGAGAGTTATCCCTCTCACTAAAAGATGAGGATACCATCATACTTATTACTAGCCCTAGTGGGTATCCGATGAAGTGTGCTATAAAACTGGGATAAGGACCTAGAAATAAGCAAACGATGGATCAGGCGAGACGTATAGCACAATCGACTGAGAAATTAGTCTTTTTAAAAGCCATTTGTGTGATTTAATTACAAACCACTTGTTTTAAGGTAATTTGTGATCTGTTAAGTCTAATAACATATTATGTCTTTGTACCAGGTTGAGAACCCTAATCAAACACAAAGGGCCTGATACTGACCCGCAAGCAAACAAAACGTACCTAAGGTTGAAGATGAACAAGCAACTTACAAGTAGCATAGCTGAACAATTAATAGCCGGAATGTTTCAAAGCAAAGTACAATGATAAATCGTACACACATATAGATACCTAATCATATGAGACATCACATAAAAGTGTGAAACGATGAGGTTTGATGCAAGCAAACTTTGAAGACTACAACAAATATCTAAGACATTCAACATCTGCTAAAATGTGTAAATGGAGGAGATTGACTGGTCACCCCATACGTCAAGCTGGCCAAAAATTTGCAGCCAAGATACAGGATTCCCTTGTGGTTTCCAGAAGAAAAGTATGGGAAATAAATGTGTGGCCAGATGGCTTCTGAAACGATGCTGTGATGTGTAAGTGCGTGATGCCGCAGAAGTTGTCTTAAAAACTGCAACCTCTGCGTGCATCGCTGTCCTAATCCTACTCGGGATCGATCACAAGGTGTTCAAACTTTGAATGTGTATGCATGTTTAGACCTTTCATATGAAGTTTGGAGCCTAGTGTGTTTCTGGAGGAGGAGGAGCTAAATAAGAGGTTACCGGGACGTCATCGCATGGCGTGTCCGACGTCCCTGCTGCCGCCGTCGCCGGTGGTGTTTCTTGTGCGCCAGAATGGGACATGCCAGCATCGTCACCGGAGAAGCGAGGATGGTGAATGAAGAGGCCGCGAGCACTGTCGTCCATCTCGTAGTCCCAGAAGGAGCTGCCAGGGCCCCATGCGTTGAACCATGACTCGTCGGCCTGAGCCCACATGCCGCCGGATGGCGCCGACGAGTGAAACATTTCGGCCGAGTAGGGCGTAGCCGCGTCGCGAGAGCCGCCATCCTGGGGAATAGTCGTTGGGGATGGATGTTGTGGTTGGTTTTCAAGCGTGGACCATTCTGCGTGTTGCTGCTCCCGCCGCCGCGGAGCTTCCTGCGTGTTGGCCGCCGCCTCGTCAGAAGTTTGCGGAGGCGACGAGGAGGACGACGAGCAGGAGGCGGTGCCGGCGGCGGCCGAGGTGGCAGCGGAGCTGGCTGCGCTGGTGCGGCCGCTCCCTCCTGCGCGGCCCTTCCCGAGGAACCGATCGGGGAAGTTGAGCCGCGCGTTCTCGCCACGGAGCTTGAAGGCCTCGCGGTCGTAGGCCATGGCGGCATCCTCTGCGGTGTCGAACGTGCCGAGCCACAGCCGCGTGCGATTCCGTGGCAAGCGGATCTCCGCCACCCACTTGCCCCAGTGCCGCTGCCGCACGCCGCGGTACAGTTTCTGCGGCGGGGGCGGCGCCCGCAGCAGCTGCTGGTACAGAGAAGGCGGCATGCCGGCCAGGCCACCGCGGGGGCTCAGGTTCAGCGCCTCGCTCCAGTACCTCAGCAGATGCTGCTGCTGCTGCCCGCTCTCGGCTGGCATGAAGAACGACTGGGTCGCGCAGGGGGGCGACCCGCCGAACGAGATCATCTGCTGGTGCCGCAAAGGCGGCTGCTGCTGCGGCGGCGACGCCGGTTGAGACATGCTGGAGTACTGCCGGAGAAGCTGCGGGCTCTCGCGCGCCGTCGTCGCCGAGGGCTCATACGCGAAGGGGAAGATGTGCCGCGCGGAAGGCGCGGCGGCGTCGGAAGCGGGGAAAGACCGAGGCGAGGCCGGGGCCGACGACGAGGAAGTGGAGAGCGACGACGTGGTCCGGTGCAGGCGGTCAGGGCTCCTCCCGATCTTCCTGAGCGGGCGCAGCAATGCCGCAGACGCGTCCTCGAAGACCGGCGCCAGCTGCTGCTGCCGCCGGGCCTGTATCGGCGTCACCCCCTTCCCCTTCCACCTCCTGCCAGTCCCGCGACCGCCTCCGCTTCCACTCTCGCCGCTCGCGCTCGACGCGTCCATGCGCGCGGAGAAGACTTCGGCGGCGCTAGGAAAATGATCGCTTGGCGTAGTCGCGGGGGAGCGAGAGTCAGAGAGCTAACGAGCGTGCGCTTGGTGGGGTTTTGGTTCTGATTCCGAGACGAGTGCGAGCGGCGATGTCTTCTTGAAGGCATTATCTTAAGAGTCACGCACATGTTGTTATCTTATAGTCCATGCTAAGGGTTTTGTGGAGATGTTGCAATGAGGCAGGTAAACTAAGGATAGCGGCATTTTTTCCCTTTACTTTGGTAAGCCAATTTATCGAGTATCAATGCTTGTTATTGTTTTTCATGATAAATAATACTTCATCTATGCCAAAATGTAGTTCATAGTACCTCCGTCCTGTTTATTAGTCACCCTCGTATTTTTGCTTAAAGTTTGGCCTTTGATTTATCTTTAGAAAAGTTTTGTGCCACAAAAATATTATCAGTGAAAACCTCTTTTGAATGTGAATCCAACAATATATTATGGCATACAACTTATATTTTGCTAGTCAATCTATGATCAAAATTAGGCGCAGAATACGAATGGTAAACCAAGACGGAGTTAGTCATATTAGTTTTGTCTTAAGTCAAACTTTGTAAACTCCGACTAAGTTTATAGTAGTACAAAAGTTTGTCAACATCTACACTATAAAATCATTACCATTAGATTTACCATGAAATATATTTATGTCTTATACATTTGATATTGTAAATATTTATTTTATAAACTTTGGTCAATCTTTACAAAATTTAGCTTAAAACAAATCTAACATGGATTATACTTTGACATAGTGGGAGTATGAGATTGCATGAATCAACCGATCCTGGGTTTTCCTCCTCCTTGGACAAATAACTCTCGTGAAGAGAATTAACTGGCGCATTACGTTGCTGTCAAAGGCTGCGTGGGCGGTACTACTGCTGGCCCAGAGACAATGAGAAAATGACGACGAGGCATCGCTAGATTGACACTACCCTCGCATTGCTTTCCTTGCACTCCAATCTCCCCTAGTCAGTGACAGTTTTTCTCTTCTAAAGGGTTCTGGAGTTTGCAACCAATACGATCACGCTCGCAATAATTGTATTGCCATTCGCAATTTTGCGACGGGATGCTTAGCGGCCCGGTTAATAAACAAGGCGCGCAATTATGCAGCAGGTGAGGTGGCCTACGGAAGCGATTAGGTTTGTTAATGACATGCCAGCCCGGTCTACTACAGATTCGCCCACGCGTGCCTTCGGCGCTTGGCACGACCTGCATGCCAGAAGGGGGAATCGATTAACCAACCCCGTTGCGCCCTGTTGTTAGAACTGTATTCTAGCTTATCTTGCCTCTTAGTTAAGCAAGTGATAAGCTTTGGGGCATAGATTAGTAGGGCCGTACGCTTAGGGCTGCTTAATTAGGCCCTCTGGCAACGTGATTTGCTCTGTCGGGGCCATCGACCATTCGACATGGATGAGCACGCTTGTTCTCCTTCTCATGATTAATCGCCTCGCTCGTTCTCATGTGCTGCAGCCGGCGGTGCATGCATGCGTCACGACTGCGTAATTAGATTAGATACTAGTAATTCGATCGGTGCCTAGGTATGTATGGGACTTACGTATGGCATTCGGTGTTAATTATGTGTAGCTGTATATCAGCTTAGAAGTATGTATGTACGTATGTACGATCGTATATTAGGCATCAAAGCAAGTGTTGGTTGATCTGCCCTCGTCATGGAGAAGAGATGGATACGGGATAGATCATGATCTAGCTACATGCAACATGAAATGTCGCGATCATACATCTCACGGTACCAAGCTGGCGAAACCACTGGCAGCGCTAGCTTAATCCTGGTCGATCGAGGAAGGCATCCCATTTGCAGGTGGAGCTAGTAGTTGGCTGGTCCAGATGGTTCGATCGTGCCCCGATCGGAGCGAGAGGGCCAACTATCGATCGGTGAAGATTTTTTATTTTGATTTGAGGCCATCGTCGATGTATACATGAAGCTAGAGGCTACGTACGTACGTACGTATAGTCGGGTCGCAACGCAATAATAATCCAGATTCTCCCGGAAAGAGGATGCCAAGAGGAAACGCGTCGGAGCGGCCGTTGGTCTCGGCCCGGCCTCTTTCTGGGCGCATCTGCGGCACGCGTGCGCGAGTTCGTACGTCCCGTCCCGGCCGGGCCACCTAACTCGATCGGTGCAATGGCCGTCCCTTTCGACAGCAACGGCACAGAGACAGAGCCACAGACCCAACAAGATACAAGATGACGGCCACGGCGTCAGCGTCACGAACTTACCACGGAAATCTACTATATGTGCGCGGGGCCCCACCCAACCGGCCTGGCCGGCCGGCGGCTGCCAAGGTTGTAGGTGACGGTGGAGGCGGAGCCGCCCAACCCCACCCACGCACCGCCCACCCGACCGACGCGTACGTACGTACGTAGTAGAACAGCTTGCCATGGCGCACCGGACCCCGTCATCGATCGACCGATGGATGGATGGGTCGGCCAGGCCGGGTGCATGGTCGCTCTCATGGCGCGGTTCCGTGCAGGCTTTGGCCATCTAGCCCGGCGCGGCGCTGACCTTGGCTGGAACACTACCCTGCGGTGGCGCGCGCGGAGACTTTCGGCCGAGGTCAACCCCACCCACGCGCCGAAGGCACCGAGCGAGCCCAAGTGCGGTCGATACGTGGCGCCACTTTGCGCCCCACGATCGTGGGTATAGCCTTACGTGGCGCTTTGCCGTAGGCTGCCGGTGGGATGTACTTATCGAGACCAGTAGAGAGGCCTTTGACTTCGTATAGTTTTTTTTTTTTTGAAACCGAGGCAAAAGATTTGCCTCATTCATTAATTAAGAGAGAGAAAGAGTTTGTAATACATCATAGTGATTACACATCATATCCCAACAGGGATAAAAGATACATCACGGACTACTCTCGCGGCATGATGTTGCTCAAGTGTCTAGCTCCCGCCGTGATCCAAAGTCGCGCCTCTTCTTGTATGAGCTTTAGAATGTAGAAGGGGGGTGTGGACTTCTTTCGGAAGACTCGCGCATTTCTTTCGTTCCATATGACCCAAGACACAAGCATCGTCAGGGATGCCATGGCTTTCCTGTTTGCAGTATTTGCCTTCGACATGTTGGTCCACCATGTCTTTGTGTTACGCTCAGTCGCCCAACTATTAATCTCGAGTGCATGCATCCCCAACCACGCCTTGACCATTCGCCATACCCTCATCGTGAAACGGCATTTGTAGAACAGATGATCGGCGGATTCGTTGGCCCGTCTGCAGAGGGTGCAAAGGCCACAATTCTCCCAACCCCTTTTCGCCAATCTGTCGGCCGTCCAAATCCTGTTTTGCACCGCCAACCAGGAGAAGAACTTGACCTTGGGTGGAGCCCAGACCTTCCAGATGGTCTGGTTCATGGTAGTCGATGTGGACCCAAGGAATTGGGCCCTATATGCAGAAGCAGCCGTGTATTCCCCATTGGCCTCAAACTTCCACTTTATAGCATCATCAACATCGTCCTGGAGAGAAATTTGCCCAAGTCTGATCCAAAGATCCACGAACTGAACAATATGGTTGGCTGTGAGGTTTGTGGACGAGTTGATCCTGCGCACCCAAGCAAGGTCCCGAAGGGCATCCCGCACCGTCCACTTCTTGCGCTGGGAGGCGGCGTAAATTAGCGGGGCAATATCCTTCGGCTTTTTCCCATGTAACCAGGGAGCCTCCCAAAAAGGCGTCTTGCCACCATTACCAACGGAAATGACCGTGGAAGCGTAGAAAAGGTCCATGTCCATCTCAGTGCACGGGTTACCAAGGCCTACCCACAGCTTGGTGGGGTCCTTCCATTCAAGCCAAGGCCATCGCAGTCGAAGAGCCCTCGCAAATTTGCCCAAATGCAGAATCCCGAGGCCACCGAGGTCGGTAGGGCGGCAAACTGTCTCCCAATTAACCTTGCACTTCGCACCAGTGGTCATCTCACTGGCCGACCATAGAAAGGCCCGTTCAATCTTGTTCACACTCTGTAAAATGGAAGGAGGGACCACGAGGGGTGTAATGTGGAAAACGACTTGAGAGGTGAGCACAGATTTCACCAGTGCCGAACGCCCAACAGTGGTAATATTCCTGCCCTGCCAAGGAGGCAGCCTTGCGGCGACCTTGTCCACGAGATGTTGGAAGTCCACTCTCTTTAGCTGCCAGACGGAGAGCGGGAGCCCAAGATATTTGAGCGGGAAGGACGTCCGAACTGCAGGGATGCTGTGAAGGATTTCATCAAGGTTTAGCTGACCGCAGTGGATGGCAACCACAGAGCTCTTCTGGAAGTTGGTGACCAGCCCGGTGACCTCGCCAAAGGATTTCAGAATGGCGGCAAGGTTGTGGACATCCTCTCTTGTTGGCGTGATGAAGATCGCCGCATCATCCGCATACAGGGACGTACGCACCAAAGGTCGCCGCCCCCTGATCTTATGCAAAAGGTCGTGTCTCGTGGCGGCGTCCAGGACCCCTTGGAGAGGGTCGATTGCCAGGACAAAGAGGAGGGGGGAAAGGGGATCCCCTTGTCTAAGCCCGCACCCATGGAAAATGGGCGGCCCGGCAACTCCATTCAGAAGGACGCGTGAAGAGGAAGTGCAAAGGAGAGCCGCCACCCAGTCCCGGAAGCGGTGAGGGAAGCCCAAACGGCGTAGCAAGTCAAGTATGTATTCCCCTCGCACCGAGTCGAAGGCCTTCCGGATGTCCAACTTGAATAGAAGAGACGGAGTCTTATTTCGGTGAAGTCGCCTCGCGAGATTTCTGACATACATGAAGTTGTCGTGAATGCTTCTTTTCTTAATGAAAGCACTTTGCGCATTGGAAACCAGATTGTTCATGAAGGGAGAGAGCCTGGTGGCCAGCACCTTGGCGATGATCTTTGCAATAGCGTGAATCAAACTGATTGGCCGGAAATCGCCAATCTCCTCTGCCCCATCCTTCGTATAGTTTAGAAATATAAGAACATGATAGCACTAGCACACTGTACCATCGTATATCTATCGCGTAGGGAATCCCTCACTTGCAAGCTAGGGGACGATTTTTTTTGTAGTTGTAACAAAGTTGCAATGCCAAGGTACATACACGCATATGACGTCAAGCAGATATTTCAGCATCCCACTATTTATGTTATCTTTAACATTGCTTTAGATTGTTAAACGTAGAGTATTTCATATTTTGATAATTAGTTGATGCTGTGTCAACCGGGGCTGGTTCCTCATTTTGGTTGGGTTTTTTTTTTTTTTTTGAAAGGTTACCACGTGTTATTCACACAATAAGCAAGGTTATATCACACATAGAACACCTCGGAACACTCCAGAGGGAACAACTATTCCAACACAACAGCAAATAACACCTCCCTAAAAGAAACTTACATTTTGATTGGGTTGTGGCCTCTATTGGCCCACAAGACTCATAAAGATTACATTGTATTTTTTAAGTCCGATTACATTGTACTTGACAAAATGAATTTATCAAATGTTGATATATCTTCCAATAACCTAGTCAATTTTTTTCTTTAAAACACTATGACTTAGAAAAAACTAGAATCAAATACACTAAAACGGAGGAAGTAAAACTGTAAAAGGTTTGGGTCTCTCTCCATCAACGTCCATGCATGTGTTCAAGTTGTAGTTTTTGAAAGTAATTAAGCCTTATATTTCTATAGAACATGCACTACCTCCGTTCCAAGACAGTTAAAATTTTGGGTTTGTCCCAAGTCAAATTTATTTAACTTTGATCAAGTCTATAGAAAAATATATTAACATCTAGAACACTAAAATAGTCGCTTGACATTCTTTATAAAACATATTTTATACTATGTGTATTTGTGTTGTAGATCCTAGCAAAAAATTATATATAGTTGGTCAAATTTAAGGAAGTTACACTTAGTGTTAGACTAGTCCTTGTATTATACGATTCCTAGTCCTTGTATTACAAGTTTCCTTTCCTAAGTCGGTTTGTAACTCTTTATATACCCATGTATGCGGCACTGAAATATTTATCAATCAATAGTTCTATTCATCTATCATGGTATCAGATACCGATCCTAGGGTTTAGGGTATGGCTCCGCCGCGGCCACCTCCGCTGCCGCCGCCCGACTACTTCGAGTGTCGGGCTGCTCTCATCGCCAAAGCCGCCACCGCCGCGGCAACCTCCCTCTCTGCTCTTTCCCTAGCCCCGCCAACACCTCCAACTACCCTCCTTGCCGCACCAATATCGCTCGCCGACACCATCACCAATGTGAGCCCCTTCATCCCCATTGTCCTCGACCTCGCCGCCCACAACTACTATCATTGGCGCCACCTCTTTGATCTCCACCTCGGCCGCTGCAATCTCCAGTCTCACGTCACCGCCACCAGCCTTCCACGCCCCGACGATCCTCAATGGGTGAAAGACGATCTCGCGATCGTTCAGTGGTTCTACACCCGCATCACCACCGAGATCTTCAACATGCTTGATCATGACGGCGCTACCACCGCCAACATCTGGAGCTCCCTTCGTCAACTCTTTCAAAGCAACAGCGACGCTCGGAAAAACGCTCTCCACACCGAGCTTCGCAATCTGGTCCAAGGCGATGCCCCGGTCAACCTCTTCTGTCAGCGCGTCAAGGCCATCGGTGATGAGCTCCGCGAACTCGGCGATCCCGTCAGCGACTCGCAGCTCATCAATATCATCGTCGTCGGGCTCAACGAGGATTTTGACAAGCAGGCCTCCTTCATCCCCATGATCCGGCCTCCTCCAACTTTCGCTGAAGTTCGCTCCCTACTGCAACTCGCGGCGGAGACCCAAGCTCGCAAGGACTCTCGCCCGAAGGTCTTTCATGTTGCTGCCAGTCTTCCTCCGCCGTCTCCACCAGTGCCTCCTCCACCGGCTCCTGCGGCCACGCCGCCGTCCGCCCAGCCGCCTCCAGGATGGCGCCCGAGTCCCAATTACCGCGGCAAGAACCCTATCTACCGGCCGCCTTCGACTCGCTCGGCACCTTCTCCGACACCGCCGCCAACCAACCCTCCAACAGCTCCAAGTGCGCCACCTACGGCTCCATCATGGCGTCCTCCGCATGATCCCTGGACGGGGCTCGTCCAGGCGTGGCCCATGCCCTGGTCTGCTCCGTCCCCCCTGTTGGGGAACGGAGCATGAATTTCAAAAAAATTCCTACGCTCACGCAAGATCTATCCATGGAGATGCATCGCTACGAGAGGGGAGAGTGTGTCTACGTACCCTCGTAGACCGTTAGCGGAAGCGTCTCACAACGCAGTTGATGTAGTCGAACAATCCTTCGAGCTCCACCGATCCAGTACCGAACGTACGGCACCTCCGAGTTCTACACACGTGCAGCTCGGTGACGTTCCTCGCCTTCTTGATCCAGCAAGATGTCGAGGTAGTAGATGAGTTCCGTCAGCACGACGGCGTGGCGATGGTGACGGTGAAGTGATTCCGGCAGGGCTTCGCCTAAGCTCTCCGAAAATATGACCGAGGTGGAAAACGGAGATCGGGGCACCGCACACGGCTATGGGACAATTGTGTGTCTCCAAGGGGTGCCCCTCCTCCGTATATAAAGGAGGGAGGCTGGCCGGCCCCCTAGGGGTGCGCCAAGGGAGAGAGAGGAGTCCTACTAGGACTCCAAGTCCTAGTAGGATTCCCTCTTGGAAGGGGGAAGGAAGGGAGAGAGAAGAGGAGAAGGAAAGGGGGGGGGGGGGTGCGCCCCCTTCCCCTAGTCCAATTCGGACTCCCTAGGGGGAGGGGCGCAGCCACCCCTTGTGGGCTGCCTCTTCTTTCCCGTATGGCCCATGTAGGCCCATTATTTCCCCCGGTGAATTCCCGTAACTCCCCGGTACTCCGAAAAATATCCGAATCACTCGGAACCTTTCCGACGTCCGAATATTGCCTTCCACTATATGAATCTTTACCTCTCGACCATTTCGAGACTCCTCGTCATGTCCGTGATCTCATCCGGGACTCCGAACAACATTCGGTCACCAATCACATAACTCATATAATACTATATCGTCATCGAACCTTAAGTGTGCGGACCCTACGGGTTCGGGAATGATGTAGACATGACCGAGACGACTCTCTGGTCAATAACCAACAGCGGAACCTGGATGCTCATATTGGTTCCTACATATTCCACTAAGATCTTTATCGGTGAACCTCATATGTCAACATACGTTGTTCCCTTTGTCCGGCGGTATGCTACTTGCCCGAGATTCGATCGTCGGTATCCAATACCTAGTTCAATCTCGTTACTGGCAAGTCTCTTTACTCGTTCCGTAATACATCATCTTGCAACTAACTCTTTAGTCACGGTGCTTGCAAGGCTTCTGTGATGCTGTATTACCGAGAGGGCCCAGAGATACCTCTCCGATAGTCGGAGTGACAAATCCCAATCTCGATCCATGCCAACTCAACAAACACTTTCGGAGATACCTGTAGTGCACCTTTATAATCACCCAGTTACGTTATGACATTTGATACACCCAAAGTATTCCTACGGTATCCGGGAGTTGCATGATCTCATGGTCAGAGGAACGTGTATTTGACATAGTGAAAGCAATAGCAATAAACTGAACGATCATTTGCTATGCTAACGGTTGGGTCAAGTCCATCACATCATTCTCCTAATGATGTGATCCCGTTATCAAATGACAACTCATGTCTATGGTTAGGAAACTATAACCATCTTTGATCAACGAGCTAGTCTAGTAGAGGCATACTAGGGACACATTATTCGTTTATCTATTCACACATGTATTAAGTTTCCGGTCAATACAATTCTAGCATGAATAATAAACCATTATCATGAACTAAGAAATATGATAATAAACACTTTATTAATTGCCTCTAGGGCATATTTTCAACAGTCTCCCACTTGCACTAGAGTCAATAATCTAGTTTACATCTCCATGTAATTAACACTTAATCAGTTCTAGGGCTGATCATGTTTTGCTTGTGAGAGAGGTTTTAGTCAACGGGTCTGCAATATTCAGATCCGTGTGTTCTTGGCAAATCTCTATGTCATATCTAGATGCTGCTACCACACTCTGCTTGGAGCTACTCCAAAATCGACTGTCCCACTTTACGTATCCGGTCTGAGACTCATAGTCTTTCGGATCAGTGTTTAAAGCTTGCATCGATGTAACCCCTTACGACGAACTCTTTATCATCTCTATTCCCAAGAAATTCTTCCTTAGTCATCTTAAGGATAATTTGACCGCTGTCCAGTGATCTATTCCTGGATCACTTTGGTACCTCTTTTGCCAGACACATGGCAAGGCACACAGCTTGGCATACTTTATAGAACCTATGGCCGAGGCATAGGGGATAACCTTCATCCATTCTATTTATTTTGCCGTGGTCGAGATTTGAGTCTTACTCAACTTCACACCTTTCACCACAGTCAAGAACTCCTTCTTTGACTGATCCATTTTGAACTTCTTCAAAATCTTGTCAAGGTATATGTTTTGTGAAAGTCATATGAGGCGTCTCAACCTATCTCTATAGATTTTGATGCCTAACATGTAAACAACCTTTACCTAGATCTTCAAGTCTTACTCCACTTCACACCAGCCAAGAACTTATTTCTTTTGACTTGATCCATTTTGAACTTCTTCAAAATCTCATCAAGGTGTGTGAAAATCTTTTATCAGGTGTCTTGATCTATCTCTATAGATCTCGATGCCCAAACCGTGGATAACTCAAAAACAGGTTTTTATTGAAAAACTCCTTTCAATTAATTCTTTATGCTTTCCAGAAATTCTACATCATTTCCAATCACATATACTTATTAGAAATGTTATAGAGCTCCCACTCACTTTGTTGTAAATACAAGTTTCTCCATAAACTTGCATAAACCCAAACGCTTTGATCACTTCATCAAAGCGAGTATTCCAGCTCCGAGATGCTTGCACCAGTCCATAGATGGATCGCTGGAGCTTGCATACTTTGTTAGCACCTTTAGGATCGACAAAACCTTCCGGTTGCATCATATACAATTTTTCCTTAAGGAATCCATTAAGGAATGCCGTTTTGACGTCCATTTGCCAGATTTCATAATCATAAAATGCGGCAATTGCTAACATAATTCTGACAGACTTTAGCATCGCTACGGGTGAGAAAGTCTCATCGTAGTCAACTCCTTGAACTTGTCGATAACCTTTAGCAACAAGTCGTGCTTTATAGACGGTGACTTTACCATCAGCGTCCATCTTCTTCTTAAAGATCCATTTATTTTTAATAGCTCGCCGTTCATCGGGCAAGTCTACCAAAGTCCACACTTTGTTCTCATACATGGATCTAATCTCAGATTTCATGGCCTCAAGCCATTTGTCGGAATCCGGGCTCGCCATCGTTTCTTCATAGTTCGTAGGATCACCGTTGTCTAACAACATGACCTCCAAGACAGGATTGCCGTACCAATCTGGTGCGGAGCGTGTCCTGGTTGACCTACGAGGTTCAGTAACAACTTGATCCGAAGTTTCATGATCATCATCATTAACTTCTTCTCTGGTCTATGTCGATGTCACAGAAATTTCTTTCTGTGGCGTACTACTATCCAGAGGAGGTACAATTACCTCATCAAGTTCTACTTTCCTCCCACTCACTTCTTTCGAGAGAAACTCCTTCTCTAGAAAGGATCCATTCTTTAGCAACGAAAACTTTGCCTTCGGATCTGTGGTAGAAGGTGTACCCAACGGTCTCTTTTGGGTATCCTATGAAGACGCACTTATCCGCTTTGGGTTCGAGCTTATCTGGCTGAAGCCTTTTGACATAAGCATCGCATCCCCAAACTTTCAGAAACGACATCTTAGGTTTCTTGCCAAACCACAGTTCATACGGTATCGTCTCAACGGATTTAGACGGTGCCCTATTTGAAGTGAATGCAGCTGTCATTAATGCATAACCCCAAAATGATAGTGGCAAATCGGTAAGAGACATCATAGAACGCACCATATCTAATAGAGTACGATTACGACGTTCGGACACACCATTACGTTGTGGTGTTCCAGGTGGCGTGAGCTGTGAAACAATTCCACATTGTCTTAAGTGATTGCCAAACTCGTAACTCAAATATTCTCCTCCACGATCAGATCGTAAGAACTTTATTTTCTTGTTACGATGGTTCTCTACTTCACTCTAAAATTCTTTGAACTTTTTAAATGTTTCAGATTTATGCTTCATCAAGTAGACATAGCTATATCTACTCAAATCATCTGTGAACGTGAGAACATAACGATATCCACCGCGCGCCTCAACACTCATCGGACCGCATACATCGGTATGTATTATTTCCAATAAGTTGGTTGCTCGCTCCATTGTTCCGGAGAACGGAGTTTTAGTCATCTTGCCAATAAGGCACGGTTCACATGTCTCAAATGATTCATAATCAAGAGATTCCAAAAACCCATCTGCATGGAGTTTCTTCATGTGTTTAACACTGATATGACCTAAGCGGCAGTGCCACAAATATGTGGTACTATCATTATCTTTTGGCATTCGTGTTATGAACATATGTATTACTACGATCAAGATTCAATAAACCTTTCATTTTAAGTGCATGATCATCAATGATATTATCCAAATAAATAGAATAACAATTATTCTCTGAAATTGAATAACCGTCTTGCAATAAACACTATCAGATATAATGTTCATGCTTAACGCAAGCACCAAATAACAATTATTTAGGTTCATCACTAATCCTGAAGGTAGAGAGAGCGTGGCGATGGTGATCACATCAACCTTGGAGACACTTCCAATGCACATCGTCACCTCGTTCTTAGCTAGCCCTCGTTCATTCCGAAGCTCCATGTTTCAAGTTGTAAGCAACTGAACAAGTATCAAATACCCAGGTGCTCCTACGAGTACTAGTAAGGTACATATCAATAACATGTATATCAAATATCTTTGTTGACATTGCCAGTCTTATTATCTGCCAGTTACTTTGGGGAAGTTCCGCTCCCTGTGACATTTCCCTTTGCAATCGGAGCACTAAGTCTCGGGTTTGGTTCAGCCTTGGGTTTCTTCGCGTGAGCGGCAACTGTTTTACCGTTCTTCTTGAAGTTCCCTTTTCTTTCCCTTGCCCTTCTTGAAACTAGTGGTCTTATTAACCATCAACACTTGATGCTCCCTTTTTTATTTCTACATCCGCAGCTTGTAGCATCGCGAAGAGCTTAAGGATCTTCTATCCCTTGCATGTTTATAGTTCATCACGAAGATCCAGTAGCTTAGTGATAGTGACTAGAGAACTCTATCAATCACCACTTTATTCGGAAGTCTAACTCCCACTTGATTCAAGTGTTTGAAGTACTCAGACATTCTGAGTACATGCTCACTAACGGAGCCGTTCTCCTCCATCTTGTAGCTATAGAACTTTTCGAAGGTGTCATACCTCTCGACCCGGGTGTGAGCTTGAAAAACAAATTTTCAGCTCTTGGAACATCTCATATGCTCATGTGTTTCTCAAAACATATTTGGAACTCCGGTTCTCAGCCGTAAAGTATGGCGCACTGAACTATCGAGTAGTCATCTTTTCTTGTCTGCCAGACGTTCATAACGTCCTTAGACGAAGCCGTAGGGGTATTTCACTGAGCGGTGCATTAAGGACATAAGCCTTCTGTGCAGCAGTGAGGACAATCCTCAGATCACGGACCTAGTCTGCATAGTTGCTTCCATCAACTTTCAACTTCGTTTTCTCTAGGAATATAAAAAACAGGGGAACTACAGCGCGGTCTATTGATCTACAACATAAATTTGCTAAGACAAGTAAGACTATGTTTATGACAATTGAAGTTCAATTAATCAAATTACTTAAGAACTCCCACTTAGATTAACATCCCTCAAGTTGTCTAAGTGTAACATGATCCACATCAACTAAACCACGTCCGATCATCATGTGAGGTGGATTAGTTATCAATGGTGAACATCTTTCATGTTGATCATATCTACTATATGACTCATGTTCGGCCTTTCGGTCTCTTGTGTTCCGAGGCCATGTCTGTACATGCTAGGCTCGTCAAGTTTAACCCAAGTATTCTGCGTGTGTAAAACTGGCTTACACCCGTTGTATGCGAACGAAAGAATCCATCACACCCGATCATCACGTGGTGCTTAGAAGCGTCGAACCTTCGCAACGGTGCATACTAGGGGAGAACACTTATCTTGAAATTTAGTGAAGGGATCATCTTATAATGCTACCGTCGTCCTAAGCAAAATAAGATGCATAAAAGGATTAACATCACATGCAATTCAATATATGTGACATGATATGGCCATCATCGTCTTGTGCTTTTGATCTCCATCAGCAAAGCACCGTCATGATCTCCATCGTCACCGGGTTGACACCTTGATCTCCATCGTAGCATCGTGACACCTTGATCTCTATCGTAGCGTCGTGGTCGTCTCGCCGGCTATTGCTACTACTACTACTGCTAACTTATAGCGGTAAAGTAAAGCAATTACATGGCGTTGGCATTGCATACAATAAAGAGACAACCATAAGGCTCCTGCCGGTTGCCTGATAACTTACAAAACATGATCATCTCATACAACAACTTATATCACATCATGTCTTGGCCATATCACATCACCAGCATACCCTGCAAAAACAAGTTAGACGTCCTCTACTTTGTTGTTGCAAGTTTTACGTGGCTGCTACGGGTTTGCAAGAACCGTTCTTACCTACACAAAACCACAACGTGGTGTAGTGATTGCTTTTTGATCTTCTAAAAGAACCCTCTTCATTGAAACCGATTCAACTAAAGTGAGAGAGACAGACACCCGCCAGTCACCTTTATGCAACGAGTGCACGTAGCGGTGAAACCTGTCTCGCGTAAGCGTACGCGTAATGTCGGTCCGGGCCGCTTCATCTCACAATACCGCCGAATCAAGTAACAACTAGTAACGGCAAGCAATATGTATACACCCACGCCCACAACTCACTTGTGTTCTACTCGTGCAAATCACATCTACGCATAGACCTGGCTCGGATGCCACTGTTGGGGAATGGAGCATGAATTTCAAAAAAATTCCTACGCTCACGCAAGATCTATCCATGGAGATGCATCGCTACGAGAGGGGAGAGTGTGTCTACGTACCCTCGTAGACCGTTAGCGGAAGCGTCTCACAACGCGGTTGATGTAGTCGAACAATCCTTCGAGCTCCACCGATCCAGTACCAAACGTACGGCACCTCCGAGTTCTACACACGTGCAGCTCGGTGACGTTCCTCGCCTTCTTGATCCAGCAAGATGTCGAGGTAGTAGATGAGTTCCGTCAGCACGACGGCGTGGCGACGGTGACGGTGAAGTGATTCCGGCAGGGCTTCGCCTAAGCTCTCCGAAAATATGACCGATGTGGAAAACGGAGATCGGGGCACCGCACACGGCTATGGGACAATTGTGTGTCTCCAAGGGGTGCCCATCCTCCGTATATAAAGGAGGGAGGCTGGCCGGCCCCCTAGGGGTGCACCAAGGGAGAGAGAGGAGTCCTACTAGGACTCCAAGTCCTAGTAGGATTCCCTCTTGGAAGGGGGGAGGAAGGGAGAGAGAAGAGGAGAAGGAAAGGGGGGGTGCGCCCCCTTCCCCTAGTCCAATTCGGACTCCCTAGGGGGAGGGGCGCAGCCACCCCTTGTGGGCTGCCTCTTCTTTCCCGTATGGCCCATGTAGGCCCATTACTTCCCCCGGTGAATTCCCGTAACTCCCCGGTACTCCGAAAAATACCCGAATCACTCGGAACCTTTCCGACGTCCGAATATAGCCTTCCAATATATGAATCTTTACCTCTTGACCATTTCGAGACTCCTCGTCATGTCCGTGATCTCATCCGGGACTCCGAACAACATTCGGTCACCAATCACATAACTCATATAATACTATATCGTCATCGAACCTTAAGTGTGCGGACCCTACGGGTTCGGGAATGATGTAGACATGACCGAGACGACTCTATGGTCAATAACCAACAGCGGAACCTGGATGCTCATATTGGTTCCTACATATTCCACGAAGATCTTTATCGGTGAACCTCATATGTCAACATACGTTGTTCCCTTTGTCCGGCGGTATGTTACTTGCCCGAGATTCGATCGTCGGTATCCAATACCTAGTTCAATCTCGTTACTGGCAAGTCTCTTTACTCGTTCCGTAATACATCATCTTGCAACTAACTCTTTAGTCACGGTGCTTGCAAGGCTTCTGTGATGCTGTATTACCGAGAGGGCCCAGAGATACCTCTCCGATAGTCGGAGTGACAAATCCCAATCTCGATCCATGCCAACTCAACAAACACTTTCGGAGATACCTGTAGTGCACCTTTATAATCACCCAGTTACGTTGTGACGTTTGATACACCCAAAGTATTCCTACGGTATCCGGGAGTTGCATGATCTCATGGTCAAAGGAACGTGTATTTGACATTGTGAAAGCAATAGCAATAAACTGAACGATCATTTGCTATGCTAACGGTTGGGTCAAGTCCATCACATCATTCTCCTAATGATGTGATCTCGTTATCAAATGACAACTCATGTCTATGGTTAGGAAACTATAACCATCTTTGATCAACGAGCTAGTCTAGTAGAGGCATACTAGGGACACATTATTCGTTTATCTATTCACACATGTATTAAGTTTCCGGTCAATACAATTCTAGCATGAATAATAAACCATTATCATGAACGGAGAAATATGATAATAAACACTTTATTAATTGCCTCTAGGGCATATTTCCAACACCCCCTTGGCGCTCCACCTGCTTACACCGGTGCCTGGCAACCCGGTCTTCGTCCGCACACTGGAGCCCCTCGCTTGCTAAACCCTCGACAGCCGGCTCATGCGTACCATGCTGCTTCAACATATGCTCCATACGGCAATCTGTCGCCCTCCTCCTTCGACGGCGGCCCCTACTACACGCCCTCGCCGGCCTTATTGCCTTCACCGCCCTATCCGCCGGCACTGCTACCAACACCAACCTCACCTGCACCGCCGAGCTGGGATCAAGCTGCTTTTCTTCAGGCCATGAACAATTTTGCTGCCCAAGGAAACTCAGGTATGGATTGGATCTTTGACTCTGGGGCTTCTAGTCATATGTCTGCATCAAGTAATTGTCTATCCACTTGCACTCCCTCTCCGTTTCCTTCCATTACTTTAGGTGACGGTTCATCTATTCCTATATACTGTGTTGGTCAGGCTCAAATTCCATCCTCCACCAAACCACTTCTTCTTCGGGACGTTCTTGTTGCACCCGCTCTTATTAAAAACCTAATTTCCGTTCGTAAATTTACTCGTGACAATCTTGTTTCCGCCGAGTTTGACCCCTTTGGTTTATCTGTGAAGGATTACCTGACCAAGGCCAAGATCGCTCGCTTCAATAGCTCCGGTGACCTCTACTCTCTTCATGGTGTTCCTGCCGCTGCTCCTCCTACATCCATGGTGGCCTCCGTCGATCTCTGGCATCGTCGCTTGGGGCATCCCAATCCTGCTGTTTTAGCTTCCATGCTTAGTGAATTTTCCATACCATGTAATAGAGATTCTCATAATTCTTTGTTTTGCGAGTCTTGTCAGTTAGGCAAACATGTTCGTCTTCCCTTTAGTTCCTCTAGCTCTTCTAGTACTTATCCTTTTGAGTTAATACATTGTGATTTATGGACCTCACCCATTGCAAGTGTTTCGGGTTTTAAATACTATCTTGTCATACTTGATGATTTTACTCACTTTGTATGGACCTTTCCTCTTCGAAACAAATCTGATGTTCACTCTCTCTTCCTAAATTTTCAGCGCTATGTCTCTGTCCACTTCTTTCTCCCTATTCGTTTTATACAGTGTGACAACGGCCGTGAGTTTGACAACCTTAAAATCGCAACTTCTTCTTACAACATGGTATTCTTCTTAGGTTCTCCTGTCCCTACACCTCTCCTCAAAATGGTAAGGCCGAACGTTCTCTTCGCACCCTCAATGACATTGTTCGGACACTTTTAGTGCAGTCCTCTATGCCACCCAAATTCTGGGCCGAAGCCCTACACACGGCCACCTTCCTCCTCAACATTCGACCTTCCAAAACTAATCCAAACAACACTCCCTACTATTCTCTTTTTCTTTACCACCCTGATTACTCCACTGTTCGTGTTTTCGGCTGTCTCTGTTTTCCCAATACCTTTGCCACCTCCGAAAATAAACTCTCTCCCGTTCTCTCCCATGTGTTCTTCTTGGTTTTTCCGACGAACACAAAGGTTATCGCTGCCTTGACTTACATACTGGGAAAGTTCATGTGTCTCGTCATGTTACATTCGCCGAACACATTTTTCCCTTCTCTCAACGCAACATCACACCATCCACTCTCCCTACCCATTCATTCCCCTCTTCTACTCGACCTTTTCAGCTCTACACTCCTGCTCCAGCAGCTCCACACGCCACAAAAAATGCCCCACATACCTCCTTCTATGCCGACGGGGGCCGTCGGCATAGATACGGCCGTCGGCATTCCTCCATCTATGCCGACGGGGGCCGTCGGCTTAGATACGGCCGTCGGCGTAGATACCACCCCGCCTGCGACGCCACTCCCTTCCCCACAACCTGATCCAAACTCACCCTCGATTCCTTCTCCTCCGTCCGCAACTTCCGCTGCGCCGGACACCCCTGCTTCGCCCCTACCAAATCGTGATGTTCCTATAGTCGCCCCGGTCAATGATCACCACATGCGTACTCATGCCAAATCCGGGTTTCGTCAGCCCACAGATCGTCTAAATCTTCATGCTACCCTCTCTCTCTCTTCTGTTCCTAAAAATTATAAAACTGCTCTCCTTGATCCGAATTGGGCTGCTGCAATGCACGAAGAATACAATGCTTTAATTGAAAATCACACCTGGCAATTAGTTCCTCGTCCTCCCAATACAAATATTGTTTCAGGCAAATGGGTCTTTCGTCAAAAATTTCATTCGGATGGGAGCCTCTCACGCTATAAAGCCCGTTGGGTATGCCGTGGTTATTCTCAACAACAGGGTGTTGATTACGATGAAACTTTTTCTCCTGTTGTTAAGACAAGCACCATTCGCACAGTTCTTAGTCTCGCTGTCTCCTCCGCATGGCCTATTCATCAACTCGATGTCAAAAATGCATTCCTCCACGATTCTCTTGACGAAGTTGTATATTGTCAGCAACCTCTCGGCTTTGAACATCCTTCTTATCCAAATCATGTTTGTCTTCTTCAAAAATCTCTTTACGGTCTTAAACAAGCTCCGCGAGCTTGGTTTCAACGCTTTTCTACTTTTATCCAAACAATAGGTTTTAGTCCTTCGCTTTCTGACACTTCTCTCTTTGTGTATCATAACAATTCTTACACCGCATATCTTCTCCTCTATGTCGATGATATCATTCTCACCGCATCTTCTCAAATATTTCTAGATCATATTGTTACTCTTCTTCGTTCTGAGTTCTCTATGACTGACCTAGGACTTCTACATCATTTTTTAGGCATTGCTGTTATTCGTGACACCTCTGGCCTTTTTCTTTCCCAACGGCAGTACACTCTCGGTCTTCTTAATCGTGCTGGCATGCTTGACTGTCAACCCTCTCGCACTCCTGTCGACACTAGTTTCAAACTATCAGCCGATGGTGAACCATTCAAGGATGCTACTTTATATCGTAGTTTAACTGGTGCTCTCCAATATCTTACTATTACTCGTCCGGAAATTTCATTTGCTGTCCAACAAGCATGTCTCTATATGCATGATCCACGGGTTCCCCCATTATAATCATGTCAAGCGTGTTCTTAGGTATTTGAAAGGCACTCTCAATCATGGTCTTCATATCAATAATTATTCTCCAACTTCTCTCACCGCATACTCTGATGCAGACTGGGCTGGTTGTCCAGACACTCGCCGATCCACTTCCGGTTTCTGTGTTTTTCTCGGTAACAATTTGATTTCTTGGTCCTCGAAAAGACAGGTTACGGTCTCCCGCTCGTCCGCTGAAGCTGAGTACCGTGCTGTAGCCCATGTTGTTGCTGATACTATCTGGCTTCGTCAACTACTGTCGGAGCTCCATCGACCGATTGAGCAGGCTACTATTGTCTATTGTGACAATATCTCCGCTGTTTACATGTCCGGGAATCCTGTTCAACACCGAAGGACCAAGCATATTGAGATTGACATTCATTTGGTTCGTGAGAAAGTTGCTCTTGGACAGGTTCGGGTGCTTCATGTTCCTACTACAACTCAATTTGCTGACATCTTCACCAAAGGACTTGCTACTACACCATTTCACGACATCCTTTCCTAAGTCGGTTTGTAACTCTTTATATACCCATGTATGCGGCACTGAAATGTTTATCAATCAATAGTTCTATTCATCTATCACTTAGGACTAACCCAAAACTTCAATTGTTTTGGAATGGAGGGAGCACATATAAGTTGTATATGTGTGTATGAGAAGTTGTTGAAGCAACTACTTTGATACTTCATTTTTTGTAAGCAGTCTGCCTTTTGTTCTACACGAAACCAAAACCAAACGAGTACAAAATGTGTCAAAATTTGAACCTCCGACTCATGTGCTTTTACAGGATATTTGGCGTGGGAGAGCTGTATTTCCACTAGTTCCCGAGGAATCTTGGTGAAATTTATTTCACTAGTACCAAGAAGCCGGCCATCCTCTTCGTCTCCGGCTTGGTGTTGTTTCTTGCAAGGTGATGGTTGTCAGCGGCAAAGCTGCATGGTGGAGAGGCGTTCGTCGGTGCCTTCCGTCGTTCTTCAATGTGTGCCCTGTTACGTGCCCTCTCCCTGCATGACCGAGTGGCACGTGTGATATGGGGCTTTGTTGTATTTTACCCTATTTAGGGAATGTAATCACTTATTAATATAACGGCAGGCCTTTTACTTTGTCAAAAAAAGAGTATGAATATCTTGTCCAATATTCCCATTGAATTCATTTGTTTCGATGAAGACCTGTTGAATTCATGCTCCCGTCAATTCACTCAAAAATCTGAACTGATAGAGAGAGACGAACAATATATGTCAATACTACCTATCATCACATTTACTCCTTTAGCCCTTAGATGGCAAGGTTTTAAACTCAAGACCTCTTGACTTCGACATCATATTGAATTTATGCTCTAATCACTTCATCAGAAAGTCTGAACCTATAAAGTAAAGCAGACAATATATTCAACATTGCGAAGACCTTCAAACATCTGTCGAGCTGAAGAGTACGCAATGACGTACGTACGGTTACTTGATTACCTAATGTCCCCCTCAACGAAGTGTTGATACCAAGACTTCATCAACTTGGTGCAGTCTAGTTTCACTAGTATTAATATGTTGGCATCCAAGGCATGTATAATAGAGTTATCGCCATAATTGGTCCCTAGTCTATGCGAGGCCCGTTCATAAACATAGATACAGCTGACAACGTTAGCTGGGCTGCTAGAATCTAGACCTGTATTTCTAATCGTCGAAAGAACAATCGCACCATGTGAATGGCTCGGGCCAGCGGATTAGCGCAAGCAAAATTGTACTTATCTTCTTCCGTAAGCTACGCCAGCTCTGCGTGTCCTGTTATGTGAGTCGTTGTCATTCCTTAGCTAACTAGTGATAGGGGGTGGCGGAGATGATGCAGTCTAGCTGGGTTAAGTAGGATTTGTTTGAGACAGTAAAACGACAATCTTGATAAGAACATGATTTTAAAATTGTGGATCGGTTGGTGGCGTAACGCATTGCCGGTTGCGTACGTCTTTTCGTTGTAGATTCTTGTAGACAGCGACTTAGCCCATATACTTTACCCTCAGTCATCGGGGCTTCTTTGATTCACAGATTCTCAAGACCCGGTAATAGTAGTAAACACATGATTCACAGATTCCCAGATTCCACAAGCTACGTTATTAGCCATTTAAATCTACATGAGGACGCATGCTTGTCTTGCTGAAATTTTCAGGTATTATGTTAACACATGGAGTAGTAGAGAAATGGCAAAGCCTAGATGAATACAGCATCATCATTAGCAACCTCGCTATTTCGTCGAATCTTAGAACATCCTCCCTGTTATTTGGGGATTTCAGGGAGTGGCCACATTTTGTTTTGCAAGCGGAGCGATCTCCTCGCCCTCAATGCCGGGCTGACTTCCCTCAACTCCTAGGCCAAGAAGAGCCTCCTCCCACTTCTTTGCCGGTCCCTGGATCACACGAAGAGAGGGTCAATTTATCCTCATCTCGGCAGACAAGAAATTCATTCATGTTAAGGGTAAATAGGAACTTAATTGACAGTTATGCGCACCTTCCAAGATAGGTCCTGCGCCATACAATTCTGAACCATTGCATGGAACACCGGCGTTCTGTACTGTTTCAGAGCTCGTGTGACATTTGACGCGACTGACGTCACATCTGCTGGATCGACGGTTTCAAACTACAAGAGGACAGATCAAGGCTATCAGTCATCACTGCATCGACATTTGCAAGCAAACACTCAAGACCAAGCCTACATTGTTCTTTACCTCGACATTGAACGAACCCATGTGGAATCCCGTGACACCCTCGCTCACCGTGTCGACGAGTCCTCCGGTGGATGAACAGATGGGAACCTGTAAAATGCAACTATGTCAACTGGGACAATACTTGCGCAATCAAATTTGACGTGTAACTGATCAAGTGACAACGCTTACAACTCCATATCTCATCCCTTGCAGTTGGATGAGGCCGCATGGCTCGAACCTACTTGGAATAATTATAAAATCTGCCCCGGCGAACATCATGTGTGCCAATGGAACATTGAATTTTGCTATGCCCCTGGCATTCTGTGGGTACTTCACTTCTAGAAGCATCAGTTCCTCCTCCATTTTCTTCTTCCCCGTGCCCTGAAGAATACAACACATTTTGGCTAAGCAACTATCATCTTCTATCTTCTGTCATGTCATATGACTGCATCACAATTCTCTTTCAAAACGAACATACGAGAACAATTATCTGAACATTCTCCTCGACAAACTCCGGAATGGCTGCAATCAGTATGTCTGACCCTTTCTGTTCTTCAAGACGCCCAATGAAAACTATAACAGGTATGCTAGAGTCCACGGGCAATCCAACTTCAGCTTGCAGTATTTCTTTATTGAGAGCTCTTGCTTCCGCCACCTGAAAAATGCTCTCTGTAAGTACTGAATTATCCATATGTGGAGAAATCTCTCACTGACGAGCAGTTTTAACATGCTCCCTCTTACCCCCTCTTTTCACATGAGAGGTAAGAGTATATAATAGATCTGAGCCGTTGATCTCATTAATTAATGGTTTGATTAACTCTTACCTTCTTACCTCACATGTAAAAAGAGGGGTTAAGAGGGAGCATGTTAAAATTTCTCCTGACTGAAACCTTACCGTTGTTGCATTGTATTTGACACTGATGTAATTGTCTGTTGCTGGATTCCAATCAATAACATCCATTCCATTTACAATTCCAGTTTCAAGAGGCTTTGTGCGAAGGACGCCATCCAACTCAACACCTTTCTCTGGGCCAGAAGTGAGTTCTTTGACATAATGTGGACTAACTGTAAGCACCACATCACACTCGGTGATCCCTGCCTTCATCCAGTTAATCTTTCTCCCTACCACTGGCTTAACATGCCTGCACACGTTATGGTAGTACACATCAATTTCAAATAACTAGTACAACATACTATCTCTCTATTAAAAAAATAGAACATGAAGGTTCATACCCATCAACGAAATCAAATGAAGGCATGAAACTTTCTGGTAAATTAAGAAGTTCGAAGTCTGCTCTGGGAAATCTGCCCTGATAGGCGATATTGTGAATGCAGAAAGCAACCTACAGGACAACTATTCACCAATCAACACAAGTACAGAAAATCTGTGAAGCATAAAACCTATAATGTACAGTCCCTACTTGCCAACAAAAGGAAGGAAATGGTGTACCTTCGCATTCTCATAAATTCCATTTTGCTTATACATGCTCTTCAAATAGCATGGCAAAACTGCAGTGTGCCAGTCATTTGCAACAAAGACAACATTTTCTCCTGGTGAAAGAGTGTGAATGTTAGTTATTTATAGTTAGTTAAGAGAGAAAACAATTAACCATAACAGTTGATCTTGTACATAAACTTACCATATGGTCCAGAGAAATATTCAGAATTGCTGAGATTAAGAACCCTTGGAGCCTCCAATGCAGCCTAAAACCAATATCAGATTAGAAGAAGTTCCACAAACATATCAAATAAGAAAACTCCTTTACGTGCTTGAATGCTACACCATTAATTCAGCTACAACAAGGGTTGATAATTTTCTGATTCGACGGGACGAACGTAGCTTATGCCACAGGCCACAGCATTGATAATGGTTTATAAATTAAATACGTGATATGCTAGTCATATGAAATTTGAACTAAACTGGATACTTACAAGGCACAAAAGGCAGAACCGTAACTGGTTATCTCGGAAGTCTGTTCCAGTTGTAGGACCATACAATTTTGATCCAGTTTTGCCCCATACCTGAAGTATTATTATGGTACACGCAGAACATTGCAAGGTTAACATAAATGCATAGATTGTTCCGTGGGCGTGCACGAGATTAAAACTTAAAAGTAACAGACCTTCTCAAGAAACATGGGGTGATCAACAAAAACACGATCAACTCCCCTTTTGTAGCAGTGAAAGAAGCGCACTGTTTCTGTCGTGTCACCAACAATTACCTAAAGAAGCAAAACGGTTTTTAGATATATAACACCCGTAACTGGTATAAGTTAAATGCGAGCTAAATAACAACACCCAATAACTCAACTAATTTTTTTACCTCAACCAGAACATTTGTATCCCATGTATCCTTGTACTGATCATAGCGAGGAGCTATCGTCATAACCCGGTGCCCCATTGCCTATGAAGAAATGAGTTGTGCATCACACCAAAGATAGTACAACAGACAGAGGGTGATACAAGTGCAAGTGCAGTCTTACAAAAATGTGATTCAGAATGACAAGGAATACTTACAGCCAGAGCTGGGGGCAATCCTCCTACAACATCACCAAGGCCTCCAGTTTTGCACCATGGGTGCACTTCAGTGGCAACGAAAATTATGGGCATTCCAGTTGAACATACGATAGGTGACGGAGTCCTACTAGAATTACGATGAGTTTCATAATTTGTGGCTCTTCTTTTGGCCAGCTGTGTCTTGTTCCGCATGGATAGGAACATAACTCCATTGTTACAAGATTGTTGGAATTGGATGTGAGGTGACAGTTTCAGTGAACCAACACTGTTTGTTTGATAAGAACCCATTGGTGCAGCCTCTCAATGACGACCTATCAGAATGGCATATGATAGAAAAAGGGTCATGATGAACTTGTGCTTCAGAGAAACATGGGATTATACATTTGCTACCTTATATTCTGAATGTAAAGCAGCACTACTATGCTGGTAACAGGTATTTACAATGCCACAAATATACACGTCATTTTCTCAAATAAAAGAATACTACAAGATGGCACATGAATGTGCTATCTGCTTGCATACCGTGAACAGATCAATTATCATTCAAGTTCAAGCGTGTCAGGGATATAATTGTTAGTGCTACAACTACAAGGTTAAAAGGCATAAAGGAAGTTCCATTACGGATATGTTCTTGTCGATAATTGTACATGCTGTTTCGAAGAAAAAAAAAACATTGCCTTGTCGATGAGTTCTTCAAGACAATGTGCAGGCTTTTATTTTTCTTATTAACTGTCCAGGAGCCCTAGCATCCAAGGAACGAAGGAGCCCCCAAACCAGCCGTTAGAAACTTAGAATAGAACCCAGGTGGACAGGGAGGTTAAACAGCCTCCCTATAACCAGGACACTAGTCTGTTCCCAATGTGCATATCTAGAGATACAAATGTTTAACAATGTAATACGACAAATACAGTGTAATACGACAAATACAGTATAAATCGTGAGTAGCCAATATTACAGATATGGATATACAAAGGAATTTTCATTGAGTGATTTGGTGCGCAACCCATGTAATGTAGGTGATAAATGTCAGTATTTCATCATAGCAACACTCTTTCATGTTCAAGCCTAAGTCAGGTTCAGGTACAATGTTTCATGGAGCCAGTAACACTAATACCCAGGATTTTTGTTCCTTCCAAAATGAAATAGCAGTGTGCTCAAATGCAAATGCTAAGTCAAGAAATCTGCATGGTGAAGAGCAGTACATCACAACACATCCTGACATGGTAAAAAATAACAAAATCACGAGGACATCCGAGGTGAGATCAAAAACCTGTACTATACAAAAGCATAAAACATAAATGCTGTCACTAGTGCCTTCCATTTCTATAACACCCTCAATGATACAACAGACTCCTGCAGAATAAACTAGGAGTACCTCTGAAGTTCAGAGGGTGCACATTTCCGAGCACTATCAGAAACTAAGGTGGTAAATCCTGGGGCATGTCAGATGCAAAGATGGGCGAAGATGAAGTACGCATGACAGGATTTCAAGCATCAAGGGAAATGCAGAAGGAAGCAACTACAGAGTCCTTCCCTACGAGCACAGATAGACAGGAAAGCTCCATGGTGGTCAGAACAGTGGATTGTCGTAAACCCCCATTCCTCTGCCTTAACAGCAATGGCGGGACCAAAATCGAACAGCCATTTGTTGGGAACACAGAAGACCGCGGGGGGGGGAGTAGAGCGCAGTGCGTACCTTTTCGAGCTAGGCGTTGATTGGAACCGCGGCGCAGGAAGTGGCTGGGAGGGGCTGTGGTGGGAAGGCAAGGCAGGCTCCGCTCAAGTAGAAGTGTTCGGCGGGGGGTGAGCGGCAGGAAATATCCTGCGGCGGTGAGGTGTCGCACGGGTAGCGGTTGGCTCCCGTGCGCCAGTGCCACATGGCCCACGGCCCGCGCGGCGACAAACCCGCCACCGTACCGGCACCGGCGCGTTGCGTCGGGCTCGGTTCGGGAGGAGGCGAATATACCGAGACGGGAGGGTGAAGGGGCTCGTGAATCGTGATGATGATGAAGCACCGGGCCCTCGCGTCGGGATTGGGAGGCGGCACGGGGGCCGTCAGTGAAGGCGTGTATTTTTTGACAAATCTGGCTCTTTTCAGCGACTTCAACCACATCTGGCCCCTGGGCAAAACTAATTCGGAATCTGGCCCCTGGGGTCGGCGCCAAGTAACATGGCGCCGAAGTTGTACATCTCGGCGCCATACTAACCGGCGCCGAGATGTCCATGTTCGGCGCCATGTTATGTGGCGCCGACCCCAGAGGGCCCACAGGAACCTTAGGGGTCAGATTTGCTCGGCGCCACACAAATATGACGCAGAACATGGACATCTCGGCGCCGAGATGTACAACTTCGGCGCCATGTTACTTGGCGCCGACCCCAGGGGCCAGATTCCGAATTAGTTTTGCCCAGGGGCCAGATGTGGTTGAAGTCGCTGAAAAGGACCAGATTTGTCAAAAAATACCCAAGGCGCAGGGCTCGTGGGTTTCGAGTGTGTGAGCCGTCCGTTTGTTGGGGGCCCGGGAAAGGAAGGACTAGAGGAAACGACAGCGGACATGTTTCCGGTTGGGGCCCTTCGGTGGGGTTGTGGTGTGTGTCCTGTGCGTCGCCATCTCTGTGGAGCTTCTTCTCTTTTTTCTTGACAGTTGCGATCTCTGTAGAGCTGATCTGATCATAGAGGACAGGCTAAGGGAAACGTTTGAAATCGGCGGACCGGCCGTCGTGCCGCTTGCTCGCGTAGCCACCTCTTTCTTTTCTGCTTTCCATGCGTCACTGGCACCGCCTACGCATGTGCCTGCCTTATCCTTTCGCCCGTGAGCTCCAGCACTCATTCCCCATCCCCATCTGCACGACGTATGCTCCTCTCCTTTCCAAATTCCGCTCCTCTGCAGATCTCCAATGCAAGTAAATCCCTGGCTCCGCTGGCTGCAAATCAGATCGGTCTGAAGGAAGGGGCACAGGGGTGCTGCTACGGGAGTCGGGGCGAGCAAGGCGACCGCGGATTGTGGAGACGGCGGTCAGCGAGCTGCAAGAGGCCAGCCGGCGAGGTTGGTGGTGGTCGGCCATGGCGCTGGGAACGACCGAGCTGCAACTGCAAGCTGACGGGCTACCACCGGCTGTTATGGATGCTACAACCATTGCGGTGCGAGCTACAACCGGCAACAGAGTTGCTACTACCTCCACCGGCAGCCGCGACGGCGGAGCACACAGGATGCTACAACAGTTTGAGGCGGGAGCTGCAACCGCGCTCGGATTTTGCTAGAAACGGTGACCGCGGCGAGCTGCAGGGTGACCGTGGCAAGCTGCAAGGTGACGACGACGAGTTTGTGCAGAGGGGCGGGGGAGTGCTGCAACCACGACCAGGTTTGCTGGAACCGACGGGCGATTTTGCTGGAACCAGCATCAAAAAATGCTTCCACCGGGATTCGTTCTTTCTGTACAATCGATTTTTTGCTACAACCATAGTTTCAATTTGCTGGAACCAGCATTCCAAAATGCTTCCATCGGGATTCGTTCTTTCTGTACAATCGATTTTTTGCTACAACCATAGTTTCAATTTGCTGGAACCAGCATTCCAAAATGCTTCCACCGGGATTCGTTTTTTCTCTACCATCGATTTTTCGCTACAACCATAGTTTCAATTTGCTGGAACCAGCATCCAAAAATGCTTCCACCGGAATTCGCTTTTTCTCTACCATCGATTTTTCGCTACAACCATAGTTTCAATTTGCTGGAACTAGCATCCAAAAATGCTTCCACCGGAATTCATTCTTTCTCTACCATCGATTTTTTGCTACAACCATAGTTTCAATTTGCTGGAACCAGGCTTTCAAATGATTCAACATGGACGACGACACGAAGCTGCTTTTTAACCAAAAAAATCGTTGCGAGCGTCGTCAACGAGCATCGGCGGCGGTTGTCCACGGCGACAAACGGGGGAGGGCGGCCGCGCGCTGCGCGACGCGGCGATGGTGGGCGGCCGCCGTGACCTGCGGTGTTTCTTCAGATCTAAAACGCGAACGGGTGAGAAGGAAGAAAGCAAGCTGGATGGATAAGAAACCAACGGTTCGGGTGGGCCAATCGGACGGCTGGGGCACGACCGGCCGAAACTTTAGGCCGGCACGCCGGCGCCTATCAGTCGCCACAGGCTAAAGAGTCTGAGTTCACCACAGTGGCACCTCCCCCACGAACCGAATGCCGGCATGAATCTTGCCGACGGAGGTACCGTCGGCTTTGACTTTTACGGTAAGAGATTTTTTAAATACTCTAAACATTGTTTTCATTTTTTTTTAATATTTTAAAGTCATGGATATTTTTAAACGTGTGGTTTTTAAAATTTTGAACATTTTTTTATTTCAAAATTGAAAAAATGGGAACAAAATAAAAGGTAAGAAGAACTAAAGAGAAGAAAAAAGAGAGAAAAGAAAGTCCAAAACTTCTAGAAGGTTATGAAAACTGGATTTTGTAGCCATTCAAGTGAGCAAAACATGCGAATACACATCTCATGTCCCCCAATTGGCTCCTTGTGCGAATGATCGACATCTGATGGCAATAAGCAACAAATAGCAATCCGAGTTTCCAAGAAGTCCTAGTCCACGGGATGCGCGGCGCGAGGCCACCAATCGTGCAACCCTCAACATCACGCATGCGCCTTCGTGTCGGCTTAGGGCGGGGCATTTTCTGTTTCGTTTCTTTTTTTTTAACAAAATTCGGAAAGTGTTCAAGGAACTTTAAAAAGGTTAAATAATTTTGTAAAATGTTCCCGGATAATGAAAAATCTTTCTAAATTGAAAAAACTAGAATTCTTCAATTCAATAAATGTTTACTAATTTTAAATTTTGCTCGTGAATTTAAGAAATGTTCCTAAATTTAAAAAAATGTCCGCGAATTTATGAATTTTACACACAAAAATGAAAAAAATGAAGAAAAATGTAAACCAACACCGAAAAAAGAAGAAGAAACCGCGAGGTAGGTTCTAGAACCTTCTCAACCAATAGGAGGAAACTATCGTACTTGGCCGGTCCAATAGCATGTGTGGCACTCCTTGGGTGGGATTTGCTGGTTTTCCCCACGTTACATAGTGAATAAGATTCATCCGAGTTTTCTTTAAAAACGGTAGCAACAAGTGACACATATAGCACAAATGCTATGTGTCGCCCAATGCGAGCAGCATGCCACGATCACCTACGCATCCTCACTAGCAGGACGGCCAACAAGGCTACTAAGCACTCCCTGGAAATGGGTTAAGGAAGGTTCCGAAGCTTCTCACCACGTTTCGAAAGTTTTCAAGCATTTTTTTTCTTTATTTTCCTATGTTTCTCTTTTCCTCTTTTTCATTTCATTTCTACTTTCAAATTTGCAAACATTTTTTGAATTTGACGAACTTTATTTCAATTCCCAAACTTCTTCTGAATTTCACAAACATGATTTGAATTTTTGGAATTTAGAGCACATGTTGTCTGAGTCCATCGACTACTCCACTCCAAATGGATGTGTGTGTCGTCTACTAGCTCACACTGAATACACTTCTTGTTTTTTATCTAGCTAGTCTACACAACAACATGGATGAAGTAAATAGACTTCGTTTTTATTAATTTCGCATATTAGTTTTGACTGAAGTCTGTATAAAGTTTGATCAAATTTGTAGAAAATAATATGAACATTTACAGTAACAAATTTATATGATATGAACATATATGCAATGATGAGTCCAATGGTATTAATTTGATGGTGTATATGTTAATATATTTTTCTACAAACTTATTGAAAGTATATGTAGTTTGACTTTAGACAAACCTAATATGCTGAGTAAATAAAAACAGAGGGAGTATGTATTTCAGTCAACTCTTTCTTTAGGCTAACCATAGTGAGGAGGAACTTAGACTAGTAACATGTTAGTAACATGAAAGGTTATAACCTTCATAGTGTGTAGCGTCATAGTGTGATGATATGGACATTTTTATTTATTACTTTGTAGACTCATTTTGCATTGGGAAGCGCTATGTGATGGTAAAATATTATTTCTTGTTTAATTACTTGTCACATCACCTATTTTGTTTATATAGCATCTATGTTACTCCCACTATGGACAGTCTTAGACTAGTCATAGTGGAAAGTAACTTCGACTAGTAACATGTATATGTTACTGGTCAATGTTACTACGGATATTCAATTTGGCTCTAGTGAGCATATGCTCCTGCGTGTTGAAAATGAATTTTACAAATGTCAAAAAAAAAAATTAAAAAAAAATATGTGTGTTTATTGTCACATTCAAATGGTACATGCAAATTTGCAGGTGAAAAACATAAGCATTTTGACCTGTACAAAAAAAACAAGTCGAACGCCAAATGTTGCCTCCAAATGCTACACTTATTTTTGTTTTTTTCACCGACGAAACATCGTTGTCCCATATGGCATGAAAATTGGCAAGCACACTTGCCACACTAATATGAACATCTACAAAAAAAAAACAGAATTTATAAAATTTATTTACTATTTATTTTGATTTTACTGTTTATTAGGGAGCATATGCTCCCCAGAGCCAAAAATCCACGTCCTACTACGGATATTCAATTTGGCTATAGTGGGTGGTGTCATAGGTGTGATAACATAGAGACCTTTGTTTAATAATGTGTAGACTTATTTTTCATTGGGCAACGCTATATGATGATAATATATTATGTTACTTCATTCGTCTCTCTCCCTTTTAATTACTCATTACATTATTTTTCTGCTTATGTGGCATGCACCTATGTTACTCCTATTATGACCAGACTTATTTAACTGACCTCACTTACTCCGTGCATGCAAGCATGCACATGTTAAATTGCTTTATTAACTTGTTTTGTATGCATGCATTGTTGGAAATATGCCCTAGAGGTAATAATATTGTATTATTATATTTTCATATTCATAATTAAGAGATTATATTCTATTCTATGTTATAACTGTTATGATCCTAGAATACGCGATTCAGTGGAAAACTCATATGCACGTGTGAAATGGTAAACGGCAAAATAAGGTTCCTAGTCATGCCTCTAAGACTGGCTCAAGTGTTGTTGGTGATCGTGTTTTCTGGATCTTAGGACATTGTTAAGTGTAACGATAGTCCTAAAATAACATTGACAGTATGACGTTAGAAGAACAATCTTATTGAATCGACCTAAACTAATTTGTTATACTTTGAGATAATTTGGTCTGAAATCAACTGTAATAAAACGGAGTGTTAACATGTGTTTTATGTTCCTTAGGCCATGAAAGTATCGTAGTCACTTCTTACCATACGATGAGCTTTGGGGTTGTTCTAACATCATCTGTAACTAGGTGATCTAACGACAACTTATAGGTTCATTGGAAAGTTTGACAAGAGACTAGATAGCTTGAGAGTAGGATTTGCTCCTCCGGCGATGGAGAGATATTCTTACGACCCTCTCGGTGTGACAACATCCTTCATCGTCTGGCAGACACGGGTGACTATTTCACGGGGATGCCGGAACACATCAACGAGAAAGAAGAACAAAACTGGTAACGAGTATAATGGTATAGTGAGGATGTGAATGACTCAAGAGGATACCGATGCATCTCGGGTTTAGTAAAGTATCGCGAAGCAAAGGAATATCACATGATAACCAAAGGTTCAGTCGAATATAATTCGTGTACTCATAGGGATCGATATGGATGTCCACGGTTTCACTATTGGTCATTGAATGAATGGATTTCGTTCATGTATATGAGTTACCGAACCTACAGGGTTACAAGCTTAAGATAATTGCAATCTGCTGAGTGTTAGTAGTGTGGGAGTAATGATAACATATTTATGAAATTGTTTAATTAATATTCAAAATAGTTTCAAGAGGATCCAAAAGGGTTTTGTAGACTATCAAGCAATAACGGGGTATTATCGATAAATAATATATAGGTGGAAAAGGTTTCCAGAGATACTAAATTAATAATAAAAGGCTCTAATAATAATTAGGAGGCTTTCATATTTAATTAAATATCAGCGGGCCTTAAAAGGTCAAGTGGTGAAAAGAGAATTGGGCCACATGGGCCCAATAGGTGGAGGCGCCCCCTTCCTCCTTGTAGAAGGAAGGGGGAGGCCAAATTGGAGGGGATTCCTCCCTCCTTGGCCGGAAAAAGGGGAGGGTTTCCTTCCCCTTGTGGTGCCCCCTCTCCCCTCCCTCCAACCTATATATACTAGAGGCTTTGGACACTTTTAAATATAAGTTTTGGAGCCTCCTCTAGTTCTAATTGGTCCTAGTTGACTAATTAGAGCTAGACCTAGTTCCTCTAATCCTTGTAATTAGAAGCCCAATGTGGTTCTAATCTCCTCCCTCTAATTCTTCGACGATGATTAGCTCTGGGCGGTGAAGCGCTGCCGGATCGTGAAGACCATACGCTTGCAACCAAGTAGAGAGGTCGTTCTTTCGGTGTTCAGTTCAAGGTATCGTTCGTGGGCGGTTCGTGGGATCGTTCATCTACGGTTCGAGGTACTTCATCAATGATCTACACCAACTCGTCTGCTTCCGCTGCAACTCAGAGTTTGCAACGATCTGATCCCAACCATTATTGTAACTTCATAATTTTACTAGTTGATCGTAGGGCGAATTTTTTTTCTACTATGTTTCCCAATAGTGGCATCGTGAGCAGTTCTATGAGTAGATACAGGTTGCGATCAAGATCACATGTGAATGTGAGGGTTTGATGTTCTTGCTATGCTTCCCTCGAGTGTTGTTTCGGTTCAGTTCATTAATGGCATGGTGTAGCTTTGCACAAAGTTCTGACAATCGATCGGCCTTGGATGTCGACGATCTGCTAACAGTTCTTTGGGCTTCATTATAGTCAAGAATAGTGAATTGTCGCAAACACAAGAGGGCAGTGAAGATGATCGATCTTCTAGGGGGTCATGTGTATTGATGAAGTTTAGTGTGGGGCTAGAGATTTTTAATTAAGTCTCTTCCCTCACACACCCTGAAAGTTAATATAGCAACAAGGATTATCGCCTTAATGGTGAACGTAGGTAGCTAGTGTTATCCGAAAACCCTAAAAACCACGTATTTAAAATTTGCCACACCGATTAGAGGACATCTAACTTGATTTTCTAGGTTTACATACGATGCGGTATAGCCTTCGCCGTGATAATGTGTTTATGTATGAGATGGTTATATGTTGTAATGTTAAGTGGCATGCGCGTCACTGCATAACGACTGGAGCCACAGGATTGGCATCTTAATGTAATATAGATGTAGAGATAGCCTACAAGTTACGGGTGATGGTGGCAAGTGTACACGGAGGACCCGGAGCTTCACGAGGCACACGGAGGAGGTGCTAAAAATTTCATGCCACGACAGCATTTTCTGAAATAGGTGCCACGACAACATTTTTGAAACAATCGCCACGACAACGATTTCTGGAATTTCCGCCACGGCAGCATTTTTGAAACGACTGTCACGACAACGATTTTTCTACTGTCACGACAACGTTTCAACTGAAGATTCAAGAAGACAGTGAAGACTTCTCGACGCCTAGGGTTATATATCATGCTATTATGAATTGCGAGAGATGTTTATCCCTTTTCTTGTTTGCACCCTTGATTGCGTCGTAGTCAATTATTAGGGTGATCTCTCACAGAAAATATCAAGTTAAAAATGTGCTCTTCCCAATGTTGCTACTGTCTATAACACGTACCATTCCGAAGTGCGCCATGTCCACATGAGTACAAACAGATTGTGAGGTGTAAGACGGGTGGATGGTCAGACCATGTAGCAGATAACACTCGATTGTCTTGAAGTCCTGGCAGAATCGTTCTAATCTCGGAGCACGAAGCATCGGATGAGGAACAAGAGTCATATGGAGATATGATTGGCAAAAGATTGCCTACCAGTTGAGTTCACGTCATCAGTGATGTTCACATGAATGGTTGTGAATAAGATCAGGGTCTTGAATCACTTAAAGTCAATTATGAGATATATTGATTTGAGTGGGAGTACAATTGTCAATTAATTAATTTTAATCACTAGTGCAATTAATTATGAACAATGTCTAGTTGTCAAATAATGGATCACGGTTCCACCTTTTTTGTTGAAATTGATTAGTTGGTTTTATTATTTGGTTGAATCTTTATGATTGGTAAACACAATGAGAGGTTCGTCCTCTAGAGTGCCAAGAAGTACTTTGTCGTACATCATGCTTACAATACTCTCCTATTGATGCTATGGATGATGAGACTCACGTCCTTCGATTCAAAAGGCTAGAATTACATTACGGTCTGCTTGCTTCCGAGAAACCCGAACTTCAAAATGTTTGTGATAGTTATGTGATATTCTTGGAATTGAAAATTATTTTCAGAAACAAACAAAGGTTAAAAGATATGTGATATCTAAAGAAGTGTTTTTTTTTGCAAGTTCTAGTGAAGTCTTTAACTATGATAAGACTGAAATGCATAGGATCCGGAAGAACACCAGTCATGAGTTGATAGTGAGTACTTGAAGAGAAAGAACAAATTTGAAGGATGTAATGAGACTTATATGCCTTAGGACGTCCGGGGCTCACCCCACTCTCAAAGCTGGATGCCTCTTCTGTGAGTAGGAGAAATATTGGAAGTAAAACCATAAGAAGTAAAAGGCAGACAGAAATAAGACTCGAATGTCTAGGTCAGGTATGAATGCCATACAAGTTATGAGATGAAGAAAAGGTTGGTCAAATAACAGTAACTCTTGGGAATTGTGATTAAACTGATGACCACTAATTCCTTGACCATTGTGGTTAAAACTTGATCACAAGGATATCGACTGGATTGCATATTGTCGTGACTCGATGAAAGAACTAATATGTCCAAAATGATCAACAAATGATGAGGTCAACATATCTGATGTAAACTTTATAAAAATAATCAGCATATTACCTTTGTACTTATTGTCATATTTCATTCTAGAGTTTTGTACACTCTAGCCCATTGCATAATAGTTGCAAGGTGGTTGTTCATGAGAGAACAATAGTTGTTCAATGTTATGAACAAAAGGCCATACTACTATTATGAATAGGATGTATGTTATGATAATTGATGATAAAAATTGTACATCCATAACACTGACACTAAATGACGCAAGATGATACGTCTCCAACGTATCTATAATTTTTGCTTGTTCCATGCTGTTATATTATCATTCTTGAATGTTTTACAATCATTTTATAGCAACTTTATATCATTTTTTGGGACTAACCTATTGACATAGTGCCAAAGTGCTAGTTGTTGTTTTTGCTTGTTTTTTACTTTGCAGAATATCAGTACCAAACGGAGTCCAATCGCGACGAAACTTTTTGGAGATTTTTTTTGGACCAGAAGACATCCAATGGGCCAAAGAAGTGCCAGAGAGGTGGGCCGTGGAGACCACAACCCACCAGGGCGCGCCCTGATGGGTTGTGCCCTCCTCGGGACCCCTCTCCACCGCCTCTGACGCCTATAAATTCCCAAATATTCCAGAAACCCTAGAGGAGTCGATGAAAAACACATCCAGCTGCCGCAAGTTCCAGAGCCTCGAGATCCAATCTAACACCATCACGGAGGGGTTCATCATCCTCATTGGTGCCTCCCCGATGATGCGTGAGTAGTCCACCATAGACCTACGGGTCTGTAGGCAGTAGCTAGATGGCTTCTTCTCTCTCTTTTGATTCTCAATACAATGGTCTCTTGGAGATCTATTTGATGTAAACTTTTGCGGCGTGTTTGTTGGGATCCGATGAATTTTGAGTTCATGATCAGTTTCTATCCATGAATATTATTTGAGTCTTCTTTGATCTCTTATATGCATGATTACTTATAGCCTCGTATTTCTTCTTCGAATCTTTGGTTTAGTTAGGCCAACTAGATCGATTTTTCTTGCCATGGAAAGAGGTGCTTTGTGATGGGTTCGATCTTGCGGTGTCCTCTCCCAGTGACAGAAGGGGCAGCGAGGCACGCATGTATCGTTGCTATTAAGGATAACAAGATGGGGTCTATTCCTACATGAATAGACCTTGTCTACATCATGTCATCGTTCTTATTGCATTACTCCGTTTTTCCATGAACTTAATACGCTAGATGCATGCTGGATAGCGGTCGATGTGTGGAGTAATAGTAGTAGATGCAGGCAGGAGCTGGTCTACTTATCTTGGACGTGATGCCTATATAATGATCATCGCCTTGGATATCGTCATGATTATTTGATCTTCTATCAATTGCCCAATAGTAATTTGTTCACCCACCGTGTGCTATACTCATGAGAGAAGCCACTAGTGAAACCTAAGGCCCCCGGGTCTACTTTTCCAATATATTGCTTTCCGATCTATCCTTTTGCTTCTTTTGTTTTCAGATCTATTATTCCAAAAAAACCAAAAATACCTTGCTGCACTTTTTATTTGCTCTTTTTATTTTGTGTTCTTGAGAGATCTATCTCTCCAATCTATCATATCCTAATGTATCTTTTTACCGTAGAGAGATTGACAACCTCTCTTTCGCGTCAGGTTGCAAGTATTTGTTCTTTGTGTGCAGGGCCTGTTTATTAGGTGGTGGTGGTCCTCCTACTGGTTCGATACCTTGGTTTCATAACTGAGGGAAATACTTACCATCGATGTGCTGCATCATCCCTTCCTCTTTGGGGAAATACCGACGCAGTCTCAAGCCACGTCACAAGACTAAAATAATACCACATATGTGTGGCACTGCATTTGATCACATTGGAGATAACCACATGGAGACATTCCATTGTAATGGATTTTGAAGTCATCTGATTACGAATCATCTAACACTTGCAATGTTCGTCCAAATAGTGAAGTAAATTAAAATACCGTTCACAGGCCATAATGAACGAGCAACAAAATAAATTGGAGACATGCATATTGATATGTGTACTCCAATAAATGTTATTGCAAGTAGTGGATTTATCTATCCTTAAAGATGACTCAAATATATTTGAGACATAAATATGGATCCTTTGAAATATTTCAAAAGGTTTTTAGAATGAAGTAGAAATTATTGTAACAAGAAAAAAATGTTCCTATAATTTAATTGCAGAAAGAAATATTTGAGTTATAAGCTAGCGAATGTCTTATGAGCTATAAAAGAATTTTATAGCTTGCACCTCCCAGAACAGTACTAAGAGTAGACTGTTTTGAGTAGATGTAATCAAGCTATGTTTGACATGGTAAAATCAAAGATGACATTAAATCATTTGCCAATATACTTTTAATGTGATGCTTTAGAGACTGTGGCTTTAAAGTGAAAAAGGAGCGCCATCAAAACTGTTCAAATGACACCATATAAGATATGAAATGATAAAGTGCTACTTTGTTGGTTATCTCAAATGGTTGGGTATTCCTCTATCACTACGCCGAGGCAAAGTGTTTTGCCACAGAGTGCAGAAATTTTTGAAGAAAATATTTTCTGCAAAAGAGTGTGTGGGAGGACAATGCAACTCGACGAGGTTACAGAATCTTCGTAATCATGTCAAAGAAAAGAAATGCTAGAAGTGGTTCTAGAATTTCCTACACTGACTGATACGAAAGCCTCTACATGAGATATAGAGACTTCGGTAGAACTTGCGGCAGAACTATATAAGTTGAGGAAAATTCGTGCAAACCTTCGTGGTGCGCAGATGAAATATTATTGAAACAAACAATGAACCTATAATACACAAAGAAGCGTTGATGGGCCCTGACTCCAGAAATGGCTATATGCCAAGGTAATCTAAGCTGGTGTCCATATACCTGAATCAAGTTTAGAACTTGATGAAACCTCCGGAAGACTTAGAGCCTAACAAATAATAATGGATCTACAAACTGACAAAGATAAAAATGTTTTATAAAGCTTGGCTTGTTGCAAATAGTCTATGACAAGATCAAGGAATTGACTATAATGAGATGATCCCGTCATAGCAATACTTAAAGTCAGTTCGAATTAAACTAGCAATTACTACATATTTCAATTATGAGATATAATAGATGGATGTCAAAAGGATAGCCATGAGATGGAAATAGAACCGGGATTGTATATATGATACAGTTCAAAGTAATTTTGTCAATCCAGAGGATGTTAGTAAGTGTGCAAACTTTAAGAGATCCTATAATGGATTGAAGCAACCATAATGGAGTTGAAATGTTTGTTCTGATGAAATGGTTAAATAATTTGATTTCATCGAGGAAAACAAATATACTTGTATTTACAAGAAAGTAAGTGGGACATGATAATATTTCTAAACACTATGTGTGCATGACACATTGGTGATTGGAAAATATATAAATTTCTTGACATGAATTAAGACTAGTTTAGTATGAAGAAGTTAGGAAATATAGTCATGTTATTAGGCATAACAATATGTGGAGATGGTAATGACTAATCGGGATTAGCCAAAATACATATTTGTAAAATACTAAAATAATTTAGTATGAAGAAGGCCAAGAAGAGTTTCTTGCCGAAGTCACATGTAAGGAGTTTTAAACAAGAATCGGTATTCTAAAATACTGATGAGTGAAATACATGATTTTAATCACACATGTGTTAATTATATTTCATGGTATGTAATAACTAGATATGTCCAGTACTCAAGTAAGTTATGAGTAAAGTTACCAGAATGATCAAATTGTTGATCATGGGACAACAGTAAAATGTCGTTAAGTACTAACGGCATATTTCTCACATACGTAGAGAATGAAGAGATTGTGTAAGGAATTACATTAATACATGCTCGATGTAAGTAGTACATCGACAAAATCATCATCGATGCTCCAAGTTATTTTTTATTTATGGTGTCATAGTAAGTTGGAATTGGTCCAAGAAAGTTACTGTGGTGAATTCTATAATAGAAGGCTGAGCATATTGTCGCTTTATGACTTTTGGTATGATTTCAAGATGATTTTGCCAATGGAACACTGTTCTTAATAGTGGTTCCATAGGTCTAGAGGACCAAAGGTTTTGCCAGTGATTCAATATATACAAGGCCAATTTCACAAAAAATGTGAACTCTTGTGAAAGCATTGTAGATGCATTAAAATGCAAATGATACACGCGGATCTAAAGTTGTCAGATTCGATAGGACAAAGTCTATACCACAAGCAAAGCATGGACTCACACAGGATTGCCATTGATTTAAAAGTAAAATATGTTAACTAGATTATTGGCTCTAGTGCAAGTGGGTGACTGTTGGAAATATTCCCTAGAGGCAATAATAATGTATTATTATATTTCCATATTCATAATTAACAGTTTATATTCTATGCTATAACTGCTATGATCCAGGAATACGATTCAATGGAAAACACATATCACGTGTGGAATGATAAACGGTAAAATAAGTTTCCTAGTCTTGCCTCTAAGACTGGCTAAATTATTGTTGGTGATCATGTTTTCCGGATCTTAGGATATCGTTAAGTGTGGCGATAGCCCTAAAACAACATTGAGAGTATCGCTAGAAGAACTATCATATTGAATCGACCCAAACTTATTTATTATACTTTTAAAATAATTTTGTCTGAAATCAATCGTTATAACACGGAGTGTTAACATGTGTTTTATGTTCCTTAGACCATGAGAGTATTGTCGTCACTTCTTATAGTACGATGAGCGTTGGGGTTGATCAAATGTCATCTGTAATTAGATGATCATAACAAAAATTTACAGGTTCATCGAAAATTTTGAGGAGATACTAAATAGCTCGAGAGTGGGATTTTCTCCTCCGATGATGGAGAGATATTCTTAGGACCCTCTCGGTGTGACGACATCCGTCATCATCTCGCCATACACAGGTGAGTATGTCACTGGGTCACAAGCTTAAGGTAATCACGATCTGATGAGTGTTAGTAGTGTGCGGTTAATGAGAACATATTTTTGAAATTGTTTCATTAATATTCAAAATAGTTTCAAGAGGATTCGGAAGCGTTTCGGGGTCACCGGAAGGGTTTCGTAGACCATCGGGCAATACCGGCTGTTATAGATAAATAATATATAGGTGAAAAATGTTTCCAGAGATTTTAAATTAAGAAAAAAAAGATCTAATAATAGTTAGGAGGTTTTATATTTAATTAAATATCAATGGTCTAAAAAGGCCAAGTGGTGGAAAGAGAATTGGGACACATGGGCCCAATAGGTGGAGGCGCCCCCTTCCTCCTTGTAGAAGGAAGGGGGAGGCCGAATTGGAGGGGATTCCTCCCTCCTTGTCCAGTCAAAGGGGAGGGTTTCCTTCTTCTTGTGGCGCCCCCTCTCCCCTCCCTCCAACCTATATATGCTAGAGACTTTGGGCACTTTTAAATACAAGTTTGGGAGACTCCTCTAGTTCATCTAGGTCTAGTTCTAATTGGTCCTAATTGACTAATTAGAGCTAGACCTAGTTTCTCTAATCCTCATAATCAGAAGCCTAGTGTGGTTCTAATCTCCTCCCTCTAATTCTCCGGCGACGATTAGCTGTGGATGGCGAAGCGTTGCCGGATCGTGAATACCGTACGCTTGCAACAAAGTAGAGAGGTCGTGCTTTTCGTCTTCAGTTCGAGGGATCATTCGTGGTCGGTTCGCGGGACTGTTCATCTATGGTTCGAGGACTTCGTCAACGATCTACACCAACTCATCTTCGTCCGCTCTAACTCGGAGTTGGTAACGATCCGATCCCAACCATTATTGTATCTTCAGAGTGTTCCTGATTGGTCGTAGGGCGAATTATTTGGTTTTCTACTATGTTTCCCAACATGCATGACATTGCAGCTGCGCGTACAAAAGGATTGTGGAGTATGTATGGGAGCATAACGGTGACCCAGACATTTTTTACCGTGGTTATGGCAAAAATAATCGCTGCCGCGACGTACGTAAGGACCGGAACCGGCTGGACGAAGGACGAGTAAGGATGGGTGTGAGGGAAAGCGAGACCATGCTTTTCCCCCATTTTTCAATCATGCGTCAAGGGTAAAGTTGTCTTTTTGGTGTCATTTAACACCATTAGTAGTTGAAACGAACCGTATGACACAAAAGAAACAAAATTTAGATTTCGACAGATGAGTAAGAAAAAAATTAGTCAAATGAGAAAAACACTTTAAACGATGTTAAATAAGAAATTCTCTCTTTCAGAAACAATACGAGAGCTACATGAGCGAGCACATGCATCGCTTACTATAAGCGATACGTCACCAGGGGAGCCCGTTGCATGGTGGAACTCTCACGAACTTGACTGGTGTGGCCTATTTCTTGAAGTTGTGCGCGAGTTTTTCCCTCTTTGTTTCTTATTGGATTTTCACAATTTGAAGTGGTTTCTTTGGGGGTTTTTTTCTTTATGATGTTACTTTCTCTCTGTTAACAAAAAGAAAAAAATAGTACAATAACAACAACAACAAAGCCTTTAGTCCCAAACAAGTTGGGGTAGGCTAGAGATGAAACCTATAAGATCTCGCGACCAACTCATGGTTCTGGCACATGGATAGAAAGCTTCCACGCACCCGTGTTCATGGCTAGTTCTTTGGTAATGCTCCAATCCTTCAGATCTCTCTTTACGGACTCTTCCCGTGTCAAGTTCGGTCTACCCCAACCTTTTTTGACATTATCAGCATGCTTTAGCCATCCACTATGCACTGGGGCTTCTGGAGGCCTGCGTTGAATATGTCCAAACCATCTCAAACGATGTTGGACAAGCTTCTCTTCAATTGGCGCTACCCCAACTCTATCTCGTATATCATCATTCCGGATTCGGTCATTCCTTGTGCGGCCACACATCCATCTCAACATGCGCATCTCCACCACACCTAATTGTTGCACATGTCGCCTTTTAGTCAGCCAACACTCAGCGCCATACAACATTGCGGGTCGAACCGCCGTCCTATAAAACTTGTCTATTAGCTTTTGTGGCACCCTCTTGTCACAGAGAATGCCAGAAGCTTGGGGCCACTTCATCTATCCGACTTTAATTCGATGGTTCACATCTTCATTGATATCTCCATCCTTCTGTAACATTGAACCCAAATATCAAAAGGTGTCCTTCTGAGGCACCACCTGCCCATCAAGGCTAACATCCTCCTCCTCCTCCTCGTGCCTAGTAGTACTGAAAGCGCACCTCATGTACTCGGTTTTAGTCCTACTAAGTCTAAAACCTTTCGATTCCAAGGTTTGTCTCCATAACTCCAACTTCCTATTGACCCTCGTCCGACTATCAACGACTAGCACCACATCGTCCGCAAAGAGCATACACCATGGGATATCTCCTTGTATATCCATTGTGACCTCATCCATCACCAAGGCAAAAATATAAAGGCTCAAAGCTGACCCCTGATGCAGTCCTATCTTAATCGGGAAGTCATCAGTGTTGCCATCACTTGTTCGAACACTTGTCACAACATTATCGTACATGTCCTTGATGAGGGTAATGTCCTTTGTGTTTCTCCAAGGCCCACCACATAACATTATGCGGTATCTTATCATGGGCCTTCTCCAAGTCAATGAACACCATATGCAGGTCCTTCTTTTGCTCCCTATATCTCTCCATAAGTTATCGTACCAAGAAAATGGCTTCCATGGTCGATTTTTGGTCACGCTTGTTAAGTGGTGCTCAATGACTCTCTCCCATAGCATCATTGTATGGCTCATCAGTTTAATTCGACGGTAATTAGTACAACTCTGAACATCTCCCTTGTTCTTGAAGATTGGTACTAATATACTCCGTCTCCATTCTTCTGGCATCTTGTTTGCCCGAAAAATGAGGTTGAAAAGTTTGGTTAGCCATACCATCGCCATGTCCCCGAGGCCTCTCCACACCTCAATGGCGATACAATCAAGGCCCATCGCCTGCCTCCTTTCATCCTCTTTAAAGCCTCCTTGACCCCCGACTCCTGGATTCGTTGCACAAAACGCCTGCTGGTATCATCAAAGGAGTCGTCCAGTTCAATGGTAGAGCTCTCACTCTCCCCATTGAACAGCTTGTCAAAGTACTCCCGCCATCTATGCTTAATCTCCTCGTTCTTCACCAGGAGTTGATCTACTCCGTCCTTGATGCACTTGATTTGGTCAACATCCCTCGTCTTCCTCTCTCGGATCTTGGCCATCTTATAGATGTCCCTTTCGCCTTCCTTCGCGTCTAACCGCTGGTAGAGGTCCTCAAACGCCCGCCCCCTTGCTTCACTCACAGCTCGCTTTGCGGCATTCTTTGTCATCTTGTACTTTTCTATGTTGTTTGCACTCCTATCCAGATATAGGCGTCTGAAACAATCTTTCTTCTCCTTAATTGCCTTCTGGACATCATCGTTCCACCACCAAGTATCTTTAGCTTTTCTTCTACTTCCCCTGGACACTCCAAACCCCCGTGAGGCCACCTTACAAATGCAAGTCGCCATCTTCATCCACATGTTGTCTGCATCACCTCCTTCCTCTCAAGGGCCCTCCTTAATGACCCTCTCCTTAAATGCCTGAGCTACCTCCCCCTTGAGCTTCCACCACTTTGTTCTAGCGACTTTGGCACGCTTGTCTCGCTGGACATGAATCCGAAAGCGGAAGTCAGCAACCACAAGCTTATGCTGAGGGACGACACTCTCCAGTTATCACCTTATAGTCTAGGCATGCACGCCTGTCTTCTCTTCTCGAGGGGATGAAATCAATCTGGCTTGAGTGTTGACCACTACTGTAAGTCACTAGATGTGATTCTCTCTTCTTAAAGAGGGTGTTAGCTACAATCATGTCGTAGGCTAGCGCAAAGCTTAAGACATCTTCTCCTTCTTGATTGCTGATGCCATAGCCAAATCCCCCATGCATCCCTTCAAAACATGTGTTAGATGTGCCCACGTGGCCATTGAAGTCTCCTCCTATGGAGAGCCTCTCGTCAATCGGTACACTCCTAACCATGTCCTCCAGGCCTTCCAAGAACTCCCTCTTGGTGTTCTCATTGTGGCCTACTTGCGGGGCATAGGTGCTGATAACGTTGAGAACTAAGTCCCCAACTACCAGCTTGACCAGGATAATCCGGTCCCCACGTCTCTTGACGTCTACCACTCCATACTTGAGGCTCTTGCGGATCAAGATGCCTACTCCATTTCTGTATGTAAATGACTAAACCTAAGAAAAATTGAATCTACGTTAATTGTGCCAGCCAATTTTAAGCTGACTGAGCCACGCGTTCTCCTGTCTCACTCGTTTGTCCTTATGTCTTGCTTTTTATAGAGCCCCCTCTCCAGCGCCTTAAGCGCTAGGTTGGCCAACCGGCGCTTATGCAAATCCTCAAGTGGGCTAGCCCAAATATAAGTGAACACCGCGTCCCTCGCTCGGTCGCTTCCTACATCGCTAACTTAGTAGCCCAGTTCGGTCGCTCGGTTGGAAGGGTTGACTAGCTTAACGTTGACCATTCGACTGTGGGCCATTTGAACATTGACCATCTGACCAATGACTTTACGAGAAAAACTCATGAAATTGAAAAAAAAATCGTGAATTTTAAAAAGTGTTAATTAATTTTGATACACAATTCATCTATTTCTAAAATAAGTTCACAAATTTCAAAAAAGCTCATCAATTTCAAAAAAAATCATCAATTATTAAAAATGTTCACATTTTTTTCTAAAAACATTAGTTTTACAAAATAATCATCAATTTCGAAAATAAGTTCATAGTTTTTTTTTAAATCATCAACTTAAAAAAATCATTAATCTTGAAAAAAGTTCATCAATTTTGAAAAAAGTTCATCAATTTTGAAAAAAGCTCATCAATTTTCAAAAACAATCATCATTTTTGTAAAAAAATCAAAAAATCAAAATAAGTTCATTGATTTTGAAAAGAAAAAAAAAGAAAAAATGGGAAAAGAAAAAGTAAAAAATTAAACGAAAAAACTCAGAAATAAAATAGTACAAACCCCGGCAGAGAAAAACAACAGAAAGAAAAAAGAAAAAGAAAAACAGCTCAATGGGCCGACCCATTTAAGTCGCAGGACAGGATGGCGGGTGTGTACCGTTAGAGAAAAAAAACTGCAACAGCCGCTTAAGACGCCAAATAGGAGCCAACTTTTTTAAGGTCCCTATGTCTCGCTTATAACGAGACGTAGGGAAGCCTCGCTAAAGGCAAGAGCGGCATGGGCCTCCACAGGCGCGCAGGAGGCCAGAGCCTTGTTTTTCTCGGCTCATGTTCTGTACTTTTATTTTTAGTTTTTGTCTATACTTTGAAATAGTCTAAATAAATATATTACAAAAAAACACTTAACATTAAACATTCAAACAAATCTTGCCCAAGCATTTGAAAAATGTTTAATGTGTGTAAAAATATATTTCACATGTATACGAAAAATGTATACAAAAAGAATACAATGTGTGTGAAATGTTAATCGTATATTTGAAAAATGTTAATCAATCATTTGAAAAAATGTTAATAGGTATTTGAAAAATAATAATCAAGATTTTCAAAAATGCTAAATGTGCGTGTAAGAAATGTTAATCTTGTATTTAAAAAAAAATGTTAACCAAGAATTTGAAAAATGTTAAATATATATAGAAAAAAATTTGACCATGTATTCAAAAAGTGTTAATATCGTATGTGTCAAATGTTAATCAGGCATTTGAAAAAAATGTTAAATGTGTATATAAAATATGTTGGACGTATATTCAAAAACTGTTTAACTTGTATTTTAAAGATGTTAAACATGTATTGGAAAAGGTATTAGATATATACCACAAATATAGAATGTGTATGGAAAAAAAGAGACATGAATCATGTATTTGGAAAATGTTAAGTGTGTAAATATGATTCTGATGTATAAGAAAATGTTGAATGTTTACTGAAAAAGTTACCACCTATTGAATGATGAAAATTGACAAATAAATAATAAAAACAACAAAAACCAATGAGAACAAAAAACAAAGTAAATAAAAATAAAATAATAATAAAGCAAAAAAACCAATGCAAAAATGATGAAATGTAGAAAAAATAATGAAACCCGATGAAAACTTAGAAAAGACGAAGCAAGAAAAGGAAAAAATCAATGAAAAGCGGAAGGTGACAAATAGAAAGGAAAAAAAACAGTGAAACTGGTAAAGAAACAAAGAAAACCAATGAAAAAGCAAAGAAACAAAAGAACAAAAATGAAAACCGTGAAATAAACGAAGAAAATCGGAGAAAAACAAAGATTGTTTTTCAAAAAACTGGAGATGCAACAAAAAACAAAAGAAAAAACTAAGGAAAACCGGATTTTTTAGCCAGTCAAGTGAGTAAAACTGCGACTATGCATCTCATGTCCCCTCATTGGCATGTCTAAAAAACATGTCCCATCATTGGCTCCTTGTTCGAATGATCGATATCTAGTGGCAATAAGTGAGATAGCAATCCCGAGTTTCGAAGAGCTCTTAGTACACATGATGCGCATCACAAGGCCACCAATCGTGCAACTCTCAAAACCGCTCGTGCGCCTTTGTGTCGGCTTAGGGCGAATTATTTTGTGTTTCTTTTATTTTTTTTAACAAAATCTGGAAAGTGTTCAAGGAACTTTAAAAAGGTTAAATAATTTCATAAAATGTTTGGGAATAATGAAAAATCTTTAGAAATTGAAAAAAACTAGGATTCTTCAATTCAATAAATGTTTACTAATTTTAATTTTTTCTCGTGAATTTAAGGAATATTCCTAAATTTAAAAAATGTTCGTGAATTTATCAATTTTACACACAAAAATGAAAAATGGACAAAGGAAGAAAATTATAAAAAACCAACAAAATAAAGAAACCGTGAGTGGGAGGAAACTGTCGAACTTGGCTGGTCCAGTAGCATGCATGGCACTCCTTGGGTGGGATTTGCTGGTTTAACCCGCGTTACTCGATGAATAAGGTCCATCCGAGTTTTCGTTAAAAAACTGTCGCAACAAATGACACATATAGAAAAAATATTATGTGTCACCCAATGCGAGCAGTATGCCACGATTGCCTACGCATCCTTGCTAGCAGCCCGACCCAACAAGGCTACTAAGCATTCCCTTGGAATGGGTTAATAAAGGTTCTGAAGCTTCTTACCGCGTTTCAAAAGTTTTCAGGTAGTTTTTTTCTTTATTTTCCTCTGTTTCTCTTTTCCTCTTTTTCATTTCATTTCTACTGTCAAAATCGCAAACATTGATGAACAATATTTCAATTCCCAAACTTATTTTGAATTTCACAAACATGATTTGATTTTTTGAATTTAGAAAAATAAATATTTTTTGATTTCATGAAATTTTGGGATTTTGTGAGCATTTATAAAATTCTCGAACAGAAATAGAACTCAGGAATATTTTTTTAAATTTTGAAATATTTTCTGAATTGGTGATTTTTTAATTCTTGATATTTTAAGTTTTACAAACTTTTTATAGCGTAAGTTAACTATACAAACTTTATAGGAAAGCTCTACTGGAAACCAAGGTTGAGAAAAAACTAGCGGACCAGCACTACCAGAAGTGAGCGATCCTTTTGAGAAAGAGAGAATCCTTATTTAATACTGTCTTTAGTTGTGTTTTCCTTTTTGGCACTGATTCTTTCCCTTGTCTAACACTGAATCTAAATTTTGTTTCATTTCTCAAACTTTCATCCATTTTGACTACTAACGATGCTAAATAATGACACGTGAAAAGAAAATTTTACCCCTGAGTCAACTTCTTACCAGAATTATCCATATGGACAAAAAGGCTATATGTATTTTAATCTAATGAGGACATCTCAACAGTTTCTATGTCTTGTTCTTTTTCCTCACGCAAATGGTCCACGTACTCATTCTTTTACTGTGGACGTACACTTCTGGTGGAGGTGAGATTCCCTCCATGGTCGTCATGGTGACGCTAGCGCACATGTCGTGTGGGTCCATTGACTACTCCACTCCAAATGGATGCGCGTGTCCTGTACTAGCTCACAATGAATGCACTTCTTGTTTTTTAAAGCATTTCCAGCCGTTTGCTCCCCCCAAGGGCATTTTTAGGCGGAAAATAGCGTCTCTTGGCTGATTGCCGGCGCTATTTTCGGCGTGGGGGGCTCCGGTTCCCAGCCGTCCCCCCCCCCCACCCCCCAAGGGCGCGCGTGGGTTAAATCTGGGCGGAGAAAAGGTGTTTCTCGCCTGACAGTGATGGTCCACACGCTACTTTTCCTTCCGCCGGAGCCTCCAAGTGCCCACAGTGCGCTGGGTTCGTCCTGGGATCGCCGGGCGAAAAAATGGCCCGAACCGGCGGAATTCGGCATCCTGGGGCGCGACTGGGAGAATTTCGTTCATCCGGCGGAAAAAAAGGTGCCCTGGGGGGGCTGTTGGGGGGTGCGGCTGGAGATGCTCTTATCTAGCTAGTCTACACTACAACATGGATATAGTAATAGTCTCCCTCCGTTTTTATTTTCTTCGCATATTTGTTTAGAATGAAGTCAAATTTTATAATTTGATCAAATTTGTAAAAAAAAAATATGAACATTTATAGTAAAAAAATTATATGATGTGAAAATATATGCAATGATGAGTCCAATGGTATTGAGTTGATGATGTATATGTTAATATATTTTTCTACAAACTTGTTGAAAGTATATATATAGTTTGAATTTAGACAAACCTAATATGCGGAGTAAGAGGCATGCTTCGGTACACCCCTTCACAAACTGTATAAGGCAAGTACGGTCATTTCATCAAACTGTATACCCATCTACATATGTGACACATACGAGGCATCGTATCCATCTTTTATCAAATTTTAAAAAGTAGTGCATGCATCATGAACTGAACTCAAGACCTCATGATCTAAGGACAACCACACTAAACTAATACTTGTGCCTATTTACTTTTTTTCTTGTTTATTTCTACTTCAGTTTGCGGCTGGGCCAGACTATTATTAAACCGGTCCTTTTATCCGTATTTGTTTTTTCTATTTGTTTTTTATTTTTTATTTTTTTCGTTCCTTTTCTTTTTCAAAACATGCTCACACTTATCAAATGTTGTTCAAAAATTCAAAAAATGTTCACTTTTCTAAATTTTGTTCTTAAAGTACAAATGTCCACATTTTCAAAAAATTGTACAAATATGTCAAAAATATATTTTTTTAAATAAAAAATGCTCACATCAATATAATTAAAAATTTGAACCTCTATTAAATAGAAACATTGTTCTTTTAAATAAAAATGTTCGTTTATTGTTTGTTTAACTAGAAACATGTCCGCATAAAAAAACACTTTGAAATTTTGGAAACATTAATTAAATAGAAAATTAAAATGAAAATATATCAATTAGCGACTAGTTTATTATTCTTTTCTGTTTCTTTTTCATTCTTGCTATTTTTTTTCCTCTTATGTTATTTTTTTTCAAAATGTTCTCACATAAATATAATGGACCTAGATTTTTTTTCACGCACTAGCATCACCATGCTAAGCATCCATGATAAATTTCATTGAGTTCTGACATTTTACGCATTTTCTAGGGTTTTCCCGGTGAAAAAACGTAAAACACTAGACGAACGTGACGCAAAGTGCGTTCGGTGTCCGAATTCCTTCAAATTTTGCATGAAGGCTTGCCATAAGTATGCCCACATGCTGGCAAAATTTGGTGTCATTTCATGAATGTCAAGAAGCGCACCATGTTCAAATGTGATTGTTGGGGTAGGCCGGTAGGGCAAGTGTGAATGCACTTTTTTCACATCAATAAAATGGACACAATATTTTTCCACACACTAGCATCACCATGCCAAGCATTCATGATTTCATTGATTTCTAACATTGTATGCATTTTCTAGGTTTCCCGAAAGAAAAAAATGAAAAACACTAGCCAAACGTGACGCAACGTGTGTTAGGTGTCCGAATCCTTCAAATTCTGCATGGAGGCCTACCATGAGCATATCCACATACTGGAAAATTTTGGTGTCATTTCATACATGTCAAGAAGCACACCATGTTTAAAGGTGGTGGTTCGGGTAAGCCCGTAGGGCAAGTCTAGGTGCACTTTTTTGCACATCAATAAAATGGACCCATTTTTTCCACACATTAGCTTCACCATGCCAAACATCCATGATAAATTTCATTGAGTTCTGGCATTTTATGCATTTTCTAGGGCCTTCCGGTGAAAAAAAACCCAAAACACTAACCAAATGTGACACAACGTGTGTTAGGTGTCCGAATTCTTTCAATTTTTGCATGAAGGCCTGCCATGAGAATACCCACATCCTCGCAAAATTTGTTGTCATTTCATGCATGGGAAGAAGCACACCATGTTCAAAGGTGGTGGTTCTGATAGGCCAGTAGGGTAAATCTGGATGCACTTTTTTCACATCAATAAAATGGACCCAATTTTTTCCACACACTAGCATCACCATGCCAAGCACCCATAATAAATTTCATTGAGTTATGACATTTTATGCATTTTTGGGTTTTCCCAGTGAAAAAAAACTCTAAAACACTAGTGGAATGTGACGCAACGTGCGTTGGGTGTCCAAATTCGTTCAAATTTTGCATGGAGGCCTGCCATGAGCATTCCCACATGCTGACAAAAATTGGTGTCATTTCATGCATGTCAAGAAGCACATCGTGTTCAAACGTGATGGTTCGGATAGGCCGGTAGGGCAAGACTTTTTTTATATGCAATTTCTGTCATTATCAATCAACATGAACATTTTCCTATATCCAAATTATTTATTGCAATTTTTCGACAATTTTGATATTTCAAATTGTGGATGAAAATTTTATAAACATGAACACTTTTTACAAAATTATTAATAAATTCTCAAATATTGATGTTGTATGCAAATTACAAACCACATACCTTTTTTAAATTTGTCAACATAATAAAAACACAAACATTTATTTAATTTATGAACAAAAAAATAGAACATTGGAACATTTTTTGGAATTTAGAAAATAATCATGTATTCATATTTTTTCTACGCAAATATAAAAATGTTTGCCGAAATTAAAACTAAAATGGTTCCAAATTGTTGTTCATAGTTTTTAAGTTTTGCTTGAAATTTCAAATTTCATAGTGTTCTTCAAAAAACATCCGTGTTCAAAATTTTGTTCGCTCTTTTTAAAATAAGTTCATGTTATGACATTATGAGCAATTTTGAGAGACACCATTTTTTTGATATATCTATACATTATTTTTAAATACAAATAATTGTACTTTATGAATAAATTTTAAAAGCGAACATTTTTTAAAATTGTGAACAAAATTTTATAAGTGTGAGCATTTTTTAAAAAGAAAAAAATGAATGAAACAAGAGAAAAAAAAACGAAAAGCAATAGCGATAAAAGGATAGATCCAACAATGGGCTGGCCTAGCCGCGAACTGAAGTAGTATAATAGAAATAAAAGGAGTAAATATGCACAAGCATTAGGATGTCCTAGCTGATTAGTATGGTCCTCCTTAGACTAAGAGGTCTTGAGTTCTTGCATGCACTCTTTTTTTTCTTTTAAAAAGAGACTTGAAAAAAAGTTGAGGGCGCTCGAGAAAAAAAGACGCTGCGAGGAAAAAAAGGGCGCCGTATATGTACTTAGGCGCTTATCGGCGTGGATGAAAAGACCATCCTGCCCTTTATTATGAAGAGTTATAGATCTCAACCGTCAATGTGTTTAGGGGGGTGTACCGAAGCAAAAGTGGCGGAGTAAATAAAAACAGAGGGAGTATGTATTTTCAGTCAACTCTTTCTTTAGGCTAACCATAGCCTAACCATAGTGAGGAGTAACTTAGACTAATAATATGTTAGTAACATGTATATGTTATTATCTTCATAGTGTGTAGCGTCATAGTGTGCTAACATAGACATTTTTATTTATTACTTTGTAGACTCATTTTGCATTTGAAAGTGTTATGATGATAACATATTATTTCTTTTTTAATTACTTGTCACATCACCTATTTTGCTTATGTGACATTTATGTTACTCCCATTATGAACAACCTTAGACTAGTCATAGTGGAAAGGAACTTAGACTAGTGACTTCTATATATCACTGGTATATATTACTACCTCTAATGTGTAAACTGTTTTTTCATTAAGAAACGCTATATGATGGTAATATATTATGTTACTCTATTTGTCTCTCTTCTTTTTGTTACTTGTTACATCTTTTTTTACTTATGTGGCATGCACCTATGTTACTCCTATTTTGACCATACTTAGTTACTAACCTCACTTACTCCGTGCGTGCAAGCATGCACATGTTAATTGCTTTGTTAACTTGTTCTGTATGCATGCATGATGTTACAGCTACGCGTACAAAAGGACTGTGGAGTATGTATGGGAGCATAACGGCGTCCCAACCATTCTTTACCATGGTTGTGGCAAAAAAGAAATTAGTCGCTGGCATGACGTATGTAAGGACCGGAACTGGCTGAACGGAGGACGGGCGAGGATGGGTGCCAGGGTGAGCGAGACCATGCTTTTCCCCATTTTTCAATCATGCGTCAAGGGTAAAGTTGTCCTTTTAGATGTCATTTAACTCTATTACTAGTTAAAATGGACCGAATGACACAAAAGAAACAAAATTTAGATTTGGACACACGAGGAAGTAAGGAAATTCAGTCAGATGGGAAAAAACCACTTTAAAGCGATGTTAAATAAGAAATTTACTCTTTCAAAAACAATACGAGAGCTACATGAGCGAGCACATCCATCGCTCACTATAAATGATGTGTCACACGGGAGCCAGTTGCGTGGTGGAACTCTCGCGAACTTGACTAGGCTCGCCTATTTATTGAAGTTGTGCGCGAGTCTTTTTCTCTGTATTTTTTTCATCGGATTTTCACTATTTGAGGTGGTTTCACTGGTTTTCTTCGGGTTTTTTCCTTATGTTTTTCCTTTTCTATTTGTTAACAAAAAGAAAACAAATTAGTAATGAGAAAAAAATATCAACAATTAAAACTACTGTATGTGAACGACTAAACCTAAGAAAAATTGAATCTACGTTAATTGGGCCAGCCAATTTCAAGCTCGTCGAGGAATCTCCTTGCCACCCTAGAAGTTTGAGATCGTGCCCGACTGTTTTGGAGTCTGTTCAGGAGCTCCTTCAGCACCCGGGGATTAACTAAGTCGCGCGTTCTCCTGTCTCAGTCGACTGCCCCTATGTCTCGGTTTTTACAAAGCCCCTCTTCAACGCCTTAAGCGCCAGGTTGGCCAACTAGCGTTTATGCACATCCTCAAGTGGGCCAGCCCAAATACACGCAAATACCACGTCCCTTGATCGGTCGTGTCCTACATCGCACACTCAGTAGTCCGGTTCGATCGCTCGGTCGGAATGGTTGACTCGCTTATTGTCGAGTCGACTGTGGGCCATTTGACCATTGACCATCTGACCAATCACTTTTCCAGAAAAAAACTCATGAATTGAAAAAAATGTGAAAAAATGTTCACTAATTTTTATAAATTTCTAAAATAAGTTCACAAATTTACAAAATGTTCAAAAATTTAATAAAATTACATCAATTAAGAAAAAAGTCCACATTTTTTTTATAAACCTTGCTTTGACAAAATATTCCTCAATTTCGAAAATAAGTTCACAATTTAGTTATAAACATCATCGGTGTTTTCTTAAATCATCACAAAATGAAAACCAATGTTCACAAACCTAAAAAAAAGTTCATCAATTTTCAAAAAAAGCTCATCCATTTTCAAAGACAATCATCAATTTTGTAAAAATGTTCACAAATTTAAAACAGGTTCGTCGATTTTGAAAAATAAATAAGACAAGAAAAAATGGAAAAAGAAGTAAGTACAAAATAAAACAGTACAAACCACGAAAGAGAAAGAAAAAAAAGAAAGAAAACAGCTCAATGGGCCGACCCATTTAAGCTACATAAACATTGAAACAAATGTTGCCCAAGGATTTGAAAAATGTTTAATGCGTTTAAAAATATATTTCACATGTATAAGAAAAATGTATACAAAAATAATATAATGTGTGTGAAATATTAATCATATGTTTTAAAAATGTTAATCAACCATTTGAAAAAATGTTAATAAGTATTTGGAAAAAAATCAAGCTTGTAAAAATGCTAAATGTGTATGTAAGAAATGTTGAAAAAAAATGTTAATTTTGTATTTTTTGAAAACAATGTTAACCAGGAATTATAAAAATGTTAAATGTGTATAGAAAAATACGTTAACCATGTATTCAAAAAGTGTTAATATTCCATGTGTAAAATGTTAATCAGGCATTTAAAAGAAATGTGTATATATAATACGTTGACCATATATTCAAAAGATGTTGAACTTGTATTTTAAAGATGTTAAACATGAATTAGAAATAGTATTAGATATATATATACCAAAAATGTAGAATGTGTATAAATAAATAAATAAATAACTTTTCAAAAAATGTTAATCATGTATTTGGAAAATGTTAAGTGCGTATATAAAATATGTTTCTGTTGTATAAAAAAATGTTGGATGTTTACTGAAAAAAATTAGCATCTGTTGAATTAGGAAAATCAGCAAATAAATAATAAAAACAACGAAAACCAATTAGAACAAAAAACAAAGAAAACAAAAATAAAAGAATGAAAAAGCAAAGAACTAATGCAAAAATGAATGAACCAAGAAAGAAACAATGAAAACCGATGAAAACTTAGAAAAAAGGCAAGAAAAGCAAAAAAGACAAATGAAAAGCGAAAAGTGACAAATAAAAAGGAAGATAAAATAGTGAAACCGATAAAGAAACAGAGAAAACCAATGAAAAAGCAAAGAAACAAAAGAACAAAAATGAAAACCGTAAAATAAACGAAGAAAATTGGTGAAAAACAAAGGAAAAATTTCAAAAAACCAAAGATGAAACAAAAAAAAGATTCAAACCAGCGAAGCGATTGCTCGCGAGAAATTATCGCATGCCAACGATCGAGAAAAATGACAAATGGGTCGGCCCATTTCTATGCGAGATAGAGATTTCCTTCGGGCTAGAGAAACTATGATATCGCTATAAGGAAAGACGTAGCTCTCGCGGTCTCGCTCGAAGGGAGACATTGACTCGCCCGCATGTCACTGCCTCAAATATACGGGGTTACTTCTTTTTAGGCATAGTAACCCAAGCTATATTTATCATATTTTATATATCTTTTTAAGTGCTTGTGAAGCTGCTAAGACTATATTTGTGGTATGTAAGAAGCTACATTTATTTGTGGTGTGCTATGCACTACCTTTATTTGTGTTGTGTTATGGCCATCTCTATTTGTGCTATGGTATAATGCACTATGCTACCTCTATTTGTGATGTGTTATTCACTATGGTACCTCTATTTTGTGTTGTGGCATGCAGTTTTGGATGTGAGAGTTGTGGTATGCATATTGATGAACAAAGCTTGACTAACAAAAAAACTTTTGGCATCACAACATTGACTAACATAGCTCAAATCATGATTAGACAAATTCAAACAAAAGCGTACTTATGAACAAAGCTTGACTAGTACAGGGGAAATTTTGAACAGGGATAATTTCAACAAGGATCACAACCTAACATAGGATTACAACATAAAATTCATTTCAACTAGGATCACAACATAACATAGGATCGCAACATAAAATTCAAACAACAAGGATCATAACAGGGGTAGTTTCATCGTAACATAACATAGAATTCACTTGAGTAGTTTGAACGAGGATCATAACCCCTATAATTGCAGTCTAACACCTAACTGTTAGAGCACATTTCTCCATGTGTGGTTTTGGTAATTGATGACATGTTAGAGCACATTACCAAAATGGTTGCCTTGATGTATATTCGAAGAATTTGTCCATAGGCATTTCTTGGAGTCCATTTGTTGGTTTCAAGGAGTTTATATGATGACCAGGGTGGCATTTAAGGATTTATCCAAAGATTGGCCATGTGAGAGTTGAGCTTATTGCTAGCATGTATTGAAGAAGAAGATTGTGCGAACATTCATGTTTACCTTCAAGACATCATCTTTATGAAGAGAGAAGATAAGATACAAGGTTGATTAAGACTAAGTCAAAGAGTGAATCAAGTTGATCAACACACAAAGCGTACAATACGTACCGAGAGGGATCAAGTGATTCCATGGTATGGTAAGCATTGTCCATTACGCGTTGTGTACTAACCCATAGTCTACGTGAGAGTTCTATGTGGGGTTAGGTATGTTTCCATGGGCTTGTGTCAAGAGGAAGATCTCATACAACCCATGGAGGATGACATCAAGCGGTGATCGTCATCAAGATTGCGGTGTGCAAGTTCAAGTGGAGCATCACGAAGAGATCATGCTTGAAGCTTGCCGTCCATTGTGGTGACAAGGGACTTGTGAAGATGTGCCGAAGAGTGGCTCACCCATAGTGGAGTATGGGGGATCAATCTACTAGTCTTCATCGAGCCGACACAATCAAGAAAGGTGGTCCATCTTGAGGAGGACAAGATCGTCATCATCTAGCTCAAGTGTACTATGCGCAAGGCAAAGGTTTTCCCTTGATAGGTTTTCTATTTTACCGGTCTCATGGTGGTAGTTGGGAGACCGGGTTATAGGATCGATCGCCGTACTATCAAGGGGGGGGGGGCTCTCGAGTGAGTAGCTTGATCGTATCGTTCGTTGAGAGCTCAAACCATTTGCATCCTTGCATCATCTTTCTTGGTTCTTGTTCGGTGTTTCTCTTTGTGAGTTTTAGAGCTTATGGTCATCTTCATGACAAGCTCGAGTTCATCGAAAACGGAGTTCATATGCATCTTCTATGATGTTTTTTATGTTGGAGTCTTTGCCGGTTCTTCATTCATAGAGGTTTCACATTGCTATATCATTGGCATTTTTATATCGCTGTTGGATAGCTCGTGTCATCCTCTATCCAACGAGCTTGAGTTTGCTCAATTCGGAGCTCATTTGCAGAAGTTATGGCAGTTTTGGTGTTCCTGCATTCATCCATTGCCTTTGTTCTGGTCCGGAGGGAACCAAGCGGAAGTACCGCGCAAGGCAGCGGTACTACCGCTTATTAGGGGTAGTACCGCTCTAGGCAACGGTAGTACCGATTATGGGTGGTAGTGCCATTGCCCAGTGTCGCGCATTGTACCGTTGGCTTCGGAGTCTCGACATTTTTCGTGTCGGACTGAGCGGTTTCTGGCCGATAGTACGGAGCGGTAGTACCGCTCCCGAGCGGTAGTACCGCCTGCTACTACCGTGCCACTTCTACCCTCTCTTTCTGGACTGAAACGCTCAACGGATCCTGAGCGGTAGGAGGCAACGATACTACCTCTTATTAGGGGTAGTACCGCCCTGGGGAGCGGTAGTACCGCTTAGGCGGAACTGCCGTCCCCGCCTACTGTTTCTCTGTATCTGGGAGTATCTGCACTACAACCCCAACAGTAGTACCGCTGGGGCGAGCGGTATTACCGCTCCGACGACACTACCGCCTCGTGGCCTCGTGTCATTGCACTGTGTGGCTGGCTCTGCCGCCCAAGCGGTAGTACTACTCCCATGAGAGGTAGTACCGCTTGTGTGTGGGCTGAGGGGGTAACGGTTGGATTTTTTTCCTTCCTATAAAAGGGGGTCTTCTTTCCTAATGTACCTTAACTTTTGAGCTCATGTTCTTCCCCCATTGTTGACCTTCTTTGAGCTTGCTAACTCTCAATCCCTCCAATGATTCTTGCTAGTTCTTGAGGGAAAAGAGAGAGGAGATCTAGATCCACATTTTCACCAATCACTTTCTCCTCTATGCGAGGGGAACCCCTTGGATCTAGATCTTGGAGTTCTTCATGAGCTCCTTGTTCTTCCTCTCATATTCCTCCATAGCTTTTGTTGTTGTGGTGGGATTTGAGTGTGAGGGTCTTGACCACTTCGTGTGTTCTTGGCATTGCATTAGTTGCATCGGTTTGAGTTCTCCACGGTGATACATGGAAGTGAAAAGTTGAGAAGGTTATTACTCTTGGATGCTTGGTACCCTAGACCTTGTTCCTCTTGGGTGCTTTGGCGCCCTAGACGGTTGGTGGTGCCTCGGAGCTCAATCATTGTGGTGTAAAGCTCCGGGCAAGCGTCGGGGTCTCCAATTAGGTTGTGGAGATTGCCCCGAGCAATTGAGGACATCTCGGAGCCACAATCCATTGTGGTAAAGCTTCGTGGTGTTGTTGGGAGCCTCCAATTAACTTGTTGAGATTGCCTCAACCTTGTTTGTACGGGTTCGGTGACCGCCCTCAAGGGTCCCTTAGTGGAATAACGACATCTTGCATTGTGCGAGGGCATGAGGAGATTACGGTGGCCTTAGTGGCATCTTGGGGAGCATTGTGCCTCCACACTGCTCCAAACGGAGATTAGCATCCGCAAGGGTGTGAACTTCAGGATACATCATTGTCTCCTCGTGACTCGGTTATCTCTTATCCGAGCCCTTTAATTATGCACTTTACTTTGTGATAGCCATATTGTTTCATGTTATATATCTTGCTATGACTTAGTTGTTTATCTTCCTTAGCATAAGTTGTTGCTGCACATAGGTGAGCCTAGTTGTTTTAGGTTTTGTGCTTGACTAATTAAACGTTAGTTTTATTCCGCATTTGTTCAAGCCTAAACTGTAATTATTTTAAAGCGTCTATTCACCCCCCCTCTAGGCGACATCCACGCCCTTTAACTAACCACGTTGTTTGCATTAGGCATTAAAAGTATGATTAGTAGATCTACAAAATATACCAACAACATCATTAGCTTCCATGGTCTGTTATATATATTGGCCTAATATATACTTAACATCTAGAGCTTCCACTTCATTCCTCTAGGATGAACTTGATCTTCTCCAGCTTCTCCTTGCTACCGTGCCCACCTTTCAATAGTTCAACAATCACACTCTCAAGCTTCTTCTGATCTTCTTGACGAACATCCCTATCCTCCTTGATCTCCTTCATGGCCTTTCTGGTGTTCCTAATGATATCCGCGTGAGAAGTAAGGATGCACCTCTGCTCTTTGGCCAGCTTCAGCTTCTCCATCTTACACCATTCCTCTAGCTATGCCATCTTTTTCGTCACATCTTCAAATATCTTGCCAACATCTTCAAGTAGATCGTTGTACTGCTTGCATATGAACTCATTTTGCTTCTTATGCTTACCTATCTATTTGTCATAAGCCTATGTATCCATCACCTTTCCATTGTTTTGTTCATGAAACATGTCAAAAAGTTTGTCAGACACCTTTGTAGTATGATATGTCAAGGCCCATCGACCCACTCAACTGCTCCATATTCAATACCTCCCTAGAAATAATGTAGAATTTAGGCATCACTAGTTAAATTTAGATCACTTGTTATGAATTTATTCAACAACTAAATTTAGTTAAGTAGTTACCTAGTCAAGTGCCAAAAAACTGTGAACTGGTAAAATTCAGTTACTAGTTAGAACGCCTACTTTGTGATTCAGTTAAAACCAAAACTCAGTTAACTAGTTAGCTAGAGAACACCCACAAGATTCAATTAATAACAAAATTCAGTTAACTAGTTGGCTAGAGAACACCTAGATGATTCAGTTAATAATAAAGTTCAGTTAACCAGTTAGCCAGTGAACACCTACAACATTCAGTTAAAACCAAAATTCATTTAACTAGTTAGAGAACACCTACATTGTGATTCAGTTAAAAATAAAATTCACTAAACTAGTTAGCTAGTCAACACCTACAAGATTCAGTTAAAAGATAATTTATTCAACAACTACAAGATTCAGTTAAAAATCAAAATTGAATTCAACCGACAACAACAAGATTCGGTTAAATCTCATACGATACACTGATCACTAAACACTGAAATCAATAAATCAATTAGAGAGCAAAGTGTTAGGCTTAAACATGAAGGTAAGGACAAATTATCTGCTTACCAGAGCCATAAAATCTCATCCTAGTGTTTATGCCATCAAATGCCACAAATTTCTTGTCCCTAAACTGGTGAAGCTTGCATTTGATGGCAGGATCAGACACTGAGCCATAGAAGGAAGCATCAACAATGGTCTCAGTATTTTCCTGCATTGACAAGAAGCATCAAAGTAGCTAAAATCGGATCTGAACTGGAAAATATCCCAAATCCTCAACCCCTAACCCTGGAAGCACTCACCCCACAAATCAATGTCCATGCTGGTGTAGGTTAAGTCGTCCTCGTTGCTCTTCTCCCGGTCTTTCCAGAAATACATTGCAGGCCGGCGGGGGCGCACAGGTGACAGTGAGTGAGTTAGTTAGCTGGGTCAGCTCGCATCGATAGTTGTTTCCCTTTAGGGAAATGTTCTGGCCGAGCCAGTCGAACCGACCATTAACGGTTGTTAGACGTGAGTGATCGCCCCGGTCGCCACGCGAATGGTTAGCCATGTCAAAATGAGATCAAAAAATTACTCAATATTTTTTGCCGCTGTCAATTTTTATCACAGTAAATTCTACCACACTTTGTAAAGTGGTGGTTTTATGCTAATGACGTCGCTATTGTGGTTGTTCTGTGCATTTTACTCCAAACAGAGTGAAACAAGGTCATTTACAACAAAACAAAGGAATTACTTTGTGCAAACGAAAGATTTGTTCACAATCAGTATTTCAAATGCATAGTTTTAGTTAGATTAAGATCATGATTACGGAATTTTAGTTCATCGAGAACTAAACTCCAAGAAAGGCTCCAAGATCGAACCTCCATTCAGATCTCCTCCAACTACGTCAAATCCACAGCTTTGGCGCCGCACGCCTGCTTGCGGCGTCTTATGTGGAGTTGTGTGCGTTCGAGATGTTGGGTCGGCTCCTCCTCCCATGGGTTACTAGCAGGAAGGCTCGTCGGGGTGACGAGAGGCAACGGGGCAAGAGATATGTGGCGGGGTTCCAACAGGGATATAAAAACCGATGATGGGTGGAGACAGGGTGACGTCGGCCATTAGGGTTAGCAAGTGTTGGAAATACACCCTAGAGGCAATAATAGATTGGTTATTATCATATTTCCATGTTCATGATAAACGTCTATTACCCATGCTAGAATTGTATTGATCGGAAACTCAGATACATGTGTGGATACATAGACAACACCATGTCCCTAGTGAGTCTCTACTAGACTAGCTCGTTGATCAAACAGGGTTAAGGTTTCCTAACATAGACATGAGTTATCATTTGATAATGGGGTCACATCATTAGGAGAATGATGTGATGGACAAGACCCAACCGTAAGCATAGCATTTGATCGTATCACTAAGTTTATTGCTACCGCTTTCTTCATGTCAAGTATCTGTTCCTAAGACGATGAGATCATGCAACTCCCTGACACTGGAGGAATTCCTTGTGTGTATCAAACGTCACTTAACTGGGTGATCATAAAGGTACTCTACAGGTATCTCTGAGGGTGTCTGTTGGGTTGGCATGGATCGAGACTGAGATTTGTCACTCCGTATGACGGAGAGGTATCTTTGGGCCCTCTCGGTAATACAACATCACAAGAAGCTTGCAAGCAATGTGACTAAGGAGTTAGTCATGGATCTTGTATTACGGAACGAGTAAAGGGACTTGCCGATAACGAGATTGAACTAGGTATGGAGATACCGACGATCGAATCTCGGGCAAGTAACATACCGCTGGACAAAGGGAACTGCATACAGGATTGACTGAATCCTTGACATCGTGGTTTGACCGATAAAGATCTTCGTGGAATATGTAAGAACTAATATGGGCATCCAGGTCCCGCTATTGGTTATTGACCATAGAGGTGTCTCGGTCATGTCTACATGATTCTCGAACCCGTAGGGTCCGCACGCTTAACGTTCGATGATGATATAATATTATTGGGTTATGTATGTTGGTGACCGAATGTTGTTCGAAGTCCCGGATGAGATCCCGAACGTGACGAGGAGCTCCGGAATGGTCCGGAGGTAAAGATTTATATACGGAAAGTTGTTTTCATGGTTCCGGAAAAAGTTTCAGTTTTTTCGGTATTGTACCGGGAAGCTTCCAGAAGGTTCTAGAAACTTCCGGAGGAGTACGGAAGTCCACCAAGGGCTCCACCACGTCCCAAGGGCCAGCATGGGCTAAGGAGAGGTGCCCTGACCTTAATGGGCCAGATGCACAAGTCTCTCAAGGCCCATGTGGCTTGGGAGAGGTGGAAAGTCGACCTGTGTATGGAAAAGGAGGACTTGGACTAGGAGTCCAACTTCCCCCCCTTGGCTGCGCCCCTAGGGCTTGGAGGGCTGTCCACCACGCCCCTCCACCTATATATATAGAGGGCAGGGAGCGCCCCAAGAGGATACACCAGCCCCTTGGGGCCTCCCTCTCTCCCGTTGCTCCTCCGTTCGCAGTTCTAGTAGTGCTTGGCGAGGCCCTGCTGGACTAGCTCCACCACCACCTCCATCATGCCGTCATGCTGGTTGAGAACCCATCTACTACTCTTCCCTTGCTCGCTGGATCAAGGAGGTGGAGACGTCATCGAGCTGCACGTGTGCTGAACGCGGAGGTGTCGTCCGTTCGGCGCTTGATCGGGACGGATCGCGATTGGATTGTGAAGAGTACGACTACATCAACCACGTAATATATGCTTCCACTTAACGGTCTACGAAGGTACGTAGACACACTCTCCCATCTCGTTGCTATGCATTTCAATGGATAGATCTTGCGTGTGCGTAGGAAATTTTTTGTTTCCCATGCAACGTTCCCCAACAGTTGTATCAGAGCTAGGTCTATGCGTAGATTATATGCTTACTTGTCCTCGCACAAGAGACCAGTTCCACCGACTGACATGCAACTTGTTTGCATAAAGGTTGCTGGCGGGTGTCTATCTCTCCCGCTTTAGTTGAATTGGATTTGACAGAGGCGGTCCTTCTAGAAGGTTAAAAGGCAACTTGAATATCACCTTTGTGGCTTTGCGTAGGTAAGAACGGTTCTTGCTAGTTGTCCATAGCAGCCACGTAAAACTTGCAACAACAAACTAGAAGTCGTCTAACATGTTTTTGCACGGCATGTTGTGATGTGATATGGCCAAGACGTGATTTGATATATGTGATGTATGATATGATCATGTTTTGTAATAGTTATCACGACTTGCATGTCGATGAGTACGGCAACTGGCAGGAGCCATAGGGTTGTCTTTAATTTATTTTATGCCATTTGCTTTACTTTATCGCTATGAGTTAGCAATAGTTGTAGAAGCAAGAATGGGCGCGACAACCACATGACGACACGATGATGGAGATCATGATGATGGATATCATGGTGTCATGCCGGTGACGATGGAGACCATGCCGGTGCTTTGAAGATGGAGATCGAAACCACAAGATGATGATGGCCATATCATGTCACTTATTTGATATGCATGTGATGTTTATCTTTTATGCATCTTATTTTGCTTAGGACGACGGTAGCATTATAAGATGATCCCTCACTAAATTTCAAGATAAAGTTATGTTCTCCCCAAGTATGCACCGTTGCGAAAGTTCGTTGTTTCCAAGCACCTCGTGATGATCGGGTGTGATAGACTCTTCGTTCTCATATAACGGGTTTAAGCCAATTTTATACATGCATAATACTTGGATTAAACTTGACGAGTCTAGCATGTACAAACATGGCCTCAAAACACAGGAGACCGAAGTCATATAGTAGATATGATCAACATGGAGATGTTCACCATTGAAACCAACTCATCTCACGTGATGATCGGACTTGGGTTGGTGGATATGGGTCATGTCACACTTAGACAACCCGAGGGATATTGATTTGAGTGGGAGTTCATTAGTAATTTGATTAACTAAACTAATTATCATGAACATAGTCTTAAGTTGTCTGTGCAAATTATGTTGTAGATCAATAGCTCACGCTGTAGCTCCCCTAAATTTTAATACGTTCCTAGAGAAAGACTAAGTTGAAAGATAGTGTAGCAATTGTGCGGACTGGGTCCGTAATCTGAGGATTGTCCTCACTGCTGCACAAAAGACTTATGTCCTCGATGCACCGCTCGGTGTGCCAACCCCTCTAGCATCGTCTGAGGATGTTATGAACGTCTGGTAGACACGTTCTGATGACTACTCGATAGTTTAGTGCGCCATGCTTTACGGCTTAGAATCGGGGCTCCAAAAGACGTTTTGAACGCCATGGAGCATATGAGATGTTCCAAGAGCTGAAATTGGTATTTCAGGCTCATGCCCGTGTTGAGAGGTATGAGACCTCTGACAAGTTCTTTGCCTACAAGATGGAGGAGAATAGCCCAGTCAGTGAGCATGTGCTCAGAACGTCTGGGTGCTACGATCGCTTGAATCAAGCGGGAGTTAATCTTTTAGATAAGGCAGTGATTGACAGAGTTCTCCAGTCACTACCACCAAGATACTAGAGCTTTGTGATGAACTATAACATGCAAGGGATGGAGAATATGATCCCTGAGCTATTCGTGGTGCTTAAGGCCGCGGAGGTAGAAATCAAGAAGGAGCGTCAAGTGTTGATGGGGAACAAGATCAATAGTTTCAAGAAGGGCAAGGGCAATAAGGGAAACTTCAAGAACGGCAAACCAGTTGCCACTCCAGTGAAGAAACCCAAGGTTGGACCCAAACCCGAGACTAAGTGCTTCTATTGTAAGGGGAACAGTCACTTGAAGCGGAACCGCCCCAAGTACTTGGCAGATAAGAAGGTTGGCAACGTCAACAAAAGTATATTTTATATACATGTTATTGATGTGTACCTTACTAGTACTCATAGTAGCGCTTGGGTAGGTTCAGTTGCTAATATTGGTAACTCGAAACAAAAGCTGCGGAATAAACGGAGACTAGCTAAGGGCGAGGTGACAATGTGTGTTGGAAGTGTTTCCAAAGTTGATGTGATCACCATCGCACGCTCCCTCTACCTTCGGGATTAGTGTTGAACCTAAATAAATGTTATTTGGTGTCTGCGTTGAGCATGAACATGATTAGATCGTGTTTATTGCCATACGGTTATTCATTTAAGTCAAAGAATAATGGTTGTTCTGTTTACATGAATAATACCTTCTATGGTCATGCACCCAATGTAAATGGTTTATTGAATCTCGATCGTAGTGATACACATGTTCATAATATTAATGCCAAAAGATGCAAAGTTAATAATGATAGTACTGCATACTTGTGTCACTGCCGCTAAGGTCATATTGGTGTAAAGCACATGAAGAAACTCCATGTTGATGGATCTTTGGACTCACTCGATTTCGAATCGCTTGAGACATGCGGACCATGCCTCATGGGCAAGATGACTACGACCCCGTTTTTCGGTACGATGGAGCGGGCAAGTGACTTATTGGAAATAATACATGTTGATGTATGCGGTCCAATGAGTGTTGAAGCAAGCGGTGGATATCGTTATTATCTTACCTTCATAGATGATTTGAGTAGATACGGGTATATTTACTTGATGAAACACAAGTCTGAAATTTTGAAAAGTTCAAGCAAATTCAGAGTGAAGTTGAAGATCATCATGACAAGAAGATAAAATGTGTATGATATGATCGTGGAGGTGAATATCTGAGTTACGAGTTTGGTATGCAAGACAATGTGGAAATTGTTTCACAACTCACGCCACCTGGAACACCATAGTGTAATGGTGTGTCTGAACGTCGTAACCGCACTCTATTGGATATGGTGCATTCTATGATGTCTCTTATCGATTTTCCACTATCGTTTTGGGGTTATGCATTAGAGACAACTACAATCACTTTAAATAGGGCACCATCTAAATCCATTGAGATGACACCGTATGAATTATGGTTTGGCAAGAAACCTAAGTTGTCATTTTCTTAAAGTTTGGGGATGCGACGCTTGTGTCAAAAGGCTTCAGCCTGATAAGCTCGAACCCAAAGCGGAAAAGTGCATCTTCATAGGATACCCTAAAGAAACAATTGGGTATACCTCCTATCACAGATCCGAAGGCAAGTCTTGTTGTCAAGAATGGATCCTTTCCAGAGAAGGAGTTTCTCTCGAAAGAAGTGAGTGGGAGGAAGGTAGAACTTGATGAGGTTATCGAACCTTCACTTCAATTGGAGAGTACCACAACACAGAAAGATGTTTCTGTGATGCCTACACCAATTTAAGAGGAAGCTAATGATAGTGATCATGAAACTTCGGATCAAGTTACTACCGAGCTTCGTAGGTCGACAAGGACTCGTCCTATCCCTGAGTGGTACGGTGATTCAGTCTTGGAAGTCATGTTGTTAGACAACAATGAGCCTACGAACTATGATGAAGTGATGATGGCCCGGATTCTGACAAATGGCCAGAGACCATGAAATCCAAGATAGGATCCATGTACGAAAACCAAGTATGGACTTTGGTAGACTTGCCCCACGATCGGCAGGCCATTAAGTACAAATGGATCTTTAAGAAGAAGAGAGACGATGATGGTAATGTCACCATTTATAAAGCTCGACTTGTCGCAAAGAGGTTTATGACAAGTTCAAGGAGTTGACTATGATGAGACTTTCTTACTCGTTGTCGGGGATATGACCCCGTGGTATAACCCGCTGTTGGGTTAGACTGTAGGCGGCTTATAAACCATATGCTTAATGGGCTATAGAGATGACAGAAAGGCAAGCGTTGAGGATTTACCAAGTGAGTCGCCTGGCAGCCCAGCATAAGAAGACGACGACTCAAGGCCCATGAGGTGGAAGACGCTGGAAGCTTTCCTAACTTGGGAGACAAGATGAGGTAGAATTGTAATAGGTCACGAGACGTAATATGACTCGTACTCTTCTAAACCCGGGGCTCAACCTATATATAAAGGTGAGATGTAATATGACGTATCAGCAACAAGGGTCTACTTTTCCAACATATTGCTTTCCGATCTATCTTTTTGCCTCTTTTGTTTTCAGATCTATTATTCCAAAAACCCAAAAATACCTTGTTGCACTTTTTATTTGCTCTTTTTATTTTGTGTTCTTGAGAGATCTATCTCTCCAATCTATCACTACCTAATCTATCTTTTTACCGTAGAGAGATTGACAACCTCTCTTTCGCGTCGGGTTGCAAGTATTTGTTCTTTGTGTTGACGTGGCTAGAGACTGTGTCGGTATTTCCCCAAAGAGGAAGGGATGATGCAGCACAACGACGGTAAGTATTTCCCTCAGTTATGAAACCAAGGTTATCGAACCAGTAGGAGGATCACCGCCACCCAATAAGCAGCACCTGCACACAAATAACAAATACTTGCAACCCGACGCGAAAGAGAGGTTGTCAATCTCTCTACGGTAATAAGATAGATTAGGTAGTGATAGATAGGAGAGATAGATCTCTCAAGAACACAAAATAAAAAGAGTAAATATGCAACAATATATTTTTGGGTTTTTGGTTTTGTAGATCTGAAAACAAAGAGTGCAAAAACGTAGATCAGAAAGCAATATGATAGAAAAGTAGACCCGGGGGCCGTAGGGTTCACTAGTGGCTTCTCTCATGAGTATAGCGCACGGTGGGTGAACAAATTACTGTTGGGCAATTGATAGAAAATCGAATAGTCATGACGATATCCAAGGCAATGATCATTATATAGGCATCACGTCCAAGATAGATAGACCGATTCCTGCCCGCATCTACCTCTATTACTCCACACATCGACCGCTATCCAGCATGCATCTAGTGTATTAAGTTCATGAAAAAACGGAGTAATGCAATAAGAACGATGACATGATGTAGACAAGATCTATTCATGTAGGAATAGACCCCATCTTGTTATCCTTAATAGCAACGATACATGCGTGTCTTGCTGCCCCTTCTGTCACTGGGAAAGAACACCGCAAGATCGAACCCATCACAAAGCACCTCTTCCCATGGCAAGAAAAATCGATCTAGTCGGCCTAACTAAACCAAAGATTCGGAGAAGAAATACAAGGCTATAAGTAATCATGCATATAAGAGATCAAGGAAGACTCAAATAATATTCATGGATAGAAACTGATCATGAACTCAAAATTCATCGGATCCCAACAAACACACCGCAAAAGTTTACATCAAATAGATCTCCAAGAGACCATTGTATTGAGAGTCATAAGAGAGAGAGAAGAAGCCATCTAGCTACTGCCTACGGACCCGTAGGTCTCTGGTGGACTACTCACGCATCATCGGAGAGGCACCTATGAGGAAGATGAACCCCTCCGTGATGGTGTTTAGATTGGATCTCGCGGTTCTAGAACTTGCGGCGGCTGGAATTGTGTTTCGTCGACTCCCGTAGGGTTTTTGGAATATTTGGGAATTTATAGGCATCAGGGGCGGTGCGGAAGGGGGCCGAGGAGGGCACAACCCATCAGGGCGCGCCGCCCCCCCCCCTCGCGTGCCCTGGTGGGTTATGCTCTCCACAACCCACCTCTCTGGCAGTTGTTTGGCCCACTGGGTGTCTTCTGGTCCAGAAAAAATCTCCAAAAAGTTTCGTCGTGATTGGACTCCATTTGGTACTGATTTTCTGCGAAGTAAAAAAACAAGCAAAAACAGCAACTGGCACTTTGGCACTATGTCAATAGGTTAGTCCCAAAAAATGATATAAAGTTGTTATAAAATGATTGTAAAACATCCAAGAATGATAATATAACAACATGGAACAAGCAAAAGTTATAGATACGTTGGAGTAGTATCAGCATCCTCAAGCTTAATTCCTACTCATCCTCGAGTAGGTAAATGATAAAAGCATAATTTTTGATGTGGAATGCTGCCTAACATGTTCATCACATTCTTTTCTTTTGTATAGCATGGACATTTGGACTTATAATGATTCAAATCAATAGTCTAGTTTTAACATAATGACTTCAATACTCAAGCATGTCAACAAGCAACCATGTCTTTCAAAATATCAACACTAAAGAAAGTTATCCCTAGCCCATCATGATCAACAATTGATCCATTCATGAAACACACTCAAATATTAGTTATGCCCAGTGCTCGAGTACGATCATAGTGCCCCCTAGTTGGTGCTTATAAGAGAAGATGGAGACTCAAAGCAAAAATAAAAATTGCATAAAGTAAATAGATAGGCCCTTCGCAGAGGGAAGTAGGGATTTGTAGAGTTGCCAGAGCTCAAGGTTTCAATTGAGAGAGAAAAAATATTTTGGGTGGCATGCTTTTCCTGTCAACGAAAACGACAAAGTAACTCACAATACTTTCCATGCTAGATATATCATAGGCGGTTCCCAAACAGAAAATAAAGTTTGTTCCTTTTTCCACCAAACTTTCACTTTCCATGGCGGGCCGTATCCACGGTTGCCTTCCATACCAACACTTTCCAAGGAATTTATTATTTGACAACATAAAGTAAATATTTTTTTTCTTTTTCATTTCGGGAATGGGCATCCCTATTACCTCCGCACTCTCGTGCAATGACAAGTGAATAAACACTCATCTTGAGAATAACACATCTAGCATGGAAAAATATTGGACACTCCCCACCGTTTCATGAGCGGTACAGGCACACAAAAGAGAAAATTTATTTTGAAAATTTAGAGATGGCACATACAAATTTGCTTGGAACGGCATGGAAATACCGCATATAGGTAGGTATGGTGGACTCATAAGGCAAAACTTGGTTTAAGGATTTTGGATGCACAAGTAGTATTTCTACTTAGTACAAATGGAGGCTAGCAAATAGATTGGGAAGCAACCAAACCAAGAAACGAAAATTCACATAAGTGAGCATTGAACATAACTAACACCAAATAATGCACCACAAGTAGGATGTAACTTCATTGCATAACTATTGACTTTCGTGCATGCATAGGGAATCACAAACCTTAACACCAATATTCCTACTAAGCATAATTACTCATTAACATGACTCACATATTACTATCATCATGTTTCAAAACTATTACAAGGAATCAAGTTTAATTTGTCCAATGATCTTCATGAAAGTTTTTATTATATCCTCCTTGGATATCTATCACTTTGGGACTAGTTTCATATATTGCCATTGCTTTTTGGCAAGCTCAAACAAATTTAAGTGAAGCACATGAGCATAAAGATTTCATCTCTCAAAAAGGTATAAGTGAAGCATGAGAGGATTTCTTCAAAATTTACTAACTCTCAAATTAATCTAAGTGAAGCATGAGAGTATTTCTACAAAAAATTCCAAGCACACCGTGCTCAAAAAGATATAAGTGAAGCACTAGAGCAATTCTATAGCTCAAAAAGTTTAAGTGAAGCACATAGAGCAATTCTAACAAATCATAGCATGATTTTGGCTTTCTAAAATAGGTGTGTACAGCAAGGATACAAAGGAAAACCTAACAAACAAAGCAAGCAAAGATACAAGACGCTCCAAGCAAAACTCATGATATGTGATGAATAAAAATATAGCTCCAAGTAAAATACCGATGGTCGTTAGAAGAAAGAGGGGATGACACTCGGGGGCATCCCCAAGCTTAGTTGCTTGTTTCTCTTTGGATATATCTTGGGGGTGCGGTAGCATCCCCAATCTTAGGCTTTTATCGCTCCTTATTCCTTCATCCATCGTGATCTCACCCAAAACTTGAAAACTTCAATCACACAAAACTCAACAAAATCTTCGTGAGATCCGTTAATATAATAAAGCAAATCACCACTTTAGGTACTGTTGCAAAACCCATTAATATTTTATTATTGCATTATACCTACTGTATTTTAACTTTACAATGGCTTATACCCCCCAATATAAACCATAGATTCATCAAAACAAGCACACAATGCAACGAAAACAGAATCTGTCTTAAACAGAACAGTCTGTAGTAATCTGTACTCTACCCATACTTATATAACTCTAAAAATTCCTAAAAGTTAGGACAACGTAAGGAATTTGTATAGCAATGCTGTGTTAGAATTTCACCTCAAGATCACATTCCAGCAAAAAATGAAAATTCATATACTGGACGCAAAGTTTCTGTTTCAGATTCAGCATCACTTCTACTCATCCTATGAATCATCCTAAAGGATTTACTTGGCACAAACACTAAATAAGCCATAAAAACGCAACCATAACAGAGGCATAATTGTGTAAACACTCAAAAACAAAAAGGAAAAGCAAAAAAATATTTATTCATTGGGTTGCCTCCCAACAAGCGCTATCGTTTTACGCCCCTAGCTAGGCATAACGCATAGATTCAAGTATTGTCATCCTTGGTTTTGGATCCATAGGATGCCCTCATGATTGATTCATATGGTGGCTTAATTCTTGTTCTAGGGAAGTGTTCCATACCATTTCTCAAGGGAAATTGAAAACGAATATTGCCTTCTTTCATATCAATCACGGCACCTATAGTGCGTAAAAACGGTCTACCAAGTATAATGGGACAAGACGGATTGCAATCAATATAAAACACAATAAAATCAATAGGCACATAGTACCTATTTGCAAGAATAAGAACATCATTAATTCTTCCCAAAGGCTTTTTAATAGTAGAATCAGCCAAGTGCAAATTAAGAGAACATTCTTCAATATTGGTAAGACCAAGCACATCACATAGAGATTTCGGAATCGTGGAAACACTAGCACCCAAATCACACAAAGCAAAGCACTCATAATTTTTAATCTTGACTTTAATGGTAGGTTCCCACTCATCATGTAATTTTCTAGGAATAGAAATCTCCAACTCCAACTTTTCTTCAAAAGATTTCATTATGGCATCAACGATATGTTTAGTAAAAGCTTTATTTTGCTCATAAGCATGGGGTGAATTCAACATGGATTGCAACAAAGAAATACATTCAATCAAAGAGAAACTATCATAATTAAAGTCTTTGCAATCCAAGATAGTGGGCACATCACTAGTTAAAGTTTTGACCTCTTCAAACCCACTTTTATCAAAAATTTCATCAAGATTTTCACCCTCCAAATTATTGGGACGCCTTCTAGCTAAAGTTGACTCTACTTCAGTCCCTTCATTATCAATTTTAACATTACTAAACAAGGAATCAATAGAATAAACACCAATCACTTTAAGATCCTCATCTTTTTTATCCTCAAGAGAGATTGGTTTGGCGGCCATTTGATTTATCAAAGTAGCTTGTGCATCGGAGATTTTACCAAGCAGATTTTCAGCATGAGCATATTTAGATTGAAGATTGCAAACTTCCCTAATAATATCATCAAGTTGTTTCGTTATGGCATCTAGCATGGTAGAGTGTTCTCTAAGCTCATCGGTAAAATACTTGTTATGCTCAAATTGTGTAGTCATATACTCCTTGGTACTTTTATCAATTTCAAGCAAAATATTGGGGTAAGGAACTTCATAGTACTTTCGTTGAGGCATCATGACTACGCAAACAAGATTGCAAACAAGGAAGAGATCCGGCAAGAAAAAGGGCAAACGAAAAGGAGGAGTCCCCTCGGCAAATTGGTGAAGTGGGGGAGAGGAAAATGAGAGGCAAATGGCAAATAATGTAATTGCAAGGCGATGAGATTTGTGATTAGGAACCTGGTAGATGATGGTGGAGTCCCCTCGGCGCCTACGATAGGCACGTAGAAGAGACCGCTTCCTCCCCGGCAACGGCGCCAGAAATTCCTTTGACGTGGCTTGAGACTGCGTCGGTATTTCCCCAAAGAGGAAGGGATGATGCAGCACAACGACGGTAAATATTTCCCTCAGTTATGAAACCAAGGTTATCGAACCAGTAGGAGGATCACCGCCACCCAATAAGCAGCACATGCACACAAATAACAAATACTTGCAACCCGACGCGAAAGAGAGGTTGTCAATCTCTCTACGGTAATAAGATAGATTAGGTAGTGATATATAGGAGAGATAGATCTCTCAAAAACACAAAACAAAAAGAGTAAATATGCAGCAATATATTTTTGGGTCTTTGGTTTTGTAGATCTGAAAACAAAGAGTGCAAAAACGTAGATCGGAAAGCAATATGATAGAAAAGTAGACCCGGGGGCCGTAGGGTTCACTAGTGGCTTCTCTCATGAGTATAGCGCACGGTGGGTGAACAAATTACTGTTGGGCAATTGATAGAAAATCGAATAGTCATGATGATATCCAATGCGATGATCATTATATAGGCATCACGTCCAAGATAGATAGACCGGCTCCTGCCTGCATCTACCTCTATTACTCCACACATCGACCGCTATCCAGCATGCATCTAGTGTATTAAGTTCATGGAAAAACGGAGTAATGCAATAAGAACGATGACATGATGTAGACAAGATCTATTTATGTAGGAATAGACCCCATCTTGTTATCCTTAATAGCAATGATACATGCGTGTCTTGCTGCCCCTTCTGTCATTGGGAAAGAACACCGCAAGATCGAACCCATCACAAAGCACCTCTTCCCGTGGCAAGAAAAATTGATCTAGTCAGCCTAACTAAACCAAAGATTCGAAGAAGAAATAAGAGGCTATAAGTAATCATGCATATAAGAGATCAAAGAAGACTCAAATAATATTCATGGATAGAAACTGATCATGAACTCAAAATTCATCGGATCCCAACAAACACAACGCAAAAGTTTACATCAAATAGATCTCCAAGAGACCATTGTATTGAGAATCATAAGAGAGAGAGAAGAAGCCATCTAGCTACTGCCTATGGACCCGTAGGTCTATAGTGGACTACTCACGCATCATCGGAGAGGCACCTATGAGGAAGATGGACCCCTCCGTGATGGTGTTTAGATTGGATCTCGCGGTTCTGGAACTTGCGGCGGCTGAAATTGTGTTTCGTCGACTCCCCTAGGGTTTTTGGAATATTTGGGAATTTATAGGCATCAGAGACGGTGCGGAAGGGGGCCGAGGAGGGCACAACCCATCAGGGCGCGTCGGGCCCCCTTGGCGTGCCCTGGTGGGTTGTGCTCTCCACAGCCCACCTCTCTGGCATCCCTTCCTCTTTGGGGGAAATACCGACGCAGTCTCAAGCCATGTCAAAGGAATTTCTGGCGCCGTTGCCAGGGAGGAAGAGGTCTCTTCTACGTGCCAATCTCTGGCGCCGAGGAGACACCATCATCATCTACCAGGTTCCTAATCACAAATCTCATCTCCCTTCAATTACATTATTTGCCATTTGCCTCTCGTTTTCCTCTCCCCCACTTCACCAAAATTTGCCGTTTTATTCGCCCTCTTTTTTGTTTGCCTTTTTCTCGTCGGATCTCTTTTTGTTTGCTTGTGTTGCCATGTGCCTTCTATTTGCAAGCATCTTCGCTTGCTAAAAATCTATTGTTATGGATCCTCATCCACTTGCTAATCTTTTCAAAAGACCAAATTATGATGAACCAATTGCTTGTGAGTTGAGTGCACTTGATTATCTCCATGAAGTTTTGTTTGAAAATCATGAATCTGAAAATTTTGATGAAGTGTTGAAAGAAGAAATTTATAAGGTGATTCATGATAGCTCCTTGATTGAAAAGCATGATTGCAATGTTGCTAGTATGAATTATCTAAATATCCATGATGCTAATGATATGCAAAGCCACAAGCTTGGGGATGCTATGTTTGATGAAGATGATATTTTTAGTCCCCCATGTTTTGATGAGCAAATTTATTATGATGATTGCATGCCTCCTATTTATCATGATAGTGATGACACGTATGCTTTAATGAGTAATGATAACCATGAAACTTATCATCATGGTTTTAATTTGCAATGTGGTTATGTCAATCAAGTGTCTCATGATAGTTATTTTGTTGAGTTTGCTCCCACTACCATGGATGAAAAGGAATTTGCTTATGTGGAGAGTAATGAAAATTCTTTGTTTGCGCATCATGAAAAGAATGATTTATGTGATGGTTATATTGTTGAATTCCTTCATGATGCTACTGAAATTTATTATGAGGGAGGAACATATGCTTGTAGGAATTGCAATAATATCATGTTTCCTCTCTATGTGCTCAAAGTTTTGAAGTTATGCTTGTTTCGCCTTCCTATGCTAGTTGATTCTTGTTCCCATAAATTGTTTGCTCACAAAATCCCTATGCATAGGAAGTGGGTTAGACTTAAATGTGCTTGTCATGAGATTCATGATGCTCTCTTGCATATTTCAATTACTACTTTTTATGTGAGCATCATTGAAATCATCATGCCTACCTAGGGGCATAAAACGATAGCGCTTGTTGGGAGGCAACCCAATGAATAAATTTATTTTCTTCTTTTTCTTTCTGTTTTTGAGTGTTGACACAATTATGCCTCTGTTAGGATTGTGTTTTTATGTTTTATTTAGTGTTTGTGCCAAGTAAAGCCTTTAGGATGATTCATAAGATGAGTAGAGACAATGCTGAATCTGAAACAGAAACTTTACCTCCAGTGTTCGAATTTTTTATTTTTTACTGGAACGTGATATTGAGCTGAAATTTGAACACAGTGTTGCTATACAAATTATTTAGGTTGTCCTATTTTTTCAGAATTTTTAGAGTTACATAAGTATGGTTACAGTACAGATTTCTACACACTGTTCTGTTTAAGACAGATTCTGTTTTCATTGCATTGTGTGCTTGTTTTGATGAATCTATGGGTTGTATTGAAGAGTATGATCCATGGTAATGTTAAAATACAGTAGGTATAATTCAATAATAAAATATGAATGGGTTTTCAACAGTACTTAAAGTAGTGATTTGCTTTATTATACTAACGGATCTCACGAAGATTTTGTTGAGTTTTGTGTGATTGAAGTTTTCAAGTTTTGGGTGAGATCACGATGGATGAAGGAATAAGGAGTGAAAATAGCCTAAGCTTGGGGATGCTACAACACCCCCAAGATATATCCAAAGATAAACAAGCAACTAAGCTTGGGGATGCCCCCGAGTGGCATCCCTTTTTCTTCTAACGACCATCGGTATTTTACTCGGAACTATATTTTTATTCGTCACATATCATGAGTTTTGCTTGGAGCGTCTTGTATCATTTGAGTCTTTGCTTGCTTTGCTTGTTAGCTTGTCACTTGTATCCTTGCTGGACACACCTATTTGAGAGAGCCAAAATTATGCTACGATTTGTTAGAATTGCTCTATATGCTTCACCTAAACTTTTTGAGCTATAGAATTGCTCTAGTGCTTCACTCATATCTTGTTGAGCACGGTGTGCTTGGAAACTTTTGTAGAAATACTCCCATGCTTCACTTGGATTAATTTGAGAGTTAGTAATTTTTGAAGAAATCCTCTCATGCGTCACTTATACCTTTTTGAGAGATGAAATCTCTATGCTCATGTGCTTCACTTAAATTTGTTTGAGCTAGTCAAAAAGCAATGGAAATATATGAAACTAGTCCCAAAGTGATAGATATCCAAGGAGGATATAATAAAAACTTTCATGAAGATCATTGGACACATTAAATTTGATTCCTTCTAATAGTTTTGAAACATGATGATAGTAATATGTGAGTCATGTTAGTGAGTAATTATGCTTTAGTAGGAATATTGGTGTTAAGGTTTGTGATTCCCTATGCAAGTACGAAAGTCAATAGTTATGCAATGAAATTACATCCTACTTATGATGCATTATTCGGTGTTAGTTATGCTCAATGCTCGCTTATGTGAATTTTCGTTTCTTGGTTGGTTGCTTCTCAATCTATTTGCTAGCCTCCACTTGTACTAAGTAGAAATACTACTTGTGCATCCAAAATCCTTAAACCAAGTTTTGCCTTATAAGTCCACCATACCTACCTATATGCGGTATTTCCATGTTGTTCCAAGCAAATTTGTATGTGCCATCTCTAATTTTTCAAAGTAAATTTCTTTTTTGTGTGCTTGTACCGCTCATGAAACAGTAGGGAGTGTCCAATATTTTTCCATACTAGATGTGTTATTCTCAAGATGAGTGTTTATTCACTTGTCATTGCACGAGAGTGCGGCGGTAATAGGGATGCCCATTCCCGAAATTAAAAAGAAAAAAATTACTTTGTGTTGTCAAATAATAAATTCCTTGGAAAGTGTTGGTATGGAAGGCAACCGTGGATACGGCCAGCCATGGAATGTGAAAGAATGGTGGAAAAAGGAATAAACTTTATTTTCTGTTTGGGAACCGCCTATGATGTATCTAGCATGGAAAGTATTGTGAACTACTTTGTCGTTTTCGTTGACAGGAAAGGCATGCCACCCAAAATATTTTGTTGTTGTAGTCACAATACACCCTAGATTTCCATGCTCGTGCCGTCGACGTCGAGTGATGCGTTTGATCGAGCTCTCTTGCCATCGGATCCGGTGGAGGCATCGGATTTGGTGACAACAGGCTTGCAGGTGGGTAGAGACAGAGGTGGTTTGCCTTGATTCGACGAGGTCAACGGAACACGTCACGGTGAGGGCGCTCATAGTCTTGCGGTGGTGCACTCCAACAAGGTCTTGGAGAGAGATGATTAGGTTTGGGGTGGAATTTGAGTGGAGCTCGGTCGCAATATTTTCATATGACGAGGAGGTTCATGGAAAATGTTTGGCATAACTCCACTTTTCTTGTTTTGTACTCTGGGGTCTTAATCCAACGACTCAGGTAGGTGGACCGCATCATCTCGCTTGATGTGCTGATAACATGAGTGTCGAGTTCGATAATTCAATCCAGAACCCAAGCTCAGATGCACCCAATGAACAGTAAAATTAAAATATATAATAAAAAACCAAAACCTTTTGTGGTGCAAAATGTTCTTGTGTGTGAACTCTGTGCAGAATTTGTGAAGTTTGGATATTCGATGAGGTCGTGGTAGAAAAGACAAAATCAGACATGAACATTGTGATTTTCAAAAGTTTCTCTGACAACCAAAATTAATCTTTTTTCCGAGGAACTCATCGAATGTCTAAACATCACAAAATGATGCACAGAGTTCACACACATGAGTGAGCCCGGGTTCCGAAATGCCGCATCATGTCGAGGTCTCCTTTTGTAATGATATATGAGATGCTGGACGTCATGTTTCTCAGTACGAGCTCAAATGAGCTCGGGTGAACAGTAAATTCCGATTTTTTTTAAAAAAATATTTAAAAAATTCTGAATTTTTGTGTGGAAAACATTGACAAATTTTCTGGATGCTTGCAAAATTTCATCATTAAAGAACATTTGTGAAAGTCGTGGTAGAAAAAACAAAATCAATGTTCCCTCAAAAGCATTTTTGAGTGCTGATTTTGTTATTTTTGCCACGACTTCCATGAATGCGCTTTCATGATGAAAATTTGTCAATGTTTGCCACCAAAAAATTCAGATTTTTCTGAATATGTTTTTTCTTCTGAATTTACTGTTCATCCGGAGTTCATTTGTGCTCGGGAGCAGAAGATGACTTTCGATGAGATGCCCATTTAATAAGAACCTTTGCTCTGCAAAATGTAGGATATCGATCCGATCTGGTGCAGAGCCTCCACTCTACAGTCTACACACATAGAGAGAACGTCGACTTTAAAGGCCTCGCAGAGCACAGTCGCTGGCCTCCCCATTAATCGGGCCGGTCCGCCGTGCTGTGGCCGTTGAGTAGTACGTAGCCCGCAGCTAAAGCTAGCACGTCGCACCTCTCACCGATCGACGAGGGCGCGCGTTAATGCGATCGTAGCGCACGCGCCCTGGCTAGCTAGCTTCTGCCGGCGTGGGCTCGGTAGCCCCGCCTATGCCGGATCCACGGGGCGTAGGCCGAGCGCGCACGGCGCTCGCCCATGCCGCCATGCGCGGCCGGCCGGCCGGCCGGCAGATTGTTCGGACGGTCCGGCGGTGGATCGATCGGCGGTCGGTTTACGGAACAGGGGGAGAGGCCGTTTTCTGATCGCGAGATCATGCAACATCACATCCATCAGTTGCCCCTCCTTTTACGAGCACAGTACGCGATGCCTCATGCCGGTACGCCCAATAATTTCAAGGCCCTCACTAGCTAGTGCGCGTCCTATCCTTATCCTAGCTAGACGCATGCGTTGCATCTGAAATGTCATGTGCGCCGGCGCTGTTTCATCGTGACAAATGTTAGGACAAAGTCCGGACGAACCACGCTTGCATGCATGAGCGAGTGAAATTAACGGCCGGCCGGCCGGCAGGGTGGCGTGAGCGACGGAGACAAGAAGGACGCATGCAGGCCTAGGGCGACACGGCAAGAAAGATAAATCTGGAGGGCATGGCGCGGTACGTACGAGGCGTGCGCCACTGGCTGCAAGGGTCGCCGTCGCGGGGCTGCCCTGCCGTGCCACGGCCCGGGAGGGATCAGGGATCATGTCTCCATCGATTACCGACCGGGCGTACGCCGCCGGCCGACGACAAGATGTGCACGTACGGATTGGCGGCCACTCCGCATGTTTCTTCCTGACAGAGGAAAAAAGCATGGCGCGGCGAGGCCGGCATGTGTGTTGCAGGGCGGCTGGCTAATTAACGTTTTGCCGGAAATGGGAGGTCGCGCCCGTGGTCTGGTTGGGCAACACGACAGTGCGCCAATCTGATCATGATGACCGAGCTGGGATCGAATGCTTCAGCTTAACAGGACGGGCAATGCCTTCGATTAGCAGCCCGAAAGTGATCCAGACGATGCACCATCGGCAGATTGTAGTGTAATTTGGCCTGCACCGGGCAAACAAAACAAGGTCAATCATCGAATGAACCCTACGGTGGAGGGAGGCTGGCAGGGGTGTCAGCTACCTTTGTTATTGCATGGTGCAACGTGCACCTAAACAGTGCTGTCGTGAAGGCGTGTAGGGTAGTAGTACGTGTCCTTGTTGTCGCTCGTTTACTTTGTGCGTTTAAAACAGTGCTGTCCGGAGTGTCAGACGTGTTGATTGCATGGTTCAGCCAGGTGTCTATCTAAGTCTAAAACACAAACATGTGTGTTTATTTGCTTACCCTACGCATGCGGAGAAAGCTGCCACACCTACAACTGAGGCCGTCACCACTCTACCGTAGGGATGGCAATGGGTACCCATTACCCACGTACCCTGCGGGTAAAAACCCTATTAGGGTAAGGATATGAGATAAAAATTTACCCATGGGTATATAAATAGGAAAATCTGAAACCCATCGGGTAGAGCGGGTACGGGTATGTGATCATATAACCCATACCCATGTACCCATATAAAATCTATGTGAACTCAAAATAATCTCGACATTCTGCACTATGTCAAGAATTTGTGAAGTGAAAATGTATGATTATGTGTTGTTGTCTATGACTATATGATTTTGTTTATAAGTATATGTTATTGTTATAATATATTTTTGTAAACTTTGATTATATGTTGCTGTTTATGACTATAAGTTGTTCAAATTGATGTTTTACAAACATGTGTAATTTTATCCGCGGGTACCCATCTAACCTGTCGGGTAACGGGTATGGGGAAAAATCGTACCCGTTGTCGGGTATGGGTAAGGGTGATGGGTAAGCTCACGGGGGACGGGTAAGGGTATGGGGTGGCTCCACTCGTACCCATACCCTGCGGGTGCCATCCCTACTCTACCGCGTCTTCATCGTTCAAAAGGTGGTTGTACGATACCCCCCTTTAACTGACCCGAAGGCCACCGGTTTAAGTTATAAACTTAACACCGATGCTTATATTTTTTTAATTTATTTCAAGCTTTCCGGTGCGTTCAGTGAGAAAAGACGTTCTCGTCGAGTACGAAAGTGTTCGTAATGACTTCGCCAATCTCAAAATGATGTGTCAACCCAGTCTTTCAAAAATATTAATATGGATATGGTGTGTGCGTTTATAGAGATAAATACATGTGCATATATTTGAGTGCCTGCATCCGCAATGTGTCAAAAAAAAAAAGTGGCCAGGAGCCTCTTTCACGCTCAACAGAAAATAAACCAAACCCGAGTGTCGAGAGGCCCAAACCGCGGTCACCATCGCCATAGGACCTGTGAACGAGCCCTCGGCACCAGTGTGTAATCTCGGTACCGGCCCCGTGCCCTGCTCTTCTCCCATGGGCCATGACCCTCCTCCTACCCACAGGCGACACGACCGTGGTTCTAACACACGCAGACGAACCAGAAAGCGCGCAATGTACTGCTACTCCACTGCATAATTACTAGCGTCCGTGCAGTCCAACACTAGTGGCGCGAGTTGGACACACGAGCCAGGCCATCTCCATTGCACCTGGCCGGAGCAGGCACCGGCGACAGTGAGCAGCGTCGTCGGGGCAGGCGCGCATGCAGTGGGTCGGCGCCTACGTGCCGCCCTGCCGTTCGGGAGCATATACGTGCTCCTGTTCCCGTGTTCCGGGACAGAAGAATACTTGCTCTCTAGCCACGTTCCTTTCGCGCGCCATACACGGTTTGCTCTGACATTTATGGTTACTTACAGTATCTCCAAAATGATTGTCAGTGGAAGCAGTGGCCTTTTTCAGCCAAGCACTTCATCGAAAAGGCGCCAGTTGGTAGCCGGTCAGAAAGCCACAAGGCACACAAACATTGCTCAGGATGCTAGCCGGTCCTTGGAACGCAATGAGAGGGCTCCAAGGCATGGGGTACAGAGACGTGCCACAGTTCTCGGACAGCAACGGATCATGTGGCAGCACCTCTCCATTTCGAGATGCACTTCTCCATGGACCATTTTAGCCGTGGTAGTACTACATAAACTCGTGCATTCATGGAGACTACACATGTGTTCTCGTGAGGCTTTTCAGCCTTTCCACCCAGCGCCATGCTCCCCCTACGCAGCTACGGCAATAGTCTTTCCCCAAGCTAACCTTCCGCTGTCTGACTCTATCCGCTCTCACGGTCTCACCGATACCCAAAAGTTGTTAGCTGTGACAAGAGTTAATTAATCAGGACCGTAGTGCTGCTAAAGATGTACTTATCTTATCCATGAGCTCGCCTTCCCTTGCAATCTTGGCAACTCTTGTTCACAGGTCATCAACCAGGACAAGCCAGTGGGATTGGACTGGATTATTAGAGTAAAGTTGGTCCTCATGTCCTCATCCACCTTAATTAGTCAAAACTCTGGTGCGCGTGACAAAATTATTGATATACTACATGATCCTAGGCCCAGATGCTAAAAAGGTCCGGTCTAGCTAGCTAGTAAATTATTCTCAGTTTGTGTTTGTCACGTGCGTGCTTTGATGCTTTGTAAGAGTAGATATTAGAGCATCTGCCCGATCAATGACCAGACACTAAAAGGAAAAATATGATACATATATCGTCACTATACGTTCGGTCTGTCCGCGAACTCTCGTATTAACGACAAATGTAGTGAGGATATGAGGGCTCGCGGTGTGTCCGTCAGTCCGCCACGTAGGAAGCGGACCCGTTTTGGACAACCTTTTCTCTTTCTTTACTTTTTTTCTCTCTTCATCTTCATCAATCATGTGCAAGTGACCGGACATATGAAAAAAAATGGGGATTGTGATTGTATGATCGGACAAGTAGGGGTTTAAAACAGACACACCCGATCACTGACCGGACATGTCCGTGGGTGTTTAGGGGGCTAGATTTACCAAGTCAGGTTGTAAATGCTCTTATAGGCATGTGTACAGTACCACTTATCTCAAGAGTCAAGAGGGCGATAAAAATCAAGCCCCCATAGTGTTTAGTGACTCTTGGCCGTCTCATCCAAGTTCTCACGTGATACATGTCATTGGATCTCATACAGATTTTATCTCGGTTGTCCGGTGTTTGCCCTGAGTGAAGAGAGCCGTGTGATAAAATTCCAACTGCAAAATGTTGTAATGTCCATACCCCACTGGGGCATTTTTGTCATTTCACATATAGGGGTATAAAAGGTAGCAACTCCCCTCGTGAAGACCTAGCGGCCTCCTTTCGCACTCACGCCCTTCTCTCCTCTTGCCAATGTTGCTCTCCTCTCTCTTCCTTCAACGGTTCAACCCTTCATGCCACCACCTCTGCTTCCTCCCCTTTCGTCGACCGACCGCCTCCTCCCGCGTCCCATCCCCATCACACCCTTCCTAACCCCTCCTGTCATTCCCCTCCCCTAACCCTAAAAACTGATGAGGAGGCTTAGTTGTCAACCGATCTCGTCCCTTGGACCGTCCTGCTCGACCAAGCTCAGAGCGCGTGATACGTCTCCATCGTATCTATAATTTTTGATTGTTTTGTGCCAATATTCTACAACTTTCATATACTTTTGGCAACATTTTATATTACTTTTGGGACTAACATATTGATCCAGTGCCCAGTGCCAGTTCCTGTTTTTGCATGTTTTTTGTTTCGCAGAAAATCCATACCAAACGAAGTCCAAACGCGATAAAAATTTACGGAGATTTATTTTGGAATATATGTGATTTTTGGGTGGTGGAATCAATGCAAGACAGTGCCCAAGGTGGCCACAAGACTCTTGGGCGCACCCAGGGGTTATGGGTGCGCTGTGGTGCCTTGTGACTCCCTCGTAAGTCGGTTGGAGCCCTTCTTTCTCCATAAGAAAGATAGTTTCCCGCGAAAAATCCCCTCAAAATTTCAGCCCAACCGGAGGTACGGATCTCCGGGAATATAAGAAACGGTGAAACGCAAGAAAACAGGAGCGAGAAACAAAAGAGAACACAGAGAGATCCAATCTCGAAGGGGCTCCTGCCCTCCGGGAGCCATGGCGGCCATGGACTAGAGGGGAAACTCTCCTCCCATCTAGGGGGATATCAATGAAGAAGAAGAAGGAGGGGGGCTCTCTCCCCCTCTCTCCCGGTGGCGCCGGAACGCCGCTGTGGCAACCATCGTGATGGAAATCTACACCAACAACTTCGCTGCCGTCATCACAAACTCTCTCCACCTCTATGCAGCGGTGTAACCTCTCTCTCCCCGCTGCAATCTCTACTTGAATATGGTGTTTAATACTATATATTATTACCCAATGATGTGTGGCTATCCTATGATGTTTGAGTAGATTTATTTTGTCCTACGGGTTAATTGTGGTATGGTGTCATTGATATGAGTTGTATGTTAATATGGTATTGTCCTATGGTGCCCACCGTGTCGCGCAAGCGTGTGGGATCCCCACTGTAGGGTTTTGCAATATGTTCATGATTCGCTTATAGTGGGTGGATAGAGTGACAGAAGCTTACACCCGAGTAAGGTGGTTGTTTACGTATGGGAGTAAAGGGGGCTTGTTACTTAATGCTATGGTTGGGTTTTACCTTAATGATCTTTAGTAGTTGCAGATGCTTGCTAGAGTTCCAATCATAAGTGCATATGATCCAAGTACGGAAAGCGTGTTAGCGTATGCCTCTCCCTCATTGCATATGATAAGTATCTATCGTGTTATATTCAATTGCCTATGGATAATCTTTCTCTTGTGTTACAAAAGGCTCTCTACTAAAATATTAACTTTTATTATCTCACAAAGTACTCCTAGTTTTTTCTCGCAAAGCAGTTTTTATTCTTGTTCTAGGTAAAGTAAGCGTTAGCGTGCGTAGAGTTGTATCGGTGGTCGATAGAACTTGAGAGAATATTAATTCTCCCTTTAGCTCCTCATTGGGTTCGACACTCTTATTTATCGAAAAAGGCTACAAACAATCCTCTATACTTGTGGGTATCAAGACATTTTTTCGGCGCCTTTGCCGGGGAGCAATATCGTAGGGTGGATATTCTCTTGTGTGCTTGTTTGCTTTATCTCTAAGTAATTTTATTTTCAGTTCTTGTTTTCTATCTTTAGTTATGGGTAGGAACGATAAATACCAAAAAAAAAATAGTTGTACTTGCTACCCCAAAAGTTGAGGAACCACTAGTGTTCCGTACTACCGAAGCTTTCTACTTGGATCATCTTCGATCCCTTTGTGCTCATGCTGAAAAACCAACTAGCTTAGTTGAGGGAAAATCATTAGATGAGCATGCTTATTTTGTGCGACAAGGCTTGTCTCAAAAAGGGAAACTCTTATGGCATCATATTAATTGTTTGTGTTGGTATGCTTGTAATTTATGCGAAATAGATGATTTTACTTGTTGTTCCGAAGACACTAAAAACACCTTCCCTACCAATGTGACTTTAATGATAATGAAATATTATCCTCTTATGCTAAGGATGTCTATAGTTATTATGATATTGACCAAATTGAATAATTTGTTACTTTTAAGGGTGCATATGAAATTGCTTCTTTGATTGAAAAATATGATGCTATTCTTTACAAATCTGAAAAATTTGCCATACTTAAATATCGCTATGAAAACTATGATTCTAATGCTTATGTTAAAGAATTTATAGAAAGAATGTATGTTGCCTTGGAAGAGACTAATATTTTGCAGGAATCTATGGAAGAAGAAATTGCTGAAACTGTGAGCTCATTAGATGAAAAAGATGAGGAGGCGATCAAAGAACAAAAGGAGGAAGAGCGGATTGGCTATCCATGCCCACCTACTAATGAGAGTAACTCTTTAACCCATAGATTTTTTAATTTCCCTTCGCACATACCGAAGGATGGATGCTATGACAATTGCTATGATCCCTTGGATTCATTTGAAATATCCCTTTTTGATGAACTTGATGCTTGCTATGCTTGTGTCCGTGATGCCAATATGAATTATGCTTATGAAGATGAACTTTCTATAGTTCCTTATGTTAAACATGAAATTGTTTCTATTGCACCCACGCATGATAGTCCTATTATCTTTTTGAATTCTCCCAACTACACTATATCGAAGAAGTTTGCGCTTATTAAGGATTATATTGATGGGTTGCATTTTACTATTACACATAATGATTTTGATGGATATAATACACATGTGCTTGCCGCTCCTAATTGCAATTATTATGAGAGAGTAACTACATCTCTACCTCTTTACGTTTCCAATACGATAAAATTGCAAGAAATTGTTTATACTATGCATAGGCCTTTACTTTATGTGAATGAATTGTTCTTCTATGACATGCCAATGCATAGGAAGAGAGTTAGACTTCGCTGTTACATGATATATGTTGCTTTGTGCTCACTACTAAATTACAAATCATTGTTAATTAAAATTGGCTTTGGTATATGCCGTGGGATCCGGGTGGATCAATTACTTGAGCACTATATGCGTAGCTTAATGGCTCTAAAGAAAGCGCTGCCAAGGAGACAACCCGGAACTTTTGAGAGTCATTTTATTCTGTTGTGTACTTTTAAAATATTTAAAAACAAAAAAATAAAGTGGGGAACTTAAAAAGTTTTCAAAACGAAAAGTGGAAGTGAGAAAGACGAGCACCGTTGAAGTGGGGGCTAGCCTTGAACTTTGTTCATGCCCATGGAAACTTTGTGAATCTTGATTATAGAAACTTTTCAACAAAAATAATTTTCCCCTTTTACAAATTCATTGTATTATAAAAATAATGTGCCAAGATTTACCTTTGGGATGTTTGAATTGCTTGCTTGATGTGTGCTGTGCAAAAACAGAAACTTTTTGTGTAGTGTTTAAATTTTCATGTTTTATTGGAGCGTGGAAACATTCTGAAATTTTTACACAGTACTTTTATGTAATCTTTTTATCACATCCTAATGTTTCAGAATTTTTTGATTTACATAGGTATATGTTTCATTTGCATCTTTACAGATTGTCCTATTTTTCACAGATTGTTGTTATAGTCTCTTTGTCTGCTTATGTTTGAAATCTTGTTGAGCCCCATTGATTTGGGAGCCATATAATTGTTATATCATGCAGTAGGTAATGTTGGATTATAATTATAAAATAATGTGATGGCAATACATGATGGGATTTGATGTTATATGCACTAACCTCTCCAATAGAAGTTATGTTAAGTTTTGTGTGGATGAAGTGTTCGAAGATCGAGGAGGTATCAATATGAGAAGAATAAGGAGATGCAAGATTTCAAGGTTGTGGATGCCCAAGGAACCCTAAGTAAATATTCAAGGAGACTCAAGCATCTAAGCTTGGGGATGCCCTGGAAGGCATCCCATCTTTATTCCTCGATAATTATGAGTATGTCTCAATTTTTATTTTATTCACATGATATGCGTAAATTATTGGAGCGTCGTGTGCCTTTTAGTTTTCTTTTAGCAATGCACCATGCTGGTATGGGATAGTCCTTGATTGATTTATAGAATGCTCTTTGCACTTCACTTATATCTTTTGAGTATGCCTTTATAGAATGCTTCGTGTGCTTCACTTATAACCGTTGAAGTTTGGATGCTCGCCTCTATACATTATGAACACCGTTATTTGTAGAATGCTCTTTTGCTTCACTTATATTTATTAGAGCATGTTCGGGTATTTTGTAGAAAGAATTAAACTCTCATGCTTCACTTATACCTATTTAGAGAGTTAACAAGAATTGGTCATTCACATGGTTAGTCATAAAATCCTACATAAAACTTGTAGATCACTCAATATGATATGGTTGATTCCTTGCAATAGTTTTGCGACATTAAGATAGTTATATGTGGGTGCACTAGTGGGTGATCATGGTTTAGTAGGAATATTTATGTTAAGGTTTGTGATCTCCTGTTCATTAAAGTGTGGGTTATGACATGACCGGGATGTTCGAGCACTTTTATTCCTCGTTGAAATTCTTGTGTTGTTTGAGTCGGGGGCACGTGATGCTTAACTCCTCCCAACCTCCTCCCTAGGGGCGCACTAGTAGTACTTTGCTTCGAGAGAGCTAATAAAACTTTCACAATAAGATATGAGTTCTTTATGACTAATGTGAGTCCATGGATTATACGCATTCCCACCTTCTCGCAATTTGCTAGCCTCTTCGGTACCGTGCATTGCCCTTTTCTCACCTCGAGGGTTGTCGCAAACTTCACCGGTGCATCCAAACCCCGTGATATGACAAACTCTATCACACATAAGCCTCCTTATATCTTCCTCAAAACAGCCACCATACCTACTTCTACTTAAAAACCGCATTGGGTTTTCCCTGAAGAGGAGGGGAGATGCAGCGCAGTAGAGACAAGTATTTCCCTCAGTGTGAACCAAGGTTATCGAACCAATAGGAGAACCACTCAAATTCCTGCCTTCAGCGCCTACACACAAAAGAGCACACACTTGCACCCAATGTGGGCAAGAGGGTTGTCAATCCCCTTGAACTCGTTACTTGCAAGCGATAAGTAGTGATAGATAGATAAAATATCACTGGCAAGTAAAAAGAAATTAAGTAAATAATGGAAGCAATATTTTAGGAGTTTTTGTAATAATATTTGTCAAGAGACCCGGGGGCATAGTTTTCGCTAGAGGCTTCTCTCTCGAAGAAAGCATACGGTGGGTAGACAAATTACTATTGGGCAATTGATAGATAAGCGCATAGTTATGTGATATTTAGGCACGACAATGATCATGTATATAGGCATCACGTCCATAAGAAAGTAGACTGACTCCTGCCTGCATCTACTACTATTACTCCACCCATCGAACACCGTCCAATATGCATCTAGAGTATTAAGTAAAAAACAGAGTAATGCTTGGAGGATGATGACATGATGTAGACAAAGTAAATCCAATTAATATGAATAAACCCCATCGTTTTACCCTTAATGGCAGCAATACAATACGTGTCATGTCCCTTTCTGTCACTGAGATTGAGCACCGCAGGATTGAACCCACTAGAACACACCACTCCTACTGAAGATAAACCAATCTAGTTGGCCAAACCAAACTGATAGATCGGAGAGCATTACGAAGCTATAACGATCATGCACATGAGAATTCAAAGAATAATCAAATATTATTCATGAATAATCTGAACATAAACCCACAAATCATCGGATCCCAAGAAACACACCGCAAAGATGATTACATAGGATAGATCACCGGGGGAATCGTGGTGATCTTTGCATTGAAGAACATATATATACATACACACACACACACACACACACACACACACACACACACACACCCACACACACACACATATATATATATATATATATATATATATATATAGAGAGAGAGAGAGAGACATCTAGGTACTAACTACGGACCTGTAGGTCTGTGGTGAACTACTCACACATCACCATGGGAGCGGCAAGGTTGATTTAGAGGCCCTCCGTGGCCGATCCCCCCTTCGACAGGGCACCGGAACATGGCTCCAGATGGGCACACGGTGGAACAGAGATTTGCGGCGGCGGAAAAAGTGTTTCGGGAGGCTCTCTAGGGTTTTCCCAATATATGTGAATTTATAGCGAACAGATCAAGGCGAGAGGCCATGGGAGGTGGCCCCAAGCCATTAGGGCACGACCACCCCCTGGGCGCGCCCTGTTGGCTTGGCGCCACCCCATGTGGCCTTCGGTCTCCCTCCGAAGCTTCCATGTCTTATTTTTGTCCAGAAAAAATCACCAAAAAGTTTCGGGGTATTTGAATTTTGTTTGGTAAAGTATTCCTGAAAGGCAAAAAACAAGCAGAAAACAACAACTGGCACTGGGCACCGGGTTAATAGGTTAGTGCTCAAAAATAATATAAAACACCAAGTAAATGCTTAAAAAGTTCCCTAGAATGATAATATAATAGCATGGAACAATAAAAAATTAAAGATACATTGGAGACGTATCAGCATCCCCAAGCTTAATTCCTGCTCATCCTCGAGTAGGTAAATGATAAAAACAGAATTTTTGATGTGACATGCTACCCAACATGTAATCTACAATCCTTAGAGAATGTTTACTCCCCATTCATTTTATCATATTAGCATGGCATGGCTCCGTCTTCACAAAATAAATACAAATGTTAAGCACCACGGTGTTAATCCAGGCAATTGGATCGTACTTCTTACCACGCTTCAGCATTTTATACCTCACTCAATACATGAGCATGAACCATGTACATAGCATATAGGTGGAATAGAATAAGGTGGTAGGTTTCAAAGTAGTAAAAGTGGAGAAGAACGGGTCCATTAGGCAGATCAACGGGCTATGGAGATGCCCATCAATCGATATCAATGCGAGGAGTAGGGATTGCCATGCAACGGATGCACTAGAGCTATAAGTGTATGAAAGCTCAACTGAAGCTAAGCGGGTGTGCATCCAGCTTGCTTGCTCATGAAGACCTAGGGCATTTGAGGAAGCCCGTCATTGGAATATACAAGTCAAGTTCTATAATGAAAAATTCCCACTAGCATATGTAAATGACAAAACACGAGACTCTCTATATGAAAAACATGGTGCTTTCTCTAAGCACAAGTGTGGAAAAAGAGGTAGTAGTGTCGTGGTATTCTCGCTGGGGGTGCGTGATTCACGGCAGATGCCATGAGATGGCTTATGAGGTGGGGCTACGATAGGACGCCGGTGGGTTCCGGAGGCGAGGTTGGTACGAGCGAGTGCGGGACACAAGACGTACCCAGGTTCGGGGCCCTCCGGAGAGGTAACACCCCTACTCCTGCCGTGTGAGCTGATAAGCACAGAGGTTACAGAGTCGCTCCTGGAGCTGTTTGGACGGAGGAGGGAGAAGGGGCTAAGCCACTGTTCTGCCTCTCCTGTGCGAGTATTCATGATCTGGAGAGAGCTAGCTAGAGTGAGAACTGACCTTACCGCACTAACTCGAACTCTCAGCCACTAAAACCCGATCCCTCTGCACGGAGGCCTCCCTGGGGGTCTTATAGGCCGACCCCCAGGGTTACAACGATAACGTACCAGAGGCGCGGGCCCCTGGTGTCATTGACCAGGATCCGGTGGCCGGGTCGCCGGGTCACCAGATGCCGGGATGCTGGGTCGCCGGGTGCCGGGTCGCCAGGTGCGCCGCACCTGCCTGGCGCGGGCATCGTGACGGGTCTTGTCTCGTCAGTCTGGGTTCGAGGCACTGTGGCGCGTCTTGTCCATCATCAGAGGGAGGTCGGCACCGCTGTTTCTACAGGACCGCGCCTCACTGACACCGCCCGCCTCGGGCGGGGGCGCAAGGAAGCTGCAGCCTCACCTGCTCTGTCAGGGTAAAGGGAGGAGCGCTGTAGCACCGCTTGCTTCGTCGCTAAGGCTTCGCCGCCTCACGGCCAGCCGGCATGGGCCAGCCGGCCAGGCCGGGTCGCCACGCCGAGCCGGCTCGCTTTGGGGAGCCGACGTGCTTGGCAAGCCGGCCAGAGGGACTTGTCTTGCTCTGATGATTTTCCGAAAGGGATTCGGGCTCCGTTGCCTACCCGGGGGTCATCCCCCCGACAGTAGTCCCCGAAGCTGTGAAGGTTCGCCGGCTTCAGGCATGGGAGCCTTTGCAGCTTATCACCCTGAGGAGCCGAATCTGTTGATGAAGCGCCGGAGTCCGGCCGGGCGGCTTCGCCTGGCAGCTTGCCGGCTTCGCGGCAGCGGACGCCGGGAACACCCGCTGGGGGGCCTGCCTCCGGGGGCGGGTCGCGGCACCCCGGCCTGAGCGGTAAACGGAAACGCCCGCCAGATGGGTCTTGCTTCGTACGCCGATTTGCGCCCGCCGCAGCTCGACGGGCTGCCACGTGCGGCCTTGCGGTGGGCGAGGCCTGCCAGCCCACGCGCCCGACGGGACGTGACCGCGGCTAGGGCCCACCACTACACGCCCCGCGTAGTTACTGCGCATGGGGAACGCGCGCGCGCAGTGCGGGGGAGTGGGGATTGTGGGCGCAGTCGATCCCACTCCCCCACAATTTCGCGTGGTTATAAACGAGAAGGGGGGAGTGCGACGGAGACGCCCGCGCTCGCACCCCTGCCCCTTGCTCCTCCTCTGCTTCCTCTCCTTCTCCGCCGTGCCCGAGCGAAGTGCTGCCGCCGTCGTCGCCTCGCCCACGCCTGCTGCACGCCGCGACCCGAAGCCCGCAGCGCGCCGCCCTCCTCCTCTCTTCCTCCTCTCCATTGCCGAATCTCGCCGCCCGCGGAAAATCCTCCCCAATGGCGCTGCCGAAAGGCTCTTGGGAGGGCTCCATCATGACGGAGCAAAACATCCGGTACCTCCGCCGCACGAAGCGGCTGCCGCCGGCGGAGGCGCTGCTCGCGCGCGTGCCGGGCCCGAAGAGGGTGCCGGCGCCGCAGGAGGGTGAGCATGTGGTCTTCTTCTCGCACTTCGAGCGCGGGCTCGGACTCCCCGCGAGTCTCTTCTTCCGCGCATGGCTCGATTTCTTCGGGCTGCAGCCGCATCATCTCGGCGCCAACGCCGTATTGCAGGTAGCCGGCTTTGCCACGCTCTGCGAAGGCTATCTCGGGATGCTGCCGACTATGGAGCTGTGGGCGATGATGTTCTTCCTCAAGCAGCAGGGAGCGTCAGCCGGCGCCATGTCCGACTGCGGCGCAGCGGTGGTCACCGGCCGGCCAAACGGGCCGTTTCCCAAGCTTCCGCTTGAGGACTCGGCCAAGAAGTGGCAGTCGACGTTTTTCTACGTCCGGAATGCCGACCCGGCTGTCGACGTCATCAACCTTCCGCCGTTCTTTGATGCGCCGCCGCTCGAGAAACCGAATTGGGGGTACCGCCCCAAGGAGCCGTCGAAGGAGATGGAGAAGATCTGCGGCCGGGTCAGGGAGCTGACAAAGAACGAAGGGCTAAAACCGGCTGATCTCATCGTGGCCTTCATCGCCCGCCGGGTTCTGCCGCTGCAGCGCCGGGCACACCGGATTGGCGACATGAGCGGCCGGCACGACCCGACCCGGATGTCGACCAAGGAGCTGATCGTCCAGCGGGTCAACTACATCTCCAAGGCCGTGCTGAAGGAGGGCGAGTGGAGCTTCGGGAAGGCGCCTTATCACCGGGAGAACCCGGCGCCCGCGGTGAGTCCCTGGTCTTTATATTTTTCCGCTTCGACGTTATTCTTGCGTCCTGACGCCGCGGGATGGCCGCAGTTATTCGCCAGCCAGCGAAACCACGACGGGCCGAACGCCCAGATCCTGCTGGCCGACCTGCCCGACTCGGATGTGGAGGAGGTCGGCGCCGAGGCGGAGGAGGGGGCGGTCGAGGCGTGCCTGGCCGACGCCGCAGCCGGCGGGTCGCGGGTTGCAGGTGAGTCTCCGCCTCCAGATCTACTGCGGGACTGGCCGGATGACGACGAGGAGAGCCTGACCGATGCCCACGGTGCAGCGCCCTCGGCTGGGGAGGACGCCAGCGTCGACCCCCCAAGACGGCTGAGAAAGGCGGCTAGCGCCGGGCCGGCTCGCGCGGCGGCGTCCGCCAGCCGGCCGCACGGGAAGGAGGTGGTCGAGGCAAGACCGCCCGCGAAACGCCCGGCAGCGGAGCCGGCGCGCGCGAGGGCCGTCGTGAAGAAGAAGCGCCGGCTCGCCCCGTCCGTAGGGCCGAGGCGGGAGCCCCCGACGGTCATCGGGTAAGTGCGCCTTGCCTTATTTGTGGGGCGCCAACTGTCGTCTTGTGGATTATCTCTTTTCTTCCTTATGCCTTCGCCGTGACGAATCCGCCGTGCACAGGTCGGCTCTTGACTTGGCGGTGGCGGCGACGGAGGCCGCGGCGGGCGAGGTCACCTGGAGGAAGACCAGGAGCAGCGCCGTCGACCCTCCGCCGAGTCGGTCCGGGGAGGAAGAACTCGAGGCCCGCCAGTCCGGCCAGGATCTTGAGGCGGCGACGCGTGCCGCCTGGCGGGACTGGGCTGAGGCCAAGAAGGCGATGCGGGAGGCCTCGGCCCAGGCGTGGGAGAGGGCCTCCGCGACGCGGGCCAGGCCTACCACGGATCCGGCCTGGCCGGAGATGGAGACGGGCTCGGCGTCGGCGGTGACGGTCATTGAGCCGCAGCCGGCGGGAGCGGGCGATCCGGAGACGAGGGCGGAGCCGGTCGGCGGCGGGTCGGACGTTGACAAGGAGATCGTCGTGGACACGCCGCCCCGAGCCAACCCGGCGGAGGGAGGCGAGGACGGCGGGGAGAGGCGCGAGGCGGACTCCGCGCCATCCGGCCAAGCGCAACCGACGCCGACCGCGGCAGGAGGCACCGGCACCCTGGTGGTCGTGCCGCCCCAAGCCGCCATGGACCCCGAGCGGCCGGGTGGAAGCGGATCCGGCGCCGGGACCGCACTTCAGCTTCCGTGGGCGAGCTCCAACGAGGCCGTGGTGGGGCCGCGAACCCGGGAGGACGATGCGACGGATGCCTTGCGCTCGCAACTTCGCGGCCGGGACGAGCGCCTGCAGGCCTTCCTCCGGGAGGAGCTGGACCGGGCACGGCAGCTGGAGCAGGCGATCGCGGTGAGCTTTTTCTTCTATCTTGATTGTTGAATCAGTGGGGGCGCGCCAGGGCACCCACTGGGTGTAGCCCGCGTGGTTCGTCCGGGCTGCGGAGTAGCCGTGTCGAATCTTATGGCCGTCTTTTGCATTATCTTAATCTTCTGTCTGCGCGCAGCATCTGTACGACCTGCGGGCCAGCGCGTTCAACCGGCTCCGGGAACGGTACCGCGAGGCCAGAACCCGGCTCGCCGCCTCGGAGGAGGAGCTGCATCGGGTCCAAGGTATGCCTTCGTGCCTTTAGTGGGTGCGCGCCAGCGCACCCACTGGGTGTAGCCCCCGAGATTCGGGCCGGACTGCGGAGCAGCCGGGTCGAATCTTAGAGCCTTGACTTTTTCTTCTAATCCTTGCTTCCGGCATCTGACCGGGAATCTTGTCGCGCAGCCGATGCGGCCGAGGTGCCAGGCCTTCGAGGCCGGCTTGCAGAAGCCGGCCAGCAGCGCGACCTCGCCGTCGGCGACCGCGACCGGCTCCAGGACGAGGTGGACCAGATGGTGGCCGAGAAGGCTAGGGCGGAGGAGGCCCATCAGGCGGAGCTGGGCCGGTTGGCGGAGGAGCGCGGCAAGGCGGCCGAGGAGCTGGCGGACGCCGGCAGGAAGATCGCCCAGCTCGAGAAGGATTTTGAGGCCCAGGCTCGCGCGTCGGAGATCCGGGAGAGCGGGATGGTGGGCGAGGCGCAGCACCTTGACGAGACCTTCACCCGTAAGTATCATTTCTTTCTTCGGGCCGGCTGGCGAAGCCGGCAAGTTGCCTTCTTTGACTGACTTGTTTCTTTCCTTTGCCAGGAGTCTTCCCGGAGACACAGGAGGCGGCTGATGCGGCCGTGTACGCCCACCAGGCCGAGCAGCGCGAGCTGGGGGCGGAGATCGACGCGTACGCCGCCTGGTCCTTCTCGGAGCTTGTTCTTGCCGGCGAGGCCCGTCTTTGGGCCATGGAGGAGCAGATGCGCCGCCTGTTCTAAGCCGGCTTGGGCATGGCGAGCGGCCTCTGGCCAAGCGCGGTGGCACCGAATAGCGTCACCCGGCTGGCGCGGTGGCTGGAGGCCGGCGTAGAGCGACTTGGTGCGTGGAGGGCCTCCGCGGCCCTGGCCGGCGCGGAGACGGCGCTGCGCTTCGTCGTGTCGTGGTATCCAGGCGTGGACCTCGACCGTCTGGCAACGCAGCGGGCCGGCGCGGAGGAGGACTTGGCGGCGCGGGCGCAGCGGATCGCCGGGCGGGCCAGCTACTTGGCAGCGTTCGCCCCGCACGACGAGTTCGTCGTCGAGCGGACGGAAGATGGCGAGGAGCTCCCCGCCGACATGCTCGGCCTTCTGCTCGACGACCCGGACGACAGCTCGGCCGAGACGGGCGCCTATGCCGACGACGAGACTGACGCGGACGACGACGCCACGGCGGAGAGGACGGCGGAGAGCGCTGGACCCAACCCGGCGGCTGCGTCCACCTTGGCTGGGCCGACGCCGGCCGGAGATGACGCGGGTGCCGCTTAGGGCCTTTGTTTTTTCTGTGCTCAAACTTTTGTTAGGTAGCAGGTCCACCCACTGGGGGTGTAGTTCAATGTAATGAACTCGTGGCCGAAGGCCCATGCTATATATAAATTTGGCATGTGATTTGGCGCCAACTGTCGTGGTGATTTCACTTTCTGCTGTTCGGCCTTAGGCCTTTTCCTGTTTGTTGTTTCTCTGGGCTTCCTTCCCGCTAGCCGGACAGCCGGGTTGCGGACTGTGGCTAGGACGGGAACTCGGCTTTGAGAGCGAACGCACAGTACTTAGGCTTTTTCGGACGTTGAGCGCGAGCGAAACACCCACTGGGCCGGCTGGCGGCAGGCGGCGAGGCCGCCTGGCGCACAGCCGGTCGTGCGGCGAACAGGCGAGATAAAAACGGGTTAAGCCGGGTTGGCCGTGCCGGGCTGTCTCCTTAGTCGTTCTTGCGTAACGATGCTTCCGGCCTTTGGCTCTTGCCGGCCGGACAGCCGGGAGCCGGCTGTGGCTGGCGAAGAGAGGGCTTTGGCGGACCGTACACTCCGAGACGGACTAAGGAAAAAAGACGGGGCGTGGTCTAGCCGGCTAGCCCCCGAGCCCCCGAGCCGGCTATGCCGACTCGGTGGGGGAATTAGAAAAAACATGGTTGTGTGTAGACACAGAATAAAGCGGGAAAAAGGGAGCCCCCGAGCCCCCGAGCCGGCTGCGCCGACTCGGCAGGAAACATAAGAACGGGGGAGCTGCCTGCTTTGATTAAGTCCAAAAGATGGTGATGTATACATACATGGGTTTAACTGAAAAACGGACGGAGGAGCTCCGCGTTCCAGGGCCGGCTGGACTCCTCGCCGGCTGCATCTCTCTTGCGCTTGTTCGGCTTCTGCGCGTCGATGATGTAGTATGCGTTCCGGTCGCAGAGAGCCTTGCTGACGATGAAGGGGCCTTCCCAGGGGGAGGCCAACTTGTGCTGCCCGGCTGTGCGCTGGACGAGCCGGAGTACGAGGTGTTGGAAATATGCCCTAGAGGCAATAATAAATTGGTTATTATTATATTTCCTTGTTAATGATAATCGTTTATTATCCATGCTATAATTGTATTGATTGGAAACTCAAATACATGTGTGGGTACATAGACAACACTGTGTCCCTAGTAAGCCTCTAGTTGACTAGCTCGTTGATCAAAGATGGTTAAGGTTTCCTAGCCATTGACATGAGATGTCATTTGATAACGGGATCACATCATTAGGAGAATGATGTGATGGACAAGACCCAAACTGTAAACGTAGCATTTGATCGTGTCAGTTTATTGCTATTGTTTTCTGCATGTCAAGTATCTGTTCCTTTGACCATGAGATCATGCAACTCACTAACACCGGAGGAATACCTTGTGTGTATCAAACGTCGCAACGTAACTGGGTGACTATAAAGGTGCTCTACAGGTATCTCCGAGGGTGTCTGTTGGGTTGGCATGGATCAAGACTGGGATTTGTTACTCCGTATGACGGAGAGGTATCTCAGGGCCCACTCGGTAATACAACATCACAATGAGCCTTGCAAGCAATGTGACTAAAGTGTTAGCCACGAGATCTTGTATTACGGAACGAGTAAAGAGACTTGCCGGTAACGAGATTGAACTAGGTATAGTGATACCGACGATCGAATCTCGGGCAAGTAACATACCGGAGAACAAAGGGAACAGCATACGGGATTAACTGAATCCTTGACATAGAGGTTCGACCGATAAAGATCTTCGTAGAATATGTAGGAGCCAATATGGGCATCCAGGTCCCGCTATTGGTTATTGGCCGTAGAGGTGTCTCGGTCATGTCTACATAGTTCTCGAACCCGCAGGGTCTACACACTTAACGTTTGGTGACGATTAGTATAATTGAGTTATTATGTTGGTGAACGAAAGTTGTTCGGAGTCTCGGATAAGATCCCGGACATGACGAGGATCTCCGGAATAGTCCGGAGGTAAATATTGATATATGTGATAATAGTGTTTTGATCTCTGGAAGGGTTCCGGAGTTCACCGGAAGGGGTTCCGGATGTTTACCGAAGTGTTCGGGTACAGCAACACTTTATATGAGCCAAAGGGATAAAGCCCACAAGGTATTGGAAAGTGCAAAAGTAGTTTTGCTGCCGCGTAAGCGGTACTACCGCTTGTTGAAGCGGTACTACCGCCCGAGCGGTACTACCGCTTGTGTGAAGCGGTACTACCGCCCAAGCGGTACTACCGCTTGTGTGAAGCGGTACTACCGCTTGTGCGCGGCTGTGCACGGTTCGGCAGGGATCCGAGTTGGACTCTTTCCCTGCGGGCCAAACCGACCTTGTGCGGGCAAAACCGACCCGGAGGAGGCTTTTACTCCAAGTTTAGACCCCAAGGCTCAACATATAAATAGAGGGGCAGGGCTAGCACACGGGACACATCAGGATTTCCCAAGCCGTGTGCCGGCAACCCTAGCCCTCTAGTTCCTCCGTCATAATCTCCGTAGCGCTTGGCGAAGCCCTGCAGAGATTGTTCTTCACCACCATCACCACGCCGTCGTGCTGCTGGAACTCAACCACTACTTCACCATCGCTCGCTGGATCGAGGAGGTGAAGGCGTCATCAAGCCGTACGTGTGTTGAACGCGGAGGTGCCGTCCGTTCGGCACTAGATCGGAAGGATCGTGATTGGATCGCGGGACGCTCGGTGATTTGGATCGCGAAGACGTTCGACTACATCAACCGCGTTTATTAACGCTTCCGCTTAGCGATCTACAAGGGTATGTAGATTCACTCTCCCTCTCGTAGATGCTCATCACCATGGATAGATCTTATGTGTGCGTAGGAAAATTTTTGTTTCCCATGCAACGTTCCCCAACAGTGGCATCATGAGCCAGGTCTATGCGTAGATGAGATCTCGAGTAGAACACAAACGAGTTGTGGGCGTGGGTGTATACATATTGCTTGCCGTTACTAGTTGATATTTGATTCGGCGGTACTGTGAGATGAAGCGGCCCGGACCGACATTACGCGTACACTTACGCGAGACAGGTTCCTTCAACTAACATGTAACTTCGTTGCATAAAGATGGCTAGCGGGTGTCTGTCTCTCTCACTTTAGTTGAATCGATTTCAATGAAGAGGGTTCTTTTAGAAGATCAAAAAGCAATCACTACACCACGTTGTGGTTTTGCGTAGGTAAGAACGGTTCTTGCAAACCCGTAGCAGCCACGTAAAATTTGCAACAACAATTAGAGGACGTCTAACTTGTTTTTGCAGGGTATGTTGTGATGTGATATGGCCAATTACATGATGAGATATATGTGATGTATGAGATGATCATGTGTTGTATAGAATATCACGACTTGCATGTCGATGAGTACGGCAACTGGCAGGAGCCATAGAGTTGTCTTTAATTATTGTATGACCTGCGTGTCAATCATTAAGCGCTATGTAATGCTTTACTTTATCGCTAAACGTTAGCAATAGTCGTGGAAGCAACAGTCGGCGCGACAACCTTATGGCGACACGTTGATGGAGATCAAGATGATGGTGATCATGGTGTCATGCCGGTGACGATGGAGATCATGCCGGTGCTTTGGAGATGGAGATCAAAAGCACAAGTTCATGGCCATATCATGTCACTTATGATTTGCATGTGATGTTAATCCTTTTATGCATCTTATTTTGCTTAGGACGACGGTAGCATTATAAGGTGATCCCTCACTTAAATTTCAAGATAAAATTGTGTTCTCCCCAAGTGTGCACCGTTGCGAAAGTTCGTCGTTTCGAGACACGCCGTGATGATCGGGTGTGATAGACTCTACGTTCGCATACAACGGGTGTAAGCCATGTTACACGTGCGGAACACTCGGGTTAAACTTGACGAGCCTAGCATGTACAGACATGGCCTCGGAACACAAGAGACCGAAAGGTCGAACATGAGTCATATAGTAGATATGATCAACATGAAGATGTTCACCATTGAAACCACCTCAACTCACGTGATGATCGGACTTGAGTTGGTGGATTTGGATCATGTTACACTCGAATGACCGGAGGGATGTCAATTTGAGTGGGAGTTTTTTAAATATGATTAACTAAAACTCATTATCTAGAACAATAGTCTAAGTTGTCTTTGCTATATTTATGTTGTAGATCATGGCTCGCGCAGTAGCACCCCTGAATTTTAATGCGTTCCTAGAGAAAGCTAAGTTGAAAGATAATGGAAGTAACTTTGTGGACTGGGCCCGTAATCTAAGGATTATCCTTACGGCTTCCCAGAAGGCTTATGTCCTTGATGCACCGCTTGGTGATCCACCCGCTCCAGTTGAGTCTCTAGACGTTGTGAACGCCTGGCAGGCTCGTTCTGATGATTACTCAATAGTTCAATGTGCAATGTTGTATGGCTTAGAACCGGGACTTCAAAGACGTTTTGAACGTCATGGAGCATATGAGATGTTCCAGGAGTTGAAGTTTATCTTTCAGAAGAATGCCCGGATCGAGAGATATGAGATCTCCGATAAGTTCTATGCTTGCAAGATGGAGGAGAACGGGTCTATCAGTGATCACGTGCTCAGAATGTCTGGGTACTCCACCCGTCTGGCTGAGTTAGGGATGCCCCTTCCGCCAGAGGCTATCACTGACAGAGTTCTTCAATCATTGCCACCTAGCTACAAGAGCTTCGTGTTGAACTATAACATGCACGGGATGAACAAGTCAGTCGCCGAGCTGTTTGCGATGCTGAAAGCCGCTGAGTCTGAAATTCAGAAGGAGCATCAAGTGTTGATGGTTAATAAAACCACTAGTTTCAAGAAAAATGGCAAGGGTAAGAAGGGTAACTCCAAGAAGAGTGGCAAAGCAGTTGCTCCTCTCGTGAAGAAACCCAAGGCTGGACCCAAACCAGAAACTGTGTGTTTTCATTGCAAGGGAACTGGACACTGGAAGCGGAATTGCCCCAAGTATTTGGCTGACAAGAAGGCGGCCAACAACAAACAAGGTATATATGATATACATGTTATTGATGTGTACCTTACCAACTCTCGTTGTAGTGCCTGGGTATTTGATACCGGTGCGGTTGCTCATATTTGCAACTCAAAACAGGAACTGCGGAATAGACGGAGGCTGGCAAAGGACGAAGTGACGATGCGCGTGGGAAATGGTTCCAAGGTTGATGTGATCGCCGTCGGCACGCTCGCTCTTCGATTACCGTCGGGATTAGTGATGAACCTAAATAAGTGTTATTTGGTGCCTGCGTTAAGCATGAACATTATATCTGGATCTTGTTTATTGCGAGACGGTTACTCATTTAAATCAGAGAATAATGGTTGTTCTATTTATATGAGTAATATCTTTTATGGTCATGCACCCGATGTGAGGGGTTTATTCTTATTGAATCTCGATAGTAATGATACACATGTTCATAACATTGATGCCAAAAGATGTAGAATTGATAATGATAATACCACTTTCTTGTGGCACTGCCGTTTAGGTCATATTGGCGTAAAACGCATGAGGAAGCTCCATGCTGATGGACTTTTGGAGTCACTTGATTTTGAATCACTTGACACATGTGAGCCATGCCTCATGGGCAAGATGACTAAAACGCCGTTCTCTGGAACAATGGAACGGGCAAGTGACTTATTGGAAATCATACATACTGATGTGTGCGGTCCGATGAGTATTGAGGCGCGCGGTGGTTATCGTTACTTTCTCACCTTCACTGATGACTTAAGTAGATATGGGTATATTTACTTAATGAAACACAAGTCTGAAACATTTGAAAAGTTCAAACAATTTCAGAGTGAAGTTGAGAATCATCGTAACAAGAAGATTAAATTCCTACGATCTGATCGAGGAGGAGAATATCTGAGTTATGAGTTTGGCAGTCACTTAAGACAGTGTGGAATTGTTTCACAATTAACACCGCCTGGAACACCACAGCGTAATGGTGTGTCCGAACGTCGTAATCGAACCTTATTGGATATGGTGCGATCTATGATGTCTCTTGCCGATTTGCCGCTATCGTTTTGGGGTTATGCATTAGAGACAGCTGCATTCACTTTAAATAGGGCACCATCGAAATCCGTTGAGACGACGCCATATGAACTTTGGTTTGGCAAGAAGCCAAAGCTGTCGTTTCTTAAAGTTTGGGGATGTGATGCTTATGTCAAAAAGCTTCAGCCTGAAAAGCTGGAACCCAAAGCGGAGAAATGCATCTTCATAGGATACCCAAAAGAGACAGTTGGGTATACCTTCTACCTCAGATCCGAAGGCAAAGTGTTTGTCGCTAAAAACGGAACATTTCTTGAGAAAGAGTTTCTCTCGAAAGAATTGAGTGGGAGGAAGATAGAACTTGATGAGATTGTTGAACCTTTACTTCAACCTGAGAGTAGCGCAGCGCAGAAAGTTGTTTCTGTGGAGCCTACATTAGCTGAAGAGGAAGTTAATGATGATGATCATGAAGCTTTGGATCAAGTTGCTATCGAACCTCGTAGGTCGACAAGGACGCGTACTGCTCCTGAGTGGTACGGCAACCCTGTCTTAGAGGTCATGTTGTTAAACAACGATGAACCTACGAGCTATGGAGAAGCGATGATGGGCCCGGATTCCGAGAAGTGGTTAGAGGCCATGAAATCCGAGATGGGATCCATGTATGAAAACAAAGTATGGACTTTGGAAGTATTACCTGAAGGGCGTAAGGCCATTCAGAACAAATGGATCTTTAAGAGGAAGACGGACGCGGACGGTAATGTCACCGTCTATAAAGCTCGACTTGTGGCAAAGGGTTTTTCACAAGTTCAAGGAGTTGACTACGATGAGACCTTCTCACCCGTAGCGATGCTTAAGTCCGTCAGAATCATGTTAGCAATAGCTGCCTTTTTCGATTATGAAATTTGGCAGATGGATGTCAAAACAGCGTTCCTTAACGGTTACCTTAAGGAAGAGTTGTATATGATGCAACCAGAAGGTTTTGTCGATCCAGAGAATGCTGACAAAGTTTGCAAACTCCAGCGATCCATTTATGGACTGGTGCAAGCATCTCGGAGTTGGAATCTTCGTTTTGATGAGGTGATCAAAGCGTTCGAGTTTATACAAGTTTACGGAGAAGCTTGTATTTACAAGAAAGTGAGTGGGAGCTCTATAGCGTTTCTAATATTATATGTGGATGACATATTGCTGATTGGAAACAATATAGAAATGCTGGAAAGCGTAAAGGAATATTTGAACAAGAGTTTTTCAATGAAGGACCTAGGAGAAGCTGCTTTCATATTAGGCATCAAGATCTATAGAGATAGATCAAGACGCTTAATAGGACTTTCACAAAGCACATACCTTGATAAGATTTTGAAGAAGTTCAAAATGGATCAGTCCAAGAAGGGGTTCTTGCCTGTTTTGCAAGGTGTGAAGTTGAGTAAGACTCAATGCCCAGTGACTGCAGAAGATAGAGAAAAGATGAGTGTCATCCCCTATGCTTCGGCCATAGGCTCTATCATGTATGCAATGCTGTGCACAAGACCCGATGTCAGCCTTGCCATAAGTATGGTCGGAAGGTTTCAAAGTGATCCAGGAATGGAACACTGGACGGCGGTCAAGAATATCCTGAAGTACCTGAAAAGGACTAAGGACATGTTTCTCGTTTATGGAGGTGATCAAGAGCTCGTCGTAAAGGGTTACGTCGATGCAAGCTTTGACACTGATCCGGATGACTCTAAGTCGCAAACCGGATAAGTATTTATTCTTAATGGGGGTGCGGTTAGCTGGTGCAGTTCCAAGCAAAGCGTGGTAGCAGATTCTACATGCGAAGCGGAGTACATCGCTGCCTCGGAGGCGGCGAAGGAAGGTGTCTGGATGAAGGAGTTCATGACAGATCTTGGAGTAGTGCCTAGTGCACTTAACCCAATGACTCTGTTTTGTGATAATACTGGTGCCATTGCTCTAGCCAAGGAACCAAGATTTCACAAGAGGACCAGACACATAAAGCGACGTTTCAATTCCATCCGCAATTACATCAAGGAGGACGACATAAATATTTGCAAAGTACACACGGATCTAAATGTTGCAGATCCGATGACTAAACCTCTTCCAAGGGCTAAACATGAACAACACCAGAACTGCATGGGTGTTCGATTCATTACAATGTAAATCACATAGTGATGTGAACTAGATTATTGACTCTAGTGCAAGTGGGAGACTGTTGGAAATATGCCCTAGAGGCAATAATAAATTGGTTATTATTATATTTCCTTGTTAATGATAATCGTTTATTATCCATGCTATAATTGTATTGATTGGAAACTCAAATACATGTGTGGGTACATAGACAACACTGTGTCCCTAGTAAGCCTCTAGTTGACTAGCTCGTTGATCAAAGATGGTTAAGGTTTCCTAGCCATTGACATGAGATGTCATTTGATAACGGGATCACATCATTAGGAGAATGATGTGATGGACAAGACCCAAACTGTAAACGTAGCATTTGATCGTGTCAGTTTATTGCTATTGTTTTCTGCATGTCAAGTATCTGTTCCTTTGACCATGAGATCATGCAACTCACTAACACCGGAGGAATACCTTGTGTGTATCAAACGTCGCAACGTAACTGGGTGACTATAAAGGTGCTCTACAGGTATCTCCGAGGGTGTCTGTTGGGTTGGCATGGATCAAGACTGGGATTTGTTACTCCGTATGACGGAGAGGTATCTCAGGGCCCACTCGGTAATACAACATCACAATGAGCCTTGCAAGCAATGTGACTAAAGTGTTAGCCACGAGATCTTGTATTACGGAACGAGTAAAGAGACTTGCCGGTAACGAGATTGAACTAGGTATAGTGATACCGACGATCGAATCTCGGGCAAGTAACATACCGGAGAACAAAGGGAACAGCATACGGGATTAACTGAATCCTTGACATAGAGGTTCGACCGATAAAGATCTTCGTAGAATATGTAGGAGCCAATATGGGCATCCAGGTCCCGCTATTGGTTATTGGCCGTAGAGGTGTCTCGGTCATGTCTACATAGTTCTCGAACCCGCAGGGTCTACACACTTAACGTTTGGTGACGATTAGTATAATTGAGTTATTATGTTGGTGACCGAAAGTTGTTCGGAGTCTCGGATAAGATCCCGGACATGACGAGGATCTCCGGAATAGTCCGGAGGTAAAGATTGATATATGTGATAATAGTGTTTTGATCTCTGGAAGGGTTCCGGAGTTCACCGGAAGGGGTTCCGGATGTTTACCGAAGTGTTCGGGTACAGCAACACTTTATATGAGCCAAAGGGATAAAGCCCACAAGGTATTGGAAAGTGCAAAAGTAGTTTTGCTGCCGCGTAAGCGGTACTACCGCTTGTTGAAGCGGTACTACCGCCCGAGCGGTACTACCGCTTGTGTGAAGCGGTACTACCGCCCAAGCGGTACTACCGCTTGTGTGAAGCAGTACTACCGCTTGTGCGTGGCTGTGCACGGTTCGGCAGGGATCCGAGTTGGACTCCAAGTTTAGACCCCAAGGCTCAACATATAAATAGAGGGGCAGGGCTAGCACACGGGACACATCAGGATTTCCCAAGCCGTGTGCCGGCAACCCTAGCCCTCTAGTTCCTCCGTCATAATCTCCGTAGCGCTTGGCGAAGCCCTGCAGAGATTGTTCTTCACCACCATCACCACGCCGTCGTGCTGCTGGAACTCAACCACTACTTCACCATCGCTCGCTGGATCGAGGAGGTGAAGGCGTCATCAAGCCGTACGTGTGTTGAACGCGGAGGTGCCGTCCGTTCGGCACTAGATCGGAAGGATCGTGATTGGATCGCGGGACGCTCGGCGATTTGGATCGCGAAGACGTTCGACTACATCAACCGCGTTTATTAACGCTTCCGCTTAGCGATCTACAAGGGTATGTAGATTCACTCTCCCTCTCGTAGATGCTCATCACCATGGATAGATCTTATGTGTGCGTAGGAAAATTTTTGTTTCCCATGCAACGTTCCCCAACACGAGGTCGCCTTCGCGGAACGCGAGGGGCTTGATCTTCTTGCTGTGGTAGTGGCGCAGGCCTTGTTGGTAGATGGCAGACCGGCTGAGGGTCAGGAGGCGCGCCTCCTCGAGCAAATCGACGCCGTCTTCGCGTGCTTCTTTTGCTTCGGCTTCGGTGTACATCGCCACCCGGGGTGAGTCGAACTCGATGTCGGTTGGAATGATGGCTTCAGCTCCGTAGACGAGGAAGAACGGGGTGAACCTGGTGGAGCGGTTCGGCGTCGTCCGGAGGCTCCAGAGGACGGCCGGCAGCTCGTCGAGCCAGCTGCCGGGTGAGCGCACGAGCGGCTCGACGAGTCGCGGCTTGATGCCGGCTAGGATGAGGCCGTTTGCCCTCTCGACCTGGCCGTTCGACTGGGGATGGGCGACGGAGGCCAAGTCGAGCCGGATGCCGGATGCAGAGCAGTAGTGAGCCAACGCGCCCTTGGCGAAGTTGGTGCCGTTGTTGGTGATGATGCTGTGCGGCATGCCGTAGCGAACCGCGATATCCTTGATGAATCGGACGGCCGTGGGCCCGTCGAGCTTCTTGATCGGCCTGGCCTCGATCGACTTGGTGAATTTGTCGATGGCGACGAGGAGATGCGTCATGCCACCTCGGGCGGTCTTGAAGGGCCCCACCATGTCGAGTCCCCAGACGGCAAAGGGCCATGTGATCGGGATGGTTCGGAGGGCCGAAACCGGCTGGCGACTGCGCTTGCTGAAGCGTTGGCAGCCCTCGCACTTGAGGACCAGTTCCTCGGCGTCTTGCAGGGCCGTGGGCCAGTAAAAACCGTGCCGAAATGCTTTGGCCACCAGGGATCTCGAGGCGGCGTGGTGCCCGCACTCGCCCTGGTGGATGTCGAGGAGGATCTCGATCCCTTTGTTCTGCTCGATGCAGCGCTGGAAAACGCCCGTCGTGCTGCGCTTGACGAGCTCGTGGTTGATGATGCCGTAGGTGGACACGCGCCGCTGCACTTGCCGGGCTTCAGTTTCGTCGATGGGAAGTTTGCTGTCTTCCAAGAAGGCAAGGATTGGCTGAGCCCAGGAGGGCGCCGTGACCACCGTGAGGACGGTCGCCGGGATGGGACCCGGGACGGCAGCCCCCGAGCCGGAGCCGGCAGTCTCCGGGCTGGAGCCGGCAGCCCCCGAGCCGGAGACGGCAACCCCCGAGCTGGAGACGGCAGTCCCCGGGCTGGTGCTGGCAGTCCCCGAGCTTGGGCCGGGGATCCCAGGGCTGGGTGGGGGCGCGCTGGGGTCGTCCGGGACGAAGATGGACTCCGACTCGGGAGACGGCTTGATGGACGGCTTTCGCAGGTGCTCGAGGGAGACGCCGGACGGGATGGCCTGCCGGGTGGAGCCTACTTTGGCCAAGGTGTCGGCTGCTTCGTTGTCGGCGCGTAGGACATGGAGGAACTCGCAACCATCGAACCCGCCGGAGAGTTGCTGGACCAGGAAACGGTAGCTGGCCATGTTGGCGTCTTTGGCGTCCCAATCGCCGGAAACTTGCTGCACCACCAGGTCCGAGTCGCCGTAGCAGAGGACGCGCCGGATGCCGATCTCCCTGGCCAGCCGGAGGCCGTGCACGAGAGCTTCGTACTCGGCGACGTTGTTGGAGGCGGCGAAATGGATCTGGAGCACGTACCATAGCCGGTCGTTCTTGGGGGAGGATAGCACGATGCCGGCTCCCAAGCCGTTGCGCATCTTGGAGCCGTCAAAGTGCATGCGCCAGTGAGTCGACTCCGGCGCCGGCGGCAGGTATTGCGTCTCGGTCCAGTCGACGAGGAAGTCGGCCAGCGCTTGGGACTTGATTATGGTGCGCGGCTCGTAGAGGATTATGTAGTCAGCTAGCTCGAGGGCCCACTTGGCCACCCGGCCAGAGGCATGCCGGCAGCCCACGATCTCGCCGATGGGGGCCGTGCTCACCACGGTAATGGCGTGCTCTTGGAAGTACTGCCTCAGCTTCTTGGCGGCAAGGTACACGCCGTAGCACATCTTCTGGTAGTGGGGATAATTCTGCTTGGAGGCGGAGAGCACCTCGCTGAGGTTGTACACCGGACGCTGGACCGGCTGCACCTTGCCCTCCTCCGGGCGCTCGACGACCAGCACCGTGCTGACCGCGCGAGAGGTGGCGGCGATGTATAGCAGGAGTGGCTCTTTCTCAGCCGGCGCGGCCAGGACGGGCGCGGTTGACAGCATGCGCTTGAGGTCGCGGAAGGCTTCGTCCGCCTGGTCGCTTCACTCGAACGCCGCCGTCTTCTTCATCAGCTGATACAGGGGCAGGGCCCTCTCTCCCAGCCGGCTGACGAACCGGCTGAGAGAGGCCAAGCAGCCGGTGAACTTCTGGACGTCGCGCTGCCGGGTCGGCTTGCGCATGCGCTCGATTGCCTTGATCTTCTCCGGGTTGGCCTCGATGCCGCGCGCCGAGACGAGGAAGCCGAGGAGCTGGCCAGCCGGCACGCCGAAGACGCATTTCTCCGGGTTGAGCTTGATCCGGAACCGGCGCAGATTGGCGAAGGTTTCCTTGAGGTCGGCCAGGAGCGTGAGGTGCTGCTTGGTCTTCACCACGATGTCGTCGACGTAGACGTGCACATTTCTGCCGAGCTGGGGCAGCAGGCATTTCTGCATGCAGCGCTGGAAGGTGGCGCCGGCGTTCTTCAGCCCGAATGACATGGTGATGTAGCAGTACGCCCCGAAGGGCGTGATGAAGGACGTCTTGAGGGCGTCGGCCGGGTCCAGCTTGATCTGGTGGTAGCCGGAGTAGGCGTCCAGGAAGGACAGGAGCTCGCAGCCGGCTGTGGAGTCGATGACTTGGTCAATCCGCGGCAGAGCGAACGGGTCCTTGGGGCATGCCTTGTTCAGGCTGGTGTAGTCGATACACATGCGCCAAGTACCGTTTTTCTTCAGGACGAGGACCGGGTTGGCCAGCCATTCGGGGTGGAATACTTCCATGATGAACCCGGCTTTGAGCAGCCGGGCGATCTCTTCGCCGATGGTTCTTTGCTTCTCCTCGGAGAAACGGCGCAGCGGCTGCTGGACGGGCTTGGCGTCCTTGCGGACGTGAAGTTTGTGCTCGGCGAATTCTCTCGGTACACCCGGCATGTCTTTGGCAGACCATGCGAAGATGTCCAGATTCTCACGGAGGAAATCGACGAGCTCGCCTTCCTATTTGCTGTCGAGGCCGGCACCCACGACGACGTACTTGCTGGAGCTAGGGTCGGCCGGGTCGAGCGGGACCCGCTTCGTGTCCTTGGCCGGCTTGAAGGAGGCTTCGTCGGCCGGCTTGGGCGGAGCCGGCACAGCCGACTGCGCGTTAACCAGCGCCACGATCCTGTCGAGCTGGCGCCTCTCCTTGGCGATGACCAGCGACTCGGCCAGCTGGGAGCCGGCTTTGGCGCACTCGAGGGACTTCTTGTAGTCGTCGATGATGGTGATGAGGCCCTTGGGACCCGGCATCTTCAACTTCAGGTAGGCGTAGTGGGGGACCACCATGAACTTGGCCATCGCGGGCCGGCCCAGCAGCGCGTGGTAGGGGCTGGCCAGGTCGACCACCTCGAACCAGATCGGCTCGCGGCAGAAATGGCTGCTGGAGCCGAAAAGGACGTCAAGCCGGAGCTGGCCGATCGGGGAGCAGGAGTGTCCCGGCACGATGCCGTGGAACACCGTCCGGGTCGGCTCCAGCTGTCGCGCCTCGATGCCGAGCTTGGTCATCGTGTCGCGGTAGAGGATGTTGATGCTGCTGCCGCCGTCGATCAGCACCCGCGAAAAGTGGCAGGTGCGCTTCTCGGAGACGAAGGTGGGGTCGAGCACGAGGGCGTAGCCGCCCGGCGTGGGCATGACGGCCGGGTGATCCTCCCGGGTCTAGCTCACCGGTCGGTTGGACCAGTGCATGAACTGGGGAACCGGAGGGACGATGGCGTTCACCTCGGCCGCGTGCTTGCGCTTGACGTGCTTGTCATCGCCCTCGCTGGTGAAGACGACGTAGGATGCGTCCGAGCGCGGGAAAGGGTTGTCGGCGAGGGCGCCGGGTGGCGGTGAAGGCGGCGGCAGCGGCAGCTGCTGCGAGCCGGCTCCAGGCGGCGGGGGTGGAAGGTTGCCCTTCAAGAAGCGCTGCGTGAAGCTGCACTGCCGGAGCGTGTGCGTCGATGGCTTCGCGCCGCTGTGGTTTTTGCAGGGGGCGTCGAGCATCTGCTCGAAGGTCAGCTTGGGCTGCCAGACGGCCTTGCTGGTGCGCGGGCGCTGGCTGGGGCCTTGCTCGGCCGGCTGCTCCCTCTCCACGGCAGCGACTTGCCGGTGGTCGTAGCGAGGCACCGGCTGGTCGCTCCAGCGCTTGCCGTTGTTGTTGCCGTCTTGCCGGCGCTGGCTGTTGTCACCAGCCGTCTTGGGGGGAGCCGGCTGGGCCGGGAGAAGCTTGCCGTCCGCGCCGATCGTGATCTTCACATCCATCACGGAGTCGGCCGTAGCGTACTTGTCCGCCACGGCCATGAGCTCCGCCAGGGTCTCCGGCTCGTCGCACACCAGCCGGTGTTTGACTAGAGTGCCGTCTAGGCATCCGTCGATGAAGTATTGGACGGCCTGGACCTCGTGGACCACTTCGAGGAGTTGCGAAGCTCCGTCCAACGCGTGAGGAAGTCGCGCAGGGGCTCGCCCGGCTTCTGGACGCACATGGAGAGCTGGCGAGGCTTGCCGGGTCGCATGTAGGTGCTGGTGAAGTTGCGGACGAACGCGTCTTCGAAATCCAGCCAGGAGTTCACGCTACCGGCACGGAGGCTGTTGAGCCATGTCAGGGCCGAACCGAGCAGCATGAGGGGGACGTAACGGACAGCCACACGCCGGTTGCCGCCGGCTATGCCGACAGCTGTGGTGTAGTCGGTTAGCCAGTCCTCCGGCTTGGTGGCGCCGGCGTATTTTGGCGAGTCACGGGGCAGCGAGAAGCCTTTGGGGAAGGGTTCTTCGCGAAGGCGGGGGCCGAAGCACGCCGGGCCAACAGAGCTTTCCTCCTCTAGGGCCGTGGAGCGCGCCAGCCGGTCGATGCGGTGACGGGCGTCGCTTTCGTCGTAGGGCTCGCGGGGGCTGAGCCGGTCAGCCACGGGAACGCGGAGGCCGATTAGGTCGGTCACGGGACCGCGGGGAGCAGGAGCCTCCGGGGCCGGCTCGGGCCGCCGAGCCGGCCGCACGGGAGGCTCCGGCTGCTGAACCCGGCCGTCGCCGGCCGTTTCGCCAGCGTTGCCGTCTCCAGCGGTGGTGGCGCGGTTGTGCCGGCTCCGGCCGGACCGGTGCCGGCCAGAGCGGCTTGCGCTAGTGGCGTGCGAAGACGTCTGCCGCGCATCCCGGAGAACCCTCTCCGGGTCCCCGGTTCTTCTTGAGGCGGAGCCGGATGGCTGGGCCGGGTCGAAGCGCTGCTGCTGCTCGTTCGCCGCGGTGATGAGGTCGCGGATGCGCTGCTGCTGCTGCAGCAGCTCCTCGCCCTCCAGAAACTCGAGATCAGCAATCGCGGCCTACGCCGCGCGCATGTTCCTGACGGGGGTGTCGTAGACGGGTCGGCCTGCGCCTAGCGCACGGCCGAGTGCGCCTCCGCGGATCCGCACCTCCGCGACCCGACTGGGCTCGACGGCAGGCGGAGTGAGGCCATGCGCGCTGTCGAATTCTCGCTGGGCGGACTCCAGCCGGCGCCGGGTTGCCGCAAGCTTTGTGGCCTCGAGCAGCAGATGCTGGCGGCCCTCGTTGAGCTGGGCCGCCGCAGCAGCCGCGTCAGCGTCAGGCGTGATGGGGGCTTGCAGACTCCGAATCGTGTCATGGAGCGGGTCAATCCGGCGAGGCGGAGCCGCAGCCAAGGCGGCGGCCGCGGCAGCCTTCTCCTTGGCGCGCGAGGAGCCGGAACTGGTGCCGATGGTGAGCACCTCCGCATGAACGCAGAGAGCAGCGACGTCGTCGGGGACGGCGCGGCTAACGGGGATGGGCGAGTCGGCGCAGTTGCACACTTTGCTGGGAAACACGTCGGGGACGAGCGCGATGAAGACGCGCAGCGCGCCGAAGGGGACGATGAAGCAGCCTGCGGGGCCGGCGACGTCTGCGCCCAGCGCAGCGCTGCAGCCGGCCGGTTTGGCCATGCGGGGCGCACGGACCAAACCGTGCACGATGCGCTCGCCGGAGCTGGTGAAGGGCCTCGTCCGGAACTTGACTCCTGCCGACGCCGCGAGCAGCCCCACGGTGGGCGCCAACTGTCGTGGTATTCTCGCTGGGGGTGCGTGATTCACGGCAGATGCCATGAGATGGCTTATGAGGTGGGGCTACGATAGGACGCCGGTGGGTTCCGGAGGCGAGGTTGGTACGAGCGAGTGCGGGACACAAGACGTACCCAGGTTCGGGGCCCTCCGGAGAGGTAACACCCCTACTCCTGCCGTGTGAGCTGATAAGCACAGAGGTTACAGAGTCGCTCCTGGAGCTGTTTGGACGGAGGAGGGAGAAGGGGCTAAGCCACTGTTCTGCCTCTCCTGTGCGAGTGTTCGTGATCCGGAGAGAGCTAGCTAGAGTGAGAACTGACCTTACCGCACTAACTCGAACTCTCAGCCACTAAAACCCGATCCCTCTGCACAGAGGCCTCCCTGGGGGTCTTATAGGCCGACCCCCAGGGTTACAACGGTAACGTACCAGAGGCGCGGGCCCCTGGTGTCATTGACCAGGATCCGGTGGCCGGGTCGCCGGGTCGCCAGATGCCGGGATGCCGGGTCGCCGGGTGCCGGGTCGCCAGGTGCGCCGCACCTGCCTGGAGCGGGCATCGTGATGGGTCTTGTCTCGTCGGTTTGGGTTCGAGGCACTGTGGCGCGTCTTGTCCATCGTCAGAGGGAGGTCGGCGCCGCTGTTTCTACAGGACCGCACCTCACTGACACCGCCCGCCTCGGGCGGGGGCGCAAGGAAAGCTGCAGGCTCACCTGCTCTGTCAGGGTAAAGGGAGGAGCGCTGTAGCACCGCTTGCTTCGTCGCTAAGGCTTCGCCGCCTCGTGGCCAGCCGGCATGGGCCAGCCGGGTCGCCACGCCGAGCCGGCTCGCTCTGGGGAGCCGGCGTGCTTGGCAAGCCGGCCAGAGGGACTTGTCTTGCTCTGATGATTTTCCGAAAGGGATTCGGGCTCCGTTGCCTACCCGGGGGTCATCCCCCCGACAAGTAGCATTGTCCCTTCTCTCTTTTCTCTCATTTTTTTTCTTTCTCCCTTTTTTTTCTTTCTTTTTTTCTCTTTTTTCTCCTTTTCTTTTTCTTTTTCATTGTTTCTTTCTCTCTCTTTTTTTCCGTCCGGAGCTCATCCTGACTTGTGGGGGAGTCATTATTCCATCATCCTTTCCTCACTAAGACAGTGCTCTAATAATGATGATCATCACACTTTTATTTATTTACAACTCGATATGAAAAACTACTAAACAAGATGACTCTACATGAATGCCTCTGACAGTGTACCAGGATGTGCAATGATCTAGCGTAACATGTAATCAATGATGAACAGTGGCTTTGCCACAAATACTATGTAAGCTACATGATCATGCAAAGCAATATGATGATGAACACACATGTCATGTAATGTAACGGTGGAAGTTACATGGCAATATATCTCGGAATGGCTATGGAAATGTGTAGGACCGAAAGTATGTCTAGAGGGGGGGGGTGATTAGACTACTTGACCAAATAAAAATTTAGCCTTTTCACAATTTTTAGTGTTGGCAGATTTTAGCATTCTTAGCAAGTCAAGTACACCCTACACATGCATGTCTAAGAGTATAGCAGCGGAAAGTAACAACAAGCATGAGTAGAAAGGAAGAGTAGGAAGATCAAACGCAATTTGTAGACACGATGATTTTTCCCGTGGTTCCGATAGGTGGTGCTATCGTACGTCCACATTTATGGAGTCTTCAACCCACGGAAGGTAACGGTCGCGAGAGTCCACGGAGGGCTCCACCCATAAGGGTCCACGAAGTAGCAACCTTGACTATTCCATAACGGCTTCCGTCCACGAAGGACTAGCCTCACTATGGGTAGATCTTCACGAAGTAGGCGATCTCCTTCCCCTTACAAACTTCTTGGTTCAACTCCACAACACGAAGTAGGAGGCTCCCAAGCGACACCTAACCAATCTAGGAGGCACCACCCTCCAAAAGGTAATAGGCTCGGCAATGTCGATGAACTCCTTGCTCTTGTGCTTCAAGATGATAGACTCCTCAACACACAATCACTCTCTCACAGATTTGGCTTGGTGGAAGAGATTGGATTGGTGGAAAGCAACTTGGGGAGGCTAGAGATCAAGATTCATATGGATGGAATGGAATGGCATGATCTCAACACATGAGTAGGTGGCTCTCTCTCAGAAAAATGGATGGGGCAAGTATGGAATAGTTCTGAGTGCTTCTCTTCGAGTAGGTGGTGGTGAAGGGGTATATATAGGCATCTCCAAAAATCCAACCGTTACACCTAAAATGACCAACTCGGTGACACCGATGTGTTAATCTCGGTGGTACCGAAGTGACCAAAAGGCAGTAACTTTTGAATCTCGGTGAGACCGATATATAAAACTCGGTTGCACCGATAAGGTGACCAACGGTCAGATTGCCCAGTCTCGGTGACGCCGATTCCACAAACTCGGTCGGACCGATTTTGTGAAATTGGGTAACAGAAAGTTGGCAACCCATACTCGGTGGCACCGAAGCAGAATCGGTTGCACCGTAAGGCTAGGGTTTGGCTTAGGTCTGTCTGAGTATGGCAATCGGTGGCACCGAGTGGAAAGTGTTGGTTGCACCGATTTTGGATATTTGACTTTGGACAGACTTTTGTGGAAGAGCTTGTGAGTGTTTTTGGTGACTATCACTTGTGCACGTATGAGCATTTTGTTCACCAACAATACCTTACCCCCTTTTAATAGTATTGGCTTTCCTATGGACTCAAAGTGATTTCTCACAAAGTAAAATGTAGAGTCCTCTTGCTTGAAGCTTTGCCAATCCATTTCCTTGCATCTTGGGGTTTTCTCCACAATCTCCATAGTCCTTTTGCCAATCCTATCATTGAACTTTTCCTGAAATATGCTTAGTGGAGACATTAGTCCAATGACTTATATGTTGTTATTAATTACCAAAACCACCAAGGGAGCAAATGTGCTTTCAAAGTGCCATGATAGGTAGGTATGGTGGCTGTTTTGAGGAAGATATAAGGAGGCTTATGTGCAACAGAGCATATCATGTCGCGGGATTGGATGCACCGACGAAGTTTGCACCGATCCTCGAGGTGAGAATGGGCAATGCACGATACCAAAGAGGCTAGCAAATATGGAAGGTGAGTGTGCGTACATCCATGTATTCACATTAGTCATAAAGAACTCATATACTTATTGCAAATCTTTATTAGCTCTCTCGAAGCAAAGTACTACTCGCATGCCCCTAGGGAGGAGGTTGATAGGAGTTAACCATCTCGCGCCCCCGACCTAAACAACACTAGGATTTCAACGAGGAATAAGAATGCTCACACATCATCACTGATACGTCCATTTTGCATCATGATTTCCTACTGTTATTTATAATGTTTTTATGCATAATAATTCTTTATGGAGTAATTCTAATGCCTTTTCTCTCTTAATATGAAAGGTTTACACAAAGAGGGAGAATGCCGGCAGCTGGAATTCTGGACCTGAAAAAGCATATCAGAGACACCTATTCTGCACATCTGCAAATAAGCTGAAACTTCAGAGAGAATTATTTTGGAATATATAGAAAATACTGGAGCAAATAACTACCGGAGGGGGGTCACCTGGTGACCATAAGACAGCAGGGCGCGCTAGGCCCCCCAGGCGCGCCCTGGTGGGTTGTGGTCAGTCCAGCCCACCTCCGGTGCCCATCTTCTGGTACTTAAGGTCTTTTGACCTAGAAAAAAATAAGGAGAGGACTTTCGGGACAGAACACCGCCATCTCGAGGCGGAACTTGGGAAGGAGCACTTTTGCCCTCCGGCGGAGCGATTCCGCCGGGGGAACTTCCCTCCCGGAGGGGGAAATCGAAGCCATCGTCATCACCAATACCCCTCTCATCTTTGGGAGGCTAATCTTCATCAACATCTTCAACAGCACCATCTCCTCTCAAATCCTAGTTCATCTCTTGTGTTCAATCGTTGTACCGGAACCTCAGATTGGTACCTGTGGGTGACTAGTAGTGTTGATTATATCTTGTAATTGATTACTATATGGTTTATTTGGTGGAAGATTATATGTTCAGATCAATTATGCTATTTAATACCCCTCTGATCTTGAGCATGAATATTATTTGTGAGTAGTTACCTTTGTTCTTGAGGTCACGAGGGAAGTCATGTTGCAAGTAATCATGTGAATTTGATATGTGTTCGATATTTTGATGATATGTATGTTGTGATTCCCTTAGTGGTGTCATGTGAACGTCAACTACATGACACTTCACCATCTTTGGGCCTAAGGGAATGCATTGTGGAGTAGTTATTAGATGATGGGTTGCTAGAGTGACAGAAGCTTAAACCCTAGTTTATGCGCTATTCCGTAAGGGGCTGATTTGGATCCAAATGTTTAATGCTATGGTTAGATTTTATCTTAATACTTTTCTCGTAGTTGCGGATGCTTGCGAGGGGGTTAATCATAAGTGGGAGGTTTGTTCAAGTAAGAACAGCACCAAAGCACCGGTCCACCCACATACCAAATTATCAAAGTAGCGAACACGAATCAAACCAACATGATGAAAGTGACTAGATGAAATTCCTGTGTACCCTCAAGAACGCTTTGCTTATTATAAGAGACCGTTTTGGCCTGTCTTTTGCCACAAAACGATTGGGCTATCTTGTTGCACTTTATTTAGCGTAACCGTTACTTGCTCGTTACCAATTATCTTGCTATCAAACTATCTATTACTTACAATTTCAGTGCTTGCAGAAATTACCTTGCTGAAAACCACTTGTCATTTCCTTCTGCTCCTCGTTGGGTTCGACACTCTTACTTATCAAAAGGACTACGATTTACCCCCTATACTTGTGGGTCATCAATCACCATGCCATAACCAATATTTAGATGAACAGAAAATTAACACCCTTGAACTATCGATATTTCTACTAACCAACAACCTTGTACTCATGCCCTTTCATATTACCAACTCAATATCATTAACCCGCAATCTCTCTTTTATGTGCTACATGAAGGTTTTGATTATGCACTCCTTGAATACCTATTATTTTTGGACTAGTCTTATAACCCATACAAATTACCATCACTATTTATTAGACTCACAAACAAATTTAAGTGAAGCACAAGATTTCAATTATTTCTATAAAATCTATACGCCACCCTGCTCTAAAAGATATAAGTGAAGCACTAGAGCAACTGCTTAGCTCAAAAGATATAAGTGAAGCACATAGAGTATTCTAACAAATCATGGTGAACATGTGTCTCTCTCAAGTAGGTGTTTCCAGTAAACAATGATTGTGGAAAACTAAAAATAAAGCAATCTATAACATGCATTGCTCCAAGCAAAACACATATCATGTGATGATTAAAAATATAGATCCAAGTGACATACTGATGGACTGAGACGAAAGAGGGGACGGCTTCCGGGGCATCCCCAAGCTTAGACGCTTGAGTCTGACGTGGCTTGAGACTGCGTCGGTATTTCCCCAAATAGGAAGGGATGATGCAGCACATCGACGTAAGTAGTTCCCTCAGTTATGAAACCAAGGTATCGAACCAGTAGGAGGATCACGCAACACTATGTAAACAACACCTACACACAAAGAACAAATACTTGCAACCCGACGCGAAAGAGAGGTTGTCAATCTCTCCACGGTAAAAACATAGATTAGGTTGTGATAGATTGGATAGATAGATCTCGCAAGAACACAAAATAAAAGAGGCAAATAAAAAGTGCAGCAAGGTATTTTTGGGTTTTTGGAATAATAGATCTGAAAACAAAAGCGGCAAAAAGAGAGATCGGAAAGCAATATGTTGGAAAAGTAGACCCGGGGGCCGTAGGTTTCACTAGTGGCTTCTCTCATGAGTATAGCACATGGTGGGTGAACAAATTACTATTGGGCAATTGAATAATCATGACGATATCTAAGGCGATGATCATTATATAGGCATCACGTCCAAGATTAGTAGACCGAAACGATTCTGCACCTACTACTATTACTCCACACATCGATCGCTATCCAGCATGCATCTAGTGTATTAAGTTCATGGAAAACGGAGTAATGCAATAAGAACAGTGACATGATGTAGACAAGATCTATTCATGTAGGAATAGTACCCATCTTGTTATCCTTAATAGCAACAATACATGCATGCCTCGCTGCCCCTTTTGTCACTGGGAGAGGACACCGCAAGATCGAACCCATCACAAAGCACCTCTTCCCATGGCAAGAAAAATCAATCTAGTTGGCCTAACTAAACCAAAGATTCGAAGAAGAAATACAAGGCTACAAGTAATCATGCATATAAGAGATCAAAGAAGACTCAAATAATATTCATGGATAGAAACTGATCATGAACTCAAAATTCATCGGATCCCAACAAACACACCGCAAAAAGTTTACATCAAATAGATCTCCGAGAGACCATTGTATTGAGAATCAAAAGAGAGAGAGAGGAAGCCATCTAGCTACTGCCTATGGACCCGTAGGTCTATGGTGGACTACTCACGCATCATCGAAGAGGCACCAATGAGGATGATGAACCCCTCCGTGATGGTGTTAGATTGGATCTCGCGGTTATGAACTTGCGGCGGCTAGATGTATTTTTCGTCGACTCCTCTAGGGTTTCTGGAATATTTGGGTATTTATAGAGCTCAGAGGTGGTGGAGGGGGTTCCCGAGGCGGCCACAACCCATCAAGGCGCGCCCGGGCCCCCTGGCGCGCCCTGGTGGGTTGTGGGCGGCCTGGGCTCCCTCCTAGTTACTTCTTTGGCCCACTGGCCTTCTTCTGGTCCAAAAAAAATTCTCCAAAAAGTTTCATCGCTATTGGACTCCGTTTTGGTACTGATATTCTGTGAAGTAAAAAACAAGCAAAAAATAGCAACTGGCACTTGGCACTATGTCAATAGGTTAGTCCCAAAAAATGATATAAAGTTGCTATAAAATGATTGTATAACATCCAAGAATGATAATATAACAACATGGAACAAGCAAAAATTATAGATACGTTGGAGACATATCAGCATCCCCAAACTTAATTCCTACTCACCCTCGAGTAGGTAAATGATAAAAACAATTTTTTTATGTGGAATGTTGCCTAACATGTTCATCACATATTCTTTTCTTTTGTAGCATGGACATTTGGACTTCTAGATGGTTCAAAGCAATAGTCTAGTTTTGACATAAAGACTTTAATACTGAAGCATGCCAACAAGCAACCATGTCTTTCAAAATATCAACACTAAAGAAAGTTATCCCTAGCCCATCATGCTCAATCATTGATCCATTCATGAAACACACTCAAATATTAACTACACCCAATGCACAAGTATGATCATAGTGCCCCCTAGTTGGTGCTTTAAAAGAGAATATGGAGACTCAAATAAAAGTAAAAATTGCATAAAGTAAATAGATGGGCCCTTCGCAGAGGGAAGTAGGGATTTGTAGAGGTGCCAGAGCTCAAAGCTTAAATTGAGAGATGATACGTCTCCAACGTATCTATAATTTTTGCTTGTTCTATACTGTTATATTATCATTCTTGGATGTTTTACAATCATTTTATAGCAACTTTCTATCATTTTTTGGGACTAACCTATTGACATAATGCCAAAGTGCTAGTTGCTGTTTTTGCTTGTTTTTTACTTCGCAGAATATCAGTACCAAATGGAGTCCAATCACGGCGAAACTTTTTGGAGATTTTTTTTGGACCAGAAGACATCCAGTGGGCCAAAGAAGTGCCAGAGAGGTGGGCCGTGGAGACAACAACCCACCAAGGCGCGCCAGAGGCCCCAGGCGTGCCTTGATGGGTTGTGCCCTCCTCGGGACCCCTCTCCACCGCCTCTGACACCTATAAATTCCCAAATATTCCAAAAACCCTAGAGGAGTCGACGAAAAACACATCCAGCCGCCGCAAGTTCCATTGCCTCGAGATCCAATCTAACACCATCACGGAGGGGTTCATCATCCTCATTGGTGCCTCTCCGATGATGCGTGAGTAGTCCACCATAGACCTACGGATCCGTAGGCAGTAGCTAGATGGCTTCCTCTCTCTCTTTTGATTCTCAATACAATGGTCTCTTGGAGATCTATTTGATGTAAACTTTTGCGGTGTGTTTGTTGGGATCCAATGAATTTTGAGTTCATGATCAGTTTCTATCCGTGAATATTATTTGAGTCTTCTTTGATCTCTTATATGCATGATTACTTATAGCCTCATATTTCTTCTTCGAATCTTTGGTTTTGTTAGGCAAACTAGATCGATTTTTCTTGCCATGGGAAGAGGTGCTTTGTGATGGGTTCGATCTTGCGGTGCCCTCTCCCAATGACAGAAGGGGCAGCGAGGCACGCATGTATCGTTCCTATTAAGGATAACAAGATGGGGTCTATTCCTACATGAATAGATCTTGTCTACATCATGTCATCGTTCTTATTGCATTACTCCATTTTTCCATGAATTTAATACACTAGATGCATGCTGGATAGCGGTCGATGTGTGGAGTAATAGTAGTAGATGCAGCCAGGAGTCGGTCTACTTATATTGGATGTGATGCCTATATAATGATCATTGCCTTGGATATCATCATGATTATTTGATCTTCTATCAATTGCCCAAGAGTAATTTGTTCACCCACCGTGTGCTATACTCATGAGAGAAGCCACTAGTGAAACCTACGGCCCCCATGCCTACTTTTAAAACATATTGCTTTCCGATCTATCTTTTTGCCGCTTTTGTTTTTAGATCTATTATTCCAAAAACCCAAAAATACCTTGCTGCACTATTTATTTGCCCTTTTTATTTTGTGTTCTTGAGAGATCTATCTCTCCAATCTATCACTACCTAATCTATCTTTTTACCGTAGAGAGATTGACAACCTCTCTTTCGCGTCGGGTTGCAAGTGTTTGTTCTTTGTGTTCAGGTGGTGGTGATCCTCCTACTAGTTCGATACCTTGGTTTCATAACTGAGGGAAATACTTACCATTGCTGTGTTGCATCATCCCTTCATCTTTGGGGAAATACCGACGCAGTCTCAAGCCACGTCAAAAGGAATTTCTGGCGCCGTTGCTAGGGAGGAAACGGTCTCTTCTACGTGTCAGTCTCTGGCGCCGAGAAGACACCATCATCATCTACCAGGTTCCTAAACACAAATCTCATCTCCTTGCAATTACATTATTTGCCATTTGCCTCTCGTTTTCCTCTCCCCCACTTCACAAATATGCCGTTTTATTCGCCCTCTTTTTCGTTTGCCTTTTTCTTGTCAGATCTCTTGCTTGCTTGCAATCTTGTTTGCGTAGTCACGATGACTCAAGAAAACACCAAGTTGTGTGATTTTTCTAATACTAATAACAATTATTTTATTAGTACTCCAATTGCTCCTCCCGCCACTAGTGCGGAATCTTGTGATATCAATGTCGCTTTGTTGAATCTTGTCATGAAAGATCAATTTGTCGGTACTCCTAATGAGGATGCCGCGTCCCATCTAAACACGTTCATAGAATTGTGTGATATGCAAAATAAAAAAGATGTGGACAATGAAATAGTGAAGTTGAAATTATTTCCTTTTTCCTTGCGGGATCGTGCAAAAAATTGGTTTTCCTCTTTGCCTCGCAATAGTATCGATTCTTGGAAAAATTGCAAGGATGCTATTATCACTAGGTATTTTCCGCCCGCTAAAATTATTTCCCTTAGGACACAAATCATGAATTTTAAGCAACTTGAGCATGAACATTATGCACAATCTTGGGAAAGAATGAAATTGATGCTAAGAAATTTTCCTACTCATGGTTTAAATCTTTGGATGATCATTCAAATTTTTTATGCGGGATTGAATTTTGTCTCTAGAAATCTTTTAGATTCCGCCGTGGGTGGTACTTTTATGGAAATTAATTTGGGTGAAGCTACTAAATTGCTAGATAATATTATGGCAAATTATTCACAATGGCATACCGAAAGAGCACCTACTAGTAAAAAAGTTATTTCGGTTGAAGAAATTAGTACTTTGAGTGATAAGGTTGATGCTTTGATGAAGTTGGTTGCTAGTAAAAATGCTCCTATTGATCTTAATGATGTGCCTTTGTCTACTTTGATTGAGCAAAATAGTGATTCAGTAGATGTGAACTTTGTCTCGCGAAACAATTTCAATAACAATACTTATAGATGTAATTTTAATCCTAGGCCTTTTCCTAGAAATTCCTCTAATAATTATGGTAATTCCTATGGTAATACTTCTTACAATAATAATAGGAACACCTCTGATCTTGATAGTAATATTAAAGAATTTATCAATGCACAAAAGGCTTTCAATACTACTATAGAAGAAAAGTTGAATAAGATTGATGATATGTCTAGAAGCATTGATAGAATTTCTCATGATGTAGAAAATCTCAAGTTGAAAGCTTTTGTGCCTAAGATTAATGAATCAATTAAAGCTTTATATGTCTCTATGGATGAAAGTAAGAAAAGAACCGCTATGCTTAGAGCTAGAAGAGAATTCTTAGAAAAATCGTTTTCTAGTAATTGCCTTCAGAAAAATGATGAAGATCTTAAAGTGATTGGTGTTTATTATATTGATTCTTTGTTTAGTAATATTAAGATTTATGATAAGTGGACTGAAGTAGAGTCAACTTTAGCTAGAAGGCGTCCCAATAATTTGGAGGGTGAAAATCTTGATTTTTTTTTTGATGAAAGTGGGTTTGAAGAGGTCAAAAGTTTAACTAGTGATGTGCCCACTATTTTGGATTGCAAGAACTTTAATTATGATAGTTGATCTTTGATTGAATGTATCTCTTTGCTTCAATCCATGTTGAATTCACCGTATGCTTATGAACAAAATAAAGCTTTCACTAAACATATCGTTGAGGCCATGATGAAATCTTTTGAAGAAAAATTGGAGTTGGAGATTTCTATTCCTAAAATTACATGATGGGTGGGAACCTACCATTAAGGTCAAGATTAAAAATTATGAGTGCTTTGCTTTATGTGATTTGGGTGCTAGTGTTTCCACGATTCCGAAATCTTTATGTGATGTGCTTGGTCTCACCAATATCGAAGAATGTTCTCTTAATTTGCACTTGGCGGATTCTACTATTAAAAAACCTTTGGGAAGAATTAATGATGTTCTTATTCTTTCAAATAGGAACAATGTGCCCATAGATTTTATTGTTCTTGATATTGATTGCAATCCGTCTTGTCCCATTATACTTGGTAGACCGTTCTTACGTACTATAGGTGCCGTGATCGATATGAAAGAAGGCAATATTAGGTTTCAGTTTCCACTAAGAAAGGGTATGGAACACTTCCCTAGAACAAGAATTAAGCCAACATATGAATCAATCATGAGACCATCATATGGAGCAAAAACCAAAGATGACAATACTTGAATCTATGCGTTATGCCCAGCTAGGGGCATAAAACGATAGCGCTTGTTGGGAGGCAACCCAATGAATAAATTTATTTTCCTCTTTTTCTTTATGTTTTTCAGTGTTGGCACAATTATGCCTCTGTTGTGATTGTGTTTTTATGTTTTATCTAGTGTTTGTGCCAAGTAGAGCCTTTAGGATGATTCATAAGATGAGTAGAAGCGATGCTGAATCTGAAACAGAAACTTTGCCTCCAGTGTTCGAATTTTCATTTTTTACTGGTACGTGATATTGAGATGAAATTTTAACACAGTATTTCTATACATATTCTTTACGTTTTCCTAATTATTCAGAATTTTTAGAGTTACAGAAGTATGGTTAGAATACAGATTACTACATACTGTTCTGTTTAAGACAGATTCTGTTTTCGTTGCATTGTGTGCTTGTTTTGATGAATATATGGTTTGTATTGAAGGGTATAAGCCATGGTAAAGTTAAAATACAGTAGTTATAATGCAATAATAAAATTTGAATGAGTTTGCAACAGTACTTAAAGTGGTGATTTGCTTTATTATACTAACGGATCTCACGAAGGTTTTGTTGAGTTTTGTGTGATTGAAGTTTTCAAGTTTTGGGTGAGATCACGATGGATGAAGGAATAAGGAGTGAGAAGAGCCTAAGCTTGGGGATGCTACATCACCCCCAATATATATCCAAAGAGAAACAAGCAACTAAGCTTGGGGATGCCCCGAGTGGCATCCCCTCTTTCTTCTAACGACCATCGGTATTTTACTTGGAGCTATATTTTTATTCGTAACATATCATGAGTTTTGCTTGGAGCGTCTTGTATAATTTGAGTCTTTGCTTGATTTGCTTGTTAGTTTGTCACTTGTATCCTTGCTGGACACACCTATTTGACAGAGCCAAAATTATGCTATGATTTGATAGAATTGCTCTATATGCTTCACTTAAACTTTTTGAGCTATAGAATTGCTCTAGTGCTTCACTTATATCTTTTTGAGCACGGTGTGCTTGGAATTTTTTGAAGAAACACTCTCATGCTTCACTTATATTAATTTGAGAGTTAGTAAATTTTGAAGAAATCCTCTCATGCTTCACTTATACTATTTTGAGAGATGAAATCTTTATGCTCATGTGCTTCCCTTAAATTTGTTTGAGCTTGTCAAAAGCAATGGCAATATATGAAACTAGTCCCAAAGTGATAGATATCCAAGGAGCATCTAATAAAAACTTTCATGAAGATCATTGGACAAATTAAACTTGATTCCTTGTAATAGTTCTGAGACATGATGATAGTAATATGTGAGTCATGTTGGTGAGTAATTGTGCTTTAGTAAGAATATTCGTGTTAAGGTTTGTGATTCCCTATGCAAGCACGAAAGTAAATAGTTATGCAATGAAATTACATCCTACTTATGGTGCATTATTCGGTGTTAGTTATGCTCAATGCTCGCTTATGTGAATTTTGATTTCTTGGTTGGTTGCTTCCCAATCTATTTGCTAGCCCCCACTTGTACTAAGTAGAAATACTACTTGTGCATCCAAAATCCTTAAACCCAGTTTTGCCTTATGTGTCCACCATACCTACCTATATGCGGTATTTCCATGCCGTTCTAAGAAAATTTGTATGTCCATCTCTAATTCTCAAAATAATTTTTCTCTTTTCTGTGCTCGTACCGCTCATGAAACGGTAGGGGGAGTCCAATATTTTTCCATGCTAGATGTGTTATTCTCAAGATGAGTGTTTATTCACTTGTCATTACACGAGAGTGCGACAGTAATAGGGATGCCCAGTCCCGAAATGAAAAAAGAAAAAAAAATACTTTATGTTGTCAAATAATAAATTCCTTGGAAAGTGTTGGTATGGAAGGCAACCGTGGATAATGCCAGCCATGGATTGTGAAAGAATGGTGGAAAAAGGAATAAACTTTATTTTATGTTTGAGAACCGCCTATGATATATCTAGCATGGAAAGTATTGTGAACTACTTTGTCGTTTTCTTTGACAGGAAAGGCATGCCACTCAAAATATATTTCTATCTCAATTTAAACTTTGAGCTCTCACACCTCTACAAATCCCTACTTCCCTCTGCGAAGGGCCTATCTATTTACTTTATACAATTTTAATTTTTACTTTGAGTCTCCATCTTCTCTTATAAAGCACCACCTAGGGGGCACTATGATCGTACTTGAGCATTGGGTATAGCTAATATTTGAGTGTGTTTCATGAATGGATCAATGATTGAGCATGATGGGCTAGGGATAACTTTCTTTAGTGTTGATATTTTGAAAGACATGGTTGCTTGTTGGCATGCTTGAGTATTGAAGTCATTATGTTAAAACTAGACTATTGCTTTGAATCATCTAAAGTCCAAATGTCCATGCTACGAAGAAAATAATATGAGATGAACATGTTGGGCAGCATTCAACATCAAAAATTCTGTTTTTATCATTTACCTACTCGAGGACGGGTTGGAATTAAGCTTGGGGATGCTGATACGTCTCCAACGTATCTATAATTGTTGCTTGTTCCATGCTGTTATATTATCATTCTTGGATGTTTTACAATCATTTTATAGCAACTTTATATCATTTTTTGGGACTAACCTATTGACATAGTGCCAAAGTGCTAGTTGCTGTTTTTGCTTGTTTTTTACTTCGCAGAATATCAGTACCAAATGGAGTCCAATCGCGACGAAACTTTTTGGAGATTTTTTTTGGACCAGAAGACATCCAATGGGCCAAAGAAGTGCCAGAGAGGTGGGCCGTGGAGACCACAACCCACCGGGGCGCGCCAGGGGCCCTAGGCGCCCTCCTCGGGACCCCTCTCCACTGCCTCTGACGCCTATAAATTCCCAAATATTCCAGAAACCCTAGAGGAGTCGACGAAAAACATATCCAGCCGCCGCAAGTTCGAGAGCCTCGAGATCCAATCTAACACCATCACGGAGGGGTTCATCATCCTCATTGGTGCCTCTCCGATGATGCGTGAGTAGTCCACCGTAGACCTACGGGTCCGTAGGCAGTAGCTAGATGGCTTCCTCTCTCTCTTTTGATTCTCAATACAATGGTCTCTTGGAGATCTATTTGATGTAAACTTTTGCGCTGTGTTTGTTGGGATTCAATGATTTTTGAGTTCATGATCAGTTTCTATCCATGCATATTATTTGAGTCCTCTTTGATCTCTTATATGCATGATTACTTATAGCCTCGTATTTATTCTTCGAATCCTTGGTTTAGTTAGGCCAACTAGATCGATTTTTCTTGCCATGGGAAGAGGTGCTTTGTGATGGGTTCGATCTTGCGGTGTCCTCTCCCAGTGACAGAAGGGGCAGCGAGGCACACATGTATCGTTGCTATTAAGAATAATAAGATGGGGTCTATTCCTACATGAATAGATCTTGTCTACATCATGTCATCGTTCTTATTGCATTACTCCGTTTTTCCATGAACTTAATACAGTAGATGCATGCTGGATAGCGGTCGATGCGTGGAGTAATAGTAGTAGATGCAGGCAGGAGTCGGTCTACTTATCTTGGACATGGTGCCTATATAATGACCATTGCCTTGGATATCGTCATGATTATTTGATCTTCTATCAATTGCCCAACAGTAATTTATTCACCCACCGTGTGCTATACTCATGAGAGAAGCCACTAGTGAAACCTACGCCCCCCGGGTCTACTTTTCCAACATATTGCTTTCCAATATATCTTTTTGCTGCTTTTGTTTTCAGATCTATTATTCCAAAAATCCAAAAATACCTTGCTGCACTTTTTATTTGCCCTTTTTATTTTGTGTTCTTGAGAGATCTATCTCTCCAATCTATCACTACCTAATCTATCATTTTACCGTAGAGAGATTGACAACCTCTCTTTCGCGTCGGGTTGCAAGTATTTGTTCTTTGTGTGCAGGTGCTGTTTATTAGGTGGTGGTGATCCTCCTACTGGTTCGATACCTTGGTTTCATAACTGAGGGAAATACTTACCGTCGCTGTGCTACATCATCCCTTCCTCTTTGGGGAAATACCGACGCAGTCCCAAGCCACGTCAAGAGAGAAAAATATTTTGGATGGCATGCCTTTCCTGTCAACGAAAACGACAAAGTAGTTCGCAATACTTTCCATGCTAGATACATCATAGGCGGTTCCAAAACATAAAGTAAACTTTATACCTTTTTCCACCATTCTTTCACAATCCATGGCTAGCCGTATCGACGGTTGCCTTCCATACCAACACTTTCCAAGGAATTTATTATTTGACAACATAAAGTAAATTTCTTTTTTTTCATTTCGGGACTGGGCATCCCTATTACCGCCATACTCTCGTGCAATGACAAGTGAATAAACACTCATCTTGGGAATAACACATCTAGCATGGAAAAATATTGGATACCCCTACCGTTTCATGAGCAGTACGAGCACACAAAAAGGAAATTTATTTTGAAAATTAGAGATGGCACATACAAATTTGCTTAGAACGGCATGGAAATACCGCATATAGGTAGGTATGGTGGACTCATAAGGCAAAACTGGGTTTAAGGATTTTGGATGCACAAGTAGTATTTCTACTTAGTACAAGTGGAGGCTAGCAAATAGATTCAGAAGCAAGCAACCAAGAAACGAAAATTCAAATAAACGGGCATTGAGCATAACTAACACCGAATAATGCACCATAAGTAGGATGTAATTTCATTGCATAACTATTGACTTTCATACTTGCATAGGGAATCACAAACTTTAACACCAATATTCTTACTAAAGCACAATTACTCACCAACATGACTCACATATCACTATCGTCATGTCTCAAAACTATTACAAGGAATCAAGTTTAATTTGTCCAATGATCTTCATTAAAAAAATTATTATATCCCTCTTGAATATCTATCACTTTGGAACTAGTTTCATATATTGCCATTGCTTTTGGCAAGCTCAAACAAATTTAAGTGAAGAACATGAGCATAAAAATTTCATCTCTCAAAATAGTATAAGTGAAGCATGAGAGGATTTCTTCAAAATTTACTAACTCTAAAATTAATCTAAGTGAAGCATGAGAGTATTTCTTCAAAATTTCAAAGCACACCGTGCTCAAAAAGATATAAGTGAAGCACTAGAGCAATTCCATAGCTCAAAAAATTTAAGTGAAGCATATAGAGCAATTCTAACAAATCATAGCATAATTTTGGCTCTCTCAAATAGGTGTGTCTAGCAAGGATACTAGTGAAAAACTAAAAAGCAAAGCAAGCAAAGACTCAAATAATACAAGACGCTCCAAGCAAAACTCATGATATGTGACGAATAAAAATATAGCTCCAAGTAAAATACTGATGGTCGTTAGAAGAAAGAGGGGATGCCGCTCGGGGCATCCCCAAGCTTAGTTGCTTGTTTCTCTTTGGATATATCTTGGGGGTGCTGTAGCATCCCCAAGCTTAGGCTCTTCTCACTCCTTATTCCTTCATCCATCGTGATCTCACCCAAAACTTGAAAACTTCAATCACACAAAACTCAACAAAACCTTCGTGAGATCCGTTAGTATAATAAAGCAAATCACCACTTTAAGTACTGTTGCAAACTCATTCAAATTTTATTATTGCATTATAACTACTGTATTTTAACTTTACCATGGCTTATAACCTTCAATACAAACCATAGATTCATCAAAACAAGCACACAATGCAACGAAAACAGAATCTATCTTAAACAGAACAGTCTGTAGTAATCTGTAATCTAACCATACTTATGTAACTCTAAAAATTCGGAAAAATTAGGACAACATAAAGAATTTGTATAGACATAATTTGTTAAAATTTCAGCTCATTATCACGCACCAGTAAAAAATGAAAATTCGCGCACTTGAGGCAGAGTTTCTGTTTCAGATTCAGCATTGTGTCTACTCATCTTATGAATCATCCTAAAGGATTTACTTGGCACAAACACTAAATAAAACATAAAAACACAATCATGACAAAGGCATAACTGTGTCAACACTCAAAAACAGAAATAAAAAGATGAAAATAAATTTATTCATTGGGTTGCCTCCCAACAAGCGCTATCGTTCTACGCCCCTAGCTAGGCATAATGCATAGATTCAAGTATTGTCATCTTTGGTTTTCATAGAGATATTTTTATCCAGAGGTTTTGCAAATAAAATTTGAAACACATCATCCATATAAACCTTAGCACTATCAAGTTATCCATCTACTTACCCTCTTTGATTCCCGGCCACAATCCAAGAATATTGTTGATTAACATCATTGAAAACTTTTTGGATCATATCTAAAACGGGGACTTCCTTTTTAAGATTCTCATCAAAAATTTGATTACTTCCAAGCAGATGTCTCAACATGTAATCAATATTGTAAAGGATCTGTCCTATTACCGGTTTTTCGTGGCTCATACCAAAGAAATCAAAAATCTCCCTTGCTTCTCGTACTATGTGATCAAATTCATTCATAAGAACAAGGGTGGCTAACTTCTTAGCTTTGGGATCCTTTATAACGGGTAGCTCATAAAACAATCTTTGCAAGGTAGGATGGGTACGAATAAATCTATTTTCAAATTCCAGAACTAGCGCTGAAATAGCTTCCGCATAGGTTATAGTTCTCTTCAGTATAGGGGTATCATCGAGAGTCATATTTCCAACGCAATTGAAAAATTCTTGAATAGTTTCTTTTCCTATAACGTTCCCTTGCCCCAAAATAAAAGTTTTAGCATCCAGATTACCAGAACGTCCAATATTAGGAGTCCTGCCATCATCTGTTTCTGCCATACCAAAATCACTCATGATGACAAGCATACAAGAGATGTGACGAGAAAAAGGCAAATGAAAAAGAGGGCGAATAAAACGACAAATTTGGTGAATTGGGGGAGAGGAAAACGAGAGGCACATGTCAAATAATGTAATTGCAAGGAGATGAGATTTGTGATTAGGAACCTGATAGATGTTGATGGTGTATCCTCGGCGCCAGAGATTGGCACGTTGAAGAGACTGCTTCCTCCCCGGTAACGGCGCCAGAAATTAATTTGACGTGGCTTGAGACTGCGTCGGTATTTCCCCAAAGAGGAAGGGATGATGCAGCACAACGACGGTAAGTATTTCCCTCGGTTATGAAACCAAGGTATCGAACCAGTAGGAGGATCGCACAACACTATGTAAACAGTACCTGCACACAAAGAAGAAATACTTGCAACCCGATGCGAGAGAGAGGTTGACAATCTCTCCACGGTAAAAAGATAGATTAGGTTGTGATAGATTGGATAGATAGATATCGCAAGAACACAAAATAAAAGAGGCAAATAAAAAGTGCAGCAAGGTATTTTTGGGTTTTTGGAATAATAGATCTGAAAACAAAAGCGGCAAAAAGATAGATCGGAAAGCAATATGTTGGAAAAGTAGACCCGGGGGCCGTAGGTTTCACTAGTGGCTTCTCTCATGAGTATAGCACATGGTGGGTGAACAAATTACTGTTGGGCAATTGAATAATCATGACAATATCCAAGGCGATGATCATTATATAGGCATCACGTCCAAGATTAGTAGACCGAAACGATTCTGCACCTACTACTATTACTCCACACATCGACCGCTATCCAGCATGCATCTAGTGTATTAAGTTCATGGAAAAACGGAGTAATGCAATAAGAACGGTGACATGATGTAGACAAGATCTATTCATGTAGGAATAGACCCCATCTTGTTATACTTAATAGCAACGATACATGCATGCCTCGCTGCCCCTTCTATCACTGGGAGAGGACACCGCAAGATCGAACCCATCACAAAGCACCTCTTCCCATGGCAAGAAAAATCGATCTAGTTGGCCTAACTAAACCAAAGATTTGAAGAAGAAACACAAGGCTACAAGTAATCATGCATATAAGAGATCAAAGAAGACTCAAATAATATTCCTGGATAGAAACTGATCATGAACTCAAAATTCATCGGATCCCAACAAACTCACCGCAAAAAGTTTACATCAAATAGATCTCCGAGAGACCATTGTATTGAGAATCAAAAGAGAGAGAGGAAGCCATCTAGCTACTGCCTACGGACCCGTAGGTGTATGGTGGACTACTCACGCATCATCGGATAGGCACCAATGAGGATGATGAACCCCTCCGTGATGGTGTTAGATTGGATCTCGCGGTTCTGGAACTTGCGGCGGCTGGATGTATTTTTCGTCGACTCCTCTAGGGTTTCTGGAATATTTGGGTATTTATAGAGGTCAGAGGCGGTGGAGGGCGTTCCCGAGGCGGCCACAACCCATTAGGGCGCGCACGGGGGCCCTGGCACGCCCTGGTGGGTTGTGGCCGGCCTGGGCTCCCTCCTGGTTACTTCATCGGCCCACTGGCCTTCTTTTGGTCCAAAAAAATTCTCCAAAAAGTTTCGTCGTGATTGACTCCATTTGGTACTGATATTCTGCGAAATAAAAAACAAGCAAAAAATAGCAACTGGCACTTGGCACTATGTCAATAGGTTAGTCCCAAAAAATGATATAAAGTTGCTATAAAATGAGTGTAGAACATCCAAGAACGATAATATAACAGCATGGAAAAAGCAAAAATTATAGATACGTTGGAGACGTATCAGAGTCTTCCTAGAATTTCACCTTGGGGTGCCTTGGGCATCCCCAAGCTTAGACTCTTGCCCCTCCTTATTGCTTCATCCATCGTGATCGCACCCAAAACTTGAAAACTTCAGCACACAAAACTCAACAAAACCTCGTGAGCTCCGTTAGTATAATCAACATATAAAATACTTTAGGTACTGTTTTAAATTGATTAATATTTTATTATTGCATAAGGTACTGTATTCTAACTTCTCCATGGCTTATACCCCCCGATACAATCCATAGCATCATAAAAACAAGCAAACTATACAAGCAAAAATAGAATCTGTCTAAAACAGAGCAGCCTGTGATGATCTGCACAAACACCATACTTATGTAACTCCAAACATTCTGAAAACTTATGACAACCTGGGGAATTTGTATAAAAATACTATGTGAAAATTTTAGATCAAAAAGACGTTTAGTAAAATCAGAGAAATTCTGCACTTGACGTAAAAGTTTCTGTTTTTGCACCGTATCAATTCTACTATCATCCAAGTTAATCCCAAAGGCTTTACATGGCACAAACACTAATTAAAACATAAAAACACAATCATTACACTAGCAATAATCATGTTATCACACCAAGATAGAAAATAAAAACAAAAATTTAAAGATAACTATTGGGTTGCCTCCCAACAAGTGCTATCGCTTTACGACACTAGCTAGGCATAGTGCATAGTATCAAGTGTTGTCATCTTTGACCTTTGCATCTTGGGATGTGTGTTCATGAGGAAGCTTTTCAAAGACAATAGGAATCACATCATCTAGTAATACCTTAGCATTCTCAATGCTACTCTCCTCAAAACCTTCTGTATTCTCTCTCACTATCTAGGAATATTATTTATCAATAGCATTGAAAACTTGTTGGATAATGTGAATAGGAGGAACTTCCTTCTTGATGTTTTCATCAAAGGTGGTGTTATCACGAAACACATACCTCATCATATAGTACTCATTGTATAAAATTTCACCTATCACAGGATGTTCACGACTCATATTATAGTGATAAAAAATCTCTCGAGCCTCTCGCACTATATAGTCAAATTCATTCATGAGGATAAGAGTGGATATCTTCTTAACCTTGGGTTTTTTATAACTGGTAACTCATAGAAAAGCCTTTGCAAAGTAGGGTGAGTACGCATAAATCTTCTTTCAAGTTTAAGAACAAGTGCAGAAATAGCATCGTCATAACTATGGGTTCTTTTAAGAATAGGCGTATCCTTGCAAGCCAAGGCACCCATACACTTTGTCGGGGCACGGATGCACACGATTACCTATGGGGCCAGACGCCCCTTTGTGGTTCGGCAAGGGGGGTCACGTTGCACAAAGAGCGGAGTCCATGAGGCAGCATGACGATCGGGACGCTGGCATTTTTACCCAGGTTCGGGCCGCTATGAAGCGTAAAACCCTACTCCTGCTTTTGGTGGATTGATCAAAGGAACACGAAGAACACGTAGCGCTCAATCCTGGCAAGGGTTGCCGTCGGGGAGAGCTACTACGCGAATACAAGTGTCCAAAGGTCCGAATCTTGAGCTAGGTTGCCTTGGGCCTCCTTTTATAGTGCAAGGGGCAACCACAGTGGCAAAACAGTCTTTATCTGTTGATTAGATAGCTAATAGAGCTATCATACCTAACTCTGGCATTTAGGACAAAATACCATGATTGCTAGACTAGGTGGCGCTCGGGGATGCATTCCCGGCAAGCTCTTGCCACCGCCTAGCTGGCTGTTGCCTAGTGTCTTGACACGCCACTGGACGGGTGTCAACTGAGTATAATCTGCCTTCCGGTGCGTCGCCACGTGCTTAGCGAGAGCCACTTAGCCGCCTGAGGGCTCGACACCGCATCGATAAGCGACTGGCGTTGCGATGCGGTGGAGCGGTGGCTAGTTAGCTCGTGCCTGCCGGGGGATGGCTTGCCGGGTCTTCCTGAGATGTGCGCACCTCGGTCCCTGGCAGGCTTCGGGGACGTGGCTGGCACGCTTTGGGCCCCTCCTGGGCCGTTGTGTTGGTCTTGCCGGTGTTTGCTCGGCCTTCTGTAGGTCATTGTTGTCGGGGGCTGGTTCTTGAATGCTTGCTTGGTGGTGTGGGAACTCGTATCGACAGGTTTTGCTACTACTGCCTGTGCATAAGTCAGGGGCACTGGATACCCCTGTCCTAGTGCACCGACAGGAGCCCCCGGATCGGGCCCACACGCGCTCGCCTAGTGCTGTTGGGTTAGGCCCAAAATTTATGCATAGGCGCGCAATGTGAGGGAGTAACCGCCAATTTACTAGTCAGCACTGTCCCACCACTTCAGGCCGTTTCCGCCACGTGCGCCGCATGCATAGTGGGGAGCTCGCGGCGGGCGCTCGTGACTTAAAGGCATGATCGTGGTAGAAACCGCAATGCCATGGATTGGAGCAATGGGGCGGTTACCTGTTCGCCCGTGAGTCGCGGGTAGTGGGATTGGTGGAGATGGGCGGCCGTTCTGGAGCGGGGGAGAGCCAGCCCCCGTGCTGTCCCCTATAAATTAGGGTATCACGGTGGTGATGCTCATCCATCTCCATCTCCTCCTTACTCCCGAGTCTACACTGCTCGTCCTTTATTTCTGGTTCGTCTTTGGGCCACCCTTCTCCCCCTATGGTCAGGGGGAAGGGCCCGGAGGGCGTGCTTGTCATCGCAGGGCCTTCTCCTTGCGTCCATGCCCAGCTCCCGCTCCGGATCGACGGCCTCGGGCTGAAAGTTGGCCGGAGGAGTCTCAGATGGGGGAGCGGGCGGCGTGGTCGTCGCACCGGGGACAGCCGCGGCGGCACGCTCGCCGCTACGTCGCCCGCTACTTCAGTTTTGATGGAGCGCCGTGCGGTCGACACCGTGCTGGAGTCTATAATGGAAACGTAGTGTCGTGGTGGACTGTGGTCCCCACACTCCTTCTTCAGGCTGATGGAGAAAAAAAGCCCGCACGGCTACCGGCCGTGCGAGAGCGGTCGTAGCAGCGGCTCATCGTTTGTCGCGGTAGAGTTCACCACCCATGGCGTTATATATGGCGCGCATGGGTGGGAGTCCATTGCCCGCGCATTCTTCTTAAGGGCAGGGGGAATTCCACGCCTTTGGCCACCAGGGGCGACCATGCCCTCTATGGGGCCCCTCGGCTGCTGCGTCGGGAGCTTGGACGACGGCGGAGGCGCTCCCTCGAGCGGTGGCGATGAGGAAGACGATGGCGGTTGGGGATCCACGACGCTTCAGGAGCGCGGATAACGGCTCCGACGCATCGCGCTCCCTGGCAGCACCATCATCACCAGCTGGGCTCCGGCAGCGCCACCATCTACACCTGCCCTCCGCCTTCTTCCCCCCTGTCGGTCTTGTCCGCTCCGTCGGCTTCGTCCGCCCTGCCTGGGGATGGGGCCCTTCTACTCCTCGGACGCGTCCCTCTGGTCCTGGCAGGAAGGCGCCGAATCCCAGCCATGCGCTCCTTTTGCCCTCTACTTCTTCTTCCCCTGACTCCTAGGAGGAGAGGGACAAGAAAGGCATTACGGAGCACTTATCTTTTTATAAGTCAAAAGATATAGGCGTTCGCCAAGTTTTAGTTCATCGTAATGTAATTCCTATCCGATTTGTATCAACAAATGAATGAATGAATGTTATCTCTTTTCCCTGAGTACTATCCTTTTATCTTTTCGTTTCTACTGCGTCAGTGTATTTGCCCCTGCAGCACGGGACCGCCTGTCGGGTCACTATTAACCATGAGGGCCAAAAGGGAAGCGAGCCCCTGGCAGCAAGTTGGCGTTGCTCTCCGGCAGGGTTCCTTGTCGGTGTCGGCGTGGTCCCTAGAGCTGATAAGTACCAGGAGCTAGGAAACAGCTCGTCCCAACAAGGGTTTTCACCGCGTGGGGGACTCCACCGAGCACGTTCAAAAAGAGAGCAGGGATTTCCTTCAAAGGAGCTAACAATCATAAAATTTGGGATATGCGATTAGACTTATCTCTTTTTAGGCAGTACCCCTTTCTGGAGTACGCTGAGCCGCCGTCCCTGTTCCTTTGCCCTCCTTCTATGTTTACCTGGTGGCAACATACGCGGAGCAAGAGTCCTCTATCCTTTGAAAAGAGAGTGCGGCAACAAGTATTATAGGCTCAACAAGTACTCTAGCAAATCTCTAGAATTTAAATAGGCGACGATACTGCAATCATAAAAGATGCATAACGAACGCGCAATGCAATGATATAATGCAATGCCTAGCTTTATTATTGTTGCACAGGGTCTGCGCCTGGCTTTGTACAAAGGGTTACATGCAACTTCGGCAAGGCTTGTACAAAAGGTGGTTGCCGGGGGCTACGCCCGGCAGCCGCGCCTTACGGGTAGAACTTACGAAGATGCTCAATATTCCATGAGTTAAGCACCTTGGTGCCATCTTCGGTCTCCAGACAGACTGCGCCAGGTCTGGTGACTCGTGCTACCCGGTAAGGGCCTTCCCACTTTGGCGTCAACTTGTTGGTACCCTTGGCGGACTGAACGCGCCTAAGGACAAGGTCACCTTCCTCAAGGCTCCGGGTATGTACCCTGTGGCTATGATAGCGGCGCAGGGCTTGCTGGTAGCATGCAGCATGCACATCAGCCCGGAGACGATCTTCCTCGAGGAGCATGGCATCATCATGTCGTAGCTGCTCTTGCTCTACTTCGCCGTAGGCAAGTACTCGAGGTGACCCGTATATGAGTTCTGTGGGGAGCACTGCTTCTGCCCCATATACTAGGGAGAAGGGCGTCTGGCCGGTAGCTCAATTCGGTGTCGTTCTGAGGGACCATAGAACCACTGGCAGCTCATCTATCCAGCGCTTGCCTCTCTCCCGCAGCCTATCGAAAGTTCTTGTCTTGAGACCTCGCAGCACTTCAGCATTCATCCTCTCGACTTGCCCGTTGCTTTTTGGATGAGCAACAGAGGCAAAGGAGACCTTGCTTCCAAGGCTTTGGATGTATTGCATGAAGGCGCGGCTCATGAACTGGGTGCCGTTATCGATGGTCACTCTGTTGGGTACTCCCAAACGGCACACCAGTCCTTTCATGAACTTGATAGCTGACTGCGCGGTCACCTTCCTTACTGGCTCTACCTCAGGCCACTTTGTGAACTTGTCGATTGCTACGAACAAGACCTCAAAGCCCCCGACAATGCGGGGGAAGGGGCCCAAAATATTGAGCCCCCAAACCGAGAAGGGCCAGGACAAAGGGATCGTCTGGAGGGCTTGTGCTGGTTGATGGATGTTCTTGGAATGGAACTGGCAGGCTTCACACTTGGTGACCAACTCAGTTGCATCTTGGAGGGTAGTGGGCCAATAGAAACCCTGCCGGAAGGCTTTCCCGGCAAGGGCTCTTGATTCGATGTGAGACCCACATACACCTCCGTGAATCTCCGCCAACAGCCTTAGTCCGTCCTCCCGGCAAATGCACTTTAATTTCACGCCATTGGGTCTTTTTCTATATAGAATGTCCTCGACAAACTGGTACATACTTGACCGACGGGCTACTTTTTTGGCCTCTTCTTGCTCTTCGGGAAGTTCTCCTGTTTGAAGGAAACGGACTATGTGTTGTGCCCAAGTTGGAGCCTGGGCTCGACAACTAGGACTAAAGGCATCTCCTCGTCCGTGGGAGTGCTTGTCTCGACCATGAGAACCTGGGGTTCCACAAGAGAAAGCTGCTCACCAGGTGAAACGAGACTGTCCCTGGCAGCTTCTCTACCAGCGGCTTCGGGAAGCTCTGCCGGGAAATGCTTGCCGGAGTTCAGCTTTCTTATTTTCCTGGCCATCGTTGATGGGGATACTGAGGGCTGAGTGAGGCAAGGATAAATGTTCCTGGTTGCACAGGGAACTTTTGCGCAGCGCACTTTGACAGATGATCAGCAATACCGTTTTTCGCACGCGGTACATGCTCTGCTTGCAATCCATCAAAGCACTCCTCCAATTTCCTCACTTCTTCCACATATGCTTCCATCAACGGGCTCTGATAATCTTTGTTGACTTGTTTCACCACGAGCTGTGAATCCCCTCAGATGACCAGTCTCTTGATTCCCAACTCCACCGCGATTCTGAGTCCGACAAGGAGTCCTTCATACTCGGCGGTGTTGTTGGTGGCTTCCTCCCGGGGGAAGTGCATCTGAACCACATACTTGAGGTGCTCTCCGGTGGAGGCAATGAGGAGCACACCTGCTCCGGCACCCTGGAGCGATAAAGCACCGTCAAAGTACATGATCCAATCCTTGGGTGCTTCTTTTCCGGGGAGGACTGTCTCTGGGATCTCTTCATCCGGCGTGGGTGTCCATTCTGCAATGAACTCCGCCAACGCCCGGCTCTGAACTGTGGAAGTGCTCTCATATTTTAATCCGAAACTTGACAGCTCAAGGGCCCACTCAACTATTCTGCCAGTGGCTTCGGGGTTCCTCAATATGCGCTATAGCGGAAAGCGAGTGACAACAGTGATCTCATGGGCTTGGAAGTAGTGGCGCAGCTTCCTCGAGGCCATGATGAGGCAGAAGATCAGCTTTTGCACTCCAGAGTACCTTGACCTAGCCCCCTACAACAAGGAGCTGACAAAGTACACTGGCAGCTGCACCACTTTCTTCTTTGCCACTTCCTTTGAACTGCCTTCGCTAGCTTGGTAAGGTTCCTCCGGGTCCGCATTGGTTCCTGCTGCGGATGCTTCGGTTTTGTCCCCGGCAGCATCGGCCACAGCGGTTGCATCCTCATCTACTTCTCGCTGCGCCACCAGCGCTGCACTAACCACTTGATTCATTGCCGCCAAGTATAGCAGCAACGGTTCTTGTGGCTTAGGAGCGACCAAGGTGGGAGCGGAAGAAAGGTAGGTTTTTAGATCTTGTAGTGCTGCTTCTGCTCCCGGGGTCCACTTTACCGGGCCCGCCTTCTTTAGGATTTTGAAGAACAGCAGGGCGCGTTCGGCAGATTTGGAGATAAACCTACTTAGTGCTGCAACGCATCCGGTCAAACGCCTGATGTCTTTGATGGTCTTGGGTGCTTGTATCTGCTTAATTGCCTTGATCTTGTCGGGATTTGCTTCTATTCCACGCTGAGATACAAAGAACCCAAGTAGCTTGCCGGATGGGACGCCAAATACACACTTCTCAGGGTTGAGCTTCAAGTTGATCTTGCGTAGGTTTACAAAAGCCTCTTCCAAGTCTTGTATGAGAGTTGCTTCATCCTTGGTCTTGACAACTATATCATCCATGTAGGCTTCTATGATTCTGTGCAACTGTGGTCCAAATCCAATCTGTATGGCTCTGGCAAAGGTAGAACAAGCGCTCTTTAACCCGAAGGGCATCCGTACAAAGCAGTACGAGCCGCAGGGAGTTATGAACGCGGTATTTTCCTCTTCTTCCTTAGCCATGAAAATCTGGTGGTATCCGGAGTAAGCGTCCAAGAAGGAAAGCAAGTCACACCCGGAGGTGGAATCAACAATCTGGTCGATGCGCGGCAAGGGGAAAGGGTCCTTCGAGCATGCTTTGTTCAGGTAAGTGAAATCTATGCAGAGCCTCCATTTCCCATTTGTCTTGCGCACCACCACCGGGTTGGCTAACCAAGTTGGGTGTAACACTCCTCTGACCAAACCAGCTGCTTCGAGTTTCTTGATTTCTTCGGCAATGAACTGCTGCCGCTCCAAAGCTTGCTTCCTAACATTTTGCTTGACGGGCCTGTCGTGGGGGCAGACAACAAGGTGGTGCTCGATTACCTCCCTGGGAACACCGGGGATGTTAGATGGTTGCCAGGCAAACACATCGACGTTCGCCCGCATGAAGGCAACAAGCGCGCTTTCCTATTTGTCAGTAAGGGTGGCGCTGATGATGAACATGCCGCCAGCGCCATCCTGCCCTGCCGGGATCTTCTTCGTCTCAGGATAGGTGACCTTGGCTTTCTTGCCAGTGGAACTCTCCGGTAGGTCCTCGACGGGTGCAACGCACTCCGAAGAGGCATGCTTCCCGAAGTCCTTGCCTGTGTCCCTGCTAGACTTCCTCGCTTTCCTTGATTCCTTGGCGGGAGCTGGCGCTTCCGTGACCTCAGCTGCTACTGCGTCTCGATATATCTTATCCACGCATATGACTGCATCCTTCTTGTCCGACGGGATAGAGATGATTCCAATGGGTCCTGGCATCTTCAAAGTGTTGTAAGCATAGTGGGATGCTGCCATGAACTTTGCCAGGGCTGGGCGACCAAGAATTCCGTTGTAAGGCAGGGGAAGCTCAACCACATCGAACACCACCTTCTCGGTTCGGTAGTTTAACTCCCCGCCAAATGTCACAGGCAAAGTGATCTTTCCCTTAGGTCGGCTCCTGCCCGGTTTGACTCCTTGGATAGTACCCGTAGCCTTGAGCTCTCCGTCAGGGATTTGCAGCCTCTCGACCACCTTTGGAGAGATTAAGTTCAATCCTGCCCCGCCGTCAACTAACATCTTGGTGACCTTGAGGTTGCGGATTGTTGGAGAAACCAACAATGGCAAACATACGACCGCGGTGGTGCGATCAGGATGGTCCTCTTCATCAAAGATGATAGGCGTGCGGGACCATTTGAGTGGCCTTTTGGACTCTACAGCAGGTTCTACATCGTTGACCTCACGCGCCCACTGCTTGAGTTGTCGGTGAGAGGAGTGCAAAGATGCACCTCCGTCAACACACATGGCTTCGGTTGCTCTCTGGAATTCTCGATCACTGGAATCCTCCTCATCATGCTCATCCTCACTCATATCCTCTGTTTCTTTCTTCTCACGGCCTCTGGCTGGCCTTTCCTTCTGCTGCGGGGCCCTGCTGCGACGACCTCCTCTGCCGCCATGGCCCTTCCCGGCAGCAGCGTCTTGGCCCTTCTCTTCGTCACGCTTCTCGTACTTTGCCTTCTGCTTCTCAACAAGCTGCTCAACTTGGCGGTACTCTTGGAGATCATGGCCCTTGGTCTGGTGGATTTTGCAGTACGGCCCATCGGACTTCCCAATTTTCTCTACTGTTGCGGCCTCCCGACAATCAGCGCACGCGGCAGCTTCCTTGCCGGGGGTCTCGGCCTTGGCCTTCTTGCCGGCAGCGAGATTACCAGAGCTCTCCACAGCCAACAGTGCTTTCCCCTTGCGCTTCTTGTTACGCTTTCAGCTCCTCCCTTTCGAGCTGGGGTTGTCGTCGTCGTCGTCTGAGTTGACTTCGATGCCAGCCTCCTCTCCGGGGAGTAGCCTCCCTTCCTCAGCACGAGCACACTTGTCCGCCATTGTGTACAGCTCATTGACAGTCTTGGGGAGTTTCACATTCATCTTGGCCCGGATCCTCCTGTTGCACACGTTCGAATGGAACGCGACAATCACGATAGCGGGATGTATTTCTGGGATGGTGCGGTGCACTCGATTGAATCTCTGAATGTACTTCCGCAAAGTCTCTCCTTCTTTTTGCGGCAGGACGTGTAGATCGCTGGGCTGTCCTGTCTCCTAATGGCCGCCTGTGAAGGCACCGACGAATTCGTTACACAGTTCAGCCCATGATGAGATAGAGTTCTCCGGCAGGTGCATCAACCATGATCTCACATTTGGCTTGAGTGCCAAAGGGAAGTAGTTGGCGACCGCTTTCTCATCCCTTCCTCCAGCAGCTTGAACGGCGACCGTGTAGATGCCCAGGAACTCCGCCGGGTTTAGCTTCCCGTCATACTTTTCCGTCAGCTCTGGTTTGAAAGCTCGGGCCGATGGCCAGCGGACCAGCCGCGGCTCGCGAGTGAAGGCAGGGCACCCAACCTCGTAAGGCAGGTACCCGCCAGCACTGGGCGCAGGGTCGCCAGCACCTGGGCCATTGCGCGTGTCAGACTGACGGTGTGCTTCTCGACGCCGCTGATGCGCGCGTCTTCTTTCCGCTGATCCTCCAGGACACGCCACTGGTCCCGGCGATCGCGTGGGCTGGATGGGGCCATAGATGCTTCGTCGAACTTGTCAGCATGTGACGCTCGCCGCGGCTGCTCCTGGTTTTGCTTTCGCGGAGGGGACTGCACCGTTGGTGTGGCCCCCTCGACACGATCCTCGGCCGGGCCGCCGTAGCCGTACGCGTGTGTCGCGACGGCTCTGCATGTTGAGATTTGTTGGCTTCGACGAAGGATATAAAGCTTTGGATGGTAGCTCTCCACTCATCCATCTTGTCAGCCACAGGCGAGAAGTTAAGTAGAAGCTGGGCTCACGCCATTGCTTCTGACGCCGTGTCCAGCATGGCGAAAGAGGCGGACCGCGACGTCGCCCGGCTCCTGGTGGAACCAAGAGGGGCGTCGCCGTGTCCTTGACGCCGTGTGCCGCTCGCCGGGGCGGTCTGACGTGGGGGAGGCCGAGTCCGCGGGTTCGCGGCTCTGCTCGGTGCTTCGTCTTGTTCTGGACGAGGCACGCATCCAGTAGCCGCGCTGGTGATGGGCGCAGACGGGGGATCGCTGCTCGCTCCGGATTGTGCGCCGCCGTGACGACCACGGCCATCCGCGCGGTGGGAGGCGGTGTTTGGTCGTTTCCTCCGCCCGCGGCACCAGGGGCGCGCTCGCCAGGACGTTGTTACTGTTGCTCCTCTCCGGCGTTCCCCGCTCCAACCTCGGCCGCGGGGGACACGACGGTGGTGCCGCCTGCGCCAGCCGCGTCGCCTACGATGCCCGCCTCACTCGCAGCCACCGCAGCGCCTGCGGCTGCATGCGAGGGAGCCTTTGAAGTGGAGGGATGCGTGGCCGCGCCAGGCTTCTTCTTGGGAGCCATGAATGAAGAAGATGATGATGAAGATCGACTCACTGCTCACGAACTCGGGTTCGCGCAAATGATGCACGCCCCCTACTTGGCGCGCCAAAGATGTCGGGGAACGGATGCACACGATCACCTATGGGGCCAGAGGCCCCTTTGTGGTTCGGAGTCCATGAGGCGGCGCGACGATCGGGACGCTGGCATTTTTACCCAGGTTCCGGCCGTTGTGAAGTGTAAAGCCCTACTCCTGCTTTTGGTGGATTGATCAAAGGAACACGAAGAACACGCAGCGCTCAATCCCGGCAAGGGTTGCCATCGGGGAGAGCTACTACGCGAATACAAGTGACCAAAGGTCCGAATCTTGAGCTAGGTTGCCTTGGGCCTCCTTTTATAGTGCAAGGGGCAACCACAGTGGCAAAACAGTCTTTATCTGGTGATTAGATAGCTAATAGAGCTATCATACCTAACTCTGGCATTTAGGACAAAATACCATGATTGCTAGACTAGGTGGCGCTCGGGGATGCATTCCCGGCAAGCTCTTGCCACCGCCTAGCTGGCTGTTGCTTAGTGTCTTGACACGCCACTGGACGGGTGTCAACTGAGTATAATCTGCCTTCCGGTGCGTCGCCACGTGCTTAGCGAGAGCCACTTAGCCGCCTAAGGGCTCAACACCGCATCGATAAGCGACTGGCGTTGCGATGCGGTGGAGCGGTGGCTAGTTAGCTCGTGCCTGCCGGGGAATGGCTTGTCGGGTTTTCCTGAGATGTGCGTGCCTCGGTCCCCGGCAGGCTTCGGGGACGTGGCTGGCGTGCTTTGGGCCCCTCCTGGGCCGTTGTGTTGGTCTTTCCGGTGTTTGATCGGCCTTCTGTAGGTCGTTGCTGCCGGGCTCTGGTTCTTGAATGCTTGCTTGGTGGTGTGGGAACTTGTATCGACGGGTTTTGCTACTACTGCCTGTGCATAAGTCAGGGGCACTGGATACCCCTGTCCTAGTGCACCGACACACTTAACGAATTCTTGGATAATGCTTTTCCCTATGATATTCCCCTTCCCCGCAACAAAAACTTTTACATCTCGTTGTGGAGGAGTTTCCTCTTTTGGGGTCTTACCATCCTCACTCTTCTCGATGATAAAATTAGACATGGTAGCAACTTGAAGCAAGCAACTAACAAGTGAAGCAAGTAAACTAGCAAAGATAAATATTTTTGTATTTTTGATTTTTATAGCAAGTAAAATATAACAGAAAATAAAAAGTAGAACAAGTGAATGATACTTGTGATTGACGTTGGGTTTTCCGTGAAGAGGAACGAGTAATTGCAGCACAATACAGATAAGTATTTCCCTCAGTTAAGAAACCAAGGTTTATCGAACCAATAGGAATATAAATCCACAACCCGCTTCAGCGGCTCCAGACAAAAGAGCAAACAACTTGCACCCAACGTGGCAAGAGGGTTGTCAATCCCCTTGATCTCGTTGTTTGCAAGCAAGTGAAATGTGCATATAATAGTAGATAATTGTAAATTGCAAAATAAAATAAAAATTAAATAATGGCAGCAAGGTAATGATAGGTTTTGTAAATATATAAGTGAATAGAACCGAGGGGCATAGTTTTCCCTAGCGGCATCTCTCATGTAGGCAACATACGGTGGGTAAACAAATTACTCTTGGGCAATTGATAGAAAAGCACATAGTTATGTGATATTCACGGCAATGATCATGTATATATATGCATCACGCCGATTCCTGCTTGCACCTTAATCTATTACTCCACTGTAGGATCCAAAGTATATCTAGAGGGGGGGGGGTGATTAGACTGACCAATTAAAAATCTAGCCTTTTCCCAATTTTAGGTGTTGGCAAGTTTTAGCAACTGTAGCAAGTCAAGTACACCCTACACATGCAAGTCTAAGAGTATAGCAGCGGAAAGTAAAGACATGCACATGAAAGTAAAGGTAGGGAGAGGAGAATCAAACGCAATTGATGACACAAAGATTTTTCCCGTGGTTCCGATAGGTGGTGCTATCGTACGTCCACGCTGATGGAGACTTCAACCCATGGAGGGTAGAGGTCGCGAGAGTCCATGTAGGGCTCCACCCGTTAGGGTACACAAAGTAGCAACCTCGTCTATTTCATCACGGCTTCCGTCCACGAAGGACTATCCCCACTATGGGTAGATCTTCACGAAGTAGGCGATCTCCTTGCCCGTACAAACTTCTTGGTTCAACTCCACAACACGAAGAAGGAGGCTCCCAAGCGACACCTAACCAATCTAGGAGGCACCACCCTCCAAAAGGTAATAGATGTGGTAACAATGATGAACTCTTTGCTCTTGTGCTTCAAAAGATAGTCTCCTCAACACACAATCACTCTCTCACAGATTTGGCTTGGTAGAAGAGGATGATTGGGTGGAAAGCAACTTGGGGACGCTAGAAATCAAGATTCATATGGCCGGAATGGAAGGTCTTGATCTCAACACATGAGTAGGTGGTTCTCTCTCAGAAAAAATGGATAGGACAAGTGTAAGTGTGTTCTGAGTGCTTCCTCTATGAATGAGAGGAGGTGGAGGGGTATATATATGCATCTCCAAAAATCCAACCGTTACAACATTATTGCCAAACTCGGTGAAGCCGGTCCAAAAACTCAGTTGTACCGACTAGTACAAAATGTGGCAACTTTCGGCTTTTTGGTGAGACCGATATATAATTCTCAGTGGTACCGATATGGGTGTCCTAGGCAGATACACAAACTCGGTGGTACCTGTAGGAGATATGCTCTAGAGGCAGTAATATCAGTTACTTTTGTATCTCAGAGTTTGTAATGAATGTTTATGATCCATGCTATAACTGCAATGATTCTCGAGTCTACAATAACCACGAGGCTTGGAGGGAAACTCATGTGCACGTGTGGTATAATAAACGGTAAATTGTATTCCTAGTCTTGCCTCTAAGACTGGCTCAAGTATTGCATGATGATCCTGTTTTCCTGATCATGGACATGGCTATGCCGGCAATTTTGAGGGCACGATGTTGGTAGAACACTTGTGTTGAATCGACCCAAATTGATGTTATACTATGAGATATATTCGTCACAAGTTAATGGTTAAATAACACAGAGATGGTTAATGTTTGCATGATTCCTTAGACCATGAGAGTATCGAGTTTCTTCATGCTTGCTTCATGAACTTTGGGGTTTGTTAAACGTCATCCGTAAAAGGGTGGCTATTACGGCTGCTTACAGGTTCATGGAAAAGTATGTCAAGTAACTTGATAGCTCAAGATTGGGATTTGCTCCTCCGACGTTGGAGAGATATCTCTGGGCCCTCTCGGTGTTACGGTATCCATCATCGTCTGGCCAGACACTTTGTGATTTGATCACGGGGATGCCGGAACACGGGAACGAGAAAAGAGAACAATACCGGCAACGAGGTAACTGGCATAGTGGGCAAGTTGTTGATCCACGAGGATGCCAACATGTCTCACCTCGGGTAATTGTAACATATCGCGAAGCAACAGGAATAGCACACGGCAACTGGAGGTTCACTCGAATATTTATTCGTGTGGGTATAGGGATTGATATGGGTGTCCACGGCTCCGATGTTGATCATTGATCGGAAGGGGTTCCGGGTCATGTCTATGCTTCACCGAACCTATAGGGTCACACGCTTAAGGGTCATCTATCTGTTGAATACTAGACAGGGAGTCTGAGAGAAAAACACCGAAAAAGTTTCGGACGCCGGAAAAGTTTCGGACAGCGGAAAAGTTCAGCAGAGAGAGGTCACCGGATGAGTTTCGGTGAAACTGGAAAAGTTGTTTCAGGGGATACCATAAAGTCAAATTGGTCTTGGCACATGCCTGATAATTCTTGGAGGGTGCCAGAATCGTTCTGGAAACTTTTTGGAATTTTCTGGAATGAAAACCGGAAATGTTCCGGAGCTGCCGAAACCGCTTCAGATGCTTTTCGCAAATGAAATCACTAAACCGGAATTGTTCCGGCTCGCGTTGAAAATTATTTTGGTGGGTACTGGAATTGTTCTAAGCCCACATGAATATTTTCAGTTCGATCAGACGCTGAAAAATGTCGTCGTGAATAGTGAAAGTGCTTTTTGGATATTTGTGGAAAAACACCTTTTTGGATATTTCCAAAAAGGCTTCTAGAAGGGATTGGGGAGCAAGCAAGCTCCTCATGGGGGACCCCCCAAGGGTGGCCGGCCAAGGAGGTGGGGCACCATGGTGCTCCACATGGCACTCCCATATGGCATATTCCTTTTATGAAAGGGATATTCCAAGGGCACTTTGGGGTTTTTTGTATGACAACTTTACCCCTTGGTTTTCCTATAAATAAGAGGTGAGTGGGCAGCCCACTTCCTCATCCCTTGCTCTCATACACATGCTATGCTTTGCTAGCTCTCTCTCTCCCTCCCACGAAAAGAGTTTTTCGTAGAGCCGAAAGGCTGTCTGGGTTCCGGCAGGGACTAGCTCTGGACGGCGAAGCCCTGCCGGATAGCTGACACCGTATGTGTGCAACCCCGTAGAGAGATTTTAGTTTCGATCTTTTGCCCGAAGGGCTGTTCGAGTTATCGTTCGAGTTTTCGGTGTCCTCCCGAAGGGCTGTCCGGATTACTGTTCGGGTTCCGAGGGTCCTCCCGAAGGGCTGTCCGCGACATTTTCCGGGGGACTGTCCGACCGCCTCCCGAAGGGCTGTCCGGAGTGGGAGTACATCCTTGCGGTTGGGAGGTTGTAAATCCTAGCTGCAGGGATCTGCACCGACGATCTACACCGACTCTTCTTCCGCTGCGCTTCGAGTTGGTACGGATCAGATCAAACCTTGTATGCAGTCTCCATAGTGATCCTGGGCGTGCTCGCTATACCGAAATTTTTTGTTTTCTGTCGCGTCACCCAACAGTGGCATCAAGAGCCGTGCTATGCGTAGATGCAGGTTACGATCTAGAATACATGGAGATGTATGGGTATTGCATAATATAATTTTGTAGTAGATGAGATCTATTGCTGAAAATTATTTATGCGGGTAGCAGATGAAGACTGTTACCCGATGTTCTTGTTGCTTCCCTGGAATTTGCGTTTGCTCAATCTCGAGACAGCATGGTGGAATTTCACAAAGTTCTGGCAATCCGCGATCCTGATTGATCAACGAAGTGCTATCAGTTCTTTGGGTTCCACCATAGTCAAAAGAAAGATGAAATTCGCAGATGAAAGGGCATTGCAGATATGATCTGCACGGGGGTCACGCGTATGACGAAGTTTAGTATGGGGCTCGAGATTTAATTATCTCGTGTTTCATACACCCCGAGATGTTAATCTAGCAATTTTGAATTATCATACTTGATGATAAAACGTTGGTAGCTGCGGTTTAAGTCAAAACCTTAGAGGCCACGAAAAATAAAATTTTGCATAAACCGATTAGAGTCGTCTAACTTGGTTTTGCAGGATGTGCATATGATGTGGTATAGCAATGCTCATATTAAATTTGATTATGTATGAGATGACTATATGATGTAATTAACATGACCTGCGTGTCATGATTCGGCATGATGGCTGGAGCCATATGATTGCACTTTAATGACCTGCGTGTCAACCTTATGTAATGCACTTATTTTATTAGCTATAGAGATAGCAATATTATCTGGTGCATCGACAAGGTGGTGGCAATCTTCGCAAAGGTGAACACCGACGCGAATGCCGAAGACGAAGAAATACTTGACTTCTCCGTCAGAAGGGGCTATACCATATCATGCTATTATGAATTGCCTGAGATGTTTATCCCTCTTGATGCACCCTTCTTGATGGCGCAGTAGTCGCTTTTTATTAGGGTGATCTCTCACTAAAATATCAAGTAGTTAGTGTTCTCCCAAGTGTAGCACCGTCACGGCACCTAACTTTTCGGGGTATCACAGGATCTCCCTGGGTACGAACGATTAGGGATGTGTGAGGCGGGTGAGTTGAGACCTCGCAGCAAGATCACTTGGTTGTCTTGACGTTCTGGAAGGATCTCCCTGAGCTCGGAACACGCCCATCGAAAGATGAACAAGAGTCACATAGAGATGTGATCGGCAAGTTTGCCCACCGATTGAAGTTCGCGCCATCAGTGTTCATCTCGTTCAATGGCGTTGAATGGATATGCGGATCTTGAATCACTCACAATCAATTATGAGAGATATTGATTTGAGTGGGAGCGCACTTTAGAATAAAACTGTTTATTCACTAGTGCAAAAATCATTATGAACAAAGTCTAAGTGAAATTGTGTTTTCCGTTGTAGATCAAATGGCTCGCAACAGCGCGTTCAACTTAGGCCCGATGTTAGAGAAAGAGAAGTTAGCTGCGAATGGAAACAACTATGCGGACTGGGTCCGTGCACTGAGGATTGTCCTCAGGAGCGCTAAGAAAGTGTACGTGCTTGACGGACCTCTTCCACCTAAGCCAGCGGAAACAGCCGCGGCAGACATACAAAATGTCTGGGCCACTAAGGATGATGATTTCAACTTAGTGCAGTGCCTCATGCTATCTTGCATGAGTTCAGAGCTTCAAAAACGTTTTGAATTCCATAACTCCTTTGATATGATCAAGGATCTGGATGCTCTGTACAAGTTTAATGCACGGTCTGAACGTTTTGATATCATGAAAATGATGGCGGAGACCAAGATGGCTGAGGGCAGTTCAGTTGGCGAGCACGTAGTCAATATGATTGGCTACGCTGAAAGGCTTAAAACCCTGGAATTTCCACTTCCGCCAGAGCATGTTATGGACTTATTGCTAGGTTCACTCCCCCCGTCTTATAGCGGTTTTAACATGAACTACAACATGAATGGGATGAACAAAACGCCTAATGAGGTGCTTGCCATGCTGAAAACTGTTGAAGGAGGACTGCAGAAAAATCGCAAGCAAGTGTTGCTTGTGAATAAAACTGCCAGTTTCAAAAAGAAAGGCAAGCCAAAGAAGGGCAAGGGCGCCGGTAAGACCGGCTTCCAACGCAAATCTAAGGGCGGAGCCAAGAATGAAACTGAGTGCTTCTACTGCAAGGGCACAGGACACTGGAAGAGAAACTGCAAGAAGTATCTGGAAGATAAGAAGTCCGGGAAAACCGGAAAAGGTATAATTGTTATACAAGTTAATGTCATTGACGTTTTGCTTGCTAGCGAAAATTCTAAGTCTTGGGTATTTGATACCGGATCGGTTGCTCAAATTTGCAACTCGATACAGGGGCTTCAGAAGGTGCGCAAGCTGGCAAAGAGTGAAGTCGTGATGCCTGTCGGGAACGGCGCTGGGATCGCCGCTCAAGCCGTCGGCATTATGCCTCTACGTCTCCCTTCAGGATTTATTTTGGAACTTAGTAACTGTTATTTTGTTCCGTTGCTGTGTAGAAACATTATCTCTGGATCATGTTTAGTACACGATGGGTACTCCTACAAGTCTGAGAACAATGGTTGTTCACTTTATTGTAAGGATATGTTTTATGGATTTGCACCCATTGTTGGGGGCCTTTTCATACTAAATCTTGAATGTGGAAATGATGTCTTTAACGTGAATGCTAAACGCCTTAAGAAGGCTGATACCACCACCACTTACTTGTGGCACTGTCGGCTTGGCCACATCGGAAAGAAACGCATGCAAAGACTCCATAAAGATGGAGTTTTACCGTCCCTTGATTTTGAATCATTTGGCACATGTGAAGCTTGCTTGATGGGAAAAATGACCAAGACGCCGTTCACGGGTCATCCTGAACGGGCGGGTGAATTATTGAAAATAATACATAGTGATGTATGTGGTCCAATGAACACGGCCGCACGGGGTGGGTATTTTTACTTCGTGACTTTTACTGATGATTTAAGTCGGTATGGCTATATCTACTTAATGAAGCATAAGTCGGAAACCTTTGAAAAGTTCAAAGAATTTCAGAATGAGGTAGAAAATCATCGTAACAAAAGGATTAAGTTTCTGCGGTCTGATCGCGGAGGCGAATATCTTAGTCACGAGTTTGGCCAACATCTGAGTGACCGTGGAATCGTTTCACAGCTTACGCCTCCCGGAACTCCACAGCGAAACGGAGTGTCGGAACGGCGTAACCGAACCTTGTTAGTCATGGTAAGGTCGATGATGTCTCTTACAGATCTTCCGATATCTTTTTGGGGTCACGCACTACTCACTGCCGCTTATACATTAAACATAGCACCGTCTAAGTCTGTTGAGACAACGCCATTTGAATTATGGTATGGGAAGAAACCCAATGTGTCGCATCTCAAGGTTTGGGGTTGTGAAGCGTATGTAAAATGTTTACAACCAAGCAAACTCGACCCCAGAGCAGACAAATGTTACTTTGTAGGTTATCCAATTAACACCATTGGGTATTCCTTCTACCACAAGTCCGAGGGCAAAGTGTTTGTCGCAAAAGTTGGACATTTTCTCGAGAAAGAGTTTCTCGCCAAAGAATTAAGTGGGAGGACAGTACAACTTAATGAGATTAGTGAATCTTCGGCAACCATTGATATGGCTAAGGAACCGGAAGTAATTCCGCTAATTATGCCTACAACTGAGCCGGAAGTTGTCGCATATGATGCGGAAACTTCAAACACTGTTGTAACTGAACCGCGCAGATCAGGTAGGGCTATCCAGCCACCTGAGTGGTTTCATAACGAAATCTTCATTCTTGAAGATGATGAACCCGCGCACTACAAGGAAGCGATGGCGGGGCCTAGCTCAAGGGAATGGCACAAAGCCATGAGATCCGAAATGGAATCCATGTTCGAAAACCAAGTTTGGAAATTGGAAGAACTTCCAGATGGCGTAAAACCCATTGGTTGTAAATGGATTTTCAAAAGAAAGACGGACGCGGATGGTAACATTACTATCCACAAAGCTAGACTTGTCGCGAAAGGGTTCACGCAAGTTCCAGGAGAGGACTATGACGAGACTTTCTCGCCCGTAGCTATGCTTAGGTCTGTTCGGATATTACTAGCAATTGCTGCTTATTTCGATTATGAAATATGGCAGATGGATGTCAAAACGGCTTTCCTAAATGGAAACCTTGATAGGGATGTATACATGATACAGCCAGAAGGTTTTGTCGATCCTGAGAATGCTGGAAAGGTATGTAAGCTTCAGAAAGCCATTTATGGTCTGAAGCAAGCATCAAGGAGCTGGAATATTCGTTTTGATGAAGTGGTCAAAGAGTTTGGCTTCATCAGGAACGATGAAGAATCTTGTGTGTACAAGAAGTTTAGTGGGAGCGCAAAAGCATTTCTAATCTTGTATGTGGATGACATATTGTTGATTGGAAATGACGTGAATTTTCTTAGCGAAATAAAAGACTCATTGAAGAAGAGTTTTTCAATGAAAGACTTAGGCGAAGCGGCATATGTATTAGGCATCAGGATCTATAGAGATAGATCAAGACGCCTGATAGCGCTAAGCCAAAGCACGTACATTGACAAGGTGTTGAAAAGGTTCAACATGGAGAACTCCAAGAAAGGCCTACTTCCCATGTCACCTGGCACAGTGCTTTGCAAGAATCAGAGTCCTGGGACCCTTGATGAGCGAGTACAAATGAATGATATTCCATATGCTTCGGCAGTTGGTTCTATTATGTATGCCATGCTATGTACAAGACCGGATGTTTCCTATGCGCTAAGTGTTAGCAGCCGGTACCAAGGTGATCCAGGATTGGAACACTGGGCCGCAGTCAAGGGTATTCTTAAGTACCTCAGGAGGACCAAGGATTTACTCCTTGTGTACGGAGGTGATGAAGAGCTCATTGTAAGTTGTTACACTGATGCAGGCTTCATGTCTGACCCAGATGACTTCAAATCTCAATCTGGCTATGTTTTCATATTGAACGGCGGCGCAGTTGATTGGAAAAGTTCCAAACAAAAGACTGTGGCGGATTCTACGATGGAGGCGGAATATGTTGCTGCTTCAGAAGCCTCCAAGAAAGCTGTCGGTATCAAGCAATTTCTTGAAGATCTTGGTGTGGTTCCAAGTGCTCTGGACCCGGTGGAGATCTATTGTGATAATAGTGGCGCCGTGGCTCAGGCAAGGGAGCCATGTTCGCACCATAAGACAATGCATATTCAACGCAAATTTAAACTCATTCGACATCATGTCGAAGAAGGTTTAGTGAAAGTACGCAAAGTTCACACGGATCTGAATGTGTCAGACCCGATGACGAAGCCTCTACCACGAGCAAAGCATGAGCAACACCGGATTGCCATTGGTGTTAGGGAAGCCATGTAACTAGATTATGACTCTAGTGTAAGTGGGAGACTGTAGGAGATATGCTCTAGAGGCAGTAATATCAGATACTTTTGTATCTCAGAGTTTGTAATGAATGTTTATGATCCATGCTATAACTGCAATGATTCTCGAGTCTACAATAACCACGAGGCTTGGAGGGAAACTCATGTGCACGTGTGGTATAATAAACGGTAAATTGTATTCCTAGTCTTGCCTCTAAGACTGGCTCAAGTATTGCATGATGATCCTGTTTTCCTGATCATGGGCATGGCTATGCCGGCAATTTTGAGGGCACGATGTTGGTAGAACACTTGTGTTGAATCGACCCAAATTGATGTTATACTATGAGATATATTCGTCACAAGTTAATGGTTAAATAACACAGAGATGGTTAATGTTTGCATGATTCCTTAGACCATGAGAGTATCGAGTTTCTTCATGCTTGCTTCATGAACTTTGGGGTTTGTTAAACGTCATCCGTAAAAGGGTGGCTATTACGGCTGCTTACAGGTTCATGGAAAAGTATGTCAAGTAACTTGATAGCTCAAGATTGGGATTTGCTCCTCCGACGTTGGAGAGATATCTCTAGGCCCTCTCGGTGTTACGGTATCCATCATCGTCTGGCCAGACACTTTGTGATTTGATCACGGGGATGCCGGAACACGGGAACGAGAAAAGAGAACAATACCGGCAACGAGGTAACTGGCATAGTGGGCAAGTTGTTGATCCACGAGGATGCCAACATGTCTCACCTCGGGTAATTGTAACATATCGCGAAGCAACAGGAATAGCACACGGCAACTGGAGGTTCACTCGAATATTTATTCGTGTGGGTATAGGGATCGATATGGGTGTCCACGGCTCCGATGTTGATCATTGATCGGAAGGGGTTCCGGGTCATGTCTATGCTTCACCGAACCTATAGGGTCACACGCTTAAGGGTCATCTATCTGTTGAATACTAGACAGGGAGTCTGAGAGAAAAACACCGAAAAAGTTTCGGACGCCGGAAAAGTTTCGGACAGCGGAAAAGTTCCGCAAAGAGAGGTCACCGGATGAGTTTCGGTGAAACTGGAAAAGTTGTTTCAGGGGATACCATAAAGTCAAATTGGTCTTGGCACATGCCTGATAATTCTTGGAGGGTGCCAGAATCGTTCTAGAAACTTTTTGGAATTTTCTGGAATGAAAACCGGAAATGTTCCGGAGCTGCCGAAACCGCTTCAGATGCTTTTCGCAGATGAAATCACTAAACCGGAATTGTTCCGGCTCGCGTTGAAAATTATTTTGGTGGGTACTGGAATTGTTCTAAGCCCACATGAATATTTTCAGTTCGATCAGACGCTGCAAAATGTCGTCGTGAATAGTGAAAGTGCTTTTTGGATATTTGTGGAAAAACACCTTTTTGGATATTTCCAAAAAGGCTTCTAGAAGGGATTGGGGAGCAAGCAAGCTCCTCATGGGGGACCCCCCAAGGGTGGCCGGCCAAGGAGGTGGGGCACCATGGTGCTCCACATGGCACTCCCATATGGCATATTCCTTTTATGAAAGGGATATTCCAAGGGCACTTTGGGGTTTTTTGTATGACAACTTTACCCCTTGGTTTTCCTATAAATAAGAGGTGAGTGGGCAGCCCACTTCCTCATCCCTTGCTCTCATACACATGCTATGCTTTGCTAGCTATCTCTCTCCCTCCCACGAAAAGAGTTTTTCGTAGAGCCGAAAGGCTGTCTGGGTTCCGGCAGGGACTAGCTCTGGACGGCGAAGCCCTGCCGGATAGCTGACACCGTATGTGTGCAACCCCGTAGAGAGATTGTAGTTTTGATCTTTTGCCCGAAGGGCTGTTCGAGTTACCGTTCGAGTTTCCGGCATCCTCCCGAAGGGCTGTCCGGGTTACTCTTCGGGTTCCGAGGGTCCTCCCGAAGGGCTGTCCGCGACATTGTCCGGGGGACTGTCCGACCGCCTCCCGAAGGGCTGTCCGGAGTGGGAGTACATCCTTGCGGCTGGGAGGTTGTAAATCCTAGCTGCAGGGATCTGCACCGACGATCTACACCGACTCTTCTTCCGCTGCGCTTCGAGTTCGTACGGATCAGATCAAACCTTGTATGCAGTCTCCATAGTGATCCTGGGCGTGCTCGCTATACCGAAATTTTTTGTTTTCTGTCGCGTCACCCAACAGTACCGATTTCCAAATTTCGGAAATTCTGATTCTTGAAAAAGAGATACCAACAAACTTGGCACTATTTTCGGTTGCACCGAAGATGAAAGTTGGTATCACCGAGAAGCTAGGATTTTGGCTAGGATTATGTCTAAGTGAAACTCGGTAGGGCTGAATAGAAATTGTTGGTGGCACCGATTTTGGATATTGGTTTTGGACAAAATATTTGTGGGAGAATTTCATGTGTATTTTTGGTGGCTAATATCTAAGCACTTGAGCAACCAGATCATCATAAGCACATCATCCCCTTTTAATAGTATTGACTTTCCTATGGACTCAAGAGAGATTTCTCACAAAATGTAAAATGTAGAGTCTTCAAGCTTGTTGCCAATGGATGTTCCTTGCATCTAGGGAATCTCCTCATAATCCTTTTGCCAATCCATTCATTGAACTTTCCTGAAATATACTTGGTGGAAACATTAGTCCAATGAAATATATGTTGTTATTAATTACCAAAACCACCCAGGGAGAAGTTGTGCTTTCAATCTCCCCCTTTTTGGTAATTGATGACAACATATAGATCAAAGCTTCGATAAGGATAAAACAATGAGTAGCATCGTCGCTTTGAGAAGTATGTGATAAGAAAGTGCTCCCCCTAAATTTGTGCATTATTTAAAATTTGCGTTTGAATGCAAATGCAAAATCGATTAGGAGTGTGGGTAACTCTTTCATGTCACATACAATTTGGTGGTGCGCATAAATGATGTGAATGGATTACAATGCACATGACACCAAAAATGAGTGAATGATCATAATATTAACATGACATGGATAGGAAATAGTAGCATCATCAAGCAAGTGTATGATCAAACATAACGAAGTTTAAGAACAACCAAGTGACAAACCAAATGTTTTTAAAACAAAGAGAGCAACCAAAAGACAAAACAGTCTCTCTCGAAGCCCTATGATCTATACACTTCTCTCCCTTTGGCAACAAGTTACCAAAAATTTCAAAGTATGTAGAACTAATCGTCTCTCTGGGCTTGATCTCCTCCGGTAGTAGTTGAAGGAGTCGAGAGAAGGGCGTTGGCGAATGCTTCAGCTGAAGTCCTCTGAGGTGGTGGAGTAGACGCCAAAGGTGCAGAAGGAGCTGAAGGAGCAGTAGCTGGTGCTAACGAGGAAGGCCTCAACTCTGGAGCAAGCACTATAGACGATCTGGCTTGAGTCTTGAACTGAGTGTTGGGCCGGAGAGGAGGACTATCATCATCACTAGAGTGGGGACTGGGCACTGCATCCACTTCCTATTTCAGCTCATTGACAGTCACTGTCAGCTCATCAACTTTGTTGTCTAGAGCATGAAACTTTGTCTCCACAATCCTCTCAAGACTCTTCTTGTTCTTGAGGATCTCAACCACATTCTTTTAGATCCCTTGGAGAGAGTTGATGATAATGACATTTGATCGCTCTTCGTCCTTGAAATCTAAGCACTAGTGGCTCTAGCTGCCTCTGCCTCTGCCTCTACCTGTGTAGTAGTTGAAGTGGGATGAGAAGGATCCATCACCACAACGCTGTCCTCGAACTCTGGCAATAGTGGCAGGTGTGGACGATCAAGTGCATATAAGCTCTTCCCAACTTTGGAATTGATAAGAATCTGAATGTATGGAGCATATCCACATGATCTCTTCTGATCAGCAACTGTCCTCTTGATTGTCTCAACAATCAAATCCATCACTCGGAATCTTGTGTGGGTGTCTACATGATGCAGCATGTTGATGGAGTAACCCCTAATCATCTTGTCATCTCTAGACTTTGGCATCAAAGTATATCTCATGATGGTGTTGGTAGTGGGTAATCTAGCTTGCAAAAAGTAGATAGAGCCAAACTTTTGTGTCTCCACATAGGCAGCAGGGATAGGGTTGCACATTGGCTATGGTGTTGTGATTCATCTTGGCCTCAGAATAGACATCAAGATCTCCCTCTTATACATGTGGGTTCCTAAGATGGTAGCCCACTCATCAACAGTAGCTTGGTACCTCGTGCCTTCACTCATCCGAACTATCCTTCCATCTGGATAGAACTGAGTTGTAGAGTAAAACTGCATAATCATCTCATCATTCCATGGAGTGAACTCTTTGCCAAAAAATGCATCTATGTCAATGGCCTTGAAGTTCTCCAGCACATGAGGAAAATAGTCTTCATTCTCCTTAGTGTACTTCAAGTCCACATATCTCATGTCACTGACTGCAGGACTCTTGTCTAATAAGACAGTCTCATAAAAATCTTGCTGCTTCTTGGTGTGGAAGTGAGCATCTACAACAGTTCTCCTCCTTGTGGCATATGGATCATCAGCTCTCCATTTCCTCAGTCCAGAGTCCCTTCTCTTCTTCATACCATAGCAACTGGGTGATCATCATTGTGTTCAGGCAAATGGGGTCTCAGCTTGCTCAGCACAGCAACATCTTCCTCTTCTTCCATGGTGGAAGATCTCTTGTTCTTCTCAGCAAGAGGAATATCTCTGGTGGTCCTCTTTGTCTTGGGGGCAGATGGCTTCTTGGCAGCAGATGGCTTGGCCTTGGATGCAGTCTGACTGGTCATTGCATCAGCCATCAGCTTCTTCTTCTTGGAAGGAGGATTTGCAGCTTGTTCCTCTTCTTCCTCCTCACTTTGCTCAGGAGTTCTCACCACTGAAGTTGGTCTGGTCTTGACCTGAACTGTCTGCTTCCTCACTCTCTTCTGGCCTGCCTTCTTGGGCATGGATTTAGAAGTCTTAGGTGACTCCAGAGTGAGAGTCATACCTGCCCTAGCACTCTCTGGTGCTCTCATAGCTTCAGACCTAGCATACTCCTTCCTGACTGGCCTCTTAGCAGAAGTGGCCTCATTGGTAGATTCCCTAGCAGCTTTTTCTTTCTTCTCTTGCTGCTTCTTGGCTAGAACCTCTTCTCGGACAAAATCTGAGTCCTCTTCATCTGAGTTAAGCTTCTTCCTGACCCTTGTGGCAGCCTTGGGCAACCCATGAGAACTGGTGGTGCCTGGATCCTCTGAAGATGAAGAACTAGCTTCTGGGCTAGTGCCAGCATCCAAGTCAACACTCTGATCTCTAAAGTTGTTGTCACTGTCCTCTAAGCCTGACATACTAACTGTTGGGGATATAACCCCATGGTGAGACCCGCCCAGGAGGGGCCGGGTCATGAGGTTGATGGCTTAGCAGTGAGGCCTAAGCAGGCTGGAAGATCAAGACAAGGCCTGGAAGTGACCCGCCAGATGGGCCTGCGAAGGCCTAGAGCCGGAAGGCAACGTGTGACCCGGAGGTGTAAGCCGCCGAGAGATGGCTTGCCAGACAAGGCAAGGATAGTTAGAGATAAGGTCGGTTACTAGATGTAACCTGGCCCGGACTCTTGTAAGCCTAGGGCCTCGACCTGTGTATATAAAAGCGGGTTCCCTGGGCGGCTTAGACCACGAAACCTTTGATCGAGTACTAGGTCAAGCGAATCCGCTCCCTTGTAATCGATATCCAATCAATACAACTCAAAGCAGGACATAGGCTATTACCTCCTTCGAGAGGGGCCGAACCTGGGTAAACCTGTGTCTTTCGTCCCGATCAACCCCTTCGAGTTAACCGCCGTAGCGATGGCTTCACCCCTAAGTCCTTGCACTAGGACATCTGCCGTGATAAAACCACGACAGTTGGCGCCCACCGTGGGGTAGATGCTCGGTGGTTTGGAGTACTCGAAGGGTTCTCTCCTAGGGATCGAGGGATACGTCGTTGGCAGGATGACCAAGATTCGCCGCGGCAAGCTCTACATCGACGATGCTGGCTGGGGCCCCGAGGCCGACTCAATCGAGTACGGGTACCGGGTCCCCTTCAGGGAATTCACGTTTTCATTGGCAAGATCGGTGGATCTAAGCTCGGGCCGGACATCTGCACCAACCTCGTCGAGTCGGCCCGGCGCGCGCAACCCGCCCGGATCAACCCGGGCAGGAAGCACGTCTTCGTCAGCTTCACCCAAGGCGCGGAGCTTGAGGAAGGCTCTATGTCGCGGGAGGAAACCCTCATTTGCTCCGAGGATGAATCCTCGAGCCTAGAGGCGAAATCAATCTACCAACTTCACAATGGCGGGCTTGGGGGCTACTTTGAGGATTACCATGACCCGGAGCCCTATGAGCCGCCGAGCCAAGCCGCCGTCTTCATGGCTGGATCGGCACCGGCTTCTGGCAGCACGGCGGCTGGGACAGCGGCCGCTGGCGCAGCAGGATCCAGGTCAACCAGGCTGCCGGCTCAAGTTTTGCTGGATCTGATGAACAAACTTACAACTTTGATGGGAACCGAGGTCACATCGGAAAACCAAGCAAACCGTAATGCGGAGATCGCGAGGTTGAAGGACCAGATGACCAGGGCCCAGGAGGAAATCAACACGTTGCAAGCTCAGATGCATGTTGAGTCGGAGCGTCTCAGGGCTGAAGCTTTTCGCCTTAATCTGGATCAACAAGCCTCAGATGCAGTTTTTCGGATGAGGCATCAGACCCGCCTGCCTGATCAGTATGAGCCTAGAAATCTTTTTAACACCCCGGGAGTAGGGCCGAACGCGCCGCTTGCCGTGACCCGGACGGCGGAGGTGCCTGGGAATAGGGCGGCGACTCAGCATCGGCAGCCAGACCCGCCCCACAGGAACCAGACCCCGCCGCAGCATTTTTTGACACCACCCGATCATTATTCTAACCCGGTGGAGAACATGGTAGCAGCAGCGGTTAGGCTCAATGCGCTCCCCCTCGCTGAGGGAACACCCTTCGCGGAAGAGGCCCGGAACGCCATTGGGTATTTGCAGACAGCGGTGGCTCAACAGGAGAAGTATACTTATAGCCGGAGTCGTGTGCACTCGACCCCCATCCCGAGCCGCAGTTACAGCCGGCGTATAGAGTCGCCAGCGGCGTCGGAACCCGCCCTATGATAGCCCACCCGTCGTCGATGCTCAGGCGATCGTGGACAATGCTAGAGCTCAGCGGGAGGCGGCGGCCGCGGCTCACCAAGACCCGCCCCGGTAACACCTTCGACTTCGGTGGGAGCGGGAGTAACCTCCAGAGCTGTGGGAGTGCCGTGCTTAGTACCGGCTCTATGAAACGAGCGCCTGCCGAAAGACTTTAAGGGTCCGCGCAAAGTGCCTAATTATACGGCTGATCTGCCTCCAGAAGCTTGGATCAAGAGTTACGAGCTAGCCATGGAGATGTTAGATGTTAGTGATGCAGTCTGTGCTAAGTACTTCATCATGATGCTGGAGGGACCAGCTCGTACATGGTTAAAGGGTTTGCCACCCAATACCATTAATTCCTGGGCCGAGCTGAAAGCAAGGTTCATCAAGAATTTTCAAGGGACATGCAAGCAGCCTATGACGATCATTGATTTGGATCATTGTGTGCAGCGTGAGGATGAGTCAGCCCATCATTGGGTCCGGCGGGTCTCAACCATTATCCACTCGTCTGACAATATCACGGCAGCTCAGGTGGTTCTGATTCTAGAAAAAAATTGTCACTTTTTGCCCCTTAAGCAGAAGCTTGGACGGCTCAAGCGTTCTTGTCAAGACATGGGTGAGCTCATGGCGGCTCTCACAAAATATGCAGATTCAGACAACACGAAGGATCCCGGGTCGGATGATGAGAAGTCGGCTAAGGGTAAGAAGAATGGCAACGGCAAGGGTCAGCAGCAGAACGGAGCAGGGAATGGCAACCCAGGCATTGGTGGTAAACAGAAAAATCCGGACGGTGGGTCCTATCTGGTGGCCAATACCAACACTGGGAACAACCGTGGTAAGGGCAACGGTAAACCACCTTTCGGTAAAGGCAAGCCTTTCAACATGGAAGCAATGCTTAACGATCCCTGCCCGAAGCACAGTCTTCCTAATAAACCGTCCACTCATGCTTGGAAGGATTGCTATATCATGCAGGAGTTTCGGAACTACAGCCTTAACCAGCATCACGGTAATGGCAATGGACCGCCCGGCGGGTCAGGTTCCGGCTCTCAAGGATCCGGCTTTGGTACAGGCGGCTCAAACTCTGGTTATCAAGGTCAAGGTAACCATGGAGGTCATAATCAGCAGTCTGGTAATGGTGGTCAGCAGCAAAACAATCAATCAGGGTATCAGAGCAACCCAAAACAGCTTAGTGGAGGCCAGTATCACGTCTTTACCACGAGTCTCGATAAGCGTGATCAGAAGGTGCGCAAGAGGGCGGTTAATGCAGCCAGGCCGGGTCTTCCGCAATACTTAAAGTGGTCTGAGTACACGATATCATGGAGCAGGGAGGATCACCCGCCGCGAGTTGATAACCCGGGGCACTTGTCCCTTGTGGTAGCCCCTCAGGTTGGAGGCTACATGTTCACCAAATTGCTAATGGATGGTGGTAGTAGCATCAACATCCTTTATTATGACACTTTCCGTCGGATGAATCTGGTCGACAAGGATCTCAAGCCATCATCTACAGTTTTTCACGGTGTGGTACCAGGCAAATCGTCTTACCCAGTTGGAAAAATTGCCCTTGAGGTAGCTTTTGGAGATGAGTTCAACTATAGGGTGGAGACCTTATGGTTTGAGGTGGTTAAAATAAAGAGCCCATATCATGCTCTGTTTGGACGGACGGCTTATGCCAAATTCAAGGCTCGGCCTTGTTATGTATACTTGCAGCTCAAGATGCCTGGTTTGAAGGGGACGATTACAGTGCATGGTGATCGGAAGATTGCTCTTGAGTGCGAGGAAGGTGATGTTGCGTATGCGGAGTCAAGTTGTGCTGAGGCAGAGTTAAAGTTTTATAAAGACAATGTTGACCCGGCGGATATGACCCCGCTGAAGAAGCCCAGCACGGAATCTGACCCGCCCCTGAAGTTTGTGGCAGAAGATACCAAGTTGGTGGATTTTGTTCCTGGCGACTCATCACAATAGTTCACTATGGGGGCCAATATGGACCCCAAATAGGAAAGCGCGCTCATCGAATTCATCCGTGAGAATCGGGACATCTTTGCATGGAAACCTTCTGACATGCCGGGTGTACCGAGATAATTCGCTGAGCACCACCTTAATGTGGATCCTAAGTTTAAGCCAGTTAAGCAATTCCTCCGACGTTTCAACGAAGAGCGGCGTAAAGCTATTGGGAAAGAGGTAGCCCGACTCTTAGCAGCAGGGTTTATCGTGGAGGTTTTTCACCCGGAGTGGTTGGCTAACCCCGTGCTCGTACTTAAGAAGAACGACACATGGCGCATGTGTGTAGATTACACAGATCTCAACAAGGCTTGTCTGGTTGATCCATTTGCTCTCCCTTGTATCGACCAAATCATTGATGCAACAAAGGGTTGTGAGAGTTTATGTTTCCTGGATGCTTATTCGGGTTATTATCAGATCAACATGGCAGTCAAAGACCAAGAGAAGACGTCTTTCATCACGCCTTTTGGAGCTTTCTGCTACGTATCTATGCCTTTTGGGCTCAAAAGCGCGCAGGCGACTTATCAACGCTGTGTGCAGAACTGTCTTCATAGTCAAATTGGACGCAATGTTCATGCTTATGTGGACGATATTGTGGTCAAGTCAAGGAAGAAGGAGACTCTGCTTGACGACTTGAAAGAAACTTTTGATAACCTGCGGGTTTACAAGATGATGCTTAACCCGGCTAAATGTGTTTTTGTCGTACCTGCAGGCAAGCTTCTGGGATTTTTGGTTGCAGAGCGGGGCATTGAAGCTAACCCGGATAAAATAAAGGCCATCACCTCATTATCTAAGCCGGCGTGCATTAATGACGTCCAGCGCTTGGCGGGTCGTATTGCCGCTTTAAGCCGGTTCATAAGCCGCCTGGGCGAGAAGGCTATCCCTTTATATCAGATGATGAAGAAGACAGATGATTTTGTCTAGAGTGATGCTGCCAATGATGCGTTTGAGGCGCTCAAAAAACGGTTGGTTGAGCCGCCTGTCTTGGCTGCTCCCGTGGAAAAAGAGCCTTTGCTCCTGTACGTGGCGGCTAGTAATAAAGCTGTCAGTGCTGCAGTCGTGGTGGAGCGCAAGGAGGCAGGTAAGGACTATCCAGTCCAGCGGCCGGTTTATTACGTCAGTGAGGTTTTGACAGAATCCAAACAAAGGTATCTGCAGTGGCAAAAATTGGTGTTTGGAGTGTTCATGGCAAATTGCAAATTGAAGCATTATTTCCTTGGACATCCAATCACGGTGGTCAGCTCTGCTCCTTTGGGAGATATTATTCAAAATAGAGAGGCCACCGGCAGGATTGCTAAGTGGGCGATTGAACTTGGGCCTCTTAAATTGAGGTATGTGCCTCGAACAGCTATCAAGTCTCAGGCCCTGGTGGATTTTATAAACGACTGGACGGAGTGCCAAGCACCTGAAGAGAAGCCGGACAATATCTATTGGACAATTCACTTTGATGGATCCAGGCAGTTGGAAGGCGCGGGGGTTGGAGTTGTTTTAACTTCCCCTAGAGGTGACAAGTTATGTTATGTGTTAAGGCTAATGTTCCCTTGTACTAACAATGCAGCTGAATATGAAGCTTTGCTTCATGGGCTTCGTGTGGCCAAGGAGATGAATTTGAGTCGGGTCAGATGTCTCGGTGACTCAGACCTGGTGGCTCAGCAAGTTTCTGGCACATGGGATTCCAAGGATCCTCGTATGGCGGCTTATCATCAGGCGGTTGATGTTATCGCTGGTCATTTCAAGGGTTATCAGGTAGATCATATTGATCGTCGGAAGAATGAGGCGGCTGATGCGTTATCAAGACTGGGGTCTCAGCGTAAGCCGGTGCCACCTAATGTGTTTCTGGACGTGTTGCACCACCCGTCGGTCAAGTTACCTTCTGAGGAGGATCTTGCTATACCTGACCCGGAAGGACAATTGGTGGCGGCTCTCCGCGCTATCCCTGATTGGACGCTGCCTTACCTGGCATATCTGACTCGTGGCGAGTTACCCGAGAACGATACTTTGGCACGGAAAATCATAAGGCGGTCTAAGTCCATGACTATTGTCAATGGTGAGTTGCACAGATGCAGCGTGACTGGCGTTTTTCAACGGTGCATTTCTCTGAAGGAGGGCCTTGAAATCTTGCAAGAGATACATGCTGGCAATTGTGGACATCACGCCGGGTCAAAATCCTTGGTGGCCAAAGCTTTTCGGCATGGTTTCTACTGGCTGACAGCTCATGCAGATGCAGAGAAATTGGTTAGCAAATGTGATGGGTGTCAAAAATTTGGACGACTTGCCCATGTGCCGGCTCAAGAGTTGCGGATGATTCCAATCACCTGGACGTTTGCGGTCTGGGGGCTTGATATGGTTGGACCTTTCAAGAGGTCTAAAGATAAGAAGACCCACCTCTTGGTGGCGGTTGATAAATTTACTAAGTGGGTGGAGGCAGAGACGGTCAGTAAGTGTGACGCAGCAACAACAGTTCAGTTCATCAAAAAGCTGATCTTTCGTTTTGGTTACCCTCACAGTATCATTACTAACAATGGTACAAATCTGTCCAAGGGGGCTATGAAAGAGTTCTGTGACAGTGAGCACATCCGCTTTGATGTTTCTTCTGTGGCTCATCCACAGTCTAACGGTCAAGCAGAGCGTGCTAACCAGGAAATTCTCAGAGGGATAAAACCCCGGCTTATGGTTCCTTTGGAACGAACACTGGGTTGTTGGGTGTAGGAATTACCTTCAGTTCTTTGGAGCATCAGAACCACCCCCAACAGGTCAACAGGCTACACGCCTTTCTTCATGGTTTATGGCGCAGAAGCTGTTCTCCCCAGTGATATCCGTCATGACTCGCCTAGGGTGGCGGCTTACGTTGAAACTAATAATGAGACGGCGCGTCAGGACGCTTTGGATGCTTTGGATGAAGAACAGGATCTTGCACCAGCACGGTCGACGATTTACCAGCAAGATCTGCGTCGCTATCATAGCCGCAGAGTCAAGACCCGTACATTCCAAGAAGGCGACTTACTGATCCGGCTGATTCAAGACCAGTCAGATATGCATAAGTTGTCACCTCCCTGGGAAGGACCTTTTGTGATCAGCAGAAATATCAACAACGGTTCCTATTATCTCATTGATATACGAGAGAGCGACAAGTCACGCACTTCTGGGGAGGAAACTGCCAGGCCGTGGAACATTGCTCATCTTCAGCCATACTACACTTGAGCCACCGGCTCTCATCAATGTACATACTTCTGTCATTGTATATACCACTTTTTATAATATAATAAAGCCAGCATCCCTATAATTCGGGGCCTCTGCCATTTTCCTGCACCAAGTTTTGTGCAAAGAGTTGATTCTTCATAAGGTCACTTGGGGGCTTCCAACCCACCGGGTTTAGCTTTCGAACCCTCTTGACCGGCTTTATATGCCATATTTGAGTTAAACCTTCCTGTTCGCAACTTGCTACTCCGCCAAGTGACCCGCCGAACGTTTGATAGTCAATCTTTTTTAAGAACCTGAACTTGTCAAAGTTAAACCGGCGGCTTATGTCACGTGAGAGCCGGCTTACAGAGAGCGAGGATAAACTCACCTATTTGTTGTAGTCTCTCCGCTATGTGGCCCGTTCGTACTCTTAACAGTCAATCTTTTTTAAGACCCTGAACTAGTTAAGGTTAAAACGATGGATTTATGTCACGTGAGAGCCGACTTATGGGATTTTAGGCATTCATGCCTAGCTTCTTGCAAGCACAAAATTTGAGTTTTTTCTAAAACTTAAGAGTTGATCTCTTTGGGCTGTGCCTTCAAAGCCGCCTAAATTATACTACAAGCTATACATGTATTTTCTGCTTGTTATTTTGCAGGAGTTTTTCATGATGAGATCCTAAGTTTCTAGGTAATCCCGGCTTAGTATTGCTCATGGAGTATAACCCGCCAGTGGGAATCAATGAATTAATATTGAGGCATATAATCATGTCAAAACATTCACACTGGAAATTTTTTGAACGGCTGGCATATGAGTTGAAGAAGCTCAAAACGTGCACGAAGGCACGGCACAGGCAATCAAGTTTTCACTACGGCTATTACATGGCTCCAGAGGGCCCAAAATGTTTGACTCAAGTTTTTTTGCACCAGTTATAGCCCGGCGGCTCAACATTGTCCGGGTTAACTTCATTGGAGACTAGCTCTTCGCCTAGCTCGTCGACGGGTCATCCTGCGTCGGGTCTTCATTTTCCTGGATCTGAAGGTTGTCCACATCCAGTTGCAATTGAGTAAAGCTTCAAATTCAGCTTCGTCATGCAAGATTGGAGACGGGTCAACATCAGGGGCAAAGATGTGCTTACGATGTTAAGGAGTCAGGTCCTTCGGCTCAAATGTGGGCGCCCGGACTCGCGCGTTGTTGTTGTCATAAGCCGCCCGGTATGTCTTCAGATTAGCTTCTGTGGCTAACTGGCTGGCCAATACTCGAGACGCTCTGAAGCAACGAGCGTAGTCATCTTGATTGAATTCTGACCCGTCGGCCTTCAGCTATGGGAAATCTCCCATCATCTCCTCCGGGTTAAGCTCCGGCGCATATGCCAAAGCCCGGCTTAAAGCAGATAATGCGCCCTTGCGGGCGGCTGATTTCTTCATCTCTTCAAAATGCTTAGGGACGGTGGAGAGGCACTTCAGCGCATCCTTGATCATCTTTGGAACCCCTTTTTCACCAAACACAGCCCTGATGGTGAAAAGGCTTCCAGCGTACAGCTGTTCAGTGAAGGCATATAAAGCCTTCAGCTTCAACAAGCTATTATCTGGAAGCTGGCGAGTTCGTTGGCCTGCAAACAGATCAAATTTGTAAGTCGCCAGGCAAGTCTATAAGCATATTTGAAAAAGAATACTCATAACATAGTCAGCAATGCTTACCGAAGACAGCTTCAGTCATCCGGGCTATATGGCGCTTCAAGCTGGACAACTCTTCGGTAACAGGCTTAAGACGACCCTCGGCATCTTCGACACGTTTGGTCAAGGCGGCTTGAGTAGCTTCAGCAGTTTGTTTGTATACCTCACAGTATGCCTTGATCTTTTCCAGTTCTATTGACGAGAGCCGCCACTTTGTGTCAGCTTCGGCTCGGGCGTCTTCTTGCAATGCCAGGTTCTTGCTAAGATCGGCCATACTAGACTTGGCAACATTTAAAGCCTCCTGCACAAGACAAATTGTCCACAGCAAATTTATCAATTTTAAACCGCCAATCCGACTTATAATAGTACTTGGAGGTACTGCAGAGGGTTGTTACAAGTCTCAAGCAGATTGCAAGCAATATACTTGAAACTTGGGGGCTACAAGTTGGTATGTTCAAATCTACAAATTATTGAAGACCCGGCTTATCTTTGAGAACATAAGCTGGCTCTTGGGGGCTAAGTAAGGATATACGGAGAGTAGAAAAGTGGAAGTACCTCGTATTTTCTCTTCATCATGCCAACTAAATTGGCCTCCATGTCCCGGCTGGCAGCGAGGCGGCTCAGATATCCCGAGTGCAGCTCGTCAGCAGTAAGCTTCTCCAGGTTAGGAAGATCAAGCTTGGTCTTCTCCTTTTCAGGAGAAGGCGCCTCATCTTTGCTGATGTGTTTAGTTAGCACATTGGAAGGAGCTGGAGTTGTATAGGCTGTGCTGGTGATGGTAACCTCTTCTTTAGGAGCAGTCACATCTTGAGCTGTCTGCAGAGGGCTAGGCAGCTTAGGATCAGCCTCCAGGTTACTTTCACGAATCAAAATATCAATATCCGCCGGCTCAGTAGGCTGGGGAGTGTCGTCATGGGCGCCTTGATCAGTTTCAGAGGGCTCGACTTGAACTCCAGGAGCGCCAAGATTCGGGTTCTCCGGCTCTGAGACATCCGGACGGGAAGATGACCCGCTAAGTTTCCTTTTCTTATCCTGGGCCCTGCGAACAAAGATTTCATTGTTAGTTATATGCAAGGACAGAATAGTAAAAAGCAGAAAGGGGATGCAAAGAAATTTACCCCGGGTTGATAACAAGGGGAGGCGGTTTGGAGGCGGTTGAGTCGCCATACGAAGGAGGTGACTCCTGACACAGTTAAATTAAGTAGTATGAGCAAGTGACAGCACAAGACTAATATGCAGAAGTGAAAATATAAGTTATGAAATACCTCGATGCGACGTTTCCGACGAGCCGGAGTGTCAGGTAAGCCGGCCACCAGGTCTTCAGAGCTGCCGCTCTGGGTCTGACGTCTAGCGTCATGTTGCTGCTTCTTCAAAAGAAAGTCGGGATCCAAATGAGCAAGCGGATGTGAAAACTTTACTTTCCGGATGACCCGCATACTTTCTCTCTTGGCAAGGATTCTGAGTCGGAGGAGATGGTAGTTACCTCTACTGCGCCGGCTTGGCTTGTCTCCGCGTTGGCCTGAGAGGAGTCAGCGTCAATAAGTTGCATGAAAAGATGGCCAAGAGAGTCAAGTTCTACCTCCGAGTCATCCAGCTCGAGCAGATCCTGAGCCGACGGTTTCTTCTTATGAGCCGGGGCACGGGCTTTGGTTGCCTTGCTTTTCTTCTTTTCGGAGGAGGAGGTTATTGTTCCAGAAAGAAGAGTCGGCGTGCATATAATACATGCATTGGCAGAGGGGTTAAATAAAGTAGAGTGCGAAATCTAAAGGAAAGGAATGAAAAGTTAAAGTAAAGTCTTACTTCCGGAGCTGGGTTCAGAGCATAAAAGGGGCTTAACCCCGTCTTGTTGCAAACTTCTTGCGGTTCTCCCAGCAAAGATTTGACGATTGCATTGAGGTCCTGGTCTGTCAGGGGTGTCTGGTTGAAGCGCTGGGCATCATTCACCTCACCAGTATATTGGCACATTAAGCCGTTACGGCGGCTCAGCGGTAGAATTCTCCAACAAACCCAGCAGCGGGTCAGATCAACACCAGTTAACCCGTTGGCTAACAGGGCCCTTATCTTTGAAAACGTTGTACCGTATTGGGCGTGTTCAGTGGCAGTTAGCCGGTCTAGAAGTTCGCTGTCGGTGCAAAGCCGGTAGGGACGATAACCCGGCAGTGGATTCTCTCCGGCCAGAGAAGTGTCTTTGCAGTAAAACCAAGTATGATTCTAGTCCTTGGGGTGGCTAGGCAGAATCGCCACAGGAAAGGACACATCCATCCACCTCTGAATAGAAACACCACCGAGTGCAAGGCTTGGCCCATCAGCAATTTCGGTTTGGTGGTTGATATAGAAAAAAAATCCCTGAAGAGTTCAACGGACGGCTCTTCTTGCAGATATACTTCACAGAAAATCTGGAACTGGCACAAATTGGTAACAGGGTCGGGGCCAATGTCTTGAGGGTGCAGCTTGTAAAAGTTTAGTGCATCCCGGAAGAACTTTGATCCGGGCGGTGAGAAGCCACGGAGAAGATGGTCTTTGAAAACGATAACCTCCCCATCCCTGGGTTTGGGAGTAATTTTAGCGCCCGGGACACGCCAGTGGATGACGTCCTGAGCCGGCAAAACTCCCATGACAACAAAGTCATTGAGAATCTCCTTAGTGACCCCGGAGCCTACCCAATCACAAGAGGCGGGGGTTTTAGCCATAGCGGCGGGTTAAAAGGCTGTGGAAGGGCATGAAAATGTGGCAGGTTAAAAATGCTGCATGACCAGAACAACTATGATTCTTAAACGACAACGTTACTATTAAGCTATGAGCGGCCGCCGATTACAAGAATGAGGCAGATTACATCGCTACAAGGACAGCCGGCAGGATGATGGCGGGTCAAATTGATAGTAAGATATTGAAAATATTGCTAAGTGTGGACAAGCAAGTTCCACCAATTACGGTTGCAGTTGCAAGATCTACAGACGAAGAAAAAAGGAAAATATTTCCTAAACCTAAAAATGACAACGAAGAACAGGCAAGTTCGTATGAGGGTGCCGGTGAAGAAACAATCTACACTGAGTGTGGAATAGGTACTAAACGGTTGAGCATTTTGACCTATGGTCTCGGAACCGAAGAGGAGTATTTCTTTTATGATCTAAAGCAAGTGCTCCGACGAGCGGCAGCGGGCTCGAAGAAACCCGATGAACTAATGCAGATCTAAAGGGGGAAGACGATGGAACCTGGAGGATGCAGAAGGAGCGGGCGAACACCGGAGAGCTCTGGACACAGTCAGGGTGATGCAGCGGCCTTTGTTGAGGACGACGGCGAGGTCCAAACGGCGCAGAGGAGCTTCGGCTGCGCGAGCGTCTGGAGGAAGAAGAAGACTGAGGCGGCGATGGGGGAAAGTGAAAAGGATAGGACCCCACGCGCCGATTTATAAGGGGGGTGGAACAGCAATAGTCTGGCGTGGGAATCGAGGAGACAAAATGATGATTGACCAAGAAAATGTCTCGATTCTCGGGTTGACTAGTTAATGCAAAGATCCGTTGTGACGTCATTAAGATCTTTTTGATTTATCAGAGATGACGTCATTTGTTTTCACATGGCAGGTCATGAAGATTTATTACAGGTCAGGTGATTATATAGACTGCAAGACTCGCCAACTAGAGGACTTGAAGATTGACATGAACAAGTTCAAATCAATCTGGGGCCTAATGTTGGGGATATAACCCCATGTTGAGACCCGCCCAGGAGGGGCTGGGTCATGAGGTTGACGGCTTAGCAGTGAGGCCTAAGCAGGCTGGAAGATCAAGACAAGGCCTGGAAGTGACCCGCCAGATGGGCCTGCGGAGGCCCAGAGCCGGAAGGCAATGTGTGACCCGGAGGTGTAAGCCGCCGGGAGACGGCTTGCCAGACAAGGCAAGGATAGTTAGAGATAAGGTCGGTTACTAGATGTAACCCGGCCCGGACTCTTGTAAGCCTAGGGCCTCGACCTGTGTATATAAAGGCGGGTTCCCTGGGCGGCTTAGACCACAAAACCTTTGATCGAGTACTAGGTCAAGCGAATCCGCTGCCTTGTAATCGATATCCAATCAATACAACTCAAAGCAGGATGTAGGCTATTACCTCCTTCGAGAGGGGCCGAACCTGGGTAAACCTGTGTCTTTTGTCCCGATCAACCCCTTCGAGTTAACCGCCGTAGCGATGGCTTCACCCCTAAGTCCTTGCACTAGGACATCTGCCATGATAAAACCACGACACTGACCCTGTGAATAGATATAGATGAATAGAAGGGATGACCATCACAAAACACAGATGGTTTTTGCAAATTTGAACTCAAATTCTTAAATTTAATTTTCAGCTAAGTGTGTTTCAGTTCCACTGAATCAAAAATTTCGGAGCCACCGAGATGTAATCTCTCCTCAACAGAAACTTGGCCACTCATTCCGGTTGCACCGAAACAATTAACTCGGTTTCTGATGGAGTCCGGGATTAAGGGGTCCTCGGGATGCTGACCTATCTCAAGTGGGCCGAACTAATAAGGTACTCGGTGGTTGCTGTGGGGGGGACCGAACTATACGGGGCTCCGTGGTTAGGAAGGAAATATCAGGTGCCGTGGTGCGTCCGTCAAGTAACGGATGGGTGTGTTTAAACCCTCGGTAGCAACCGACTACATGTAACCCTAGGTACCCCTTCGTAGGAGGACAAGTCAACTCATCTAGGGTTTAGCTCATTTGATCTCGAGGTAGATCAACTCTATAACCATCATACTCATCAATATAATCAAGCAAGACGTAGGGTTTTACCTCCTGACGAGGGCCCAAACCTGGGTAAACATCGTCTCCTTTGTCCCCTGTTAACCATCGATCCCAGATTCATAGTTCGGGACCCCCTACCCGAGATCCGCCGGTTTTGACACCGACATTCATGCTTTCATTGAGAGTTCCAGTGTGAATCGCCGAAATATCGATGGCTTGCTTAATCATTAGCGATGAAGTCTATAACAAGGACATCTTCGTTCCTGGTCAGATGTTTGCTTTCGGAAGCATCGTGCTCCATGCCGATCCCGCCGGCCGCCTCGGCCAGATCGGAAGTTTTACCCCCGGTCAAGAAGTCAGGTTTGAGAACCTAGAGATCATCGCCGACTCCCGGGGAGATCTCGTTTTAACAAAGCCCTCTGCCCTCCTGGAAGGGCCCACGAGCCCTGACGCCTTGACTTCGGGAGCGGGAAGCCTCGCCACTGGGGCGACTTCGGTCTCTAGTTCGGCCTTAAAGCCTAACCCGGTCGATATGTCTGAGTCTGCCACGGCCGCATATAGCTCGGGGGCATCCTCGAACGACCCCAGGGCGATGACGCCGCAAGCCGACTCCACGCGCGCGTGTAACGCCAACTCCGCCGAAGTCTCAGCGCTGGATGAGCTGCTCGGTCGGATTCAAGCCTTGGGCATGACCGACGGCCGACCGTCGGTTTACGACAAGATCGGGCTGAGGCCCGACGACAGGGAAATTCACGTCCCACTGGTAACACACTTGGTCGCCACCGTAGAATGCCCAGCCGGAAGTATGTCCCTCCGACCAACGGAGTTAAAAACGGTTTACATCCCGATCTCCGGTCACCCGGACCCTTCTCACGGCTCGGAATCCAGACTCCCTCCGGGTACCGATTCGAGACTGGCAGCCGATCTAGCGCACAATCCAGAGTCCACGCAGCAAGGCGCCACCGGTGCCACACACTCCAAACCCGTCGCGCCTAACCCCACGATGATACTAAACACGGCCGTCAGTGCGCCGGACGTGCACCTCGCTGGGGCGCGAAATTTTTCCCCACCCACCACCCAGATCGAGCGTTTTCCAAGCGCAGGAGAGCCCGGCACAATGGGCTTACGGGAGGTCAAACAACAGCCAGGGGAATTGGTCCATCATTTTTGGGCCAGATTCCTCCTCAGCAAAGACAGGATGGAGGGACGTAACGGCCAGGAGATGATCGCAACCTTCCGTCGCAATTGCCATGACGAAAGAATTCTCAACGCCCTTGCTCGGCGCCGCATTCAAAATTTCTCCGAGTTGACGGACCTGGTACGAAAGTACTGCGCCATGGAAAGTGCATGGAAAGCACAACAATTGTACATGGAGCCAGTCCATGCCAAACAACCTAAGGGAGTTCAGAAGAGGCTCATACACCCGCAACGGCCGGCCAAACATGCACCCGCCGAGAAAAGGAATAAATACCATACAAAAGAAAGAACCGTCCTTGATGGACTATTGGACACGCCATACCCCATACACTCTGCTTCGCTAAACGCAAACCCGACTCACAGCCTCCGAGCTTGCTGGGTCATTAGGCAAGTCGCGAAGAGCGGAGAGGCTATCCTTGCGGCCCCACCGCAGGGCAGATGTTCAGCAACACCACATGAAAACAACGCCGAGGTCCTAACGATCTACGAGACATTTTTCTCCAAAGGTCAGAGGAAGAGAGCTCTTCGAGAGCTCGATCAGATACACCAGGTGGAAGCAAGGAAATCATGGGCAAATACACCGATAACTTTCGGCGAGGATGACCAACCGATAACCCGCACAGAGAAAACACCTGCCGCCCTGGTCCTCAACCCAACAATAGATGGCTTCAGGTTGTACAAGGTACTAGTGGACGGTGGCAGTGGTCTAAACCTTATCTACGAGGACACATTAGACAAAATGCAGTTCGATAGATCTCGAATCGAACGAAGCAGCACAACTTTTCGAGGAATCGTCCCCGGAAAAGAGGCACGCTGTACAGGACGAGTCACCCTCGATGTAGTATTCGGCACTCTCGACAACTACAGATCTGAAGAACTTCCTTTTCATGTCGTGCCCTTTCACAGTGGCTATCATGCCCTCTTAGGGCGCGACACCTTCACAAGATTTTAGGCCATACCACACTATTGTTATATGAAGCTCAAAATGCTAGGACCCAACGGTGTGATCACAGTTATAAGTGACACGGATAGAGCCCTTCGGGCTGAAAATAAACAGCATCGCTTGCCCTCGAGGCACTAGCTGAGACCCTCTCCGCACAGGAACTGACCACACTCCGTTCTATTGTAGATAAGGATGACGTGATTCTCGGGAAAAGTCCCAAATCCACATCGTTCAAACCTATAGATGAAATCATAAAACTTCAGGTACACCCAACGGACCCCAACAAAACGGCGTCCATCAGAGCTCAGCCGGACCCCACGGTTGATGAAGCACTGCGCACATTCTTGCGCGAAAATTGGGACATATTTGCCTGGCACCCGTCAGACATGCCAGGAGTCCCACGAAGGCTGACAGAACACAATCTGAACATAATCGCCGGCTTCAAGCCGGTCAAATAGGCGCTACGCCGATTTATAGAACCCAAGCGTCAAGCTATGGGCGAACAACTTGCCAAACTACATGAAGCCAGATTCATTAGAGAAATCGAACACCCCGAGTGGTTGGCAAATCTTGTCATGGTGCCGAAGAAAAAAAAATCCTAGCGGCTTTGCGTTAGTTTCAAAGACCTCAACAAAGCCTGCCCTAAGGATCCTTTCCCTTTACCCGCATTGACCAGATCATCGACGCCACTGCCGGACACGACTCACTTTGCTTCCTCGATGCTTATTCCGGATACCATCAGATCAAGATGAAGGAGTCCGATCAAGCAGCAACCGCCTTCATTACCCCCTATGGGCCATTCTGCTTTAACACAATGCCTTTCGGGTTAAAAAACGCAGGTGACACATACCAGCGCATGATTCAGACATGTCTGGAAAAACAAATCGGCAAAACCGTCGAGGCGTACGTAGACGACGTGGTCATCAAGACTAAACACGTCAGTCAGTTGGTGGAGGACCTTGGTCAAACCTTCGCTAGTCTGCGGGAGTACGAGATACGGCTCAACCCAGACAAATGTGTCTTCGGAGTCCCTGTCGGTAAACTGCTCGGATTCATTGTCTCCCACAGGGGAATAGAGGCCAATCCGGCCAAGATCCGAGCTCTATCCGAACTAGCGATCCCCACGGAGTTAAAACACATTCAAAGACTAGCAGGCTGTGCGGCGGCGCTAAGCCGCTTTATCTCCCATCTTAGTGAAAAGGCTCTGCCACTCTACAGGTTGTTGAAACGAACCTAAAACTTCGAGTGGACTGATGAAGCAGCAGCCGCGCTGGAGGAAATCAAGACACTGCTGGCTACTAACCCCATACTAGCAGCCCCTGGTACTGGTGAACCGATGCTGCTATACATCTCAGCCACCAACCAGGTCGTCAGTGCGGTCCTCGTGGTAGAACGGGAGGCCGAGGGCCACAAATTCCGGGTATAGAAACCAGTCTATTACGTATCGGAAGTGCTTACTCCGTGCAAGTCCAGATACCCACATTATCAGAAGATAGCCTACACAGTGTTCATGACATCACGCAAGCTAAGACACTATTTTCAAGAGTGTTCGGTCATGGTGGCCTCCAAGGCACCCCTGAATGATATAATCAACAATAGGGACCGACCGCATAGCCAAATGGGCCATCGAACTCCTCCCATTCAAAATCAATTACAAGCCACGCCGAGCTATTAAATCTCAGATGTTGGCCGATTTTCTTGCTAAATGGACGAAGGCCGAGCTCCCCAGAGAATACATCACATACTCACACTGGACAATGTACTTCGACGGATCAAAGACACTTGCCGGACTGGGGGCTGGAGTTATCCTCACATCCCCCATTGGAGACAATATCCGATATGTACTACAGATAATGTACGTCGACTCAAACAATGCGACCGAGTATGAGGCACTGTTGCACGGACTTCGGATGGCAACATCAATGGGTGTACAACGGCTCGAAGTACGGAGAGACTCTAATCTCGCCATCTCGTAAATCAATGGCGAATTTGATGCTAAAAACCCAAAAATGGCAGCTTACAGAAATGTCGTCCTCAAGATATCCGCCCGGTTCGAAGGGCTAGAATTCCATCATGTCTCCAAAGACAGCAATCAAGCTGCTGATGTCCTCGCCCGCATGGGCGCCAAACGCGACCCCGTCCCTAAGAACACCGTCCTAGAGAAGCTCTTCAAGCCCTCCGTGGTGTGGCTGGACGACGGCAAGGACACTATAGCTAATGGAGCAGAACAGGTCATCCCCCCCATAGTCGAACCAGATGAGCAAATCATCAGCGGTTTCGCAATTGAAGAAACACCCTCAGCCCACGAGGTCATGGCAGTAATCGCACAACGGACAGAATCCTTCCTTAACTACCTTTTACACAAAGAACTCCCCGACGACCAGACGGAGGCGAGACGCATAATCCGGCGATCAAAAGCCTACAAGGTCCATGAAGGAGAATTATACAAAAAAAGCACTACTGGAGTCCTCCAACGGTGCATACTCGAAGAAGAAGGAAAGAAGCTCTTGGCAGATATGTTGGAAATATGCCCTAGAGGCAATAATAAATTAGTTATTATTATATTTCCTTGTTCATGATAATCGTTTATTATCCATGCTATAATTGTATTGATTGGAAACTCAAATACATGTGTGGATACATAGACAACACTGTGTCCCTAGTAAGCCTCTAGTTGACTAGCTCGTTGATCAAAGATGGTTAAGGTTTCCTGGCCATTGACATGAGATGTTATTTGATAACGGGATCACATCATTAGGAGAATGATGTGATGGACAAGACCCAAACTGTAAACGTAGCATTTGATCGTGTCAGTTTATTGCTATTGTTTTCTGCATGTCAAGTATCTGTTCCTTTGACCATGAGATCATGCAACTCACTGACACCGGAGGAATACCTTGTGTGTATCAAACGTCGCAACGTAACTGGGTGACTATAAAGGTGCTCTACAGGTATCTCCGAGGGTGTCTGTTGGGTTGGCATGGATCAAGACTGGGATTTGTTACTCTGTGTGACGGAGAGGTATCTCAGGGCCCACTCGGTAATACAACATCACAATGAGCCTTGCAAGCAATGTGACTAAAGTGTTAGCCACGAGATCTTGTATTACGGAACGAGTAAAGAGACTTGCCGGTAACGAGATTGAACTAGGTATAGAGATACCGACGATCGAATCTCGGGCAAGTAACATACCGAAGAACAAAGGGAACAGCATACGGGATTAACTGAATCCTTGACATAGAGGTTCGACCGATAAAAGATCTTCGTAGAATATGTAGGAGCCAATATGGGCATCCAGGTCCCGCTATTGGTTATTGGCCGTAGAGGTGTCTCGGTCATGTCTACATAGTTCTCGAACCCGCAGGGTCTACACACTTAACGTTTGGTGACGATTAGTATAATTGAGTTATTATGTTGGTGACCGAAAGTTGTTCGGAGTCCCGGATAAGATCCCGGACATGACGAGGATCTCCGGAATAGTCCGGAGGTAAAGATTGATATATGTGATAATAGTGTTTTGATCTCTGGAAGGGTTCCGGAGTTCACCGGAAGGGGTTCCGGATGTTTACCGAAGTGTTCGGGTGCAGCAACACTTTATATGAGCCAAAGGGATAAAGCCCACAAGGTATTGGAAAGTGCAAAAGTAGTTTTGCTGCCGCGTAAGCGGTACTACCGCTTGGTGAAGCGGTACTACCGCCGGAGCGGTACTACCGCTTGTGTGAAGCGGTACTACCGCTTGTGTGCGGCTGTGCACGGTTCGGCAGGGATCCGAGTTGGACTCTTTCCCTGCGGGCCAAACCGACCTTGTGCGGGCAAAACCGACCCGGAGGAGGCTTTTACTCCAAGTTTAGACCCCAAGGCTCAACATATAAATAGAGGGGCAGGGCTAGCACACGGGACACATCAAGATTTCCCCAAGCCGTGTGCGGCAACCCTAACCCTCTAGTTCCTCCGTCATAATCTCCGTAGCGCTTGGCGAAGCCCTGCAGAGATTGTTCCTCACCACCATCACCACGCCGTCGTGCTGCTGGAACTCAACCACTACTTCACCATCGCTCGCTGGATCGAGGAGGTGAAGGCGTCATCAAGCCGTACGTGTGTTGAACGCGGAGGTGCCGTCCGTTCGGCACTAGATCGGAAGGATCGTGATTGGATCGCGGGACGCTCGGCGATTTGGATCGCGAAGACGTTCGACTACATCAACCGCGTTTATTAACGCTTCCGCTTAGCGATCTACAAGGGTATGTAGATTCACTCTCCCTCTCGTAGATGCTCATCACCATGGATAGATCTACAAGGGTATCGAACCAGTAGGAGGATCACCAACACTACGTAAACAACACCTGCACACAAAGAACAACTACTTGCAACCCGATGCGAAAGAGAGGTTGTCAATCTCTCTACAGTAAAAAGATAGATTAGGATATGATAGATTGGATAGATAGATCTCTCAAGAACACAAAATAAAAAGGGCAAATAAAAAGTGCAGCAAGGTATTTTTGGGTTTTGGAATAATAGATCTAAAAACATAAGCGGCAAAAAGATACTCCCTCCATTCCATAATGTAGTGCATATCGATATTTTAAAAAGTCAAACTTCATCAACTTTGACCAAGTTTGTGGAAATAAACAATTACATCTAGAATGCTTAACATATATCATTGGATTCATCATAAGATGTAGTTTCATATTATATATATTTGGTATTATAGATATAAATAGTTTTGTCTATAAATTTGGTCAAAGTTGGCAAAGTTTGAGTTTTCAAAAAATCTATATGCACTACATTATGGAACGGAGGGAGTAGATCGGAAAGCAATATGTTGGAAAAGTAGACCCGGGGCCGTATGATTCACTTGTGGCTTCTCTCATGAGTATAGCACACGGTGGGTGAACAAATTACTGTTGGGCAATCGATAGAAGATCAAATAATCACGACGGTATCCAAGGCGATGATCATTATATAGGCATCACGTCCAAGATTAGTAGACCGAAACGATTCTGCATCTACTACTATTACTCCACACATCGACCGCTATCCAGCATGCATCTAGTGTATTAAGTCCATGGAAAAACGGAGTAATGCAATAAGAACGGTGACATGATGTAGACAAGATCTATTCATGTAGGAATAGACCCCATCTTGTTATCCTTAATAGCAACGATACATGCGTGCCTCACTGCCCCTTTTATTACTAGGAGAGGACACCGCAAGATCGAACCCATCACAAAGCACCTCTTCCCATGGCAAGAAAAATCGATCTAGTTGGCCTAACTAAACCAAAGATTCAAAGAAGAAATACGAGGCTATAAGTAATCATGCATATAAGATATCAAAGAAGACTCAAATAATATTCATGGATAGAAACTCATCATGAACTCAAAATTCATCGGATCCAAACAAACACACCGCAAAAGTTTACATCAAATAGATCTCCAAAAGACTATTGTATTGAGAATCAAAAGAGAGAGATGAAGCCATCTAGCTACTGCCTACGGACCCGTATGTCTATGGTGGACTACTCACGCACATCGGAGAGGCACCAATGAGGATGATGAACCCCTCTGTGATGGTGTTAGATTGGATCTCGCGGTTCTAGAACTTGCGGCGGCTGGATGTGTTTTTCGTCGACTCCCTTAGGGTTTCTGAAATATTTGGGAATTTATAGGCATCAGAGGCGGTGGAGAGGCGTCCTGAGGAGGGAACAACCCATCAGGGCGTGCCTGGTTGTGGTCTCCTCGGCCCTCCTCCCTGGTACTTCTTTGGCCTAATGGATGTCTTCTGGCCCAAAAAAATCTCCAAAAAGTTTCGTCGCGATTGGACTCCATTTGGTACTGATATTCTGCAAAGTAAAAAACAAGCAAAAACAGCAACTGGCACTTTGGCACTATGTCAATAGGTTAGTCCCAAAAAATGATATAAAGTTGCTATAAAATAATTGTAAAACATCCAAGAATGATAATATAACAACATGGAACAAGCAAAAATTATAGATACGTTGGAGATGTATAAGCATCCCCAAGCTTAATTCCTACTCGTCCTCGAGTAGGTAAATGATAAAAACAGAATTTTTGATGTGGAATACTTCCTAACATGTTCATCACATATTCTTTTCTTTTGTAGCATGGACATTTGGACTTTTAGATGGTTCAAAGAAATAGTCTAGTTTTAACATAATGACTTTAATACTCAAGCATGCCAACAAGCAACCATGTCTTTCAAAATATCAACACTAAAGAAAGTTATCCCTAGCCCATCATGCTCAATCATTGATCCATTCATGAAACACACTCAAATATTAACTACACCCAATGCACAAGTATGATCATAGTACCCCCTAGTTGGTGCTTTATAAGGGAAGATGGAGACTCAAATTAAAAATAAAAATTGCATAAAGTAAATAGATAGGCCCTTCGCAGAGGGAAGTAGGGATTTGTAGAGGTGCAAGAGCTCAAAGTTTAAATTGAGAGAGAAAAATATTTTGGGTGGCATGCCTTTCCTGTCAACGAAAACGACCGAGTAGTTCTCAATACTTTCCATGCTAGATACATCATAGGCGGTTCCCAAACATAAAATAAAGTTTATTCCTTTTTCCACCATTCTTTCACAATCCATGGCTAGCCTTATCCACGGTTGACATCCATACCAACACTTTCCAAGGAATTTATTATTTGACAACATAAAGTAAATTTCTTTTTCATTTCGGGACTGGGCATCCCTATTACTGTCGTACTCCCGTGCAATGACAAGTGAATAAACACTCATCTTGAGAATAACACATCTAGCATGGAAAAATATTGGACACCCCCTACCGTTTCATGAGCGGTACGAGCAAACAAAAAGGAAATTCATTTTGAAAATTAGAGATGGAACATACAAATTTGCTTAGAACGGCAAGGAAATACCGCATATAGGTAGGTATGGTGGACTCATAAGGCAAAACTGGGTTTAAAGATTTTGGATGCACAGGTAGTATTTCCACTTAGTACAAGTGGAGGCTAGCAAATAGATTGAGAAGCAACCAACCAAGAAGCAAAAATTCACATAAACGGGCATTAAGCATAACTAACACCGAATAATGCACCATAAGTAGGATGTAATTTCATTGCATAACTATTGAATTTCGCGCTTGCATAGGGAATCTCAAACCTTAACACCAATATTCTTACTAAAGCATAATTACTCACCAACATGACTCACATATCACTATCATCATGTCTCAAAACTATTACAAGGAACCAAGTTTAATTTGTCCAATTATCTTCATGAAAGTTTTCATTATATCCCTCTTGAATATCTATCACTTTGGGACTAGTTTCATATATTGCCATTGCTTTTGACAAGGTGAAATAGATTTAAGTGAAGAACATGAGCATAAAAATTTCATCTTTCAAAATAGTATAAGTGAAGCATGAGAGAATTTTTTCAAAGTTTACTAACTCTCAAATTTATCTAAGTGAAGCATGAGAGTATTTCTTCAAAAATTTGAAGCACACTGTGCTAAAAAAGATATAAGTGAAGCACTAGAGAAATTCCAAAGCTCAAAAAATTTAAGTGAAGCATATAGAGCAATTCTAACAAATCATAGCATAATTTTGGCTCTCTAAAATAGGTGTGTCAAGCAAGGATACTTGTGACAAACTAAAAAGCAAATCAAGCAAAGACTCAAATAATACAAGACGCTCCAAGCAAAACTCATGATATGTGACGAATAAAATTATAGCTCCAAGTAAAATACCGATGGTCGTTAGAAGAAAGAGGGGATGCCACTCAGGGCATCCCCAAGCTTAGTTGCTTGTTTATCCTTGGATTTTATCTTAGGGGTGTTGTAGCATACCCAAGCTTAGGCTCTTTTCACTACTTATTCCTTCATCCATCATGATCTCACCCAATTGAAAACTTCAATCGCACAAAACTCAACAAAACCTTCGTGAGATCCGTTAGTATAATAAAGCAAATCACCACTCTAAGTACTGTTGCAAACCCATTCATATTTTATTATTGCATTATATCTACTGTATTCTAACTTTACCATGGCTTATACCCTTCAATACAAACCATAGATTCATCTAAACAAGCACACAATGCAACGAAAACAGAATCTGTCAAAAACAGAACAGTCTGTAGTAATCTGTACTCTAACCATACTTGTGTAACTATAAAAATTCTGAAAAAATAGTACAACGTAGATAATTTCTATAGAAATACTGTGTTAAAATTTCAGCTCATTACCACTCTCCAGTAAAAAACAAAAATTCCTGTACTGGTGTCAAAATTTCTGTTTCAGATTCAGCATTGTTTCTACTCATCTTATGAATCATCCTAAAGGCTTTACTTGGCACAAACACTAAATAAAACATAAAAAACAAAATCATAACAGTAGCATAATTGTGTCAACACTCAGGAACAGAAAGAAAAAGGTGAAAATAAATTTATTCATTGGGTTGCCTCCCAACAAGCGCTATTGTTTTACGCCCCTAGCTAGGCATAATGCATAGATTCAAGTGTTGTCATCTTTAGTTTCCATAGAGGTATTTTTGTCAAGAGGTTTTGCAAACATAACTTGAAACACATTATCCATAGAAATCTTAGCACTATCAATTTTTACATCTACGTACCCTCTTTGATTCCCGGCACAATCCAAGAATATTGTTGATTAACATCATTGAAAACTTGTTGGATTATATCTAAAACGGGGATTTCCTTTTTAAGGTTCTCATCAAAAATTTGATTATTTCCAAGCAGATGTCTCAACATGTAGTCACTATTGTAAATGATCTCTCCTATTACTGTTTTTTCACGGCTCATACCAAGAAAATCAAAAATCTCCCTAGCTTCTCGTACTATGTGATCAAATTCATTCATAAGAAAAAGGGTAGCTAACTTCTTAGCTTTGGGATCCTTTATAATGGGTAGCTCATAAAACAATCTTTGCAAGGTAGGATGGGTACGAATAAAACTATTTTCAAGATTCAGGACTAGCGTTGAAATAGCTTCCGCATAAGTTTTAGTTCTTTTAAGTATCGGAGCATCATCGAGAGTCAAATTTCAAACACAATTGAAAAATTCTTGGATTGTTTCTTTTCCTACAACGTTCCCTTGCCCCAAAACAAAAAATTTAGCATCCAGATTACTAGAACTTCCAATATTAGGAGTCCTGCCGTCATCTGTTTCTACCATACCAAAATCACTCATGATGACAAGCAAACAAGAGATCTGACGAGAAAAAGGCAAGCGAAAAAGAGAGGGCGAATAAAACGACAAATTTGTGAAGTGGGGGAGAGGAAAATGAGAGTCCAATGGCAAATAATGTAAATTGCAAGGAGATGAGATTTGCGATTAGGAACCTGATAGATGTTGATGATCTCTCCCCGGCGCCAGAGATTGGCCAGTTGAAGAGAGACTACTTTCGCACCTCCTCCGTGACAACGGCGCCAGAAATTCCTTTGGCGTGGCTTGAGACTGCGTCGGTATTTCCCCAAAGAGGAAGGGATGATGCAGCACAGCGACGGTAAGTATTTCCCTCGGTTATGAAACGAAGGTTATCGAACCTAGGAGGAGGACCACACAACGCTATGTAAACGGTACCTGCACACAAAGAACAAATACTTGCAACCCGACGCGTAAGAGAGGTTGTCAATCTCTCAACGGTAAAAAGATAGATTAGGTGTAGTAGATTGAATAAATAGATCGTACAAGAACACAAAATAAAAGAAGCAAATAAAAAGTGCAACAAGGTATTTTTGGGTTTTTGCAATAATAGATCTGAAAACAAAAAGCGGCAAAAGATAGATCGGGAAGGAATATGTTGGAAAAGTAGACCCGAGGGCCGTAGGTTTCACTAGTGGCTTCTCTCATGAGTATAGCACATAGTGGGTAAACAAATTACTGTTGGGCAATTGATAGAAGATCAAATAATCACGACAATATCCAAGGCAATGATCATTATATAGGCATCACGTCCAAGATTAGTAGACCAAAACGATTCTGCATCTACTACTATTACTCCACACATCGACCGCTATCCAGCATGCATCTAGTGTATTAAGTTCATGGAAAAACGGAGTAATGCAATAAGAACGGTGACATGATGTAGACAAGATCTATTCATGTAGGAATATACCCCATCTTGTTATCCTTAATAGCAGCGATACATGCGTGCCTCGCTGCCCCTTCTGTCACTGGGAGAGGACACCGCAAGATTAAACCCATCACAAAGCACCTCTTCCCATGGCAAGAAAAATCGATCTAGTTGGCCTAAATAAACCAAAGATTCGACGAAGAAATATGAGGCTATAAATAATAATGCATATAAGAGATTAAAGAAGACTCAAATAATATTCATGGATAGAAACTGATCATGAACTCAAAATTCATCGGATCCCAACAAACACACCGCAAAAATTCATTACATCAAATAGATCTCCAAGAGACCATTGTATTGAGAATCAAGAGAGAGAGAGAGAGAAAGCCATCTAGCTACTGCCTACGGACCCGTAGGTATATGGTGGACTACTCACGCATCATCGGAGAGGCACTAATGAGGATGGTGAACCCCTCCGTGATGGTGTTAGATTGGATCTCGCGGTTCTGGAACTTGCAGCGGCTGGAAGTATTTTTCATCGACTCCTCTAGGGTTTTTGGAATATTTGGATATTTATAGAGCTCAGAGGCGGTGGAGGGGAGTCCCGAGGCCACCACAACCCACCAGGGCGCGCCGAAGGCCTCTGGCATGCCCTGGTGTCTTGTGGGCGGCCTGGGCCCCCTCCCGGATGCTTCTTTGGCCCACTAGCTTTCTTCTGTTCCAAAAAAAATCTCCAAAAATTTGCATCGCGATTGGACTCCATTTGGTACTGATATTCTGCGTAGTAAAAAACAAGCAAAAAACAGCAACTCGCACTTGGCACTATGTCAATAGGTTAGTCCCAAAAAATGATATAAAGTTGCTATAAAATGATTGTAAAACATCCAAGAATGATAATATAACAATATGGAACAATAAAAAATTATAGATACGTTGGAGACGTATCAGTCCTCAGCGTCGAAGATGATGGGAGTGTTGCACCACTTGAGGGGTTTCCTCGCCTCTGCCACTGGCTCTGCCGCGTTGATCTCATGGGCCCACTGCTTGAGCTACCGGTGAGAGGAGTGCAAAGATGCGCCTCCGACAACACACATGGCATCGACAGCCTTCTGGAATTCCTGGCCTTCGGACTCTTCTTCATCTCCGTCATCATCATCGTCTTCGTCATCAAACTTCTTGTCTCGGCCTCTAGCAGGTTTCTCTTTGCGATGCTTGGCCCGTAGTTAGTATCTAGATGGCTCTCTCTCTCTCTCTCTCTCTCTCTCTCTCGATCTTCAATACATTGATCATCGCATCTTCGCTTTGATCTATCTGATGTAATGCCTTTGTGCAGTGTTTGTTGGGATCCGATGAATTGTGGGTTTATGTTCAGATTATTCATGATAAAATATTGGAGTCTTCTCTGAGTTCTTAAATTGATTCTTATTGCATGATCATTATAGCTTCGTAAATCTCTCTGATCTATTGATTTGCTTTGGCCAAGTAGATCGATCTTTCTTCAGTGAGAGGGGTGTGTTGTGGTAGGTTCAACCTGACGGGTTTCTATATCCCAGTGACAGAAGGGGACAAGATACGTCTTTGTGTTGTTGCTACTAAGGATAAAACAATGGGGTTCATTCATATTGATTGAGTTTACTTTGTCTACATCATGTCATTTTTCTCCAAGCATTACTCTGTTTTACTTAATACTCTAGATGCATGCTGGATACCGGTCGATGAGTGGAGTAATAGTAATAGGTGCAGGCAGGAATCGGCCTATTTGTTTATGGACGTGATGCCTATATACACATGATCATTGACATGAATATGAACATAATTATTCACTTTTCTATCAATTTCCCAACATTAATTTGTTTACCCACCGTATGTTTCCTACATGAGAGATGCCACTAGAGAACACTACGGCCCCCGGGTCTTCTCACTTATAATTTACAAAAAGCTTTCAATACCTTGCCGCCTTTATTATATTTTATTTTATTTTCCAATTATCCACTACTATCTACTTGTTTGACTTGCTTGCAAATAACGAGTCCAAGGGGATTGACAACCCTCTTGCCCGCGTTGGGTGCAAGTGTTTGCTCTTTTGTGTGCAGTCACTGAAGATGGTGGTTGCATGTTAGTCCTATTGATTCGATAAACCTCGATTCTTAACTAGGGGAGATACTTACTCGTTTGTGCTGCAATAACCCATTCCTCTTCACGGAAAATCCAACGCAGCTCACAGACATCAGGAAGGATTTCTGGCGCCGTTGGCGGGGAGTATCACCAATCTACTATCAAGTAACTTCGCACAAAGTATCATTCACTTGTTCTACTCTTTATTTGCTATTATATTTTGCTTGTTTCAAAAAAATCAAAAATACAAAAATATTTACTTTACTAGTTTGCTAGTTTGCTTGTTTCACTTGTTTCCATGGCTAGTTCTTCTTCTATTTCGTTTGCTCCCAAGAATGAAGTTTTCAATTTTAAACAAAGGGGAGGAGAAATTTAAAAGATGCTTGGTATAGGATTTGCAATGCTCAAAATAATTCAACTCAGAAGCAATCCACCACTACCTTGCTTCGCAATTTTTATGCGGGTGTGACGACTTGGTATAGATTTGTTCTTGACACCATTACCGGTGGTAATTTCTTAATGTGTCAAATTTTGGATGCTTATAATGCTATTCAAAACCTTGTAGGAGCACGACCTATTATAATTTATGAAACTATTTTGACCTTGGAACATGTTATGCAAAGGCTTGATGCTATTGAAAACAAAACGATTACTAGTGAACAAATTGAGGAGCTAGATAAAAAAATCATAACCATGTCACTCAATTTGGGTCACGGGTAGTGTCGTGGTTTTATCACGGCAGATGTCCTAGTGCAAGGACTTAGGGATGAAGCCATCGCTACGGCGGTTAACTCGAAGGGGTTGATCGGGACGAAAGACACAGGTTTACCCAGGTTCGGCCCCTCTCGAAGGAGGTAATAGCCTACGTCCTGCTTTGAGTTGTATTGATTGGATATCGATTACAAGGGAGCGGAATTCGCTTGACCTAGCACTCGATCAAAGGTTTTCGTCCCCTAAGCCGCCCAGGGAACCCGCCTTTATATACACAGGTCGAGGCCCTGGGCTTATAAGAGTCCGGGCCGGGTTACATCTAGTAACCGACCTCGTCTCTAAATCCCCTTGCCTTGTCCGGCAAGCCGTCTCCTGGCGGCTTACGCCTCCGGGTCACACGTTGCCTTCCGGCTCTGGGCCTCCGCCAGGCCCATCTGGCAAATTACTTCCAGGCCTTTTCTTATCCTTCTTGCCCGTTTAAGTCCTCACTGCTAAGCCGCCAACTTCATGACCCGACCCTACAAGGGCGGGTCTCATCGTGGGGTTATATCCCCAACATTAGGCCCAAGATTGATTTGAACCTGTTCATGTCAATCTTCAAGTCTTCTGGTTGGCGAGTCTCGTGTTCTTCATAATCACCTATCCTGAAATAAATCTTCCTGACCCTCCATGTGAAAATGGATGACGTCATCTCTGATAAATCCAAAAGATCTTAATGACATCACAATGGATCTTTGCATTAACTGGTCACCCCGAGAATCGAGGCATTTTCTTGGTCATTCATCACTTTGTCTCCTCGATTCCCGCGCTGGACTATTGCTGTTCCACCCCCCTTATAAATAGGCGTGGGGGGGATCCCATCCTTTTCACTTTCCCCCCCTCCGCCGCTTCTCTCTTCTTCTTCCTCCCAATGCTCGTGCGACTGAAGCTCCACTGCGCCGTCCGGACCTCACCGCCGTCCTCAACAAGGCCGCTGCATCGCCCTGACTGTGTCCAGAACTCGCCGGCACGCGCCCGCATCTCCTGCATCTCTCAGGTTCCATTCGTTTCTTCTCCAAGATCCACATTAGTTTGCCGGTGTTCTTCTGAGTCCGCCGCCGTTCATCGAAGTTCTTCCCGTAGATGAGGAAAGAAAACACCCTTAGGCCTTCAACCGCTAGCCAAAAACCCGCGGCGCTCTTCTTAATGCATTTTCCATATCCATCGTAGATCATCCCTTCACGGGAACTCATACACGAATTGTCTGTTCTTCCACAGACACTTTTAGGTTTAGAAAATGTTTTCCTTTTGTTTCCTTCGATCACTGAGGAGATTCTCAATGACTTCGTGGTCATGGGAGTTTTACCGGCTCAGGACGTAATCCATTGGCGGGTTCCAGGTGCTGAAATCACTCCCGAACCCAAGGATGGGGAAGTTATCGTCTTCACAGACCATCTTCTCCGCGGCTTCTCACCGCCCGGATCAAAGTTTTTTCGGGATGCCCTGCATTTCTACGAACTGCATCCTCAAGACATTGGCCCCAACTCTGTTACCAATTTGTGCCAGTTTCAAATTTTCTGTGAAGCATATCTACAAGAAGAGCCGTCCGTCGACCTCTTCAGAGATTTCTTCTACATCAACTGCCAGATAGAGATTGCTGATGGGCCCAGCCTTGCACTTGGTGGTGTTTCCATTCAGAGACGGAGAGATGTTTCCTTTCCCTCGGTGACTCTGCCTAGCCACCCCAAGGACTGGAATCATACTTGGTTTTATTGCAAGGACACCTCCGGCCGAAGAGAATCCACTGCCGGGTTATCATCCCTACTGGCTCTGCACCACCACCGAGCTCCCAGACCGGCTGTCTGCCATAGAGCGCGCCCAATACGCTCCAACATTTTCAAAGATTAGAGCCTTATTGGCTAATGGGCTGACTGGCGTTGATCTAACCCGTTGTTGGGTTTCCTGGAGAATCTTACCATTAAGCCGGCGCGGCGGCTTAATGTATGAATACACTGGTGAGGTGAATGACCCTCAGCGCTTCAACCAGACACCACTGACAGACAAGGACCTCAATGCAATCGTCAAATCACTACTGGGAGAGCCCCAAGAAGTTTGTAACAAGACGGGGTTAAATCCCTTTTACGCTCTTAACCCGGCTGCTGAGGTGTACCTTTTTATTTCAATCTTTGATCTTCTTCCTTTAGATGTTGTATTTCATATGCCTTATTTAACCTTTCTACAAATCCATTTATTCTACGCAGGCCGGCTCTTCCTTCTGGAAGAAGCCACTAAACACAGCCTCCACTTCCAAAAAGAAGACAAAGGCGACTAAGACCCGGGCTCCGGCTCGTAAAAAGAAACCGTCGGCTCAGGACCTGCTCGAGCTAGATGACTCAGAGGTAGAACTTGATTCCCTTGGCCTTCTTTTCATGCAACTTATTGACGCTGGCCTCTCTCAGGATGAAGCGGAGGCAAGCCAGGCCGGCGCAACGCAGGTAACTACCATGTCCTCCGACTCAGAACCCTTGCCAAGAGAGAAAATACGGCGGGTCATCCGGAAAGTAAAGTTTTCACACCCCCTTGCTCACTTGGATCCCAACTTTGTTTTGAAGAAGCAGCAACACAACTCCAGGCGTCATACCCGGAGCGGCGGCCCTGAAGATCTAGTGGCCGACTTACCTGACGCTCCGGCTCCGCGGAAACGCCGTAACGAGGTAGCTCATAACTTTGTTTGTATTTCTTCTGCACATTAATCTCGTACTATAACTTGCTCATATTGCTCAATTTTAACTTTGTCAGGAAACACCTCCTTCGCCTGGCGACTCAACTGCCTCCAAACTACCTCCTCTTGTTATCAACCCGGGGTAAATTTCTTTGCATCGCCTTAGTTCTTATTAATACTCTGTCCTTGCATATGACTAATAATGAAATCTTTGTTCACAGAGCCCAAGCTAAGAAGAGGAAACTAAGCGGGTCATCTTCCCGTCCGGATGTCCCAGAGCCGGAGAACACAAAGCTTGGCACTCCTGAAACTCAAGTCGAGCCCTCTGAAGCTGATCAAGGCGCCCACGATGAGACTCCCCAGCCTACTGAGCTGGCGGATGTTGACATTGTGATTCCTGAGGCTAACCCGGAGGCTGATCCTAAGCCACCCAGCCCTCTGCTGACAGCTCAAGATGCGACTACCCATGAACAAGAGGTTACCATCACCGGAACAGCCTTCATAGCTCCAGCCCCTTCCAACGTGCTGACCAAGCACATCAGCAAGGATGAGGCGCCTTTACCTGAGAAGGAGAAGGCAAAACTTGACCTTCCTAACCTGGAGAAGCTTACCGCTGACGAGTTGCACTCTGGATATCTGAGCCGCCTCGCCGCAAGCCGGAACATGGAGGCCAATTTAGTTGGCATGATGAAGAGAAAATACGAGGTACTCAACCTTCCCTACTTTCCGTATATCCTTACATAGCCCCCAAGAGCCGGCTTATTTTCTTGAAGATAAGCCGGGTCTTCAGTAATATGTAGATTTCAATAGACCAACATGTAGCCCCCAAGGGTTGGGTCATTATGTAAATAACGAGCCATAACTTCTGTAGATCTGATCATATAAATTTGACGAGCAATGTGTAGCCCCCAAGGGCCGGGTTATCTTCGTGAAGATGATCCGGGTCTTTGTTTGTATTGTAGACTTTGAAAGAACTGATAAACATTAGCCCCCAAGTGTCAAGTATATTGCCTGCAATCTGCTTGAGACTTGCTACAATCTTCTTCAGTGTCTCCAAGTGCTATTATAAACCGGACTGGCGGCTTAAAATTGATAAACTCGTTTTTGAAAATTGTCTTGTGCAGGAGGCTTTAAATGTGGCCGAGTCTGATTTGACCGACCTGAAGAAAAATCTGGCCTTGCAACAAGACGCCCGAGCTAAAGCTGACACAAAGTGGCGGCTCTCCGCAACAGAACTGGAAAAGATCAAAACGGATTTTGAGGCGTATAGACAATCTGCTGAAGCTAACCAAGCCGCCTTGATCAAACTTGCAGAAGACGCCGAGGGCCGACTTAAGCCCGTTATGGAAGAGTTGTCCAGCTTGAAACGCCATGTAGCTCGGATGACTGAGGCTGTCTTTGGTAAGTGATGTTGATTATGTTGTGGGCATTCTTTTTAAATAGTCTTATAAAGACTCGTCCGACGACTTACAAAATTGATCTGCTTGTAGGCCAACGAACTCGCCAGCTTCCGGATGACAGCTTGCTGAAGCTGAAGGCTTTATATGCCTTTACTGAGCAACTGTATCCTGGAAGCCTCTTCACCATCAGGGCCTTCATGGGCGAGAAGGGCACGCCCAAACTTATCAAAGATGTGCTGAAGTGCCTCTCCACCATCCCCCAGCAATTTCAAGAACTAAAGAAATCAGCCGCCCGGAAAGGCGCAGTAGCTGCTTTGAGTCGGGCGTTGGCTTACGCACCCGAGCTTAGCCCAGAAGAGATGAGTGGCGGCTTTCCACAGCTGAAGGATGACGGGTCAGAATTTACTCAAGAAGACTATGCCCGTTGCATGAAAGCATCGCGAGCATTGGCTAGCCGGCTGGCCGCCGAAGCTGATCTGACGGTGTATCAGGCAGCTTATGATGACAACAATGTGCGAGTCCGGGCGCCCACTTTTGAGGCGAAAACCCTGACTCCCCAACGCTGTAAGCACATCTTTGCCCCTGATGTTGACCTGTCTCCAATCTTGCATGACGAAGCCGAATTCGAAGCCTTACTCAATTGCAACTGGGATGTGGACAACCTTCAGATCCATGAAAACGAAGACCCGGCGCGGGATGACCCGTCAACGAGCTAGGCGAGGAGCTGGCCTCCAATGAAGTTAACACGGGCAATGCTGAGCCGCCGGGTGATTACTTGTGTGAAAAAATACCGAGTCCACAAATTTTGGGCTTTCTGGAGCCTTGTAATAGCCATAGTAAAAACTTGATTCCCTGTGTCGTGCCTTTGCGCACGTTTTGAACTTTATCAGCTCATATTCTGGCAGCTTTGGTGCTTCAAAAATTTGTCCACAGTGTGAATGTTTTGATATGACCATATGCCTCAGTATCAATTCATCAATTCCCACTGGCGGGTTATAATCCATGAGCAATACTAAGCCGGGATAAGCTATTATCCAAAGACTTAGAATCTTATCATGAAAAACTCCTACAAAATAACAAACAAAAAATATATATGTATATCATTTGTTATTGTTTAGGCGGCTTTGAAGGCATAACCCAAAGAGATCAACTCTTGTTTATACTTTTGAGGAAAACTCTAGTTTTTTGCTTCAAAGAAGCTAGGCATGAGTGCCCAAAATCCCATAAGCTAGCTCTCACGTGACATAAATCCGTCGTTTTAACCTTAACTAGTTTAGGGTCTTAAAAAGATTGACTGTTAAGAGTACGAACGGGCCACATAGCGGAGAGACTACAGCAGATAGGTGAGTTTATCCTAGCTCTCTGTAAGCCGGCTCTCTCGGGACATAAGCCGTCGTTTTAACTTTGACAAGTTCAGGGTCTTGAAAAAGATTGACTGTCAAACGTTTGGCGGGTCACCTGGCGGAGTAGCAAGTTGCAAACAGGCAGGTTTAACTCAAATATGGCTTTTAAGCCGGTCAAGAGGGTATGAAAGCTAAACCCAGTGGGTTGGAAGCCCCCAAGTGACCTTATGAATACTCAACTCTTTGCACCATCAACTGTTGCATGAAAACGGGAGAGGCCCCGAAATAGGGGGGTGCCGGCTTTATTATATTATAAAAGGTGATATATACAATGAGAGAAGTATGTACATTGATGAGAGCCGGTGGCTCAAGTGTAGTAAGGCCGAAGATGAGCAATGTTCCATGGCCTGGTGGTCTCCTCCCCAGAAGTGCGTGACTTGTCGCTTTCCCACACATCAATGAGATAATAGAAACCATTGTTGAGATTTCTGCTGATCACAAAAGGTCCTTCCCAGGGGGGTGATAACTTATGCATATCTGTCTGGTCTTGAATCAGACGAAGCACTAAGTCGCCTTCTTGGAACGTCCGGGTCTTGACTCTGCGGCTATGATAGCGACGCAGATCTTGCTGGTAAATCGCCGACCGTGCTGCTGCAAGATCCCGTTCTTCATCCAAAGCATCCAATGCGTCCTGACGCATCGTCTCATTATCAGTTTCAACGTAAGCCGCCACCCTGGGCGAGTCATGACGGATATCACTGGGGAGAAAAGCCTCTGCGACATAAACCATGAAGAAAGGCGTATAGCCTGTTGATCTGTTGGGGGTGGTTCTGATGCTCCAAAGAACGGAAGGTAACTCCTCCACCCAACAACCAGGCGGTCGTTCCAAAGGAACCATAAGCCGGGGTTTTATCCCTCTCGGAATTTCCTGGTTAGCTCACTCTGCTTGACCATTAGACTGTGGATGAGCCACAGAGGAGACATCAAGGCGGATGTGTTCACTGCCGCAGAACTCTTTCATAGCCCCCTTGGACAGATTTGTACCATTGTCCGTAATGATACTGTGAGGGTAACCAAACCGAAAAATCAGCTTTTTGACGAACTGAACTGCTGTTGCTGCATCACACTTACTGACCGGCTCTGCCTCAACCCACTTAGTAAATTTATCAACCGCCACCAAGAGGTGGGTCTTCTTATATTTATACCTCTTAAACGGTCCAACCATATCAAGCCCCCAGACCGCGAACGGCCGGGTGATTGGAATCATCCGCAGTTCTTGAGCCGGCACATGGGCACGCCGTCCAAATTTCTGACACCCATCACATTTGCTAACCAAGTTCTCTGCATCTGCATGAGCTGTTAGCCAGTAAAAACCGTGCCAAAAAGCTTTGGCCACCAAGGATTTTGACCCGGCGTGATGACCACAATCGCCAGCATGTATCTCTTGCAAGATTTCATGGCCCTCCTTAGGAGAGACGCATCATTGAAAAACACCAGTCACGCTGCATTTGTGCAACTCGCCATTGACAATAGTCATGGACTTAGATCGCCTTATGATTTTCCGTGCCAAAATCTCGTCCTCGGGTAACTCGCCGCGAGTCAGATACGCCAGATAAGGCAGCGTCCAATCAGGAATAGCACGAAAAGCCGCCAACAATTGTCCTTCTGGGTCAGGTATAGCAAGATCCTCCTCAGAAGGTAACTTAACCGACGGAGATGCAGTACATCCAGAAACACGTTAGGTGGCACCGGCTTACGCTGAGACCCTAATCTTGATAACGCATCAGCCGCCTCATTCTTCCGGTGATCAATATGATCCACCTGATAGCCCTTGAAGTGACCAGCGATAACATCAACCGCCTGGCGATAAGCCGCCATACGAGGATCCTTAGAATCCCACGTGCCCGAAACTTGCTGGGCCACAAGATCTGAGTCGCCGAGACATCTGACCCGGCTCAAATTCATCTCCTTGGCCACACGGAGCCCATGAAGCAAGGCTTCATACTCAGCTGCATTGTTAGTACAAGGAAACATTAGCCTTAATACATAACAAAATTTGTCACCTCTAGGGGAAGTTAAAACAACTCCAGCCCCCGAGCCTTCCAATTGTCTAGATCCATCAAAATGAATAGTCAAATATGTGTTTTCCGGCTTCTCCTCAGGTGCTTGACACTCCATCCAGTCATTGATAAAATCCACCAGGGCTTGAGACTTGACAGTTGTTCGAGGTACATACCTCAAATTAAGAGGTCCAAGCTCAATTGCCCACTTAATGATCCTGCCGGTGGTTTCTCTATTCTGAATAATATCTCCCAAAGGAGCGGAACTGACCACCGTGATTGGATGTCCAAGGAAATAATGCTTCAACTTGCGGTTTGCCATGAACACTCCAAACACCAGCTTTTGCCAATGCGGGTACCTTTGCTTGGACTCTGTCAAAACCTCGCTGACATAATAAACCGGCCGCTGGAATGGGTACTCTTTGCCAGCCTCCTTGCGCTCCACCACTACTGCAGCACTGACAGCTTTATTATTAGCCGCCACGTACAGGAGCAAAGGCTCTTTTTCCACGGGAGCAGCCAAGACAGGCGGCTCAACCAACTGTTTTTTGAGCGCCTCAAACGCATCATTGGCAGCAGCACTCCAGACAAAATCATCTGTCTTCTTCATCATCTGATACAAAGGAATAGCCTTCTCGCCCAAGCGGCTTATGAACCGGCTTAAAGCGGCAATACGACCCGCCAAGCGCTGGACGTCATTAATGCACGCCGGCTTAGATAATGAGGTGATAGCCTTTATTTTATCCGGGTTAGCTTCAATGCTCCGTTCTGAAACCAAAAATCCCAGGAGCTTGCCTGCAGGTACACCAAAAACACACTTAGCCGGATTAAGCATCGTCTTGTAAACCCGCAGGTTATCAAAAGTTTCCTTCAAGTCGTCAAGTAGAGTCTCCTTCTTCCTTGACTTGACCACAATATCATCCACATAAGCATGAACATTGCGTCCAATTTGACTATGAAGACAGTTCTGCACACAGCGTTGATAAGTCGCCTGCGCACTTTTGAGTCCAAAAGGCATAGACACGTAGCAGAAAGCTCCAAAAGGCGTGAGGAAAGACGTCTTCTCTTGGTCTTTGACTGCCATCTTGATCTGATGATAACCCGAATAAGCGTCCAGGAAACATAAACTCTCACAACCCGCCGTTGCATCAATGATCTTGTCGATACGGGGGAGAGCAAATGGATCAACTGGACACGCCTTGTTGAGATCTGTGTAACCTACACACATGCGCCACGTGCCGTTCTTCTTAAGTACAAGCACGGGGTTTGCCAACCACTCCGGGTGAAAAACCTCCACGATAAACCCTGTTGCTAAGAGCCGGGCTACCTCTTCCCCAATAGCTTTACGCCGCTCTTCATTGAAACGACGGAGGAATTGTTTGACCGGCTTAAACTTAGGATCCACAGTAAGGTGGTGCTCAGCGAATTCTCTCGGTACACCCGGCATGTCAGAAGGCTTCCATGCAAAGATGTCCCGATTCTCACGTATGAATTCGATGAGCGCGCTTTCCTATTTAGGGTCCATATTGGCCCCGATATTGAACTGCTGCGATGAGTCGTCAGGAACAAAGTCCACCAATTTGGTATCCTCTGCCACAAATTTCAGAGGCGGGTAAGCTTTCGTACTGGGTTTCTTCAACGGGGTCATATCCGTCGGGTCAACATTGTCTTTATAAAACTTGAGCTCCGCCTCAGCACAACTTGACTCTGCATATGCAGCATCGCCTTCCCCGCACTCAAGAGCGATCTTCCGATCACCATGTACCGTAATTGTTCCTTTCAGACCAGGCATCTTGAGCTGCAAGTAAACATAACAGGGCCGAGCCATGAACTTGGCATAAGCCGGCCGTCCAAACAAAGCATGATATGGGCTCTTGATTTTAACCACCTCAAACCATAAGGTCTCCACCCTGTAGTTGAACTCATCACCAAAAGCTACCTCAAGGGCAATTTTTCCAACTGGATAAGCCGATTTGCCTGGTACCACACCGTGAAAAACTGTAGATGATGGTTTGAGATCCTTGTCAACCAGGTTCATCCGACGGAAAGTGTCATAGTAAAGGATGTTGATGCTGCTGCCACCATCCATCAGCACCTTGGTGAACATGTAGCCTCCTACTTGAGGGGCTACCACAAGGGCCAAAAGTCCCGGGTTATCAACTCGCGTCGGGTGATCCTCCCTGCTCCATGATATCATGTGCTCATACCACTTTAAGTATTGCGGAAGAGCCGGCATGGCTGCGTTAACCGCCCGCTTGCGCACTTTCTGATCACGCTTATCAAGGCTTGTTGTGAAGACGTGATACTGGCCTCCATTAAGCTACTTTGGGTTACTCTGATACCCTGATTGATTATTTTCCTGCTGACCACCATTACCAGACTGCTGATTATGACCTCCATGGTTACCTTGATCTTGCTAACCAGAGTTTGAGCCGCCTGCACAAAAACCGGACCCATGAGAACCGGATCCTGACCTGCCGCGCGGTCCATTGCCGTTACCGTGATGCTGGTTAAGGCTATAGTTCCGGAACTCCCGCATGATATAGCAATCCTTCCAAGCATGAGTGGATGGCTTGTTGGGAAGACTATGCTTCGGGCAGGGGTCGTTAAGCATTGCTTCCATGTTGAAAGGCTTGCCTTTGCCGAAAGGTGGTTTACCGTTGCCCTTGCCACGGTTGTTCCCAGTGTTGGTATTGGCCACCAGATCTGACCCGCCGTCTGGATGCTTCCGTTTACCGCCATTGCCTGGATTGTTATTTCCTGCCCCGTTCTGTTGTTGACCCTTGCCATTGCCATTCTTCTTACCCTTAGCAGACTTCTCATCATCAGAACCAGGATCCTTTGTGCTATTAGAATCTGCATATTTAGTGAGAGCCGCCATGAGCTCACCCATGTCCTGGCAAGAGCACTTGAGCCGTCCAAGCTTCTGCTTAAGGGGCAAAAAGTGACAGTTTTTCTCCAGAATCAGAACTGCCTGAGCCGCCGTGATATTATCAGACGAGTGGATGATGGTTGAGACCCGCCAGACCCAATGATGGGCCGACTCATCCTCCCTCTGCACGCAATGATCCAGATCAACGATCGTCATAGGCTGCTTGCAGGTCCCTTGAAAATTCTTGATGAACCTTGCTTTCAACTCGGCCCAGGAATTAATGGTATTGGGTGGCAAACCCTTTAACCATGTACGAGCTGGTCCTTCCAACATCATGATAAAGTACTTAGCACAGACTGCATCACTGACATCTAACATTTCCATGGCTAGCTCATAACTCTCGATCCAAGCTTCTAGAGGCAGATCAGTTGTATAATTAGGCACTTTGCGTGGACCCTTAAAATCCTTCGGCAGGCGCTCGTTCCGTAGAGCCGGTGCTAAACACGGCACTCCCACAGCTCTGGAGGTGACTCGGGCTCCCACCGAAGTTGAATGGGTCATCGGGGGTGGCTCTTGGTAAGCTGCTGCGGCCGCCACCTCCCGCTGAGATCTAGCATTATCCACAATCGCCTGAGCATCGACAACGGGTGGGTCATCACGGGGCGGGTTTTGACGTCGCTTGCTGCTGGAGACCGCGGTGACTCCAAACGCCAGCTATAACTGCGGCTTGGGATGGGAGTTGAGTGCACACGACTCCGGCTATAAGTGTACTTCTCCTGTTGAGCCACTGCTGTCTGCAAGTACCCAATGGCATTCCTTGCCTCTTCGGCGAAAGGTGTCCCCTCAGCAAGGGGGAGCGCATTGAGCCTGGCAGCCGCTGCTACCATGTTCTCCACCGGGTTAGAATAATGACCAGGTGGTGTCAGAAAACACTACGGCGGGGTCTGGTTCCTGCGGGGCGGGTCTGGCTGCCGATGCTGAGTCGCCGCCCTATTCCCAGGCACTTCTGCCGTTCGGGTCATGGTCAAAGGCGCGTTCGGTCCTGCCCCGGCGTGTTAAAAAGATTTCTGGGCTCATACTGATCAGGCAGGCGGGTCTGATGCCTCATCCTAAAAACTGCCTCTGAAGCTTGTTGATCCAGATTAAGGCGAAAAGCTTCAGCCCTGAGACGCTCTGACTCAGCATCCATCTGAGCCTGCAACGTGTTGATCTCCTCCTAGGCCCTGGTCATCTGGTCCTTCAATCTCGCGATCTCCGCATTACAGTTTGCCTGATTTTCCGTTCTGACCTCGGTTCCCATCAGGGTTGTCAACTCGTTCATCAGATCCAGCAAAACCTGAGCCGGGGCCCTGGCTGACCCGGATCCTGCCGCGCCGGCCGCCGCTGTCCCAGCCGCCGTGCTGCCGGAAGCCGGCGCCGATCCAGCCATGAAGACGGCGGCTTGGCTCGGCGGCTCATAGGGTTCCGGAATACTGTCACCATCGAAGTAGCCCCCAAGCCCGCCGTTATGAAGCTGGTAGAGTGATTCCACCTCTCCTCTCGAGGATCCATCCTCTGAGCAAATGAGGGTTTCTTCTCGTGACACAGAGCCTTCCTCAAGCTCTGCGCCTTGGGTGAAGCCGACGAAGACGTGTTTCCGACCCGGCTTGATCCGGGCGGGTTGCGCGCGCCGGGCCGACTCGACGAGGTTGGTGCAGATGTCCGGCCTGGGCTTAGAACCACTGATCTTGCCGATGAAAACGTGAATTCCGCCGAAGGGGACCCGGTACCCATACTCGATTGAGTCGGCCTCGGGGCCCCAGCCAGCGTCGTCGATGTAGAGCTTGCCGCGGCGACTCTTAGTCATCCTGCCAATGGCGTATCCTTCGATCCCTAGGAGAGAGCCCTTCGAGTACTCCAAACCACCGCGCATCTGCACCACGGTGGGCGCCAACTGTCGTGGTTTTATCACGGCAGATGTCCTAGTGCAAGGACTTAGGGGTGAAGCCATCGCTACGGCGGTTAACTCGAAGGGGTTGATCGGGACGAAAGACACAGGTTTACCCAGGTTCGGCCCCTCTCGAAGGAGGTAATAGCCTACATCCTGCTTTGAGTTGTATTGATTGGATATCGATTACAAGGGAGCGGAATTCGCTTGACCTAGCACTCGATCAAAGGTTTTCGTCCCCTAAGCCGCCCAGGGAACCCGCCTTTATATACACAGGTCAAGACCCTGGGCTTACAAGAGTCTGGGCCGGGTTACATCTAGTAACCGACCTCATCTCTAAATCCCCTTGCCTTGTCTGGCAAGCCGTCTCCCGGCGGCTTACGCCTCCGGGTCACACGTTGCCTTCCGGCTCTGGGCCTCTGCCAGGCCCATCTGGCAAATTACTTCCAGGCCTTGTCTTATCCTTCTTGCCCGTTTAAGACCTCACTGCTAAGCCGCCAACTTCATGACCTGGCCCAACAAGGGCGGGTCTCATCGTGGGGTTATATCCCCAACAGGTAGGAATGACTTTGAAAACTCTAAAGGAGAAGGACACAACTATTGATGAGAGGGTAGAACAAAGCTTAAATAGGATTGATAAAATGGAGGAAGTTATTGATAAAGTGGGCTCTGCTTTTGCTCCTTCAAAAGAAATTGCTAGTACTTCCCGAAATAAAAACCACAAGTTCATCTATATTCCTAAGAGTATTAGTACTCCTCCTAGCAAAAGAAACGAAGATCTCAAAATGATTAGTGTGCTCTTCAACTTTATAAACCTGATAAAGGACCCTATTTTCAAGCCTCCTATTGTTCGTAACAATCATTGTGTTATTAAGGATATGGATGTCAAAGATGACAACACTTGATATCATGCATTATGCCTAGCTAGGGGCATAAAACAATAGCGCTTGTTGGGAGGCAACCCAATAGTTATCTTTATTTTTGCTTTTTATTTTATGTCATGGTGTGATAGAATGATTATTGCCTCTGTAATGATTGTGATTTTGTGTTTTCATTAGTGTTTGTGCCAAGTAAAGCCTTTGGGATGACTCGCAAGATTAGTAGAATCGATGCTGATACAAAACAGAAACTTTTGACTCCAGTACAGGAATTTTCATTTTTTACTGGAGCGTGATAATGATCTGAAATTTTTACACAGTGTTGATATACAAATTCTTAAGGTTTTCCTAATGTTTTAGAATTTTGAGAGTTACAGAAGTATACGTGTCTACAGATCTTTACAAACTGTTCTGTTTTAGACAGATTCTGTTTTTGCTTGCATAGTTTGCTTGTTTTGATGAGGCTATGGATTGTATCGGGGGGTATAAGCCATGGACAAGTTAGAATACAGTACCTATTATGCAATAATGAAATATGAATCAATTTATAAGTACCTAAAGTATTTTATATGTTTCTTATACTAACGGATCTCACGAAGTTTTGTTAAGTTTTGTGTGATTGAAGTTTTCAAGTTTTGGGTGTTATCACAATGACGAAGAATAAGGAGCAGCAAGAGCCTAAGCTTGGGGATGACCAAGGCACCCCAAAGCAATATTCTAGGAATACTCAACCATCTAAGCTTGGGGATGCCCCGGGAAGGCATCCCCTCGTTCGTTCCAAATCATTGGTATGCCACTTGGAGATATATTTTTATTCATCACATGATATGAGTTTTGCTTGGAGCGTCGTTTGTTTTTTGCTTGTTTTTTATTTTGTTTGCCACAATCATTGTTTGCTAGACACACATATTTGAGACAGACACATTTTACCATGATTTGTTAGAATACTCTTTGTGCTTCACTTATATCTTTTGAGCTAGGCAGTTGCTCTAGTACTTCACTTATATCTTTTTGAGCTCGACGGCATGTAGATTTTATAGAAATAAGTGCACTGTCGTTCTTCACTTACATTTGTTTGAGAGTTAAAAACAGTTATGGTAATTGCATGGGTTGTAGAATTAGTCCAAAAATTAATAGGTATTCAATGAGTGATAATCAAAACCTTCTTGTATCACTTAAAAGAGAAGCTCTGATTTAATGATATTAATGTGGTAATGTGAAAAGGGTATGAGTACATGGTTGTCGGTTCGTAGGAGCATCGGTATTAAGAGGTGTTAACTTTCCATTTGTCTAAGTATTGGTAAAATGCATGGTGAGGATGTATGAGCATTTTTATTCCTCATTGAAATCCTAGTGTTGTTTCGGGTCGGAGGCGCGTGATGGTTAACTCCTCCCAACCTACTCCCTAGGGGCATGCGAGTAGTGCTTTGATTCGTGATAAGACTAATAAAACTTTGCAATAAGTATGTGAGTTCTTTATGACTAATGCGAATCTGTGCACATACGCAATCTAACCTTCTCTTATTTTGCTAGCCTCTTCGGTACCGTGCATCGCCCATTCTCATCTCGAGGATTGGTGCGAACCGAGCCGGTGCATCCAAACCCCGTGATATGATACGCTCTATCACACATAAACCTCCTATTATCTTCCTCAAAACATCCATCATACCTACCTATTATGGCATTTCTATAGCCATTCCGAGATATATTGCCATGCAAGTTCCATCATCATATCATATGACTAGTTCGGTCATCTACAATTGATTTGCATGATCATATAGAGCTGATATAGTATTTGTGGCAAAGCCGTCGTTCATCATATTTTTGATACATGTCATGCTAGATCATTGCACATCCTGGTACATTGCCAGAGGCATTCATATTGAGTCATATTGCTTCATAGTTCTTCATATCAAGTTGAAATACCGGGTTGCAAGTAAATAAAAGTGTGATGATCATTATTAGAGCATTGTCCCGGTGAGGAAATAAATAATGGGGGATGCCAGATGAGCCCGCCATTAAAAAAATGAGAGAAAATGAGAGAAGCGACTTTGCTACTATCCTTTACCACACTTGTACCTCAAAGTGGCACCATGTTCTTCATATAGAGAGTCTCATGCTTCTTCACTTTCATATGCTAGTGGGAATTTTTCATTATTAGAACTTGGCTTGTATATTTCGATGACAGGCGTCCTCAAAAGCCCGAGGTCTTCATGAGCAAGCAGTTGGATGCACACCCACTTAGCCTCAGTTGAGCTTTCATACACTTATAGCTCTAGTGCATCATGTTTGCATGGCTACCCTACTCCTCGCATTGATATCTATCGATGGGCATCTCCATAGCCCGTTGATATGCCTAGTTGATGCGAGACTTTCCTCTCCACTTTTTACCCCTTTGATATCTACCACCATATTATATTCCACCTTATGCTATGTCCATGGTTCGCGCTCATGTATTGCGTGAAGAATGAAAAGTTGATACGCTTTGAAAAAGTATGATCCAATCGCCTGACTTGGACAGCATGGTCCTTAACATTTGTACTAGTGTAGTGAGGATGGAGCCATGCCTTTCTAGTATGACAAAATAAACAGGGGTGAACATTCTTTGAGGATTGTTGGGGATATAACCCCGTGGTGAGACCCGCCCAGATGGGGCCGGGTCATGCGGTTGGCGTCTTATGACAAGATTTGGTGCAGGCTCACTCAATGGGCCTGGAGGCCCAGAGCCAGAAGACGAGATGTAACCCGGTGGCGTAAGTCGCTGGTGGCAGCTTGTTAGACAAGGCATGTGTAGTTAGAGACGAGGTCGGTTATCAAGTATAACCCGGCCCAGACTCTTGTAAGCCCAGGGCCTTGACCTGTGTATATAAAGGCGGGTTGCCTGGGCGGCTTAGGCCACAAAACAACTCATCGATAGCTAGGTCAAGCGAACTCGCTCCCTTGTAATCGATACCCAATCAATACAACACAAAGCAGGACGTAGGCTTTTACCTCTTTCTGAGGGGCGAACCTGGGTAAACGCGTGTCTCTCGTCCCGATCAACCCCTTTGAGTCCACCACTTTAGCGATGGCCTCGAACCTAAGTCCTAGGACATCTGCCGTGACAAAACCACGACAGTTGGTGCCCACTGTGGGGCCGACACTCGGTGGTGTGGAGTTCTCGAAGGGCTCTCTCCCAGGGATCGAGGGATATGCCGTTGGCAGGATGACCAAGAGTCACGGCGGCAAGCTCTACATCGACGATGCTGGCTGGGGCCCCGAGGCTGACTCAATCGAGTACGGGCACCGGGTCTCCTTCGGCGGAATTCAAGTCTTCATCGGCAAGATTGGCGGATCTAAACCCGGGCCGGACTTCTGCACCGACCTCGTCGAGCCGGCCCGGCGCGTGCAACCCACCCGAGTTAATCCGGGTCGGAAGCACGTCTTCGTCGGCTTTACCCAAGGTGCGGAGCTTGAACGTTCCGTGTCACGGGAGGAAACCCTCAGCTGCTCGGAGGACGGATCCTCGAGCGGAGAGGCGGAATCAATCTACCAGCTTCACAACGGCGGGCTTGGCGGCTACGTAGAGGATTACCCTAAGCCGGAGTACCATGAGCCGGAATACTATGAGCCGCCGAGCCGCACTGCCGTCTTCATGGCAGGGTCGGCACCGGCCCCTGGTAGCACGGCCGCTGGTGCGACCGGGTCTGGATCGGGCAGGCCGCCGGCTCAAGTTTTGTTGGATCTGATGAACGAGCTTACAACTCTAATGGGAACCGAGGTCACGGTCGAAAACCAAGCAGCCCATAACACGGAGATCGCGAGGATAAAGGGCCAGATGACCGGTGTCCAAGAGGAAATCAATGCATTGAAGGCTCAGAAGGATGCTGAGTCAGAGCGCCTTAGGGCGGATGCCTTTCGCCTTGAACTGGAGCAGCAGACCGTGGCGGCGGTTCACCGGATGAGGCATCAATCTCGTTTGCCGGATCAGTATGAGGCGAGAAATCTTTTCAACACGCCAGGGACGGGACGGAATGCACCTCTAACCGTAACCCGAGCGGCGGAAGTACCTGGGAGCAGGGCGGCGGTTCAGCATCGGCAGCCAGAACCGCCCTGCAGGAACCAGACCCCACCACAGTCTTTTCCGACGCCGCCCGATCATTATTCTAACTCGGCGGAGAACATGGTGGCAGCGGCGACCAGACTTGGCACGATCCCCATCCCTGACGGGACGCCTTTCGCGGAGGAAGTACGGAATGCCATTGGATACTTGCAGACAGCGGTGGCGCAGCACGAGAAATATACTTACAGCCGGAGTCACGTGCACTCAACCCCCATCCCGAGCCGCAGCTACAGCCGGCGTTTAGAGTCGCCGGCGGTCTCTAGCAGTGAGCGACGTCGAAACCCGCCGCGAGACAATCAGCCGGCTCTGGATGCTCAGGCGCTGGTGGATCGGGCAAGAGCGCAGCGAGAGGCGGCAGCATTGGCAGCTGCGGCGTCTTATCAAGAACCCACAGTAGCACCTTCCGTTTTGGTAGGAGCCGGAGTAACCTCCAGGGCTGTGGGAGTGCCGTGCTTAGTACCGGCTTTACGAAATGAGCGCCTGCCGAAAGACTTCAAGGGTCCTCGCAAGGTGCCCAACTATACCACTGATCTACCTCCAGAAGCTTTGGTCGAAAGCTATGAACTAGCCATGGAGACGTTGGACGTCAGTGATGCAGTATGCGCCAAGTATTTCATCATGATGCTGGAAGGGCCGGCTCGCACGTGGTTGAAGGGTTTACCACCCAACACCATTAATTCCTGGGCCGAGTTGAAGGTGAAGTTCATCAAGAATTTCCAAGGAACGTGCAAGCAGCCCATGACAATTGTGGATTTGGATCATTGCGTGCAGCAGGAGGATGAGTCGGCTCATCATTGGGTCCGGCGGGTCTCAACCATCATCCACTCTTCTAATAACATTACGGCGGCTCAAGCGGACCTTATTCTGGAGAAGAATTGCCACTTTTGTGCCCCTGAAGCAGAAGCTTGGCCGGCTCAAACGTACATGCCAGGATATGGGGGAACTCATGGCGGCTCTCACCAAGTATGCGGACTAGGATAGCACGAAGGACCCTGGTTCCGATGATGAGAAATCAGCCAAGGGTAAGAAGAATAACAATGGCAAGAGTCAACCGCAGAACAGGGGAGGAAACAACAATAATGGCAACGGCGGAAAGCAGAAACACCAGGACGGCGGGTCAGATTTAGTGGCCAACACCAGTACTGGGAATAACCGTGGCAAGGGGAACGGCAAACCGCCTTTCGGTAAACGCAAGCCTGTTGACATGGAGGCAATGTTGATTGTTCCTTGCCCGAAACATAGTCTTCCTGATCAGCCGTCCACTCATGCTTGGAGGGATTGTTGGATCATGCGGGAGTTTCGAAATTACAGCGTTAACCAGCATCAAGGCGGCGGTGGTGGACCATCCGGCGGGTCAGGATCCGGTCCTTCTGGGTCTGGTTTCGGTACAGGCGGCTCAGGCTCTGGCCATCAAGGCCAAGGAAACCATGGAGGTAATAATCAACAGTCTGGCAATGGAGGTTAGCAACAAAATAACCAGTCCGGGTATCAGAGTAATCCAAAGCAGCTTAATGGAGGCCAATATCATGTTTTTACGACTAGTCTTGACAAGCGGGATCAGAAGGTGCGCAAGCGGGCGGTTAATGCGGTGATGCCGGCTCACCCTCAGTACTTAAAGTGGTCAGAGTATGACATAACTTGGAGCAGGGAGGATCACCCGCCGCGTGTGGATAACCTGGGACAGTTGGCTTTGGTGGTGGCCCCCCAAGTCGGAGGCTATGTGTTCACTAAGGTGCTTATGGATGGTGGCAGTAGCATCAACATCCTGTACTATGACACGTTCCGCCGGATGAACTTGCTTGACAAGGACCTTAAGTCGTCTTCAACGGTCTTTCACGGAGTGGTGCCCGGAAAATCGGCTTATCCAGTCGGAAAAATCTCTCTGGAGATAGCTTTTGGTGATGAGTTTAACTATAGGGTAGAGACCCTATGGTTTGAGGTGGTCAAAATCAAGAGCCCTTACCACGCTTTGTTTGGGCGACCAGCTTACGCCAAGTTCATGGCTAGGCCTTGTTATGTGTACTTGCAGCTCAAGATGCCCGAGTTAAACGGGACGATTACAGTACATGGTGATCGGAAGATTGCTCTTGAGTGCGAGGAAGGCGATGCAGCATATGCAGAGTCAAGTTGTGCTGAGGCAGAGCTCAAATTTTATAAGGAGAATGTTGACCCGGCAGATATGACCCCGCTAAAGAAGCCTAGCACGGAATCTGAGCCGCCTCTCAAGTTTGTGGCAGAAGATACCAAGCTAGTGGATTTCACTCCTGGCGACTCATCACAGCAGTTCACTATTGGGGCCAATATGGATCCCAAATAGGAAAGCGCGCTCATCGAATTCATCTGTGAGAATCGGGACATCTTTGCATGGAAGCCTTCTGACATGCCGGGTGTACCGAGAGAATTCGCTGAGCACCACCTTAATGTGGATCCTAAGTTTAAGCCGGTCAAACAGTTCCTCCGTCGCTTCAATGAGGAGAGGCGTAAGGCTATTGGGGAAGAGGTGGCCCGGCTCTTGGCAGCAGGGTTCATCGTTGAAGTTTTTCACCCGGAGTGGTTAGGTAACCCGGTGTTGGTACTCAAGAAGAACGGCACGTGGCGCATGTGCGTAGATTACACGGATCTTAACAAAGCGTGTCCTGTTGACCCGTTTGCTCTCCCCCGTATCGACCAAATCATTGATGCAACGGCGGGTTGCGAGAGTCTATGCTTCCTGGATGCTTATTCAGGTTATCATCAGATCAAGATGGCAGTCAAAGACCAAGAGAAGACGTCTTTCATTACGCCTTTTGGAGCTTTCTGTTATGTGTCTATGCCTTTTGGGCTCAAGAGTGCCCAGGCGACTTACCAGCGTTGTGTGCAGAACTGTCTTCACGGTCAAATTGGGCGCAATGTTCATGCTTATGTGGATGATATTGTGGTCAACTCAAGGAAGAAGGAGACTCTGCTGGCTGATTTGAAGGAAACTTTTGATAATTTGTGGGTTTACAAGATGATGCTTAACCTGGCAAAATGTGTGTTCGGTATACTTGCAGGCAAGCTCTTGGGATTTTTGGTCTCTGAGCGTGGCATTGAGGCTAACCCAGACAAGATAAAGGCCATCACTTCTTTGTCTAAGCCGGCGTGCATTAATGATGTTCAGCGCCTGGCGGGTCGTATTGCTGCACTGAGCCGGTTCATAAGCCGCCTGGGTGAGAAAGCTATTCCTTTGTATCAGATGATGAAGAAGAGAGACGATTTCGTATGGAGTGATGTGGCTAATGAGGCGTTTGAGGCGCTCAAAAAGCAATTGGCTGAGCCGCCTGTTCTGGCCGCTCCCGTGGAAAAGGAGCCTCTGCTCTTATATGTGGCAGCTAACAACAGGGTTGTCAGTGCTGTAGTTGTGGTGGAGCGCAAGGAGGCGGGTAAGGAGTACCCAGTTCAGCGGCCGGTTAATTATGTCAGTGAAGTCTTGACGCAGTCCAAGCAAAGATATCCACATTGGCAAAAGCTGGTACTTGGGGTGTTCATGGCCAATCACAAGCTGAAGCATTATTTTCTTGGGCACCCGATCACAGTGGTCAGCTCTACTCCCTTGGGAGATATCATTCAGAACAGAGAAGCCACTGGAAGGATTGCTAAGTGGGCAATTGAACTTGGGGCTCTCAATTTAAAATATGTGCCCCGGACGGCTATCAAATGTCAAGCCTTGGTGGATTTTATCAATGACTGGACGGAGTGTCAAATACCTGAGGTAAAGCCGGACAATACTTATTGGACGATTCATTTTGATGGATCCAGGCAATTGGAAGGCTCGGGGGCTGGAGTTGTTTTGACTTCCCCACGAGGTGACAAATTCTGTTATGTTTTGAGGCTAATGTTTCCTTGTACTAACAATGCAGCGGAATACGAGGCTTTACTTCATGGGCTCCGGGTGGCCAAGGAGATGAACTTGAGCCGGGTCAGATGTCTTGGCGACTCAGACTTGGTAGCTCAGCAAGTCTTTGGCACGTGGGACTCAAAGGACCCTCGCATGGCGGCTTATCGCCAGGCGGTTGATGTTATTGCTGGCCACTTTAAAGGTTATCTGGTGGATCATATTGACCGACGGAAGAATGAGGCGGCTGACAAATTATCAAGGCTGGGGTCTCAGCGTAAGCCGGTGCCGCCTAATGTGTTCTTGGACGTATTGCATCACCCATCGGTCAAGTTACCGTCGGAGGAGGATTTGGCTATACCTGACCCGGAAGGGCAATTGGTGGCGGCTCTCCGTGCGATTCCTGATTGGACGTTGCCTTATCTGGTGTACATAACCCGCGGCGAGTTACCTCAAGACGAGACTCTCGCGTGGCAGATTATAAGGCGGTCTAAGTCTATGACTATAGTGAACGGCGAGTTACATCGGCGCATTGTGACTGGTGTCTTTCAGCGCCGTGTTTCTCCTGATGAGGGCCGTGAGATCTTGCAAGAAATCCATGCTGGTGATTGTGGTCATCATGCCGGGTCAAAATCATTGGTGGCCATAGATTTTCGACACGGTTTTTACTGGTTAACAGCTCGTAAAGATGCAGAGGATTTGGTCAGTAAGTGTGGCGGGTGCCAAAAATTTGGACGACGTGCCCATGTGCTGGCTCAGGAGCTACGGATGATTCCAATCACCTGGCAGTTTGCGTTCTGGGGGCTTGATATGGTAGGACCTTTCAAGAGGTCTAAGGACAAGAAGACCCACCTTTTGGTGGTAGGTGACAAGTTTACTAAGTGGGTCGAGGCTGAGCCGGTCAGCAAGTGTGATGGAGCAACAGCTGTTCAGTTCGTCAAAAAGCTGATTTTTTGGTTTGGTTATCCTCATAGTATCATCACTGATAATGGCACTAATTTGTCTAAGGGGGCTATGAAGACGTTCTGTGATGAGGAGCATATCCGTCTTGATGTATCTTCAGTAGCTCACCCGCGGTCTAATGGTCAAGCTGAGCGTGCTAACCAGGAAAGTTTGAGAGGTATAAAACCCCGGCTCATGGTTCCTTTGGAGCGCACGCCGGGTTGTTGGGTGGAGGAGTTGCCGTCTGTTCTTTGGAGCATAAGAACCACCCCCAACAGGTCTACAGGCTATACGCCTTTCTTCATGGTTTACGGCGCAGAAGCTGTTCTCCCCAGTGATATTCGTCATGACTCGCCCAGAGTGGCGGCTTACGTGGAAACTGATAATGAGGCGGCGCGTCAAGATGCTTTGGATGCTTTGGATGAAGAACGGGATCTTGCAGCAGCTCGGTCGGCGAATTATCAATAAGACCTGCGTCGCTATCATAGCCGCAGGGTCAAGACCCGGACGTTCCAAGAAGGCGACTTAGTACTCCGGCTGATTCAAGACCAGTCAGATATGCATAAGTTGTCACGTCCCTGGGAAGGACCGTTTGTGATCAGCAGAAATCTCAACAATGGTTCCTATTATCTCATTGATGTAAGGGACAGTGACAAGTCTCGCACTTCTGGTGAAGAGACCAAGAGGCCATGAAATATTGCTCACCTTCGGCCATACTATACTTAAGCCGCCAGTCCAGCTCTCATCAATGTACATATTCCTGTCATTGTATATACCATCTTTTATGATATAGTAAAGTTGGCATCCCCATGATTAGGGGCCTCTGCCGTTTTCTCTGCACTGAAAGTGTCATACAAAGGAGTTGATCCTTAATCAGGTCACTTGGGGGCTTCCAACCCTATGGGTTTAGCTTACATACCCTCTTGGCCAGGCTTTATATACCATGTTCGAGTTAAACCTGCCTGTTTGCAACTTGCTACTCCGCCATGTGACCCGCCGAACTCTTGACAGATAATCTTGATAAGAGACCCTGAACTTTTATAAGTTATTCTCGCACAAAGACCCTGAACTTGTTAAGGTTTAAACCGCGGCTTTTGTCACGAGAGAGCCGGCTTACAGTGAGCTAGGATAAACTCTTCTTGTCTGCCATAACCCCTCCGCTATGTGGTCCGTTCGTACTCTTAGCAATGTCAATCTTTTAAAGACCCTGAACTTGCTAGAGTTTAAACGACGGATTTATGTCACGTGAGAGCCGGCTTACAAGTTTCTTTAGGCTTTCCGCCTAGTTTCTTCGGAAACAACACAAAAAAATTCATAAAAAACAAAGAGTTATCTTGTCCTGCCACGCCTTTAAAGCCGACTTATAGGACGAGACATACAAATTACTTGTTTTTGCAGGTACTCTCATGATAAGATTCTAAGTTTTGGATAATTCCAGCTTGGTATTGCTCAGGGAGTATAACCCGCCCGGCGCATCAAGGTAGTCAAATGATTATATATCAAAGACGAATTTGCTAAGTCGCCGGAAGAAGTTTAAATAGTGCGTCAAAAGCACTTCCTACTACTATTACAAGGCTATCATAAAGCCCAAAAGTTGTGGACTTAAAGGTTTTTTACATCAAATTATAACCCGGCATGTCACGCAGGGCCGGGTTACCTTCACATGAAGCCAGCTCGTTGTTTAACTCGCTGCCGGGTCATCCTGCGCCGGGTCTTCATTTTCCTAGATTCGAAGGTGGTCCACGTCCCAGTTGCAGTTGGTTAACGCCTCGAACTCAGCTTCATCATGAAAGATTGGAGACGGGTCAATATCAGGAGCAAAAAGGTGCTTACGGCGTTGAGGGATCAAGTCTCTTGCTTCAAAAGTCGGCCCTCGCACTCGTTTGCTGATCCCAGTGTAAGCCGCCTGGTAGGTGGACAAATCAGTTTCTTCAACGAGTTTGGTAGCCAAGACTCGCGAAGCCTTCATACATTTGGCATAGTCATCCTGGGTGAACTCTGAGCCGTAATCCTTTCGCGAAGGGAAGCCATCCATCATATATTCCGTGCTAAGTTCAGGAGCGAAGGCCAGTGACCGGCTCATAGCGGCCATTGCGCCCTTGCGGGCGGCGGATCTTTTCAATTCCTCCAGCTGCTTCGGGACGGTGGAAAGGATCTCTATAACCTCCTTCATCAACTTGGGGATACCTTTCTCCCCAAGCACAGCCCTGATGGTGCAAAGGGTCCCGCAATAGAGCTGCTCAGTAAGGGCGTAGACAGCTTTTAGCTTCAGCAGATTGTTGTTCGACAGTTGGCGAGTTCTCTGGCCTGCAAACAGTCACAGTTTATAAGCCGACGGGAGAAATTTCAGCAGACTAAGGAATTTTTTGTTTAATACTAACAAGTACTTACCAAAGACAGCGGCGGTCATCTGAGATATGTGGCGCTTTAGAGTGGTCAGCTCCTCGGTAAGAGGCTTCAGCTTTCCTTCGACGTCTTCCGCACGTTTCATCAAGGCGGCTTGTTCAGTTTCAGCGGACTTCTTGAACGCCTCAAAGTCCGCCTTGGTTTTCTCGAGCTCTATGACAGAGAGCCGCCATTTCTCTTCCGCCTCAGCCCAGGCGGTCTGCTGCGAGGCCAAATTTTCTTTAAGGCCGGTCAAGTCAGACTCAGCCGTATTTAAAGCTTCCTGCGGAATACAAACACAACAGCATAAGTTATTTTTTGCTTCTAAGCCGTCAAGGTGATGCATATTAATATTCAGAGGTGATGAAGCAGAGGAAATTACAAGTCTCAAGCAGATTGCAAGCAATATACTTAACACTTGGGGGATAATGTCTACCATTTCTTTCAATGACTATGAATCTGGAAAGCCCCGGGTCATCTTCAAGAAGATAAGCCGGCACTTGGAGGATACACATGGCGTTTTTAAATAATAAGTTCCGGCTCATCATCTATATAATGACCCTGACTTGGAGGCTACACTCGGCGCGTCTGAGAAGTAAGTTCCGGCTCATTATTTGTATAAAGACCCGGACTTGGGGGCTATAGTTGGATCTCATTCTAAAAGAAGTACCGGTTCATTATTTAAATATAATAACCCGTTACTTGGGGGCTACATGCCAAGCTATTTGCGACGTATGAAAAGTTGAAGACCCGGTCTACTATTTTCAACACTACACCGGATCATGGGGGCTATATAAGGGTACATGGAAAGGAAAAGCAGGAGGAGTACCTCATATTTCCGCTTCATCAGCCCAACAAGTTTGAGCTCCATATTGCGGCTTGCGGTGAGGCGGTTCAGATAGCCAGCATGTAATTCATCAACAGTCAGCTTCTCCAAGACAGGGAATTCAAAGTCACTCTTCTCCCTCTCTGGTGAGGGCGCTTCATCCTTGCTAGCATGTTTTGACAGCACATGAGAAGGAGCCGGAGATTTGTAACCCGTCCAAGTGTCAGTCACTTCTTCATGAGAAGCCACATTTTCGGTCGTTGGTGAAGAACTGGGCGGCTTAGGATTGACTTCCGGATGAGCCTCCGGAGCTGGCATATCAAAATCAGCCAGCTCAGTTTGCTGAGGAGCATCTTCAGGGGCGCCTTTGTCAGCCTCAGAGGGCTCAACATAAGCTTCAGGGGAATCCGGCTTAGGATCCTCCGACTCTTGGATGGCTGGAGTGGTGGAAGACCCGCTCACTTTTCTCCGTTTAGCTTGAGCTCTATAAGCAAAGGTAAAATTCGATAAAGTAAGCAAGGATAAGAGTGATAACACATGGTGTGGAATATAAGAGTACGTACTTTGGATTGATGACAAGAGGAGGCAACTTGGAGGCGGTTGAGTCGCCGGAAGAAGGGGGCGAGTCCTGGAGGATTAAGATGGTGCAAGTATAAGTAAACCACGGTGCTAGATTGTTAGGAAGAGTAAATTCTAAGCAATGGAATACCTCATTATGCCATTTCCGAGGAGCCGGATCATTTGATAAGCCGGCCAACAGATCTTCAGAGCCGGTGCTCCGGGTGTGGCGTCTGGTGTCATCTTGTTGCTTCTTCAAAAGAAAGTCAGAATTCAAATGAGCAAAAGGGCGTGAGTATTTTACCTTCCGTACAGCCCGCCGTATTCTTTTTATCGGTAAGAGTTCCGAGTCGGAGGAGATAATGGTTACCTCTGTGGCATCAGCATGACTTGCTTCTGCTTCCTCCTGTAAGTAGTCATTTTCAATAAGTTGCACAAAGAGAAGACCAAGGGAGTCAAGTTCTACCTCTGATTCGTCAAGTTGGAGTAATTCAGCGGCGGATGGTTTCTTCTTGCGACCCGTAGTACCCGTAGTACGGGACTTGGTCGTCTTCACTTTCTTCTTAGGGGCGGGTACATATTTCTTCTTCCAAAAAGAAGACTTTGCCTGCATATGACTCAGAAACGGGTCAGAAAGAATATGATTCACAGAATTGAGAAATCACAAGTGACAAGTTTTTTACCTCTGGAGCTGGGTTGGAAACACAGAACGGCTTCAACCCGGTCTGATTACAAGCGGCTTGAGGTTCTCCGAGAAGTGATTTGACAATGGCATTGAGGTCCTTCTCTGTCAAGGGTGTCCGGTTGAAGCGCATTCGATCGTCCGCCTCACCAGAGTATTCACGCATCAACTTGTCACACCGGCTCAGCGGCAAAATCCTCCAGCTGACCCAGCAGCGGGTCAAATCCACGCCGGTTAATCCATTGGCCAGCAGGGCAGAAATCTTCAAGAAAGCCGGAGCATATTTGCCACGCTCTGCGGCGCTCATCCGATCAGGAAGCTCATGGTTGGGGGAGAGCCGGGTAGGATGGTAACCCGGCAGCGGATTTTCCTCAGTCGGGGAAGTATCTCTGCGGTAGAACCAAGTCCGGTTCCAGTCTTTAGGATGACTGGGCAGGATGGCTGCAGGAAAAGTTGTGTCTCTCCGCCTCTGGATTGAGACGCCCCCAAGCTCGAGACTCGGCCCAGCGGCCAATTCAGTCTGGCGGTTCAGATAGAAGAAATCTCTGAAGAGGTCCACTGTGGGCTCTTCTTGCACGTAGGCTTCACAAAGGACTTGAAATTGGCATAAATTTGAGACGGAATTGGGGCCAATGTCTTGAGGGTGGAGCTTGTAGAAGTGCAGCGCATCCCGGAAGAACTTTGACCCGGGCGGTGAGAAGCCACGAAGAAGATGATCTGTAAACACGACCACCTCCCCTTCCTGAGGCATGGGTCTGGCCTCTTTCCCGGGAACCCGCCAGTGAATGACATTTTGAGCCGGCAGGACTCCTATGGTCACGAATTCCTTCAGCGATGACTCAGTGACCCCAGAGGGAACCCAATCACACGAAGTGGGGGCTTTGTCCATAATGGAGGGTTAAGATTCTATAAGAAATTGCAAGATCGTGGCGGGTTAAGAAAACCTCGCAAAATAAGCCGGCAATGCGACGGCGGGTTAAAAAAGACGACTATTGTTGAGAATTTTGCTAAGTGTTGGTAAAACAGGTTCTATCAACTACAACGACAGTTACAAGATCTACAGGCGAGAATAAATTGAGAAATATTCTAAGCCTAAATGGGGGGGCGGAAGAACAAGCGGTTCATGCACGAGTTTCTATCCAAGTTTCCGATCTGCGATGAGCGGACATGCATACTAAATGGAGTTCCGCATCAGATGGCTAGTGTTTTGAGGCCCGAAGGATACTCCATCTACTGATCCTCAATGAATGCTCCAGCGACCGGCGGCGAACGAAGAAAAGCTACAGCGAACTAATGCAAATCTGCGGGAGGAGGATGAACGTACCTGACGGGTGCGGAGAAGATGGCCGGAACGCCGGCGAGCTCTGGTTCGATCGGGTTGATGCAGCGGCCTTGCCGGAGAAGACGAGGAAGGACTGACAACGGCGTCGGAGCTTTCGGTTGCGCGAGCACTGGAGGAAGAAGATGGACAGTGGTGGCGGAGAGGAGAGAAGGGATGGGACCCGCTCCCCCGCCTATTTATGAGATGGGACAACAACGGTCCGGCACGGGGATTGAGGAGGCACGATGATGATCTACTAAGAAAGCGCCTCGATTCTCGGGCTGGTCATATTAATGAAGAAAGATTCATTCTGACGTCAGGGGAATCTTTTTTGATTTTTCTGATGACGTCACGGCGGGTTATGAAAGTTTATCAGAGACGACACTGCCCATTTTCGGCGGGTCATAAAGATTGTCAGAAAGGACAAGACTCGCCAACCAGAGGATTTGAAGATTGACATGAACCGGTTCAAATCAATCTGGGGCCTAATGTTGGGGATATAACCCCGTGGTGAGACCCGCCCAGATGGGGCCGGGTCATGCGGTTGGCGGCTTATGACAAGATTTGGTGTAGGCTCACTCAATGGGCCTGGAGGCCCGGAGCCAGAAGACGAGATGTAACCCGGTGGCATAAGCCGCCGGTGGCGGCTTGTTAGACAAGGCATGTGTAGTTAGAGACGAGGTCGGTTATCAAGTATAACCCGGCCCGGACTCTTGTAAGCCCAGGGCCTTGACCTGTGTATATAAACGCGGGTTGCCTGGGCGGCTTAGGCCACGAAACAACTCATTGATAGCTAGGTCAAGCGAACTCGCTCCCTTGTAATCGATACCCAATCAATACAACACAAAGCAGGACGTAGGCTTTTACCTCTTTCTGAGGGGCCAAACCTGGGTAAACACGTGTCTCTCGTCCCGATCAACCCCTTTGAGTCCACCACTTTAGCGATGGCCTCGAACCTAAGTCCTAGGACATCTGCCATGACAAAACCACGACAAGGATCGTATGCTCTGAAAGATTGATGGTTGTGTTTCTTGTGCTTATAAATATTACTATGTTGATGTTTGTTAATTCATCGTTTCTCAATGAGCATACATGCAAAAGATTACATATTGGGTAGCATGTCACACCACAAATTCTATTTTTATCATTTACCTACTCGAGGACGAGCAGGAATTAAGCTTGGGGACGCTGATACGTCTCCAACATATCTATAATTTTTTATTGTTCCATGCTATAATATTATTATAATAGGATACTTTTGGGGTACTTATTTACCAATTTATATTATTTTTTTAGCACTAACCTATTGACCCAGTGCCAAGTGCCAGTTCATGTTTTCTGCATATTTTTGACTTGTCAGGTTTACTGTACCAAACGAAGTCCAATCGACCCGAAACTTTTTATGATTTTTTCTGGACCAAATAAAGACCTGGAAGCTTCTGAAGATGACCAGGGGCCACACGAGGAGCTCAGTACCCAACAGGGCGCGTCTAGGCCCTAGGGCGCACCCTGATGAGTATTGGCCTCCTCGACCGCCTCCCAAAGCCCCTCTCTGGCCTATAAATTTTCATATATTCCAAAACCCCCAGGAGAGCTCCCGAAACCCTTTTTCCGCCACCGCAAGTCTCTGTTCTGTATCCGCGATCCCATCTAGAGGCCTTTTCCGGTACTCTGCCGTAGGGGGAATCCATCACGGAGGCCGTCTTCATCAACCTCGCTACCTCCATGGTGATGTGTGAGTAGTTCACCACAGACCTACGGGCCCGTAGTTAGTATCTAGATGGCTATCTCTCTCTCTCTCTCTCGTGATCTTCAATACAAAGATCATCGCATCTTCGCTTTGATCTATATGATGTAATGCCTTTGTGCGGTGTGTTTGTTGGGATCCGATGAATTGTGGGTTTACGTTCAGATTATTCATGATAAAATATTGGAGTCTTCTCTGAGTTCTTAAATTGATTCTTATTGCATGATCATTATAGCTTCGTAAATCTCTCCGATCTATTGATTTGCTTCGGTTAAGTATATTGATCTTTCTTCAATGAGAGGGGTGCGTTGTGGTAGGTTCAACCTGACGGGTTTCTATTTCCCAGTGACAGAAGGGGACAAGATACGTCTTTGTGTTGTTTCTACCAAGGATAAAACGATGGGGTTCATTCATATTGATTGAGTTTACTTTGTCTACATCATGTCATCTTTCTCCAAGCATTATTCTGTTTTACTTAATACTCTAGATGCATGCTGGATAGCGGTCGATGAGTGGAGTAATAGTAATAGGTGCAGGTAGGAGTCGGCCTATTTGTTTATGGACGTGATGCCTATATACACATGATCATTGTCGTGAATATGAACATAATTATTCTCTTTTCTATCAATTGCCCAACAGTAATTTGTTTACCCACCGTATGTTTCCTACATGAGAGATGCCACTAGAGAACACTACGGCCCCCGGGTCTTCTCACTTATAATTTACAAAAAGCTTTCAATACCTAGCTGCCTTTATTATCTTGTATTTTATTTTGCAATTATCCACTACAATCTACTTGTTTCACTTGCTTGCAAATAACGAGTCCAAGGGGATTGACAACCCTCTTGCCCGCGTTGGGTGCAAATGTTTGGTTTTTTTGTGTGCAGTCGCTAAAGACGGTGGTTGCGAGTTACTCCTATTGGTTCGATAAACCTTGGTTCTTAACTAGGGGAAATACTTAATCGTTTGTGCTGCAATAACCCGTTCCTCTTCACGGAAAACCCAACGCACATCACAGACATCAGCCGGCGCATCTTCGTTATCATCTGAGTCGACCTCCGCTCCGGGGAGCCTCCTCCCCTCTTCAGCCCGTGCGCACTTGTCAGCCAAGGCATACAGCTCGGTGACATCTCGCACGTTGTTGATGCTCATCTCCTCACGCATTCGCCGGTTGCGCACATTCATGTGGAATGCGGCAATCATAGTGATTGGATGGATGTCAGGGATGTTGTGCTGCACACGGCTGAACCTCTGGATGTATTTGCGGAGGGATCGCCTTGTCTCTGGGGGAGCACGTGCAAGTCGCTGGGCTACCCTGGAAGCTTGTGGCCTCCATGGTATGCGCCAACGAACTGGTTGCACAGGTCTGCCCAAGAGGAAATGGACCCCTCCGGCGAGTTCATCAACCAACTCCTCACGTTGGGCTTGAGCGCCAATGGAAAGTAGTTGGCTAAGATTTTATCGTCGTGTCCCCAGGCAGCCTGTATGGCAATGGTGTAGATGCCGAGGAATTTGGAAGGGCTGATCTTGACGTCGTATTTGTCGGGCAACACAGGCTTGAAGGGTCTGCTGGAGGGCCACCATACTTGCCTTAGCTCGTGGGTGAATGCCAGGCATCCTACCTCGTAAGGCAAGCTGTCGGGCACCCCCGGCGTAGGCGCGTCAGCGGTTGGGTCTACACACCCATCGGACTATTGGCGTGCTTGAAGCCGCCTCTCGATGGTGGTGCGAGCGTCCTCCTTGCGTCTATCCTTTAAGACGTGGCGTTGGTCCTTGTTCATCCGCGGGTCCGTTTAGGCATATGATACCTCGTCTTGCACGTCGGTCCGGCGGGGAAGATGTTGCTTAGGGGGAGACTGCACCGTGTGCGCCCCACCAGCATCGTGTCCGGCAGTGGGAGCCCCCGGAGCCGCTTGCCGGGCGACAGCCGGGCCCGCTCCCTCTGGCCTGTCGCAGTTTGCAAAGCTCAGCAGGCTCTGGATCGTAGCTCTCTAGTCTTCCATTTTCTCCGGCGCGGGCAGAAAGTTCAGCAATACCTGGGCCTACGCCAGAGCTTCCTTCATAGTTTTGGGCATGGAGTGGTGCGAGGCATGGGTGGCGCTCTTACTCCTGACAGCGCCAGGAGGAGCGTCTCCCCGCGCCGTCGCGCGATGCTCGTCCCCTCGAGGAGGCTGCTGTCGAGCTCGGCCCTGTGTGTCCTGAGATGGACGTGCGGGGGTCTTGTCCGCGCGCCACCCAGGGTCGCCACCCAATGGGCGTTGGTCGCGGTGGTCTTGAGAAGGCTACAGCAGAGGTCCTTTTGCCTCCGCCGACGCTACTCCAGCCGCCGCCGTCGTTGCGTCTGCTGTGTTGGCCCCGGTCTCCGCGGGCGCATTGTGCGTCTCCATGATGACGGGGTCCGGGTCGCGGCTCGCGGAGCTCCGTGCAGTGTTGTGGCTGCGTTTGCCATTGTGGCGATTGTGCAGGTCGCCCCCATCCACATCGTCGTCCACCACTTGCGAGGGAATCTTGGACGTGGATGGGGCGGGCATCGCCGGGCCCTTAGCCTTCTTGGGAGGCATGGGCATCAAAGAAGCTGTCGGCGACGACGCGCAGGAGTCGGCGAAGGTTCACGCAAGGGATCCCCTATCTGGCGCGCCAAAGATGTTGGGGTACGACGATCTATGGGGCCGGCAAGGCCCCTTTCGTGGTTCGGCTGAGGGAATCCTCTAGCGCAAAGAGCATCACCGGACACTGCACACTCGCCGGTTTAGACAGGTTTGGGCCGCCGGAGCGTAATACCCTACGTACTATGTGGTGTGGTTTGATTCGGGTTCATAGTACAGGAGCATCGCAGCCCGGCAAGGATGCTTCGGGAGCATCGCTACGCGTGCAAATGAACGGAGTGTCAACCTGACGTGGCTTGAGACTGCGTCGGTATTTCCCCAAAGAGGAAGGGATGATGCAGCACAACGACGGTAAGTATTTCCCTCGGTTATGAAACCAAGGTTATCGAACCAGTAGGAGGATCACCGCCACCCAATAAGCAGCACCTGCACACAACCAACAAATACTTGCAACCCGACGCGAAAGAGAGGTTGTCAATCTCTCTACGGTAATAAGATAGATTACGTAGTGATAGATAGGAGAGATAGATCTCTCAAGAACACAAATAAAAAGAGTAAATATGCAGCAATATATTTTTGGGTTTTTGGTTTTGTAGATCTGAAAACAAAGATTGCAAAAACGTAGATCGAAAAGCAATATGATGGAAAAGTAGACCCGGGGGCCGTAGGGTTCACAAGTGACTTCTCTCATGAGTATAGCGCACGGTGGGTGAACAAATTATTGTTGGGCAATTGATAGAAAATCGAACAGTCATGACGATATCCAAGGCGATGATCATTATATAGGCATCACGTCCAAGATAGATAGACCGACTCCTGCCTGCATCTACCTCTATTACTCCACACATCGACCGCTATCCAGCATGCATCTAGTGTATTAAGTTCATGGGAAAACGCAGTAATGAAATAAGAACGATGACATGATTTAGACAAGATCTATTCATGTAGGAATAGACCCCATCTTGTTATCCTTAATAGCAACGATACATGCGTGTCTTGCTGCCCCTTCTGTGACTGGGAAAGAACACCGCAAGATCGAACCCATCACAAAGCACCTCTTCCCATGGCAAGAAAAATCGATCTAGTTGGCCTAACTAAACCAAAGATTCGAAGAAGAAATACGAGGCTATAAGTAATCATACATATAAGAGATCAAGGAAGACTCAAATAATATTCATGGATAGAAAATGATCATGAACTCAAAATTCATCGGATCCCAACAAACACACCGCAAAAGTTTACATCAAATAGATCTCCAAGAGACCATTGTATTGAGAATCATAAGAGAGAGAGAAGAATCCATCTAGCTACTGCCTACGGACCCGTAGGTCTATGGTGGACTACTCACGCATCATCGGAGAGGCACCTATGAGGAAGATGAACCCCTCCATGATGGTGTTTAGATTGGATCTCGCGGTTCTGGAACTTAAGGCGGCTGGAACTGTGTTTCGTCGACTGCCCTAGGATTTCTGGAATATTTGGGAATTTATAGGCATCAGAGGCGGTGCGGAAGGGGGCCGAGGAGGGCACAACCCATCAGGGCGCGCCGGGGCCTCCCTGGCCCGCCCTCGTGAAAGCACATTTGCTCCCTTGGTGGTTTTGGTAATTAATAATAACATATATGTCATTGAACTAATGTTTCCACTAAGTATATTTCAGGAAAAGTTTAATGATGGGTTGGCAAAAGGATTGTGGAGAAACCCCTAGATGCAAGGAATTGGATTGGCAAAAGCTTCAAGCAAGAGGACTCTACATTTTACTTTGTGAGAAATCACTTTGAAGCCATAGGAAAGCCAATACTATTAAAAGGGGGTGAGGTACTATTGGTGAACAAGATGCTCCGCGTGCACAAGTGATAGTCACCAAAAACGCCCACAAACTCTTCCACAAAAGTCTGTCCAAGCCTATCATGAAAATCGGTGCGACCAACAATTTCCACTCGGTCCCACCGATTCCCACCTCAGACAGACCCATGCCAAACCCTAGCACATCGGTCCAACGGATTCTGCTTCGATGCCACCGAGTTTAGCTTGCCAACTTTCTGTTACCTCGATTCTTAAAATCGGAAATTCTGAGATTTTGGATTGGCGTCACCGAGTTTTGGGAAACTGACCGTTGGTCACCTAATCGGTACCACCGGGAACTTTGTATCGGTCTCACCGAGATTCAAAAGTCTCTACCTTTGGAACAACTCGGTACCACCAAGTTTTATACTTCGGTGTCACCGAGTTGGTCACTTTAGGTGCAACGGTTGGATTTTTGGGGATGCCTATATATACCCCTTCACCACCACCCACTCGAATGAGAAGCACTCAGAACTATTCCATACTTGCCCCATCCAATTTTCTGAGAGAGAGCCACCTACTCATGTGTTGAGATCAAGCCATTCCACTCCATCCATATGAATCTTGATCTCTAGCCTCCCCAAGTTGCTTTCCACCAATTCAATCTCTTCCACCAAAGCCAAATCTGTGAGAGAGTGATTGTGTGTTGAGGAGTCTATCACCTTGAAGCACAAGAGCAAGGAGTTCATCGACATTACCGAGCCTATTACCTTTTGGAGGGTGGTGCCTCCTAGATTGGTTAGGTGTTGCTTGGGAGCCTCCTACTTCGTGTTGTGGAGTTGAACCAAGAAGTTTGTACGGGCAAGGAGATCGCCTACTTCGTGAAGATCTACCCATAGTGAGGCTAGTCCTTTGTGGACGGAAGTCGTTATGGAATTGTCAAGGTTGCTACTTCGTGGACCCTTATGGGTGGAGCCCTCCGTGGACTCTCGCGACCGTTACCCTCCGTGGGTTGAAGACTCCATAAACGTGGACGTACGATAGCACCACCTATCAGAACCACGGGAAAAATCTTCGTGTCTCCAAATTGCGTTTGATCTTCCTCCCTTCCCGAGCGCCTCCGACGTTGGAAGTCCACGCCGTCGACGGAATCTTCACCACCGTCGCCGCCGTAGCGAGATCGTCACCGAATTAGGGTACGGTTTCGACCCCTCGTGCGCTCCTCCCTCCAAATCTTGCGCATTAGGACTTTTCCATCGATAAGACAAAGTTTGAGATTGATCTATCCACAAGAACTTCCATTAGAATAGCGAATGAAAGATTTTTTAGGGTTTGTCGTCCGCAACTTGAATTCCGGTGAAACCGAAGCAAAAGAATCGGTAGCACTGATTCCCTTTTTAGGTCAACTAAGAACAACCTAGGTGAAATCGAGTACACATTTTTGGTGTCACCGAAAGTGGTGCCAAGTTTCTGTAATGCAGGTTGCTTGTCTCGGTGGGTCCGAAAAGTTTGCCTCGGTTGTACCGATATTCACTTGGCAGAATGCAAATCTTGAGAAATTTTAGTTCAAATCTTTGAGAAAATTGTCTGCATTTTGTGATGACTCAACCCTTCTACTCTTCTATACTCTATCTAAAAGGGTCAGAGATGTCAGGTTCTGATGATGGCCAGAATGACTTTAGAGAGAAGAATGTTGACATGAGCTCAGGCACTAGTCCCGAAGGGAGCTATGATGATGTACCTAGCTCACCAGATCTTCCCAAAGTTGTAACCAGGGCAAGAAGGAAGCTCAACTCAGATGAGGAGGATGAAGACTTTGTACCTGACGAGCTACCCAAGAAAGATGCAACTGCCAAGAGCACTGCTACTACCATTTCATCTAAGAAGAAGTCAATAAGGAAAGAATATGCTAGCTCAGGGTCAGTAAGAGCACCAGAGAGTGCTAGGGCAACATTGACTGTTGAGCCCTCAAAGAAGTCTATGCCTAAGAAGGCAGGAGAAAAGAAGAAGTCTAGGAAGAGGATCATACATGTTGTTGGCAGACAAACCTCCATGTTTGAGGACCCAGAAGCAGATGCTGCAGAAGAGGAGGAGGAAGAGCCAGCTACCAAGGCTACTCCTAAGAAGAAGAAGAAGAAGCTAATGGCTGATGCTATGCCCAAGGATACATCATCCAAAGGCACCAAGACTGTACCCAAGAAGGCTGCTGCTGCTCCTAAACCCAAGAGGTTTTCCAGAGACATCCCAGCTACTTCCAAGAACAAGACTTCTACTTTCAGGGAAGCTGAGGATGATACATAGTTTGTTTTGATGAAGCTAAGACCACACCTTCCAGAGCATAATGCCAGCCATCCTGTTGCTGAAGACATGAAGAAGAGGAAGGACTCATGTTTGAGAAAGTGGAGAGCTGTTGATCCTTACTCTCAGAGGAGAAGGACAGCTATAGACTACAGGTTCTACACAAAAGAACAACAATATTTCTATGAAACGGTTTTGCTTGACAAGAGCCCCGCAGTGAGTGACATGAGATATGTGGATTGCAAGCACATCAAGGACAATGAAGATTACTTTCCGAGTGTGCAAGATAACTTCCACTGCATTGGTCTTGATGAGTTTGGTGGTAAGGAGTTCACAGCTTGGAACGACGACATTATCATGCAATTCTACTCCACTGCACATTTCTATGGAGATGGTAGGATTGTATGGATGACAGAAGGCACCAGGTATGAATCCACAGTTCAGGAGTGGGCTGCCATCTTAGGAGCTCCACAGGTGGAAGACGGTGACCTAGATGTGTACTCCGAGTCCAAGGCAAATCATAATGCCATGAAGAACATGTACAATGAGATCCCTGCTGCAAACTTGCAATCTCACAAGCTTGGATCCATTTACTTCCTCCAGGCTGGTCTACGCACGATCAACACTATCTTGAGGCATACCTTGATGCCTAAGTCTGGAGATGAGAAGATGATAAGAGGCTATTCTATCAACATGCTGCTCCATCTTGATCAACACACCAGATTCAGAGTGATGGACTTGATAGTTGAAACAGTGAAGAGGACTGCAGCAGATCAGAAGAGGTTATGTGGATACGCTCCATATATTCAGATGCTTATCAACTCCAAGTTGGAGAAGCACATATATGCACTTGATCAACCACATTTGCCACTCTTGCCAGAGCTAGAAGACAATGTTGTGGTGATGGAACCAGATCATCCCACCTCAGCTACAGCACAGGCACAGGCAGAGGCAGCCAGAGACTCTAGTTCTCAGGTGCCAAAGACTAGGAGTGAGCAGATGGATCTTCTCCTTAGCTCTGTGCTCAGCATGCAGAAGGACATCGGGAACATCTTGAAGAACCAGGAGAGCCTCTCGAGGATTGTTGATACCAAGTTTCATATTCTCAACAACAAGGTGGATGAGCTCACAGTGACTGTGAATGAGCTCAAGAAGGAAGTTGATGGCGTGCCCAGTCCCCACACTACAGATGATGATGAGGATAGTCCACCTCTCAGGACAGCCACTCAGTTCAGGACTCAGCCCAGATCTGCCACAGTGCCAGTTCCAGAGTCTAGACCTTCTTCATCAGCACCTGCCGCAGCTCCTCCAGCACCTCCAGTTGCTACTCCGACTCCATCCACGACGTCTGCAGAAGTCTTCGTTGATGCTGTTCTCTCGACTCCTTCATCAGCCACCGGAGGAGATCAGCCCCAGAAGAGTGCTTAGCTCTATACCTTTGAACTTTTTGGTAACTTGTTGCCAAAGGGGGAGAAGATGTATAGATCATTAGGGATTCGAGAGAGAGAGAGAGAGCGTTGCTTTTTATCGCTTTTCAAAACATTGATATCTTTTGGTTGGTTTGCTTGTGTTAAACTTTATTGGTGTTTGATCATACACTTGATGCGTATTGCTACTATTTCCTATCCTTGTGATGCTTATGAGATGATCATTCACCTTTGCTTGATTGTGTTGTGCTATGATATTCATTCATATTATTCTCGCACACCACCAAGTTGTATGTGACATGAAAGAGTGCCCCATGTACCTAATCGATTGTGCATTTGCATTCAAACGCAAATTCAAAATAATGCACAAATTTAGGGGGAGCTCTTGCTTATCACATACTTCTCAAAGCGACGATTATATTCATTGATTATATCATATGTCGAAGCTTTGATCTATATGTTGTCATCAATTACCAAAAAGGGGGAGATTGAAAGCACATTTGCTCCCTTGGTGGTTTTGGTAATTAATAACAACATATATGTCATTGAACTAATGTTTCCACTACGTATATTTCAGGAAAAGTTCAATGATGGGTTGGCAAAAGGATTGTGGAGAAACCCCTAGATGCAAGGAATTGGATTGGCAAAAGCTTCAAGCAAAAGGACTCTACATTTTACTTTGTGAGAAATCACTTTGAGTCCATAGGAAAGTCAATACTATTAAAAGGGGGTAAGGAACTGTTGGCGAACAAGATGCTCCACGTGCACAAGTGATAGTCACCAAAAACACCCACAAACTCTTCCACAAAAGTCTGTCCAAGCCTATCATGAAAATCGGTGCTACCAACAATTTCCACTCGGTCCCACTGATTCCCACCTCAGACAGACTCATGCCAAACCCTAGCACATCGGTGCAACCGATTCTGCTTCGGTGCCACCGAGTTCAGCTTGCCAACTTTCTGTTACCTCGATTCTTAAAATCGGAAATTCCGAGATTTTGGATCGGCGTCATCGAGTTTTGGGAAACTGACCGTTTGTCACCTAATCGGTACCACCGAGAACTTTGTATCGGTCTCACCGAGATTCAAAAGTTGCTACCTTTGGAGCAACTCGGTACCACCGAGTTTTATACTTCGGTGTCACCGAGTTGGTCACTTTAGGTGTAACGGTTGGATTTTTAGGGATGCCTATATATACCCCTTCACCACCACCCACTCAAATGAGAAGCACTCGGAACTATTCCATACTTGCCCCATCCAATTTTCTGAGAGAGAGCCACCTACTCATGTGTTGACATCAAGCCATTCCACTCCATCCATATGAATCTTGATCTCTAGCCTCCCCAAGTTGCTTTCCACCAATTCAATCTCTTCCACCAAAGCCAAATCTGTGAGAGAGTGATTGTGTGTTGAGGAGTCTATCATCTTGAAGCACAAGAGCAAGGAGTTCATCGACATTACCGAGCCTATTACCTTTTGGAGGGTGGTGCCTTCTAGATTGGTTAGGTGTCGCTTGGGAGCCTCCTAATTCGTGTTGTGGAGTTGAACCAAGGATCTTGTACGGGCAAGGAGATCGCCTACTTCATGAAGATCTACCCATAGTGAGGCTAGTCCTTCGTGGACGGAAGCCGTTATGGAATAGTCAAGGTTGCTACTTCGTGGACCCTTATGGGTGGAGCCCTCCGTGGACTCTCGCGACCGTTACCCTCCGTGGGTTGAAGACTCCATAAACGAGGACGTACGATACCACCACCTATCGAAACCACGGGAAAAATCTTCGTGTCTCCAAATTGCGTTTGATCTTCCTCCCTACCCTCTACTTCATATGCTTGTCTTTACTTTCTGCTGCTATACTCTTGGACATGCATGTGTAGGGTGTACTTGAATTGCCATAATTGCTAAAATCTGCCAACACTTAAAATTGGGAAAAGGCAGAATTTTTATTTGCTCAAGTAGTTTAATCACCCCCCCCCCTCTAGACATACTTTCGATCCTACACCTGGTGGGTTGTGCTCTCCACAGCCCACCTCTCCGGCAGTTGTTTGGCCCACTGGGTGTCTTCTGGTTAAAAAAAATCTCCAAAAAGTTTCGTCGCGATTGGACTCCGTTTGGTATTGATTTTCTGCGAAGTAAAAAACAAGCAAAAACAGCAACTGGCACTTTGGCACTATGTCAATAGGTTAGTCCCAAAAAATGATATAACGTTGTTATAAAATGATTGTAAAACATCCAAGAATGATAATATAACAGCTTGGAACAAGCAAAAATTATAGATACGTTGGAGACGTATCAGCATCCCCAAGCTTAATTCCTACTCGTCCTCGAGTAGGTAAATGATAAAAACAGAATTTTTGATGTGGAATGCTGCCTAACATGTTCATCACATTCTTTTCTTTTGTATAACATGGACATTTGGACTTATAATGATTCAAAGCAACAGTCTAGTTTTAACATAATGACTTCAATACTCAAGCATGTCAACAAGCAACCATGTCTTTCAAAATATCCACACTAAAGAAAGTTATCCCTAGCCCATCATGCTCAATCATTGATCCATTCATGAAATGCACTCAAATATTAGCTATGTCCAATGCTCAAGTATGATCTTAGGATGGAGAATCAAAGCAAAAAAAAATTGCATAAATTAAATAGATAGGCCCTTCGCGGAGGGAAGTAGGGATTTGTAGAGGTGCCAGAGCTCAAGTTTTTAAATTGAGAGAGAAAAAATATTTTGGGTGGCATGCTTTTCCTGTCAACGAAAACGACAAAGTAGCTCACAATACTTTCCATGCTAGATATATCATAGGCGGTTCCCAAACAGAAAATAAAGTTTATTCCTTTTTCCACCAAACTTTCACGTTCCATGGCGGGCCGTATCCACGGTTGCCTTCCATACCAACACTTTCCAAGGAATTTATTATTTGACAACATAAAGTAAATATTTTTTCTTTTTCATTTTGGGAATGGGCATCCCTATTACCGTCGCACTCTCTTTCAATGACAAGTGAATAAACACTCATCTTGAGAATAACACATCTAGCATGGAAAAATATTGGACACTCCCCACAGTTTCATGAGCGGTACGGGCACACAAAAGAGAAAATTTATTTTGAAAATTTAGAGATGGCACATACAAATTTGCTTGGAACGGCATGGAAATACCGCATATAGGTAGGTATAGTGGACTCATAAGGCAAAACTTGGTTTAAGGATTTTGGATGCACAAGTAGTATTTCTACTTAGTACAAATGGAGGCTAGCAAATAGATTGGGAAGCAACCAAACCAAGAAACGAAAATTCACATAAGTGAGCATTGAACATAACTAACACCGAATAATGCACCACAAGTAGGATGTAACTTCATTGCATAACTATTGACTTTCGTGCATGCATAGGGAATCACAAACCTTAACACCAATATTCCTACTAAGCATAATTACTCATTAACATGACTCACATATTACTATCATCATGTTTCAAAACTATTACAAGGAATCAAGTTTAATTTGTCCAATGATCTTCATGAAAGTTTTTATTATATCCTCCTTTGATATCTATCACTTTGGGGCTAGTTTCATATATTGCCATTGCTTTTTGGCAAGCTCAAACAAATTTAAGTGAAGCACATGAGCATAAAGATTTCATCTCTCAAAAAGGTATAAGTGAAGCATGAGAGGATTTCTTCAAAATTTACAAACTCTCAAATTAATCTAAGTGAAGCATGAGAGTATTTCTACAAAAATTTCCAAGAACACCGTGCTCAAAAAGATATAAGTGAAGCACTAGAGCAATTCTATAGCTCAAAAGGTTTAAGTGAAGCACATAGAGCAATTCTAACAAATCATAGCATGGTTTTGGTTTTCTCAAATAGGTGTGTCCAGCAGCGATACAAGGGAAAAAATAACAAACAAAGCAAGCAAATATACAAGATGCTCCAAGCAAAACTCATGATATGTGACGAATAAAAATATAGCTCCAAGTAAAATACTGATGGTCGTTAGAAGAAAGAGGGGATGCTACTCGGGGGCATCCCCAAGCTTAGTTGCTGGTTACTCTTTGGATATATCTTGGGGTGCGGTAGCATACCCAAGCTTAGGCTATTATCACTCCTTATTCCTTCATCCATCGTGATCTCACCCAAAACTTGAAAACTTCAATCACACAAAACTCAACAAAATCTTCGTGAGATCCGTTAGTATAAGAAAGCAAATCACTACTTTAGGAACTGTTGCAAACCCATTCATATTTTATTATTGCATTATAACTACTGTATTTTAACTTTACCATGGCTCATACCCTTCAATATAACCCATAGATTCATCAAAACAAGCACACAATGTAACGAAAACAGAATCTGTCTTAAACAGAACAGTCTGTAGTAATCTGTACTCTACCCATACTTCTGTAACTCTAAAAATTCTGAAAAATTAGGACAACGTAAGGAATTTGTATAGTAACACTGTGTTAAAATTGCAGCACAAGATCACATTCCAGAAAAAAAATGAAAATTCATATACTGGACGCAAAGTTTCTGTTTCAGATTCAGCATCACTTCTACTCATCCTATGAATCATCCTAAAGGCTTTACTTGGCACAAACACTAAATAAAACATAAAAACACAATCATAACAGATGCATAATTGTGTCAACACTCAAAAACAGAAAATAAAAAGCAAAAATTTATTTATTCATTGGGTTGCCTCCCAACAAGCGTTATCGTTTTACGCCCCTAGCTAGGCATGATGATTTCAATGATGCTCACATAAAAAGTAGTAATTGAAATATGCAAAAGAGCATCATGAATCTCATGAAAAACATATTTAAGTCTAAACCACTTCATATGAATAGGGATTTTTTGAGCAAACAATTTATGGGAACAAGAATCAACTAGCATAGGAAGGCGAAACAAGCATAACTTCAAAACTTTGAACACATAGAGAGGAAACTTGATATTATTGCAATTCCTACTAGCATATGTTCCTCCCTCATAATAAATTTCAGTAGCATCATGAAGGAATTCAACAATATAACTATCACATAAATCATTCTTTTCATGATGCACAAGCATAGAATTTTCACTACTCTCCACATAAGCAAATTCCTTATCATCCATGGTAGTGGGAGCAAACTCAACAAAATAACTATCATGAGACACTTGATTGACATAACCACATTGCAAATTAAAACCATGATGATAAGTTTCATGGTTATCATTACTCATTATAGCATACGTGTCATCACCATCACCATAAATAGGAGGCATGCAATCATCATAATAAATTTGCTCATCAAAACTTGGGGGGACTAAAAATATCATCTTCATCAAACATAGCATCCCCAAGCTTGTGGCTTTGCATATCATTAGCATCATGGATATTTAGAGGATTCATACTAGCAACGTTGCAATCATGCTCATCAATCAAGGAGCTATCATGAATCACCTTATAAATTTCTTCTTTCAACACTTCATCAAAATTTTCAGATTCATGATTTTCAAACAAAACTTCATAGAGATAATCAAGTGCACTCAACTCACTAGCAATTGGTTCATCATAATTTGGTCTTTTGAAAAGATTAGCGAGTGGATGAGGATCCATAACAATAGATTTTTAGCAAGCAAATAGAAGGCACATGGCAACACAAGCAAACAAAAAGAGATCCGACGGGAAAAAGGCGATCAAAAAAGAGGGCGAATAAAACGGCAAATTTGGTGAAGTGGGGGAGAGGAAAACGAGAGGCAAATGGCAAATAATGTAATTGCAAGGAGATGAGGTTTGTGATTAGGAACCTGGTAGATGATGATGGAGTCCCCTCGGCACCTACGATAGGCACGTAGAAGAGACCGCTTCCTCCCCGGCAACGGCGCCAGAAATTCCTTTGACGTACTTGAGACTGCGTCGGTATTTCCCTAAAGAGGAAGGGATGATGCAGCACAGCGACGGTAAGTATTTCCCTCAGTTATGAAACCAAGGTTATCGAACCAGTAGGAGGATCACCGCCACCCAATAAGCAGCACCTGCACACAAACAACAAACACTTGCAACCCGACGCGAAAGAGAGGTTGTCAATCTCTCTACGGTAATAAGATAGATTAGGTAGTGATAGATAGGAGAGATAGATCTCTCAAGAACACAAATAAAAAGAGTAAATATGCAGCAATATATTTTTGGGTTTTTGGTTTTGTAGATCTGAAAACAAAGATTGCAAAAACGTAGATCGGAAAGCAATATGATGGAAAAGTAGACCCGGGGGGCGTAGGGTTCACTAGTGGCTTCTCTCATGAGTATAGCGCACGGTGGGTGAACAAATTACTGTTGGGCAATTGATAGAAAATCAAATAGTCATGAAGATATCCAAGGCGATGATCATTATATAGGCATCACGTCCAAGATAGATAGACCGACTCCTGCCTGCATCTACCTCTATTACTCCACACATTGACCGCTATCCAGCATGCATCTAGTGTATTAAGTTCATGGAAAAACGGAGTAATGCAATAAGAACGATGACATGATGTAGACAAGATCTATTCATGTAGGAATAGACCCCATCTTGTTATCCTTAATAGCAACGATACATGTGTGTCTTGCTGCCCCTTCTGTCACTGGGAAAGAACACCGCAAGATCGAACCCATCACAAAGCACCTCTTCCCATGGCAAGAATAATCGATCTAGTTGGCCTAACTAAACCAAAGATTCGACGAAGAAATACGAGGCTATAAGTAATCATGCATATAAGAGATGAAGGAAGACTCAAATAATATTCATGGATAGAAACTGATCATGAACTCAAAATTCATCGGATCCCAACAAACACAACGCAAAAGTTTACATCAAATAGATCTCCAAGAGACCATTATATTGAGAATCATAAGAGAGAGAGAAGAAGCCATCTAGCTACTGCCTACGGACCCGTAGGTCTATGGTGGACTACTCACACATCATCGGAGAGGCACCTATGAGGAAGATTAACTCCTCCATGGTGGTGTTTAGATTGGATCTCGCTGTTTTGGAACTTGCGGTGGCTGGAATTGTGTTTCATCGACTCCCATAGGGTTTTTGGAATATTTGGGAATTTATAGGCATCAGAGGCGGTGCGAAAGGGGGCCGAGGAGGGCACAACCCATCAGGGCACACCGGGGGCCTCCTAGCGCGCCCTGGTGGGTTGTGCTCTCCACAGCCCACCTCTCCGACAGTCGTTTGGCCCACTGGGTGTCTTCTGGTCCAGAAAAAATCTCCAAAAAGTTTCGTCGCGATTGGACTCTGTTTGGTATTGATTTTCTGTGAAGTAAAAAAACAAGCAAAAACAGCAACTGGCACTTTGGCACTATGTCAATAGGTTAGTCCCAAAAAATGATATAAAGTTGTTATAAAATGATGTTAAAACATCCAAGAATGATAATATAACAGCATGGAACAAGCAAAAATTATAGATACGTTGGTGACGTATCACAACACTTCTAAAGGTAGCTATGGACCTCCTTTTATAATCCAAGGGGCTACCACAGTGGCTAAAATGGACTTTACACATAGTAAACAATGTATATCTGTCTGCCAAAACTGCTGGCAATAGCGGTAGTGGGAAATACCTAACTCTGATGGATTAGGACAGGCGCGTTAAATGCCCAGTGAGATGGCACGCTGGGGACGTCTCCCGGCAAGGATCGACTCTCCTTCTATGTCGTTCGCCCACCTACCTCTTATTCCTTCGCCACGCCGCGGGACGGGTGCCATTAAAGCTCTATTGTAAACCTGGGAAGCAGCCACGCGCCCCGACTAGTCTCACCTACCCGCCTGCCCGCTCGACACCTAGCTGGTGTAGACAATCAGCCCAGCGACATGGAGCGACGGCTTGGAGGGTGGAGGCCTTGGCGGGTGCGCTATCGTTCGAGCCCACCGGCAAGGACGGCTTGCCGGTTCGCTCGAGCCCTTGTATGAAAAGCTTGGCACCTAGATCCATCCCAGCAGGGTCCTGCCGGTCCAGAGGTCGTGGTCGTCTGGTGCACAAGTCAGGATACTAAGGGCCCCGTTCTTCAGTACACCGACACTTACTCGTCATCCTATTCTCCTGAGCAGAAAGCGGATAAATTCCACATCCCTTTCTGGCGAGCGGCGGGAGCCGATGGCGGAGTGGGCGTCCTAGAGCATGTTGTCGGTGTGGCAGAGCTGGTAGGCCCGGCCTCCTGAACAGAAGCGCTTGTCGTGTGCTTTGCAATGACCCACCTCCTTCTACACGACCGGGAGACATCGGTAGCAGGGTCCTCCTCCTCCTCCTCTTCGTCCTCGACATCTAGAGGTGGAGTACGACTGACCGGCTCCCCTGTATCGGCCTTGCGAAGTAAGTGCGATTTCTTGGGGATGTTGCGGACCTGGGACTCTTTGAGCTCCGGGTCCGCAACGACCTCGGCGCCCTCGACCCTGGCATCTCCAGCGCCCGCGGGCTCTTCCGGATGGTCCTGCACCGGCGGCTCCTCGACGCGCTCCTCCTCGCGGCTGGCCTCCTCATCCTCTTCTTCCCCGAGCATGGCGGCCCCCAAGCTGCTGCCGCCTACGTTGAAGCCTGCTTCCGTAACTTGCCGACCGATGTGGTTGATCTCCACGTCGGTGGTGGCGTGGACCATCGACCCTTCGTCCCTGACGCGCGCTTCTGTCAGGTTGTCAAACCACATCTACACCAACTCCTTCGACGATGCCTTCCATGTGGGATCCACCCCGTGCGCGTTGCACGCCGGTATCATTGCCACAATCGCGTCCGTGCGGGAGTTGTTGCAGAGCAGGATGACGGACAGCAGGAATATGAATTTGTCTTCCGGGCGAAAGAGCTGATGGCGGAGGACGGTGAGCTGCAAGAAGGTCAGGTCCCCGTCGAGCCCGGGGCGTATCCGCATGATGTCGGCAGGGCCGACATACTCCTAGGCGAAACACTTCCGATCCTGGAGAGGAGCGATGCGCCCGGTGAGGAAATCAGAGCCCACCATCTCTATAGTAAGCCCGGCAACCCTCAACCGGAGCATGCGGGTGATGGCAATCTCCAGCTTCTTGTCGTCGGGGGCGAGGGTGCTCCATGCATCATCACGGACAGGCTTGGATGTTCAGACCTCGCAGAAGACCGGGGGCTCCTTCTTGACGATGTAGCACCATTCTACCCACCACTCTTTCCACTTCTTTTGCAAGTTGCCTAGGGGATACACCTCCTTGTGAGAAGCACAAGGGATCCATGTAATGCTGCCGAAGCGAGCCTCCTCGCCCACTATGCGCGGATAGAAGAAATGGCGGAAGAGAGATACATTGGGGACTATTCCTATAAAGTTCTCGCACAAATGTGCAGAAACAGATAGAGTGGTCACCGCGTTTGGCGTAAAATCCAGCAAGCGGAAAACGTAGGTTAGCATTAGATCTACGAAAAAAGCAGAAAAAGGGGGGACCAGCCCGCGGTAGAAGTATGCCGCGAAGAATGGATACTTCTCATTGCTGGGCTGGGAGTCGCCCGGAAGCACCTCCGGCGCCGGGTGCGCTTTGGTCTCCCTCCCCCACATCATGGCGTACCTCGAGACGAGGTCGCTCATCGTCAACACGGAGGGGAAGAAGACAACGCACTTCCTCCGGACACTGCCAAGGCATCCTTCGCGTCGCCGTCCGTCGCCTTCCTGGCCTTCTTCGACGGGCCCGAGGCGGCGGAAGGAAGCCCTAGCTTGGGCGCCATGGCGAGTCGACGGCGTGCGGTAGCGAAAGCGAAGGAACAGCTCGGGGGCTCTGCGCTACAGGAAGGAGGAACAGAGGCGGCAGAGCAGAGGGATGTGGTTGGAATGAGCGGTGCACTTGCAAAAACCCCCCTTATTAACGAGGAGGAGGACGCAAGAGGTGCCTCTTCCAGTCCGACGTGGCGCGGCTTTTTAGGCACGACTCCTCGAAGCAACCGCCACGCTCCACCGTTCCCACGACCCACAGTCAATGCAGGTTGTGGGCGAAATAGAAATTCTTCATAACCGCAGGTAATTGCGGTCGTGTGTGCGTGTGCACTGTTTTTGGGCCTAGCCCAACAAACGTCACGGACGCAGGTGTGGCCCAGGTCCGGGGGCTCCTGGCAGTGTACTAAATAACGGGGCCCTTAGTACCCTCACTTGTGCATGAGACGACCGCGGCCTCCGGACCGGCATGACCCTGTCGGGCTGGATCTGGATGCCAAGCCTCTTCATATAAGGGTTCGGGCGAACCGGCAAGCCCTCCTTGCCGGAGGACTCAGATGCTAATGCACCCGCCAAGACCTTTGCCTGCCAAGCCATCGTTCCACGTCGCCAGGTTGGTAGTCTACATCGACTAGGTGTCGAGCGGGCATGCGGTTAGGTAGAGTTGGTCGGGGCACGTGGCAGCTCACCAGATTTACAACAACTTTAATGATACCCGTCCTATGGCGTGGCAAAGGAATTAGAGGTAGTTGGGCGAACGGCACAGAAGGATAGGCAATCCTTGCCGGGAGATGTCGCCAGCGCGCCACCTCACTGCGCATTTAATGCGCCTGTCCTCATCCGTCAGAGTTAGGTATTTCCCACTATCGTTGTTGCCAGCGATTTCGACAGAGGGATATACATAGTTTATCCTGAGTAAAGACCATCTTAGCCACTGTTGTAGCCCTTGGATTATAAAAGGAGGTCCATGGCTACCTTTAGAAAGGTCGGCTCTCCATTTATTTACACGTGTAGTGACACTTCCTGAGCATTCCTTGTCGGGTTGTGACACTCCTGTACTGTGAACCCAATAACCCCCACACACACACACACACACACACAGGACATAGGGTATTATGCTCCGGCGGCCCGAACCTGTCTAAACCCTCGTACATGCATGGTCCGGTGATGCTCTTCACGCCAGAGGATCTCCCTTGCCGAACCACGAAAGGGGCCTTGCCGGCCCCATAGATCATCATCCCCCGATAGTGATGATGTGTGAGCATACTTATTCCTCGTTGAAATCCTAGTGCTGTTTAAGTCGGAGGCGCGCGATGGTTAACTCCTCCCAACCTCCACCCTATGGGCATGCGAGCAGTACTTTGCTTCGAGAGAGCTAATAAAATCTTGGAATAAGTATGTGAATTCTTTATGACTAATGTGAATCCAAGGATGTACGCACTCTCACCACCTCATATTTGCTAGACTCTTCGGTACTGTGCATTGCCCATTCTCACCTCGATCGGTGCAACCTTCGCCGGTGCATCCAAACCCCGTGACATGATACGCTCTGTTGCACATAAACCTTATTATATCTTCCTCAAAACAGCCACCATACCTACCTATTATGGCATTTCCATAGCTATTTCGAGATATATTTCCATGCAACTTCCACCGTTACTTCAATATGACTAGTACTTTCATTGTCATATTGCTTTGCATGATCATATAAGCTGACATAGTATTTGTCGCAAAGCCACTGTTCATCATTTTTTATACATGTTACGCTTGATCATTGCACATCCTGGTACACTGCCAAAGACATTCATATAGAGTCATACTATAGTTTTCATGCTGAGTTGTAAGTAAATAAAAGTGTGATGATCATCATTATTAGGGCACTGTCTCAGTGAGGACAGGAAGATCGAGACAATGATTCCCCCACAAGTCGGGATGAGACTCCGGACGAAAAATAAAAGAAAGAAAGAAAGAAAGAAAAATATAAAAAACAAAAGAAATAAAAAAAAGAAAAAGAAAAAATAAATGAGAGAAAAGAGAGAAGGGGCAGTGCTACTACCTACTTTTCCACACTTGTGCCTCAAAGTGGCACCATGTTCTTCATATAGAGAGTCTCTTTTTTTTGTCACTTTCATATGCAAGTGAAAAAAATTCATTATAGAACTTGGCTTGTATATTCCGATGACGGGCTTCCTAAAATGCCCGAGGTCTTCAGCAAGAAAGTTGGATGCACACCCATTTAGCTTCATCTGAGCTTTCATAAACTTATAGCTCTAGTGCATCCGTTGCATAGCAATCCCTACTCCTCACATTGATATCTATTAATGGGCATCTCTGTCAGGACCCCGATCCTAAGCCATATGAATCCAGCCTGTAACATGTGACACCACTTTGCAGCCTCATGCACGGTAACCCACGGCTGCCGCCTTACCTTGGCCGGAACCGTTTGCGCCTTTTGGCTCACGGATATGAACATGTCGCTAGCATTCACACGTCAAAGAACCCGGATCGACATGACTAGTTATAGACCCAAGTGGCACAACCGTACAGGGACAGGCATACGTAACCCAACAATGCAGGTGTCGGTCATCAGCGTGTGTAGACGAGTCATAGCAAGCTACAGGGACTCCATTACGCCGTGGGACATAAATGTCATCAACTGCACGTAGACGATTCATAGCAGGCTAAATGGACTCCATTACACTGCGAGACATTTCCCCGAAGGGACAGACACAGCAGCAAGAAGGATACACGTCGGTCAATCAATGTGTCCGGAGCAGTAGCAAGCTACCAAGGCACGGTGGAAGCACAAAGAGGCATTTCCCCGTAAAGCAGGCTACTAAAGGTATACAGCTAGGTGTCGAATCCCACACATACCAATGCATTTCAATCATACACGCACTATGAAAGATATGCGTAGATACAACATGACATCACAACAAAACTCTACAACATAACATTTATTTAGGAGGCTCCGAAGAGCCAACATAGTATAATGTTACAAGCAGGAGGGGTCACATGACCCAACATTCAGAGCATACAAACAACGAGCGGAAGTTACATGTCTGGGTACAGACATCTACTAAAAGCGGCTAGAAGAGCCGGAAAAGCTACAACGACCCTACCAAAGGAGCCAGACCTCTGTCTGGGATTCCCAAGCTAATCCCGTCAACATCGAACTTCACGTTGTAAGAATCACTAATGAGACTGAGGTCTCATCTGCAAAAACATAGATAAGCAAACGTGAGTACAAAGGTACTCAGCAAGACTTACATCAGAACTATCTACATATGCATCTTTGTCAACAAAGGGGGTTGTGGGGTTTATTGCAGCAAGCCAGCTTTGACTCTTGGCTAACCTGTACTACGCCTATGAGTACTTTCTTTGAGGTGGCGTATCACACACGAGTCCACATATTCACCATATCAATACACCACTACGGATCCTCACTCGTCTTCCTACAAGAAGCCATCCATAGCACCCACACTTATCTGGAGTATTTTAAAGTATCCGTTTAAGTTATCTATGAACTGCATAAGCATCCAAGTAGTCCATATCCGCGGACGCGGCTATTCGAATAGATAGTTTACCCTGCAGGGGTGTACTTCGTCACACATGCTCCCGCCACTTACCACCATGTGCACGTAAAAAGCCACCTCGGCAACCTTCAAGTGGAAGCCCAGCGAGGGAGTCGGCCACAGACATTAACTTACAATGACTCACGTCCAAGGCAGTCACCTATCTGAGTTGGAACCCATAATGGAAGTCCGGCCGAGGTTTCCAATATGGCCTCAAACATTGTGAGCAGGGCCCCAAGCCAGTCCCGACTGGGCCATTCATCCACTTCGCAGGCCGTGCCACACCTATCAACGTTTCGAACTACTACGACTCCTGGACAGAGAACAGAGTAGGTTAATAGGCCGAGAGGGGTCGAGTTACCGGAACCCAATGTGCGGTAGTAGCTAGTCTTGGAACACAAACACGGAACTCAGTTCCTATGAGCGGTCTAAATGAGACAACCCACCATATACTCCTACATGGCCTCTCATCGCTACCTTTACCAAAACAGGTTCAACACTTAACCCTCATCATCAGGACACAATCATTTCACTCTGGTTCATCACCCAGATGAAGCAGACCTGACACGACTCTAAGCATAGCAAGCATAACAGGGTTATAGCACAACATGGCTCAAACATCTACCAGGTATGCTAGGTTGCTTGGTTTAGCTATTTACTGTGACAATGACAGGTCATGCAAAGGAGTGGGTTCAACTACCGAAACACAAGTAACAGTTGAATCGTTTGTCCTAATGCATTGAAATGAGAGCAAGAGCGAGAGAGTGGGATTGTATCGAAATGCTCAAGGGGGGTTGCTTGCCTGACACTTCTGAAGATAACAGTGAGTCTTCATCGGTGGCATCGATCTCAACGTCAGAGTAACGTCTACCGAGAGGGAACAACATTGATAAACAAGAAAGAAGCACATTCAATGTGATGCAACAAACATGATGTATGATATGGCATGTTAAGGTGCTGAATTGACCTAATGCAACATTAATCCAAGTTAATTGAAGTGGAGTTCAAATATATATCAAATTCCAATCCAAAACTAATTATCCAATTTTCCCGAATCATAAAATGTCCTACTTGGTGATGTTAACTTGTTCAAACATGCATGATCATGGCATAAACATATTCATTGGATTTTTCTAATCATTTTTCATATATAAATTATTTTCATCCAAGTTATAGATTATTTTATATGAATTTTAGAAGTTTTAAACATTTTCTGGAATTAATAAATCATTTTAGATTTATTTAAACTCCAGAAATTAATTACTGCATCAACATTATGTCATAGTGACGTCAGCTGGTCAACAGACCGATTCCAGGTCAAAACTGACCTGCGGGTCCCACATGTCAGTGTCTGTAACTTTAAACAAAATGGTTCATTTTAAACCGGGATTTATTAGCCCGTGGGGTCTGGCTGTCAGTGTCTTAGAGGTTAATTAGCAGGCAATTAGGCCCTAATGGCCGGGCCACGTCAGCAACCGTCGGATTTAGACCGGCGACGACCAAACTGACGGCGGGAGTTCGCTGGATTTGCGCTAGGGGCAGCGGTTGGGCGCGCTGATGGCACCAGGAAGGAGCCCTCGCTCGCCCGCATCTAGTGGAGCACGCGGCTGGGGCTAGGGTGGGCTGGAGCAGCACCGGCGGCGAGCTCAGGCAGCGGCGGAGCTCGGCCACCACGGGGAAGTTAGCTAGGGGGCGTGCGCGGCCAGATAGACAGAGGGGTTTCGATCGCGGGCTCACCATGGTTTGAACAAAGGCGAAGGAGAGGCCGGGGGAGCTCCGGTGGAGGCGAATCGACGGCGAGGAGCTTCGGGCATCGGCGGTGAAGATGAAGATGAGGCGCTCGTCTTAGGGCCGCTCCTCTCGATTCCTTCGGTTGGATGGACTAGGTTGACGATGGCGGGGGCATTGGACACGCCGGCGACACGATTGGTGGCCGGTGGCTGCGGTGGTACTCGCCGGCGGTCTCGAGCGGGCTCGGGACAGAGAGCTGGAGAAAGAGGGAGAGAGTAGAGAGAGAGGGAAGAGATAGGGGCAGGCGCAGGGCATCTCCAGGCAAGGGGATTTGGACGAGGGGGAGGCGAGCAGCTCCGTGGCAAGCAGGAGCTGGCCTCGAACGCGCGCGCGGGCGACACGCCTCTGCCAGTAGGCAGAGGTGGAAGACGACCACGGCTCTCCTCCTGGTAGGCTGGGCCTTCTCCTGTGCTGGGCCGGCTACAGGTAAGTCAGGTAAGCTCAGCCTTTTATTTTATATTTTTGTCGTTCTATTTATCTTCAATTGTTCTGGTTTGAAAATATACCAAACCATTTTATAAAATTCCGATAATTTGCAGGTGAGTCCACTGGACTAAGCTATAGCACCACAAAATGTTTCAGAATTAATGGACTCATATTTTATATGACAAATATAAATCCATGGAAAATAATTGTTAGATTAACTCAATTGCCCAAAATAACTACCTCTGTGATTCCAGAAATATTGGTGTGCATTTTTCCTCCTGCCAATATTTTCCTAGAATACAAAGAACATTTTCTTGGGGTTGTTTGAGGGAATTTTTATATTGCTCATTTGTCAAAATTCTCTCTGAGGCTTGATAATTCCCCAATTCAAATTCATTTGAATTTAGAATGCATGCATGAATATGCAATGACAAGCAAAGCTAAACTGGGGTTGTGACAACTCACCCCCACTAAACAAGAATCTCGTCCCGAGATTCAAGTGTAGGGTAAGAGCAAGAGGGAACACTAAACTATCACAACTTCATGATCTTCAGGATCCAATTGCCCTTCTCGAAGATGTTGATTCATTGCATCATGCTGATCTTGACATCTTTTCCTTTAGGATCTTCATCCAAACATGACGACAAGAGGAACAGAAAACTCTACAAGAATCGATCTTCTCAAAGATCAAGCAACTCATGATCAACTCGTAGAATGAGACGTAGGAGCATCCCTTGAGCTGAGACACAAAACACACATTGAGAGCGGCAAAAGAAGCAGATGACAAAGGTTCAATTGGTAGGCAACAATTCCACGCTAAAGTAGATGGTGATGAGGTTTCAAAGTAGCAAGGAGTTAGTTGCCCTTCATATCATAACGGGCACCGTAAGAAAGGTGACTCGTAGGATTATCCCTTAAGTGGCAAAAAGAATTACTTCTGATACAAAGATCATTGAAACTCTTCCTACCAGGCTAAGGCAATTCACCAATGATTGTTGCAAAGAATTTGAACAAATGGCATACTCAGCTTGGAAAGGAAACTGGAGTTATATGATAACTCGGCAAACGGAAGGCACATTCCAATTGATACCGAGGTATAACCCAGTGTCTGAGCGTGCTCTCAAGAACTTGAGCATTTCCATATCCATCACGGTTCTACCAACATCCATGCCAAGGATCCTGGCAACACACCATACTACCATGATGAATAGCGATGGAGGATGCAGATGCAAAGGAAGACATCACTTTCTCAGATTTTATCTTAGCTTTGCCAAGAAAACGAAATCTGGATGATCGACCGAGAGACATTTAGCACTCCGCTTCTAATGTTCTCCTTGCTGTACCAGGATACCCAATTATAGATAATGCTTGGTATCTAGAACATCAAGTAGAGGTCGGACTTCAGGGGGTCCCAAGGGTCCATGAGAAATAACTTTAGAGCAAGTCATACAAGGTCCTCATGGGCAAGTGGCCATTGTTGCGGATACAAGATGTTATAATAATAGGTCTTCCGGCTAGGTGTGTTAGCCACAACATCACTTTACCGGGTTATAGAGAGACCAATATTATAATTCTTGGGTAACGTTCCGACCATTATATCTGCCTGAAATTCAGATATGGTTGGTGTCAGGATATTCCAGACTCAGCATGTCTGAAAGTGAAAGGTTGCAACACAAATCGACGAGATGACGTTGCAGAATTCTCGGGAGAGGAACTACGGAAGTCAGTACCAAAACATGAGCTGGATTGCAACACCCACGTGAACACAGTGTCCAAGACAATTGTGACCACATAGAAACCTTACAACAAAACACTTCCGAGTTCTGGTTAGGAACCATCATTGCGGATAACGAAGCTGGGTGCAAGTCCGTCCGGTACCTTCAGGAGTAGCACTTAACTTCTTTTCCTTGAACAAGTCAATCAGTGGCTTGGTGTGCTAGGAAATACATGTGGATTGGAGGTAGCTAATCTCTCAACCACAGCATACTTCGCACATGCATGGTTAACTTGGGATGATTCCAGAGGAAGCAATTTAAACTTTCTCCAATTCACGGCAACATCTTGCATCAAGTACACGTGGACTGGGAGGAAGTCACTTCTTACACCTAACATATACTTCATGCGCTAACACGAAGATAATGCTTACAAAAATTTCCAATGCCAGCTTAATGTTCATCATGAGTTATGGAGGAGATAAGGATGCTGTCGATGGGCTCAACAACAATTCATCAAGATATCCATGAAGATGGAATTCCACAACTATGTGAGCAAGGTAGTAGCATTGGTCAGACCAAAGAATGTAATGGTGCATGCTCGAGGAAAGAACTACGAGTAAATCAACATTATGATAATCGTTGGTTCCGATTTTGATTTGACGATAGCCCACACTCAAATCAAAGATTGGACAAGACAATAGAGACAAAAATTGATCACACGGATCAATCGATGACGATATCGTCTTCCTTCAACACACACGCAAACACAAGATATCCCTTCGACATGAACTAAGTTAGATCAAGCTTTTATCTTTCAACTCTCCAAGTTGTTGTTTAGTTTAACCAACTAGCTCAGGGGTATCCAACACAGAGTCTTGGAGAAGGGGTGGCTTACAGGAAACCAACTTGATCACGAACTCAACATAACGGTCAGGGGACAACCTGGTGATACTTCCGAGAAGATATTCGGAAAATCACAGACCACCGATATGTTATGAAGCTCGGGAACAATCTTGCTTTTCAGGGCAAGATGATACGATCAAAAGAGCGAAGGATTGACACAATCCTAACTCGTTGATTGAACAGTGCACCATGAAAGATGGACTAGGTGGCATAATCAATCATAGAATGATGATTCAATAACCAACACACCAAGAATGAAATTATTATCCATTAACTTCCAAGCAATGAAATTGCTAGGAGTATTGATTTCACACATTACGGTTCACTTGTCGACGTTCCGGTTACAACCAACACGGAGGCCAAGGAATGAATAATGATGGCGAGAAGTATCACTGTACCAAGAGTTCATAAGAGGTTGTGCAATTCCCATGACATTCTCGACATGAAGAGGGTAATACTCCAAGATAGAACAGAACAAAAGCTGGATTGGCATTTTGATCTGCGGAATACAACTGCTTTGACCCAATCCTGGAAATGGACAAGGTACCGGAGTTTGTTTCTCCTAGTCAATCTGAAATAGAATGGCTTGATAGACCACAAGAATAATATGCATTGATGATCACGAATGCACAACTACTCTAGACTATCCACTCACAGATGAAGGTCAGAAAACAATTGAAGAGGGCAACTCAAGAGCACATGATTTTTCTGAGTTGAAGATGCATAGGTTAGCATGTCGAACGAGTTCAACATAATTCTTCCGGATAACCCATGCAGAAAGGTAGGATTGGCAGAGTCACAACTATGGAATGGAGAACTCATGAAGAGCACTTTTGTTGTGATCTTCAGTTCACGAGGAACTTCTGCCATGACTGGTTCATGGTATTGGAAGAATGATATACCACGTACCTTGATGACTATAACAAGGTTACTAATCATCCTAAAGGAACGAGAAAACACTATCAACAGGAGTGAGCGGAATGATTCTCGGGTTCAAGAACCCAGAAAAAGAATATCTACTGACTAGATAGAATCAGAGGATGCTTTCGATAACGATGGCCAGAATTATCACACTGGGAACACAAAACACAACTAGACTATCGGGTAGTTCTCTGAGATAACATGGTTTCCTAAACACCTTTAACATATACATCGAGTGAAAGGACGTGAATGTCGCCTAGAGGGGGGGTGAATAGGTGCTTTAAAATAATTACGGTTTAGGCTTCAACAAATGCGGAATAAAACTAGCGTTTAATATGACAAGCACAAAACCTAAAACAACTAGGCTCACCTATGTGCACCAACAACTTATGCTAAGCAAGATAAACAACTAAGTGATAGCAAGATATATAACAAGAAACAATATGGCTATCACAAAGTAAAGTGCACAAGTAAAGGGCTCGGGTAAGAGATAACCGAGGCACGTGGAGACGATGATGTATCCCGAAGTTCACACCCTTGCGGATGCTAATCTCCGTTCGGAGCGGTGTGGAGGCACAATGCTCCCCAAGAAGCCACTAGGGCCACCGTAATCTCCTCATGCCCTCACACAATGCAAGATGCCGTGATTCCACTAAGGGACCGTTGAGGGCGGTCACCGAACCCGTACAAATGGCAACCCTTGGGGGCGGTCACCGGTACCCATACACTTTGGCAACCCTTGGGGCGGTCACCGGTACCCGTACAAATTGCTCGGGGCAATCTCCACAACCTAATTGGAGACCCCGACGCTTGCCCGGAGCTTTACACCACAATGATTGAGCTCCGAGGCACCACCAACCGTCTAGGGCGCCAAGGCACCCAAGAGGAACAAGCTTTAGGGTGCTCAAACACCCAAGAGTAATAAGCTTCTCAAACTTCACTTCCACGTATCACCGTGGAGAACTCAAACCTATGCACCAAATGCAATGGCAAGGGCACACGGAGTGCCCAAGTCGTTCTCTCCCAAATCCCACCAAAGCAACTAATGCTAGGGAGGAAAATGAGAGGAAGAACGAAGAAGAACACCAAGAACTCCAAGAACTAGATCCAAGGGGTTCCCCTCACATAGAGGAGTAAGTGATTGGTGGAAATGTGGATCTAGATCTCCTCTCTCTTTTCCCTCAAGAACTAGCAAGAACCATTGGAGGGATTGAGAGTTAGCAAGCTCAAAGAAGGTCAACAATAGGGGGCAAACACGAGCTCAAGAGTTGGGGACCATTGGGGAAGAAGACCCCCTTAAATAGGTGCCCACAAATTTGCCCGTTATGTGTAGAATTGCACAGGGGCGGTACAACCGGTGATGCGGGCGGTAGAACCGGGCTATAGAGATATAGCGATACAACCGCCCAACCACCACCCAACCACCGCCCAACCACCGGACCACAACAGAAAGGTGGTCGGTGGTTCCACCAAGATGCAACAGCTCAGCCCGAGCGCTGGACCAGGCAAAGTCCCCAGCGGTACAACCGCTTGGGACACCGATAGTACCGGGCTATATAATATAGCTGTACAACCGGTCCAGGTCCGCCCAACAACCGGAGCCCAATAGAACCGTGTCCGGTTGGAGCCCGGTGCTAGGCCGGTTCAACCGCCTAGAGCTGCCACCCTGGGTCACCCAGCTGTGGGCGGTACAACCGCCAGGGGGCAGCGGTACAACCGCTGGGGACCTCTCAGTGACAGCACCTCCAGGGTATCACCCCTGGAGTGGTGGTCAAACCGGATGTCTGGAGCGAGCGGTGCATCAGGTCGGGATAGCGGTGTAACCGTATCAAGAAAACAGGTAAGACCAGAACTGCCATAACCTCTGCAAATGAGCTCTGAATTGAGCAAACTCAAGCTTGTTGGATTCAGGACGACAAGAGCTATCCAACAGCGATATACAAATGCCAATGATATAGAGATGTGAAACCTCTATGAATGAAGAACCGGCAAAAACTCCAACATCGAAAACATCATGGAAGATGCATATGGACTCCGTTTTCGATGAACTTGAGCTTGTCATGAAGCTGACCATAAGCTCAAGAACCCACATAGAGAAAAACCAACCAAGAACCAAGAAAGATGATGATGCCAAGAATGCAATGGTTTGAGCTCTCAATGAACGATACGATCAAGCTACTCACTTGAGAGCCCCCCTTGATAGTACGGCTATCGATCTTATAACCCGGTCTCCCAACTACCACCATGAGACCGGTAAAATAAAAACCGTATCAAGGTCAAACCTTTGCCTTGCGCATAGTCCACTTGAGCTAGATGATGACGATCTTGTCCTACTCAAGATGGACCACCTTTCTTGATTGCGTCGGCTCGATGAAGACTAGTAGATTGCTCCCCCATACTCCACTATGGGTGAGCCACTCTTCGGCACATCTTCACAAGTCCATTGTCACCACAATGGACGGCAAGCTTCAAGCATGATCTCTCCATGATGCTTCACTTGAACTTGCACACCGCAACCTTGATGACGATCACCACTTGATGTCATCTTCCATGGGTTGTATGGGATCTTCCTCTTGATGCAATCCCATGGAAATATACCTAACCCTACGAAGAACACTCACGTAGACCATGGGTTAGTACACAAAGCGTAATGGACAACGCTTACCATACAATGGGATCACTTGATCCCTCTCGGTGTATCTTGTACGCTTTGTGTGTTGATCAACTTGGTTCACTCTTTGACTTAGTCTTGAGCAACCTTGTATCTTATCTTCTCTCTTCATAAAGATGATGTCTCGAAGGTAAACATGAGTGCTCACACAATCTTCTTCTTCAAGACATGCTTGCAATAGGCTCAACTCTCACATGACCAATCTTTGGATAAAACCTTGAATACCACCTTGGTCACCATATAAACTCCTTGAAACCAACAGATGGACTTCAAGAAGTACCTACGGACAAATCCTTCAAATATAACTCAAGGCAACCATTAGTCCATAGGGATTGTCATCAATTACCAAAACCACACATGGATAAATGTGCTCTTACATCGAGGTAGAGGAGTACCTCAACACAACAATTAGTGTGCTTTGTCTGGCCCAAAATACATCGATTCAAGATGGAAGAGTTTGCAATTGCATCAGATTATTTATAACCCTTGGATAACTCGGACAACATAATGGCTGTACGGGCATGAAATATGAGGCAACCTGCAAGACAACTAACAACATAACATTGAATTCTTATGGCGACATCGATACAGGAAGACAAAACCTTTCCTATAGGTCTCCAGCATAGTAACTCGTCATCCTGATAGATAGATAAGAAAGCCTAGTTTTAAACCCCGTAGAATAAGGAAGAGGGTGACTCAGAATTAGAATGATACGAGGAAAGGAGTAAAAAGAATCTTACGTTCCCTTCCACAATCAATTCCCTTATATAACTAAAGCAGTTCTAGACTCAAACATCGGCCAGTTTGGCTTGGTAATCCTACAGGCAGTCAAGCTCTGATACCAACGCTGTCGGGACCCCGATCCTAAGCCATATGAATCCAGCCTGTAACATGTCACACCACTTTGCGGCCTCATGCACGGTAACCCACGGCTGCCACCTTACCTTGGCCGGGACCATTTGCGCCTTTTGGCTCACGGATATGAACATGTCGCTAGCATTCACACGTCAAAGAACCCGGGTCGACATGACTAGTTATAGACCCAAGTGGCACAACCATACAGGGACAGGCATACGTAACCCAACAATGCAGGTGTCGGTCATCAGCGTGTGTAGACGAGTCATAGCAAGCTACAGGGACTCCATTACGCCGTGGGACATAAATGTCATCAACTGCGCGTAGACGAGTCATAGCAGGCTACATGGACTCCATTACACTACGAGACATTTCCCCGAAGGGACAGACACAACAGCAAGAAGGATACACGCCGGTCAATCAATGTGTCCAGAGCAGTAGCAAGCTACCAAGGCTCGGTGGAAGCACAAAGAGGCATTTCCCCGTAAAGCAGGCTACTAAAGGTATACAGCTAGGTGTCGAATCCCACACATACCAATGCATTTGAGTCATACACGCACTATGCACGATATGCGTAGATACAACATGGCATCACAACAAAACTCTACAACATAACATTTATTTAGGAGGCTCCGAAGAGCCAACATATTATAATGTTACAAGCAGGAGGGGTCACATGACCCAACATTCAGAGCATACAAACAACGAGCGGAAGTTACATGTCTAGGTACAGACATCTACTAAAAGCGGCTGGAAGAGCCTGAAAAGCTACAACGACCCTACCAAAGGAGCCAGACCTTTGTCTGGGATTCCCAAGCTAATCCCGTCAACATCAAACTTCACGTCGTAAGAATCACTAATGAGACTGAGGTCCCATCTGCAAAAACATAGATAAGCAAACGTGAGTACAAAGGTACTCTGCAAGACTTACATCAGAACTATCTACATATGCATCTTTGTCAACAAAGGGGGTTGTGGGGTTTATTGCAGCAAGACAGCTTTAACTCTTGGCTAACCTGTACTACGCCTATGAGTACTTTCTCTGAGGTGGCGTATCACACACGAGTCCACATATTCACCATATCAATACACCACTACGGATCCTCTCTCGTCTTCCTACGAGAAGCCATCCATAGCACTCACACTGATCTGGAGTATTTTAAAGTATCCGTTTAAGTTATCTATGAACTGCATAAGCATCCAAGTAGTCCATATCCGCGGACGCGGCTATTCGAATAGATAGTTTACCCTGTAGGGGTGTACTTTGTCACACATGCTCCTACCACTTACCGCCATGTGCACATAAAAAGGCACCTCGGCAACCTTCAAGCGGAAGCCCAGCGAGGGAGTCGGCCACGGACGTTCACTTACAATGACTCACGTCCAAGGCAGTCGCCTATCTGAGTTGGAACCCATAATGGAAGTCCGGCCGAGGTTTCCAATACGGCCTCAAACGTTGTGTGCAGGGCCCCAAGCCGGTCCCGACTAGGCCGTTCATCCACTTCGCAGGCCATGCCACACCTATCAACGTTTCGAACTACTGCCACTCCTGGACTGAGAACAGAGTAGGTTAATAGGCCAAGAGGGGTCAAGTTACCGGAACCCAATGTGCGGTAGTAGCTAGTCTTGGAACACAAACACGGAACTCAGTTCCTATGAGCGGTCTCAATGAGACAACCCACCATGTACTCCTACATGGCCTCTCATCGCTACCTTTACCAAAACAGGTTCAACACTTAACCCTCATCATCAAGACACAATCATTTCACTCTGGTTCATCACCCAGATGAAGCAGACCTGACACGACTCTAAGCATAGCAAGCATAACAGGGTTATGGCACATCATGGCTCAAGCATCTACCAGGTATGCTAGGTTGCTCGGTTTAGCTATTTACTGTGACAATGACAGGTCATGCAAAGGAGTTGGTTCAACTACCGGAACACAAGTAACAGTTGAATCGTTTGTCCTAATGCATTGAAATGAGAGCAAGAGCGAGAGAGTGGGATTGTATCGAAATGCTCAAGGGGGGTTGCTTGCCTAACACTTCTGAAGATAACAGTGAGTCTTCATCGGTGGCATCGATCTCAACATCAGAGTAACGTCTACCGAGAGGGAACAACACCGATAAACAAGAAAGAAGCACATTCAATGTGATGCAACAAACATGATGTATGATATGGCATGTTAAGGTGCTGAATTGACCTAATGCAACATTATTCCAAGTTAATTGAAGTGGAGTTCAAATATATATCAAATTCCAATCCAAAACTAATTATCCAATTTTTCCTAATCATAAAATGTCCTACTTAGTGATGTTAACTTGTTCAAACATGCATGATCATGGCATAAACAGATTCATTGGATTTTTCTGATCGTTTTTCATATATAAATTATTTTCATCTGAGTTATAGATTATTTTATATGAATTTTAGAAGTTTTAAACATTTTCTGGAATTAATAAATCATTTTAGATTTATTTAAACTCCAAAAATTAATTACTGCATCAGCATTATGTCATAGTGACGTCAGCTGGTCAACAGACCAATTCCAGGTCAAAACTGACCTGCGGGTCCCACATGTCAGTGTCTGTAACTTTAAACAAAATGGTTTATTTTAAACCGAGAATTTATTAGCCCGTGGGGTCCGGCTGTCAGTGTCTTAGAGGTTAATTAGCAGGCAATTAGGCCCTAATGGCCGGGCCACGTCAGCAGTCCCCGGATTTAGACCGGCGACGACCAAACTGACGGCGGGAGTTCGCCGGATTTGCGCTAGGGGCAGCGGTTGGCGCGCTGATGGCACCAGGAAGGAGCCCTCGCTCGCCCGCATCTAGTGGAGCACGCGGCTGGGGCTAGGGTGGGCTGGAGCGGCGCCAGATAGACAGAGGAGTTTCGATCGCGGGCTCAATATGGTTTGAACAAAGGCGAAGGAGAGGCCGGGGGAGCTCCGGTGGAGGCGAATCGACGGTGTGGAGCTTCGGGTATCGGCGATGAAGATGAAGACGAGGCGCTCGTCTTAGGGCCGCTCCTCTCGATTCCTTCGGTTGGATGGACTAGGTTAACGATGGCGGGGGCATTGGACACGTCGACGACACGATTGGTGGCCGGTGGCTACGGTGGTACTCGCCGGCGGTCTCGAGCGGGTTTGGGACAGAGAGTTGGAGGAAGAGGGAGAGAGCAGAGAGAGAGGGGAGAGATAGGGGCAGGCGCAGGGCATCTCCAGGCAAGGGGATTTGGACGAGGGGGAGGCGAGCAGCTCCGTGGCAAGCAGGAGCTGGCCTCGGACGCGCGCGCGGGCGACACGCCTCTGCCAGTAGGCAGAGGTGGAAGACGACCACGGCTCTCGTCCTTGTGGGCTGGGCCTTCTCCTGTGCTAGGCCGGCTACAGGTAAGTCAAGTAAGCTCAGCCTTTTATTTTATATTTTTGTCTTTCTATTTATCTTCAATTGTTCTGGTTTGAAAATATACCAAACCATTTTATAAAATTCTAATAATTTGCAGGTGAGTCCACTGGACTAAGCTATAGCACCACAAAATGTTTCAGAATTAATGGACTCATATTTTATATATGACAAATATAAATCCATGGAAAATAATTGTTAGATTAACTCAATTGCCCAAAATAACTACCTTTGTGATTCCAGAAATATTGGTGTGCATATTTCCTCCTGCCAATATTTTCCTAGAATACAAAGAACATTTTCTTGGGGTTGTTTGAGGGAATTTTTATATTGCTCATTTGTCAAAATTCTCTCCGAGGCTTGATAATTCCCCAATTCAAATTCATTTGAATTTAGAATGCATGCATGAATATGCAATGACAAGCAAAGCTAAACTGGGGCTGTGACAATCTCCATAGCCAGTTGATACGCCTAGTTGATGTGAGACTTTCTTCTCGATTTTTACCCCTTTGAAACCTATCACCATATTCTATTCCACCTTTATGCTATATCCATGGTTCACGCTCATATATTGCATAAGTAATAAAAAGCTGAAGCGCGTTAAGAAGTACGATCCAATTGCCAGACTTGACACCATGGTGCTTGACATTTGTATTTATGTGGTGAAGACGAAGCCATGCTATTCTTATATGATAAAATGAATAGGGGTGAACATTCTTTACGGATCGTATATTTTGAAACTTGATTATTATGTTTCTTATGTTTATAAGTATTACTATGTTGATGTTTATTAATTCATCCTTTCTCAATGATCATACCTGCAATAGATTACATGTTGGGTAGCATGTCACATAAAAAATCCGGTTTTTATCATTTACCTACTCGAGGACGAGCAGGAATTAAGCTTGGGGATGCTGATACGTCTGCAACGTATCTATAATTTCTGATTGTTCCATGCTATAATATTATCATTCTAGGATGCTTTTTGGGTGATTATTTACCAATTCATGTTATTTTTTAGCACTAACATATTAACCCAGTGCCCAGTGCCAGTTGCTGTTTTCTGCGTGTTTTTGACTTTTCAGGTTTACAGTACCAAATGAAGTCCAATTGCCCTGAAAGTTCTAGATGTTTTTTTCTGGACCAAAAGAAGACCTGGAAGCTTCGGGAGGAGACCGGAGACCGCACGAGGGAGCGAGCACGCAACAGGGCGCGCCCATGGGGGTCGCGCCCTGTTGTGTGCTGGGCCCCCTCGGGTGGCCCCCGACGCCCCTCTCTGGCCTATAAAATCTAATAAATCCCCAAAACCCTAGAGAGCCTCTTGAAACACTTTTTCTGCCGCCGCAAGTCTCTGTTCCGCCGTGTGACCATCTGGAGCCCTGTTCCGGTACCCTGTCGGAAGGGGGTTCGATCACGGAGGGCCTCTACATCAACCTTGCTGCTCCCATGGTGATGTGTGAGTGCTTCCCTATAGACGTGCGGGTCCGTAGTTAGTACCTAGATGGCTATCTCTCTCTCTCTCTCTCTCTTGATCTTCAAGACAAAGTTCACCGCATCTTCGCGATGATCTATTCGATGTAATCACTTTGTGCGGTGCGTTTGTTGGGATCCGATGAATTGTTTGTTTATGTTTAGATTATTCATCAAAAAGATTTGAGTCTTGTCTGATTTGTATTATGATTCTTATTTGCATGATTATTATAGCTTCATAAATCTCTCTGATCTATTGAAATAGTTTGGCCAATTAGATTGATATTTCTTCAGTGAGAGGGGTGCATTGTAGTGGGTTCAACCTGACGGGTTTCTATATCCTAGTTACAAAGTAGGGGACAAGATATATCTTTCTGGTGTTGCCACTAAGGATGAAACGATGGGGTTAATTCATATTGATTGAATTCTCTTTGTTTACATCATGTAATTGTTCTCCAAACATTACTCTGTTTTACTTAATACTCTAGATGCATGTTGGATAGCGGTCGATGGGTGGAGTAATAGTAATAGGTGCAGACAGGAGTCGGCCTATTTGCTTATGGACGTGATGCCTATATATACATGATCATTGCCATGAATAAAGATTGCATAACTATGCGCTTTTCTATCAATTGCCCAACAGTAATTTGTGTACCCACCGTATGCCTACTACATGAGAGATGCCACTAGAGAACACTACGGCCCCCAGGTCTATTCACTTATATATTTACAAAAGCTTTCAATACCTTGCTGCCATTATTTGTCTTTTATTTTATTTTGCAATTTACAATATTCAACTTTCATCCATATACTTCACTAGCTTGCAAATTGTAACAACCCAAATTTTAGAATGTTATATTAATTAATTGAATGATTGATTGTTTGATTGAGTGATTGAAATTGAGTGAAATTTAAAAAAAAATTGAAATTTTGAATGGGAGGGAATAAAATGACTTTCCCCTTTTGTTTTTCCTTTGAATCCAAATCTCATCCAATGCAAAACAATGAGAGAAGATGACATGACTTCTTCAAATGAAGGATTTGAAATTTTGGATTTTGAAAACTACTGGAATTTTTCAATTTTGGAATTTATTTCATTTTTGAAGTTTGAATGAATTCAAACCCCTTGCCCAAATTCAAATCTTGAGAGGAGGAACGTGACCCTCCAAACCAGGGGCATTTTTTGTAATATTTGAACCATAAAACCCAGGGGGTTATTTGAAAATTATTTGCAAAAGAAAATAAAACCAATTTAGGCTTTTTTCTGAAAAATATTTTTTTAAGTTTTTATTTTGGCCGTGGAAAAATGTTCATCTTATTGCATTTATGATTCTGATAATTTATATATATATATATATATATATTATATATTTGAATTTAATTTGATCCTCCAAATCATTTTTCCTTTCTCTTTTTTTATTAAAAAGGAAAAAATTCAAAAAAAGGAAAAACCCCGAGCCCAAAAGGAATAGTTTCGGCCCAGGGATCCCCCTCTCGATCCCGAATTCCTTCCGAATCGGTGACCGATCCCCCTCCCCCTCTCTGACAGTGGGACCCCCGCCCGACCTCTCTCTCGCGCGGTATCTCTTTCCTTCCCTCACCCCCTCCTTCCTTACCTCGCCGGATCTTGCCGGAGCGAGCCGAATCCGCCGCGGTTCCCTTCCTTCCCACGCCCCCGAGACCCGGTACTATATAAGCCCAGCCCCCGCACCCGTTCCGCCCATAAACGCCGTCGCTCCCGCACCAGAGCCACCGCATCCACCTCGCCGGAGCTCCGCCTTCACCCGAAGCTCCACGAGCTCGAGGAGCTCGCCTCCGACGCCCCCAAGCTCTGAAGATGCCGCCAACCGACGTCGGAGGTTCGCCTTTGTCGACTGGACACCTCCACCGCCGCTGAAGACCACTGGAGCGACCTCCCCGTCGACACTCGAACGCCACCGCCGCCCACGATCTCGCCGTCGTCAACCCCGTCACCCCCAACCGACCCCGAGGCCACCATCATGCTCGCCGTAGTCGTCCGCTTCGCCTGAGCACCTCTCTGTCGCCGGAGGACCACCGGAGCGTCGTCCCCGCCCACGCCCGAGCCGCCCGCGACCTCGACCTCGCCGGAGTTGACCTCCCGCCGCGGTAAGCCTCTCCCCACCGTCCGATCACAATCTATGGCGTAGATTAGAAGGAGCGTACCCCTTTGGTTTTTTTAAGTAAACCGGTCGGTTTTCTTATTTAGTAATTAGCCGAACCGTTTTCTGCTATGTTGCGACCATTCGTTCGTTAGCTCTAGCAACGCACACCCTTAGCCAATCAGGAGAAGCCACGTAGTGCCCCTGTTCGTTAGTTTAGGTTTTATTTTTCTGTTTTTTTGTTTTATTTAACAGAATAGTTTCTGTTTTTGTTTTCTGAATATCTCCTAGGTTTTTAAGTATTTTTGATAGATTCTTTTTGCATTGTGTCACAAATTTTATTTAGTTTCTGTATATATAAAGTTTGACCATATTTGAATATTTTAAATTTGAATTCAAACAGATTTGATTCAAACACTAAATTGCTTATAACTTGAGTTAAAAAATAGGTTTTGAGTTGGTTCTTTTTGCTACTGGTTTGTATTAGTACATTTTATCACCCTGTCAAATTTGAGAATTTTTAGAATAGTTTAAATTAGGGTTTCAAGAAAAACAGATTCTGTTTTAGTTCTTTTAGGTTTATTTCTATTTCTTTTGTTTTAATTGTTTTTAATTTATTTTATTTTATATTAGTTGACAAGTTTTACTTTTTTTTCTGTTAGTTAGCAGTGGTATTTCAACCAAGTTTATTTTTATGTCATTTATTATATTTGATAGCATGAAATCAATTCTAGTTTCACAATAACTTGCAAATTGGTTTCATTAGTTTGATTTCCTATTTGAAAATATTTTTTATAAATTGTTTTATAAGTTTTACTTTCTGTTAACTTAGTTGTTTTATATTTTGTTTTCTATTATTTTATTATTTTATTTGTTTTACTTGTTGTTAAGTTTATTAACTAGAAAACTTATGGTGTTTAGTGTGTTTTTTCATAATTCTTAGTTGTTCTTCAAAAGTAATTCTTTTTGCTAGTAAAATATTTACTAAAATACTTTTGTTATATTTTACCCTGTTTTGTTTTGTTGCTATTCAAAATAGTTTATTTGTAGGGAAAAACTACATTTGGTTGTTGTGATGAAGTTTTGTTGTTTTAACTTTTATCTTAAGTATTTACTTCATCACAACACTTTTGTGTTTGGTTTTTGTGTTGCTTTTTGATTGTTAGTATTGATTGCTAGTATGATTGCTTATATGAGTGCATTGTTTGATTATATAGATTTCATCAGAGAGTGACGAATAGTTCTATCAAGTTATTTTCTGAGAGCTATATTATCTTCATCAACCTTACCAGGCAAGTTCACTTTGATCATCTTACATTACCTATGTTTTATTTGCATTAGAATCAATCTCTCCATCATACATCAAGTAGGATATTGAGCTTTAACTTGTGGTAGTAACATGAGGTAGGAGAAACCCAACACCCTGTTACCATTGCCCGGGAAGGGACGTTACTTCACAATTGCTACGCTTTTGTAGACGGGGTTTGGTTGTGAGATTCAGGAGTGTTGTGAGGTTAATTAATTATTTCAAGACCAACATGATGATCAAGACTTCAAGACTTCAAGGACTCAATATACCTCTGGGTGGATTTGGACATGCATTTTGGCAGCCTGATATCTATCATGGTTATGCCGGGAATCCTGGTATCTACCTGTGATCATCCCAACGGAATGCCACCCAGGCTCAAAGAGATGGATGGATACTTCAAGGCCGGAAAGCTTACGTGTGCAACCGCAAGTCATTATGGGCTCTGGCTTGGTTGACCTTAGTGGTGACTCTGGTAGGTCAGATTGCTACGAGATGTAGAAGAACGGTAGGATTGGATGGGCACTGACTTTCTACCGGAGGATCGCTTTCGAAGACCATGTTTCGATCATCTCGTTCTCAAACACCAGGTAGTGCGAGGACACAACGAGAGGGATCGAATCTTGCGGGTAAAGTGTACAAACCTCTGCAGAGTGTTAAACTAATCGATTAGCCGTGTCCCCGGTTATGGACAACAAGAGCACCGGAGATGATACTATCAGCCAGCCTCAACATAATTAATAAAATTTTATGATGAGTGGGTCTATTAATAATTTTGGGACATGAGAATTGGTTGGTGGAACCATCTCATTAAAAACCAACTTTTGTAGTGATTTCCCGCTTGACTCCTTTGTTGTAGGGAAAATAAAACCAGCTTTTCTGTAAAAACTCAGACACAGAGCCACAAAGCCTTTTGCATATAGAATAGTCTTATCATTTTATTCTATGGTGATCTTGCCGATACATTCAATGTACTGACCTACACGGCTGCAATGTCTCATGTTGCAGATACTTTTCTACGACGAGTAAGAGTACGATTCAGGGTTACGGTCTACACTCAACCTGCCGTTGGTGTTATTGGGACTCCACTCCCGTTGACTGTTTCCGTTCAGATTTACGAGGTATATATATCAGTTTTACGTTATTTACATGTGATTACACTTTGATATATACATTGATGTATTGTGTGTGCCAGCATACTGATCCAGGGATGGCACTGACACATAGAGGCTTGACTCGTTTTGAGTCGGGACGCTACACAAATAACGAGTCCAAGGGGATTGACAACCCTCTTGCCCGCGTTGGGTGCAAGTGTTTGCTTCTTTGTGTTGCAGTCACTGAAGACGGGGGTTGCGTGCTACTCCTATTGGTTCGATAAAACTAGGTTCTCTACTGAGGGAAATACTCATCTATACTATGATGCATCACCCGTTCCTGTTCACAAAATACCCAACGCAGATCACAAGTATCACCACGCAACCCCCATCTTCAGCTACTGCACACAAAGAAGCAAACACTTGAACCCAGTGCGAGCAAGAGGGTGATGGGGAACTTGCATGGAAAACAAAAAAATTCTACGCTCACGCAAGATCTATCCATGGAGATGCATAGCTATGAGAGGGAGAGAGCTTCTACATACCCTTGTAGATTGCTAAGCGGAAGCATTTATCAACACGGTTGATGTAGTCGTACACCTTCACGATCCGTTCCGATCAAGCACCGAACGCACGGCACCTCCGCGTTCAGCACATGTTCAGCTCTTGACGTCCTCGCCTTCTTGATCCAGCAAGACGGGCGAAGTAGTTGATGAGTTCTGGCAGCACGACGGCATGGTGTCAGTGGTGGTGAAACTATTTCCACAGGGCTTCGCCAAGCACAACGGATTTAGAGCGGAGGATGAACTAGAGGAAGGAGATTAGAACCACATTGGGCTTCTAATTATGGGGTTTAGAGGTAGCTAGGGCTAGCTCTAATTAGTCAGCTAGGACCAACTAGAACTAGAACTAGAACTAGATCAACTAGAGGAGGCTCTAAAACTTGTGTTCTAGGGGCTAGCCCTGCTCCTCTATTTATATGTTGAGCCCCGGGGTCGTAACTTGGGGAGAGGGCCTTCCCAAAGTAGGTTTGGAACACAAGGAAGAGTCCTTCCCGGATTCCCGCACCAGACGCCAAGGTCCTCGGCGTCCAGGGCCAGACGCCAGGGTCCCTGGCGTCTGGTCCCCGACCTCCGCAAAACTTCCTTTTGCACCGACATAAAGCCCCGTGGGCCTTACCCTTTGGCCCAACCAAAGTGTCCTCGCACCAGAACATTTGTGGAAACATCCGAAACTCTTCCGGTGAATTCTGAAACCCTTCTGGAGACCAAATATTATCATCCAATATATCAATCTTTACCTCTGAACCATTCCGGAGCTCCCGGGGCGATCTTTCGTTCGCAGGGCTCGCGATTCCATCTAACGAGCCCGAAGTCTCCGAAGCCTTAACTTCAGATCTCCCTGTCGACTCCGTCCTCGGGTCTATCCCTGCCGATGATCTGGCCCTTAGTCCGGATCCGGTTAAAGTACCTGAGGGCCAGGGGTCGGCCCTGTTGGGGAACGTTGCATGGGAAACAAAAAAATTCCTACGCACACGCAAGATCTATCCATGGTGATGAGCATCTACGAGAGGGAGAGTGGATCTACATACCCTTGTAGATCGCTAAGCGGGAAGCGTTAAGAAACGCGGTTGATGTAGTCGAACGTCTTCGCGATCCAAATCGCTAGTCATCCCGCGATCCAATCACGATCTAGTGCCAAACGGACGGCACCTCCGCGTTCATCACACGTACAGCTCGATGACGATCTCCGCCTTCTTGATCCAGCAAGAGGGAGCGGAGAGGTTGATGAGTTCTCCGGCAGCGTGACGGCGCGGCGACGGTGGTGGTGGAACTATTCTGGCAGGGCTTCGCCTAAGCACCGTCGGAATCTATTTGGTGGAGGAACTAGGGAATAGAGAACTAGCACGTGGACTTGTGTCTGTGGGGCCTCTATTCCTCTAGTATATATAGGAGGGAGGGGGAGGAGGCAGATGCCCTAGGGTTTCCCCTAGGGGTCGGCCGAACCAGGAGGAGGTGGAGGATTCCACCTCCAATCCTCCTCCTAGTAGGATTCCTTTCCTACTTGGAGTTTACCTTCCCCACTTGGGGTTTTTCCTTTCCCCTTCACCCCAGACGCATGGGCCCTTAGGGGCTGGCTTTCCCAGCCCACTAAGGGCTGGTGCGCCACCCCTAAGGCCCATATGGCCTCCCGGCATGAGTGGCCTCTCCCGATGGCCCTCCGGAACCCTCCCGGCACCCCCGGTACATTACCGGAATTACCCGAAAGTTTTCCGGTGACCAAAACAGGACTTCCTATATATCAATCTTTACCTCCGGACCATTCCGGAGCTCCTCGTGACGTCTGGGATCTCATCCGGGACTCCGAACAACCTTCGGTCACCACCATGCATAATTCAATACTACCGAAACGTCACCGAACGTTAAGTGTGCAGACCCTACGGGTTCGAGAACTATGTAGACATGACCGAGACACCTCTACGGTCAATAACCAATAGCGGGACCTGGATGTCCATATTGGCTCCTACATATTCTACGTATATCTTTATCGGTTGAACCTCTATGTCAAGGATTCAGTTAATCCCGTATGATGTTCCCTTTGTTCTTCGGTATGTTACTTGCCCGAGATTCGATCGTCGGTATCTCTATACCTAGTTCAATCTCGTTACCGGCAAGTCTCTTTACTCGTTTCGTAATACAAGATCCCGTGGCTAACACTTTAGTCACATTGCTTGCAAGGCTTATTGTGATGTTGTATTACCGAGTGGGCCCTAAGATACCTCTCCGTCATACGGAGTAACAAATCCCAATCTCGATCCATGCCAGCTCAACAGACACCTTCGGAGATACATGTAGAGCATCTTTATAGTCACCCAGTTACGTTGTGACGTTTGATACACACAAGGTATTCCTCGGGTGTCAGTGAGTTGCATGATCTCATGGTCATAGGAACAGATACTTGACATGCAGAAAACAATAGCAATAAACTGACACGATCATATGCTACGTTCATAGTTTGGGTCTTGTCCATCACATCATTCTCCTAATGATGTGATCCCGTTATCAAATGACATCTTATGTCTATGGCCAGGAAACCTTGACCATCTTTGACCAACAAGCTAGTTTACTAGAGGCATACTAGGGACACAGTGTTGTCTATGTATGCACACATGCAATTGAGTTTCCAATCAATACAATTATAGCATGGACAATAAACGATTATCATGAACAAGGAAATATAATAATAACTACTTTTATTATTGCCTCTAGGGCATATTTCCAACAGTCTCCCACTTTCACTAGTCAATAATCTAGCTCACATCACTATGTGATTTACATTGTAATGAATCTAATACCCATACAGTTCTGGTGTTGATCATGTTTAGCCCTTGGAAGAGGTTTAGTCATCGGGTCTGCGACATTCAGATCCATGTGCACTTTGCAAATATTTATGTCCTCCTCCTTGATGTAATCGCGGATGAAATTGAAACGTTGCTTTATGTGTCTGGTCCTCTTGTGAAACCTTGGTTCCTTGGCCAAAGCAATGGCACCAGTGTTGTCACAGAACAGAGTCATTGGGTTTAGTGCACTAGGCACTACTCCAAGATCTGTCATGAACTCCTTCATCCAGACACCTTCCTTCGCCGCCTCCGAGGCAGCGATGTACTCCGCTTCGCATGTAGAATCAGCCACCACGCTCTGCTTGGAACTGCATCAGCTTACCGCACCCCCATTGAGAATAAATACGTATCTGGTTTGAGACTTAGAGTCATCCGGATCAGTGTCAAAGCTTGCATCGACGTAACCCTTTACGACGAGCTCTTGATCACCTCCATAAACGAGAAACATGTCCTAAGTCCTTTTCAGGTACTTAAGGATATTCTTGACCGCCGTCCAGTGTTCCATTCCTGGATCACTTTGAAACCTTCCGGCCATACTTATGGCAAGGCTGACATCGAGTCTTGTGCACAGCATTGCATACATGATAGAGCCTATGGCTGAAGCATAGGGGACGACACTCATCTTTTCTCTATCTTCTGCAGTCACTGGGCATTGAGTCTTACTCAACTTCACACCTTGCAATGCAGGCAAGAACCCCTTCTTGGCCTGATCCATTTTGAACTTATTCAAAACTTTGTCAAGGTATGTGCTCTCTGAAAGTCCTATTAAGCGTCTCGATCTATCTCTATAAATCTTGATGCCTAATATGAAAGCAGCTTCTCCCAGGTCCTTCATTGAAAAACTCTTGTTCAAATATTCCTTCACGCTTTCCAACATTTCTATATTGTTTCCAATCAGCAATATGTCATCCACATATAATATTAGAAACACTATAGAGCTCCCACTCACTTTCTTGTAAATACAAGCTTCTCCGTAAACTTGTATAAACCCGAACGCTTTGATCACCTCATCAAAGCGAAGATTCCAACTCCGAGATGCTTGCACCAGTCCATAAATGGATCGCTGGAGTTTGCAAACTTTGTCAGCATTCTCTGGATCGACAAAACCTTCTGGTTGCATCATATACAACTCTTCCTTAAGGAAACCGTTAAGGAACGCTGTTTTGACATCCATCTGCCAAATTTCATAATCGAAAAATGCAGCTATTGCTAACATGATTCTGACGGACTTAAGCATCGCTACGGGTGAGAAGGTCTCATCGTAGTCAACTCCTTGAACTTGTGAAAAACCCTTTGCCACAAGTCGAGCTTTATAGACGGTGACATTACCGTCCGCGTCCGTCTTCCTCTTAAAGATCCATTTGTTCTGAATGGCCTTTCTCCCTTCAGGTAATACTTCCAAAGCCCATACTTTGTTTTCATACATGGATCCCATCTTGGATTTCATGGCCTCTAACCATTTCTCGGAATCCGGGCCCATCATCGCTTCTCCATAGCTCGTAGGTTCATCATTGTCCAACAACATGACCTCTAAGACAGGGTTGCCGTACCACTCAGGAGCAGTACTCGTCCTTGTCGACCTACGAGGTTCGATAGTAACTTGATCTGAAGCTTCATGATCATCATCATTAACTTCCTCTTCAACCGATGTAGGCTCTACAGAAACATCTTTCTGCGCTGCGCTACTCTCTGGTTGAAGTAAAGGTTCAATAACCTCATCAAGTTCTATTTTCCTCCCACTCAATTCTTTCGAGAGAAACTCTTTCTCAAGAAATGTTCCGTTTTTAGCGACAAACACTTTGCCTTCGGATCTGAGGTAGAAGGTATACCCAACTGTCTCTTTTGGGTATCCTATGAAGACGCATTTCTCCGCTTTGGGTTCCAGCTTTTCAGGCTGAAGCTTTTTGACATAAGCATCACATCCCCAAACTTAAAGAAACGACAACTTTCGCTTCTTGCCAAACCACAGTTCATATGGCGTCGTCTCAACAGATTTCGATGGTGCCCTATTTAAAGTGAATGCAGCTGTCTCTAATGCATAACCCCAAAACGATAGTGGCAAATCGGCAAGAGACATCATAGATCGCACCATATCCAATAAGGTTCGATTACGACGTTCGAACACACCATTACGCTGTGGTGTTCCAGGCGGTGTCAATTGTGAAACAATTCCACATTGTCTTAAGTGACTGCCAAACTCATAACTCAGATATTCTCCTCCTCGATCAGATCGCAGGAATTCGATCTTCTTGTTACGATGATTCTCAACTTCACTCTAAAATTGCTTGAACTTTTCAAATGTTTCAGACTTGTGTTTCATTAAGTAAATATACCCATATCTACTTAAATCATCAGTGAAGGTGAGAAAGTAACGATAACCACCGCGCGCCTCAATGCTCATTGGACCGCACACATTAGTATGTATGATTTCCAACAAGTCACTTGCCCGTTCCATTGTTCCAGAGAGCGGGGTCTTAGTCATCTTGCCCATGAGGCACGGTTCACATGTGTCAAGTGATTCAAAATCAAGTGACTCCAAAAGTCCATCAGCATGGAGCTTCTTCATGCGTTTTACACCAATATGACCTAAGCGGCAGTGCCACAAGAAAGTGGTGCTATCATTATCAATCCTACATCTTTTGGCATCAATGTTATGAACATGTGTATCATCACAATCGAGATTCAATAAGAATAAACCCCTCACATTGGGTGCATGACCATAAAAGATATTACTCATATAAATAGAACAACCATTATTCTCTGATTTAAATGAGTAACCGTCTCGCAATAAACAAGATCCAGATATAATGTTCATGCTTAACGCAGGCACTAAATAACAATTATTCAGGTTCATCACTAATCCCGATGGTAATCGAAGAGCGAGCGTGCCGACGGCGATCACATCCACCTTGGAACCATTTCCCACGCGCATCGTCACTTCATCCTTTGCCAGCCTCCGTTTATTCCGCAGTTCCTATTTTGAGTTGCAAATGTGAGCAACCGAACCGGTATCAAATACCCAGGCACTACAACGAGAGTTGGTAAGGTACACATAAATAACATGTATATCATATATACCTTGTTTGGTGTTGGCCGCCTTCTTGTCAGCCAGATACTTGGGGCAGTTCCACTTCTAGTGACCAGTTCCCTTGCAATGAAAGCACTCAGTTTCTGGCTTGGGTCCAGCCTTGGGTTTCTTCATGGGAGGGGCAACTGCTTTGCCACTCTTCTTGGAGTTACCCTTCTTACCCTTGCCATTCTTCTTGAAACTAGTGGTTTTATTGACCATCAACACTTGATGCTCCTTATGAATCTCAGACTCAGCGACTTTCAACATCGCAAACAGCTCGGCGACTGACTTGTTCATCCCATGCATGTTATAGTTCAACATGAAGCTCTTGTAGCTAGGTGGCAGTGATTGAAGAACTCTGTCAGTGATCGCCTCTGGCGGAAGGGGCATGCCCAATTCAGCCAGACGGGTGGAATACCCAGACATTTTGAGTATGTGTTCACTGACAGACCCGTTCTCCTCCATCTTGCAGGCATAGAACTTATCGGAGGTCTCATACCTCTCGATCCGGGCATTCTTCTAAAAGATAAACTTCAACTCCTGGAACATATCATATGCTCCATGACGTTCAAAACGTCTTTGAAGTCCCGGTTCTAAGCCATACAATATTGCACATTGAACTATTGAGTAATCATCAGAACGTGCCTGCCACGTTCGCAACGTCTGCAGACTCTACTGGAGCGGGTGGTTCACCAAGCTGTGCATCAAGGATATAAGCCTTTTGGGAAGTCGTAAGGATAATCCTTAGATTATGGGCCCAGTCCACAAAGTTACTCCCATCATCTTTCAACTTAGCTTTCTCTAGGAACGCATTAAAATTCAGGGGTGCTACTACGCGAGCCATTGATCTACAACATAAATTTTGCAAAGACAACTTAGACTATTGTTCAAGATAATGAGTTTAGTTAATCATATTACTTAAAAAAACTCCCACTCAAATTGACATCCCTCTGGTCATTCGAGTGTCACATGATCCAAATTCACCAACTCAAGTCCGATCATCACGTGAGATGAGGTGGTTTCAATGGTGAAAATCTTCATGTTGATCATATCTACTATATGACTCATGTTCGACCTTTCGGTCTCTTGTGTTCCGAGGCCATGTCTGTACATGCTAGGCTCATCAAGTTTAACCCGAGTGTTCCGCACGTGCAACACTGGCTTGCACCCGTTGTATGTGAACGTAGAGTCTATCACGCCCGATCATCACGTGGTGTCTCGAAACGACGAACTTTCGCAACGGTGCACACTCGGGGAGAACACAATTTTATCTTGAAATTTTAGTGAGGGATCACCTTATAATGCTACCTTCGTCCTAAGCAAAATAAGATGCATAAAAGGATTAACATCACATGCAAATCATAAGTGACATGATATGGCCATGAACTTCTGCTTTTGATCTCCATCTCCAAAGCACCGGCATGATCTCCATCGTCACCGGCATGACACCATGATCTCCATCATCTTGATCTTCATCAACGTGTCGCCATGAGGTTGTCGCGCCAACTGATGCTTCTACGACTATTGCTAACTCATAGAGATAAAGTAAAGCAAAACCGGCGAAAATAAATTAAAGACAACCCTATGGCTCCTGCCGGTTGCCGTACTCATCGACATGCAAGTCGTGATATTCTATACAAAACATGATCATCTGATACATCACATATATCTCATCATGTAATTGGCCAGATGACATCACAACATACCCTGCAAAAACAAGTTAGACGTCCTCTAATTGTTGTTGCATGTTTTACGTGGCTGCTACGGGTATCTAGCAAGAACAATTCTTACCTACGCAAAAACCACAACGGTGATACACAAATTGCTATTCAACCTTCTCAAGGACCGCCTTTGTCGAATCCGATCCTACTAAAGTGGGAGAGACAGACACCCGCTAGCCATCTTTATGCAACAAAGTCACATGTCAGTTGATGGAACCGGTCTCTCGTAAGCGTACGAGTAATGTTGGTCCGGGCCGCTTCATCCCACAATACCGCTGAATCAAGAAAAGACCAAGGGAGGAAGCAATCTGAGCATCAACGCCCACAAATTCCTTTGTGTTCAACTCATGATCTCATCTACACATAGACCTAGCTCATGATGCCACTGTTGGGGAACGTTGCATGGGAAACAAAAAATTTCCTACGCACACGCAAGATCTATCCATGGTGATGAGCATCTACGAGAGGGAGAGTGGATCTACATAACCTTGTAGATCGCTAAGCGGGAAGCGTTAAGAAACGCGGTTGATGTAGTCAAACGTCTTCGCGATCCAAATCGCTAGCCGTCCCGCGATCCAATCATGATCTAGTGCCGAACGGACGGCACCTCCGCGTTCAGCACACGTACAGCTCGATGACGATCTCCGCCTTCTTGATCCAGCAAGAGGGAGTGGAGAGGTTGATGAGTTCTCCGGCAGCGCGATGGCGCGGCGACGGTGGTGGTGGAACTATTCTGGCAGGGCTTCGCCTAAGCACCGTCGGAATCTATTTGGTGGAGGAACTAGGGAATAGAGAACTAGCACGTGGACTTGTGTCTCTGGGGCCTCTATTCCTCTAGTATATATAGGAGGGAGGGGGAGGCGGCAGCTGCCCTAGGGTTTCCCCTAGGGGTCGACCGAACCAGGAGGAGGTGGAGGATTCCACCTCCAATCCTGCTCCTAGTAGGATTCCTTTCCTACTTGGAGTTTACCTTCCCCACTTGGGGTTTTTCCTTTCCCCTTCACCCCAGCCACATGGGCCCTTAGGGGCTAGCCTTCGCAGCCCACTAAGGGCTGGTGCGCCACCCCTAAGGTCCATATGGCCTCCCGGCGTGAGTGGCCCCTCCCGATGGCCCTCCGGAACCCTCCCGGCACCCCCGGTACATTACCGGAATTACCCGAAAGTTTTCCGGTGACCAAAACGGGACTTCCTATATATCAATCTTTACCTCCAGACCATTCCAGAGCTCCTCGTGACATCCGGGATCTCATCCGGGACTCCGAACAACCTTCGGTCACCACCATGCATAACTCAATACTACTGAAACGTCACCGAACGTTAAGTGTGCAGACCCCGCGGGTTCGAGAACTATGTAGACATGACCGAGACACCTCTACGGTTAATAACCAATAGCGGGACCTGGATGTCCATATTGGCTCCTGTTGGAAATATGCCCTAGAGGCAATTAATAAAGTGTTTATTATTATCATATTTCCCCGTTCATGATAATGGTTTATTATTCATGCTAGAATTGTATTGACCGGAAACTTAATACATGTGTGAATAGATAAACAAATACTGAGTCCCTAGTAAGCCTCTACTAGACTAGCTCGTTGATCAAAAGATGGTCAAGATTTCCTGACCATGGACATGAGTTGTCATTTGATAACGGGATCACATCATTAGGAGAATGATGTGATGGACTTGACCCAACCGTCAGCATAGCATATGATCGTTCAGTTTAATGCTATTGCTTTCACTATGTCAAATACACGTTCCTCTGACCATGAGATCATGCAACTCCCGGATACCGTAGGAATACTTTGGGTGTATCAAATGTCACAACGTAACTGGGTGATTATAAAGGTGCACTACAGGTATCTCCGAAAGTGTTTGTTGAGTTGGCATGGATCAAGATTGGGATTTGTCACTCCGACTATCGGAGAGGTATCTCTGGGCCCTCTCGGTAATATAGCATCCCAGAAGCCTTGCAAGCACCGTGACTAAAGAGTTAGTTGCAAGATGATGTATTACGGAACGAGTAAAGAGACTTGCCGGTAACGAGATTGAACTAGGTATTGGATACCGACGATCGAATCTCGGGCAAGTAACATACCGCCGGACAAAGGGAACAACGTATGTTGTCATATGAGGTTCACCGATAAAGATCTTCGTGGAATATGTAGGAACCAATATGAGCATCCAGGTTCCGCTGTTGGTTATTGACCAGAGAGTCATCTCGGTCATGTCTACATCATTCCCGAACCCGTAGAGTCCGCACACTTAAGGTTCGATGACGATATAGTATTATATGAGTTATGTGATTGGTGACCGAATGTTGTTAGGAGTCCCGGATGAGATCACGGACATGACGAGGAGTCTCGGAATGTCCGAGAGGTAAAGATTGATATATTGGAAGATAGTATTTGGCCTCCGGAAAAGTTCCGGAAGGTTCCGGATATTTATCGGAGTACCGGAGGGGTTACCGGAACCCCCCGGGGAGTAGCATGGGCCACATGGGCCTCATAGGGGAGGAACACCAGCCCACCAGGGGGCTGGCGCCCCCCCCCCCCCATGAGGGGTCCGAATTGGGCTGGGGGTTTGGGGGCCGGCCCCCCCTTTTCTTCCCTCTCTCTCCCTCTCTCCCCACTCCTAGTAGGAGTAGGATTGGGGGGAGGGAGGCGCCACCACCAAGGGGAGTCCTAGTAGGACTCCTCCCCCCTTGGTGCGCAGCCCCTTGGCTGCCTCCTCCCCCTCCCTCCTTTATATACGGAGGAGGAGCACCCCTTGGAGACACACAATTGTCCCATAGCCGTGTGCGGTGCCCCGATCTCCGTTTTCCACCTCGGTCATATTTTCGGAGAGCTTAGGCGAAGCCCTGCCGGAATCACTTCACCGTCACCGTCGCCACGCCGTCGTGCTGACGGAACTCATCTACTACCTCGACGTCTTGCTGGATCAAGAAGGCGAGGAACGTCACCGAGCTGCACGTCTGTAGAACTCGGAGGTGCCGTACGTTCGGTACTCGATCGGTGGAGCTCGAAGGATTGTTCGACTACATCAACCGCGTTGTGAGACACTTCCGCTAACGGTCTACGAGGGTACGTAGACACACTCGCCCTTCTCGTAGCGATGCATCTCCATGGATAGATCTTGCGTGAGCGTAGGAAATTTTTTGAAATTACATGCTCCGTTCCCCAACAGTGGCATCCAAGCCAGGTCTATGCGTAGATGTGATTTGCATAAGTAGAACACAAACGAGTTGTGGGCGTGGGTGTATACATATTGCTTGCCGTTACTAGTTGATACGTGATTCGGCGGTATTGTGAGATGAAGCGGCCCGGACCGACATTACGCGTACGCTTACGCGAGACAGGTTTCACCACTACGTGCACTCGTTGCATAAAGGTGACTGACGGGTGTCTGTCTCTCTCACTTTAGTTGAATCGGTTTCAATGAAGAGGGTTCTTTTAGAAGATCAAAAAGCAATCACTACACCACGCTGTGGTTTTGCGTAGGTAAGAACGGTTCTTGCAAACCCGTAGCAGCCACGTAAAACTTGCAACAACAAAGTAGAGGACGTCTAACTTGTTTTTGCAGGGTATGCTGGTGATGTGATATGGCCAAGACATGATGTGATATAAGTTGTTGTATGAGATGATCATGTTTTGTAAAGTTATCAGGCAACCGGCAGGAGCCTTATGGTTGTCTCTTTATTGTATGCAATGCCAACGCTATGTAATTGCTTTACTTTACCGCTATGAGTTAGCAGTAGTAGTAGTAGCAATAGCCGGCGAGACGACCACGACGTTGCGATGGAGATCAAGGTGTCACGACGCTACGATGGAGATCAAGGTGTCAACCCGGTGACGATGGAGATCATGACGGTGCTTTGCTGATGGAGATCAAAGGCACAAGACGTTGATGGCCATATCATGTCACATATATTGAATTGCATGTGATGTTAATCCTTTTATGCATCTTATTTTGCTTAGGACGACGGTAGCATTATAAGATGATCCCTTCACTAAATTTCAAGATAAGTGTTCTCCCCTAGTATGCACCGTTGCGAAGGTTCGACGCTTCTAAGCACCACGTGATGATCGGGTGTGATGGATTCTTTCGTTCGCATACAACGGGTGTAAGCCAGTTTTACACACGCAGAATACTTGGGTTAAACTTGACGAGCCTAGCATATACAGATATGGCCTCGGAACACAAGAGACTGAAAGGTCGAACATGTGTCATATAGTAGATATGATCAACATGAAAGATGTTCACCATTGATAACTAATCCACCTCACGTGATGATCGGACGTGGTTTAGTTGATGTGGATCATGTTACACTTAGACAACTTGAGGGATGTTAATCTAAGTGGGAGTTCTTAAGTAATTTGATTAATTGAACTTCAATTATCATGAACATAGTCTAAATAATCTTTGCAATTGTATGTTGTAGATCAATGGCCCGCGCTGTAGTTCCACTGAATTTTAATGCGTTCCTAGAGAAAGCTAAGTTGAAAGATGATGGAAGCAACTATGCGGACTGGGTCCATAATCTGAGGATCATCCTCATTGCTGCACAGAAGGCTTATGTCCTTGATGCACCGCTAGGTGTCGTGCCCCCTCCCTCGTCTGTTGACGTTATGAACGCCTGGCAGACACGTGTTGATAACTACTCGATAGTTCAGTGTGCCATGCTTTACGGCTTAGAACCGGGGCTCCAAAGACGTTTTGAGCATCACGGAGCATATGAGATGTTCCAAGAGCTGAAACTTGTATTTCAAGCTCATGCCCGGGTCGAGAGATATGATGTCTCCGACAAGTTCTTTAGCTGTAAGATGGAGGAGAATAGTTCTGTCAGTGAGCATATACTCAAGATGTCTGGGTTGCATAACCGCTTGACTCAGTTGGGAGTTAATCTTCCAGATGATTCGGTTATTGACAGAATTCTCCAATCACTGCCACCAAGCTATAAGGGCTTTGTGATGAACTATAATATGCAAGGAATGGAAAAGTCAATTTCCGAGCTCTTTGCTATGCTCAAAGCTGCGGAGGTAGAAGTCAAGAAGGAGCATCAAGTGTTGATGGTAAAGAAGAGCACTAGTTTCAAGAAGGGCAAGGGAAAGAAGGGGAACTTCAAGAAGAACGGCAAATCAGTTGCTGCTCCCACGAAGAAACCCAAGTCTGGACCCAAACCCGAGACTGAGTGTTTCTACTGCAAGGGGACTGGTCACTGGAAGCGGAACTGCCCCAAGTACTTGGCAAATAAGAAGGATGGCAACGTCAACAAAGGTATATTTGATATACATGTTATTGATGTGTACCTCACCAATGCTCGTAGTAGCACCTGGGTATTTGATACTGGTTCGGTTGCTCATATTTGTAACTCGAAACAGGAGCTACGGAATAAACGAAGATTGGCTAAGGACGAGGTGACGATGCGCGTCGGGAATGGTTCAAGAGTTGAAGTTATCGCCGTCGGCACGCTACCTCTCCATCTAACTTCGGGATTAGTTATGAACCTAAATAATTGTTATTTGGTGCCTGCGTTGAGCATGAACATTATATCTGGATCTTGTTTATTGCGAGACGGTTATTCATTTAAATCAGAGAATAAAGGTTGTTCTATTTTGATGAATAATATCTTTTATGGTCATGCACCACTTGTGAATGGTTTATTCTTGTTGAATCTCGATCGTGGTGATACTCACATCCATAATATTGATGCCAAAAGACGCAAAATTGATAATGATAGTACCACATATTTGTGGCACTGCCGCTTAGGTCATATCGGTGTTAAACGCATGAAAAAACTCCATGCTGATGGACTTTTGGAATCACTTGACTATGAATCATTTGAGACGTGCGAACCGTGCCTTATGGGCAAGATGACTAAAACTCCGTTCTCCGGAACAATGGAGCGAGCAACAGACTTGTTGGAAATAATACATACCGATGTATGCGGTCCAATGAGTATTGAGGCACGCGGTGGATATCGTTATGTTCTCACGTTCACAGATGATTTGAGTAGATATGGTTATGTCTACTTAATGAAACATAAGTCTGAAACGTTTGAAAAGTTCAAAGAATTTCAGAGTGAAGTAGAGAACCATCGTAACAAGAAAATAAAGTTCTTACGATCTGATCGTGGAGGAGAATATTTGAGTTACGAGTTTGGCACTCACTTAAGACAATGTGGAATTGTTTCACAGTTAACGCCACCTGGAACACCACAGCGTAATGGTGTGTCCGAACGTCGTAATCACACTCTATTGGATATGGTACGTTCTATGATGTCTCTTACCGATTTGCCACTATCGTTTTGGGGTTATGCATTAGAGACAGCTGCATTCACTTTAAATAGGGCACCGTCTAAATCCGTTGAGACGACACCGTATGAATTGTGGTTTGGAAAGAAACCTAAGCTGTCGTTTCTGAAAGTTTGGGGCTGCGATGCTTATGTCAAAAGGCTTCAGCCTGATAAGCTTGAACCCAAAGCGGATAAGTGCGTCTTCATAGGATACCCAAAAGAAACTGTTGGGTACACCTTCTACCACAGATCCGAAGGCAAAGTTTTCGTTGCTAAGAATGGATCCTTTCTAGAGAAGGAGTTTCTCTCGAAAGAAGTGAGTGGGAGGAAAGTAGAACTTGATGAGGTAATTGTACCTCCTCTGGTTAGTAGTACGCCACAGAAAGAAATTTCTGTGACACCAACACAGACCAGAGAAGAAGATAATGATGATGATCATGAAACTTCGGAGCAAGTTGCTACTGAACCTTGAAGGTCAACCAGGACACGTTCCGCACCAGAGTGGTACGGAAATCCAGTCTTGGAGGTTATGTTGTTAGACAACGGTGAACCTTCGAATTATGAAGAAGCTATGGCGAGCCCGGATTCCGAGAAATGGCTTGAGGCCATGAAATCCGAGATAGGATCCATGTATGAGAACAAAGTGTGGACTTTGGTAGACTTGCCTGATGAACGGCGAGCTATTGAAAATAAATGGATCTTTAAGAAGAAGACGGACGCTGATGGTAATATCACCGTCTATAAAGCTCGACTTGTTGCTAAAGGTTATCGACAAGTTCAAGGAGTTGACTACGATGAGACTTTCTCACCCGTAGTGATGCTAAAGTCTGTCAGAATTATGTTAGCAATTTCCGCGTTTTATGATTATGAAATCTGGCAAATGGACGTCAAAACGGCATTCCTTAATGGATTCCTTAAGGAAGAATTGTATATGATGCAGCCGGAAGGTTTTGTCGATCCTAAAGGCGCTAACAAAGTATGCAAGCTCCAGCGATCCATCTATGGACTGGTGCAAGCATCTCGAAGCTGGAATACTCGCTTTGATGAAGTGATCAAAGCGTTTGGGTTTATACAAACTTATGGAGAAGCTTGTATTTACAAGAAAGTGAGTGGGAGCTCTGTGGCATTTCTCATATTATATGTAGATGACATATTGTTGATGGGAAATGACATAGAATTTCTGGAAAGCATAAAGGGTTATTTGAACAAAAGTTTTTCGATGAAGGATCACGGAGAAGCTGCTTACATATTAGGCATCAAGATCTATAGGGATAGATCAAGACGCCTCATTGGACTTTCACAAAGCACATACCTTGACAAGATTTTGAAGAAGTTCAAAATGGATCAGTCAAAGAAAGGGTTCTTGCCTGTATTGCAAGGTATGAGATTGAGTAAGACTCAATGACCGACCATGGCAGAAGATAAAGAGAAGATGAGTGTCATCCCCTATGCTTCAGCCATAGGCTCTATTATGTATGCCATGCTGTGTACCAGACCTGATGTGTGCCTCGCTATAAGCTTGGTGGGGAGGTACCAAAGTGATCCAGGAGTAGATCACTGGACAGCGGTCAAGAATATCCTGAAGTACCTGAAAAGGACCAAGGACATGTTTCTCGTTTATGGAGGTGACAAAGAGCTCGTCGTAAAGGGTTACGTCGATGCTAGCTTTGACACAGATCCAGATGACTCTAAGTCACAATCTGGATACGTATTTATTCTTAATGGTGGAGCGGTCAGTTGGTGCAGTTCCAAGCAAAGCGTCGTGGCGGGATCTACATGTGAGGCGGAATACATAGCTGCTTCCGAAGCAGCACATGAAGGAGTCTGGATGAAGGAGTTCATATCCGATCTAGGTGTCATACCTAGTGCATCGGGTCCAATGACTATCTTATGTGACAACACTGGAGCAATTGCTATAGCAAAGGAGCCCGGGTTTCACAAGAGAACCAAGCATATAAAGCGTCGCTTCAACTCCATTCGGAATTTTATTAAGGATGGAGACATAGAGATTTGCAAAGTACACACGGATCTGAATGTGGCAGACCCGTTGACAAAACCTCTTCCACGAGCAAAACATGATCAGCACCAGAATGCGATGGGTGTTAGATTCATTACAATGTAATTGACTCTAGTGCAAGTGGGAGACTGTTGGAAATATGCCCTAGAGGCAATTAATAAAGTGTTTATTATTATCATATTTCCCCGTTCATGATAATGGTTTATTATTCATGCTAGAATTGTATTGACCGGAAACTTAATACATGTGTGAATAGATAAACAAATACTGAGTCCCTAGTAAGCCTCTACTAGACTAGCTCGTTGATCAAAAGATGGTCAAGATTTCCTGACCATGGACATGAGTTGTCATTTGATAACGGGATCACATCATTAGGAGAATGATGTGATGGACTTGACCCAACCGTCAGCATAGCATATGATCGTTCAGTTTAATGCTATTGCTTTCACTATGTCAAATACACGTTCCTCTGACCATGAGATCATGCAACTCCCGGATACCGTAGGAATACTTTGGGTGTATCAAACATCACAACGTAACTGGGTGATTATAAAGGTGCACTACAGGTATCTCCGAAAGTGTTTGTTGAGTTGGCATGGATCAAGATTGGGATTTGTCACTCCGACTATCGGAGAGGTATCTCTGGGCCCTCTCGGTAATATAGCATCCCAGAAGCCTTGCAAGCACCGTGACTAAAGAGTTAGTTGCAAGATGATGTATTACGGAACGAGTAAAGAGACTTGCCGGTAACGAGATTGAACTAGGTATTGGATACCGACGATCGAATCTCGGGCAAGTAACATACCGCCGGACAAAGGGAACAACGTATGTTGTCATATGAGGTTCACCGATAAAGATCTTCGTGGAATATGTAGGAACCAATATGAGCATCCAGGTTCCGCTGTTGGTTATTGACCAGAGAGTCGTCTCGGTCATGTCTACATCATTCCCGAACCCGTAGGGTCCGCACACTTAAGGTTCGATGACGATATAGTATTATATGAGTTATGTGATTGGTGACCGAATGTTGTTTGGAGTCCCGGATGAGATCACGGACATGACGAGGAGTCTCGGAATGTCCGAGAGGTAAAGATTGGTATATTGGAAGATAGTATTTGGCCTCCGGAAAAGTTCCGGAAGGTTCCGGATATTTATCGGAGTACCGGAGGGGTTACCGGAACCCCCCGGGGAGTAGCATGGGCCACATGGGCCTCATAGGGGAGGAACACCAGCCTACCAGGGGGCTGGCGCGCCCCCCCCATGAGGGGTCCGAATTGGGCTGGGGGTTTGGGGGCCGGCCCCCCCTTTTCTTCCCTCTCTCTCCCTCTCTCCCCACTCCTAGTAGGAGTAGGATTGGGGGGAGGGAGGCGCCACCACCAAGGGGAGTCCTAGTAGGACTCCTCCCCCCCTTGGTGCGCAACCCCTTGGCTGCCTCCTCCCCCCTACCTCCTTTATATACGGAGGAGGGGCACCCCTTGGAGACACACAATTGTCCCATAGCCGTGTGCGGTGCCCCGATCTCCGTTTTCCACCTCGGTCATATTTTCGGAGAGCTTAGGCGAAGCCCTGCCGGAATCACTTCACCGTCACCGTCGCCACGCCGTCGTGCTGACGGAACTCATCTACTACCTCGACGTCTTGCTAGATCAAGAAGGCGAGGAACGTCATCGAGCTGCACGTGTGTAGAACTCGGAGGTGCCGTACGTTCGGTACTCGATCGGTGGAGCTCGAAGGATTGTTCGACTACATCAACCGCGTTGAGAGACGCTTCCGCTAACGGTCTACGAGGGTACGTAGACACACTCCCCCCTGCTCGTAGCGATGCATCTCCATGGATAGATCTTGCGTGAGCGTAGGAATTTTTTTGAAATTACATGCTCCGTTCCCCAACAGCTCCTACATATTCTACGAAGATCTTTATCGGTTGAACCTCTATGTCAAGGATTCAGTTAATCCCGTATGATGTTCCCTTTGTTCTTCGGTATGTTACTTGCCCGAGATTCGATCGCCGGTATCTCTATACCTAGTTCAGTCTCGTTACCGGCAAGTCTCTTTACTCGTTCCGTAATACAAGATCCCGTGGCTAACACTTTAGTCACATTGCTTGCAAGGCTTATTGTGATGTTGTACTACCTAGTGGGCCCTCAGATACCTCTTCGTCATAAGGAGTAACAAATCCCAGTCTCGATCCATGCCAGCTCAACAGACACCTTCGGAGATACCTGTAGAGCATCTTTATAGTCACCCAGTTATGTTGTGACGTTTGATACACACAAGGTATTCCTCCGGTGTCAGTGAGTTGCATGATCTCATGGTCATAGGAACAGATACTTGACATGCAGAAAACAATAGCAATAAACTGACACGATCATATGCTACGTTCATAGTTTGGGTCTTGTACATCACATCATTCTCCTAATGATGTGATCCCGTTATCAAATGACATCTTATGTCTATGGCCAGGAAACCTTGACCATCTTTGACCAACAAGCTAGTCTACTAGAGGCATACTAGGGACAAAGTGTTGTCTATGTATCCACACATGCAATTGAGTTTCCAATCAATACAATTATAGCATGGACAATAAACGATTATCATGAACAGGGAAATATAATAATAACTACTTTTATTATTGCCTCTAGGGCATATTTCCAACAGGCCCCTGCCGAACACACTTTTTGTACGGGCACTTTGGTGGTTAACTCCGAAAGTCCTAGGCATATCGATCTGGTCAAGCTCTCGGCGCTCAATGAGGCGCTGGATCGGATCCTATCAATAAAAATCACAGACAACCCAACCTCGACCCATACTCAAATCGGTCTGAAGGCGGGTCACCGGGAATTTTTCGACCCACCCACCACCCACTTGGTTGCCACTATCGAAGACTTAACCGATATGCTGGACTACGCCTCCGAGGAGGCAGAAGACATGGATGAAGAGGACGGCGCCCCCGCCCCTGTCAACACTGGGCGATGGACTGCCACCTCCACCTACGACATCTACATGGTAGACACCCCCGACGATAAGGGCGATCGCACCCCTAAGAAGAATGGCGATAAATCCGGTGAGGCGCCGGAAACAGCGCAGACGATCTAAGGCAAGCAAGGGAAGGGAAGCCATTACATGCACCGGGGAAAACGACACCACGGAAGACCTCGGCGACCCCGAAGACCCCAAACAGCCACTGGAGGACCAGGAAAGGCCCGATGATCGGCGCGACACCGAGGATCCTAATGATTCTGAGGATGACAACTACCTTCCCCCTATCTAGGAGGAAGACAGCCTGGAAGCCGAAGACCCCACCGTCCCCGAAAACCCTGCGGATCAAGAACGGTTTAGGCGGCAGCTTTTAGCCACCGCCCGAAGCCTGAAGGCAAAAGAACAGCAGCTCAAGGCCGAACAGGACACCCTCAATGATAGATGGACGAGGGTCTTGGCAGCCGAAGAAGGGTACGGTACCGATCTACCGGACCAACCCAAAAGCTACCCGCGCCTGCGGCTGCTGCCGCAATTCGATGATGAGGCCCTTGAAATATCGCCTCCCAGGCATACTCCATACGACCGTCCGGACCGCCCTCCCCGAGGACGGGATAGAATGGCCGGCGAGGCCGAGTACAGACCTCTGGTGCCCCGCAGGAGAGGAAAAGATCCAGCAGGGCCTGAGGACAGGTATGACTTACGACAGGACCTGGATTACAGAGCGGGCCACACAAGATCCATCTACGGATCTAGAGGGTACCCCCCCCCCCCCCCGCTAGACGGGACGGGCACCGGTCTTGGCTCGACCGCCACGATAGAGGTCGGGAACAATACCGGGCCCGACCTACCGCCGATCATAGGCATGACATAGCTCAGGTCAGAGGCGCTGCCCACCCACTGTGCTTCATAAACGAGGTGATGCAGCATCAGTTCCCTGAAGGGTTTAAACCCGTTAACATAGAACAATACGACGGGACAACAGACCCAGCCGTATGGACTGAGGACTTCCTCCTCCACATTCATATGGCACGAGAAGATGATCTCCACGCCATCAAGTATCTGCCCCTAAAACTAAAGGGGCCAGCTCGGCACTGGTTAAACAGTCTCCCTGAGAATTCTATCGGGAGCTGGGAAGAGCTCGAGGATGCCTTCCGATCTAATTTCCAGGGCACTTATGTCCGGCCACCGGACTCCTCCGACTTGAGCAATGTTGTCCAGAAAGCAGGAGAATCGACTCGGCAATTCTGGAATCGGTTCTTGACCAAGAAAAACCAGATCGTTAACTGCCCGGACGCCGAGGCAATAGCCTCCTTCAGACATAACATCCGGGACGAGTGGCTAGCTCGTCAGCTCGGCCAGGACAAGCCGAGGACAATGTCCGCCCTTACCTCACTCATGACCTCATGACCCGCTTTTGCGCGGGTGAGGATAATTGGCTAGCTCGACGAAGCCATAACCCCGAAGACCCCGGCACCTCCGAAGTCCGGGATGGAAACGTGAAACCACGGCGTAGTAAAAATAAACGCCGGCACAACAACGGCGATGCGGAGGACACGACCGTCAATGCCGGTTTCCGCAACCCAAAATCTGGACAGCGGAAGAAACCTTCTAAAGGTAATAGGGACAGACCTACCACGCTGGACAAAATCATGGATAGGCCATGCCAGATCCACGACACCCAAGACAAGCCCGCTAACCACACCAACCGTAATTGTTGGGTATTCAAACAAGCTGGCAAACTCGCAGCCGAGGAGCAAGGCAAGAGCCCACGCAGCGAGGACGATGACGAGCCCCGCGGTCCAAGAAATGGAGGACAAAAGCAGTTCCCTCCAGAGGTAAAAACTGTGAACATGATATATGCCACTCACATACCAAAAAAGGAGAGGAAGCGCGCCCTTCGGGAGGTCTACGCCGTAGAGCCCGTAGCCCCGAAGTATAACCCATGGTCGGCTTGCCCGATCACCTTTGATCGACGGGATCATCCGACCAGTATCCGTCACGGAGGTTCGGCAGCCCTCGTCCTAGACCCCCATTATCAATGGGTATCACCTCACTAGAGTCCTCATGGACGGAGGAAGTAGCCTTAATATGATTTACTCAGACACGGTGAAAAAAGATGGGTATAGATCCGTCAAGGATCGAACCTAGCAACACTACCTTTAAAGGAGTAATTCCAGGCGTCGAAGCCCGCTGCTCGGGCACCGTGAATCTGGAAGTAGTGTTCGGCTCGCCCGACAACTTCCGCAGCGAGGACTTGATCTTCGACATTGTCCCCTTTCGCAACGGTTATCACGCCCTACTCGGCCGCACGGCATTCGCTCACTTTAACGTCGTCCCCCACTACGCGTACCTGAAGCTCAAGATGCCCGGCCCCAAGGGGGTCACTACTGTCAACGGAAACACAGAGCGCTCTCTCCGAACTGAGGAGCACACAGTGGCCCTGGCAGCCGAATTCCAGCACGGCTATGGTAGGCCGACGCCCAAGTCAGCCATAAAGGCACGTCATGATAGCTAACGAGTTCGGTCTCAAACCGAACTCTCGGAATCATCTTCCGCCCAACAAAAATAGGGATACGCCCCCCACAGCACAGCCCTAGTTCCCATGAAATATGTGCCAAGAAGGCATAACTTCGCGCTCAAAATACCATGGCTGCTGTGGGGACCCACTATGAAAGGCAAAGTATTCAGCTGGACCGAACTACTGCCAACGAATGTCTTCGGACAAACCACAGGTACCATCTAGGACCTCCCACGCGTAAAGCTCGTCCACACTTCGGCGACTTCTCAAGAGTCAAGATCTTCTTCCCAAGGTCCGTTCGCCGATAGCAATCACCTTTAAAGGAACGCAACCCCCTCGGGAGCAAAGGAGAAGACATGCGACAGGGTAAATCGAGGACGTCAAGCCACCTATCGAAGACCCCGGGTAAAACCTCTCCTTTGTAAATTTCATTTTTCATTTCAAAATACCTGTAATAGTTGCTTTGGCATATTAAGTTGTAAGAATTCGTCAGAAATAAAGACTATCTTTTACGGCTTCCTCGCTGTATCTTATGTCACACACTCTGTTCTCTTCTCACCAATGCCGATAGCAAAGCTGTTCGGTACATGTTACGATGCGACCGGCTAATAGACCGGGGGCTTGACTATAAAATCACCCCAAGCATCACCCCGGCACTATTGTTTATGTGTTCGGTGTCTCGGATGTTGCGTTATATGAATCGGTTCCGAATTATGTCTTGGGTCAATGGTTGGGTTGCCCGGCTCCTGTGTTTGCCCTCTTACGTTCCGCCCGTTCGGCTAAAAGGGTAAAGGAAGAACCACTGCGATTGTGCTTCCAGCTCACCTGGTCAAGAGCCTCAGTGGAGAAAGCCGAAAACTGACTGTCATAATAAGCGAGAACCGGTCTGCAATCCGAGCATAAGTGTCAAACTAAAAATCGATAGAGGTTATTCCGTGTTATACGAAGGGTTTGTACTATTACAAACCATGTGATGTTGTTTCAACCTCGGTGTATACGAATATCACACAATATTGGGGCTAGTCATCAGCCCCCGCAGTCAAGCTCCTACGGCTAAGTGAAAGCACTAAAGCATCATAGTCCGATTGCCTTGTTCCCCTCGAACTACCGCCTTCGGGCACCGATACGTCGGCTAAGGGTCACAGTGCGGAGGTAGAAACACCTCGTGTAGTATCTACATGGGGGCTGAAGCCGACGACTCGCAACTTTCAGATAAAACGGCCACACAGGAGTCAAAATAATACAAAGCTTAAAGACATGATAAACCATGCAACCGCATTATAAAGCGAAACAGTCATCGGATACATGACAAAACATTCACTCATACATTACATCCTTAGGGCATTGAGCTTCTATCGCCCGAGCACCATCCATCACGGTGGCAAAGTATTTCTCGGGGCGCCTATGCTCCTTCCCAGGGGGCGGAGGCGTGGTGGCCATCTCGGTCGGCTTGATCTTCGGCCAGTGCGCCATGGTCCTTGCAAAGGCCATCCGAGCCCCCTCGATGCACATAGAACGCTTTATAGCGTCAATCCGAGGCGCAGTGTCGCACAGTTTCTGCACCAATCCGAAGTAACTGCTCGGCAACGGCTCTGCAGGCCACAACTGGATGCAGAGGTCCCTCATGGCCGGCTCCGCCATCCTGTGCAGCTCTATCAGTTGTTTCATCTGCTTGCTCAGGAGGGGAGGATGCTCGGGGGCTTGAAATTGCGCCCAAAACAGCCGAGGCTCAACATCCCCATCCCGAGAGGCGAAGTATCTGTTCGCGTCCGCTGCACTCCTCGGGAGGTCCGTAAAGGCGCCTGAGGAACGCCACACCCGGGTGAGCAATGCAAACCTGTTACCACCAAAGGCACACTGCAGTAAGTACGGCTTACCATCCGCGATCGCCTTGACTTGGTGGAGTTCTTCTTCAAAGAACCACCTATCAACACACTCCACTTTGAGCTCGTATTTCAGCGTGGATAGTTCGGCGGTCTGCTCTTGGTTCTTTTGCTCAAGGGCCTCGCACTTCGTGCTGGCATCCTTGAGCTCCACCTGCACCTCTCCCACCAGGACCTCGTGCTTGTGTCTATCGGATTTTAGCGCCGAGAGTTCGGCTGCTGCTTGTTTGGCCGCCGCCTTCTCATCCGCGGCCTCCTGCCTTGCCTTTTCCAACTCGGCCTTGAGTTTCTCAATCTCCGCGGCCACAGCTGTGGTAATAAAGGGAATATAACACTTAGAGATAACAATCCGGATATCTCAGTCAATGAGGATAGACCATAGCCCGAATAATACAATGCGGACTCACCTTGCGTCTCGTCAAATCTCTTGTTCAGGCGATCGAGCTCTTCATCGGAGCTCTTGAGCTTCCGATTTAGCTCGGCAAGCTCCATCGCGTTGGAGGCCGCCGCCGCCGACGAGGCCTACAAAACAACTTATGTGCATTAAAACTCCCGAGCTGTCAGATTCAGACCCTCTGCTACGTACTCTTCAGAGCTCTTAGAATAGTAAGGAACAAAGGGTGCCTTGAGCATCATTTCTGATTTTCAGACATTCGACCCCCGGGTGGGTTTTTCAAACTCACCCAGGGCTCGTGGGCTACTACACTTATAAGAGTTGCATAAATTCGGTAAGTTAACCTTTTCGGGAAGAAAGAGTATTACGTGGCTCACCTTGAAGCCCGTCAAGAGACCATCGAAGGCCTCTTTCAGTCCGCTATCAACGGACTGAATGCCTTGCAAAACCGCACCCATTAGGGCGCGGTGATCTTCGGCGATGGAGGAGCCGGATAAAGCTTCCTCCATCGTGGCCGGCCACCCAGTCATGGGCGGCACCGGTGTTGACCCGCTAGCCCTCCCTCCGGTCGGGGATTGGGCTGGCACCTCTGGAGGCGTAGAGCGCTCCGGAGATACCCTCGGAGGGGGCTGGGCTGAGCTCTGTTCCCCCTCTTCAGTTGCCAGGGGAGTTTCCTTCTCCTGGTCTTCGGCGGCCGAGGTATTAACCTCAGCCATAACGTCGTCACCCTCGCCGCCGGTGTTCGGCTCAGAAGGAGCCCGGCGTGATAACACCTCCGCGGCCTCCTTCGAGACCTCAGGAGGCGTAGGATGTGACGCAGTCCCACTTTCCGCCAGTTCGGTGGGCGGAGACTCCCCGTCTGAAACTTGATCGGTGGGGAGATCGCGTGGGGGGCTACAAATTGAAAGACGTTCGCCCGTTGGGCATCAAAAGCTCTATATAAGTAATCTAGAGGGTCTTCGGATTCATACCTCTGGGCTGGGGGCTTAGCCCTTGGGTTCCTTCGGGGAACCCTCTCAAAAGACTCAGACTCCGTATCGGAGTCCGAGTTATCATCGGCCAGGACTGCCTTTGTTCGGCATGTCCTCTTCGGGGCCGGAGGAGGTAGATCCTCCGCGACATCCGCTGACGCCGCCCTTTTCCTTGTGAGGGGGGAGCCGCACTCCCCCTCGTCCTCGTGCTCTTCCTCGTGAGTGGAAGAAGCATGGGTCTCCTCGGACTTAGAGTCCGGAAGCTCCCTTTGACGAAGACCCTCTCGGGCCTCCTTCTTCTCTCCTTTCTTCTTCTTCTCCTTCTTCTCTGGCGCCGAATACGGCGCCACGACGAGCATCTCCGTCAATAGATCTGACCGAGGGTCTTCGGGCTGCGGGGTCGGACAGTCGATTTGCTCGGCCTTGCTCAGCCATTTCTACGAAGATGAGGGAGAAGGGGTTCAACTCTTTGTCAAAAAACAGAGCCAGAGAATTAAAGTTTATCATACCTTGGTAGGAGGGGTTTTGGCGTCGAGACCGGTGTCCTCCTCCTCGGTCGGCCAGCTCTTCTGGGGCTTGAACAACGCTTTCCACAATTTCTCGTGGGTAGTGCAGAAGAACTGACTCACGGTGGCTGGGTCCTCAAGCTGGTAGGCCCACATTGGAGAGGCCCGGTGCTGGCAGGGGAGAAGACGGCGGCGGAGCATGACCTGGATCACGTTGACCAGCTCAATTTTGGTCTCGATCATCGAGGAGATACGCTTCTGCAGCGATTTCACCTCTGCGGCCGACCCCCAGTCAAGACCTTTCTTGAGCCACGAGGTTAGCCTCGCGGGGGGTCCGGATCTGAATTCGGCAGGTGCCGTCCAGTCCGCGCTCCTTGGTTCGGTGATGTAGAACCATTCCTTTTGCCAGATCTTGACCGTGTCGATGAAGGTGCCGTCCGGCCACTCGACACGGGGGAGCTTACTGATTACCGCCCCTCCGCAATCCGCATGCGCGCCCGCAACTGTCTTTGGCTTGACATTGAACACCTTGAGCCACAGGCCGAAGTGCGGTTGTACCCGCAAGAAGGCTTCACAAACAATGATGACCGCCGAGATGTGCATGAAGGAGTTCGGGGGGAGGTCATGGAAGTCTAGCCCGTAAAAGAACATGAGGCCCCTGACGAAGGGATGGAGCGGAAAGCCTAGTCCCCGGATGAAATGGGGAACGAACACCACCCTCTCGCCCGGCTTCGGCATAGGAACCACCTGATTAGCCTCTGGTGCGCGGTGGGCGATGTTGGCGGAGAGGTAGCCGGCGCGCTTTAACTCCCGGATGTCATTGTCGGTGACGGAGGAGGCCTCCCACTTGCCCATGGAGCCTGAACCCGCCATGACCGAGCTCGGAGGGAAGGTTGAGGGAGAACTGGATCTGGGCTCTCGAAGCTTGGAAAGATTGAGGAGGCAAGGGGTGCGGATTTGGAGCGTGAATAGGCCTTGGGGGTTTTCTCCCTTTTTATGGGGTGCCGTAATACCAAGAGCCACCCTTTTACTGCGCCGCAGCCCTCGCCACTTCCCGAAATAATCGTGCTGTTATGCGCGCATGGGATAACCCAGGGCATTGAGCATATCCCGTAATAAACGGGACACGATCTACACGTGGATAAGACGTGCCAATGGATAAACGGCCTCGAACTGCGAATCGAGTTTGGGTAACCGACTCAGCGGTCGTGATAGGCCGCGACCCTTCGTCAGAAGGGTTGTCAGGAAATACTGTCCATACTTTGACGCTTCGGCCTTCGAGGTTAAGCGATTTAAGGCGCCTGGATAACTAAATGTTCGGATAATTACATATCATCGGCGGCCGGACTGGAGCCAGCCAATCATAAAGGGGGAAAAGAACTCACCCCGTAAGCCGGAGACTCCGATCATTCGAAGCTGCTAGTGTCATGACCCCTGGCGTTGGGGGCTAGTTCGGGGGCTACTGAGGGAGTCCTGGACTAAGGGGTCCTCGGGCCGCCAGCCTATCTCTCATAGGCCGGCTCGGTGGGCCGCTCTTTGGTTGTCACAGGAAGGGCCGGGGTATGCGGCGACCCCGTATTCTAGAAGGAAACCTCCGAAGACGCGACGTGCACTCCAAGTCAAAGATGAGAGGATCGGCGTCTTTACATCCGGCTGAAGACTTATCATGTGTAAACCCTAGGTACCCCCGGTGTCTATATAAACCAGGGGGTTTAGATTGTAGAGGGCAGACAAGCTCATCTAGGGTTTTGGCTACTTGATCTCGAGGTAGATCGACTCTGTAATCTTCATACACATCAATACAATCAAGCAGGACGTAAGGTTTTACCTCCATGGGAGGGCCCGAACCTGGGTAAACATCGTCTCCTTCGTCCCCTGTTACCCATCGATCCTAATCTCACAGCTCGGGACCCCCTACCCGAGATCCGTCGGTTTTGACACCGACACCCTGTCAACCGTGAACCGTCGGCCCACTTGTCGCTCGACGTTGCGCGCGCCGCACGATAGTCTGGCAGCCCAGCCATCCGGCATCCGGCAAGGCGACAGTATGTATAGATCCGACAAGTCCACTACTTGGCCAACTGCAAGTCTGCAACGAGGCTCTCCCGGCGCCGGTCGTGAGCGCACCACAGTCGTCAGTAAGTATCCATCCATGTTCCCGATCCATCCCCCAAACCCCAGTTTGACAATTTTAGTACTTTATTTTAGTCTTTATTTAGTTAGTTTAGCTAAATGACAGTCGAATGAGTTTGAAATAAGGGCCACTCGATTTTTGAAAGTTGGTCGAAGTTAGCCGGAGGGAAGGAAGGAGAAGAAAGGTGCTCGTCGGAGGGCTACCCCATTATCTATCTTACGGTTCAGGGTGGGGGAGGTGGTGGACGGCGGTGGTGGGGCAGTGGTGCACTTTACCGGAGAAAAAAACCTAAACGGGGGCGGGTCTAGAGGGATGGCCGGGGGCGGCGGCTAGACCGACGGTGGGGGGCGGTTCGAGGAGGGCGGCGCGGCGAGGCTGCGCGGGAGCACCGCAGGACGTTGGTGGTGGTCGCAGGCGGTTCGGCCGGCGGCCCAGGCGGCGGTCTGGAGAAGGAGAATGGCTGGAGGTAGAAGAAAGGCCAGGCGTCGTTGGATGTGGATCCGACATTCAGAATTGATCGATTGACCCAATTTCAAAAACTCAGTCAACTCACATGTATCCTAACCCTTATTTAGCATGTACGTATTCAACTGTTCATCCATGATCCATCCTCCAATGTGAGTGTACAAGAAGTTTTAAAAATTTAATGTATAATTATGCCCTTAGTAACTTTGCATTAAGAAACGTCCAAAAAATTCTTGTATGAAGCACTAAAGTATTATTGTTGTTGACAGAGTTAGTTAAATTTTGTTTTATTTGAAGACATAGGAGCCCAAGTCGTCCTAGTTCACCTAGGGCCTTCCGAAACACAGGCCGGCCCTGGACCCGGCAAACCGAGGACGGCGCTCCGTTCGCAGCATCCGATTGGAGTTGGCCTGATCAATTGATTGAGGATGAGGGAGGAGCCGGGAACGGAGCCGGGCAAAGCCGAGGACGGCGCTCCGTTCACCGTGTTTTTCTTACCCGGTGGCTTTTGATGGCGCCTTGCTTAATCATGGTGTCGCGCGGGGCGCTTACGCCCGCAACGGCCGCGTGCGCGCGATCAGGGTGCAAACAGACACCAGATGCGTGCGTGCCGCCGTGCTCCATGGGCGCCGTGGCGCGGCGTTACAGGCAGCACGGGCTCACGGTTACGGGCACCGCATCGTGTCGGCCGGAGGATCATTCCATGGGGTTTCCGTTTCCGCGGGAGGGATGGGCTCGTGACGGACACGGGCGCGCTGCTGCGTGCTACGGGCATACGGGCATAGGATGCCCGACGGGGGTTTATTAGCGGGAGGAGGAGCTTTGATGATGAAGCTCTGCGTGCGATGGTCCCTGACACTCCGCATGTGCCGCTGCCCTGCCACGGCGTATGCCTTTCTTTCTACGTGCCCGGGTTTGGCATCTTGTCCCTTTTCTTTCCTTCCTTTCCTTTTTTATATTCTCCCCGGCTGATGATCAGAAATTGTGGCTTTGCTCCTGCTAAAATGACACCAATATACTCTACTAATGTATATTAAACATACAGAGGTAGCCTAATTACCAACGAAGAGACTCGAGAGACACTCCGAAATCTACCGAGGCGGAGGAGAGGACAAATATTAGTACTCCGTACCAAATTAGAAAATGACACGGTCGGTGTGCGCGAGTCAATGGCTAGGAGGAGCACGCCGTACCAAATTCCTGGTGGAAACAGTAACGTAAAACCGAACGAACGGCCGCCCCCGCCCCCGGCTTCATCATCGTCGGATAAACGTGCTGAGAGCAACTCCAACCGGTCGACCCAAACGGACGCGGCCTTTGTCCGCTTTTTGTCCGTTTGGGTCGGCGAAGCGGACGTCCGTGTCCGGTTTGCGAAATGGGTCGGCGCGTGCGCCTAATGGGAGACCGACCCAAATTTGCCATCGAAAAAAAATAACACGTGACATAAAATAAACATAATAAAACATTAATTAAACATAAGTGGCCGGTCAACTGCCGGCCAAAGTCCACTTAAAACATAATTAAACATAAAAAAAACTACGCGCCCGCTGCCCCCTAGTCGTCCACCTTGCCCTTGCCCTTGCCGTCGCCATCGTCATCGCCGCCGGTGAGGTCGATGAAGACAGGAGGCGGCCCAGCCCACCCGAACGCCGCTTGGTAGGCCGCTAGGGCAGCCTCCTCCGGCGTCTGCTACGGCGGCGGCATTGCGGCGAGCCGGGCACGCTGCTCCTCCTCCTCCTCCAGGCGCAGCGCCTCCCCGTCGTGCTCCCACTCGATCTGCCGCTGGCCGTCGGCTGCCTCCTGGGCGAGCCAGTGCGTCTTCCAGCGCTCGAGGTGGGCCAGCTCCTCCTCCTCCGTCGAGGCGTACCAGACCGGAGGCGCGCTGACCCACTCGCGGACCACGCCGGTCCACGTGTACGACTCCTCCGTCCAAGTGGGAGGAGGCGGCGAGCGCTTCCACGTCGGCATGGGCTCCGGCTGCGGAGGAGGCGGCGACGGCGGCGGGACGAAGATCGGGTTGTGGACGGAGTCCCCCGCAGCCGAGAGGGCGAGGGCCTGGTCCAGGCCATCCCAGTGAGCGTCCTCCTCGATACGGCTAGCCTCCAGCGCGTTCTGGAGGGCTAGCTCGAGGACGGCCTGGTACGCCTGCTCCGCCTCCTCCTCCTCCGGCAGCACCTCGGGTGGCGGCGGAGGGACGGCGTGGTCGACATGCATGCCCCGGCGCCGCTCCTCCTCGTGCTCTAGCGCGAACCAGCGCTCCCAGTTGGGGGAGTCTGGCGCGCTGCTCCGGCGTGAGGGCCTCACGCCGCCGGCGAACCTCCTCGGCGTGCGCTCGTGGCGTGCGCGGCACCGCCGGAATGGGGATCCGCTGCGGATCCAGATGCCAACCGTGTGGCAGGTTGGCATCTGGATATTGCAACGGCCGGCGGTACTGCCAGTGCCACCGTGCCTGGTGGACTGGGATGTACAGCCGGTCCCGCTCCGGCGGCGAGCTGCGACGTGGCGGCGGCGGCGGCAGCGCAGCGGGTCCGCGCGAAGAGCTCGCGCCGGCGCTGCCCTTCCCTCCCTTCCGGTTGAAAAACCCCATGGCGCGCTGGCTGGCTAGGGTTTGGCTGGTCGCCGGCGTGGGGGCAAGCCTGGCCAGATGTGGACGGAAGCGGATGAGGCCGGCCCCGCCGCACGCTTCCATTAAAAAGATGACCCACTCCCACCTTCCACCCACTGCCAGGCGGGCCCCGGATGTAGCTGGTCGCATTTAATACGACCGGGGGGGGGGGGGGGGGCGGTTGGCCGGCCGACAAGTGGGGCCGAGGCGGACACGAGGGGACGCGCGGCGCGTCCGCTTGGCGTCCGCGCCGACGCAAATCCGGCTCAAATTTGGGCCTGAAATGGGTCGGCGCGGACACCAAGCGGACGCGATTTGGGACTGGGTCGGCGCGTTGGGCGCCTGTTTTCGTCCGCCGTGACCCAAACGGACACGGGCGGACGAAATGGATCGGCGCGTCTCAATGCTCTAACGCCCACACCGAATATGGACCGAACTGTCTCACGACGTTCTGAACCCAGCTCACGTACCGCATTAATGGGCGAACAGCCCAACCCTTGGAGCTCTCAGCTCGGAGGACACGCGCGCGGCACGCCCCCGCCCCCGCCCGCCTCCACTGGGACGGGGGCTCGTCCACTTCCCCGAAACGGCACGAGCGCGCGCGCCGCGGCGGGTGACACACGGGCCCCATGCCATGGCGGCGAGGCCGGATTTTAACCTCCGCCTTCCGAAAAGGCCAAGGGGCGGTACGACCGGCCCGACTGTAAACAGTAACCGAGGGTGGTAAACGCAGCCACACACACACACAAGTACAAGTAGTACTACTAACATCAACAACGACGCACGCAGGAGAGGGGTGGGGAGGGGAAGGGGAGAAGCATCGCCCGCCCCGCAATAACAACGACGACGGGCTCCGCACCAACCACCACCGAGGCAGACGCGAGGGAGGGAGGGAGGGACGAACGAGCCTGTCGCGATTCCGCCGACGACCTCGCGCGCGCGCGCGGGCCTCCCGCTGGAGCTGGATCTGACCCCTCGTCGCCTACCCGCGTGATTCTCCGACCCCGAGCGGTTCCTCCTCGCGGCGTTCGGCGAGGCGGTCAATGCGCGGGGGGAGATGAGCGGCGGCGGGGAGGAGGAGGAGGACGAGGAGGTGTTCTATGAGTCGCGGGACCGCGTCCTCTCCTCCTCCGGCTCCTCCACCTCCGCCTCGGACGACGATGACCGCGCGCAGCAGCAGCAGCAGCGACGCCGACGGGACGCCCACGCCCACCCGGCTGCGGCGGCGGCGCTCGACCTGTGGACGTCGCAGCCGGCGCCCGTGCAGGAGCGCCGCAGGAGGCTGCTCCAGATGATGGGGCTCGCCGGGGACCCCTCCCTAGCGCGCCTCGAGATGGGCCGATCGGTCTCCTACGACGGGCCCGCCCGCCCGCCCGCGGTCTCGCCCATGCCCCGATCCAGATCGGACGGCGCCGTGCCCGCCAAGCCGCCGCGAGGGGCCCGGACGTCGTCGGGCTCCTCCGAGGCCATGCCGGAGGACGACGAGGCCGACCCCAGGTGCCTAATCCGGAACCTCGACGACGGCACCGAGTTCGTCGTCAAGGAAGAGTTTGAGCTCCGCGAGGTCGGCACGGGCCGCGAGCTCACGCTGGAGCAGTTCCAGCTCTGCGTCGGGCGCTCCCCCATCGTGCAGGAGCTCATGCGCCGCCAGAACATTTCCAACGACGGCGACTCCACGCCCATTCACAGGTCCAGCTCCGACTCCAGCAACGGCGCCACCCGGCCCAGGCGACGCATTAACTGGCTTCGTACCATCCGCCACGTCGCTGGTTCCATGGTGGCCGGCTCCCGTGACCGCCGAAGCAGCGACGAGAAGGACACGTCATCGGAGAAGGGCGGACGCCGGTCCAGCTCAGCCACGGATGACAGCCAGGATAGTGCCGGCGCCGTGCACCATGGTCCAGAGCGCATTAAGGTGCGCCCCTACGGCAAGTCGTACAAGGAGCTCAGTGGGCTGTTCATGAACCAGGAGATACGGGCGCACGACGGGCCTATCTGGAGCATCAAGTTTAGCCCTGATGGGCGCTACCTTGCAAGTGCTGGGGAGGACTGCGTGATCCATGTCTGGGAAGTGTTGGAGTTTGAAGGGAGACGAGAGGAGAATGGGGTGTGTAACCCATTTGTTGCAGTGATGTGCAATGGTTCGCCAGAGCCGACATTGGCGTTGGCCACTGTGGATGGGAGCCATTGGGATAAGAAACTCCGGGCGAGGGTCTCCCAAAGTCGGAAATCCAGTAGCTCAGACCGGTTGATGGTGCCAGAGCATGTGTTTGGACTGTCAGAAAAACCGGTCAAAACTTTTGAGGGGCATTCAGAGGATGTTCTTGACCTCTGCTGGTCCAAGTCACAGGTATGCTATGTTGCTGTTCATTCTAATATCTGAACTTGTTTCGTGTTGACTAGAATGTGAGCATTGAATGTAATCCCACAACCCAATTTCTGCCTATATTTAGAGAACTCTGTCGATTACTTAGTCCTCGATAATTTCATTTTTATTCTTATTTGGCTCTTAAAGGCAGAACTTGCTAAGTACTGCATTGTTTGTGCAAACCCAAAGTTCTTTGTCATAATTGAGAGTCCAACTATGCCAGGCCAAAACACCTTGGCAACAAGGAGCCAAGGTTTGACTTTGATATAGCTCAATGCGGTCAGCCATTCACAGTGCAGGTGATCGTAAGTGATGAACTGACAGAGAGCACATCAAATTGTAGTGGCTTAGTAACATATGTCAAATTGTAGGCAAATAGCTATTCCGTAGCTCTAGGCAAATTACTTCTTCAAAAGGAAGGTTCTAACAGTCCATACAACTGACTTACTTCTTCAAAGGGAAGGTTCTTAACAGTTCATACAACTGACTGAACCCGCTGTCTGCCTTAAAGAAGGGACACGTTCTCCAAGCTTGCAGTTTGCTTGTTCTCGTCATTATTATTTCTTTCTTGATACATGGAGTGACAATTGAGTCAAATAGTAAAGCTAGTGCCTAAATTGTAGCATAAGCATTCCACTGTATGTTGCTTTAGCAGATTGTTTTTATACTCTGAAATTTTTGTAATTCCCCTTTTCTCTTCTTGTTTCGAAATTAATTAGGTAATACATGTGTTCAAAATGTGACATGGAGTACTTTAATTCTAGGAGTGCTGACTACTGGAGTTACCTTTATCACATTGTCATGACAAAAGCTCATCAATTTGTCTACATGATGGGTGAGAAGACTCATTTGTTTTGAGTTTTCCAAAGGGATTAGATCCTAGAATGCTAGAAATGTTGTATAACTTGACATTGATAGGATACACAGAATATATAGTGGGTCTTCAGAAATATTTTTGTGCTGTTTTCTCGAGAGAGAACGATTGTTGTGCCTAGAGTTGGAAGTATGTTGGATTAAGTACTGCTGTGTTTAATGCTGTAAAACATGGAATGAGGTTTTGCCGAATTTAGATATCCACGGTATAATGTGCTGTGGCAGTATATTTGAGCCTTCTTTCTGGACTACATTATTGTCAAATTACCCCTTTTAGGTAAAGCTGTGTCTAGTTCTAAGTAAAGGTCAAATTGCCATCCCACTCTGGCGATTTTTTTTTTTTTTGATATGACAAGGTTGCATTGAGGTCATCATTAAGAAAATATTCTGCCCTCTTCTCATGACTTCCATTTGCATCACAGTCACTAAAATGACCGTAAGAGCTTGGGTCTTCTATTAGACTTGCATGAAAGAGTATGGAACCATACATACCCATATGATTAGGATGTCCCAAGTTTTAATAGTAAAATGAATTATTTGTTGAAAGTTCTTGCTAATAGGCTAATAACTATGCTAGGGCTTAAAGGTATCTTGGAATGTCATGAAATATCTAGAAGGTCACATAACATGCATGTTTACTAATGCAGATTGAATCAGCTGCCATTCAGTTATTATTTGTCCTGTGGTCTAGAAACTAGGACCTGCACCAAGTTTTCAGTCCTTCGACATTTCTGATGTTCAGTATCATTCTAAAGGTGATATGCATGATATAGATTAGATTCATAAAAAATGTTGGGTCCTTGTCGCAAGCAGCCGAGGCCTACAAATTATACCGTTCTGTGCTAGCTACATATCCAAACTTTACAATTTGCAATAGTGAGTCCAGCAGTGCGTCCAAACTATGGTTGCTATTACTGTTTGAATCTTGTTGATATTACTGTTTGAATCTTGTAGCATACCTATTGCTATGATTCTGGTGTCTTTACAAAATTTCTAACTTTAACATATTTTTCATGTACTGTGCAGTATTTACTTTCATCTTCAATGGATAAAACAGTAAGGTTATGGCACATGTCAAGCGTATCATGTTTGAAAACGTTCTCACACTGCGATTATGGTAAGATTATTTCGGTTCATTATCTCTCTCTCTCTCTCTCTCTCTGCACATGGAATGCCTCTCACTCTGTCAGCATCATCCTCAATTTTCCTTTATTGCTTTCCCTTCCAGTTACATGCATCCAGTTCAACCCTGTCGATGATAGATACTTCATCAGTGGTTCCCTGGATGAAAAGGTTCGCATATGGAGCATTCCAAAACGTGAAATTGTTGATTGGCATGATCTGCATGAAATGGTCACTGCTGCTTGCTATACCCCTGATGGACAGGTTTGTACACTTTTTACTGGTACCTTTGATCCAAAAGGTTTTCCATTTGTTAAGTTAAGTTCTAACACCACGTTTCATTTTCATTTTCCCTGTAGAGTGCGTTAGTTGGTTCCCACAAGGGCAGCTGTCATATTTATGACACATCAGGTCTCTCTCTCCCCCCACTCATGATTTATGACATTTTCAAGCTTATTTTTGTATGTGTAGCTCTTACTTTCCCTTCAGAATTGACCTTTTGTTTAACCCTTGACCAGATAATAAACTTATCCAAAAGAAACAAATTGACCTGCAAACTAAAAAGAAGAAGTCCCGCCAGAAGAAGATCACTGGATTTCAGGTACTTACTTTCAAAATCTTTCGAATCTGACACCAGGTCATGAAGACAATAACCTTCCTGTCTTACTGAATCATAGTTACTTGAATAGTTCCTCCCAGGGAGTTCTTCGAAGGTGCTCATCACATCTGCTGATTCACGGATCCGAGCTGTTGATGGCTTTGAACTAGTACACAAGTTTAAAGGTATTAAGTTTTGAGCCTACCATATGGCTATTTTCTTCAAGGTTTGGCTAGTAATCTTTTCGAGACACTGTTTACTTCAAAGTTTAATTATAATTCTTGCTCTTCACCTGTTCAACCTATTGCTACTGTTACCTATCATTATTTTTGCTGTATGAAAGTTCTGTTTAGAGTAGGGCTGCAGCTGTCAATCATGGTGTGGTAACCAGCTTATTAGTAAATGCTATTTCTGCTCATTGATTGAACGCGAATGGTGGAGACCAATTTCTGCTGTCATGTTCTTCCTTTCAGCAAAGCGCCAAAACTTGTCAGAACCCACTGTTTTGAGTTGATAGCTCCTAATGTCCAATTATAACATGTTAAAATACCCATCTCTTTCTTTTAGGACGGGGTCTGATATCCATATGTTTTGTCGGTTGCTGACGCCCTGCCCCTTCTTTTCTTTCAGGTTTCCGAAACACCAACAGCCAAATCTCAGCTTGCTACGCAGCGAGAGGCAGATTCGTGATCTCAGCGAGCGAAGACTCCCATGTGTACATGTGGAGAAACGACGATGAGCAAAGAGGAAGCAGCAAGGGCGTCGTTTCCGTCGCAAATTCCTACGAGTACTTCTACTGCCAGGGCGTGACGGTGGCCGCCGCCTTGCCGTCCATGGCGGGGTCAGCCACGACGTCCCGGACCAACTCCAGGAGGCGCGAGGAGCTGGATTGTGTGTCCGAGCACCACCCTCTGCCGCACGCAGGAGACGGAGACTCCTCTGACTTCCAGCAGCAGCAGCAGCAGGGCGTCAATGGCCTGAGCAACGGCTCGAATCACGGCGGCGACAGGGCGTCCGCGACCTGGCCCGAGGAGCTCATGACGCCGACGAAGCAGAGCCCGCGGTCCAGCACCAGCCTCCCCGACGGCGCTGGGCAGGCCCCGAGCCGGTCGGCCTGGGGCATGGCCATCGCCACGGCAGGTGGTGGGGGTCAGATCAGGATACTCCAGAATTTTGGGTTTCCCGTCAGAGTATAGTAGTAGCAGCAGCCCTGTAGGAGGGTGATTTTTGTGTGTAAATAGGTGGGAGATGCGGTTGGTTTGCTGTTAGTAGCGGGCTTTGAGTTCCCTGCGATTGCGCTTGGGTTTGGCTGATGCGTGCATGCATACTCGACTAACAACGGCCTTGTTCGTTTGTACTACGTGAGAGTGGAGGAACCTGTGAAGGCGCCTGCCTCGGTTCGAGTGAAATCTCTAGCCGCCCATTTTTATCTGCTTTTCCACTCTGTCTCTCGGCTCAATTTTTTAGTTCCCTTGTTTCTTTTTCCTTTCCTGACATATTCTTGTAAGGCAAAAAAATCTCAGTTGTATACATACATGTAGAAAAGCAGAAGACGAGTTTTCTTAGCTGTGAATTCGTTGTACAAGTGGCCTTCCAGGCTTCTAGCTAGGAAGATAATAAAATGTTTCGAGTTCCGAAGCTTTTCGGCTACATTTCTTGTCGTACTGTATATGTTTTGACTACTATCATTCCACTGTGACTGTCGGCTGCTTGGACCGATGGAACATTTGCTTGTACTACCAATAGCACTGGTGGTACCTCCACCGTGCCGTGTGTTTTTATGTTCATTGTGTACCCATAAGCATGACCGTCGGAGAATTCGATTCAATTTCCCTCCAGTCCAGGGCCAGAGCACCGACATCGCTCGCGGCGATGGTGCGGCCACGGTAGCAGCCTGAGCGAAGGTACAGGAGATTTCCTGCGATCTGATCCTGACGTGACGCGCTGCGCACCCAAGGGGATGACGCCGGAACGCATGTTCGTCACACAGCAAGGACGTACCCGGCGACTTGCAATTTGATTAGAGTACGAGGCCTACATGCAAGTAATCGTATGCCTTCGGGTGTACGCTTCAAAAAAAAAAAAAAAGAGTACGAGGCCTACTAGAGCACGGAAGAGCCACTCGATAGTGGAGTGTGACCAAATAATATACTGTACCGTAAAACAGTTAGAAATTGACGTCTAACTATAACCAGGCCACTTTCGAGATGCACCGTCTACGTTGAAGCCTCCAGGCTCTGATTTGGTATCTGCAACTTCACAAGCTTCAAGATAACGTTGGATGTGTTTGTCTTAGAGCAGGTACAATAAGGCTGTCCGGAGTGAAAGTATGATAATTAGTGTTATTATGGTTGTCAACTAGGCAATTTTAATGAGTTGACATAAAATTAAATTAAAAAAGAAATGGTTGGTTATCATATGATACCGTACCATATTAAATGATGTGTTACTATGTGCCATGCATGTTAATAAATGAAGAAAAACTCTATGATACCAACATACAATATTATGCACTACGGATGTACATTAGTACTATCTCTGTCCGGGTTTATTGGACCCTTTGTATTTTATAACAGAATTTGGCCATCTATAAACTACTAAAATATAAAATATATGCTATGAAATATTATATTGTTTGATTTGTATTTGAAAGAGCTTTCCAACATTATAATTTTTGTGACTTGTAGTTTATATTTTGTTAGTTAAATTTATATGTCAAACTTTAGCCCAAAAATAAGAGGAGGTTCAATAAATCCGGAGGGAGAGGGTATCATATAATGACACTAGTATACAATACTCCTCACTATGACCAACCTAAGGTGACATAGGCAGGGTGTAAGACTTTAAATACTCCCTCCATTTCATAATGTAGTGTGTCTTCGTTTTTCGTGATTTAAGTTTGACCATATATTTAACCAACGTGACCGATTGCGGCGGAATAAAAAATTATACCATTAAATTCGTATCTTAGATCTCGGAAAGCGCAGACGCACTACATTATGGAATTGAGAGAGTACTATATTTTTGCTAAATCATAAGAGCGAGAATAGGAGAGAGAAAGAAAAACAGACTACTCCCTCCGTTCCATTTTATAATGCGCCTTTGTGTAGCGCTTATACCAATGCGTGAGCTGGTGCTTATTTGGACAGAAATTGCCCTCCTGCTAGCTCTCTCACAGCACGTGGGTGATTGTTGCTGCGTTCATGTGAACCAGCCGAGACTACTTTCGTCCAAAGCAGCTTATGCGTACTACATTTTGGAATTTAGACTATACGCATTAGAATATGGAATGGAGGGATACTAATTAACAGCCGGCTGCAGCACGCGCGACTTTGTAAGGGAGTAGGGTGAGCCACGTATCAACAAAATAATACGTATTTATATCAACAATTGTATTTGCCAGCTATAAACTTGACCATAAATGACATAACAACATCATCTAACCAATAACTTGATGTACTATTAATCATGCTCTTATGTACGAGTTATTGGTGCTAAGTTGCTGACACCACTGCATCTTTAAGATCAGAATGTGTCGGCGACGTGCCAACTTACTGGCCCATGACGCATAATTTAGTGCGAGTCTGTGTCGAGTGAGGATGAGGTGGCCACATTTGACGAGATCAGATGATTGGGTCAACATCTTTATTAGCAAATAAAATAAGTAAAATAGATCAATCAACCCAAATAAAGTGAACGGCATGTAGCCCACAATCTCCATGTGACCTCTCAAGTCACGAAACAAATCCATTGATATACTAATCTCTCAGGATTTGAAATGTTATACTGTTTAGGGATTGTAGGGTCGCTTAGAGCCCCTTCCGTAAGGTTGTGCATTGTTTAGTTTATTTCTTCTTCTTCTTTCTTTGCTTTTACATTTTAACTCATGAGCGCTTATTAAAATTTGTGAACATTATAGAATAAAATATTTTGAAAATTCACCTTTTCAGATTCATTGATATTTATTAAATTTATAAATATTTTTAAATTTCATGATCATTTATAAAGTTTTTGAAGGTTTTATAAATTTGAAAATTTATTTTTTTGTGAATATTTTTTAAATCCATGAATAAAAAATGTTTTAAAATTCCTAATATTTTTTGAAATCCTTGAAATCTTTTAATTAAACTAACTTCTTCAATTAGACAAAGATAACCGTTTTTTATTTGGAAACACCGGTGACGTTCAAGTTAACTAGAGGGTAATTTGTGCTTCGACGCACCGTTCTTCACCCGTAGGATTAACTGTAGGATCCAAAGTATGTCTAGGGAGGGGGGGGGGGATGATTAGACTACTTGATCAAATTAAAAATCTAGCATTTTTCTAATTTTATATGTTGGCAAGTTTTAGCAATTGTAGCAAATCAAGCACACCTTACACATGCAAGTCTAAAAGTATAGCAGCGGAAAGTAACACTACTACAGAATAGTCCAAACACGACACATCAATCAGAGACCCTTCGACGAAACTGTGTGCGATGCATGAATCGCAAACGGTATAGTGCAAGCTCTGTCGCTAATGGCACGAACTGTGTGCGAAGGTGGATCCATCAAATACGATTCAGAAAGTAGTTACGTGTGCGATCTACGGCAGACAGCTTGTTCTTATGAACCGTTTGTGATTAGAGAAGATAACAGAAACGGTTACCAAAACTACATACGTGTGCGAAGTACGGCATACAGTTCACTCGGATAAACTGTGTGCGCTGATACAGCAGAACACAAACAACTCGGCATAACACGATGTGTGCGATATACAGCAAACAAGTGAGTAATGAGAATCGTGTGCGAACACCAGAAATAACACAGACGATTTGTACTGACAAGCTGTGTGTGTTGTGGGCAGACGGTTGCTGCCAAGTAATTGTCAGCGATGGATGAGATCATTACAGACGCTACGTTGGGAAGTGTCGTTTGCCTGTATTAATATCGCAGACGTTTTATTATTTTGACGCGTGTGCCTCCGCATCAGTCCGTCCTCCTCTCTCACGTCCTGTCACCGCGTTGCCGCCCGAGTATTCCAGTGCACCCTTCGGCACCGCTTTTGGGTTTTGGCCACGCGCCCGCTCGATGATCCCGTTCCCGCTCAGAACCGCGCAGGTTCCCGCGCGCAAAACCGTTCTACGGCTCTAGCTTCCCGCCATGCTCGGTGAAATCCCCAATGCTTGCCGGCCTGCTATATAAACCCTCACGGCCAGCGACTCCACATTGCCTTCATCCCCCCTCCCCGTAGCTTGTCTAGTTTGCTTCTCCCCCAATCGCCAATGGCACTGGCCGTTTGTCGTCGCCCAGCCACTCCGCCAGAGGACAGCTCCAGCTGGGAGGCTTCACCGCGTCGGCGCGGCGATCCTCTTAAGCGTGTAGTGCACGTGGCGTCCCTGGTGGGTGTGCGCACGCCACCAACTAAACGCTCCACCACGGCTGCCTGAAGGCAGCTGCTGCCGGTGGCCGTCGTGGCCGCCACCACGCCTTCCGCCATCGGGGCCGCCACCCCACCATCGTCCGTCTTTGCCACGACCCCGCCGTCAGGCTGTGGGGTCATAACCCGCGCCGCCACCAAGGCCCGAATGCGGGAGGTGGAGTCCGCCAAAGGCCCGTCGCCGGGCTTCTGCGTCGCAACCCTTGCGCGCTATATCTACTTCCTAGAGAAGGAGGTGGAGCGCCAGGTCGCGCACGCGAAGAAGCTCACCGACGCCGTGGCCGGAGGAGAAGCCGCAGCGGCGGCACGGAATGCGGAGATCTACGCAGAGTCCCGTCGCTTCGAGGAGGGGCGTCTTGAGCGTCGGAGGGCAGCACTGGCAGGCAACGGAGATGTCTCCGCCAACTCGTTGGCAGGCTCCTCCTCCAGTTGCTCTTACTAAGCGCGCTCGATTCTGCTGGAAGTAGTACAAAGCCCCTCCGTAGTACAAGTATTTAGGGGCTATTTTGTTCATTTCATCTAACTATAGATATGGTTGAACTGTACCACGTACTTTAATTAGCTAGTATATAGTTGAACTAGCTAATTCAGTACGTGGTTGGCAACAATTGGGGAAAAGTTTGTTCGTTTTAGCTGTCGAGTTGAACTGTATTGTACAAAGACCTGTGCTTAATGTATGAATGAAATCCATGTTTAAAGTGAATTTCAGTTGCAAAATTACACCCTAATTGTGATTTTGTTTCTGCAATACTTGCCAAATGCCAGTGCTACAATGTTGACAAATGCCAGTGTTACTAGATCAACAGATGCCAATGTTTCCGATTTGACACATGGCAATTTACCCAGTATGATAGATGCAAATCTTCCCGGATTGTCTGTACTAGGCACACGGATCATATTCGAGAAACGTTTGCAATGACGCATTGGACCAATCCTTCGCGCCAATATTTTGACTTGGCTTGCGGGCGAAGGAAAGATAGTTATTGATCTTCAAACGGGTATTCAACCTGAACCATTTGTGATGTGTGTTCATTCAGATAAAACTATGATGCTTTTTTATTTGCTACGTGAATTCAGAGATAAATACTTAGGTCATCAAACCATAGATTTCATTCAGTTAAGCTTTCATTTTACATTCATACAATCGAGATACAATATAAAGAAAACTAGTTGCGGCGGTGGCCTCCTGCGGCGGCGTTCTCGTGCTCCGGGGTACAGTTGTACAGTTCTTCAACCGAGACCAGAATGTTATGGACTTCACAATCAAAGAGCCGGTCGTCGCGCGATCGACGGGCGCGGGGCCGGGGGGCGGCGACTAGCGGCGCTGCGAGAAAGCTGTCGACGGCGGCGGCCCAATCCGCTGAGGGGGCCGTGACGGGTGCAGGCGCGTGCAAGGGGACCGGCGTGGCGTGTGCAAGGGCGCGCACGAGCACGAGGGCAGGAGGAGGCGCTGGCGCTTGCACGTACACGAGCTCACGCGGGTCGGCGGGGACCTCCCAGACGCCCACGGTTTCCAGCGCTGCGATGATGCTGGGCGAGCAGCCCGTCAATGCCACGGGGATGGTTGCTGGCGCGGGCGCGGTGATGGTTGATGGCGAGTGCGTCGGGGCAGCATCCGCTGCGGCATGCAGCTCTTCCAGGGCCATGTCCATGGCGTCCCATTCATCTTCATGTTCTATCTCTTCCGGCTCGGTGTCAACTTCGCCAAACTGGAATACTAGTGGCATATGATCCTTCTGTAGCATGGCGTAGGTAGCCGTGGAGGTCTGAAGATGGAGGGGAATGTGAGGCGAAGATATATGGAGGATTGTGAGTGAGTGGGCAGTAAAGCCGCCTATTAAACAGCGGCTCGGGTGCCATTGATGGACAGGTTGGAAGCGAGGAGGGCGGATACGGAGGTCAAAGGGCTTGATTCCCGGTGAGTCTTCGGCGTACTGCCCGCACGCCTCCCGGTGAGCCTGCGCGGCGGATGCCAGCTCGCACGCCTCCTGTCAACTCAAGCAGCTGCTCGCACGGCACCTCCTAAGCCCTAGTCAATAAAAGAGTGCGACCCTTGGCAGCACGTAAAGGGCAGTAGAACACCAACGGTTTGGAAATGATGCAACCGTTTGCGTGGAAACGTGACAGTTCTTTGTTCCAAAAAGCTTTTGTTTGCTATTAATGACACGAAAAATACCACATCATATTTGTGCTATATAATGATGCCATGCCAAATTTCTTGAATTTTGTGTGAATTCTAGATTTACTATAATTTAACTAATATTCTCAATGTTGGCTCTAAAAGAAAATATATATTAAAAAACGAGTCTCAGATAGGAAAACAAAATGCTATGACGCCTTTATGTGCCATGTTCATGAAACCATGCCAAGTTTCATGAATCTCCTGATGAGTTTTTGATTTACATGATTTAAAACCCTATAGTTTCTCAATGTTTCTGTGGCCGAGCCAAGACCCCGAGATGTTTGAAATTCATTCACATGTCTTGCATGGGACCTAAAGATGCATGCACACTAATATGGTTTTCAACCCATTTTGATGCACCGGACCTTCTGATTGTAGTTCGGATTTGAATTATGCACATTAAATAATGCATATAAAAGTCAAATAATGTATAAAAAGGCCAAACGAACCATGTATAATTTCATATTTTGGCACGACACTCTCATTTTGGTATATGTTGCCTATAGAAATAGTTCAAGACGAGAAGAGGCAGCGGATGTCGATTCGCCCACATAAGGTGACACATTCCATATCGAAACAACAAAGCTTCATGTGATAATTAATCTTTGGTTTGTGCCGGGCTTGTGCCAAAACTTGTCCCAAATTGGACATTATTTTACCAGGGCACATATGAGCCATGCATGTTATGACACCATGCCAAGTTTCATGAATTTTCTGACTAGTTTTTGATTTACACATGATTTAAAACCCGTGTTTCTCAATGTTTGTATGGCCGAGCCAAGACCGCGAGATATTTGAAATTCATTCCCATATATTGCATGGGATCCTAAAGATGCATGTACACTTATACGGTTTTCAACCCATTTTGATGCACCGTACCTTGTGAATGTAGTTCAACTTTGAATTATGCATGTTAAATATTGCATATAAAAGTCAATTAATGTATAAAAAGCCCAAACGAACCATGTATACTTTCATATTTTGGAACGACACTCATTTTGGTATATGTTGCCTCTAGAAATATATAGTTCAAGAGGAGAAGAGGCAGCGGATGTCGATTCGCCCACATAAGGTGACGCGTTCCTTATCGAAACCACAAAAGTTTGCTTCCCGTGAGTAGCTGAGGTTTGTAAGGGCTTGTGCCAAAACTTGTCCCAAATCGGACAATTTATCATCAGGACACATATGAGCCATGCCATGACACCATGCCAAGTTTTCTGAATTTCTGACGAGTTTTTGATTTATACATGAATGTAAAACCAAGTTTCTCAATGTATGTGACTGAGCCAAGACCCCAAGATGTTTGAAATCCATTCCCATATCTTGCATGGGGCCCAAAGTAGTCATGGACACTTATATGTTTTTTCAACCCATTTTGATGCACCGGACCTTGTGATTTTAGTTCGAATTTTAATTATCCACATTGTATGCCTAGAGAACTCAATTAACGTATGAAAATGAGAAAAGAACCCTGAATAATTCCATATTTTAGCAAGACACTCTTACTGGTGCGAGTTGCCTCTAACAAAAGTTCATGGCGAGAAGATGAGCGGATGTCGTTTTGCCTACGTAAGGTGACGTTTTCCTTATCGGGGCCTCAAAGATTGAAGTGAGAAGCTCTGCTTTGTAAGGGACTTGTGGCTAAAATTGTCCCATGTTGTACAACTTTTTTTACCTATGTGCCATGTCATGACAACATGCCAAGTTTTTAGAATTTCCGACGCGTTTTGGATATACAGTAATTTAAAAACCAAGTTTCTCAACGTTTGTGGCCGAGCCAAGATGCCGAGATGTTTGAAGTTCATTCCCATTTATTGCCCGTGACCTAAAGATGAAGCCATGTACACTAATATGATTTTTCATCCCATTTTGATGCACTGACATTGGGACGATAGTTAAAATTTGAATTATACACATTAAATGTCTAGAAAACTCAATTAATTTATAAAAATGGCAAACAAACCCTGAATAATTCCATATTTTAGCACGACACAGCTATTGGTCAGTGTTCACTGCACATAAATCTTATTGCAATCCAAACAACGTCCTTTGTCGAATTAACCTCATTTTTTGTTTTAAAAACATTTTGAAAATTAAGTCTTTCACAAACAGTTGACGTTCATGAATCGTGTGTGATGCAGTACAAAATATCTTGGGCCAATCCTCGTAATGCATGGCTTAGGCCGGAAGCTTTGTCGGCTGTAGTACACCGCCGGCCGGTTTACCGCACTGACTCCTCAGACCATTTTACTTTTCAATCGTGGCCGGTGAAAGATGGGGACGTGGATCCCCGTCGTGAGGGCAACTTCGGCAACCGACTCCGGCCCGAGCGCGGCCGCATCAGCCATGAGCGCGCTCTTGACATGCTTGAACCCGGCCGCTACCTCCGACAGAGCGGCTGCAACAACCGAAAGGTAAGCTGCTGCAGCTGAGAGGGCGGCAGCAGCAACCGTGACGGGGATAGCAAATGGCGAGAACGACACATCAGCTGTCAGTTCCTCAGCGGTCGCCATAGCCCTGATGGCGGACGCCCAGTCCCATCTCGAGGCCGCCCACGCCCATCTCGTGTCGGTCGCTGCACAAATCACATCTGCCTTCTCCGACACCGGTCGACAACCCACCTCCGTTGAGTTGGTAATCGCTGAGTGTGCTCGAGCAGGCGTCCGTTCGTCGGCGGCCTCCCTAGCCAAGATTGTGGCCGTCCATGCCCGGAGCAAGGCCACCCACACCCGGATCATGGCGGCCTTATCCAAAGAGATGGTGGACGAAGACTGCGAGATGCTGGAGTATGTGGCGATGGATCTTCTTTCCCCGGAGTTCGTCAAGCGGGAGCTGGTCATCGAGGAGGCGGTGGAGATCGACGAATGCCAGGCGGAATATTAGTCTCTGTCTAGAGCGATGGTGTTTTGTTAGAGTAATATTTAAGTCAATTAACTAATGTTTTTTAGTTGCTCGATTAAGTAAATGCGGGCAGTGCTGTAGGCTCTTTTGTGTAGTACTACTCAAATTTGCAAGTGTTGTTAAACTAAGCAATGACCAATGTAACGAGGGAAATTCGGACCAAAATTTGCCGCCGTATCCCCATTTTCTCTTCCAAATGAACATGAAATGCAAGTACCGTGTGCAATGTACTATCCGATATCTTACGCCGGAAGCTTGGAGACCAAAATTTCCACGTTCAGTCTCATCACACACGGGATAAACTATAGCATACATTTGTGTTGTTGAATATCGCACACAGTTATGGTAAAGGTACTGTGTCCGATGTGACTGTGCGTGCTACTTTTTCGCCGCACCGAACGAAATTTTGGGCTGCCGCGCAAATATCTACCTCCCCCGCCCCTCATACCAACTAAAAGCCACATTTCTCATTCCCCCTGCTCCCCCCTTCATTTCCTAAGTTCAAACCTTCACTGCTTGCTTGCAGTGCCGCCTCCTCGCCGGCGACGCTCCTTCCTGCTGCTCGGCCTCATCCATCTAGTCATAGTCAGGTAATCCAAACCTTCCCCATACCCCCTCCTCCTCCATTCCACATGGCCCGACCGCCGGCACGACACATTCCACCAAAATCACTGGCCCACCCCCCACATAATCGCCGCCTAAAGACATGGTGCACGCAGTATAGCCAGGATCTCAAGAAGCACCTGGCAGCGGAGAAGCAAATCGCGACCGCACGCGCGGATGAGTCCTCGATGGCTGCCATGCGTGCTGACCCCCAGATCTTGGAGCAGCACATCGCCGTCGAGGCCACCGTCAATGCCTCGCGCGCGGACGCTGCCACGCGGTTGGCTGCTTTAAACAACAGCTCGTTGTGTTTTCTCCAGGGCTCCGTTGTTGCCTTCGACGAAGACTCTGTGTTGTTTTCTCAGCGTGCCCGTGCTTTCCTCAACTCCATAGCAGGCAGGTTGGTGCCCGGACAGGCTGAGGCAACTCACCACTACGAGGAGGGCACCCACGATGTGGAGGCCTCGCCCTCGTCCAAGCCCATCGTTATCGATATCTCCAACGACGAGGAATATCTTGTTTTTTAAGCTTAATTACTAATGACCTGTGTTCAGCTAGCTACGTCTGTTACGCATGTTTGTTTTACCTGCTGCATGTGTTGCTCCTGCCTTTCCTTAAGAAACTCTAGTGAAATATGCAATGTAATGCTACTGTGCAATCTGACCTTCTACTATTATGTTGTATTGTGCAATGTGATGCGCAGTTAACTGTTTGGTTCAGTTGTTTTGGTGATCATCTGCAATGTTATGTTCAATTATTGTTGGTACAATTTTGTTTTGTTATGCACGTGAAACCTACAATTGCTATATTTCATAGTTCTTAGCACGCTTGTCTTTTCCATGTGGCTTGAATTCATATGTTGGATATGCAACGCGTTTATCTTTCATTAACAGATTTTACTGATCAATATCTATTCTTAAACACGTTACAAGGGGAACAATGGGAGACACTGAGGTTTACCATCAAGGTTTTCACTTTCATGATCCTTTGGCTAATAGCACATTATTGTGCAATTGCAAGAACCATTCTAATATTTAGGTTTCTAACAATAATTTGTCTTGCACATGTAGGTCCTGCCGTATGAGGTTTAGACCCACTGTTCGACCCATTTTGCATGTGGGGAAATGATGTGTTCATGAATATCAGTCAAATCAAGAAACTCAGAAAGATTGTTAAGATAAAGAAACTTGCGATGAAAAACAACAAGCTGTTTGTCTGCATAATGAAGAAGACATCAGTGAACTATAGGATGGTACTATCTCTTTTACCTTGTATTTTTTCCCTTTGTGACATTTCAATTTTTAGAAACGAAATTTACGCATATCTTTGTTTCCAGTCCTTTCCAAAGCAGTTCGTCGATGAGTACGTCTCAAACCACCTGTATGGTCAAGAGGCGAGGAAGGTATTCATACAGCACCCACGGTATAATCTTGAAGTCTTCCTCAAGAGGATGAAGGATGGGCGGGAAACCATCCACAGGCACTGGCATAAAGTTGCAAGAACCTTCGACATCAGTGAAGGCTCAATATTTGCCTTCCGCTTCAACAGTTTTCTAGACGAGATTCATCTGTCTATTTACCGTATATGATGCTATTTTCCAAAGGTTTTAGATGTTGCATGTGAAACTCGGTCATGTCGTGTAATTGGGTAGGTAGGTAGTATATGCCTATATGATGTTGTACTCTGATGTATTTCAATTATGAAATCCTGGTTGCCGTAATACGAAATAAAATATATTGTGTGCTTGATCTGAAGTATCAATTTGTTTACTAGCTGGATTATAAATAATAGAGCAATTAGCCTGATTATTGGGGTTTCATATTGCAGACGGTTTGTCATAGAACACCGTCAGCGATGACCTCAACAAACCCACACGCTTGCTGGAAAATTGGCGTGTTGAATCAGTGAACAATCACACACGATTTCCGGGCGCAAACTGTGTGTGTTAGAAAACCCATTCGCAAACTCACATAAAATGTGTGTGTGATGGACAGCCCTATGCCAAACAGTTTCTTCTAGGCACCGTGCATGATGGACATCCCTAACACAGACGATGTTAAGCAGAAAATTGTGTGTGATGTACAATACGAACGGAAACGTATGTTTGGGACTCAGCGTGTGGGATGGTATGCACATCTCACACGATTTCTCCTAAATACCTGTTTGTGATAGTCCTTCCAATCGCACACGACATAATTTTGTCTATCGTGTGTGACTGGGAGCAGGCATTGCCAACGGGTTTTGCATGTCGTGTGCGATCGCCCCCCCTATCGCCCACACATGCAAGGCGATGGTTTGAAACTACGTCACGGAAAGGGGTTAAAAACCATTTGTATAGCAGGCGCCTGCACTAGTGGAAAGACATGCACATGAAAGTAAAAAGTAAAGGTAGGGATAGGAGGATCAAACGCAATTGATGACACTGAGATTTTTCCCGTGGTTCCGATAGGTTGTGCTATCGTACGTTCACGTTGATGGAGACTTCAACCCACGAAGGGTTGCGGTCGCGAGAGTCCACGGAGGGATCCACCCGTAAGGGTCCACAAAGTAGCAACCTCGTCTATTCCATTACGGCTTCCATCCATGAAGGACTAGCCTCACTATGGGTAGATCTTCACGAAGTAGGCGATCTCCTTGCCCGTACAAACTTCTTGGTTCAACTCCACAACACGAAGAAGGAGGCTTCCATGCGACAGCTAACCAATCTAGGAGACACCACTCTCCAAAAGGTAATAGATGTGGTAACAATGATGAACTCCTTGCTCTTGTGCTTCAATAGATAGTTTCCTCAACACACAATCACTCTCTCACAGATTTGGCTTGGTAGAAGAGGTTGATTGGGTGGAAAGCAACTTGGGGAGGCTAGAAATCAAGATTCATATGGTTGGAGTGGAGGATCTTGATCTCAGCACATGAGTAGGTGGCTCTCTCTCAAAAAAATGGATGGGGCAAGTGTAGGTATGTTCTGAGTGCTTCCACTCTGAGTGAGAGGAGGTGGAGGGGTATATATAGGCATCTCCAAAAATTCAACCGTTACAACATTATTGCCCAACTCGGTGAAACCGATCCAAAAACTCGGTTGCACCGACTAGTGCAAAATGTGGCAACTTTTGGCTTCTCGGTGAGGCCGATATATAAATCTCGGTGGTACCGATATGGGTGACCTAGGCAGTTTCCAAATCTCGGTGGTACCGATACGGGTGACCTAGGCAGTTTCCAAATCTCGGTGAGACCGATTTCCAGAACTCGGAAATTCCAATTCTTGAAAATGGCTAACCAGAAAATTGGTCACTCATTTCGATTGCACCGAAGTGGAATGTTGGTGGCACCGAGACCTTAGGGTTTTGGCTAGGATTTGTCTAGGGTAAAACTCGGTAGGACCGATTTTGGAAACTTGGTGGCACCGATTTTAGTGATAGGGTTTAGACAGAGAATTTGTGGGAGAATTTCATGTGTATTTTTGGTGGCTAATCTCTAAGCACTTGAGCAACCAGATCATCATAGAAACCTCATCCCCTTTTGATAGTATTGGCTTTCCTATGGACTCAAAAGTGATTTCTCACAAAATGTATAATGTAGAGTCTTCAAGCTTTTCGCCAATAGATGTTCCTTGTATCTAGGGGATCTCCTTACAATCCTTTTGCCAATCCATTCATTGAACTTTCCTGAAATATACTTAGTGGAAACATTAGTCCAATGAGATATATGTTGTTATTAATTACCAAAACCACCTAGGGGAGAAGTTGTTCTTTCAATCTCCCCTTTTTGGTAATTGATGACAACATATAGATCAAAGCTTCGATAGGTATAAAACAATGAATAGCATCGTCGCTTTGAGAAGTATGTGATAAGCAAGAGCTCCCCCTAAATTTGTGCATTATTTTAAAATTTGCGTTTGAATGCAAATGCACAATCAATTAGGAGCATGGGTAAGTCTTCCATGTCAGATACAACTTGGTGGTGCGCAAAAATGATATGAATGGATTACAATGCACATAACACCAAACAAGAGTGAATGATCATAATATAAACATCACATGGATAGGAAATAGTAGCATCATCAAGCAAAGCGTATGATCAAACACGACGGAGTTTAAGAACAACCAAGCGATAAACCAAATGTTTTAAAATAGAGAGAGCAACCAAAAGACAAAACACTCTCTCTCGAAGCCCTACGATCTATACACTTCTCCCCCTTTGGCAACAAGTTACCAAAAAGTTCAAAGGTATAGAGCTAAGCGTCGCTTTGGGCTCTATCTCCTCCGGTAGCCGTTGAAGGAGTCGAAAGAAGGGCGTCGATGAATGCTTCAGCTGAAGTCCTCTGAGGTGGTGGAGCAGATATTGAAGGTGCAAAAGGAGCTGATGGAGCAGTTGCTGGTGCTGATGAAGAAGGTCTCAACTCTGGAGTAGGCACGTCAGACTATCTGGCCTGAGTCTTGAACTGAGTGCTAGAACTGAGAGGAAAACCATCATCATCACTGAAGTGGGGACTGGACACTGCATCCACTTCTTGTTTCAACTCAGTGACAGTCTTTGTCAGCTCATCCACCTTGTTGTCTAGAGCATGAAACTTTGTCTCCACAATCCTCTCAATACTCTTCTGGTTCTTGAGGATCTCAGCCACATTCTTTTCTATCCCTTGGATAGAGCTGATGAGATAGGAAATTTGGTCGCTCTTCATCCTTGGAATCTGAGCACTAGTGGCTCTAGCTGCTTCTACCTCTGCCTCTGCCTGTGCAGCAGCTGAAGTGGGATGAGAAGGATCCACCACCACAACATTGTCCTTGAAGTCTGGCAAGAGTGGTAGGTGTGGACAATCAAGTGCATATTGGCTCTTTACAACTTTGGAGTTGATGAGCATCTGGATATATGGAGCATATCCACAAGATCGTTTCTGATCGACGGTTCTCCTCTTGATTGTCTCAACAATCAAATCCATCACCCTGAATCTGGTGTGGGTGTCGACATGATGAATCATGTTTATGGAGTACCCTCTAATCATCTTGTTATCTCCAGACTTTGGCATCAAAGTATGCCTCATAATAGTGTTTGTAGTGGGTAGTCATGCTTGCAGAAAATAGACAGAGCCAAGCTTGTGAGTCTTCACATAAGCAGTGGGGATATGATTATTGATACGTCTCCAACGTATCTATAACTTTTGATTGTTCCATGCTATTATATTATCGGTTTTGGATGTTTTATATGCATTAATATGCTATTTTATATTATTTTTTGGGACTAACCTACTAACCTAGAGCCCAGTGCCAGTTTCTGTTTTTTCTTGTTTTTGAGCTTCGCAGAAAAGGAATATCAAACAGAGTCCAAACGGAATAAAATTTTATGGAGAATATTTTTGGAAAATATAAAAAATACTAGAGCAAAAAGATACCGAAGAGGGGTCCCGAGGCAGCCACAAGCCTAGGAGGCGCCCCCCTGGCTTGTGGGCCCCTCGGGAGTCCCCCTGACTTGATTCCAACGCCAAGTACTCCTATAAATCCCGTAACCCCTAAAAAGAAACCTAGATCGGGAGTTCCGCCGCCGCAAGCCTCTGTAGCCAGGAAAAACCAATCGGGAGCCCGTTCTGGCACCCTGCCGGAGGGGGAAACCATCACCGGAGGCCATCTTCATCATCCCGGCGGTCTCCATGACGAGGAGGGAGTAGTTCACCCTCGGGGCTGAGGGTATGTACCAGTAGCTATGTGTTTGATCTCTCTCTCTCTCGTGTTCCTGAGATGACATGATCTTGATGTATCGCGAGCTTTATTAATATAGATGAATCATATGGAGTTTTCCCCTCTCTATCTTCTTGTGATGAATTGAGTTTTCCCTTTGAAGTTTTCTTATCGGATTGAGTCTTTAAAGGATTTGAGAACACTTGATGTATGTCTTGCGATGGGATATCCGTGGTGACAATGGGATGTTCTATTGATCCACTTGATGTATGTTTGGTGATCAACTTGCGGGTTTCGTGACCTTGGGAATCTATGCATAGGGGTTGGCACATGTTTTCGTCTTGACTCTCCGGTAGAAACTTTGGGGCACTCTTTGAAGTTCTTTGTGTTGGATTGAACATGATGAATCTGAAATTGTGTGATGCATATCGTATAATCAAGCCCATGGGTACTCGTGGTGACATTGGAGTATCTAGGTGACATTAGGGTTTTGGTTGATGTGTATCTTATGGTGTTATTTTAGTACGAACTCTAGGGCTGTTCGTGACACTTATAGGGATAGCTCATAAGATTGATCGGAAAAGATAACTTTGAGGTGGTTTCGTACCCTACAATAATTTCTTCGTTTGTTCTCCGCTATTTGTGACTTTGGAGTGAACTCTTTGTCGCACGTGAGGGATTTACATATGATTCAACTATGTTAGTATTGTTGAGAGAACTTGCACTAGTGAAAGTATGAACCCTAGGCCTTGTTTCTAAGCATTGCAATACCGTTTGTGCTCACTTTTATCATTAGTTACCTTGCTGTTTTTATATTTTCAGATTACAAAAACCTATATCTACCATCCATATTACACTTGTATCACCATCTCTTCGCCGAACTAGTGCACCTATACAATTTGCCATTGTATTGGGTGTGTTGGGGACACAAGAGACTCTTTGTTATTTGGTTGCAGGGTTGTTTGAGAGAGACCATCTTCATCCTACGCCTCCCACGGATTGATAAACCTTAGGTCATCCACTTGAGGGAAATTTGCTACTGTCCTACAAAACTCTGCGCTTGGAGGCCCAACACGAGTCTACAAGAAGAAGGTTGCGTAGTAGACATCAAGTTCTTTTCTGGCGCCGTTGCCGGGGAGGTGAGTGCTTGAAGGTATATCTTTAGATGTTGCAATTAAATCTTTTAGTTTCTTGTTTTTCACTAGTTTGGTCTATAACAGAAAACTACAAAAAAAATATGGAATTGAGGTTGCCTCATATGCTTCATCTTTTTAATGTCTTTCGTGAAAATGATGGAAAGGAAAATTGTGCTCAAGTGTTAGAAGAAGAAGTTATTAAAATGTTTGGTACTAAATATTTGAGTGATGAGCATGATTGCAATGTTGTTAGTATGAATTCTTTGAATATCCATAGTACTAATGATGATTGCACTAGTCATGATAAAAGATTTCTTATAAGCATGTCAATTTTTGTGGAGTGCATAGAGTTTGTGAAGACATGCCTAAAAGGGAAGATAGATTTTGTAAGAGGCATAAGTATTTAGAAACTAAATGGTTGCAAGAGAGGCTATATGTTTGTGCTGAAAGACTTAATATTTCTCGCCGTCCTTGTGAACTTTGCAATGAAAGTGGTCATTTTAATTTCCAATGTGAATTATTTCATGATCGAATTGTGTCCAAAAATTGTGATAACCTCATTACCCTTGAGCATCATAATGAACTTAGTCTATTTTTGGGGTATGAAGAAATGAAACATAAAACTAAGGATGTTCCAGCTTGGGTTCTCATGAAAATGATTGATTTTGATCTAAATGAAATCTATATGTATTGCGTGGTAAATTGCATTGAGAATACTTATATTGCCAATTACTTAAAGACAAGAAAACAAATAGAAGATGAAGAGAATACTAATGAAGGGGAAGAGGTTTCCCAATATCCTCCTATTTTTTCTTATGATGAATCAGGTAACGAGGAGGAGCTTTTTATTCAACCAACCTCTTCAAAAAGAAGCTTGGAGGAATTAAATAAACCCACACATAATGTGGTGAAGAACAAGAAAATAAGGAAAAGTAAAGGTAAAGAGGTATCTCTCCCAAATAATGTTGCTCCCATTATTGATAGGCCTCATGAGAATGAATCAAAAATAGTTGTGGAAGATGATACACTTGAGGATGATTTTGTTATGCCTATTGCTTGTTGTGATAATTATGATTGGGAAGATAATGATACTTCTTATAATCTTGAAAATATTTATGGCACCAACTTGGAAGATGATGATAATAATTGCTATACTATTGGTGCTATTCATACTATTAATGATGAGAGTGATTATGTTTATGATATACAAAGCCACAAGCTTGGGGATGCTATGTTTGATGAAAATGACATGTTTGAGAATTTATTTGCTGCAATTAATGTTTGTCCCAAGCTTGGGGATGCTATGCTTAATGAAGATTATCTTTTTATTCCCCCCTACTTTGAATGATCAAATTTGTTATAATGATTGCATGCCTCCTACTTATGATGATTATTGTGATGATACTTATGCGATGAAAAAGAGTGATGATTACTATTATGATACTTGTCATAATTATGAATATCCTTTTACTGAATATTACTCTTTTAATGTGGAACCAATTTGTAGTATTCAATTCTTTTATGATACTCCCACTATTAGTCATGAGAAGAAATTTTCTTGTGTGGAGAGTAGTAAAATTTCTATGCTTGTAGATCATGAAAAGAATGCTTTATGTGCTGGTTATATTGTTGAATTTGTTCATGATGCTACTGAAAATTATTATGAGAGAGGATCTTATGCTTCTACATATTGCAATAATATCAAGTTTCCTCTCTATGTGTTGAAAGTTTTGAAGTCATGCTTGTTTTGCCTTCCTATGCTAGTTGATTCTTGGTCCCATAAATTGTTTGCTCACAAAATACCTATGCATAGGAAGTGGGTTAGACTTAAATGTGCTAGTCATATGCTTCATGATGCTCCTGTTATGTTTCAATTCTTATCTTTTATGTGAGCATCATTGAAATCATCATGCCTAGCTAAAAGGCATTAAAGAAAAGCGCTTGTTGGGAGACAACCCAATATTTATACCTACTGTTTTTGTGTGTCCACATGATTAAGCTACTGTATAATCATGTTTTATAGCTTTTGTTTCAATAAAGTGCCAAGTAAAGCCTTTGGGATAGTGTGGATGATAGTTGACTTGATTCTGTGCAAAAACAGAAACTTTTGCTCTCAGTCCAGGAATTTTGTAAATTCACTGGAACGTGATTTTGATCTGAATTTTTGACACATGATTTATATACGAATTTCCTAGATTTTCCTAATTGTTCAGAATTTTTAGAGACAGGGAAGTATGGTTACGCTACAGATCTTCACAGACTGTTCTGTTTTTGACAGATTCTGTTTTGCATGCATAGTTTACTTGTTTTAGTGTTTCTATAGCTTATATTGAGTGATATAAATTATGGGAATGATAGAATACAGTAGGTATGATGTGGGAACAATTATGAATCTTGTCTTGACAGTACCTAAGTGAATTATTTATCTTTATTACACTAACCCTTCTCACGAAATTCCGTTAAGTTTTGTGTGATTGAAGTTTTCAAGTTTTGGGTGAGACACCGTTATGATGAGAATAAGGAATGACAAGAACCTAAGCTTGGGGATGCCCAAGGCACCCCCAAGGTAATATCCAAGGAAGACTCAAGCGCCTAAGCTTGGGGATGCCCCGGAAGGTATCCCCTCTTTCGTCTTCAACACTATCGGTATATCTTACTTGGAGCTATATTTTTATTCGTCACATAATATGTATTTTACTTGGAGCATCATTATATTTTGTTATTTTCTGTTAGTTGTTTTTCATAATCTTGTTTTTCAATAAAAATTTCCAAGAATTGTCTTAGGATGCTTGCATTGCATATTTTGATGTGTGCTGTGTAAAAAAGAAACTTTTGCTGTAGTGTTTGAATTTTCATATTTTACTGGAACGTGGAACGTTTCTGAAATTTTTACACAGTATTGTAATATAAATTATTTAGCATGTCCTAAATTTTCATAATTTTTTGAGTTACATAAGTACACTGTTTTCATAAATTTCTACAGACTGTTCTGTTTGGACAGATTGCTGTCATAGTTTCGTTATCTACTTATCCTATAGTTTCCATAGCCTATATTGGTAGATATAAATTGTGGAGATGATAGTAAAAATTAGATGATGTTTGAAATTATTATGCAACTTGTCTTGGCAGTACATAAAGAGTTGATTTATTATTATGAGTACTAACCTATCTCACGAGTTCTTTTCGAGTTTTGTGTGGATGAAGTTTTTGAGAATAGGTGAAACCGGGATATGAGAGGATTGAACGAGATACAAAAGCTCAAGATTGTGGATTCCCAAGGAACCCCATGTAAATATTTCAAGAAATCTCAAGCATCTAAGCTTGGGGATGCTTCGCATCCCACCTCTCTTTATCAAACAAATATCGGTTAGCCTATGTTGAGCCTAAAGTTTTATTCGTCCACATGATATGAATTATTCTTGGAATAAATTTTTATTTAGTTTGATATTTAAATAAAATACTCAGATCTGAAAATCTTTATTGAGAGAGAGAGTCTTCACATAGTTATTTAAATTTTTGACTACTCATTGATCTTCACTTATATCTTTTTGGAGTAGTTTGTCAATTTGCTCTAGTACTTCACTTATAACTTTTTAGAGCACGGCGGTGGTTTTATTTTATAGAAATTGTTGAACTCTCATGCTTCACTTATATTATTTTGAGAGTCTCTAAACAGCATGGTAATTTGCTTAGGTTATGAATTTAGTCCTAATATGATGGGCATCCAAGAGGGATATAATAAAAACTTTCATATAAAGTGCATTGAATACTATGAGAAGTTTGATTCCTTATGATTGTTTTGAGATATAAAGATGGTAATATTAGAGACATGCTAGTGAGTAATTGTGAATTGGTAGAAATACTTGTGTTAAAGGTTGTGATTCCCGTAGCATGCACGTATGGTGAACCGTTATGTGACGAAGTCGGAGCATGATTTATTTATTGATTGCCCTCCTTTGTGTCGAGGTCAGGATCACGCGATGGTTAACTCCTACCAACCCTTCCCCTAGGAGCATGCGTGTAGTACTTTGTTTTGATAACTAATAGACTTTTGCAATAAGTATGTGAGTTCTTTATGACTAATGTTGAGTCCATGGATTATACGCACTCTCACCCTTCCACCCTTGCTAGCCTCTCTAGTACCGCGCAACTTTCGCCGGTGCATTAAACCCACCATATACCTTCCTCAAAACAGCCACCATACCTACCTATTATGGCATTTCCATAGCCATTCCGAGATATATTGCCATGCAACTTCCACCATTCCGTTATGACACGCATCATCATTGTCATATTGCTTTGCATGATCATGTAGTTGACATCATATTTGTGGCAAAGCCACCGTTCATATTTTTTATACATGTCACTCTTGAGTCATTGCACATCCCAGTACACCGTCGGAGGCATTCATATAGAGTCATATTTTGTTCTAAGTATCGAGTTGTAATTCTTGAGTTGTAAGTAAATAAAAGTGTGATGATCATCATTATTAGAGCATTGTCCCATGTGAGGAAAGGATGATGGAAGCTATGATTCCCTCACAAGTTGGGATGAGTCTCCGGACTTTACAAAAAATAAAAGAGGCCAAAGAAGCCCAAATAAAAAAAGGCCAAAGAAGCCCACCACAAAAAAAAACAAAAAAAAATGAGAGAAAAGAGAGAAGGGGCAATGCTACTATTCCTTTGTCCACACTTGTGCTTCAAAGTAGCACCATGATCTTCATGATAGAGAGTCTCCTATATTGACACTTTCATATACTAGTGGGAATTTTTCATTATAGAACTTGGCTTGTATATTCCAATGACGGGCTTCCTCAAATTGCCCTAGGTCTTCGTGAGCAAGCGAGTTGGATGCACATCCACTTAGTTTCTTTTTGAGCTTTCATACACTTATAGCTCTAGTGCATCCGTTGCATGGCAATCCCTACTCACTCACATCGATATCTATTGATGGACATCTCCATAGCCCGTTGATACACCTAGTTGGTGTGAGATTATCTCCTTCTTTTTTGTCTTCTCCACAACCACCATATTCTATTCCACCTATTGTGCTATATCCATGGCTCACGCTCATGTATTGCGTGAGAGTTGAAAAAGTTTGAGAATACTAAAGTATGAAACAATTGCTTGGCTAAAACCGGGGTTGTGCATGATTTAATACTTTGTGTGATGAAGATGGAGCATAGCCAGACTATATGATTTTGTAGGGATAACTTTCTTTGGCCATGTTATTTTGAAAAGACACGATTGCTTTGTTAGTATACTTGAAGTATTATTGTTTTTATGTCAACATTAAACTTTTGTTTTGAATCTTATGGATCTGAACATTCATGCCACACTAAAGAAAATTACATGGATAAATATGTTAGGTAGCATTCCACATCAAAAATTCTGTTTTTATCATTAACCTACTCGAGGACGAGCAGGAATTAAGCTTGGGGATGATGATACGTCTCCAACGTATCTATAATTTTTGATTGTTCCATGTTATTATATTATCGGTTTTGGATGTTTTATATGCATTAATATGCTATTTTATATTATTTTTTGGGACTAACCTACTAACCTAGAGCCCAGTGCCAGTTTCTGTTTTTTTCTTGTTTTTGAGCTTCGCAGAAAAGGAATATCAAACGGAATAAAAATTTACGGAGAATATTTTTGGAAAATATAAAAAATACTGGAGCAAAACGATACCGGAGAGGAGTCCCGAGGCAGCCACAAGCCTAGGGGGCGCGCCCCCCTGGCTTGTGGGCCCCTTGGGAGTCCCCCTGACTTGATTCCAACGCCAAGTACTCCTATAAATCCCGTAACCCCTAGAAAGAAACCTAGATCGAGAGTTCCGCCGCTGCAAGCCTCTGTAGCCACGAAAAACCAATCGGGAGCCCGTTCCGGCACCCTGCCGGAGGGGGAAACCATCACCGGAGGCCATCTTCATCATCCCGGCGGTCTCCATGACGAGGAGGGAGTAGTTCACCCTCGGGGCTGAGGGTATGTACCAGTAGCTATGTGTTTGATCTCTCTCTCTCTCGTGTTCCTGAGATGACATGATCTTGATGTATCATGAGCTTTATTAATATAGATGAATCATATGGAGTTTTCCCCTCTCTATCTTCTTGTGATGAATTGAGTTTTCCCTTTGAAGTTTTCTTATCGGATTGAGTCTTTAAAGGATTTGAGAACACTTGATGTATGTCTTGCGATGGGATATCCGTGGTGACAATGGGATGTTCTATTGATCCACTTGATGTATGTTTGGTGATCAACTTGCGGGTTTCGTGACCTTGGGAATCTATGCATAGGGGTTGGCACATGTTTTCGTCTTGACTCTCCGGTAGAAACTTTGGGGCACTCTTTGAAGTTCTTTGTGTTGGATTGAACATGATGAATCTGAAATTGTGTGATGCATATCGTATAATCAAGCCCATGGGTACTCGTGGTGACATTGGAGTATCTAGGTGACATTAGGGTTTTGGTTGATGTGTATCTTATGGTGTTATTTTAGTACGAACTCTAGGGCTGTTCGTGACACTTATAGGGATAGCTCATAAGATTGATCGGAAAAGATAACTTTGAGGTGGTTTCGTACCCTACAATAATTTCTTCGTTTGTTCTCCGCTATTTGTGACTTTGGAGTGAACTCTTTGTCGCACGTGAGGGATTTACATATGATTCAACTATGTTAGTATTGTTGAGAGAACTTGCACTAGTGAAAGTATGAACCCTAGGCCTTGTTTCTAAGCATTGCAATACCGTTTGTGCTCACTTTTATCATTAGTTACCTTGCTGTTTTTATATTTTCAGATTACAAAAACCTATATCTACCATCCATATTACACTTGTATCACCATCTCTTCGCCGAACTAGTGCACCTATACAATTTGCCATTGTATTGGGTGTGTTGGGGACACAAGAGACTCTTTGTTATTTGGTTGCAGGGTTGTTTGAGAGAGACCATCTTCATCCTACGCCTCCCACGGATTGATAAACCTTAGGTCATCCACTTGAGGGAAATTTGCTACTGTCCTACAAAACTCTGCGCTTGGAGGCCCAACACGAGTCTACAAGAAGAAGGTTGCGTAGTAGACATCAATTATACATATTGGCCATGGAGTTGTGATTCATCTTGGCCTCAGCATAGACATCAAAATCTCTTTCTTGAATCTCCGGGGCTCCTAAGATGGTAGCCCACTCATCAACTGAAGACTGGTATCTGGTGCCCTCATTCATCCATACTATCATTCCATCTGGATAAAAATGAGATGTGTAGTAGAACTGCATAATCATCTCATCATTCCATGTAGTGAACTCTTTGCCGACAAATGCATCAATGTCAATGGCCTTAAAGTTCTCTAGCACATGAGGAAAATAGTCTTCATTTTTCTTAATGAACTTCCAATCAACATATCTCCTGTCACTAACCACATGACTCTTGTCTAGCAACACAGTCTCATTGAAATCTTGCTACTCCTTGGTGTGGAAGCGAGCATCTACAATAGTCCTTCTCTTGATGGAATATGGATCATTTGCTCTCCATGTCCTGAGCCCTTGATCCTTTCTCTTTTTCATGTCCTCTACCACTGGGTGATCATCATTATGCTCTGGCAGATGGGGTCTCAGCTTCCTCAACACAGCAACATCTTCCTCTTCTTCCATGGTGGAAGATCTCTTGTTCTTCTTAGCAAGAGGAATGTCTCTAGTGGTCCTCTTGTGCTTGGGGGATGCTGACTTCTTGGGAGCAGTTGGCTTGGCCTTGGATGGAGGCTTGCTAGGCATAGCATCAGCCAACAACTTCTTCTTGGAAGGAGGAGGGTTTGCAGCAGGTTCTTCCCCTTCCTCTTCCACATGCTCAGCTGGGTCCTCATACATGAAAGTTGGTCTGCCAACCACAAGAAGAATTCTCTTCCTGGATCTCTTCTTCTCAGCAGTCTTCTTTGCCAAAGACTTTGCCTGCCCTGAGGAGGTAGGATTCTCAGAGATAGACAGTCCTCTCTTGGCAGTCTCAGGAGCCCTTGTGTCAGCTGTGCTGGCATATTCCTTCCTTATGAGCCTCCTGGAAGATGTGACCTCTTCAGAATTTTTCTTTGCAACTTTTTCTTTCTTTTCTAGATGCTTTTGGGCTTGGACCTCTTCAGGCACAAAATCTGAATCTTCCTCATCAGAGTTGAGCTTTCTCCTAGCCCTAGTGGCTGCCTTAGGCAAACCATGAGAGCTGGGGGTGCCAGGGTCCTCTGATGAAGAACTAGCCTCTAGGCTAGTGCCTGCTTCCAAATCAATGCTCTGCTCTCTGAAATCATTGTCACTATCTGTCGGGGATATAACTCCACGGTGTAACTCACCATATTTGGCCGGGTTAACATATCAACGACTCTACAATCAAGTTTAAGATGGGCCGTGTCATGAAGACGAAGACGAACGAGGCGGTGGCTGACTAGAGTCGCCAGACGGCCCAACACCTGAAGACGGCGGCTCAAGGCCCGTGAAGCTAAAGACGTCGGCCGAGTTTCCTTAAGATACAAGACAAGTTAGAAATGTTGTAGGTCACGGGTCATGATATGACCCGGACTCTATTGTAAACTCTAGGGCTTGACCTGTATATAAAGGCAGGTCCCCAGGGCCCGAAAGATTTAAGTTACAACCTCTCGATAGCTAGGTTAGCGATTCCGCACCCTTGTATTCGATATCTATCCATCAAATACAAACACAAGCAGGATGTAGGCTATTACCTCCATTGGAGGGGCCGAACCTGGGTAAACCCGACTCTCTCTCTCATTCAACCCCTTCGAGTCGCCACCTAGCGGCGATGGCCTCACACCTAAGTCCTGTTACGAGGACATCTGCCGGGTTGACAAAACCACGATAGTTGGCGCCCACCGTGGGGCCCTCGCCCAGTGGAGTTGAGTTCTTGAAGGGAGCCCTTCCAGGGTTAAGGAGTTACGCGGTCAGTCGTAAGACAAAAAGCCGCCGCGGCAAGATCTACATCGACGACTCTGGATGGGGCCCCAAAGCCGACTCGATCGAGTACGGTTACCGGGTCCCCTTTGGCAAGATCCAAGTCTTCATCAGCAAGATTGGCGCAACGGTGCCCGAGTCGGACATCTGCACCAACATCGTCGAGCCGGCTCGGCGTGCCCAATCTAGCCTGCGTCAAGCCGGCCAAAGTCACTACGCGGCCGGGTCTCCTCGGCGGGCAGGTCCTTTGGACAAGCCGGCCATCGAGGGAGCAATCGTCGTCAGCTCGGATGCTGGGCTTGGGGGTTCGTTCGGAACAGAGACCCGCAAGGAACGTCATGATCTCCCCCTGCAAGTTTCGGCTCGTGCTATGGTAAGCACGGAGGCTCAAGCATCACTCGCATCTGGAGCCTCTGGCGGCTCTGATGAAGCGCACGACAACTCAAGAATGGAGCTCCAGCAGCATGATGGCCAAGGTACTTTTCAGGAAAATCCGAGGTGGCTAAATTGTGGTCAATACCACGTGTTCACCACCAGTACCTGCAAGTGGGACAACAAGGTCAAGAGTAGGGCCGTCAACATGGCTGAGCCGGCGGTCCCCAGGTACCTTAACTGGTCCGAGCACGCGATCACCTGGAGCAGAGAGGATCATCCCCCCCCCGGGTTGACAATCCGGGCGGCTTAGCTTTGGTGGTGGCACCACAAGTTGGCGGATATATTCTGTCCAAGGTTCTCATGGATGGAGGCAGCAACATAAACATATTGTATTATGAGATCTTCCATCGAATGAATCTGTCAGAAAGCACGTTGCTTCCTTCAACGACAGTTTTTCATGGAATCGCCCCTGGAAAGTCTGCTTATCCGATCGGGTGGATTAAGCTCGATGTGGCCTTTGGAGATGAGTTCAACTACAGATGCGAGCCTTTCATGTTTGAAGTTGTAAAGATAAAGAGCCCTTATCATGCTCTCTTTGGGCGGCCGGCTTACGCTCGTTTCATGGCCCGCCTGTAACAGCCCGAGACCGACGCTCCAGAAGATTCCCGTTGTATTCCGTTGTTATCGTATGATTCGTGTGGTTGTCGCATTCATCATTGCATCATTCGCATCATGTGCATAGCATCGTCACTCGTTTTTGAAAACTTGCATCCGTTTGTATTCGCCGGTTCTCTCAGTTCGTGTCGTTGTCCGTTTCGAGTCTAACCACACACGCACGCGCCCGCGACATTGCAAAATATTGTTTTTAAAAGTGCATACAAAATTTTCTCGGATTGGGTCGAGAGTTGGCGTGCGGTCTTGTTTTGTTGTAGGTAGACCGCCTGCCAAATTTCGTCGCAATCGGAGGTCATTTGATACCCGAACGATCAACTGTAGCAGCGCCGTCATCGGTTAAATAGCGGACATTTTTCGGTGTTAAAACCCTCTGTAACGGGCCGCAAACACTCCTTCTCATCTTAGCCCTCACCCACTCTACACAGCCCACTAAGCCCAGTAAACCCACTTCTCCGATCGGACCGTCCGATCACGATCAGAGGGTCGGAAACCCCCCCTAGAACCAAACCCTAGATCCCTGCCTATTTAAGCCCTCCTCCCCTGCCAAAAATAGCCTTCTTCTCCTTCCTCCTCTAAAACCGCGCCCTCCACCTTGCAGCCGCTGCCGCCCACCTCAATTTTAGCGCCGGCCAGCCCTCCAGTGCCATGTGGCGGTGCCCCGTTGGCCAGCCGACGCGCCCCGGCCAACCAGACGCGGCCATGTCGCCCTCGCGCCCCCTCCAGCGCCCCCCAGCCGCCGCAGCCCACCCGGGCCCAGGGAAGGCCCGCCCGAGCCCATCAGGGCCTGGGGCAGCCCGCGTGCCAGCCCGTAGCGCCGCTCGACCGCGGCTCCCCCGCCCAGCACCTCGCGAGCCTCCCCGCCGCCGGTGCGCCGCCGCCAACCGCCGCCGTGCCTCCGCAGCGGAGCCCGCCGCCTGCCGTCGCCCCGCTCCCGCCTTCGCTCCCGCCGCGCCGGCCGCCCGCTGCCTCGCGGCGTCCGGGAGCCGCTCGCCGGCTGGACCCCGCCGTCCTCCGCCGCTAGCTCCAGCCCGACCGGCCCCGAGCTCTCCTCGCCGCCCTCGGCCAGATCTGCCTCCGTCGGCACCGGATCCGGCGAGATCCGGCCGGATTCGTCCCGGCCCCTCGCCTCCTCGCTGACCCCGGCGAGCCTCGGCGCCCCGCCGCCGGCAGTTGCCAAGGCTGGCCTCTGCAGCCGCCGCTGGGACCGGCTCGTCCCGGTACCGGCTCCTCCCCTAATCCAAACGCGCGCCCGGCCCGTCCCGGGTCCTCCCCGTCCAGTTTCCCGAGGTAGTCCTTTTTTTTTCTAAGTCCCTGCTAAAAACTGTTTGTTTTTCATAATATTGCATCTTGCGACCCTTGCATCTTTTAAACCGTGCATTCGTTGGAAATGAGTTATATATGAAAAAGTATCTACGCGAGGTGCTCTACAACATGGAAGCATTTGCATGCATATTAGGGCTCATCTAGATGCTGTAAATTGCATTGCAAAAGTGCATCTCATCGTTAGTTGCGAATCTGTCATTTTATTCGATTTTGCGCGGGTGGTTGCATCTCACGCGTAGGTTTTTTGCATGTGGTTTCTTCATGAGATGTGCCCTATTATATGTGTACTTTGATGCCATGCCATTGATTGCCATGTAGAAGTTAATTATCATGTCAATTTCTTGCTCTCAAGTGGCTATCACGTTAAATCTGAAATCTGTTAACATTAAGTTCCATTTTGCGGTGCTCGTATTAAGCAAACTATGCATCCTATGTAATTGTGCAAATGGTATGATTTGAAGTGTGTCATGTCTTCTTGATGTTAGTGTCCTTGTCATGCTCATAGAGGGTTGTTAAGCTACTGTTATTGCCATGTCAACATGCCTAGTCAAAACAACAGTTTTGGGAGATAACTAAATTTCACCAAGTCTGAAACTGTTATTTTGTTGCCATGTTGCCATGTGATTTGCTATTGATCTAGGAGTCTTTTGTGGTTGCTCCCAAGGAGTCTTTTGTTAAGCATGTTGTTGTCTACCAGGTTGTGCCTTTTGATGCCATGTATAGGATTTGCATCATAGTTATATTCACTGTCCAATATGTCAATCTGTTAAAAACTGCTGCTCATGTCTATCCTAATTTTCACCAAGTCCGAGAATCTGTTTACTTCATAATGCCATGTTGTGTTGATGCTAGCAATGATTCTATGCATAATTAGACCTTGCCACAATGGAATGAATTGTATTGCATCATGTCTACTACCATGCTGTTAAGTTTCATGCCAATATATGACTTGTAGCATATAGTTTTGCTGCTGCCAATATGCCTCCATGAAAATCTGCTTTGCTAAAAACTGTTATTTTCACTAAGTCATAATCTGCTATATTTTATTGCCATGTTGTGAGCTTCCTACCATGTGATCCATGACTCTTTTGAGTGTGAAATGTGAAGATGAAATGAAGTGTGTGTTATATGCTACTGCCCCATGCTTAGTTTGTGTATTTTAGGATCTTGTAGCTTGTTATTTTCATGCGTGCAATATGCTATGTTGCTGTTTTGGACAGATTTAAACTAAAACTCGTATTGGTGATTGTGGTTGAACCGTAGCTCCATTTTGGGCATGCCATATATGAAACTTGCTTAGATTTTCATGTAGTATCATAATATCTTGCTGCATGCATGATTTGAAATGTTTGTGGTTGTCATTTTCATGCATTTTGCATTCATGGCATATTATCTTGTGATGGTCATATCTTTTAGACCGTAGCTCCGTTTGAGATGTTCCATATATGTAAATCGACTAGAATGACATGTAGAATTGCATGGTATACTTTATTATACTGTTTAATAAATATAAAACATGATTAGGTCAGATATGGACCAATTTCGAAATTAACATATGGGGTCGTTTCGGAAATGCTATATGTTGTTTCCGGCCTCATTTAAGATGCCTAGATAGTGTAGTTTCATTATGCTTCACCTCTTGCCATGTTTAACAACATTTAATATTGTCGTGTACCTAACGAGAGTGAACTAAGTAATTCGAATGTGGAGTTTCGTCAATATGCAACCCGTTGCATATTGAGCTTCACTTAATGGTAGAAGTTGATTGTTGTGCTTTGCCATGTCTTGCATAATTAAACTGGACATGCATCATATTTGTTTGCGCATCATGTCATGCATATGTTGTGGTGTTTTCATGTGTTGATTGTTGTTTCCGGATTGCTTCTTCTCGATAGAGTTCCGAAAGCGTTCGGAGTGTGAGCATCCGATCGACTACGTGGTTCGTCTACTTCATGGATTCGTTCTTATTACAAGCGGGATCTCAGGCAAGATGATCATTTCCCTAGATACCATTACTATCATTGCCATGCTAGATGTCTCATTTTCTATCGCTTGTCTCGCTACCTACCACTTGTTGTCTAGCCTCCCAAATTGCCATGAAAAGCCTCTAACCCCTCCACATCCCAGCAAAACATTGTTTGGCTATGTTACCGCTTGCTCAGCCCTTCTTATAGCGTTGCTAGTTGCAGGTGCAAATTGTTTCCATGTGCCAACATGGATATCCTTTTGATATATCACAATATTATTGCTATTTAATTTAATGCACATATATACTTGGTAAAGGGTGGAAGGCTTGGCCTTTTGCTCGGTGTTTTGTTCCACTCTTGCCGCCCTAGTTACTTGTGTACCGGTGTTATGTTCCATAAGTAAGCGCTCCTAACATGCTCGGGGTTGTTATGGGGACCCCCTTGATTTTCGTTTTAGGATAAAATTTGTCTGGCAAGGCCCAACATTGGTACTACATTTGCCTAATAACTAATAAAATTGCATAGGGACTTTCCGGACCCCGTGGATAATTAATCAACAACCCGGGCCAGTGCTCCTCATGAGTGTTGGTCCAACTGAGAGCAGCTTATTAACGCTACCCAGGGCAACTCGGTGATTGGCGTGGTAACCATCGCTCATCCGTCGTGTCCTGAGAACGAGATACGCGGCTCCTATCGGGTTCGTCGACACGTCGAGTGGCCTTGCTGGATTTGTTTTACCTTTCTCGAATGTCTTGTGCGAGGAATTCCGATACTTTGGGCTATCTCGAGGTTGAGGTTTTCCAACGGAATTGCCTAGGAAGATCACGAGATTCGTGGTCGAGGTTATTCCCGCGGCGTGTGGTTAGTTTGTGATGGATGAGTTGGAGCACCTCTACAGGGTTAAATCTTTCGGAAAGCCGTGCCCGCAGTTACGTGGCAACTTGGAAACTTTGTTTAACACCCGGTCATAGTAAACTTGAAGTAAACTCAATTAAAATACACCAACCGAGTGCGTAACCGTGACTGTCTCTTCTCGTGAGTCCTTATCCGAGAGAGAACACGGTGGGGTTATGCTTGACGTAAGTAGGTGTTCAGGATCTCTTAGAGATCATTACTAGATCACGTCCGTTTATGCGACAATCATCCCCCTTTATTCTTGTACTCGTAAGTTAGCCAGTCAAATAAATGCTTAGTGCTTGCTGCAGCCTCACCACTTAACCATACCTCACCCATTAAGCTTTAATAGTCTTGATACCCTTGGAAATGAGATTGCTGAGTCCCCGTGGCTCACAGATTACTACAACAACAGTTGCAGGTACAGTTGCAGGTACATTATGCTTGTTTGATTTGGAGTTCTACTTCTTCTTCTTCATCGATCTAGGATGGGTTCCAGGCGGCAGCTTGGGATAGCAAGGATGGATGTCATTTTATCGTTTGATTTCGTCCGTAGTCGGACCCTGCTCTTCTGCATGATGATTGTATATGTTGTCGTATTTGATGTGATCTTGATTTAGCTTGTGGCGAGTGTAAGCCAATTCCATATACTCATCTCTTCTTTACATGTACTTGTAATGATATCCATTCTTGGGAAACGACGAGATGCGCTTCTATCCCTATCGAGGCCCTCGTGCCAAAATAAGGATAGGGTCGCATCTTGGGCGTGACAAGTTGGTATCAGAACCTGTACCGACCTAGGAGCCCCCTTGATTGATCGACCTTTGGCCGAGTCGAGTCTAGTGAAAAAACTATTTTGAGTCTAGTTATATCGGAGAGTAGGTTTCTTTTACTCCTCTTCTATGCTCTGGTGAGGTATTCGACTTAAGAATTTTGATTCTACTCCTCTTCTCGCTCAAATTTTTTTTAGGATCACGCGGGTATTTTTGAAACTATATGATGCCGATGTGAAGGCATTCTGTCTTGGTGCCTCCTGTTATCGAGGAGTAGAGCTCCGAGGGATTTTTGCACATCGTTATCGTTCAGTTTCCTTAGTATCTCAGGACGGAGGATATTCGAAATTGCTTCAATACTAGTAGTGGCGAGAGGAGTCCGGCATCCCCAGTACTGGTGGAGAGAGTTCGGATATACTGCCATACTTAGTATCGTTGTGATTACGAGTGTCTGAGGTAGACGAGTTTGCGGAGTTTCTTGGATTATGGTGTGGAAGGTTGCGGGTGCAGTTGTAGCTGATTACCTTGGGTACGTTCCTGGGTCCGCAACCCGAACCGCAAAAACAAGAAAGACTTCGGAAATTCTTAGGTGGGAATTCAAGTAGTTACCTAGGATTATCCTTTCAACGAATGCATAACGGGTTATGTATTTGTTTCTGGTTTAATTCGAAAGCCTTATCCTTTGGTTGTGTTAGAGTATGGTAATTCGAGTTGCTTCGATGTCAAGTGGTGATTTCATATATTTTCTAAGCGGTGTTCTAATATTTTTATGGGAATGCTAATCCTTTTGCTCAACCGGAGTTGTCATGTAATTCCTTTCCATCCGGAGTGCTTCACTTCAAGTGAATTGAATCCCTTCCAATATTAGCAAGATCTATCCTCTTATTTCTTTCCGGAGTTCGTCTCATCTGTCTCAAGTTGTCTTTGTTTTTCCCACCCTCCCGCCCTTTTTTTCTTCAATGATTAAATAGTCATCCAAGTGCCTTTCTTTGCATTAATGCTTCCGCTATCTTTTCTTTCGTTTGTATCCGGTGATTTCTTGTGGAGATTCTCAGGAGTTTCAGTTTCAAGATCTATCCTCATATCCTTTGTTCTCGTTGTTATTCTTCTCCGGTGAATTCAATTCAACCTCTCGGTGTTCATCATATCCTTTTCATTCGTTCAATGGTTTTTCCCATGTTGGAAATTCTTATCCAAGCCTCTCTTGTTCATTCGTCCCTCTCTATCCTATCCGGAGTGTTGAAGATATCTCAGAAGACTTGTGTTTCTGGTCAAATCCTTCCAAATTATTTCGAGGTTCTCACCTCATCAAGTTTTCATTTGTACCGGTGCAATCTTTCTTTCTAAGCAATCGTTTCAACGGTGATCTCTTTGAGTGGTCTCATAACCCACAGGTTTTTCCCCAGGATCTTACCTGGCTCTTCTAATCTTTTTCGGAGATCTCAAGTTCTTTTCAATGTGGCGTAAGAATGAATCCCATCAGTCATATTCCTTCTTGAAGATCGCTTCAAATTATTTTCATCGTTGTCTCAACCTTTCTTTATTCTTGTTCAGGAGTGTCTCAGTAATTCATGGTGGTGTTTCTCGTCATCAATCTCAGCGTGAAGACTAAAGGAGTGTTTCTCTTAAATCTTATCTGTTCTCTTGAAGAATTCCGTGTTCAAACTTCATGCTATTCCTCTCAAATTGTTTTCAATCATGAGTATTTCCCTTCCATATCTATCCGACACATTCCGAGTTGTTTTCATTCTCGATCCTCCGAAGGCCATCATTTAAGAAGATTTTTTGTTCTTAGCTTTCAGCTTTCATTCTCAAATTCTTCTCAATAGTTGTCTCTTCGGTCATATCTCAATTATTCCGGTGCTTTGGTCAAGTTTCGTGCTAGGAGAATCGTGATCTCTTCATTCATTCTTGGCATCCTCATTCGTTTCAAATTCTCACCGGTGGTTCGTTCAAGATTTCTTCAAATTCGTGCTATATCTCTCTTCAATATGTTCAGAAGAATAAGTAGTATGCCAAATCCGTTGCTTGTCATCAATTTAACTTGATGAAGGATAAGCATAACATAATTCTTATTCTTGTTTATCAAGGTGATTTCAATCCTTCTTCCGGAGTTGTTCATGATATCGAATTCTCTATTCTAGTTGCTTATCTTTTCTTTTCCGAAGTTCCAAGTTTCTCAAGACTCTCTTCGCGAAGCTTCATCTAAATCTTTGCAAGACCTCAATCTTATTCATTTTACAACCTTCAATTCTTTTCTATCATCCTTCATTTCCGGAGGCTCTTCATGGTGGTTCATCAAGATTTCTCTCATTCTCAAGTGTTCTTCAAGATTTTGTTGGAGGTCCTCAAGTATTCTTATCTTGCATTTCAAAATGCAATTCTTTCTCCCTTATCTTTTGAGATGGTGTATAACATTCTTGATTATGAGGAGTCTCGAGGAGTATTTGTCAAGAATGAGATATTTAAACCCATCATTTCTTCCTTGGAATTATCTTGGATTGGATTTCACCAAAAGCGTTGTAACAGCCCGAGACCGACGCTCCAGAAGATTCCCCTTTTATTCCATTGTCGTCGTGTAATTCGTTTGGTTGTCGCAGTCATCATCGCATCATTCGCATCATCTGCATAGCATCGTCACTCGTTTTTGAAAACTTGCATCCGTTCTTGTCGTTGACCGTTTCGAGACCAACCACACACGCACGCGCCCGTGGCATTGGAAAAATATTGTTTTTAAAAGTGTGTGAAAAACATTCTCGGATTGGGTCAAAAGTTGGCGTGCGGTCTTAATATAGTGTAGCTAGACCGCTTGTCAAATTTCGTTGCATTCCAAGGTCGTTTGATACCCGAACGGTCGACCGTAGCGGCATTGTTGTCGGTTAATTCGCAGTTGTTTTCGGTTTTGCTAAAGCTGTCACGGGCCGCAAAGTCTCCCTCGCATCCCCACCTAGCCTCTCTAACACAGCCCACCAGCCCACCAAGCCCAGCCTAGCCACCCCCTCCGATCGATACCGTCGGATTGCGATCGGAGGGTCGAAAAAACCACCCCTAGACCTAAACCCTAGCCCCTCTGCTATATAAGGAAGGCTATCCCTTCCTTATTTGAAACCCTAGTCTAGCTGCATCGCTTTCCGTGCCACTCCATCCTCCTCCCACCAGCCGCCGTGCCGCCCTCATTTTCCGTGCCAGCATATCCGCCGCCGCCACTTGGCGCCGTCGGATTGGCTGCGCCGCCGCAGCTGCCGCCCGTGGCCAATCGGGCGTCGCCACTTGGCGGCCCTGTCCCCGCGCCTGCCAGCCCCGCCGCCGCGGCCCGTGGAGGCCCATCGCGGACCCGCCCCCGGGCCGAACCGGGCTCCGGCTCCCCCGAGCGACCCCTAGCCGCCGCCCGCTCCCTTCCGGCCGCCGCGCGCCGCCGCCTCCAGCGCCAGAGCCGTGCCCCACCGCCGCTTCCCTTCGGCTGTCGCCCCGCCGCCGCATGCCGCCGCCTCCACCAGCTCCGCGCGCGCGCCGCCCCGATGGCCGGAGCCCCGCCTCCATGCGGGCCAGAGCTTGAAGCTGCGCCGGCCGGCCCAAATCCCCTTCGCCGTCGGCCGCCCCATCGTCCCCGGCACGGATCCGGCGAGGATCCGGCCAGGGTCGGTCGTCCCCGTCGACCTCCGCCCTCCGCGCCGCCCGGAGCTCGCCGGAGGCCCACCGCCGGCCTCCTCGCAGCTCTTCCCCCGCGCCTGGATGACCCCGCCCTGGACGGCCGGGCCCGTCCATCCAAATGGCGCGCCTGTGCCGGCCCGTCCGGCTGGATCCCTCCATCCCGTTCTGCCCCGAGGTCCAAGATTTTTCCCTAAGTCCCCGATTTTTGTCTGTTTTATCAATATGATTGCATTTTAAACTGCTTGTAGTTTTTAAACCGTGCATCCGATGGAGAAGTATTATATATGAAAATTGTTCTACAGATTGTGCTCTTCATGATAGTGTCACTTGCATGCATATTAGAGAACATCTTCATGCTATAAACTTTGTTGCAAAAGTGCATCCCGTCGTAGATCGCAAAACTGTCATTTTGTTCGATTTGGTGTGGATTATTGCGTCTAATCGGTAGGTCTTTTGCATGTGGTGTCTTCATGAGATATGCCCTAGGATATGTCTACTTTCATGCCATGCCTCTGGTTGCTAGGTAGGAATTCATTAACATGTCTATTTATTGCTCTCAAGTTGCTATCACGTTAAAACTGAAATCTGTTAACGTTAAGTTCCGTTTTGCGAGCATCATATTAAGCAAACCATGCATCCTATGAAATTGTGCCAATGGAATGATTTGAAGTGTGTCATGTATACTTGCTGTTAGAGTCCTTGCCATGCCTATAAATGATTGCTATGCCACTGTTATTGCCATGTCAACATGCCTAGTCAATACTGCAGTTTTGGGAGATAGTTAAATTTCACTAAGTCTGAAACTGTTATTTTGTTGCCATGTTGCCATGTGATTTGCTATTGATCTAGGAGTCTTTTGTGGTTGCCACCTAGGAGTCTTTTGTTAAGCATGTTGTTGCCTATCATGTTGCGCCAATAGTTTGCATGAATAGGTTTAGCATCATAATTAATTCTGTTGTTTAATATGTCAATCTGTTAAAAACTGCTGCACATGTCTACTCTAATTTTCACTAAGTCTGAGAATCTGTTTTCTTCATAATGCCATGTTATGATGATGCTAGCCACGTTTCTATGCATAATTAGACCTTACCACCATGGTATGAATTGTAGTGCATCATGTCTATTACCATGTTGTTAAGTTTCATGCCAATATATGACATATAGCATATAGTTTTACTGCTGCGAATATGCCTTCGTGAAAAAACTGCTATGCTAAAAACTGTTATTTTCACTAAGTCATAATCTGCTATATTTTATTGCCATGTTGTGAGCTTCCTACCATGTGATTCATGACTCTTTTGAGTATGATATGTGAAGATGAAATGAAGTGTATGTTATATGCTACTGCCCCATGCTTAGTTTGTGCATTTTAGAATATTGTAACTTGTTGTTTTCATGTGTGCAAAATGCCATCTTGCTGTTTTGGGCAGATTATGTCTATTACTTGTGTTGGGTGTTGTGGTTGAACCGTAGCTCCGTTTTGGTCATGGAATATATGAAACTTGCTTAGAATTTCATGTAGTTTCATAATATATTGCTACATCCATGTTTTGGTATGTTTGTGGTTGTCATTTTCATGCATTTTGCATTCATGGCATATAATCTTGTGATTGTCATATCTTTTAGACCGTAGCTCCGTTTGAGATGTTCCATATATGTAAATCGACTAGAATGACGAGTAGAATCGCATTGTGTACTTTATTTCCCTGTTTAATAAATATAAAACATGCTTAGTTCAGATCTGGACCAAATTCATAATTTGCATATGAGGTCGCTTCGGAAATGCTATATGTTGTTTCCGGCCTCATTTAAGATGCCTAGATAGTGTAGTTTCATTATGCTTCACCTCTTGCCATGTTTAACAACATTTAATATTGTCCTGTACCTAACGAGAGTGAACTAAGTAATTCGAATGTGGAGTTTTGTCAATATGCAACCCGTTGCATATTGAGCTTCACTTAATGTGTAGAAGTTGATTGTTGTGCTTTGTCATGTCTTGCATAACATGCATCATGTTTGAAGTGCATCATGTCATGCATATGTTGTGGTGTATCGTGTGTTGATTGTTTGTTCCGGATTGCTTCTTCTCGATAGAGTTCCGAAAGCGTTCGAAGTGTGAGGATTCGTTCGACTACGTTGGCTCGTCTTCTTCATGGACTCGTTCTTCTTCCAAGCGGGATCTCAGGCAAGATGATCACTTCCTTGGATACCACTACTATCATTGCCATGCTAGTTGTCTCGTTTCTATCGTTGTCTCACTACCTACCACTTGTATGTCAAGCCTCCCAAATTGCCATGAAAAGCCTCTTACCCCTCAACAACCCAGCAAACCATTGTTTGGTTATGTTACCGCTTGCTCAACCCTTCTTATAGCGTTGCTAGTTGCAGGTGCAAATTGTTTCCATGTGCCAACATGGATATTTTGATATATCACAATATTATTTCTATTTAATTTAATGCACATATATATTTGGTAAAGGGAGGAAGGCTTGGCCTTTTGCTCGGTGTTTTGTTCCACTCTTGCCGCCCTAGTTACTTGTGTACCGGTGTTATGTTCCATAATTGAGCGCTCCTAACATGCTCGGGGTTGTTATGGGGACCCCCTTGATTTTCGTTTTAGGATAAAACTTGTCTGGCAAGGCCCAATATTGGTACTACATTTGCCTAATAACTAATAAACCTGCATAGGGAGTAATTAACCCGAGGATCTTTAATCAAGAACCCGGGCCAGTGCTCCTCATGAGTGTTGGTCCAACCCAGAGCAGCTTATTAACGCTACCCGGGGCAACTCGGTGATTGGCGTGGTAACCATAGCTCATCCGTCGTGTCCTGAGAACGAGATACGCAGCTCCTATCGGGTACGTCGACACGTCGGGCGGCCTTGCTGGATTTGTTTTACCTTTCTCGAACGTCTTGTGCGAGGAATTCCGAAAATACTTCAGGCTAACTCGAGGTTGCGGTTTTCCAATGGAATTGCCCCGGAAATCACGGGATTCGTGGTCGAGGTTATTCCCGCGGCGTATGGTTAGTTTGTGATGGATGAGTTGGAGCACCCCTGCAGGGTTAAATCTTTCGGAAAGCCGTGCCCGCGGTTACGTGGCAACTTGGAAACTTTGTTTAACACCCGGTTATAGCAAAGTTGAAGTAAACTCAAATAAAATACACCAACCGTGTGCGTAACCGTGACTGTCTCTTCTCGTGAGTCCTTATCCGAGAGAGAACACGGTGGGGGTTATGTTTGACTCGTAAGTAGGTGTTCAGGATCTCTTAGAGATCATTGCTAGTCCACGTCCGTTTATGCGACAATCATCCCCCTTTATTCTTGTACTCGTAAGTTAGCCACTCAAATAAATGCTTAGTGCTTGATGTAGCCTCACCACTTAACCATACCTCACCCATTAAGCTTTAATAGTCTTGATACCCTTGGAAATGAGGTTGCTGAGTCCCTGTGGCTCACAGATTACTACAACAATAGTTGCAGGTACAGGTAATGTGATGATTTGATGTGAGCACGATGCTTGTTTGATTTGGAGTTCTCCTTCTTCTTCTTCTTCATCGATCTAGGATGGGTTCCAGGCGGCAGCCTGGGATAGCAAGGATGGATGTCATTTTACCGTTTGTTTTCGTCCGTAGTCGGACCCTGCTCTTCTGTATGATGTTTGGATATGTTGTTGTATTGATGTGATATTGATGTAGCTTGTGGCGAGTGTAAGCCAATTCCATATACTCATCTATTCTTTACATGTACTTGTAATGATATCCATTCTTGTGAAACGACGAGATGCGCTTCTATCCCTGTCGAGGCCCTCGTGCCAAAATAAGGATAGGATCGCATCTTGGGCATGACAAGCATTTCCTAAGGATTGTTGTTATCGTGGTGCTTATCATGATCCAAGTTTTCTCCTCCTCTTGGTGAAAGAAGTTTTCATCTCTTCGTGGTCTCAATGAAACCAATTGTTTCCGTTAGTGGCCGGTTGTCACCTCATAATTTTGAGATGTTTTCCATAAGCCCACAACAAGTTCTCTTTTCGTTGTTGGATCTCCAACAACTCCGTTCAACCATTCTTTGTAAGGATGCTTTCAATTCATTTGTGGTAGAAGTTGTCATTTCCTTCTCTGTTCTTTTCTTTCAATGATCTAGTTTCTATTCTCTGTTCCGGAGGCGTGGTGATGTTGCTCCCTTCGAACCGTCCTCTTGTTTTGTCAACATCATGTTCATTCCTTGCTTATCTTTTAACCAGAGTGTTGTTTTCTCTTTTCAAGTTCTCTCCATCTTATCAAGTTTTGCCTCTCTATCCTACCAAAGTGCTGCCGAAATTTCTTTTGAATTCTTGCTTGTTTCTCATGTCATTCTTCATCTCTTTGCTTCCTTCAAGATTTGTTGGTTTCGCTCGTTTGTCAAAGAAGCAACAAAGTTTTACCTCTGCTTTTTCCTCTTTCTCTTCCCCTTCTCATTCTAAGATCTCGGGTCGAGATCTCTTGTAAGTGGAGGAGAGTTGTAACAGCCCGAGACCGACGCTCCAGAAGATTCCCGTTGTATTCCGTTGTTATCGTGTGATTCGTGTGGTTCTCGCATTCATCATCGCATCATCCGCATCATGTGCATAGCATCGTCACTCGTTTTTGAAAACTTGCATCCGTTTGTATTCGCCAGTTCTCTCAGTTCGTGTCGTTGTCCGTTTCGAGTCCAACCACACACGCACGCGCCCGCGACATTGCAAAATATTGTTTTTAAAAGTGCGTACAAAACTTTCTCGGATTGGGTCGAGAGTTGGCGTGCGGTCTTGTTTTGTTGTAGGTAGACCGCCTGCCAAATTTCGTCGCAATCGGAGGTCGTTTGATACCCGAACGGTCAACCGTAGCAGCGCCGTCATCGATTAAATAGGGGACGTTTTTCGGTGTTAAAACCCTCTGCCACGGGCCGCAAACACTCCCTCTCATCTCAGCCCTCACCCACTCTACACAGCCCACTAAGCCCAGTAAACCCACCTCTCCGATCGGACCGTCCGATCGCGATCGGAGGGTCGGAAAACCCCCCTAGAACCAAACCCTAGACCCCTGCCTATTTAAGCCCTCCTCCCCTGCCAAAAATAGCCTTCTTCTCCTTCCTCCTCGAAAACCGCGCCCTCCACCTTGCAGCCGCCGCCGCCCACCTCAATTTTAGCGCCGGCCAGCCCTCCAGTGCCATGTGGCGGCGCCCCGTTGGCCAGCCGCCGCGCCCCGGCCAACCAGACGCGACCACATCGCCCTCGCGCCCCCTCCAGCGCCTCCCAGCCGCCGCAGCCCGCCCGGGCCCGGGGAAGGCCCGCCCGACCCCATCAGGGCCCGGGGCAGCCCGCATGCCAGCCCGTAGCGCCGCCCGACTGCGGCTCCCCTACCCAGCACCTCGCGAGCCTCCCCGCCGCTGGTGCGCCGCCGCCAACCGCCGCTGCGCCTCCGCGGCGGAGCCCGCCGCCTGCCGTCGCCCTGCTCCCGCCTCCGCTCCCGCCGCGTCGGCCGCCCGCTGCCTCGCGCCGTCCGGGAGCCGCTCGCCAGCCGAACCCCGCCGTCCTCCGCCGCTAGCTCCAGCCCGACCGGCCCCGAGCTCTCCTCGCCGCCCCCGGCCAGATCTGCCTCCGCCGGCGCCGGATCCAGCGAGATCCGGCGGGATTCGTCCCGGCCCCTCGCCTCCTCGCTGACCCCGGCGAGCCTCGGCGCCCCGCCGCCGGCAGTTGCCAAGGCCAGCCTCTGCAGCCGCCACCGGGACTGGCTCGTCCCGGTACCGGCCCGTCCCCCGATCCCAATGCGTGCCCGCCCGTCCTGGGTCCTCCCCGTCCAGTTTCCTGAGGTAGTCCTTTTTTTTCTAAGTCCCTGCTAAAAACTGTTTGTTTTTCATAATATTGCATCTTGCGACCCTTGCATCTTTTAAACCGTGCATTCGTTGGAAATGAGTTATATATGAAAAAGTATCTACGCGAGGTGCTCTATGATACGTCCATTTTGCATCATGCTTTTATATTGATCTTTATTGCATTATGGGCTGTTATTACACATTATGGTACAATACTTATGCCTTTTCTCTCTTATTTTACAAGGTTTACATGAAGAGGGAGAATGCCGGCAGCTGGAATTCTGGACTGGAAAAGGAGCAAATCTGAGATACCTATTCTGCACAACTCCAAAAGTCCTGAAAATCTACGGAGAATTATTTAGGAATATATAAAAAATATTTGGCAAAAGAAATACCAGAGGGGACCCACTAGGAAGTCACAAGCCAGGGGGCGCGCCCCTGTGGCTTGTGGGCCCCCTGGTAGGCCTCCGGTGCCCATCTTATGCTATATGGAGGGTTTTGACCTGGAAAAAATCAGAAGGGAGCTTTCGGGACGAAGCGCCGCCGTCTCGAGGCGGAACTTGGACAGAACCAATCTAGGGCTCCGGCGAAGCTGTTCTGCCGGGGAAACTTCCCTCCCGGAGGGGGAAATCGAAGCCATCGTCATCACCAACGATCCTCTCATCGAGAGGGGGTCAATCTCCATCAACAACTTCACCAGCACCATCTCCTCTCAAACCCTAGTTCATCTCTTGTATTCGATCTTTGTCACAAAACCTCAGATTGGTACCTGTGGGTTGCTAGTAGTGTTGATTACTCCTTGTAGTTGATGCTAGTTGGTTTACTTGGTGGAAGATCATATGTTCAGATCCTTAATGATAATTAATACTCCTCTGATTATGAATATGAATATGCTTTGTGAGTAGTTACGTTTGTTCCTGAAGACATGGGATAAGTCTTGTTATAAGTAATCATGTGAATTTGGTATTCGTTCGATATTTTGATGAGATGTATGTTGTCTCTCCTCTAGTGGTGTTATGTGAACGTCGACTACATGACACTTCACCATTATTTGGGCCTAGAGGAAGGCATTGGGAAGTAATAAGTAGATGATGGGTTGCTAGAGTGACAGAAGCTTAAACCCTAGTTTATGCGTTGCTTCGTAAGGGGCTGATTTGGATCCATATGTTTCATGCTATGGTTAGATTTATCTTAATTCTTCTTTCGTAGTTGCGGATGCTTGCGAGAGAGGTTAATCATAAGTGGGAGGCTTGTCCAAGTAAGGGCAGCACCCAAGCACCGGTCCACCCACATATCAAATTATCAAAGTAACGAACGCGAATCATATGAGCATGATGAAAACTAGCTTGACAGAAATTCCCATGTGTCCTCGGGAGCGCTTTGCTTTATATAAGAGTTTGTCCAGGCTTGTCCTTTGCTATAAAAAGGATTGGGCCACCTTGCTGCACCTTTGTTACATTTGTTACTTGCTATCCGTTACGAATTATCTTATCACAAAACTATCTGTTACCGATAATTTCAGTGCTTGAAGAGAATACCTTACTGAAAACCTCTTGTCATTTCCTTCTGCTCCTCGTTGGGTTCGACACTCTTACTTATCGAAAGGACTACAATAGATCCCCTATACTTGTGGGTCATCCAGACTCTTTTCTGGCGCCGTTTCCGGGGAGTGAAGCGCCTTTGGTGAGTGGAACTTGGTAAGGAAAAATTTATATACTGTGCTGAAATTTACCGTCACTTGTTACTATGGAAAATAATCCTTTGAGGGGTTTGTTCGGGGTATATTCACCTCGACCGGAAGCACAAAGAGATGCTCCTCAACCTACTGCACCTACTGAAAATATTTATTATGAAATTCCTTCGGGTATGATAGAGAAACTGCTAGCTAATCCTTATGCAGGAGATGGAACACTACATCCTGATTTGCATCTAATCTATGTGGATGAAGTTTTTGGATTATTTAAGCTTGCAGGTTTGCCCGAGGATGATGTCAAGAAGAAGGTCTTTCCTTTATCTTTGAAGGAGAAGGCATTGACATGGTATAGGCTATGTGATGATATTGGATCATGGAACTACAACAGATTGAAAGTGAAATTTCATCAGAAGTTTTATCCTATGCATCTGGTTCATCGTGATCGGAATTATATTTATAATTTTTGGCCTCGTGAAGGAGAAAGAATCGCTCAAGCTTGGGGGAGGCTTAAGTCAATGTTATATTCATGCCCCAATCATGAGCTCCCGAGAGAAATTATTATTCAGAATTTTTATGCTCGGCTTTCTCGTAATGATCAATCCATGCTCGATACTTCTTGTGCTGGTTCCTTTATGAAGAAAGATATTGAATTCAAATGGGACTTATTGGAAAGAAGTAAACGCAACTCTGAAGATTGGGAACTCGACGAAGGTAAGGAGTCAGGTATAAACCTTAAGTTCGATTGTGTTAAATCCTTTATAGACACCGATGCTTTTCGTGATTTTAGCACTAAATATGGACTTGACTCTGAGATAGTAGCTTCTTTCGGTGAATCTTTTGCTACTCATGTTGATCTCCCTAAGGAGAAGTGGCTTAAATATCATCCTCCCATTGAAGTTAAAGTAGTTGAACCTATTAAAGTTGAAGAAGAAACTATTATTTATAATGTTGATCCTGTTATTCCTACTGCTTATATTGAGAAACCGCCCTTCCCTGTTAGAATAAAGGAACATGCTAAAGCTTCAACTATGGTTCGTAAGAGTTGTACTAGAACACCTACGCCCCCTGAACAAATTAAAGTTGAACCTAGTATTGCTATGGTTAAAGATCTCTTGGTTGATAATATTGATGGGCATGTTATTCATTTCTGTGATGAAGCTGCTAGAATTGCTAGACCTGATACTAAAGGTAAACATAGACCTATTGTTGGTGTGCCTGTTGTTTCTGTTAAAATAGGAGATCATTGTTATCATGGCTTATGTGATGTGGGTGCTAGTGTGAGTGCAATTCCCTTTACCTTATACCAAGAAATTATGAATGATATTGCACCAGCTGAATTAGAGGGAATTGATGATACCATTAAGCTTGCTAATAGAGATACTATTGCACGAATTGGGATTGTTAGAGATGTTGAAGTCTTGTGTGGGAAAATAAAGTATCCTACTGATTTTCTTGTTCTTGGTTCCCCACAAGATGATTTCTGTCCCATTATATTTGGTAGACCTTTCTTGAATACTGTTAATGCTAAGATAGATTGTGAGAAAGAGACTGTTACTGTAAGTTTAGGGGATGTGTCTCATGAGTTCAATTTCTCTAAATTTCATAGACAACCCCATGACAAAGAATTGCCTAGTAAAGATGAAATTATTGGTCTCGCTTCTATTGCTGTGCCTCCTACTGATCCTTTAGAACAATATTTGCTAGACCATGAAAATGATATGCATATGAATGAAAGGCATGAAATAGATAAGATTTTCTTTGATCAGCAGCCTATTTTGAAACACAACCTGCCTGTTGAAATACTTGGGGATCCTCCTCCACCCAAGGGTGATCCCGTGTTTGAACTTAAACAATTACCTGATACTCTGAAATATGCTTATCTTGATGAAAAGGAGATATATCCTGTTATTATTAGTGCTAACCTTTCAGAGCATGAAGAAAAGAGATTATTGAAAACTTTGAGGAAGCACCGTGCTGCTATTGGATATACTCTTGATGATCTTAAGGGCATTAGTCCCACTCTATGTCAGCATAAAATTAATATGGAGCCTGAGGCTAAACCAGTTGTTGATCAGCAACGACGGTTAAATCCTAAAATGAAAGAAGTGGTAAGAAATGAAATACTAAAGCTTCTGGAGGTAGGTATAATTTATCCAATTGCTGATAGTAGATGGGTTAGTCCCGTTCATTGTGTCCCTAAGAAGGGAGGTATTACCGTTGTTCCTAATGATAAAAATGAATTGATCCCGCAAAGAATTGTTACAGGATATAGAATGGTAATTGATTTTAGGAAATTAAATAAAGCTACTAGGAAAGATCATTACCCTCTACCTTTTATTGACCAAATGCTAGAAAGACTATCCAAGCATACACATTTTTGCTTTCTAGATGGTTACTCTGTTTTCTCTCAAATACCTGTGTCAAAAGAGGATCAAGAAAAAACCACTTTTACTTGTCCTTTCGGTACCTTTTCTTATAGACGTATGCCTTTTGGTTTATGCAATGCACCTGCTACCTTTCAAAGATGTATGATTGCTATATTCTCTGACTTTTGTGAAAAGATTGTTGAGGTTTTCATGGATGATTTTTCCGTTTACGGAAGTTCTTTTGATGATTGCTTAAGCAACCTTGATCGAGTTTTGCAGAGATGCAAAGAAACTAATCTTGTCTTGAATTGGGAAAAGTGCCACTTTATGGTTAATGAAGGTATTGTCTTGGGGCACAAAATATCCGAAAGAGGTATTGAGGTGGATAAAGCTAAAGTTGATGCTATTGAAAAAATGCCGTGTCCTACGGATATCAGAGGTATAAGAAGTTTCCTTGGTCATGCTGGTTTCTATAGGAGGTTTATTAAAGACTTCTCTAAGATTTCTAGGTCTCTCACCAATCTTTTGCAAAAAGATGTTCCATTCATTTTTGATGATGATTGTGTAGAAGCATTTGAAATTCTTAAGAATGCCTTGATTTCCGCACCTGTTGTTCAACCACCTGATTGGAACCTACTCGTTGAAATTATGTGTGATGCTAGTGATTATGCCGTTGGTGCTGTTCTAGGACAAAGAGTTGATAAGAAATTAAATGTTATCCATTATGATAGTAAAACTCTAGACAGTGCTCAAAGAAACTATGCTACCACTGAAAAGGAATTTTTAGCCGTTGTGTTTGCTTGTGATAAGTTTAGACCTTATATTGTTGATTCCAAAGTAACTGTTCACACTAATCATGCTGCTATTAAATACCTTATGGAAAAGAAAGATGCTAAACCTAGACTTATTAGATGGGTTCTCTTGCTACAAGAATTTGATTTGCATATTATTGATATAAAGGGTGCTGATAACCCCGTAGCAGATAACTTGTCTAGATTAGAGAATGTTCTTGATGACCCACTACCTATTGATGATAGCTTTCCTGATGAACAATTAGCTGTCATAAATGCTTCGCGCAATGCTCCATGGTATGCTGATTATGCTAATTACATTGTCGCTAGATTTATACCGCCTAGTTTCACATACCAACAAAAGAAAAAGTTCTTCTATGATTTAAGACATTACTTTTGGGATGATCCACACCTTTATAAAGAAGGAGTAGATGGTGTTATTAGACGTTGTGTGCCTGAGCATGAACAGGAACAGATCCTTCGCAAGTGTCATTCTGAGGCCTACGGAGGACACCACGCTGGAGATAGAACTACACATAAGGTACTACAATCTGGTTTTTATTGGCCTACTCTCTTCAAGGATGCTCGTAAGTTTGTCTTGTCTTGTGATGAATGTCAAAGAATTGGTAATATTAGTAGACGTCAGGAAATGCCTATGAATTACTCTCTTGTTATTGAACCATTTGATGTTTGGGCTTTTGATTATATGGGACCTTTTCCACGGTCTAACGGGTATACTCATATTCTAGTTGCTGTTGATTATGTTACTAAGTGGGTAGAAGCTATTCCAACTAGTAGCACTGATCATAACACTTCTATTAAAATGCTTAAAGAAGTTATTTTCCCTAGATTTGGAGTCCCTAGATATTTAATGACTGATGGTGGTTCACACTTTATTCATGGTGCTTTCCGTAAATTGCTTGCTAAGTATGATGTTAATCATAGAATTGCATCTCCTTATCATCCTCAGTCTAGTGGTCAAGTAGAATTAAGCAATAGAGAAATTAAATTATCTTGCAGAAGACTGTTAATAGATCTAAAAAGAATTGTTCTAAGAAACTTGATGATGCATTATGGGCTTATAGAACTGCTTATAAAAACCCTATGGGTATGTCTCCGTATAAGATGGTTTATGGTAAAGCATGCCACTTATCTCTTGAACTAGAACATAAAGCTTATTGGGCAATTAAAGAGCTCAATTATGATTTCAAACTTGCTGGTGAGAACAGGTTATTTGACATTAGCTCACTTGATGAATGGAGAACCCAGGCCTATGAGAATGCCAAGTTGTTTAAAGAAAAAGTCAAGAGATGGCATGATAAAAGGATACAAAAGCGTGAATTCAATGTAGGTGATCATGTCTTGCTATACAATTCTCGTTTAAGATTTTTTGCATGAAAACTTCTCTCTAAATGGGAAGGGCCTTACATTATCGAGGAAGTATATCGTTCCGGTGCCATCAAGATCAACAACGCCGAAGGCACAAATCCGATGGTGGTAAACGGGCAAAGAATCAAACATTATATCTCAGGTACTCCCATAAATGTTGAAACCAATATTATCAATACCATGACTTCGGAGGAGTACATTAGGGAGACCTACCATAACCTTTCAGACTCCGAAAAGGAATAGGTATGTGTTACGGTAAGCAAACCGACTCCAAAACTTTTCCAATAGCAATTTTTATCCGTTTTGGAATATTTAATAAATTAGGAAAATTTAAAGTAGTCCGAAGAGTGCACGAGGAGGCGACAAGCCAGGGGGATGCGCCCTACCCCCCTGGGCGCGCCCCTGTGGCTTGTGGCCACCCCGTGTACCCTCCGGACTCTGTTTTCTTGTGGTATACTCCTTCGGGTCGGTAAAAATTCATTATATAATCTCCCGAAGGTTTTGACCTTCGTATCACGATAATATCTCCTGTTTTCGTTTTGAGCAGTTTCTGCAGCAGATTTAGAGCAAGATGTCGTCCCAAGATTCCGATGGGGAGAGCTATGTATCGCATTATCTTGCCAATCCCAAGCTCTATGGGGACTTAGATCCTTATGGATTGTTCTCGGAGGAGGAACTAGAAGGCAAGTATGAGGAAGAAAGCTCGGATGAAGAGGAGATCCCCCTGCCTCGACCAGGAGATATGCACGTGGAGTTCAGGAAATCGAGCCTCCCAAATACAAGGAGAAAACCTAAGGTTCTATTTATCCCTTCTCGTTTTCTGCAGGAGAGCAAGCAAGAATTATGTCAAAGGATATTGAAGCTCGAGCAGGAAGTAGACGATCTAAGGTAACAGAGTTTTATGCTTAAGAGGAAACTAGACAAGCCTCCAACCTCATCAACAACTCCAACATCACCACCTCCGAAGAAAGACAACTAAACACATGGGTATGGGCACTCCCCTTGGCTTGTGCCAAGCTTGGGGGAGGTGCCCCGGTATCGTATCACCATCACATCTTTGACTTCTATCGTTTTTCTTAGTTTGATCCTTTTGGTTATATCTTGATCTAGTACAATAAAGTCTTTAGTGTGATCTAGTTTTGAGTTTTGCTTTATGTTCCCCCTATGTAAGCAAGTCTGGGAGTTATATAATAAAGAGTAGTTTTGAGTTGAGGGCTTTGCTTGCTTGCCATGATCTTGAGAAAAAGAAATAGAAAGAAGTATAGAATAAAAGCAAAGAGTATATATGATGATCTTATGGGGGGTGATGACTTCACATATAAGAGGTATGTCGATGGAAATTTGTTGTGAGTTGACAAACAAAGCTATTGGTCATTGTTGCAATTAAAAGGAAGTAATAAAGAAAGAGAGGTTCACATATGAATATATCATCTTGGACATCTTTTATGATTGTGAGCACTCATCAAAATATTATATGTTAAGAAGTTGATGTTGGACAAGGAAGACAACATAATGGGTTATGTTTGCTTATTTCTGAATAGAAGTTATATGGTTTTAGATCCTTTAACATGTGTCGCTTGCTTCCACCCCATATCAGCCAAAACTTCTCCACCAAGTAGAGATACTACTTGTGCATCCAAACACCTTTAACCCAGTTTTGCCATGAGAGTCCACCATACCTACCTATGGATTGAGTAAGATCCTTCAAGTAAGTTGTCATCGGTGCAAGCAATAAAAATTGCTCTCTAAATATGTGTGATCTATTAGTGTGAGGAAAATAAACTTTATACGAACTTGTGATATGGAAGAAATAAAAGCGACATACTGCATAATAAAGTTCTTTATCACAAGGGGCAATATAAAGTGACGTTCTTTTGCATTAAGGGATTGCGCATCCAATTATAAAAGCGCATGACAACCTCTGCTTCCCTCTGCGAAGGGCCTATCTGTTACCTTTACTTTCTAGTAGTTACCTTTATGCAAGAGTCGTGGTGATCTTCATCACTTCTTTTATTTCGCCTTTATCTCTTGGCAAGCGTCATGTGTTGGGGAATGATCTAGACACATATATCCACTCGGATGTGGGTTAGCATGAGTTATTTCTGTTGACATTACCCTTGAGGTAAATAGTTGGGAGGCAATACTATAAGCCCCTATCTTTCTCTGTGTCCGATTGAAGCTTTGACCTCATAGGTACCGCGTGAGTGTTAGCAATTATGAAAGACTAAAAGATGATTGAGTATGTGGATTTGCTTTACGAGCTCTTATATTGACTCTTTCCTACGTTATGATAAATTGGAATTGCTTCAATGACTGAGATCATAGTTTGTTGGTTCTCAATAGAGTTCTTGATTCATACTTTACCTTGTGAATGAATTGTTACTTTAGCATAAGGAATTATGTGTCAATATATGTTGCTGTTCTAAAGATAACCATGATGCCTTCATGTCCATATTTTATTTTATCAACACCTATATCTCTAAACATGTGGGCATATTTATCGATTTCGGCTTTCGCTTGAGGACAAGCGAGGTCTAAGCTTGGGGGAGTTGATACGTCCATTTTGCATCATGCTTTTATATTGATCTTTATTGCATTATGGGCTGTTATTACACATTATGGTACAATACTTATGCCTTTTCTCTCTTATTTTACAAGGTTTACATGAAGAGGGAGAATGCCGGCAGCTGGAATTCTGGACTGGAAAAGGAGCAAATCTGAGATACCTATTCTGCACAACTCCAAAAGTCCTGAAAATCTACGGAGAATTATTTTGGAATATATAAAAAATATTGGGTGAAAGAAATACCAGAGGGGACCCACCAGGGAGTCACAAGCCAGGGGGGCGCGCCCTACCCCCTGGGAGCGCCCCTGTGGCTTGTGGGCCCCCTGGCAGGTCTTCGGTGCCCATCTTCTGCTATATGGAGGGTTTTGACCTGGAAAAAATCAGAAGGGAGCTTTCGGGACGAAGCGCCGCCATCTCAAGGCGGAACTTGGACAGAACCAATCTAGGGCTTCGACGGAGCTATTCTGCCGGGGAAACTTCCCTCCAGGAGGGGAAATCGAAGACATCGTCATCACCAACGATCCTCTCATCGAGAGGGGGTCAATCTCCATCAACATCTTCACCAGCACCATCTCCTCTCAAACCCTAGTTCATCTCTTGTATTCGATCTTTGTCTCAAAACCTCAGATTGGTACCTGTGGGTTGCTAGTAGTGTTGATTACTCCTTGTAGTTGATGCTAGTTGGTTTACTTGGTGGAAGATCATATGTTCAGATCCTTAATGATAATTAATACTCCTCTGATTATGAATATGAATATGCTTTGTGAGTAGTTACGTTTGTTCCTGAAGACATGGGATAAGTCTTGTTATAAGTAATCATGTGAATTTGGTATTCGTTTGATATTTTGATGAGATGTATGTTGTCTCTCCTCTAGTGGTGTTATGTGAACGCCGACTACATGACACTTCACCATTATTTGGGCCTAGAGGAAGGCATTGGGAAGTAATAAGTAGATGATGGGTTGCTAGAGTGACAGAAGCTTAAACCCTAGTTTATGCGTTGCTTCGTAAGGGGCTGATTTGGATCCATATGTTTCATGCTATGGTTAGATTTATCTTAATTCTTCTTTCGTAGTTGCGGATGCTTGCGAGAGAGGTTAATCATAAGTGGGAGGCTTGTCCAAGTAAGGGCAGCACCCAAGCACCGGTCCACCCACATATCAAATTATCAAAGTAACGAACGTGAATCATATGAGCATGATGAAAACTAGCTTGACAGAAATTCCCATGTGTCCTCGGGAGCGCTTTGCTTTATATAAGAGTTTGTCCAGGCTTGTCCTTTGCTACAAAAAATATTGGGCCACCTTGCTGCACCTTTGTTACATTTGTTACTTGCTATCCGTTACGAATTATCTTATCACAAAACTATCTGTTACCGATAATTTCAGTGCTTGCAGAGAATACCTTACTGAAAACCGCTTTTCATTTCCTTCTGCTCCTCGTTGGGTTCGACACTCTTACTTATCGAAAGGACTATGATAGATCCTCTATACTTGTGGGTCATCAAGACTCTTTTCTGGTGCCGTTGCCGGGGAGTGAAGCGCCTTTGGTGAGTGGAACTTGGTAAGGAAAAATTTATATACTGTGCTGAAATTTAGTGTCACTTGTTACTATGGAAAATAATCCTTTGAGGGGTTTGTTCGGGGTATATTCACCTCGACCAGAAGCACAAAGAGATGCTCCTCAACCTACTACACCTACTGAAAATATTTATTATGAAATTCCTTCGGGTATGATAGAGAAACTGCTAGCTAATCCTTATGCAGGAGATGGAACACTACATCCTGATTTGCATCTAATCTATGTGGATGAAGTTTGTGGATTATTTAAGCTTGCAGGTTTGCCCGAGGATGATGTTAAGAAGAAGGTCTTTCTTTTATCTTTGAAGGAGAAGGCATTGACATGGTATAGGCTATGTGATGATATTGGATCATGGAACTACAACCGATTGAAAGTGGAATTTCATCAGAAGTTTTATCCTATGCATCTGGTTCATCGTGATCGGAATTATATTTATAATTTTTGGCCTCGTGAAGGAGAAAGAATCGCTCAAGCTTGGGGGAGGCTTAATTCAATGTTATATTCATGCCCCAATCATGAGCTCCCGAGAGAAATTATTATTCAGAATTTTTATGCTCGGCTTTCTCGTAATGATCAATCCATGCTCGATACTTCTTGTGCTGGTTCCTTTATGAAGAAAGATATTGAATTCAAATGGGACTTATTGGAAAGAATTAAACGCAACTCTGAAGATTGGGAACTCGACGAAGGTAAGGAGTCAGGTATAAACCTTAAGTTCGATTGTGTTAAATCCTTTATAGACACCGATGCTTTTCGTGATTTTAGCACTAAATATGGACTTGACTCCGAGATAGTAGCTTCTTTCTGTGAATCTTTTGCTACTCATGTTGATCTCCCTAAGGAGAAGTGGTTTAAATATCATCCTCCCATTGAAGTTAAAGTAGTTGAACCTATTAAAGTTGAAGAAGAAACTATTATTTATAATGTTGATCCTGTTATTCCTACTGCTTATATTGAGAAACCGCCCTTCCCTGTTAGAATAAAGGAACATGCTAAAGCTTCAACTGTGGTTCGTAAGAGTTGTACTAGAACACCTACGCCCCCTGAACAAATTAAAGTTGAACCTAGTATTGCTATGGTTAAAGATCTCTTGGTTGAAAATATTGATGGGCATGTTATTCATTTCTGTGATGAAGCTGCTAGAATTGCTATACCTGATACTAAAGGTAAACATAGACCTATTGCAACCAAATGGGTTGAGGCAAAGACTGTCAGCAATTGCGATGCGGAAACCGCTGTCAATTTTCTAAAGAAGTTGATTTTCCGTTTTGGCTACCCTCACAGCATCATTACTGATAATGGTACCAATCTGTCTAAGGGAGCCATGGAACAATTCTGCCAGTGGGAGCACATCCGGCTCGATTTAGCAGCAGTAGTGCATCCGCAGTCCAATGGGCAAGCTGAAAGAGCCAACCAGGAGATCTTGAGAGGAATCAAGCCCCAGCTCATGGTACCCCTTGAGCGAACGCCGGGTTGTTGGGTAGAAGAACTCCCTTCAGTACTTTGGAGTATTCGAACGACGCCAAATAGATCCACAGGCTACACTCCTTTCTTCCTGGTTTACGGAGCTGAGGCGGTTCTTCCAAGTGATATCCGTCATGACTCGCCTCGGGTGACTGCCTATATCGAGGAGGATAATGAGCAAGCATGCCAAGATTCCCTGGACGCCCTGGAAGAGGAGCGCGGCTTAGCAGCAGCCAGATCTGCAATATACCAGCAAGACCTGCGTCGTTATCATAGCCGTAGAGTCCGAAGCCGCACTTTTCAGGAAGGCGGCTTAGTTCTCCGTCTGATTCAAGACCAAACAGGGATGCACAAGCTCTCCCCGCCTTGGGAGGGTCCTTTCATCATCAGCTGAAACCTTAATAATGGTTTGTTGGGGATATAACCCCGTGGTATTACCCGCCCAGGAGGGGCCGGGTTAGGAAGTTGGTGACTTAGCAGTGAGGCCTTAAGGAGGCCGGAAGACTAAGACAAGGCCTGGAAGTAACTTGCCAGACGGGCCGGGAGGAGGCCCAAAGCCGGAAGGCAGTGTATGACCCGGAGGTGTAAGTCGCCGGGTGAAAGCACATTTGCTCCCTTGGTGGTTTTGGTAATTAATAACAACATATATATCATTGAACTAATGTTTCCACTAAGTATATTTCAGGAAAAGTTCATTGATGTTTTGGCAAAAGGATTGTGGAGAAACCCCTAGATGCAAGGAAATGGATTGGCAAAGCTTCAAGCAAAATGACTCTACATTTTATTTTGTGAGAAATCACTTTGAGTCCATAGGAAAGCCAATACTATTAAAAGGGGGTAAGGTACTGTTGGTGAATAAGATGCTCCACGTGCACAAGTGATAGTCACCAAAAACACCCACAAACTCTTCCACAAAAGTCTGTCCAAGCCTATCATGAAAATCGGTGCTACCAACAATTTCCACTCGGTCCCACCGATTCCCAAACTCAAACAGACCCATGCCAAACCCTAGCCCTTCGGTGCAACCGATTCTGCATCGGTGCCACCGAGTTCAGCTTGCCAACTTTCTGTTACCTCGTTTCCTAAAATCGGTCTTACCGAGTTTTTTGGATCGGCGTCACCGAGTTGTGCAATCTGACCGTTGGTCACCTTATCGGTACCACCGAGATTTATGTATCGGTCTCACCGAGATTCAAATGTTGCTACCTTTGGAGCAACTCGGTACCACCGAGTTTTATACTTTGGTGTCACCGAGTTGGTCACTTTAGGTGTAACGGTTGGATTTTTGGGGATGCCTATATATACCCCTTCACCACCACCCACTCGAAAAAGAAGCACTCAGAACTATTCCATACTTGTCCTATCCAATTTTTTGAGAGAGACCACCTACTCATGTGTTGAGATCAAGCTATTCCATTCCTACCATATGAATCTTGATCTCTAGCCTCCCCAAGTTGCTTTCCACCAAATCAATCTCTTCCACCAAAGCCAAATCTGTGAGAGAGTGATTCTGTGTTGAGGAATCTATCATCTAGAAGCACAAGAGCAAGGAGTTCATCGACATTACCGAGCCTATTACCTTTTGGAGGGTGGTGCCTCCTAGATTGGTTAGGTGTCGCTTGGGAGCCTCCTACTTTGTGTTGTGGAGTTGAACCAAGAAGTTTGTACGGGCAAGGAGATCGCCTACTTCGTGAAGATCTACCCATAGTGAGACTAGTCCTTCATGGACGGAAGCCGTTATGGAATAGTCAAGGTTGCTACTTCGTGGACCCTTATGGGTGGAGCCCTCCGTGGACTCTCGCGACCGTTACCCTCCGTGGGTTGAAGACTCCATAAACGTGGACGTACGATAGCACCACCTATCGGAACCACGGGAAAAATCTTCGTGTCTTCAAATTGCGTTTGATCTTCCTTCCTACCCTCTACTGCATATGCTTGTTGTTAATTTCTACTGCTATACTCTTAGACATGCATGAGCAGGGTGTACTTGAATTGCTATAATTGCTAAAATCTGCCAACACTTAAAAATTGGGAAAAGGTAGAATTTTTATTTGCTCAAGTAGTCTAATCACCCCCCCCCCCTCTAGACATACTTTCGATCCTACAAGTGGTATCAGAGCTTTGGTCTCCATTGCATTGGTTTCACAACCTAGGAGAGTATGGCGTCTAGTGAGGGAGATTATCACCGTAGAGGTCCGTACTTTGATGGCACAAATTTTGCTAGTTGGAAGCACAAAATGAAAATGCATATTCTTGGTCATAACCCCGCCGTTTGGGCTGTTGTTCGTGTTAGCTTGCAAGGTGAATTCTTTGGTGATGGAAAGGAACCGGATCGTGAAGCGATCGCGGATGAATTGAAGATGTTGCAATACAACGCTCAAGCATGTGACATTCTCTTCAACTGCCTATGCCCCGAAGAATTCAACAAAATCAGCCGTCTTGAGAATGCAAAAGAGATTTGGGATACTTTGGTTGATATGCATGAAGGTACCGAATCCGTGAGAGAATCCAAGTTGGATGTTCTTCAAAGTCAGCTTGACAAGTTCAAGATGAAGGATGGTGAAGGAGTCGCACAGATGTACTCTAGGCTAGCTCTCATCACCAATGAGATTGCCAGCTTAGGAAGCGAGGAAATGACCGACAAATTCATCATCAAGAAGACACTTCGAGCTTTGGATGAGAGATACGACACCGTGTGCACATTGATCCAAATGATGCCCAATTACAAAGATCTCAAGCCTACGGAAGTCATTGGAAGGATTGTTGCTCATGAGATGGCACTCAAGGACAAAGAAGAGCTTCACAACAAGTCTAGCGGTGCTTACAAAGCCACAAGTGATGCTCCCGCAACTTCGAGCGACAACCTTGTCACCAATGAAGAGATAAGCCTCATGGTCAAGAAATTCAACAAGTTCTATAAGAATAGAGGCAAAGAACGAAGCTCCAACTCAAGATATGAAGAGAAGCGTTCGTCAAGTCGTGACTGAAACTACTACAATTGTGGGAAGCCCGGACACTACTCCAATGAGTGCACGGCTCCCTACAAACGAAGAGAAGAGTCACCTAGAAGGCGAAGCTCAAGAGATGAATCACCTCGTAGAGAGAGAAGGAGTAGAGATAACCGTTATGAACGAAGACCCTCAAGGAGAAGTAGAGACTCGGAGAAGAAGGACAAGTACACCAAGAGCTACACGAGAAGAAGACATCAAGCTCATGTTGGTGAATGGATTTCCAGCTCCGAATCCGACAACAACTCCGAGAGAAGCTATCACTCCAACTCCATCTATAGTCAAGATGAAGGTGTTGCCGGACTTGCACTAGTGACTACCAACTCCTATGATCTATTTGATTCACCAAATGAAGGGAGTGGAAGTTGCTTCATGGCTAAAGGCCCCAAGGTATCACACCTCGAGTATCTTGATTTCAACAGTGATGGAGATGATTTACTTGGTGATGATGACTTGATCTTTGATAAAACTAGTGATATTAGTCAAAATGAACTTGATAATTTTCATGGTAGTCATAGAACGACTAACTAAAGAATTAAACACTCTTAAGTTAGCCCATGAATCTACTCTCGAAGATCATAGAGAGCTTGTAAGGACTCATGAGAAGCTACGCTTCGAGAAGCTCACCTTGGAGCAAGAACATGAGTTTCTTAAAGCTATCAATGATGATCTTCGAAAGAAGACTTCATCTTATCTAGCCAAACGACTACTCTTGTCTACATTCATGCCACAAGTTAAACCTAGACAAACTAGTAACAAAGGCAAGAAAGGTTCTTCATCTAGTAGCAACACTAAAAATGCTAAATCCAATGATGTTGCTTCTAGTAGTTCTATTGATTCCACTAATGATGATTCTCTTAGCCAAGTTACACTTGAGCCGGAAAACGATTTATTGAAAGGGATTATAGAGAAAGGTATCTACAAGAGTCTTGCTGGGTGTAAGCAATTTGAGGAGATTATACGCAAGCACGGAGGATACCGGAAGAACCATGGCATTGGCTACTTCAACGCAAATGAAGTTGAATGGGAAGAAGGTCAATACCCCAAGCCCAAGTTTGTTCCTCAAAGGGAGAAGTATAAACATACTCTTCCCAAGGGAACAAACACTCAAGATGACCTTCCACCACAAGACCACAAGCTGAAGGGCAAGAACAAGCTTCAAGAGGTCATTGACTCTTATGAAGATGAATCCCAAGCTTTGGTGGAGTGGGTTCCCAAGGCTACTTCAAGCTCAACTTCTACAAGTGCCACTTCAACACCAAGGATCCCCATCAAGTTGATGTGGGTCCCCAAGAAGAAGAACTAGAGAAGTTCTTGAGGGGTGACTCCGCCAATGAAATTCACTCACATTCATTATTGGCAAGAACTAGTTGCAATCAACATCAACATCATGCAATAGTTCAAGGAGTCACACATCCCTCAAAGGTAAGCAAGAGACAAGGTAATCAACAAATCCATGGACATCATCATGTATGCTTTGCACTCCATGTCCATAGATATCCTTGTATTTGTCTCTTGTGTGTTGGGACTAACCCATGTAGGTGAGAAGAGTAAGGAAACAACAAGGATGCTCCCAACTCTTGGTGATATTCATCAGCCTTGAGCATCCACCACTACATCACCCACATGAAGTCTTCTACGGCAAACCCAAGGTTAGTTTATCCCTCCTATGCGGGGATGTCACATCAAGGGGGAGCTTTACTCTAAGACTTGAGTTAAAGCATCTCTTAGAGTGTGACAACATTAAATGCTTTATGTAAAAGTGGTAACCCCACTTGTGCTTAAACGATGAGTATGACCTATGATCAAGTATTCTTACTTGGCTCCTAAGTCAATATACTCATATATAGATGACTCTGTCATCGCCAAAATGCTTGATAGATGCTAGTATGTATGTGCATGTTTGCCATGATTTCATTTGACATCTTATTGTGTGAGCATGTTGGTCTGCATTTCTTTAACCATTCGCGGACATCCAATTGTTGCTATTTGGTTTTTGACTTTTCTTTTGCCAATTGGATGGACAAGAATGCCTAGGACCACTCTCTAGCTATCTATGCTTTCTCGTCTCATATTCCATTCTTGCTGCATCACAAAATGTGAACAAGGACTTTTCGATCTCTCTGTGTGAGGAGCACTCGGAGTTCCGTATCGACAAAGGACTGACCATTAAAACCTCCCAAGTGCATCTTGGTGGAACCAATACAAAATTCTCGGTATCACCGAATGCCTAGGGTTGATCTGGTTTTCATACTCGGTATCACCGATTCCATCTTCTCGGTTACACCGAGTTTCCCTGTCAGCTGACAGTAGAGAAACAAGGTGACACTGGAAAGTTAGAACCGGTGTCACCGACAGCCACGGGTATATAAAGAGGCGGACCCGAATTTTTAAATTACTTTCTCAAACATCATCCCCTCCAAAACCCTAGCTGCCGAACAAGGACCCCTGTTCGTCGCCTTCGTCTTCCCGAGTGCCTCCGCCGTTGGAAGTCCACGCCGTCGACGGAATCTTCACCCCGTCGCCGCAATAGCGAGATCGTCACCGAGTTAGGGTACGATTTCGACCCCTCGTGCGCTCCCCTCTCCGAATCTTGCGCATTAGGACTGTTCCATCGATAAGACAATGTTTGAGATCGATCTATCCACCAGAAATTTCTTTAGAATAGCGAACGAACGATTTTTTAGGGTTTGCCGTCCGCGACTTGAATCTCGGTAACACCGACGCAAAAGAATCGGTAGCACCGATTCCCTTTTCTGGTCGACTGAGAACAACCTCGGTGAAACCGAGTGCCCATTTTCGGTCTCACCGAAAGTGGTGCCAAGTTTCTATTTAGCAGGTTAATTGTCTCGGTGGGTCCGAAAAGTTTGCATCGGTAGTACCGAAATTCACCTGGCAGAATGCAAATCTTGAGAAATTTTAGTTCAAATCTTTGAGAAAACCTTCTGAAATTTTGCGATGACTCAACCTATCCACTCTTCTATACTCTTTTCACAGGGTCAGAGATGTCAGGTTCTGATGATAGCCAGAATGATTTCAGAGAGAAAAGTGTTGACATGAGCTCAGGCACTAGTCCTGAAGGGAGCCATGATGATGTTCCTAGCTCACCTGATCTGCCCAAAGCTGCAACTAGGGCAAGAAGGAAGCTCAACTCAGATGAGGAAGATGAGAACTTTATTCCTGAGGAGCTATCCAAGAAAGATGATACTGCCAAGAGCACTGCTGCTGCCACTACTTCCAAGAAGAAGAAGGCAATAAGGAAGGAGTATGCTAGCTCAGGGTCAGTGAGAGCACCAGAGAGTGCTAGGGCAACAATGTCTATTGAGCCCTCAAAGAAGTCTATGCCAAAGAAGGCAGGAGAGAAGAAGAAGTCCAGGAAGAGGATCATTCATGTCATGGGCATGCATACCTCAATGTATGAGGACCCAGCAGAGGCTGCTGCTCAGGAGGAGGAGGAAGAGCCAGCTACCAATGCTCCTCCCAAGAAGAAAAAGAAATATATGTATGATGCTATGCCTAGCCAAGCAGCTCCCAAGGGCAAGTCAGCTGGATCCAAGAAGCCCACAGCCCCTAAACCAAAGAGGACATTGATACGTCTCCAACGTATCTATAATTTTTGATTGTTCCATGCTATTATATTATCTGTTTTGGATGTTTTATATGCATTAATATGCTATTTTATATTATTTTTGGGACTAACCTATTAATCTAGAGCCTAGTGCCAGTTTCTGTTTTTTCCTTGTTTTTGAGTATTGCAGATAAGGAATATTAAACGGAGTCCAAACGGAATAAAATCTTCGGAATATGATTTTTCTTGGACCAGAAGAAACCCAGCAGACTTGGAGACAAAGGCAGGAGACCTGCCGTGGAGTCACAAGCCACCAGGGCGCGCCCTAGGGGGGGCGCGCCCCCTGGCTTGTGGCCCCACGGCAGCCCTCCTAACCCTATTCTTCGGCCTATAAATTCCCAAATATTCCCTGGATACCAAAAAGAGCCACGAAAATACTTTTCCGCCGCCGGAAGCCTCTGTTCCCGTGAGATCCAATCTTGGAGCCTTTTCCGGTATTCTGCCGGAGGGGGATTCGATCACGGAGGGCATCTACATCAACTCCATTGCCCCTCCGATGATGCGTGAGTAGTTTACCACAGACCTTCGGGTCCATAGCTAGTAGCTAGATGGCTTCTTCTCTCTCTTTGTTCTTCAATACCATGTTCTTCATGATCTTCATGGAGATCTATCCGCTGTAATACTCTTTTGCGGTGTGTTTGTCGAGATCCGATGAATTGTGGGTTTATGATCAGCTTATCTATGAATATTATTTGAATCTTCTCTGAATTCTTATATGCATGATTTCATATCTTTGCAAGTCTCTTCGAGTTATTGGTTTGGTTTGGCCAACTAGATTGGTAATTCTTGCAATGGGAGAAGTGCTTAGTTTTGGGTTCAATCTTGCGGTGTCCTCACCCAGTGACAAAGTAGGGGTAGCGAGGCACGTATTTTTATTGTTGCCATCGAGGATAAAAAGATGGGGTTTTCATCATATTGCTTGAGTTTATCCCTCTACATCATGTCATCTTACCTAATGCGTTACTCTGTTCTTCATGAACTTAATATTCTAGATGCAGGCAGGAGTCGGTCGATGTGTGGAGTAATAGTAGTAGATGCAGAATCGTTTCGGTCTACTTGACACGGACGTGATGCCTATATTCATAATCATTGCCTTGGGTATCGTCATAACTATGCGCTTTTCTATCAATTGCTCGACAGTAATTTGTTCACCCACCGTATTATTTTCCTTCATGAGAGAAGCCTCTAGTGAAACCTATGGCCCCCGGGTCTATTTTCCATATTATATTTTCAGATCTATAAACCAAAAATACCAAAAATACTTCGCTGCATTATTTTTACTTTTTTTTACTTTACGATCTAGCAATCTTTTATATCTATCTCTATCAGATCTCATCCTTGCTAATAACCGTGAAGGGATTGACAACCCCTTTTAGCGTTGGGTGCAAGAGTTTGATTGTTTGTGTAGGTGCGAAGATTGGGGACTTGCTTGTATCTCCTACTGGATTGATACCTTAGTTCTCAACAACTGAGGGAAATACTTATCTACTTTGCTGCATCACCCTTTCCTCTTCAAGGGAAAACCAACGCAAGCTCAAGAAGTAGCAAGAAGGATTTCTGGCGCCGTTGCCGGGGAGATCTACATCAAGCCTACCAAGTACCCATCACAAACTCATCTCTTGCATTTACATTATTTGCCATTTGCCTCTCGTTTTCCTCTCCCCCACTTCTAAAACGATTTTCAGAAAAAACTAAAAAGATTTTCCTTTTTATTCGCCCTTCTGCCGTTCGTCTTTTCGTTTTGCCTTTTGTTTGCTTGTGTGCTTGATTGCTTGCTTTGTCATGATGACTCAAGAGAATACCAAGTTGTGTGACTTCTCAAATACTAATAATAATGATTTTATTAGTACTCCGATTGCTCCCGCCACTAGTGCGGAATCTTATGAAATTAATGTCGCTTTGCTTAATCTTGTTATGAAAGAACAATTTTCCGGCCTTCCCAGTGAAGATGCCGCATCCCATCTAAATACTTTCGTTGAGTTGTGTGATATGCAAAGGAAGAAAGATGTGGATAATGATATTGTTAAATTGAAGCTATTTCCTTTTTCACTACGAGATCGTGCTAAAACTTGGTTTTCATCTTTGCCTAAAAATAGTATTGATTCATGGAATAAGTGTAAAGATGCTTTTATTTCCAAGTACTTTCTGCCCGCTAAGATCATCTCCCTTAGGAACGATATAATGAATTTTAAGCAACTTGATCATGAGCATGTTGCACAATCATGGGAGAGGATGAAACTAATGATTAGAAATTGCCCCGCGCATGGTTTGAGTTTATGGATGATTATACAAATTTTCTATGCGGGGTTGAATTTTGCTTCTAGAAATCTTTTAGATTCCGCCGCGGGTGGTACTTTTATGGAATTCACATTAGGAGAAGCTACTAAACTCCTAGATAATATTATGGCAAATTACTCTCAATGGCATACCGAAAGATCTCCTACTAGTAAAAAAGCGCATGCTATTGAAGAAATAAATACTTTGAGTGAAAAGATGGATGAATTGATGAAATTGTTTGCTAGTAAGAGTGCTCCTATTGATCCTAATGATATTCCTTTGTCTTCTTTGATTGGAAATAATAATGAATCTATGGATGTGAATTTTGTTGGTAGGAACAATTTTGGTAATAACGCGTATAGAGGTAATTTCAATCCTAGGCCGTTTCCTAGTAATTCCTCTAATAATTATGGTAATTCCGACAACAATTCTTATGGAAATTATAATAAGATGCCCTCTGATCTTGAGAATAATATTAAAGAATTTATTAGCTCGCAAAAAGGTTTCAATGCTATGATTGAAGAAAAATTGCTCAAGATTGATGATTTGGCTAGGAACGTTGATAGAATTTCTCTTGAGATTGATTCTTTGAAAATTAGATCTATTCCACCCAATCATGATATTAATGAGTCCTTAAAGGCTATGAGAGTTTCTATTGATGAGTGTAAGGAAAGAACCGCTAGAATACGTGCTAAGCGTGAATGGCTTGAAAAAGTGTGTTCTCGTGATAATATTGATGAAGATCTTAAAGTGATTGATGTGACTCCTATTGAATCTTTGTTTTCTATTACAAATCTTGATAAATATGGGACTGGAGATAAGTCAACTTTAGTTAAAAGGCGTCCCAATGATTCGGAGTTTATAGATCTTAATACTAAGATTGATAAAAGTGGGATTGAAGAGGTCAAAACTTTAAATAGCAATGAACCCACTCTTTTGGATTTCAAGGACTTTAATTATGATAGTTGTTCTTTGATTGATTGTGTTTCCTTGTTGCAATCCATGTTGAATTCTCCACATGCTTATAATCAAAATAAAGCTTTTACTAAACATATCGTGGATGCTATGATGAAATCTTTTGAAGAAAAACTTGAGTTGGAAGTTTCTATACCTAGAAAGCTTTATGATGAGTGGGAACCTACTATTAACATTAAAATTAAAGATTATGAGTGACATGCTTTGTGTGATTTGGGTGCTAGCGTTTCCACGATTCCAAAAACTTTATGTGATGTGCTTGGTTTCCGTGAATTTGATGATTGCCCTTTAAATTTGCATCTTGCGGATTCCACTATAAAGAAACCTATGGGAAGGATTAATGATGTTCTTATTGTTGCAAATAGGAATTATGTGCCCGTAGATTTCATTGTTCTTGATATAGATTGCAATCCTACATGTCCTATTATTCTTGGTAGACCTTTCCTTAGAACGATTGGTGCAATTATTGATATGAAGGAAGGAAATATTAGATTCCAATTTCCATTAAGGAAAGTCATGGAGCACTTTCCTAGAAAGAAAATAAAATTACCATATGAATCTATTATGAGAGCTACTTATGGATTGCATACCAAAGATGACAATACCTATATCTATTGCGTTATGCCTAGCTAGGGGCGTTAAACAATAGCGCTTGTTGGGAGGCAACCTAATTTTATTTTTATTCTTTTGTTTTTGCTTCTGTTTTTGAGTGTTTTACACATTATTACCTCTGTAGTAATTGTGTTTTCTTGTTTAAATTAGTGTTTGAGCTAAGTAAGACCTTTGGGATGGTCTACGGTGTTTGTGATTTGATTTTGCTGAAAAACAGAAACTTTTGCTCTCAGTCCAGGAATTTTTTAAATTCACTGGAACTTGATTTTGATCTGAACTTTTTACACAAGATTGATATACAAATTTCCCTGATTTTACTAATTTTTCAGAATTTTTGGAGTTACACAAGTATTCGAAGTTTATAGATTGCTACAGACTGTTCTGTTTTAGACAGATTCTGTTTTCTTTGTGTTGTTTGCTTATTTTGATGTATCTATGGGTTGTATCGGGGGGTATGAACCATGGAGAAGTTGGAATACAGTAGATATTACACCAATATAAATAAATAATGAGTTCACAACAGTACCTAAAGTGGTGATTTATTTTTCTTATACTAACGGATCTCATAAGTTTTCTGTTGAGTTTTGTGTTGTGAAGTTTTCAAGTTTTGGGTAAAGATTTGATGGACTATGGAATAAGGAGTAGCAAGAGCCTAAGCTTGGGGATGCCCAAGGCACCCCAAGCCATATTCAAGGATACCAAAGAGACTAAGCTTGGGGATGCCCCGGAAGGCATCCCCTCTTTTGTCTTCAATCCATCGGTAAATTTACTTGAGGCTATATTTTTATTCACCACATGATAGGTGTTTTACTTGGAGCGTCTTGTATGATATGAGTCTTTGATTTTTAGTTTGCCACAATCATCCTTGCTGCACACATCTTTTGAGGGGGACACGCATTAATCGTGAATTTATTAGAATACTCTATGTGCTTCACTTATATCTTTTGAGCTAGGCAATGTTGCTCTAGTACTTCACTTATATCTTTTTAGAGCACGGTGGTGTTTTATTTTATAGAAATTATTGAACTCTCATACCTCACTTATATTATTTTTAGAGTCTTTAAATATCATGGTAATTGGTTTAGGTTATGAATTTAGTCCTAATATAATGGGCATCCAAGAGGGATATAATAAAAACTTTCATATTAAGTGCATTGAATACTATGAGAAGTTTGATTCCTTGCATATAGTTTTGAGATATAAAGATGGTAATATGAGAGTCATGCTAGTGAGTAATTGTGAATTGGAAGAAATACTTGTGTTAAAGTTTGTGATTCCCGTAGCATGCACGTATGGTGAACCGTTATGTAACGAAGTCGGAGCATGATTTGTTTAATGATTGTCAACCTTTGTGTGAGGGTCGGGAGCGCGCGATGGTTAACTCCTACCAACCTATCCCCTAGGAGCATGCGTCTAATACTTTGCTTCGATAACTAATAGACTTTTTCAATAAGTATGTGAGTTCTTTATGACTAATGTTGAGTCCATGGATTATACGCACTCTCACCCTTCCACCTTTGCTAGCCTCTCTAGTACCGCACAACTTTCGCCGGTGCATTAAACCCACTTTCCTCAAAACAGCCACCATACCTACCTATTATGGCATTTCCATAGCCATTCCGAGATATATTGCCATGCAACTTCCACCGTTCCGTTTTTCATGACACGCACCATCACTTTCACTTTGCATCTAGAGTCATATTTTGTTCTAGGTATTGAGTTGTAATTTTTGAGTTGTAAGTAAATAAAAGTGTGATGATTTTCATTATTAGAGCATTGTCCCGTGAGAGAAAAGGATGATGGAAGCTATGACTCCCTCACAAGTTGGGATGAGTCTCCGGACTTTACAAATAATAAAAGAGGCCAGCGAAGCCCAATAAATAAATAAAAAAAGAGGCCAAAGATGCCCACCAAAATAAATAAAAAAGAAACAAATGAGAGAAAGAGAGAAGGGACAATGCTACTATCTTTTTCCACACTTGTGCTTCAAAGTAGCACCATGATCTTCATGATAGAGAGTCTCCTATTTTGTCACTTTCATATAACTAGTGGAATTTTTCATCATATGCACAACCACTTAGTTTTCTTTTTGAGCTTTCATACACTTATAGCTCTAGTGCATTCGTTGCATGGCAATCCCTACTCACTCACATTGATATCTATTGATGGGCATCTCCATAGCCCGTTGATACGCCTAGTTGATGTGAGACTATCTTCTCCTTTTCCTCAAAACCTCCACCATATTCTATTCCACCTATAGTGCTATATCCATGGCTCATGCTCATGTATTGCGTGAGAGTTGAAAAGGTTTGAGAACATAAAAGGTGTGAAACAATTGCTTGACTTGTCATCGGGGTTGTACATGATTTGGATACTTTATGTGGGGAAGATGGAGCATAGCCAGACCATATGATTTTGTAGGGATAACTTTCCAAGGCCATGTTATTTCGAAAGGACACAATTGCCTTGTTAGTATGCTTGAAGTATTACCGTTTTTATGTCAATATTAGACTTTTGTGTTGAATCTTATGGATCTGAATATTCATGCCACAATAAAGAATATTACATGGATAAATATGCTAGGTAGCATTCCACATCAAAAATTCTGTTTTTATCATCTACCTACTCGAGGACGAGCAGGAATTAAGCTTGGGGATGCTTGATACGTCTCCAACGTATCTATAATTTTTGATTGTTCCATGCTATTATATTATCTGTTTTGGATGTTTTATATGCATTAATATGCTATTTTATATTATTTTTGGGACTAACCTATTAATCTAGGGCCTAGTGCCAGTTTCTGTTTTTTCCTTGTTTTTGAGTATTGCAGATAAGGAATATTAAACGGAGTCCAAACGGAATAAAATCTTCGGAATATGATTTTTCTTGGACCAGAAGAAACCCAGCAGACTTGGAGACAAAGGCAGGAGACCTGTCGTGGAGTCACAAGCCACCAGGGCGCGCCCTAGGGGGGGCGCGTCCCCTGGCTTGTGGCCCCATGGCAGCCCTCCTAACCCTATTCTTCGGCCTATAAATTCCCAAATATTCCCTGGATACCAAAAAGAGCCACGAAAATACTTTTCCGCCGCCGGAAGCCTCTGTTCCCGTGAGATCCAATCTTGGAGCCTTTTCCGGTATTCTGCCGGAGGGGGATTCGATCACGGAGGGCATCTACATCAACTCCATTGCCCCTCCGATGATGCGTGAGTAGTTTACCACAGACCTTCGGGTCCATAGCTAGTAGCTAGATGGCTTCTTCTCTCTCTTTGTTCTTCAATACCATGTTCTTCATGATCTTCATGGAGATCTATCCGATGTAATACTCTTTTGCGGTGTGTTTGTCGAGATCCGATGAATTGTGGGTTTATGATCAGCTTATCTATGAATATTATTTGAATCTTCTCTGAATTCTTATATGCATGATTTCATATCTTTGCAAGTCTCTTCGAGTTATTGGTTTGGTTTGGCCAACTAGATTGGTAATTCTTGCAATGGGAGAAGTGCTTAGTTTTGGGTTCAATCTTGCGGTGTCCTCACCTAGTGACAAAGTAGGGGTAGCGAGGCACATATTTGTATTGTTTCCATCGAGGATAAAAAGATGGGGTTTTCATCATATTGCTTGAGTTTATCCTTCTACATCATGTCATCTTACCTAATGCGTTACTCTGTTCTTCATGAACTTAATACTCTAGATGCAGGCAGGAGTCGGTCGATGTGTGGAGTAATAGTAGTAGATGCAGAATCGTTTCGGTCTACTTGACACAGACGTGATGCCTATATGCATAATCATTGCCTTGGATATCGTCATAACTATGCGCTTTTCTATCAATTGCTCGACAGTAATTTGTTCACCCACCGTATTATTTTCCTTCATGAGAGAAGCCTCTAGTGAAACCTATGGCCCCCGGGTCTATTTTCCATATTATATTTTCAGATCTATAAACCAAAAATACCAAAAATACTTCGCTGCATTATTTTTACTTTTGTTTTACTTTACGATCTACAATCTTTTATATCTATCTCTATCAGATCTCATCCTTGCAAATAACCATGAAGGAATTGACAACCCCTTTTAGTGTTGGGTGTAAGAGTTTGATTGTTTGTGTAGGTGCGAAGATTGGGGACTTGCTTGTATCTCCTACTGGATTGATACCTTGGTTCTCAACAACTGAGGGAAATACTTATCTACTTTGCTGCATCACCCTTTCCTCTTCAAGGGAAAACCAACGCAAGCTCAAGAAGTAGCAGACATCTAGAGAGATTCCAGCTTCTGAGAAGAACAAGGGATCTACCTCCAGAGATGCTGAGGAGGATGCTATGTCTGCCTTGATGAAGCTAAGGCTACACCTTCTAGAGCATAATGTCAGCCACTTGCTAGCTGAGGATATGAAGAAGAGGAAGGACTCGGGTTTGAGAGAGTGGAGAGCTATTGATCCATATTCACAGAGGAGGAAGACTGCTGTGGACTACAGGTTCTATACAAAAGAACAGCAAGACTTCTATGAAACAATTTTGCTTCACAAGAGCCCTGTTGTGAGTGATATGAGATATGTGGACTGGAAGTACATCAAGGAAAATGAGGATTACTTCCCGAGTGTGCAAGACAACTTTCATTGCATTGGACTTGATAAGTTTGTTGGTAAGGAGTTTACTGCCTGGAATGATGAAATGATCATGCAATTCTACTCCACTACTCATTTCTATGGAGATGGTAGAATTGTATGGATGACTGAAGGTGCAAGGTATGAATCCACAATTGAGGAGTGGGCTGCCATCTTAGGAGTCCCAGAGGTGGAAGATGGTGACATTGATGTATACAATGAGCCCAAGGCAAGCCACAATGCCATGAAGAACATGTACAATCAGATTCCTGCTGCACATCTGAAGTCTCACAAGCTAGGATCTATCTATTTCCTCCAGGTTGGTCTACGCACGATCAACACTATCTTACGACATACCTTGATGCCTAAGTCTGGAGATGAGAAGATGATAAGAGGCTACTCCATCAACATGCTGCTCCATCTTGATCAACATACGAGATTCAGAGTGATGGATCTGATTGTGGAGACTGTGAAGAGGGTTGATGCTGATCAGAAGCGCTCATGTTGCTATGCACCCTATATTCATATGCTTATCAACTCCAAGTTGGAGAAGCACATATTTGCACTTGACCGACCACATTTGCCACTTTTGCCAGAGCTAGAAGACAACGTTGTGGTGATGGACCCAGACCATCCCACCTCAGCTACAGCACAGGCACATGCAGAGGCAGCCAGAGACTCCAGTTCTCAGGTGCCAAGGTCTAGGAGTGAGCAGATGGATCTCCTACTTAGCTCTGTGCTCAGCATGCAGAAGGACATCAAGAACATATTGAAGAACCAGGAGAGCCTCTCGAGGATTGTTGACACCAAACTCCATATTCTCAACAACAAGGTGGATGAGCTCACAGTGACTGTGAATGAGCTCAAGAAGGAAGTTGATGGCGTGCCCAGTCCCCACACTACTGATGATGATGAGGATAGTCCACCTCTTCGGACAGCCACTCAATTCAGGACTCAGCCCAGATCTGCTACAGTGCCAGCTCCAGAGTCTCGACCTTCTTCATCAGCACATACTTCAGCTCCTCCAGCACCTCCAGTTGCTACTCTGACTCCGTCCATGACGTCTGCAGAAGTCTTCGTTGATGCCATTCTCTTGACTCCTTGATCGACCAGCGGAGGAGATCAGCCCCAGAAGAGCGCTTAGTTATATACCTTTGAACTTTTTGGTAACTTGTTGCCAAAGGGGGAGAAGAAGTATATAGATCTTTAGGCTTAGAGAGAGAGAGCGTTGCTTTTTATCGCTTTTCAAAAACATTGATAACTTTTGGTTGGTTTGCTTGTGTTAAACTTTGTTGGTGTTTGATCATACACTTGATGTGTATTGCTACTATTTCCTATCCTTGTGATGCTTATGAAATGATCATTCACCTTTACTTGATTGTGTTGTGCTATGATATTCATTCTTATTATTCTTGCACACCACCAAGTTGTATGTGACATGAAAGAGTGCCCCATGTACCTAATCGATTGTGCATTTGCATTCAAATGCAAATTCAAAATAATGCACAAATTTAGGGGGAGCTCTTGCTTATCACATACTTCTCAAAGCGACGATTATATTCATTGATTATATCATATGTCGAAGCTTTGATCTATATGTTGTCATCAATTACCAAAAAGGGGGAGATTGAAAGCACATTTGCTCCCTTGGTGGTTTTGGTAATTAATAACAACATATATATCATTGAACTAATGTTTCCACTAAGTATATTTCAGGAAAATTTCATTGATGTTTTGGCAAAAGGATTGTGGAGAAACCCCTAGATGCAAGGAAATGGATTGGCAAAGCTTCAAGCAAGAGGACACTACATTTTACTTTGTGAGAAATCACTTTGAGTCCATAGGAAAGCCAATACTATTAAAAGGGGGTAAGGTACTGTTGGTGAATAAGATGCTCCATGTGCACAAGTGATAGTCACCAAAAACACCCACAAACTCTTCCACAAAAGTCTGTCCAAGCCTATCATGAAAATCGGTGCTACCAACAATTTTCACTCGGTCCCACCGATTCCCAAACTCAGACAAACCCATGCCAAACCCTAGCCCTTCGGTGCAACCTATTCTGCATCGGTGCCACCGAGTTCAGCTTGCCAACTTTCTGTTACCTCGTTTCCTAAAATCGGTCTTACCGAGTTTTTTGGATCGGCGTCACCGAGTTGTGCAATCTGACCGTTGGTCACCTTCTCGGTACCACCGAGATTTATGTATCGGTCTCACCGAGATTCAAAAGTTGCCACCTTTGGAGCAACTCGGTACCACCGAGTTTTATACTTCTGGGTCACCAAGTTGGTCACTTTAGGTGTAACGGTTGGATTTTTGGGGATGCCTATATATACCCCTTCACCACCACCCACTCGAAAAAGAAGCACTCAGAACTATTCCATACTTGTCCTATCCAATTTTCTGAGAGAGAGCCACCTACTCATGTGTTGAGATCAAGCTATTCCATTCCTACCATATGAATCTTGATCTCTAGCCTCCCCAAGTTGCTTTCCACCAAATCAATCTCTTCCACCAAAGCCAAATCTGTGAGAGAGTGATTGTGTTTTGAGGAGTCTATCATCTTGAAGCACAAGAGCAAGGAGTTCATCGACATTACCGAGCCTATTACCTTTTGGAGGGTGGTGCCTCCTAGATTGGTTAGGTGTCGCTTGGGAGCCTCCTACTTCGTGTTGTGGAGTTGAACCAAGAAGTTTGTACGGGTAAGGAGATCGCCTACTTCGTGAAGATCTACCCATAGTGAGGCTAGTCCTTCGTGGACGGAAGCCGTTATGGAATAGTCAAGGTTGCTACTTCGTGGACCCTTATGGGTGGAGCCCTCCATGGACTCTCGCGACCGTTACCCTCCGTGGGTTGAAGACTCCATAAATGTGGACGTACGATAGCACCACCTATCTGAACCACGGGAAAAATCTTCGTGTCTTCAAATTGCGTTTGATCTTCCTTCCTACCCTCTACTACATATGATTGTTGTTACTTTCCACTGCTATACTCTTAGACATGCATGTGCAGGGTGTACTTGAATTGCTATAATTGCTAAAATCAGCCAACACTTAAAAATTGGGAAAAGGTAGAATTTTTATTTGCTCAAGTAGTCTAATCACCCCCCTCTAGACATACTTTCGATCCTACACCGGGAGATGACTTGCCAGATAAGGCAAGGCGATTTAGAGATAAGGTCGGTTACTAGATGTAACCCGGCCCGGACTCTTGTAAGCCCAGGGCCTCGACCTGTGTATATAAAGGCGGGTTCCCTGGGCGGCTTAAGGGATGAAACCTTTGATCGAGTGCTAGGTCAAGCGAGTCCGCTCCCTTGTAATCGATACCCAAGCAATACAACTGAAAGCAGGACGTAGGCTGTTACCTCCTTCGAGAGGGGCCGAACCTGGGTAAACCTGTGTCTTTCGTCCCGACCAACCCCTTCGAGTTAACCGCCGTAGCGATGGCTTCACCCCTAAGTCCTTACACTAGGAAATCTGTCGTGTTAAAACCTCGACAATTGGCGCCCACCATGGGGCTGGTGCATGGTGGTTTGGAGTACTCGAAGGGCTCTTCCCAGGGATCGAGGGATACGCCGTTGGCAGGATGACTAAGAGTCGCCGCGGCAAGCTGTACATCGACGACGCTGGTTGGGTCCCCGAGGCTGACTCAATCAAGTACGGGTACTGGGTCCCCTTCGGCGGAATTCACGTTTTCATCGGGAAGATTGGCGGATCTAAGCCCGGGCCGAACATCTGCACCAACCTCGTCGAGTCGGCCCGGCATGCGCAACCCGCCCGGATTCAACCCGGCCGGAGGCACATCTTCGTCGGTTTCACCCAAGGCGCGGAGCTCATGGAAGATTCCATGTCAGGAGATGAGACCCTTGTCTGCTCAGAGGATGGATCAATTTACCAGCTTCATGACGGCGGGCTTGGGGGCTATTCTGATGGTGACAGTATTCCGGAGCCCTACGAGCCGCCGAGCCAAGCCGCCATCTTCATGGCAGGCACGGCGCCGGCTGTCAACAGCACGGTGGCTGGAGCAGCTGGATCTGCTGGGGCGGCTGCTGGCGCGTCAGGGTCCGGCTCAGCAAGGCCACCGGCTCAGGTGCTGCTGGATTTGATGAACGAGTTGACAACTCTGATGGGGACCGAGGTCACAACTGAGAATCAAGCAACCCGCAATGCAGAGATTGCGAGGTTGAAAGACCAGATGACCAGGGACCAGGAGGATATCAATGCATTGCAGGCTCAGATGGATGCTGAGTCGGAGCGCCTGAAGGCGGAAGCTCTTTGCCTCAATTTGGATCAACAAGCCTCAGAAGCAATCTTTCGGATGAGGCATCAAACACGCCTACCAGAGCAATATGAGCCCAGGAATCTTTTCAACACCCCAGGAGAAGGACCGAATGTGCCACTAACCATGACCCGGACGGCGGAGGTGCCTGGGAATAGGGCGGCGATTCAGCATCGGCAGCCAGACCCGCCCCGCAGGAACCAGACCCCGCCGCAACGTTTTTTGACACCACCTGGTCATTATTCTAACCCGGTGGAGAACATGGTAGCAGCAGCTGCCAGACTCAATGCGCTCCCCCTCATTGATGGGACACCCTTCGCTGAAGAGGCCCGGAACGCCATTGGGTATTTACAGACAGTAGTGGCTCAGCAGGAGAAATATACTTACAGCCGGAGTCGTGTGCATTCGATCCCCATCCCAAGCCGCAGTTATAGCCGGCGTTTGGAGTCGCCGGCGGTTTCCAGTAGCGAGCGGCGTCGAAACCCGCCCTATGATAGCCCACCCGTCGTCGATGCTCAGGCGATCGTGGATAATGCCAGGGCTCAGCGTGAGGCGGCGGCCGCGGCGGCTTATCAAGAGCCACCCCCGGTGACCCCTTCAGCTTCGGTAGGAGCCGGAGTCACGTCCAGGGCCGTTGGAGTGCCGTGCTTAGTACCGGCTCTATGAAACGAGCGCCTTCCGAAGGATTTTAAGGGTCCGCGCAAGGTGCCTAACTACACAGCTGATCTGCCTCGAGAAGCGTGGATCGAGAGTTACGAGCTAGCCATGGAGATGTTGGACGTCAGCGATGCAGTCTGTGCTAAGTACTTCATCATGATGTTGGAAGGGCCTACTCGTACATGGTTAAAGGGTCAGCCCCCTAATACCATTAATTCTTGGGCCGAGTTGAAAGCACGGTTTATCAAGAATTTTCAAGGAACGTGCAAACAACCTATGTCGATCGTTGATTTGGATCATTGCGTGCAGCGTGAGGATGAGTCGGCCCATCATTGGGTCCGGCGGGTCTCAACCATTATCCACTCGTCTGATAACATCACGGCGGCTCAGGCGGTTCTGATCCTGGAGAAAAATTGTCATTTTTTGCCCCTTAAGCAGAAGCTGGGACGGCTCAAGCGTTCCTGCCAGGACATGGGTGAGCTCATGGCGGCTCTCACCAAATATGCAGATTCTAACAACACGAAGGACCCTGGTTCTGATGATGAGAAGTCTGCTACGGGTAAAAAGAATGGCAACGGCAAAGGTCAGCAGCAGAATGGGGCAGGAAATAACAACCCAGGAAACGGCGGTAAACGGAAGCATCCAGATGGCGGATCAGATCTGGTGGCCAATACCAACGCTAGGAATAACCGAGGCAAGGGGAACGTTAAGCCGCCTTTTGGCAAGGGCAAGCCGTTCAACATGGAGGCAATGCTTAACGACCCCTGCCCGAAGCACAGTCTTCCCAACAAGCCATCCACTCATGCTTGGAAGGATTGTTATATCAAGCGGGAATTCCGAAATTACAGCCTTAACCAGCATCATGGTAACGGCAATGGACCGCCCGGCGGGTCAGGATCCGGCTCTCATGGGTCCGGTTTTGGTGCCGGCGGCTCAAACTCTGGTTATCAGGGTCAAGGTAACCATGGAGGTCATAATCGGCAGCCTGGCAATGGTGGTCAGCAGCAAAACAATCAATCAGGGTATCAAAGTAACCCAAAGCAGCTTAATGGAGGCCAGTATCACGTCTTCACCACGAGTCTTGATAAGCGTGATCAGAAGGTGTGCAAGAGGGCGGTTAATGCAAGAATGCCGGCTTTTGCGCAATACTTAAAGTGGTCTGAGCACACGATATCATGGAGCAGGGAGGATCACCCGCCGCGAGTTGATAACCCAGGGCACTTGGCCCTTGTGGTAGCCCCTCAGGTAGGAGGTTACAAGTTCACCAAGGTGCTGATGGACGGTGGCAGCAGTATCAACATTTTGTACTATGACACTTTCCGCCAGATGAATTTGACTGATAAGGACCTCAAGCCGTCATCCACGGTCTTTCACGGTGTAGTACCTAGTAAATCGGCATATCCAGTGGGCAAAATTGCCCTTGAGGTGGCCTTTGGTGATGAGTTCATTTACAGGGTAGAGACCTTGTGGTTTGAAGTGGTTAAGATAAAGAGCCCATATCATGCTCTGTTTGGACGGCCGATTTATGCTAAATTCATGGCTCGGCCCTGTTATGTTTACTTGCAGCTCAAGATGTCAGGTTTGAAGGGGACGATCACGGTGCATGGTGATCGGAAAATTGCTCTTGAGTGCGAGGAAGGCGATGTTGCGTATGCAGAGTCAAGTTGTGCTGAGGCGGAGCTCAAATTCTATAAAGATAATGTTGACCCGGCAGATATGACCCCGTTGAAGAAGCCCAGCACAGAGTTTGACCCGCCCCTGAAGTTTGTGGCAGAGGATACCAAGTTGGTGGATTTTGTTCCTGGTGACTCATCGCAGCAGTTCACTATAGGGGCTAATATGGACCCCAAATAGGAAAGCGTGCTCATCGAATTCATCCGTGAGAATCGGGACATCTTTGCATGGAAGCTTTCTGACATGCCAGGTGTACCGAGAGAATTCGCTGAGCACCACCTTAATGTGGATCCCAAGTTTAAGCCAGTCAAGCAATTCCTTCGTCATTTCAATGAAGAGCGGCGTAAAGCTATTGGAGAAGAAGTAGCCCGGCTCTTAGCAGCTGGATTTATTGTGAAGGTTTTTCACCCGGAGTGGTTGGCTAACCCCATGCTCGTCCTTAAAAAGAACGGCATGTGGCGCATGTGTGTGGATTACACAGATCTCAACAAGGCGTGTCCGGTTGATCCATTTGCTCTCCCCTGTATCGACCAGATCATTGATGCAACGACGGGTTGTGAGAGTTTATGTTTCCTGGATGCTTATTCGGGTTATCATCAGATCAAGATGGCAGTTAAAGACCAAGAGAAGACATCCTTCATAACACCTTTTGGGGCTTTCTGCTATGTGTCTATGCCTTTTGGGCTCAAAAGTGCTCAGGCGACTTATCAACATTGTGTACAGAATTGCCTTCATGGTCAGATCGGACGCAATGTTCATGCTTATGTGGATGATATTATGGTCAAGTCAAGGAAGAAGGAGACTCTGCTTGATGATTTGAAGGAAACTTTTGATAACCTGCGGGTTTACAAGATGATGCTTAACCCGGCTAAGTGTGTTTTTGGTGTGCCTGCAGGCAAGCTCCTGGGATTGTTGGTCTCAGAGCGGGGCATTGAGGCTAACCCAGATAAAATAAAGGCTATCACTTCATTATCTAAGCCAGCGTGCATTAATGACGTCCAGCGCTTGGCGGCTCATATTACCGCTTTAAGCCGGTTCATAAGCTGCCTGGGCGAGAAGGCTATCCCTTTATATCAGATGATGAAGAAGACAGATGATTTTGTCTGGAGTGATGCTGCCAATGATGCGTTTGAGGCGCTCAAAAAACAGTTAGTTGAGCCGCCTATCTTGGCCGCTCCCGTTGTCGGTTCTATATCCGGCATATCTCGTAGTAGGGGTCCTAAGCTAGGCATCTTGGAGCGATGGTAACATGGACACAGGATTTTACCCAGGTTCGGGCTCTCTCAAGGAGATAATACCCTACGTCATGCTTTTGATTGTATTGATATGGGGATAGTACATAGTACAGGTATCTACCACGAGATTGTTGTAATGAATATGAGATTGTCTATTGACTAGCCTGGCCTCGGTTTATATAATGCACCATAGGCCTAGGGTTTAGAGGAGTCCTTGTCTTGTGCACCAAGTCTTGTGGAATCTCCCTTGTATGCATCATGGGCTGCCTGAAGTTGCCCATTAGTGAATTACCCTGGGGGTCCTCGGCCCGACCCACTGGTCGGGAGACGATGTGGTGAGTACCCCCTAGTCCAGGACACCGTCAGTAGCCCCCTGAACCGGTCTTGAAGTTGGGGACGCCCCTCGGTTCTTCAAAACAGTTCTTTGTCTTCGGTCGTCGGTCTTGAAAACTGGTTCAACAAATCTTCCCATGTCCGTTCTTGAGGATCGCCGAGCTGAATCCGAAGAGTTCACACGTCTGGCATCCGAGGAGCCCTTTAAGTTTTTGGCCTTTATCGATGCCTTGTTATTTTTTACGCCACACTTCGGGTCTGAAGTGTCTCCCGTGCGGCGGTGTCCTCTTGTGTCCAAGCTCCAACGCCGGACTGCATCCGAGGTGTCTTTTTTACATCCGAGCCCCAACGTCGGACTGTGTCCGAGCTCCAACACCGGATTGTATCCGAGGTATCGTTTTGCAGCCGAGCTCCAATGCCAGTATGCATCCGAGGTGTCATAGATTACCTCCATCTTGAAAAGGTTGAAGGAGTTCAACCGAGCTTAATGCCGAAAATGCCCTTTATGGAGCCAGCCACTTGCATCCAAGCTTTATGCCGGACTGCTTCCGAAGCGTCTTCGATCTTGAGCTTTATGCCGGACTGCTTCCGAGCTCCAACGCCGGACTGCATCCGAGCTCCAACGATGATCATCATCCGAGGTGTCATAAATTACCTCGGTCTTTAAAAAATTGAAGGAATTCAGCCGAGCTTAATGCCGGAAATGCCCTTTATGGAGCCAGCCACTTGCGCCCGAGCTTTATGCCGGACTGCTTTCGAGGTGGTGCACCACCCCGATCGTGGGCTGATTTTTGTGGAATTTAATTTCGATTGGTGCAATTTATTCTCTGACGAGCTGCATAACCAGTAGCCCTCAAGGTGTGTGTCGGTCTAAAACCCGAGATGCACCTGAAGGATAAAATCACTAATCCCAGTAGCCCCCGAGACTTAGGTCGATTTGCGAAATCGGCCTGAGGATCAAGTTCTTGCTCAGCAGCCTACTTTAGGGACACAAACGTGATGTGCAGTAGTTCCCGAGACTCAGGTTGGACACGGATGGTCGAATTAAGGATCGATATTTGTTTGACACAAACTTTGTTACGTTTGACATAATCTATGTGTAATGATTCTATGTATCCAAGTACTTTACATCATCAATGCTTGGATCCGCATTGTACAAGACTTTGTTGACCGACCATCGGCTTCAACCTCCTCGGCTAGTAGACGAGGAGTGTTTTTCCTACTTTATAAAACCTTTATAAGTGCAAAGATTTACGGGAAACAAGGCAATCCGGCCATACGGTTTTATAAACAAAGGTACGCGGAGAGATATGTTATATTACTATGTAAGAAACATCTTCTGGGAAAAATAGTTCGTTTATAAGTTCCTTTTCCCAGGATATCATGTTGACCATGATCGTGAAACCTCAACTCCGATCAATGTGGGAGAAAAATATTGAGGATTTAGTTCGAAGAATGTTCCCGAACTCTGTGGTCTTTAATGAACCTAAATTTTCACTTCCGTCGTTGCCGACCAATTATATTCTTAAGATGGCTAGCTTTCGGCTTCACCCGGTCTGAGGTACTAACCCGGATGACCCGGAAGTAACAATCATAGAGGTGCTCCCTTTACCCCCTAGCCGAACAATCGGGAACGTAGGGGGAAAGCACAGGAGCCAGGCAACCAGCTTGCCCAAAATCTTAAGTCAAATTGATGCATATCTATAGCTTTATAACGATCACTATGGAAGGCAACTTTCGTATATTAAATACAAACGCTGATGATATGTTGGGCTCTCCAGGAGTCCCGATGTATCTATGCCGAGGTGCCACAAGGAACCCTCGGTATGGTTTATTTTGACTCCGTCGCGACTGTTTATAATCTGAAAGTGGCCAATCGTCGGCTTCCACCCCTTTGTAGATGCTACGCAGGATGTTTCCGAACAAACAAGACAACCCTTAGCCGACGTCTCGGTACCCGGAGGCGGTTGTGTTAGTGGAAACGAGGCAATCAGATATTCAGGCTTTATAACTTTCACTTAGTCATAGGAGCATATGTTGGGGGGCAACTTAACAGCCCCTGGTATACGTCGACTCCTCGGATATTCGAGTTCGAACCACCCAAAACTTGGCCTTTTCAAGAAAGAGAGGCCCTTCGTTTTACTCGGATAACCTCGATCGGCTATATTTGGTTGAACATCGCCTGCGGTCCGCTGACCAATTTACGCTTGTTGTGACAGTCAGCTTTCGGCTTTCTCCAACTGAGGCACTTAACCAGTTAAACCGGAAGTGACAATCGCAGTGGTTCTCCCTTTACCCCTTAGCCGAACAAAGCGGAAACTTAAGGGGTAAGCACATGAGCCGGGCAGTCCAGCTATAGACCAAAGACACAACTCAAAATCAATGCATATAAATGCGAAGTACCGAGGACATTTTGACGAGGACTGCATGGAGTACCTCCGTGTTTGGTGGGTTCGGTGCTAACCGCAGAACCCCTTTAATATTGCCGAAGCGTGAAATGCATCTGGCGTTCTACTGCGAGAGTTATGCTCGGAAAAACCAAAAAACTTATGCAAAAAACTTTATGTTTAGATAAAAGAAAATTGTGCCAATCCAAAATTGGTCTAAAATTTAATTTGTGCTTCGGTCGTTCTTTAACATGATACATCCAATCTCCGGACTCCAATCGGGTCAGCCTTTGGCTTCAACCTCCATATCCCGAAGGCGGAGTGTTTCTCCGAGGCCTGTTAGCAAACTAAACTTGACCGACTTTAGAAAGAAACCAGGCTATCCGGCTATTGACCACACACTTGTGTCGGAAAAAGGAGTAGTAAAAAAAGACTTTGCAACGACCAAGAAGGAAACACATTTATTATAAAACAGCTCATACAAATTAAAGAGCCCCCGGTTAAATCGGGTAAAGACATTTTAGCAAACAAAGTTTTTAACAAACATTTTTTTTGTTTAACAAGAAATATAATGTTTGGTTGAACCGAACAAAAAGTAAAATTTCAAAGAGAGCTGAGCACGAAAACGACTTAGCTGGTTAATGTGCTCGGTGCGGTCCGGGGTTGTGGTGGGACAAGAAGTAGTCCTCGGCTTGGGCGAAGTCCCAGCTCCCAGGCCCGAGGTAATCGTGCGAAGAGCTCGGGTCGAGAAGTGGCAACGCAACACGGTTGCTGCGACGAGGCGAAGCCCCCGGTCCAGCCGAGGAGCGAAGAGCGTGACGGCGAAGCCCCAGTTATAATGGGAAAAGGAAGTGTTTTTAAAAAACAAACTTTTCTATTTAATACAAGTAAAATGTTTGGTCGAACCTAACAAAAATTGAAAATTGAAAAAAAGTTGAGCATGAAAGCGACTTAGCTGGTTAATGTGCTCGGTGTTGATGACGCGGGCCAAGCTTGCGACAGGTCAAGGTCCCAGCCCTCAAGCCGGGGCCCGAGGTGCCCGAGCGAAGAGGTCGGCTAGACCGGGGGCCGATGTGGCGAGGTGAAGCCCCCGGTCCAGCCGAGGTGATGAAGTTGGTCGGCTGGTGACGCCGAAGTCCCGACAGTAGGTTGATGAAGAGATGGTGAAGCCCCCGGTCTAGCCGAGGTGATGAAGCTGATCGGCTGGTGACGCCGAAGTCCCATGCTAGACGAGGTGTGGAAGCAGGTCGGCATGGTGGATGTCGGCTTGAAGAAGCGACAGCGCGGTGATGCCGATGCAGGTCAGAATTTGTGAAGCGGTCAATGCTGGCTTGAGAAGTGACCGTGCGGCGATGCCGGCGCGCCCGACCCGTGCAATCCGTGGGGCGACGATCTTGTCTTGATGATTATTTGTCCCTCATGATACCGAACTCTTGGTCGGCTCGCCGAGGTGATGGTCCGAGGTGGTCGTCGTCGGCTCGACGGAGCGACGACGCAGTCGATGTTGGCGCGGGTCGGTAGCCATGGAGCAACGTGGTCGGGCCGGTTTGACATCGGCGCGACGATAAGGATCGCCTCGGAAAAGACTCAAAATTTGTGGGCACGTGTTTGAAAACAACACACAATACCCTAGAAAAAAAATTCCTCAAAAAGGATGTTCAATATCCCGTTCATAAAGAAAGATGAATTCGGGTCGGATTCGTTTTTGCGCAGAAAACAGATCGGAAAATTTATGCACTCATCGGACGTTTCCCGGAGTTTTAACGGTCGGATCGAACTGAAATTTTGAGGGGTGATCGGTATGTGAATTATGCAGCCCATGAATGGTGGGATCTCCCAAACGATGTCCGAGCTAGAAGCTGGACACCTCGCCCTAAACTCATCCAGATTCCCGTCCAGATTCGACAGGGCTCCGGTAGATCGGAGATTGCCGGAGATTCCTTATTCCGAATATGACAAAATTTTACAGGATTGTTGTAGGATCAATTCCGCACAATTCCACCGAAGCAATCATCAAAGCGACGCTCGAGGAGGCGGGGACGACGAACACGGATCCGCTGTCCAGAAAAACGGCACTGTCGCCTGAGGACGATGTTAACATCGAGCCCCCGAGTTCCATGTATGATTCCCCCATGATCTTGGTAGAGATCAGAGTTGATGATGATGAAAGTATCCGTCCGATCTTGATGATCTGACGCGGAGCGCAGTCCTCGGTCCAGCCAAGGTGGCCAGTCGAGCTGGTGAAGAAGATGCCGACGTCGACGATAAAGCTCGGTTCCGACGCGATGATCACGCCGGAGATGATCTGAATTCCCATCGCACCGCGGCGACTCCCAGCAGGCTCTCAATGAAAGCACCAATGTCGGTTCTATATCCGGCATATCTCGTAGTAGGGGTCCTAAGCTAGGCGTCTTGGAGCGATGGTAACATGCACATGGGATTTTACCCAGGTTCGGGCTCTCTCAAGGAGATAATACCCTACGCCCTGCTTTTGATTGTATTGATATGGGATTAGTACATAGTACAGGTATCTACCACTAGATTGTTGTAATGAATATCAGATTGTCTATTGACTAGCCTGGCCTCGGTTTATATAATGCACCGTAGGCCTAGGGTTTAGAGGAGTCCTTGTCTTGTGCGCCAAGTCGTGTGGAATCTCCCTTGTATGCATCATGGGCTGCCCGAAGTGGCCCATTAGTGAATTACCCTGGGGGTCCTCGGCCCGACCCACTGGTTGGGAGACGACGTGGTGAGTACCCCCTAATCCAGGACACCATCACCCGTGGAAAAAGAGCATTGCTCCTCTACGTGGCGGCTAATAACAAGGCCGTCAGCGCGGCAGTTGTTGTGGAGCGCAAGGAGGCAGGCAAAGAGTACCCCGGTCCAGAGGCCGGTTTACTATGTCAGCGAGGTTTTGACAGAATCCAAACAAAGATACCCTCATTGGCAAAAGCTGGTGTTTGGAGTGTTCATGGCGAATCGCAAGCTGAAGCATTATTTCCTTGGACATCCAAACATGGTGGTCAGCTCTGTTCCTTTGGGAGATATCATTCAAAATAGAGAAGCCACCGGTAGGATTGCTAAGTGGGCAATTGAGCTTGGGCCTCTTAATTTGAGGTATGTGCCTTGAACAGCTGTCAAGTCTCAAGCCCTGGTGGATTTTATCAATGACTGGACGGAGTGTCAAGCACCTGAGGAGAAGCCGGATAATACATATTGGACAATTCACTTTGATGGATCCAGACAATTGGAAGGCTCGGGGGCTGGAGTTGTTTTGACTTCCCCTAGAGGTGACAAATTTTGTTATGTATTAAGGCTAATGTTTCCTTGTACTAACAATGCAGCAGAGTATGAAGCCTTGCTTCATGGGCTCCGTGTAGCCAAGGAGATGAACTTGAGCCGGGTCAGATGTCTAGGCGACTCAGAGCTGGTGGCCCAACAAGTTTCGGGTACGTGGGATTCTAAAGACCCTCCTATGGCGGCTTATCGCCAGGCGGTTGACATCATTGCCGGTCACTTCAAAGGTTATCAGGTGGATCATATTGATCGTCGGAAGAATGAGGCGGCTGATGCATTGTCACGACTTGGGTCTCAGCATAAGCCGGTGCCGCCTGATGTGTTCTTGGACGTATTGCATCACCCGTCAGTCAAATTACCTTCTGAGGAGGATCTTGCTATACCTGACCCGGAAGGACAATTGGTGGCGGCTCTCTGTGCTATTCCTGATTGGACGCTGCCTTATTTGGCATATCTGACTCGTGGCGAGTTACCCGAGGACGAGACTTTGGCGCGGCAAATTATGAGGCGGTCCAAGTCCATGACTAGTCAATGGCGAGTTGTACAGGTGCAGCGTTACTGGCGTTTTTCAACGCCGTGTTTCTCCTGAGGAGGGCCATGAAATCTTGCAAGAGATACATGCCGACGACTACGGTCATCACGTCGGGTCAAAATCTTTGGTGGCCAAGGCTTTTCGGCATGGTTTTTACTGGTTGACAGCTCATGCAGATGCAGAAGATTTGGTCAGTAAATGTGATGGGTGTCAGAAATTTGGACGACGTGCCCATGTGCCGGCTCAAGAGTTGTGGATGATTCCAATCACCTGGCCGTTTGCGGTCTGGGGGATTGATATGGTTGGACCGTTTAAGAGGTCCAAAGATAAGAAGACCCACCTCTTGGTGGCGGTTGATAAATTTACCAAGTGGGTTGAGGCAGAGCCGGTCAGCAAGTGCGACGCAGCAACGGCAGTTCAGTTTGTCAAAAAGCTGATTTTTCGTTTTGGTTACCCTCACAGTATCATTACTGACAATGGTACAAATCTGTCCAAGGGGGCTATGAAAGAGTTCTGCGACAGTGAACACATCCACCTCGATGTCTCCTCCGTGGCTCATCCACAGTCTAATGGTCAAGCAGAGTGTGCTAACCAGGAAATTTTGAGAGGGATAAAACCCCGGCTTATGGTTCCTTTGGAGCGAACGCCGGGTTGTTGGGTGGAGGAATTACCTTCAGTTCTTTGGAGCATCAGAACCACCCCCAACAGATCAACAGGCTACACGCCTTTCTTCATGGTTTATGGCGCAGAAGTTGTTCTCCCCAGTGATATCCGTCATGACTCGCCCAGGGTGGCGGCTTACGTTGAAACTGAAAATGAGATGGCGCGTCAGGACGCATTGGATGCCTTGGATGAAGAGCGGGATCTTGCAGCAGCACGGTCGCTGATTTACCAGCAAGATCTGTGTCGCTATCATAGCCGCAGAGTCAAGACCCGGACGTTCAAGAAGGCGACTTAGTGCTCCGTCTGATTCAAGACCAGACAGATATGCATAACTTATCACCTCCCTAGGAAGGACCATTTGTGATCAACAGAAATCTTAACAATGGTTCATATTATCTCATTGATGTGCGCGAGAGCGACAAGCCACGCACTTCTGGGGAGGAGACTGTTGGAAATATGCCCTAGAGGCAATAATAAATTGGTTATTATTATATTTCCTTGTTCGTGATAATCGTTTATTATCCATGCTATAATTGTATTGATTGGAAACTCAAATACATGTGTGGGTACATAGACAACACTGTGTCCCTAATATGCCTCTAGTTAACTAGTTCGTTGATCAAAGATGGTCAAGGTTTCCTAGCCATAGACATGAGATGTCATTTGATAACGGGATCAAATCATTAGGAGAATGATGTGATGGACAAGACCCAAACTATAAACATAGCATATGATCGTGTCAGTTTATTGCTATAGTTTTCTGCATGTCAAGTATATGTTCCTATGACCATGAGATCATGCAACTCACTGACACCGGAGGAATACCTTGTGTGTATCAAACGTCACAACGTAACTGGGTGACTATAAAGATTCTCTACAGGTATCTCCGAGGGTGTCTGTTGAGTGGGCATGGATCAAGACTGGGATTTGTTACTCCGTGTGACGGAGAGGTATCTCAGGGCCCACTCGGTAATACAACATCACAATAAGCCTTGCAAGCAATGTGACTAAGTGTTAGCCACGGGATCTTGTATTAAGTAATGAGTAAAGAGACTTGCCGGTAACGAGATTGAACTAGGTATAGAGATACCGACGATCGAATCTCGGGCAAGTAACATACCGAAGAACAAAGGGAACAGCGTACGGGATTAACTGAATCCTTGACATAGAGGTTCAACCGATAAAGATTTTCATAGAATATGTAGGAACCAATATGGGCATCCAGGTCCCGCTATTGGTTATTGACCGTGGAGGTGTCTCGGTCATGTCTACATAGTTCTCGAACCCGCAGGGTCTGCACACTTAAGGTTCGGTGACGTTTTGGTATAGTAGAGTTATGTATGGTGGTGATCGAAGGTTGTTTGGATTCCCAGATGAGATCCTGGACGTCACGAGGAGCTCCGGAATGGTCCGGAGGTAAAGATTGATATATAGGAAGTCCTGTTTTGGTCACCGGAAAAGTTTCGGGTACTTCGGTAGTGTACCGGGAGTGCCGGGAGGGTATCGGGGGCCATCGGGAGGGGTGTCTCGACCCAAAGGACCTCATGGGCTGTGGGAGGAGTCAAACCAGCCCCTAGTGGGCTGGCCGAACCCCCCACTAAGGCCCATGCGGCTAGGGGTGGGAAAAACCCAAAGGTGGAAAGGTGGAAAGGGTTTCCAAATGGAGAGGAGGAATCCTACTCCTAGTAGGATTGGAGTAGGACTCCTCCACCTCCTATTTCAGCCAACCCTTGAGGGTTTGAGGCTGCCTCCTCCCCTCCCTCCCTCCTATATATACTAGAGGATTTAGAGGGGAGAGCTAACCCTAATTGCCACGTGCTCCATCTACTTCCTCTAGATCGTTTTCTCCTCTAGTCTAATTTCGGCGGTGCTTAGGCAAAGCCCTGCTGGAATAGTTCCACCACCATCGCCGCCGCGCCGTTGCGCTACCGGAGAACTCACCTACCTCTCCGCTCCCTCTTGCTGGATCAAGAAGGCGGAGATCGTCATCGAGCTGTACGTGTGCTGAACGCGGAGGTGCCATCCGTTCGGCGCTAGATCGGAAGAACCGTGATCAGGATCGCGAGACGGTTCGTGATTTGATCACGGGACGGATCGTGATGGGATCGCAGGATTGTTCGTGATTGGATCGCGGGCTAGATCGTGATTGGATCGCGGGACGCTCGGCGATTTGGATCGCGAAGACGTTCGACTACATCAACCGCGTTTCTTAATGCTTCCCGCTTAGCGATCTACAAGGGTATGTAGATCCACTCTCCCTCTCGTAGATGATCATCACCATGGATAGATCTTGCGTGTGCGTAGGAAAATTTTTGTTTCCCATGCAACGTTCCCCTACAGTGGCGTCAGAGCTAGGTCTATGTGTAGATGAGATCTCGAGTAGAACACAAAGGAGTTTGTGGGCGTTGATATTCAGATTGGTTCCTCCCTTGGTCTTTTCTTGATTTGGCGGTATTGTGGGATGAAGCGGCTCAGACCAACATTACTCATACGCTTACGAGAGACTGGTTCCATCAACTGACATGTAACTTCATTGCATAAAGATGGCTGGCGGGTGTCTGTTTCTCCCACTTTAGTCGGATCGGATTTGACAAAGGCGGTCCTTGAGAAGGTTGAATAGCAATTTTTGTATCACCGTTGTGGTTTTTGCGTAGGTAAGAGTTGTTCTTGCTAGATACCCGTAGCAGGCACGTAAAACTTGCAACAACAATTAGAGGACGTCTAACTTGTTTTTGCAGGGTATGTTGTGATGTGATATGGCCAATTACATGATGAGATATATGTGATGTATGAGATGATCATGTATTGTATAGAATATCACGACTTGCATGTCGATGAGTACGGCAACCGGCAGGAGCCATAGGGTTGTCTTTAATTATTTTCGCCGTTTTTGCTTTACTTTATTGCTATGAGTTAGCAATTGTCGTGGAAGCAACAGTCGGCGCGACAACCTCATGGCGACACATTGATGGAGATCAAGATGATGGAGATCATGGTGTTATGCCGGTGACGATGGAGATCATGTCGGTGCTTTGAAGATGGAGATCAAAAGCACAAGTTCATGGCCATATCATGTCACTTATGATTTGCATGTGATGTTAATCCTTTTATGCATCTTATTTTGCTTAGGACGACGGTAGCATTATAAGGTGATCCCTCCCTTAAATTTCAAGATAAATTGTGTTCTCCCGAGTGTGCACCGTTGCGAAAGTTCGTCGTTTCGAGACACCACGTGATGATCGGGTGTGATAGACTCTACGTTCGCATACAACGGGTGCAAGCCAGTGTTGCACGTGTGGAACACTCGGGTTAAACTCGACAAGCCTAGCATGTACAGACATGGCCTCGGAACACAAGAGACCGAAAGGTCAAACATGATTCATATAGTAGATATGATCAACATGAAGATGTTCACCATTGAAACCACCTCAACTCACGTGATGATCGGACTTGAGTTGGTGGATTTGGATCATGTGACACTCGAATGACCGGAGGGATGTCAATTTGAGTGGGAGTTTTTAAGTAATATGATTAACTAAACTCATTATCATGAACATAGTCAAAATGTCTTTGCAAATTATGTTGTAGGTTACTAGCTCGCGCTGTAGCTCCCTTTAATTTTTATATGTTCCTAGAGAAATAGATTTGAAAGATGATGGTAGCAATAATGCGGACTGGGTCCGTGATCTGAGGATTGTCCTCATTGCTGCACAAAAGGCTTATGTCCTTAATGCACCGCTCGGTGCGCCACCCCCTCAAGCGTTGTCTATAGATGTTGTGAACATCTGACAGGCATGTTCTGATGACTACTTGATAGTTCAGTGCGTCATGCATTACGGCTTAGAATTGAGGCTCCAAAACGTTTTAAACGTCACGGAACATATGAGATGTTCTAAGAGCTGAAATTGGGATCTCAGGCTCGTGCCCGTGTTGAGAGGTATGAGACCTCCAACAAGATTCTTTGCCTGCAAGATGAAGGAGAATAGCTCAATCGGTGAGCATGTGCTCAGATTGTCTGGGTACTACAATCGCTTGAATCGAGTGGGAGTTGATCTTCCAGATAAGATAGTGATTGATATAGTTCTCCAAGTCACTGTCACTAAGCTACTAGAGCTTCGTGATGAACTATAAAATGCCAGGGATGGAAATAATGATCCATGAGCTATTCGCGATGTTTGACACCGCGAAGGTAGAAATCAAGAAGGAGCATCAAGTGTTGATGGTTAGTGAAACCACTAGTTTCGAGAAGGGCAAGGGCTAGGAGGGAAACTTCATGGATGGCAAGTCAGTTGCTGCTCCAGTGAAGAAACCCAAGGTCAAACCCGAGATTAAGTGCTTCTATTATGAGGAGAACGGTCGCTGAAGCGGAACAACCCTAGATACTTGGTAGATAAGAAGGCTGGCAACGTAGACAAAAGTATATTTGATATATGTGTTATTGATGTGTACCTTGCTAGTACTCCTAGTAGCACCTGGGTATTGGATACCGGTTCGGTTGCTAAATGTTAGTAACTCGAAATAAAAGCTACGGAATAAACGGAGGCTAGCTAAGGGTGAGGTGACGATGAGTGTTGGAAGTGTTTCCAAGGTTGATGTGATCACCATCGCACACTCTCTCTACCTTCGGGATTAGTGATGAACCTAAATAAATGTTATTTGGTGTTTGCGTTGAGCATGAACGTGATTAGATCATGTTTATTGCAATACGGTTATTCATTTAAGTTAGAGAATAATGGTTATTCTGTTTACATGAATAATACCTTCAATGGTCATGCACCCAATGAGAATGGTTTATTGAATCTTGATCATAGTGATACACATGTTCATAATATTGATGCCAAAAGATACAAAGTTAATAATGATAGTACCACATACTTGTGGCACTGCCGCTAAATGTCATATTGGTGTAAAACGCATGAAGAAACTCCATGCTGATGGAGCTATGGAATCATTCGATTGCGAATCGGTTGAGACATGCGGACCATGCCTCATGGGCAAGATGACTAAAACCCTGTTTTCCGGTATGGTGGAGCGGGCAAGTAACTTATTGGAAATGATACATGTTGATGTAATCGGTCCAATGAGTGTTGTAGCGTGCGGTGGATATCGTTATTTTCCTACCTTCGCTGATGATTTGAGTAGATATGGGGATATTTACTTAATGAAACACAAGTCTGAAACGTTTGAAAAGTTCAAGCAAAATCAGAGTGAAGTTTGAGATCATCGTGACAAGGAGATAAAATGTCTACGATATGATCGTGGAGGTAAATACCTGAGTTACGAGTATTGGTATACAACTTAAGACAATGTGGAATTTGTTTCACAGCTCACGCCACCTGGAACACCATAGTATGGTGGTGTGTCCGAACGTCGTAGTCGTGCTCTATTGGATATGGTGCGAACTATGATGTCTCTTATCGATTTGCCACTATCATTTTGGTGTTACGCATGAGAGACAACTACATTCACTTTAAAAGGGGCACCATCTAAATCCATTGAGATGACACCGTATGAATTTTGGTTTGGCGGAAACCTAAGCTGTCATTTCTTAATGTTTGGGGCTGCGACGCTTATGTGAAAAAGGGTTTTCACCTAATGAGCTCGAACCCAAAGCGGACAAATGCATCTTCATAGAATACCCTAACGTAACAGTTGGGTAAACCTTCTGTCTTAGATCCAAGCACAAAGTGTTTGTTGCTAAAATGGGTCCTTTCTCGAGAAAGAGTTTCTCTCGAAATAATTGAGTGGGAGGAAGATAGAACTTGATGAGGTTGTTGAACCTTTGTTTCAACCAGAGAGTAGCACAGCGCAGAAAGTTGTTTCTGTGGAGCCTACGTTAGTTGAAGAGGAAGTTAATGATGATGATCATGAAGCTTCGGATCAAGTTACTATCGAACCTCGTAGGTCGACAAGGACGCGTACTGCTCCTGAGTGGTACGGCAACCCTATCTTAGAGGTCATGTTGTTGGACAACGATGAACCTACGAGCTATGGAGAAGCGATGATGGGCCCGGATTCCGAGAAATGGTTAGAGGCCATGCAATCCGAGATGGGATCCATGTAAGAAAACAAAGTATGGGCGTTGGAAGTATTACCTGAAGGGCGAAAGGCCATTCAGAACAAATGGATCATTAAAAGGAAGACGGACGCGGACGGTAATGTCATCGTCTATAAAGCTCGACTTGTGGCAAAGGGTTTTTCACAAGTTCAAGGAGTTGACTACGATGAGACTTTCTCACCCGTAGCGATGCTAAAGTCTGTTGGAATTATGTTAGCAGTTGCTGCATTTTTCGATTATGAAATCTAGCAGATGGATGTCAAAACATCGTTTCCTTAACGGTATCCGTGAGGAAAGGTTGTGTGTGATACAACCGGAAGGTTTTTTCAGTTCTAAGGATGCTAAAATATATGCAAGCTCCAGCGATCCTTCTATGGACTGGAGAAAGCATCTCGGAGTTGGAATATACGCTTTGATGAGGTGATCAAAGTTTTTGAGTCTATACAAAGTTTATGAGAAACTTGTATTTACAATAAAGTGAGTGGGAGCACTATAGAATTTCTGATAAGTATATGTGGATGACATATATTTGATCGGAAATGATGTAGAATTTCTGGAAAGCATAAAGGGTTGTTTGAAAAGGAGTTTTTCAAAGGAAAACCTAGAATGAAGCTACTTAAATATTGGGCATCTTGATCTATAGCGGTAGATCAAGACGTCTGATAAAACTTTCAATGAGTACATACCTTGACAAGATTTTGAAAGAGTTCAAAATGGATCAGTCAAAGAAAGAGTTCTTGCCTGATTTGTAAGGTGTGGAGTTGAGTGAGACTCAAAGTTCGACCACGGCAGAAGAAAGAGAAAGGACGAAGGTCGTCCCCTATGCCTTATCCATAGGCTCTGTATAGTATGCCATGCTGTGTACCGCACCTGTGTGTGCCTTGCCATGAGTCTGTCAAGGGGTACAAGAGTGATCCAGGAGTGGATCACTGGACAGCGGTCAAGATTATCCTTAGTAACTAGAGGACTAAGGAAATATTTCTCGATTATGGAGGTGATAAAGAGTTCGTCGTAATAGTGGAGCAGCCATTTGGAATAGCTCCAAATGGAGTGTGGTAGCAATGTCTACAGTATGACATAGAGATTTGCAAAGTACACACGGATCTGAATGTCGCAGACCCGTTGACTAAAGACCTCTCTCACATGCAAAGCATGATCGAACCCCAGAACTCATTGGGTGTTAGATTCATAACAATGTAAATCACATGGTGATGTGAACTAGATTATTGACTCTAGTGCAAGTGGAAGACTGTTGGAAATATGCCCTAGAGGCAATAATAAATAAGTTATTATTATATTTCCTTGTTCATGATAATCGTTTATTATCCATGCTATAATTGTATTGATTGGAAACTCAAATACATGTGTGGGTACATAGACAACACTGTGTCCCTAGTATGCCTCTAGTTAACTAGTTCGTTGATCAAAGATGGTCAAGGTTTCCTGGCCATAGACATGAGATGTCATTTGATAACGGGATCACATCATTAGGAGAATGATGTGATGGACAAGACCCAAACTATAAACATAGCATATGTCGTGTCAGTTTATTGCTATAGTTTTCTGCATGTCAAGTATCTGTTCCTATGACCATGAGATCATGCAACTCACTGACACCGGAGGAATACCTTGTGTGTATCAAACGTCACAACGTAACTGGGTGACTATAAAGATGCTCTACAGGTATCTCCAAGGGTGTCTGTTGAGTGGGCATGGATCAAGACTGGGATTTATTACTCCGTGTGACGGAGAGGTATCTCAGGGCCCACTCGGTAATACAACATCACAATAAGCCTTGCAAGCAATGTGACTAAGTGTTAGCCACGGGATCTTGTATTACTGAACGAGTAAAGAGACTTGCCGGTAATGAGATTGAACTAGGTATAGAGATACCGACGATCGAATCTCGGGCAAGTAACATACCGAAGAACAAAGGGAACAGCGTACGGGATTAACTGAATCCTTGACATAGAGGTTCAACCGATAAAGATTTTCGTAGAATATGTAGGAACCAATATGGGCATCCAGGTCCCGCTATTGGTTATTGACCGTGGAGGTGTCTCGGTCATGTCTACATAGTTCTCGAACCCACAGGGTCTGCACACTTAAGGTTCGATGACATTTCGGTATAGTAGAGTTATGTATGGTGGTGACCGAAGGTTATTCGGAGTCCCGGATGAGATCCTGGACATCACGAGGATCTCCGAAATGGTCCGGAGGTAAAGATTGATATATAGGAAGTCCTGTTTTGGTCACCGGAAAAGTTTCGGGTACTTCGGTAGTGTACCGGGAGTGCCGGGAGGGTACCGGGGGCCATCGGGAGGGGTGTCTCGACCCAAAGGACCTCATGGGCTGTGGGAGGAGTCAAACCAGCCCCTAGTGGGCTGGCCGAACCCCCCACTAAGGCCCATGCGGCTAGGGGTGGGAAAAACCCAACGGTGGAAAGGTGGAAAGGGTTTCCAAGTGGAGAGGAGGAATCCTACTCCTAGTAGGATTGGAGTAGGACTCCTCCACCTCCTATTTCGGCCAACCCTTGAGGGTTTGAGGCTGCCTCCTCCCCTCCCTCCCTCCTATATATACTAGAGGATTTAGAGGGGAGAGCTAACCCTAATTGCCACGTGCTCCCTCTACTTCCTCTAGATTGTTTTCTCCTCTAGTCTAATTTCGGCGGTGCTTAAGCGAAGCCCTGCCGGAATAGTTCCACCACCATCGCCGCCGCGCCGTCACGCTACCGGAGAACTCATCTACCTCTCCGCTCCCTCTTGCTGGATCAAGAAGGCGGAGATCGTCATCGAGCTGTACGTGTGCTGAACGCGGAGGTGCCGTCCGTTCGGCGCTAGATCGGAAGAACCGTGATCAGGATCGCGAGACGGTTCGTGATTTGATCACGGGACGGATCGTGATGGGATCTCGGGACGGTTCGTGATTGGATCGCGGGACGCTCGGCGATTTGGATCGCGAAGACGTTCGACTACATCAACCGCGTTTCTTAACGCTTCCTGCTTAGCGATCTACAAGGGTATGTAGATCCACTCTCCCTCTCGTAGAAGCTCATCACCATGGATAGATCTTGCGTGTGCGTAGGAAAATTTTTGTTTCGAATGCAACGTTCCCCTACCGAGACTGCCAAGCCGTGGAACATTGCTCATCTTCGGCCTTACTACACTTGAGCCATCGGCTCTCATCAATGTACATACTTCTGGCATTGTATATACCCCTTTTTAATATAATAAAGCTGGCATCCCCATAATTCGGGACCTCTGTCGTTTTCATCCAACAGTCTTGTGCAAAAGATGGTTCATAATAAGGTCACTTGGGGGCTTCCAACTCACTGAGTTTAGCTTTCATACCCTCTTGACCGATTTAAAAGCCATATTTGAGTTAAACCTGCCTGTTTGCAACTTGCTACTCCACCAGGTGACCCGCCGTACATTTGGCAGTCAATCTTTTTAAGACCCTAAACTTGTCAAAGTTAAAACGACGGCTTATGTCACGAGAGAGCCGGCTTACAGAGAGCTAGGATAAACTCACCTATCTGCTGTAGTCTCTCCGCTATGTGGCCCGTTCGTTCTCTTAACAGTCAATCTTTTTTAAGACCCTGAACTGGTTAAGGTTAAAACGACGGATTTATGTCATGTGAGAGCCGGCTTATGGGATTTTGGGCATTCATGCCTAGCTTCTTTGAAGCAAAAAAACTTGAGTTTTTCTCAAAAATATAAACAAGAGTTGACCTCTTTGGGCTGTGCCTTCAAAGCCGCCTAAACAAATATACATATGTTTTCTGCTTGTTATTTTGCAGGAATTTTGTCATGATAAGATTCTAAGTCTTTGGTTGATAGTTTATCCTGGCTTAGTATTGCTCATTGATCAAAGGCTTTGGCTATTATGACCCGCCAACAGGTAAAATTTGATGATGGATAAAATTCGTAGCACCAAAGCTGCCAGAAGATGAGTTGTTAAAGCTCAAAACATGCACGAAGGCACAGCACAGGCAATCTGTTTTAACTACGGCTATTACAAGGCTACGTAGAGCCCAAAATTTGTGGACTCAAGTTTTTCACAAAAGTTATAACCCGAGTTAACTTCATCTGAGGCCAGCTCCTCGCCTAACTCGCCGACGGGTCATCCTGCGCTGGGTCTTCTGTCTCCTGGATCTGAAGGTTGTCCACATCCCAGTTGCAATTGATTAAGGCTTCAAATTCAGCTTTGTCATGCAAGATTGGAGACGGGTCAACATCAGGGGCAAAGATGTGCTTACGACGTTGAGGAGTCAGGTCCTTCGGCTCAAAAGTGGGCGGCCGGACTCACACATTGTTGTCATCATAAGCCGCCTGATATGCCTTCAGATCAGCTTCGGCGGCCAGCCGGCTAGCTAATGCTCGCGATTCCTTGATGCAACGAGCATAGTCTTCTTGAGTGAATTTTGACCCGTCGTTCTTCAGCTGTGGAAAGCCGCCACTCATCTCTTCTAGGTTAAGCTCGAGTGCGTAAGCCAAAGCCCGGCTCAAAGCAGCTATTGCGCCTTTACGGGCGGCTGATTTCTTCAGCTCTTCAAATTGCTTGGGGATGGTGGAGAGGCACTTCAGCACATCTTTGATAAGCTTTGGCGTGCCCTTTTCACCCATGAAAGCCCTGATGGTGAAAAGACTTCCAGCGTATAGCTGCTCAGTGAATGCATATAAAGCTTTCAGCTTCAGCAGGCTGTCATCTGGAAGCTGGCGAGTTCGTCGGCCTACAAGCAGGTCAATTTTATAAGTCATCGGGCGAGTCTTTATAAGACTGTTTGAAAAGAATGCTTATAACATAATCGACAACACTTACCAAAGACAGCTTCAGTCATCCGAGCTACATGGCGTTTCAGACTGGTCAGCTCTTCAGTAACGGGCTTAAGTTGGCCCTCGGCTTCTTCTACGCGTTTGGCTAAAGCAGCTTGTTTCGCTTCAACAGATTGCTTGTAGGCTTCAAAATCAGCCTTGATCTTTTCCAGCTCTATTGAGGAGAGCCGCCATTTTGTTTCAGCTTCAGCTCGGGCGTCTTGTTGCAAAGCCAGGTTTTTCCTAAGGTCGGTCAAACTAGACTCGGCCACATTTAAAGCTTCCTGCACAATACAATTGTCAAGAACAAATTTATCAATTCTAAGCCGCCAGCACGGTTCATAATAGCACTTGGGGGCACTGAAGAAGGTTGTTACAAGTCTCAAACAGATTGCAGGCAATATACTTGACACTTGGGGGGCTAATGTGCATCAGTTCTTTCAAAGTCTACAATACAAATAAGACCTGGATCATCTTCAAGAAGATGACCCGGCCCTTGGGGGCTACACTTGGCATTTTCTCTATCAATACAGTAAGTGCCGGCTCATTATTTGCATAATGACCCGACCCTTGGGGGCTACACACTGGTCTATTGAAATCTACATATTGCTGAAGACCCGGCTTATCTTCAAGAAAATAAGCCGGCTCTTGGGGGCTACGTAAGGATGTATGGAAGGCAAGGAAGGTTGAGTACCTCATATTTCTTCTTCATCATGCCAACTAAGTTGGCCTCCATGTCCCGGCTTGCGGAGAGGCGGCTTAGATATCCAGAGTGCAGCCATCAGCAGTAAGCTTCTCCAGATTAGGAAGATCAAGTTTAGCCTTCTCCTTTTCAGGGGAAAGCGCCTCATCCTTGCTGATGTGCTTGGTCAACACATTGGAAGGGGCTGGAGATTTGTAAGCTGTCCCAGTGATGATAACCCCTTCTTCATGGGAAGCCACATCTTCAGCTGTTGGCAGAGGGCTGGGCGGCTTAGGATCAGCTTCCGGATGTGCCTCAGGAATCACAATATCAACATCCGCCGGCTCAGTAGACTGGGGTGTTTCATCATGGGCGCCTTGATCAGCTTCAGAGGGCTCGACTTGAATTTCAGGAGTGCCAAGCTTCGGGTTCTCCGGCTCTGGGACATCAGGACGGGCAGATGACCCACTTAATTTCCTCTTCTTAGCTTGGGCCCTGTGAACAAAGATTTTATTATAAGTCATATGCAAGGGCAAAATATTAGTAAGCAGTATGAGATGCAAAAGAAGTTTACCCTGGGTTGATAACAAGGGGAGGCAATTTTGAGGCGGTTGAGTCGCCAGAAGAAGGAGGTGATTCCTGACAAATTAAATTGAGAAATATGAGAAAGTTATAGCACGAGACTAATGTGCATAAGAAATGAAAACATAAGTGTGAAATACCTCGTTACGGCGCTTCTGAGGAGCTGGAGTGTCGGGTAAGCCGGCCACCAGGTCTTTAGAGCCGCCGCTCCGGGTCTGACGTCTAGCGTCATGTTGCTGCTTCTTCAAAAGAAAGTCGGGATCCAAGTGAGCAAGAAGATGTGAAAACTTTACTTTCCGGATGACCCGCCGGATTTTCTCTGTTGGCAAAGGTTCCGAGTTGGAGGAGATGATAGTTACCTCAGCGGCACCGGCTTGGCTTGCCTCCGCTTCACCCTGAGAGGAGTCAGCGTCAATAAGTTGCATAAAAAGAAGGCCAAGGGAGTCAAGTTCTACCTCCGAGTCATCAAGTTCAAGCAGCTCTTTGGCGGATTGTTTCTTCTTACGAGCCGGAGCCCGGGTCTTAGTTGCCTTGCTCTTCTTCTTTGAAGTGGAGGCTGTGGTTATTCTCTTTTTCCAGAAGGGAGAGTCGGCCTATGTGTGTTTGCAGAAAGGTTAAATGAGGCATATGAAGTGCAGCATCTAAAGGAAGAAGAGCGAAGATTGAAAGAAAAAGTTTCACCTCAGGAGCCGGGTTAAGAGCATAGAAGGGACTTAACCCTGTCTTGTTGCAGACCTCTTGAGGTTCTCCCAGCAATGATTTGACGATCAAGTTAATGTCCTTGTCCGTTAGGGGCGTCTGATTAAAGCGCCGAGGGTCGTCTACAGCGCCTGTGTATTCACACATTAAGCCGCCACGCAGGCTTAGTGGCAGGATTCTCCAAGATACCCAGCAGCGGGTTAAATCAACACCAGTCAGCCCGTTGGCCAATAAGGCTCTGATCTTTGAAAACGTCTAAGCGTATTGGGCGCGCTCTATGGCGGACAGCCAGTCTGGGAGCTCGGTGGTGGTGCAGAGCCGGTAGGGACGATAACCAGGCAATGGATTTTCTCCTTCTGGGGAAGTATCCTTGCAATAAAACCAGGTATGGTTCCAGTCCTTGGGGTGACTGGGCAGAGTGGCAAAAGGAAAAGACACATCTCTCCGTCTTTGGATTGAAACACTCCCAAGCTCAAGACTTGGCCCGTCTGCTATCTCGGTCTGGCGGTTGATATAGAAAAAATCTCTGAAGAGTTCGACGGAGGGCTCTTCTTGCAGATATGCTTCACAGAATATTTGGAATTGGCACGGGTTGGTGACTGAGTTGGGGCCAATGTCTTAAGGATGAAGCTTGTAAAAATGCAGGGCATCCCAGAAAAACTTTGATCCGGGCGGTGAGAAGCCACGGAGAAGATGGTCTATGAAGACGATAACTTCCCCTTCCTTGGGTTCGGGAGTGATCTCGTCACCAGGAACCCGCCAATGGATGATGTCTTGAGCCGGCAAAACTCCCATGACTACAAAATCATTGAGTATCTCCTTGGTAACCCCGGAGCCTACCCAATCGCAAGAGGCGGGGGCTTTAGCCATAACGGCGGGTTAAACGCTGTGGAAATGCAGGGAGATACGGCGGGTTAAGAACGCTGCATGACCAAAACAGTTATGACTCTAAAACGACGATGCTACTTGGCGGGTCATTATTAAGTTATGAGCCGCCGCCAACTACATGTATGAAGCGGATTATATCTTGCCAGGGAGAGCCGGCAGCAGGATGGCGGGTCAAATTGACAGTGAATGTTGAAAATATTGCTAAGTGTGGACAAACAAGTTCCACCAACTACAGCTACAGTCACAAGATCTATAGACGAAGATAAAATGGAAACATTTCCTAAACCTAAAAACGTCGGCGGAAGAACAAGCAGTTGGTACACGGATTCTAGTGAGAGAACGATCTACACTGAATATGGAATACATATTAAGCGAAGTACCGCGTGATTTGGCTAGCGTTTGGAGCCTAAAGGCATTTCCTTTTCCAATCTACGGTAAATACTCCGACAAGCAGCGGTGGACTTGGAAGAACCCCGATGAGCTAATGCGGATCTAAGAGAGAAAAAGAATGGAACCTGGAAGATGCAGGGGGTGCGGGAGTGCGCCGGCGAGCTCTGGTCACGGTCAGGGTGATGCAGCGGCATGGTTGAGGACGACGGCGTGGTCCGGACGGCGCGGCGGAGCTTCGGTTGCGCGGGCGTCTGGAGGAAGAAGAAGAGAGAAGCAGCAGCGGGGGAAAGTGAAAAGGATGAGCCCCCCCCCCTGCGCGCGCCTATTTATAAGGGGGAGATGGAACAGCAACAGTCCAACGCGGGAATCGAGGAGACACGATGATGATTGACCAAGAAAACGCCTCGATTCTCGGGTTGACCAGTTAATGCAAAGATCCGTTGTGATGTCATTAAGATCTTTTTGGATTTACCAGAGATGACATCATCCCTTTCACATGGGGGGCATGAAGATTTATTTCAGGTCAGATGATTATGAAGGACACAAGACTCGCCAACCAGAAGACTGAAGATTGACATGAACAGGTTCAAATCAATCTGGGGCCTAATGTTAGGGATATAACCCCATGGTATAACCCGCCCAGGAGGGGCCGGGTTAGGAAGTTGGCGACTTAGCAGTGAGGCCTTAAGCAGGCCGGAAGACTAAGACAAGGCCTGGAAGTAACTTGCCAGACGGGCCGGGCGGAGGCCCAGAGCCGGAAGGTAGTGTATGACCCGGAGGTGTAAGCCGCCGGGAGATGACTTGCCAGATAAGGCAACGCGATTTAGAGATAAGGTCGGTTACTAGATGTAACCCGGCCCGGACTCTTGTAAGCCCAGGGCCTTGACCTGTGTATATAAAGGCGGGTTCCCTGGGCGGCTTAAGGGACGAAACCTTTGATCGAGTGCTAGGTCAAGCGAATCCGCTCCCTTGTAATCGATACCCAATCAATACAACTGAAAGCAGGACGTAGGCTGTTACCTCCTTCGAGAGGGGCCGAACCTGGGTAAACCTGTGTCTTTCGTCCCGACCAACCCCTTCGAGTTAACCACTGTAGCGATGGCTTCACCCCTAAGTCCTTGCACTAGGACATCTGATGCGATAAAACCAAGACATGGTTCGTACTACCTGGTCGACTTACGGGAAGGTTCATACACTTCTGAGGAAGAAACAACCTGGCCCTGGAACATCGCACACCTACGGCCTTATTACACTTAGGAGCCACCGGCTCAAGCCTTTTTATATTTTTTCTCCCCCTTTGCAAGATTTTGTATATACTTCTTTATGTTCAAATATAATAAAGCCAGCACCCCTGAAAATCGGGGTCTTTGTCATTTCAGCCTATAAGTTGAGCATGAGTCTTTATTGTTTGAAACATAGGTCACTTGGGGGCTTCCAACTCATCGATTTTAGCTTTCTCACCCTCTTGACCCGGCAAATACGCCATTAATATGGTTAAACCTGCATGTATGCTTGATGCGACTCCGACCAGATGACATGTACTCTTAAAAAGTTAATCCTTTTTTGGACTCTGAACTTTTAAGGTTAAAACATTGGCTTGAGTCATGTGAGAGCCGGCATACAAAAAGCTAGGATAAACCATGGGTTATTATACCCGCTTCATGAAAGCAAGACTTGAGCCTCGAAAGCCAGTCTCCTTGTTCCGAGTCTCATTGAGCTGGCTTATTTAAAAGAGAAATATATATATATATATATATATATATATATATATATATATATATGTACTTGCGTTTTTCAGGTACAATATCACCCTTACAACCGGCTTATATTTAGATGTCCGGGTTACACAACTAAGTTCATATCATGAACAGTTCCCGGATCATCAGTCTTCAATATCATTGAAGGGAAATTCGATTGACTTGAGTTCCAAAAACCAAGTTATCTTGCCGGCTTGTTTTTGAGTTGCCTTATAAACAAAATTCATCGGGCACAAAACAAGGAAGGTACAGGAATAAACAATAAAAGAGTGCCATAAGCATATTAACAGAAGTTTGTCAAATTGGAGTTCAGCACTGGCAAAAGGCGCCAACGTGCACGATGGCACGACAGCAAATTCAAAGTTCTGGAGAACACTACTCCTATTACAGGCTCATAGTGGAGGCCACATAATCCTTCGCAAAAGTTTTTCTTACACCAGGGGGCTTGCTCTGAAGGGGCGATTCATCTAGCTTCCGAGCTGTCTTCAGGCTCTATCATCAGCCGCCTCTGGATCTGACCCCACCGGCTCGTCATCATCAACTTGCTGCCCTTTCTGTTGCCAACGAATTGAGAGCAAAGATTCAAAATTTGCAGTCCCTTCAACAAGAGTTGATGCGTCAATGTCAGGAGCAAAAGTTGTCTTACAGCGAGACGGCACCAGGTCAGACGGCTCGTCCTTGGGCGCGTTAACACGCTCATTATCGACGGTGTATGCTGGATGGTATTTTGAAAGATCCACCTCCTCAGCTATCAAAGACGCCAGTGGCCGAGTCTCCGTAAGGCACTTTGCGTAATCTTCACGAGTGAATGCTGACCCGCCGAGTTTAAATTCTGGGAACCGCCTTTCAGAAGTTCCACATCCAATTCTGGCAAATACGCTTTTGCCCGAGCAAGTGCCATGTTCGCTCCTACTCGAGCCGCCAATTTCCGGGTTTCAATCACCCATTGTGGCACGGTAGAGAGCTGCTTCAACATGTCCTTGATACTTCTTGGCAGATGCTTCAGGTTCTTCATGCCCATGATGGAATATACATAGCCTGTAAACAGTTGCTCTACGTACGTGAAAATAGTCTTCACCTTCACAATTGGCAGCTCTACAAGGTTGTGGTTTTTTCGCCCTGCACATAAAAGAAGGCACAATAAGCCGCCACAAGGTTCATAAGCCGGAACATTGACAAAGGCGGGACGGAACGCATACCAAAGATTGCTGCCAACATCTCGTTGATCTGTTTCACGAGAGTGGCATATTTTTCCTTCATGGGGCCAAAGTTCTTCTCAGCCTTCTCTGCACGTTTGGTCATGACAGCCTTTTCCGTCTCAAACAGCTTTATGGCCTTTTCCAGGCGTTCATTCGCCTGACATGCAGAATCTTCAAAATGAGCCGCCAGGGACTCAGCTTCAGCTTTCAATTTTCTTTCTTCCTTGAGTCGTTTCTGCAGTTTCACAACAACAAACTCAGCGTCTTCAACATATCCCTGATAGACAAGCAAGAAGGATCAACAATTATTTCTACAAGTCCCAAGCAGATTGCAAGCAATATTCTTGACACTTGGGGGCTAATGCATATCAGTTTTTTAGAAACTAAGATATGAAGAAAACCCGGCTCATCTTAAGAAGATGAGTCGGCCCTTGGGGGCTACAGGTCGAACTTCTTCAGTCTTAAAGACCCGGCTCATCTCAAGAAGATGAGTCGGCCCTTGGGGGCTACAGGTCGAACTTCTTCAGTCTTAAAGACCCGGCTCATCTCAAGAAGATGAGTCGGCCCTTGGGGGCTACAGGTCGAACTTCTTCAGTCTTAAAGACCCGGCTCATCTCAAGAAGATGAGTCGGCCCTTGGGGGCTACATAGTTACTACAGGCCTTTAGCTATTCTATAAAACCAGCTTATCATAACAAGATGGTCTTTCGAAGCTAATGGTAGTATACAGAATAAATGGTAAAATGAGAAGATTACCTCATATTTCTCCTTCATAGTATTTATCATATTCTTTTCAATTTCCCCGCTCTCAGACAGCCGGGTCAAGTACTCTTGATACAGATCTTCAACACCAAGTACGGATAATTCCAGGAATTCCATCTTGGCCTTTCCTTTATCCAAGGTCATCAGTTCATCCTTGCTCATGATTTTAGCCAAGGAGGTGGAAGCAGTTGGGGCCTGGAAATTTTCTTTAAACACAACGTCTGAAATATTGCGGTCAGACGACGCCATAAGTTCATCTGCACAAGCCGACTTGGAAGGAAGGATGGATGATTCAATCTCGGGAGGAGCATCCACAAAAAACGGCTCATTTGCTTCGGGCATCTCAGTGGCAGCCTCCGGCTCTACCCTCGTATCAATTTCCTTTTCAACATAAGAATCAACCATTGGAGTTGTCTTCAGAAGAATTGGCGCCTCTTGGCCTGTTGTCCCAGAGGATGACCCGCCTGCTCGTTTGGACACAACAGCTTTGGCTCTGTGGATTGTCAGTATAACAAAAGTTATTATAAGTTGGGATCAAAACAATGAAAGATATGTCAGACACCGCAAAGATAGAAGCTTACCCGCGATTGACATTGAAAGGGGGAAGCTGTGATGCACTTGAGTCGCCCGATGATGAAGGAGAATCCTGATAAAGGGAATTCGAAGGACTGAGTGGTTGTTTAAACAAATCGGCTCTAGGACGAGAATCAGTTGGACTATGGGGCACCTCAAGGCGTGGTTTACGAGCCGGCGGTGCATGAGATAAATTAGGGTCTTCATCATCCCGAGTCTTGCGTTTTGACGAGCCAACAAACTGTGTGTTCTTCAAAAGAAAATCAGGAGCCAAATGAGCTTCTGGGTGTGATAATTTAACCTTCCGAACGGTTTGTCTTGGTCTCCGGGGAACAAACGTTTTCGAAGGACTAGGGGAAATTGGAGTTACCTCAGTTTCACCGGCTTGGCTAAATTCTGAGTCGCCCTGGCAAGAAGGTGCGTCAGCAAGCTCATTAAACAGGCGGCCGAGAGAGTCAAGTTCTACCTCAGATTCCTCCTCTGAAGACGACGCGGAGACCGGGGCATTCTTTCTACCCGTAGAAGGAACAGAAACTTGAGGTGCAACCTTCGAGAAGTTAGAATCCGCCTGAAAATACATGAAGTATATGATAAATTAATGGCGAGTTAAAGATAAACACCGGCAAAAGACAATGAAAATGATTAGTACCTGAGGTGGCGGATTGAGAAGATAGAATGGACCCAAGCCAGTGACGCTGCATAGCTCTTTTGAGTCAGAGAAAAACTTCTTTTGTTTCCTTGGTGAGAGTGTCGTCAGTAAGATTTTCACGGGAGAACCGCTTAGGATCATTTGAGGCGCCTAAATTGTTACACATCAAGCCGTCCCTCAAGCTGACGGGTTGGATCCGCCACTTTAACCTGCAGCGAATCAGATCTGTCCCGGTCAGACCATGTGCGGTCAGGGCCCTCAATTTTGCATGAAGAGGTGCTAAAGGAGCTCTCTCTTCGTCGGTAGGCCAGCCCGGAAATTCCTCCTTACCACTAAGTCTTTCCAATCTAAAACCCGGCAAGGGATTTTCCCCTTCAGGTGAAGTATCTCTGCAGTAGAACCAGGTTTTGTTCCACCCTTTTGGGTGACTCGCCAGCTTTGATTCTGGGAAAGCGCTCTTCTTCCTTTTCTGGATGGAAAAGCCACCAAGCTCACAGGAAGCACCATTCTTTGTTTTCGTTTGGCGGTTGAGATAAAAGAACTCTCTAAACAGAGTCATGGACGGCTCAATCTGAAGGTACACTTCACATAACACTTGAAATTGACAAATATTGGTCATAGAGTTTGGACCAATGTCCTGAGGCCTGAGCTTGAAGAAGTGCAAGAGGCCCCTAAAGAATTTTGAGCCGGGAGGGCGGAAGCCTCTACGCAAATGATCAGTAAATATCACAACCTCTCCTAGCCATGGTTGTGGGGACGACTCTTCTTCGGGAGCTCGCCATTTTATAACCTTTCGAGCTGGCAAGAAGCCTTGGTCCACGAGGTTATCCAAGGTAAGCTTGGACTCTTTGGTCTTTGCCCAGTTGCAAACTTTGGGGTTTTTCGGAGCCATGGCGGATAATGCAACAACTACAAGAGTAACAGGAAAAAAATAAGCCGGAGTAGATTATAAGTCGCCTATACTAAAGTATTGTTGTGAGTCGGCGAAATTTGAGAAGACCGAAGGGACATTCTCAACACTTAGCAAAAACGTTGGGTCACAAACAAGTTTCTATGAAAATTTCCCTACGGACGGATCTAATTAAGCAAGGAAAAATAGTGAGATATATGTTCTAGCTGACGGAACGACCGAAACCATGGTGTTTCAAAGGATAACCCCTTATGGCTCATTTCAAATCTACTTATGAGGAAAACAGAGCTGAGATCATTCTAGGAATATGTGACAATGAGCAGATAGTGTGTGGATCTACAAACAAAGTTTCGGACGAACATGATGAAAATGGCAAGAACACCGGAAGTATCGAACCCTAAATGGGGGGGATTCATACCAGATGGCGCCGAAGCAGAAACGAAGATGATCGAGTTCGCTTTGGCGGTCGCAAGAAGGCTTGATGACATCGGCAATGGAGCCGAAGATCCCGAAGTTGCTTTGGGAGCTCTGACGGTGCTCGGCCAATGGAGAAGCAGGAGGAGGAAGATGATGAGAAAAAATTACTGTGGAGCCCAGTGGGCTTATTTATAAGGAGAAGAAAGTGAAGCGGCGCCGAGAAAAACGAAGCGACCATGGTAAATTTGTGGCTATGAGCGCGCCTCGATTTTCGCGCCCACCTAGATTTGGCGCAGTTTTCGAAGGGATACGTTATGGTGACTTTGAAGAACAACGGTCAGCAAGGATGACGTCACAATAAATGAAAAGCTGGAGAAATGGCAAGTCTGGAAGTACTATAAGCCGGCATTATGAAATTCGTGGGAAACACAAGTCCAATGATGAGCCGCCAAAGGAAGAAAAGATAAATTGACATGAACGGATTCAAATCAATCTGGGGCCTAATGTCGGGGATATAACTCCACGGTGTAACCCGCCATATTAGGCCGGTTTAACATATCAACGACTCTACAATCAAGTTTAAGATGGGCCGTGTCAGGAAGACGAAGATGAACGAGGCGGTGGCTGACTAGAGTCGCCAGACGGCCCAACACCTGAAGACGGCGGCTCAAGGCCTGTGAAGCTAAAGACGCCGACCGAGTTTCCTTAAGATACAAGACAAGTTAGAAATGTTGTAGGTCACGGGTCATGATATGACCCAGACTCTATTGTAAACCCTAGGTCTTGACCTGTATATAAAGGCAGGTCCCCAGGGCCCGAAGGATTTAAGTTATAACCTCTCGATAGCTAGGTTAGCGATTCTGCACCCTTGTATTCGAGATCTATCCATCAAATACAAACACAAGCAGGTGACGTGGCTTGAGACTGCGTCGGTATTTCCCCAAAGAGGAAGGGATGATGCAGCACAGCGACGGTAAGTATTTCCCTCAGTTATGAAACCAAGGTTATCGAACCAGTAGGAGGATCACCACCACCCAATAAGCAGCACCTGCACACAAACAACAAATACTTGCAACCCGACGCGAAAGAGAGGTTGTCAATCTCTCTACGGTAAAAAAATAGATTAGGTAATGATAGATAGGAGAGATAGATCTCTCAAGAACACAAATTAGAAAATGCAAATAAAATATGCAGCAATATATTTTTGGGTTTTTGGTTTTGTAGATCTGAAAACAAAGATGCAAAAAGCTAGATCGGAAAGCAATATGTTGGAAAAATAGACCCGGTGGCCGTAGGATTCACTAGTGTCTTCTCTCATGAGTATAGCGCACGGTGGGTGAACAAATTACTGTTGGGCAATTGATAGAAAATCGAATAGTCATGACGATATCCAAGGCGATGATCATTATATAGGCATCACGTCCAAGATAGGTAGACCGACTCCTGCCTGCATCTACCTCTATTACTCCACACATCGATCGCTATCCATCATGCATCTAGTGTATTAAGTTCATGGAAAAACGGAGTAATGCAATTAGAATGATGACATGATGTAGACAAGATCTATTCATGTAGGAATAGACCCCATCTTGTTATCCTTAATGGGAACGATACATGTGTGCCTTGCTGCCCCTTCTGTCACTGGGAAAGGACACCGCAAGATCGAACCCATCACAAAGCACCTCTTCCCATGGCAAGAAAAATCGATCTAGTTGGCCTAACTAAACCAAAGATTCGAAGAAGAAATACGAGGCTATAAGTAATCATGCATATAAGAGATCAAAGAAGACTCAAATAATATTCATGGATAGAAACTGATCATGAACTCAAAATTCATCGGATCCCAACAAACACACCGCAAAAGTTTACATCAAATAGATCTCCAAGAGACCATTGTATTGAGAATCATAAGAGAGAGAGAGAGGAAACCATCTAGCTACTGCCTACGGACCCGTAGGTCTATGGTGGACTACTCACGCATCATCGGAGATGCACCTATGAAGAAGATGAACCCCTCCATGATGGTGTTTAGATTGGATCTCGAGGTTCTGGAACTTGCGGCGGCCGGAATTGTGTTTTGTCGACTCCTCTAGGGTTTTTGGAATATTTGGGACTTTATAGGCATCAGAGGCGGTGGAGAGGGGCCCCGAGGAGGGCACAACCCATTAGGGCGCGCGGGGCCCCCCTGGCGCGCCCTGGTGGGTTGTGGTCTCCTCGGCCCACTTCTCCGATACTTCTTTGGCCCACTTGGTGTCTTCTGGTCCAGAAAAAATCTCCAAAAAGTTTCGTCGCGATTGGACTCCGTTTGGTATTGATTTTCTGCGAAGTAAAAAACAAGCAAAAACAGCAACTGGCACTTTGGCACTATGTCAATAGGTTAGTCCCAAAAAAATGATATAAAGTTGTTATAAAATGATTGTAAAACATCCAAGAATGATAATATAACCGCATGGAACAAGCAAAAATTATAGATACGTTGGAGACGTATCAGTAGGACGTAGGCTATTACCTCCATTGGAGGGGCCGAACCTGGGTAAACCCGACTCTCTCTCTCTCTCGTTCAACCCCTTCGAGTCGCCATGCGATGGCCTCACACCTAAGTCCTGTTACGAGGACATCTGCTGGGTTGACAAAACCACGACACTATCCTCTGAGCCTGACATGCTGACAAACTAACCCTGTGAATAGATATAGGGGAGTAGAAAGGATGAGCATCTCAAAATACAGCCAAATTTTCAAAATTTGGACTCAAAATCATAGTCTTAGAATTCTGTAAAGTGGGTTTCGGTTCCACCGAGATTTAATTTTTGAAGCTACCGAGACTGACTTTCTCTTTAACAGAGACTTGGTCACCTTTTCGGTTTCACCGAGAAAGGAGACTCGGCCTCACCGAAATAGTTCTCAGAGCCCAAAAACCCAAATCAGTATGATCGGCTTGTTTGCACTCGGTGACACCGAAATGCACTTGGCGGAACCCTAACCCTAGATTTTTTTTTCGTTTGACTAATCTATTCGGAGTATCTTTTGGATAGAGTTGTTTCAAATCGTGGCTAGAAGACAAACATGACCTAACGCGCATGAATCGAATAGGGGAGCGCAATAGGGACCGATTTCTTACCCTAATTCGGTGAAGAACTCGCTACGGCGGCGATGGTGGGGAGGATTGCAGTCGACGGCGGTGGACTCTGGTGGCGAGGACGCACGGGAGAAGAAGGGCGACGTCCTTAGACACGAGCGGCGGCAGTAGCGGGTTGCGGGAGGCTGAGAGATTGAAGTAATTTTCAATTTTGGGCCCGCGGATATATATACCCTACTGTTGTCAATGACACCGATTCCAGAATTTCGGTACTACCGAGTTTCCTAACGGCCAGAAGACAGAGAAACTCAGTGATACGGGGCACGCCCGTGTAGGTCGACCTTTTCACATTTGGAGGGGGAAGAAGGGAGAAATCACGAGAGAAAACATGAACACAAAGAAGTTCTCCGATCACACATCCGCTAAATCCACTCAAGCACACAAGCTACAAAGATCCAAAGTCAAACAAAGATGATACAGGTAACCAATAGTCGTCTCACTCCATGAAGATGAGGTCTTGATATCCTGTGGGATCTTCCCTAGATGGGGCCTTGGCATCCAACTCGGATCTTCTCTCAAAAAGGTGGTCAACTCCGTGGGAGAAGGAGGTAGATGGAGCTATGCTCAACAATATCAAATGCTAAACATAAGCTAACCCTAGAGAGAGAGAGGAGGGGGAGGTGTTTATATAGTCTTAGGAGAAAGAGGGGATACATGGGCCAAGGCCCGAGTGGCTGTGCGCAAACAGGGGTTGGACGTCCGGACGCTGTCGGACGTCCGAGGCTTCACGGCGGTCCGGACGTCCGGGGGCGGCCGGTCGTCCAACGATTCGGTGCGGGAGCGAAGTGTCCGGATTTCCGGGACGTGTCGGACGTTCGAGGCTCGGTCGTCCGGAGTCCTTCGGATTTCCGAGGTTTCGGCTCTGATCGTCCGGCTACGGATTTCTGGACGGGTGTCGGTTGTCTGGGTTCTGGGGGGTCTTGGACGTCCGAGCGGCGTCGGTCGTCCGGCGGCTGGGTAGTCTCGGACGTCCGAGCGGCATCAGTCGTCTGAGAGCTGAAGCTCGTCTGCGGCTCCTTCTTGGGGCTTCCAAGCTTGGCATCCTCGTGGCCTCTTGCGTGTTCCTCTCCCGAGTACCTGAGTATGCAAAGGGTCTCATTGTGAGGTAGCATCCATGTTCCGTTGATATTCAAGTCTAACTCGAAGAGGAGTGAGTTCACCTTAGCTCCAATGTCACGTGCACGTGCTCTTGTCATAGGACCACTTGGGGGTTGGTTTGATGTAGTAGGTTTCATGGGGATGATGGTGGGATGCTCCGCGTCATCTCCCCCCCCCCCCTGGGGGAAGATCCGTCCTCGGATCAAGATCTTCATCACCATGAAAAGGGGATAGATCCTTGACGTTGAAGGTGTCACTCACGTTGTACTTGTCGTGGGGGGTGTCGATCTTGTAGGCATTGTTGTTGTAGCGTGCCAACACCTTGAAGGGTCCGTCGGCTCGAGGAAGTAGCTTCGACTTGCGTTCGTTGGGGAAGCGGTCCTTGCGAAGGTGTAGCCACACAAGATCACCGGTCTTGAACACCATGTGGTGCTTGTTGAGGTTGCGCTTGTTGGTGACGTGTTCCATTTGACGTTCGATCGTGCGCCTTGTATCTTCATGCATCCTCTTGATGTAGCTTGCCCTTGCACTTGCGTCCATGTTGACGCGCTCTTGGAGTGGTAGAGGAAGGATGTCCAATGAGGACAAAGGGTTGAAGCCGTAGATCACTTCGAAAGGAGACTTGCCGATGGTGGAGTGTTGTGCGTGATTGTAGGCGTACTCGACGATGGGGAGGCATTCTTCCCATTCCTTGATGTTTTTCTTGATCAACACGCGTAGGAGAGTGGATAGCGTCCGGTTCGTCACCTCTGCTTGGCCATCGGTTTGCGGATGATAGGCCAAAGAGAAGAGAAGCTTGATTCCGAGCTTGGCGCATAGGGTCTTCCAAAAGTAGCTTAGGAACTTGACGTCGCGATACGAGACAATGGTCTTGGGCACGCCATGTAGTCGCAAGATGTCCCTACAAAAGAAATTTGCAACATGTGAAGCATCGTCTATCTTGTGACATGGAATGAAATGAGCCATTTTGGAAAAGCGGTCCACAACGACAAAAACGGAGTCATGGCCATTTTTAGTTCGTGGCAAACCAAGCACAAAATCCATACTAATGTCTTCCCAAGGTTGGAAAGGTATGGGAAGAGGCATGTAAAGACCATGGGATTGAGCTTTAGACTTAGCTTTGCGACATGTAGAGCATCGGTTGGTGAAGCGTGCAACATCACGAAACATCCTGGGCCAATAGTACTTGTTGGATAGTGTGGCATACGTCTTGTCGTGTCCAAAGTGACCCATAAGTCCTCCACCGTGAGCCTCTTGCAAAAGCAACAAACGAAGAGAAGACTCGGGTATACAAAGCTTGTTAGCTCGCATAAGATATCCATCTTTCATGTAGTAGTTCTTCCAACAAGGTTTCACTTGACACTTAGCATATGGAGTAGCAAAAGAAACATCATGCTCATACAAGTCTTTGATATGCTCAAAACCAAAGACATTCAATTCAAGTTGAGTAACCAGCATGCATTTGCGTGAAAGAGCATCCGCCACAACGTTTTCTTTACCCTTAATGTATTTGATGACATAAGGAAAAGACTCAATGAATTCACTCCATTTAGCATGTCGTTTGTTCAACTTAGTTTGACCCTTAAGGTACTTGAGAGTTTCATGATCGGTATGAATAACAAACTCATGAGGTCGCAAATAATGTTCCCACACATGTAAAACTCTCACCAAAGCATACAATTCTTTGTCATAGATGGGATAGTTAAGTTGAGCACCAGATAGTTTCTCGCTAAAGTACGCTATGGGGCGCTTCTCTTACATTAGCACACCACCTATTCCATTACCACTAGCGTCACAATGCACTTCGAATGTTTTATCAAAGTTGGGCAAAGCAAGCAAAGGTGCATGAGTGAGAAAAATTTTAAGTTCATGGAATGCGGTGTCTTGGGAAGGACCCCAAATAAATGGTGCATTCTTCTTGCTCAAAGCATGGAGAGGAGATGCAATAGTGCTAAAGTCATTGACAAAACGTCAATAGAAACCGGCTAGTCCTAGGAAACTACGCACTTGTTGCAAATTCGTTGGTGTAGGCCAAGTTTTAATAGCATCAATTTTAGTTTCGTCTACATGAACGCCCTTAGAAGATACTACAAATCCTAGGAAAACGACCTTGTCAACAGCAAAAGTGCATTTCTCCATGTTTGCATAAAGTTGCTCTTTCCTAAGAATTTGCAAAACATCTCGAACGTGGGTAGCATGGTCCTCAAGAGACTTGCTAAAGACAAGAATGTCATCAAAATAGACCACAACACAATATCCTATGAGGGATCAGAAAACATAATGCATGATGCGCATGAATGTACCCGGTGCTTCGGATATGCCCATGGGCATCACTAGCCATTCATAGAGACCAAACTTAGTCTTGAACGCCGTTTTCCACTCGTCACCCTCTTGTATGCGTATTTGGTAGTAACCACTTTTTAAGTCAATCTTAGAAAATATAGTGGCACCACTAAGTTCATCTAGCATATCATCTAGGCGAGGAATGGGATGGCGATATCTAATGGTTATAGCATTGATAGGACGGCAATCGGAGCACATGCGCATACTACCATCTTGCTTAGGCACTAGTATAACCGGAACCGCACAAGGACTCAAGCTCTCACGTACATGCCCTTTATCTAAGAGTTTTTAGACTTGCCTTTGTATCTCCTTTGTTTCTTCGGGGTTGACGTGGTAGGGTGCCTTGTTAGGAAGCGGTGCTTCGGGGATGAGGTCGATGCGGTATTCGATCCCTCGTTTTAGTGGTAGTCCCGGAGGTAGCTCATCGGGAAAAACATCTTCAAATTCCTGCAACAATTTAGATAACACAAGAGGAATATGTTGTGAAGGGTTAGTCCGAACGACGTCATCTTTGCACACAAGTATATAGTGAAGAATGGTCGATGGGCTCTCACTCACATCCTTCAAATCTCTTTTGGTGGCTAAAAGAGCTATATCACTCATGTCCCTCATCGTGGAGTCACTCAAGTTTGGCTTGTGGCGCTCACTCTCTTTTAGGTGGATCGCTCTCTCACTTTTGTCTCCACGATGGGATGAAGCGTGTTTGTCAGTGATGACTTGACTTGGAGTCATAGGTCTTAGTACATATTGCTTGCCCTTCATCTTGAAGCTATAGTGATTTGTTCGACCGTTGTGGATGATGCCACGGTCGAATTGCCATGGTCTACCAAGTAGAAGGTGGAAAACGGACATGGGAACCACATCACACTCCAAAGTGTCTTCATAAGCTCCTATCTTGAAGGAAACTTCCACGGTGTGTTCAACTTGGAGGGTGCCGGAATCACTTAGCCATTGGACCTTGTAGGGGCGAGGGTGCTTCTTCTTGACCAATTGTAGCTTGGAACATAGGTCCTCACTTGCCAAATTGTGGCAACTTCCACCGTCGATGATGACCTTGACGGATTTTCCTTGGATGCCCACCTTGGTGTGGAAGATGTGGCAACGTTGGTCCTCGTCTTCTTGTTGTTGAACCATCAAAACCTTGGAGACAACAAGAGCGGGGCTCGGATCGTTATCGCCAAAGATTTGTGAATCTTCATCTTCATTGACTTGACGAAGCATGGCCACGTGATCCAATGCTTCCATCCAACCGTCACTCATAGAGTCATAGGTGCCATCATCTTGAAGGATCATGGTGCGTTTGGTTGGACACTCATAAGTCTTGTGGCCTTGGCCTTGGCACGTGAAACACTTCATGGATCTTGACTTGGCGGTAGCATCCGGTGTTGGAGTAGAGGATGAGGCTCTCGATTTGTAGTTGCTTGTAGTAGGATGGCTTGACGAAGTCGTTTTGTCCTTGTAGCTTGACTTGTCGCCGGTAGGTGTTGTAGATTTTGTAGTAGAAGGCGTCGTTGTCGTAGTAGCTTGAGCACTTGAACACTAGGCCTTGGAAGAGAACTTGGAATACTTGCAGTCATCTTGCACTTGTCGTTCCGCCTTGGTTGCTTGATGCACGAGTTCAAGTAAGTTGGAGTATGGTTGGAAGTCCACGATTTTCTTGACTTGGTAGTTGAGGCCATTCAAGAAGCATGCCATTGTTTGTTCGTCATCTTCCTTGACATTGGCTCGGATCATTGCGATTTCCATCTCTTGATAGTACTCTTCTACCGACTTGGTGCCTTGCTTGAGTTGTTGTAGCTTCTTGAAGATATCCCGGTTGTAGTGTGTAGGTACAAAACGAGCTCTCATGAGATCCTTCATTTGGGCCCAAGTGTTGATAGGTGGTTCACCTCTTTCTCTTCGTCGCTCATTCACTTGTTCCCACCAAATAAGAACGTAGTCTTGTAACTCAAGTGAAGCCATGGTGATCTTCTTCTCTTCATCATAGTTGTGTAGGCAAAAAATCTTGTCAACTTTGAGTTCCCATGATAGGTAATCTTCGGGATCATTGCTTTCGGAAAACTTTGGCATTGTGAACTTGAGCTTGCCAAAGCATTGTTCATCATTGTGGTGTTGATGCCGAAATCCTTGTCTTGGAGGTGGATCCTCAATGTCTTGGGCTTGTTGACGTTGTTCTTGGCCTTGCTCGTCTTCATGCTCGGGTTTGTCGTGATGAACTTGAGGACGGCGACGAGGTGGACGCACTCGGTTGTGCCTTTCTTGGTGCTCCTCTTGGCGATTGGCTTCTTCTTGTCGTTGTCGACGAAGATCTTCTTGTCATTCATGGCGAAGTGCTTCTTCCTCAAGACGTGCTTGACGGTTTCGTTCCTCCAACGCACGAGTAGAATCACAGAGTGCGCATTGGGCTTCAAGCGCTTGTTCTTCACGAAGGCGTATTTCTTCTTCACGGCGTTATTGTTGGCGTTCTTGTTCCAATGCTTCTTGTTCTTGTTGGTGACATCGAGCACGCTCGCGAAGTCGATCTTGTAGTCCATTGCCATGGAAGGGTTCTCCGAAGCTTGACGTTGGCGACCTTGGTGTGAACTTGGACCGGAGCGGTCATCGCGATGATGAGAACATGCTCGAGGTGGACTCTCGCCGGAAGAGTACTCTGATGAGTGACGACTTGAGTGGCGCCGTCTAGAGGATGTAGATGTCGAAGAAGCACGCGTGACCATCAAGGCATGAATTTCCTCCATTTGGCTTCAGAGCTTGGTGTCGAGGTAGTCCCTTCTTCGCACTTTGGATTCGCGTACGTCGGTGGCGAGTTGCTCGATGCGGTCGCTCAAGACATCATGCGATTGGCGCATTGCCTTTTGCGGGCCGAAGAATTGCATCTTGGTGATGAAGGTGGTTTCGTCGTCCTCTTGCTCCTCAAATGTTGGGTTGTGCATGCTTGACCTATCCATAACACTCAAGTAGATATAAGTGGAAGAATGAGACGACAATATCAATTACCGTTCCACAAGTTTGAAAATGGATCAAAGATCACTCAATGTGCAAATGTGGAAGTAGTAGAATTGGTACCGAAGATCGTCCTTCTCACACCTACACAAATAAGGCTTATGGAAGAGCTTGGTTAGGATAGTGGCACAAATTTCAAGAAATCCGAAAGATAAGATTCAATAATGTTGAAAGAGATTCGTCAATTCGCAAGTGAGACAATGTAGATCAATAGCAATGAGAATACACGGAAACACACACACGGAAGAAAAGTGGGGTCGTGCAACCAAGGATGAGCCAACATGTGCACAACCTATAAGAAACCAAACGTGTCGTCTTCCTATTCCTGACTTGCTATGTATGTATGAGGCACGTGTCACTCGCTCAAGTGATCCAAGATGATCAAGTATGCTATGCAAAGTATTTCATGCTATTGCTCTTTTGGTCTTTTGCACTTGCTTAAAAGCTTTGCTTCTCTTTTCTTTTGCAATGATGTTTTGTATGGTCATAATGCGGGACGTGCACACCAAGATAGCAATTATGTATGTGGGTACTACTTGAACACAAAGGATACCAAAATGATACCGAAAGGGTACTATGATATATGCACGCTATTGTAGCTATGCGGAGTATGTATCACTAACGTGCACAAGTAGCATAGCCTGGCAATACTCAATGGCTAGTCTCGATAGGCAAGTAACGCAAATAGGCTCGGGGTAACAATGCAATGGCAAGGGTAGAGTCAAGAGTGTCGTCGCGGTTACCGTCCTTGCTTACGGTGTAGTATCAACGAAGAGTTTGTTGGCGACGCTCCGGGGCGATGATGAGCGGCGAATGTCGATGAAGAAAAACTCCTAATTAGCCGAAACACCTTAGGAAGTGGCGATGCTCGCGGCTCAACATCTCAAATGCAAAGGGTTGCAGAAGAAATGGTGATAAATAAATGCAGAAGAGAATGGTGGAGAAAAAAAATCTGGCTGAAAATTCAGTTCTGTCAGAGTTGCTTGGACGTCCGGGCCCTGTCGGACGCCCGGCGTCCGGTCGTCCGACGCCTGCGGGCTTCACTAGTTCACCACGGAGACGATGAACTCGAAACCAAAAGAAACATTCGGTCAAAAATGCGGCAATTTTGCGGAGGAAAATGATAGGAAAGATGGGGGAATGGAAGATCCACCTGTCCACAATGAAATCCACGGATCAAAATCAACAAAATCTCCTCAAATCCAACGAATCCAAGAAAATTTGGTATGGCTATTTTTGTGGGGATTTTTGAAATTAGGTCAAAAACGAAACAAAAATTGGCTAGAAAGTGGGGTAAGGGACTCCAAGGTGTGAATCAACGTGGCTCATGATACCAATATGATACGGGGCATGCCTGTGTATGTCGACCTTTTCACACTTGGAGGGGAAAAAGGGAGAAATCACGAGAGAAAACATGAACACAAAGAAGTTCTCTGATCACACATCCACTAAAACCACTCAAGCACACAAGCTACAAAGATCCAAAGTCAAACAAAGAGGATACAAGTAACTGATAGTCGTCTCACTCCATGGAGATGAGGTCTTGATATCCTGTGGGATCTTCCCTAGATGGGGCCTTGGCATCCAACTCGGATCTTCTCTCAAAGAGGTGGTCAACTCCGTGGGAGAAGGAGGTAGATGGAGCTATCCTCAACAGTATCAAATGCTAAACATAAGCTAACCCTAGAGAGAGAGTAGGGGGAGGTGTTTATATAGTCTTAGGCGAAAGAGGGGATACATGGGCCAAGGTCTGAGTGGCTATGCGCAAGTAGGGGTCGGACGTCCGGACGTTGTCGGACGTCCGAGGCTTCACGACGGTCCGGACGTCCGGGGGCGGCCGGTCGTCCGTCGATTCGGTGCGGGAGCGAAGTGTTCGGATTTCCGGGACGTGTCGGACATACGAGGCTCGGTCGTCCGGAGGCCTTCGGATTTTCGAGGTTTTGGCTCTGATCCGCCGGCTATGGATTTCCGGAGGGGTGTCGGTCGTCCGGGTGCTGGGGGGGTCTCGGACGTCCGAGCGGCGTCGGTCGTCCATCGGCAGGGTAGTCTCGGACGTCCGAGCGGCGTCAGTCGTCCGAGAGCTGAAGCTCGTCTGCGGCTCCTTCTTGGCACTTCCAAGCTTGGCGTCCTCGTGGACGCTTGCGTGTTCCTCTCCCGAGTACCTGAGTATGCAAAGGGTCTCATTGTGAGGTAGCATCCATGTTCCGTTGATATTCAAGTCTAACTCGAAGAGGAGCGAGTTCACCTTAGCTCCAATGTCGCGTGCGCGTGCTCTTGTAATAGGACCACTTGGGGGTTGGTTTGATGTAGTAGGTTTCATGGGGATGATGGTGGGATGCTCCGCAACACTCGGTGAAGCCGAGATTTTGAATTCGGTGGTATGGAGGTTCAAACACCAGATCAACCCTTATGCTTCAGTGAAACCGAGTTTGTGGAGTTGGTTCCACCGAGTGACACATGGGAGGTTTTGGAAGTTAGCTCTTGTCGAGATGGAACTCCGCACAGAGGGTCCGAAAAGTGCTTGCTCAAATTTTGTGATGAAGCATGGATATAATTTGAGACGAGAAAACATAGATAGCTAGAGGGAGGTACTTAGGCATTCTTGTATATCCAATTGGCGAAGGAAATATGAAAGCCAAATAACAACAATTGGATATCCTCGAATGAGCAAAAATATGCATACCAACATGCTCACACATTAAGATGTCAAATGAAATATGGCAAACATGCAAACCCACTCTAGTATCTACCAAGCACTTTGGCGATGACGAAGCCATCTATATATGAGTATAACTTAGGAGCCAAGTAAGAATACTTGATCATAGGTCATACTCATCGTTTAAGCACAAGTGGGGTTACCACTTTTACATAAAGCATTTAATGTGTTCACATCTTAAGACATGCATTGACTCAAGTCTTAGAGTAAAGATCCGCCTTGATGTGACCCCCCCTAAGAGGGATAAACTAACCTTGGGTTTTGTCGTAGAAGACTTCATGTTGGTGATGTAGTAGTGGATGCTCATAGTTGATGAAGATCATCTTGAGTTGGGAGCAATCCTTGTTGTTTCGTACTCTTCTCACCTACATGGGTTAGTCCTACACAAGGAACAAATACAAGGATATCTATGGACATGGAGTGAAGCACATTTAGATGATGTCCATTGATTCTTTAATTACCTTGACCATTGCTTACCTACGAGGGATTTGTTACTCCTTCAACTATTGCATAAGGTTGGAGTTGATTGCATTAGTTCTTGCCAATGATGAATGTGAGTGAATTTTGTTGGCGGAGTCACCCCTCAATAACTTCTCTACTTCTTCTTCTTTGGGACCCACATCAACTTGATGGGGATCCTTGGAGTTGAAGTAGCACTTATTGAAGTAGAGCTTGTAGTAGCCTTGGGAACCCACTTGACCATAGCTTGGGATTCGCCTTCAAATGTGTCAATCTCCTCTTAAAACTTGTCCTTGCCCTTGAGCTTGTGGTCTTGTGGTGGAAGGTCATCTTGATCTTTTGTTCCCTTGGGAAGAGTATGATCGTACTTCTCCCTTTGAAGAACAAACTTTGGCTTGGGGTATTGACCTTCTTCCCATTCAACTCCATTGGCGTTGAAGTAGCCAATGCCATGGTTCTTCCGGTGTCCTCCATGCTTGCGTACAATCTCCTCAAATTGCTTACTTCCGACAAGACTTTTGTAGACACCTTTATCTATAATCCCTTTCAATAAATCATTTTCTTGCTCAAATGTAACTTGGCTAAGAGAATCATTAGTGGAATTAATAGAGCTACTAGAGGCAACATCATTGGATTTAGCATTAGTGTTGTTGCCACTAGATGAAGAACCTTTCTTGCCTTTGTTACTAGTTTGCTTAGATTTAACTTGTGGAACAAATGTAGACAAGAGTAGTCGTTTGACAAGATAAGGAGAACTCTTCTTTCGAATATCGTAATTGATAGCTTTAAGAAACTCATGCTCTTGCTCTAAATTTGTCTTCTCGAAGCGTAGCTTCTCATGAGTTCTTAGAAGCTCTCTGTGATCTTCTTGAGTAGATTCATGAGCTAACTTAAGAGTGTTTAGTTCTTTAGTTAGACACCCAATCTCCTTCTTATCATCATCACACGACTTATCTTGACTAGCATGATTATTATCAAGTTCATTTTGACTAACATCACTAGTCTTATCAAAGAGCAAGTCATCATCTCCTGGTAAATCATCCTGATCACCAGTGGCGTAGCCAGGTCTGGGCCACGCCCCGGGCCAACCTTCTTAGCTACAGTAATTATGGTTGCTACAGTGTCAAATTTATCTACAGTATACAAAGGACTTCCTGTCCACGTCCCAGGCCATGGCCCCTGTAGCCTGGGGCCTAGCTACGCCACTGCTCATCACTATTGAAGTCAATGTATTCGGGGTGTGATACCTTGGGGCCTTTAGCCATGAAGCAACTTCCACTTCCTTCATTTGATGAATCAAATATGTCATAGGAGTTGGAGGTTACGAGTGCTAATCCGGCAACACCTTCATCTTGACTATAGTCGGAGTTGGAGTGGTAGCTTCCCTCGGATTGGTTGTCGAAATCGAAGCCGGAAACCCATTCACCAACATGAGCTTGATGTCTTCTTCTTGTGTAGCTCTTGGTGTACTTGTCCTTCTTCTCCGAGTCCTTGCTTCTCCGGGAGGGTCTTTGTTCATAGCGATCTTCTCTACTCCTTCTTTCTCTACGAGGTGACTCATCTCTTGAGCTTCTTCTTCTAGGTGACTCTTCTCTTCTTTTCTGGGGAGCGTGCACTCATTTGAATAGTGTCTGGACCTTCCACAATTGTAACAATTTCGGTCACGACTAGAGGAACGCTTCTCTTCATATCTTGAGTTGGAGCTTCTCTCTTTGCCTCTATTCTTGTAGAATTTGTTGAACTTCTTGACCATGAGGCTTATCTCTTCATTGGTAACAAGGTTGTACTTGAAGTAGCGGGAGTGTCACTTATAGCTTTCTATGCACCGCTTGACTTGGTGTGAAGCTCTTCTTTGTCTTTGAGAGACATTTCATGGGTGATAATTCTTCCAATGACTTCAGTGGGCTTGAGATCTTTGTAGTTTGGCATCATTTGGATTAACATACACACGGTGTCGTACTTTCCATCCAAGGCTCTAAGGATCTTATTGATGATGAATTTGTCGGTCATCTCTTCACTTCCTAAGTCGGCAATCTCATTTGTGATGAGAGCGAGCCTAGAGTACATTTCCGCGACTCCGTCACCATCCTTCATCTTGAACTTGACAAGCTGACTTTGTAGCACATCCAACTTAGATTCCTTGACGGATTCGGTACCTTCGTGCATATCAACCAAAGTACCCCAAATTTCCTTTGCATTCCCAAGACGGCTTATCTTGTTGAACTCTTCGGGGCATAAGTAGTTGAATAGAATGTTGCATGCTTGAGGGTTGTATTGCAACATCTTCAATTCTTTCGCGGTCAATTCACGATCCGGTTCCTTTCCATCACCAGAGAATTCACCTTGCCCAACACGAACAACAACCCATACGGCGGGGTTATGACCAAGAATATGCATTTTCATTTTATGCTTCCAACTAGCAAAGTTTGTACCATCAAAATGTGGACCTCTACGATGATAACTTCCCTCACTAGACGCATACTCTCCTAGGTTGTGAAACCAATGCAATGGAGACCAAAGCTCTGATACCACTTGTAGGATCCAAAGTATGTCTAGAGGGGGGTGATTAGACTACTTGACCAAATTAAAAATCTAGCTTTTTCCCAATTTTAGATGTTGACAAGTTTTAGCAATTGTAGCAAGTCAAGCACACCCTACACATGCAAGTCTAAGAGTATAGCAGCGGAAAGTAAAGACATGCACATGAAAGTAAAGGTAGGGATAGGAGGATTAAACGCAATTGATGACACGAAGATTTTTCCCATGGTTCCGATAGGTGGTGATATCGTACATCCACGCTGATGGAGACTTCAATCCACCGAGGGTAGCGGCCGCGAGAGTCCACGGAGGGCTCCACCCGTAAGGGTCCACAAAGTAGCAACCTCGTCTATTCCATCACGGCTTCCGTCCACGAAGGACTAGCCTCACTATGGGTAGATCTTCACGAAGTAGGCGATCTCCTTGCCCGTACAAACTTCTTGGTTCAACTCCACAACACGAAGAAGGAGGCTCCCAAGCGACACCTAACCAATCTAGGAGACACCACTCTCCAAAAGGTAATAGATGTGGTAGCAATGATGAACTCCTTGCTCTTGTGCTTCAAAAGATAGTATCGTCAACACACAATCACTCTCTCATAGATTTGGCTTGGTAGAAGAGGTTGATTGGATGGAAAGCAACTTAGGGAGGCTAGAAATCAAGATTCATATGGTTGGAGTGGAGGATCTTGATCTCAACACATGAGTAGGTGGCTCTCTCTCAGAAAAATGGATGGGGCAAGTGTAGGTATGTTCTGAGTGCTTCCTCTGGGAGTGAGAGGAGGTGGAGAGGTATATATAGGCATCTCCAAAAATCCAACCGTTACAACATTATTGCCCAACTCGGTGAAACCGATCCAAAAACTCGGTTGCACCGACCAGTGCAAAATGTGGCAACTTTCGGCTTCTCGGTGACACCGATATATAAATCTCGGTGGTACCAATATGGGTGACCTAGACAGTTTCCAAATCTCGGTGAGACCGATTTCCAAAACTCGGAAATTTCGATTCTTGAAAATGGCTAACCAGAAAGTTGGTCACTCATTTCGGTTGCACCGAAGTGGAATGTTGGTGGCACCGAGACCTTAGGGTTTTGACTAGGATTTGTCTAGGGTGAAATTCGGTAGGGCCGATTTTGAAAACTTGGTGGCACCGATTTTAGTGATAGGGTTTAGACAGAGAATTTATGGGAGAATTTCATGTGTATTTTTGGTGGCTAATCTCTAAGCACTTGAGCAACCAGATCATCATAGAAACCTCATCCCCTTTTAATAGTATTGGCTTTCCTATGGACTCAAAAGTGATTTCTAACAAAATGTAAAATGTAGAATCTTTAAGCTTGTTGCCAATAGATGTTCCTTGCATCTAGGGGATCTCCTCACAATCCTTTTGCCAATCCATTCATTGAACTTTCCTGAAATATACTTAGTGAAAACATTAGTCCAATGAAATATATGTTGTTATTAATTACCAAAACCACATAGGAAGAAGTTGTGCTTTCATTAACTACTTCATATATAGTAATATAACCACTTCTAACTAAATTGTAAGCCCATAAGTACATGTAAAAATGAAAAGTGATGCAGGTGTGGAGGAAGAGTCAAGTGCACAATTTCGCCAAGCACGACCTTGAGCGAGCCAGATGCAGCGTTGCAATATATGGACACTAGAATTTCTTAATAAACAGTACCAATTTTTTTCGAGTAACACCTTAAACCTACCACGATGATACAAAAGAGCGGTTTGAAGGTTGCCAAAAAAAGATTCCATACATTAATGCTTAATGATTTTGTGTGTTAGGGTAAAAGGCGGTTCAACTTGTTGTTCAATTCAAGGATCCGTTGCACCAAGTTCAATGATTTGAAGCTCTTTTTTAGGGCATGTTATATTTTTTCTAAGAACCGACTAAATATTGTGGATGGTCTTGCAAGCCACGTACATAGACTCGAACATGAGCATGCTCTAGAAACTTAACTCCCGAAGTGAAAGGTTGATGTTTTTTTGAACACGGTACAGACGCAAGCGTTCATATACACGCACATACACTCACCCTTACGAACGCACACACATACCCTATCCCTATGAGCACCTTCGAGAGACTGAGTCAGCATATCATTTTGAATTTTACGAAGTCATCGTAGGCACCTCGTCGTCGACGGGAACATTTTCTTCCACTGAATGCACATCGTCGAAAAATCTGAAATAAATCTAGGAATAAATGCGAGCACCAGGATTTGAACCCTGGTGGGCTGGGGATACCACAGTCCCTCTAACAATCCAACCACATGTTGGTTTGCCGGACGGTTGATGTTTATAATGTGTTTGGTTAGACTTAACTTTTATTTTTTAAATTTTGACTTAGAAGCCAAATAAGCACCCTTTTATGTACTTATGGTTTTGTCTTTGGAGTGTAAATCAAACGCCTCCTCAATCCTCTATAACACTATGCTCCATATTTTAAAGAGCCCACATTCAATATAGGTCTTTAATTGGAATTGGATCATCTGATTTTGACCGAGTCAACAATTTTGCAAAGCTCTCTCATTCAACTCTTTTATACTATACATTATGTTTCTTAATTTTAAGGCCACAAAATTAATTGAGGGCTTCAATTTAGAATTGGATCACTCGATTTTGACCGAGTCAACAATTACTCAAGGAGCTCTCCCGTTCAATTATTTAAATTCATGATGTTCACTAGTTTTGAATCTCTCTTATTCAATTGATGTATTTAATTTTAGATTTGGTTTACAAATTTAACAGTGCCAACAATTTTCCCAATCAGTCAGCAGCAATTGGTGTATAAAAACATATCAATCCCGTATCCTCCCATCACCTAGAAAAAAGTGCCACCATATGATACTATAGCACAAATATAGCACATACAACCACGGATGCATAAATTTCTCCACTTAAATATAGGTTGGTTAACAGATAACAAAGAATCACACCACAAAACCCCCGCCAAATCACCACATTAAAATTAAGAATAAAACACACTCCACCATCTCCCCACCCGGCTAACTAAATATTCCATTAGTTTCAAAATATTAGGGCTGTTAGTTTGTTGGAAAGTCGAATTTCTAAAACTTTTACCAAGTTTAGAGCAAAATATATTGACACGCACAATATTAAACAACAAAGTATGAAACCTTTCATGATGAATCTAATCATACCGATTTGATATTATGGATTTTGATACATTTTTCTATAAATTTGACCAAACTTAAAACTTTTGACTTTTCAAAAAAAAAACACCTTATATTTTAAAACTGAGCGAGTATTTGTTTTTAGAAAACTAAAAACACCAACGACGCAGCAAAACACGTCCAACCCTTCTAGTAGAGTGCTAAGGCATCTCCAACACGGGGAGCGAAGGCGCTAGGATATAATTCCCAGCCGAAGTTTACGTTTATGTTTATGTTAGCGGTTTGCGTGGAAAGGACAACACTCACATGAAAAATTAATATTTTTTGCATTTATTTTTGGTCTACAAGGGTCTACATCAACGCTAGCGTTGTGAATGCTCTAAAGCACCAGCAGATTCAGTTGGACTGCAGCGTGGTAGTACTCAATGATATTATAGTACCTAGCAGGGGAAGAAGTGTAAACAACTGATTAACACGAGTAATCATATCCCATAATTTAAATGATTTGAAGACTACTCACACCGCCAGATAGTTTTTTTTCGAAACGGAGGCAAAAGATTTGCCTCATCGATTAATTAAAGAGAAGAGAGTTGCCCGGTTAATTAATGGAAAACCGGGCGAAAACCGATACAAATCTACCACATGAGGACTACTCACATAACATGCAACCCCATAAGCACACAATCAGCTCGACAATTATACCCAATACATAACGATCACCAACCTCCACACAACTACATCGCAAGCATATACCCAACGAGAGTACCCCGACCGAAGACCATGAGCACCACCAAGACCACAGCGACAAGTTAGGCCATAAGATCAACCGAAGAGACTGATGATCATTCATCAAGCTGCCGCGGACGCCTTTCCCGCGTCGCCACTCTTCTTACTTTTGCTCTTGATGAGAGCCTCCTCCACAATCGTCTTGCCAGATCCAGGACAAGCCACCTCCAAACGCTTGAGCAAGCTGTGAACCTCTAACTCGAAGAGAATCTCATCGACCTTGTCACGCACAGACATCACCTTCCCAACGGTCATGTGCGAGTGGGTGACCGCAACGTCTGAACCTCCGCTGTCCACAAAGGCGAGCGGCTGGCTGGGCACCAAAGGGTCAGGCGCAACCATACCGACCGCCTCAACATCATCAGCCGTAGAAACAACCAACACGACAACATCGCCCATGGGAGCCACTGACACGATTGACTCACGCACCTCCAGTTGCTCACATGACAAAGGCGAAACATACCCCTCACACGAGGTCACCGAAGAGTCCACCTCCACGCACTCCACAGACAAAGGCGAAACAGGGCACATACATAGCTCCCGTAGGTCGGGCATGATCTGCAGAACTGGAGCCTCGGGCACGGCGATGGGCTCGCCCTCACTAGTACGCAACACAGGAGATAAGGTCAACAGTGACGATGAGTTGTCCCCAACACGAGGAGAGAAACATCCATATAGTTCTTGGCTCCCTTCCTCCGTGGAGGCAACACATGCCACACCAGGAGGGCAAGACGTCCGAGTGGCCGGCAACATAGTCGACACAAGGGTGAGCCTTCCGAGAGAAGCCTCTGCTCTCTCCAGAAAGCTCTCGGCCCGCGCCATCCAACCTTGTAGGAGTGCGGTCTGATCAGCCATTGCAGATTGCAACATCACATCGGGCTGGGTTGTCGAGGCAACGGTAGGAGAGACGACAGACGCCCAAGACCCGCGTGGAAGCATCTTGGGTGGGAGCGTGGATTTCATCGGACCCCCACATGAAGCTGCAGCAGGACGATGCACGGTACCGAGTAATGGTTGCACAGCAAAGCAAGACAATGAGCTTAGAGGACGCCATGGATTGCGACATCCACGAGCACGGTGACCGTTCTCCAAGCAACGGGAGCACCGAAATGGATCTCTGCACTCAGCCGCACGGTGCCCGCGAGTGAGGCATCTGCAGCATCCACCATGCATCCAAGCAGGGATGGGGCGAGGAGCCACTACCGGGGCTGGCAATATTGGATGACGCGGACCACGCCGGGGCAACACCTCTTGCCATCTCCCGCACGCCTCCGGCACACGTCCCACACCCGACTGAGCAGCGGTCAGGGCCAAGCCGTTGGCAGCAAGCTGTGTCGTACGGACCAGGATGGAGTCCATGGAGGCAGCCTGTGGCGTCTGTGGCACCAATTCTTCTTCGTCGTCGTCGTCTTCGTCATTGGCAGCAGAGCCACACGTGCCCACACTAGTAGGCGTGAGAACCGAGGAATGGGGTGCGTTCTGGAGCAACATGGGCAAGGCCGTCTCCTCCTGGACATCAAGTGTCGTGACGAGCGAGCAGGGGCTCGCCGTATGCTGCAGGAACCCAGTCCGCAGGAGCTCCAGAGGTGCCTGAACTGGCCCCGTCAGGGATGAAGGCGTCGACGCCGGGGATGACGACGACTGGCCGGGGAAGACGCCGACAATGGAAGCAGGGGTGGCGCCGGTGCCGGCCCTCCGCCCACCTATGGACGAGTCGGCCTTGCGGGCGGCCAGCGCAGCCGCGGCCAGCGTGGAGGCGGAGACGACGGGCGAGGTCGAAGCAGCAGTCGACACAGGAAGCCTCACGGACGCGGAAGCTGGCAACTTTCGCAGGGGCACCTCAGCCACCTTCACGGATTCCCCACCAACCCGGACGGGGCGGCCCAGCATCGGTTGCGGCAGCGCGGACAGGAGCTCCTAATCCGGATCGGATCGAGCAGCGGACGGAGGCGCCGGCAAGGCGACGCACGCCGTGCAGCTAGCAGGCAGCTCGGTGGGAGGCGGCGGAAGCTTGCCGACCGAGACGGGAGGCTGCGACGAGGAGGCCGACGGAGCTGCTGGTCTTGAGGACGAAAGGGACGGCGCGAGGTTGCGGGGCCTCATCTTGTCGACCTGCTCGTCCATGCGGGAGAGAGAGGAAGAGCAGCTGGCGTGGAGGCCGGATCTGGACGCGGCGGGAGCGGGGCTGGTCGGAGTGCAGAGATCCGGCCGGCGGCGGCGGCTGCATGCTCACGCGGCCATGAGCGCGGACGCGATGCAGTTTACCCTTTGCCACCACCGCCAGATAGTCACAGTGACATATTATGCCAAGTCATAATCAAGAGCCATATACAAGTAAAAAGAAAATGGGTGTGTCTAGGACACATCTAGATGTGACATAGTTATTGCACATCTAAGTGACTCCATCAAGCATAAAAAAAAAACTAAAATTAAAAAAGAAATAGTCACACGAATCTCCGTATGAAATCAATGGTATAGAACTTAGATGTGCAATACTTATGTCACATCTAGATGTGATATAGCAAAACCGAAAGAAAATCGTGTTTGAAAACAAGAGAAACTGGAATATCTTCCTGCCTACCCGCCCCTCTCTAAATAACGTGGCCTCGCTGGTCGTCTTCCCCATCCACCATCCCGATCAAACGCCTAGGGTTTCCCCGACCCACCCGCCCGCCCACTGAGCCCACCCCCGAACTCGTCCGCCGCCGCCGCCGCCGCCATTGCCGCGGATTCGCACGGGCTCCCCACCAAACCCGGCCGGAATCGGCCAAGAACGCGAACGCGAACGCGATTTGAAGCGCACAAGCACCATAAGACCACCGCGATTCCCCCTCTGCCCTCTTCTAATTTCCTCTGTTTTTTGGACCCCGCGATAAGAACAGATCCGCCGGCGCGCAGGGTCCAACAGACCAGTGCGCGCGCGCGCGCGTGTGGAAGGCACACTGACTCGGACTGAGTTCGGATTCGATTCGCGTGATCTGTTCCTTTGGTGCCGCCGAGGGCATGATCAAATCGACGGTGTATTTTGGGCACATCTCCATCGGGGAGGTGGAGCTGTGGCCCAAGGGGGAGACGAACGTGGCGGCGGCGCCGTGGGTGCGGGAGATCCGGGTGGACCGCCTCTCCCCGCCCAGCGAGCGGTGCCTGCCGCTCGCCGTGCTGCACACAGTGTCCTCCACCGCCCTCTGCTTCGTAATGGAGTCGAGGCCAAGTCCAGCCACCGCTGACGACGAGCCCCCGTCGTCGCTCGTTGCCATGCACACCGCTTGCCTCAGAGATAATAAGGTACTACATGAATCATTCCCAACAATTACAAGACACAGAACAAATGAGTAGAAGTTCACCCCAACAAGGAATATTAATTAGCACACCAAGTACCTTGTGAAAAATTTCCCTGAGACATTTGCTGCATTAATTAATGAGTACTACTATAACTCAGCATGCAAATTTTTGAAGATGTATAGCTTACTAATGATACCTAGAAATATACTCATTTATATCCTGGCCTGGTATTGCTGAATGACCAAGGTTTTAGGAGCAGTGTTCATATTTCACCAACAGATCAATCATATTATCAGACTCTTGAACACAAAATGTTGCTACTCGAGGCAATACTAGAGATGATGAAGGGTTTTACCTTCTTCAACTTTCATGGACTTTAGACTTGACATTGCTTGTTCTTAGCGGTTCAGCACTGCAATTGAATGTGAAGTTGTGAACACTGAACCGCTCAACTCCATGTACCGACGGAAATATTTGAGGATGAGTGAAGTGTTGCTTAACAACTTTTGAGTTTAACACACTGGTGTGCATGGGATTCATCCGCTGGCTAGTTACTGGGACTTAATTTCTGTGACAGCACAACTATATTAAGTTATATCTTTTGCCCTTGTAATTCACCATATCATAAACTTTAGTAGTAGTAACTGTGATCATGGCATTGCCATGAACATTCCTGTTTTAAGATTTTGATATAGATAGTTTTGAGCCAACCCATGCCTCACAATCTGTAACAAAATATCCTGTACCTCGCATTTTATTCCCCTTTTCCTTTTTTTTGTTAGGCATCTTTGTATTAGCCTTGGTACTCCTTGTAATTGGGTGTGTTTTACAAATTTTCCTCCTTATTTCCAAACATTTGTTCTGTTTGTCTCATCTCCTTCCGGTTAATTCTTTGTGCTTGCAGACAGCAGTTTTTCCACTTGGAGCAGAAGAAATCCATTTAGTGGCAATGAAACCCAAGAGTAACTTGCCCAACCATGCATGCTTTTGGGGCTATAAAGTACCATTAGGCTTGTATAATTCTTGCTTGAGTATGTTGAATCTTCGATGCCTTGGTATTGTGTTTGACCTTGATGAAACATTAATTGTTGCCAATACCACACGGTCTTTTGAAGACAGAATTGATGCACTCCAGAGAAAATTGAGTAAAGAGATTGATCCACAGCGTATTAGTGGTATGTTGGCAGAGATCAAGAGGTATCAAGAGGACAGGTCTATGCTAAAGCAGTATATAGATGGCGATCAAGTTAACGATGGTGGGAAAGTGTATAAAGTACAATCCGAGGTTGTCCCACCTTTAGCTGATAATCATCAACCTATGATACGTCCTGTTATAAGGCTACAAGAGAGAAGTATTATATTGACACGTATAAATCCATTGGTACGTAGTTCACGACTTTGCCAAAAAAGCATGTTGTCTCTGTATTTATTTGGTCATTTTTCACATGTGATAGCCAAAAAAGCATGTTGTCTCTGTATTTATTTGGTCATTTTTCACATGCTAGGAACATACCACCATAATTTGGATTATTTTGTATAATGTGTTCAGTTGAAATTTACTTCCATAAATTTTTTCAATCTAGTAATATTCGCAAGTTGCCTGTTTATTTTTTCTGAAAAAAATGGCAACCTGTTTGGTTACAGTATTCTCAGTTTGTTTCATGCATTACACAGTTGCAGCAGAGCTTGAATCAAATTAAATGATGTCTTAGCCACAGCATTCATGGCAAGTTGCATGCATTGGATGTTGTGGATGACCAAATGTTCTTTTTAATTCTTGGGCCTGCTGATCTTTGTTTTGCTTATCTTGGGTTTTGCTTCAACCATGTTTGCTTGTTGGTAGACTGTACAGTTTATTTTCCATACTTTTTCCTGTTAGATAAGAGATACCAGTGTTCTGGTACGGTTAAGACCTGCTTGGGATGATCTCCGGAGCTACTTGATTGCAAAAGGTCGGAAACGTTTTGAGGTGTATGTGTGCACAATGGCTGAGAGGGACTATGCCTTGGAAATGTGGAGGTTGCTTGATCCTGATTCCAGACTGATAAACTCTGTTCAACTTCCTCACAGGCTTGTCTGTGTCAAATCTGGTACGTATTAATATCCTTCCAATTATGGCAACTACAAAACACGCATAGTTTGTTCATATAATCTTTTAATCAAGTGTTGTCAATGAGTGAATCTCCTTACAATGAATTTCGATGATCATGCAAATAATATTGTGGGGGCTTCCATCCTTTTGAGGTTAATGCTAAATTTACTCATCCAGGCTCTAAAAAGTCTTTGCTAAATGTATTCCATGATGGATCTTGCCACCCTGGTATGGCCCTAGTTATTGATGACCGTTTGAAAGTTTGGGATGAGAAGGACCAATGTCGAGTTCACGTTGTTCCTGCCTTCTCTCCATATTACGCTCCGCAGGCAGAGGTAATGTCTATTTTCTATTGTATTCCAGCATAAGATTATCTTACTGTATTGTTTACGGAGGCCACCCTGTCTTTAACTTACACAGGCGAACTTCCCTATTCCAGTTCTTTGTGTTGCCAGAAATGTTGCATGCAATGTTAGGGGCAGCTTCTTCAAGTAAGAGCATCATCTTGGCTATATGCTATCACAGAAACTTGTTTCCCGTTACATACACAGAAAACAATGTTGAATGGTTTGTTGATGCAGAAATTTATGATCCAATTGACAGGGAATTTGATGAGGGTCTTCTACCATCGATCAGTGAGGTTCATTTTGACGATGAATTAAATCATGTTCCGTCTTCTCCTGATGTTGGTAATTATTTGATTTCAGAGGTAAACTTTGTGAAGGTGGATTTTTCAGATTGACTCCCTCTAACTACTGAGTAACAGTGATTTTTTTCTTGTTAGGATGAGAATGCAGCAAGTTTGAATGTGAACAAAGATCTGATGGCTTTTGACGGTATGGCAGATGCAGAGGTTGAGAGGAGAATGAAGGTTTGAATTTCTATTTCTTGTTCTTAATGTTTGTTATAAAAAGATGAACTGTGAAAGTAGTGATATCCAAGAAATATGGCGGTATATGTGTGTGATCAAATTGAGTTCAAGGTAGATGATTGCCTAAATTCCATGATGCTTAACAAGTGCCTTGGTCATTTGTTATTAGGGTCAAAAGCAATACATGTTAGAATCACAAAGACATCTTGTGATTTTTGTTCATTTAAGTTGGGTTATGCCTGTAAAAGTATAATAGACGGAACTTCTTTCTCTGCGTAAAGCCCTGCAATCCATCACCATGCTCGTTCCTTGGATGATCTGGAAGCAGCGGAACGAATGCTTCTTCGAAAACACGAGACCCTCGATTGATACGTTAGTGGATAGGATCAAAGATGAGGCCAAATGTTGGGCACAAGCAGGGGCACAGGGGCTCAGGGTTGTTCTGCCCGCATCCTGGGATGTCCACTGATCGGGCGCATGGCCCTTGTAACACTCGCCTCCTAGGAGGATTGTTCTTTCCCATCTTTTCAATGCAATGAAACCCAAAGATCCGCACGTTTTCTCGAAAAAATAAACTATCATACTTAGTCATGGACCTTGGGGGTAGAGTGCATAACTTGAAACTCAACATGGTGGTTCATTTGTTGCTGAGCACAATAAGAGGCTCATTACCAACACTACCTTAAGTCTTATATTTAAAACGTGGTAGTAGACACTATTGGGCTGTAAAGCTGTTGGATCAATGTTATGTTCGATCCAATGTCAAAAGAGCAGAAGTGTACTCATTTCCTTCATAAATATATGATGTTTTGGACATTTATACAGTCCCCAACATGCAACTTTGACCATTACTTTTCATATGAATATGTGAGAATTCATAGAACAATCATATTATGAAAGTATGTTTCATGACAAGTCTAATGATGCTATTTTCACTAGATCAATCTGAAAGCTTCTTAGATATACCGAGTCGAAGCTAGAGAAAATTGACTGCATGCTTTGAGTCATTACTTTACGTACGGACGTAGCAGTTAACTATTCGGCATGACATTTTTCTACATGTATGATCATTATCCACTAATTTGTTGTTTTGCACATATCCATGCTCCAGTACTAGTAACCCCTAAATTAACTATATGCAAGAATTCTTTTTTACTTCAAGTAAATGAGAGTGTTTGCTGTTTATTAGCTTTGACCTTTGTTTATATTGTTGAAACAACTAATTGCCACTGCTAAACCTGTGTCCTATGCCTTATGGTGTTGTAACAAAAATGTCGAGGCCATCTTCACATTTCTTAGTAACAGAGTATTACCTTTTTAATCATTTCTCTTAGTCATGTGCATCGAAACTTTTTTTCAGGAAGCAGTTTGCACTGTGCAAGCTGCGGATCCAGTGACAACAGATGTTGATTTTATGCCAGTAGCTGCTAACCAGCAACTTGCTGCATCTTCATTTGTTCCGTTAGCACCACCACCGGGCATGGTGCCTTTGAATAACGATCAAGGCCCTCAGCCTCCTTCAATCAGCTGGCCTGATGCTCAATCTGGTCTGGTAGATCCTTTGCAAGGTTCTCCAGCTAGAGAAGAGGGTGAGGTTCCTGAGTCTGAGTTAGATCCTGACACAAGGAGAAGGCTTCTGATATTACAGCATGGCCAAGACACAAGAGATCCTACACCACCCTTTGCTGCAGAACCTTCTGTACAAGTCTCAGTTCCTCCAGTGCAATCTCAGGGAAATTGGTTTCCTGTAGAGGATGAGATGGACCCAAGAAACTTAAATAGGACTTCAACGGACTTTAATCTAGAATCTGATGCTGTACATAGTGATAAAAGTCAACCGGCACATCAACCATACTTCCCTGCTCATGATAATCCTATATTTTCCGATAGATTTAACTATCAGAACCAGAGATATTCTTCTCAGGTGAGTGGCCATCTAGTTTGATGAAACTTTAGTTTATCTTTGTTCGTTAATGAGGTGATTCTAGACAATCTGGTGACAAATGTTTTGATATACTCAGCTACCTCACAGTGAGGATCGTCGAATGCTTCACAACCAGGCACCTACAACATATAGATCATTTTCTGGTATGTTTTGCTTTACCTTTGATGTTTCTGATGTTCATTCATGTTAGCAGCTGCCAATGTTCAGGAAATCGTGAACTGGTTACTGCTCGGTCGGCTGGCAAGTAGGGGGATTAATAGGTGAATTGGCCAGCTAACTGATTTATTGGCTGGTATTTTGAACAATGGCAGCTGCATAGGATAACGTATGGTCCTTTTGTCCCTACTGAACATAGAAGCTTAAAGCTATTTAGGATATGCTGATAATCGCCTACCTTGTCCTATCCCTATAGAGTTGTATTTACTGTCATCTAAAACGAACATATCTAACTGTGTTTCTCATGTCTTATTTCCCAACTGTTCATTTGCGTAGTCTTCTGTGGTTAGATGGTGAATTAAGATGTAACTTTATGCCAAGTATACTTTATGCCAAGTATATGTAAACCCATCAGTGTGTATTTCCTTCCAGTCAACAAAGAGAATAATACTGATCTTCTTTTACCAGTTTGGTGAGCCTATGTACATGGTCGGTTGGATGCTAATTCTGGGGCTAATCATAGCGGTGATCAAAATAAAAACTAGAAATGATTGCTCCCTTTTCTGCAGACACTTCAGCGCAGTTTATCTTGATCCATAACTCGTTCTGTTAGCTGCTTTGCTCAGTGGTGCTCCTGTTATCATGAAAAGCCTGCAATTTCGTGAATGCCCCTTTTAAATTATAAGATTTGTGCTTTACTCTAGAGTCTGAAACTGTATCTGTAATGTGAAGGAGAGGACATGGCAACCCAGCGTTTTCATCCAGGTCACAGAAGCAGCCAAATGGAGTCAGGACGCCAATTACAATACACAGAGACATCTGGTTCTGTATTGGAGGAGATTGCAGCGAAGTGTGGATGTAAGGTAGTTTTGATGCTACAGATCAGATATCGTTATCATCTTTAAGTATTAGCTTATCATATCTGCCTGTCTGGTGTATTTCTTCACTTGTTTCTAGGTTGAGTACAGGTCAACTTTATGTGATACTACAGAGTTGCGGTTCTCCATTCAGGTAAAATACAACTTCTGTTGATTGAAAATGTCAATAACGCTATTTTGTTAATATACCACCCGTCAATGGATGATATTTTTTTTCTTTTTATTGGAAATTGTGAAACTTGCTATGGATGTCAGGATGTAGTATTGATAACATGAGTTACATGATAGGCACTATTTAGCATTTATTAACTTTTTGCGAACTATTTAAGTATGGTGCTGCATGCTCACTGTTCCAATCTTCTTGCCGTTGGCACACTAGTGCGTCACGTTTCTATATTCCTTATTTTCTGCGTGGACCTTTCAGATTTGGATTGTTGGAGAAAAAGTTGGTGAAGGAACGGGAAGAACAAGGAAAGAAGCGCAACGTCAAGCTGCTAATATATCATTAAGAAATTTGGCTGGTGAGTTTATGCTGTACTCCCTAGTCTCTTATCTCCAGATGAAAAATGATAAATATGCAAATAGGTGGTTAACAATCAGTTGTTCAAGTTTTTTTTAGTAGCCGACTTTTGACATCATCGACGTCTCGGAATTTTGGAACAACTTGTCATTCTGATTTCTGACACTAGTGGCCTTTTAAACTATTAATCATCTGAAGCCGCTGAAACGTTTCTCTATTTGTTTTGCGTGTCCATAATTTCTCAATTTCCATTGTTTTTGACGGTCTGATCTGTGGGCACGTAGTTATTTCTAACCAGATTTGCTAGAAGGTATAAAATATTGTGGTAGATGCAATCTTCTCATAAAAGCTGTATATAGTTGTTGCTTTATTTTCTTTCAATGTAAATGCTTGGTTTTGATCGATGAAATATCTCTGCAGATAGATTTCTGTCATTTGATCCAGATAAGATGACAGTTCCGAAGGATGATGGTTTTAGTAGCAATCCAAACTCATTCAAATATACAGGAAATGATGGAGATGATATAGTACCAGTTGCAAGCACGTCGGATGGGTCTAGATATATGCACGAGAGAGTTGATAACTCAACCAAGTCTGCTGGTTCTGTTGCTGCTCTTAAGGAGCTTGTAAGTAGCTGCTTTAGTTGTCAACTTTTGAACAAGTGTGCTTTAACTCACATATATATTTTGATGTGTTGCAGTGTACAGCTGAGGGGTATAACTTAATTTTCCAAGCTCAGCCATCTCCATTAGATAGTTTGATGGCAAGGAAAGAAGTTCATGCTCAGGTTAGCACTTCATCTCCATAACTACGTACTCATTAAGCTTTTATCTGATACATGGAAAGGTATACACACTTAAGGGTACTTAACGAAAACTAACTTCCATTAACTTTAAAAGTTAGCACAAGATGTCTGAGATTTAGCTGTACGCCTTTATCTGATAGTCTGACATGGCGTTGCTTATTACTGTAACGTAGTAGTATAACATTTGCTGTATGTTGTTATCAACTCGTAATTGGTGGATGTTCTCCCTTAAAAACATTTTGGTCTGATGGGCTAGCTATAAAACTTCATTAGGACTCACTTTTAGTAAATTTTTAGACCCATGCTTTCAGTGTACCTTCTTATCGCTTGTATTCGGCTTTTCAGATTGAAATAGGTGGGCAAATTCTGGGAAAAGGAGTTGGAGCAACATGGGAGGAAGCTAAGATGCAGGTTGTAAGCTTACACAAGAGAAATATTTATTTTATTTCTTTACTTCGTTCTTCTTGGATTTCTGAAATCAAGAAATGAACTCAGTGTTGCGGGCATGGGTGTCTATTTTTATCTTACATTGAGCAAAATGACGGGCTCTTTCTATTCACAACCTTCATTACCATCCTTTCTGGATGCAGTGTCTGATTGGTTTCCTAAGGCGTCTAAAACCATTACTTTAAATTTTAATAGTACACATGTTGTCTTCTTTTGGTACTGATAACTATAAGATTTGAATGGATATTTGTTGGACAAAGATGGTTTTCTGGATTATGACAGTTAATTTTCAGTGTTTCTGAACCTGTTCTTTTACATAATGTTGTGTTCTAGGCTGCTGATGGGGCTCTGGGAACTCTGAGATACATGCTTGGTCAACGTCCACTGAAACGGTCTGGATCTCCAAGGTGATTGTTGGCTAGTCTCTTGTTTGGTGTAGATCTGTAACATTTAGCACTCAAGTATTGGTGTGATCTGATAAAGTTCTTTTGAAATGTGGTATCTCGGACTTTTTGCCATAGTACTAGGTTTTTATCCGAACAAGGGGTACAGGAACTCCACATTGTTTCAGTGGTGGAGCTTGGGCAGCAATTGGGGGGGGGGGGGGGGGGGGGGGACCATCTCTGTGAGTTCATAATTTGGACGTATTATCGTTGGTGTAATTCCGTAAACCCTTGATATATGTGTTTGGATGAAGTTTCATTACCTAGATTTCAGGCTAGTGGAAATGATGCTTGTTTGATTACATTTAGCTTGAAGGAAGATGAGTTCAATCTATTCCCTCTACTGAGCGATGCAAAGCATGCTCTACTATCCTAGCATTGTAGTCAGTTTTATGCTTATGTTCAGTTTAGCTAGTGGATGATGAAGATAGCTGAGTTTAGATTAGCAATGACCCAATAGTTTTTTCTCTTTCCACAGGTCATTTGGATCCAATTATAATAAGCGATACAAGCCAGATTTCCAGCCGATGGTACAAAGGATTCCTTCTGGCAGATACTCTAGGAATGACAGTCGTGTTCCTTGATTGTTGTATCTGAATTCCGTGGACACGATTCATCGGGAATTCATTGCAATCTGTGACCCCTGAAGAACTTCCGTAATTGCAAGTTTGAGCGAAGATGGTTGTGAAGGCAAGAAATAACTGTACACGCCCGTAGGTCTTGTTTTCGGTTTCTGAGTTCCCCTTCTTGCCCCACTATCATTTCTGAGCTAACCCCAACAGGCGCGGCTTGCACGTAGTTGTTGCAATTTGTTGCCCGAGTGAGCCAGCAATGCTATCATATGACTTTCCTCGGATCTGTTACCTGTGATGCCACATCCGATGGTGGTATTAGAGCAGGATGGCAGTGCAGCTGAGGTTTCCTTACTGCGCATCAGGTTAGCGCTGCGTTGCTCCTCAAATGGAAAGGGTTGAGCTCGAGTTGGCTGCTGATTTTCTCCATTTTTTAGTAGTTGGAGGCGGAGTAGTTAGATTTTTTTTTCATTCAATTTTGCAGTACAGTGTTAATTGGTCGATCCACTTGTGTAACTTCACGATTTGTCTCTAGCGCTGGCTGCTGTTTTTCAGGCTCTTGCAGTTGTCAAAATCATACTACTAGTAGCGTTTTTAAGCTGCCCTATAAGAGCTTGGCATTTGTACAAACAACAGTGTATCTGATGAAGCTTATGCATTGTCCAGTTCATGGCTAGGATGTTTTTCTTATGTCTGCAGTTCATGGCTAGGACGCCATGGGGTCTGAATGAAACAAGGACGGTTCAGGTATGTTCACCTGCTCTACCCCATGATCTCATCACGCCATTTCTTTGAGCCAACTACCACTCTTACTCGGTCGACTTGCGTTACAGCTCAGCTAGTAGCTGTTGCCGTGCGATGCTAGCGGTCAACAACAACAACAAAAAAAAAAACCCAGCAAACCAGAGTGAGGGCCGAGTGATGGACTTGATTACGTAACAGTAGTTTAGTTTCCTATCATGGACTTGATTAAGTACCATCTTCCACTGATAACATATCCTAGAATCACGTGGAACTCGATCTCTTAGGCAAGTCGTGTGCAAGTGCCGCGCTAATTAATTTAATTTTCAGGAATTACTAGTTGAAGAAACTTAGCTGGCCATCCTACTTATATTAACGATTTTGCATGTCTGAAACCGTCATATCCCACATTAGTACCACGTGCTCGCCCTCTCCGAGTCGCCACTAAACAGAATAAAGCAGTTGCACAACTGGAGCCGTCTCTAAACTGAAGTAAACTTACAAGGACACTGGACGCACACCTGTATACTTTTTGTATCGTAATGCATGCATGGCAAGCAAACGCACTAGGTTTCAGCTGTTGACATCAGCAAGAACAGGAGAATTAGTTGGTGACAGTAGCAAGTGTACTTAATTTTAACCTATCAGCGGCTATCATGCGGATGGCGTCTCCTCCCTTCCCATGTTACAAAGACCGCGATTTTTGTTACGTACCAGCTACTTGCCTCTAAGAGTAAGGGGCAGCCAATGCGCATGGTGCAAGGGCGCACCAAGGCACCAACGCCATGGCTACTACTCCTACGGCAACCCACGCTACCTCGATCTTCTCCCCTCCCGCTCCGACCATGGCGCCGGCCCCTCGGAAGCCATTGCCGTTGCTCCTCCTCTCCTTCTCCTTCCCCGTCCTCCTCCTCCTCCTCTCCCTCGTCTTCCTCCTCTCGCACACCACCTTCAGCCTCCTCCTCTGCCCTCTCCTCCCGCAGTCACCTTCCAGATCGGCAAATGCCACGAAGACCACTGATGCCGCCGCCGCAGCTAGCCTTGACGTCTCCATGGACAGGACCCTGCTCGCGTTCCACGTCACGGCGTCGCCACCGCCGCCGGCGCCTCCTCCCCCTCCTGCTCCTACCCCACCGGTGAAGAGTAAGAAGAACAGCAAGAAAGCCTCCACTAAGCGAAACAAGGGCCTCTTCAAGCGCCTGATCAGGCAAGCTCCCCGGACGCGGCAGTTCGCGGCGCGCGCGGCCGAGCTCTTCGCGCCGCCGTCGCCGCAGCGGCCGTGCGCGCACCGCTTCTTCATGACGTGGCTGTCCCCGCTCGAGCAGTTCGGAAGCCGCGAGGCCCTCGTCCTGGAGACCCTCTTCCGGTGGCACCGCGACGCCTGCCTCCTCATCGCCTCCGACACCATGGACTCCCCGGGCGGCAGCGACAGGCTCCGGCCGTTGCTCGACCGCGGCTTCCGCGTCCGCGCCGCGTCGCCGGACTTGGCGCACCTCCTGCGCGGCACGCCGGCGGAATCGTGGCTCGGCGCTGTGCGGCGCGGGGAGGTCAGCCCGGGGAGCGTGCCGCTCGGGCAGAACCTCTCCAACCTCCTCCGCCTCGCCCTGCTCTACAAGTACGGCGGCGTGTACCTCGACGCCGACGTCGTCGTCCTCAGGCCCTTGTCGGGCCTCCGCAACGCGATCGGGGCGCAGGCCGTGGACGCGGCCACCGGCGACTGGATGCGGCTGAACAACGCCGTGATGGTGTTCGACCGGGGCCACCCGCTGCTGCGCGAGTTCATCGCCGAGTTCGCCGCCACGTTCGACGGCAGCAAATGGGGCCACAACGGGCCCTACCTGGTGTCGAGGGTGACGCGCCGGATGCCGGAGCTCGACGTCACGGTGCTGCCGCCGCGGGCGTTCTACCCCGTGGACTGGACCAAGATCGGCGGGCTGTTCCACGCGCCCAAGGACAGGAAGGAAGAGAAGTGGGTGCAGGCCAAGGTGGATAACATCAGAGGTGGGAGCTTCGGCATCCATCTGTGGAACAGGGAGAGCAGAGGGATCGAAATGGAGGAGGGGAGTGTGATCCGAAGGTTGATTTCGGGCGGCTGCTTGTTCTGCAATTCTTCCGTAGTTGCATGACAGGAGAGTCTTGGAACTGCATGCAGAAAGATGAGAGATCGGCTTCGGCTGGGGTGTGTCGTGTTTGGGTTGGCAAAGTGTACATCTTACTTACAGGCAAGAAATAATATACAGCAGTGATTTTGCACTTGAACAAGACTAGGAGGATTGCTCTTGCAAAGTAGGTCCTCACCTTCACCCGTTACTTAGGACGTGTTTGTTTGTCATCTCAGTTTTTACCTGCAGAGCATACATATTTTTTAGTTGGGCCCGCTTGAAAGAAAACAGACAAAAAATTAACATTTGCATCTCGTGTTGCCTGCATCATGAGACTGCCTGCATTAGAAGATATGTTTGCGCACGATGTTTGGCGTCTTGCATTGTCTCAACTCACACATCTACACGTTGTTTGGTTGCACACATGCTGCAAGGTGTGCTAACTTGTACCCTACATGGTGAGCTTATTCGGTGCACCATCACAACGACCACACCAACGCCACAACACTGCAAGGACGACGAACTGCATGATGATGAAGAAGTTCTTCATCCAAAGTGTGGCGCCGCCTTGCCAACTTTAACCTTGCATGTCTGCTTTCACACAAACTTGCAGTAAGCATCTTTTGCCGTCTGCCTAGTCTTAAACCCTCTGTGGCTGTTGTGCTTGTATCCTGAAACTTGTTCGTTGCAAGCTTACCAATGAACACCCACTTGTTCTAACAGTGCACAAGAGCAATAGTTGAAGCAACAAGCAATGGAGCACACAAGCAGTAAGCAATGCAATGGAGCACACAAACATCAAGCAATGGAGCAGAAGAGCAGTAGTGAGCATGCATGATCATACGGCATAGCAAGTTCAACCTAGCACTACTATGATGTCATCCTACCACCACATACAAAAGAGGGTGTAAACCTACCACCGCAAGTTCACCATCATCGTGAGGGGTTAGTATATACAACCTCAGCAAAATATACAAACCACCAAATAGTTTTCAAGCCCTAGCTACACAAAATGTATGTCGTCATCGTCGTCGCCATCGCCATCGCCATCGCCATCGAGGATCATGCACGCAGTAACCAGAGGCAACACTACATCTAGTAGTAGTGCTTGCCCAGCCAACTCTAGTGCCAGAGCACCCTGTGAGCGTCTGCCATGGCAACAAACCGAACACCCTGGGTCTTGTTGTCCAGCAGGTAGCTCAGAGCAGCCATGAGAGACTCATCGCTGAAGCCACCTTGGTCCATGACGGCGGTGTACATGTCAGAGTGGACGTTGAGGGACTTGCTCTCCCTTATGGCGGTTGCCACCTCCTTCACGGCCTCAGTCATGCTGGTGAAGACACCGATCTCCTCCTTCATCAGTCCGCCCCTCTTCCTCTTCCTATCAACCACAGAGACATGCTCAAAGGGCTTGTCAGGGCCATCAAGGACTACCTCTGCATCCTGGGTGTTTGGGAACTCCGACATGGGTGAACCGAGAGGCTTACAGGAGTCCATGGTATGCTTGCTGGTTGCCAGCCCGAAGGAGAAGATATGCCGCATCTGGGTGTATTGAGGAACTCAGTGTCTTTGGGGCGGTCCTAAGGAAGAAACACAACGTTGTTAGTTGCAAAAAGGCAATGGTTGACAGTGTGAAAAACAAGGGGAACATGAGCCAACCGCTACGTGGCCGGTGTAGTGCTCTGCCTCCAGAACGATCGAGCAAGTGTTTTGATCCCATGAGCCGTCACTAAGGTCTCTGAGTGGACACTGTGATCCATCAGGCTCTCCACTTCCTAAGGTAGTTGTAGACCCGAGTGGAGGTCAGCTCCTGGCCACAGAACTCGATCACGTTCTTTCCAATGGTGTTCAATTGCACCTCCTTGAAGCTCTTGTAAGTCCTAACCCCACTAGATATGAGCTCACACATCTTGTTAAGCACAAACATGGATATGAACGACTGCCACTTCATGCTGTTCCCCCTACCATCCTTCTTTGCCTTTGTAGCTGCCGTTTGTGCAGCGACAACAACAACAACACTTGGCTCACTGAGCACAAAGGATGTAGGCACAAAAAGAGCACACGTGCCCGAAACCTCGAACACATCTGAATCAGCAGGCATCTGGCCATCGAGGGGGGAGGGGTGGGAGTCCTCGACATAGGACAAAGGGAACTAGCTCTCAGACAGGACAAGGGCCTGGCTAAGATCTTGCGTTTGTGTGGTCATGTCTTACAATCGCACCACACATTGACAATGAGCATATCACACACTACCGGACAATCTAGCTCAACATAGCACGATAGAGATAAAATTAGAGATAAAATTTGGGGTTGTATGTAGCTACCACCATGGGTGGCAAATTATTTCCGTAGCGCGATATGAGCAACATACATCACAACTAGCTACCAATCCTAGCATGTCACGAATCGACCACCAATAGGTACCACAACATCACAATCTCATAGATCGACACCCAAATACACCCCTAGCATGCTACAAGATGCTCACAGATCAAACCCTACCACAAGCTTGAACATCAAACCCTACCACACGGTCTCAGATCTAGCTACAATGAGTACAAAGAAGGGGGGGGGGGGGGTGAACTCACAGAGGCCATCGCTGCAGCTCGAGGGAGACACCAAAACAGTCGAAGAAGATGAGAACACGAGTCGCCGCCGTCGTGGACCACTAGACGGGGAAGGAGCACCGCTTACCCGCTCGTCGGTCCTGGTGCACGTCGGAGGGAAAGATTGAAAGGGGGGGGGGGGAGAAGGGTAGTGGGAGTTTTGGCGATGAGGCGAAGGGGGCTATATAGAGCGACCGAATCAGCGGGAGGTGAGCCCAAATCCTCCCGCTATTTTTTCGAAAATGCGTGCGAGCTCACGTCATCTTCGTGGTCACATGACCTCAACTCCACGTTCCCCTCCCCTGCTTTGGTCGAGCCTGGATCGCTAGAAACTGTTGTTTCGACCGTTCCTAGTGAGCCTGACTGGGAGGCGCTTTAATGTTTGTGCGATGCGGGCCAAATAGTGAACGCAGGCTACCAAACAACCCATTTTCGTCCCGCGCGAGCCTGGTTGGCCCTTGTGTGGGCTATCAAACACGCCCTTAGATCATCTACACCTGGGCTTCCCAAACGAGCTTTGCTACACTTACATAAGTTACCTACGAAAAATTAGGTACTGGATGACGTGGTCTTTTTTGATTGGATACCAGGGGAGGATGGCCCCACTCCCTAAAATTTTAAGGGGGGGGGGCGTTTAGTTAGTTTAGGAAGGTTACGTTAGATTTTGTGGGTGCAGCATTTTTTCTCCCCAAACTGACTGGATGAATGGCTCGGTTAGTGCTCGGTCACCAAAACTTGATCCAACCGAGCTCCCCAATCCCGCCGCTAACATCCGGGCTGACTGGCATCACTCAAAGCCAGTCCAATTCTCGACAGGTTTGAGGAGGCCCAAACGCGTATGAGTGTGCCCGGCATGTTGGACCGGCCCACCCAGACCCACCATATATCCCTTATCTGGATGAATCTTAATTAGACCAAAATGACCACACTCCACTCCACTCTCTCCTTCTCTCTCTCTCTCACTCTCTCTTCTCCTCTCCTCTCCCCGTCCCATCCCCTTTCAATCTATGGATCTGGCACCGACGACTGTTGGGAGTCGCTTTTGTGTGACATGGAGCCGGACAACATGGATGAGATCATCCCCTACATCTCGTATCGTCGGTCGCGGCTGGACCAGGGCAGCAACATCAGAAGCACAGGTTCCGCACCAGGCCCCGTCGCCTGGTGACGCAATGCGGGCGATGTCACCAGCCCCTTGCGTGCAACATGCAACTTCGGACTCTCCTCGCCCATGCAAATACGCCGCCCCTCTATGTATGCTCTACCATCTCTCCTCGGTCACCACTGGGTACTTGTGCCCTCGCCGGCACCAGATCAGAAGAGGGCGTCTGAATCTGAGGCACGGGCTGCATGCCGTGAGCGATAGCGGGCGGTGGCGGGAGAGGCGCGTGCCGCTCAGGAAAGAGAGCCGGTGGATCCGGAGGACGCGATCCTTGCGTCGGTCCTCCAATGCTCCCTCATGATAGGGGAGACCGAAGCACCGCAAAAAAGCCCAAGCGCTCCATCTTGCCATCGAGCAGTTGGGGCGCAAGGCAACGGTGGAGGCGACGGCCAAGGTGAAGGTAGACAGGCTGGCGAAGGAGCAAGACGCGCGGTTCGGAGGATGATCGGTCAAATCTCCTCCACTGATGACTCATACCTCACCTATGGCTCCAGCTCCGACGACGACACCCCTCCACCGCAGATACCTACACAGATCCGTCAGAGTGCTTTATGGGAAAGCCCCCTTTTGGGGGCATTCCCCTTTTGGTGGCTTTTGAGAATGCCCCCCTTGGGGCTTTATCCAACATGTGGTGGAACATGTTTTGGGAGAGGTGGGGGCCCCCATGAGGGAGCCCCATGTGTGGTCGACCCAGATTGGGGCAAGCCCACTCATTGGGCCTTTTTTCCTACCTTGGGTGGGTTTCTTTTGGCCTCCCTCCACCCCTTGTTCACACTATAAAAGGAGGAGGAGAGGAGCTCTCAAACTCACTCAAGCTATCTCAAGTTTCTCACCACAAAGGCATGCAATGACGTGCCATTCTTTTTCTCCCTCCACGAAATAGTTTCGTACTGCCACAAGGCTGTCTAGTCTCCGATAGGAATTAGTTCTGGATGTCGAAGCCCTGTCGGATAGGTGACACCGGATGTGTGCAACCCATTAGAAAGGGCGTAGGTTCAGTCTTCTATTCGAGGGAATGTCTTGAGGATTGTCCAAAGTTTTGTCCGGAGTACTGTTCGAGGGAGAACATCCTCGCGGTTGGGAGGTTGTAAAATCTTAGCTGCGGGGATCTGCACCGACGATCTTCACCGGCTGTCCTTCCACTATGCTACGAGTTGGTAATGACCGGATTAAACCTTGTATGGATCTTCATAGTGGTCCTGGGCGTGTTCTTAGTACATTTTTTGTTTTCTCCTATGTTACCCTACACAATCGTTAAACCAACTCCGATATGATTATTGACGGCATTGGAAACATAGTCAACCTAATCACGAAGATCAATCCTACATGCAACCGAAGAACCAGCAAAAAATTGAGATTTGAAATCTGAAATGTGGATATAATATGAAGTACTTCTTTAACATTGTGGGGTTCATTTGACAAGTAGTACATGAGGTCTTGTCTACTCTTATGTCTATGGAAAAGAGTAGCAAAATATGCATACCTTAAGTTGGTCTCCGCGTCCTCTCAACTAGGACGGTGTTGGGCCCCCAAGTACAAGAGTTTGTAGCAAGAAATAATTTCCTTCAAGTGATTTTAAGGTTTATCGAACCAACATGAGCTTAGTAACACAACCAATGATCAACAGTTGCACACACACATACAAAACTGGCTTAGCCTCCAACAAGATTAGTGAGGTTGTAGTCTCACTAGCTTTGCTAGTTACAAGGATTAAAAGCATAAGTGTATGGAAGATTTGATTCGAGTGAAAAGTAAAAGCAAGGAATTAAAAAGAGCGTTGATTAAGATTGAAATTTTATAGGAAGAAGATGGATAGGGATCCATAGGTTCACTAATGGTTTCTCTCCAAAAGAAAGCATGGTGTGGTAAACAAATTATAGTTGAGTATCAATAAATTACAATATTTATAGATATGACTATCCATGGCATAATCAACATATGAGCATGACGTACAAATATCTATAGATTGTTATCCAACTGCATATATAGCTAATACTCCACCCAAGACCGCTATCCAACATGCATCTTAAAGTATTAAGTAAAAGCAGAGTATTGCAATAAGCATGATGACATGAAGTATATGGTATATTATCTTCACCATGCGTTTAAAGGAAAACTACACAATCATATTTTTATCCCTGGTGGCAACAACAGAATACAAGCCTTTTCCACTTCTTGTCACACGGTAGATTACTTGTAAGGTTGAACCCAACTATCACACACAACTCCCTCTTAGAGATCAAACCTCAACCTTGGCCAAAAAGAGAAATATAGATCGGATAACATATATGAATAAGAATTATGCAGCAAGGAAATAAAATAGATCTCAAAAAGATTCATGGATAAATCTGATCATAAAGTGACAATTCATCATATCCCAACAAACACACAAACATATTACATCATATGGATCACAATCATGCAGGGCAGCTTAGATGATCTTTGTATTGATAAACGTGGGAGAGAAAACCATCTAGCTACCACTATGGACGCATAGTTCAAAGAAAACTACTCACACATGATCATGGTGGCCTTCAAGTTGATGGAGAGGGCCACTGCGAAGAATTCCCCCTCCGACAGAGCTTCAGAAAAGGCCTCCAGATTAAACCGTCATGACACAGAGGTGGACGACAGTGGAAAAATTATGGTTGAAAATTCCCGGGCATTTTCAGGTACATATGGAGCGGTATGCATCGATAGGCAGTAGAACGGAGCACCAAGGGCCCCACCACGCACCCCTGGATGCGTGAAGCGGGATGATGACCCACAAGTATAGGGGATCAATCGTAGTCCTTTCGATAAGTAAGAGTGTCGAACCCAACGAGGAACAGAAGGAATTAATAAGTAGTTTTTAGCAAGGTATTCTCTACAAGTCCTGTAAAGTAATTGTAACAGATAGTTTGATAGCAAGATAATTTATAACAAGTAACAAGTGACAAAAGTAACAAGGTGCAACAAGGTGGCCCAATCCATTTATTGCAAAGGACAAACCAGAAGTACTTATTATAGTGATTAAATCGTTCTCGAAGTGTAACGCCCCGGACACACCCGCCGGACTGGTCGTTACTCCTGGCGGGATCTAGACTGGCCCCACAGATCAACACTAGTATTTCTTGCTCACTTTGTGAAAGCACAATATGCTCCCTTGGTGGTTTTGATAATTCATGAAAACATACATTGTCTCTTGGACTAATACTTTTATCTAGTGTATTTCAGATAAAGTCCATAGAGAAGGTTGGCTAAAGATTGTGAAGAGCATCCCCAAGAAGAAGAAGGAGAAGGAATAGCATTGGCGAAGCTTCAAGCAAGAGGACTCTACATTTTACTTTGTGAGAAATCACCTTGAGTCCATAAGAAAGCCAATACTATTAAAAGGGGGTAAGGTATTGTTGGTGAACGATATGCTCCACGTGCACAAGTGATAGTCACCAAAAACACCCACAAGCTCTTCCACAAAAGTCTGTCCAAGCCTATCATGAAAATCGGTGCAACCAATATCTCCCACTCGGTCCCACCGATTCCCACCTCAGACAGACCCATGCCAAACCCTAGATCTTCGGTGCAACCGATTCTGCTTCGGTGCCACCGAGTTCAGCTTGCCAACTTTCTGTTACCTCGATTTTTAAAATCAGAATTTCTGAGATTTTGGATCGGCGTCACCGAGTTGTGGAAACTGACCGTTGGTCACCTTATCGATACTGCCGAGATCTTTGTATCGGTCTCACCGAGATTCAAAAGTTGCTACCTTTGGAGCAACTCGGTACCACCGAGTTTTATACTTCGGTGTCACCGAGTTGGTCACTTTAGGTGTAACGGTTGGATTTTTGGAGATGCCTATATATACCCCTTCACCACCACCCACTCGAAAGAGAAGCACTCAGAACTATTCCATACTTGCCCCATCCTATTTTCTGAGAGAGAGCCACCTACTCATGTGTTGAGATCAAGCCATTCCACTTCATCCATATGAATCTTGATCTCTAGCCTCCCCAAGTTGCTTTCCACCCAATCAATCTCTTCCACCAAAGCCAAATCTGTGAGAGAGTGATTGTGTGTTGAGGAGTCTATCATCTTGAAGCACAAGAGCAAGGAGTTCATCGACATTATCGAGCCTATTACCTTTTGGAGGGTAGTGCCTCCTAGATTGGTTAGGTGTCGCTTGGGAGCCTCCTACTTCATGTTGTGGAGTTGAACCAAGAAGTTTGTACGGGCAAGGAGATCGCCTACTTCGTGAAGATCTACCCATAGTGAGGCTAGCTAGTCCTTCATGGACGGAAGCTGTTATGGAATAGTCAAGGTTGCTACTTCGTGGACCCTTATGGGTGGAGCCCTCCGTGGACTCTCGCGACCGTTACCCTCCGTGGGTTGAAGACTCCATAAACGTGGATGTACGATAGCGCCACCTATCGGAACCACAGGAAAAATCCTTGCATCTCCAAATTGCGTTTGATCTTCCTATCTCTACTCTTTCTTACATGTGCTTGTCTTACTTTCCGCTGCCATACTTGTTGAGTAGCATGTGTATGGTGCATTAGACTTGTTATAATTGCTAAAACTGCCAACCTATTAACTTGGGAAAAGGTTAGGTTTTAATTCTTGCAAGTAGTCTATTCACCCCCCTCTAGACACACACACTTTTAGTGATCCTACAAGTGGTATCAGAGCATTGGTCTCCATTGCATCGGTTTCATCACCGTGGAGGAAGATGAATGTGTCTAGTTTGGAGAGTTTGAGTTGTAGAGTGCCTATTCTTGATGGGGAGTATTATAGTCAATGGAAATATAAGATGCTTGAGCTATTCAATGAATTTCATTTGAGCAAGTATGTTAAGAACCCCTATGTACCTCCCATTGATCCTTTACATCCCACACACAAAGAGGAAATTGATATGCTATGCAATCTTAGAACTGTTAATCTTATCATTAGAGGATTGCCTAGAATTGTGCTTAATCAAATGAAGAATTTTGAATGTGCTTATACTTTGTGGAATGACTTGGAGAAACGATATCCAAGTTATTCATTGAGTAATCTTGATGAAATTCTTCATAAAACTGTTTCCTTTCACAAAATGATGCCTAGTGATCCCAAGTTTGATGACTATCTATTTGAGCTTAGAGACCTCATGCGTGCTAAAGGAGATGTCATAACTATCAACAACATCATTGTAGAAGCCATTCGCATTCATAATCTTGAACATTGTCATGATCACAACCCTAACGAATCTCTCGCTTCTTATGACGAGGATTTCCCACTTGATGATGACAATGTGGAACATGGCTACTATGATGAAGATGAGATGTTCGGCATCGAGCATGAGAAGATCATGAAGAATCTAAGTCTCATGGCAAACTTCAAGGATTACATGTCCGGAGGAAAAGAGTGGATTCTCGATAGTGGATGCACCAATCATATGACCCAAGATAGAGACATGTTTGAAGAGGTCACACAAAACCATGGACCGCGAAGGTATGTGACTTTTGGAGACAACTCCAAGGGTAAGGTACTTGGTCTTGGTAAAGTGGCCATATCCCATGATAGCTCTATTCAAAACGTCATGCTTGTTGAATCCCTTGGCTACAATCTTCTTTCAGTATCTAGACTTGCCGACTTTGGTTTTAATGTGCTATTCACGAAAGTAGATTGCCAAGTGTTTCGTCAAGATAATCATAACATGGTCTTTACCGGTTTCCGTAGAGGTGATCTATATATCGTCGATTTCACTAAGAGATCCAAACCTCGTACTTGTCTTATTACAAAATCTTCTAAAGGTTGGCTTTGGCATAGAAGACTAGGACATGTTGGCATGCGTAATCTAGACAAGCTTATCAAAGGTGATCACATACTTGGTGTTAAAGATGTTATCTTTGACAAAGATAGACTTTGTAGTGCTTGTCAAGCTGGAAAGCAAGTAGGTGGAAATCATCCCGTAAAGAATATCATGACTACTAGGAGACCACTCGAGTTACTTCACATGGATCTTTTTGGTCCCAATGCTTACAAAAGCCTCGGTGGAAATTCCTATGGTCTAGTCATAGTTGATGATTTTTCTAGATTTACGTGGGTATTCTTTCTTGATGATAAGTCGCAGGTACAAAAGATCTTCAAGAACTTCGCTCGCAAAGCACAAAATCAGTTTGAGGTGAAGATCTAGAAGGTTCGGAGCGATAACGGATCGGAGTTCAAGAACACCCATGTAGATACCTTTCTTGACGAAGAAGGTGTTTCACATGAGTTCTCGGCTACGTACACGCCTCAACAAAATGGAGTTGTTGAGAGGAAGAACCGGGCTGTTATTGAGATGGAAAGAACGATGCTTGACGAATACAAGACGCCAAGACACTTTTGGGCAGAAGCCGTGGAAACAGTATGTCATGCCACAAACCGACTCTACTTGCACAAGCTTCTCGGTAAAACGGCATACGAGCTACTCACCGGTAACAAACCCCAAGTTGGATACTTTCGGGTATTCGGCTCAAAGTGCTACATTCTTGATAAGCATCATCGGACTAAATTTGCTCCTAAATCTCATGAAGGATTCCTGCTTGGTTACGGATCGAACTCTCACACTTACCGTGTCTACAACAACTTCACTCGAAAATTTGAAGAGACGGTAGATGTGAAGTTTGATGAATCTAATGGTTCGCAAGTCGAACAATTGCCAAATGATGTAGGAGATAAGGATCCTTCGGAAGCTATCCAAGACTTATCCATCAGCAAGATTCGTCCCATGGAGGTGAAGGAAAGTACTTCGTCAACTCAAGTGGAAGCCCCTACTTCACGCCAAGGTGATCCTCAACACGACATAGAAGCATCCACAAGCGGTACACGACAAGATGAAGAGGAGGAAGTACATCATGAAGATCCACCACTACCTCCTTCACCACCACCTCAAGGAAACAACACCTTCAACAACAACGAAGATGAAGGGGATGATGATGATGAGGAAGCTCCACCATCCAACAAGCCGAAGCTACCCCGAGTTCGAGCAAGAGTGACCAAGAACCATCCTCTAAACCAAATCTTCAGTGACATACAAACTGGGAGAATCACTCGCTCTAAAACTCGCTTAGCTAATTTTTGTGAGCATTATTCTTTCATCTCTAGCATTGAACCCTTGAAGGTTGAACAAGCACTTGAAGACCCGGATTGGGTGAACGCTATGCATGAAGAGCTTCACAACTTCGAGAGGAATGAACTATGGACACTCGTGGAGAAGCCCAAGGACGAGCACAACATCATTGAAACCAAATGGGTGTTTCGGAACAAGCAAGATGAAGACGGTCAAGTTGTACGCAACAAGGCGCATCTCATAGCCCAAGGATATACGCAAGTCGAAGGTATGGACTACGGTCGGACCTATGCCCCCGTCGCTAGACTTGAAGCTATTCGCATTCTTCTTGCTTATGCTAATCACCATGATATCACGCTTTATCAAATGGACATTAAAAGTGCCTTTTTAAATGGTGAGATTGAAGAAGAGGTCTATGTCAAACAACCCCCTGGTTTTGTGAATCCTAAGAAACCGAATCACGTCTACAAGCTTCGTAAAGCTCTTTATGGTCTTAAGCAAGCCCCACGTGCTTGGTAAATGCTTAACGAAGTTTCTCATTGAAAAGGGTTTTGAAATTGGTAAAATTGACGCAACCTTATTCACTAAGAGAGTTAATGGTGAATTATTTGTGTGCCAAATCTATGTGGATGATATTATCTTTGGATCTACTAACCCACAATTTGGTGAAAGATTTGGAAGGTTGATGTCCGAGAAGTATGAGATGTCCATGATGTGTGAGCTGAAATTTTTCCTTGGTTTGCAAATCAAGCAAACGAGAGAAGGAACTTTCATCTCTCAAACCAAGTATACCAAGGACTTGATCAAGAAGTTCAACATGCAAGAGTGTAAAGGTATGAAAACTCCTATGCCTACTAGTGGACATGTTGACCTTACCAAGGAGGACGAACCGGTTGATCAAAAGGTTTATCGATCTATGATTGGTTCATTGTTATATCTGTGTGCCTCCCGTCCCGATATTATGCTTAGTGTTTGCATGTGTGCTAGATATCAAGATGCACCTAAAGAGTGTCATCTTTTGGCCGTGAAACGTATTGTGAGATATCTGATACAAACACCAAACTTTGGCATTTGGTATCCCAAGGGATCTTCTTTTAACCTTGTTGGCTATTCCGATTCAGACTATGCCGGTGACAAGGTTGATAGAAAATCCACATCGGGTACATGTCAATTTCTTGGGAGATCTCTTGTGTCTTGGTCCTCCAAGAAACAAAACTCGGTATCTCTATCTACCGCCGAAGCTGAGTATATTGCCGCCGGATCGTGTTGTGCACAATTACTATGGATGACACAAACGCTTAAGGATTATGGGATCCATGTGAAAAATGTTCCATTACTTTGTGACAATGAAAGTGCCATTAAGATTGGACATAATCCCGTGCAATATTCTCGAACTAAGCATATTCAAGTTCGACATCATTTCATTCGTCATCATGTTGCCAAAGGAGATATTAATCTTAAGCATATTCGTATCAACAAGCAATTGGCCGATATCTTTACTAAGCCACTTGATGAGAAAGTGTTTTGTTATTTGAGGAGTGAGTTGAACATCATTGATGCTTCAAACTTGAGCTAATCTCACTCGGATGCATGCAAGGGGATGAGCTTACTTAACCATTCCATGCTATCATTACCATGAATCTCATATAACTTGGAATTCTATGCTCCCTTGTATTGCATCTAACCCTTTTGTAGGTACTTGGAAGAACAACATTCCACAAGATTGCCAACAACTCAAATTTTAAGCAATCTTGTCATGGCCAAGTATCCACAACCCCTCTTGATGATGGAAGGAAGAGGACAACAAAAACATATCCTTGACACATATTTGAATTTCACAATTGATATCATGGCATATCATGTTCTTCCTTGCATGACTAACCTATGTAGGTGATAAGTGAACCAAAACAAGAAGGATTGCTCCCAACTCAAGATGAACTTCATCAATCTCGAGCATCCTCATCAAGTTCACCTACAAGCCACATCATCAACATCACTCAAAGGTATGTACTCATATCCTTGATATAGCTTTACTCCAAGTCATGAGATAAAGCAACTCAAGTGATATGAAAACATCAAAATGCTTAATTGAAAAATGGTAACCCCATTTCGAGCTTAACGATGAGTATGACCTATGATCAAGTATTCTTGCTTGACTCCTTAAGTCAATATACTCTAACATAGGTGACCTAGTCACCGCCCATCATCTAGTTATACGAATTGAATGAAGAATCTTTTGTTTTGTTGATCATTGACATTTCCATTCTACTCCAACCTAGATGAATATTAATTGCAAATTCTTCTGAAAATTCATTACAAATCTTTCTGAGAATTCATTGAAAATCTCTGTGATCTTTTTGAGACTTTCTGAAAAACTGCATTTGACAAAATAGCCAAGAACAATTTTGTCAAGTTTCTATTTCACAACTCGGAGACTCCGATCAAATTTCGGTCTCACTGATGGAGCAGTTACGCTGCACAACCACTCATCGGTGCTACCAACACCTTTTGCCTCGGAGCCACCGACTTCTATGCATTTCGCTGTTTTGGTCTTATGATCAGATCAATGATTCCAATGATGTAGGGGGAGAAACATCAAGAAGTATAATCAAAATATTCAAGGATCCCTACATTAGAGGAGGAGAAATCTTGAAGATTTTCAGATCTTAAGGGGGAGAAAATTGTTTTCAAGGAACCCTTGTCTCAAATACTCTCAATGATCCTCAAATCTCTAGGATCCCTTCCCACTCAATGATTCCTTTGTATGACCCTTTTTGGAAATTAATGCCAAAGGGGGAGAAATATCAAAGCTTCAAAGTTTTTATTCATATCAAAGGGGGAGATATTCATACCAATAGGGAAAGGGGGAGATACAATGCTTAAAGGGGAGAAATATTTAAGCACTCATGCTTAATCATGAAAAGAAGAAGTGTACATTTAACAATGATAAAGGGGGAGAAATATCAAGGATCACTTAACTCAGAAACACTTCTTCAGGAAAAGAGAACAATTTAGACTTTTCTCAGCCTTACCTACTCCCAATATCAAAATTCTAAGATTCAGGGGGAGAGGATGACCTACAAATTTCACATCCAAGGGGAGAAAGTTCTAAATGTTCTTGGAGACATATCAATCTTAAAGAATATTACCTTCTATATGTTCTCCACATCTTGGTACTATTGAGTTCTATTGTCTTTTTTATTAGTAGAATACTCTTGTGTTTCCTAACATTGTTTTCTCAAGTGTGTTTCTACTACTAGAATGCTCAAGAACTCAAGGTAAGTATATGCATCTTATCCTTGATCAAGATAATCTCTTGCTTCTTGCACATATTGTTTGCAAGAGTGAAGTCTTGAACAAGGATGTAACTCATTCACATGTATTTGATTCATATAGCCAAGATACACATGACTCATCTTATCCCTTCTACTATATGTGTGTCCATGCATTCCAAAGCAACTATTCTCTAAAATGATTGCACACATTTAGGGGGAGCAAATCTTTGTCATGTGTCTCTCAAAGTCTTCATTATATCTATGCATATATTTATTTGAAGCTTTGATTGTATATTGTCATCAATTACCAAAAAGGGGGAGATTGAAAGCACAATATGCTCCCTTGGTGGTTTTGATAATTCATGACAACATACATTGTCTCTTGGACTAATACTTTTATCTAGTGTATTTCAGATAAAGTCCACAGAGAAGGTTGGCTAAGGATTGTGAAGAGCATCCCCAAGAAGAAGAAGGAGAAAGAATAGCATTGGCAAAGCTTCAAGCAAGAGGACTCTACATTTTACTTTGTGAGAAATCACCTTGAGTCCATAGGAAAGCCAGTACTATTAAAAGGGGGTAAGGTACTGTTGGTGAACGATATGCTCCACGTGCACAAGTGATAGTCACCAAAAACACCCACAAGCTCTTCCACAAAAGTCTGTCCAAGCCTATCATGAAAATCAGTGCAACCAATATCTCCCACTCAGTCCCACCGATTCCCACCTCAGACAGACCCATGCCAAACCCTAGATCTTCGGTGCAACCGATTCTGCTTTGGTGCCACCGAGTTCAGCTTGCCAACTTTCTGTTACCTCGATTCTTAAAATCGGAATTTCCGAGATTTTGGATTGGCGTCACCGAGTTGTGGAAACTGACCGTTGGTCACCTTATCGGTATCGCCGAGATCTTTGTATCGGTCTCACCGAGATTCAAAAGTTGCTACCTTTGGAGCAACTCGGTACCACCGAGTTTTATACTTCGGTGTCACCGACTTGGTCACTTTAGGTGTAACGGTTGGATTTTTGGAGATGCCTATCACTAGTAGAAAACAAGCCTTCCGTTTAACCCTTTAGTCCCGGTTTGGCTTTGGCCCGGGACTAATGTGACCATTAGTCCCGGTTCCAACGGCTAGGAGCGGTCGGGGGGCACGGGCACCATTAGTCCCGGTTCATTTGGAACCTATAGTCCCGGTTTGTATCACAAACCGGGACTAAAGGGGTGGTGGCAGGTTGGTGTCAGCCTGGGGCCCCCACGAGCCCTTTTAGTCCCGGTTTGTGATATAAACCGGGACTATAGGTGGACCTTTAGTCCCGTTTTGTATAACCAACCAGGACTAAATCGTTCCCTATATAAACCCTTCGTCCAGCCCGACTCCTTTTCTCTGTTTTCTCCATTCGAATTCCCCTCTCTGTTCTTCCCCTAGCTCGAGCTCCTCCCTCCATTTTTGTCAAGATTTGAGGCACCCCAATCCATCCAAGTGTCCACAAAGGTTAGCAACTTTGTCCTTTCATCTCTTATTGCTAGATCAGCTCGTGCAATGCTTTATAAGTATAGTGATTTGTGGGTTTTAGTTTGGGTGTAATTATGTGGTAGTTTTTTTGATTTATATGCAATTTGAGCTCAAATTAACTCCTTAGTTGGCATATGTGTAGGTGTGGTTTACTTAGTGTGCCTTCCCGTCCCCGTCCTAACCACCGTCGATCGCCCGCACCGTCCCGTCGCCGGCACCACCTTGGTGAGCCTCTTCTTGTGTTCTTATCCTTTTTATTAAAAAAATTGTATTTGTATGATTTAGATAGTTACTTGCATAATTTTCTTACTTGTATGATTGTTGTTATATATAGTGCCATGGTTATGATATCCGTGCCCGTCGGCCCTCGTCCGGTTTACGATTCGGATGTGGTATATTCTCTTTTATAACTATTTGTTGCATTTCGTGTTAATGACAATTATGCCCATCAAGTTGACATAGATATTTTTATCTAGGAGGTATTTGAACCGGAAATGCCAACCGACCCTACTGTCGAGAAGTTAAATTTAGTTGAAAAAGAAAACGAGGATTTGAAAGGAAAATTGAAAAGAGTTGAAGAAGAGAAGATGAAATTGGAGTTGTACGTTGCCGATGTCGTCGATGATCACAAGATCAAGATGGATGCAATGCGCTTGAAGATTAGAAAGATTAGAAAATATGCCATTAATAAAGAGGCTTGGTATCATTATGCTGTTGGATCAATTGCTACCTTAGTTGCGATTTTGATCGCATTTGTTGTTGCATTTAAATGTTTTATCTAGATAGTTGTATGTTGTTTTATGAGAAAATAAGTGTGTATGCACTTTATGTATGAACTTGTATTAATTTGGTCTTTTCGGTGTTGTGTAATGAAGATGAACCGACAATGGATGTACGATGACCGACGCTCTCCCCAGTTCATTAATGGCGTGCAGAGTTTTTTGCGTGCGGCTGAGGCAAACAAGCGGGATGGTTTTATGTGTTGTCCATGTGGTGTGTGTAAGAATGATAAGACTTACTCTAGCTCAAAACAGATTCACGTCCACCTGTTTATGTCCGGTTTCATGTCCGGCTATAATTGTTGGACCAAGCACGGAGTAAGAGGGGTTCTAATGGAAGAGAATGAAGAAGAAGAAGAGGATGACGACAACTATCCTGGGTGTCCTGAATATGATGGCACTACAATGGGGGAAGAGAATGAAGAAGAAGAAGCTTGTCGGCGTTCTGGGAACGGGGGTACCCAGACCTGCCTGCCTGCGGCCCAGGGCAGGGCCCACCTCACGAGCCAAGCATGGCCTGGCACGACCCCACTCAAGGCAAGGCCCTCGCGAGGGCCCTAAGCTCGCGAGGAAGAACATCACCAAGATCAGCAAGGAGTGAGCCTCCTCAGGCCCCCTCCGGAGTGGCGGAGATCTCTATGCGGAACCCGACCTCAGGAGTCAAGGATGACGCAAGGAAGGACAGGCGGGCGCCAGCACGCCAGGCAGTGTAGTTTCCCCTTTGGTGCAAAGGGAGCAGGGACGTACGCGGGTTCCCAAAGTGCCTCCCAAAGGTTTCCATTCCGGTGCAACAAGACCGCGACCATGAGCCCCGCAGGGCGGATGTCATCGCCGAGCCCACCTCTGCATCATCGACAACTACTTTGCAGGCGAAGACCACCTTTGGACAGGGCGGGGATGTACTCCTGTCCCCCTTCAAATTTGGCCGTTGTGGGATCCCTTCCAGCCATTGCGATAAGGGAAGAGGAACCGGGCCACTGCTATATATAGAGGCTAGGCTACACCGTAGAGAGGAGGACGAAACCACAGGGCTAGCAGAAGGCCAAGAACACCACTGAAGCGCCTCACGAGGCCTCCCACCATTGTACTAGTTCATCCACCACACCTCCCCGAGAGGCAATCCACCAAAGCAGGAGTAGGGTATTACGCTTCGCAGCGGCCCGAACCTGGGTAAACCACCGTGTTCATCTTCTTCCTCGTCATCGTGCGAGTTCGCCGTAGTGACCATCGAGTAGCGAGCTAGGTAGGGCGAAGCTGCGGGGGATCTTCGCACACGCCCCTGTGTTCGAACCTTGAGGGTTTTGCGGAGCCCAAAATCTAACAAAGCTGAGGCATCATATGAGCCCGCTGATGATCTTGGTCGGGCCATTGCTGATGCAAAGAGAAACTGCGAAAGTGAAAAGGAGAAGTTGAAGTTGCAGCGCATGCTAGAGGATCACAAAAAAGGGTTGTACCCAAATTGCGAAGATGACAACACAAAGCTCGGTACCACACTGGAATTGCTGCAATGGAAGGCAGAGAATGGTGTATCTGACAAGGCATTTGAAAAGGTGCTGAAAATAATGAAGAATAAGCTTCCAAAGGACAACGAATTGCCCGACAGTACATACGAAGCAAAGAAGGTTGTCTGCCCTCTAGGATTGGAGGTGCAGAAGATACATGCATGCCCTAATGACTGCATCCTCTACCGCGGTGAGTACGAGAATTTGAATGCATGCCCGGTATGCAATGCATTGCGATATAAGATCGGTCGCGATGACCCTGGTGATGATGTTCAGGGCGAGCGCCCCAGGAAGAGGATTCCTGCCAAGGTGATGTGGTATGCTCCTATAATACCACAGTTGAAACGTTTGTTCCAAAACAAAGAGCATGCCAAGTCATTGCGAAAGAAGACCGTAAGAAAGACGGGAAGTTGAGAGTACCCGCTGATGGGTCGCAGTGGAGAAAAATTGAGAGAGATTGGCCGGACTTTGCAGATGACCCAAGGAACTTATGGTTTGGTTTAAGTGCAGATGGCATTAATCCATTTGGGGAGCAGAGCAGCAAGCATAGCACATGGCCTGTGACTCTATGTATCTATAACCTTCCTCCTTGGTTGTGCATGAAGCGGAAGTTCATTATGATGCCAGTGCTCATCCAAGGCCTAAGCAACCCGGCAACGACATTGATGTGTACCTAAGGCCATTAGTTGATGAACTTTTACAGCTGTGGAATAAAAAAGGTGTACGTGCGTGGGATGAGCACAAACAACAGGAATTTGACCTGCGAGCGTTGCTATTTGTAACCATCAATGATTGGCCTGCTCTTAGTAACTTTTCAGGACAAACAAACAAGGGATACCATGCATGCACACACTGTTTAGATGAGACTGAAAGTATATATTTGGACAAATGCAAGAAGAATGTGTACCTAGGACATCGTCGATTTCTTCCGACCAAGCATGCCTTAAGAAAGAAAGGCAAGCATTTCAAAGGTGAGGCAGAACACCGGAAGAAGCCCGTCCTCCGTACTGGCGATGACATACTTGATATGGTCAAGGATTTACAAGTAATATTTGGAAAGGGTCCTCGCGGACAATCTGTTCAGAGTTCATTTGTGGTGCTTTTTAATTTCAGGGTCGTTTAGCTCAAAAAAATCATTAAATGCATGAAAAATAGAAAATGAAGTTAGATAGGGTTGAAATTTGAAGATGTGGCTTAGAATGGTGCATATTGAATGCACAAAAAGTCTGGAGTTCATTTGGGTGATTTTGATTAAAACAAATGAAGGTATAAAACTAAAAGAGTTAAACAGAATCTGGTTTTGATTAAAACACCTATTTAAATTATCCTAAAAATTCCCAACTTTAACATAATGATAAAACATACTAATATTAAACAACAGGAAAAACAATCACTCAAAAATCTATTTTTAAACTAAAGTTATTCACAAATTACTGTTTCACACAAATTTCAAATGAATTCAAATTTAAACTATTTAAATTTGAAAACTACTAGCACTAACAGAAATTTTGTAATTGTTTTGACCTAAAGCAAAAAGATTCATTAAAAAACTATAAATATTCTAACAGTTATTCCAAATCTAAAAACTCAAATTAGAAAAACAAAACAAAACAAAAAAGAGAAAATACACCTTTAGTCCCGGTTGGTCCTACCAACCGGGACTAAAGGTCCCTTCCCGCGCAGAATTTGGGCCGCCGAAAAGATGGGCCTTTAGTCCCGGTTGGTGGATCCAACCGGGACTAAAGGGAGGACCTTTAGTCCCGGTTGGAGATACCAACCGGGACTAAAGAGTCCCGGGGTATTTAAAGCGCGCGCTCCCTCCTCAGTTTCTCCCTCCCCGATGCCGAAACCACACCACGCCGCCAGGCTGCTCGTCTTCGTCGCCGCCCCTCGCTGCCAGACCTCGACGTCGGCCCGCCCCCTGCTGCCCGCCGACGAGCCCCTGCTGCGCCCACTCCTCCCACGGTGAGCCTCCGCCTCCTCCCCCCCCTCTCTGTTCCGCTGCCCTGACCTCCCCTCGCCATGCCCGAGCGCGCGCGGCGGCGCCATGGCCGCCGGCCCGCCCGAGCGTGGCGGCGCCATGGCCATCCCCTTGAGCGCGCCGAAGGCCACGATGTACTTGCCCAGTCCATGCCGACGGCGCTGAAGGCGACGGAGAAGGGCGTGACGGTGTGACGGCGAGCATGAGGCAGACTGGCAGAGCGTGACGGCGAGCACGCAGTAGACGACGGCGGTGAGCGCCATGGCGCCGACGAGCCCCACCTGGGTGGTGGGGATGCCAATATCATTACTTTTTAGTGTAATACATTTTGAATTAGGATAGCAGTGTTCAGAGAAGAAATTAGTCAATGCCACCCACAAAAAAAAATAGGTCAACAAAAAATTAGTCAATACATTTTGAATTGTAATGTGTTTGCCCTCTTCTGCTATGACATGTATAATTTGTTACAAGAATGTGATTCTCACATTTTGAACTGAAGGCATACTTATATTTATAATTTGTTACAAGAATGTTATTCTCACATGCATTAGGATAGCGGCGTATTTGTTTATTTGAGATAGGTCTCACATTTAGTAAAAGTAACATTTGTTTATTTATGTCTCTTTAAAGGTTGCTAGTCTTACCCCGGTGCCGCCGCCTCCATTGACCCCCTGCCTCCAGCTCTTCCCGTCCGGCCGGCCCGTTCGTCAAGGTGAGGCCCTTGATCCCCAAATCCATTCAGATGTTTAGATGTTTAGATGTTTGATAGATGTTTAGATGTTTGATGTTTGATGTTCAGATAGATGTTTGATAGATGTTTAGATGTTTGATGTTTGATGTTCAAATAGATGTTTGATGTTTAGATAGATGTTTGATGTTTAGATAGATGTTTAGATGTTTGATGTTTAGATGTGTTTAGATGTTGCTGAATTTGTTTATAAATATGAGTAGGATAATAAAATGATAATCATTGTTAGGCAAATCCCACGTTTATAAGTTCTCGAGTCGACGATGCCCATCCCGCATCCTCGTCGTCGACTCGGCGGCAACCACCAGTTTGAGAGGCGCCATGTCCGGGACTGGGCTCCGCCAGGCTGGCACTGGGAGGTTGTAAGAGCACATTTCTCCATGTGTGGTTTTGGGTAATTGATGACAATCCCTATGGACTAATGGTTGCCTTAAGTTATATTTGAAGGATTTGTCCATAGGCACTTCTTGAAGTCCATCTGTTGGTTTCAAGGAGTTTATATGGTGACCAAGGTGGTATTCAAGGTTTTATCCAAAGATTGGTCATAGAGAAGATAAGATACAAGGTTGATCAAGACTAAGTCAAAGATTGAATCAAGTTGATCAACACACAAAGCATACAAGATGTATCGAGAGGGATCAAGTGATCCCATGGCATGGTAAGCATTGTCCATTACGCTTTGTGTACTAACCCATGTTCCCTGTGAGTGTTCTTTGTGGGGTTAGGTATGTTTCCATGGGCGAGCATCAATAAGAAGATCCCATACAATCCATGGAGGATGACATCAAGTGGTGATCGTCATCAAGGTTGCGGTGTGCAAGTTCAAGTGAAGCTTCACGGAGAGATCATGCTTGAAGCTTGCCGTCCATTGTGGTGACAATGGACTTGTGAAGATGTGCCGAAGAGTGGCTCACCCATAGTGGAGTATGGGGGAGCAATCAACTAGTCTTCATCGAGCCAACGCAATCAAGAAAGGTGGTCCATCTTGAGGAAGTCAAGATCGTCATCATCTAGCTCAAGTGGACTATGCGCAAGGCTAAGGTTTGACCTTGATAGGGTTTTCTATTTTACCGGTCTCATAGTGGTAGTTGGGAGACTAGGTTTTAGGATAGATAGCCGTACTATCAAGGGGGCTCTCAAGTGAGTAGCTTGATCATATCGTTCGTTGAGAGCTCAAACCATTGCATTCTTGGCATCATCATCTTTCTTGGTTCTTGGTTGGTTTTTCTCTTTGAGGTTTCTTGAGCTTATGGTCAGCTTCATGACAAGCTCAAGTTCATCGAAAACGGAGTCCATATGCATCTTCTATGATGTTTTCGATGTTGGAGTTTTTGCCGGTTCTTCATTGATAGAGGTTTCACATCTCTATACCATTGGCATTTTTATACTGCCTCTTCATTGATAGCTCTTGTCGTCCTGAATCCAACAAGCTTGAGTTTGCTCAATTCGGAGCTCGTATGCGAAAGTTATGGCAGTTTCAGTGTCAGGGCAGTTTTTCTCTGAACTAGCGGTAGTACCGCTCGGTACCACGGTAGTACCGCTCCGGCGGTACTTCCGCTATGTACTACCACTGCTACTACCGCTTATATTTTCCTTCTGGTGCCCACGGGGGTCTCTGGCCATTTTCGGCGGAAGTACCGCTCCCCTAGAGCGGTACTACCGTTTCAGGCGGAAGTACCGCTCCAGCGGTACTGCCGCCCTGAGGTTCCGTGGCTACTTCCGCCTAAGTGTTTCTTCTGTCTTCTTGGGATTATTTGAGTGGAAGTACCGCTCCCTCCAGAGCGGTACTACCACCCAGAGCGGTACTACCGCTCCCTCCAGAGCGGTACTACCGCTTTGTTGTTCCAGGACGAGTATAAGCGGAAGTACCGCTCCCCTGAGCGGTACTACCGCTTGTGTGCGGGCTGTGGGGGTAACGGTTGGATTTTACCCCACCTATAAAAGGGGGTCTTCTTCCCCATTGCTCCCCAACTCTTGAGCTCGTGTTTGCCCCCCATTGTTGACCTTCTTCGAGCTTTCTATCTCTCAATCCCTCCAATGATTCTTGCTAGTTCTTGAGGGAAAAGAGAGAGGAGATCTAGATCCACATTTCCACCAATCACTTTCTCCTCTTTGTGAGGGGAACCCCTTGGATCTTGATCTTGGAGTTCTTCGTGTTCTTCTTCGTTCTTCCTCTCATTTTCCTCCCTAGCATTAGTTGCTTTGGTGGGATTTGGGAGAGAAGGACTTGGGCACTCCGTGTGCCCTTGCCATTGCATTTGGTGCATAGGTTTGAGTTCTCCACGGTGATACGTGGAAGTGAGAAGTTGAGAAGCTTATTACTCTTGGGTGTTTGAGCACCCTAGAGCTTGTTCCTCTTGGGTGCCTTGGCGCCCTAGACGGTTGGTGGTGCCTCGGAGCTCAATCATTGTGGTGTAAAGCTCCGGGCAAGCGTCGGGGTCTCCAATTAGGTTGTGGAGATTGCCCCGAGCAATTTGTACGGGTACTGGTGAACCGCCCCCAAGGGTTGCCAAAGTGTACGGGTACCGGTGACCGCCCCCAAGGGTCGCCATTTGTACGGGTTCGGTGACCGCCCTCAAGGGTCCCTTAGTGGAATCACGGCATCTTGCATTGTGCGAGGGCGTGAGGAGATTACGATGGCCCTAGTGGCTTCTTGGGGAGCATTGTGCCTCCACACCGCTCCGAACGGAGATTAGCATCCGCAAGGGTGTGAACTTCGGGATACATCGTCGTCTCCGCGTGCCTCGGTTATCTCTTACCCGAGCCCTTTACTTATGCACTTTACTTTGTGATAGCCATATTGTTTCTTGTTATATATCTTGCTATCACTTAGTTGTCTATCTTGCTTAGCATAAGTTGTTGGTGCACATAGGTGAGCCTAGTTGTTTTAGGTTTTGTGCTTGACTAATTAAACGATAGTTTTATTCCGCATTTGTTCAAGCCTAAACCGTAATTATTTTAAAGCGCCTATTCACCCCCCCTCTAGGCGACATCCACGTCCTTTCAATTGGTATCAGATCTAGGTCTCTCATTATTAGGTTTAACAACCTAGAGAGTAAGGATGTCGACTAGGGGATTAGGATTCTCTGACACTCTTAGTTTCAATGGCACAAATTTTGATGTTTGGGTAATTCGCATGCTTAATCTCTTTAGGGTCATGGACCCAAATTTAGAGCGAATTGTAGATATGGGTTTTTCTCCTCCAAAGGATTCTCAACACATATCTTTAGAGGATGAGAAAAACTCTTATCTCAATGCTCAAGCTTCTAATGTGCTTTTTGATGCTTTGAGCAATGTAGTTATATTTCAACTCATGCCATTCCAGGATGTTCATGAGTTGTGGACAAAGCTTCAAGATAAATATGGAGTGTCCAAGATTTCTAGGGATGATTGTTCTCCCTCCACCTCTGGTCGTATTGTCTTCTCAACTTCTTCTACTTCACCTACATGTGGATTGCCACAAGGTAATGATATGGTGAGTAGTGTTGGTCATTGCAACGTTGATAGTGTGCTTATTGTTGATGATCCCTCATCACTATCACATTGCAATACTTGTTGATGATCCCTCATCACTATCACATTGTCTTCTAGTATCCCATAATGTGCTAAAGATAGCTCATGAGGCTAGTACTACTAAGGTAACATCTAGTGAGCCTCATGTGGACATTAGCACTACATCTAGTAGAAATGCTTTATTGCCATGTGCTAGTCCTCGTAGTTCATCTACTCATAATGTTGCTACATCTTGTGATGAATTACTTTCCTTGCCTTGTTGCTCTAACGATGAAGCTTATACGTCCTCTAGTACTTGTGTTCATACTAACCATGTAGAGGAAATCAATGAGCTCAAGGCCCAAGTCACTTCTTTGAAGAAAGACTTGGAAAAGGGTCATGAAGGGAAGTCCACACTCAAGAATATCTTGAGTGTGCAAAAATCCCCAAATGACAAAGGTGGACTTGGATTCAACTCCAATAAGAAGAAGAAGTCCAAGAGCAACAACAAGAAGGGCCAAGAACAAGTCAAGAACTCGGCCAAGATTGTTTGCTTCAAGTGCAAAATAGAAGGGCACCATGTTAGATCTTGCCCATTGAAGAAGAAGCCCCATAGTGACAAGCAACAAGGGAAGCGGCCACAAGTTCAATCTCATGCTCAACCTCAAGTTAAAGAAAGGCCTCTTCCCAAGAAGACCCAAGTCAACGCTCCTCAAGTTGAGAAATCAATTGAGAAGAAAGTAAAGGGTAGATGTTGCTACCTATGTCGTGAGAAGGGTCACTTTGCTTCTTCATGCACGGATGGTAACTTATCCAACCCAATTATTATTGATGATATCTATTCTCTTGGGAAGGATAAGGTTGGCAATGTGTTTGCCAAGTGTGTTGGTACTCAATGTGGTGTCAAGAAAAGAACCATTTGGGTTGCCAAGCCTATTGTGACTAACCTCTTAGGACCCAACTTTTTTGGGGACCAACAAGCTCAAACTTGATCAATAGGTGTGGTTGGAGGGCATTGGAGAGTTGGCTACATCATGAAGAATTAAGGGATCTTCATCATTCATATTATCTCAAGCCAAGTCATTTGGATTATCGAGTTTCTATCTTATATCCAATGTGCCTCCTTACGGTAACTTGTACTTAAATTGTTTACATTGATAGTTACTTGCCCCTTTGCATGTTGTGGTTTTGTACCTTGCATGTGTTTGTATATGGTGTGCCTCCGACTTGCTTATCTTGAGTAATCAAGTATGGGTATGTTGGTTTGCACATCATGTACGTGTGCATATTGTGTTGAGCCTTTTTGCATCTTGTCTTATCTTAGTTGGCTCTCTTGAGAGATTAATGGATTATCCCATTTTGGGGGAGTGATGTGCTTTGTGCACTTCACAATCCTAAGAATGTGTGTACATGAGGAATACCACTTAGTATTGATATGACAAGATTATCTAGTTTCTATGTGGTATGTCTTCTCATGAGAAATTCAAATTCTAAACGGTCCATTAATTATCTCTTGTTGGATTTCATTTGCCACTTGTTAATTTTGTGGGATATCACATTATGGGGGAGTAATATGCTATGTGCATATTACAAGCCTAGAAAATGTGTACATTTGAGGTATTGCTACTTAGAATTGATATTGTAAATTATCTTGTTCCTAGGTGGCATGCTAGCTCTACAAGTGTCATTTGCTTGTGATTTAGGAGTAAAGATGATGTTGGATCTATTTTCAATCTACCAATGGGAATTATTTCCAAATACTTCTTGTCCTTTGACAATTGGTATTCCTTTTTAAGTGGTAGAATTTGCTAATCATCTTTACATAGGTTTTTTGTTTATCGTTTGTCTTCCTTGCCTCTTGTGGATCTTTTTGAGCATGTCTAGTGTTTCTATAGATATAGGGAAAGTGATGATCCCATCGTGTGCATTTTGTATTCAAATGCAAATTCTATATAACGCACATCTCTTGGGGGAACTATCCTATTTTCTTTAGAACACTCCCTTTATGTGTTTATCATAAAATCTTTTGATCTTCATCAAGTGTGTGTTGGTGGAAGGCAAGCCTTTTCTCTATGGTGCTTTGTGCCATCATGAACAACCAAGAGACGAATGCGAACCAGCTGACAATGACGATGGCGAAGAAATTTTTGTCCATTTAACAGAGTCCGGCGAGGTATTAATTTGCCCTCTGGTGATCATCAGATGTATTGATTGATTTGTATATATTAACGAATCTTTCTTCCTTTTAGCCCTCCGGATCGAGCAAATCTTCTACAAGGGTTAAACGTGGCCCGAGAAAAAAGTTGAAACAAGGCGTAAATTTTAACATCGATCAAATCAGAGCAGATGGCGAACCGATTGCTCCTAAAGAGAATGCAGACAAATTTATACGTCAATGCGGAGTTATCGTTAGGGACCAAATCCCGATCACCGTTCAAGAATGGAATCAGCCTAAAGATACCCAAGCAGTTTCTTTTGTCAGCCAAAGAGCAAAAGATCTGCCTTGGGAGGAGCTCATGAAACATTTCACCCTACCAGAGGATCTCACGGATCTCCAATGAGAGAAAGTCAAGAAGTGTGCTCTTAATAAGATGGCCACACAATTCCAGTCTTGGAAGAAAAGATTATGGAAAAGTTACGTGGAAAAGAGAAAGAAGACTCCAGAATTCAAAGGAGAATATGTGAAGTTAGCAGATGACTGGGACGAATTTGTGAAGTTCAAGGAATCAGAAGAAGCTAAGAAACGGTCGAGAATAAACAAGATAAATGCCAACAAAAAAATGTGGCACCATCGTCTCGGGCCAGGCGGCTACAAGTATGGGTTGCCTAAGTGGGATGAATCTGAGAGAAACATGAAGGCTGCAGGGGTCACTCCAGTAACAGAGACTTGGCCCGAGAGGTGCAGGACTTGGTTTTATGCACATGGGGGAAAGTTGGACCCAAAGACAGGGGAGGTTCTTGAACAGGCAAGTCTTAAAGAAGCCGCGGACGAGTTACTTAAAGCAATAGCAGAAGCTCGAGCAGGTGTGTACGAGCCCGAGAGAGAGAAGGACGAGCTTTCGCGCGCCCTCAAGAATCCTGAACACCCGGGATGAACACGAGGCAAAGGCATGGTTCCATGGTTTCTGGGGTTTGCGGATTGGAACGACCGCTACAGAAGTCGTGCCAGAAAGAAGAAGCATGAAGTAGATCGGATTCAGGACTTGGAACGCAAATATAACTTGCAGCAGGAGCAAATCAACAAACTTAGCCAGCAAGGCGCGTCTCAGCAGCAACAGCAACCATATCCAGCATTGGATGGTACCATTCCATCATCTATGCCGAAAAGCAGCGTGGGTTCCACGGGGGTCCCGGCCGATGATGCACTGCTGTCTCGCTACCCCGTGGATGATATCCTAGAGTCGACACCTTGTGAGCTACACGTGAAACTGAAGAACATATCCATGAAGGCGGCGGACGGCTTTGCTTTACCGAGTGGACCTGAAGCAACTTTCCACGGCAATCCGATTCCACGTGGCTATGCTCGTGTCGGGGTGGATCAAGTTGTGTCGGCATATGAATCACTAGATCTTAACTACCTTGGAGGTGAAGGGGAGCGGACACTGGGAGAAGCCAGGCGTTGTGTCATTTTATGGAAAAAGGAATGCATCGTGTTTCCAAACTCGGTGCCAAGGCCACCGACTCCTCCTCCAAGTCCGTCGCGTCAGCAGACTCCAACCCTCCCCGAGACGGAGCGCAGGGTGAGTCCGCCATATCCATCTCCGCCGCGCCAGCCGAATCCATCCCACCCAGAGATGGAGCGCATGGCGGGTCCGCGATATCAAGCTCCGCCACGTCAGCAGAGTCCATCCCACCCCGAGACGGATCCTAGCGCGAGACATCCACGATATCGATATCCGCCGTCTCCAAAGCAGAAGAGAACACAAAAGAAGAAACCCGAGCCTCCTGCCAAAAAGAAGTTAGCTTACAATATGACTGACGAGGAACTCGATGAATCAGTGAATCTAGCTTTGCGGGCCCATTTTGGACCGAAAGTGCCCCTGCCGCCAAAGGAGAAAGTACCCGACGAGGTCGTACAACACTTTATTGATGCAGCTAAACCGGCGGAGAAAAGGCCGGTATCAGACTATGAACGCGGTATTACCAAGTCCTATGAATCCCAGAAAATACAGAAGTCGAGCGGTAGCAGTAAATGCGGGAAAACTGTTCCCCAGCTCGGAGAACAGGCAATCCAATCGATCAGTCCGCTCAAGGTGAGTGCCAATAACGTGGTAATAACCGACGCTGATAGAGAGAATGCTAGAATGCTCTGTATCACCGTTGAACAATTCCTAGAGATTGAGGAATTTCCACCGTTAGATCCGAATGAAATAGCATGGCAATATGTCCCCGGGAAACCTCTGGTCACTCCTGACGACGAGAAGCTTCTAACAAAGCAAATGTACAAATTGCATGACTGGTACATGAGAGAAGTAAAGGACGGGCGAGAGGGCCTCATGGTGAAAATCGATAAAGAGCATTACGTCCATGAAAAAGATTTGTGGATTGAAAATGAAGAATTTTTTCAGTTATTCAATCAAAAAGCACTCGACAAATCTATCGTTAGTTGCTATTGTCTGTAAGTGATTTCTTTCTGTAATTTAAGTCTCTAGCTCAGCTCGTTCATTGCCTGTTATTATACTCACTATATTCTTTTGTGTGGTATTATGCAGAATGAAGATTTTTGAATTGAAAAGAGCTGGAGTCTATGGCATTGGGTTCATTGACCCAAATACCGTCAATGAAGAAGTGTTGAGAAGGCACCCTAAAGACACGGAGAAATTGCTTCTAAGGTTTTTGAAGGCCCTAAAGTACAAACCAGAAATAATTTTACCTTGGAACTTCCAGTGAGTGTTACTGTCTTGTACTACAAATTTTATTTTTGCTTATATATATATACTCGATGTTAAGTGTAGTTGATGAGTTATGCATGCCCGCTTATACAAATCGTGTGCGCAGCTACCACTGGATCCTTCTAATCATTAGAGTTGACGATGGAACTATTGAAGTACTGGACTCGCTAAGTAAAGACCCTGAAGATTACATAAGCTTGCATTCGTTGCTCGAAAGGTAATTTCAATCATTGACGCACTATGTCAGCTTCTTTATTAGTTCATTTCCTGATATCAAGTAATTAATAACTCCTTTATTCATTTTGTTTGCCGGGCAGGGTTTGGAAACGTTTCATCAAAGAGGTCACCGGTGAATGGAAACCAGAGTTGAGATGGCGAAAGCCCAGGGTAATTAAGTAGTACTAGCTACGTCCGCGCATCTATTTAATTCTAGTTTAAATACCATTGTCATGCTTCATTATTATCTGATTGAATTCTATTCTTGTAAAGTGCATGAGGCAGGCAGCGGGGACTGAAATATGTGCATATTACGTTTGCGAGAACATTCGCTTTATGACCGAAAGCAACAAGAGTGCAAGAGATCTTTGGGTACGTAAACACCATTCATATTTTTTTATCATGATCTAATACATATACGCACAACTAACATGTTCATATTGATCTCCTTCTTTAAAGATGCACGAGATGCGGGATAAGCTCCTACCAACGGACCGCATACGAGCAATTCAAGAGGAAATTGCGGGATTTTTGCTTCAGCAGGTCATATCTCCCGACGGAGAATACCATTACCCGATCCGCAAATGATCTGCAAATTGTACGATAAATTGTATATACCAAATTGTATATATATATGTGTATGCATGTGGTCGTACGAGAAATTCTATGATATATGATTGCTTGTACGAGAAATTTTATGATATATGATCGGTTCTACGAGAAATTCTATTATATATGCATAACGTGTACAGTATGTAGTAGTGTAAAATATGTTTGAAATGAAAAAGAATTAAATGGAAAACACAAAATGAAAAGGAAAAATAAACAATAAACACTAATTAAACACCTAAACCCCTAAACCCCTAAACCTTTAGTCCCGGTTGGTGTTACCAACCGGGACCAAAGGTCCCCATGCCCTGGCGCGCGCTGCCGACCACGTGGACAGGGTTTAGTCCCGGTTCGTAGCCAACCGGGACTAAAGGCTTGGACCCTTTAGTCTCTATACTTTAGTCCCGGTTGGGGAACCGGGACTAAAGGCCCTTCCCAACCGGGACTAATGGCCTGTTTTCTACTAGTGTATATATACCCCTTCACCACCACCCACTCGAAAGAGAAGCACTCAGAACTATTCCATACTTTCCCCATCCAATTTTCTGAGAGAGATCCACCTACTCATGTGTTGAGATCAAGCCATTCCACTTCATCCATATGAATCTTGATCTCTAGCCTCCCCAAGTTGCTTTCCACCCAATAAATCTCTTCCACCAAAGCCAAATCTGTGAGAGAGTGATTGTGTGTTGAGGAGTCTATCATCTTGAAGCACAGGAGCAAGGAGTTCATCGACATTACCGAGCCTATTACCTTTTGGAGGGTGGTGCCTCCTAGATTGGTTAGGTTTCGCTTGGGAGCCTCCTACTTCGTGTTGTGGAGTTGAACCAAGAAGTTTGTACGGGCAAGGAGATCGCCTACTTCGTGAAGATCTACCCATAGTGAGGCTAGTCCTTCGTGGACGGAAGCCGTTATGGAATAGTCAAGGTTTCTACTTCATGGACCCTTATGGGTGGAGCCCTCCGTGGACTCTCGCGACCGTTACCCTCCGTGGGTTGAAGACTCCATAAATGTGGATGTACGATAGCGCCACCTATCGGAACCACGGGAAAAATCCCTGCGTCTCCAAATTGCGTTTGATCTTCCTATCTCTACTCTTTCTTACATGTGCTTGTCTTACTTTCCGCTGCCATACTTGTTGACTAGCATGTGTAGGGTGCATTAGACTTGTTATAATTGCTAAAACTGCCAACCTATTACCTTGGGAAAAGGTTAGGTTTTAATTCTTGCAAGTAGTCTATTCACCCCCCCTCTAGACACACACACTTCTAGTGATCCTACACTTTGTCCTCACTCATGCGCACCTGGGACCAACTTTCCAGTCGGTCACCCGTCCTGAAATTGCTCCAAGCTGAGCATGCTTAACATTGGAGTCCTTTCCGAATTTGCTCCCAAAAAAGAAGGAATTGCTTATTGATATGAGTAGTCCCTATTAAGCTGGGCTATCACATGAGGACACATGGGAATATTGTCTAGTTACTTTCACCATGATTCATTGACTCGCGTTTATTGTTTTGATAAGTTGTTATATGGGTAAGCCGGTGCTAAGGTGATGTTCTTACTTGAACAAACAACCTATTTATGGTTACCCCTCTCGCAAGCATCCACAAATACAAGAGAAGAATTAAGATAAATCTAACCATAGCATTAAACATATGGACCCAAAATAGCCCCTTACGGAACAACTCATAAACTAGGGTTTAGGATTCTGTCACTCCCGCAACCCATCATCTACTAACAAATCCCATAATGCCTTCCCCTAGGCCCAGGCATGGCAATGTGTCATGTAGTCAACGTTCACATGACACCACTAGAGGAAGAAAAACACAACACGCCATAAGAACATTCAACGGAAACCAACTTCACATGATTACTTACAACAAGACTTCTCCCATGTCCTCAAGAACAAACGAACTACTCAGAAATCATATGAATGTTCATGATCATAGGAGATAAATATATGATTAACAATCTGAACATATAATCTTCCACCAAATAAACCAACTAGCATCAACTACAAGATGTAATCAACACTACTCACTAGTGCAGCCGCGCGCTATACAAACGGTTTTTAACCCCTTTTCGTGACGTAGTCTGAAACCGTCGCCTTGCATGTGTGGGTGATGGGGGGGGGGGCTATCCCACACGACAGACAAAACCCGTCGGCGATGCCTGCACCCGGTCACACACAATGGGCAAAAATATACCATTTGCGATTCGAAGGGCCATCACAAACAGACATATTGGGGAAGACGTGTGAGATGAGCTTATCATCCCACATAGGGAATCCCAAGGTTATGTGTCCGTTCGTATTGCAGACCACACACAATTTTCTGCATAACATCGTTTGTGATAGGGCTGGTCACCACACACGATAATTATAATTCTGTCGTTTGCGTTATTCAAAACATCACTCACGCTGTCTAGATGAAACTGTTTGGCATTGGGCTGCCCATCACACACACATGCTTAAGAAAACGTTTGTGATTGGGTGTCCTAACGCACACAGTTGTCGAGCAGAATTCTTGTGTGATTCCTCACCGATCCAACACGCCAACTTTGTAGAAACCATGTGGTTTGTTGTGGTCATCACCCACGGTGTAGTCCTAGAAACCATCTGGAATGGGAACCCCCATAATAAGCTTGATTGCTCTATTATTTATAATCCATTTAGTAATCAAATTAACATTTCATATCAAGCACAAAATATATTTCTTATTCGTAGTACGGCAACCAGGATTTCATAATTGAATTACATCAGGGTACGACATCATATAGGCATATACTGCCTAGCTACCCAATTGCACAACAGGACAAGGTTTCAAATGCAACATCTAAAACCTTTGGAAATTAAGTATCATCATAGATGGTAAATAGACAGATGAGTCTCATCTAGAAAACTGTTAAAGCGGAAGGCAAATATTGAGCCTTCAATGATGTTGAAGGTCCTCGCAACTTTAGGCCAGTGCCTGTGGATGATTGCCCGCCCATCCTTCGTCCTCTTGAGGAAGACTTCAAGATTATACCGTGGGTGCTGTATGAATACCTTCCTCGCCTCTTGATCATACATGTGGTTTGAGACATAATCATCGATGAACTGCCTTGAGAAGGACTGAAAACAAACATACGCATAAATATTTTTTCTAAAATTTGAAATGGCGCAAAGGGAAAAGGACAAGGTGAAAGAGATGGTACCATCCTATAGTTGACCGATGTCTTCTTCATTGTGCAGACAAACATCTTGTTGTTTTTCGTAGCTAGTTTCTTTATCTTAACAATCTTTCTGAGTTTCTTGATTTGACTGATATTCAAGGACACCTCATTTCCCCACATGCAAAAAGGGTCGAACAGTGGATCTAAACCTCTTACAGCAGGACCTACATGCGCAGGAACAAATTATTAAAAACATTAATATTACAATGGTTTCTGCAAATTGCACAATAATGTGCTATTAGCCAAACGACCATGGATGTGCAAACCTCGATGGTAAACTTCAGTGTCCCCCATTGTTTGCCCCTGCAACATATTTAAGACAAATATTGATCAGGTTACAAGTAATATTTAGCATACTATCAGTGAAATATGTTAATGGAAAATAAACACATTGCGGATCCAACAGATTAGTTCGAGCCACATGGAAAAGCCAGTTATCTAAACCAAGCATGCTAAGAACTAGGAAATATAGCAATTATATATGTTTCACATGTATTTAGTACATCTAAATTCGATTTATTCGTCACATGCATAACAATAGAAAATTGTACCAACAACAATCGTACATCACATTTCAGAATTGAATTAAATAGTTAAATGATCACCACAACAAATGAACAAAATAGTTAACTACGCACCACATTACACAATAGAACATACTAGAAGGTCAGGTTGCAGTAGCATTACATTGGACATTTCACTAGAATTTCTAAATGAAAGGCAGTAGCGGCACATGCAACAGGTAAACAAAACATGCTTAACCGGCGTAGCTAGGTGAACATAGGTCCTTAGGGATAAAGCTAAGAAAAACAAGCTATTCCTCATCGTCGGAGATATCGATGATGATGGGATCCTTCAACTTGGAAGAGGACGAGGCCTCCACACCATGGGTGCACCCCTCGTAGTGGTGAGTGGCCTGATCCTGCCCTGGCACCAACATGCCGGCTCTGGAGTTGAGGTAAGCACGGGCACACTAAGAAAACACATCGAAGTCTTCATCGAACGCACCGGCGGTGCCCTCGAGAAAAGACCACGAGTTGTCGTTTATAGCAGCCAACCGCGTGGCGGCGTCAGCGCGCGAGGCGTCGACGGTGGCCTCGACGGCGAGGTGCTCCTCCAAGATCTAGGGGTTGGCATGCATGGAAGCCATAGCTCCCTTATCTGCGCGTGCAGACGCAATTTGCTTCTCCGCAGCCAAATGCTCTTTGAAATCCTGGCTATACTGCGTGCACCATGGCTTTCAGCGGCGATTATTTGGAGGATGGGGTGGTGATTTGGGTGGAAGGTGTCGCGCCGGTTGGGCCATGTGGGATGGAGGAGGAGGGGGTGAGGGGGTATTGGGGAGCTGTGGATTACCTGACTAGATGGAGGAGGCCAAGCAGCAGGAAGGAGCGTCGCCGGCGAGGAGGCAGCGCTGCAAGCAAGCAGTGAAGGTTTGAACTAGGAAAGGTAGAGGAAAAGGGGGAAATGTGGCTTTTGATTGGTACCGGGGGCGAGGGAGGTAGATATTTCCGCGGCAGCCCAAAATTTTCATTTGGTGCAGAATAGTTCTCGATATCAACACATCACAAACGAAGCCTGTGCTATACCCCGTGTGTGATGCACTTGGACGTGAAAATGTTTGTCTCCAAGCTTCTGACGTAAGATTGGGTACTACATTGCACACGGTTCGTTCCAAAAAATTATGTGTGATGAACTTAAATTTCATTTTCAATTGGAAGATGGATTGGGGATATGGCGGCAAATTTTTGGTCCGAATTTCCCTGGTTAGAGTGGTCATCCACGTCGTCGCATAATTTAACATCAATTGCTAATTTGGGTACTGCACAAAAGAGCCTACGCCGCAGCCCATACTTACTTAATCGAGCAATTAAACAGAGCTGGTTGACCTAAACATTACTCTAACAAAAGACCAGCGCTCTAAACAAAGACTAATGTTCCGCCTGATGCTCGGCGATCGCCGCCGCATCCTCCATGACCAGCTCGCGCTCGACGACCTCCAGGGGAAGGGGCTCCATGGCATCCATCGCCACATACTCTGCAAGCATCTCGCTGTCTGCATCCGCCATCTTTTTGGAAAAAGCCGCCATGAGTTTGGTGTGGGCGGCCGCGGTCCGGGCATTGACGACCTCCATCTTGGCAAGGGAGGCTGCCGACGAATGGACGTCTGCCCGAGCGCTCTCGGCGATTTCCAACTCTTCGTACGTAGGTTGCCGACCGTTGTCAGAGAAGGCCGCTGCTATTTGTGCACTGACCGACATGAGCTGGGCGTGGGCGGCATCGGCATAGGCGTGGGCAGCCGCCATCAGGGCTACGGCGGCCGCCGAGGAACGGACAACTGCTGTGCCATTGTCGCCATTTGCTATCCCGGTCGCGGATGTTGCTGCCGCCATCTCAGATGCAGTAGCTGCCCTTTCGGCGGCCGCAGCTGCCCTGTCGGAGAGTGCGACCGCGCTCAAGGATGTTGTGAGCGCGTTCATGGCAGATGCAGCCGCGCTCGGACCGGAGTGGGTCGCCGAAGTTGCCCTCAAGATGCGGATCCATGTCCCCATCTTTCACCGGCGATGATTGAACAGTACAGTGGTCTTGGGGAACTAGTGTGACAGTGTCGTTGACGCACCGACGGTGGACTGAAGCTTCCGGCCTAAGCCATATATGAGGATTGGCCCAAGATATTTTTATACCACATCACACACATTTCATGATCAAGAACTGTTTGCGATGTTTTTGATTTTCATATTGCTTTCAAATGAAAAATGAAGTTACATTAGCAATTGAAGGTGTTTGGATGGCAATAACATTTATCTGCAGTGAACTTGCAACTATAGGACTGTGTGTTAAATATGGAATTATTCAGGTTTGTTTAGGCCCTTTTAAACATTTAAAGAGTTTTTTAGACATTTTTTGATCAGATGACAGTAGGAGAGACCTCCTACTGTATTTTCATATATCTATATAAATGGGGAGTTTACATAGATATATATTTACATCCTCTCCAACCCAGCAGGGGGGTGGGGAGTAAAACTACCACACTACTCAGGCAAGCCCAGGAGTGGGGGGGGGGGACTATATATTTGTGTCTTGTTATCAGCTAAGAGAGTTACAGAAGGAGATAATAGGGGCCCTATTGGCCTCTTTTACTCTATACTGGATGTTCCCAAAATCCTCTCTAAACCGTTGTAGCCAGGAGCCAATCCCAGGAGCCACACCTTTGAAGTGTTTGTTATTTCTTTCTTTCCAGAGCCCCCAGGCCATTGTCAGGAAAATTTCGAGGAAGAATTGGTTGTTCCACGCGCCCTTGATCGTTTGGATGACATCCAGACGACTGGTAAACACCGACCAGCAGATACCAAGTTTCGCCCAACAAGCTTGACTGAATGGGCACGTGAAGATCATGTGGTCCACATTTTCTTCTATGTGTTGACCACAGAGCAGGCAGTCAAAGTCATTACCAATATTGTAGTGTCTCCTCTTGAGCATATTGCGCGTGTTGAGCCTATCATGGAACATCAGCCACCCAAAAACTTTGATCTTCATAGTACATTTTGATTTCCACAACCATCGAAAGGCAGGATGCGCTTGGTCTTCTCTGAAGCATAATTTGTAGTAGTCCGTCGATCTGTAGACCGTTTTCCCCAGGTATAGTACATGCGTCATTGCTAGCCGTAGATGGTTCAAGTCTGAGAGTGAGGGCCTGCAAATCCCGAACCTCCTCGAGAGCCTGTGGCGACAAGGGCAGATGAAATGCATCATGCAGAGAGGTGGTCTCCATGAATTCTTTGACAGATGTATCTTCATCATGCACGTATGAGAAAGCCCGAGGATGGGATGTTTCTAATATGTTGTTCAGCCATAGATCTTTCCAAAAGAGCACAGTCGTGCCATCGACCACCTGGACCTTCGTGATACCTCTGTAGAGTGGGGTGAGTTTCAGTATGTCGGGCCACCAAAAGGAGCCGACAGGATCCACATCGTGTGGTATTCTCCCCTGATAGTAATTGTTCCATAGAAGTTGTACCCAGGGAACCTCTGCTTTGTTGTAGAATTTATGCAGGAATTTCATGAGCAAAGCCTCATTATGGATTTTGAGATTGATCACACCTAGTCCTCCTTTCATGTGCATAGTTCAAATTTGAACTGCAGTTAAGCACATACTAGAGTGCACCTGAATGGGTTGAAAATTATCTATTTGTCACTAGATACATGTTTTGGTCCCATGCAAGAAATGGAAATTAAACGAATTCCAAACTTCTCGGTATTTTGGCTCGGCCGTAGACTTTGAGGAGACGTGTTTTCAAATTCCAGTAAAGCCAAATATCGTGAAAAATTCATAAAACTTGGCATGGTGTCATGTCATGGCGCATGTGTGTTGTGGTAAAAACAATGCCTAGTTCGGGACAAGTTTTGGCACAAACCTCTTACAAACCGAAGATTCTCACAAGTCATGTGGTTCTGGTATGAAAAGTTCACATTTTATGTGCGAAACAACATCCGATGTCTCTTCTCGCCTTGAATTTATTTCTAGGGTCTCCATAGAGTAACATGAATGTGTCGTGCAAAACAATGGAATCTTACAGAGTTTGTTTGGCCTTTTAAGTACATTAATTGAGTTTTCTAGGCATTCAATGTGCATAATTCAAATTTGATCTACAATCACACGGTCCAGCTCATGAAAATATGTCGAAAAACCATATACATTTCCCTGGCTGCATGTTTAGGTCCCACACAAGAAATGGGAATGAATTTCAAACATATCATCATCTTGGCTCGACCGCAAACATCGGGAAACTTAGTTTTTAAATTCATGTAAATGCAAACCTCGACAGAAATTCATCAAATTTGTGGGTGCCATCAATTGCCCTGTTGTGTGTGTTGTGGTACAAAAATTGCCCAATTTTGGACAAGTTTTGGCACAAAGCCTCTTACAAATTAAACCGAAGGTTATCACAAAGAAAGTTGTGTGTGCCGATAGGGAAAGTTCACATTTTATGTGCGAAACAACATCCGTTGTCTTTTCTCGCCTTCAATTTATTTCTGGAGTCACCATAGAGCAACACATGACACTCATGATAAACTGTGTATTTTTTCCAGGGTTCGTGAGACCTATTTAACACATTAATTGAGTTTTCTTGCCGTTTAATGTGCATATAATTCAAATTTGAACTACAATCACAAGGTCCAACACATGAAAAATAGGTTGACAAAATATATGCCTTTCCCTGGATGCATGTTTAGGTCCCACGCAAGAAATGGGAATGGATTTCTAACATCTCATTGACTGTTGGCTCGGCCGCAAACATTGAGATACTTGGTTTTCAAATTCCCGTAAATCCAAAACTCGTCAAAAATTCATGAAACTTGGCATGATGTGGTGACAAGCTTAAGGGCACACATATGCCGTGGTAAAAAATTGTCCAAATTGGACATGTTCTTGCACAATACCCTTACAAATTGGAGCTCCTCACAAGAAGCTTTGTGGTTTCGATAGGGAACATTATATATGCATGTCACATATGCGGGCGAAAAGACATTTGATGCCTCTTCTCTCCTTGATTTTCTTTATACAAACAACACAGACATGTTGGTGCGAAGTGCAAAAATATGAATAAATTAAGGGATCACCTGGCTTTTAAATACATTAATTAAGTTTTCGATGCATTATTTAATGTGCATAATTCAAATTTGATCTACAATCACAAGGTCCAGGGCGGCAAAATGGGTTGAAAAATCATATATATGTGTCCTTGGATGCATGTGTTAGGTCACATGCAAGAAATGAGAATGGATTTCAAACATCTAAGCATGTTGGCTCGACCACAAACATCGAGAAACTTGGTTTCCAAATTCTCGTAAATCCAAAACTCCGTCAGAAATTCATGAAACTTGGAATGGTGTCATGACAAGGCACACATATGCCGTGGTAAAAAAATACCAACTTGGACATGTTTTGTCACAAGCCTCTTACAAACCGGAGATTCTCACACAATAAGCTACGTCTAGTGGTTCCGTAATGTCACATATGCATGCCACATCTGCGGGTGAAATAACATCCGATGCCTCTTCTCTCCTTCATTTTTTTTCTAGAAACAACATAAAGCAATAGGTGTGTACTGCAAAAATATGAAATTATTAAGGGTTCGTATGGTTTTTTTATACATTAATTGAGTTTTATGTGCATTTAATGTACATAATTCAAATATGAACTACAGTCACAAGGTCTATGTTGGGCAAGGCCTCATCATATAAAGCACAAATATGTTGTGGTATTTTTAGTGTCCACTTTGAGAGAAAGAGCAAGCATTATTAATATCCAACAAAGGCATTTTGGAACAAGAATCTGTCACGTTACCATCGCAAACGGGCATATTATTTATAATCCGTGGACGTTCTACAGACCATTTACGTGCGGGCCACGTGTCGCTATCTGTATTGGCAAGGAGGTAGCATGCGGACAGGTGTTTGAGTAGACGGGTGGCGTGCGAGCAGTGTCCTACGCACTCTCATCGGGGTGACGTGTCCTTTGCTAGTCGTCAAAGACGTTTCAGACTAAATACCCGTATGCAAACTGAGGGCAATTGTTCCTTCCCTACTAAGCCAAGCGATAGTCTGGCGCGAAGGAATTTTTTCATTGCGTCATCGCAAACAGTTGTGAATGATGACTCGTGTGCCCTTCCCGATGCTACACCTTGTACTGGTGGTAACTGGTGAGGTTGCCATGCATGAAAAAAAAATCTGATGTGGGAAGGTAATTAAGGAGAGATATGAGTTTGGTGACCACATGAAGAAACAATGCCAAGCGCGTGAACCTTGGCAAAACACTTAATTGAAGGAAACTCACCAATGCATGCAAGAGTTTAGTTGCTAAATCATTAAACGAAGGGACCTCAGCAACAATGCTTTGTGGACTTGAGTTGCTAAGACATTTAATACAATAAGCACCCCAAGTAAGCATCGATCGATGCATTGGCAGCAGGAGTCAGGTAAGATTCGAATCTGTCATATTGGGTAAATTTTCATTTGTCAAATTGGAAACACTGAGATTTGTCCAATTTTGTAGGAACAAAATCACTATTACGGTGCAATTTTGCAACTGAAATTCAGTAAACATAGATTTCATTTATAGATCAAGCATTCGTCTTTGTACAAAATAATTTAACTCGACAGCTGAATCGAACAAACTTTTCCCCATTTGTTGCCAGCCATGTACTGAAATAGCTAGTTCAACTATATATACTAGCTAATTTAAAGTAGGTGGGATAGTACAATCATATCTATAGTTAGATGAACTGAACAAAATAGCCCCTAAATACTACTCCGGAGGGGCTTCGTGCTACTGCCAGCAGCCTTCTCCTCTGCCGAGCGCGTTCAGTAACAGGCAGAGGAGGAGAAGCCTACCGACGAGCTGGAGGAGTCAAATTTGTCGGCTGCCACTGCTGCCCTCCGCCGCTCCTCACGCGCCTCCTCGAAGCGGCAGGACTCGGCGTAGATCTCCTCATTCCGCGCCATAGCTGCGGCATCTGCTGCGGCCACGGCGGCGGTGAGCCTCTTTGCGTCCTCGACCTGGCGCTCCTCCTCCTCATGTAATAAGTTGATGTAGCGCGCTAGGCCACTGACACAAAAGCCGAGCGGCTATGCTTCGGCGGTGGCCTCCTCCCGCCTTTGGGCCGCGGTGGCGGAGCGGGTGATGGCCCCGGTGGCTGACCGTGGGGTGGCTGCGAAGGCCGACGCTGGTGTGGTGGCGGCCAAGGAGGCAGCTGGTGGGGTGGCTAAAACGGCGGCCGGCGATGGGGTGGGGGCCACGGCGGTCGTCGGCAACAGCCGCCTTCGGGCAAATGTGGAGGAGCGTGTGGTGGGTGCCATGCACATAGCCAACAAGGACGCTGAGGGAGTCCGGGATTAAGGGGTCATCGGACTACCGGCCTATTCCTTATGGGCCGGACTCGTGGGCCACTCGTTGGAGGATCGGACTGGCCGAATACCCCGTGACCAGGGGGGAAACCTCAGGAGGCGTGGCGTGCCCTTCAAGCTGAAGATGATAGAATAGGCGTGTTTATTCCTTCAATAAGCAACCGACTATGTGTAACCCTAGGGACCCCTGGTGTCTATATAAGCCAGAGGGTTTAGTTTGTAGAGAGAGGTGAACCCATCTAGGGTTTAGCTACTTGATCTCAAGGTAGATCGACTCTGTAATCTTCATACACATCAATACAACCAAGCAGGACGTAGGGTTTTACCTCCATAGGAGGGCCTGAACCTGGGTAAACATCGTCTCCTTCGTCCCCTGTTACCCATCGATTCTAGATCCACAGCTCGGGACCCCCTACCCGAGATCCGCCGGTTTTGACGCTGACATTGGTGCTTTCATTGAGAGTTCCGCTGCGCGATCGCTAGAGGAATCGATGGCTCGCCTTATCATCAGCGATGAAGTCTGCAGCAAGGACGTTTTCATTCCTGGTCAGATTTTCGTGTTCGGCAGCATCGTATCGCATGCCGATCCAGTCGGCCATCTTGGCCAGGTCGGAAGTTTCATCCCCGATCAGGAAGTCAGATTCGGGAACCTTGAGTTCGTCGCCGACTCCCAGGAAGATCTCGTTTTAACGAAGCTCTCAGCTCCCATGGAGGAGCCCGCAGGCCCCGACGCCTTAACGCCGGAGGCAGCAGGTCCCACCGCTGAGGTGGCCTCAATCCCTGGGTCGGCCATAACGCCCAACCCAGCTGATATGCCCGGATCTGCCGCGGCCGAATACAACCCGGGCACGTCGTCGAGCGACCCTGGGACAATGGCGCTGCGGATCGACCCCATGCGCTCCAGCGACATGGACCCCGCCGACATCTCGTCATTAAACGAGTTGCTTGGTCGGATTCAAACCATGGGTGTGACCGACGGCCAAACCTCAATCTACGACCGGATCGGGTTTAAACCCGATGATAGGGAGATTCATACCCCACCGATCACCCACTTAGTCGCCACCATCGAGTGTCCGGCCGGAGGCTCATCCTCTCAACTACCGGAATTATGAACACTTTACATCCCGGTTTCCGACCGTCAGGATCTCTCCTACAATCCGGAATCCGGAACCCACACCGAAAAAAGTTTGGGATCGGCCGCCGATCTAGCACGCGACCTAGAACCCACGCAGAGGGGTCCTGTTTATAATATGGACTCCGAACCCGCCATTCCGGATCCCGCGATGACATGGGAGGCGATCCCGGACTCACATCCTGGCGAGAAACTAAAATTTTCCCCGCCCACCACCCAAGTCGAGCACTCGTCAAGCAGCGCCGGAGAGCCCATGTTATCGGGCTTATGGGAAGTTAAACAATAGCCAGGAGAACCAGTCCATCATTTTTGGGCTAGACTCCTCCTTATTAAAGACAGAGTACCAGACTCTAGTGGCCAGGAGATAATAGCAACCTTCAGGCAGAATTGCCACAATGAAGGAATCCTCAATGCCCTAGCCCGTCGTCACATTCATGACTTCATCGAGCTATCGGACCTGGTACAAAAATATTGCGCCATGGAAAGCACCTGGCAAGCCGAACGTTTGTTTTCGGATCCGGTCCCTACCGAACACCCTAGAGGAGCTCGAAAAAAGCGAATACTTCCAAGATGGCCGGCCGAACACGAACCCGCTGAGAAAAAGAATAGACCCCCTACGGGAGTCAGAACTGTCCTTGATGGGCTATTAGACAAGCCATGCCCTATACACTCTGTATTACTGAACACAAGCCCGACTCACAGCCTTAGAGCTTGCTGGGTCGTCAGGCAGGTCGCAAAAAGCGGAGAGGCCATCCTCGAGGCCCTACCTCCAGGCAGACGTTCAACAGCGCCACCAGAATGCAACGCCGAGATCCTGACGATCTACGAAATGTTTTCCTCAAGGAATAAGATGAAGAGAGCTCTTCGAGAACTCGAACAAATCTATCAGGTGGCAGCAACGAATTCATGGACAGACACACTGATCACCTTCGGAGAAGCTGATCAACCAATCACCTGCCCCGGCCGAACACCTGCCGCACTGGTCCTCAACCCCACCGTCGATGGCTTCAGGTTACAAAAGGTGCTAATGGATGGCGGCAGTGGTTTAAACCTCATTTATGAGGATACCTTGGAAAAAATGCAGTTCGACCGATCCCGCATCGAACATAACAACACAACCTTTCATGGGATTATCCCTGGGAAATAGGCACGTTGTTCCGGACGCGTTACCCTCGATGTGGTATTCGGCACGCCCGAGAACTACAGATCCAAAGAACTTCTCTTTCATATCGTGCCCTTTCACAGTGGTTACCACGCTCTGTTGGGGCGTGTCGCTTTCACAAGATTTCAAGCTATACCACATTACGGGTATATGAAGCTCAAAATGCCGGGCCCAAACGGGGTGATCACAATCACAAGTGACCCGCATAGAGCCCTTAGAGCAGAAAACAGAACAACATCGCTCGCCCTCGAGGCACTAGCTGAGACCTTTGCAGCAGAGGAATTGACCGCACTCCGGTCAACAGTGGACAAGGATGATGTGGTCCTTAGCAAGAGGCCCAAACCCACGTTCTTTAAACCCGCAGACGAAATCGTCAAATTTCAGGTACATCCAACGGACCCCAATAAAACAGCGTCCATCGGAGCTCAGCTGGACCCCATGGTGGACGAAGCACTACGAACATTTTTACGAGAAAACTGGGATATTTTTGCCTGGCATCCTTCAGACATGCCAGGAATCCCACGACGGCTAGCAGAGCACAGTCTGAACATAATCGCAGGCTTCAAGCCCGTTAAACAGGCTCTACGCCGATTTTTCGAACCCAAGCGACAAGCTATGGGCGAAGAACTAGCAAAATTGTTGGAGGCCGGATTCATAAGAGAAATCAAACACCCCGAGCGGTTGGCAAACCTGGTGATGGTACCGAAGAAAGATAAATCCTGGCGGCTGTGTGTCGATTTCAAAGACCTTAATAAAGCTTGCCCCAAGGACCCTTTCCCCTTACCACGCATAGACCAGATTATTGACGCCACAGCCGGACACGACTCATTGTGCTTCCTCGATGCTTATTCCGGATACCATCAGATCAAAATGAAGGAATCCGATCAAGCTGCAACTGCATTCATCACCCCCTACGGGCCATTCTGCTTTAACACAATGCCTTTCGGGCTAAAAAACGCAGGTGCCACATACCAACGTATGATTCAGACATGTCTCGAAAAACAAGTCCGTAAAACAGTCGAGGCATACGTGGACGACGTGGTCATTAAGACCAAACATGTTAGCCAGCTGATAGACGACCTCAAGCAAACTTTTGCTAGTCTACGGGAATATGATATACGGCTCAATCCGGACAAATGTGTCTTCGGAGTTCCCGCTAGTAAACTACTCGGATTCATTGTTTCCCATAGAGGAATAGAAGCGAATCCTGCTAAGATCCGTGCCCTATCTCAACTTGCGATTCCTACAGAGCTAAAGCACGTCCAAAGGCTGGCAGGCTGCGTGGCGGCTTTGAGCCGCTTTATCTCCCGCCTTGGTGAAAAGGCTTTACCGCTCTACAGGCTGCTGAAACGGACCAAAAACTTCGAGTGGACCGATGAAGCAACAGCTGCACAAGAGAAAATTAAAACACTGCTGGCCAGCAACACCATACTCACGGCGCTAGGCACCGGTGAACCAATGTTACTGTACATCCCGGCCACCAATCAAGTGGTTAGTGCGGTGCTTGTCGTCGAACGAGAGGATAAGGGTCACAAATTCCGGGTGCAAAAGCCAGTCTACTACGTGTCAGAAGTGCTAACGCCATGCAAGCCCAGATATCCGCACTACCAGAAGATAGCATATACAGTGTTTATGGCATCATGAAAGCTCAGACACTACTTTCAAGAATGTTCGATCACGGTGGCATCTGAAGTACCCCTGAACGCTATAATCAATAACAGGGACGCCACCGACCGCATAACCAAATGGGCCATCGAACTCCTTCCTTTCGAAATCGCCTATAAGCCACGACGAGCTATTAAATCTCAGGTGTTGGCCGATTTCCTTGCCGAATGGACAGAGGCCGAGCTCCCCAGAGAATATAGTACATACTCCCATTGGACGATGTACTTCGATGGATCCAAGGCACTGGCCGAACTGGGGGCTGGAGTTATCCTCACATCTCCCACGGGAGACAACGTCCGGTACGTGTTGCAGATCATGTACGCCGATTCCAACAATGCGGCCGAGTACGAAGCACTATTGCACGGGCTTCGGATGGCAGCATCGATGGGCATACAACGGCTTGAAGTACGGGGAGATTCTAATCTCGCCATCTCTCAAATCAACGGCGAATTCGATGCTAAAAACCCAAAGATGGCAGCATACAGAAATGCCGTTCTTAAAATATCCGCACGGTTCGAGGGGCTAGAATTCCACCACGTCGCTAGAGACAGCAATCAGGCTGCTCACATACTCGCCCGTATGGGGACCAAGCGCGACCCCGTCCCGAAAAACACCTTCCTTAAATGGCTTTTCAAGCCATCGGTGGTATGGCAGGACGAGAATAAAGGCGCTGGAGCCATCAGTACGGAAGAGATCGTCCCTCCTATAAATGAACCAGATGAGCAAATCATTGGCGGTTCCATAATTGAAGAAACGCCTTCCGCTCATGAGGTCATGGCAGTAATCGCACCATGGACCGAGCCCTTCCTTGCCTACCTTCTCCGCCAAGAACTCCTCGACGACCAGATGGAGGCGAGACGCATAATTCGGCGATCCAAGGCCTATAAGGTCCACGAGGGTGAGTTATATAAGAAAAGCACTACCGGGATAGTCCAACGGTGCATATCTGAGGAAGAAGGAAGGCAGCTTTTGGCCGAAGTCCACGCAGGCATGGGCGACCACCACGTCGCAGCACGGGCCTTAGTAAGCAAAGCCTTTCGAGCCGGATTCTTTTGGCCCACCGCTCGAGCGGACGCCCAAGCACTTGTCCAACATTGTGTTGGATGTCAACTATTCGCAAATCAAAGCCACATGCCCCCGACAGCTCTTCGGACTATCTTGATCACCTGGCCTTTCGCGGTCTGGGGCTGGATATGGTCGGACCACTTAAAGGGGGGACCAAGAAAAATAAATATCTACTGGTCATGGTCGACAAGTTCACCAAATGGATCGAAGCAAAACCAGTAAGATCAGCTAAGTCCGGACCGATAGTCGACTTTATGTCCGGCGTGGTACACCGTTATGGTGTCCGGCACAACATAATAACGGACAATGGATCCAATTTCACCGCCCAGGAGGTGAAGGACTGGTGCGCAAACATGGGCATCAAGCTCGATTACGCCTCGGTGTATCACCCGCAGACCAATGGACAAGTCGAACAGGCCAACGGCCTCATCATGAGTGGCATCAAACCACGTCTTGTCCGATCTCTTCATGAATCCGACTGCAATTGGGTAGAGGAGCTTGACTCCGTTCTGTGGGGTCTGCGTACCACCCCGAATCGATCAATGGGATACACAACATTTTTTATGGTCTACGGGGTAGAAGCAGTCCTTCCCTGCGATATCATTCACGACGCACCTAGGGTGCGCATGTACGAAGAAAAGGAGTCCGAGTTAGATCGGCAGGACGACTTAGACGCCTTGGAAGGAGACCGCGATATAGCTCGGGCCCGCTCTACTTTCTATCAACAGCAGGCTCGGCGCTACCAAAGCAGGGAGGTTAGAGCGAAGGCATATAATGTGGGCGAACTCGTCTTACGACTCCCAGAGAAGCAGAAGCATAAACTCAATCCCAAGTGGGAGGGTGAAAGCACAACATGCTCGCTTGGTGGTTTTGATAATTCATGACAACATACATTGTCTCTTGGACTAATACTTTTACCTAGTGTATTTCAGATAAAATCCACAGAGAGGGTTGGCAAAAGGATTGTGGAGATTGTGGAATACCCGAAGATGCAAGGAAATAGGTTGGCGAAGCTTCAAGGAAGAGGACTCTACATTTTACATTTGTGAGAAATCACTTTGAGTCCATAGGAAAGCCAATACTATTAAAAGGGGGTAAGGTTTTGTTGGTGAACAAAATGCTCATACGTGCACAAGTGATAGTCACCAAAAACACCCACAAGCTCTCCCACCAAAGTCTGTCCAAAGCCAAATACTCAAAATCGGTGCAACCAACATTTCCATCCCGGTGCCACCGATTCTCAACCTCAGACAGACTTAGCCAAACCCTAGCCACTTTGGTGCAACCGATGCAATCCCGGTGCCACCGAGTTTAGGTTGCCAACTCTCTGTTACGCAAATTCACAATATCGGTCCCACCGAGATTGTTGGATCAGCGTCACTGAGATTGGGAATCTGACCGTTGGTCACCTTATCGGTGCAACCGAGTTTCCTATATCGGTCTCACCGAGATTCAAAAGTTGCCACTTTTTGGTCACTTCGGTACCACCGAGATTTACACATCGGTGTCACCGAGTTGATCATTTTGTGTGTAACGGTTGGATTTTTGGGGATGCCTATATATACCCCTCCACCACCACCTACTCGAAAGAGAAGCACTCAGAACTATTCCATACTTGCCCCATCCAGTTTTCTGAGAGAGAACCATCTATTCTTGTGTTGTGGTCAAGATCTTCCACTCCAACCATATGGATCTTGATTTCTAGCCTCCCCAAGTTGCTTTCCACCAATCCCATCTCTTCCACCAAGCCAAATCTGTGAGAGAGTGATTGTGTGTTGAGGAGTCTATCATCTTGAAGCACAAGAGCAAGGAGTTCATCGACATTACCGAGCCTATTACCTTTTGGAGGGTGGTGCCTCCTAGTTTGGGTAGGTGTCGCTTGGGAGCCTCCTACTTCGTGTTGTGGAGTTGAACCAAGAAGTTTGTAAGGGCAAGGAGATCACCTACTTCGTGAAGATCTACCCATAGTGAGGCTAGTCCTTCGTGGATGGAAGCCGTTATGGAATAGTCAAGGTTGCTACTTCGTGGACCCTTATGGGTGGAGCCCTCCGTGGACTCTCGCGACCGTTACCCTCCGTGGGTTGAAGACTCCATAAACGTGGATGTACGATAGCACCACCTATCGGAACCACGGGAAAAATCCTTGCGTCTCCAATTGTGTTTGATCTCCATATCTCTACTCTTTACTTCATGTGCAATGTCTTTACTTTCCGCTGCCATATTTTTTGACATGCATGTGTAGGGCTGTTAGACTAGCTAGACTTGCTATAACTGTTAAAATCTGCCAACCAATTAACTTGGGAAAAGGTTAGGTTTTAAATTCCTGCTAGTAGTCTATTCACCCCCCTCTAGACACTATTCTAGTGATCCCTCAATTGGTATCAGAGCTTTGGTCTCCATTGCTTCGGTCTAATCACCGAGGAGGAAGATGGATGTGTCTAGTATAGGGAGTTTGAGTTGTAGAGTGCCTATTCTTGATGGAGAGTACTACAGTCAATGGAAAACCTTGATGCTTGAGCTGTTTAATGAATTTCAATTGAGCAAATATGTCAAGTGCCCCTATGTACCTCCCATTGATCCTTTGCATCCCACACACGAAGAGGAAGTTGATATGCTATGCAATCTTAGAACTGTCAATCTCATTGTTAGAGCTTTGCCTAGAAATGTGCTCAATCAAATGAAGAATTTTGTATGTGCTTACACTTTGTGGAATGACTTGGAGAAACGATATCCAAGTTATTCATTGAGTAATCTTGATGAAATTCTTCATAAAACTATTGCCTTCCACAAAATGACGCCTAGTGATCCTAAATTTGATGATTGTCTATTTGAGCTTAGAGACCTTATGAATGCTAAAGGAGATGTCACAACTATCAACAATATCATTATAGAAGTCCTTCGCATTCATAAACTTGAACATTGTCATGATCACCATCCTAAAGAATCGCTTGTTCTTTATGACGAGGATTTCCCACTTGATGATGACAATGTGGAACATGGCTACTATGATGAAGATGAGCTGTTCGACATCGAGTATGTGAAGATCATGAAGAATCTAAGTCTCATGGCAAACTTCAAGGATTACATGTCCGGAGGAAAAGAGTGGATTCTCGATAGCGGATGTACCGATCATATGACCGGAGATAGAGAAATGTTTGAAGAGATCACGCCAAACCATGGACCGCGAAGGTACGTAACGTTTGGAGACAACTCCAAGGGTAAGGTACTTGGTCTTGGTAAGGTGGCCATATCCCATGATAGCTCTATCCAAAATGTTATGCTTGTTGAATCTCTTGGCTACAATCTTCTTTCCGTATCTAGACTTGCCGACTTTGGTTTTAATGTGCTATTCACGAAAGTAGATTGCCAAGTGTTTCGTCAAGATAATCATAAAATGGTCTTTACCGGTTTCCGTAGAGGTGATCTATACATTGTTGACTTCACTAAGAGATCCAAACCTCGCACTTGTTTAATTGCTAAATCCTCTAAAGGTTGGCTTTGGCATAGAAGACTAGGACATGTTGGCATGCGTAATTTAGACAAGCTTGTCAAAGGTGATCATATACTTGGTGTTAAATATGTTATCTTTGACAAAGATAGACTTTGTAGTGCTTGTCAAGCTAGAAAGCAAGTAGGTGGAAGTCATCCCGTTAGGAATATCATGACTACTAGGAGACCACTCGAGTTACTTCACATGGATCTTTTTGGTCCCAATGCTTACAAGAGTCTCGGTGGAAATTCCTATGGTCTAGTTATAGTTGATGATTTTTCCAGATTTACGTGGGTATTCTTTCTTGATGATAAGTCACAGGTTCAAAAGATCTTCAAGAACTTCGCTCGCAAAGCGCAAAATCAGTTTGAAGTGAAGATCAAGAAGGTTCAGAGCGATAACGGATCGGAGTTCAAGAACACCCATGTGGATACCTTCCTTGACGAAGAAGGTGTCTCACACGAGTTCTCGGCTACGTACACGCCTCAACAAAATGGAGTTGTTGAGAGGAAGAACCGTACGCTCATTGAGATGGCAAGAACGATGCTTGACGAATACAAGACGCCAAGACACTTTTGGGCAGAAGCCGTGGAAACAACATGTCATGCCACAAACCGACTTTACTTGCACAAGCTTCTCGGTGATAAGGACCCTTCGGAAGCTATCCAAGATTTGCCCATCGGCAAGATTCGTCCCATGGAGGTGAAGGAAAGTACTTCATCAACTCAAGTGGAAGCCCCTACTTCATGTCAAGGTGAACCACAACATGACATGGAGGCATCCACAAGCGGTACACGACAAGATGATGAAGAGGAGGAAGTGCATCATGAAGATCCACCACAACCACCTTCACCACCACCTCAAGGGAACGACACCATCAACAACAACGAAGATGAAGGAGATGATGATGATGAAGAAGAAGCTCCACCATCTAACAAGCCCAAGCTACCCCGAGTTCGAGCACAAGTGACCAAGAACCATCCCCTAAACCAAATCTTTGGTGACATCCAAACCGGGAGAATCACTCGCTCTAAAACTCATCTAGCTAACTTTTGTGAGCATTATTCTTTCATCTCTAGCATTGAGCCCTTGAAGGTAGAACAAGCTCTTGAAGACGCGGATTGGGTGAACGCGATGCATGAAGAGCTTCACAATTTCGAGAGGAACGAAGTGTGGACACTCGTGGAGAAGCCCAAGGATGAGCAAAACATCATCGGAACCAAATGGGTGTTTCGGAACAAGCAAGACGAAGACGGTCAAGTCGTGCGCAACAAGGCTCGTCTCGTAGCCCAAGGATATACGCAAGTCAAAGGTATGGACTACGGTGAGACCTACGCCCCCGTTGCTAGACTTGAAGCTATTCGCATTCTTCTTGCCTATGCTAATCACCATGATATCACGCTTTATCAAATGGACATTAAAAGTGCCTTTTTGAATGGTGAGATTGAAGAAGAAGTCTATGTTAAGCAACCACCTGGTTTTGTGAATCCTAAGAAACCTAATCATGTTTACAAGCTTCGTAAAGCACTCTATGGTCTTAAGCAAGCCCCTCGTGCTTGGTACAAATGCTTAACAAAGTTTCTCATTGAAAAAGGTTTTGAAATTGGTAAAATTGATGCAACCTTGTTCACTAAGAGAGTTAATGGTGAATTATTTGTATGCCAAATCTATGTGGATGATATTATCTTTGGATCTACTAACCCACAATTTAGTGAAAGATTTGGAAGGTTGATGTCCGAGAAGTATGAGATGTCTATGATGTGTGAGCTGAAATTCTTTCTTGGTTTGCAAATCAAGCAAATGAAAGAAGGAACTTTCATCTCTCAAACTAAGTATACCAAGGACTTGATCAAGAAGTTCAACATGCAAGAGTGCAAAGGTATGAAAACTCCCATGCCTACTAGCGGACATGTTGATCTTACCAAGGAGGATGAACCGGTTGATCAAAAAGTTTATCGATCTATGATTGGTTCATTGCTATATCTATGTGCCTCTCATCCTGATATTATGCTTAGTGTTTGCATGTGTGCTAGATATCAAGCTGCACCTAAATAGTGTCATCTTTTGGCCGTGAAACGTATTGTGAGATATTTGATACAAACACCAAACTTTGGCATTTGGTATCCCAAAGGATCTTCCTTTAACCTTGTTGGCTATTCCGATTCGGATTATGCCGGTGACAAGGTTGATAGAAAATCCACCTCGGGTACTTGTCAATTTTTGGGTAGATCTCTTGTGTCTTGGTCCTCCAAGAAACAAAACTCGGTATCTCTATCTATTGCCGAAGTTGAGTATATTGCTGCTGGATCTTGTTGTGCACAATTACTATGGATGACACAAACGCTTAAGGATTATGGAATCCATGTTAAAAATGTTCCATTACTTTTTGACAATGAAAGTGCTATTAAAATTGGTCATAATCCTGTGCAACATTCTCGAACTGAACATATTCAAGTTAGACATCATTTCATTCGTGATCATGTTGCTAAAGGAGATATTAATCTTAAGCATGTTCGCACTAACAAGCAATTGGCCGATATCTTTACCAAGCCACTTGATGAGAAAACATTTTGCTATTTGAGGAGTGAGTTGAACATCATTGATGCTTCAAACTTGAGCTAGACTCACTCGGTTGCATGCAAGGGCATGAGATTTCTTGATACTTCCATGATATTCCTAACATGTTATCTTATGCCATGGAATTCTATGCTCCCTTGTATTGCATCTAACCCTTTTGTAGGTACTTGGAAGAATTTCATTCCTCAAGATTGCCATCAACTCCAATCATAAGCAATCTTGTCATGACCAACTATCCACAATCCCTCTTGGTGATGAAAGGAAGAAGACACCTCAATTATATCCTTGACATATATTTATAATTCTCAAGTTGGTATCATGTCAAATGGATATGTCCATTGCTCTTCCTTGCATGACTAACCTTTGTAGGTGACAAGTGTACTAAAACAAAGGATTGCTCCCAACTCAAGATGATCTTCATCAACCTCGAGCATCCTCGACAAGTTCACCTACGAGCAACATCATCAACATCACTCAAAGGTATGTACTCATATCCTTGAAAAGGCTTTGCTCCAAGTCATGAGCTAAAGCAACTCAAGTGATATGAAGACATTAAAATGCTTAATCGAAAAATGGTAACCCCATTTTGAGCTTAACGTAGAGTATGACCTATGATCAAGTATTCTTACTTGGCTCCTAAGTCAATATACTCTAATATAGGTGACCTAGTCACCGCCCATCATCTAGTTAAGTATCTTGTTTGGTTCATTCTCTATTTTGCAAAGATTTCTTGAAACCACTCAAATCTTCTCTAGTTGATTTTTTTCTGTAAAAACTTTTGCATTCCCTTTGAAAAAGTTCTTTGTTGACGCCTTGAAAACAGAAACTTGGTCCCTTATTTCTGTTGCTGTTTTAGCTTCGGAGCCGCCGATACATATTTCTCGGTTCTACCGAAATTGCAGATAAACTGCACTACAAAACTTCGGTACCATCGATTGATCTGTCTCGGAGTCACCGATTTTTTCTTTTCTTATCTATGTTTCTTTTGCAATCCTACAAGCAATACTTCTGTTACTTCGATGATCCCGTTTAAGAAAAAAAAATCGGGGGAGAATAACAAAAGATAATCTTAGGGAGAGAATTTCTTTATTCAAGGATCCCTACCTTAACGGAAGAAGGGGGAGAATAACAAAATCTTACAACATCTCAAAGGGAGAGAAACTATTTTCCATGATTCCCTCAGTTTTCATTTCTATGAACCCTACATTCAGTGACCCTTCTTCTCAAGGATCCCTTCCTATCAATGATCCCTGTATCTATTCATGTGTTTGACCTTTTTGGAAATTAATGCCAAAGGGGGAGAATACCAAAGCTTCATGCTAAAGAGGAAGATACATGCTTATGCAAATGGGGAGATATGATCAAGGGGGAGAGCCAATATCAATATTCATACTCACTTAAACAAGGGGAGAATATCAAAGTAGGAGGAGAAGAAAAATTTGGAAGTTTACCCTTCTCACCCTATCCAATCCCAATATCTACATGCTGAGATTCAGGGGGAGAGGATGTTCTACTATTTTCATATCTAAGGGGAGAAAGAAATAATTTCGGAGACATATCAATCTTAAGAAATGCTATCTTCTATATGTTCTCCATATCTTGGTACTGTTGAGTTCTATTGCCTTGTTGTTTGGTAGAATACTCTTGTGTTTTCTAACATTGTTTTCTCAAGTGTGCTTCTACTACTAGAATGCTCAAGAACTCAAGGTAAGTATATGCATCATACCCTTGATCAAGATGATCTCTTGCTTCTTGCACATATTGTTTGCAAGAGTGAAGTCTTGAACAAGGATACATCTCATTCATATATGTTTGATGCATATGGCCAAGATACACATGACTCATTATATCCCTTCATCCATATGTGTGTCCATGCATTCCAAAGCAACTATCCTTTAAAGGACTGCACACATTTAGGGGGAGCAAATCTAAGTCATGTGTCTCTCAAAGTCTTCATTATATCCACGCATATCTTTATTTGAAGCTTTGATTGTATGTTGTCATCAATTACCAAAAAGGGGGAGATTGAAAGCACAACATGCTCCCTTGGTGGTTTTGATAATTCATGACAACATACATTGTCTCTTGGACTAATACTTTTACCTAGTGTATTTCAGATAAAGTCCACAGAGAGGGTTGGCAAAAGGATTGTGGAGATTGTGGAATACCCCAAGATCCAAGGAAATAGGTTGGCAAAGCTTCAAGGAAGAGGACTCTACATTTTACATTTGTGAGAAATCACTTTGAGTCCATAGGAAAGCCAATACTATTAAAAGGGGGTACGGTTTTGTTGGTGAACAAAATGCTCATACGTGCACAAGTGATAGTCACCAAAAACACCCACAAGCTCTCCCACCAAAGTCTGTCCAAAGCCAAATACTCAAAATCGGTGCAACCAACATTTTCATCCCGGTGCCACCGATTCTCAACCTCAGACAGACTTAGCCAAACCCTAGCCACTTCGGTGCAACCGATTCAATCCCGGTGCCACCGAGTTTAGGTTGCCAACTCTCTGTTACGCAAATTCACAATATCGGTCCCACCGAGATTGTTGGATCGGCGTCACCGAGATTGGGAATCTGACCGTTGGTCACCTTATCGGTGCAACCTAGTTTCCTATATCGGTCTCACCAAGATTCAAAAGTTGCCACTTTTTGGTCACTTCGGTACCACCGAGATTTACACATCGGTGTCACCGAGTTGGTCATTTTGTGTGTAACGGTTGGATTTTTGGGGATGCCTATATATACCCCTCGACCACCACCTACTCGAAAGAGAAGCACTCAGAACTATTCCATACTTGCCCCATCCAGTTTTCTGAGAGAGAACCACCTATTCTTGTGTTGAGGTCAAGATCTTCCACTCCAACCATATGGATCTTGATTTCTAGCCTCCCCAAGTTGCTTTCCACCAATCCCATCTCTTCCACCAAGCCAAATCTGTGAGAGAGTGATTGTGTGTTGAGGAGCTATCATCTTGAAGCACAAGAGCAAGGAGTTCATCGACATTACCGAGCCTATTACCTTTTGGAGGGTGGTGCCTCCTAGATTGGTTAGGTGTCGCTTGGGAGCCTCCTACTTCGTGTTGTGGAGTTGAACCAAGAAGTTTGTAAGGGCAAGGAGATCGCCTACTTCGTGAAGATCTACCCATAGTGAGGCTAGTCCTTCGTGGATGGAAGCCGTTATGGAATAGTCAAGGTTGCTACTTCGTGGACCCTTATGGGTGGAGCCCTCCGTGGACTCTCGCGACCGTTACCCTCCGTGGGTTGAAGACTCCATAAACGTGGACGTACGATAGCACCACCTATCGGAACCATGGGAAAAATCCTTGCGTCTCCAATTGTGTTTGATCTCCATATCTCTACTCTTTACTTCATGTGCAATGTCTTTACTTTCCGCTGCCATATTTGTTTCGTATTCTTTCCCTTTCCATATTAGCTTTACATGATTGGATATCATTTCCCAGCATGTGTTCGGCTAAACCGAGCTTGTGTTAAGTTTTTCGGCATACATCTTCAAATGTCCTATCCGAAAAAACACCTAGGGGCTTCTTCTCGAAGCAGATTATTATATATTCTGTGCACTGATTCACATGTATTGTGCATGCACACTTCCCTTATCGTTTTTAAGCCAATATATGCATCAATTGGACCTAAGATTTTGGCCAAGCTGGGTTGCCTCGCTCCTGTGCTTACCCTCTACGTTCCCGATTGTTCGGCTAGAGGGTAAAGGGAGCACCTCTGTGATTGTTATGACCGGATCATTCGGATACGTACCTTAGACGGGTGAAGCCGAAAGCTAGCTATCTTAAGAAGAAAATTGGTCGGCCACGACGGAAGTAAAAAACTTGTGGTGGTTATCACCATTGCCTGGGATTATTTTCCCAAAAGAAGCCATTATCCGCATACTAGTAGTATACGGCCATGATATTTACTATCTACGTAGCAACCTGAAGGAAGGTACCGATAGAGGAACTATTTTGTTCAGAAGATGTTTCTTACGTTAAGCAGTAATATAACATATCTCCCTATGCACGTTCTGTCTGTTCGCACCGCATGGCCGGATTGCCTGGTTCCCTGAATAAGTTCCTTTTATCAGAGGACATTCGATATGGAACACTCCCAAGCTCTTAGCGAGGGAGGCCGAAGCCGATGGCCGGTTCAGACAACGTTTACAGCATAGACGGAGCAGTTTTTGATCTAAAGTACATAGTTACATAGAATCAAACACCTGGCTGCTGGTCAAGATTATCTATTAAGGTATCCAGGGTGCAATCTTCTTGCGAAAGATGAGCGGCGGGCATCACTTGGTCGGAAACCAAATGAAGCGGCACTTCTTGCCCATCCGGCCCTATCGGCCCAACCCAAGCCATATGCTCTGGGTTAAGTTTGGTAAAGCGGGTCTTGACCATTGCCCACGCCTCCCGCGCTCCCTCTCGACAAGACGATGTCTTCCATAACTCAAAACGACATAGGGCTCCTTTAAACCGATCAGCCAGTTCGGACATCCCTTCTGGAGGCATCTCGGCAGGCCAGAGTGCTTTGGTCATGCTCTTCATGGCTCTCCGAGCCCGCTCATGTACGACGGACAGTTCCTTCAGTAGGTTCCCTCGGAATGATCCGATTTCTTCCTCGGCCCGCCCGGTCAGGAGACCTAGACACGAGACGAAGCATGTCCCTTACACTTGATATAATAAAGGTACTTTTAGGAATTACGAAGATCTAAGTGCACTTACAGAACATGCCCCTCTGTAATCTCTAGTTATCTTCCTGGGCTTGAGCCAATTAAGTTTTCAAACTCTCAAGTTCTTCAGCTTGCCGCTGGTTTTCCGCCTTAAGCCGGGTCTTTTCCTCAAGACTTCGGCTCAACACACGACGGCCAGCCTCATGCTGAGATTCGGCATACCTCTGAGATTCTCGGGCTGTATCCAAATCTTTCGGCAACTTCCCTATGGACTCAGCTGCTATAAAGTACTCTCTGATCAGTACAGGAATGTCGAATAATTCGGCAAATTGACATACTCACCGTGCGCCTCTCGGGTGAAATTCTTCACTTGCTCAAGCTCGGCCTTCACGGTTTGTACCTGTGTTCGGCTCACCTCGAGTTCCTCGGCCAACTTCTCATTTTGCTGCCTTGAAACCTACATTATAAATAAAACAATATTCAGATCCTTAACTCGGCCGTTCCGACCAAATCAAGGCTCGGGGGCTACTGGATTAATATTTGTGTTCGGTTGTCAAAACCGATTACTCGCCTCCAGGCTGTACGATATCAGTTTAGCGGCTCCCTCAAGCCCAGCTCGGGCAGCACCGATGATGCGTCCATCGAACTTAGGGCATTAAACTCTTGTTCGGAAAATGCTTGGTGGCGCATGGCTTCCTTTCGCCACCGGTGATTCATCGCACTCTCTACCTCGGAGTTAGTGACCGAGACGTCCCCGGAATCTTCAGGGGGCTGATCCGTCACTGGGGCCTCCGCGTCAAGTTCAGCCTGAGCGAAAGACCTTGATTCATGATGGTTGCCTGGCATCTCGGCGATGTTCCCGGAAGAAGGTGTTTGTACTCGTCTCCTGAGTATTTTGACACGAGATTTTGTGAGTACTTATTGCAATCATGACAATGGCCGAACTAAACGGTTAAATAAAATACCTTTTGGTTGAGTGCACGGTCGAGATGGTCCCCGCGGTTGGCTCACGAGGAGGATTCCTACTGTTGCTCGGTACGGGCCCTGCTGCCGTAGACGACGTTCGACGCGTGGACCGATGACCCTTGGGAGTAGAGATCGGCACACTCGGTTTGGCAGGGGTCGCTCGCCCTTTACGGGAAGAAACCTTCTTTTTACCAGTGGTGGAAGAAGGAAGTGGTCCGGGGCGATCGGCTAGAAGAGCCACCTTGGAGGCGTCGAGGCTCTCCTGGTAAAAGACCCCGTCCTCATATTCAATTGATAGCTCCGGATCATCATGGAATCCGGGATCGTCATCATGAGAATAACTCTCTGGTTGAGGCGCCGGACAACTGACGGTCTCGACCCAGCTCCTCCAACTCTGTTCGGACAGATTGAAAGTTTCGATCAGAAGGATTATGCATAAATATCCAAACTCAGAAAACAAAGCCAAAGGCTTACCCATTCGATGAGGTTATGACTCGAATAGCCATCCTTGGCTGACAGTCGAGCGAAATCTTCTTTTTCTCCTTTGAAAAGATCGTCCAGTATGGCCGCCATTGCCGCCCGATTGGCAGGACCCTGCCATTGGGAACGGGTGGTGTCACTTGTTCCGTTGTAACGCCACAGGGGGTGTATCCTTTGCTGAAGGGGTTGAACGCACCGAGCAATGACGGCTGCCATCACGTTGATGATGGTTAACTTACTATGAACTAGTAGCCTCACTTGGGCGGCTAGGCGTTTTACTTCGGCACTTTCCTCTTGGGATGGACTCTTCGGTCGCCAGTTGAATCTTTTCTTCAAAGGAGCGACGGAGTATTCGGGTAAACCCCTCCGAGCTGGGTCGAACAGGGGAACGTCCTCAATATAGAACCATTCCGAGGTCCATTCTTCGGACTCTTTCTTCGGAGTCCCCACGGGATACCCAGTCCCGGCTATACGCCATACTTCGGCTCCACCCACTTCCCGAATTGTCCCACCCCGAGTACGGGGGACAATGCAGAAGTACCTCCTCCATAAACCAAAGTGGGCCTCGCAGCCCAAGAACATCTCGCAGAGGGCAACAAAGCCCGAAATGTGCAGGATGGATCCATGGGTGAGATGATGGAGTTGGATCCCGTAAAATTCCAATAGTCCCCTCAAGAAGGGATGAATGGGGAATCCTAGGCCCCGTAAGAGGAAGGACATGAAACATACCCGCTCTCCCTTGCGTGGAACAGGGAAATTCTCTGCGAAGGCCTCGCCGTTCGAAGAAGTCAATCCGGCGCGGGTAAACGCCAGATCCGAGGCGGGAAGATAACCCTGGGTCTTAAGGTTGCGCAGCTAGAGGAGAGATACTGAACAACCTGCCCAATCTCCGGGAAGGGGGCCGTGAGGATGCGAGGAGGAGCTAGGGATGCTCGCCATATTTTCAAGTTCCTTCATTTGGGACTTTTCGATGGTGAGGAAGAGGAAGCGGTTGCCTAAGCCACGATTCGGCCTGCTTAAATGGGCGGTTCCTCCCCTTCGCTTGCAGAAAGGGAAGTCCTGTAAAAGGCTGCTGGGCCGCCCGTCTCCCATTGGCGCACAGGGATCGAGGGGCGTCGTTAATTCTGGACGGCGAAGTTAATGATGTGGGCCCCGCGACGATCGAGAGCTCATTAATGACCGGATTATTTGTTATCGAATGGAGAGGGGGAGAAGAACTCGCCTCGCAAGCCGAAGACTTTGGGAGCACAGGACCGTCCGGACTACATACCTCGGCATTGGAGGCTAGTTCGGGGTCTATTGAGGGAGTCCGGGATTAAGGGGTCCTCGGACTACCGGCCTATTCCTTATGGGCCGGACTCGTGGGCCACTCGTTGGAGGATCGGACTGGCCGAATACCCCGTGACCAGGGGGGAAACCTCAGGAGGCATGGCGTGCCCTTCAAGCTGAATATGATAGAATAGGCGTGTTTATTCCTTCAATAAGCAACCGACTATGTGTAACCCTAGGGACCCCTGGTGTCTATATAAGCCAGAGGGTTTAGTCTGTAGAGAGAGGTGAACTCATCTAGGGTTTAGCTACTTGATCTCGAGGTAGATCGACTCTGAATCTTCATACACATCAATACAACCAAGCAGGACGTAGGGTTTTACCTCCATAGGAGGGCCTGAACCTGGGTAAACATCGTCTCCTTCGTCCCCTGTTACCCATCGATTCTAGATCCATAGCTCGGGACCCCCTACCCGAGATCCGCCGGTTTTGACGCCGACAGACGCCACACGCACAACACGCTTCCGGGTACTGCGCCGCCGACGTGGTGCAGCCTCCCAGCTGGAGCTGCCCTCTGGCGGAGTGGCGGAGCGACGGCGACGGACAGGTGCCATTGGTGATTGGGGGAGAAGCAAACTTAGGAAGCTACGGGCAGGGAGGGGATGAATGCGATGTGGAGGCACCGGCCGTGAGGGTTTATAAAGAAGGAGACCAAGGCGAGCCGGGCGGGAAGCTTGCGCGCGTTCCTGCGCGGTTGCGTGGGAACGGGAAGCCCGAAAGAAACACTGCACGCTCCTGAAGCATTGGGTGATTTGGGGATTTCAGCGAGCCGGGCGGGAAGCTTGCGCGGGAACCTACGCACTCCCGAAGCGTGCACTGGAATCCTCGGGCAGCAACGCGGTGACAAGACGGGACAGAGGTGGGAGAAATGACAAGTACACAAACGGTTAATAAAAAAACGTTTGCGTTTTGCTACAAAGCAAACGGTCGTTCTGTACGTACCGTCGCGAATTAATCTACGCATGAGGCGGTTGATGCGGCCGCGACGTGATGTGCTCGCGTCCGTTCGCGCTCGCTCTTCAGGCTTCCACGCGCGAACGGTCACGTATGTTCGAGACGCCATATGCATGCGGACGCGGTTGTGCCGCTCCCGGCACCACCATGCAGTTAAGCGCTGCAAAAACTGCCATGCGGACGTGCCGAAATTCCAGGCCGTCCGGCGCAATTTATCCCCGCGGCCATTTACCTTCATCTCTTCCACCTTCCCATCGCGCCACACAACACAAGAAACATACCCACGATCTCTTCATTGCTTCTACCTTCCCGTGCGGATCCAATGGCGGTTGCCGGCGCGGAGCGGCAGTTCGCCAAAATTGTCAAAGTGGACACCCACATCAGGAATACGGACCTGTCGGTGGTGTACACCAACGACCCGATCGTGGTGGTGAACTCCATCAACACGTTGGAGCAGCTGCTTGCTGAGGATGACAAGTACAAAGTGGTCGGCTTCGACCTCGAGTACACCGGCGGTCGTGCCGGGCATGATCAGAAGATTGCTGTCGACCAGTTGTGTGCGCGCCATCACGTGCTCATCTACCACTACTGCCTGGCCACAAGTCCTTGCGAGCATTTCGCCAGGTTTGTCAACAGCTCCGACTACAGGTTCGCAACGGTGGACACCACGAATGATCTAAAGGTGCTCAAGACTACGGGCTTGTCCTGCCAGAAGCATGTCAATATCCAAGGTAAGTACAGGGTCTGGGGCAGCGAGAAGAAGAAGCAGAAGGACTCCCTGGTTGACCTCGCCGCGGCCATCATCGACCCCTACTACAAAGACATGAACGCTGAGTGCCACAAGGACAAGTCTGCCTGGCACAAGGCCTGGGTGAACGAACTGGATGAAGAACACATCAAGTACGCGGCAAAGGAGGCGTACACAACCTACGAGATGTACAGGAGGATCATTGACATGAGGAAGTGCCTCCTTCCCGCAGCCGGCGAGGGATAGCCACAAGCAGAGCAGTGTCGGCGACCGTCGTTAGAAGAACAGTATGATTTGCTGATCGTCTACTTATTGTAAAGTTATATTGAGGAATGTACATGTGTTGTGTAGTCACTTATGTAACTGGATGTTCAAGTTGGTTATGCAACATTAATGTAGGTGTTCTATAGACAGAGCATATAGATGTGCAAACAGAGCAAATCACATCTCATACAATTATTAGCAGCAACCGTCTGCCCACAACACACATAGGTTGTCAGGATGAACCTTTGGGTTATTTTTGGTCTTCCCACACAATTCTGATGAATGAACTATTTGCCGGGTACCCACAACACACACGGTTGTCAGGATGAATCGTTTGGGTTATTATTAGTCTTCCCAAACAATTCTGATGAATGAACTGTTTGCCGGGTATCACACACGCCTTCTTAGTCTAACTCGATTGTGTTCTGCTTGATCAGCGCAAACAGTTTGCCCGAATGAACTGTATGCCGCACTACGCACATGTATGTAGTTTGTTAACGTTTCTGTTATGTTCCATAATCACAAATAGTTCATAAGAACAAACTGTCTGCCGTAGATCGCACACGCAACTATTTTCTGAATCGTATTTGATGGATCCTCTATCGCGCACGGTTTTCGTCATTGGCGGTGGAGCTTGAACTATACCGTTTGCGATTGATGGATCACACCCAGTTTCGTCGAAGGGTCTCTGATTGATGTCTCGTCTTTGGACCATCCCGCAGTAGTGACTAGTAACCCACAGGTACCAATATGAGGTTTCATACAAAGATTGGATACAAGAGATGAACTAGGATTTGTAGATGAGATGGTTCTTGTGAAGATGTTGATGGAGATGGTTTCAATTTCTCCCATGATGAGTAGAACGTTGATGATGATGATGGCTTCAATTTCTCCCTCCCAAAGGGAAGTTTCCCCGATGGAATCGCTCCGCTGGTGAGCAAAAGTGCTCCGGCCCAGGTCCCGCCTCGAGACTGCGGGGCTTTGTCCAGAAAGTCTTCTCTTATTCCTTTTTCTAGGGAAAATGGCCTCATATAGCGGAAGATGGGCATTGGTGGACCTCCATGGGCCCCACAAGGCACTAGGGCACGCCCCCTGCCTTATGGGCCCACTGAGGCTCCTCTTCGGTACTTATTTTTTCCAGTATTTTAAATATATTCCAAAATAATTCTCCGTAAATTTTCAGGTCATTTGGAGCTCCAGAATAGCTATCTCCATTGTAGCTTTTTTAGGCTCAGAGTTACAGTTGTCGGCAATCTCCCTCTTTTGGTGTATCTTGCATTTTAAGAGAGAAAAGACATTAGAATTGCATCATAAAATTAAACAAAGCTCTAAATCATTATACATAACATTAGGGAAACTTGATGCAAAGTGGACGTATCAGGGGCACGTAGTGGCTCTGGGCCACTCCTGGCGTATATCGGTGGTGATACGGGGCAAACCCATGAGGGCCCATCTTTTCACACTTGGAGGGGAAAGAGAGGAAATTCAAGTGGCAAATAAACACTCAAAGACGATCCTCAAGTCACACATCCACTAGATCCAACGAGCACAAGATACAAGGTGCGAAATCAACGAACGAATACAAGTACCGGTAGCCTTCCCACTATGGAGAGATGGGTCTTGAAATCCACGAGGGGGTCTTCCCTAAGAAGGGGCCTTGACATCCATCGGATCTTCTCACAAAGAGGTCGCAATCTCTCGGGGAGAAGTATATGGAAGGAGAAATGCTCAACTAGTCTAAGAGCTAACACATTGCTAACCCTAAAATGATGCTAGGAGAAGAGTATTTATAGTCTGGAACGAAATAGACGAGCGAAAGGGTACATGGGCCTCGGGCCCGAGTGGTGTCGCACAGGTAGGCCGGAAGTTCCGGGCGCCGGAAGTTCCGGGCAGGTTCCGGCCGGGTTCCAGGCTAGACAAAGAGTTGGTACACTTCACGGCGGCTGGGCTGTGCATGGACCGGAAGTTCCGGGCGGGCCAAAAGTTCCGGGGCCCGGAAGTTCCGGGCGAGGGTTCGGACATGTTCTGGGCTACCCAGAGAGTTTGCATGCCCAGAGTTGGCCTTGGGTCGACGGTTGGCCAGAGGTTCCGGGCTGGCCAAAGTGTTATTCTTGGCCCTTGACTCCTCTTATTCATGCGTTTCTTCTTCTTGCGCCTTCGAGCTCTGGTCGGGGTCGAGGTACCTGAGTACACACAGAGTCTTTGCTTGAGGTAGCATCGAAGTTCCGAGAGTATCAAAGGAAGGATCGTAAAGGAGAGATGGAGTAAATTGTAGAAAACCACCAGTTTGTAGGCGAGTTTTGCAGAAAACACTAGTATACACTTTCTTTGCATAAAACACCATGTCTTCAGTAATCATTTTGCAGAAAACACTGATTGGTGGATCGGGGTTAGTTAAGTGGGTTTATGACAGGTGGGGCCCGATTTTTGCGGACGTGGCACTGTCAGCTGTCCGCCCCCGTCCCGACACAGTTAGACAGCGTGAGACGGCGCCGTTCGGGCGACCCGGTCAAAAGACCGTGTCGGTTGTTCAACCGACCCGGCCAAACAACTTCTCCACACTCCTCTCTCCACTCTGGGGATGGCTACTCCGTTGAAACTAGTCGGTGCCGGCTGCGGCGAGCCTTTCGGAAGTGGGGGAGGCGACGCGGATCCCGACCTAGGCGAGCTTTGTGGGAGCTCGAACCCTAGCAAGGGTGAGGAAGTGCAGTATTCTTTGGAATACGCAGCGGCTAGATCCTTCGCCGCCGCGGTGAAGGACAATCCGATGGGAAGCCAGCACATCGCATCATCCAGCGGCGGCGTACAGTGAGATCCCTCCCCTTCCCATTCTCGTTCTCCATTACATTGTGTTGCTAGGGTTAGGGTTAGGGTTCATATTGCTGAAATTTGTTTCTGAAATTAGATGTAGTTTATAATTTAGTTGAAAGTATATGCATTTTTATCCCTATGTTCAGGTATACTGTGTCAAATTAACTGTTGTTTAATTAGTTGCATTGTATTTCACTATTTTTATTTAGTTTCTGATTTTTAATAAGTGTTTAAATTGATATGTTTTGCTTTTTAATAAGTGTTTTAATCAAAACATATTTGCTATGTTCTGTTTTATAATTAGTGTTTTAATTAAACACATATTTGCTAGTATTTCATTAGTTGCTATTTTTTTCAGTCTGGATGATGAAGTTTGGGAATTGAGGATGCATTTTCATGACAAAGACAATCTTGAGAGAAGTATGATGTTGTCAGACATCACATTTTACAATCTAGTAGCACTGATAGAGACCGAGGGATATGGTTTGAGGGATTATATGTACTATGTAAGGGATCCTGGCCTAGGGAAAAAAGGAATGGAAGAAATAGAGGATGATGACAAGCTGGACGAAATTCTAGACAACATAGCCATGCAGAAGCAGAAGATATTTAATGTGACTGTTGTTAGGGACATTTCCCGCAAACCTGCAGATATAAATATCAGTGCTAATGTTATTGAGCAGCAGATCCCTCTGTAAGAAATTGGAGATCCCAAACTGTATCAGGTAGATGAAGCAGGAGTTTTGTTCAATGCACATCCTATAGATCTAGCAGCAGAAAAATCAGATGTAGCAGTAGAGCAAATACACTTTCATACACAGCATAGCATAAACAATTCAGAGGAGCAATTGCAAATTGAATTTTTTTTGGAGGAGAGTAGAAGAAAGGAAATTGCAATGTTTAGGAAGAATAAGAAAGGAAAAGAGAAGGCCACTCCTTTGAAAAGGAAATCTGCAGTTATGGACAATGAAGAGGACAGTGATGATGACAATTTGATAGAATATGGTGATATCATTGCTAGGCTTGAGGAAATGAAAAAACAGAGAGATGATCCATTACTGCCTTTTGAAGGGGACACCGATGTTGAGGAGATGTGTGAGACAGATGAGGAGGAAGAAGTGTATGAGCCATTAGGTGAAGAAGAGGATGATGATCATCAACAGAAGGAGGAATTGGAGGAAGAGGAGCAACACAATGAAGAGGAACAACACAATGAAGATGAGCAAGAGGGTGGGCAAGATATGCAGAAGAAGAAAAAGCCCAAGAGACACAGAAAAGAGCCAACAAGTAGATCAGATGGAAGTATAGAGCACTTGTTTGAGGAGGACTGGATACCATCATCTGATGAGGACAGTAAACCACTAGACCTGGGTCTGGAAGATGATGATGATGCTGAGGCAATGACATATGTGTTGCCCAATGGCAGGCAAAGCAGAGCAAAGAACATGAAGCCAAGAATATGGTATGATGAGGAGAGAGCTAACCCACAAGACCAATTTGTGAAGCATCTTTGCTTCATTAATGTCTATCAGTTCAGAACTACAGTCCAAACCCTGCATATTTTACAGAACAGGAACTTTGAGTACCATAGAAACTGCAATGACAGGGTTATAGTACAGTGCATATATGAGGAATGCCCTTTTTATATAGCAGCTTCTCAGATTGCAAATGAGAAGACATTTACTATTAGGAAGATGTATTTGGTGCACACATGCCCTTCTGTGTCAGAGAGCACCAAAGTAACTGCCAAGTGGGTTACAAAACATTGTGAGGAGGCTGTTAGGAATGACCCATGCACAACAATAACAACAATTATAAAGAGCAAGTATGGAGTGGAGATATCAACCCACATGGCCTACAGGGCTAGGAAGGCAGCAAAGGATGTTGTTTTAGGAGATCAGAAGGCCCATCACACCAAGATTAGGGATTATTTGCAGGCTGTGCTAGATACTAATCCAGGCTCTAGATGTATTGTGACAACAAAATATATTAAGGAGAAACCTAGCAAGAATCCTAGGTTTCATGCATTGTTCATCTGCCTGAATGGTTGCAAAGAAGGTTTCCTTAATGGCTGCAGAGCATTCATAGGTAATTGCCTTGTATTGTTGTTTCTGCCACTTATATCTTCTTTCAACTAATTATCATTTGTGCTATCAATAACACATTGTGTAGGTTTGGATGGATGCTTCATAAAGCTCACTACTGTTCAACAAATTCTTGCTACTACTAGAAGAGATGGGAACAATAATATTTTTCCCATTGCTTATGGAATTGTTGACAAGGAGGACACTAATTCTTGGACCTGGTTTCTATACCAGCTGAGGGTAGCAATTGGTGGGCAATATGGCAAGTTTGGTCATTACACAATCATTTCAGATTGACAGAAGGTAATGTAGTTATTTTCATGTAGTTGTAGTTACTTAGTTGTAGTTCTTTCATACAGGGTCTTTTGAATGCCATAAACAGAGTCTTCCCCAACTGTCCACAAAGGTTTTGCCTTAGACATATTTACAAGAACTTTCAAAATGTTGGGTTTAGAGGGCCAAAACTAAAGAAATACATGGATGTAGCAAGTTACTCTTATACTGAACATGGTTTTCAAGTTGCCATGGATGAGTTAAAGAAGGAGTGTGAGGCATCTTGGGTATGGCTTAGCAAAATACCTAAACACACTTGGGATAGACATGCCATGGATATGAACTGCAAAACAGACTTAGTTGTTAACAATTTAAGTGAGGTTTTTAATAGGTGGGTCCTAGATGTCAGGGCTAAGCCAATAAGGACCATGGTTGATGGAATTAGGACTAAGTTAATGGTAAAGTTCAATGCAAATAGAACAAGAACTGATACAGTCAGATGGGAGATTTGTCCAACATATGCTGAGAAGTTGGAAGAATCAAAGAAGTGGTCTAGGAACTGCCAATCTTTGATGGCGGGCCCACATCTTTATCAAGCGACAAGTGGAGAGAGAACTTATGATGTGAACCTGGAACGAAGGACTTGTGGGTGTAGGAAGTGTGATATGACAGCAGTGCCTTGCCATCATGTTGTTTCTGCTATACACAAGGCTAAGCTACAACCAGAGGACTTTGTTCACGATTATTTCAAAAAATCAATGTACAAGGCTGCTTACAGTCCCATAATCTATCCTGTACCTGGCCCTGACATGTGGCCAAGGACATACAGTGTGGACATTGAGCCTCCAGTCTTTAAAGGACACAAAGGCGGAGCACAGACTAAGAGAAGAAAGGGCAAATATGAGAAGCCAGCTCCCAAAGACACTTCAAGGATGGCCTCAATCACTTGCTCTAATTGCAGCAAAGTTGGCCATAGATACACCAACTGCCATGATGCTTTGAAACCTGCACTAGCCATGAGAAAGAATAGACATGAGGTAAGAAACATAAATGCCACTACTGTTTTCGTGAGAAGCAGATAACAAAAATGCTAAATTACTTGTTTTCTCTTTGCAGCCAAGCAACACTTCTTACCCACATGATGCCACTACACCAACACCAACAAGGAGGGCCTCATCTGCTGCCTCTGTTGCTGCACCAGCAAGAAGGGCTTCAACTACTGCTGCTACTACTCCACCAGCAAGGAGGGCTTCAACTAGTGCTGCTAGAACTGCACTAGCAAGGAGGGCTTCAACTCCAGCTAATACAACTGCACCAGCAAGGAGGGCTTCAACTCAAGTTGCTACAACTGCACCAGCAAGGAGGGCTTCAACTCCAGCTGCTACTACTACACCATCAACTAGATCTACTTCTGCTGCTGCAAAGGGTAAGGTAGCAGCAACTAGATCTGCTACTGCTGCTGCAAAGGGACCAAGGGGAGCATTCTTGCCTACAAGACCAAACAGTGCTTCCCAGAGAGTCAGGAAGCCAACCCAGAAAATCAAGGACTACTTGACTGCTTCTGGTGCACCATGGGATTGATGTTGGCGATCCATTTAAGTTATGATGTTGTGGTAATGAGACTATTGTGATGATCAAGTTAGGTTCTGCTACTATTGTAATGCTCAACTTATTTTGCTGCTACTATTGTGATGATCAAGTTAGTTTCTACTACTGTTGTGACTATTTGGGGCCTCGGCGTCGAGAGAACCCTAAAGTGGCAAAGTTACCCTATTTTGGGCCTCGACGTCGAGAGAACCCTAAAGTGGGAAAGATACCCTATTTGGCTCCTCGACGTCGAGAGAACCCTAAAGTGGCAAAGTTACCCTATTTGGGGCCTCGACGTCGAGAAAACCCTAAAGTGGCAAAGATACCCTATTTGGGTCCTCGACGTCAAGAAACCCTAAAGTGGCAAAGATACCCTATTTGGGTCCTCGACGTCGAGAGAACCCTAAAGTAGCAAAGTTACCCTATTTGGGGCCGCGACGTCGAGAGAACCCTAAAGTGGGAAAGATACCCTATTTGGGTCCTCGACGTCGAGAGAACCCTAAAGTGGCAAAGTTACCCTATTTGGGGTCTCGACGTCGAGAGAACCCTAAAGTGGCAAATATACCCTATTTGGGTCCTCGACGTCAAGAAAACCCTAAAGTGGCAAAGATTGCCCTATTTGGATCCTCAACGTCGAGAGAACCCTAAAGTGGAAAAGTTACCCTATTTGCGGCCTCGACACTGAGAGAACCCTAAAGTGGCAAAGATACCCTATTTGGGTCCTCGACGTCGAGAAAACCCTAAAGTGGCAAAGATACCCTATTTGGGGCCTCGACGTCGAGAGAACCCTAAAGTGGCAAATATAACCTATTTGGGTCCTCGACGTCGAGAGAAAATTTACCCTATTTGGGGCCTCGACGTCGAGAGAACCCTAAAGTGGCATATTTCAGATCACATTCATCTATTCTAAACATCTTATTTTCATCACATTCACCAATTGTAAACAACATACTTAACATCACATTAAGAAACACTAAATACCATAGTACCAGATTAGTCATTGCATTCAGCATAACTTCAAACCCATACATACTCATAGTACCAGATTAGTCATTACATATCCATAGTTCAGATAATTAAAACTAGTATCATTACAACACAACCAAACCACTAGAGTGCAAAAGGTCAGCAACTGCCAAATGATACTGCCCACTCCTCTCTTCCACAAACACCTGCTCATTCATTCATGATTGCCTTGATCCTCTCCATCTTCAGATTGCTCTGTTCCACTATCTTCTGGAGCTCATCAATGTGGATCTACAGGTTCTTCCTCTCATCACCTAGCTTCAGCTTCATGTTCCTAATGACACTAGCTTGAGCAGCTGCTAGGTTCTTAACCATGTCATACTTCTCTTGCAGCTTGCTGCTATCCGCATATTTCCTTTCTATTTGTGCCCTCTGCTCCTGGGCATCCAAAAGTCCATTGACATATTCAACCAATTTCTCATTGCTGGCCTGCAGCTTCTTCTTCTCTTGTGTCAGGTTATGAACAACAAATGAATTCATCAGATTATCCTCAGTCCTGTTTCTGCTACTCTCTTCATACATGTTCCATAACTTGTCCAATGCATTCTCAAGGGTATTGGTCCAAGCCGGATCAATCCATTCCACTAGTCCACAGTTTTTTCCTTCCTGAAAAAATCATTATTAACACAAACAATTACACTGCACTGCTTACAAGCTACATTGTTTAAATTACATACAAGCTAGATGTTGTGATGTCTGCTATTAGGATTCCAGTAACATGCATCCTCTGTCTCTTAAATTATTATTAACATGCCAGACTATACTAACAAAACAATGACTGCAATGTCTGCTTAAACAATGACTACATCCTTTGTCTCTTAATTTATTATTAACATGCCAGACTATACTAACTTAACAATGACTACAATGGCTGCTTAAACAATGACTGCATCAATGACTGTATCCTCTGTCTCTTAAATAATGATTGCATCAATGCCAGACTATACTAACTTAGTTCAGTTTCATACCTTCTCAGCACAACAAAGAAACCTCATGCCAGTGAGGATTCCTTCAAAAGCAACACGCCTATCTGCTGCCTTCATGTGTCCTTGGCAGAAAACTGACAACTCTGTTTCCAGGCCCTCAAATTCGGAGTCTTCAGTGGTAGCAGGGATCTGCGAGTGCGGGGGAACGCCAAAGATTTGATCCACAACTTCAAATGCATTCTCCTTCGAGAAATCCCCAAATCACAAACCCTAACCCTAACCCTAAGAACATACCTGAATGGTGCCATCGTCGGAACCTGAGCTAACATACTCCATGGTGTTCTCGCTGCTACCTTCACTCCAGGACACCATGGTGCTACGACAGCGGCGCGACGCGGCGGCGGCAGCGGCGAGCAAGAACGAGCGAGACAGAGGAGAGATCAAGACAGAATGGAGAGGCTGGAGAAGATGCCGCTCTAGTGGGAACGATTCGGTCTTTTGACCGGGTCGCTCGAACGGCGCCGTCTCACGCCGTCTAATGGTTTCGGGACGGGGGGCGAATGGTTGACAGTGCCACGTCCGCAAAAATCGGTCCCCGCCTGTCATAAACCCACTTAACTGACCCCAATCCGTCGATCAGTGTTTTCTGCAAAACGATTACTGAAGACATGGTGTTTTCTATAAAGAAAGTGTATAGTAGTGTTTTCTGCAAAACTCGCCTACAAGCTGGTGGTTTTCTGCAATTTACTCGGAGAGATGTCACCTCGTTTCCAATGGCACGTGCACGAGCTCTTGTCATGGGTCCTTGTATAGCTTGAGGTGTTGGTGATGGGTCCATGGGGATGACCATGGGATGCTCCGCATCATCTCCCCCCCCTTGGGAAAGATCCGTCCTCGGATCAAGATCTTCACCACCATGGAAAGGAGAAAGGTCCTTGACGTTGAAGATGTCGCTCACATTGTACTTGTCGCGTGGAATGTAGATCTTGTAGGCATTGTTGTTGTAGCGTGCCAACACCTTGAAAGGTCCGTCGGCTCGAGGAAGTAACTTGGACTTGCGCTCGGCGGGGAAGCGATCCTTGCGTAGGTGTAGCCACACAAGATCTCCGGTCTTGAACACCATGGGGTGCTTGTTGAGGTTGCGCTTGTTGGTGACGCATTCCACTTGACGTCTGATCGTGCGCCTTGTATCTTCATGCATCATCTTGATGTAGCTTGCCCTTGCACTTGCGTCCATGTTTACGCGCTCTTGGAGTGGTAGAGGAAGGATGCACAATGGGGACAAAGGGTTGAAGCCGTAGACCAATTCGAAAGGAGACTTGCCGGTGGTGAAGTGACGCGCGCGATTGTAGGCGTACTCGGCGATGGGGAGGCAATCTTCCCATTCCTTGATGTTCTTATTTATCAACACGCGTAGTAGTGTAGAGAGCGTCTGGTTCGTCACCTCCGTTTGGCCATCGGTTTGTGGATGATAGGCCTAAGAGAATAGTAGCTTGATTCCGATCTTGGCACATAGAGTCTTCCAAAAGTAGCTAAGGAACTTGACGTCGTGGTCCGAGACAATGGTCTTGGGGATGCCATGTAGTCGTCAGATGTCCCTACAAAAGAGATTTGCAACATGTGAAGCATCGCCTATCTTATGACATGGAATGAAATGAGCCATCTTGGAAAAACGATCTACAATGACAAAAAAGGAATCATGGACATTTTTAGTTCTTGGCAAACCACACACAAAATCCATACTAATGTCTTCCGAAGGTTGGAAAGGTATAGGAAGAGGCATGTAAAGACCATGGGATTGAGCTTTAGACTTAGCTTTACGGCATGTAGAGCATCGGTTGGTGAAGCGTGCAACATCACGAAACATCTTTGGCCAAAAGTACTTGTTGGATAGTGTGGCATACGTCTTGTCGCGTCCAAAGTGACCCATAAGTCCTCCACCATGAGCCTCTTGCAAAAGCAACAAACGAAGAGAAGACTCGGGTATACACCGTTGTTAGCACGCATAAGATAGCCATCTTTCATGTAATAGTTTTCCCAACAAGGTTTCACTTGCCACTTAGCGTATGGAGTAGCAAAGGAAACATCATGCTCATAAGAATGTTTGATATGCTCAAAACCAATGACATTCAATTCAAGTTGAGTAACTAGCATGCATTTACGGGAAAGAGCATCCGCCACAACATTTTCTTTACCCTTAATGTATTTGATGACATAAGGAAAAGACTCAATGAATTCACTCCATTTGGCATGCCGTTTGTTCAACTTAGTTTGAGCTTTAAGGTACTTGAGAGTTTCATGATCGGTATGAATGACAAACTCATGAGGTCATAGATAATGCTCCCAAACATGTAAAACTCTCACCAAAGCATACAATTCCTTATCATATATGGGATAGTTAAGTTGAGCGTCGGAAAGTTTCTCACTAAAATACGCAATGGGCCGCTTCTCTTGCATTAGCACACCACCTATGCCATTACCACTAGCATCACAATGCACTTCAAATGTTTTGTCAAAGTTGGGTAAAGCAAGCAAAGGTGCATGAGTAAGCAAATTCTTAATCTCATGGAATGCGGTGTCTTGGGATGGTCCCCAAATAAATGGTGCATTCTTCTTGCTCAAAGCATGTAGAGGAGATGCAATAGTGCTAAAGTCCTTGACAAAACGACGGTAGAAACCGGCTAGTCCTTGGAAGCTACGCAGTTGTTGCAAATTTGTGGGTGTAGGCCAAGTTTTAATAGCATCGATTTTAGTTTCATCAACATGAACACCCTTAGAAGATACCACAAATCCTAGGAAAACAACCTTGTCAACACCAAAAGTGCATTTTTCCATGTTTGCATATAGTTTTTCATTCCTAAGAACTTGCAATACTTCCCTAACATGTTTAGCATTGATAGGATGGCAATCCGAACACATGCGCATACTACCATATTTCTTAGGTACTAGTATCACCGAAACCGCACAAGGACTTAAGCTCTCATGTACATGCGCTTTATCTAGGAGTTTTTGGACTTGCCTTTGTATCTCCTTTGTTTCTTCGGGGTTGACGCGATAAGGTGCCTTGTTGGGAAGCGGTGCTCCGGGTATGAGGTCGATTCGGTGTTCGATCCCTCGTTTTGGTGGTAGTCCCGGAGGCAGCTCATCGGGGAAAACATCTTGGAATTCCTGCAATAAACAAGACAAAACAAGAGGAAGGTATTGTGAAGTATTAGTCCTCACAAACTCATCTTTGCACACAAGAACAAAGTGAAGTACACTCGATGAGCTCTCACTCACATCCCTCAAATCTCTTTTGGTGGCTAAAAGAACTAGATCTTTCTTGTCCCTCATCGTGGAGTCACTCAAGTTTGGCTTGTGGCTCTCACTCTCTTTTAGGTGGATCAATCTCTCACCTTTATATCCACGATGGGATGAAGCATGCTTGTCGGCGGTAACTTGACTTGGAGTCATTGGTCGAAGAACATATTGCTTTCCCTTCATCTTGAAGCTATAGTGATTGGTCCGACCATTGTGGATGACGCCGCGGTCGAATTGCCATGGTATACCAAGGAGGAGATGGCAAACAGACATGGGAACCACATCACACTCCAAGGTGTCTTCATCAGCTCATATCTTGAAGGAAACTTGCATGGTGTGTTTGACTTGGAGAGTGCCAGAATCACTTAGCCATTGGACCTTGTAGGGGCGAGGGTGCTTCTTCTTGACCAATTCGAGCTTGGAACAAAGGTCCTCACTTGCCAAATTGTGGCAACTTCCGCCATCGATGATGACCTTGACGGATTTTCCTTGGATGCCCGCCTTTCTATGGAAGATGTGGCAACGTTGGTCCTCATCTTGTTGTTGTTGAAGCGTCAAAACCTTGGAAACAACGAGAGCGGTGTTTGGATCATTGTCGCAAAAGATTTGCGAATGTTCATCTTCATTGACTTGACGATGCATTGCCACGTGCTCCAATGCTTCCATTTTGCCGTAACTCATAGAGTCATAGGTGCCAACTTCATTCACTCGTATGTCTTGTGGCCTCGGCCTTGGCACGTGAAACACTTGATGGAGCTTGATTTAGCGGTAGCATCCGGTGTCGATGTAGAGGATGAATCTTTTGATTTGTAGTTGCTTGTAGGAGGTCGGCTTGACGAAGTCGTCTTGTCCTTGTAACTTGACTTGTCGCCTATAGTGGTTGGAGGTTTCGTAGTCAAAGGCGTCATGGCCGGAGAAGCTTGAGCGCTTGAGCCGTAGGTCTTGGAAGAGAACTTGGAGTACTTGTAGTCATCTTGCACTTGGCGTTCCGCCTTGGTCGCTTGATGCACTAGTTTGAGTAAGTTGGAGTATGATTGGAAGTCCGCGATTTTCTTGACTTGGCAATTGAGACCATTCAAGAAGCGCGCCATTGTTTGCTCGTCATCTTCCTTGACATTGGCTTGTATCATGGCTATTTCCATCTCTTGATAGTACTCTTCTACCGACTTGGTGCCTTGCTTGAGTAGTTGTAGCTTCTTGAAGCGAGCTCTCATGAGATCCTTCATTTGGGCCCAAGTGGTGATAGGAGGTTCACCTCTTTCTCTTCTTCGCTCAATTACTTGTTCCCACCAAATGAGAACGTAGTCTTGGAACTCGAGGGAAGCCATAGTGGTCTTCTTCTCTTCCTCAAAGTTGTGCAAATGGAATATCTTGTCAACCTTGAGTGCCCATGAGAGGTAGTCTTCGGGATCATTGCTTCCGGAGAACTTAGGCATGGTGAACTTGGGCTTGCCGAAGCGTTGTTCTTCATTGTGATTGTTTTGGTGTTGCCCTTGTCTCGGAGGGTCTACATCATTGTTGTTGTCGAGTTGACGTTGTTGTTGTTCTTGCCTTGGTGCTTTGTCATCATTGGGCTCGACGCGTTGTGCTTGAGGCCGTTGGCGAGGTCATCGCACTCAGTTTCTTCTTTCTTGTTGTTCCTCTTGGCGAGCAGATTCTTCTTGTCGTTCACGCCGGAGGGCCTCTTGTTGTTCTCGCGCTTGGCGGTTGCGTTCCTCCAAGGCATGTGGTGCTTCTTGTAGGGCGTCTTGTGCTTCCAATGCTTGTTCATGTGAACGACGTTGTTCTTCCTCATGGCATTGTCATTCTTCATCTTGCTCTTGTTGAAGACGATGGTCGCGCTCGCGTAGTCGATCTTGCAATCCATTGCCAAATGGATTCTCCGAAGCTTGACGGTAACGACCTTGTGGAGAACTTGGACCAGAGCGGTTGTCTCTATGATGAGAACGTGCTCGTGGTGGACTTGCACCGGAAGAGTACTCCGATGAGTGGCGACTTGAGTGGCGCTGCTTGGACGAAGTAGAAGTTGAGGAAGCGCGGTTGACCATCAAGGTACGGAACTCCTCCATTTGGATTGAGAGCTTTGTGTCGAGGTAGTCCCGCATGCGTCCCTCGGATTCACGCAAGTCGGTGGCGAGTTGCTCCATGCGGTCATTCAAGACATCTTGAGCTTGGGTAATTGCCTTGTGTGCGCCAAAGAAGTGCAACTTGGTGACGTAGTCGTGCTCGTCGTTGCCATGCTCCTCGAAGGTCGGGTTCGACAAGGTCCTATCCATAACACTCAAGTAGATATAAGTGGAAGAATGAGAAAGGCAAAACCAAGTACCGTTTCCAAAAGTTGAAGACGAATCAAGCACTCAATGTTCAATTGGAAATAGTAGAATTGGTACCGAAGATCGTCCTTCTCACACCTACACAAATAAGTCTTATGGAGTAGCTTGGTTAGGATAGTGGCACAAATTTCAAGTAATCCGAAAGATAAGATTCAATAATGTTGAAAGAGATTCGCAAATTCACAAGTAAGACAATGTAGATCAATAGCAATGAGTATACACGGAAACACACACACACACACACGGATAGATAAGTGGGATCGTGCAACCAAGGATGAGCCAAAATGTGGAATCCACAAGAAAATGCTCGCGTTGCACAACATTAGAGAGACGCTAGCACGATTGCTCAAATGGGCGTGATACGAACTTGTGCACAACCTATAAGAAACAAAACATGTCGTCTTCCTATTCCCGACTTGCTATGTATGTATGAGGCACGTGTCACTCGCTCAAGTGATCAAAGATGATCAAGTATGATATGTAAAATTGGCGATGCTATTTCTCTTTGCTCTTTTGCTCTAGCTTAAAAGCTTTGCTTCTCTTCCTTTTGCGATAATGTTTTGTATGGTCACAATGCGGGACGTGCACACCAAGATAGAAATTATGAATGCGGGTACTATGTGAACACAAAATATGATACTATGATATATGCACGCAATTGGAGCTATGCGGAGTATGTATCACTCAAGTGCACAAGTAGTGTAGCCCGACAATACTCAATGGCTAGTCTCGATAGGCAAGTAATGCAAATAGGCTCGGGGTAACAATGCAATGGCAAGGGTATATGTCAAAAGTGTCGTTGCGGCTACCGTCCTTGCTTACAGTTTATTGTCAATGTAGAGGTGGTAGGCGACGATCCGGGCGATGATGAGCGGCAATGTCGATGAAGAACCACTCCTAATTAGCTGAAACACCTTAGGAAGTGGCGACGCTCGCGACTCAAAATCTCAAATGCAAATGGGTTGCGAAAGAGAATGGCGGTGGTCCGGAAAATCTCAAGTGGAAAAGAATTCAAAATGCGGAAGCCAAAGTTTCTGCTAAGGCCGGAAGTTCCGGGATGCCCGGAGGTTCCGGAGGCCGAAAGGTCAGGGGCGGACAGAAGGTCCGGTGGCCGGAAGGTCCGGGTTGGACCGGAAGTTCCGGGGGTCGGGAAAATTGGGACGAACCCTAATTTCCAAATCGGGGACTTGGGCGGAAAATCATGAGGAAAAACCCAAATCTGACGGGGAAAAAGAAAAATTAGTGGAATTTGGCTGGATGGAAAGATAGATCCACTCATCCACAACGAAATCCAAGGATAAAAATCAACAAAATCTCCTCAAATCCAATGAATTCAAGAAAATTAGGTAGGGCTATTTTTGTGGGAATTTTCGAAATTAGGTCAAAACGAAACAAAAATCGGCTAGAAAGTGGAGGGAGAGACTCCAAGGTGTGAATCAACCGTGGCTCATGATACCAAGATGATACGGGGCAAACCCGTGATGGCCGATCTTTTCACACTTGGAGGGGAAAGAGAGGAAATTCAAGAGGAAAATAAACATTCAAACACGATCCTAAAGTCACACATCCACTAGATCCAACGAACACAAGATACAAGGTGCGAAATCAATGAACGGATACAAGTACCAGTAGCCTTCCCACTCCGGAGTGATGGGTCTTGAAATCCACGAGGGGATCTTCCCTAAGAAGGGGCCTTGACATCCATAGGATCTTCTCACAAAGAGGTCGCAATCTCTCGGGGAGAAGTATATGGAAGGAGCAATGCTCAACTAGCCTAAGAGCTAACACATTGCTAACCCTAAAATGAAGCTAGGAGAAGAGTATTTATAGTCTAGAACAAAATGGACGAGCGAAAGGGTACATGGGCCTTGGGCACGAGTGGTGTCGTGCAGGTAGGCCGGAAGTTCCGGGCTAGGCCGGAAGTTCCGGGCGCTGGAAGATTCGGGCAGGTTCCGGCCGGGTTCCAGGCTGGACAGAGAGTTGGCACACTTCGCGGCGGCTGGGTTGTGCAGGGGCCGAAAGTTCCGGGCGAGGGTCCGGACAGGTTCCAGGCTACCCAGAGAGTTTGCACGCCCGGAGTTGGCCTTGGGTCGACGGTTGGCCGGAGGTTCCGGGCTGGTCGGAAGTTCCGGGTTGGCCAGAGTGTTCTTCTTGATGCTTAACTCCTCTTCTTCATGCGGTTCTTCTTCTTGCGCCTCCGAGCTTTGGTTGGGGTTGAGGTACCTGAGTACACACAGAGTCTCTGCTTGAGGTAGCATCGAAGTTCTGAGAGTATCAAAGGAAGAATCGTAAAGGAGAGATGTCACCTCGTTTCCAATGGCACGTGCACGAGCTCTTATCATGGGTCCTTGTATAGCTTTAGGTGTTGGTGATGGGTCCATGGGGATGACCATGGGATGCTCCGCATCAGGTGGCCACTGAAAGCTTCGTGGTGCAAATTTGTTCTTGTTTTTTTCTTTTTGGATTGTTTTAGCTCGATAAAATTGATTTTCCTAAAATCCATAATATGCAGAAAACAACAACTAACACCGGGCAATGAATTAATAGGTTAGTCCGGAAAAATGATAACAATTGGTGCTAAAACTATGCTAAAATGATATAAACATTACATTAAAAGATAAAAATTTATAGATATGTTTAAGAGGTATCAATCTTCTCTCAAAAAATGAACTCAAGAAACTTCACATAGTCTTCTTCTCTGAAAATACATGCGCCTCCTCCAAAACTAAGGTGGTGCCATACCTATATACAACTATAGATGGACTTATGAAGTGTAATTTTGTCTATTTCGTCCATGTTCCTCACTTGTCATCATGGTCGCTTCAAAGTCCTGAAGTTATCTCTTGAAGCTCCATCTTCGCTCTTATACTTCTGTTGCCATCTCCATGCTTGATCATATTCGAGTGTGTGACCTACGTGTCCATGCAAGGTCCCTCATTCCTGAATAATAGAAATATATCTGACTTAGGTAACATCATGTTCTCATAAGCAATTGGAGCGTTTCGAGAAACGAAAGTGCATGATATTTGAGTTAGCGTATGCGAGCTCTAGTCATTGATCCTTGTACCAATGGAAGTTGACATGGTATGTTCATGGGTGTTGTTGGAGTAACAGTAGTAGGTACGTCCTCATCGAGAGGATAGCGTGTTCTTGCAATTTCTGAAAAAAAGAATTCACCATGTTTATAAGGAATAACGCGTCATGAAAACTTACAACTATTAGTTAGTTAGAGGAAATCCAAACAAAGACTCCGATGCAAGCTACCAAGAAAAACTAGGTCGAGAGAACTTCCAAATAACTTGACAAGTTCGCAACCAAAGGATAAACAATGTGAGTAGCGGGGTGAGTGGGGTAGGGGTGGGTGGACTGAATAGACGGCTGACAAATAAATTAGCTGATTGGTGACATTGCGGAAGTGAAGGTTCAACAAAATGCAACTCTTTATGAGCAACACTATGTGGTACGACACACTAGCAATTCTAATGCACAAGAGTAAAAAGACAAAGAGTTACCACTAATAGTTATAATAGGCACACAATAAAACAGTCTAAGGGGCATGGAGACGATGACATATGCATGGAGTTTGACTCCATGGGAATCCTACGTCTCCATTGGAGAGGCTTGGGCACAAAAGTCTCTCTGTCGCAAATTTCTAGCCATTTTCTCTTTGGACTTCCCACAATGCGAGTATCATAAGAAACAATATGACATGGCACAATTGTGTTAGAGGGTTCTAGTATCATATTATTATACAATATCATAGCGCGTTAAACGAGAAATGATACTAACCTATTATACCCTCAATGTGAGAGGTATTAAGGTTCGTTCATGAAATCCATGGTCAACCTTTAAGGGAGGATCTTGAGGTGATCTCTAACTTTCACAAACTCTTAGGTGCAAATCTAGAAGCTTGGATGCTCCTGGATGACTCCCACCGTCTGACTTCCGACAACTCCAAGAGTATCAAGCTCAAAGAACAACACAAAGGGGAACCAATATTTAGCTTCGTTGAATCTAAGATTCAAATTTTACTTCTGTTCACAAAGATTCCATGTTTGAAACTTGGGGTGGGGGTGGGGAGATCAACAATGGAAGTTAGGTCTCGTTGGGTAAGAAATGGGGGCTTATATAGCACCCCCCCTTTAGGTCATTTGGAGCTCCAGAGAAGAGCTATCTTCGTTGTAGCTTTTTTAGGCTCAGAATTGCAGTTGTTGGCAATCTCCCTCTTTTGATGTATCTTGCATTTTCAGAGAGAAAAGACATTAGAATTGCATCATAAAGTGAAATAAAGCTCTAAATAATTATACATAACAGTAGGGAAACTTGATGCAAAGTGGACGTATCAGGGACTCGTAGTGGCTCTAGGCCACCCCTGGCCTATGTTGGTGGCCACCGAAAGCTTCGTGGTGCAAAACTTCTGATGGTTTTTCTTTGGATTGTTTTTAGCACGATAAAATTGATTTTCCAAAAAATTCAAAAACATGCAAAAAACAACAACTGACACCGGGCAATGAATTAATAGGTTAGTCCGGAAAAATGATAAAAATTGGTTGTGCTACAACTATGCTAAAATGATATAAACATTACATGAAAAAAATAAAAATTTATAGATATGTTTAAGAGGTATCAATCTCCTCTAAAAAATGAACTCAAGAAACTGCACACAGTCTTCTTCTCCGAAAATACATGCGCCTACTCCAAAACTAAGGTGGCACCATACCTATATATATGACTATAGACGGAATAATGAAGTGTCATTTTTTTCTATTTCGTCAATGTTCCTCACATGTCATCATGGGGGCTTCAAAGTAATGAAATTATTTCTTGAAGCTCCACCTTCGCTCTTATTCTTCTGTTGCCATCTCCATGCTTGATCACATTCAAGTGTGTGACTTACGTGTCCATGTGAGGTCCTTCCTGATTAATACAAATATATCTGACTTAGGCAACATCATATTCTCATAAGCAATTTGAACGTTCCGAGAAGCGAAAGTGCATGATATTTGAGTTAGTGTATGCGAGCTCTAGACATTGATCCTTGTACCTCTGGAAGTTGACATGGTACGGTCATGGGTATTGTTAGAGTAACAGTAGTAGGTACGACCTCATCAAGAGGATATGGTGTTCTTGCAATTTCTAAAAAAAGAATTCATCATGTTTATAACGAATATCGCGTCGTGAAAACTTACAACTATTAGTTAGTTATAGGAAAGCCAAACGAAGACCCCAATGTCAGCTACCAAGAAAAACTAGGTCTAGAGAACTTCCAAATAACTTGACAAGTTCACAACCAAAATATCAACAATGTGAGTAGCGGGGTGGGGCGGGGTGGCGGTAGGTGGAGTGAACAAACGGCTGAAAAATAAATTAGCTGATTGGTGACATTGCGGAAGTGAAGGTTCAACAAAATGCAACTCTTTATGAGCAACACTATGTGGTACGACACACTAGCAATTCTAATGCACAAGAGTAAAAAGATAGAGAATTACTAATAACTAATATAATAGGCAATAATAAAAATAATCTAAGGGGCATGGAGACGATGACATATGCATGGAGTTTGACTCCATGGGGATCCTACGTCTCCGTTGGAGAGGCTTGGGCACAAAAGTCTCATCTGCCACAAATTTCTAGCCTTTTTCTCTTTAGACGTCCCACAATGCGAGTATCATAAGAAATACTATGACATGGCACAATGGTGTGAAAGGGTTATAGTATCATATTACGATGCAATATCATAACACGTAAAACGAGAAAAGATAATAAGAAATAAAGCCTAGCCACAACTTCATATTGATTTTGTACAAATGAATAAATGAGATGGCAATATGATACTAGTGTATGTGTGTATGATACTATGCATTGGGGAGGTAGTATCAAAGACAACTATCATATGCATGATACTAACCTATTGTGACGCTCCGCCTTGATCGTACACTAATCATACATGCAAATGCGCACGATCAAGATCAGAGACTCACGGGAAGATATCACAACACAACTCTAGACACAAATTAAAGTCATACAAGCTTTATATTACAAGTTAGGGGCCTCGAGGGCTCGAATACATAAGCTCGAATACAAACGAGTCAGCGGAAGCAACAATATCTGAGTACACACATAAGTAAACAAGTTTGCCTTAAGAAGGCTAGCACAAACATCAACACGGATCGAAAAGGAAAGGCCTCTTGCCTGGGAGCCTCCTAACTACTCTCCGTCCTGAGAGTGGTAGTCATCAGCGGGATCAGCTGGCTCCTGGGTTCCGTCATCTGGTCGTAGCAATCGTAACAAGGGGAAAAGGGGAGCAGAGCAACAGTGAGTATTCATCCAAAGTACTCGCAAGACTTACATCAGATCTATGCTAAGTATGCATCAGTATCAAAGGAATGGGGCTATATCTTTGGACTAAACTGCATAAATGCCAGAATAGAAGGGAAGGCCTAGTTCTATCGAAGACTAGCATCTTTAGTGTCTTGCAACTTTAGAAGAGTGTAGATTAGCATATTATAAGTATGTTGTAGTAACGCCCAGAGATCCTTCCTCGACCCCCTGCGAGAAAGCAATCCCGGAGCCATCATATTCATTTCATGTCTCCAGTATCCAGTTCTAGTTGTATAGATCGGGATACAACTCTGAGTGTCCATTACCGTGGACACGGCTATTCAAATAGATATACTTCCCTGCAGGGGTGCACAAAATTACCCAACACGCTCGATTAACTCTGGCCGGACACACTTTCCAGGTCATGCCCGGCCTCGGCTGATCAACACGCCGTAGTCCTACCTAGGCTTAACAGACAGGTCAACACGCAGTCTAAATCCTAAGTGCTCAGAGGTCATGGGCCCATCACCCTAAACACTCCTGCACGATACGAGGACGGCCGATGTCAGTCCTAGCACCTCTAAAAACAAAGCAGGTGCTTACGCGGGCCACCCGGGCGCGTGTTGCTTAATTGTGATGTTTGATGAGCTTTCGGCGAATGTATGACGCAGAGTGCCCATACTTGTTCCCACGTGGCGGTGAGTGCGAAAAAGGCCAGAGGCCTACTCAGATCACATATCCAAACCCGTTATTGTCTTGGTAGCGCGCGGTGATGATCAATTATCCATGATCTATGGCCCCGTCGCCCCGTCTCTTGGACTTACGGCAAGGGCTAAGAATGCCCGACCGTGCCGCGTAGTTATCTTGCGGGCACCTTCCTGGTCAACCCGACTACACATCACTCGCGAGTACCCCTCGAGGCCGGCCCGTCTTTCACATTTCCTCACGGGTACCCCTCGGGGCCGACCCGTCTTTCTCATGGTTCTATAGTTAAAGTCAAAGTAACCATGTGTCCATAACATTAAGGGGAAATCTGAGGAATCACCCTCGATGTATTCCACTTGATGTAACCGTCAAGGTGACCTGGGAGGAATCACCCTCGAGGGTTCACACTTGAGGTGTTGCACGACAGAGTCATTACCGGGCGTGGGGAAGGAGGAATCACCCTCGATATCCATGCCCGAGTAGCTAAACTACAGAGTTATCATCAGGAGTGCGTTACGAGGTATCACCCTCGGCACTCGATAGTAGCTTTGTGGAGTCGTACAACTAAGGGGGTGAGGTGATGTGTCGGGCTTGGTTCGTTGATCACGTTGATTGAGTCTTCGAGTCTTCAATGATGAAGCAGGGGAAACAGGGACAAGGTGAGTGGTCACTGGTGGATCACTAACAAACCTATACTAAGCATATAGGATAGACAGGTAAAGTACAACAACAGGTTACAAAAACAGGCTATGCATCAGAATAGGAGCTATCAACAACAGTAGAAAAATCTAATGCAAGCATGTGAGAGAAGGAATGGGTGATATAGGAATGATCAAGGGGTTTTGCTTGCCTGGAAACTCTGCTGCAAGTGGCAGGACGTCAGCGGTGTAGTCGTACCTGGTAGCAACGTCAGTATTGGTGTCTACCGGAGAGAAGAGGGGGAAGAAACATTAAATATAAAGCAAACAAATGCATCACGATGCATGGCATGACAATATGCAGTGCTCGGGGTGAACTAACGCAGTGCTACGTGTTACAGACGGAGCGGAAAATATCTGTGGATATTGCCCGAGTCTTAGGCATTTATCGGACAAACGAACCGGAGGGAAAAGTTCCATGTTCATCATGTTAGAGGCATGTGACAGATGAATGGATTGCATATTTGGATTCATTATATTTTTCTGGTCAACTTTCATATATAAATTATTTTCATCCGAGTTACGGATTATTTTATATGAATTTCCAAAGTTTTAACAATATTCTTGATTTTCTAGATTATATTTTAGTTCGAATTAAAAGTCAAAACTCCTAAGTGTACCCACTGTGTACACAGTCAGAGAGGCTGATATGTGGGGCCAAAGTGGCCGAGTCAGCAGTACAGTCAACATTGACTAGGTCAATGTTGACTAGTCAAACTTGCAGGTGGGGTCCAGTTGTGAGTGTCACATGTATTTAACAGATTTTTAAATTAATCTAGTTAGTGGTGGGGCCCAGTGGTCAGTGGGTGTTAGTGTAAATTAGCACTAAAAAGGGGGGCTAGCCCCCCACTAATCTGGGCGGCCCCACAGGGCAATGGTCCAGGCCGACCACGGCTTGGCACACACGCGCGCCGCTCACAAAGGAGCGCCGGCGGCCAACGCACATCGCGTCGGGGAGGGGAAGCAAGGCACGGCCCCGGGCAGAAGAAGCCCTGGCAGGCACGCGGCCGGGCCAGCTAGCGAGGCGCGGTGCACAGGGCAGCAGCAGGAGCGCAGCAGCTGCGACAACGACAGACTAGCTGGGGACCGCAGCAGCGGGCGGCGCGAGAGGCGGTTGGCGCGGCGAGGGCATGGCCACGCACGGGCGGGCAAGAGCGGGCGCAGCCGCCTGCGGGCGCACACTGCCAAGGCAACACATGGGTGGGGGTGCGGTCGCGCGACAAGCGGAGCTCCGTCCGAGCTCGGCCGCAGCGGCGTACGACGTCTACAACGAGGGATTTGGTGGGGGGAAAAGGGGATTCGAGGGAGAAGCTCACTAGGAGCTCGATGGCGAGGTCGGGGAGGCTGGGGGTGGCCCAGAGCAACGGCAGCCGGTGACGAGCAACGACGGCCGTGGCGGAGAAGATCGGCGATGGCGACGATGGATGGCTTCTGCGGTCGATCCCGTTGGCCTAGCCGAAGGAGTCGACTGCTGAGCAGCTCCTAGACGCAGTGGGGCTCCAAGAGGTGGCCGGTGGCCACTTTGGCAACGATGGCGCAGCAACGACGGCTTGGGAGCGAGCTCAGACCGAGAGAGGGAGATGATGGGGGAGAAGGGGATGAGGGCTAGGGTTTCATCCACAGGGTCGGGGGTGTGCATATGTGCCTCGGGGGAACCGGGGGATGGTCGACACGTCGGCAGCCACTGCCATGGTGGCCGGGATGGCCGCCACGCCCACCCTGTCTCATGTAGCAAGGTTGGGGATGGCCCCAGTTGGGCTGGGCCTCCCCGGTGCACTTAGAGGCCCAGTCCAGCAGTAGAAAGGTTTTCTTTTCTATTTTCTTTTATCTTTTCTGTTTTCCTATTTTATTTATTGTTTGGCATTTATTTGAGTGGGCAAACAAATTTTGTTGTGAATGAAACTTCGTACATAATTACTAGGTAATATTCCTAAGTTGCACAAAAAGTTTCAGGCCATTTGGAAAGGTTTAAACATTTTTATGATTTAAAATGATCAAGTTATTTGCTGATGTCCCACTTTTATAATTCCTAGGGGCATTTTGGTAGTTCAGGTGATGTTGTTTTCCTTAATGTAATTACTTAGGGAATATTTGCAACCCAACCAAGATTTTAGTTTTATTGATTGAAGAAATAATTTATTTGTCTTTATTTTAAATTTGAATTTGGCTCTGATTTTTAACAAGTGGCAATTTGGCTTGGTTAAACGTGATGACATGGCACCATTAGTGTGAGGTCACTGTAGCATGACACTGGGGGTGTTACAAATCTCCTCCACTATAAGAAATCTCGTCCCAAGATTTAAGAGGTGGGGTAAGGGGGAAAGTTCTGGCTACGAAATTCTAACGAGTCTTCTCAGTCTTGGTTGCTCTTCCCGATGTAGTTGATCCATTATGTTGATGTTTTCAATCCTCTATTTTAGGTCATCCTGATGAAGATGTCATCCTTCCTTCGGGATCTTCATCGTCCTACGAATGCGATAAGAGGGAAAACTCTGGAAGAACGTATCTCCACAAAGTTGCGCATCTGACGGTGAACTCAGGGAAGAAGACATGAATTATTTCTCGAGTTGTAACTCAGGGAATTCATTGAGAGCAATATGCGATGGTTCAAAAGTTTCAAACGGGTAGGCAATCGTTCGATGCCTAATCATAAGGTGAAAGGGTTCAGAGCAACGAAATAAATATTACGTCCGATACTAAATTAGTTGTCAGCAATCTCCTTCATTTGGTGTATCTTGCATTTTCAGAGAGAAAAGACATTAGAATTGCATCATAAAGTGAAATAAATCTCTAAATCATTATACATAACAGTAGCACTAGTAGAAAACAGGGCATCTGTCCCGGTTCCAGAGGGCCTTTAGTCCCGGTTCTGCAACCGGGACAAAACGATTGGGACAAATGCCGATCGCTTTTAGTCCCGGTTGGCTTACGAACCGGGACCAACGGTGCTCCACGTGGCCGCACGGCGGCGCCGAGGCAGGAGGACCTTTGGTCCCGGTTCGTAACACGAACCGGGACTAAAAGGCGTTGTGGGTTTTTTTTTGAAAGGGCCGTGTTTCATTTTTGGTTTTCATTTTCTTTTATATTTATATTGTATTTTCGGGTTTTCATTTTTGGAAAGGGCCAATCGCAACATCATATTTTCCTCTAATTCACATGATCACTTGCATCCATCCATCTTAATCAAATATATGTCATATAACTCATCATGATCTTACTCATCTAACAACTCATCATCATCTTAATCATACCAAGTTAAAATCTCATAAAACGGAAAAACATCATAATAGTAATCATCCTAATCGATCATGCAAGTTAAAATAAACCAGAAAAACTTCTCTCTCATATAGGACCTAGTCGTCCCTCCTAGGTAAAATGACATAAAACAGAATAACGCCTATGTCTCCATGATGAAGGAAAGAGATCCAACGGTCTCCAACTTGTGGCTTGCGAGCCTTCTTTATTTGTCCCCATGCTTCAATTTGGAGCCGTCTTGGTGGTTTGCGCTCAGTCGAGTATGCAAAAGAGAACTCGGGCTGGAAGGGGCTTTTAATTGTCATATTACCTTCGAGTTGCATCAACGGAGGCACAACTTCATTTGGCAGTTTCTGTTGAAGAACATAATAGTAGCCTAGTTAGCAATGTAATCAATACCATTTACGCAATAGTATAGTGTACTTAATTAGCAACTCTTACCAAGATATTTCGGCGAATGTCATCCGCCCTCAACCTATGCACTAGTGTCCTGTACAATGTATAATTTGGGCCAGTTCCCAAATTATACGGGAAGATCTCCCTACCAACTAGGACACCAATAACAAAGTTGATAAGATCACCCTTCTCCTCCCAAGTTAGATGTGATCCATAAGTGTAGTGTGTCGTGCCGATTATGTTCTGTGTTTCACTCGAAGAAACGAAATAAGCTGTAAATTATAAATTAACAAATTTAGTATGGATGAACACCAACTATTTCTAAATATAGAATGCAAATTACTTGACAAATATGCATGGTTGACAAACTCACATGGAGGTAAAACAGGAAGCATATCGACATCCACCCAAATGTCGATGTTTCCTTCAATATGATCTTCAGGACAAAGATCGAAGTTATTTCCATATCCTCCTGAAATCCATATGCCTTGCAAAGAGCTTCCCAATTTGAGCACCCTAATTATGTGTTATTAGGTGCATTCATTACTTTCACCAGAAATGTGTGACCATGTTTAGTCCTCAGGTTGGCTGTCCTCGTCTCGAAACTCTCATGCTCTTCGAAACCGAGCCTCTCCAAGAAATACCGTCTTGCATGACAGGGGATGAACTAGTCGAATTGTATAAAACAGAAATTACGCGTTGAAGGAAAGAAACAGAAGTCATGCTTAATTACGAAAAACAGTTGTCATCGTTGCGTACCGTAGAAATATCAAAGTCCTCGTAAAGCTTCATGGTGAAGAACCTGTCGTCTCGCAGCCCAGGCCGGTCGCAAAGACCCTTATCTTCACCGCAAAGTTCACACGCTTGGATCCTATCGTCGTCTGATGACGACGACATTTCCTGTGTTCATGATTCAAGAATTATGGCACGCTTGGATCCTAAGGCGTGTGTGACTTTTGGTTCGTCGAGGCTTTCCTTAAATAACTCTCATATCTCATTGTGTGTTGGTGCGCACTCTCTCACACTGATATGGTGGTGTATATATGTTGGTGGACACTCTCTCACAGTAATAGTTCGACCGTCGGTGATGGACGCCCCCCCTCATCTCTTCTTGCGAATTATACCGACGAATATATCGCAAAGAAGAGAAGAAGAGGAGGCGCCCCCCACGACAACAGTCGGGATTCCTCCATCAAGAACACACATGAAAGTCACACAAGGAGCAACGACAGACCGAAAGTCACACACGCATTATACCGATATAATATCACTAATACAATTATAATGAACTCGAATATAATATCACTAATACATTTATAATGAACTCGAATATAATATCACTAATCCAGTTAATGCATCATCAAATATTAACTAATACATCTCGAATATTATCATATAAGATCACTAATACAGATCGAATATCCTAGAATCCAAAGTGGAGGACGGTGAACTCGGTTCACTAGCGGTCTCTAAGTCGCTGACGGTGGACATCCAAAGATAAGGAACCATCACCGGATCATAACTCGGGTGAGATCCCTGAAGAATCTGCCAGGTATTGGAGAACCTGGCGTCCAACGCCACCATGTAGCGACGGACGTGCTCATCCTCCTCCCTGACACGGCGATGTACCACCTCCGCGGGGGCCGGCTGCCTCTGCACCGAAAGTGGCCCACGCAACTGCCACCAAAGTATCTCCGGGTCGACGACAAGACCAGGATTCCTCACCAAGCTCCGAGCCCGGGAAGGTAGCACCTCCCAGTGCCAGCCCGGCGGAGCCCAGTTCCGGACATTGCGCCTCTCAAGCATGATGTCGCCGCCGACTCGACGACGAGGAGGATGCGGGCCAGGCATCGTCGACGAAAACAAATTGTGGCTATAGCAAATATCATTTTATTTAACAACAATAAAACAACAATAACATTTTTAATAACAAAGCCTAACTAACTTAAAATGCCATTTTTAATAACATTTTTAATAACAAAGCCTAACTAACAAATTTCCTAACTAACTTAAAATGCCATCTTAAGTTCCTAACTAGCCCTGGCTCCGCCGCTGACCGCCACTGCTTCGGCCGGCGACGGACGCGGGCGACGACGGTAACCGCGGGGGTGGCTTAGGATAGCTAGGAGGAGGAGGGGAACGGCGGTGTGGCCGGCGGCTCACCTAGGAGGAGGAGGAGGCGACGGCGTCGGGGGGCGGCGTCGGGGGCGGCGACGGGGACGGCGTCGGGGGGCGGCGACGGGGACGGCGTCGGGGGTGGCGACGGGGACCGCGACGGGGGCGACGTCGGGGGAGGCGATGACGGGGACGGCGTCGGGGGAGGCGACGGCGAGATTCGGCAGCCTGGCGGCGTCGAGGGGGTTTTCGGCGACGTCGGGGGAGAGGGAAAGCAGATGGATTTGGAAAAATTTCCAAGTCCCGCTTATATAGTGCAACCTTTAGTCCCGGTTGGTAGTTCCAACCGGGACTAAAGACACACCTTTAGTCCCGGTTAGAGCCAACAACCGGGACTAAAGGTAGTTTTCGGCAGTCCGAAAGGGCGGGAAGCCCAGCCCTTTAGTCCCGGTTGGTGGCTCTAACCGGGACTAAAGGTAGTTTTTGGCAGCCCGAAAGGGCGGGAAGCCCAGCCCTTTAGTCCCGGTTGGTGGCTCCAACCGGGACTAAAGGGGGAGTTTAGTCCCACCTCGCCAAGCGAGAGGCGCTAGCACCTGTTTATAAACCCGGCCCTCTCTACCTTGTTAAGTTCCTCTCAAATCCTAAATTCAAAATGAAAATAGATGTGTTTGTACAGAAAATTCAACCTAAATTCAAAGCGCTGGTACATCTATTTAGCTTACTAGCACTTTGAATTTAGGTTGAATTTCCTCTATAAGCGCATCTATTTTCACTTTTGCTATTTTGTAACAAAAACACGTCTATTACAAAGGGATTTTAATTGTTTGAACATATTTTAACTCAAGACTTTTTCTGCATTCAATATGCACCATTCAAAGCCACATCATCACTTTTCAACCATTTTCTGACTTCATTTGCTAGTTTTCATGCAATTCATGATTTATTTTGAGCTAAAATGACCCTGAATTGAAAAGCACTGCTAACGAACTCTGAAATAGTTGAAATTTGGCATGGTATCATAATTTCACCCACATAGCATGTGCTAAAAAGTTGAGAGGGTTACCGGAAAAACTGGATGCACTTCGTGTACAAACTGGGCAATCTCTTTCGAAGTATCAGGGTTTCGGACGAAAACAAGTATATTACAAAGGGATTTCAATTTTTTGAACATATTTTAACTCAAGACTTTTTCTGCATTCAATATGCACCATTTAAAGCCACATCATCACTTTTCAACCATTTTCTGACTTTATTTGCTAGTTTTCATGCATTTCATGATTTATTTTGAGCTAAAATGACCCTGAATTGAAAAGCACTGCGAACGAACTCTGAAATGGTTGAAAGTTGGCATGGTATCATAATTTCACCCACATAGCATGTGCTAAAAAGTTGAGAGGGTTACCGGAAAAACTGGATGCACTTCGTGTACAAACTGGACAATTTCTTTCGAAGTATCAGGGTTTCGGACGAAAACACGTCTATTACAAAGGGATTTCAATTTTTTGAACATATTTTAACTCAAGACTTTTTCTGCATTCAATATGCACCATTCAAAGCCACATCATCACTTTTCAACCATTTTCTGACTTTATTTGCTAGTTTTCATGCATTTCACGATTTATTTTGAGCTAAAATGACCCTGAATTGAAAAGCACTGCGAACGAACTCTAAAATGGTTGAAAGTTGGCATGGTATCATAATTTCACCCACATAGCATGTGCTAAAAAGTTGAGAGGGTTACCGGAAAAACTAGATGCACTTCGTGTACAAACTGGACAATCTCTTTCGAAGTATCAGGGTTTCCGACGAAAACACGTCTATTACAAAGGGATTTCAATTTTTTGAACATATTTTAACTCAAGACTTTTTATGCATTCAATATGCACCATTCAAAGCCACATCATCACTTTTCAACCATTTTCTGACTTCATTTGCTAGTTTTCATGCATTTCATGATTTATTTTGAGCTAAAATGACCCTGAATTGAAAAGCACTGCAAACGAACTCTGAAATGGTTGAAAGTTGGCATGGTATCATAATTTCACCCACATAGCATGTGCTAAAAAGTTGAGAGGGTTACCGGAAAAACTGGATGCACTTCGTGTACAAACTGGACAATCTCTTTCGAAGTATCAGGGTTTCGGACGAAAACACGTATATTACAAAGGGATTTCAATTTTTTGAACATATTTTAACTCAAGACTTTTTCTGCATTCAATATGCACCATTCAAAGCCACATCATCACTTTTCAACCATTTTCTGACTTCATTTGCTAGTTTTCATGCATTTCATGATTTATTTTGAGCTAAAATGGCCCTGAATTGAAAAGCACTGCGAACGAACTCTGAAATGGTTGAAAGTTGGCATGGTATCATAATTTCACCCACATAGCATGTGCTAAAAAGTTGAGAGGGTTACCGGAAAAACTGGATGCACTTCGTGTACAAACTGGACAATCTCTTTCGAAGTATGAGGGTTTCGGACGAAAACACGTCTATTACAAAGGGATTTCAATTTTATGAACATATTTTAACTCAAGACTTTTTCTGCATTCAATATGCACCATTCAAAGCCACATCATCACTTTTCAACCATTTTCTGACTTTATTTGCTAGTTTTCATGCATTTCATGATTTATTTTGAGCTAAAATGACCCTGAATTGAAAAGCACTACGAACGAACTCTGAAATGGTTGAAAGTTGGCATGGTATCATAATTTCACCCACATAGCATGTGCTAAAAAGTTGAGAGGGTTACCGGAAAAACTGGATGCACTTCGTGTACAAACTGGACAATCTCTTTCGAAGTATCAGGGTTTCTGACGAAAACACGTCTATTACAAAGGGATTTCAATTTTTTGAACATATTTTAACTCAAGACTTTTTTTGCATTCAATATGCACCATTCAAAGCCACATCATCACTTTTCAACCATTTTCTGACTTCATTTGCTAGTTTTCATGCATTTCATGATTTATTTTGAGCTAAAATGACCCTGAATTGAAAAGCACTGCGAACGAACTCTGAAATGGTTGAAAGTTGGCATGGTATCATAATTAAATGTATCAAAAACCATTACAGAACATCATGAATAGAGAAGTGATCAAATGTTATTACTGAAAAAATAAATACATAAAGTTCATACATATTTCTCATAGAACAACATACAGCTCTCTAGAGCATCTAATTAAAACATAAATTGAAACTAACATACAACTATGTAAAAAATTTAAATGCAACAACAAATGCGATCATAATCGCAACTAAGGTAACAATTGATCCAACAGCATAATGATACCAAGCCTCATTATCAATGGCATATTTTCTTATCTTTCTAATCTTCAAGCGCATTGCATCCATCTTGATCTTGTGGTCATCGACGACATCGGCAACATGCAACTCCAATTTCATCTTCTCCTCCTCAATTCTTTTCAATTTTTCTTTCAAATCCTCGTTTTCTTTTTCAACTAAATTTAACCTCTCGACAAGAGGGTCGGTTGGAATTTCCGGTTCACATACCTCCTAGATAAACACATCTATGTCACGTTGGTCTGCATAATTGTCATAAACACTAAATGAAACAAATAGTTATAAAAGATAATATACCACATCCGAATCATAGACCGGACGAGGGCCGACGTGGGCGGATACCATGACCATGGCACTAGAAATTTATACAAGTAAGAATTTTTTCTTTTAAAAGTAAGAAATTTATACAAGTATCTATGTAAATCATACAAGTAAGAATTTTTTCATTTAAAAAGATGATAAGAACAAGAGGCTCACCACGGTGGTGCCGGCGACGAGATCGGCGCGGGCGATCGACGACGGTGAGGACGGGGACGGGACGTGACGGACCACCAAACCTAGACAAATCTTGGGGGAAATGGAGCTTGGAGGTCGAGCTTGGAAAGAAGAAAGCTTAAGCGTGGCTCGGGCATTTCATCAAACACCTCGTGTGCATAGGAGGTGAGAGCAGAGCAGCACACATCTCGTACACGCCGGCCGGCCAAAAAACAGAGGACCGTGCAGGGGCGAGCATATATATATAGGCATATCTTTAGTCCCGGTTTGTGGCTAGAACCGGGACTAAAGGGACTGGGCTAGGAGCAAGGCCCTTTAGTCCCGGTTCGTGTCTGGAACCGGGACTAAAGGGGTCACATGAACTAGGACTGGTTCCTGACGAACCCCGGTCGGCGCCCTGGCTGCTCGAACAGGGACTGATGCACCCATTAGTCCCGGTTCGTAACACGACCGGGACTAATGCAATATTCTGTCCCGTTTCAAAGCCCTGTTTTCTACTAGTGTAGGGAAACTTGATGCAAAGTGGACGTATCAGGGGCGCGTAGTGGCTCTGGGCCACCCCTGGCCTATGTCGGTGGCCACCGAAAGCTTCGTGGTGCAAAACTTCTCTTTTTTATTTTTGTTTTTTAGAACAATAAATTGATTTTCCTTAAAAATCGAAAAACATGCAAAACTTCTCTAATTTTTTTCTCCGAAGATGTGATTTTATAGGACTGGAATCAGGGTCGAGGAGCCTCGTGGGCCCCACAAGCCATCAGGGCGCGTCCTAGGGGGCGCCTTGTTGGCTTGTGGCCCACATGTGGCCTCCCTCTGGCAGCTCTTCGCTCCATAATTCATTATATATTCCAGAAAAAATCCACAAAAAAGTGTCGTCCAATTCCGGGAACTTTTATTTTTGCAGAAAAATAACACCAAGGTAGTTCTGCTGAAAACAGCGTCAGTCCAGGTTAGTTCCATTCAGGTCATGCAAATTAGAGGTCAAAACCAGAGCAAAAGTGTTTGGAAAAGTAGATACGTTGGAGACGTATCAACTCCCCCAAGCGTAACTCATTGCTTCTCCTCAAGCAATTCAGTTGACAAACTGAAAGTGATAAAGAAAACTTTTACAAACTCTTTTGTTCTCGTCGTTATACACATGCTTAGCTAGTGTTCATGTTTTCAACATAAATTATAAGTAACCACATCCATGATAACAATTAAACATCATATTCACTCATGGCAATACATAACCAACTAGCAAGTAATAATAAGATATCTCACATGCCAACAATTTGTCAAAACAATCATGATATAATATGTTGACATGGTATTTCGCTAGCCCTTTTTGAGACCACAAAACATAAATGCAGAGAACCTCTGAGGTTCAAGCTGCGACTAAACATTATAATTCAGGGTAGAAAAGATCCAGTCATGCTCACATCCAACATTAACTAGGCTCAATGCATAAGAATGACAATAGTGCTCTCCGGTATGGTGCTTTTAGTAAGAAGGTGATGACTCAACATGAAAATAAATAGATAGGCCCTTTGCAGAGGTGCCAAAGCTCAAGCTTTAAAACAAGATTGAAATATAGTTTTTGGGTGGTGCACTTTTCTTGTCAACGTTACGACAAAGGTTTTCAATATCTTCCATGCTAAACTCATTATTGGCGGTTCCCAAGCACAATAGTAAAGTTTACTCCTATCCACCATCCATACACAAACCATGGCTGACCGAATCCACGTATGCCTGCCAACATATCAACTGTCCGAGGGAGTTTTTGTTTAATTAATTTTGATTATGCAGGGCTGGGCATCCCTTTTACCAGCCTCTCTCGTGCAATGACGGTGAATAAACGACTATCTTGAGAATAACTCACTTAGCATGGAAGATACCGACGGCCTCGTCGCTCCATGAGCGAGATGCGTGCACAAAATGGATGTTTATTTGAATATTTAGAGATGGCAGATGCAAATTTACTTGGAGCGGCAGGGTAATACCGCATATAGGTAGGTATGGTTAACTCATGTGGAATAACTTGGTTTAAAGGTTTTGGATGCACAAGCAGCATTCCCTCTTAGTACAGGTGAAGGCTAGCAATAGGTTGGGAAGCAACCAGCTAGAGAGCGAAAACGGTCATAGGTATGCATTGTGAATAATTAACATTGGACATAGCATGAGTAGGATATGAACACTCTGAATTTAAACATCATGAAGGCTGCATTGGTTTTGAATCAACTACATGTTTGCACATGGGCCAAGTCAAGCCACTCGAATTCCTCAGAGGGAACCATACTACCATAGCACATCATAACCATTTTAATTGCACGTTGACCTATAAGATAAATCATTATTCACTACTAGCTATTTAGGCATGGCATGAGAAGCTATAATATCTAATTGTCATCATGAACATGTTCACTCATAATATACTAAATCAAGAACGAAAAGGCTAAACATATTTACAAAAACGGAAAACAATAAGTGTTCATACAAGCTTCCTTTGCCACGATCACTTCGTCAAATATCGTCATTATTGCCTTTCACTTGCACGATCAAATGATGTGATAATAATAATAGTGCAAGAATACCATGGACTAAGCTGGAATCTTCAAGGAAGTTTTAGACAAAGGAGAAGAAATATTGGCTCTCTGTTAGATCAACAATAAAGCATATAAGGGCCACTCAAAATTTTCATCGTGGTCTTCTCCTTTCAAAGAATCAACAAAAAGAAAAGAAATTCAGAGAAACACACTGAAATAGTTTTGGAGTTTTTATTTTTCTCAAGCAAGCAAATAAACTAAGGGAAAACTAGAACGAGGAAAACTATTTACACGGAAAATCTCCCAACATGCAAAGGAAATCTTTTTGGGTTTTCTTTTTTGTACTAAAGATAATTAAACAGGGAAAGAAAACTGAAAAAGAAGCGAGAAATATTTTTGGGTTTTCCAAAGTTTTTCAAACACACAAGAAGAAGGCGGAAAAAATAAAGGTAATATGGATATACAATGAAAGAGGATGAACACCGCCAATTTATATGAAGTGTGTGAACATGAATGTAATGTCGGTGAGAAATACGTACTCCCCAAAGCTTAGGCGTTTGCCTAGCTTGGTGATCACCACTGATAATAGCCATCAGGTCCGGGAAAGTATTCCTGTGGGGGCACCTGAGCATCCCATGCCTGGACCTCGGCCTTCGCAACAGCCAGCTCGTTTCGGTAAGCAATTATATCTTCTGGCATTATTCTGTATCCGTTCCTGGCATGATAATTAAACAAAGAGGGTGCAGGCAAGGGAATAATATAGCAAGTCTTCTCGCTAAATACTAAGCTGTAACGAAGATGTTGCGGTGGTTTAGGTTCCTCAATGAATTGGTGTTCCATCATAGACTGGTGATCAAGATAGACCCTGGGCAACAAGTAATCAGTAGGGTGTATAGCGACTTTAAAATGCTTTGCCAAGCGCCTGGCATAAATGCCACCATGAACCTTGCCCTTGGTTCGGTTAAGATTTAATCGACGTGTGAAAATAGCTCCTAAGTTGTAAGTATTATCACCATAAAGTGTGCGGCGTAAAATAGCCAGGGTAGGGGCACTGAGTCCACCACCCTGCTCCATGGCAGTTATGCATTTTCCTATAAACAGAGAAAGATAGTGCACAGACGGAAATTGCAAACTAGTGGCTCTGGCGTTTGACACGCCCCTAGTTTCTCCCATAGTTAAGGTGAGGAGGAAGTCCTCAAACTCCTCGGGCTTAGGCTCACGCATTCCCCCGTCAGAGGGAAGCAAACATATTTCATAAAATTCATGTAGAGGCATTTCATAACTTGTGGCATAAAGAGCAAAACGTACTGTGGGAGCATCGGGCGTATTTGTGAAGTAAAAGTTTTGCACGAAGGAATTAGTGAGGATATAATATTGGTCACACTCATCTGTGAGGAAGTCGGTAAGCCCGGCGTTTGCAATGAATTTCATGAATTCTTCATAAAAACCCGCTTCGTTCATGAAGGGTGTATGTGGCCATTCACAGGGCCTAACCTCCGTGTTGCGAACAATGTTGATGTCGTAGTCCTGAGTTCTCCCAACAACTACCTTGGGGCTCCGGCTTGAAGAACCTTTCCTAAGAAATTCATTTTCCTAAGTACAAATTTCTGAAGTTTTTGAGCCACAAATGTATGTCAATAAAACTTTGCAAGATTGATGGCAACTACTCATAATGATGCCTAGAGACCATATCAAGCATTCATACTACTTGGAACTCAAAGGATTCAACATGCAAGCTCATTTTCTGTAGTACCAAGTGCAGCATATTATGCAAAATATAAACCACTAAGACAAAAACTAATTGGAGGAGTGGAGGAGTCACATACCAAGGAACAATTCCTCAAAATAGTTTCGGAAATGGAGTTCTGAGCAAAGAGATTGAAAATTTCAGTTTCTAGAGGAAGAACACGGGAGAGAGAGAGATAGAGAGAGAGAGCTAGGGAATTTTTTTCTGGAGGTAGGAGAAGGAGTGAGCTGAAGGGATAAGGCCCCACAAGCCATCATGCCGCGGCCTAGGGGGGTGCCCTGTTGGCTTGTGGCCCACGGGTGCACTTCCCTGCTGTAATTTTTGTGCCAAAAATTCTTATATATTCCAGAAAAATTCATGTTAAAATTTTGTGGCAATTTGAGACTTTTTATTTTTGGTCATTTTTCTATGCACGAGAAAAACAGAAAACCGAAAAATCAAGATAATTTATTTTATATAAACTGAAAATAATAGAGGATAAAATTTTGATACAGAGAGTGGTGAATACTAAATTTATCAATCACATGTCTTCCAAAAAGGATCCATTAATAAGGTTGATCAAGTCTTATTAACAATCATTTCCGATTAAGATGCAACTGAAGAATTTTTGTATATCACTAGGTTACCTCAATGGGTATTTGCATCTCCCCAACAATAAGATTGTAATATTTCTTCTTGACAGTGGGTAGAGGAATTGTAAAACTTCCAATGATAACCGTGGGAATAGGCTCAATGACATTAATATTATTAGCCAAAGTTTGCTTCTTCGGTAAATGCACGGTATGTTGCTTGCCATTGACATGAAAGGTAACCTTGCTTTTATTGCAATCAATAACAGCCCCTGTAGTATTTAAAAAGAGTCTACCATGGATGATCAACATATTGTCGTCCCCGGGCATATCAAGAATAACAAACTCTGTCAAGATAGTAACATTTGCAACCACAACAGGAACGTATTCGCAAATTCCAATGGGCAAAACAGTGGATTTATCAACCATTTGCAAAGATATCTTAGTAGGTGTAAGCTTACTCAAATCAAGTCTTTTATAAAGGGAGAAAGGTATAACACTAACACCGGCCCCTAAATCACATAGAGCAGTTTTGACATAATTTCTTTTAATAGAGCAAGGTATTGTGGGTATGCCAGGGTCTCCTAGCTTCTTAGGTATTCCTACATCAAAAGAATAATTAGCAAGCATAGTAGCAATTTCAATTTCAGTTATTTTTATTTTGTTGGTAATAATATCTTTCATATACTTAGCATACGAAGGCATTTTAAATATATCGGTCAAACGAGTACGCAAAAAGACAGGTCTAATCATTTCAGCAAAGCGCTCAAAATCTTCATCGTCCCTACTTTTAGAAGGCTTACGAGGGAATGGCATGGGTTTTTGAACCCATGGCTCTCTTTCCCTTCCATATTTTCTAGCAACAAAGTCTCTCTTATCATAACGTTTATTTTTAGGAGGTGGGTTATCAAGATCCTCGGCAGGTTCTATATCTACATCGTTATCATGTTCTTTATTACTATCTGGTGGAGCATATACATGCACAGTATTACTTTCATCTTCCTTTTCGTTATCACTAGGTGCATGTTCACTACCAGACTTGGTCTCGGCATCAGAAATAGAAACATCATTATGGTTCTTAGTAGGTGTTTCTCTAACAGGCTTATTAGGAGCATGCAAGTTCCTATCATTTTTCTTCTTCTTTTTCTTATTAGAGGAACTAGGTGCATCAACATTAATTTTCTGAGAATCCTGTTCTATTCTTGTAGGATGGCCTTCCGGATAGAGAGGTTCTTAGTTCATACGACCTCCCCTAGTCATCACTCTAACAACGTGATCATTCATATTATTACTTACTTCACCAAGCATATCATTTTGTGACTTAGCAACTTGGTCTAGTTGAGTGTGAACCATAGAAGCATGTTTACCTAGACCTTTTACATCATTAGAAATTCTAAACATCAAGTCACTTAAGCGGTCTATCATCATGGCATTACGTCTCAATTGATTCTTAACATAGTTATTGAAGAGTTCTTACTCAACAACGTAATTGTCAAATTCATCCATGCATTGTTCAGGAGTCTTTGTGTAAGGTATATCATTTTCACTAAAGGAACGGAGAGACTTTACCTCTACTACCTGTGTTGGTGTACCAAGTCCATGTATTTTTTCAATAGGAGGTAGTTTCTTGATATCCTCAATTTTAATACCTTTCTCCTTCATAGATCTTTTTGCTTCTTGCATATCTTCAGGGTTGAGGAATAGAATACCTCTTTTCGTTTGAATAGGTTCCGGAGGTGGTTCAGGAAGCGTCCAATCATCAGCATTTTGCAATATGTTATTCAGCAGTTCTTCAGCTTGACTAACTGTTCTTTCCCTGAAAACACAACCAACACAACTATCTAGGAAGTCCCTAGAATCATCAGTTAGTCCATTATAAAATATGTCAAGAATTTCATTTTTCTTAAGAGGACAATCAGGCAAAACTCTAAGTAACCGAAGAAGCCTCTCCCAAGCTTGAGGGAGACTCTCTTCTTCAATTTGTGCAAAGTTAAATATTTCTTGTACGGCAGCTTGTTTCTTATGAGCAGGAAACTATTTTTTCAGAAAATTAATGGAGCATATCCTCGGGACTACGCATACAACCAGGAGCAAGAGAAAGAAACCATTCCTTGGCCTTGCCTTTTAGCGAGAAAGGAAAAAGCTTACGGATATAATAGTAGCGTATCTTTTCATCATTGGTAAATAGAGCAGCAATATCATTTAATTTCATAAGGTGTTCAACAACAGTTTCATTCTCATAACCATGGAAAGGATCAGATTCTACTATAGGAATTAACTCAGGGTCCACAGAGAACTCATAATCCTTATCAGTAACAAATATAGGAGAAGTAGCAAATTTAGGATTATATTTCATTTTCTCCATCATAGATTTTTCTTTTAGTTCGCATAGCAGTTTGTTCAAGTCATCTCTATTTTCACAAGCAAAGAAATCCTTAGCTATTTCTTTATCCATGACATAACCTTTAGGTACATAAGGCAATTCATATCTATTAGGTGAGCGAGGTGTAATAGATGATTCAAAGTCTTCCTCGGTTTCAGCATTTTCAAGTTCTCTAGCTTTAGCAATATGAGCATCAAGTAGTGCATTCAATGGCACAGTTTCAGTTTCAACATGTGTAGCAATAGTGTCATCATTAATATCAAAGGTAGCATCATCAAGTTCATGTGATATAACAGGACGATCAACAGGCGGTGGTGTAACAAGCTGATTCAAAACAGTAGGTGAATCAAAAGCAGAGCTAGATGTCAGTTCCTTACCCGCTCTCGTGCGAGAGGGGACGATCTTAGTTCGATTATCTTTTAGATTCTTCATAGTGGCAATTGGATATCCTCAAGTTAACACAATAAATAGAGCTATGCTCCCCGGCAACGGTGGTCGAAAAAGGTCTTGATAACCCACAAGTATAGGGGATCGCGACAGTCTTCATGGGTAGTATTTCAGCCTAATTTATTGATTCGACACAAGGTGAGCCAAAGAATATTTATTGGCCTTGAAAATTGAGTTGTCAATTCAACCGCACCTGGGATATCTCTCTGCAGCAAAGGTTTAGTAGCACGGCAAATAATAGTAACAAAAGTAGCAGTAATAGTGACAACAGCAATTTTGTAGCAGTTGTGACAGTAGCAGCAGCAATAGTAACTTAGCAAGATTCAGTATATGTAAAGCGTAGGCACGTGGATCGGTGATGGATAATGATTTAGATGACATTAATCATGTAACAAATACACACTAGGGCGACACAGAACTAGCTCCAATTCATCAATATAATGTAGGCATGTATTCTGTATATAGTCATACGTGCTTGCGATAAGAACTTGCATGACATCTTTTCTCCTACCCTCCCGTGGCAATGGGGTCCTATTGGAAACTAAGGTATATTAAGGCCTCCTTTTAATAGAGGACCGGAACAAAGCATTAACACATGGTGAATACATGAACTCCTCAAACTACGGCAATCACCGGAAAGAATCCCAATTATTGTTACCCTGGGGTATGCGGATCAAGACACGTAGTAGGTGCATACAACTTGCAAGATAGGATCCAAATCACCCTTATATTCATGAAAACATAATAGGTTCAGATCTGAAATCATGGCACTTGGGCCCTAGTGACAAGCATTAAGCATAGCAAAGTCATAGCAACATCAATCTCAGAACATAGTGGATACTAGGGATCAAGCCCTATCAAACTTAACTCGATTACATGATCAATCTCATCCAATCCCACCACCGTCCAGCAAGCCTACAAAGGAATTACTCACTCCCGGTGGTGAGCATCATGGCGGTGTTGATGTAGAAGGGTTGGTCATGACGACGGCGACGATTTCCCCTCTCCAGAGCCCCAAACGGACTCCTAATCAGCCCTCCCGAGGAAGAACAGGAGGTGGCGGCGGCTCCGTATCTTGAAACGCGATGAAAACTTCTCTCTGATTTTTCTCTCCGAAGATATGATTTTATAGGACTGGAATCAGGGTCGGAGGAGCCTCGTGGGCCCCACAAGCCATCAGGGCGCAACCTAGGGGGGTCGCGCCCAATTGGCTTGTGGCCCACAGGTGGCCTCCCTCCGACAGCTCTTCGCTCCATAATTCATTATATATTCCAGAAAAAATCCACAAAAAGTTTCGCCCAATTCCGGGAAATTTTATTTCTGCACAAAAATAACACCACGGTAGTTCTGCTGAAAACAGCGTCAGTCCGGGTTAGTTCCGTTCAAATCATGCAAATTAGAGGTCAAAACTAGAGCAAAAGTGTCGTGGTTTTGTCATGGCAGATGTCTCATGAGAGAACTTAGGTGTGAGGCCATTGCAACTAAGTGGTAGCTTGAACGGGGTTGGTCGGAATCGAGAGACGCGAGTTTTACCCAGGTTCGGCCCCTCCGATGGAGGTAAAAGCCTACGTCCTGCTTTGTGTGTATTGATTATGATGATGATCTCGATTACAAGGGTGCTCTTTCGCTACCTCTAGTCCCGAGGGTTTATAATATGTCTATCTCTAATGACTTAACTTGTCCCTCTTGGGGTGCCCTGTCCCTCCTTATATACGTTGAAGGGGTAGGCTTACATATAGAGTCCTACTAGGACTAGGACTAGTCTCTCTTGAATCCTAATCCGGGTCTTGCTTTCCTTGTGAGGGAATCTTTCCTCTTCTTGGGCCTTCTCTGTGAGCAGGCCCTCCAGGCCTCTCCATGAGCCGCCTTCCCCCGGGGTGCACACTGGGCCTTAGGCCTTGTCGTCCAGGTTGACCCGGTAAACAAGGTGACCTTACGAGCCGCCAAATGATGGGTCGGGTCATACTCCTGGCCGAGTCAAACCGTGGGGAATATCCCCGACATTAGCCACCAGGTTAGCTTGAATTTATTCATGGTAAGCTCCTAAAATAATAATAAATATGCTAAGAGACCGGCTTGCTTCCCTGGCCGGCTTATTTCAATGAAGTGGGCCTCCAATGCTTTGGGTTTGATGAAAATATTGGGAATAGAAATTCGCCTGTTGTTGAGCCGGCTTTCTGAGACGCGGTGTCACTTGTCGGGTCAACGGACGTAGTGGATGCGGGTCATGAACATTGATGATGCCGGGTCGTGATCGTTAGTGCTGCCAGGTCAAAACAACTAGACTCCAGTCGACTTGATAGGTTTATTTGGAATAAAGAAATCCGTATGATGTTGAGCCGGTTTTCAATTCTTTGGCTAGATAAAATTATTGGGAATAAAAGATCCATCTGATGTTGAGCCAACTTCAGGGCTTTTCTATAAATAACTTGGAGAAGATGATCTTTGCAAACCTCCATCAAGAAATGAGACCAGTCTCGCTCGCAATTGACAACTTGAAAGTGTTCTTCTATTTTTTTTATACCCATATTACCTGTAGCCCCCAAGCTCCGAGTTTATCTGTTCATGATGACTTGGTGCTTTGCAATAATATCTTTGACTGTATATCCCCCAAGTGTCGGGTTGTCTTGCCTGCAGCAGCCTAGGACTTGTAATTGTCTTATACTTATAAAACTTCCGCCAGTGTAGCCCCCAAGGGCCGGGTTGTTTTGCCTGCAACAACCTGGGACTTTGAACTTTGCTTTGAATGTTGTAGACAGATAGGTTTGGAGAAATCCGGATTTTCATCTGAGTCGCCAGTTATAAACCGGATATCTTTGCATTTCATATGTGTAGCCTCCAAGGGCTGGCTCATCAGTATATAATTGGCCGGATCTTCAGTTTGGACCTTATGATTTGTTAAAATAGCTGAATACTATAGCCCCAAGTGCCGGGTTGTTTGCCTGCCGCGACTTTGGGGCTTTAATTTTTATTTGTAGATCTTGATCTGAGTAGTGTAGCCCCCAAGGGCCGGGTCGTTTACCTGCAGTGACTTGGGACTTATATGCACTTCTCCTTTGAAAAGAAAAAACATCATATGATGTAGCCCCCAAGTGTCGGGTCATTTGCCTGCAGCAACTTGGGACTGTGTGAGAATAATATAACCCATCATAATGCACTTAAGAAGTTCTCTTGAACTTGAATGAATCCTTTGTTGGGGAACGTTGCATGGGAAACAAAAAATTTCCTACGCACACGCAAGATCTATCCATGGTGATGAGCATCTATGAGAGGGAGAGTGGATCTACGTACCCTTGTAGATCGCTAAGCGGGAAGCGTTAAGAAACGCGGTTGATGTAGTCGAACGTCTTCGCGATCCAAATCGCAATCCGTCCCGATCTAGCGCCGAACGGACGGCACCTCCGCATTCAGCACACGTACAGCTCGATGACGATCTCCGCCTTCTTGATCCAGCAAGAGGGGGCGGAGAGGTGGATGAGATCTCCAGCAGCACGACGGCGTGGTGGTGGTGGTGGTGGTGGAGTTATCCCGGCAGGGCTTCGCCTAAGCACTACCGGAATCTATTTGTTGGAGGAACTAGAGAATAGAGAACTAGCACATGGTCATGTCTTTGGGGGCTCTATTCCTCTAGTATATATAGGAGGGAGGGGGGAGGAGGCAGCCTCCCTAGGGATTTCCCTAGGGGTTCGGCCGAAGGAGGTGGAGGCCAAGCCTCCCACCAATCCTACTCCAAGTAGGATTCCCTTTCCTACTTGGAATTTCCTTCCCCCACTTTGGGGTTTCCTTTTCCCACTTCCCTAGCCGCATGGGCCTTGTTGGAGGGGTCGGCCAGCCCACCAGGGGCTGGTCTGTCTCCTCCCACAGCCCATGGGGCCCTTTGGGGTGGGTGGGCCCACCCGGTGGACCCCCGGAAACCTTCCGGTAACCCCGGTAAATTCCGGAACTTTTCCGGAAGTCAAATACCAACTTCCTATATATAAATCTTTACCTCCGGACCATTCCGGAGCTCCTCGTGACATCTGGGATCTCATCCAGGACTCCGAACAACCTTCGGTCACCAACACATATATCTCAACACTACCGAAAAGTCACCGAACGTTAAGTGTGCAGACCCTGCGGGTTCGAGAACTATGTAGACATGACCGAGAAACCTCTACGGTCAAGAACCAATAGCGGGACCTGGATGCCCATATTGGTTCCTACATATGATACGAAGATCTTTATCGGTTGAAACTCTATGTCAAGGATTCAGTTAATCTCGTATGCTGTTCCCTTTGTTCTTCGGTATGTTACTTGCCCGAGATTCGATCATCGGTATCTCTATACCTAGTTCAATCTCGTTACCGGCAAGTCTCTTTACTCGTTCCGTAATACAAGATTCCGTGGCTAACTCTTTAGTCACTTTGCTTGCAAGGCTTATTGTGATGTTGTATTACCGAGTGGGCCCTGAGATACCTCTCCGTCACACGGAGTAACAAATCCCAGTCTTGATCCATGCCCACTCAACAGACACCCTCGGAGATACCTGTAGAGCATATTTATAGTCACCCAGTTACGTTGCGACGTTTGATACACACAAGGTATTCCTCCGGTGTCAGTGAGTTACATGATCTCATGGTTATAGGAACAGATACTTGACATGTAGAAAACTATAGCAATAAACTGACACGATCATATGCTACGTTCATAGTTTGGGTCTTGTCCATCACATCATTCTCCTAATTATGTGATCCCGTTATCAAATGACATCTCATGTATATGGCTAGGAAATCTTGACCATCTTTGATTAACGAGCTAGTCTACTAGAGGCATACTAGGGACACAGTGTTGTCTATGTATCCACACATGCAATTGAGTTTCCAATCAATACAATTATAGCATGGATAATAAACGATTATCATGAACAAGGAAATGTAATAATAACCACTTTATTATTGCCTCTAGGGCATATTTCCAACATCCTTGACCGTGGTTGTAATGCAACCCAGTAATTTATTGTCTGTACGAATATCCTGGGATAATGCCTTTGTGCTTGAGATGAAATCCTTGCTCGTGGTTGTGGTGCAACCCGACAAATAAATGTTTGAGAAATCCATCAGTGTTGTAGTTTACTATAGAGCACAAGTTGAAAAAATCCAAGAGCCGGTCAATTAAATGACCCGGCATTATATGTGATAAGCTGTCTCGGCAATATGTAATATACCAGCTCAGCAATAGGTGAGAAACCAGCTCTTTTGAGAATAGTCATTTCTTCTGAGCTGGTTTAGAAAACCCCAATCATTTAATACTGATTATGATGAACCATGATGAAGATCCGGCCATTTGGCTATCAAAGATCTATTTGTTCCTGCAGAAGTTATGATGTAACCCGGTTTGAAGACCGACTTTCCGCAATATAAACAAATATGGATATGCATTGTTTGATGATGCATTGTGCAATGATGCAATGCAGGATGATGTATGTATATGAGAAAATAGTATAAAAATGCCGGCTTTCGAGGCTCGACATAAAGACCGGCTTTCGAGGCTCGATTCTTGCTTCAATGAAGTGGGTGTGATAAACCATGGTTTACCCTCGCTCTCTGTAAGCCGGCTCTCACGTGACTCAAGCCGGTGTTGAACCTTGATAAATTCAGGGTCCAGATGGATTGACTTATCAAGAGTACACGGGGTCACCTGTTCGGAGTAGCATCTTGCAAACACGCAGGTTTAACCATATATGTATTGGCTTGTAGTCGAGTTAGGGTTGTTAAAAGCTAACTCGTTGAGTCGTAAGCCCCCAAGTGACATGTGATCATGGAAAAGCTCAGCATAGGATATACAGGAGACAATGCTACTACTGCAAAACATCTGGGGTTTAGATAAGCCGGCTTTATTCCATTGACCATAAGATGATGAGCCAATAAGGCATGATACCTATGTTTGAACAGCGCATCATGCCAGCTAGTCCTCTTTGGCAACCTTTAATTTTTCGCCAATATGGCAGGACACCCATGTTTGAACTGCGCATCGTGGCAGCTAGTCCTCTTGGGCCACCTTTAATTTTTTGCCAATAAGGCAGCAGCCCCTGGGACCGGGTTATATTCCTTGCCATGACCCGGGGTTCTTGTATTTATTTGAAAACGACCAAATCTGTCGAGCCATGTCAGTGTAGCCCTCGAGTCTTAAGTGGACTCGAGGAGGCGGCTTGAGAGTCTTCATATTTGGTTGTGGCATAAGCCGACATAAGGTTGACGGCTGAACGATGGAATTTATTTAAACTGGAGACGATGTGGTGAATTGATGATCTTCGTGATACTCATCGTATGTCTCTGGGAAATGTCGTGGCCAAATTGAGTGCAAATGACTCTTGATCCATTCTTTGCTATTCTCATTTGGTCCGGCTCTCCTGGCTCCTCCAGGGCCATTTGTTTTTTGTTCTTTGCTTCTGGCTTTGAATTGTCGGCCTAATGGTGGCCGGCTCAAATTGTAGCTTTTCCAGGGATGTATCCTCCGTGTATGACTCTCTTATTTCTTCGATGTGCTAAAGCAGACCGGATCGGGGAATGTCAATCCAGTGTGTCTATCCATTGGGTAACCTGGTGCAAGTGGGGGCTGGCGCGGGCTTTGGCAACCTTGCGTAAGACATGATTCCAAATGTCACTTTTTCCTTTGCTCCAATGTTGTTGGAGGACACTGGGCCGCGAGGACGGCGGCTTGCGAGCGTCCATTTGGCAGCTCATATGGACGGGGCGCGACCCTGGCGTGTTGATGCAGACCAGACCACGGGGGAGGCGGCTTGTGCGCATCCGTTGGGCGGCTCATACGGGCGTGTACGGCCCCGGCGCGTTGATGTAGATGCGAGAGTCGACCGCTGTCGGGGATATAAACCCACGGTGTGACCCACCCTATTGGGCCGGGTCAGTATAATGGCGGCTCTGGAAATATGTTCAAGATGGGCCGCGTGGTGAAGATAAGACAACTAAGGCGCCTGCTAAGTGAACCGCCGGGCGGCCCAAGCGCGTGGAGACGGCGACTCAAGGCCCATAGGGCAGATGGTGTCAGAGGATTCCTTGCTTAAGAGGCAAGGCGTGTTAGAGACATGATAGGTTACAAGTCATGATACTTCTCGGACTCTGTTGTAAACCCTAGGGTCTTGACCTGTATATAAAGGCAAGCCCCTAGGGCCGAAAGACTCAAGTTATTCTCCCTTGAAAGCTAGGTTAGCGATTCCACACCCTTGTAATCGAGATCACCATCAATATAGACACAAAGCAGGACGTAGGCTATTACCTCCATAGGAGGGGGCGAACCTGGGTAAACTCGCCTCCCATTCCCGTTTAACCCCTTTAAGTCGCCACCTAGCGGCGATGGCCTCACACCTAAGTCCTTGCACGAGGACATCTGCCATGACAAAACCACGACAGTTGGCGCCCACCGTGGGGCCCTCGCCAGGTGGAGTTGAATCCTCGAAGGGAACCTGTCCAGGGTTCGGGAAATTCGCGGTTGACCAGATGATCAAGAGTCGCCGCGACAAGACTACATCGACGAATCGGCTCGGCGCGCACGACCCGGCCAGAATCAAGCCGCCCGGCGTCATGTGTTCGTTGGCTTCATTCAGGGGGTTTGTCTCTCGGATGAGCCGACGGGCAGCGGTGACATCTTCGTCAATTCAGATGGCAATTCTTCCACGGGAGAAACTGAATCGATCTGTCCTCTCTATGATGGCAGACTTGGGGGGATCATTGGAGATTGAAGCCCCTAAGGAATTCCATGAGTTGCCTCGTCAGGTAGCCATCTACATGGCAGGAACCGCGACGGCTCAGAACCCGTCCGCGTCCGGAGCGGCGGGTGGATCTGGCGGGTCTCGCAAAATGCTGGCTCAAGCCATGACGGATTTGATGGCTGAGATGGCAAAGCTCATGGAGAGTCCCGTCACAGCGGAAAATCAGGAAGAACGTAACACAGAATTGATCAAGCTACGAGACCAGATGGCCGAGGTACAGAGGGAAATCAATGCTCAGAACGCCAGGATAGCGGAACTACAGTGTCGTGGTTTTGTCACGGCAGATGTCCTCGTGCAAGGACTTAGGTGTGAGGCCATCGCCGCTAGGTGGCGACTTAAAGGGGTTAAACGGGAATGGGAGGCGAGTTTACCCAGGTTCGGCCCCTCCTATGGAGGTAATAGCCTACGTCCTGCTTTGTGTCTATATTGATGGTGATCTCGATTACAAGGGTGTGGAATCGCTAACCTAGCTTTCGAGGGGGAATAACTTGAGTCTTTCGGCCCTAGGGGCTTGCCTTTATATACACGTCAAGACCCTAGGGTTTACAACAAAGTCTGAGTCGTATCATGACTCCTAACCTATCATGTCTCTAACACGCCTTGCCTCTTAAGCAAGGAATCCTCCGACACCTTCTGCCCTGTGGGCCTTGACTCTCCGTCTCCACGCGCTTCGGCCGCCCGGCAGTTCACTTAGCAGCCTCCTTACTTGTCTTATCTTCACCACGCGGCCCATCTTGAACATATTTCCAGAGCCGCCATTATACTGATCCGGCCCAGTAGGGCGGGTCACACCGTGGGGTTATATCCCCGACATTAGGCCCCAGATTGGTTTGAATTCATTCATGTCAATCTTTCTTGTCCTCCCTTGGCGGCTTTCCATCCACTTGCGTCTGTCCTTCATGATCCTCGAAGCGTCGGCTTCCAATCCTTCCAGACTATTTATCCCGAAAATCGAGGCTTCTTCTTTTCCCGAAATTTACTGCGTTCCCTTGATTGTCGCGCTTGTCAGTTGCCTCTTCAGGCTCCTTCTCTTCAAATATTTATCGGGGGGTCCCCTTCCCCTTTTTCACTCCATCTCCTTGCTTCTTCTTCCTCGAGCCCGAAGCTTCCTTGCACCACCGCCACAACCTGCTCGTCGCTGGTGACTGCTCCTGAGACTGTAGTGGTATTTCTTCTTCATCGGGAGCTACCCGCACGTCTTTGCCGCCATCAGTGATCACTCAGGTAAGTCTTCTCCCTTGACCTAGATCTATCGTAGTTCGTCGAGGTTTTGAAGTTCTTTGGTAATTCTTCTTCGGTTCATCTCTATCGCCAGTGTCATGCATAGATTCTGTAAATTTAATCATGAGAATGGAGCAATAGGAGTGACGACCCCGTTTTACACATAACATACTTTAATCTGTCTGAGCATTTGATGAATCGTACTGCCACTGCCTCCCTGCTCCGCCATTAGGTATAGAAATTACCTTACTTTTTAGAAATATTCTCAGATCCACAAACGTAGATGCTCCGGTAGGAACTTGTTTGTCCCACACTATAGCAAAATTTAGAGGTCTTTTGGTTTTTAGCGTGAGTCGCCCTTACTCCTGCCGGCTCAATAGTTGTAACCCGCCATGTGTTAAACTACTGTACCAAGGTCCCGGATCCTCACAAGGCAGCTTTTCCATTGTAGATAATTAGATTATATTATTTGAACCATTTGCTTAAGCCGCCCCCTTCTACTTTATCCAGGCGACTCATTATGTCAGAATCCAAAGTCTGCAACTGGGTGGCCACTCATGTTTCTGAGGCTATATTTCAAGACTATCAAAATCAAGGTTTTCTGCCATCCAAGGAAGTAGTTGGTTGGCGGGTTGCTCTTGGAGAAGAAATCCAAAAACCTGGTGAGGGAGAGGTGGTAATATTCCTTCACCATCTTCTTAGAGGCTTCTCCCCTCCCGGGTCAAAATTCTTTCGAGATGTCTTACACTTTTTTAATCTTCATCCTCAAGACCTTGGCCCAAATTCCATATCCAATTTATGTCAATTCCAAGTGCTTTGCGAAGTATATCTGCAAATAGAGCTTTCTATCTCCCTCTTTTGAGAATTCTTTTATTTCAATCGCCAAACTGAATGCGCCGATGGCCCCATCTTGAATCTGGGCGGGGTCTCAATCCAGAGGCGGAGAGACGTCGCTTTTCCTGCTGCCATGCTGCCAAGTCACCCTAAAGGGTGGAAGAAGACTTGGTTCTACTGCCGAAACACGGCTCCGGCTGATGAGCACCCCCTGTCGGGTTATAGACCAGAGCGTCTCCCTATGGACCTCGTACTTCCCGGCTGGGCTCCTCCAGAGGAACATGCTCAACACGCCCCTGTGTATCCAAAACTGAGAGCTTTAATAGCCAACGGGCTAACTAGGATTGATTTGGCCCGATGTTGGGTGTCTTGGAGTATTCTGCCACTAAGCCGCCGTGACAACCTGATGTGCGCCTATTCCGGCGACGTAGAAGACCCCCAAAGGTTCAACAATATAACTTTGGACGCCGACGAGGTGAATCAGATTGTGAAGAAGTTATTAGGTGAAAGTCTGGCCGCTTGCAGCAAAGACGGGTTGAAGCCTTTCTATGCTCTTAACCCAGCTCCTCCGGTAAAAAAGTCTTCAATAGTTTTCATCCAGCTTTATATATATTGTTTTACTTTAGCTTCTAGATCTTCACCTGTTTGTTCTGATTGTCCATTTTCTCCAGGCCAAGTCTTTATTTTGGAGCAAGAAACGAGGCAAAACTCCAGCTAATAAAACCAAAGCCACCCAAAGTAGGAAGAAGAATAAGGCGGCCACTGAAGGACCGTCTCAGCTGGATGAAACAGCTGCAACTTATATTCAATCAGAGGTAGAATTTTAACTTTGTCCATGTTTCATTGAATCTGGTTGATGCCTTCTCCTCTTAGGGAAATGTCGAAACAAGCCGTGTGGGTGATGTTGAGGTAATTTCCATCTCCTCCGACTCAGAATCCTTGCCTCCATTGAAAACAAGGCGGGTTGTTCGGAAAATAAGCTTCTCTCACCCGGATGCTTATCTGGATCCCAATTTTGTTTGAAGAAAACCCAGCACAAGTCAAGGCGTCAAACCCGGAGTGGGAATGGTGATCTTGCTGATGGCTTACCTGATAAGCCAACCACCCGCAAACGACCAACTGAGGTATTTGATGTTCTAGTCCTTCAAAGAAAACTGATCTGATATGTTAACTATTAATCCTTCTATTTCGATTTATCAGGAGTCGCCACCTTCATCGGGCGACTCGAATGCCTCCAAACTAGCACCCTTTGTTATCAATCCCGGGTAACTATCCCTTTCGTCATTCGCTTGTTTAAATAGGCTTTTGTCTTTTCCTATGCCTAATATTGATCCCTTTGTTTTTGTAGGGCAAAAGCCAAGAAAAGGAAAACTGACGGGTCATCCACCAACCCTGAGGTCCTTGAGCCAGAGATCCCTAATTCGACGGCTCATGAAATTCATACTAATCCATCTGAAGAACATCAGAAAATCCAAGCTGACTTACCCCCTCCTCCTAAGCCGGCAAGCACCAATGCCACGGGTGTTGAAAACAATCCAGCGGCCAACCTTAATATGCCTAGTCCTCCGAAGTCAACTGAAGATGCTCCTGAAGAAGTTATTATCACTGGGGCGAGTTATACCGCTCCTGAGGCCTCTAGAGTACTGGCAAAGATTGTTGCCAAAGATCAAACAGTGCTGCTTGAGAAGGGGAAGACTAAGCTGGAGGTCCCCAATTATGAAAAACTCAGCGTAGAAGAGCTACACGCTGGCTATTTGGACCGCCTAGCAACAAGCCGAGAGATGGAAGTCGGCCTTGTTAGCATGATGAAGAACAAATACGAGGTATACTCCTCTTCACTTGTGTATACCATATATCCTTATGTAGCCCCCAAGGGCCAGCTTATCTTTCTAAGATAAGCTGGGTCTTATTAATATTGTGATTGATTCGACCTGTAGCCAGAAGGGTCGACTCATCTTCTTGAGATGAGTCGGGTCTTGATAAGTTTAAAGAAGTTCGACCTGTAGCCCCCAAGGGCCGGCTCATCATCTTGAGATGAGTCGGGTCTCTCCATATAATGCATTTGAGGAAAGTTTGCATACATTAGCCACCAAGTGCCAAATATATTGCTTGCAATCTGCTTGGGACTTGTTATAACACCTCTTACTATGCAGGAAACTTTAAAGACGACCGAGTCAAAGATGGCCGGTTTGAAAAAGGACCCAGAGGCGGGGTGAGCCGCCCGAGCAGAGATTGAAGAAAAACTTTGCCACTCCTTGGTAGAACTGGAAAACACCAAGGCGCATTTCTTAAAAGAGAAAAGGTCCTTTGAAGCTGAAAAGGTGACTCTGCTGAAGCGTGCAGAGGATGCCGAGGGCCAGCCGAAGCCCATCACCGAGGAACTGTTCGGGTTAAAATGGCACATTGCCCAGATGACCCAGGCTGTTTTTGGTAAGTATCTATGACTTCTCATCTTCTTGAGATACAAATATAAATCACCTGGCGACTCATGTATTGACGCTATTTTGCAGGCCCCCGTACTAGCAACCTTCATGATAATAGCCTGCTGATGCTCAAGGTTGTTTATTCACTGACAGAGCAACTATATGCTGGGAGTCACCTTGCAATCAAAGCAGTGATGGGGGATAAGCAGCCATTGAGGTTTATCAAAAATGTGTTAGAATGTCTTTCTACCATCCTGCAGCAAATTGAGGAGTTGAAAAGGTCAACCGCCCGCTCTGGCGCAACGTATTCTTTGAGCCGGGCTCTAGCTTACTCAGCAGAGCTTGATCCAACAGAAATGGCAAAGGGCTTCCCCGAGTTTAAGATTGATGGGTCAGAATTTACTCAAAACGACTACACATCTTGTGTCAAAGCCGCTCGAGTATTGTCCACCCAGCTGGTTTCTAAAATGAAGCTGAAAAATTATCAGGCGGCTTATGATGCCAACCATTCACGGATTCCCCCGCCTTCCTTTAAATCGGTGAATCTGGCTCCTCAACGCCGTAAGCACATCTTCGCCCCCTGAACTTAACCCGTCTTCCATCCTTGATGACGAAGCCATATTCCACGCTTTAACCCATTGTAACTAGGATGCGGGCAATCTTCAGATACAAGAACTAGAAGACCCAGTGGCGGATAACCCGGAGACCTCTCAAGCGAAGGATAAGACCGCAGCTAACCCGGATGGCACAGAAGGCGAGTTGCCAAAATGATGATCTGAGCTCATTAAATAGCCATCCTGACTGCTCGAGCCCCCAGTATTGGGCCAAATATTTTGTGGCTTCTTGAGCTTGTAATAGGGGTAGCTTTTAAAAACTTCTGAAATACCTTGGCGTGCCATCGTGCACGTTTGCACCTTTGTTGGTGTAAGATATTAATCTTCCGAGCTTGATATCATTTTGCTACTCCTTCAGCCTATTGTTGCACATCTCTATTATTTAATGAATGTTTTGATAGGAAATTTTGAGCAAAATAAGCCGGCAGAAGGTCTTAGCCTTTGAGACTCAAATTTTGTCACCTTTCCCTCCAACGATGTTGAAGACGTATGATTCGACAACTGGTCACAATGTGAACCCAATGGCTTAACCCGGTCGCTCAAGTATAAGCCGGCAATGTTATATCCGAAAATCATTGTGATTGCCGAAGTAAATAATATAATTTTGATAAGCCGGCTCGGTGAGACTCGGCAAAGAGAGACTGGCTTTCAAAGCTCAATTCTTGAATTTTTTCCCAATAACATTGAGGAAGGCAAGAATTTTGACTGCAACTAACAATCCAGTCGTTTCTGTATGAGCCGGCAATAAGAACATGACGTACCTGAAAACATCATGTGGTGATAGTATAATTTTATAACAATATGAAGTACTTGTTAATAAGCCGGCCCAGTGGGACTTGGCAAAAAAACAAGCTGGCTTTTGAGGCTCAGAAATATAGACCAGTTCTTTGGAGGCAGCTTTGTGGGCTCCAATCATTTGATCCTGGTCGTAATAAACCATGGTGTGGATCGGCCAAAGAACTTTTACTTGTTCCTGCACACATTTATGATGTATCCTGGTCTGAAGACCAGTTTGCCGCACAAGCATGAATATGCATGTATGATGTAATGATGCGATGATGCGATGCAAATGATGTATGCATATGATATCAGAACATATAAAAATTTGTCAGCTTTCAAGTCTCGACATAAAGACCGGCTTTCGAGGCTCAAGTCTTGCTTCAATGAAGCGGGTATGAAAAGCCATGGTTTATCCTAGCTCTCTGTATGCCGGCTCTCACATGACTCAAGTCGATGTTTTAACCTTGGTAAGTTCAGGGTACAACGAGGATTGACTTGTCAAGAGTACACGGGGTCATCTGATCGGAGTCGCATCAAGCATACAGGCAGGTTTAACCATATGCGGCGTCTTTTTCGCCGGGTCAAGAGGGTGTTGAAGCTGAACTCGATGAGTTGGAAGCCCCCAAATGCCCAAAGAATTATGGCGTTTCTTCACCAGGTCGCAAAGGTGAGAAAGCTGAACTCGATGAGTTGGAAGCCCCAAGCGCCCAATGTTTCAAAAAATAAAGACTCGTGCTCAGTATGCAGTTTTGAAATGAAAAAGAGCCCCGACTTTATTATACTCGAAACATAAAGAAGTATATATAGAAAGTCAGAAACTGCATGGGGGATTACACAAGGAGCCGGTGGCTTTAAGTATAGTAAGGCCTCAGGTGTTCCAAGGCCGGCTTGTTTTTCTTCTTGGAGATATAGAATTCTTCTTGTAAAACCCTCCAAAGTGAATTTATTTCAGGGATTCAGGTAGTAGTGGTACTAATCGCTATTCAGCTGCTTGGGATTACTTTGGAATCCACCTTGGTTATTATGCTGACTGCCCTGGCCAGGATGCTGTCCATTGCCATGATTTCCCTGATGCTGAAATCCAGCCCCCAAGCCGCCCTGCGACCCTCCAGGACCGTGCTGACCCGGGTGCCCTCCACCATTGCCTCCAGGATTATTCTAGAAAGCCTAGTTATGGAACTCCTGCATGATGTAATAATTCTCCCATGAGTGGGTAGCCGGCTTGTCCTGGGTACTGTGTTTGGGACATGGTCCCTTGAGCGCTTCCTCATAATTACGAGGCTTAATTCCATTATAAGTCCCACCAGGGCGACCATTACGGCGTTGGTTTTTGAAGCCGACATTAGTGTTGGCCACAAAATCTGACCCGCCGTCTGGCTGCTTCCGCTTGCCAGTATTATTTTGGGTTCCTTGGTTTCCACCTTGATTATGCTGGCCCTTTCCACATTCGCCTTTCTTTCCCTTGCCGGTCTTGTCCTCATCCGAGTCGGGATCCTTCGTGCTATCTGACTCGGCGTATCTGCTGAGGACATCCATCAAGCCCATGTCTTGTACCTTACGCTTGAGCCGCCCGAGCTTCTGGACCAATGGCTGGAAGTGGCAATTCTTTTCTAGGATCAGGACGGCTTGAGCCGCCGTAATACTGTCTGACAAATGTATGATATCCGCGACCCGGCGAGTCCAATGATGAGACGACTCATCTACCCGCTGGACGCAATGTTGAAGGTCCGCAATCGTCATTGGCTTCTCGCACGTTCCTTGATTTTTTTTATGAAACGCTCCATAAGCTCAGCCCAAGTGTTGATGGAGTTAGGCGGCAAGTTCTTTAACCATGTTCGAGCCGGTCCTTCCAGCATCATGGTTAAGTACTTGGTGCACACAGCGTCGCTGACATCCAACATGTCCATTGCTAACTCGTAGCTTTCAATCCAGGCCGCCGGTTCAAGATCCACCGTGTAGTTTGGCACCTTGCGTGGCCCTTTAAAGTCTTTGGCCATACGCTCGACGCGGAGAGACGGAGATAGGCAAGGTATCCCAATTGTCCTACTATTGATCATGGCCTCAAGTTCAGGATGAAGCTGTTGAATCGGCCGTGCTGCTTCTTCCGCCTTTGCCTGTCATGCATCCCAAGCAGCGGCAACAATCGCCTGACCTCCTAATGGAATAGGTTGGGTCGGGGAAATTTGAGGCTGCTACCTCCGCCCACTGCCAGAAACAGCCGGATTGTAGCCAGCACATTGTCAATAGGGTTAGAAAAATGACCCTGTGGTGTCTGGAAACGCTGTGGCGGCGAAGGAATTGGTGGTGGCTGAGGTGGCTCATTTTGTTGATTTCCAAGCAGCTGCCCAGCCCCCGGCGTCTGTTGAGGGGTGTTGAAGAGTTGCTATGGCTCGAGGTTCAATGGCAGCCGGCTCCGGTGTCTCCTTTGGTAAACTGCATCAGACGCTTCTCTCTGAAGTCCCAACTGCCAAGCTTCGGCCTTAAGGCGCTCCGACTCATTATGTATGCGAGCCTGTAGTTCTGCCATCCTGGCGTTCTCAGCATCGATTTCCCTCTGTACCTCGTCCATCTGGGTCGGGGAAATTTGAGGCTGCTACCTCCGCCCACTGCTAGAAACAGCCGGAGAATCCGGATGGCGACTCTTGCTGCGACTAGCATATGGAGTGGAGTGCATCCGATCGCGACTGTAAGAATACTACGCTTGCTGCACCACTGTTGTTTTTAGCATCTCTATGGCATTCCTGGCTTCAACATCAACATGGGTATTTCCAAGAATAGGTAGTGATTCCAAATGCCGGGTTGCAGCCAGCACATTGTCAATAGGGTTAGAAAAATGACCCCGTGGTGTCTGGAAACGCTGTGGCGGCGAAGGAATTGGTGGTGGCTGAGGCGGCTCATTTTGTTGATTTCCAAGTGGCTGCCCAGCCCCCGGCGTCTGTTGAGGGGTGTTGAAGAGTTGCTATGGCTCGAGGTTCAATGGCAGCCGGCTCCGGTGTCTCCTTTGGTAAACTGCATCAGACGCTTCTCTCTGAAGTCCCAACTGCCAAGCTTCGGCCTTAAGGCGCTCCGACTCATTATGTATGCGAGCCTGTAGTTCTGCCATCCTGGCGTTCTCAGCATCGATTTCCCTCTGTACCTCGTCCATCTGGTCTTGTAGCTTGATCAATTCCGTGTTACTTTCTTCCTGATTTTCCGCTGTGACGGGACTCTCCACGAGCTTTGCCATCTCAGCCATCAAATCCGTCATGGCTTGAGCCGGCGTTTTGCCAGACCCGCCAGATCCAACCGCCGCTCCGGATGCGGACGGGTTCTGAGCCGTCGCGGTTCCTGCCATGTAGACAGCAACCTGACGAGGCAACTCATGGAATTCCTCAGGGGCTTCAATCTCCAATGATCCCCCAAGTCCGCCATCATAGAGAGGACAGATCGATTCAGTTTCTCCCGTGGAAGAATTGCCATCTGAATTGACGAAGATGTCGCCGCTGCTCGTCGGCTCATCCGAGAGACAAACCCCTTGAATGAAGCCGACGAACACATGACGCCGAGCGGCTTGATCCTGGCCGGGTCGTGCGCGCCGAGCCGGTTCGTCGATGTAGATCTTGTCACGGTGACTCTTGATCATCTGGTCAACCGCGAATTTCCCAAACCCTAGACAGGTTCCCTTCGAGGATTCAACTCCCCCGGGCGTGAGCCCCACGGTGGGCGCCAACTGTCATGGTTTTGTCACGGCAGATGTCCTCGTGCAAGGACTTAGGTGTGAGGCCATCGCCGCTAGGTGGCGACTTAAAGGGGTTAAACGGGAACGGGAGGCGAGTTTACCCAGATTCGGCCCCTCCTATGGAGGTAATAGCCTACGTCCTACTTTGTGTCTATATTGATGGTGATCTCGATTACAAGGGTGTGGAATCGCTAACCTAGCTTTCGAGGGGGAATAACTTGAGTCTTTCGGCCCTAGGGGCTTGCCTTTATATACAGGTCAAGACCCTAGGGTTTACAACAGAGTCCGAGTCGTATCATGACTCGTAACCTATCATGTCTCTAACACGCCTTGCCTCTTAAGCAAGGAATCCTCCGACACCTTCTGCCCTGTGGGCCATGAGTCGCCGTCTCCACGCGCTTGGGCCGCCCGGCGGTTCACTTAGAAGCCGCCTTGCTTGTCTTATCATCACCACGCGGCCCATCTTGAACATATTTCCAAAGCCGCCATTATACTGACCCGACCAAGTAGGGCGGGTCACACCATGGGATTATATCCCCGACATACAGGTTCGCATACATAATGAGTCGGAGTGCCTTAAGGCCGAAGCTTGGCAGTTGGGACTTCAGAGAGAAGCGTCTGAGGCAGTTTACCAAAGGAGACACCGGAGCCGGCTGCCATTGAACCTCGAGCCACAGTGATACGTCTCCAATGTATCTATAATTTTTGCTTGTTCCATGCTGTTATATTATCATTCTTGGATGTTTTACAATCATTTTATAACAACTTTATATCTTTTTTGGGACTAACCCATTGACATAGTGCCAAAGTGCCAGTTGCTGTTTTTGCTTGTTTTTTACTTTGCAGAAAATCAATAGCAAACTAAGTCCAATCGCGACGAAACTTTTTGGAGATTTTTTCTAGACCAGAAGACACCCAGTGGGCCAAACAACTGCCGGAGAGGTAGGCTGTGGAGAGCACAACCCACCAGGGCGCGCCAGGGGGCCCCGGCACGCCCTGATGGGTTGTGTCCTCCTCGGCCCCCTTCCGCACCGCCTCTGATGCCTATAAATTCCCAAATATTCCAAAAACCCTAGGGGAGTCGACAAAACACAATTCCAGCCGCCGCAAGTTCCAGAACCTCGAGATCCAATCTAAACACCATCACGGAGGGGTTCATCTTCCTCATAGGTGCCTCTCCGATGATGCGTGAGTAGTCCATCATAGACCTACGGGTCCGTAGGTAGTAGCTAGATGGCTTCTTCTCTCTCTCTTATGATTCTCAATACAATGGTCTCTTGGAGATCTATTTGATGTAAACTTTTGCGGTGTGTTTGTTGGGATCCGATGAATTTTGAGTTCATGATCAGTTTCTATCCATGAATATTATTTGAGTCTTCTTTGATCTCTTATATGCATGATTACTTATAGCCTCGTATTTCTTCTCTGAATCTTTGGTTTAGTTAAGCCGACTAGATCGATTTTGCTTGCCATGGGAAGAGGTGCTTTGTGATGGGTTCGATCTTGCGGTGCTCTTTCCCAGTGACAGAAGGGGCAGCAAGACACGCATGTATCGTTGCTATTAAGGATAACAAGATGGGGTCTATTCCTACATGAATAGATCTTGTCTACATCATGTCACCATTCTTATTGCATTACTCCATTTTTCCATGAACTTAATACACTAGATGCATGCTGGATAGCGGTCGATGTGTGGAGTAATCAAGGTAGATGCAGGCAAGAGTCGGTCTATCTATCTTGGATGTGATGCCTATATAATGATCATCGCCTTGGATATCGGCATGACTATTTGATTTTCTATCAATTTCCCAGCAGTAATTTGTTCACTCACCGTGCGCTATACTCATGAGAGAAGCCACTAGTGAACCCTACGGCCCCCGGGTCTACTTTTCCATTATATTGCTTTTCGATCTACGTTTTTGCAATCTTTGTTTTCAGATCTACAAAACCAAAAACCCAAAAATATATTGCTGCATATTTACTCTTTTTATTTGTGTTCTTGAGAGATCTATCTCTCCTATCTATCACTACCTAATCTATCTTATCACCGTAGAGAGATTGATAACCTCTCTTTCGCGTCGGGTTGCAAGTATTTGTTGTTTGTGTGCAGGTGCTGCTTATTGGGTGTTGGTGATCCTCCTACTGGTTCGATAACCTTGGTTTCATAACTGAGGGAAATACTTATCGTCGCTGTGCTGCATCATCCCTTCCTCTTTGGGGAAATACCGACGCAGTCTCAAGCCACGTCAAAGGAATTTCTGGCGCCGTTGCCGGGGAGGAAGCGGTCTCTTCTACGTGCCTATCGTAGGTGCCGAGGGGACTCCACCACCATCTACCATGTTACTAATCACAAATCTCATCTCCTTGCAATTACATTATTTGCCATTTGCCTCTCGTTTTCCTCTCCCCCACTTCACCAATTTGCCGTTTTATTCGCCTTCTTCTTCGTTTTCCTTTCTCTCGTCAGATCTCTTGTTTGCTTGTCACCATGAGTGATTTTTGTATGGCAGAAATGGATGATGGAAGGACTCCTAAAATTGGACATTCTGCTAATCTTCATTCTAAAACTTTTGTTTTGGGGCAAGGGAACGTTATAGGAAAAGAAACTATTCAAGAGTTTTTCAATTGCGTTGGGAATTTGACTCTCGATGATATCCCTATTCTGAAAAGAACGAAATCTTATGCGGAAGCTATCTCGGCGCTAGTTCTAAACTTGAAAATAGATTTATTCATACCCATCCTACTTTGCAAAGATTGTTTTATGAGCTACCTGTCATAAAGAATTCCAAAGCTAAAAAGCTAGCTACCCTTGTTCTTATGAATGAATTTGATCACATAGTACGGGAAGCTAGGGAGATCTTTGACTTTTATGGTATGAACTGCGAAAAAACCGATAATAGGAGAAATCCTTTACAATAGTGGTTACATGATGAGATATTTGCTTGGAAATAATCAAATTTCTGATGAGAATCTCAAAAAGGAAGTCCCCGTTTTAGATATGATCCAACAAGTTTTTAATGATGTGAACCAACAATATTCTTGGATCGTAGCCGGTAATCAAAGGGGGTACGTAGAGGGACAACTTGATAGTGCTAAGGTTGCCATGGATGACGTGTTTCAAGTTTTATTTACAAAACCTCTTGACAAAGGCACCTCATCCAAAACCAAAGATGACAATACTTGAATCTATCCATTATGCCTAGCTAGGGGCGTAAAACGATAGCGCTTGTTGGGAGGCAACCCAATGAATAAATAAAATTTTGCTTTTTCCTTTCTGTTTTTGTGTGCTGACACAATTATGCCTATGTTATGATTGTGTTTTTATGGTTTATTTAGTGTTTGTGCCAAGTAAAGCCTTTAGGATGATTCATAGTATGAGTAGAAGTGATGCTGAATCTGAAACAGAAACTTTGCGTCCAGTATATGAATTTTCATTTTTTGCTGGAACGTGATCTTGAGCTGAAATATTAACACAGTGTTTCTATACAAATTCCTTACGTTGTCCTAATGTTTCAGAATTTTTAGAGTTACAGAAGTATGGGTAGAGTACAGATTACTACAGACTGTTCTGTTTAAGACAGATTCTGTTTTCGTTGCATTGTGTGCTTGTTTTGATGAATCTATGGGTTATATTGAGGGGTATGAGCCATGGTAAAGTTAAAATACAGTAGGTATAATGCAATAATAAAATATGAATGGGTTTGCAACAGTACCTAAAGTAGTGATTTGCTTTCTTATACTAACGGATCTCACGAAGATTTTGTTGAGTTTTGTGTTATTGAAGTTTTCAAGTTTTGGGTGAGATCACGATGGATGAAGGAATAAGGAGTGATAAAAGCCTAAGCTTGGGTATGCTACTGCACCCCCAAGATATATCCAAAGAGAAACAAGCAACTAAGCTTGGGGATGCCCCCGAGTGGCATCCCCTCTTTCTTTTAACGACCATCGGTATTTTACTTGGAGCTATATTTTTATTCGTCACATATCATGAGTTTTGCTTGGAGTGTCTTGTATCTTTGCTTGCTTTGTTTGTTAGTTTTTCCTTTGTATCCTTGATGTACACACCTATTTGAGAGAGCCACAATCATGTTATGATTTGTTAGAATTGCTCTATGTGCTTCACTTAAACTTTTTGAGCTATAGAATTGCTCTATGTGCTTCACTTATATCTTTTTGAGCACGGTGTGCTTGGAAATTTTTGTAGAAATACTCTCATGCTTCACTTAGATTAATTTGAGAGTAGGTAAATTTTTGTAGAAATACTCTCATGCTTCACTTAGATTAATTTGAGAGTTAGTAAATTTTGAAGAAATCCTCTCATGCTTCACTTATACCTTTTTTAGAGATGAAATCTTTATGCTCATGTGCTTCACTTAAATTTGTTTGAGCTTGCCAAAAAGCAATGGCAATATATGAAACTAGTCCCAAAGTGATAGATATCCAAGGATGATATAATAAAAACTTTCATGAAGATCATTGGACAAATTAAACTTGATTCCTTGTAATAGTTTTGAAACATGATGATAGTAATATGTGAGTCATGTTAGTGAGTAATTATGCTTAGTAGGAATATTGGTGTTAAGGTCTGTGATTCCCTATGCAAGTACGAAAGTCAATAGTTATGCAATGAAGTTACATCCTACTTGTGGTGCATTATTCGGTGTTAGTTATGTTCAATGCTCACTTATGTGATTTTTCGTTTCTTGGTTTGGTTGCTTCTCAATCTTTTTGCTAGCCTCCATTTCTACTCAGTAGAAATACTACTTGTGCATCCAAAATACTTAAACCAAGTTTTGCCTTATGAGTCCACCATACCTACCTATATGCGGTATTTCCATGCCGTTCCAAGCAAATTTGTATGTGCCATCTCTAAATTTTCAAAATAAATTTTCTCTTTTGTGTGCTCGTACCGCTCATGAAACGGTGGGGAGTGTCCAATATTTTTCCATGGTAGATGTGTTACTCTCAAGATGAGTGTTTATTCACTTGTCATTGCACGAGAGTGCGGCGGTAATAGGGATGCCCATTCCCGAAATGAAAAAAGAAAAAATATTTACTTTATGTTGTCAAATAATAAATTCCTTGGAAAGTGTTGGTATGGAAGGCAACCGTGGATACGGCCCGCCATGGAAAGTGAAAGTTTGGTGGAAAAAGGAATAAACTTTATTTTCTGTTTGGGAACCGCCTATGATATATCTAGCATGGAAAGTATTGTGAGCTACTTTGTCATTTTCGTTGATAGGAAAAGCATGCCACCCAAAATATTTTTCTCTCTCAATTTAAAACTTTGAGCTCTGGCACCTCTACAAATCCCTACTTCCCTCTGCGAAGGGCCTATCTATTTACTTTATGCAATTTTTATTTTTGCTTTGAGTCTCCATCTTCTCTTATAAGCACCAACTGGGGGGCACTATGATCGTACTTGAGCATTGGGCATAGCTAATATTTGAGTGTGTTTCATGAATGGATCAATGATTGAGAATGATGGGCTAGGGATAACTTTCTTTAGTGTTGATATTTTGAAAGACATGGTTGCTTCTTGACATGCTTGAGTATTGAAGTCATTATGTTAAAACTAGACTATTGCTTTGAATCATTTACAAGTCCAAATGTCCATGCTATACAAAATAAAAGAATGTGATGAACATGTTAGGCAGCATTCCACATCAAAAATTCTGTTTTTACCATTTACCTACTCGAGGATGAGTAGGAATTAAGCTTGGGGATGCTTGATACGTCTCCAACGTATCTATAATTTTTGCTTGTTCCATGCTATTATATTATCATTCTTGGATGTTTTACAATCATTTTATAACAACTTTATATCATTTTTTGGGACTAACCTATTGACATAGCGCCAAAGTGCCAGTTGTTGTTTTTGCTTGTTTTTTACTTCGTAGAAAATCAATACCAAACGGAGTCCAATCGAGATGAAACTTTTTGGAGATTTTTTTTGGACCAGAAGACACCCAGTGGGCCAAACAACTGCCGCAGAGGTGGGCTGTGGAGAGCACAACCCACCAGGGCGTGCCAGGGGGCCCCGGCGTGCCCTGATGGGTTGTGCCCTCCTCGGCCCCCTTCCGCACCGCCTCTAATGCCTATAAATTCCCAAATATTCCAAAAACCCTAGGGGAGTCGACGAAACACAATTCCAGCCGCCGCAAGTTCCAGAACCTCGAGATCCAATCTAAACACCATCACGGAGGGGTTCATCTTCCTCATAGGTGCCTCTCCGATGATGCGTGAGTAGTCCACCATAGACCTACGGGTCCGTAGGCAGTAGCTAGATGGCTTCTTCTCTCTCTCTTATGATTCTCAATACAATGGTCTCTTGGAGATCTATTTGATGTAAACTTTTGCGCTGTGTTTGTTGGGATCCGATGAATTTTGAGTTCATGATCAGTTTCTATCCATGAATATTATTTGAGTCTTCTTTGATCTCTTATATGCATGATTACTTATAGCCTCGTATTTCTTCTCCGAATCTTTGGTTTAGTTAGGCCGACTAGATCGATTTTTTCTTGCCATGGGAAGAGGTGCTTTGTGATGGGTTCGATCTTGCGGTGTTCTTTCCCAGTGACAGAAGGGGCAGCAAGACACGCATGTATCGTTGCTATTAAGGATAACAAGATGGGGTATATTCCTACATGAATAGATCTTGTCTACATCATGTCACCGTTCTTATTGCATTACTCCGTTTTTCCATGAACTTAATACACTAGATGCATGTTGGATAGTGGTCGATGTGTGGAGTAATAGAGGTAGATGCAGGCAGGAGTCGGTCTATCTATCTTGGACGTGATGCCTATATAATGATCATCGCCTTGGATATCGTCATGACTATTCGATTTTCTATCAATTGCCCAACAGTAATTTGTTCACCCACCATGCGCTATACTCATGAGAGAAGCCACTAGTGAACCCTACGGCCCCCGGGTCTACTTTTCCATCATATTGCTTTCCGATCTACGTTTTTGCAATCTTTGTTTTCAGATCTACAAAACCAAAAACCCAAAAATATATTGCTGCATATTTACTCTTTTTATTTGTGTTCTTGAGAGATCTATCTCTCCTATCTATCACTACCTAATCTATCTTATCACCGTAGAGAGATTGACAACCTCTCTTTCGCGTCGAGTTGCAAGTATTTGTTGTTTGTGTGCAGGTGCTGCTTATAGGGTGTTGGTGATCCTCCTACTGGTTCGATAACCTTGGTTTCATAACTGAGGGAAATACTTACCGTCGCTGTGCTGCATCATCCCTTCCTCTTTGGGGAAATACCGACGTAGTTTCAAGCCACGTCACACAGCAACTCTTCAACACCCCTCAGAAGACGCCGGGGGCTGGGCAGCCGCTTGGAAATCAACAAAACTAGCCGCCTCAGCCACCACCAATTCCTTCGCCGCCATAGCGTTTCCAAACACCACAGGGTCATTTTTCTAACCCTGTTGACAATGTGTTGGCTGCAACCCGGCATTTGGAATCACTACCTATTCTTGGAAATACCCCTGTGGATGTTGAAGCCAGGAACGCCATAGAGATGCTAAAAACAGCAGTGGTGCAGCAAGCACAGTATTCTTACAGTCGCGATCGGATGCACTCCACTCCATATGCGAGTCGCAGCAAGAGTCGACATCCGGATTCTCCGGTTGTTTCTAGCAATGGGCGCAGGCAGCAGCCTCAAATTTCCCTGACCCGGCCTATTCCATTAGGAGCTCAGGCGATTGTTGACACTGCTAGGGATGCACGACAGGAAGAGGCGGAAGCAGCATCATGGGCGATTCAACAGCTTCATCCTCAACCCGAGGCCGAGATCAATAGTAGGACAATTGGGATACCTTGCCTATCTCCGGCTCTCCGCGCCGAGCGTATCCCAAAGACTTCAAGGGGCCATGCAAGGTGCCAAACTACATGGCGGATCTTGAGCCGGCGGCCTGGATTGAAAGCAACGAGTTAGCAATGGACATGTTGGATGCCAGCGACGCTGTGTGCGCCAAGTACTTAACCATGATGCTGGAAGGACCGGCTCGAACATGGTTAAAGAACTTGCCGCCTAACTCCATCAACACTTGGGCTGAGCTTAAGGAACGTTTCATCAAAAAAATTCAGGGAGCGTGCAAGAAGCCAATGCCGATTGTGGACCTTCAACATTGCATCTAGCGGGTAGATGAGTCGTCTCATCATTGGACTCGCCGGGTTGCGGAAATCATACATTCGTCAGACTCAAGCCGTCCTGATCCTAGAAAAGAATTGCCACTTCCAGCGGCTGGTCCAGAAGCTCGGGCGGCTCAAGCATAAGGTACAGGAAATGGGCGACTTAACGGATGTCCTCAGCAGATACGCCGAGTCAGATAGCACGAAGGATCCCGGCTCGAATGAGGACAAGACCAGCAAGGGAAAGAAAGGCGAAGGTGGAAAGGGCCAGCATAATCAAGGTGGAAACCAAGGAACCCAGAATAATACTGGCAAGCGGAAGCAGCCAGACGGCGGGTCAGATTTTGTGGCCAACACTAATGTCGGCTTCAAAAACCAACGTCGTAATGGTCGCCCTGGAGGGACTTATAATGGAAATAAGCCTCGTAATTACGAGGAAGCGCTCAAGGGACCGTGTCCCAAACACAGTACCCAGGACATGCCGGCTACCCACTCATGGGAGAATTGTTACATCATGTAGGAGTTCTGTAACCGGGCTTTCCAGAATAATCCTGGAGGCAATGGTGGAGGGCACCCAGGTCAGCACGGTCCTGGAGGGTCGCAGGGCGGCTCGGGGGCTGGATTTCAGCATCAGGGAAATCATGGCAACGGACAGCATCCTGGCCAGGGCAGTCAGCATAATAACCAAGGTGGATTCCAAAGTAATCCCAACCAGTTGAAAAGCGGTCAGTACCACTAGTACCTGAATCCCTGAAATAAATTCACTCTGGAGGGTTTTACAAGAAGAATTCTATATCTCCAAGAAGAAAAACAAGCCGGCCTTGGAACACCTGAGGCCTTACTATACTTAAAGCCACCGGATCCTTGTGTAATCCCCCATGCAGTTTCTGACTTTCTATATATACTTCTTTATGTTTCAAGTATAATAAAGTCGGGGCTCTTTTTCATTTCAAAACTGCATACTGAGCACGAGTCTTTATTTTTCGAAACATTAGGCGCTTGGGGCTTCCAACTCATCGAGTTCAGCTTTCTCACCTTTGCGACCTGGTGAAGAAACGCCATAATTCTTTGGGCATTTGGGGGCTTACAACTCATCGAGTTCAGCTTCAACACCCTCTTGACCCGGCGAAAAAGACGCCGCATATGGTTAAACCTGCCTTTACGCTTGATGCGACTCCGATCAGATGAACTCGTGTACTCTTGACAAGTCAATCCTCGTTGGACCCTAAACTTACCAGGGTTAAAACATCGGCATGAGTCATGTGAGAGCCGGCATACAGAGAGCTAGGATAAACCATGGGTTATCATACCCGCTTCATTGAAGCAAGACTTGAGCCTCGAAAGCTGGTCTTTACGTCGAGACTTGAAAGCTGACAAATTTTTATATGTTCGGATATCATATGCATACATCATTTTCATCGCATCATCGCATCATTACATCATACCTGCATATTCATGCTTGTGCGGCAAACTAGTGTTCAGACCAGGATACATCATAAACGTCTGCAGGAACAAGTAAAAGTTCTTTGGCCGATCCACACCATGGTTTATTACGACCAGGATCAAATGATTGGAGCCCACAAATCCGCCTCCAAAGAACTGGTCTATATTTCTGAGCCTCAAAAGCCAGCTTGTTTTTTTGCCAAGTCCCAATGGACCGGCTTATTAACAAGTACTTCATATTGTTATAAAATTATGCTATCACCACATGATGTTTTTAGGTACGCCCTGTTCTCATTGCCGGCTCATATAGAAATGACCGGATTGTTAGCTGAAGTCAAAATTCTTGCCTTCCTCAATGTTATTGGGAAAAATTTCAAGAATTGAGCTTTGAAAGCCAGTCTCTCTTTGCCGAGTCTCACCGAGCCGGCTTATCAAAATTATATTATTTACTTCGGCAATCACAATGATTTTCGGGTATAACATTGCCGGCTTATACTTGAGCGACCAAGTTAAGCCATTGGGTTCACATTGTGACCAGTTGTCGAATCATACGTCTTCAACATCGTTGGAGGGAAAGTTGAAAAAATTTGAGTCTCAGAGGCCAAGACCTTCTGCCGGCTTATTTTGCTCAAAACTTTCCTGTCAAAACATTCATTAAATAATAGAGATGTGCAACGACAGGCTGAAGGAGTAGCAAAATGATATCAAGCCCAGAAGATTAATATCTTACACCAACAAAGGCGCAAACGTGCGTGATGGCTTCAGAAGTTTTTAAAAGCTACCCCTAATACAAGCTCAAGAAGCCACAAAATATTTGGCCCAATACTTGGGGGCTCGAGCAGTCAGGCTGGCGATTTAAAGAGCTCAGATCATCATTTTGGCAACCCGCCTTCTGTGCCATCCGGGTTAGATGCGGTCTTATCCTTCGCTTGAGAGGTCTCCGGGTTATCCGCCACTGGGTGTTCTGGTACTTGCATCTGAAGATTGCCTGCATCCCAGTTACAATGGGTTAAAGCGTTGAATATGGCTTCGTCATCAAGGATAGAAGACGGTTCAACTTCAGGGGCGAAGATGTGCTTACGCCGTTGAGGAGCCAGATTCACCGATTTAAAGGAAGGCGAGGGAATCCGTGAATGGTTAGCATCATAAGCCGCCTGGTAATTTTTCAGCTTCATTTCAGAAACCAGCTGGGTGGACAATACTCGAGCGGCTTTGACACAAGATGTGTAGTCGTTTTCAGTAAATTCTGACCCGTCAATCTTAAACTCGGGGAAGCCCTTTGCCATTTCTGTTGGATCAAGCTCTGCTGAGTAAGCTAGAGCCCGGCTCAAAGAATACGTTGCGCCAGAGCGGGCGGCTGACCTTTTCATCTCCTTAATTTGCTACGGGGTGGTAGAAAGACATTCTAACACATTTTTGATAAACCTCAATGGCTTCTTATCCCCCATCAATGCTTTGATTGCAAGGTGACTCCCAGCATAGAGTTGCTCTGTCAGTGAATAAACAGCCTTAAGCATCAGCAGGCTATTGTCATGAAGGTTGCTAGTCCGGGGGCCTGCAAAATAGCGTCAATACATGAGTCGCCAGGTGATTTATATTCGTATCTCAAGAATACAAGAAGTCATAGATACTTACCAAAAACAACCTGGGTCATCAGGGCAATATGTCGTTTTAACCCGGACAGCTCCTTGGTGTTGGGCTTAAGCTGGCCCTCAGCATCCTCTGCACGCTTCAGCAGAGTCTCCTTTTCAGCTTCAAAGGACTTTTTCTCCTTTAAGAAATTCGCCTTGGTGTTTTCCAGTTCTACCAAGGAGTGGCGAAGTTTTTCTTCAATCTCTGCTCGGGCAACTCGTCCCGCCTCTAGGTCCTTTTTCAAACTGGCCATCTTTGACTCGGTCGTCTTCAAAGTTTTCTGCATAGTAAGAGGTGTTATAACAAGTCCCAAGCAGATTTCAAGCAATATATTTGGCACTTGGGGGCTAATGTATGCAAACTTTCCTCAAATGCATTATATGGAGAGACCCGGCTCATCTCAAGATGATGAGCCGGCCCTTGCGGGCTACAGGTCAAACTTCTTCAAACTTATCAAGATCCGACTCATCTCAAGAAGATGAGCCGGCCCTTGGGGGCTACAGGTCGAATCAATCACAATATTAATAAGACCCAGCTTATCTTAGAAAGATAAGCTGGCCCTTGAGGGCTACATAAAGATATATGGTATACACAAGTGAAGAGGAGTATACCTCGTATTTGTTCTTCATCATGCTAACGAGGCCGACTTCCATCTCTCGGCTTGTTGCAAGGCGGTCCAAATAGCCATCATGTATCTCTTCTACGCTGAGTTTTTCATAATTGGGGACCTCCAGCTTAGCCTTCCCCTTCTCAAGCAGCACTGTTTGATCTTTGGAAACAATCTTTGCCAGTACTCTGGAGGCCTCAAGAGCAGTATAACTCGCCCCAGTGATAATGACTTCCTCAGGAGCATCTTCAGTTGACTTCGGAGGACTAGGCGGATTAAGGTTGGCCGCCGGATTGTTTTCAACACCTATGGCACTGGTGCTTGCCGGCTTAGGAGGAGGGGTAAGTCAGCTTGGATTTTCTAATGATCTTCAGATCGATCAGTATGAATTTTAGGAGCCGTCGAATCAGGGACCTCTGGCTCAAGGACCTCAGGGTTGGTGGATGACCTGTCAGTTTTCCTCTTCTTGGCTTTTGCCCTACAAAAACAAAGGGATCAATATAAGGCATAGGCAAAGACAAAAGCCTATTTAAACAAGCGAATGACGAAAAGGAAATTTACCCGGGATTGATAACAAAGGACGCTAGTTTGGAGGCAGTCGAGTCGCCCGATGAAGGTGGCGGCTACTGATAAATCAAAATATAAGGATTAATAGTTAACATATCAGACCAGTTTTCTTTGAAGGACTAGAACATCAAATATCTCAGTTGGTCGTTTGCTGGTGGTTGGCTTATCAGGTAAGCCGTCAGAAAGATCACCATTCCCACTCCGGGTTTGACGCCTTGACTTGTGCTGGGTTTTCTTCAAAACAAAATTGGGATCCAGATAAGCATCCGGGTGAGAGAAGCTTATTTTCCGAACATCCGCCTTATTTTCAATGGAGGCAAGGATTCTGAGTCGGAGGAGATGGAAATTACCTCAACATCACCCGCACGGCTTGTTTCGACATTTCCCTAAGAGGAGAAGGCATTAGCCAGATTCAATGAAACATGGACAAAGTTAAAATTCTACCTCTGATTGAATATCAGTTGCAGCTGTTTCATCCATCTGAGACGGTCCTTCAGTGGCCGCCTTATTCTTCTTCCTACTTGGGGCGGCTTTGGTTTTATTAGCCGGAGTTTTGCCTCGTTTCTTGCTCCAAAATGAATACTTGGCCAGGAGAAAATGGACAATCAGAACAAACAGGTGAAGATCTAGAAGCTAAAGTAAAAGAATATATATAAAGTTGGATGAAAACTATTGAAGACTTTTTTACCGGAGGAGCCGGGTTAAAAGCATAGAAAGGCTTCAACCCGTCTTTGCTGCAAGCGGCCAGACTTTCACCTAATAACTTCTTCACAATCTGATTCACCTCATCGCCGTACAAAGTTATATTGTTAAACCTTTGGGGGTCTTTTAAATCGCCGGAATAGGCGCACATCAGGTTGTCACGGCGGCTTAGTGGCAGAATACTCCAAGACACCCAGCATCGGGTCAAATCAATCCCAGTTAGCCCGTTGACTGTTAAAGCTCTCAGTTTTGGATACACAGGGGCGTGTTGAGCACGTTCCTCTGGAGGAGCCCAGCCGGGAAGTACGAGGTCCATAGGAAGACGCTCCGGTCTATAACCCGGCAGGGGGTGCTCATCAGCCGGAGAAGTGTTTCGGCAGTAGAACTAAGTCTTATTCCACTCTTTAGGGTGACTTGGCAGCAGGAAAAGCGACGTCTCTCCGCCTTTGGATTGAGACCCCGCCAAGCTCCAAGCTAGGGCCATCGGCGCATTCAGTTTGGTGATTGAAATAAAAGAATTCTCTAAAGAGGGAGACAGAAGGCTCTATTTGCAGATATGCTTCGCAAAGCATTTGGAATTGACATAAATTGGATATGGAATTGGGGCCAAGGTCTTGAGGATGAAGATTGAAAAAGTGTAAGACATCTCGAAAGAATTTTGACCCGGGAGTGGAGAAGCCTCTGAGAAGATGGTCAAGGAATATTACCACCTCTACCTCACCAGGTTTTGGGATTTCCTCTCCAAGAGCAACCTGCCAGTCAGCTACTTCCTTGGATGGCCGAAAACCTTGATTTTGATAGTCTTGAAGTATAGCCTCAGAAACTTGAGTGGCCACCCAGTTGCAGACTTTGGATTCTGACATAATGAGTCGCCTGGATAAAGTAGACGGGGGCGGCTTAAGCAAATGGTTCAAATAAGATAATCTAATTATCTACAATGGAAAAGCTGCCTTGTGAGGAGCCGAGACCTTGGTACAGCAGTTTAACACATGGCGGGTTACAACTATTGAACCGGCAGGAGTAAGGGCGACTCACGCTAAAAACCAAAATACCTCTTAAGTTTTGCTATAGTGTGGGACAAACAAGTTTTTACCGGAGCAGCTACGTTTGTGGATCTGAGAATATTTCTAAAAAGTAAGGTAATTGCTATACCTAATGGTGGAGCAGGGAGGCAGTGGCAATACGATTCATCAAATGCTCAGACAGATTAAAGTATGATATGCGTAAAACGGGGTCATCACTCCTATTGCTCCATTCTCATGATTAAATTTATAGAATCTACGCATGACACTGGCGATAGAGATGAACCAAAGAAGAATTACCAAAGAACTTGAAAACCCCAACAAACTACGATAGATCTAGGTCAAGGTAGAAGACTTACCTGAGTGATCACTGATGGCGGCAAAGACGTGTGGGTAGCTCCCGATGAAGAAAAAATACTACTACGATCTCAGGAGCGGTCACCGGCAACGAGCAGGTTGCAGCGGTGGCGCAAGGAAGCTTCAGGCTCGAGGAAGAAGAAGCAAGGAGATGGAGTGAAAAAGGGGAAGGAGACCCCCCCCCCCGGTAAATATTTAAAGAGAAGGAGCCTAAAGAGGCAACTGACAAGCGCGACAATCGAGGGAATGCAATAAATTTCGGGAAAAGAAGACGCCTCGATTTTTGGGATAAACAGTCTAGAAGGATTGCAAGACGACGCTTCGAGGATCATGAAGGACAGACGCAAGTGGATGGAAAGCCGCCAAGGGAGGACAAGAAAGATTGACATGAATGAATTCAAACCAATCTGGGGCCTAATGTCGGGGATATAACCCCACGGTGTGACCCGCCCTACTGGGACGGGTCAGTATAATGGCGGCTCTGGAAATATGTTCAAGATGGGCTGCGTGGTGAAGATAAGACAAGTAAGGCGGCTGCTAAGTGGACCGTCGGGCGGCCCAAGCGCGTGGAGACAGCGACTCAAGGCCCATAGGGCAGAAGGTGTCGGAGGATTCCTTGCTTAAGAGGCAAGGCGTGTTAGAGACATGATAGGTTACGAGTCATGATACGACTCGGACTCTGTTGTAAACCCTAGGGTCTTGACCTGTATATAAAGGCAAGCCCCTAGGGCCGAAAGACTCAAGTTATTCCCCCTCGAAAGCTAGGTTAGCGATTCCACACCCTTGTAATCGAGATCACCATCAATATAGACACAAAGCAGGACGTAGGCTATTACCTTCATAGGAGGGGCCGAACCTGGGTAAACTCGCCTCCCGTTCCCGTTTAACCCCTTTAAGTCGCCACCTAGCAGCGATGGCCTCACACCTAAGTCCTTGCATGAGGACATCTGTCGTGACAAAACCACGACAACCGCAGCATTGGAAACCGGTGCGGATGCATGAGTCGGCCACGGCGATGTAAGCCGGCGCGGACGCGCGCGAGTCGGCCGCGACATTGTAAACCGGCGGCGGACGCATAAGTTGGCCGCGGCGTTGAAAACCGATGCAGACGCATGAGTCGACCACGGCATTGTAAGCCAGTGCGAACGCGCGAGGCGGCCGCGACATTGTTGATGTAGACCGGGACGCAGGGGCGATTTGCGTGCGTCCGTAGGGCGGTGCGGGATGGATGGATACTGGCGCATGATGATGTTAGCGCAGGCTCCGTGCGCGCAATATAACGTCACTTTTGTAATGAATAATTATCCTGCATAACATATATTGCAGGGCAGAGTAATTGTCCTCAGACGAATAATATGTACTAAAAATAGATAGGATGAATATCACCTGTGATTTTTGTCGGATGAATGCGGACACCGATGCTGGATAATACTTGAAGTAGTCGAACGACCGCCTAGATGTACTTCCAATGCAATAGTAGCACCCCCACGTGGCCCTTTTTTTAGCTGGCCGCTTTTTCTTATGGGCAGCCGACCCACTCTCTCTTTCCTAGCCGACTCCCACAGCTTTTCTTTCAGCATGGAAAGCCGGCCGTGGCGGGGGAGCGGGAGGAGCCGGCCGAGGCGGCGGGCGCGCGGTGCAGCGAGCGCGGGGGGGCGGGGTGGCACAACGGGCGCGGCTCAAGCGCCGCGGGCGTGGGAGGCGCGGCGGAGCCGGCTGGGGTGCAGCGTAGCGGGCGAGGCGAGGTGGAGGTGTAGCGGGCCAGGCGGAGCCGGCACGAGCATAGCGCAGCTGGAGGGTCGAGGTGCAGGCGGGCCGGCAAGACCAGGCCGCGACGGAGGGCTGGCTCAGGGTGGGTTGACTTGAGGCGAGGCCGGCTTGGTGGGGAGGCCGGCTAGGGGAGCGACGGCAATGAAGGTGCACTACGGTGGCGGAGGCAGGCGCGGCGGGGCCGCGGCAGAGCCGGTCAGCTTGAGGCGAGGCCGGCTATGGATGCGGGCCGGCTAGGCGAGCCACAACAGCGGAGGCTCGCCATTGGCATCCGAGTCTGCGTCCGTGTCTGCTTCCGGGTCGGGGTCGTGATGTTCTGGTCTTTTTTTTAGATGGGACGACTGGTTGCTGCCGGTGCATCATTGTTGATGAAGCGGACATCTACGTATATGCCTGCGCAGGACGTCGCCGTCTCGCCTCCACACATACCCCTTTTTTTTAATTGGACGTGAGCCAGGGCATTTTGGGAGACTTACGTGAGGAACTTTGACTATTTTTTGGGTGCAAGCATCTCGTCTTTGTCCTTTCCATGTAAGTAGTACTAGTACTAATCTGGTGTTTGGGCCTGCAGCCGCAGCGGTTGACCTGATCACTGTAGTTTTCCTTTTTTCTTTTGACTGCTTATCTTGGACGTTGATGTTCGTTGTATTGACGATGGATTACAACAGGGGCCGATATGCAGCCACGCACGCGATGGGGCACCCTGACCGCCAAGTTGCTTTCTTCCTCGTACTTGTCGTTGTTTTAACTACACGTGGGTGGTGGCCTTCGAAATTGCCATAGGACCTTCTGCATTGATCCGGTTGTATGTTTGCTGCCGCCCGATCCTAGATCGGATAGGTTGCCCGAAACCGGATAACCACCGCAAAAACTTTCTTGGTTTCGATCTTGAAATTGGAGTTGATGTAGATCTTCCGCGTTAGCTCTTCCTCCTCCGGCCGATCTCGAGCTTCTCAATCTCTGGAAGCGTTCCATTCAAGAACACGACATCACCCTGTGTGTGGCCCCACGGTGGGCGCCAACTGTTGTGGTTTTGTCACGGCAGATGTCCTCGTGAGAGAACTTAGGTGTGAGGCCGTCGCAACTAGGTGGTAGCTTGAACGGGGTTGGTCGGAATCGGGAGACGTGAGTTTTACCTAGGTTCGGCCCCTCCGATGGAGGTAAAAGCCTATGTCCTGCTTTGTGTGTATTGATGATGATGATGATCTCGATTACAAGGGTGCTCTTTTGCTACCTCTAGTCTCGAGGGTTTCTAATCTGTCTATCTCTAATGACTTAACTTGTCCCTCTTGGGGTGCCCTGTCCCTCCTTATATGAGTTGAAGGGGCAGGCTTACATATAGAGTCCTACTAGGACTAGGACTAGTCTCTCTTGAATCCTAATCCGGGTCTTGCTTCCCTTGTGAGGGAATCTTTCCTCTTCTTGGGCCTTCTCTGTGAGCTGGCCCTCTAGGCCTCTCCATGAGCCGCCTTCCCCCGAGGTGCACACTGGGCCTTAGGCCTTGTCGTCCAGGTTGACCCGGTAAACAAGGTGACCTTACGAGCCACCAAATGATGGGCCGGGTCATACTCCTGGCCAGGTCAAACCGTGACGAATATCCACGACAAAAAGTGTTTGGAAAAGTAGATACGTTGGAGACGTATCCGTGGTGACATCTTGTACGGTCATGGTAACAAGACATGTCAGAGGAAAGTCTGTCATTTACGTCGGTAACAACGTCGGTACCAAGGTCGGGGGACAAATAGAACCATTTTCCTGCTCGTTGAAACGAGGCGGACCAATAGACAAAGTTCTCGTCCACCGGCGGTTACCGGAATGTTAACAACAATAGTAATAGGGTCTTATTGACAAAGTTGTAGATGTTTACCTAAGCACGGAATTACCACTGCTCAGATGAGTTAGATTACAAGAAAGGTTAAACATACCAATGGAAAGGAAAATGTGATTACCATATTAAATAGACCAATGGAAAGGAAAATTTGTATATACACAAGTAGTATGAGCATATCCTTCCTAAGGACAAGAAGAGAATGATATACATGATAGAGCTCCAAGTATGTAACCATTTAGACAAAGGGGCAAGGAATTTATGAGGTTTACCCATACAACGGTGTATGGATAATTGATCAACAAACATTTAACATTATGCCTCCAATGTCCTTTTTGATATTCGAAATACCACAGTCATGCATTCGGGATAGCATTGACATGGTCATTATGTAAAGGCCAGACTTTGGATACACAAGGATCCATCAGGAATAACTTATAAAATAAGTCTTACAATTTCCCCATGGAAGAATCGCTAACCTTACTAAAGAATATACTAGAACAATAGGTTCTACGGCCAGGTGTGCTAGACATGACATCACCTTAGCGGGTTACATAAATACCAATGTTATAATTCTTGGAAAAAGTTCCAACCATCATATCTGCCCGAGATTCAGATCTGATTGGTGTCAGGATACCTCAGACTCAGGATGCCTGAGAAGAAAAGGGTGCAACACAAATTGACAAGATGATGTTGCAAGATTCTCGGGAAATGAACTACGGAAGCAAGCCTTGAATCGTGAGTTGGATTGCAAGACACATGAACACAATGTCAAGACATTTGTGCCCACATGGAAGTTTTTAGAATGTAATGCAATCAAGTTCTAGTTGGAAACCATCATAGAGGATATCAAAGTTCCATGTGTAAGTCTGGATTAGCTCTTTTGAAGGAACTTCTTTTCCTTTAACAAATCAATCAGTGGCTTGGCGTGCTAGGAAATACTTATGGAGTGAAGGTAGCAAATCTATCAAACCATATAATACTTCACACATGCATGATTGATTTGGGATGATCCTAGAGGAAGCAAAACAAAACTTTCTCATATTCACGGCGGCAAAAATGCACGTGAACTTAGAGAAAAAAACACTTCTTTTATCAAACATATTCTTCATGAGCTAGGCACAAAGATAATGCTTTCAAAAGTTTCCAACACTAGCTTAAATGTTCATTATGAACAATGGAGAAGATGAGGATGTGGCCGATGGGCTCAGCAAAAATTCATCGAGATTCCCATAGAGATGGATTTCCACAATTATGTGTGCAAGGTGATAGCATTGGTCAGACCCAATGATATAATGATGTATGCTCGAGGAAAATATCCACAATTTAAACATTGATTGAAAGGTGTGCCCGAAATATGGACTAAGTAGCACGATCAATGTTAGAATGGTGATTCAATAACCAATAGACTAAGAATGAAGCTATCGACCATTAACTTCAAAGCAACATGGTTGCTAGAAGTTTTGAATTCACACATCATAGTTCATTTGTCGGTATTCCGGTTAGAAGCAACACGAGGACCAAGAAACGATTGGTGATGGCGGGAAGCATCACTGCATCAAGAATTCATAAGAGGTGGTGTAATTCGCATGACATCCTTGACATTAGATATGGCAATACGCCAAGGTAGAACAGAACATAAGTTGGATATCAAGGAACTCAAGGTGTAACACAAAACATGAACAAGTTTGTGTTGAAGGGAAGACAATAATGTTGTCGATGATAACACAAATCATCTAGGGGCAAGGATGGTATTTCTCATCATGAATTCGATTGATATGCTGGAAGAGCTCGGAATGTTGATGATGATCACGACACATTTGTCGAGAAGTTTCATGAAGATGTAATCGATCAGCGACGACATCAAGCAAAGGAATGGTGAATCGAAAGGTTGTCAGAACCACAGATAAGATTGCTAGCTCAGAATCGAAATTGCCTTTCAAGACAATCAAAATGATGTTGAAAGCTCGATGTAAGCTTAGTGCACTGTTGGAAGTGTGTTCCGGGGATGAAGGACATAGATAGCATGATCAAGCTTTAACATGACGATGATGATGTATCCAATCAGCTGGGAATGACATGATCGAGTACAAACTCGTAAGCAAAGAAGATTACTAAGATTTGTTGAATTGCAGTGCGGACTCGATTCAATTATCGATGTCGTTGAGTGTCTAACAACTCAGAACCCGAGGAAAATTGGAATCAGTGAAATATCATAGTTGATGAAGAGCTCATAAGAAGTTATATAGTTCCGTGATATTCTCGAGATACCAGGGGTAATACTCGAAGGTAGATCAAAAATAGAGGTTGGGCAGGCGTAATGATCTGTAGAAGACAAGTGCTTTAACTTGTCTAAGAAATGGGATCAAAGAAGAACAATCATGGTCCGAACCACGGTTGCAAAGGACCAAATCAAAATACAAGATGAATTTATAACAAGGGCATAATTATTATTACCAGAAGCTCCCATGATAAGAACCACATCGTGTCCATGGGTATGAACACAAAGTTCAAGGTCGACTCCCACATCTTCAATAACAAATCATTCACTTATCGCTTTCGATGAAGTTGTAGTGTTGAAATTTCATCGTGCAAAACACCAGAAGAGTATGACTCGTGATAACTCTTGGGTTCACACAGATTAGGGAAGGCATAGGTTCAACCCATAGGGGCATCTTAGGAACATATACCACAAACTTCAAGAGTAAATAACACAAGCTCGAAGGTAGAGCATGGTTGACAAAAGCAGATGATACAAATTGTTCAAGGCATTATGTATCATGGGAAGATCTCACAAGAATTTGCATGTGAATGATTCTATCGAATAATAATCCACCAAAGGATCTAGCGGACCACAAATGATCTGATGTCAGTAACGATACTCAACCAAAAGAAGAAAGAATGCAAAGGCATCAAAATTATCTGAATATTTCAAGGCTTAAATACAAAGGAATTAAGATTTTCAAATCCGGGGATCAGAAGAGGATGCTCTGATCGAAAGATATGTAAGTTGAATAGAATCAGAACGACAATCAATCAAGGTTTGATTTGCCGAACACCAGCTCATGTCCGGAGTGACGTCTGAGCTAAAAGGAATAATTCTAATTGCGACTAATGATTGAGAGTATTCACAAACATATCGAATCAAATGCTCAATATGACGATGACAAAGGATGCTAATGAATATTGCTACACATATGGAAGTACCCGTAATGCAGGCAGGCAAGACTCTCCAGAGCAATAGGCTGCTGAGGATTCTCGGAATATAGGAAATGTTTCGGGGTATCTTGTAATAACAAGAGCAATTGGGAATGAATGTATGATCGACAAGTGTATGTAATTATCAATAGGGACTTATCGGTGGTAGGGAATCACAAAGGCGGTGGGCACAAGGGTCTCAGGAAAACATCGAAGAGTATCTTCAGAATCTTCTGGTGAATTCAAGCGGTCAACTCGAATGAAGGGCTCTCCGGGAGGAAGTAGTTACGAGAACCTAAAGTTAGAGTTAGTAAAATATTTTAACCCAAATTGAAGAGAGATCAGAACCCAGAGTAAAGAAGATGAATAAATAACCTAATACCACCCATTTGAGATGTGGGCCCGTAAGCCACACAACAATGTTAGTAAAATAGTTTTTCAAAGACTAGAGTCAACTTGGGCCAAGGAGTTGGAAAGGGGCTTCCTACAGGCAGTTGGCTATGATACCAACTTGTGACGCCCCCACCTTGATCGTACACTAATCATACACGCAAATGCGCACGATCAAGATCAAAGACTCACGGGAAGATATCATAACATGACTCTAGACACAAATTAAAGTCATACAAGCTTTATATTACAAGCCAGGGGCCTCGAGGGCTCGAATACATAAGCTCGAATACGAACGAGTCAGCGGAAGCAACAATATCCGAGTATAGACATAAGTAAACAAGTTTGCCTTAAGAAGGCTAGCACAAACATCAACACGGATTGAAAAGGCAAGGCCTCCTGCCTGGGAGCCTCCTAATACTCGGCGGCCTCCACGCAGTAGTACGCTCCGTCCTGATAGTAGTAGTCGTCGGCGGGATCAGATGGCTCCTGGGTTCCTTCATCTGGTTGTAGCAATCGTAACAAGGGGAAAAGCAGAGCAGAGCAACGGTGAGTACTCATCCAAAGTACTCGCAAGACTTACATCAGATCTATGCTAAGTATGAATCAATATCAAAGGAATGGGGCTATATCTTTGGACTAAACTGCATAAATGCCAGAATAGAAGGGAAGGCCTAGTCCAATCGAAGACTAGCATCTTCAGTGTCTTGCAACTTTAGAAGAGTGTAGATTAGCATATTATAAGTATGTTGTAGTAACGCCCAGAGATCCTTCCTCGACTCCCTTCGAGAAAGCAATGCCGGAGCCATCATATTCATTTCATGTCCCAGTATCCAGTTCTAGTTGTATAGATCGGGATACAACTCTGAGCGTCCGTTACAGTGGACACGGCTATTCGAATAGATATACTTTCCTGCAAGGGTGCACAAAATTACCCAACACGCTTGATTAACTCTGGCCGGACACACTTTCCAGGTCATGCCCGACCTCGGCTGATCAACACGCCGTAGTCCTACCTAGGCTTAACAGAGAGGTCAACACGCCGGTCTAAATCCTAAGTGCCCAGGGGTCATGGGCCCATCACCCTAAGCACTCTTGCACGTTACGAGGATGGCCGGTGTCAGTCCTGGTACCTCTTTAAACAAAGCAGGTGCTTACGCGGGCCACCCGGGCGCGTGCCGCTCAACTGTGACGTCTGAAGAGCTTTCGGGCGAATGTATGATGCAGAGTGCCCATACTTATTCCCGCATGGTGGTCAGTGCGAAAAAGGCCAGAGGCCTACTCAGATCACATATCCAAACCCGTTAGTGTCTTGTAGCACGCGGTGACAATCAATGACCCATGATCCATGGTCCCGTTGCCCGGTCTCGTGGACTTACGGCAAGGGCTAAGAATGTCCGGCCGTCCTGCGTAGTTATCTCGCGGGCACCTTCCTGGTCAACCGGACAACACATCACTCGCGGGTACCCCTCGGAGCCGACCCATCTTTCACATTTCCTCGCGGGTACCCCTCGGGGCCGACCCGTCTTTCTCATGGTTCTGTGGTTAAAGTCAAAGTAACCGTGTGTCCATAACATCAAGGGGGAATCTGAGGAATCACCCTCGATGTATTCCACTTGATGTAACCATCAAGGTGACCTCGGAGGAATCACCCTCGAGGGTTCACACTTGAGGTGTTGCACGGTAGAGTCGTTACCGGGAGTGGGGAAGGAGGAATCACCCTCGATATCCATGCCCGAGTAGATACACTACAGAGTTATCATCAGGAGTGCATTACGAGGTGTCACCCTTGTCACTCGATAGTAGCTCTACAGAGTCATACAACTAAGGGGGATGAAGTGATGTGTCGGGCTTGGCTCATCGATCACGTTGATCGAGTCTTCAATGATGAAGCAGGGGCAACAGGGACAAGGTGAGGGGTCACTGGTGGATCACTAACCAACCTATACTAAGCATATAGGATAGACAGGTAAAGTACAACAACAGGTTACAAAAACAGGTTGTGCATCAGAATAGGAGCTATCAACAACAATAGCAAAATCTAATGCAAGCATGGGAGAGAAGGAATGGACAATATAGGAATGATCAAGGGGTTTTGCTTGCCTGGAAACTCTGCTGCAAGTGGATGGACATCAGCGGTGTAGTCGCACCCGGTAGCAGCGTCAGTATCGGTGTCTACCGGAGAGAAGAGGGGGAAGAAACATTAAATATAAAGCATACAAATGCATCATGATGCATGGCATGGCAATATGCAGTGCTAGGGGTGAACAAACGCACTGCTACGTGTTACAGACGGAGCGAAAAATATCTATGGATATTTCCCGGGTCTTAGGCATTTATCGAACAGACGAACCGGAGGGAAAAGTTCCATGTTCATCATGTTAGAGGCATGTGACAGATGAATGGATTGCATATTTAGATTCGCTATATTTTTCTCGTCAACTTTCATATATAAATTATTTTCATCCGAGTTATGGATTATTTTATATGAATTTTCAAAGTTTTGACAATATTCTTGATTTTCTGGATTATATTTTAATTCGAATTAGAAGTCAAATTTTCTAAGTGTACCCACTGTGTACACAGTCAAAGAGGCTCACATGTGGGGCCAAAGTGGTTGAGTCAGCAGTATAGTCAACATTGACTAGGTCAATGTTGGTTAGTCAAACTTGCAGGTGGGGTCCAGCTGTCAGTGTCACATGTATTTAACATATTTTTAAATTAATCTAGTTAGTGGTGGGGCCCGGTGGACAGTGGGTGTTACTGTAAATTAGCACTAAAAAGGGGGGTTAGCCCCCCACTAATCTGGGCGGCCCCACAGGGCAATGGCCCAGGCCGACCACGGCTTGGCACACACGCGCGGCCGCTCACAGAGGAGCACCGGCGGCCAGCACACATCACGCCGGGGAGGGGGAGCAGGGCACGGCCCCGGGCAAAAGAAGCCTTGGCGGGCGCACGGCCGGGCCAGCTAGCGAGCCACAGTGCGCGGGGCAGCGGCAGCAGCTGGGGACTGCGGCAGCGGGCGGCGCAAGCGGCGGCAGGCGCGGCGAGCGTGTGGCCACGCGCGGGCGGGAGAGAGCGGAGCGCGGCCGGCTGGGGCGCGCACGGCCAAGGCAGAATGGGGTGCGGGTGCGGCCGCACGGAAAGCGAAGCTCCGGTCGAGCTCGGTCGCGGCGGCGTACGGCGTCTACGGCAACGGATTTGGCGGAGGAATAGGGGGATTCGGGGGAGAAGCTCACCAGGAGCTCAATGGCGAGGTCGGGGAGGCCGGGGGTGGCCCAGAGCAAGGGCGGCCGTGGCAGAGAAGATCGGCGATGGCGACGATGGATGGCTTCTGCGGTCGATCCCGTTGGCCTAGCCGAAGGAGTCGACCGTTGAGCAGCTCCTGGACGCAGTGGGGCTCCGAGAGGTGGCCGGTGGACACGTTGGCAACGATGGCGCGACGACGATAACTCGGGAGCGAGCTCAGACCGAGAGAGGGAGATGAGGGGGGACGAAGGGAATGAGGGCTAGGGTTTCATCCACGGGATCGGGGGCGTCTTTATGTGCCTCGGGGGAGCCGGGATGGCCGCCACGCCCTCCCCGTCTCCTATAGCAAGGTTGGGGATGACCCCAGTTGGGTTGGGCCTCCCCTATGCACTTATAGGCACAGCCCAGCAGTAGATAGGTTTTCTTTCCTATTTTCTTTTAAATTTGAATTTGGCTTTGATTTTTAACAAGTGGCAATTTGGCTTGGTTAAACGTGATGACATGGCACCATTAGTGTGAGGTCACTCTAGCATGACACTGGGGGTGTTACAAATCTCCTCCACTACAAGAAATCTCGTCCCGAGATTTAAGAGGTGGGGTAAGGGGGAAAGTTCTGGTTACGAAATTCTAACGAGTCTTCTCGGTCTTGGTTGCTCATCCCGAAGTAGTTGATCCATTACGTTGATGTCTTCAATTCTCTGTTTTAGGTCATCCTGGTGAAGATTTCATCCTTTCTTCGGGATCTTCATCGTCCTACGAATGCGATAAGAGGGAAAACTCCGGAAGCACGTATCTCCACAAAGTTGGGCATCTGACGGTGAACTCAGGGAAGAAGACATGAATTATTTCTTGAGTTGTAACTCAGGGAATTCATTGAGAGCAATATGCTATGGTTCAAAAGTTTCAAACGGGTAGGTAATCGTTCGATGCCTAATCAGAAGGTGAAAGGGTTCAGAGCAACGAAATAAATATTGCATCCGATACTAAATTAGTTGTCGGCAATCTCCTTCTTTTGGTGTATCTTGCATTTTCAGAGAGAAAAGACATTAGAATTGCATCATAAAGTGAAATAAAGCTCTAAATCATTATACATAACAGTAGGGAAACTTGATGCAAAGTGGACGTATCAGGGGCGCGTAGTGGCTCTGGGCCACCCCTGGCCTATGTCGGTGGCCACCGAAAGCTTCATGGTGCAAAACTTCTCTCGTTTGTTTCTTTTTGGATTTTATTAGAACAATAAATTGATTTTCCTTAAAAATCCAAAAACATGCAGAAAACAACAACTGACACCGGGCAATGAATTAATTGGTTAGTCTGGAAAAATGATGAAAATTGGTTGTCCTACAACTATGCTAAAATGATATAAACATTACATTAAAAAATAAAAATTTATAGATATGTTCAAGAGGTGTCAATCTCCTCTCAAAAAATGAACTCAAGAAATTGCACATAGTTTTCTTCTTCGAAAATACATGCGCCTGCTCCAAAAATAAGGTGGCGCCATACCTATATATGACTATAGACGGAATTATAAAGTGGCATTTTGTCTATTTCGTCCATGTTCCTCACATGTCATCATGGGGGGCTTCAAAGTCCTGAAATTATTTCTTGAAGCTCCATCTTCGCTCTTATACTTCTGTTGCCATCTCCATGCTTGATCATATTCGAGTGTGTGACCTACGTGTCCATGCGAGGTCCTTCATTCCTGAATAATACAAATATATCTGACTTAGGCAACATCATATTCTCATAAGCAATTGGAACGTTCCAAGAAACGAAAGTGCATGATATTTGAGTTAGCGTATGCGAGCTCTAGTCATTGATCCTTGTACCTCTGGAACTTGACATGGTATAGTCATGGGTGTTGTTGGAGTAATAGTAGTAGGTACGTACTCATCGAGAGGATAGGGTGTTCTTGCAATTTCTAAAGAAAGAATTCACCATGCTTATAAGGAATACCGCGTCGTTAAAACTTACAACTATTAGTTAGTTAGAGGAAATCCAAACAAAGACCGTGATGCAAGCTACCAAGAAAACTTAGGTCTAGAGTACTTCCGAATAACTTGACAAGTTCACAACCAAAGGATAAACAATGTGAGTAGCGGGGTGGGGTGGGTGGGTGGAGTGAACAGACGAATGACAAATAAATTAGCCGATTGGTGACATTGTGGAAGTGAAGGTTCAACAAAATGCAACTCTTTATGAGCAACACTATGTGGCACGGCACACTAGAAATTCTAATGCACAAGATTAAAAAGACAGAGAGTTACCACTAATCAACATAATAGGCACACAATAAAAATAATCTAAGGGGCATGGAGACGATGACATATGCATGAAGTTTGAGTCCATGGGGATCCTACTTCTTGTTGGAGAGGCTTGGGCACAAAAGTCTCCTCTGCCACAAATTTCTAGCCTTTTTCTCTTTAGATCTCCCAGAATGCGAGTATCATAAGAAATAATATGAAATGGCACAATGGTGTGAGAGGGTTCTAGTATCATATTATGATAGAATATCATAGTGCGTCAAACGAGAAAAGATAATAAGAAATAAAGCCTAGGCACAACTTCATATTGAGATTGTACAAATGAATAAATGAGATGACAATATGATACTAGTGTATGTCTGTATGATACTATGCATTGGGGAGGTAGTATCATAGACAACTATCATATGCATGATACTAACCTATGATACCCCCAATGTGAGAGGTCGTAAGGTTTGTTCCATGGTCAACCATTAAGGGGGGATCTTGAGGTGATCTCTAGCCTTCACAAATTCTTAGGGGGAAATCCAGAAGCTTGGATGACTCCAACCGTCCGAGTCCCGACAACTCCAAGAGTATCAAGCTCAAAGAATTGCACAAAGGGGAACCAATATTTAGCTTGGTTGAATCTAAGATTCAAATTTTACTTCCGCTCACAAAGATTACATGTTCGAAACTTGGGGTGGGGGGATATCAACAATGGAAGTTAGGTCTCGTTGGGTAAGAAATGCGGGCATATATAGCCCCCCCCCCCCCCCCCAAAAAAAAAAATCAGCCTCACGAGATGTCTAACTAGTATATCAGTGTATGGACATGCATAGGATACACAAGCACACATAAGATTGTGTACCATGTAAACTAGAAACATGTTTCTGGCATGCATCACGAGATTACCACTAGGGCACAAATCCACACTGGTACCAGAGTCGTAGGAGCGTGTCGATGCAACTATAGATGTAACCTCTATATCCTATCCAAATTCCTTTCCCTAAAAGAAACCTAGAGAAGTTCAAATTGTTAGTCGCCTATTCACCCTCACCGACCCTTAGTCGACATCTTTGATCTTTCACGAATTGTGACTCTTCCTAGTCCATGTATCATATGGTATCTTATCTACAGATCAAGACGGTAACGTGCTTAGTGTCAAAACAACTATTTCCTGAGCATAACCTTAAAATGATAGTGGTAGATCCGACTGGCTCATCGTCGATCAAACCATGCCCAAGTAGGTCCAATTCCGATATTCTAACACTTCATTTCTTTGGGGTCTACCAAGGCAGGGACAAAGCTAAGATTGGGTAGGACCTAGCCCAGCCCCGGGCCAAACACGATGAACCACGTCGAATAGTAGGAAAAGTTCTACAGTCAACAAAGATTTTGGGACCACGACCCAAGCCAGGCCCTGGTTGCATTGGGCCTCTCTCGCCACTGCCATAGGCATGAATTGTGAACCTGACCCGCGATTCTTGAGATGTTTTGAATTTGTGGCTCAAATATGATTAATTTGATTATTATTATTTTGCCATGTTGAGTCCGTACTTCATTATGGAATTCTTTGCACTTTTCAAATATGTCGGACTTATGCTTGATGAAGGAGATCTATCCATTTCTACTATGTTCATCAATGAAGTTATGAGTACCGATAACCTCCTTTAACAGTCATGCTCATCGTGCCACAAACATCACTATGTGAGTTCAAATGTCTTGCAAGTCACTCGCTATGACCGGTGGAAGGTGTCGTGGTCATTTTTCTGAGCAAGCAAGTCTCGCACATCTCAAATGATTCAAAATCAAACAACTTCAGAACAACCACATCATGGCCATTTTTTTTTCTCTGGTGGAGAGATTGCCTAAAATTGTTGCCTCGGTTTTTGTCATGGCCTCTTGTCACTTACAAAATGGTGCACCATTTTTCTTTGGAAAGATGCCTAGTTGTGTTCAGCTCTGATTTCGTCACCTACTAGTAGTAACATATGCTAAATCTAAGAACATATCACTATTACATGATGTTTGGTGGATCTCTAAGAACATATCACTATTACATGATGTTTGGTGGATCTCTTTCACCTTCCTTTACTAGTTCAGGCCTTCGAAGAGTTGCGACAATTTCACCAATCACCATCTCTTGCAGATGCAGAACTTATCGTAGGACCATGATTCATGGACTCCTCCATGAGGGCCTTCTTATTATGTCTCAAAAGCATATCAGATTTCAGTGGACAGCCCAAACTCACTGCACTTTTCAAATGGTTGTGACACTCCATTTGTCAGAAGGAACACATGGTGTTCTTTTGGCCGATTCTTCAAAATGAACTCGATACTAGGGCTATGATTCAGAGGACAATTTTTTTGCTTGCCACATTACACGTGTCGTGTGGGGATAGAGTGCCGGAGACAAAAAAAAACACTTTCAAAGATTGCAAGTTCGTTGTGGCCTGTTGGAAAAAAACACAACGAACCACAATCATTAGTATTCTAAAGAAAAAACACAATAATTACGATATAATTTAATACTAGCTCGGTCGGGAAGTGCATACAGTTTTCAATCGGAGGTAAGAGACACGAGGTTCGCATCACACCACTTGTTCTCATCTCGTTTTTTCTGGAAAAAAGAACAATTGGTTCTTGTGTTAAAATAAAATTCTACAAATGAATTCTTCGACTATATTGTTTTTATAGGTGGAAGATACCACCAGATACAACATCGTTCTGTCCTTCTCTAAGTAACTTTTGTGATATGATAGTATACACTAAAAACACAATACAACATCTATGTTACAACCTATGAGCAGTAAAGTCCTGTTGAGCTCTCAAAATTAGCAGCAGCTAAAGGCAGCTTCATCATTTTTCAATCTGATCTCGGAAGCAGGATGAGGCTGTTTCAGCACTGACATGAAGCTTCTTGTTGCTTTGCTGATTATACCAATCAACCTAGAGAGAAAGGTTTCTTGTCACCCTATATTAAATGCTGTGTATCTTCGAGCTCGACCTCGCCACCTCCTTTCCATTCTTTCCCACCTTCAAACATTATCTCAATCTGCTCCAGAGTTTTCCCTTTAGTTTCTGGCACGCAGAAGTACACAAACACAACAGAGACGGTCGATATCGCTGCAAAGACGAAGAACATTCCCGCCACGGATATAGCGCGGGCCATGGAGAGGAATGACATGGAAACCAAACCACTGCCCACTCTACCACCTACTTGACCAAGTGCTGATGCCTGAGCTCGCAATCGTATGGGAAATATCTCTGAAGACAAGACCCAACATATCGGTCCCATCCCGATCGAAAAGAATGCCACATTCCCACAAACTGCAAAGATTGCCATATCAATCCCAACACTTGGAGAAATAAGCCCCACAGCATGCTTTCGCAACATAAGCGCAATCCCCAATGCAAATAAGCAGACGGTCATGCCAATGGTGCTGACATATAGAAGCGGTTTGCGCCCAACTTTATCAATGAGGAAAATAGCAACCAGTATGAAAACCGTTTTGGTAAACCCAACAGCAACTGTTGCTGCAAGAAGCTCCTGGTCAGACTTGATTCCAGCATCCCTGAAAATTGTTGGGCTGTAATAGACAGTAGCATCGATTCCAGTGATCTGTTGGAACAACTGAATACCACAGCCAGCATATAGCATCCGGCGAACAGCAGGGGAAGGGTTCAGTAGCTCCCTCCACACCGCCTTGTCCTCAGAATTAACCGACTTCATGATATTTGCAGCTTCCTCAATCTCAGCTAGCCTTTCTTCAACCTCTGCTTCCGATTCACTTATCTGCAGCAACACTGCCCTTGCTTCTGGAACTCTCTTCTCCATCATCAGCCACCTAGGGGACTCCGGGATCACAAAAAGCGCGACACCAATGAAGACAGACGGGAGGATACCGACACCAAGCATAACCCTCCAACTGATGTGCTCTGATAGGCCTGAGAAAGCATAATTGGAAACGTAGCCGAGGAGGATCCCCAAATTGATGCAGATCTCAGGGAGGGACGTGAGAGTCCCACGGGCAGCCGCGGGGGAGATCTCGGCAATGTAGACAGCCAATATCATGGCGCCGAAGCCGATGCCCACCCCGGCGAGAAGCCTCCCTATCATGAGCACAGTGAATGAAGGAGCGAATGTCATGATGGCTGCACCGGTCTGGAAGATGATGGCACCAAGGCCCATTGTCCATTTCCTGCCGATGGCATCGGATGTTCTTCCTCCTGACAGGCTTCCCAAGAGTGAAATCACACTAAGGCAGCCAACTAGGATCTCTTCCTGAAACTCAGTAATGTGGAGGTCTTTCTGGATGTAGATGATTGCGCCACTCATGACACCAACATCTGCAGATGGCAGCATGAGTCTTGGGGTTAAAAAATGTGTTAAGACAACAATGGAACATCAATCCCTTAGAAGGTCGATCTTTCAAAAATAATAATCCCTTAGAAGGTCAATAGCACGGCAGCGACAAAAACTAACTCAGTCATGTTTCTTATGCTGATTTTCACGCTCAGGAAAGCAGGGATGAACATCTCAGTTGTAAAGCATCTACATAAGCAAATAACTGCAGGTTGCATCAAGATAAAATCGTATTGACTTCAGGTTGCAGTTCCGAAATTCTCTCTTCAGTCTGTTATGCTGTTGAGAACAAAATCAAGATTCACCCGTGAAGGGATGAAAAAGCGTAGCATCAGTATTCAGTAGTTGCAAATCTCTATCGCTGTGAAAAGCATGTCACGAACTCACGATTCCAATCACGGGGGCGCACCACAACAAGCCGTTTCAACTCGTGGACTCGGATCCCAGAGGTCGGGCACGCACCGGCCGCGGCATCGCGAGGACTCACCGTAGCCGAGGAGGATGGCGTTAAGCGAGGCGAGGATGGCGCAGGAGTACACGAACCACTCCTTGCTCCTCCTCTCGGACGCCGAGGGCCTCCTTCGGCTTACCGCCGCCAACCCCGCCGCGTCCAGCTCCGGCCCGTCGGTCGGATCGAGGGCCGCGTACCTGCTCCCCCTGCCATCGGCGACCGCGCCCGCCATCGCCTCGCTCCGCGCTTCCGGCGACGCGGTGACGCTGCTCCAGCCGCGGAATGGCGTCCAATTTGGATGTCATTAACGGCGAGCGAGGAAGGTGTGGGGGGGATGTCGACGTGTTTTCGCTTCGCCGTTTGCGTGCCTCTTTCATACTGGTCTGGTGCTGGTCATGGTCATGTACGTACGTACTCGGTTTTGACATGGAAAATTGTGGAAGGTGGACTTGGACCCGCTCTTGCCGGCGAACACGAGTGAGACGCCGACAGTTTTTTCTGGCATCGCATTGCGGAGGAGTAATTTACACGTACGGAGTAGAAGTGTAGAACTAGTAGTACAGTACCAATTATCTGGCAGTGTTTACGATTGTTTGACCGTGGAAAATCTCAAGAATTTTCAAATGGTAAGGCCAGATTGCGGGTGAAAAATCTGCAAGGTCAGAATCAGATAGAGCTCTACTAGTTTCAAATTTCAATGCAGATGCCACTTTTCTACAAGTTCAAGCAAACTCCATGGTGGTTTGGACTAACCAATCCTCTAGTACTACTACAAACCAAACGATCCATCTCAGAAAGTTCCCAGCTACTGCATGACAGCAGTAGCTGTCCCCTCCTCCGTCGTCGTCGTCAGAGGCTTCCACACCCACCAACCTCAAGCTGCCAAACACGACATTCTACTTCGATCCTCAATACAACAGTTTCTAGCTAAGCTACAGCAACGCCGCGCGCGTGCTTTGCGTCCGGCCGATGATCGCGTGAGAGCATTTGAATGCAAAGAAGGTTGCGAAAACTAAGGTTGGATCCCTGGAGAAACATAGATAGATAGTAAGTATATACATAGAAGAAGGGAAGATGACCGACCGTAGCCGAGGAGGATGGCGTTGAGGGAGGCGAAGAGCGCGCAGGTGAAGACGTACCGCTCGGCCGTCTTCCGCCGCCGGCTCCCAGCCTCGGCCCTGCGCGCCCACTCCGCCTCGTCCAGCTCCTCCTCCTCCGGCTCCACCCTCCGGTACTCGCCGCCGCCCTTCGCCTTCGCCGGCTCCATCATCCCCGTCATCTCCGATGCTGCTGCGCTCAAGGGCTAGTCTACAACCGGCCACTGTGATGCTGCATGCCTTCAATCAGATCTAGCGCAGCGCAGGGGCTCGGGCGATTCAACTCCTGCCTTCTCTTGCTTCGGCTTGGGGTCTATGCAGTACTAGTAGTATGCTTTGTTTTGTTATATGCACACGACCGCTGCGATTGGTCTACTCTTTGGTCTCCCCGCCCCCCTCCCACGTTCACGGCACGGCAGGACCGCAGGAGCTTGCTGTTTTCTATGGTGCAAGTGGCACGCAAGAAGGGAAGGCAGGGCATCACTGTCAAGATTCCGGTCTTGTGTTTAAAGAGGTTTTAGAATTCCAGATCCATTCCGGTTGCGCGTGAGGATGCTCTAGACTAATACCAAGTGGTGCAAAGGAACCGGAGGCCAACGACCTTTTCTAACTCGAGTAGTCCGGATTTCAGAAGATTGATACCAGTTCACAAGTAGTCCATCCTTGCGTTCCATTTGAAGGGTCAAACTGAACTCCAAAAAACGTCTTACGTTTGATACAGAGGTGGTACACTACAAGCATCAAACAAGGGAAAGCGTTTTTTCAGAACTCCTTGTCCCGGTAGCGGTATGCTCTGCGCTCCTGATGGCCCTTGCTGGTCGACCGGAATTTGAGGATCTTGTGAACGCTCGCGAGATGTTTCACCTCCTTGGATGGTGCTTCCTTGATGTTTCTGCCCTGCTTGTCCTTGTTTTCTTTGGGAGGTGCCGGCTCTTCATGGCCGGGCTTTGGTGGAGCATCTGAGAAGGAAGGAACACATTTAAAACAGCAAACGCACCCACTGTAAAAATCGCACGAGGGTGAGCGGAAGGAGTAGCAAGATTCCTCATGAATGGCATTGTTACCCTGCCTCCCCGACAAGTTAGATTATTACATGCTATGTGTGAACAAGGTGCCATCTCATACGAAAGAAGCATGGAAATCTTAAGCAAACAGCATCAGCGTATTCACAGGTATCAGGTTAATGTACGAAACTCGGTCATGGGATTTAACAGGACGTGTGAAATGTTTGCTGCAAACAAAGGGGCTGCAGAGGGATGCAAACACTTACCAGTTTCTGAATATAAATAGCATGTTCCAACCGTTTCTTCGTATTCTCCAATCTGCCATGAAACAAGGCATCAGCTACCAGCTCACTCAGCAACTAGGTTAATAACTAGAAGCCCTAAAGTACAGATTCCAATATTTTAAACAGCAGATGAAGGAAAAGGGAAGGAAAACTAATGAAGTTTACTGGTACAGGTAACATCAGCTAGCACAGTGCTAGTTAGTGCTAAAGCTATCACAAATAATTAAGGAGTTCACGTTTACCTTAGTTCCATCTATTATTCACTATAACAGACACAAAGAACAGCTCACAAAATTTTCTCAATAAATTCTCCAGACAGTCCTGTTATGAAAAGGTTTTAACATATCCGGATAAATGGGTGTATCCAGATAGATCGTTCTAAAATATTAACCCCAAGTAAAGTTCCTTTTTGGAGACGATCAAATTTTATTCATTAATTAAACTAATTACATCAGCACCCAAAGTAAAGTTCTAACAGTGATACATTAGTTGTACATTCATACAGTTATAAAGGATCTACACCCCTACCAACAAATTCACTCCTTGTCTCAAAGGTATGGTTTATTATAGATGGCAGCCATATGAAACATCAGTGCCAAAAGTTCAATAAAATAAACTTCAAACAACCATAGAATACTGCCCCTTAACTCTCCGCCAAAAAAAAAAATAATAATGCCCCTTAACTTGGCAAGTAAAGGTCTTCAAAACCGAACATAACATGAATAATACTCACCATCTTCAGGCCATCACCTACTACCAAGGTAGGAGTCAATGTATCCAAACCCTGAAAAAGAAGATTACAAATAACTTAGCGAACTAAACATAAAGGTGGTAAGGAAAATTATAAGGTAGCTCATATAAGCCAGCAAGATAATCACTAAACGCATAATAGTACCCAGATTTTCGCCGTGGAATCTACGAAACAGGCAGAGACACAACCTGAACAGGAATTTGTATCTGCTAACAGTATCCATTGACTATGGCAACCTAAAAACAAATCTGAAGGAAAGTTGCTCCAAACACAAGAAACATATATCGCCCTTTCATGTAAGAAGTGGCACATGCTAATGGCAAGAACTCTCTTAGATAATCAGCACATAACCTACTACTTCATCTTAGTGCAAACAATAAAATAATTTGCTCTGGACTCTATTGGCCATTTAAACATTTATGATAAAATCAAAGCTAAAGTGATCTCTTTCTTGATATATATCAATAACACAGAGATGGCAAAAGTGCTTAAGGAAAATTCAGACACCACATCTTCTTAATTACATTTACAACAGAGCCTAATGTCCTTTTGCACCAGTAAGCTGTAGACTGGGAGATGAAACCAACTCACAGAGAGTATATAAGGGGCATTTGGTTGTATGCAGGAATAATGAACATCATCGAACTCTAGCAAGACATACTCTTCTTCTTCCTCCTCCTCCTCCTCAGCAATTTGTTTATCTTTCTCAGCTTCCTTTTCCATCCCAACAAGAATTTGCACTTATATAGCAGTAAATCCTGCACTTCACCAACCAGATTACCTACAGAGTTCAGAAGCAAGAACTGAATGCACAAGATACAACTATCCAGGAAATGTTTGCAGAAGGCAAAATACACAACTAGCATTGTCTGGCAAAAAAGTAAGTCCTTTCAGTCCCTTTGTATTTTGTGCTAAACAGCTAGTAGAAATTTAATTAAGTTACCAAAGATTGGGACTACAGACGGTACAACATCTTTTAAGGGAGAGTGGTTTTTTTTTTGCACCAAATACTCTCATGTCAAATAACCTAAACTGCCCACAATGTATTTCACCTCAGCACACAGGTTGCCAGTCAGAGATGGAGCCCTCTCTCTATTTGTTAGCTTCCATTCGCCAAACAATTGCATCGAAATCTTCTGTGCTTAATACAAAAATGGATCGATTGATCCGAGAGCAAGATTATAAATTATAAAGCTCATCGGCTGATCCAACTACAAAGGCTACAGTAGACAACAAGTGCACAACTATCTTTACTGTCTACAAATAAAGCTGCCTCCTTGAGAATCGTACGCCGAAATCAACTTGCGATTCTTACATGATCAAAATTAAAAGCACCTAAAACAACTTACACATGAACACCGTCAAAATCGATGAGCACGTCTACAATTGTGACACAAAGAACACCAGTTCCCAGCATAACGGTACTGAACATCAGCGGCTGGACGAAGACAGCCTCCGAAGCAATAGAATATACAGGAACAAAAGAAAGAGAGAAAAATGAATGAAGCCTTACCTTGTGGTGGCGGTGGCGGTGGAGGCGCGGGTGGTGGCCGCCGCCGCTTCTCAGATGAAGGGAGGCGTCGAGGAGGGGGGCTGGGCGGCGGCGCGGATTCAGTTGAGGGGCGAGTAGGGGGTTCTTGGAGTTGGCGCGGTTCCAGGGGAGGAGCGCGTTGGCGCAGACGGCGACCGGCGAGTCCTCGGAGGGCGGCGGCGGCAGAGCCCACGGCGCGAACTAGAGTCGCAGAGGACGCCGTGGTTGGGCTGCCATGGGCTGGATTGGCGCACGAAGGTTATACAGGACCTGGCTATGTGTACTTTAGGTAGGTCCTTTGACACCTGAAACGGGCACGTTTTCTCAAAAAATAAAAATAAAACTGGAACGGGTGCCAACGCATCAGCCACACGAAAAACGAAATGATAAATCCGAACGTCCGGGATTTAAGCATTCATCATCAACTGATAACATTAGTTGACACGAGGTGGCAAGTTTAATACACAGGAGGTGACAACTTTAATTGACAAACATGACAGTTTTTTAAACTGAGACAAAGTTGGCATGTCTTAACAATTAAAATTGCCACCTCCTGTCAACTAAAATTGCTATCAAAAAACGTTCGGAATGAAATGTAAAATCCGAACGTTCGGGATTTATTGGGGTCAAAAAAACGTGTTTTATTTTTATTTTTATTTTGACAATAAAACCTGTTTTAGCTACCAGCGCGTAATAGCACCAGCTAGCATTGCCAAAAAAAATCAATTCAAACACAAATAGATAAGAAGAGGAACAAAAACAATTAATTATAATCTATTCCGAAATAAGTGTCCTGGTTTTAGTTAGGAGTATGAAATAGTAGCTTTTCTTCTTGCGCGACTATTTATCGTGGGATTTCTTATTTTCATATCTCATCATGTATATAGATCTGAAATTTTATGCCATGGTAAATACATCTTGTTAGATATATTTCATATTTTTTTCGTAAAAACTTGATAGCACCGATTGACTTTAGGGTGTGTTTTTTCGTTTTTCCATGTCACAAGGGTGTGTTTCTATACACAATATACTGACGAGGAAGGTGGTGTTGTACATAATAAATGCAGTGGCAGACCCAAAAATAAAATGAAGGGTGTGCACACTTCAGAAAAATTTAGGCCTATTTTCATTGGCTTGGACGGGCCTTAAAAATCAGAAAATTATTACATGGTAAAAAAGCATTTTCCAAAAATTCTGGGTGTGCCATGGCACACCCTCTAGATACGCCACAGAAGTATCTCGTCACCGGCAAGTCTTTTTTACTCATTTCGTAATACAATATCCACGTGACTAAACTCATTAGTCACATGCTCGCAAGCTACTTTGGATATCGTGTTACCGAGAGGGCCCAGAGGTATCTCTCCGTCATACGGAGTGACAAATTCCAGTCTCAATCCATGCAACCCAACAAACACTTTCCGAGATACCTGTAGAGCACCTTTGTGATCACCCAATTGTGAAGTGACGTTTGATGCACACAAATTTTTCTTTCGGTATTAGGGAGTGGCACGATCTCATGGTCTAAGGAACAAATACTTGACATGAAGAAAGTTGTAGTAATTAAACTAAGTGATACTATCATATGCTAAGCTTACGGTTGGGTATGTCCATCACATCATTCTCCTAATGATGTGATCTCGTTATCAAATGACAACTCATGTCTATGGTCAGAAAACCTTAACCATCTCAATGAACTAGTCAAGTAGAGGCTTACAAGGGACACGGTATTTGTTTATGCATCCACACATGTATTTAGTTTCCGGCCAATACAATACTAGGATGGATAATAAACATTTATCATGAGCAAGGAAATATGATAATAACATCTTTACTATTGCCTCTAGGGCATATTTCCAACACTCGACACTCTAGCAGTGACATCAGTATCATCTGTTGCCCCAATGCAATCCTGAAAATGGCATTGCAAGATGTTATTATGGCTATAGCATAAGAATACAAGCATGTCAAGGCATGAACTACATACTGTTAGTGCTCACCTTGAAATGCGGATACCATCTTGGGCTAGTGCAAATCATGCTAGAAGTCCGGCCGGTTAGTGACCTGATTATCTCTATTTTGAGCTCACCACAACATACAACACTTAATTGAAATACATCAAAATTGTCTCCAATGATCTCCTGAACGTGTTGTGGATCACCCTGAACCTTTGGATATGACCTACAACATGGAGAAACATGAAAACTTGCTCTTCAACAGTGGTGTGGATACTATCTTCTAGCAACCCCCTAGTCCTGAACGTTTGCACAAGCCTGGCAAAAGGTGATCTTTTCATTCAGAGCATCCACAGAGCCTATGTATTGTTGTAGTTGTAGATGTAGTTCAGATTCGATATCCTCTCCTGATCCCCGATTAACAATGGACCATATCGGATGGCAAGGTTGTCACTTTGACGAACAACTCTCTTATGGACCAACAGGACCAAGGCCTGAATCACAACTATCAGTGATGCTGCATGAACTACAAGGTTCATCCGTTCGTCCACAACCTAGGCAACATCTAGGGTGCGGTCAGCAATAACGCAATCGATCCTACACTGTCCTAACGAACGACCTACCAGAGGAAGGGGGGTGTATGCTACTTATCAGTTTGTGTGGGTGTGGAGGGGAGAGGATGGCTGAGACAAGTATGGCCAGACGAAGTCGAAAAAGAGCTAATTTTTTTTAAATAATACATTTTTTTTAATAAATTTGAAAAATAATACACGGTTTGAGTTATTTTCAAAAATAATACACCGTCGGCCTAGCCTAGACCGACTGGAGCGTGTCGTCCTCCTCAAGGCCGACTAGCCCTTGTCGTCCTATAAGGAGCCGACAAGTGTCAACTATGCCGCGTGGCAGCCGACCATTGGCCGGGCCGTGTCACTCGGCCAGGCAGGCAATGAATTGGCCTCGCACAGGCCGACAGGCGCCTGTCGGCTCTCCAGTGGCCGAGTGTCCTCCAGTCGGCCCCGCCGAGGCCGACAGGGAGCAGATAAGGCCGCAGCTTCCTTCTTCCTTCCTCCCTCCTTCCTTCTTCCACCTTTCTTCTTTTCTACTCTTCTAACCCGAAACTACACCGAATTAATGCCCATTTTCTAGCCGATTTCTTCCCCGTTTTCCACCGTAGTTGCATTGTAGAGGGTAGGAGGAGGCAAGGAAGACCTTGATCTCGCGATGGGATAGCTCGTGGTGGTTCTGGTGAGCATTTTTTAAGAGGTGGTGGAGGTGAAGGTGGTGGAGGTGGAGGTGGTGGAGGAGGGGGTGCTGCACGTGGAGGTGGTGGTGGTGCTCTCCGGTGATTGAGGGCCGTCGTTCGTCGTTTCTTCGCACGCTTGAAGGGTATAATACAAGTTACATTTTGTGTGTCATATTACTTGTGCGATTTTCTAGTTGGTTCGGTAATATATCTTAACATATTTAGTTGGTCCGATAATATTTTGTTGTCAAGTATTTACGTGTCCGTTAATATTTAGGCGTCCGGTAATATATAGTTGTCTGTTAATATTTAGGTGTCCGGTAATATTTAGGTGACCGGTAATATATAGGCACCCGGTAATGTAGAGTTGTCCGTTAATATTTAGGTGTCCGGTAATATTTAGGCGTCCGATAATATATAGTTGTCTTTTAATATTTAGGTGTCCGGTAATATTTAGGTGACCGGTAATACGTAGGCGTCCGGTAATGTAGAGTTGTCCATTAATATTTAGGTGACCGGTAATATTCCGGAATATTTTTAGATGTCTGATATTTCAGTTTATGAATATTTTTAAGTGCACCGATAATATCCCATAATATATTATAAGTTTGACTTGCTGCTTAATAGTTCTCCATGTTGAATATTTTAGGTCGGCAGATATGTTAGATGTAGTGAAGTTCACTTTTTTCTACGGTCATGGTACTGTCCAAACAAATCAGTTGGGAGTTGATCTTAGTGAGTTCGAGAACATAGTGGTGCCAATTAGTGCCCCTCAAACATGGTCTGTTAGTCAGTTGACAGAGTGGTTGACAAGATGTTTAGGGTATAATACTGAAACTCACACCGTCGGTGTTCATGCATTGTGGAGCCGGTCAAGTTCGAACATTTTCTTTTATTTGAGGCCAATCGAGCGGGACTCTCAGTGGGTGCGCTGGTTGCAAGGATGTGCAAAAAGGATAGTAAATCCTTGCGCCTTAGTGCTTCCTGTCCTGAAGGAGGTCAGTGCCCCTGAAGGCGAGGGTGGTTATGATCCTGGCCAGAGCAGTGCAGGGATACATTTATCTATGTTAGATGTTCCGTCAAATGCTGGATATGATGGCCACGAATCAGGGCAGAGTAGTCAGGTAGAAGGAGGAAATGCTGATGGTTATGACGTTGGTCAGGCTGATGCTGACGAGGTAGATGGCCAAATGCAAAACCTGATGGAAGATGAAGATACAGATGTTGATATTGGTCATGCTGATAATTCGGACGAGTCGGATGAAGATGAGAACGTAGAGGTGGTGCCTAATCCTGCAGCATGGAATCATGACTTCTCATCTGCAATGACCGTGAATGATGGCCATGATTCTGCCTGGCAATATCACCAGAACAACATTGCGATGGGTGGTATGTGTTGGGGAACGGAGCATGAATTTCAAAAAATTTCCTACGCTCACGCAAGATCTATCCATGGAGATGTATCGCTACGAGAGGGGAGAGTGTGTCTACGTACCCTCGTAGACCGTTAGCGGAAGCGTCTCACAACGCGGTTGATGTAGTCGAACAATCCTTCGAGCTCCACCGATCAAGTACCGAACGTACGGCACCTCCGAGTTCTACACACGTGCAACTCGGTGACGTTCCTCGCCTTCTTGATCCAGCAAGACGTCGAGGTAGTAGATGAGTTCCGTCAGCACGACGGCGTGGCGACGGTGACGGTGAAGTGATTCCGGCAGGGCTTCGCCTAAGCTCTCCGAAAATATGACCGAGGTGGAAAACGGAGATCGGGGCACCGCACACGGCTATGGGACAATTGTGTGCTTTGGGGTGCCCCCTTGCCCCCGTATATAAAGGATGAGAGGGAGGAGGCCGGCCCCCTAGGGGTGCGCCAAGTGTGGGGAGTCCTACTAGGACTCCTTAGTCCTAGTAGGATTCCACCTCCCATACGGAGTAGGAAAGAGGGAAGGGAGAGGGAAAGGAAAGAGGGGGCTGCGCCCCCTCCCCTAGTCCAATTCGGTTTGGGCAAGGGGGGGCGCGAGCCTCCTCACGTGGCCTGCCTCTCCTTTTCCCGTATGGCCCAATAAGGCCCATTACTTCTCCCGGTGAATTCCCGTAACTCCCCGGTACTTCGAAAAATACCCGAATCACTCGGAACCTTTCCGACGTCCGAATATAGCCTTCCAATATATGAATCTTTACCTCTCGACCATTTCGAGACTCCTCGTCATGTCCGTGATCTCATCCGGGACTCCGAACAAACTTCGGCCACCAATCACATAACTCATATAATACTAAATCGTCATCGAACCTTAAGTGTGCGGACCCTACGGGTTCGGGAATGATGTAGACATGACCGAGACGACTCTCCGGTCAATAACCAACAGCGGAACCTGGATGCTCATATTGGTTCCTACATATTCCACGAAGATCTTTATCGGTGAACCTCATATGTCAACATACGTTGTTCCCTTTGTCTGGCGGTATGTTACTTGCCCGAGATTCGATCGTCGGTATCCAATACCTAGTTCAATCTCGTTACCGGCAAGTCTCTTTACTCGTTCCGTAATACGTCATCTTGTAACTAACTCTTTAGTCACGGTGCTTGCAAGGCTTCTGTGATGTTGTATTACCGAGAGGGCCCAGAGATACCTCTCTGATAGTCGGAGTGACAAATTCCAATCTCGATCCATGCCAACTCAACAAACACTTTCGGAGATACCTGTAGTGCACCTTTATAATCACCCAGTTATGTTGTGACGTTTGATACACCCAAAGTATTCCTACGGTATCCGGGAGTTGCATGATCTCATGGTCAGAGGAACGTGTATTTGACATAGTGAAAGCAATAGCAATAAACTGAACGATCATTTGCTATGCTAACGGTTGGGTCAAGTCCATCACATCATTCTCCTAATGATGTGATCCCATTATCAAATGACAACTCATGTCCATGGTCAGGAAATCTTGACCATCTTTTGATCAACGAGCTAGTCTAGTAGAGGCTTACTAGGGACACAGTATTTGTTTATCTATTCACACATGTATTTAGTTTCCGGTCAATACAATTCTAGTATGAATAATAAACTATTATCATGAACGGGGAAATATGATAATAACTCATTTATTATTGCCTCTAGGGCATATTTCCAACAGTATGTACCCCAACAAGGAAGCTCTGAAGGATGCAACCACTCAGTGGGCAATGTCCACGCAAAGGGTTTTGAGAGCTGCCGTGTCTAGTCAGAAATTTTTTACAATGGTATGCAAGAACGATGATTGTCCCGCGAGGGTGAATGGCTATCTCCCAAAGTATGGCACAAGTTGGGTGATCAGTGACTTCGTACAGCACACATGTGTTATTCCGTATATCCCTCAAGATCATGGTAACCTTTCGTCCACGCTTATTGCTCGATTGCTTTACAGCGAGATAGTGGAGAGCAAAGCGATGGAAGTGAAGGCTATCCAGACAAAAGTCTTTGTCGGGTTCAATTACAGAATTTCTTATGGCAAGGCTTGGAGGGCTAAGCACATGGCGCTTGAGAAGAGATTTGGTTCGTATTTCGATGCATATGACTGTGTTGTCCGTATCCTCCGCACACTGCAGTACCGGAATCCAGGCACCTATGTTGACATCCAAGACTTGGTCATGCCGGAGTTCCCAACTGTGATGGTGCTGCATCGATTGTTCTTCTCTTTCGGTGTATGCATCGAAGCTTTCAGTCATTGTAGACCGGTGATATGTGTAGATGGCACATTTCTCACTGGCAAGTACAAGGGTCAGATCCTCACCGCCATTGGTCAAGACGGTCAAAATCAAGTAGTCCCACTAGCATTTGCTTTTGTGGAGAGCGAGAATATTGAAAGTTGGACTTGGTTCTTCAGGCAACTGAAAATAGCAGTTGTGAAGGATAAGCCGAATGTGTGCATCCTTCATGACAGGCATGCAGGTATACTGAGTGCGATAAGGACACTGACAAACCCTGGGCCTGATGAGCCAACTCCATGGCAGGACCTGCAGAGCCGTTGGTGCATGCGTCACCTGGGGGCCAATTTCTTCTCGCAGTTCAGAAATAAGAACCTTATGAATCTATTCAAAAAACTCTGCAAGCAGAACCAGGAATGGAAGTACATGAAGATACGTGAGAGACTTAATGTGTGCACTCTGAGACATGTTAGGGACAGGAAAGCTGCAAGGGATGCAGCTGTGAGGGCACATGTAGAAGCAGTAGCTGCACAGTTAGCAACAGGACCAGCGACCGAGGAGGAAGAACCTGTTGGGCTTTGTGATTTGCCAGGATTTGACCCACCTGGTACTAGGAGAAGGCTTGGCAGGACGATTAAAACATTTGAGCAATGGATAGAGCATGAGCCTCTGGAGAGGTGGTCTTTGCTGCATGACACACATGGTGCAAGGTATGGTGTCATGACTACCAACCTAGCTGAAACTTATAACTTTGTCCTCAGAGGAAACCGTGCTTTGCCACTGACATCAATCGTTGAGGGTATTTTCTATGGCACGGTGAAGTATTTTAGAGATAGACGTCAAGCAGCAGAGTTGCATATCACAAACAACCCGAACACACGTTATTGTGAAAGGGTTATGAAGTACATGAATGATAAGATGCGAAAAGCTAGGACTCACACTGTAGTCCCCATCGGAAATCAAGAAAGAAGGTTTGAGGTCCGATTAGCTAACAACAAATTCGGATGTAAAAATCAGGTGTTGACGCATGAGGTGAAAATTGGCAATGAAGTCAGGCCAACGTGTGAGTGCACATGCAACAAACCGAAGTTGCTTCATCTACCTTGCTCTCATGTACTTGCTGCTTGCGGGCAACTAGGACTTGACGCAATCTCTTTCGTGTCTCCATATTTCCTGAAAGAGTCTGTGGTCAATACCTGGACAGGTGAGTTGCAGGGATTTCAATCAATGGGTAACTTCACCACTGTTAACCCTGTTGAAAGGCGGTACATTCCGGACCCACGGAATATGCGTACAAGCAGAGGCAGACGTCAGTCTCTGCGCATCCGGAATGATATGGATGAATCTGAAGCCGGAGGGCCAACTATTCAATGCATTCTATGCAATGAATTTGACCACAGGGACACTAATTGTCCCACCTTCGTGACTGGGCGTGGACGAGGAAACCGGGGACGAAGAGGAAGAAGAGGGAGAGGAGGGAGAGGAAGAAACTAAGTGTGGCACTCTGTTTAATTCTGTATTAAGTGTGGCACTCTGTTTAATTCTGTATTAAGTGTGGCACTCTGTTTAATTTGTATTAAGTGTGGCACTTTGTTTAAATTTGTATGGTGCGTGCAACTGTGTTTTCATAAGTGCAGGAATGGAGGATGAACGCCCTCCATTGATTGATCCTCTCATTGATAGTGGCCATCGTGCTACGATGTTAGATGAACGCCCTCTGTTACCCCTAGTCACTCGCACTCCTAAGCATGACTGGAGGATACACCCGGATTGGACTGAGAGGTACGAGTTTTATTAATTTTGTTCTTTATTAGGTGTTTTTTCCGATAACAACTCGTTGAACCTTTGTGCTTTGTTATACGCAGGTTGAAATGGGCTGGGCTTTTACCTTTCGCGTGTCTTGTTGAGGCCACAGATGGAGGCCGGAGACACGTCGCCATTGACCACTCTTTGCTCCCGTGCTTAGTGGATCGATGGAGGCCGGAGACCCACATGTTTCACTTCCGTTGGGGAGAGATGGCTCCTACTCTGGAGGATGTGTCACTTTTGCTGGGACTACCCTTGTCGGGTCATGCCATAGGACCGTTGGAGGCACCGGCTGCTTGGGAGCAGCAACTTCGTCAACGTTTCCAGAATCTCTACCCCGGTGCTCCGGCATTAGCCGCGGAGAAGCACGGACCTAAGTTTGATTGGTTGGGGAAATTCGAGGTTTGTTCATCAATCACAGATCTGTCGCTTGTCTTGCATCTTTCCCTTGTCTTGCATATTCTCTATTTACTAATTGTCCATCTTTACTTATTGACTACAGATCCAGAAGTTTCCGGGGTATGGACAAGTCCCCATGACTGCGATACAGATCACTAGGAGCCTGGAGGCATACCTATTGTGGCTTCTCGGGAAGGTGGTGTTCACAGAGAATCATGTCACCACTTGCACCGCACGATACATCCCCATTGCATTAGAGATCGCTACAGCTACGGGCTCGGAGCAGATCACACAGAGGAGTTGGGGTTCTGCGGTTTTAGCGGCTACATACCGAGCTCTGTGCAACGGCTGACGGCTAGAGGGGAAGAAGGCGGCCCGTCTTGGTTGCCCTCTATTTTTACAGTTGTGGTCCTGGGAGAGATTCTCTATTGCACGACCGAACATAAAGGTGGACGAGGTTTGGCCTTCGAACGAGCTTTTCGATGCTGAGGGCATCGACATGCCTACTTTCGGTATGATCTGGACACGTCGCCAGGTATGTGTCGTGTAAACCATGTCCTTATGTACACCATGACGGAAATAACTTCTTGTTCGCGCAGAGAAGCTTCGCTCATGAACAGACTAGGCGAGCCTACACCGCATTGAACGAGCAGTTCGATGTGTACACTGGGGTGATCTGGCAGCCATACACGCAGGCAGCCATAGATGCTAGATATCCCGGCGGTATTTCCGAGCTATGCACAAGAGATCGGGATTACTGGATGACAAAATCGAAGATCATCTTCGATGTATTCGTCGAGGAGATGGCCCAACAGAGGGTCATGAGACAGTTTGGTCTTCGACAGTTGGCCCAGCCCCCACCTACCGAGCGTCGGCTGTTAGACGATGTCCACAGGTATGTCTGGTATTTCAATGTTGGTTGGTCTTCACATTTCGAAATACCAAAGAATTACTTAATCATTGCACACACAATGCAATTTCAGGAACACGAGGAAGGGGATTAACAGGACCATGGCTCAGTGGCTGTCACGTGTTCAGATGTACGTTGCAGAGTGGGAGACTGCGACGACACGGATTTGGGACGAGGATCGCGCGTTCGATACGGCTGATTTCAATGCCTATTGGAATCGGTACAGTGATATGACACGGTTACGCATCATTAACCACCCTCAGAGACAGGAGATACCGGCCCCTGCTACGAGGGATACGTACCCGAGCTATGATACTTCGGGCTCTAGACAGAACGTGGTAACATATACTGAACTTATCTAATGCATCTAGTTCTTACATACTTTGTCGTGCGGACGTAATAATCTTCGAGTTCATTTCAGGCTGACATGACACTCGAGCTTCACGAGGAGGTGTCCAGCTATACACGGCAACTATCGTCTACTGCTCTTCTAGAACCTCGTCCAGTGCACTCCTTCTTTACGCGCATCGAGGGGAAACTACGAGCTATATATCAGGCTATCACGTGCACCCGCTCTACGGACGTTGTTCTCCAGCAGCCCCAGGTACGCCCGCCTCGTCACTCAACGGGCCAGCAACAAGAACCCACACAGCACCGACATCAACCGCGTCCACGTGTAGACCATCAGTGGATGAGTAGGCCACCACCTCCTGACCAGGCCGGGAGTTCAGCATGGCAGCACCACCATGATCCCACGTCGGGCTACGGGTTTCGACCACACCCACAACAGCACGGTCCACCGCCGAGCTTCGTGATGCATCAACATCCTACAGGTATGTTTGTTCATATCTATTCTTTTCAATATCAGTTGGAACTACCTGTTTCTTAATTACTTATGTGGCCTCCCTGTCGCAGGAGCCTACGGATATAGGGCGCCTATGTCCAGACATGAGGCCTCCCATTCTGGATCCACGTTTGACAGTGCTCCGGAAGGTGGGCACAACACACAGGATCAGGTGTCGCAGCACATCACCAACTGGATGGACACGTATTATTCTACTCCTCCACTAGATCCCACACAGCCCACACAGCCCACGCAGGACACACAGTATGGCGAGGATGGGTCTTGGATTCCTCTTCGTAACGTTCGGCCACCGAACAGGTATGGGTGGTCGACGCCCCCTCCACCACAGCCACGCCGCGGACGAGGACGACGTGGCTGATACTTATGTATGCGAGGGACGTATTTGTATGTGAGAGACATATTTCTACCTATGTATGCGAGAGACATATTTCGACCTATGTATGCGAGAGACATATTTCGACCTATGTATGTGAGAGACATATTACTATTAATTCGCATTGTTATTCGAGTTACATTTCCACACTGACTGCAACAAAACAAATTACTAAGATAGAAGTACATCTGAATTAAACGGTGCGACTAAATTTAAAAATACAGCTTACAAACTACATGAAGTCATCGTCGTCATCCTCCGTTGATGCAGCACTCTTGCCCTTCGACGATGCGGTAGTCTTCGACTTCGACAATGCGGGTCTCTTGGCCTTGGTGCTCGGCATGAAGTCATCGTCGTCATCCACCGTTGATGCAGCACCCTTGCCCTTCGACGATGCGGGTCTCCTGGCCTTGGTGCTCGGCATGAAGTCATCGTCGTCATCCTCCGTTGATGCAGCACTCTTGCCCTTCGACAATGCGGTAGTCTTCGACTTCGACGATGCGGGTCTCTTGGCCTTGGTGCTCGGCATGAAAAGATCATCTTCGTCCTCACTGTCTTGGCTCCATAACCAAGTATCTTCTACTGCAGCCCTTAGGAAAGATGCACTCTTATGTTGTACTTTCTTCCACCTTCCATCCAACCTGAGAAGTTCTGTCCGTATCTCCTCAAAGGTCCTTGCAGGCCACCCGCTCCTACTTAATTGGTGAGCCAACTCATTCATGAAGATGTCACTACCGACGAGTTCGTCCCATGGAACTATCCTGTTGTCTATCTGGAAATTGGCGGCTAACCTCAGAAGTTTTTTGGACATACCCGGGTGAAAACAACTACGATCAAAAGGATAACCAGTTTTGGACATCTTCACGAGACTACACTTGCCTGCTTACCCACCTTAGTGTGGAGGGTGTTTTATAGGTTCAGAAGAGAACATGGAGGGAGAGAAGATGGCGGGAAGAAATGGCGGGAAACGATTGGCGGGAGAGAATGGCGGGAAACGGTTGGCGGGAGAGAATGGCGGGAAACGGTTGGCGGGAGAGAATGGCGGGAAGGAATGGCGGTAAAAGATTTGGCAGAAAAGAATGACGGGAAGTACATAAGCGGGAAAAGTTGGAGTCATGCAGTAGTCGGCTTAGAGTAAGCCAATTAGAGCTAATCGGCCTATAGTAAGACGATTAGTCTAATCAGCTTACTCTAATCCGAATGCTGCATGTGGTGCTGGCCGAAAGGCCTATCGGCCAAGCCCAAGACGATTGAAATCCAGTCGGCCATGGCTAGGCCGACTGGAAGCTAATCGGCCTATAGTAAGCCGATTAGTCCCAATCGGCCTACCACTCGCCGATGCTGTATTATTTTTGCAAATAACTCAAACTGCGTATTATTTTTCAAATTTATTAAAAAAATGTATTATTTAAAAAAAATTAGCCGAAAAAGAAGGGGAGAAGTAGCTGGTGCTACCGGAGAGTGCTGCTGCCGTCGCCGCCGCCGCCATCACCGCTTCCACAGATATGAGTCGCCGCCACCGCCAGTGCCAAGAACAGAGGAAGGGCTTGTCCTACAGCTAGGGGTGAGCGAGTAAATGGGTGGAGGGGTGTGAGGCTACTTTTCGCGCCATCACGCCTTCGTCAATTTTTTTCTCCCGCCATCTCCACCCACATCGTGACTTACTTTTGCGTTCGACTCAGCCTGACTCGCTGGAAACGGCCGAATCGAGCGAGGCTTTGGGGTGCTTTAAGTTTCATGCCAATACAAGCCAGACCTTCCTGTATGCAATCAAACGGTCTTTTTTCATCCCATCCGAGCCTGTTGTGTTGTATGCATGCTATCAAACGCATCCCATGTGTTCACACGAGTTGTAGTCAATTGGTTTCACGTGAAGGCCGATTGGTTTTGACAAGCTCACACTGTTTCGCGAGAAAGAAACGACCCGGATAGGGGTATTTCCTAATGCGTAACGGCAATAAAAATGCGGGCGCGCCAGTATACATTCGTATAAAAAAATAAATAAAGAGACAAACACATAGGGAAATACTGCTTTATTAATTCTCATGAGAATTACAAAGTGCGGTTTCCCATATGATTACATATGTTGCGCCATGGACAAGTACATCTGACTACTATCCAATGATTGTGGGGGGTTCTCGTTCCTGGAGCCTTGTAAGACGATCCGGTTAATTACATCTGCTGGTAATCCCGCAGAATACCTCCGATTAAGCTGCGCTGATGGTCATCGTCTTGAACCTGAAATATTCTCATGATATGTTGAGAAGTAAAAGTGGCATATATGAATGTTCCAAGGCCTCGTCGGCCCTTGGTATGAAACGTCCGGCCTTGTCGGCACCGGGTTCATAGTAAAGTCTCAAAATGTGTTCGGCCTCGTCGGTCACGAACAAAGTGAGTCCAAGCTCGTTGGCTAGGATAAAAGGGGTTCCGGCCTCGTCGGTCATGGAAAGGGTAATGTCTCCTGACCTCATTAGTCAAGGAGATGATCCGTCCAGCCTCGTCGGTCAGGACTTATGAATATTTCCGGCCTCGTCGGTCGCGGAAAGAAGTAATGTCTCCTAGCCTCGTCGGTCATGGAGAGGGTGTGTCCAGCCTCGTCGGTCAGGACTTGTGAATATTTCCGGCCTCGTCGGTCGGGAATTGTGAATATTTCCGGCTTCGTCGGACACGGAATATTCATATTAAAGAGACTTTGAAATATCCGGTCTTGTCGGAACCGAATGATCATATAAAGTGCGTTGGCACTCTTAATCATTTTGCACATGGTGTGAACCAATTTATCTTTAATCATGGAGCCAATCTCCAAAATGCATCACTCGATCACCGCATGATCTTGAGTGTGCTATCAAAGTGTGGGACTTTGCCACAACTCAACTCGCTCACAAAAATAACATGGAGCTAATGGAACTCCTCGTCGCACCACTCAACCACCGTATGATCCGAGCGTGCGGGGGTCCATGTAGTGAGCTCTTCTTCACAACAAAGCGGGCACAATAAAGTGTGCTTATTTTACTGCGCGGGTCTTGTAATTTGTGGGGTTTATCCCTACGACCAAATTGCCTCAAAATTTATGGGCATGCCCATGTATGGGTTGTTTACCCCTTTGAATAATTTTAGTTTTATCCACCACCGGATGATGGACGTCTTGTCCATTTTATCACGGTGTGCCATACTTGAGTTCATGTGATTTGACCTATAAAAATAGAGCACGAGATGGTATGTCTCTCATCTTAACGAACATGGCCATAAAAGGCAGCATGCCGTGCTCATGATCTCATCGCCGCCCTTCCTTCGGAAGAGTGCGCCACGGGCAGTACCTGCTTATCTCCCATCATAAGGGTAACCTGTAAAAATGGAGCACGAGATGGAATTTTCTCATTTCTCCGGTCATGGCCGCATAGGGTCGCACGTTGTGCTCATTGTCTTCCTTTGCAAGACGTATTCGTCTTCCATCAGGGTAACCTGTAAAATGGAACACGAGATAGAATTTTCCTCATCTTTCCGGTCATGGTCGCATAGGGTCGCATGCCGTGCTCATAATCTCGCCGCGCCCTCAAAAGGGTACACCGGCACATGCAAAACATGTTCATCTCCCATCACATGGGTAGCATGTAAGATGGTATTCCTCGTCTCAACAGACATTTAGGACAGTAAAACTGCACCTAATCCCAGCCCTCTCATGACTTGAACATTTCTGGCCGTCCGTTTTTCTGATTTGGTCGTTTCCGGCCGTAGATCTGCTGTCCTAAGGGGCTGCTGCTCCGGAAGAAAAAACCGAGTCCTCTGATAAACTGGGCCGGACAGCCCATTTATCTAACCCAGCAAACAGCCCCGCACGGTCCTAGACGTGCTCACGTCCCGTACCCGTCTCCGTAAAAAAAAACTCTTCGGTCCAGACTCCTGAGAGAATAGATCGGCGGCGCTTGAGAGAGAGGAACAGATCGGGGTTGCGGGCGACGCGCCGTCTTCCCTTCTTCCGCGAGTGGATCCAACGGATGCACGGGGTGGCGGGTGGCTGATCCTCGCGCGGATGCGGCGTGGAGTCTCCAAACATCGTGCCGGCGGTTGATCCTCTCGGAAACTCCTCTGGTCATGGCGTGGGTCTGACAATTCGCGCGTGCCGTTGCCAGTTTTCCAAACCACCATCCTCGTGATGAGAGCCCCCGCTTCCACTCGCGGCGCAGGGATACTTCACGTCAGGTGTGACCCCAGGTATTACTTCACGGTTAGATTTAGGTGCAATTTCGTTCCAATTACGATATGAACAGGTGGACATCTTTTTAGCAGATGTAACATGATCTCCAGATTGCCTTTATTCATCCGCTGGTTCCTCTGATCGTTTAGGAATTGCTGTGAGGTATCTACCTGTTAGAACCTGTGTTGGGTTGTTGGATACATAGGAACTAATATGTTTCATTCTCACCGTTGTTTGTGTCTTCAAACATGTCCTGGGATCTACCGATGTGACACCTACTTTTTTTACTTTCACTGTATGAATGAAAAGTTTAATTCTGTGTTGATCCCATTCATATGTTACTACTACAAGCAGTGTGTTATGATTCGTGTGACTGATGCTTTCTATTTCATCACTATATTTTCATCTATGAGATTTTTTTTTCCTATGTAAGCCCTTGGCGTTTACTTATTAGGGCATGTCCAATGCGGGCGCTTGTCATCAGCGCCAGGATCTAATTCCCAGTCGTTTTGGCCATGTAGGCATGATTCCCGGTCTATTTCCTAGCGTTGCTGCCTAACGACGCGTCCGGCGCTTCATCCAGATTCTGTGTACGCTAGGTGGGCCTTTATTTGTTTTTGAATCGAAATCTAAGCGTCTCATAATCAGTCACTGCATTGGAGGATAGGCTCTTATGGGCGCCTCATGCCGTGAACATTCTCTCTCTTTCCTTAAGTGTCTCTGCATTGTAGATGCCCTTAGACTTTTATTTTGCCGTGTACTGGCGATGAGATCTGTAACTGCTCTTTTTGCACACACCCTGGAAATTTATGGCATTAGTTTGCTGGCCATGCTTGTCAGATCAAGAATGGCGAGAAGAAAAAGGCTTAAAGATGCAGATTTGCACGGTATGTTATTCCATCTCTCTCTCTCTCTCTCTCTCTCTCTCTCTCTCTCTCTCTCTCTCATAGGATCATATGGTACTGATCTGTAACGCAAGTTAGTAGTAGCTACCCCTATGACTTGAGTTAGTAGTTCAACCTGCTGCTTTGGTGATAGATAAATGCCAATACTACCTTTTAATCAAGCTGATCAAACTCATGCTTTTTATTGCGACCTTTTTTTCTCTAATAAACCAATTTGATCAATTTTTTCCAAATAACAGAACTAACATAATTTGATTGTAAAGTCTTCAGTCTCAACTAGCAAGGAAGAAATTCTTCAGGCGTCAAGCATTGTTGGGTTCCGGCGGTGATAATATCTTTTACAGTGCAACAGGGGGTAATGACCAATGGCTCTTCTCGGGTGCGCATATTGCTTGACATCTCTCTTTGCTCTCCTGATGGCACTCTCAACCTATCTTTCCCAGGCTACGTGTTACTTGTGTGGAACTGTGGATTTGCACACCTGTGAGTTATTTGTGCCTTTCCTCTCTGATTTTCTTATGATGTCTCGGATTATGAGTCTCTTTAGAGTGTACTCATGCACATCAATGCCACACTGTTGTTTGCTCCTATGGTTGTCCTGCTCCTAGAAAATCATTCCGTTTATGCGGCTGTCGGTGAAGGTTGCACCTCCTTTTGGTGTGCTAGGGGCCAGGTTTGGTTGAAGCTCCTTGTATCAATAGATGACATTGTGGGAGAAACCGAAAACTAAGGTGACTTTTCTTTTCTGCCATTCTTTGGTTCTTAATGCTCCTGTTTGGCTGAACAAATAAGTCAAATATAAGCGGACCAAAATAAAATACTGGATATTTCCCACGGGAAAGTCATTAACTATTTAATAACATATTATGTGCCCAAGTATTTCATTTGAAGTCCTTTGCTGCAGTGTCTTTGATTAGGCTTCTCAAATAATGGTTAATTAAACAACCAGAAAGTACAAGGGGCAACCATTAAGTGTATGTGTATTCCATTTCTTTTATATTTCTCTAAAGATTGACAATCTGTAGGTAGCATTACTTGATGAAACACTAAACTGATTATATCGACGTCATCCATTTCATTCTCTCTTAACTTCTTAATGCATAGTTGCTGGTATAGCTCCACCTTATGTAGAATCAAAGTGCGTGGAATCATTCAGTTCATGTTCAAACCCTCAAGATAATGTACATGATGGCCAAGGTTGGTCAATAGGCTTGACGATGTCTCTGCTCTAGAAGATGAAGTTGACAGAAGATTGAACGACATGGTTCCTGTCATGCAAATATTTTACTTCCTGCTCATCCAACATACTCTATATCCAGTTGCCTCACAAACCACATTGGCTCCCAATATTTTGTTACTTCCAGTCAATTGGATGAATGAAGTTTGCCCGGTGATACTAATGGTATTGCTGTTGTATTCGATGCGTTGGTTGTATATGAAGGGGAGTTATGGGTTCTGAAAGGTTGAATACTGTACTAATTGCCTTTATTCTACTTTTTAACCCTGTTAACTTCGAAGGTTTGCATGGATTCTGTAATTTTCTCTCTCTTTAAGCAGGTTGAAAAGATCAAGTTCACCTTGGAGCAGCAGATGGTATTTTTGGCTCGAGAAATTTGAAGTGGCAGACAATACAACTCCAACGAAGAACGAGAAGTATGACTAATCTGTTTAAGAAAAATGTAGCAGCAGTTTACATTTTTTAAAGCTTGACCTTTTACATGTAGTGTGACTGGTCACTAGATCAAATTTTCTGATGATGTATAATTGATTATGTGTTCAAGGTCTCGTGTAGTTGTGTCTTGATCTGGTAGTATGACATGAAGAACATAAGGCATGTGAAATGTTTGATAGTGTCTCTTGAAGCTTGGCGTTTCAGCACTCTAATTGCAGATTATTATTTTGCTTATAGTTGAGAGCAAGCTTTTGGTTTATGAGATTGTATGGGACACTCGACATGAAAAGATTGCAGCAAAGATTCATTTCAAAGGAGTCTTCAAACGTAATATAGTAATAATTTTTCACTTGAATATCTTGCCTCTGAATTTTGATATAGTTAGTAAATGTAACCACAAGTAATGCATGCTATTTTGTTTCTACAATCTTTTCCCAAAACTATCCAGTTTTAACAATTTTTGTACTGATTACCTACCATACTATTGTAAATATGGACGGGCGCGGCAAAGCGCGCCACCAATGATCTAGTAGCATATAAGGCTGCATGTTATACTCATCTTTCACGGCGATGCCGTGCGTGAGACATATATCCTTTTTTTTTTGCATGGACCTGCTCGCCTTCTTTTTAATGGAATATGTTTGCCACTTGTACCTGCTTTTTGATCGGCGAACCAGTCTATATTTCTGAAAAATTAATTGGTCGATAAATCGGCCTTTCCCAGATAATATGAGTGGAGCGAACCAATCTTATATCTGGGCAACATATTGATCTGTGACACCCTGGTCTTATGCTACAGTGATCATTGTGATTAAGCACAGTGATGACCATGAACAGTGCCTAATCATTTGGCTAAGTAGAATGTGATCAAGTTGAAAATCATATCTCATTTTGAATTTCACCTAAAAAGGGCATTGAATTTCATTGTGCTAATTTAAATCCTCAAACAACAAGGATAAAATGTTGCACACTTGTGAAAAATCACAAAACCAATGTTGTTGAGGAAAACAACATCACCCTCAAGCTGGTGTGGACCCCACCATCAAAACAGAGCCAATTTTTGCATTTTAAAAGTGTTCCTTAATTCTATGGAAAATGAAAACAATTTCTAAAAATGGCCAAAATAATTGTGGCCCTACAGAATATTGCAAGATAATATTTGGACCCAGTGGCACATTTTTGCTGAGAAGGAATAATGCAAAGAGAAAATAAAACAGAAGCTGTGGAGAAAACAGAAAAGGAAAAGGGAAAGAAAAAGGAAAAGTGGACTGTGCACTTAGGCCCAGTGGAACAGTAGCCGGCCCAGCCCATCTCAACCACTCCCCACCTGCCCCTTCGTCCTCCTCCGCGCGTGTCACCGTGGCCGTGGCCACGCCCTCGTCGCCGGCCGCTCTCCTCGACACCTGCCGCCGCAGGGCGCCCGGAGAGGATAAGGCCGAGGCCATCCCTCCCCCCTGGATGCCGCCCTCACTCTCCCTTCTCCTTCCCCTCGCGCTCGCCCGCACCACTCCCGAGCGCTGCCGCCGCAATGGCCGTCGGTTAGACGCGGCCACCGTGCCTCCCGCGCCTCGCCGTCACGCCTAGAAGCTCCGCCACGACCGCCCCGTCCTCCTCGACCACAAGCCCGAGCTCCGGAGCCCCTGCATCGCCCCCACGCCGTCGTCTTCCTCCTCGGACCCGCAAGATCGCCACCGTCGATCTGCTTCACTCCGTCGCCGTCAACCCTGAACGAGTTCAGGCTATTCTTGACTGGACTCCCCCAAAGAATGTCAAGCAAGTCAGAAGTTTTCTCGGGCTCGCCAGCTATTGTCGTCGATTCGTCGAGAACTTCTCCAAGATTGCAAAACCCTTAACCAATCTGCTTCACAAAGGTGTTAAATATGAGTGGACAGAAAAATGTCAGGAGAGCTTTCAGGCACTTAAGGACAAGCTGACCTCTGCTCCAGTACTTGCTCCTCCGGATACTCGTAAGGACTTTGTCATTTATTGTGATGCTTCACGTCAAGGAATGGGCTGTGTCCTAATGCAAGAACGCAGAGTGGTTGCTTATGCATCTCGTCAATTGCGTCCTCATGAAGAGAACTACCCAGTTCATGACCTTGAACTTGCCGCGGTAATTCATGCTCTGAAAGAGTGGCGGCAATACCTTGTTGGGAACCGTTGCGAGATCTACACCGACCACCAAAGTCTGAAGTATCTGTTTACTCAGCCAGATCTGAACCTCCGTCAACAGAGATGGATGGAGCGCATAGCAGATTACAATGTGGGTATTTCTTATACCCCAGGCAAGGCTAATGTAATGGCTGATGCTTTGAGCCGTAAGGCGTACTGCAATCACCTTCAGGCTCACAAGGTTCACCCCCTTCTTCAAGAAGAATTTCGCAAGCTGAACCTCCATATTGTTCCTCAGGGTTATCTCACTCCCCCTCCTGAAGGATCCTACAAAATGAACCTCCACGTTGTTTCCCAGGGTTCTCTCAATACCCTGGTTCCTAAACCAGATCTTGTGGGCGTCATCAAGTGGATCCAGAAGTGTGACAATGAAGTCGAGAGGATTAAACGCGATCTCGCAGAAGGAAAGCCCTCACCCTTCACTATTGTTGAGGATGGCGCTTTGTACTTCAAAGACCGCCTAGTGGTACCGAGTAAGGAGAAAAACCAGGATATGACTCAAGAGGTCATGAAGGAAAGCACATGACACTCCGCTGTCTATTCATCCTGGTAGTACCAAGATGTACCAAGACATTCGTCGAAGATTCTGGTGGTCTAACATGAAGCAACACATTGCACGCTATGTTTCAGAATGTGGCATTTGCCGTCGGATCAAAGCAGAACATCAAAGGCCTGCTGGAACTCTACAACCTATTTCTATTCCTGAATGGAAATGGGATCATGTTGAAATGGACTTCATTACTGGTTTTCCCAGGTCGCAGAAAGGTAATGACGCTATTCTTGTCGTCATTGACCGAATGTCCAAAGTTGCACATTTTCTGGCTGTCAAGGAAACTATTACTGCTAGTCAGCTAGCAGATCTTTACATGTCCAGAGTTGTTTCACTCCACGGTATTCCATTGGTGATTAGTTCAGACCGTGGCAGTTTATTCACTTCAAGATTCTAGACAAGTTTCCAGGAAGCTATGGGGACCCGTTTGTCCTTCAGCACCGTTTTTCACCCTCAATCCCAGGGACAAGTTGAAATAGTCAACCAGATTCTCGAAGACATGCTTCGAGCTTGTGTCATTTCTTTCGGCAAGAAATGGGAGGAATCTCTCCCGTATGCTGAGTTCTCCTACAACAATAGCTATCAAGCTAGTCTGAAGATGGCTCCTTTTGAAGTATTATATGGACGTAAGTGTCGGACTCCACTGAATTGGTCTGAAACTGGGGAACGTACACTTATCGGTCCGGATATAATCCAACATGCCGAAGATCAAGTCTGCATTATTCATGCAAATCTGAAGGCTGCTCAGTCTCGTCAGAAGAGTCAGTATGACCGTCATCACAAAGATATGGTCTATCAACCTGGCGAAAAGGCTTATCTTCGAGTCACGCCAATGAGAGGTACACACCGTTTTGGAATCAAGGGCAAGCTGGCTCCTCGATATATTGGTCCTTTCACTGTTCTCGAAAGGCGTGGTAAGGTGGCATATCAATTGGAACTACCGTCAAACCTTTCTCAGGTTCATAATGTGTTCCATGTGTCACAACTTCGTCGCTGCTTCAAGGATCCTATCCGAGCAGTGGATCATGATATGCTTGAGCTGCAACAAGACCTATCTTACAAAGAGCAACTAGTCCGCATTCTCGATGAAACTGAACGTCGGACTCGTCAGAAGGTTACCAAGTTCTTCAAAGTGCAGTGGGCAAATCATTCTGAAGATGAAGCCACCTGGGAACGCGAAGATCATCTTCGTGCAGAATACCCCGGGCTCTTTCCTTCTACTTCTTAATTCTCGGGACGAGAATTCTTGTTAGTAGGGGAGAATTGTGACACCCTAGTCTTATGCTACAGTGATCAATGTAATTAAGCACAGTGATGACCATGAACAGTGCCTAATCATTTTGCTAAGTAGAATGTGATCAAGTTGAAAATCATATCTCATTTTGAATTTCACCTAAAAAGGGCATTGAATTTCATTGTGCTAATTTAAATCCTCAAACAGCAAGGATAAAATGTTGCACACTTGTGAAAAATCACAAAACCAATGTTATTGAGGAAAACAACATCACCCTCAAGCTAGTGTGGACCCCACCATCAAAACAGAGCCAATTTTTGCATTTTAAAAGTGCTCCTTAATTCTATGGAAAATGAAAACAGTTTCTAAAAATGGCCAAAATAATTGTGGCCCTACAGAATATTGCAAGATAATATTTGGACCTAGTGGCACATTTTTGCTGAGAAGGAATAATGCAAAGAGAAAATAAAACAGAAGCTGTGGAGAAAACAGAAAAGGGAAAGGGAAAGAAAAAGGAAAAGTGGATTGTGCACTTAGGCCCAGCGGAACAGTAGCCGGCCCAGCCCATCTCAACCACTCCCCACCTGCCCCTTCGTCCTCCTCCGCGCGTGTCACCGTGGCCGTGGCCACGCCCTCGTCGCCGGCCGCTCTCCTTGACACTTGCCGCCGCAGGGCGCCCGGAGAGGATAAGGCCGAGGCCATCCCTCTCCCCTGGACGCCGCCCTCACTCTCCCTTCTCCTTCCCCTCGCGCTCGCCCACACCACTCCCGAGCGCTGCCGCCGCCATGGCCGTCGGTTAGACGCGGCCACCGTGCCTCCCGCGCCTCGCCGTCGCGCCTAGAAGCTCCGCCACGACCGCCCCGTCCTCCTCGACCACAAGCCCGAGCTCCGGAGCCCCTGCATCGCCCCCACGCCGTCGTCTTCCTCCTTGGACCCGCAAGATCGCCGCCGTCGATCTGCTTCACTCCGTCGCCGTCAAGCCGTCCTCACGCACGCTTTGCTCGGCTACACCTCGCTGTGAGCCTCTCCTCCCTCCCCTGTCCCTTCTCCTGCGCGCTAGCTCGCCGTAGCCGCCGTGCCATGTTTGCCCGAACGGAGCTCCGCCGCCGTTGGCATTGCCATCGTTGTGGCCGCTGTCGAGCTCGCCTGAGCTCGCAGTCGTGCTCACCGTAGCCGTAGGAGTCGAACGCGCCCGATGCCGCTGCTTGCTGAGCCCGGAGTCGCCGTATCCCTGTCCACCCGAAACCGCCGCCGCCATGGCTCAACGCCGGCGGCCCTACTGGCCTTCCCTGCTCGATTTGGTACCGTAGATCGACGCGGGGTGGAACGGCCGTTCGAACGCGCCTGGCCGCGCGCCAAACGGCCGCCTGTAGGCGTTTTTCCGACGACGTCCGAGCCGCGCCGCCGCGTTTTTGGTCACCGGCGGCCAGTCGCCGGCCACCGCCGACGTGGCTGACCTGGGGCCACCCCAGGGTCACTGCCAGTGGGTCCCCAGGCCCCCTGTTGACCAGTTGACCACGGTCAACCGGCTGACTGGGCAGGGCCAGCCAATGACAAGTGGGGCCCAAGACCCCTGTCTCTATGACATGTGGGCCCCCTTACTTAATTAAGCTAATTAGGTTTTTAAAATTAATCTGGTTAATTAGATTAGTCTAATATGTCACTGACTAATGGGGTCCACCCCTAATAATCTCTAATTAGTTTAATTTAAAACCCTGGAATAGCCCACTGTCTATGACAGGTGGGGCCCAGCTGTCAGGTTTGACCTGAGACAGCTGGGTTTGACCTGCTGATGTCATCATTGCGTCATGCTGACGTCACCCTGCACTGTTCTGGATAATGTTTATTTAAATAATTAGAATAATTCCAGAAAATGTTTAAATCTTTGAAAAATCATAGAAAATAATCTGTAGCTCAGATGAAAAAACTTTATACATGAAAGTTGATCAGAAAAATCCCACGAATCCAAATATGCCCTCCATTCATTTGTCACATGCTCCTAGCATGATGAACATGGAACTTTCCCCTCCAGATCGTTTGTCCGATAAATCCAAAGACCCGGGAAATATCGTCAGATATTCTCCCGCTTCGTCTGCAACGCGTAGTACTGCGTTAGTGCATGCCTAGCCCTGCATAATGCTATGTCATGCATCGTGTTGCATCTGTTTGCTTGTATTTATTGTTTCTTCCCCCTCTTCTCTCCGGTAGACCCCGAGACCGACGCTGCTGCCGGGTACGACTACGCCGTTGACGTTCAGCCCTTTGCCGCAGAGCAGCAAGGCAAGCAACCCTCCTTGAGCATTCCGATATCGCCTATTCCTTTCCCTCTTATTCTTGCATTAGATTTTTGCTACTGTATTAGTTAGCTCCTATTCTGATGCATAGCCTATTTTTGATAAACTGCTACTATACTTGCAATCATGTCAACTGCTTAGTATAGGTTGATCAGTGAATCCCCAGTGGCCCCTTAGTCCTAGTTGCCCCTGCTTCTTCATCGACGACTCGACGACCCGAAGACTCGAAGACTCGGTCAACCGACCGACAAGCCAGGCCCCTCACATCACCGCACACCCCTTAGTGTACGACTCTGCAGCGCTACTATTGAGTACCGGGGGTGACACCTCGTGAAGTACTCATGATGCTAGCTCTGTAGTGCAGCTAGTCGGTCGTGGTTATCGAGGGTGATTCCTCCTTCACCACTCCCGACGATGACTCTGTCGTGCAACCCCTCAAGTGTGGGACCCTCGATGGTGATTCCTCTAAGTCCACCTTAACGGTTTCATCGAGCGGGGACCATTGAGGGTGATTCCTCAGTTCCCGCCTCGATGATTTATACACGCAGTTACGATGACCGGGTTACTGAAACATGTTGGTGATGGGTCGGCCCTGAGGGGTACCCGCGTGTTGATGATGATGAGGCGTGGACTGGCGAGAAAGGCCTTTGCCACACATCCTCGAGACGGGGCGACGGACCGCACTTTATGGGCCGCGCTTTCCCCGCATTAATAAAATGCTAATGGGTTGGGTATTTGATCTGAGTTGGTCGTTGGCCTTATTGCGCACCAAACCATCACGTAGGAAAGTTATGGGCACTCAGCGTCGTTGTATCAGCCGAAGCTCTTCGGACGTCAGCAATGGAGCGGCGCGCGCCCGAGTGGTCCGCGACGGCATCGCGCTTGTTACTAAGGGGTGCTAGTACTGACCTCGGCCGCCCTCGCATCGTGCAGGTGTGCAAAGGGTGATTGGGCCCATGACCCCTGCGCGCATAGGATTTAGACCGGCGGGCTGGCCTCTTCGTTGAGCCTAGGTGGGGTGACGACGTGCTGCTATCCCGAGGCCGGGCATGACCCAGGAAAGTGTGTCCGGCCGGAGGTGATCAGGCGTGTTGGAGATGCGGTGCACCCCTGCAGGGATGAATAATCTATTCGAATAGCCGTGTCCACGGTAACAGGACGACTTGGAGTTGTACCTTGACCTTATACAACTATAACTGAGATTTAAATTTGAAATGAATTGTGGCTCCGAGATTGCTTCCTCGCAGGGAGTCGGGGAAGGATCTCTGGGCGTGGTTACTTAATAAAATTGCTACAATAATATGACTACATATTGTTATGCCAGTCTACTCTCTTCTAATGCTGCAAGATGTTGAAGATGCTAGTCTTCGATAGGACTAGGCCTTCCCCCCTATTCTTGCTTTCTACAGTCAGTCTAGATATAACCCCTCCCCTTGATAATGATGCATATTTAGCATAGTTCTGATGTCAGCCTTGCGAGTACTTGGGATGAGTACTCACCACTGCTTTGCATTCTCTTTCCCCCTTCGATACGATTCTGCGTTCAGACGACGGAGCCCAGGAGATGGAGTACGCCGGAGACGACTACTACACCACCGCTGGAGCCTACTACTACGTGGAGAACGCCGACGCTCAGGAGTAGTTAGGAGGTTTCCAGGCAGGAGGCCTCGCCTCTTTCGATCCGCTGCTTATGTTTGTGCTAGCCTTCTTAAGGCAAAACTTGTTTAACTTATGTCTGTACTCAGATATATATTTGCTTCCGCTGACTCGTGCTTGTCGAGCGTTGTATTCGAGCCCTCGAGGCCACTGGCTTGTAATATGAAGCTGTATGACTTTAATTTGTGTCTAGTGTTGTGTTGTGATATCAATCAGTGAGTCCCTAATCTTGGTCGTACGCATTGCGTGATTGATTAGCGTACAGTCGAGAATGGGGGCGTCACATGATCGGTGTAAACCGATCTTATTCTGAGCCAACAAGACATGAAAAAGTAGGGAATCTGTATGTATGATCTCACCGTTCCTTACCAAAGGGTGCGTGGCCACATCAATGGAGCCGCCGGCGTCGGGAAGCGATCTGTCCACACCTGAACTCTCGGTGGTGGGCGTGAGATGGATGTGCACATCTAGATACGTATGTGTAGCATGACGGACATTCAGCCGTGTGCGTGCGTGCAAACCTGGCGGCGATCAGCAGCCTCGGACCTGGCGGCGTGCAAACCTGGTGAGCGTGAGCAGCCTAGGGGCGGCCAGCCCTGTGCGTGTGTGTGCGCCTCGGCAGCCATGCGGCCGATTATATGTGTTTGTGTGTTGCTCTTCGAGGCTCGGATGTGTACGTGTGAGCAGCCTCACGGCCGGCTGTGTGCGTGTGTGGGCGACCTGGCGGCCGGCCGTGTGCGTCTGCCAGCCTTGCGGCCATGTGTGAGGCGTGAGAGCGGCCTGACGGCCGGCCCTTCTATGCGTGTGTGTGCCTCTGTGCGTGCATGTGTGCGGCAGTGCATGGGGCGTGGGAGCGGCCTTGCGGCCGGCGTTCTCCGTGAGCGGCCTGGCGGCCGGCGTGTGCTTCCTCCCTCAGCGATCAGATGGTAGCCCTTTTATAGATAGGAGCTAGGTTAGCGAATGAGAGAGAGATCATGAGCGCGCCACCCCGGGCTGTTGGTCCTTGGCCTATTCCTGCGCCGCGGCTTGCCTATCCAGCTCACACGTCAAACTGAACGTATCCATCTGTTGGCTTTAGATAAGGATGCAAAGCTAACCAACTCGCATGCAATTATCAGCGAGGCCGTTCGCCCACACGCGTACGTCTGTGAGTTCATGCATGGGTTGCATGTACGTGTTGAGTCTGGGTTTCACATACTAGATGACCCGTTGCGCCAATGACGCAAAAGGCAAAAGGGAGCCAAGTATTGAGAGAATATTCACACACCCAAGTCTACTGCTGGTACATAAATGCTTAGTTACAATATGATACACAAGGAAAGTAGATAGGAAGAGATACATTATATAGCTGGTATGAAGCAATGAACAGCAGACAGAACCATTGCTGAACTCTTCATAGTGGTTTTGGTTGGTGGTTTTTCATTGCCCAGACAGAAATTCCTTCGATATCATCGTCGAGGTTTCAGTAATAGTTGTTTGTCTGATGGAGTTCATACTCTGATTGTGTAGTTGTATCACTAAGACAATCAACAACATATTTTACCTGTGATAAAATATGATTCGGATCATTGTCTTTGGATGTTGATCCGGCTATGAAGTTGGTATTTATTATACGGTAAAGTTCTTTCGTTGTCATGCGAATAGTCTATTATTCTGTTTTTTTTCTTTGTTCTGATGCTCCAGAGAGTTACATTTTTGCTCAACCAGCTGTAATTTGTCGTAGTTTAGGTCTTGCAGAATGAACATGCTTAGAAAAAGAGCATAAAATCTCTTAGTACCCTACGAAAGGGTACATAATCAAGGAAGAGAACATTTTTAGCATAAAGTAAGAGCATATCTCAACTGTGTACTAAATTTAGTACGAAGTTGTACTAAAGTCGAGACATTTATTTTGAGACGGAGGGAGTATTAGTAATAGCATATGTAAAATTTTCCATGATATTTTTGTAAAATTCTGAGCACCGAAACATTTTTTTTTGAGAAACCACTCATCACCGAAACATTTAGATCATGTCCTCTTCTCCTGGATCCCCTCTATCCTCTAGCGAATTTTTGTCTAAAAAGACCACGTCGCGAGTGCAAATGTCAAAAAAGACCACCTGGGAGTAAAAACGCCGGATCAGACCCCCCCGGCCGCCAGCCGCGCGGGCGGCCGGTACTGTACCGGGCCCCGCCGCCACTGCCGCTGGCGGCCGGCACTGTGCCTGGGCCCGGCCGCCAACCCTCCCGGCGGCCGGCACTGTGCCTGGGCCCGGCCGCCACCGCCTGAGGCGGCCGGCACTGTTGCCGTTAGTGGCACTGTGCGGGACGGAACGGAGCCGCGGGGGCGGGACCGGCCGCCACCCCACGAGGCGGCCGCTACTGTAGCGGCATGCACGCGCCGACAGCCGCGCCTGACGGCTCTGAATCCGAGGCGGGACGGCGCAAGTACCGAGGCGGGGCGCTGATTCCCGTGACAGATGCTGCCGGTGCTTTCGGTGCAAATTACGCACGGCGCCGCTGCTTTCGGTGAAAATTCCGCACGCTGCCGCTGCTTAACGTCTGCTGCCGACATTACAGTGCTCGTATTGTTCTTATAAACGATGTTGTTCTCTCGCTCTCTCTCACGCGGTGTGCCGACAGTACAGTGCAGTGCCCGTATTCTTTATATACACGATGCCAGCTCTCTCTCGCACACACACACTCTGTCTACTCTCTCGCACAGACACACTGCGTACTCTCTCGCGCGCACACACTGCGTACTCTTAGTAAGTCGTAATTAGGACTTATGTTAAACGTTTTGGTTTTAAATGTGTTGTTATTTCATGTGTCATGTTTTTTAACATAGATGATTAAACGTTTTTTAACATGCATGATTAAATGTGTTGTTATTTCATGTGTTGTTATTTCATGTGTCGTGTTTTTTAACATGCATGATTAAATGTTTTTTAACATGCATGATTAAATGTGTTGTTATTTGATGTGTCATGTTTTTTAGCATGCATGATTAAACTTTTTTAACACTTCAAAACACTCTCTTATGAGATGCCGTTGCCTGCTCTCTCACACTTTTCTCTTTGCTTCTGCCCACACTGCTTGCTCTTTCTCACTCTCTTATGCATCGTCCAGCCACACTTCAGAACACCAACGCGCTAGTCAGGATGAGTTTGCCTTGCTCGGATCAAAGCATTAGGCCTACGAAAATGAAGACTGCGACTTTGCCTCGGGGGGTGGAAGTACTTCGTTGTTGGTGTGGCGATCTGTGCAAGGTGAAGGAGGTGACGGATTTTTCAGATTGGTTGGGCATGAAGTTTTTTATGTGCGCTAATTATGAGGAAGATCCACCCGTTTCTATTTCACCGTACATCAGGCCTCCGGTATGTTTCAGTCATCAAGAATAAACACGTTGTTGATATTATTGTTGATTTAATATTTATATTTCTATTTTTGTTGTAGTCTCCTCCGCCTCTGTGCATGTACTATCGTTGGATTGACACGAAAAAACCGGACTGGGCGGTGACCGAGATTCGTGAAAGAGGTCGTCGTGCATGGGCAAGCTTGGACTTGGAAGAGCGCCGCGCGAAGGCGGCAGCAGAGGAGAAAGCAGAGCAAGAGAGAGAGTGGCAAGAGTACTGTGTGAAGCAGAGGGCTTTTCTTGATGAGATGAAGAAGAAAAACCGAGAAGAGGGACTTAGACTGGCGGAGGTTTACCGACAGCGAGAGGAGGCCCGTGAGGCTGAGAGGCAGATGAAGAAAGAAAGGGCTCGTGCAGCCAAGGCAGCAGAAGAAGCTGGTGATGGAAAAGGAAAATATCCACGTTGGACTCAGTAGATTTATGTTATTGTATTCTAAAATTCGCATTGCAGCAAGTTGTATCTTAATTTGAACAAGGATCTTAAAATTCGTAGGGAGTTGTATCTTAATTTGAACAAGTATCTTATTTTATGTATCTTATTTTATGCATGTTATTTTATGTATCTTATTTTATGTATCTTATTTTATGCATGTTATTTGATGTATCTTATTTTATGCATGTTATTTTGAATGCATCTTAATTTGCTAAAAAATTTTTTAAATAATACATTTTTTGGTAAATTACAGAAATAATATACAATTTTAAAAAATTTCAAAAATATTATCCAGTCGGTCTTGGCGAGGCCGACAGGGCCCAATCGGTCATGTATTTTTTATTCCATTAGGTGTACATAAATAAGTCTACGATACAAATTACTAGTTCAATTGACTGCTCATGATCACTCAACCCACCAACTAGGTGTCCTTACATGAAGAGGCAGAGAAGAGCTCTTTTTATATAACCGCCGAGGCTGAGTGCGCCAGTCACACTGACCACCGAAAGCAGCACTGCCAGTCACACTCACCTCCGAAAGCAACACTTTCAGTCACACTCACCACCGAAAGCAGCACTGCCAGTCACACTCACCACCGAAAGTGTTGCTTTCGGTGGTGAGTGTGACTGGCAGTGCTGCTTTCGGTGGTGAGTGTGACTGAAAGTGTTGCTTTCGGTGGTGAGTGTGACTGGCAGTGCTGCTTTCGGTGGTGAGTGTGACTGAAAGTGTTTCTTTCGGTGGTGAGTGTGACTGAAAGTGCTGCTTTCGGTGGTGAGTGTGACTGGCAGTGCTACTTTCGGAGAGCATCTGCACTGATTACGAGTGAGGTGACTGGAAAACAGCAGCGCACTGAGCCTCGGCGGTTCTTTAAAAAGAGCTCTTCTCTGCCTCTTGTTCTCACAACACTTCTCCTCACTGCCTCTTCTCCTCACTGCTTGTTGTGGTAGCATTAACAATTCCGCAGTGATGGGTGATCCTCGTCCATTTTCACGAGAGGCCTCTTGTGATGTCTTGATAGGTGCTGTTAGAATGAAGTCTGGGCTTCATGGAACTCCAGGTGTATCTTTCGATGAATTAGTTAGCAGTGAGAGTAACTTGCAGAGGTTGAGACAAATAGCTTGTCATAGTAGAAACACAACGGACATTCGACTAGAACTTTTTCGGTTGCGTGCAAGGTGGGAAAGACTTTGTGAACTAACATATGAATCAGCGCGATTCATAAGATCATTTGATGATTTAGATCATCATATCATACATTTGCCAGTTGATGAATATATTGCATTTCGAAAGGTAATTTAAATTTCAATTTTGATTTACATATTTAATATGTTTGTCATTTTAATTCATTTTTGTTCATTTTGTGATTTGTAGAGATACAATGTGGACGTTAAAGAAATGAACCACGATGTCAGTATGTTGGCAAGGTTCAAGCTTTTATTTGGGTCTGATCCGAAATATGTATCAACTCATGCTGGCTCAAGCTCGAAGAAGAAGAAATGCAGAGATGCATCAGCAAAGCCCGGTGATGATGGTTACTCTTCCAGCGATGAGTTTATGTAAGCCAAGAAAAAATCAATTTCGAATAAACATGTATTGTTAGCGAGAAGCAGTACGTTGTATCTTACTTTATGTACCGTTTAATTCAGATGTGTGGATGAACAATGCAGCAGTCTCTCCGGAAATGTAACTCGATTAACAATGCGAATGAATAGAAATATGTCTCTCGCATACATAGGTAGAATATGTGTCTCGCATACATAGGCAGATATATGTCTCGTACATACACCGAGAACTTTTATTTCGTCATAATACATAGATGTCTCGTACGTACATCTGAAAGTTGGAAACTGATATTGATAGATACAATATTTCATCACCGTTCGTGACGACGGCCAACTCGCCTTTCCCGACGACCGGAAGGTGACAAGCGAATAGGGGCTCGGTGTTCACGAAGACCACGACCGTACGGCCCCCCTTCTTCCTGTGTCTGCGACTCATGCATAGGTGGTGGAGTCTGCAATCCATATTGAGATGATGATTCAAAATTATAGGTGTATGGTTCTGACTGGGAAGGGATATAAGATGGGCCAATAACGTTCGTCTGGAAAAAGTCATTCAGTAATCCTGTGACACGGTCAGGATTGTGCGGATTAAGGGATTCTGTGAGTATGTCTATGTTTACGCCACGCTGGGTTTCTTCATCTTCCCATGATGTATCATTACTTTCCTGCACAGAAAAACCGTATGTCAATAAAAGGCATGTAAATGTTGTACGCTTGTAATTGCTTATTATGGTTGAACATACCTGAGCGGTGTTGTAGCTTCGTAATCCCTCGCCCCTAGTGTGCAGGTTTATGTCAGGAAAACGAGTGTCCTTGGGCTGAGATCCGTCGCCTTGGGTGTATGCGCCATATCTTGTGTCCGCATTTTGGTCCACGAAATGAGTCTGCTCCGGCATGGAATCCAAGCCTGCAACATTTACCTGGGATGTATTCCCCTGTAGTGGCAGAGACGAGTCATGTCGTGGAAATGTCGTTGTAGTATTTGCACCCTCTCCCCACCGCCTGGATGACGACGGCGCTGCACTCGTTCTAGCTGACCTCGGTTCCGGCATGTTGTACGCTCCAGTGTCAACATCATCCCGTCTACCGCATCTCATCGTTTTGGCGACGAATTCACCAATTTTTTTTAAGGCAGACGTTCGACCTGGTGTGTCTCGGGCTTGCATGCCTTCCCTCGCCATCTCCCGTACTTCGTTGCAAATATCGATCTAAAAAAACAGGTCGTTGGTTGCTTGAATTGTTAATGAAATGATGGTCGTGAATAGTAAGTTGTTGATGATTACCGTGCGGTCACGATAGTAAGCTGATGATGTGTCTAACCGTCTCTGCAACTGTTCCATGTGTGTTGGATGTGTTGGCATCGTAGGTGGTTCATACGTCAGTCGAGTACGCGTCCTCATGCGGTACCACTCGTAATACGCTTGTGTTGTAGTTGCGTGGTACGGTCTGCATAATTAAATAATTACATCAACTTGTTTATGTACGTAAATTACCGTAAATAAAATTTACCTATGTTCGTGCACTATCATTTCCAGTGCTTCATTATTCCACTGGTTTACCCATTCAATGTTCTCTTGAAGGTAATCGACACCAGTTCTACCACTATTGCTCGTCCTGAAATTTACATAACAGAACGTAAGTTTTATGAATTAAAAAGACTTTAACTATTAAGGGAGGTCACATCTTACTTATGAGTATATTCGTCGATACATCTTGGAACAGGTGGTGGAATATCTTGATGTAGACCGAACTGTCTCATGACTCGGTCAGGATTGTACGGTTCAACAAACCACAGACATAGTAAATTGCAACGAGTCATCCAGAAGCCACTATCTCTGACGCATTCCACTGGGATGGGTTGCGAACCAAATACCATGTTAATGTGTGCCTCAGTCCATGGATTCCATGTGATTAGTGAGTCCTCAAGAAGCTCAAACTGATCATGGTATATGGGGTAACAACTTTTTGCAATTTTTGTAGCCCATTTTTTCTGACCGAGCGTCCACCGGCTGGACATAGTTACGATGCCCTCACCACAGTCGTATGGGGTTACGGGATTTACTATCTGGGGTCGTCCAACAGGTAGGTATTCCCATGACCACAACTGTAGAAACTCGTACGAGACACATAGTAATGGAGCTTTAGCTGCTAATGAAGATTTCTGAGTGGCATCACACAACCCTCTATATGTGTGAGAAAGTATAGCAGAACCAAAGCTGTATGTTGGAACCGCGGGTAAAGGTTCGTCCACTATCTTTGCGGCGAAGTAGATGAGACCAGGGAGGACTACATCACCATGAGAATTAGGAAACATCACACCAAATAGCCACAACAAATATGCAAACAAGTGTCTGTTCCTCGTCTCAAGATCAGCGTAGCTAGATAACGTTTCAAAGTTATCAAAAAGCCAGCTGAGTGGGACACCCCGAGGCAGACCAGTACGATGTGATTTTGGCATTGTAAGCCCAAGACGGTCCGAGACATATTCTGGCCAAGTTGCAGGAAGAAGTGGAGGGACCACTGGCTCACCTCTAATTGGTAAAGCTGTGATCATTGACACATCTTTTAGCGTAGGTGTGAGCTCTCCACAGCGAAAGTGAAAGCTGTGGGTCTCAGTTCTCCATCGGTCAACGAGGGATGTCAAAAGCGATGGGTCAGAAGTGAAAGTGCCTGGACGAGTTGCGAGGTTAGCAAAATGAAGGAGTCCATAAGCCTGAAGGTGTTGTTGGAAATAATTGTGTATTGGCCATGTGTTCTTTACGGTGCGAAGCCTGAAGGTTTGAGGAGGATTTTCATGATTCGGGTTTAAGAATAGGTGGCAACGGTGTTGGGCGTCGTGATGCCGCTGCAAAAGCGCTGGCAATTCGGCCATATCCTGCAATCATGACTAAAAGAAATTACATATCCGAAGATTACATCAAGATTAAATGTAATTAAATATCCGAAGATTACATCACGATGAAATGAAAGTAAATATCCGAAGAGTACATTACATAACGATTAAATGTAATTAAATATCCGAAGATTACATCACGATGAATTGAAAGATCACATCACGATGAATTGAAACTAAAATACATAGCATGATTAAATATCATGCGGTGTTGTTGGTACGATACGGACATTCCCTACGCGAGTGTCCAGGGCACCTGCAAACGCGACATCGCCTTGGTTCTCCCGACTGGCTATGGTCCATGTCATTGCGATGACGCCTAGACTGACGCCGTCCCGACGTGGTTCTCATCAACTTGGGGTCAGGAACCCATTTGGAACCTTCTGGCCACAATAGCTTGTAGTTCATATCAATGCCCCATGCCCAGAACTCACCGTTCCAAGTGTTGTATAAATTGTGCATGTTAAAGAACGGCGATACGTAAGGTTCGACACTGATTTTCTGATCGGCAGCTGCCCGCAGTACGTGACTGCAAGGGTATCCCAGAAGCTTGGGCTTGTTGCAAGTGCACTCACATGAGGTTGTACCAAGGGTCACAGCTTGTTTTCTTGATCCTCTGTGGTGACCCTTAACATACTTGGCTCGCACATTGACTTCCCATTTATTTCTAAGTGCATCTACCTTCCTGCAACCATGGCTTTGCGACTTAACTGCTTTCTCATCAAGATGTCTTTGCATCTTCTCGGACCATGGCTTGTTCAAATCAACCAGTGTCTTGGCGACTGTGACTCTGTCTGCAAAGTATGACAAGGTCCGGTTCCAAGTTTCATCGATTAGGGCTGTGATAGGTAGGGACCTCACCCCTTTAAGAACTCCATTGTAAACCTCTGACATGTTGCTTGTCATTATACCGTACCGAGCCCCACTGTCGTGAGACTGCGCCCACTTGTACAAATGGGGACAATTCTCGGTGATCCACTGGCTCAGATTTATTGCTGTCCGACGACCCCTCCGGTCTTCTCTCTGCGGCAGGGATGCGCGCTCGATCTGACCATTGATACCTGCCCAGATAGCATTCATTTTGGCTTCAGTTTTCTGCATGCACATCCTCTTGAATAGCTTGAACCAATCTTTATTTTTGAATTTGGAATAAAAATTAGCTGCCAAATGCCGCATGCACCACCTTGTCTCCAGATCGGGCCACATCCAGTCTGGATCTTCTGAAGCCTTAATTATCTCGAGCGCGCTTAATAGCCCAGTGTTGCGATCAGAGATGATGCAAACACCTTCGCGATCTTTGACGACCCCCATCTTCAGGCAACTCAGAAACCACAGCCAGCTATGTTTGTTCTCGCTCTCGACTATTGCATACGCAATAGGTAGAAGTTGATTATTTGCATCTGCAGCAATTGCCACCAACAGTGTGCCCTTGTACTTTCCAGTGAGAAATGTACCATCGATTGATAAAACCGGACGACAATGCTTGAATGCTTGTATAGTCTGGGCGAATGCCCAGAATAAACGGTCAAGGATTAGCTCGCCCCGTTTCATTGGGTTTGGACGTTGTTTCCGGAAAACTTGAGTCCCTCTATTAGCAGTTGCTATCTGATGCAGCATTCTGGGGGCAAAAGAGTACGCCTCCTCATAGGTTCCATACAACCTCTGGAATATCTTTTCCTTTGCATGCCTTGCCTTGCTGTAGCTGACATTGAAGCCAATCAGATCAGCTGCAGTTTTCTGCAAAGCCCTAATACTAATATTAAGACTTTCCTGCACTGTCGTTTGCATGATCTGTGACACATATTCTGCAGTCACATTGCGGTGGTCTGGAAGAGTGCCGGTTTGCTCGCAGCCATGTTCCACTATTTTTGTGACATGCCATGGCTGACATACCCCAGGCTTCGTGCGAGCAATAACTCTTCCGCGGCAACCATTCGACTCCCGATGGATGCATATGACCTTCAACTCCTTTTTATCAGACTGCATCACTTTATGCTGCCGATGTATGGCAATTGCATAGCTATTCATTGCTTGGTAAGCAGATTTTTTATCTGGGAAAATCTGGCCAACGGCCAGACTTCCCGCTTCCAGGCCAGAAACAGAGTGAAATTCATTGGTGGTGCTCATAACCTGTAAAAACTCTGGGTTCATTGCTGGAGCGACCGCCTTCTCTGGAGGAACAACTTCATCATCATCTGATTCTGAAGAGGCGGAAGAATGACCATCATCGTCATCATCTAGCGCCTCCGGCAATCCCTCCACGTGTTCGCTCATGTCAACGACCGCAGACCAATATCCTGTGTCATACACTGGTTGGCCTCCAGTTGGTTCCGATGGACCGGTGCTGGGGGCTACTGTGATTGCCAACTCGGCCTCTCCGCCCCCGCTACTGCACTCGGCGACATCAGTGACAGAAATGAACTCCAAATACACCATGGGCTGTCCAAACATGGAGTTATTGGGATTGCTTGCAAACCCCATGTACGACGCCCAGGCTTTTTCACCAGTAACCCGCCGCAGACCCCAACGGGATACTGTCCCATCATTTCCTCCGTCAACCACGAAAGCCTCCATGGTCATTTTTTTTCCATCCATCGCTGAACCAAAGACCGATCGGACGCACCTTCTGACTGCCGCATACCCTACATTAACCATGTCTCTCACTACAACCGTAGTCATCTCGCACCTAGACACATCCACACCGGAAGGACCGTCGCGTACGATGTCCCCATAGAACACTACCAAATTTTCCATAGTACCTAACGAGCAGCCATATTTACATCGTTAGTCGATTAAAAAAGTTTTTTCAAATAAAACGAGCATATTTTTTTACTTGCAAATAGCAGTTGCATGCATGAACATATCACCAGTAATATATCTAATGGAGTCACCATATTATCACATGAATAAAAATATTGCACACAAATTTTTTTTTTCAGGCCAAAAATTTCAAAATGACAATTGCATGCATGAATATATCACCGGTAACATGTCAGCGAAGTCGCCCTATTATGACATGAACAAAAATATTACACACACAATTTTTTTCCTGCCAAAAGTTTCAAAATGGGAATTGCATGCATGAATATATCACCAGTAACATGTCAGCGAAGTCGTCCTATTATCACATGAACACAAATATTACACACACAATTTTTTTTCCGGCCAAAAATTTCAAAATGACAATTGCATGCATGAATATATCACCAGTAACATGTCAGCGAAGTCGCCCTATTATGACATGAACAAAAATATTAATACACACACAATTTTTTTCCTGCCAAAAGTTTCAAAATGGGAATTGCATGCATGAATATATCACCAGTAACATGTCAGCGAAGTCGTCCTGTTATCACATGAACAAAAATATTACACACACAACTTTTTTTCCCGGCCAAAAATTTCAAAATGACAATTGCATGCATGAATATATCACCGGTAACATGTAGCGAAGTCGCCCTATTATGACATGAACAAAAAAATTACACACACAATTTTTTTCCTGCCAAAAGTTTCAAAATGGGAATTGCATGCATGAATATATCACCAGTAACATGTCAGCGAAGTCGTCCTATTATCACATGAACAAAAATATTACACACACAATTTTTTTTCCGGCCAAAAATTTCAAAATGGCAGTTGCATGCATGAACATATTACCGGTAACATATCAAATGGAGTCACCCTATTATGACATGAACAAAAATATTTCACACACAATTTTTTTTCCTGCCAAAAGTTTCAAAATGGCAGTTGCATGCATGAACATATCACCGGTAATATATCAAATGGAGTCACCCTATTATCACATGAACAAAAATATTACACACACAATTTTTTTTTGCTGCCAAAAGTTTCAAAATGGCAATTGCATGCATGAATAAATATTTGCAAAATTACACGACGAAATTTATACCTCTGCTTCAATGAGGATATCCTTCCGAATAATAAATATCCGTCGGCAGTAATATATGAACGAAGTCGACCTATTATCACATGAACAAAAAATTCAGACACACAATTTTTTCTGCTGCCTAAAGTTTCAATATAGTAGTTGCATGCATGTCAAAAAATATAGTAATATATGAACGAAGTATAAATTCCGGCTCTAACTCAACCTAGACATTTAATAAAAGTCCTAATTATAGACATCTTGCATGTCAAAAAATATAGTACTACTAGACACAGCTAACATTGATCTATAACATCTTCAACATATTATTATAAATGCAAAATATCGCTTACGAAATTTACCGGGTTACAAAAATGGCAGTAAACATCGCATAGCTAATGTCGGGTTACAAAGCTAATTAATTTCCAACGTGCATGCACAAGAAAATTTATGTACTGCAAAGATCATACCTTCATCTTCAACTCAGTACTTCACTTCACGCGGCAAATCGTTCTCCTAAAGCTCCAAATTACTCCATAAAGTGACGAAATGTTGCCTGTAACAACAGATAATACACACTTACACATAAATCAAACGGAGGAAAAATGTTATGCATGCGAACACAATCAACAAAAATGTGAGGAAGTGTGTGTGCGTGAGAGTAGACAGAGTGTGTGTGCGTGAGAGAGAGCGAGAGAGAGCAGAGTGCGTGTGCGTGAGAGAGAGCGAGGGAGCAGAGTGCGTGTGCGTGAGAGAGAGCGAGAGAACAGCATCGTTTATAAGAACAATACGAGCACTGTAATGTCGGCAGCAGACGTTAAGCAGCGGCAGCGTGCGGAATTTTCACCGAAAGCAGCGGCGCCGTGCGTAATTTGCACCGAAAGCACCGGCAGCATCTGTCACGGGAATCAGCGCCCCGCCTCGGTACTTGCGCCGTCCCGCCTCGGATTCAGAGCCGTCAGGCGCGGCTGTCGGCGCGTGCATGCCGCTACAGTAGCGGCCGCCTCGTGGGGTGGCGGCCGGTCCCGCCCCCGCGGCTCCGTTCCGTCCCGCACAGTGCCACTAACGGCAACAGTGCCGGCCGCCTCAGGCGGTGGCGGCCGGGCCCAGGCACAGTGCCGGCCGCCGGGAGGGTTGGCGGCCGGGCCCAGGCACAGTGCCGGCCGCCAGCGGCAGTGGCGGCGGGGCCCGGTACAGTACCGGCCGCCCGCGCGGCTGGCGGCCGGGGGGGTCTGATCCGGCGTTTTTACTCCCAGGTGGTCTTTTTTGACATTTGCACTCGCGACGTGGTCTTTTTAGACAAAAATTCTCCTCTAGCTCGCCGGGGCGCCACCGCTCGCCGTTGGAACGCCAGTCACAGGAATCGGCGGGATCCGCCAACCCTCGGTCCGGATCGACGCCCACGCCTCCGGCTCCGACATGCACGCCAGCTGGATGGCGCCGTGAACCACCTTGTTTTCCGGTGCGTTCTTGCTCCTAGGTAGTTCCCCTAGCTCCATTGTTGCTCCTGCCGTCCCTTTAATGGTGATTCTATGCGCTGGCGTGCAGGAACCTCTTGGACTGAGACCACCTTCCTCGGTTCCGTCGGGCGCCGCGGTCATCGTCCTCACCAAACAGCTACAGGGACAGTGGCGGGCTCCGCTTTGTCCGCATCTCCTCTGGACCACAGATTCGAAGCCGCGGGTCCCTCCTACTTCTTCCTCGATGCTGACTGTCATTGCCGCTGTCCGGAGCTCGTTGCTCTGCTCTGTCCGACCTCGCCACTAACAGCAGGGTGAGAAATGGCCTCTGTATGTTGCTGTCTGCGTGCTGCTGCTATTGTTTGCTGCTCGCCGCTGTCGGTGCTCTGCTGCTGTCGCTGCATGTTGTTGGCTGCTTGTTGCTTGCTGTTGATTCTTGATGATGTTAGCCGTGACCTACATGTAGATGAGAGAAAGAGAGATTTATTTGCTATGAAGAAACATGACCATATTCAGACTGTTTAAATTACTTACAGGTCACACTTTCAGACTAAGGCCAGACTTCCCTGTGTATGTAAGTTTTCACTCTGACATTTCATTTATCAGGAAAATCACAGAAAAATGTTCAACCTGCTAAACTTGTAAAATCCATGACAAGATCATTCCAGTTCAGTTTGAAGTAGTACTGATATGGAGTTGGATGGCTTAACCTGTACTTTAGCAACAAACATATATAAGCTTAGTCAGTATTATTGCTTAGAAATAAAATATAATGTACTTAAACAAAATGTCTTTAAAGTTTAATAATTCATAACTTGCATTCTAGGACTCCAAGAAAATGTTATTGCCAATTTCAGTAGCTTCATTTTCAACTTTCTGCGTGGCATCGCATACAATTCATGCACTGTACACATTTTGGAAATTCATGAATATTGACTTCCCTCCATTTGGTTCTTTTCCGGGGTTTCTTCGCCGTTTCAGTAGAGCCCGGCAACGAGGGGTATTACGAGTTCAATACGCAGCTTCATGCTCGTCAAAAAAATACGCAGCTTCATCAGGACGTTGACCAGCAAGGCAAGCATCTGCTTGTTGACCCTATCTTATGTTTTACTTGTGTTGAAGGATTATACTATCTTGTTGTTGTCCGTGTTGGATACCATGTCGATCCTTTCTTTACAATATACATGTTTATCTTTGTTTGACATGGCTAGGAGCCTAGGAGTTGCTTGCTGTTCATGATCAGCGGGTCTTGACATATATTAACTCCGGCAATTTATAGTCATCTTAAAATAGTACAACTATGACAACTTCAGACCATATTAACAAAATTCAAACTAAAAGATAAGCACCTCAATAGCTATATTTCAAAATAGCAGCTCAAGCACATGCAACATTGAGAAAGATCTTGAGCTACTAAACATGTCAACAACAATTTTGTTCTTCACACAAGTATAAATACAGACCTTCAAGAACAGTCGATACATCTCTGGACCCAATAATGCAAATCATTCAAGAAGTTAGACCTGACTGAGTGACTGGTAGTTAAAATACGACGCAACAGAAATAGATGCACATATCTCATTCCTATTCTACAACAGAGAAAAAATAAAACAACCAATCGAAGTCACATACCAGTCTTTGTGTGGTGGTTGGGGGCTATACTCTGAATTTCTGATGAGTGAGAACCCATAAATGCAAAAGAAATTCAAGATTTTCATTGTTATAAATGTAGATGAAATGAAGCTCCACATTCAGTATGATTTTCTTGTTTATTTTTGGACATTTAACAAGGAAAGCCACGAAAATTGGAAACACTTCAAACCACTTTTTTTTTAACCTGTGAGCTTATTAATTAAGTTCATTTGTGCCGCTGTCTCTCCCTGATCTCACCTCGGCCACTTGCCTCATCATTGACCTACACCATCTCACAGTGTGGAACACATCCATTCATGGCGGAGGATATATCCTCCACCACTGCAACTGAAAAGGAAACATAAATAAATTAAATGAGCATGTAAAGACAATAAAAGAAAATTGTGCCCAGAAAGAACCAGGTTCGTACGCTTTGAGATGGTTCAACAAAGCAGTAGTATGGCAAAGATCAAAGATAAAACTTCATGTGACACTATGGTCATGCATCAGTGAAACCAAAGAAGGACGTTTAAGATAGCTGACCTAAATGCATTTTTTTTTTTGCTGAGGGGGGCAACACCACTACCAGATTTTGCTTCAGACTTACAGGTTAACCATCCACAAAAGTACCGTTAAGGTTCATGTTGACTCGAGAGAGAGGTACCTACAGGTAGGTTGAGCAGCTGTCTGGTTGCCCGCGTGAGGAGACTCTCGTGTGGCGGCTTAGACTGGGGACTGGGAACGCGGGGGGGGGGGGGGGGGGGGGGGGGGGCTGGATGCCCCTTCTAGGTCAGTCCCTCATGGGCTTGTGCCCTAAGAGATAAGAGGATGGGCTTCGGCCCATACCGGTTAAACAGTTCAGTTACAAGCTCGTAGCTGGAAGCACCACAAGATTAGATAAAAGCCACACCTTCAGATTTCTTTTGTTTGTAGAATTAATCAATTGATAACACCTCATAGTCAAAGATGTAGCACCAAAATAGGAAATGTGGATAGTGCAAGCAAGATGCACAACTAATGCATAAGGCTCTTTTTTCTTTTTTGGCATCACACAAACCAGGAGGCATGCAAATGGAAAATTAGCATATTGTTTGTAGAACCTATAAACAAGATAGCAGCAAGCAATCCAGCGAACAACTATATGAATTTAGTAGCTATACAAACAGAACACTCTGCATTATAGCTAGAATCTGGATTAGAGATCCATGCACACCTGCAGAAAAGAGGATAGGAGCAATACAATTATGTTGATAGAAATATAAATTCAAGTGCTTGACATATTAAATTGAAAATTCATGAGGTGTCACCGGAGCAAAGTCTACACCCCAAACTCAAATCTGCCACCAGCGGTAAGAATGCTGAACAAAAAAACATTGTAATTCTAATGATGCCAGTAGGGAGGAGGTGAATGCACGTACATCAACCACAAAAGTAATCTCCGAAATCCTACCTAATTCATTAAGCATATGCATATACACACTGTAACATCAATTATTAATATGAAACATGACGAACAAAAAGGAGGATTAAGGTGCCATACCATCAAAAGAAAAGCCTGCAGTTTTGCAAGGCAAATGTTCCACAGCTAATTCCTTGTTGCCAAAATCAAGTGTCAACCTGAGACGATGAACATCAGCGGAAGACAAAAGCGAACATTGCATCACATGAGCAAAATACGTAATAAAGCAACATGAGGAAAAAAATCGAGGAACAAATGAACAAGCACAATGAGACTACCATGAACAAATGGTTCTAATTATCTAAGGAAGAAAGTGTATGTACATAGAAATTATAGACATACAACTTACCGTAAGCATGAGCTCATCGACATAATATTATAGACAGATGCCAATAGAACATCAAAAGTATTAGAGATAAAGTGATTTTGCTTGAACACGTTTGTTTTATTAATTACCAAGGAATCCCAAGTGCATATATGCTTGAATCTTTCTACCACCAAACATCAAGTGGAACATTTCAAGCATTGAGGATGAAAAATTAAGAGTCAGAGATACTATTTGTGGTGTTCACTGTTATCCTCATTTTTTGGTAATTAGTAAAATGAAAGATACATATGATGGATAATTCACTGGATATCAGTAGGCGGTCCTACAACTGTTTAAAAAAGTTTCATTGGTTATTAGTTTCCAACTAAATTGAAGATACATGTCACAAATATGTCATGAATAAAGAAATGGAATTAGCTACATTGTTGTTATTCTATTAAAGGAGAAGCAAAAGAAAAACACGGAAAGAGATGCAGATTGATTACCTAAGGGTCATATAATGTCCACCTCTTCACAGAAGATTGATGTCAATTCTTTCAGTTTCAGCACTCCTATTGTATCTAACATGTCATCAAACTTTGTTGTAACTGTTGATTTAGTATCCTGTAGTGTACAATGTAAAACATAAAAACATGGAGAAAATGGTATTCAAGGGTAGGAATTTCTTGAACAGAGAATCCAAATATATGAGTGTAGTGGCTTAACTATTTCATCAAACAGCAGGAAAAACTTCTTTTTCAGATCTGCACTGCATTTAGAAAAGTACTTCCTCAAGATTCTTCATCTTCTCTTCTTTTTCAGATCTGCATTGTGTTTAGAAAAATCAAGAAATCAAAATCAGATTATCAGATAACTGAGGAATCAAGAGTTAAAAACTGGGGGAAGAAGATTGCGAGTTCACCAAAATTTTCCTCGAGATTCTTACTCGTCTTCTTTTTCAGATCTGCACTGTGTTCAGTAAAATTAAGAAATCAAAATCAGATTACCAGAGAACTGGAGAATCAAGAGGTAAAAGCTGAGGGAGGGGGGGAAGATGGCGAGGCTACAGATGTGCATCGGCCTCATGGTCCTTCCCCCACCTTAGTCCTTCTCACCCTCCCATGATCTTTCACACCCACCATAAAAACCACACACCCAAATTCTAGTTGCGAGGGAGGAAGGAATCAAGAGAAGGAACTTACCACAGGGAGGTGTTCCAAGGAGGCGCTGGACCGCTGCCTTCCACCATTTTCATGGAGAGAGGTTGAGGCAGAGCACCGGAAGAGAGGGGGCAGCAACCCAGCTCATGAAAGCCGACACAGAGGACTCCACGATGGTGGGCGGCAGAGTGACGCGGCCCACAGAAGAGAGCACCATAGGGGTTGTGCGAGGGACGGGGGCTTGACATCGTGCAAGGAGAGAGAGGAGGCACCGGCGGCGGGGAGGAAAGGAGAGGATCGAGCGAGGAGGATGCGTTGTTTTTCCTGGCGCTCTCTTTTTACCAGCGGGAGTCTAGGTTTCCAACAAAGTGTACACGAAACAGGAAAAAAAACACCTTATCTCGTGACCCCACACGTAACAAGGTCCACCAGTCATCCACTTTTGCAGGAAGTATAAATGTGAAACACAAGGCAACGGTTAAGAGTTTGACAACGAGGTAAACTGTACCACAGTAAAAAGATCGTGCGTTCCACGAAGCCCAGCGCTCGCAGGTGCCCCAGGAAGGCGGGTAGCCTAGCGAGATTTATAGGTTAGATAAACTGTACCACAGTAAAAAGATTGTGTTAGACCATGCATGCTCGTGGCCAAGTCATGGACTAATCTTGTCAAGCCCAATTAATTAAGTTGGCAGACTAGCGAAATATGTGATGGAAATATGCACGTACGGGTTTCCTTACTTGCACAATACTAGTAAACATGCCCGTGCAACGCACGTCTTGATCAAAGCAGCCAATTAAATTTATTGTGAGTATTGAATTCTGAATTCATATTCTAGAAATTTTGAAAAAAAATGATAGAATATGTTTGGTGTTATGATCCCTGCCTCTCGAAAGGTCTAGTTTAATACAAACCCCATTACTTATCATTTTACTATGTTATGTGAAGTTCAATCAACCCAAAAAGAAATCCTAATCCATTTAGAAATCACAAAACTATAGTAAAGATTTCAGGATGTCTAATTTCTTGTGTGAACTCTAAAAGACATAAAATAGGTCTAGGCATTGTCCAAGTGAACATGACAGGGATGCAAACTTCAAATAAAAATATACAAATAATAGAAGTCTTGGAACAATTAAATTTGTTCCCTCTTGGGTTAAGGTAAAAGAAAGTTGTGGTAATGTGAAAGAACAAATCTAAAGTGGATATCATATTGAACTAATGTGAAGATAGTAATCGGAATCTAACTTTCAGTTCTGAAAATTATAAACTGTGTAATCTGGAACATGTAAACTATGTAATGTAAAAACTGTTAGTTCTATAGAGCGACCGAAATGGAGGCAGCACCCACATCCTCACCAGATGCGGCACGACTCTCACGTCCCCGCCTGCTGTGGATGCACTCGATACCCGCGTCAGTGCGTAGTGGAACTGAGACTCCCCCGTCCTCAATGATGGCGGGACCCCATCCATAATCCTGTTTTCTGAACCAACCATTAGAAAAACATAATATCAATTGAATAAACGGTTCACTTTTATCCAAGTCTATTCACAGTGCAAGTCCTTACCTTAGCCTTTTGAGGATGTCTATATCTGATTGGGTTTGGTGCTTGGCCTTCTAATCTCCTTGCCAGTCCTCCTCCTTATGGTTAGTAGTCTCCTAATTTCCATGTCTCGCTCTAAACTCTTCAGTCTGCAATTCTATCTTGTCTGAGGCCAAACTTATGTACATTCACATGAGTATTTAGAGCTACAATTAAACTGAGAAAGCAATCACAAAATCGTAGAAATATAAATGATACATTTCTGAATACATATCAAGCTAGTCCTTAGTAACGACCATATATAGCAGTTACTATATTTAGATGGCAACTGAGGTATATCAGGACGCTATAGGGGAAAAGATCGCAAACTGCAAATGCTAAATACTCAAGTTTCCATTGTAACCATAGTGACCCATCCTATGTGTAATTAAACTTCAGAGGTGTTCTTTAGAAAGAAAATTATTAGGCGCGGACCTCAAATACAGATACTGAATAGTCAAGTTACCTGGCATCATAGTAATCGAATTCACATAATGAAAAAATCATGGAAGAATGCTAAGAAAAGTGCTTCCATTAAGTATTGCAATATGAAATAGTTGTGCTAGCTAAGATGTTTAAGTGTAAGAAATGAACACAGTGCCTTGCAAACTCTATACACAACATGCCTGATCTATGCTACTGAACTTTAGCTCCTCTATCCGTTTTAGAGTCCTTATTCCTAAAAGTAAAAGCACGTGGTCATTGTTCATGCATGAAAATCTGATTGTTCTCCAAGGGGGAGTGGTAATCAAACATTTATTCAGGAGCTATTATCAATATGACAATATAAAATAATAAGAAAAGAGAGAATATTGCTTGCAAAAACCAATTCTGTACAATATGAACTCGTGATATCTGCATCCTCTTTTACTTGGCCACTATTAGCACAAGTATGATCATCTTTTAGTTGACAACTATTAACAAAAGTATTGTTAGGCCACAGATTAAATCTGCTTAACTGTTTAACACGTATGGACTCACACCCGAACTGCAAAACAAAAAACAATAGTTGCTGCAGCTGATTGTTGCACCTGCATCTATGCATAGAACAGAAAGCAAATTTAGTCTGCGAACTGACTACTCATTTCTCCTCAAACCAAATAAAAGTGTTCCGATCATGGGCATATCTTTCCCCTATTGATAGGTTCAAATTGTTGTCAAAAAATAAAGAATAGACTCACCTGATCGAGCAACGAACAACCAAGAATACAGCTGCGAATACTACAGGAATAAGGGCACAAGCATGGCGTTGACGCGTTGTACATGATTTGTCCCGTTACAGCTAACTTATTCTGAATTTTCTGAAACCCAAAGGCCAATCTCAAACAATTTTTTAATAAAGTACATGGTAAGAGGACTGAAGGTGTACCTTAATGCACCTTGAAGTGCAATTCGGGTCACTTTCACAGGGTCAATGATATCATCCTTGATCATGTCAAACTTACTGATAATAGGCCTGAGACATTAATTGGAGAGCATGCACAACATATACTTATGTTGCAAAAAACAGAGTAATAAGAAACAGGTGGATAAATATCTTTAATAAGATGCTAATGGAAAGTGTGATTACCTGGAACAGACTGTACATAATAGGAAAATGATCACAATTCACTCTCCTGCGATGTTCCAGGATGATCAATTAACCTAGAAGGAGAACACCAATCAAGAATAAGCAAAATAGAGAACTGTAATGTAATGAAGGTATCTTCTGCACATAGAGAAGGTAGAAAGTATTGAGTAGGGCATTTTGGTGACCGAGCTTCATGGAGCCCTTTATTTTTGAAAAATTCAAAATTCAAACTTTTCGACTTCAAAAAATTCCGAAAAAAATATGCAACTATATAAGGATGAAATGTATGTGTGTGTAAAAATTCAAGATGAAATACTTTGAAATGCGACCTGTACAAAAAAGACAAATTTCTGGACTTTGAGGATGAATAGTATCATGTGTTAAAAAGCCTCAGATTTGTCTTTTTTGCACAGCCTTCATTTCAACATATTTCATCCTAAAAATTTACACACGTGTGTTATGCCTCCATGTATATCTGTAATTTTTTTTAGATTTTTTTGAATTGTAAAAATATGAATTTTCATGAATTTTGTGTTTTTCAAAAACCGGCCTCCATGGAGGCCGAGCTCCAAAAGGCATTTTCGGAAAGTATTGTACCTAATTAGAAGCAGCAGCACCGCATGGCATGGCAAAATTGATGAACAGAGTGAAGGCAATTGATGTTGATGCGTATAGGTCAGGTTGGGCGCGGAGTGCGGCTAGGGAGTCGAGGTAGAGCAGGAGTTGCGTGGTAGAAAGGGAAGAAGCATCACCATGGCATCCTCGAAGCGCTCCCTTGGTATTGTGACACACATGGTGGCGACGTCCGTGGAGACCATCAGCCGGTGAAGTCACGGGGGAGGCGGAGATGCGTGGAGAGGAGGATCTCTCGGAGCCTGCGGCCGGCAAGGCGTCCGTGGGAACCGCGGGGCGGGGAGAGGAGGCTTGGGGATGTGCGGCTGAACCTGGTGTTGTGAGGATGAACAACGACATCGGCTCTATCATCGGTCGCTCGGATCTATGGCGGCGGCGGCGACTGCATCCGTAGTGCGCAGAGGAAGGGCGACATCGGACCCGTTTCGAACTGCTCCTCCTCCTTCTTCCACGCGGACGGTTGGGCGGCGAAGAGCGGCACCGCGCCTTGCAGAGATGTCGAGTGCGGCGGCTAGGCCGTGGAGCGAGGTGCCGCAACTAGCAATCGTAGAGGGTGGTGGCGGCTGGGCCGTGCAGAACGTGCGTGGGATCACAGGGAGCTAGGGCTGGGTGGGGCTGTTAATATTTTTTTGTTGCAGATGGAAGAAAAAGCAAGATGAAGTCCCCGTCTGCATCAAACTGCTTTCACTTATATTCTGTCGAATTTGTTCTATCTATGGGACTGTACATGCAGATTATCTACAAGGGTTATGTCCTGTACATGGAGATTATCTTATAGGACACGCAGTTTATCAGCCATTGTTCAGACATAGCAGAAATGTAGAAGAAGTTCCTCCTCTGCTACTCGCTAAACTCCAAGCAAAAAGGACCTTCTACTTTCCTTGCTAATGGTGAGCAACTCAAAGATGCCTACAAGGTTACACTTAATATTTACCCTCTGTATAACTACCTCCGTCTGGAATTATTTGTCGCTCAAACGAGATATATCCGTTTGAGCGACAAATAATTTGGGACGGAGGGAGTATTATTATCTGACCATTACATGTATAGATGTATTGAGAACATGTATATATAGCTGCAGATCTGTTATATATGAACAACGGAAGATTTGACCATTACATGTATATACCTGCCAGGAGAGAACATGCGTAGCTGTCAGTTAAGCTTTTCCATCATTAAGCTGTTACTTTCTTATATCTTATTTCTAGGTATAAACATTGTTGTTGTTTTGCTTAATTTTGAAACATGAACATTATCATGTCTTCTTCCCTGCAAAGTGACATTCTTTCCCAGTAATCTGTGCACTAAAAAATTATTTTAAATACATTTCTACTTGGTAGTTTTCATATGTCCAATGGTCTGTCAGGTGTGCATTTTCAAGAGTTAGCAAACCTTTTTTCAGTCATCTGGTCCATGTACATACCAAGTGCTTCTTGAAATAAAAATGCAATTGGCTACCAATTTTATCTTGCGTGTATGACATAATTGTCTTGTTGGTTTTATGTCTATATATGCAGTCTGGTTAATATATCGATATTTTATTAAGCGGAAAAGTTTGGTACTCTCAGTAAGCACTCGGTTCCCTGTTAGGTCCTACTAGATCGATATTTAAGGGATCATTTTGACCCAGTTTTCCACCTTGCATTAAAAAATGCCTTTGTATCATAGGTAGCTTGCCCAATTCCATCATTTCCATGCTCTTTGTCTAGACTAAAACTCAGGTAGCTGAAACTCAAAAGTTTCAGTATCAATACAGTAAAATTCTCCCAAATAGATAAGATTGGTTCACTTCTAGGCATTCACATTTTCTTTGTGTTTTAAATCATAAATTATTCATCAATTTTAGTGCTACGTATTCTTATTTGGATTATACTTGTTGCATAAAATTAATGACTCAGGAAACTTCCTTTTATTGTTTGGGCAAGGGCCTCAGTTTGTTCAGAATCAGATACAACCAACTCATCCGTGATTGTTATTGGGCATCATACTTCAAAATATACTTTTTTTGATTTTGTAAAGGTTGCGGATAACAAGCCGGTGAGAGCGGATGGTTCAGTTAGACCCTGCATTTTCTTGACCTCTCTCCCCCTGTCAAATAAATTACCATGGTACGTTTCTAATGCGATTTGTAAAGTTTTAACAAATCTGGTGAGCATATGAGACTGCAATACTGGGTTCACCCTCAGGATTAAACTGATTGCTGATTCATTCGCCTCATGTTATTTGCAGGAAATAGCAGTAGTTTTCTTATCTAACTTCATTTGATTTTGTATGCAGGGGGGTATTCAATACTAAGATTTACGATTTGGCATAAGTGAGATGATATACAAGTGAGTTTAATTCCCGAGAGTGAAATATCAGCAGTTTTCTTATCATATCGCCGGTAACTGCACCTCGACCACGGGAAAAAATAAATCCTCCGGAACCAAGACCAGCACCAGGTAAAAATCCACGGAAAAAGAAATCTTCAGGAAAAAAAATCCTTTTTTTCTTGCTTCCCCCTCATTTGATTTCCGTTTCCTGGCAGCTCTAGGTAATTTTGTGACCTGCATCTGGGCAAGTCACCTATGTGTGAAAAAGCACCACAATGCACGTGTAAGATCCTGTTTTTGGTGCAATTTTGCGACTCTATTTTGGACTGTAAGCAACAGGTTGATATTAAACTGAAGCTCCAATTAGGCTTGTGGCTCTTTTGTACCTATATGCCTAGATTATTTACTAATGGGATATGCACTAGAGTTTGTATAGGATGATCAATTGCCAGGAATGGCCATGGTTTTGATATTTTTTCATGTTTTTTTATTTGGCTTGACTTCCACTTATCTGCTACACTAAATGATCTCTAGCTAATGTTTAACTATGGATTAGTACACGGAGATGAATTCTATTGGTCTTAAAATACAACAGATTTTCTGGATGCCTTGACTGTACGCATACTTGTATCATATTTGACGCCCTCATGATATGTACTAGATGGCACCTTCTTCGGAACTTGATTAAATGCAACTGTGGACATTTAATTATAATATGCATTGAAATAAAACCACGACACTTATTTTGGGACGTGGAGTAATATTCTAATCACATGAGAATATATTCGATACTATTTCCAATTATTTGAGTATCTGTACTATAGCTTCCCTGAAAGAAGACATGAGGCTGGATACTGCATCTGTCCTAGCATGAGGAACTTTGCTACAGTGTTTCTGGACAGGTTGACGACACGAGCTGAAATACGTTTGAACAATTTTCTTTCAGTTTTCCTAGGTACTTTTAAACTTTCTAATCACATGATTGTTCTTTTTATGAAGGGAGAATGATTCACTTTGGTGTATATGATGCAATAGTATATTTTTATTGATTGCTATTATTTGTTGCTCTTATCCTCTGATTGATCCCCGATTTCTTACCATTTCATACTCATGTTATTTCTACTTTCTGATGTTTTGAGCTTTAGATCGGGTGCTCATGCAAGACAGTTACTTCTCTTAAGGGTGTGTTACTGTTTTATTTGTGGTTTAGATTAGAACACATACTTCCGTTTAAAAACAGTAAGTGTCACACCCTCTCATGATTAAGATAATTAATTATTCAAGTAACACATGCAGATTATCCGGCACTACTGGATGCCGCCACTTTGAAATGTCAGATTTATTTTGGTGAGTTGTCCCATGTTGTTGATGGAATGGCTTGATAAGTGTGGTATTTTAGCGTTGGTTTGGAGGTAGGATATTCTTATTATGAGAAGCAAGTATGGTATTATGACAGTCTGAGTACTATGTTTAGGCACATAAATTTGCGAATCATTTTTTTCCTTTTTGAGACACCATTTTTCCAGAATTTTAGCAAAACATGCAAGTGTTCGTCTTGAGATTAGTCGTTAACTAGCATTTGCGGGCATGCACATGCAACAAAGAGACTAATGGGTATGCATTGTGCTTTTATATTATACTCCCTCCGTTCCTAAATATAAGTATTTTTAGAGATTCCACTACGGACTACATACGGATGTATATGGACATACTTTAGAGCAGGGGCGGAGGAGCCGGTAGGGCAAGGTTGGGCGGCCGCCCCACCTTGATTTTTTGCAAAAGCATTTATACAGGTATACCTCGTGTGTACGTTATGGCCGGCTGGGTTGATTTCTTCGAGCGAGCTGTGGTCTCGCTGGGAACTGCATGAACTCACGCCGCTGGGCTGTTGGCCATCAATTTAGTACTTACAGCTTAGCGAAGATCAAGCGGCCGCGGACTCAGTCAGGCATGGTATGGGCATTCGGTTTTTGCAAGCGCATGTTCCATTACATTGACACAAACAACAACAGTGTACTGCATTAGTTTTTTTTCTATTGTTTTCCGGCGCCCCGACAAACCTTAGTCTCTGCGTCCGCCATTGTTACTGGTAGTGATGACAACTTTTTGTGATAGAGTTTGCCCCACCTCAATTTTTTTTCGTCCTCCGCCACTGCTTTAGAGTGTATATTTACTCATTTTATTTCGTATATAGTCCGTAGTGAAATATCTAAAAAGACATATATTTAGGGACGGAGGGAGTATAAAAAGCCTGTTGTGCATGTGGAAGCTAAAGATATGGGTTGCCCATGGTCTGTGTTGATCCATCGGAATTTGTATGCCCCCATTAAAGCCCCGCCCCCTGATTATCTTCAGAACATTTTTCTTGCATGATTTTTTCTACCACACATGAAAAATCTATGCCGCACACCCTTCTTGGTGCTGAGGTGGTTGTGCAATATGTTGCCAAGGAGGGACGGAGGTGGCCAGGCCATGGACGGGAGACATGGACGGGGTTCTCCATGGCATGGAGGGAAGGTGTCGCGGAGAGATGGTTACGGTCACACCGTGATGGGGAGATGAGATGTGGTGACACCCGGTGGCTTGTTAGTTGTGCGGGGAGAGCAGGAGGCGCGGCCGTTGTGACATGAGTGAGTGAGAGGAGTGATTACTTAAAATACCAATCAAGTGATCTGTATGTAGACTACAATTTATATCTCAGTAAAATCGGGATGCCGCTCACATTGTACGATCAAATGAAATTAAATACAACATTCCTCACATTGTATGGAAATATCTTAGCAATAAGTAAATCTTAGTTTCTAACTAATAATTAGTTGTATCTTGCTCTCTATGTATGCGTGCGTCCTATTAGATTTTTTATCAACTTACATCGTAAGTGAAGTGGATTTAAATTATTATTATGGGCTATCATTTTTATACATATCAAAGTTGACATGCAGTATGTTTATATACGCAACCGGCAAAGAAAATATGCATGGCCCGTGGCAACGCACGGGCATTCTCCTAGTGATCGTGAGGGCAGGACGTGTGCGTGGGATTGTTTTGGCAGAACATTGAATCTTGGCCGATGGTGTGGCAGACCACAAGAGCAATACAGACAGTTAGATTTACTTAAGTGGATTAGATCCTAAGGTGTTGATTGTTTTGTGTACGCTAATCTGGGTGGCTTTAGAATAGTTTAAGTTTGTTCTTTTAATAGTAGTGTAGATCACTTGCATATTTTTATCCTCCAAGCTTATCATACATGTTTAATCAGTAAATCATGACAAAATATCATCAAACACACACGGAAAGGCTCCGCGAGGGCTGGCGGAGCGGAATGCATGCATGTTCTTGAGCAAAACCTAGTTCGTCGTGCCATCGAATCAGGTAGGCCGGTGCTACAATCCGCAGTCGTCGAGCACCACTAAACCACTATAATCACACAGCAGCACTAATTACAAAAATTCAAAGGACGTACTTCGCCCTGCTCGCTCTGGAGCGTCGAGCTGGACGAACATGAGAACCCGATGCGTTATTCTTCAAACTGATTACGGACGGTGTGACTGTTAATGAAGGCAGAAAGAAGAAGAAAACTGAAACGGGAATGGGAATGCGATATGCGTTAACTGGCCAGACTGTACGGTGGCTTCCTCGGCTCCTCAGATGAATCGGGTCGTGTCTGACACCAACGAATAAGTACAGACATGAGCATATGCTTCCTCGCCTCGTGATCTCGTCCCGCACCAAAAGCCTTCCAAAGCTCAAAAAACACCGTCATCACAATTCACAAGTACTCCTATGTATCTCTGGGGCAGAGGTTCTATATTGTACTGTATCAATTAACTAAGTAGGTATACTTGTGAAGGACAATACATATTGAGTACTCTAATCCGGCCCACGCAGCATTACTGATCGACATGCTGTTTGCGAGATCCGCTCTTTCTGAAACAGTGCTCCTGCCTTCTGCTCGTGCGCTCTCTGCTTCCTGCCGGCGCAAAACGGCAGCGGCCAGGCGAACTCACCAACCACACGGCAGGACGAGCTCCCGTGATTTCCCCTCGCCCGCCAACCCCAAAACTGGATCCGCACCCGCACTTGGTGCGATGCGGGATGGCCTGGAGGAGGGCGGCAAAGGGGAAGGGCGAAAAGCGTGGCCATGCCTCATTTCCTTTTTCCTCGACGAAGCTGATTACGGCCTAGCCTAATTGCCCAACCATGCACAACTGCACAAATACAGAAGTAGTACTGCCATCTCTCTCCTAGCAAAAGTCATGGCCGCCCATCACATGCAATGAAGGCTCCCACATCCCATCACCACACTGGTCACCGGGCTGGGCACCCACACCGCACGTAGAGACTGAGTGGTGGCCTCAGCAGTAGCCCCACCACCAGCACGACCGGTACTGGTATTAGTGTACGTAGTGCTCAACAGTGAGTGCCACACTTCTTCGTTTGCCCTTAAATCAGGCCACCATCCTGGTGCTACACGCGCAGTGCCCATCCCGTGCGGCCATCTGCACAGAGCAGCCAAGCCCGAGCCCGGCAAGGAAGGCTCTCTGTCTCTGACCATCGGGGCTTGGGATTTCTCGAAGCCATAAAAGAGAGGGAGAGGCCCCAAAAGGAGGAGGCTACCAACACTCCCGTCCAAGCAGCCGCAGAGCCCGCCTAGGTTTCTCCCAACGCCAATGGCTTCCTCGCGCGCCGCCGCCCCCTTCGCGCTCTGCATTCTGCTGCTCGCGTCTTCCCCCGCCGCATTCTCGCTCGACGGCGGGAAGTCGGCGGCGAAGGGCAAGGGCAAGGGCAAGGCAGCGGTCGACGTGGAGTGGCGGCCGGCCACCGCGACGTGGTACGGCGACGCCGAGGGCGACGGCAGCACCGGTAAAAGCTCTCATCTCGCCTCCATTGATTACTTCGGCGTCTACTCTTACTCTTGCTCTAGCGGGTTGAGATTAGTACCTGGGTCTCCTCGGCAGCGGTGGGTTGCAGTATCAGTACCTGGGCGAAGCAGAGCTCATCTGTCTTCCTTTTCTTTACCGGCTTCATGACTAGGATTGTCACTCCCAAAATACAGTACTCCTGGTACACATACACGCTGTAAAAAAGAACATATATTGGCTATCTGAGCCGTCCTATTCGCACCGGAGCTCTTTTTTTACCCTGCCATCAGACGGCCTACTAGTTCTTTTACCCTTCCCCCAAAATAGGAGCATTGTTTTGGTAGAAAAAGAAGAAGGATCGATTAGTTCTTCCCGTTGCGGCATTTCTGGCGCGACGTCTGCGCATCCCGTGAGATCCGGCAGGGAATTTCCGTGGGCCCCCACTGGACCCGTCCTACACGAGTCAATCACCGAGGAGCTCCGTTGCTTTACGATTCGCGCCACTAGGCTTTCGGCGCGGCGACCGGCGAAGACGACCGTGCCAGGCTTCCCAATAACTTCTTTGCTGTACTGGGGTGGCACCATATGGCCAAAATCTTGGCGATAAATGCTCCCTGCGCCTCCATTCACGCGCTCCACCGACACCCGCGGTAACTTTGATGCCGCGCCCGTAATCCGGTGGCAGTGATCCATCGTACTCTCGCTGTTAGCTGCATTTACACTCGGGAGTCAGAGTTCCGCAGTAACTGCATCGCAGTAGATTATCTCAGTTCTAATGGCGAATGGACGTGGTTTTTCTTCTTCAGGGGGAGCATGCGGGTACGGGACGCTGGTGGACGTGGTGCCGATGAAGGCGAGGGTGGGGTCGGTGAGCCCGGTGCTGTTCAAGGGCGGCGAGGGGTGCGGCGCCTGCTACAAGGTCCGGTGCCTCGACCACGGCATCTGCTCGCGCCGCGCGATCACCGTCATCGTCACCGACGAGTGCCCCGGCGGCGGGCTCTGCGGCGGCGGCAACACGCACTTCGACCTCAGCGGCGCCGCCTTCAGCAGGATGGCCGTCGCCGGCGCCGGGGCGCACCTGCGCGACCGTGGGCAGCTCAAGGTGATCTACCGAAGGTGAGCGAGCAGCACGTACACTTCTTCAAGTCTTTTTTAGTGCATTGTCAGACTGTCAGTAGCTGTAACTAGTTAAACTAATCAACTTGGGCGCATGCCACAGTGGACAAGTAGCTCAGGGACAAAATACTCGTACTCCCTGAAGTTATTAGCAGGCTAAAAAATACTAGTTAGATGGGTCACTGGACCGTTGTCGAAACACTGCTAACTGCTACTGCTACTACTGTGGATCTGTGATTTCCCCCGTCGTATCTTCTTCAAGCGCAGTGGGAATTAAATTGTCCAGCGTTAACTTATTAAACGTACGGGCTTGCAGCTCACAGCTGTCTTAGTTTGGATCCATCTGCTGCAGCTGAGTTACTCATGCCTCTGCATGATGCCACTCAGGCAACGGTGCAGATATCTGCCCTTTGGCATCTAACCTCTTGTCAAGATTCCCGGGGTCAATTCTTCCAGCTCCGTTCATTAACCTATCTGACCGTGGAAAAGCTGTCGTCTCTACCGATGTAATCTATCTGACCATGGAAATCAATGTGTGCATCAGGACGGCGTGCAAGTACGGCGGGAAGAACATCGCGTTCCATGTGAACGAGGGGTCGACGAGCTTCTGGCTCTCGCTGCTCGTCGAGTTCGAGGACGGCGAGGGCGACATCGGATCCATGCAGCTAAAGCAGGTAGCCATCCTCTTCTTGTTCAGACTTCACATTTCAGACCTTAGCAAAGCTTAATTATCGTACTCCTTCCGTTCCTAAATATAAATCTTTTTAGAGATTCCACTACGAACTACGTACGGATGTAAATAGACATACTTTAGAGTGTAGATTCACTTATTTTGCTCCGTATGTAGTCCATAGTAGAATCTTATATTTAAAAACGGAGGGAGGGAGTACTTTCTTGCACTGCCTTTTTCTTAACATTGACAAAGCGAATGGGGGTAAATCGAGCTATCTTTTTAGCCTATCGTTGCCTTTATCGGTGGGAACAAGTTGAGTGGGCTGCATTGGATAAATGTGCAATAGGACCGCATATTCTTTCCTTTGCGAAAATGCGTGCATGTGAGTTGGTCGTCCCTCCTCTGCCTTTGATGTGGTCGGAGACATAGTGCACTGTTGCTTTGCTTTTGCCCTCATGCCTCTGCTGGCTAGCATTTGTACTGTCGTTAGCTAGGCATTCATCAGAGCAACTCCAACCGGGCGACCCAAACGGACGCGTGGTTTGTCCGCCTTTTGTCCGTTTGGGTCGGCATGTCCGCCCCCTTTTCTAAATGGGTCGGCCGGTCGCCCAACGCGCCGACCCATTTTCCGTCCGCAATTTTCAGTTTTCAAATAAAAAGGGCCCGCGGCCATCGATCAAGCCAGCGGCCATGCCATCCCAGGCAGAGTTCGCGCCGGCGACATGCCAGCGGCCGGCAAACACATGCCAGCCTCCAAAAAGAGCACGCAGTTCGCTGGGCGCACAAGCCAGCGGCCGGCAAACACATGCCAGCACACAAAAAGTGAGACTGCAGTCTACCACGCCAGCTGGGCCGTGGTCTGATGCGGGCACACATGCCAGCATACAAAAAACACATGGCCCTCTCGGCCATAGATCACCCATCGATGTCGTTGAGCATGTGGGCCTGCATCTTCTCGAACCAAGGCCGCTTCCTTGGGGACACCGTGGTCAAGTCCACCATCAAGATCTCGGCCCCTTGCTTCATGGCAGCTAGCCGGACCTCTCTCGCTTTGGTAGCAGCCTTGAGTTCCTCGATGGCGAGCATCTTCGTTTGCTTCTCCGTCTCCAACGCCAGCTTCTTCTCTTGTATCTCAATGAACGCACGGACTTGCTTGTCCTTGTCTTGCCGGCTTGGTTGACGACCTCGGGCTCGTTGAACAACGGTTCCCCATCGATGTCTATCTCATCGTCCTCCTCGTCGAGGCCGTAGTCCTCGGGGAACTCATGCTCGAGCGGGAAAGAGCCCAAGCCGACTTGGTCTTCCATCAATGGGTCGGACGTGTCATCGTCGAGGTCGTACGTCATAAAGGGGGCTCGGCCATCCTGGCTTTGCGTCTCGTCGGGGTCGAAGGGCATGCCCCCATCGCCGTCGTAGATGAGGCCCTCCATGAACAAGCTCTTGGCCTCGTCCTCGGCCGTCGGCATTGCCTCGAACAGGTTGCGGGCGTGCGGCATGGCGTCGGCTGGGAGCTCGCGCTGGCGTTTCCGCGAGCCACCGGAGGACGATCCACCGCCCACAGGCGTGGTGTTGAGGTCGATGTTGATGGGCGCCGGCGTGGAAGGCGCGACGACGCTGACCTCCGGCGAACCCGAGCCCGAAGAGTTGGACAAACGGGAAGCTTACGGCTGGCCGGGGTAGCAGGGACGCGCCCGCACCGGCGCGGACGACAAGCGCGGCGAGTCCGGAACTGGGTATGGCAGGCGCGACGAGCCGGTGCTGGCAGCGGCGACGGCGGTCGCGACGGTGGAGTGCTGCCCAGGGTTTAACCCTAGGAGAACAAGTGCCTGCCTCGTGGCCTCGCGGACGAGATCGGTTTGGTGCGCGGCGGTGGACTCTCTGTCCGCGGCCATCAGGAGGGCCGCCACGGCCGCTGCCTCCGTCCAGGCTTCCTGCTCATGCCGGCGCGCTTTCCTCTTGGCCGAGTCGACGGCGCGGCGCGCGGTGCGCTGCTCCTCCGTCAGCGGCGCCTTCTTCTTCTTGGCCGCCGCCGGCGCCTTGCGGGCTCCGTGGCCTTTGCCGGAGACGGGGTCGGCGAAGGCGAGGGAGGCTAGGCCGGCGGCGGCGTCGAGGTCGTCGTCCATGCCGCACGCGCGGGCGGGGGACGGGAGGTTTTTCGGTTTTTGGGGGGAAATGGTGGCGATGTGCTGCCGACAGGCGGGCCAGGGGGAGGACAAGGGCGGACGACGCGCGCGTCCGTCTCGTGTCCGCGCCGACACAAATGCGGCTCAAATTTGGGCCGCGAATGGGTCGTGGGCGGACAAAAAACGGACGCGCGTCCGTTTGGGTCGGCCCGTTGGGCCATCTTTTCTGTCCGCGGCGACCCAAACGGACGCGGGCGGACGAAATGGGTCGGCCGGTTGGAGTTGCTCTCAGGCCCATGTCGTGTCCTTCGTACCACACCACAACCTGAGGTTCTAGAATGCAACTTTTCACACAGACGAGTAATTGAGTAGTAGTATAACAGCAAGTGAACCAAATCCAAACACTGTTTATTTCACTAAACCAAGTTAAAATATGCCAAAGGAATAGCCAACCGACGACACATGAAATCAGCCACGCATGGCCAAGAAAGCATGCTGCTTTCTTGGATTGTCTACCGCACAATGTCACACACTATAGTCAAACCCTTGAGTGAGGATGCATGATTGTCTTTGGGTTTGGCCATATGATTCCCGTTTGGAGCATATATATGTAAAGCATCCAATGTTATTTTTTGGACAAGTGTAAAAGTATACAATGTGGGTGGCAGCACCGAAAGATGAAGCATGAACCCTGTCCCCGAAACTCCACTGCCCCGTGCTAGCCGAATGATACTGCCGCTTTACCTTGGTCTCACTCGCTGTCATTTGGACTAAAGACCAAGAAAGAGACCAGGCATGCGGCTCTGCCCTGGCTTCTGCACCTGCTAATGCTTTCATCTCATGGTTGTTTTAACCTGACACCCCATCCTGCGCACCGCGGCACGCCTTTGACCGTGCGTTTGCTTTGCGCGGCCTCGTGGACTTGTGGCATCCAAAGATTCTGGAGCCCAGACCCAGTGTTTGCGACGATGTTGCGCTGTAAAGCGAGCTTCAGGCTCTGCTAGTGCTCATTCTGCTCTGTGCGTCCATCAGACTTATCAGTGTTCATTAGTGTTCATCAGTGCTTATGATGTGTGTGCTTTGTTTCACGTGGTGCGTGCGTGCGTGGCTGCAGGCGAACTCGGCGAAGTGGCTGGACATGAAGCACGTGTGGGGCGCCACGTGGTGCCTCTACGGGGGGCCTACGGCGGGCCCCTTCTCCGTGAGGCTGACGACGCTGTCCGCGCCCAAGACGCTCACGGCCCGGGACGTCATCCCCAGGAACTGGGCGCCCAAGGGCACCTACTCCTCCCGCCTCAACTTCGAGGCCTCGCTCTGATCAGGAGGGGCTGGGCCGAGCCACGTTTTATCGGCCCGGTACGGAGCCCGCCAAAGTGGGGCCGCGAACGCAGGCTCACATGGCTGGCGTTCCGTTGGAAATGGAAGTACGTAGTAGATCGTTTTGGTGTTGCAGCTTAATTGGTCTGATTGATGATCGATCGTTTGATGCGTAGTAGCCTAGTGGTAAGCTAGTGGTGTGGTGTGGTGTGGGTAGTTTTGGATCAGGAGGTGAGTGATCTGGGTGCGAAGCAGCCGTCCTCTCCAGAATGGAGAGAGAGCGTATGCTGCTGGGAATCCGATGCGGATGCCGATTGCGATTGGACCTGAGAGGGTTTTCGACCCCTCTTGGTCGCCGCTTCACTCCTGCTGTCGTGTGCTGTATTTTCTGTTTGCGTGTTTGTTCGCCCTGGTTGAATTTGAAGGGCTCGTAACAAATGTGTTTTGTTTCTTGGAATGGTGGACTTGTATCGAGATCGGCGTTCGTGATTGTTCGTGTTTATCTCTCTTTATTATGGAGGACATGCGTGTTCGTTCAGAGTACTCAGAGAAGACAACTTCACGTCCCCATTTTTTTGTTCTCAAGGATACACCCTGAAAAGGTGTGCCCGGTTCATAGAAGAAGAGCCACCAGTCAAACCGCGAGCCACCAGTCAAACGGCTGATACCACGTCTTTCGGAAAACAACACACGATACCATGACTACGACGCCGAAACAATTTCCCTAGTTGAACCTCAGGTCACAAATGGTGAGAAGGCAAGGCTCATAGATCAAGAACCGTGTCACGACCAACACCGGACACCAAGACATACACTGACTTTAGCTCAGGCTAGGTCAACGCTCCCTCCACCCATAGAGCATAGGAATCGACAAGTGAACAACATCAACCAGCCGGACTCAAAGAAGACATCATCCAAGAGGTGCCGATGACTGCGTACCACTACCGAACGACAAAATTGCCCCAAACCTTGCCGAAGAGCCGATGAGGCCATTACCCCCAACATCAACTTTGGTAGCCTCCATGAGCACCCTGAGAATACCTCCAAGGAAGGGACGCCGCCGCACGCCTCTGCTGCTTGGCAAGAGAGCTGACCTAATGTTTCCCATGGTACCCGAGCAAGGCATGAACATGGCCAAGACGACGCCTTCAAAGAGGAGATGACACCGACAAGCACCATCAGCTCTTGCAATGGCCGTCACCACTGAAGGATTTCTCCCCGGGCCAGTCTATAACCAGGGACGGCCCTGGGGCTGGGCGAGCGGGGCGGCCACCCTGGACCCTCAAAAGTTAGGGGCCAGCGTGCTAGGTCTAGGAAGTAAAACTGTAAAAGTAAATACGATGGGCTTGGCTCATGTTTTTGCACGTACGTGGAGACTGGGTAGGAACGAAATCGTTAGATTCACTAATCATGATTTCCTCCTGTAACTTCGGATCATTCGGTCCTTCCCTGCCCTCTCGGCTCTCACTGCACGAACGACTCGACGACTGTGGCGACAGGTACGTCTCGTCGCGCCCTCTTCCCTAGCCTGTTCTTCTTCCTGTTTCTTTTCTTCTAATCCCGATTCCCAAATTCTCAAACAGGTTAACAGGAATTTCTTGATAGGACGCTGATGTGGTGTAGATCTCTATTTTTTGTGGGTGATGTGGTGTAGATCTGTTTGAGTGTGGTTCTGGTTTCGATCATGGTTGTACATATTTTCAGACAGACTCAGCAATGACGGCACAGACGGTCTAATCTATACCTACTATTAAAGTACGGAGTGCTTCTGCCCGTACGTCATTAAAATTGCCTCCGAAGTTGCAAAATATTACCCACCAATGCCACCTATAAGTTATAAAAAACATTCCACACAGAAAAATCCGGACTGGGCCGGCCCATTTAAGAATCTTCTATACTACGCCCCGCGCGCTAGAAAAAGACACAGCTCGCCTGGGCCGGCACATATATGGGTGATCAATTTTTTATTTTTGGTTTTTCTTTTCCGTCGTTGTTTTTTTCTACTTTAAATAATTTGTGAATTTAAAATCTATACCTACTATTAAAGTACGGAGTGCTTCTGCCCGTACGTCATTAAAATTGCCTCCAAAGTTGCAAAATATTACCCACCAATGCCACCTATAAGTTATAAAAAACGTTCCACACAGAAAAATCCGGACTGGGCCGGCCCATTTAAGAATCTTCTATACTACGCCCAGCGCGCTAGAAAAAGACACAGCTCGCCTGGGCCGGCACATATATGGGTGATCAATTTTTTATTTTTGGTTTTTCTTTTCCGTCGTTGTTTTTTTCTACTTTAAATAATTTGTGAATTTAAAAAAGTTTCCAAAATAAAAACATGGAATTTTCAAATAATATTTAATAATTCATAAATGTTTGTGGCTTCAGAAATTGTTTGTGATTTTTAAAAAATATTAGCAAATTTTCTAATAAATGTCCGGGAAATAAACATACATTCATGAGTTTTTCTAAAAAAATTCATGAATTAAAAAATGTTTTAAAATTTCACAAAATTTTGCGAATTCAAAAAATATTCATATATTAAAAAATAGCATAAAATAAAACTGTTCATAAATTCAAATATATAGTTTATTGATTCACAAAATATACGCTGATTCAAAAAAGATCATGCAGTTTAAAAAATGTTCATTAATTTAGAAAATTGTTTCATCAAATCCCAAAAAAATGTTAGTCGATTCTGGAAATGTTCGCCGATTAAACAAAATGTTTGCAAATAGTATAATATGTTCATGAATTCAGAAAACGTTCTTGATTTTACAAAATGTTCGTGAATTTAAAAAATGTTCACAATTTCAATTATGCTCACGAGTTTAAAAAAATGTTCATGATTTTTAAAAATTGTTCATGTTTTCACAAAAATGAGAGTGATCGTGTATATTAATGATGTAGTAAAATGTGATCATTGCCATTCGAAATTATGATTTTTTTCTCCCGTTGCAACGCACGGGCATGTTTGCTAGTTAACTCTTATTTTCTCATTCACACAATTAGGTATGACTGACTTTGTACTTTCACTGTACTGTTGATTTGATTTTTGTTGATATGATGGGATTTAATATTTGAACATACGAAGCAATGTTTTTCACATCACTCATATGGATTTACTTATCTATTTTAATTTTTCGGATACTGCTATTTGGGATAACAACCTTACAATTAACATTAGTTACTGCAGAAACTGAACTATACGCAAATTTCTATTCGGACTATATAATTTACTCAAATAGTTATAGTAAAGCTTGAAACTAAATATGGCCTTTTGCATTTCTAACGAAACCTTATGATAGCCACAAACATAGCTTTCTCTACTTTTCCATACGCCATTGTTTCTGTGTTTATGTTAAAGGCCCAGTGTTTTAGTTTCGCCCCGCGCCCCCAAAATCTCAGGACCGGCCTTGTCTATAACCCTATGTCGGGGTACGACCATCTATGGGACCATCGGGTCCCTTTGCGGTTCTACTGTGGGGATCTACGTGAGAAAAGAGTAACACCAACTCAAGCGCGATCGGGGGTTAGACAGGTTCGGGCCGCTCGGAAGCGTAAAAACCAACTTCCTGTGTGTTTATGATTGAGTGTATATGTTCAAGTTACAAGGAGCGCGGTCTCCCGGCAAGACACTCGAGCATGCTGCTACACAGGCAATTGAACAGGGTTTTGACCTTTGTAAAGGTAGCCATGGCCCTCCTTTTATAGGTTAAAAGGGGTTACCACAATGGCTAAAATGGTAAAATACACCAGGGTGAATAGTGGCTATGGTAGTGAGAATACCTAACCATGACTGATTAGGACAGGGGCATTAAATGCGCCGGGAGGTGTCGCGTTGGCGATGCTTCCCGGCAAGGATTGCCTCTCCTCCTGTGTCGTTTGCCCAGCTACCTCTTATTGTCTTGACACGCCGTCCGGACGGGTGTGATTAAAGCTGTTGTAATTTCCTGGAGTCGCCACGTGCCCCGACAAGGTCTACCTAACAGCCTGCCCGCTCGACGCCTCATTGATGATGACGACCGGCTCGATGAGGTGGAGCGGGGGCGTGGTAGCGGAGCCTTGCCGAGTACCGAGTCTTCTTCACCGGCAAGAAGGCTTGCCGACGGCTTAGTCTTGTGGCGTAGCGCTTGACTGGATGGAGCGTCGCCCGGCAGGGCCTGCCGAGCCGAAGGAGGCTACCGCATGTGCACAAGTTAGGGCGCTAAAGGGCCCATTCTTTAGTGCACCGACATGAGCCCCTGGGCCTAGGCCATACCGGAGTCCACGACGTCGTTCGGCTAGGCCCAAAACAGTGCGCAGGCGCGTGGCCCGATCTTTACTGCGGTTGTAATGATGGTTTTACTGCCTCACCCATGACGCGCATTAAGTGCGAGACGTGGGAGAGGTGGTTCCAAACGACACCGTGGGGACACGCCTAAAAAGGCGCGGCCACGCTGGACTGGGAGAGGCGGCCTCTGCGTATTCTCCCTCATGATAGGGGGTTTTCCAGGGGCGCAACATGCTTCGGGCACCTGTCTCCCTTTGCTACCGTTTCCCTTCGTATTCTCCTCTTTTACTTTGACCTTGATGACGCGTGTTGTATGCGAGGCGCGATATTGGCGAAGAAGGGCGGTCGCTTGAAGTAGTGCGCTCACCAATGTGTAGTCGTTTCAAAAGAACATTGGAGAGCCAGCCCGCGCGCCCTCCCTATATAAAGAGGGTTCCGCAGAGGGCGTTGCTCATCCACACTTCCCTGCTCTAGTCAGCCGGCCACCATTGCCTTCTTCCTTCGCCTTCCTCCCTCCGCCACTTCTCCCAGAAGATCTCCTTTGAAATGGCGAGGGATAGAGGCCGAGCCCGGGGATCCGCTACCGTCTCGAGGTCTTCCCCTTGGAGCCAGACGCGCATTCTGGTGACCGCCGTGGGGGCCGGATCAAGCTCCCACGGAGGGGCCTTATCCAGAGGCTGCGGAAGGTTTGGCACGCCGGGCCGAGGTGGTCATGGCGGCGCCCCTCTCCTCGGGCCTCGGGTGGAGACCCACACGGGGGAGGCGGTGCACGAGTTTGTCATGGCGCTGCGCCGTCATCCCCGCAGTTGGTTGCGGCTTCCTGACCCCTTTGCAAGGGTCATGGAAAGCAGTAGGACCCTGGGCTTATGGCTTCGGGCGGACGACTGCTGCAACGGGCCTGCCTAGGTGGTGGACGACCTCTCCGCCGGCAGCTCTATGTTCCTGACGCGAGTGTGGAAGTCATTCGCCCGCTCCCGTGGACTGGGCACAAGGCATCTCCTCCAGTTCAAGTTCGACGGGGATGCCACGCTCTCCGTGAAGTTCTTCGGAGCTTCCAGCAACCGGCTGGAGTGCTGCGCGGAGAGCTCAAGCGGCAGCGACTTCGACTCCTCCAGCGATGACGACGATTCCCCCGTCATCAAGAGCGAGGACGACGAGTTTTGAAGGTGGCCGTGCTTAGCTGGGTGATCTCCTTGTCGGCCACCTGTGAGGGGAGATGGACGCCGCGGGTGTGGCGTATCATTCGCGAGACCTCGTTTCCGGATCAATCGCCACATCGTAGTGGTAGATGCCCTTTGTGTTTAGATCGCACTCAATGTAACCCTGCGGGGACGCAAGTAAAAGTGGTTGAGCGCTCTCTATTAGATATATTGATGCTTATCATGTTCAATGAATGAATCATTTCTCCTTGTGTATGATTCTGCACTTGTATGTTTCTAGTCCCTACGCCGGTGCGCACATCCTTGCCGCGAGCGCTTTTAGGAGCAAGTCCTTAGCAGCCTGCTGGTGACGCCGCTGCCGGTAAGACCTCCTTGCCATTCTTGCCGCAGCTACTTTGGTCGCCGAGAGGGCTCGAAGCTTCCAAAGAGCGCAGACAATTTCGACAAGGGTCCGTCGCGTGCAGGTTTTCTCACACAAGTGTCGATATCGTTCAAGTAAAAATGCCATAACAAAGAGATTTTTTAAAGTTTTTGCAACTTATATTCTCTCTACTGCGTTTCTTGCCATGAAATGATTGTCCTTGAACACATCCGTAGGTAACCATACCATTGACGTGGCTTGGACTGCGTCGGTATTTACCCAAAGAGGAAGGGATGATGCAGCACAGCGACGGTAAGTATTTACCTCAGTTATGAAACCAAGGTTATCGAACCAGTAGGAGGATCACCACCACCCAATAAGCAGCACCTGCACACAAACAACAAATACTTGCAACCCGACGCGAAAGAAAGGTTGTCAATCTCTCTACGGTAAATAGGTAGATTAGGTAGTGATAGATAGGTGAGATAGATCTCTCAAGAACACAAATAAAAAGAGTAAATATGCAGCAATATGTTTTTGGTTTTGTAGATCTGAAAATAAAGATTGCAAAAAACATAAATCGGAAAGCAATATGATAGAAAAGTAGACCCGGGGGCCGTAGGGTTCACTAGTGGCTTCTCTCATGAGTATAGTGCACGATGGGTGAACAAATTACTGTTGGGAAATTGATAGAAAATCGAATAGTCATGACGATATCCAAGGCGATGATCATTATATAGGCATCACGTCCAAGATAGATAGATCGACTCCTGCCTGCATCTACCTCTATTACTCCACACATCGACCGCTATCCAGCATGCATCTAGTGTATTAAGTTCATGGAAAAACGGAGTAATGCAATAAGAACGATGACATGATGTAGACAAGATCTATTCATGTAGGAATAGACCCCATCTTGTTATCCTTAATAGCAATGATACATGCGTGTCTTGCTGCCCCTTCTGTCACTGGGAAAGAACACCGCAAGATCGAACACATCACAAAGCACCTCTTCCCATGGCAAGAAAAATCGATCTAGTCGGCCTAACTAAACCAAAGATTCGAAGAAGAAATACGATGCTATAAGCAATCATGCATATAAGAGATCAAAGAAGACTCAAATAATATTCATGGATAGAAACTGATCATGAACTCAAAATTCATCGGATCCCAACAAACACACCACAAAAGTTTACATCAAATAGATCTCCAAGAGACCATTGTATTGAGAATCATAAGAGAGAGAGAGAGAAGAAGCCATCTAGCTACTGCCTACGGACCCGTAGGTCTATGGTGGACTACTCACGCATCATCGGAGAGGCACCTATGAGCAAGATGAACCCCTCCGTGATGGTGTTTAGATTGGATCTCGCGGTTCTGGAACTTGCGGCGGCTGGAATTGTGTTTTGTCGACTCCTCTAGGGTTTTTGGATTTTCTAGGAATTTATAGGCTTGATAGTCGGTTGAGGGGGTACCCGAGGTGCCCATCCTCCACCAGGCCGCGCCAGGGGGCCTCTGGCGCGCCCTGGTGGGGGATGGCCACCCTGGGCCCCCTCTTCTGGTGTTCTTTGGCCCATCTTCTTTATTCTGGTCCGTTAAAAATCCACAAAAATCCCCGCAGCATTTGGTCTCCGTTTGGTACTGATTTTCTGCGAAGTAAAAAACAAGCAAAAATAGCAACTGGCACTTTGGCACTATGTCAATAGGTTAGTCCAAAAAAATGATATAAAGTTGTAATAAAATGATTGTAAAACATCCAAGAATTATAATATAATAGCATGGAACAAGCAAAAATTATAGATGCGTTGGAGACGTATCAACCATCACTCCCGCCGGGAAGTATTGCATGCGAGGGTCCCTTCTGTCTCTTGAGAAAAAGAAAGAAGACAAAAAGAGAAGGCTAGGAACCTTGGGTTCAGCAATCACTCTTATGAAAAGATAAACACAACGTTTCATGCAATGTACATAAGATACATATGTACTTTGACAAAAAGTTGTGGAAACTTAGCTTATTGACTATGCACAGGGTCTTCGCCTGGCTTTGTACAAAGGATTACACGCCTTGCCGTCGAATTCGTACAAAAGGGGTTGCTGGGGGTCCTGATAATCCCCAAGTGCAAGGAATCATCGTAGCAATTTCCAAAGGTGGAAGTGATAAGTATGGAGTGTCGAACCCACAAGGAGCTAAAGGTAAGATCAATATTCTCTCAAGTCCTATCTGCCAACTCTACGTATACCGAACGTTTGCTTCCAACTAGAAACGAGAAATAAAACTGCGTTGTGGGTATGAAGAGGATAGCTTTGCATGATATCGGAGAGCTAAAATATAAAAAAAAGTGCTGTTATCATAAGGTTAGAATATATTACAATGTATTACAAACAGCGAGGGTGGAATAATGATGGGTCGGTGTTCGGAATTATCCTAGGCAATTGTTAACAAGATCGGTAGTCATTATTGCAATTTTATATGAGGGAGAGGCATAAGCTAACATACTTTCTCTACTTGGATCATATGCACTTATGATTGGAACTCTAGCAAGCATCCACAACTACTAAAGATCATTAAGGTAAAACCCAACCATAGCATTAAAGCATCAAGTCCCCTTTATCCCATACGCAACAACCCACCTACTCGGGTTTATGCTTCTGTCACTCAAGCAACCCACTATAAGCGAATCATGAATGTATTGCAACACCCTACAGTGGGAATCCTTCACGCGTGCGTGGCACGGAAGGCACAATAGGACAGCACCAAAGTAAAACATACAACTCAAACCAATCTAGATCATCAATCAACCCAAAGGACAAAAGTAATCTACTCAAAACATCATAGGATGGCAACACATCATTGGATCATAATATGTGGCATAAAGCACCATGTTCAAGTAGGGGATTACAGCGGGGTGCGGAAGAGTGGACCACTGAAAAGACATGAGGACGGTGATGAAGAAGGTGATGTTGATGAAGACGATCACCGCGGCGATGGTTTCCCCGATGGCACTCCGGCACCATCGAGAGAGAGAGGGGGAGAGGGTCTCCCCCTTGTGCTTCCTCCTCCATGGCCTCCCCCTGAGTGGGGAGAGGTTCTCCCTCTGGTCCTTGGCCTCCATGGCGATGATGGCCCCTCCGTCCACCTCCTCCATGGTCTCCGGTGAAGGTGACCCCCTTCGGCAGGGTGCCGGAGAGGGCCAAGATTGATCTTTCGTGGCTCTGGAGACTTGCGGCGGCGGAACTTCCGATCTAGGTTTCTTTTCGGCGTTTTGGGTATTTATAGGAGTATATGGCGTTGATCCCACGTCCAGAAGGTTCCCGAGGAAGTCACAAGCCAGGGGGGCGCGCCCTAGGGGGGGGGGCACGCCCCTGTGGCTTGTGGCTTCCTCGTCCTTCCCCTCCGGTGACTCTTCGCTCCAGTATTTTTTATATTTTCCAAAAATATTCTCCGTAAATTTTCAGCTCATTCCGAGAACTTTTATTTCTGCACAAAAACAACACCACGGTAGTTCTGCTGAAAACAGCGTCAGTCCGGGTTAGTTCTAATAAAATCATACCAAAATCATATAGAATTATTGTAAACATGGCATGAATACTTCATAAATTATAGATACGTTGGAGACGTATCAGCATCCCCAAGCTTAATTCCTGCTCGTCCTCGAGTAGGTGAATGATAAAAGAAATAATTTATGAAGTGTGAATGCTAGCAAGTGCACAAGTTTGATCAATGATAATTCCAATCACTTTTTCTAGCATCAATATAAACCATAAATAGTAGCTCATCTCATAAAACTTCTCATGATCAAGTAACAAGCTATTCTCATGTTAAAGTATAGGCCAGAAAGTTTCTTGAAAACTAACAAACCATATTCCTAGTCATCGAACAATTGCAATTCATCTTATTTTCAGGAAGGGTCTATGTAAGAGCTTTGATTTAGCAAATTCCACATACTCAACTATCATATAGTCTTCCATGATTATTGACACTCAAAGCATATTTTTAGAACAAATAGCATCCATCGAACACAGAGAAAGATAGGGGCTTAATGTTTCGCCTCCCAACTTATTTATCATATAGATAATTGTCAACAATAATAATTCATGATCAAATATATTTGTGTGGATATATATGTCTAGATCATTCCCCAACACATGACGCTTGCCAAGAGAAAAAAGGCAAAATATAGGAAGTGGTGAAGATCACCATGACTCTTGCATAAAGGTAAGTACTAGAGAGTAAAAGATAGGCCCTTCGCAGAGGGAAGCAGAGGTTGTCATGCGCTTTTTGCTTTTGGATGTGCAAACCCTTAAGGCAAAGGAACGTCACGTTGTATTGCCCCTTGTGATAGTAACCTTTATTATGCAGTCCGTCGCTTTTATTTCTTTACCATCACAAATTCGTACAACGCTTATTTTCCCTTACAATAAAAGATCATACATATTTAGGAGCAATTTTTATTGCTTTTTGCACCGATGACAACTTACTTGAAGGATCTTACTCAATCCATAGGTAGGTATAGTGGACTCTCATGGCAAAACTGGTTTAAGGGTGTTTGGATGCACAAGTAGTATTTCTACTTGGTGCGGAAGGTTTGGCTAGTGTGAGGTGGAAACAAGCACCACATGTTGGAGGATCCATAACAATATAACTTCTATACAAATATACCCAAACATAACTCATTACGTTGTCTTCCTTGTCCAATCTCAACTAATTTGCTCAAGTTTGAAAATAATTAATGGGCTCACAATCATAGAAGATGTCCAAGATAGTATATTTATATGCGGAATCTCTCTTCCTTCAATATTCTTTCATGAATTGTTCAATTGACCAATGCGGTGTTTGCTAACTTTCAATAAATTTTACCACCTATACTTATTATGTGTGAAGTCATTACTCCCCATGGGATAAGCATATGAAGCATATTTAATTTCAGATTTATGATATTCAATTCATTCAACCATTTATTCATAGGATATAAGTGAAGCACGAGGTTGAATGACAAACTACTCCAAAAAGATATAAGTGAAGATCAATGCGTAGTCAATTAGTTAAATAGCCATGTGAGGACTCTCTCTCATTCAAAATTCCAGATCCAATGATTTTATTCAAACATCAAGCAAAAGAAAAATAGCACTCCAAGAATAACACGCATCATGTGAATGAATAAAAAATTAGGCTCAACATAGGCTAACCGATAATTGTTGATGAAGTGAGGTGGGATGCGTAGCATCCCCAAGCTTAGATACTTGAGACTTCTTGAAATATTTACTTGGGGTGCCTTGGGCATCCCCAAGATTGAGCTTTTGTATCTCGTTCCATCCTCTCATATCATGGTTTCACCTATTCTCAAAAACTTCATCCACACAAAACTCGAAAAGAACTCGTGAGATAGGTTAGTACACATATTAATAAATCAACTCTTTATGTACTGCCAAGACAAGTTGCATAATAATTTTCAAACATTAGGTACTGTATACTATCATCTCCACAATTTATATCTACCAATATAGGCTATGGAAACTATAGGATAAGTAGATAACGAAACTATGACAGCAATCTGTCCAAACAGAATAGTCTTTAGCAATTTATGAAAACAGTGTACTTACATAACTCAAACAATTATGAAAATTTAGGACATGCTAAGGAATTTATATGAAAATACTGTGTAAAAATTTCAGAAACTTTCCACGTTCCAGTAAAATATGAAAATTCAAACACTACAGCAAAAGTTTCTGTTTTTTACACAGCACACATCAAACATGTAATGCAAGCATCCTAAGGCAATTCTTGGAACTTTTTATTGAAAAACAAGAATATAAATAACACCTAACAGGTAATAACAAAATATAATGACGATCCAAGCAAAGCACATATTGTGTGACGAATAAAAATATAGCTCCAAGTGAGGTTACCGATAATGTTGAAGACGAAAGAGGGGATGCTTCCGGGGCATCCCCAAGCTTAGGCGCTTGAGTCTTCCATGGATATTACCTTGGAGGTGCCTTGGGCATTCCCAAGCTTAGGTTCTTGTCACTCCTTATTCTCCTCATATCGGTGTCTCACCCAAAACTTGAAAACTTCAACCACACAAAACTTAACGGAACTTCGTGAGAAGGGTTAGTGTAATAAAGATAAATCATTCACTTAGGTACTGTCAAGACAAGATTCATAATTGTTCCCACATGATACCTACTGTATTCTATCATTCCCATAATTTATACCACTAAATATAAGCTATGGAAACACTAAAACAAGCAAACTATGCGTGCAAAACAGAATCTGTCAAAAACAGAACAGTCTGTGAAGATCTGTAGTGTAACCATACTCCCCTGTCTCTAAAAATTCTGAAAAATTAGGACAACCTAGTAAATTTGTATATCAATCATGTGTAAAAATTTCAGATCAAAAGCACATTCCAGTGAATTTACAAAATTCCTGGACTGAGAGCAAAAGTTTCTGTTTTTGCACAGAATCAAGTCAACTATCATCCACACTATCCCAAAGGCATTACTTGGCACTTTATTGAAATAAAAGGCACAAAACATGATTACTACAGTATCTTAATCATGTTAAAACATAAAAACAGAAAGGGTAAATGTTGGGTTGTCTCCCAACAAGCGCTTTTCTTAAATGCCTTTCTAGCTAGGCATGACATTGATACGCTTCCAAACTCAATTCCGATGGAAATTTAATTCATACTCTAAAAGATATAAGTGAAGTTCATAGAGCATTCTACAATGAATGAAGATTAGCCAATACCCAAACTCGAAATATATAAGTGAAGCACACGAAGCATTCTATAAAGCCATACTCAAAAGATTTAAGTGAAGCACAAAGAGCATTCTACAAAGTCAATGAAGGACTTTCTCATACTAGAAGGGTGCATAAAAGGAAAAGAAAAAACACATATCATGTGATCAAAACAAAAACCGAGGTATACCGATAATTGTTGAAGAATAAAGATGGGATGCCTTCCGGGGCATCCCCAAGCTTAGATGCTTGAGTCTCCTTGAAATATTTACTTGGGGTGCCTTGGGCATCCCCAAGCTTGAACTCTTGTCTCTCCGTATTCTTCTTATATCGATACCTCCTCGATCTTCGAACACTTCATTCACACAAAACTTAACGAAACCCTCGTGAGATCCGTTAGTATAATAAAGCAAAATACTACTTTAAGTACTGTTGTGAACTCATTCCAAATTCATATTAGCATTATATCTACTGTAGTCCAACTTCACCATGGTTCATACCCCCCGATACTACCCATAGATTCATCAAAATAAGAGAACAATGCATAGAAAACAGAATCTGTCAAAAACAGGACAGTCTTTAGCAATCTGGAAACTTCGTATACTTCTGTAATTCAAAAAATTCTGAAAATTTAGGAAAAATTAAAAAAATTGTATAGCAGTACTGTTTAAAAATTTCAGAAACTTTTGGCGTTCCAGTAAGAAATGTAAATTCATGCACCACAGTCAAAGTTTCTGTTTTTGCACCGCACATAGCAAACAGGCAATCTAATTATCCTAAAAGCAAATCTTGGCACATTATTTTTATAATACAATGGATATATACAAGGGGATAATTATTTTTGAGAAGCTTCCATGAAAAATTCTACATTGTTTCCATGAGCATGAACACAAGTGTTCAAGGTCAACCCTCACTTCTCCAATGCACAACCTTCCAATCACTTCTCTTTTTGAAAAACTTCTTAGGCAAGAGGCAAGTAATTCTTTTTGTATTTTTCATTATTTAAATATTTTTTTGTTTGTTTCACCCACAACTAAAGAAAGCAAAAAGGAAAAACAAAATCTACTTAGTGAAGAAAGCAAACAAGCACACACGAGACTATCAACCCCACGCTATTGCTCCCCGGCAACGGCGCCAGAAAAGAGCTTGATAATCCCCAAGTGCAAGGAATCATCGTAGCAATTTCCAAAGGTGGAAGTGATAAGTATGGAGTGTCAAACCCACAAGGAGCTAAAGGTAAGATCAATATTCTCTCAAGTCCTATCTGCCACTGATACGACTCTACGTATACCGAACGTTTGCTTCCAACTAGAAACGAGAAATAAAACTGCGTTGTGGGTATGAAGAGGATAGCTTTGCATGATATCGGAGAGCTAAAATATAAAAATAGGTGCTGTTATCATAAGGTTAGAATATATTACAATGTATTACAAACAGCGAGGGTGGAATAATGATGGGTCGGTGTGCGGAATTATCCTAGGCAATTGTTAACAAGATCGGTAGTCATTATTGCAATTTTATATGAGGGAGAGGCATAAGCTAACATACTTTCTCTACTTGGATCATATGCACTTATGATTGGAACTCTAGCAAGCATCCGCAACTACTAAAGATCATTAAGGTAAAACCCAACCATAGCATTAAAGCATCAAGTCCCCTTTATCCCATACGCAACAACCCACCTACTCGGGTTTATGCTTCTGTCACTCAAGCAACCCACTATAAGCGAATCATGAACGTATTGCAACACCCTACAGCGGGAATCCTTCACGTGTGCGCGGCACGGAAGGCACAATAGGACAGCACCAAAGTAAAACATACAACTCAAACCAATCTAGATCATCAATCAACCCAAAGGACAAAAGTAATCTACTCAAAACATCATAGGATGGCAACACATCATTGGATCATAATATGTGGCATAAAGCACCATGTTCAAGTAGGGGATTACAGCGGGGTGCGGAAGAGTGGACCACTAAAAAGACATGAGGACGGTGATGAAGAAGGTGATGTTGATGAAGACGATCACCGCGGCGATGGTTCCCCCGATGGCACTCCGGCACCACCGAGAAAGAGAGAGAGGGGGAGAGGGTCTCCCCCTTGTGCTTCCTCCTCCATGGCCTCCCCCCTGAGTGGGGAGAGGTTCTCCCTCTGGTCCTTGGCCTCCATGGCGATGATGGCCCCTCCGTCCACCTCCTCCATGGTCTCCGGTGAAGGTGACCCCCTCCGGCAGGGTGCCGGAGAGGGCCAAGATTGATCTTTCATGGCTCTGGAGACTTGCGGCGGCGGAACTTCCGATCTAGGTTTCTTTTCAGCGTTTTGGGTATTTATAGGAGTATATGGCGTTGGTCCCACGTCCAGAAGGTTCCCGAGGAAGTCACAAGCCAGGGGGGCGCGCCCTAGGGGGGGGGGGGCACCCCTGTGGCTTGTGGCTTCCTCGGCCTTCCCCTCCGGTGACGCTTTGCTCCAGTATTTTTTATATTTTCCAAAAATATTCTCCGTAAATTTTCAGCTCATTCCGAGAACTTTTATTTCTGCACAAAAACAACACCACGGTAGTTCTGCTGAAAACAGCGTCAGTCCGGGTTAGTTCTAATAAAATCATACCAAAATCATATAGAATTATTGTAAACATGGCATAAATACTTCATAAATTATAGATACGTTGGAGACGTATCAGGTCTCGACAACCGCGCCTCACAGGTAGAACTTGCGAAGATGTTCAATATTCCATGAGTTCTGCACTGGCGTGCCATCTTCGGTCTCCAAGCGGACTGCGTTGGGCCTGGTGACTCGTACTACCCGGTAAGGGTCTTCCCACTTTGGCGTCAACTTGTTTGATCCCTTCGTGGACTGAATCCTATGAAGAACAAGCTCACCCTCCTCAACGCTCCTGGCGCGCATCCTGCGGCTATGATAGCGGCACAAGGTTTGCTGGTACCGGGCGGCACGCAGCGTGACCTGGAGACGATCTTCCTCGAGGAGCGTGGCATCGTCTTGCCACAATTGCTCTTACTGTTCTTCGTCGAAAGCTTGTACTCGAGGTGACCCGTATGTGAGTTCCGTGGGGAGCACCTCCTCTGCACCATAGACCAGGGAGAAGGGTGTCTTGTCCTGATCGACCAAAGAACCGCCGACAACTCATCAATCCAGCGCATCCCGTGCTTGTGCAGTTTGTCAAAAGTTCTTGTCTTGAGGCCCCGCAATACTTCAGCATTTGCCCTCTCTACTTGACCGTTGCTCCTGGGGTGGGCAACCGAGGCAAAGTAAATCTTGGCGCCGATATCTTGGCAGTACTACATGAAGGAGTTGCTGGTGAACTGCGTGCCGTTGTCGGTGATGATCCTGTTGGGCACCTCAAACCGGCAGACTAGTCCTCTGATAACCTTGACTGCTGCTTGCAATGTTACCTTTCTTACTGGTTCCACCTCAGTCCACTTCGTAAACTTGTCGATTGCAACGAACAAGAATTCGAAGCCCTCGGTAGCATGGGGGAAAGGGTCGACGATGTCGAGTCCCCAGAATGCAAATGGCCAGGAAAGTGGTATGGTTTGAAGGGCTTGTGCTGGTTGATGTATTTGCTTGGCGTGGACTTGGCATGCTTCACATGTTGTCACCACCGCCAAGGCATCTTGAAGGGCTGGCGGCCAATAGAAGCATTGCCAGAACGCTTTTCTGACAAGAGCACGCGACCCTATGTGGGAGCCGCATATCCCTTCATGTATTTCTGCCAACAGCTGTTGCCCTTCTTCCCGGGGAACACACTTCAATTTCACCCCATTTAGTCTTCTCTTAGAAAGAGCGCCGTCCACAAATTGGTACATGCTTGACTAATGGGTTACTTTCTCAGCTTCTTCTTTCTCTTCGGGGAGTTCACCCGTTTGGAGGTAATGGACGATTTGTTGTGCCCATGTTGGAGCCTGGGGCTCGACGACAAGGATCAATGGCAATTCTTTCGCTGCGGGAGTGCTAGCTTCGACGACAAGGGCCAATTGGCCTGCCGGAGCTTGCTGCTCTCCGGCAAGCATTTCACTATTGTTGGCGACCTTCTTGGCGGCGACTGGTAGCTCTGCCGGGAGATAGTCGCCAAAACTTTTTTTTTTCTTTTATTTGATTGCTGCACTGATGGCGTGACGCATAGTTGAGTCAGTCGAAGTACAAAAGTACCTGGTTCCACAGGCACCTTTTGTGCAGCTTGTTTTGACAAATCATCGGCAATGCTGTTTTTTGCACGTGGAACGTGCTCTGTTTGCTAACCGTCAAAATGCTCTTCTAACTTCCTCACTTCTTCTACATAAGCTTCCATAAGAGGGCTTTGGTAATCTTTGTTCACTTGACGTACAACCAGCTGAGAATCTCCCCTGACTATCAACTTCCTGATGCCAAGGTCAACTGCTATTCGTAGGCCGGCAAGCAGTCCTTCATATTCAGCCGTGTTGTTTGTCGACACCTCCTGGGGAAAGTGCATCTGGATCACATACTTGAGGTTCTCTCAAGTGGGTGCGAGTAGTAGCACTCTGGCACCGGCGCCTTGCAGTGAAAAGGCCCCGTCAAAGTACATGATCCATTCATGGGGTACTTCCTTGCCGTGGAGGGCCATCTCTGGGATTTCTTCGTCTGGCGTTGGCGTCCATACTGCAATGAATTCTGCCAAGGCTCTGCTCTGAATAGTTGTTGTGCTTTCAAAACTCAGATCAAAGCTGGCCAATTCCAACGCCCACTCAACAATCCCGTCGGTTGCCTCTGGATTCCTCAAGATGCGTTGCAATGGAAAGCGAGTGATGACTGTGATATGATGTGCTTGAAAGTAGTGGCGCGGTTTTCTGGAGGCCATGAGGAGGCCGAAAAGCAATTTTTTCACACCAGAATACCTTGACCTAGCCCCCTGCAGGAGGGAGCTGACAAAGTAGATTGGTGACGTGGCTAGAGACTGCGTCGGTATTTCCCCAAAGAGGAAGGGATGATGCAGCACATCGATGGTAAGTATTTCCCTTAGTTATGAAACCAAGGTTATTGAACCAGTAGGAGGATCACCACCACCCAATAAGCAGCACCTGCACACAAATAACAAATACTTGCAACCCGACGCGAAAGAGAGGTTGTCAAAACCTCTACGGTAAAAAGATAGATTAGGTAGTGATAGATAGGAGAGATAGATCTCTCAAGAACACAAAATAAAAAGAGCAAATAAAAAGTGCAGCAATATATTTTTGGATCTTTGGTTTACTAGAACTGAAAACAAAGAGGCAAAAAGATAGATCGGAAATCAATATGTTGGAAAAGTAGACCCGGGGCCGTAGGATTCACTAGTGGCTTCTCTCATGAGTATAGCACACGGTGGGTGAACAAATTACTGTTGGCAATTGATAGAAGATCAAATAATCATGAAGATATCCAAGGCGATGATCATTATATAGGCATCACGTCCAAGATAAGTAGACCGACTCCCGCCTGCATCTACCACTATTACTCCACACATCGACCGCTATCCAGCATGCATCTAGTGTATTAAGTTCATGGAAAAATGGAGTAATGCAATAAGAACGATGACATGATGTAGACAAGATCTATTCATGTAAGAATAGACCCCATCTTGTTATCCTTAATGGCAACGATACATGCGTGCCTTGCTTCCCCTTCTGTCACTGGGAAAGGACACCGCAAGATCGAACCCATCACAAAGCACCTCTTCCCATGGCAAGAAAAATCGATCTAGTCGGCCTAACTAAACCAAAGATTCGAAGAAGAAATACGAGGCTATAACTAATCATGCATATAAGAGATCAAAGAAGACTCAAATAATATTCATGGATAGAAGCTGATCATCAACTCAAAATTCATCGGATCCCAACAAACACACCGCAAAATTTTACATCAAATAGATCTCCAAGAGACCATTGTATTGAGAATCAAAAGAGAGAGAGGAAGTCATCTAGCTACTGCCTACGGACCCGTAGGTCTATGGTGGACTACTCACGCATCATCGGAGAGGCACCTATGAAGAAGATGAACCCCTCCGTGATGGTGTTTAGATTGGATCTCGAGGTTCTGGAACTTCCGGCGGCTGGAATTGTGTTTCGTCGACTCCCCTAGGGTTTTCTGAATATTTGGGAATTTATAGGCGTCAGAGGCGGTGGAGGGGGGCCCCGTGGAGGGCACAACCCACCAGAGCGCGCCGGGGCCCCCCTGGAGCGCCCATGTGGGTTGTGGTCTCCACAACCCACCTCTCCGGTACTTCTTTGGCCCACTGGGTGTTTTCTGGTCCAGAAAAAATCTCCAAAAAGTTTCGTCGCGATTGGACTCCATTTGGTACTGATATTCTGTGAAGTAAAAAACAAGCAGAAACAACAACTTGCACTTTGGCACCATGTCAATAGGTTAGTCCCAAAAAATGATATAAAGTTGTTATAAAATGATTGTAAAACATCCAAGAATGATAATATAACATCATGGAACAAGCAAAAATTATAGATACGTTGGAGACGTATCAATTGGGCACTGCACCATCTTCTTCTTCGGCACGAACTGTTGCTCTGTTTCTTGCGTTGTACTTGTGTTGGCGGCTCCTTGGCTTTTCGGGGACGAATCCGGCTTTCTGGTCGCCAGCTCGGGGGTTGCCGTCTCTCCGTCCTCAGCTTCCCTCTCTGCCACTAGCGCGGCACTAACCACTTGATTCATTCCCGCCAGGTATAGCAGCAATGGTTCCTGTGGTTTAGGCACGACCAGTGTTGGCGTCGAGGAGAGATACTTCTTCAAGTCCTGCAGAGCTGCCTCCGCTTTCGGAGTCCATTTCATTGGACCCGACTTTTTCAAGATTTTGGAAAATGGCTGGGCGCGTTCTGCTGACTTGGAAATAAACCTGCTGAGTGCGGCGATGCAACCCGCCAAGTAGCGCACATCCTTGACGCGCTTGGGTGCCTCCAACTGCTTGATTGTCTCTATCTTGGCAGGGTTGGCTTCAATCGTGCGCTGTGACATGAAAAACCTAAGGAGCTTGCCGGATGGGACTCCAAACACGCACTTCTTGGGGTTGAGCTTCAAGTTGATATTGCGCAAGTTTGAAAATGTTTCCTCCAAATCTTGAATCAGCGTTGCCTTGTCCTTGGTCTTGACCACTATATCGTCCATGTACGCCTCCACATTTCTATGCAGCTAGGGCTCAAAACCAATCTAGACAGCTCTTGCAAATGTTGAACCAACAGTCTTCAGCCCGAAGGGCATATGCTTGAAGCGGTACGTGTCACACGGGGTAATGAATGCGGTCTTCTCTTCATCCTCCTTGGCCATAAAAATCTGATGATATCCAGAGTTGGCATCAAGGAAGGAAAGCAAATCGCAGCCGGCTGTGGACTCTACTATCTGATCGATGCGTGGCAAGGGAAAATGATCTTTTGGACAAGCCTTATCGATATCAGTGAAATCAATGCAAAGCCGCCACTTTCCATTCGCCTTGCGCACTACCACAGGGTTTGCCAACCAGGTCAGGTGGATCACTCCTCTAATCAGGCATGCCGCTTCTAATTTCTTGATTTCCTCGGCAATGAACTCTTGCCGCTCCAGAGATTGTTTCCTGACCTCCTGCTTGACGGGACACGCGTGGGGACAGATGGCTAGGTGGTGCTCGATCACCTCCCTGGGAACACCGGGGATGTCAGACGGTTGCCATGCAAACACGTCGACATTCGCCCGTAGGAAGGAGACGAGCGTGCTTTCCTATTTGCTGTCAAGGGTGGCACTTATGGTGAAAATCCTTGCCATCTTCCAGCGCAACCACTTGCTTTGTCTTAGGAATGATCACTTTATTTTTCTTGCTCTTGGCGGTGGAGCTCTCCGACAGGTCCTCTACAGGCATGCTGTGCTCTGGCGCGCACTTCCCGGAGTCCTTGCCAGAGGTCTTGCCAGAACTCTTGTTCTTCTTCCCTCTTTGGGCTTCACTAGCAGGAGCAAGCGCCTTGTCAGCGGATGCTGCAACTGCCTCCCGGAAGAGTTTGTCGGCGCACAAGACTCCGCTTTTCTTATATGCGTGGACTGTGATGACACCCATCGGTACTGGCATCTTCAGAGTGTTGTAGGCGTAGTGGGACGCTGCCATGAATTTTGCCAAAGCTGGGCGGCCCAGGATTTCATTGTACGGCAGCGGGATTTTGGCAACGTCAAAGGTAATTTTCTCTATCTTGAAGTTGAGCTCGCTGCCGAACGTCACCGATAGGGTGATATTTCCTTTCGGTTGGCTTCTCCCGGGGATAATCCCCTGGAACGTCCCCGTGGGCTTGAGATCCGAGTCTGGGATCTGTGGCCTCTTGATCACATCTGTCGAGATCAAGTTCAAGCCGGCCCCACCGTCAACTAACATCTTCATGACCTGGAGATTGCGAACCATTGGCGAAACCAACAGCGGCAAGCACCCGACAGCAGTAATGCGGTCAGGGTGATCTCCGGCATCGAAAACGATAGGTGTGTTGGACCACTTGACGGGTTTTTGTGCCTCCGCTGCCGGTTCTGCCGCATTGATCACACGAGCCCACTACTTGAGCTGCCGGTGAGAGGAGTGCAAAGATGCACCTCTGTTAATGCACATGGCATATATCGCCTTCTGGAACTCCAGGCCATCAGATCATTCTTCATCTTCGTCATCACTGTCCTCGTCATCAGATTTCTTGTCGCGGCCTCTTGCAGGCTACTCCTTCTGTTGCTTGACCTTGCTGCGGCGACCACCACGTCCTCCATGCTTCTTGCCGGACCACCCACACCATCCTGACCTTTCTCCTTATCGCGCTTCTCTTACTATTGCTTCTGCTTTCCAGCGAGCTGCTCGACTTGGCAACAGTCGTTGATGTCGTAGCCCTTGATGCGATGGATCTTGCAGTATGGTCTGTTGTGCTTCTCGCCTGCCGCGGCTTCGTCATCACTGGAGCACGCAGCAGCCTCCTTGCTGGAGCCCTCAGTCTTGGGTTTCTTGGCGGTCTTGGAGTTGTCGGAGCCTTCAACAGCCATGATTGCCTTGAATTTATGCTTGTGGTTGCACTTTCGGCCTTTCTTTTTGGAGTTGGATGCATCCTCATCGTCGGAGTCGACCTCCGCGCCAGTGTCCACACCAGGGAGTCTTCTCCCTTCCTCAGCGCGCGCGCACTTGTCAGCCAGAGCGTAGATCTCGGTGACATCACACACCTTGTTGATGCTTATCTCCTCACGCATCCCCCTATTACGCACGTTCGTGTGGAACACGACAATCACTGTGGCAAGATGTATATCGGGGATGCTGTGCTGGACATGGCTGAACCTATGAATATACTTGTGGTGGGATTCGCTGTCCCTCTGGGGGATCATATGCAAATCGCTGGGCTGCCCCGAGAGCTTGTGGCCCCCGTGGTATGCACCAACGAACTGGTTGCACAGATCCGCCCAAGAAGAGGTGGAGCCCTCTGGCAAGTTCATCAGCCAACTCCTCACGTTGGGCTTGAGCGCCAAAGGGAAGTAGTTGGTGAACACCTTTTCGTCTCGTCCCCCGACGGCTTGTACGACAATGGTGTAAATGCCAAGGAACTCCGAGGGGCTGATCTTGTCGTCATATTTTTCCGGCAGATCAGGTTTGAACGTCTTGGTGGAGGGCCAATGGACTTACCGTAGCTCACGGGTGAACGCCGGACAACCCATCTCGTAAGGTAGGCTGCCGGGAGCCCCAGGCATCGGCTCATCGATGTAAGACCCGACACGATCGTTTGACTGGCGACGGGCTTCTCTGCACCACTCGATGGTAGTGCGGGCATCCTCCTTTCGTCGGTCCTTCAGGATCCGGCGCTGATCTTGCTTTTGCCGTGGGTCCGAGGATGCGTAAGACATTTCGTCTTGCGCCTTTGTTCGACGGGATGACCGTTGCTGCTGCTGTGGAGGCGATTGCACCGTGGGTGCACCGCCAGCGTCATGCCATGTAGTGGGTCGCGCTTGTGAGGGCCCTGCCTCATCAGGCTTATCACGGTTGGCGAAACTCAACAGGCTCTGAATTATGGCCCTCCATTCCTCCATCTTCTCCGCTGCAGGTGGGAAGTTCAGCAACAACTGGGCCTACGCTAGGGCCTCCTCCATGGTCTTCGGCATGGTGTGATGCATGGCGTGGGTGGCGCTCCCGCTCCTGACGGAATCAGGAAGAGCGCTGCCCCACCTGACGGTGTCCTGGACTAGGGGGTACTCATCACGTCGTCTCCCGACCAGTGGGTCGGGCCGAGGACCCCCAGGGCGGTTCATTAATGGGCCAGTTCGGACAGCCCATGATGCATACGAGGAAGATTCCACAAGACTTGGTGATCAAGACAAGGACTCCTCTCCACCGACGTAGCCGACTAGGACTCTTGTTATCCTAGGCCTCTGGTGTGTTATATAAGCCGAGGCCAGGCTAGTCATTAGGATGGATCAGATCATCATAGATCATATCATCATATGAGCATAGCTCTTAGGGTTTAGACCACTACATACGATCTTGAGGTAGATCAACTCTGTACTCGATACTACACCATCAATATAAACAAAGTAGGACGTAGGGTTTTACCTCCATCAAGATGGCCCGAACCTGGGTAAAACATCGTCTCCTTGTCTCCTGTTACCCATCGATCCAAGACCCACAGTTCGGGACCCCCTACCCGAGATCCGCCGGTTTTGACACCGACATTGGTGCTTTCATTGAGAGTTCCACTGTGGGATCGCTAGAAGGATCGATGGCTCGTCTGCAGATTGCAGTCTTTTCTGGACAGTGAATCTGTGTTCGTCGTCCCCGTTTCCTCGAGCGTCGCTTTAACGATTGCTTCGGGGAAATTATGTGGAATTGTATCTACAACAACCCTGCAAAATTTCGCCGCGTTCCGATGGAGGAATCTCCGGCAATCTCCAATATATCGGAGCCCTATCGAATCTGGACGGGAATCTGGATGAGTTTAGTGCGGGGTGTCCAGTATCTAGCTCGGAGATCCGTTGGAAAATCCCACCGTTCACCGGTTGCGGAATTCCTATACCGATCACCCCTCAAAATTTCAGCTCGATCCGACCGTCCAAACTCCGGGAAACATCCGATGAGTACAACATATTTTGGATCTATTTTCTACGCGGAAACGAATCCGACTCGAGTTCATATTTTCATGAACGGCTTATCGAACATCTTTTTTGAAGGGATTTTTTCTCCTAGGGTACTGTGTGTTGTTCTCAAACACGTGCTCACATATCTTAAAGGCTTTTTCGAGGTAATCTTCGCCGTCGCGATGGTGTCAAACCAGACCGACAACATTGCTCCACGGTTGCCGACCTGCGTTAGACAGCTCGTCGCTTCGTCGAGCTGAGGTCAACCTCATCGGATCATCACCTCGGTGAGCCGACCAAGAGTTCGGCATCGCGAGGGCCAAATAATCATCAAGAGAATCTCGTCATCCGCGGGTTGTACGGGTCGGGTGCTCCGTTGCTTCATCAAGCCAGCATTGACCTCGTCACAAATTCCGACCTACGTCGGCATCGCCGTGCCGTTACTTTTTCAAGCTGACGTCCGCCACGCCGACCTGCTTTGACATGTCGGCTGGCATGGGGCTCTAGCGTCACCTTACCGATCTGCTCCACCACCTCAGCTAGACCGGGGGCTTCATCATCTCCTCATCAACCCGCTCCGGGGACTTCGGCGTCACCAGCCGACCAGCTTCGATACCTCGGCTGGCATGAGAATTCGGCGTCACCAGCCGACCAGCTTCGACACCTCGGCTGGCATGAGAATTCGGCGTCACCAGCCGACCAGCTTCGACACCTCGGCTGGCATGAGAATTCGACGTCACCAGCCGACCAGCTTCGACACCTCGGCTGGCCTGAGACTTCGGCGTCACCAGCCGACCTGCTCCGTCACCTCGGCTAGGCCGGGGGCTTTGGCATCCCTTCATCAACCTGCTCCGGGGACTTCGGCGTCACCAGCCGACCTGCTTCGACACCTCGGCTGGCATGAGACTTCGGCGTCACCAACCGACCTGCATGAGACTTCGGCGTCCGCCGATCACAGCTTCGCCATGTTAACTGGACCGAGGACTTCACCTCGCCACATCGACCGTGCAGCATCGCCACTTCGTCAAGATGAACTCTTCGTTCAGGCACCTCGGCACCCAGGCCATATTCCTTTAATTATTTGCTTCACTTAACTTAACTAAGTAGAAGAATTTTTTTAAAAATATATTGTTACCTTTATTTGTTATTACTCTTGGCTTGCACTATATTGTGTGCACAGGTAATCGACTTCGGCTGTGTCATGCGGTCACCTTGGCGTGCCTACATCGTCGTCCTGCCTCCATCAACAAAATTGTGTCATCGACATGGTCGACGGACCTGGGGGCTTCACTGTCACGCTGCCGAACTACTCTCCTCGGCTGGAACGGGGGCTTTGCCTCGCCGCAGCAACCGTGTTGCGTTGCCACTTCTCGACCCGAGCTCTTCGCTCGATTACCTCGGGCTTCGGGGCTGGGACCTCTGCCAGGCCGAGGACTACGTCTTCGTCACGCCACAACCCCGAACCGCACCGAGCACATTAACCAGTTAAGTCGTTTTCGTGCTCAGCTCTCTTTGAAATTTTATTTTTTGTTCGGTGCAACCAAACATTATATTTTTTGTTAAACAAAAAAACTTTGTTTGTTAAAAATTTATTTACCCGATTTAACCGGGGGCTCTTAAATTTGTATGAGCCATTTTATAATAACTGTGTTTTCTTCTTAAGTCGTTGCAAAGTCTTTTTCTACTACTCCTTTTTCCGACACTAGCGTGTGGTCAATAGCCTGATAGCCTGGTTTCTTTCTAAAGCCGCTTGAGTTTAGTTCGCTAAACAGGCCTCAGAGAAACACTCCGCCGTCGGGATGTGGAGGTTGAAGCCAAAGGCTGACCCGCTTGGAGTCCGGAGATCGGATGTATCAGGTTAAAACACGACCAAAGCACAAATTAAATTTTAGACCAATTTTGGATTGGCACAATTTTCTTTTATCTAAACATAAAGTTTTTTGCATGAGTTTTTTGGTATTTTTGAGCATAACTCTTGCAGTACAATGCCAGATGCATTTCACGCATCGGCAGTATTAAAGGGGGTCTGCGGTTAACACCGAACCCACCAAACACCGAAGTACTCCATGCAGTCCTCGGCAAAATGTCCTCGGTATTTCGCATTTGTATGCATTGATTTCGAGTTGTGTCTTTGGTCTATAGCTGGATTGTCCGGCTCCTGTGCTTACCCCTTACGTTTCCGCTTTGTTCGGCTAAGGGGTAAAGGGAGAACCACTGCGATTGTCACTTCTGGTTTAACTGGTTAAGTGCCTCAGTTGGAGAAAGCCGAAAGCTGACTGTCACAACAAGCGTAAATCGGTCAGCGAACCGCAGACGGTGTTCAACCAAATATAGCTGATCGAGGTTATCCGAGTAAAACGAAGGGCCTTTCTTTCTTGAAAAGGCCAAGTTGTGGGTGGTTCGACCTCGAATAATCCGAGGAGTCGACGTATACCGGGGGCTATTAAGTTGCCCCCAAACATATGCTCCTATGACTAAGTGAAAGTTATAAAGCCTAAATATCTGATTGCCTCGTTTCCACTAACACAACCACCTCCGGGCACCGAGACGTCGGCTAAGGGTTGTCTTGTTTGTACGGAAACACCCTACGTAGCATCTACAAAGGGGTGGAAGCCGACGATAGGCCACTTTCAGATTATAAACAGTCACGACGGAGTCAAAATAAACCATACTGAGGGTTCCTTGTGGCACCTCGGCATAGATACATTGGGATTCCCAGAGAGCCCAACATATCATCAGCATTTGTATTTAATATACGAACTCTGCCTTCCATAGTGATCGTTATAACGCCATAGATATGCATCAATTTGACTTAAGATTTTGGCCAAGCTGGGTTGCCTGGCTCCTGTGCTTACCCACTACGTTCCCGATTGTTCGGCTAGGGGGTAAAGGGAACACCTTTGCGATTGTTACTTCAGGGTCATCCGTGTTAGTACCTCAGACCGGGTGAAGCCGAAAGCTAGCCATCTTAAGAATATAATTGATCGGCAACGACGGAAGTGAAAATTTAGGTTCACTAAGGACCACAGAGTTCGGAAACTTTCCCCGAACTAAATCCTCAATATTTTCCTCCCAAATTGATCAGAGTTGAGGTTTCACGATCATGGTCAACATGATATCCTGGGAAAAGGAACTTATAAATGAACTATTTTTCCCAGAAGATGTTTCTTATAACATATCTCTCCGCGTACCTTTGTTTATAAAACCGCAAGGACGGATTGCCTTGTTTTCCGTAAATCTTTGCCCTTATAAAGGCTTTATAAAGTAGGACAAACACTCCTCGGCTACTGGCCGAGGAGGTTGAAGCCGATGGTCGGTCAACAAAGTCTTGTACAATGCGGATCCGAGCATTAATGATGTAAAGTACTTGGATACGTAGAATCATTACACATAATTTGTGTCAAACGTAACAAAGTTTATGTCAAACAAATATCGGTCCTTAATTCGACCACCCGTGCCCAAATTAAGGCTCGGGGGCTACTGCATTGCATATTCAATGCAGCAAATTCAAAGTGCAATAAGGTTTCTGAGGAGATTCGATCCTTAGGTTGGTCGGCCGCACCCAACCCGAGTCTCGGAAACTACTGCGTACCGCGTTTACATCCCTAACGAATGCCGCCGAGCAAGAACTTGATCCTCAGGCCGATTTTGCAAATCGACCTAAGTCTCAGGGGCTACTGGGATTAGTGGTTTTATTTTGATTATTATTTTTTCCTTCAGGGGCATCTCAGGTTTTAGACCGACACGCACCTTGAGGGCTACTGGCTATATATTTCGGCAGAGAATAAATTGCACCAATCGAAAATATCCACAAAAAATCAGCCCGCGGTCGGGGTGGTGCACCACCTCGGAAGCAGTCCAGCATAAAGCTCGGGCGCAAGTGGCTGGCTCCATAGAGGGCATTTCCGGCATTAAGCTCGGCTGAATTCGTTCAATCTTTTAAAGACCGAGGTAGTTTATGACACCTCGGACGCTGATCATCGTTGGAGCTCGGAAGCATTTCGGCATAAAGCTCAAGATCGAAGATACTTCGTAAGCAGTCCGGCATAAAGCTCGAATGCGAACGACTGGCTCCATAAAAGACTATTCCGATATTTAAGCTCGGATGAACTACTTCAAATATTCAGAGACCGAGGTATCCTATGACACCTCGGATGCCGACCAGCGTTGGAGCTCGGGCTCAGAAAGACACCTCGGATACAGTTTGGCGTTGGATCTCGGACACAAGAGGATACCGCCACACGGGAAACACTTCGGACCCGAGTTGTGGCGCAAAAAGAACGAGGCATTAATACAGGCCGATAACTTAATGGGGCTCCTCGGATGCCTGACTTGTGAGCTCTTCGGATTCACCTCGGCGATCCTCAAGATCAGTGATGGGAAGATTTATTGAACCAGTTTTCAAGATCGACGGCCGAAGATGAAGAACTGTTCGGAAGAACCGAGGAGCGTCCCTAACTTGAAGACCGGTTCAGGGGGCTACTGACGGTGTCCTGGACTAGGGGGTACTCACCACGTTGTCTCCCGACCAGTGGGTCGGGCCGAGGACCCCCAGGGCGGTTCATTAATGGGCCAGTTCGGACATCCCATGATGCATACGAGGAAGATTCCACAAGACTTGGTGATCAAGACAAGGACTCCTCTCCACCGACGTAGCCGACTAGGACTCTTGTTATCCTAGGCCTCTGGTGTGTTATATAAGCCGAGGCCAGGCTAGTCATTAGGATGGATCAGATCATCATAGATCATATCATCATATGAGCATAGCTCTTAGGGTTTAGACCACTACATACGATCTCGAGGTAGATCAACTCTGTACTCGATACTACACCATCAATATAAACAAAACAGGATGTAGGGTTTTACCTCCATCAAGAGGGCCCGAACCTGGGTAAAACATCGTCTCCTTGTCTCCTGTTACCCATCGATCCAAGACCCACAGTTCGGGACCCCCTACCCGAGATCCGCCGGTTTTGACACCGACACCACCCTGACGCGCACCGCCGGTTGTCACTAGGAGGTTGGCGATGGGCTTGGCCCTGCGTGTCTTGAGAGTGACGCACAAGGTTCTTGTCCGCATGTCGCCTGGGGTCATCGCCGTCCCACGAGTGCCCGTTGCGGTTGTCTTGTGAAGGACGGGGTGGATGCCCCACCGTCGCTGCCTCCGTTGCCGCTGTCGCGGCTGCAGTCGGGGCTGCCGCTGTTGCACCGTCCCCTGCCGCTGCCGGCTGATAACCCACAAGTGTAGGGGATCGTTTGTAGCCTTTTTCGATAAGTAAGAGTGTCGAACCCAATGTGGATCTAAAGGTAAAACAAATATTCCCTCAAGTTCTATCGACCACCGATACAACTCTACGCACGCTTTAACGTTTGCTTTACCTAGAACAAGTATGAAACTACTTTGCGGGAGTAAAACTGGAAGTACTTTGCAAGAAAATAAAGAACGTGGAAATAAAAGTTAGGTGCTGTTTTAATAAAAGAACAATAAAAGTAAATAACTTAGTAGAAATCTTTTTGTGTGACGCAAGAGAAAGATTGTCCCTAGGCAATTGTACATAATATGATAGATACTTGTTATATGCAATGAGGGAGAGGCATACGCTAACACACTTTCCGTACTTGGATCATATGCACTTATGATTGGAACTCTAGCAAGCATCCGCAACTACCAAAGTTCATTAAGGTAAAATCCAACCATAGCATTAAGTATCAAGTCCTCTTTACTCCCATACGCAACAACCCACCTACTCGGGTTTATGTTTCTGTAACTCAAGCAACCCACCATACGAAAATCATGAACATATTGCAACACCCTACAACGGGGATCCCTCACGTTTGCGCGACACGGAGGGCACCATAGGACAACACCATATCAACATACAACTCACATCCATAACATCATACCACAATTAACCCATAGGACAAAAGAGATCTACTCAAACATCATAGGACAGCCAAATATCATTGGGAAATAATATATGGAGTTGAGCACCATGTTTAAGTAGAGATTACAGCGGGGAAGAGAGGTGTTACACTGCTGAATAGAGGGGGAGAGAGTTGGTGTTGACGATAGCGAAGTTGTTGGAGTAGATCGCCATCACGATGATTGCCCAGGCGGCGTTCCGGCGCCACCGGGATAGAGGGGGAGAGAGCCCCCCTCCTTCTTCTTCTTCCTTGGCCTCCCCCCTAGATGGGAGGAGAGTCCCCCCTATGGTCCATGGCCTCCATGGCGGCGGAGGGGCAGGAGCCCCTCCTAGATTCGATCTCCCTCTCTGTTCTCTTCTGTTTCACGTTCCTGTTTTCTGACCGAAAACCATTTCTTATATTCCCGGAGATCCGTAAATCCGATCAGGCTTAAATTTTTGAGAGGATTTTTATCCAACAATTAGCTTCCTTGCGCCCGAAGGAGAGCTCCAACCGACGTACGCGGTGGGCACAACCCAGCAGGCCGCGCCTGGGCCTTCTGGGCGCGCCCTGGTGTCTCTTGTGGGCTGTGGGCCTCCGTTTGCGTTGATTCCACTTCTCAAAATTCACAAGTATTCCAAAAAAAAATCTCCGTAAATTTTTATCGCGTTAGGACTTCGTTTGATATGGATATTCAACAAAAAGGAACTAGCACTGGGCACTGGATCAATAGGTTAGTCCAATAAATCATATAAATTGTTGCCAAAAATATGTGAAAGTTGTATAATATTGGCATGAAACAATAAAAAATTATAGATACGACGGAGATGTATCAGCATCCCCAAGCTTAATTCCTGCTCGTCCTCGAGTAGGTAAATGATAAAAAAGATAATTTTTGATGTGGAATGCTACCTAGCATAATCTTGATCATATATCTAATCATGGCATGAATATTAAGACACAAGTGATTCAAAGCAATAGTCTAATTTTGACATAAAGACATTAATACTCAGGTATCCCAACAAACAATCATGTCTTTCAAAATATCAAGGCTAAAGAACGCTATCCCTACAAAATCATATAGCCTTGTCATGCTCTGTCTTCTTAACACAAAGTATAAATCATGTACTACCCCGGTGTCAGCCAAGCAATTGGTTCATACTTTTTAACGCGCTTCAACATTTTCAACTCTCGCGCAATACATGAGCGCAATCCATGGATATAGCACTATGGGTGGACTAGAATATGGTGGTAGGTTTCAAAGGGGTAAAAGTAGAGAAGAAAGTCTCGCATCAACTCAGCGTATCAACGGGCTATGGAGATGCCCATCAATAGATATCGATGCGAGGAGTAGGGATTGCCATGCAACGGATGCACTAAGAGCTATAAGTGTATGAAAGCTCAATATGAAAACTAAGTGGGTATGCATCTAACTATAATGAAAAATTCCCACTAGTATATGAAAGTGACAACACAGGAGACTCTCTATATGAAAAACATGGTGCTACTTTGAAGCACAAGTGTGGAATTAGCATGCCCCTATTCTTTCTTCTTTCTTTTTTTTCTTTTTTTTCTTTTTCTTTCTTTGTCCGGAGCCTCATCCCGACTTGTGGGGGAATCATAGTTTCCATCATCCTTTCATCACTGGGGCATGCTCTAATAATGAATAATGATGATCATCAAACTTCTATTTACTTACAACTCAATACTACAACGATAGTAGAACAAAGTATGACCCTATATGAATGCAATGATCTAGCATAGCAAAGATATCAAAAAACGGACAAGCCATGAAAACATCATGCTAGCTATCTTACGATGATGTAATGCAATATGACAATGAATGCTCAAGTCATCAAAACGTAGGCGGTGGAAGTTGCATGGCAATATATCTCGGAATGGCTATGGAAATCCCATAATAGGTAGGTATGGTGGCTGTTTTGAGGAAGATATAATAAGGCTTATGTGTGATAGAGTGTATCATATCACGGGGTTTGGATGTACCGGCGAAGTTTGCACCGACTCTCGAGGTGAGAAAGGGCAATGCACAGTACCGTAGAGGCTAGCAAATTGCGGAAAGGTAACAATGCGTATAATCCATGGACTCACATTAGTCATAAAGAACTCACATACTTATTGCAAAAGTTTTATTAGCTCTCTCGAAGCAAAGTATTACTACGCATGCTCCTAGGTGGGAGGTTGGTAGGAGTTAACCATCTCGCGCCCCCGACCTTCACACAAAGATAGACAATCAAGGATAAATTGTGCTCCAACTTCCTAGCATAACGGGGGACTATACATGTATGCTTCGGGAATCACAAACCTTAACACCAATATCTTACTAAACACGATCATCCACTAGTACCTCCCACATATTATCATCTCTATATCGCAAAACTATTGCAAGGAATCAAACATACCATATTCAGTGATCCCTAAGTTTTATGTAGGATTTTATGACTAACCATGTGAATGACCAATTCCTGTTGACTCTCTAAATAGATATAAGTGAAGCAAGAGAGTTTAATTCTTTCTACAAAATACCATGCTCTAATAAATATAAGTGAAGCAAAAGAGAATTCTATGAATAACGGTTTTCTATGTGAAGAGAAACAGGCAATCCAAACTTCAAATGATATAAGTGAAGCACATGAAGCATTCTATAAAGCCATACTCAAAAGATATAAGTGAAGTGCAATGAGCATTCTATAAATCAACCATGGACTATCTCATACCAGCATGGTGCATAAAATAAAAGTGAAAACTAAACCCAAAAGACGCTCCAAGATTTACACATATCACATGAACGAAACGAAAATGAAAACATACCGATACTTGTTGAAGAAAGATGGGATGCCTTCCAGGGCATCCCCAAGCTTAGACGCTTGAGTCTCCTTGGATATTTACTTGGGGTGCCTTGGGCATCCCCAAGCTTGAACTCTTGCCTCTCCTCCTTCTCCTCATATCGAGACCTCCTCGATGTTCGAACACTTCATCCACACAAAACTTAACAGAAGACTGGTGAGATCCGTTAGTATAATAAAGCAAATTTCTACTTTAAATACTGTTGCAAACCCATTCATATTTTATATTTGCATTATCCCTGCTGTATTATAACTTTTCCATGGCTTATACCACCAATAAAATCGATAGTTTCATCAAAACAAGCAAAACAATGCATCAAAAACAGAATCTGTCTTAAACAGGACAATCTGTAGTAATCTGAACTTTGACCATACTTCTGTAAGTCCAAAATTCTAAAAAATTAGGAAGAAATAAACATTTTGTATAGAAATACTCTGTAAAAAATTCAGAAACTTTGACGTTCCAATAAAAAATGAAAATTCACGCACTACAGCCAAAGTTTCTGTTTTTACACCGCACATACCAACAAGCAATCTAATCATCCTATAGGAAAATCTTTGCAAATTATTTTTATAAACCAATGGATTTGTACAAGGGGATAATTATTTTTGTTGGAAAAGTTTCTGTGATTCAAAACTCAAAAATTTTCCATGGGCATGAACAAAGTTCAAGGATATCCCCCACTTCAACGATGCTCATCATCTCTCTCACTTTCACCTTTCCTTTTGTGAAGTTTTAGGTTTCCCTCTATATTTTTTTTGTTTTTAAACTTTATAAAAGCACACAATAGAAATAAATGACTCTCTAAAACTTCCGGGTTGTCTCCCTGGCAACGCTTTCTTTAAAGCCATTAAGCTAGGCATAAAGTGCTCAAGTAATGTATCCACCCGGATCCCAAGGATATCAAAGCCAATTTTAATTAACAATGATTTGTAATTTAGTAGTGAGTACAAAGTGATATATATCATGTGAAAAAGTCTAACTCTCTTCCTATGCATCGACATGTCATACAAGAACAATTCATGCACATTAAGTAAAGGCCAATACATAGCATAAGTAGTTTCTTGCAATTTTATAGTATTGGAAACATAGAGAGGTGAAGATTTGGTTCCTCTCTCATAATAATTGCAAGTAGGAGCAGCAAGCACATGCATATTATATTCATAAAAATCATCATGTGTAGTGGTAAAACGCAACCCATCAATATAATCCTTAATAAGAGCAAACTTCTCCGATATAGTGTAGTTAGGAGAATCCAAAAAGATAATAGGACTATCATGTGTGGGTGCAATAGCAACAATTTCATGCTTAATATAAGAAACTATAGAAAGTTCATCTTCATAAGCATAATTCATATTGGCATCATGGCCACAAGCATAGCAAGCATCAAGTTCATCAAAAAGGGATATTTCAAACGAATCCAAGGGATCATAGCAATAATCATAGCATTTATCCTTTGGTAAGCACGAAGGGTAATTAAACAATGTATGAGTTGAATAGTTACTCTCATTAGAAGGTGGGCACGGGTGATCAATCCGCTCTTCCTCCTTTTCTTCTTCGCTCTCCTCCTCATCTTTTTCATCTAATGAGCTCACAATTTCAGCAATTTCCTCTTCCATAGATTCCTGCAAATTATTAGTCTCTTCCAAGGCAGCAGTCATTCTCTCAATAAATTCAATAATATCAGCATTGCAATCATAATTCTCATAGCAATATTTAAGTATGGATAAATTTTCAGATTCGTAAGGAACATCATCATCATACTTTTCAAGCAAAGAAGCAATTTCATAAGCACCTTTAAAAGCAACAAATTCTTCTATTCGTTCCACATCATAGTAATCATAAATACCTTTAGCATATGAAGCCAAGGTTTCATTATCGTTGAATTTAGATTGAAAGGGAAGGTGTCGAGCTTCTATCTTAGAGCAACAAGTAAAGTCACATCTCGAGCATGCATCCCAAGCAAACTATTGCAATATTCTAATTTGATCCATAAGTGTTTCCCTTTTTGAGACAAGCGATAATCCCTAAAGTACTCACGTTGATCCAATGTGTCTCCCATTATAAAGTTCGATGAGGATTTCTCAGGATTATCAAAGGAGTAATTAACGTGTTTCACATAACTAGCATCGAGGGTTTTAGGAGGTTCCCCATCTCCATGAGTAGCAAGTACCACTATTTTTTTTGGTCTTTCGTGTTCCATATCCATAACTAAAGATATAAAACAACCAATAACAGAAAATAAAAATTACTTAGTGATAAAGAAAACAAGCACACACGATAATATTCACCCCACGCTATTGCTCCCCGGCAACGGCGCCAGAAAAAGGTCTTGATAACCCACAAGTGTAGGGGATCGTTTGTAGCCTTTTTCGATAAGTAAGAGTGTCGAACCCAACGAGGAGCTAAAGGTAGAACAAATATTCCCTCAAGTTCTATCGACCATCGATACAACTCTACGCACACTTTAATGTTTGCTTTACCTAGAACAAGTATGAAACTACTTTGCGGGAGTAAAACTAGAAGTACTTTGCAAGAAAATAAAGAATGTGGAAATAAAAGTTAGGTGCTGTTTTAATAAAATAACAATAAAAGTAAATAACTTAGTAGAAAGCTTTTTGTGTAACGCAAGAGAAAGATTGTCCCTAGGCAATTGTACATAATATGATAGATACTTGTTATATGCAATGAGGGAGAGGCATACGCTAACACACTTTCCGTACTTGGATCATATGCACTTATGATTAGAACCCTAGCAAGCATCCGCAACTACCAAAGTTCATTAAGGTAAAACCCAACCATAGCATTAAGTATCAAGTCCTCTTTACTCCCATACGCAACAACCCACCTGACGTGGCTTGAGACTGCGTCGGTATTTCCCCAAAGAGGAAGGGATGATGCAGCACCGCGACGGTAAGTATTTCCCTCAGTTGTGAAACCAAGGTTATCGAACTAGTAGGAGGATCACCACCACCCAATAAGCAGCACTTGCACACAAACAACAAATACTTGCAACCAGACGCGAAAGAGAGGTTGCCAATCTCTCTATGGTAATAAGATAGATTAGGTAGTGATAGATAGGAGAGATAGATCTCTCAAGAACACAAATAAAAAGAGTAAATATGCAGCAATATTTTTTTGGGTTTTTGGTTTTGTAGATCTGAAATAAAGATTGCAAAAAGATAGATCGGAAAGCAATATGTTGGAAAAGTAGACCCGGGGGCCGTAGGGTTCACTAGTGGCTTCTCTCATGAGTATAGCACACGGTGGGTGAACAAATTACTGTTGGGCAATTGATAGAAAATCGAATAGTCATGACGATATCCAAGGCGATGATCATTATATAGGCATCACGTCCAAGATAGATAGACCGACTCCTGCCTGCATCTACCTCTATTACTCCACACATTGACCGCTATCCAGCATGCATCTAGTGTATTAAGTTCATGGAAAAACGGAGTAATGCAATAAGAACGATGACATGATGTAGACAAGATCTATTCATGTAGGAATAGACCCCATCTTGTTATCCTTAATAGCAACGATACATGCGTGCCTTGCTGCCCCTTCTGTCACTGGGAAAGAACACCGCAAGATCGAACCCATCACAAAGCACCTCTTCCCATGGCAAGAATAATCGATCTAGTCGGCCTAACTAAACCAAAGATTCGAAGAAGAAATACGATGCTATAAGCAATCATGCATATAAGAGATCAAAGAAGACTCAAATAATATTCATGGATAGAAACTGATCATGAACTCAAAATTCATCGGATCCCAACAAACACACCGCAAAAGTTTACATCAAATAGATGTCCAAGAGACCATTGTATTGAGAATCATAAGAGAGAGAGAAGAATCCATCTAGCTACTGCCTACGGACCCGTAGGTCTATGGTGGACTACTCACGCATCATCGGAGAGGCACCTATGAGGAAGATGAACCCCTTCGTGATGGTGTTTAGATTGGATCTTGAGGTTCTGGAACTTGCGGCAGCTGGAATTGTGTTTTGTCGACTTCTCTAGGGTTTTCCGAATATTTGAGAATTTATAGGCATCAGAGGCGGTGCGGAAGGGGGCCGAGGAGGGCACAACCCATCAGGGCGCGCCGGGGCCCCATGGCGCGCCCTGGTGGGTTGTGCTCTCCACAACCCGCCTCTCCGGCAGTTGTTTGGCCCACTGGGTGTCTTCTGGTGTAGAAAAAATCTTCAAAAAGTTTCGTCGCGATTGGTCTCCATTTGGTATTGATTTTCTGCGAAGTAAAAAACAAGCAAAAACAGCAACTGGCACTTTGGCACTATGTCAATCGGTTAGTCCCAAAAAATGATATAAAGTTGTTATAAAATGATTGTAAAACATCAAAGAATGATAATATAACAGCATGGAACAAGCAAACATTATAGATACGTTGGAGACGTATCAGCATCCCCAAGCTTAATTCCTACTCGTCCTCGAGTAGGTAAATGATAAAAACAGAATTTTTGATGTGGAATGTTGCCTAACATGTTCATCATATTATTTTCTTCTTTTGTATAGCATGGACATTTGGACTTATAATGATTCAAAGCAATAGTCTAGTTTTAACATAATGACTTCAATACTCAAGTATGTCAACAAGCAACCATGTCTTTCAAAATATCAACACTAAAGAAAGTTGTCCCTAGCCCATCATGCTCAATCATTGATCCATTCATGAAACACACTCAAATATTAGCTATGCCCAATGCTCAAGTACGATCATAGTGCCCCCTAGTTGGTGCTTATAAGAGAAGATGGAGACTCAAAGCAAAAAAATAAAAATTGCATAAAGTAAATAGATAGGCCCTTCGCAGAGGGAAGTAGGAATTTGTAGAGGTGCCAGAGCTCAAGGTTTAAATTGAGAGAGAAAAATATTTTGGGTGGCATGCTTTTCCTGTCAACGAAAACGGCAAAGTAGTTCACAATACTTTCCATGCTAGATATATCATAGGCGGTTGCCAAACAGAAAATAAAGTTTATTCCTTTTTTCACCAAACTTTCACTTTTCATTGCGGGCCGTATCCACGGTTGCCTTCCATACCAACACTTTCCAAGGAATTTAGTATTTGACAACATAAAGTAAATATTTTTTCTTTTTCATTTCGGGAATGGGCATCCCTATTACCGCTGCACTCTCGTGCAATGACAAGTGAATAAACACTCATCTTGAGAATAACACATCTAGCATGGAAAATATTGGACACTCCCCACCGTTTCATGAGCGGTACGGGCACACAAAAGAGAAAATTTATTTTGAAAGTTTAGAGATGGCACATACAAATTTGCTTGGAACGGCATGGAAATACCGCATATAGGTAGGTATGGTGGACTCATAAGGCAAAACTTGGTTTAAGGATTTTGGATGCACAAGTAGTATTTCTACTTAGTACAAATGGAGGCTAGCAAATAGATTGGGAAGCAACCAAACCAAGAAACGAAAAATCACATAAGTGAGAATTGAACATAACTAACACCGAATAATGCACCACAAGTAGGATGTAACTTCATTGCATAAGTATTGACTTTTGTGCATGCATAGGGAATCACAAACCTTAACACCAATATTCCTACTAAGCATAATTACTCATTAACATGACTCACATAGTACTATCATCATGTTTCAAAACTATTACAAGGAATCAAGGTTAATTTTTTCAATAATCTTCATGAAAGTTTATATTATATCCTCCTTGGATATCTATCACTTTGGAACTAGTTTCATATATTGCCATTGCTTTTTGGCAAGCTCAAACAAATTTAAGTGAAGCACATGAGCATAAAGATTTCATCTCTCAAAAAGGTATAAGTGAAGCATGAGAGGATTTCTTCAAAATTTACCTGCTCTCAAATTAATCTAAGTGAAGCATGAGAGCATTTCCACAAAAGTTTCCAAGCACACCGTGCTCAAAAAGATGTAAGTGAAGCACTAGAGCAATTTCTATAGCTCAAAAAGTTTAAGTGAAGCACATAGAGCAATTCTAACAAATCATAGCATGATTTTGGCTTTCTCAAATAGGTGTGTATAGCAAGGATACAAAGTAAAAACTAAAAAACAAAGCAATCAAAGATACAAGACGCTCCAAGCAAAACTCATGATATGTGACGAATAAAAATATAGCTCCAAGTAAAATACCGATGGTCGTTAGAAGAAAGAGGGGATGCCACTCGGGGGCATCCCCAAGCTTAGTTGATTGTTTCTCTTTGGATATATCTTGGGGGTGCGGTAGCATCCCCAAGCTTAGGCTTTTGCTACTCCTTATTCCTTCATCCATCGTGATCTCACCCAAAACTTGAAAACTTCAATCACACAAAACTCAACAAAATCTTTGTGAGATCCGTTAGTATAATAAAGCAAATAACTACTTTAGGTGCTGTTGCAAACCCATTAAAATTTTATAATTGCATTATACCTACTGTATTTTAACTTTACCATGGCTTATACCCTTCAATACAAGCCATAGATTCATCAAAACAAGCACACAATGCAACTAAAACAGAATCTGTCTTAAACAGAACAGTCTGTAGTAATCTGTAGTCTAACCATACTTCTGTAACTCTAAAAATTCTGAGAAATTAGGAAAAAGTAAGGAATTTGTATATAAACACTGTGTTACAATTTCAGCTCCAGATCATGTTCGAGCAAAAAATGAAAATTCAAATACTGGACGCAAAGTTTCTGTTTCAGATTCAGCATCACTTCTACTCATCCTGGAATCATCCTAACGGTTCTACTTGGCACAAACACTAAATAAACCATAAAAACACTATCATAACAGAGGCATAATTGTGTCAACACTCAAAAACAGAAAGGAAAAAGCAAAAAATTATTTATTCATTGGGTTGCCTCCCAACAAGCGCTATCGTTTTACGCCCCTAGCTAGGCATAATGCATAAATTCAAGTATTGTAATCTTTGGTTTTGGATCCATAGGATGACCTCATGATTGATTCATATGGTGGCTTAATTCTTTTTCTAGGAAATTGTTCCATACCCTTTCTCAAGGGAAATTGAAAACGAATATTGCCTTCTTTCATATCAATCACGGCACCTATAGTGCGTAAAAACGGTCTACCAAGTATAATGAGACAAGACGGATTGCAATCAATATCAAGCACAATAAAATCATTGGGCACATAATTCCTATTTACAAGAATAAGAACATCATTAATTCTTCCCAAAGGCTTTTTAATTGTAAAATCCGCCAAGTGCAAATTAAGAGAACATTCTTCAATGTTGGTAAGACCAAGCACATCACATAGAGATTTCGGAATCGTGGAAACACTAGCACCCAAATCACACAAAGCAAATCATTCATAATTTTTAATCTTAACCTTAATGATAGGTTCCCACTCATCATGTAATTTTCTAGGAATAGAAATCTCCAACTCCAACTTTTCTTCAAAATATTTCATCATGGCATCAACGATATGTTTAGTAAAAGCTTTATTTTGCTCATAAGCATGGGGTGAAAAAGCTTTCAACTTGAGATTTTCAACATCATGAGAAATTATATCAATGCTTTTAGACATATCATCAATCTTATTCAACTTTTCTTCTATCATAGTATTGAAAGCCTTTTGCGCATTGATAAATTCTTTAATATTACTCTCAAGATCAGAGGTGTTCCTATTATTATTGTAAGAAGAATTGCCATAGGAATTACCATAATTATTAGAGGAATTTCCAGGAAAAGGCCTAGGATTAAAATTACCTCTATAAGCATTGTTATTGAAATTGTTGTGCGAGACAAAATTCACATCTACGGATTCACTATTTTGCTCAATCAAAGTAGACAAGGGCACATCATTAAGATCAATAGGAGCATTTTTACTAGCAACCAATTTCATCAAAGCATCAACTTTATCACTCAAAGTACTAATTTCCTCTACCGAATTAACTTTTTTACTAGTAGGTGCTCTTTCAGTATGCCATTGAGAACAATTAGCCATGATATTATCTAGCAATTTAGTAGCTTCACCCAAAGTAATCTCCATAAAAGTACCACCCGCGGCGGAATCTAAAAGATTTCTAGAGACAAAATTCAATCCCGCATAAATTTTTTGTATGATCATCCAAAGATTGAAACCATGTGTAGGACAATTTCTTATCATTAACTTCATTCTTTCCCAAGATTGGGCAACATGTTCATGCTCAAGTTGCTTAAAATTCATGATTTGCGTCCTAAGGGAAATAATTTTCGCGGGCGGAAAATACTTAGTGATAAAAGCATCCTTGCACTTATTCCAAGAATCGATACTATTGCGAGGCAAAGAGGAAAACCAAATTTTTGCACGATCCCGCAAGGAAAAAGGAAATAGTTTCAACTTGAAAATATCATTGTCCACATATTTTTTCTTTTGCATATCACACAATTCAACGAATGTGTTTAGATGGGACGCGACATCCTCATTAGGATTACCCGCAAATTGATCTTTCATGACAAGATTCAACAAAGCGGCATTAATATCACAAGACTCCGCACTAGTGGCGGGAGGAGCAATAGGCGTACTAGTAAAAATCATTGTTATTAGTATTGGAAAAATCAAACAACTTGGTGTTCTCTTGAGTCATCGTGACTACGCAAACAAGATTGCAAGCAAGGAAGAGATCCGAAAAGAAAAAGGGCAAACGAAAAAGAGGGCGAATAAAATGGCAAATTGGTGAAGTGGGGGAGAGGAAAACGAGAGGCAAATGGCAAATAATGTAATTGCAAGTAGATGAGATTTGTGATTAGGAACCTGGTAGATGATGATGGAGTCCCCTCGGCGCCTACGATAGGCACGTAGAAGAGACCGCTTCCTCCCCGGCAACGGCGCCAGAAATTCCTTTGACGTGGCTTGAGACTGCATCGGTATTTCCCCAAAGAGGAAGGGATGATGCAGCACATCGACGGTAAGTATTTCCCTCAGTTATGAAACCAAGGTTATCGAACTAGTAGGAGGATCACCACCACCCAATAAGCAACACCTGCACACAAACAACAAATACTTGCAACCCGACGCGAAAGAGAGGTTGTCAATCTCTCTAAGGTAATAACATAGATTAGGTAGTGATAGATAGGAGAGATAGATCTCTCAAGAACACAAATAAAAAGAGTAAATATGCAGCAATATGTTTTTGGGTTTTTGGTTTTGTAGATCTGAAAATAAAGATTGCAAAAAGATAGATCGGAAAGCAATATGTTGGAAAAGTAGACCCGGGGGCCGTAGGGTTCACTAGTGGCTTCTCTCATGAGTATAGCGCATGGTGGGCGAACAAATTACTGTTGGGCAATTGATAGAAAATCGAATAGTCATGACGATATCCAAGGCGATGATCATTATATAGGCATCACGTCCTCCTGCCTGCATCTACCTCTATTACTCCACACATCGACCGCTATCCAGCATGCATCTAGTGTATTAAGTTCATGGAAAACGGAGTAATGCAATAAGAACGATGACATGGTGTAGACAAGATCTATTCATGTAGGAATAGACCCCATCTTGTTATCCTTAATAGCAACGATACATGCGTGTCTTGTTGCCCCTTCTGTCACTGGGAAAGAACACCACAAGATCGAACCCATCACAAAGCACCTCTTCCCATGGCAAGAAAAATCGATCTAGTCGGCCTAACTAAACCAAAGATTCGAAGAAGAAATACGATGCTATAAGCAATCATGCATATAAGAGATCAAAGAAGACTCAAATAATATTCATGGATAGAAACTGATCATGAACTCAAAATTCATCGGATCCCAACAAACACACCGCAAAAGTTTACATCAAATAGATCTCCAAGAGACCATTGTATTGAGAATCATAAGAGAGAGAGAAGAAGCCATCTAGCTACTGCCTACGGACCCGTAGGTCTATGGTGGACTACTCACACATCATCGGAGAGGCACCTATGAAGAAGATGAACCCCTCCGTGATGGTGTTTAGATTGGATCTTGAGGTTCTGGAACTTGCGGCGGCTGGAATTGTGTTTTGTCGACTCCTCCAGGGTTTTCCGAATATTTGAGAATTTATAGGCATCAGAGACGGTGCGGAAGGGGGCCGTGGAGGGCACAACCCATCAGGGCGCGCCGGGCCCCCCCCTGTTGCGCCCTGGTGGGTTGTGCTCTCCACAGCCCACCTCTCCGGCAGTTGTTTGGCCCACCGGGTGTCTTCTGGTCCAGAAAAAATCTCCAAAAAGTTTCGTCACGATTGGACTCCGTTGGCTATTGATTTTCTGCGAAGTAAAAAACAAGCAAAAACAGCAACTAGCACTTTGGCACTATTTCAATAGGTTAGTCCCAAAAAATGATATAAAGTTGTTATAAAATGATTGTAAAACATCCAAGAATGATAATATAACAGCATGGAACAAGGAAAAATTATAGATACGTTGGAGACGTATCACCACCTACTCGGGTTTATGTTTCTGTCACTCAAGCAACCCACCATAGGCAAATCATGAACATATTGCAACACCCTATAGCGGGGATCCCTCACATTTGCGCGACACGGAGGGCACCATAGGATAGCACCATATCAACATACAACTCACATCCGTAACATGATACCACAATTAACCCATAGGACCAAAGAGATCTACTCAAACATCATAGGATAGTCAAATATCATTGGGAAATAATATATGGAGTTGAGCACCATGTTTAAGTAGAGATTACAGCGGGGAAGAGAGGTGTTACACCGCTGCATAGAGGGGGAGAGAGTTGGTGTTGATGGCAGCGAAGTTGTTGGAGTAGATCGCCGTCATGATGATTGCCCCGGCGGCGTTCCGGCGCCACCGGGAGAGAGGGGGAGAGAGCCCCCCCCCCTTCTTCTTCTTCCTTGGCCTCCCCCCTAGATGGGAGGAGAGTTCCCCCTATGGTCCATGGCCTCCATGGCGGCGGAGGGGCAGGAGCCCCTCCTAGATTGGATCTCCCTCTCTGTTCTCTTCTGTTTCACGTTCCTGTTTTCTGGCCGAAAACCGTTTCTTATATTCCCGGAGATCCGTAACTCCGATCGGGCTGAAATTTTGAGGAGATTTTTATCCAAAAATTAGTTTCCTAGTGCCAGAAGGAGAGCTCCAACCGACGTATGAGGTGGGCACAACTCACCACGCTGTGCCTGGTCCTTCTAGGCGCGCCCTGGTGTCTCTTGGGGGCTGTGGGCCTCCGTTTGCGTTGATTCCACTTCTCAAAATTCACAAATATTTCAAAAAAAATCTCCGTAAATTGGATGACGCACAGAATTGGTGAAGGTTCACCCACACGATCCCCTACCTTGCGCGCCGAAGATGTTGGGGTACGACCATCTATGGGACCATCGGTTCCCTTTGCGGTTCTACTGTGGGGATCTACGTGAGCAAAGAGCAACACCAACTCAAGTGCGATCGGGGGTTAGATAGGTTCAGGCCGCTCGGAAGCGTAAAACCCTTTGTCCTGTGTGTTTATGATTGAGTCTATATGTTCAAGTTACAAGGAGCGCGGTCCCCGGGCAAGACGCTCAAGGGTGCTGCTACACAGGCAATCGAACAGAGTTTCGACCTTTGTAAAGGTAGCCATGCCCTCCTTTTATAGGTTAAAGGGGTTACCACAGTGGCTAAAATGGTAAAATACAATAGGGTGAATAGTGGCTATGGTAGTGGGAAATACCTAACCTTGACGGATTAGGACAGGTGCATTAAACGCGCCGTGAGGTGTTGTGTTGGCGATGCTCCCCGGCAAGAATTGCCTCTCCTTCTGTGTCGTTCGCCTAGCTACCTCTTATTGTCTTGACACGCCGTTCGGACGGGTGTCATTAAAGCTGCTTTAATTTCCTGGAATCGCCACGTGCCCCGACAAGGTCTACCTAACAGCCTGCCCGCTCGACGCCTCATTGATGGTGACGACCAGGTCGATGAGGTGGAGCGGGGGCGTGGTAGCGGAGCCTTGCCAACTGCCGAGTCTTCTTCACCAGCTAGAAGGCTTGTCGACGGCTTAGTCTTGTGGCGTAGCGCTTGACTCGATGGAGCGTTGCCCGACAGGGACTGCCGAGACGAAGGAGGCTACCGTCTGTCCACAAGTCAGGGCGCTAAAGTGCCCATTCTTTAGTGCATCGACACCCTAGAAGACCACCAAAGCAGTGCCATCTAGAAAAGAGGGAGCAAGCTATTGACTTGGAACCTGCTGCGAGGAGGAGAGGCGACTCGTGTTACCGGGGAGGAGGGAGACGCCGGTGGCCCTGACCATCGACACACCGTCCCACAACTTCCCCGCTAGGGCCAACCACAACCGGTTGTGTGGCCACGACGCCGTTGCCCTCACAAGCTTCCCTACATCGCCAGATTTGGAGCCCACCGTGCCGGATCCACCGACCCTGATAACCGACAAGTGTAGGTGGTCCATTGTAGCCCTTTTCTATAAGAAAACAATAATGTAGTCCTAGATTAGGGGTGCTCGGCTGTCGGTTGCCCATCTTTTGGGTTGGGCCGAGTGCCACCTTAAGCCTATCACTCTTGTGCTTCGTTCCTTTGGTCTAGAAGCTTCACGAAGGAATGACCCGACGACTTGGCATATACTCCAAGGCGTAGAGATAGTCCTCGGTATATTTGCCTCTTAGATACAACCGAGGTTGGAAATATGCCCTAGAGGCAATAATAAAATGGTTATTATCATTTTTTCTTGTTCATGATAATCGTTTGTTATCCATGCTATAATTGTATCGATTGGAAACTCAGATACATGTGTGGATACATAGACAACACTGACGTGGCTTGAGACTGCGTCGGTATTTCCCCAAAGAGGAAGGGATGATGCAGCACAACTACGGTAAGTATTTCCCTCTGTTATGAAACCAAGGTTATCGAACCAGTAGGAGAACCACACAACACTATGTAAACGGAACCTGCACACAAAGAACAAATACTTGCAACCCGACGCGTAAGAGAGGTTGTCAATCTCTCCACGGTAAAAAGATAGATTAGATTATAATAGATTGGAAAGATAGATCGCACAAGAACACAAAATAAAAGAGGCAAATAAAAAGTGCAGCAAGGTATTTTTGGGTTTTTGAAATAATAGATCTGAAAACAAAAGCGGCAAAAGATAGATCGGAAAGCAATATGTTGGAAAAGTAGACCCGGGGGCCGTAGGTTTCACTAGTGGCTTCTCTCATGAGTATAGCACACGGTGGGTGAACAAATTACTGCCGGGCAATTGATAGAAGATCAAATAATCATGACGATATACAAGGCGATGATCATTATATAGGCATCACGTCCAAGATTAGTAGACCGGAATGATTCTGCATCTACTACTATTACTCCACACATCGACCGCTATCCAGCATGCATCTAGTGTATTAAGTTAATGGAAAAACGGAGTAATGCAATAAGAACGGTGACATGATGTCGACAAGATCTATTCTTGTAGGAATAGACCCCATCTTGTTATCCTTAATAGCAACGATACATGTGTGCTTCGCTGCCCCTTCTGTCACTAGGAGAGGACACCGCAAGATCGAACCCATCACAAAGCACCTCTTCCCATGGCAAGAAAAATCGATGTAGTTGGCCTAATTAAACCAAAGATTCGAAGAAGAAATAAGAGGCTATAAGTAATCATGCATATAAGAGATCAAAGGAGACTCAAATAATATTCATGGATAGAAACTGATCATGAACTCAAAATTCATCGGATCCCAACAAACACACCGCAAGAAGTCATTACATCAAATAAATCTCCAAGAGACCATTGTATTGAGAATCAAAAGAGAGAGAGAAAGCCATCTAGCTATTGACTACGGACCCGTAGGTCTATGGTGGACTACTCACGCATCATCGGAGAGGCACCAATGAGGATGATGAACACCTCCGTGATGGTGTTAGATTGGATCTCGCGGTTCTGGAACTTGCGGCGGGTGGACGTATTTTTCGTCGACTCCTCTAGGGTTTCTGGAATATTTGGATATTTATAGAGCTCAGAGGCGGTGGAGGGGGGTCCTAAGGCCACCACAACCCACCAGGGCACGCCGGGGGCCTCTGGCGCGCCCTGGTGTCTTCTGGGCCTCCTCCCGGGTACTTCTTTGGCTCACTGGCTTTCTTCTGGTCCAAAAAAAATCTCCAAAAATTTTCATCGCGATTGGACTCCATTTGGTACTGATATTCTGTGAAGTAAAAAACAAGCAAAAAACAACAACTCGCACTTGGCACTATGTCAATAGGTTAGTCCCAAAAAATGATATAAAGTTGCTATAAAATGATTGTAAAACACCGAAGAATGATAATATAACAGCATGGAACAATAAAAAATTATAGATACGTTGGAGACGTATCAGCATCCCCAAGCTTAATTCCTACTCATCCTCGAGTAGGTAAATGATAAAAACAAAATTTTTGTTGTGGAATGATGCCTAACATGTTCATCACATATTCTTTTCTTTTGTAGCATGGACATTTGGAATTTTAGATGGTTCAAAGCAATAGTCTAGTTTTGACATAAAGACTTTAATACTCAAGCATGCCAACAAGCAATCATGTCTTTCAAAATATCAACACTAAAGAAAGTTATCCCTAGCCCATCATGCACAATCATTGATCCATTCATGAAACACACTCAAATATTAACTACACCCAATGCACAAGTATGATCATAGTGCCCCCTAGTTGGTGCTTTATAAGAGAAGATGGAGACTCAAATTAAAAATAAAAATTGCATAAAGTAAATAGATAGGCCTTCACAGAGGGAAGTAGGAATTTGTAGAGGTGCGAGAGCTCAAAGCTTAAATTGAGAGAGAAAAAATATTTTGGGTGGCATGCCTTTCCTGTCAACGAAAACGACCGAGTAGTTCTCAATACTTTCCATTCTAGATACATCATAGGCGGTTCCCAAACATAAAATAAAGTTTATTCCTTTTTCCACCATTCTTTCACAATCCACGGCTATCCGTATCCACGGTTTCCTTCCATACCAACACTTTCCAAGGAATTTATTATTTGACAACATAAAGTTAATTTCTTTTTCATTTCGAGACTGGGCATCCCTATTACTGCTGTACTCTCGTGCAATGACAAGTGAATAAACACTCATCTTGAGAATAACACATCTAGCATGGAAAAATATTGGACACCCCCTACCGTTTCATGAGCGGTACGAGCACACAAAAAGGAAATTCATTTTGAAAATTAGAGATGGCACATACAAATTTGCTTAGAATGGCATGGAAATACCGCATATAGGTAGGGTATGGTGGACTCATAAGGCAAAACTGGGTTTAAGGATTTTGGATGCACAAGTAGTATTTCTACTTAGTACAAGTGGACTCTAGCAAATAGATTGAGAAGCAACCAACCAAGAAACGAAAATTCACATAAACGTGCATTAAGCATAACTAACACCGAATAATGCACCATAAGTAGAATGTAATTTATTGCATAACTATTGACTTTCGTGCTTGCATAGGGAATCACAAACCTTAACACCAATATTCTTACTAAAGCATAATTACTCACCAACATGACTCACATATCACTATCATCATGTCTCAAAACTATTACAAGGAATCAAGCTTAATTTGTCCAATGCTCTTCATGAAAGTTTTTATTATATCCCTCTTGAATATCTATCACTTTGGGACTAGTTTCATATGTTGCCATTGCTTTTGACAAGCTCAAATGAATTTAAGTGAAGAACATGAGCATAAGAATTTCATCTCTCAAAATAGTATAAGTGAGGCATGAGAGAATTTCTTCAAAGTTTACTAACTCTCAAATTTATCTAAGTGAAGCATGAGAGTATTTGTTCAAAAATTTAAAGCACACCGTGCTCAAAAAGATATAAGTGAAGCTCTAGAGCAATTCCATAGCTCAAAAAATTTAAGTGAAGCATATAGAGCAATTCTAACAAATCATAACATAATTTTGGCTCTCTCAAATAGGTGTGTACAGCAAGGATACTTGTGACAAACTAAAAAGCAAATCAAGCAAAGACTCAAATAATACAAGATGCTCCAAGCAAAACTCATGATATGTGACGAATAAAAATATAGCTCCAAGTAAAATACCGATGGTCGTTAGAAGAAAGAGGGGATGCCACTCAGGGCATCCCCAAGATTAGTTGCCTGTTTCTCCTTGGATATTATCTTGGGGGTGCTGTAGCATCCCCAAGCTTCGGCTCTTTTCACTCCTTATTCCTTCATCCATCGTGATCTCACCCAAAACTTGAAAACTTCAATCACACAAAACTCAACAAAACCTTCGTGAGATCCGTTAGTATAATAAAGCAAATCGCCACTCTAAGTACTGTTGCAAACCCATTCATATTTTATTATTGCATTATATCTACTCTATTCTAACTTTACCATGGTTTATACCCTTCAATACAAACCATAGATTCATCAAAACAAGCACACAATGCAAAAAAAAAAAACAGAATCTGTCAAAAACAGAACAGTCTGTAGTAATCTGTACTCTAACCATACTTCTGTAACTCTAAAATTCTGAAAAATTAGGACAACGTAAAGAATGTGTATAGAAATACTGTGTTAAAATTTCAGCTCATTATCACGCTCCAGTAAAAAATGAAAATTCCTGCACTGGAGTCAAAGTTTCTGTTTCAGATTCAGCATTGTTTCTACTCATCTTATGAATCATCCTAAAGGCTTTACTTGGCACAAACACTAAATAAAACATAAAAAAACACAATCATAACAGTAGCATAATTGTGTCAACACTCAAGAACAGAAAGAAAAAGGTGAAAATAAATTTATTCATTGGGTTGTCTCCCAACAAGCGCTATCGTTTTACGCCCCTAGCTAGGCATAAAGCTTAGATTCAACTATTGTCATCTTTAGTTTCCATAGAGGTATTTTTGTCAAGAGGTTTTGCAAATATATCTTGAAACACATTATCCATAGAAATATTAGCACTATCAAGTTTCCCATCTACGTACCCTCATTGATTCCCGGCCACAATCCAAGAATACTGTTGATTAACATCATTGAAAACTTGTTGGATCATATCTAAAACGGGGATATCCTTTTTAAGGTTCTCATCGAAATTTTTATTATTTCCAAGCAAATGTCTCAACATGTAGTCACTATTGTAAAGGATCTCTCCTATTACCGGTTTTTCACGGCTCATACAAAAAAAATCAAAAATCTCCCTAGCTTCTCGTACTATGTGATCAAATTCATTCATGAGAACAAGGGTGGCTAACTTTTTAGCTTTGGGATCCTTTAAAACGGGTAGCTCATAAAACAATCTTTGCAAGGTAGGATGGGTACGAATAAACCTATTTTCAAGTTTCAGAACTAGCACTGAAATAGCTTCCGCATAAGTTTTAGTTCTTTTAAGTATAGGAGCAGCATCGAGAGTCAAATTTCCAACACAATTGAAAAAAAATTAATGGATAGTTTCTTTTCCTATAGCGTTCCCTTGCCAAAAAACAAAAGTTTTAGCATCCAGATTACCAGGACGTCCAATATTAGGAGTCCTGCCATCGTCTGTTTCTGCCATACCAAAATCACTCATGATGACAAGCAAACAATAGATATGACGAGAAAAAGGCGAACGAAAAAGAGGGCGAATAAAACGGCAAATTTGGTGAAGTGGGGGAGATGAAAATGAGAGGCAAAAGGCAAATAATGTAATTGCAAGGAGATGAGATTTGTGATTAGGAACCTGATAGATGTTGATGATGTCTCCCTGGCAACGGCGCCAGAAATTCCTTTGACGTGGCTTGTGAGGGAGTCCTAGACTAAGGGGTCCTCGGGCCGCTGGCCCGTTTCTCATAGGCCGGCTTGGTGGGCCGCTCTCTAACTATCACAGGAAGGGCCAAGATGTTCGACGACCCCGTATTCTATAAGGAAACCTCCGAAGACGTGGCGTGCACTCCAAGTCAAGATGAGAGGATCGGCGTCTTTACATCCGGCTGAAGACTTATCATGTGTAAACCCTAGGTACCCCTGGTGTCTATATAAACCAGGGGGTTTAGATTGTAGAGGGCAGACAAGCTCATCTAGGGTTTTTGACCACTTGATCTCGAGGTAGATCGACTCTGTAAACTTTACACATTAATACAATCAAGCAGGATGTAGGGTTTTACCTCCATAGGAGGGCCCGAACCTGGGTAAACATCGTCTCCTTCGTCTCTTGCTACCCATCGATCCTAGTCTCACAGCTCGGGACCCCCTACCCGAGATCCGCCGGTTTTGACGCCGACATTGGTGCTTTCATTGAGAGTCCCGCTGTGAGATCGCAAGAGGAATTGATAGCTCGCTTAACCATTAGCGATGAGGTCCGTAACGAGGGCTCCTTCACCCCCGGACAGATCCTCGCTGTCGGCAGCTTCGTGCTGCACGACGACCCGATCGGCCACCCTGGCCGGACAGGGATTTTCGCCCCCGATCAAGGGATCAGATTCGAGAACCTAGAGTTCTCCGTAGACTCTCGGGGCGACCTTTCGTTCTCAGGGCTCGCGATTCTGTCTGACGAGCCCGAAATCTCTGAAGCTTTAACTTTGGATCCCCCTCTCGACTCTGTCCTTGGGTCTATCCCTACCAACGATCTGGCCCTTAGTCCGGATCTGGCTATAGTACCCGAGGACCAGGGGTCGGCCCCTGCCGAACACACTTTTTGTACGGACACGTTGGAGGTTAACTCCGAAAGTCCTATGTAGATCGATCCGGTCAAGCTCTCGGCGCTCAGCGAGGCACTCGATCGGATCCTATCCATGAAAATCACAGATGACCCAACCTCGACCCATGCTCAAATCGGTCTGAAGGCAGGTCACGGGGAATTTTTCGTCCCACCCACCACCCACTTGGTAGCCACTATCGAAGACTTAACCGATATGCTGGACTACGCCTCCGAGGAGGCCGAAGACATGGATGAAGAGGACGGCGCCCCCGCCCCCGTCAACACTGGGCGATGGACTGCCACCTTTACCTACGACGTCTACATGGTAGACACCCCCGACGATAAGGGAGATCGCACCCCTAAGAAGAATGGCGATAAATCGGGTGAGGCGCCGTCAAGGCGCCAGAAACAACGCAAACGATCTAAGGCAAACAAGGGAAGGGAAGCCATTACAGGACCGGGGAAATCGACACCCCGGAAGACCTCGGCGACCCTGAAGATCCCGAACAGCCACTGGAGGACCAGGAAAGGCCCGATGATCAGCGCGACACTGAGGATCCTAATGATTCCGAAGACGAAGCTTTTAGCCACCGCCTGAAGCCTGAAAGCAAAAGAACAGCAGCTCAAGGCCGAACTTGACACCCTCAATGATAGATGGACGAGGGTCTTGGCAGCCGAAGAAGGGTACAGTACCGATCTTCTGGACCAACCCAAAAGCTACCCGCGCTGGCGGCTGCTGCCGTAATTCGATGATGAGGCCTTTGAAACATTGCCTCCCAGGCATACTCCATACGACCGGCCGGACCGCCCTCCCCGAGGACGGGATAGACCGGCCGGCGAGGCCGAGTACAGACCTGCGGTGCCCCGCAGGAGAGAAAAAGAGCCAGCAGGGCCTGAGGACAGGTATGACTTACGATAGGACCTGGATCACAGAGCAAGCCGCATAAGATCCATCTACGGATCTAGAGGGTACTCCCCCCCGCTAGACGGGACGGGCACCGGTCTTGGCTCGACCGCAACGATAGAGGTCGGGAACAATACCGGGCCCGAACTACCGCCGATCATATGCACGACATAGCCCGGTTCAGAGGCGCCACCCACCCACTGTGCTTCACATACGAGGTGATGCAGCATCAGTGCCCTGAAGGGTTTAAACCCGTTAACATAGAGCAATATGACGAGATAACGGACCCAGCCGTGTGGATTGAGGACTTCCTCCTCCACATTCATATGGCACGAGGAGATGATCTCCACACCATCAAATATCTGCCCCTAAAGCTTAAAGGGCCAGCTCGACACTGGTTAAACAGTCTCCCCGAGAATTCTATCGGGAGCTGGGAAGAGCTCGAGGATGCCTTCCGATCTAATTTCTAGGGCACTTATGTCCGACCACCGGACTCCTCCGACTTGAGCAATGTTGTCCAGAAAGCAGGAGAATCAGCTCGGCAATTCTGGAATCGGTTCTTGACCAAGAAAAACAAGATCATTGACTGCCCGGACGCCGAGGCAATAGCCTCTTTTAGACATAACATCCGGGACGAGTGGCTAGCTCGTCAGCTCGTCCAGGACAAGCCGAGGACAATGTCCGCCTAAACCTCACTTATGACCCGCTTTTGCGCGGGTGAGGACAACTGGCTAGCTAGACGAAGCCATAACCCCGAAGACTCCGGCACCTCCGAAGTCCGGGATGGAAACGGGAAACCACGACGTAGCAAAAACAAACACCGGCACAACAACGGCGATGCGGAGGACATGGCCGTCAATGCCGGTTTCCGCAATAGAGCCCGTAGCCCCGAAGTATAACCCCTGGTCGGCTTGCCCGATAACCTTTGATCGACGGGATCATCCGACCAGTATCCGTCACGGAGGTTTGGCAGCCCTCGTCCTAGACCTCACTATCGATGGGTATCACCTCACTAGAGTCCTCATGGATGGAGGAAGTAGCCTTAATCTGATTTACTCAGACACGGTGAAAAATATGGGTATAGATCCGTCAAGGATCAAACCCAGCAACACTACCTTTAAAGGAGTGATCCCAGGCGTCGAAGCCCGCTGCTCGGGCACCGTGAATCTGGAAGTAGTGTTCGGCTCGCCCGATAACTTCCGCAGCGAAGACTTGATCTTCGACATCGTCCCGTTTCGTAGCGGTTATCACGCCCTACTCGGCCGCACGACATTCGCTCGCTTTAATGCCGTCCCCCACTACGCGTACCTAAAGCTCAAGATGCCCGGACTCAGGGGAGTCATTACTGTCAACGGCAACACAGAGCGCTCTCTCCGAACTGAGGAACACAAAGTGGCCCTGGCAGCTGAATCCCAGTACGGCGATGAAAGGCCGACGCCCAAATCAGCCATAAAGGCACGTCATGATAGCAAACGAGTTCGATCTCAAACCGAACCCCTGGCATCATCTTCCGCCCAACAAAAATAGAGATACGCCCCCCACAGCACCGCCCTAGTTCCCGCAAAATATGTGCCAAGAAGGCACAACTTCGCGCTCAAGATACCATGGCTGCTATGGGGACCCACTATGAAAGGAAAAGTGTTCGGCTGGACCGACTACTGCCAACAAATGTCTTCGGACAAACCACAGGTACCATCTAGGACCTCCCACATGTAAAGCTCATCCACACTTCGGCGACTTCTCAATATCTTCTCCCCAAGGTCCGTTCGCTGATAGCAATGACCTTTAAAGGAATGCAACCCTTTTGGGAGCAAAGGAGCAGGCATGCGACAGGGCAAATTGACGATGTCAAGCTGCCTATCGAAGACCCAGGGTAAAACCTCTCCTTTGTAAACTTTATTTTTCATTTCAAAAAACCTGTAACAGTCGTTCCGGCAGTTTGAGTTGTAAAAATTCATCAGAAATAAAGAGTACCCTTTACGGCCTCCTCGCTGTATTTTGTGTCGCATACTCTATTCTCTTCTCGCCGTCGCCGATGGTAAAGTTGTTCGGTATATGTCACGATGCGACCGGCTAATAGACCGGGGGCTTGACTATAAAATCGCCTCAAGCATCACCCCGACAGTATTGTTTATGTGTTCGGCCTCTCGGATGTTGCGCTATATGAATTGGTTCCGAATCTTGTCTTGGGTCAATAGTTGGGTTGCCCGGCTCCTATGTTTGCCCTTTTACGTTCCGCCCGTTCGGCTAAAAGGGTAAAGGGAGAACCACTGCGATTGTGCTTCCGGCTCGCCTGGTCAAGTGCCTCAGTGGAGAAAGCCGAAAACTGACTGTCATAATAAGCGAGAACCGGTCTGCAATCCGAGTATAAGTGTCAAACTAAAAATCGATAGAGGTTATTCTATGTTATACGAGGGGTTTGTATTTTTACGAACCACGTGATGCTGGTTTGAACCTCGGTGTACCCGAATATCACAAAACACTGAGGGCTGGTCATCAGCCCCCGCAGTCAAGCTCCTACGGCTAAGTGAAAGCACTAAAGCATCATAGTCCGATTGCCTTGTTCCCCTCGCGCTACCGCCTTCGGGCACCGATACATCGGCTAAGGGTCACAACGCGGAGGCAGGAAGACCTCATGTAGTATCTACATGAGGGCTGAAGCCGACGACTCGCAACTTTTAGATAAAACGGCCACATAGGAGTCAAAATAATACAAAGATTAAAGACATGATAAACCATGCAACCTCATTATAAAGCGGAACAGTCATCGAATACATGACAAAGTGTTCATTCATACATTACATCCTTAGGGCATTGGGCTTCTATCGCCCGAGCACCATCCATCACGGTGGCAAAGTATTTCTCGGGGCGCCTATGCTCCTTCCCAGGGGGCGGAGGCGCGGTGGCCATCTCTAGCGGCTTGATCTTTGGCCAGTGCACCATGGTCCTTGCAAAGGCCATCCGAGCTCCCTCGATGCACGTAGAACGCCTTAGAGCGTCAATCCGAGGCGCAACGTCGCACAACTTCTACACCAAACCGAAGTAACTGCTCGGCAACGGCTCTGCAGGCCACAGCCGGATGCAGAGGTCCCTCATGGCCGACGCCGCCATCCTGTGCAACTCCATCAGTTGCTTCATCTGCTTGCTCGGGAGGGGAGGATGCTCGGGGGCTTGAAATTGCGCCCAGAACAGCCGAGGCTCAACATCCCCATCCCGAGAGGCGAAATATCTGTTCGCGTCCGCTGCACTCATCGGGAGGTCTGTAAAGGTGCCTGAGGAACGCCACACCCGGGTGAGCAACGCAAACATGTTACTACCAAAGGCACATTGCAGTAAGTACGGCTTACCATCCGCGATCGCCTTGACTTGGCGGAGTTCTTCTTCAAAGAACCGCCTATCAACACGCTCCGCTTTGAGCTCGGATTTCAGCATGGATAGTTCGGCGGTCTGCTCTTGGTTCTTTTGCTCGAGGGCCTCGCACTTCGTGCTGGCATCCTTGAGCTCCAGCTGCACCTCTCCCACCCGGGCCTCGTGCTTATCGCTCTCGGCTTTTAGCGCCGAGAGTTCGGCTGCTACTTGTTTTGCCGCCGCCTTCTCATCCGCGGCCTCCTGCCTCGCCTTTTCCATCTCGGCCTTGAGTTTCTCGACCTCCGCGGCCACAGCTGTGGTAACAAAGGGAGGATAAACACTTAGGGATAACATTCCGGATATCTCAGTCAATGAGGATAGACCATAGCCCGAATAATACAATGCAGACTCACCTTGCGCCTCGTCAAATCTCTTGTTCAGGCGATCAAGCTCTTCAACGGAGCTCTTGAGATTCCGATTAAGCTCGGCAAGCTCCATTGTATTGGAGGCCGCCGCCGCCGACGAGGCCTACAAAACAACTTATGTGCATTAAAACTCCCGAGCTGTCAGATTCAGACCCTCTGCTACGTACTCTTCGGAGCTCTTAGAATAGTAAGGAATAAAAGGTGCCTTGAGCATCATTTCTAATTTTCGGACATTCGACCCCCGGGTGGGTTTTTCAAACTCACCCAGGGCTCGGGGGCTACTACACTTATAAGAGTTGCATAAAATCGGTAAATTAACCTTTTCGGGAAGAAAGAGTATTACGTGGCTCACCTTGAAGCCCGTCAAGAGACCGTTGAAGGCCTCTTTCAGTCCGCTATCAACGGATTGAATGCCTTGTAAAACCGCACCCATTAGGGCGCGGTGATCTTCGGCGATGGAGGAGCCGGATAAAGCTTCCTCCATCGTGGCCGACCACCCAGTCATGGGCAGCATCGGCGTTGACCCGCTAGCCCTCCCTCTGACCGGGGACTGGGCTGGCACCTCCGGAGGCATAGAGCGCTCCGGAGATACCCTCGGAGGGGCTGGGCCGAGCTCCGTTCCCCCTCTTCAGTTGCCAGGGGAGTTTCCTTCTCCTGGTCTTCGGGGGCCGAGGTATTAACCTCAGCCATGACGTCGTCACCCCCGCCGCCGGTGTTCGGCTCAGAAGGAGCCCGGCTCGATAACACCTCCGCGGCCTCCTTCGAGGTCTCGGGCGGCGTAGGGTGGGACGCGGTCCCACTTTCCGCCAGCTCGGCGGGCGGAGACTCCCCGTCTGAAACCTGATCGGTGGGGAGATCGCGCGGTGGGCTGCGAGGTGAAAGACGATCGCCCGTTTAAGCACTAAAAAAACTCTATATAAGAGACCCAGAGGGTGTTCGGATCCATACCTTTGTGCTGGGGGCTTAACCCTTGGGTTCCTTTGAGGAACCCTCTCGAAATCCTCAGATTCCTTATCAGAGTCTGAGTTATCATTGGCCAGGACAGCCTTTGTCCGGTATGACCTCTTTGGGGCCAGAGGAAGTAGATCCTCCGCGGCGTCCGCTGACGCCGCCCTTTTCCTTGTGAGGGGGGAGCCGCACTCCCCCTCGTCCTCATGCTCTTCCTCGTGAGTGGAAGAAGCATGGGTCTCCTCGGACTTAGAGTCTGGAAGGCCCCTTTGACGAGGACCCTCCCGGGCCTCCTTCTTCTCTCCTTTCTTCTTCTTCTCCTTCCTCTTTGGCGCCGAATACGGCGCCACAACAAGCATCTCCGCCAGCAGATCCGACCGAGGATCCTTAGGCTGCGGGGCCGGACAGTCAATGTGCTCGGCCTTGCTCAGCCATTTTTGCGAAGATGAGGGAGAAGGGGATCAGCTCTTTGTTAAAAAACAGAGCCGGAGAATTAAAATTTATCATACCTTGGTAGGAGGGGCTTCGGCGTCAAGACCGGTGTCCTCTTCCTCGGCCGGCCAGCTCTTCTAGGGCTTGAACAACGCTTTCCACAATTTCTCATGGGTAGTGCGGAAGAGTTGGCTCACGGTGGCCGGATCCTCGAGCTAGTAGGCCCACATTGGGGAGGCCCGGTGCTGGCAGAGAAGGAGACGGCGGTGGAGCATAACCTGGATCACGTTGACCAGTTCGATCTTGGCCTCGATCATCGAGGAGATGCGCTTCTGCAGCAATTTTATCTCTATGGCCGACCCCCAGTCAAGGCCTTTCTTGAGCCACGAGGTTAGCCTCGCAGGGGGTCCAGATCTGAACTCGGCAGGCGCCGCCTGATCCGCGCTCCTTGGTTCAGTGATATAAAACCACTCCTTTTGCCAGATCTTGACCGTGTCGATGAAGGTGCCGTCCGGCCACTCGACACGGGGGAGCTTACTGATTACCGCTCCTCAGCAATCCGCATGCGCGCTCGCAACTGTCTTCGGCTTAACATTGAACACCTTGAGCCACAGGCCGAAGTGCGGTTGTACCTGCAAGAAGGCTTCACAGACAATGATGAACGCCGAGATATGCATGAAGGAGTTCGGGGGGAGGTCGTGGAAGTCTAGCCCGTAGAAGAACATGAGGCCCCTGACGAAGGGATGGAGCGGGAAGCCTAGTCCCCGGATGAAATGGGGAACGAACACCACCCTCTCGCCCGACTTCGGCCTGGGAACCACCTGGTTAGCCTCTGGGGCGCGGTGGGCGACGTTGGCGGAGAGGTAGCCGGCGCGCTTTAACTCCTGGATGTCATTGTCGGTGACGGAGGAGGCCTCCCACTTGCCCATGGAGCCTGAACCCGCCATGACCGAGCTCGGAGGGAAGTTTGAGGGAGAACTGGATCTGTGCTCTCGGAGCTTGGAAGGTTGAGGAGGCAAAGGGTGCGAATTTGGAGCGTGAATAGGCCTTGGGGTTTTTTCCCTTTTTATGGGAGCCATGATACCAAGAGCCACCCTTTTACTGCGCCGCAGGCCTCGCCACTTCCCGAAATAATCGTGCCGTTATGTGCGTGTGGGATAACCCAGGGCATTGAGCATATCCCGTAATAAACGGGACACGATCTACACACGGATAAGACATGCTAATGGTTAAATGGCCTCGAACCGCGAATCGAGTTTTGAGTAACCGACTCAGCGGTCGTGATAGGCCACGACCCTTTGTCAGAAAGGTTGTCAGGAAATACTGTTCACGCTTCGACGTTTGGCCTTCGAGGTTAAGCAACTTATGGCGCCCGGATAACTATATGTTTGGATAACTACATATCATCGGCGGCCGGACTAGAACTAGCCGATCATAAAGGGGAAAAGAACTCACCCCTCAAGCCGGAGATTCCGATCACTCGAAGCTGTTAGTGTCATGACCCCTGGCATTGGGGGCTAGTTTGGGGGCTACTGAGGGAGTCCTGGACTAAGGGGTCCTCGGGCCACCGGCCCGTTTCTCATAGGGCGGCTTGGTGGGCCGCTCTCTGACTATCACAGGAAGGGCCAAGATGTTCGACGACCCCGTATTCTAGAAGGAAACCTCCGAAGACGCGGCGTGCACTCCAAGTCAAGATGAGAGGATCGACGTCTTTACATCCGGCTGAAGACTTATCATGTGTAAACCCTAGGTACCCCCGGTGTCTATATAAACCAGGGGGTTTAGATTGTAGAGGGCAGACAAGCTCATCTAGGGTTTTTGACCACTTGATCTCGAGGTAGATCTACTCTGTAAACTTCATACACATTAATACAATCAAGCAGGACGTAGGGTTTTACCTCCATAGGAGGACCCGAACCTGGGTAAACATCGTCTCCTTCGTCTCTTGCTACCCATCGATCCTAGTCTCACAGCTCGGGACCCCCTACCCGAGATCCGCCGGTTTTGACACCGACAGCTTGAGACTGCGTCAGTATTTTCCCAAAGAGGAAGGGATGATGCAGCACAACTATGGTAAGTATTTCCCTCAGTTATGAAACCAAGGTTATCGAACCAGTAGGAGAACCATGTAACACTATGTAAATGGTACCTGCACACAAAGAACAAATACTTGCAACCCGACGCGTAAGAGAGGTTGTCAATCTCTCCACAGTAAAAAGATAGATTAGATTGTAATAGATTGGATAGATAGATCGCACAAGAACACGGAATAAAAGAGGCAAATAAAAAGTGCAACAAGGTATTTTTGGGTTTTGGAATAATAGATCTGAAAACAAAAGCGGCAAAAGATAGATCGGAAAGCAATATGTTGGAAAAGTAGACCCGGGGGCCGTAGGTTTCACTAGTGGCTTCTCTCATGAGTATAGCACACGGTGGGTGAACAAATTACTATTGGGCAATTGATAGAAGATCAAATAATCATGACGATATCCAAGGCGATGATCATTATATAGGCATCACATCCAGGATTAGTAGACCGAAACGATTCTACATCTACGACTATTACTCCACACATCGACCGCTATCCAGCATGCATCTAGTGTATTAAGTTCATGAAAAAATGGAGTAATGCAATAAGAACGGTGACATGATGTAGACAAGATCTATTCATGTAGGAATAGACCCCATCTTATTATCCTTAATAGCAACGATACATGCGTGCCTCGCTGCCCCTTCTGTCACTAGGAGAGGACACCGCAAGATCGAACCCATCACAAAGCACCTCTTCCCATGGCAAGAAACATCGATCTAGTTGGCCTAACTAAACCAAAGATTCGAAGAAGAAATACGAGGCTATAAGTAATAAAGAGATCAAAGAAGACTCAAATAATATTCATGGATAGAAACTGATCATGAACTCAAAATTCATCGGATCCAAACAAACACACCGCAAAAAGTTATTACATCAAATAGATATCCAAGAGACCATTGTATTGAGAATCAAAAGAGAGAGAGAGAGAAATCCATCTAGCTACTACCTACGGACCCGTAGGTCTATGGTGGACTACTCACGCATCATCGGAGAGGCACCAATGAGGATGATGAACCCCTCCGTGATGGTGTTAGATTGGATCTCGCGGTTCTGGAACTTGCGGCGGCTGGAAGTATTTTTCGTTGACTCCTCTAGAGTTTCTAGAATATTTGGGTATTTATAGAGCTCATAGGAGGTGGAGGGGGGGGGGGGGTCCCGAGGCCACCACAACCCACCAGGGCGCGTCGGGGGCCTTTGTGAGGGATCATTAGAAGTGTGTGTGTCTAGAGGGGGGTGAATAGACTACTAGCACAAATTAAAACCTATCCTTTTACCAAAGTTAATGGTTGGCAGATTTTAGCAATTATAGCAAGTCTAGCACACCATACATATGCAAGTCAACAAGTATGACAACGGAAAGTAAAGACATTGCACAATTGAGTAAGGAATTGAGATAGGGAGATCAAACGCAATTTGGAGACGCAAGGATTTTTCCTGTGGTTCCGATAGGTGGCGCTATCGTACATCCACGTTTATGGAGTCTTCAACCCACGGAGGGTAACAATTGCGAGAGTCCACGGAGGGCTCCACCCATAAGGGTCCACGAAGTAGCAACCTTGACTATTCCATAACGGCTTCCGTCCATGATGGACTAGCCTCACTATGGGTAGATCTTCACGAAGTAGGCGATCTCCTTGCCCTTACAAACTTCTTGGTTCAACTCCACAACACGAAGTAGGAGGTTCCCAAGTGACACCTAACCAATCTAGGAGGCACCACCCTCCAAAAGGTAATAGGCTCGATAATGATGATGAACTTCTTGCTCTTGTGCTTCAAGATGATAGACTCCTCAACACTTATACAGTCTCTCATCGATTTGGCTTGGTAGAAGAGATTGATTGGGTGGAAAGCAACTTGGGGAGGCTAGAAATCAAGATTCATATGGTTGGAGTGGAATGGCTTGATCTCAACACATGAGTAGGTGGCTCTCTCTTAGAAAATCAGATGGGGTAAGTGGGGAACTATTCTGAGTGCTTCTCTTTCGAGTGAGTGGTGGTGGAGGGGTATATATAGGCATCTCCAAAAATCCAACCGTTACACCTTTACTGACCAACTCGGTGACACCGAAGTATAAAACTCGGTGGTACCGAGTTGCTCAAAAGGTAGCAACTTTTGAATCTCGGTGAGACCGATATATAGTTCTCGGCAGTACCGACAAGGTGACCAATGGTCAGATTGCAAACTCGGTGGCACCAATCCAAAAACTCAGAAATTCCGAATTTAGGAAAAGGGGCAACAGAAAGTTGGCAACTGAAACTCGGTGGCACCGATGCAGAATCGGTTGTACCGAAAACTTAGGGTTTGGCTGGGATCTGTGTGAGGTAAAAATCGGTAGGGCCGAGTGGGAAAATTTGGTGGCACCGATTTTGCATGATAGGTTTTTGACAGACTTTTGTGAAAGAGCTTGTGGGTGTTTTTGGTGACTATCACTTGTGCAAATGGAACATTTTGTTCACCATCAATACCTCACCCCCTTTTAATAGTATTGGCTTTCCTATAGACTCAAAGTGATTTCTCACAAAGTAAAATGTAGAGTCTTCTTGCTTGAAGCTTTGCCAATCCTATTCCTTGCATCTAGGGGTCTCCCCACAATCGTTTTGCCATCACTCTCTGTGGACTTTATCTGAAATACACTAGATAAGAGTATTAGTCCAAGAGACAATGTATGTTGTCATGAATTATCAAAACCACCAAGGGAGCATATTGTGCTTTCAATCTCCCCCTTTTTGGTAATTGATGACAACATACAATCAAAGCTTCAATTTAAGATATGCAGAAATATGTGAAGGCTTCGAAGGATACATGACTAATACAAGCTCCCCCTAAATGTGTGCAATCCATTTTAAAGGATAGTTGCTTTGGAATGCATGAACACACACATAGTAGATAGGACATGAGAAGTCATGTATATCTTGGCTATATGCATCAAGTATATATGAATGAAATGATTTCATGTTCATGATTCACTCTTGCAAACAACATGTGCAAGAAGCAAGAGGTCATCTTGAGCAGGAATATGATGCATATACTTTCCTTGAGGTCCTTGAGCATTTAACAGTAGGGACACACTTGAAAAAACAATGTTAGGAAACACAAGTGTATTCTAACTGTGCAAATGCAAATGAAACCGAGAGTACCAAGACATGGAAGACATATGAGAAATAGTTTCTTAAGAATGATATGTCTCCAAACACATTTAGAGCTTTCTCCCCTTGAATCATAGGATGTAGATATTGAGAGTAGGTAGGGCTAAGAAAAGTCTAAAACAGATAAGAATCAAATTCAATCACCTTAAGAAGTGTTTCTGAGATAAGGGATCCTTGATATTCCCCCCCCCTTGACGTGGAAGAGATCCTTGAACTTTCTCCCTCTTTATCTTGTTAAGTGTACACTTCTACTTTTCATGATTATCTCTCCCCCTGAAGCATGAATGCTTAGATATTTCTCCCCTTTAATATTATCTCCCCCTTTGGTATGAGTATATGCTTTGAAGCTTTGATATTTCTCCCCCTTTGGCATTATTTCCAAAAAGGGTCACACAAAGGGTCAGATAAAAGGAATCATTGAGTGGGAACGGATCCTAGAGAATAAGGGTCATCGAGAGCATTTGAGACAAGGGTTCCTTGAAAACAGTTTTCTCCCCCTTAAGATCTGAAAGCTTTTAAGATTTCTCCTCCTTTGATGTAGAGATCATTGAATATTTGAGATTATAACTCTTGATGTTTCTCCCCCTACATCATTGTGGGATCATTGATCTGACCATAAGACCAAAACAGACAAAATGCATAGAACTTTTTGCAAAAAGTCGGTGGCTCCGAGGCAAAAGGTGTCGGTAGCACCGATATGTGATTTTGCAGTGTGACTGCTATATCGGTGAGACCGAGTTTTTGGGATCGGAGACTCCGAGATAGAAAACAGAAACTTGTCAAAATGATTTTTTGGCTATTTTTGTCAAATGCAGCTTTTCAGAAAGTCTCAAAAGAGTCACAAAGATTTTCAATGAATTCTCATAAAGATTTGCAAGGAATTTTTAGAAAGATTTGCAATGAATTTCATCTAGGTTAGAGTTGAATGGAAATGTCAATGATCAACAAAACAAAAATTCTCCATTCAATTCTTATAACTAGATGATGGGCGGTGACTAGGTCACCTATGTTAGAGTACATTGACTTAAGGAGTCAAGTAAGAATACTTGATCATAGGTCTACTCATCGTTAAGCCCTAAATGGGGTTACCATTTTTTGTTTAAGCATTTTAATGTCTTCATATCGCTTGAGTTGCTTTATCCCATGACTTGGAGTAAAGCTATATCAAGGATATGAGTACATACCTTTGAGTGATGTTGATGACGTGGCTTGTAGGTGAACTTGATGAGGATGCTTGATGACCCACAAGTATAGGGGATCTATCGTAGTCCTTTCGATAAGTAAGAGTGTCGAACCCAACAAGGAGCAGAAGGAAATGACAAGCAGTTTTCAGTAAGGTATTCTCTGCAAGCACTGAAATTATCGGTAACAGATAGTTTTGTGATAAGATAATTCGTAATAGATAGCAAGTAACAAGTGTAACAAAGGTGCAGAAAGGTGGCCCAATCCTTTTTGTAGCAAAGGACAAGCCTGGACAAACTCTTATATAAAGCAAAGCGCTCCCGAGGACACATGGGAATTTCTGTCAAGCTAGTTTTCATCATGCTCATATGATTCGCGTTCGTTACTTTGACAATTTGATATGTGGGTGGACTGGTGCTTGGGTGCTTCCCTTACTTGGACAAGCCTCCCACTTATGATTAACCTCTCTCGCAAGCATCCGCAACTACGAAAAAGGAATTAAGATAAATCTAACCATAGCATGAAACATATGGATCCAAATCAGCCCCTTACGAAGCAACGCATAAACTAGGGTTTAAGCTTCTGTCACTCTAGCAACCCATCATCTACTTATTACTTCCCAATGCCTTCCATTAGGCCCAAATAATGGTGAAGTGTCATGTAGTCGACGTTCACATAACACCACTAGAGGAGAGACAACATACATCTCATCAAAATATCGAACGAATACCAAATTCACATGATTACTTATAACAAGACTTATCCCATGTCCTCAGGAACAAACGTAACTACTCACAAAGCATATTCATGTTCATAATCAGAGGAGTATTAATTATCATTAAGGATCTGAACATATGATCTTCCACCAAGTAAACCAACTAGCATCAACTACAAGGAGTAATCAACACTACTAGCAACCCACATGTATCAATCTGAGGTTTTGAGACAAAGATCGGATACAAGAGATAAACTAGGGTTTGGAGAGGAGATGGTGCTGGTGAAGATGTTGATGGAGATTGACCCCCTCTCGATGAGAGGATCGTTAGTGATGACGATGGCTTCGATTTCGCCCTCCGGGAGGGAAGTTTCCCCAGCAGAACAGCTCCCACGGAGCCCTAGTTTGCTTCTGCCCAGGTTCCGCCTCGAGACGGCGGCGCTTCATGCCGAAAGCCCTCTTATGATTTTTTCCAGGTCAAAACCCTCCATATAGCAGAAGATGGGCACCGGAGGCCTGCCAGGGGGCCCACAAGCCAAAGGGGCGTGCCCTGGGGGGTAGGGCGCGCCCCCCAGGCTTGTGACCTCTTGGTGGGTCCTCTCTGGTATTTCTTTCGCCCAATATTTTTTATATATTCCAAAATAATTCTCCCTAACTTTTCAGGACTTTTGGAGTTGTGCATAATAGGTCTCTCATATTTGCTCCTTTTCCAGTCCAGAATTCCAGCTGCCGGCATTCTCCCTCTTCATGTAAACCTTGTAAAATAAGAGAGAAAAGGCATACGTATTGTACCATAATGTGGAATAACAGCCCATAATGCAATAAATATCAATATAATAGCATGATGCAAAATGGACGTATCAACTCCCCCAAGCTTAGACCATGCTTGTCCTCAAGCGAAAGCCGAGATCGATAAATATGTCCACATGTTTAGAGATAGAGGTGTCGATAAAATAAAATACGGACATGAGAGCATCATGATCATCTTCAGAACAACAATACTTATTGATATATAATTTCTTATACTAGAGTAACAATTCATTCACAAGGTAAAGTATGAATCAAGAACTCTATTGAGAACCAACAAACTATGATCTCAGTCATTGAAGCAATTGCAATTTATCATAACATCGGAAAGAGTCAATATAAGAGCTTATAAAGCAAATCCACATACTCAATCATCTTTTAGTATTTCATAATTGCTAACACTCACACGGTACTTATGAGGTCAAAGCTTCAATTGGACACAGAGAAAGATAGGGGCTTATAGTTTTGCCTCCCAACTATTTACCTCAAGGGTAATGTCAACAGAAATAACTCATGATCACCCACATCCGAGTGGATATATGTGTCTAGATCATTCCCCAACACATGACGCTTGCCAAGAGAGAAAGGCGAAATAAAGGAAGTGGTGAAGATCACCACGACTCTTGCATAAAGGTAAGTACTAGAAAGTAAAAGTAACAGATAGGCCCTTCGCAGAGGGAAGCAGAGGTTGTCATGCGCTTTTATAGTTGGATGCGCAATCTCTTAATGCAAAAGAATGTCACTTTATATTGCTGCTTGTGATAAAGAACTTTATTATGCAGTCTGTCGCTTTTATTTCTTCCATATCACAAGTTCGTACAAAGTTTATTTTCCTCACACTAATAGATCATACATATTTAGGGAGCAAATTTTTTATTGCTTGCACCGATGACAACTTACTTGAAGGATCTTACTCAATCCATAGGTAGGTATGGTGGACTCTCATGGCAAAACTGGTTTAAAGGTGTTTGGATGCACAAGTAGTATCTCTACTTGGTGCGGAAGTTTTGGCTAGTATGAGGTGGAAGCAAGCGTCACATGTTAGAGGATCCATGACAATATAACTTCTATTCGGAAATAAGCAAACATAACTCATTATGTTGTCTTCCTTGTCCAACATCAACTTCTTAGCATATAATATTTTAATGAGTGCTGACAATCATAAAAGATGTCCAAGATAATATATTTATATGTGAACCTCTCTTTCTTTATTACTTTCTTTTAATTGCTGTAATGACCAATCGCTATGTTTGTCAACTCACAACAAATTTCAATCAACATACTTCTTATATGTGAAGTCATCACTCCCCATAAGATCATCATATATACTCTTTGCTTTTATTCTATACTTGTTTTATTTCTTTTTCTCAAGATCATAGCAAGCAAGCAAAGCCCTCAACTCAAAACTACTTTTTATTATATAACTCTCGGACTCGCTTACATAGGGGAAACATAAAGCAAAACTCAAAGCTAGATTATACTAAAAACTTTATTCTACTAGATCAAGATGTAACCAAAAGGATCAAACTGAGAAAAACGATAAAAGTAAAAGATGTGATGGTGATACGATACCGGGGCACCTCCCCCAAGCTTGGCGCAAGCCAAGGGGAGTGCCCATACCCATGTGTTTAGTTGTCTTTCTTCGGAGGTGGTGATGTTGGAGAAGGATCTTTAAGCTTGTTCAGTTTTCTCTGAAGCATAAAATTATGTTCCCTCAGATCGTCAACTTCCTGCTCGAGCTTCAATATCCTTTGACATAATTCTTGCTTGCTCTCCTGCAGAAAACGAGAAGGGATAAATAGAACCTTGGGTTTTCTCCTTGTGTTTGGGAGGCTCGATTTCCTGAACTCCACGTGCATATCTCCTGGTTGAGGCAGGGGGATCTCTTCTTCATCCGAGCTTTCTTCCTCATACTTGCCTTCTGGTTCCTCCTCCGAGAACAATCCATAAGGATCTAAGTCCCCATAGAGCTTGGGATTGGCATGGTAATGCGATGCATAGCTCTCCCCATCGGAATCTTGGGACGACATATTGCTCTAAATCTGCTGCAGAAACAGCTCAAAACAAAAACAGGAGGTATTGTCGTGATATGAAGGTCAAAACCTTCGGGAGATTATATAATGAATTTTTACCGACCTAAAGGAGTATACCACAAGAAAACGGAGTCCGGAGGGTGCACGGGGTGGCCACAAGCCATAGGGGCATGCCCAGGGGGTAGGGCGTGCCCCCCTGGCTTGTCGCCTCCTCGTGCACTTCTCGGACTACTTTAAATTTTCCTAAATTTTTAAATATTCCAAAACGGAGAAAAATTGCTATTGAAAAAGTTTTGGAGTCGGTTTGCTTACCGTACCACATACCTATTCCTTTTCGGAGCCTGAAACGTTCTGGTTGGTCTCCCTAATATACTCCTCCGGAGTTATGGTATTGATAATATTGGTTTCAACATTTATGGGAGTACCTGAGATATAATGTTTGATTCTTTGCTCGTTTACCACCTTCGGATTTGTGCCTTCGGCGTTGTTGATCTTGATGGCACCGGAACGATATACTTCCTCGATAATGTAAGGCCCTTCCCATTTAGAGAGAAGTTTTCCTGCAAAAAATCTTAAACGAGAATTGTATAGCAAGACATGGTCACCTACATTGAATTCACGCTTTTGTATCCTTTTATCATGCCATCTCTTAACTTTTTGTTTAAACAACTTGGCATTCTCATAGGCCTGGGTTCTCCATTCATCAAGTGAGCTAATGTCAAACAACCTCTTCTCACCAGCAAGTTTGAAATCATAGTTGAGCTCTTTGATTGCCCAATAAGCTTTATGTTCTAGTTCTAGAGGTAAGTGACATGCTTTACCATAAACCATTTTATACGGAGACATACCCATAGGGTTTTTGTAAGCAGTTCTATAAGCCCATAATGCATCATCAAGTTTCTTAGACCAATTCTTTCTAGATCTATTAATAGTATTTTGCAAGATCAATTTAATTTCTCTATTGCTTAATTCTACTTGACCACTAGACTGAGGATGATAAGGAGATGCAATTCTATGATTAACATCATACTTAGCAAGCAATTTACGGAAAGCACCATGAATAAAGTGTGAACCACCATCAGTCATTAAATATCTAGGGACTCCAAATCTTGGGAAAATAACTTCTTTAAGCATTTTAATAGAAGTGTTATGATCAGCACTACTAGTTGGAATAGCTTCTACCCACTTAGTAACATAATCAACAGCAACTAGGATATGAGTATACCCGTTAGACTTTGGAAAAGGTCCCATATAATCAAAACCCCAAACATCAGATGGTTCAATAACAAGAGAGTAATTCATAGGCATTTCCTGACGTCTACTAATATTACCAATTCTTTGACATTCATCACAAGACAAGACAAACTTACGAGCATCCTTGAAGAGAGTAGGCCAATAAAAACCAGATTGTAATACCTTGTGTGCAGTTCTATCTCCAGCGTGGTGTCCTCCGTAGGCCTCGGAGTGACACTTGTGTAGGATCTGTTCCTGTTCATGATCAGGTACACAACGTCTAATAACACCATCTACTCCTTCTTTATAAAGGTGTGGATCATCCCAAAAATAATGTCTTAAATCATAGAAGAACTTTTTCTTTTGTTGGTATGTGAAACTAGGTGGTATAAATTTAGCAACAATGTAATTAGCATAATCAGCATACCATGGAGCATTACGTGAAGCATTTATGACAGCTAATTGTTCATCAGGAAAGCTATCATCAATAGGTAGTGGGTCATCAAGAACATTTTCTAACCTAGACAAGTTGTCTGCTACGGGGTTCTCAGCTCCCTTTCTATCAATAATATGCAAATCAAATTCTTGTAGCAGAAGAACCCATCTAATAAGTCTAGGTTTAGCATCTTTCTTTTACATAAGATATTTAATAGCAGCATGATCAGTGTGAACAGTTACTTTGGAATCACCAATATAAGGTCTGAACTTATCACAAGCAAACACAACTGCTAAAAATTCCTTTTCAGTGGTAGCATAGTTTCTTTGAGCACTGTCTAGAGTTTTACTAGCATAATGGATAACATTTAATTTCTTATGAACTCTTTGTCCTAGAACAGCACCAACGGCATAATCACTAGCATCGCACATAATTTCAAAGGGTAGGTTCCAATCAGGTGGTTGAACAACAGGTGCAGAAATCAAGGCTTTCTTAAGGATTTCAAATGCTTCTACACAATCATCATAAAAAACAAAAGGAATATCTTTTTGCAAGAGATTAGTGAGAGGCCGAGAAATTTTAGAGAAGTCTTTAATAAATCTCCTATAGAAACCAGCATGACCAAGGAAACTTCTTATACCTCTGATATCCGTAGGACACGGCATTTTTTCAATAGCATCAACTTTAGCTTTATCAACTTCAATACCTCTTTCGGAGATTTTGTGTCCCAAGACAATGCCCTCATTAACCATAAAGTGGCACTTCTCCCAATTCAAGACAAGATTAGTTTCTTCACATCTCTGCAAAACTCGATCAAGGTTGCTCAAGCAATCATCAAAAGAAGTTCCGTAAATGGAGAAATCATCCATGAAAACCTCAACAATCTTTTCACAAAAGTCAAAGAATATAGCAGTCATACATCTTTGAAAGGTAGCAAGTGCATTGCATAAACCAAAAGGCATACGTCTATAAGCAAAGGTACCGAAAGAACAAGTAAAAGTGGTCTTGTCTTGGTCCTCTTTTGACACAGGTATTTGAGAGAAACCAGAATAACCATCTAGAAAGCAAAAGTGTGTGTGTTTGGATAGTCTTTCTAGCATTTGATCAATAAAAGGTAGAGGGTAATGATCTTTCCTAGTAGCTTTATTTAATTTCCTAAAATCAATTACCATTCTATATCCTGTAACAATTCTTTGCGGGATCAATTCATTTTTGTCATTAGGAACAACGGTAATACCTCCCTTCTTAGGGACACAATGAACGGGACTAACCCATCTACTATCAGCAATAGGATAAATTATACCTGCCTCCAGAAGCTTTAATATTTCATTTCTTACCACTTCTTTCATTTTAGGATTTAACCGTCGTTGGTGATCAACGACTGGTTTAGCATCAGGCTCCATATTAATTTTATGCTAACATAGAGTGGGACTAATGCCCTTAAGATCATCAAGGGTATATTCAATAGCAGCACGGTGCTTCCTCAGAGTTTTCAATAATCTCTTTTCTTCATGATCTGAAAGGTTAGCACTAATAATAACATGATATATCTTCTTTTCATCAAGATAAGCGTATTTTAGAGTATCCAGTAATTGTTTAAGCTCAAACACGGGATCACCCTTAGGTGGAGGAGGATCCCCAAGTATTTCAACAGGCAAGTTGTGTTTCAAAATAGGATGCCGATCAAAGAAAATCTTATCTATTTCATTCCTTTCATTCATATGCATATCATTTTCATGGTCTAGCAAATATTGTTCTAAGGGATCAGTAGGAGGCACGGCAATAGAAGCAAGACCAATAATTTCATCCTTACTAGGCAATTCTTTATCATGGTGTTGTCTACGAAATTTAGAGAAATTGAACTCATGAGACACATCCCCAAAACTTATAGTAACAGTTTCTTTCTCACAATCTATCTTAGCATTAACAGTATTCAAGAAAGGTCTACCAAATATAATGGGACAAAAATCATCTTGTGGGGAACCAAGAACAAGAAAATCAGTAGGATATTTGATTTTCCCACACAAGACTTCAACATCTCTAACAATCCCAACTGGTGCTATAGTATCTCTATTAGCAAGCTTAATGGTAACATCAATTTCTTCTAATTCAGCTGGTGCAATATCATTCATAATTTCTTGATATAAGGAAAAAGGAATTGCACTCACACTAGCACCCACATCACATAAGCCATGATAACAATGATCTCCTATTTTAACAGAAACAATAGGCATGCCAACAATAGGTCTATGTTTATCTTTAGTATCCGGTCTAGCAATTCTAGCAGCTTCATCACAGAAATGAATAACATGCCCATCAATATTATCAACCAAGAGATCTTTAACCATAGCAATACTAGGTTCAACTTTGATTTGTTCAGGGGGTGTAGGTGTTCTAGTATAACTCTTACGAACCACAGTTGAAGCTTTAGCATGTTCCTTTATTCTAACAGGGAAAGGTGGTTTCTCAATATAAGCAGCGGGAATAACAGGATCAACATTATAAATAATAGTTTCTTCTTCAACTTTAATAGGTTCAACTACTTTCACTTCAATGTGAGGATGATATTTAAACCACTTATCCTTAGGGAGATCAACATGAGCAGCAAAAGATTCACAGAAAGAAGCTACTATCTCAGAGTCAAGTCCATATTTAGTGCTAAATTCACGAAAAGCATCGGTGTCTATAAAGGATTTAACACAATCAAACTTAAGGTTTATACCTGACTCTTTACCTTCGTCGAGTTCCCAATCTCCAGAGTTGCGTTTAATTCTTTCCAATAAGTCCCATTTGAATTCAATATCTTTCTTCATAAAGGAACCAGTACAAGAAGTATCGAGCATGGATTGATTAGTACGAGAAAGCCGAGCATAAAAATTCTGAATAATAATTTCTCTTGAGAGCTCATGATTGGGGCATGAATATAACATTGACTTAAGCCTCCCCCAAGCTTGAGCGATACTTTCTCCTTCACGAGGCCAAAAATTATAAATATAATTCCGATCACGATGAACCAGATGCATAGGATAAAACTTCTGATGAAATTCCAATTTCAATCGGTTGTAGTTCCATGATCCAATATCATCACATAGCCTATACCATGTCAATTCCTTCTCCTTCAAAGATAAAGGGAAGACCTTCTTCATGACATCATCCTTGGGCAAACCTGCAAGCTTAAATAATCCACAAACTTCATCCACATAGATCAGATGCAAATCAGGATGTAGTGTTCCATCTCCTGCATAAGGATTAGCTAGCAGTTTCTCTATCATACCCAAAGGAATTTCATAATAAATATTTTCAATAGGTTCAGTAGGTTGAGGAGCAACTCTTTGTGCTTCCGGTCGAGGTGAAGATACCCCGAACAAGCCCCTCAAAGGATTATTTTCCATAGTAACAAGTGACAGTAAATTTCAGCACACTATATAAATTTTTCCTTACCAAATTCCACTCACCAAAGGCGCTTCACTCCCCGGCAACGGTGCCAGAAAAGAGTCTTGATGACCCACAAGTATAGGGGATCTATCGTAGTCCTTTTGATAAGTAAGAGTGTCGAACCAACGAGGAGCAGAAGGAAATGACAAGCAGTTTTCAGTAAGGTATTCTCTGCAAACATTGAAATTATCGGTAACAGATAGTTTTGTGATAAGATAATTCGTAACGGATAGCAAGTAACAAGTGTAGCAAAGGTGCAGAAAGGTGTCCCAATCCTTTTTGTTGCAAAGGACAAGCCTGGACAAACTCTTATATAAAGCAAAGCGCTCCCGAGGACACATGAGAATTTCTGTCAAGCTAGTTTTCATCATGCTCATATGATTCGCGTTCGTTACTTTGATAATTTGATATGTGGGTGGACCGGTGCTTGGGTGCTTCCCTTACTTGGACAAGCCTCCCACTTATGATTAACTTCTCTCGCAAGCATCCACAACTACGAAAAAGGAATTAAGATAAATCTAACCATAGCATGAAACATATGGATCCAAATCAGCCCCTTACGAAGCAACAGATAAACTAGGGTATAAGCTTCTGTCACTCTAGCAACCCATCATCTACTTATTAATTCCCAATGCCTTCCCCTAGGCCCAAATAATGGTGAAGTGTCATGTAGTCGACATTCACATAACACCACTAGAGGAGAGACAACATACATCTCATCAAAATATCGAACGAATACCAAATTCACATGATTACTTATAACAAGACTTATCCCATGTCCTCAGGAACAAACATAACTACTCACAAAGCATATTCATGTTCATAATCAGCGGACTATTAATTATCATTAAGGATCTGAACATATGATCTTCCACCAAGTAAACCAACTAGCATCAACTACAAGGAGTAATCAACACTACTAGCAACCCACAGGTACCAATCTGAGGTTTTGAGACAAAGATCGGATACAAGAGATGAACTAGGGTTTGGAGAGGAGATGGTGCTGGTGAAGATGTTGATGGAGATTGACCCCCTCCCGATGAGAGGATCGTTGGTGATGACGATGGCTTCGATTTCCCCCTCCGGGAGGGAAGTTTCCCCGGCAGAACAGCTCCGCCGGAGCCCTAGATTGCTTCTGCCCAGGTTCCGCCTCGAGACGGCGGCGCTTCATCCCAAAAGCTCTCTTATGATTTTTTCCAGGTCAAAACCCTCCATATAGCAGAAGATGGGCACCGGAGGCCTGCCAGGGGGCCCACAAGCCACAGGGGCGCGCCCTGGGGGGTAGGGCGCTCCCCCAGGCTTGTGACCTCCTGGTGGATCCTCTCTTGTATTTCTTTCGACCAATATTTTTTATATATTCCAAAATAATTCTTCGTAACTTTTCAGGACTTTTGGAGTTGTGCAGAATAGGTCTCTCATATTTGCTCCGTTTCCAGTCCAGAATTCCAGCTGCCGGCATTCTCCCTCTTCATGTAAACCTTGTAAAATAAGAGAGAAAAGGCATAAGTATTGTACCATAATGTGGAATAACAGCCCATAATGCAATAAATATCAATATAAAATCATGATGCAAAATGGACGTATCAATGCTCTAGGTTGATGAAGTTGATCTTGAGTTGGGAGCAGTCCTTCTTGTTTTGGTTCACTTATCACCTACATAGGTTAGTTACGCAAGGAAGAACATGATATATCAAAATGACACGATACCAATCGTGAGTTGATACCAATTGAGAAATTCAAATATGTGTCAAGGATATGTTTTGTTGTCCTCTTCCTTCCATCACCAAAGAGGGGTTGTGGATACTTGGCCATGACAAGATTGCTTAAGATGTGAGTTGATGGCAATCTTGTGGAGTGTTGTTCTTCCAAGTACCTACAAAACGGTTAGATGCAATACAAGGGAGCATAGAATTCCAAGATATATGAAATTCATGGTAATGATAGCATGGAATGGTCAAGTAAGCTCATCCCCTTGCATGCATCCGAGTGAGTCTAGCTCAAGTTTGAAGCATCAATGATGTTCAACTCACTCCTCAAGTAACAAAACACTTTCTCATCAAGTGGCTTAGTAAAGATATCGGCCAATTGCTTGTTAGTACGAACATGCTTAAGATTAACATCTCCTTTGGCAACATGATCATGAATGAAATGATGTCGAACTTGAATATGTTTAATTCGAGAATGTTGCACGGGATTATGACCAATCTTAATAGCACTTTCATTGTCACAAAGTAATGGAACATTTTTCACATGGATTCCATAATCCTTAAGTGTTTCTGTCATCCATAGCAATTGTGCACAACACGATCCGGCGGCAATATACTCAGCTTCGGCGGTAGATAGAGATACCGAGTTTTGTTTCTTGGAGGACCAAGACACAAGAGATCTACCAAGAAATTGACATGTACCCGAGGTGGATTTTCTATCAACCTTGTCACCGGCATAGTCCGAATCGGAATAGCCAACAAGGTTAAAAGAAGATCCCTTGGGATACCAAATGCCAAAGTTTGCTGTATGTATCAAATATCTCACAGTACGTTTCACGGCCAAAAGATGACACTCTTTAGGTGCAGCTTGATATCTAGCACACATGCAAACACTAAGCATGATATCGGGACGGGAGGCACATAGATATAACAATGAACCAATCATAGATCGATAAACCTTTTGATCAACCGGTTCGTCCTCCTTGGTAAGTTCAACATGTCCACTATTAGGCATAATAGTTTTCATACCTCTACACTCTTGCATGTTGAACTTCTTGATCAAGTCCTTCGTATACTTGGTTTGAGAGATGAAAGTTCCTTCTCTCGTTTGCTTGATTTGCAAACCAAGGAAAAATTTCAGCTCAAACATCATGGACATCTCATACTTCTCGGACATCAACCTTCCAAATTTCTCACTAAATTGTGGGTTAGTAGATCCGAAGATAATATCATCCACATAAATTTGGCACACAAATAGTTCACCATTAACTCTTTTAGTGAATAAGGTTGCGTCAATTTTACCAATCTCAAAACCCTTTTCAATGAGAAACTTCGTTAAGCATTTATACCAAGCACGAGGAGCATGCTTAAGACCATATAAAGCTTTGCGAAGTTTGTAGACGTGGTTAGGTTTCTTAGGATTCACAAATCTGGGAGGTTGTTTAACATAGACCTCCTCCTCTATTTCTCCATTTAAAAATGCACTTTTAATGTCCATTTGGTAAAGAGTGATATCATGGTGATTGGCATAAGCAAGAAGAATTCGAATAGCTTCAAGTCTAGCAATAGGGGCATAGGTCTCACCGTAGTCCATACCTTCGACTTGCGTATATCCTTGGGCTACGAGACGTGCCTTGTTGTGTACAACTTGACCATCGTCATCTTGCTTGTTCCGAAACACCCATTTTGTACCGATGATGTTGTGCTCGTCCTTGGGCTTCTCCACGAGTGTCCACACTTCGTTCCTCTCGAAGTTGTGAAGCTCTTCATGCATAGCGTTCACCCAATCCGGGTCTTCAAGTGCTTGTTCAACCTTCAAGGGTTCAATGCTAGACATGAAAGAATAATGCTCACAAAAATTTGCTAAGCGAGTTTTAGAGCGAGTGATTCTCCCGGTTTGTATGTCACCGAAGATTTGGTTTAGAGGATGGTTCTTGGTCACTCTTGCTCAAACTCGGGGTAGCTTTTGCTTGTTGGATGGTGGAGCTTCTTCATCATCATCTTCTTCTTCATTGTTGTTGAAGGTGTCGTTGCCTTGAGGTGGTGGTGAAGGTGGTTGTGGTGGATCATCATGATGAGCTTCTTCCTCCTCTTCATCTCGCCGTGTACCGCTTGTGGATGCCTCCATGTCATTTTGTGGGTCACCTTGACGCGAGGTAGGAGCTTCCACTTGGGTTGATGAAGTACTTTCCTTCACCTCCTTGGGACGAATCTTGCCGATGGAAAAGTCTTGGATAGCTTCCGAAGGATCCTTATCTCCTACATCATTTGGCAATTGTTCGACTTGCGAACCATTAGATTCATCAAAATTAACATCTACCGTCTCTTCAACTTTTCGAGTGAAGTTGTTGTAGACACGGTAAGTGTGAGAGTTCGATCCGTAACCAAGTAGGAATCCTTCATGAGATTTAGGAGCAAATTTAGTACGACGATGCTTATCAAGAATGTAGAACTTAGAGCCGAATACCCGAAAGTATCCAACTTGGGGTTTGTTACCGGTGAGTAGCTCGTATGCCGTTTTACCGAGAAGCTTGTGCAAGTAGAGTCGGTTTGTGGCATGGCATGCTGTTTCCACGGCTTCTGCCCAAAAGTGTCTTGGCGTCTTGTATTCGTCAAGCATCGTTCTTGCCATCTCAATAAGAGTTCGGTTCTTCCTCTCAACAACTCCATTTTGTTGAGGCGTGTACGTAGCCGAGAACTCATGTGAAACACCTTCTTCGTCAAGAAAGGTATCTACATGGGTGTTCTTGAACTTCGATCCGTTATCGCTCCGAACCTCAAATTGATTTTGCGCTTTGCGAGCGAAGTTCTTGAAGATCTTTTGTACCTGCAACTTATCATCAAGAAAGAATACCCACGTAAATCTGGAAAAATCATGAACTATAACTAGATGATAGGAATTTCCACCGAGGCTCTTGTAGGCATTGGGACCAAAAAGATCCATATGAAGTAACTCGAGTGGTCTCCTAGTGGTCATGATGTTCTTGACCGGATGACTTCCACCTACTTGCTTTCTAGCTTGACAAGCGCTACAAAGCCTATCTTTGTCAAAGATAACATCTTTAACACCAAGAATGTGATCGCCCTTGATAAGCTTATCTAGATTGTGCATGCCTACATGTCCTAGCCTTCTATGCCATAGCCAACCTTTAGATGATTTTGCAATAAGACAAGTGCGAGGTTGGGCCTTTTTAGTGAAATCGACTATGTATAGATCACCTCTACAAATACCAGTAAAGACAATGTTATGATTGTCATGACGAAACACTTGGCAATCTACTTTAATAAATAGCACATTGAAACCGAAGTCTTCTAGTCTAGGTACGGAAAAAAGATTGTAGCCAAGGGATTCAACAAGCATGACATTTTGAATAGAACTATCATGAGATATGGCCACCTTACCAAGACCAAGGACCTTACCCTTGGAGTTGTCTCCAAAGGTCACATACCTCCGAGGTCCTTGATTAGGTGTGATCTCTTGGAACATGTCTTTATCTCCAGTCATATGATCGGTGCATCCACTGTCGCGAATCCACTCTTTTCCACCGGACATGTAATCCTTGAAGTTCGCCATGAGACTTAGGCACTTCATTGTTTTGGCACATTCGATGTCAAACATCTCATCTTCATCATAATAGCCATGTTCTTCATTGTCATCATCAGGAGGAATCTCCTCGTCATAGAAACCAAGAGATTCGTTAGAATTTCGACCCAGACAATGTTCAAACTTATGTATGCGAATGGCTTCTACAAAAATGTTACTAATAGTAATGACATCTCCTTTATCACGCATAAGATCACGAAGCTCAAATAAGCATTTATCAAAGTTTGGATCACTAGGCTTCATCTCATGAAAAGTAATGGTCTTATGAAGAATTTCATCAAGATTACTTAATGAATAATTTGGATATCGTTTCTCCAAATCATTCCACAAAGTATAAGATCATTCAAAATTCTTCAATTGATTAAGCACAAATCTTGGCAAACCTCTAATGATAAGATTGACAGTTCTAAGGTTACCAAGCATGTCAATTTCCTCTTCGTGTGTGGGATGTAAGGGATCAATGAGGGGCACATAGGGATTTTCAATGTACTTGCTCAAATGGAATTTATCAAATAGATCAAGCATAGCATCTTTCCACTGACTATAGTACTCCCCATCAAGAATAGGCACTCTACAACTCAAACTCTCCAAACTAGACACATCCATCTTCCTCCAAAGGTGATTAAACCAAGGTTATGGAGACCTTGCTTTGATACCAATTGAGGGATCACTAGAAGTGTGTGTGTCTAGAGGGGGGGGGGGGTGAATAGACTACTAGCACAAATTAAAACCTATCCTTTTCCCAAAGTTAATGGTTGGCAGATTTTAGCAATTATAGCAAGTCTAGCACACCCTACATATGCAAGTCAACAAGTATGGCTGCGGAAAATAAAGACATTGCACATGTGAGTAAGGAATTGAGATAGGGAGATCAAACGCAATTTGGAGACGCAAGGATTTTTCCCGTGGTTCCGATAGGTGGCGCTATCGTACATCCACGTTTATGGAGTCTTCAACCCACGGAGGGTAACAATTGCGAGAGTCCACGGAGGGCTCCACCCATAAGGGTCCACGAAGTAGCAACCTTGACTATTCCATAACGGCTTCCGTCCATGATGGACTAGCCTCACTATGGGTAGATCTTCACGAAGTAGGCGATCTCCTTGCCCTTACAAACTTCTTGGTTCAACTCCACAACACGAAGTAGGAGGTTCCCAAGTGACACCTAACCAATCTAGGAGGCACCACCCTCCAAAAGGTAATAGGCTCGATAATGATGATGAACTTCTTGCTCTTGTGCTTCAAGATGATAGACTCCTCAACACTTATACAGTCTCTCATAGATTTGGCTTGGTAGAAGAGATTGATTGGGTGGAAAGCAACTTGGGGAGGCTAGAAATCAAGATTCATATGGTTGGAGTGGAATGGCTTGATCTCAACACATGAGTAGGTGGCTCACTCTCAGAAAATCAGATGGGGTAAGTGGGGAACTATTCTGAGTGCTTCTCTTTCGAGTGAGTGGTGGTGGAGGGGTATATATAGGCATCTCCAAAAATCCAACCGTTACACCTTTACTGACCAACTCGGTGACACCGAAGTATAAAACTCGGTGGTACCGAGTTGCTCAAAAGGTAGCAACTTTTGAATCTCGGTGAGACCGATATATAGTTCTCGGCAGTACCGACAAGGTGACCAATGGTCAGATTGCAAACTCGGTGGCATTGATCCAAAAACTCGGAAATTCCGAATTTAAGAAAAGGGACAACAGAAAGTTGGCAACTGAAACTCGGTGGCACCGATGCAGAATCGATTGTACCAAAAACTTAGGGTTTGGCTGGGATCTGTGTGAGGTGAAAATCGGTAGGGCCGAGTGGGAAAATTTGGTGGCACCGATTTTGCATGATAGGTTTTTGACAGACTTTTGTGGAATAGCTTGTGGGTGTTTTTGGTGACTATCACTTGTGCATGTGGAGCATTTCGTTCACCATCAATACCTCACCCCCTTTTAATAGTATTGGCTTTCCTATAGACTCAAAGTGATTTCTCACAAAGTAAAATGTAGAGTTTTATTGCTTGAAGCTTTGCCAATCCTATTCCTTGCATCTAGGGTTCTCTCCACAATCCTTTTGCCATCACTCTCTGTGGGCTTTATCGGAAATACACTAGATAAGAGTATTAGTCCAAGAGACAATGTATGTTGTCATGAATTATCAAAACCACCAAGGGAGCATATTGTGCTTTCACTCTAGTGCGCCCTGGTGTCTTCTAGGCCGCCTGGGCCACCTCCCAAGTACTTATTTCGCACACTGGCTTTCTTCTGGTCCAAAAAAAATCTCCAAAAAGTTTCGTTGCGATTGGACTCCGTTTGGTACTGATATTCTGCGAAGTAAAAAACAAGCAAAAAACAGCAACTGGCACTTGACACTATGTCAATAGGTTAGTCCCAAAAAATGATATAAAGTTGCTATAAAATGATTGTAAAACATCCAAGAATGATAATATGGCAGCATGGAACAATAAAAAAAATATAGATATGTCGGAGACGTATCAAACACTGTGTCCCTAGTGAGCCTCTACTACACTAGCTCGTTGATCATTGATGGTCAAGGTTTCCTGACCATAGACATGAGTTTTCATTTGATAATGGGATCACATCATTAGGAGAATGATGTGATGGACAAGACCCAACCGTAAGCATAGCATTTGATCGTGTCAGTTTATTGCTACTACTTTATCCATGTCAAAGTATCTGTTCCTATGACCATGAGATCATGCAACTCCCTGACACCGAAGGAGTGCCTTGTGTGTATCAAACATCACAACGTAACTGGGTGACTGTAAAGGTGCTCTACAGGTATGTCCTAGGGTGTCTGTTGGGTTGGCGTGGATCGAGACTGGGATTTGTCACTCCGTATGATGGAGAGGTATCTCTGGGCCCACTTTGTAATACAGTACCACAAGAAGCTTGCAAGCAATGTGACCAAGGAGTTAGTCACGGGATCTTGTATTATGAAATGAGTAAAGAGACTTGCCGGTAACGACATTGAAGTAGGTATGGAGATACCGACGATCGAGTCTCGGGCAAGTAACATATCGATGTACAAAGGGAACCGCATACATGATTGATTGAATCCTTGACATCGTGGTTCAACCGATAAAGATCTTCGTGGAATGTGTAGGAAACAATATGGGCATCCAGGTCCCGCTATTGGTTATTGACCATAGAGGTATCTCGGTCATGTCTGCATAATTCTCGAACCCGCAGGTTCTGCACACTTAACGTTTGATGATGATTTGGTATTGTTGAGTTATATATGTTGGTGACCGAAAGTTGTTCGGAGTCCCGGATGAGATCCAGGACGTCACAAGGAGTTCCGGAATGGTCCGGAGGTAAAGGTTCATATATGGGAAGTTGGTATTCGGGCACCAGAATAGATTCGGGGTTTTCCGGATTTCATCGGGAGTGCCGGAAAGGGTTCCGAGGGTCCACCGGGGGGGGGTGTTGGGGAATGTTCCTAGGGGCTGGCCGGCCAGCCCACCAGGGGCTGGTGCGCCACCTCCTAGGCCCATGTGACCCTTGGGGTGGGTGGGCCCCACTTTTTGGACCCCCCGGAACCCATTCGTCACTCCCGGTACAATACCGGAAGTGCCCGAAACTTTTCCGGAGACCAAAACGGGACTTCCTATATATCAATCTTTACCTCCGGACCATTCCGAAGATCCTCGTGACGTCCGGGATCTCATCTGGGACTCCGAACAATCTTCGGTCACCACCATACATAACTCAATAGTACCGAAACGTCACCGAACGTTAAGTGTGCAGACCCTGCGAGTTCGAGAACTATGTAGACATGACCGAGACACCTCTATGGTCAATAACCAATAGCGGGACCTGGATGCCCATATTGGTTCCGACATATTCTATGACGATCTTTATCGGTTGAACCTCTATGTCAAGGATTCAGTTAATCCCGTATGTTGTTCCCTTTGTTCTTCGGTATGTTACTTGCCCGAGATTCGATTGTCGGTATCTCTATACCTAGTTCAATCTCGTTACCGGCAAGTCTCTTTACTCGTTCCGTAATACAAGATCCCGTGGCTAACTCTTTAGTCACTTTGCTTGCAAGGCTTATTGTGATGTTGTATTACCGAGTGGGCCCTGAGATACCTCTCCGTCACACGGAGTAACAAATCCCAGTCTCGATCCATGCCAGCTCAACAGACACCCTCGGAGATGCCTGTAGAGCATCTTTATAGTCACCCAGTTATGTTGCGACGTTTGATACACACAAGGTATTCCTCCGGTGTCAATGAGTTGCATGATCTCATGGTCATAGGAACAGATACTTGACATGCAGAAAACTATAGCAATAAATTGACACGATCATATGCTACGTTCATAGTTTGGGTCTTGTCCATCACATCATTCTCCTAATGATGTGATCCCTTTATCAAATGACAACTCTTGTCCATGGCTAGGGAACCTTGACCATCTTTGATCAACGAGCTGGTCCTATAGAGGCTCACTAGGGACATGGTGTTGTCTATGTACCCACACATGTATTTGCGTTTCCAGTCAATACAATTATAGCATGGATAATAAACATTTATCATGAACAAGGAAATATAATAATAAACATTTTATTATTTCCTCTAGGGCATATTTCGAACAGTCTCCCACTTGCACTAGAGTCAATAATCTAGCTCACATCACTATGTGATTTTACATTGTAATGAATCTAACACCCATATAGTTCTGGTGTTGATCATGTTTCCCTCGTGGAAGAGGCTTAGTCAGCGGATCTACAACATTCAGATCCGTGTGTACTTTGCAAATATTTATGTCCTCCTCTTTGATGTAATCGCGGATGGAATTGAAGCGTCTCTTTATGTGTCTGGTCCTCTTGTGAAACCTTGGTTCCTTGGCTAGAGCAATGGGACCAGTGTTGTCACAGAACAGAGTCATTGGGTTTAGTGCACTGGGCACTACTCCAAGATATATCATGAACTCCTTCATCCAGACACCTTCCTTCGCTGCCTCCGAGGCAGCGATGTACTCCGCTTCGCATGTAGAATCAGCTACCACGCTCTGCTTGGAACTACACCAGCTTACCGCTCCCCCATTGAGAATAAATACGTATCCGGTTTGAGACTTAGAGTCATCCGGATCAGTGTCAAAGCTTGCATCGACGTAACCCTTTACGACGGGCTCTTGATCACCTCCATAAACGAGAAACATGTCCTTAGTCCTTTCCAGGTACTTTAGGATATTTTTGACCGCCGTCCAGTGTTCCATTCCTGGATCACTTTGAAACCTTCCGGCCATACTTATGGCAAGGCTGACATCGGGTCTTGTGCACAGCATTGCATACATGATAGAGCCTATGGCTGAAGCATAGGGGATGACACTCATCTTTTCTCTATCTTCTGCAGTCACTGGGCATTGAGTCTTACTCAACTTCACACCTTGCAATACAGGCAAGAAACCCTTCTTGGACTAATCCATTTTGAACTTCTTCAAAACTTTGTCAAGGTATGTGCTCTGTGAAAGTCCTATTAAGCATTTCGATCTATCTCTATAGATCTTGATGCCTAATATGAAAGCAGCTTCTCCTAGGTCCTTCATTGAAAAACTCTTGTTCAAATATTCCTTCACGCTTTCCAACATTTCTATATTGTTTCCAATCAGCAATATGTCATCCACATATAATATTAGAAACGCTATAGAGCTCCCACTCACTTTCTTGTAAATACAAGCTTCTCCGTAAACTTGTATAAACCCGAACGCTTTGATCACCTCGTCAAAGCGAAGATGCCAACTCCGAGATGCTTGCACCAGTCCATAAATGGATCGCTGGAGTTTGCAAACTTTGTCAGCATTCTCTGGATCGACAAAACCTTCCGGTTGCATCATATACAACTCTTCCTTAAGGAAACCGTTAAGGAACGCTGTTTTGACATCCATCTGCCAAATTTCATAATCGAAAAATGCAGCTATTGCTAACATGATTCTGACGGACTTAAGCATCGCTACGGGTGAGAAGGTCTCATCATAGTCAATTCCTTGAACTTGTGAAAAACCCTTTGCCACAAGTCGAGCTTTATAGACGGTGACATTACCGTCCGCGTCTGTCTTCTTCTTAAAGATCCATTTATTCTGAATGGCCTTTCGCCCTTCAGGTAATACTTTCAAAGTCCATACTTTGTTTTCATACATGGATCCCATCTCGGATTTCATGGCCTCTAACCATTTCTCAGAATCCGGGCCCATCATCGCTTCTCCATAGCTCGTAGGTTCATCGTTGTCTAACAACATGACCTCTAAGACCGGGTTGCCGTACCACTCAGGAGCAGTACGCGTCCTTGTCGACCTACGAGGTTCGATAGCAACTTGATCTGAAGCTTCATGATCACCATCATTAGCTTCTTCTTCAACTGATGTAGGCTCCACAGAAACATCTTTCTGCGCTGTGCTACTCTCTGGTTGAAGTAAAGGTTCAACAACCTCATCAAGTTCTATTTTCCTCCCACTCAATTCTTTCGAGAGAAACTCTTTCTCGAGAAATGACCCATTCTTTGCGACAAACACTTTGCCTTTGGATCTGAGATAGAAGGTATACCCAACCGTCTCTTTTGGGTATCCTATGAAGACGCATTTCTCCGCTTTGGGTTCCAGCTTTTCAGGCTGAAACTTTTTGACATAAGCATCACATCCCCAAACTTTAAGAAACGGCAACTTTGGTTTCTTGTGAAACCACAGTTCATATGGCGTCGTCTCAACGGATTTAGATGGTGCCCTATTTAAAGTGAATGCAGCTGTCTCTAACGCATAACCCCAAAACGATAGTGGCAAATCGGCAAGAGACATCATAGACCACACCATATCCAATAAGGTTCGATTATGACGTTCGGACACACCATTACGCTGTGGTGTTCCAGGCGGTGTCAATTGTGAAACAATTCCACATTGTCTTAAGTGATTGCCAAACTCATAACTCAGATATTCTCCTCGTCTATCAGATCGTAGGAATTTAATCTTCTTGTTACGATGATTCTCAACTTCACACTGAAATTGCTTGAACTTTTCAAACGTTTCAGACTTATGTTTCATTAAGTAAATATACCCATATCTACTTAAATCATTGGTAAAGGTGAGAAAATAACGATATCCACCGCGCGCCTCAATGCTCATCGGACCGCACACATCAGTATGTATGATTTCCAACAAGTCACTTGCCCGTTCCATTGTTCCAGAGAACGGGGTCTTAGTCATCTTGCCCATGAGGCATGGTTCACATGTGTCAAGTGATCCAAAATCAAGTGACTCCAAAAGTCCATCAACATGGAGTTTCTTCATGCGTTTTACACCAATATGACCTAAGTGGCAGTGCCACAAGAAAGTGGTACTATCATTATCAACTCTACATCTTTTGGCATCAATGTTATGAACATGCGTATCATCACTATCGAGATTCAATAAGAATAAACCCCTCACATTGGGGTGCATGACCATAAAAGATATTACTCATATAAATAGAACAACCATTATTCTCTGATTTAAATGAGTAACCGTCTCGCAATAAACAAGATCCAGATATAATGTTCATGCTTAACGCAGGCACTAAATAACAATTATTCAGGTTCATCACTAATCCCGATGGTAATCAAGAGCGAGCATGCCGACGGCGATGACATCAACCTTGGAACCATTTCCCACACGCATCGTCACTTCGTCCTTGCCCAGCATTCGTCTATTCTGTAGTTCCTGCTTGGAGTTGCAAATGTGAGCAACCGAACCGGTATCAAATACCCAGGCACTACAACGAGAGTTGGTAAGGCACACATCAATAACATGTATATCATATATACCTTGTTTGGTGTTGGCCGCCTTCTTGTCAGCCAGATACTTGGGACAGTTCCGCTTCCAGTGACCAGTTCCCTTGCAATGAAAGCACTTAGTTTCTGGCTTCGGTCCAGCCTTGGGTTTCTTCATGGGAGGGGCCACTGCTTTGCCACTCTTCTTGGAGTTACCCTTCTTGCCCTTGCCATTATTCTTGAAACTAGTGGTTTTATTGACCATCAACACTTGATGCCCCTTCTGAATCTCAGACTCAGCGACTTTCAACATCGCAAACAGCTCGGCGACTGACTTGTTCATCCCTTGCATGTTATAGTTCAACACGAAGCTTTTGTAGCTAGGTGGCAGTGATTGAAGAACTCTGTCAGTGATCGCATCTGACGGGAGAACAATTCCCAACTTCGCCAGACGGTTGGAATACCCAGACATTCTGATTACATGTTCACTGACAGACCCGTTCTCCTCCATCTTGCAAGCATAGAACTTATTGGAGGTCTCATACCTCTCGATCCGGGCATTCTTCTCAAAGATAAACTTCAACTCTTGGAACATCTCATATGCTCCATGACGTTCAAAACGTCTTTGATGTCCCAGTTCTAAGCCATACAACATTGCACATTGAACTATTGAGTAATCATCAAAACATGCCTGCCAGGCGTTCGCAACGTCTGCAGACTCTACTGGAGCGGGTGGTTCGCCGAGCGGTGCATCAAGGACATAAGCCTTTTGGGAAGCCATGAGGATAATCCTCAGATTACGTGCCCAGTCTACAAAGTTACTTCCATCATCTTTCAACTTAGCTTTCTCTAGGAACGCATTGAAATTCAGGGGTGCTACTGCGCGAGCCATTGATCTACAACAGAAATTTTGCAAAGACAACTTAGACTATTGTTCATGATAATGAGTTTAGTTAATCATATTACTTAAAAAACTCCCACTCAAATTGACATCCCTCAGGTCATCCGAGTGCTACATGATCCAAATTCACCAACCCAAGTCCAATCATCACGTGATATGAGGTGGTTTCAATGGTGAACATCTTCATGTTGATCATATCTACTATATGACTCATGTTCGACCTTTCGGTCTCTTGTGTTCCGAGGCCATGTATGTACATGCGAGGCTCGTCAAGTTTAACCTGAGTGTTCCTCATGTGCAACACTGGCTTGCACCCGTTGTATGCGAGCGTAGAGTTTATCTCGAAACGACGAACTTTCACAACGGTGCACACTCGGGGAGAACACAATTTTATCTTGAAATTTTAGTGAGGGATCACCTTATAATGCTACCGTCATCCTAGGCAAAATAAGATGCATAAAAGGATTAACATCACATGCAAATCATAAGTGACATGATATGGCCATGATCTTGTGCTTTTGATCTCCATGTCCAAAGCACCGGCATGATCTCCATCGTCACCGGCATGACACCATGATCTTCATCATCTTGATCTCCATCAACGTGTCGCCATGAGGTTGTCACGCCAACTATTGCTTCTACAACTATTGCTAACTCATAGCGGCAAAGTAAAGCAAAGAGGCGAAAATAAATTAAAGACAACCCTATGGCTCCTGCGGGTTGCCGTACTCATCGACATGCAAGTCGTGATAATCTATACAAAACATGATCATCTCATACATCACATATATCTCATCATATTTCTGGCCATATCATATCACATCATACCCTGCAAAAACAAGTTAGACGTCCTCTAATTTGTTGTTGCATGTTTTACGTGGCTGCTACGGGTATCTAGCAAGAACGATTCTTACCTACGCAAAACCATAACGGTGATATACAAGTTGCTATTTCACCTTCTACAAGGACCGCCTTTGTCGAATCCGATTCAACTAAAGTGGGAGAGATAGAATAAGGAGGGAAGCAATCTGAATATCAACGCCTACAAACTCCTTTGTGTTCTACTTGAGATCTCATCTACGCATAAACCTAGCTCTGGTACCACTGTTGGGGAACGTTGCATGGGAAAAAAATTCCTACGCACACGCAAGATCTATCCAAGGTGATGAGCATCTACGAGAGGGAGAGTGGATCTACATACCCTTATAGATCTCTAAGCAGGAAGCGTTAAGAAATGCGGTTGATGTAGTCGAACGTCTTCGCGATCCAAATCGGAAGCCGTCCCGCGATCCAATCACGATCCATCCTGATCTAGCGCTGAACGGACAGCACCTCTGCGTTCAGCACACGTACAGCTCGATGACGATCTCCGCCTTGTTGATCCAGCAAGAGGGGACAGAGAGGTAGATGAGTACTCCGGCAGCACGACGGCGTGGTCACGGTGGTGGTGGAGCTAATCCGATAGGGCTTCGCCAAGCACCGTCGAATCTAACTAGAGGAGGAGACGATCTAGTGGGGGAGAGAGGGCTGCACCGTGGCTTCGGGTGCGGCTGCCCTCTCTCCCCTCCAATATATATAGGAGGGAGGGGGAGGGGCTGGTGCCCTAGGGTTTCCCCCTAGGGTCGGCCGAACCACAAGGGGGAGGAGTCCACGTCCCACAAGGGAGGTGGAATCCTAGTAGGACTCCTCCCCACTTGGCCGCTTCCCCACCCCTTGCGCAAGGGCCTCCTAGGGGCTGGCCGGCTAGCCCACCTAGGGCTGGTGCACCACTTCCTAGGCCCATGTGACCCTTGGGGTGGGTGGGCCCCACTTGGTGGACCCCCCGGAACCCATTCGTCACTCCCGGTACAGTACCGGAAGTGCCCGAAACTTTTCCGGAGACCAAAACGGGACTTCCTATATATCAATCATTACCTCTGGACCATTCCAAAGCTACTCGTGACGTTCGGGATCTCATCTGGGACTCCGAGCAATCTTTGGTCACCACCATACATAACTCAATACTACCGAAACGTCACCGAACATTAAGTGTGCAGACCCTGCGGGTTCGAGAACTATGTAGGCATGACCGAGACACCTCTACGGTCAATAACCAATAGCGGGACCTTGATGCCCATATTGGTTCCGACATATTCTACGAAGGTCTTTATCGGTTGAACCACTATGTCAAGGATTCAGTTAATCCCGTATGCTGTTCCCTTTGTTCTTCGGTATGTTACTTGCCCGAGATTCGATCGTCGGTATCTCTATACCTAGTTCAATCTCGTTACCGGAAAGTCTCTTTACTCGTTCCGTAATACAAGATCATGTGGCTAACACTTTAGTCACTTTACTTGCAAGGCTTATTGTGATGTTGTATTACTGAGTGGACCCTGAGATACCTCTCCGTCACACGGAGTAACAAATCCCAGTCTCGGTCCATGCCAGCTCAACAGACACCCTCGGAGATGCCTGTAGAGCATCTTTATAGTCACCCAGTTACGTTGCGACATTTGATACACACAAGGTATTGCTCCGGTGTCAATGAGTTGCATGATCTCATGGTCATAGGAACAGATACTTGACATGCAGAAAACAATAGCAATAAACTGACAAGATCATATGCTACGTTCATAGTTTGGGTCTTGTCCATCACATCATTCTCCTAATGATGTGATCCCGTTATCAAATGACAACTCTTGTCCATGGCTAGGAAACCTTGACCATCTTTGATCAACGAGATAGTCCTATAGAGGCTCACTAGGGACATGGTGTTGTCTATGTACCCACACATGTATTTGCATTTCCAGTCAATACAATTATAGCATGGATAATAAACATTTATCATGAACAAGGAAATATAATAATAACTATTTTATTATTGCCTCTAGGGCATATTTCCAACAGGGGGCACCTGCCCCGGAGGGCCCCATGGGCTGAGAGGGAGGTGCACCAGCCCCTGGTGGGCTGGGCGCCCCGCCTCCCAAGGCCCATGTGGCCAATGGGCAAGGGCTGGCCCTGGGGTGGCCGCTGCCCCCTGCCTTGGGGTCCAAGGCAGCCCCCAGGCCGCTGCACCCAAACCTAGGGGAAACCCTAGGGCGGACGCCCCTTCCCCTTGCCCCTATATATATGTGAGGGGAGGGAGGGCAGCCAACACACAAGCCACGTCGTAGCCCTCCCTCTCCCTCTAGATCGGTTTCTCCTCTAGTTCGTCGCGGTAGCGCTTGGCGAAGCCCTACCGGGACAGCTCCACCACCACCGCCACCACGCCGTCGTGCTTCCGGAGAACTCATTTACCGTTCCTCCCTCACTTGCTGGATCAAGGAGGCGGAGACGTCACTGAGCTGTACGTGTGCTAAACGCGAAGGTGCCGTCCGTTCGGCGCTAGATCGGGATGGATCGTGATTGGATCGCGGGACGGATCATGATGGGATCGCGAAGACGTTCGACTACATCAACTGCGTTTCTTAACGCTTCCCGCTTAGCGATCTACAAGGGTATGTAGATGCACTACCCCTCTCGTAGCTGTTAAGCTCCATAGATAGATCTTGGGTGTTCGTAGGAATTTTTTTGTTTCCCATGCAACATTCCCCATCAGTGGCATCATGAGCTAGGTCTATGCGTAGATAACATGCATGAGTAGAACACAAAAGAGTTTGTGGGCGTTCATGTTCAGATTGCTTACTTCCTTAGTCTTATCTTGATTCGGCGGTATTGTGGGATGAAGCATTCCGGACCAACCTTACTCGTCCACGTACGAGAGACTGGTTCCATCGACTGACATGCAACTTGGTGCATAAAGATGGCTGGCGGGTGTCTGTCTCTCCCACTTTAGCTGAATCGGATTCGACAGAGGTGGTCCTTGTAGAAAGTTAAATAGCAACTTGAACGTCACCGTTGTGGATTTGCGTAGGTAAGAACGGTTCTTACTAGTTGCCCATAGCAGCCACGTAAAACTTGCAACAACAAAGTAGAGGACGTCTAACTTGTTTTTGCAGGGCATGTTGTGATGTGATATGGCCAAATACATGATGTGATATATGTGATGTATGAGATGATCATGTTTTGTATAGATTATCACGACTTGCATGTCGATGAGTACGGCAACCGGCAGGAGCCATAGGGTTGTCATTAATTTATTTTTGCCATTCATGGTTTACTTTATCGCTATGAGTTAGCAATAGTTGTAGAAGCAATAGTTGGCGCGGCAACCACATGACGACACAATGATGGAGATCATCATGATGGAGATCATGGTGTCATGCCGGTGATGATGGAGATCATACCGGTGCTTTGGTGATGGAGATCAAAAGCACATGATGTTGGTGGCCATATCACGTCACTTATATGATTTGCATGTGATGTTTATCCTATTTATGCATCTTATTTTGCTTAGAACGACGGTATCATTATAAGATGATCCCTCACTAAAATTTCAAGATAAATTGTGTTCTCCCTGAGTATGCACCGTTGCGAAGGATTGTCGTTTCGTAGCACCTCGTGATGATCGGGTGTGATAGACTCTACGTTCGCATACAACGGGTGTAAGCCAGATTTACAGACGCGGAATACTTGTGTTAAACTTGACGAGCCTAGCATGTACAGACATGGCCTCGGAACACAGGAGACTGAAAGGTCGAACATGAGTCATATAGTAGATATGATCAACATGGAGATGTTCACCATTGAAGCCACCACATCTCACGTGATGATCAGACTTGGGTTGGTGGATTTGGATCATGTCACACTTAGACAACCTGATGGATGTTGATTTGAGTGGGAGTTCTTTAGTAATATGACTAATTGAACTCATTATCATGAACATAGTCTAAAGTTTTCTTTGCAAAATTATGTTGTAGATCAATGGCTCGCGCAGTAGCTCCCCTGAATTTTAATGTGTTTCTAGAGAAAGCTAAGTTGAAAGATGATGGAAGTAACTATGCAAACTGGGTCCATAATCTGAGGATTATCCTCACGGCTTCACAAAAGGCTTTTGTCCTTGATGCACCGCTCGGTGACCCACCCCGTCCAGTTTTGTCTGCAGAAGTTGTGAATGTCTGGCAGGCGCGTTCTGATGACTACTCGATAGTTCAGTGCGCCATGTTGTATGGCTTAGAATCGGGACTTCAAAAGCGTTTTGAATGCCATGGAGCATATGAGATGTTCCAGGAGTTAAAGTTAGTATTTCAAGCAAATGCCCGGATCGAGAGGTATGAGACCTCCGATAAGTTCTTCGCCTGCAAGATGGAAGAGAATAGTTATATCAGTGAGCACCTACTCAGAATGCCTGTGTACTACAAACGTTTAAATGATTTGGGAGTTGAGCTTCCACCCGAAACGGTCACTAATAGAATTCTCCAGTCACTGTCACCTAGCTACAAAGGCTTTGTGATGAACTATAATATGCAAGGGATGGACAAGTCTGCCTCCGAGCTATTCGCGATGTTGAAAGTCGCAAAAGTAGAAATCAAAAAGGAGCATCAAGTGTTGATGGTGAATAAAACCACTAGTTTCAAGAAAGGCAAGGGAAAGAAGGGAAACTTCAAGAAGTGTGGCAAGCAAGTTGCCGCTCTCGTGAAGAAACCCAAGGCTGGACCCAAGCCTGAGACTGAGTGCTTCTATTGTAAGGGGACTGGCCACTAGAAGCGGAATTGCCGCAAGTACCTGGCTGATAAGAAGGCTGGCAACGTCAACAAAGGTATATTTGATATACATGTTATTGATGTGTACCTCACTAGCTCTCATAGTAGTGCCTGGTATTTGATACCGGTTCGGTTGCTCATATTTGTAACTCGAAACAGGAACTACGTAATAAACAGAGGCTGGCGAAGGATGAAGTGACGATGCGCGTCGGAAATGGTTCCAAGGTTGATGTGATCGCCGTCGGCACGCTCACTCTTCAATTACCATCAGGATTTGTAGTAAACCTAAATAATTGTTATTTTTTGCATGCGTTGAGCATGAACATTATATCTGGATCTTGTTTATTGCGAGACGGTTATTCATTTAAATCAGAGAATAATGTTTGTTCTATTTATATGAGTAACATATTTTATGGTGATGCACCCAATGTGAATGGTTTATTCTTGTTGAATCTCGATAGTAGTGATACACACATTTATAACATTGGTGCCAAAAGATGCAAAGTTAATAATGATAGTACCACTTTCTTGTGGCAATGCCGCTTAGGTCATATTGGTGTAAAATGCATGAAGAAGCTCCATGCTGATGGACTTTTAGAATCACTCGATTTTGAATCGCTTGATACATGCGAACCATGCCTCATGGGCAAGATGACAAAAACCCCGTTCTCTGGTAAAATGGAGCGGGCAAGTGACTTGTTGGAAATCATACATACTGATGTGTGCGGTCCGATGAGTGTTGAGGCGCGCAGTGGGTATCATTATTTTCTTACCTTCATTGATGATTTGAGTAGATATGGGTATATTTACTTAATGAAACACAAGTTTGAAACATTTGAAAAGTTCAAGCAATTTCAGAGTGAAGTAGAAAATCATCGTAACAAGAAGATACAGTTTCTACGATCTGGTCGTGGTGGAGAATATCTGAGTTATGAGTTTGGCTTGCATTTGAGACAGTGTGGAATTGTTTCACAACTTACGCCACCTGGAACACCACAGCGTAGTGGTGTGTCCGAGCGTCGTAACCGTACTCTATTGGATATGGTGCGATCTATGATGTCTCTCACTGATCTGCCACTATCGTTTTAGGGTTATGCATTAGAGACATCCATATTCACTTTAAATAGGGCACCATCAAAGTCCGTTGAGATGACACCGTATGAATTATGGTATGGCAAGAAACCTAAGCTGTCGTTTCTTAAAGTTTGGGGTTGCGACGCTTATGTGAAAAGGCTTCAACCTAATAAGCTCGAACCCAAAGCGGACAAATGCGTCTTCATAGGTTACCCTAAGGAAACAGTTGGGTATACCTTCTATCTCAGATCCGAGGGCAATCTGTTTGTTGCTAAAAACGGGTCCTTTCTCGAGAAAGAGTTTCTCTCGAAAGAATTGAGTGGGAGGAAGGTAGAACTTGATAAGGTTATTGAACCGTCACTTCAGTAGGATAGCAGCACGACGTAGAAAGATGTTTCTGCGGCGCCTACACCAAGTGAAGAGGAAGCTAATGATGATGATCATGAAACTTCAGATCAAGTTGCTACTGAGCCTCGTAGGTCGACAAGGAATCGTACTGCCCCTGAGTGGTATGGCAATCCTGTTTTGGGGGTCATGTAGTTAGACAACAGTGAACCTACGAGCTATGAAGAAGCGATGGTGGGCCCGGATTCCAACAAATGGCTAGAGGCTATGAAATCCGAGATAGGATCCATGTATGAGAACAAAGTGTGGACTTTGGAGGACTTACCATATGATCGTAAGGCCATACAGAATAAACGGATCTTTAATAAAAAGACGGACACATACGGTAATGCCACCGTCTATAAAGCTCGATTTGTTGCAAAAGGGTTTTCGCAAGTTCAAGGAGTTGACTACGATGAGACTTTCTCTCCCGTAGCGTTGCTTAAGTCCGTCAGGATCATGTTAGCAATAGCTGCATTTTTTGATAACGAAATCTGGAAGATGGATGTCAAAACAGCATTCCTTAATGGTTTCCTTAAGGAAGAGTTGTATATGATGCAACCAGAAGGTTTTGTCGATCCTAGAAATCATGACAAAGTGTGGAAGCTCCAGCGATCCATTTATGGACTGGTGCAAGCATCTCGGAGTTGGAATCTTCGTTTTGATGAGGTGATCAAAGCGTATGGGTTTATACAAGTTTATGGAGAAGCTTGTGTTTACAAGAAAGTGAGTGGGAGCTCTATAGCATTTCTAATATTATATGTGGATGACATATTGCTGATTGGAAACAATATAGAACTTTTGGAAAACGTGAAGATATATTTGAACAAGAGTTTTTCAATGAAAGACCTTGGAGAAGCTGCTTTCATATTAGGCATAAAGATCTATAGAGATAGATCGAGAGGCTTAATAGGACTTTCACAAAGCACATATAATGATAATGTTTTGAAGAAGTTCAAAATGGATCAGTCCAAGAAAGGCTTCTTGCCTGTCTTACAAGGTGTGAAATTGAGTAAGACTCAATGCCCAGCGACTACAGAGGATCGAGAAAAGATGAGTGTCATCCCCTATGCTTCAGCGATAGGCTCTATAATGTATGCGATGGTGTGCACAAGACGAGATGTCAGCCTTGCCATAAGTATGTCCGGAAGGTTTCAAAGTGATCCAGGAATGGAACACTGGACAACGGTCAAGAATATCCTCAAGTACCTGAAAATGAGTAAGGAAATATTTCTCATTTATGGCGGTGATCAAGAGCTCGTCGTAAAGGGTTACGTCGATGCTATCTTTGACACAGATCCGGATTACTCTAAGTCTCAAACCGGATGCGTATATATTTTGAATGGTGGAGCAGTGAGCTGGTGCAGTTCCAAGCAAAGCATGGTAGCTGATTCTACATGTGAAGTGGAGTACATCGCTACTTCGGAAGCAGCGAAGGAAGGGGTCTGGATGAAGCAGTTCATGACAGATCTCAGAGTTGTGCCCAGTGCACTGGATCCGGTGACTCTCTTGTGTGACAACACTGGAGCCATTGCTCTAGCCCAAGAGCCTAGGTTTCACAGGAGGACTAGACATATAAAGCGCCGCTTCAATTCCATCCGTGATTACATCAAGGAGGAGGACATAAATATTTGCAAAGTACATACGGATCTGAATGTTGCAGACCCGTTGACTAAGCCTCTTCCACGGGCAAAACATGATCTGCACCAGAACTCTATGGGTGTTAGATTCATTACAATGTAAATCACATAGCGATGTGAACTAGATTATTGACTCTAGTGCAAGTGGGAGACTGTTGGAAATATGCCCTAGAGGCAATAATAAAATGGTTCTTATCATATTTCCTTGTTCATGATAATTGTTTATTATCCATGCTATAATTGTATCGATTGGAAACTCAGATACATGTGTGGATACATAGACAACACTGTGTCCCTAGTGAGCCTCTACTACACTAGCTCGTTGATCATTGATGGTCAAGGTTTCCTGACCATAGACATGAGTTGTCATTTGATAACGGGATCACATCATTAGGAGAATGATGTGATGGACAAGACCCAACCGTAAGCATAACATTTGATCGTGTCAGTTTATTGCTACTGCTTTATCCATGTCAAAGTATCTGTTCCTATGACCATGAGATCATGCAACTCCCTGACACTGAAGGAGTGCCTTGTGTGTATCAAACGTCACAACGTAACTAGGTGACTATAAAGGTGCTCTACAGGTATCTCTGAGGGTGTCTGTTGGGTTGGTATGGATCGAGACTGGGATTTGTCACTCCGTATGACAGAGAGGTATCTCTGGGCCCACTCGGTAATACAGTATCACAAGAAGCTTGCAAGCAATGTGACTAAGGAGTTAGTCACAGGATCTTGTATTACGAAACGAGTAAAGAGACTTGCCGGTAACGAGATTGAACTAGGTATGGAGATACCGACGATTGAGTTTTGGGCAAGTAACATACCGATGGACAAAGGGAACCGCATACAGGATTGGTTGAATCCTTGACATCGTGGTTCGATCGATAAAGATCTTCGTGGAATGTGTAGGAACCAATATGGGCATCCAGGTCCGCTATTGGTTATTGATCGTAGAGGTGTCTCGGTCATGTCTGCATAATTCTTGAACCCATAAGGTCTGCACACTTAATGTTCGGTGACTATTTGGTATTGTTGAGTTATATATGTTGGTGACCAAAAGTTGTTCGGAGTCCCGGATGAGATCCAGGACGTCACTGATACATCTCCAACATATCTATAATTTTTGCTTGTTCCATGCTGTTATGTTATCATTCTTGGATGTTTTACAATCACTTTATAGCAAGTTTATATCATTTTTTGGGACTAACCTATTGACATAGTGCCAAAGTGCCAGTTGCTGTTTTTTGCTTGTTTTTTACTTCGCAGAATATCAGTACCAAACGGTGTCCAATCGCGACGAAACTTTTTGGAGATTTTTTTTGGACCAGAAGACACCCAATGGGCCAAAGAAGTGCCAGAGAGGTGGGCCGTGGAGACCACAACCCACCAGGGTGCGCCCTGATGGGTTGTGCCCTCCTCGGGGCCCCTCTCCACCGCCTCTGATGCCTATAAATTCCCAAATATTCCAGAAACCCTAGGGGAGTCGACGAAAAACACATCCAACCGCCGCAAGTTCCAGAACCTCGAGATCCAATCTAACACAATCATGGAGGGGTTGATCATCCCCATTGGTGCCTCTCCGATGATGCGTTAGTAGTCCACCATAGACCTACGGGTCCATAGGCATTAGCTAGATGGCTTCCTCTCTCTCTTTTGATTCTCAATACAATGGTCTCTTGGGGATCTATTTGATGTAAACTTTTGCGGTGTGTTTGTTGGGATCCGATGAATTTTGAGTTCATGATCAGTTTCTATCCATGAATATTATTTGAGTCTTCTTTGATCTCTTATATGCATGATTACTTATAGCCTCGTGTTTCTTATTCGAACATTTGGTTTAGTTAGGCCAACTAGATCGATTTTTCTTGCCATGGGAAGAGGTTCTTTGTGATGGGTTCGATCTTGCGGTGTCCTCTCCCAGTGACAGAAGGGCAGCGAGGCACACATGTATCGTTGCTATTAAGGATAACAAGATGGGGTCTATTCCTACATGAATAGAACTTATCTACATCATGTCATCGTTCTTATTGCATTACTCCGTTTTTCCATGAACTTAATACACTAGATGCATGCTGGATAATGGTTGATGTGTGGAGTAATAGTAGTAGATGCAGGCAAGAGTCGGTCTACTTATCTTGGACGTGATACTTATATAATGATCATCGCCTTAGATATCGTCATGATTATTTGATCTTCTATCAATTGCCCAACAGTAATTTGTTCACCCACCGTGTGCTATACTCATGAGAGAAGCCACTAGTGAAACCTACGGCCCCGGGGTCTACTTTTCCAACATATTGCTTTCCAATCTATCTTTTTGCCGCTTTTGTTTTCAGATCTATTATTCCAAAAACCCAAAAATATATTGCTGTACTTTTTATTAGCTCTTTTTATTTTGTGTTCTTGAGAGATCTATCTCTCCAATCTATCACTACCTAATCTATCTTTTTACCGTAGAGAGGTTGACAACCTCTCTTTCGCGTTGGGTTGCAAGTATTTGTTCTTTGTGTGCAGGTGTTGTTTATTAGGTGGTGGTGACCCTCCTACAGGTTAGATACCTTGGTTTCATTGTGCTGCATCATCCCTTCCTCTTTGGGGAAATACCGACGCAGTCTCATGCCACGTCAAAGGAATTTCTGGCGCCATTGCCGGGGAGGAAGCGGTCTCTTCTACATGCCAATCTCTGGCACCGAGGAGACATCATCATCATCTACCAGGTTCCTAATCACAAATCTCATCTCCTTGCAATTACATTATTTTCCATTTGCCTCTCGTCTTCCTCTCCCCCACTTCACCAATTTGCCGTTTTATTCGCCCTCTTTTCCGTTTGCCTTTTTCTCGTCAGATCTCTTGTTTGCCTACCTTGTCTTTATGGCTAGTTCTTCCTCTATTGCGTGTACCCCCGAGAATGAAGCTCTTAATTTTAAGGAAAGGGGAGGGAAGAACCTAAAAGATGCTTGGTATAGTATTTGCAATGCTCATAATAGATCTATCCATAAGCAATCTACCGTTGTTCTTCTGCGCAGTTTTTATGTGGGCATCACCACTTGGTATAGATTCGTCCTTCATACGATTACCGGTGGGAATTTCTTGATGTGTCCATATTTGGATGCTTTTAATGCCATGGGAAGTTTAGTGGGATCACCATCTCTTACGATCAATGAAACAACTTTAACTCTTGAACATGTTATGGAGAGGCTAGATGCTATTGAAAAGAAGATGATTACCAAAGAACATCTTGAAAATTTGGGTAAGAAAATGCATAATCTTGCTAATAAAATTGGGTCAAAAGCGGAGACGCCTTTAAATTTTTAAAGGAAAAAGAGACCGTAGTTAACGAAAGGATAGAAGAGAGTCCTTACCGGATTGACAAATTGGAAGAATTTTTTAGTAACTTGGGTTCGGCTTTTTCTTCTGTCAAAACTAATGAAAACACTCTCATAAAAATTGGAAAACCCACGCAAGTCACTAAGAACAAAGTTGCTACACCTAGTGGTCACAAGGGAGATCTCAAAATGATTAGTATTCATCCCGACTTTGTTGAAATAGTAAGAGACCCTATTTACAAGAATGAATTTTTCGGTCTTTTTCCTAGAAGTGTTGTCATTGAAAGTATGCATGCTAAATTCTTGAAGAAATCTAGTTGTATGATTGAAGAGTTGAAAACCAAAGATGACAATACTTGAAACTATGCGTTATGCCTAGCTAGGGGCGTAAAACGATAGCGCTTGTTCGGAGGCAACCCAATGAATAAATTTATTTTTGTCTTTTCCTTTCTGTTTTTGAGTGTTGACACAATTATGTCTCTGTTATGATTGTGTTTTTATGTTTTATTTAGTGCTTGTGCCATGTAGAGCCTTTAGGATGATTCATAAGATGAGTAGAAACAATGCTGAATCTGAAACTGAAACTTTGCCTCTAGTGTTGGAATTTTATTTTTTTACTGGAGCATGATATTGAGTTGAAATTTTAACACAGTGTTGCGATACAAATTCTTTACGTTGTACTAATTTTTCAGAATTTGTAGAGTTACAGAAGTATGGTTAGAGTACAGATTATTACAGACTGTTCTGTTTAAGACAGGTTCTGTTTTCGTTGCATTGTGTGCTTGTTTTGATGAATCTATGGGTTGTATTGAAGGGTATGAGCCATGGTGAAGTTAAAATACAATAGGTATAATGCAATAGTAAAATATGAATGGGTTTGCAACAGTACCTGTTGGTGCACTAGGACAGGGGTATCCAGTGCCCCTGACTTATGCACAGGCAGTAGTAGCAAAAAACCCGTTGGGAAAAGCTACCACACCACGAAGCAAACATTCAAGAACCAGCCCCCGGGAGCAAACGACCTGCAGAAGGCCAAGCAAACACCGGCAAGACCAACACAACGGCCCAGGAGGGGCCCAAAGCGCGCCAGCCACATCTCCGGAGCCTGCCGGGGACCGAGGCGCGCACATCTTCGGAAGACCCGACAAGCCCTCCCCCGGCAGGCACGAGCTGACCAGCCACTGCTCCACCGCATCATGACGCCAGTCACTTATCGATGCGGTGTCAAGCCCTCAAGTGACTAAGTGGCTCTCGCTAAGCACGTGGCGACACACCGGAAGGCAGATTACACCCAGTTGACACCCGTCCAGCAGTGTGTCAAGACCTTAAGCAGGGGCTAGCTAGGCGGTGGCAAGAGCTTGCCGGGGATGCACACCCGAGCGCCACCTAGTCTAGCAATCATGGTATTTTGTCCTAAATGCCAGAGTTAGGTATGATAGCTCTGTTAGCTATCTAATCGATAGATAATGACTGTTTTGCCATTGCGGTTGCCCCTTGCACTATAAAAGGAGGCCCAAGGCAACCTAGCTCAAGATTCGGACCTTTGGACACTTGTACTCACGTAGTAGCTCTCCCTGATGGCAGCCCTTGCCGGGATTGAGCGCTGCGTGTTCTTCGTGTACCTACGATCAATCCACCAAAAGCAGAAGTAGGGTTTTACGCTTCACAGCGGCCCGAACCTGGGTAAAAATGCCAGCGTCCCGATCGTCGCGCTGCCTCACGCTCTCCGCTCTTTGTGCAACATGAACCCCCCCCTTACCGAACCACAAAGGGGCCTCTGGTCCCATAGGTGATCGTGTGCATCCATGCCCCGACATCTTTGGCACGCCAGGTAGGGGGCGTGCATCATTTGCGCGAACCGGAGTTCGTGAACGGCGAGTCGATCTTCATCATCATCTTCTTCATCCATGGCTCCCAAGAAGAAGCCCGACGCGACCACGCATCCCTCCACTTCAAAGGCTCCCTCGTATGCAGCCGTAGACGCTGTGGGCGCTGCGGCGGCTACGAATGAGGTGGGTGTCGTGGGCGACATGGCTGGCGCAGGCGGCGCCACCGTCGTGTCCCCCGCGGCCGAGGTTGGAACGGGGAATGCCGGAGAGGAGCAACAACAACAACATCCTGGCGAGCATGCTCTTGGTGCCGTGGGTGGAAGAAACGGCCAATCACCGCCTCCCCGCCGCGCGGATGGCCGTGGTCCTCACGGCGGCCCACAATCCGGAGCGAGCCACGACCCCCCGTCCGCGCCCACCACCAACGCGGCTACTGGACGCACGCCTCGTCCAGAACAAGACGGAGCGCCGAGCGGAGCCGCGAACCCACAGACTCGGCCTCCCCCACGTCAGACCGCCCCGGCGAGCGGCGCACGGCATCAAGAACACGGCGGCGCCCCTCTTGGTTCCACCAGGAGCTGGGCAACATCGCGGTCCGCCTCTTTCGCCATGCCGGACACGACGTCGGAAGCAATGGCGCGAGCCCAGCTTCTACTTAACTTCCCGCCGGCGGCTGACAAGATGGATGAGTGGAGAGCTACCATCCAAAGCTTGATATCCTTCGTCGAAGCCAACAAACCTCCGCATGCAGAGCCATCGCGACACGCGCGTACGGCTACGGTGGCCCGGGCCGGCGATCGCGTCGAGGGGGCCACACCAACAGTGTAGTCCCCTCCACGACAGCAAACCCAGGAGCAGCCGCGACAAGCTTCACATGCTGATGAGTTCGGCGAAGCATCCATGGCCTCGTCCGGCCCACGCGATCGACGGGACCAGCGACGTATCCTGGAGGATCGGCGGAAAGAAGACGCGCGCGTCACCATCGAGTGGCGTCGAGAAGCACACCGTCGGTCTGACAGGCGCAATGGCCAAGGCGCTGGCAACCCCGCGCCCAATGCTGGCGGGTACCTGTCTTATGAGGTGGGGTGCCCTGCCTTCACTCGCGAGCTGCGGTAGGTCCGCTGGCCATTGGCCCGAGCTTTCAAACCAGAGCTGACGGAGAAGTATGATGGAAAGCTAAACCCGGCGGAGTTCTTGGGCATCTACACGATAGCTGTTCAGGCTGCCGGAGGAAGGGATGAGAAGGTGCTCGCCAACTATTTCCCTTTGGCACTCAAGCCAAATGTGAGATCGTGGCTGATGCACCTGTCGGAAAACTCCATCTCATCATGGGCTGATCTGTGCAATGAATTCGTCGGTGCCTTCACAGGTGGCCATCAGGAGCCAGGACAGCCCAGCGATCTGCAAGTCCTGCCGCAAAAAGAAGGAGAGACCTTGCGGAAGTACATTCAGAGATTCAGTCGAGTGCACCGCAACATCCCAGAAATACACCCCGCTGCCGTGATTGCCGCGTTCCATTCAAACATGCGCAACGGAAGGATGCGGGCCATGATGAATGTGAAACTCCCCAAGACTGTCAATGAGCTATACACAATGGCGGACAAGTGTGCTCGTGCTAAGGAAGGAAGGCGACTCCTCGGAGAGGAGGCTGGTGTCGAAGTCGACTCAGACGATGACGACGACGCCCCTGGCTCGAAGTGGAGGAACCGAAAGCGTAACAAGAAGCGCAAGGGAAAAGCAGTGTTGTCTTTGGAGAGCTCTGGTAATCTCGCTGCCAGCAAGAAGGCCATGGCCGAGACCCCCGGCGAGGAAGGTTCCGCGTGTACTGATTGCCGGGAGGCCGCAGCAGCAGAGAAAACTGGGAACTCCTATGGACCGTACTACAAAATCCACCACACCAAGGGCCATGATCTCCAAGAGTGCCGCCAAGTTGAGCAGCTTGTCCAGAAGCAGAAGGCGGAGTACAAGAAGCGAGACAAAGAGAAGGGCCAAGACGCTGCTGTCGGGAAGGGCCGTGGCGTCAGAGGAGGCCGCCACGGCAAGGCTCCGCATCAGAAGGAAAGGCTAGCCAGAGGCCGTGAGAAGAAAGAAACATAGGATATGAGTGAGGATGAGGATGATGAGGATGATTCCAGTGATCGAGAATTCCATAGAGCAACCGAAGCCACGTGTGTTGACGGGGGCGCATCTTTGCACTCGTCTCACCGGCGGCTCAAACAATGGGCACGTGAGGTCAACGTTGTGGAATCGGCTGCAGAATCCAAAAGGCCACTTGGATGGTCATGCACGCCTATCATCTTCGATGAGGAGGACCATCCTGATCACACCACTGCGGTCGGATGTTTGCCATTGTTGGTTTCTCCAACAATCCGCAACCTCAAGGTCACCAAGAAGTTAGTTGACGGCGGGGCAGGATTGAGCTTGATCTATCCAAAGTTGGTCGAGAGGCTGCAAATCCCTGACGGAGAGCTCAAGGCTACGGGTACTTTCCAAGGAGTCAACCCCGGCAGGAGCCGACCTAAGGGAAATATCACTTTACCTGTGACGTTTGGCGGGTAGTTAAACTACCGAATCGAGAAGGTGGTGTTCGATGTAGTTGAGCTTCCCCTGCCTTACAACGGAATTCTTGGTCGCCCGGCCCTGGCAAAGTTCATGGCAGCATCCCACTATGCTTACAACACTTTGAAGATGCCAGGACCCATTGGAATCATCTCTATCCCGTCCGATAAAAAGGATGCAGTCATATGCGTGGATAAGACATATCGAGACGCGGTAGCAGCTGAGGTCGCGGAAGCGCCAGCTCCCGCCAAGGAGTCAAGGAAAGAAAGGAAGTCTAGCAGAGGCACCGGCAAGGACTCCGGGAAGCGCGCCTCTTTGGAGTGCGCTGCACCCATCGAGGACCTGCCGGAGAGTTCCATTAGCAAGAAAGCCAAGGTCACCTATCCTGAGATGAAGAAGATCCCAACGTGGCAGGACGGCGTTGGTGGCACATTCACCATCAGCGCCACACTCAATGACAAATAGGAAAGCGCGCTCGTTGCCTTCCTGCGGGCGAATGTTGATGTGTTTGCTTGGCAACCATCTGACATCCCTGGTGTTCCCAGGGAGGTAATCGAGCACCACCTTGTTGTCTGCCCTCACGCCAGGCCCGTCAAGCAAAAGGTTAGGAAGCAAGCTTTGGAGCGGCAACAGTTTATCGCAGAAGAGATCAAGAAACTTGAAGCAGCTGGTTTGGTCAGAGGGGTGTTGCACCCAACTTGGCTAGCCAACCCGGTAGTGGTGCGCAAGGCAAATGGGAAATGGAGGCTCTGCATAGATTTCACTGACCTGAACAAAGCATGCCCGAAGGACCCTTTCCACTTGCCTCGCATTGACCAGATTGTTGATTCCACCTCTGGGTGCGACTTGCTTTCCTTATTGGACGGTTACTCCGGGTACCACTAGATTTTCATGGCTAAGGAATATGAGGAAAAGACCGCGTTCATAACTCCGTGCGGTACGTACTGCTTTGTACGGATGCCCTTCGGGTTAAAGAGCGCTGGTTCTACCTTTGCCAGAGCCGTGCAGACTGGATTTGGACCGCAGTTGCACAGGAATGTAGAAGCCTACATGGATGATATAGTTGTCAAGACCAAGGATGAAGCAACTCTCATACAAGACTTGGAAGAGACTTTTGCAAACCTGCGCAAGATCAATTTGAAGCTCAACCCTGAAAAGTGTGTATTTGGCGTTCCATCCGGCTAGCTACTTGGGTTCTTTGTGTCTCAGCGGGGAATAGAAGCAAATCCTGACAAGATCAAGGCAATTGAGCAGATACAGGCACCCAAGACCATCAAAGACATCAGACCTTGGACCGGATGCGTTGCCGCGCTAAGTAGGTTCATCTCGAAACCCGTCGAACGCGCCCTACCGTTCTTCAAGATCCTGAAGAAGGCAGGCCCGGTAAAGTGGACCCTGGAAGCAGAAGCAGCGCTGCAAGATCTGAAAACTTACCTTTCTTCCGCTCCCACCTTGGTCGTTCCTAAACTACAAGAACCGTTGCTGCTATACTTAGCGGCGACGAATCAAGTGGTTAGTGTAGCGCTGGTGGCGCAGCGAGAAGTAGATGAGGACGCAGTGTAACACCCCAAAATTTTTTATTTTTATTTGGCAAATATTTTTATTCCTTTGACATGGAATCTTTAAAACTTTTGATTTGATTTCCTATTTCAACCCAAAGGATGAAAATTTCTTATAACACTTTTGACCAACTTTGGTTCTGACCTCCAAGGATTTCTGTTGGAGTTCCTTCTCTACAAAAATATTTAATTTGGCTGATTCTCAAATTTTTGGTGATAATATCTTTGGAGATTTATTTCTAAAAACATTACTTTGGTAATCTTATTCACCCTTGACTTGCTCTATATTTCAAAATCCCCTCTCTAATATTTTCCTCTCTGACCCAAGGATTACAACCCAACTTTTCTCAAAAGACCCAACCAGGATTTTTTTTATTCTAATAGCACAAAAACTATTTCTGTATTTTATTTTGAGGTCTCAAGGTTTACAAAGGAAGTACAAGATTCCTTTTGATTTTGACCTCAAATAAATTTCCACTAGTACTCCTTAGGACCCACAACTCAATTATGCAAAAACTTTCTGGTCCATAGTTCAAAAATTTTAAACCACGGTCAAAAGAAATTTGGACCAGAAATCTATTCCTTGCTGGTTACTTCTCCTACCTTGTTTCAAAAATTCTGCAAAAATTCAGAGGACCCCTAGTAGCCCCAATGGATAAGCCCTCCAAGTTTCAGCCCAAAATAAATTCATTTGAGCCCTCTGGCAATCAGTCGAACACCTGGCGCGCGATGTAGCAAATTCAGTTTCAGACTTTTTCAGAATCGTCAGAGATCTTCGTCAATCTCTGCAGTGACCAATGTGGCAGCTTGCTCACTATGGCTAGCTCTTATCCAAGGCGCCGCACGGTCGGTTGGCCGCTTGTGGGCGTCGGTGATGAGCTGGCTCGCCGGCCCCGACCCCTCCCGCGGCGACAGGGCCGTCTGCTGCCGTCGCCAGAAGCCTCCTCTGCAGAACGCCATTCCCCAGCGCCGCCCAAACCACCAGGAGCCTCCGCGTGGCCGTCCCCCACTCCTGCGCGCGCTGCAGAGCCGTCGGCGTGGCCTGGACAGCGCAGGGCGTGCTCTCTGCCGCCGCCGTGGCCGCGGACCTCCGTTCCGTCGAGAGGCGAGCCCCCTGCAGAACCAGCGTAGGTTAGAGTTTAAATGGAGCGTATGTGGACATAGAAACCTGCCCCGCAGCCGTAACCCCCTGCCAAGCTCGCCGTTCGCCGTGATCGGCACCGGAGATCACTCCGTCACAGCAACCACCTCGGAATCGCCTATAAATAGGAGCCCCGAGCCACCTAGCAGTCCAGAACCACTCCACCACTCCCCCTAGCCGCGCTTTACTCATCAAAGGACCTCGGGGAGGTCTTCTTCCCCGACTCCGGCCGCCTCGATCCGCTTCGGGCCCCGGTGAAATTCTCCCTGGTGAGTGAGCCCCCGCGCCCCTAGTCTTGTCATTAGCCCTCTAGTGCACCCATGGGCCTAACCCCCGCTCCAATTTGATGTTAGATCCTCCCTACGATGAGATCCATCACCACCCGACGCCACCGTCCGCCGGACTGGAAGCTGCCGTCGACGTGGTGCTCTTCGGCGACCCCTTCCACCTCCCACCGATGCAGGATAGTGCGGTGAGTGTGTCTGTGCCTTTGGTTGCCCTTGCCTCGCCGTGGATCGTCGCCGGCGACCACCGCAGCCTCTGTCGCCGGTGGCCTTTTTAAACCTGATGGGTGGGACCCCCTCGTCAGGGTTCTATTCTTTTCCGAAACGTTTTCTGAAAGCGCCCTGCTGCAGAGTACGTTTTCCCTTCGGGCTGGCGTATTCTTTTCAAAAGCGTTTTCTGTTTTCTCTGTCTACCCCCTAGAGAACTTTCTGGTTATCACAGATAGGTCCCTGGACTTATTTTCTTTATATCTTTTGAACAGAAAATGATTTTGAGTTGATTCTTTTTCTGTCACCCTTATTTTTCAGTCTAGTTTTTTTATATATTCAAAAATATTTTTAGACAATTTTTATACGCGCATGGTATTTACGTTAGTATTCTAATATTTGTATGACATAGATACCGAAGGAGGAGACGGTGCCATCAAGTTCGCCGAGCTAGACTCCGACTACGTTGATCCAGGAAAGCATGTTTGAACCTTTGATATGATGAGTGTTTTTCATGTTTGCTTGAATTGTTATTCTCATGGCATGTTTATATAAGCATATGATGAATGTTATATTTCATGCATGATAAGTTGCAAGTGAGCTAAAAACTTGATGTGATCATGAATGATTGGACAACCTAGTCATGTGGTGACATGATAGGTTGTATGCTGGTATTGTTGGAGCATGCCGGTATTATCAAAGAAACTGTTTAACTCCAGTGTTGACATAGATCGAGTCTTGTCCCCGTTCGCCTTATTTTCATGCTGCCACATGTTTTCTGCAAAGAATACGGTTTAGTAAGTTGCAAACCTCTTTCCATGTACACACCAAATAGAGGGGCCGTGATGAGGGTTCCATGGCCCTGGATTAAAGCCCGTCATCCGGTCAGGGGGCATGGGTGTTTCCGGTTGGGACCGAGAGGGGGGCACCCCTTAGTAGCGCGCGATATAAATTTGATCCCATGCTATTCGAGGTGTTGGCCTCCCCGTCTTAAAGTTTTTCTTGAACGTTGCCTAGGGTGATACCTGGCATCGGGATGTGAAATGGGCGTGTACTAGTTAGGTGTGTTTTCTTCTAAAATACCGTAGACGGAACTAGTCCTTCGGGATTACTGAAATCCGTTGGATGTGGGTAAAGAGTACAACCTCTGCAGAGTCAAAACTATTCGAATAGCCGTGTCCACGGTTAAGGACGTTGGTTGACAGGTCAAGTGTCGGTCTCAGTGTCAGTCTCTGGAGAACTAATATGTTAAATGACAGAAGTGAACTTGGCTGAATATTATTTCCATGAATGGACTAACCAGGTTATTACTGTGAAGTGCCGAGTATTCCTTGGGATGGTGCTACCTCCTGGATACTCGTATTTGAATGTGAAATATAAGCCCTTTACGTGATGTCGCTCAGACGTCCGACTGTGGCATTCTTGTTGTTTACTTTCATTATAAGCCCTTTATGTGATGTCGCTCAGACGTCCGACTGTGGCATTTCTTGTTATTTATTTACGGTACAAGCCCTTTACGTGATGTCTCTCAGACGTCCGACTGTGGCATTCTTGTTATTTATTTTCAGTACAAGCCCTTTACGTGATGTCGCTCAGACGTCCGACTATGGCATTCTGTTGTTTACTTTCATTATAAGCCCTTTATGCGATGTCGCTCAGACGTCCGACTGTGGCACGTACTGTTATTTATTTCCAGTATAAGCCCTTTATGTGGTGTCGCCCTGACGCCCGACTGAGGCATGTTTATTTATTTCTACCTTTCGAGGCGTCGCTTCAGACACCCGATCGGTCTTCCTTTATTTTATTGGGATTTCGGGAGGACTACCGCCCGACTTCCTTTTTATTTATCTTGCCATGCAAATTTATTACCTGTGTGTGCATTACTAACCTGCTTGTGTGCATCATGTTTGCATTTGTTATATCTTATGTCCAAACTGTCTTGCAAGTACATTCAAAGTACTCACCTGGCTTGTTGATTTGGACAGATGTTGACGAAGGCGATCTTATGGATGAAGAGTACGATAGCGAGTCTGATGCCTAGAGGAGTCCCAGTCAGTCCCTTGCGATCCTAGAGTCTGCCACTTGTATTATACACGCTTCTGCTACACAAATAAAATCGTCAAGCCTCACTCCGACGCTTGGCGAATTGTAAGATATTAGAGTCATGTCACCCACTCCACTGTGACATATCCACCACCACCATATATTGCGATTCAGTAGTACTGCCACCATTTCCATTGTGTCATATCCGCCTTTATGCTTAATATTTGCGTGCTTGGAATAAATTGTTGAGCAGCCTCAGCTCAACCCTGTATAATATTAAGTACTACTGGATTTCTGTACCAAGGATTTGTCTACCAGTACGAATTATTTTCTGTGCTCGTCTGACTGAAGGGGCGATTTTTCAATAATTATTTTATTGAAAAACCGGTCCTGACAACCTTGGTACCAGAGCCAGACTGACTGTAGGAAGCCCCTAGGTGCGATCGCTAACAAGTAATTAATCTAATTAATTTGTTTTAGCATCCTGCACATTGTTGCAATTTTTCTGTTAGTCATCATAAATTTATGATATGACTATCTGGATTTTTTGTCTACTTTTGTAGATGGTTGGCGGTGACTGTGAATCACAGGTGTTCGTCAATGTACCCGACGGGTTTTCCAAGCTCCTCGTCTCCATCGCCAAGATCGCGATTGGGCCATCAACTCGTCCAGAGTTTACACTCTACCAGCACAAGCTCAGCGACAGTGTGACTATGCACCAGGCCTCGGTGTAGTTCAAGGGAGGTCATGCTGAATCGCGCTGCTTCCGTTTTGTTGGGAGGGCCATGCCTATGGAGAGGCATGCTGTGCAGATGGCTTTCCGAGAGGCAATTGCTCGTCTCCGTGATGTTCTTCCTTCGATGAAGACTCGTCGCTACCGCTACCTCCCATGCCACGTTCCCTACACTTGTCATTATGCATTTGCTTGCGCTAGGGGAGAGAGAGATGAAGCCATTGAGATGCTTGTTGAGTATCTCAAGGCTCTTGAGGCAGATTTTGATAACCTCATGGACGACTTTGTGGCTGCTCGTATGGACTCAGTTCAGGTCTGTGTCCTCAACAGGAGGGAGCTTCTCCATACAGCACCACCATTGTCGTACATCTTGTCTGCAACATCATATTCACCTGCCGTCATGGCCACCGCACGCCGCCTACCTACCACTGAGGAGTTTGACCAAGTTATTGCTCCTACCCCAGTTAGAGCTGCACCACCTGCCGCACCCGCACCAGCTCCACAGCCCCGTACTCCTTGCCTAGAGCCTATTCTTGAGGAGGTTGAGTCTCCAACACCTCGTCTGGGACTTACCCTCGGCAGGCCGAGCGACGTCCTTACCATTTCAGACTGAGTACGCCAAGCAGCAGTGTGACGAGGCAGCATGTGATATATGTTTATATGTACATATAGGCTTGGTGAGAAGTAGTCTGTGTGCGCATCATGTAGGAGTTCGGAGAAGTGCACTAGCGTAAATAACATGTCAGGAATGTGTACGCGCATCCTGAGTGATGTATTGTATAATTATGGCTTGCCTGTAAGATATGTACCTTGCGGTCCCTCTCCGTACGCAATCAAATATTTTCATGAAAAATCTTGGAGTATTTAAATTTTTGCCTTTGCAATTTTTTTTATTTTTGCCACACAGATTTTTCTCATGTGTTTTGCAAAAATACCCCAGAGTGAAAAATGCATCATCCCTGGACTCGTTCCATGCCAAGTACACCAGAAGAAAATCATTGTACGCAGACATGCAACAATTACACACAGGGACAGTCAAGTCAGCAGTACAGTGAAGCAGGATTTTCTCAAGTATGTCGCCTTTATGAGCAAAGCCAGCAACAACATCAAGAGATGATGAATCATATTATCAATATGGGAAATCACCGCGAACCATACCAGCGGCGTTCCAAATTATCTGAACTACAGAAGACCCAGCCCACAAATTTCTCTCACACTGATCAGCCTCTAGAGGCAGATGATTGGCTACGCGACATTGAGAGGAAGCTAATTACTGCACAATGTTCAGATAATGAAAAAGTACTATATGCACCACATTACCTCACTGGAGCAGCTGCGTCATGGGGGGAAAATTTTCTACGCATGCACCCCAATGAAAACAACATCACCTGGGAAGAATTTAAGGAAAGTTTTCGTGGGGCGCACATTCCCAACAGTGTTATGAAAATCAAGAAGAGAGAATTTGAGGACCTCAAGCAGAAAAGCATGACAGTAACAGACTACCTGAGTCAGTTTACACAACTATCCCGCTATGCTAATGAAGAATATATGACTGAGAATAAAAAGATGGAAAACTTTCTGGACGGCCTTGCACCAGCACTTAAATGCCAACTGGTCGTTCACACCTTTCCAGACTTCAAGACACTTGTGGACAAGGCCATTGTATTGGAAAATGAGTGCCGTAGCTTGGATGACATTCGCAAGCGCAAGAGGGACAAGTCTGCTCATTCTCGCAACAACAAGTCCAAAAATGATTTTCAGAGAAATGGGGCGAATAAATCCTCAATTGCAGTCCCTCGCCCAAACAATAATTTTCATGCCAGGGATAAGGAATTTACATACCGCCCAGGCATTACTTGCTTCGCATGTGGAGAAGAAGGACACTATGCCAAGCAGTGCCCAAAGCCAAGAAACTCGGCTCCCAAGATAAAACAACAATGGGAATAATTCAGCTCCTAAGCTCAACAATTTCAACCCCAATAACAATCACAGGAAGGGTCACATAAACCATGTGGCCCAAGATGAAGCACAGAATGCCTCGGACATCGTACTCGGTACGTTCCCTGTCAACACAATTCCTGCCACGGTTTTGTTTGATTCTGGAGCTTCTCACTCGTTCATTTCCAAGAAATTTGCTTTGCAACATGATTTTCCGATTTCTCCTTTGAAAAATTCTATGACCATACAGTCCCCGGGAGTTAAGCATATCACTCAAAGTTACTGCCAAGGTGTGATTATCGAGATTAAAGGATTAAAGTTTTCGGCAAATCTCATTGTGTTGGAGCACAATGGACTGGATGTTATTCTCGGAATGGATTGGTTAACAACCAACAAGGGTTTTATTGACTGTTTCAATTGGACTGTGACTCTCACTCATCACCATGGGAAGTGCTACTTCTTGAGCTTGCGGTGGTTTTCCCTTGAAGAGGAAAGGCTGATGCAGCAAAGTAGATAAGTATTTCCCTCAGTTGTTTAGAACCAAGGTATCAATCTAGTAGGAGGTACAAGCAAGGCCCCAATCTATGCACCTACACAAACAATCAAACACTTGCACCCTACGCTATAAAGGGGTTGTTAATCCCTTCAAGGTTACTTGCAAGGATGAGATCTGATAGAGATAGATATAAAATATTACTAAAAGTAAAACTAAAATAAAAGTAAATAAAATTGCAGCAAAGTATTTTTGGTATTTTTGGTTTATAGATCTGAAAATATAATATGGAAATAGACCCGGGGGCCATAGGTTTCACTAGAGGCTTCTCTCTTGAAGGAAAATAATACGGTGGGTGAACAAATTACTGTCGAGCAATTGATAGAAAAGCGCATAGTTATGACGATATCCAAGGCAATGATTATGCATATAGGCATCACGTCCGTATCAAGTAGACCGAAATGATTCTGCATCTACTACTATTACTCCACACATCGACCGACTCCTGTCTGCATCTAGAGTATTAAGTTCATGAAGAACAGAGTAACGCATTAGGTAAGATGACATGATGTAGAGGGATAAACTCAAGCAATATGATGAAAACCCCATATTTTTATCCTTGATGGCAACAATACAAATAAGTGCCTCGCTACCCCTACTTTGTCACTGGGTGAGGACACCGCAAGATTGAACCCAAAACTAAACACTTCTCCCATTACAAGAATTACCAATCTAGTTGGCCAAACCAAACCAATAACTTGAAGAGACTTGCAAAGATATGAAATTATGCATATAAGAATACAGAGAAGATTCAAATAATATTCATAGATAATCTGATCATAAATCCACAATTCATCGGATCTCGACAAACACACCGCAAAAGAGTATTACATCGGATAGATCTCCATGAAGATCATGGAGAACATGGTATTGAAGATCATAGAGAGAGAAGAAGCCATCTAGCTACTAGCTATGGACCCGAAGGTCTGAGGTGAACTACTCACGCATCATCGGAAGGGCAATGGTGTTGATGTAGATGCCCTCCGTGATCGAATCCCCCTCTGGCAGATTACCGGAAAAGGCCCCAAGATGGGATCTCACGGGAACAGAGGCTTGCGGCAGCGGAAAAGTATTATCGTGGCTCTCTCTAGTATTGGGGGAATATTTCTAAATTTATAGGCGAAGAATTAGTGTTGGAGGAGCTACGGGGGGCCCACAAGCCAGGGGGGCGCCCCCCAGGGCGCGCCCTGGTGGCTTGTGGCCCACCCGTAGGTCTTCTGGCCTCTTCTCCAAGTCTCCTGGGTTCCTTCTGGTCCAAGAAAAATCATCGTAGAATTTTATTCCGTTTGGACTCCGTTTGATTCCTTTTCTGCAATACTCAAAAACAAGGAAAAAAATAGAAACTGGCACTGGGCACTAGGTTAATTGGTTAGTCCCAAAAATAATATAAAATAGCATATTAATGCATATAAAACATCCAAAACAGATAATATAATAGCATGGAACAATCAAAAATTATAGATACATTGGAGACGTATCCAGCATCCCCAAGCTTAATTCCTGCTCGTCCTCGAGTAGGTAAATGACAAAAACAGAATTTTTGATGTGGAATGCTACCTAACATATTTATCCATGTAATATTCTTTATTGTGGTATGAATGTTCAGATCCATAAGATTCAAAACAAAATTTTAATATTAACATAAAAGCAATAATACTTCAAGCATACTAACAAAGCAATCGTGTCTTTTAAAAATAACATGGCCAAAGAAAGTTATCCCTACAAAATCATAAGGTCTGGCTATGCTCCATCTTCCCCACATAAAGTATTTAAATCATGCACAACCCCGATGACAAGTCAAGCAATTGTTTCACACTTTTTATGTTCTCAAACCTTTTCAACTTTCACGCAATACATGAGCGTGAGCCATGTATATAACACTATAGGTGGAATAGAATATGGTGGAGGTTGTGAGGAAAAGGAGAAGATAGTCTCACATCAACTAGGCGTATCAACGGGCTATGGAGATGCCCATCAATAGATATCAATGTGAGTGAGTAGGGATTGCCATGCAACGGATGCACTAGAGCTATAAGTGTATGAAAGCTCAAAAAGAAACTAAGTGGGTGTGCATCCAACTCGCTTGCTCACGAAGACCTAGGGCAATTTGAGGAACCCCATCATTGGAATATACAAGCCAAGTTATATAATGAAAAATTCCCACTAGTATATGAAAGTGACAAAATAGGAGACTCTCTATCATGAAGATCATGGTGCTACTTTGAAGCACAAGTGTGGAAAAAGATAGTAACATTGTCCCTTCTCTCTTTTCTCTCATTTTTTTGGTGGGCATCTTTGGCCTCTTTTTTTTATTTGGGCTTCATTGGCCTCTTTTATTATTTGTAAAGTCCGGATACTCATCCCAACTTGTGAGGGAATCATAGCTTCCATCATCCTTTCCTCTCATGGGACAATGCTCTAATAATGATGATCATCACACTTTTATTTACTTACAACTCAAGAATTACAACTCGATACTTAGAACAAAATATCACTCTATATGAATGCCTCCGGCGGTGTACCGGGATGTGCAACGATCTAGCATAGAAAATGACATCAAAAAACGGACAAGCCATGAAAACATCATGCTAGCTATCTTACGATCATGCAAAGCAATATGAAAATGATGGTGTGTGTCATAATAAACGGAACGGTGGAAGTTGCATGGCAATATATCTTGGAATGGCTATGGAAATGCCATAATAGGTAGGTATGGTGGCTGTTTTGAGGAAGGGTGTATGGTGGGTTTAATGCACCGGCGAAAGTTGCGCGGTACTAGAGAGGCTAGCAATGGTGGAAGGGTGAGAGTGCGTATAATCCATGGACTCACATTAGTCATAAAGAACTCACATACTTATTGCCAAAGTCTATTAGTTATCAAAGAAAAGTATTAGATGCATGCTCCTAGGGGAGAGGTTGGTAGGAGTTAACCATCGCGTGCTCCCGACCCTCACACAAAGGATGACAATCAATAAACAAATCATGCTCCGACTTCGTTACATAACGGTTCACCATACGTGCATGCTATGGTAATCACAAACTTTTAAAACAAGTATTTATTCCAATCCACAATTACTCACTAGCATGACTCTAATATCACCATCTTTATATCTCAAAACTATATGCAAGGAATCAAACTTCTCATAGTATTCAATGCACTTTATATGAAAGTTTTTATTATATCCCTCTTGGATGCCCATTATATTAGGACTAAATTCATAACCTAAACCAATTACCATGCTGTTTAAAGACTCTCAAAATAATATAAGTGAGGTACGAGAGTTCAATTATTTCTATAAAATAAAACACCACTGTGCTCTAAAAAGATATGAGTGAAGCACTAGAGCAAAATTGCCTAGCTCAAAAGATATAAGTGAAGCACATAGAGTATTCTAATAAATTCACGACTCATGCGTGTCCCTCTCAAAATATGTGTGCAGCAAGGATGATTGTGGCAAACTAAAAAGCAAAGACTCATATCATACAAGACGCTCCAAGTAAAACACATATCATGTGGTGAATAAAAATATAGCCTCAAGTAAATTTACCGATGGATTCAAGACAAAAGAGGGGATGCCTTCCGGGGCATCCCCAAGCTTAGGATCTTTGGTATCCTTGAATATTCCTTGGGGTGCCCTGGGCATCCCCAAGCTTAGGCTCTTGCCACTCCTTATTCCATAGTCCATCAAATCTTTACCCAAAACTTGAAAACTTCACAACACAAAACTCAACAGAAAACTCGTGAGATCCGTTAGTATAAGAAAAATAAATCACCACTTTAGGTACTGTTGTGAACTCATTATTTATTTATATTGGTGTAATATCTACTGTATTCCAACTTCTCCATGGTTCATACCCGCGGATACAACACATAGATACATCAAAATAAGCAAACAACACAAACAAAACAGAATCTGTCAAAAACAGAACAGTCTGTAGCAATCTGTAAACTTCGAATACTTCTGTAACTCCAAAAATTCTGAAAAATTAGGAAAATCTGGGAAATTTGTATATAAATCTTGTGTAAAAATTTCATACTCATTCAATGCTCTGGTGAATTTATAAAATTCCTGGACTGAGCGCAAAAGTTTCTGCTTTTCAGCAAGATCAAATCAACAATCACCGTAGACCATCCCAAAGGTCTTACTTGGCTCAAACACTAATTAAAACACTCAAACACAATTACTACAGAGGTAATAATGTGCAAATCACTCAATAACAGAAACAAAAACATAAAATAAAATTGGGTTGCCTCCCAACAAGAGCTATTGTTTAACGCCCCTAGCTAGGCATAACGCAATAGATCTAGGTATTGTCATCTTTGGTATGCAATCCATTCTCAATCATATCTTCCAAAACCCTTTTTAGCAAATCCTTTATTTATTTTCTTTCCTTTCTAATAGGAGAACTTAGTTCATGAAAAGGAGTTTGATTAGTAACTTTGACATTCATAAACTCATAATCTGGATCATCACCATAAATATCATCATATAAAACGCGTATCTCATTTTTAATGGGTTCCCTGATTTTTTCTTCTAACCAATCATCATTGAATCCTACATAAATGCCCCTAGTGATCCAATCAAATTCATCATAGGTTTCAAGGTAAATGGTTTGGGTAATTTCGGAATAGGGAACTCTTCTTCTAAGATTACAAGGTAAGATTGATAATCCCTAGACTCAAAGCTACGCAAGGTTTCTTTATCGTGTAGGATTTCTTCAATCGGAGGATGTTCAATATCCTTTTTATAGAAAGCAAAAATTTCCCTAGCTTCTTGTATGATAAAATCAAATTCACGCATAAGTATGATAGTGGCAATCTTTTTAGCTGTAGGATGATTAATTTTGGGAAGTTCATAAAACACCTTTTTCAAAGCGGGATGAACGTGCACAAATTTTCTTTCCAATTTTTCAACGAGCATGACAATAGCATCCGCACAACAATTTGTGCTAAGAAGAATAGATCTCTTATTCATAGGCATTACTCCCGTACAATCAAAGAACTCTTGAATAACACTCTTCCCAATAATATTACCGTCTCCCACTTGAAAAGTTTAAGCTTTATAATTAGGAGGAGGTTCAGTTTCATGATCTAGAGAGCAAGATCCAACTTTTTTCTCAAGATTTATACTAGCAATACCCTCAAAATTTTCAATGATAACCTTCCCAGATTCAGACATGGTGGCAACGAATCGATCTAGCACACAAGCAAACAAAAAGCAAACGAAAAGGCGAACGGAAGAAGGGCGAATAAAAAGGCAAATCTTTTTGGTTTTTTCTGAAAATCGTTTTAGAAGTGGGGGAGAGGAAAACGAGAGGCAAATGGCAAATAATGTAAATGCAAGAGATGAGTTTGTGATGGGTACTTGGTAGGCTTGATGTAGATCTTTCGGACAACCACGCCAAAATTTGGCAAGTTGACGGGAGAGTTCTTGTCTTGACTTGCTATGTATCCTCCCAGGCAACGGCGCCAGAAATCCTTCTTGCTACTTCTTGAGCTTCCGTTGGTTTTCCCTTGAAGAGGAAAGGGTGATGCAGCAAAGTAGATAAGTATTTCCCTCAGTTGTTTAGAACCAAGGTATCAATCTAGTAGGAGGTACAAGCAAGGCCCCAATCTATGCACCTACACAAACAATCAAACACTTGCACCCTACGCTATAAAGGGGTTGCCAATCCCTTCAAGGTTACTTGCAAGGATGAGATCTGATAGAGATAGATATAAAAGATTACTAAAAGTAAAACTAAAATAAAAGTAAATAAAATTGCAGCAAAGTATTTTTGGTATTTTTGGTTTATAGATCTGAAAATATAATATGGAAAATAGACCCAGGGGCCATAGGTTTCACTAGAGGCTTCTCTCTTGAAGGAAAATAATACGGTGGGCGAACAAATTATTGTCGAGCAATTGATAGAAAATCGCATAGTTATGACGATATCCAAGGCAATGATTATGCATATAGGCATCACGTCCGTATCAAGTAGACCGAAACGATTCTGCATCTACTACTATTACTCCACACATCGACCGACTCCTGCCTGCATCTAGAGTATTAAGTTCATGAAGAACAGAGTAACGCATTAAGTAAGATGACATGATGTAGAGGGATAAACTCAAGCAATATGATGAAAACCCCATCTTTTTATCCTTGATGGCAACAATACAAATACGTGCCTCGCTACCCCTACTTTGTCACTGGGTGAGGACACCGCAAGATTGAACCCAAAACTAAACACTTCTCCCATTGCAAAAATTACCAATCTAGTTGGCCAAACCAAACCAATGACTCGAAGGGACTTGCAAAGATATGAAATCATGCATATAAGAATTCAGAGAAGATTAAAATAATATTCATAGATAATCTGATCATAAATCCACAATTCATCGGATCTCGACAAACACACCGCAAAAGAGTATTACATCGGATAGATCTCCATGAAGATCATGGAGAATATGGTATTGAAGATCATAGAGAGAGAAGAAGCCATCTAGCTACTAGCTATGGACCCGAAGGTCTGAGGTGAACTACTCACGCATCATCGGAAGGGCAATGGTGTTGATGTAGATGCCCTCCGTGATCGAATCCCCCTCCGGCAGATTACCGGAAAAGGCCCCAAGATGAGATCTCACGGGAACAGAGGCTTGCGGCGGCGGAAAAGTATTATCGTGGCTCTCTCTGGTATTGGGGGAATATTTCTGAATTTATAGGCGAAGAATTAGGGTTGGAGGAGCTACGGGGGGCCCACAAGCCAGGGGGGCGCCCCCCAGGGGCGCGCCCTAGTGGCTTGTGGCCCACCCGTAGGTCTTCTGGCCTCTTCTCCAAGTCTCTTGGGTTCCTTCTGGTCCAAGAAAAATCATCGTAGAATTTTATTCCGTTTGGAATCCGTTTGATATTCCTTTTCTGCAATACTCAAAAACAAGGAAAAAAACAGAAACTGGCACTGGGCACTAGGTTAATAGGTTAGTCCCAAAAATAATATAAAATAGCATATTAATGCATATAAAACATCCAAAACAGATAATATAATAGCATGGAACAATCAAAAATTATAGATACGGTTGAGATGTATCAGGAAGACAATAAGAATTTCAGCCATAGAAAGACCAGCCCCACCGCACGTAAGGCTGAACAAGGTGGATATTTCAGAATTAAGCAAAGTTCCAGTAGTGTGTGAATTTCCAGATGTATTTCCTGAAGAGCTACCAGGTATGCCTCCAGACCGGGAGATAGAGTTCATCATTGAACTAGCACCTGGCACCGCTCCCATTTACAAGAAACCATACAGGATGGCACCCTCTGAGCTGGTAGAATTAAAGAAGCAAATAAAAGAATTACTGGACAAGGGTTATATCAGACCCAACTCATCACCATGGGGTTCACCAGTATTATTTGCCAAGAAAAGAGATGGAACTCTGAGATTATGTGTGGACTATCGAGCTCTCAACATGGTCACCATTAAAAATAAATATCCGTTGCCACGAATAAATGATTTGTTTGACCAGCTCGCACAAGCCAAAGTGTTCTCAAATATTGATCTGAGGTCAGGATACCATCAATTAAAAATAAGGACCGAAGACATTCCTAAGACGGCATTCACCTCCAGATACAGATTATATGAATTTACAGTAATGCCGTTCGGACTGACAAATGCCCCCACATATTTTGTGCATCTCATAAACAAGGTGTTTATGAAATATATGGACAAATTTGTTGTGGTGTTCATTGATGATATTTTGGTATATTCCAAGACACCAGAAGAACATGCTCAACATCTCAGAATTGTACTGGGAGAATTAAGGAAACATCAATTGTACGCCAAATTCAGCAAATGTGAATTCTGGTTAAAACAAGTTGGTTTTCTAGGCCACGTACTAACCCAAGAAGGTGTTGCCGTGGACCCTGAAAAAGTCAAGGTTGTACTTGAGTGGAAACAACCAGCCAACGTAACTGATATCCGAAGTTTTCTAGGAATGGCTGGATATTATAGAAGATTTATTGAAGGATTTTCCACCATAGCAAAACCCATGACACAATTACTCAAGAAGGATAAGAAGTTTGTGTGGACTAAAGCCTGCGAGAAAAGTTTCCTAGAATTGAAGAACAAATTAACAACGGCACCAGTATTAATCATGCCGGACATACACAAAAAATTTGAAGTATATTGCGACGCATCCAGGAAGGGTCTTGGATGTGTACTGATGCAAGAAGGTAAAGTTGTCGCCTATGCTTCAAGACAGCTTCGACGACATGAAGAAAATTGTCCTACCCATGACTTGGAATTGGCAGCAGTAATTCACGAATTCAAGGAATGGCGGCACTTTCTACTTGGAAATCGTTGTGAAATATATACAGACCACAAAAGACTTAAATACATTTTCACACAGCCGGAACTCAATTTACTGCAACGACGCTGGTTGGAATTAGTGAAGGATTATGATGTTGGAATTCATTACCATCCAGGCAAGGCAAATGTCGTGGCAGATGCTCTCAGTCGAAACCCAAGCTCAGGCAACGGCAGTCTACAAATTTACGACCTGAATTCCAACTGGAGTTTGCCAAACTCAACATGGTCTTGGTCACGGAAGGCACCGTGGCAAATTTGTAAATCCAACCCACCTTGATGGAACAAATTAAAGAAGCTCAACACGGACATCCCAGCATCGAAGGGATAAAGAAGAAAGTAAGTATGGGCAAGGCCTCAGAATTTGTAGTTGACGACAAGGGAATATTATGGTACGAAGACAGGCTATGCGCACCAAATATAAAGGACCTCAAACATCAAATTTTGACCGAAGCCCACACCGCTCCATATTCAATCCATCCAGGTGGGACCAAGATGTACAAAGATATTCAAGAAAAAATTTGGTGGCACGGCATGATGAGAGATTTAGCCACATTTATCGCATGTTGTGAATCCTGCCAGCGCATTAAGGCCGAACATCAAAAACCAGCAGGACTATTACAGCCAAACAGGATACCTGAATGGAAGTGGGACAAGATAGGCATGGATTTTATTGTCGGACTACCTCGGTCAAGACAGGGAAATGATGCCATATGGGTCATCGCCGACAGGTTAACCAAAGCGGCACATTTTATTCCAGTAAAGACCACCCACTCCACCCAGAAGCTTGCCAGACTTTATCTCGCCCGCATTGTCTACTTGCATGGAGTTCCAAAGAATATAATATCAGACAGGGGTACTCAATTTGTCTCGAGATTTTGGGATCATCTACAACAAGCCTTGCGAACTCAGCTAGTATTCAGCACAGCGTACCATCCTCAGACTGGAGGACAGACTGAACGCGTGAACAAAATTCTTGAGGACATGCTAAGAGCATGTGTTCTCACCTATGGAACCAGTTGGGAAGAAAGCCTGCCATATGCCGAGTTCGCGTACAACAACAGTTACTAGCCCAGTCTACAAATGGCACCTTTCGAAGCCTTATATGGACGAAGATGTCGTACCCCGCTTAATTGGTCCGAGACAGGAGGTAGCCGTATATTCGGCCCAGACATGCTCAAGGAAGCCGAGGAAAAGGTTAAAATAATCAGAGATCGACTCAAGGCAGCCCAGAGTCCACAAAAGAGCTATTATGATCAAAAACACCGTGAAGTCAATTTTGAGCCAAATGAATATGTGTACCTCCGAGTATCCCCGATGAGAGGTCTGCAAAGATTTAAGGTCAAGGGAAAATTGGCACCACGATTTATTGGACCTTTCAGGATAATTGCACGAAGAGGCAGAGTGGCCTACCAGCTAGACCTACCCGCAGAACTGTCAGACGTCCATGACGTGTTCCACATCTCACAGTTAAGGAAATGTGTGAGCAACCCAGAGAAGCACGTATCTCATGAGAGCATTGATGTTCAACCAGACCTCACATACCGGGAACGTCCAATAAAAATACTGGAGGAGTCTGAAAGGAGGACCCGTCAGAATACAATCAAAATTTTCAAGGTTCAGTGGAGCAATCACACCGAGGATGAGGCAACATGGGAAAGAGAGGATTATCTTCGGGCAGAGTACCCACACCTATTTGAGGAACAACTAAAATCTCGGGGACGAGATTTTTCCTAAGGGAGTAGGTGTTGTAACACCCCAAAAAAATTTATTTTTATTTGGCAAATATTTTTATTCCTTTGAGATGGAATCTTTAAAACTTTTGATTTGATTTCCTATTTCAACCCAAAGGATGAAAATTTCTTATAAAACTTTTGACCAACTTTGGTTTTGACCTCCAAGGATTTCTGTTGGAGTTCCTTCCCTACAAAAATATTTACTTTGGCTTATTCTCAAATTTTTGGTGATAATATCTTTGGAGATTTATTTCTAAAAACATTACTTTGGTAATCTTATTCACCCTTGACTTGCTCTATATTTCAAAATCCCCTCTCTAATATTTTCCTCTCTGACCCAAGGATTACAACCCAACTTTTTCTCAAAAGACCCAACTAGGAAAATATTTTTTTATTCTAATAGCACAAAAACTATTTCTGTATTTTATTTTGAGGTCTCAAGGTTTACAAAGGAAGTACAAGATTCCTTTTGATTTTGACCTCAAATAAATTTCCACTAGTACTCCTTAGGACCCACAACTCAATTATGCAAAAACTTTCTGGTCCATAGTTCAAAATTTTTAAACCACATTCAAAAGAAATTTGGACCAGAAATCTATTCCTTGCTGGTTACCTCTCCTACCTTGTTTCAAAAATTCTGCAAAAATTCAGAGGACCCCTAGTTGCCCCAATGGATAAGCCCTCCAAGTTTCAGCCCAAAATAAATTCATTTGAGCCCTATGGCAATCAGTCGAACACCTGGCGTGCGCTGTAGCAAATTCAGTTTCAGACTTTTTCAGAATCGTCAGAGATCTTCGTCAATCTCTGCAGTGACCAATGTGGCAGCTTGCTCACTGTGGCTAGCTCTTATCCAAGGCGCCGCACGGTCGGTTGGCCGCTTGTGGGCGTCGGTGATGAGCTGGCTCGCCGGCCCCGACCCCACCCGCGGCGACAGGGGCGTCTGCTGCCATCGCCAGAAGCCTCCTCTGCAGAACGCCATTCCCCAGCGCCGCCCAAACCACCAGGAGCCTCCGCGTGGCCGTCCCCCACTCCTGCGCACGCTACAGAGCCGTCGGCGTGGCCTGGACAGCGCAGGGCGTGCTCTCTGCCGCCGCCGTGGCCGCGAACCTCCGTTCCGTCCAGAGGAGAGCCCCCTGCAGAACCAGCGTAGGTTAGAGTTTAGATGGAGCTTAGGTGGACGTAGAAACCTGCCCCGTAGCCGTAACCCCCTGCCAAGCTCGCCGTTCACGGTGATCGGCATCGGATATCACTCCGTCACGGCAACTGCCTCGGAACCGCCTATAAATAGGGGCCCCGAGCCACCTAGCAATCCAGAACCACTCCACCACTCCCCCTAGTCGCGCTTCACTCATCAGAGGACCTCGGGGAGGTCTTCTTCCCCGACTCCAGCCGCCTCGATCCGCTTCGGGCCCCAGTAAAATTCTCCCTGGTGAGTGATCCCCCGCGCCCCTAGTCTTGTCACTAGCCCTCTAGTGCACCCATGGCCCTAACCCCCACTCCAATTTGATGTTAGATCCTCCCTATGGTGAGATCCATCACCACCCGCCGCCGCCGTCCACCGGAGTGGAAGCTGCCATCGACGTGGTGCTCTTCGGCGACCCCTTCCACCTCCCACCGACACAGGATAGTGCGGTGAGTGTGTTTGTGCCTTTGGTTGGCCTTGCCTCGCCGTGGATCGTCGCCGGCGACCACCGCAGCCTCTGTCGCCAGTGGCCTTTTTAAACCTGACGGGTAGGACCCCCTCATCAGGGTTCTATTCTTTTCTGAAACGTTTTCTGAAAGCGCCCTGCTGCAGAGTACGTTTTCCCTTCGGGCTGGCGTATTCTTTTCAAAAGCGTTTTCTGTTTTCTCTGTCTACCCCCTGGAGAACTTTCTAGCTATCACAGATACGTCCCTGGACTTATTTTCTTTATATCTTTTAAACAGAAAATGATTTTGAGTTGATTCTTTTTCTGTCACCCTTATTTTTCAGTCTAGTTTTTTTTATATATTCAAAAATATTTTTAGACAAATTTTATACGCTCATGGTATTTACGTTAGTATTCGAATATTTGTATGACGTAGATACCGAAGGAGGAGACGGTGCCATCAACTTCGCCGAGCTAGACTCCGACTACGTTGATCCAGGCAAGCATGTTTGAACCTTTGATATGATGAGTGTTTTTCATATTTGCTTGAATTGTTATTCTCATGGCATGTTTATATAAGCATATGATGAATGTTATATTTCATGCATGATAAGTTGCAAGTGAGCTAAAAACTTGATGTGATCATGAATGATTGGACAACCTAGTCATGTGGTGACATGATAGGTTGTATGCTGGTATTGTTGGAGCATGCCGGTATTATCAAAGAAACTGTTTAACTCCAGTGTTGACATAGATCGAGTCTTGTCCCCGTTCGCCTTATTTTCGTGCTGCCACATGTTTTCTGCAAAGAATACGGTTTAGTAAGTTGCAAACCTCTTTCCATGTACACACCAAATAGAGGGGCCGTGATGAGGGTTCCATGGCCCTGGATTAAAGCCTGTCATCTGGTCAGGGGGCATGGGTGTTTCCGGTTGGGACCGAGAGGGGGGCACCCCTTAGTAGCGCGCGATATAAATTTGATCCCATGCTATTCAAGGTGTTGGCCTCCCCGTCTTAAAGTTTTTGTTGAACGTTGCCTAGGCTGATACCTGGCATCGGGATGTGAAATGGGTGTGTACTGGTTAGGTGTGTTTTCTTCTAAAATACCGTAGACGGAACTAGTCCTTCGGGATTACTGAAATTCGTTGGCTGTGGGTAAAGAGTACAACCTCTGCAGAGTCAAAACTATTCGAATAGCCGTGTCCACGGTCAAGGACGTTGGTTGACAGGTCAAGTGTCGGTCTCAGTGTCAGTCTCTGGAGAACTAATATGTTAAATGACAAAAGTGAACTTGGCTGAATATTATTTCCATGAATGGACTAACCAGGTTATTACTGTGATGTGCCAAGTATTCCTTGGGATGGTGCTACCTCCTGGATACTCGTATTTGAATGTGAAATATAAGCCCTTTACGTGATGTCGCTCAGACGTCCGACTGTGGCATTCTTGTTGTTTACTTTCATTATAAGCCCTTCATGTGATGTCGCTCAGACATCCAACTGTGGCATTTCTTGTTATTTATTTACAGTACAAGCCCTTTACGTGATGTCGCTCAGACGTCCGACTATGGCATTCTTGTTATTTATTTTCAGCAAAAGCCCTTTACGTGATGTCGCTCAGACGTCCGACTATGGCATTCTGTTGTTTACTTTCATTATAAGCCCTTTATGCCATGTCGCTCAGACGTTCGACTGTGGCGCGTACTGTTACTTATTCCCAGTATAAGCCCTTTATGTGGTGTCGCCCCGACGCCCGACTGAGGCATGTTTATTTATTTCTACCTTTCGAGGTGTCGCTTCAGACACCCGATCGGTCTTCCTTTATTTTATTGGGATTTCGGGAGGACTATCGCCCGACTTCCTTTTTATTTATCTTGCTGTGCAAATTTCTTACCTGTGTGTGCATTACTAACCTGCTTGTGTGCATCATGTTTGCATTTGTTATATCTTATGTCCAAACTGTCTTGCGAGTACATTCAAAGTACTCACCTGGCTTGTTGATTTGGCCAGATGTTGACGAAGGTGATCTTATGGATGAAGAGTACGATAGCGAGTCTGACGCCTAGAGGAGTCCCAGTCAGTCCCTTGCGATCCTGGAGTCTGCCGCTTCTTTTATACACGCTTCCGCTAAACAAATAAAATTGTAAAGCCTCACTCCGACGCTTGGCGAATTGTAAGATAGTAGAGTCATGTCACCCACTCCACTATGACATATTCACCACCACCATATATTGCGAGTCAGTAGTACTGCCACCATTTCCATTGTGTCATATCCGCCTTTATGCTTAATATTGGCGTGCTTGTAATAAATTGTTGAGCAGCCTCAGCTCAACCTTGTATAATATTAAGTACTACTGGATTTCTGTATCAAGGATTTGTCTACCAGTACGAATTATTTTCTGTGCTGGTCTGACTGAAGGGGCGATTTTTCAATAATTATTTTATTGAAAAACCGGTCCTAACACGCAGCCGCTGCAACCAACGCTGCCGGGGACAATACCGAAGCATCTACGGCAGGACCCAATATAGAACCAGGGGAATCTCGGCGAGCTGACAAAGGCAGTTCCAAGGAAATGGTAAGGAGGAAAATGGTACAGTAGCCGGTGTACTTTGTCAGCTCCTTGTTGTAGGGAGCTAGGTCAAGGTACTCTGGAGTGCAAAAGCTTATCTTTGGCCTCATCATGGCCTCGAGGAAGCTGCGCCACTACTTCCAAGCCCATGAGATCATAGTCGTCACTCGCTTTCTGCTGCAGCGCATATTGAGGAACCCCGAAGCCACCGACAGGATAGTTGAGTGGGCCCTTGAGCTGTCAAGTTTTGGTTTGAAGTACGAGAGCACTTCCACAGTTCAGAGCAAGGCGTTGGCGGAGTTCATTACAGAATGGACACCCACGCCAGATGAAGAAATCCCAGAGACAGTCCTCTCCGGCAAAGAAGCACCCAAAGATTGGATCATGTACTTTGACGGTGCTTTCTTGCTCCAGGATGCCGGAGCAGGTGTGCTCCTCATCGCCCCCACCGGATAACACCTCAAGTACGTGTTTTAGATGCACTTCCGTCGGGAGGAAGCCTCCAACAACACCGTTGAATATGAGGGGCTCATTTTCGGACTCAGGATCGCGGTGGAATTAAGAATCAAGAGACTGATCATCCGAGGGGATTCACAGCTCGTGGTGAAACAAGTCAACAAAGATTATCAGAGCCCATTGATGGAAGCATACGTGGAAGAAGTGAGGAAACTGGAGGAGTGCTTTGATGGATTGTAAGCAGAGCATGTGCCCCGTGCGGAAAATACCATTGTTGATCATCTGTCAAAATGCGCCGTGCAAAAACTCCCTGTGGAACCAGGAACTTTTATCCTTCGCCTCACTCAACCCTCAGTATCCCCATCAACGACGGCCAGGAAAAGAAGAAAGCTGAACTCCGGCAAGCATTTCCCGGCAGAGCTTCCCAAAGCCGCTGGTAGAGAAGCTGCCGGAGACAGTCTCGTTTCGCCTGGTGAGCAACTTTCTCCTACGGAACCCCAGGTTCTCGTGGTCGAGACCAGCGCTCCCACGGAAGAGGAGATGCCTTTAGTCCTAGTTGTCGAGCCCCAGGCTCCAACTTGGGCACAACACATAGTCTGTTTCCTTCAAACAGGAGAACTCCCCGATGAGCAAGAAGAGGCCGAAAAAGTAGCCCGTCAGTCAAGTATGTACTAGTTTGTCGACGACATTCTGTACAGAAAAAGACCCAACGGCGTGAAATTAAAGTGCATTTGCCGGGAGGACGGACTAAGGCTGTTGGCGGAGATTCACGGAGGTGTATGTGGTTCGCACATTGGATTTCGGCAGGGTTTCTACTGGCCCACTACCCTCCAAGATGCAATTGAATTGGTTACAAAGTGTGAGGCCTGCCAGTTCCATTCCAAGAACATCCATCATCCAGCGCAAGCTCTCTAGACGATCCCTTTGGCCTGGCCCTTCTCGGTCTGGGGGCTCGAAATTTTGGGCCCCTTCCCCCGTGCTATTGGGAGCTTTGAGTTCTTGTTCGTAGCAATCAACAAGTTCACAAAGTGGCCGGAGGTAGAGCTAGTAAGGAAGGTGACCGCACAGTCAACAATCAAGTTCATGAAAGGACTGGTGTGCCGTTTTGGAGTACCCAACAGAGTGATCACCGACAACGGCACCCCATTCACGTGCCGCGCCTTCATGCAATACATCCAGAGCCTTGGAAGCAAGGTCTCCTTCGCCTCTGTTGCCCATCCAAGAAGCAACGGGCAAGTCAAGAGGATGAATGCTAAAGTGCTGCGAGGTCTCAAGACAAGAACTTTCGATAGGCTGTGGAGGAGCGGCAAGCGCTGGATAGATGAGCTGCCGGTGGTTCTTTGGTCCCTCAGAACGACACCGAATCGAGCTACCGGCCAAACGCCCTTTTCCCTCGTGTACGGGGCGGAAGCAGTGCTCCCCATGGAACTCATATACGGGTCACCTCGAGTGCTTGCCTACGATGAGGTAGAGCAAGAGCAGCTACAGCATGACGATGCCATGCTCCTCGAGGAAGATTGTCTCCAGGCTGTTGTGCGTGCTGCACGCTACCAGTAAGCCCTGCGCCGCTATCATAGCCACAGGGTACATGCCCGGAGCCTTGAGGAAGGCGACATTGTCCTTAGGCGCGTTCAGTCCGCCAAGGGTACCAACAAGTTGACGCCGAAGTGGGAAGGCCCATACCGGGTAGCACGAGTCACCAGACCCCGGCGCAGTCCGTCTGGAGACCGAAGATGGCACCAAGGTGCTTAACTCATGGAATATTGAGCATCTTTGTAAGTTCTAACCGTAAGGTGCGGCTGCCGGGCGCAGTCCCCAGCAGCCACCTTTTGTACAAGCCTTGCCGAAGTTGCATGTAACCCTTTGTACAAAGCCAGGCGCAGACCCTGTGCGACAATAATAAAGCTAGGCATTGCATCATATCATTGCATTGCATGTTCGTTACACATCTTTTATGATTGCAACATCCTCGCCTATTTAAGTTCTAGAGATTTGTTAGAGTACTTGCTGAGCCTATAATCCTTGTTACTGCACTCTCCTCTCAAAGGATAGAGGCCTCTTGCCCTGCGTGTTTTGTCATCAGGTAAATATATGAGGAGGACGAAGGAACAAGGATGGCGACCCAGCATGCTCCAGCAAGGGAAATTGCCTAAAAAGAGATAAGTCTAATCGCATGTCCCAAGTTTATGTTTGTTAGCTCCCTTAAGGAAAATCCTTTCTCTCTTTTCGAACGTGCTCGGTGAAGTTCCCCCACGTAGTAAAAACCTTTGTCGGGACGAGCTGTCCCCCAGCTCATGATACCTATCAACTCTGAGGGACCGCGCCGATACCGACAAGGACCCTTGCCGGAGAACAACACCAGTCTGCTGCCAGGGGCTCGCTCCCCTTTTGGCACTCGCAGTTAATAGTGACCCGACAGGCAGTCCCGTGTGGCGAGGACAAACACATTGACACAGTAGAAACAAAGAGAGAAAAGGATAGTACTCGAGGAAGTAAAATAACATTCATTCATTCGTTTGTTGATACAGAATAGATCAAGATACATTGAAGAACCCCTTCCCAATAAATCTTTATTTGACTTTCTCCCCTAGGAGCAAGTTACAAAAGGAAAAAGGGCGAAGGGGGGACCTAAGCAGAAGCCCAGCCTGACCCCGTCGAGGCTGTCGGGGAACGGCTCGGCGGGACCACTGGCAAGGATGACGAAGCCAAAGTCCACGAGCCTGCCGAGCCCCAGCTGAGAAGCAGAGGCGGCGCCCAAGTCAGGAACCCCCGGCAAATCGCTCTGCCGGGAGGAGGGGGGCTCGATGACGGTGATGGTGTGGCCGACGATTAGCTGGACCGCACGTCGTCGTACTCCAACTTGACGGCCTGGAGCTCGCTGTCGCCGTCTTCACCGACACTGTCCTCCTCGTCGCTATCGCTCGAGGAGGAGCTTTCGTCGCCACTCGAGCTCTCTTTGCAGCAGCCGAGACGAGCACCCGAACGCCCATAGATCTTGACGGAGAGCGTGTCGGCCTCCACCAGCTTGAAGCGGAGGACGTACCCGCCCGTGAAGTTGTGGGCATGAGCGAAGGTCTTCCACCCACGCCTGAAGAGCATAATGTGGGGCACCGGAAACTCGACGTCAACCCGCGCAACGCCATTACAGCAGCCATGCACGCGTAACCACATTGCGCGCGGCTTATCAATCTCCCCATCACCCTAGCAAAGGGGCGAGGGAGGCGCAGGCGGCCACGAGGAGGACCGCGCAACCCGATGACGAACTCCAATGCCGTACTTTCAGTATGCTCCACCGCTAAGGAGGGAGTCACCACCGGGGGAGGGTCGGGGACGACACCTCACCTCCCCCGACCACGACCCCCGCTCTGGCCTCGGCCTCTTCCAGTCCTCCCACCGCGCGCGCTGGGACCGCCTTCCACCGCCTTGACTGAAGCAACGGCATGATCACGAAGAGGAGCTCTCGTCGCCCCAGCGGAAGCTGAGAGCCGTCCTCTCCCCCGCGTCATGGCAAGAGCTAGCACGCCCGAAGACGAACCTGAATGGAAGGGTGAGCAATGTGGACTTGGGAGTCAGAAGGAGATGGAGATGGATGAGCATCGCCACCGTGACCCCCTGATTTATAGGGGAAAGCACGGGGGCTGGCTCTCCCTCGCTCCAAAGCGGCCGCCCATTTCCACCAATCCCACTACCCGCGACTCACGGGCGAACAGGTAACCGCCCCATTGCTCCAATCCATGGCGTTGCGGTTTCTGCCACGATCAGGCCTTTAAGTCACGAGCGCCCACCGCAAGCTCCTCGCTATGCATTCGGTGCGCATGGCGGAAACGGCCTGAAGTGGTGGGACAGTGCTGACTAGTAAATTGGCGGTTACCCACTTACATTGCGCGCCTGTGCATAAATTTTGGGCCTGACCCAACGGCACTAGGCAAGCGCGTGTGGGCCAGGCACGGGGGCTCCTGTCGGTGCACTAGGACAGGGGTATCCAGTGCCCCTGACTTATGCACAGACAGTAGTAGCAAAAAAACCATTGGGAAAAGCTACCACACCACCAAGCAAACATTCAAGAACCAGCCCCCGGCAGCAAACGACCTGCAGAAGGCCAAGCAAACACCGGCAATACCAACACAACGGCCCAGGAGGGGCCCAAAGTGCGCCAGCCACGTCCCCGGAGCCTGCCGGGGACTGACGCACGCACATCTTGGGAAGACCCGACAAGCCCTCCCCCGGCAGGCACAAGCTGACCAGCCACTGCTCCACCGCATCACGATGCCAGTCACTTATCGATGCGGTGTCGAGCCCTCAAGCAGCTAAGTGGCTCTCGCTAAGCACGTGGCGACGCACCGGAAGGCAGATTACACCCAGTTGACACTCGTCCAGCAGCGTGTCAAGACCTTAAGCAGGGGCTAGCTAGGCGGTGGCAAGAGCTTGCCGGGATGCACCCCTGAGCGCCACCTAGTCTAGCAATCATGGTATTTTGTCCTAAATGCCAGAGTTAGGTATGATAGCTCTGTTAGCTATCTACTAGATAGATAATGACTGTTTTGCCATTGTGGTTGCCCCTTGCACTATAAAAGGAGGCCCAAGGCAACCTAGCTCAAGATTCGGACCTTTGGACACTTGTACTCACGTAGTAGCTCTCCCTGACGGCAGCCCTTGCCGGGATTGAGCGCTGCGTGTTCTTCGTGTTCCTACGATCAATCCACCAAAAGTAGGAGTAGGGTTTTACGCTTCACAGTGGCCCGAACCTGGGTAAAAATGCCAGCGTCCCGATCGTCGCGCTACCTCACGCTCTCCGCTCTTTGTGTAACGTGACCCCCCCTTGCCGAACCACAAAGGGGCCTCTGGTCCCGTAGGTGATCGTGTGCATCCATGCCCCTACAGTACCTAAAGTAGTGATTTGCTTTATTATACTAACGGATCTCACGAAGATTTTGTTGAGTTTTGTGTGATTGAAGTTTTCAAGTTTTGGGTGAGATCATGATGGATGGAGGAATGAGGAGTGAAAAGAGCCCAAGCTTGGGGATGCTACAACACCCCCAAGATATATCCAAAGAGAAACAAGCAACTAAGCTTGGGGATGCCCCGAGTGGCATCCCCTCTTTCTTCTAACGACCATCGGTATTTTACTTGGAGCTATATTTTTATTCGTCACATATCATGAGTTTTGCTTGGAGCGTCTTGTATCATTTGAGTCTTTGCTTGCTTTGCTTTTTATATTGTCACTTGTATCCTTGCTGAACACACCTATTTGAGAGAGCCAAAATTATGCTATGATTTGTTAGAATTGCTCTATATTCTTCAGTTAAACTTTTTGAGCTATAGAATTGCTCTAGTGCTTCACTTATATCTTTTTGAGCACGGTGTGCTTGGAAACTTTTGAAGAAACACTCTCATGCTTCACTTAGATTTATTTGAGAGTTAGTAAATTTTGAAGAAATCCTCTCATGCTTCACTTATACTATTTTGAGAGATGAAATCTCTATGCTCATGTGCTTCACTTAAATTTGTTTGAGCTTGTCAAAAAGCAATGGCAATATATGAAACTAGTCCCAAAGTGATATATATCCAAGGAGGATATAATAAAAACTTTCATGAAGATCATTGGACAAATTAAACTTGATTCCTTGTAATATTTTTGAGACATGATGATAGTAATATGTGAGTCATGTTAGTGAGTAATTATGCTTTAGTAAGAATATTGGTGTTAAGGTTTGTGATTTCCTATGCATGCACGAAAGTCAATAGTTATGCAATGAAATTACATCCTACTTATGATGCATTATTCGGTGTTAGTTATTCTCAATTCTCTCTTATGTGAATTTTCGTTTCTTGGTTGGTTGCTTCTCAATCTATTTGCTAGCCTCTACTTGACTAAGTAGAAATACTACTTGTGCATCCAAAATCCTTAAACCAAGTTTTGCCTTATGAGTCCACCATATACCTACCTATATGCGGTATTTCCATGCCGTTCTAAGCAAATTTGTATGTGCCACCTCTACTTTTCAAAATAAATTTCTCTTTTGTGTGCTCGTACCGCTCATGAAACGGTAGGGGGTGTCCAATATTTTTCCATGCTAGATGTGTTATTCTCAAGATGAGTGTTTATTCACTTGTCATTGCACGAGAGTACGACGGTAATAGGGATGCCCATTCCCGAAATGAAAAAGATAAAAATATTTACTTTATGTTGTCAAATAATAAATTCCTTGGAAAGTGTTGGTATGGAAGGCAACCGTGGATACGGCCAGCCATGGAGTGAAAGAATGGTGGAAAAAGGAATAAACTTTATTTTCTGTTTGGGAACAGCCTATGATGTATCTAGCGTGGAAAGTATTGTGAACTACTTTGTCGTTTTCGTTGACAGGAAAGGCACGCCACTCAAAATATTTTTTCTCTCTCAGTTTATACTTTGAGCTTTGGCACCTCTACAAATCCCAACTTCCCTCTGCGAAGGGCCTATCTATTTACTTTATGCAATTTTTTACTTTGAGTCTCCATCTTCTCTTATAAAGCACCAACTAGGGGGCACTATGATCGTACTTGAGCATTGGGTGTAGCTAATATTTGAGTGTGTTTTATTAATGGTTCAATGATTGAACATGATGGGCTAGGGATAACTTTCTTTAGTGTTGATATTTTGAAAGACATGGTTGCTTGTTGGCATGCTTGAGTATTGAAGTCATTATGTTAAAACTAGACTATTGCTTTGAACCATCTAAAAGTCCAAATGTCCATGCTACAAAAGAAAAGAATATGAGATGAACATGTCAGGCAGCATTCAACATCAAAAATTCTGTTTTTATCATTTACCTACTCGAGGACGAGTAGGAATTAAGCTTGGGGATGCTGATACGTCTCCAGCGTATCTATAATTTTTGCTTGTTCCATGCTGTTATGTTATCATTCTTGGATGCTTTACAATCACTTTATAGCAACTTTATATCATTTTTTGGGACTAACCTATTGACATAGTGCCAAAGTGCCAGTTGCTATTTTTGCTTGTTTTTTACTTCACAGAATATCAGTACCAAACGGAGTCCAATCGCGACGAAACTTTCTGGAGATTTTTTTGGACCAGAAGACACCCAGTGGGCCAAAGAAGTGCCACAGAGGTGGGATGTGGAGACCACAACCCACAAGGGCGCGCTAGAGGCCCCAGGCGCGCCCTGATGTGTTGTGCCCTCCTCGAGCCCCCTCTCCACCGCCTCTGATGCCTATAAATTCCCAAATATTCCAGAAATCCTAGGGGAGTTGACGAAAAACACATCCAGCCGCCGCAAGTTCCAGAACCTCGAGATTCATATATGGGAAGTTGGTATTCGGGCACCGGAATAGTTTCGGGGTTTTCTGGATTTCATCGGGAGTGCCGGAAAGGGTTCGGGGGGGCACCTGCCCCGGAGGGCCCCATGGGCTGAGAGGGAGGCGCACCAGCCCCTGGTGGGCTAGGCGCCCCGCCTCCCAAGGCCCATGCGGCCAAAGGGCAAGGGCTGGCCCTGTGGTGGCCACCGCCCCCTGCCTTGGGGGCCAAGGCAGCCCCCCAGGCTGCCGCGCCCAACCCTAGGGGAAACCCTAGGGCGTCCGCCCCTCCCCCTTTCCCCTATATATAAGTGAGGGGAGGGACGCCAGCCAACACACAAGCTACGGCGCAGCCCTCCCTCTCCCTCTGGATCGGTTTCTCCTCTGGTTCGTCATGGTAGCGCTTGGCGAAGCCCTGCTAGGACAGCTCCACCACCACCACCACCACGCCGTCGTACTGCCGGAGAACTCATCTACCGCTACACCCTCACTTGCTGGATCAAGGAGGCGGAGATGTCATCGAGCTGTACGTGTGCTGAACGTGGAGGTGCCGTCCGTTCAGTGCTAGATCGGGATGGATGGTGATTGGATCGCGGGACGGATCGTGATTGGATCGTGAAGACGTTCGACTACATCAACCGCGTTTCTTAACGCTTCCTGCTTAGTGATCTACAAGGGTATGTAGATGCACTCCCCCTCTCGTAGCTGTTAATCTCCATAGATAGATCTTGGGTGTTCGTACGGATATTTTTGTTTCCCATGCAACGTTCCCCATCAGCCGACCATGTGTAAACCCTAGGTACCCCCGGTATCTATATAAGCTAAGATGGCAGGGTCACGGAGGGTAGATTTGTTCACATACGATCTCATAGTCCTCGGTACTGATATGTCCATTATGCATCATGAATTCTTATTGATATTTATGTTATTCTTTTCCATTCTTCCTTATTATGATACAACTCTTATGCCCTTTCTCTCTAAATGTGCAAGGTACACCATGAAGAGGTAAACTGCCGGAAACTGGAACTCTGGACTTGAAAACCAAGAAAAGGGGTGAAAAATCACTGGACTCCAAATGACCTGAAATTTCACGGAGAATTTTTATGGAATATTCAAGAATTATTGGGAAAAAATATATTATAGGGGGGCCACCTTCTGGCCACGAGCCAACTGGGCGCGACCACCCCCATGGCTGCGCCTTGTTGCCTCATGGGGGCCCAACAGGTCTCCCGACCCCCCCTCTTCTCCTATATGGTGTGTTTTGACCTAGAAAAAATCATGATCAATCTTTCGGGATGAAGCTCCGCCGTCTTGAGGCGGAAACCTGGGCATAGGCCCTTTTTCTCTCCGGCAGAGAGATTCTGTCGGGGAAATTCCTCTCCGGGAGGGGGAGATCGAAGCCATCGTCATCACCAACGCTTCCTCCTTCATGGGAGGACCAATCTTCATCAACATTTTCACCAGCACCATCTCATGTCCAAGCCTAGTTCATCTCTTGTATTCAATCTTTGCCTCAAAACCTCAGATTGGTACCTGTTGGTTACTAGTTTCGTTGATTTCATCTCGTAGTCGATGCTTGTTGGATTACTTGGTGACAGATATTATGTTTGTTGACACCAGATTTTGACACAGAAGAAAACATTATTAAGATGGATTCAAATGAAGAAGTTCTTTACATGAAAAAGTTTCGTAGTGTCGACATGAACATCTTTGAAGTTTGGGCCATCGCTATCCGATATCATCTTGAAGGCTGAAACTGTGCTCAAAGTACTAAGATTTCATATTCAGAGTACTGCTCGGCCGATTAAGACCCCAAGAGGACCTCGTATGAGAAAATGTTCAGCACAGATTGTCTTCGTCTCGTCGAAACGATCGATTTTGATATAAAAATCATTTCAATCCAAGGTCGTTTGCAAAAGTTAGAGCCATCGGACCATGGCCCTACCACGAGGCCAAAAGTGGCGCGCCCAATCAAACACATGTGTGATAGGTAGCGCCACCGATTGCTTGCCGGGCCAGAAGATAAAGACGGGCTCAAAAGACTATCTGGATGACCTTGTATGGAAAAGTGTTCTACATGAAAGTTGTGCGTATTGTCAAAACGGTCAACTTTACTTTTGGTGTCATCATCATTTGAGATGATATACGGCCTGCAAAATCTCTACAAGACTTGGACAGCCTAGTCAACTACAGGACCGAATCCGACTGAAAGTTAAATATGACCTCATGGAGTATTCAAGATGGCCTTATTTGGAAAAGCGATCAACAGAAGAATTGTTCGTATCGTCGAAATGATTGATTTTGATATTAAAATTGTCTCAATCAAAGGTCATATGCAGATTCTGTGGTCTGCGCAAGGAGCAAGACAGGAGTTTGGGCCAGATTCGGGTTGAATCCGTGTTAGACTAGGGCTAGAACTCTAGGACGTGAATTGATGTAATTTTCTTGTAAGAAAGCCTAGATGAATCCTTTGCTTGTACGGGAAGTCCAGCCGCCTCTTATATATAGTGCAGGTGACGGCCGATTGAAACAACACACAATCGAACAAATCAATCTACACTTTTTATCCTAGTTTTTACATCTATCCCTTGTTCTTCTCTCTCGTTCTTTGTTCGTTCTTCGTGTTGGAGAGCGGCGATCCTCGAGGCTCTAGGGGAGGGTGAACCGACCTAGGGCATCCCATAGCCGCTGTGTGTCCAGACGGGGTCCCTCCCGGGCGTGTGGGGTTTCGGGTCTGCAAAAGCACCCATCGACTGTCTTGCGTATCGCGCTGTCGGTCGGGTCTCCTTCGACGTGAGCTACGGTGCATCACCCCCGGCGTCGAGGGTACACGTGATGTATTCGTGTGTGAATACACTTTTTGGCGACTCGGCTGGGGACGAAAGATCAAGAATCAACATCAACCATGTCTAATCTCCCCCAGCCCTCAGAAGTTAACGCCGATGACATCATTAAGCCCAGTCTTTATGAACTATCGGATGAACATCATCAGGCCTATGAAGCATACAAGAAACAATATGAAGGGGCTTTTGAGACGCTCAGGAAGAAGCGCGGGGAGGAGTATTTGCAGGCGTTCCTGGCAAGTTTCAAGAAGGACCGTCAAGTGTAACAGCCCGAGACCGACGCTCCAGAGGATTCCCGTTTGTTTCCTTTATCGCCGTGTGATTTGTTTGGTTGTCGCATTCATCATCGCATCATTCGCATCATCTGCATAGCATCGGCAACTCTGTCGCCATCATTTTTTAAAACTTGCATCTGTTAGTAGTTGCCGGTTCTCCTCGTTGACCATTTTGAGACCAACCACACACGCGCGCGCCCGCGACATCGTTTAAAAAACCGTTTTTTAAAGCACGTAAAAAATATTCTCGGATTGGGTAGAAAGTTGGCGTGCGGTCTTAGTATAGTGTAGCAAGACCGCCTGTCAAATTTCGTCACAATCAGAGTCCGTTTGATACCCGAACGGTCGACCGTAGCGGCACCGTCATCGGTTTATTCGTCGGACGTTTTCGGTTTATAAAACTCTGTCACGGGCTGCCACTTCCCTATCTTCTTGGCCCAACCCCCTCTACACAGCCCATCTAGGCCCACCAAGTGCCTAGCCATCGCCGGAGCCATCCGATTTCGATCGGAGAGTCGAAAATCGAAGTAAATCCCCTAACCCTAGCCATCCCTGCCTATAAATGGATATCCTCTTGTCCATTTTTGGAAACCCTGCCTGTCGTGGTTTTATCATGGCAGATGTCCTAGTGCAAGGACTTAGGGGTGAAGCCATCGCTATGGCGGTTAACTCGAAGGGGTTAGTCGGGACGAAAGACACAGGTTTACCCAGGTTCGGCCCCTCTCGAAGGAGGTAATAGCCTACGTCCTGCTTTGAGTTGTATTGATTGGGTATCGATTACAAGGGAGCAGATTTGCTTTACCTAGCTCTCGATCAAAGGTTTCGTACCTTAAGCCGCCCAGGGAACTTGCCTTTATATACACAGGTCGAGGCCCTGGGCTTACAAGAGTCCTGGTCGGGTTACATCTAATAACTGACCTTATCTCCAACTCGCCTTGCCTTCTCTGGCAAGCCATCTCCCGGCGGCTTACACCTCCGGGTCTCACACCACCTTCCGGCTCTGGGCCTCCGCCCGGCCCTTCTCGTAAATTACTCCCAGGCTTGTCTTGGTCTTCAGGCCTGTTTAAGACCTTATGGCTAAGTCGCCAACTTCCTAACCCGGCCCCTCCTGGGCAGGTTATATCACGGGGTTATATCCCCAACATTAGGCCCCAGATTGATTTGAACCTGTTCATGTCAATCTTCAAGTCTTCTGGTTGGCGAGTCTTGTGTTCGTCATAATCACTTACCCTGAAATTGATCTTCAAGACCCTCCATGTAAAATGGATGATGTCATCTCTGGTAAATCCAAAAAATCTTAATGACATCACAACGGATCTTTGCATTAACTGATCAACCCGAAAATCGAGGCCTTTTCTTGGTCAATCATCATCCCGTCCCCTCGATTCCCGCGTTGGACTATTGTTGTTCCATCTCTCCATTATAAATAGACACGGGGGGGCCATCTGTTTCACTTTCCCCCGCTACCTCTCTCTCTTCTTCTTCCTCCAAACGCCCCGCGCAACCGGAGCTCCGCCGCACCTGCCGGACCGTGCCGTCGTCCTCAACAAAGGCCGCTGCATCAACCTGACTGTGACCAGAATTCGCCAGCGCACGCCCGCATTCCCGGCATCTTCCAGGTTTTGGTCGTCATCTCTTCTCAGATCCACACTAGTTCATCGGAGTTCTTCCGAGCCCACCACCGTTCGACGGAATGCTTACCGTTGATTGGAAAGAAAACACCTTTCGGCCCCGAAATGCTAGAAAAAACGCGCAGTGCTCTACCTAATGTATATTTCATAGTCGGAGTAGATCATTTCTTCACTGGAATCCGCGTATCAACTGCCTGTTCTTCCACTGCCTTTTTAGGGTTAGCAAATACTTCCCTTTTTATCTTCATCCGCAGATCCGTAATTGTAGCTGAACCTGGTGAAACTTATTTGTCCACACTTAGTAGCATTTTCAGCATTCACTGTTTAATTGATCCGCCATCAGGCTGCCGGCTAATTCTGGAAAAATGTAATCCGCCTCATACCTGTAGCTGACGGCGGCTCATGATTTTAACAATGACCCGCCAAATAGCATTGTCGTCTTAGAGTCATAGCTATTTGTCATGTAGTATTCTTAACCTGTTGTATCTCGATGCCTTTCCACAACGTTTAACCTGTTCCATCATGGCTAAAGCCCCCGCTTCTTGCGATTGGGTAGGCTCCGGGGTTACCAAGGATATACTCAATGATTTCGTAGTCATGGGGGTCTTGCCGGCTCAAGACGTCATCCATTGGCAGGTTCCTGGTACCGAAATTACTCCCGAACCCAAGGAAGGGGAAGTTGTCATCTTCACAGATCATCTTCTCCGTGGCCTCTCACCGCCCGGGTCAAAGTTTTTTCGGGACACCCTGCATTTTTACAAACTTCATCCTCAAGACATTGGCCCCAACTCCGTCACCAATTTGTGTCAATTTCAAGTTCTCTGCGAGGCGTATCTGCAAGAAGAACCCACTGTTGACCTCTTCAGAGACTTCTATTACATCAACCGCCAGACTGAGATCGCAGACGGACCAACCTTGAGCTCGGAGGCATTTCAATCCAGAGGCGGAGGGATGTGTCCTTTCCTTCCGCTATTCTGCCCAGCCATCCCAAGGACTGGAACCGCACTTGGTTCTACTGCCAAGACACCACCCCAGCTGAAGAGAGGCCATTGCCGGGTTATCGCCCATATCGGGTCTGCACCACCACCGAGCTCCCAGACCGGCTGTCCACCACAGAGCGCGCTCAATACGCTCATTCCTTCTCGAAGATCCGGGCTTTACTAGCCAATGGATTGACTGGCGTGGATTTGACCCATTGCTGGGTTACTTGGAGAATTTTGCCGCTGAGCCGGCGCGACGGCTTAATGTGCCAATATTCCGACAACGTGGATGACCCTCAATGCTTCAACTAGACGCCCCTGACTGACAAAGACCTTAATATGATTATCAATTCATTGCTTGGAGAGACTCAGGAGGCTTGCAACAAGACGAGGTTAAACCCCTTCTATGTTCTTAACCCGACTCCTGAGGTAAAACTTTTTCTTTCAATCTTCACTCTTTCCCTTTAGATGTTGCACTTCATAAATCTCATTTAAACTTTCTGCAAACGTACATAGGCCGACTCTCCCTTCTGGAAAAGGAGAATAACCACAGCCTCCACTTCAAAGAAGAAGAATAAGGCAACTAAGACCCAGGCTGCGGCTCGTAAAAAGAAACAATCCGCCCAAGAGCTGCTCGAACTGGATGACTCGGAGGTAGAACTTGACTCCCTTGGCCTTCTTTTTATGCAACTTATTGACGCTAACTCCTCTCAGGGTGAAGCGGAGGCAAGCCAAGCCGGTGCCGCAGAGGTAACTATCATCTCCTCTGACTCGGAACCTTTGCCAACAGAGAAAATACGGCGGGTCATCCAGAAAGTAAAGTTTTCACACCCTCTTGCTCACTTGGATCCCAACTTTCTTTTGAAGAAGAAGCAACATGACGCTAGGCGTCAGACCCGGAGTGGCGGCTCTGAAGACCTAATGGCCAGCTTACCCGACACACCAGTTCCTCGGAAGCACCATAACGAGGTATTTCGTAGCTTTGTTTTCATTTCCTCTGCACATTAGTATTATGCTGTAAGTTGCTCATATTGCTCAATTTTAATTTGTCAGGAAATGCCTCCTTCCTCTGGCGACTCAACCGCCTCAAAATTTCCCCCTCTTATTATCAACCCAGGGTAACTTTCTTCTTTGTATCCCATACTGCTTACTAACCTTTTATCCTTGCATATAACTTACTATGAAATCTTTGTTCATAGGGCCCAAGCCAAGAAGAGGAAAGTAAGCGGGTCATCTGCCCATCCTGATGCCCCTGAGTTGGAGAATCCACACCTTGATACTCCTGAGATTCAAGTTGAGCCCTCTGAAGCTGATCAAGGCGCTCATGATGAAATACTTCAGCCTACTGAGCCGGCAGACGTTGACGTCATTATCACTTAAGCTAACCCGGAGGTTGACCCTAAGCCGCCCAGTCCTATGCCAGCAGCTGAGGATATCGCTTCTCATGAAGAGGGGGTTACCATCACCGGAATAGCTTACACAGCTCCAGCCCCTTCCAATGTGCTGACCAAGCATATTAGTAAGGATAAGGCGCCTTCGCCTAAGAAGGAGAGGGTTAAGCTTGACCTTCCCAATCTTGAGAAGCTTACTGCTGATGAGCTGCACTCTGGATATCTAAGCCGCCTCTCCGCAAGCCAGGACATGGAAGCCAAATTGGTTGGTATGATGAAGAAAAAATATGAGGAATACTCAACCGCTCCTACCTTCCGTATATCCTTACGTAGCCCCCAAGGGCCGACTTATTTTCTTGAAGATAAGCCGGGTCTTCAGCAATATGTGGATTTCAAAAGACCAGCGTGTAGCCCCCAAGGGTCGGGCCATTATGTAAATAATGAGCCGACACTTACTGTGTATGATAAAGAAAATGCCAACTGTAGCCCCCAAGGGTCGGGTCATTATGTAAATAATGAGCCGGCACTTACTGTATGATAAAGAAAATGCAAACTGTAGCCCCCAAGGGTCGGCTTATCTTCTTGAAGATGATTCGGGTCTTATTTGTATTGTAAACTTGAAAGAACTGATACACATTAGCCCCCAAGTGTAAAGTATATTGCTTGCAATCTGCTTGAGACTTGTAACAAACTTCTTCAGTGCCCCCAAGTGCCATTATAAACCGTGCTTGGCGGATTAAAATTGATAAACTTGTACTTGACAATTTTATTGTGCAGGAAGCTTTAAATGTGGCCGAGTCTAGTTTGACCGACTTAAGAAGAAATCTGTCGTTGCAACAAGACGCCCGAGCTGAAGCGGATGCAAAATTGCTGGTCTCCTCAAAAGAGCTGGAGAAAACCAAGGCGGATTTTGAGGCTTACAAGAAATCTGTGGAAGCTGAACAACGCACCTTAATCAAACGGATGGAAGACGCCGAGGGTAAACTGAAACCCGTTGCTGAAGAACTGACAAGTCTTAAACGGCATGTCGCCCGGATGACCGAAGCCATCTTTGGTAAGAATTGTTGACTATCTTTATAAGCATTCTTGTTCGAACAGCTTTATGAAATGACTCGCCCGGCAACTTATGCACTTGAATTATTTGCAGGCCGTCGGACTCGCAACCTTCCAGATGATAGCTTATTGAAGTTGAAAGCACTATATGCGTTCACTGAGCAGCTGTACGCCAGAAGTTTGTTTACCATCAAGGCTGTCATGGGCGAGAAGGATATGCCCAAGTTCATCAAAGACGTGTTGAGACGCCTGTCAACAATACCCAAGCAGATTGAAGAGCTGAAGAGATCCGCCGCTCGTAACGGCGCGATAGCTTCTCTAATCCGGGCTTTGGCTTATGTGCCAAAGCTTAGCCCAAAAGAGATGGTTGGCGGGTTTCCATAGCTGAAGGACGACGGGTCAGAATTCATGCAAGAAGACTATGCTCGCTGCATCAAGGCATCGCGAGCATTGGCTAGCCGACTAGCCGCCGAGGCTGATCTGAAGGCGTATCAGGCGGCTTATGACGGCAACAATGTGCGAATTCGACCGCCCACTTTTAAGCCGAATGATCTGACTCCTGAACGTCGTAAGCATATCTTTGCCCCTGATGTTGACCCGTCTCCAATCTTGCATGACGAAGCTGAATTCCAAGCCGTAATCAATTGCAACTGGGATGTGGACAACCTTCAGATCCAGGAGACAGAAGACCCGGCGCAGGATGACCCGACAGCGAGTTAAGCAAGGAGTTGGCCTCGGATGAAGTTAACCCGGGCATGCTAATCTGCCGGGTTATAACTTTTGTGAAAAAGTTTGGTTCAAAAATTTTGGGCTCTACGTAGCCTTGTAATAGCCGTAGTTAAAAACTTGATTGCATGTGCCGTGCCTTCGTGCACGTTTTGAGCTTTACCAACTCATATCCTGGCAGCTTTGGCGCTACAAATTTTATCCATCATGTGTATGCTTTTATGTGATCATATTTCTTGTTGCCTCAGTGTCAATTCATCAATTCCTGTACGGGCGACTTATGACCACCCTCCTGGGTGAGTTAATAACTCAGTATCCCATGGTCTTGAAGATGCGGAAACATACCCGCTGGCGGGTCATAACAGCCACACACTTTGATCCATGAGCAATACCAAGCCAGGATAAGTTATCATCCAAAGACTGAGAATCTTATCATGAAAAATTCCTGCAAAATAACAAGCAGAAAACATATGTATATCTTTTATTATTGTTTAGGCGGCTTTGAAGGCACAGCCAGAAGAGGTCAACTCTTGTTTTATATTTTTGAGAAAAACTCAAGGTTTTTGCTTCAAAGAAGCTAGGCATAAGTGCCCATAATCCCATAAGCTGGCTCTCACGTGACATAAATCCGTTGTTTTAACCTTAACCAGTTCAGGGTTTTAAAAAAGATTGACTGTTTAAGAGTACGAACGGGCCACATAGCGGAGAGACTACATCAGATAGGTGAGTTTATCCTAGCTCTCTATAAGCCGGCTCTCTCGTGACATAAGCCGCCATTTTAACTTTGACAAGTTTAGGGTCTTAAAAAGATTGACTGTCAAACGTACGGCGGGTCACTTGGTGGAGTAGCAAGTTGCAAACAGGCAGGTTTAACTCAAATATGGCTTTTAAGCCGGTCAAGAGGGTATGAAAGCTAAACTCAGTGAGTTGGAAGCCCCCAAGTGACCTTATTATGAACCAACTTTTGCACAAAGACTGTTGGATGAAAACGACAGAGGCCCCGAATTATGGGGATGCCGGCTTTATTTATTATAAAAGGGGTATATACAATGACAGAAGTATGTACATTGATGAGAGCCGAAGGCTCAAGTATAGTAAGACCGAAGATGAGCAATGTTCCATGGCCTGGCAGTTTCCTCCCCAGAAGTGCGTGACTTGTCACTCTCCCGCACATCAATGAGATAATATGAACCATTGTGGAGATTTCTGCTGATCACAAAAGGTCCTTCCCAGGGAGGTGATAACTTATGCATATCTGTCTGGTCTTGAATCAGACGGAGCACTGAGTTGCCTTCTTGGAACGTCCGGGTCTTGACTCTGCGGCTATGATAGAGACACAGATCCTGTTGGTAAATCGCCGATCGTGCTGCTGCAAGATCCCGCTCTTCATCCAAAACGTCCAGTGCGTCCTGACGCGCCGCCTCATTATCAACTTCAATGTAAGCCGCCACCCTGGGCGAGTCATGACGAATATCGCTGGGGAGAACGGCTTCTGCGCCATAAACCATGAAGAAAGGCGTGTAGCCTGTTGATCTATTGGGGGTGGTTCTGATACTCCAAAGAACTGAGGGTAATTCCTCAACCCAACAACCCAACGTTCGTTCCAAAGGAACCATAAGCCAGGGTTTGATCCCTCTCAAAATTTACTGGTTAGCACGTTATGCTTGACAATTAGACTGCGGATGAGCCACGGCAGAAACATCAAGGCGGATGTGTTCACTTTCACAAAACTCTTTCATAGCTCCCTTAGACAGATTTGTACCATTATTAGTGATAATACTATGAGGGTAACCAAAACAAAAGATCAGCTTTTTGACGAACTGTACTGCAGTTGTTGCGTCGCATTTGCTGACCGGCTCTGCTTCAACCCACTTGGTAAATTTATCAACTGCCACCAAGAGGTGGGTCTTCTTATCTTTAGACCTCTTAAACGGTCCAACCATATCAAGCCCCCAGACCGCAAACGGCCAGGTGATTGGAATCATCCGCAACTCTTGAGCCGGCACATGGGCACGTTGTCCAAATTTCTGACACCCGTCACATTTACTGACCAAGTCCTCTCCATCTGCATGAGCAGTCAACCAGTAAAAACCGTGCCGAAAAGCTTTGGCCACCAAAGATTTTGACCCGGCGTGATGACCGCAGTCGCCAGCATGCATCTCTTGAAAGATTTCATGGCCTTCCTCAGGAGAAACACAATGTTGAAAAACGCCAGTCACGCTGCACCTGTGCAACTCGCCATTGACAATAGTCATGGACTTAGACCGCCTCATGATTTGCCGTGCCAAGGTCTCATCCTCGAGTAACTCGCCACGAGTCAGATATGCTAGATAAGGCAGCGTCCAATCAGGAATAGCGCGAAGAGCCGCCACCAACTGTCCTTCCGGGTCAGGTATAGCAAGATCCTCCTCAGAAGGTAATTTGACCGACGGGTGATGCAGTACATCCAGAAACACATTAGTGGCACCGGCTTACACTAAGACCCCAATGGTGATAATGCATCAGCCGCCTCGTTCTTCCGACGATCAATATGATCCACCTGATAACCCTTAAAGTGACCAGCAATGACGTCCACCGCCTGGTGATAAGCCGCCATACGAGGATCTTTAGAATCCCACGTGCCCGAGACTTGTTGGGCCACCAGGTCTGAGTCGCCTAGACATCTGACCCGGCTCAAGTTCATCTCCTTGGCTACAAGGAGCCCATGAAGCAAGGCTTCATACTCAGCTGTATTGTTAGTACAAGGAAACATTAGCCTTAATACATAACAAAATTTGTCACCTCTAGGGGAAGTCAAAACAAGTCCAGCCCCTGAGCCTTCCAACTGTCTGGATCCATCAAAGTGAATTGTCCAATATGTATTGTCCGGCTTCTCCTCAGGTGCTTGACACTCCGTCCAGTCATTGATAAAATCCACCAGGGCTTGAGACATGACAACTGTTCGAGGCACATACCTCAAATTAAGAGGCCCAAACTCAATTGCCCAGTTAGCGATCCTGCCGGTGGCTTCTCTATTTTGAATGATATCTCCCAAAGGAGCAGAGCTGACCACCGTGACTGGATGTCCAAGGAAATAATGCTTCAGCTTGCGATTCGCCATGAACACTCCAAACACCAGCTTTTGCCAATGCGGGTATCTTTGCTTGGACTCTATCAAAACCTCCCTGACATAGTAAACCGGCCTCTGGACTGGGTACTCTTTACCTGCCTCCTTGCGCTCCACAACAACCGCAGCGCTGACGGCCTTGTTATTAGCCGCCACGTACAGGAGCAATGGCTATTTTTCTATGGGAGCAGCCAAGACAGGCGGCTCAACTAACTGTTTTTTGAGCGCCTCAAACGCATCATTGGCAGCATCACTCCAGACAAAATCATATGTCTTCTTCATCATCTGATATAAAGGAATAGCCGTCTCGCCCAGGCGGCTTATGAACCGGCTTAAAGGGGCAATACGACCCGCCAAGCGCAGGACGTCATTAATGCACGCCGGCTTAGATAATGAGGTGATGTCCTTTATTTTATCCGGGTTAGCTTCAATGCCCCGCTCTGAAACCAAAAATCCCACGAGCTTGCCTGCAGGTACACCAAAAACACACTTAGCCGGATTAAGCATCATCTTGTAAACCCACAGGTTATCAAAAGATTCCTTCAAATCGTCGAGCAGAGTCTCCTTCTTCCTTGACTTGACCACAATATCATCCACATAAGCATGAACATTGCATCCGATCTGACTATGAAGACAGTTCTGTACACAGCGTTGATAAGTCGCCTGTGCACTTTTGAGTCCAAAAGGCATGGACACGTAGCAGAAAGCTCCAAAAGGTGTGATGAAAGATGTCTTCTCTTGTCTTTAACTGCCATCTTGATCTGACGATAACCCGAATAAGCATCCAGGAAACATAAACTCTCGCAACCCGCCGTTGCGTCAATGATCTGGTTGATACGGGGGAGAGCAAATGGATCAACCGGACACGCCTTGTTGAGATCTGTGTAATCTACACACATGCGCCACGTGACGTTCTTTTTAAGTACGAGCACGGGCTTAGCCAACCATTCTGGGTGAAAAAATTTCACAATAAATCCAGCTGCCAAGAGACAGGCTACTTCTTCTCCAATAGCTTTACGCCTCTCTTCATTGAAACGACGGAGGAATTGCTTGACTGGCTTAAACTTAGGATCCACATTAAGGTGGTGCTCAACGAATTCTCTCGGTACACCTGGCATATCAGAAGGCTTCCATGCAAAGATGCCCCGATTCTCACGGATGAATTCAATGAGCGCGCTTTCCTATTTGGGGTCCATATTAGCCCCTATAGTGAACTGATGCGATGAGTCGCCCGGAACAAAACCCACCAACTTGGTATCCTCTGCCACAAACTTCAGGGGCGGGTCAGACTATGTGCTGGGCTTCTTCAGCGGGGTCATATCCGTCGGGTCAACATTATCTTTATAAAATTTGAGCTCCGCCTCAACACAACTTGACTCCGCATACGCAGCATCGCCTTCCTCGCACTCAAGAGCAATTTTCCGATCACCATTCACCATAATCGTCCCCTTCAGACCTGGCATCTTGAGCTGCAAGTAAACATAACAGGGCCAAGCCATGAACTTGGCATAAACCAGCCGTCCAAATAGAGCATGATATGGGATCTTTATCTTAACCACTTCAAACCACAAGGTCTCTACCCTGTAATTGAACTCATCACCAAAAGCCACCACAAGGGCAATTTTGCCCATTGGATATGCCCTGATTGATTGTTTTGATGCTGACCACCACTGTCAGGCTGCTGAATGTGACCTCCATGGTTACCTTGACCCTGATAACCCGAGTTTGAGCCGCCTGCACCGAAACCTGACCCATGAGATTCGGATCCTGACCCGCCGGGCGGTCCATTGCCGTTACAGTGATGTTGGTTAAGGCTGTAATTCCGGAACTCCTGCATGATATAACAATCCTTCCAAGCATGAGTGGAAGGTTTGTTGGGAAGACTGTGTTTCGGGCAGGGGTCGTTAAGCATTGCCTCCATGTTGAACGGCTTACCCTTGCCAAAAAGCGGTTTACCGCCCCCCTTGCCGCGGTTATTCCCAGTGTTGGTATTGGCCACGAGATCTGACCCGCCGTCTGGGTGCTTCCGTTTGCCGCCATTACCTGGGTTGTTATTTCCTGCCTCATTCTGCTGCTGACCTTTGCCGTTGCCATTCTTCTTACCCTTAGCAGACTTCTCATCATCCGAGCCAGGATCTTTTGTGCTGTCAGAATCTTCATATTTGGTGAGAGCCGCCATGAGCTCACCCATGTCCTGGCAAGAACGCTTGAGCCGTCCAAGCTTCTACTTAAGGGGCAAAAAATGATAATTCTTCTCCAGAATCAGAACCGCCTGAGCGGCCGTGATATTATCAGACAAGTGAATAATGGTTGAGACCCGCCGGACCCAATGATGGGCCGACTCATCCTCACGCTGCACGCAATGATCCAAATCAACGATCGTCATAGGCTGCTTGGACGTCCCTTGAAAATTCTTGATAAATCGTGCTTTCAACTCGGCCCAGGAATTAATGGTGTTGGGGGGTAGACCCTTTAGCCAGGTATGACCCGGTCCTTCCAACATCATGATGAAGTACTTGGCACAAACCGCATCACTGACGTCCAATATCTCCATGGCTAACTCATAACTCTCAATCCAGGCTTTGGAGGTAGATCAGATGTGTAGTTAGGCACTTTGCGCGGACCCTTAAAATCTTTTGGCAGGCGCTCGTTCCGTAGAGCCGGCACTAAACATGGCACTCCAACAGCCCTGGAGGTGACTCAGGCTCCCACCGAAGTTGAAGGGGTCACTGGGGGCGGCTCTTGAAAAGCTGCCGCGGCCGCCGCCTCACGCTGAGCCCTGGCATTATCCATGATAGCCTGAGCATTGAAGACGGGTGAGCTATCATAGGGCGGGTTCCGACGCCGCTCGCTACTGGAAACCGCCGGCGACTCCAAACGTCGGCTATAACTACGGCTTGGGATGGGGGTCGAGTGCACACGACTCCGGCTGTAAGTATACTTCTCCTGTTGAGCCACTATTGTCTGCAAATACCCAATGGCGTTCCGTGCCTCTTCAGCGAAAGGTGCCCCGTCGGCGAGGGGGAGCGCATTGAGTCTGGCAGCTGCTGCTACCATGTTCTCCACCGGGTTAGAATAATGACTAGGTAGTGTCAAAAAACATTGCGCCGGGGTCTGATTCCTCCGGGGCAGGTCTGGCTGCCGATGCTGAGTCGCCGCCCTATTCCCAGGCACCTCCGCCATCCGGGTCAGGGCCAGCGGCACATTCGGTCCTGCTCCCGGGGTGTTGAAGAGATTCCTGGGCTCATACTTCTCAGGCAGGCGGGTCAGATGCCTCATCCGAAAGACTGCTTCTGAGGCTTGTTGATCGAGACTGAGGCGAAGAGCTTCAGCCTTCAGGCGCTCTGACTCAGCATCCATCTGAGCCTGCATTGCATTGATATTCTCCTGGGCCCTGGTCATCTGGTCTTTCAGTCTCGCGATCTCTGCATTGCGACCTGCTTGATTCTCAGTTGTGTCCTCGGTCCCCATCAGAGTTGTCAACTCGTTCATCAAATCCAGCAACACCTGAGCCGGCAGCCTGGCTGAGCCAGACCCTGACGCGCCGGCAGCGGCCCCAGCAGATCCAGCCGCTCCAGCCGCCGTGCTGTTGATAGCCGGCGCTGTGCCTGCCATGAAGATGGCGGCTTGGCTTGGCGGCTCGTAGGGCTCCGGAATACTGTCACCATCAGAATAGCCCCCAAGCCCGCCGTCATGAAGCTGGTAAATTGACTCTGTTTCCCCGCTCGAGGATCCATCCTCCGAGCAGACGAGGGTCTCATCTCCTGACACGGAATCTTCCACGAGCTCCGCTCCTTGGGTGAAACCGATGAAGACGTGCTTCCGGTCGGGTTGAATCCTGGCGGGTTGAGCGCGCCGGGCCGACTCGACGAGGTCGGTGCAGATGTCTGGCCCGGGCTTAGATCCGCCGATCTTCCCGATGAAAACGTGAATTCCGCCGAAGAGGACCCGGTACCGGAACTCGATTGAGTCGGCCTCGGGGCCCCAGCCAGTGTCGTCGATGTAGAGCTTACCACGGTGACTCTTAGTCATCCTGCGAACGGCGTATCCCTCGATCCCTAGGAGAGAACCCTTCGAGTACTCCAAACCATCGTGCACTGGCCCCACGGTGGGTGCCAACTGTCATGGTTTTATCATGGCAGATGTCCAAGTGCAAGGACTTAGGGGTGAAGCCATCGCTACGGCGGTTAACTCGAAGGGGTTAGTCGGGATGAAAGACACAGGTTTACCCAGGTTCGGCCCCTCTCGAAGGAGGTAATAGCCTATGTCCTGCTTTGAGTTGTATTGATTGGGTATCGATAAGAAGGGAGCGGATTCACTTTACCTAGCTCTCGATCAAAGGTTTCGTACCTTAAGCTGCCCAGGGAACTCGCCTTTATATACACAGGTCGAGGCCCTGGGCATACAAGAGTCCTGGCCGAGTTACATCTAATAACCGACCTTATCTCCAACTCGCCTTGCCTTCACTGGCAAGCCATCTCCCGGCGGCTTACACCTCCGGGTCTCACACCATCTTCCGGCTCTGGGCCTCCACCCGGCCCTTCTCGTAAATTACTCCCAGGCTTGTCTTGGTCTTCTGGCCTGTTTAAGACCTTATGGCTAAGTCGCCAACTTCCTAACCCGGCCCCTCCTGGGCGGGTTATATCTCGGGGTTATATCCCCAACACTACCCCTAGCCTCCTCCCTCGGATCCGGCACTGCCAGCCCCTGCCCGCCACTTGGCGCCGCCGTGAGAGCCCCCTCCAGCCAACCCTAAGCCGCCACATCGCCCTGTCCTCCCCACCAGCCGCCGCGGCCCGCCAGGCCCGCGCGGAGCCCGCCCGAGCCCATCCGGGCCCGAGGCGCCCGCATCCGCCGGCCGCTCCTCTCCGATCTGCAGCTGCCATGGCGCAGCTCCGCCGGCCGCCATCTTCCGCTCGTCCCCGTGCCCCGTTGCCTCGCCGGAGCCCCGCTGCCAGGGACCTCGCCGCCGTCGCCTTTCGCCAAGCTCAAGTCCGTGTCCCATCGTTGCCCGCGCCGAGTCGCCTGACCTCGCGCGCAAGCCGCGGAGGAGCTGCGCCACCGCGCCGACGACCATGCCTCGCTGTCGCCCCCGAGACGTCCAGATCGAGGCGGAGGATGTCTGGATCCGACCTCTCCGCTATCAGCCACCGCGCCGGAGACCTCCACCACTCGCCGGAAGCAGCCGTCGCCGCCTACGTTCTGCTCCCGATCGAGAGCGAGGAGGAGAGCTCTCGCTCCCTGCATTGACCGACCCCGCGTGGGCCGCGCGTGGGTCGCCCCTCCGCTCAGGGCCCAGCTCCCTCTGCCCCGGCCCAGCTGCACCAACGGGCAAGGCCCAAAGGTGAGGCCTACACCCCCCCCCTCTGCATATTTGACGCCTAGTGCGCTCTGTGATTATCTAGCGCCCTTGTCCAGTTTCGGCCCCTAGTGCAGATTCGGCCCATAGTTTTTTTTCCAGTGACTGCGAGTCTCTCTAATATGCCAGGATATATCATTAATTTCAGAAAAATGCATGTTTTTGCAATGCCAATAATTTAATAACCGTGCACCGGATTCAAATGTTTTGTATATGTAAAACATGTAGAATATCGTGTAGATTCACAATATCCCACTTTCATCCATGTTAAAAATGTTTAACATGCCATTTCTTGGTATTTTGCATAAATGACTTGATTTGCATTGCGCATAAATATTTAAGCGTGCATCCAAATAATCATAACCATATATGTAAAATGTGTAGATTATTTGTATCGCTTTTTCATGCATGCTAAAAATGTTTAACGTGCTGTTTGCATTTAATTTACTTAAATAGCTTGCTAAAACGGTTTATGTCCTATTCTCGCATAAATATTGTGTCATTTGTTTTATAGTAAAAACCCACATATTATATATGATCTTGGGGTAGAAAAATCCATAGGATTTATCTGTGCAATTAGTTTTGTTATTTGAGCATTTTTTGTGGCATGTTATTTTGCTATGATGCCCTTTTGTTATTTTCGTGTGATTTAATCCATGCATGATATGAAGTAATTTCGAACATGAGATATGCCCTTGGACATGTGTGCTAGGCCCTGGTCTTTTTGGTTAGGATAGAAATCCATGTTTAGGTGCTATTTTCTTGTTGCCAACTTGCCATAAAAATATTCCTGTTTTGAGGGGTCCAAATATTTCTAAGTCTGAAATCTGTGTTATTTTGTTGCTGTCTTGCCATGTGGTTTGCTATTGATCTATAGCTCTTTTGGTGTTGCCACAATGGGATGTATTGTTAAGCATGTTATGCTCTATCATGTTGTGCCAATAGTTTGCATGAATAGGTTTTGCATCATAATTAATTCTGCTGTCCAACATGTCAATCTGTTAAAAACTGCTGCTCATGCCTACTCAAATTTTCACTGTCTGAGAATCTGTTTTCTTCATGATGCCATGTTGTGTTGATGTTTGGCATGAATCTGAGCATAATTTGATGTTGCCATAATGGAATGAATTGTAGTGCATCATGTCCTCTACCATGCTATAGATTTTCATGCCATAATATGCCCTGTAGCATATAGTTTTCTTGCTGCCAATATGCCTTCGTGAAAATCTGCGATGCTAAAAACTGTTATTTTCACTAAGTCCTAATCTGCTATATTTTATTGCCATGTTGTGAGCTTCCTACCATGTGATCCATGACTCTTTTGAGTGTGATATGTGAAGATGAAATGAAGTGTGTGTTATATGCTACTGCCCCATGCTTAGTTTGTGCATATTAGGATCTTGGAGCTTGTTGGTTTCATGTGTGCAATATGCTATGTTGCTGTTTTGGACAGATTTAAACTAAAACTTGTATTGGTGATTGTGGTCGAACCGTAGGTCCGTTTTGGGCATGCCATATATGAATATTGCATAGAATTGCATGTAGTATCATATTATCATGTTGCATTCATGTTTTTAAGTGCTTGTGGTTGTCATTTTCATGCATTTTGCATTCATGTCATGGTCATCTTGTGTGTGTCATATCTTTTAGACCGTAGCTCCGTTTCGTATGATCCATATATGTAAATCGACTAGAATGACGTGTAGAATCAAGTGGTACACTTTATTTTGCTGTTTAATAAATATAAAATGTGTTAGGACAGATCTGGACCAAACTCATAATATGCATATGGGGTCGTTTTGGAAACACTATAAGTTGTCTACGGCCTCATTTAAGATGCCTAGATAGTGTAGTTTCATTATGCTTCACCTCTTGCCATGTTTAACAACATTTAAAATTGTCGTGTACCTAACGAGAGTGAACTAAGTAATTCGAATGTGGAGTTTCGTCAATATGCAACCCGTTGCATATTGACCTTCACTTAATGTGCAGAAGTTGATTGTTGTGCTTTGCCATGTCTTGCATAATTAAACTGGACATGCATCATATTTGTTTGTGCATCATGTCATGCATATGTTGTGGTGTTATCATGTGTTGATTGTTGTTTCCGGTTTGCTTCTTCTCGATAGAGTTCCGAAAGCGTTCGGAGTGTGAGGATTCGTTTGACTACGTTGGTTCGTCTTCTTCATGGACTCGTTCTTCTTCCAAGCGGGATCTCAGACAAGATGACCATTTCCCTGGATACCATTACTATCATTGCCATGCTAGATGTCTCGTTTCTATCGCTTGTCACGCTACCTATCACTTGTTTGTCAAGCCTCCCAAAATGCCATGATAAGCCTCTAACCCCTCCACATCCCAGCAAAACCATTGTTTGGCTATGTTACCGCTTGCTCAGCCCTTCTTATAGCGTAGCTAGTTGCAGGAGCAAATTGGTTCCATGTGCCAACATGGATGTTTTGAGATATCACAATATTACTGCTATTTAATTTAATGCACATATATACTTGGTAAAGGTGGAAGGCTCGGCCTTTTGCTTGGTGTTTTGTTCCACTTTTGCCGCCCTAGTTACTTGTGTACCGGTGTTATGTTCCATATTGAGCACTCCTAACATGCTCGGGGTTGTTATGGGGACCCCCTTGATTTTCGTTTTAGGATAAAACTTGTCTGGCAAGGCCCAACCTTGGTACTACATTTTGCCAACATAATAATTCTAATAATTAATTTGACGCATAGGGAGTTAGCGCTACCCGAGGTTCGTTATCCAACCTAATACAGGGGGGCCAGTGCTGATGGTGCTGGTCCAAAACTAGAGCACTGTGCGGGGCCACCCCAGGGCAACTTGGGTGATGTCTATCAGGCCACCGTACGCGTCGCTTATCCGTCGTGTCCTAAGAACGAGATACGTGGCTCCTATCGGGTTCGTCGACACGTTGGGCGGTCTTGCTGGACTTGTTTTACCTTTCTCGAACGTCTTGTGCGTGGGATTTCGACGACACTTCGTGCTATCTCGAAGTGGAGATTTTCCATCGAGATTCCGCAAATACTACGGGTTATCCCGCGGTAGAGGAATTCCAATGCGGCGTGTGGTTAGTTTGTGATGGATGAGTTGGAGCACCCCTGCAGGGTTAAATCTTTCGGAAGGCCGTGCCCGCGGTTATGTGGCAACTTGGAAACTTTGTTTAACACCCGGCCATAGCAAACTTAATGTAAACTCAAATAAAATACACCAACTGTGTGTGTAACCATGACTGTCTCTTCTCGTGAATTTCTGAACCGAGAGAGAACACGGTGGGGTTATGTTTGTTCGTAAGTAGGTGGTCAGGATCTCTTAGAGATCATTACTAGTTCACGTCCGTTTATGCGACGATCATCCCCCTTTATTCTTGTACTCGTAAGTTAGCTAATCAAATAAATGTTTAATGCTTGCTGCAGCCTCACCACTTAACCATACCTCACCCATTAAGCTTTAATAGTCTTGATACCCTTGGAAATGAGATTGCTGAGTCCCCGTGGCTCATAGATTACTACAACAACAGTTGCAGGTACAGGTAATGCGATCCTTTGACGTGAGAGCTATGCTTTGTTTGATTTGGAGTTCCTCTTCTTCTTTCTCGATCTAGGATGGGTTCCAGGCCAGCAGCCTGGGATAGCAAGGATGGATGTCATTTTATCGTTTGATTTCGTCCGTAGTCGGGCCTTGCTCTTCTGTGTGATGATTGTATATGTTGTTGCATTGATGTGATGTTGATTTAGCTTGTGGCGATTGTAAGCCAATACCATATACTCATCCCTTCTTTACATGTACTCGTAATGATATCTATTCTTGCGAAACGACGAGATGCGCTTCTATCCTTGTCGAGGCCCTCGAGCCAAAATAAGGATAGGATCGCATCTTGGGCGTGACAAGTTGGTATCAGAGCATGTACCGACCTAGGAGCCCCCTTGATTGATCGAACTTTGGCCGAGTCAAGTCTAGTGAAAAACTATTTTGAGTCTAGTTATATATCGGAGAGTAGGATCCTTTTTACTCCTCTTCTATGCTCTGGTGAGGAATTACGACTTAGGAATTTTAATTCTTCCCCTCTTCTCACTCAAATTTTTTTTAGGATCACGCGGGTATTCTGGAACCTCTATGATATCGATGTGACCAGAATTTTGTTCTTGGTGCCTCCCGTACGTATGGATTGGACCCGGGGAGTTGAGTTCCAGGGCATTCTTGACACATCGCTATCGTTCAGTTTCCTTAGTATCTCAGGACGCGGATGTTCGAAATTGCTTCAATACTAATCGTGGTGCGAAGAGTGTGGCAGCACCCAATACTGGGGAGCGGGATCACATGTACTGCCATCTTTAGTATCGTTGTGATTACGAGGGTCTGAGGTAGATGAGTTTCCGAGATCTCTGGTTGTGTGTTAAGGGATGTGATACACTAGAGAGTAGTATTACTGCTAGGAGTTGAGTGATGGATAAAACTCTGTGTATCCGTGGACCCGATTGCATAACCAAAGATTTCGGAAGTTCTTACATGGGAATTCAAGTAGTTACCTAGGCTATCTTCCAACATATCATGATGTGAGGTTGGAGTTCGACATCTAGTGGTTCGTTTGTTCACGGTCTTTCTTACAACGGTTCTCGTTGGGTCTTAAAGAGTCCTTGTAGCTTGCTATGACTCGGGGACGCTTCGTATGTCATGTGCACTTCCTTGTACATGATGGCTACTATAAGATCGAGCCCGTGCGAGCCTTACCACTAAAATATCAGACGAAATCTCTTGTTTCCAGCTTAATTTGCAAGCTTCATCCTTTGTTTTGTTGGAGTATGGTAATTCGAGTTGCTTCGGTGTCAAGTGGTGATTTCATATCTTCCCTAACCGGTGTGCTTCTCTTCAAGATAATTCATTCCTCTCCAATATTTGCAAGATCAATCCTCGTATTTCATTTCCGGAGTTCATTTCATCCATCCCAAGTTGTCTTTGTTTTTTCCACCCTCCCGCCCTTTTTATTCAATGATTAAATTGTCATCCAAGTGCCTTTCTTTTCATTATTGCTTCTGCTATCTTTTCTTCCGTTTGATATATGGTGATTCGTTATGAAGATCCTCAAGTTCTAAGTTCATCATTCTTCGTTATTGTTTTTCTTTCCCGGTGGATTCAATTCAAGTTTTCGGTGCTCATCATATCCTTTTCATTTTCTAAATGAGTTCCCATGTTGGAATTCTTATCCAAGCCCCTCTTGCTTATTCATCTCTCTATTCTATCTGGAGTGCTGAAGATATCTCAGAAGATTCGTGTTATCATTCAAATCCTGTCAAGTTAGTTCGAGGTTCTCACCTGGTCAGGTTCTTAATTTGTACCGGTGCAATCTCTCTTCCGAAGCAATTGCTTCAACGGTGATCTCTTTGAGTGGGCTCATAACCCACAGGTTTTTCCCCGGGATCTTACCTGGCTCTTCTAATCTTTCCGGAGATCTCAAGTTCTTTTAAAATATGACGTAAGAATGAATTCAGCAGTCATATTCATTCTCGAAGATCGCTGCTAAATTATTTTCATCGTTGGCTCAACCTTTCTATTCCTCATTATTCCGGAGTGCCTCAGGTAATTCTTGGTGCTGTTTCTCATCATCATTCCCAGCTTTGAAGACCGAAGGAGAGTTCTCTCAAATCTTGGTCCATTCTCTTGAAGATTTGTGTTTCAATCTTGATGCTATTCTTTCAAATGGTTTTCGATCATGAGTGATTCCTTCCATATCTATCCGGAGCATTTGAGTGTTGTTTTCATTTCTCGATCCTCCGAAGGCCATCATTTCAGAAGATTTCTTCGTTCTGAGCTTTCAACTTTCGTTCTCAAATTCTTCTCAATGGTTGTCTCTTCATTCGTATCTCAAGTATTTTGATGCTTCATTCAAGTTTTCTACTAGTGGATCGTGATCTCTTCGTTCTCATGCATATCCATTCGTTAAAAGTATTCTCATTCGTTTCAAATCCTTTCCGACGTTGTGTTGAAGACTTCTTCAAGTCCGTGCTATATCTCTCTTCAATATTTTCAGAAGAATAAGTCGTATGCCCAATCCATTGTTTGTCATCAACTTAACTTGGTGAAGGATAAGCATAACATAATTCTTATTCTTGTTTCATCAATTGATTTCAATCCTTCTTCCGAAGTTGTTCATGATATCAAATATTCGATTCTAAGTTGTTCATCTTTTCTTTCCTGGAGTTCCAAGTTTTTCTCAAGTATCTCATAGCGAAGCTTCATCTAAATCATTGCAAGGCCTCAATCTTATTATTTTCAATCTTCATTTCTTTTGATCATTCTTTTGTATATGGAGGCTCTACATGATGGTTCATCAAAGATTTCTTTCATTCTCAAAGTGTTCTTCAAGATTCTTGTTGGAGAGGCTCAAGTATCATTCGTCTTGTATTCTGAAGTGCAATTCATTCTCTCTTATCTTTTGAGATGGTGTTATAGCATTCTTGGTTCATGAGGAGTCTCGAAGAGAATTTGTTTCAAGAATGAGATATTTAAACCCATCATTTCTTTCTCGGAGTTATCTTGGATTGGATTTCACCTAAAGCATTTCCTACGGGTTGTTGCTATCATGGTGCTTATCAATGATCCAAGTTCTCAATATATCCTTTTGCTGAAAGAAGTTTCGCATATCTTGTTGCTCCCAAGCAACCAATTGTTTTTGTTTGTGACCGGTTGTCACCTCATAATTTTGAGTTGTTTTCCATAAGCCCATAACAAGCTTTTCTTTTCGTTGTTGATGTTCCAACAACTCCGTTCAATCCTCCTTGGTAAGGATTCTTTTTATGTTCAATTGTGTGGTAGAAGTTGCCATTTTCTTCTCCGTGTTTTCTCTCCAATGATCTAGCTTCTATTCTTTTATTCCGGAGGCATTGTGATGTTGCTCTATTCATCCCATCATCTCGGTTTGTCAAGATCATGTTCTTTTCCTTGCGTATCCATTTAACCGGAGTGTTGTGCTCTCTTTTCATGTTCTTTCTATTATCAAATTTTGCCCCTCTATCCTACCGAAGTGCTGCCGAAATTTCTTTTGAATTCTTGTTGTTTCTCATGTCATTCTTCGTATCTTTGTAACCTTCAAGATTCATTAGTTTCACTCGTTTGTCAAAGAAGCAAATAAGTTTTACCTCTTCCTTTCCTCTTCCTCTTCCCCTTTTCATTCTAAGATCTCAGGTCGAGATCTCTTGTAAGTGGAGGAGAGTTGTAACAGCCCGAGACCGAAGCTCCAGAGGATTCCCGTTTGTTTCCTTTATCGCCGTGTGATTTGTTTGGTTGTCGCATTCATCATCGCATCATTCGCATCATCTACATAGCATCGGCAACTCCGTCGCCATCATTTTTCAAAACTTTCATCCGTTAGTAGTTGCTGGTTCTCCTCGTTGACCGTTTTGAGACCAACCACACACACGCGCGCCCGCGAGATCGTTTAAAAAACCATTTTTTAAAGCGCGCGAAAAATATTCTCAGATTGGGTAGAAAGTTGGCGTGCGGTCTTAATATAGTGTAGCTAGACCGCCTGTCAAATGTCGTCGCAATAAGAGTCCGTTTGATACCCGAACGGTCGACCGTAGCCGCACCGTCATCGGTTTATTCGTCGGACGTTTTCGGTTTATAAAACTCTGTCACGGGCTGGCACTTCCCTCTCTTCTTGGCCCAACCCCCTCTACACAGCCCATCTAGACCCAGCAAGTGCCTAGCCATCGCCGGAGCCATCTGATTTCGATCGGAGAGTCGAAAATCGGACTAAATCCCCTAACCCTAGCCATCCCTGCCTATAAATGGACATCCCCTTGTCCATTTTTGGAAACCCTACCCCTAGCCTCCTCCCTCGGTTCCGGCGCTGCCAGCCCCCGCCCGCCACTTGGCGCCGCCGTGAGAGCCCCCTCTAGCCAACCCTAAGCCGCCACGTCGCCCTGTCCTCCCCACCAGCTGCCGCGGCCCGCGAGGCCCGCATGGAGCCCATCCGGGCCCGAGGCGCCCGCATCCGCGGCCCACTCCTCTCCGATCTGCAGCTGTCATGGTGCAGCTCCGCCAGCCGCCATCTCCCGCTCGTCCCCGTGCCCTGTTGCCTCGCCGGAGCTCCGCTGCCAGGGACCTCGCTGCCGTCGCCGTTCGCCAAGCCCAACTCCGTGTCCCTTCGTTGCCCGCGCCGAGCCGCCTCACCTCACGCCCAAGCCGCGGAGGAGCTACGCCGCCGCGCCGACGACCATGCCTCGCTGTCGCCCCCGAGACGTCCAGATCGAGGCGGAGGACGGCTGGATCCGGCCTCTCCGCTATCAGCCGCCGCGCCGGAGACCTCCACCACTCGCCGGAAGCCGCAGCCGCCTGCGTTTTGCTCTAGATCGAGAGCGAGGAGGAGAGCTCCCGCTCCCTGCATTGACCGACCCCGCCTGGGCCGCGTGTGGGCCGCCCCTCCGCTCGGGGCCCAGCTCCCTCTGCCCCGGCCCAGCTGCACCAACGGGCAAGGCCCAAAGGTGAGGCCTACACCCCCCCTCTGCATATTTGACGCCTAGTGCGCTCTGTGATTATCTAGCGCCCTTGTCCAGTTTCGGCCCCTAGTGCAGATTCGGCCCATAGTTTTTTTTCCAGTGACTGCGAGTCTCTCTAATATGCCAGGATATATCATTAATTTCAGAAAAATGCATGTTTTTGCAATGCCAATAATTTAATAACCATGCACCGGATTCAAATGTTTTGTATATGTAAAACGTGTAGAATATCGTGTAGATTCACAATATCCCACTTTCATCCATGTTAAAAATGTTTAACATGCCATTTCATGGTATTTTGCATAAATGACTTGATTTGCATTGCGCATAAATATTTAAGCGTGCATCCGAATAATCATAACCATATATGTAAAATGTGTAGATTATTTGTATCGCTTTTTCATGCATGCTAAAAATGTTTAACGTGCTGTTTGCATTTAATTTACTTAAATAGCTTGCTAAAACGGTTTATGTCCTATTCTCGCATAAATATTGTGTCATTTGTTTTATAGTAAAAACCCACATATTATATATGATCTTGGGGTAGAAAAATCCATAGGATTTATCTGTGCAATTAGTTTTGTTATTTGAGCATTTTTTGTGGCATGTTATTTTGCTATGATGCCCTTTTGTTATTTTCGTGTGATTTAATCCATGCATGATATGAAGTAATTTCGAACATGAGATATGCCCTTGGACATGTGTGCTAGGCCCTGGTCTTTTTGGTTGGGATAGAAATCCATGTTTAGGTGCTATTTTCTTGTTGCCAACTTGCCATAAAAATATTCCTGTTTTGAGGGGTCCAAATATTTCTAAGTCTGAAATCTGTGTTATTTTGTTGCTGTCTTGCCATGTGGTTTGATATTGATCTATAGCTCTTTTGGTGTTGCCACAATGGGATGTATTGTTAAGCATGTTATGCTCTATCATGTTGTGCCAATAGTTTGCATGAATAGGTTTTACATCATAATTAATTCTGCTGTCCAACATGCCAATGTGTTAAAAACTGCTGCTCATGCCTACTCTAATTTTCACTAAGTCTGAGAATCTATTTTCTTCATGAAGCCATGTTGTGTTGATGTTTGCCATGAATTTGAGCATAATTTGATGTTGCCATAATGGAATGAATTGTAGTGCATCATGTCCTCTACCATGCTGTAGATTTTCATGCCATAATATGACCTGTAGCATATAGTTTTCTTGCTGCCAATATGCCTTCGTGAAAATCTGCGATGCTAAAAACTGTTATTTTCACTAAGTCCTAATCTGCTATATTTTATTGCCATGTTGTGAGCTTCCTACCATGTGATCCATGACTCTTTTGAGTGTGATATGTGAATATGAAATGAAGTGTGTGTTATATGCTACTGCCCCATGCTTAGTTTGTGCATATTAGGATCTTGGAGCTTGTTGGTTTCATGTGTGCAATATGCTATGTTGCTGTTTTGGACAGATTTAAACTAAAACTTGTATTGGTGATTGTGGTCGAACCGTAGGTCCGTTTTGGGCATGCCATATATGAATATTGCATAGAATTGCATGTAGTATCATATTATCATGTTGCATTCATGTTTTTAAGTGCTTGTGGTTGTTATTTTCATGCATTTTGCATTCATGTCATGGTCATCTTGTGTGTGTCATATCTTTTAGACCGTAGCTCCGTTTCGTATGATCCATATATGTAAATCGACTAGAATGACGTGTAGAATCAAGTGGTACACTCTATTTTGCTGTTTAATAAATATAAAATGTGTTAGGACAGATCTGGACCAAACTCATAATATGCATATGGGGTCGTTTTGGAAACACTATAAGTTGTCTACGGCCTCATTTAAGATGCCTAGATAGTGTAGTTTCATTATGCTTCACCTCTTGCCATGTTTAACAACATTTAAAATTGTCGTGTACCTAACGAGGGTGAACAAAGTAATTCGAATGTGGAGTTTCGTCAATATGCAACCCGTTGCATATTGAGCTTCACTTAATGTGTAGAAGTTGATTGTTGTGCTTTGCCATGTCTTTCATAAATAAACTGGACATGCATCATATTTGTTTGTGCATCATGTCATGCAAATGTTGTGGTGTTATCATGTATTGATTGTTGTTTCCGGTTTGCTTCTTCTCGATAGAGTTCCGAAAGCGTTCGGAGTGTGAGGATTCGTTCGACTACGTTGGTTCGTCTTCTTCATGGACTCGTTCTTCTTCCAAGCGGGATCTCAGGCAAGATGACCATTTCCCTGGATACCATTACTATCATTGCCATGCTAGATGTCTCGTTTCTATCGCTTGTCACGCTACCTATCACTTCTTTGTCAAGCCTCCCAAAATGCCATGATAAGCCTCTAACCCCTCCACATCCCAGCAAAACCATTGTTTGGCTATGTTACCGCTTGCTCAGCCCTTCTTATAGCGTAGCTAGTTGCAGGTGCAAATTATTTTCATGTGCGAACATGGATGTTTTGAGATATCAAAATATTACTGCTATTTAATTTAATGCACATATATACTTGGTAAAGGTGGAAGGCTCGGCCTTTTGCTTGGTGTTTTTTTCCACTTTTGCCGCCCTAGTTACTTGTGTACCATTGTTATGTTCCATATTGAGCGCTCGTAACATGCTCGGGGTTGTTATGGGGACCCCCTTGATTTTCGTTTTAGGATAAAACTTGTCTGGCAAGGCCCAACTTTGGTACTACATTTTCCCAACATAATAATTCTAATAATTAATTTGACGCATAGGGAGTTAGCGCTACCCGAGGTTCGTTATCCAACCTAATACAGGGGGGGCAGTGCTGATGGTGCTGGTCTAAAACTAGAGCACTGTGCGGGGCCACCCCAGGGCAACTTGGGTGATGTCTATCAGGCCACCGTACGCGTCGCTTATCCGTCGTGTCCTGAGAACGAGATACGCGACTCCTATCGGGTTTGTCGACACGTCGGGCGGTCGTGCTGGACTTGTTTTACTTTCTCGAACGTCTTGTGCGCGGGATTTCGATGACACTTCGGGCTATCTCCAAGTTGAGATTTTCCATCTAGATTCCGCAAATACTACGGGTTATCCCGCGGTTGAGGAATTCCAACGCGGCGTGTGGTTAGTTTGTGATGGATGAGTTGGAGCACCCCTACAGGGTTTAATCTTTCTGAAAGCCGTGCCCGTGGTTATGTGGCAACTTGGAAACTTTGTTTAACACCCGGTCATAGCAAACTTAAAGTAAACTCAAATAAAATACACCAACTGTGTGCGTAACCGTGACTGTCTCTTCTCGTGAATTTCTGAACCGAGAGAGAACATGGTGGGGTTATGTTTGTTCGTAAGTAGGTGGTCAGGATCTCTTAGAGATCATTACTAGTTCACATCCATTTATGCGACGATCATCCCCCTTTATTCTTGTACTCGTAAGTTAGCCACTCAAATAAATGCTTAGTGCTTGCTGCAGCCTCACCACTTAACCATACCTCACCCATTAAGCTTTAATAGTCTTGATACCCTTGGAAATGAGATTGTTGAGTCCCCGTGGCTCACAGATTACTACAACAATAGTTGCAGGTACAAGTAATGTGATGCTTTGATGTGAGAGCGATGCTTTGTTTGATTTGGATTTCTTCTTCTTCTTCCTCGATCTAGGATGGGTTCCAGGCCGGCAGCCTGGGATAGCAAGGATGGATGTCATTTTATCGTTTGATTTCGTCCGTAGTCGGACCCTGCTCTTCTGTGTGATGATTGTATATGTTGATGTATTGATGTGATATTGATTTAGCTTGTGGCGAGTGTAAGCCAATTCCATATACTCATCTCTTCTTTACATGTACTTGTAATGATATCCATTCTTGCAAAACGATGAGATGCGCTTCTATCCCTGTCGAGGCCCTCGAGCCAAAATAAGGATAGGATCGCATCTTGGGCATGACATCAAGGAAACATCACTCCGGTTGGAAACGTTAATTTCCCTCCTCTTATTGACGAACAAGATGAAATCACCGTGAGTAAAGTTTTTTCTTCAAAGCAAGTGGCTATGATTGAAAGTCTTGTTAGTAAGGGTAATGAGATGACGTACAATTCTTTTGTGGCCAATACTAATGCTAAGAAAAATATGCCTCCGCCATCTAGTGGTACTGTTGGTATATCTGAAAACCCTAGTACAACTTTACCTATTTCATCGGCGCCTCCTATGCAACAACAATATAATATGCCATTGAATTTTTACCCTAGTCAAAACAACCAGCTTGTGGCTACACCTACATATCCTAATCCAATTATGAGTGTGCCCAATTCGGCGTCAACGCCGAATCACTTTGTCACACCACCCATAGGTGCAAGCATGTTTGGTCCTTTACCAAATTATGGTTCGGCACCAATCCCACAAGTTGCGCCACTAGCTAGTACTCAGGTTGCTCCTATGTCATTGCCACAAGTATCTTCATCTACCTCGGATCAAATTTTAGCCAAATTGAGGGAGGATTTGCATAAGATGTTTCAAGAAACTTTCGGAAACGAGCCGAAAGTAAAGAGTCGTGTGTACGAAAAGCCTTATCCTGAACACTTCGATGCAGTTTTGTATCCTCAAGGTTATAAGGTTCCTGATTTTGTTAAATTTAGTGGTGAAGGTACAAAGACAACTTGGGAACATATTAGTCAATATTTAGCACAATTGGGTGAAGCAGGTCACATAGAAGAATTCAAAGTGCGTTTATTTCCCCTATCTTTAGCTGGCACCGCATTTTCATGGTTTGCTGCTTTGCTACATGGTTCTATTCTCTTATGGTTGCAATTAGAGCAGAAGTTTCATGATCACTTTTATAGCGGCGATAATGCGCTAAAATTATCACATCTTACATCGGTTAGACAGAAACATGATGAATCGTTCACCGATTATGTCAAGAGATTTAGAGATATAAAAAAACCGATGCTATAGTTTAGTAATAAGTGAGAGAGACTTGGCGGATCTTGTGCTTAATGGTTTGAAACCACATATCAAAGAGAGGCTGGAAAGTTATGAGTTTTTGAGCATTAACCAAGTCTTGCAAAAAGCTTTAGCTCAGGAGAATAGGAGTAAAGAGGTTCATAGATCTACATCCGATCCTCCCCGAGTGCATATGATTGAGTATAATGATGATAATTCGGATGATGAGGCTGATGTCTATACCACTGAATTTGTTTGGTCATCAAAGGCCAAACCCTATACATGCAATGCTCTAAGCCGATTCGCAAGAATCGTGATGAGGAGATGAAGTTTACTTTTGATATATCTAAGTGTGATTAAATATTTGATGCTCTCTTGCAAGATAAGATGATTAGAATATCACACACCTTACCGCCATTTGAGGAGCTGAAACGGCGTGCTTATTGCAAGTACCATAATTCATTTTCTCATGCTACTAATGATTGCAATGTTTTTCGACGACAGATACAATCGGCCATTAATGACGGACGATTGAATTTTTCAGAGATGCAAGTTGATAAACAACCCTTCCTGATAATCACCATGGCTTTGGAAGGGAAGAAAATGTTAATTCGGCCTAACATAGCCGAATCTGCTAATAAAGATAATATTGTTATTGGTGAACCGAGGAAAGACAAGGAGGGTGGCAAAGTCTTGGGAAGAGAGGTTGTGCTTGAGAAGCAACCCGATGGCAAGGAAGTATTGAAGATCACCATGAAAAATACTGCACTCGGGGGGCAACCGCAAGTACAAGAGGATACTCATGATAAACTTATAGAGCCCATGAATACACAAGTTGGCAAGTGGAAAACGAGTAAAGCTGAGGGCAAGCGAGTCAAACCAACTTTTGATATGTTGCTATCCAAATATGCCAATCAAGCGGCCGGTTCTAGGTCCAATCGGCTATCACATTTGAGGCATTCAAGATCACCTCCGAAGCAAGAATTTCGATGCTATGCAAGGCCATATGGGTCATGGGCACCAGCACCATGGATGTCGCCACCTCCCTATGCGCCATATTACAAAGGAGACTTCAATGGAGGATGGGGGCAGCCCCCAAGGGCTCCTTACGCTTTTCATATTGGGTGGGCACCACTTAGAAGGCCTACTCATGAGAGGCTTTATTGTCCCACACAAGGCCATTTGAGCTATGGTGCTAACCGGTCAACAAACATTTCTCCAAGCAGGGCCAATAAAAAAGTGTGACATATTAAATCATCTAATGCGGAAATTTCAGAATACGACAAGCGAAAGGAGATCAAAAAGCCGATTGTTGGTAATCTGGCTAATTCTAATGGTGATATTGTTATTGTTCAGCAGGGTTCCATGGAAAATGATCATGATGCTAGCACAAGCAAGGCCAAACCTAGGGGACACAAATATACTCAACCTAAGTGGTGTCCTCCTATTTTAACTAAGACCATGAAAAGGAGATTACAACGCATGAGTAACCACAAGAAGGTAGAGCGCACAGAAGAAAAGAAAAGGGACAAATTGCTCAATGAAATTCGGCCCATGCCACTCACAAAACAAGTGTGGAGGCCTAAACAAAAACGAAATACAGATGCTTCTACATTAGCTACAACACCTACACCACCAAAAGAGGATGATGCTGTTGGAAATATGCCCTAGAGGCAATAATAAAGTGATTATTATTATATTTCCTTGTTCATGATAATCGTTTATTGTCCATGCTATAATTGTATTTATTGGAAACTCAAATACATGTGTGTATACATAGACAACACTGTGTCCCTAGTGAGCCTCTACAGGACTAGCTCGTTGATCAAAGATGGTCAAGGTTTCCTGGCCATAGACATGAGTTGTCATTTGATTACGGGATCACGTCATTAGGAGAATGATGTGATGGACAAGACCCAAACTATGAACGTAGCATACGATCGTGTCAAGTTTATTGCTATTGTTTTCCGCATGTCAAGTATCTGTTCCTATGACCATGAGATCATGCAACTCACTGACACCGGAGGAGTACCTTGTGTGTATCAAACATCGCAACATAACTGGGTGACTATAAAGATTCTCTACAGGTATCTCCGAGGGTGTCTGTTGAGTTGGCATGGATCAAGACTGGGATTTGTTACTCCATATGACGGAGAGGTATCTCAGGGCCCACTCGGTAATACAACATCATAGTGAGCTTGCAAGCAATGTGACTAAGGATTTAGCCGCGAGATCTTTTATTACGGAACGAGTAAAGAGACTTGTCGGAAACGAGATTGAACTAGGTATGGAGATACCAACGATCGAATCTCGGGCACGTAACATACCGATGAACAAAGGGAACTGCATACGGGATTGACTGAATCCTTGACATCGAGGTTCGACCGATAAAGATCTTCATAGAATATGTAGGAACAAATATGGACATCCAGGTTCCGCTATTGGTTATTGGCCGTGGAGGTGTCTCGGTCATGTCTGCATAGTTCTCGAACCCGCAGGGTCTGCACTCTTAACGTTCGGTGACGATTTGGTATTGTTGAGATGTATGTGTTGGTGACCGAAGGTTGTTCGGAGTCCCGAATGAGATCCCGAACGTCACGAGGAGTTCCGAAATGGTCCGGAGGTAAAGATTTATATATAGGAAAGTGGTATTCGGGTTCCGGAAAAGTTTCGGTTGTTTTCGGTAGAGTACCGGGAGTGCCGAAAGGGTTTCGGGGGTCCACCGGGAGGGGCCCACCCACCCCAGGGGGCCACATGGGCCCAAGAGGTGGCGCACCAGCCCCTGGTGGGCTGAGCAGCCGACCCCTATAGGCCCCATGCGCCCAAGGTGGAAGGTGGAGGTGCCTTGGAGGGGAGGGACTCCTCCCTAGGGTTCCCACCTCCCATGTGGGAGGAGGACTCCTTCCCCCCACTTCGGCCGAACCCCTCCTTGGAGGAGGGGCTAGGGCTTCACCCCACCTACCCCTTCCTCCAATAAATAGTGAGGGAGAGGGAGGGCAGGCTCACCCTAAGCCACGGTGCAGCCCTCTCTCTCCCTCCCTCTAGATTAGTTCACCTCTAGATCGGTTTCGGTAGTGCTTGGCGAAGCCCTGCCGGAACATCTCCACCACCACCGCCGCCACGCCGTCGTGCTGCCGGCGATCTCATCTACCTCTCCGCCCTCGATTGCTGGATCAAGGAGACGGAGACATCATCGAGATGTACGTGTGCTGAACGCGGAGGTGCCGTCCGTTCGGCTCTAGATCGGAACGGATCAAGATTGGATCGCGGGACGGATCGTGATTGAATCGCGAAGACGTTCGACTACACCAACCGCGTTTCTTAACACTTCCCACTTAGTGATCTAAAAGGGTATGTAGATGCAATCTCTCCTCTCGTAGATGTTCATCTCCTAGATTGATCTTGGTGGGCATAGGAAATTTTTTGTTTCCCATGCAACGTTCCCCTATAATGGTATCATAGCTAGGTCTTTGCGTAGATGACACCATGAGTAGAACACAAAGGAGTTTGTGGGCGTTGATATTCAGATTGCTTCCTTCCTTGGTCTTGTCTTGATTCGGCGGTATTGTGGGATGAAGCGGCCCGGACCAACTTTACATGTCCACGTACATGAGACCGGTTCCATCGACTTACATGTAACTTTGTCGCATAAGATGGCTGGCGGGTGTCTGTCTCTCCCACCTTGGTTGAATCGGATTCGACAAAGGCGGTCCTTGTAGAAGGTTAAATAGCAACTTGTATATCACTGTTGTGGTTTTGTGTAGGTAAGAATAGTTCTTACTAGATACCCATAGCAGCCATGTAAACCATGCAACAACAAATTAGAGGACTTCTAACTTGTTTTTGCAGGGTATGTTGTGATATGATATGGCCAAAGACATGATGATATATATTTGATGTATGAGATGATCATGTTTTGTAATAGTTTATATCGACTTGCATGTTGATACGGCAACCGGCAGGAGCCATAGGGTTGTCTTTAATTATTATGTGGCCTGCGTGTCACTCATTAAGCGCTATGCCATGCTTTACTTTATCGCTAAGCGGTAGCAATAGTAGTAGAAGCATGGTTGGCGCGACAACCCCGATGGCAACACGATGATGGAGATCATGATGATGGGGATCATGGTGTTATGCCGGTGACGATGGAGATCATGTCGGTGCTTTGCAGATGGAGATCAAAAGCACAAGTTCATGGCCATGTCATGTCACTTATGATTTGCATGTGATGTTAATCCTTTTATGCATCTTATTTTGCTTAGGACGACGGTAGCATTATAAGGTGATCCCTCACTAAAATTTCAAGATAAAAAAAATTGTGTTCTCCCCGAGTGTCCACCATTGCGAAAGTTCGTCGTTTCGAAGCACCACGTGATGATCGGGTGTGATAGACTCTACGTTCGCATACAACGGGTGCAAGCCAGTTTTGCACATGCGGAACACTCAAGTTAAACTTGACGAGCCTCGCATGTACAGACATGGCCTCGGAACACAAGAGACCGAAAGGTCGAACATGAGTCATATACTCCCTCCGTCCCAAAATAAGTGTCTCAACTTTGTACTAAAGTAAAGTTAGTACAAAGTTGTACTAAGGTTGAGCACCTTATTTTGGGACGGAGGGAGTAGTAGATATGATCAACATGGAGATGTTCGCCATTGAAACCACCTCATCTCACGTGATGATCGGACTTGGGTTTGTAAATTTGGATCATGTAACACTCGAATGACCGGAGGGATGTCAATTTGAGTGGGAGTTTTAAGTAATATGATTAACTAAACTCATTATCTTGAACAATAGTCTAATTAATCTTTGCAAAATTTATGTTGTAGATCAATGGCTCGCGCAGTAGCTCCCCTGAATTTCAATGCGTTCCTAGAGAAAGCCAAGCTGAAAGATGATGGAAGTAACTTTGTAGACTGGGCCCGTAATCTGAGGATTATCCTCACGGCTTCCCAAAAGGCTTATGTCCTTGATCCACCGCTCGGTGCGCCACCCCCTCCAGTGTCGTCTGTAGACATTGCGAACGCCTGGCAGGCGCGTTCTAATAACTACTCAATAGTTCAGTGTGCTATGTTGTATAGCTTAGAACCGGGACTTCAAAGACGTTTTAAACGTCATGGAGCATATGAGATGTTCCAGGAGTTGAAGTTTATTTTTGAGAAAAATTCCCAGATCGAGAGGTATGAGACCTCCGATAAGTTCTATGCTTGCAAGATGGAGGAGAACGGGTCTGTCAGTGAGCTCATACTCAGAATGTCTGGGTATTCCTACCATCTGGTTGAGTTGGGAATTACTCTCCCGCCAGAGGTGATCACTGACAGAGTTCTTCAATCACCGCCACCTAGCTAAAAAAGCTTTGTGTTGAACTATAACATGCAAGGGATGAACAAATCAGTCGCCGAGCTGTTTGCGATGCTGAAAGTCGCTGAGTCAGAAATCCGGAAGGAGCATCAAGTGTTGATTGTCAATAAAACCACTAGTTTCAAGAAGAATGGCAAGGGCAAGAAGGGTAACTCCATGAAGAGTGGCAAAGCAGTTGCTCCTCCCGTGAAGAAACCCAAGGCTGGACCTAAGCCGGAAACTCAGCGCTTTCATTGCAAGGGAACTGGCCACTGGAAGCGGAATTGCCCCAAGTATCTGGCCGACAAGAAGGCGGCCAACACCAAACAAGGTATATATGATATACATGTTATTGATGTGTACCTTACCAACTCTCGTTGTGGTGCCTGGGTATTTGATACCGGTTCGGTTGCTCACATTTGCAACTCAAAACAGGAACTATGGAATAGACGGAGGCTGGCAAAGGACGAAGTGACGATGCGCGTGGGAAATGGTTCCAAGGTTGATGTGATCGCCGTCGGCACGCTAGCTCTTCGATTACCATTGGGGTTAGTGATGAACCTGAATAATTGTTATTTAGTGCCTGCGTTAAGCATGAACATTATATCTAGATCTTGTTTATTGCGAGACGGTTACTCATTTAAATCAAAGAATAATGGTTGTTCTATTTATATGAGTAATATCTTTTATGGTCACGCACCCATTGTGAGGGGTTTGTTCTTATTGAATCTCGATAGTGATGATACACATGTTCATAACATTGATGCCAAAAGATGTAGAGTCGATAATGATAGTACCACTTTCTTGTGGCACTGCCGCTTAGGTCATATTGGTGTAAAACGCATGAAGAAACTCCATGCTGGTGGACTTTTGGAGTCACTTGATTTTGAATCACTTGACACATGTGAACCATGCCTCATGGGCAAGATGACTAAGACCCCGTTCTCTGGAACAATGGAACGGGCAAGTGACTTGTTGGAAATCATACATACTGATGTGTGCAGTCCGATGAGCATTGAGGCTCACGGTGGATATCGTTATTTTCTCACCTTCACCGATGACTTAAGTAGATATGGGTAGATTTACTTAATGAAACATAAGTCTGAAACGTTTGAAAAGTTCAAGCAATTTCAGAGTGAAGTTGAGAATCATCGGAACAAGAAGATTAAATTCCAATGATCTGATCGAGGAGGAGAATATCTGAGTTATGAGTTTGGCAATCACTTAAGACAATGTGGAATTGTTTCACAGTTGACGCCACCTGGAACACCAGTGCGTAATGGTGTGTCCGAACGTCGTAATCGAACCTTATTGGATAAGGTGCGGTCTATGATGTCTCTTGCCGATTTGCCACTATCGTTTTGGGGTTATGCGTTAGAGACAGCTGCATTCATCTTAAATAGGGCACCATCTAAATCCGTTGAGATGACGCCGTATGAACTGTGGTTTGGCAAGAAACCAAAGTTGTCGTTTCTTAAAGTTTGGGGATGCAATGCTTATGTCAAAAAGCTTCAGCCGGAAAAGCTGGAACCCAAAGCAGAGAAATGCGTCTTCATAGGATACCCAAAAGAGCTAGTTGGGTACACCTTCTATCTCAGATCCGAAGGCAAAGTGTTTGTCGCTAAGAACGGGTCATTTCTCGAGAAAGAGTTTCTCTCGAAAGAATTGAGTGGGAGGAAGATAGAACTTGATGACGTTGTTGAACCTTCACTTCAACCAGAGAGTAGCGCAGCACAGAAAGATGTTTCTGTGGAGCCTACATCAGTTGAAGAGGAAGCTAATGATGGTGATCATGATGCTTCGGATCAAGTTACTATCGAACCTCGTAGGTCGACAAGGACACGTACTGCTCCTGAATGGTACGGTAACCCTGTCTTAGAAGTCATGTTGTTGGACAACGATGAACCTACGAGCTATGGAGAAGCGATGGTGGGCCCGGATTCCGACAAATGGTTAGAGGCCATGAAATCCGAGATAGGATCCATGTATGAAAACAAAGTGTGGACTTTGGAAGTATTACCTGAAGGGCGAAAGGCCATTTGGAATAAATGAATCTTTAAGAAGAAGACATACGCGGACGGTAATGTCACCGTCTATAAAGCTCGACTTGTGGCAAAGGGTTTTTCACAAGTTCAAGGAATTGACTACAATGAGACTTTCTCACCCGTAGTGATGCTTAAGTCCGTCAGAATCATGTTAGCAATAGCTGCATTTTTCGATTATGAAATTTGGCAGATGGATGTCAAAACAGCGTTCCTTAAGGGTTTCCTTGAGGAAGAGTTGTATATGATGCAATCAGAAGGTTTTGTCGATCCAGAGAATGCTGACAAAGTTTGCAAACTCCAGCGATCCATTTATGGGCTGGTGCAAGCATCTCGGAGTTGGAATCTTCGCTTTGATGAGGTGATCAAATCGTTTGGGTTTATACAAGTTTACGGAGAAGCTTGTATTTACAAGAAAGTGAGTGGGAGCTCTATAGTGTTTCTAATATTATATGTGGATGACATATTGCTGATTGGAAACAATATAGAATTTTTGGAAAGCGTGAAGGAGTATTTGAACAAGAGTTTTTCAATGAAGGATCTAGGAGAAGTTGCTTTCATATTAGGCATCAAGATCTATAGAGATAGATCGAGATGCTTAATAGGGCTTTCAGAGAGCACATACCTTGATAAAGTTTTGAAGAAGTTCAAAATGGATCAGTCCAAGAAAGGGTTCTTGCCTGTATTACAAGGTGTGAGGTTGAGTAAGACTCAATGCCCAGTGACTGTAGAGGATAGATAAAAGATGAGTGTCATCCCCTATGCTTCTGCCATAGGCTCTATTATGTATGCAATGCTATGCACAAGACCAGATGTCATCCTTGCCATAAGTATGGCCGGAAGGTTTCAAAGTGATCCAGGAGTGGAACACTGGACGGCGGTCAAGAATATCCTTAAGTACTTGAAAAGGACTAAGGAAATGTTTCACATTTATGGAGGTGATCAAGAGCTCGTCGTAAAGGGTTACGTCGATGCAAGCTTTGACACTGATCCGGATGACTCTAAGTCTCAAACCGGATACGTATATATTCTCAATGGGGGAGCGGTAAGTTGGTGCAGTTCCAAGCAAAGCGTGGTAGCTGATTCTACATGTGAAGCGTACATTGCTGCCTCGGAGGCGGCAAAGGAAGGTGTCTGGATGAAGCAGTTCATGACGGATCTTGGAGTTGTGCCCAGTGCACTGGACCCAATGACTATGTTCTGTGACAACACTGGTGCAATTGCTCTGGCCAAGGACCCAAGGTTTTACAAGACGACCAGACACATAAAGCGCCGCTTCAATTCCATCTGCGATTACATCAAGGAGGAGCACATAAATATTTGCAAAGTACACATGGATCTGAATGTCGCAGACCCGTTGACTTAGCCTGTTCCATGAGCAAAACATGATAAACACCAGAACTATATGGGTGTTAGATTCATTACAATGTAAATCACATAGTGATGTGAGCTAGCTTATTGACTCGAGTGCAAGTGGGAGACTGTTGGAAATATGCCCTAGAGGCAATAATAAAGTGATTATTATTATATTTCCTTGTTCATGATAATCGTTTATTGTCCATGCTATAATTGTATTTATTGGAAACTCAAATACATGTGTGGATACATCACTACAGGAATCAGGCTCTTTGTCGTCTGCCATGGCAGACGGCAAAGGGCACAACCACAGACGGCAAAGGCCTTTGCCGTCAGCCAGCGGACGGCAAAAGTTTGGGCCGAACAAACCCCGGCAAAGGGGTTCTTTGCTGTCTGCATTGGCACAGTGGACGGCAAAGATTTTTTGCTGTCAGCCTGCAGACGGCAAATACGGCAGACGACTTAGTACTAACGGTAGCACCGTTAGGTGGCTAACGGCCCCCCCTTGCCCTTTGCCGTCTGCCCTGGACGGCCCACACATGTCTTTGCCGTCTGCCCCTGACAGCCCCCACCCAGCCCATTGACCCACGGCCCAGCCCTTTGCCGTCTGCCCCTGACGGCCCAGCCCAGGTCTTTGCCGTTCGCCCCCGCTATGCCGACGGCCACCGTCGGCAAAGAAGCCAAATGGCCCCAGCCCTTTGCCGCCCGCCCCACGCTATGCTGACGGCCACCGTCGGCAAAGAAGCCAAATGGCCCAGGCCTGGCGCTCCCAGGTTTAACAGGTGGCTGTCACGTGTCTTCTTTGCCGACGGTGGCCATCGTCATAGCGGCTTTGCCGTCCGGGGCAGACGGCAAAGCGGCTGTAATGCCTCTTTTTCTGTTTTTGTTATATTCAACATTTTCCACAGGCAAATTTATGATATGTATATATATATATTTCACAGAAACAATATCCCTGCCATATGGATATGATCAACCAACAATTATACCAAATTGAAAGTATCAAATGTCACTTTGTTCACCATATTACAATAGTTTCATCCATACATACATAGTCTTATACATATAGGTAGAAAGTTTCACGTAAGTTCATCGATACAAAATGAAAACTGAATGTAAACACTAGCACTACATCAAAGCAAGCTGCCGTGAACTCAATCAAATCTGCAAAATTGGAAATAAGAAAGTTAGAAAAAGAATACTAGAAGAAGTAGAAGAAGATCTAGAAGTAGAAGAAGATGTAGAAGAAGAAGATGAAGAAGTGTTTTTCTTCTCTCTCTGTCTCCTCTTGTTTTTCTTCTTCTTATTGCTTATTTGTGTCATTTTAGAGCTAACCTAGGTAATTATCACATTTTTGACCTAACTAAGCTTATTGTGTCATTTTGCAAGAAAATAAGCTAAGTCTATGGCATCTATGAGGTTACCAAGTCTATTATGCCATTTTTGAGTTAACTAAGCTTATTATGTCAGTTTGGAGGAAACAATGCTAAGTATAGGTCATTTTAGAGCTAACTTAGGTACAATATGTCATTTTGGAGGTAAGTAAGCTTACTATGTCATTTTAGAGGAAACAAAGCTAACTTAGGTAAAATATGACATTTGTCTAAGTGCTAAGTTTGTCATTGTGCTCAGTTTGTCTAAGTGCTATGTTTGTCTTTGTTTGAGAAAATGAGCCAAGTAAGTGGCATATTAGGGCTTACGGAGGTGAAGCACCGGGGTTGCTCGGGCCGGTGTCAGCTGGAGCACTACTTGGCCCTGGAGAAGGATCGTGCGATGCGGCTCGGGAGTTATGCTGTACCAAAGATCATTTGCGTTAGCATGACGATGCTGAAACGTTAAGACTAGTAACTAATGAACATTGAAATGAAACTCACCGTTCCAGCCGTGGTAATGACTGGCATCGGCGGAGGGGTCTGGCCGGTCTTCTCGCACAAAGTCTGCACATTTGGTTTTGACAAGTCAATCATATTGGTTATTAATGAAAAGAACATGTAGTGCATGATTTGGCTAATATGAAGAAGAAACTTACCACGATGAGCTCGTACATGGCCTGGTTAGACACATCGTTCCGTGCCCTCTCCTCCTCCAACAACCTAGCCGTCCTCTCCTCCAAATCCCTCTTCTCCTCCGCCGCCTGCCGGGCCTGTTCCGCCAGAAGCGCCTGGGTTGTCTCTCTCTCTTTCTGCAGAGCAGCCTGCAATACAACTCCTCGTTAGCATTGTAATCATCTTTGTTCGCACACACAATGTAATGGAGGAAAGCTATCTGAGTCCGTATGACTAACCTCGATGGCGAGCTGGACTGGCCGTGGACGAGGCGTCATCTCAGGACAGGAGCTCGTTTGGCGCGCCTTGATCTGCCGGAGAGTGCGCGAAGACCGTATAAGTCCATCTCCAATGGCTATCGAGCCATGGGGCCTCCCGTCGCCAGCTATCATCACCAGGTCTGGATCAATAGGATGCTGGCTCGAGTTGAAGTCCTCCCCATTCATCGCCTTCCCCACATCTCTGTACCTCACGAGCTTGTTGTGGGAGGAGATGTTGGTGAAGTTCTGGGGATTATCGAGGTCAGACTCAGAGAATGCCTTGGCCTTCTTGTACGGGGCAGTATGGGCCATGGCATAGAGGTCGTACACCTGTGGCACCTCCGTCTTATTGTAATGCGCCTACAAGAGAGGAACAAAGTATTAATAAAGGGGTCAAGCTAGCATCAAAAAATGAATTGCAGGAATCATGAAGCAAACCACATACCCAGTTCCGCCCGAACTGAAATAAGTTGGCGCTGCCTTGATGGTGTGGCACACCTTCCATTTGGGCACGCCGTTCCTTGGCATCGTCATGGACGGCTCGCCATTCGTCAGAGCACCACTCATTCACCAACGCCTCCCAACAATCTATCTTATCCGCACACCATCTCGGGGGTACCTAAGTTAGTAAAGAGAAATTTGAGAGCTACGCCTACGAATCAAAGCAAGGAAACTAAGTACAAGGCCTTAAGAATAGATAATTACCTTCATGTACTGCTCCTTGTCCAGAAACTTTCGGCGGGACGACAACTTGTCCTTCTTAATACGCCGCGAGGCGTAGTAGTCTCGAACAGCCTGTACCCGAGCCTCGTGCCGTAAGTTCTGTAGTAGGCGCCTGCACTTGTAATCGATAAGCGTTGCCGCGGCCTCCTCGTATCCCTCCTCACACCTGTAGAAGGTCTGCAATCAAACGAGACAACACTGATTAGTACAATAAATAGCTATTATTGATTTTTAATTGTGTAAAGGAGAAATAACCCAGAACTTTCTGATCACCATGTCGGCCCTCGTGTGGCACAACACATCGTCGATCATCTCCTCCGGCGGGGCCGGGGCAGCCAAGTAGTGCTCCCATTTCAATCCTAACTCTGGAAGCTGACCCTCGTCGGGCAACGTGACAAACCCAGGGAAGTTATGCCGTAAAAGCACACCAAGGATGGAGTTGGGCCTGCGGACATCCTTGGCGTGAATCCAACCCCTGCAGTATGACAAAGCCAATGCATTAGATATGTGAAGAAACATGAAGGCAAAAGGTTTAAAAAGAGTAAATGCACTTACTTCAGCGACTCAGGCCTAATCGGCCACCTATGCTCGCGGGTCGCCGGCACGGGCGGGAGTCGTGTACACCCACGCTGGTAGACGGTGGCCCCCTCAGCCACCCCGTCCCCGCTATCAGAAAGCTGATCCCCGCCACCATCAGCATGGCCACTCAGCTCCGGCTGATGCAGATCTGGCCAGGTATCCCATCCGGTCGAAGCATGTGGAGTCTCGTAGGACGAAGCGTCTAGCACAGGAGTCTCGCGGGACGAAGCGTCTGGCACAGGAGTCTCGCGGGTCGAAGCGTCTGAGACAGAAGGATCGTCGACCCGAGGCTCGTGGACAGGAGTCCTTGTAGCCTCCACCTCAGACGGGTCCACCGTAGCAGTCCTGTGCTTGGGTGAATCAGCTGGGGGTGGCAGTGAGGAAGGCGTAGTAGCCTTCCTACCTGTCCCGCGGCCACCACGTGTACCTTTAGGAGCCTTCCTACCTCTCCCCCGACCTCCTCTCCCGATGGCCGACGAAGAAGCGCCCTTGGGTGTCCCAATACTGTCGTACAACGCTCTCCGGAGAGTTTAGGGTGGAATGGAAGTACCCCTCCCACCACGCGCCGACGAAGGAGCCTCGGATCGCTCTCGACCCGCGCCCACCATCTTTCAACACCTGCCATGACAAAGAGTAAACGAAATTAGTACAACATAAAAAATTGAATACCGACATGAATAATAATATGTATATATATAATTTGAGTGTATCATCATCATGTATATAATAAAAATTGAATAATACCTGACATGAACTAATAATAATCTTCATCGTCTATATATGCTTCGGGATCAATAAATGCATCGTCATCATCACTATCATAAATAAATGCATCATCATCATCACTATCGGGAACAACATGTGGAAGGCCTCCTTTATGTAATCGGCCAAGCATTGAGAGGTCATCCGCAGCAGTAACCTCTTCTTCCGTCTCTTCTTGTTCCGGCTCAGGGGTGAAGTCGGATTCACTGTCGCTGTCTACTTCAATGTTCTGGGGTGAAGTAGAGCGGTTCTTGAAACGTTTTTTTGAAAGACGTGTTTCTTGGAAGAATTCTCCTTCATATGTGTCTGGGTTAATGTGAGGTTCATAATCATCTTCATTGAGGGGAGGTGGTATAAAACGTGGCGGCACATCATAAACGACATCCCAACCATTCAGATTTGGATCAGTTTGGCAGGCCCACGGTAGATAAAAAACTTGGGTCGCCTGTTGAGCCGTAATATAGACATCGGGAACATCTAAATGGGTGCTTTGTTAGATTTCGACTAGCCCTATATGTTCATGAGTCCTTCTAGTCTCCTTCGGCTGGAACCAATAACATTTGAAGACTACGACGTTTGGTGGGTTTTCACCAAAGAATATAAGTTCATAAATTGCTTCAACTCTTCCATAATACTCGACACCTCCTTCGCCGATAGCAGAGACACAACAATTTGTAGACTTTCGGTCGGCCATAGATAGCTCTTTGCCAAAAGTACGAAAGCGATACCCGTTGATGTCGTATTTGTCAAATGAACGGACCTTATAGTAAAAACCATTAGCGACTTGTCTCAATTCGGCGTCCATAGACTCTGAATTAGCCTACAAGTTTAATACGAATGGATTGTTGCATTAGCCGCAAACTAGACGAAGAAATGAAATGCTCTAATGGAAATTACCGTTTGTTTGAACCAAGAGATGAAACCGGGATAGCCGCCTCCATGCTTTGCCAGAAGCTCATACTCTTCGATGGAATCCTTTTGGATCACAACTCCATCCGAGAATTTGGCGACGTATCGACCGTATCACATATCCGGGAATAAGAGCATTTCATCGAAGTTGCGAAACAATGTACCGAGAACTTACTCGATGTACGGCCGCACTTCTATTAGGTTGTTGAAGATATACAACGAAATGGTCCGCCATTCTTCGACATCCAACGCTATTGCTTTCGAAGCACCGGCTGGTGCGAGCTTCCCTTTGAATAGGCTGAGGTTGGATCGACCTTTTTCACGGTCACCATCATTGTACCGAGGCTTCGGATTATGCAAATGACGATTCTTGACTTCGTAGTGTGCTGTCACGAAGTTTGCCGCCTCCTCAGTAATGAATGCCTCGGCCATCGATGCTTCAATTCTACGTTTATTTTTACATTTTGCTCGAAGCGTCTTCCGCATCCTCTCAGTTGCGAAGCACCAACGATTTTGCACGGGCCCCCCCAATCTTGCCTCGGTCGGGAGATGCAAAATCAAATGTTGCATTGGATTAAAGAAGCCCGGTGGAAAGATCTTTTCTAACTTGCAGATCAACTTCGGCGCCAACTCTTCCAGTTCATCTAGCACGTCAGGCGATAGTTCTTTCGCACAAAGAGCACGGAAGAAATAGCTCAGCTCTGCCAGTACTAGCCATTCATCCTCAGGGATAAAGCCACGCAACATCACCGGCATTACCCGCTCAAGCCATATGTGCCAATCATGACTCTTGAGACCAAATATTTTCCATTTGTCAAGACTCGCTCCCCTCTTTAGATTCGCTGCATACCCATCGGGGAACATCAACTGCATTTTCACCCACAAGATCATTTCCCTCATAGCTGGCCTTCCAAGATTGAACCATGCCTTTGGCTTCCTCCAGTTCTTCTTTCCTTTCGGTTGTCACATGTTTTGTAACGGTCTATCACATAGAGCCTCCTGATCGACTCTAGCCTTAGGATTATCCTTTGACTTCCCCTCTATGCCGAACAATGTACCAAAAAGGGCCTCGGCGATATTCTTTTCAGTGTGCATCATGTCGATGTTGTGTGGGCAAAGGAGGTCTTTAAAGTAAGGCAGATCCCACAAGCATATCTTGTGAGTCCAGGCGGGTTCCGAATTATACCCTTTGAAATATCCTGGACGCTCTGGATCAGGCTCGAGAGCGTGTAACTGATCCAGGGTCTATTGGCCTGTCAATGCAGGTGGTGCAGAGTTTTTGACAACTCTACCTTTGATGAAATTCTTCTTTTCTTTTCTGAACTTATGGCGAGGATCCAGGAACTGTCTATGCAAGTCGAAGCAAGAATACTTGCGACCCGCCTGCAGCCAACGGAACTGAAGAGCTGCCTTGCATGTGGGGCACGGGAACCTTCCATGCCCACACCAGCCAACGAATAGCGCATACGCCGGCAAGTCATGCGTGGAGTACATGTACCACACAAGCATTTTTGAAGTTTTGTTTTGTAGCGGCGTCATATGTCTTGATCCCATTATCCCAAGCTTCTTGCAATTCATCCTTAAGCGGCTGCATGTACACATTCATATTCTTCCCCGGATAGTTGGGCTATGGAATTATCAACGTCAAGAAAATGTTCTTTCTTTTCATAATCTCTCCAGGGGGAGATTGAGTGGAATGACAAATACAGGCCAACACCTGTATTGGGTTGCCGTCAAACCAAACACATTGAACCCATCCGTGCTGATGGCGACTCGAGGATGCCTTGGATCTGCCGCTTTATCCTTATGTAATGCATCGAAGTGCTTCCACGCAAAAGCGTCTGAAGTTTGTCCCAACATCGGATTCCCATCTGCATCTAGTTCGGTTCTTTTGCCCAATTTGTGCCACGTCATCTGTCTGGCCGTCTCTTCGACCATGAAAAGGCGTTGAAGTCTTGGTATGATTGGCATATACAGAAGAACATTAACTGGGATTTTGGTCTGACTCTTCTCACCCATACCGTTGTCTACCACAACATACCTGGAAGACTTGCAAATGGGACAATAGTTCAAGCCCTCATACTCAAGCCTAAATAAGGCACATCCATTCTCACAGGCATCTATCTTCTCATAGGGCATCTTAAGCGCGCGTAGGATTTTGTCCGACTGGTACAGGTTTGCAGGCAATACATGGCCTTTGGGTAGAAAGCGTCCAAATATCGTCATCATCGTGTCATAGCATTCTCTGCCTAGGTTGAACTGAGCCTTCAGAGCCATTACTTGCGCGATGGCATCCAGCTGACAAAGCTCAGTGTGCTCGTGGAGAGGACGTTTTGAAGACTCCAACATTTCATAGAAGGCCTTTGCAGATTCCTCCATCTCATCGTCCGAATCCCTAGCATCATCAAAGTCTTGCACCATGTCTTCGATCCCGGTACCATGCTCGTCGGTGCGACGACAACCCACCTCAGCTCTGGCACGTTGGGCAGACTCACCATGAAATCTCCACACCGTATAATCAGGCGTAAAACCCCACTTCTGCAAGTGTTTACCCATTTCATCCCGTGTCCACTTTTTATGGTTGTTGCACCGGACACAGGGGCACCAGGTTATTTCCTGGCCATTTGCAAATGCGGCTCTCAGAAACCCCTTGGTTTTTGTTAACCATTCAATGGTCATGTCTTTCTGACTAGGGTGACCGGTGTACATCCACGCACGATCACTCATCTTGCCTACCTACTAAACGCACAAGAAATATATATATAATTCATCATCTATATTCATCAATTAATCAAGTTTGTCAGTTTTATTACGTCCATGCAACCTACACGCTAATAGGTAAAGATAGGTCCTAATCCCAGCCGAGTATGTGTAGATTGGGTTCGTTTTCCCATGCTCTGCTCCGGATCCGACGCAGAATTTTGGCAGCACCTCCCCGCTGTTCTCCTGATACACGTCTCGGCAATAAGCAGAGAGGATGTGTACCCGGAGAACAACAGAGAGGCACTGACGAAATTCCGCATTGGATCCGGAGCAGAGCATAAGGGAAAACGAACCCAATCTACACATACTCGGGCTGTCCATGGATAACGTTGGACAATTCGAAAGGATGGCGGTTATAAATATGCAAAGACATGCATATTTATAGATGCCGCCCTTTTGAACGGGAGACGCATACTGGTCACGCATACTGACGATTGAAGACACCTATAGCTAGCAAGTTTCATCGGCAGGAAGACCGGAACAGGGCAAATTAAGGGGGGAGGAGATGTCATTTGTGCTCACCCACGAACGCGGGGGAGCTCGTCAAACGCACGGGGAGGTCGTCGAACACCAGACCCTCGCAGCGACGAAACAACTGCACATTGAAATCCACCCGATCAACACAAATATGATGTTTTTCATAATAGCTAGAATCGGAATATATATATATATATGACCTAACTCATAATTTACAAAACTATGACCCCGTCGGCCTCTGGAAGGCCGAAGAGCACCTTTTCGGTCAACAGGAGGCCGAAGAGGTTTCGGGGGTCGAGGGTCAGTGGCGTCGGGTGTCAGTGGCGTCGGGGGTCAGTGGCATCAGGGGTCGGGGGTCAGTGGCCTCGGGGGTCAGGCGCGTCGGGGGTCTTTTCCTTCTTCTTCTTCTTTTCCTTTTTTCCTCTTCTTCTTCTTCCTTCTTTTCCTTTTTCCTCTTCTTCTTCTCCTCCTCTTCTCTTCTTCTTTTTCTTCTTCTTCTTCTTCTTCTTCTTCTTCTTCTTCTTCTTCTTCTTCTTCTTCTTCTTCTTCTTCTTCTTCTTCTTCTTCTCCTCCTCCTCCTCCTCCTCTTCTTCTTTTTCTTATTCTTCTTCTTTTCCTTTTTCCTCTTCTTCTACTTATTCTTCTTTTCTTCTTATTTTTTTCATCTTTCTTCTTCTTCTATTTATCTAAACCTAAACCTAAAACAAGCACTAACCTAAACCATACACTAATTAACCTAAACCTAAACAGAAAAAAAGAAAAAAAAGAAAAAAAAAGAAAAAAAACTCATCTTGAGGCCGGTGGAGGAGGGCGGCGCGGTGGTGGAGGATGGCCGATGCGGGGGGGCGGGGGGGAGGCCGCGGAGAGAGAGGGGCGACGCCGCGTCCTGCTCCGGCAGTGGGGCGTCGCGGGGAGGCGCCGCCGCTCCGAGGTTGTCGGGGGAGGAGCGGGCGCACAGGGACAGGGGCGTCGGGGCGCCGGTGGCGGCGGGGGGCAGGGGCGCAGGGGGAGTTGGTGCGGCGGGGGGCAGGGGCGGCGGGGGCGGCCGGGCGGCGGGGGGCAGGGACGGCGGGGGGCAGGGGTGGCGGGGGCGGCCGGGCGGCGGGGGGCAGGGGTGCAGGGGGCGTCGGTGCGGCGGGGGCGGCCGGGCGGAGGGGTGCAGGGGCGGCGGGGGCGGCCGGGCGGCGGGGCAGCAGTGGGGTGGGGCGGCGCTCGGGGGCGAGAGAGAGAGAAAATGAGAGAAAGAGAGTGAGAGAGTGGGGCGGCGCCGGGGGGTAACGGCCGTTAGTTAGGCAGTTTCTTTGCCGTCCGCTAGCTGACGGCAAAAGGCAAAGGGGCAGACGGCAAAGATTGGGCGGACGGCCTCCAGGCTGCCCATTTGACCTAACCGTCTTCACGGCCCAGTGGGGCCCAGCTGGTCTCTTTGCCGTCTGCCTCTGGGCCCTTTGCCGTCTACGGGCCGACGGCAAAGAGTTGGCTGACGGCACCCCCTATCTTTGCCATCAGCCTGGTCTTTACCGTCCGTTTTCTGCAAGCTGACGGCAAAGACTTTCTTTGCCGTCCGCTAGCCGACGGCAAAGATCGGGCTGACGGCAAATTTCCTGATTCCAGTAGTGCATACACAACACTGTGTCCCTAGTGAGCCTCTACACGACTAGCTCATTGATCAAAGATGGTCAACGTTTTCTTGCCATAGACATGAGTTGTCATTTGATAACGGGATCACGTCATTAGGAGAATGATGTGATGGACAAGACCCAAACTATGAACGTAGCATATGATCGTGTCAAGATTATTGCTATTGTTTTCTGCATGTCAAGTATCTGTTCCTATGACCATGAGATCATGCAACTCACTGACACCGGAGGAGTACCTTGTGTGTATCAAACGTTGCAACGTAACTGGGTGACCATAAACATGCTCTACAGGTATCTCCGAGGGTGTCTGTTGAGTTGGCATGGATCAAGACTGGGATTTGTTACTCCGTATGATGGAGAAGTATCTCAGGGCCCACTCGGTAATACAACATCATAATGATCTTGCAAGCAATGTGACTAAGGAGGCCAAAGGTGTGATGTGCATGGAACTCACTGTAGCAAGCAAAACTTTGGCCACCACGTTCTTCATCGCCGAGGTGCAAGGTAACTATAATGTTATATTAGGCCGGTTCATGCTAACCAGTGCGTGCCATCTACCATGCATCAATTCTTAATACAATGGGTCGATGATGAAGTAGAAGTCATTCACGCAGATAATTCGGCTTGTGTTGCTTTGGCCGATGCATCAGTGGATTGTAATCATCCCGATGTTACCTTCTTAACAGGGCGTGACCTCTCAGAGTTTGATTTCCTTAATGCTACAAGGAACGGGTTCATTCCCATCTCTTTAAAGCTGGTTGGTGGTAATCGGTTCCAAGGTATGATGTAAACAAAAATTTGAAGTCAATGGCCGATATAGAATTATCTCCCTAAGCATATAAAATGGCTGATGGAGCGTTGACATCATCCTTAGAACAAATACATTGCAGATTATTTTAAGGCATGCAAGCTTTGCCGAAAAACAGGGGGGCATGTGTTGACACCAGATTTTGACACAGAAGAAAGCATTATTAAGATGGATTGAAGTGAAGAAGTGCTCTACACGAAAAAGTTTCGTAGTGTTTACATGAACATCTTTGAAGTTCGGGCCATCGCTATCCGATATCATCTTGAAGGCCGAAACTGTGCTCAAAGTACTAAGATTTCATATTCAGGGTACTGATCGGCCGATTAAGACCCCAAGACGACCTCGTATGAGAAAATGTTCAACATGAATTGTCTTCGTCTCGTCGAGATGATCGATTTTGATATAAAAATCATCTCAATCCGAGGTCGTATGCAAAAGTTAGAGCCATCGCAGCACGGACCTACCACGAGGACAAAAGTGGCGCACCCAATCAGACACATGTGTGATAGGTAGCGCCACCGATTGCTTGTCGTGCCAGAAGATAAAGATGGGCTCAAACGACTATCCGGATGACCTTGTATGGAAAAGTGTTCTACATGAAAGTTGTGTGTATCGTCGAAACGGTCAACTTTGCTTTTGGTGTCATCATCATTTGTGGTGATATACGGCCTGCAAAATCTCTACAAGACTGGACAACCTAGTCAACTACAGGACCAAATCCAACTGGAAGTTAAATATGACCTCGTGGAGTATTCAAGATGGCCTTATTTCGAAAAGTGATCAAGAGAAGAATTGTTCGTATCGTCGAAACGATTGATTTTGATATTAAAATTGTCTCAAATGAAGGTCATATGCAGATTCTGTGGTCCGCGCAAGGAGCAAGACAGGAGTTTGGGCCAGATTTAGGTTGAATCCGGGTTAGACTAGGGCTAGGACTCTAGGACGTGAATTGATGTAATTTTCTTGTAAGGAAAGCCTAGATGAATCCTTTGCTTGTACAGGAAGCCCAGCCGCCTCTTATATATAGTGGAGGTGACGGCCGATTGAAACAATACACAATCAAACAAATCAATCTACACTTTTTACCCTAGTTTTTACATCTCTCCCTTGTTCTTCCCTCTCGTTCTTCGTTCGTTCTTCGTGTTGGAGAGCAGCGATCCTCGAGGCTCTAGTGGCAGGCGAACCGACCAAGGGCAGCCCATAGCCGACGTGCGTCCAGACGGGGTCCCTCCCAGGCGTGTGGGGTTTTGGGTCTGCAAAAGCACCCGTCGAGTGTCTTGCGTATTTGCGCTGTCGGTTGGGTCTCCTTCGACGTGAGCTGCGGTGCATCACCCCCGGCATCGAGGGTACACGTGATGTGTTCGTGTGCGAACAATGTTCAGATCCTTGATCACCATTATTACACCTCTGATCTTGAACATGTTGATGAGGTGTGAGTAGTTAATATTATTCATGAGGACATGGGAGAAGTCTTGTTATAAGTAATCATGTGAAGTTGGTATTCGTTCGATATTTTGAAGATGTGTATGTTGTTGCTTCTCTTAGTGGTGTCATGTGAACGTCGACTACACGACACTTCACCATGTTATTGGCCTAAGGGAAGGCATTGTGGAGTAGCAAATAGATGATGGATTGCTAGAGTGACAAAAGCTTAAACCCCAGTTTATGCGTTGCTTCGTAAGGAGCTGATTTGGATCCACGGGTTTCATGCTATGGTTAGATTTATCTTAATTCTTCTTTCGTAGTTGCGGATGCTTGCGAGAGGGGGTAATCATAAGTGGGTTTCTTGTTCAAGTAAGAACAACACCTTAGCACCGGTCCACCCACATATCAAATATCAAAGTAACAAACACGAATCAACTCAACATGATGAATATGACTAGACAGTAATTCCCATTTGTCCTCGGCAGCGCTTCCTTAATATAAGAGTACTTTCCGGCATGTCCTTTGCTATAAAAAAGGATTGGGCTATCTTGCTGCACACTTTCTACTATTTTTACTTGTCACTTTTTATAAATTATCTTGCTACAAAACTATCTATCAGTGTTACTCACAACACTTGCAGAGAATACCTTGTTGAAAACCGCTTGTCATTTCCTTATGCTCCTCGTTGGGTTCGACACTCTTACTTATCGAAAGGACTACAATTGATACCCTATACTTGTGGGTCATCATGACTTTTTTCTGGTGCCATTGCCGGGGAGTGAAGCGCCTCTGGTAAGTGGAAATTGGTAAGGAAATATTTTCGGTACGTGCTGAAATTTACTATTGCTTGTTACTATGGACGACACCCATTCCGTGGCTTGTACGGGGCATCTTCACCTCGAACGGAAGTTGAAAAGGTTGCTCCCAACCTACTGAACCTACTAAAAATATTTATTATGAGATTCCCTTGGGCATATTAGAGAAATTGATAGCTACTCCTTATTATGGTACAACTCATCCTGACTACCACTTGATATATGTCGATGAAGTTTGTGGATCTTTTTAGCTTGCAGGTTTGTCTGGAGACAAAGTTAAGAAGAAAGATCCCCCATTATATTTGTAGGTAAAAGTATTCATGTGGTACAGGTTATAGGACGATATTGGATCATGGGACTAGAATCGTTTGAAGTTGGAATTTTGTCAGAAGTTTTATCCTATGCATCTAGTCCATCGTGATCGGAACTTTATTTATAATTGTTGGCCTCATGAAAGATAAAGTATCACTCAAGCTTGGGGGAGGCTTAAATCTATGATGCACACTTGCCCCAACCATGAGCTTTCAAGAGAAATGATTATACAAAAAATTTATGCTCGGCTTTCTTACGATGATCAAGTATTACTCGATTCTTGTGCTATTGGTTCCGATATGAAGATGAGTATTGAATTCAAATGAGATCTTCTGGAAAGAATTAAACGCAACTCTGAAGATTGGGAACTCCATGAAGGTAAAGAGTCAGGTATTAAGCTTAATTTTGATTGTGTTAAATCTTTTATGGAAACTAATGCTTTTCATGAGTTTAGCAATAAATATGGTCTTGACTCTGAGATAGTAGCTACTTTCTGTGAATCATTTGCTACTCATGTTGACCTTCCCAAGGAGATGTGGTTTAAATATCATCCTCCCATTGAAAAACCATTACAGGAACCTGTTAAAATTAAGAAGGAAGAAGTAATTGTTAGCCATGTTGATCCAATTGTTCCTACTGTTTACATTGAGAAACCACCTTTTCCTGTTAGAATTAAAGAACATGCTAAATCTACAATGGTGGTTAATAAAAGTCATGTTAGGACACATAAACCTTCTGAACATATAAATGTTGGGCCTAATGTTGCTATGGTTAAAGATCTCCTAGTTGATAATATTGATGGTCAGGTTATTTACTTCTATGATGAAGCTGCTAGAATTGCAAAACCTGTTAGAAACGAGTGGGATGAGCTCGATAAAAAAAACCAGTTGTAGGCATGCCTGTTGTTTCAGTTAAAATTGGAGATCATTATTATCATGGCTTGTGTGACATTGGTGCTAGTGTTAGTGCTATATCTTTTACCTTATATCAAGAAATTACGCATGACATAGCGCCCTCTGAGATTGAAGATATTGATGTCACTCAATCTGGCAGTCGGGTCAGGTTTGCCCGGGTCGAGCTATACCAAACCCATGCCCGATAAGTAAATGGGTCTACCCATTCGCCCACGACCCTACCCATGGGCGTAGGAGGAGACCCACGCCCGAACCCGATGGGTAACCCGACCCGATGGTCGACCCATCGGGTTGATGTACAATGCAAAAAATCATATAAAATGATTAATTGACACAGTGGCAAAAATTCTCAAATAACTTCAATTTATAACCATCAATGTGAATATATATTGTAGAACAAATAGTAGCACCAATACATTGTTCAGGTCTTCAGGAGCACAAATACAAGGTTCTGGTGCAGAAATAGCAGGACAAATACAAGGTTCAACATCTCACAACAGAAATACAAGGTTCAACAGCAGCACAAATACACAAATATAAGATTCAGGTTGACTAGTTGTCTGCCAACAAGCTAGTAGAAGCAAGTAGTAGTGTAGCAGCTCATAGAAAATGTAAACATCAAGAAGTAGCATTGAACAAGAGGTGGCAGCAAATAGTAGAGTAGTAGCTCATCGCAACCAAGCAGCAGCATCAACATCATACAGTCAAGTTTCAGGCTTCAGTTAGGATGGATTGATCATCAACCTCCTGAAACATAAGAAAATAGAAGCATTCAAAGTAAAGAACAAGATTTGCATTAAAATATAAGATTAAAAGGCATGCTAAGGTTATGAATGTAGAATCTATTACCATCATTTCTATGTCATCCTTAAGAAGAATTTCAAATTCCGCAAAGAGACTAGAATTGCAATCCCCTGATGGATAGACTTAGATATTAGCACATAACAAGGAAATAATATTGTGCATTGAAAGAAGAGTCATGATTCAACTAGATTATCACCTAACATTTCTACACGAGACCAGGCTTGCATACACAATAAGAGCTTCGGTCATGTTTGGTGCAAGTGAACATCTATGTGCACTTAGTATTCTCCCACTAGTGCTGAAGGCAGATTCCGACGCCACGGTTGTTACAAGAATGGCTAGTATATCATGAGCCATTCTTCGCAATTTAGGATACTTGATACCTCCAAACTTCCACCAATTGATGATGTCGAGCCCCTCTGGCCTATGGATAATATCCTCTTCCAAATATAAGTCCAGTTCTGTACGCACATGAGAAGCACTTGAAACAGGTTTTGAGGACATATATTGGAGAAATATATTCTCCACTTCATCTACTGCAGCACCACCTTTGGCAGAAACACTTCTACCTACCTTCGAGGTACCCACACCACCATCAGATGCTTCATATTCTTGCAACAAATCACCCATTAACTTCCTAATTGTCTCCACTTCTTTAGCTGCTGACGTGGCTTGAGACTGCGTCGGTATTTCCCCAAAGAGGAAGGGATGATGCAGCATAGCGACGGTAAGTATTTCCCTCAGTTATGAAACCAAGGTATGGAACCAGTAGGAGGATCACGCAACACTATGTAAACAGCACCTGCACACAAAGAAAAAATACTTGCAACCTGACGCGAAAGAGAGGTTGTCAATCTCTCCACGGTAAAAAGATAGATTAGGTTGTGATAGATTGGGTAGATAGATCTCGCAAGAACAAAAAATAAAAGAGGCAAATAAAAAGTGCAGCAAGGTATTTTTGGGTTTTTGGAATAATAGATCTGAAAACAAAAGCGACAAAAAGATAGATCGGAAAGCAATATGTTGGAAAAGTAGACCCGGGGGCCGTAGGTTTCACTAGTGGCTTCTCTCATGAGTATAGCACACGGTGGGTGAACAAAGTACTGTTGGGTAATTGATAGAAGATCAAATAATCATGATGATATCCAAGGCGATGATCATTATCTAGGCATCAGGTCCAAGATTAGTAGACCGAAACGATTCTGCATCTACTACTATTACTCCACACATCGACCGCTATCCAGCATGCATCTAGTGTATTAAGTTCATGGGAAAACGGAGTAATGCAATAAGAATGGTGACATGATGTAGACAAGATATATTCATGTAGGAATAGATCCCATCTTGTTATCCTTAATAGCAACGATACATGTGTGCCTCGCTACCCCTTCTGTCACTGGGAGAGGACACCGCAAGATCGAACCCATCACAAAGCACCTCTTCCCATGGCAAGAAAAATCGATCTAGTTGGCCTAACTAAACCAAATATTCGAAGAAGAAATATGAGGCTATAAGTAATCATGCATATAAGAGATCAAAGAAGTCTCAAATAATATTCATGGATAGAAACTGATCATGAATTCAAAATTCATCGGATCCCAACAAACACACCGCAAAAAGTCATTACATCAAATAGATCTCCAAGAGACCATTGTATTGAGAATCAAAAGAGAGAGAGCAAGCCATCTAGCTACTGCCTACGGACCCATAGGTCTATGGTGGACAACACACGCATCATCGGAGAGGCACTAATGAGGATGATGAACCCCTCCGTGATGGTGTTAGATTGGATCTCGCAGTTCTGGAACTTGTGGTGGCTGGATGTATTTTTCGTCGACTCCTCTAGGGTTTTTGGAATATTTGGGTATTTATAGAGCTCAGAGGCTGTGGAGAAGGTTCCGGAGGCGGCCACAACCCACCAGGGCGCGCCCGGGGCCTCTAGTGCGCTCTGGTGTCTTGTGGGCGGCCTGGGCTCCCTCCTGGTTACTTCTTTGGCCCACTGGCCTTCTTCTGGTCCAAAAAATTCTCCAAAAAGTTTTGTCGTGATTGGACTCCGTTTGGTACTGATATTCTGCGAAGTAAAAAACAAGCAAAAAACAGCAACTAGCACTTGGCACTTGGCACTATGTCAATAGGTTAGTCCCAAAAAATAATATAAAGTTGCTATAAAATGATTGTAAAACATCCAAGAATGGTAATATAATAGCATGGAACAAGCAAAAATTATAGATACGTTGGAGACGTATCAGCTGCATGTTCAAATCCATAGAGAGAGCCAAACAAAGCTTGCAACATATGAAGCTTATATCTTGGATCAAGGACTATTGCTATAGACATAAGACCATGGACTTCTTTCCAATACTTCTCAAACTTCATCTTCATTTCCTCAAACATCTTTTGCAAAGGAACATGCTCACTAGTAGACCATTTCCGTATTGCTAGATGAATAGAAGATATTTTGGGGAAGAACAGATTTGCTATAATATATTTAGTCCCCGAGAAGAGCTTAGTGATCTCAAAGCAAAATACTAGCCTATCACAAAGTTCTTTTTCAAATTTCCAATCTTCTGCGGTTGGGCAACAATTGAATAGGAGCTCACGTGTGCTTAGTTTATCAAACACAACAGCTTATAGTAATGCAATGGATATCATTTTATATGTTGAATTCCACCTAGTCTTGCAATCCAAAAACAACCTTCTAGAATAGTCAATGTTTAGAGTGTGTGCCATCTTTTCAAATTTCTCGTGCTTTTTTAGGTGTGGTCTACCAAAATGCAACAATATCGCGGACTCTAGCAATGCCTTTATCCATGACACTCATTCCATCTTCCACAATCAGATTGAGTATATGTGCACAACAACGCATATGCAGATACTTGCCCTCCAGCATAAGGGATTTAGTATCCAACTTATCTATCAAGATGTCAATAGCCTTGTCATTAGTTGTGCAATTGTCAAGGGCAACGGTGGATAACTTCCTCTCTAGATGCCAATCAAGAAGACATTCATGTAAACCTTGACATATAACCTCACCATTATGTGGGGCTGGTACATATGCAAACCTAATATACAATAAAACATCTAGGTTCAGGTTCACAATCATTAACAAAAGTTTTCAGATTCATAATGATACGAAAAATATTAACAAAAGAGTTCAGATTCACAATCATTGACGAAACATACCTCAAAATGATGCTCTTTAGATTCCAAGTTTCATCAATAAAATGGGCGGTAACAACCATGTAGCCTTTCTTTTGATGGCCTACAGTCCACAAGTATGAGGTGACAGCTACTCATTGTTTGAAATTTGCAAAATATTTCACCAGCTTTTCCTTTTGGGTTGAATGCATAAGTAAGATATCCTTTCTAATGGTATTTCTTGAGGCAACCTTGAACAAAGGTTGTAATGAAGCACAAAACATTCGGAAAATAGAATGATCAACCATCGACAAAGGATATTCATGAACATAGATCATTAAGGCAAGATTTTTCCTAGCTACATCTTGGTCAAAAACTCCATTGTTATCGAGTTCAACTTTCCCACCAATAGCAGCCGTCAACCTTAACTTTGGTTGCTTTAGGCCTATAGGTGCACTCTTAGCACAACAAGTTTTCAAGTGGTTGTTCAAATGTGTGGTGCCACCTGTACTCGATGCACTAAGCCATTTTTTACAATACATGCATTGAGCTTGTCATTTCCCACCAATAAATTCTTTCTGAAACTCATTTCATACTTCCGATGTAAGTTTCCTCTTTCTAGTTTTTTGAGGTTGTGTACCAGTACATTGGGTCATCTCAGCCTCGATGCCATCTGTACCCTCTGTTGCTTGTGGAGTGGATGACTTGTCATGTTCAGTTCCATGTACAGCTGAGCTTTCCACTGCCGGCGCCGAGGAACTATCTACCGGTGAACTCATCTATACAAGGCCACAAAAAACAACTTAGTTGAACTCATCTCTCCTCCGTTCTACTACTATAAACCAAATAGAAGGGTTGTTCTACTGGTGCAAACCTTGGTGATACGAGGTCGGTGCAGAGGTGGTGCTGCTCCGGTTGACGGGATTTGTGTAGAGGTGGAGTTGCTGCTCCGGCGCGGTGGTGCTGCTCCGGTTGGACGGGGTCGATGTAAAGGTGGCGGCGGTGCTACTCCGGTTGGACGGGGTCGGTGCAGAGGTGGCGGCGGTGCTGCTTCTGGTTGGACGGGGTCGGTGAAGACGGTGGCGGACTGGCGGTGGTGCTTGGCTCTGAATCCAGCAACCTGCGAGGCTGTGACCCGCGAGGGTGGAGGCGGCCTGCGGCGGGAACTGCCTGTTGGCGGCGGCGGGGATCCGGCAGCCTGCGGCAGCGTGGGAAAGTTGGCGGCGGCGGCGGCTTGCGGATGGAAGAGGGTGAGAGAGTCTGAGAGTGTGGCGGCTAGGGTTGAGGACCGAGATGAGGTGGAGTGGGAGAGGAGACTCGGTTAATTTCTCTGATGCCTTCTTACTGGACTGGGCCTGGAGGCGGGCTGGACCGCTGGACTACTGGTTAGGGGCTACAGGCTACTACTATTGAGATATAAAGGGCCCACATGTCAGCTAATCAGGCGACCCATCGGGTGACCCACGGGCAGGACCTCATGCCCATACCCTACCCGTGACTAATCGGGTCACCCATCGGGCTAACCCATGGGTGAATATGCCGACCCATACCCTACCCATTCGGGTCGGGTGCCCATGGGCGTGGCCGCCCATGGGTCGAATTGCCGGGTTGAGATGTCACTATTAAACTTGCAAACAGAGATACTATTACACCATTGGGATTGTTAGAGATGTTGAGGTCTTGTGTGGAAAAGTCAAGTACCCAACATATTTCTTAGTCCCATTATATTTGGTAGACCTTTCTTGAATACTGTTAATGTTGAAATTAATTGTGCTACTGAGAAGGTCAAAGTAAGCTTTGGTGATGTGTCTCATGAATTCAATTTCTCTAAGTTTAGTAGACATCCACATGAAAAAGAATTGCCTCATAAGGACGAAATAATTGGTCTTGCTTCTATTGCCATACCTCCTACTGATCCGTTAGAACAATACTTGCTAGACCATGAAAATGATATGCATATGAATGAAAGAAATTAAATAGATGATATATTTGTTAGACAAACACCTATTCTTAAACACAACTTACCAGTTGATATTTTAGGGGATCCTCCTCCACCCAAGGGAGATCCCGTGTTTGAGCTAAAGACATTACCTGATACTCTTAAATATGCTTATCTTGTTGAAAAAAAGATATATCCTGTTATTATTAGTGCTAATCTTTCAGAGCATGAAGAAAAGTGCTTACTCAAAACTCTGAAGAAGCACAGAGCTGATATTGGATATACCCTAGATGATCTTAAGGGCATTAGTCCCACTCTATGTCAGCATAAGATTAATATGGAACCGGATGCAAAGCATGTAGTTGATCATCAACGCCGCTTAAATCCTAAGATGAAGGAAGTGGTAAGAAACGAAATATTAAAGCTTCTGGAAGCAGGTATAATTTATCCTATTGCTGGTAGTAGATGGGTAAGTCTTGTTCATTGTGTTCCCAAGAAAGGAGGTATAACTATTGTACCTAAGGATAAAAACGAACTTATTCCACAAAGAATAGTAACTGGCTACAGGATGGTAATTGATTTCGGGAAATTGAATAAAGCTACTAGAAAAGATTATTACACCTTGCCTTTTATTGTATAAATGTTAGAAAGACTATCTAAACACGCACACTTCTGTTTTCTTGATGGATATTCTGGCTTCTCTCAAATACTTGTGTCAAAAGAGGATCAAGAGAAAACTTCTTTTACTTGCCCTTTTGGAACCTATGCTTATAAACGTATGCCTTTTGGTTTATGCAATGCACCTGCTACCTTTCAAAGATGTATGACTGCTATATTCTCTGACTTTTGTGAAAAGATTGTTGAGGTTTTCATGGATGATTTTTCCGTTTACGGTACTTCTTTTGATGATTGCTTGAACAACCTTGATCGAGTTTTGTAGAGATGTGAAGAAACTAATCTTGTCTTGAATTGGGAGAAGTGCCACTTTATGGTGAATGAAGGTATAGTACTTGGGCATAAAATTTCTGAACGAGCTATCGAAGTAGACAAAGCGAAAGTTGATGCAATAGAGAAAATGACATGTCCAAAAGATATCAAAGGTATAAGAAGTTTCCTTGGTCATGCTGGTTTTTATAGGCATTTCATTAAGGATTTCTCGAAGATTTCTAGGCCACTAACTAATCTTCTTCAAAAAGATATTCCCTTTGTTTTTTATGATGATTGTGTACAAGCCTTTGAAATACTTAAGAAAGCCTTGATTTCTACACCTATTGTCCAACCACCTGATTGGAATTTACCATTTGAAATTATGTGTGATGATAGTGATTATGTTGTTGGTGCTGTTCTAGGGCAAAGAGTAGACAAGAAATTGAATGTTATTCATTATGCTAGTAAGACCCTAGACATTGCTCGAAGAAATTATGCTACTACTGAGAAGGAATTTTAGCAGTTGTTTTTGCTTGTGATAAGTTTGGACCTTACATTGTGGATTCCAAGGTAACTATTCACACTAACCATGCTGCTATAAAATACCTTATGGAAAAGAAAGATGCTAAACCTAGACTAATTAGGTGGGTGCTTTTTCTTCAAGAATTTGATTTGCATATCGTCGATAGGAAAGGAGTTGAAAATCATGTAGCAGATAACTTTTTTAGGATGGCAAATACCCTTGATGACCCACTGCCTATTGTTGATAGTTTTCCTGATGAACAGCTTGCTGCTATAAACACTTCAAATAGTACTCCTTGGTATGCAGATTATGCTAAATATATTGTCGCTAAAATAAACCACCTAACTTCACCTATCAGCAAAAGAAAAAATCTTCTATGATTTACGACATTATTTTTGGGATGACCCACATTTTTATAAAGAAGGAGTAGATGGTGTTATTAGACATTGTGTACCTGAGCATGAACAGGGACAGATCCTATGGAAGTGCCACTCCGAAGCTTATGGAGGACACCATGCTGGTGACAGAACTACACACAGGGTATTACAATCAGGTTTTTATTGGCCTACTCTTTTCAAAGATGCTCGTAAGTATGTCCTTTCCTGTGATGAATGTCAAAGAATTGGAAACATCGGTAGACGTCAGGAAATGCCTATGAACTATTCACTTGCTATTGAACCATTTGATGTTTGGGGCTTTGATTATATGGGACCTTTTCCTTCCTCTAATGGGTATACTCATATTTTAGTTGTTGTTGATTATGTCACTAAGTGGGTAGAAGCTATTCCAACTAGTAGTGCTGATCACAACACCTTTATTAAAATGCTCAAAGATATTATCTTTACAAGGTTTGGAGTCCCTAGATATTTAATGACTGATGGTGGTTCACATTTTATTCATGGTGCTTTTCGTAAACTTCTAGCTAAATATGATGTTAACCTAGAATTGCATCACCTTATCATCCTCAGTCGGTCAAGTTGAATTGAGCAATCGAGAAATAAAGTTAATTCTGCAAAAGACTGTTAACACATCTAGGAAGAACTGGTCTAAGAAATTGGATGATGCTTTATGGGCTTACAGAACTGCTTCTAAGAACCCCATGGGAATGTCCCCCTATAAAATGGTTTATGGAAAGGCTTGTCACTTACCTCTTGAGTTAGAACATAAAGCTTACTCGGCAATTAAAAAACTTAACTATGATTTTAAGCTTGCTGGTGAAAAGAGGTTATTTGGCATTAGCTCATTAGATGAATGGAGGACACAAACTTATGAAAATGCCAAGTTGTTTAAAGAAAAAGTTAAAAGATGGCATGACAAGAGAATCCAAAAACGGAATTTAATGTTGGAGACCTAGTTCTTTTGTACAACTCTCGTTTCAGATTTTTTGCAGGGAAGCTTCTCTCCAAATGGGAAGGCCCTTATGTCGTTCAGGAGGTCTATCGCTCCAGTGCTATAAAGATTAACAACTTCGAAGGCAAAAATCCGAGGGTGGTAAATGGACAAAGAATAAAACATTATATCTCAGGTATACCCCTTAATGTTGAAACTAACATTATTCACGTTACGACTCTTGAAGAACACATAAGAGAGACCTTTCGGAACGCTGGAAAGGGGTAGGTATGTGATACGGTAAGTAAACCGACTCCAAAAATTCAAAAAAATATTTTTTGACGGTTTTGGTATTTTAGAAAAATTCCAAAAATAAAAAGGAGTCAGGGGGACCCACGAGGGGACCACGAGCCAACAGGGCGCGACCACCCCCCTGGCCGTGCCATGTTGCCTCGTGGGGCCCTCGTGTGCCTCCCGGACTCCGTTTTCTTCCTCGACACGTATTCCAACCTAGAAAAAATCATTATATATACTCCCAACTGTTTTGACCACCGCATCACGAGTTTCTCCTCTGTTTTCGTTTCGAGCTGTTTTTCTGACAGATTTCCGAAGGAGTGGGACCTATATCCTCATCCTCCTCCAATAACATTGAGGACCAAGCATGGCTTCTACAGATGGACCTTGAACGAGAAGGATCTAAAGAAGTCATCTCAGGAGAAGAACCTGGAGACTCCATGGAAGTGCATCCCCGGCCACAGAACGTGGAACGCTAGCGGGCATCTCCACTTCTCCGAACCCTTGCCCACCAATGGGGAGGATAGCTCAGTTAGTTCAGGAAGCGCAAGGTCAATCTATCCCGAGGAGGCCCCTCGGCAGGTTACATGCTAATAACTTTCACAATTTGATTCACAATTATGGAGTTGAGAATATTTCTCGCTCGCATATACCGTCCAATTGGGACATCTCTCATCCAAGTGAAAGTGATGTAGGAAAAATCTCTTTGTGGCCAGAGAATAAACATATCATGGTGGAAGTAAAAAAGAACACTGCAATGATTCAACAACTACTTCATGAGATGAGGGAGTTAAAGGTTGCCCTACTAACCATTGCAAACGACAAGCCTGCTACACCGTCACCACCATCACCCAAGAGGGACGCCTTAGTACATGGGTATGGGCACCAGCCTTAGCTTGTTCCAAGCTTGGGGGAGGTGCCCCGGTATCGTATCACCATCACTTTTATTATCACCATCTATCTTAGTTCGATCCTTAGTTATTTCGTGATTTTAAAGAAATAAAATTTCAGATTTGATTTTCTTAGAATTTTTGCTTTGAGATCTATGTATCCTTGTAATCGAGTGTGAGAGTTATATAATAAAGATTAGTTGAGTTTGTGTGATTTACTTTCATAGCATGGCAATAAAAGAAATAGAAAAGATCATATGCTTATCTCATGAGGAGTAATGACTTCACATAGAAAAAGTATAAGTGCTGAAAGATGTTGAAAATAAAAAAAATAGCATTAGTAATTGATACAATCTATGCAAGATTATGATAGGGGAGAGGAGATCCACATATAAATACACTATCTTGGACATCTTGTATGATTGTGAGCCCTCACTAAATATTATATAGTGATCAAGTGTTGATGTTGGACATGGAAGACAACGTGATGATCATGGTAGTTTACATTCACATAGAAGTTATATGGTCTTGGATCCTTTAACATGTGGTGCTTGCTTTAGATCTTTTGCTAGCCATAAGTTTTCCGCACTAAGTAGAGATGCTACTTGTGCATCCTTAAACTCTTTAAACCCAGTTTCTTTCCATGAGAGTCCACCATACCTACCTATGGATCGAATAAGATCCCTCAAGTAATTTGTCATCGGTGCATCAAGCAATAAAAATTTCTCTTAAATATGTATGATCTTTTACTGCAAGGGAAAATAAGCTTTGTACAATCTTGTGATGGCAAAGAAATAAAAGCGACAGAGTGCATAATAAAGTTTGCCATCATAAGGGGCAATATAAAGTGACGTTCCTTTGCATTAAGAGTTCGCACATCCAAAAACTTAAAAGTGCATGACAACCTCTGCTTCCCTCTGCGAAGGGCTTATCTTTTACTTTCATCTATTTACTTCTAAGCAAGAGTCAATAAAGCTTATTCCTCTTCCTTTATATTAAGTCTATAGTGGCAAGCATCATGTGTTGAGGAAAGATTCAGACTTATATATCTAGTTGGATGTATATGATCATGATTTATTATTGTTGACATTATTCTTGAGGTAAATGACTTGGGTGGCAAATCATTTAAGCCACTATATTCCTATGTGTCCGATGGAAACATGAGCTCCAAAAATATGCCATGAGTGTCAGCAATCATAGAAGATTAAATGATAGTTGAGTATGTGAACTCGCTAATATGAAAGCTCTTACATTGACTCTCCTATGGAATATGATGAATTATGATTGTCCCAAGGACTAAGAGCATAGTTTGTTAGTTATCAATAAAGTTTATGCTTCATAATTTGATAATTGTGAATGGATTGTTACTTGTTTATGAGGAGTATTATGATAAAATACTTTCTGCTATGATAGAGTTCATGATGCCTACATTCCCGTATTTTATTTTTATTGACACTTCTCTCTCAAATTATGTGGTCATTATTTTTGAGTTCGGCTTTCGCTTGAGGACAAGTGAGGTCTAAGCTTGGGGGAGTTGATACGTCCATTGTGCATCATGAATTCTTATTGATATTTATGTTATTCGTCTCCATTATTCCTTATTATCATACAATTCTTATGCCTTTTCTCTCTGAATATGCAAGGTACACCATGAAGAGGGAAACTGGCGGAAACTGGAATTCTAGACCTGAAAACCAAGAAAAAGGGTGAAAAATCAGTAGACTCCAAATGACCTGAAATTTCACGGAGAAATTTTATGGAATATTCAAGAATTATTGGGCCAAAAATATACCAGAGGGGGCCACCTGCTAGCCACGAGCCAACAGGGCGCGACTACCCCCCTAGTCGCGCCCTGTAGCCTCGTGGGGGCCCAGCAGGTCTCACGACCCCCCTCTTCTCCTATATGGTGTGTTTTGACCTAGAAAAAAATCATAATCAATCTTTCGGGATGAAGTGCCACCGTCTCGAGGCGGAAACCTGGGCAGAGGCCCTTTTTCTCTCCGGCAGAGAGATTCTGCCGGGGAAATTCCTCTCCGGGAGGGGGAGATCGATGCCATCGTCATCACCAACGCTTCCTCCTTCATGGGAGGACCAATCTTCATCAACATCTTCACCAGCACCATCTCATCTCCAACCCTAGTTCATCTCTTGTATTCAATCTTTGCCTTAAAACCTCAGATTGGTACCTGTTGGTTACTAGTTGTTTTGATTACATCTGGTAGTTGATGCTTGTTGGATTACTTGGTGGAAGATATTATGTTCAGATCCTTGATCACCATTATTACACCTCTGATTTTGAACATGTTGATGAGGTGTGAGTAGTTAATATTGTTCCTGAGAACATGGGAGAAGTCTTGTTATAAGTAATCATGTGAAGTTGGTATTCGTTCGATATTTTGATGATGTGTATGTTGTTGCTTCTCTTAGTAGTGTTGTGTGAACGTCGACTACACGACACTTCACCATGTTATGGGCCTAAGGGAAGGCATTGTGGAGTAACAAATAGATGATGGGTTTCTATTGTGACAGCAGCTTAAACCCCAGTTTATGCGTTGCTTCGTAAGGGCTGATTTGGATCCACACGTTTCATGTTATGGTTAGATTTATCTTAATTCTTATTTCATAGTTGTGGATGCTTGCGAGATGGGGTAATCATAAGTGGGTTGCTTGTTCAAGTAAGAACAGAACCTTAGCACTGGTCCACCCACATATCAAATCATCAAAGTAACGAACGCGAATCAACTCAACATGATGAATATGACTAGACAGTAATTCCCATGTGTCCTCGGGAGCGCTTGCTTAATATAAGAGTACTTTCCGGCTTGTCCTTTGCTATAAAAAGGATTGGGTTATCTTGTTGCACACTTGCTACTATTGTTACTTGTCACTTTTCATGAATTATCTTGCTACAAAACTAGCTATCACTGTTACTCATAACACTTGCAGAGAATACCTTGCTGAAAACCGCTTGTTATTTCCTTCCGCTCCTTATTGGGTTCGACACTCTTACTTACCAAAAGGACTATGATTGATCCCCTATACTTGTGGGTCATCAGGTACGTTTGCCCCATAGATACGGCCAACCATGTGTAAACCCTAGTGTCGGAGAAACGACACCTATGGGATCGCGAGGATCCCTTCACGATTCGGCAAGGGGAAGGGTTTGTACAGAGAGTAGATCTTATGATCAACACGCGGGAATTTTACCCAGGTTCGGGCCGCAAAGATGCGTAAAACCCTACTCCTGCTTGGTTGTATTGGATGTGTTTAAGCCCTGGTTCTAGGAGCGCTACAGTAATCAACTGCTTCACATGCAGAACGGGCTCGAAAAGATCCGATCCCCCTGTAGCTACGCCTTGGGCCTCCTTTTATACGTTCGAAGGGGTCACCAACAGTGGCGTGCAGTGCATACATGAGGTGTAAAGTAACTACAGTGCTATCATACCTAACACTGACGGTTTAGGACAAGAACATTTAATGCTCCGTTGAGGTGTCCCTTAGCGTCTTGGGGCTAGAAAAAGGGGCCGTCCCATCGCACCGCTTAAGCCCATCCACCGCTAGCACCTGACACGTTACCAGGAGGACAACAGCTAAAAGACAAGCTGGTGACCGCACTAGAGCGGTGACAGGGCAGAGAGGGCTTGCCAGGTGCGAGCCTTGCCGGGGCTGCAAGCCATCCCGGCAAGATCTTGCCGGGGCTCCAGCCTCCAATCTTCTATCTTCTGATTATTGCCTTGTCTTGACTTTATGAACTTGCATTCGGTTGTCTCCCGGCAGGCCTTGCCGCAGGTGTGGCTACAACTGCCCGTGCACAAGTACGGGGTACTAAAGGACCCAATCCTTAGTGCACCGACAGGAGCCCCCGGGCATGGGCCATACACGGGTGCGAGGCGTTGTTGGGCCAGGCCCAAACAGTGCACGGGCATGCGTGGCAGGAGTTATCCACCGTAATCATTCCATTTACTGCGCCGCCCACGACGCCCATTGAATGCGGGACATGGGGGACGTGTGCAGCGCGGCCGTTACAGCAGCGCGCTCGCGAAGCGTTTCAATATTATTTTAGTAAAGAGGCGGCCTCGCGTCCTCCCCATAAAAAGGAATCTGCAGAGGCGCCGCTCATTTACCTCTTGCCTTTTCCAATCTAGGAACCGCCGCCGTCTTCTTCCTTGAGTCGAAACAGAGCTTCCCCCTCTCTTCCGCCGCCTCCACGTCCTCTCCGCCCTCAGCCTCCATCTCCCATTGCCACCATGCCGCCCAAAGCAAGCAAGGGCAAGATGGTGAAGATGCGGAAGGAGCACGTCGTCTTCCCCCCGGCGCTTGATGCGGCCGCACTGAGGGAGCGATATCAGTTCATGTGGGCGACAGAGACGACAGCGCATCCGGCCACCGCCGTGAGTCCAGGTTCTTCTAGGGACGGCCCAAATAAATATCACTTCTTTGGCGATTATTTCTACTGCGGACTCTGCCCCCCTTTCTCCGATTTCTTCAATGACATCATGCTCACCTACGGCTTCCAACTTTTGGATTTCACGCCGAATGCCGTAACTTGCATGTCCGTTTTCGCTCACCTTTGTGAAAACTTTGCCGGAGTAGTTCCTAGCACCGCTCTTTTCCGCCATTACTTTATTCCCCGCATCCAAAAAGGCGAGGCCCTTTCTGGTTCCATCGCTTGGATCCCACGGCCAGGAACCAAGGAGGTCTACCCAGACGGGGCCTTCCGCGAGAAGTGGGATGAATGGCATGCCAGATGGTGCTGGGTTCGGGAGACAGAAAAATCAGAAGTCCAACCTTTCTGCTTGCCGCGGCAGACGAAGATAGTGCGCAGCAACGACTGGAGCGCCCTTGATCCTTACGATAAGAAGCTCACAGTCACTACTACCAGGATTCACCGCCTCAGAGCTGCCGGGCTCACAGTAGAGATGATAGGCGCCGACTTCCTTCGCCGGCGCATTGCCCCTCTGCAGAACAAAGGGAGGCCAGCTTGGCAGTTCAAGAATGCGGCAGACATCATGAGACTGCGCCCTGGGCTAAATGGCAATCTGACATTTATGCAGCACGCAGCTCTCTGCCAGAAACTGTTCAGGGGTGACGTGGTATGCAAGATGCCGGCAAGCATAGTCCCTCTATGCAACAACTCCTCTCTGGGCCCAATCATCGCCATGATGCTGGCATTTGACGCTCATAGCCTTGACGGATCTTGGATTGAGCCACCTGAAGAGCAAGTGCAGCAATTTTTTGACAACCTGACGGCGAGGACCATCCGCGAAGAAGAGGGCCTCGTCCGTGCCACCACTGAGGAAGAAGTGGCATATATTACCAGCAGGGCGGAGGAAGAAAATCTTGCCGCGGAGGCCGGCAGTGCTGGCTTCGCCGCGGAAGGAACCAGTGGAGGAGAAGCGCTGCCGGATGAGAATCTTGTCGGGCAAGACGAGACCGCAGAAGAGCAGGGCGGCACATCAGCCGAAGGCCCTTCTGCTGGAGACGCCGCCGAGGAGGAGCTGCGCGAGGAAGCCCCGACCCTTGAGCCAAGGAAGAGACGCGTCCTTCGGAGCGCCGCTTCTGGAGCCGCAGTCCACCAGCCTTCCTCGAGCAGTGCAGCCTTCGGCAAGGGGGCGGCCGGCAAGGCGATGCAGAGGCAAGGAGCTCCCCAGCAACCTGCGCCTGCCGCAGCCAAGCGACCCAGGAGCACCCCTCCACCTCCTCCCGTGGCGGAAGTCGACTTCGACCTCTCTGCCTTTAGCTCGTGGGAAGAAGAAGAAGAGTAAGGATCTTGCCGCGTCCTTTACTTTTTGAGTTTTTGATTTTACTTAACTCATTTGCCTTGCTTTGGCCTGTCTCCGCAGGGATACGGAAACTCTGGCGCAGAGGATAGCGAAGAGGGCGAAGACCTCGACGGGCGAGGAACCGCCGGCAAGCACCTCAGGTGCGCCGGAGACGACCACCATCAGCCCGGAGCCTAGCCCGCGACGCAGTCCTCGACTCAGCCCACGGCGCAGCCCCCAGCGTGAGTCTATTACTCACTTTCCGCTGGCAAGTGCCGGGGTGTGCATCTTTACTGCTGACATCACTAGGCGTGCAGGAGGAGAGCAGCAACAAGGAGAACCATCAGAGGCCGCCCCTGATGTGCCGCTTCCATCGACCACGCCGCCCAGGGATGGGTCGCCGGCAAGGACTTCCTCTAGCGTGCTTTATCGCACTGAGGCAGAGCCGGCAAGCATGGGCACCGGCAGCTCTGCGCCGGCAACCAATGTTGGCACAGGTATTTGTCATTCTATTTTTTGTCTTCTTGAACTTCCATCTCAATCTCATCTTGTTCAAAAAACGGCAGCATGTAGGACACCTGGACAGCCAAACAATGGTACCAGAATGCCAACTCAGAAATATACGAGATCGGAGAACAAATTAGGCACCCGCGCCGCCACCGGCGATTCAAGCGCAACACCACCAACTCAGATGACGAGCAGCCTTCTCAAAAGGGAGGTCGGTCCAACAGTGACAAGGTTAAATCGCAGCTAGACACCATGCTCGATGAATCATTCGCCATGCACTCCGCATCTTCGGATAAACCGGTCACCCACAAGCTCGGGAAAGATTGGGTCATCAAACAGGTGGCAAAGGGAGGAGTGGACTTTCTCGATAACCCCAATGTTCCTGAAAGCCGAGGCAAGGCAATCAACTACCACCAAAGGCAGTACCCATCCGAGGTTAGGGACGTCTTTATGGTCTATGAAATCCACTCCTCGAGAAATCAACGAAAAAGATCCATTCGAGAGGTCTACCACGTTGGGTGCGCACCAATATCAGAAAACAAGTGGTTGGTTGTTCCGATCACGTTTGATCATCAATATCAACCGATAGGATCCCACAATCGCGGAGTTCCGGCTCTCATCCTAGACCCTGATATGCTCCTGATGGACGGAGGTAGCAGCCTCAACCTCATATGCGAGGATACTTCACAAAATATGTAGTTTGATAGATCTCACACCTAACCGAGGAGGACAACCACGCCTTGGTCGGGCCAGGATAATTATAGAGTATTCGGATCACCCAACAATTATCGAGTTGAGGAGTTAGTCTTTGACATCGTCCCATTCCGGAGCGGCTACCATGCGTTGCCGGGGGACCGGTGTCGGTGTCAAAACCGGCGGATCTCGGGTAGGGGGTCCCGAGCTGTGAGATTAGGATCGATGGGTAACAAGGGATGAAGGAGACGATGTTTACCCAGGTTCGGGCCCTCCTATGGAGGTAAAACCCTACGTCCTGCTTGATTGTATTGATGTGTATGAAGATTACAGAGTCGATCTACCTCGAGATCAAGTTGCTAAACCCTAGATGAGTTCACCTGCCCCCTACAATCTAAACCCCCTGGTTTATATAGACACCGGGGGTACCTAGGGTTTACACATGATAAGTCTCTAGCCAGATGTAAAGACGTTAATCCTCTCATCTTGAATTGGAGTGCATGCCGCGTCTTCAGAGGTTTCCTTCTAGAATATGGGGTCACCGCACACCCCGGCCCTTCCTGCGATAACCAGAGAGTGGCCCACCAAGCTGGCCTATGAGAGATAGGCCGGCGGCCTGAGGAACCCTTAGTCTAGGACTCCCTCAGTAGCCCCCGAACTAGCCCCCAACGCCAGGGGTCATGACACTAGCAGCTTCGAGTAATCGGAGTCTCCGGCTTGCAGGGTGAGTTCTTTTCCCCCTTTATGATCGGTTGGCTCTAGTCTGGCCGCCGATGATATGTAATTATCTGAACATATAGTTATCCGGGCGCCATAAATCGCTTAACTTTGAAGGCCGAAGTGTCAACGTATGAACAGTATTTCCTGACAACCTTTCTGACGAAGGGTCATGGCCTATCACGACCGCTGAGCCGGTTACAAAAACTCGATTCGCGGTTCGAGGCCATTTCAACGTGTAGATCGTGTCCCGTTTATTACGGGATATGCTCAATGCCCTGGGTTATCCCACGCGCGCATAACGGCACGATTGTTTCGGGAAGTGGCGAGGCCTGCGGCGCAGTAAAAGGGTGGCTCTTGGTATTATGGCACCCCATAAAAAGGGAAAAACCCCAAGGCCTATTCACGCTCCAAATTCGCACCCTTTGCCTCCTCAACCTTCCCAAGCTCCGAGAGCCCAGATCCAGTTCTTCCTCAATCTTCCCTCTGAGTTCAGCTATGGCGGGTTCAGGCTCCATGGGAAAGTGGGAGGCCTCCTCCGTCACCGACAATGACATCCGGGAGCTAAAGCGTGTCGGCTACCTTTCCGCCAACATCGCCCACCGCGCTCCGGAGGCGAATCAGGTGGTTCCCACACCGAAGCCGGGCGAGAGGGTGGTGTTCGTCCCCCATTTCATCTGGGGACTGGGCTTTCCGCTCCACCCCTTCGTCAGGGGCCTCATGTTCTTTTATGGGTTAGACTTCCATGACCTCCCCCCGAACTCCTTCATGCATATCTCGGCGTTCATCATCGTCTGCGAAGCCTTCCTACGGGTATAGCCGCACTTCGGCCTGTGGCTCAAGGTGTTCAACGTCAAGCCGAAGATAGTTGCGGGCGCGCATGCGGATTGCGGAGGGGCGGTAATCAGTAAGCTCCCCCGTGTCGAGTGGCCGGACGACACCTTCATTGACACGGTCAAGATCTGGCAAAAGGAGTGGTTCTACATCACCGAACCAAGGAGCGTGGACTGGGCGGCACCTGCCGAGTTCAGATCCGAACCCCCCCGCGAGGCTAACCTCGTGGCTCAAGAAAGGCCTCGACTGGGGGTCGGCCGCAGAGGTAAAATCACTGCAGAAGCGCATCTCCTCGATGATCGAGGCCAAGGTCGAACTGGTCAACGTGATCCAGGTCATGCTCCACCGCCATCTCCTTCCCTGCCAGCACCGGGCCTCCCCAATGTGGGCCTACCAGCCCGAGGACCCGGCCACCGTGAGTCAATTCTTCCGCACTGCCCACGAGAAATTGTGGAAAGTGCTATTCAAGCCCCAAAAGATCTGGCCGGCCGAGGAGGAGGACACCGGTCTGGACGCCAAGAATCCTCCTACCAAGGTACGATAAAACTTTAATTCTCCGGCTTTGTTTTTCAACAAAGAGCTGAACCTCTTCTCCCTCATCTTCGCAGAAATGGCTGAGCAAGGCCATGCAAATTGACTGTCCGGCCCCGCAACCCGAAGACCCTCGATCGGATCTGTTGACGGAGATGCTCGTCAGGGCGCCGTATTTGGCGCCAGAGAGGAAGGAGAAGAAGAAGAAAGGGGAGAAAAAGGAGGTCTGGGAGGGTCTTCATCAAAGGGGTCTTCCGAACACTAAGTCCGAGGAGACCCATGCCTCTTCCACTCACGAGGAAGAGCTCGAGGACGAAGGGGAGTGCGGCTCCCCCCTCACAAGGAAGAGGGCGGTGTCAGCGGACGCCGTGGAGGACCTACCTCCTCCTGCCCCGAAGAGGACATGCCGGACGAAGGCAGTCCTGGCCGATGATAACTCGGACTATGATAAGGAGTCTGAGTCTTTTGAGAGGGTTCCCTGAAGGAACCCAAGGGTTAAGCCCCCAGCCCAGAGGTATGAATCCGAAGACCCACTGGGTTACTTATATAGAGCTTTTAATGCCTAACGGGCGAACGTCTTTCAATTTGTAGCCCCCCACGCGATCTCTCCACCGATCAAGTTTCAGACGGGGAGTCTCCGCCCGCCGAACTGGCGGAAAGTGGGGCTGCGTCTCATCCTACGCCGCTAGAGGCCTCGAAGGAGGCCGCGGAGGTGTTATCGCGCCCGGCTCCTTCTGAGCCGAACACCAGCGGCGGGGGTGACGACGTTATGGCCGAGGTTAATACCTCGGCCACCGAAGACCAGGAGGAGGAACATCTCCTGGGAAATAAAGAGGGGGGACGAATTCCGGTCCAGTCCCCTCCGAGGATATCTCCGGAGCGCTCTATGCCTCCGGAGCTGCCAGTCCAATCCCCCACCGGAGGGGGAGTTGGCGGGTCACCACCGGTGCCGCCCATGACTGGGTGGCCGGCCATGATGGAGGAAGCTTTATCCGGCTCCTCCATCGCCGAAGATCACCGCGCCCTTATGGGTGCGGTTTTGCAAGGCATTCAGTCCGTTGATAGCGGACTGAAAGAGGCCTTCAACGGTCTCTTGAAGGGCTTCAAGGTGAGCCACGTAATACTCTTTTTTTCCAGAAAAAGTTAATTTACCAAGTTTATGCAATTCTTATAAGTGTAGTAGCCCCCGAGCCCTGGGTGAGTTTGAAAAACCCACCCGGGGGTCAAATGTCCGAAAATTAGTAATGATGCTCAAGGCACCCTTTGTCCCTTACTATTCGAAGAGCTCCGAAGAGTACTTAGCAGAGGGTCTGCATCTGACAGCTCGGGAGTTTTAATGCGCGTAAGTTGTTTTGTAGGCCTCGTCATCGGCGGCGGCCTCCAACGCAGTGGAGCTTGCCGGGCTAAACCGGAAGCTCAAGAGCTCTGATGAGGAGCTCGATCGTCTGAACAAGAGATTTGATGAGATGCAAGGTGAGTCCGACTTGTACCATTCGAGCTATGGTCTATCCTCATTGATTGAGATATCTGGATTGTTATCCCTAAGTGTTATTTACCCCTTGTTACCACAGCTGCGGCCGCGGAGGTCGAGAAACTCAAGGCCGAGTTGGAAAAGGCGAGGCAGGAGGCCGTGGATGAGAAGGCGGCGGCCAAACAAGCGGCAGCCGAACTTTCGGCATTAAAAGCCACGAGCGATAAGCACGAGGCCCGGGTGGTAGAGGTGCAACTGGAGCTCAAGGATGCCAGCACAAAGTGCGAGGCCCTTGAGCAAAAGAATGAAGACCAGGCCACCGAACTATCCTCGCTAAAATCCGAACTCAAATCGGAGCGAGTTGATAGGCGGTTCTTTGAAGAAGAACTCCGCCAAGTCAAGGCGATCGCAGATGGTAAGCCGTACTTTCTGCAATGTGCCTTTGGTGGTAACAGGTTTGCATTGCTCACATGGGTGTGGCGTTCCTCAGGCGCCTTTATGGACCTCCCGAGGAGTGCAGCGGACGCGAACAAATACTTCGCCTCTAGGGATGGGGATATTGAGCCTCGGCTGTTCTGGGCGCAATTTCAAGCCCCCGAGCATCCTCCCCTCCTAAGCAAGCAGATGAAACAACTGATGGAGCTGCACAGGATGGCGGAGCCGGCCGTGAGGGACCTCTGCATCCGGCTGTGGCCTGCAGAGCCGTTGCCGAGCAGTTACTTCGGCTTGGTGCAGAAACTGTGCGACGCTGTGCCTCGGATTGACGCTCTAAAGTGTTCTACGTGCATCGAGGGAGCTCGGATGGCCTTTGCAAGGACCATGGTGCACTGGCCGAAGACGAAGCCGACCGAGATGGCCACCGCGCCTCCACCCCCTGGAAGGAGCATAGGCGCCCCGAGAAATACTTTGCCACCGTGATGGATGGTGCTCGGGCGATAGAAGCTCAATGCCCTAAGGATATAATGTATGAATGAACGTTTTGTCATGTATCCGATGACTATTCCGCTTTATAATGCGGTTGCATGGTTTATCATGTCTTTAAGCTTTGTATTATTTTGACTCCTATATGGCCGTTTTATCTGAAAGTTGCGAGTCATCGGCTTCAGCCCCCATGTAGATGCTACACGAGGTGTTTCTACCTCCACACTATGACCCTTAGCCGATGTATCGGTACCCGAAGGCTGTAGTGCGAGGGGAACAAGGCAATCGGACTATGATGCTTTAGTGCTTTCACTTAGCCGTAGGAGCTTGACTGCAGGGGCTGATGACTAGCCCCCAGTGTTTTGTGATATTCGGGTACACCGAGGTGGAAACCAGCATCACATGATTCGTAATAGTACAAACCCCTTGTGTAACACGGAATAACCTCTATCGATTTTTAGTTTGACACTTATGCTCGGATTGCAGACCGGTTCTCGCTTATTATGAAAGTCAGTTTTCGGCTTTCTCCACTGAGGCACTTGACCAGGCGAGCTAGAAGCACAATCGCAGTGGTTCTCCCTTTACCCTTTTAGCCGAACGGGCGGAACGTAAGAGGGCAAACACAGGAGCTGAGCAACCCAACCATTGACCCACATAATTCGGAACCGATTCATATAACGCAACATCCGAGATGCCGGACACATAAACAATAGTGCCGGGGTGATGCTTGGGGCGATTTTATAGTCAAGCCCCCGATCTATTAGCCGGTCGCATCGTGACATGTACCGAACAGCTTTGTTATCGGCGTCGGTGAGAAGAGAACAGAGTATTTGACATAAAATACGGCGAGGAGGCCGTAAAGGATGGTCTTTATTTCTGATGAATTCTTACAACTCAAACTGCCGAAGCAACTGTTACAGGTATTTTGAAATGAAAAATAAAGTTTACAAAGGAGAGGTTTTACCCTGGGTCTTCGATAGGTGGCTTGACGTCCTCAATTGGCCCTGTCGCATGTCTGCTCCTTTGCTCCCGAGTGGGGTTGCGTTCCTTTAAAGGTGATTGCTATCGGCGAACGGACCTTGGGAAGAAGATCTTGAGAAGTCGTCGAAGTGTGGACGAGCTTTACGCGTGGAAGGTCCTAGATGGTACATGTGGTTTGTCCGAAGACATTTGTTGGCAGTAGTTCGGTCCAGCCGAACACTTTGCCTTTCATAGTGGGTCCCCACAGCAGCCCATCGTATTTTGAGCGCGAAGTTGTGCCTTCTTGGCACATATTTTACGGGAACTAGGGCTGTGATGTGGGGGGCATATCCCTATTTTTGTTGGGCGGAAGATGATTCCTGGAGTTCGGGTTGAGACCGAACTCGTTTGCTATCATGACGTGCCTTTATGGCTGATTAGGGCGTCGGCCTATCATCGCCGTACTGGAATTCAGCTGCCAGGGCCGCTGTGTGCTCCTCAGTTCGGAGAGAGCGCTCTGTGTTGCCGTTGACAGTAATGACCCCCCTCGACCCGGGCATCTTGAGCTTCAGGTACGCGTAGTGGGGGACGGCTTTAAAGCGAGCGAATGATGTGCGGCCGAGTAGGGCGTGATAGCCGCTACGAAAAGGGACAATGTCGAAGATCAAGTCTTCGCTGCGGAAGTTGTCGAGCGAGCCGAACACTACTTCCAGATTCACGGTGCCCGAGCAGCGGGCTTCGATGCCTGGGATCACTCCTTTAAGGGTAGTGTTGCTAGGTTTGATCCTTGACGGATCTATACCCATCTTTTTCACCATGTCTGAGTAAATCAGATTAAGGTTACTTCCTCCGTCCATTAGGACTCTAGTGAGGTGATACCCACCGATAATGGGGTCTAGGACGAGGGCTGCCGAACCTCCGTGACGGATACTGGTCGGATGATCCCATCGGTCGAAGGTGATCGGGCAAGCCGACCATGGGTTATACTTCGGGGCTACGGGTTCTACGGCGTAGACCTCCCGAAGGGCGCGCTTCCTCTCCTTTTTTGGTATGGGAGTGGCATATATAATGTTCGCAGTTTTTACCTCTGGAGGGAACTGCTTTTGTCCTCCATTGCTTGGACCGCGGGGCTCATCATCGTCCTCGCTGCGTGGGCTCTTGCCTTGCTCCTCGGCTGCGAGTTTGCCAGCTTGTTTGAATACCCAACAATTACGGTTGGTGTGGTTAGCGGGCTTGTCTTGGGTGCCATGGATCTGGCAGGGCCTATCCATGATTTTGTCCAGCGTGGTAGGTCCGTCTCGATTTCCTTTAGAAGGTTTCTTCCGCTGTCCGGATTTTGGGTTGCAGAAACCGGCATTGACGGCCGTGTCCTCCGCATCGCCGTTGTTGTGCCGGCGTTTGTTTTTGTTACGTCGTGGTTTCCCGTTTCCATCCCAGACTTCGAAGGTGCCGGGGTCTTCGGGGTTATGGCTTCGTCGAGCTAGCCAGTTATCCTCACCCGCGCAACAGCGGGTCATAAGTGAGGTAAGGGCGGACATTGTCCTCGGCTTGTCCTGGCCGAGCTGGCGAGCTAGCCACTCGTCCCGGATATTATGTCTGAAGGAGGCTATTGCCTCGGCGTCCGGGCAATCAACGATCTGGTTTTTCTTGGTCAGGAACCGATTCCAGAATTGCCAAGCCGATTCTCCTGCTTTCTGGACAACATTGCTCAGGTCGGAGGAGTCCGGTGGCCGGACATAAGTGCCCTGGAAGTTAGATCGGAAAGCATCCTCGAGCTCTTCCCAGCTCCCGATGGAATTCTCGGGGAGACTGTTTAACCAGTGTCGAGCTGGCCCCTTCAGTTTTAGGGGCAGATACTTGATGGCGTGGAGATCATCTCCTCGTGCCATATGAATGTGGAGGAGGAAGTCCTCAATCCACACGTCTGGGTCTGTTGTCCCGTCGTATTGCTCTATGTTAACGGGTTTAAACCCATCAGGGAAATGATGCTGCATCACCTTGTCTGTGAAGCACAGTGGGTGGGCAGTGCCTCTGACCCGAGCTATGTCATGCCTACGATAGGCGGTTGATCGGGCCCGGTTTTGTTCCCAACCTCTATTATTGCGGTCGAGCCAAGACTGGTACCCGTCCCGTCTAGCGGGGCAGTACCCTCTAGATCCGTAGATGGATCTTGTGTGGCCTGCTCTATAATCCAGGTCCTGTCATAAGTCATATCTGTCCTCAGGCCCTGCTGGCTCTTTTCCTCTCCTGCGGGGTACCGCAGGTCTGTACTCGGCCTCGCCGGCCGTTCTATCCCGTCCTCGGGGAGGGCGGGCCGGCCGGTCATATGGAGTATGCCTGGGAGGCGATGTTTCAAGGGCCTCATCATCGAATTGTGGCAGCAGCCGCCGACGTGGCTAGCTCTTGGGTTGGTCCGATAGATCGGTACCGTACCCTTCTTCGGCTGCCAAGACCCTCGTCCATCTATCATTGAGGGTGTCCTGATCGGCTTTGAGCTGTTGTTCTTTTGCCTTCAGGCTTCGGGCGGTGGCTAAAAGCTGCCGCCTAAACCGTTCCTGATCCGCCGGGTTTTCGGGGATGGTGAAGTCTTCGGCTTCCAGGCTGTCCTCCTCTTCAACAGGGGGGAGGTAGTTGTCATCCTCGGAATCATTAGGATCCTCGGTGTCGCGCCGATCATCGGGCCTTTCCTGGTCCTCCAGCGGCTGTTCGGGGTCTTCAGGGTCGCCGAGGTCTTCCGGACTGTCGTTTTCCCCAGTGCCTGTAATGGCTTCCCTTCCCTTGTTTGCCTTAGATCGTTTGCGCTGTTTCCGGCGCCTTGACGGCGCCTCACCGGATTTAGCGCCATTCTTCTTAGGGGTGCGATCGCCCTTATCGTCGGGGGTGTCTACCATGTAGACGTCGTAGGTGGAGGTGGCAGTCCACCGCCTAGTATTGACAGGGGCGGGGGCGTCATCCTCTTCATCCATGTCTTCTGCCTCCTTGGAGGCGTAGTCCAGCATATCGGTTAAGTCTTCGATAGTGGCTACCAAGTGGGTGGTGGGTGGGTCAAAAAATTCCCCGTGACCCGCCTTCAGACTGATCTGAGCATGGGTCGAGGTTGGGTCGTCTGTGATTTCTATTGATAGGATCCAATCCAGCACCTCGTTGAGCGCAGAGAGCTTGACCAGATCGATCTGCCTAGGACTTTCGGAGTTAACCTCCAAAGTGTCCGTATAAAAAGTGAGTTCGGCAGGGGCCCACCCCTGGCTCTCAGGTACTGTAACCGGATCCAGACTAAGGGCCAGATCATCAGCAGGGATAGACCCGAGGATGGAGTCGAGAGGGAGATCCGAAGTTAAGGCTTCGGAGACTTCGGGCTCGTCAGATGGAATCGCGAGCCCCGTGAATGAAAGATCGCCCCGGGAGTCTACGGAGAACTCTAGGTTCCTGAATCTGATCTCTTCATCGGGGGCGAGAATCCCGATCCGGCCAGGGTGGCCGGTTGGGTCGGTGTGCAGCACGAAGCTGCCGAAAGCGAGAATCTGTCCGGGGGCGAAGGAGTCCCCGTTACGGACTTCATCGCTAATGATTAAGCGAGCCATCAATTCCTCTTGCGATCCCACAGCGGAACTCTCAATGACAGCACCAATGTCGGTGTCAAAACCGGCGGATCTCGGGTAGGGGGTCTCGAGCTGTGAGATTAGGATCGATGGGTAACAAGGGACAAAGGAGACGATGTTTACCCAGGTTCGGGCCCTCCTATGGAGGTAAAACCCTAGGTCCTGCTTAATTGTATTTATGTGTATGAAGATTACAGAGTCGATCTACCTCGAGATCAAGTTGCTAAACCCTAGATGAGTTCACATGCCCCCTACAATCTAAACCCCCTGGTTTATATAGACACCGGGGGTACCTAGGGTTTACACATGATAAGTCTTCAGCCGGATGTAAAGACGCTGAACCTCTCATCTTGACTTGGAGTGCACGCCACGTCTTCGGAGGTTTCCTTCTAGAATACGGGGTCGTCGCACACCCCGGCCCTTCCTGCGATAACCAGAGAGCGGCCCACCAAGCCGACCTATGAGAGATAGGCCGGCGGCCTGAGGACCCCTTAGTCCGGGACTCCCTCAACCGGCGTTGGCTAAATTCTACGTCGTACCCCACTATGCATACATGAAACTAAAAATGTCGGGGCCGAACGGTATGATCACAATAAAAAACAAACTCGATAGGTCATTCAAGGGCGAGGATAAGACTACAGCTCTTGCCCTTGAGGCAGAATCTGTGGCTTTAGTAGTCGAGGAACTATCCAACCTACGAGTGACAGTTGACAAGGATGACATCATCCTGGATAAATGTTCCAAGTCAACATCATTCAAACCAGCCAATGAGTCATCAAATTTGAGGCCCATCTCAGTGACCCATCCAAGATAGCCTCCATTGCACTAGGTTAGATGCCACGCTGGACTATGCACTCCGGGGTTTTCTTCTAGAAAACTAGGACATATTTCCTTAGCATCCTTCTAATATGTCAGGAATCCCAAGGAACGTCATCGAGCATAGACTTTACAGCATCAGTGGATTTAAATCGATAAAATAGGCATTGTGAAGGTTCTTGGAACCCAAACAACAAGCTATGGGGGAAGAATTTGCCAAGCTACTAGAAGCCAGTTTCATCCGGGAAGTAAAACATCCAGACTTGTTGGCAAATTTGGTAACGGTACCGAGAAAGGACATGTCCTAGTGCCGGTGCATCGACTTTAAATATGTTAGCAAAGAATGCCCGAAGGACCCATTTCCTACCTCAGATTGACCTGATCGTTGATGCCACGGTTGCACACGAGTTGTTGTGCTTCCTTGATGCATACTCGGGATATCATAAAATCAATATGAAAGAATCTGACCAAGAGGCTACTCCCTTTATCACTCCATATGGCTCGTTCTCCGTCAACACTATGCCCTTCGGGGTCAAGAACCGTGGTGCCATGTACCAGTGAATGATACAAACCTGCCTACACCCACATATCAACAAAACTGTCTAGGCTCATGTGGACGATGTGTATGTTAAGACCATACAAGAATACATGTTAATCAACAACCTATGCGGGACGTTTAAAAATCTCTGTGAGTATAACATCAAGTTAAATCTTGAAAAATGCATCTTCAGTGTCCCATCCGGAAAGCTCCTTGGCTTGATAGTCTCTCAACAAGGCATTGAAGTGAACCCCGATTAGATCAGAGCACTAACAAAACTCAAAACACCTACCAAACTCCGGGATATCCAAAGATTGACAGGATGTGTAGCTTCCCTAAGCCGATTCATATCTCGCTCCGGGAGAAGGCACCCCTCTACCGACTGCTTAAACATATCAGGGGCTTCAAGTGGACACCCGAGGCCAGCGCGGCTTTGGAAGAACTCAAACACTTTTGGCTACCAGTCTCGTCGTAGTCTCCCCTCACCCCAGTGAACCGATGCTACTATACATCTTGGCAACCAACCAGGTGGTGGGCGCCGTTCTAGTCAGCGAGCGTGACATGGACGGAAACAATTTTAAGGTACAAAGGCATGTGTCTAATATGTCTCCAATGTATCTATAATTTTTGATTGTTCCATGCTATAATATTATCATTCTAGGATACTTTTTGGGCATTTATTTGTTGATTCATATTATTTTTGAGCACTAACCTATTAATCCAGTGCCAAGTGTCAGTTTCTGTTTTCTGCATGTTTTTGGCTTTTTAGGTTTACAGTACCAAACGAAGTCCAATTGCCACGAAAATTTTCTATGATTTATCTGGACCAAAAGAATACCTAGAAGCTTCCGGAGAGGACCAGAGGCCGCACGAGCGACCCACAAGCCAGCAGGACGCGCCCAGGGAGGGTGGCCGTGCCCTGTTAGATTGTGGCCGCCCCCCGGCTCACCTGACCCCGTACCCTGGCCTATAAATTCACATATATTCCAAAAACCGTAGGGGAGCTCCCGAAACACTTTTTCCGCCGCAATTCTCTGTCCGCCGCGATCTCATCTGGTGCCTTTTTCCGGTACCCTGCCGGAGGGGGGATCGATCACGGAGGGCCTCTTCATCATCCTTGATGCTCCCATGGTGATGTGTGAGTAGTCTACCATAGACCTACGAGTCCATATCTAGTACCTAGATGGCTTCTTCTCTCTCTTTTATCTTCAATACAAAGTTCAACGCGATCTTCGCGGTGATCTATTCGATGTAATCTTCTTTTGTGGTGTGTTTGTTGGGATCTGATGAATTGTGGTTTTATATTCAGATTATTTATGATAAAAGATTTGAGTATCCTCTGAATACTTATTTGATTCTTATTTGCATGATCATCATAGCTTCATAAATCTCTCGGATTTATCGGTTTAGTTTGGCCAATGATACGTCTCCGTCGTATCTACTTTTCCTCACACTTTTGCCCTTGTTTTGGACTCTAATTTGCATGATTTGAATGAAACTAACCCAGACTGACGCTATTTTCAGCAAAACTACCATGGTGTTGTTTTTGTGCAGAAATAAAAGTTCTCGGAATTGGACAAAACTTTTTGGAGATTTATTTTACAATAAATAAAAATATATTGGAGCCAAGAACCACCGGAGGGGGAGCCCTAGTTGGGCACGATACACCAGGGCGCACCACCCCCTCCAGGCGCGCCCTAGTGGGTTGTGCCCACCTCGGGGCCCCACTAACCCTAATTCCAGGGCTATAAAATGCTATTTTTGGAGAAAAAATCAGAGAGAAAGTTTCATCGCGTTTCACGATACGGAGCCGCCGCCACCTCCTTTTCCTCATCGAGAGGCCAGATCTGGAGCCCGTTTGGGGCTCCAGAGAGGGGAATCTTTGGTCTTCGTCATCATCAACCCTTCTCCATCACCAATTCCATGATGATACCCACCGGGAGTGAGTAATTCCTTCATAGGCTTGCTGGTGGCTGAAGAGTTGGATGAGATTCATCATGTAATCGAGTTAGTTTTGTTAGGGCTTGATCCCTAGTATCCACTATGTTCTGAGATTGTTGTTGCTATGACTTTGCCATGCTTAATGCTTGTCACTAGGGCCCGAGTGCCATGATTTCAGATCTGAACCGTTTATGTTATCACCATTATATCTATGTTCTTGATCCGATCTTGCTAGTCATACGCACCTATTACGTGTTATGATCCGTAAACCCCCGGAGTGACAATAGTTGGGATACTTTCCGGTGATGACCGTAGTTTGAGGAGTTCATGTATTCACTATGTGTTAATGCTTTGTTCCGGTTCTCTATTAAAAGGAGGCCTTAATATCCCTTAGTTTCCTTATGGACCCCGCTGCCATGGGAGGGTAGGACAAAAGATGTCATGCAAGTTCTTTTCCATAAGCACGTATGACTATTTACGGAATACATGCCTACATTACATTTATGAACTGGAGCTAGTTCTGTGTCGCCCTAGGTTATGACTTATATGATGAATACCATCCAATAAGTTCACCGATCCAATATCTACGAGTTTTCCACATATTGTTCTTGCTGAGTTACTATTGCTACTGCTACTGCTACTGTTGCTACTGCTCCTGGTTGTGTGCGTAGTCCCCAGGATATGATTTACTACTTCTCTGAAAAATATTTTCCTGCTCATAAGAAACAAGCTGCCTTACAGGAAATATTTAACTTTGTGCAAATTGAAGAAGAGAGTCTCCCACAAGCTTGGGGGAGGCTTCTCCAATTGCTTAATGCTTTGGCTGATCACCCTCTCCAGAAAAATGAAATACTTGATATCTTCTATAATGGACTAACCGATGCTTCTAGGTACTTCCTACATAGTTGTGTTGGTTGTGTTTTCAGGGAATGAACTGTTGAACAAGCTGACGAACTATTGAATAATATATTGAAGAATTATGATGATTGGACTCTTCCTGAACCACCACTTAAACCCACTCCGAAGAAGAGGGGTATCTTATTTCTCAGTCCTGAAGATATGCAAGAGGCAAAGAAATGTATGAAGGAAAAAAGGTATTAAAGCTGAGGATGTTAAGAATTTACCACCTATTGAAGAAATACATGGCCTTGACACACCACCACCACAACAGGTGGTAGAGGTAAATTCTTTATTAAAGTTCGATGAAAGTGATATCCCTTACAATAAGCATCCTAGTCAATGCTTATATGAGTTTGATAACTACATTATAAAACAAGATCACTTCAATGCAAATGTTCTGAAACAATTGAAATATAATTGTGATATGATTGCTCGCTTGAGTGACTTGTTATTTAGAATTAGTAATGATGTTAGAGGTGTAGGAAAGCATGCCTCTATGGTTCAAACCCAGCTAGAACAAGTTGCTAAATCTCAAAAAGAATTGCTTGATGAAATGAATAATAATATGAATGATTTTGCTGCTAGAGTAGTAACTAGAGGAGGTAGAATGACCCAAGAAACTCTTTATCCTGAAGGTCATCCTAAAAGAATTGAACAAGACTCTCAAAGAATTAACACTGATGCACCTACTCCTTCTAAAAAGAAAAAGAAAAAGGAAAATTATAGGACTTTGCATACCTCTAGTGAACCTGAGATACAAAAACCTCCTAAAGATAATGATGTCTCTATTTCTGATGCTGAAACTCAATCTGATAATGAACATCCACCTAGTGATAATGAAAATGATAATGATAAAGAACCAGATAATGATGCTGAAATAGAGCCTGCTATTGATCTTGATAACCCACAACCTAAAAATAAACGATATGATAAAAGAGACTTTGTGGCTAGAAAACATGGTAAAGAAAGAGAGCCATGGGTTCAGAAACCCATGCCCTTTCCACCTAAACCATCTAAGAAAAAGGATGATGAAGAATTTGAACGCTTTGCTGAAATGATTAGGCCAGTCTTTTTGCGTACCCGCTTAACTGATATTCTAAAGATAGCCCCTTATGCAAAATACATGAAAGAAATCATCACTAATAAAAGAAAGATACATGAAGCTGAAATCTCCACCATGCTTGCTAATTATTCTTTTAAGGATGGAGTACCTAAAAAACTTGAAGATCTTGGAATACCAATTATACCTTGCTCCATTAAAAGAAATTATCTCAAAACTGCTTTGTGTGATTTGGGAGCTGGTGTTAGTGTTATGCCTTTCTCCTTATATAAAACTCTTGATTTGAATAAAGTCACACCTACTGAAATATCATTGCAAATGGCTGACAAATCAACTGTCATACCTATCGGTATTTGTGAGGATGTGCCTGTTGTTGTTGCAAATGTTACTATCTTAACGGACTTTGTTATTCTTGAGATGCCCGAGGACGACAACATGTCGATTATCCTTGGTAGACCCTTTTTGAATACTGCAGGGGCTGTTATTGATTGCAATAAAAGCAAAGTCACTTTTCATATCAATGGTAATGAGCACACGGTGCACTTTCCAAAGAAACAATTCCAAGTGAATGGTATAAATGTTATTGAAGAATCTCCGACACTCACCATTGGAAGTTTTCAATTACCTCTACCTACTGCCAAAAAGAAATATGACATACTTATTGTTGGGGATATGCATATCCCCATTGAGGTAACTTAGTGTTTTATGAAAGTTCTTCGGTTTCATGCTAATCGGAAGTGGTTGTTAATAAGACTTGATCAACCTTATTAATGGATCATTTTTGAGAGGTATGAAGTTGATGAATCTAGTAAGCACAATCTTCTGCTCCCACCTTTTATTTTCTGTTTTACTTAGTCAAATAAAATAAAATGCCATATTTATCCTGTTTTTTGTTTTCTCCGTGCAATAAAAAATGACCCAAACATAAAAGTTCTCAGAATGTCCTGAAAATTTGATACGATTTTTTCTGAATATTTCTGAATTTCTGGTGCAAATAACATCAGAGGGGGTGCACCTGGTGCCCACAAGACACCAGGGCACGCCAGCAACCCAAGCGCGCCCTGGTGGGTTGTGGCCCCCACGTGGGCCCCCTCACTTATCCCTTTAGCCCATGTCATCCCCTACCTCTAGAAAAAATTTACCATAGCTCTCATTCTCGTGTTCTTGCTCTCAAACCCGCGGATTTCGATCTCTTTGCTCGAAGATCCGTTTCCGAAACTGTTTAGAGGGATTGCTACTTGGTATGTGACTCCTCCATTGCTCCAATTAGTTTTTGATTTAGTGGGTTATTTTTAGAGTAATTAGCTACTCTTGGTGCTGTTGTAGATGAGCTTGCATGTTGAATTCTTAGAGTTCTAAGTAGTTTGAATGCTTAATATGGCTTCTATGCATCCTTAGGAGTAGTTGCTATCAATTTCATGAAGTTTTGTTAACAAAATTTTGTGTCTCAAAAATATTTCAGAAATCTGTTCGCAAATAAAAATGCAATTCTTTAGGAGTTCTTCGAGGAGGAGGTCCTCGGAGGCCTCATCAAGTGGAAGCTCGGTCCGACAATCTTATGTTGAGCCAAGTGAAAGCTCGATGCGAGATGCCGCTACCAAATCATGTTTGTGGCCGTGTGATGAATTAATGGAAGGTGCAGGTATCAAGGAGGAATTCGAACAATTTATCCACAATGCAGAACTTGCTCCCTTCATCGCAGATAAGTGCCCTCAACATCTCGAACTCATGAAAACATTCACCAAGAAATTTAAATATTTTCCTCGTGAGTCTAGAGTTTCATTCAACCTTTATGACCTTCCCTTCACCATGCCTTTAGAATTGTTCAGTGAAGCATGCAAAATTCCATATTGGGGTTCCCTTGATGAACCACCAAAATCTGAGTATGAGTCATTTTTTATTAATCTTTGCTACGGTGAAGATAGGGGAGTGACACAAGGAAGAATTAAAAGTATCCATTTCCCATCAATACACTACTTTGCGCTCTTTAATGGCAAATGTATCGTAGGCAAACAAGATTGCAGCACACTGTGTGCTCCTGATTTGAGTCTCATACACACTGCTATAACAGGAAATAAATGTTATAATCTTGGAGCAATTGTTACACGGAGATTGCAGCACAATGCTGCTAGTGGTAATTTTTATGGAGGAATTTATACCCCCCATGTAGCAGAGAAGCTAAATGTATCACCTTGGCCTAACGATCCCATTTTACCTACTCGGTACTTAGACTTTGAGGCCATGAAACGTCATAGGTTCCTTAAGGGCACAACCACTAATTATACTTACAACTTGAGGTTTAATAAAGATCATGCTCTCTTTGATTTTCACAGTAGGGGAAGATACTATGTTCTTGAGAGCGAGGCCCGTGCGTACAATGCGGAGGTTGAAGCTGCCAGGAGGGCTGAGGAGGCTGCACCAAGGACCTCGGTGGGCTATCACTCCAACTATTATCCAGGCTACGGATGGTGATTACCAAGCTAGGCCAAAAGCCTAAGCTTGGGGGAGTACGTATTTCCACCGACATTATATTCATGTTCACAAATTTCATTCAAGTTGTCGGTGTTCATACTTTTTCATTGTACTATCCATGCTAGATTTATTTTCTCGCTTTCTTCTTGCGTGTTTGAAAAACTTTGAGAAAATCCAAAAATATTTCCTACTTCTTTTCAGTTTTTCTTTCTAGCTTAAATTAATTGTAGTATCAAATGAAAACCCAAAAAGATTTCTCGTTTCTTCTTTTACTTGTTGGGAGCTCTCCCGTGTAAATAATTTTTCTCGTTTTTCTTTTTCCCTCTTTAATTTGCTTTCTTCGAGAAAAAACAAAAACTACAAAAATATTTTAGTATGTTTCTCTGAATTTCTTTTCCTTTTATTTGAGTCGTACCAAGGAGAAGACCACGATGAAAATGTTGAGTGGCTCTCATATGCGCTATTGTTATCTAACAAAGAGCCCATGTTACTTTGTATTCTCCTCTTGGATAAAATGTTTGCAGATTCCAGCTTAGTCTAGAGCACTCTTGCACTATTGTTATTTTCATACCATTCGGTCGTGCAAGTGAAAGGCAATAATGACGATATTTGATGAAGTGACTGTGGAAGAGAAAAGCGGGTATGAACTCAACTTGTTTTTGTTTTTGTAAGTATGTTTAGCCTAGCATCCTTGATTCAGCATATTATGATCAAACATGTTTGCAATGACAATTAGAGATTATAGTTGTTCGTGCCATGCTTAAGTAGCTAGGAGTGGATAATGATTTATCTTGTATGTCAACATGCATTAAAATGATTGTGATGTGGTATGATGATATGGTATCCTCCTTTCAATGTTTCAAGTGGCTTGACTTGGCACATGTTCACGCATGTAGTTGAATCAAAACCAACATAGCCTTCATGATATTTTTGTTCATGGTGTCCATATCCTACTCATGCTAGTATTCAATGTTTATTATGCATAATGCATGCTCATGACCATTTTCGCTCTCTAGCTGGCCGCTTCTCAACCTATTTGCTAGCCTTCGCCTGTACTAAGCGGGAATACTGCTTGTGCAACAAAATCCTTAAACCAAAGTTATTCCAGATGAGTCCACTATATCTACTTATATGCAGTATTACCCTACCGTTCCAAATAAATCTGCATGTGCCACCTCTAAAAATTCAAATGAACATCTATTTTGTGTGCCTGGACCGCTCATGGAGCGACAGGGGGTAGTCAGTATCTTCCATGTTAAGCGGGTTATTCTCATGATGAGTGTTTATTCACTCCTCCTTGCACGAGAGGCGCGGTAATAGGGATTCCCAGTCCCGAAATCAAAAAATTACAAATAATTAAACAAAACTCCCCCAGGAATGTTGTTGGTATGGACGGTACCCGTGGATTCGGCTAGCCGTGGAGTGTGATTGTTGGTGGAGGGGGAGTAAACCTTTACTTTTACCGATTGGGAACCGCCGCTAATGTGTTTAGCATGGAAGATATTGATAACTCTTGGTCGTAACGTTGACAGGAAGGGTGTACCTCCCAAAAAATTTATATATCTCTGTTTTAAGCTTTGAGCTCTGGCACCTCTGCAAATCCCCGCTTCCCTCTGTGAAGGGACTATCTATTTACTTTTATGTTGAGTCATCACCTTCTCAAATAAGCGTCAGACCTGAGACCACTATTGTCATCCTCATGCATTGTGTATAATTAATATTGGGTGCAGCATGACTGGATCTTTTCTACCATGAATTACAATGTTTAGTCACTGCTTGAACTTTGGAGGTGCTCTGCATTTATGTTTTGCGGTCTCAGAAAGGGTTAGCGAGATACCACTGTTGTCATATTACATCATGATTGTTTTGACAAAGTGTTGGCATTTGAGATATTTTATTATTGCTTGCTAGTTGCTTATGTCATTGATAGGAGTTAATATAATTTCTAAGAGTTATTGCTGGCATGGAATCTTTGCTGAAAACCTGGGTGCTACTTAAGCATATATATGTAAACAAGAACAAAAGAGTTCATAAAAGTTTTTCTTTATCACTTTCAGTTTGTCAACTGAATTGCTTGAGGACAAGCAATGGTTTAAGCTTGGGGGAGTTGATACGTCTCCACCGTATCTACTTTTCCTCACACTTTTGCCCTTGTTTTGGACTCTAATTTGCATGATTTGAATCAAACTAACCCGGACTGACGTTGTTTTCAGCAGAACTACCATGGTGTTATTTTGTGCAGAAATAAAAGTTCTCAGAACTAGACGGAACTTTTTGGAGATTTATTTTACAATAAATAAAAAATAATGGAGCCAAGAACCACCGGAGGGGAAGCCCTAGCTGGGCACGATACACCAGGGCGCGCCACCCCCTCCAGGCGTGCCCTGGTGGGTTGTGCCCACCTCGGGGCCCCACTGACCCTAATTCCAGCGCTATAAAATACTATTTTTGGAGAGAAAAATCAGAGAGAAAGTTTCATCACGTTTCACGATATGGAGCCGTCGCCACCTCCTATTCTTCGTCGAGAGGCCAGATCTGGAGCCCGTTTGGGGCTCCGGAGAGGGGAATCTTCGGTCTTCGTCATCGTCAACCCTTCTCCATCGCCAATTCCATGATGCTCCCCACCGGGAGTGAGTAATTCCTTCGTAGGCTTGCTGGTCAGTGAGGAGTTGGATGAGATTCATCATGTAATCGAGTTAGTTTTGTTAGGGCTTGATCCCTAGTATCCACTATGTTCTGAGATTGATGTTGCTATGACTTTGCCATGCTTAATGCTTGTCACTAGGGCCCGAGTGCCATCATTTCAGATCTGAACCATTTATGTTATCACCATTATATCTATGTTCTTGATCCGATGTTGCTAGTCATACGCACCTATTACGTGTTATGATCCATAAACCCCGGAGTGACAATAGTTGGGATACTTTCCGGTGATGACCGTAGTTTGAGGAGTACATGTATTCACTATGTGTTAATGCTTTGTTCCGGTTCTCTATTAAAAGGAGGCCTTAATATCCCTTAGTTTCCTTATGGACCCCGCTGCCACGGGAGGGTAGGACAAAAGATGTCATGCAAGTTCTTTTCCATAAGCACGTATGACTATTTATGGAATACATGCCTACATTACATTTATGAACTGGAGCTAGTTCTGTGTCGCCCTAGGTTATGACTGTTATATGATGAATATCATCCAACAAGTTCACCGATCCAGTGCCTACGAGTGTTCCACATATTGTTCTTGCTGAGTTACTATTGCTACTGCTACTGTTACTACTGCTATCAAAAGTATCATACCACTGTGCTACTGATCACTCTGCTGCAGATATTTAATCTCCAAGTGTGGTTGAATTGACAACTCAACTGCTAATACTTGCAAATATTCTTTGGCTCCCCTTGTGTCGAATCTATAAATTTTGGTTGAATACTCTACCCTCGAAAATTGTTGCGATCCCCTATACTTGTGGGTTATCAGCCAACTAGATTGGTTTATCTTCAGTGAGAGGGGTGCGTTGTAGTGGGTTCAATCTTGCGGTGCTCTACATCCCAGTGACATAGTAGGGGACAAGACACATATTTGTATTGCTACCACTAAGGATAAAACGATGGGGTTCATTCATATTAATTGAGTTTACTTTGTCTACATCGTGCCATCGTTCTCCAAGCATTACTCTGTTTGCATGAACTTAATACCTAGATAGGCAAGCATAGAAGCGCTCTCGAAGAGGAGTAATAGTAGTAGATGCAGGCAAGAGCCAGTCTACTTGTTTATGGACGTGATTCCTATATACACATGATCATTGACGTGAATAAATATTGCATAACTATGCGCTTTTCTATCAATTGCGCAATAGTAATTTATTTAGCCACCATATGCTTTATTTAAGAGATAAGCCTCTAGCGAACACTATGCCCCCGGGTCTATTCACTTATATATTTACAAACACTATTATTTCCTTGCTGCCATTTATTTTGTTTTCTTTTTATTTTGCAATTTATAATTATCAACTATCATCTACACTACTCATTTGCTTGCAAGTAACGAGTTCAAGGGGATTGAGAACCCTCTTTCCTGTGTTGGGTGCAAGTGTTTGCTCTTTTGTGTGTAGGCATTGAAGACGGTGTAGTTATGTCGTCCTCCTATTGGTTCGATAACCTTGGTTCTCACAGAGGGAAATACTTATATATACTGTCCTGCATCATCCCCTCCTCTTCGGGGAAAAACCCAACGCAGATCACAAGTACCGGGAAGGATTTCTCGCACCGTTGCCGAGGAGTATCACCAACTTACTATCAAGTACCTGCTCACAAATTATCATTCACTTGTTCTACTTTTTATTTGCTATTATATTTTTCTTGCTATAAAAATCAAAAATACAAAAATATTTAGCTTTGCTAGTTTACTTGTTTGCTTGCTTTACTTGCTAGTTTACTTGTTTCGTTAGCTAGTAGTTTGCTTGAAGTTGCTATCATGTCTGATTTTATAATTGAGAAGGATAATGAAATTAAAAACCCCAAAGAGGAGACTCCCCCGCAGCGAGATGTAAAAGTTTTTTTTGCAGGGAAGGGGAATATCATAGGGAAAAGCATTATCCAAGAATTCTTTAACTCTACGGGTACGTTGGCTTGCAAGGATATGCCAATCCTTAAAAGAACAAAAATTTACGCTAATGCTATTTCTGCTCTTGTTCTTAAGCCTTAAAGAAGATTTATGCGTACTCGCCCTACTTTGCAAAGGCTTTTCTATGAGTTGCCGGTCATAAAGGACCCTAGAGCTAAGAAGATAGCCACTCTTATCCTCATGCATGAATTTGACTATATAGCACGAGAGGCTCGGGATATCTTTGATCACTATATTATGAGTTGTGAACATCTTGTGATGGATGAAATTTTATATAATAAAGTCTATATGATGAGGTATGTGTTTCGAGACAACCTGTGACGCCCCCAATTTGACCATACGCTAATCATACACGCAAACGTGTACGACCAAGATTAGGGACTCACTGGAAGATATCACAACACAACTCTAGACACAAATTTAAAGTCATATAGCTTCATATTACAAGCCAAGGCCTCGAGGGCTCGAATACATAAGCTCGACATACAAACGAGTCAGCGGAAGCAAAATAATATCTGAGTACAGACATAAGTTAAACAAGTTTTGCCTTAAGAAGGCTAGCACAAACATAACACGGATCGAAAGAGGCGAGGCCTCGTGCCTGGGAACCTCCGATCCTACTACTGGTCGGGGACAGCCTCCACGTAGTGGTAGGCTCCGGCGGTGGTGTAGTAGTCGTCTCCGGCATACTCCATCTCCTGGGCTCCATCGTCTAAACGTAGTAATCGTATCGAGAGGAAAAGAGAAAGCAAAGCAGCGGTGAGTACTCGCAAGACTAGCATCAGAACTATGGTAAGTATGCATCATTATCAAAGAATGGGGTTATATCTGAACTGACTGTAGAAGGCAAGAATGAGAGGGGGGACGCCTAGTCCTATCGAAGACTAACATCTTCAACATCTTACAGCATTAGAAGAGTGTAGATTGGTAACTCATATGTAACAATATTATTATATCAATTTTATTAAGTAACCACGCCCAGAGATCCTTCCTCGACTCCCTGCAAGAAAGCAATCTCGAAGCCAACATTCATTTCAATTAATCACTTTTAGTTATATTAGCTCGGGATACAACTCCAAGTCGTCATGTTACCATGGACATGGCTATTCGAATAGTTAATTTCATCCCTGCAGGGGTGCACCACGTTTTCCATCATGCTTGATCACCTTTGGCCGGGCACACTTTCCTGGGTCATGCCCGGCCTCGGAGATCAACACGTCGTCGCCTTACCTAAGCTCAACAGAGAGGCCAGCCCGCCGGTCTACTCCTAAGTGCGCAGGGGTCATGGGCCCACTCACCCTTTACACTCCTGCACGATGCATGGGCGGCCGAGATCAGTCCTAGCATCACTAATACAAGATCAATGTCGTCGCGGACCACTCGGGCGCGCGCCGCTCCATTGCTGACGTCTGAAGAGCTTCGGCTGATACAACAACACCGAGTACCCATAACTTCTCCCACGTGAAGGTTAGTGCGAAAAGGTCAAATAACCAACTCAGATCAAATACCCAAACCATTAGCATTTTATTAACTGCAGTGACAAGCGCGATACACGATATGTGGTCCCGTCGCCCCGTCTCGAGGTCTTGTGGCAAGGGCCAAGAATGCCCGGCCACGCCCCGTCGTATTACACCAACACCCTCCGGTCTTCCAGACCTCATCATGTATCAGCAGTAAAGTAGAAGTAACAGTGTGTATATAACACCAAGGGGGAAAACCCGAGGGATTAACCTCGAAGGATCCCACCTGATGTAACCGTCAAGGTGACCAGAGAGGATTCACCCTCGATGGTTGATACGTCTCCAACGTATCTATAATTTTTGATTGTTCCATGCTATTATATTATCTGTTTTGGATGTTTTATATGCATTAATATGCTATTTTATATTATTTTTGGGACTAACCTATTAACCTAGAGCCCAGTGCTGGTTTCTGTTTTTTCCTTGTTTTTGAGTATTGCAGATAAGGAATATCAAACGGAGTCCAAACGGAATAAAATCTTCGCGATGATTTATCTTGGACCAGAAGAAACCTACCAGACTTGGAGAGGAAGGCAGGAGACCTGCAGGGGGGCCACAAGCCTGCAGGGCGCGCCCTAGGGGAGTGGCGCGTCCCCCTGGCTTGTGGCCCCCCTGCAGGTCCTCCAACCCTAATCTTCGGCCTATAAATTCCCAAATATTCCCCCAATACCAAAAAGAGCAACGATAATACTTTTCCGCCGCCGGAAGCCTCTGTTCCCGTGAGATCCCATCTTGGAGCCTTTTCCGGTAATCTGCCGGAGGGGGATTCGATCACGGAGGGCATCTACATCAACTCCATTGCCCCTCCGATGATGCGTGAGTAGTTCACCTCAGACCTTCGGATCCATAGCTAGTAGCTAGATGTCTTCTTCTCTCTCTATGTTCTTCAATACCATGTTCTTCATGATCTTCATGGAGATCTATGCAATGTAATACTCTTTTGCGGTGTGTTTTTCGAGATCCGATGAATTGTGGGTTTATGATCAGATTATCTATGAATATTATTTGAATCTTCTCTGAATTCTTATATGCATGATTTCATATCTTTGCAAGTCTCTTCAACTTATTGGTTTGGTTTGGCCAACTAGATTGGTAATTCTTGCAATGGGAGAAGTGCTTGGTTTTGGGTTCAATCTTGCGGTGTCCTCACCCAGTGACAAAGTAGGGGTAGCGAGGCACGTATTTGTATTGTTGCCATCAAGGGTAAAAAGATGGGGTTTTCATCATATTGCTTGAGTTTATCCCTCTACATCATGTCATCTTACCTAATGCGTTACTCTGTTCTTCATGAACTTAATACTCTAGATGCAGGCCGGAGTCGGTCGATGTGTGGAGTAATAGTAGTAGATGCAGAATCATTTCGGTCTACTTGACACGGACGTGATGCCTATATGCATAATCATTGCCTTGGATATCGTCATAACTATGCGCTTTTCTATCAATTGCTCGACAGTAATTTGTTCGCCCACCGTATTATTTTCCTTCAAGAGAGAAGCCTCTAGTGAAACCTATGGCCCCCGGGTCTATTTTCCATATTATATTTTCAGATCTATAAACCAAAAATACCAAAAATACTTTGCTGCAGTCTTTTTACTTTTATTTTACTTTTTGTTTTAGCAATCTTTTATATCTATCTCTATCAGATCTCATCCTTGCAAGTAACCGTGAAGGGATTGACAACCCCTTTATAGCGTTGGGTGCAAGTGTTTGATTGTTTGTGCTGGTGCAAAGATTGGGGACTTGCTTGTATCTCCTACTGGATTGATACCTTGGTTCTCAACAACTGAGGGAAATACTTATCTACTTTGCTGCATCACCCTTTCCTCTTCAAGGGAAAACCAACGCAAGCTCAAGAAGTAGCAAGAAGGATTTCTGGCGCCGTTGCCGGGGAGGATACATAGCAAGTCAAAACAAGAACTTTCCCGTCAACTTGCCGATTTCTAGCGCCGTTGCCGGGGAGATCTACATCAAGCCTACCAAGTACCCATCACAAACTCATCTCTTGCATTTACATTATTTGCCATTTGCCTCTCGTTTTCCTCTCCCCCACTTCGAAAACTATTTTCAGAAAAAAAAACAAAAAGATTTGCCTTTTTATTCGCCCTTCTTCCGTTCGTCTTTTCGTTTGTTTTTTGTTTGCTTGTGTTGCCATGTGCCTTCTATTTGCTTGCATCTTTGCTTGCTAAAAATCTATTGATATGGAACCTCATCCACTTGCTAATCTTTTCAAAAGACCAAATTATGATGAACCAATTGCTAGTGAGTTGAGTGCACTTGATTATCTCTATGAAGTCTTGCTTGAAAATCATGAAAATTTTGATGAAGTGTTGAAAGAAGAAATTTATAAGGTGATTCATGATATCTCCTTGATTGGAAATCATGATTGCAATGATGTTACTATCAATTCTATTAATGTCAATTATGCTAATGATATGCAAAGCCACAAGCTTGGGGATGCTATGTTTGATGAAGATGATATTTTTAGTCCCCCAAGTTTTGATGAGCAAATTTATTATGATGTTTGCATGCCTACTATTCATGATGATGGTGAAACTTATCATCATGATTTTAATTTGCAATCTGGTTATGTCAATCAAGTGTCTCATGATAGTTATTTTGGTGAGTTTGCTCCCACTACTATGGATAAAAAGAAATTTGCTTATGTGGAGAGTAATGAAAATTCTATGCTTGTGCATCATGAAAAGAATGATTTATGTGATAGTTATATTGTTGAATTACTTCATGATGCTACTGAAATTTATTATGAGGGAGGAACATACGCTTGTAGGAATTGCAATAATATCAATTTTCCTCTCTATGTGTTCAAAGTTTTGAAGTTACGCTTGTTTTGCCTTCCTATGCTAGTTGATTCTTGTTCCCATAAATTGTTTGCTCACAAAATCCCTATGCATAGGAAGTGGGTTAGACTTAAATGTGCTCGTCGTGAGATTCATGATGCTTTCTTGCATATTTCAATTACTAATTTTTATGTGAGCATCATTGAAATCATTATGCCTAGCTAGGGGCGTTAAACAATAGCGCTTGTTGGGAGGCAACCCAATTTTATTTTTATGTTTTTTGTTTTGTTTCTGTTCTTGAATAAATTACACATTATTACCTCTGTAGTAATTGTGTTTTAGTGTTTTAATTAGTGTTTGAGCCAAGTAAGACCTTTGGGATGGTCTACGGTGATTGTTGATTTGATTCTGCTGAAAAACAGAAACTTTTGCGCTCAGTCCAGGAATTTTATAAATTCACAAGAGCGTCGAATGAGTCTGAATTTTTTAAACAAGATTGATATAAAAATTTCCCAGATTTTCCTAATTTTTCAGAATTTTTGGAGTTACAGAAGTATTCGAAGTTTACAGATTGCTACAGACTGTTCTGTTTTTGACAGATTCTGTTTTCTTTGTGTTGTTTGCTTATTTTGATGTATCTATGGGTTGTATCGGGGGGTATGAACCATGGAGAAGTTGGAATACAGTAGATATTACACCAATATAAATAAAGAATGAGTTCACAACAGTACCTAAAGTGGTGATTTATTTTTCTTATACTAACGGATCTCACGAGTTTTCTGTTGAGTTTTGTGTTGAGTTTTCAAGTTTTGGGTAAATATTTGATGGACTATGGAATAAGGAGTGGCAAGAGCCTAAGCTTGGGGATGCCCAAGGCACCCCAAGCCATATTCAAGGATACCAAAGAGCCTAATCTTGGGGATGCCCCGGAAGGCATCCCCTCTTTCGTCTTCAATCCATCGGTAAATTTACTTGAGGCTATATTTTTATTCACCACATGATATGTGTTTTGCTTGGAGCGTCTTGTATGATATGAGTCTTTGCTTTTTAGTTTGCCACAATCATCCTTTCTGCACACATCTTTTGATAGGGACACGCATTAATCATGAATTTATTAGAATACTCTATGTGCTTCACTTATATCTTTTGAGCTAGGCAATTTTGCTCTAGTGCTTCACTTATATCTTTTTAGAGCACGGTGGTGTTTTTTATTTTATAGAAATAATTGAACTCTCGTGCCTCACTTATATTATTTTGAGAGACTTTAAACACCATGGTAATTGGTTTAGGCTATGAATTTAGTCCTAATATAATGGGCATCCAAGAGGGATATTATAAAAACTTTCATATAAAGTGCATTGAATACTATGAGAAGTTTGATTCCTTGCATATAGTTTTGAGATATAAAGATGGTGATATTAGAGTCATGCTAGTGAGTAATTGTGGATTGGTAGAAATGCTTGTGTTAAAGTTTGTGATTCCCGTAGCATGCACGTATGGTGAACCGTTATGTAATGAAGTCGGAGCATGATTTGTTTAATGATTGTCATCCTTTGTGTGAGGGTCGAGAGCGCGCGATGGTTAACTCCTACCAACCTCTCCCCTAGGAGCATGCATCTAATACTTTGCTTCGATAACTAATAGACTTTTGCAATAAGTATGTGAGTTCTTTATGACTAATGTGAGTCGATGGATTATACGCACTCTCACCCTTCCACCATTGCTAGCCTCTCTAGTACCGTGCAACTTTCGCCGGTGCATTAAACCCACCATATACCCTTCCTCAAAACAACTACCATACCTACCTATTATGGCATTTCCATAGCCATTCTGAGATATATAGCCATGCAACTTCCACCGTTCCGTTTATTATGACACGCACCATCATTTTCATATTGCTTTGCATGATCGTAAGACAGCTAGCATGATGTTTTCATGGCTTGTCCGTTTTTTGATGTCATTTGCTATGCTAGATCATTGCACATCCCGGTACACCACAGGAAGCATTCATATAGAGTCATATTTTGTTCTAAGTACCGAGTTGTAATTCATGAGTTGTAAGTAAATAAAAGTGTGATGATCATCATTATTAGAGCATTGTCCCATGAGAGAAAAGGATGATGGAAGCTATGATTCCCTCACAAGTTGGGATGAGTCTCCGAACTTTACAAATAATAAAAGAGGCCAATGAAGCCCAAATAAAAAAAAGAGGCCAAAGATGCCCACCCAAAAAAATGAGAGAAAAGAGAGAAGGGACAATGCTACTATCCTTTTTCCACACTTGTGCTTCAAAGTAGCACCATGATCTTCATGATAGAGAGTCTCCTATTTTGTCACTTTCATATACTAGTGAGAATTTTTCATTATATAACTTGGCTTGTATATTCCAATGATGGGCTTCCTCAAATTGCCCTAGGTCTTCGTGAGCAAGCGAGTTGGATGCACACCCACTTAGTTTCTTTTTGAGCTTTCATACACTTATAGCTCTAGTGCATCCGTTGAATGGCAATCCCTATTCACTCACATTGATATCTATTAATGGGCATCTCCATAGCCCGTTGATACGCCTAGTTGATGTGAGACTATCTTCTCCTTTTCCTCACAACGTCCACCATATTCTATTCCACCTATAGTGTTATATCCATGGCTCACGCTCATGTATTGCGTGAAAGTTGAAAAAGTTTGAGAACATAAAAGGTGTGAAACAATTGCTTGACTTGTCATCGGGGTTGTGCATGATTTAAATACTTTGTGTGGGGAAGATGGAGCATAGCCAGACCATATGATTTTGTAGGGATAACTTTCTTTGGCCATGTTATTTTGAAAGGACACAATTGCCTTGCTAGTATACTTGAAGTATTATTGTTTTTATGTCAATATTAAGCTTTTGTTTTGAATCTTATGGATCTGAACATTCATGCCACAATAAAGAATATTACATGGATAAATATGTTAGGTAGCATTCCACATCAAAAATTCTGTTTTATCATTTACCTACTCGAGGACGAGCAGGAATTAAGCTTGGGGATGCTTGATACGTCTCCAACGTATCTATAATTTTTGATTGTTCCATGCTATTATATTATCTGTTTTCGATGTTTTATATGCATTAATATGCTATTTTATATTATTTTTGGGACTAACCTATTAACCTAGAGCCTAGTGCCAGTTTCTGTTTTTTCCTTGTTTTTGAGTATTGCAGATAAGGAATATCAAATGGAGTCCAAACGGAATAAAATCTTTGCGATGATTTTTCTTGGACCAGAAGAAACCTACCAGACTTGGAGAGGAAGGCAGGAGACCTGCCGGGAGGCGACAAGCCTGCAGGGCGCGCCCCCTGGCTTGTGGCCCCCCTGCAGGTCCTCCAACCCTAATCTTTGGCCTATAAATTCCCAAATATTCCCCCAATACCACAAAGAGCAACGATAATACTTTTCCGCCGCCGGAAGCCTCTGTTCCCGTGAGATCCCATCTTGGAGCCTTTTCCGGTAATCTGTCGGAGGGGGATTCGATCACGGAGGGCATCTACTTCAACTCCATTGCCCCTCCGATGATGCGTGAGTGGTTCACCTCAGACCTTCGGGTCCATAGCTAGTAGTTAGATGGCTTCTTCTCTCTCTATGTTCTTCAATACCATGTTCTTCATGATCTTCATGGAGATCTATTCGATGTAATACTCTTTTGCGGTGTGTTTGTCGAGATCCGATGAATTGTGGGTTTATGATCAGATTATCTATGAATATTATTTGAATCTTCTCTGAATTCTTATATGCATGATTTCATATCTTTGCAAGTCTCTTCGAGTTATTGGTTTGGTTTGGCCAACTAGATTGGTAATTCTTGCAATGGGAGAAGTGCTTGGTTTTGGGTTCAATCTTGCGGTGTCCTCACCCAGTGACAAAGTAGGGGTAGCGAGGCACGTATTTGTATTGTTTCCATCAAGGGTAAAAAGATGGGATTTTCATCATATTGCTTGAGTTTATCCCTCTACATCATGTCATCTTACCTAATGCGTTACTCTGTTCTTCATGAACTTAATACTCTAGATGCAAGCAGGAGTCGGTCGATGTGTGGAGTAATAGTAGAGGATGCAGAATCGTTTCGGTCTACTTGACACGGACGTGATGCCTATATGCATAATCATTGCCTTGGATATCGTCATAACTATGCGCTTTTCTATCAATTGCTCGACAGTAATTTGTTCACCCACCATATTATTTTCCTTCAAGAGAGAAGCCTCTAGTGAAACCTATGGCCCCCGGGTCTATTTTCCATATTATATTTTCAAATCTATAAACCAAAAATACCAAAAATACTTTGCTGCAGTCTTTTTACTTTTATTTTACTTTTCGTTTTAGCAATCTTTTATATCTATCTCTATTAGATCTCATCCTTGCAAGTAACCGTGAAGGGATTGACAACCCCTTTATAGCGTTGGGTGCAAGTGTTTGATTGTTTGTGCAGGTGCAAAGATTGGGGACTTGCTTGTATCTCCTACTGGATTGATACCTTGGTTCTCAACAACTGAGGGAAATACTTATCTACTTTGCTGCATCACCCTTTCCTCTTCAAGGGAAAACCAACGCAAGCTCAAGAAGTAGCAATGGTCTACGCTTGAGGGGTTGCACGACAGAGTCGTTGTCGGGAGTGGTGAAGGAAGAATCACCCTCGATAACCATGACCGACTAGCTACACTATAGAGTTAGCATCATGAGTACTTCACGAGGTGTCACCCTCGGTACTCGATAGTAGCTCTGCAGAGTCGTACAACCAAGGGGATGTGTGGTTAAAGTGACAGGCATGGCTGGTCGGTCGGTTGACCGAGTCTTCGAGTCGTCGATGAAAAAGCAGGGGCAACTGGGACTAAGGGGGGTCACAGGGGATCACTAATCAACCTATGCTATTCAATTTATGAAAGCAATAGGTACAGTAGCAGTTCATCAAAAACAGGTTATGCATCAGAATAGGTATTATCTACAACAGTAGTAAAATATAATGCAAGCATGAGAGAGAAGAGAACTGGGCGATATCGGGATGATCAAGGGGGGGTTGCTTGCCTTGTTGCTCTGCTGCAAAGGCCTGATCGTCAACGGCGTAGTCGTACCCGGCAGCAGCGTCAGTCTCGGGGTCTACCGGTAAGAAGAGGGGGAGAAACAATAAATATAATGCCGACACACGCAACACGATGCATGACATGGCAATATGCAGATCTAGGCATGCACTAACGCAGTACTACACGTCGCAGACGGATCGGGAGAATATCTGACGATATTTTTTGGGTCTCGGGCTACTACCGGGCAGATGAAACGGTGGAAGAGTTCCACGTTCGTTATGATAGGAGCACGCGACAGACGAACGGAATGCGTATTCGGATTCGTGGGATTTTTCTGAGCAACTTTCATGTATAAAATATTTTCATCTGAGTTACAGATTATTTTATATTAATTTTTAAAGTTTTATTAATATTCAGAAATTAAATAGATTTAATCTAATTCAATAATTCTTTATGACATCAGCATGATGTCATACTGACATCAGCAGTCAACAGTGGGGTTGACTGGTCAAACTGACCAGTGGGCCCCACTATCATAGACACGGTGTTAATCCAGGTTTAATTAATTCTAATATCAGATAAATTAGCAGGTGGGGTACACCTGTCATACACTGTTAAGGTTAATTAATTTTCAGAATTAATTAAATAGTTTTAATTAAGTTTTAAACAGCCTGGGCCCACATGTCATTCTCACGTACTTAACAGAGTGTTAACTAACCTAATTAAGTTTTAATTAGGTTAATTAACTAATTAATTTAATTAACTATTTATTTATTTAAATATTTTGATTAAACATTTTCTTATATAAACAGGGGGGTGGGCCCCTGTTGTCATCCGGGGGGGTGGCCCCACTTGGCAGTGGCCAAGGGCCACACCACCCCGCGCGCACACAGCCGGTGTGGCGCGACGGCGGCCATAGCGGTGGCCGGTGGGGGCAAACGGTGGCAGCCAACGAGGAGCAGGGCGGGGCGCGGCGAGTACGGGCCGCGGGCGTGGACAGGGGCGAGCGGTGCACGGCAGGGCGGCGGGCAGCAGCAGGGCGCGCGGCGCGCTGCAGTAGGGCGACAGGGCGGCCAGGGGAGGGACAGCGCGGCCGGCGGCGGTGGGGACAGTCACGGGCGTGGGCGGGGGGGCAAAGCGCGGCGAGGGGGCGGCCTGGGCGCAGTGAGCATGCGGCGCGGCGGAGGAGCGAGCGGGGCGAGCGGTGCTGCGCGGGGGAGGGCTGGATCGGGGCCGGGAGCGGCGACAGGGCGGCCGGAGCGTCGTGGCCGGCCGGGGGGAGGGAGGAGCCCGGGGGGCTCACCAGCGTTGTAGGAAGGCGGAGGCGGCGAGGCTCGAGGGGGCGGCTCGAGGGAGGAGGCGAGGAGGTCCAGCGGCGGCTGTGCGGGTCGGGGAAGGGCGACGGGGAAGGGCGCGGGGGCGACGCGGTGGCGTCGGGCGACGGCGCAGGGAGGGCCGGCGGCCGGCAGGGCGCTGGCGCCGCGGGGGCTAGCCCCGATCCGATCTGGATCGGGGAGGGGGAGGAGTGGGGGTTCGTGGAGGGAGTGGGGCGATGGGGGCTAGGGTTGCCCCGGGGGGGTGTAGCCCGTGGGGTGGCGGATGGGCCGCCTGGCCTAATGGGTCGAGGCCCAGTTGGGCCGGGCCGGGGGGAGGGGGGTTTTCCTTTCCCTTTTTTTTATTTAAAAACTTTTCTGTTTTTAATAGATTTAGTAATAAAATTAACCTTACAAAAATAAGTGAACATGCCCAATAATTGCAATGCAATATTTGGCATAGCCACAATAAATTTGGAGGCCTTTTAAAACAATAGAAAAATATTATAATGCAAAAGGCATTTAATAAATGTTTTGGGTATCTGTTAAATTGTTTTGAGGCACCTAAACATTTGCAAAATGTGGTTTGCAATATTAGAAAAACTAAAATAATATTTGAAATCTATTCATGATTTTTAAACACAGGTTTGCCAAACTTTTAAAACCCACCTAGAAGTGAATTTTGAAAAACATCAGGAAAAACAAATGAGGTTTGACTTCGTTGCGATCAAATATGGTTTAGCGAAACACCAGCTTAATCCTCATGGTCAATGTAGCTTCATTACAAGGGGTACTGTAGAAAGATCCCCGGGTGTTACACAACCATACTTTTGATGAAAATACAAATAAAGAAGTTCCTCCTATCCATATTATCCAACGAGTTTTCAATGCCATCAATAAACAATATTCTTGGATAGTAAGAGAGAATACGGAAGGTTTTAAAGAAAGTAGTATTGAGAGTGCTAAGATTTTTTCAATGATGTGTCCTATTGTCTTTGAAAAACCTCCTCCCCAAGATGAGAATACTAAGGAGGATATCACTTGATATTGTGCATTATGCCTAGCTAGGGGCGTAAAACAATCACTGGTGCAGCGACATGCTATACAAATTGTTTTTAACCCCTTTCCGCGACGTAGTTCTAAACCGTCGCCTTGCCTGTGTGGGCGATAGGGGGGGTCCATCCCACACAGCACGGCAAAATCGTCGGCGATGGTGGCCAACGAACGCAAACGTTTAGCAAAACGAAGCATATGGGATTTCCGTATCTATCACAAACGAGAGTCACCTCTCAACCGTTTGAGATATGGCATCCTTCCCATACGGCCCATCCTTGCAACTCGTGTGAGATCACACTAACATCGCACGCGCAATTCTGTAGTGCACCGTTTACGATGTGTGCCGAATCGCAAACAGTTCATAATTGTAAAGCGTGTAAGATAAGGAGACAATCACACACATTTTGTCCTACAGCGTCGTTTGCGATATACGAAGATTCGCAAACGCTCCAACTGTCATACTTGTGTCGGATGCATACAACATAACAAACAGTTAAACATTGTAAAGCGTGTATGATAAGGAGATTGTCACAAAATATTTAGGTCTGCTTAACCGTTTCTGATATTGTCTAACATCACACACGGTTTGCAGACGGCAATTGTGTGCATTGTCGCACACGGTTTCTCTCTGTGAAACGTGTCGAATTATGAGGTCTATCACACACGTTCTGCTTTACAAACCGTGTGCGGTGTAGTGACCTGCAGAGCTTATTTTTCAGCTATTTTAATCGCCACAATTTAAATTTCTACAGGATTTGAATTTGATAGTAGGCTATTGCATTTTTCACATCCATCTTATATAGACATAGGTTCAACAACCAATGCATTATTCCATTCACAGGTACATATGTTCAAGAATTACATCAAGAAATAATAATTACATTAGGAGCAGATAAATAATGATGAACCACGGCTGCATACTTGTGTTAAATACGGTAAAGGAAGAGGCGAAAGACACGCTGGCAGTTATACAAAGTGAAGCGGAATACCCATATTGTGTCCTCCTCCATGCAGAATGCACGGACGACTCTAGGCCAGCCCCTTGTGATGGCGGAACGCCCATCCTTCTCTGTGTTAATGAGGACATGTAGGTAGTCATCGTGGCCTGGTAGATATACTTCAACATTTTCACGTCCACCAATCATGTAGTTTGAGAGGTAATCCTGAGTAAACTGCTTTGAGAACCACTACAAACAAAATAGATTCAGACATTGTAAATTTGTAAGCTAACAACTCATTATGGACAGTAAAAACAAGGGTACAGAGTTCATAGTTACCATCCTGGAGTTCACTGTTGTCTTGGATAAGGTGTAAAGAAATAGTTTAATTGCCATATTTTGTCCCATTTTATTAACAACCTTTATAAGTTTCCTCACTTGATGCTGGTTCATGAATATCTCATTGCCCCATACGCAAAACGGGTCGACACGCGGATCTTTACCAGTGACATATGTACCTACAAGCAACAAGTTAGTATTAGAAGGTAAACAGAAATTGCAGAATGACGTAGTACAGTATTCCCTGTCCCAGTATATAGATCTTATTACATCCAAAGTACTCACATATTTGATGTATTAACATCTTATACTTCGGGGCGGATAGAGTATATATATAAGCCATGTGATGAAACTAACCTCGATGAAAAACAACAGTTGTTCCCGATATTGTCCTGGGTAAGTACACCAAAAGGCATGTTAAGTACCGACAGGCTAAACATCAACCAAATATATGCATGGTAAACAACATGATCACAAAATGATAGCTTCAGTGTGCAGGTTTAAGCACGCTAGCTAAGCTAATGATAAGTGGAGATGTGTGTTAACTGCAATAGGCTTAGCATTTAACAACAACAAAATATAGTCATTCTAACTGGTATTGTGCACGTTTAAGCACACTAATTATAGTTACATAAAAATGGAAAGGCTTGTGCTCACTACAACAAGCTTAACAGCAACCAAATAGAGTCATTCTAACTGGTATTGTGCACGTTTAAGCACACTAGTTATAGTTACATAAAAATGGAAAGGCTTGTGCTCACTACAACAAGCTTAAGAGCAACCAAATATAGTCATTCATAGTCGTACTGTTGAAATTGCATAGAATGTAGCTCGTGTTTACACATCAAATTGTATAACTAAACATCACATTGTGAAAAAACAGAAATAAACAGTGGGTGTGTTAACTACACCAGGCTTAACAGAAACCACATATGGCCGTTGAAACTGGTATGATGAAATTGAACTGGAAAGTACATGCTTGCAGATATAGAACTTCACAATGTGAATAACTGAAATAAACAAGACATACTATATAGCAATTGAACCAGGACATATGCCCATTACAAACAACCGAGCTAGGAAAAATAGTTAAACAGGGCATATGCTCACTACAACAGGCTTGATAGCAACCAAAAATAGTCATTCGAACTGTACTGTTGAAATTGCATAGAACGTAGCCGGTGCTTAAACATGAAATTGTATAACTGAACATCACATGCGAAAGAACTGAAATAAACAGTGAACGTGTTAACTGCACCAGGTTTAACAGGAACCATATATGGCTCTTGAGACAGGTATTGATGAAATTCAACTGCAGAGTCCATACATTTAGCATGAGTGAAGTAATTTAACATGAGATGGGTTTCCTCACCTGTCATAGATGGGCTCATTCCCATTAGAAGAGCGCGGATTATGGGTGTGCTCCCTGTTGTCACAGATGGGCTCCTTCCCCTTGGAAGAGCAGGGATGCAGGGTGACCTCCCTGATGTCACGGATGGGCTCTTTCCCCTTGGAAGAGACGGATAGGGTGCCGTTGTCGGCGTCGGCGTCGGCTTCGTCGATGAGGTCTGACTTGGCAGCTGACGATGCCGAGCCACCGCCATAGAAAGTGTCCTTCAGAAATGACAAAAGAGGCTCCATGGAGATGAAGGAAGGTAAATTCTTGAGAGCGAAGCAGAGTAGATCAGCAGCTGGGCCTTGCATGAGGTCGACAGGGGTTGAACCCGAGGGGTCGGGGTAGGGCCACTTAACCTGTGACATAGCCCGCGACAAGACGTCACTGTCGATGAGCTCGACGTCGTAGCCGGCTGCGTCGATATGCATCCATATGGGAACCCGTTGTCTTACAGCCTTGTATTCGTTAGATTTCTCGGCGGCCTCGAAGGCCACCTCGTCATCGTAGTCAGCTTCCCCGGTGGCCTCGGCGGCCACCTCGTCATCGTGGACAGCTTCCCCGGCGGCCTCGGCGGCTAGCTCGTCATCGTAGTCAGCTACCCCGGCGGCCTCGGCGGACACCTCGTCATCATAGTCAGCTTCCCCGGCGATCCCGGTGGGCACCTCGTCATCGTAGTCAGCTTCCCCGGCAGCCTCGGCGGCCACCTCGGCATCGTCCATCGGAAAGGCCGCGATATAACTCCTTTTGGCCATTCGCTCCTCGATCTCCCCTGCAAGTGTAGCTGGGATTAGGTTGCGACGGTCTGCGGTGGGGATCAATGTGGATCTGTGAGGAAGGGGGTGTTTAGCAGGCGCCATCTAAGAAATTCAGGGCGGCGAGGGTACGGAGATGGGTTCGTAACCTGGACAGGGAGAGCAGGAGAGGTTGACTGTGGAATGCGGAGCGGGATCGGGGGCGGCGGCGGCGACGGTGAGGAGGCTAGGGTTCGAGCGAGGGAGCTGTGTGGGGTTGGGGTGGGAGGGGCCTAGGTGGTGTTTGATGTCTACTACGCAACCTTCTTCTTGTAGACTCGTGTTGGGCCTCCAAGCGCAGAGTTTTGTAGGACAGTAGCAAATTTCCCTCAAGTGGATGACCTAAGGTTTATCAATCCGTGGGAGGCGTAGGATGAAGATGGTCTCTCTCAAACAACCCTGCAACCAAATAACAAAGAGTCTCTTGTGTCCCCAACACACCCAATACAATGGTAAATTGTATAGGTGCACTAGTTTGGCGAAGAGATGGTGATACAAGTGCAATATGGATGGTAGATATAGGTTTTTGTAATTTGAAAATATAAAAACAGCAAGGTAACAAGTAACAAAAGTGAGCAAAAACAGTATTGCAATGCTTGAAAACAAGGCCTAGGGTTCATACTTTCACTAGTGCAAGTTCTCTCAACAATACTAACATAGTTGAATCATATGTAAATCCCTCACGTGCGACAAAGAGTTCACTCCAAAGTCACAAATAGCGGAGAACAAACGAAGAAATTATTGGAGGGTACGAAACCACCTCAAAGTTATCTTTTCCGATCAATCGTATGAGATATCCCTATAAGTGTCACGAACAGCCCTAGAGTTCATACTAAAATAACACCTTAAGATACACATCAACCAAAACCCTAATGTCACCTAGATACTCCAATGTCACCACGAGTACCCATGGGTTTGATTATACGATATGCATCACACAATTTCAGATTCATCATGTTCAATCCAACACAAAGAACTTCAAAGAGTGCCCCAAAGTTTCTACCGGAGAGTCAAGACGAAAACATGTGCCAACCCCTATGCATAGATTCCTAAGGTCACGGAACCCGCAAGTTGATCACCAAAACATACATCAAGTGGATCAATAGAACATCCCATTGTCACCACGGATATCCCAGCGCAAGACATACATCAAGTGTTCTCAAATCCTTAAAGATTCAATCCGATAAGTAAACTTCAAAGGGAAAATCAATTCATCACAAGAACATAGAGAGGGGAAAACTCCATATGATTCATCTATATCAATAAAGCTCGCGGTACATCAAGATCGTGTCATCTCAAGAACACGAGAGAGAGAGATGAAACACATAGCTACTGGTACATACCCTCAGCCCCGAGGGTGAACTACTCCCTCCTCGTCATGGAGACCGCCGGGATGATGAAGATGGCCTCCGGTGATGGTTTCCCCCTCCGGCAGGGTGCCCGAACGGGCTCCCGATTGGTTTTTCGTGGCTACAGAGGCTTGCGGCGGCGGAACTCCCGATCTAGGTTTCTTTCTGGGGGTTTTGATATTTATAGGAGTACTTGGCGTTGGAATCATGTCAGGGGGGTGCTCGAGGGACCCATAAGCCAGGGGGGCGCGCCCCCTAGGCTTGTGACCTCCTCGGGACTCCTCTCCTGTATCTTTTTGCTCCAGTATTTTTTATATTTTCCAAAAATATTCTCCGTAAATTTTCAGCCCATTCCGAGAACTTTTATTTCTGTACAAAAACAACACCACGGTAGCTCTGCTGGAAACAGCGTCAGTCCGGGTTAGTTCTAATAAAATCATACCAAAATCATATAAAATTATTGTAAACATAGCATGAATACTTCATAAATTATAGATACGTTGGAGACGTATCAGCATCCCCAAGCTTAATTCCTACTCGTCCTCGAGTAGGTAAATGATAAAAGAAATAATTTATGAAGTGTGAATTCTACATAACATGTTCATCATATCCTTTTCTTCTTTGTATAGCATGGACATTTGGACTTGTAAATGATTCAAAGCAATAGTCTAGTTTTAACATAATGACTTCAATACTCAAGCATGTCAACAAGCAACCTTGTCTTTCAAAATATCAACACTAAAGAAAGTTATCCCTAGCCCATCATGCTCAATCATTGATCCATTCATGAAACACACTCAAATATTAGCTATGCCCAATGCTCAAGTACGATCATAGTGCCCCCTAGTTGGTGCTTATAAGAGAAGATGGAGACTCAAAGCAAAAAAATTGCATAAAGTAAATAGATAGGCCCTTCGCAGAGGGAAGTAGGGATTTGTAGAGGTGCCAGAGCTCAAGGTTTAAATTGAGAGAGAAAAATATTTTGAGTGGCATGCTTTTCCTGTCAACGAAAACGACAAAGTAGCTCACAATACTTTACATGCTAGATACATTATAGGCGGTTCCCAAACAGAATGGTAAAGTTTTTACTCCCCCTCCACCATTCAATCACACTCCATGGCGAGCCGAATCCACGGGTACCGTCCATACAAACAACAATCTTGGGGGAGTTTTGTTTCATTATATTTTGATTTGATTTTTGAGCATGGAACTGGGCATCCTGAATACCAGCCACTTTCTCGTGAATGATAGTGAATCAACACATATCGTGAGAATAACCCACCTAGCATGGAAAAATATTGGATACTCCCCACCGTTTCATGAGTGGTACGGGCACACAAAAGAGAAAATTTATTTTGAAAATTTAGAGATGGCACATACAAATTTGCTTCGAACGGCATGGAAATACCGCATATAGGTAGGTATGGTGGACTCATAAGGAAAAACTTGGTTTAAGGATTTTGGATGCACAAGTAGTATTTCTACTTAGTACAAATGGAGGCTAGCAAATAGATTGGGAAGCAACCAAACCAAGAAACGAAAATTCACATTAGTGAGCATTGAATCATAACTAACACCGAATAATGCACCACAAGTAGGATGTAACTTCATTGCATAACTATTGACTTTCGTACTTGCATAGGGAATCACAAACCTTAACACCAATATTCCTACTAAAGCATAATTACTCACTAACATGACTCACATATTACTATCATCATGTTTCAAAACTATTACAAAGAATCAAGTTTAATTTGTCCCATGATCTTCATGAAAGTTTTTATTATATCCTCCTTGGATATCTATCACTTTGGGACTAGTTTCATATATTGCCATTGCTTTTTTTGACAAGCTCAAACAATTTTAAATGAAGCACATGAGCATAAAGATTTCATCCCTCAAAAACGTATAAGTGAAGCATGAGAGGAAATGACAAGCTACTCTCAAAAGATATAAGTGAAGATCAATGAGTAGTCAAACAATTAAGTAGCTATGTGAGGACTCTCTCTCTCTCTCTCAATAAATATTTTCAGATCTGAAGTATTTTATTAAACAGCAAGCAAAAGAAAAATATCACTCCAAGAATAGCACGCATCATGTGAACGAATAAAAACTTAGGCTCAACATAGGCTAACCGATAATTGTTGATGAAGAGAGGTGGGATGCGTAGCATCCCCAAGCTTAGATGCTTGAGACTTCTTGAAATATTTACTTGGGGTGCCTTGGGCATCCCCAAGCTTGAGCTGTTGTATCTCGTTCAATCCTCTCATATCATGGTTTCACCTATTCTCAAAAACATCTTCCACACAAAACTTGAAAAGAACTCGTGAGATAGGTTAGTACACATAATAATAAATCAACTCTTTATGTACTGCCAAGACAAGTTGCATAATAATTTTCAAACATTAGGTACTGTATATTATCATTTCCACAATTTATATCTACCAATATAGGCTATGGAAACTAGAGGATAACTAGATAACAAAACTATGACAGCAATCTGTCTAAACAGAACAGTCTGTAGCAATTTATGAAAACAGTGTACTTATGTAACTCAAAAAATGATGAAACTTTAGGACATGCTGAATAATTTATATGACATCACTGTGTAAAAATTTCAGAAACTTTTCACGTTCCAGTAAAATATGAAAATTCAAACACTACGGCCAAAGTTTCTGTTTTTACTCAGCACTCATCAAAACATGCAATGCAAGCATCCTAAGGCAATTCTTGGAAATTTTTATTGAAAAACAAGATTATAAATAACACCTAACAGAAAACAAGAAAATAAAATGATGCTCCAAGCAAAACTCATATTATGTGACGAATAAAAATATAGCTCCAAGTAAGATATACCGATACTATTGAAGACGAAAGAGGGGATGCCTTCCGGGGCATCCCCAAGCTTAGGCGCTTGAGTCTTCCTTGGATATTACATTGGGGGTGCCTTGGGCATACCCAAGCTTAGGTTCTTGTCACTCCTTATTCTCCTCATATCGGTGTCTCACCCAAAACTTGAAAACTTCACTCACACAAAACTTAACGGAACTTCGTGAGATGGGTTAGTATAATAAACAAAGATCATTCACTTAGGTACTGTCAAGACAAGATTCATAATTGTTTCCACATTATACCTACTGTATTCTATCATTCCCATAATTTATATCACTGAATATAAGCTATGGGAACACTAAAACAAGCAAACTATGCATGCAATACAGAATCTGTCAAAAACAGAACAGTCTGTGAAGATCTGTAGCGTAAGCATACTTCCTTGTCTCTAAAAATTCTGAAAAATTAGTAAAATCTGAGGAATTTGTATATAAAAACTGTGTAAAAAATTCAGATCAAAATCACGTTCCAGTGAATTTAAAAAATTCTTGTACTGAGAGCAAAAGTTTATGTTTTTGCACAGAATCAAGTCAACTATCATCCACACTATCCCAGAGGCTTTACTTGGCACTTTATTGAAACAAAAGCTATAAAACATGATTAATACAGTAGCTTAATCATGTGGACACACAAAAACAGAAGGTAAAAGTGGTGGGTTGTCTTCCAACAAGCGCTTTTCTTTAATGCCTTTTAGCTAGGCATGATGATTTAAATGATGCTCACATAGGAATATTATTTGAAACATGTAAGAGAGCATCATGAATCTCATGACAAGCACATTTAAGTCTAACCCACTTCCTATGCATAGGGATTTTGTGAGCAAACAATTTATGGGAGCAATAATCAACTAGCATAGGAAGGCAAAATAAGCATAACTTCAAAACTTTCAACACATAGAGAGGAAACTTGATATTATTGCAATATGTAGAAGCATAAGACCCTCTCTCATAATAATTTTCAGTAGCATCATGAAGGAATTTCACAATATAACCAGCACATAAAGCATTCTTTTCATGATCTACAAGCATAGAAATTTTACTACTCACCACATCAGCAAATTTATTCTCATCAATAGTAGTGGGAGCAAACTCAACAAAATAACTATCATGTGAAGCATAATCCAATTGAAAATTAAAATCATGATGACAAGTTTCATGGTTATCATTATTATTTATAGCATACATGTCATCACAATAATCATCATAAATAGTAGGCATGCTTTCATCATAATAAATTTGCTCATCAAAACTTGGGGGACTAAACATATCATCTTCATCAAACATAGCATCCCCAAGCTTGTAGCTTTGCATATCATTAGCATCATGAATATTCAAGGAATCCATACTAACAACATTGCAATCATGCTCATCATACAAAGATTTAGTGCCAAACATTTTAATAACTTCTTCTTCTAACACTTGAGCACAATTTTCCTTTCCATCATTTTCACGAAAGACATTAAAAAGATGAAGCATATGAGGCAACCTCAATTCCATATATTTTTGTAGTTTTCTTTTATAGACTAAACTAGTGATAAAACAAGAAACTAAAAGATTCAATTGCAAGATCTAAAGATATACCTTCAAGCACTCACCTCCCCGGCAACGGCGCCAGAAAAGAGCTTGATGTCTACTATGCAACCTTCTTCTTGTAGACTCGTGTTGGGCCTCCAAGCACAGAGTTTTGTAGGACAGTAGCAAATTTCCCTCAAGTGGATGACCGAAGGTTTATCAATCCATGGGAGGCGTAGGATGAAGATGGTCTCTCTCAAACAACCCTGCAACCAAATAACAAAGAGTCTCTTGTGTCCCCAACACACCCAATACAATGGTAAATTGTATAGGTGCACTAGTTCGGCGAAGAGATGGTGATACAAGTGCAATATGGATGGTAGATATAGGTTTTTGTAATCTGAAAATATAAAAACAGCAAGGTAACAAATAACAAAAGTGAGAAAAAACGGTATTGCAATGCTTGAAAACAAGGCCTAGGGTTCATACTTTCACTAGTGCAAGTTCTCTCAACAATACTAACATAGTTGAATCATATGTAAATCCCTCACGTGCGACAAAGAGTTCACTCCAAAGTCACAAATAGCGGAGAACAAACGAAGAAATTATTGTAGGGTACGAAACCACCTCAAAGTTATCTTTTCTGATCAATCGTATGAGATATCCCTATAAGTGTCACGAACAGCCCTAGAGTCCGTACTAAAATAACACCTTAAGATACACATCAACCAAAACCCTAATGTCACCTAGATACTCCAATGTCACCATGAGTACCCATGGGCTTGATTATACGATATGCATCACACAATTTCAGATTCATCATGTTCAATCCAACACAAAGAACTTCAAAGAGTGCCCCAAAGTTTCTACCGGAGAGTCAAGACGAAAACATGTGCCAACCCCTATGCATAGATTCCCAAGGTCACGGAACCCGCAAGTTGATCACCAAAACATACATCAAGTGGATCAATAGAACATCCCATTGTCACCACGGATATCCCATCGCAAGACATACATCAAGTGTTCTCAAATCCTTAAATACTCAATCCGATAAGTAAACTTCAAAGGGAAAACTCAATTCATCACAAGAAGATAGAGAGGGGAAAACTCCATATGATTCATCTATATCAATAAAGCTCGTGGTACATCAAGATCGTGTCATCTCAAGAACACGAGAGAGAGAGATCAAACACATAGCTACTGGTACATACCCTCAGCCCCGAGGGTGAACTACTCCCTCCTCGTCATGGAGACCGCCGGGATGATGAAGATGGCCTCCGGTGATGGTTTCCCCCTCTGGCAGGGTGCCCGAACGGGCTCCTGATTGGTTTTTCGTGGCTACAGAGGCTTGCGGCGGCGGAACTCCCGATCTAGGTTTCTTTCTGGGGGTTTTGGTATTTATAGGAGTACTTGGCGTTGGAATCACGTCAGGGGGGTGCTCGAGGGACCCACAAGCCAGGGGGGCGCGCCCTAGGGGGGCGCGCCCCTAGGCTTGTGACCTCCTCGGGACTCCTCTCCGGTATCTTTTTGCTCCAGTATTTTTTATATTTTCCAAAAATATTCTCCGTAAATTTTCAGCCCATTCCGAGAACTTTCATTTCTGCACAAAAACAACACCACGGTAGCTCTGCTGAAAACAGCGTCAGTCCGGGTTAGTTCTAATAAAATCATACCAAAATCATATAAAATTATTGTAAACATAGCATGAATACTTCATAAATTATAGATACGTTGGAGACGTATCAGTGTTTGAGGAAATTCCGCGACTACTTTAAATTTTACTTGGAGGGAATGAAAAGCCGGGACAAACTGAAATTTTTATGAAGGGTTTGAAGTGGCGCCGGAGGAACAAACATCGCACATGGCCCGAACATAATACCTGTGTGCAATTCAAAGAGATAAACCCGCGGAACCATCAATTTTTAAATTGATCAAGGCGGGTAACTATTTTTAAGATTTCTCTATGCAGGTTGGTGCAAAGTGGTCTGTAGTTACGTGACAACCACGGGCCGGGTGTGGCACACAGTTAGCATGCGGGAACCGTGTCTACTACTCTACTGCGTACACAATCGCACACAGTTGTCTCCTTCGACTCGTCTGCTATTTAAGTTTCAAAAAAAAGACTACCCTGCCATTTATATAACAACATTGGAAATTAAACACGATAAATCTAGGGTCATCGCACAAACAGACCTGCTTGTGGACCAAATGTATGTATGGAAAGGTTGTTGTGGTGTTCAAATACGGAATGCACAACTTTCATGTGACACATAATGTCCTGCAAAGCACACGACAATGTTGGCTTATGCCCCCTGCCCCCCCCCCCACACACACACACGCCTTCGAGTCGGCGGGGGGATGGTAGCTCAGTATATATATGAACTTACAAACTTATACTACAACTGCAAATTCACCCTAACGTAACACAAAACCAATAGAAATCCATCACGATCACCCCCTCCCCCATGTTTTAGTTCTGAGGGTAGATTACGCGGGCCCACTGATGGGCGCGTCTCGGAAACTTCACAAGATGGGTGAGACCACAACCACATGTGTGTGGCTCAACTAATTACCTAAGGTGGTGTGATATTTCGTGCGTGCAAAACTTTTTGATGTGGCTCAAAAGTTGAACGGTATGTAGTACCTGACCTCATAAATAGGTTTCGTGTATATGTAGTACTATTGTGATGCCCCTCCCCCGCCCCCGCCCCGCCCCACGCACACACATGTGGCTCAAACTTCTATCTCGTATCTCACCATGAACTATATCGTAACAAATAATTAGAGGACTATATCTACATTGGTCAAATTAACCTGTAGTATATATGGGCAGGTTTAAGTGATAGATCACATGGGTCCACAAATTTGGCATGTCGTCCATAACCACGCGAGGGAGTGTGTGTAGAAAACACCAATGCACATGCATGGCCCCAGACGCATATGTATGAAAGCATTGTGCAATGTTTTCAAATACCAAACGCATAACTTTCGCCACCACATGTGTGTCTCTCGAATTAGAATGGCCACGTACTGAGGTTAACGACCCATGCATATATATAACCCCAAGCGCGCCCACAGTTCGATCCGATAAGAGGGATTCAATGTGTACGATGCGTTTGATTTTTTGTTAGAATTGAAATGTCGATGCATATATCAACTACGTATAATATATGCACATATACCAACAAGAAGAATCCACCTTGGTCAAATAAACATCTCTATAGACACCTGTCAAAGTGACGACCCACATGGACATGGTTGTGTCGGTGTGACGATGCCGATGACCACGTGAGAGAGTGTTTGACAAAACAAACGCCCACTGCATGAGGCCCACACATATATGTATATATGTAATTAAGTGTTTGTTTAGTTAGTAACCAATGGAACTTTAATGTCACTTGCCTTAGAAACTGTAAGTCGACTTACGAAGAGGATCGATCACAACGCACATAGGCCCTATTTGGATCCATGGGTTAGAGTTAGTTTAAGCTAGTTGGGGCTCAAATAGCCCTAAAGTATACAGACATGAGGGTTAGATTGTAGCTAGTTGCATCTAACCCACACAAAAAACTATCCCACCCAAGAGGTGCTAATTGGAGCTAGTTCTCATGGGGCCCTCTCTATCACACCAGCCAAGAGGTGCTAATTGGAGCTAGTTCTCGTGGGGCTCACTGAAAAATCACTTTTCTCTCTCCATCAAGTGCATCTATTGTCAATCTAACCCTGTCATCCAAACACCTCTTTGGCTAGAGTTAGTTTAGGGTTAGTCATGAGCTAGAAACTAACTCCAACCTCTAGCTAAGTTAGAGTATCCAAAACAGGGCCACACGCATGCATAACAAAAAGGATCCACATTGGTCAAAACAATATATAATATAGGTGCCACACATGGGCCCCATAGATTGACGCGTCACCGGTTACCATGTGAGGGAGCCACACTTAGGACCACCATAGATTATATGTGACACAAGCATACGCATGGGTATGTTTTTTTGATTCAAAATGCCAACTGCACGACTTTGATACAGTGCGTGCTTCACAAATTGGGAAGTCCCCACGCTAAAGAAAATTGCGTGCAATATGTATGTCTCCTCCCACGCACCCCCTCAACTTTGAGCGGTAGGAGGTACTCATGAGTACGTCACGTCAATCTTTGGTGTGGAATCTCACCGTGATCTACCGCAACACAGAGTAGATTAACTTAACCCACCTTGGTCAAACCCCTACTGATGCGGCTCAAAAGTAATAGACCACATGCATGGACCCACGAATGTACGGATCACTAGTAACGCACGAAGGATTATTGTCCGAGGGACCACCACCATCGTGTGCATGTGTCCTAAACACAGGCATGACGTGCCTTGTTTTAAACATTTCAATGCACAATTTTGATAATTTGGGGTGCCACTGCCTCACAAAACGGACAATCCCACACACACATGCTAGTGCAAACAAGTGAAAGGGAAAGAGCCCCCCACCCACCCACCCACCCACCCACCCCCCCCCCCCCCCCCCCCCCGCGGCCACCACCGGAAACACCACTTCGAGGCGCGTCAAACTATTTTTATGCAGAAAACACGTGACACATCAGTCCGTGTTATAATTATAAAATGTCCATATATCATTCGAAAAATATGCAATAATTGAGTTTCCACGAATTCATTGGGGGAAATCATATGTCCCCTTGGGTTCATATGTTTAGTCGACATGCAACAAATGGTAAGGAACCTCAAACATTGAAAAATCATTTTAAATTGAAGTGAATCCAAAAATCAACTGAAAATCATGAAACTTGGATTCCGTTTCATGATATATATATATATATATATATATATATATATATAATATATATATATAGTGTGTGTGCTAATTTCTGGCCTAATTAGAGACAAATTTTTGATACACTTTTCTTACAAACGGGAGCTTATTAAAGGTTGGTGCTTGGTACACACACTTGTCACGTTACCATCACGAATGATTACAGTACTGAACCGTCTGCGTTCGTCCCAACAAAATATTACGTACCACCACGAGCCCCGTGTGCCGTCCGAGTAGACGTGAGTCGACGGGACGCATGATGCGAGCAGACCGCGGCTCAGTCTGACCGTGAGGCGTGCGAGCAGGTGTGTAAATTGATGGGACGCGTGCGAGCAGGCCGCTCTGGCTCACCAGGAGACGTGCGAGCTGGTGTGTGAATTGACGGGACGCGTGCAAGCAGTCCTCTACCCAGGCTAACCGGGACACGTGCGAGTAGTCCTCTGTGTGGGCTAGACGGGAGACGTGCGAGAAGGGGTGAGGCATGCGAGAAGACCGCTGCGCAGGCTCACCGGGAGGCGAGACGTTTACCCACCTCCCGCCTAGCTCCCAACCACTCTATATTATTCGCGCTTGTGCCGCTGGTTATAGCAGGCGGCCGCACTCCCCTCTCTCCACACACCGCACCTGCATCCTCGCCGTCGTTCCCAGTCGTAAACGCTCTCGGAAGTGTATCAGATGGCGACCAAGCGCACCATCGGAGGGAGTGGTGACGCGGGGGTCGAAGCCGGGGCCGGAAAAGCAACAAAGCATCTCTTGATGCTGGGCGACGAGGTTGCCCTCCCGGCCAATAAGGTCTCGCGCGGACAGAAGCACGACAATGACGTCGTAAGCCCCGTCATGCCTCCCCAGCAGGAGGCGGTGCTGCACAGAGACTACTACGACCTCTCTGATGACCACTCCACCGACGACGACTCCGACGGCGACAACTCCGACGACGACGGAGAACAGGTTAGACCCCCCCCCCTATTTTGGTAACTATATCATAGGGTATCTCTGATTAGTTCTGTTTTCTGCCTTTTTTTGTAATTCGTCCGGGGTTCATGTTATTTCAATCCATGTAATCAGAGTAAGATTCAATAGATCCGTGTTAGTGTGTACGTATTGATTGTTTGGTAGGTAAATGATAAGTGACTTGGATAAGTGACAGCTGTACATACGATTATGCTAGTATTATGTCCAAGGTTTTACAGTGATTTAATGGTTGACCTGTACAAATGATCATTTTGCTAATAATCCATCTACATAGATGATTGTACATGTACCCATTTGTAAATAAACACTGTATAAGAGCATGTAGATCACTACTTTAGTGATAATGTGGAGTAGTACTTACTTCAAACTTCCTTGTTTGTTTGAAAATAATCGGTTCATGCATTTAAAGTCATTAGTTAATAATTTTGTTGCACTAAGTTGTTTGTGATATCATTTTATGCATTTTATTCATCAATGTCATGATTTTTTATTATATGTATAGGTGCTATATGACGACGTTGGCATCGATAAGTATGACCAAAGAAGGTACAAGAAACAAAAGCTCAAGGAGCTCTATGCGGGAACGCATAATCGTCGTATCAGGACCCGGAATGGGGGCTTCGGATGCCCGTTCTGCGCCCAAAGGCTTAACCCCGTGTTTGTAAGTGTTCTGGCGCATGCTAGATGATGAGCCGTTGGCTCTTTCAACCAGAAGTATTCTCGGAGGGTGGCGCACGCCGCGTACGCGGAGTACCTGGAGAAAGTTTACGTTGTTGGTGGGTACGATTAGGATTGAGTTATATATACATGTCCTGATGCCAGTACTACCCTAGCTATCTATAGTTTGTGCGTCTTATATCTCTGCTTGAGTATGTTTATTATGTGTTGATCTAGATGTCGGTGAGACTCTGTTTTATGAACTAATACGTAGAGCAATGTAATTGCAGTCTTGAGCTGCAATCAGTTTGGTTGATGGAATATTTATGCTTATCTTAGAGTCCCCACACAATTTACTACTAGCAACTGTTTGCCCACAGCACGCACAGCTACGTTTTAGTGTTGGCAATTTTTTTGCACTATGCATATTACGGTAAAAATGCTTGACTTACTTGCAAACTTGTTGAATGCGGTAAAAAATCCAAGTGTCACACAAAAAGATGAAATCTGGAACCCAAAAACTTGGTTATTTTCCCGGATTGTAACCGGGTGCGAGGACTAACATTGTGTCGCGACACGCGTGTGTCCTGTTTGTCCAGAACACATTCCTGCGCATCGAACGTCTGCGGCAGTAGGATTTACACAGACCACAGCAGTCCATTTACACCGTAGTTACACTTATCGCAAACGGTTGTGTCTACTGAACCGTCGCCTCCGAAGCACATTATTATTCTGGCCAAGAAAACCCTCACCATTGTCCCCGCTTAACAAAACCCACACCGTCCTTCCCAGTCGCACCCGCACTGCATATTCCACACCACTGCTTAGTGCTGAACTTGTACGCTGCTTTATGTCATTGCACACGCATCGTTTTTGCTAACCGTTTGCCATTTAACGCCCCCCAATAATGGGAGATTCTTCCAGCCGATGCGTGGCCAACCGAGCTGGGCGGGAGGCTGTGCGCGTTTGCGCGCGGGAACGGGCTCACCAACGATACGTTGGCGACACTTCGAGCCGCCACGTGACCAAACGAACCGCCGGGAACGCTTGTTCGTGCGCTGGTCAAGCTTGCACAGCAATCCTTCGCCGGGAACGCAGTGACAAGACGTGCCAATTACAGCCCGTCCAGCCCTCATTTACTCCACTGCTCATTTAACCTATTGTCTCTCTTCAAACTTTCCCCACAACGCAAGAAGCACACCCACACTCCAAATACAAAGAGGATATCCTGCTCGGCTCCAATGGCGGAGCTCCCAGTGGCTGCCGACGATGAGAGGTAGTTCACCATTCGTGCCTACGTGGACACCCACGTAAGGTTCAAGAACCTCACGGTGGTGTACACCAACGACCCGATCTGGGTGGAGAACTCCATCCACACCATGGAGCAGTTACTTGTCTATGACAAGTACAAAGTGGCGGTCGTGTCGGGCATGATCAGAAGGTTGCCGTCGCCCAGCTATGCATGGGCCATTACGTCCTCGTCTACCACTACTGCCTGGCCACAAGGCCTTGCGATCGATTTGCCAGGTTTGTCAATAGCCCCGACTACATATTCGGTATGGTGGACACCATCAACAATGAAAAGGTGCTCAAGACGACTGGCTTGGCCTGCCGGAATCTTGTGGACATCCAATGCATGTACAAGATCTTGGGCGGCGAGGAGAAGCATAAGGACTCCCTGGTTGACCTCGCCATGGCCATCATCGACCCCTACTACAGAGGCATGAAGGATGTCTGCAAGAAGAAGAAGGTTGCCTGGCACCGCGCCTGGGTCCGAAGACTAGATGAAGATCACGTCAAGTACGCGGCCAAGGACGCGTACGTAAGCTACGAGATGTGCAGGCGGATCGTTGACATGAGGAAGTGCCTCCGTCTTGCGTCGATCGGCACCCCTCGTCACAAGAACTATAGATGAATGATTTGACGATCGTCACTACAAGTTTAGTATGCATCTACTTGTTAATTGATGTGTGCAAATGTTATCTGTAGTCAGTAATGTAATTGAATGTTTATTTAGGTTATGCAATCATGATGTTGTTCTGTAGACAGAGCATAGATGCTATATGCAGGCATATCAGATCACATCGCTTACGATTATAGAAAGGAACACGTCGGTGATGATTTCAACAATCACAGACAATTGGGTGCGAGCAAGTGTTTGCCCATAGGCCACATCACACACACCTTATTACCAGGAATCGTCTGTCTTTTTATCGGTCTTCCCACCCAATTCCGAGTACTGACCTGTTTGTCGGGTATCACACACATCTTGTTACGCAGAATCGTTTGTGTTACTTTTGATCAACACAAACAGTTTGACTAACGACCTTTTTGCCAGGTATCACATACAACCATACAAATGACATCTTATGAGGGAGCTCTTATTTTGGTAGTACTATCTTTTCCTTCGTATGCAATGGTCGATTAATATCTGGACAGCAATATGCAATTGACGATTAATATTCGGACCTTAAGAAGCAGAACCACAACCGAGGGTATCTTGCGCGGCTCCAATGGCGCTCCCAGTGCCTGCCGACGACGAGCGCCAGTTCACCATGCATGTCGTAGTGGACACGCCCTGTCCGTTCATGGTGTACACCAAACATCCGATCTGGATGGAGAACTCCAACGTCATGGACCTGTTACTTGACGAGGACAAGTACATAGTGGTCTGGTTCGACCTCGCGTCCCATCGCGTGCTCTGCTCTCGGGTCCCTACGCGTGCTCTGCTCTCGCGCCCCTGCACGTGCTCTGCTCTTGCGCCCCTCCGCGCGCACTCTGCCAACGGTTGGGGCCGGCCCACAATCATGTTCGAGGCTCCATATGCATGCGGTTGCGCCACGCGCGTTGCCCCATGCAGTTACGTGCTCCACGACTGAATCACGCGCTGCAAAAACTACCATCCGTACGTGCCGGTTTTCCAGGACGTCTGGCCCCCATTTATACCCACGGCCATTAACCATAGTCTCTTCATGCTTTCGATCGCGCCCCACAACACAATAAGCACACCCTGGACGACGCATACAGAGAGGATGTCCAGCGGCGCTCCAATGGAGTTCGGCGTGCATCATGTGGAGACCCACATGAGGAAGACGGACCTCACGGTGGTGTACACCAACGACCCGGGCATGGTGGAGGACTCCATCGACACCATGGAGCGGCTGCTTGATGCGGATGACAAGTACAAAGTGGTCGGCTTTGACCTCGCTTACACCGGCGGTCGTGCCGGGCATGATCAGAAGGTTGTCGTCGCCCAGTTGTGCGTGTTCCATCACGTCCTCCTCTACCACTACTGCCTGGCCATAGTGCCTTGCGATCGTTTCACCAGGTTTGTCAACAGCCCCGACTACAGGTTCGCTACGGTGGACAGCGCCAACGATCCAAAGGTGCTCAAGACTTCGGGCTTGGCCTGCCAGAAGCTTGTCGACATCCGCGGCCACTATAGGGTCTGGGGCAGCAAGAAGGACATGGACTCCCATGTTGACCTAGCCGAGGCCATCATCGACCCCTACTACGCTGACATGAAGGCTGAGTGCGACAAGAACAAGCTTGTCTGGCACAGGGGCTGGGTGAAGAAACTGGATGAATATCACCTCCAGACCGCGGCTAAGCAAGCGTACACATGCTACGAGATGTTCAAGCAAATCGTTGACATGAGGAAGTGCCTCTTACCTGAAGACAACGAGGGATCGAGCCACAAGCAGAGCGCTGGCGGCAAGCGTCACAAGAAGTAGATGATTTGATGATCGTTTCTCAATTCTCATACTCCCTCTATGCAGAAATATTCGTAGTTTTAGAGGGATAAGTTTATTATGCATGTAATAGTTTATTAAGGTGTGCGCCAATGTTATGTGTGTATTAGATGCTTAAGTTGGTTATGCAATCATGTTCTTCTAAATACAGCATAGATGTTTGTGGGCAGATTGAGCAAATCACATCGCATACGGAATAAACAACCAAATCGGTCGGTGATGATTTCATCAGTCCCTGACAGTTCTTTATCCGGAACCGTTTGCCCATAACACATCCGAGTGGCCTGTGTACATCACACACATCTTGATCTGAGAAACCGTTTGTGTTATTTTTGCTTATCGCACACAGTTCATCCTAGTGGCATGTATGCTGTCTATCACACACATCTTAATCTATGTAACCGTTTATGTTATTTTACCTCATCACAAACAATTCATCCGAGTGACCTGTATGCCGTCTATCGCACACGTGATCATTTGGACAATCGTTTGTGTTCTGCTTGATCAGCGCAAACAGTTTATCGGGGTGAACTGTATGCCGTACATCGCACACACTTGTATTTTTATAAGCGTTTGTGTTATATTACCCAATCGCAAACAGTTTATCTAGGCCAACTGTTTGCCAAACATCGCACATGCAACTATTTTTTAGATCGTATTTGATGGATACGCCATCGCACACAGTTAACGTCATTAGCGACAGAGCTATAACTATACCGTTTGCGATTTGGTCATCGCACACAGTTTTGTCGAAGGTTCTCTGATTGATGTGTCGCGTTAGCAGCATCCTGCAGTAGTGAATAGTGCTAGTTGGGAGGCAACCCAATAGTTATCTTTAAATTTTTGTTTTTTACTTTCTGTTTGTGTGTGATAGCATGATTATTTCCTCTATAATGATTGTGTTTATGTGTTTAAATTAGTGTTTGTGCCAAGTAAAGCCTTTGGGATGTCTGGCATGATGAGTAGAATTGATACGGTGCAAAAACAGAAACTTTAGCGTCTAGTGCAGAATTTCTATGATTTTACTGGAACATCTTTTTTATCTGAAATTTTTACAAAGTATTGATATATGAATTCTCCAGGTTTTCCTAATTTTTCAGAATTTGTGAGGTTACATAAGTATGGTTTCATTACAGATCATTACAGATTGTTCTGTTTTAGACAGATTCTGTTTTTGCTTGCATAGTTTGCTTGTTTTGATGATGCTATGAATTGTATCGGGGGGTATAAGCCATGGAGAAGTTAGAATACAATAACTATTATGCAATAATAAAATATGAATCAATTTATAACAGTACCAAAAGTATTTGATGTGTTTATTATACTAACGGATCTCATGAAGTTTTGTTGAGTTTTGTGTGCTGAAGTTTTCAAGTTTTGGGTGTTATCATGATGGATGAGGGAATAAGGAGCGGCAAGAGCCTAAGCTTGGGGATGCCTAGGGCACCCCAAGTAAAATTATAGGAAGACTCACGCGTCTAAGCTTGGGGATGCCCCGGAAGGCATCCCCTCTGTCGTCTCAATCCGTCGGTATGTCACTTGGAGCTATATTTTTATTCATCACATGATATGAATTTTTCTTGGAGAGTCGTTTGCCTTGCACGAGGCGGTGCCAAGGCAAGAGGGTGCGCCCCGGGGGTTTAGTTTCTACATAACTTGTTCTTGAAAGACCATGGTTGCTCGCACTCGACAAAACTCGTTAGAACACAAAATAATTCATAACTCAAGACTAATCCCAAAAGCGCCCAACTTCTCGGCAACGGCGCCAGAAAAGCTTGATAGCCTGCAAGTGCACAAGGTTTAGTTGTAGCCTTTTCGAAGTAAGAGTATAGATCACACAGGGAGCACAAGAATCAGACGTCTACCTCTTCTAGTGAATTATGTATTTTTATGCCTGCAAATAATTGTAGACTTAAAGGTGAGGATGGTAATTAATATTGAGTGAGTAGTAGGACAAACTGGAAATAAATAACATAAAGTAATCAGAGAGAAACTATTGAATGACTGGTGAAAAAGCAGAGGAGTAAGACGTTGTCAGTGAGTCTGGAATCCCCAATTGTATGTTTCTAGCGCACCTATGCTTAGGCATAGTATGGTATGGATACATGATCCACTGTTGACGATTATGCTGGGCGAAGCCTGGTACAGAACATGTTCTACTCGAAGTAGACTTCGTGCCATGCATGCCACCATCATAGTCTCCCCTAGAGGGTTACAACTCATGATAATTAAGGCTTACCCCATGCACACGGCCTCTCTAAGGGTTCTTTGTAATTCCCCATTCAATTGCAAAGGTTAGGAGCAAGAGGCTTTTACTGTCACCTCGAATTACCCCCACATCCTAGCCCTTTACAACGAAAGTGATATACTTCGTGGCCATCAGGCACAAATGCTGAGTGGGGCCCCTTCAAGTTATTAAACTAAGCATTCAACAGGGAATCTCATATCCAAAATAACGTTACAGATCCTACACATACCAAGGTTCATATCCCCGAGAACTAGGGTTCTACTCACACATGGGGAAAACAAACATCACAACCATAACGATGGAATATATGGATGGATGGTTCATATAACACACAAGACGATCCACTAGGGTTCTTGATATCACAATGAGAAGGATGTGGATGATGATGATGACAGTGGTGATGATCATGACGATGACAGTGGTGATGATGTTAAAGCCCCCGTGCACGCGGTGAGGAAGATGGCCCTCTTCTCCTTGTGAATCCCTCCTCCGGATGGACTCCAGAGGCTAGTGTTCTACCTTATGGATGAGTTCCTGGTGTCTCTGGGCGTATGCTCCACGATCTGATTTCACGGGGTGGAAATACATGATCAGGCGGTGGCGGCAACACTCCATACGACCGCGCATACGAGCGGGTGCAGTCGTATGAAACGGCATTTTTTTTCCTGTAGCCCCAGCGATGTTTCTTGCTTTGGCCTCCTTGCTCGATTCTTTTATGGTAGGTGATTATCACTTTAAATACGTGATTTCGCTACCATTTCTGGGGATCTTCTTCATATATGCCAGTCAGTCCAAAAAGTGTTACCTGAGGTATTATCAACAAAAAGAGGTGCGCGACCGCGGTAAAACTCCACAAAGCCTATGTTGTACGCATAAAATACTTAGTAAAGTGGTCACATAAATTGGATTCATCAGCGTTGCACCTCTATTATGTTTGAGTAGATTCGTTTTGTCCTATGGGTTGATTGATAATCGTGATTGGTTTGAGTTGCGTGTTTTATTTTGATGCTATCCTATGGTGTTCTCCGTGGCGCAAACACGTGTGGGATTACCTCTATAGGGTGTTGCAATATGTTCATGATTTGCTTACTAAATGAGTTGCGTGGGTGACAGAAACACAAACTCAGGTAAGGGAGTTGTTGCATATCGGATTAAGAGGACTTTACACTTAATCTTGTGGTTGGGTTTTACCTTAATGATCTTTAGTAGTTGCGGATGCTTGCTAGAGTTTCGATCATAAGTTCATGTGATACAAGTATGAAAAGTGTGTAAGCTTACACCTCTCCTTCATATAAAATTGCAATAATGATTACCGATCTCGTATCAATTGTCAATGGACAATCTTTATCTTTGTGTTACAAAAAGCTCTCTACTAAAACAAACTAACTTTTATTATCTTGCAAAGTACTTTTAGTTTTATTCTTGCAAACTTATCATATTCTACCTACAAAGTAATTTTATTTCTTGTACTAGGTAAAGTGAACATTAGCGCGCGTAGAGTTGTATCGGTGGTTGGTAGAACTTGGCACAATATTAATTCTACCTTTAGCTCCTCGTTGGGTTCGACACTCTTATTTATCTAAAAGGCTACAAATGATCCCCTATACTTGTGCGTTATCGGTGAAATCACTTCAATTAACGTGATTATCACTTGCCATAAAAAATTAAAATCATTGGAAAAAACTGGAGCTTGTGCATCCCTCCAGAGCGCAAGACGTCCAACGGTACGAGCGCTCGTACCAGGTGCCGCCGCCTCCCTCTGGTGGACTACTTTTGCCCAGTGGTATCAAATCGGGAAAGAGACACGTTCGCATGCCGGAAACTCATCTAAAAGGCAGAAACCTAGCCTCCGGAAGGCATCCGGAGGGGGAATTGGCAAAGAGGAGATCGCCATCTTCGTTACCACGTGCAAGGGGATGGTAACATCATCCATCTCCACCAGCCATCATCATCAACATCCATCTCCATCTCGTTGTAATACCAAACCCTTTGTGGATCACCATGTTTATTACTTGTTCATATCATCCATGTTTATCATCATCGCTTGCATGATGTTTGTTGTCCTTATGTACGAGTAAACCCCCTAGCTCTCGGGGATATGATGAACCTTGGTATGTATAGGTGCTAAAATGATAATAGGATATGAGATTCTCTATTAAATGTTTAGTTTAATAAACTTCATGAATGTTGTGAAGGGGGCCACTCACCATTATTACCACAAGGCCGCGAAGTGTATCACTATCGTTGCAAGGTTAGGAAGTGAAGATAGTTTAAGGTGACAATAAAGGACTTCACCCCTCAATTTACAACTGATAGGGTAATTACGGAAAACCCTAGTGAGGTCACGTCTACTGGGAAATCCTTAATTATCGTGGTTGAGCTTCAGGGGGAGATTACGGTGGTGGCGTGCGTGGCACGAAGTCTACCTAGAGTAGAACATGTTCTTTATTCGGCTCCGTCAACGTAAACGTTAAGAGTGGCTCAAGTATCCGGTTAGTACTATGCCACAACATAATTCGTGATAGACACATACCATGGTAATTCCAGACTCCCTGAGAACGCCTTACTCCTTTGCCGTCCACTCTGTCGTCCACTCGTTACTCGTCCTACTGCTCTCATTTATTTCTATTTATGTTGTTTACTTTAAGTTCGCACTTTACTCAAAACCAATATTTATTTTTGACTTTGCTTTGAGTTTACAATTACTTACAGTCACAAGCAAGGTTGTCAGAATCGTGATTTTGAATCGGATTGGAGCTCCAATGACAAGATCGCAAATCGTAGAATCTTAACTATCAGGATCGCAGAAACTTAGATTTTATGAAGTAAAATCATAGAATCACGGGGGTTAGTTTGGATTGTAAAGTCGTAGAATCGTACAGCAGAATCGCGATTCTGACAACCTTGGCCACAAGTCCATAACTCACTAGAAGAAACAAAACCCAATTCTTGTGCCACATGTGTGATCGATATTCATAGTTCGAAAAAGCTACAACTAAACCATATGCACTTGCAAGTCATCAATTGGTTTGTATGTTGATCGTGTCTTTATATATAAAGTAGAACGCACGCCTTTTTTGGTGATCTACGCTGCAATCCTATCTGCATAATCATAAGCTCAAATTCATATGTGGAGGCTTATGCGTAGTGGACTTGCTGTCGAGTCTGAGCTCCATCGTTGTCAAATCAAGCAGGAGATTTTCTGCGTTGAATGTTCCAGGGAGGAAATGATTCATCGCAGATTTTGGTCATGTCCTCATCCAACCAAAAATATTTGTGCTCGGAGTTGGGAGCATCGGTTGCGATCCCACCTGACTATTTTGGTTTCCAGAGTGCACTATCTACCTGGTTGTTGTCATGGTTCGCGGAAGCTTCGGACGACGCGCATGCAACAATGGTCTTCAAGGAGTCTATGCCTTATGGGCAGTGAAAAAAAATAGCGCGCTATAGCATATTGAGAATCGTCTCGCTAAATTAATATATGTATAATGTCTCGCTAATAGCGTGCTATAGCACGCTAATAGCATATTTTTAGGGGCGCCGCTATTTTGTATAGCGCGCTATTTTTTTCCTTGCTTATGGGTTGTGAGAAATGAGACGGAGGGGGGGGGGGGGGGGGGGGAGAAAATTGGTGAAGCATCTTAAATAGCAAAATCGGTTATACACCACATGGAGGAATAGCACGCGGTGCAAGGCAGTAAAGCTCGAATGACGAAGCAGGTTGTTGTCCAGAAGTAGAGTCCGCCAGAGCGGGGATGGCCGAAAGCAAATGTTGATGGATCAACGTCGAAGGCCGGGACAGTGGAGGCAGCGGAGTGATGTTCAGAGACCATAATGGTGCCTTTCGTGGGGGTGTTTGCTACTTCTTCCCGTCGACCTGTAACCCAGAGATTGCCGAGCCCCTTGCTTGCGGACGAGTTGCTGAGTTTGCGACACAATTTGGTTTTCAAAAGCTTAATTTCGAAATGGAATGTTAGACTGCGGTAGCTATGCTCAATGAGCATAGGAAAAACATGTTTGCTGCCGGCCCTATTGTTGGGGAGATCAAGGAGTTACTGCGGGCGTGCGAGGAGTTTCGTGTTGGCTGGGTTAGGCCGTCAGCTAATGTTGCTGCTCACGGTTTAGTAAAAGAGGGGGTGAGTAATAAACTATTAATGTGTGGCTGAAACCCCACCAGACTGTATTTTAGGTGTAGTTTCAGCTGAGATCCCTGAACTCTTTGAATAAATAAAATGCATGTTAGATTTCAAAAAAAAAAAGTCCCAGAGGGCCACTTTTCAATGGAAAAAATTGAAGCCCTATAGGCAGTTGGGCTTGTATTATATTATACTAAGAAAAGGAAGGTAATTGGGCCTGTGTCAACCGTAAGAGAGCTGAGGTTCGAGTTCACTTTGGAGTTATCGGCATGTTTATTTATAGCGCTGAAAGAAAAAACATGCGGGGTCCCATGTGAAAAAACGCACTATTTCAACTCCGATACTCCATCAACCGTGCCCCGTACAGATATATCGCGGTCCAGGGCGCACGTCCATCGCCCATGCCCGCACCTCCACCTGAACTGGACTCCCTGAAATAGCTCCCGCCGCGGCCAACCCCATAGCCGGGGCTTCTCCAAGTAGCCCAGCCGGCCAGCGCGTAGCTCCCGCCCACCCTCGCCCCGCCCCCGTCTCTCCCGCCAAGGAGCAGCCGCCATTGCCCGAGCCTTCGGAGGAGAGGAAGCAATGGGGGCGACGCGCGGGGACGCCGACGAGAAGGACGAAGGGGTGATGGCGACGGACTTCTTCTGGTCCTACACGGACGAGCCGCACGCGTCGCGCCGCCGGGAGATCCTGGCCAAGCATCCCCAGATCAAGGAGCTCTTCGGCCCGGATCCTCTCGCCCTCATCAAGGTGCCGTGATCTATTTCTCAGTCTCTCCTTTTAGATTGAGATCTTCCGTAGATCGAGTTCGCTGCTGGTTTAAGCGTGGATTCGTTTTGCATTGTGGCGGTCGTCTTGCTTTTATTCCTTCAGCGCTTTTCCCTACTACATGGCCAGGCAGTTAGAGATTCCCAACCTTCAGTTTCATTGCAGAGGCTTATTTTAACAACTTCCATAGAAAAACCAGTAAAAAGTTACTATTTGCTAGTCTCATTAGTTTTTCCATGAACAAACTGTCACTTCATCACGAATGACTGAGCTGTTACACCTTTATTTTAGAACAAATAAGATGATGTGTGGTGTGACACATTCATGCAGTGTAGCTTCACTGGATGTTGCTGGTGCGCGTTCACTGAAGTGGAGTGTCATCTGGCGCAAATTTCCTAGTCCCTTCTTTAGTACCCCTACTATATATAGCGTAGCATTTTGTTTGGATGCAATCTAATGCAGTGTTCGCTGGCCTGAGGAAAAGACTGGTTGTTACATGTCCACATCTGGATCATGGGCTCCACACCCGATTCTCGAGTGATGTTGCTCTTGATTTTTGCAAGTCCAGATAGTAGGAGTTTGGTGTAGACTGAATTAAATTTCTTGTAGACTGAAACCGAGCAACTTTCTGTACAGGCAATCGAATTAAGGTGTCCACAAACTTGGGTATTATGGTGGAAAAGAGATAAATCATCAATAAGAACACTTAAGAGTTAGGGCCATCATGCTTAATGTAACAATACTCTGTATTTGCTACCATTATTCTGGCAAAAAATATTAAGTTATCTGGCACTTTGTTGGCCTCAGAGTTCTGCAGAATCTATCTTGTTGGTCCTGAATCGGTTAAGTCATGCTTTTCGTGCACGACTGCACTACTGTACCTCTGCACCTTCCCTTTTGTAATTGTCAGAACCAACTAGGTAGTCTTCCTCTGCAGCTGCCCATATGAGATTGGTTACCTTTTTGTTCGTATGACCAGCATTTACTGCATTGGTCTTTGCACTTCTCACTTGCAATGCACCCTGGCAAGTCATGCTGGCAGCTTGAAACAACCATATAATCTCATGCTAAAACTTAGATCTCATGACCCATGTAGGAAAATAGGGGACCTTGTTTACTAAGTTCATTTTGTTTTGTTGGATGGTCATGTTCATAAAATTATGATTAGTGATTTAGTCCCGTTGAAATTAATTGGGGAATCTGAACGTGGAATTTTCTCCAATCATCTTCGTGTGTGAAAATAACACCCTGTAATAAACAGCATTTTTTAAAATTTATCATATTTTCATATCTGTCTGAACTTTGATTGCAGATAGCCGCAGTTGTTTCACTCCAGCTATGGACCGCCACGCTCCTGCGCAACGCAGGCTGGTCGAAGATACTGCCGGTCGCTTACTTCTTTGGTTCCTTTCTGAATCACAATCTCTTCCTCGCAATCCATGAGCTCAGCCACAACCTCGCCTTCACCACCCCATCCCTAAACCGCTGGCTAGGCATCTTTGCAAACCTGCCCATCGGCGTCCCGATGTCGGTAACATTCCAGAAATACCACCTGGAGCACCACCGGTTCCAAGGCGTGGACGGGATCGACATGGACATCCCCAGCCAAACGGAGGCGCACGTCGTCAAGAACGCCGTGAGCAAGTCGGTCTGGGTCGTGCTCCAGCTCTTCTTCTACGCGCTTAGGCCACTCTTCCTGAAGCCAAAGCCTCCGGGCCTGTGGGAGTTCACCAACCTGACGGTCCAGGTCGCGCTTGACGCGGCCATGGTGTACCTCTACGGCTGGAAGTCGCTGGCCTACCTCATCCTGTCGACGTTCCTCGGCGGCGGCATGCACCCCATGGCCGGCCACTTCATCTCGGAGCACTACGTGTTCAGCCCGGAGCAGGAGACCTACTCGTACTACGGGCCGCTGAACCTGATGACGTGGCACGTGGGGTACCACAACGAGCACCACGACTTCCCCAGGATCCCCGGCGCCAAGCTGCACAAGGTGAGGGAGATCGCGCCGGAGTACTATAACAGTCTGAAATCATACAGGTCCTGGAGCCAGGTGATATACATGTACGTCATGGACCAGACGGTCGGCCCTTTCAGCCGGATGAAGAGGAAGGCGCCCAAGAAAGATTCGTAGAAGAAACCTCTGCCAGTAGGTTAAATTTTTGCCACACATAGCTGTTCTAGATGATGTTTTATTCCTGGGCGCTGGGCCACTGTCTCACTGAACTACTGAACTGTTAGCTCGAAGCCATTTTGCTTGTGTGTTCAGGGAACCGGCACTTGTACCAACTTGTTGCTTCATATAAACTCTGCTGTGCATTTTCCGCTGGAGCAAAATTCAGATTTTGTATGGTTTTCGAGTACACATATTTTGTGGAGTAAAAACATACTCCCACTGTATCAAAATATAAGACTTTTTTTTTTTTGCTTGGTAAAATATAAGACTTTTTTTTTGTTTTTTTTTAATCTTTTTTTTTGAACACAGTACAAACGCAAGCGCTCATATACACGTGCATACACTCATCCCTATGAACGCACACACGCACACCCTACCCCTATGAGCACCTCCGAGAGACTGAGCCGGCATATCATCTTGAAATTTACGAAGTCACCGTAGGCACCTCGTCATCGACGGAAACGTCTCCTCTCACTGAACGCGTATCGCCGGAAATCCTGAAATAATTCCAGGAATAAATGCGAGCACCAGGATTTGAACCCTGGTGGGCTGGGGATACCACAGTCCCTCTAACCATCCAACCACTACCGTTTGTTGACGCGGAGGGAGTATTTTGGAACCATGTGGTACACGGAGTAATGCTACACGTACAAAAGAATACATGCTTTTACAGGAAGGTGAGTTTTCATTGGTAAGCAATGCAAACTTATACTGTATATACTTACAATCCAAAGAAACATATTTTGGACGGTCCTTGCTTAGTAATCTTTTTTTTTTCTTTTTCCTTTTTCTTTCAAATGATGGTAAAATCAGTTACTAGCTCAATGATGCAAGTCCTTGCTTAGTAACTCGGCAATTCTCTTATGCTTAATTATTTGATGAAAAAAATATGTGCACGCTCTGAGTCTTAGGTAACCTTGGTTCAGTGGACTGCATCGGAGTAGACGCGGGTCGGCACAGGCAATATGTGTTACGAAGCGGGCATGGACCTCTTCTATGTCTTCACCACCATCACGATGGGCAATCGCATGGGCCGAATTTATGGAAACTCTACTTGTGCGGATGGGCGTAGGCCCAAGGACGTGTGTAGGTAAGCCCGGGTGTTTGGTCTTTTTGGTTTGCTCAGTCCGGTCTTTGTGGTCTGCTTGGTTCTCCATTATTCGGTCTACAGACTTTATCGGGTTGTCTTTGGTCCTGACCGTACAGATCAAATTTCATGCTACAACTCAGATTCATGTCCATTGCAGTACCGGTATGTTCAAGCAGAATTCAAATAACAAGTATGTGTAATAGGTTCATGTATGCAATCCAAATTCGGAGTTCAGACAACATATGTATGTAGCAGGTGTATTCAACAAGAATTGTGCCATAAACATCTAGAGAAGACCGGGGATTGTGCCAATAATGCCATAAACATCCAGAGAATTTGCTAATTCGGTCTATCGAGGTTATTCGGTCATCCATAAAAGAAGATGGTCCGACGAATTTAACAGACTTCTAGTTTTGATGACTGATTTTAGCTTGGCCTTCTATATATATTTCAGTCTATACAGTTCGGCCTTCAGTTTTTATGTCCAGGCTTTTTGTGTAAGCAAGGCAATTTTAAACAATGCTTGGATGTATTGACACTTCCATAGGCATGACGATGCAACATCTCCAAGAATTCTTCAACCTCTGGTCTTTCACCTCAGACCACTCTCCACGTGGACCAAGATGATACCATAACATGGAAGTCGACGAGCTCCTCTCGCTACTCTGCGGCCTCCTCATACAAGAGGCAATTCGTCGGCGTCCCCGCCACCAACTTGGGCCCACGTAAGTGCAAGATCATTGGACAACTTATCATCGAAAACAGGGTTTAGACGGCCGATCGTCGTCTTATTAGGCGTGGGTGGTCAAACTGAGGCTTGTGTGTATGCGGGAAGAGGGGGGCTGAGACGGCAACTCACCCGCTTCTCAATTGTCGGTTCTATTGAGACTTTGGCGATTGGTAAAATATTGGTTTGGCCTTCGGACGCCTTCATTCTTTTGACCCTGGTTTTATTTTTTTGAAACGGCGGATAACCCTGGCTCATGGCATGGCTTTAATGATGTTCGATTTTGGTGTGAATCACACGGTGCACGATGGGATGGGAACGAGTAAAGAAATGGCTTCGCCCACAATGTTTATAACATGGACAATTTGGAATAAGCGCAACGCAAGTTTTCTCAACAAAATCCAATGCCGGGAGAGCAGGCTTTTGCTTTGATCGGAAGAAAAAGATGTAATAGTAGCACGTGTCAGCAAAATCCCACCCACTTGCGCGCGCAAAGTACATGGTCGCTGGGTTTGTGTTGCAAATGCAATACCGTAGGAAGCGTAGCACTCCGTGGGTGCTACCTGAACATGCAAGCGTAGCACTCCGCACTCGTCTCTTTCTTTTTTTTTTTCCATTTACAGTATTCGAGGTTACGGTGGCCGCCGTCGTGTTTAGCACCTGGTCACATCAGCCCGGGGCGCTTTCCCGTCGCCGGTGCCGTCGCCGCTCTCCCGCGCCGTTGTAGGATGGTTTCTTTCTCACAGCTGCCAGCGTGACCAATGTGCTGGTGCATATGCTTGATGGATGGATAATGCCAAGTGGAGAGCTTACCGAAAGAAACGTGCGTGCCACCACCACTACTTGTCATGGAGAGAACATGGTTTTTCTTCTTCTTGTTTACAGCAAGAGAGAACATGATACTACACATGAGCGACGGCGATCCAAGCCAAAGGTCACCGAGAGAAGAGAACAGGGCATACATGATTCTTCACCGACGTGTCATCGCGGAAATATCTCAACCAGCAAAATACCAGAGCACACGAGGCAGATCTAGCCAGCCAGGGTACAAATTACAAAAACCAAGGGAAGAAGAAGAAGAAGACCCGACGCACGGCGGCTGACAGCTGCACGCCACGCTCGCTGCCAGCCGGGCCCTCCGAGCTGTACCGGCGCGTCGGCCCCGCGGCTGGCGCCCGGGTCGTTGCGCCGTTGCTGGATGGATTCCGGAGCACATGGGCCAGCCCGGCAGACTTGAGAACCGGAGCAGCAGCACGCCAGCGGTCCTTGACAGCTGGACCCCGTGAGCTGTGCCCGTGCACCAGGCCCACAAATCCTTGTGTGTTGTGACTTGTGATTCAAGCTCGTTCCCTGGCAGCCCATCCTTCTTCAATTCAACCGCCGCCGCAGGTACACCACACCTCAAACTTTACAGCTCAGCATCGGCCTCCTGGTTCAGGTCCACACGCACATCGGCACCGGCTATATATCCCCATCCATCCCAGTGCTAGCCCACCACCATCCAGCCCATCCTTTCCTAGTTTCTTCTTTGTCTCCTCCGGCGACCGAGCGACCGGAAAGGATCCCCTCTCTCCAACCAAGAAGGAAAGAGAAGAGAGAAGGGATGGGAGGGTTCCAGCGGCAGGTGAAGGAGCGGACCATGGAGGTGAAGGTGGCGGTGCTGAAGGGCGTCAGGGTCGTCGGGGACTTCGGCAAGAAGACGTGGAACAAGGTCAAGGCCATCAAGCGCTGATGATCCATCGCAGCACCCGCCTGACGGGATAGCCGTCGCGTGCTCCTTCTTGTTTTTGGGTTGCGGTTGTGATTTGGTTTGGTTTGTTGGATCTGTTTTGTAGGCAACTTTTGATGTGAAAAAAATCGCCTGTCACTTATGTTTGATTATTACTAGTATTATTCTTTACCCTTCTTGTTCTTCTTCCTTACCTCTAGTTCATGGTGAATTGCTGATAGATCATATATGTGTAGTTGAGACGCTTTGGTCTTTTTCCACCCAACGTTAGGCGATCAATATGATCTCTCCGCTTCGTTAAAAAAAATGGCTACCTGCCAACTATTTCATCTGGCGTTCACAGCGTCTGTTACTGTTACACAATTTCTGAAATAAGACTGAAAACTTTGATGATAAAAAAAATCCACGGTTTCTTCTCTAAAGCACTTCCTGGTTAACCTATTCGCACATAAGAAAGGCGGTTGCTTTTTGCATTGCAATATTCCGCATACCTAGCATAACGTTGAAACAAAGCCAAACTATTCTGCCGCAGCACTAAAGGCCAATACGCTCACGCATACCCTCGTACATGAAATATAGTTTAGTTTAAAAGCTGATAGCCTAAGGGTTAAAGCGCAGCGCTGAGCTACGATCAATGAAAGCCCCAATTCACGAGCCATTGACACGAGTTGACACAGCAAGCGACAAACAATGAGATGCCTATGGGACAGCAAAAGAAAAGCTCTGAAAAATCTTACAGCTCAAGTGCTCAACGTACCAAACTGATGCATACAGCAGAACTTGAAACTGACGAGCAAAATTTTCAAAATTATACAGTACAGGTACAGTAACAGCATTTTCCAATCCAGCTTAGTATACTTTCTGTGAAAATAAACTGTGGTATGTTGCTCATGACGATCTATGAGAAATACGGAGCGACTTCAGAGAAAATGGAATGTCTGTCCACAAGACGCCTATTGAGGGGGAGCATCAGGATCCAACCTTTTCTGAATTGCAGCTGCGGCCTGATAAAAGAACAAGCACGGCATAAGTAGTATGCAATTATTATCTAATCAGAATGTCACGGTTAAATGAGGTCATTACCTCGAAATTGCCCAACTTGTACTGTAACATCATTTCCTCACGTAGAAGGGACTGCTGCTTCATCGCTTGAGCCTGACATATGGGGGGAAAGCAAGCATAATAGGTTAATTGACAGAACGAAAAGTGATTTTAACGTAAACTCCATGCTAATGTTTGGTGTTTGCATAATAAACTATTGCTGACAGTATCATCAGAAGTGTAGTCTTAGCACGATTTAAGCACAATTACAATCATACATTCAATATCATATACCAAACAAAAAACCTGGATTAGATAAACCTTCCAAAGCAACACTCCGAGATTCCCAGCTATTGTACGAGGGAAGATTCCAAAAAACTGCAAGATGCACCTATATACTCCGTATAACCTAATGGCCAAGCACATGGCAGTGGTTGAGGTCATAACCTCATAGGTTCAAGCCTACAATAGTACATATGCTCCCACCAGAACAGTAATATGAACATACATTGGTGCCTCTTGGCATCAAGTGACCGAGTGAGTACGTGCCCAAGATAGAACTTACAACTACATTTCATTCATGGAAAGCTGAAGACTGGACACATCTAGGATACATGAAAGAACTTGTATGCTAACAATGCAACAAAATTGGCAGCCTAAACTGTCAAACTTATGTTATCAATGGGACACTTTTTAGTGTAGATATTGGACAAAACAAGACACTGCCAATGAACATTCTAAAAATAATTCCAAGTTCAGAGGATAAACTTTAGGATGGAAATAGGAGCAGAAAAAAACTGCGATATTCTAACCATTCCAGTTTGCATGGAGCGTTTTAGAGCTGTCACTTCTTCCTCCTTTCGGCGTTCACGTTCTTGCAACAGTTCTAACCTGCATGATTTTTTTACAGAAAACTGTAAGCCAAGGATAAAAAAGGTGTGATTAACTCTGAAACCAATTAATACAGAAAGTTTTCATAATTGTCTTTCTGTGGAACAGATTGCATGGTGTAACAGGCTCACAATTTGTAGTTACTGTGACATAGTAATTGGTAACAAAAACAATTCTATTACCTAAATGAGTGGAACATAGGCCGGTTAATAGTTCATTACCAAAGGTCTACAGGTAAAGTAAACTTCAGTAATTTACACTGAAGCATTTTATGGTGTCCCATTCCCATGCTTTGTTATTGCAGGTATACAAACCCAAAATATGTACATGTCCACATACCGTCGCACTTCCTCGTCATTAAATACTGTACGGACTGCTACCGAACCCGCATTCTTTAAACCATTCCTTTTTTCTTTCTCCATCATCCGTTGATGGTAAGCATCTAAATCATAATATCTAACAAGACAACAAAGGGGGAGAAACATAAATTCCATTAGCAAATATGAATATATACAACAACAACAGTTTATGAAAAGAAACATGCATTACTTTTTTGATGGGAACGTAGCTGTGTTGTGGTCTTCCATGAATCTGAGATGCACATAAAGATGTATGTTAAACATCTAATATCTAAGTAATTCCAGGGTGATATTTTTTTAAAGTTCCAGAAACTCAAGTAATTTCATGGCAGCAAAGTAACATACTCCTTAAACATTTGTTTCTCTTCCCAATTAGCCAATGCCTCCAAATTAACCTGTGGGCACATTACGAAAAAATCAAATTAACAGTGACATCATAAGCAAGAAAAAAGCAGTAAACAAGATTGAGAGTAAAAAGGCTCTGAGAGCTTGACACTAAGCTAAATAGCTAATGAGTAGTACCAATCAAGTAGCATAACATTTGTCTGCTCTATGTGACCTGATAAGTGACAACAGAACTAGAATAGGAGAAATTGGGCTCGATCAAAATAAAGATCCAATAGAGCAGGACTATTTGAAAGGAAACACTAAATTGGGCATATCAAAAGAAAAAGAGGGAGAACAAATATTGTGTTTTGTTTAACTTTTAGGTCAGGTAACTTAAGCTCCAAACACTCACCGTCCAAAGAGCGACTAACTTCATGACGATGAAACTTTTTGTTGAAGACAATAAATAAGGTCTACTGGAAGAACACCGGTCCTGGTTGGAGCTAATTAATTTGCCTAGCACAGTGTAAAACGGTGGCATACACCTTGTTTACAGTTTACCTGACCCTTTTTTTGCATGCACATAAGTTATCCCGTGTTTCCTAGGAAAGACGACATCAAAAGAGCGATAGAAATAAATATACCTGCTTGACTTCTAATAACCATGCGGTGAACTCTGGTCGCTTGTTCCTACAGAATACATTGCATGGTTTAACTCATGAGAATGTAGTACCGTAGTAGAAAGATTAAAAACATATTAATTTGATTGTCTATACTCTAAACTTGTGGTCTCAGTCATGGGGATTCATCACTTAAATCATTTGATGTCATCAAATCAATGATTACAGAATGAATCTACTTCTGATTCGCATTGGCCATGGAATGGTGTTTGCATATTACCATAATTCAAAGATTTCATATTTATCACCATTAAAACAACAACTGACAAGATAAATGCACTAAGCTATTACACATTTTATCACCTTCTTGCATAATAGTAGCCCACCAAGAAACTGTTCTGTCTTAAAACAAAATTATGGATTGCCAGTAGGGTTGAGAGTGGCAGCGGCCAGTCCATGGGCCCACTCACACATCACACATATTAGTATCCAACTTTCAGGCATTAGGATACGTTTAAGGCGCGGATGATAATCATAAGAGATTCCCACCATATCATAAGATTTGCGTTCTTGAAAATCAGCACTTCTCAAAATCCAGAAGACAGACAGAGTTCTAGAATTATCCTTTTGGGCAAAGGCTTCGGTACTCTCCCATCGCCACTGTCCTCGAGTAACACACTGGCTCATCATCAGCGGCAAGAAGGAGCATGGATGGTTGTGTGGCCTCGTCGCTAGGTGCCTAGGTGTACAGCACTCACATAGACGCGGTAGGGCTCTCCACAGGCAGTGGGGCGAAGCAGCAACTCTCCAATAAGAACATGTTTCCTTCTTCTATGCTCATCTTTTGCTGGATTCTTTTTCTAATTTGTGGCTGACGCATGCTACCTGGTCGCAAATCCAGGAAGCTTGGAGGAGGAGAAGCCAGCTACGGCTTAGAGATGATGTGGAGAAGCAAACAAGTAATTTATCTGTCATTTTGCTCCATTATTATGATTTTACATAGCTGCAAGAATCAGTTACTCTTATGAACTTTTTGGTTAGTGAGAATGACACAAATTTAGTTTTATTCATAACATAATGATTGTGAATATCTTTCTGTATTTATGCAGTCTGCACTCCAGGTGTGATGAATTGTTGATTCATGTGATATATCAGTGTTTATGTGCAGCAGTAGCAAGCTGTGTGGATGTGCTCATCTACGATGAATAGGGGATAGATAACACTTCGGCCAGTAATAGATCAACATACTAGCTAGCCCTGGAGAAGAACAGCCTGCAGCCATCAGCGGTTTCTGGGATTTTCATTAGTATGTGCAAAATTGTTTCTAGATTGCAGGCTCACTGAATCCACTCGTCAAAGGCGGCAAATAAGGTGCGTGCTGCTGGCTGCAACATAACGCAAAAATGTTTGCTGGGCAGTGTGGCCAAGCACAGCACCACCACGACACACTTTCATCCTTAACTAACATAGTCTCATGCAATAAATTCATAATATTCTACATCTTGGCTTGTGGAAACCTAAAACTAAGAAATGATGATCTACAAGAGAAAAAAAGGACTAAGAAGCAAGATCCTCACCACATATCGACCTCGCGGATGATGCCATACTTGCCCCAGGAGTTGGTCACTGCAGCCTTCTTCCCCAAATCCTTCTTCTCATCCTTCCTCTTCTTCTTCTTCTTATCCTTTTCCCTCTCCTTGTCCTTCCTCTTCCTCTTCTCCTTCTCCTTCCTCCTCCTCCTCCCCTCCTCTTCCCTCTCCTTCCTCTTACGCCGCCGCCTCCTTCGCCTCTCCTCCTCCGACTCCGACTCGCTCTCCGACTCCGCGCTGGAACCCGAGTGCGCCGACTCTGACTCTGACTCCGACTCCGACCCCGAGCTCTCGCTGCGGCTCCTCCGCCGCCGCCGCCGCCGCCGCTCCTTCTCCTTCCTCCGCCGCTTACGCCGCTCGCCCGAGTCCTCGTCAGAGCTCTCGCTCTCCTCCTCCTCGTCGCGCCTCTTTGACTTGCCATGGTGGCCCCGGTGTCGCCTCCCCTTCGACCGCCCCTCCTCCTCCGCGACTTCTAGGGATTTGCTGCGGCTGCGGCTGCGCGCCGCCGCCATCTCCACCTCCTCCTTGCCGGCACCATCTGCGGCCGAGCCGTTCTGGTCCTTGGCCATGCCTGCCGGCCCTAGGGTTTCGCCGTTCCGCGCCGCGGAGACGAACAATCGAGAGCGGGAGCGAGGTGGCGAACACGAGACGGATCGGAGTGGCGAGTGTGAGAACGAGATAGCCTGGTTTCCACCGGGCCCACTTGCCAGTGAACCGGTGTCGCGCTGACAGGTGGGCCATACTCCGCCTGTACACGTATTCCTCCTCGCGCCCCTGTGTCTGTCTCCCTCTCCTTCGACCAAACCTCCCACCTCGCCGCCCGATCCGACGCGCCGGCGACCCGCCGCCGCTCGCGAACGTCGCCGATCCGCGGCGCGGATCCCGCACGAGGTTTGCTCGCCTCATCATCTCGCGGGCGCAGGATTGCCACGCGTAGCCGGCTCTTGAATTTTAGCGCACGCGGATCTGGTGGGAGGAGCCCCGCGGGTGCTGCTGCCTCGGCGATGTCGAGGGTCCGGGACAGGACGGAGGACTTCAAGGAGTCCGTTCGCGTCGCCGCGCTCTCCCATGGCTACACGGAGGTGAGCTCATATGCCGCCTCGCACACCTGCGCCATCTCTCCTCTGCACTGGAACCTATCAGTTATCGCATACAGCAGTCTCATCATTTACGATCCATCGTGTTGATTTTCTTCTTTTCGCAGTCGCAATTGGCCGCGCTCATGTCGTCGTTCATCATCAGGAAGCCGTCGCCCAAATCGCCGTTTACAAATGCAGCAATCAAGACGGTAGAAATCTACTCTTTCTTTCGCTATTTTGTTTTGAGTGCAGCAGGAACCGAAAGCAGTAGCCGAAGCTTATGGTCTTGATAGATTGTGTGAGGGTCTCCTAGTCTAATTGCTGGGTTCTGTCGGTGTAGCTTGAGAGCATCAGGGAGCTCGAGAAGTTTATAGTGAAGCACAGGAGGGACTATGTGGACATGCATCGCACCACGGAGCAAGAGAGGGACAACATTGAGCATGAAGTAAGCTGCCACCCTGCTTTGTTGATTTACCCTTTCTCCTTGTTTGAGGATTGATGCATTTACTTTGAACTGGGCTACTTGCTAGATAATTCTTTAGCTTCAAACATGACATATTTGTTGCTAGTTGAAATTTGAGGTTTGGGTTTGTCATCCTGTCTTTGTTTTGCACCGTTATAGTTTTTTCCCAGTTCTTCCGGTGGAAATGTTGGGTTAAATTTGCTACAGAGCATAGGAAAGCATAATTATTTATCCTCTTTGTTGCACAACTGTGAATACATGAAGTTTGTTAGGTTGTGTATGATCTTTGTATACTGTATCGACTATTGAGTTGACAATATATTCATACAGGTAAGGACTGTGTATTCTTGTAAATTTAGGTAACCGCTAAGCTCGTTTCTCCATTTCTTACCTAGCTGATTACTGAACATATATTAGGTTGGTGTTTTTGTAAAAGCATGCAAGGAACAGATAGATATCCTAAAGAACAGGATCCTCGAAGATGAGAGGAATAGAAGAGCGAACACATGGCTTGGCACAAGAGATGAGACTTCCCGGTTGGACTTGATAGCTCACCAGCATGGTGTGGTATGATTATTATGCTTCCCACTGTTCAGTTACTGCCAGATATTTAAAGTGAAATACAGCATTGCTCTGATATGCTGTTTTTTAGTGCGTGCAACCACGTAGGTACTAGGTGCAATGTAGTAGTGAAGTCTTACTGCCATGGTTATGTCCATTCGATCATTCTTCAAACGATATTTCACTGTTTGTTGGATTAGTTTAGTAGGAGTATTTCAGAGATTATGATATCGCAAAGGTAGAAGACACAGTCTTTTTTTACTAGAATTGATAATTTTTCCTGTACACAAAAGCATATAGAAGAATGCTATTGCTCCCCTTTCTCTCTGTTTCAGTAAAGTATAGTCGCTAATTTTCTCTGTAAATTCAGAAGTTCCAGTCAGTCATTATACATGTGTTACTGAGCTAATATGTGTACATATTTCGGTGGATTATACTAAACAAGTCCTGTATATTATGCCTGATTAGTAGAAGGATATGTGTACCTTCTTCATTTGTTGATATCATTTAGTGGGATAAAACAAATGTATCATAACTTGATAGATTGTCTAGTGAAAGCAACTGACTATGAATGTTATTGAACTCTGCCTTCTAGTTCAGATATGTATCAAGAAAACTTCTCGTGGGAAAATACATCACTCCGTTCTTCTTTAATAGCATTTTCTCTATATCCAATTTCTATTACAATTAAGTAATATTTTCTGGACTATCCTCTTTGTTCTGTTAGATTTTCTTGTGCTCAGTTCCAATAAGACGTGTTTTGTTCTTAATTTTACCAGGTTTTGATTTTGAGCGAGCGTCTCCACTCAGTAACTGCACAATTTGATCGCCTTAGGTCCCTCCGCTTTCAAGAAGCTATTAATAGGGCGATGCCAAGAAAGAAGATTAAGAAGAGGCCAGAAATAAAACCTACTGAACCATCCAAGTCAAACCTAGTATTGAAATCTGATGTCTCGAAGGTTGAAGATCGGGAGGTATCAACTGCGCCCTTAAGAGTTCAAGAACAACTCTTGGACGATGAAACACGAGCTCTCCAGGTAATATTTGGATGGGCTATGACTAGGCAAAATTTGCCGTGGGACACCATTATTTTGTGTCAATTGCTCAGACGGATTGCAAAAACATCAATTTTCCCTGTACCATTAGGAAAAATGGTTTGCTAGAATACACTGCCATCATTAAAATTATATATCTTGAGCTAGGAAGAGAGGAAAATGTCATTTCCGTTTCTGGCTTGACCGAACCAAAGCTATTTCAGTTGATTAAAATAGTGTGTATTTGTGATATGTGTAGTGATATCAGCTGGTGAATTTTCTTAAAAGGAATGACATGTGTGTTGAATTTTTTTAAAATAGCTCCAGGTAGGTAGGACCGTAGGAGATACGCGTAGTGATATATGTGCGCTTGACTGCTTGTGATATGTGTGGTTATATCAGCTGGTGAAATTTATTTAAAAAATGAATTAAAATGTGAAATATATAGGTTAAACATGGCTAAATGGAGTACAAATAAAATAAACTAGTACCCAGAGAAAATGAGAAATAATGTCCTGAACCGAACGGCAAATTAGACCTTTCAAGTGTGTTCTATCTCCTGATGATACTGTGTTTTAGCAAACTGCCCGCTTTTGGTAACTGTACTGTCTGATGTTTGACACACAAAAAATGTTTTTCTCAGAGCCAGTATAAGTCAGGTTATTTACTTTCTATAAATTAAGTGTTATTAAGTCAGGTTATTTACTTTCCTGTAACTCTTGGCGCAGATGGAGTTAACCAATCTTCTTGATACTGTCCAAGAAACGGAGACAAAGATGATAGAGATGTCAGCACTTAATCATCTTATGTCAACACATGTTCTACAGCAAGCTCAACAGATTCAATATTTGTACGACCAGGTATGATATATTTGCAACAGTTTTATGCCAATAACTGGTTGTTTTGTGAGAGAAGAGACACTAGCGAAAGTGACAGTTTTGAAATTTGTGAATTCTGGAAAATCATGATAATAAAAAACTATTGAAAAAATCAGCTGTAGGTAAGGCATGGGATATGTCCATGCAAAATTTCAATAGGGCTGCTTGTGAGGTGCTCAAAATTTTAAAAACGCAGCATATTCATATGTCCATGTATAATTATAATAATAGCATTTGAGCGCACACCATTTTCTTATGTCCATGTATATGTTGTTTGATATCAACTGAACCTTCATCAGAATCCATCCAATAAGCATTTTCCTTCTTTTTATTGTCTTTTCTAGGAAACCTTTAATATCTTTACTTGATAATCTGCCAAAGAAAAAGGACACAAAAGTTCTCAGCTGTGCCTGCGTAAACTGTAAATAATCAGTGATAAGTCTTCAGTCACCGCTTACTTCTGCTCTTACGGTACATTGTATGCATTGACTCAGGCAGTGGAAGCAACGAACAACGTGGAGCGCGGGAACAAGGAGCTGTCGCAGGCGATCCAGCGGAACAGCAGCAGTAGAACCTTTCTCCTGCTTTTCTTCTTTGTTCTCACCTTCTCTGTTCTGTTTCTTGACTGGTACAAAAACTGAATTAGCTCATGTAAGAGTACTTCTTTTGACTGTGCAAATGGATCGAGCTATTGACGTCCCATCTCGTGATTTTAATTGTTTGTCATCCATATTTCAGCCATATTGCCATGTTGGTCACTGTTACTCTATGAAAATTCCGAGATTTTGCGACTGTTGCAAATATTATTGGCATCTACTAACTGTGGTACCGGCCTACCGCTACCGCTGCCCTTTAACTGGACAAAGCCACGCTTTGCTTGTACAGGGCAGAGAATTGCAGTTCGGCAAACACTCCATCAATCAAATACAATAAAGAAGCTAAGACACAACTAGTACACGACAATAATTCTGGAACGAAGGGCGTAATTTCTAAATATCTCAGCATACTTCTTTTTTCCTGACTGTGCAAATGGGCTTGAGGTCATTCTATTGCAATTCTAGTAACGATCTACCAGAAATGGGAACTTAAATCCAGTAACGATCTACCACCAAACCACCAGCCAATGCACACTGCCTAAAAAAGAAGAGAATAATGCCGATTCCGGTAAAAAGATGCACATTCGAGAGGGAAATTTGCATTACATGGTGGTGACAGATGCAGGCGAAACCAAACAGACCATACATGGTTCAGGTAATGGAGTTCATGACTGAGGCAAGACGAGAATGAAAATTGCATTTCACCTCCAAGTCTTCATATTACAAGCATGATTTAAGCCGCATGCTTATCGATAGAGACCATTAACAGCATCAACCATTCCTTACCCTCCCTTCATCACTATATAAGCAACACTCACTCATTGGTATCTCGCCTTCTTTTTCCTCGAGAAGCAGTATATCATGCCTTCCAATATATACACAAGCCGTATACCGCCCCTTCGGTTCAGAATGAGAGCCTCTAGTCTTCTTGCTTCAGAACAAGAGCAGACACAACACCACAAACACGAAGAGGAAGAACCAGATCTGGTGCAGGGACCTCTCCACCTCCATCTGCTGCCTCCTCAGCCGGGGTCCCACGGTGTGGTCCGCAACAGCGTAGGGGCTTGTGTAGTACATGCTCGGCGGCACCTGGCCTCGGAACGCCCACGGAAGCACTGCCTCCGCCATCCCTCCAAGCACACCTCCAGCCGTCGAGTGGATCAGGCCACGCCCCATTGGCGAAGGAGGGTAGACGAAGTCGAATTCGGTGGCACCAGGATGGTGGTGGTGCGCATGCCGCAGTGGCCGGAGCGGAGGACTGGGCTCCATGTTCTGGTGGTGCCGGTCATCGAAGCTGCTTTGTGTGTGCTGGTGCACAACATTCTCCCGGTGCACCGTCGGCCGTCGGGGAATGGCTGTGCCATCCATTGATTTTTTTGAGCTACCACCACGCCCATAGAGTGGCACAAGGCTGTCAGCAGATAGTGCGGCCTTGCACACGGGGCACTGCTGCCTTGCTGAAGTGGTGTTGTCGCTGGAAGCTGATACCACCGACGGCCGCAGCCACTCATAGATGCAAGGCCAGCAGTAGAGATGGCCACAGAGGGTAACAACTGGATCTGCGGCAAAGTCGAGGCAGATGTTGCAGTCAAAGGAGCCGCTTCCAGCGGTCGCAGTTGCAGGCATCTCCCCGCTGATGTTCTTCATCAGCTTGTTATCAGACAGTGAAGGTTGGTTGGTCATGGCAGCCATGCAAACCTGGTCCATTCCCCCACCTTCCATAGCAATCAGGATGCTATCTGTTGCAGACAGTTCTGGTTGAAGAACTCGCGGTACTGCAATCAAATAGATATAGAACGAGAGGTCAGCACACAGTAGGAATACATGTAACTGGAAAGGCAAAGTCAGAAAAAGTGGGACTAATCATGAAGCGTTTAAAATGTTGATAACGTGTGAACGCCTAACTGTATGTTTAAAGACTAGATAAACACCAAGAAAGAATAATTGGAAGGAACACAGCAAGCAGCACGTAGTGCTTAGTATATATCCTAAAATCCGAGAGAGGGGAAGGGCATATAGACACAGCTGCCTGCTAAACAACAAAAGGGGTTCAGATAACAGGCGGCATTAAGGCCCACGCCACATCATCCTGTCCTGAGATGTCTATCCACTAACATTAACAAGTGTGAAAAGTGGAGCGGATGTTAGGTAAAGTGGAGAGAATAACTATAGGCACTCCAACTGCCCTTTTCGCAAGCAATGGACTCCCCACGGAAGAACCCATCATCTTTCTCAGCAGCCTGAGTCAACACCTGTGGATGCTCTGATTTTTTTAGTAATTACTCCCTCCATATCAAAATATAAGACGTTTTTTATGCTAAACTAGCCTACAAAAACGTCTTATATTTTGGTACAGAGGTAGTAGTACTCTAGGGACTACAAATGCTGCATTCTGTCTTTATCCTCTTTGTTATTCTTAACCCTAAGCTACTTTACGGTGTGCTGAGTACTGACATGTTATCCAATCATATCTACCTGGGAAACTTGAATCACAAGGATATGAAACCACTAGCTTATGCCCACCGTGTAACGCCGCAGTATTTGACCGCCCCATGTTCAAGGGGAGAGCCATGATCAGTAGCTTGGAGTTACCTCGGGAAGAAAGGCATGGAACACAGTTTGCATTCTAGTATAATGCATAGCCGCAGTTTGCATATAGTTTGACTAAGACAACGCACGCAGGTCCTGACTGGAAGATTAAAGCTGATCCCAGCTACCGTCATTGAATATTCAGCGCTCTTAGCCATGGAAGACCAAACGAGCCGATTTGACTAAACCAAAGGAGAGCGGGTGGGGCTGAGATGCCCGGTCCCAATCTTCGGCATAAGCTTCCATGGCACGTCGATATTTCTGTGTGGTTGTGGGGTTCCTCTCGCGATTGATCATTGAAAAACAACAGGTGGGGATAGTGATGTGGACCGCAACAACGACGGATTAGCTAAAGGGCTTGGCATATTCCATGAGGACAAGTAGACCAAAAGGATCATCATTTAACATATCTAGTGACCACAAAAAAGAATATTAACCAAGAGATAATGGCGCCTACTGTATTAGGATCGGGAAACAGGGGATTAATTGCTCAACAGCGTCAGTGGAAACGTCTCAACCACTATATGGCCCCATGTGTGCTCCTACTACCAGTACTACTATAATTTACTTATATTCATATACAGGTGGACTTCAGTAATCAGTTCCTAATTTCAACACGCACTTTTCTAATTTAAACACGCATCCTTAATTACAATCAAGCCCGGCATATATCAAACTCAGAGCACAACGTTTTCCTACACCGAGGCTCGGTTTGTGGAGCTCTCCCGAGGGTCTATATACTACAGTAAGAACAGATGCTGGCCAACAACTGAAACTGATGTGATCGTTAAGAAACAAAAAGTAATATAGGCACACAGATCTGACACGTTTAATTGCACTGTCCACCACCACAGCTATTATGCACGCTATGAATTGATGTCGCATATAATGCAATATCGTAGTACTACAACCAAACACAGTTTGACAATTCAATGGGCATTGGGGATTGCACTGAACATACTCTACCGACAGGATTTCTTTTTCCCCACTCCAAGTACCACCGTTTGCAATCTCAATGCAAGAGAACGGAGTTTGCCCCAAAAATATCTAACTTTGTGTAGGCAAAGCAACAGAGCATGGAGGAGCAGACATAATGTCCCCGGCATCAATAGGAGGAAAACGAGTCTGGCATCCCTGAATTCGTAAACACGGCGACAAGGTCGGACGGATTGCGACCCCCTGATTTCACAGAGGAAATGAATGAGACGCCTCCTTTCCTAGACGAAGGAGGCATCACAACACCGAATTTGACCAATAAGAGGGGGGGAAACAGAGAGCTACCGTATGCTCTTCCTGGAGAAGCACCCCCGGCAGCTGGTGCCAAGGGCGGCGGCGGCGGCGGCAGCAGCAAAGCTAGACGCACACGCACGAGCCACGTAACCAACTCAGCCCAATTGCAACATCCGAAAATCGGCCACGAGAAACAATCCCACGGCGCGCGACGGCGCTGGAGCCGGCCGGAGAACGCAATCTACGCCCCCAAGAAACATAAACAAGAACAGAAACAGGACGGGTTTGTTTCAACCGACCTGTGAAGAAATCCAATCCGCACGCGCGCCGCCGCCCTGGGTCGCTGGCCTCCGAGAACCGAGCGAGGGGGGGGGGGGGGGGGGGGCGAGAGACGATCCGGGGAGATTGCGTGCGCCGCGTCGCGCCGGCCTGCGGGGGGCGGAGGAAGAAGATGGATAGAAGGAGGAGAAGGTGGGATGAGATTAGGTGTCGACGTCACTTGCGGAGGGGGCTAAGAGAAAATTATATAGGGGCGGAGACCGTCGGAGGTCGGGAGGCGTTGACCGTCCGATCGTGGGCGGACGGCCGCGATCGGGTCGCGGGGGCGCGGAACGACGCGCGCCGTCGGTCGCGTCGATCGGACGGTGAAGAGGGTTTTCCACGTTGCTTTCGGTGGGAAGCTTCCGGCTGTTTTTTAATGCGGCGAGGACGGCGGCATCGGTGTGCGAGCGAGCAACGGCGAAGGATATGGTTTCCAGATCCCGCGAGCTTGTTTCACAAGCTCGGTTCAAAAAACGAAGTGACAAGCTAGCCCAAATACCACAAAAGCGACTCACTAAATTCGTTCAAGTTAGTTCGGATGTTCGAAATCCCACGAACCGACACAAAATCGAGGGAAAGGTCTCTCGCAATTCTGGTGCACGCAAAAACCTCATCCGCGATGTGTATTCACGCCCCCGGAGATTGACGTCGCTATCGTACCACCCCGAATCCGGATTCAGCCGCCGACCAGGTACCCTCCACCATTGCGACGCGTCCACGACCGACATCACGACGGTCAGTGTTCGACCAAATGACATAGTCTTTTTTTTTGTCCTCGTCATTTACTTTGAAGCAAGCATGTTGGATCTGGATGAGGAGTACTTCTAGGCCGAGTTCATGGATTTGTCTTTGTTGAATGATGACGAGATGACGAAGAAACGACAATGATGAGCATGATTCTTGAAGAAACAAAGCATGCGTCACAGGCTCACGACATGTTTTTAAATTCAAGGGTTCAACAACGGGACATCGAGTGTTGTAATAGAACAGGGTACAGGAACATATGAATATGTACGACTACAACTTTGTCTCTGATGCGCTATTCGACCCTTATTTTCAACACCTTTTGGATGAGGCGGCATTTGTTCAAACACATCTACCATGCGAGAGCCTATGATTGCTTCAAACTAAAGAAAAATGTTGTTGGCTGCATTGGGTTCTCTGGGTACTAGAAGTGCATGTATGCTTTGAGGATACTTGCCTATGGCACAGCCGCAGACCTATGGGATGAGTACCTCCAAATGTCCGAGAACACATGCCTAGAGGACATGGTTAGATTTGCACTATGGCGGCGTACAAGGTGTTTGTATCGAAGTACTTGAGAGAACCAACTGTCGAAAACACAACAAGCCTCGTGGCCTTGGAGAATCAAGAGGGTTGCCAAGTATGCTCACACCTCTCGATTGCATGTACTATAAATGAAAGAACTGGCATATGCTCAATAAGGACGACAATACCAAAGCCATTGCAGCAAGTCCATCATTATTCTTAACGCAGTTGCATCACACGATCTTTGGATTTGGCACTCTTTGTTTGGCATATTCAGGGTCTCACAGTGACATCAACGTGTTGCCGCGGTTTTCGTTGTTTGCAAGGTTGTGTGCGTACGAAGATCCTTCACGCAACTTATCCCATTATTGGATATGAGTACGACATGGGATATATCTTTGTGATGGTCTCTATCCTCTGTGGGCAACCTTGGTCAAGACCATTTACAATCCAATTGATAACAAAAATGTTACTTCGCTACACAACAAGAATGTGCTAAAAAGATGTGGAGAGGGCATTTGAAGTACTATAAGTTTGTTTTGCAATTGTTCGTGGACCTGCTAAGCAATGAGAACCAGGGACATTATGGGAGGCGATGACAACTTGTGTGAGCATGCACGACATGATTATGGAGGATGGGTGTGAGGGAATTCACCATGATTTTGAATTTTAAGATATGGGTGATCATATCCAGATTTCAGAGCAAAATTCGGCGACGTTTGAGGATTTAATCCAAATGCATCACCAAATTCACGGCCAAGCAACGCATACACAACTTCAAAATGATCTAATTGGACACGTGTGGATATTTCATATGAACAATTAGAACATGTGTCTGAATAAATTGAACTCAAATTTGAACTATTTTATTCCATAATTTTATGTTTGGATTGTAATGTTTTTGTTTGAATTATTTTTGCAATGGAATTTATATGGATGAATTGTGCTATTTACATTTGATTATTTTCAGTACTCGGAGTACATGGAAAACGAGGGGGCTGGCACTTGGTAACTCCGGTTGGATGGCCTCCACCCCGCTGGTTGTCCACGGATATTTGGTGATGTCTAATGGGTGATCCGCCTTAGAGTTGCCTTAAGAGCATCTTTAACATATTCCGTCCCCCAATAAAAATAAGATAGTGGGGAAGTAGAGGGAAGAAAAACAGTTCCAACAGACCACTAATTCACGGCAAAAATTGGGACTCGTATAAAATAGGCCAACTTACCCCTCCCAATATGAGCCCAAACGGTACCACGTCAACGTGTTGTCGCCAATGCCCATCGTCGCCCGCACACCCGCCACCACCACTGTCGACCATCGCCGGAGAGAGATAATGATAAATAGAAAAAAAATGACTATTGGGATATAAGAAACACCACACGTGCAAGACTTCTCTAAATTATTGGGACCCCCCAACCACTTATTGAGGGGGCGAGTTGCTCATTGTCGTCATCGTGAAAATATAATCACGATGTGACACCTATTCTCGCCACACACCACGCTACCCGAATCTCATGTGTTGTCACATTCGTTGCTATTGGTGTCAAGTCTGACAAGAGAAAGTTGCAAACCATTTTCTGAATGATGCATTTCTCAGGTTAAAGCATTTGAGTTTGCAAGAAATTTCTATCGCGAGCAAAAAGTTTGATCTTATTTAAAAGTCCGAATTCAAACCTTTTGTGATCGAGATGTGGCTTTTTTTAAGAGCATCGAGATGTGGTCTTATTGGATACAAGAGCTGAGTTGCCTAAGAGGCATTCGATTTAGGTGAACCAAACAAATAAAATTAAATTATTTGTCTATGTTTCAACCTATTGAGATTTTCTTAAGTAGCAGTCCATTAAAAAAATGCAATTTAGTTTAGTGAAAAGTGCAACTTGCACTTTTTGAGTTGCACATTCCTTAATAGATGTGACTTATGAAAATATCAATCGAATAAGATGTAGCAAAATACGTATGAACTTACACTGTTAACTGTGATAAGATATCACAAACGAAATACGGACAATTTGACTATGTGTATGGAGATGATATCGGTAGTTTGCTCGTCTTGCTTTGTAACTTATGATATGGCATGGGTTCTTGCAGAACCAGAAGCAGAGGATAGAGGTGGATGTCATGAAAGAAGAAACTGTATAAAGATATCTGGTATCATGGAGAGCAGCAATTCGGTGTGTAGGCTCATCTCTACATGCGATGAAGAAACAATTCAAGACAAATACTAGCAAAAGTATTATTTTTATGTGTTCTTGTATATATTAACATGATTAATACAATTTTCCGTAGAACTATTGTTCTACCGTCTCGATTTCAAAAAAATACTAGAAAAATACATAAAATGCCAAAAAAATGCATGGTAGATAATTTGTTGCGTGTGATGCGCTCCAAATTTCAGATCATTTGGGCATCTAAGTAGCTCTTGGTAAAAAAGACAAATTCGGGGTCTGTAAAAAAGTTCATTGTTCATGTATTCTTCGGATCCAATTTGTCTTTTTTGCTGAGAACTACTCGTATGTCTAAATGATCTAAAATTTGGAGCGCACTTGCAAAAAAAGTTGGATTTTTCTGAATTTGTCTTATATATTTTTTTAAAAAATATTGACCGGGTGCAGATGAGGCTGGGCTCATAAATGGATATTCGGGTATCGTGTGACATTATACCATAGGATCAACGCATCAGAATGGCAACCGCCGCCGATGAAAAGACGCATAGATCGAAAGGATCTAATCTGAAGACACACAAACGTAAACGAACGAAGACCGGATCCGAGTAGATCCACCAAAGACAAGCACCGACCGAATCCCGCGAGATCTGTCGGAGACACACCTCCACATGCCTTCCGACGATGCTAAATGCATCACCGGGATGGGGGCTAGGCGGGGAGGACGTTATTCCATCTTTCGGGAGTCGCTTTCATCCCGCCTTCCTGAGTCGGGCATGAACCCTAATAAAACTCATAAAAACATCTAAAACAAAGTCCTCCCACCGGTAAAGACCGGGATCCACCATGCCTCCAGGGCCCTAGGGCCACCGGAGACGAAGCAGACCGGTGACGGCGCGGGCGAAAGTCAGACGACCTAGGTTGTTTTTGGAGAGACGACGACGGCTGGACACTTGCGTCGCTAGGATCCATAATTTTGTTTGTGGCAGATACTGAAAGCACAACATGCTCCCTTGGTGGTTTTGATAATTCATGACAACATACATTGTCTCTTGGACTAATACTTTTACCTAGTGTATTTCAGATAAAGTCCACAGAGAGGGTTGGCAAAAGGACTATGGAGATTGTGGAAATACCCCCAAGATGCAAGGAAACGGATTGGCAAAGCTTCAAGCAAGAGGACTCTACATTTTACTTTGTGAGAAATCACTTTGAGTCCATAGGAAAGCCAATACTATTAAAAGGGGGTAAGGTACTGTTGGTGAACAAAATGCTCATACGTGCACAAGTGATAGTCACCAAAAACACCCACAAGCTCTTCCACAAAAGTCTGTCCAAAGCCAAATATCCAAAATCGGTGCAACCAACACTTTCCACTCGGTGCCACCGATTTCCAAACTCAGATAGACCCATGCCAAACCCTAGCACATCGGTGCAACCGATTCCACTTCGGTGCCACCGAGTTTAGGTTGCCAACTTTCTGTTACCTCGATTCATAAAATCGGTACCACCGAGTTTTCTGGATCGGCGTCACCGAGTTGAGCAATCTGACCGTTGGTCGCCTAATCGGTACCACCGAGAATTATATATCGGTCTCACCGAGATTCAAAAGTTGTCACCTTTTGATCACTTCGGTACCACCGAGATTCACACATCGGTGTCACCGAGTTGGTCACTTTAGGTGTAACGGTTGGATTTTTGGAGATGCCTATATATACCCCTTCACCACCACCCACTCGAAAGAGAAGCACTCAGAACTATTCCATACTTGCCCCAACCTATTTTCTGGGAGAGAGCCACCTACTCATGTGTTGAGATCATGCCATTCCATTCCAACCATATGAATCTTGATATCTAGCCTCCCCAAGTTGCTTTCCACCAAATCAATCTCTTCCACCATAGCCAAATCTGTGAGAGAGTGATTGTGTGTTGAGGAGTCTATCATCTTGAAGCACAAGAGCAAGGAGTTCATCGACACTGCCGAGCCTATTACCTTTTGGAGGGTGGTGCCTCCTAGATTGGTTAGGTGTCGCTTGGGAGCCTCCTACTTCGTGTTGTGGAGTTGAACCAAGAAGTTTGTAAGGGCAAGGAGATCGCCTACTTCATGAAGATCTACCCATAGTGAGGCTAGTCCTTCGTGGACGGAAGCCGTTATGGAATAGTCAAGGTTGCTACTTCGTGGACCCTTATGGGTGGAGCCCTCCGTGGACTCTCGCGACCGTTACCCTCCGTGGGTTGAAGACTCCATAAACGTGGACGTACGATAGCACCACCTATCGGAACCACGGGAAAAATCTTCGTGTCCCTCATGCGTTTGATCTTCCTATCTCAACTCTTTACTTCATGTGCAATGTCTTTACTTTTCGCTGCCATACTTGTTGACATGCATGTGTAGGGTGTGCTAGACTTGCTATAATTGCTAAAATCTGCCAACCAATTAACTTGGGAAAAGGTTAGGTTTTAAATTCCTGTTAGTAGTCTATTCACCCCCCCCCCTCTAGACTCTCTTCTAGTGATCCTACAGATACCCGCCTTTTTCCCTCTGATTTCCAAGTCAAGAAACTTGGAAAAGAAAGAAATCGCGTGTGCCAACATATTAGCTCGGCATGGTCTATAGGATGAGCTGTGGCTTGATGGTTGGGGTTAATATGGGTGTCTCATGCAGGGTATTTTTTTTCCTTACAAGTACCTCACACGTCTACGTGCCACAAAGATAATGATTTTTTAAAACATCGATAACTTTATTAATTAGAAACAATGGTGACATCGTCTATAAGAAGGGGTACAATATTTCCCATAGGTTCCTCAAACCAATCCCTTGTCACCATACTTTTCACTAATCTAGCAATGTCGTGAGCTACTTTATTTGCTTCTCTATTACAATGCTCAAACCTACACTACTGGAATCAGGACATTTGCCGTCTGCTGGCAGACGGCAAAGAAGGCCTTTGCCATCAGCTTCCCGAAAACAGACGGCAAAGGCATGGCAGACGACAAAGGGTCTTTTTGCCGTCAGCCAGGTCTTTACCGTCGGCTAGCAGACGGCAAAGATGGGGCAGGCAGACGGCAACGGTCACGGGCGGGCCCCACCGCACCGTGGGTTTGGAGGACAGCCTCGTTGCCGTCGGGTACATCTTTGCCGTCCGCTAGCGGACGGCAAAGAGGACTCCCCCCTAACGGTCACGGCGGGGCCCCACCCCGCGCACCCCCCTCTTTGCCGTCTGCTAGCAGACGGCAAAGAGGACGCCCCTATAACGGCCGGATCCCTCCTCCACCCCCTCACTCTCCCGAATCTCAATCTTTCCCGCCCCGCGCGCCCCTCCCTACGCCGCCAGCCCCCCACCACCGGCCCCCTCCCTGTGCGCCGGCCCCCACCACCGCGCCGCCACCCTCCCTACGTCGCCCCCCACCACCGCGCCGGCCCCCACCACCGCTCCGCCACCCTCCCTGCGCCGCCCCCACCACCGCGCCGCCACCCACCCCGCGCCACCCCCATCACCTCGGTGGCTCCCCCGCTCCGCCCCCCTCCCCGAGCCGCCCCTCCCCTCGCCGGCCCCCTCCCTGCGCCGCCCCCACCACCACGCCGCCGCCCTCCGTGCGCCGCCCCCACCACCGCAACGAGCCCCTCCCTGCGCCGCCCCAATCCCCTCGGCGGCGCCCCCACGCCGCCCCCCTCCCCGAGCCGCCCCCTCCCCGAGCCGGCTCCCGAAGCCGCCCCCTCCCGGCGGCCCCCCTCCCCGCGGATCCCCCCTCCCCCCGCCGCCCCGGCCGCCCCCACCCAACTCCGGTGAGTGCCCGGCCACCGCCCCCCTCACATTTTTTTCCCTATTTTTTTAGTTAGTTAGTTAGTTAGTTAGTTAAATTAGATAGTTAGTTTATTTTCTGTTTTATTTTCTGTTAAATTAGATAGTTAGTTTATTAGGTAGGAAAAACTTAGATAGAAAAGGAAAAACTTAGAAGAAAAAAAAACTAGAAGAAAAAAAAGAAGAAGAAGAAGAAAGAGGAGATGAGGAGAAGGAGAATAGGAAAAAGGAAAAGAAGAAGAAAAAGAAGAGAAGAAGAAGAAGAAGAAAGAGGAGAGGAGGAGAAGGAGAAGAGGAAAAAGGAAAAGAAGAAGAAAAGGAAGAGAAGAAGAGAAGAAGAAGAAAACGACACCCGACACGACGCCCCGCCAAGAACCGCGACACCCCGACACGACACCCCGACACCCAGACACGACGCCCATACACGACGCCCCGACACCCCGACACCCAGACACGACACGACAACCCGACACCCAGACATGACACCCCGGCACGACACTCCGAGCAATTGTTAATACGCCGCCCCCGACGTCACTGACCCCCCGACACCTCTTCGGCCTCTTGTTGACCGAAGAGGTGCTCTTCGGCCTTCCAGAGGCCGACGGGGTCATAGTTTTGTAAATTATGAGTTAGGTCATATATATATTCTAATTTTGTTATGAAAAACATCATATTTGTGTTGATCGGGTGGATTTCAATGTGCAGTTGTTTCGTCGCTGCGAGGGTCTGCTGTTCGACGACCTCCCCGTGCGTTTGACGAGCTTCCCAATGCGTTCGTGGGTGAGCACAAATGACATCTCCCCCGGCCCCCTTAATTTGCTCGGTTCCGGTCTTCGTGCCGATGAAACTTGCTAGCTATAGGTGTCTTCAATCATCAGTATGCGTGACCAGTATGCGTCTCCCGTTCGAAAGGGCGGCATCTATAAATATGCATGTCTTTGCATATTTATAACCGCCATCCTTTCGAATTGTCCAACGTTATCCATGGACAGCCCGAGTATGTGTAGATTGGGTTCGTTTTCCCTTATGCTCTGCTCCGGATCCGATGCGGAATTTCGTCAGTGCCTCCCTGTTGTTCTCCGGGTACACATCCTCTCTGCTTATTGCCGAGACGTGTATCAGGAGAACAGCGGGGAGGTGCTGCCAAAATTCTGCGTCGGATCCGGAGCAGAGCATGGGAAAACGAACCCAATCTACACATACTCGGGTGGGATTAGGACCTATCTCTACCTATTAGCGTGTAGGTTGCATGGACGTAATAAAACTGACAAACTTGATTAACGGATGAATATAGATGATGAATTATATATATATTTATTGTGTGTTTAGTAGGTAGGCAAGATGAGTGATCGTGCTTGGATGTACACCGGTCACCCTAGTCAAAAAGAAATGACCATTGAATGGTTAACAAAAACCAAGGGGTTTCTGAGCGCCGCATTTGCAAATGGCCAGGAAATAACCTGGTGCCCCTGTGTCCGGTGCGACAACCATAAAAAGTGGACACGGGATGAAATGGGTAAACACTTGCAGAAGTGGGGTTTTACGACTGATTATACGGTGTGGAGATTTCATGGTGAGTCTGCCCAACGTGCCAGAGCTGAGGTGGTTCGTCGTCGCACCGACGAGCATGGTACCGGGATCGAAGACATGGTGCGAGACTTTGATGATGCTCGGGATTCGGACGATGAGATGGAGGAATCTGCAAAGGCCTTCTATGAAATGTTGGAGTCTTCAAAACGTCCTCTCCACGAGCACACTGAGCTTTGTCAGCTGGATGCCATCGCGCAAGTAATGGCTCTAAAGGCTCAGTTCAACCTGGGCGGAGAATGCTACGACGCGATGATGACGATATTTGGACGCTTTCTACCCAAAGGCCATGTATTGCCAGCAAACTTGTACCAGTCGGACAAAATCCTACGTGCACTTAAGATGCCCTATGAGAAGATAGATGCCTGTGAGAATGGATGTGCCTTATTTAGGCTTGAGTATGCGGGCTTCAACTATTGTCCCATTTTCAAGTCTTCCAGGTATGTTGTGGTAGACGACGGTATGGGTGAGAAGAGTCAGACCAAAATCCCAGTTAATGTTCTTCGGTATATGCCAATCATACCAAGACTTCAATGTTCTTCGAGAATGGATGTGCCTTATTTAGGCTTGAGTGTGCGGATAAGATGGGTTGTTGGGAGGCGTTGGTGAATGAATGGTGCTCTGACCAATGGCGAGTCGTCCATGACGATGCCAAGGCACGGCGTGCCCAAATGGAAGGTGTGCCACACCATCAAGGCAGCGCCAACATTTATCAGTTCGGGCGGAACTGGGTATGTGGTTTGCTTCATGATTCCTGCAATTCATTCTTGTAGTGCTAGGTTTACCCATTATTAATACTTTGTTCCTCTCTTGTAGGCTCATCACAATAAGATGGAGGTGCCAGCGGTGTACGACCTCTATGCCATGGCCCATACTGCCTCATACAAGAAGGTCAAGGCATTCTCTGAGTCTGACCTCGATGATCCCGAGAACTTCAGCAATATCTCCTCCCACCACAAGCTCGTGAGGTACAGAGATGTGGGGAAGGCGGTGAATGGGGAGGACTTCAACCCGAGCCAGCATCCACTTGATCCAGACCTGGTGATGATAGCTGGCCACGGGAGGCCCCATGGCTCGATAGCCATTGGAGATGGACATATACGGTCTTCGAGCACTCTTCGGTAGATCAAGGCGCGCCAAACGAGCTCCTGTCCTGAGATGCCGCCTCGTCCACGGCCAGTCCAGCTCGCCATCGAGGTTAGTCATACGGACTCAGATAGGTTTCCTCCATTACATTGTGTGTGCGAACAAAGATGATTACAATGCTAATGAGGAGTTGTGTTGCAGGCTGCTCTGCAGAAAGAGAGAGAGACAACCCAGGCGCTTCTGGCGGAACAGGCCCGGCAGGCGGCAGAGGAGAAGAGGGATCTGGAGGAGAGGATGGCTAGGTTGTTGGAGGAGGAGAGGGCACGAAACGATGCGTCTAACCGGGCCATGTACGAGCTCATCGTGGTAAGTTTCTTCTTCATATTAGCCAAATCATGCACTACATGTTCTTTTCATTAATAACCAATATGATTGACTTGGCAAAACCAAATGTGCAGACTTTGTGCGAGAAGAACGGCCAGACCCCTCCGCCGATGCCAGTCATTACCACGGCTGGAACGGTGAGTTCGATTTCAATGTTCATTAGTTACTAGTCTTAACATTTTAGCGTCATCATGCTAACGCAAATGATCTTTGGTACAGCATAACTCCCGAGCCGCATCGCACGACCCGAGCAACCCCAGTGCTTCACCTCCGTGATGACGAGGACGGTAAGCCCTAATATGCCACTTACTTGGCTCATTTTCTCAAACAAATACAAACATAGCACTTAGACAAACTTAGCACTTAGACAAATGTCATATTTTACCTAAGTTAGCTTTGTTTCCTATAAAATGACATAGTAAGCTTACTTACCTCCAAAATGACATATTGTACCTAAGTTAGCTCTAAAATGACCTATACTTAGCATTGTTTCCTCCACACTGACATAATAAGCTTAGTTAACTCAAAAATGACATAATAGACTTGGTAACCTCATAGATGCCATAGACTTAGCTTATTTTCTTGCAAAATGACACAATAAGCTTAGTTAGGTAAATAATGTGATAATTACCTAGGTTAGCTCTAAAATGACACAAATAAGCAATAAGAAGAAGAAAAACAAGAGGAGACAGAGAAAGAATCTTGCCACACTTTGGCTTGCCACACTTTGGCTTTAGGTGCTCAAATAGTTAGCCACAATTTGGCTTGCCGCAATTTTACCACACTTTGGCTTGCCACAATTTTACCACACTTGCCTTACTTGAGGTGCTCAAATAGTTACCACACTTTGGCTTGCCTATAAGGGAATCTTGCCACACTTTTTCTATCTATGACATGTGGGTCTTACTGCTAATAAAAAAAATTCTTGTCTTAGTTGTGGCAAGAACCAAACACGCACCTAACATGGTCAAACTTTCCTAAGTTGAGTTGTGGCAAAGTGTGGCTAGTTGTGTCTTGAAACCAAACAGCCCCTTCATCTTCTTCTAATTCTAGTATTATTTTTCTAACTTTCTTATTTCCAATTTTGCAGATTTGAGACGAGTTCACGGCAGCTTACTTTGATGTAGTGCTAGGTTTACTTTCTGTTTTCATGTATTGAGTCATTTGTATTGATGAGACTATATGTATGTATGGATGAACCTATTGTAATATGGCGAACAATGTGGCATTTGATACTTTTAATTTGGTATAATTGTTGGTTGATCATATATGGCTGTTGCACATTGTTTCTGTGAATTATTTATGTATATATCATATATTGTTTGTTTGAAAATTGTTGAATGTAACAAAAACAAAAAAAGAGGCAATACAGCCTCTTTGCCGTCTGCCCCGGACGGCAAAGGCAGCTATGCCGACGGCCGCCGTCGGCAAAGCTGCCACGTGGCGGCCGCCTGTGAAAACTGGGAAGACAAGGCTGGCCCATTTTGTCGTCCGGGGCCAAAGGAGGAGAAGTCTTATTAGTTCTCAGATCAGCCAAAGGGTGGGAGATATTCTTTATTCAAGGATCCCTAACTCAAAGGAGGAGAAGTCTTATCAGTTCTCAGATCAGCCAAAGGGAGAGAAATCACTTTCAATGATTCCCACAATTTTCACTTCTATGAACCCTACGTTCTATGACCCTTGTTCTCAAGGATCCCTTCTTAATCAATGATCCCTGTATCAAACCCTGTGTATGACCTTTTTGGCAATTAATGCCAAAGGGGGAGAAATACCAAAGCTTCAAAGCTAAAGGGGGAGAGATACATGCTTATGCAAAGGGGGAGATATAATCAAGGAGGAGAGGAGAATATCAAAGCTTATATTTATATGAAAAGGGGAGAATACTAAAGTAGGGGAGAAAATATGTTTATTTCATTTGACTACTCATGTTAGAATTTTCTCACCCTATCCAATCCCAATATCTACATGCTAAGATTCAGGGGGAGAGGAAAATCTACTACTTTCATATCTAAGGGGAGAAAGCTCTAAATGATCTTGGAGACATATCAATCTTAAGGATTACTATCTTCTATATGTTCTCTATATCTTGGTACTTTTGAGTTCTATTGCCTTTTTGATTGGTAGAATACTTTTGTGTTTCCTAACATTGTTTTCTCAAGTGTGTTTCTACTACAAGAATGCTCAAGAACTCAAGGTAAGTATATGCATCATATCTTTGATCAAGATGATCTCTTGCTTCTTGCACATATTGTTTGCAAGAGTGAAGTCTTGAACAAAGATACATCTCATTCATATATGTTTGATGCATATAGCCCAGATACACATAACTTATTATATCCCTTCTACTAGATGTGTGTCCATGCATTCCAAAGCAACTATCCTTTAAAGGAATTTCACCCATTGAGGGGGAGCAAATCTAAGTCATGTGTCTCTCAAAGTCTTCATTATATCCATGCATATCTTTATTTGAAGCTTTGATTGTATGTTGTCATCAATTACCAAAAAGGGGGAGATTGAAAGCACAGCATGCTCCCTTGGTGGTTTTGATAATTCATGACAACATACATTGTCTCTTGGACTAATACTTTTACCTAGTGTATTTCAGATAAAGTCCACAGAGAGGGTTGGCAAAAGGACTATGGAGATTGTGGAAATACCCCAAGATGCAAGGAAACGGATTGGCAAAGCTTCAAGCAAGAGGACTCTACATTTTACTTTGTGAGAAATCACTTTGAGTCCATAGGAAAGCCAATACTATTAAAAGGGGGTAAGGTACTGTTGGTGAACAAAATGCTCATACGTGCACAAGTGATAGTCACCAAAAACACCCAGAAGCTCTCCACAAAAGTCTGTCCAAAGCCAAATATCCAAAATCGGTGCAACCAACACTTTCCACTCGGTGCCACCGATTTCCAAACTCAGATAGACCCATGCCAAACCCTAGCACATCGGTGCAACCGATTCCACTTCGGTGCCACCGAGTTTAGGTTGCCAACTTTCTGTTACCTCGATTCATAAAATCGGTACCACCGAGTTTTCTGGATCGGCGTCACCGAGTTGAGAAATCTAACCGTTGGTCACCTAATCGGTACCACCGAGAATTATATATCGGTCTCACCGAGATTCAAAAGTTGTCACCTTTTGATCACTTCGGTACCACCGAGATTCACACATCGGTGTCACCGAGTTGGTCACTTTAGGTGTAACGGTTGGATTTTTGGAGATGCCTATATATACCCCTTCACCACCACCCACTCGAAAGAGAAGCACTCAGAACTATTCCATACTTGCCCCAACCTAGTTTCTGGGAGAGAGCCACCTACTCATGTGTTGAGATCATGCCATTCCATTCCAACCATATGAATCTTGATATCTAGCCTCCCCAAGTTGCTTTCCACCAAATCAATCTCTTCCACCATAGCCAAATCTGTGAGAGAGTGATTGTGTGTTGAGGAGTCTATCATCTTGAAGCACAAGAGCAAGGAGTTCATCGACATTGCCGAGCCTATTACCTTTTGGAGGGTGGTGCCTCCTAGATTGGTTAGGTGTCGCTTGGGAGCCTCCTACTTCGTGTTGTGGAGTTGAACCAAGAAGTTTGTAAGGGCAAGGAGATCGCCTACTTCGTGAAGATCTACCCATAGTGAGGCTAGTCCTTCGTGGACGGAAGCCGTTATGGAATAGTCAATGTTGCTACTTCGTGGACCCTAATGGGTGGAGCCCTCCGTGGACTCTCGCGACCGTTACCCTCCGTGGGTTGAAGACTCCATAAACGTGGACGTACGATAGCACCACCTATCGGAACCACGGGAAAAATCTTCGTGTCCCTCATGCGTTTGATCTTCCTATCTCAACTCTTTACTTCATGTGCAATGTCTTTACTTTTCGCTGCCATACTTGTTGACATGCATGTGTAGGGTGTGCTAGACTTGCTATAATTGCTAAAATCTGCCAACCAATTAACTTGGGAAAATGTTAGGTTTTAAATTCCTGTTAGTAGTCTATTCACCCCCCCCTCTAGACTCTCTTCTAGTGATCCTACAAGTGGTATCAGAGCTTTGGTCTCCATTGCTTCGGTTTAATCACCGTGGATGAAGATGAATGTGTCTAGTATAGGGAGTTTGAGTTGTAGAGTGCCTATTCTTGATGGAGAGTACTATAGTCAATGGAAAACTTTGATGCTTGAGCTTCTTAATGAATTTCAATTAAGCAAGTATGTTAAGAACCCCTATATACCTCCCATTGATCCTTTACATCCCACACACGAAGAGGAAATTGATATGCTATGCAATCTTAGAATTGTTAATCTTATCGTTAGAGGATTGCCTAGAAATGTGCTTAATCAAATGAAAAACTTTGAATGTGCTTATACTTTGTGGAATGACTTGGAGAAACGATATCCAAGTTATTCATTGAGTAATCTTGATGAAATTCTTCATAAAACTATTGCCTTTCACAAAATGATGCCTAGTGATCCCAAGTTTCATGACTATCTATTTGAGCTTAGACACCTCATGTGTGCTAAAGGAGATGTCATAACTATCAACAACATCATTGTAGAAGCCATTCGCATTCATAATCTTGAACATTGTCATGATCACAACCCTAACGAATTTCTTGTTGCTTGCGACGAGGATTTCCCACTTGATGATGACAATGTGGAACATGGCTACTATGAGGAAGATGAGCTGTTCGACATCGAGTATGAGAAGATCATGAAGAATCTAAGTCTTATGGCAAACTTCAAGGATTACATGTCCGGAGGAAAAGAGTGGATTCTCGATAGCGGATGCACCGATCATATGACCGGAGATAGAGACATGTTTGAAGAGATCACACCAAACCATGGACCGCGGAGGTACGTAACGTTTGGAGACAACTCCAAGGGTAAGGTACTTTCTCTTGGTAAGGTGGCCATATCCCATGATAGCTCTATTCAAAATGTTATGCTTGTTGAATCTCTTGGCTACAATCTTCTTTCCGAATCTAGACTCGCCGACTTTGGCTTTAATGTGCTATTCACGAAAGTAGATTGCCAAGTGTTTCATCAAGATAATCACAAAATGGTCTTTAGCGGTTTCCGTAGAGGTGATCTATACATTGTCGATTTCACTAAGAGATCCAAACCTCGTACTTGTCTTATTGCAAAATCCTCTAAAGGTTGGCTTTGGCATAGAAGACTAGGACATGTTGGCATGCGTAATCTTGACAAGCTTATCAAAGGCGATCATATTCTTGGTGTTAAAGATGTTATCTTTGACAAAGATGGACTTTGTAGTGCTTGTCAAGCTGGAAAGCAAGTAGGTGAAAGTCATCCCGTAAAGAATATCATGACTACTAGGAGACCACTCGAGTTACTTCACATGGATCTTTTTGGTCCCAATGCTTATAAGAGCCTCGGTGGAAATTCCTATGGTCTAGTTATAGTTGATGATTTTTCCAGATTTACGTGGGTATTCTTTCTGGATGATAAGTCGCAGGTACAAAAGATCTTCAAGAACTTCGCTCGCAAAGCGCAAAATCAGTTTGAAGTGAAGATCAAGAAGGTTCGGAGCGATAACGGATCGGAGTTCAAGAACACTCATGTGGATACCTTTCTTGACGAAGAAGGTGTTTCACATGAATTCTCGGCTACGTACACACCTCAACAAAATGGAGTTGTTGAGAGGAAGAACCATACTCTTATTGAGATGGCAAGAACGATGCTTGACGAATACAAGACGCCAAGACACTTTTGGGCAGAAGCCGTGGAAACAGCATGTCATGCCACAAACCGAATTTACTTGCACAAGCTTCTCGGTAAAACGGCATACGAGCTACTCACCGGTAACAAACCCCAAGTTGGATACTTTCGGGTATTCGGCTCAAAGTGCTACATTCTTGATAAGCATCGTCGTACTAAATTTGCTCCTAAATCTCATGAAGGATTCCTACTTGGTTACGGATCGAACTCTCACACATACCGTGTCTACAACAACTTCACTCGAAAAGTTGAAGAGACGGTAGATGTGAAGTTTGATGAATCTAATGGTTCGCAAGTCGAACAATTGTCAAATGATGTAGGTGATAAGGACCCTTCAGAAGCTATCCAAGACTTGTCCATCGGCAAGATTCGTCCCATGGAGGTGAAGGAAAGTACCTCATCAACTCAGGTGGAAGCCCCTACTTCACGTCAAGGTGAACCTCAACATGACATGGAGGCATCCACAAGCGGTACACAACAAGATGATGAAGAGGAGGAAGTACATCATGAAGATCCACCACAACCTCCTTCACCACCACCTCAAGGAAACGACACCTTCAACAACAACGAAGATGAAGGAGATGATGATGATGAAGAAGCTCCACCATCCAACAAGCCTAAGCTACCCCGAGTTCGAGCAAGAGTGACCAAGAACCATCCTCTAAACCAAATTTTTGGTGACATACAAACCGGGAGAATCCCTCGCTCTAAAACTCGCTTGGCTAACTTTTGTGAGCATTATTCTTTCATCTCTATCATTGAACCCTTGAAGGTAGAACAAGCTCTTGAAGACCCGGATTGGGTGAACGCGATGCATGAAGAGCTTCACAACTTCGAGAGGAACGAAGTGTGGACACTCGTGGAGAAGCCCGAGGACGAGCACAACATCATCGGAAACAAATGGGTGTTTCGGAACAAGCAAGATGAAGACGGTCAAGTCATACGCAACAAGGCACGTCTCGTAGCCGAAGGATATACGCAAGTCGAAGGTATGGACTACGGTGAGACCTATGCCCCCATCGCTAGACTTGAAGCTATTCGCATTCTTCTTGCTTATGCCAATCACCATGATATCACGCTTTATCAAATGGACATTAAAAGTGCCTTTTTAAATGGTGAGATTGAAGAAGAGGTTTATGTTAAGCAACCACCTGGTTTTGTGAATCCTAAGAAACCTAATCATGTTTACAAGCTTCGTAAAGCTCTATATGGTCTTAAGCAAGCCCCACGTGCTTGGTACAAATGCTTAACGAAGTTTCTTATTGAAAAGGGTTTTGAAATTGGTAAAATTGACGCAACCTTATTCACTAAGAGAGTTAATGGTGAATTATTTGTGTGCCAAATCTATGTGGATGATATTATCTTTGGATCCACTAACCCAGAATTTAGTGAAAGATTTGGAAGGTTGATGTCCGAGAAGTATGAGATGTCCATGATGTGTGAGCTGAAATTCTTTCTTGGTTTGCAAATCAAGCAAACAAGAGAAGGAACTTTCATCTCTCAGACTAAGTATACCAAGGACTTGATCAAGAAGTTCCACATGCAAGAGTGCAAAGGTATGAAAACTCCCATGCCTACTAGTGGACATGTTGATCTTACCAAGGAGGACGAACCGGTTGATCAAAAAGTTTATCGATCTATGATTGGTTCATTGCTATATCTATGTGCCTCCCGTCCCGATATTATGCTTAGTGTTTGCATGTGTGCTAGATATCAAGCTGCACCTAAAGAGTGTCATCTTTTGGCCGTGAAACGTATTGTGAGATATTTGATACAAACACCAAACTTTCGCATTTGGTATCCCAAGGGATCTTCCTTTAACCTTGTTGGCTATTCCGATTCGGACTATGCCGGTGACAAGGTTGATAGAAAATCCACCTCGGGTACTTGTCAATTTTTGGGTAGATCTCTTGTGTCTTGGTCCTCCAAGAAACAAAACTCGGTATCTCTATCTACTGCCGAAGCTGAGTATATTGCTGTTGGATCGTGCTGTGCACAATTACTTTGGATGACACAAACGCTTAAAGATTATGGAATTAATGTTAAAAATGTTCCATTACTTTGTGACAATGAAAGTGCTATTAAAATTGGTCATAATCTTGTGCAACACTCTCGAACTAAACATATTCAAGTTAGACATCATTTCATTCGTGCACAATTCCAAGAAGTTTGTAAGGGCAAGGAGATCGCCTACTTCGTGAAGATCTACCCATAGTGAGGCTAGTCCTTCGTGGACGGAAGCCGTTATGGAATAGTCAAGGTTGCTACTTCGTGGACCCTTATGGGTGGAGCCCTCCGTGGACTCTCGCGACCGTTACCCTCCGTGGGTTGAAGACTCCATAAACGTGGACGTACGATAGCACCACCTATCGGAACCATGGGAAAAATCTTCGTGTCCCTCATGCGTTTGATCTTCCTATCTCAACTCTTTACTTCATGTGCAATGTCTTTACTTTTCGCTGCCATACTTGTTGACATGCATGTGTAGGGTGTGCTAGACTTGCTATAATTGCTAAAATCTGCCAACCAATTAACTTGGGAAAAGGTTAGGTTTTAAATTCCTGTTAGTAGTCTATTCACCCCCCCCTCTAGACTCTCTTCTAGTGATCCTACAGATACCCGCCTTTTTCCCTCTGATTTCCAAGTCAAGAAACTTGGAAAAGAAAGAAATCGCGTGTGCCAACATATTAGCTCGGCATGGTCTATAGGATGAGCTGTGGCTTGATGGTTGGGGTTAATATGGGTGTCTCATGCAGGGTATTTTTTTTCCTTACAAGTACCTCACACGTCTACGTGCCACAAAGATAATGATTTTTTAAAACATCGATAACTTTATTAATTAGAAACAATGGTGACATCGTCTATAAGAAGGGGTACAATATTTCCCATAGGTTCCTCAAACCAATCCCTTGTCACCATACTTTTCACTAATCTAGCAATGTCGTGAGCTACTTTATTTGCTTCTCTATTACAATGCTCAAACCTACACTACTGGAATCAGGACATTTGCCGTCTGCTGGCAGACGGCAAAGAAGGCCTTTGCCATCAGCTTCCCGAAAACAGACGGCAAAGGCATGGCAGACGACAAAGGGTCTTTTTGCCGTCAGCCAGGTCTTTACCGTCGGCTAGCAGACGGCAAAGATGGGGCAGGCAGACGGCAACGGTCACGGGCGGGCCCCACCGCACCGTGGGTTTGGAGGACAGCCTCGTTGCCGTCGGGTACATCTTTGCCGTCCGCTAGCGGACGGCAAAGAGGACTCCCCCCTAACGGTCACGGCGGGGCCCCACCCCGCGCACCCCCCTCTTTGCCGTCTGCTAGCAGACGGCAAAGAGGACGCCCCTATAACGGCCGGATCCCTCCTCCACCCCCTCACTCTCCCGAATCTCAATCTTTCCCGCCCCGCGCGCCCCTCCCTACGCCGCCAGCCCCCCACCACCGGCCCCCTCCCTGTGCGCCGGCCCCCACCACCGCGCCGCCACCCTCCCTGCGTCGCCCCCCACCACCGCGCCGGCCCCCACCACCGCTCCGCCACCCTCCCTGCGCCGCCCCCACCACCGCGCCGCCACCCACCCCGCGCCACCCCCATCACCTCGGTGGCTCCCCCGCTCCGCCCCCCTCACCGAGCCGCCCCTCCCCTCGCCGGCCCCCTCCCTGCGCCGCCCCCACCACCGCGCCGCCGCCCTCCGTGCGCCGCCCCCACCACCGCAACGAGCCCCTCCCTGCGCCGCCCCAATCCCCTCGGCGGCGCCCCCACGCCGCCCCCCTCCCCGAGCCGCCCCCTCCCGGCGGCCCCCCTCCCCGCGGATCCCCCCTCCCCCCGCCGCCCCGGCCGCCCCCACCCAACTCCGGTGAGTGCCCGGCCACCGCCCCCCTCACATTTTTTTGTTTTTCCCTATTTTTTTAGTTAGTTAGTTAAATTAGATAGTTAGTTTATTTTCTGTTTTATTTTCTGTTAAATTAGATAGTTAGTTTATTAGGTAGGAAAAACTTAGATAGAAAAGGAAAAACTTAGAAGAAGAAAAAACTAGAAGAAAAAAAAAGAAGAAGAAGAAGAAAGAGGAGATGAGGAGAAGGAGAATAGGAAAAAGGAAAAGAAGAAGAAAAAGAAGAGAAGAAGAAGAAGAAGAAAGAGGAGAGGAGGAGAAGGAGAAGAGGAAAAAGGAAAAGAAGAAGAAAAGGAAGAGAAGAAGAGAAGAAGAAGAAAACGACACCCGACACGACGCCCCGCCAAGAACCGCGACACCCCGACACGACACCCCGACACCCAGACACGACGCCCATACACGACGCCCCGACACCCCGACACCCAGACACGACACGACAACCCGACACCCAGACATGACACCCCGGCACGACACTCCGAGCAATTGTTAATACGCCGCCCCCGACGTCACTGACCCCCCGACACCTCTTCGGCCTCTTGTTGACCGAAGAGGTGCTCTTCGGCCTTCCAGAGGCCGACGGGGTCATAGTTTTGTAAATTATGAGTTAGGTCATATATATATTCTAATTTTGTTATGAAAAACATCATATTTGTGTTGATCGGGTGGATTTCAATGTGCAGTTGTTTCGTCGCTGCGAGGGTCTGCTGTTCGACGACCTCCCCGTGCGTTTGACAAGCTTCCCAATGCGTTCGTGGGTGAGCACAAATGACATCTCCCCCGGCCCCCTTAATTTGCTCGGTTCCGGTCTTCGTGCCGATGAAACTTGCTAGCTATAGGTGTCTTCAATCATCAGTATGCGTGACCAGTATGCGTCTCCCGTTCGAAAGGGCGGCATCTATAAATATGCATGTCTTTGCATATTTATAACCGCCATCCTTTCGAATTGTCCAACGTTATCCATGGACAGCCCGAGTATGTGTAGATTGGGTTCGTTTTCCCTTATGCTCTGCTCCGGATCCGATGCGGAATTTCGTCAGTGCCTCCCTGTTGTTCTCCGGGTACACATCCTCTCTGCTTATTGCCGAGACGTGTATCAGGAGAACAGCGGGGAGGTGCTGCCGAAATTCTGCGTCGGATCCGGAGCAGAGCATGGGAAAACGAACCCAATCTACACATACTCGGGTGGGATTAGGACCTATCTCTACCTATTAGCGTGTAGGTTGCATGGACGTAATAAAACTGACAAACTTGATTAACGGATGAATATAGATGATGAATTATATATATATTTATTGTGTGTTTAGTAGGTAGGCAAGATGAGTGATCGTGCTTGGATGTACACCGGTCACCCTAGTCAAAAAGAAATGACCATTGAATGGTTAACAAAAACCAAGGGGTTTCTGAGCGCCGCATTTGCAAATGGCCAGGAAATAACCTGGTGCCCCTGTGTCCGGTGCGACAACCATAAAAAGTGGACACGGGATGAAATGGGTAAACACTTGCAGAAGTGGGGTTTTACGACTGATTATACGGTGTGGAGATTTCATGGTGAGTCTGCCCAACGTGCCAGAGCTGAGGTGGTTCGTCGTCGCACCGACGAGCATGGTACCGGGATCGAAGACATGGTGCGAGACTTTGATGATGCTCGGGATTCGGACGATGAGATGGAGGAATCTGCAAAGGCCTTCTATGAAATGTTGGAGTCTTCAAAACGTCCTCTCCACGAGCACACTGAGCTTTGTCAGCTGGATGCCATCGCGCAAGTAATGGCTCTGAAGGCTCAGTTCAACCTGGGCGGAGAATGCTACGACGCGATGATGACGATATTTGGACGCTTTCTACCCAAAGGCCATGTATTGCCAGCAAACTTGTACCAGTCGGACAAAATCCTACGTGCACTTAAGATGCCCTATGAGAAGATAGATGCCTGTGAGAATGGATGTGCCTTATTTAGGCTTGAGTATGCGGGCTTCAACTATTGTCCCATTTTCAAGTCTTCCAGGTATGTTGTGGTAGACGACGGTATGGGTGAGAAGAGTCAGACCAAAATCCCAGTTAATGTTCTTCGGTATATGCCAATCATACCAAGACTTCAATGTTCTTCGAGAATGGATGTGCCTTATTTAGGCTTGAGTGTGCGGATAAGATGGGTTGTTGGGAGGCGTTGGTGAATGAATGGTGCTCTGACCAATGGCGAGTCGTCCATGACGATGCCAAGGCACGGCGTGCCCAAATGGAAGGTGTGCCACACCATCAAGGCAGCGCCAACATTTATCAGTTCGGGCGGAACTGGGTATGTGGTTTGCTTCATGATTCCTGCAATTCATTCTTGTAGTGCTAGGTTTACCCATTATTAATACTTTGTTCCTCTCTTGTAGGCTCATCACAATAAGATGGAGGTGCCAGCGGTGTACGACCTCTATGCCATGGCCCATACTGCCTCATACAAGAAGGTCAAGGCATTCTCTGAGTCTGACCTCGATGATCCCGAGAACTTCAGCAATATCTCCTCCCACCACAAGCTCGTGAGGTACAGAGATGTGGGGAAGGCGGTGAATGGGGAGGACTTCAACCCGAGTCAGCATCCACTTGATCCAGACCTGGTGATGATAGCTGGCCACGGGAGGCCCCATGGCTCGATAGCCATTGGAGATGGACATATACGGTCTTTGAGCACTCTTCGGCAGATCAAGGCGCGCCAAACGAGCTCCTGTCCTGAGATGCCGCCTCGTCCACGGCCAGTCCAGCTCGCCATCGAGGTTAGTCATACGGACTCAGATAGGTTTCCTCCATTACATTGTGTGTGCGAACAAAGATGATTACAATGCTAATGAGGAGTTGTGTTGCAGGCTGCTCTGCAGAAAGAGAGAGAGACAACCCAGGCGCTTCTGGCGGAACAGGCCCGGCAGGCGGCAGAGGAGAAGAGGGATCTGGAGGAGAGGACGGCTAGGTTGTTGGAGGAGGAGAGGGCACGAAACGATGCGTCTAACCGGGCCATGTACGAGCTCATCGTGGTAAGTTTCTTCTTCATATTAGCCAAATCATGCACTACATGTTCTTTTCATTAATAACCAATATGATTGACTTGGCAAAACCAAATGTGCAGACTTTGTGCGAGAAGAACGGCCAGACCCCTCCGCCGATGCCAGTCATTACCACGGCTGGAACGGTGAGTTCGATTTCAATGTTCATTAGTTACTAGTCTTAACATTTTAGCGTCATCATGCTAACGCAAATGATCTTTGGTACAGCATAACTCCCGAGCCGCATCGCACGACCCGAGCAACCCCAGTGCTTCACCTCCGTGATGACGAGGACGGTAAGCCCTAATATGCCACTTACTTGGCTCATTTTCTCAAACAAATACAAACATAGCACTTAGACAAACTTAGCACTTAGACAAATGTCATATTTTACCTAAGTTAGCTTTGTTTCCTATAAAATGACATAGTAAGCTTACTTACCTCCAAAATGACATATTGTACCTAAGTTAGCTCTAAAATGACCTATACTTAGTATTGTTTCCTCCACACTGACATAATAAGCTTAGTTAACTCAAAAATGACATAATAGACTTGGTAACCTCATAGATGCCATAGACTTAGCTTATTTTCTTGCAAAATGACACAATAAGCTTAGTTAGGTAAATAATGTGATAATTACCTAGGTTAGCTCTAAAATGACACAAATAAGCAATAAGAAGAAGAAAAACAAGAGGAGACAGAGAAAGAATCTTGCCACACTTTGGCTTGCCACACTTTGGCTTTAGGTGCTCAAATAGTTAGCCACAATTTGGCTTGCCGAAATTTTACCACACTTTGGCTTGCCACAATTTTACCACACTTGCCTTACTTGAGGTGCTCAAATAGTTACCACACTTTGGCTTGCCTATAAGGGAATCTTGCCACACTTTTTCTATCTATGACATGTGGGTCTTACTGCTAATAAAAAAAATTCTTGCCTTAGTTGTGGCAAGAACCAAACACACACCTAACATGGTCAAACTTTCCTAAGTTGAGTTGTGGCAAAGTGTGGCTAGTTGTGTCTTGAAACCAAACAGCCCCTTCATCTTCTTCTAATTCTAGATCTTCTTCTACTTCTTAATTCTAGTATTATTTTTCTAACTTTCTTATTTCCAATTTTGCAGATTTGAGACGAGTTCACGGCAGCTTGCTTTGATGTAGTGCTAGGTTTACTTTCTGTTTTCATGTATTGAGTCATTTGTATTGATGAGACTATATGTATGTATGGATGAACCTATTGTAATATGGCGAACAATGTGGCATTTGATACTTTTAATTTGGTATAATTGTTGGTTGATCATATATGGCTGTTGCACATTGTTTCTGTGAATTATTTATGTATATATCATATATTGTTTGTTTGAAAATTGTTGAATGTAACAAAAACAAAAAAAAAGAGGCAATACAGCCTCTTTGCCGTCTGCCCCGGACGGCAAAGGCAGCTATGCCGACGGCCGCCGTCGGCAAAGCTGCCACGTGGCGGCCACCTGTGAAACCTGGGAAAACAAGGCTAGCCCATTTTGCCTCTTTGCCGTCCGCGGCAGACGGCAAAGGGGGGGCGGGAGGCAGACGGTAAAGGGGGGCGGGAGGCAGACGGCAAAGAGAGGCGCTATGCCGACGGCCGCCGTCGGCAAAGCTGCCACGTGGTAGACGACAAAGGGGGGCGCGAGGCAGACGGCAACGGGGGGCGGGAGGCAGACGACAAAGGGTGGGGGTCCGTTAGCCGCCTGACGGTGGCGCCGTCAGTACTACGCCGTCCAGGTCCTTTGCCGTCTGCAAGCTGACGGCAAAGAATCTTTGCCGTCCGCTGGGCCGAAGTAGACGGCAAAGAACCCCTTTGCCGAAGCTCGTTGGGCCCGAAATTGTGTCGTCCGCTAGCGGACGGCAAAGGCCTTTGCCGTCCGCCTTTTGCCCTTTGCCGTCTGCCATGGCAGACGGCAAATCTCCTGATTCCAGTAGTGCTAGTAAGAGGAAAATCACAAACCATAAAATAGAAATCATCAAAAACAGTTGCTGCCACTCCTGCAGAATGTCCCCCGTTGTTCATTATGTCAATGGCTTCCATGTTATCAGAATTGATAACGAGGCGATTGCAGCCCGCCTTCTGCGCCAGCAATAAACCAAACCTAAGCGCCAACGCTTCCGTGGTCAGAACATCCGCGCACCAATCTATCTTCCAATTTTCTCCAACCATGAAATTTCCTTTGTCGTCCCTGAGGACAGACCCCGCTGTGCCCTTAGCAGATCATGATCAAAAGAAGCATCCACATTCAACTTAACAAACCCCATAGGAGGTGTGCTTCAAACTTCATTTTTCCACTTTGCATTAGGTGAATGAGCATTTACATAGTTTGTTGTTATGGCACGAATCCCTATCGAGGTTTGGTAAGCCTTTTGAGACTTTCCCTCATGAACTAACTTATGTATATTCCACCATAAATACCAAGCTGTTATCGCGATAAGCTCCCGTGCGTTCTGTAGACCCGATATAGATAGTTCTTGATCTGACATGAGGATTAAAAATTCTAGGATCGCCTCTCCCGCACGATCAACAACACAAGCTTTTTTAACCGCTTCATATATCCCCAACTTTTCCCACACCCCTTTAGCCTTCTGGCACATAAACAACATGTGTTTTGTATCCTTTGGCCCATTCAAGCATGATGGGCAAATGGGCGAAATTTTCATGTGTCTATTGGCCAGCGTAACACGTCATGGTAGAGTTCCATGTATTGTACGCCAGATAAATATTTTTACCTTCGCCGGACAAGCTAAATTCCAAATCTTACCCCAAATAGGATTGGGCTTGCTTCTACCCATACCATTTGTGTATTCTAATTTCCTCCCGTGTTGTTTATTCCATTCCTTCAAATAAGCTGATCGAACAGTGAACAAATCATTTTTAATCCACAAAGATAATGATGATGTACCTGCGGTCACAAAGTTGGATGGCTTTAAAAGTTTCTCAAGACGTGTCGCATGTGTATAGATTGTAGTATTTCGTAATGCGATGTGTGTATTATGCACCTGTACTTGTCTACAACCTCTATCACGTAAGGGCATCTCGAAGGAAGACCCGCAAACCTCCCACAATGGTCCGGACCGCGGAAGCAATCCAAGGCGGTCCTGTATCTGTCCGCGGAGCGCCCGGACGCGATTTCTTTCGCAAACCGGAGACAAACGTGGTTAAGGTTTGCGGGAGTCCGGACCGCTACTTCGCCCGATTCTGACCGCCCTAGCCCACCAAAAACCCCTCCCCTCCCGCGCGCGCTTCCCCCTCGCGCCAGCTGCCCGCATTCATGCCGCTATAGAGCGATCGCTCCCCATTGATCGGACGCGACCTCTCACTAGTGCCGGCATTGAAGCGGCTCGCCAGCCGAGGACGCCACCTGTGACGCGCCTTCGGTGTCCGCGCGTGTTCAGTGCTGGAGACATGTGACTGGACGGGACGGGACGGATATCTACCACAGTCGTTCAATGCTCCGTCCGTCCGTATGCCGCCATTAAGCAGGCTCGCCGGGCGAGAAACCCACTCCGGCGTCCCGCATTGACGCGTGACCTCACCGAAATCCCCTATTTAAGAGCGGCTATACCCGGCTATCTCCACAGCACAACGCATCCGCTCCACATCCTTTCCACATCCTCCTCCCTTGCATCACATCCGCCATGACTGCAGACGGCGAAGCTCTGTGGGACAGCCTTTCCCTGGAGATGAAGCACGAGGTGGTTGCCCTTGCCGCCACCTGGCAGAGCTGCCGTGCCAGGCAGATCGAGGCCGGCTTGCCGGCCAGCTCGCCTGAGGTCTCCGAGGGGACGACACCATGATGGAGACCGGTGTTGACACCCGATTTTGGCATGGTCGAAAACATAATTAAGAAGGCCTCAAATGGAAAAGTGCTCAAAGTGAGAAAGTTCCGTATCGTCGAAAGGAGAAACTTTCATATTTGGGCCATAGCCATCCGATCTCATCTCTAAGGCCGAAGTTGTGTTCGAAGTACTGAGATTTTGTATGCAGAACACTATTCGGCTGATTACGCCCCCAAGACGGCCTCATATGAGAAAAGTTTCTACAGGGATTATCTTCGTCTCGTCGAAACGGTCGATCTTGATATAAAAATCGTCTCAATCCGAATTCGTATGCAAAAGTTAGAGCCATCGTAATGCAGCCCTGCCAAGAGGCAAAATATGGCGCGCCCCACCAGACACGTGTCTGATGGGTAGCGCCACCAATCAGCTGTTTTGCGTAAGAGATTCGGCCCTCAAGATGGCTTCGAATCGAAAAACGTTCAACACGAAAGTTGTTCGTCTCGTCGAAGCGGTCAAATTTGCTTTTGGGATCATCTTCATCCGATGTCGTTTGTGGCTTGTGGGACCTAAAAACCGAACTAATGTCCCAGACATACCTAAATCCGAGTTCGGTTAATTTTGGAAAGATTTGGACGTGATTTGGAGTCCTTTTCTTGTACGGGAAGTCCAGCCGCCTCATAAATAGATGAGAGGTGACGACCGATTGAAGAACACACAATCGAACAAACACATATACTACTTTTTCGTGTTCATCTATCTCCTACCCTTGTATCTTTCTTCTCGTTCTTCGTTCGTTCTTCTCTTGAAGGCCAGCGATCCACGAGGCCCTAGGGGCGATCAAGTCGACCTAGGGCAGCCCATAGCCGCCGCGCGCCCTGACGGGGTCCCTCCCGGGCGTGTGGGGTTTCGGGTCTACAAAAGCGCCCGCCGGATTGCTTGCGTACCGTGCTTCTGGACGTCGTCACACGAACACGTCACCGTGTACCTCCAACGTCGAGGGTGATGCACCGCAGCTCACGTCGAAGGAGACCCGTCCGGAAGCGCGGTACGCAAGCAATCCGGCGGACGCTTTTGTAGACCCGAAACCCCACACGCCCGAGAGGGACCCCGTCAGGGCGCGCGACGGGTATGGGCTGCCCTAGGTCGACCTGATCGCCCCTAGGGCCTCGTGGATCGCTGGCCTACAAGAGAAGAACGAACGAAGAACGAGAAGAAAGATACAAGGGTAGGAGATAGATGAACACGAAAAAGTAGTAGATGTGTTTGTTCGATTGTGTGTTCTTCAATCGGCCGTCACCTCTCATCTATTTATGAGGCGGCTGGACTTCCCGTACAAGAAAAGGACTCCAAATCACGTCCAAATCTTTCCAAAATTAACCGAACTCGGATTTAGGTATGTCTGGGACATTAGTTCGGTTTTTAGGTCCCACAAGCCACAAACGACCTCGGATGAAGATGATCCCAAAAGCAAATTTGACCGCTTCGACGAGACGAACAACTTTCGTGTTGAACGTTTTTCGATTCGAAGCCATCTTGAGGGCCGAATCTCTTACGCACAACAGCTGATTGGTGGCGCTACCCATCAGACACGTGTCTGGTGGGGCGCGCCATATTTTGCCTCTTGGCAGGGCTGCATTCCGATGGCTCTAAATTTTGCATACGAATTCGGATTGAGACGATTTTTATATCAAGATCGACCGTTTCGACGAGACGAAGATAATCCCTGTAGAAACTTTTCTCATATGAGGCCGTCTTGGGGGCGTAATCAGCCGAATAGTGTTCTGCATACAAAATCTCAGCACTTCGAACACAACTTCGGCCTTAGAGATGAGATCGGATGGCTATGGCCCAAATATGAAAGTTTCTCCTTTCGACGATACGGAACTTTCTCACTTTGAGCACTTTTCCATTTGAGGCCTTCTTAATTATGTTTTCGACCATGCCAAAATCGGGTGTCAACAACCGGCTCCGATGCTTGGACGTCGAGCGCCGCCGCCGTAGAATAGGTTTAGGGGTGGGTCTTTTTTTTGTTCTAAATGTCCAAACTGTATGAAATCCGTCGTGTTTGTATGAAATCCATCGTGTTTGCATGAAATCCGTTTGTGTTTGCACGAATTTCGTCTGGTGGACTTGAGTTGGTGGACGGATGTATGCGCCTACGATTGAATGTCGTCCTTCCGCATCTGTGTCCGCGGACTGATTCCCCCTTATACGCAGACAGATCCGGGGAGAAATTTACGGGATGTCGTTAGAGATGCCCTAACTCAAGCTATAGAAGAAGAAAAAAAACTCGGCCGGTCTAGTAAATGATAGGCAGAAGATATACCGGTCGTGCGTGGTCATTTGCCAACTGTAAGAGCATCTACAGCCGGACCTAGCAAATCTGACCCCTTGAACGCCCGCGGACGTGCCCGGTCAGTGACCGGACGTGTCCGTTTTGAGCCCCTATAATTTGGTCTGCGCAGCCACACTTCTCATTTTTCTTCTCATATGTCCGGTCACTTGCACGTGATTGGTGGAGAAGAAGAGAGAGAAAGAAAATAATGAATAAGAAAAGAGAAAAGGTGGTCCGGAGTGGGGTCGCGTCCTACGTGGTGGACTGACCGGGCGTGTCCGGGCGCGTCCGCGAGCCCTCATATCGGCCCCATATTTGAGATGGATATGAGGGGTGCCGGTCAGTCCGGGCGTTTGAGAAGGATATGAGGGGTCCGGTTGGGTCGCATTTTTGTGACCGGTCAGTGACCGGGAGGGCGTTCCGGGCGTTTGAGGAGCATACAGGGGGTCCGGCTACGGTTGGATCTTGTCCTCCCATCCGTGTATACGGATTGACCCCCTTGTCCGCGGACGGATGCGGGAGAAAATTTGCGGGTTGCGAGATGCCCTAACTCAAGGTATAAAAGAAAAATAAAAACTCGGCCGGTCTAGTAAATGAGAGGCAGAAGATATCGGCCATGCGTGGTCATTTGCCAACTGTAACCACCCTGCAACCTAGTAATAATAGCCCATCCTCCACCTTAGGGCATGTACAATGGTTGATAAAATAGTCTTATTTTAAGTCTTGCATGTAATTTAGAGATGACAAAAAAATATGTCTACAATGGGTCATCTCTTAGCCTTATCTTTAATGACTAGTTATTCCTAGAAACGTGGTGAGACATATTGTGCTAAGAGATCATTTCTTGTCTTCTCTTAAATAAGAGAAGACAAGCCTTTTCTTATGATTTCTCTCTTTCAACCTCAACATTTATCCTATGCGGCCTTCATAAGATAGAACCATTGTACATGTCCTTAAGAATTCACCATGGTAAGTAACAAAAATAGAATCTTACCAACGATGCGCATCGAACTGATCGAACAGACGAGGGGAAATCCCAAAGTGGACGTGGAAAGAGACGCAAAGTTGGCGCCATTCGGTTTCGAAGTTTCCGTGAGGATCTCTCATTTGTAAATTGCTTCACGAGCTCATCTTTCTGCCATTTAAATTTGGGGATCGAATTCCATGTGCTTCGTTGCCACTTGCCAAATTGCAAATGTGATACTACTAGTATGTATGACACGTTGAATGGAGATAAGATAAGGCCTGTCCGTGCCGTCGGGCTTTGTTTGGTGATCCAACGCGCGACACGGGCGCACAAGTTAATGCCCCCTCTGTGTAGTTGTGACTCGTGACTTTGTGAGCAATCACTAGCCTGCACACGCAACGCAAGCATCCATTATTTTGAGTTGAAATTCTAGTATATGCGGACAGGAATATATCTTTGCAAGATTATGTTCGGCCATGTCAAACATGTAGACACCAGCGCAATGATTACCAACCCCGTCAATCACGGTTCCTACTTATTATTTGTTTACTTTCGCTCAAAAAAAACTTGTTTGTTTACTTTAATAGAAAAAACTTTCGAAAGCACGCAATTTTCTAGCCTTATCGTGGCCCACCATGAAAGAGAGATATTTGTGACATGATCGCAATTCGCAAGCAAACAAGCAATGTCGTTTATCCCTACGCACCGAGGATAAGCTCGCAGCTGAAGTCACGTTGAGGATGAGTAAGCGGAAACAGAGCAACGTCCCATGTGGCATCCTCAGGGCTCCTTTGCTTGCTTTTAACCAGGGCTCAACCCTGTCGTGATCGCGTCCGTGCGAGGACACGTATCACGAGATTTGGCTTACGCAGGGCACAGTACAGTCATCCTAGGACAGATAGGCTGGCGCGCAGTGAATTGTCGCGGTCACCGCGCACTGAGACCGACTCCTGTGTCCTCGGCCTGGGCATGGGCCAGCCAACGGCCCCCGGTTTCGCCCCCAACCAATGTGCTAGCCGAAGGACGGAAAGCGAGAGCAGAGCCGCCGCGATGCCGTCCGGATCGGGGCGGACACCTGACCTGATCACCGCCCTGTTCAGCCATGCAGCGCGAGCAGTCGAGCACGACGCCGCGCGCCCGGCCGGCACACAGCCGCGCAGACGATCCATACCGTTCGAAAGTTTGGTCACGGCATCCGGCAACAGGCACCGGCGCGCGATCAAAAGGCCGCGCCAGCCTCGCACGTTCGCCACGGCCGGCCGGGAGGCAGCGGTCGCCGGGCTGCTTCCCCAGGTCAGGTCACTTGTTTAATCCCGGCGCGGCCACTGGCCAGTTTATTGTAGCGAACGATGTGGGTGCCGGCGTGCCGCCGTGTGCATCGCGTCGTAGCGTCCCATGCCGCGGGAGCCGCGAGGATAAGGCCACGGGCACGGCGGTTGGTGCGTGTTCTGTCATGTCTGGTCGCCCGCCCGTCCGTCCACGGAGGCGCGGCATTATGCAGCGCGCGCACGAGGCGCCCGGTTCGCGCACGAGCAATCATTGGGGCGCCCCGGTGGGTGCAGGGAGAGAGCGTGGCGGCCTGCCGTTCCGCCGCGCCGACGGCGAGGCCCGACGGCTGGTGGTGGAGTCAAGGCATGGCAGTGGCATGTGGTGTAGTGGTAGTATCCAACGAGATCGCCGCGCGTGCACCCACGTTTTCGCGGAGCCAGAAAGCGGAGGTTTGTTTAGTGGATGCGGATTTCCATTAGTTATTGGCGAACCGTATTTTGATATGCTGTCAGTTGCTGCTAACGACGACGGGTCGACGACGGGACCAGGAGCGGGGTCATGGCCCGGCGCATTGAATCCCCGGGAGGGATGCGTGCGCCCCACGTACCAATCGATCAATGGTACAGGTCGCCCACTGTTTGTTTACATCAATCAGGAGGCCGTGTGGATCGGCTCCTTCCTTGTGCCTGGCTGCTGTTTACTCCATGCGCCGACTGTTTTTTTTTTTAAACGAAGGTAAAAGATTTGTCTTATCGATTAATTAAGAAGAAAAGAATTGCTTAGTTAATTAAAAGAAAACCGGGCGAAAACCGATACATATAGTCCACATGCGGACTACTCGCTAACAAAGAAACTTCATGACCTCACGGTCAACCAGACAAGCATACATAACACACAACAACCACGAACCCTCGCACTTCTACGTCGCAAAGAAGCCCTCAATGAAACCAAGGTTAAAAACATCAGACGCCACCAAAACCACGAAAGAGACAATCGGAGATACATGACGAAGAGACTGAGTATCCTTCATTAAACAGCCGCAGACGCCTTACCAATGACGCCATTCTTATTGCCTATGCTCCTGAGAACCTTCTTCACTCTTATTGCCTGCGCCCTGTTCCTTTTGTTTTTGCCTCATCTGATCAATTCAGAAGAGTGTCGGACTCAAACCTAAGAAGGAGGCAGCAGGTCACTGGTTGGCAAAAGTTATCAAGCTACTGTAACAGGTCCTCCTAATGGGGTATCAGACGCAAACCTAACAAGGAGGCATTTAAAGAGCTCAAGCTACAAACAAAAAAACCTCGGATGACATGCTGGATGAAATACTTTCCCAAATGAGGATGGATACTTGTCTCCCGCAAAAAAAAAAAAGGATGGATACTTGTCGGTTGTCACGAATCAAGTCAAGAAAATGAACCAGATAAACTAGCATGTTACCTATGCGGCTCGGTGGAAGAAGCTAAAGCTCAGGCTGCTCTGGTAGGCGTGCGTGCTAGTACTATGTCGGCAGTCTACAGAGGGCCGGTCATCATTGAGCTGAGATGGACTGTGCAAGGATCGCAAAGGAGCTGCTCGATGGAGGTCCTAATCGGTCAGCATGCTACCCTGCCTTCTGTGAAGTAAAATCTGCACTGTCAAATTTTCAGTCTAAACGAATCAGCAATGTGCCAAGGAAAGCCAACAATTTAGCGCATGAATTGGCTGCTAGAGCCAGAAGGGAGGACGACCTGCTTCTGATTGCAGACGTACCGATGCTATCTGAAAGTGACATGCGTAATATGTAACAGTTTGGATGGCTGTCCTAAAAAAAAACTAGGAAATGACGTTGATATGTGTTCAGAGGTGCAATGTCATGTCACCAATAATGATAATTCTCCGCCCACTGATTTAACACTTCTCGCGGTCCTCCTGACGGTGCGATCGAATCAGATGTACATACATATTCGGTCCTGTTCTGAATACACAGTGTAATTACCAGATATGGTCCTGTTTGTTTTGATCGATCAATAATATACTCTGATAACGACTACTAGAAAAATCAAAAGAGGCATCAGTCTGTTCCATCCAAACAGCGCATCTGCATCTCACACACAGGCCACAGCCATCTAAAAGATCAGAGAACCATATGATTGGGGGAATAGTGCTCACAATCAAGATCTAGAAAATAGTCTCACAGATTCATCAGTTTATACGGGAAAAGCTCACATCAACTGACGAAATATGTGATATGATAGTACAGAATATGACTCTTAACAGTCCCGTCATATATATATCTACAGCCCAAACGAATGACACGATGGAATCGGGCTTCCTTGGGATTTTCACCATAAGACTTCTGTGATTCTATTTATTGATGGTACAAAGAGCCAGTTTCCAATACTATCTACACGCAGTGAACGCAGGTACAGAAAGATTGTGCAGATGACGTCGAGTTTTCGATGATCTGACTGAACAATGGACGTGGAATGCTAATGCCAAGTAACTGTCGAGGAGGCCCGTTCAGCATTTTACCTCTCAGTAAACTTCTCGATGCATGTGATCAGCGTGTTTTCAGGCACTGCTCCGATCACCGCATCCTTTTTCTCGCCGTTCTTGAAGATCATCATGGTTGGGATGCTCCGGACGCCATACTGGCTTGCTATGTCTGGATTCTCATCGGTGTTGAGCTTGTAGCATTTCAGCTTCCCTTCATACTCCTTCGACAGCTTACCAATAACTGGATCAATCATTTTGCAAGGTCCACACCACGAAGCCCAGAATTCAACAAGAACAGGAATCTCGCTCTCTATGACAAGTGATTGCCATGTTGCCTTCGTGACATCAGGAACTACAAAACAAATGGACAGTACCACAATGAAAAATTGAGAACATCAATCAATGGAACTACTGAAATACAGACAGAAGTAATAAATAAATGAACTAACTTCAAAAGTTCTATGAGCACCAAATAAAATGTCCAGATCAAATAGCTTGTAGAAAATCATAGATGAATCAGTAAACCAAATCTTTTACTGTTTCATGCTGATGAAATGTTGAGTGATGAAATGAAGAGATAAACATAAATATAAATCCAGCTGTCAAGAAGCAACACTACTGAGACTGTTTTTATGCACTTGCCTCCCTGTCCAATAATCCTACAATCCTATACCAGCCCAAATTGCTCGAGTTTGAAAGATTAGGATTCAAACTCTTAACTTTAATCTAAAAAAGTAAAAATAGCACATGATCTGCATTAACACCCATAAAGGTTCTAATCACTGTAAAGCGTAAGGCTGACCCCTAAACTAGATCAGCGAAACCCCATCCACATTGAGTGATATGTTCACCGAAGGGCTATGGAACCATTTTTACAGGAATAAGAATATCTTCAGCATCAGAAGGCGTATACCGCATAGTATATCAATATCACATAGATTTAGGCCCACTAACTTGTCGTTATTAACAGAGAATACTTCATTAATGCAACACAGATAGTAATTGCTTCTTTTTCAGTATCTTTACAGCTTTGCATAAGATATCAGAATTTTGAATTTCCACAAACACTGACCACAACATCGCAGACCTACGAGTGTACAACCATGAAATGTCTATATCTATGACGCTTTGATAATTCCTTGAATACACCAACAGCTCCAGCATTCAGAGCAAATGCTTTTGACTGTGCAGTCAAACGATTCTTCTTAATATGTCCACATCGTGTTGGCTGCTCTATAGTTGTATAGAACTTGCATTCCATTACTTCTGTATATACATAAGAATATCATGGATGTATTGCTAGTCACTGAAGCCAACTGTTTCTGAGTGCAAGAACTTTAACATGAAAAAATAACTGAAAATGGAATTCAATCACCCAATGCACCATTGCACCAATCATAGGCCCTTCTCTAATTCACTTACAATGTTTCCGAAAAGGATAAAAATGATTTCTGTACAGAGACTCGATATTTGCTCGTTTATGTGTCACTGGACAAGAAAACACAATTACGCTGTGATGAAATACATTTAATCCTCTCAGGGTCAATGATATGGCCTCGTCACCTTAAATTTAAAGTGTTTCAGGCACAGTAACAAATTTCCATCAACCAAGCACGCAGGTATCAATAAGTTCAACAACTATTGAACAGTCTAGTATCTATAATGACTCACATTTAACAGTTACACGATTCCATATTTAGATACAAAAGCCCCTCATAAAAACAGATGTGTGACAACATTAATAGTTGTAACTTGTAAGAGAAGCCCAAGTTTGCTCATGCGCGCACGCATGCGGTGGCACCGCAGCAGAGACGACGAATACCGAGTTGCTAGTACAAAAGGAGTAAAATCCATGGCCTCGCGTCCACATCGCTATGCTCCTAACAACAACTCGACGTTGGGGGACCCACGTGGAAGCGACCCAGGAGGCCAGGACACGGCTGGATGATTCCCCGAAGCAAATCCATCCTGATCCTGGAAACAAAGCCTCATCTCGTGTCTAGACGCATCGAAAACGCACAAAGAGATCCGCGCAGACGCATTAATCGGATCAGTGTCACGCCACCCACCAAATCTCATGTAACAGAGCACGGATCAACAGAGGCCGATCATGCAAGCTGGCGCGTCATAGTACTACTACCTTGGATGGTGGTGTCCTGGCCCTGGACCGCGCGCACCACGGACGCGCCGCGGCCGACGCCCCACCGGCGGCTTCCCGCGGGGCCGGATACCGCGCGGAGGGCCTGGGCCTGTGGCCGCGGCCCGCGGGCGGAAGGGAGCGCGTGGTGGGGCCGCGGCGCGCGTGCGAGCGAGGTGGCGGCGAGGGGCGAGGAGGAGGCGGCGACGGAGACGGCGGAGGCCATGGCGGTGGCGGTGGCGGTGGCGATGGGGACGGGGGGAGAGTTCCGGAAGCACGGAGAAGAGCGCGTTTGTTGTGATGCGAGAGAGGGAGGGGGGCGGTTGGGGACGGGTGGAAAGGGGCGGGGGTGGCTGTTCTTGTTGCTGCTCGCGTGTGTTGGAGTAAAATGCATCAGCCGTCCCTGAACTCGCTGGCAAGGACCAAAACGGTCCCTAAACTCTCAAACTGATCCAATACGATCCTGCAACTTGCAAATACGGTGTCAGTACAGTCCTGCAACTTGTGCAACCAGTCCTGGGCTACGCGTGCACGTACTGCTCGCGTACGCCGCCACGTCCACGTCAGCGCACACACGAGTTCGCGGGCGACTGCTGCGAGTCCTTGGTGTTTTTTCGTTCGGCCCCTCAGTATCTGATTCTGTCACTCATCCGCCCTCGCCCGTTCCTCTCGTCAGAACAGAAGCAGTCGACCTTGGACGGCGGCGGCCGACTGATGATCGTCGGCAGGTCCAGCGCGTGAGCGGCCGAAGGCAGAGGAACGGAACAACTCGCCGCCGCATCTGCCGGCGGTGCTCTGCGGCGCCGATGGGTGCCCCGATACGGCGGCTGGACGAGGTTGCGACTCCGACGTACGGTAAGTCAAAATTATCTCGGTGTGGCATGGTTATTTGTTAAGATCGAGTCGTTCTCCAATGGATTAAGCAATGATTTCTATTTCCCCTATGTTCTGTTGTTCGATTTTATGGAATTTCATACGCATTACGCTCGGGTTTATTGAAATAGGGTTCCCGAAAGTGAGCAGTGGCCATATTTGATCATACTCTGTTTAAATTCAGTGAATTACTTGTTTAATTATGCTCTGTTTCAGGGAAAGACAACCCTTTTTTCACTGTGGAGTAGATTCATGGTGGATTTTTCCATGGTAGCGGCAACAACAGGTCATATTTGAGTGGCGCAAAGGCTTGTTATGATTTTTGTGACAGTACCTCTGTATGCATCAGAATGTTTGATGATTTGATAGAGGACATCGGTTATGAAACTGCTGGTAGTATTCGTCTATACTGGTTGCTGCCGGGGTGCCAACTGAATGAAGATGGTGCTAGGTTGCTATCCAATGACGAAGAAACGGAGAGCATTGTGAGAGTGGTAAAGAATGGGCACAAATTTCTAATGTTTTATGTGAATCATCAGGATAGCTACAATGGTGGTGGAGGAAAAGAATGGGACGATGTAATTGCTAACCCCGTAGCTCATCTACCACCTATTTTCAGTCCTAAGAAGGAAAACATTGACACCGTTGTTATTGAACACCAAAGCACAACCGATTGCAGTTATGTTGAGGACAACAATGGCAGTGCAAACATTCAACTTGAAAGCAAAGAAGAAGTGAGAGTTATGGTTAGGCCAAGAAGAAAGAAGGATGAAATGGAGGAAGAAGAGGATTGCCACACTAATGATGATTCTGATGACAGTGACTATGTGCCAGAATTAGTGGACAGTGATTTTGACATAGAAGAAGTGAGAGTTATGGCTTGGCGTCATCACATCGCTGCCATCTCCGACCACCGTCGCCATCAGCATTTGCCCACGGTAGCGCTCCTCCACATCCATGGACGGCGTCCGCGCGAGAAGCACATGGCCCGTCTGTGGGCGGAGAAATGGCTCACCCCGCCGCCACACCTCCTGCAGAAACTGGCGACGGGGGGGAGAGGCTCGACGGGGTTGCCACCGGCGACGGGAGGGGAAGGCGCGACGACAGGTGGAGAGGCGCCGAGGCTGCGGCCGTCGCCGTCGGCTGAACTGTCCGTCACGCTGGCGCCGCCCATCGTGCTCGATGCGGGAGTGTGGTGTGGTGGAGTGCGATTTGGGAAGTTGCGGATGAGGCTGCGTTTGGGGATTTTGACCGGGGGGACGACCAACTTTTCTGACCGCGGGCCCTCTACGCTGACGTGGCGGACGTGGACGATGCGGCGTACGCGAGCCGTATGTGTAGACGTAGCCCAGGACTGGTTGCACGAGTTTGAGGACCGTATTGACGTCGTATTCGCGAGTTTAGGGACCGTATTAGAGTAGTTTCAGAGTTTAAGGACCATTTTGGACCTTGCCAGCAACTTAAGGGATGATTCATGCATTTTACTCCGTGTGTTGCCGTGTTGGTGGTGTCATGTGGTGTGGTGGCCTCGCGCACCGGGGCCTCGGCTGGGCCCGCCCGCCCGCCCGGCTCGGTCGGTCGGTCGTTGCGGACGAGCGACGGTGAGCTGGCGTTTTCACTAGTAGCTTGCCACGAGGGATCAGGGGAGGCGGGCACACGGCGGGCGGCGGGCGGCGGCACGTTGTTTTTCGCTCTTCCGTCGACAAGTGGGCGCCTGGACCGCAAGTGCGAGGCACGGAGAGACCGTGCGTGCACCGTGCGCTGAAGATGCGGTGCGCGCCGGGACGCCGGTCGCCGGCGGCCGAGCCTATGACGGCCAGCGGTGCGGGCTGCTGCCTCTTGCAGCGTGGAGAGGTTGACAAAGAACGAGGACGGATTGGAGCATCTTCTGCAGCTATCTTTCGCCGTCCGAAAAAGAAAAAAACGGTTACCTTTCCCATCCCTTCTTATTGTTTATCACCGAAAAATTACCCGCAAACTCTCAAAATATAGAAGGATGTTGACATGTTCTAACTCTCCCGGTGCTTCCCAAATACCGGTGGGGGCCATAATTCATCCCACCGCCGCCATCCCAATGTGCGACCACCGGAGCTTGTCGTGCTGGCCGGAAGGCTTGCCGACGGGGATTTTTTTTTTTGAGACAACCTGCCCACGGGGATTGGCCTGGCACGTCGGATAAAGGGCCGTGGGCCGACCCGTGCTGCATTTCGGCCCCGTGAACATTTTCAGTCTAAAGACTTAGCAATAATTTCTCAAAAAAAAAAGCAATAATTTTTCAAAAAAAAAAACTTAGCAATAAGTACAAGAAAATATTTTAAGGGACATGCTACGTGTCCGTCGACTGATCTTTTTAAAAGATCGGCCGGGTCACGAGCCGTCAGATCGTGTCATCGAGCGACCGAGCGGCGTATATTTGCAACAGAGGTAATGTTGCAGAAACATTTGCATCAGAGAGGTCGTGTTGCGGAAATCTTTGCAACAAAGGTCATGTTACAGATTTTTTTTGTAACATAGGTCAGGTTGTAGATTTTTTTCTTCGTCTTTTTGCAACATAGGTACTGTTGCGGAAAAAACTTTTGCAACATAAGTGATGTTGCAGAAATTTTTACAACGGAGATGATGCTCCAAAAACGTCGCCCGCCATTGCCGAAGCATGTCATAGCAACACCGCCGTTGTTCGCCGTTACCGTTTGCAACAGAGGTAATGCTGCAAAAACAAAATGCATGGAGGAGGTCGACGGGGCCGTGCCGTGCTCGAGCGCTCCGCTGCAGCCAATGGCCCTGCGGTGGCCGACGGTCATGGTGGAGCGGCGCTGGCTTACAACACTCACGGTGCCCGTCGTAGCATCGGCGAGCCATACAGAGCGCCGGCGGCACAACCAGTCAATTTGGTGTGAATTGAGGGGAGGCACATCCATGACGCAGATCGTGAGGTAGGAAACGATGGACTCGGGGAAAACATGTGGTTGTGCTCTCTTCCATGGAGATAAGGATACGTGAGAGGTGGAGTAGTGCGGGGCCCATGGGGCACGTGGCGCATGTAGAAGGTGGCGGATGGAGTGTTGGATCAGCCGGCTGTTGGGAAGCTTTTCCATATTTTAATCCCCTCAAAAAATATTTTAAAAGATTCTCAAAAAAGAAAATATTTAAAAAGAAGGAAAATACATACAAATCTTAAAATTAATAAAAAATACAGATAAACATAAAAATATATAGAAATGGTCGTCTCGTATTCGGCCTTAAGGCCTAGCTTCGGAGATTGGCCTTGTTTTGTGGCGGGTCGAAGCCCGACCCAACCCTTTTATTCATCTGTTGTGCCTTGTGACGGGGGGATAACCCCGGGGTAGCCTCAAGCGGGCAATCACTCCTGCTTTTCAAAAACGACTACGGGGCGGGCCGCCTCCCCCCGTAGGCCGGCTCCGCAAGGCCGACTGCGACGAGCCGACAGGCTTTAGACGGAGTCGCTGGGCCGCCTAGCCGGCAGGTCAGCACCCGTCACATCACCACGCCCCTCAGGACGATGACTTGACGGGTAACGTGTCAGCAGTGCCCCTGGTACCGCGGACTGGGCATGCGTGGCTATAGTGACATCCGTCGTACCAGAGGACAGCGCCCGCATGGCCACAGTGGAGGCGACAGTGCCTCTGACTTCGGCCGACTGTGACCGGGCGGTCGGCACAATGCCCGCACGCCTCCAACCACTCCATTACCTGCCCCGGCATGGCTGCAGCGTGGCCGGCCGTACCACTAACCACGGCCGGCTGCCACAAGACGACGCCACGCCGGTTGGCCCGTACTACGGCGCGGCAGGCACGCGCCGATAGCGATGGCTTGCCGGCGGGCCCCCTCCACCGGCTCCCGATGGGACCTTACAGCCGACGGGCCCTACGAGCGACAAGACTCTTCGACCAGGGGGCCCCTGGCCGGCCAAAGAGGCCGCCAGCTGGGTCCCCCCTGGCGCCTTATACGCATATTGTAATCCAGGGGGCTGGCCTATAAAGCCCCCCGGAGCCACCCCATGCAGGGGGATCCATCGAACACACACGCATCCACTCACGTAGAGAGGCAAAGAAAGCCAGCAGGCCTCTTCTTCCTCCTCTAGCCAACAGCTCAAGGAGCACCATTGTAGCCCGCTCGGTTCTTCAACCAGACTAGCAGGACTAGGTGTGTTACCTCCCACGGAGGGCCCCGAACCTGGGTACATCGCGTGTCTCTCACCGCTTGTCCCCAATCCCGTTACCGGAGCCCGTCGGCATCCTTCGGCCCCAACCACTCTCGATAAGCCACCCCATGGCATCTGTCGTGAGAAAACGACGACAGTTGGCGCCCACCGTGGGGCCGTCCGAGACGCCGGCCGGAGTCACACTCCGGGCGGGACCCTTCGCCAACTCCCCCGGCCGCTCCGCGTCCGGGCTGATCTGCACGCTCGTGGGGCTTGCCCCCACGGTGCGGAACCTCGTTCCTGCCCGCCCTGCGGGCGTCGCCACCAACCTCTCCGACGAGTTGCACAGCGGCGATGCTCCGTCCGTCGTCGCCATCCTCGTCGAGCGCTTCGGTAGGCTGCGCCTCGCCGACGAGCCAGTCGCCGATGAGTACCCTAACGAGGTGCTCGACTGCCTCGACCCGCCCTCGCTTGTGGGCGCGATCGCCTCAGGAGACAGTGACGACTCTTGCGTCCGCGCGGAGGTGATGGTCACCGGCTCCTTCACGAGCACCGGTCGCGCCAGGGCGGAGGCGCAAGCGGCCGCCGCGGCCGCCGGCACCGGCACCTCCGACCCCCTCGGCTCCGCGCTTCGGGGCCTCAGCACCCCCATCGCGCCTACGTCCAACCCGGCCGCAACTACGGCTGAGCTGGAGGCAGCTTGCCGGCTGCTGCTCGCGGAGGCTACCACGCTCGCGACCGCCAAGCGCCGGATGGAGTCCGCGCAACGCGAGTACAACTCCGCCTACGGCCTTACCCCCGCCGGCAACAAGCCTAGCTGGCGCGGAGACGTCCGCAACCGCGGCCGCGTGGTCGCGGAAATCCTTGGTGGCAGGCTCCCCACCTATGACACACCGGCGGCCAACATGAGGGCTGCCCAGGTGGCCTACGCCGACCTAGCCGACCTGGAGGGCGAAGAACGTGAGCAGCAGGAGCGGCACGTCCAAGACCTCATCGCCACCGCCAATGCCCAGCAGGACCGACTCGACCGTGCCAACGCCAGCTCCGAAATTCCCTTCCCCGAAGGGGACGCTCCGCCAACTGCCGGCCAGCGCCAGCCGGCCCAGCAGGCTTCCTCCCCCCGCGGCTCCGGCCGGCGGGGCGCTGGGTCTCGCAACGGGCGTTCCCAACAGCGGAACGAGCCGCCGGCGGTCACGAGCCGGCGCAGCGACGCCATGGCTGGAGCGGCCGGCGCACTCGCGCCCAGACCCCGCCCCCATGGCGGGAGCGCGCGCACTCGCCCGCCCCGACTGATCGTCCCGAGCTCGCCGCCTGGCTCGGCCCACGCGTCCCGCGGAGCGAGAACAACGCCCAGACCCGTATCGACCGGCCCTCCTGGAGGAGGAGGGTCCAATCGGGCCGGCGTGCTTCGGCCCCCGGATTCACGACGAGCCGTTTCCCACCGGCTTCACGCTTCCCCGCGACACCCCAAAATATAACGGCACCGCCAAGCCAGAAGACTGGCTGATCGACTACACCACCGCAGTCGGCATCGCCAGGGGGAACAAGCGCGTCGCGGTGCGCTACGTTCCCCTCATGCTGATCGGATCGACTCGGACTTGGCTCAACAGCCTGCCGGTCGGCAGCATCAACGCTTGGACGGACTTCGAAGAGGCGTTCGTCCGCAACTTCACCGGCACCTACAAGCGGCCCGGCCGTCCCCGCGAGCTGGCCATGTGCGTCCAGGGGCCGGAGGAATCTCTTCGCGACTACCTCACGTGGTGGACCGAGATTCGCAACTCCTGCGAAGGGGTGCACGAGGTACAAGCCATCCAGTACTTCTCCGAGGGCTGCCGGGACGGCACCCTCCTCAAACACAAGCTCAGGTGCTCGGAGCCGGCCACCTTGGCGGACGTCATGGCCAAGGCGGACAAGTACGCCACGGCCGACTCCGCTATGTGGATTAAGGTCAGCGCATCCGGCAAGGCCATCCCGCCGCCCGCCTTCGGCAGTGCAGCTTCTCCCAGCGGCTAGCCCGGGGCGAGGGCCTTCCGGCTTCTCCCCCTCCGGCTCCCCACGCTCAAGCGCCCGCACCGGCTCCGGCTCAACCACCGGCCCAGGCCCCCAACGACGGCCGACTCCACGACCAGTTCCCCGACCAGGACGAGGCCTACGTTATCTTCACCAGCGAGGGAACCGACAAGCATAGCCAGCGTCAGCGCCGGCACGAGGTGAACGCCACCGTGCCCTCGGTCCCCCAGTTCATGCACTGGTCCGAGAAGCCGGTCACCTGGAGCCGGGCGGACCACCCGGCGGTGATGCCAAACCCCGGCAGCTACGCCCTCGTCCTCGATCGCACCATCGCCTCCGAGAGGCTCACCTGCCGCTTCTCGCGGGTGATGATCGACGGGGACAGCAGCATCAACATCCTCTACCGCGACACGCTGCTCAAGCTTGGGCTCAAGGAGAAAGACCTGCAGCCGAGCCGGACGATTTTCCATGGCATCGTGCCAGGGCAATCTTGCTCCCCCATCGGCAAGATCCGGCTCGACGTCCTCTTCGGCAACAAGAGCCACTTCCGCCGCGAGCTAATATGGTTCGAGGTGGTGGACCTCTACAGTCCCTACCACGCGCTGCTGGGCCGGCCGACGCTCGTCAAGTTCATGGCCGTGCCCCACTACGCCTACCTCAAGCTCAAGATGTCGGGCCCGAAAGGCATCATCACCATCGATGGCGACTACAAGAAGTCGATCGAGTGCGCACGACAGCAGCCGGCTGGCCGAGGCTCTGGTGATAGCGGAGGAGAGGCGGCAGCTCGACCGGCTCGTGGCTCACGCCTCCGAGCAGCCGGCCGTGCTGGCTCCTCCATCCCAGCCGGCCAGCGAAGCGTCGTTCCAGCCGTCCAAGGACACCAAGCAGGTGCCGCTCGACCCGGCCAACCCCAAGCAATGCGTCACCATCGGCGCCAACCTCAGCAGCAAATAGGAAGGCGAGCTCGTCAACTTCCTCCGTGAGAATCGGGACATCTTTGCATGGTCCCCCAAGGACATGCCGGGTGTTCCGAGGAAGTACGCCGAGCACAAACTTCATGTGCAGCTGGACGTGAAGCCGGTCAAACAACCCCTACGCCGTTTCTCCGAGGAGAAGCGGCGTACTATAGGAGAAGAAATCGCCCGGCTGCTCGCAGCCGGCTTTATCATGGAAGTTTTCCACCCGGACTGGCTGGCCAACCCAGTCCTGGTGCTGAAGAAGAACAAGACTTGGCGCATGTGTATCGACTACACCAGCCTGAACAAGGCCTGTCCCAAGGACCCTTTTGCCCTGCCCCGGATCGATCAGGTGATCGACTCCACGACCGGCTGCGACCTGCTGTCCTTCCTGGACGCCTATTCCGGCTACCACCAGATAAAGCTGGACCCAACCGATTGGCTGAACACCTCCTTCATCACCCCTTTTGGAGCCTACGACTACATCACCATGTCCTTCGGCTTGAAGAATGCAGGCGCCACCTTCCAGCGCTGCATGCAGAAGTGCCTCCTGCCCTAGATCGACAGGAACGTCCACGTCTACGTGGACGACATCGTCGTCAAGACCAAGAAGCATTTCAGCCTTCTCGATGACCTCCGGGAAACCTTCTCCAACCTGCGCGAGTACAAGGTCCGTCTCAACCCGGAGAAGTGTGTTTTCGGCGTGCCAGCCGGCCAGCTCCTGGGTTTCTTCGTGTACATCAAGCGCATGCACAAGCCGGCCAAGCTCCGCGACGTCCACAAGTTCGCCGGCTGTCTTGCCTCGCTCCGCCGGTTCGTCAGCCGGCTGGGCGAGAAGGCGGTGCCCCTCTACCGGCTCATGAAGAAAACGACCAAATTTGAGTAGACCGACCAGGCGGACGAGGCGTTCCGCGACCTCAAGCGCGCTCTCTCCAGCGCACCCGTCCTGGCGGCTCCGACGGAGAAGGAGCCATTGCTCGCATACATCGCGGCGACCACGCGCGTAATCAGCGTCGTCCTAGTGGTGGAGCAGCCGGAGGAGGGCAGGGCGCTGCCGGTCCAGCGCCCCGTCTACTACCTCAGCGAGGTACTCTCCACCTCCAAGCAAAACTACCCCCGCTACCAGAATATGTGCTACGGCATATACTTCGCCGCCAAGAAGGTCAAGCAGTACTTCCAGGAGCACACCATCACCGTGGTGAGCACGGCGCCGCTCGGCGAAATCATGAGTGGTCGGGACGCCACCGGCCGGATCGCCAAGTGGGCCATCGCCCTCGCCGACTACGAAATCCGGTATGAGCCGCGCCCTGCCATCAAGTCGCAGACCATGGCTGACTTCCTCGTCGACTGGGCCGAGACCCAGTTCGTGCCGCCGCCTCCAGACTCCACGACGGCACGAAGATGCGAACCGGCTTGGGAGCCGACATCGTCTTATCGTCCCCAAAGGGGGACCAGCTCAAGTACGCGCTTCAGATCCTCTTCGCCGCCCCCAACAACGTGGCTGAGTACGAAGCGCTCGTCCACGGCCTCCGGCTCGCCAAGGAGATCGGCATCCGGCGCATTCTCTGCTTCAGCAACTCGGACCTCGTGGTGCAGCAGGTCTCTGGCGAATGGGACGCCAGGGACGCCAACATGGCCAGTTACCGCTTCCTCGTCCAACAGCTCAACGGCTCCTTCGAGGGTTGTGAGTTTCACCATGTCCCCCGGGCGGACAACGAGGCGGCGGACACGCTGGCAAAAATCGGCTCCACCCGACAAGCCATCCCAGCCGGCGTCTCCCTCGAGCGGTTGCTCAAGCCGTCGATCAAGCCCTCCACTGAGTCGGAGTCCATCTTCGTACCGGCCGACCCCGTCGGCTCTTCGACAGGCCCGGTGGCTCCGTCGACTCTGCCGGCTCCGACTGCTTCGTCGGCTCAGCCGGCTCTGACCACTGACGCTCCCGCGGCGGCCGACCCCAACCCCGCGGTCATCCTAATGGCGATCAATCTACCGGTCGAGGCTCCGATCCCGGGGACTGACGGCTCGGTCCCGGAGACTAATGGCTCGGTCCCGGGGATTGACGGCTCGAGCCCTGGGGCTCCGGCTACTTGCCCGGGGGCTCCGGCTGCCTCCGAAAACCACCCCAAGCCGGAGCCGGCTCCCGTAATGGCTCCCACCTGGGCCCAGCCCATCCTAGCTTTCCTCCTGCGCGGCGAGCTCCCTCCCAACGAGGCTACGGCCCAACAAATCCAGCGCCGGGCCCCGGCCTACAGCATCATCAACCGCGAGCTGGTCCATCGCAGCGCAACCGGCGTGTTCCAGCGCTGCGTCGAGCCAGAAAAGGGGCAAGAGATCCTCCAAGACATCCACCAGGGCAAGTGCGGACATCACGCCGCCTCGAGGACCCTGGTGGCCAAGGCGTTCCGCCATGGCTTCTATTGGCCGACGGCCCTAGAAGAAGCAAAGCAGCTGGTCGACAGGTGCGAGGGGTGCCAGCGCTTCAGCACGCAGAGCCACCTGCCGGCTACGGCTCTCCAGACCATCCCCCTCTCGTGGCCCTTCGCCGTCTGGGGCCTTGACATGGTGGGACCATTCAAGACCGCACGAGGCGGCATGACATATCTACTGGTGGCCGTCGACAAGTTCACCAAGTGGATCGAAGCCAGACCCATCAAAAAACTGGACGGTTGATAACCCACAAGTATAGGGGATCACAACAGTTTTCGAGGGTAGAGTATTCAACCCAAATTTATAGATTCGACACAAGGGGAGCCAAAGAATACTTGAGAGTATTAGCAGTTGAGTTGTTAATTCAACCACACCTGGAGATTAAATATCTGCAGCAAAGTGATCAGTAGCACAGTAATATGATAGTTTGATAGCAGTAGCAGCAGTAACAGTAGTAGTAACAGTAGTAGCAATAGTTTTGTAGCAGTTGGAACAGCAGCAACAGCAATAGTAACTTAGCAAGAACAATAAGTGGAAAGGTCGTAGGCACTGGATCGGTAACTCGTTGGATGATATTCTTCATGTAACAGTCATAACCTAGGGTGATACAAAACTAGCTTAGTTCATCAATGTAATGTAGGCATGTATTATGTAAATAGTCATACGTGCTTATGAAAAAGAACTTGCATGACATCTTTTGTCCTACCCTCCCATGGCAGCGTGGTCCATAAGGAAACTAAGGGATATTAACGCCTCCTTTTAATAGAGAACCGGAACAAAGCATTAACACATGGTGAATACATGAACTCCTCAAACTACGGTCATCACCGTGAAGTATCCCAAATATTGTCACTATGGGGTTGACGGATCATAACACGTAATAGGTGCATATGACTAGGCAAGATCGGATCAAGAACATGGATATAGAGATGATAACATAAATGGTTCAGATCTGAAATCATGGCACTCGGGCCCTAGTGACAAGCATTAGGCATAGCAAAGTCATAGCAACATCAATCTCAGAACATAATGGATACTAGTGATCAAGCCCTAACAAAACTAACTTGATTACATGATGAATCTCATCCAACTCCTCACCGACCAGCAAGCCTACGAAGGAATTACTCACTCCTGGTGGGGAGCATCATGGAATTGGCGATGGAGAAAGGTTGGTGATGATGAAGACCGAAGATTCCCCTCTCCGGAGCCCCAAACGGGCTCAAGATCTGGCCTCCCGATGAAGAACAGGAGGTGGCGGCGGCTCCGTATCGTAAAATGCGATGAAACTTTCTCTCCGATGTTTTCCCTCCGAAAATAGGAATTTATAGTGGTGGAATTAGGGCAAGTGGGGCCACGAGGTGGGCACAACCCACCAGTGCGCGCCCTGGTGGGTGATGCTCACCCTGGCCCCCCTCTTCGGTGGATTTTGGCTCCAATAATTCTTATTTATTCTGAAATAATTCTCCAAAAGTTTCGTTCCGTTCCGAGAACTTTTATTTCTGCACAAAAACAACACCATGGTAGTTCTGGTGAAAACAGCGTCAGTCCGGGTTAGTTCCATTCAAATCATGCAAATTAGAGTCCAAAATAAGGGCAAAAGAGTGAGGAAAAGTAGATACGTTGGAGACGTATCAACTCCCCCAAGCTTAAACCTTTGCTTGTCCTCAAGCAATTCAGTTGACAAACTGAAAGTGATAAAGAAAAACTTTTATGAACTCTGTTGTTCTTGTTTACATATATATGCTTAAGTAGCACCCAGGTTTTCAGCAAAGATTATGACTAACCATGTCAACAATAACTCTTAGAAATTATATTTACTCATATCAATAACATAAGCGACTAGCGAGCAATAATAATATATCTCAAGCGCCAACACTTTGTCAAAATAATCATGATACAATATGACAATAGTGGTATCTCGCTAGCCCTTTCTGAGACCGCAAAACATAAATGCAGAGCACCTCCAAAGTTCAAGCAGCCACTAGACATTGTAATTCATGGTAGAAAAGATCCAGTCATGCTGCACCCAACATCAACTATACACAATGCATGAGGATGACAATAGTGCTCTCAGGTCTGGCGCTTATTTGAGAAGGTGATGACTCAACATAAAAGTGAATAGATAGTCCCTTCGCAGAGGGAAGCATGGATTTGCAGCGGTGCCAGAGCTCAAAGTTTAAAACAGAGATAAGTATAATTTTGGGAGGTACACCCTTCCTATCAACGTCACGACCAAGAGTTATCAATATCTTCCATGCTAAACAAATTAGCGGAGGTTCCCAAGCGATAAAAGTAAAGGTTTACCCCCCCTCCACCAACAATCACACTCCACGGCGAGCCGCATCCACGGGTACCGTCCAAACCAACAACATTCCTGGGGGAGTTTTGTTTAATTATTTTTGATTTTTGATTTCGGGACTGGGAATCCCTATTACCGCCCCTCTCGTGTAAGGACAAGTGAATAAACACTCATCATGAGAATAACCCGCTTAGCATGGAAGATACTGACCGCCCCCTGTCGCTCCATGAGCGGTCCAGGCACACAAAACAGATGTTCATTTGAATTTTTAGAGGGGACACATGCAAATTTACTTGGAACGGCAGAGTAATACCGCATATATGTAGATATAGTGGACTCATCTGGCATAACTTGGTTTAAGGGTTTTGATGCACAAGCAGTATTCCCGCTTAGTACAGGCGAAGGCTAGCAAGTAGATTGGGAAGCGGCCAGCTAGAGAGCGAAAACGGTCATGAACATGCATTACATATAATCAACATTGAGTACTAGCATGAGTAGGATATGGACACCATGAACATAAATATCATGAAGGCTATGTTGGTTTTGATTCAACTACATGCGTGAACATGTGCCAAGTCAAGCCACTTGAAACATTCAGAGGAGGATACCATATCATCATACCGCATCACAACCATTTTAATGCATGTTGACACCCAAGATAAATCATTATCCACTCCTAGCTACTTAAGCATGGCATGCACAACTATAATCTCTAATGGTCATTGCAAATATGTTTGATCATAATGAGCTGAATCAAGGGATACTAGGTTAAACATATTTACAAAAACAAAAACAAGTTGAGTTCATACCCGTCTTTCTCTGCCACAGTCAATTCATCAAATGTTGTCATTATTGCCTTTCACTTGCACGACCGAATGATAAGAAAATAATAATAGTGCAAGAATGCCGTGGACTAAGCTAGAATCTGCAAACATTTTATTCAAGAAGAGAAGACAAAGTAACATGGGCTCTTTGTTAGATAAACGATAATGCAGATGAGAACCACTCAGCAATCTCATCGTGGTCTTCTCCTAGGTACGACTCGAGTAAAAAGAAAAGAATTTTAGAGAAACACACTGAAATATTTTTGGAGTTTTTGGTTTTTCTTGAATAAAGCAAATTAAAGAAGAAAAACAAAAACGAGAAAAACTATTTACACGGGAAAGCTCCCAACAAATAAAAGAAGAAGCGAGAAATCTTTTTGAGTTTTCTTTTGATGCTACAACTAAACTAAGCTAGAAAGAAAAACTAAAAAGAAGTAGGAAATATTTTTGGATTTTCTCAAAGCTTTTTGAACACACAAGAAGAAAGCGAGAAAACAAATCTAGCATGGATATTACAATAAAAAAGTATGAACACCGACAACTGGAATGAAATGTGTGAACATGAATGTAATGTCGGTGGAAATACGTACTCCCCCAAGCTTAGGCTTTTGGCCTACCTTGGTAATCACCATCCGTATGAATAATAATCTGGGCGATGGCTCATTGAAGCCTTCGGAGCAGACTTCGCGGCCCTCCTGGCAGCTTCAACCTCCGCATTGTACGCATGGGCTTCGCTCTCAAGAACATAATATCTTCCCCTAGTGTGAAAATCAAAGAGAGCAGGAGCAGGCAAAGCAACAAGCACAACATTTTCTTTATTAAATCTCAAGTTATAGGTGTAGTTGGTGGCCGTACCCGTAAGGAACTTATGACGCTTCATGGCATCAAAGTCTAAATACTGAGTGGGTAGGATGGGGTCATTAGGCCATGGTGAAACATTTAATCTCTCAGCTACATGGGAGGCATAGATTCCTCCATAAAAATTACCACTAGCAGCATTAAGCTACAACCTCCATGCAACAATTGCACCAAGATTATAATCCTTATTCCCAGTTATGGCAGTGTGTAAGAGGCTCAAATCATGAGCACACAGTGTGCTACAATCTTGTTTGCCTACAATACATTTACCGTTAAAGAGCGCAAAATATTGTAGTGATGGAAAATGGATGCTGTTGATTCTCCCTTGTGTAACCCCCTATCTTCGCCAAATCAAAGATTAACTAAAAATGATTCGTACTCAGCTTTTGTTGGTTCATCGAGGGAACCCTCATATGGAAGTTTGCATGCTTCGCTAAACATTTCTAACGACATGGTAAAGGAATGATCATACAGGTTGAATGAAACTCTAGACTCACGAGGAAAATATTTAAATTTCTTTGTGAAAGTTTTCGTGAGCTCGAGGTGTTGGGGGCACTTATCTGCGATGAAGGGAGCAAGCTCTGTGTTGTCAATGAATTGATCAAATTCCTCCTTAATACCTGCACCTTCCATGAACTCGTCGCAAGGCCACAAGCATGATTTGGTGGCGGCATCTCGCATCGAGCTTTCGCTTGGTTCAACATAAGACTGTCGAACTGAGCTTCCACTCGATGAGGCTCCCGAGGATCTCATCCTCGAAGAACTCCTAAAGAATTGCATTTTTATACCTATAAAAATTCTGAAAAAAAATTAGTCCACAAAAATTTGTCAACAAAACTTTGTAAGATTGTTAGCAACTACTCCTAAGCATGCATAGAGGCCATATTGAGCATTCAAACTACTTAGAACTCTAAGAATTCAACATGTAATCTCATCTAGAGCAGCACCAAGAGTAGCTAATTACTCTAAAAATAACCTACTAAAACAAAAACTAATTGGAGCAATGGAGGAGTCACATACCAAGTAGCAATCCCTCCAAACAGTTTCAGAAACGGAGCTTCGAGCAAAGAGATCGAAATCCGCGGGTTTGAGAGTAAGAACATGAAAATGGTGGCAGTGGTGAATTTTTTTTGGAGGTAGTGATGATGTGGGCTAAACAGATAAGTGAGGGGGCCCACGTGGGGGCCACAACCCACCAAGGCGCGGCTGGGGGTGCTGGCGCGCCCTGGTGTCTTGTGGGCACCAGGTGCACCCCCCCTCTGGTGTTATTTGCACCAAAAATTCACAAATATTCGGAAAAAAATCGTGTTAAATTTTCAGGGCATTCTGAGAATTTTTATTTTTGGGTCATTTCTTATTGCACGGAGAAAACAGAAAACAGGATAAACATGGCATTTTATTTTATTTGACTAACTAAAACAGAAAATAAAAGGCGAGAACAGAGAGTTGTGCTTACTAGATTCATCGACGTCATACCTCTAAAAAATGATTCATTAATAAGGTTGATCAAGTCTTATTAACAACCACTTCCGATTATCATGAAAACGAAGAACTTTCGTAAAACACTAAGTTACCTCAATGGGGATGCGCATATCCCCAATAATATGTATATCATATTTCTTTTTGGCAGTAGGTAGAAGTAATTGAAAACTTCCAATAGTGATGGTCGGAGAGTCTTCAATAACATTTATACCATTCACTTGGAATTGTTTCTTCGGAAAGTGCACCGTGTGCTCATTACCATTAATATGAAAAGTGACTTTGCTTTTATTGCAATCAATAACAGCCCCTGCAGTATTCAAAAAGGGTCTACCAAGGATAATCGACATGTTGTCGTCCTCGGGCATCTCAAGAATAACAAAGTCCGTTAAGATAGTAACATTTGCAACAACAACGGGCACATCCTCACAAATACCAATAGGTATGGCTGTTGACTTGTCAGCCATTTGCAATGATATCTCAGTAGGTGTGAGTTTATTCGAATCAAGTCTTTTATATAAGGAGAAAGGCATAACGCTAACACCGACTCCCAAATCACACAAAGCGGTTTTGACATAGTTTCATTTCATGGAGCAAGGTATAGTTGGTATTCTAGGATCTCCAAGTTTTTTAGGTACTCCATCCTTAAAATAATAATTAGCAAGCATGGTGGAGATTTCAGCTTCAGGTATTTTTCTTTTATTTGTGATGATGTCCTTCATATACTTTGCATAAGGGGCCATCTTTAAGATATCGGTTAAGTGGGTATGCAAAAAGACTGGCTTAATCATTTCAGCAAAGGGCTCAAATTCTTCATCATCCTTTTTCTTAGATGGCTTAGGTGGAAATGGCATGGGTTTCTGAACCCATGGCTCTCTTTCTTTACCATGTTTCCTAGCCACAAAGTCTCTTTTATCATAACGTTTATTTTTAGGTTGTGGGTTATCAAAATCAGGAGGAGGCTCTATTTCAACATCATTATCTGGTTCTCTATTATTACTAGGTTGAGCATCTTCATGAACATCACCATTATCATTTTCATTATCACTAGGTTGATGTTCACTACCAGATTGAGTTTCAGCATCAGAAATAGAGACATTACTATTATCAGGAGGTTTTTGTGTCTCAGGTTCACTAGAGGTATGCAAAGTCCTATCATTTTTCTTTTTCTTTTTCTTTTTCTTCTTAGAAGGACTAGGTGCATCAGGATTAATTCTCCGAGAGTCTTTTTCAATTCTTTTAGGATGACCCTCAGGATAAAGTGGTTCTTGGGTCATTCTACCTCTAGTTACTACTCTAGCAGCAAAATCATGCATATTATTATTCATTTCATCCAGCAGTTCCTTTTGAGACTTAGCAACTTGTTCTAAAAGAGTTTGAACCATAGAGGCATGCTTACCTACACCTCTAACATCATTACTGATTCTAAATAGCAAGTCACTCAAGTGAGCAATCATATCAGAATTGTATTTCAATTGTTTCAGAACATGAGCATTGAAATGATCTTGCTTCATAATATAGTTGTCAAACTCATATAAGCATTGACTAGGATGTTTATTGTGAGGGATGTCACTTTCATTAAACTTTAATAAAGAATTTACCTTTACCACCTGTGGAGGTGGTGGTGTGTCAAGGTCATGTATTTCTTCAATAGGTGGCAAATTCTTAACATCCTCAGCTTTAATACCTTTTTCCTTCATAGATTTCTTTGCCTCTTGCATATCTTCAGGACTGAGAAATAAGATACCCCTCTTCTTAGGAGTGGGTTTAGGCGGTGGTTCAGGGAGAGTCCAATCATCATAATTCTTCAATATGTTATTCAATAATTCCTCAGCTTGTTCAACAGTTCGTTCCCTGAAAACACAACCAGCACAACTATCTAGAAAGTCCCTAGAAGTATCGGTTAGTCCATTATAAAAGATATCAAGTATTTCATTTTTCCTGAGAGGATGATCAGGCAAAGCATTAAGCAACCGGAGAAGCCTCCCCCAAGCTTGTGGGAGACTCTCTTCTTCAATTTGCACAAAGTTAAATATTTCCTGTAAGGCAGCTTGTTTCTTATGAGCAGGAAAATATTTTTCAGAGAAGTAGTAAATCATATCCTGGAGACTACGCACACAACCAGGAGCAACAGTATTGTACCATGTCTTAGCATCACCCTTTAATGAGAACGGAAATAACTTAAGGATGTAATAGTAGCGAATCTTCTCATCATGAGCAAAGAGGGTGGCTATATCATTCAGCTTAGTAAGGTGTGCCACTACAGTTTCAGTTTCATAGCCATGGAAAGGATCAGATTCAACCAAAGTAATTAACTCTGGGTCGACAGAGAACTCATAATCCTTATCGGTAACAAAGATAGGTGAAGTAGCAAACTTAGGATCACATTTCATTCTAGCATTCAAGGTCTTTTCCTTATTCCCGTGTAGCAATTTCTTAAGATCGTCTCTATCCTTGCAAGAAAGAATTTCTCTAGTTATCTCCTCGTCCATAACATAACCTTCAGGTATCTTAGGCATTTCAAACTTAGGAGAGGTAGGACTAATAGGTGTTTCACAATCATCATCAATTTCATAAGCTTCATCAGTTTCAGCAATCTCATCAGTTTCAGTAGTTTCATTCTCTTTAGCTCTAGCAATTTGTTCATCAAGAAATTCTCCTAGTGGCACATTATCATCAAGCATGGTACTAGCATCATCATAAGCATCCTTCATAGCAGAAGTAGCATCATCTATAACTTGCGACATATCAGGATTACTAGCATGTGGTGGTGTTGCAAGCTTACTCATAACAGAAGGTGAATCAAGTGCAGAGCTAGATGGCAATTCCTTACCTCCCCTCATCTTAGAGGAAAAAATCTTGGTCTTTGGATCCTTCAAATTCTTCATAGTGATAAATTGATATAAATCCCAAGTGACTCAACAAATATTGCTATGCTCCCCGGCAACGGCGCCAGAAAAAGGTCTTGATAACCCACAAGTATAGTTGATCGCAACAGTTTTCGAGGGTAGAGTATTCAACCCAAATTTATAGATTCGACACAAGGGGAGCCAAAGAATACTTGAGAGTATTAGCAGTTGAGTTGTCAATTCAACCACACCTGGAGATTAAATATCTGTAGCAAAGTGATCAGTAGCACAGTAATATGATAGTTTGATAGCAGTAGCAGCAGTAATAGTAGCAGTAATAGTAGTAGCAATAGTTTTGTAGCAGTTGGAACAGCAACAACAACAATAGTAACTTAGCAAGAACAATAAGTGGAAAGGTCGTAGGCACTGGATCGGTAACTCGTTGGATGATATTCATCATGTAACAGTCATAACCTAGGGCGATACAAAACTAGCTCAGTTCATCAATGTAATGTAGGCATGTATTCCGTAAATAGTCATACGTGCTTATGGAAAAGAACTTGCATGACATCTTTTGTCCTACCCTCCCGTGGCAGCGGGGTCCATAAGGAAACTAAGGGATATTAACGCCTCCTTTTAATAGAGAACCGGAACAAAGCATTAACACATGGTGAATACATGAACTCCTCAAACTACGGTCATCACCGCGAAGTATCCCAAATATTGTCACTATGGGGTTGATGGATCATAACACGTAATAGGTGCATATGACTAGGCAAGATCGGATCAAGAACATGGATATAGAGATGATAACATAAACGGTTCAGATCTGAAATCATGGCACTCGGGCCCTAGTGACAAGCATTAGGCATAGCAAAGTCATAGCAACATCAATCTCAGAACATAATGGATACTAGTGATCAAGCCCTAACAAAACTAACTCGATTACATGATGAATCTCATGCAACTCCTCACCGACCAGCAAGCCTACGAAGGAATTACTCACTCCTGGTGGGGAGCATCATGGAATTGGCGATGGAGAAAGGTTGGTGATGACGAAGACCAAAGATTCCCCTCTCTGGAGCCCCAAACGGGCTCCAGATCTGGCCTCCCGATGAAGAACAGGAGGTGGCGGCGGCTCCGTATCGTAAAACGCGATGAAACTTTCTCTCCGATTTTTTCGTCCGAAAATAGGAATTTATAGTGGCGGAATTAGGGCAAGTGGGGCCACGAGGTGGGCACAACCCACCAGGGTGCGCCCAGGGGGCCTGGCGCGCCCTGGTGGGTGATGCTCACCCTGGCCCCCCTCTTCGATGGATTTTGGCTCCAATAATTCTTATTTATTCTGAAATAATTCTCCAAAAAGTTTCGTTCCGTTCCGAGAACTTTTATTTCTGCACAAAAACAACACCATGGTAGTTCTGCTGAAAACAGCGTCAGTCCGGGTTAGTTCCATTCAAATCATGCAAATTAGAGTCCAAAACAAGGGCAAAAGAGTGAGGAAAAGTAGATATGTTGGAGACGTATCAACGGTCCCACGGCCGTCCGGTTCATCAAGGACATCATGGTCCGCTACGGCGTCCCCCACAGCATCATCACCGACAACGACACAAACTTCGCCAAAGGCGCGATGGCGCGTTTCTGCTCCCAGGAGGCCATCCGGCTCGACCTCGCATCAATGGCCCACCCACAGTCAAACGACCAGGCGGAGAGGGCAAACGGCCTGATCCTGGCCGGCCTCAAGCCCCGGCTCGTGGCGCCGCTCGTGCGATCAGCCGGCTGCTGGATCGAAGAACTGCCGGCTGTCCTTTGGAGCCTCAGGACCATGCCCAACCGGTCAACCGGCTTCACCCGTTTCTTTCTCGTGTATGGGTCCGAGGCGGTCATCCCCACGGACATTGACTTCGATTCGCCTCGTGTCACCCTGTACACGGAGACGGATGCGAAAGAGGTAAGAGAAGACGGCGTCGACCTACTCGAAGAAGCACGCGAGTTGGCCCTGAGCCGGACGGCTATCTACCAGCAGAAGCTCCGGCACTACCACAGCAAGCGGATCCGGCCCCTCTCCTTCCGCGAAGGAGACCTGGTGTTCAGGTGGATCCAACGAACCGCCGGCCAGCACAAGTTGTCCTCCCCATGGGAGGGCCCGTTCATCATCAGCAAGGCGCTGCACAACAACGCGTACTATCTAATAGACGCCCAGAAGCCGCAGAAACGCAAAAGAGACGCCTCCGGCGAGGAGGCGGAGCGCCCGTGGAACGCGGCGCTCCTTCGTCCATTTTACTGCTAAACCAGTGTATGTATGTATCCTCCCTTTTGGGCTTATGAATGCAACGGGTGTCCCAAGCCAGCTCTTGGGGCATACCTCTCTCGTTTCTTGCAGTACAGTTCATTGCAAAAGCCGGCTCCCCGGACCCGGGGGCTCGCCGGCTACCCATGGCACCACCCCCCGAAGACGGTCAAAGTAATGTGAGCTAAGAAAAACCTCTCCCATCCCACCCAGCTACAGACCGGCTCCCGGCTGTCCAGCCGGCGGGTTGTTGGGACGGAAACTTAGCACACACGAACGCCTTTGGCAGGGGGGTGGCCGCCTATGGCTAGCCGAGTTGTTCACCTTCTCTAACCGGCCTCTGACGTACTCGCCCTGGCTAAGCGTTCTCGCGACTCCAGAAACCCCACGACCGACTCCCCCGAGGCTGACGTCCTATCCCAGCTACAGACCGGCTCCCGGCTGTCCGGCTGGCGGGGCCGAAGCTGAAGGGAATGAAAGTTTTGGGCAGAAAGGAGTCAAAGGGACGATGAGCCAGGGACGAGTCGTCATGCATTAAAATTCCTCAGCAGAATGAAAAGCATAAACTTATATACACAAGCATAAAGGCCCACGGCCACATGTTCATAACATTACAACCCAGTGGGTGGAACTGCAGTTTAATAAAAAAGCAGGAAAACAGAAGGACCCTAGCTAGTGGCGGCACCGTCTCCTCCCCCTGCGCTCTCCGCGGCGGCTGAGGTAGAAGCCCCGTCCTTGGCCACGGCACGCTCCATGTCGGCCCCCGCGCCCAAGTCCTGAGCCGCCTTGGGGTCGGCGTAGTCGTCGATGCTGGACTCGACGTCTTCGTCGTCCGTCTCGCCGGCGCTACCCTCCGGGTCATCGAAGGCAAGCGCGTACTGGTCCTTCGGGATCACCGCGCCGTCTGCCGTCCGCTCCGAAACGTACTCGTCCCACGGAGCAAAGGACGCGATGTCACTGGCCCACACGGCCAGCGCATCGGCAACCGCCTCCAGTTCCGCGTCCGTGCTGGCACGCTGGGTCGCAAGCAGCTCCAAGTCCATCTCGGAGTACCACGACTTCGCGACATGGAGCACCATGGCCGCTCTGACACGCACCGCGGAGGCCCACCAGGCGTTCACCCGCACGGATCCATCCTCCAGCCACCGCGACAGCCAGCTCATGGAGACCGGCTCCACCGCGCCCGGCTAGAGGGTGCAAACCAGTGCCGAGCCGCCCCCTGGAGCCGCTTCATGGCCCGGACCACCTCGTTCAGGCGCACTTTGGCGGTGATCCCCACCTCGTCCATGGTTCAGGCGGCAAGCCGCCCGACGTGGACTCCCAGCGCACGCTGTTCCTCGCGGTGCGCCTCCACGGCCACTTCTGCGGCCTCCTGCGTACCTGGGAAGAGCCCTGAGGAGGAGAGGGGCATGTGGTGTAAGACAAAGGAGAGGCCGGCCCCAAGCCGACTCACGAAGATAAAACAAGGCAACAAAAACTTACCGGCTAGAAGACGGTCCACCGCGTGCGCCTCCTCCTGCAGCGCCGCCTCCCTGGCCGACCAGTCCTGGATCCGGCGGCCGTGCTCGTCTGCGCTGCCTCCGCCTCCTCTGCCGCTTTCGCCAGCAAGGCATCCTTAGCCTCCAGCGCCTCACGATGAGCCACCTCCTGCTCCTCCAACTCCTGACGATGAGCCGCCTCGCGCTCGTCCTTCTCCGCCTACGCGCGATCAGCCGCCTGGCGCAGCCGGTCACACTCCGCGGTCTGGAGGACCCGCTGCCCGCCAAGCTGCACCACTTGGCGACGGAGGCAGACTGCCTCGGCAGCAGAGGCTTCGCAACACAAATACGCTCCCGCTAGGAAGAAAGCAAAGACAAGGATTCGACCCGCCTGCAGAGCAGCCGACCCGAATCTCGGGGACTACACGCAGTGGGTGCGCTAGCGCGCCCCCACTGAAAATTTACAAGATTCGCGTACCTCGCAGGTCCGCGGACATGACGGCCATCCGGTTCTTGGCCCCCCGATACAAGCCCAGCAGCGCATTATATGCGGTTACCCGGCGGTCGTGGACGGCCTGCGAAGGCCAAAAGCAAAGGGACGTCACGATTAGACTCGATCCGCCTACGCCCCAGCCGGCCCGAGTCTCGGGGGCTACACCCAGTGGGTGCGCTAGCGCGCCCCCACTGGAAAAAACAACAAAGACAAAAAAGACGAGGACGCCGAAGCCTTACCGCAACGGCCTGCTCGAGATGCGCCAGCCGGCTCCTGGCGGCCTCGGCCTCCTGCGCCATCTTGGCACGGCAGTCGACAAACTCGGCAACGAGTGCGGCCACCGCGGCTCCAAGGACGCTCGGTGTGTCACCCCCGGGCGCGCCACCGGCCGCGGCCCAGGTCTCCTGCGGATGGTCCCCATCGGAGAGGCCAGACGGACCCCACGCCACGGCAACCAAGGGACCTGCTCCCCCCGGCGGCGCGGCTCCGGGCGCCCCAGCGGACGGGCGCGCCACCTCCGCTGACGAGCCGGCGGCGGTTGCTCCTCCAGGCGCCGCGGCCTCGATCTCCGGCATACTGCCTCCGGCGGCATCCCCCCGGTTCGCCTCCGGAGCTGGGGCCTCCGGCTCCATGACGTCGACCTCCGGCGGTGCATCGTCGGTCCCCGACGGCACGTCGTCGGCCCCTGGCGGAGTGTTGCTGCGATCCGGGTCCGCCTCCTTGGCAGTGCCCGCTACGCTCGCAGCCGTGCACGCTTTCTCCTCGGCCCGCGCGTCCGCCTCTACCCGCCGTGCGGGGTCGTGCGTGCTCTTAGACCTCCTCTCCTTACCGGGGGGGAACGGCTCCTAGGATTGGCCCGCCGTCTCCACGCGGGCTCCCCCTGGTGCCAGCTTCCGCACCGCCTCCTCCCATGGCCGGCACTCCTCCTCGAGCCACTCTTGCTCGGCCGCCTCCTGGTCTCGCCACGCCTCGCGCTCCCTCTCCTCGGCGGCTGTCCTACGAGCCGCCTCCGCCGTCTCGTCGGCCGCGGTCATCTTCCCCAGGGCACGCGGTTCCCTGAACAACGGGATGAGAAAGGAAGACCAATAGAAAGCAGAGAGAAACCTGAAGAAAGCTTACCCGATGCTGACGGGGCCCGCCCGCCTGACGGGGCCCGATGGGGCAACCCGTGGTCTCTTTCTGCCGCCTCTGCGGCTGCCGCCCGGCTGCCCGCCGGCTGCTCGTTTGGGAGCCGGTCGGGAGCTGGCCGGCTGTTTTCCCCGATCGGCCGTGGCCATGTTGCTCCGTCCCTGCTCGCGGTCGGCTTGGCGAACGCGCTTCCTCGGCGCGGTGGTGTCGTCCCCCGAGACTTCGAGGTCCTCCGGGGCCACTGCATCGCGCATCTCCCTCGGCTCAGCATCGTCATCGGACCAGTCCTGCAAAAGAGACTGGGGGAGAAACTCACTAGCAGACCCGGTCCCCTCCTCCTCCGTTCCGCCGGCCCCTGATGCGCCGGCTCGCCCCGAGTCGGCCAGCTCCACATCATCGGCGTCTTCGACCTCCTCGGGGTCCGACTCCGCCACGTCGGCGGCCGGCTCGCCGTACTCCTATAGCAAAGGGAAGACCTGCGCACAAAAGAAGCCCCTCCGTCGTCAGGCTGAGGGGAGGGCACCGGCATCAAAGGAGAAAAGGGTGCGCGGCTCGTCACGTACCCGTGGAACCGGGCGCTTCCGGCTGTACGGGGCCTTGCCCCACTGCCATCCGCCTTCGTTCATCTTCGCGGCAGAGATATAGTTCACCCGCCTCGCCACCCCCACCGCCTTCAGCTCTTTCGTGGAGAGCCGACACGGGTCGTGCCGCCCTCCCATCTGACAGATGAGGTGCGGCCGGCACTGCAGCGGTTGCACCCGGCGCGCCACCATCGTGGCAAGCAGGTCCCCGGCCGTGAGACCTTCCGTTCCAGTCATCACGACCAGCCGGGCGCAGAGTCGGTCCACCGTCTCGGGCCCCTGGGGCGGAGGCGTTCTCCAATTCAGCATTGCAACCGGGGGTTGATCAACGAAGTCGGGGAGGTTGATGAAGTCTTCGTCTGGCTTCACGTTCTTCACATAGAATAACCCCTTCTGCCAGCTCTTGACTGAGTCCTGCAGCGGGAGTTGGGGGAAGTCGGCCCCCGGGCGGTAGTGAACGAGGGCGGCTTCGCAAGCGGTCATGTCCGTCACACCGGTGACCCTATTCTTCGTCGTCTGCCGCTTCAGATAGAAGAGCCGGCACCAAAGGTCGAGGCGCGGCTCCACTCCCAAGTAGCCCTCGCAGAGGGCGACGAACGCGGCCAACTGCAGGGTGGCGTTGGCGCTGAGGTGGTGCAGTTGTAGCCCGAAGCACGAGAGGAAGCACCGAAAGAACGTGCTCGCCGGCACGCCGAGTCCACGGGTGAGGTTCTCGGCGAAGACCACCACCTCGCCTTCCCACGGGACCTCCACGTTCTCCGCCGGCGGCAACTTGCGGCGGTGGCGAAGGTGCTCGATGTAGGCCTCATCCACGTCGCTGCCGTCCCAGGCGCCCTTGCCCGCCATCCGTCTCAGAGGTGGTTCGGCCGCGGCTGCGTGGCAAGCGGGCACCGGCGTGTCGCGACTAACGTCGGCGGCGAACGGCGGCGCGGCGGGCGCTCGGGTCTCGCACTCTCTCTCTCTCTCTCTCTCGTTGCGGGGAGGGGGACGAGCGAAGAAGACGATGGACGGGGGCGAGGGAGCAAATGGCCCCTTTCGCTCCTCTCCCCGCCCATTTAAACCCCGCGTGGGGTAGTGGGGAGTGGATCCGACGCGCACAAACCCCACTACCTCTGCCCCGTGCGGAGGGGCGTTAAGGCGCATGGGGAACGCCAACCGTCGGCCCCGGCCGCAAAAGATCTGCGCGCGCGGGCCGAGGCCGCGGCCGAGCGGGCCCCGCCTCACGGCCCGATCTTGTCCTCCGTGTGGCTTGTCAGGCCGTGGTCCGCAGCGCCTCGCACGTGGCGCGGCCCTTCTGTCCCTCGGAGGGACCGAGGCGTCCCGAGGAGCGTCGGCCGGCTACGTAGCTGGCCAACTCGGTCGCGCGCTGCCCGGCTCCGGACCTGCCTCTGGCCCACGGGCGCAAGATTCCAGCTGGCGAGGTCCGCCGCGTCTGGCCGGAGGGCCTCCCCTGCTTCGGGGACTACTGACGGGGGGATAACCCTGGGGTAGCCTCAAGCGGGCCATCACTCCTGCTTTTCAAAAACCACTACGGGGCGGGCCGCCTCCCCCAGTAGGCCGGCTCCGCAAGGCCGGCTGCGATGAGCCGGCTGGCTTTAGGCGGAGTCGTTGGGCCGCCTAGCCGGCGGGTCAGCGCCCGTCACATCACCACGCCCCTCAGGACGATGACTTGACGGGCAACGTGTCAGCAGTGCCCCTGGTACCGCGGACAGGGCATGCGTGGCTATAGTGACATCCGTCGTACCAGAGGACAGCGCCCGCATGGCCACAGTGGAGGCGACAGTGCCTCTGACTTCGGCCGACTGCGACCGGGCGGTCGGCACAGTGCCCGCACGCCTCCAACCACTCCATTACCTGCCCCGGCATGGCTACAGCGTGGCCGGCCGTACCGCTGACCATGGCCGGCTGCCACAAGACGACACCGCGCCGGTCGGCCCGTACTACGGCGCGGCAGGCACGCGCCGATAGCGATGGCTTGCCGGCGGGCCCCCTCCACTGGCTCCCGATGGGACTCTACAGCCGGCGGGCCCTACGAGCGACAAGACTCTTCGACCAGGGGGCCCCTGGCCGGCCAGAGAGGCCGCCAGCCGGGTCCCCCCCGGCGCCTTATACGAATATTGTAATCCATGGGGCTGGCCTATAAAGCCCCCCGGAGCCACCCCATGCAGGGGGATCCATCGAACACACACTTATCCACTCACGTAGAGAGGCAAAGAAAGCCAGCAGGCCTCTTCTTCCTCCTCTAGCCAACAGCTCAAGGAGCACCATTGTAGCCCGTTCGGTTCTTCAACCAGACTAGCAGGACTAGGGGTGTTACCTCCCACGGAGGGCCCCGAACCTGGGTACATCGCGTGTCTCTCACCGCTTGTCCCCAATCCCGTTACCGGAGCCCGTCGGCGTCATTCGGCCCCAACCACTCTCGATAAGCCACCCCATGGCATCTGTCGTGAGAAAACGACGACACCTTGTGTGTGTGCCCGAGCAAAAATTCTTGTATGCAGGTCGTGAGGCATGGTCCATATGACCATGTCTGTATACCAGCTACCCAACAGGACAAATGAATACCTATGTTTGCAACACATCAATTTAAGCAACACATAGTCATAAGCAACAATATATAATCATAATTTATAAACAATAACACATCATAACAACGACACTTACTCGTAAATAGCAACACATCAAACCATCATTAACATTTCCACTAGTCATACATTCTCATAAATACGATCGAGTCCCACTTGTCAGATTTTACATGGTTGTGTGGGGGGTCGGGTATTGGATATACAATATCATAACCATACCTGCTATACCCAATGGGTTACCCTAATATGTTTTTTACCCACCGGGTATGCTGTCGGTATCCATTGCCATCCTAGTCTGAGCAGTTGTGTTGACACCGCCGCTCGCCCGCTCGTGCTGTCCGCCACCCTTCAGCCCACAACCGCGAACTCGTTATGCAGCATAGCCCCAGCCCTGCCGCTCCATTACGCCGCCTACCAGGCACCACGCGGTTGTGGCTCGCCGGAGTGCATGTCCTCACCCACCTACAAGTGGCTCTTCGGTGAAGGGGATATAAATAGAGAGACATTTTCAAACTAACATGTGGGGCCCATATGCCAGGCTAGATATTGGGAAATTGCAAACGCAACTCCCCAAATTATTCAGAAAGTGGTGCTGACGTATTGGGGCAGTCCAATAAAACCATATTGGAGATGAATTATTGGGTAACTTGTGGAGATGCTCTATACTTGAGTCTGTTGCCCTTGGAAAAGGTCCTTCTCAATCACTCACGAATGTAGAAGACTAGGTTTAGGCTGTGCAACTCAATAACATTGATCGGTGCCCTGGGCACGTATATATGATTTACAGAATGGGGCCACAACCTCAACTATACAGGAAAACTAGGAGGTGGGCCCTAGACACAATATACATGCACCATATATTCAACACACCCCCGCAGTCGAAGCGTCGCCAGAGACACAGAGACTTGATCGAAACTCCTCAAAGGTGGAAGTAGGCAATCCCTTGGTCATCACATCGGCAAACTGTTGTGCAGTCGAAACATGGAGAACCTGAGTGCGGCCAAGGGCTACCTGTTCGCGCACAAAGTGGATGTCGAGCTCGATGTGCTTCGTCCGGGGATGATGAACGGGGTTGGCGGAAAGATACACGGCAGAGACGTTGTCGCAATAGACGACCGTAGCCTGCGAGACGTCGTAATGCAACTCCTGAAGAAGCTGTCGAAGCCAAGTACACTCGGCGACAGCGTTCGCCACTGCACGGTACTCAGCCTCCGCGCTGGAGCGCGACACCGTGGGTTGTCGTTTGGACGACCACGATACGAGGGAGGGACCGAGGTAGACGCAGTAGCCAGAAGTGGAGCGCCGTGTGTCAGGGCAGCTAGTCCAATCAGCATCGGAGTAGGCCACCATCTCCATAGAGGGGGACGCCATGAGCGTGAGGCCAAGAGACATCGTGCCACGGATATAGCGGAGGATCCGTTTCGCGAGTGTCCAATGGGAGTCACGAGGGGCGTGCATGTGAAGACACACCTGCTGAACATCATACTGCAGATCCGGTCTGGTGAGCGTCAGATACTGGAGAGCACCAACAATGGATCGGTAGAATGGAGCATCCGACGCCAGGGAACCTTCCAGAGCAGAAACCTTGGCCTTCGTGTCGACAGGAGTAGCAACAGGCTGACAGTTGAGCATACCAGCGCGCTCAAGTAGCTCATGCGCATACTTCTGCTGATGAAGAAAGAAGCCGTCGGGGCGCCGAACAACCTCGATGCCAAGGAAATAATGGAGAGCACCCAAATCCTTGATGGCAAACTCGTCACGCAGCCGATTAGTGATCTGCTGAAGAAGGGCTGTGGAGGAGGCCGTCAGGATGATGTCGTCGACGTAGAGTAACAAGTAGGCAGTCGTGTTGCCATGGTGATAGACGAACAACGAGGCGTCCGAGCGAGTAACACGGAAGCCCACTGTCTGCAGAAAACCGGCGATACGCTGATACCAGGCTCGAGGTGCTTGCTTGAGGCCGTAGAGCGACCGAGACAGCAAGCACACGTGGTCGGGATGAGTGGCGTCAACGAAACCAGTGGGTTGCTCACAGTAGACCTGCTCGGCAAGGTGACCATGAAGAAAGGCGTTGGAGACATCCATCTGATGAACCGGCCAGCTGCGAGAAACCGCCAACTGAAGGACAGTGCGGATCGTGCCCGGTTTGACAACCGGTGCAAAAGTCTCGGTGAAGTCGACTCCAGCGCGCTGACAAAAACCGCGGACAACCCAGCGAGCCTTGTAGCGCTCAAGAGTGCCATCAGAGTGAGTCTTATGACGAAAGACCCACTTGCCGCTGATGACATTGGCGCGAGGCGGCCGGGGAACCAGCGTCCAAGTGTGGTTCCGCTGAAGGGCGTCGAACTCTTCCAGCATCGCAGCGAGCCAGTGAGGATCGCGAAGGGCTGCTCTGGTGGACGTAGGAATCGGTGACGGCACGGCGGTGGAGACAACGAGCATATACTCGTCGCTGGAGTACCGCAGACTCGGGCGATGGACGCCGGCCTAGGCCCGAGTGAGAGGGCGAGGTGGCAACTCCGAGACCACGTCGGGTGGCGCGTCTGAAGCCGGGGCCGCAGCGCCCGAGGGGGCGCCCGAGGCCGACAACGGGGCGACCGACGAAGGGGCCAGCGAAGGGGCCGGCGACGGGGCGGCCGGCGAGGCAGCCGGCGACGAGGCCGGCTAAGGGGCCGGCGACGGGGCGGCCGGCGAGGCAGCCGGCGACGAGGCCGGCGAAGAGGCCGGCAACGGGGCGGTCGACAAGGCAGCCGACGAAGATGCCGACGACGAGGCGGCCGGCGAGGGCGTCGTGGGGGTGCGAGGCGCAGCTCGTCCCACGGCGCGAGCACCGCCGAAGCCCGGAGGAGGTCCAAGAGCCAAGCGGGGCCGTCCACCAGACGGGGTCGCCGAAGGGCCACCGGTGGCCGGCGGCGACGAGGTGACGGGAGGTACCTGCTGAAACGGAAACACCCTCTCGTCAAAGTAAACGTGTCGGGAGGTGAAAACACGATGGGAGACGGGATCATAGCAACGGTATCCTTTAGTGTTAGGTGGGTAGCCAAGGAATATGCAAGCGACAGAGCGAGGTGCAAGCTTATGAGGCGCAGTGGCGGCGATGCTAGGATAGCAGAGACAGCCGAAGATGCGAAGCTCGTCATAAGAGAGTGGTGTACCGAAGAGAAGATGGTGAGGTGCAAAGTTCCCGCGAGTACGACAGGGGCGGATGTTAATGAGGAGGGATGCGGTGGCGAGAGCGTCAGGCCAAAAGCGCGGAGGCACAGTGGCGTGAAAGAGGAGCGTACGAACGCAGTCATTAAGAGTGCGAAGTATGCGCTCAACGCGACCGTTTTGTTGCGAAGTGTATGGACATGTGAGATGAAAAATCATGCTGTGTGTGGTGAGGAGAGTACGAACAACGAGGTTGTCGAACTCCTTCCCGTTGTCTGTTTGGAACGCAAGGATGGGACGACCAAACTGCGTGAAGACATAGGAGTAAAATGCAGCGAGAGTGGAGATGACATCGGACTTGCGCCGCAACAGGAAGGTCCACACAAAGTGCGAAAAATCATCTAGAATTACAAGATAATAAAGATAGCCCGTATTACTTGCAACTGGAGAGGTCCATACATCACTATGAATTAACTCAAACGGGTACGATGCAACATGAGAAGAAGCCCTAAATGGAAGACGAGCATGTTTGCCGAGGCGACAAGCATGACAAGAGTGATCGTCGATCTTATTACACGTGAAAGAAAAACTCCGAAGAATATGACGAAGGGTGGCGGGGTTGGGATGACCCAAGCGAGCATGCCAAAGGTCCACACCGGTGGCGAGGGCGACAGGAGCGGCGGAGGTGGTGGAGGCGGTGGAGTGGACCGGGTAGACCTCGCCAGGGCTGTCACAGCGGTGGAGCACCATCCGGGTACGAGCGTCCTTGACAAAGAAACCAAACTCGTCAAACTCAACGGTAACAGGATTTTCACGTGTAAGATAACGAACAGAAACAAGGTTTTTAATAAGGGCAGGTGAAACTAAGATGTTAGATAACGAAATTGGAGTAGATGTGGATGGAAAAGATGCATGTCCTATGTGGGTAATAGGGAGGGAGGAACCGTCACCGACGGTGATGCGAGTAGAGGTGTTGACGGGATAAGAAGTGTGGAGGTTACCGGGTTGAGCGGCCATGTGTGCCGTTGCGCCGGTATCCATATACCAGTCACCGCCGCCGGTGTAGTTGGAGGGAGTAGGGGCGGAGTGCAAAGCCGCGAGCAAGGCCGGATCCCAAGGGGCTGGAGGAAGCGCCGGGACCGGCGACTGTGACGGGGCCGTCAACGGCAGCGGCGGCAGCCCTCCTGGTTGCGGCGGCTGGCCGTAGAGGAGCGGCCCATAGGGCGCCACGTACGGTTGCGGCGTGGCGTAAAACACCTGATGCGATGGAGGCTTCGGGCCAAGGATACCGGGACCGGGCGCACGTGGAACCGGCATGGAGTAGGCGTGCACGACGCCGGTCCATGGGTTCTGGCCGGCAGACCATGGGGCCGGCTGAAACTGCTGCGGGGGACGGGCAGCTCCTCCCTGAGCCCCGTTGCCCTGCTGCTGCTTGCGGCCACCGCGGCGACCCCCGCGGCGACCCCCGTTACCCCCGTTACCCCCGTTAGCGGCTGGCGGGGGCAGCGGGAAGGGGGCGGCCGGCGCCGGCGGGAAGCCCGACAGGGGTTGGAAGGCCGGCGTGGGACGCGGCGGTGGCGGCGCCCGGCCCCCGCGAGTGCCGGTTGTGAGGGCGGTGTGGGCTGCCCGGATCCGCGCCATCTTCATCCGCCTCTCCTCCAGCTTGAGATACGCCACCACCTTGGCGAAGGTAGGGTTCGGGATGAGGGTAAGGTTGGAGGCGGCGTTCCCAAAATCCTCGTTGAGTCCGGCGGTGAGGGTGCTGATGAGAAGCTCGTCGCCGACCGTCTCGCCGAGATCACGGAGCTCATCGGTGAGCTTCTTGAGGCGCATGCAAAAGTCGTCAATAGACGAGTCAAGCTGCTGGCACCCATAAAACTCGCCGTGGAGGAGGACCTTGCGATGAAGCTTGTTGTCGGTGAAGAGACCGTTGAGCTTGGTCCAGACGGCGTAAGCGTCGTCGTCGTCGTCCACCACCGTGTGGAAGAGGTCCTTGGAGATGGTGAGGTAGAACCAGCGGATGATGGTGGCGTCGAGGATCATCCACTCCTCGTTGTTCACCATGAGGCTGGAGTCCACGGTGACGTCGACGTGTCCATGAAGCTGGTACTCGCGAAACACCAGGTGGAAATACCGCTTCCAATTGGAGTAGGAGGCGGTGGATTGATCAAGGACCACCGGGACACGCTCATGGATGTTCAGATCGCGAACGAGGGTGACGTCCGGACCGGCGAAGGGGTTGGTGGCGGTGGAGGATCCCGTGGAACTCATGGTGATGGAGGGGATGACGGAACAGCGACGGGTGCGAGGGGCGGGAGCGGCGGCTAGGGTTGGGAGGGTCGGGTGCGGCGGCTAGGGTTGGGCGCGGCGAGGACGGGGTGGGTTAGGGAAGGCGCGGCGAGGGAAGCGAGGCGGAAGCGGAAGGAGTGGCGGCGGCTACCGGCGGCGGCGGCGGCTGAGGAAAGCCAGCGGCGGCGGCGGGTGGCGGCGGCAGGTGGGTGGAGCGGCGGCGACAGCGGTTGGGGGGAGCCGAGGGCGGCGGCGGGTGGAGGTAGCGGCGGCGGCAGCGGCGCGATGGAGGCGCGGCGGCGTCGGCGGCTAGGGTAGGGTAGGGCTAGGAACGACTTGCGATAGATACCATGTAGAAGACTAGGTTTAGGCCGTGCAACTCAATAACATTGATCGGTGCACTGGGCACGTATATATGATGTACAGGATGGGGCCACAACCTCAACTATACGGGAAAACTAGGAGGTGAGCCCTAGACACAATATACATGCACCATATATTCAACAACGAACAATGGTAGTGTCAGAATTAGAACAGTGTTCATCTAACAAAAACAGAACTAGAACGGTGTCAAATTTATTGCCTGTGTTTTACTGCAAATCGGTTCAACCGTACATGTATCCAATGAATCTTTACAACAAGATTTTGATACATCTGTACATTTGTAAATCCGACTGTTCCCAATACAGCAGCTATAGAAGTGACACACTATGCAGCTCGTCATGCTTCGATGACAAACTCGTGCACTTCGTCTCCTACCATGAGATGATGGGATCCCAGGAGCAGCACCCTTCTGCCCTCAGTGTTGGCCGAGCTCATATATTTGCAGGGATCCACCGTGATCGCCACATTTTTTGAACTGCCGGCGGCCGTGTAGACGCGCTCGAAACCAACCAGCTGTTTCAGAGGGAAGCCCGGAACGCTCGACTTCGACCTCGCGAACAGCAGGACGGCATGGCTCCCGTCCATGGCACCGTCGTTGGCGACCGAGATGTGGACAGAAAATACCAGGGATTCACATGATGCGATGTCTTCAACCTGGACGTAGTCCAGCCCATCCCTCCGTGTGTATGCAGGCTTCCTACTGATAAGCCCTGGTACCGGTGAATGTGACAGGCTAATTCTCTGTGGAGCTTGTAAGATGTTGTACGAGTACTTTGAGTAACTCAGACCGTATCCAAAACCATATACAACTTCTCCGGTATAAAACCGATATGTTCTTCCAGGGTAGCCGCGTGAAGGGTCGGCTCTCATGTTCATATCGTTCATTGGAACCGCGGTGAAGGATTCGGGGTACCAAGTCATGGGCAATTTTCCTCCTGTCATCATCAGAGTGTAGTACTAGATTAGCTAATAAGCAGTACAAGGTTTTTTATTTGACCGCATACAAGTGCAGATTATTTGCTCACCTGGATTGTACTCTCCGAAAAGAATTTCTGGGAGAACTTGTCCACCAACTTCCCCTGGATATCCAATCCACAGGACGCTTGCTATTCTTGGATCTTGCTTCGCAAAAGAAACATCGACAGGACCACCGCCAGTGATAACCAACACAATAGGCTTCTTTGTTACACTGGCAATGATATTTACGAGGTCCTGCTGCTTGCCTGGAAGGAGAAGGGTCACTCTATCAAGATCTTCGGTCTCCTGAGTAAGGTTCAACCCAGCAATCACAACAACAATATCAGCTCTTTTAGCTACTTCAACGGCTTCGCCAAATCCATCCGTCGAGTCACAGGATACATCTTTGCAACCAGCAGCAACAGCCGTTTGCGGAACAAAGGCTTGCATGCCTTTAAGGAAGGTGATAGGATCACAGGGAACACCTGAACAAAGCGAGACTTACATTAGTTTAAGTAGGATAGAAAAATAAGAGGTGTTTAAATGAGTCCGGTGATTTAGACCTGTGTAATCTCCACCCATTATGTATGCATCGTTTGCTGCCGCTCCAATGATAGCAATATGACTAACTTCGCTTCGCTTTAGAGGCAAAAAACTATTATCGTTCTTCAACAAGACAGTACCCTGCCTTACAGCTTCTGCTGCGAGCTCCCTGTGCTCTTTCGTGCAAACATTGCTCGGGCCTAGTCGAGTGAACCATTGATTCTCACTGGCTTTCTCAAAAAGTCCAAGGCGTAGCTGAACAGAAAACAGATTATAAAGAGCATGGTTGATATCTTCTTCTTGTATCTTTCCTTTCTCGATTGCCGACTTTGTATGCCGAATCAGGAAAGACCCACAGTTGACATCCATTCCTTGAAAAACAGGAATCATATTCAGCAAGAAATTCTGCTTGGTTGAATGATATACAGAAGGTGGTTCGAGAAGATGTTGAACCTTAATCATGCTAATTCCGGCAAGGTGTACAAGTTCATATTTTAAGCAGTCACGCTGAAAGCAGAAAGTAGAAACCTCGAAATGGAGTTCACATTTTTGGACTCCAAAGTCAAATTTTATGTCCCTAACCTCCTAATATTTTCTTTTTATAGTGTTAAATATTGAGCTGAGAAGTGCAAGTCCTGGTCTAGAAAGGCAGCAACATGCTAATAAAATCCCGGATGCGATGCTCAGCGGAAGAGAGAGGGTTTCAGGAAACTAACCGGCCTTAAGAACAATCGCTACTGAATCTTCGTCTGAACTCGTGTATGTCTGGTTTTCGTGGATTATTGCCACTGCGTCACAATCAGATACGATGTACCTTCGGACAAAAAATAAGCACCGATATTATGACATGAGTGTCATTCCTGACATATCTAATAGTTCAAGGCACATGCAGTAGAGAACAACTCAAAGGAGAGCAAGCAGTACCCTTTAAATCCCCATTCATCCCTAATCTTCTGCAGCAGATCTTTACGGGCACATGCTGGCACACCGTTTACCTGGTTGTATGAGCACATCAAGCAACTTGCACGACCCTCCTGGATGCAGCTCTTGAAAGGAGGCTCGTACGTGTCCTCGAAATCTTGCGCATTTACCTACCAAAAATGGATGCAAAATTTAGAATTGCAGTAGAAGTTTGAAAGAATTCTTCACCAGATTCCAAGCTAATATTCCTGTTCTTTGATTGAATATGTTGTTCAAAAAAGAAGCGACTCTGTGATTTCACGTTGCACACATTTGGCACAGATATTTTTGATTCTCAGCATCACTGATACATGATACACCCACTCTTATGGTTTTTTAGTGTACCAAAGAATCTGTATGCGATCCTCAAAAAATAAAGAAAAAACTGTATGGAGAATTGTTTTTCTGTTCATAGACTGAACTGGCAAGGTAGTGTGCTAGTGTGATGTCAAGTTGCCGAAAAATCAGCATTGTAATCATAGGCTGTTATGGTATGACATACTTAATGAAGTGAACAGCGAGCATGTCTAATAAGCTACTTAATGGAGTAGTTAGTGTGCAGTAACCGAAAATGAGCTTTGGTGATAGTATAAAAGACGGACGAAAACATTGATAAGAGCAAACGCTTCACCTCGGCATTGAAGGTGTAGCGCGCAAACTTGCCCCATTTCTCCAAATCATAGGCGATGTAGTGCTTGCAGCAGGCGGAGAGCATCATCCTGCCCTCCCTGCCGTCGCCGTACTCCCCCTGGAAGCCCTTGACATACTCGACGGAGTAGGCGGCGATCATGGCCGGGTCCTCGCCGGGCGTCTCCTGGCCGCGGCCCCACCGCGGGTCGCGGAAGACGTTGATGTTGGGCGCCCAGTAGGTGAGCCCGGCCTGGCCGGCGTTGTGCATGGCGCGCGCCTCCACGGCGACGGCCTCGGCCAGCGCCCGCCAGAGCGAGCGGTTGAAGGCGGCGGCGGAGAGGATGACCTGGGGGAAGATGGTGGCCGCGGCGACGGGGCCCGAGGAGAAGTTGACGCCCGGGCCGTTGTCGGCGAGGCCGTGGAGCGACTCGGACCACCACTCGTAGGGCGGGACGCCGAGGCGCGGCACGCCCGCCGCGGTGTTGGAGAGCTGCGCTATCTTCTCGTCGAGGGTGAGGAGGGAGACGAGCGCGCGCGCGCGGACCGGGAACGGGAGCGAGGCGTCGCAGAAGGCGTAGGCGTTGGCCTCGGCCGACGCGCACGCGCGCGCATTCGGCGGCGCGGCGGCGCCGGCCCCGGCGCCGGCGGCGAGGAGGAGGAGTGCGAGGAGGGAGGGGGGAGACATGGCGCGCTCCGGGGCGGGGAATTTGGCCGAACAGTTGGTGGCCGCGCTCCATCATATAGGTTCAGTCGTCAGTGTGGTGACGGCACGGAGGATGTTTGATCCCGGCCGGGTGAACTGCTGAGGCTGACGAGCGGGCCCGGTCGGGAAGATGAGGGGATTATTTTTCTCTCCCCCTCTCCGAAAATGAAAAAGAAAAAGTGAGAGAAGACGAGAGGATAGAGCAAAAGCTTCAAGCTACACGGCGAGGAATTTCGTCAAACACTTGGCTTGCTTGGCGATCGCACCCGCATCAGGTACAGTCGTCATTGTAGCGTAGTGGATAGAAGATAGATAGGTGAGGCTGCTGGGTGGGGCCGGTTGAGGGGATAGCGCCAAAGGCGTCATGCCAGAGGCAGCGTGATTTTCTTTCTTTTCGTGAAGACCACACCCAATTGCGTGCGAGATCGTCTCTCGGTTTATTATGGATAGGTTCATGTTTTGGCAGATTGTGCTATCATATTGTTGCCGGGATCGGAATGCTTTGGTGTCCGCATCTCGTTTGCTAAATGTCAAGTCATGACAGCGCTCGCTTGTTTACGCTGGACTGGAGTGCAACTACTGACAATCCATTATGAAAATTGGGGCTTGAGTGATTCCCTGTGCCGTGAAAGTCGGACTGTTCGCCCCCGTTGGGATTTTCTTACCGTTATCTCGCGCATTTTGTGTGGCAATTGGCGCTTTGCTGCTTTGAATTTTCTTTGGGCAAGGGTGTTGGCTTTGGTTGCTCTTCCTAAGCACCGATACGTCATAAATTTGTGTATCACCGTTTCAGTACTTCGTCAATATCCTGATACGTTAGATACGACTTTGATATGGGTATCCCCGAGTATTGCCTTTTTTAATTTAAAAATTAAAGGAAAAAATGCCGGTACGGGTATCCCCGAAGTATCGCCGTTCAGTACTGCTCCTGCCTTGATGTATCGTTGATCCATTCATGTAGGTAGTGGACGTGTAATGTACTGATGTAATAGTTGGATAAAAGTGCTTGTTAAGGATGCTGCTTGTTGAATAAAATTGCTTGTTGATGTTGTTGGCTTGCTGCTTTTTGATGTTTGTGACGTAAAATTACTTGTTGATGTTGTTGTTGCCTCCTATTGCTAGGGAAGAAGATACAAGTATACACCATGGCATCTTTTAGCTTTCTTCATCATCATTTAAGCATTATTGATGTGTATTGCTTGTTGATTTTAATTATCGTCATGTTCATAGGTGAGAGTTCCTATTTATAGTTATGAGAAAAAGAAGCTCAATGAAGATTGTGCTCTCTATATTGTTATCAAGAGAAAACTTTAAAACGTTGGGAGAAGAGTAGTGAAATTTTGATCTCTAAATTGTTATCAAGAAAATAATTGGGTTGGGGTAGTTTGTAGCGGTGCTACCCCCTTGATGATAGTGAGATTTTTAAAATGAGAAACAAGGAGGCATGGAATCAATTAGGCAACCAGTGGGGCGGTATTTTGATCTCATCTCACACATTTTATTATGTTAGTTTTTATTACATGTCATTTTATTATTATTTATATATGCTTGTTGTATCGTTGTATTGCTGTTTCTAGAAATTGTTGTATCCTGTATCGCCGTACTCGTATCACTGTATCGGTGTCGTTGTATCGGTGCTTCGTAGTGCTCTTCACTTTATTTGTTTGACGATTGTTGCCGTCCTTTTTGTATTTTCGGAACGTCTCGGTTCCGTGGGTTCCAAGTTTCTAGTTCGTCTAGACTACTAACCCTTGTTGTACTGCTTCTCCTTCCTTCTAGTTTCGGCCTATGACCCTTTGACGTTGGCTTTGGTTGCTGAGGACAGAGCCATGGACTTGTGGGCCTTGGGGATTGGTGTGGTTGTCGGAGCGGCGGCTTCGTAAACCGTGTTGAGTGGTAGGATGCCATCTCTTGTGACTTAGGTGGTGGTATCGTCTTCTCAAATAAATGTTGGAAATATGCCCTAGAGGCAATAATAAATTGGTTATTATCATATTTCCTTGTTCATGATAATCGTTTATTATCCATGCTATAATTGTATTGATCGGAAACTCAGATACATGTGTGGATACATAGACAACACTATGTCCCTAGTGAGCCTCTACTAGATTAGCTTGTTGATCAAAGATGGTCAAGGTTTCCTGACCATAAACATGAGTTGTCATTTGATAACGGGATCACATCATTAGGAGAATGATGTGATGGACAAGACCCAACCGTAAACATAGCATTTGATCGTGTTAATTTATTGCTACTGCTTTATCCATGTCAAGTATCTGTTCCTACGATCATGAGATCATGCAACTCCCTGATACCGGAGGAATGCCTTGTGTGTATCAAACGTCACAATGTAACTGGGTGACTATAAAGGTGCTCTACAGGTATCTCCGAGGGTGTCTGTTGGGTTGGCATGGATTGAGACTGGGATTTGTCACTCCGTATGATAGAGAGGTATCTCTGGGCCCACTCGGTAATACAACATCACAAGAAGATTGCAAGCAATGTGACTAAGGAGTTAGTCACTGGATCTTGTATTACGGAACGAGTAAAGAGACTTGCCGGTAACGAGATTGAACTAGATATGGAGATACCGACGATCGAATCTCGGGCAAGTAACATACCGCTGGACAAAGGGAACTGCATACGGGATTGATTGAATCCTTGGCATCGTGGTTCGATCGATAAAGATATTTATGGAATATGTGGGAACCGATATGGGCATCCAGGTCCCGCTATTGGTTATTGACCGGAGAGGTGTCTCGGTCATGTCCACATGATTCTCGAACCCGTAGGGTCCGCACGCTTAACATTCGGTGACGATATAGTATTGTTGGGTTATGTATGTTGGTGACTGAATGTTGTTCGGAGTCTCGGATGAGATCCCGGACATCACGAGGAGCTCCGGAATGGTCCGGAGGTAAAGATTTATATATGAGAAGTCATATTTTGGCTACCGGAAAAGTTTCGGGTTTTTCCGGTATTGTACCGGGAAGCTTCTAGAAGGTTCCAGAAACTTCAGGAGGAGTTCGGAAGTCCACCAAGGGTTCCACCACGTCCCAAGGGTTTGCATGGGCTGAGGGGAGGCCCCCTGGCCTTATTGGGCCAGGCGCACAAGTCCCTCAAGGCCCATGTGGCTTGGGAGAGGTGAAAAGTCCACTTGTGTATGGAAAGGGAGGGAATTGGACTAGGAGTCCAATTCCTCCCCCTTGCTGCGCCCTAGGGCTTGGAGGAGCTGATCTCCACGCCCCTCCACCATTGGAGATATGTCCTACAAGCAATCATGTATGATGATAGTTCCTATGTGTTTATGAATAAAGATAGTCCTTGGACATTATCAATGATGTGTATTAACAAGTACGTGACTTGTTTGTGAGACTATGCATTGTATGATGACTGTCTTAAATGGTCCCTAGTCGAAAGGGCTGTGTGGACGCGCAACCAGTTAGACTAGCATATGACACGGTGGATGGTCCGGTCTCACTGACCATGTAGCATTGGATGCTAGCCGGATAATATGGACTCAGAAAGATCTGGTCGGATTCGACGTAGTCGGATCCGAGTTGAGATATGGTCTGAGTTGGACAGACCCAACTATGATACGCAGCGATATGTCATTTGTGAGTCTCTAGTACAACATACGTTCTATGTCCTAAGACCTGAGCTGGCACATGTACTCGGGATGGTGATAGACCTGCTTTGGGCTGACCAAACGCTACTCCGTAACTGGGTAGTTATAAAGGTAGGTTTCGGGCTTGTCCAGACCCATGCTGCGAGACATGGTCGAGCAAGATGGGATTTGCCCCTCCGATCAGAAGAGATATACTCTGGGCCCCTCGTGTGATCCGACCAAGATAAGCATGGCCATGCGACAAGGATTATGAGATAATCTGATTTGTGGTCGGCATCACTGGAACGAGAAAGAGGTCGGGCTAACACAAGGATGACAGACTCGCCTTGAGCCCGACAACATATATCGTGTGGCAAAGGGAACAAAAGTATGAAGTACAAGTTTGCCTAACCAACTTCATCGGACACTTGGAGTCGGCACGCTTTGCTAGAGGCCGCTGTCGACTAGTCGAGCCGGATGTGATCTGACTCGCGACCAAGCGAACGAGAACCTAAGGGGTCGCGTGCTTAAGGGAAGGAACACGTGGGCTATATGATCCATGCGAGGCCCAAGAGTTGAGCCCGCGCCGGATGCCTATATATAGTGGAGGTGCGACACACTTATTCAGTTGATCGCTTCGGCGTCGTCATTAGGGCTTTGCATGTGTGCAACTAGCCACCTCCACTCGTCGTCAAACTGTGTGATCGGACCTAGCAGTCCGCCGCACGGTGTTCCTCCTGCAAGCACGGATACCATTAGAGGCGGTGCACTTGCGCTTCTCCGGCGAACCTGTACGTGGGATCCGGTGACCGGCAGTTCGAGGGAGATCGGACCGGCTGTTCGAGGGAGATCGGACGAGGAGGAGACGGACCTCGCGGACGCGCTGCCCCAACTCTACTTCCAGTGCACAACACTACGCATCTAGTGGTAACGATATGTGATCCATCTCCGTAGCATGTTCTTGGTAGTTCTTGTTGGGGAACGTTGCATGGGAAACAAAAAATTTCCTACGCACACGCAAGATCTATCCATGGTGATGAGCATCTACGAGAGGGAGAGTGGATCTACATACCCTTGTAGATCGCTAAGCGGAAAGCGTTAAGAAACGCGGTTGATGTAGTCGAACGTCTTTCGCGATCCAAATCGCCGAGCATACCGCGATCCAATCACGATCCGTCCCGATCTAGCGCCGAACGGACGGCACCTCCACGTTCAGCACACGTACAGCTCGATGACGATCTCCGCCTTCTTGATCCAGCAAGAGGGAGCGGAGAAGTAGGTGAGTTCTCCGGCAGCGCGACAGCACGGCGGCGGCGGCGGTGGAACTATTCCAGCAGGGCTTCGCCTAAGCGCCGCTGAAACTAGAGGATTTGATCTATTGGGGAGAGAGGGCTGCACCGTGGCTAGGGTTTCTTGTACTGCTGCCCTCTCTCCCCTCTAGTATATAAAGGAGGGAGGGGAGGGGCTGGCCGACCTAGGGATCCTCCTAGGAGTCGGCCGGAGGAGGTGGAGGTGGAGGAGTCCACCTCCAATCCTACTCCTAGTAGGATTCCTTCCCTTCCCCACTTGGACTTTCCTTTCCCCAAAATTCCAGCCGCATAGGCCCACTTGGGCTGGCCGCCCAGCCCACCAGGGGCTGGTGCACCACCCTAAGGCCCATGTGGCCCTCTTGGGGTGTGGTGGGTCCACTTGGTGGACCCCCGGAACCCATTCGTCACTCCCGGTACACTGCCGGAAATGCCCGAAACTTTTCCGGAGTTCAAACACCACTTTCCTATATATCAATCTTTACCTCCGGACCATTCCGGAGCTCCTCGTGACGTCCGGGATCTCATCCGGGACTCCGAACAACCTTCGGTCACCAACATACATAACTCAACTATACCGAAACGTCACCGAACCTTAAGTGTGCAGACCTTGCGGGTTCGAGAACTATGTAGACATGACCGAGACACCTCTACGATCAATAACCAATAGCGGGACCTGGATGCCCATATTGGTTCCTACATATTCTACGAATATCTTTATCGGTTGAACCTCTATGTCAAGGATTCTGTTAATCCCATACGCTGTTCCCTTTGTTCTTCGGTATGTTACTTGCCCGAGATTCGATCGTCGGTATCTGTATACCTAGTTCAATCTCGTTACCGGCAAGTCTCTTTACTCGTTCCGTAATACAAGATCCCGTGGCTAACACTTTAGTCACATTGCTTGCAAGGCTTGTTGTGATGTTGTATTACCGAGTGGGCCCCGAGATACCTCTCCGTCACACGGAGTAACAAATCCCAGTCTTGATCCATGCCCACTCAACAGACACCCTCGGAGATACCTGTAGAGCATCTTTATAGTCACCCAGTTACGTTGCGACGTTTGATACACACAAGGTACTCCTCCGGTGTCAGTGAGTTGCATGATCTCATGGTCATAGGAACAGATACTTGACATGCAGAAAACTATAGCAATAAACTGACACGATCATATGCTACGTTCATAGTTTGGGTCTTGTCCATCACATCATTCTCCTAATGATGTGATCCTGTTATCAAATGACATCTCATGTCTATGGCTAGGAAACCTTGACCATCTTTGATCAACAAGCTAGTTTACTAGAGGCATACTAGGGACACAGTGTTGTCTATGTATCCACACATGTATTAGTGTTTCCAATTAATACAATTATAGCATGGATAATAAACGATTATCATGAACAAGGAAATATAATAATAACTAATTTATTATTGCCTCTAGGGCATATTTCCAACAGTCTCCCACTTGCACTAGAGTCAATAATCTAGTTCACATCTCTATGTGATTTACATTGTTTATGAATCTAACACCCAATGAGTTCTGGGGTTCGATCATGTTTTGCATGTGAGAGAGGTTTTAGTCAACGGTCTGCAACATTCAAATCCGTGTGTTCTTTGCAAATCTATATGTTATACTGCAGATGCTACCACGCTCCACTTGGAGCTATTCCAAATGACTGCTCCACTATACGTATCCGGACTGCTACTCAGAGTTGTCCGGATAGGTGTCAAAGCTTGCATCGACGTAACCTTTACGACAAACTCTTTATCACCTCCATAATTGAGAAACATTTCCTTAGTCCTCTTGTTACTAAGGATAATTTTGATCGCTGTCCAGTGATCCACTCCTGGACCACTCTTGTACCCCTTGACAGACTCATGGCAAGGCACACACCAGGTGCGGTACACAACATGGCATACTATACAGAGCCTATGGATAAGGCATAGGGGACGCCCTTCGTCCTTTCTCTTTCTTCTGCCATGGTCGAGCTTTGAGTCTCACTCAACTCCACACCTTACAAATCAGGCAAGAACTCTTTCTTTGACTGATCCATTTTGAACTCTTTCAAAATCTTGTCAAGGTATGTACTCATTGAAAGTCTTATCAGACGTCTTGATCTATCTCTATAGATCCTGATGCCCAATATTCAAGTAGCTTCATTCCAGGTCTTCCTTTGAAAAACTCCTTTAAAACAACCCTCTTTATGCTTTCCAGAAATTCTACATCATTTCCAATCAACAATATGTCATCCACATATACTCATCAGAAATTCTATAGTGCTCCCACTCACTTTCTTGTAAATACAAGTTTCTCATAAACTTTGTATAAACTCAAAAACTTTGATCACCTCATCAAAGCATATATTCCAACTCCGAGATGCTTGCTCCAGTCCATAGAAGGATCGCTGGAGCTTGCATACATTTTAGCATCCTTAGGACTGACAAAACCTTCCGGTTGTATCACATACAACCTTTCCTCAAGGAAACCGTTAAGGAAACGATGTTTTGACATCCATCTGCCAGATTTCATAATCGAAAAATGCAGCAACTGCTAACATAATTCCAACAGACTTTTAGCATCGCTACGGGTGAGAAAGTCTCATCGTAGTCAACTCCTTGAACTTGTCGGAAACTTCTTTGCGACAAGTCGGGCTTTATAGACGGTGACATTACCATCCGCGTCCGTCTTCTTTTTAAAGATCCATTTGTACTCAACGGCCTGCTGTTCAACGTGCAAGTCTTACCAAAGTCCATACTTGGTTTTCATACATGGATCCTTTCTCGGATTTCATGGCTCCTAGCCATTTGTTGGAATCCGGGCCCACCATCGCTTCTTCATAGCTCGTAGGTTCACTATTGTCTAACAACATGACCTCCAAGACAGGATTGACGCACCACTCAGAGGTGGTACGAGTTCTTGTCGGCCTAAGAGGTTCAGTAGTAACTTGATCCGAAGTGTCATGATCATCATCATTAACTTTCTCTTCATTCGGTGTAGGCGCCACAGAAACATCTTTCTGTGTCGTGATACCATCCAACTGAAGTGACGGTTCAATAACCTCATCAAGTTCTACCTTCCTCCCACTCAATTCTTTCGAGAGAAACTCTTTCTCGAGAAAGGACCCGTTTTTAGCAACAAACACTTTGCCCTTGGATTTGAAATAGAAGGTATACCCAACTGTTTCCTTAGGGTATCCTATGAAGATGCACTTTTCTGCTTTGGGTTCGAGCTTATCAGACATAAGCGTCGCATTCCCAAACTCTGAGAAATGACAGCTTAGGTTTCTGCCAAACCAAAATTCATACGGTGTAATCTCAACGGACTTAGATGGTGCCCTATTTTAAAGTGAATGTGGTTGTCTCTAATGCATAACCCCAAAACGATAGTGGCAAATCGATAAGAGACATCATAGTACGCACCATATCCAATAGAGTACGACTACAACGTTCGGACATACCATCAAACTATGGTGTTCCGGGTGGCGTGAGTTGTGAAACAACTTCCACATTGTCTTGAGTTGTATACCAAACTCGCAACTTAGATATTTACCTCCACGATCATATCGTAGACATTTTATCTTCTTGTCACGATGATCTCAAACTTCACTCTGAATTTGTTTGAACTTTTCAAACGTTTCAGACTTGTGTTTCATTAAGTAAATATACCCATATCTACTCAAATCATCAGTGAAGGTAAGAAAATAATGATATCCACCGCACGCTACAACACTCATTGGACCGAATACATCAACATGTATCATTTCCAATAAGTCACTTGCCCACTCCATCATACCGGAAAACGGGGTCTTAGTCATCTTGCCCATGAGGCATGGTCCGCATGTCTCAACCGATTCGAAATCGAATGAGTCCAAAGATCCATCAACATGGAGTTTCTTCATGCGCTTTACACCAATATGACATTTAGCGGCAGTGCCACAAGTATGTGGTACTATCATTATTAACTTTGTATCTTTTGGCATCAATATTATGAACATGTGTATCACTACGATCAAGATTCAATAAACCATTCTCATTGGGTGCATGACCATTGAAGGTATTATTCATGTAAACAGAATAACCATTATTCTCTAACTTAAATGAATAACCGTATTGCAATAAACATGATCTAATCATGTTTATGCTCAACGCAAACACCAAATAACATTTATTTAGGTTCATCACTAATCCCGAAGGTAGAGAGATCATGCGATGGTGATCACATCAACCTTGCAAATACTTCCAACACACATCGTCACCTCGCCCTTAGCTAGTCTCCGTTTATTCCGTAGCTTTTATTTCGAGTTACTAACATTTAGCAACTGAACCGGTATCTAATACCCAAGTGCTACTAGGAGTACTAGCAAGGTACACATCAATAACACGTATATCAAATATACTTCTCTTGACGTTGCCAGCCTTCTTATCTACCAAGTATCTAGGGTAGTTCCGCTTCAGTGACCGTTCTCCTCATAACAGAAGCACTCAGTCTCGGGTTTGGGTTCAACCTTGGGTTTCTTTACTGGAGCAGCAACTGGCTTGCCATCCATGAAGTATCCCTCCTTGCCCTTGCCCTTCTCGAAACTAGTGGTTATACTAACCATCAACACATGATGCTCCTTCTTGATTTCTACCTTCGCGGTGTCAAACATCGCGAATAGCTCAGGGATCATTATTTCCATCCCTGGCATTTTATAGTTCATCACGAAGCTCTAGCAGCTTAGTGGCAGTGACTCGGAGAACTACATCAATCACTATCTTATCTGGAAGATAAACTCCCACTCGATTCAAGCGATTGTAGCACCCAGACAATCTAAGAACATTCTCACCGATTGAGCTATTCTCCATCATCTTGCAGGCAAATTATCTTGTTGGAGGTCTCATACCTCTCAACACGGGCACGAGCCTGAGATCCCAATTTCAGCTCTTAGAACATCTCATATGTTCCGTGACGTTCAAAACATTTTGGAGCCTCAATTCTAAGCCGTAATGCATGACGCACTGAACTATCAAGTATTCATCAGAACGTGCCTGCCAGATGTTCACAACATCTACAGACGACCCTTGAGGGGGTGGCGCACTGAGCGGTGCATTAAGGACATAAGCCTTCTGTGCAGCAATGAGGACAATCCTCAGATCACGGACCCAGTCCGTATTATTGCTACCATCATCTTTCAACTCTATTTATCTAGGAACATATAAAAAATTCAAGGGAGCTACAGCGCGAGCTAGTAATCTACAACATAATTTGCAAAGACATTTTGACTATGTTCATGATAATGAGTTTAGTTAATCATATTAAAAACTCCCGCTCAAATTGACATCCCTCCGGTCATTCGAGTGTCGCATGATCCAAATTCACCAACTCAAGTCCGATCATCACGTGAGTTGAGATGGTTTCAATGGTGAACATCTTCATGTTGATCATATCTACTATATGACTCATGTTCGACCTTTCGGTCTCTTGTGTTCCGAGGCCATGTCTGTACATGCTAGGCTCGTCAAGTTTAACCCGAGTGTTCCGCACGTGCAACACTGGCTTGCACCCGTTGTATGCGAACATAGAGTCTATCACACCCGATCATCACATGGTGTCTCGAAACGACAAACTTTCGCAACGGTGCACACTCGGGGAGAACACAATTTTATCTTGAAATTTCAGTGAGGGATCACCTTATAATGCTACCGTCGTCCTAAGCAAAATAAGATGCATAAAAGGATTAACATCACATGCAAATCATAAGTGACATGATATGGCCATGAACTTGTGCTTTTGATCTCCATCTCCAAAGCACCAACATGATCTCCATCGTCACCGGCATCACACCATGATCTCCATCAATGTGTCGCCATGAGGTTGTCGCGCCAACTGTTGCTTCTACGACTATTGCTAACTCATAGCGATAAAGTAAAGCAAAACGGCGAAAATAATTAAAGACAACCCTATGGATCCTGCCGGTTGCCGTACTCATCGACAAGCAAGTCGTGATATTCTATACAAAACATGATTATCTCATACATCACATATATCTCATCATGTAATTGGCCATATCACATCACAACATACCCTGCAAAAACAAGTTAGACGTCCTCTAATTGTTGTTGCATGTTTTACGTGGCTGCTACGGGTATCTAGCAAGAACAATTCTTAACTACGCAAAAACCACAACGGTGATACACAAAATGCTATTAAACCTTCTCAAGGACCGCCTTTGTCGAATCCGATCCAACTAAAGTAGGAGAGACAGACACCCGCCAGCCATCTTTATGCAACGAAGTTACATGTCAGTTGATGGAACCGGTCTCTCGTAAGCGTACGAGTAAGGTTGGTCCGGGCCGCTTCATCCCACAATACCGCCGAATCAAGAAAAGACCAAGGGAGGAAGCAATCTGAATATCAACGCCCACAAACTCCTATGTGTTCTACTCATGATCACATCTACACATAGACCTAGCTCATGATGCCACTGTTGGGAACGTTGCATGGGAAACAAAAAATTTCCTATGCACACGCAAGATCTATCCATGGTGATGAGCATCTATGAGAGGGAGAGTGGATCTACATACCCTTGTAGATCGCTAAGCGGGAAAGCGTTAAAAAATGCTGTTGATGTAGTCGAACGTCTTCGCGATCCAAATCGCCGAGCGTCCCACGATCCAATCACGATCCGTTCTGATCAAGCGCCGAACGGACGGCACCTCCGCGTTCAGCACACGTACAGCTCGATGACGATCTCCACCTTCTTGATCCAGCAAGAGGGAGCAGAGAGGTAGGTGAGTTCTCCGGCAGCGCGACGGCGCGGCGGCGGCGGTGGTGGAACTATTCCAGCAGGGCTTCGCTTAAGCGCCGCCGAAACTAGAGGATTTGATATATTGGGGAGAGAGGGCTGCACCATGGCTAGGGTTTCTTGTACTGCTGCCCTCTCTCCCCTCTAGTATATAAAGGAGGGAGGGGTTGGCCGACCTAGGGATCCTCCTAGGAGTCGGCCGAAGGAGGTGGAGGTGGAGGAGTCCACCTCCAATCCTACTCCTAGTAGGATTCCTTCCCTTCCCCACTTGGACTTTCCTTTCCCCAAAATTCCAGCCGCATAGGCCCACTTGGGCTGGCCGCCCAGCCCACCAGGGGCTGGTGTGCCACCCTAAGGCCCATGTGGCCCTCTTGGGGTGTGGTGGGTCCACTTGGTTGACCCCCGGAACCCATTCGTTACTCCTGGTACACTACCGGAAATGCCCGAAACTTTTCCGGAGTTCAAACACCACTTTCCTATATATCAATCTTTACCTCCGGACCATTCCGGAGCTCCTCGTGACGTCCGGGATCTCATCCGGGACTCCGAACAACCTTCGGTCACCAACATACATAACTCAACTATACCGAAACGTCACCGAATCTTAAGTGTGCAGACCCTGCGGGTTCGAGAACTATGTAGACATGACCGAGACACCACTACGGTCAATAACCAATAGCGGGACCTGGATGCCCATATTGGTTCCTACATATTCTACGAAGATCTTTATCGGTTGAACCTCTATGTCAAGGATTCAGTTAATCCCGTACGCTGTTCCCTTTGTTCTTCGGTATGTTACTTGCCCGAGATTCGATCGTCGGTATCGCTATACCTAGTTCAATCTCGTTACCGGCAAGTCTCTTTACTCGTTCCGTAATACAAGATCCCGTGGCTAACACTTTAGTCACATTGCTTGCAAGGCTTGTTGTGATGTTGTATTACCGAGTGGGCCCCGAGATACCTCTCCGTCACACGGAGTAACAAATCCCAGTCTTGATCCATGCCCACTCAACAGACACCCTCGGAGATACCTGTAGAGCATCTTTATAGTCACCCAGTTACGTTGCAATGTTTGATACACACAAGGTACTCCTCCGGTGTCAGTGAGTTGCATGATCTCATGGTCATAGGAACAGATACTTGACATGCAGAAAACTATAGCAATAAACTGACACGATCATATGCTACGTTCATAGTTTGGGTCTTGTCCATCACATCATTCTCCTAATGATATGATCCTGTTATCAAATGACATCTCATGTCTATGGCTAGGAAACCTTAACCATCTTTGATCAACAAGCTAGTTTACTAGAGGCATACTAGGGACACAGTGTTGTCTATGTATCCACACATATATTAGTGTTTCCAATTAATACAATTATAGCATGGATAATAAATGATTATCATGAACAAGGAAATATAATAATAACTAATTTATTATTGCCTCTAGGGCATATTTCCAACAGTTCTGCGCGTAGGAAATTTTTAATTTGCATGCGATGCACCTATGGTAGAACCCAACATCCACCTATATATAGAGGGGAGGGGGCGCCCCAAGAGGACACACCAAGCCCTTGGCGCCCCTCTCTTTCCCTAGATCGTTTTCTCCTCCGTTCGCAGTTTCGGTAGCGCTCGGCGTAGCCCTGCTGGGATTGCTCCACCACCATCTCCACCACGCCGCCGTGCTGGTTGATGATGTCTACTACACAACTTGTTCTTGTAGACTCGTGTTGGGCCTCCAAGCGCAGAGTTTTGTAGGACTATAGCAAATTTCCCTCAAGTGGATGACCTAAGGTTTATCAATCCGTGGGAGGCGTAGGATGAAGATGGTCTCTCTCAAACAACCCTGCAACCAAATAATAAAAAGTCTCTTGTGTCCCCAACACACCAAATACAATGGCAAATTGTATATGTGCACTAGTTCGGCGAAGAGATGGTGATACAAGTGTAGTAATGATAGTAGATATTGATTTTTGTAATAGTAACAATAAAAACAGCAAGGTAGCAAGTAAAAAAAGTGAGCACAAACGGTATTGCAATGCTTGAAAACAAGGCCTAGGGTCCGTACTTTTGCTAGTGCAATCTCTCAACAATGCTAATATAATTGGATCACATAACCATGCCTCAACGTGCAACGAAGAATCACTCCAAAGTTCTTATCTAGCGGAGAACATAAGAAGAAATTGTTTGTAGGGTACGAAACCACCTTAAAGTTATCCTTTCCGATCGATCTATCCAAGAGTTCGTACTAAAATAACACCAAGTTATCCTTTCCGATCGATCTATCTAAGAGTTCGTACTAAAATAACACAATATGATACGCATCAACCAACTCTAATGTCACCTAGATACTCCAATGTCACAACAAGTATCCATGAGTTAATTATACGATACGCATCAAACAATTTCAGATTCATAATACTCAATCCAACACAAAGAACCTCAAAGAGTGCCCCAAGATTTCTACCAGAGAAAGTACGACGAAAACGTGCATCAACCCCTATGCATAGATTACCCCAATGTCACCTCGGGAATCCGCAATTTGAGTGGCAAGACATAGATCAAGTGCCAGAGGGGGCTGGCGCGCCCTGGTGGGTTGTGGCCACCTCGTGGCTCTTCTGGCCCTCCCACGAAGCTTCTAGTGCCTCTTTTGTTCCAAAAAAATTGTCAAGAAGTTTCGTTGCATTTGGAGAACTTTTATTTGTGCACAAAAAACAACACCACAGTAGTTCTGCTGAATACGTTCGTCAGTCCGGGTTAGTTCCATGCAAATCATACCAAAACCATATAAAATTGTTGTAAATATCATGAATACTTCATAAATTATAGATATGTTGGAGACGTATCAGTTGAGAACCCATCTACTACTCCGCCCTCGCTCACTGGATCGAGGAGGCGGAGACATCATCGAGCCACACGTGTGCTGAACGCGGAGGTGCCGTCCATTCAGCGCTAGATCGGGATGTATCACGATTGGATAGTGAAGACGTACGACTACATCAACCGTGTTATATACGCTTCCGCTTAGCAATCTACAAGGGTATGTAGATACACTCCCCCTCTCGTAGCTATGCATCTCCATGGATAGATCTTGCGTGTGCGTAGGAATTTTTTTGTTTCCCATGCAACGTTCCCCAACAGTGGCATGAAGAGCTAGGTCTATGCGTAGATGATATGCACAAGTAGAACACAAAGTGTTTGTGGGCGTTGATGTTCAGATTGCTTACCTCTTTAGTCTTATCTTGATTCGACGGTATTGTGGGATGAAGCGGCCCGGACCAACCTTACTCGTCTACGTACGAGAGACCGGTTCCATCGACAGACATGCAACTTGTTGCATAAAGATGGCTGGCGGGTGTCTGTCTCTCCCACTTTAGTTGAATCGGATTCGAGAGAGGCGGTCTGATATCTACTACGCAACCTTCTTGTTGTAGACTCGTGTTGGGCCTCCAAGCGCAGAGTTTTGTAGGACAGTAGCAAATTTCCCTCAAGTGGATGACCTAAGGTTTATCAATCCGTGGGAGGCGTAGGATGAAGATGGTCTCTCTCAAACAACCCTGCAACCAAATAACAAAGAGTCTCTTGTGTCCCCAACACACCCAATACAATGGTAAATTGTATAGGTGCACTAGTTCGGCGAAGAGATGGTGATACAAGTGTAATATGGATAGTAGATATAGATTTTTGTAATCTGAAAATATAAAAACAGCAAGGTAACAAGTAACAAAAGTGAGCAAAAACGGTATTGCAATGCTTGAAAACAAGGCCTAGGGTTCATACTTTCACTAGTGCAAGTTCTCTCAACAATACTGACATAGTTGAATCATATGTAAATCCCTCACGTGCGACAAAGAGTTCACTCCAAAGTCACAAATAGCGGAGAACAAACGAAGAAATTATTGTAGGGTACGAAACCACCTCAAAGCTATCTTTTCCGATCAATCTTATGAGCTATCCCTATAAGTGTCACGAACAGCCGTAGAGTTCGTACTAAAATAACACCTTAAGATACACATCAACCAAAACCCTAATGTCACCTAGATACTCCAATGTCACCACAAGTACCCATGGGATCGATTATACGATATGCATCAGACAATTTCAGATTCATCATGTTCAATCCAACACAAAGAACTTCAAAGAGTGCCCCAAAGTTTCTACCGAAAAGTCAAGACGAAAACATGTGCCAACCCCTATGCATAGATTCCCAAGGTCACGGAACCCGCAAGTTGATCACCAAAACATACATCAAGTGGATCAATAGAACATCCCATTGTCACCACGGATATCCCATCGCAAGACATACATCAAGTGTTCTCAAATCCTTAAAGATTCAATCCGATAAGAAAACTTCAAAGGGAAAAATTCAATTCATCACAAGAAGATAGAGAGGGGAACACTCCATATGATTCATCTATATCAATAAATCTCGTGATACATCAAGATCGTGCCATCTCAAGAACACGAGAGAGAGAGATCAAACACATAGCTATTGGTACATACCCTCAACCCCGAGGGTGAACTACTCCCTCCTCATCATGGAGACCGCCGGGATGATGAAGATGGCCTCCAGTGATGGTTTCCCCCTCCGGCAGGGTGCCGGAACGGGCTCCCGATTGGTTTTTCGTGGCTCTGGAGGCTTGCAGCGGCGGAACTCCCGATCTAGGTTTCTTTTTAGAGATTTCTATATTTATAAGAGTTTTTGACGTTGGTCCCACGTCTAGAAGGTTCCCGAGGAAGCCACAAGCCAGGGGGGTGCGCCCTAGGGGGGGCGCCCCCCACCCTTGTGGCTTCCTCGGCCTTCCTCTCCGGTTACTTTTCGCTCCAGTATTTTTTATATTTTCCAAAAATATTCTCCGTAAATTTTCAGCTCATTCCGAGAACTTTTATTTCTGCACAAAAAACAACACCACGGTAGTTCTGCTGAAAACAGCATCAGTCCGGGATAGTTCTAATAAAATCATACCAAAATCATATATAATTATTGTAAACATGACATGAATACTTCATAAATTATAGATACATTGGAGACGTATCAGCAGCCCCAAGCTTAATTCCTGCTCGTCCTCAAGTAGGTAAATGACAAAAGAAATAATTTATGAAGTGTGAATGCTACCCAACATGTTCATATTCTTTTCTTCTTTGTATAGCATGGACATTTGGACTTGTAAATGATTCAAAGCAATAGTCTAGTTTTAACATAATGACTTCAATGCTCAAGCATGTCAACAAGCAACCATGTCTTTCAAAATATCAACACTAAAGAAAGTTATCCCTAGCCCATCATGCTCAATCATTGATCCATTCATGAAACACACTCAAATATTAGCTATGCCCAATGCTCAAGTACGATCATAGTGCCCCCTAGTTGGTGCTTATAAGAGAAGATGGAGACTCAAAGAAAAAATAAAAAAATGCATAAAGTAAATAGATAGGCCCTTCGCAGAGGGAAGTAGGGATTTGTAGAGGTGCCAGAGCTCAAGGTTTAAATTGAGAGAGAAAAATATTTTGAGTGGCATGTTTTTCCTGTCAACGAAAACGACAAAGTAGCTCACAATACTTTCCATGCTAGATACATTATAGGCGGTTCCCAAATAGAATGGTAAAGTTTTTACTCCCCCTCCACCAATCAATCACACTCCACGGCGAGCCGAATCCACGGGTACCGTCCATACAAACAACAATCCTGGGGGAGTTTTGTTTCATTATATTTTGATTTGATTTTTGAGCATGGAACTGGGCATCCCGAATACCAGCCACTTTCTCATGAATGATAGTGAATCAACACATATCGTGAGAATAACCCACCTAGCATGGAAAAATATTGGATACTCCCCACCGTTTCATGAGCTGTACGGGCACACAAAAGAGAAAGTTTGTTTTGAAGATTTAGAGATGGCACATAAAAATTTGCTTGGAACGGCATGAAAATACCGCATATAGGTAGGTATGGTGGACTCATAAGGCAAAACTTGGTTTAAGGATTTTGGATGCACAAGTAGTATTTCTACTTAGTATAAATGGAGGCTAGCAAATAGATTGGGAAGCAACCAAACCAAGAAACGAAAATTCACATAAGTGAGCATTGAGTCATAACTAACACCGAATAATGCACCACAAGTAGGATGTAACTTCATTGCATAGCTATTGACTTTCGTGCATGCATAGGGAATCACAAACCTTAACACCAATATTCCTACTAAGCATAATTACTCACTAACATGACTCACATATTACTATCATCATGTTTCAAAACTATTACAAGGAATCAAGTTTAATTTGTCCCATGATCTTCATGAAAGTTTTTATTATATCCTCCTTGGATATCTATTACTTTGGGACTAGTTTCATGAATTGCCTTTGCTTTTTCGACAAGCTCAAACAAATTTAAATGAAGCACATGAGTATAAAGATTTCATCCCTCAAAAAGGTATAAGTGAAGTATGAGAGGAAATGACAAGCTACTCACAAAAAGTATAAGTGAAGATCAATGAGTAGTCAAACAATTAAGGAGCTATGTGAGGACTCTCTCTCCCTCAATAAATATTTTCAGATCTGAGTATTTTATTCAACAGCAAGCAAAATAAAAATAGCACTCCAAGAATAGCACGCATCATGTGAACGAATAAAAATTTAGGCTCAACATAGGCTAACCGATAATTGTTGATGAAGAGAGGTGGGATGCGTAGCATCCCCAAGCTTAGATGCTTGAGACTTCTTGAAATATTTACTTAGGGTGCCTTGGGCATCCCCAAGCTTGAGCTTTTGTATCTTGTTCAATCCTCTCATATCATGGTTTCACCTATTCTCAAAAACATCTTCCATACAAAACTCGAAAAGAACTCGTGAGATAGGTTAGTACACATAATAATAAATCAACTCTTTATGTACTTCCAAGACAAGTTGCATAATAATTTTCAAACATTAGGTACTGTATACTATCATTTCCACAATTTATATCTACCAATATAGGCTATGGAAACTAGAGGATAAGTAGATAACAAAACTATGACAACAATCTGTCCAAACAGAACAGTCTGTAGGAATCTATTAAACCAGGGTACTTATGTAACTCAAAAAATTATTAAAATTTAGGACATGCTAAATAATTTATATTACAACACTGTGTAAAAATTTCAGAAACGTTCCACGTTCCAGTAAAATATGAAAATTCAAACACTACAGCCAAAGTTTCTGTTTTTACACAGCAATCATCAAAACATGCAATGCAAGCATCGTAAGGCAATTCTTGGAAATTTTTATTGAAAAACAAGATTATAAATAACACCTAACAAAGGACAAGAAAATAAAATTATGCTCCAAGCAAAACTCATATTATGTGACGAATAAAAATATAGCTCCAAGTAAGATATACCGATAATGTTAAAGACGAAAGAGGGGATGCCTTCCGGGGCATCCCCAAGCTTAGGCGCTTGAGTATTCCTTGGATATTACCTTGGGGGTGCCTTGGGCATCCCCAATCTTAGGTTCTTGTCACTCCTTATTCTCCTCATATCGGTGTCTCACCCAAAACTTGAAAACTTCAATCACACAAAACTTAACGGAACTTCGTGAGAAGGGTTAGTGTAATAAAGATAGATCATTCACTTAGGTACTGTCAAGACAAGATTCATAATTTTTCCCACATGATACATACTGTATTATATCATTCCCATAATTTATATCACTCAATATAAGCTATGGGAACACTAAAACAAGCAAACTATGCATGCAAAACAGAATCTGTCAAAAACAGAATAGTCTGTGAAGATCTGTAGCGTAACCATACTTCCCTGTCTCTAAAAATTCTGAAAAATTAGGAAAATCTGGGAAATTTGTATATAAAGACTTTGTAAAAATTTCAGATCATTATCACGCTCCAGTAAAATATGAATATTCCTGTACTGGAGTCAAAAGTTTCTGTTTTGGTTCAGCATCAATTCTACTCATCTTGTGAGTCATCCCAAAGGCTTTACTTGGCACTTTATTGAAATAAAAGGCACAAAACATGATTACTACAGTAGCTTAATCATGTGAACACATAAAAACAGAAAGTAAAAGTGTTGGGTTGTCTCCCAACAAGCGCTTTTCTTTAATGCCTTTTAGCTAGGCATGATGATTTCAATGATGCTCACATAAAAAGTAGTAATTGAAACATGCAAGAGAGCATCATGAAGCATATGACTAGCACATTTAAGTCTAACCCACTTCCTATGCATAAGGATTTTGTGAGCAAACAATTTATGGTAACAAGAATCAACTAGCATATAAAGGCAAAACAAGCATGACTCAAAACTTTCAACACATAGAGAGAAAACTTGATATTATTGCAATATGTAGAAGCATAAGATCCTCTCTCATAATAATTTTCAGTAGCATCATGAAGGAATTTCACAATATAACCAGCGCATAAAGCATTCTTTTCATGATCTACAAGCATAGAAATTTTACTACTCTCCACACAAGAAAATTTCTTCTCATGACTAATAGTGGGAGTATCATAAAAGAATTGAATACTACAAATTGGTTCCACATTAAAAGAGTAATATTCGGTAAAAGTATATTCATAATTATGACAAGTATCATAATAGTAATCATCACTCTTTTTCATCACATAAGTATCGTCACAATAATCATCATAAGTAGGAGGCATGCAATCATTATAACAAATTTGATCATTCAAAGTAGGGGGAATAAAAAGATCATCTTCATTAAGCATAGCATCCCCAAGCTTGGGACAAACATTAATTGCAGCTAATAAATTCTCAAACATGTCATTTTCATCAAACATAGCATCCACAAGCTTGTGGCTTTGTATATCATAAACATAATCACTCTCATCATTAATAGTATGAATAGCACCAATAGTATAGCAATTATTATCATCATCTTCCAAGTTGGCGCCATAAATATTTTCAAGATTATAAGAAGTATCATTGTCTTCCCAATCATAATTATCACAACAAGCAATAGGCATAACAAAATCATCCTCAAGTGTATCATCTTCCACAACTATTTTTGATTCATTCTCATGAGGCCTATCAATAATGGGATCAACATTATTTGGGAGAGATACCTCTTTACCTTTACTTTTCCTTCTTTTCTTCTTCTTCACCACATTATGTGTGGGTTTATTTAATTCCTCCAAGCTTCTTTTTGAAGAGGTTGGTTGAATAAAAATTTCCTCCTCGTTACCTGATTCATCATAAGAAAAAATAGGAGGATATTGGGAAACCTCTTCCCCTTCATTAGTATTCTCTTCATCTTCTATTTGTTTTCTTGTCTTTAAGTAATTGGCAATATAAGGATTCTCAATGCAATTTACCACGCAATACATATAGATTTCATTTAGATCAAAATCAATCATTTTCATGAGAACCCAAGCTGGAACATCCTTAGTTTTATGTTTCATTTCTTCATACCCCAAAAATAGACTAAGTTCATTATGATGCTCAAGGGTAATGAGGTTATCACAATTTTTGGACACAATTCGATCATGAAATAATTCACATTGGAAATTAAAATGACCACTTTCATTGCAAAGTTCACAAGGACGGCGAGAAATATTAAGTCTTTCAGCACAAACATATAGCATCTCTTGCAACCATTTAGTTTCTAAATACTTATGCCTCTTACAAAATATATATTCCCTTTTAGGCATGTCTTCACAAACTCTATGCACTCCACAAAAATTGACATGCTTATAAGAAATCTTTTTATCATGACTAGTGCAATCATCATTAGTACTATGGATATTCAAAGAATTCATACTAACAACATTGCAATCATGCTCATCACTCAAAGATTTAGTGCCAAACATTTTAATAACTTCTTCTTCTAACACTTGAGCACAATTTTCCTTTCCATCATTTTCATGAAAGACATTAAAAAGATGAAGCATATGAGGCAACCTCAATTCATATTTTTTTGTAGTTTTCTTTTATAGACTAAACTAGTGATAAAACAAGAAACTAAAAGATTCAATTGCAAGATCTAAAGATATACCTTCAAGCACTCACCTCCCCGGCAACGGCGCCAGAAAAGAGCTTCGTTGACGGGATGTGAGTGCTGCTTACCTAGCCTCCCCGGCAACGGCGCCAGAAAAGAGCTTGATGTCTACTACGCAACCTTCTTCTTGTAGACTCGTGTTGGGCCTCCAAGCACAGAGTTTTGTAGGACAGTAGCAAATTTCCCTCAAGTGGATGACCTAAGGTTTATCAATCCGTGGGAGGCGTAGGATGAAGATGGTCTCTCTCAAACAACCCTGCAACCAAATAACAAAGAGTCTCTTGTGTCCCCAACACACCCAATACAATGGTAAATTGTATAGGTGCACTAGTTCGGCGAAGAGATGGTGATACAAGTGTAATATGGATAGTAGATATAGATTTTTGTAATATGAAAATATAAAAACAGCAAGGTAGCAAGTAACAAAAGTGAGCAAAAACGCTATTGCAATGCTTGAAAACAAGGCCTAGGGTTCATACTTTCACTAGTGCAAGTTCTCTCAACAATACTGACATAGTTGAATCATATGTAAATCCCTCACGTGCGACAAAGAGTTCACTCCAAAGTCACAAATAGCGGAGAACAAACGAAGAAATTATTGTAGGGTACGAAACCACCTCAAAGCTATCTTTTCCGATCAGTCTTATGAGCTATCCCTATAAGTGTCACGAACAGCCCTAGAGTTTGTACTAAAATAACACCTTAAGATACACATCAACCAAAACCCTAATGTCACCTAGATACTCCAATGTCACCACAAGTACCCATGGGCTCGATTATACGATATGCATCACACAATTTCAGATTCATCATGTTCAATCCAACACAAAGAACTTCAAAAAGTGCCCCAAAGTTTCTATCGGAGAGTCAAGACGAAAACATGTGCCAACCCCTATGCATAGATTCCCAAGGTCACGGAACCCGCAAGTTGATCACCAAAACATACATCAAGTGGATATATAGAACATCCCATTGTCACCACGGATATCCCATCGCAAGACATACATCAAGTGTTCTCAAATCCTTAAAGATTCAATCCGATAAGAAAACTTCAAAGGGACAAACTCAATTCATCACAAGAAGATAGAGAGGGGAATACTCCATATGATTCATCTATATCAATAAAGCTCATGATACATCAAGATCGTGCCATCTCAAGAACTCGAGAGAGAGAGATCAAACACATAGCTACTGGTACATACCCTCAGCCCCGAGGGTGAACTACTCCCTTCTCGTCATGGAGACCGCCGGGATGATGAAGATGGCCTCCGGTGATGGTTTCCCCCTCCGGCAGGGTGCCGGAACGGGCTCCTGATTGGTTTTTCGTGGCTCTGGAGGCTTGCGGCAGCGGAACTCCCGATCTAGGTTTCTTTTCGGAGATTTCTATATTTATAAGAGTTTTTGGCGTTGGTCCCACGTCCAGAAGGTTCCCGAGGAAGTCACAAGCCAGGGGGCGCGCCCTAGGGGCGGGCCCACCCTTGTGGCTTCCTTGGCCTTCCTCTCCGGTGACTTTTCGCTCCAGTATTTTTTATATTTTCCAAAAATATTCTCCGTAAATTTTCAGCTCATTCCGAGAACTTTAATTTCTGCACAAAAAACAACACCACGGTAGTTCTGCTGAAAACAGCGTCAGTCTGGGTTAGTTCTAATAAAATCATACCAAAATCATATAGAATTATTGTAAACATGACATGAATACTTCATAAATTATAGATACGCTGGAGACGTATCACGGTCCTTGTAGAAGGTTAAAAGGCAACTTGATTATCGCCGTTGTGGCTTTGCGTAGGTAAGATCGGTTCTTACTAGTTGCCCATAGCAGCCACGTAAAACTTGCAACAACAAAGTAGAGGACGTCTAACTTGTTTTTGCAGGGCATGTTGTGATGTGATATGACCAAAGACATGATGTGATATATGTGATGTATGAGATGATCAATCTTTTGTATAGATTATCACGACTTGCATGTCGATGAGTACGGCAATCGGCTGGAGCCATAGGGTTGTCTTTAATTATTTTCGCCTTTTTGCTTTACTTTATCGCTATGAGTTAGCAATAGTTGTAGAAGCAATAGTTGGCACGACAACCATGTGATGACACGATGATGGAGATCATGGTGTCATGCAGGTGACGATGGAGATCATGCCGGTGCTTTGGAGATGGAGATCAAAAGCACAAGACGACGATGTCCATATCATGTCACTTGTATGATTTGCATGTGATGTTTATCCTTTATGCATCTTATTTTGCTTAGGACGACGGTAGCATTATAAGATGACCCCTCACTAAAAATTTCAAGATAAATTGTGTTCTCCCCAAGTATGCACCATTGCCAAGGTTCGTCGTTTCGAAGCACCACGTGATGATCGGGTGTGATAGACTCTACGTTCGCATACAACGGGTGTAAGCCAGATTTACATACGCGGAATACTTGGGTTAACCTTGACGAGCCTTGCATGTACAGACATGGCCTCGGAACACAGGAGACCGAAAGGTCGAAGATGAGTCATATAGTAGATATGATCAACATGGAGATGTTCACCATTGAAACCACCTCATCTCACGTGATGATCGGACTTGGGTTGGTGGATTTGGATCATGTCACACTTAGACAACCCGAGGGATGTTGATTTGAGTGGGAGTTCTTTAGTAATATGATTAATTGAACTCATTATCATGAACATAGTCAAAATGTATTTGCAAATTATGTTGTAGATCAATTGATCGCACTGTAGCTCCCCTGTATTTTGATACGTTCCTAGAGAAAAAGTAAGTTGAAAGATGATGGTAGCATTTATGCGAACTGGGTTCGTGATCTGAGGATTGTCCTCATTGCTGCACAGAAGGCTTATGTCCTCGATGCACCACTCGGTGCACCACCCCCTCAAGTGTCGTCTGTGGATGTTGTGAACATCTGGAAGACAAGTTCTGATGACTACTTGATAGTTTAGTGCGCCATGCTTTACGGCTTAGAACTGGGGCTCCAAAGACGTTTTGAACGCCATGGATCATATGAGATGTTCCAAGAGCTAAAATTGGTATTTCAGGCTCATGCCCGTGTTGAGAGGTATGAGACCTCTGACATGTTATTTGCTTACAAGATGGAGGAGAATAGCTCGGTCAGTGAGAATGTGCTCAGAATGTCTGGGTGCTACAATCGCTTGAATCAAGTGGGAGTTCATCTTCCAGATAAGATAGTGCTTGACAGAGTTCTCCAAGTCACTGCCACCAAGCTACTCGAGCTTCGTGATGAACTATAACATGCAAGGGATAGATAAGATGATCCCTGAGCTATTCACGATGTTTTACGACGTGAAGGTAGAAATCAAGATGGAGCATCAAGTGTTGATGGTAAGACCACTAGTTTCAAGAAGGGCAAGGGCAAGAAGGGAAACTTCAAGAATGGCAAAACAGTTGCGGCTCCACTGAAGAAACCCATGGTTGAACCCAAACCCGAGACTAAGTGCTTCTATTGTAAGGGGAACCGTCACTGATAGCGGAACTACCCCAAATACTTGGTAGATAAGAAGGATGGCAACATCAACAAAAGTATATTTGATATATGTGTTATTGATGTGTACCTTACTAGTAATCCTAGTAGCACCTGGGTATTAGATACGGTTCAGTTGCTAATATTGGTAACTCGAAATAAAAGCTACGGAATAAACGGAGACTAGCTAAGGGCGACGTGACGATGTGTGTTGGAAGTGTTTCCAAGGTTGATGTGATCACCATCGCACGCTCCCTCTACCTTCGGGATTAGTGGTGAACCTAAATAAATGTTATTTGGTGTTTGCGTTGAGCATGGACATGATTAGATCATGTTTATTGCAATACGGTTATTCATTTAAATAAGAGAATAATGGTAATTTTGTTTACATGAATAATACCTTCAATGGTCATGCACCCAATGTGAATGGTTTATTGAATCTCGATCGTAGTGATACAGATGTTCATAATATTGATGCCAAAAGATGCAAAGTTGATAATGATAGTACCACATACTTGTGGCACTGCCCCTAAGGTCATATTGGTGTAAAGCGTATGAAGAAATTCCATGTCGATGGATCTTTGGACTCACTCGATTTCGAATCGGTTGAGACATGCAGACCATGCCTCATGGGCAAGATGACTGAGACCCCGTTTTCCGGTATGATGGAGCAGGCAAGTGACTTATTGGAAATGATACATGTTGATGTATGCGGTCCAATGAGTGTTGAAGTGTGCGGTGGATATCGTTATTTTCTTACCTTCACTGATGATTTGAGTAGATATGGGTATATTTACTTAATGAAACACAAATCTGAAATGTTTGAAAAGTTCAAGCAATTTCAGAGTGAAGTTGAAGATCATCGTGACAAGAAGATAAAATGTCTACGATATGATCGTGGAGGTGAATATCTGAGTTACGAGTTTGGTATGCAACTTAAGACAATGTGGAAATTGTTTCACAACTCACGCCACTTGGAACACCATAGTGTAATGGTGTGTCCGAACGTCGTAGTCATGCTCTATAGGATATGGTGCGTTCTATGATGTCTCTTACCGATTTTCCACTATCATTTTGGGGTTATGCATTAGAGACAACTACATTCACTTTAATAGGGCACCATCTAAATCCGTTGAGATGACACCGTATGAATTATGGTTTGGCAGAAACCTAAGCTGTCGTTCTTAGAGTTTGGGGATGCAACACTTATGTCTGATAAGCTCGATCCCAAAATGGAAAAGTGCATCTTCATAAGATACCCTAAAGCAACAATTGGGTATACCTTCTATCACATATCCGAAGGCAAGGTCTTTGTTGCCAAGAATGGATCCTTTCCAGAGAAGGATGTTCTCTCGAAAGAAGTGAGTGGGAGGAGTGTAGAACTTGATAAGGTTGTCGAACCTTCACTTGAATTGGAAAAGTAGCGCAGCATAGAAAGGTGTTCCTGTGATGCGTAAACCAATTGAAGAGGAAGCTAATGATTATGATCATGAAACTTCGGATCAAGTTACTACCGAACCTCGTAGGTCGACAAGGACATGTACTGCCCCGAGCGATACGGTGATCCTGTCTTGGAGGTCATGTTGTCAGACAACAGTGAACCTACGAGCTATGATGAAGCGATAGTGGGCCCGGATTCCAACAAATGGCTAGGAGCCATTAACTCTGAGATAGGATCCATTTGTACTTAACGGCTTGCCGTTCATCCGGATGACTCTGACTAGCAAACCGGATACGTATAGTGGAGCAGACATTTGGAATAGCTCAAAGTGGGGCGTAGTAGCAACATCTACAATATGACATAGAGATTTGCAAAGTATACACGGATCTGAATGTTGCAGACCCGTTGACTAAAACCTCCCTCACAAGAAAAACATGATCAAACCCCAGAACTCACTGGGTGTTAATCACATGGTGATGTGAACTAGATTATTGACTCTAGTGCAAGTGGGAGACTGTTGGAAATATGACCTAGAGGCAATAATAAATTGGTTATTATCATATTTCCTTGTTCATGATAATCGTTAATTATCCATGCTATAATTGTATTGATCAAAACATCACATACATGTGTGGATACATAGACAACACTATGTCCCTAGTGAGCCTCTACTAGACTAGCTCCCGAGAAGACTTTCCCAATGAACGGCAGACCGTTAAGTACAAATGGATCTTTAAGAAGAAGACAGATGTTGATGGTAAATGTCACCATTTATAAAGCTCGACTTGTCGCAAAGAGGTTTCCGACAAGTTCAAGGAGTTGACTACGATGAGACTTTCTCACCCGTAGCGATGCTAAAGTCTGTTGGAATTATGTTAGTAGTTGCTGCATTTTTTGATTATGAAATCTGGCAGATGGATGTCAAAACAGAGTTTCCTTAACGGTTTCCGTGAGGAAAGGTTGTATGTGATACAACCAGAAGGTTTTGTCGGTCCTAAGGATGCTAAAAGGTATGCAAGATCCAGCGACCCTTCTATGGACTAGAGCAAGCATCTCGGAGTTGGAATATACACTTTGATGTGGTAATCAAAGCTTTTGGGTTTATACAAAGTTTATAAGAAACTTGTATTTACAAGAAAGTGAGTGGGAGCACTATAGAATTTCTGATAAGTATATGTGGATGACATATTGTTGATCGGAAATAATGTATAATTTCTGGAAAGCATAAAGGGTTGTTTGAAAGGAGTTTTTCAAAAGAAGACCTGGATAAAGCTACTTAAATATTGGGCATCAAGATCTATAGAGATAGATCAAGACGCCTAATAAGACTTTGAATGAGTACATACCTTGACAAGATTTTGAAAGAGTTCAAAATGGATCAGTCAAAGAAGGAGTTCTTGCCTGATTTGTAAGGTGTGAAGTTGAGTAAGACTCAAAGCTCGACCACGGCAGAAGAAAGAGAAAGGATGAAGGTCGTCCCCTATGCCTTAGCCATAGGCTCTATACGGTGTGCCATGTTGTGTACCGCACCTGATGTGTGCCTTGCCGCATGTCTGGCAAGGGGGTACAAGAGTGATCCAGGAGTGGATCACTGGACAATGGTCAAAATTATCCTTAGTAACTGGAGGACTAAGGAAATGTTTCTCGATTATGGAGGTGATAAAGAGTTCGTCGTAAAGGGTTACGTCGATGCAAGCTTTGACACCGATCCGGATGACTCTGAGTAGCAAACCGGATACATATAGTGGAGCAGACATTTGGAATAGCTCCAAGTGGGGCGTAGTAGCAACATCTACAATATGACATAGAGATTTGCAAAGTATACACCGATCTGAATGTTGCAGACCCGTTGACTAAAACCTCTCTCACAAGCAAAACATGATCAAACCCCGAACTCACTGGGTGTTAATCACATGGTGATGTGAACTAGATTATTGACTCTAGTGCAAGTGGGAGACTGTTGGAAATATGACCTAGAGGCAATAATAAATTGGTTATTATCATATTTCCTTATTCATGATAATCGTTAATTATCCATGCTATAATTGTATTGATCGAAAACTCAGATACATGTGTGGATACATAGAGAACACTATGTCCCTAGTGAGCCTCTACTAGACTAGCTCGTTGATCAAAGATGGTCAAGATTTCCTGACCATAGACATGAGTTGTCATTTGATAACGGGATCACATCATTAGGAGGAGGATGTGATGGACAAGACCCAACCGTAAGAATATCATTTGATCGTGTTAGTTTATTGCTACTGCTTTATCCATGTCAAGTATCTGTTCCTACGACCATGAGATCATGCAACTCCGTGACACCGGAGGAATGCCTTGTGTGTATCAAACGTCACAACGTAACTGGGTGACTATAAAGGTGCTATACAGGTATCTTCGAGGGTGTCTGTTGGGTTGGCGTGGATCGAGACTGGGATTTGTCACTCCGTATGACGGAGAGGTATCTCTGAGCCCACTCGGTAATACAACATCACAAGAAGCTTGCAAGCAATGTGACTAAGGAGTTAGTCATGAGATCTTGTATTACGTAACGAGTAAAGAGACTTGTCGGTAACGAGATTGAACTAGGTATGGAGATACCGACGATCGAATCTCGGGCAAGTAACATACCGCTGGACAAAGGGAAGTGCATACGAGATTGATTGAATCCTTGGCATCCTGGTTCGATCGATAAAGATCTTCATGGAATATGTGGGAACCAATATGGGCATCCAGGTCCCGCTATTGGTTATTGACCGGAGAAGTGTCTCAGTCATGTCCACATGATTCTTGAACCCGTAGGGTCCGCACGCTTAACATTCGGTGATGATATAGTATTATTGGATTATGTATGTTGGTGACCAAATGTTGTTCAGAGTCCCGGATGAGATCCCAGACGTCACGAGGAGCTCCAGAATGGTCTGCAGGTAAAGATTTATATATGGGAAGTCATATTTTGGCTATCGGAAAACTTTTGGGTTTTTCCGGTATTGTACCGGGAAGCTTCTAGAATGTTCCGGAAACTTTTAGAGGAGTCCGGAAGTCCACCAAGGGTTTGCATGGGCTGAGGGGAGGCGCCCTGGCCTTATTGGTCCAGACACAGAAGTCCCTCAAGGCCCATGTGGCTTGGGAGAGGTGGAAGTCCACCTGTGTATGGAAAAGGAGGGAATTGGACTAGGAGTCCAACTCCTCCCCCTTGGCTGTGCCCTAGGGCTTGTAGGGGATGATATCCATGTCCCTCCACCTATATATAGAGGGCAGGGGGCGCCCCAAGAGGACACACCAAGCCCTTGGCGCCCCTGTCTTTCCCTAGATCGTTTTCTCCTCCGTTCGCGGTTTCGGTAGCGCTCGGCGTAACCCTGCCGGGATTGCTCCACCACCATCTCCACCACGCCATCGTGCTGGTTGAGAACCCATCTACTACTCCGCCCTCGCTTGTTGGATCGAGGAGGAGGAAACGTCATCGAGCCGCACGTGTGCTGAACGTGGAGGTACCGTCCGTTCGGTGCTAGATCGGGATGGATCGCGATTGGATCGTGAAGACGTATGACTACATCAACCACGTTATATACGCTTCCGCTTAGCGATCTACAAGGGTATGTAGATACACTCCCCCTCTCGTAGCTATGCATCTCCATGGATAGATCTTGCGTGTGCGTAGGAATTTTTTTGTTTCCCATGCAACGTTCCCCAACAATAAAAAGGTGGTGGTATCGTCGGCTCGGTTGGGGCGCAATCTTCGGTTTTGGAGGTGTCATCGTGGAGCATCTTCACCCTCCTTGTCATCTCGGTTTTGGGATCTCCGGATGAAACCCCAAGGTTTGGCCCTGGTTGATGTTGACGACGGTCCCCACCGCTTCCTCCTTGGGGGTGACACCTCGGAGGTCTGGTCCCTCATCAGTTAGTGGTGGCTTATGTGGCTCTGTTAGCTTCCACTATTTAGAAAATGGCTTATAGATGAATCCCAATTAGTGGCGGGCGCGACCTGTCACCCGCCACCGCTACCTTGGAGAAATAGCACTGGTGAGTACTTAAAATTGCCAGTCACTACTATAGTCATAGCAGTGACGGGTGTTTCTACGTACCCACCACAGGTAAACTCCCTTCAAGATCCCCACCTGGTGAAAAACTATAGTGGCGGGCAGCGTGGAGCGTTTGCCACTGCTCTACCAATTAGCAGTGGCGGGCCACCCAAAGAGCCCGCCACCCATGTCTTTCGGCAACTCGCGGTAAAATGGTTCGAAATTTCCGAAAATTTGTTGTGGCGGACGCTCTATGCCGCTCGCCACATGTGTCATAATTGTGAAAAATCTGCTTCTCCCCCACACAAAACCATCTGTTACAGCCCCACTAAGTCAAACCGACAAATATTCTATCCCCTTCTCAGGCGTTCACCTCCTTCGTCCCGCGCGTGCGTCTTCTCCCGCCGTCGTCTCTTCCTGTCATCGAGCCCGTCTGCGCCTCTCCATCCGGTATGTACCAATCTCCCTCACTCGTTAGGGCGTCGCGATGGCCGCCTCTAGGGCTAGGGTTAGGGCGCTGGCGGCCACCGGTAGGGTTAGGCTGCCGCCGCCGCTACCTAGGGTTAGGGTTAGGGTGCCGCCGCCGGTAGGGTTAGGGCGCCGTCGTCGCGGCTAGGGCTACGGTTAGTGCGCCGCGGCGGCCGCCGCTAGGGCTAGGGTTAGGGCGCCATCGGCCGTCGCTAGGGTTAGGTCACCGCTGCAGCTAGCTAGGGATAGGGTTAGGGTGCCGCCGTCGGTAGGGTTATGTTGTCGCCGCAGCTCTTCGAGTATTCCAAACTATAGCAAGTTTTAATTAGGTGGTGGTTAAATGTTCTATATATATAGTTCTGCAGGTTCCCGTCCATGCGCGCGTACATTCGTGTTAGAACTTTTGCTAAGAAAAAGAAAGCTTAAACATGACAAGTGCCCTTGGTGCTATCATTTTTTCGTGCGCGCGTACATTCGTGTTAGAACTTTTGCTAAGAAAAAAAACTTAAATATGACAAGTGCATGGGCCAAGTAAGCTGAACATGTTATTCATTATTTTCAGGGATCCAAAAATGAGTGCCAACGTTTTGGCGAAACGTTGATTAGTTTCCGCTTCGCCGAATAATATGTTCATTTTTTATCAAAGGTCATGCCGAATGTTTCTATTCAGTTTCACCCTTTGTTAATAATAAGTGCAGCATATGATTGATACGGACTATGGTGTGTCCAATGTGCGAAATCTGCCTTGGTGATTGTTCGGACAACTTGGAAACTGCAAAGGAATTCGGAATCTTTTTGAACGAGGGTTTCAAAAAATCGGTGGTAATGGTCTTTAACTTCAACATACAATTATAACCATTTTGCAATCATTTACTGTCAATACCACTAATTTGGTTCACATTTTACTTTACTGTTGCACAATGTATCCCATGCAACCCATGCAACGTAAGGATGAAATTTAACAATGCAATAGGTGATAGTTTTCTCTTTAAGAATGATAAGGGGCCGTCATTTCAAGTTGAAGTGAAGAAAAGGAAAGTATTAAACCATCATCTGCGGCGATGGATAGATGAAGTACATTTCAAAAAATAAGCCGACTGGGAAGAGTACATGGCATTTTACTTAGAAAGGTCGGTCAACAAGTTAAGGATATTTATTTCTACAGCCGAGATGATGAGGATGGTGAAGATGATGAGCATGATGAGGATAGTGAGGATGGTGACGATGATGAGGATACACTAGTAGAAAACAGACCTTTTGTCCAAAGCATTAGTCCCGGTCTGGTTTTGAACCGGCACTAACGTGACCATTAGTCCCGGTTCGGGACGGGCATCATTAGTCCCGGTTCGTTCCGGACCTCTAGTCCCGGTTCGTAACACGAACCGGGACTAAAGGGGTGGTGGCAGGCTGGTGTCAGCCTGGGGCCCCACGATCACCTTTAGTCCCGGTTCGTGGCACGAACTGGGACTATAGGCTCACCTTTAGTCCCGGTTTGTGTCACGAACCGGGACTAAAGATCCCCTACATGAACCCTTCGGCCAGCCCGAGCACACTCCTCCCTGTTTTTCCCCTTCTTCCTCTCCTGTGTTCTTCCCCTTGCTCGAGCTCACCTCCATTTTTGCCAAAATTTGTCAAGATTTGGAGGCACCCCATCCATCCAAGTGTTCACAAAGGTTAGCAACTTTGTCCTTTCATCTCTCATTGCTAGATTAGCTCTTGCAATGCTCTATAAGTATAGTGATTTGTGGGTTTTAGTTTGGGAGTATTTATATGTGGTAGTTTATTTGATTTATATGCAATTTGAGCTCAAATTAACTTCTTACTTTGCATGTGTAGGTGTGGTTTACTTAGTGCCTTCCCGTCCTAACCACCGTCGATCGCCCGCACCGTCCCGTCGCCGACACCACCTTGGTGAGCCTCTTGTTCTTATCCTTTTTATAAAAAAAATGATGTTTGTAAGATTTAGATAGTTACTTGTATAGTTTTCTTACCTATATGGTTGTTTGTTATACATAGTGGCATGGTTTTGATATCCGTCCCCGCTGGTCCTCGTCCGGTTTATGATTCAGATGTGGTATATACTCTCTTTTATAACTATTTGTTGCATTTCGTGTTTATGACAATTATGCCCATCAAGTTGACATAGATATTTTTATCTAGGAGGTATGTGAACCGGAAATTGCAACCGACATATATATTCTTGTCAAGAAGTTAAATTTAGTTGAAAAAGAAAACGAGTATTTGAAAGACAAATTGAAAAGAGTTGAAGAAGAGAAGATGAAACTGGAGTTGTATGTTGCCGATGTCGTCGATGATCACAAGATCAAGATGGATGCAATGCGCTTGAAGATTAGAAAATTTAAAAAATATGCCTTTGATAGTGAGGCTTGGTATCACTATGCTGTTGGATCAATTGTTGCCTTAGTTGCGATCTTGATCGCATTTGTTGTTGCATTTAAATGCTTTAGCTAGAGAGTTTGTATGTTGTTTTAAGAGAACAAGTGTGTATGAACTTTATGTATGAACTTGTATTAATTTGGTCTTTTCGGTGTTGTGTAATGAAGATGAGCCGGAAATGGATGTACGATGACCGATGCTCTCCCCAGTTCATTAATGGCATGCATACTTTTCTGGTTGCGGCTGAGGCAAACAAGCGGGCGGATGGCTTTATGTATTGTCCATGTGCTGGCTGTAAGAATGATCGAAATTACTCTAATTCAAGAACCATTCACGTCCACCTGTTTGAGTCCGGTTTCATGTCCGGCTATAACTGTTGGACCAAGCACGGAGAAAGAGGGGTCCTAATGGAAGAGAATGAAGAAGAAGAGGATGACGACAGCTATCCTGGCCATGGGTTCCATGAATACGATGGTACAACAATGGGGGAAGAAGCTGAGCCGGCAATGCGGGAAGGAGCTGAAGAAGAGGCATCAGATGAGCCCGCTGATGATCTTGGTCGGGCCATTGCCGATGCAAAGAGAAACTACGCAAGTGAAAAGGAGAAGCTGAAGTTGCAGCGCATGTTAGAGGATCACAAGAAATTGTTGTACCCAAATTGCGAAGATGACAAGAAAAAGCTGGGTACCACACTGGAGTTGCTGCAATGGAAGGCAGAGAATGGTTTATCTAACAAGGCATTTGAAAAGTTGCTGATAATGTTAAAGAAGAAGCTACCAAAGGACAACAAATTGCCCGACAGTACGTACGAAGCAAAGAAGGCTGTCTGCCCTCTAGGATTAGAGGTGCAGAAGATACATGCATGCCCTAATGACTGCATCCTCTACCACGGTGAGTACGAGGATTTGAATGCATGCCCGGTATGCTGTGCATTGCGCTAAAAGATCGGCCACGATGACCATGGTGATGTTGAGGGTGAGCGCCCCAGGAAGAAGATTCCTGCCAAGGTGATGTGGTATGCTCCTATAATACCACGGTTGAAACGTTTGTTCCAAAACAAAGAGCATGCCAAGTTGATGCGATGGCACAAAGAAGACCGTAAGAAAGACAGGAAGTTGAGAGTACCCGCTGACAGATCGCAGTGGAGAAAAAACGATAGAAAGTGGAAGGACTTTGCAAAGGACGCATGGTTTGGTTTAAGTGCAGATGGCATTAATCCTTTTGGGGTGCAGAACATCAATCATAGCACATGGCCCGTGACTCTATGTATCTATAACCTTCCTCCTTGGTTGTGCATGAAGCGGAAGTTCATTATGATGCCAGTGCTCATCCAAGGCCCCAAGCAACCCGATAACGACATTGATGTGTACCTTAGGCCATTAGTTGAAGAACTTTTAGAGTTGTGGAGTATAGAAGGTGTACGTGCGTGGGATGAGCACAAACATCAGGAATTTGACCTGCGAGCGTTGCTGTTTGTAACCATCAATGATTGGCCTGCTCTCAGTAACCTTTCAGGACAGACAAACAAGGGATACCACGCATGCACGCACTGTTTAGATGATACCGATAGTATATATTTGAATAAATATAAGAAGAATGTGTACCTGGGGCATCGTCGATTTCATCAGAGCAGGCATCCCGTAAGAAAGAAAGGCAAGCATTTCAACGGTGAGGCAGATCACCGGAAGAAGCCTCGCCACCGTACTGGTGATGATATACTTGATATGGTCAAGGATTTAAAAGTAATCTTTGGAAAGGGTCCTGGCGGACAATCTGTTCCGAATGACGCTGACGGACGCGCACCCATGTGGAAGAAGAAATCTATATTTTGGGACCTACCCTATTGGAAAGACCTAGAGGTCCGCTCTGCAATCGACGTGATGCACGTGACGAAGAATCTTTGCGTGAACCTGCTAGGCTTCTTGGGCGTGTATGGGAAGACAAAAGATACACCGAAGGCACGGGAGGACCAGCAACATATGCACGGAGAAGACGACATGGATCCAAAGCAGTTTCAGGGTCATGCCAGCTATGCTCTTACCAAAGAAGAGAAGGAAATCTTCTTCGAATGCCTGCTCGGTATGAAGGTCCCGTCTGGCTTCTCGTCGAATATAAAGGGAATAATAAATATGGCAGAGAAAAAGTTCCAGAACCTAAAGTCTCATGACTGCCACGTGATTATGACGCAACTGCTTCCGGTTGCATTGAGGGGGCTTCTACCGGAAAACGTTCGATTAGCCATTGTGAAGCTATGTGCATTCCTCAATGCGATCTCTCAGAAGGTAATCGATCCAGAAATCCTACCAAGGTTAGAGAATGATTTGGTGCAATGTCTTGTCAGTTTCGAGTTGGTGTTCCCACCATCCTTCTTCAATATCATGACGCATGTCCTAGTTCACCTAGTCGAGGAGATTGCCATTTTGGGTCCTGTATTTCTACACAATATGTTCCCCTTTGAGAGGTTCATGGGAGTCTTAAAGAAATAAGTTCATAATCGTGCTAGGCCAGAAGGAAGCATCTCCAAGGGCCATGAAACAGAGGAGGTCATTGAGTTTTGTGTTGACTTTATTCCTGACATTAAGCCGATTGGTGTTCCTGAATCGCGGCATGAGGGCAGACTGGGAGGAAAAGGCACGCTAGGAAAGAATTCAGTAATATGCCAGGACGGGCATTCTTTGGCGCAAGCACACTACACAGTTCTACAAAGTTCCGCCTTGGTGGCTGCGTAGATAGAGCAACACAAGAATATTCTACGCTCCAAACACCCGGAGCAGTCTGACGACTGGATTACACATGAACAAACGGTGACTTTTGCCGGTTGGTTGCAGACACGTCTCATGCATGATGACACTGTTGCAGATGACCTGTACTTGCTGTCCAGGTTACCATCTTCGACTATATTGACTTTCAAAGGGTACGAGATAAATGGGAATACATTTTACACGATCGCCCAAGATAAAAAGAGCGCCAACCAAAACAGTGGTGTCCGCTTTGATGCAGCAAACACCAATAGGCCAAAGGACACATATTATGGTTACATAGAGAAGATATGGGAACTTGACTATGGACTTGGTTTGAAGGTCCCTTTGTTTCGGTGCGATTGGGTCAATCTGACAGGAGGCAGGGTAAAGGAAGACCCGCAGTACGGAATGACAATAGTGGATCTCAACAATCTTGGGTACGCAGACGAACCATTCGTCCTAGCCAATGATGTGGCGCAGGTTTTCTATGTGAAGGACATGTCTACCAAGCCGAGAAAAAGAAAAGATAAGGAAGCGAATACATCATACGATGAGCCAAAGCGCCACATAGTTCTTTCAGGGAAAAGAAACATCGTGGGAGTGGAGGACAAGACTGACATGTCAGAAGATTATGAAAAGTTTCATGAAATTGCTCCCTTCACAGTGAATGTTGACCCGAGCATCAAGTTAAACGATGAAGATTGTCCATGGTTACGGCGCAAAGGGACACACGCGAAGAAAAAGTTTTATACCCAAAGATCCCACTCTGGAATGTGACCGGCTTCTCTAGTTAGTTTCTGGACTTATATATCTCGAAAGTCCCACTTCGGACAAACCGGAGGGAATCTTTGTAATAGTAGTGTACTTATGTGTTTTGGCATTTGAAACGCGAAGAAATATTATGTCCAAAGCCACGTCATCAATTTTCAACCCTTTCTGACTTCATTTGCTATTTTTCATGCATTTACTGATTTTTTTGAGCTAAATGACCCTGAAATTGAAAAGCACTACAAATGAACTCTGAAAAGGTTGAAAGTTGGCATGGTATCATCATTTCACCCACATAGCATGTGCTAAAAAGTTGAGAGGGTTACGGCAAAAACTGGATGCACTTCGTGTACAAAATGGACAATCTCTTTCGAAGTATCATGGTTTCAGACGAAAACTCGTCTGTTACAAAGGCATTTCATTTTTTTAAACTTATTTCAACTCCAGACTTTTTGTGTGTTCAGTATGCACCATTCGAAGCCACGTAATCAATTTTCAACCCTTTCTAACTTCATTTGCTATTTTTCATGCATTTACTGATTTTTTTGAGCTAAATGACCCTAAAATTGAAAAAACACTACAAATGAACTCTAAAAATGTTGAAAGTTGGCATGGTATCATCATTTCACCCACATAGCATGTGCTAAAAAGTTGAGAGGGTTACAGCAAAAACTGGATGCACTTCGTGTACAAAATGAACTATCTCTTTCGAAGTATCAGGGTTTCAGACGAAAACTCATCTGTTACAAAGGAATTTCATTTTTTAAATAACCTAAGAATTACCAAATTGAATATAATGATAAAACACACTAATATTAAACAGCAGAAAAAAGAATCACTGCAAAATCTATTTTTAAAGTAAAGTTATTCACAAACTAGTGATTCACACAAATTTCAAATAATTCGAATTTAAACTATTCAAATTTGAAAACTACTGCCACTAACAGAAAGTTTATAATTTTTTTGACCTAACGCAAAAAGATTCACTCATTAACTCTAAATAAAGCAAAAAAAACTCAGAAACAAAAGAAAATAAATAAAACAGAAATAAAAAAACTGAAAAGTAAATAAAAAAAGCCCGCCTACTGGGCCAGGATGCAGGCCCGCAAGGCCTAGTAGGCCCAACAGGGCAGCACAGGTTCAATAGGCCCACAAAGGCCTGCTTAGAGAGGAGCTCGAGGGAGATGCCGCGGCGGGGCTTATAAGCTGGTGCGGGCGCCCCTCGCTGGGCGAGGTGGGACTAAACTTGCACCGTGCACCGCGCCTAAAGGTCTGCGCTTCCCGCAGCTCGGACTGGCGAAAAATAACCTTTAGTCGCGGTTGGTGGCTCCAACCGCGACTAAAGGCACCTTTAGTCGCGGTTAGAGCCACCAACCGCGACTAAAGGTCGTTGTATATAAGCGGCAGTTTGCAAAATTTCAGATCGATTCTCCATTCTGTCGACGACGCCGAACGAGGACGCCGCCAGGCTGCTGCGCAACGCCGTCGCCTCCCCCGACGCCGGAGATCGTCGCCGCCGCCCCCGACGCCGGCCGCCCGCGCCTCCTCCCCGACGCCGCCCGCGCCTCCTCGCCGATCCCCGCCCGTGCCCGCCTGCCCCGACACGCGCGCCGTCGCACCGCCCCTCTCCTCGACCTCGTGCGCCGTCGCCGTCGCAGTCGTCGTCGCCGACGACTCGCCTCGCCTCGCCGGTCGTCGCCCCGCTGTGAGCCCCTGCCACCATGGCCGCCCCTCCCATCGAGCCCGCACACACACACACACATGCATGAACACACACACACACACATTCTTATTTTATGTTTTTCTGTTTTCTAGTGTTTTTATACTTTTAGTTATAGAAATGTTAGATATATAAATGTTAGATATATAAATGTTAGATGAATGTTTTTTAGTTTTTTATACTTTTAGTTATAGCTAGATAAATGTTAGATATAAAAAAGTTAAAGAAATGTTTTTTAGTTTTTTATACTTTTAGTTATAGAAATATTAGATGAATGTTAGATATATAAATGTTAGATGAATGTTTTTTAGTTTTTTATACTTTTAGTTATAGCTAGATAAATATTAGATATAAAAACATTGAGGAATTTTGACATTTGATCCAATGTATAGCAATTAGTATTTGCAAAAGTTGCATATTTTAATGTTGTATTTGCAATAGATTTTCTTAGTCCTTTAAGGGATTTATCAGGAATGCCCCCATTATGGATGTGCACAAGTTGATCCAATTTTTTTCTGATCTCATGCATCTACCCTTCTATATGTCACGTTTTGTCTAGCTAGTGTCAAAGGATTCAAGAAAACCATGGCTTCATCATTAGCCGGAAGTAACAGACGCATGATGGTACGAAGCTTTTCAAAGTTGTTTTGGAACGGAGTTCTTGATAGAATAATTAGCTTTTTTGGTACGAAGTTTAGCAAAGGCCTTCCAAATAGCGATATTCGGAAGGCTCTTGCTGAACTTCGTACCAAAAAGCTAATTATCCTATCCGGGACTCCGTTCCAAAACAACTTTGGACAACTTCGTACCATCATGCGCCTGTTACTTCCGGCTAATGATGAAGCCATGGTTTTCTTGAATCCTTTGACACTAGCTAGACAACGTGACATATAGAAGGGTAGATGAGATCAGGAAAAATATGGACCATTTTCTGCACATCCACAATGGCGCCATTTTGTTAAATCCCTTAAAGGTTAAGATAGTCCGTTATGATTCTGAAGGTTCCTCGTATATAAGAAATCACAATCAAGCATTTAAAAAATGTTAAATTTGCATAGAATTTCTTCTCGGAGTCAACGATGCCCGGCCCGCATCCTCGTCGTCGACTCGTTCGCGACGACGTCCTGCTTCAGAGGGGCAACATTCGGGACTGGGCTCCGCCGGGCTGGCACTGGGAGGTGCTACCTTCAGGGGCGCGCAACTTGGTGAGGAACCCGGCCCCGGGTCCTGTCGTCGACCCGGAGCTTCTTTGGTGGCGTTCGCGTGGGCCACTTTCGGTGCGGAGGCAGCCGGCCCCGCCGGAGGTGGTACGTCGCCGTGTCAGGGAGGAGGACGAGCACATCCGTCGCTACATGGATGCGTTGGACGTCAGGTTCTCCAATACCTGGCAGGTTCTTCAGGGATCTCACCCGAGCTATAATCTTGTGATGGTTCCTTCTCTTTGGGTGTCCACCGCCCGCGCCTCAGGAACGGCGAGTGAACTAAATTCTTCGATAATATTCGATATGTATTAGCTAGTGATAATACTCGAGATGTATTCGAGATTATATTCGATAATATTCGAGATGATTTATTCGAGATTATATTCGATGATGCATATTATATGAATTATTCGAGATGCATATTATGTACTATGATTCAGTTTTTCCTTATTGATTGCATGCATTCTAATTTGAATACTAAATTGTTTTATCTTTCTTCTGGATTAGTTAAATAAAAGCTATGGACAATACCGGCAGAGAAGGAGAAGAGGCTCTGTTCGACATCATACGCTCCCCGAGCCCAGAGCATGAACCTGAAGATGACGGCTCGCAATATCTGAACAATTCCGGTGAGGGTTGTATGATATTTGATGAAGACGAACGAATAGATGAAGGCGACAACGATGTTGACGAAGAAAATGTTCTTCAAATAACAAAGACCGGCGAGGTATATTTATTATATAAGCCATCCGGTGATCATTACATGTCTTAATTGATTTGTATGTATTAACGAATCGATCTTTCTTCTTTTAGGCCTCCGGATCGAGCAAATCTTCTACAAGCGACAGGGTACTTCGAGGCCCGGCCAGAAAGTTGGAGCCTGGCGTAAAGTTCAACATCGATTCCATCAAAACATCAAATGGCGAACCGCTTGAACCTAGGAAAAATGCGACCAATTTCAAGAATCAATGCGGAGTTATTGTCAGGGACCAAATCCCGATCTCCGTTCAAGAATGCAAAAAGGCAGCAAAGGGAGATCGAGCAGGAGTTACTTTTGTCAACGAAAGAGCAAAAGATGTGCTTTGGACATCGCTCATGTCACATTTCACCCTACCAGATAATTTGACAGATGCAGATCTGAAGAAAGTCAGAAACTATGCTCTTAAAAGATGGCGATCGCATTCAACACCTTCAAGAAAAATACATGGACTGCGTACGTCAAAGCAAAAAAGAAGACTCCAGAATTCAAGGGAGCACTAGTGAAGGCAAAAGATCACTGGGACGCTTTCTTGAAGTTCAAGGAATCGGAACACGCTAAGGAACGGTCGAGAAAAAACAAGATTAATGCTGCGAAAAAGAAGTGGCACCATACTCTAGGGCCAGGTGGCTACCAGGTGGCCCTGCCTAAGTGGGATCAATCTGAGCAAGAGATGATGAGTGCAGGGGTCACTCCAGTTACATTGACATGGCCCCCCAGGTGCAGGACATGATTTTATGCGCATGGGGGGAAGTTGGACCCAGAGACAGGGCTGATTAAGGTGAAGGCAAGTCTTAAAGAAGCGACAGACGAAATACTTATTGCAATAGAAGAAGCTCGAACGGGGGTGTTCACGCCCAACAGAGAGAACGATGAGCTTACGCGCGCCCTGAAGAATCCTGAACACCTGGGAAGAACACGAGGCAAAGGCGTTGTTCCGTGGTTTGAGGGGTTTGCGGATTGGAACGACGACTACAGAAGCCGTGCGAGAAAGAAGAAGCAGGAGGAGCAGAAGAAGAAGGAGGAAGCACTCCGCCTTGAAGGCCTAGAATCAAAGCACCTGGAGTTGGAACGTGCTTTCAGGCGGCAGTAGGAGCAGATCGACTCACTCAGCCAGGAAAGGGCGTCTCAGCGGCAGCATGAGCAGATCGATCCAGCATTGGATAGCACCGTCCCATCTATGCCGAGAAGCAGCGTGGGTTCCGTCCCGGCCGATATCGATGATGCACTGCTAGCTAGCTACCCTGTGGATGATATCAACGACAGGACTAACTGTGAGCTACACATGAAAGTGAAGAACTTATCCATGAAGGTGGCGGACGGCTATGCTTTAGCAAATCCCCCTGAAGCAACCTTCCATTGCAATCCCATTCCAGCTGGCTATGCTCATGTCGGGGTTGATGAAGTGATGTCAGGATATCACGAGCTACAACTTGACATTCTTGGAGGCGACGAGGAGAGAACACTGGGAGAGGCCATACATCGTATCATTCTATGGAAAAAGGATTGCATCGTCTTTCCAAGGCCACCGACTCCTCCTCCTCCAAGTCCGCCGCCGCGTCAGTCGACTCCTCCTCCTCCAAGTCTGGCACCGCGTCAGCCGACTCCTCCTCCAAGTCCGGCACGGCGTCAGCCAACTCCTCCTCCTCCAAGTCCGGCACCGCGTCAGCCGACTCCTCCTTCAAGTTCGGCACGGCGTTAGCCGACTCCTCCTCCTCCAAGTCCGGCACCGCGTCTGCCGTCTCCGTCGACTCAGCGTGCTCCGTCGCCTAAGCAACAACGGAAGAGAGAGGCCGCAGCTACGACGGCTAGCAGTACAACAGGCAAGAAATTCAAATATGGTCCAAGCCTCAAGCCTCTTCCAAAGTTGTCTTACCACCTGACTGAGGAGGAACTCAACACCGTAGTGAATGCCCAATTGAAGGCCCGTTTTGGACCGAAACCGCCCCCGCCGCCAAAGGAGAAAGTACCTGAGCATGTCTCACAACACTTTATTGATATGGCTCGATGGACTGTCAAGCATAAGGACTGCGACTATGTGCGGTCTATCAAGAAGTCATGTGTTGCACAACAAAAGGAGTCGAGCTCGAGCTCGAGCCAAGCAGTTGGCAAAAAAAGCGGGAAAGCTGTTCCCCAGCTGGGAGAACAGGCAGTGCAATCGACCCCCCCGCTCATTGTACAAACACCTGTGAGTACCGCCGATCGGCTGGTAATAACCGACGATCATAAAAGACAGGCTAAAGAGGCCGGTGTCACTGTTGAACAACTCCTAGGCCTTGAGGAAATCCCCGTGATTAAAGAGGAGGAAGTAAAATACCAATATGTCCGCGGCAAACCTCTGGTCAAGCCTGACGATGTCAAGCTTCTACCAACGAGAATGTACAATTTGCATACGTGGTACATGCAAGAAACAGCAAATACCAATCAAGAGTCTCTCATGGTGAAAGTCAAGAAAAAGCATTACTTCCATAAAAAAGATTTGTGGGTTGAGTATCCAGAGTTGTTTCAGTTATTCAATCAAGACGCACTCGACAAATCTATCGTCAGTTGCTATTGTCTGTAAGTGATTTCTTTCTGTAATTTAAGTCTCTAGCTAGCTGTGCTCTCGTTCATTACCTGTAATTATCCTCACTATATTCTTTTCTATGGTATTATGCAGAATGAAGATGTATGAAATGAAAAAAGCTGGACGCTATGGCATTGGGTTCATTGACCCAAATACGATTAATCAAAAGGTATGGGAAACTGAATATTCGAGAAAAGACACAGAGAGATTCCTGCTAGAGTTTTTGAAGCGACTAAACACCCAACCAGAAATACTACTTCCTTACAACTTCGGGTGAGTGTTACTATATCTTGTACTACAAATTCTATTTTTTGCTTACTAGATGTTAATAAGTGTAGTTGATGAGTTATGCACATGCCCGCTTAATTATACAAAACGTGTGCGCATGCAGTTATCACTGGATCTTGTTAATCATTGAAGTTGATAAGGGAAAAGTTGAAGTACTGGACTCACTATATAATAACCCATCCGAATACGCAACCGTGAGGGGGATGGTCGACAGGTAATTTCAATCATTATCGCACTATGTCGGCCTCTTTACTTCATTTCCTGATATCAACTAGTTAATAACTCCTTTATTCATTTTCTTTACCGGCGGGCAGGGCTTGGGCCAAGTTCATCAAACTGGTCCCACGCGACTGGCCACAAAAGCTGACATGGGTGCGACCCAAGGTAATTAAGTAGTACTAGCTAGCTACGTCCGTGCATCTCTTTAATTCTAGTTTCAATACCATTATCATGCTTGATTAATTATTACTTGATTGAATTTTATTCTCGTAAAGTGCATGAGGCAGGAGCAGGGGAATAGTTTATGCGCATACTACGTTTGCGAGAACATTCGCATGATCACGTCTGAAAGGAGCAGAGATGAAAGAAATCTTTGGATACGGTTGCCAGAACACTATCCATAATTTTTTTATCATGATCTAGCTAATATATATACACACAACTAATATATTCATCTTGATCTCCTTCTTATAGCTGACGGAGATGCGGGGCCAGCTCCTACCAACGGCTCGCGTACGAGCAATTCAAGAGGAAATAGCTGGATTTCTGCTCGACCAGGTCATAGATCCCAAAGGAGAATACCATTACAAGATCAAGCAGTAATGCCTGCATATGTAATTATCCGCAAATTGTAGGAGAAATTGTATATACCAAATTGTATATATATGTATGTGAATGGTCGTCGTACGAGAAATTCGATGATATATATATATATATGATCGGTTCTACGAGAAATTCTATTTATATATATATGCACAACGTGTACAGTATGTAGTAGCGTAATATATGTTTGAAATGAAAAATAATTAAATGGAAAACACAAAATTAAAAGGAAAAATAAACCATAATTAATTCATAAACCCCTAAAGGATTAAAAGGAAAAATAAGCCAAAATTAAAAGAATTAAATACTTTTAGTCCCGGTTGGTGTTACCAACCGGGACTAAAGGTCCCCCAGCCCACGGTGCCGGCAGGTGCCACGTGGTGGGCCTTTAGTGCCGGGCCGTGTTGAACCGGGACTAAAGAGGGGGGGGGGCTTTAGTCCCCACCCTTTAGTGCCGGTTGGAGAACCGGCACTAAAGGCCCTTACGAACCGGCACTATAGGCCGATTCTGCACTAGTGATAGTCATGATGATGACGATATCCAGGACGTTGAGGATGACCAAGGAGATGAAGATAATCAGGATGATTACGATGATGTTCCATTCAATTCTCCATTTTTCTCTCAAAGAATGAAGAAGCTTACACACAATGGGAGGAACAATCTCTTGGCGATCCTACCGCCAACTGAGAACTGCATGGGGGTGCCCCTTGTGCACCGTTTAACCAAGACGCCAAACATGTCATGGTATGTTTTATATAAATTATATTATTTCCTCTCTTTTTTGTTCATGTAACACTAACATAGAGTATGCCTTGTATTGTCTAATCGTGGTGATCATAGAAATTACCAGCAAAGATGGTTTCCGGCTTGAACATCCCCGCGGTCGGTTCTGCTGGAGTACGCCTTGGAGTGTGGGCTGTCATCACCGTTAAGTACAAGACTGAAACAGACGGGCGCATATCCTTCTATGAGGCCAGCTGAGGGGAGTTTCTAACGGGAAAGAGACTAATGGTTGAGACACCGGTGGCAATCACACCAAGGAAGAGCCGCCACAACAAGTGACAAATGATGGCTGTTGTTGCCCTCATTTAGAAATAAGTGACAAATATGAACATTATGTAAGCTCATGACGTGTTAGTGATTTTGGTAAGATGGATATGGTACGTACATTGACGTTAGTGTGTTAAATGGAACAAATGTGAAGCTTTGTCATTTGTTTCTATAATGGATTAAACCTGATTCAGTTAATGCTATGGATTATATACTTTTGTCAGTTTACTCTTTATAAATCATGTGTACAAATTCGAGCACCATAAATTCATGGAAACAAAAAATATGGGTTTAATATGACGACTATATCAGATACAACCGCTGTCTTCTGCCCGCCACAACTGCAATATGCTGCACCGGCGAGCCGCAGGACATGCCCGCCACTGATGCCAATATAACAGTGGTGGAAGGTCAGTGGCGGAGTGGTGGAAGGTCAGTGGCGGGCGCCCCTGGAAGCCTGGCCCGCCATTGCTGGCCATTTTACGCCTGCCATTGCTAGGCATTCCTGCAGTAGTGTTCGCTGTAGGTTAAGTGAGTATGCAACCTTAGGGCCGATGTGGAAGTGAGAGCCGTGGCTCCGGAAGTCTCATGTGCATGGTGTTGGATTTGGGCGACAATGCCATCAATTAGACTAGCCACAATGGGAAGTAACATAGAGTAGTAACATGCATATGTTACTAGTCTAAGTTACTATCTCCACAGTGGATGATAACATAAGGGTAGTAATACTGAGCCTTTCATTTATTAGCTTATAGACTCATCTTGTCTTGGTATATGTTATGTTACTCATAATATGAGTAACTAGCTATGTTACTCAATTTCTCTTTCCTCTCATTAATTAGCTGCCACGTCATATTTTTCGCTTAGGTGACATCTATGTTACTCTTACCGTGGGTAGTCTTACGTTGTTCGCGACCTCGGGGTCGCTTGGGCTGGCCTTCAAGTGGTTGATAGTGGATAAGCAGTTAATAGCCACATTTACCTTGCTAATATAGAGATCTGACTCTAGAGCAAAAGCTTCACTGAATGCCAATGCCTCCAACGTCTTGGCCTGCACCATATCCTCGAAGACAACAACCGAGGCGCCTTGATAAAGGCCCTGTTCATCGCGACAAACGACAGTAAGAGAATCCATGTCATTGTGTCTAGATATCGCAGCACCAACCATCAGTTTATAATGTCCCTTCAAAGGAGCTACCCAGGTTCTCTCGCTTCTGGCAGCCGAAGCTTTCATGGCTCCCCCCGGGGCTGCCATGGTGGGTGATTGGAGGGAAAGGAGGGCTAGATCCCCCATATATTTCTGGATAAAACTGAACGTAGAGAGTGGTGAATGAAATTCTTGCTCATGTACGTATGACCTTTTCTTTTGATGAGGCAAGCATGGCCTTTCTCCTAACCGGGTCTTTTTTTTAGAAACCAACCGGGTTTTGTCCTTTTTTTTAGATCAACCGGGTCTTGTCAAGCGCGTGCAAGCAAGAGTATTCAAAAGAGTAATGCTAGACCCACAGAGGGTTTCACCCCCCACTTCCAATCCTAATCCTACACGTAAAACAATTCAGTAATTGTTACGTAATATGACAGAGGATTTTTCTTTTCTTTTCTTCCAGCCCATCCACAGAGTATTCTTTACTATATTCTGTCCAGGAATGTTACTACTTACTACTGAATTGTTTCAGTTTGGATCCATTTTCTGAACCCATGTGGCATCTGGAGCTGTAATTTTCAGAAATGTTATTACTTACTACTGAATTGTTTCAGTTTTGGTCAAACAACTGATACGTTGTTCTCATTGTTTGAATCAATAAATGTCATTGTCATATTGAAGAACAGAACCACATGATTACATATATATATGTATCAAATGTGGAAGAATGAACACATGCACATAGTCTTCTTTGAACTTTTCAAGGCATGTAATGCAAAATCAAGACTTATTTGAGATTTTTTCATATGTTTGTAAGATCATATCGATCAATTTCTATTGTGCTATTGGCATGTCATATTTATTGTAAGTTTTTTTAGGGTGGACCACCCTGTTTCAAAATCCTAGATTCGCCACTGCCTGCCAGCCGCTGCAGCCACCACTGTCAGAGGCAGAGTCTTGGCTTCCAACCGTCCTCCTGTGGGCCTGCTGGACGCTGCCACCACCTGCGGCCGCCAACCCCTCTCCTGTATGCAGTGGGGGCCACGGCAACCGAACCACCTCTCGCAGTCCAACAATGGAGGGCCTCCTCGACAAGCCCCTCAAGCTTCTTAAGGAGCGGTGAGTGCAAAGTTCAAACCCTACATGCGTTCGCCACCACTCTATTGTCGCCCGTACTGCTCTGCTAACTTCTAGGTATTCTCCCCCTTCATTACGCAGATTCGTGAGCAACCTGACGGGGTCGTCCCTTCTGGAGATCGCGGCGCTCTCCACTATTGTGCCGGTGACTGACCAGTCTCTCTCCCTTAGATTCCCAATATTTCTGTATCTACATATGCACGTCAGGGTTGTGGTCTGATTTGTTTTTTTGGTTCGCAGGCAGTGGTGGTTCTAAGGAAATGGAGCAGCAGAGGTCAGTTGGTTAGAGATACTGTAATTTTTCATAACCATATCTACCTTTTCATGTAAGTGTAGAATCTTTTTGTGCAACAAATGTGCAAGTGAGGTAGGTGTTATGACTGGAAAGTGGAATCTCAGTTGCCAGTATGCTGCAGTTTTGCACATTTAGCGTTTTGATCATAAATGTGTATGTTCTGATATTCACCGATCCAGCCCAATCTTTTTCATGTCCCAGCATCTATATTGATAATGTTTTACTTGACCGTGGGCAGCTAGCATGTCCAATACTTTAAACTGTGTTGGCCAATCTGATGCTAGCTATGTCATGGCATCCTTCTCAGTTTTTCCATGTTTTTTTTACCCTGATGTAGTCATTGTTATCATTATAGAAACTTCTTTATTTTCATGCATGGAGTAGATCTGACAGAGATTTCTACTTCCTTCTTTTTATCTTATTATAGATAATATTAGGAGGGATTCAGTGAAGAAAAATGATGATGCTCTTGCTGGTCATAAAGATGGAGTGTATTACTTTTCAGCGTTGGTTATAGGTTGTCTCACTGTTGTATTGCCTATACTTCTGATTTTCACGGCAAGTACCCTCTTTATTGCATTTTAATATGCTTACATGATGAAATTGTTAAACGGCATAAATCTGGAACGTGCAAAGCACAAGCTTATACTGAAGTACTGAACTATTCAGTTGTCAACTACCAATCTTTGGATGAGCTTTACCATTTTTTAACTCATAAAGTGAATCTGTGGTTATTCCTTTGGTTTGTTGCAGATCTTAGCTGAATGGGCTTATATTTGTGCAATTTCTCTTGTAGTTGTGATATCTATCTACGTCTTGTTTAAAAGGTATTTGGTATTTAGTTATTACTCCAATTTTTGTTACCTTGTTATTACTGCTCTAGTTCCCTTCTGATTTCTTTTCGTGACACACTACCCATGGTGCTCTGGAGTTATATGACACTGCACTTTCAGGTCTCAGTCTAATCTCAAGGCTGAACAACATCTGCCTTCTCTTAGGGCAGATATATCTTCTTACCGAGTGTCAGTGGTATGCACAAGTTTATTGATTATATAAGTAACATATTATCGCTCCTTCACCAGTACTAGAGATGGAGTAGTACTATTGCAGTATTAATGGTGATTTTGCTCTTTGTAGGTTTTAGTGACATGCTTGTCCATATTGGCAGTGGATTTCAAAATATTTCCTAGACGGTATGCGAAGGCTGAAACATATGGTAGTGGCATTGTAAGTTAATTCGTCCACGCATTTTCTTTAGTTTATCTTTTGTTTTTAGAGGTTCCGCTACCTTACTTTCGCCGTGAAGGCCAATTAAATAGCCAAAGGTTGTTTACATGGTGTGTAGCCCCCATGATGGCCTAGTTTTATAATCGTCATCATTAAGAATTGCAGAAAATCATGAACTAGTTGTGCAAAAAGTGGCAACAGCTGCAAATTATGCATGTTATTCGGATTGCAAAGGATTAACGGCTTCATTAGATTGGTTAAATGAAGTCCATTTCTCAGTCGTGGACTCCTCTGGTGCATCAAGTAGAGACATATCTGCACATTAGGGGCTGGAGTGGGTTGTGTTGCCTGCAATGCCTCCTGCTGCTTCACAGCCACCGCTCCTCCAGGGCACAGTATCGCTGCCCATCCTGCTGTGCACATGGAAGTAAACTCATGGCACAGAGGTGTGCCAGTCCAAAAAATTGTTGAGCTAGTAAGCAATACAATGCTGGACCTGTGATCCTCACGGTCGTGTTGCAGTTTAAACATTCTTTATTCATCTCCTGGCTTGAACTCTTCATGCCCTACTTGATCTCCTGGCTTCCATGCAAATCGCTGCTCACATATATCTTTGCCTGGCTGGTCTATGCTCATAATCTCATACATTGGATCAACACAGCGCAATCTCATGCATTCCAAACCTGCGCTACGGAACTCCACCGGCTGCGCTCAGCAGTGCCACCGCTGACTTCATGCCTGCAGAATATTCTCGGAGTCCGTTTTGCAATCAGAACTGTAGCCTGCAAATATTGCACACGCCAAACTCTTGTTTCGTGTTTGTGCGCACACACATAGAACCAGATTGTTTGAGTCCATCTCCACACATGCATGGCCTGGATTCTTCCAGCTGGGCTCAACGTCACTACAGAGGACTCTGCCACCATTTGTATGCCTTCTGCTTCTCCTAGCATCATCGCATCTATCTGCTCTGCTACCGCTGTTTCTAACTGCACCTTTGATGCTGTTACCCCTGTATACAGTGCCGTTCCTCCTCTTGTGCTTGCCTCCTCCGTTGTGCTTGACTGTATCGGCTTCTTGCAACACCTCTACAACCGCTTGTTGCTCCGGTGTCATTGCCATGGTTGTATATGTTCAGCACTGTGAAACCTGACTCTATCTGATGTGGTGCTGGATATATATTAAGTAACTCAATACCGATTGGCATTTGGCAACAGCAGTCGTAGATTGACTTGCAACCTTATAACTCCTGAAATCTGGTGCTTCATCATGTCTAAACCATACTTGATGAAGGCCACAATCCTTAACTTTGCTGGAAAATTCAAACCTTCTTTACCTGTTGCTGCAAGCCCTTGCTAAACACGTGATAATCTCCTGCGGCAGTATGATTACCCCGGTCTAGGTTGCTGGCCTGCTGGTCGAATGCAATTTACTGATGTCCACAGCACTTAATAGTCATCTGTTGTCATCTTTGTTGTCTGTCCAGTTTTTATGCCTTTCCCCTGTATGATTAGGTCATCAACTACTGTTCATCATTGCTTATTTTTTGTTCTTCTGGAATTGACACAAGTTTCTTGGTTACAAATCTTGCTTCCATTTTTTTCGTCATCAATCTATTATTTATTAGTTATTAATGTCAGGTTCTCGACCCGTGCTTCCCTTCGTGTAATTTGGATCGTGTTTGCCTTTATTTCTGAAAGATCAGAAATCTGATCTCTCTTCCGACATAACAGATGGATCTCGGAGTAGGGTCTTTTGTAGTGGCTAATGCACTGGTGTCTAGACAAGCACGAAACATAACCTCAATGTAAGTGCTTAAATGATCTCATTAAAGAAAATCTTTTAGAGCTTAATGAATATATGGATTCAACATGATGCTAAGGATTCTCATCTAGTTAAGTCGGAAGTAACTCACATGAATACTGAAACTAAAAGGCAAACTCAGTGTGAAGAAGTACATCCCGTGTTCCGCAAAAGTGAATCCTATTTTTTCTATGATAACAATTATTAGTCAATAGTCATTAGATACTGTCGTCCTTCGGGCTTTATGTCAAAATGTTCTCACTACATAAGTTTTTTTTGTAGATACTCTAAAGAACTAATGTTTATTTATGTTGACTGTTTTTACTGGACATAGGAGCTTGTAGGAACCTAGAAGTTTTAACTTCACCACTTACATTATGGTGGGCTGAAGTTTTTTCGTCCTTTTTAAATTGAGATACAAAGTATTACAATTCTGCATGCAAACTTAGCTTTGTCAGTTCATTGATAAATGAAGAAAATTATAATCATTAGTAGCATCCAAGATAAAATGACTGGTTCATCTCTTCTTTCAAATAAAACCTGTCCTGCAACTTTTTGCATCTTTTCTATTTGCATGAGGTGGTATTCCTGTGTTAATCGCTTCTTGTTAGGTTGTTCTCCAAGTAGCTTTTGACTTAGTATTATTCCTCATATAGATAAAAAATTACTGTATGAACATACTGACAAATGATCCCGTGTTTGTCCAGTATCATCACAAAAATGCACAGTTACTTTGGCAGAATCATTGTTTGAATTTTTAATTTTCTTGGGAAGATAACTGTAGTTTCTGACCGATAGATCTGCCAATAGGCGCTATTCAACAGCATAAGTATTCTATCTCATAGTGCACCTTCTGTTTTTTAGGAGATGGAAGGCAGCACTGAGGTCCATAAGTCCTCTAGTGTTTCTTGGCTTTGCTCGTCTTATCTCTACATCAGGTGTTGATTATCAGGTACTTTTCTTCTTTGTGACAATTACTTAAATTATGCATCCGTCAGTATTTATCATATAACGCCATTTGTGCAGACTTGCTAACCTTTTTGTTGTGTTTTCCTGTCCCTGTCTATTTTCATATTCTCACTTCCTTCATTTCTAGATACTGAAACCTGTATTAAGCAGAATTAGATATAATAGTTACTATAGCATGTGCAGTGCTGTGTAGTACTGAAAGTGGAATTGATTGGATTTCAGTTTGCAATGCATAATCAAAGGTTATTTACTCAAAATTTTCCGTATTAGAATGCTGTCTTTTCTGAAGAGGTATGCTCTGTTTGTTACCTTGTAGGTGCATGTAGGAGAATATGGTGTCCATTGGAACTTCTTTTTCACCCTTGCAGCAGTTTCTATCCTTACATCCATTATCAGGATTCATCCTAAATATTGCGGGATAGTTGGTATGCTTGTTCTTGCAGGTACTAACGGTTCTAGTTTTACAGTTTGGTTAGAAGGGCTTAGAGGTGCTACAATTCTCCTTTTCAGTAGATAAATTGCTCTTATTTATTTTTACAGGATACCAGGTATGGCTAAATTTTGGGTTGAATGAGTATCTCACATCTGATGAGAGAAGTGCTGATATCATTGGCCAGAATAAGGAAGGCGTGTATAGCATATTTGGTAAGATTATCTATGTGCACATGATTTCTTCGTCATTTCTTTGCATAAGATATTGAGGAACATAGAGGTGTAGAGCCTTCCAAGCTTGGTTTTGGTTAATTTCGGAAACGTGTAGAGCCCCCCCTTTCCCTCCTGGTTGCAATGGGAGTTCTGGGCACCAGCAGGTCTGGCTAGGCGGCACGAGGAAGAGAGTGTTAGATTTGACAGGATCGCAACGGCAATGCGTCAATACGTTTGAAGGTGTGACGAAGCACAACAGGAGGTGGCAGCAGAAGCCATGGTTAAGGTGGTAGAGGCAGAGTACTGGGTCCAAATGTGCTGGAGAAGAAGCACCTGGGCCCATGTTAAGCCTAATGCACACCCAGGTGGTCCGCGATTGCAACGAAGACGTGCATGTGCACACGCACGCGCACACCCACACAAGCATGTCCTATTCACACACTAGAAAAACGGTTATAAATCCGCAAATCACTAAACTGAGCACATGTGTGTGTAAATGTGAGCACTAAAATTTGAACACTGCTGGATCGGGTCATGTACCCACAACTCCTCTACCCCAAGAAGAGTTCGCTCTCTTTCTATCATTCTTTTTGTTTTGCTGAACTTTAATATTTTGATTATCTGTTCTGTTACTTATTAGGTCACTTTTATATCTGAATATTCAGTATCACAGATTTCGATGCACCACATTATGCGATCTAAATTAGATACTGGGGTATGTACCTGATTGGCGTATCTATGGGTTACTTTTTGTTTCATGACCTTAGTTCAAAAGGAAAGATTAGGAGCACTCAAGTGGTAAAAGTCTGGGTTCTCGCGGCATCATTTTGGTAGGAAACAATGATAACATGAACATCTATGAATAAGAGTTCTAATGTTTCTTGGTTGTTAACATTTTCTCCGATGGCATGTTCATAGGATTTTGGCGATCATTCTTGACAACTATGTTCAAAGAATTTCTCGACGAATGGTAGGGTACTAACTGACTACATGTTTGGTTTCGGTTACACTGGCACTAAAAATGCAAACTCATCTTTCAAGAATTTTTGTGATAGCTATGCAACATAGCAGCAACTTATGGTATATAGAAAAAAGTACTGTGCTCTTATTATCTAAAAGGACATGTTATGTTTGAACATGATGATTAAGTGTAGGAGTATGACATATATTTTCATAGTATTTAGGTTTGGTCTAAGTAAATCTGAAGTAAGAACATTTGTTGCATTGTTGAAATGTAAACCTTCCACTCATGCAATGCGATTCTTCCAACATGAATGGATACTTGGACAAACTACCTTCCCAGATTAATGTTTCTTTAGTGAAAGGAAATGCTAGAGTTACAACAAACTAGTTTTACACTCGAAATTGGGACAAAGTAACTCCAGCAACTTATCTTTTCTCTAGTAAAATGATTCAAGCATTTCATTTTGCAGTGCAAATTCGCCTATGTTATGCTTGTGTTTGGCCAGAATTTTCAGGTATTGTAATTTCCTTTCTCACTTTTATTAACTTATAGCATGCATTCCTTGTCAGACTAGGACATCCAGAAGACAAGAATAATATGTACTTTAAATGATAGTACCTTCAGTTATCCAATTGCGGGCTCTAAAAGGGCAATGATAGTTTTAGTTTGCATAGTTTCATCTTCTCAAATGAGGATAACATTCAAATTTCAACTGAAAATATATGCACCAGCTGCAACATAGCTGAAAATTATGTAGACTAGCTGAAAAATGAGGTTTGAAAGTTTAGCTTTATCCTTTGTACTTATAGTTCACCAACTGGTTTTAATATTTTAACGATGGTCTGAATCTGATATTAGAGCCTGGAAACTAGCAAGATGCGAACACTTCTCATCTTCGAATGCACGCTACTTAGTTACATTCTCTTTTTGAGATCATGCAGAACTACCATGTAAATCTATTTGGAAGAAGAGTTTAACTAAGCCAATGCATTATGCGGGGCACAACCATCTGGGTACACTAGTACATAACAGGGCTTTGGTCTAGCCCTGAGAAGCCCATTAGTCCCGGTTCACTCACGAACCGGGACCCATGGGGGCATTGGTCCCGGTTCGTGAGGCCAGGGCGCCGGCCGGGCCTCGTGGGCCATTGGTCCCGGTTCGTTTGACCCCTTTGGTCCCGGTTCCAGACACGAACCGGGACCAATGGGCCTGGCTCCTGGCCCACAACCATTGGTCCCGGTTTGTGGCTGGAACCAGGACCAAATGGTGTCCTTTAGTCCCGGTTCCAGCCACAAACCGGGACCAATGGTCGGCCTATATATACCCCCTGCCCGTGAGCAAAGCAATGCACTGCTCACTTTTTTTTGGCCGGCCGTGGGAGAGCTTTGTGGTGCTCTAGCTCACCTCCTATGCACATGAGGTGTTCGATGAAATGCCCGAACCACACTTAAGCTTTCTCCTCTCGAAGCTCCTTGTCCAAGCTCCATGTTCCTCAAGATTTGTTTAGGTTTGGCGGTCCGTCCTGCCCGTCCCCGTCCTCACCGCCGTCGATCGCCCGCGCCCATCTCGGCGCCGGCACCACCGTGGTTAGCCTCTTCTTCTTATCTTCTTTCTAAAAGAAAAAAGTTCTTACTTGTATCATTTAGATAGATACTTGTGTAATTTTCTTACTTTTATTATTGTTTGCTATTATATAGTGCCATGGTCATGGTATCCGCCCACGTCGGCCCTCGTCCAGTCTATGATTCGGATGTGGTATATATTATCTTTTATAACTATTTGTTTTATTTAGTGTTTATGACAATTATGCCGACCAACGTGACATAGATTTTTTAATCTAGGAGGTATGTGAACCGGAAATTCCAACCGACATAGAAATTCTTGTCGAGAAGTTAAATTTGGTTGAAAAAGAAAACAATTACTTGAAAGAAAAATTACAAAGAGTTGAAGAGGAGAAGATGAAGTTGGAGTTGCATGTTGCCGATGTCGTCGACGATCACAAGATCAAGATGGATGCAATGCGCTTGAAGATTAGAAAGATTAGAAAATATGCCATTCATACTGAGGCTTGGTATCATTATGCCGTTGGATCAATTGGTACCTTAGTTGCGGTTATGATCGCATTTGTTGTTGCATTTAAATTTTGTAGTTTCAATGTATGTTTTAATTAGATGCTCTAGAGAGCTATATGTTGTTCAATAATGAGAACTATGTATGAACGTTATGTATTTATTTTGGTCACTACTGTACTTTGGCTTTAATGTGATGATGAATTTCTATTAATTTGGTCACTTCTCTATTCATGATATGCACGCAGATGAACCGGCAATGGATGTACGGTGACCGACGCACCTCCGAGTATATTAAGGGCCTGCATAATTTTCTCGAAGCGGCTGAGGCAAACAAGCAGAATGGTTTTATGCATTGTCCATGTACTGTCTGTGAGAATACGAAGGCTTTCTCCAACTATAAAACCCTTCACTTCCACCTGCTTCAGAAGGGTTTTATGCCACACTATAATGTTTGGACCAAGCACGGAGAAAGAGGGGTTATGATGGAAGACAACGAAGAAGAAGAGGATGACGACAACTACCCGCCCCCTGAATACGGTGATGCTGCAATGGGGGAAGCTGAAGATCAAGAGGAACCAGACGATGTGCCCGATGAGGATCTTCGCCGGGTCATTGTTGATGCACAGAGAGAATGCGAAAGTGAAAGGGAGAAGTTGAAGTTCGATCGCATGTTAGAGGATCACAAAAAAGGGTTGTACCCAAATTGCGAAGATGACAACAGAAAGCTCGGTACCACACTGGAATTGCTGCAATGGAAGGCAGACAATGGTGTATCTGACAAGGGATTTAGTTCGCTACTGAAAATAATGAAGAAGAAGCTTCCAAAGGATAACGAATTGCCTGGCAGTACATACGAAGCAAAGAAGGTTCTATGCCCTCTAGGATTGGAGGTGCAGAAGATACATGTATGCCCTAATGACTGCATCCTCTACCGCGGTGCGTACGAGGATTTGAACGCATGCTCGGAATGCGGTGCATTGCGGTATAAGATCAGAAGAGATGAGCCTGGTGATGTTGAGGGCCAGCGCACCGGGAAGAGGGTTCCTGCCAAGGTGATGTGGTATGCTCCTATAGTACCACGGTTGAAACGTTTGTTCAGAAACAAAAAGCATGCCGAGTTGATGCAATGGCACAGAAAAGACCGTAAGAAAGACGGGAAGTTGAGAGCACCCGCTGACGGGTCGCAGTGGAGAAAGATCGAGAGAAAGTGGAGCGACTTTACAGGTGACCCGAGGAACGTATGGTTTGGTTTAAGTGCAGATGGCGTTAATCCTTTTGGGGAGCAGAGCAGCAAGCATAGCACATGGCCTGTGACTCTATGTATGTATAACCTTCCTCCTTGGTTGTGCATGAAGCGGAAGTTCATTATGATGCCAGTGCTCATCCAAGGCCCTAAGCAACCCGGCAATGACATTGATGTGTACCTAAGGCCATTAGTTGATGAACTTTTACAGCTATGGAATGGAAGAGGTGTACGTGTGTGGGATGAGAACGAACAGGAGGAATTTGACCTACATGCGTTGCTGTTTGTAACCATCAACGATTGGCCTGCTCTCAGTAACCTTTCAGGACAGACAAACAAGGGATACCACGCATGCACACACTGTTTAGATGACACCGACAGTATATATTTGGATAAATGCAGGAAGAATGTGTACCTGGGGCATCGTCGATTTCTTCCGACCAACCATCAATGTCGAAAGAAAGGAAAGCATTTCAAAGGTGAGGCAGATCACCGAAAGAAGCCTGCCCTCCGTACTGGTGATCACATACTTGATATGGTCAATGATTTACAAGTAATATTTGGAAAGGGTCCTGGCGGACTATCTGTTCCGACTAACGATGCGAGACGCGCACCCATGTGGAAGAAGAAATCTATATTTTGGGACCTACCCTATTGGAAAGACCTAGAGGTCCGCTCTGCAATCGACGTGATGCACGTGACGAAGAATCTTTGCGTGAACCTGCTAGGCTTCTTGGGAGTGTATGGGAAGACAAAAGATACATCGGAGGCACGGGAGGAACAGCAACGTGTGCATGAAAAAGACGGCATGCATCCAAAGCAGTATGAAGGTCCTGCCAGCTACGCTCTTACCAAAGAAGAGAAGGAAATCTTCTTTGAATGCCTGCTCAGTATGAAGGTCCCGTCTGGCTTCTCGTCGAATATAAAGGGAATAATAAATATGGCAGAGAAAAAGTTCCAGAACCTAAAGTCTCATGACTGCCACGTGATTATGACGCAACTGCTTCCGGTTGCATTGAGGGGGCTTCTACCGGAAAATGTTCGATTAGCCATTGTGAAGCTATGTGCATTCCTCAATGCAATCTCTCAGAAGGTGATCGATCTAGAAATCCTGCCAAGGTTAAGGAGTGATTTGGTGCAATGTCTTGTTAGTTTTGAGCTGGTGTTCCCACCGTCCTTCTTCAATATCATGACGCACGTCCTAGTTCATCTAGTCGACGAGATTGTCGTTCTGGACCCTGTATTTCTACACAATATGTTCCCCTTTGAGAGGTTCATGGGAGTCTTAAAGAAATATGTTCGTAACCGCGCTAGGCCAGAAGCAAGCATCTCCATGGGCCATCAAACAGAGGATGTCATTGGGTTTTGTGTTGACTTCATTCCTGACCTTAAGAAGATTGGTCTCCCTCAATCACGGTATGAGGGGAGACTGGCTGGAAAAGGCACGCTAGGAGCGGACTCAATAATATGTAGGGACGGGCATTCTTGGTCTCAAGCACACTACACAGTTCTACAGAATTCTACCTTGGTGACCCCGTATGTCGATGAACACAAGAATATTCTGCGCTCCAAACACCCGGAGCAGTGTGACGACTGGATTACATATGAACACATCAGGACTTTCGGCAGTTGGTTGCAAACACGTCTCATGGGTGACAACACTCTTTCTGAAGAGTTGTACTCGTTGGCCAGGGGACCATCTTCGACTGTATTGACTTACAAAGGGTACGAGATAAATGGGAATACATTTTACACGATCGCCCAAGATCAAAAGAGCACCAACCAAAACAGCGGTGTCCGCTTTGATGCAGCAACCAATAGGGGAAATGACACATATTATGGTTACATAGTGGACATATGGGAACTTGACTATGGACATGATTTCAAGGTCCCTTTGTTTCAGTGCAAATGGGTCAATCTGTCAGGAGGCGGGGTACAGGAAGACCCACAGTACGGAATGACAACAGTGGATCTGAACAATCTTGGGTACACAGACGAACCATTCGTCCTAGCCAATGATGTGGCGCAGGTTTTCTATGTGAAGGACATGTCTACCAAACCGAGAAAAAGAAAAGATAAGGAAGCGAATACATCATACGATGAGCCAAAGCGCCACATAGTTCTTTCAGGAAAAAGAGACATCGTGGGATTGGAGGGCGAGACAGACATGTCTGAAGATTATGAAAAGTTTCATGAAATTCCTCCCTTCAAAGTCAAGGCTGACCCAAGCACCCTCTTAAACGATGAAGATTATCCATGGTTACGGCGCAATAAGCAAGACACAAGCGAAGAAAAAGTGAAGACTTTCTCTCCACAACTATATCATTGCAGTTACATGTGAAGAAATGAAATGCCTTTTGTAACAGATGAGTTTTCGTATGAAACCCTAATACTTCGAAAGAGATTGTCCGTTTTGTACACGAAGTGCATCCAGTTTTTGCCGTAACCCTCTCAACTCTTTATAACCTTGGGCGGTGAAGGTCGTACCAATCAGGAAGAAGCACACGGATCGTGTGTTTCTTTCAAGCGCTTGTGAGCTGTTGGATCAGCACTATAACGACTAGTCCCGGTTCGTGCTAGCAACCGGGACTAAAGAGGCACACGACCCTATATATAACCCACCTCTCGGACATGTTCGACACTTAGTGTGTGTACTCATTCGGATTCAAATCATTCGGATTCCCTGCATACGGTCCAACGGTGCATTTCATATTTCCATCGTTGGGCTGTATGTAGGGGAAACCGTGTGTTTTGTTGATCTATCTAGAAATCCTTTAGTTCATCGACCGAATACAAATCATTCGGATTCCCTGCATACGGTCCGACGGTGCATTTCATATGCGGGCACTCACGAGCCACCGTCGGGCTGTATGCAGGGGAAACCGTGTGTTTTGTTGATCTATCTAGAAATCCTTTAGTTCATCGACCGAATACAAATCATTCGGATTCCCTGCATACGGTCCGACGGTGCATTTCATATGCGGGCACTCACGAGCCACCGTCGGGCTGTATGCAGGGGAAACCGTGTGTTTTGTTGATCTATCTAGAAATCCTTTCATTTTCCGATGGTATATTTCATTTTTCCAACTCCATTTTTACAAAGACACTTAGAAAGAAACAAAAGACAAATAGAAAGGATGATGCTCAATTGTCCGTTTTGTACACGAAGTGCATCCAGTTTTTGCCGTAACCCTCTCAACTTTTTATAACATGCTATGTGGGTGAAATGATGATACCATGCCAACTTTCAACCTTTTCAGAGTTCATTTGTAGTGCTTTTCAATTTCAGGGTCATTTAGCTCAAAAAAATCAGTAAGTGCATGAAAAATACCAAATGAATTCAGAAAGGGTTGAAAATTGATGATGTGGCTTTAAATGGTGCATTTTGAACACACAAAAAGTCTGGAGTTCAAATAAGTTCAAAAAAATGAAATCCATTTGTAACAGATGAGTTTTCGTCCGAAACCCTGATACTTCGAAAGAGATTGTCCATTTTGTACACGAAGTGCATCCAGTTTTCGCCGTAACCCTCTCAACTTTTTAGCACATGCTATGTGGGTGAATTGATGATACCATGCCAACTTTCAACCTTTTCAGAGTTCATTTGAAGTGCTTTTTAATTTCTTTCAAAACATCGTGGGAGTGGAGTTCAAAAAAGAATCAACTAAAAAGCTTTTATAAACCTCTAGTATTTTTGAAACTATAATTATATAAAAATTATGCAACTAAATTATCAAAGTATTTTTTGTTCAAAACATTAATAGCAAAAAGAATATAATGATAAAACACACTGGAAATAAATAAAGCGAAAAATAAAACAAAAATAATGGAAATTATGCAACTAAAAAGAATCAACTAAAATATTAACTAAAATTATCAAATTATTTATTTGTTAAAAATAATGAACTAAAAAGAATCAACTAAAATATTAACTAAAATTATCAAATTATTTATTTGTTAAAAAGAATGAACTAAAAAGAATCAACTAAAATATTAACTAAAATTATCAAATTATTTATTTGTTAAAAAGAATGAACTAAAATAACAGAAGAAAAATACTGGAAAAAAATTTAAAAAAATAAATAAAGGAAAAAACAAAACAAAAATACTGGAAAAAAATAAAAAATTGCCGCCTACCGGGCCTGCCACAGGGCACAGTAGGCCCACAGGCAGTGCGTGGTTTAGGCCCGAAAGCCTGCATAAGAGAGGAGCTCGATAGGGCAGGCACACCAGCGCTTATAAACCGGTTTCGGCGCCCTTCAGCTAGTGAGGTGGGACTAAACATTCACCGGTGCCAGCCGCAGCCCTTTGGTCCCGGTTGGTGCCACCAACCGGGACGAATGTCACCCTTTCGTCCAGGTTGGTGGCACCAACCGGGACCAATACCACCCTTTGGTCCCAGTTCGTGCCACCAACCGGGACCAAAGGGTTGAGCTTCCCGCCCTTTGAGCTGGCGAAAAACACCTTTGGTCCCGGTTGGTGGTTCGAACCGGGACCAAAGGGGGGCCTTTCGTCCCGGTTGGTGCCACCAACCGGGACCAATTCCCTGGGTATATAAACAACACTTTGCAATTTTTCGATTCACTTCCTTCGATCTCTCTTCTCCCCCGTCGCCGCCAGGCTGCCGCACTGCCCCGTCGCCGTCGCCTCTCCCTTCTCCCCGTCGCCGTCGCCTCTCCCTTCTCCCCGTCGCCGCGCGTGCCCCCGAGCCTGCCTCGTCGCCGTCGCCGCGCCCCTGCCCGCCCGACGTCGCCGTCGCCTCGCCGCCCCCGACGTCGCCGTCGCCTCGCCGCCACCGACATCGCCGTCGCCGTCGCCTCTCCCTTCTCCCCGTCGCCGCGCGTGCCCCCGAGCCTGCCTCGTCGCCATCGCCGCGCCCCTGCCCGCCCGACGTCGTCGTCGCCTCGCCGCCCCCAGTGAGCTCGCCCCCCCTGCCCCCTCTGTTTTTTTTCTTATATGCTGTTTTTTTGTTCATAATTTGTTCATAGATTAGATGTATGTATGTATGAGGGAGTATTTTTATTAGATGTATGTATGTATGAGGGATCATATATGTATATTTTTTAGATGTATTTTTTGTTTGTATGTATGTATGTATGAGGGATTATAGATGTATGTTTTGTATGTATGAGGGATCATAGATGTATGTTTCTAGAGATTCCAACAAGGCCATGGGAGCACCCCCCCTATCATCACGTTGGCATCGGCTCCCCGAGAGCTTTCCAACGGATCCGGAATAGTCTCGATCGGAGCTCTTGTGCTCTAGAGATGATGTTTTTTTTATTCATAGAAGAAAGAGCGACGTCGTTGTCGATCTACCCACTCCCCGATAACTTCGACATGAGGGGGGACGTCGGACATATCGGGCGACCAACTCTCGAGGCCACCCAAACCCTAGAAAAAAAGCGTTATCGATCTCCTACCCCCTCCCGCCCCTACCCGACAAACTCTCGAGGCCACCCAAACCCCTAGAAGAAAACTCCGGTAACTCTCCAACATGAGGGGGGACGTCGATCGATCAACCCCCTCTCGCCAAACCGGGACTGAAAAAGCGGTGTCGAGGCCACCCCAAACCCTAGAAGCGTTGTCGAGGCCCAAATTTACCAAGTTAAATGAAGAAAACTCCGGTAACATAGATTTATCAAGAATGCCCCCATTATGGATGTGCACAAGTTGATCCAATTTTTTGCCATGTTGTAATATTTATAGAAACTATGGATCAAAGAGACTTGGAACAAGAACAGTTGTTGGGGGATATAATCCGCGACAGACGTGATGTGTTGTCGTTTCTCAATGACATCGATGGTCTGGAAGGAGAGGATGACGGCTCCGGTGATCGAACAATGGAGGAGGAAGGACATGATCATGATGGCTCCGGTGACCGAATGCCGGAGGAAGAAGGAGACCATGATGACGGCTCCGGTGACCGAACGGAGGAGGGAGCTGTTGCAAAGTCCGACGAGGTATATATATTAATTAAGCCTGTGCTGACTAGCTAATTGATGCATTAATTGTTTTGATATATTAACTCTTCTTTCTTCTTTTATAGCCCTCCGGATCGAGCCAAACTTCGGTAACGAGACGAGGCCCGAAGAAGAGGTTGCGCAAGGATGAAAAGTTCACGATCACAGCACTCGCGCACGATGGCCATCCGATTGAACCCAAGCGGACTAAGGACGCATTTTCTGCTCAGTGCGGAGCTATTGTTAGGGACTACATCCCGATCAGCATCAAGCAATGGAATAAGCCTAAGGACGGCGCCCCTGATGGTGATTATGTCACCGATAGACAGAAAGATGATCTTTGGACCGCGCTGAAGGCAAATTTCACCCTACCGCCAGAGGAGGATCCGAATAAGCCAGTTATAGAGCCACTGGTCAAGGCGTGTGCTCTTAAGAAGATGGCAGATCTATTCAGGAGGTGGAAGAATGAGTTGAAATCACAGTTTGTCGACAAAGGGAAGACTCCAGAATTCACCGGCCGATTTGAGAAGATAGGAGATCACTGGCCCGCATTTGTGGCCTACAAGACATCGGACAAGAGTAAGAAAATGTCAGAGACAAACAAGATCAATGCTGCAAAGAAGCAGTATCACCATCACACGGGGTCAGGTGGCTACCTCAAAGCCCGGCCGTTGTGGGACAAAGCTGAGAATGACCTGATTGCTAAAAACGTCGTACCACAGACATTGAACTGGACAGACCGTTCAAGGACTTGGTTCTTCGGGGTTGGGGGAACTTTGGACCCTGAAACAGGGAAGTGCCGCTGGACGAACGAGCAACTTATAATACCCATGAACAAGCTTCAGGAGTATATCACCGCAGCGCAGGAAGGGACGTTCATTCCCGACAGAGAGAAGGACGAGCTGACTGAGGCCCTAGGGAATGCTGAGCACCCTAGACGAACACGAGGCACACTAGGCTCCGTTCCGTGGAAGGTTGGGTTTCCCGACGCAGGCGGTTACAGAAGCCGGGAGAGAAAGAGGAAAGCGGAGCTGAGCGAAATTCAGAAGCTCAATGCAAGACTACAAAAGCTAGAGGAAGCTGAGAGCCAGCGAGCTGCTGGCCAACCATCTCAGCGGCACGAAGCTACCCCAGAAGCTACCCCGCCATCTCAGCGGAGAAGCAGCGTCGCTTCCACGGAGCCCGTTCAGCCTGACTTCACGTCTCCTAGCTACCCCGTGGATACTATCACGGAGGCTCAACATTGCGAGCTTATGACAAAATGCCGGAACCTCACTTTATTGGCGGCTGTCGGCTCTGTTGCACCTCCTCAACCCAACGGAACTTTTCACTGCCGTCCGATTCCACATGGCTATGCTGTTGTGATGGTGGATGAAGTAGTGGAGGGATTTGCGGAGCTCGAGCTTGACCACTCTACAGGTGAAGGGGAGAATCGGCTGGGTCGTGCCCTGAGGAGTACATGTCTATGGCAGAAGGAGTACATCAAGCTTCCAAACTGGACGCCTCCGCCTCCTCCTCCTCCTCCGACGAGTCAGGGCACTCCGCCTCCTCCTCCTCCTCCTCCCCCTCCTCCTCCGGCGAGTGATCAGGGGACCCCGCCTCCTTCTCCGGCTCCTCCGACGCGTGAGGGCACTCCGCCTCCTCCTTCGCCTACTACGGCACGTCGGAGCAGTATGCCTCCTCCTCAACCTCGTCGGCAACGGCGGAAGACAGACGCCGCCGCTCCGGCTCCTCCGGCGCGTCGGAGCACTCCGCCTCCTTCTCCGCCTCGTAAGCAACGACGGAAGAGAGACGCCGCCGCTCCGGCGGCTAGCAGTACAAGCAGAGGCGGGAGGGAATACAGATACGGTCCATCTCTCAAGCCTCTGGAAAAGTTACCATATGAGAGGACCGAGTCTGAAAACGAGGAGATATGTCAGGAGCAATTGAGGGCCCATTTTGCAAAGAAAACTCCACCTCCGAAGGAGAAGCTAGATCCGGTGAAAGCGAAGCGCACTATCGATGCCCTGAAGCGACCACCACCGCCTCCGCCGGATTCCAACTATGTCCGGATTATTAAAAAGACATATGAAGAAGCGCGGCGGTCGGGAAGTACTTCTAGTGATGCAAGGTTAGCAGAACGAAGAAGTGGGAAAACAATTCCCCAGCTCGGCGAACAGGAGAAGCAATCGTGCCCCCCGCTCAAGGTGTCTAGCGATATCGTCGCAAATCATCCGGGGATGGTGCCCGGTACCAATCATGGTGATTACTTGGGGGATGATGTAATTTTTCAAACGGCTGAGGTAACAAAAGAAAAATATGAATACATGCACGGGAAGCCTCTCGTCAAACCTGATCATCCTCCTCTAACAACGATGATGTACAAATTGCATGATTGGTACATGAAAACCTGCAGGGAGTTTGGGAGAGACACTATGTATATGGCAGTACTACCAAAGCACGAATTCATTGGACTTATCGTGATGCATGTTGAATTTGTGGAATTATTTCAGTTATACAATCAACTGGCCCTCGACAAACAACTCATGACTGCCTACTGTCTGTAAGTATTACTTCTATAGTTAAGTCTCTAGCTCAGCTCGTTCATTGCATGTATATATAATTATCCTCACTATATTATGCAGATTGAAGATCGTCGAATGCAAAAAACTAGGAATCTTCGACGTTGGGTTCATTAGCCCAGATGCCGTAAATGAATGGACGGTACGAAACTCAATCAAAGAGACCGAGGAGAACTTGCTAAAGTCGTTCCTTATACATCAAAACAAAAGGGAAATACTCTTTCCTTACAACTTCAAGTGAGTGTTGTTGTCTTCTCTGTATACTCGGTTTCGTTTACTCGAGGTTAAGTAATGTAATTGATGAGTTATATATGCGTGCGCAGTTTCCACTTTATTCTGCTATCCATTAAGCTTGACGGGGCATTAGTAACTGTCTTAGACTCGAGACGTAAAGATCCCGAGAATTATGCGGACATGACTGCAATGCTCAAGAAGTAAGTTCAGTCAATACCGGGACCATATCGGCATGCAACTTTCGTTAATTTCCTGATATCAAGTAATCATTTTCTTTGCCTGGCAGGGTTTGGAAGAAGTTCACCCAAAAGGTTCCCGGTCTAAACAAAGAGTTGCGATTTACGCACCCCAAAGTAAGTAGTACTAGCTAGTTCCGCGCATCTCTAATTGATTCAAATTTTCATCAATATATCATTACCATGCTTGCTTATCAGTTTGATTGAACTCTATTCTCGTAAAGTGCTTTACCAGAAAGAAGGGACTTCTTTATGTGCATACTACGTATGCGAGTTCATTCGCCAGTCGACCTCTGAGCGGGGCTTCTCTGACAAACAATTTGAAGTACGTAAATAATATTCACAATTTTATTTTATATATTACCATCAATTGTGTTGAGTTTTATTCATATATATGCATGTATTGACCCCCTTCTTTAAATTAGATCTGGCAGATGCGGGATGAACTCCTACCACATGATCGCATACGAGCAATTCAAGAGGAATTGGCGGGATTCTTTCTTGACCACGTCATACCTAAAGACGGAGAATACCATTCAAATTTGTGATTGGATCTTAGGTACATGATGTTAGGGATTGTAAAAGATGTTATATTGTATATATGTACTAGCGTCGGATAGATATACGAAAACTTGTTGTTCGACCAATCTCTCGGAGAAAGAGAGGTCGATCACTTCTCTCTGTAAATGTTCATGACGATCTTATGTACTTAATGGTTCCTTCATTTGCTTACTAGCTAGCGTGTCGAGTTCTCTCTATAGTAGCTAGCGTCGACCAAGCACGGAGAAAGAGAGGACACTTCTCTCTATTAGCTAGCTAACACAATATGAAACCCCTAAATTAACCCTACAAAACCCCCTAACCCCCCCCCCATTTAAAAAAAAACAAAAACCCCAGCTCCTGCCAGATGCTGACGCGTGGATGCCTTTTGGTCCCGGTTGGTGTTACCAACCGGGACTAAAGGTCCTCCTGCCTGGGCTCCCCGCAGCGGCCACGTGGAGGGCCTTTGGTCCCGGTTCGTAAGCGAACCGGGATTAAAGGTTTTGGGCTTTAGTCCCGACCCTTTAGTCCCGGTTCCAGAACCGGGACAAATGGGCCTCTGAAACCGGGACAAATGGGCCTTTTTCTACTAGTGGTAACTAAAAGGAACAAACACTAAAGGAAAAGCAGCAAATCACCTAAAGCTAGAGGGAGCCACCAACGCCCTTTGGCTCCAGCTGCAACTAAATATACCTGTTGTGGTGTTGCCTAAAGGGTCTAACAACAATTGAGCCTGCTAATACTTGCCGATTGTATTGTTACTAGGTACGAAATTGCTAAAAAAATGTTCAGGCTCTACTATTCATGATGGCTACTATTATAATGACAGGTTATATCTATTCTCACACTAGCGGGGTCCATTTCACACGACAAGAATTTGGTTCTTGAGGAAGCATTCAATCAAAATATGCTTGGCGCATTCCTTGTGGTAAGATCATGTCTCGTTATTCTTATTGCTGATGCCAAAATGGGAACGTACGACTAATAGGACCGAATCGTCAAATTTTAGCAGATATGTACCTCTTTAAGCAATCAGTGCAAAGAAACTGACATTTATATTCTCTTGCAGGCAAATATCCTAACTGGTCTAGTAAATCTCTCAGTTGACACGCTTTCAGCCTCTCCCCTCACCGCCTTCATGATTTTGTTAGTATACACCTTTACTTTATGCATGGTTGCTGGTCTTGCTCAGTTTTCTGGTGATAGGATAAAAATTTGGTGAATACGGATTTTATCTAGTACTGTACTTTGTATGTATGGAGTATTTAATCTTGATTTTGAGGAAGACACGTTTGTGTGTTGAAACCAGGCCCTAGGGCTCATATGTGATAAAATAACAAAGCCCTACCCATTGCAGGTGGTATATGAATAGAGGTTAGTGTTCTTTTTTTTTTTTTTTTTTTGAGGAGAGAGGTTAGTGTTCTTTATTCAAACGGTACTCGTGAGATCCAATATAATAAAGAGAATAATCCTTGAATGTTAAACTTTAGTCCTTATTCTGGCAAATTGAGCAAACCCATCACTAAACTTGACATTATTGTTCACTCGAGGTCCAAATGGCCCTGAGTCAAGATAAACCGCAAATTGGTTGTTGATTAGGACCAGGTGGGGCCTTGTCGAGGGCCTAGATATTGGCATTGGCTTTTTACGAACTCCCTGGATATCTCTTTGTTCGGCTCAGAAACCCCATCTCTCCAGCGTTGTAATGTGCTGCAGTCCCGACTCGTCTCCGTTCTCAGACTCCATCGGAAAGTTGAAACAGAGGAAGATCATACGAATTTTGGAGAATCAAATTCCTACAGATTTTTTTTTCTTACGGCGCCGTTTGAAACAAAGGGATGGCTCAGGCAATGCAAAGGAATTTTGGAGGAAAAGACTTAATGATTTCTCTCATGTGTCTAGGGTTCCTGCATTTTTCGTATATGGTGTCCAAATAGCAAGTCTGGTGTATTGTTGAGTTTAGGATTCCTGTAAGAATTTATGTTACATGATATCTCATTTCCTGCAGTTTTTCTATTCCTGCATTTTTGATTCCTACGTTCCAAATGGTGCGTTGCGTTTATGTGGTGTCAGTCCGACTAAGAACCGCAGCGGGAGAGGCGAGAAAGTGAGGGGTCAGCCCTCAACGACAGTGATGTCAGCAAGAGAAGGAAAACCCTAACAAAAGGAAAAAAGCTGCTCCAATTTTTGGAACAACTTTTTAAAGTGAAGTATCCCTCTTTATTCAAGAAACACCAGTATAAAGGATACAAAGGCCCAAAGGTGGACTCATTTGCCACACACACGGCGTCTGAAACCCTTGCTGAATAGCTTTGATCACTCCTTCAGAGTCACAAGCAATTTTTGCCTTGCTGCCATTACATCATACAGATCATATGCTAGCGTTAGTGCTTCTCGGTATATGCCATTGCTTAAGGATTTTTGGGTCCGTAAGACCGAAAAAGGTGTTGCTTGAAGTGGCCAAAAAAATACCTTCTCTATTTCTAGCGACCACCCCCACTAGTCTTTGTTGTCATTCTTCCCGACTGTTGCATAGACATTTAAATTTTTGTAACCGTTGGACTTGCCCTTAGGGCAAAAAATCTCCCATGTGAGATGCAACTTTTGACGACACGAGATGGCTAATATGCGACCCAACACCGCCGCCATCTCTGGGTGGCGGCAGTGAGGGGAGTAGAGGAGGGAGGGAGGTGGTGACGTTGTATTGGCTTGAAGTGGTAGATGTAGTTTGTGGGGCACGTCAAGTGGCAACGATGACACATGATGAGCGGCGTAAAGGTACAATGGTTCTCCAAGACTTGTGGTTGATGAAGTCAGAGCTGCCGACCTAGCCCTTGCCACTGCCATCAAATGTACTAGATCAAAGCTGAAAATTTGGTCTAAAACTATTCGACCTGTCCAACAGCGTGAAATTGACTGTAAGCTTATCATCGACGGGATTGACCACCTTGAAGAAAAAAGACTACTCTCTCGACCTGAGTCCTCCCTCAGAGTAGTCGTTATCACCGCCCTTCAAAGAGCCATCCGTCAGAAAGTCCTTTTCTGGAAGCAACGGGGGAAAGTCAAGGCCGTCATCGACGGGGACGAAAACTCCAAATTCTTTCATGTGTCTGCCTCTCAGAGGTTCCGCAAAAACAACATCGCCATCCTCGAAGACAATGGGGTCGAATTCTCTGCCCATGACAGCAAAGCCGCCATCCTTCATAACTTCTTTTACAACCTTCTCGGCACCTCAAAAGCGTCAACCTGGCTCTTCTCCCTCCAGGAACTATATCCAACTTCGCTTCCTCAGTTGCGGCACCTTGACACCGCTTTCTCCGCTAACGAAGTCCAACAAGCATTCCTCCAGATGAACGTCAATGCTAGCCCTGGACCTGACGGCCTCGGCCCCGGGTTCTACCGTAAATTCTGGCACAACATTAAACATACAATCCTACCCTTCTGTGATGACTTCGCCAACCTTCGGGTAGATGTCGAGCGTTTCAACCGAGCACACATGATCCTTCTGCCCAAAAAAGACTCTGCCAGATCTCCCGATGATCTCAGACCTATATCCCTGCAGAACTGCCCTCCCAAGGCGCTCGCTAAAATTATCACCAACAGGATAAAACCGCTCATCCCTCTTCTAGTTCACGGAAATCAGACCGGCTTCATCTCAGGCAGATGCATTGCCGAGAACTTCATCTTCGTTGCTGACCTCCTCAGTGCTTGCCATAATCGGAAGGCGCCCACTATGGTGGTTAAACTGGACTTCCGAAAAGCCTTCGACTCCATCAGTTGGGACTCCCTCCTCCTAATCCTCCGCTCTCGGGGGTTCCCGTCGAAAACCATAAGCTGGATCAGAACGCTGCTTATCTCCAGCAAGACTGCGGTCATGCTCAATGGAACACCCGGCGCCTGGATAAACTGTAAGAATGGTTTTAGGCAAGGTGACCCGCTCCCCCCTATCTCTTTATCATTATCGCCGACATGCTTCAACGATTAATCCTCCATGCTTTCAAGCCCAACCAGCTCTGCCACCCGATCTATAAGGATCGACCGCCGACTGTTCTCCAATACGCTGATGACACCCTAATCATTGCCCACGCCTTTACCCAAGCTGCAAACATTCTCAAAGATATCCTTGACAAGTTCGCTCTTGCTACTGGCCTCTCTATCAACTTCCAGAAGACTACCTACGTGCCCATCGACACAGACCACGCCATTAGCCTCAACATTGCCCTCACTTTCGAGTCCGAGCTTTCCTCCTTCCCCCAAATCTATCTCGGACTTCCTCTCTCTCACACGCGACTTCCGTCCTCTGCTTTTGAACCCATCATCCAGCGCTTCCTGAAATACCTCTCTGGATGGGCGGCAAAACTTCTATCTCGCGGCGCCAGACTTACCCTCATCTCCTCTACTTTAGACGCCCTCGCCACTCACTTCATGTCTGTTTTTAGACTCCCCAAGAAGATCCTTAAAAAGTTAGATGCCATCCGCAGGTCCTTCTTCTGGGCTGCCGAGGAGTCTTGCTCCGGAGCAAAATGTCTAGTCGCCTGGAATAACGTTTGCAAACCCAAACCGGCTGGGGGTCTTGGTATAAAAAATCTCGCTCTCCAAAATAACTGCCTCCTCATGAAATTCGCCTCCAAGCTCCTCCAAAAACCAGACCTTCCCTGGGTAAACTGGTTCCTACAACACTACTCTCTAGACTTCGCGAATAAGCCTCAACCCCCCCTACCTATGGAAACTCGTAAACCAACAACTATGCCACCTTCGCAAAATTTCCTTCGTTCTCACCAACAATGGCACGTCAACCTTCTTCTGGCTGGACACTTGGCTCCTGTCAACTCTACTTGCGGAAACCTACCCACTCATCTTCTCGCACTCCACTTGCCCCTCTGTCCTGGTATCTCATGTCATGCATAATGGTTTACTCGCTACTCTTCGGAGCCGCCTAACTAATGTTGTTGCTGCCGAGCTTGCGTCTGTTTTGTCTTTGTTGCTGGATGTTACCATTTGCGATGCGCCTGATGACAGGTTCCTCACCCATGGCTCCTCGTTCACCTCAAGGTGCGCCTACTCACTGCTCTCCTCCGACCCTGAGCTCGACTTCAACGCTGGGTACATCTGGGGTTCCAAGGCACCTATCAAGGTCAAGATCTTCGGTTGGCTCCTCTGTCGTAACAGGCTAAGCACGATGGCGAACTTACAGCGCAAGACCATCACTACTGGCTCGTCTTGCCCTCGTTGCGGCGTTTCTCTCGAGGATGCGACACACCTCGTCCTCCTCTGCCCATGGGCCGCTCAGGTCTGGTCACGCTTGGGCTTCCAGGTCCCTCTCGCCATCGACCTCATCTGGGATACTCCGACTCCGATCGGCCTCGACATCAACATTTGGCCTACAGTCGCCCTCTCCATCCTCTGGAAGCCGTGGGACTCCAGGAATGCTTGTGTTTTCCGTAACGAGATGCACTCTACCCTAGATACTGTTAGGAATATCATCTCAGATTTTACGCTTTGGGCCTTCAGATTTAAGGACCCGGTTAGTAGGGAGGCTGCCATGTCTTGGCGCCTGTACCTCTCCTCTCGATGTAACCCTTAATGCAACGACAAATTTGCCTCCGGGCCTTTGAGTAATATATTCAGGTGGGGACCCTCTCCCCCCCGATGATTGTTCAAAAAAAAGTCAGAGCTGCCGACGGACTATGTTGTGTCAATTCTGTCTTGCGATGGGTGGCAATGTCTAGGATGTGTTGGTTTGGGCTGGCTCGGTTTGATACGACGGTGTTCTTTTTTTTTACATATCGGTGGTGCTAAGATGTGGAGTCAGAGTCGGCGAGTCGAGGACGCTTCAGTTCATGACAATGGCGATGATGCTGATGAGCAACATTGAGGGTTGGAGCTTGCACTTTGTGTCGAGTTTGGCTTGTTCGGGTCTGTGCCGAGTCGGACTTCTTGCGGCCAAGGTTTGCTTTTTTTTTTTTAGAATTCATAGACCTTTATTAGCTAATGAAAATGTTTTGAGGAATACAAATTATTTCCGGCGTATCAAGGAGCCACATGTGCCGCCCCCTAGGTGACGTAGTCGCTGCCTTCGCCAAAGAATGAGCTCAATTAACTTCCATTTCAGAAAAAAAAAAAAGGCCTTGCATGGGTCTAGTGCGAGCCTTACTAAGCTTCGCCCACCGTCAGGCCGAACTAAATCGGCTGGGGCTACCACGGAAAAAGAGCCCACGCAAAGATGGAGGATCCGAAAAGTAGCGAGGCCCCGTCGAAATCGTAACCAACCACTCTCCCGAGAGCCCAACGTCCGGAGAAACTCAAAAGAATCCCAACGAGAAGCCCCGGAAAACCCACGCGGAAACCCCACACGTCGCCCTCTTTCCAGCCTGCCCTCCCCCCTCCCTCCCCTCCGCCGTCTCCGCCTCTTAACTCTGCATCTCCCCACCCGTGCCGACGGTGCCGTGCCCATCCAAATTCCATTCTCCCCTCGGTTCTTTACCTTCCCCCCCTCTCTCGGATGGGAGGGGAATAATAAAGGCGCACCCCCATCCACCCCCCCGCCCCGCAATGCGCCTCCTCGCCGCGCTCCTGCTCTTCGCCGCCGCGGCGGCGGCGGCGGCCGAACTGCCCGAGTTCAGGGAGGCGCCGGCGTTCCGCAACGGCGCGGGGTGCGCGGGCGCGCCCACGATCCACATCGCCATGACCCTCGACGGCACCTACCTGCGCGGCTCCCTCGCGGGCGTCCTCTCCGTGCTCCGCCACGCCGCCTGCCCGGAGTCCATCGCCTTCCACTTCGTCGCCTCCTCGGCCTCCCCGTCCCGCCGCCTCGCCAGGCTCCGCGCCGCGCTCGCTGCCGCCTTCCCCACGCTCCCCGCCACCGTGCACCGCTTCGACGCCCGCCTCGTCCGCGGCAGGATCTCCTCCTCCGTGCGCCGCGCCCTCGATCAGCCCCTCAACTACGCCCGCATCTACCTCGCCGACATCCTCCCCCGCTCCGTCCCCCGCGTCCTCTACCTCGACTCGGACCTCCTCGTCGTCGACGACGTCGCGCGCCTCTGGGCCACCGACCTCGGCCCCGACGCCGCCCTCGCCGCGCCCGAGTACTGCAACGCCAACTTCACCCTCTACTTCACCGACGCCTTCTGGGGCCACCCCGGCTACCCCTCCGTCTTCGCCAACCGCACGCGCGCGCCCTGCTACTTCAACACCGGGGTCATGGTCATCGACCTCGACAGGTGGCGGGCCGGCGGGTACACGGCCAAGCTGGAGTACTGGATGGACGTGCAGAAGCAGGAGGCCAGGATATACGAGCTCGGGTCGCTCCCGCCGTTCCTCCTGGTGTTCGCCGGCGACGTGAAGGCCGTGCAGCACAGGTGGAACCAGCACGGGCTCGGCGGCGACAACGTGGCGGGGCAGTGCCGGGAGCTGCACCCGGGGCCGGTGAGCCTGCTGCACTGGAGCGGCAAGGGGAAGCCGTGGCTGCGGCTCGACGCCGGCCGCCCGTGCCCGCTGGACGCGCTCTGGGCGCCCTACGACCTGCTCCGCCGCCGCGGCGCCCGTGACGACCTGCTCGCCGCCGTGGCCTGACAATGCGCGGCCAACGTCGCTGGAGTGACAAGTCAGTCGTCCGAATCCGGATCACTGCCCATGACCCGGCTCGGTTGCGCCGTCGCCGTCGTCGGGGTCGGGGTCGGTGTCGGTGACTGGGTGTAGGGGCAGTGATGGACACGCCGTACATGGTGGCCTCACAGGATGGGATGGGCCCGGCGCGGGCCCAGGTGGACAATTTTATGGCTCTGGTTGGAGTGGCCCTTTCGGTACTGACGTCTAGGCCCGCGTGCTGGTGACGGGTGTGTCGAGGTTTTGCTGGGGGACGGACGCTGAGATGCGATGAGATCTCGCCAGATGCAGCGGCGGGTTGTGTACAGCTGTTGTTTTTTTGCCTGTTGGGGGAATATCTTATTTGATTCCATTCGTTTTCTGTTAGGATCGAAATCTGTAACAGATGTACTCTATCTATAGTAATACTATAACACTGCCAAAATAATCGAGGGGATATTTTTGTTTCACAGGTTTAGCTGCGACGTGAGGTTATGTTTCACAGGTTTAGCTGCGACGTGAGGTGGCGGAACCCAGGTTGGGTGAATGGGCAGTCTTGTGTTACTCTCACTGGGGTTTGATCCCCGCTGAGGTTATGTTCTATTTTGCAGCTTCAGTTAGTTTCTCAGGGAGTGGATCAATCTAGTGATGTTTCTGTGGTCTTTTGTTGCGTGATGGTTTGTGTCGACAGGTTTTCGCCCCACGGTGAATGTTTCGTTTTAGAGGCATTCACAGATGGGTTTCCTGTCGATGCACCAGCTCGCTCCTCCCCTTTCAGTCTCCTAGATAGCGTATGTGGTGCTAGTTCCCTTTTGGTCATAATTGTTTGGTTCTTGGAGCATCTGGAACACAGACTTGACTGATGTATTTCTGTTAAGTGATTAATGGAAAGGGGTGTGAGCCCGGCTGGAAAAAAAAGCTGCGACGTGAGATCAAACGATGACATTTGTTACTCGTTTTTGCCTTTAAAATTTCCTGCCTTGCGCTCTCTTCCAGCAAAAACTTTCGCAAATGTCAGCCTTCACAGCGAACGTTTGCCAGCTGTAGGGGTCTTTTTTGTTTGCATGTTTTCAACAGTGTGGGTGGAAACTTAGATAGTGTCAAATGCATTTCTTAATTCGCTGAGAGCAGCTTACTGGATGTCGTTTTGTGGCGCAAATATTCAAATATGTGGCTCCAGATTTCATGAATCTGATCCGGCGTTTCCACTTTAGTTTAAAGCTTTGATGATGGACCCTGAAAGATTAGATTAGTGTGTGGTTTGTTGCCATGTGAATGGTCGGTTGCCAAGTGCTCGAGTGGATCCTTTTTGGCAAAGGCGCGGGAGGAAATCATCTGCTTCTCTCGTCTCGTGCCCGAACAAAGGGTCGTTCGGTTGCTTTCTTCCTTTTTCTCCCGTGTGTTCACTCGATTGAGGAGTGTTGTGAATGATGTTGTCGTCAAATGTTGGCTTTGTGCAGGCGGTTTACTGCAAATCGGAGGATGACAGACACGTGCAGCGCATTTTTCTTTTTGAGGTTACATGAGCGCATGTTAGCATCGTGAGCTTTCGTTAGTGTTTGACTGTTTGGTATCAAGTTTACTATAGGCTAACGTCCGTTTCGCCGCGCCGTTCTTCATATGTGGGATTAACTCCCTTTTCTCTTCCTCGCAAAAAAACTCCCTTTTCTCTAGCAGGTTAGAGCATCTACAGCCGGAACTTGTAAATCTGGTTTTCAAACGCCCGCGGGCGCGTTTGCGGACACTCCCGGACACATCCGTGGACACTGACCGGTCACGTCTTAAATAATAGATTCTACATCCGGATACCTCAAATTAGAAACCACAAATCCATATTATTACATGTAACGTAAACCTAATACTAAGCAGAGGTCATCCGGCTCCGTCGTGTCCATGTCCAACGGCTGGCTGCGCCCCTCGTAGTGTTGGTCCGGTCGTCGGCGAGGTAGAGTAGGACATGGGACACTAGCTGACTCACGGGACTCGATCTCCCGCCGTCTCCCATGCCCTACTCTTCCTCGTCGGAGTCCGTAACCCGGACGGTGCCGGTGGACGTAAGGTCGATGACGGATCCTTCCTGGGAGGAGCCGACGTCCACCACAATGTGGTTGCGGCGCCCGCACTGGTGCATCCTACGGGGCGCCGGAGAGTGTGACTCCGCCTCTCCAACGTCCACCGCCGCGAGGGCCTCCACCGCCTCCCGCTCCCGCTGTCTCGCTCGGCGGGCACACCGCGCCATGATATCGTCCGAGGACGGCCATGCTTCGTGCTTGGCGCGTCAACGGAGGGGTTGCGCTTCCGTGACGGCGTTCGGACGCCAGACGGACCGCACCGCCTCTGGTGAGGCAGCGACGCTAGATCCAAGCACCGGCTGTGCCAACGCAATGGATTCCCGACGTTGTGAGTCCGAGCGCTGCCGTCGGGCGGCCGCCTCCCGGGAGTGGCGGAGCGCAAGCCGGACGGCCATCTCCTCCTCGGGGCCGCGTGGGATGAGCTCGTGGCCGACGGATCCAGAGGTGAAGGATTCAAATCCGCTGTCCGCCATGGCGGAGAAAGCCAGAGATCGCCGGGGGTGAGCTAGGGTGGCGGATGAGAGTGGAGGGGAGTGAAGTGAAGTGGCTAGGGTTTGGTCCGGCGAGCGGATGAGGACGAATATATGTGGGGTCGATGCGGGCCAGTGCGGGCCAGGCGGCCATGCCCGGGCGCGCCCGGGCTCATCCATATCCGTCCCATATTTGGGCTGGATATGAGGGGTGGCGGCCAGCCCGGGCGTTTGAGGCCTGTTTGAGGGGCCCGTCTGGATCGATTTTTTGTGACCGGTCAGTGACCGGGCGCCCTGCCCGGGCGTTTGAGGGAGGTATGAGGGGTCCGACTGTAGATGCTCTTATTGTTTCGATTTTTTTCATTCTGTTTTTTTGCATTGACTTGGATTTTAATTATCGTATGACAGTGTTTTTTTTATTCATATATCGTGTTGCGCTGTTGTTGAAGACGGTATATGTTCTAAGAGCATATTGGACTTTTGGTGCGTGGTTGTGGAGTTCTATATCAGCAGTGATGGTTGTGTGAGCCCATTGGTAGTTCATATTCCACGTGGAAACCGTGAAATTATTATAACTACTCTCACATGGGTAAGCCAGGCTCTTGCTCGCTCAACTCGACTCATTGGTCCGCTCGCACGCTTAACCTTCTTTTAACTTGCTCCACTGCTAGCTCAAAAAAATGGCTACCCCTTCTTTATATTTGAGAAACTTTGGTAAAACCAAATATGTTCATTAATTTTAAAAAAGCTTGGATTTGAAAACTATTCTGAATTTAAAAACCATTAATTAAAAAATTGTTCCCAAATTTTAAAATATTGTGAGTTTCAAACCGTAAAACTGAAAAATATTGAAAAATATTCACAAACTTTAAAAATACTCATGAATTTGAAAAATATTCATGGGCTTCAAAATTTGTTCACGGAATTTTATAAATGTGAACAATAGAGAAAATAATTTAAAAGAAATAAAACAAAAAAGAAAAAGGTAAAAATAAAAGTATTAAAACTGGTAGAGACAAAACCCAATCAATATCTTCTAGAACTTCTCAAAACCGAAAAAGGTGGTCTGCGATTACAATCATATAGGTGTATTACTCATAACCAGGGACACACACCTTTACAAGCGTGATCTGTAGCGACCTCCTACAGCCCCCTACGCATTAGGAGGCTCCAAATCAAAGAAGCTTTTAATAGATTTTAATCCTTGAACCTGGTTAATTGACGATATCTGCAGCAAGTCAAGCGGGTCAAGTAGTGTGAATGCGCTAAGGGTTCTAGAGTCGGTCGAAGAGGGTTTTTGGGATGAGTATGGAATGTTAGAGTCCGACGCGGCAGAGGAGTTTGGACTCCCACAAAGCTTCCTTCGATTTGGAGCTAGTACGTGGGATTACACACGACCAAATCGGTCCGGCTCAATTTGGTGATTTCTAAAACTGGATCGTTTAGTAGGACATTCGCAGACGTTTTGATTATCCACGATGAAGATAACGTCTTTTGCGAGGAATTTAAAAAGGAAAACGTTTCGGTTCGGTGCGCCGGCCGAACGCTCGGCCGGTCGCTTTCCCAGTAACGCCCATGGGCCACACACACCTCATCCCACCCCACCGCTTACTTTCTGTCACATATCAAGAATCTTATCCGTGCACTTCTCTTATCCCCTGCCTCACAACTCTTCTCTCCAGATGCAAATCCGCCATGAAATATCTCCCTCTTTTTCTTTGACTCGACGCAGCAAGCCACTCCGGCCAGCCAGCGCTGCTCCTTGAACCTTCTCCTTAGTCTATCTCCCAGTGCGGCCCCTTGAACTTTCTCCTTAGTCTATCTCCCCACTATCCATGGCCACAGACATCGGGGGCTCTGGATGCAGAGATGCGCCGCTTCCGTGCTGGAACCGTCACTGATTTGCTGGATCCATCGACGCGCCGTGCTAGAAGCTCTACGGCCGCCGTTCTGGAACCCAACCATGCCCGTGCTGGAAACGGCGAAGTAAATTGCTGGAACCGGCTACTCGATTTGCTACAACAAGATTTCAAGACGCTGCATCCATGATGGTGAGCATCAGCGGGGAGGTATTTTTTTGCTGCAACCCGCGAGCTGATTTGCTGGAAACGGCTACTGGATTTGCTGGATCCGGCGAGGTTTTTTGTTGCGACGGTCGGCGGCGACACATGTTGTAACCGGTATATATTTTTCCTGCAATCGATGAATTGTTTTGCTACAACCGTTTCATTTTTTGCTACATTCATTCACGGCCGAGTTGTGTCCCGGTGGCGACCTTTTTTGCTGCAACCCTTGTAGTTTTTGCTATGTTTGTTGAGAATTTTTGCTACATCCTTTTTTCATGGTGGATCTGCAGGCTCGACGGCGACGACGATGATTTTTTTGTGGTTTTTGTTGCAACCGTCGTTGCTTTCTGCTACGACCTATGGATTTTTTTGCTACATATATTCTTTTCTTTTGCTGAGATTTATGTGCTACATCTGGTGACAGAAGACGGCGAGCACAGGAGGCCAACACGAGCACGGGTGGCGCGTGGGTAGCCGACGAGCGTGGGCGCAGGGGTGGCCGGTGAGCACAGGTGGCGCGCGGCGGGAACGAGCATGGAGATTTCTCCCTTTTTTATTTTCGTGCGTGTGCGACTCAGTCAATCGCGGCTATGTTGACCGTTGAATTCGTACGGAATCCAACGCTTGGCAGCTGACCGGCCGAAACTTGGGCCGGTGCGCCGGCGCCTAGCGTTGGCCATAAAAAGCTTTATTCAAACAAAAGACTTCGATGTCTTTACCAGGTGCATTAGAGCATCTACAGCCGCAACTTGCAAATCTGTCCCCTCAAACGCCCGCGGACGCGTCCGGGCACGTTCGCGGGCACTCACCGGGCGCGCCTCATATTTTCCTCTCCACATCCACGTATCTCATATCCGGCGCCTTATATCCATACTACACATGCAACGTTGAGCTACTCTACGTGATCAAACATCAGACAACAAAATCGGAAGCAAACGAACATAAGATTGGCGGCAAACGGACATCAATCATCACCCAAAAGATCATCTTAGTTCACCGAACATAGTTCTTACATTACTACAACTAACTATATAAACAACGCGGAGGGGGGGGGGGGGCAGATCACCACTTCCTCGCCGGACCTTTCCCCTTTGGATCACCGGCGCAGCTGTAACCGTCTGCGGCTGGCGGAGGGTCTTGGTCGCCGGAGGAGGAGGTGCCGCTGTCGCTGTGATCATAGTCAAAGTCGAAGAGGACGATGAGGCCCTTCATCCGTCGGATCGCCCTGTCTTGCTCCCGCTTCAACCTCGCGAGTCGAGCCTTCTCCTTCGCTGCCTCCCTCGCCTCGCGCTCCGATTGCTCAATAGCTAGCCGGAGCGCCTTGGCGTTCTTCCTTCGGAGGCGGCGAGCGTCCGTCTCCGCCGTCGTGAGCGACCGACAGTACACCCATGCGAGGAGGCGTTCGTCCTCGTCGGGCTCAGCCGGCATCCCGCGGTGGCGGCGCGCGGACTGCTCCGCTTCCCTCTCCCTTGCCCGCTGTCTCTCACGGTGAGTGGTGCACGCCTCCGATTCCGGAGTGCGCGTGTAGGCCTCCTGCGCGGGCACTAGGACCCAACGCTACCCGCTTGGCGGAGCGGCCGACGGGGAGAGGACACCGCGTGGGGCAGGTGCGGATTGCACAGTCTTCCTGGAGCTGCACACGGGCCGGGAGGGTCCAGCTCTGACGTCCGCACTCCGTCGGCGCGGGAGCTGCGGATTACCTCTAGATCTGGAGCTGCCGCCGGTGTCCACCATGGACTGCTCCAAGGCGATGCGGAGGGCCAACTCCTCATCGTAGTCTACGTCGGAGCCGTCGGAGCCAGAGCGGTTGCCGGAGCTACATTGGAGTCGATGGGATCGGAGGAGGAAAGGGAGAGGAGGGGACGGAGGGAGGGAGAGTGAGCTAGGGTTCGGAGAGAGGTGCCCGGAGTGGGGGTTTTGTGGGACATCGGTGGGGTCAGTGGTGGGCCAGGCCTGTCAGGCGGACGCGCCTGAGTGTGACTGGGCCGCCTCATATCCGCCCTATATTTGGGCTGGATATGAGGGGTGCCGGTCAGCCCGGACGTTTGACGCGGGTTTGAGAGGTCCGGTTAGGTCAGGTTTTTCTGACCGGTCACTGACCGGACGGTCTGTCCGAATGTTTGAGGGGTGGTATGAGGGGTCGGGTTGTAGATGCTCTTACGGTACAAGCCAACATACAAAAGAAACCTGTATATGGTCCACCCGTCGATGCCAATAGCCAGGACTCAAGAAGCCAAGAACTTAAACAGTGGAGCATGCTCAAAGTGCTTCCCGCAAAAAAGAAAAGAAAAAAGAGCACGGTCGCAGTGCTCGGTTCCAGCAGGTTATGGTCGAGCCGTAGCAATAAAAAGGTACATGCTCCAACGAATCTCTTTCGTCTTCATCCTCTTAATGGATGCTATTCGTAGATACAGTGTCAAAAGAGGAGGCCACTGTTCCTCCTACAAAACTCATCTCATCAATCAGGCGGGTATGATCTATAGAACTGCAAGAAAATACTCCACTGACAATCTCGGAGCTCTTTTACCGATGAAGGTAAGGTAGGGCGCGTTTGGTTGCCTGCATTAGGCCCAACCAGGCCCTTGCGGGAGGAAAACAGGTTGATTGGTTGCCTGCACACACTATTGGGCCTGCATCGCACAAACTTTAAAGCACCTCTAGGCCTATCTCCCGAGCTACGCTCGAATCGGCAGTTTCTCGCTACCCAGGCCCGCGCGAGGCACGTGGGTGGCGGGGGTTGCACGCGAGGAGTCACCCTCGAGAAGCCGCGTTGCTTCCCGAAGCGCCGGCAGTTATTACCCTCACCTCCCTCACCGCTCTCTCTCCCCTCTCCCCTTTCTCCACTCACCTACGGCGGCGGCGCGCCGCAGATCGGAGAACAGCAAGTCGACCTCCGGCCACCTTCACCGGCAGCAGATCGAAGAACAGGAAGTCGACCTCCGGCCACCTTCACCGAAGGCAATGGCGGTAAGCAATATTTTCCCCTCCGCACCTACAGCTTTGCATTCGATTCGAGTTATGTTCGATCCGCGTCAGGGGAATGGGGAATCGGGGTATCATAGCATCGTCATGACTAGATCCAGATTGAGTACAATAGGGATGGGGATTAGGGTTCATATTACACTATATGTTGTGGATCTTATCCTCGGGGACCCCGGAGGCGATTAAAGCGGCGGGTGGCCTTGGCCTTGGTCGTGGTCTTGGTCATCTCCGTCTCGTCTTACTCACCGGAGTCCAGCTCGATGATCAGGCTTCGGTGTCCTGGCACCACATCATCTTCCACCTCCATAGACATCAGTGGTTCTTGATCCTCCTCCAGCGGCGCCACCACACTGTTTGTGGTGAAGTACACTGATGCACGATGGTCATGAGGACGCCGGTACTGTCTGTACTTGGCCCACTTTGCCCTCTATCGAGTGTTGCCGGAGTCGGCCTGATTCATGGCCCAGCGAAGTATGTCCACTAACATAGAGCCCTTCACTGGGTCAAGAATTAGTGACTTAAACTCCTCCGGCGTGGCCTTGTTGACCACAGCGTCTGACTCTTTGTGCAGCTCTTCCATGCTACTGAAGTTTGAGCACACTTCCATGGTGTTCTCAAACTTGGTTCGGTCACCGAGCGAGCACCCTAGGAAGAATGCCCTCCATCCGATGCCCAAAGGGAAGGGGTTTGGGATGGGGTTGGGGTTAGAGTTCATGTCGATGGGTTGGAGGAAGAGTGAGAGACAGATAGGTGGAGTGTTGACCCGAGTTGAGGCTGGGTAAATAAAGGGGTTTTGGGCGTTAGGTTTTAATGACGATGTTGCAACGTTCATATTTCAGATCCTGACCGTTTGAACCTCTTCATTATGCAGATCGACAAGGAGAGCAGGGGGAAGGAGGTGGTGCCACCAAAGGAGCAAAAGAAGGGCAAGGAGGTGGTGCCGCCCTCAGAGGTGACACCCATCCAGGTGATGCCCGTCCAAAGCTCTGGCACTGACGATGTCCAGCCGGAGGAGCCCCCCAGCGGTAAGCGCCGGAACTACGGACACTACCATGAGGTGGCAGGGCCAACCAACTTATGTAAGGTAATCATGGCCCCGCGACTGGAGGCCATGCATATGCCGCTGGACTTCACGAAGCACTTCCCGTCCGTGCCAACGGAGTTCAAGCTGAAGACGAACACATGCTGCTCCTAGAGGGTGACTGTCCGCCTGTTAAACGGCAGGGTCACCCTCGATCAGGGTTGGGCCGCCTTCGCCGCCGTCCATCAGATCAAGATAGGATTCATCGTGACCTTCAAGCTACTGACTCCCGACATGCTCAAGGTCATTGTGTTCAATGACCATGGCATTGAAGTGGTGACCAGGTGCGGGAAGCACCACGATGCCTTCGCCATCAACCCCTAGGACTGCCCCAACATGCTCCAACTGCTCTTTAGTTTAATCTCGAACTGATTTTCGTTTAAACTGGTGTGTTTAAATTCTGGCACTATATTTTGTTCACTTATGTGTGTTCGTGCTGATATGTGTTGGTAACCTCACCACCGCGCCGAAGAGGTTACCAGACAACATGCGGTGCATGGCAGCAAACAACCGGCTGTGTGTTTGTGCGTATAGAAGTGGGCAACCAAACATCATGCCTTGAGTGACACCTCATGCAGCCTAGAGTATATGCAGGCAACCAAACAATGTGCAGAAGTTGGTTTAGAGGCTGGATTTGCTCACACAGCCTCCGGTGAGGCAGGGTTGAGTTAGCCAGCCTCGGTTACTACGGGTGCCAAACGCGCCCGTAGTGGACAAGTCCCGACACAGCGCCACGCGCCCACGCTAACGCCGGCACGCGCTCCATGAGTCCAACGGCCTTCCCTGGCAATCTAGCTGGTACTAGTATTACCCCTACTATCTGGTAGATGCTTGGAAGTGAACGCCGGTTTGTGATCCAAACTGTGAGATGGATATGAAACAATTGCGCACATAAACCAACCCCAATGTCGGGCTACAGGCGGAGCATTTCTTGTCCGTTTCATTTTTACGTGTTTTTTTTAACACCAGAAGCATCCTGAAGGACCCAACACTACATTAACTAGACGTTGGGCAGTACATCTTACATCAAGGACCTTAAGGAAAGAAGAAAATACAAACTGCCCCCCAAATCTTACAAAAAGGACCCCGAACAGATACTACAAAATGCGATTGGGTACAAACTACTTCCCGTTGGATTGAATCGCCGACGGCGCCGGGGACTGACCACTTGGTCCGACAAGATCTCCACGGTGGCACATCGCAGACTCCAACACGAAGCAATGATAACCCACAAGTATAGGGGATCGCAATGGTTTTCGAGGGTAGAGTATGTTGGGGAACGTTGCATGGGAAACAAAAAATTTCCTACGCACCGGCATGATCTCTATCGTCACCGGCAGAAGATCATGATCTCCATCATCTTGATCTCCATCAATGTGTCGCCATGAGGTTGTCGCGCTAACTATTGCTAACTCATAGCAATAAAGTAAAGCAAAAAGGCGAAAATAAATTAAAGACAACTCTATGGCTCCCGCCGGTTGCCGTACTCATCGACATGCAAGTCGTGATAATCTATACAAAACATGATCATCTCATACATCACATATATCTCATCATGTTACTTGCCATATCACATCACATCATACCCTGCAAAAACAAGTTAGACGTCCTTTAATTTGTTGTTGCATGTTTTACGTGGCTGCTATGGGTATCTAGCAAGAACGATTCTTACCTACGCAAAACCACAACGGTGATATACAAGTTGCTATTTCACCTTCTACAAGGACCGCCTCTGTCGAATCCGATTCAACTAAAGTGGGAGAGACAGACACCCGCCAGCCATCTTATGCAACAAAGTTACATGTCAGTCGATGGAACCAGTCTCTCATACGTGGACGAGTAAGGTTGGTCCGAGCCGCTTCATCCCACAATACCGCTGAATCAAGAAAAGACTAAGGAGGGAAGCAATCTGAATATCAACGCCCACAAACTCCTTTGTGTTATACTCGTGATCTCATCTATGCATAGACCTAGCTCATGATTCCACTGTTGGGGAACGTTGCATGGGAAACAAAAAATTTCCTACGCACACACAAGATCTATCCATGGAGATGAGCATCTACGAGAGGGGAGATCGGATCCACATACCCTTGTAGATCGCTAAGCGGGAAGCGTTAAGAAACGCAGTTGATGTAGTCGAACGTCTTCGCGATCCAAATCGCAAGCCGTCCCGCGATCCAATTACGATCTAGCGCCGAACGGATGGCACCTCCGCGTTCAGCACACGTACAGCTCGATGACGATCTCCGCCTCCTTGATCCAGCAAGGGAGAGCGGAGAGGTAGATGAGTTCTCCGGCAACACGACGACGTGGTGGCGGTGGTTGTGGTGCTATCCCGGCAGGGCTACGCCTAGCGCTACACGACGGCATGGTGGCGGCGGTGGTGGTGCTATCCGTGGAATCCGGGCTCACCATTGCTTCTTCATAGCTCGTAGGCTCACTGTTGTCCAACAACATGACCTCCAAGACAGGATTGCCGTGCCACTTAGGGGCGGCACGAGTCCTTGTCGACCTACGAGGCTTGGTAGTAACTTGATCCGAAGCTTCATGATCATCATCATTTGCTTCCTCTTCACTTGGTGTAGGCGTCACAGAAACATCTTTTTGCGTCGTGCTACTCTCCAACTGAAGTGACGGTTCAACAACCTCATCAAGTTCTACTTTCCTCCCACTCAATTCTTTCGAGAGAAACTCTTTCTCGAGGAAGGACCCGTTTTAGCAACAAACACTTTGCCCTCGGATCTGAGATAGAAGGTATACCCAACTGTTTCCTTGGGGTGTCCTATGAATATGCACTTGTCCGCTTTGGGTTCGAGCTTATCAGGTTGAAGCCTTTTCACATAAGCGTCGCAGCCCCAAACTTTAAGAAACGACAGCTTAGGTTTCTTGCCAAACGATAATTCATATGGTGTCGTCTCAACGGACTTTGATGGTGCCCTATTTTAAAGTGAATGCGGTTGTCTCTAATGCATAACCCCAAAATGATAGTGGCAGATCAGTGAGAGACATCATAGATCGCACCATATCCAATAGAGTACGATTACGACGCTCGGACACACCATTACACTATGGTGTTCCAGGTGGCGTGAGTTGTGAAACAATTTTCACATTATCTTAAGTTGCATACCAAACTCGTAACTCAGATATTCACCCCCACGATCATATCGTAGACATTTTATCTTCTTGTCACGATGATCTTAAACTTCACTCTGAAATTGCTTGAACTTTTCAAACATTTCAGACTTGTGTTTCATTATGTAAATATACCCATATATACTCAAATCATCAGTGAAGGTAAGAAAATAACGATATCCACCGCGCGCCTCTACACTCATCGGGCCGCACACATCGGTATGTATGATTTCCAACAAGTCACTTGCCCGCTCCATTGTACCGGAGAACGGGGTTTTAGTCATCTTGCCTAAGAGGCATGGTTCACATGTATCAAGCAATTCGAAATCGAGTGATTCCATAAGTCCATCAGCATGGAGCTTCCTCATGTGTTTAACACCAATATGACCTAAGAGGCAGTGCCACAAGTATGTGGTACTATCATTATTAACTTTGCATCTTTTGGCATCAATATTATGAACATGTGTATCACTACGATCGAGATTCAATAAACCATTCACATTGGGTGCATGACCATTGAAGGTATTATTCATGTAAACAGAATAACCATTATTCTCTGACTTAAATGAATAACCGTATTGCAATAAACACGATCTAATCATGTTCATGCTCAACGCAAACATCAAATAACATTTATTTAGGTTCAACACTAATCCCGAAGGTAGAGGGAGAGTGCAATGGTGATCACATCAACCTTGGAAACACTTCCAACACACATCGTCACCTCGCCCTTAGCTAGCCTCCGTTTATTCCGTAGCTTTTATTTCGAGTTACCAATATTAGCAAATGAACCGGTATCTAATACCCAGGTGCTACTAGGAGTACTAGTAAGGTACACATCAATAACACGTATATCAAATATACTTTTGTTGACGTTGCCATCCTTCTTATCTACCAAGTATTTGGGGTAGTTCCGCTATCAGTGACCGTTCCCCTTATAATAGAAGCACTTAGTCTTGGGTTTGGGTTCAACCTTGGGTTTCTTCACTGGAGCGGCAATTGTTTTCCATTCTTGAAGTTTCCCTTCTTGCCCTTGCCCTTCTTGAAACTAGTGGTCATGTTAACCATCAACACTTGATGCTCCTTCTTGATTTCTACCTTCACGGCCTTAAGCATTGCGAACAGCTCCGGGATCACTATCTCCATCCCTTGCATGTTATAGTTCATCACAAAGCTCTAGTAGCTTGGTGATAGTGACTGGAGAACTCTGTCAATCACTATCTTATCTGGAAGATGAACTCCCACTTGATTCAAGCGATTGTAGTACCCAGACATTCTGAGCACATGCTCACCGATTGAGCTATTCTCCTCCATCTTGCAGGCAAAGAACTTTATCAGAGGTCTCATACCTCTCAACACGGGCATGAGCCCGAAATTCCAATTTCAGCTCTCGGAACATCTCATATACTCCGTGACGTTCAAAACGTCTTTGGAGCCTCAATTCTAAGCCGTAAAGCATGGCGCAGTAAACTATCAAGTGGTCATCAGAACGTATCTGCCAGACGTTCACAACATCCACAGACGACGCTTGAGGGGGTGGCGCACCAAGCGGTGCATCGAGGACATAAGCCTTCTGTGCAGCAATGAGGACAATCCTCAGATCACGGACCCAGTCCGCATAATTGCTACCATCATCTTTCAACTTACTTTTTCTCTAGGAATGTATCAAGAATACAGGGGAGCTACGGCGCGAGCTATTGATCTACAACATAATTTGCAAAGACATTTTGACTATGTTCATGATAATGAGTTTAGTTAATCATATTACTAAAGAACTCCCACTCAAATTGACATCCCTCTGGTCATCCGAGTGTTACATGATCCAAATTCACCAACCCAAGTCCGATCATCATGTGAGATCAGGTGGTTTCAATGGTGAACATCTCCATGTTGATCATATCTACTATATGACTCATGTTCGACCTTTCGGTCTCTTGTGTTCCGAGGCCATGTCTGTACATGCTAGGCTCGTCAAGTTTAACCCGAGTGTTTCGCATGTGCAAAACTGGCTTGCACCCGTTGTATGTGAACGTAGAGTCTATCACACCCGATCATCACGTGGTGTCTCGAAACGACGAACTTTCGCATCGGTGCACACTCGGGGAGAACACAATTTTATCTTGAAATTTAGTGAGGGATCACCTTATAATGCTACTTCGTCCTAAGCAAAACAAGGTGCATAAAAGGATTAACATCACATGCAAATCATAAGTGACATGATATGGCCATGATCTTGTGCTTTTGATCTCCATCTTCAAAGCACCGGCATGATCTCTATCGTCACCGGCAGAAGATCATGATCTCCATCATCTTGATCTCCATCAATGTGTCGCCATGAGGTTGTTGCGCTAACTATTGCTAAGTCATAGCAATAAAGTAAAGCAAAAAGGCGAAAATAAATTAAAGACAACTCTATGGCTCCCGCCGGTTGCCGTACTCATCGACATGCAAGTCGTGATAATCTATACAAAACATGATCATCTCATACATCACATATATCTCATCATGCTACTTGCCATATCACATCACAGCATACCCTGCAAAAACAAGTTAGACGTCCTTTAATTTGTTGTTGCATGTTTTACGTGGCTGCTATGGGTATCTAGCAAGAACGATTCTTCTACGCAAAACCACAACGGTGATATACAAGTTGCTATTTCACCTTCTACAAGGACCGCCTCTGTCGAATCCGATTCAACTAAAGTGGGAGAGACAGACACCCGCCAGCCATCTTATGCAACAAAGTTACATGTCAGTCGATGGAACCGGTCTCTCATACGTGGACGAGTAAGGTTGGTCCGAGCCGCTTCATCCCACAATACCGCTGAATCAAGAAAAGACTAAGGAGGGAAGCAATCTGAATATCAATGCCCACAAACTCCTTTGTGTTATACTCGTGATCTCATCTATGCATAGACCTAGCTCATGATGCCACTGTTGGGGAACGTTGCATGGGAAACAAAAAATTTCCTACGCACACACAAGATCTATCCATGGAGATGAGCATCTACGAGAGGGGAGATCGGATCCACATACCCTTGTAGATCGCTCAGCGGGAAGCATTAAGAAAAGCGGTTGATGTAGTCGAACATGTTTGCGATGCAAATCGCAAGTCGTCCCGCGATCCAATCACGATCTAGCGCCGAACGGATGGCACCTCCGCGTTCAGCACACGTACAGCTCGATGATGATCTCCGCCTCCTTGATCCAGCAAGGGAGAGCGGATAGGTAGATGAGTTCTCTGGCAACACGACGGCGTGGTGGCGGTGGTGGTGGTGCTATCCCGGCAGGGCTACGCCAAGCGCTACCGAAACCGCGAACGGAGGAGAAAATGATCTAGGGAGAGAGAGGGGCGCCAAGGGCTTCGTGTGTGCTCTTGGGGCGCCCCCTCATCTCTATATATAGGTGGAGGGGCGTGGAGATCAGCTCCTCCAAGCCCTAGGGCGCAGCCAAGGGGGAGGAGTTGGACTCCTAGTCCAATTCCCTCCCTTTCCATAAACAGGTGGACTTTCCACCTGTCCCAAGCCACATGGGCCTTGAGGGACTTGTTCGCCTGGACCAATAAGGCCAGGGAGCCTCCCCTCAACCCATGCAAACCCTTGGGACGTGGTGGAACCCTTGGTGGACTTCCGGACTCCTCCGGAAGTTTCTGGAACTTTCTAGAAGCTTCCTGGTACAATACCGGAAAAACCCGAAACTTTTCTGGTCGCCAAAATATGACTTCCCATATATAAATCTTTACCTCCAGACCATTCCCGAACTCCTCGTGACATTTGGGATCTCATACGGGACTCCGAACAACCTTCGGTCACCAACATACATAACTCAACAATACCAAATCGTCTCTGAACGTTAAGTGTGCAGACCCTGTGGCTTCGAGAACTATGTAGACATGACCGAGACAACTCTACGGTCAATAACCAATAGCGGGACCTGGATGCCCATATTGGTTCCTACATATTCTACGAAGATATTTATCGGTCGAACCACGATGTCAAGGATTCAGACAATCTCGTATGCAGTTCCCTTTGTCCATCGGTATGTTACTTGCCAGAGATTCGATCGTCGATATCTCCATACCTAGTTCAATCTCGTTACTGGCAAGTCTCTTTACTCGTTCCGTAACACAAGATCCCTTGACTAACTCCTTAGTCACATTGCTTGCAAGCTTCTTGTGATGCTGTGTTACCGAGTGGGCCCAGAGATACCTCTCCGTCATACGGAGTGACAAATTCCAGTCTCAATTCACGCCAACCCAACATACACCCTCAGAGATACTTGTAGAGCACCTTTATAGTCACCCAGTTACGTTGTGACGTTTGATACACACAAGGTATTCCTACGGTGTCAGGGAGTTGTGTGATCTCATGGTCGTAGGAACATATACTTGACATTGATAAAGTAGTAGCACTAAACTGACACGATCATATGCTATGCTTACGGTTGGGTCTTGTCCATCACATCATTCGCCTAATGATGTGATCCCGTTATCAGATGACAACTCATGTCTATGGTCAGGAAAACTTGACATCTCTGATCAACGAGCTAGTCTAGTAGAGGCTTACTAGGGACATGGTGTTGTCTATGTATCCACACATGTATCTGAGTTTTCGATCAATACAATTCTAGCATGGATAATAAACGATTATCATGAACAAGGAAATATGATAAGAATTAATTTATTATTGCCTCTAGGTCATATTTCCAACAGAGTATTCAACCCAAATTTATAGATTCGACACAAGGGGAGCCAAAGAATATTTGCAAGTATTAGCAGTTGAGTTGTCAATTCAACCACACCTGGAGATTAAATATCCGCAGCAGAGTGATCAGTAGCACAATAATATGATAGTTTTGATAGCAGTAGTAACAATAATAGTAACGGTAACAGTGATAGCAATGATTTTGTAGCAGTTGGAACAGTAGCAATAGCAACCTAGCAAGAACAATATGTGGAAAACTCGTAGGCATTGGATCAGTGAATTCGTTGGATGATATTCATCATATAACAGTCATAACCTAGGGCGACACAGAACTAGCTCCAGTTCATAATTATAATGTAGGCATGTATTCCGTAAATAGTCATACGTGCTTATGGAAAAGAACTTGCATGATATCTTTTGTCCTACCCTCCCGTGGCAGGGGGTCCATAAGGAAACTAAGGGATATTAATGCCTCCTTTTAATAGAGAACCGGAACAAAGCATTAACATATAGTGAATACATGAACTCCTCAAACAACGGTCATCACCGGAAAGTGTCCCGATTATTGTCACCTCGGGGTTTCCGGATCATAACACATAGCAGCTGCATATGACTAGCAAGATCGGATCGAGAACATAGATATAATGGTGATAACATAAACAGTTTAGATCTGAAATCATGGCACTCGGGCCCTAGTGACAAGCATTAAGCATGGCAAAGTCATAGCAACATCAATCTCAGAACATAGTGGTTACTAGGGATCAAGCCCTAACAAAACAAACTCGATTACTTGATGAATCTCATCCAACTCCTCACCGACCAGCGAGCCTACGAAGGAATTACTCACTCCCGGTGGGGAGCATCATGGAATTGGCGATGAAGGAGGGTTGGTCATGACGAAGACCGAAGATTCCCCTCTCCGGAGCCCCGAACGGACTACAGATCTGGCCTCCCGATGAAGAACATGAGGTGGCGGTGGCTCCGTCTCGTGAAACACGATAAAACTTCCTCTCCTATTTTCTTCTCCAAAAATAGGTATTTATGGAGTTGGAATTAGGTTCAGGGGGTGATACGTCTCCAACGTATCTATAATTTTTGATTGTTCCATGCTGTTATATTATCATTCTTGGATGGTTTACAATCATTTTATAGCAACTTTATATCATTTTTTGGGACTAACCTATTGACATAGTGCCAAGTGCCAGTTGCTATTTTTTGCTTGTTTTTTACTTCGCAGAATATCAGTACCAAATGGAGTCCAACCACGACGAAACTTTTTGGAGATTTTTTTGGACCAGAAGGAAGCCAGTGGGCCAAAGAATTAACCAGGAGGGAGCTCAGGCGGCCCACAAGACACCAGGGCGCGCCCTGGTGGGTTGTGGCCACCTCGGGTACCCCCTCCACCGCCTCTGATCTCTATAAATACCCAAATATTCCAGAAACCCTAGAGGAGTCGACAAAAAATACTTCCAGCTGCCGCAAGTTCCAGAACCGCGAGATTCAATCTAACACTATCACGGAGGGGTTCATCATCCTCATTGGTGCCTCTCCAATGATGCGTGAGTTCTCCACCATAGACCTACGGGTCCGTAGGCAGTAGCTAGATGTCTTTCTCTCTCTCTCTTTTGATTCTCAATACAACGGTCTCTTGGAGATCTATTTGATGTAATGACTTTTTGCGGTGTGTTTGTTGGGATCCGATGAATTTTGAGTTCATGATCAGTTTCTATCCATGAATATTATTTGAGTCTTCTTTGATCTCTTATATGCATGATTACTTATAGCCTCATATTTCTTCTTCGAATCTTTGGTTTAGTTAGGCCAACTAGATCGATTTTTCTTGCCATGGGAAGAGGTGCTTTGTGATGGGTTCAATCTTGCGGTGTCCTCTCCCAGTGACAGAAGGGGCAGCGAGGCATGCATGTATCGTTGCTATTAAGGATAACAATATGGGGTCTATTCCTACATGAATAGATCTTGTCTACATCATGTCACCGTTCTTATTGCATTACTCTGTTTTTCCATGAACTTAATACACTAGATGCATGCTGGATAGAGGTCGATGTGTGGAGTAACAGTAGTAGATGCAGAATCGTTTCGGTCTACTAATCTTGGTCGTGATGCCTATATAATGATCATTGCCTTGGATATCATCATAATTATTTGATCTTCTATCAATTGCCCAACAGTAATTTGTTTACCCATCGTGTGCTATACTCATGAGAGAAGCCACTAGTGAAACCTACGCCCCCCGGGTCTACTTTTCCAACGTATTGCTTTCCGATCTATCTTTTGCCGCCTTTTGTTTTCAGATCCATAATTCCAAAAACCCAAAAATATCTTGCTGCACTTTTTATTTGCCTCTTTTATTTTGTGTTCTTGTGCGATATATCTATCCAATCTATTACAATCTAATCTATCTTTTTACTGTGGAGAGATTGACAACCTCTCTTTTGCGTTGGGTTGCAAGTATTTGTTCTTTGTGTGCAGGTACCGTTTACATAGTGTTGCATGGTTCTCCTACTGGTTCGATAACCTTGGTTTCATAACTGAGGGAAATACTTACCGTCGCTGTGCTGCATCATCCCTTCCTCTTTGGGGAAATACCGACACAGTTTCAAGCCACGTCAAATGAATTTCTGGCGCCGTTGCCGAGAAGACATCATCAACATCTATTAGGTTCCTAATCACAAATCTCATCAACTTGCAATTACATTATTTGCCATTTGCCTCTCGTTTTCCTATCCCCCACTTCACAAATTTGCCGTTTTATTCGCCCTCTTTTCCGTTTGCCTTTTTCCCGTCAGATCTCTTGTTTGCTTGTCATCATGAGTGATTTTGGTATGGCAGAAACAGATGATGGCAGGACTCCTAATATTGGACGTTCTGGTAATCTAGATGCTAAAACGTTTTTTGGGGGCAAGGGAACGTTATAGGAAAAGAAACTATCCAGGAATTTTTCAATTGTGTTGGAAATTTGACTCTCGAAGATGCTCCTATACTTAAAAGAACTAAAACCTATGCAGAAGCTATTTCAGCGCTAGTCCTGAAACTTGAAAATAGGTTTATTCGTACCCATCCTACCTTGCAAAGATTGTTTTATGAGCTACCCGTTATAAAGGATCCCAAAGCTAAGAAGTTAGCCACCCTTGTTCTTATGAATGAATTTGATCACATAGTACGAGAAGCTAGGGAGATTTTTGATTTCTTTGGTATGAGCCGTGAAAAACCGGTAATAGGAGAGATCCTTGACAATAGTGACTACATGTTGAGACATCTGCTTAGAAATAATCAAATTTTTGATGAGAACCTTAAAAAGGAAGTCCCCGTTTTAGATTAATTTGAGAGTTAGTAACTTTTGAAGAAATACTCTCATGTTTCACTTAGATTAATTTGAGAGTTAGTAACTTTTGAAGAAATTCTCTCACCCTTCACTCATATTATTTTGAGAGATGAAATTTTTATGCTCATGTTCTTCACTTAAATTTGTTTGAGCTTGTCAAAAGCAGTGGCAATATATGAAACTAGTCCCAAAGTAATAGATATTCAAGAGGGATATAATAAAAAATTTCATGAAGATCATTGGACAAATTAAATTTGATTCCTTGTAATAGTTTTGAGATATGATGATAGTTATATGTGAGTCATGTTGGTGAGTAATTATGCTTTAGTAAGAATATTGGTGTTAAGGTTTGTGATTCCCTATGCAAGCACGAAAGTCAATAGTTATGCAATGAAATTACATCCTACTTATGGTGCATTGTTCGGTGTTAGTTATACTCAATGCCCGTTTATGTGAATTTTCGTTTCTTGGTTGGTTGCTTCTCAATCTATTTGCTAGCCTCCACTTGTACTAAGTAGAAATACTACTTCTGCATGCAAAATCCTTAAACCCAGTTTTGCCTTATGAGTCCACCATACCTACCCATATGTGGTATTTCCATGCCGTTCTAAGCAAATTTGTACGTACCATCTCTAATTTTCAAAATAAATTTCCTTTTTGTGTGCTCGTACCACTCATGAAACGGTTGAGGGTGTCCAGTATTTTTCCATGCTAGATGTGTTATTCTCAAGATGAGTGTTTATTCACCTGTCATTGCATGAGAGTAAGACGATAATAGGAATGCCCGGTCCCGAAATGAAAAAGAAATTTACTTTATGTTGTCAAATAATAAATTCCTTGGAAAGTGTTGGTACGGAAGGCAACCGTGGATACGGCTAGCCATGGATTGTGAAAGAATGGTGGAAAAAGGAATAAACTTTAATTTTTGTTTGGGAACCGCTTATGATGTATCTATCATGGAAAGTATTGAGAATTACTTTGTCATTTTCGTTGATGGGAAAGGCATGCCACCCAAAATATTTTTCTCTCTCAATTTAAGATTTGAGCTCTGGCACCTCTACAAATCCCTACTCCACTCTGCGAAGGGCCTATCTATTTACTTTATGCAATTTTTACTTTTATTTGAGTCTCCATCTTCTCTTATAAAGCACCAACTAGGGGGCACTATGATCATACTTGTGCATTGTGTGTAGTTAATATTTGAGTGTGTTTCATGAATGGATCAATGATTGAGCATGATGGGCTAGGGATAACTTTCTTTAGTGTTGATATTTTGAAAGACATGGTTGCTTGTTGGCATGCTTGAGTATTAAAGTCTTTATGTCAAAACTAGACTATTGCTTTGAACCATCTAGAAGTCCAAATATCCATGCTACAAAAGAAAAGAATATGTGATGAACATGTTAGGCAGCATTCCAAAACAAAAATTCTATTTTTATCATTTACCTACTCGAAGACGAGTAGGAATTAAGCTTGGGGATGCTAATACGTCTCCAACATATCTATAATTTTTGATTGTTCCATGCTGTTATATTATAATTCTTGGATGTTTTACAATCATTTTATAGCAACTTTATATCATTTTTTGGGGCTAACCTATTGACATAGTGCCAAGTGCCAGTTGAAGTTTTTTGCTATGTTTTTTACTTTGCAGAATATCAGTACCAAACGGAGTCCAGTCACGACGAAACTTTTTGGAGATTTTTTTTGGACCAGAAGGAAGCTAGTGGGCCAAAGAAGTAACCAGGAGGGAGCTCAGGTGACCCACAAGACACCAGGGCGCGCCAGAGGCCCCGGGCGCGCCCTGGTGGGTTGTGCCCTCCTCGAGGCCCCTCTCCACCGCCTCTGAGCTCTATTAATACCCAAATATTCCAAAAACCCTAGAGGAGTCGACGAAAAATACTTCCAGCCACCGCAAGTTCCAGAACCGCGAGATCAAATCTAACACCATCACGGAGGGGTTCATCATCCTCATTGGTGCCTCTCCGATGATGCGTGAGTTCTCCACCATAGACCTACGGGTCTGTAGGCAGTAGCTAGATGTCTTTCTCTCTCTCTTTTGATTCTCAATACAACGGTCTCTTGGAGATCTATTTGATGTAATGACTTTTTGCGGTGTGTTTGTTGGGATCCGATGAATTTTGAGTTCATGATCAGTTTCTATCCATGAATATTATTTGAGTCTTCTTTGATCTCTTATATGCATGATTACTTATAGCCTCGTATTTCTTCTTCGAATCTTTGGTTTAGTTAGGCCAACTAGATCGATTTTTCTTGCCATGGGAAGAGGTGCTTTGTGATGGGTTCGATCTTGCGGTGTCCTCTCCCAGTGACAGAAGGGGCAGCGAGGCACGCATGTATCGTTGCTATTAAGGATAACAATATGGGGTCTATTCCTACATGAATAGATCTTGTCTACATCATGTCACCGTTCTTATTGCATTACTCCGTTTTTCCATGAACTTAATACACTAGATGTATGCTGGATAGAGGTCGATGTGTGGAGTAATAGTAGTAGATGCAGAATCGTTTCGGTATACTAATCTTGGTCGTGATGCCTATATAATGATCATTGCCTTGGATATCATCATAATTATTTGATCTTCTATCAATTGCGCAACAGTAATTTGTTTACCCACCGTGTGCTATACTCATGAGAGAAGCCACTAGTGAAACCTACGGCCCCCGGGTCTACTTTTAAAACGTATTGCTTTCCGATCTATCTTTTGCCGCTTTTTGTTTTCAGATCCATAATTCCAAAAACCCAAAAATATCTTGCTGCACTTTTTATTTTCCTCTTTTATTTTGTGTTCTTGTGCGATCTATCTATCCAATCTATTACAATCTAATCTATCTTTTTACTGTGGAGAGATTGACAACCTCTCTTTCGTGTCGGGTTGCAAGTATTTGTTCTTTGTGTGCAGGTACCATTTACATAGTGTTGCATGGTTTTCCTACTGGTTCGATAACCTTGGTTTCATAACTGAGGTTAATACTTACCGTCGCTGTGCTGCATCATCCCTTCCTCTTTGGGGAAATACCGACGCAGTCTCAAGCCACGTCAGGGGGGCCACGAGGTGACCACAACCCACCAGGGCGCGCCTGGAGGGGGTGGCACGGCCTGGTGTATCGTGCCCATCTAGGGCACCCCCTCCGGTGGCTCTTGGTTCCAATATTTTTCTTTTATTCTGAAATAAATCTCCATAAAGTTTCGTCCAATTCCGATAACTTTTATTTCTGCACAAAAACAACACAATGGTAGTTCTGCTGAAAACAACGTCAGTCCGGGTTAGTTTCATTAAAATCATGCAAATTAGAGTCCAAAACAAGAGCAAAAGCATTAGGAAAAGTAGATACGACGGAGATGTATCAACTCCCCAAAGCTTAACCCATTGCTTGTCCTCAAGCAATTCAGTTGACAAACTGAAAGTGAAAAAGAAATTTTTTTACGAACTCTTTTGTTCTTGTTTACATAAATATGCTTAAGTAGAGGTTTTCAGCAAAGATCAGGACTAACCATGTCAACAATAACTCTTAGAAATTATATTAACTCATATCAATGGCATAATCAACTAGAGAGTAATAATAAAATATTTCAAGTACCAACACTTTGTCAAAACGGTCATGATATAATATGACAACATTGGTATCTCGCTAGCCCTTTCTGAGACCGTAAAAAATAAATACAGAGCACCTCCAAAGTTCATGCAGCGACTAAACATTGTAATTCATGGTAGAAAAGATCCAGTCATGGTGCATCCAACATTAACTATACACAATGCATGAGGATGACAATAGTGCTCTCCGATCTGGCGCTTATTTGAGAAGGTGATGACTCAACATAAAAGTAAATAGATAGTCTCTTCACAGAGGGAAGCAGGGATTTGCAGAGGTGCGAGAGCTCAAAGTTTAAATCAGAGATAAATATAATTTTGGGAGGTGCGCCCTTCCTGTCAAAATTACGACCAAGAGTTATCAATATCTTCCATGCTAAACACATTAGCGGCGGTTCCCAAGCGGTAAAAGTAAAGGTTTACTCCCCCTCCCCCAACAAACACAGTCCACACCTAACCGAATCCACGGGTACCGTCCATACCAACAACATTCGTGGGGGAGTTTTGTTTAATTATTTACAATTTTTGATTTCGGGACTGGGAATCCCTATTACCGCCCCTCTCGTGCAAGGACGAGTGAATAAACACTCATCATGAGCATAACCCGCTTAACATGGAAGATACTGACCGCCCCCTGTCGCTCCATGAGCGTTCTAGGCACACAAAACAGATGTTCATTTGAAATTTTAGAGGTGACACATGCAAATTTACTTGGGACGGCATGGTAATACCGCATATTGGTAGATATAGTGGACTCATCTGGAATAACTTTGGTTTAAGGATTTTTATGCACAAGCAGTATTCCCGCTTAGTACAGGTGAAGGCTAGCAAATAGGTTGAGAAGCGGCCAGCTAGAGAGCGAAACCGGTCATGAACATGCGTTATGCATAATCAACATTGAATACTAGCAAGAGTAGGATATGAACACCATGAACATAAATATCATAGAGGCTATGTTGGTTTTGATTCAACTACATGCGTGAACATGTGCCAAGTCAAGCCACTTGAAACATTCAGAGGAGGATACCATATCATCATACTACATCATAACCATTTTAATGCATGTTGACATCCAAGATAAATCATTGTCCACTCCTAGCTACTTAAGCATGGCATGAGCAAGTATAATCTCTAATTGTCATTGCAAACATGTTTGATCATAATATGCTGAATCATGGATATTAGGTTAAACACATTTACAAAAACCAAAATAAGTTGAGTTCATACCCGCTTCTCTCTGCCACAATCACTTCATCCAATATCGTCATTATTGCCTTTCACTTGCACAGCCGAATGATATAAAAAATAATAACAATGTAAGAGTGTCGTGGACTAAGCTGGAATCTGCAAACATTTTATTCAAAAGGAGAAGACAAAGTAATTTAGGCTCTTTGTTAGATTAACAATAATGCATATGAGAGCCACTCAACATTTTCATCGTGGTCTTCTCCTTGGTACGACTCAAATAAAAGGAAAGAATTTCAGAGAAACACACTCAAATATTTTTTAGAGTTTTTGGTTTTTCTTAAAGAAAGCAAATCAAAGAAGGAAAAACAAAGACGAGAAAAACTATTTACATGGGAAAACTCCCAACAAGTAAAAGAAGAAATGAGAAATCTTTTGGGTTTTATTTTGGTACTACAATTAATTTAAACTAGAAAGAAAAACCGAAAAGAAGCAAGAACTATTTTTGGATTTTCTCAAAGTTTTTCAAACACGCAAGAAGAAAGCAAGAAAATAAATCTGGCAAGGATAATACAATGAAAAAGTGTAGACACCGACAACTGGAATGAAATGTGTAAACATGAATATAATGTCAGTGGAAATACGTACTCCCCCAATCTTAGGCTTTTGGCCTAGCTTGGTAATCACCATCCGCGGCTTGGATAATAGTCTGAGTGATATCCCTCCAAGGCTCTTGGTGCAGCCTCTTCAGCCCGTCTGGCAGCTTCGACCTCCGCATTGTACTCGCAGGCCTCGCTCTCAAGAATGTAGTATCTTCTCTTGGATAATAGTCTGGGTGATACCCCGTCTGGAAGCTTCGACCTAGATAATAGTCTGAGTGATATCCCACCGAGGCTCTTGGTGCAGCCTCTTCAGCCCGTCTGGCAGCTTCGACCTCCGCATTGTACTCGCGGCCTCGCTCTCAAGAACATAGTATCTTCTCTTACTGTGATAATCAAAGAGAGCAGGAGCAGGCAAGACAACAGGTACAATGGGATCTTTATTGATCCTCAAGTTGTAAGTATAATTAGCGACTGTGCCCTTAAGGAACTTATGACATTTCATGGCCTCAAACTCTAAGTACCGAGTAGGTAAAATGGGATCGTTTGGCCAAGGTGATACACGTAGCTCCTTAGCTACACGGGAGGCATAGATCCCACCATAAAAGTGACCACTAGTAGCGTTGTGTTGCAATCTTCGTGCAATGATTGCTCCAAGATTATAACGTTTAATTCCTGTTATAGCAGTGTGTATAAGACTCAAATCAGGGGCACACAGTGTGCTGCAATCTTGCTTGCCTACGATGCATTTGCCATTAAAGAGTGCAAAGTAGTGTATGGATGGAAAATGGATGATTTTTATTCTACCTTGTGTCACTCCTCTATCTTCATCGTAGCAAAGATTAATCAACAATGACTCATACTCAGATTTTGGTGGTTCGTCTAGCGAACCCCAATATGGAATTTTGCACGCTTCACAGAACACATCTAAAGGCATGGTAAAGGGATGGTCATAAAGGTTAAATGAAACTCTAGACTCACGAGGAAAATATTAAATTTCTTTGTGAATGTTTTTGTGAGGTCGAGATGTTGAATGCACTCATCTGTGATGAAGGGTGCAAGTTCTGCATTGTGGATAAATTGCTCGAATTCCTCCTTGATACCCGCACCTACCATGAATTTGTTACATGGCCATAAGCATGATTTGGTAGCGGCATCCCGCATCGAGCTTGCACTTGGCTCAACATAAGACCGTCGTATTGAGCCACTACTCAATGATGCTTCCGAGGACTTTCTCCTCGAAGAACTCCTTACAAATAAATTCATTTTATTCGCGTACAAATTTCTGAAATTTTTTGGGTCCCAAAATTTCTGTCAACAAAACTTCGTAAGATTGATTGAAACTACTCCTAAGGATGCCTAGAGGCCATATTAAGCATTCAAACTACTTAGAACTCTAAGAATTCAACATGCAAGCCCATCTAGAGCAGCAGCAAGAGTAGCTAATTATTCTAAAAATAAACCACTAAATCAAAAACTAATTGGAGCATGGAGGAGCCACATACCAAGTAGCAATCCCCAAAAACAGTTTCGAAAACAGAGCTTCGAGCAAAGAGATTGAAATTAGCGGGTTTGAGAGCAAGAACACAAGAGAAAGAGCTATGGTGATTTTTTCTGGAGGTAGGAGATGGAATGGGCTAAAGAGATAAGTGAGGGGCCCACGTGGGGACCACAACCCACCAGGGCGCACCTGGGGTTGCTGGCGCGCCCTGGTGTCTCGTGGACACCAGGTGCACACCCCTCTGATGTTATTTGCACTAGAAATTCAGAAATATTCAGAAAAATCATGTTAAATCTTCAGGACATTCTGAGAACTTTTATTTTTGGGTCATTTTTATTGCACGGAGAAATCAGAAAACAGGATAAACATGGCATTTTATTTTATATGACTAAGAAGAATAGAAAACAAAAGGTGGGAGCAGAAGGTTGTGCCTACTAGATTCATCAACTTCATACCTCTCAAAAATTATCCATTAACAAGGTTGATGAAGTCTTATTAACAACTACTTTCGATTAGCATGAAACCGAAGAATTTTCGTAAATCACTAAGTTACCTCAACGGGGATATGCATATCCCCAACAATAAGTATGTCATATTTGTTTTTGGCAGTAGGTAGAGGTAGTTGAAAACTTCCAATAATGAGTGTCGGAGATTTTTCAATAACATTTATACCATTCACTTGGAATTGTTTCTTCGGAAAGTGCACCGTATGCTCATTACCATTGATATGAAAAGTGACTTTGCTTTTATTGCAATCAATAACAGCCCCTGCAGTATTCAAAAAGGGTCTACCAAGGATAATCGACATGTTGTCGTCCTCGGGCATCTCAAGTATTCAACCCAAATTTATAGATTCGATACAAGGGGAGCCAAAGAATACTTGAGAGTATTAGCAGTTGAGTTGTCAATTCAACCACAGGTGGAGATTAAATATCTGCAGCAGAGTGATCAATAGCACAGTAATATGATAGTTTTGATAGCAGTAGCAATAGTAACGGTAGTGGTAACAGTAGTAGCAATAGTTTTGTAGCAGTTGTAACAATAGCAGCAACAATACTAACTTAGCAAGAGCAATAAGTGCAAATGTCGTAGGCACTGGATCGGTAACTTGTTGGATGATATTCATCATGCAATAGTCATAACCTAGGGCGATACAAAACTAGCTCAGTTCATCAATGTAATGTAGGCATGTATTCCGTAAATAGTCATACGTGCTTATGGAAAAGAACTTGCATGACATCTTTGGTCCTACCCTCCCGTGGCAGCGGAGTCCATAAGGAAAGTAAGGGATATTAAGGCCTCCTTTTAATAGAGAACCGGAACAAAGCATTAACACATGGTGAATACATGAACTCCTCAAACTACGGTCATCACCGTGAAGTATCTCAAATATTGTCACTATGGGGTTGACGGATCATAACACGTATTAGGTGCATATGACTAGGCAAGATCGGATCAAGAACATGGATATAGAGATGATAACATAAACGGTTCAGATCAGAAATCATGGCACTCGGGCCCTAGTGACAAGCATTAGGCATAGCAAAGTCATAGCAACATCAATCTCAGAACATAATGGATACTAGTGATCAAGCCCTAACAAAACTAACTCGATTATATGATGAATCTCATCCAACTCCTCACCGACCAGCAAGCCTACGAAGGAATTACTCACTCCCGGTGGGGAGCATCGTGGAATTGGCGATGGAGAAAGGTTGATGATGACGAAGACCGAAGATTCCCCTCTCCGGAGCCCCGAACGGGCTCCAGATCTGGCCTACCGATGAAGAACATGAGGTGGCGGCGGTTCCGTCTCGTAAAACATGATAATTCTTTATCTCTGATTTTTTTCTCCAAATTTAGGAATTTATAGTGGCGGAGATAGGGAAAGTGGGGCCCCGAGGTGGGCACAACCCACCAGGGCGCGCCGGGAGGGGGCTGGCGCGCCCTGGTGGGTGATGCTTACACTGGGCCCCCTCTCCGGTGGTTTTTGGCTCCAGTATTTTTTATATTTTCCAAAATAAATCTCCAAAAAGTTTCGTTCCATTCCGAGAACTTTTATTTCTGCACAAAAACAACACCATGGCAATTCTGCTGAAAACAGCGTCAGTCCGGGTTAGTTTCATTCAAATCATGCAAATTATAGTCCAAAACAAGGGCAAAAGGGTGAGAAAAAGTAGATACGCTGGAGACGTATCACAAATCACTATTGGGAAATTGATAGAAAAGCGCATAGTTATGCAATATTTATTCACGGCAATGATCATGTATATAGGCATCATGTCCATAAGCAAGTAGACCGACTCCTGCCCGCATCTACTACTATTACTCCACCCATCGGCCGCTATCCAGCATGCATCTAGAGTATTAAGTAAAAACAGAGTAATGCTTGGAGGATGATGACATGATGTAGACTGTCGGGCCTTTGGGACTGGGGGTACCCAGGCCCGTCTACCTGAGGCCCAAGACACGACGTGCGGCCTGGGCCCAGTACGGCCCGCCGCTAGGCTCCATGAGAGAGGCCTCCATGAGGGCCCTCACCTCGCGAGGCATTTGGCTAGAGGCGCCTCCGCAAGCCTCATGAGAACGCCCTCGCGAGGTCGCCTCCCGGGGCTGCCCCGCGGGGGCTTCGCAGGGCACATAGGTCAAAGGTGGTTCAGCGGGGTCATGCAGCCCCGCCCCGTCATGAGGGCGGTGCGCGCCCTGCCTCAGCAACGTCCGAAGCCGTGGCAGCAGGCTTCGCTGAGAAGACTTTCCCCTTTGGTGCTAAGGGAGCAGGGCCAGCATGCCAGTTCCCAAAGCAACCCACAAAGGTTTCTCATTTGGTGTAAGAAGGCCAAGGTTGGGGGCTCGCCAGGACGGAGGTTATCCCCGAGCCCACCAGCGCGTCACGAAGGAAGGCTTTTGCCGGCGAAGACTACTTTTGTCAGGATAAGCTGCAGTCTTGTCCCCCTTCAAACTGGCGCTTGTGGCAGCCCTTCCTGCCTGATATTTTCGGGGGAAGAGGACCAAAGCCAGTATAAAAGGAACGGGGCAGCCACCGTAGGAAAGGACTGACCCCCTCTGTATTCACTCTCACCCCAAGAAATCCAGACAAGCAGGAGTAGGGTTTTACACTGCGAGGTGGCCCGAACCTGGGTAAACCACCGTGTTCTTTGTTCTTCCCCCAAGCTTAAGCATGCCAGAGCATCGCCGTAGGTTAGCAAGAGATACCAGGGTTTGAGAACCGGCGCACCCCAGAGTTCGAACCTCTTTGGGTTCCTAGAGCCCCGATTCTGACATAGACAAAGTAAATCCAATTAATATCAATGAACCCCATCGTTTTACCATTAGTGGCAGCAATACAATACATGTCATGTCCCTTTCTGTCACTGACGTGGCTTGAGACTGAGTCGGTATTTCCCCAAAGAGGAAGGGATGATGCAGCACAGCGACGGTAAGTATTTCCCTCAGTTATGAAACCAAGGTATCGAACCAGTAGGAGGATCACCAACACCTCGTAAATAGCACCTACACACAAAGAACAAATACTTGCAACCCGACGCGAAAGAGAGGTTGTCAATCTCTCTACGGTAAAAAGATAGATTAGGATATGATAGATTGGATAAATAGATCTCTCAAGAACACAAAATAAAATAGACAAATAAAAAGTGCAGCAAGGTATTTTTGGGTTTTTGGAATAATAGATCTGAAAACAAAAGCGGCAAAAAGATAGATCGGAAAGCAATATATTGGAAAAGTATACCCGGGGGGGGGGGGGGGGGGAGGGGGCGTAGGTCTATGGTGGACTACTCACGCATCATCGGAGAGGCACCAATGAGGATGATGAACCCCTCCGTGATGGTGTTAGATTGGATCTCGTGGTTCTGGAACTTGCGGCGGCTGGATGTGTTTTTCGTCGACTCCCCTAGGGTTTCTGGAATATTTGGGAATTTATAGGCATTAGAGGCCGTGGAGAGGCGTCCCGAGGAGGGCACAACCCATCAGGGCGCGCCCGGGGCCTCTGGCGCGCCCTAGTGGGTTGTGGTCTCCTCGACCCTCCCCTCTGGCACTTCTTTGGCCCACTGGATGTCTTCTGGCCCAAAAAAAATCTCCAAAAAGTTTAGCAGTGTTTGGGCTTCGTTTGGTACTGATATTCTACGAAGTAAAAGACAAGCAAAAACATCAACTGGCATTTTGGCACTGTGTCAATATGTTCGTCCCAAAAAATGATATAAAGTTGCTATAAAATGATTGTAAAACATCCAAGATTGATAATATAACAGCATGGAACAAGCAAAAATAATAGATACATTGGAGACGTATCAGCATCCCCAAGCTTAATTCCTACTCGTCCTCGAGTAGGTAAATGATAAAAACAGAATTTTTGATGTGGAATGCTGCCTAACATGTTCATCACATAATCTTTTCTTATGTAGCATGGACATTTGGACTTTTAGATGGTTCAAAGCAATAGTCTAGTTTTGACATAAAGACTTTAATACTCAAGCATGCCAACAAGCAACCATGTCTTTCAAAATATCAACACTAAATAAAGTTATCCCTAGCCCATCATGCTCAATCATTGATCCATTCATGAAACACTCTCAAATATTAACTACACCCAATGCTCAAGTATGATCATAGTGCCCCCTAGTTGGTGCTTATAAGAAAAGATGGAGACTCAAATAAAAAATAAAAATTGCATAAAGAAAATAGATAGGCCCTTCGCAGAGGGAAGTAGGGATTTGTAGAGGTGCCAGAGATCAAATTTTAAATTGAGAGAGGAAAATATTTTGAGTGGCATGCCTTTCCTGTCAACGAAAACGACAAAGTAGTTCACAATACTTTCCATGCTAGATTTATCATAGGCGGTTCCCAAACATAAAGTAAAGTTTATTCCTTTTTCCACCATTCTTTCACAATCCATGGCTGGCCGTATCCACGGTTGCCTTCCATACCAACACTTTCCAAGGAATTATTATTTGACAACAAAAAGTAAATTTTCTTTTTCATTTCGGGACTGGGCATCCCTATTACCGCCGAACTCTCGTGCAATGACAAGTTAATAAACACTCATCGTGAGAATAACACATCTAGCATGGAAAAATATTGGACACCCCTATCATTTCATGGGCGGTACGAGCACACAAAAAGGAAATTCATTTTGAAAATTAGAGATGGCACATACAAATTTGCTTAGAACGGCAAGGAAATACCGCATATAGGTAGGTATGGTGGACTCATAAGGCAAAACTGGGTTTAAGGATTTTGGATGCATAAGTAGTATTTCTACTAGTACAAGTGGAGGCTAGCAAATAGATTGAGAACCAACCAACCAGGAAACGAAAATTCACATAAACGAGCATTGAGCATAATTAACACCGAATAATGCACAATAATTAGGATGTAATTTCATTGCATAACTATTGACTTTCGTACTTGCATAGAGAATCACAAACCTTAACACCAATATTCTTACTAAAGCATAATTACTCACTAACATGACTCACATATTGCTATCATCATGTCTCAAAACTATTACAAGGAGTCAAGTTTAATTTGTCCAATGATCTTCATGAGAGTTTTTATTACACACCTCTTGAATATCTACCAATTTGGGACTAGTTTCATATATTGCCATTGCTTTTGACAAGCTCAAACAAATTTAAGTGAAGCACATGAGCATAAAGGTTTCATCTCTCAAAATAGTATAAGTGAAGCATGAGAGGATTTATTCAAAATTTACTAACTCTCAAATTAATCTAAGTGAAGCATGAGAGTATTTCTACAAAAATTTCCAAGCACACCGTGCTCAAAAAGATATAAGTGAAGCACTAGAGCAATTCCATAGCTAATTTTTTTTAAGTGAAGCATATAGAGCAATTCTATAAAATCATAGCATAATTTTGGCTCTCTAAAATAGGTGTGTCCAGCAAGGATACTAATGAAAAACTAAAAAGCAAAGCAAGCAAAGACTCAAATAATACAAGACGCTCCAAGCAAAACTCATGATATGTGACGAATAAAAATATAGCTCCAAGTAAAATACTGATGGTCGTTAGAAGAAAGAGGGGATGCCATCTAGGGCATCCCCAAGCTTAGTTGCTTGTTTATCTTTGGATATATTTTGGGGGTTCTGTAGTATCCCCAAGCTTAGGCTCTTTTCACTCCTTATTTCTTCATCCATCGTGATCTCACCCAGAACTTGAAAACTTCAATCACACAAAACTAAACAAAATCTTCGTGAGATCCGTTAGTATAATAAAGCAAATCACTACTTTAAGTACTGTTGCAAACCCATTCATATTTTATTATTGCATTATACCTACTGTATTATAACTTTACCATGGCTCATACCCTTCAATACAACCCATATATTCATCAAAAGAAGCAGACAATGCAACAAAAACAGAATCTGTCTTAAACAGAACAGTCTGTAGTAATATGTACTCTAACCATACTTCTGTAACTATAAAAATTCTGAAAAATTAGTAAAACATAAATAATTTGTATAGAAACACTATGTTAAAATTTCAGCTCATTATCACGCTCCAGTAAAAAATGAAAATTCGCGCACTGGAGGCAAAGTTCTGTTTCAGATTCAGCATTGTTTCTACTCATCTTATGAATCATCCTAAAGGCTTTACTTGGCACAAACACTAAATAAAATATAAAAACACAATCATAACAGAGGCATAATTGTGTCAGCACTCAGAAACATAAACAAAAAGGCAAAAATAAATTTTATTCATTGGGTTGCCTCCCAACAAGCTCTTTCTTTATAGCCATTAAGATAGGCTTGAGATTTCAGTGATGCCCTCATGAAAGATAACAATAGCAACACAAAGAGAGCATCATGAAGCATATGGAAAAAAACTTAAGTCTAACATACTTCCTATGCATAGGCATTTTATAAGCAAACAAATTATCAAGGCAAGCAAAAACTAGCATATGGAAGGAAGAAGAAATAGACAATAGCAATCTCAACATGAAGAGAGGTAATTTAGTATCATGAAAATTTCTACAACCATAATTTCCTCAATAATTACATGTAGGATCATAATCAAATTCAAAAATATATCTATCATAAACAATACTCTCTTTATGATCAACATGCATAAAGTTTTTATCATCTTCCAAAATAGTGGGATTATCATCAACTAAAGTTCTGACCTCTCCAAACCCACTTTTATCAAAAAATTCATAAGATTGAACACTCTCCAAATAAGTGGGATTCTTTTTACCTAAAGTTGATGCTCTCCCAATCCCACTTTTGATCCTATTGCAAACATTTTTATCAATAACATATTCAACATGAGGCTTAAATAAATTTTCAAAATCATAAGAAGCATTATCACCCCAATCATGATCATTGCAATAAGAATTGGACATGACAAAATTATCATCCCCAAGCTTGTAGTTTTGCTTATCATTAACATAATTGACATTAATAGAATTTATAGTAACATCATTGCAATCATGCTTTTCAATCAAGGAGCTATCATGAATCACCTTATAAATTTCTTCTTTCAACACTTCATCAAAATTTTCCGATTCATGATTTTCAAACAAAACTTCATAGAGATAATCAAGTGCACTCAATTCACTAGCAATTGGTTCATCAGAATTTGGTCTTTTGAAAAGATTAGCAAGTGGATGAGGATCCATATCAATAGATTTTTAGCAAGCTAAGATGCAAGCAAATAGAAGGCACATGGCAACACAAGCAAAGATAACAAACAAGCAAAAAGGCAAACGGAAAAGAGGGCGAATAAAACGGCAAATTTTGTGAAGGGGGGGAGAGGAAAACGAGAGGCAAATGGCAAATAATGTAATTGCAAGGAGATGAGATTTGTGATTAGGAACCTCATATATGTTGATGGTGTCTCCTCGTCGCCAGAGATTGGCACGTAGCAGAGACCGCTTCCTCCCCGGCAACGGCAACAGAAATTCCTTTGACGTTGCTTGAGACTGCGTTGATATTTCCCCAAAGAGGAAGAGATGATGCAGCACAACGATGGTAAGTATTTCCCCCAGTTATGCAACCAAGGTATCGAACTAGTAGGAGGATCACCAACACCTCGTAAACAACACCTGCACACAAAGAACAAATACTTGCAACCCGACGTGAAAGAGAGGTTGTCAATCTCTCTACGGTAAAAAGATAGATTAGGATATGATAGATTGGATAGATAGATCTCTCAAGAACACAAAATAAAAGAGGCAAATAAAAAGTGCAACAAGGTATTTTTGGGTTTTTGGAATAATAGATCTGAAAACAAAAGCGGCAAAAAGATAGATCGGAAAGCAATATGTTGGAAAAGTAGACCCAGGGGCCGTAGGTCTATGGTGGACTACTCACGCATCATCGGAGAGGCACCAATGAGGATGATGAACCCCTCCGTGATGGTGTTAGATTGGATCTCACAGTTCTGGAACTTGCGGCGGCTGGATGTGTTTTTCGTCGACTCCCCTAGTGTTTATGGAATATTTGAGAATTTATAGGCATCAGAGGCGGTGGAGAGGCATCCCGAGGAGGGCACAACCCATTAGGGCGCGCCCGGGGCCTCTGGCGCGCCCTGGTGGGTTGTGGTCTCCTCGACCCTCCCCTCTGGCACTTCTTTGGCCCACTGGATGTCTTCTGGCCCAAAAAAAATCTCCAAAAAGTTTCGCGGTGTTTGGGCTTCATTTGGTACCAATATTCTACGAAGTAAAAAACAAGCAAAACAACAACTGGCACTTTGGCACTATGTCAATAGGTTAGTCGCAAAAAATGATATAAATGATTGTAAAACATCCAAGATTGATAATATAATGGCATGGAACAAGCAAAAATTATAGATATGTTGGAGACGTATCAGTCACTGGGATTGAGCACCGCAAGATTGAACCCACTACAACACACCACTCCCAATTGAAGATAAATCAATCTAGTTGGCCGAACCAAACCGATAGATCGGAGAGCATTACGATGCTATAACAATCATGCAAATAAAAACCCATCAAGTATTTAATATATTTTCATGATTAATCTGAACATAAACCCACAATACATCGGATCCCAACAAACACACCTCAAATATTGATTACATAAGATAGATCACTGCGGGAATCGTGGTGATCTTGACAATGAAGAACATGAGAGAGAGATAGCCATCTAGGTACTTACTACGGACCCGTATGTCTGTGGTGAACTACTCACACATCACCATGGCAGCAGTAAGGCTGATGTATGTTGGGGAACGCGACAGAAAACAAATTTTTCCGACGTACCCACCAGCCCAGGGCCACTATGGAGACTGCATACAAGGTGTGATCTTTTCGTTACCGACTCGTAGCGCAGCGGAAGTAGAGTCAATGACGATCGGCGGTGCAGATCCCCGCAGCTAGGATTTACAACCTCCCAATCGCGAGGATGTATACCCTCATCTGCCCCTCGGACAGCCCTCCGGGAGGTGGTCGGACAGTCCCTCGGACGGTGTCGCGGACAGCCCTTCGGGAGGACCTTCAAAACTCGGACGGTCACTCGGACAACCCTTTGGGAGGACCTCTCGAATTAAGACCGAAACAACGATCTCTCTACAGAGTTGCACACATACGATGTCATCTATCCGGCAGGGCTTCGCCGTCTAGAACTAGTTCCCACCGGAACCCAGACAACCTTTCGGCTCTACGAAACTATTTCGCTGGGAGGGAGAGAGAAGCCAGACAAGTCTATATATGGCATGTGTATGAGAGCAAGGGATCAAGTTTGGGCAGCCCCCTCACCTCTAATTTATAGGAAAACCAAGGGGTAAGATGGGCATTCAAAACTACCAAAGTACCCCCACTTTATGTCTCACATAAAGGGCATAAGGGGAAAAAGGAGTGCCATGTGGAGCTCCAAGGAGGAGCTCCACCCTTGGCCGGCAACCTCCATGGGCCCCCCCCCAAAGGGGGTTCCTTGGTCCCTAAGTCCTTCTAGAAGCCTTTTTGCAAAATCCCTAAAAGGTGGCTTTCAAATAAAGTAACCATAAAGCGATTTTCACTATTCACAGAGACAATTTTCCGCGACCGTTAAATCCGAAAATATTTCTGTGGGTCTTAGAACAATTCCAGTACCCACTAAAATGATTTTGGATTCGTTCTGAAACAATTTCGGATTAGTGATTTTCATCTGTGAAAAGCAACCGAACCGGTTCCGGCAGCTCCGGAACATTTCTGGTTTTTATCCCGGAAAATTCCCAGAAGTTTCCAGAATGATTCTAGCACCCTCCAAGAATTATCAGGTGTGTGTCAAAACCAATTTGACTTTATGGTATCCCCTGAAACAACTTTTCAGTTTTACCGGAACTATTCCGGTGTCCTCTCCGGAAAGTTTCCGCTGCGTCCGAAACTTTTCCGGTGATTTTCTCTAAGACTCCATGTCTAGTATTCAGCAGATAGATGACCCTTAAGCGTGTGACCCTATAGGTTTGGTGAAGTATAGACATGACCGGAACTCTTTCCGATCAATGATCAACATTGGAGCCGTGGACACCCATATTGACCCCTATACCCACACGAATGAATATTCGAGTGAACCTCCAGTTGTTGTGTGCTATTCCTTTTACTTCGCGATTGATGTCTACTACGCAACCTTCTTCTTGTAGACTCGTGTTGGGCCTCCAAGCGCAGAGTTTTGTAGGACAGTAGCAAATTTCCCTCAAGTGGATGACCTAAGGTTTATCAATCCGTGGGAGGCGTAGGATGAAAATGGTCTCTCTCAAGCAACCCTGCAATCAAATAACAAAGAGTCTCTTGTGTCCCCAACACACCCAATACAATGGCAAATTGTATAGGTGCACTAGTTTGGCGAAGAGATGGTGATAGAAGTGTAATATGGATGGCAGATATTGGTTTTTGTAATCTGAAAATATAAAAACAGCAAGGTAACTAATGATAAAAGTGTAAGAGCACATTTATCCATGTGTGGTTTTGGTAATTGATGACAATCCCTATGGACTAATGGTTGCCTTGAGTTATATTCGAAGGATTTGTCCGTAGGTACTTCTTGAAGTCCATCTGTTGGTTTCAAGGAGTTTATATGGTGACCAAGGTGGTATTCAAGGTTTATCCAAAGATTGGTCATGTGGGAGTTAAGCTTATTGAAAGCATGTCTTGAAGAAGAAGATTGTGTGAGCATTCATGTTTACCTTCAAGACATCATCTTTATGAAGAGAGAAGATAAGACACAAGGTTGATCAAGATTAAGGCAAAGAATGATTCAAGTTGATCAACACACAAAGCTTAGAAGATGTACCAAGTGGGATCAAGTGATCCCATGGTATGGTAAGCATTGTCCATTATGCTTTGTGTACTAACCCATGGTCTACGAGAGAGTTCGTTGTGGGGTTAGGTATATTTCCATGGGTTTGCGTCAAGAGGAAGATCTCATACAACCCATGGAGGATGACATCAAGTGGTGATCGTCATCAAGGTTGCGGTGTGCAAGTTCAAGTGAAGCATCACAGAGAGATCATGCTTGAAGCTTGCCGTCCATTGTGGTGACAATGGACTTGTGAAGATGTGCCGAAGAGTGGCTCACCCATAGTGGAGTATGGGGGAGCAATCATCTAGTCTTCATCGAGCCAACGCAATCAAGAAAGGTGGTCCATCTTGAGGAAGTCAAGATCGTCATCATCTAGCTCAAGTGGACTATGCGCAAGGCTAAGGTTTGACCTTGGTAGGGTTTTCTATTTTACCGGTCTCATGGTGGTAGTTGGGAGACCGGGTTATAGGATCGATAGCCGTACTATCAAGGGGGGCTCTCAAGTGAGTAGCTTGATCGTATCGTTCGTTGAGAGCTCAAACCATTGCATTCTTGGCATCATCATGTTTCTTGGTTCTTGGTTGGCTTTTCTCTATGTGGGTTCTTGAGCTTATGGTCCGCTTCATGACAAGCTCAAGTTCATCGAAAACGGAGTCCATATGCATCTTCTATGAGGTTTTCGATGTTGGAGTTTTTGCCGGTTCTTCATTGATAGAGGTTTCACTTCTCTATATCATTGGCATTTTCATACTGCCTCTTCTTAAGATAACCGCTGTTGGATAGCCCTTGTCGTCCTGAATCCAACAAGCTTGAGTTTGCTCAATTCGGAGCTCATATGCGAAGGTTATGGCAGTTCTGGTTTTACTGGTTCCATCTGGCTGCTCTGGTTCTTTGTTACCCTCCCGGGGGCGGTAGTACCGCTGTCCATAGCGGTAGTACCGCTTGCCACAGCGGTAGTACCGCTGGGGGGTCCAGCTCCTTGCGCAGGGCATCAGACACTGCTTTTCCTGGTGTCTGGTGACCTGCGCCACCCGAGCGGTAGTAGGGGCGGTAGTACTAAGCGGTACTACCGCTGGCCCTTCTACCGCTGTGTTTTGCGTGTGGGCGGTACTACCGCCCCCATGGGCGGTACTACCGCTGGAGCGCGGGCTGTGGGGGTAACGATCGGATTTTCGTGTCTGGTGACCAGTGCCACCCGAGCGGTAGTAGGGGCGGTAGTACTAAGCGGTACTACCACTGCCCCTTCTACTACTGTGCTCCGCGTGTGGGCGGTACTACCGCCCCCATGGGCGGTACTACCGCTCGTGCGCGGCTGTGGGGGTAACGGTTGGATTTTCTCCCCCTATAAAAGGGGGTCTTCTTCCCCAATGCATCTTACTTCTTCAGCTCGAGTTTGCCCCCCATTGTTGACCTTCTTCGAGCTTGCTAACTCTCAATCCCTCCAATTATTCTTGCTAGTTCTTGAGGGAAAAGAGAGAGGAGATCTAGATCCACATTTCCACCAATCACTTTCTCCTCTAAGTGAGGGGAACCCCTTGGATCTAGATCTTGGAGTTCTTCGTGTTGTTCTTCGTTCTTCCTCTCATTTCCTCCATAACATTTGTTGTTGTGGTGGGATTTGGAAGAGAAGGACTTGGGCACTCCGTGTGCCCTTGCCATTGCATTTGGTGCATAGGTTTGAGTTCTCCACGGTGATACGTGGAAGTGAAGTTTGAGAAGCTTATTACTCTTGGGTGTTTGAGCACCCTAGAGCTTGTTCCTCTTGGGTGCCTTGGCGCCCTAGACGGCTTGTGTTGGCTCGGAGCTCAATCATTGTGGTGCAAAGCTCCGGGCAAGCGTCGGGGTCTCCAATTAGGTTGTGGAGATTGCCCCGAGCATTTGAGGTCACCTCGGAGCCACAGTCCATTGTGGTGAAGCTTCGTGGTGTCATTGGGAGCCTCCAATTAAGTTGTGGAGATTGCCCCAACCTTGTTTGTACGGGTTCGGTGACCGCCCTCAAGGGTCCCTTAGTGGAATCACAACATCTTGCATTGTGTGAGGGCGTGAGGAGATTACGGTGGCCCTAGTGGCTTCTTGGGGAGCATTGTGCCTCCACACCGCTCCGAACGGAGATTAGCATCCGCAAGGGTGTGAACTTCGGGATACATCGTCGTCTCCGCATGCCTCGGTTATCTCTTACCCGAGCCCTTTACTTATGCACTTTACTTTGTGATAGCCATATTGTTTCTTGTTATATATCTTGCTATCACATAGTTGTCTATCTTGCTTAGCATAAGTTGTTGGTGCACATAGGTGAGCCTAGTTGTTTTAGGTTTTGTGCTTGACTAATTAAACGTTAGTTTTATTCCGCATTTGTTCAAGCCTAAACCGTAATTATTTTAAAGCGCCTATTCACCCCCCCTCTAGGCGACATCCACGTCCTTTCAAAAAGTGAGCACAAACGGTATTACAATGCTTAGAAACAAGGCCTAGGGTTCATACTTTCACTAGTGCAAGTTCTCTCAACAATAATGACATAGTTGAATCATATGTAAATCCCTCACGTGCGACAAAGAGTTCACTCCAAAGTCACAAATAGCGGAGAACAAACGAAGAAATTATTGTAGGGTACGAAACCACCTCAAAGTTATCTTTTCCGATCAATGTTATGAGCTATCCCTATAAGTGTCACGAACAGCCCTAGAGTTCGTACTAAAATAACACCTTAAGATACACATCAACCAAAACCCTAATGTCACCTAGATACTCCAATGTCACCACGAGTACCCATGGGCTTGATTATACGATATGCATCACACAATTTCAGATTCAACATGTTCAATCCAACACAAAGAACTTCAAAGAGTGCCCCAAAGTTTCTACCGGAGAGTCAAGACGAAAACATGTGCCAACCCCTATGCATAGATTCCCAAGGTCACGGAACCCGCAAGTTGATCACCAAAACATACATCAAGTGGATCAATAGAACATCTTGGCTTTGTATATCTTTGCATATCCTCACATTTTCACGCTCCGTGTGTATCTTTGCATATCCTCACATTTTCACGCTTTCATGAAATTCATATTTTGTGTGGACTTGGCTTTGTATATATGTGAATCACAGGTCAAACCTTGATTCCTCAGACTGAGCTATGGAGCAACTATCTGCAAGTGTCCCATTGACCAAAGCCATCTTGGAACCATACTAAGTTCATGAATGAACTATATGATTCAACATCTTCTTTGTTGCTTCCAAAACATCAACATACTTAGCCTTTGTTATAGAATCCGCCACAGTAGCCTGTTTAGAACAATTCCAACTTACCGTGCCACCGTATTGTGTATTACACAAAACCTTAACTTAAATTGAGAATCGCATGGAGCATTGATGAAGACTGTATCGATGTATTATTTACAACGAGCACTTCATAATCTCTGCTTGCGAGAAAACATGTCATCAGTGTTACTTTAGTACTCAATGACATTTTTCACTGTTGTCCTATGATCAGTACTTTGATAACTTTGGTATCTATACTCGCAACAGTTTGGGAGTATCGGACATATCTGGTTGATTTCATACCATGGAATACATGATTAATCCAAACGCAGAAGTGTGTGGAATATCCATCATGTATTTTGCTCATCAATGTTTTTAGGACACCGAGTCTTGCAAAAACTCTTTCCATGTGACTTCGGCAAGAATCACTCCTTGGCGGTTTTAGTGCTAAATGGTTTTAGCATCTTGTCAATATGTATTTTTTCTTAGCCCCATTAGGCAAATCTATCTCCATAGATCATTATGCCTAATAGCAAGGCAATTTAGCCCAAGCACTTCATCGAAAAACTATTTTCAAATGAAGTCCTAATTCGTGTCAAGAAATTTATTTCCAATTAACAATGTGTCAAGCACACAAGGTTTTTAGAAACATTATTATGCTCCCACTTACTTTCTTGAAACCACAAGCATCTTCATTATCCATTGATGAAATCAAACTCTTTTGATCATTTCATCAAAACGAAGATTCCAACTCCATTTTGCTCTCTTCTGTCCATTGCTGGAACTCTGAAGTTTGCATACTCACTAGCATCCTTTGGATCGACAAAATACTTTGGACTGTATCACATACAAATCCTAATTTGTATTCCCATTTCATGGAAATTCTTTCGCCATCCATGTTTCATATCTCAGGATTGAAATATGTATTAATTGCTAGTTTAACCCGAACCGACTTTAAGCATCGCTACGGTGAAACAACCTCATCGTAGTCAACTCCTTGAGCTTGTTATTACAACAAGTTGAGCTTTATGGATAAATCATTTTATCCACATCAGTTTATAGTTTCATAAATATTCGTTAGACTCTAAGTCTTCTGAAAGGTGTATCAAGGTTTTAATCTTGAATCACTTATATGGAAACTATCTCGGATTGTATTGGCATTTAGCCAATTCCGGAGTCAGGGCCCATCAACGCTTCCTTGTGTATGGTAGGTATACCGTTGTCTAACAACAATATCTCGTTTGCGCACCTGAGAGGTTTGCACGAGCTTTGCCTACGTTGTTCAGCTGTAAGTTCGACCGAAGTCCATACATCTCATGTAGAGGCTTCCGTATCAGTCGTAGTAGGAAACTCTGGAATCACTTCCAAGGTTCCTTTCCTTTGATCTGATGATTTAGATACTTATTACCTCGTCGAGTTGCACTGTCCTCCCACTCAACTTTTGCAAGAACTATTCTCTTTAAAAGCATACCGTTGTGTGGCAAAATCCTTTGCCTCGGTATAGTGGTGGGGGAATACCCAACATTATGGGATAACCTACAAAATAGCACTTGTCTGATTTGGAATAGGTATGTAACCTTTTACACAATCCCCATATTCCAAATGTTAAGAAAAGATATAACATGGTTGGGCGTACCATACCATGGCGTCATTTCAACAGACCCAATGGAGCTCTTTTCAGTGTAAAATCCGCAGTCTCTAAAGCATTACTCTTAAAAGGGATAAAGGCAAATTGATTTATGTCATCTTTGATCTCACCATGTCATAAATGGTTTGATTACATCTTCATGGACATTCCACTTACTGTGGTGTTCCGGGAGGTGTAAGTTATGAAACTCTTTTCACAACTCATCAGACATTCGCTAAACTTGTAACTCAAAATATTCCTTTCCGTAATCTAATTGTAGAAACATAATTTTCTTGTTACAATAATTTCTACTACATTTTTGAAAAAACTTTTGAATGATTTCAAAAGATCCAGACTTACGTCTCATCAAGTAAATATCCATATATCTACTTGAGTCATTTCAGAAGATTGACAAATTCACTGCTAGCAACAACATTTATCGGACTACACACATCACGATGTATGATCACCAATAAGTTCTTTGCTCGTTCCTTATGGCCTGTGATTGGTATTTCAGTCACTTCACTTTTCGGAGGAAAGTTGCAAGTGTCAGATGATTCATAATCAAACGACTTCAAAATCCATCATTATGGAATTTCTCCATGCGGGATTCTCCAATGTGACCAAATGCAGTGCCACACATATGTGGTATTCTTTTAGTCTTGCGACATTTAGTGTCAGTGTTACGGATGTATCATATTACCATCAATATTCATAACATACATCCCATCCTTGATGGAAGCATGGCCCTTCATGTTATTCATAATACTGAACAACAATTGTTCTTTTATGAACAACCCTTTTGCAACAAATATTGTGCGCTGGGTTAGAGTGTATGCAACTCTAAAATGAATTATGAAAGTAAACACAGAGGTTATATATTAATATCATTATTCATAACATACATCTCATTCATAATGAAAGTATGGCCCTTATGTTTATTCATAACACCGAACATCAAAAGTTCTCCTATGAACAACCTTCTTGCAAGATACCTTATGCAAAGGGCTAGAGTGTGTAAAGCTCTAAAATGAATTATGAAAGAAAATACATAGGTAATACACCGATGGAAGGTATAGTAACTTTTACTATGTTCCCAGCTTGTATCAAGACCTCATTCCTGGCTAGTCTTTCAGGCCATAGTAGTTCTTGCATCGAGTCGCAACAGAATGCAATCGAGCGGGTATCTTTGTGATCAACTCACAATACCCAAGAATTAGTGATTAACATGTTTAACTATAATTCCCAAGAACTATATCTTTGACCAGCCTTCTATACATCAAAAAACTTGTATGCCATTCATACATGAGCTGGATATTCCAGTCTTCTTTCTTTCCGCCTTTATACTTCTAACAGTTTAACTTTTAGTATTTCTCCTACTCTCAGAAGAAGCACCCAACTTAAGAGTGGCGTTTAGCCCCGGACTTCCTAGGCATGAAAGTTTCACTAACACCCTTCGGACACTTCCTTTCTCTTTAAGTTGTTGTTTTATTCACCTTTCATCATATGATAGGCGTCCTTCTGGATCCCTCTCTTATTAGTCTAATGCATAGTAAAACACCTTTACTAATAGTTTGCAAACAATTATTGCTTTGGATATTTCATATCTTTCAACCTTTGTTTGTATCTGAAAATTAATTTTCAGTTCCATGAATATCACATAACTATCCCAAAACTTTCGAAGTTCGGGTCTCATGGAAGCAAACGTATTGCACTTGACTGAAACGGAATTCTAGCTTTTGGATCGAAGAACGAGAGTCACATGATCCATAGCATTAGCGGGAGAATACCGAAAGCATGCGATAGGACAAAGTCCTTCTCGGCACTCTTGAGGACAATCCTCACATTACGTTACCAACCGTAAAGTTTTAACCAGATATATAATAGCTATTCAATTTTAATTGGGAAGGTGGAAATGCGAGCCATTATCCTACAACTATTATGCAAATTTCACTTAGACGATGTCCATAATTAATTGCACCGAGAATTAAACAAGTTAATTCTACAGTGCGCTCCCACTCAAAACAATATCTCTCATAATTGATTGTGAGTGATACAAGACCCATATTGAAATTCAACGCCAAGGATGTATCCATCTCAAGTGACGAGAATCTCTATGTGACTCTTGTTCATCTTTCGATGGGTGTGTTCTGAGCTCATGACTTTCATGCCTGAACATCAAGACAACCAAGTGATCTCGCTGCGAGGTCTCAACTCACCCGCCTCACACTTCTCTAATCGTTTGTACCCATGTATCCATGTGATACCCCGAAGAGATAGGTGCCGTGACGATGCTACACTTGGGAGAACACTAACTACTTGATATTTTTGTGAGAGATCATCCTAATAAAAAGCGACTACCGCGCAATCATAAGGGAGAAACATCTCAGGCAATTCATAATAGCATGATATGGTATAGCCCTTTCTGACGGAGAAGTCATCAATTTCTTCGTCTTCGGCATTCGCGTCGGTGTTCACCTTCGCGAAGTTTGCCACCACCTAGTCGATGCACCAGATAATATTGCTATCTTTATAGCTAATAAAATAAGTGCATTACATAAGGTTGACACGCAGGTCATTAAAGTAACAATAATATGGCTCCAATCATCATGCCGAATCATGACACGCAGGTCATGTTAATTTACATTGTATAGTCATCTCATACATAATCAAATTAAATATGAGAACTGCTATACCACATCACATGCATGCCTCATGTCATCCTGCAAAACCAAGTTAGACGCCTCTAATCGGTTTATGCCAAAATTTATTTTACGTGGCTTCTAAGGTTTCAACCAAACCGCAGCTACCAACGTTTATCATCAAGCATGATCATTCAAGTTGCTATATTAACTTTGCGGGGCGTATGAAACACGAGATAATAAAATCTCGAGCCCCATACTAAACTTCGTCATACGCATGACCCCCGTGCAGATCATATCTGCATTGCCCTTTCGTCTGCGAAACATCCATCTTTCTCAACTATGGCGGAACCCAAAGACACTGAAGCACTTCGTTGATCTGTCAATCAGCATACTCAGGAGAAGCATGAAAGGATCGCGGATTGCCAGAACTTTGTCAGATTCCACCATGCCGTCAAGATCAGGACGACGCAAATTCAAGGGAATCAACAAGAATATCGGGTAATAGATTTCATCTACTACCCGCACAATTAATTTTCAGCAATAGATCTTATCTACTACAAAATTGTACTATGCAATACCCATACATCTCATGTATTCTAGATCGTAACCTGAATCTATGCATAGCTTGGCTCATGATGCCACTGTTGGGGAACGCGACAGAAAACAAAATTTTCTGACCTACGCACCAGCCCAGGACCACTATGGAGACTGCATACAAGGTTTGATCTTTTCGTTACCGACTCATAGCGCAGCGGAAGTAGAGTCGATGACGATCGGCGGTGCAGATCCCCGCAGCTAGGATTTACATCCTCCCAACCGCGAGGATGTATACCCTCATCTGCCCCTCGGACAGCCCTCCGGGAGGCGGTCGGACAGTCCCTCGGACTGTGTCACGGCCTTTCAGGAGGACCTTCGAAACTCGGCGGTCACTCGGACAGCCCTTCGGGACGACCTCTCGAACTAAGACCGAAACAACGATCTCTCTACAGAGTTGCACACATACGGTGTCATCTATCTGGCAGGGCTTCGCCGTCCAGAACTAGTTCCCATCGGAACCCAGACAGCCTTTCGGCTCTAGGAAACTATTTCGCTGGGAGGGAGAGAGAAGCCAGACAAGTCTATGGCATGTGTATGAGAGCAAGGGATCAAGTTTGGGCAGCCCCCTCACCTCCTATTTATAGGAAAACCAAGGGGTAAGATGGGCATTCAAAAATACCAAAGTACCCCCACTTTATGTCTCACATAAAGGGCATAAGGGGAAAAAGGAGTGCCATGTGGAGCTCCAAGGAGGAGCTCCACCCTTGGCCGGCCACCTCCATGGGGGCCCCCCAAAGGGGGTTCCTTGGTCCCTAAGTCCTTCTAGAAGCCTTTTTGCAAAAGCCCTAAAAGGTGGCTTTCAAATAAAGTAACCATAAAGCTCCGGAACTAGTTCCGGCAGCTCCGGAACATTTCCGGTTTTTATCCCGGAAAATTCCTAGAAGTTTCCAGAATGATTCTAGCACCCTCCAAGAATTATCAGGCGTGTGCTGAAACCAATTTGACTTTATGGTATCCCCTGAAACAACTTTTCAGTTTTACCGGAACTATTCTGGTGTCCTCTCCGGATAGTTTCCGTTGCGTCCGAAACTTTTCCGGTGATTTTCTCTCAGACTCCCTGTCTAGTATTCAGCAGATAGATGACCCTTAAACGTGTGACCCTATAGGTTCGGTGAAGTATAGACATGACCGGAACTATTTCCGATCAATGATCAACATCGGAGCCGTGGACACCCATATTGACCCCTATACCCACACGAATGAATATTCGAGTGAACCTCCAGTTGTTGTGTGCTATTCCTTTTACTTCGCGATATGTTACAAAACCTGAGGTGAGATTTATCGGCATCCCCGTGGATCAACACTTGTCCACAATGCCAATTACCTCGTTGCCGGTTTTGTTCTCTTTTCTCGTTTCCGCGTTCCTGCATCCCCGTGATCAAATCACAATGTGTCTGGCCAGACGATGATGGATACCGTAACACCGAGAGGGCCCGAGAATATCTCCATCATCGGAGGAGCAAATCCCAATCTTGAGCTATCAAGTTACTTGTCATACTTTTCCATGAACCCGTAAGCCACCCTAATGGCCATCCAGTTACGGATGACGTTTAACAAACCCCAAAGTTCATGAAGCAAGCATGAAGAAACTCGATACTCTCATGGTCTAAGGAATCATGCAAACGTTAACTTCCTTCGTGTTATTAACCATTAACTTGTGATGAATGTATCTCATAGCATAACATCAAATCGGGTCAATTCAACACAAATATTCTTCTAATATTGTGCCCTCAAAGTTGCCGGCATAGCCATGCCTATGATCAGGAAAACAGAACCATCATGCAACACTTGAGCTAGTCTTAGAGGCCAGACTAGGAATACATTTTACCATTTATTATTCCACATGTGCATATGAGTCTTCCTCCGAGCCTCGTGGTTATTGTAGACTTGAGAACCATAGCAGTTATAGCATGGAATATAAACTTAATTAGGAACATGGGGATAAATAATAACATGTATTATTGCCTCTAGGGCATATCTCCTACAATGTAGAGGCCCTCCATGATCGATCCCCCCTCCGACAGGGCACCGGAACAGGGCTCCACGTGGGCACACGACGGAACAGAGACCTGCGGCGACGGAAAAAATGTTTCGGGAGGCTCTCCGGGGTTTTCTAGATATTAGAGAATTTATAGGCCACAGAACGATGCCAGAGGGCCGGGGAGGTAGCCCCAAGCTATCAAGGCGCAACCACCCCCTGGGCATGCCCTGATGGCTTGGGGGCACCTCGTGTGCCCTCTGGTCTTCCTCCAAAGCTTCCAGGTCCTATTTTGGTCGAGAAAAAATCATCAAAAAGTTTCGGGGTATTTGGACTTCGTTTTGTACAATATTCCTGAAAAGCCAAAAACACGCAGAAAACAGCAGCTAGCATTTGGCACTGGGTTAATAGGTTAGTGCTCAAAAATAATATAAAACATCAAGTAAATGCCTAAAAAGTATCCTAGAATGATAATATAATAGCATGGAACAGTAAAAAAATTATAGATACGTTGGAGACGTATCAGCATCCCCAAGCTTAATTCCTGCTCGTCCTCGAGTAGGTAAATGATAAAAACAGATTTTTTGATGTGACATGCTACCCAACATGTAATGTTTTCAGGTATGATCATTGAGAAACGATGAATCAATAAACATTAACATAGTAATATCAATAAACATAAGTAACATAATCATCAACTTTCAAAATATACGATCCTTAAAGAATGTTTACCCCCTGATGAGGATGTCTACCCTGGGTAGGGTCACAAACCTGACATCTGGGGCCCACCAATGGTCCCTCATCGGCACCAAAGCTCAGAAATAGTAGTGCACTCGGTCAGACCTGAGGAGTCACTCGGACGCACCTGAAGATGCACTCGGATGGCTACATCTACACTCGGTCAATAAGAACTCAACGGTCTAGGAGACGTAGCGTTTAGTAATATAAAGAGACGTCCTCTGGGATTGATCAGTCATGCGTTACCAGTAACGCACTAGTTAAAGCGGCAGTTTCTGTAACGTAGCTTTAACTAACATTCAATGCGGCGCTCGGCTGGTGGTGGCGCACTCTATATAAGCCACCACCGGACGCCGTAGCAAGGTTCCGACACTTGTATTCTCTTACACCCCCTATAAGCAAAGCAAACCAGTCTCTGGGATCAAGACGTAGGGCTCTTTCCACTTCCAAGTGGGGCTTGAACTCGTACACATCCGAGTGATACACGTGAGCCGTAGCTAGACTTCGCCCCTCCATTCGTACCCCTAGTATTATTGTCAGGGACATTCCCACGACAGTTGGCGCCCACCGTGGGGCCACGCATCTAGCGAATTTCGGCGCAGGTGGAATTTCCATTCTCCCGTTCATCATGAACACTTTAGGCGGCGAGATCCTCTTCGGGTCACTCAGCTTCGCCGTCGACGATTCAGTGTGGCTGCAGGAGGCACCGCTGGACGCTGAGGCACTGCCCGCCCGCGGCGCTGTGCACTTTAGTGCGGCGACGTTCGGAGTTCTTCTCCGGCAACCATCCATGCCTTATCGACCGGTTTCCCCTACATGTCTCGCGGCTTTTCGCCGGCGCTCCGGGCGCTCTAGGCTGTAGCGCTGGATCAAACACGCTGTGGCGGCGCAGGCCGCAGGGCAGCAAGTGCCTGCATTCGGAGCTGACGAGGTAGTCCACTGTCTTTTCTCTTCTTCGGATGATGACTCCTCTGATGCCGCTGGTTTCGGGAGCAGCGGAGAAGTGGCGGAGGTCTTTATGGCCGGCCCGTCCCGAGATGCTGCACCTCTAGGGTATTCGGCCGGAGGCGCCTGAGGGAGACCTGGACTAAGGGGTCCTCGGGAGGCCGGCCTATGTCTTATGGGCCGGACTGTATGGGCCACTTGCCGAATACTAGAAGAATTGAAGATCTCATCTCCAAGAAGGAAGCTTCGGGAATCGTGGATTGTCCTCCACGTTTAGAGTAGCGAATAGGCATGTTTATCCCTTCGACGTGTAACCGACCATATGTGAACCCTAGGGACCCTGACGTTTATATAAGCTGGAGGGTTTTGGGGTGTAGGAGGAGAACTCATCTAGGGTTTTAGTCATACGATCTCGTGGTAGATTAACTCTGTAATCTCCATACACTCAATATAATCAAGCAGGACGTAGGGTATTACCTCCATAGGAGGGCCCAAACCTGGGTAAAACCTTGTCCCCTTTGTCTCCTGTTACCATCGATCCAAGTATCACAGTTCGGGACCCCCTACCCGAGATCCGCCGGTTTTGACACCGACATTGGTGCTTTCATTGAGAGGACCGCTGTGATCGCCGTAAGGAATCGATGGCTCGCCTTGTCATTAACAAAGAGATCTGTGCCCGGGGAGTCCCCGCCTCGGATCAGATCCACGCGAGTGGCGACACCTTGTCGCGCTCTTGCTCGATTGGCCATTCATGCCAGATCGGAAACTTTCCCCCCGACCAAAGGATCAGGTTCGGAACCCTAGAGTTCTCAACTGATTCTCGGGGAGAGCATGTGCTGATGGAACCTCTCACCCTTGGGGTGAAACCCGTAGATCCCGACGCCTCAGCACCCGGGACATCGGACCCCGTCTCCGGAGAAGGAATTGCTATCTCCGGACCGTCTGGGACACCCGATCCGGTCATCGCCACCGGATCTTTCATGGTTAAGCGGAATCCAAGAACGCTCTCGCGCGACTTTGGGACCACGACGCCGCGTACCGACCCTACTCGCTTTAGCGACACGCATCCCGCCATCGCCTCATTTCTTAACGAGTTGTTCGATCGGATGGAGACTATGCGAATGGCCGATGACCATATCCCGGTCTACGACCGGCTCGGGCTTAAACCCGACGATAGGGAAATTCACATCCCCACGGTCACCCACCTTGTCATCACCGTCGAGTGTCCGGCTGGGGGCTCGACCTTCCATCTGCCGGAATTAAAAACGATTTATACTTCAGTCTCCGATCACCGAGACCTTGCTGACAACCCGGACTCTGGTGTTCGCTCCGGAAGCAGCCCTATATCGACCCCTGGCCAATCACACAGTTCGGACTTCGTGATTCTGAACCCTTACCGTGGCGTGGAGTCAAATTCTCTCCCACCCACCTCCCAAGCCGATGACTCGAGCATCGCACAGGAGCCCAAGTCTTCGGACCTACCGGACATTGTGCATTTATCAGGGGAGTCGGTCCATCATTACTGGGCCAGAATGCTACTCGCCAGAAACAAAGTACGGGGCTTCAGTGATCAAGACATAATGGCAACCTTCAAACGTAACTGCCATGACAAGGGAATCCTCAATGCCCTGGTGCGGCGACACATTATCGACTTTGCCAAACTGTCAAATTTGGTACAGAAGTATTGCGCCATGGAAAGTACTTGGCTTGCTGAGCGGCTATTTTCGGAACCCATCCCTACCGAATACCCTAGAGGAGATCGGCCTAAGAGGATACCTCCGAACCGACCAGCCAAACTCGAGCCCGCCAAAAAGAGGAACAGGCCCCTTCGAGGGGTCAGTACTGTTTTGGATGGATTGCTGGACAAGCCCTGCCCTATACACTCCGTATTGCTGAACACAGCTCCAACTCACAGCCTCAGAACTTGTTGGGTCGTCAGGCAGATCGCAAAAAGTGGTGAAGCCATTCTTGAGGCATCACCATCTAGCCGGCGCTCTACAACGCCATCGAAATCTAACGCCGAAGTACTGACGATCTATGAAACATTCCCATCAAGGAACAGGAGGAAAAGAGCTCTTAAAGAACTCGAACATGTGTATCACGTGGCAGCAACAAGTGCATGGGCAGACATACCCATCACCTTCGGAGATACTGACCGGCCAGCCATTCTTCCCGGTCATTCACCGGCCGCACTAGTCCTGAACCCCATCATTGACGGCTTCAGGTTACACAAGGTGCTGATGGACGGCGGCAGTGGTTTAAATCTAATCTACGAGGATACTTTACAAAAAATGCAGTTCGACCGATCTCGCATCGAACATAGCAGCACAACTTTTTGGGGGATAATCCCGGGGAAGGAGGCGCGCTGTTCAGGATGTATCACCCTGGATGTAGTGTTCGGCACCCCCGACAACTACCGATCTGAAGAACTTCTCTTCCACATCTTGCCCTTCCCAAGTGGCTATCACGCCCTATTAGGGCGTGACGCCTTCACGAGATTCCAGGCTATACCACATTACGGGTATACGAAACTTAAGATGCCAGGACCAAACGGAGTAATCACAGCTGCTAGTGACCCGAATATAGCCCTGCGTGCCGAGAACAAAACAGCGGCACTTGCCCTCGAGGCTCTAGCCGAGACCTTTGCGGCAGAGGAGTTGACCACACTCTGATCAACAGTAGACAAAGATGATGTGATCCTCAGCAATAGACCTAAGTCTACATCCTTCAAGCCAGCAAAGGAAATCATTAAATTTCAGGTACACCCGACGGACCCAAACAAGACAGCGTTCATCGAAGCTCAGCTCGATCCTGCAGTGGACGAAGCGCTACGAGCTTTCTTACAAGAAAACTGGGACATCTTCGCCTGGCACCCTTCCGATATGCCCGGCATCCCACGACGGCTTGCAGAACATAGTCTGAATATCATTTCAGGCTTTAAGCCCATTAAACATACTCTGCGCCGCTTCTCCGAGCCCAAACGACAAGCTATGGGTGAAGAACTTGCTAAATTGCTAGAGGCCGGATTCATTCGGGACATTAAGCACCCCGAATGGTTGGCAAACCTGGTTATGGTACCAAAGAAAGATAGATCCTGGCGGCTATGTGTCGACTTCATAGACCTCAACAAGGCCTGCCCCAAGGACCCTTTCCCTCTACCACGTATAGACCAGATCATTGATGCCACAGCCGGACACGACTCGCTGTGTTTCCTCGATGCTTATTCCGGATACCATCACATTAAAATGAAGGAATCCGATCAAGCGGCAACCGCATTCATCACCCCTTACGGGCCTGTTTGCTTCAACACAATGCCTTTCGGGCTAAAAAACGCTGGGGCTACATACCAGCGCATGATCCAGACCTCTCTCGAAAAATAGGTTGGCAAAATAGTCGAGGCGTACGTGGATGACGTGGTCATTAAAACCAAACACGTTAGCAATCTGATCGATGACTTAAGGCAAACCTTTGCTAACCTACGCGAATACGATATTCGGCTCAATCTGGAGAAGTGTGTATTCGGCGTTCCCGCTGGCAAATTGCTCGGATTCATCGTCTCCCATAGAGGAATAGAAGCGAATCCGGCCAAGATCCGCGCCTTATGCGAACTTGCTGTTCCCACGGAGCTCAAGCATGTCCAAAGATTGGCGGGATGCGTGGCGGCATTAAGTCGCTTCATCTCCCGCCTCGGTGAAAAAGCTTTACCACTATATAAGTTGCTGAAACAGACCAAGAATTTCGAATGGACCGATGAAGCAAAGGCCGCGTTAGAAGAAATCAAGACACTCCTGGCAAGTAACCCTATACTCACAGCACCAGGCGCTGGTGAGCCCATGTTGTTATATATATCGGCCACCAACCAAGTTGTTAGCGCGGTGCTCGTCGTTGAGCGAGCAGAGGAGGGACACAAATTCCATATACAGAAGCCGGTCTATTACGTGTGAGAAGTACTAACGCAATGCAAGTCCAGATACCCGCACTATGAGAAGATAGCCTACACAGTTTTTATGGCCTCGCAAAAACTACGACACTACTTCCAAGAGTGTTCGGTTACGGTGGCATCCGAAGTCCCCTTGAATGATATAATCAATAACAGGGACGCCACCGGTCGTATAGCCAAATGGGCGATCGAGCTCCTCCCTTTCGAGATTACCTACAAACCACGCCGAGCTATTAAATCTCAGGTATTGGTAGATTTCCTCGCCAAATGGACAGAAGCCGAACTCTCCCGAGAATATAGTACATACTCCCATTGGACGATGTACTTTGATGGATCCAAAACCCTGGCCGGACTGGGGGCTGGAGTCGTTCTCACATCCCCCACAGGTGATAACGTCCGGTACGTATTGCAGATCATGTATGCCGACTCCAACAATGCAGCCGAATACGAAGCCCTCCTGCATGGTCTTCGGATGGCAGCCTCAATGGGCATAAAGCGGCTGGAAGTACGAGGAGATTCCAACCTGGCCATCTCTCAAGTCAACGGCGAGTTTGATGCTAAGAATCCAAAGATGGTGGCATATAGAAACGCCGTCCTCAAGATATCCGCACAGTTCGAGGGGCTGGAATTTCACGACGTCGCTAGAGACGACAACCAAGCTGCCGACATACTGGCTCGCTTAGGAGCCAAACGTGATCCTGTCCCACCAAACACTTTTTTGGAACGGCTCTTTAAGCCATCCGTGGTTTGGATAGATCAGGAGGATGCCGATCCACCCAGTGCAGACAAGGTTGTTCCCCCTGTAAACGAACTAGATGACCAAATCATCGGCGGCTCCATCATGGACGCGACGCTCTCGGCTCACGAGGTCATGGCCGTAATCGCGCCATGGACCGAGCCTTTCCTCGCCTGCCTCCTTCGCAAAGAGCTTCCCGATGATCAGACGGAGGCACGGCGCATAGTTCGGTGCTCCAAAGCCTTTAAGGTACTTGAAGGAGAGTTGTACAAGAAGAGCACCACTGGAGTACTACAGCGGTGCATTTCCGAGGAAGAAGGGCGGCAACTATTAGCCGAAGTCCACGCTGGGATGGGCGGTCATCATGCCGCAACAAGAGCCTTGGTAAGTAAGGCCTTCCGGGCTGGGTTCTTTTGGCCCACGGCTCGGGCGGATGCCCAGTCACTTGTCAAATATTGCGTGGGATGTCAAATTTTCGCAAACCAAAGTCACATGCCCCCAACAGCTCTTCGGACTATTCCGATCACCTGGCCCTTCGCGGTCTGGGGGATGGACATGGTCGGACCACTTAAAGGGGGTACCAAGAAGAATAAATACTTGCTGGTCATGGTCGACAAATTCACCAAATGGATCGAGGCCAAACCCATTAAATCAGCCAAATCCGGACCAGTAATCGACTTTATATCCGGCGTGGTACACCGTTACGGTGTCCCGCATAGTATAATAACTGATAACGGATCCAATTTCATGGCCCAGTAGGTCAAAGACTGGTGCGCAAAGATGGGCATCAAGCTCGATTACGCATCGGTTTATCACCCGCAGACTAATGGACAAGTCGAACGAGCAAACATCCTCATAATGGGCGGCATCAAGCCACGTTTGGTCCGGTCTCTTCAAGAGTCCGATTGTCAGTGGGTAGAGGAGCTCGACTCCGTTCTATGGGGCTTGCGCACCACCCCGAATAGATCAACGGGATACACACCGTTCTTCATGGTCTACGGGGCTGAAGCGGTCCTTCCGTGTGATATCATTCACGACGCACCAAGAGTGCGCATGTACGAGGAAAGAGAAGACGAGTTAGATCGGCAGGACGACTTGGATGCCTTGGAGGAGGAGCGTGCTATAGCTCGGGCCCGTTCTACTTTTTATCAGCAGTAGGCCCGGCGTTACCAGAGCAGGGAGGTCAGGGCACAAGCATACAACGTGGGCGAACTAGTCTTACGATTACCGGAGAAGCAGAAGCATAAACTCAAACCCAAATGGGAAGGCCCCTTCATCATCGATGAGGTCCTCACAGGAGGAGCTTACCGTCTTTGGAACCCGCAAAACAACCGCCTTGAACCAAACCCATGGAACGCAGCTCGTCTTCGGCACTTCTACGGTTAGACCGGTGTTGTCACAATTTTTATATTTCTTTTTTCTTTCTTTTCCTTATTTTTTCTTCTCCCTCCACTGTGCTTTCTGGTAGGATTTATTTCTTTTTCTCCCCAACTCTATGTTCGGCTCAACCGATCTTGTACTAATAATTTTTCGGCCTACACCTTTAAGTGCTATATCCGAACATAGTACCCGGGGGCTTCCTTTCCGGAGCCAGTACTTCTGTGTTATCAGCACATGTGTACATTTATTGTGTACGCATACTTTCCTTGTCGTTTAATACGCCATCTTATGCATCAATTCGAACTAAGAATTTGCCAAGCTGGGTTGCCTTGCTCCTGTGCTGACCCTCTACGTTCCCGATTGTTCGGCTAGAGGGTAAAGGGAGCACCTCTGCGATTGCTACGACCGGGTAATCCGGATACGTACCTCAGACGGGTGAAGCCAAAAGCTAGCTATCTTAAGTAGACAATTGATCGGCTACGACGGATTCAGTTATGACCATTCATGACCATTATTCGGGTTTTCCCTTTCACAAGCCCTTGGCCGCGCACTAACAATGTTCGACTTTTCTCCTACGATTTCCGTAGTGCCCCTGACGAAATGTATCGATAGAGTTACTATTTTCTTCAGAAGATGTTAATTACGCTCAGCAGTAATATAACATATCTCCCTGTGTGCTTTCTGTCTGTTCGTACCACATGGCCGGATTGCCTGGTTCCCCGAGCATAGTTCCCTCCCCTTCGGGTGATAACTTACAAGGAACACTCCTGAGATTTTAGCACGGGAGGTTAAAGCCGATGGACGGTTAAGACAAAGTTCACAACATAGACGGAGTAATTTTTCGATGGTCAAGTACATAGCTACATATGATCATACATCTGGCTGCCGATCGAGATTATCAATTATGGTGTCCAGGGAGCAGTCTTGTTGTGAGAGACGAGCGGCCGACATCACCTGGTCGTATACCAGGTGGAGTGGCACTTCTTGTCCATCCGCCCCCACTGGTCCAACCTGAGCCATACGCTCGGGGTCAAGTCCAGTATAGCGGGTCTTGATCATCGCCCACGCCTCTCGTGCTCCCTCTCGGCAAGCCAATGTCTTCCACAGCTCGAACATAGCTCGAGCTCCCTTGAAGCGGTCGAGTAGCTCGGTCATCCTCTCCGGAGGGTGCTCGGCAGGCCATAATGCCTTCACCATGCTTCTCATGGCCTTCAGCACCCGCTCATGAAGGGCGGACAGCTCCTTCAGCAGATCCCCCTGATAGGATCCGATTTCCTTTTTGGGTCGCCCGGACAACAGACCTACATATGAGTCACGGCATGCGTGTCACACTTCACTTATAAGAGTTACTCGCCGATGTTAAAATCGTTCTTACCAAACATGCCTCTCTGCAAATTCTCGTTTTCCCCCTAAGCCTGGGCCAATTGAGCCTTTAAGCTTTCGATTTGTTCGGCTTGTTGTCTGTTCTCCTCCTTCAGGCGGTTCTTCTCGTCCAGATGATGTCGTAAAACGCGATGGCCAGCTTCCAGCTGGGACTCGGCATATTGCTAAGATTCTCGGGCTACATCCAAATCTTTTTGTAATTGCCCTATTGATTCAGCTGCTACATAGTACCCTTGCGTAAGCACGGGGATATACTAAAGATCAGCAGAATATATACACTCACCATGTGCCTCCCGAGTAAAGCTCTTCACTTGCTCCAGTTCGGCCATCAAAGAGTCGACCTGTGTCCGGCTGGTTTCCAGTTCCTCGGCCAGCTGCTTGCACTACTGCCTCGAGGCCTGCATTGCTAGTCAATTAGTACGGGGATCCTTAATTCGGTCGTACCAACCAATTTAAGGCTCGGGGGCTACTGAGTCTACACAAGTGTTCGGACTTTAACAAAACAACTGCTTACCTGCAGGCCGGACGATATCAACTTAACTGCCTCCCCGAACCCAGCTCGGGTGGCCCCGAGGTATGCGTCCGCCGTGCGCAGCGCACCGAACTCTTGTTCGGAAAAGGCCGGATGACGCAAGGCTTCTCGTCACCGCCGATGATGCATGGCACTCCCAACCTCCGATTTGGTGACTGATATGGCGTCCCCAGAATCGGCGGGGTCGGGATGGACGGAGGGGGCTCCTGCAGCAGGATCGACATGGGTGGAGGGCCTAGGATCTTGAGTACCGCCAGGCATTCTGGCAACGTCTTCGGCGGGTGACGGCCGAACCCTTTGCCTAAAAGTTTTGGCAAAATGGTCTCTTGTCAGACCTTATCAGATCATGATATTAAATCAAGCGGTTAGACGAAATACCTTTGGGATGAACTCGTAGGAGCACTCGCCCCGGTGGCCGGCTCATGCGAGGGGTCCTGGTTGTTTTCCAATCCAGGTGCTGCCGCGGCTGCCGATGGATGTGGCGCGGATCTACGGCGCTTGGGCGTAGGAGCTGGTGTGTTGGGGTTAGCAGAGGACAATTGCCTCTTGCGGGAAGTTTTCTTCTTCTTGCTTGTCGCAGGAGAAGGGAAGGATCCAGGGTAATCGGCAATAATAGCCACCTTGGTGCCGTCGAGGCCCTCTTGGTAGAAAACCCCGTCCTCGAGCTCAATCGATAGATCTGGGTCTTCATGATAGCCCGGATCGTCATCACGGGAATAGTCTTCGGGCTGAGGGGCCGGGCGGTGTACTGTCTCGATAAAGCTCCTCCACTCCTGTTTACATGAACATAAAAGACTTCGGTCGAAAAAGGGACAAATAAAGAATCCGAATTGTGGTCATGGGATTGAAAGGCTTACCCATTCGATGGGATTATGGCTTGAGTATCCCTCTTTGGTCGACCGCCGAATGAACTCTTCTTGCTCCCCTTTGTATAGGTCGGCAAGTACGGCGGCCAATGCCGTTTGATCGGCAGGACCCAGTCTTCGGGAGCGAGTAGTATCGCTCGTCCCGTTGTATCGCCACAAGGGATGTACCCTCTGTTGAAGGGGTTGGATGCACCGAGAGATGGCGGCGGCCATGACGTCTATCATGGTCAACTTATGATGAGCCAGTATCCTTACACGCGCCGTTAAACGCTGCACCTCAACGCTGTCTTCCTGGGACGAGCTCTTCGGGCGCCAGTTGTACCTCTTCCTCAAGGGGGCATCAAGGTAGTCGGGCAGACCTCTCCGGGCTGGATCGAATAAAGGGACGTCCTTGATATAGAACCATTCCGAAGTCCATAGTTCGGATTCCTTCGGTGTCCCCACGGGGTACCCTATCCCCGCTATGCGGCATACTTCGGCTCCGCCGACCTCGAAGATTGTCTTATCCCGGGTGCGAGGAACAAGGCAGAAGTATTTCCTCCACAACTCAAAATGCGCCTCGCAACCCAGAAACATCTCGCAAAGGGCGACGAAGCCCGAGATGTGCAGAATAGACCCTGGAGTGAGGTGGTGGAGCTGGATCCCATAAAACACCAGTAGCCCTCTCAGGAACGGATGAATGGGAAACCCGAGTCCTCGCAAGAGAAATGGCACAAAGCACACATTCTCCCCTTTATGCGGATGGGGGAAATTCTCTGCGAGGACCTCGCCGTTGAATGACGTCAAGCCGGCGCGGACGGCTGCCAGATCCGAGGAAGGAAGATACTCTTGGGTCTCGAGGTCGCGGAGTCGAAGAAGCGACATGGAGCAGCTGATCCAGTCCCTGGGACGGGATCCGTAAGGATCCGAGGAAGAGCTGGCGGCGCCCGCCATCTTTGGTGAAGACCTTTCGCTGGAAGTTTTGTCTGGTGGGGAAGAAGAGGTTGCGGCTTGGACCATGACTCAGTTGGTTTAAATGTGTGGAGTCTCATTTGTGTTGGGGGTAGTTTCGTACAAAGCTACTGGGATGCTCGTCTCCCCACGACGCGCGGAACCCGAGGAACACTGTTGACTCTTTGACGTTTGGCCTTCGGGGCCGAGCTGTTCGTGATACACGGACGATCTATGATCGGGAAAAATTACACGTCGATGGAGGCCGAACTATAGCCCGGCCGATCATAATTTGGAAAGGAGGAACTCGCCTCGCAAGCCAAAGACTCTGATCACTCAAAGCAGCTGGAGCCTGGACCCTTGGCGTTGGAGGCTAGTTCGGGGGCTACTGAGGGAGACCTAGACTAAGGGGTCCTCGGGAGGCCGGCCTATGTCTTATGGACCGGAATGTATGGGCCACTTGCCGAATACTAGAAGAATTGAAGATCTCATCTCCAAGAAGGAAGCTTCGGGAATCGTGGATTGTCCTCCACGTTTAGAGTAGCGAATAGGCATGTTTATCCCTTCGACGTGTAACCGACCATATGTGAACCCTAGGGACCCTGGCGTCTATATAAGCCGGAGGGTTTTGGGGTGTAGGAGGAGAACTCATCTAGGGTTTTAGTCATACAATCTCGTGGTAGATCAACTCTGTAATCTCCATACACTCAATATAATCAAGCAGGACGTATGGTATTACCTCCATAGGAGGGCCCGAACCTGGGTAAAACCTTGTCCCCTTTGTCTCCTGTTACCATAGATCCAAGTATCACAGTTCGGGATCCCCTACCCGAGATCCGCCGGTTTTGACACCGACAGTGCATGTGATCGGGACGGCGATCATCGTGATGCCAGTACCGACGGCTACTTCCCTCGACCACTCACTCGGGAGCAGTGGGAGGAAATCAGGCGCCGGAACGATGAAGTCCTTCAGATGCCTATTGCGGGGAACACCCCCGAGCAGATAGCCCTCGAGGCCGCTCGCCAAGCCACTCTGGCCGAGCGCGAGCATCTCGAGCGGTTACAGCATTCACTCGATGAGCGCGCGGTGAGGGAACTTCCCAGTTCCAGCCATAGCCGCCGCCAGTTGATGTTCACAAAGGAACGCCCGTACACCATCCCAACGATGCACACCCCTTTGATGAACCTGCCCGCGGCCACTCGGATCGCAGATTCGATCCAGCCGTCCAATTCGGCGGCGGGCAAGGGCATTCGGCAGATCCAGGCTCTACTGAAGACCGCCCTACAGCAAAATCCAGAGGTATCGCAATCTCACCAGCGCATTCATAATGAATCCACTCAGGCAGATACTGTGCAGTCGGCTCACAGTCCTCTTGCGCCGAGGAGAGATCCGCAAACTCTTCCTCATCCGAGAGGCCAGTATGGAGGACGCGGACGCGACAATCGCGATTTCAGTCAGACTCCCCCTCTGAGGGGTGGTCCGCGTGGTCAACGTCCATATGACGGGGGCTATCCACTCGGGAGAAACCGGGAGTGGAGCCCTGTCAGACACAGAGGCTACGACGCTCGATCGGACATCACTCAGCGAGTGGTCGATCGGAACAGATATGACAGAGACCGAGCGAGCGACTGGGGAGTTACCGGTCTCGGATGCTTCAGCAGATACATCCGAGAGGCGGAAATACCCCCTAATTACTGACTGGCAATCGGGATTGGAAAGTTCAATGGCGAGTCCAAGACAGAAACCTGGCTGGAAGATTATCGAGTCGCTATCCAGATCAGCGGCGGCGACGATTTCGTTGCCATGAAGCGCCTTCCGCTCATGTTGGACGGGTCTGCGCGGGCGTGGTTGAATCAGTTGCCTGCCAACTGCATTTACTGCTGGGATGACTTGGCCCGGGTGTTGGTCAAACATTCGAAGGCACCTACAAGCGTCTGGGTGGACTGATGGAACTCCAGCACTGTGTTCAGAAGAACAATGAAACTCTCCGAGAGTACATTCAGCGCTGGACCACGTTGCATAACACCGTGGAGAATGTCACCGAGCATCAGGCCGTGTGCGCCTTCAAGGCAGGCACTCGGTATCGGGAGTTAGTCTTGAAGTTCAGTCGGTCTGGGGATCTGTCCCTCAGTCGAGCCATGGAGATTGCAAATAAATATGCCAATGGTGAGGAAGAAGACCGCCTCCGGAGCGGCAAGGCGAGAGCCGACAACGCCCCTCAATCGGGAGGCAACGCCGGGAAGAATCAGAAGTGGAAAGCTGACGCCTCCGGCAAGGCCGAAGTCGCAGCCGTCTAGGGGCAAGGGAAAGGCAAGCCGAAGCCCAAGAAGAAGAAGAAAGAATGGACTCCCAAGAAGAAGTCCAAGTACAAATCCTACATCCTTGACCAACCGTGTCAGATTCATACCAAGACGGATGAAGAAGGCAACGTTGTGCTTCCAAAGCACATCACTCGGGAATGTCACCTGCTCAAGCAGGAGATGGGCGTTGAGCCCTCGAGTGAGAAGGTCGATGTCGAAGATGAAGAAGATACTTCCGAGTATCCTAAAGTGGATAAAGTCCTCAATGTGATCTTCGCTGATGTTGAGAGCAAGAGGCAGTTGAAGGTTATCAATCGGGAGGTTAACATGGCAGTTCCGACTGCTCCCAAGTACCTCAATTGGACGAAGATGCCTATAACCTTCGACCAGTCCGATCATCCGCTCCACATTGCCACCCCTGGGAGGCAGGCGTTGGTCGTTGACCCATCAGTGGGCGGTGTCCGACTGCGCAAGGTCCTAATGGACGGAGGCAGCGGGCTTAACATCATATACGCCGACACGCTCAATGCTATGGGCATCCCGATGTCCCGATTGAGCAAGAGCAACATGAATTTCCATGGGATCGTCCCTGGAAAGAAGGCCGAATCACTCGGTCAGATCGCGCTGGACGTAGTATTCGGCGGCGAGAAGAATTTCCGAAAGGAAAAACTAACCTTTGAGGTGGTCGACTTTCGCAGTGCTTACCACGCCATCCTGGGTAGGCCCGCCTACGCACGTTTCATGGCCAGACCATGTTATGTGTATCTCAAGCTCAAAATGCCAGGACCTAAGGGCGTGATTACAGTTACTGGTGATCGGAAGGTCGCCGAAGAGTGCCTTCAGCAGGGCACGAAGATAGCCAATGAACAAGTGCTAGCAGTCAAACTTGAAGGGTACAAGAAGGAGGTAGATACGGCTAATTTGCTCACGTCAAAGCGGCCAGCATCAGAATCAGCTTGTCAATCATCTAGCGAGACTAAGCAAGTTCATGTCCATCCGAGTGACCCAAGTGCCTCCCTGACGAACATCTCCACTTCACTCGGAGACAAATAGGAAGCCGAGCTCATCCAGTTCCTCCGTGAGAACTGGGACATCTTCGCATGGAAGCCATCTGACATGCCTGGTGTTCCCAGGGAACTGGCTGAGCACCGACTCCGAACCGATCCAAAGGCCAAGCCAGTTAAGGAGTACCTGCGCCGATCTTCCGTCGAGAAGCGCAAGGCCATTGGTCAAGAAATAGCTCGGCTTCTCGCCGCAGAGTTCATTCGCAATATTTTCCACTCCGAGTGGCTCGCGAATGTGGTCTTGGTACCGAAGAAGGATAAGTCACTCTGTATGTGCATCGACTTCAAACATCTCAATCGGGCCTGCCCGAAAGATCATTTTCCTCTACCTCGAATAGATCAGATAGTAGACTCTACAGCCGGATGAGAACGTTTGTCGTTCCTGGATGCGTACTCTGGGTACCACCAGATCCGAATGTACGGTCCCGATGAAATAAAAACAGCCTTTATCACCCCATTCAGGTGTTTTTGCTATGTCACGATGCCGTTCGGCTTGAAGAATGCTGGAGCCACTTTTCAGCGCATGATCCAGAAGTGTTTGCAGAAGCAAATCAGTCAGAACGTGGAGGCCAATATGGACGATATCGTGGTCAAGTCTAGAAAATGTTCCGACCTCCTGACTGACCTTGTCGAAACCTTCGCAAACCTACGTCGCTTCGGAATCAAGCTGAATCCAGCTAAGTGCACATTCAAAGTGCCTGCCGGAAAGTTACTCGGTTTTCTCGTTTCCGAACGAGGGATCATCGCTAACCCAGACAAAATCGGCACTGTAGTCCGAATGAAGCAGCCAGAGCGTTTACATGATGTGCAAAGGTTGACAGGATGCCTTGCGGCCCTGAGCCGATTCATTTCAAGACTCGGAGAGAAGGCACTTCCTCTCTACCGATTGATGAAGAAATCCGATAAATTCGAGTGGACCAATGAAGCGCAAGCCGCATTCGTAGAGCTCAAGGCATTGCTTTCCACCCAGCCGGTGTTAGCTGCTCTGGGCAGCCAGGAACCTCTACTCCTGTACATCACGGCGACCAGCCAGGTGGTGAGCACAGTCCTAGCGGTAGAGCGCGAAGAACCAGGAAAAGCATTCAAAGTTCAAAGACCTATATATTACATCTCAAAGGTGCTAACTCCTTCCAAGCAAAGATACCCGCACTACCAAAAGCTGGTTTATGGTATTTACCTGACTACCAAAAAGGTAGTCCATTACTTCCAAGATCACTCGGTCACGGTCGTCAGCAGCGCTCCCCTGTCAGAGATCTTGCATAACAGGGACGCTGCTGGCCGAGTGGCAAAGTGGGCAATCGAGCTCCTTCCACTAGAAATCAAATTCGAAGCTAAGAAAGCAATCAAGTCCCAAGCATTGGTTGATTTTATGACCGAGTGGCTCGAGCAGGAGCAACCAATTCTGAGTGTTCCCAAACACTGGACCATGTTCTTCGATGGATCCAAGATGCTCAATGGCTCAGGGGCTGGCGTGGTTCTTGTCTCTCCCAAAGGACATCGACTGAACTATGTCCTCCAAATCCACTTTAACTCATCAAACAATGAGGCCGAATATGAAGCCCTCCTGTACGGACTCCGCATGGCCATCTCACTCGGCATTCGTCGGCTGATGGTCTATGGTGACTCGGACCTCATTGTCAATCAAGTGATGAAGGAGTGGGACATTCGGAGTCCAGCAATGACCAGATACTGCAACGCGGTCAGGAAGCTGGAGAAGAATTTTGAAGGCCTAGAACTGCATCACATTCCTCGTGCAAAGAATCAAGCAGCAGTCGATCTGGCAAAGATCGGATCCACTCGGCGAACAGTCCCGATAGACATATTCCTTGAACATCTGCGTGCTCCGACAATCGCAGAAGATCCTTTCATAGAGGAGCCCCCGCAAGCAATCGGTCCATCTGATCCGACTGAGGTTGAAGTTCCAGCCATAGTGGATCCGGTCCACGAAATGCTGGTAATCACTCCCGAGTGGACTCAACCTTACTTGGCATATTTACTAAGACAAGAACTCCCTGAAGACGAAGAAGAAGCCCGTCGGATCGTCCGTCGATCCAAGTCATTTGAAGTTATGGGAGACCAGTTGTACAAGAAAAGCACCACCGGAGTTATCCAGAAATGCATTTCCTTAGAGGAAGGGCTGCAAATCTTACGTGAAGTCCACTCGAGAACTTGCGGCCACCATGCGTCCTCTCGGACTTTGGTCGCTAAAGCTTTCCGAGCGGGTTTTTATTAGCCCCGAGCCAATCAAGCAGCAAGGGACCTGGTGGACCTGTGTGTTGGATGTCAGTTCTATAAGAATAAGTCCCACAAACCAGCGTCCGCTCTCAAGACGATCCCAATCACCTGGCCATTCGCTGTATGGGACCTCGACATGGTCGGTCCCCTACGGACTGGTTCGAGTGGGTTCACACACTTGATCGTAGCAGTTGACAAGTTCACCAAGTGGGTTGAAGCAAAGCCCATCAAGAGCTTGGATGCAGGCACGGCCGTTAGTTTCATTCGGCAAATCATCTTCAGGTTCGGCGTGCCTCATGATATCATCACGGATAATGGGAAGAACTTCGACTCGGACGAGTTCCGTGAATTCTGTTTCTCTCAAGGCACTCGGGTTAATTATGCCTCAGTGGCTCACCCGCAGTCGAATGGCCAGGCAGAGCGCGCAAATAGAATGATTCTGCAAGGTCTGAAGCCCCGATTGATGAGAGACCTGAAGTATGCTGCCGGAGCTTGGGTTGAAGAATTGCCTTCTGTCTTATGGGGCATTCAGATAACCCCAAACCGCTCTACGAAGCGCATGCCTTACTTCATGGTGTATGGATCAGAAGCTGTGTTGCCGAGTGATCTTCAGCACAATTCCCCCCGAGTGGAACTACATGATGAAGCTGAAGCCGAAGCCGCTCGGCAAGACGGCCTCGATCTTCTAGAGGAAGAGAGAGAGCTGGCCCTCATCAGATCGACGCTCTATCAGCAAGATCTGAGGCGTTACCATGACAGACACGTCTAGGGCCGAGCCTTTCAGGAAGGAGACCTGGTTCTCCGATTGGATCAGCAGAGACCTCACAAGCTAGCGTCTCCGTGGCAGGGGCCGTATGCAATCTCTAAGGTCTTGCATAATGGAGCCTACCGGCTTTACAATATCAAAGATGGAGTAGAAGAGCCTCGAACTTGGAACGCGGATCTACTCCGCAAGTTCTACACTTAGAACACAACTATTCTAGTTTATCATTCCAGTAATGAATCCGAATGATCTCGACGAATAAAGTTTTATTTCATTATGTCTTGTTGAAATCTGACTGCCACCCCCTGTGGGTTTAAAACACAAAAGACTTAGCTGCAAACCTTATTTTGCCTAAATATAAACTACTCTGAGTGAGGATCTCGCCAACACTCGGGGGCTTAGCTGCGACTCCGCGTCGCCTAAGTTAGAAAACCTTTCGAGTGGGACATCCTCCGCACTCGGTTGTCAAGATGAACAGGACCATCATTGTTCGTCTAAAGACAGTCTACTCTGAGTGGGTGTCTCACCCACACTCGGGGGCTTAGCTGCGACTCCATGTCGCCTAAGTTAGAAAACCTTTCGAGTGGGACATCCTCCACACTCGATTGTCAAGATGAACAGGACCATAATTGTTCGTCTAAAGACAGTCTCCTCCGAGTGAGGGGCTCGCCAACACTCGGGGGCTTAGCTGCGACTCCGCGTCGCCCAAGTTAGAAAACCTTTTGAGTGGGACATCCTCCGCACTCGGTTGTCAAGATGAACAGGACCACCATTGTTCGTCTAAAGATAGTCTACTCCGAGTGAGGGGCTCGCCCACACTTGGGGGCTTGGCTGCGACTCCGCGTCGCCTAAGTTAGAAAACCTTTCGAGTGGGACATCCTCCACACTCGGTTGTCAAGATGAACAAGACCATCATTGTTCGTCTAAAGACAGTCTACTCCGAGTGGGGGTCTCGCCCACACTCCGGGGCTTAGCTGCGACTCCGCGTCGCCTAAGTTAGAAAACCTTTCGAGTGGGACATCCTCCACACTCGGTTGACAAGATGAACAGAACCATAATTGTTCATCTAAGAACAAATTACCCCGAGTGAGGGTATCGCCCACACTCGGGGGCTTAGCAGCGGCTCCCCGTCGCCTAAGTTAAAAAACCTTTCGAGTGGGACACCCTCCACACTCGGCTGTTAAGATGAACAGGACTATCATTGTTCATCTAAGGACAAACTACTCCGAGTAAGGGTCTCGCCCACGCCCGGGGACTTAGCTACGATACCTCATCGCCTAAGTTTAAAACATTCGGAAACCAAAGATCGAATAAAGCCAAGACAAATAAGAACTGCATCATTCGAATCAAAAGTACGGATAAAGGTTCAAACGATGAGAGCCTCAGGCTCACTTAAAGTTTTGCGGTTACATCAACCACTCGGCATTCCGAGGAAAATACTTAAATTTTTTTGACCTGACGATCACTCTGGCGGGGGCACTGCTTCCACGAAGGTGTCCAGGTCGATGCTGTCCGCTATCCGAGTGGCAGCCTCCATGAACATCTCCATGAAGTCATCGATCTTGGCGTGCTTCCTGTAAGCCACCTCGAGGGACTTCAACTTCTTATCATCCACCCCCTTGCAGTGGATGCGAACCAACGAGAGGGCGATGTCAGCACCAGCCCGGGCCGCGGATTTCTTCCAGTCTTTCACTCGGCTTGGCACTGCCTTCACTCGAGCTACATTAGTTTCTAGATCCTTCGAAGGCTCATCGTCGGAAAAGACGTCGTGATCAATCGCAGAAATGGCAGTGCTAAGCTCCCTGATATACAGGGCCACATGCTCAACACGCTCTTCCAAGCGGAGCACGCTCATGGCAGCACTGTCCTTGAGTAAACCCTGGGTGGGGTCCAGCTCCTTCTCAATTTTGTCCGCCTCCTCCGCCACATCGTCACAAAATGCTGGATTCGGACAAATGAAGAAAGAGGTCAGGGACATACAAATTTCATTCGGCTTAATCAAGTTCCATGAGTGTCACTCAGAAAGGTTACCTTTGAGCTTTTCATTGGCCTCGCCGTTGAATTCCTCAACATACTCCTCCAGCTCAGCTTTCTTGGCAGTAATGTGCTTGAGTTTGGTCTCCCATTCGGTTTGCAACCTCTTTAATTCCACGAGTTCTTCCTTGGATTTCTGAGCAGCGGTCCAAAGCATTCTTCTCCTCCTCCAGCTTTCCGACTGACCTCAGTTTCTCCTCGGCCTCCTTGGCTTTTCGACTGGCTTCCTTCTGAGCGACCGCCAGTTCGGTATCCTTCTTTTCAAGAGCAGTCTTCACAGTTTCTAAAGAAATAGAATTCTTCAGCCGTTGGACAAGTTCACGATTTTCTCTACGAAGATCTGACGAAGCATATTCAGTCGGATGGAGAAGGGGAAAGCTACTATTACAGTCGGGCAGGAAGAACATACCTTGAAGTGCCTTTTTCTCCTCCTCCAATCGGGTGTTCTTGGTCTTCTCGGCCTCAAGGTTAACGCGCAGGTCCAGCACCTCCTTCTCCAAAGTTTTGTAGTGGCTTCCGAGCTCACAAACAGACTGCAAACGAGATTTAAAGCAAAGGATATTGGTCAAAATTTTGACTCGGACTCTAAGACTCCCGCCGACTGCTTTAGTCGACGGTAGCCTCGGGGACTACACCCAGTGTGTGCGCTCAGCGCGCCCCCACTGGAAAATCAAAAACAAAGTATTCATTCAGATGGATTGAACAAAGTATTCATTCGGACGGACTGAACATAGTATTCATTCGGACTCAAAGACTCCCGTCGACTGCTTCAGTCGACGGCAGTCTCGGGGACTACACCCAGTGGGTGCACTCAGCGCGCCCCCACTGGAACTCAAACACACCCAGCCGGTGTACTCAAACTCGGATTCAAATCGTCACAAGACAGGAAATAGAAATTCCGACTAAGAGGGTACTTACAAGAGTACTTACTTGGACATTCTTCTTCAGAGCTTCACTCGCATCATACGCCGTCTTCAGTCGGTCACTCATTATCTCCAGCTGCATTAGCGCCTCTTTGCTCGCTCCCACTTGGTCCTCCGGGACATGGTGTAGCGCAAAAATGTTGGGCGTAGAGGGAATCAACGAGTGAGATGAAGTACCGGTACCGAGTGCTGCCCCGGCTCCCGAGCCGGCCTCTTGTGTGGGCACCAAAGTATCGGCAAGCGACGGCTCCTGCATCACGACGTCTGCGTTGGCCGGAGGGTTCATTGGGTCAACCTTGTCGTTTGCATCAAGGTCGGTCACTTCATGCGGAGCTGCAAGTGTTCAAGACACTCGAAGATGAATAAGCACTCGGAAATATCCAGGATTACCGAATGTGTCCAGAGTACCTTTCGAGGATGCAACATCAGCGTCGGCCCGCTCTTTCTCCAGGGTCTGAGGATCAGGTGACGCAGTCGAAGTATCAGCTCTGCAAAGGGAACACTCGGATCATTTTATCACTCGGACAAGTATATACAACAACTGTTAAGAATGGAAACACTTACGCCGAAGCCACCGGGATGGCCATCTTGATCTTCGGGATGAAGACCGCCTTCCGAGGTTTGGTTGTAGCAATTTTGGGCTGCTTCGCCGTCTTCTCAGGAGAGGAGACAAGCTCTCCTCGCCCATGCTTTGAAGCGTGGGTTGGAAGGGCAGATCCACTCGACTTGGCGGTTTTCGATCCTTTGGGCCCGCTACCGCGGACTCCCGGGTCATGGTGCCCTTTGGAACGAGATTCGGGCACTCGGTCTTCCGAGCGCGACGACTCCACTTCGTCGCCATCTTCTGAGCCCTCCTCATCATCTTCCCCATCGTCCTCGCCATCATCAGGCTCTTCATACTCGCCAGCTTCGGCCGAGTCATCTGGACGGTCGGTGTCGATGGCAACGTCGACCGGACCCCTATCCACGAGTGGCACCTGGCTGCTCATTTGTGTGAAGGCCTATCGAATGGAGAACAGGGTCAGTCGGATCAACTACAACAGATATGCAAATATCACTCGGTTGATAAACCTTCGGAATTTACCTCATTCGCCGGATTTTCTAATGAGTGTGGGGCCACCTGCCTGCTCCCCCTGGGATTATCGCACGGTCCTTCAGCTCCTCTGGGTGAAGTCAAGTGGGATCATCCGGTCCAGAGTATTCCCACATGGGATGACCTCTGGCTTGCAGCGGCTGGATCCTCCTCTGGAGGAAAACCTCTAACAGGTCGAGGCCGTTAACACCTTTATGCACCAGAGCCACCAACGCTATCACTAAGATGTCTACTTCGGTCTTGTCCTCTTTGGTCACGGTCAATCGGGGAACTGGCCGAATGCGCTCGGAAGAATATGGGGGAAGTCCCGACTGACCCTCGCCGACTGGGATGTCGTGGCAGTAGAACCAGTTCTCCTGCCACCCCTTTACCAAGTCAGGGAATGTCATCTTCGGGAAACAGCCCTTGCCCCGCAGTTGGATTCCGAGTCCCCCGCACAGCTGGGCCACATTGGTTTTGTCCTCCGACCGAGTGGGGTTTTTCACGGTCATCACTCGGCAGGTGAAGAGGTGTTTAAACAGACCCCAATGGGGATGACAACCCAAGAAGTTTTCACACAAAGAGATGAAAGCAGCTAAATAGACGACGGCATTTGGAGGAAGGTGATGAAGTTGAGCGCCAAAGAAACCCAGGAATCTTTGGAAGAATGGGTGGGGCGGCAGAGAAATACCTCGCTCGAGGTGAGTCACCAAGAGCACGCGCTCGTCTCCCTTCGGTGATGGTTCCTCCTCTCCCACTCCCGGCAGCCGCCAGCTCCCCTCGGACATGAATCCCTGACTCTCCAGCTCGAGCATCCGGGCCTTGGTCACCCGCGACGGCAACCACTCGTCATGCGTCCATCCGGCCGGCGCTGGAAGAGGAGGCACGCGAGTTCTTCTTCGCCCACTCGGCCTTCGTGGTCGCGGACGCCATGCGCATCTTCGCCGATGAGCTCGGGATGGCCTTCAATGAAGGAAAGGAGGAAGGTGCGCAGGTGAGCGTTGGAGAAGACGAGGGATTGGGGGAAAATGAGATCCGTTCTCACCTCAACAGTACTCCCCATTATTTATATCGAGGATCCGGCACGATCTCTGGCCGTCAATCCACAAACGGAGCGAGATCCGCGGATCTACTGTACAGGGCCTCGTGGACGCGTGGCGTAATTCCCGGCATGGTTATCGAGGCGTCGTGCCCTCCGTGTTCAAATGAGGCAGGCATCGCACCGCGAGAGCCCTGATGACACCCTCTTTCGAACCGAGTGAATGGTTCACACCAGCTAGCCACTCGGATTAAACAGCAAGATAGTTTTCATCGAAGACATTGATCCTGAATCCATCTTGGTTTGAGGCCGAGTGAGGAACGACATGATCGTCTCTCGAACTTTTTCGAAAAATCATCGATGCTTCCGAGTGTCGATCACTTGACTAATAAAACCTCGTGGATTCGGGGGCTACTGATGAGGATGTCTACCCTGGGTAGGGTCACAAACCTGACATCTGGGGCCCACCAATGGTCCCACATCGGCACCAAAGCTTAGAAATAGAAGTGCACTCGGTCAGAACTGAGGAGTCAGTCGGACGCACCTGAAGACGCACTCGGATGGCTACATCTACACTCGGTCAATAAGAACTCAACGGTCCAGGAGACGTAGCGTTGAGTAATATAAAGAGACGTCCTCTGGGATTGATCAGTCACACGTTACCAGTAACGCACTAGTTAAAGCGGCAGTTTATGTAACGTAGCTTTAACTAACATTCAATGCGGCGCTCGGCTGGTGGTGGCGCACTCTATATAAGCCACCACCGGACGCCGTAGCAAGGTTCCGACACTTGTATTCTCTTACACCCCCATAAGCAAAGCAAACCAGCCTCTAGGCTCGAGACGTAGGGCTCTTTCCACTTCCGAGTGGGGCCTAAACTCGTACACATCCGTGTGATACACGTGAGCCGTAGCTAGACTTCGCCCCTCCATTCGTACCCCTAGTATTATTGTCAGGGACATTCCCACGACACCCCATTCATTTTATTATATTAGCATGGCATGGCTCCGTCTTCACCACATAAATACAAATGTCAAGCACCATGGTGTTAAGCCAAGCAATTGGATCATACTTTTTCACGCGCTTCAGCATTTTATACCTCACTCAATACATGAGCGTGAACCATGGATGACGTGGCTTGAGACTGCGTCGGTATTTCCCCAAAGAGGATGGGATGATGCAGCACAATGACGGTAAGTATTTCCCTCAGTTATGAAACCAAGGTTGTCGAACTAGTAGGAGGATCACCACCACCCAATAAGCAGCACCTGCACACAAACAACAAATACTTGCAACACGACGCGAAAGAGAGGTTGTCAATCTCCCTACGGTAATAAGATATATTAGGTAGTGATAGATAGGAGAGATAGATCTCTCAAGAACACAAATAAAAAGAGTAAATATGCAGCAATATATTTTTGGGTTTTTGGTTTTGTAGATCTGAAAACAAAGAGTGCAAAAATGTCACAGCCCCGGAACTTTTAGTGTTAATAAAGTTTTTTGGTATGCTTAATTGCATCAACAGCATCATGTCATCATGTTTATTTTTCTGAAAGTTGAATTGAGGGAAGTGAAAGCCTCAAAACTTTAAATAAAAGAAGGGCAAAGAACCCTTGAAATTTATTTTAGTGAATCCAAGATGCTTTAAAAATGCTTCTGAGAATTTTGGCAAGATCAATATTTCAAACCAAAATTTAGGAACATTTTTAAGGAATATTTTGGCCCTGGAATTTAAGTCAATACTATATTGAATTTGAATTTATATTCATAATATGTATTGAATATAATTTTCAAATACCCTGAAACATTTTATGTGCATTTGAAATAATCATTTGAGCCACATAAAAATATTCAGTGGTTTTTTTGCACTGGTTTGAATTTGGTTTTGAATTTAAACAGTGGCAAAGTTTAAAAAGAAAACAAAAGAAAATATAAAAGAAACCTACCTAACTTACCAGTTCAGCCGGCCCATCAGAAGAGGCCCAGCCCAACAGGCGCCTTCTCCTACCTTCTGCCAGTAGGAGCAGCTGCGTCCTCGCACGCGCGCGCCCGAGGAGGCCAGTTCCTCCCTGCCTGCTTCCTCTCCTCCCCGTGCCTATCCTCCTCGCCCACGAGACGTGCACGACCCCCCTGCACCTTCCCCAGTGCTCATCCCCTTCCCTGGATCTCTCTCTCGCCCGCCTTGTTCCATGGCCGACGCGGCCATGAGCGCGCCGTCGCCGTTCGCCGCGGCCTCTGCCATTGCCTCGCCTCCGTGGAGTGTCCAGAAGCCCCGCCGCACTGCGTTACCTCCCCATGCCAAAGAAATAGATCCTGGACGGCCTCCATCTTCGCCATCGTCGCCGTCTTCATCGCCGGGCACCGAAGGCCGCCGTCTTTGATTCGTCGCCCACCGGACGACCCCGAGCCCGCTGAGCCCTCCATTAGCATCCCCGTGAGCTCCTGCCCATTCCCCCTCGTTCTCCCCGCTCTCCCGTGCCCTCTAGCCTCCATGGCCGCACGAGCCGAAGCTCGGCTCCACCGTCGCCACAGCACCGCGTGCTCCCCGTGCTTCGCTTTTTGCCTCCGTGCAACTGGCGCTCTCCAGAGCGCTCCCGAGCTCGACCGCGCTGCTCTGCTGGTCCGTTCTCATGCCCAGTGCCGCGCCCGCAAACCACCGAGCAACACCGCCGTATGTGCTCGCCGCCGTCGCGCTACACGCCATCCCCGGCCTTCCCGCGACCACCGTTGGAACCGCCTGCCCACGGGCATTCGAACGAACCAAGCCGCGCCTCCATGCATCGCCGAAATCGGCCGGACGGGCATCGTCGCCGCATCCTGTTAGCGCCGGCGACTAATCGCCGGTGGCAATGACATGGCACTCGATTAGCCTAGCTAATCAAGCACTGAGCCAATGACAAATGGGCCCCACGCCCTAATTAACCAGCTAAATAAGTTTAGTTTTAAATAAAACCGGTTTTACTCCCTGTGTCAATGACATGTGGGACCCAGGGTCAGTTTTGACCTGGGAACGGTCAGTTGACCGGCTGACGTCACCCTGACATAATGCTGACACAATATAGGTTTTCTGGAATTAAAATAAATACTAAATGATTTGTTATATTTCAGAAAATGTTGAAAATTTCTAAAAATCATAGAAATTCAACCGTAACTCGGATGAAAATAATTTATATATGAAAAATGATCAGAAAAATCCAATGAATCTGTTTATGCCATGTTCATGCATGCTTTAGCAAGTTAACATCACCAACTAGGACATTTCATGATTATGAAAAATTTGATAAATAGTTCTGAAAAATGATCAGAAAAATCCAATGAAGAAGTATACCCCTGCAGGGTGAATCAGTCTGTTCGAATAGTCGCGTCCTCGGATATGGACTACTTGGAAAACTTATGTGGTTCATAGGCAAGTGAAATGGGTACTCTAAAATGTGCAAGATTAGTGTGAGTGCTATGGATGGCCTTCTCGTAGGGAGACAAGAGTGAATCCATAGTGGTGTATTGATTTGGTGAATATGTGGACTCGTGTGCGCTATCCCAGCTCAAAGATACTACTTGTAGTCATAGTACAGGTTAGCCAAGAGTCAAAGCTGGCTTGCTGCAATAAACTCCACCACCCCCCTTTGTTGATAATGATGCATATGTAGATAGTTCTGATGTAAGTCTTGCTGAGTACCTTTGTACTCACGGTTGCTTAATTTATGTTTTGCAGAGGAGACGTCAGTCTCATTAGTGATTCTTACGACGTGAAGTTCGATGTTGGCCGGATTAGCTTGGGAATCCCAGACAGAGGTCTGGCTCCTTTGGTAGGGTCGTTGTAGCTTTTTCAGGCTCTTCTAGCCGCTTTTATTAGATGTCTGTACCCAGACATGTATCTTCCACTTGTTGATTGTATGCTCTGAATGATGGGTCATGTGACCCTCTGCTTGTAACATCATATTATGTAAGGCTCTTCCGAGCCTTCTAAATAAATGTTGTGTTGTTGTATGGTTATGTTGTGATGCCATAGTTGTATCTAAGCATATCGGACATGTCGTGCGTACGTGTGACGTGTAACGGTATGTATGGGATTCGACACCTAGTTGTGTGCCTCCAGTAGTACTCTTTACGGGAAAATGCCTCTTTGTGCTTCCACTGAGCCTTGGTAGCTTGCTACTACTCCGGACACATTGATTGACCGGCGTGTATCCTTCTTTGCTATTGTGTCTGTTCCTTCGAGGAAATGTCTCGCAGTGTAATGGAGTCCATGTAGCCTGCTATGACTCGTCTACGCGCTGTTGATGACATTTATGTCCCACGGCGTAATGGAGTCCATGTAGCTTGCTATGACTCGTCTACACACGCTGATGACCGACACCTGCATTGTTGGGTTACGTATGCCTGTCCCTGTACGGATGTGCCACTTGGGTTCTACGACTAGTCATGTCGACCCGGGTTCTTTGACATTTGAATGCTAGCGACATATTCACATACGTGAGCCAAAAGACGCAAACGGTCCTGGCCAAGGTAAGGTGGCAACCGTGGGGATAACCGTGCGTGAGACCGCAATGTGATGTGATGTGTTACATGCTAGATTCTTATGGCTTAGGATCGGGGTCCCGACAGCGTTGGTATCAGAGCTTGACTGCCTGTAGGATTACCAAGCCAAACTGGTCGATGTTGAGTCTAGAACTGCTCTAGTTATATAAGGGAATTGATTGTGGAAGGGAACGTAAGATTCTTTTTACTCCTTTCCTCGTGTCATTCTAATTCTGAGTCACCCTCTCCTTTTCTACGGGGTTATGAAACTAGGCTTTCCCATCTATCTATCAGGATGACGAGTTACTATGCTGGAGACTTATAGGAAAGTTGTTGTCTTCCTGGATCGATGTCTCTGTAGGAATTCAGTTGTTCTGTTGTCAGTTTCATGCAGGTTGCCTCATATTTCATGCCCGTACAGCCGTTATGCTGTCTGAGTTATCCAAGGTTTATAAATAATCTGATGTAGTTGCAAACTCTTCCATCTTGAACCGATGTCTTTTGGGCCAGACAAAGCACACTAATTCTTGTGTTAAGGTACTCTGTTACCTCGACGTGTTTGTTAAAGTGATAGGAAACCATGTTATCTCGGAGAACCACCCAATGGTCTAGTTGTGTTTTGTGTTCCTAGTGTGATAATTCTGGCCATCGTTATCAAAAGCATCCTGTGATGTTATTAGTGAGTAGGTATTCTATCGCTGGGTTCTTGAACCCATGATTCATTCCTCCCACTCTTGTTGACAGTATTTGCTCGTTCCTTTAGGATGATTAGTGACTTTGATCTAGTCCTCGAGGTTTGTGGTTTATCGTTCTTCCAATACCATGAACCAACTGCGGCAGAAGTTCCTTGTGAACTGAAGATCACAACAAGAGTGCTCTTCATGAGTTCTCCATTCCATAAGTTGTGACACTGCCAATCCTACCCTTCTGCATGGTTTATCCGGAAGAATTATGTTGAACTCGTTCGACATGCTAACCATGCATCTACAACTCAGAAAAATTATGTGCTTTTGAGTTGCCCCTTTTCAGTTGTATTCTGACCCTCGTCTATCAGTGGATAGTCAAGAGTAGCTGTGCAATCGTTTTAATCGATGCCTTTTATTCTTGTGGTCTGTCAAGTCATTCTATTTCAGACTGACTAGGAGAAACAAACTCCGGTACCTTATCCATTTCTTGGATTGGGTCAAAGCAGTTGTATTCCGCAGATCAAAATGCCAATCCAGCTTTTGCTCTGTTCTACCTTCAAGTATTACCCTCTTCATGTCAAGAATGTCATGAGTATTGCACGGCCTCTTATGCATTCTTGATACCGTGGTACTTCTCGCCATCATTATTCATTCCTCGGTATCCATGTTGGTTGTAACTGGAATGCCGACAAATGAACTGTGGTGTGTGAAATCAATACCTCTAGCAATCCTATTGCTTGGAAGTTAATGGACAATAATTTCACTCTTAGTGTGATGGTCATTGAATTGTCATCCTAAGATTGACCGTGCTACCTAGTCCATCTTTCATGGTGCACTCCTCGATCAATGAGTTAGGTTTGTGCCAAGCTCTTTTGATCATATCATCTTGCCCTGAAAAGCAAGATTGCTCTCGAGCTCAATAACATATCGGTGGATCGTGATTTTCCAAATATCTTCTCGGAAGTATTACCAGGTTTTCCCCTGACCGTCATGTTGAGTTCGTGATCAAACTGGTTTTCCTATAAACCATCCTTTCTCCAGGAATCTGTGTTGGATACCCTTGAACTAGTTGGTTAAGCTAAACAACAACTTGGAGAGTTGGAAGACAAAAGCTTTGCCTAAATTAGCTCGTTCCAAGGGGATATCCTATGTGGTGTGTGTGTGTTTAAGAAAGATGATGTTCTCATCAATTGATCCTTGTGATCAATTGTTGCAACCATTGTCTTGTCCAATCTTTGATTTGAATATGGGCTATCGTCAAATCAAACTCGGAACCAAAGATCTTCGTAATGTTGTCTTACTCGGGGAGGTTTCCCCGAGCATATACCATTATGTCTTCTGGTCTGACCAATACTCTCACTTTGCTCACATAGTTGTGGAATTCCATATAGAGGGATATCTTGATGAAATGTTGTTGAGCCCATCGGCAACATTTTCATTTGTTCCACGATTCATGCTGGACATTAAACTAGTGTTGGAAACTTTGTAGGCCATATCTTTGTGCTTCGTTCATGAAGTATGTGGTTGGTGAAAAGAAGTGACTTCCTCTAAGTTCACGTGCATTTGACGCAAGTTACCGTCGTGAATTTAAGAAAGTATGTCTTGCTTCCTTTGGGATCATCCCAAGTCAGTCATGCATGTGCGAAGTATGCTATGGTTTGATAGGTTGGCCGCCTCCACTCCATATGTAACTCCTAGCACACCAAGCCATTGATTGATTTGTTCAAGGAAAAGAAGTCCATTAAGTGCTAATACTAGTTCATGCACCGGGCTTCGTTACCTCAAATGATGGTTCCAAACAAGAATTCGGAAGTGTTTTGTTGTAGGATTTCTCTGTGGTCACGTTTGCCTTCGGCAGTGAGTCCACATGAGTCTTGCAATCCAGCTCATGTTTTGGAGTTGGCTTCCGCAGTTCATTTCCTGAGGATCTCGCAACATCATCTCGTCGATTTGTGTTGCAAACTCTCTTTTCGGACATGCTGAGTCTGAAGTATCCTGACACCAATCATATCTAAATCTCAGGCAGATATAATGATTGGAACGTTACCCAAGAGTTATAATATTGGTCTACCTAAGACCCGGCAAAGTGATGTTGTGGCTAACGCACTTAGCCGGAAGACCTACTATTATAATATCTTGTATCAGTAACACTAGCCACCTCGCCATGAGAATTTCATATGACTTGTTCTAGAAGTTGATCCCCATGGACCCTTGGAACCCCGAAGTCCGACCTTTACTTGATTTTCTAGTTACCAAAAGCTACCTATAGCTGGGTTACGCTAACACGTCAAGGAGAACATTAGAAGCGGAGTGCTAAATGTCTCTCGGTCGATCATCCAGATTTCATTCCTTGGCATAGCTAAGATGAAAAATTGAGAAAGTGTTGTCTTCCTTTGAATCTGTATCCTCCATCACTATTCATCATGGTAGTATGATGAGTCACCAAGATCTTGGCATAGATGTTGGTAAAATCCCGATGAATATGGAGATGCTCAAGTTCTTGAGAGCACGCTCAGACACTGGGTTATATTCTCGGCATCATTTGGAATGTGTCTTCCCTTGCCGAGTGGTTCTATAACTCTAGTTTCCTTTCCGATCTGAGTATGCCATTTCTTTCGGACTCCTTCAAACAATCATTGTGAATTGCCTTAGGCTGTTATGAAGAGTTTCAATGATCTCTGGATCAAAAGTAATTCTTTTAGCCACTTAAGGAAATAACTCTATGAGTCACCTCCCTAAGGTGCCCCGTTATGGTAAGAAGGGCAATTAAATCCTCGCTACTTTTAAACCTTGTCACCTTCTGCTCTAGCGTGGAATTGTTGCCTACCAAATTGAACATCCGTCATCTGCCCCATGCCATTGTTCTCTAATTGTGTTTTGTGTCTCAGCTCAAGAGACGTTCTCACGTCTCATTCTATGAGTTGATCATGAGTTGCTCGATCTTCGAGAAGATCGAATCTTGTAGAGCTTTCCTATTCCTATTGCCGTCCTGTTGGATGAAGATCTCGAAGGCAAAGATGTCAAGATCAACATGATGCAATGAACCAACATCTTCGAGAAGGGCAATTAGATCATGAAGATAGTGATAGCTAGTGTTCCCTTTGCTCTCTTACCCTACGACTGAATCTCGGGGCGAGATTCTTGTTTAGTGGGGGTGATATGTCACAGCCCCAGAACTTTTAGTGTTAATATTTTTTTTGGTATGCTTAATTGCATCAACATAATCATGTCATCATGTTTATTTTTCTGAATGTTGAATTGAGGGAAGTGAAAGCCTCAAAACTTTAAATAAAAGAAGGGCAAAGAACCCTTGAAATTTATTTTAGTGAATCCAAGATGCTTTAAAAATGCTTCTGAGAATTTTGGCAAGATCAATATTTCAAACCAAAATTTAGGAACATTTTTAAGGAACATTTTGGCCCTGGAATTTAAGTCAATACTATATTGAATTTGAATTTATATTCATAATATGTATTGAATATAATTTTCAAATACCCTGAAACATTTTATGTGCATTTGAAATAATCATTTGAGCCACATAAAAATATTCAGTGGGTTTTTTGCACTGGTTTGAATTTGGTTTTGAATTTAAATAGTGGCAAAGTTTAAAAAGAAAACAGAAGAAAATATAAAAGAAACCTACCTAACTTACTTGTTCAGTCAGCCCATCAGAAGAGGCCCAGCCCAACAGGCGCCTTCTCCTACCTTCTGCCAGTAGGAGCAGCTACGTGCTCGCACGCGCGCTCCCGAGAAGGCCAGCTCCTCCCTGCCTGCTTCCTCTCCTCCCCGTGCCTATCCTCCTCGCCCACGAGACGTGCACGACCCCCCTGCACCTTCCCCAGTGCTCATCCCCTTCCCTGGATCTCTCTCTCTCTCAACTGCCTCGTTCCATGGCCGACGCGGCCATGAGCGTGCCGTCGCCGTTCGCCACGACCTCTGCCATTGCCTCGCCTCCGTGGAGTGTCCAGAAGCCCCGCCGCACTGCGTTACCTCCCCATGCCAAAGAAATAGAGCCTGGACAACCTCCATCTTCGCCATCGTCGCCGTCTTCATCGCCGTGCACCGAAGGCCGCCGTCTTCGATTCGTCGCCCACCAGACATCCCCGAGCCCGCTGAGCCCTCCATTAGCATCCCCGTGAGCTCCTGCCCATTCCCCCTCGCTCTCCCCGCTCTCCCGTGCCCTCTAGCCTCCATGGCCACACGATATGAAGCTCGGCTCTGCCGTCGCCGCAGCACCGTGTGCTCCCCGTGCTTCGCTTGTTGCCTCCGTGCAACCGGCGCTCTCCAGAGCGCTCCCGAGCTCGACCGGGCTGCTATGCCGGTCCGTTCTCATGCCCAGCGTCGCGCCCGCAAACCACCGAGCTCCGCCGCTGTATGTGCTCACCGCCGTCACGCTACACGCCATCCCCGGCCTTCTCGCGACCACCGTTGGAACCGCCTGTCCACGGGCGTTCGAACGAACCCAGCCGCGCCTCCATCCGTCGCCGAAATCGGCCAGACGGGCATCGTCGCTGCATCCTGTTAGTGCCGGCGACTAATCACCGGTGGCGATGATGTGGCGCTCGATTAGCCTAGCTAATCAAGCACTGAGCCAATGACAAATGGGCCCCATGCCCTAATTAACCAGCTAAATAAGTTTAGTTTTAACTAAACCCGGTTTTACTCCCTGTGTCAATGACATGTGGGACCCAGGGTCAGTATTGACCTGGGAACGGTCAGTTGACCGGCTGACGTCACCTTGACGTAATGCTGACGCAATATAGGTTTTCTGGAATTAAAATAAATACTATATGGTTTGTTATATTTCAGAAAATGTTGAAAACTTCTAAAAATCATAGAAATTCAACCGTAACTCGGATGAAAATAATTTATATATGAAAAAAGATCAGAAAAATCCAATGAATCTGTTTATGCCATGTTCATGCATGTTTGAGCAAGTTAACATCACCAACTAGGACATTTCATGATTATGACAAATTTGATAAATAGTTTGGAGTTGGAATTTGATGCCTATTTGAATTCCACTTCAATTAATATGTTTATCTATTGAACTAGGTCAATCCAATGCTTTAAGATGCCATATCATACATCATGTTTGTTGCATTGCATTGAATGTGTTCCTTCTTGTTTGCCAGTGGTTGTTCTCCCTTAGTAAACGTTGTTCCGACGTTGAGATCGTTGTCATCGATGAGGACTCATTGTTATCTTCAGAAGTGTCAGGCAAGCAACCTCCCCTTGAGCATACTGATATGAACCCACTCTCTCACTCCAGCTCTCTTTTACTGCATTAGGACAATAACGATTCAACTGTTACAAGTTCTCGGTAGTTGAACCCATTCCTTTGCATGACCTGTCTTTGTCACAGTAAATAGTTGAAACCACTTAGCATGAGTAGCAACTGCTTGAGCCTTGTTTTGCTTACTGATCCATGCTTGCTTACTGTGCCTGCTATGCTTAGAGTCGTGTCGGGTGTGATCCATCTGGGCGATGAATCGGAATGGTGATGTTCATGTCCTACTGTGTGAGAGTTAAGTGTGTGAATCCGATTTGGTAAAGGTAGCGACGAGAGGCCATGTAGGAGTACATGGCGGGTTGTCTCATCGGGACCGTCCTTAAGAACTGAGTTCTGTATTTGTTATCCATGACAAGATACTACCATGCATTGGGCCCGAAACCAATGGACCCTCTCGGCTTATTAATCGCATTGATCTCTGTCCAGGAGTTGCAACTAGTTTTTGGTGTTTGTAGGATGTGCTGGCAGTCGTGCATAGCGCTGACCGGAGGGGTAGGCTATGGCGCGGTAGATGCACCCATGGCCGGGTGTACCAAGCGTAGTACCATCCGTCGAGGTGGGCTTGGGAACCCTGCACACATCGTTTGGGGGCTTAATGGAAACTTTGGCTGGACTTCCTTGCGGGTTCAATCTCAAATATGCGATAAACCTGTACTAGAGTCTTGTGTGGTTAATGGTCGTGGCCGACTCCCTCGCTGGGCTTCCGCTTTAAGGTTCTCGAGGTGCCTTTTTATGTGCACATGGTGGTAAGTGGCGGGAGCGTGTGTGAAGAAGTATACCCCTGTAGGGTGAATTAGTATGTTCGAATAGCCGCGTCCTCGGATATGGACTACTTGGAAAACTTATATGGTTGATAGACAAGTGAAATGGATACTCTAAAATGCGCAAGATAAGTGTGAGTGCTATGGATGGCCTTCTCGTAGGGAGACGGGAGTGAATCCATAGTGGTGTATTGATTTGGTGAATATGTGGACTCGCGTGCGCTATCCCACCTCAAAGATACTACTTGTAGTCGTAGTACAGGTTAGCCAAGAGTCAAAGCTGGCTTGCTGCAATAAACTCCACCACCCCCCTTTGTTGATAATGATGCATATGTAGATAGTTCTGATGTATGTCTTGCTGAGTACCTTTGTACTCATGGTTGCTTAATTTATGTTTTGCAGAGGAGACGTTAGTCTCATTAGTGATTCTTACGACGTGAAGTTCGATGTTGACCGGATTAGCTTGGGAATCCCAGACAGAGGTTTGGCTCCTTTGGTAGGGTCGTTGTAGCTTTTTCAGGCTCTTCTAGCCGCTTTTATTAGATGTCTATACCCAGACATGTATCTTCCGCTTGTTGATTGTATGCTCTGAATGATGGGTCATGTGACCCTCTGCTTGTAACATCATATTATGTAAGGCTCTTCCGAGCCTTCTAAATAAATGTTGTGTTGTTGTATGGTTATGTTGTGATGCCATAGTTGTATCTATGCATATCGGACATGTCGTGCGTACGTGTGACGTGTAACGGTATGTATGGGATTCGACACCTAGTTGTGTGCCTCTAGTAGTACTCTTTATGGGGAAATGCCTCTTTGTGCTTCCACTGAGCCTTGGTAACTTGCTACTGCTCAGGACACATTGATTGACCGGTGTGTATCCTTCTTTGCTGCTATGTTTGTCCCTTCGGGGAAATGTCTCGCAGTGTAATGGAGTCCATGTAGCCTTCTATGACTCGTCTACGCACAGTGAATGGCATTTATGTCCCACGGCGTAATGGAGTCCATGTAGCTTGCGATGACTCGTCTACACACGCTGATGACCGACACCTGCACCATTGGGTTACGTATGCCTGTCCATGTACGGATGTGCCACTTGGGTTATACGACTAGTCATGTCGACCCGGGTTTTTTGACATTTCAATGCTAGCGACATATTCACATACGTGAGCCAAAAGACGCAAACGGTCCCGGCCAAGGTAAGGTGGCAGCCGTGGGGATAACCGTGCATGAGACCGCAATGTGATGTGATGTGTTACATGCTAGATTCTTATGGCTGAGGATCGGGGTCCCGACAAAAAACGTTGATCGGAAAGCAATATGATGGAAAAGTAGACCCGGGGGCCGTAGGGTTCACTAGCGGCTTCTCTCATGAGTATAGCGCACGGTGGGTGAACAAATTACTGTTGGGCAATTGATAGAAAATCGAATAGTCATGACGATATCCAAGGCGATGATCATTATATAGGCATCACGTCCAAGATAGATAGACCGACTCCTGCCTGCATCTACCTCTATTACTCCACACATCGACCGCTATCCAGCATGCATCTAGTGTATTAAGTTCATGGAAAACGGAGTAATGCAATAAGAACGATGACATGATGTAGACAAGATCTATTCATGTAGGAATAGACCCCATCTTGTTATCCTTAATAGCAACGATACATGCGTGTCTTGCTGCCCCTTCTGTCACTGGGAAAGAACACCACAAGATCGAACCCATCACAAAGCACCTCTTCCCATGGCAAGAAAAATCGATCTAGTCGGCCTAACTAAACCAAAGATTCGGAGAAGAAATATGAGGCTATAAGTAATCATGCATATAAGAGATCAAACAAGACTCAAATAATATTCATGGATAGAAACTGATGATGAACTCAAAATTCATCGGATCCCGACAAACACACCGCAAAGTTTACATCAAATAGATCTCCAAGAGACCATTGTATTGATAATCCTAAGAGAGAGAGAAGAAGCCATCTAGCTACTGCATACGGACCCGTAGGTCTATGGTGGACTGCTCACGCATCATCGGAGAGGCACCTATGAGGAAGATGAACCCCTCTGTGATGGTGTTTAGATTGGATCTCGCGGTTATGGAACTTGCGGCGGCTAGAATTGTGTTTCGTCGACTCCCCTAGGTTTTTTGGAATATTTGGGAATTTATAGGCATCAGAGGTGGTGCGGAAGGGGGCCGAGGAGGGCACAACCCATCAGGGCGCGCCGGGGCCCCCCTGGTGCGCCCTGGTGGGTTGTGCTCTCCACAACCCACCTCTTCAGCAGTTGTTTGGCCCACTGGGTGTCTTCTGGTCCAGAAAAAATCTCCAAAAAGTTTCGTCGCGATTGGACTCCGTTTGGTATTGATTTTCTGCAAAGTAAAAAACAAGCAAAAACAGCAACTGGCACTTTGGCACTATGTCAATAGGTTAGTCCTAAAAAATGATATAAAGTTGTTGTAAAATGATTGTAAAACATCCAAGAATGATAATATAACAGCATGGAACAACCAAAAATTATAGATACGTTGGAGACATATCAGCATCCCCAAGCTTAATTCCTACTCCTCCTCGAGTAGGTAAATGATAAAAACAGAATTTTTGATGTGGAATGCTGCCTAACATGTTCATCACATTCTTTTCTTTTGTATAGCATGGAAATTTGGACTTATAATGATTCAAAGCAATAGTCTAGTTTTAACATAATGACTTCAATACTCAAGCATGCCAACAAGCAATCATGTCTTTCAAAATATCAACACTAAAGAAAGTTCTCCCTAGCCCATTATGCTCAATCATTGATCCATTCATGAAACACACTCAAATATTAGCTATGCCCAATGCTCAAGTACTATCATAGTGCCCCCTAGTTGGTGCTTATAAGAGAAGATGGAGACTCAAAGTAAAAATAAAAATTGCATAAAGTAAATAGATAGGCCCTTCGCAGAGGGAAGTACGGATTTGTAGAGGTGCCAGAGCTCAAGTTTTAAATTGAGAGAGAAAAATATTTTGGGTGGCATGCTTTTCCTGTCAACGAAAACGACAAAGTAGCTCACAATACTTTCCATGCTAGATATATCATAGGCATTTCCCAAACAGAAAATAAATTTTATTCCTTTTTCCACCAAACTTTCACTTTCCATGGCAGGCCGTATCCACGGTTGCCTTCCATACCAACACTTTCCAAGGAATTTATTATTTGACAACATAAATTAAATATATTTTTCTTTTTCATTTCGGGAATGGGCATCCCTATTACCGCCGCACTCTCGTGCAATGACAAGTGAATAAACACTCATCTTGAGAATAACACATCTAGCATGGAAAAATATTGGACACTCCCAACCGTTTCATGAGCGGTACGGGCACACAAAAGAGAAAATTTATTTTGAAAATGTAGAGATGGCACATACAAATTTGCTTGGAACGGCATGGAAATACCGCATATAGGTAGGTATGGTGGACTCATAAGGCAAAACTTGGTTTAAGGATTTTGGATGCACAAGCAGTATTTCTACTTAATACAAATGAAGGCTAGCAAATAGATTGGGAAGCAACCAAACCAAGAAACAAAAATTCACATAAGTGAGCATTGAACATAACTAACACCGAATAATGCACCACAAGTAGGATGTAACTTCATTGCATAACTATTGACTTTCGTGCATGCATAGGGAATCACAAACCTTAACACCAATATTCCTACTAAGCATAATTACTCACTAACATGACTCACATATTACTACCATCATGTTTCAAAACTATTACAAAAAATCAAGTTTAATTTGTCCAATGATCTTCATGAAAGTTTTTATTATATTTTCCTTGGATATCTATCACTTTGGGACTAGTTTCATATATTGCCATTGCTTTTTGGCAAGCTCAAACAAACTTAAGTGAAGCACATGAGCATAAAGATTTCATCTCTCAAAATGGTATAAGTGAAGCATGAGAGGATTTCTTCAGAATTTACCTACTCTCAACTTAATCTAAGTGAAGCATGAGAGTATTTCTACAAAAATTTCCAAGCACACCATGCTCAAAAACATATAAGCGAAGCACTAGAGCAATTCTATAGCTCAAAAAGTTTAAGTGATGCACATAGAGCAATTCTAGCAAATCATAGCATGATTTTGGCTTTCTCAAATAGGTGTTTCCAGCAAGGATACAAGGTAAAAACTAACAAACAAAGCAAGCAAAGATACAAGACGCTCCAAGCAAAACTCATGATATGTGACGAATAAAAATATAGCTCCAAGTAAAATACCGATGGTCGTTAGAAGAAAGAGGGGATGCCACTCGGGGGCATCCCCAAGCTTAGTTCCTTGTTTCTCTTTGGATATATCTTGGGGGTACGGTATCATCCCCAAGCTTAGGCTTTTATCACTCCGTATTCCTTCATCCATCGTGATCTCACCCAAACTTGAAAACTTCAATCACACAAAACTCAACAAAATCTTCGTGAGATCCGTTAGTATAATAAAGCAAATCACTACTTTCGGTACTGTTGCAAACCCATTCATATTTTATTATTGCATTATACCTACTGTATTTTAACTTTACCATGGCTCATACCCTTCAATATAACCCATAGATTCATCAAAACAAGCACACAATGCAACGAAAACAGAATCTGTCTTAAAGAGAATAGTCTGTAGTAATCTGTAGTCTACCCATACTTATGTAACTCTAAAAATTCTGAAAAATTATAAAAACGTAAGGAATTTGTATAGAAACACTATGTTAAAATTTTAGCTCAAGATCACGTTCCAGAAAAAAAATGAAAATTCATATACTGGACGCAAAGTTTCTGTTTCAGATTTAGCATCACTTCTACTCATCCTATGGATCATCCTAAAGGCTTTACTTGGCACAAACACTGAATAAACCATAAAAACACAATCATAACAGAGGCATAATTGTGTCAACACTCAAAAACAGAAAGTAAAAAGCAAAAATTTATTTATTCATTGGGTTGCCTCCCAACAAGCGCTATCGTTTTACGCCCCTAGCTAGGCATAATGATTTCAATGACGCTCACATAAAAAGTAGTAATTGGAATATGCAAAAGAGCATCATGAATAGCATGACAAACACATTTAAGTATAACCCACTTCCTATGCATTGGGATTTTGTGAGCAAACAATTTATGGGAACAAGAATCAACTAGCATAGGAGGGCAAAACAAGCACAACTTCAAAACTTTGAAATCATAGAGAGGAAACTTGATATTGTTGCAATTCCTACAAGCATATGTTCCTCCCTCATAATAAATTTCAGTAGAATCATGAAGGAATTCAAAAATATAACTATCATATATATCATTCTTTTCATGATGCACAAGCATAGAATTTTCATTACTCTCCACATAACCAAATTCCTTATCATCCATGGTAGTAGGAGCAAACTCAACAAAATAACTATCATGAGACACTTGATTGACATAACCACATTGCAAATTAAAGCCGTGATGATAAGTTTCATGGTTATCATTACTCATTATAGCATATGTGTCATCACCATCATCATAAATAGGAGGCATGCAATCATCATCATAAATTTTCTCATCAAAACTTGGGGGACTAGAAATATCATCTTCATCAAACATATCATCCCCAAGCTTGTGGCTTTGCATATCATTAGCATCATGAATATTTAGAGAATTCATACTAAAAACATTGCAATCATGCTCATCATTCAAGGAACTATCATGAATCAACTTATAAGTTTCTTCTTTCAACACTTCATCAAAATTTTCAGATTCATGATTTTCAAACAAAACTTCATAGAGATAATCAAGTGCACCCAACTCACTAACAATTGGTTCATCATAATTTGGCCTTTTGAAAATATTAGCAAGTGGATGAGGATCCATATCAATATATTTTTGGCAAGCGAAGATGCAAGCAAATAGAAGGCACACGGCAACGCAAGCAAAGATAGCAAACAAGAGATCTGACGAGAAAAAGGCAAACGAAAAAGAGGGCGAGTAAAACAGAAAATTGGTGAATTTGGGGAGAGGAAAACGAGAGGCAAATGGCAAATAATGTAATTGCAAGGAGATGATATTTGTGATTAGGAACCTGGTAGATGATGATGGAGCCCCCTCGGCGCCTACGATAGGCACGTAGAAGAGACCGATTCTTCCCCGGCAACGGCGTCAGAAATTCCTTTGACGTGGCTTGAGACTGCGTCGGTATTTCCCCAAAGAGGAAGGGACGATGCAGCACAGCGAAGGTAAGTATTTCCCTCAGTTATGAAACCAAGGTTATTGAACCATTAGGAGGATCACCACCACCCAATAAACAACACCTGCACACAAACAACAAATACTTGCAACCCGACGCGAAAGAGAGGTTGTCAATCTCTCTACGGTAATAAGATAGATTAGGTAGTGATAGATAGGAGAGATATATCTCTCAAGAACACAAATAAAAAGAGTAAATATGCAGCAATATATTTTTGGGTTTTTGGTTTTGTAGATCTGAAAACAAAGAGTGCAAAAACGTAGATCGGAAACCAATATGATGGAAAAGTAGACCCGGGGGCCGTAGGGTTCACTAGTGGCTTCTCTCATGAGTATAGCGCACGGTGGGTGAAGAAATTACTGTTGGGAAATTGATAGAAAATCGAATAGTCATGACGTTATCCAAGGCGATGATCATTATATAGGCATCACGTCCAAGATAGATAGACCGACTCCTGCCTGCATCTACCTCTATTACTCCACACATCGACCGCTATCCAGCATGCATCTAGTGTATTAAGTTCATGGAAAAATGGAGTAATGCGATAAGAATGATGACATGATGTAGACAAGATCTATTCATGTAGGAATAGACCCCATCTTGTTATCCTTAATAGCAACGATACATGCGTGTCTTGCTGCCCCTTGTGTCACTGGGAAAGAACACCGCAAGATCGAACCCATCACAAAGCACCTCTTCCCATGGCAAGAAAAATCGATCTAGTCAGCCTAACTAAACCAAAGATTCGAAGAATAAATACGAGGCTATAAGTAATCATGCATATAAGAGATCAAAGAAGACTCAAATAATATTCATGGATAGAAACTAATCATGAACTCAAAATTCATCGGATCCCAACAAACACACCGCAAAAGTTTACATCAAATAGATCTCCAAGAGACCATTGTATTGAGAATCATAAGAGACAGAGAATAAGCCATCTAGCTACTGCCTACGGACCCGTAGGACTATGGTGGACTACTCATGCATCATCGGAGAGGCACCTATGAGGAAGATAAACCCCTCCGTGATGGTGTTTAGATTGGATCTCACGGTTCTGGAACTTGCGGCGGCTGGAATTGTGTTTCGTCGACTCCCCTAGGGTTTTTGGAATATTTGGGAATTTATAGGCATTAAAGGCGATGCGGAAGTGGGCCGAGGAGGGCACAACCCATCAGGGCGCGCCGGGGCCCCCTGGCGCGCCCTAGTGGGTTGTGCTCTCCACAGCCCACCTCTCCGGCAGTTGTTTGGCCCACTTGGTGTCTTCTGGTCCAAAAAAAATCTCCAAAAAGTTTCATCGCGATTGGACTCCGTTTGGTATTGATTTTCTGCGAAGTAAAAAACAAGCAAAAACAGCAACTGGCACTTTGGCACTATGTCGATAGGTTAGTCCCAAAAAATGATATAAAGTTGTTGTAAAATGATTGTAAAACATCCAAGAATGATAATATAACAGCATGGAACAAGCAAAAATTATAGATACGTTGGAGACGTATCAATGGACACAGCATATAGGTCGAATAGAATATGGTGGTAGGTTTCAAAGGGGTAAAAGTGGAGAAGAAAGTCTCGCATCAACTAGGCGGATCAATGGGCTATGAAGATTCTCATCAATCAATATCAATGCGAGGAGTAGGGATTGCCATGTAACGGATGCACTAGAGCTATAAGTGTATGAAAGCTCAAATGAAACTAAGTGGGTGTGCATCCAACTTGCTTGCTCATGAAAACCTCGGGCATTTGAGGAACTCCATCATCAAAATATACAAGCCAAGTTCTATAATGAAAAATTCCCACTAGTATATGAAAATTACAAAACATGAAACTCTCTATATGAAGAACATGGTGCTTCTCCAAGCACAAGTGTGGAAAAAGAGGTAGTAGCACTGCCCCTTCTCTCTTTATCTCTAATTTATTTCTTTTTCCTTTTTCTCTCCTTTTCTTATTTTTTTTCTTTTCTTTTTCTTTTCTTTTTCTTTATTTTTTTCTCTTTTTTTCTTTTATTTTTCGTCTGGAGTCTCTTCCCGACTTGTGGGGAATCATTGTCTCCATCATCCTTTTCTCACTGAGATAGTGCTCTAATAATAATCATCATCACACTTTTATTTACTTACAACTCTATATGAATAACTACTAAACAATATGACTCTATATGAATGCCTCTGGTAGTGTACCAGGATGTGCAATGATCTAGCGTAACATGTAAATAATGGTGAACTGTGGCTTTGGCACAAATACTATGTCAGCTACATGATCATGCAAAGCAATATGACAATGAGTGCGCAAGTCATATGATGTAACGGTGGAAGTTGCATGGCAATATATCTCGGAATGGCTATGGAATAGGTAGGTATGGTGGCTGTTTTGAGGAAGATATACAGAGTCTTATGTGCAATAGAGCATATCATGTCACGGGGTTTGTATGCACCGGTGAAAGTTGCACCGATCCTCAAGGTGAGAATGAGCAATGCCCGGTACGAAAGAGGCTAGCATATATCAAAAGGTGAGCGTGCGTACATCCATGGATTCACATTAGTCATAAAGAACTCACATACTTATTGCAAAGCTTTATTATCTCTCTCAAAGCAAAGTACTACTCGCATGCCCCTAGGGAGGAGGTTGGTAGGAGTTAACCATCACGCGCCCCTGACCTAAACAACACTAGGATTTCAACGAGGAATAAGAATGCTCACACATCATCACCATGCCATAACCAATATTTAGATGAACAACAAATTAACACCCTTTAACTATCAATATTTCTACTAACCAACAACCATGCACTCACGCCCTTTCATATTACCACATCAATATCATTACGCATAATTTCTCTTTTATGTGCTACATGAAGGTTTTGATTATGCACTCCTTGAATACCTATTATTTTTGGACTAGTCTTATAACCCATGCAAATTACCATCACTATATATTAATCTCAAACAAATTTAAGTGAAGAACGAGAGTGCAATTATTTCTATAAAATCTATATGCCACCGTGCTTTAAATGATATAAGTGAAGCACTAGAGCAACTGCTTAGCTCAAAAGATATAAGTGAAACACATAGAGTATTCTAACAAATCATGGTGACCATGTTTCTCTCTCAAGTAGGTGTGTCCAGCAAACAATGATTGTGGAAAACTAAAAAAAGCAAACTAAAACACAAGATGCTCCCGGCAAAACACATATCATGTGACGAATAAAAATCTAGCTTCAAGTGACATACCGATGGATTGAGACGAAAGAGGGGGTGCCTTCCGAGGCATCCCCAAGATTAGATGCTTGAGTCTTCCTAGGAATTACCTTGGGGTGCCTTGCAAATCCCCAAGCTTAGGCTCTTTGCCGCTCCTTATTCCTTCATCCATTGTGATAGCAGCCAAAACTTGAAAACTTCAGCTCACAAAACTCAACAGAAAACTCGTGAGCTCCGTTAGTATGATAGGAAAATCAAAAACTTGAAGTTCTATCATAAATTGATTCATATTTTATTATTGCATAAGGTACTGTATTCTAACTTCTCCATGGTTTATACCCCCCGATACAATCCATAGCATCATCAAAACAAGCAAACTATGCAAGCAAAAAACAAAATCTATCTAAAACAGAACAGTCTGTAATGATCTGCGCAATCACCATACTTCTGTAACTCCAAAAATTCTGAAAAATTAGGAAAGACTGGGAATTTGTATACCAATATTGTGTAAAAAATCAGATCAAAAAGATGTTCCAGTAAAATCAGAGAAATTCTACACTGGACGAAAAAGTTTCTATTTTTGCACCGTATCAATTCTACTTATCATTCAAGTCATCCCAAAGGCTTTACTTGGTACAAACACTAATTTAAACATAAAAATACAATCGATAACTATTGGGTTGCCTCTCAACAAGCGCTATCGTTTTATGCCCCTAGCTAGGCATAATGCATAGTTTCAAGTGTTGTCATCCTTGACACTCAATGCATAGGTGGCCCTCATAATAGATTCATAAGGTGGTTTAATTCTTTTTCTAGGGAAGTGTTCCATCCCTTTCCTTAGCGGGACTTGGAATCATATGTTTTCCTCCTTCATATCAATAGTAGCACCTATAGTTCGTAGGAAAGGCCTACCAAGTATTATTGGACAAGACGGATTGCATTCAATATCAAGCACAATGAAATCCATGAGTACATAATTTATATTAGCAATAATAAGCACATCATTTATTCTACCCAATGGTTTCTTAATAGTGGAATCCGCAAGATGCAAGTTAAGGGAACATTCATTTATATCGGTGAGACCTAGCACATCACATAAAGATTTAGGTATAGTTGAAACACTAGCACCAACGTCACACAAAGCATTGCATTCATACTCCTTTACTTTAATTTTAATAGTAGGTTCCCACTCATCATGCAACTTTCTAGGAATAGAAACTTCCAACTCAAGTTTTTCTTCATGAGATTTTGGCATAGCTTCTACAATATGTTTAGTGAAAGCCTTATTTTGTTCGTAAGCATGGGGGTGAGATAATAATGGATTGCAGCAAGGAAATATATTCTACTAAATAGAAATTATCATTATTGAAGTCCTTGTGATCCATGATAGTGGATACATCACTAGTTAAAGTTTTGACCTCTCCAAACCCATTTTTTCATTTTTATCATTAAGCTTATCACCCTCCGAACAAACAGGACGCCTTCTAGCTAAAGTTGACTCATCTCCAGTCCTTTTATCATATATTATCAGATTAGTAAAAAATATTCAATGGGAGAAGCACCGATCATTTTAAGATCTTCATCATGATTATGGTAAAAACCGGGTGGAAAAGCCTTTTCTAAGAATTCTCGCTTAGCTCTCAACCCAGCGGTCCTCTCCCTACTTTAATTAATAGATATTTGGATGGATTTAATAGACTCATTAATATCATGCTTGGATGGCAAAGTTCTACTTTTAAGAGTTTCCACATCATGACCAATCCCATCCACGTTTCCAGCCATATCGTCAACTTTATGCAACTTTTCTTCTACCATAATGTTGAAAATCTTTTGAGAACTAATAAATTCTTTAATGATGTTCTCAATATCAGTAGGTATCCTATTATTAAAATTTGATGAATATTCATAGGAATTACCATAAGAATTTCCATAGTTATTAGAGGAATTACCGGGATACGGCCTAGCATTGAAATTACCTCTATAAGCATTATTGTTGAAATTATTTCGCGAGACAAAGTTCACATCAATAGTCATTATTTTTCTGAATCAAAGTGGACAATGGCATATCACTAGGATCAACTCGAACATTCTTGTTTGCAATCATATTCATAAGAGCATCCATTTTCTCACTCAAAGTAGTAATTTCTTTGACAAAATTTATCTTCTTACCAGTTGGAGCTCGCTCGGTGTGCCATTGAGAATAATTTGTCATGATATTGTCGAGAAGATTTGTAGCCTCTCCTAATGTCACATCCATAAAGGTACCACATGCAGCAGAATCTTCAAGGTTTCTAGCCACAAAGTTCAGTCCAACATAGTATTTTTGTATAATCATCCATAAGTTTAAGCCATGAGTGGGACAATTTCTAATCATCATTTTAATTCTCTCCCATGCTTGTGCAACATGTTCTTAGTCATGTTGTTTAAAATTCATATTTTGGTTTCGGAGAGATATAATTTTAGGAGGAGGAAAATACTTGGCAATTAAAGCATCCTTACACTTATTCCATGTTCCAATACTATTGCGAGGCAAGGATGAAAACCAAGTTTTAGCTTTATCTCTTAGTTAAAAAGGAAATAATTTTAATTTGACCACATAATTATCCATGTCCTTTTTCTTTTGCATATCACATAATTCAACAAAGGTGTTGAGATGAGAAGCGGGATCCTCATCTGGACTTACCAAAAATTATTCTTTCATCACAAGATTTAGCAATGAAACATTAATATCATAAAACTCCACACTAGTGGCGGCTGGTATTGGTGTACTAATAAAATAATAATTATTAGTATTTGAGAAGTCACACAACTTAGTAGTATCTTGAGATATGATGAAACAGGTAAGCTACCAAGCAAATGAGTAAACTAGATAACTAAGCAAACTAACTAAGCAAACAAGCAAATAGAAATATTTTTGTATTTTTGATTTTTATAGCAAGAAAATATAACAGAAAATAAAAATTAGAACAAGTGAATGATAATTTGTGAGAAGTTACTTGATAGGAATTTGATGATGCTCCCCGGCAATGACGCCAGAAATCCTTCCTGATACTTGTAAACTGTGTTGGGTTTTTTCCGAAGAGGAGGGGATGATGCAACAAAGCGTAGGTAAGTATTTCCCTCGGTGAGAACCAAGGTTATCGAACAAATAGGAGAACCACGCAAATTCGCGTCTTCAGCAAATTCGCACAAAACTGCAAACCCTTGCACCCAACGCGGGCAAGAGGGTTGCCAATCCCCTTGAACTCGTTACTTGCAAGCGATAAGTAGTGATAGATAGATAATTTGATAAATATAAATTGTAAATAAAAAGAAAGTAAATAATGACAGAAAGATATTTAGAGTTTTTGTAATTATATTTGTGAGGAGACTCGGGGGGCATAGTGTTCGCTAGAGGCTTCTCTCTCGAAGAAGGCATACGGTGGGTAAACAAATTACTGTTGGGCAATTGACAGAAAAGTGCATAGTTATGCAATATTTATTCACGACAATGATCATGTATATAGGCATCACGTCCATGAGCAAGTAGACCGACTCCTGCGTGCATCTACTACTATTACTCCAAACATAGTAATCTTGGAGGATGATGACATGATGTAGACAAAGTAAATCCAATTAATATGAATGAACCCCATCGTTTTACCCTTAGTGTCAGAAATACAATATGTGTCATGTCCCTTTCTGTCACTGGGATTGAGCACCGCAAGATTGAACCCACTACAACGCACCACCCCCACTTGAAGATAAATCAATCTAGTTGGCCTAACCAAACCGATAGATCGGAGAGCATTACAATGCTATAGCAATCTTGCAAGTAAAATACCAGGAAGTATTCAATATCTTTTCACGAATAATCTAGACATAAACCCACAATTCATTCGATCCCAACAAACACACCGCAAAGATTGATTACATAAGATAGATCACCACGGGAATCACGGTGATCTTGGCAATTAAGAACATAGAGAGAGAGATAGCCATCTAGGTACTAACTACGGACCCGTAGGTCTGTGGTGAACTACTCACACATCACGATGGGAGCGGCAAGTTTGATGTAGAGGCCCTCTGTGATTGATCCCCCCTTCGGCAAGGCACCGTAACAGGGCTCCAGATGAGCGCACGGCAGAACAGAGACTTGGGACGGTAGAAAAAGTGTCTCGGGAGGCTCTCTGGGGTTTTCCAGATATTAGAGAATTTATAGGCCAAAGAATGATGCCAGAAGGCTGGGGAGGTGGCCCCAAGCTATCAAGGCGCGACCATCCCCTGGGCACGCCCTGATGGCTTGGGGCCACCTCGTGTGCCCTTTGGTCTTTCTCCGAAGCTTCCAGGTCTTATTTTGGTCCAGAAAATCATCAAAATGTTTCAAGGTATTAGGACTTTGTTTGGTACAGTATTCCTGAAAAGCCAAAAACACGCGGGAAAAAAACAACTGGCACTTGGCACTGGGTTAATAGGTTAGTGCTAAAAAATAAGATAAAACAACAAGTAAATGCCTAAAAAGTATCCTATGATGATAATATAATAGTATGGAATAAAAAAATATAGATACGTTGGAGACGTATCAATAGGCATGCATGAAACAACGCAAATAAGCTTCCAGGCACTAGTTCAAGCGTTCGGTGGTACCATCGGTCTGCGGATGCTAAAATGAACTCATCCGGGGCTTAACACCGGATATGGCAGCCAGTGCCTGCCAGAAATGGCTAGTGAAAAAATCCATCGCGTTCTGGGACAATAGGCTCTGGCATACCGTGAAGCTTGTGCACATGATCCTTGAATGCAGCATCGACAACTAGAGCTATAAATGGGTGGGACAGGCTGATGAAATGAGCATAACGGGAGACTTTGTCCACAACTACCATCACACAATTGAAATGGCCTAATCGTGGCAAGCCTTCGACGAAGTCCATAGTAAGCATTTGCCAATACTAAGATGGCACTGGAACGGGAGCCAAAAGTCCTAGGTATTTAGCTCTGTCAGGCTTAGCACATTGACATATTTGGCACTCCTTCACATATTGTTGCACTGACGCTCGCATGCCCTTCCAGTAGAAATTTTGCTTGACTCACCGCAAAGAAACTGTTATACCTGAATGCCCACCCCAATAGGTGAATCATGAAGATCTGCAAGAATTTTCCCACGCATCTCTGCATTATCAGGAATCCAGATGCGATCCTTGTAGCGAATCAAGCCATTGCGCAAGTATAATTAATGATCCTTTGTGGCAACTGAAACTGACACACGAGTTAATAGTTCTTGTGCCCCCTGGCTGTTGGCGTAGACTGCCACAATATCCAGTATCCACGCAGGTTGGCCTTGAGTGACAGTAACTAAGCAACTATCAGGGTTGGGACGATAAGAGAGAGCATCACCGGCTGCATTGGTAGCCCCTTTCTTGTACTTGATCTAGAAATGTAAGCCCAAGAGCTTTGTGAATACTTTTTGTTGCCATGGTGTATGCAAACACTGATCACGCAAATGAGCTAAACTATAGTGGTATGTCATGATAAAAATTTCAGCATGATGTAGTTACATACGCCACAGTTCCACTGCTAAGAGTATCGCCATATATCCTTTTTCATACATGGAAAGACTCTTAGTCCGTCGTCCCAGCCCCTTGCTCACATATGCAAACGGGTGCCCTCTCTGCATCAGGACAACACCAATACCAGACTCACTCGCATGTTGCTTCAATGTGTCAAAAGTGACTTGTGTTTTAGATGTCCAGAGGAAAGGAACATGCTTGTGAAGCAGATGTGTTAGAGGCCGGCAATCACATCATATTGAAGCACAAATTTGCGGTAGTGCCCTGACAACCCTAAGAAATCACACAGTTCTTTAACAGTTGCAGGAACAGGCCAGTTCTGAACATTAGAGATCTTCTGGGGGTTAGTGGCAACACCTTCAGAAACTACATACGCAACTAATCTCTGAGTAAATGTGCACTTTGATTCCTTAACCTTCCATTGTTTCTCCTCAAGGATTTGCAACACTTGGGTGCAAATGTTGTAGATGATCCTCATATGTTTTCCTGAAAATAAGCATGTCATCTAAAAATACCACAACACAATGGCGCATTACGGGTGATAGATCAGTGTTCATGAAAAATTGAAAAGTACAAGGGCAAACAGTGAGACTGAATTCCATAACAAAAAATTCAAAATGCCTGTTGTGAGTGTGAACGCAGTCTTGAACTCCTCACAAGGCGCCAAGTGAATTTGCTGATAGCCCATGTGGAGATCGAGCTTTGTAAACCAAGATGCACTAGCCAGTTCATCGAGAAGTTCATCTATGATAGGTAAGGGGTACTTGCTTTTCAAGGTCAGTGGATTTAGATGTCGACAATCCGCACAGAGTCTCCACGAACCATCTTTCTTCCGGACCATAATGATAGGAGAAGCAAAGGGACTTGTACTTGTCCTAATGATTTCGGACTACAATATTTCTGCAACTTGCTTCTTAGTCTCTGTCTTGAGTTCTGGTGAGTAACGGTAGGACCGTATGTTTACCGGTTGAGCTCCTGCAATCAATGGTATCTTGTGATCGAAAGCGCGACGGGGAGGGAGCAGAGTAGGAATAGCAAACACTTCTGAAAACTGATTCAACGGCTCTTGCATGTCAGGAGGTAGCTGTTTGGGCTCTTGTGCTTGTGTTAATTGCAGCTCCACTACTGTAATATCAAACACAACAGGAGGATGTACATGCAACACAACTCGGTGCCCCAACCGATCGAACGCAAGCCACTTTTGCTCCCAATTCACTTGCATTGTTCCTCTCGTTGTGAACCAATCCATCCCAATTATACCATCATAAAACTACATTGGCAAAATTTTGAAATCAGACTTGAAGACATGACCATTAGTTGACCATACACAATTAGGTAGCATATGAGTACATGATACTGAAAGTGTGTTCTATCAACCAGAGTGGGGGGGGGGGGGATTGTGTGATTTTTACAAATTCGTCAGTGGGGAATTACTAGTTGAGGATTTATCAGAGTGATTAAATACATGCAACGGATGAAGTACTCAAGTGCAAGCATAACATGACAATAGCAAAGTTGTCATTATGAAATGAAGCATACAAAAAGCACAAGTAGCAAGTAATCAGGATAAGCAGGAGAAAGACAAGGAGACCGAAGAATTTAGATTTGAGGAAATTGAGAAACTCTTCAGTGCAAGTCTTCAAACAGTAACGATCGATTTCATCAATGAGTAAACGACGAAATGAAAGGTTGAGGAAATAGAACTAGTTGCTCGGTGAAGACAATGATTTGGTCTGCCAGTTCCAACTGTTGTGACAGTCGTACGTCTGGTTGGAGAGGCTTGGTATATAAACCAAAGAACACACAGTCCCAGGACACACAGTCCTTACCGTATTCTCCTTGAGCTAGAGTCACACAGACTCCGTCCAATCACTCGTGGTAAGTCTTCAAGGTATACTTCCAAACCTTCACAAACTGGGTCACCGGCGATCCACAATTTCCTCTTGGATGTTCTAGACCATGACTCCTAACCGCCTAGAAGATACATAATCTTCAAAGGTAAAAAGCGTCGGATCCACACAGGACAATATCTTCAGTGATGCTCAATCATTTTTGGTTTTGGGTGATTGGGTTTTGGGTTTTTCCTCATCGATGATTCTCTCAAAGTCGTCGGGGGATGGATTGCTCTAAAGGACACTTGTCAATCTCTCTCGGAGCAGCCAACCAACTAGTGGTTGTGGGGGCGGCTATTTATAGCCAGGGTGCAACCTGACATGATAAGGTATAAATGCCCCTAATGATATGACCATTGTCAGGATAAGATCCTTTGGACAGCTGGCGCTAAGCACAACAACGGTCGAAATTTCGAACTCTCAAATTCCTCAGGGCTATCATATTCCTCACGGTAGGCAATTCGCACTGGTGAAATCCTAATTCCTTAGTCACACTAATTTCCTCGGAGACCAGAAGAACATCGTCTTTGTCACTGAAGAATTTGACTGAACTGTAAGAGATTTCCAAAAGCTTCACTCGAAGGACTGGGTAAGTGTAGGTATTGAAATGAGCATCACTTGTAAATTTTCCTTAGTTTTACCTCGACCCCCTTTAACAGTACGGTGTTTCCTACGATTCAAAAAGAGGCACTATATGCACTTACAAATTCCTCAGGGCTATCATATTCCTCACTGCTATTATATTCCTCACGGTAGGCAATTCACACGTGCGAAATCCTAACTCCTCAGTCAGACTAATTTCCTCAGAGACCAGAAGAACATCGTCTCTGTCACTGAAGAATTTGACTGAACTGTAAGAGATTTCCAAATGCTTCACTAGAAGGATTGGTTAAGTGTAGGTATTGAGATGGGCATCACTTGAAAATTTTCCTTCGTTTTACCTCGACGCCCTTTAACAGTACGGTGTTTCCTATTACTCAAAAGGAGGAAAAGAAACTGCAAAAACAAAGTCTTCAAGCTTCATAGTTCTCTCATCAATATCTTCAAGGTCACACCAATTTCCTCTTTTCAAAGTCTTCAAGAAGAGTGGCAAAGTCTTCGGATGATGACATACATTTTTAGGGGTCTACTTCCTTCGGTTAAACCAAACTCCTCAAGGACTTATAGGACCTATGTACACTCACAAACACATTAGTCCCCTAACCTATAAGTATTCAATACACAAAAAACACTAAGGGGCACTAGATGCACTTACAATCTCCCCTTTTTGGTGACTGATGAAAAACAGGTTAAGTTTTCAACGGGGATAAACATATGAAGTGTAAGTACAGAGTTTGAGGAATTTGATTGCAAGATATAGAGGAACTCCCCCTGAAGATGTGCATATTTGAGGGATTTGCTTTGGACTGCAAATGCACATGGCAGGATAAAATCTTGGAAACCTCCCCCTATATCTTGTAATCCATTCACGCATTTAACATATAATATGAAGAATTTGAAATGCATGATGAAAATGGTGTCTGACGAAATTCAGCATGCGTGCATTAATGAACTTGAGGAATAAGCATGTGGAAATCAGTTCAAAAGAGTCAGATCACCATCGGACTTAAGTTTACAACTCAACAAATAAACACCTCAGAAGAGGGAGAGTTGTAACTCAAATTTTGCCCCCATTGTCATCAAATGACCAAAAGGGACGAAAGTTGAGGACTAACGCCCCCTAAAGACTTTCATCTTGAAGGTGGTGGAGGAGCACCAATGTTGTTGTCAGGGTCAGTAGCAGTGTCTTCAATATCCTCAGCCTCATCAGTCTTGCGCGATGAAGAATACAAGCTTGCAACCAGCTAAGGAACTTTAAGTTTCTTGAATTTCTTCTGTGGTGGCTAGGACCAATCAAAGTTCTGTTGGAACTCCATTTCAGCAAGTTCCTCATCACTCTAGAGATGTGAGAGAATGGCCCAGATGCGGTCAAAAGTTTCATGGGCATAGTAATGATTCTTCCTCACAGAATTCTGCATCATAGTCATGTTCTGAAGAAGTGCTGCAAACTGACGCTTAACCCACTTGTGATTGCGATCGACTTCCTGGTAGAGACTTATGACAAGCTCACGATCAGTCATCACATGAGGGGCAAAATCTTGAGGATTTGGAACTGAGGCCTTTGCAGCAGAGTCTTGGGAGGCAGAGTCATCATTGGTGGAATGTGATGCAGCTTGACAAAATTGACTGTCCAATTGACATTTGCCTTCATCTACAACAGCCTTGCCTTTTCCAGGAACCGAGGAAATTGTTTGTTGAAGAACTTCAACTGGAGGCAGATAGTTGAGATGATTCTGATAGTCAGCCTTGTAATGGATTAACGACCTTGTTCTGATGAATCTCATGAGCCAAGGGGCATAAGGCTTCAAGTCAAAAGGTGACAATGCAAGATTTGCCAAAGTTCTCAAGAAGAAATCATGGATGTTGATGGGAATCCCATGTATAACGTAGAATATCAGATTCTTCATGATCCCAACAACATCTTCTTCATCAGAGTGGTGGCCTTTGATTGGACTTAGGGTTTTGGTTAGAATGCGATACACAGTCCGAGGCATAAAGAGCAGAGCCTTCACTAGGAAGGTAGTTCTTGGAGCTTCTCCTTCAACCAATGGCTTCAGCAGCTCTTTCATTAGGTGATCTGGGAGCTCAGGTTCCTCATATACTCATTTAGCATTTTCCTAAGGTGGAGAAACCGAAAGAGCTCGAACCAATTCACTGGCTGGAGCTCTGTAGTGAGTGTCCTCAGTCATCCAATCCAGAATCCAAGTATTAACGTCTTCAGCTTCTCCAGAGATATACGACGCAACAAAGAACTGAAGAATTAGCTCCTCATTCCAGTTGCTGATGTCAGAGCAGAATTCTAGGAGCCCTGCGTCAGTAAGAACAGCTAGCACAGGTGTGAAGCAAGGAATGGACTCCATATCCACATGAGGAATGCGACGATGCGGGAAGACTTTGTTCTTCTCAAATAGCACTAAGGGATAGAAGTTTATCTGATTTGAAGTCCAGAACTGCTTACGCCTAATTTCTTGTTGAGTGATATTGTGATTCGCCAGTGAAGAAGAGTCTCTTTGTGAAGAAATCTGAATTGTTAAACTTGGGTATCGTGGCAAGCTTGCCTTTGAATGACAGTGAGGGCTTTGGTTGAAGATTTACTTTGTGTGGCCTCACATCAAGAATAGGTTGAGGAGATCCAGTTGAGTCATTCTTATCTGTAATGGCATCTGATTTGTCCATTTCTTTAGCAATAGCAATTGGCATAGTTTCTGTATAAGTGGACTGAATAGACCCTTCAGGCTGAGGAATTTGTATAGCAGGTTCTTCAATAGCAGCTTGAGTTTCAATTTCATCAGTTGATGCAGCTGGAATCTCTTCAGGGATTGACTTGACGGGTGTGGGACGCCCTTCAGAGCCAGTCATAAGTTCTTCAGTCTGTGTTGGGGACTAAGGAATTTGAGTGACGGGAGTGGTCATTGGAGAATTTGGGTATGCTGCTTCCCAATATTCATGATTGATGAAAGGAGTGGTAGAGCCAATGTCCACATCATGTAGGATCCAAAGTATGTCTAGAGGGGGGGTGATTAGACTACTTGACCAATTAAAAATCTAGACTTTTCCCAATTTTAGTGGTTGGCAAGTTTTAGCAATTTTATCAAGTCAAGTACACCCTAAACATGCAAATCTAAGAGTATAGCAGTAAAAAGTAAAGACATGCAAGTGTAAGTAGAGGGTAGGGATAGGAATGTCAAACACAATGGGGACTCGAAGATTTTTCCATTGGTTCCGATAGGTGGTGCTATCATACGTCCATGTTGATGGAGACTTCAACCCACAGAGGGTAGCGGTTGCATGAGTCCATGGAGGGCTCCACCCACGAAGGGTCCACGAAGTAGCAACCTCGTCTATTCCATCACAACTTACGTCCATGAAGGACTAGCCTCACTCAGGGTAGATCTTCGTGAAGTAGGTGATCTCCTTGCCCATACAAACTTCTTAGTTCAACTCCACAATGAATTGGAGGCTCCCAAGCAACACCTAACCAATTTAGGAGACACAACTCTCCAAAAGGTAATAGATGTGGTATGGATGATGAACTCCTTGCTCTTGTGCTTCAAAAGGTAGTCTCCTCAACACTCAATCACTCTCTCATGGATTTGGCTTGGTAGAAGAGATTAATTGGATGGAAAGCAACTTGGGGAGGCTATAAATTAAGATTCATATGGTTGGAGTGGAAGATCTTGATCTCAACACATGAGTAGGTGATTCTCTCTCAGAAAATGGATGGGGCAAGTGTTGACTTGTTCTGAGTGCTCTCTTGTCGAATGAGAGGGAGGTGGATGGGTATATATAGGCATCTCCAAAAATCCAACCGTTACAACATTATTGCCCAACTCTGTGAAACGGAAGCAAAAACTCGGTTGCACCGACTAGTGAAAAATGTGGCAACTTTAGGGTTCTCGGTGAGACCGATATATAGAACTCGGTGAGACCGATTCGGGTGACCTCAGGCAGATTCAACTCTCGGTGAGACCGAAATTCAAAACTCGGGAATTCCAAAATTTAACACTTGGGTAATAGAAAGTTGGCACCTACCTTTCGGTTGTACGGAATGTGGTCTCGATAGCACCGAGATGCTAGGGTTTGGCTCTGGAACCTGTCTAAGGGAAACTCGGTATGGTCGATTTGGAAAAGTTGGTGGCACTGAATTTGACTGTTAGGGTTTTGACAGAATATATTGTGGGAGAACTTTTGAGGGGTTTGGTGGCTAATCTCTAAGCACTTAAGCAACCAGATCATCATAAATACCTCATCCCCTTTTAATAGTATTGGCTTTCCTATGGACTCAAGTGTGATTTCTCACATAAATGCAAAATGTAGAGTCTTGAAGCTTTTGCCAATTGATGTTACAAGCATCTAGGGGATCTCCTCACAATCCTAGCCAATCCATTCATTGAACTTTTCCTGAAATATACTTGATGAAATTATTAGTCCAATGAAATATATGTTGTTATTAATTACCAAAACCACCTAGGGAGAAGTTGTGCTTTCACATCCTCCTCCATTTCTTCAACTCCAGCCTCTTTAGAAGTAAACTGAGGCTGGGGCGATGATACCTGATGAGGTGAAGCTTATGTTTCAACCTCAATTTCTTCATCCACCTGCTCTGAGGAAGCAGCAGAGTGGTTTTATTCATCCTCTTCACTTGGAATGACATATTATTCTCAAAATGGAACAAGTTCAAATTGAGGCACAATAGAGAGTGGAGGTGCATTAATTTGATCTGTGAAGGAAATTGGAATAATCCTCAATTTCTTCGCAGCTGAGGCTTCTGCTGATTCTAATGCTTTTCTCTTCTTGGTAGCCTCCTTTTCTCCTGCCTTGGTTTTCTTCGCTTCTGATGCACAAGGAAGTGTGATTGTCTTCACTTTTGAGGATATTGCTGCAGCAGCAGTGGAGGATGAAGGTGGTGTAGTTTCTTCAGGCATGACTAATGCAGTCCCCTGGGAATTTCTTCAGGCACAACTTGAGGTGTTGCCCTGGTGGTTTGAGTTGCTTCAGGCACATCAGATTCTTCGGCTAGCCGAGTTCTACAGGCGCAACATTGGGTGTTTCCCTGGCAATTTCTTCAGGACCAACAAATTCTTCAGTTGCCCTGGCAGATTCTTCAGCAGGCGGTGCAGATGAGCTAGCCTGAGGAACTTGTGGTTGCAATCTTGCTGCAACCCTTGAGTTCTGGTCATTGAAGATCGCATTAGCCTTGTTGACGAATCCGACCTTGGCTCCTTTCCAGTCAGCATAGTGATACGTCTCCAATGTATCTATAATTTTTTATTGTTCCATGCTATTATATTATCATTCTAGGATACTTTTTGAGTAATAATTTACCAATTTATATTATTTTTTAGAACTAACCTATTGACCTAGTGCCCAGTGCCAGTTGCTATTTTCTGCATGTTCTTTACTTTTCAGGTTTACCAAATGAAGTCCAATTGCCCCGAAACTTTTTTATTGATTTTTTCCAGACTAAAAGAAGACCTGGAAGCTTCGGTAGAAGACCGGAGGCCACACGAGGGAGGCACAAGCCAACAGGGCGCGCCCAGGGGGGTAGGCGCGCCCTGATGGCTTGTCCCTCCCCGGTGGCCCTCCTACCCACGTTCTCTTGCCTATAAATTCACATATATTCCAAAAACCCTAGAGGGCATCGCGAAATAATTTTTCCACCACCGCAAGTCTCTGTTCCGCCGCGATCCCATCTGGAGCTCCGTTTCGGCACCCTGCCGGAGGGGGGCTCAATCACGAAGGGACACTTCATCAACCTTGTTGCCCTCATGATGATGTGCGAGTAGTTCACCACATACCCAGGGGTCCATAGTTAGTACCTAGATGGCTATCTCTCTCTCTTTTGATCTTCAATGCAATGATCATCGCATCTTCGCTTTGATATATCCGATGTAATTCTTTTGTATGGTGTGTTTGTTGGGATCTGATGAATTGTCGGTTTATGTTTCAGATTATTCATGAAAAGTATTTGAGTCACCTCTAATATATATTATGATTCTTAATTGCATGATCATTATAGCTTCGTAAATCTCTCCGGTCTATTGAAATAGTTTGGCCAACTAGATTGATATTTTTTCAGTGGGAGGGTGCATTGTAGTGGGTTCAATCTGGCGGTGCTCTATATCCCAGTGACAGAAAGGGACAAGACATGTCTTTGTATTGTTGCCACTAAGGATAAAATGAAGGGGTTAGTTCATATTAATTGAATTCTCTTTGTCTACATCATGTCAATGTTCTCCAAGCATTACTCCATTTTTCTTAATACTCTAGATGCATGCTGGAAGCGGTCAATGGGTGGAGTAATAGTAAAAGGTGCAGGCAGGAGTCAGCCTATTTTCTTATTGAAGTGATGCCTATATATACATGATCATTGCCGTGAATATCACATAACTATGCGCTTTTCTATCAATTGCCCAACAGTAATTTGTTTACCCACCGTATGTTGCCTACATGAGAGATGCCGCTAGGGAAAACTATGGCCTCCGGGTCTATTCACTTATATATTTACAAAACCTATCATTACCTTGCTGGCATTATTTACTTTTTATTTTATTTTGCAATTTACAATCATCTACTATTATCTACACGCTTCACTTGCTTGCAAATAACGAAATCAAGGGGATTGACAACCCTCTTGCCACGTTGGGTGCAAGTGTTTGCTCTTTTGTGTGCAACCGCTGAAGACGGTTGTGGATTGATATTCCTATTGGTCTGACAAACCTTGGTTCTCAATTGATGGAAATACTTATCCGTATTGTGCTGCAATTACCCGTTCCTATTCACGGAAAACCCAACGCAAATCACAAGTATCAGGAAGGATTTCTGGTGCCGTTGCCGGGGAATGTCATCACCAACTATCAAGTAACTTCACACAAATTATCATTCACTTGGTCTTGTTTTTATTTTCTGTTATATTTAGTTTGCTTCATAAAAATCAAAAATACAAAAATATTTATCGTTGCTTGTTACTAGCTTGCTTGTTTTGCTTGCTTGAAAGTTGCTATCATGTGTGAGTTTGAAACTAGCAAAACTTCCACCTCTAGTGCGGAAGCTTTAGAATATTATACTTCACCTCTCAATGATAATGCTAAAAGAAATCTTGCTGAAGTTGTTAAGGAAAAACTTGATAACCTTGCGGATGATGATCCTTCTAAAGAGGAACCTATTATGCAAACTATATTGGTAGTGGCAATATCATTGGAAAAAGTGTGATCCTAGACTTTTTCACTTCTACGGGTTCTCTACCCTTCATAGGAGGATCTATTCTTACTCGTAGTTAATTTAGAAAGACAATTCATTCATATGCATTCCTCATACAATGGTTGTTTCTCGAGTTCTCTAATATTGAACATGCTCCTACTAAACGGTTGGCTACAATATTTCTTGCTCATGAATTTAGTCATATTATGCAGCAAGCAAGATAAATATTTGCTTATTATAGGATCAATAGTGAGTGCACACCAATGGAGGGAATTCTTTATGAGTTGCAAGAAATAAGGAGATTAAGATCAACGGACTACGTTGCTTATAATGAAAACCTTAGGAAAAAGGTTCCACCTAATGTCTTGATTGATAAAATTTCCAAATTAAATGATCAAATTATTGTTACAAATCTTGAATTAGATTATGAGCTTTAGATGAAGTTAAGGAAATATCTTTATCGGAACCTTTTACAATGATAAATTTACTATAACTTATGAAAGATCTAAGGACGAACTTCCTTCTCCTCCGGAGATAGATCTCACGGACCCTTGTGTTGTGAAGTTTAGTCCCTTCAATTATTTTTTCTTGCCCATGAGAAAACTTTCTGCTGAAAGAAGGGAATATGATTATAGCATGATGAATTGTTCTTATGATTATGACAACACTTGAAACTATGCATTATGCCTAGCTAGGGGCATAAAACAATATCGTTTGTTGGGAGGTAACCCAATAGTTATCTTTATTTTTTCTTTTTTACTTTGTGTTTGTGTGTGATAACATGATCATTTCCTCTGTAATATTGTCTTTTTATGTTTTAATTAGTGTTTGTGCCAAGTAAAGCCTTTGGGATGACTCACGAGATGAGTAGAATTGATACGGTGCAAAAAGAGAAACTTTAGCGCCCAGTGGAGAATGTCTCTGATTTTACTGGAACGCCTTTTTGATCTGAATTTTTTACAAAATATTTATATGCAAATTCTTAAGGTTTTCCTAATGTTTCAGAATTTTTAGAGTTATAGAAGTATGGGTTGTCTACAGATCTTTACAGACTGTTCTGTTTTAGACAAATTCTGTTTTTGCTTGTATAGTTTGCTTGTTTTGATGATGCTATGGATTATATCAGGGGGTATACGCCATGGAGAAGTTAGAATACAGTACCTATTATGAAATAATGAAATATGAATCAATTTATAATAGTACCTAAAGTATTTTATATGTTTCTTATACTAACGGATCTCACGAAGTTTTGTTGAGTTTTGTGTCATTGAAGTTTTCAAGTTTTGGGTGTTATCACGATGGACGAAGGAATAAGGAGCGGCAAGAGCCTAAGCTTGGGATGCCCAAGGCACCCTAAGGTAATATTCTAGGAAGACTCAAGTGTCTAAGCTTGGGGATGCCCCAGAAGGCATCCCCTCTTTCGTCTCAATCCATCGGTATGTCACTTGGAGCGATATATTTATTCGTCACATGATAGAGTTTTGCTTGGAGCGTCGTTTGCTTTTATTTGCTTTTATTTTTAGTTTGCCACAATGATCATTTGCTGGACACACCTATTTGAGAGAGACACACCTTCATCATAATTTATTAGAATACTCTATGTCCTTCACTTATATCTTTTCAACTTAGCAGTTGCACTAGTACTTCACTTATATCTTTTTGAGCACGGTGGCGTATAGATTTTGTAGAAATACCATTATTCACTTATTTTTGTTTGAGAGTTAATAAATAGTGACATTAATTTGCATGGGTCATAAGACTAGTCCAAAAAAAATAGGTATTCAATGAATGATAATCAAAACCATCATGTAGCACATAAAAGAGAAATTGTGGGTTAATGATATTAATGTGGTAATGTGAAAGGTGTGAGTGCATCATTGTTGATTCCTATAAGTATCGGTATTAAGAGGTGTTAATTTCCCATTTGTCTAAATATTAAAAAGGCATGGTGGGGATGTGTGAGCATTTCTATTCCTCGTCGAAATCCTAGTGTTGTTTTGGGTCGGAGGCGCGCGATGGTTAACTCCTCCCAACCTCCTCCCTCGGGGCATGCGAGTAGTAATTTGATTTGTGATAAAACTAATAAAACTTTGCAATAAGTACATGAGTTCTTCATGACTAATGTGAACTCGTGGACATACGCAATCTCACCACCTCATATTTTGCTAGCCTCTTCGGTACTGTGCATTGCCCATTCTCACCTCGAGGATCGGTGCGAACTTCGCCGGTGCATCCAAACCCCGTAGCATGATACGCTCTGTCACACATAGGCCTTCTTATATCTTCCTCAAAACAGCCACCATACCTACCTATTATGGCATTTCCATAGCCATTCCGAGATATATTGCCATGCAAATTCCACCGTTACATCATATGACTAGTTCATTCATCATCATATTGCTTTGCATGATCATATAGAGCTGACATAGTATTTGTGGCAAAGCCACCATTCATCATATTTTTGATACATGTCACGCTAGATCATTCCACATCCTGGTACACTGCCAGAGGTATTCATATTGTTTCATAGTTCTTCATATCGAGTTTCCATATTGAGTTGTAAGTAAATAAAAGTGTGATGATCATCATTATTAGAGCATTGTCGCAGTGAGGAAATAAAAATGGGGGAGGCCAAATGAGCTCACCATAAATAAAAAAATAAAAATGAGAGAAAAAGAGAGAAGGAACTTTGCTACTATCCTTTACCACACTTGTGCCTCAAAGTGGCATCTTGTTCTTCATATAGAGAGTCCCATGTTATGTCATTTTCATATGCTAGTGGGAATTACTTTTTCATTATTATAAACTTGGCTTGTATATTTAGATGACGGGCTTCCTCAAATGCACGAGGTCTTCATGAACAAGCAAGTTGGATGCACACCCCACTTAGCTTCAGTTGAGCTTTCATACACTTATAGCTCTTGTGCATCATTTGCATGGCAATGCCTACTTCTTGCATTGACATATCGATGGGCATATCCATAGCCCGTTGATACGCCTAGTTGATGCGAGACTTTCTTCTCCACTTTTTACCCCTTTGATATCTACCACTATATTATATTCCGCCTTTATGCTATGTCCGTGGTTCACGCTCATGCATTGCGTGAAGAATAAAAAGTTGATGCACATTGAAAAATTACGATCCAATTGCCTGACTTGGACACCGTGGTGCCTGACATTTGTATTAATGTGGTGAAGACGGAGCTATGCCTTGCTAATATGATAAAATGAATGGGGGTAAACATTCTTTTAGGATCGTATACTTTGAAAGATTGATGACTTTGTTGCTTGTGCTTATAAATATTACTATGTTGATGTTTGTTAATTCATCATTTCTCAATGAGCATACATGAAAATATTACATATTGGGTAGCATGTCACATCAAAAATTATGTTTTTATGATTTACCTACTCGAGGACGAGCAGGAATTAAGCTTGGGGATGCTGATGCGTCTCCAACGTATCTATAATTTTTTATTGTTCCATGCTATTATATTATCATTCTAGGATACTTTTTGAGTAATACTTTACCAATTTATATTATTTTTTAGCACTAACCTATTGACCCAGTGCCTAGTTGTTGTTTTCTGCGTGTTTTTTACTTTTTAGTTTTACAGTACCAAACGAAGTCCAATTGCCCCGAAAATTCTATATGATTTTTTCTAGACCAAAAGAAGACATGGAAGCTTCGGGAGAAGACCAGAGGCCGCAAGAGCGAGGCACAAGCCAACAGGGCGCGCCCAGGGGGGTAGGCGCGCCCTGATGGCTTGTCCCTCCCTGGTGGCCCTCCTACCCCCGTTCTCTGGCCTATAAATTCAAATATATTCCAAAAAACCTAGCGGGCATCCCGAAATACTTTTTCCGCCGCCACAAGTGTTTGTTCCGCCGCGATCCCATCTGGAGCTCCGTTCTGGCACCCTGTCGGAGGGGGGATCAATCACAGAGGGCCTCTTCATCAACCTTGCTGCCCTCATGATGACGTGTGAGTAGTTCACCACAGACCTACGGGTCCGTAGTTAGTACCTAGATGTCCATCTCTCTCTCTTTTGATCTTCAATACAATGATCATCGCATCTTCGCTTTGATCTATCTGATGTAATTCTTTTGTACGGTGTGTTTGTTGGGATCCGATGAATTGTGGGTTTATGTTTAAGATTATTCATGAAAAGTATTTGAGTCACCTATGATATATATTATGATACTTAATTGCATGATCATTATAGCTTCGTAAATATCTCCGATCTATTGAAATAGTTTGACCAACTAGATTGATACTTCTTCAGTAAGAGGGTGCGTTGTAGTGGATTCAATCTGGCGGTGCTATATATCCCCGTGACAGAAAGGGACAAGACACGTCTTTGTATTGTTGCCACTAAGGATAAAACGATGGGGTTAGTTCATATTAATTGAATTCTCTTTGTCTACATCATGTTAATGTTCTTCAAGCATTACTCTGTTTTACTTAATACTCTAGATGCATGCTGGATAACGGTCGATGGGTGGAGTAATAGTAATAGGTGCAGGAAGGAGTCGGCCTATTTTCTAATGGACATGATGCCTATATATACATGATCATTGTCGTGAATATCACATAACTATGCGCTTTTCTATCAATTGCCCAACAGTAATTTGTTTACCCACCATATGTTGCCTACATGAGAGATGCCGCTAGGGAAAACTATGGCCCCCGGGTCTATTCACTTATATATTTACATAACCTATCATTACCTTGCTGCCATTATTTACGTTTTATTTTATTTTGCAATTTAAAATTATCTACACACTTTACTTGCTTGCAAATAACGAGATCAAGGGGATTGACAACCCTCTTGCCGCGTTGGGTGCAAGTATTTGCTCTTTTGTGTATAGCCGCGTGAAGACGGTTGTGGATAGATATTCTTATTGCTTCGATAAACCTTGGTTCTTAACTGAGGGAAATACTTATCTGTATTGTGCTGCAATTACCTGTTCTTCTTCACGGAAAACCCAACGCAGATCACAAGTATCACATAATATCGGTCATATTCATCACTGAGGCCTTTGATCTCCGCTTGCATAGCAACAAACTATTCAGGAGTCACACTGAGAATGTTGTTCTTCAGAAAACACTCTTTCTTGTACTGAGACTTTTTAAGTTGACGTGCTATTTCATATTTTCATTTTTCTTCCAGGAGGAAAGCCCTCAGAGCATGATCAGGGCCAGGAGGCAGATTCAAATCATCAAGGGGTGTGTTTGGATCTTTGTGCTAGAGGTCTATTAAGTCGAGCACAATCCTCGGGTCCAGAATGAGAGGGATGTGAGTGCCCTTAGCTTGAGCAACTCCCAGTTGCTTGTTTCTGATGATTATTTCAAGTTCTTCATCATCATCTTCGTCATCTTCTGATTTAGAGGGAACTTTGATGACCACTTTCTTCTTGTGAGGGCTTGGCATTGGACCTCGTCCAGCCGTGGCTTTGACCTTCAGCGTAGTGGCACTTGATGAAGTGTGACCACTGGTTTAGGCAGATGCAGATGCCCTCGAGGCAATTGAGAATCTTGTAGTCCACTGACACGTTGCAAGATGTGCTTGAGGAATTTGGACTGTGGGCCTCATAGCTGAAGGCTTTGGAGTTGAGGAAATTGGTCGTGAGGGCAAAGAAGTTAAGGATTTTGACTTTACCGCCAATTTTTGGCTTAGCCTTCTTAGGCTGTTTTCCACTGGCAGATGCCTATGAATCTTGATTGAACTTTGCAACAGCCCCATCGGCTTGTTTCTGTAGTTTGGCTTGGTGCGTTTCCCAATCTTGAGGAAATTCCTCTCCATGCTTGATGCTTGTGGGATCAGCCCTTTGGCCTTTAGCCAATAGAGGTCTAGGGCATGGAGGATTTACCGCAAATTTCTTCATGTGTTTGGGAGTTACATATCGATAAGCCCTCCATTCCTTGGCCCATCTCCTCTCAATCTTTTGCAAGCGAGTCTTGCGCTGCTTTTGGGTTTCTTTGCCATGAGTGGCTTCATCTGGTGTGCAATATTCATCTTAAATGTCCTCGGGGATTTCAAAGGCAGTATGAATTTTTGGCTTCTTTCCACCTTTCTGAGGTCTTTTGCATCTGCCATTTTCTTCACTCAAGGACTTTGTACATTTGAGGATTCTGAGGATGTATGCAATTTTTCTTCGAGGAACACTACAAATGCAGTAAGCTGATGAGAACCAAGAGATTCGTTAGCAGACATGTGTACCTATGAAAAGAGTATGATCGCGAAGAATTTGGAGAGGTCATATGTGTTCTCATAAAATTTCAAAAATATCTCAAGTTGAGGAATTTGACCATTTGTTGTCTTGAAGAATTTCACTTAGGTTCGAGAGTTGTGCAGATTTGACAATTCACACAATTGAGGAATCTTGAAGAAAATCATAACTTACATAAATAGAACAAGACAGGGCAGATTGAAAGTGATGGATGTATGAAGAACAAACAATTTTTGAAGATTTTGTGGAATGATAAGATCAAACAAGGCAGTAAAAGTAACTTTTAATTACCCTTTATGAAGAACACGACGAACTGTGCAGCGAGAAAGAGGAAGCTGGCAGCTCAGATCTCCCGTGCCCTAGCTTGGCGGCGGAAGACAGCTACAGCGGCAGTGGAGGGAAGAGATCTGCGGCCGGCACGAGTACGTCGTCGAAGAAGTTGAGGCAACGAAGCTCTTCTTCTCCGGCGGCGATGATTCCAGAGGCGGCGCTAGGTTTGAGCTCGAGAGCGATGGGATTGAATCAAGCGGGTAAGAGGGAGACAGTGAAAGAGGAGGGATATTTATAGGGGGCGGTGAAAACTGAACGGTCCGAAGTTTGTGGACGTTCATGCCCCTACCTCTTGTTATCCTCTTGACATGTGTCATCCACATGCAGAGTAGTGGAGATCGTGGGGATCGTGAGTGAATATTTTATTCCAATCGTGGAAGTGGGAAAGGTTTGAGCGACAACCATCAAAATTTGATAAGAATTTTTTTAATGTTTTGTTCACAAATTCTTCAGCTGACAAGGACACAGTGAAGACTTTGAACGGGTGTCAAACAGAACTCGTATGAAGAATTTGAGAACACACTGGGTTGAGTTTAGCATAGAGGGGAAACGGGTCCGATCACATTCACTTAGATGGAAAACCAACTTGAGGAATTAACTATAAGTGAATGTTGTAGAGTACATTGAAAAACTCAAATATATATATATATATATATATATATATATATATATATATATATATATATATATATAGTCAATGAAGAGAAATCTCAATGAAGTATTTCATAATTTTGTGTAGTTTGACGAAATTGCAAAGTTTGAAGAATTTGAAAAAATTGAGGAATTTGCAAAAATTGAAAAACTCAATTTTGAATAATCTCAACAAAGGTTGGTGGCGTAATCCACCGTATAAGCATTATGATGATTTCAGACACCGCGTACAATTGTCGTAGGGTTCTGAGAATCAAATTCTTTATTTATTTCTTCACACTTAGAGGGTTAGTCCTCATTGATTGAAGAGAAACGTTACTTTGTATGTTGCACATCTAAGTCATCAATTTTTGCATAAGTGTTAGGATGTGTGTCCTTCCAAAAAACATTCGAAAATTCTAAGATATTTAGCTCACACCGCAACTTGCAAAATCTCTTCTCATTCAAGGGCTTAGTGAAGATATCAGCCAGTTGTTCTTCAGTCTTCACGTGATCGATGATGATGTCGGCCTTCAACACATGGCCACGAAGAAAATGATGACGAATCTGAATGTGCTTTGTCTTCGAGTGCTGAACTGGGTTGTAAGCAATCTTGATGGCACTCTCAATGTCGTAGTAGAGAAGGACATTCTTCACCTTGATGCCGTAGTCCTTGAGGGGTTGCTTCATCCGTAGCAATTGAGAGCAATATGAACCAATAGCAATGTACTTAGCTTTAGCAGTTGATAGTGACACACAGTTCTGCTTCTTCGAGGACCAACAGACCAGGGATCGTCCGAGGACATGGCATGTGCCTAATGTTGACTTGCGATCCACGTGATCTCCAACATAGTCAGAGTCGGAATATCCAATAAGATCAAAATCCGAGCCCTTGGGGTACCATAATCGAAGCGTTGGTGTGTGAGCTAGATATCGAAGAATATACTTCACAGCCTTATGGTGTGATTCCTTCGGGGTTGCTTGGAATCGGGCACACATGCAAACACTAAGCATAATATCTGTCCTAGATGCACATAAGTACAATAAAGAGCCAATCATGGAGCGATATACCTTCTGATCGAAATCTTTACCATTTTCGTCAGTACAGAGGTGGCCATTTGTAGGCATCGGAGTTTTTGCGCCTTTGCAGTCTTGCATGCTGAATTTCTTCATGATATCCTTGAGCTAGTTCTCTTGAGAGATGAAGATGCCATTGCGTTGTTGACGAATTTGAAGGCCTAAGAAGAATTTCAACTCCCCCATCATGGACATTTAATATTCTTCACTTATCATGTAGCCAAATTCGTCACTGTAACGTTTGTCAGTGCAGCCAAAGATAATATTGTCCACATATATTTGGCATACGAATAATTCATCATCATAAGATTTTGTGAAAAGAGTTGGGTCAAGTGAACCGGGTTTGAAGCCTTTCTTCATGAGGAATTCCTTCACAGTTTCATACCATGCCCGAGGGGCCTGCTTGAGGCCATGGACGGCCTTGTTGAGTCTGAAGACTTTGTCAGGATGCTTAGTATCTTCAAAACCTGGGGGTTGAGCAACATATACTTCTTCCTCAAGCTTACCATTGAGAAATGCACTTTTCACATCCATTTGATATAAGATGATATTGTGATGGTTAGCATAAGCAAGTAATATGCGAATAGCTTCAAGTCTAGCAACAGGTGCAAAGGTTTCATCAAAGTCAGTCCCATCAACTTGTGTGTAGCCCTGAGCTATAAGACGGGCCTTATTCCTCACCACTTGTCCATTTCCGTCTTTCTTGTTGCGGTGGATCCACTTGGTACCTATGATGTTGTGCTTGCGAGGATCTGGCCGCTTGACAAGTTCCCACACATTGTTGAGCTTGAATTGACACAATTCCTCTTGCATAGCTTGAATCCACTCAGTCTCCATAAATGCTTCATCAACTTTGGTGGGCTCTCTGATAGAGACAGAAGCAAAGTGCCCACAAAAGTTAGACAAATGTGAAGCTTTTGAGCGAGTGAGAGGACCTGGTGCATTAATGTCGTCGAGGATTTTGTCAATCTGCACTTCATTTGCCACTCTAGGGTGAGCAGGTTGACGACTTTGTTGAGGCTGAGCATTTTCTTCAGCGCCATTATCCTCACGTGCACCAGCATGAATGTCTTCATTTGTTCGGAATAACTTCTTCAGCTTGTAGAGTTTATTCAGTGGCTATAACATTTGTTGTCGAGGATTTTGTCAATCTGTACTTCATTTGCCACTCTAGGGTGAGCAGGTTGACGACTTTGTTGAGGCTGAGCATTTTCTTCAGCGCCATTTTCCTCAGGTGCACCAGCATGAATGTCTTCATTTGTTCGGAATAACTTCTTCAGCTTGTAGAGTTTCTTCAGTGGCTATAACATCTTTAGTATCCTTGAACCTAATGGATTCCTCAGGAGGTATTTCATCTAGCACAGGAGGTAGGTGCTCTCTTTGCGAGCCGTTAGTTTCATCAAACCGCACATCTACAGTTTCAACGACCTTGTTGTGATAGGTGTTGAAGACTTTGTAGGTGTGCGAGTCCTTTCCGTAACCAAGCATAAAACCCTCATGCGCTTTCGGTGCAAACTTAGAACTGTGATGAGGATCCCTAATCCAACATTTAGCACTGAAGAATTTCAAATAACTTACATTGGGTTTCTTATCAGTGAGGAGTTCATATGAAGTTTTCTTGAGGAATTTGTGATGATATACCTAGTTGATGATGTGGCACACGGTATCAACTGCCTTAGGACAGAAGTGGCGAGGTGTCTTGTATTCTTCAAGCATGGTGTGAGACATCTCAACAAGAGTCATGTTCTTGCGCTCCACAACGCCATTTTGCTGAGGAGTTGATAACCCACAAGTATAGGGGATCGCAACAGTTTTTGAGGGTAGAGTATTCAACCCAAATTTATTGATTCGACACAAGGGGAACCAAAGAATATTCTCGAGTATTAGCAGCTGAGTTGTCAATTCAACCACACCTGAAAGACTTAGTATCTGCAGCAAAGTATTCAGTAGCAAAGCAGTATGGAAGTAACGGTAACAATGGCAAAGTAACAGTAGCAGTGTTGTAGTGATTGTAACAGTAGCAACGGAAAAGTAACTTAGCAAAGATCAATATGTGAAAAGCTCGTAGGCAATGGATCAGTGATGGATAATTATGTTGGATGGCATTCATCATGCAACAGTTATAACATAGGGTGACACAGAACTAGCTCCAATTCATCAATGTAATGTAGGCATGTATTCCATATATAGTCATATGTGCTTATGGAAAAGAACTTGCATGACATCTTTTGTCCTACCCTCTCGTGGCAGTGGGGTCCTAATGGAAACTAAGGGATATTAAGGCCTCCTTTTAATAGAGAACCGGACCAAAGCATTAGCACTTAGTGAATACATGAACTCCTCAAACTACGGTAATCACCGGAAAGAATCCCAGTTATTGTCACCCTGGGGGTGCGTATCATAACTCGTAATAGGTGTCCACAACATGCAAGATAGGATCAAGAACACATATATATTCATGAAAACATAATAGGTTCAGATCTGAAATCATGGCACTCGGGCCCTAGTGACAAGCATTAAGCATAGCAAAGTCATAGCAATATCAATCTCAGAACATAGTGGATACTAGGGATCAAACCCTATCAAACCTAACTCGATTACATGATAAATCTCATCCAACCCATCACCGTCCAGCAAGCCTACGATGGAATTACTCACGAACGGCGGAGATCATCATGAAATTGGTGATGAAGGATGGTTGGTGATGATGACGACGTCGATTTCCCCTCTCCGGAGCACAAAACGGACCCCAGATCTGCCCTCCCGAGGAAGAACAGGAGGTGGCGGCGGCTCCATATCGTAAAACGCGATGAACTCTTCTCTCTGAGTTTTTTTCTCCCCGAATAGGAATATATAGAGTTGGAATTGAGGTCGGAGGACCTTTAGGGGGCCCACAAGCCTGCTGGGCGCGCCCCCCTGGCTTGTGGCCAGGTGGTGGACCCCCTCCGGTTGATTCTTTCGCCAGTATTTTTTATTAATTCCAAAAATATTCTCCGTAAATTTTCAGGTCAATCTGAGAACTTTTATTTCTGCCCAAAAACAACACCAAGGCAATTCTGCTGAATACAGCGTCAGTCCGGGTTAGTTCCATTCAAATCATGCAAATTAGAGTCCAAAACAAGGGCAAAAGAGTTTGGAAAAGTAGATACGGTGGAGACGTATCAACTCCCCCAAGCTTAACCCATTGCTTGTCCTCAAGCAATTCAGTTGACAAACTGAAAGTGATAAAGAAAAACTTTTACAAACTCTGTTTGATCTTGCTGTTGTAAATATGTCTAACTGATGTTCAGGTTTTCAGCAAAGATTATAGACTAACCACATTCACAATAACATTTAGGTCTCACATTTACTCATATCAATGGCATAATCAACTAGCGAGCAATAATAATAAGTCTCGGATGACAACAATTTTATCAAAACAATCATGATACAATATGATATAATGGTATCTCGCTAGCCCTTTCTGAGACCGCAAAACATAAATGCAGAGCACCTCTGAAGAACAAGGACTGACTAGACATTGTAATTCATGGTAAAAGAGATCTATTCACACTCATACTCAATATCAATTAATAACAAAGCATACAAATGACGGAGGTGCTCTCTAACTGGTGCTCTTTATAAGAGAAGGATGACTCAACAGTAAATAAAATAGATAGGCCCTTCGCAGAGGGAAGCATTGATTTACAGAGGTGCCAGAGCTCGAGCTTTTAAAACAGGGATGAATCATAATTTTGGGAGGTATGCTTTCATTGTCAACATAACAACTAAGAGATCTCGGTATCTTCCATGCTAGATACATTATAGGCGGTTCCCAAATAGAATAGTAAAGTTTTTACTCCCCCTCCACCAATCGATCACACTCCACGGCGGGCCGAATCCACGGGTACCGTCCATACAAAAAACAATCCTGGGGGAGTTTTGTTTCATTATACTTTGATTTGATTTATGAGCATGGAACTGGGCATCCCGAATACCAGCCACTTTCTCGTCAATGATAGTGAATCAACACATATCGTGAGAATAACCCACCTAGCATGGAAGATACTGACAGCCCCTAGTCACTACATGAGCAATTCGGGCATACAAAACAGGGTATTATTTGAAGGTTTAGAGTTTGGCACATGCAAATTTACTTGGAACGGCAGGTAAATACCGCATATAGGTAGGTATGGTGGACTCATATGGAACAACTTTGGGTTTATGGAAATGGATGCACAAGTAGTATTCCTGCTTAGTACAAGTGAAGGCTAGCAAAAGACTGGGAAGCGAACAACTAGAGAGTGACAACATTCATAAACATGCTTTGAGATTAATCAACATTGAATGCAAGCATGAGTAGGATATAAATCACCATGAACATAAACATTGTGGAGGCTATGTTGGTTTTGTTTCAACTACATGCGTGAACATGTGCCAAGTGAAGCCACTTGAATCATTCAGAGGAGGATACCATCCTATCATACTACATCACAACCATTTTAAAATGCATGTTGGCACTTATGACAAACCATTATACACTCTTAGCTAATTAAGCATGGCATGAGTAACTATAATCTCTAATTGTCATTGCAAACATGTTCAATCCATAACGAGCTGAATCCAGAACGATGAGCTAATCATATTTACAAAAACAAAATAGGTCGAGTTCATACCAGCTTTTCTCCATCTCAATCACTTCTTCATATATCGTCATTATTGCCTTTCACTTGCACGACCGAACGGTGTGAATAATAATAAGAGTGCACGTGCATTGGACTAAGCTAGAATCTGCGAACAATAACTCAAAGGAGAAGGCAAGGTAATATGGGCTCTCTGTAAGATAAACAATAATGCATATGAGAGCCACTCAACATTTCATCGTGGTCTTCTCCTTACGACCCAAAGAAGAAAGGAAAACTATTTACACGGGAAAGCTCCCAACAAGCAAAAGAAGAACAAGAAATCTTTTTGGGTTTTCTTTTAACGATACAACTAAACAAACTAGAAGGTAAAGCTAGAACTAATTTTTTTTGGGTTTTTCTCAAGGTTAATTAAACACACAGGAAGAAAGCAAAAAGAAGAAATAAAATACCATGGATTGATACAATGAAAAATTATAAGCACCGACAACTGAGATGAATGTGTGAACATGAATGTAATGTCGGTGAGAAATACGTACTCCCCCAAGCTTAGGCTTTTGGCCTAAGTTAGTCTAGTGCCATGGCTGGAAATAATCATCTCCTGGATACTTCGGAGGGTCCTGAGGGTTCCACTGGTTGGCGAGCTCCTGTGGCTCCCACTGAAAAACTGGATCCTGGTACGGATCAAGGGCTGGTGCCGGCTCAGGTACTGGGGTTGCGACAGGCCCCAATATCTGTAGATGTCCTCAGGCATAATAGTGTACCTGCCTGAATGAATATCGAACAAAGAAGAAGCAGGCAGAGCAATAATTTCACAAGTACCCTGACTAAATACTAAGTTGTAAAGCAGCCTCTTATCATTATCCTTCCTAATAAAATCATGTGCTACCATACTATCATAGTCTAAATATCTTGTAGGTAGCAGCATTTCCTCTTCCTCATCAAGCCTAATAGGTATCTTGAAGTGTTTGGCAAGACGAGATGCATAGATACCTCCGAATTTGGGGCCCTTCGAACGGTTTAAGTTCAACCGTTGGGCCACTATAGCGCCCAGACTAAAAGTCCTATCAGCAAGTAAAGCGTGGCGCAGAATGGCGAGGTCGGGAGCACTAAGGCTTCCACTCTCCCCGCGACCAACTAAACATCTCCCCGCAAATAATGAATAATAGCGTAGAATAGGAAAATGTAAACTAGCTGCTCTTGCCTTTGACACTCCTCTCTCTTCCCCCATAGTGATTGCGGCAATAAAGTCCTCCATGTCTCTAGGACGTGGTTCACTGATGCTCCCCTCATGAGGTATTTTGCAAACATTGCAAAAATCATAAAGTGACATTTCCTTAGGAACATCATATAAGTAAAACTCTACCATGGGAGGGTTCTTCCTAGGATAAAAGTGAAAATTTTGCACGAAAATATTAGTGAGTAGGAGGTACTGGTCACACTTATCGTCGAGGAATTCGGTGATGCATGCATTCTCTGCCAAATAGTAGAAATCTTCATAAATTCCAGCCGCCCTCAAGAATGCATCACTTGGCCATTCACATAGCCGAACCTCCGCGGTGCGAGGAATATTGTATCTAGGCTTCTCATTTTCATTTTCTTTAGAACCCCAGCTTGAAGAGCCTCTTAACAATCTCCTCATCATTTCTTTTCCATGAACAATCCCCTAAAACAGTTTTGCAAATGGAGCTTTGAGCAAGGAGATCGAAAATGGCAGCAAGATGAGCTAGAACACGGGTTTGAGCAATGGTGGGATTTTTTCTGGAGGAAGACGAAGTGGATGGGTGCTGGAATAAGTGAGGGGGCCCTACATGGGACCCACAAGCCGGGGGGCGCGCCCAGGGGGGGTGGGCGCGCCCTGCAGGCTTGTGGCCAACTGGTGCAGCCCCCTGATGTGTTCTCAGTGCCAAAAATTCTTAAATATTCCAGAAAAAATCATACTAAATTTTTCAGGGAATTCTGAGAACTTTTATTTTCAGGTCATTTTTCTATTGCACGGATAAATCTGAAAATAGAGAAATAATAGCGTTTTTACTAAATTGAAACTAAAGAATAGAAAATAAAAGTTGGGTGCAGAAGGTTGTGCTTTCTAAATTCATCCATCTCATGCTCATCAAAAAGAATCCATCAATAAGTTTGATCAAGTCTTATTGACAAACTTTTTTCGAATGACACGGAACCGGAGAATTTTCGAATAACACTAGGTTACCTCAATGGGGATATGCATGTAACCAACAATAAGTATATCATATTTCTTTTTGGCAGTAGGGAGAGGGAATTCAAAGTCTCCAATAATAATCGTTGAAATTTTTCCAATGGAGTTGATACTATGAACTTGAGATTGTTTCTTCGGAAAATGTACTGTATGCTCATTACCATTAACATGAAAAGTGACATTGCCCTTGTTGCAATCAATAACAGCCCCTGCAGTATTCAAAAAGGGTCTACCAAGGATGATTGACATACTGTCGTCCTCGGGAATATCAAGAATAACAAAGTCCGTTAGGATAGTAACATTTGCAACTACGACAGGCACATCCTCACAAATACTGATGGGTAAAGCAGTTGATTTATCAGCCATTTGCAAAGAGATTTTAGTAGGTGTCAACTTATTCAAATCAAGTCTACGATACAAAGAGAAAGGCATAACACTAACACCAGCTCCAAGGTCACATAAAGCAGTTTTAACATAATTTCCTTTAATAGAGCATGGTATAGTAGGTACTCCGGGATCTCCTAGTTTCTTTGGTATTCCACCTTTAAAAGTATAATTAGCAAGCATGGTGGAAATCTCAGCTTTCGGTATCTTTCTTTTATTTGTCACAATATCTTTCATATACTTAGCATAAGGAGACATTTTCAGAATATCAGTCAAGCGCATACGCAAAAAGACAGGTCTAAGCATTTCAACAAAGTGCTCAAAGTCCTCATCATCCTTCTTCTTGGATGGTTTAGGAGGAAAGGGCATGGGTTTCTGAACCCATGGTTCTCTTTCTCTACCATGCTTCCTAGCAACAAAGTCTCTTTTATCATATCTTTTGTTCTTAGGTTGTGGGTTATCAAGATCAACAGCAGATTCAATCTCCACATCATTATCATTACTAGGTTGAGCATCAACATGAACATCATCATTAATATTATCACTAGGCTCATGTTCATTACCAGATTGTGTCTCAGCATCAGAAATAGAAATATCATTTGGGTTCTCATGAGTATCTATAATAGGTTCACTAGCAGCATGCAAAGTCCTATCGTCATTCTTTTTACTCCTATTACTAGAATGACTAGGTGCATCAATATTAACTCTCTAAAAATCTTGCTCAATTCTCTTAGGATGGCCCTCGGGATACAAAGGTTCCTGAGTCATTTTACCACCTCTAGTCACAACTCTAACAGAATGATCATTGTTCTTACCAATCATCTCATTAAGCAAATCATTATGTGCCTTAAGTACTTGTTCTACTTGAGTAGTCACCATAGAAGCATGTTTACTAATAAGCTTAAGATCATTAACAGTTCTACTCATATATTCACCTAAGCGATCAAGCATGTAAGCATTATGTTTCAATTGTCTACTAACATAATCATTGAAATTTTCCTGCTTAACAATAAAGTTATCAAACTCATAAGCATTGGCTAGCAGACTTATTATAAGGAATATCACCTTCATCAAATCTACGGAGGGAATTTACCTCTACTACCTGTGTCGGGTTATCAAGACCATGTATTTCTTCAATAGGTGCTAGATTCTTAACATCTTCAACTTTAATACCTTTTTCTTTCATAGATTTCTTTGCCTCTTGCATATCTTCAGGACTGAGAAATAGAATACATCTTTTCTTCGGCGTTGGCTTTGGAGGTGGTTCGGGAATAGTCCAATCATTATCATTGCTCAATATATTATTCAATAGTAGTTCAGCTTGTTCAACAGTTCGTTCCCTGAAAACACAACCAGCACAACTATCTAGGTGGTCCCTAGAAGCATCGGTTAGTCCATTATAAAAGATATCAAGTATTTCATTTTTCTTGAGAGGGTGATCAGGCAAAGCATTAAGTAACTGGAGAAGCCTCCCCCAAGCTTGTGGGAGACTCTCTTCTTCAGTTTGCACAAAGTTAAATATTTCCTGCAAGGCAGCTTGTTTCTTATGGGCAGGAAAATATTTTTCAGAGAAGTAATATATCATATCCTGGGGACTACGCACACAACCAGGAGCAAGAGAATTAAACCATATCTTAGCATCACCCTTTAATGAGAAAGGAAACAACTTAAGAATATAGTAATAACGAATTTTTTCCTCATGAGTAAATAGGGTGGCTATATCATTCAATTTAGTAAGATGTGCCATAACAGTTTCAGATTCATAACCATGGAAAGGATCAGATTCTACCAAAGTAATTAACTCAGGATCGACAGAGAATTCATAATCCTCATCAGTAACAAAGATAGGTGAAGTAGAAAACTTGGGATCATATTGCATTCTAGTATTCAAAGATTTTTCCTTCCACTTGCGTAGTAATTTCTTAAGATCATCTCTATCCTTACAAGCAAGAAAGTCCCTAGCTACCTCTCCTTCCATAACATAACCCTTAGGTATATTAGGCAATTCATATCTAGGAGAGCTAGGTCTAGCAGGTGTCTCATAGTGTTCAGTTTCAATAATTTCATCAGTTTCAGAAATATCATCAGTTGCAGCATTGACTCTAGCAATTTGTTCATCAAGAAATTCACCCAGTGGCACAGTAGTATCAAGCAAAGTATCATCATAAGCATCATGCATAGCAGAAGTGACATCATCAATTACTTGCGACATATCAGAATCAATAGCAGGTGGGGGTGTCGCAAGTTTACTCATAACAGAAGGTGAATCAAGTGCAAAGCTAGATGGCAGTTCCTTACCTGTCCTCGTAGTTGAGGGGTAGATCTTGGTTTTAGCAACTTTCAAATTCTTCATCGTGATCAACAGATATAAATCCCAAGTGACTCAGAGAATAGAGCTATGCTCCCCGACAACGGCGCCAGGAAAAGGTCTTGATAACCCACAAGTATAGGGGATCGCAACAGTTTTCGAGGGTAGAGTATTCAACCCAAATTTATTGATTCGACACAAGGGGAGCCAAAGAATATTCTCGAGTATTAGCAGCTGAGTTGTCAATTCAACCACACCTGAAAGACTTAGTATCTGCAGCAAAGTATTCAGTAGCAAAGCAGTATGGAAGTAACGGTAACAATGGCAAAGTAACAGTAGCAGTGTTGTAGTGATTGTAACAGTACCAACGGAAAAGTAACTTAGCAAAGATCAATATGTGAAAAGCTTGTAGGCAATGGATCAGTGATGGATAATTATGTTGGATGGCATTCATCATGCAACAGTTATAACATAGGGTGACACAGAACTAGCTCCAATTCATCAATGTAATGTAGGCATGTATTCCATATATAGTCATACGTGCTTATGGAAAATAACTTGCATGACATCTTTTGTCCTACCCTCCCGTGGCAGCGGGGTCCTAATGGAAACTAAGGGATATTAAGGCCACCTTTTAATAGAGAACCGGACCAAAGCATTAGCACTTAGTGTATACATGAACTCCTCAAACTACGGTAATCACCGGAAAGAATCCCAGTTATTGTCACCATGGGGGATGCGGATCATAACTCGTAATAGGTGTCCACAACTCGCAAGATAGGATCAAGAACACATATATATTCATGAAAACATAATAGGTTCAGATCTGAAATCATGGCACTCGGGCCCTAGTGACAAGCATTAAGCATAGCAAAGTCATAGCAACACCAATCTCAGAACATAGTGGATACTAGGGATCAAACCCTAACAAAACTAACTCGATTACATGATAAATCTCATCCAACCCATCACCGTCCAGCAAGCCTACGATGGAATTACTCACGAACGGCGGAGAGCATCATGAAATTGGTGATGAAGGATGGTTGGTGATGACAACGGCGTCGATTTCCCCTCTCCAGAGCCCAAAACGGACCCCAGATCTGCCCTCCCGAGGAAGAACAGGAGGTGGCGGCGGCTCCGTATCGTAAAACGCGATGAACTCTTCTCTCTGATTTTTCTCTCCCCGAATAGGAATATATAGAGTTGGAATTGAGGTCGGAGGAGCTACAGGGGGCCCACAAGCCTGCTGGGCGCGCCCTAGGGGGGGCGCCCCCCTGGCTTGTGGCCAGGTGGTGGACCCCCTCCGGTTGATTCTTTTACCCGTATTTTTTATTAATTCCAAAAATATTCTCCATAATTTTTCAGGTCAATCCGAGAACTTTTATTTCTGCACAAAAACAACACCAAGGCAATTCTGCTGAAAACAGCGTCAGTCCGGGTTAGTTCCATTCAAATCATGCAAATTAGAGTCCAAAACAAGGGCAAAAGAGTTTGGAAAAGTAGATACGATGGAGACGTATCAGAGTGCATGTGGCAGATAGCTCATGAGTGATCCCAAGTTCATCAAGATAGTCATCAAGACCAGTGTTCTTGAACTCGGTCCCATTATCACTTCGGATGTGCTTGATCTTGACGCCGAAATTCATCGAGTCCCTTGAAGAAAAACGTCTGAAGACTTCCTACACTTCAGTTTTGTACATGATGATATGCACCCAAGTATAACGAGAGAAATCATCAACAATGACAAAGTCATATAATGTTGCGGCATTGGTTAGTGTGGCATAATGAGTGGGGCCAAAGAGGTCCATGTGAAGCAATTCAAAGGGACGTGTGGAAGTCATGATAGTCTTCGAGGGATGCTTGGATCTGGTCATCTTTCTAGACTCACAAGCCCCACAAAGATGATACTTGAGGAATCTGACACCCTCGATGCCAGAGACGTGCTTCTTCTTCACGAGTGTGTGCAAGTTCCTCATGCCAGCATGTTCAAGTCGTCGATGTCACAGCTAGCCTTCTGAAGCCTTTGCAAGTAGGCACGTGGCAGGCCGAGGACCTGTAGAGAAATCAACAATATACAAGTCTCCTCTCCTAAAGCCTTCGAAGACTTTGGATTTGTCAGATTCCATGAGTACAATGCAACGATATTTGCCAAACATGACAACCATATCAAGATCACAATGCATTGAGACTGACATGAGTTTGAATCCAAGCGATTCGATAGTCATTACTTTGTCCATGTGTCGATCCTTTGAGATTGCAACCCTACCTAGACCCAATACCTTGTTTTTTCTTTGTCAGTGTAGGTGATATGCTTCAAGTGAGATGGAGCAATAGCTGAGTCCATCAATAAGTTCTTGTCACCAGTCATATGGTTAGTGCATCCACTATCGAGGACCCACTCAGTAGCTTTAGGTGACTCATCCTGCAGACGAATTAGTGCAACTTACGAACTCATATACTTCAGAGTAAAGAATATGACTTATCAAAGTCAGCAGACAGAAGTGCATCAGTGAGGCAGTATAAGCAGTAAGATGAGGACGATTGAAATGAGTGATTCATTTCATCATGATTAGCTTGTGCCCTTTCAAGCATTTTCAGGTATCCAGCAATTCTTCAGACGTTCAAGTTCATCTGGATACCTGACCCTGCATAAGAGATTAGTTCATTTTCTTCACCACCCACATTTGGAGGGGTGGCGAAGAGTTCATCATTTTGTGAGCTCCATACGAGAATTCTGGCATTGAAGTTAGTGCACTTCGTTTCACAAGAGGGGGGGTAGAGTACTCATATGAATAAGCAGAGAAACTCTTCGAGGATTTATGAACATAACGGTTTGAAGAATAATGCACATATTCATATCCCTTAGATTTTCCCGGCGAAACAGAAGCTTTAGCACGAGTATGAGTAGATTTTTGACCATATGAGGAATTTGGTCCATGTGAAGACTTTGGTCCATATGAGGAATTTGATCTGGGGTTCCTTTCCTTCATAGGTGGTGTCATGACGACATTCACCTGAAGACTGTCAAGGCATCTTTTGGGAACACAGATTTTGTTCATCGGATGACCATTCCTGCAGTTAGCTCCAACATATCTGGCAAATACTTCACCATTCAGGTTTTTGAACAGTTTATAGTTGGAGCCAAATGACTCGCTAGAGGAATATGAAGATTCACAAGTAATGCCCGATAGAGTTGATTGATCTACAGGGGGTCCTTTTGCAGCAACCCATGAGGTTTTGGGGTAATGCTCAGGTTTTCAGTAGGATCCATCAACATTAAGTTCCCTCTCAAATGCAATACCCTCTTTCCTAGGGTTCCTTTCAGAATCTGCTTTTGGAGCACATCGCATAGGGTTTGATGCCCTTTGAGACTTTTGTATATGCCTGTCACATACAATTCCTTCAACCCTGCATTTTCATCAGTTACACTTGTGGTTTCCTCAGTTGAGGAATTTTTGACCACATATATAGTTGAAGAACTTGCAGCAACATAAGAATTTGAACTTTCAGGTGAAGAATTTGCAGTTACATGTTCGATGCATTTCAAACAAGGTGGGACAAATTCTTCCTTTGCGGAACTAATCTATTAAGGAAGCAAAGAATAATTTTCCCTTCGAAGATCACCATGAGACACCCTTAGTTTCTCAAGATCTTGCTTTCTCTGAAGAAATTCATAAGAAAGCTTCTCATGATCGACTAAGAGAGTTGCATGACGACGTTGAAGGTCATCATACTTAGACTGGAGACTTTTAAGGTCATCAGTCAGAGTTTGAGTTAGATCCATTTCCTCGTTCAACATGTCATCACTTTTGTCTAGCAGTTTCTGAATCCTTTTCATAGCATTTTGTTGTTTAGTGGCAATATTAGCAAGTTTGGAATAACTAGGTTTCAAATTATCATCAGATTCACCTTCACTTGATTCAGAGGAGGAAGGATATTTGAGTACATTGGCACCTTTTTCCATGAAGCAATAGGTGGGAGCAAGGTCATCGTCGCTGATGTCAGTGTTGCTGGCGCTGCCATTTTCCTCAGTGTTGAAGATGGACTTGCTGACGAAAGCAGTAGTAAGATCTAGGCTCGCCACACCAGAGTCTAACTCCTCCTAGGATTCCTCCTCTTCCTCATATTCTTCAGATTTTTCTTCATAATCCATTTCCTTGACAATAAGTGCCCGAGCCTTTCTGGAACAGTTTCTTCTTGTGAGATGAGGACTTTGAAGATTTCTTCTTCTTCTTCATGTCGTCAGAACTATCATCCTTGTACTTCTTCTTTTATTCCTTTTCCCAGAGAGGACAATCAATAATGTAGTGGCCAGACTTCTCTCATTTGTGGCAAGTTCTCTTCTTGTAGTCACATGATGAAGATTCTGATTCTTCACATCACTTCTTGAAGATTTTCCAAACCGACCTCTTCTGAAGAACTTCTGGAATTTCCTCATGAGCATTGCTAGCTCCTGACTCGGTTCAATAGGATCACCAAGGCTGCTGTCAGAGTCTTCGCCTTCAGATGAGGAAATTTCCTTTGCCTTCAGTGCACGAGATCTTCCATAGCATGGCCCATAGAGGTCTCTCTTCTCAGCTTGTTGGAACTCATGAGTATTGAGCCTCTCAAGAATATCAGCAAGATCTAGTGACTTGTAGTCTCCACACTCTTGAATCATCAAAGCCAGTGTGTCAAATGAGGAATCAAGAGATCTCAGAAGTTTCTTCACCACCTCATGGTCGATGATGTCAGTGGCACTAAGAGCTTGGAGCTCATTAGAGATATCAGTGAGGCGGTCAAAGGTTTGCTAAACATTCTCGTTGTTGAGTCTTTTGAAGCGGTTGAAGAGACTGCGTGAACATCAACTTGAGAGTCATGTTGACTTGAAACCCCTTCAAGGACTTTGGATAGCCTATCCCTGATAAGCTTCGTAGTTTCCAAAGCACTCACTCTCCCATACTGTCCTTTGCTTAGATGGCCACAAATGATATTCTTCGCTTGAGAGTCAAGTTGCTTGAAGCTCTTCACATCGGCAGTGGTGATAGTGCGAGTGACGTAGGGAACACCATTTTCCACAACATACCAGAGATCGTTGTCAATTGCCTCAAGATGCATGCACATCTTGCTCTTCCAGTAGGGGTAGTTCGTCCCATCAAAGGTAGGACACCCAACTGAGACCATGATCATACCTACAGTCGACTTAACTAAAACTCCAGGTGGTTAAACCAAAATCACACGGAACATGGGAGTACCTTGCTCTGATACCAATTGAAAGTGCGTTATATCGACCAGAGGGGGGGGGTGGGCAATTTTTACAAATCCGTCACTGAGGAATTACTAGTTGAGGATTTATCAGAGTGACGAAATACATGCAGCGGATAAAGTACTCAAGTGCAAGCATAACATGGCAATAGCAAAGTTGTCATGATGAAATGAAGCATACATAAAGCACAAGTAGCAAGTAATAAGGATAAGCAGGCGAAAGACAAGGAGACTGAAGAATTTGGATTTGAGGAAATTGAGAAAGTCTTCAGACAGTAACGATCGATTTCATCAACGAGGAAATGAAAGGGTTGAGGAAATCGAACCAGTTGCTCGGTGAAGACAATGATTTGGTCTAACAGTTCCAACTGCTGTGACAGTCGTATGTCTGGTTGGAGCGGCTTAGTATTTAAACCAAAGAACACACAGTCCTAGGACACACAATCATTACCGTATTCTCCTTGAGCTAGAGTCACACAAACTCCACCCAATCACTCGTGGTAAGTCTTCAAGGTAGACTTTCAAACCATCACAAACTCGGTCACCCGACGATCCAAAATGTCCTCTTGGATGCTCTAGACCATGACGCCTAACAGTCTGGAAGATGCACACTCTTTAAAGGTAAAAAGCATTGGTTCCACACATGACAATCTCTTTAGTGATGCTCAATGACTTTTGGTTTTGGGTGTTTGGGTTTTGGGTTTTTCCTCACTGATGATTCTCTCAAAGTCGTAGGAGGATGGGTTGCTCTAAATGACACTTGTCAATCTCTCTCGGAGCAGCCAACCAACTAGTGGTTGTGGGGGTGGCTATTTATAGCCAGGGTGCAACCCGACATGATAAGGCATAAATGCCCCTAATGATATGACCACTGTCAGGATAAGATCCTTTGGACAGCTGGCGCTAAGCACAACAACGGTCGAAATTTTGAACTCTCAAATTCCTCAGGGCTATCATATTCCTCACGGTAGGCAATTCGCACTGGTGAAATCCTAACTCCTTAGTCACACTAATTTCCTCAGAGACCAGAAGAACATCGTCTTTGTCACTGAAGAATTTGACTGAACTGTAAGAGATTTCCAAAAGCTTCACTCGAAGGACTGGGTAAGTGTAGGTATTGAGATGAGCATCACTTGTAAATTTTCCTTAGTTTTACCTCGACCCCCTTTAACAGTACGGTGTTTCCTATGATTCAAAAAGAGGCACTAGATGCACTTACAAATACCTCTCCAATGTATCGATAATTTATGAAGTATTCATCTCATGTTTACAACAATTTTATATAATCTGATGCACTTTTATATGATTTAAATGGAACTAACCAGGACTGATGTTGTTTTCAGCAGAATTAACGTGCTGTTGTTTTTGTGCAGAAAATAAAAAGTTCTCGAAATCGCCCGAAACTTTTTGATGATTTTTATGGAACGTAAGAGACCCCTGAAGCTTCAGGCGGGACCAGAACACACATGAGGAGGTGACAAGGCAACCGGCGTGCCTAGGGGGAGTGGGCGCGCCAGGATACCTTGTGGGCGCCTCGTAGCTCCGATTCGCGTGATTCCAACGCTGAAAATCCTATAAATCCCCCAAAACCCCAGAAATAAACCTAGAACTTCCGCTCCGCCGCCGCAAACCTCTGTTCCGAAGCGATCTCATTTGGAGCCCTTTTCTGGTACCCTGTCGGAGGGGGAAATCATCACCGGAGGCCATCTTCATCATCCCGGCGGTCTCCATCTCGATGAGGGAGTAGTTCACCCTCGGGGCTGAGGGTATGTACCAGTAGCTATGTGTTTAATCTCTCTCTCCCGTGTTCTTGATGTAGCATGATCTTGATGTACCACGGGCTTTGTTAGTATAGTTAGATCATATGGTCTTCTTCCCTGTCTATCTTGATGTGATGAATTGAGTCTTTCCCTTTGAGATCTCGTTATGTTGGATTGAATACTTTGGATTTGAGAACACTTGATATATGTCTTGCATGTGGATACCCGTGGTGACAATGGGGTGTTCTATTGAGTCACTTGATGTATGTTATGGCAATCAACTTACAGATCCCCGTGGTGACATTGGGGGTGATCTAGGCACATAGGTTGATGCACGTTTTCGTCCCACTTTCTCTGATAGAAATCTTGGGGTACTCTTTGAAGTTCTTTGTGTTGGATTGAATATGATGAATCTGAAATTGTTTGATGCATGTCGAATAAGTAACTCATGGATACTTGTGGTGACATTGGAGTATGTAGATGACATTAGAGTTGATTGATGCGTATTATAGGTGTTATCCTAGTACGAACTCTAGGGCTATTTGTGACACTTATAGGGATGGCTCAATAGATTGATCGGAAAGGATAACTTTGAGGTGGTTTTCCTACCTACAACAATTTCATCTTATGTTCTCCGCTAGATAGGAACTTTGGAGTGATTCTTTGTCGTACGTTGAGGGATGGTTATATGATTCAATTATGTTAGCACCATAGAGAGATTGCATCAGTGAAAGTATGAACCCTAGGACTTGTTTTGAAGCATTGCAACACCGTTTTTACACACTTTTGTTACTTGTTACCTTGCTATTTTTATTATTTCAGATTACAAAAACCTATTTATACTATCCGTACTACACTTGTATCATCATCTCTTCGCCGAACTAGTGCACCTATACAATTTACCATTGTATTGGGTGTGTTAGGGACACAAGAGATTTCTTGTATTTGATTGCAGGGTTGTTTGAGAGAGACCATCTTCATCCTACACCTCCCACAGAATGATAAACCTTAGGTCATCCACTTGAGGGCAATTTGCTACTGTCCTACAAAACTCTGCGCTTGGAGGCCCAATAGAGTCTACAAGAATAAAGTTGCGTAGTAGACATCAAGCTCTTTTCTGGCACCGTTGCCGGGGAGGTGAGTGTTTGAAGGTATATCTTTAGATATTGCAATTGAATCTTTTAGTTTCTTGTTTTTCCCTAGTTTGGTTTTATAAAAGAAAACTACAAAAAAATGGAATTTAGGTTGCCTCATATGCTTCATCTTTATAATGTATTTCGTGAAAATGATGGATCGGAAAATTGTGCTCAAGTGTTAGAAGAAGAATTCAATAAAATGTTTGGCATTAAACCCTTGAATGATGAGCATGATTGCAATGTTATTAGTGTGTCTTATCTGAATATCCATAATACTAATGATGATTGCACTAGTCATGATAAAAAGGTTTCTAATAAGCATTTCAATTTTTGTGGAGTGCATAAAGTTTGTGAAGACATGCCTTATAGGGATGATAGATTTTGTAAGAAGCATAAACATGGTAAAACCAATTAGTGGCCTAAAATGATAGATGAATTTGCTACAAAATTATGCTCTTTTCATCTCGTTACTTGTGAACTTTGCAATAGAGTTGGTCATCTTAATTTTCAATGCATACTTTTTCATGATCGAATTATGAACAAATATTGTAATAACTTGATCGCCTTTGAACTTTATAATGAACTTTATTTATTTTTGGGGTGTGAAGAATTGTCACATAAAAATAGTTGGTTTGAAGCATTCATATTCACAAACTATACTGAAACTAGTCTAAAGGAAATCTATATGTTTTGCGTAGTAAATGGCAATGAGAATGCTTATATTGCCAACTATAGAAAGACGGGAAAACCAATAGAATATAAAAGGAATACTAATGAAAGGGGAAAGATTTCCAATTTCCCTTCTATTGTCTCTCGTGATGAAACAGGTGTCGAGAAGGAGCTTCCTATCCTACCAATCTCATCACTAAGAAGCTCAAAAAAATTGATTAAACCGACACATGATGTGGTGAAATAAGAAGAAGAAAAATAAAAAGTAGAGGTAAAAAGGTATGTCTCACAAATAATGTTGCTCCTATCATTGTTGAGAATGAATCCGAAAGTGGTGTGGACGATGATGAGGGGTTGCGACGGCAGCGGTGTTACCCATCATGATCTGCTTGGCCTTTTTCCGATGCGATGAGCGGGAGGTGCGCAATGGGTTGGATGAAAATTCTACACAACTTTGGTCGATGCTTGCGACTACGACGTCTGTGGGTGTCGTTTCCCTCCTTGGAGGGCGTGTTGTGTGGTGTGGTTATCCGGTGTTGGCCGCTGGTCCGAGCAGAGCTTCTTAGGCGCTATGTACGCAACGGCCGGGGTAAGACGATGACTTTCTCGGGTCCGACTGGGTTCCGCTACCCATTCGTCGTCTTCCCTTTTGGCAATCAAGGATGGTTGGTGCGTCGACAAAGAAAGCTCGTTTGTAGTTGTTCCTCTTTGTGGTGTTCGGTGTTCGTCGAGACGCAACTAGATGATTTGTTCAGGATAAGCTCCTTCGTGTTGTGTCTGTAGTTGTTGATGTAAGTGTGGGTGTGGAGATTAAACTACACTTGTTGTTCGTAGCAAGTTGTAGTCTCTTGTACTTGATCTTCTGCCTTCTATAAAGACATGATACACCTAGGCGTACTCTCCAAAAAAAGAAATTTTGGCAATGACCTTTGCTCTTATTTGAGTAATTGGTTCGCAATTCAAATAGATGAAATAAAAAAAGACTTAAGTGCAAAAGTACATTTCAATTATGAAATGGAAATGCATTTAAAGAATTAAGAATAAATGAATACTATTCCAACTTTATTATTATAAATAAATAATATAAAGTGAAATACAAAAGGGATAATACAAAGTCATTATACAAGTCTTACAATCTGTTTTGAAATCAGAAGCTTTATTGATAAACATACAAGATACAAAATTCACAAATATTTACATTAGATCAAATGAATAGAAATAAAAGAAGAGAGGAAAATTCCTAAAGTAAACCTATATACTAAACTAAACCAATTCTTCTTCTAATCTTCTTCTTCTCTTCATGATCTTCAAAACCTGCAAAACATAAGAAACAGGAAAAGAAGTGTGCTGAGTTACAAATGTTGCATCTCCCTTAGGAAAATGCATTGCTTTATGAGCTAGCATATTAGGGAGTTGGAACTAGTCTCAAAACCCTTAAGCAGAAGAGTCCAAGAGAACTCCAGCAAAGCCCACCAAGAAACAGTATACGTGACCAATTAAACGGTGCAGTAAGCTGTTCAGTTGAGGCAGTACCAATAGATAATGCTACTATAATAGTAGCTGATCAAATCAGATTTTACCCAAATGCAAGAGTAGGCCAGAACTGAAGCCATTCCAGTAGCAAGACAGTGGTCACAAAACCAACAACAACCACACAGCCGAAGAGAGTAATCACACCAACTCATTATGCAAAAGAAAATAAAGAAAGGGCACAACTGGCACTTAAAGTCCAGCTGGCACAAGACAAAATTATAAATTACTAAAAGTCCAAGTCAGAAATAACAAATTCCATTTAATAAATAAGTAATGGCCAAACTTAAAGCGAATAGATAATCCTTTTAGTAATTAAAACAAAGCCATGAGAGGGGATAAAGACCAGATCCAGGCATCCAGCCATGGTTATCCACAACGACAGCCAGCAGAAGATATGGATGAAGGAGAGCAAGACAGCACTAAACAGCACACTCAGCAGGCACAGAGCTGAGTCACATGTGAGGTATCAGCTACCTAGGACTCTTAGACCACTATAAATAGAACACCCAGCCATGAGTTAGAGCTTTATCGCCACTTGATACAATTGTATCAAACCAGGAGTTGGACCAAAACCATATTTACATCTCAAGCAGCTAGGAGGTGCAGGCTTACCACAAGAAGGTCTGAGGTAGGATTTGGGGGAAAGTATCCTCAGGTAGCCTTGAAATGCAAGGACTTGAGCATCATTGGGTATTGGAGCCACTGTAGTATCTGCAATATCAATATCCTAGTGAGGAGTCTCAGTGCAACATCATCGGCTGGCATAAGATCAAGAAAGCACATGTTCTTATCAGATTTGGGAGAGAAAGAGAGAAAGGAAGAGAAAGGGCTAAGTCATGATAGTATCTCTTCAATACCAGTATGAGAAGAGAGAAGTTTTGGCTAGGAAAGATAGTGTCTATAGAACGTGTAGAATGAAATAGGCCATCTGTAGCCGAAAATCCATTTCTGAGCCCAGGCTCATCTGCACCCGCTGACGAAAAAAATAAAAACAAATACTAGAAAAATTCAAAAAATTCCAATTGTTTTTTGTGTGGTACATATTTTGATGCGTGAGGTCCGCTCCAAATTTCAACTTATTTGAACATCTGAGCAGCTCTCAGCAAAAAAGACAAATCGGGGTCTGAAAAAAAGGTTTACTGTTCACCAATTTTTTTGACCCGATTTGTCTTTTTTGCCGAGAGCTGCTCGGATGTCCAAATAAGTTGAAATTTGGAGCGGACCTCACGCATCAAAATATGTACCACACAAAAAAAATTGGAATTTTTTTAATTTTTCTAGTATTTGTTTTGATTTTTTCCGTGAGCGCGGGTGCAGATGCACCTGAGAGCCGAAACGCCTCTCTCATCTGTAGCACACATACAAATTATCTGCTTCATGCAGAACTCATTTGCACCACATACACATGGTTACTTCCAGTAAATAGTACACAAGCACTCATAGCACTTGGGTAAGATATTCACATAAACATGCTTGCACAGTTAGGGAAAACATTGACTCCACAAAGCATATAAAGTAAGAGAAGCAAACATTTATAAACTGTACATTGGAACACAATATAATTACTTATAAATAAAGGATTATGATCTTTACATCAGTACCACAACAGCAAGAGAGCATAAGCACGTGTATAAACAGCATATCAATAATAAATGACCAACCATCATACCTAACAGTAAACAGTAGATGGACAGTAATTAGACCGCAACCAGTAGCTCATAACAAATAGCACAGCCCTGTATATGTATATGTGTATGAGCAGTGCTATACAAACAACAAAATGGACCAAGGAAATCACCAAATCCACACTAGGAAGTCCATACATAGAGATCAGCAGCATCTCACGGACAAATTAGTTAATAAGGAGCCACGAGGTGTTATCCCTAGTATAGGAACTAGACAACCATCATCACCGACACACCAGCAAGTCCTAGGACCCAATTGTACAATAGCAGGTACATGAAACTAAACTAAACCTGGAGCTAAGATCATTTGAATTCACAGGAGCATAGCACAACAGCAGTATCGACAAATCACCAGCAACTAGTACAATACACAAGTTCAATTGCTAATTCGAAGGGGGCATCAGGAAGTAACTAGCCAGACCAAGCTCACGGTAGCGATGACCAGTACACCATGGAGGGTTAGCATCTCCATCTTTGAACCTCTAGAACACATGAGAGGAAGCAGTAGAAGGAACACCGGAGGACCTCACCTTGCAGGGTTGTAGCCGAAGCCTTGCATCGCCACCGCCACGGTTTGCGGTGTGGCCAGATCACCGCTGTCACGCGACGGCGAGGAGGCGAGGGAGACGTCGAGGGGGACCACACGGAGGCGCAGGCGCCGTGCACCGGCGACCGTTGCGGTTAGGGTTGGCCACGAACGGCAGGAGGAGGCGACGAGCGATAGTGCGAAGCAAGGTGAGCGCGAGGAGGTGCTGGGTTGCGCCGGAGAATGCCGGCGTCGACCGGAATCAGCCGACGGTCGTGGCGGCGGCGAAGGGGATCGAGAGTGAGAGGCATCCCAGGAGGACAAATTCACGGTTTTGACCCTTTTTGTTATCTTTAGCCTGATCTGACCCCGCTCGTGATTTTTTTTTCAGATCTGACATTTTTTCTACCGCCACCCGTTATGGCGGTAGGCATACACACCCTACCGCCATTGCCGTTTGACCCCACTGACCCCATGGTGCCATCTGCATTGACCCGATCCCTACCGCCACTGCTTGTGGTGGTAAGGTGTCCATGCCTACCGACACCTGCCGTCACAGCAGGTGGCGGTAGAAAAAAGGGTCAGACCCGAAAAAAATTCACAAGCAGGGTCAGATCAGGCTAAAGTAGGTCAAAAGGGTAAAAACAGTGAAATCGGCCATCCCAGGAGAGAAGAGGAGCTGAGCAAGCCTGAGAGAGATGGCGTGCGGGCTGTTCTAGTCTGTCTAGAACCGGATCCTTATAGTGTTTGGTAGCCGTATGAATCGGGCCTGGCTAGCTTAGCGAGTCGATGGAGCCTGGTTGATTGGAAAACATGTAAAAAGACAACATCTGTCCATTGTTTAGTTGCCCGTATTTAGGCCTTTCGTATTAGGCGAGCAATTTTGGCATATCGTTTGGTTGTCTGCATTGGTTCGACTCACGTAACTACACGGTGTTTGGTTGTATACGTGGGATATGATTAAGAGCTAACACTTACACTTGACACACATTGTGCTTCACGACTGCGGTGGACGATGACCGCGGCGTAGCGTCCGGCACAATGAGCACGAAGTCTCGGGCGAGCGTCCTTGCCGACGCCGTGGTGAACTAGTTGCTAGCGTCGTCGCCGTAGAGAAAGTCCGCGCGAAGAAGCGTTGAGGCAAAGGACGGGGAAGGAGAAATGCAGTGCGTGTCGGGCCATGGTGACTATAGTGGACGGTGGCCGTGGCTTCGCGTACGACCTGACGAGCACGGAGCCATGCGCGAGCGACCCCGTCGGCGGCGCGGCGAACTAGTTGCTAGACTCGTCGCCGTAGAGAAAGCCTGCACGAAGACAGAGGACAGAGGACAGAGAAGAAATGCAATGCACGCGTCATGGGAGCGTCAGTGCAGTAGGACGAGAGAGGGGAGGCTGGATGAATGACGCTCGGAACGACTCCAGTGTAGTAGGACACGGGGAAGGAGGTCAAGAGGAACGACATCGGCGTCGAGAAGGACAAATAGGACAACTCCGAGCCAGAGGATAGAGGAGAAGACATACAGTGTGCGCATCATGGCGGATCAAGGACAGGACAAGAGAGAGGAGGCCGAGATGACCGATGCCGGAAACGACTCCAGTATAGTAGGATGCGAGCAAGGAGGTCAAAAGGAACGATGTCAGGATCAAGAGGGATGAACAAGAGAGCTCTAAGGCAGAGGACAATGGAAAAGGCGTACAGTGTGTGTGTGTCGTGGCAAATCGAGGAGAGAAGGCCGAGATGAACAATCATCGAAACAAAAAACTTGCAACACGAATGTCGTGTGAAACTGAGAGACGAAGCTATCGGTCAAAGGAAATTTCAAACGATCGACCGTGCGCGACGAATTGACAAAATTCGTTCAAAATAGCTTCAAACGTGAACATAAAATTGAGTATTTACGATTGATAAAACTACGAACCGATCGCAATAATGAAAAATGGAACCGTAACATCGACGTGTATCTTCTTCGTGTAGAGCTTATCTCGAATCGGAGAACTGTTGTGTAGATTAGAGGGAAGAAGGAAGAAAGGAGATTAGGGAGAAGTTTAGTGAAGAAAGAAGAAGCACGTACACAACTCGCATCCCTCTAGACTCCTCTCATGCAAGGGGCCCATCCATGTGGTTGTTGGATCAGCTGTGCGTGGCTCTGGAGAAACTGTCGATTCGAGCATAGCTCGCGGCCCTGGCTCGGGTGTGCTCTAAAATTCATGCGATGCATGCCGAATAGTGTATGCGGGTAACCAAACAACCCGTTTTCTCCTCGTGTGGGTCTGGTTGGACCTTACACGGGCAACCAAACACGCACGAAGGGCATCTTCAAGGTCAACCAGTAAATTTTGTCCCGCATCCGTCCACAAACAGGGGGACCAGTCTGCGGACACGGATGCGGAAGGGCGACATCCAGCCGTAGGCACATGCATCCGGCATGTCTTATTTTTTTCAAGTCCGCGCAATCAAATAGCCGTATGCAAAGGGTACATACTTTAAAATAGCTGAATGCAGCACTAATTCAAAATTTAAAAAGTTCAAATATTACGTCCCAATATTGTTGTCCCCTTTCAATGCCCACTGATGCTCAATCAAATCTTTATTCAGCTGCTCGTGAGTTGGTCGATGCCGAATTTGTTGATGATTTGAATGAACAATTGGCGGGCATGGTGAGAATTAACAGTACAGGTGCAAAGAGACAAAGTGCAAATTCACATCTAAAATTATTTTATGCAATTTTAATCAAGTATTCCAACTATATTATTTCCAATTAATATTATTTGTCTTACACAAGAAATATGAGACCAGAATAATTAATTCACATAAAATCATGAAATTATAAAGCAAGATTTATTGAAACTAAACCGAATCTATAAATAAATATTATTAGTACTTGTTATTCAAGCAATCAAGCTTCTAAGAATTATAGTCAAATAATATTTCCTTATAAAAATAGAAGTATAATATTGAATAAAGAAACACTTAGTTATAAAATATAAACGCAATTTGAGTGTTGGTCTTATCTAATTGAAATGTTCCTTGCACCAAAATAATAAATTCCCAAAATATCATTTAATTAAACACTACAATAAAAATAACTATTAGGTCAAAACCTACTAATTTTTTAGGATAAATTAAAAGGTTTCCGGGGAGAGAAAAGCCATAAGCATCCTATGCATTAAAGGCATATTTTCCATGTCTCGAATGCTAGTCTTTATCAGACTATTTGTCATTTTCCGAACCCGAGGCAGCCGCGAGTCTCAGAGCCTCAAGTTCCGTTACCTGTCAATCACCAGGCAAGTTCATACCTTGCATGTCCTATTGTATATGCTTTCGTAAAAGATTTTTTACTAAAGTCCCTATTACAATATCTACTCATTGCATTCAATAAAGTTTTGTAATATACGGAACGTACCCTGCTTTTTGGTTCCAATAGTTTGGACCGTTTGAACGTTCAAACTTGGTTTGAATAAAGTTTGTAATATACTAATGGTTTGGACCTACTATGGTTCTGTTGTACATATGAGGGATATAATATTCATACGACAATGTCTTATGATCCTTATATCAACAACGTGCATTCTACACCATGCAGTGGTATGTTGGGTCACCGCAGGTTGCATCAGAGCAATGGCTTGACCCTTAGGTTGGAACCTAGTTCGAAGACCTATCGCCATTATTAGTAAGTATCATGTTATATGCACACAACCCTGCACGCACATCCATATAACATGATTGCATGTCATTAATGAATGCATAATCATCATATGCTTCTAATTTACATATATTTTCTCACTACCCTTTTATCTGATTCTGGATGGCATTTTACAACCACCCCGTGTCACGGAGACACAGGAGTTGTCGTTTGATGCCATGGGAGGACTGCTGCATAGCCAGCTGAGGGATATGATGTGGATGTTAGGAGTGACGGGGACACACAGGATGTTAGTTACCGATCATTATGATGGAAACATTTAGGCTAAGAACGCAATAGAACTCAGCCTACCCAAAGACCTAGGACTAAGAGTTTCTCGCTTTACAAGTGAGTCTCGTCATACCCATGTAGCTGTAAGGATAGTTACGATGAACGCGATCATATCTATCCATCAGGAAAGAGCTAGATCACTGAAGGGTACATCATTCAGGGATTTGCCGTTGAATGATTATGATGACCAGAATGGAGTAGATCATCTCCGTCTGATGCAGGTCAGACCTAGTGAGGCAATAGAGTATATGCATAGGAGTGATAACCTGATTCACGCCTTCTTAGGACTATTTAGGATCATGGAGGGAGAGGTTAATAACCTAGTAGCCTGGTGTACGAATCATGACACCCTGATGCATTTACATGAAATGCGACAATTCCAAAAACGTGCATCCCAACCCGCAACACCAACCACACATGTTTACCCTTATGTAGCTGAGACACCACCCCAGCCATACTATGAATACATCCATATACTCACCAGTACCAAATGCTCACACTCGGGAGTAGCTGAACTATTTTGAACTTGGTAGCTAGAACTATCCTATACATTTTGAGGAAGGTGCATATTCTGGAGCATGGGTTGGAGTAGAAGAAGATGTGGAACCATATGCTGGCACTAGGAGCGATCATATTCCGAATCTAAGGATGTGAGTTATCCTCGACATAATGGAATGCCAACAGAATAGTATGATGAACTACTTGAGGTTGAGCGGGAAAGTGAGGAAGCCGAAGAGAAGAGGGAAGGTGATACCGAGAGTGAAGATCATTTTAGCATCGGCAACTTGATGCGGAGCACTGAAGAAGATAGTGACTATAACCCATGAGCATCCGCTCTTCGCGACACTACTACCTCAAGACGACACGCATGAGCCAGTTCCATGGGTGGATCCCGGGTAGGTCCTACGAGATGACTTGTATAATAGTGTAGCATACTTCGAACCAGTAATGTCGTCTCTACCCTCCTTGGACAACTTCATCTTCCTCTAATTCTTCTATCGGAGCCTTCTTGGGATCCACCCATGTAATTGGCTCGTGCGTCATGTCGGTGCTGAGGTAGCAGTGTCGCGAAGTGCGGATGCTCCTGGGTTATAGTAACTATCGTTTTCAGTGCTTCTGAGCAAGTTGCTGGAATTAAAACGATCTTCACTCTCGGTATCACCTTCCTTCTTCTCAGCTTCCTCACCTTTTTGATCAATCTTATCTTGTTCATCATACCATTCTGTTGGCATTCCGTTATGCCGAGGATAACTCACATCCGCTGATATCGGAATAGAATCGCTCCTAGTGCCAACATATGGTTCCATTTCTTCTTCTACACTAGCCCATGCTCCAGAACATGCACCTTCCTCAAGATGTCCTCAAAACATGCATCATATTTTGAGTAAATCCTATACATTTTGAGGAAGGTGCATGTTCTAGAGCATGGGCTGGTGTAGAAGAAGTGGAACCATATGTTGGCACTAGGAGCGATCCTATTCCGACATCTGCAGATGTGAGTTATCCTCAGCATCGGAATGCCAACAGAATGGTATGATGAACCACTTAGGGTTGAGCAGAAAGGTGAGGAAGCTGAGAAGAAGGAAGGTGATACCGAGAGTGAAGATCGTTTTAATTTGAGCAACTTGATGAGAAGCACTGAAAACACTAGTTACTATAACCCATGAGCATCCGCACTTCGCGACACTGCTACCTCAGCACCGACATGACGCACGAGCCGATTACATGGGTGGATCCCAGGAAGGTTCCGATAGAAGAATTGGAGGAAGATGAAGTTGTCCAAGGAGGGTAGAGACGACATTACTGGTTTGGAGTATGCTACACTATATTACAAGTCGTCTCGTAGAACCTCCCCGGGATCCACCCATGGAATCGGCTCGTGCATGTCGTGCTGAGGTAGTAGTGTCGTGAAGAGCGGATGCTCATGGGTTATAGTCACTATCTTCTTCAGTGCTCTGCATCAAGTTGCCGAAGCTAAAATGATCTTCACTCTCGGTATCACCTTCCCTCTTCTCTTCGGCTTCCTCGCTTTCCCGCTCAACCTCGAGTAGTTCATCATACTATTCTATTGGCATTCCATTATGCTGAGGATAACTCACATCCTCAGATATTGGAATAGGATCGCTCTTAGCGCCAACATATGGTTCCACATCTTCTTCTACTCCAGCCCGTGCTCCAGATGCACCTTCCTCAAAATGTATAGGATAGTTCTAGCTACCAAGTTCAAAATAGTTCAGCTCCTCCCAGGTGTGAGCATTTGGTACTGGTGAGTCTATGGATGTATCATAGTATGGCTGGGGTGGTGTCTTCAGCTACATAAGGGTAAACAGGTGTGGTTGGTGTTGCTGGTTGGGATGCAAGTTTTTGGGATTGCCGCATTTCGTGTAAATGCATCAGGGTGCCATGATTCATGCACCAGGCTACTAGGTTATTAACCTCTCCCTCTATGATCCTAAACAATCCTAAGAAGGCGTGAATCAGGTTATCACTCCTCTGCATATACTCTATTGCTTCACTAGGTCTGACCTGCATCAGACGGAGATGATCTACTCCATTCTGGTCATCATAATCATTCAATGGCAAAGCCCTGAATGATGTACCCTTCAGTGATCTAGCTCTTTCCTGATGGATAGAGATGACCGCGTTCATCATAACTATCCTTACAGCTACATGGGTATGACGAGACTCACTTGTAAAGCGAGAAACTCTTAGTCCTAGGTCTTTGGGTAGGTTGGGTTCTATTACGTTCTTAGCCTAAATGTTTCCATCATAATGATCGGTAACTAACATCCGGTGTGTCCCCGTCACTCCTAACATCCACGTCATATCCCTCAGCTGGCCATGCAGCGGTCCTCCCATCACATCAAACGACAAGTCATGTGTCTCCGTGACACGGGGTGGTATGTAAAATGCCATCCAGGATCAGATAAAAGGGTAGTGAGAAATAATATGTAAATGAGAAGCATATGATGATTATGCATTCATTAATGACATGCAATCATGTTATATGGATATGCGTGCAGGGGTGTGTGTGTGTGTGTGTGTGTGTAACATGATACTTATTAATAATGGCGATAGGTCTCCGAACTAGGTTCCAACCTAAGGGTCAAGGCATTGCTCTGATGCAACCTGCGGTGACCCAGCATACCACTGCAGGGTGTAGTATGCATGTCATGGATATAATGCCCACAAGAATCTTGTATCCCTCAGAATGTACAAAAGAACCATAACGGTCCAAACCATCATTATATTACAAACTTCATTCAAACCAAGATTCAACATTCAACCGGTACAAACTACTAGTACCAAAAAGTAGGGTACCACACTACTGATCATGTGATCACTTATTGAGTTCGTATCATGTCTCACATGACCGGTCTGGCTGCTACTACTAAGTCCACTACTCTTGTTGTTGCTGCTGCTCTGGTCCTTTCCCTTCGTTGTCGGCTCCATAGACGATGACGTACCCGACTCCTTCGACTCCTTATCTTCTCAAAATATCTAGAGTCTAAACAAGAAGGTACATACAAGGGATGAGTACAAGAGGTACTCAACAAGTTCATAGATATTCTGGGTGGAGATGCACTATCACTACTACTGATTCCAATGGGTCTTACAATGATTTTAGAAATATCCGTAGCACAAGTTTTACTTAAAACATTTAGTCATCAGACTTCACGGGTTGTTAGAATCTCCAATAGACTCCTTTTCTGCCGCGCTTGCAGATCTCTCCCAGATCAGGGAGTGACAAGCCATTATACTCGGGAGATGTGCGCTACTCTACTAACTAACGATTAACTTAGCCCTTTGCCTGGTCTGTAACCTTGCACACCCAAGATGCGTGGCTGGGTCTAAGATCCAAGTCTTTCGCTCTTCCACATTTTCCAATGCCCCTGCCCATGGCTCGAGAGGTATTCCTCTTTTGCCGCAACTCAGCAATAGGTAGGGATTCTACGTCCCCATAACCAATGAGCTTACGCCGCTCTGGCGATAGAGGATTGCCGCCCCATGCAGAAAGGGTCCTAACGACACCCATTGCCTATGGGATAAACAACTCTCTGGACTGGCTCACGGATTGACGCCTCGTGGCGATAACCTGTGCAAGGGCATATCGGGATGTGGATAAGCTATTTACTTGCTCGTCCATTCCAAGCTCTGTGGTCAACGCTATCGCTACAACGCTAGAATGTCGGCTGAGTTTGGTTATTAAGCCTGGTACAATGGAACTCTACCACCGTGTTACTGATACGTCTTCATCGTATCTATAATTTTTGATTGTTTCATGCCAATATTCTAGAACTTTCATATACTTTTGGCAACATTTTATATTAATTTTGGGACTAACATATTGATCCAGTACCCAGTACTAGTTCCTGTTTTTTGCATGTTTTTGTTTCGCAGAAAATACATATCAAACAAACTCCAAACGCGATAAAAATTTATGAAGATTTATTTTGAAATATATGTGATTTTTGGGAAGAAGAATCAATGCAGGATGGTGCCCGAGGTGGTCACAAGGCAACATGGCATGGCCAAGGGGGGTAGGTTGCGCCGTGTTGCCTTCTGACTCCCTCGAAAGTCGGCTGGGGCCCTTCTTTCCCCGCAAGAAAGATAATTTCCGGATAAAACCTTCCTCAAAATTTCAGCCCAATCGGAGCTATGAATCTCCAGAAATATAAGAAATGGTGAAACACCAGAAAATAGGAGCGCAAAAACAGAAGAGAACATACACACAGAGAGAGAGAGAGAGAGAGAGAGAGAGAGAGCCAATCTTGGAGGGGTTCCTCCCCTCCGGGAGCCATGGCGGCCATGAACCAGAGGGGAAACTCTCCTACGATCTAGGGGGAGGCCAAGGAAGAAGAAGGAGGGGGCTTTCCCCCTCTCTCCTTGTGGAACCAGAGCGCCCCAGGGGGAACTAGCGTGGCAGCGATCTAAACCAACAACTCTGCCGTCTTCCTCACCACCACCATCACCTTACCTCATCTATTTATAGAGGTTCACTCTCCCGCATCCCGTTGTACCCCCTACTTGAATATTGTGCTTTATGCTTCATATTATTATCCAGTGATGTGTCGCCATCCTATGATATTTGAGTGGGTTCCATTTGTCCTATGGGTTGATTGATGATCTTGATTGGTTTGAGTTGCGCGTTTTATTTTGGTGCTGTCCTATGGTGCCTTCCGTGCCGCGCACACATGGAGGATTCCCGCTGTAGGGTGTTGCAATACGTTCATGATTCGCTTATAGTGGGTAGCGAGAGTGACAAAAGCTTATACTCGAGTAAGGGGGGTAGTTGCGTATGGGAGTAAAGGGGACTTGTTAATTAATGCTATGGTTGGATTTTACCTTAATGATCTTTAGTAGTTGCAGATGCTTGCTAGAGTTCCAACCATAAGTTCATGTGATCCTAGTATAGAAAGTTTGTTAGCTCATGCCTTTCCCTCATATAAAATTGCAATAATGATTACCGATCTTGTTATCAATTGCCTAGGACAATCTCGCAAATCCTACCACCACTTTTTCCCACTCACTATATTTACTTCATTGTTCTTTTATTAAAACATCACTTAAATTTTATTTCCACATTCTTTATTATCTTGCAAACCTATCTGTTTACACCAACAAAGTACTTCTAGTTTTATTCCCGCAAAGTAGTTTATTTCTTGTACTTGGTAAAGTGAACATTGTTGCGCGTAGAGTTGTATCAATCGTTGATAGAACTTGAGAGAATATTTCTACCTTTAGTTCCTTGTTGGGTTCGACACTCTTACTTATCGAAAAAGGCTACAAATGATCCCCTATATCTGTGGGTTATCAAGTCCTTTTTCTGGCGCCGTTGCCAGGGAGCAATAGCGTAGGGTGATTATTCTCGTGTCTGCTTCTTTGCTCTACCTCTAAGTAGTTTCTATTTTCTTTTCTAAGTTGTTTTATATATTTAGTTATGGATATGACACGAAATACCAAAAACATTAGTTATACTTGCTACTCATGGAGACGGGGAACCTCCTAAAACCCTCGATGCTGGTTATGTGGAAAACATTAAATACTACTTTGAAAATCCTAAGAAATCCCCATTCAACTTGATAATGGGAGACATGTTGGATCAACGTGAGTACTTTAGGGATTATCGCTTGACTTAAAAAGGGAAACACTTATGGGATCAAATTAAGATGTTGCGTTAGTATGCTTGGAATTTATGCTTGAGATATGATTATACTTGTTGCTCTAAGTGAAGGCTCCACACCTTTTCTTTCAATGTGAATTTAATGATAATGAAACCTTGACTTCTTATGATAATGCTATATATGATTACTATGATGTGGAACAAATAGAAGAATTTTTTGCTTTTAATGGTGCTTATGAAATTGAATCTTTGCTTGAAAAGTGTGATAACTTTGATGACGCTATTTACAGATCTGATAATTATGCTATACTTAAAATATTGCTATGAGAATTATGAATACAATGCCTCTGTTGAGAAATTTACCGAGGAAGTCTCCGCTGCCCAAGAAGAGACTAATAGTTTAAAGGAATCTATGGAAGAAAAAATTGCTGAAACTGTGAGCTCATTAGATGAAAATGATGAGGAGGGGAGCGAGGAACAAAAGGAGGAAGAGCGGATTAGCTACCCGTGCCTATTTTCTGATGAGAGTAACTCTTTACCTCATACATTGTTTAATTTCCCTTCGAACACACCGAAGGATGAATGCTATGATAATTGCTATGATCCCTTGGGTTCATTTAAAATATTTCTTTTTGATGAACTTGATGCTTGCTATGCTTGTGGCTATGATGCCAATATGAATGATGCTTATGGAGATGAACTTTATATAGTTCCTTTTGTTGAGAATGAAATTGTTGCTATTCCACCCACACACGATAGTCCTATTATCTTTTTGAATTCTCCCAACTACACTATATCGGAGAAGTTTGCACTTATAAATGATTATAATGATGGTTGCATTTTACTATTACACATGATGATTTTGATGGATATAATATACATGTGCTTGCTTATCCTAATTGCAATTATTATGAGAGAGGAGCTACATCTCCACCTCTCTATGTTTCCAATACGATAAAATTGCAAGAAACTGTTTATACTATTCATTGGCCTTTACTTTGTGTGAATGAATTTTTCTCATATTACATGCATATGCATAGAAAGAGAGTTAGACTTTGTTATTACATGATATGTTGCTTTGTGCTCATTAATAAATTACAAATCCTTGTTAATTAAAATTGGCTTTGATATACCTTGAGATCCTGGTGGGTCAATTACTTGAGCACTACACGCCTAGATTAATGGCTTTAAATAAAGAACTGCCTAGGAGACAACCCGGAAGTTTTAGAGTTATTTTATTATGTTGTGTACTTTTAAAATAATTAAAAAATATATAGTTGGGAACTTAACGTTTTCAAAAAGAAAAGTGGAAGTGAGAAGGACGAGCGCCTTTGAAGTGGGGTCTAGCCTTCAACTTTGTTCATGCCCATGAAAACTTTGTGAATCTTGATTACAAAAACGTTTTCAGCAAAAATAATAATTATCTCTTTGTTCAAATACATTGTATTATAAAAATAATGTGTCAAGATTTACATTTAGGATGTATGAATTGCTTGTTTGATATGTGCTGTGCAAAAACACAAACTTTTGTTGTAATGTTTAAATTTTGATATTTTACTGGAACGTGAAAAATTCTGAAATTTTTACACAATAATTTTATTCAAATTTTTTATTATGTCCTAATGTTTCAGAATTTTCTGAGTTATATAAGCATATGTTTCATCTGTATCTTTACAGACTTTCCTGTTTTTCACAAATTGTTGTTATAGTTTTTTTTGTCTCCTTATGTTTGAAATCTTGTTGAGCCCCATTGATTTGGGATCCATATAATTATGATAGCATACAATAGGTAATGTTGGATTATAATTATACAATAATGTGATGTCAAGACATGATGGGACTTGATGTTATATGTACTAACTTTTCTAATAAAAGTTATGTTAAATTTTGTGTGGATGAAGTGTTCGAAGATCGAGGTGGTATCGATATGAGAAGAATAAGGAGAGGAAAGAGTTCAAACTTGGGGATGACCAAGGCACCCCAAGTAAATATTCAAGGAGACTCAAGCGTCTAAGCTTGGGGATGCCCCGGAAGGTATCCCATCTTTCTTCCTGGACAATTATCGGTATGTCTCGGTTTTTGTTTTGTTCACACGATATGCGTAAATTCCTGGAGCGCCGTGTGCCTTTTATTTTTATTTTAGCAACGCACCAGGCTTGTATGGGATAGTCATTGGTTTATTTATAGAATTCTCTATGCACTTCACATATATCTTTTGAGTATGACTTTATAGAATGCTTCGTGTGCGTTACTTATATCTTTTGAAGTTTGGATGCTCACTTCTCTACATTGGAACACCGTTATTTGTAGAATGCTCTTTTAATTCTCTTATATTTATTAGAGAATTTCCAGGTCTTTTGTAGACAAAATTAAACTCTCATGCATCACTTATACCTATTTAGAGAGTTAACAAGAATTGGTCATTCACATAGTTAGTCATAAATCTTAGATAAAACTTGTAAATCACTGAATATGATATGTTTGATTCCATGCAATAGTTTTGCAACATTAAGATAGTAATATGTGGGTGCACTACTAGATGATTATGGTTTAGTAGGAATATCGATGTTAAGGTTTGTGATCTCCTGTTCATTAAAGTGTCAGTAGTAGATGATTATGGTTTAGTAGGAATATCGATGTTAAGGTTTGTGATCTCCTGTTCATTAAAGTGTCGGTCATAGCATGACCGGGATGTTGGAGCACTCTTATTCCTCGTTGAAATCCTTGTGTTGTTTGAGTCGGGGGCGCGCGATGGTTAACTCCTCCCAACCTCCCTATGGGCGCACTGGTAGTACTTTGCTTCGAGAGAGCTAATAAAACTTTCACAATCAGTATATGAGTTCTTTATGACTAACGTGAGTCCATGGATTATACGCACTCCCACCTTTGCACAATTTGCTAGCCTCTTGGGTACCATGCATTGCCTTCTCACCTCGAGAGTCGGTGCAAACTTTGCCGGTGCATCCAAACCCCGTGATATGATACACTCTATCACACATAAGCCTCCTTATATCTTCCTCAAAACAACCACCATACATACCTATCATGCCATTTTCATAGTCATTTCGAGATATATTGCAATGCACCTTCCATCATCATCATATACATGACTTGAGCATTCATTGTCATATTGCTTTGCATGATCGTAAGATAGCTAGCATGATATTTCCATGGCTTGTCCATTTTTTTGATATCTTTGCTATGCTATATCATTGCACATCCTGGTACACTGTCAGAGGCATTCATATAGAGTCATCTTGTAGAGTTTCTAATATCGAGTTGTCAGTAAATAAAAGTGTGATCATCATCATTATTAGAGCATTGTCCTAGTGAGGAAAGTATGATGGATACTATGATTCCTCCACAAGTCGGGACCAGACTCCGGACGAAAAATAAAAAATGGGGGAGGCCAAATGAGCCCAACATAAAAAAAGAGAGAGAAAGATGGGGGAGGCCAAATGAGCACACCATAAAAAAGAGAGAGAAAAATGGGGGAGGCCAAATGAGCCCACCATAAAAAAAAGAAAAAAAATGAGAGAAAAAGAGAGAAGGGGCAATGTTACTATCCATTTACCACACTTCTGCCTTAAAGTGGCACCATGTTCTTCATATAGAGAGTCTCCAGTTTTGTCACTTTCATATACTAGTGGGAATTTTTTGTTATAGAACTTGGCTTGTATATTCCAATGACAATCTTCCTCAAATGCCCGAGGTCTTCATGAGCAAGCAAGTTTGATGCACGCCCACTTAGTTTCATTTGAGCTTTCACACTTATAGCTCTAGTGCATCCGTTGCATGGAAATCCCTACTCCTCGCATCGATATCAATTGATGAGCATCTCCATAGCCCATTGATCCGCCTAGTTGATGTGATACTTTCTTCCTTTTTGACTTTTCCTGCTGATCTCCACCACCATATTCTATTTCACCCGTAGTGCTATGTCCTCTCATGTATTGAATGTAGTTGAAAATGCGGAAGCGCGTGAAAAAATATGAACCAAATGCCTAACTTGACACCGGGGTGATCATGATTTGTACTTGTGTTAGGAAGACGGAGTCATGCCATGCTTACATGATTAAATGTGTAGGGATAATGTTCTTTAGCATCGTTTACTTTGAAAGACATGATTGTTTGTTAGTAACCTGAGAATGGATGTCTTTATATTAAATGATAGATAATTGCCTTGAATTACTCGTATCTTAATATTCATGTCATGATTACATTATATGATCAAGATTATGTTAGGTAGAATTCAACATCCAAAGTTATCATTTTATCATTTACCTACTCGAGTAGGAGCAGGAATTAAGCTTGGGGATGCTGATACATATCCGATGTATCTATAACTTTTGATTGTTTCATGTCAATATTCTACAACTTTCATATACTTTTGGCCATATTTTATATTATTTTTTGTACTAACATATTGATCAGGTGCCCAATGCCAGTTGATGACCCACAAGTATAGGGAATCAATCGTAGTCCTTTCGATAAGTAAGAGTGTCGAACCCAACAAGGATCAGAAGGAAATGATAAGCAGTTTTCAGCAAGGCATTCTTTGCAAGCGCTGTGAGTAATAGTGATAGATAGTTTTGCGCCAAGATAATTCGTAACAAGTGACAAGTAGCAATAGTATCAAAGGTGCGGCAAGGTAGACGAATCCATTTTATAGCAAAGGACGGGCCTGAAAGTACTCTTATATTAAGCAAGCGCTCCTGAAGACACATGGGAATTTATGTCTAGTCTTGTTCATCATGAAGAGTTAATTCGCGTTCGTTACTTTGATAATTTGATATGTGGGTGGACCGGTGCTCAGGTGTTGTTCTTACTTGAACAAGCAACCCACTTATGATTACCCCCTCTCGCAAGCATCCGCAACTACGAAAGAAGAATTAAGATAAATCTAACCATAGCATGAAATGTGTGGATCCAAATCAGCCCCTTATGAAGTAACGCATAAACTGGGTTTAAGCTTTTGTCACTCTCGCAAACCATCATCCACTTGTTACTCCACAATGCCTTCCCTTAGGTCCATAACTTGGTGAAGTGTTGTGTAGTCGGCGTTCACACGACACCACTAAGAGAAGCAACAATATACACATCATCAAATATCAAACGAATACCAACTTCACATGATTACTTATAACAAGACTTCGCCCATGTCCTCAGGAACAAAAGTAACTACTCACACATAATCAAAATGTTCAAGATCAGAGGTGTAATAATGGAGATCAAGGAACTACTCACACATAATCAACATGTTCAAGATCAGAGGTGTAATAATGGAGATCAAGGATCTAAACATAATATCTTCCACCAACTAAACCAAAAAGCATTAACTATGGGATGTAACCAACACTACTAGTAATCCACAGGTACCAATCTGAGGTTTTGAGACAAAGATTGAATACAAGAGATGAACTAGGGTTTGAGATGAGATGGTTCTGGTGAAGATGTTGATGAAGATTGGTCCTCCCACGAAGGAGGAAGCGTTGGTGATGACGATGGCTTCGATTCCCCCCCCCCCCCCCCCGGAGGGAAGTTTCCCCGGCAGAATCTCTCTGCCGGAGAGCAAAAGGGCCTTTGCCCAGGTTTCTACCTGGAGACGGCGGCGCTTCATCCCGAAAGTTCCTTCTTGATTTTTTCTGGGGTAAAACACACCATATAGGAGAAGAGGGGTGACGTGGCTTGAGACTGCGTCGGTATTTCCCCAAAGAGGAAGGGATGATGCAGCACAGCGACGGTAAGTATTTCCCTCAGTTATGAAACCAAGGTTATGGAACCAGTATGAGGATCACCACCACCCAATAAGCAGCACCTGCACACAAACAACAAATACTTGCAACCCGACGCGAAAGAGAGGTTGTCAATCTCTCTACGGTAATAAGATAGATTAGGTAGTGATAGATAGGAGAGCTAGATCTCTCAAGAACACAAATAAAAAGAGTAAATATGCAGCAATATATTTTTGGGTTTTTGGTTTTGTAGATCTAAAAACAAAGAGTGCAAAAACATAGATCGGAAAGCAATATGATGGAAAAGTAGACCCGGGGGCCGTAGGGTTCACTAGTGGCTTCTCTCATGAGTATAGCGCACGGTGGGTGAACAAATTACTGTTGGGCAGTTGATAGAAAATCGAATAGTCATGACGATATCCAAGGCGATGATCATTATATAGGCATCACGTCCAAGATAGATAGACCGACTCCTGCCTGCATCTACCTCTATTACTGCACACATCGACCGCTATCCAGCATGCATCTAGTGTATTAAGTTCATGGAAAAATGGAGTAATGCAATAAGAACGATGACATGGTGTAGACAAGATCTATTCATGTAGGAATAGACCCCATCTTGTTATCCTTAATAGCAATGATACATGCGTGTCTTGCTGCCCCTTCTGTCACTGGGAAAGAACACCGCAAGATCGAACCCATCACAAAGCACCTCTTCCCATGTCAAGAAAAATCGATCTAGTCGGCCTAACTAAACCAAAGATTCGGAGAAGAAATACGAGGCTATAAGTAATCATGCATATAAGACATCAAAGAAGACTCAAATAATATTCATGGATAGAAACTGATCATGAACTCAAAATTCATCGTATCCTAACAAACACACCGCAAAAGTTTACATCAAATAGATCTCCAAGAGACCATTGTATTGAGAATCATAAGAGAGACAGAAGAAGCCATCTTGCTACTGCCTACGAACCCGTAGGTCTATGATGGACTACTCACGCATCATCGGAGAGGCACCTATCAGGAAGATGAACCCCTCCGTGATGGTGTTTAGATTGGATCTCGCGGCGGCTGGAATTGTGTTTCGTCGACTCCCCTAGGGTTTTTGGAATATTTGGGAATTTATAGGCATCAGAGGCGGTGCGGAGGGGCCCCGTGGAGGGCACGACCCATCAGGAAATGCCTGGTGGGTTGTGCTCTCCACAGCCCACCTTCCAGGCTCTTCTTTGGCCCACTGGGTGTCTTCTGATCAAGAAAAAAATCTCCAAAAAGTTTCATCGCGATTGGACTCCGTTTGGTATTGATTTTCTGCGAAGTAAAAAAACAAGCAAAAACAGCAACTAACACTTTGGCACTATGTCAATAGGTTAGTCCCAAAAATGATATAAAGTTGTTATAAAATGATTGTAAAACATCCAAGAATGATAATATAACAGCATGGAACAAGCAAAAATTATAGATACGTTGGAGACGTATCAACATCCCCAAGCTTAATTCCTACTCGTCCTCGAGTAGGTAAATGATAAAAACAGAATTTTTGATGTGGAATGCTGCCTAACATGTTCATCTCATATTCTTTTCTTTTGTATATCATGGACATTTGGACTTATAATCATTCAAAGCAATAGTCTAGTTTTAACATAATGACTTCAATACTCAAGCATGTCAACAAGCAACCATGTCTTTCAAAATATCAACACTAAAGAAAGTTATCCCTAGCCCATCATGCTCAATCATTGATCCATTCAAAAAACACACTCAAATATTAGCTATGCCCAATGCTCAAGTACGATCATAGTGCCCCCTAGTTGGTGCTTATAAGAGAAGATGGAGACTCAAAGCAAAAATAAAAATTGTATAAAGTAAAAGATAGGCCCTTCGCAGAGGGAAGTAGGGATTTGTAGAGGTGCTAGAGCTCAAGGTTTAAATTGAGAGAGAAAAAATATTTTGGGTGGCATGCTTTTCCTGCCAACGAAAACGACAAAGTAGCTCACAATATTTTCCATGCTAGATATATCATAGGCGGTTCCCAAACAGAAAATAAAGTTTATTCCTTTTTCCACCAAACTTTCACTTTCCATGGCGGGCCGTATCCACGGTTGCCTTCCATACCAACACTTTCCAAGGAATTTACTATTTGACAACATAAAGTAAATATTGTTTTTCTTTTTCATTTCGGGAATGGGCATCCCTATTACCGCCGCACTCTCGTGCAATGACAAGTGAACAAACACTCATCTTGAGAATAACACATCTAGCATGGAAAAATATTGGACACTCCCCACCGTTTCATGAGCGGTACGGGCACACAAAAGAGAAAATTTATTTCAAAAATTTAGAGATGGCACATACAAATTTGCTTGGAACGGCATGGAAATACCGCATATAGGTAGGTATGGTGGACTCATAAGGCAAAACTTGGTTTAAGGATTTTGGATGCACAAGTAGTATTTCTACTTAGTACAAATGGAGGCTAGCAAATAGATTGGGAAGCAACCAAACCAAGAAACGAAAATTCACATAAGCGATCATTGAACATAACTAACACCGAATAATGCACCACAAGTAGGATGTAACTTCATTGCATAACTATTGACTTTCGTGCATGCATAGGAAATCACAAACCTTAACACCAATATTCCTACTAAGCATAATTCCTCACTAACATGACTCACATATTACTATCATCATGTTTCAAAACTATTACAAAGAATCAAGTTTAATTTGTCCAATGATCTTCATGAAAGTTTTTATTATATCCTCCTTGGATATCTATCACTTTGGGACTAGTTTCATATATTGCCATTGCTTTTTGGCAAGCTCAAACAAATTTAAGTGAAGCACATGAGCATAAAGATTTCATCTCTCAAAAAGGTATAAGTGAAGCATGAGAGGGTTTCTTCAAAATTTACTAACTCTCAAATTAATCTAAGTAAAGCATGGGAGTATTTCTACAAAAATTTCCAAGCACACCGTGCTCAAAAAGATATAAGTGAAGCGCTAGAGCAATTCTATAGCTCAAAAAGTTTAAGTGAAGAACATAGAGCAATTCTAACAAATCATAGCATGATTTTGGCTTTCTCAAATAGGTGTGTCCAGCAAGGAAACAAAGGAAAAACTAACAAACAAAGCAAGCAAAGATACAAGATGCTCCGAGCAAAACTCATGATATGTGACGAATAAAAATATAGCTCCAAGTAAAATACCTATGGTCGTTAGAAGAAAGAGGGGATGCCACTCGGGGGCATCCCCAAGCTTAGTTGCTTGTTTCTCTTTGGATATATCTTGGGGGTGCGGTAGCATCCCCAAGCTTAGGCTTTTATCACTCCTTATTCCTTCATCCATCGCGATCTCACCCAAAACTTGAAAACTTCAATCACACAAAACTCAACAAAATCTTCGTGAGATCCGTTAGTATAATAAAGAAAATCACTACTTTAGGTACTGTTGCAAACCCATTCATATTTTATTATTGCATTATAACTACTGTATTTTAACTTTACCATGGCTCATACCCTTCAATATAACCCATAGATTCATCAAAACAAGCACACAATGCAACGAAAACAGAATCTGTCTTAAGCAGAACAGTCTGTAGTAATCTCTACTCTACCCATACTTCTGTAACTCTAAAAATTCTGAAATATTAGGATGACGTATGGAATTTGTATAGAAACACAGTGTTAAAATTTCAGCTCAATATCATGTTCCAGAAAAAAAATGAAAATTCATATACTGGACTCAAAGTTTCTGTTTCAGATTCAGCATCACTTCTACTCATCCTATGAATCATCCTAAAGGCTTACTTGGCACAAACACTAAATAACCCATAAAAACACAATCATAACAGAGGCATAATTGTGTCAACACACAAAAACAGAAAGGAAAAAGAAAAAAATTATTTATTCATTGGGTTGCCTCCCAACAAGCGCTATCGTTTTACGCCCCTAGCTAGGCATAACGCATAGATACAAGTATTGTCATCCTTGGTTTTGGATGAGGAGCTTTTGTCAAGAAGTTTTGCAAATATAACTTGGAACACAACATCCATAGCAACCTTAGCACTATCAAGTTGTCCCTCTACATACCCCCTTTGATTACCGGCTACGATCCAAGAATATTGTTGGTTCACGTCATTGAAAACTTGTTGGATCATATCTAAAACGGGGACTTCCTTTTTGAGATTCTCATCAAAAATTTGATTATTTCCAAGAAAATATCTCATCATGTAATCACTATTGTAAAGGATTTCTCCTATTACCAGTTTTTCATGGCTCATACCATAAAAGTCAAAGATCTCCCTAGCTTCCCGTACTATGTGATCAAATTCATTCATAAGAACAAAGGTAGCTAACTTTTTAGCTTTGGAATTCTTTATGACGGGCAGCTCATAAAACAATCTTTGCAAGGTAGGATGGGTACGAATAAATCTATTTTCAAGTTTTAGAACTAGCACCGAGATATCTTCCGCATAAGATTTAGTTCTTTTCAGAATAGGGGTATCATCGAGAGTCAAATTCCCAATGCAATTGAAAAACTCTTGGATAATTTCTTTTCCTATAACGTTCCCTTGCCCCAAAACAAAAGTTTTAGAATCAAGATTAGCAGAACGTCCAATTTTTAGGAGTCCTGCCATCATCCGTTTTTTCCATACCAAAATCACTCATGGTGACAAGCAATCAAGAGATCTGACGAGAGAAAGGCAAACGAGAAAGAGGGCGAATAAAACGACAAATTGGTGAAGTGGGGGAGAGGAAAACGAGAGGCAAATGGAAAATAATGTAATTGCAAGAAGAAGAGATTTGTGATTAGGAACTTGGTAGATGATGGTGGAGTCCCCTCGGCACCTACGATAGGCACGTAGAAGAGACCGCTTCCTCCCCGGCAACGGCGCCAGAAATTCCTTTGACGTGGCTTGAGACTGCGTCGGTATTTCCCCAAAGAGGAAGGGATGATGCAGCACAGCGACAGTAAGTATTTCCTTCAGTTATGAAACCAAGGTTATCGAACCAGTAGGAGGATCACCACCACCCAATAAGCAGCACCTGCACACAAACAACAAATACTTGCAACCCGACGCGAAAGAGAGGTTGTCAATCTCTGTACGGTAATAAGATACATTAGGTAGTGATAGATAGGAGTGATAGATCTCTCAAGAACACAAATAAAAAGAGTAAATATGCAGCAATATATTATTGGGTTTTTGGTTTTATAGATCTAAAAACAAAGAGTGCAAAAACGTAGATCGGAAAGCAATATGATGGAAAAGTAGACCCGGGGGCCGTAGGGTTCACTAGTGGCTTCTCTCATGAGTATAGCGCACGGTGGGTGAACAAATTACTGTTGGGTAATTGATAGAAAATCGAATAGTCATGACGATATCCATGGCGATGATCATTATATAGGCACCACGTCCAAGATAGATAGACCGACTCCTGCCTGCATCTACCTCTATTACTCCACACATCGACCGCTATCCAGCATGCATCTAGTGTATTAAGTTCATGGAAAAACGGAGTAATGCAATAAGAACGATGACATGATGTAGACAAGATCTATTCATGTAGGAATAGACCCCATCTTGTTATCCTTAATAGCAACGATACATGCGTCTCTTGCTGCCCCTTCTGTCACTGGGAAAGAACACCGCAAGATCGAACCCATCACAAAGCACCTCTTCCCAAGGCAAGAAAAATCGATCTAGTCGGCCTAACTAAACCAAAGATTTGGAGAAGAAATATGAGGCTATAAGTAATCATGCATATAAGACATCAAAGAAGACTCAAATAATATTCATGGATAGAAACTGATCATGAACTCAAAATTCATCAGATCCCAACAAACACACCGCAAAACTTTACATCAAATAGATCTCCAAGAGACCATTGTATTGAGAATCATAAGAGAGAGAGAGAGAAGAAGCCATCTAGCTACTACCTACGGACCCGTAGGTCTATGGTGGACTACTCACGCATCATCGGAGAGGCACCTATGAGGAAGATGAAACCCTCCGTGATGGTGTTTAGATTGGATCTCGCGGTTCTGGAACTTGCGTTGGCTGGAATTGTGTTTCGTCGACTCCCCTAGGGTTTTTGGAATATTTGGCAATTTATAGGCATCAGAGGTGGTGCAGAGGGGCCCTGTGGAGGGCATGTAACAGCCCGGGACCGACGCTCCAGAAGATTCCCCTTTCATCCGTTGTCGCCGCTTGATTTATTTGGTTGTTGCATTCATCATCGCATCATTCGCATCATCTGCAGAGCATCGTCACTCGGTTTTGAAAACTTGCATCCGTTCATAGTTTCTGGTTCTCTCCGTTCATGCCGTTGACTATTTCGAGACCAACCACACACGCACGTGCCCGTGACATCGTAAAAAATGATTTTAAAGGCACGCGAAAAATATTCTCAGATTGGGTCGAAAGTTGGCGTGTGATCTTAATATAGTATAGCTAGACTGCTTGTCAAATTTCGTCGCAATCGGAGTTCGTTTGATACCCGAACGGTCGACCGTAGCGGCACTGTCGGAGAAACGACACCTATGGGATCGAGAGGACCCCTTTACGATTCGGCAGGGAGATGGTTTGCACAAAGAGCAGATCAAACGATCAACACGGGGAATTTTACCCAGGTTCGGGCCGCTGAGAAGCGTAAAACCCTACTCCTGCTTTAGTATATTGGGTGTGTTTAAGCCCTGGTTCTAGGAGCGCTTGTGATGAACAGTACACAACAGCTACACATGCAGAACGGGCCGGAGAAGATCCGATCCCCCTGTAGCTATGCCTTGGGCCTCCTTTTATACGTTCGAAGGGGTCACCAACAGTGGCGTACAGGGCATACATGAGGTGTAAAAGTAGCTACAGTGTTATCATACCTAACACTGACGGTTTAGGACAAGAACATAAAATGCTCCGTTGAGGTGTCCCTTAGCATCTTGGGGATGGGAAAGAAGCTATCCCATCAGCACCGCTTAAGCCCTTCTACCACTAGCATCTGACACGCACCCAGGAGGACAACAGCTAAACGACAAGCTAGTCGCTACACTTGGACCGGTGATAGAGTGGCGAGGTCTTGCCGGGTGCGAGCCTTGCCGGGGCCGTGAGCCATCCCGGCAAGATCTTGTCGGGGCTCCAGCCTTCGGTCTTCTATCTTCTGATTATTGCCTTGTCTTGGGTGCCTCCTTGACCTCATGAGCTTGCATTCGGTTGTCCCCCGGCAGGCCTTGCCGCAGGTGCAGCTACAACTGTCCGTGCACAAGTACGGGTTACTAAGGGACCCAATCCTTAGTGCACCGACAGGAGCCCCCGGGCCTGGGCCATACACGGGTGCGAGGCGTTGTTGGGCCAGGCCCAAACAGTGCACGGGCATGCGTGGCAGTAGTTATCCACCGTAATCATTCCATTTACTGCGCCGCCCACGATGCCCATTGAATGCGGGACGTGGGGGACGTGCGCAACGCGGCCGTTGCAGCAGCGCGCTCGCGAAGCGTTTCAACATTATTTTAGTAAAGAGGTGGCCTCGCGTCCTCCCTATAAGAAGGAATCCGCAGAGGCGCTGCTCATTTACCTCTGGTCTTTTCCAATCTGGAACCGCCGTCGTCTTCTTCCTCGAGTCGAAACAGAGCCCCTCTCATCCATCCGCGCCTCCACTCCTTCCTCGTCCTCAGCCTCAGCCTCCACAACCGCCACGCCGCCCAAAGCAAGCAAGGGCAAGGAGGTGGACGCCGCTGTCTCGGAGAACAAGCTGGCAAAGATGCGGAAGGAGCACGCCGTCTTCCCGTCGGCGCTCGACGCGGCCGCCCTAAGGGGGCGGTACCAGATGATGTGGGCGACGGAGACGACAGCGCACCCGGCCACCTCCATGAGTCCCGGCTCTTCTAGGGGCGACCCAAACAAATATCATTTCTTTGCCGATTACTTCTATTGCGGACTCTGCCCCGCGTTTTCCGACTTCTTCAACGACATCATGCTCACCTACGGCTTCCAACTCTTGGATTTCATGCCGAATGCTGTGACATGCATGTCAGTTTTCGCTCATCTTTGCGAAAACTTTGCCGGAGTAGTCCCTAGCACCGCCCTTTTCCGCCATTACTTCATTCCCCGCATCCAAAAGGGTGAGGCCCTTTCCGGTTCCATCGCTTGGATTCCGCGGCCAGGAACCAAGGAGGTCTATCCAGACGGGGCCTTCCGCGAGAAATGGGATGAATGGTGGGCCAGATGGTGCTGGATTCGAGAGGAAAAAATTCCCCCCTTATGCCTGCCGCGGCAGACGAAGATAATGCGCAGCAACGACTGGAGCGCCCTCGATCCTTACGATAAGAAGCTCACAGTCGCTACTACCAGAATTCACTGCCTCAGAGCTGCCGGGCTCACAGTAGAGATGATAGGCGCCGATTTCCTTCGCCGGCGCATCGCCCCTCTATAGAACAAGGGGAGGCCAGCTTGGGAGTTCCGGAACGCGGCAGACATCATGAGGCTGCGCCCTGGACTGAACAACAACTTGACATTTATGCAGCACGCAGCTCTTTGCCAGAAATTGTTCAGGGGTGACGTGGTGTGCAAACTGCCGGCATGCATAGTCCCTCTATGCAACAACTCTGCTCTGGGTCCAATCATCGCCATGATGCCGGCGTTTGACACCCATAGCCTTGACGGAACTTGGATTGAGCCACCTGAAGAGCAAGTGCAGCAATTCTTTGATAATCTGACGGAGAGGGCCATCCGCGAAGAAGAGGGCCTCGTCCGCGCCACCACTAAGGAAGAAGTGGCATACATTGCCAGCAGGGCGGAGGAAGCAAATCTTGCCGCGGAGGCCGGCAGTGCTGGCTTCGTGGAAGAGGGAACCAGCGGAGGGGAAGCGCTGCCGGATGAGAATCTTGCCGGGCAGGACGAGACCGCAGAAGAGCAGGGCGGCACTTCAGCCGAAGGCCCTTCTGCTGGAGACGCCGTTGAGGAGGAGCTGCACGAGGAAGCCCCGACCCTTGAACCAAGGAGTAGGTGTATCCTTCAGAGCGCCGCTTCTGGGATCTCGGTCCGCCAAGCTTCTTCGAGCAGTGCAGCCCCCGGCAAGGGGGCGGACGGCAAGGCCACGCAGCGGCAAGGAGCTCCTCAGCAACCTGCGCCTGCCGCAGCCAAGCGACCCAGGAGCACCCCTCCACCTCCTCCCGTGGCGGAAGTCGACTTCGACCTCTCTGCCTTTAGCTCGGGAGAAGAAGAAGAAAAGTAAGAATCTTGCCGCGTCCTTTACTTTCTTAGTTTTTGGTCTTTCTTATCTCATTTGTTTTGCTTTGATTTGCTCCTGCAGAGATGATACAGAAACATTGGCACAAAGGGTAGCGAAGAGGGCAAAGACCTCGATGGGTGACGAACCGCCGGCAAGCACCTCAGGTGCGCCAGAGACGATCAACGTCAGCCCGGAGTCAAGCCCACGACGCAGCCCTCAACACAGCCCCCGGCGCAGCCCCCAGCGTGAGTCCGTTACTCACTTTCCGCTGGCAAGTGCTGTGGTGTGTATCTTCACTGCTGACATCACCAGACATGCAGTAGGAGAGCAGCGACAAGGAGAACCGTCAGAGACTACCCCTGATGTGCCGCCTCCATCAACCACGCCGCCCAGGAATGGGTCTCCGGCAAGGACTTCCTCTAGCGCGCTCTACCCCGATGAGGAAGGGCCGGCAAGCACGGGCACCGACAGCTCTACGCCGGCAACCAATGTTGGCACATGTATTTGCTATTCTGTCATTCTCTTTTTTGTCTTCTTGAACTTCCATCTCAATCTCATCTTGATTTGCTTTCTTGGCCCCCAGACATTCCCTCGGTGGAGCATATGGATGTCGATGCTGTCATCGAGGAGACCGCCAGGGATGCTGCCGCCGAGGCTGACAGGATTTCCGCTGACGAGGCCGCCAAGAATGCTGCCGCCGAAGCTGCCGAAGTCGCCAAGAACGCTGCCGCCGAGGCCGCCAAGGATGCCAGCGCCGAAGCTGCCAGGGCTGCGCAGGAAGAGGCCGCCAAGGAATCCGCCGAGAGGGCCGGCGAGGAGGCTAGTGACCGTACTAACGGCATCCCTGCCGTAGGAGCGTCAGGCGCTACGCCGGACACAGAGCCCCCAGCTGCTGGGGAGGTGACTATTGAGGAACTGCCACCAACATCCGAAGCTCCCTCGTCAAGCAAGTACCTCAAGATTGGCGACAACTTGTTCGTCAGCATCCCAGGCACGGCAAGCACTAGGGCGCCAACTAAAGGGGAAGCCTTTGATGAAGATGCCATTGCCGCCACTGGGCTCGAGGTCGTTGACGAACCAAGCGCCAGTAGCAGCAAATCTGAAGAAGAGAAGCTCCTCAAGGCCATGCACGACAACTACCAGAAGCTCCAAGCACTCCACCGCGCCCAGAAGGAGAAACTAGACTCCAAGGCCGCGGTTGTCGACAAGGTTGAAGCAGATCTCCAGAAACGCATTGAGGAAACGCAGGCCTGGTTATCCGAAGCTTTCCAAGAGTTGAGGGCGGGCCAAGAGCAGCTGAGTCAAAGATGGAACGATCTCCTCATGAAGCAGTCTGACGTGGAGAAGGCATAGGAGGATGCCAAGCAACAGGCTGCCACAGAGGAAGCACGCCTAAGAGAGCTCCGTGTTGGGCTTGAGGCTCATGATGACGACCTGACCGCTCGCGAGAAGACACTTGCCGACAAGCTCCACGCCAAAGACGAGGAGATTGAAAAGTTTGTCCCGTAGTGGACCCAGGATCTGGAGCTGAAGCACAAAGAGGTACTCGAGGCTCTGACTGTAGATCATGCCGGCAAGCCGAAGGAGGCCGTCGATGCCGCCAAAGCTGCAGAGGCCGCCAAGGACAAGCTTGCCGACGGGGTGAAGAAACTGGAAGCAGATCTTGAGGAACACGGCAAGCAGATCTCAACGCTCAAGACCGAGAGAGACAAAACTCTACACAGCTTGATGGAGACGCAAGTTGCCGTATCCGACAAGACCAAGGAGCTCTCCACAGCTAACGAATACATCGCTGATCTGAAGCTGAAGCTATCCACATTGAAGGAGACTCTTGAGGCCGCGGAAGCTCGCGAGAAGACCCTGGTCAAAAGTCTCCGGGATGAGGAGGAGCTGGTCAAGAGCGCCGCCGCCACTCACAACGACTATGTGCACAGAGTGCAAATCTGGACTGAAAAGCTTGTCGACGTCGCGGAAAGGCTTGCTGCGCAATTGTCCACCATGGGCCTGCAAAGCTTCAAGTACTCTTCTGATGACAGGGTGTCCCCGAGCGCCAAGCTGACCATGTTCTTCGATGGAATGATTTATGCCCTGGAGCAGCTCCATTTAGACCGAAAAGCTCATCTGGCCAGCGAGTCGCGCAAACTCTGCCAGGCTGTCCTCCGCAAGGTGCTTGTCAAGGTGGTGCACAGGAACCCCGGCATCAACCTCGCCAACATCCTTGACTGCCTGCCGAAGGATGCAGATCTCAAGGCGGCAGAAGAACTTGTCGCGCCCATCGTCGACAGGGTAAGCCAAGTCAAGAGAGTTGAAGGCGATCGCCGGGATTAGCTGCCTTACTTCTCGCCGCCATCCATGCCAAGAACAGTTTATCTCATGTTAGAATTGCGGCAAGATTGATGTAATATAACTTGCTATGTTCTGGATGAATGCTATGCTATTCCCCTTGTTTAATCTCTTTCCGTATGTATTCGCCCTACGCTTGATTGGAAACTTGCCGGCGCACACACCCTTGCCGCGAGCGCTAGGTGCGGGACTTTAGCAGCCTGCTGGCGGTGCCGCTACTGGCAAGAGACCTTGGTGTTTTCAGTGCAGCCACCTAAACTGTTGAGCGGACTCGAAACAGGATAAGGGCGCAACCAATCACAACAAGGTTCCTTCGCGTGCAGGTTTTCCATACAAGAGTTGAAATCGTTCAAGGAGAATAACAAAAACAGAAAAAATTTGTTTAAAGTTTCTGCAATTTAGCAACTTAGCTTTTGGTCATTGTGCCTTGAACGTCACCTGCCGGTATCCATACCATCCTTTCCCCCCGGCAAACTTGCATGCGAGGGAACCTTCTGTCCTTTGAGAAAAAGAAAGAAGAGAAAATAGAGATATGGAACCTTGGCGGTTCGTTAGCACTTGCTGGAGATAAGTGTAATACAATATCTCAGATAAACATGCACATAAGTAAACATGAACATCAACAAGATTTGCAAAACACTTAGCTTTATTCAACTATGCACAGGGTCTACGCCTGGCTTTGTACAAAGGATTACATGCTTCAGCGGCAAGACTTGTACAAAAGGGGTTGCCAGGAGACCCGGCAACCGCGCCTTATGGGTAGAACTTACGAAGATGCTCGATATTCCAAGAGTTGCTCACTGGGACGCCATCTTCGGTCTCTAGGCGGACTGCGCCAGGTCTGGTGACCAGAACTACCCGATAAGGGCCTTCCCACTTCGGCGTCAAGTTGCTGGAATTCTTGGCGGACTGAACGCGCCGAAGAACAAGGTCGCCTTCCTCAAGACTTCGGGCATGAACCTTGCGGCTATGATAGCGGCGCAAGGCTTGCTGGTAGCGTGCAGCTCGCACAGCAGCCTGAAGACGATCTTCCTCAAGGAGCGTAGCGTCATCTTGCCGCAGCTGCTCTTGCTCAAGCTCATCATAAGCGAGCACTCGAGGTGACCCGTATGTGAGTTCCGTGGGGAGAACTGCTTCCGCCCCATATACTAGGGAGAAGGGTGTCTGGCCGGTGGCTCGATTTGGTGTCGTCCTGATTGACCAAAGAACCACCGGCAACTCATCAATCCAGCGCCTTCCGCACTTGCGCAGCTTGTCGAAAGTCCTCGTCTTGAGGCCTCGCAGCACTTCAGCATTAGCCCTTTCCGCCTGGCCGTTGCTCCTCGGGTGGGCAACAGAAGCAAAACAAATCTTGTCGCCAAGGTCTTGTACATACTGCATGAGGGGTGCGGCTCGTGAACTGTGTGCCGTTGTCGGTGATGATCCTGTTTGGTACACCAAAGCGGCAAACTATTCCTTTGAAGAACTTGACGGCTGACTATGCTGTCACCTTCCTCACTGCTTCCACTTCCGGCCACTTTGTAAACTTGTCGATTGCAACGTACAAGTACTCAAAGCCCCCGGTAGCACGGGGAAAAGGGCCCAAGATGTCGAGCCCCTAGACCGAAAATGGCCAGGAGAGAGGGATTGTCTGAAGAGCTTGAGCTGGTTGATGTAATTTCTTTGAATGAAACTAGCATACTTCACACTTGGTTACTAGCGCAGTTGCATCCTGGAGAGCAGTGGGCCAAAAGAAACCTTGCCGGAATGCCTTACCGGCAAGTGCTCTTGATCCTATGTGGGAGCCACATATGCCTCCATGTATCTCTGCCAACAGCTCCAGTCCATCTTCCCGAGAAATGCACTTCAATTTCACACCGTTCGGCCTCTTTCTGTACAGGACATTGTCCACGAACTTGTACATGTTGGACCGCCGGGCTACTTTTTCCGCTTCTTCCTGTTCCTCAGGGAGTTCTCCTGTCTGAAGGAAATGGACGATGTTTTGTGCCCATGTCGGAGCCTGGGGCTCGACAGCAAGGACTAAAGGCATATCTTCTGCCGCGGGAGCACTCGTCTCGACAGCAAGGGCCTGAGACCCTGCCGGAGCTTGCTGTTCCCCGGCAAGCTTGGCAGGAGCGTTTGTCTCAACGGCAAGAGCTTGAGGCTCTGCCGGAGCCTGTCGCTCTCCGGCAAGCTTGGCGTCGTTCCCGGCAACTTCTTCGCCGGCGGCTTCTGGGAGCTCTGCCGGGAAGTACTTGCCGGAACTCAACTTTCTTCTCTTCTCTTGTCCAATTGATGGTGTTACGGATGGTTGAGTCAGTCGAAGCACAAAAGTCCCCGGTTCCACAGGTAACTTGAGAGCAGCGCATTTTGACAGGCCATCAGCAATGCTGTTTTCTGCACGAGGAACGTGCTCCATTTGCAGGCCGTCAAAATGCTCTTCCAACTTTCTCACTTCATCTACATAAGCTTCCATCAACGGGCTTTGATAATCTTTATTGACTTGCTTGACGACAAGCTGAGAATCACCCCTGACAATGAGTTTCTTGATTCCAAGGTCTGCCGCGACCCTGAGGCCGGCAAGCAGCCCTTCATACTCGGCAGTATTGTTTGTTGATCTTTCCCGGGGAAAATGCATCCGAATCACGTATTTGAGGTGCTCTCCGGTGGGTGCGACAAGCGGCATGCCAGCACCGGCGCCTTGCAGCGAGAAAGCCCCATCAAAATACATAATCCACTCTTGATTTGTTTCCTTGCCGGGGAGAGTTGACTCTGGAACTTCTTCATCTGGCGTTGGGGTCCATTCTGCAATGAACTTCGCCAAGGCTCTGCTCTGGATGGTCGAAGTACTTTCAAACTTGAGACCAAAGCTTGACAGCTCCAAAGCCCACTCCACAATCCTGCCGGTAGCATCTGGGTTCCGCAAAATCCGCTGCAATGGAAAGCGAGTGACAACGGTGATCTCGTGTGCTTGGAAGTAATGGCGCAGCTTCCTCGAGGCCATGAGGAGGCCGAAGAGCAACTTCTGCACACCAGAATATCTTGACCTAGCCCCCTGCAAAAGGGAGCTGACAAAATAGACCGGGCGCTGCACCATCTTCCTCTTCTGAATTGATTCATTTGGCTACGCAGATCCTGCTTTGTCAGCACCAGACCCTGCCGGGGAGGATCCCGGCTTGTCGTTTGGTGGTCCTGTCGTTGCCGCTGCTTCTTCATCAACTTCTCTCTCTGCCACTAGCGCGGCACTCACCACTTGATTTGTTGCCACTAAATATAGCAGCAACGGCTCTTGTGGTTTTGGCGCGACTAGGACTGGCGGAGAGGAGAGGTACTTCTTCAAATCCTGCAGTGCTGCCTCCGCCTCCGGAGTCCACTTCATTGGACCTGCCTTCTTCAATATTTTGAAAAAGGGCAGATCGTGCTCAACAGATTTTGAGATGAACCTACTCAGAGCCACGACACAGCCGGCAAGGCGACGCACATCCTTGACACGTCTTGGCGCTTCAATTTGCTCAATTGCTTTGATCTTGTCGGGATTTGCTTCAATTCCACGTTGAGATACAAAGAACCCGAGAAGCTTGCCGGACGGGACACCAAACACACACTTCACAGGGTTGAGCTTTAAGTTGATCTTGCGCAGATTGGCAAATGTTTCTTCTAAATCTGATATGAGCGTTGCCTTGTCCTTGGTTTTGACCACTATGTCATCCATATAAGCTTCCATATTTCTATGTAGCTAGGGCTCAAAACCGATCTGGATCGCTCTTGCAAACGTTGAACCAACACTTTTCAACCCGAAAGGCATACGTAAAAAACAATACGTACCATATGGGGTGATAAATGCGGTCTTCTCTTCGTCTTCCTTGGCCATGAAAATCTGATGATAGCCTGAATAGGCGTCAAGGAATGACAGCAAGTCACAGCCGGCAGTGGAGTCCACAATCTGGTCGATGCGCGGCAAGGGAAAAAGATCTTTTGGACAGGCTTTATTGATATCTGTATAATCAATACACAGCCTCCATTTCCCATTCGCCTTGCGCACTACAACTGGATTGGCTAACCATGTTGGATGAAGTACTCCTCTAACCAAGCCTGCCGCTTCTAACTTCTTAATTTCTTTGGCAATAAACTGTTGCCGCTCCAAAGCTTGCTTCCTGACCTTCTGCTTGATGGGCCGCTCGTGTGGATAGACGGCAAGGTGGTGCTCAATCACCTTCCTGGGAACACCGGGGATATCAGATGGTTGCCATGCAAACACATCGACATTCGCCCGCAGGAAGGCAACGAGCGCGCTTTCCTATTTGCTGTCGAGGGTGGAACTTATGGTGAAAGTTCCTCCCGAGCCATCTTCCTTGGCGGGCACCTTCTTGGTCTCTGGCGGAGCAGCCTTGGACTTCTTGCTCTTGCCGGTGGAATTCCCTGGCACATCCTCAACAGGAGCACAACACTCCGAGGAGGTGCGCTTGCCGGAGTGTGTGCGGGAGGTCTTGCCGGCCTTCTTCCCCCCGGGAGTTTCAGCAGCAGGAGCAAGTGCCTTGGCGGCAGATGCTGCAACTGCCTCCCGATAGAGTTGGTCGGTGCAGATAAGCGCGTCTTTCTTGTTGGAACTGGCAGTGATAACGCTCATCGGCCCGGGCATCTTCAGCACATTGTAGGCGTAATGTGATGCCGCCATGAACTTGGCCAGTGCTGGACGACCAAGGATCCCATTATATGGCAACGGAATCTTGGCGACGTCAAAGACAATCTTCTCTGTCCTGAAGTTCAGATCGCTACCAAATGTTACCGGAAGCATGATCTTTCCCTTGGGCTGGCTCCTTCCAGGATTGACCCCTTGAAACGAGCCCATTTCCTCGAGATCTCCATCAGGAATTTGCAATCTCTTGATTACCTCGGGTGAGATCAAGTTCAGACCGGCCCCACCGTCAACTAACATTTTCGTCACCTTGAGGTTGCGAATCGTTGGTGATACCAACAACGGCAAACACCCAACCACAGTTACACGATCAGGATGATCCTCAACGTCGAAAATGATAGGCGTGTTGGACCATTTCAAAGGTTTCCGGGCACCGACAGATGGCTCAGTCGCATTAACCTCACGCGCCCACTGTTTAAGTTGGCGGTGGGAAGAATGCAACGAGGCACCTCCGTCAACGCACATGGCGTCCGTAGCTTTCTGGAATTCTTGTTCACTGGATTCGTCGTCCTCCTCAATGTCATCATCACCCCCCTCTTTCTTGTACTGGCCTCGAGCGGGCCGGTCCTTCTGTTGCTTGGCCTTGCCGCGGCGACCTCCTCGGCCACCACGCTTCTTGCCGGACCCCTCCGCGCCATCCTGGGCCTTCTCCTTGTCTCGCCTCTCGTACTCGGCTTTCTGCTTCTCGACAAGCTGCTCGACTTGCCGGCAGTCTTGGAGATCGTGGCCCTTGGTGCGGTGGATCTTGCAATACTGCTTGCCGGAACCGTCTGGCTTGTCGGCAGCCGCCAAGGCCTGGCAGGAGGCACACCCAGCAACATCCTTGCCGGGGTCATCAACCTTGGCCTTCTTGGCGGTACCAGGGTTGTCGGATCCCTCAACGGCAAGCACGGCCTTACCCTTGCGCTTCCTATTACGCCGCCGGCCCTTCTTTGCCGGAGCGGCGGTGTCCTCATCTCCAGAGTCGACCCCGGCACCAGCATCTTCGCCGGGGAGTATCCTCCCTTCTTCAGCTCGAGCAAACTTATCTGCCAGAGCATAAAGCTCGGCAACATCCCTGATCTTGTTCATCGCCAGCTCTTCCCGCATCCTGCGGTTGCGCACGTTCTGATGGAACGCGCTGATAACAGCGGCAGGGTGAACATCTGGAATGTTGTGATGTATGCGGCTGAACCTCTAGATGTACTTGCGCAAAGTCTCGCCTTCTTTCTGGGGGATGAGATGCAGATCGCTTTCTTGGCCAGGAGCTTGGTGGCCTCCAGTAAAGGCGCCAACAAACTCATGGCACAAATCTACCCAAGAAGAAATGGAATTCTCCGGCAGGTGCATCAACCACAACCTGGCATTGGGCTTAAGCACCAACGGGAAGTAGTTGGCAAGTATCTTGTCGTCGCGAGCCCCGGCAGCCTGCACCGCAATGGTGTAGATGCTCAGGAACTCTGACGGGTGGGTCTTGCCGTCGTATTTCTCCGGGACCTCCGGCTTGAACTTGCGGGAATTGGGCCACTGGACTCGCCGCAGCTCACGGGTAAACGCTGGACAACGCACCTCGTAAGGTAGATCGACAGGATACCCTAGCGCTGGCTTGTCTATAGTAGGTCCTGTGCGCTTGTCAGACTGATAGCGTGCTTCCCGCCGCCGCTCGATGGTAGTTCGAGCGTCTTCCTTGCCTCGCTCCCGAAGAACTTGACGTTGATCGCGGCGAATTCCCGGATCGGACGACGCCGTGGAATCGTCATCACGGGTGTCGACCCATCGAGTCAGCGACCGCTGCTGCCGTTGTGGGGGAGAGTACACTGTAGTTGTACCACCTCCAGTCTTCTCACCACCGACGCGTGCCGGCTCGATGGACTGCCGCCGCGAAGGCTCTGCCTGCTGTGGCTTATCTTCGTTGGCGAGGCCAACGAGGCTCTGAATGGCAGCTCTCCATTCTTCGAGCTTGTCCGCAGCAGGAGGTAAGTTCAGAAGCAGCTGTGCACGTGCCATCGCTTCTGCCCGTGTAGGTGGTGGCGACAGGTGCGAAGAACGTGAGGTGCTCTGACTCCTAACCGTGTTAGAAGGAGCAACATCACGATCCTGCGACCGCGCGCCACTTCCACCAGCACGTGGATGCGCATGTTGGTCTCGTACATCTCGAAGATAATGCTCAGGAGACTTTCCATGGGGACGCCCGGAACCACCAACGTCGCGGCGGTGTTCATCGCACGCGCCCTGAGAAGGTCGTGGCGCGTGCGCCGGCGTGGGTGTCTTGGAAGGCGCCCTTCCGTCTTTGGAGTTCGTTGCACCGCCTGCCGGCAGCACATATCTATCCCTAGATCTAGCGGCGCGGACGACGCCGCTCGCCTGGCTACAATCACCAGAGCGCCGTGGAAGCTCTGGATCTCTATTTCCTCCACCCGCGTCGACGCCGTCACCCGTGCGCGTAAGCACAGGCGTGGCGGACGTGGACAGTCCAACCGCCGTGAACCCCTTCCTCTTGGGGGCCATGACGATGAAGATGATGAAGGAACCGACACGCTGATCACTAGATCAGGTTCGCACAACCCTATTCCCCTACCTGGCGCGCCAAAGATGTCAGAGAAACGACACCTATGGGATCGAGAGGACCCCTTTACGATTCGGCAGGGAGAAGGTTTGCACAAAGAGCAGATCTAACGATCAACACGGGGAATTTTACCCAGGTTCGGGCCGCTGAGAAGGGTAAAACCCTAATCCTGCTTAAGTATATTGGGTGTGTTTAAGCCCTGGTTCTAGGAGCGCTTGTGATGAACAGTACACAGCAGCTGCACATGCAGAACGGGCCGGAGAAGATCCGATCCCCCTGTAGCTACGCCTTGGGCCTCCTTTTATACGTTCGAAGGGGCCACCAACAGTGGCGTACAGGGCATACATGAGGTGTAAAAGTAGCTACAGTGTTATCATACCTAACACTGACGCTTTAGGACAAGAACATTAAATGCTCCGTTGAGGTGTCCCTTAGCGTCTTGGGGATGGGAAAAGAAGTTGTCCCATCAGCACCGCTTAAGCCCTTCTACCACTAGCATCTAACACGCACCCAGGAGAACAACAGCTAAACGACAAGCTAGTCGCTGCACTTGGAGCGGTGACAGAGTGGCGAGGTCTTGCCGGGTGCGAGCCTTGCCGGGGCCGTGAGCCATCCCGGCAAGATCTTGCCGGGGCTCCAGCCTTCGGTCTTCTATCTTCTGATTATTGCCTTGTCTTGGGTGCCTCCTTGACCTCATGAGCTTGCATTCGATTGTCCCCCGGCAGGCCTTGCCGCAGGTGCAGCTACAACTGTCCGTGCACAAGTACGGGGTACTAAGGGACCCAATCCTTAGTGCACCGACAGGCACCGTCATCGGTTTATTCGTCAGACGTTTTTGGTTTATAAAACGCGTGTCACGGGCCACAAACTCCCTCTCATCTTAGCCCACTACCACTCTACACAGCCCACCTAACCTAACCCCACGATCGAATCGGGCTAAAAATCCCCAACCCTAGACCCCTGTCTATAAATAGACGCATCCCCATGCCATTTTGGGGACAAACCCTAGCCCCTAATCTCGCAGCCGCCTCCCTCGTCTCAAAATCCGCGCCTCCCCAGCTGCCGGCCGCCACTTGGCGCTCCCAGACAGCCAGCGCCGCCGCTAGCCGCTGCTCTCCACCACTCCCGTGCTGCCACGTGCCCCCTGGCCGCCCCAGCCACCGCAGGCCCGCGCGGCCCGAATCTGACCCGCCCACGCTCGGATCCTGCCGCCGCTGAGGCCCGTGCAAGCCCGCTCCCAGCCTCCCGCGGTTCCCCCGAGCTCCTCCCATGGAGCTCCTCTGCCCGTAGCGCGCCGCCGCGCCCCAAGTCGACCGACCCCGCAGCCCCTCGCCGGAAGCCCCGCCGGTCGCCGGAGTTTGCCAGGCTAGCGCCGCGCCCTCGCATCTTCTCCGTCCTGCTGCTCTCTCTCTAACCTCCCTCTCTTCTCTCGTTCTCTGTCCAGGAAGCCGCCGCCGCCATGGAGGCCTCTACGAGCTCGCCGTCGCCCAGATCTGAAGGTCTGGAGACCGGATCCCGCCGTCCCCGACCCATTCCCGGCCTCGCCGGACCTCGCCGTCGCCTTGTCCGCCGCCGTCGACCACGTTGACCTGCGCCGCCGGTCTTCTGTCATGCAGGGGCATGTGTGGGACGAAGCCCCGTCCACTCGCTGGCTGCGCCCGCGTGGGCCGCCTCCCAGCCGCTGCCCATGTGCGCGTGGGCGCGCAAGGCCCAGCTCTGCCTCTTCCCGCCGGCCCAGGCCCAACCTGCCTCAAGCCCCGTGCCAGCCCAACTCAGATCCAGCTTGCCCAAGCCGAGCCAGCCCGAGGTGAGCTAAGCCTCGCTCCGGGCGCGTTCTAGCTATGCTGCGCTCGCCAACGCACTGCTGGGTTTGCTAGTTTCGGCCCACATGTGTTTTTTCGTGTATGCGAATTTAACAATTATCCAATGAATTATAAAATTGCAGAAAAGGCCCTAGATTTCATGCATATAATAACTTTTCAACCGTGCATCGCATGTTAAAACTTAATATATGAAAAATGATTATAATTTCGTGTAGAATCATAATATCCCACTTTCATGCATGATAAAAAATGTTTAACTTGCTGTTTTCACATAATTTGCGTAATGCCATGCTAAAATGATTTATTTCATAACTACAAAACCGTAGCTCCGATAAAAATGTTCCACATATGTAACTTGCTTAGAAAAATGTGTAGAATAACATGGTGGCATTTATTTTCCTGTTTAATAAATATAAAACATGGTTAGTTCAGATCTGGACCAATTTTGAAATTAACATATGGGGTCATTTCGGAAATACTATAAGTTGTTTCCGACCTCATTTAAGATGCCTAGATAGATAGTTTACTTATGCTTCACCTCTTGCCAGGTTTAACAACATTTAACATTGATGTATACCTAAACGGGAGTGAACTAAGTAATTCAAATGTGGGGTTTCCTCAATATGTAACTCGTTGCATATTGAGCTTCACTTAATGTGTAGGAGTTCATTGTTGTGATTTTCCATGTCATGCATAACATGCATCATATTGGTTTGCGCATCATGTCATGCATATGTTGTGGTGTACCGTGTGTTGATTGTTGTTTCGGATTGCTTCTTCTCGATAGAGTTCCGAAAGCGTTCGAAGGTGAGGATTCGTTCGACTACGTCCCGTTCGTCTACTTCACGGATCGTCTTCTTCATGGATTCGTTCTTCTTCCAAGCGGGATCTCACGCAAGATGACCATTTCTCTGGATACCATTACTATCATTGCCATGCCAGATGTCTTGTTTCTATTGCTTGTCTCGCTACCTACCACTTGTATGTCAAGCCTCCCAAATTTCCATGAAAAGCCTCTAACCCCTCCACATCCCAGCAAACCATTGTTTGGCTATGTTACCGCTTGCTCAGCCCTTCTTATAGAGTTGCTAGTTGCAGGTGCAATTGTTTCATGTGCCAACATGGATATTTTTGATATATCACAATATTATTGCTATTTAATTTAATGCACATATTTACTTGGTAAAAGGTGGAAGGCTTGGCATTTTGCTCGGTATTTTGTTCCACTTTTGTCGTCCTAGTTACTTGTGTACCGGTGTTATGTTCCATATTTTGCGCTCCTAACATTCTCGGGGTTGTTATGGGGACCCCCTTGACTTTTGTTTTGGGATAAAACTCGTTTGGCAAGGCCCAACATTGGTTTTACTATTTGCTTAATAACAACTAAAATTTGCATAGGGCATTGATCACCCCATGGATAATTAATCAACCCCCGGGCCAGTGGTCCTCATGAGTGTTGGTCCACCTACCTAGCAGTCGGCGATGCCACCTCGGGGCAACTCGAGGCATTTACAGGCTACCATCCACTTCGCATAGACGGATGATGCCCGTAGATAGAGAGCGCGCGGCTCTAGATGCGGATCTGTCTCACCAGGAGGCCTTGCTGGATTTGTTTTACCTTTCTCGAACGTCTTGTGCGCGGGATTTCGACGACACTTCGGGCTATATCGAAGTTGAGATTTTCCATCGGGATTCCGCAAATACTACGGGTGATTCCGCGGTTGAGGAATTCCAACGCGGCGTGTGGTTAGTTTGTGATGGATGAGTTGGAGCATCCCTGCAGGGTTAAATCTTTCGGAAAGCCGTGCCCGTGGTTACGTGGCAACTTGGAAACTTTGTTTAACACCCGGTCATATCAAACTTGAAGTAAACTCAAATAAAATACACCAACCGTGTGTGTAACCGTGACTGTCTCTTCTCGTGATTTCTGAACCGAGAGAGAACACGGTGGGGTTATGTTTGTTCGTAAGTAGGTGTTCAGGATCTCTTAGAGATCATTACTAGTTCACGACCATTTATGCGACAATCATCCCCCATTATTCTTGTACTCGTAAGTTAGCCACTCAAATAAATGCTTAGTGCTTGCTGCAGCCTCACCACTTAACCATATCTCACCCATTAGGCTTTAATAGTCTTGATACCCTTGGAAATGAGATTGCTGAGTCCCCGTGGCTCACAGATTACTACAACAACAGTTGCAGGTACAGGTAATGCGATGATTTCACGTGAGCGCGATGCTTGTTTCTTTTGGAGTTCTTCTTCTTCTTCGATCTAGGATGGGTTCCAGGACGGCAGCCTGGGATAGCAAGGATGGATGTCATTTTATCGTTTGTTTTCGTCCGTAGTCGGACCCTGCCCTTCTGTATGATGTTTGGATATGATGTTGTATTGATGTGATATTGATGTAGCTTGTGGCGAGTGTAAGCCAATTCCATATACTCATCTCTTCTTTACATGTACTTGTAATGATATCCATTCTTGCGAAACGACGAGATGCGCTTCTATCCCTATCGAGGCCCTCGAGCCAAAATAAGGATAGGACCGCATCTTGGGCGTTACAGGGCACAACCCATCAGGGCGCGCCCTGGTGGGTTGTGCTCCCCACAGCCCACCTTCCAGGCTCTTCTTTGGCCCACTGGGTGTCTTCTGGTCCAGAAAAAATCTCCAAAAAGTTTCGTCGCGATTGGACTCCGTTTGGTATTGATTTTCTGCGAAGTAAAAAACAAGCAAAAACAGCAACTGGCAGTTTGGCACTATACCAATAGGTTAGTCCCAAAAAATGATATAAAGTTGTTATAAAATGATTGTAGAACATCCAAGAATGATAATATAATAGCATGGAACAAGCAAAAATTATAGATACGTTGGAGACATATCAAGGGGGGTCGGGAGACCTGCTGGGCCCCCACAAGGCAATAGGGCGCGCCCTGTTAGCTTTTGGCCAGCAGGTGGCCCCCCTCGGTATATTTTGGCCCAATAATTCTTATATATTCCATAAAAATTTGCGTGAAGTTTCAGGTCATTTGGAGTCCAGTGAATTTTCAGCCATTTTCTTGGATTTCTGGTCCATAATTCCAGTTTCCAGTGATTTTCCTCTTTGTGATGTACCTTGCATATTTAGAGAGAGAAATCATAAGAATTGTATCATAACAACGAATAATGGAAAAGAATAACATAAGACAAGAATAACATAAATATCAATAAGAATTCATGATCCAAAATGGACGTATCAACCCCCTAAGCTTAGACCTCGCTTGTCCTCAAGCGAAAGACGAACTCGATAATAATGACCACATAATTTAAGAGAGAGGTGTCGATAATAACAGAATACGACCATGAGAGCATCATGAATATTAACATAGCAGCAAGATTTTCAGCTTATAACTTGTCATAGACAAGTAACAATCTATTCACAATTGTTGAAGTATGAAGCATAAATTTTATTGACAATCAACAAACTATGTTCTTAGTCATCGAGATAATCAAAATTCATCATATTCTAGAGAAGAGTCTATGTAAGAGCTTTCATTCTAGCAAGTTCACATACTCAACTATCCTTTAGTCTTCTATGTTTGCTGACACTCATTGCATATTTTGGAGCTAATGCTTCCATCGGACACATAGGAAGATGGGGGCTTCATAGTATTTGCCACCCAACTCATTTACCTCAAGGATAATGTAAACAATAATGAATCATGATCACTTACATCCAACTGGATATATATATCTAGATCTTTCCTCACCATATAATGCTTGCCAACTAGAGAGTTAATAGGTAGGAATAGGGATAAACATTGTTGACTCGAGCATAAGAGTAAATACATGAAAGTAAAAGATATGCCCTTCATAGAGGGAAGCAGAGGTTGTCATGCGCTTTTCAATTTTGAATGTGCAAACTCTTAATGGAAAGGAACATCACTTTATATTGCCCCTTATGATAGCAAACTATATTATGCAATCTGTTGCTTTTATTTCTTTGCCATCACAAGATCGTACAAAGTTTATTTTCCCTTACAATAAAATATCATACATATTTAGGAGCAATTTTTATTGCTTCATGCACCGGTGATAACTTACTTGAAGGATCTTATTCAATCCATAGGTAGGTATGGTGGACTCACATGGAAAGAAACTGGGTTTAAGGGGTTATGGACGCACAAGTAGTATGTCTACTTAGTGCGGAATTTTTGTGGCTAGCAAAAGATCTAAAGCAAGCACCACATGTTAAAGGATCCATGACAATATAACTTCTATGTGAATGTAAACAAACATAATCATTACGTTGTCTTCCATGTCTAGCATCAACAGTTGATCATTATATAATATTTGGTGGGGCCTCACAATCATAAAAGATGTCCAAGATAGTTTATTTGTATGTGAATCTCCTCTCCTCTATCATAATCTTGCATAGATTGTATCAATGACTAATGCTATGTTTGTTTATTCCCAACAACTTTTATCTAACATACTTCTTCTATGTGAAGTCATTACTCCCCATGGGATTAGCATATGATTTTTCTATTTCTTTTATTTCATTGCTATGATTGATGCATGAGAGTAAATCAAGCAAACTCAAACTAATCTTTATTATATAACTCTCATACTGGATTACAAGGATAGATAGATCTCAAAGCAAAAACTCTAAGCAAAGCAAATCTGAAATTTTATTTCTCTAAATCATGACATAAGTAAGGATCGAATTAAAATAGATGATAATGGTAAAAGTGATGGTGATACGATACCGGGGCACCTCCCCCAAGCTTGGAAAAAGCTAAGGGTGGTGCCCTTCCCATGTACTCAAGCGTCCTTCATGGGTGATGGTGGTGATGATGTACTGGGTTGGTCCTCTATCTTCCAAGGCATAGGCTCTCCGTCATAGAAAGAGGATCTTGTCTCCGGAATCCTGAAATTGGCAGCTATGCTCATCCTTTTAAACCTGGATTCATACTCACAGTTTTGGTTTTGTAAGTCAAAGATTTGAGCTTGGAGATGATCGATCCGATCTTGAAGCTTGAAGAGAGCCTCTCCCACGTTCCTAGTGTCCATCTTGTTCTCCCGGATGAATTCCGTGATCGTAGAGTGATTAGCACTCAAGCCACGTTCAACCATCCTTTGACACTTGAAGATTTCCTGCTCCACCGCTTCAAGCCTAGCTTCCTCGCTCCCCTCCTTCTTTGGGCCTTGAACATCCCAGATATGGAGCACCCCCTCACGCATCTCAATGGCTTCAGGGTGCTTCATCACCTCCGGCAGGTAGGGTTTGATGACCTTCTCGAAGAACTTGTCCTTGGAGGAGCTTGCCGGCGTCATGGCGATCTGGATCTGTCAGAAAGACAGCCCAAAACAAGAAAAGAGGAGAAACTTGTGATGCGGTGGTCAAAACAGATGGGAGTATATATAATAAATTTTTCTATGTCAGAATACGTGTCCAGGAAGAAAACGGAGTCTGGGAGGCACACGAGGACCCCACAAGCTATCAGGGCACGCCCATGGGGGGTGGGCACACCCTGTTGGCTTGTGCCTCCCTCGTGGGTCCCCCTGACTTGTTTTTCTTTTTGGAATTTTTCTAAAATACCAAAACCAACAGAACATATTTTTTTGGAATTTTTGGAGTCGGTTTACTTACCGTATCACATACCTACCCGTTTTCAGCTTTCTGGAGTGTTCCGAAGGGTTTCTTTTATGTGTTCTTCTGGAGTCATAACTTGAATAATATTAGTATCAACATTGACGGGCGTACCTGAGATATAGTGTTTAATTCTTTGCCCATTTACCACTCTTGGATTTTTGCCTTCGAAATTGTTAATCTTAATAGCACCGGAGCGATAGACCTCCTCGACAACATAAGGGCCTTCCCATTTGGAGAGAAGCTTACCTGCAAAAAATCTGAAATGAGAATTGTACAAAAGAACTAGGTCTCCTACATAGAATTCACGGTTTTGGATTCTCTTGCCATGCCATCTTTTAATTTTTTCTTTAAACAATTTGGCATTGTCATAAGCTTGTGTACTCCATTCATCTAGTGAGCTAATATCAAATAACCTCTTTTCACCGTCAAGTTTGAAATCATAGTTAAGCTCTTTAATTGCCCAATAAGCTTTATGTTCTAACTCAAGAGGTAATGACATACTTTTCCATAGACCATTTTATACGGGGATATTCTCATAGGGTTTTTATAAGCAGTTCTATAAGCCCATAAAGCATCATCTTTCTTAGAACAATTCTTTCTAGATCTATTAACAGTCTTTTGCAAGATCAATTTTATTTCTGGTTTGCTCAACTCAACTTGACCGCTAGACTGAGGATGATAAGGTGATGCAATTCTATGGTTAGCATCGTATTTAGCTAGAAGTTTACGGAAAGCACCATGAATAAAATGTGAACCACCATCAGTCATTAAATATCTAGGGACTCTAAACCTCGGGAAAATAACATCTTTAAGCATTTCAATAGAAGTGTTATGATCAGCACTACTAGTTGGAATAGCTTCTACCCACTTAGTAACGTAATCAAAAGCAACTAAAATATGAGTGTACCCATTAGAAGAAGGAAAATGTCCCATATAATCAAAGCCCCAAACATCAAATAGTTCAATAGCAAGTGAATAATTCATAGGCATTTCCTGACGTCTACTAATGTTACCAATTCTTTGACATTCATCACAAGAAAGGACATACTTACGAGCATATTTGAAAAGAGTATGCCAATAGAAACCAGATTGTAATACCTTGTGTGCAGTTCTGTCACCAGCATGGTGCCCTCCGTAGGCCTCGGAGTGACACTTCCATAGGATCTGTCTCTGTTCATGCTCAGGTACACAACGTCTAATAACACCATCTACTCCTTCTTTATAAAGATGTGGGTCATCGCAAAAGTAATGTCTTAAATCATAAAAGAACTTTTTCTTTTGTTGGTAGGTGAAACTAGGTGGTATATATTTAGCAAAAATATAATTAGCATAATCTGCATACCAAGGAGTACTATGGGAAGCATTTATAACACCAAGTTGCACAACAAGAAAATTATCATCAATAGGCAGTGGATCATCAAGAACATTTTCCATCCGAGACAAATTATCTGCTATGGGGTTTTCAGCTCCCTTCCTATGAACAATGTGCAACTCAAATTCTTGAAGTAAAAGCACCCACCTTATCAGTCTAGGCTTAGCATCTTTCTTTTCCATAAGGTATGTAATAGAAGCATGATTAGTGTGAATAGTAACTTTGCACCAACAATATAAGGTCTAAACTTATCACATGCAAAGAGAACCGCTAAAAATTCCTTCTCAGCAGTAGCACAATTTATTTGAGCATTGTCTAGGGTCATACTAGCATAATGAATGCCATTCAATTTCTTGTCTACTCTTTGCCCTAGAACAGCACCAACATCATAATCACTAGCATCACACATAATTTCAAATGGTAAATTCCAATCAGGTGGTTCAACAATAGGTGCAGAAATCAAGGCGTTCTTTAGTATTTCAAAGGCTTCTACACAATCATCAGAAAAACAGAAGGAATATCTTTTTGAAGAAGATTAGTTAGTGGCCTAGAAATCTTTAATAAAGCGCCTATAAAAACCAGCATGACCAAGGAAACTTCTTATACCTTTAATATCTTTAGGACATGGCATTTTCTCTATTGCATCAACTTTAGCTTTGTCTGCCTCAATGCCTTGTTCAGAGATTTTATGCCCAAGTAGTATACCTTCATTCCCCATAAAGTGGTGCTTCTCCCAATTCAAGACAAGATTAGTTACATCTCTGCAAAACTCGATCGAGGTTGCTTGAGCATTCATCAAAAGAAGTCCCGTAAGCGGAAACATAATCCATGAAAACCTCAACAATCTTTTCACAAAAATCAGAGAATATAGCAGTCATACATATTTGAAAGGTAGAAGGTGCATTGCATAAACCAAAAGGCATACGTCTATAAGCATAAGTTTCAAAAGGGCATGTGATATGTCTCCAACGTATCTATAATTTTTGATTGTTCCATGCAGTTATATTATCATTCTTGGATGTTTTACAATCATTTTATAGCAACTTTATATCATTTTTTGGGACTAGCCTATTGACATAGTGCCCAGTGCCAGTTGTTGTTTTTTGCTTGTTTTTTACTTCGCGGAATATCAGTACCAAACGGAGTCCAATTGTCGCAAAACTTTTTGGAGATTTTTTTGGACCAGAAGACAACTTGGGAGCCAAGGAAGCACCTGGGAGGAGGCCCGTTGGGCCCATGATACATCAGGGCACGCCAGAGGCCCCGGCGCGCCCTGATGTATCATGGGACCCACAGAGGTCTTCTCCACCGCCTCTCAGCTCCATAAATTCCTAGAAATTCTAGAAACTCTAGAGGAGTCGACGAAAAACACTTCTAGCCGCCGCAAGTTCCAGAACCACGAAATCCAATCTAACACCATCACGAAGGGGTTCATCATCCTCATTGGTGCCTCTCCGATGATGCATGAGTAGTCCACCATAGACCTATGGGTCCATAGGCAGTAGCTAGATGGCTTCCTCTCTCTCTCTTTTGATTCTCAATACAATGGTCTCTTGGAGATCTATTTGATGTAATGAATTTTTGCGGTGTGTTTGTTGGGATCCGATGAATTTTGAGTTCATGATCAGTTTCTATCCATGAATATTATTTGAGTCTTCTTTGATCTCTTATATGCATGATTATTTATAGCCTCGTATTTCTTCTTCGAATCTTTGGTTTAGTTAGGCCAACTAGATCGATTTTTCTTGCCATGGGAAGAGGTGCTTTGTGATGGGTTCAATCTAGTTGGCCTAACTAAACCAAAGATCGAACCCTTCACAAAGCACCTCTTCCCATGGCAAGAAAAATCGATCTAGTTGGCCTAACTAAACCAAAGATTCGAAGAAGAAATACGAGGCTATAAGTAATCATTCATATAAGAGATCAAAGAAGACTCAAATAATATTAGAAACTCATCATGAACTCAAAATTCATCGGATCCCAACAAACACACCGCAAAAGTTTACATCAAATAGATCTCCAAGAGACCGTTGTATTGAGAATCAAAAGAGAGAGAGGAAGCCATCTAGCTACTGCCTACGGACCCGTAGGTCTATTCTGGACTACTCACGCATCATCGGAGAGGCACCAATGAGGATGATGAACCCCTCCCTGATGGTGTTAGATTGGATCTCAATGTTCTGGAACTTGCGGCGGCTGGATGTGTTTTTTGTCGACTCCCTTAGGGTTTCTGAAATATTTGCGAATTTATAGCCATCAGAGGCGGTGGAGAGGGCCCCCGAGGAGGGCACAACCCATCAGGGCGCGCCGGGGCCCCCCTGGCGCGCCCTGGTGGGTTGTGGTCTCCACGGCCCACCTCTCTGGCACTTCTTTGGCCCACTGGGTGTTTCTGGTCCCAAAAAAAACTCCAAAAAGTTTTGTCGCTATTGCACTCCATTTGGTACTGATATTCTGCGAAGTAAAAAACAAGCAAAAACAACAACTGGCACTTTGGCACTATGTCAATAGGTTAGTCCCAAAAAATGATATAAAGTTGCTATAAAATGATTGTAAAACATCCAAGAATGATAATATAACAACATGGAACAAACAAAAATTATAGATACATTGGAGACGTATCACATACAAGTAACAGGTTTGTTTTTATCTAACTCATCCCGATTGTTTCTAATAGGTTTTGCAATTCTAGTAGCTTCATCACAGAAATAAATAACCTGTCCAACAATATTATCAGCCAGGAGATCTTTAACCATTGCAATATATATTAGGCTCAACATTTATTTGTTCAAAGAGTTTAGGTGTTCTAACATAACTTTTATTAACCACAGTTGCAGCTTTGGCATGTTCCTTAATCCTAATAGGAAAAGGAGGTTTCTTAGTGTAAGCAGTAGGCACAACTTGATCAACATGATAAAGAATTGTTTCCTCTCTAACTTTAACATGATCCTCTAATGATTTTTTAATAGGTGGATCATATTTAAACCACTTCATGATTTGAATTCAATAGTCCTCTTCATGTAGGAACCAGTAGAAGAAGAATCAAGTAGTAGATGATCATCATGAGAAAGCCGAACATAGACATTTTGTATAATCATTTCTCTTGAGAGCTCTGATACGTCCATTTTGCATCATGATTTCCTACTGTTATTTACTATGTTTTGTTGAATAATAATTATTTAGGGAGTGATTCTAATGCCTTTTCTCTCATAATATGCAAGGTTTACACAAAGAGGGAGAATACCGGCGGCTGGAATTTTAGACCTGAAAAAAGTATATCAGACATATCTATTCTGCACAACTCCAATGAAGCTGAAACTTTACGGAGATTATTTTTGGAATTAATAAAAAATACTGGAGCAAAGAACTACCAGAGGGGGCCACCCTGGTGGGCACAAGACACCAGGGCGTGCCAGCCCCCCTGGTGCGCCCTAGTGGGTTGTGCCCTCCTCGGCCCACCTCCGGTGCCCATCTTCTGGTATATATTCTCTTTTTACCTAGAAAAAAAATAAGGAGAGGACTTTCGGGACGGAGTGTTGCCGTATCGAGGTGGAACTTGGGCAGGAGCACTTTTGCCCTCCGGCGGAGCGATTCCGCCGGGGGAACTTCCCTCCCGGACGGAGAAGTCGAAGCCATCGTGATCACGAACACCCCTCTCATCTTTGGGAGTCCAATCTTCAACATCACCATCTCCTCTCAAACCCTAGTTCATCTCTTGTGTTCAATCTTTGTACCGGAACCTCAGATTGGTACCTGTGGGTGACTAGTAGTGTTGATTACACCTTGTAGTTGATTACTATATGGTTTATTTGGTGGAAGATTATATGTTCAGATCCATTATGCTATTCAATACACCTCTGATCTTGAGCATGATTATTATTTGTGAGTAGTTACCTTTGTTCTTGAGGTCACGGGAGAAGTCATGTTGCAAGTAATCATGTGAATTTGATATGTGTTCGATATTTTGATGATATGTATGTTGCGATTCCCTTAGTGGCGTCATGTGAACGTCGACTACACGACACTTCACCATCCTTGGGCCTAAGGGAATGCATTGTGGAGTAGTTATTAGATGATGGGTTGCTAGAGTGACAGAAGCTTAAACCCTAGTTTATGCGCTACTTCGTAAGGGGCTGATTTGGATCCAAACGTTTAATGCTATGGTTAGATTTTATCTTAATACTTTTCTCGTAGTTGCGGATGCTTGCGAGGGGGTTAATCATAAGTGGGAGGTTGTTCAAGTAAGAACAGCACCCAAGCACCGGTCTACCCACATATCAAATTATCAAAGTAGCGAACACGAATCAAACCAACATGATAAAAGTGACTAGATGAAATTCCCGTGTACCCTCAAGAACACTTTGACTATTACTAGAAACTGTTCTGATCTGTCCTTTGCCACAAAAGGATTGGGCTACCTTGCTGCACTTTATTTACTGTTACCGTTACTTGCTCGTTACCAATTATCTTGCTATCAAACTATCTGTTACCTACAATTTCAGTGCTTGCAGAAATTACCTTGCTGAAAACCGCTTGTCATTTCCTTCTGCTCCTCGTTGGGTTCGACACTCTTACTTATCGAAAGGACTACGATTGATCCCCTATACTTGTGGGTCATCAAGACTCTTTTTTGGCGCCGTTGTCGGGGAGTGAAGCGCTCTTGGTAAGTGGAAATCAGTAAGGAAAAACTTATACTACGTGCTGAAATTTATTGTTACTTGCTACTATGGAAAACAATCCTTTGAGGGGTTTGTTCGGGGTATCTTCACCTCGACCGGAACCAAAATTAGTTGCCCCTCAACCTACTGCACCTACTGAAAATATTGGTTATGAAATTCTGTCAGGTATGGTAAAACAACTGCTTGCTAAACCTTATGCAGGAGATGGAACTGAACATCCTGATATGCACCTCTTATATGTGAACGAAATTTGTGGATTATTTAAGCTTGCAGGTTTACCCGGAGATGAAGATAAGAAGAAGGTTTTCCCTTTATCGTTGAAGGGAAAAGCATTGACATGGTATAGGCTATGTGATGATCTTGGATCATGGAACTGGAATCGTTTGCAATTGGAATTCCACCAAAAGTTTTATCCCATGCATCTAGTTCATCGTGATCGGAATTATATATATAATTTTTGGCCTCGTGAAGGAGAAAGCATTGCTCTAGCTTGGGGGAGGCTTAAGTCAATGTTATATTCATGCCCCAATCATGATATCCCGAGAGAAGTTATTATTTAGAATTTTTATGCTCGGCTTTCTCATAATGATCAATCCATGCTCGATACTTCTTGTGCTGGTTCTTTGATGAATAAGACTATTGAATTCAAGTGGGATCTCTTAGAAATAATTAAACGCAACTCTGAAGATTGGAAACTCGACGAAGGTAATGAGTCAGGTATCAAGCTTGATTTTGATTGTGTTAAATCTTTTATGAATATCGATGCTTTTCATAAGTTTAGCACTAAATATGGATTTGACTCTGAGATAGTAGCCTCTTTCTGTGAAGCTTTTGCTACTCATGTTGATCTCCCTAAAGAGAAGTGGTTTAAATATCATCCCCCTATTAAAGAAGAAATTAAAGAACCGGTCATGGCTAAAGATGAAACCATCATTTGCAATGTTGATCCAGTTGTGCCTACCACTTACATTGAAAACCCACCTTTCCCTGTTAGGATAAAAGAACATGCTAAGGCATCAACTGTGGTCCGTAAGAGTAATATTAGAGCACTTAAGCCCCCTGAGCAAATTAAAGTAGAACCTAGTGTTGCTATGGTTAAGGATCTCTTGGTAGAAAATATTGATGGGCATGTTATCTACTTCTGTGATGAAGCTGCTAGAATTGCCAAACCTGATGAAAAAGATAAACATAGACCCATATAGGGCATGCATGTTGTCTCAGTCGAAATAGAAGATCATTGCTATTATGGTTTATGTGATTTGGGTGCTAGTGTGAGTGTTATTCCTTTTACCTTATACCAAGAAATTATGAATGAAATAGCACCTGCTGAAATAGAAGATATTGATGTTACTATTAAGGGTTCCCTACTATTAAACTTGCTAATAGAGACACCATCACACCACTTCGGATTGTTAGAGATGTTGAAGTCTTGTGTGGGAAAGTAAAATACCCTACTGATTTTCTAGTTCTTGGTTCCCCACAAGATGACTTTTGTCTCATTATCTTTGGTAGACCTTTCTTGAGCACTGTTAATACTAAGATAGATTGTGAAAAACAAACTGTCAGTGTCAGTTTTGGTGGTGTGTTTCACGAGTTTAATTTTTCCAAGTTTAGTAGACAACCTCATGATAGAGCATTATCTAGTAAGGATGAAATAATTGGTCCCGCTTCTATTGCCGTCCCTCCTACCGATCCATTAGAATAATATTTGCTTGACCATGAAAATGATATGCACTTGCGTGAAAGAAATGAAATACATAAAATTTTCTTTAACAACAACCTCTCCTAAAACACAATTTGCCTTTGAAACTCTTGGAGTTCCTCCTCCGCCAAAAGGTGATCCTGTGTTTGAATTAAAGCAATTGCCTGACACTTTGAAGTATGCTTATCTTGATGAGAAAAAGATATATCCTGTTATTATTAGTGCTAACCTTTCAGAACATGAAGAAGAAAGATTATTAAAAGTTCTAAGGAAGCACAGGGCTGCTATTGGATATACTCTTGATGATCTTAAGGGCATTAGTCCCACTCTATGTCAGCACAAGATTAATATGGAACCTGATGCTAAATCCGTTGTTGATCACCAACGACGATTAAATCCTAAGATGAAAGAAGTGGTAAGAACTGAAATATTAAAGCTTCTGGAAGCAGGTATAATCTGTCCCATTGCTGATAGTAGATGGGTAAGTCCCATTCATTGTGTCCCTAAGAAAGGAGGAATTACCGTTGTTCCTAATGATAAAAATGAGCTCATTCCACAAAGAATTGTTACTGGCTATAGAATGGTAATTGATTTAAGAAAATTAAATAAAGCTACTAGAAAAGATCATTACCCTCTGCCTTTCATTGATCAAATGCTAGAAAGATTATCTAAGCACACACACTTTTGTTTTCTGGATGGATATTCTGGTTTCTCTGAAATACCTGTGTCACAATCTGATCAAGAGAAAACCACCTTTACTTGCCCTTTTGGAACCTATGCTTATAGACGTATGCCTTTTGGTTTATGCAATGCACCTGCTACCTTTCAAAGATGTATGACTGCTATATTCTCTGATTTTTGTGAAAAGATTGTGGAGGTTTTCATGGATGATTTTTCTGTTTACGGGACTTCTTTTGATGACTGCTTAAGCAACCTTGATCGAGTTTTGTAGAGATGTGAACAAACTAATCTTGTCTTGAATTGGGAGAAGTGCCACTTTATGGTTAATGAAGGTATTGTCTTGGGGCATAAAATATCCGAACGAGGTATTGAGGTGGATAAAGCTAAAGTTGATGCAATTGACAAAATGCCATGTCCTAAAGATATTAAAGGTATTCGAAGTTTCCTTGGTCACGCTGGTTTCTATAGGAGGTTTCTTAAAGACTTCTCTAGAATTTCTAGGCCTCTTACTAATCTTTGGCAAAAGGATATTCATTTTGTCTTTGATGATGATTGTGTGGAAGCCTTCGAAACACTCAAGAAAGCCTTAACCTCTGCACCTATCGTTCAACCACCTGACTGGAACTTGCCGTTTAATTTTTTTTTGTGATGCTAGTGATTATTTTATTGGTGCTGTACTAGGACAAAGAGTTGATAAGAAATTGAATGTTATCCATTATGCTAGTGAAACTCTAGACAGTGCCCAACGAAATTATGCTACTACTGAAAAAGAATTTTTAGGAGTTGTGTTTGCTTGTGATAAATTTAGATCCTATATTGTTGATTCCAAAGTTATTGTTCACATTGATCATGGTGCTATAAAATATCTCATGGAAAAGAAAGATGCTAAACCTAGACTCATTAGGTGGGTTCACTTGCTTCAAGAATTTGACTTACATATCGTTGATAGGAAGGGAGCTGAGAACCCCGTAGCCGACAACTTGTCTAGGTTAGAAAATATTCTTGATGACCCACTACCTATTGATGATAGTTTCCCTGACGAACAATTAGCTGCAATAAACGTTTCTCAAAACACTCATTGGTATGCTGATTATGCTAATTACATTGTCGCTAAATATATACCACCTAGCTTCACATACCAACAAAAGAAAAAATTATTCTATGATTTGAGACATTACTTTTGGGATGACCCACATCTTTATAAAGAAGGAGTAGATGGTATTATTAGACGTTGTGTACCTGAGCATGAACAGGAACAAATCCTATGGAAATGTCATTCCGAAGCTTATGGAGGACATCATGCGGGAGATAGAACTGCGCACAAGGTATTGCAATCTGGTTTTTATTGGCCTACTCTCTTCAAGGATGCCCGTAAGTTTGTCTTGTCTTGTGATGAATGTCAAAGAATTGGTAATATCGGTAAGCGTTAGGAAATGCCTATGAATTATTCACTTGTTGTTGAACCATTTGATGTTTGGGGTTTTGATTATATGGGACCTTTTCCTTCCTCTAACGGGTACACTCATATTTGGTCGCTGTTGATTATGTCACTAAGTGGGTAGAAGCTATTCCAACTAGTAGTGCTGATCACCACACCTCCATTAAAATGCTTAAAGAAGTTATCTTCCCGAGGTTTGGAGTCCCTAGATATTTAATGACTGATGGTGGTTCACACTTTATTCATGGTGCTTTCCGTAAGATGCTTGCTAAATATGATGTTAACCATAGAATTGCATCACCCTATCACCCTCAATCTAGTGGTCAAGTTGAACTTATCAATAGGGAAATAAAATTGATATTACAAAAAAATGTCAATAGGTCTCGAAAGAATTGGTCTAAGAAACTAGATGATGCACTTTGGGCCTATAGAACAGCTTATAAAAATCCTATGGGTATGTCTCCGTACAAAATGGTATATGGAAAAGCTTGTCATTTGCCTCTAGAATTAGAACATAAAGCATTTTGGGCAATTAAAGAACTCAACTATGATTTTAAACTTACCGGTGAGAAGAGGCTACTTGATATTAGTTCACTAGATGAATGGAGAACCCAAGCCTATGCAAATGCCAAACTATTCAAAGAAAAAGTAAAAAGATGGTATGATAAAAGAATCCAAAAGCGGGAATTCAAAATAGGAGACTATGTTCTTTTGTTCAACTCTCGTTTAAGATTTTTTGCAGGTAAGCTTCTCTCCAAATGGGAAGGACCATATATTATCGAAGAGGTTTATCGTTCTGGAGCTATCAAGATTAATAATGCCGAAGGTACTAACCCGAAGGTGGTCAATGGACAAAGAATTAAGCACTATATCTCAGGTACGCCTATTAATGTTGAGAGCAATGTCATCCAAACCATGACACCGGAGGAACACATAAAAGAAACCTTCCAGAACACTCCAGAATTCTGAAAAATAGGAGGTACGTGATACGGTATGTAAACGGACTCCGAAAAATCCGCAAAAATATTTTTTGTCAGTTTCGGAATATTAGAAAATTTTGGAAACCAAGAAATAAACTGGAAGGCGATCGAGGTGAGCACGATACACCAGGGCGCGCCAGCCCCCTGGGTGCGCCCTGGTGGGTTGTGCCCACCTCGGACACTTTTCCGACTCTGTTTTCCTTTCTTATGCGTGTTTCCCAAGAATAAAAATTCTCTATATATACCCCCGACTGTTTTGACGACCGCATCGCAGAAAAATCCTCTGTTCTTGTTTCTTGCTGTTTTCTCGTCAAATCTAGATCTCCCTGGCTTCACCAAGCTCATCCAAGGACAAGTTCTTCGAGAAGGTCATCAACACGTACTTGCCGGAAGTGATGAAGCACCCTCAAGCCATTGAGATGCGTGAGGGGGTGCTCCACATCCGCGATGTTCAGGGACCCAAGAAGACCGAAAGCGTGGAGGATAGGCTCGAGGTGGTGGAACAAGACATTTTCAAGTGCCAAAGGATGGTGGAGCGTGGACTTAGTGCCAATCACTCCATGATCACGGAATTCACCCGTGATCAGATGGTGGATGGCCGGTCCGTGAAGGACACCATCTCCACCCTCAATGAGCAAATCAATTTTCTGCAAAGCCAAGTTTTGATCTTCAAAGCCAAGTTTTTGAATATGAAGCAAGATTTAAAGGTATGAGTTTAGCTGCCAGTTGCAGGACTCAGGGGACTCTTGCGTCAACTTTTTATGGGGAGCCCTTGCCCTGGAAGCTGGAGGACAAGCCTACCACATCATCACCACGACCTTCTTCATCACCACCACCAAAGGAGACTTGAGCACACGGGTATGGGCACTCCCCTTGGCTTGAGCCAAGTTTGGGGGAGGTGCCCCGGTATCGTATCACCATCACTTTTATTCACCTTTACCTATCCTAGTCCGATTTCTAGTTTTCCTTTGATTTAGTTGAATAAAAGTTTAGCTTGATCTATTTTCGTGTGGTAGTTTCATGATATATCTATCTATGTAATCGAGTGAGAGTTATATAATAAAGTTTAGTTCGAGTTTTGCCTCTCTTCTTTCTTGTTGCAATAAAAATAAAGGAAAGGGAAATAAATGAAAAGAATCATATGTTAATCTTATGGTGAGTAATGACATCACATAAGAAAAAGTATAAGTAGTAAAATTTATTGGAGATTGACAAACATAGCATTGGTCAATGATGCAATTCATGAAAGAATTAATAAGGGAAGAGAAGATTCACATGCAAATACACTATTGGACATCTTTTATGATTGTGAGCCCCATTAAATATTATATGTCAAGATGGTTGACGTTGGACAAGGAAGACAACGTAATGATTTATGTTTGTTCTTATCCACATAGAAGTTATATTGTCAAAGATCCTTCAACATGTGGTGCTTGCTCAATATCTTTGCTAGCCAAAAAAATTTGCACTAAGTAGAGATACTACTTGTGCGTCCAAAAAACCTAAACCCAAATTCATTCTTTGACAGTCCACCATACCTACCTATGGATCGAGTAAGATCCTTCAAGTAAGTTGTCATTGGTGCAATAAGGCAATAAAAATTGCTTCTAAAAGTGTTTTGATCAATTAGTGTAAGAGAAAATTGAGTGCTATACGAACTTATGATGGCAAAGTAATAAAAGCGACGGACTGCATAATAAAGGTTGCTATCATAGGGGGCAATATAGCGTGACGTTATTTTACATTAAGGGAATGGGCATACAAACCAAAAAGCGCATGACAACCTCTGCTTCCCTCTGCGAAGGGACTATCTTTTACTTTCATGTATTTACTTTTATGCAAGAGTCAAGTATTCTTCCCTATTCCTTTTTATGTCTTTCTTTTGCAAGCATCAGGTGGTGAGGAAAGATCTAGGCACATATATCCAGTTGGATGTGAGTGGGCATGAGTTATTATTGTTGACACCACCCTTGAGGTGAATATGTTGGGAGGCGAAACTATAAGCCCCTATCTTTCTATGTGTCCGGTTGAAACTTTTTGCTCATGAGTATGCTGTGAGTGTTAGCAATCATAGAAGACTAAATGATGGTTGAGTATGTGGACTTGCCAAAAGGCTCCGACATGAGACCCTTCCTGAAAATATGATGAATTGTAGTTGCAAAGTTGACTGAGAACATAGTTTGTTGGTTTTCAATAGGGTTTATGCTTTATACTTCTATGTTGTGATGAATTGTTACTTATTCATGACAAGTTATATGATGAAAGTATATGAATAAGTTTTATGATAGAGTTTGTTGCTGTTATGACAATAAGCATGATGCTACTATGTCCGTATTTTGTTTTTATCGACACCTCTATCTCAAACCATGTGGACATGCTTTTCAATATCGGCTTTCGCTTGAGGACAAGCGAGGTCTAAGCTTGGGGGAGTTGATACGTCCATTTTGCATCATGATTTCCTACTGTTATTTATTATGTTTTGTTGAATAATAATGCTTTAGAGAGTGATTCTAATGCATTTTCTCTCATAATATGCAAGGTTTACACAACGAGGGAGAATACCGGCAGCTGGAATTTTGGACCTGAGAAAAGCACATCAGAGATACCTATTCTGCACAACTCCAATGAAGCTGAAACTTTACGGAGATTATTTTTGGAATTAATAAAAAATACTGGAGCAAAGAACTACCGGAGGGGCCCACCCTGGTGGGCACAAGACACTAGGGCGCGCCGGCCCCCTCTAGGCGCGCCCTTGTGGGTTGTGCCCTCCTCGGCCCACCTCCGGTGCCCATCTTCTGGTATATATTCTATTTTGACCTAGAAAAAATAAGGAGAGGACTTTCGGGACGGAGCACCGCCGTCTCGAGGCGGAACTTGGGCAGGAGCACTTTTGCCCTCCGGCGGAGCGATTCCGTCGGGGGAACTTCCCTCCCGGAGGGGGAAATCAAAGCCATCATCATCACCAACACCCCTCTCATCTTTGGGAGGCCAATCTTCAACAACATCTTCAACATCACCATCTCCTCTCAAACTCTAGTTCATCTCTTGTGTTCAATCTTTGTACCGGAACCTCAGATTGGTACCTGTGGGTGACTAGTAGTGTTGATTACATCTTGTAGTTGATTACTATATGGTTTATTTGGTGGAAGATTATATGTTCAGATCCATTATGCTATTCAATACCCCTATGATCTTGAGCATGATTATTATTTGTGAGTAGTTACCTTTGTTCTTGAGGTCACGGGAGAAGTCATGTTGCAAGTAATCATGTGAATTTGACATGTGTTCGATATTTTGATGATATGTATGTTGTGATTCCCTTAGTGGTGTCATGTGAACGTCGACTACATGACACTTCACCATCCTTGGGCCTAAGTGAATGTATTGTGGAGTAGTTATTAGATGATGGGTTGCTAGAGTGACAGAAGCTTAAACCCTAGTTTATGTGCTACTTCGTAAGGGGCTGATTTGGATCCAAACGTTTAATGCTATTGTTAGATTTTATCTTAATACTTTTCTCGTAGTTGCGGATGCTTGCGAGGGGGTTAATCATAAGTGGGAGATTGTTCAAGTAAGAACAGCACCCAAGCACCGGTCCACCCACATATCAAATTATCAAAGTAGCGAACACGAATCAAACCAACATGATAAAAGTGACTAGATGAAATTCCCGTGTACCCTGTAGAATACTTTGCCTATTACTAGAAACTGTTCTGGCCTGTCCTTTGCCACAAAAGGATTGGGCTACCTTGCTGCAATTTATTTACCGTTACCGTTACTTGCTCGTTACCAATTATCTTGCTATCAAACTATCGGTTACCTACAATTTCAGTGCTTGCAGAAATTACCTTGCTGAAAACCGCTTGTCATTTCCTTCGGCTCGTCGTTGGGTTCGACACTCTTACTTATCGAAAGGACTACGATTGATCCCCTATACTTGTGGGTCATCAAGCTCATGGTCGGGGAAAGTGTGCATCATAGATTTAAGCCTCCCCCAAGCTTGAGCAATGCTTTCTCCTTCACGAGCCAACAACTATATATAAAGTTCCGATCACGATGGACTAGGTGCATAGGATAAAACTTTTGATGAAATTCCAGCTTCAAGCAATTCCAGTCCCGTGATCCAATATCATCCAATAGCCTGTACCACATTAATGCTTTTCCCCCCAAAGATAAAGGGAAAACCTTCTTCTTAACTTTGTCTCCGGATAAACCTGCAAGCTTAAACAATCCACAAATCTCATCTACATATATCAAGTGGTAATCAGGATGAGTTGTACCGTCATAAGGACTAGCTAGCAGTTTCTCTACCATACCCGAAGGAATCTCATAATAAATATTTTCAGTAGGTTGAGTGAAACTTTTTCAACTTCCGTTCGAGGTGAAGATGCCCCGAATAAGCCACTCAAAGGGTGACCGCCCAAAGTAACAAGCAACAGTAAATTTCAGCACGTATCGAAAATGTTTAATTACCAAGTTCCACTTACCAAAGGCGCTTCACTCCCCGGCAATGACGCCAGAAAAGAGTCTTGATGACCCACAAGTATAGGGGAACAATCGTAGTCCTTTCGATAAGTAAGAGTGTCGAACCCAACGAGGAGCAGAAGGAGATGATAAGCAGTTTTCAGCAAGGTATTCTCTACAACTGCTTTGAGTAACAATGATAGATAGATTTGCAGCAAGATAATTCGTGACAAGTAGCAATCGTAACAAAGGTGTAGTGATGTGGCTTGAGACCGCGTCGGTATTTCCCCAAAGAGGAAGGGATGATGCAGCACAGCGACGGTAAGTATTTCCCTCAGTTATGAAACCAAGGTATCGAACCAGTAGGAGGATCACCACCACCTAGTAAGCAGCACCTACACACAAAGAAAAAATACTTGCAACCCGACGCGAAAGAGAGGTTGTCATTCCCTCTACGGTAAAAAGATAGATTAGCTAGTGATAGATTGGAGAGATAGATCTATCAAGAACACAAAATAAAAAGAGCAAATAAAAAGTGCAGCAAGGTATTTTTGGGTTTTTGGAATAATAGATCTGAAAACAAAAGAGGCAAAAAGATAGATCGGAAAGCAATATGTTGAAAAAGTAGACTCGGGGGCTGTAGGTTTCACTAGTGGTTTCTCTCATGAGTATAGCACACGGTGGGTGAACAAATTACTGTTGGGCAGTTGATAGAAGATCAAATAATCATGACGATATCCAAGGCGATTATCATTATATAGGCATCACGTCCAAGATAAGTAGACCGACTCCTGCCTGCATCTACCACTATTACTCCACACATCGACCGCTATCCAACATGCATCTAGTGTATTAAGTTCATGGAAAAATGGAGTAATGCAATAAGAACGATGACATGATGTAGACAAGATCTATTCATGTAGGAATAGACCCCATCTTGTTATCCTTAATGGCAATGATACATGCATGCCTTGCTGCCCCTTCTGTCACTGGGAAAGGACACCACAAGATCGAACCCATCACAAAGCACCTCTTCCCATGGCAAGAAAAATCGATCTAGTTGGCCTAACTAAACCAAAGATTCGAAGAAGAAATACGAGGCTATAAGTAATCATGCATATAAGAGATCAAAGAAGACTCAAATAATATTCATGGATAGAAACTGATCATGAACTCCAAATTCATCGGATTCCAAGAAACACACCGCAAAAGTTTACATCAAATAGATCTCCAAGAGACCATTATATCGAGAATCAAAAGAGCGAGAGGGAGCCATCTAGCTGCTGCCTACGGACCCGTAGGTCTATGGTGGACTACTCACGCATCATCGGAGAGGCACCAATGAGGATGATGAACCCCTCTGTGATGGTGTTAGATTGGATCTCAAGGTTCTGGAACTTGCGACGGCTAGATGTGTTTTTCGTCGACTCCCTTAGTGTTTCTGGAATATTTGGGAATTTATAGGAATCATAGGCGGTGGAGAGGGGCCCTGAGGATGGCACAACCCATCAGGGCGCACCGGGCCCCCCCTGGCGCGCCCTGGTGGGTTGTGGTCTCCACGGCCCACCACTCTGGCACTTCTTTGGCCCACTGGGTGTCTTCTGGTCCAAAATAATCTCCAAAAAGTTTCGTCGCGATTGGACTCCGTTTGGTACTAATATTCTGGGAAGTAAAAAACAAGCAAAAACAACAACTGGCACTTTGGCACTATGTCAATAGGTTAGTCCCAAAAAATGATATAAAATTGCTATAAAATGATTGTAAAACATCCAAGAATGATAATATAACAGCATGGAACAAGCAAAAATTATAGATACGTTAGAGACGTATCAGCATCCCCAAGTTTAACTCCTACTCGTCCTCGAGTAGGTAAATGATAAACATAGAATTTTTGATGTGGAATGCTGCCTAACATGTTTATCTCATATTCTTTTTCTTTTGTAGCATGGACGTTTGGACTTTTAGATGATTCAAAGCAATAGTCTAGTTTTAACATAATGACTTCAATACTCAAGCATGCCAACAAGAAACCATGTCTTTCAAAATATCAACACTAAAGAAAGTTATCCATAGCCCATCATGCTCAATCATTGATCCATTCATGAAACACACTCAAATATTAGCTACACCCAATGCTCAAGTACGGTCATAGTGCCACCTAGTTGGTGCTTTATAAGAGAAGATGGAGACTCAAAGTAAAAATAAGAATTGCATAAAGTAAATAGATAGTCTCTTCGCAGAGGGAAGTCGGGATTTGTAGAGGTGCCAGAGCTCAAAGTTTAAATTGAGAGAGAAAAAATATTTTGGGTGGCATGCCTTTCCTGTCAATGAAAACGACAAAGTAGTTCACAATACTTTCCATGCTATATACATCATAGGCGATTCCCAAACAAAAAATAAAGTTAATTCCTTTTTTTACCATTCTTTCACATTCCATGGCTGGCCGTATCCACGGTTGCCTTCCATACCAACACTTTCCAACGAATTTATTATTTGACAACATAAAGTTAATTTTTTTCTTTTTCATTTTGGGAATGGGCATCCCTATTACCGCCGCACTCTCGTTCAATGACAAGTGAATAAACACTCATCTTGACAATAACACATCTAGCATGGAAAAATATTGGACACTCCCTACTGTTTCATGAGCGGTACGAGCACACAAAAGAGAAATTTATTTTGAAAATTAGAGATGGCACATACAAATTTGCTTAGAATGGCATGGAAATACCGCATATAGGTAGGTATGGTGGACTCATAAGGAAAAACTTGGTTTAAGGATTTTGGATGCACAAGTAGTATTTCTACTTAGTACAAATGGAAGCTAGAAAATAGATTGAGAAGCAACCAACCAAGAAACGAAAATTCACATAAGCGAGTATTGAGCATAACTAACACCGAATAATGCACCATAAGTAGGATGTCATTTCATTCCATAACTATTGACTTTCGTACTTGCATAGGGAATCACAAATCTTAACACCAATATTCTTACTAAAGCATAATTACTCACCAAGATGACTCACATATTACTATCATCATGTCTCAAAACTATTACAAGGAATCAAGTTTAATTTGTCCAATGATCTTCATGAAAGTTTTTATTATATCCTCCTTGGATTTCTATCACTTCGGGACTAGTTTCATATATTGCCATTGCTTTTTGACTAGCTCAAACAAATTTAAGTGAAGCACATGAGCATAGAGTTTTCATCTCTCAAAATAGTATAAGTGAAGCACGAGAGGATTTCTTCAAAATTTACTAACTCTCAAATTAATCTAAGTGAAGCAAGAGAGTATTTCTTCAAAAGTTTCCAACCACACCGTGCTCAACAAGATATAAGTGAAGCACCAGAGCAATTCTATAGCTCAACAAGTTTAAGTGAAGCATATAGAGCAATTCTAACAAATCATAGCATACTTTTGGTTCTCTCAAATAGGTGTGTCCAGCAAGGATACAAGTGACAAAGTAACAAGCAAAGCAAGCAAAGACTCAAATGATACAAGACGCTCCAAGCAAAACTCATGATATGTGACGAATAAAAATATAGCTCCAAGTAAAATACGATGGTCGTTAGAAGAAAGAGGGGATGCCACTTGGGGGCATCCCCAAGCTTAGTTGCTTGTTTCTCTTTGGGTATATCTTGGGGTGCTGTATCATCCCCAAGCTTAGGCTCTTTTCACTCCTTATTCCTTCATCCATCGTGATCTCACCCAAAACTTGAAAACTTCAATCACACAAAACTCAACAAAATCTTCGTGAGATCGTTAGTATAATAAAGCAAATGACTAATTTAGGTGCTGTTGCAAACCCATTCATATTTTATTATTGCATTATACCTACTGTATTTTAACTTTACCATGGCTCATACACTTCAATACAACCCATAGATTCATCAAAACAAGCACACAATGCAACGAAAACAGAATCTGTCTTAAATAGAACAGTTTGTAGTAATCTGTACTCTAACCATACTTTTTAAACTCTAAAAATTCTGAAAAATTAGGACAACGTAAAGAATTTGTATACCAACACTATGTTAAAATTTCATCTCAATATCACGTTCCAGTAAAAAAAATGAAAATTCGAACACTGGAGGCAAGGTTTTTGTTTCAGATTCAGCATCGCTTCTACTCATCTTATGAATCATCCTAAAGGCTCTACTTGGCACAAACACTAAATAAAACATAAAAACACAATCATAACAGAGGCATAATTGTGTCAAAACTCAAAAACAGAAAGAGAAAGGCAAAAATAAATTTATTCACTGGGTTTCCTCCCAACAAGCGCTATCGTTTTACGCCCCTAGCTAGGCATAACGCATAATTTCAAGTATTGTCATCTTTGGATTTGGCTACTTTTGTGAGGGCTTTCTCGAATCCGGGGGGCTCTTTACGCTTCCCCAAATTTTTAGGAGAAGAAACCATCTTGAGATCCAAAATATCCAAACGCTTGTTGCAAAGAGTAATCAAAGTATTCAAGCGATTGAGGTTCCCACTAATATGTTTGAGAGGTTCATTATATTTTTGCAACTCGACCAAGTGCTTATGTAAGTCACCCAATTTATCGAGAATTTGAACCCCCTCTTGTGTAAAAGAAGGTCCCTTTTTTGGAGGAACCCCCAATATCTCTTCCAAAATTTCATAAGCAGTGTTTGCATCAAGCTCAATAAAATTCCCTTTAGCGGCAAAATCCAAGAGTTCTCTATGATTCAAAGCTAATCCTATGTAAAAAATTCGAAGCAAAGTTTTTGCATCTCCTTTTAGATTGCAAATACGATAGGATTCCATTAGCCTATACCAGGCATCTTTCAAATTTTCCCCTTGTTTTTGTTTGAAGTACAGAACTTCAAAATCTGGTGACAAAGGGGGAGTAGTAACGCCAGTCATAGTAACAAGGTTGAAAAACAAGAGATCCGACGAGAAAAAAAAGCAAACGAAAAAGAGGGCCAATAAAATGGCAAATTGGTGAAGTGGGGGAGAGGAAAACGAGAGGCAAATGGCAAATAATGTAATTGCAAGGAGATGAGATTTGTGATTAGGAACCTGGTAGATGAGATGGTGTCTCCTCGGAGCCAGAGATTGGCACGTAGAAGAAACCGCTTCCTCCCCGGCAACGGCGCCAGAAATTCCTTTGACATGGCTTGAGAATGCGTCGGTATTTCCCCAAAGAGGAAGGGATGATGCAGCACAGCGACAGTAAGTACCTCAGTTATGAAACCAAGGTATCGAACCAGTAGGAGGATCACCACCACCTAATAAGCAGCACCTACACACAAAGAACAAATACTTGCAACCCGACGCGAAAGAGAGGTTGTCAATCTCTCTACGGTAAAAAGATAGATTAGGTAGTGATAGATTGGAGACATAGATCTCTCAAGAACACAAAATAAAAAGTGCAACAAGGCATTTTTGGGTTTTTGGAATAATAGATCTATAAACAAAAGAGGCAAAAAGATTGATCGGAAAGCAATATGTTGAAAAAGTAGACCCGGGGGCCGTAGGTTTCACTAGTGGCTTCTCTCACGAGTATAGCACACGGTGGGTGAACAAATTACTTTTGGGCAGTTGATAGAAGATCAAATAATCATGATGATATCCAAGGCGATTATCATTATATAGGCTTCACGTCCAAGATAAGTAGACCGACTCCTGCCTGGATCTACAACTATTACTCCACACATCGACCGCTATCCAGCATGCATCTAGTGTATTAAGTTCATGGAAAAACGGAGTAATGCAATAAGAATGAAGACATCATGTAGACAAGATCTATTCATGTAGGAATAGACCCCATCTTGTTATCTTTAATGGCAACGATACATGCGTGCCTTGCTGCCCCTTCTGTCACTGGGAAAGGACACCGCAAGATCGAACCCATCACAAAGCACCTCTTCCCATGGAAAGAAAAATCGATCTAGTTGGCCTAACTAAACCAAAGATTCGAAGAAGAAATACGAGGATATAAGTAATCATGCATATAAGAGATCAAAGAAGACTCAAATAATATTCATGCATAGAAACTGATCATGAACTCAAAATTCATCGGATCCCAACAAACACACCGCAAAAGTTTACATCAAATAGATCTCCAAGAGACCATTGTATTGAGAATCAAAAGAGAGAGAGAGGAATCCATCTAGCTACTTCCTACGGACCCGTAGGTGTATGGTGGACTACTCACGCATCATCGGAGAGGCACCAATGAGGATGATGAACCCCTCCATGATGGTGCTAGATTGGATCTCGAGGTTCTGGAACTTGCGGCGGCTGGATGTGTTTTTCGTCGACTCCCTTAGGGTTTCTGGAATATTTGGGAATTTATAGGCATCAGAGGCGGTGGAGAGGGGCCCGAGGAGGGCACAACCCATCAGGGTGCGCCGGGCCCCCCCTGGCGTGCCCTGGTGGGTTATGGTCTCCACGGTCCACCTCTCTGGCACTTCTTTGGCCCACTGGGTGTCTTCTGGTCCAAAACAATTCTCCAAAAAGTTTCGTCGCGATTGGACTCCATTTGGTACTGATATTCTGCGAAGTAAAAAACAAGCAAAAACAGCAACTGGCACTTTGGCACTATGTCAATAGGTTAGTCCCAAAAAATGATATAAAGTTGCTATAAAATGATTGTAAAACATCCAAGAATGATAATATAACAGCATGGAACAAGCAAAAATTATAGATACGTTGGAGACGTATCATGTAGCAAGGTACCCCAATCCTTTTTATAGCAAAGGACAGGACTGAAAGAACTCTTATATTAAGCAAGCGCTCCCAAGGACACATGGAAAATTTTCTCTAGTCATGTTCATCATGTAGAGTTAATTCACGTTCGTTTCTTTGATAATTTGATATGTGGGTGGACCGCTGCTAAGGTGTTGTTCTTACTTGAACAAGCAACCCACTTATGATTACACCCTCTCGAAAGCATCCACAATTACGAAAGAAGAATTAAGATAAATCTAACCATAGCATGAAACATGTGGATCCAAATCAGCCCCTTATGAAGTAACGCATAAAATGGGTTTAAGCTTCTGTCATTCTCGCAACTCATCATCTACTTGTTACTCCACAATGCCTTCCCTTAGGCCCATAACGTGGTGAAGTCTCATGTAGTCGGCATTCACACGACACCACTAAGCGAAGCAACAACATACACATCATCAAAATATCAAACGAATACCAACTTCACATGGTTACTTATAACAAGACTTCTCCCATGTCCTCAGGAACAAAAGTAACTACTCACACTGTTGGAAATATGCCCTAGAGGCAATAATAAAATGGTTATTATTATATTTCCTTGTTCATGATAATCGTTTATTATCCATGCTATAATTGTATTGATTGGAAACTCAAATACATGTGTGGATACATAGACAACACTGTGTCCCTAGTATGCCTCTAGTGAACTAGCTCGTTGATCAAAGATGGTCAAGGTTTCCTAGCCATAGACATGAGATGTCATTTGATAACGGGATGACATCATTAGGAGAATGATGTGATGGAAAAGACCCAAACTATAAACATAGCATATGATCGTGTCAGTTTATTGCTATTGTTTCTGCATGTCAAGTATCTGTTCCTATGACCATGAGATCATGCAACTCACTGACACCGGAGGAATACCTTGTATGTATCAAACGTCGCAACGTAAATGGGTGACTATAAAGATACTCTACAGGTATCTCCGAAGGTGTCTGTTGAGCTGGCATGGATGAAGATTGGGAATAATTAATCCGTATGACGGAGAGGTATCTCAGGGCCCACTCGATAATACAACATCACAATAAGCCTTGCAAGCAATGTGACTAAAGTGTTAGCCATGAGATCTTGTATTACGGAACGAGTAAAGAGACTTGCCGGAAACGAGATTGAACTAGGTATAGAGATACCGACGATCGAATCTCGGGCAAGTAACATACCGAAGAAACAAAGGGAACATCATACGGGATTAACTGAATCCTTGACATAGACGTTCAACCGATGAAGATCTTTGTAGAATATGTAGGAACCAATATGGGCATCTAGGTCCCGCTATTGTTTATTGACCGTAGAGGTATCTCGGTCATGTCTACATAGTTCTCGAACCCGCAGGGTCTGCACACTTAAGGTTTGGTGACGTTTTGGTATAGTTGAGTTATGTATGTTGGTGACCGAAGGTTGTTTAGAGTCCTGGATGAGATCCCGGACGTCACGAGGAGCTCCGGAATGGTCCAGAGGTTAAGATTGATATATACGAAGTCCCGTTTTGGTCACCGGAAAAGTTTCGGGCATTTCGGTAGTGTACCGGGAGTGCCGGGAGGGTACCGGGGGACCATCGGGAGGGGCCTCTCGCCCCAAAGGGTCTCATGGGCTGTGGGAGGAGTCAAACAAGTCCCTAGTGGGCTGGCCGAACCCCCACTAAGGCCCATGCGGTTAGGGGTGGGAAAATCCAAAGGTGGAAAGAGTTTCCAAGTGGGGAAGGAGGAATCCTACTCCTAGTAGGATTGGAGTAGGACTCCTCCACCTGTCCCACTTCGGCCGACTCCTAGGAGGAGCCCTTGGCTGGCCAGCCCCTCCCCTCCCTCCTATATATACTAGAGGAAGAGAGGGCAAAAGCACTTCAACCCAAAAAGGCCACGGTGCAGCCCTCTCTCCCGATAGATCGATTCCTCTAGTTTTCAGCAGCGCTTAGGCGAAGCCCTGCTGGAATAGTGTGGCACCCCGATAGAGGGCCGACGCACGCCAGCCCGAGGATAAGACCTGGCGCACGTCAAAGACATGATACATCAATTCCAGGCACAAAATGGCTTTATTATATGAAATGGAGTATTACAATACTGTTGCTTACAACAATATTACATAGCTCCAAGGCTAACTAAATGGCAGCGGAGGTCTTGGTTCAGCGGCAACGACGTCTCTGGCTGGGCTCCAATTGGCTGGAACTTTCTATACCAAAAAGGAATTCACAGGACTGGCTGGGTTACGATCTAGCACGATGGACCTTCTCCTGCAACTGGCCATGTGCAAGGCCAGGTGAGTACTTTGAATGTACTGGCAAGACAACCAAATACATAGCATCCACACAAGCAGATGACAAAGCAAGCCCTATGCTTATATAAGGATTTATTCATGGCATAGAATTAACTGGAAAGCATGGATCAAGCATGGTATAACATGGATCAGGCATGTAATCTACATAACATAGCATGGCAATGATCACATCAGGTACTTAAAGTACTTGCTATTACCGAATACCAACTTACTCTCTTCTGGGTTGTCCCACAACTCTCGGAATACTCATAACTCACTGAGCACTTCCAAACATAACACAGGTTCTTCCATCATTATTATCCTGGTTATGGTTGACCACCTAGTGAGGTCTGGACGGGCTGTCCAATACCGTGGACGCGGCTATTCGAATAGGTTTTACACTCTGCAGAGGTTGTGCACTTTACCCACACCATGGAGCACCTGACCTCGTGATCCCATTCGGGTGGACCAGCGTTGCTCCAACGAAACCCGCCTGACCCGTGACTCTCCCATCGTACCACCGGCAATCATCCTCCCCCGGAGTCCTGCCCTGGGTGGCCCCTGTGTCACCTCGTGACACCTGCCACCGTCGTGGCCAAACTAAACTATCCCAAACGGGGAGCGCGCGCAAACAAACAACTGGGCTCACAGGGTTATCGCCGCCTACCTGATCAGGGTAGCGCGCACGCATAACCCTCCCTGTCTGGTGGTACCGGTGAAAGAGCACGCGATCAGACCAAGTCAAGGCCGTCCCATACCGGCAAATGTGGTTGCACGGATAAGCCCGGACAGCTACTCAAGATCAACCGACTAGGTTTAGTTAATTAATTCAACTCAACATATCCCTCATCGTACCATTACATCGACAATTATAAGTGCTAACAATTACTTAACAACAGCATAGCAAGGTCATAGTACTGATAATCATGTCATGAGATCAAACCATAGCACTAACATGATAATACCATTAACAATATTATTATTAGCATGACAATATGAAAACAAGACATGGCATTAGATGAAAAGTAATGCTAATGTCTAATACCGATGTCATCATAGGTGTATGCAAATGCAGACTAACGGGTAATACAGATAAACACACAGGGTGCAAGCAAAGTCATCACGCAAGTCCGAAGCTCATGATAAGAGGTTGGCTTGCTTGGGGGGTCAATGATTACGCTGGGAGGAAGTGCAGAAAGTCTGCGGATAGGATTGCCGGAAATAGTTCTCTCTCGGAGGGGGCTGATCGAAGGGCAAGGGCAAAATGGGTATTTTCAGAAAGTGTCAACATGCTGAAAAGGGTACCATCGGAACGGGCTCGATAAACTGAAGAAGTGGGTGTTGGTTTTACCTCAATTGGAGTTATGGTCGCGAAGTTATGGCCGTTCGTTCATTAGGCGATAAAACAGACAGAATAGTGTCTATTTCAGTGCTTAACGGACGAACGTTCACTATATAACCGTTTCGGCCGCGGGGCTGAGGCCGAAAGCGCATTTCAACGGTTACGCTTTCACTGCAGTGAAGGCGTATTTTCCCCCGATGCCGCTACTGAATACGCTTTATCAAGCGGAAAGCGTACTTTAAAAGTACGTTTCCACTTAATATGACCAGCGGGTCCGGCTGCGTCAGTGCCTTAGAGGCTTACAGGAGGGGCCCACCCAATGCTCTCTCTCCTCCCTTTGACTCATCTTCTTTCTCCCGACGCGGGACAGAGGAGGGGACATGGCCGCTCGGCCATGCCTGCCGCCGGCGCCAGGGGACGCGAGAGGGCCCGCCGCTGGGCTCACCGGAGCCAGCGTACATCACCGCGTCCGGGGGTGGCCACGGGGTCTCCTAGGATGTCTCCCATGGCCACCACCATGGACAGGGCCACGGCAGCCAGAAACTTCACGGGGCTGCGCCGGTGGAGGTCCTCCGGCCAAACTGCGGTGGGGGAAGCGATGCGGCGGCTCTGGGGGGCTTTTGGACCTGGCGTGGGCTGCGGGGGAGGCTCCCTTGCTCGGCTTCGACGGAAGGCCGGGACTAGGGTGGCGGGGCTTCGGCCATTGCAGGGGAAACAGGGAGCTCTGGGGCTCGATGGAGGAGGCTGGGGCTTGCTGGTGAGGAGGGAGAGCTCGGGGACACGCTTATATAGCCGTGCGGAGGGGCTCTGGACACCGGGCGAAGCTCCGAGAGCTCACCGCCGTGGCGGTGATCCGGTGGTCGGCACGGCCGGCCACAGGCTAGGAGACGAAGGGGGGAGGGCTCTAGAGGGTGCGCGTGCGCAATGGGCAACTCGCCGGCACTCGAGGACGAGCTAGAACCCACTAGAGGTGCGCTCCCGACGAGTATGGAGCACAGAGCGCGGTTTTGGCGTGCTCTGCACATGGTCACCGCGTGGCCACGGCGTTGCCACGCCGCACTTGATGCCAAAGCGTGTCTGGGGTCTTCTCCGTGCTTCTCTGAAATGACCTATGCGGCGGAAGAGCTCTAGAGGGGTCTGAGGTGACTGAGCCAAGGTCGAATAGTTTCCAACAGCAAACTGTTTGTGTTGTGGTGTGGCCACCACAGTGCACATCTTGGCTTGGTCTCTGGCATGGGTCAATCATCTACTAAGGTAGTCATCTTGGCAAAGTTTCAGCTCAAATGGGCAAATAAAACTGGCACTTCCTTTGCAACTTGGCAACTGGCCAGAAATGAAAAAGATGATGCTGGGGTCAAATGGCTAGACGAAAATGGCCCAAATTTGGTGCATACCAATGATTTAGGCATATGGAGACACTGTAAAAATTTCATACCATTTGCATAATTAAAAATGGTACTTCCTTCACAGTGCTCCAATCTGGACAGAAACTTGGATAATTTGCTGAGGAAGATTGGCTAGATGGAATGGGCTGATATTTGGTGTCCAAGGGTAAGGTCTCATAATGAATCATCCTGCAAAATTTCAGCCCAAGGAGATCAAGAAATCAAGAACTTCCTTTGCAAACAGGAAATCTGGACAGAATTTGCAAAGGGGTGTTATGCTCAAATTTTGAATTGTGGAACTTGATATTTTGATGAAAATGGTGAAGATATGGGTTGGGAAAGCTCCATAAATTATTTGGGATTTTTCCTATCTACCAAAATGGTAGTTTCTTTTGGAAAGGCCCCAAATTGAGATATTGGCTTTAAATAGGAAAATGCAATTTACCCTATTTAATTATGGCCAATATTTTTATGAGAGCTCAATATGATCACAAAGAATATCTCCACAAGTTTTCATGAACTTTGGAGATGGATAGATATTTTCCTGGATTTAATTCCTCAGAAGGGCAGAAAAAGGAATTAATTCTAGATGAGAAATATTGCATATGACTTGGCAATATTTTTGCACATCTAGGGTTTATGAGTGAAGGAGGATCTCTGGAAATTTTGGGAGGATTAACAGAGCAAGGGAAATGATAGCTCCTTTGTAAACACAAAGGCAGGATTTCCAGTTCCAATATTTTGGAACTAGGGTTTGAATGAGATTCGGGGTTTACTGACGGAGGGTTAGCTGGCACAAGAACATGGGAAAGGCACTGAGAGGTTGGGGATTGTCTGGATTCACCTGGTTACTTACCAGATTCCAGAGAGAGAAAATTTGGGAGAGAAAAGCTAGGATGGAATAACATCACAAAAATCGATAACCCGATTTTTGGGGTGTTACAAACCTTCCCCTCTTAGAAGAATCTCGTCCTCGAGATTCCTAGGGTTAGCTTAGAACAAAAATTATGTCTCCTGGAAACACCGCTAGGTTGGGTCTTAACCCTGTGGTTGAAAACAACCGGGTTAGGAGTACCGAAAACTGGTACACCCAGATCGGGATACGGATATCACGGGATCTACTCCACAGGTAGGGGTCGCTGGGTAGCCCTGACATTTTTAGAAAAAGCAGAATTTACTTTTTCCAAAATGCTCGGGGCACCACAATGAACAGTGGCCTCTCTCGCTGTCAGGTGGGACCAGAGCCCACTGGCAGCCTTCTTCTTCTTTCTCCGGCTAACGGCTCTCTCTTGCTCCCGCGCTGTTCCGCGTGTGACCGGGCACTGTGCGCGCCTAGCTCCTAGGGCGTAAAGCACCCTACAACGGTAGTGCGCGGTGTGCATGAGGCCAAAGCAGAGAGCACTCCCATCGTGGGCCAACGCCGGTCGGCACTGCTCGCGGATTCGCCTCTTGGACGCCGGTGATCGAGCGATGCGCGGTTCCCCTGGACCTTGCTCACCGTACACCGGGCTGGGGCTATAAAAACGACCGTGGTTTCTTCTCTCTTCCTACCACCTCGCACCCGACCTCAGTTCTTCCTCCACTTTTCCTTCTCCTTCTGATTGCAGGAGCGCGAGGCAAGTCGTTAATGGCGGACATGGGCTCGAAGCTGATCACGATCCTCTTGGCTGGTATGCTGGCGGCATTGGTTGGCTCCTCGCTGCTGCTGTGTGCTATGATCCTCGATGATCGCCGGGATGCTGCTACCAGAGGGGTGGCTGGTGGTCATCTACGCCGTCTCAGGCCAACGGAATAAGCGCGGGCTCCGGCGGCGAGGGGGCGGTCGGTCAACATCACACAAGACGGTGACAGAGGCGCCGCTGGGTCTGTGGTTAGTGTGGTGTGGTCAGCGGAGCTCTACCAGTGTGGGGGCCATGCTGTTGGTTGCTCCTCGTTGAACGACATCCACAGCAAGTGGGTGTTGTGGTAGAGTCAGGGTTTAGATCTTGGACTCGAAGGGTTGTAACGGTTTATGTTGCAATAAAATTTCTCAGAATTTCTCCGAGATTACAACCGGGTTCTGTGAAAGATTTTGGGACCGGGGAATTATTGGATGGGGCTGGTTTTCCAGAACGGTGGGTTCGGGAAAACTCGCAAATGGAGCAAGCACGGATAGGTATGGATAGGTGGCTTTGCATTCTGCCCGAGTACTGCTGCGACTGTATTCAGGAGAGGGAACTTGGCGTGCAGACATTGCTCACACGATACACATGCAATCTATTTAGACTAATATGTAGGCAAATGCAGAATGCACATAGTAGCAAAATGCATACGTAGGAAAGAAACATATCGAGCAGATTACACTAAGGTGTTTTAATGCTAGTGGGTGTATGTACTCCTGGTATACATACGCCTACACCAGCTCGCATTTCATTAGGGACTCTGGGCGAGTCCAATGTTGTTAGATGGAAGTGCTCTACTGACTAAAATCTTGTTAAGAATCCACTGCCAGCTCTGTTAAACATTTCTGCTTCACAGAGTGACAGACGAACCAAGCACACAGAGCAAACAAGCATACATAACATTACAACAGCACACGAACACAAGCAGTACAAGCAGTACAATCATACAACAACATGCAGCCTTACTAGGCAACTAACAGCAACCACTCACTCCAACTACAGAGTTCTAATCCTAGACGAAGGCGAAGGAACAGTCTGCGCAACACACATACTCGCGGCATCTCCTGGCTTCGCTCACTGCTAGAGCCACAAATGGGCCTACTCTTGCTGGGGCTCTCCTGGGGGACGAAGGCTGAGCCAACTTCCATCTTCATCATCGGACACCTCTATGGGTTGGGGCTGAACTGCTGGAGCTGCAGTGGGAACTTGACAGAACACATCCCGACGATGAAGTCGCCGGATAGCTCCTTGAATGGAATTTGGGTGGATGTTGCCTAGTCGATAGAGGTCCACAGATTGCGAGGGTGGTACTAGCTACGAAGGTGGCACTGGGTTTGGCAGCAGGGAACGGGTGGCCTGCGATGCAGCTTCACGGGCCGCACGGTATGCTCCCATAACAACCCGTGTGGTGTCCTGGTCAATGGCTCTGAACTCTCTAAGAATGCCGCCGAGCAGTAGTCCCTGGGCAGCAATGAACGGGACCAGTCGAGCTATTGCTGGGTCAGTGTCTCCAACTGCGCTGGAGAAATCGCAACCTGTGTTGGACGAAGAAGGAAAATAGTGGAACTCCTGCATCTCTGCTACTTGCGGAAACTGGGAACGACGATGGGTGATGGCTTCTGCGGCAGCTATCTGGACAGCCAACGCGGGAGTGGGCATGGGTTTGCCCCAAAAATTCATGGGCTCCCCATCCGCTGTTGGACCTGGGTGGAGATGCGCCTTCGCATAAAATCGGCAAAGGTGGTTAACGGGTTCTGACCAGATACACCGGAGGTTTACTACAACCAAGGGCTTGAGTGAGCATACTCCAAAGGATGGGCGGAAAGCCGGGATAACCCTCAGGCAAGGTTCGGCTATGGAAAGTAGGTGTTTTGGAAGCACTGGCCATGGCTGCTGGTTTGAGGATACTAGCCTGGGTTCTCTTGCAGGGATGGAGGTGGCTGCGGCTCACAAGTGGGAGGGGTTAAATAGGCAGTCGGGCTAGGACACACCAGCATGGCGTGGATCCTTCTCCTGCCGGGTAGAAGATACGCCGGTACGGCCGACGGCTGAGTAGGGTCGCGGTTCAATCCAGAGTGGCTGGGTGGGCGGACAACTGGGCAGGGACACGTCCATTCCGACTTCGCCACCTGTTGATCAATAGTGGCTGTGTCGGATACCAGCGATGGGTCAACTCTATTGGGCTCACTACCGGTTGAACCTAGGGGTGGTTTGGTACTAGGGTAACCTACAACCAGCCTGGTTCTGATACCACGTCCTGTGGCACCCCGATAGAGGGCTGACGAACGCCAGCCCCAGGATAAGACCTGGCGCACGTCAAAGACATGATACAGCAATTCCAGGCACAAAATGGCTTTATTATATGAAATGGAGTATTACAATACTGTTGCTTACAACAATATTACATAGCTCCAAGGCTAACTAAATGGCAGCGGAGGTCTTGGTTCAGCGGCAACGACGTCTCTGGCTGGGCTCCATAATTCACAGGACTGGCTGGGTTACGATCTAGCACGACGGACCTTCTCCTGCAACTGGCCACGTGCAAGGCCAGGTGAGTACTTTGAATGTACTGGCAAGACAACCAAATACATAGCATCCAAACAAGCAGATGACAAAGCAAGCCCTATGCTTATATAAGGATTTATTCATGGCATAGAATTAACTGGAAAGCATGGATCAAGCATGGTATAACATGGATCAGGCATGTAATCTACATAACATAGCATGGCAATGATCACATCAGGTACTTAAAGTACTTGCTATTACCGAATACCAACTTACTCTCTTCTGGGTTGTCCCACAACTCTCGGAATACTCATAACTCACTGAGCACTTCCGAACATAACACAGGTTCTTCCATCATTATTATCCTGGTTATGGTTGACCACCTAGTGAGGTCTGGACGGGCTGTCCAATACGGTGGACGCGGCTATTCGAATAGGTTTTACACTCTGCAGAGGTTGTGCACTTTACCCACACCATGGAGCACCTGACCTCGTGATCCCATTCGGGTGGACCAGCGTTGCTCCAATGAAACCCGCCTGACCCGTGACTCTCCCATCGTACCACCGGCAATCATCCTCCCCCGGAGTCCTGCCTTGGGTGGCCCCTGTGTCACCTCGTGACACCTGCCACCGTCGTGGCCAAACTAAACTATCCCAAACGGGGACCGCGCGCAAACAAACAACTGGGCTCACAGGGTTATCACCGCCTACCTGATCAGGGTAGCGCGCATGCAAAACCCTCCCTGTCTGGTGGTACCGGTGAAAGAGCATGCGATCAGACCAAGTCAAGGCCGTCCCATACCGGCAAATGTGGTTGCACGGATAAGCCCGGACAGCTACTCAAGATCAACCGACTAGGTTTAGTTAATTAATTCAACTCAACATATCCCTCATCGTACCATTACATCGACAATTATAAGTGCTAACAATTACTTAACAACAGCATAGCAAGGTCATAGTACTGATAATCATGTCGTGAGATCAAACCATAGCTCTAACATGATAATACCATTAACAATATTATTATTAGCATGACAATATGAAAACAAGACATGGCATTAGATGAAAAGTAATGCTAATGTCTAATACCGATGTCATCATAGGTGTATGCAAATGCAGACTAACGGGTAATACAGATAAACACATATGGTGCAAGCAAAGTCATCACGCAAGTCGGAAGCTCATGATAAGAGGTTGGCTTGCTTGGGGGTCAATGATTACGCCGGGAGGAAGTGCAGAAAGTCTGCGGATAGGATTGCCGGAAACAGTTCTCTCTCGGAGGGGGCTGATCGAAGGGCAAGGGCAAAATGGGTATTTTCAATAAGTGTCAACATGGTGAAAAGGGTACCATCGGAACGGGCTCGATAAACTGAAGAAGTGGGCGTTGGTTTTACCTCAATCGGAGTTATGGTCGCGAAGTTACGGTCGTTCGTTCATTAGGCGGTAAAACACACAGAATAGTGTCTATTTCAGTGCTTAACGGACGAACGTTCACTATATAACCGTTTCGGCAGCGGGGCTGAGGCCGAAAGCGCATTTCACCGGTTACGCTTTCACTGCAGTGAAGACGTATTTTCGCCCGATGCCGCTGCTGAATCCGCTTTATCAAGCGGAAAGCGTACTTTAATAGTACGTTTCCACTTAATATGACCAGCGGGTCCGGCTGCTTCAGCGCCTTAGTGGCTTACGGGAGGGGCCCACCCTATCCTCTCTCTCCTCCCTTTGCCTCATCTTCTTTCTCCCGACGCGGGACAGAGGAGGGGACATGGCCGCTCGGCCATGCCTGCCGCCGGCGCCAGGGGACGCGGCAGGGCCCGCCGCTGGGCTCACCGGAGCCAGCGTACAGCGCCGCGTCCGGGTGTGGCCACGAGGTCTCCTAGGATGGCTCCCATCGCCGCCACCATGGACAGGGCCGCAGCGGCCAGAAACTTCACGGGGCTGCGCCGGTGGAGGTCCTCCGGCCAAACTACGGTGGGGGAAGCGATGCGGCGGCTCTGGGGGGCTTCTAGACCTGGCGTGGGCTTCGGGGAGGCTCCCTTGCTCGGCTTCGACGGAAGGCCGGGACTAGGGCGGCGGGGCTTCGGCCATTGCGGGGGAAACAGGGAGCTCCGGGGCTCGATGGAGGAGGCTGGGGCTTGCTGGTGAGGAGGGAGAGCTCGGGGACGCGCTTATATAGCCGTGGGGAGGGGCTCTGGATGCCGGGCGAAGCTTCGAGAGCTCACCGCCATGGCGGTGATCCGGTGGTCGGCACGGCCGGCCACAGGCTAGGAGACAAAGGGGGAGGGCTCCAGAGGGTGTGCGTGCGCGGTGGGCAACTCGCCGGCACTCAAGGACGAGCTAGAACCCGCTGGAGGTGCGCTCCCGACGAGTACGGAGCACAGAGCGCGGTTTTGGCGTGCTCTGCACGTGGTCACCGCGTGGCCAAGGCGTTGCCACGCCGCACTTGATGCCAAAGCGTGTCTGGGGTCTTCTCCGTGCTTCTCTGAAATGACCTATGCGGCGGAAGAGCTCTAGAGGGGTCTGAGGTGACTGAGCCAAGGTCGAATAATTTCCAATAGCAAACTGTTTGTGCTTTGGTGTGGCCACTACAGTGCACCTCTTGGCTTGGTCTCTGGCATGGGTCAATCATCTACTAAGGTAGTCATCTTGGCAAAGTTTCAGCTCAAATGGGCAAATAAAACTGGCACTTCCTTTGCAACTTGGCAACTGGCCAGAAATGAAAAATATGATGCTGGGGTCAAATGGCTAGATAAAAATGGCCCAAATTTGGTGGAGACCAATGATTTAGGCATATGGAGACACTGTAAAAATTTCATACCATTTTCATAATTAAAAATGGTACTTCCTTCAAAGTGCTCCAATCTGGACAGAAACTTGGATAATTTGCTGACGAAGATTGGCTAGATGGAATGTGCTGATTTTTGGTGTGCAAGGGTAATGTCTCATAATGAATCACCCTGCAAAATTTCAGCCCAAGGAGATCAAGAAATCAAGCACTTCCTTTGCAAACAGGAAATCTAGACAGAATTTGCAAAGGGGTGTTATGCTCAAATTTTGAATTGTGGAACTTGATATTTTGATGGAAATGGTTAATATATGGGTTGGGAAAGCTCCATAAATTATTTGGGATTTTTCCTACCTACCAAAATGGTAGTTCCTTTGGAAAGGCCCCAAATTGAGATATTGGCTTTAAATAGGAAAATGCAATTTACCCTATTTAATTATGGCCAATATTTTTATGAGAGCTCAATATGATCACAAAGAATATCTCCACAAGTTTTCATGAACTTTGGAGATGGATAGATATTTTCCTAGATTTAATTCCTCAGAAGGGCAGAAAAAGGAATTAATTCTAGATGAGAAATATTGCATATGACTTGGCAATATTTTTGCACATCTAGGGTTTATGAGTGAAGGAGGATCTCTGGAAATTTTGGGAGGATTAACAGAGCAAGGGAAATGATAGCTCCTTTGTAAACACAAAGGCGGGATTTCCAGTTCCAATATTTTGGAACTAGGGTTTGAATGAGATTCGGGGTTTACTGACGGAGGGTTGGCTGGCACAAGAACATGGGAAAGGCACTGAGAGGTTGGGGATTGTCTGGATTCACCTGGTTACTTACCAAATTCTAGAGAGAAAATTTTGGGAGAGAAAAGCTAGGAAGGAATAACATCACAAAAATCGATAACCCAATTTTTGGGGTGTTACAAATAGTTCCACCACCACCGCCGCCATGCCGTCGCGCCGCCAGAGAACTCATCTACCGCTCCGCTCCCTCTTGCTGGATCAAGAAGGTGGAGATCGTCATCGATCGGTACTAGATCGTGATTGGATCGCGGGACGCTCGGCGATTTGGATCGCGAAGACGTTTGACTACATCAACCGCATTTCTTAACGCTTCCCGCTTAGCGATCTACAAGGGTATGTAGATCCACTCTCCCTCTCGTAGATGCTCATCACCATGGATAGATCTTGCGTGTGCGTAGGAAATTTTTTGTTTCCCTTGCAACGTTCCCCAACAGTGGCATCTGAGCTAGGTCTATGTGTAGATGAGATCACGAGTAGAACACAAAGGAGTTTGTGGGCGTTGATATTCAGATTGCTTCCTCCCTTGGTCTTTTCTTGATTCGGCAGTATTGTAGGATGAAGCGGCCCAGACCAACATTACTCGTACGCTTACGAGAGACCGGTTCCATCAACTGACATGTAACTTCGTTGCATAAAGATGGCCGGCGGGTGTCTGTCTCTCCTACTTTAGTCGGATCGGATTTGACAAAGGTGGTCCTTGAGAAGGTTGAGTAGCAATTTTTGTATCACCGTTGTGGTTTTTGCGTAGGTAAGAATAGTTTTTGCTAGATACCCGTAGCAGCCACGTAAAACTTGCAACAACAATTAGAGGACGTCTAACTTGTTTTTGCAGGGTATGTTGTGATGTGATATGGCCAATTACATGATGAGATATATGTGATGTATGAAATGATCATGTATTGTATAGAATATCACGACTTGCATGTCGATGAGTACGGCAACCGGCAGGAGCCATAGGGTTGTCTTTAATTATTTTCGCCGTTTTGCTTTACTTTATCGCTATGAGTTAGCAATAGTCATGGAAGCAACAGTCGGCGCGACAACCTCATGGCGACACATTGATGGAGATCAAGATGATGGAGATCATGGTGTCGTGCCGGTGACGATGGAGATCATGCCGGTGCTTTGGAGATGGAGATCAAAAGCACAAGTTCATGGCCATATCATCTCACTTATGATTTGCATGTGATGTTAATCCTTTTATGCATCTTATTTTGCTTAGGACGATGGTAGCATTATAAGGTGATCCCTCACTTAAATTTCAAGAGAAATTGTGTTCTCCCCGAGTGTGCACCGTTGCGAAAGTTTGTCGTTTTGAGACACCACTTGATGATCGGGTGTGATAGACTCTACGTTCACATACAACGGGTGCAAGCCAGTGTTGCACGTGCGGAACACTCGGGTTAAACTTTACGAGCCTAGCATGTACAGACATGGCCTCGGAACACAAGAGACCGAAAGGTCGAACATGAGTCATATAGTAGATATGATCAACATGAAGATGTTCACCATTGAAACCACCTCATCTCACGTGATGATCGGACTTGAGTTGGTGGATTTGGATCATGTGACACTCGAATGACCGGAGGGATGTCAATTTGAGTGGGAGTTTTTAAGTAATATGATTAACTAAACTCATTATCATGAGCATAGTCAAAATGTCTTTGCAAATTATGTTGTAGATTACTAGCTCGCGCTGTAGCTCCCTTGAATTTTTATATGTTCCTAGAGAAATAGAGTTGAAAGATGATGGTAGCAATAATGCGGACTGGGTCCGTGATCAGAGGATTGTCCTCATTGCTGCACAGAAGGCTTATGTCCTTAATGCACCGCTCGGTGCGCCACCACCTCAAACGTCGTCTGTAAGATGTTGTGAACATCTGACATGCACGTTCTGATGATTACTTGATAGTTCAGTGCGTCATGCTTTACGGCTTAGAATTGAGGCTCCAAAACATTTTGAAATGTCACGGAACATATGAGATGTTCTAAGAGCTGAAATTGGGATCTCAGGCTCGTGCCCGTATTGAGAGGTATGAGACCTCCAACAAGATTCTTTGCCTGCAAGATGAAGGAGAATAGCTCAATCGGTGAGCATGTGCTTAGATTGTCTGGGTGCTACAATCGCTTGAATCGAGTGGGAGTTGATCTTCCAGATAAGATAGTGATTGATATATTTCTCCAAGTCACTGTCACTAAGCTACTAGAGATTCGTGATGAACTATAAAATGCCAGGGATGGAAATAATGATCCCTGAGCTATTCGCGATGTTTGACACCGCGAAGGTAGAAATCAAGAAGGAGCATCAAGTGTTGATGGTTAGTGAAACCACTAGTTTCGAGAAGGGCAAGGGCAAGGAGGGAAACTTCATGGATGGCTAGCCAGTTGCTGCTCCAGTGAAGAAACCCAAGGTTGAACCGAAACCCGAGACTAAGTGCTTCTATTATGAGGAGAACGGTCACTGAAGCGGAACAACCCTAGATACTTGGTAGATAAGAAGGCTGGCAACATCGACAGAAGTATATTTGATATACGTGTTATTGATGTGTACCTTACTAATACTCCTAGTAGCACCTGTGTATTGGATACCGGTTCGGTTGCTAAATGTTAGTAACTTGAAATAAAAGCTACGGAATACGGAGGCTAGCTAAGGGTGAGGTGACGATGAGTGTTGGAAGTGTTTCCAAGGTTGATGTGATCACCATCGCATGCTCTCTCTACCTTCGGGATTAGAGATGAACCTAAATAAATGTTATTTGGTGTTTGCGTTGAGCATGAACGTGATTAGATCATGTTTATTGCAATACGGTTATTCATTTAAGTTAGAGAATAATGGTTATTCTGTTTACATGAATAATACCTTCAATGGTCATGTGCCCAATGAGAATGGTTTATCGAATCTTGATCATAGTGTTACACATGTTCATAATATTGATGCCAAAAGATGCAAAGTTAATAATGATAGTACCACATACTTGTGGCACTGTCGCTAAATGTCATATTGGTGTAAAAGCGCATGAAGAAACTCCGTGCTGATGTATCTTTGGACTCATTCGATTTCGAATCGGTTGAGACATGCGGACCATGCCTCTTGGGCAAGATGACTAAGACCCCGTTTTCCGGTATGATGGAGCGGGCAAGTGACTTATTGGAAATGATACATGTTGATGCATTAGGTCCAATGAGTGTAGTAGCATGCGGTGGATATCGTTATTTTCTTACCTTCACTGATGATTTGAGTATATATGGGTATATTTACTTAATGAAACACAAGTCTGAAACGTTTGAAAAGTTCAAACAAATTCAGAGTGAAGTTTGAGATCATCGTGACAAGAAGATAAAATGTCTACGATATGATCGTGGAGGTAAATATCTGAGTTACGAGTTTGGTATGCAACTTAAGACAATGTGGAAATTGTTTCACAACTCACGCCGCCTGGAAACACCATAGTGTGATGGTGTGCCCGAACGTCGTAGTCGTGCTCTATTGGATATGGTGCGTACTATGATGTCTCTTATCGATTTGCCACTATCGTTTTGGGGTTATGCATTAGAGACAGCTACATTCACTTTATAAGGGGCACCATCTAAGTCCGTTGAGATGACACCGTATGAATTTTGGTTTGGCGGAAACCTAAGCTGTCATTTCTTAATGTTTGGGGCTGCGACGCTTATGTGAAAAAGGGATTTTTCACCTAATGAGCTCGAACCCAAAGCGGACAAATGCATCTTCATAGAATACCCTAACGTAACAGTTGGGTAAACCTTCTATCTTAGATGCAAGCACAAAGTGTTTGTTGCCAAAAGGGGTCCTTTCTTAAGAAGGAGTTTCTCTCAAAAGAATTGAGTGGGAGGAAGATATAACTTGATGAGGTTGTTGAACCTTTGTTTCAACCAGAGAGTAGCGCAGCGCAGAAAGTTGTTTCTGTGGAGCCTACGTTAGTTGAAGAGGAAGTTAATGATGATGATCATGAAGCTTCGGATCAAGTTACTATCAAACCTCGTAGGTCGACAAGGACGCGTACTGCTCCTGAGTGGTACAGGCAACCCTGTCTTAGAGGTCATGTTGTTGGACAACGATGAACCTACGAGACTATGGAGAAGCGATGATTGGCCCGGATTCCGAGAAATGGTTAGAGGCCATGAAATCCGAGATGGGATCCATGTAAGAAAACAAAGTATGGGCTTTGGAAGTATTACCTGAAGGGCGAAAGGCCATTCAGAACAAATGGATCTTTAAAAGGAAGACGGACGCGGACGGTAATGTCACCGTCTATAAAGCTCGACTTGTGGCAAAGGGTTTTTCACAAGTTCAAGGAGTTGACTACGATGAGACTTTCTCACCCGTAGCGATGCTAAAGTCTGTTGGAATTATGTTAGCAGTTGCTGCATTTTTCGATTATGAAATCTGGCAGATGGATGTCAAAACAGAGTTTCCTTAACGGTTTCCGCGAGGAAAGGTTGTATGTGATACAACCAGAAGGTTTTGTCAGTCCTAAGGCCGCTAAAATGTATGCATGCTCCAGCGATCCTTCTATGGACTGGAGCAAGCATCTCGGAGTTGGAATATACGCTTTGATGAGGCGATCAAAGTTTTTGGGTCTATACAAAGTTTATGAGAAACTTGTATTTACAATAAAGTGAGTGGGAGCACTATGGAATTTCTGATAAGTATATGTGGATGACATATTGTTGATCGGAAATGATGTAGAATTTCTGGAAAGCATAAAGGGTTATTTGAAAGGTGTTTTTCAAAGAAAAACCTGGAATGAAGCTACTTAAATATTGGGCATCAGGATCTATAGAGATATATCAAGACGTCTGATAAGACTTTCAATGAGTACATACCTTGACAAGATTTTGAAAGAGTTCAAAATGGATCAGTCAAAGAAAGAGTTCTTGCCTGATTTGTAAGGTGTGGAGTTGAGTGTGACTCAAAGCTCGACCACGGCAGAAGAAAGAGAAAGGACAAAGGTCGTCCCGTATGCCTTAGCCATAGGCTCTATATAGTATGCCATGCTGTGTACCGCACCTGTGTGTGCCTTGCCATGAGTCTGTCAAGGGGTACAAGAGTGATCCAGGAGTGAATCACTGGACAACGGTCAAAATTATCCTTAGTAACTAGAGGACTAAGGAAATGTTTCTCGATTATTGAGGTGATAAAGAGTTCATCGTAAAGAGTTACGTAAATGCAAGCTTTGACACCTATCCGGATGACTCTGAGTAGCAATCCGGATACGTATAGTGGAGCAGCCATTTGGAATAGTTCCAAGTGGAGCGTGGTAGCATATGTAGTATGCCATATAGATTTGCAAAGAACACACGAATCTGAATGTTGCAGACCGTTGACTAAATACCTCTCTCACATGCAAAGCATGATCGAACCCCAGAACTCATTGGGTGTTAGATTCATAACAATGTAAATCACATGGTGATGTGAACTAGATTATTGACTCTAGTGCAAGTGGGAGACTGTTGGAAATATGCCCTAGAGGCAATAATAAAATGGTTATTATTATATTTCCTTGTTCATGATAATCATTTATTATCCATGCTATAATTGTATTGATTGGAAACTCAAATACATGTGTGGATACATAGACAACACTGTGTCCCTAGTATGCCTCTAGTGAACTAGCTCGTTGATCAAAGATGGTCAAGGTTTCCTAGCCATAGACATGAGATGTCATTTGATAACGGGATCACATCATTAGGATAATGATGTGATGGACAAGACCCAAACTATAAACATAGCATATGATCGTGTCAGTTTATTGCTATTGTTTCTGCATGTCAAGTATATGTTCCTATGACCATGAGATCATGCAACTCACTGACACCGGAGGAATACCTTGTGTGTATCAAATGTCGCAACGTAACTAGGTGACTAAAAAGATACTCTACAGGTATCTCCGAAGGTGTCTGTTGAGCTGGCATGGGTCAAGACTGGGATTTGTTAATCCGTATGACGGAGAGGTATCTCAGGGCCCACTCGGTAATACAACATCACAATAAGCCTTGCAAGCAATGTGACTAAAGTGTTAGTCATGGGATCTTGTATTACGGAAAGAGTAAAGAGACTTTCCGGTAACGAGATTGAACTAGGTATAGAGATACCGACGATCGAATCTCGGGCAAGTAACATACCAAAGAAACAAAGGGAACAACATACGGGATTAACTGAATCCTTGACATAGAGGTTCAACCGATGAAGATCTTTGTAGAATATGTAGGAACCAATATGGGCATCTAGGTCCCGCTATTGGTTATTGATCGTAGAGGTGTCTCGGTGATGTCTACATAGTTCTCGAACCCGCAGGGTCTGCACACTTAAGGTTCGGTGACGTTTCAATATAGTTGAGTTATGTATGTTGGTGACCGAAGGTTGTTAGGAGTCCCGGATGAGGTCCCGGACGTCATGAGGAGCTCCGGAATGGTCTGTAGGTAAAGATTGATATATAGGAAGTCCCGTTTTGGTCACCGGAAAAGTTTCGGGCATTTCGGTAGTGTACCGGGAGTGCCGGGAGGGTACCGGGGGACCATCGGGAGGGGCCTCTCGCCCCAAAGGGTCTCATGGGATGTGGGAGGAATCAAAACAGTCCCTAGTGGGCTGGTCGAACCCCCCACTAAGGCCCATGCGGTTAGGGGTGGTAAAATCCAAAGGTGGAAAGAGTTTCCAAGTGGGGAAGGAGGAATCCTACTCCTAGTAGGATTGGAGTAGGACTCCTCCACTTCTCCCACTTCGGCCGACTCCTAGGAGGAGCCCTTGGCCGGCCAGCCCCTCCCCTCCCTCCTATATATAATAGAGGGAGAGAGAGCAAAAGCACTACAACCCAAAAAGGCCACGGTGCAGCCCTGTCTCCCGATAGATCAATATCTCTAGTTTTCACAGCGCTTAGGCGAAGCCCTGCTGGAATAGTTCCACCACCACCACCGCCGCGCCGTTGCGCTACCAGAGAACTCATCTACCTCTCTGCTCCCTCTTGCTGGATTAAGAAGGTGGAGATCGTCATCGAGCTGTACGTGTGCCGAAAGCGGAGGTGTCGTCCGTTCGGTACTAGATCGTGATTGGATGGCGGGACGCTCGGCGATTTGGATCGCGAAGACGTTCGACTACATCAACCGTGTTTCTTAACACTTCCTGCTTAGCGATCTACAAGGGTATGTAGATCCACTCTCCCTCTCATAGATGCTCATCACCATGGATAGATCTTGCGTGTGCGTAGGAAATTTTTTGTTTCCCATGCAATGTTCCCCAACACACACATCATCACAATGTTCAAGATCAGAGGTGTAATAATGGAGACCAAGGAACGACTCACACATCATCAACATGTTCAAGATCAGAGGTGTAGTAATGGAGATCAAGGATCTGAACATAATATCTTCCACCAAGTAAACCAACAAGCATCAACTACGGGATGTAATCAACACTACTAGTAACCCACATGTACTAATCTGAGGTTTTGAGACAAAGATTGAATACAAGAAATGAACTAGGGTTTGAGATGAGATGGTGCTTGTGAAGATGTTCATGAAGATTGGTCTTCCCACAAAGGAGGAAGCGTTGGTGATGACGATGGCTTTGATTTCCCCCTCCCGGAGGGAAGTTTCCCCGGCAGAATCTCTATGCCGGAGAGCAAAACGGCCTCTGCCCAGGTTTCCGCCTCAAGACGGCGACGCTTCATCCCGAAAGTTCCTTCTTGATTTTTTCTAGGGTATAACACACCATATAGGAGAAGAGGGGGTCAGGAGACCTGCTGGGCCCCCACGAGGCAACAGGGCGCGCCCAGGGGGGTGGGTGCGCCCTGTTTGCTTTTGGCCAGTAGGTGGCCCCCCTCTGGTATATTTTTGGCCCAATAATTCTTATATATTCCGTAAAAATTCTCCGTGAAGTTTTACATCATTTGGAGTCCAGTGAATTTCATCCATTTTCTTGGTTTTCAGGTCCAGAATTCCAGTTTCCAGCGATTTCCCTCTCTGTGATGTACCTTGCATATTCAGAGAGAAAAAGCATAAGAATTGTATCATGATAAAGAAATAACGGACAATAATAACGTAAATGTCAATAAGAATTCATGATGCTAAATGGACGTATCACAAGTTCCTGCTTTTTCCGTGTTTTTTGTTTCACAGAAAATCCATCTCAAACAAAGTCCAAAGGCGGTAAAATTTTATGAAGATTTATTTTGAAATATATGTGATATTTGGGAAGAATAATTAATGCAAGACGGTGCCCGAGATGGCCACAAGGCAACAGGGCATGATGACCCACAAGTATAGGGGGTCAATCATAGTCCTTTCGATAAGTAAGAGTGTCGAACCCAACGAGGAGCAGAAGGAAATGACAAGCAGTTTTCAGCAAGGTAATTTCTACAAGCACTGAAATTGTAGGTAACAGATAGTTCGATAGCAAGATAATTGGTAACAAGCAAGTAACGGTAATGGTAAATAAAGTGCAGCAAAGTAAGCCCAATCCTTTTGTGGCAAAGGACAGGCCAGAACAGTCTCTTATAAAAGGCAAAGTGTTCTTGAGGGTACACGGGAATTTCATCTAGTCACTTTTATCATGTTGGTTTTATTCGCGTTCGCTACTTTGATAATTTGATATGTGGGTGGACCGGTGATTGGGTGCTATTCTTACTTGAACAAACCTCCCACTTATGATTAAACCCCTCGCAAGCATCGGCAACTACGAGAAAAGTATTAAGATAAAATCTAACCATAGAATTAAACGTTTGGATCCAAATCAGACCCTTACGAAGTAGCGCATAAACTAGGCTTTAAGCTTCTGTCACTCTAGCAACCCATCATCTAATAACTACTCCACAATGCATTCCCTTAGGTCCAAAGATGGTGAAGTGTCATGTAGTCGACGTTCACATGACACCACTAAGGGAATCAAAACATACATATCATCAAAATATCGAACACATATCAAATTCACATGATTACTTGCAACATGAATTCTCCCGTGACCTCAAGAACAAAGGTAACTACTCACAAATAATATTCATGCTCAAGATTAGAGGGGTATTAAATAGCATAATGGATCTGAACATATAATCTTCCACCAAATAAACCATATAGTAACCGACTACAAGATGTAATCAACACTACTAGTCACCCACAGGTACCAATCTGAGGTTACCGTACAAAGATTGAACACAAGAGATGAACTAGGGTTTGATAGGAGATGGTGTTGTTGAACATGTTGATGAATATTGGCCTCCCAAAGATGAGAGGGGTGTTGGTGATGACGATGGCTTCGATTTCCCCCTACGGGAGGGAAGTTCCCTCGACGGAATCGCTCTGCCGGAGGGAAAAAGTGCTCCTGCCCAAGTTCCGCCTCGAGACGGCGGCATTCCGTCTCAAAAGTCCCCCCCTTATTTTTTGTAGGTAAAAAGACCTTAAATACCAGAAGATGGGCACCGAAGGTGGGCCGTGCTAAGCACAACCGGCCTGGCGCGCCCTGGTGTCTTGTGCTAACCAGGTGGCCCCCCTCCGGTATTTCTTTGCTCCAGTATTTTCTATATATTCCAAAATAATTCTTCGTGAAGTTTCAGCTTATTTGGAGATGTGCAGAATAGGTATCTCTGATGTGCTTTTTCAGGTCCAGAATTCCAGCTGCCGGTATTCTCCCTCTTTGTGTAAACCTTGCATATTATGAGAGAAAAAGCATTAGAATCACTCCCTAGAGCATTATTATGCATCAAAACATTATAAATAACAGTAGGAAATCATGATGCAAAATGGACGTATCAACTCCCCCAAGCTTAGACCTCACTTGTCCTCAAGCGAAAGCCGATATTGAAAAGCATGTCCACATGGTTTGAGAGAGAGGTGTCAATAAAAACAAAATACATACATAGTAGCATCGTGCTTATTATCAAGGCAGCAACAAACTTTATCATAGAACCTAATCTAATAAATTTTATTATATAAATTCATCATATTACTTCTCATGAACAAGTAACAATTCATCACAACATAGAAGTATAAAGCATAAACCTTATTGAAAACCAACAAACTATGTTCTCAGTCAACTTTGCAACTACAATTCATCATATTTTCAGGAAGGGTCTCGTGTCGGAGCCTTTTGGCAAGTCCACATACTCAACTATCATTTAGTCTTCTATGGTTGCTAACACTCACAGCATACCCATGAGCAAAAAGTTTCAACCGGACACATAGAAAGATAGGGGCTTATAGTTTCGCCTCCCAACGTATTCACCTCAAGGGTGATGTCAACAATAATAACTCATGCTCACTCATATCCAGTTGGATATATGTGCCTAGATCTTTCCTCACCACATGATGCTTGCAAAAAGAAAAAGTAAAAAAGGAATAGGGAAGAATACTTTGACTCTTGCATAAAAGTAAGTACATAAAAGTGAAAGATAGGCCCTTCGCAGAGGGAAGCAGAGGTTTTCATGCGCTTTTTGGTTTGTATGCCAAATCCCTTAATGTAAAAAAATGTCATACTATATTGCCCCCTATGATAGCAACCTTTATTATGCAGTCCGTCGCTTTTATTACTTTGCCATCATAAGTTCGTACAACTCTCAATTTTCTCTTACACTAATTGATCAAACACATTTAGAAGCAATTTTTATTGCCTTAGTGCACCGATGACAACTTACTTGAAGGATCTTACTTGATCCGTAGGTAGGTATGGTGGACTCTCAAAACATGAGTTTGGGTTTAGGGTTTTTGGATGCACAAGTAGTATCTCTACTTAGTGCGGAAGTTTTGGCTAGCAAAGATATTGAGCAAGCACCACATGTTGAAGGATCTATGACAATATAACTTCTATGTGAATATGAACAAACATAAATCATTACGTTGCATTCCTTGTCCAACGTCAACAATTTTGGCATATAATATTTAATGGGGGCTCACAATCATAAAAGATGTCCAGGATAGTGTATTTGCATGTGAATCTTCTCTTCCCTTATTAATTATTTAATTAATTGCATCATTGACCAATGCTATGTTTGTCAATCTCCAATAAATTTTACTACTTATACTTTTCCTTATTTGATGTCATTACTTACCATAAGATTAGCATATGATCCTTTTCATTTATTTCCTTTTTATTTTGATTGCAACAAGAAAGTAAAGAAGCAAAAACTCAAACTAAACTTTATTATATAACTCTCACTCGATTACATAGATAGATAGATCACGAAACTAGCACTCGAAAATAGATCATACTAAACTTTTATTCAACTAAATCATGAAAAAGCTAAGGATCGAACTAAAATAGGTAAAGGTGAATAAAAGTGATGGTGATACGATACCGGGGCACCTTCCCCAAGCTTGGCTCAAGCCAAGGGGAGTGCCCATACCCGTGTACTCAAGTCTCCTTTGGTGGTGAAGATGATGAAGGTGGTGGTGATGAAGTGTCACACTTCAGACTCAATAGGTACTCCAATTTGCGGATGACTCTCCGAAGGGTGATGATGTGCTTCCCTAGCAAAATATTTTCACGAGAGAGAAATTTATTCTGAACACGAACCGCTTCGAAAGCCCTAAAAGCTTCAATTTCAGTAGGGTGAGATGATTATAATAAGGTTGAAGGATATCTCCTTCTTCCTCCTCTTCTGTTAGCATGGACTGCCCTCTTTCAAGAGCTTGATCCTTCATAGCTTCCTTGCCCTTGTCTTCATTATTGGCTTCTTTTGGCTCTTCTCTCTTCAGCTCCATCTTCATCAGCCAGGCATCTTCTTCTACGTTATCGGAGGAGGGAGAAGATATGATGCCTGGCTTGATAGATCTGATAGGAAAACAACACGAAACAAGAACAGTGGATTTTTATATGATGTGGTGGTCAAAACGGTCAGGAGTATATATAATGAATTTTTTATCTTGGGAAGCAATAATATGGAAGGAAAACGGAGTCGGGAAGGTGTCCGAGGTGGGCACAACCCACCAGGGCACGCCTGGTAGGGCTGGCGCGCCCTGGTGTATCGTGCTCACCTCGGTTCGTTTCCCATTTATTTCTTATTTTCCTAATTTTTATAATATTCCAAAACTGACAGAATTTTTTTTTGCGGATTTTTCGGAGTCCGTTTACGTACCACCTCTTTTTCCAGAATTCTGCAGTGTTCCGAAATGTTTCTTTTATGTGTTCCTCCGGTGTCATTGTTTGGATAACATTGCTTTCAACATTAATAGGCGTACCTGAGATATAGTGTTTAATCCTTTGGCCATTGACCACCTTCGGGTTAGTACCTTCGGCATTATTAATCTTGATAGCTCCAGAACGATAAACCTCTTCGATAATATATGGTCCTTCCCATTTGGAAAGAAGCTTTCCTGAGAAAAATCTAAAATGAGAGTTGTACAAAAGAACATATTCCCCAACTTTAAATTCCCGCTTTTGAATTATTTTATCATGCCATCTTTTGACTTTTTCTTTGAATAATTTGGCATTTTCATAAGCTTGGGTTCTCCATTCATCAAGTGAGCTAATATCAAATAACCTCTTCTCACCGGCAAGCTTGGAATCATAATTGAGTTCTTTAATTGCCCAAAATGCTTGATGTTCTAACTCTAGAGGCAAATGACAAACTTTTCCATATAACATTTTGTATGGAGACATACCCATAGGATTTTTATAAGATGTTCTTTAGGCCCAAAGTTCATCATCTAGTTTCTTAGACCAATTCTTTCGAGACCTATTGACAGTTTTTTGTAATATTAGTTTTATTTCTCTATTGCTAAGTTCAACTTGACCACTAGATTGAGGATGATAGGGTGATGCAATTCTATGGTTAGCATCATATTTAGCAAGCATCTTATGGAAAGCACCATCAATAAAGTGTGAACCACCATCAGTCATTAAATATCTAGGGACTCCAAACCTCGGGAAGATAACTTTTTTAAGCATTTTAATGGAGGTTTTATGATCAGCAATACTAGTTGGAATAGCTTCTACCCACTTAGTAATATAATCAACAACAACCAGAATATGAGTATACCCATTAGAGGAAGGAAAAGGTCCCATATAATCAAAAACCCAAACATCAAATGGTTCAACAACAAGTGAATAATTCATAGGCATTTCCTGACGCTTACCGATATTACCAATTCTTTGACATTCATCACAAGACAAGACAAACTTATGGGCATCCTTGAAGAGAGTAGGCCAATAAAAACCAGATTGCAATACCTTGTGAGCAATTCTACCTCCCGCATGATGTCCTCCATAAGCTTCAGAATGACATTTCCGTAGGAGTTGTTCTTGTTCATGCTCAGGTACACAACGTCAAATAATACCATCTACCCCTTCTTTATAAAGATGTGGGTCATCCCAAAAGTAATGTCTTAAATCATAGAAGAATTTTTTTCTTTTGTTGGTATGTGAAGCAAGGTTGTATATATTTAGCAACAATGTAGTTAGCATAATCAGCATACCAAGGAGTGTTTTGAGAAACATTTATTGCAGCTAACTGTTCATCAGGAAAGCTATCATCAATAGGTAGTGGGTCATCAAGAATATTTTCCAACCTAGACAAGTTATCAACTACGGGGTTCTCAGCTCCCTTCCTATCAATTATATGTATATCAAATTCTTGAAACAAGAGAACCCACCAAATGAGTCTAGGTTTAGCATCTTTCTTTTCCATAATATATTTTATAGCAGCATTATCGGTGTGAACAATGACTTTTGAATCAACAATGTAGGATCTAAATTATCACAAGCAAACACAACTACTAAAAATTCTTTTTCAGTAGTAGCATAATTTCGTTGGGCACTGTCTAGTGTTTTGCTACCATAATGGATAACATTCAATTTCTTATCAACTCTTTGTCCTAGAAAAAGACCAACAACATAATCACTAGCATCACACATAATTTCAAAAGGCAAGTTCCAATCAGGTGGTTGAACGATAGGTGTAGAAGTTAAGGCTTTCCTGAGTGTTTCAAAGGCTTCTACAGAATCATCATCAAAAATAAATGGAATATCCTTTTGTAAAAGATTAGTAAGAGGCCTAGAAATTTTAGAGAAGTCTTTAATGAACCTCCTATAGAAACCAGCATGACCAAGGAAACTCCGAATACCTTTAATATCTTTAGGACATGGCATTTTCTCAATTGCATCAACTTTAGCTTTATCCATGTCAATACCTCGTTCAGATATTTTATGCCCCAAGACAATACCTTCATTCACCATAAAGTGGCACTTCTCCCAATTCAAGACAAGATTAGTTTGTTCACATCTTTCCAAAACTCGATCAAGGTTGCTTAAGAAATCATCACAATAAGTTCCGTAAACGAAAAAAATCATCCATGAAAACCTCCACAATCTTTTCACAAAAATCAGAGAATATAGCAGTCATACATCTTTGAAAGGTAGCAGGTGCATTGCATAAACCAAAAGGCATACGTCTATAAGCATCGGTTCCAAAAGGGCAAGTAAAGGTGGTTTTCTCTTGATCAGATTGTGATACAGGTATTTGCGAGAAACCAGAATATCCATCCAGAAAACAAAAGTGTGTGTGCTTAGATAATCTTTCTAGCATTTGATCAATGAAAGGCAGAGGGTAATGATCTTTTCTAGTAGCCTTATTTAATTTTCTAAAATCAATTACCATTCTATAGCCAGTGACAATTCTTGGTGGGATAAGTTCATTTTTATCATTAGGAACAACAGTAATACCTCCCTTCTTAGGAACACAATGAACGAGACTTACCCATCTACTATCAACTATGGGAGAGATTATACCTGCTTCTAGAAGCTTTAAAATTCTAGTTCTTACGATTTCATTCATCTTAGCATTCAATCGTCGTTGGTGATCAACAACGGGTTTAGCATGAGGTTCCATATTAATCTTGTGTTGACATAGAGTGGGACTAATGCCCTGAAGATCATCAAGAGTATATCCAATAGCAGCCCGATGCTTCCTTAGAATTTTAAATAATCTTTCTTCTTCATGTTCTGAAAGGTTGGCACTAATAATAATAGGATATATCTTTTTCTCATCAAGATAAGCATACTTCAAAGTGTCAGGCAATTGTTTTAATTCAAACACAGTATCACCTTTAGGTGGAGGAGGACCTCCTTGAGTTTCAATAGGCAAATTGTGTTTTAGGAGAGGTTGTTGTTCAAAGAATTTTTTTATCTATTTCATTTCTTTCATGCAAGTGCATATCATTTTCATGGTCTAGCAATATTGTTCTAGTGGATCAGTAGGAGGTACGACAATAGAAGCGAGACCAATTATTTCATCCCTACTAGATAATTCTTTATGACGACGTTGTCTACTAAACTTGGAAAAATCAAACTCATGAGACACATCACCAAAACTAACACCGACAGTTTGTTTTTCACAATCTATCTTAGCATTGACGGTGTTCAAGAAAGGTCTACCAAAGATAATGGGACAAAAGTCATCTTGTGGGGAACCAAGAACAAGAAAATCAGTAGGGTATTTTATTTTCCCACACAAGACTTCAACATCTCTAACAATCCCAAGTGGTGTGATGGTGTCCCTATTATCAAGTTTAAAAGTAACATCAATGTCTTCTATTTCAGCATGTGCTATTTCATTCATAATTTCTTGGTATAAGGTAAAAGGAATAGCACTCACACTAGCACCCAAATCACATAAACCATGATAGCAATGATCTTCTATTTTGACTGTGACAACATGCATGCCCACTACGGGTCTATGTTTATTTTTTTCATCGGGTTTAGCAATTCTAGCAGCTTCATCACAGAAGTAAATAACATGCCCATCAATATTTTCTACCAAGAGATCTTTAACCATAGCAACACTAGGTTCTACTTTAATTTGTTCAGAGGGCTTAGGTGCTCTAATATTACTCTTGCGAACCAAAGTTGATACCTTAGCATGTTCCTTTATCCTAACAGGGAAAGGTGGTTTTTCAATATAAGCAGTAGGCACAACTGGATCAACATTGTAAATGATGGTTTCATCTTTAGCTTTTACCGGTTCTTTAATTTCTTATTTAATAGGGGGGTGATATTTAAACCACTTCTCCTTAGGGAGATCAACATGAGTAGCAAATAATTCACAGAAAGAGGCTACTATCTCAGAGTCAAGTCCATATTTAGTCCTAAACTTGTGAAAAGCATCGGTATTCATAAAAGATTTAACACAATCAAACTTAAGCTTTATACCTGACTCATTACCTTCGTTGAGTTCCCAGTCTTTAGAGTTGCGTTTAATTCTTTCTAAGAGATCCCACTTGAATTCAATAGTCTTCTTCATAAAAGAACCAGTGCAAGAAGTATCGAGCATGGATTGATCATTATGAGAAAACCGAGCATAATAATTCTGAATAATAACTTCTCTCGGGATATCATGATTGGGGCATGAATATAACATTCACTTAAGCCTCCCCCAAGCTAGAGCGATGCTTTCTCCTTCACGAGGCCAATAATTATATATATAATTCCGATCACAATGAACTAGATGCATAGGATAAAACTTTTGGTGGAGTTCTAATTGCATTCGATTCCAGTTCCATGATCCAATATCATCACATAGCCTATACCATGTCAATGCTTTTCCCTTCAAAGATAAAGGGAAAACCTTCTTTTCAACTTCTTTTCCGGGTAAACCTGCAAGCTTAAATAATCCACAAACTTCATTCACATGTATTAGGTGCATATCAGGATGTTCAGTTCCATCTCCTACATAAGGTAGCTAGCAGTTGTTCTACCATACCCGAAGGAATTTCATAACCAATATTTTCAGTAGGTGCAGCAGGTTGAGGGGCAACTGAAAGCACATTTGCTCCCTTGGTGGTTTTGGTAATTAATAACAACATATATGTCATTGAACTAATGTTTCCACTAAGCATATTTCAGGAAAAGTTCAATGATGGGGATGGCAAAAGGATTGTGGAGAACCCCAAGATGCAAGGCAATGGATTGGCAAAGCTTCAAGCAAGAGGACTCTACATTTTACTTTGTGAGAAATCACTTTGAGTCCATAGGAAAGCCAATACTATTAAAAGGGGGTAAGGTACTGTTGGTGAACAAGATGCTCCACGTGCACAAGAGATAGTCACCAAAAACACCCACAACCTCTTCCACAAAAGTCTGTCCCAAGCCAAACATCCAAAATCGGTGCAACCAACAATTCCCACTCGGTCCCACCGATTCCCAAACTCAGACAGACCCATGCCAAACCCTAGCACATCGGTATAACCGATTCCACTTCGGTGCCACCGAGTTTGGGTTGCCAACTTTCTGTTTAGCCATCTTCAGTCTTCGGTACCACCGAGTTTTGCTAGTCGGTCTCACCGAGTTTTTGGACCAACTCTCTGGATAACCATTCACAAGAATTGGTACCACCGAGAATTGTGAATCAGTCCCACCGAGTTCCTGGACCAACTCTCTGGTTAGCCATGGTCAAGAATTGGTACCACCGAGACGTGAGAATCGGTGTCACTGAGTTGCGCAATCTGACTGTTGGACACCTAATCGGTACCACCGAGAATTATATATCGGTCTCGGCGAGATTCAAAAGTTACTGCCTTTTGGTCACTTCGGTACCACCAAGATTCACACATCGGTGTCACCGAGTTGGTCACTTTAGGTGTAACGGTTGGATTTTTGGGGATGCCTATATATACCCCTTCACCACCACCTACTCGAAAGAGAAGCACTCAGAACTATTCCATACTTGCCCTATCCTATTTTCTGAGAGAGAGCCACCTACTCATGTGTTGAGATCAAGCTATTCCACTCCATCCGTATGAATCTTGATCTCTAGCCTCCCCAAGTTGCTTTCCACCAAATCAATCTCTTCCACCATAGCCAAATCTGTGAGAGAGTGATTGTGTGTTGAGGAGTCTATCATCTTGAAGCACAAGAGCAAGGAGTTCATCGACATTACTGAGCCTATTAACTTTTGGAGGGTGGTGCCTCCTAGATTGGTTAGGTGTCGCTTGGGAGCCTCCTACTTCGTGTTGTGGAGTTGAACCAAGAAGTTTGTACGGGAAAGGAGATCGCCTACTTCGTGATGATCTACCCATAGTGAGGCTAGTCCTTCGTGGACGGAAGCCGTTATGGAATATTCAAGGTTGCTACTTCGTGGACCCTTATGGGTTGAGCCCTCCGTGGACCCTCGCGACCGTTACCCTCAGTGGGTTGAAGACTCCATAAACGTGGACGTACAATAGCACCACCTATCGGAACCACGGGAAAAATCTTCGTGTCTTCAAATTGCGTTTGATCTTCCTCCCTACCCTCTACTATACATGCTTGTTGTTACTTTCCGCTGCTATACTCTTAGACATGCATGTGTAGGGTGTGCTTGACTTGCTATCATTGCTAAAATCTGCCAACACTTAAAATTGGGAAAAGGTAGATTTTTTATTTGGTCAAGTAGTCTAATCACCCCCCTCTAGACATATTTTCGATCCTACAAGTGGTATCAGAGCTTTGGTCTCCATTGCATTGGTCTCACAACCTAGTTGAGTATGGCGTCTAGTGAGGGAAATTATCACCATAGAGGTCCGTACTTTGATGGCACTAACTTTGCTAGTTGAAAGCACAAAATGAAAATGCATATTCTTGGTCATAACCCCGCCGTTTGGGCTGTTGTTCGTGTTGGCTTGCAAGGTGAATTATTTGGTGATGGAAAGGAACCGGATCATGAAGCGACCGCGGATGAATTGAAGATGTTGCAATACAACGCTCAAGCATGTGACATTCTCTTCAACTGCCTATGCCCTGAAGAATTCAACAAAATCAACCGTCTTGTGAATGCAAAAGAGATTTGGGATACTTTGGTTGATATGCATGAAGGTACCGAATCCGTGAGAGAATCCAAGTTGGATGTTCTTCAAAGTCAGCATGACAAGTTCAAGATGAAGGATGGTGAAGGAGTCGCAGAGATGTACTCTAGGCTAGCTCTCATCACAAATGAGATTGCCGGCTTAGGAAGCGAAGAAATGACCGACAAATTCATCATCAAGAAGATACTTCGAGCTTTGGATGAGAGATATGACACCGTGTGCACATTGATCCAAATGATGCCCAACTACAAAGATCTCAAGCCTACGGAAGTCATTGGAAGGATTGTTGCTCATGAGATGACACTCAAAGACAAAGAAGAGCTTCACAACAAGTCTAGCGGTGCTTACAAAGCCACAAGTGATGCTCTCGCAACTTTAACGACAACCTTGTCACCAATGAAGAGATAAGCCTCATGGTCAAGAAATTCAACAAGTTCTACAAGAATAGAGGCAAAGAACGAAGCTCAAACTCAAGATATGAAGATAAGCGTTCGTCAAGTCGTGACCGAAACTACTACAATTGCGGGAAGCCCGGACACTATTCCAATGAGTGCAGGGCTCCCTACAAACGAACAGAAGAGTCACCTAGAAGACGAAGCTCAAGGAATGAATCACCTCAAAGAGAGAGAAGGAGTAGAGATGATCGTTATGAACGAAGACCCTCAAGGATAAGTAGGGACTCGGAGAAGAAGGACAAGTACACCAAGGGCTACACAAGAACAAGACATTAAGCTCATGTTGGTGAATGGGTTTCCGGCTCCGACTCCGACAACAACTCCGAGAGAAGCTATCACTCCAACTCCGACTATAGTCAAGATGAAGGTGTTGCCGGACTTGCACTAGTGACTACCAACTCCTATGATCTATTTGATTCACCAAATGAAGGGAGTGGAAGTTACTTCATGGCTAAAGGCCCAAAGGTATCACACCCCGAGTATCTTGATTTCAATAGTGATGAAGATGACTTACTTTGTGATGATGACTTGCTCTTTGACAAAACTAGTGATGTTAGTCAAAATGAACTTGATAATTCTCATGCTAGCCAAGATAAGTCGTTTGATGATGATAAGATGAAAATAGAACAACTAACTAAAGAATTAAACACTCTTAAGTTAGCCCATGAATCTACTCTTGAAGATCATAGAGAGCTTGTAAGGACTCATGAGAAGCTACGCTTAGAGAATCTCACCTTGGAGCAAGAGCATGAGTTTCTTAAAGCTATCAATGACGATCTCCGAAAGAAGACTTCATCTTATCTAGCCAAATGATTACTCTTGTCTACATTCATGCCACATGTTAAATCTAGACAAACTAGTAACAAAGGCAAGAAAGGTTCTTCATCTAGTAGCAACAATAAAAATGCTAAATCTAATGATGTTGCTTCTAGTAGTTCTATTGATTCCACTAATGATGATTCTCTTAGCCAAGTTACACTTGGGAAAGAAAACGCTTTATTGAAAGGAATTATAGAGAAAGGTATCTACAAGAGTCTTGCCGGGTGTAAGCAATTTGAGGAAATTGTACGCAAGCATGGAGGATACCGGAAGAACCATGGCATTGGCTACTTTAACGCTAATGGAGTTGAATGGGAAGAAGGTCAATACCCCAAGCCCAAGTTTGTTCCTCAAAAGGAGAAGTATGAACATACTCCTCCCAAGGGAACAAACACTCAAGATGACCTTCCACCACAAGACCACAAGCTCAAGGGCAAGAACAAGCTTCAAGAGGACATTGACTCACATGAAGATGAATCCCAAGCTTTGGTGGAGTGGGTTCCCAAGGCTACTTCAAGCTCAACTTCTACAAGGGCCACTTCAACACCAAGGATCCCCATCAAGTTGATGTGGGTCCCCAAGAAGAAGAACTAGAGAAGTTCTTGAGGGGTGACTCCGCCAATGAAATTCACTCACATTCATTATTGGCAAGAACTAGTTGCAATCAACATCAACAACATGCAATAGTTCAAGGAGTCACACATTCCCTCAAAGGTAAGCAAGGTACAAGGTAATCAACAAATCAATGGACATCATCACACATGTTTTGCACTCCATGTCCATAGATATCCTTGTATTTGTCTCTTGTGTGTTGGGACTAACCCATGTAGGTGAGAAGAGTAAGGAAACAACAAGGATGCTCCCAACTCTTGGTGATCTTCATCAAACTTGAGCATCCACCACTACCTCACCAACATGATGTCTTCATCGACAAAATCCAAGGTTAGTTTATCCCTCCTATGGGGCGATGTCACATCAAGGGGGAGCTTTACTCTAAGACTTGAGTTAAAGCATCTCTTAGAATGTGACAACATTAAATGCTTTATGTAAAAGTGGTAACCCCACTTGTGCTTAAACGATGAGTATGACCTATGATCAAGTATTCTTACTTGGCTCCTAAGTCAATATACTCATATATAGATGACTCCGTCATCGCCAAAATGCTTGATAGATGCTAGTATGTATGTGCATGTTTGCCATGATTTCATTTGACATCTTATTGTGTGAGCATGTTGGTCTGCATTTCTTTATTCATTCGAGGACATCCAATTGTTGCTATTTGGCTTTTGATTTTTCTTTTGCCAATTGGATGGACAAGAATGCCTAGGACCACTCTCTAGCTATCTATGCTTTCTTACCTCATATTCTATTCTTGCTGCATCACAAAATTTGAACAAGGACTTTTCGATCTCTCTGTGTGAGGAGCACTCAGAGTTCCGTATCGACAAAGGACTAACCATTAAAACCTCCCAAGTGCATCTCGGTGGAACCAACCCAGAATCTCGGTCTCACCGAATGCCTAGGGTTGATCTGGTTTTCTATCTCGGTACCACCGATTCCATCTTCTCGGTTACACCGAGTTTCCCTGTCAGCAGACAGTTGAGGAACTCGGTGACACCGAAAAGTTAGACCTGGTGTCACCGACAGCCATGGGTTTATATAGAGACGGACCCGACTTTTGAAATCTATTCTTCAACCGTCGCCCCCTCTGAAACCCTTGCTGCCAAACCAAGGCCCCTGGTCATTGCCTTCGTCTTCCCGAGCGCCTCCGCCGTTGGAAGTCCCCGCCGTCGACGGAATCCTCTCCCCCGTCGCCGCCATAGCGAAGTCGTCACCAAGCTAGGGTACGATTTCACCCCCTCATGCGCTCCAACCTCCGATTCTCGTGAATTAGGGCTTTTCCATCGATAATCCACAGTTTGAGATTGATTCATCCACGAGAAAACTCCAGTAGAATAGCGAACGAATGATTTTTTAGGTTTTGCCGTCCGCCACATGAATCTCGGTGGAACCGACGCAAAATAATCGGTAGCACCGATTCACTTTTCTAGTCGACTGAGAACAGTCTCGGTGAAACCGAGTGCCCATTTTTAGTCACACCGAAAGTGGTGCCAAGTTTCTATTATGGAGATTGTCTGTCTCGGTAGGTCCGAAATATTTGCCTCGGTTGTACCGATATTCATCTGGCAGAATGCAAAACTTGAGAAATTTTAGATCAATATTTTGAAAATGTCTGCATTTTGTGACGACTCATCCCTTCCACTCTTCTATACTCTATTCACAGGGTCAGAGATGTTAGGTTCAGATGATAGCCAGAATGATCTCAGAGAGCAGAGTGTTGACATGAGCTCAGGCACTAGTCCTGAGGGGAGCTATGATGACATCCCTAGCTCTCCTGATCTGCCCAAAGCTGCAACCAGGTCAAGGAGGAAGCTCAATTCTGATGAAGAAGGTCTAGACTTCTATGGAGATGATAGGATCGTGTGGATGACTGAAGGAGCAAGGTATGAATCAACTATTGAGGAATGGGCTGCCATCTTAGGAGTCCCAAAGGTGGAAGAAGGAGATCTGGATGTCTATTCTGAATCCAAGGAGAGCTATGATGCTATGAAGAATATGTACAATGAGATCCCTGCTGCAAACTTGAAATCTCACAAGTTAGGATCCATTTACTTCCTCCAGGCAGGTCTGCGAACCATCAACACCATCTTGAGGCACACCTTGATGCCTAAGTCTGGAGATGACAAGATGATTAGAGGCTATTCCATCAACATGCTGATCCAACTTGATAGACACACCAGTATAAGGGTGATGGACTTGATAGTAGAAACTGTGAAGAGGGTTGCTGCTGATCAGAAGCGCTCATGCTGCTATGCACCCTACATTCAGATGCTCATCAACTCCAAGATGGAGAAGCACATCTTTGCTCTTGACAGGCCACATTTGCCCCTACAGCCAGATCTAGAGGACAACATTGTGGTGATGAACCCAGATCATCCCACCTCAGCTGCAGCACAGGCAGAGGCAGAGGCAGCTAGAGCTACTAGTGCTCAAATCCCTAGATCCAGGAACGAGCAAATGGATCTCTTGATCAGTACCATTTAGGGCATGCAGAAAGATATCAAGGACATCTTGGCGAATCAACATAGTCTTGTGAGGATCATGGAGAATAGGATCAAGACACTCAATGACAAGGTGGATGGGCCGACCAAGACCATGAACGAGCTCAAGAAGGAAGTTGATAGCGTGCCCAGTCCCCACACTACAGATGATGAGGATCACTCTCCTCTTAGGCCAGGCACTCAGTTCACTACTCAGGCCAGATCAGCCACAGTGCCAGCTCCAGAGTTGAGGCCTTCTTCATCAGCACCTGCTACAGCTTCTTCAGCTCCATCAGCTCCTCCAGTTCCTCCAGTTGCTACTCCAACTCCGCCCATGACGTTTGTTGAAGTCTTCGTTGATGCAGTTCTCCCGACTCCTTCACCAGCTATCGGAGGAGATCAGCCCCAGAAGAACGATTAGCTATATACCTTTGAATTTGGTAACTTGTTGCCAAAGGGGGAGAAGATGTATTTTGATCTTTAGGCTTCGAGTGAGAGAGCGTTGGTTTTTATCGCTTTTCAAAAACATTTGATCTTTTGGTTTGCTTGTGTTAAACTTTGTTGGTGTTTGATCATACACTTGATGTGTATTGCTACTACTTCCAATCGTTATGATGCTTATGAGATGGCCATTCACCTTTGTTTGATTGTGTTGTGCTATGATATTCATTCATATTACTCTCGCACACCACCAAGTTGTATGTGACATGAAAGAGTGCCCTATGTACCTAATCGATTGTGCATTTGCATTCAAACGCAAATTTAAAATAATGCATAAATTTAGGGGGGGGGGGGCTCTTGCTTATCACATACTTCTCAAAGCGATGATTATATTCATTGATTATATCATATGTCGAAGCTTTGATCTATATGTTGTCATCAATTACCAAAAAGGGGGAGATTGAAAGCACATTTGCTCCCTTGGTGGTTTTGGTAATTAATAACAACATATATGTCATTGAACTAATGTTTCCACTAAGCATATTTCAGGAAAAGTTCAATGATAGGGATGGCAAAAGGATTGTGGAGAACCCCAAGATGCAAGGAAATGGATCAGCAAAGCTTCAAGCAAGAGGACTCTACATTTTACTTTGTGAGAAATCACTTTGAGTCCATAGGAAAGCAAATACTATTAAAAGGGGGTAAGGTACTGTTGGTGTACAAGATGCTCCCTGTGCACAAGAGATAGTCACCAAAAACACCCACAAGCTCTTCCACAAAAGTCTGTCCCAAGCCAAACATCCAAAATTGGTGCAACCAACAATTCCCACTCGGTCCCACGGATTCCCAAACTCATACAGACCCATGCCAAACCCTAGCACATCGGTGCAACCGATTCCACTTCGGTGCCATCGAGTTTAGGTTGCCAACTTTTTGTTTAGCCATCTTCAGTCTTCGGTACCACCGAGTTTTGCCAGTTGGTCTCACCGAGTTTTTGGACCAACTCTCTGGATAACCATTCACAAGAATCGGTACCACTGAGAATTGTGAATCGGTCCCACTGAGTTCCTAGACCAACTCTCTGGTTAGCCATGGTCAAGAATCGGTACCACCGAGACATGAGAATCGGCGTCACAGAGTTGCGCAATCTGACCGTTGGTCACCTAATCGGTACCACCGAGAATTATATATCGGTCTCACCGAGATTCAAAAGTTACTGCCTTTTGGTCACTTCTGTACCACCAAGATTCACACATCGGTGTCACCGAGTTGGTCACTTTAGGTGTAACAGTTGGATTTTTGGGATGCCTATATATACCCATTCACCACCACCTACTCGAAAGAGAAGCACTCAGAACTATTCCATACTTGCCCTATCCTATTTTCTGAGAGAGAGCCACCTACTCATGTGTTGAGATCAAGCTATTCCACTCCATCCATATGAATCTTGATCTCTAGCCTCCCCAAGTTGCTTTCCACCAAATCAATCTCTTCCACCATAGCCAAATCTGTGAGAGAGTGATTATGAGTTTAGGAGTCTATCATCTTGAAGCACAAGAGCAAGGAGTTCATCGACATTACCGAGCCTATTAACTTTTGGAGGGTGGTGCTTCCTAGATTGGTTAGGTGTCGCTTGGGAGCCTCCTACTTCGTGTTGTGGAGTTGAACCAAGAAGTTTGTACGGGCAAGGAGATCGCCTACTTCGTGATGATCTACCCATAGTGAGGCTAGTCCTTCGTGGACGGAAGCCGTTATGGAATAGTCAAGGTTGCTACTTCGTGGACCCTTATGGGTGGATCCCTCCGTGGACTCTCGCGACCGTTACCCTCAGTGGGTTGAAAACTCCATAAACGTGGACGTACGATAGCACCACCTATCGGAACCACGGGAAAAATCTTCGTGTCTTCAAATTGCGTTTGATCTTCCTCCCTACCCTCTACTATACATGCTTGTTGTTAGTTTCCGCTGCTATACTCTTAGACATGCATGTGTAGGTTGTGCTTGACTTGCTATCATTGCTAAAATCTGCCAACACTTAAAATTGGGAAAAGGTAGAATTTTTATTTGGTCAAGTAGTCTAATCACCCCCCCTCTATACATACTTTCGATCCTACAAGTGGTATCAGAGCTTTGGTCTCCATTGCATTGGTCTCACAACCTACGAGAGTATGGCGTCTAGTGAGGGAAATTATCACCGTAGAGGTCCGTACTTTGATGGAACTAACTTTGCTAGTTGGAAGCACAAAATGAAAATGCATATTCTTGGTCATAACCCCGCCGTTTGGGCTGTTGTTCGTGTTGGCTTGCAAGGTGAATTATTTGGTGATGGAAAGTAATCGGATCGTGAAGCGACCGCGGATGAATTGAAGATGTTGCAATACAACGCTCAAGCATGTGACATTCTCTTCAATTGCCTATGCCCCGAAGAATTCAACAAAATCAGCCGTCTTGAGAATGCAAAAGAGATTTGGGATACTTTGGTTGATATGCATGAAGGTACCGAATCCGTGAGAGAATCCGAGTTGGATGTTCTTCAAAGTCAGCATGACAAGTTCAAGATGAAGGATGGTGAAGGAGTCGCAGAGATGTACTCTAGGCTAGTTCTCATCACAAATGAGATTGCCGGCTTAGGAAGCGAAGAAATGACCGACAAATTCATCATCAAGAATATACTTCGAGCTTTGGATGAGAGATATGACACCGTGTGCACATTGATCCAAATGATGCCCAACTACAAAGATCTCAAGCCTACGGAAGTCATTGGAAGGATTGTTGCTCATGAGATGACACTCAAAGACAAAGAAGAGCTTCATAACAAGTCTAGCGGTGCTTACAAAGCCACAAGTGATGCTCTCGCAACTTCAAGCGACAACCTTGTCACCAATGAAGAGATAAGCCTCATGGTCAAGAAATTCAACAAGTTCTACAAGAATAGAGGCAAAGAACGAAGCTCAAACTCAAGATATGAAGAGAAGCGTTCGTCAAGTCGTGACCAAAACTGCTACAATTGCGGGAAGCCCGGACACTATTCCAATGAGTGCACGGCTCCCTACAAACGAACAGAAGAGTTACCTAGAAGACGAAGCTCAAGGAATGAATCACCTCAAAGAGAGAGAAGGAGTAGAGATGACGAGGGATCACTAGAAGAGTGTCTAGAGGGGGGGGGGGTGAATAGACTACTAGCAGGAATTTAAAACCTAACCTTTTCCCAAGTTAATTGGTTGGCAGATTTTAACAGTTTTAGCAAGTCTAGCAAGTCTAATAGCCCTACATATGCATGTCAACAAATATGGCAGCGGAAAGTAAAGACATTGCACATGAAGTAAAAAGTTGAGATAGGTAGATCAAACGCATGAGGGACATGAAGATTTTTCCCGTGGTTCCGATAGGTGGTGCTATCGTATGTCCACGTTTATGGAGTCTTCAACCCACGGAGGGTAACGGTCGTGAGAGTCCACGGAGGGCTCCACCCATAAGGGTCCACGAAGTAGCAACCTTGACTATTCCATAACGGCTTCCGTCCACGAAGGACTAGCCTCACTATGGGTAGATCTTCACGAAGTAGGCGATCTCCTTGCCCTTACAAACTTCTTGGTTCAACTCCACAACACGAAGTAGGAGGCTCCCAAGCGACACCTAACCAATCTAGGAGGCACCACCCTCCAAAAGGTAATAGGCTCGGCAATGATGATGAACTCCTTGCTCTTGTGCTTCAAGATGATAGACTCCTCAACACACAATCACTCTCTCACAGATTTGGCTTGGTGGAAGAGATGGGATTGGTGGAAAGCAACTTGGGGAGGCTAGAAATCAAGATCCATATGGTTGGAGTGGATGATCTTGACCTCAACACAAGGGTAGGTGGTTCTCTCTCAGAAAACTGGATGGGGCAAGTATGGAATAGTTCTGAGTGCTTCTCTTTCGAGTGGGTGGTGGTGAAGGGGTATATATAGGCATCCCCAAAAATCCAACCGTTACACACAAAATAACCAACTCGGTGACACCGATGTGTTAATCTCGGTGGTACCGAAGTGACCAAAAAGTGGCAACTTTTGAATCTCGGTGAGACCGATATAGGAAACTCGGTTGCACCGACAAGGTGACCAACGGTCAGATTGCCCATTCTCGGTGACGCCGATCCAACAATCTCGGTGGTACCGATATTGTGAATTTGCGTAACAGAAAGTTGGCAACCTAAACTCAGTGGCACCGAAGTGGCTAGGGTTTGGCTTAGGTCTGTCTGAGTTTGGGAATCGATGGCACCGAGTGGAAAGTGTTGGTTGCACTGATTTTGAATATTTAGCTATGGACAGACTTTTGTGGAACAGCTTGTGGGTGTTTTTGGTGACTATCACTTGTGCACGTATGAGCATTTTGTTCACCAACAAAACCTTACCCCCTTTTTAATAGTATTGGCTTTCCTATGGACTCAAAGTGATTTCTCACAAAGTAAAATGTAGAGTCCTCTTGCTTGAAGCTTTGCCAATCCATTTCCTTGCATCTTGGGGTAATTCCACAATCTCCACAATCCTTTTGCCAACCCTCTCTGTGGACTTTATCTGAAATACACTAGGTAAAAGTATTAGTCCAAGAGACAATGTATGTTGTCATGAATTATCAAAACCACCAAGGGAGCATATTGTGCTTTCAATCTCCCCCTTTTTGGTAATTGATGACAACATACAATCAAAGCTTCAAATAAAGATATGCATGGATATAATGAAGACTTTGAGAGACACATGACTTAAACTTGCTCCCCCTAAATGTGTGCAATCCCTTTAAAGGATAGTTGCTTTGGAATGCATGGACACACATGTAGTTGAAGGGATATGATAAGTCATGTGTATCTTGGCTATATGCATCAAATGTATATGAATGAGATGTATCTTTGTTCAAGACTTCACTCTTGCAAACAGTATGTGCAAGAAGCAAGAGATCATCTTGACCAAGGGTATGATGCATATACTTACCTTGAGTTCTTGAGCATTCTAGTAGTAGAAACACACTTGAGAAAACAATGCTAGGAAACACAAGAGTATTCTACCAATCAACAAGGCAATAGAACTCAAAAGTACCAAGATATGGAGAACATATATAAGATAGTAATCTTTAAGATTGATATGTCTCCAAGATCATTTAGAACTTTCTCCCCTTAGATATGAAAATAGAAAATAGTAGATCATCTTCTCCCCCTGAATCTTAGCATGTAGATAATGGGATTGGATAGGGTGAGAAACATCTAAGATGAATAGACAAAACAAACACATTTTCTCCAAATATATTCTTCTCCCCCTACTTTGGTATTCTCACCTTGTTTATAAAAGCTTTGATATTCCCCCCCTTGATAATATCTCCCCCTTTGCATAAGCATGTATCTCCCCCTTTAGCATGAAGCTTTGGTATTCTCCCCCTTTGGCATTAATTACCAAAAAGGTCAAACACAGGAACAGATACAGGGATCATTGACAGAGAAGGGATCCTTGAGAACAAGGGTCATTGAATGTAGGGTTCATAGAAATGAAAACTAAGGGAATCATTGAAAATAATTTCTCTCCCTTTGAGATTTTGTAAGACTTTTCCTCCTTTCAGTTAGGGATCCTTGAATAAAGAATTTCTCCCCCTAAGAGATTTTTTTTGGGAAGGGATCATCGAAGCAACAGAATCAACACTTGAAAGATCACAGAAGAAACATTGATTTGGAACTGCGAACATAAATAAGAAAAGAAAACAAATCAGTGACTCCGAGACAGATAAATCGGTGGTACCGAGACTTTGTGGTGCAGCTTATCTGCAAATTCGGTAGAATCGAGATATATGTATCGGCGGCTCCGAGGCTAAGACAGAAAAGTAAGGGACCAAGTTTCTGTTTTCAAAGTGTCAAAAGAGAATTTTCAAAGAAAATGCAAAGTTTTTACAAACGGGATATCAACTAGAAAAGATTTGAGTGGTTCCAAGAAATCTTGCAAATAGAGAATAAACCACATACGATTCTTAGCTAGATGATGGGCAGTGACTAGGTCACCTATGTTAGAGTATATTGACTTAGGAGCCAAGAAAGAATACTTGATCATAGGTCATACTCTACGTTAAGCTCAAAATGGGGTTACCATTTTCTGATTAAGCATTTTAATGTCTTCATATCACTTGAGTTGCTTTAGCTCATGACTTGGAGTAAAGCCTTTTCAAGGATATGAGTACATACCTTTGAGTGATGTTGATGACGTGGCTTGTAGATGAACTTGTTGAGGATGCTCGAGGTTGATGAAGGTCATATTGAGTTGGGAGCAATCCTTTTCGTTTTAGTTCACTTGTCACCTACATAGGTTAGTCATGCAAGGAAGAACAATAGATATATCCATTTGACATGATACCAATTGAGATTTAGCAAATGTGATCACATCAAGTATATGTCAAGGATATGGTTGAGTTGTCTTCTTCCTTCCATCATCAAGAGAGGTTGTGAATACTTGGTCATGACAAGATTGCTTATGATTTGAGTTGATGGAAATCTTGTGGAATGAAAATCTTCCAAGTACCTACAAAAGATTAGATGCAATACAAGGGAGCATAGAATTCCATGGCGTAAGATAACATGTTAGGAGTATCATGGAAATATCAAGAAAGCTCATGCCCTTGCATGCAACCGAGCGAGTCTAGCTCAAGTTTGAAGCATCAATGATGTTCAACTCACTCCTCAAATAGCAAAATGTTTTCTCATAAAGTGGCTTAGTAAAGATATCGGCCAATTGCTTGTTAGTGCAAACATGCTTAAGATCAATATCTCCTTTGGCAACATGATCACGAATAAAATGATGTCTAACTTGAATATGTTTGGTTTGAGAATGTTGCACAGGATTATGACCAATTTTAATAGCACTTTCATTGTCACAGAGTAATGGAACATTTCTAACATGGATTCCATAATCCTTAAGCATTTGTGTCATCCATAGTAATTGCGCACAACAAGATCCAGCAGCAATATACTCAGCTTCGGCAGTAGATAGAGATACCAAGTTTTGTTTCTTGGAGGACCAAGACACAAGAGATCTACCCAAAAATTGACAAGTGCCAGAGGTGGATTTTCTATCAACCTTGTCACCGGCATAGTCCGAATTGAAATAGCCAACAAGGTTAAACGAAGATCCCTTGGGATACCAAATGCCAAAGTTTGGTGTTTGTATCAAATATCTCACAATACGTTTCATAGCCAAAAGATGACACTCTTTAGGTGCAGCTTGATATCTAGCACACATGGAAACACTTAGCATAATATCGGGACGAGAGGCACATAGATATAGCAATGAACCAATCATAGATCGATAAACCTTTTGATCAACCGTTTCATCCTCCTTGCTAAGATCAACATGTCCACTAGTAGGCATGGGAGTTTTCATACCTTTGCACTCCTGCATGTTGAACTTCTTGATAAAGTCCTTAGTATACTTAGTTTGAGAGATGAAAGTACCTTCTTTCATTTTCTTGATTTGCAAACCAAGAAAGAATTTTAGCTCACACATCATGGACATCTCATACTTCTCGGACATCAACCTTCCAAATCTTTCACTAAATTGCGGGTTAGTAGATCCAAAGATAATATCATCCACATAGATTTGGCACACAAATAATTCATCATTAACTCTCTTAGTGAATAAGGTTGCGTCAATTTTACCAATTTCAAAACCTTTTTCAATGAGAAACTTCGTTAAGCATTTGTACCAAGCACGAGGGGCTTGCTTAAGACCATAAAGAGCTTTACAAAGCTTGTAAACATGATTAGGTTTCTTAGGATTTATAAAACCAGGTGGTTGCTTAACATAGACTTCTTATTCAATTTCACCATTTAAAAAGGCACTTTTAATGTCCATTTGATAAAGCGTGATATCATGGTGATTAGCATAAGCAAGAATAATGCGAATAGCTACAAGTCTAGCGACGGGGGCATAGGTCTCACCGTAGTCCATACCTTCGACTTGCGTATATCCTTGGGCTACGAGACGAACCTTGTTCCGTATGACTTGACCGTCTTCGTCTTCCTAGTTCTGAAATACCCATTTTGTTCCGATGATGTTTTGCTCATCCTTGGGCTTTTTCACGAGTGTCCACACTTCGTTCCTTTCGAAGTTGTGAAGCTCTTCATGCATCGCGTTCACCCAATCTGTGTCTTCAAGGGCTTGTTCTACCTTCAAGGGCTCAATGCTAGAGATGAAAGAATAATGCTCACAGAAGTTAGCTAGGCGAGTTTTCGAGCGAGTGATTCTCCCTGTTTGTATATCACCAAAAAAATTGTTTAGGGGATGGTTCTGGGTCACTTGTGCTCGAACTCGGGTCAGCTTCCGATTGTTGGATGGTGGAGCTTCTTCTTCATCATCATCTCCTTCATCTTCGTTGTAGTTGAAGGTGTCATTTCCTTGAGGTGGTGGTGAAGGAGGTTGTGGTGGATCTTCATGATGCACTTCCTCCTCTTCATCATCTTGTCGTGTATCGCTTGTGGATGCTTCCATGTCATGTTGTGGTTCACCTTGACGTGAAGTAGGGGCTTCCACTTGAGGTGATGAAGTACTTTCCTTCACCTCCATGGGACGAATCTTGCCGATGGACAAGTCTTGGATAGCTTTCGAAGGGTCCTTATCACCTACATCATTTGGGACTTGTTCGACTTGCGAACCATTAGATTCATCAAACTTCACATCTACCGTCTCTTCAACTTTTCGAGTGAAGTTGTTGTAGACACGGTAAGTGTGAGAGTTCGATCCATAACCGAGTAGGAATCCTTCATGAGATTTAGGAGCAAATTTAGTACGACGATGCTTATCAAGAATGTAGCACTTTGAGCCGAATACTCGAAAGTATCCAACTTGGGGTTTGTTACCGGTGAGTAGCTCGTATGCCATTTTACCGAGAAGCTTGTATAAATAAAGTCGGTTTGTGGCATGACATGCTGTTTCCACGGCTTCTGCCCAAAAGTGTCTTGGCGTCTTGTATTCGTCAAGCATCATTCTTGCCATCTCAATAAGCGTCCGGTTCTTCCTCTCAATAACTCCTTTTTGTTGAGGTGTGTACGTAGCCGAGAACTCATGTGAGACACCTTCTTCATCAAGAAAGGTATCCACATGGGTGTTCTTGAACTCCGATCCGTTATCGCTCCGAACCTTCTTGATCTTCACTTCGAACTGATTTTGCACTTTGTGAACGAAATTCTTCAAGATCTTTTGAACCTGCGACTTATCATCAAGAAAGAATACCCACGTAAATCTGGAAAAATTATCAACTATAACTAGACCATAGGAATTTCCACTGATACTCTTGTAAGCATTGGGACCAAAAAGATCCATGTGAAGTAACTCAAGTGGTCTCCTAGTAGTCATGATATTCTTAAAGGGATGACTTCCACCTACTTGCTTTCCAGCTTGACAAGCACTACAAAGTATATCTTTGTCAAAGATAACATCTTTAACACCAAGTATATGATCACCTTTGATAAGCTTGTCTAGATTGCGCATGCCAACATGTCCTAGTCTCCTATGCCAAAGCCAACCTTTAGAAGATTTTGCAATAAGGCAAGTACGAGGTTTGGATCTCTTAGTGAAATCGATAATGTATAAATCACCTCTACGGAAACCGATAAAGACCATTTTATGATTATCTTGACGAAACACTTGGCAATCTACTTTCGTGAATAGCACATTAAAGCCAAAGTTGGCAAGTCTAGATACGGAAAGAAGATTGTAGCCAAGAGATTCAAGAAGCATAACATTTTGAATAGAGCTATCATGGGATATGACCACCTTACCAAGACCACCCTTGGAGTTGTCTCCAAACGTTACGTACCTTCGTGGTCCATGGTTTGGTGTGATCTCTTCAAACATTTCTCTATCTCCGGTCATATGATCGGTAAATCCGCTATCGAGAATCCACTCTTTTCCTCCGGACATGTAATCCTTGAAGTTTGCCATGAGACTTAGATTCTTCATGATCTTCTCATACTCTATGTCGAACAGCTCATCTTCATCATGGTAGCCATGTTCCACATTGTCATCATCAAGTGGGAAATCCTCGTCATAAAGAACAAGAGATTCGTTAGGATTGTGATCATGACAATGTTCAAACTTATGAATGCGAATGGCTTCTACAACGATGTTGTTGATAGTTGTGACATTTCCTTTAGCACGCATGAGATCTCTAAGCTCAAATAGACAATCATCAAACTTGGGATCACTAGGCGTCATTTTGTGGAAGGCAATAGTTTTATGAAGAATTTCATCAATATTACTTAATGAATAACTTGGATATTGTTTCTCCAAGTCATTCCACAAAGTGTAAGCACATTCAAAATTCTTCATTTGATTAAGCACATTTCTAGGTAATTCTCTAACAATGAGATTGACAGTTCTAAGATTGCATAGCATATCAATTTCCTCTTCGTGTGTGGGATGTAAAGGATCAATGGGAGGTACATAGGGGCTCTTAACATACTTGCTCAATTGAAATTCATTAAACAGCTCAAGCATCAAAGTTTTCCATTGGCTATAGTACTCTCCATCAAGAATAGGCACTCTACAACTGAAACTCCCTATACTAGACACATTCATCTTCCTCCTCGGTGATTAAACCGAAGCAATGGAGACCAATGCTCTGATACCAATTGAGGGATCACTAGAAGAGTGTCTAGAGGGGGGGTGAATAGACTACTAGCAGGAATTTAAAACCTAACCTTTTCCCAAGTTAATTGGTTGGCAGATTTTAACAGTTTTAGCAAGTCTAGCAAGTCTAACAGCCCTACACATGCATGTCAACAAATATGGCAGCGAAAAGTAAAGACATTGCACATGAAGTAAAAAGTTGAGATAGGTAGATCAAACGCATGTGGGACACGAAGATTTTTCCCGTGGTTCCGATAGGTGGTGCTATCGTACGTCCACGTTTATGGAGTCTTCAACCCATGGAGGGTAACGGTCACGAGAGTCCACGGAGGGCTCCACCCATAAGGGTCCATGAAGTAGCAACCTTGACTATTCCATAATGGCTTCCGTCCACGAAGGACTAGCCTCACTATGGGTAGATCTTCACGAAGTAGGCGATCTCCTTGCCCTTACTAACTTCTTGGTTCAACTCCACAACATGAAGTAGGAGGCTCCCAAGCGACGCCTAACCAATCTAGGAGGCACCACCCTCCAAAAGGTAATAGGCTCGGCAATGATGATGAACTCCTTGCTCTTGTGCTTCAAGATGATAGACTCCACAACACACAATCACTCTCTCACAGATTTGGCATGGTGGAAGATGGGATTGGTGGAAAGCAACTTGGGGAGGCTAGAAATCAAGATCCATATGGTTGGAGTGGATGATCTTGACCTCAACACAAGGGTAAGTGGTTCTTTCTCAGAAAACTGGATGGGGGCAAGTATGGAATAGTTCTGAGTGCTTCTCTTTCGAGTGGGTGGTGGTGAAGGGGTATATATAGGCATCCCCAAAAATCCAACCGTTACACACAAACTGACCAACTCGGTGACACCGATGTGTTAATCTCGGTGGTACCGAAGTGACCAAAAAGTGGCAACTTTTGAATCTCGGTGAGACCGATATAGGAAACTCGGTTGCACCGATAAGGTGACCAACGGTCAGATTGCCCATTCTCGGTGACGCTGATCCAACAATCTCGGTGGTACCGATATTGTGAATTTGCGTAACAGAAAGTTGGCAACCTAAACTCAGTGGCACCGAAGCAGAATCGGTTGCACCGAAGTGGCTAGGGTTTGGCTTAGGTCTGTCTGAGTTTGGGAATCGGTGGCACCGAGTGGAAAGTGTTGGTTGCACCGATTTTGAATATTTGGCTATGGACAGACTTTTGTTGAAGAGCTTGTGGGTGTTTTTGGTGACTATCACTTGTGCACGTATGAGCATTTTGTTCACCAACAAAACCTTACCCCCTTTTAATAGTATTGGCTTTCCAATGGACTCAAAGTGATTTCTCACAAAGTGAAATGTAGAGTCCTCTTGCGTGAAGCTTTGCCAATCCATTTCCTTGCATCTTGGGGTAATTCCACAATCTCCACAATCCTTTTTCCAACCCTCTCTGTGGACTTTATCTGAAATACACTAGGTAAAAGTATTCGTCCAAGAGACAATGTATGTTGTCATGAATTATCAAAACCACCAAGGGAGCATATTGTGCTTTCAGATGATCGTTATGAATGAAGACCCTCAAGGAGAAGTAGGGACTCAGATAAGAAGGACAAGTACACCAAGAGCTACACAAGAAGAAGACATCAAGCTCAAGTTACTGCCTTTTGGTCACTTCGGTACCACCGAGATTGACACATCGGTGTCACCGAGTTGGTCACTTTAGGTGTAACGGTTGGATTTTTGGGGATGCCTATATATACCCCTTCGCCACCACCTACTCGAAAGAGAAGCACTCAGAACTATTCCATACTTGCCCTATCCTATTTTCTGAGAGAGAGAGCCACTACTCATGTGTTGAGATCAAGCTATTCCACTCCATCCATGTGAATCTTGATCTCTAGCCTCCCCAAGTTGCTTTCCACCAAATCAATCTCTTCCACCATAGCCAAATCTGTGAGAGAGTGATTGTGTGTTGAGGAGTCTATCATCTTGAAGCACAAGCGCAAGGAGTTCATCAACATTACCGAGCCTATTAACTTTTGGAGGGTGGTGCCTCCTAGATTGGTTAGGTGTCGCTTGGGAGCCTCCTACTTCGTGTTGTGGAGTTGAACCAAGAAGTTTGTACGGGCAAGGAGATCGCCTACTTCGTGAAGATCTACCCATAGTGACGCTAGTCCTTCGTGGACGGAAGCCGTTATGGAATAGTCAAGGTTGCTACTTCGTGGACCCTTATGGGTGGAGCCCTCCGTGGACTCTCGCGACCGTTACCCTTCGTGGGTTGAAGACTCCATAAACGTGGACGTACGATAGCACCACCTATCGGAACCACGGGAAAAATCTTCGTGTCTTCAAATTGCGTTTGATCTTCCTCCCTACCCTCTACTATACATGCTTGTTGTTACTTTCCGCTGCTATACTCTTAGACATGCATGTGTAGGGTGTGCTTGACTTGCTATCATTGCTAAAATCTGCCAACACTTAAAATTGGGAAAAGGTAGAATTTTTATTTGGTCAAGTAGTCTAATCACCCCCCCTCTAGACATACTTTTGATCCTACAACAACGAATTTTGGTTCCGGTCGATGTGAAGAAACCCCGAAGAAACCCCTCAAAGGATTGTTTTCCATAGTAGCAAGTGACAATAAATTTCAGCACGTAGTATAAGTTTTTCCTTACCGATTTCCACTTACCAAGAGTGCTTCACTCTGCGGCAACGGTGCCAAAAAAGAGTCTTGATGACCCACAAGTATAGGGGGTCAATCGTAGTCCTTTTGATAAGTAAGAGTGTCGAACCCAACGAGGAGCTGAAGGAAATGACAAGCAGTTTTCAGCAAGGTTATTTACGCAAGCACTGAAATTGTAGGTAACAGATAGTTTTATAGCAAGATAATTGGTAACAAGCAAGTAACGGTAACGGTAAATAAAGTGCAGCAAGGTAGCCCAATCCTTTTGTGTCCAAGGACAGGACAGAATAGTCTCTTATAATAGGCAAAGTGTTCTTGAGGGTACACGGGAATTTCATCTAGTCACTTTTATCATGTTGGTTTGATTCGCGTTCGCTACTTTGATAATTTGATATGTGGGTGGACCAGTGCTTGGGTGCTCTTCTTACTTGAACAAACCTCCCCCTTATGATTAACCCCCTCGCAAGCATCCGCAACTATGAGAAAAGTATTAAGACAAAATCTAACCACATCATTAAACGTTTGGATTCAAATCAGCCCCTTACGAAGTAGCGCATAAACTAGGGTTTAAGCTTCTGTCACTCTAGCAACCCATCATCTAATAACTACTCCACAATGCATTCCCTTAGGCCCAAAGATGGTGAAGTGTCATGTAGTTGACGTTCACATGACACCACTAAGGGAATCACAACATACATATCATCAAAATATCGAACACATATCAAATTCACATGATTACTTGCAACATGACTTCTCTCGTGACCTAAAGAACAAAGGTAACACTCACAAATAATATTCATGCTCAAGATCAGAGGGGTATTAAATAGCATAATGGATCTGAACATATAATTTTCCACCAAATAAACCATATAATAATCAACACTACTAGTCACCCACAGGTACCAATCCGTGGTTCCGGTACAAAGATTGAACATAAGAGATGAACTAGGGTTTGAGAGGAGATGGTGTTGTTGAAGATGTTGATGAAGATTGGCCTCCCAAAGATGAGAGGGGTGTTGGTGATGACGATGGCTTCGATTTCCCCCTACTGGAGGGAAGTTCCCCCGGCGGAATCGCTCCGTCGGAGGGCAAAAGTGCTCCTCCCAAGTTCCGCCTCGAGACGGCGGCGTTCCGTCCTGAAAGTCCTCCACTTATTTTTTTCTAGGTCAAACGACCTTAAATACCAGAAGATGGGCACCGGAGGTGGGCCGTGCTGAGCACAACCCACCAGGGCGCGCCTGGGGGCCTGGCGCGCCCTGGTTTCTTGTGCTCACCAGGTCCCCCCTCCGGTAGTTATTTGATCCAGTATTTTTTTTATATTCCAAAATAATTCTCGGTGAAGTTTTAGCTTATTTGGAGATGTGCAGAATAGGTATCTCTGATGTGCTTTTTCAGGTCCAGAATTCCAGCTGTCGATATTCTCCCTCTTTGTGTAAACCTTGCATATTATGAGAGAAAAGGCATTAGAATCACTCCCTAAAGCATTATTATGCATCAAAACATTATAAATAACAGTAGGAAATCATGATGCAAAATGGACGTATCAGGGCGCGGCCAGGGTGTAGGTCGCGCCGTCTGGCCTTGTGACTCCCTCGAAAGTCTGTTGGGGCCCTTCTTTCTCCGCAATAAAGATAATTTCTGAATAAAATCCCTTCATAATTTCAGCCCAATCGGAGTTGCGGATCTCCAAGTATATAGGAAACGGTGAAACACTAGAAAACAGGAGCGCAGAAACAGAAGAGAAGAGAGAGAGAGAGAGAGAGAGAGAGAGAGAGAGAGAGAGAGAGAGAGAGAGAGATCCAATCACGGAGGGGTTTCTCCCCTCCGGGAGCCATGGCAGCCATGGACCAGAGGGGAAACTCTCCTCTCATCTAGGGGGGGCAAGGAAGAAGACGTCGGAGGGGGGATCTCTCTCCCTCTCTCCCGGTGGCGCCGGAGCGCCACCGGGGGAACTAGCATGGCGGCGATCTACACCAACAACTCTACCGTCTTCCTCACCACCATAATCACCTTCCCACATCTATTTATAGCTGTCCACTCTCCCGCATCCTGCTGTACCCCCTACTTGAACATGGTGCTTTATTCTTCATAATATTATCCAATGATGTGTTGCCATCCTATGATGTTTGAGTATACTCCTTTTGTCCTATGGGTTGATTGATGATCTTGATTGGTTTGAGTTGCGTGTTTTATTTTGATGCTATCTGTGGTGCCTTCGATGCCGCACACACGTGGGGGATTCCCACTGTAGGGTGTTGCAATACGTTCATGATTCGCTTATGGTGGGTCGCAAGAGTGACAGAAACTTATACCCGAGTAAGGGGGTTGTTGCGTATGGGAGTAAAGGGGACTTGTTGCTTGATGCTATGATTGGGTTTTACCTTAATGATTTTTAGTAGTTTCGGATGCTTGCTAGAGTTCCAATCATAAGTTCATATGATCCAAGTACGGAAAGTATGTTAGCCCATGCCTCTCCCTCATATAAAATTGCAATAATGATTACCGAACTTGTTATCAATTGCCTAGGACAATCTCGCAAATCCTACCACCACTTTTCCACACTCGCTACATTTACTTAAATGTTCTTTTATTAAAACAACACCTAACTTTTATCTCCACGTTTTTTATTATCTTGTAAACCTATCTATTTACACCTACAAAGTACTTCTAGTTTTATTCCTGCAAAGTAGTTTATTTCTTGTACTTGGTAAAGTGAACATTGTTGTGCGTAGAGTTGTATCAGTGGTTGATAGAACTTGAGAGAATATTAATTCTACCTTTAGCTCCTCATTGGGTTCGACACTCTTACTTATCGAAAAATGCTACAAACGATCCCCTATACTTGTGGGTTATCAGTTACCATCCGGAGTTCCACTGCCCACCAGGGATTTGATTGTACCGAATATATTTTTATTTAATGCAATGAGTAGATAGTGAATGTAAAGAACTTAGTAAAGATGATTTTAAAAAATCTAAAAAAATATGCAAGGTATGAACTTGCCTGGTAATTAACATGTAACACTATTGCAGGAAGGTCCTATGACGACACATGTATAGGAGACCCTTCGACCAAACTGTGTGCGATGCATGAATCACAAACAGTATGGTAATAAAACCGCCACCAATAAAACTAACTGTGTGCAATAGTGGATCCATGAAATACGATTCAGAAAAGAGTTGTGTGTGCGATACGTGGCATATAGTTGATCCATACAAACTGTTTGCGATGAGCAAAATAACACGGACGGTTACCCAAATCCAGATGTGTGCGATAGACACATACATGTCACTCAGATGAACTGTTTGTGATGATTCAAACAACAAAAACGGTTAGCCAGATCCATATGTGTGCGATAGACGACATATAGATCACTCAATAATCAGAATTGTGTGGGAAGACACACACGATTCGTGCTAATAAGCTGTGTGTGTTGTGGGCAAATGCTTGATGTCACCAACTATCAGTGATTTATGAAATCATCACTGACGGGTTCCGTAGTTTAATTAGTATGCGATGTGATTTTCTTAGTCTGCACAACATCTATGCTCTGTCTACAAAACAACAACATATATACTTATAAGAATATTATTGCATAACCAAATTAAACATTCAGTTACATAAGTGACTACAAACATAACATTTGCACACCTCAATAAACAATTACAAGCATAATAAACTAGGAGAAACGGTCATCAAATCATCTACTTCTTGTGATGCTTGCCGCCAGTGCTCTGCTTATGGCTCAACCTCTTGTCGTCTTCAGGAAGGAGGCACTTTCTCATGCCAATGATCCACCTGTACATCCGTAGCATGTGTACTCGTCCTTGGCCGCTTACTTGCGGTGATCTTCATCCAGTCTCTTCACCCAGGCCTTGTGTCAGGTAGGCTTGTTCTTGCTGCACTCATTCTTCAAGTCTTTGTAGTAGGGTCGATGATGGCGACGGTGAGGTCAACCAGGGAGTCCTTCTGCTTATCCCTGCTCCAGACCCTGTGCTGGCCTGGGATGTCGACAAGCTTCAGGAAGGCCAAGCCCAAAGTCTTGAACACCTTTCGATCGTTGATGGTGTCCACCGTAGCTAACCTGTAGTTGGGGCTGTTGACAAACTTGGCAAAACGCTCACAAGGCATTGTGGCCAGACAGTAGTGGTAGAAGAAGACGTGATGATGGACACACAACTGGGCGACGACAACCTTCTAATCATACCTGGCACGACCGCCGGTGTACTCGAGGTCGAAGCTGACCACTTTGTACTTGTCATCCTCAACAAGCAACTGCTCCATATTGTTGATGGAGTACTCCACCACAACCGGGTCATTGGTGTAAACCACCGAGAGGTTTGTCTTCCTAATGTGGGTGTCCACATGATACAAGCTGAACTCCATTGGAGCACTGCTAGATATTCTCTCTGTATGTGTCATATGTCGTGGGTGTGCTTATTATGTTGTGGGCATGATTGAAAGGTTGAAGAGACTAATGGTCGTAGGAATAAATGGGGGTCGGACGGCCTAGAATATTGGCACGTCCGGATGACAGTTTTTGCAGTCTGTAACTCCATCAGTGCCGCACGTAACTGCATCGTAGCGACGTACACGGCACAACCGCATGCATATGGCGCCCCAAACATGATCGTGCACCGGCCCCAACAATTGGCAGAGTGCGCGCGGAGCGACGTGATAGCAGAGCGCGCGTGGAGGGACACGAGAGCAGAGCGTGTGGAGGGACACGAGATCAGAGCGCACTGCAACTGCCTCCACCGGGCCACATGCATATAGCAGTTGAACATGCTGGGAATAGCCGTCCAAAAATCGGCGGATGCGAGATGGCGGCATCCTCGGGAACGACGACGTTGCGGTTCACATCAGATCATTCGACCAAACTATGCATGCACCAGCTCGTACCTACCAACGCAGACGCGACAATGTAGAAATTAATGCAGTTATATGTAAAGGCGACAAATTTTGCGAATATCCATTTCTGAGCCCTTGCTCATCTGCACCAGGTCAAGGAAAATATCACAAAAATACAAAAAAACAAAAAAATCCAAATTTTTACATGGTAGATAATTTGGTGCGTGGAGTGCGCTCTAAATTTCAAATCATTTGGACTTATGAGTAGCTGTCGGAAAAAATTGTGTCAGAACAATACGTGAACAGTAAACTATTTTACACACCCCAAATTTGCCTTTTTTTGCTGAGAGCTACTCAGATGTCCAAATGATTTGGTATCTAGAGCACACCTCACGCACCAAATATCTACCATACAAAAAATATTTTTTTTGAATATTTCTAGTATTTGTTTTGAATTTTTCTTCCACGCGGAGCATTTCTGTCTTTCATAAAGCCAGTTATGTTTTTTGCATGTTTTGCAAAAAATCCAACGGAGTCCAAACGTGATAAAATTTATGTAGATTTTTTTTGGAATATATGTGAATTTTGGGAAGAAGAATCAATGCAACACGGTGCCCGAGGTGCTCCCAAGCCAACAAGGCACGACCAGGGGGTGGTCGCACCCTGATGGCTTGGGGCCACTCCGTAAGTTGGTTGGGGCCCTTCTTTCGCCGCAAGAAAGATAATTTCCCTACAAAACCCCCTCAAAATTTCAGCCCAATCAGAGTTTTGGATCTCCGGATATTTAAGAACGGCGAAGGGGTCAGAAAACAGTCGCGAAAAACAGGAGAGAAACAGAGAGAGAGATCCAATAACGGAGGGGTTCCTCCACTCCGGGAGCCATGGCGGCCATGGACCAGAGGGGAAACTCTCCTCCCATCTAGGGGGAGATCAAGGAAGAAGAAGGAGGAGGGGGCTCTCTCCCCCTCTCTCCCGGTGGCGCCGAAGCGCCGCCGGGGCAACCATCGCGACGACAATCTACACCAACAACTTTGCCTGCATCACCACCAATTCTCTCCCCCTCTATGCAGCGGTGTAACTCCTCTTATCCCTGTTGTAATCTCTACTTAAACATGGTGCTTAATGCTATATATTATTATCCAATGATGTGTGGCTATCCTATGATATTTGAGTATACTTGTTTTCTCCTACGGGTTAATTGTGGTATGGTGTGATTGATATGAGTTGTATGAGAATATGGTGCTGTCCTAAGGTACCTTCCGTGCTGCGCACACGTGAGGGATTCTCGTTGGAGGGTGTTGCAATACGTTCATGATTCGCTTATAGTGGTTTCCTAGAGTGACAGAAGCTTACACCTGAGTAATGGGGTTGTTGCGTATGGGAGTAAAGAGGACTTAATGTGTTAATGCTATGGTTGGGTTTTACCTTAATGATCTTTAGTAGTTGCGGATCGTTGCTAGAGTTCCAATCATAAGTGCATGTGATCCAAGTACGGAAAGTATGTTAGTGTATGCCTCTCCCTCATTGCATATGATAAGTATCTATCGTGTTATATTCAATTGCCTATGGACAATCTTTATCTTGTGTTACAAAAAGCTTTCTACTAAACAACTAGCTTTCATTATCTTGCAAATTATCCATAGTTTTATTTCCACAAAATAGTTTCATACTTGTTCTAGGTAAAGTAAGCGTTAGCGTGCGTAGAGTTGTATCGGTGGTCGATATAACTTGAGAGAATATTAATTCTACCTTTAGCTCCTCGTTGGGTTCGACACTCTTACTTATCGAGAAAGGCTACAAACGATCCCCTACACTTGTGGGTTATCACCCACAGGGTCCATGGTCGCACGAACGGAAGTGCCTCCTTATTACGTGCAAAAAATGATTCGTCCCCCTGGCAGCTGGGACCCACCAGGTCCATGGTCGCACAAATGGAAGTGCCTCCTTATTACGCGCAAAAAATTATCCGTCCCCCTAACAGCTAGGACCCACCAGCTACATCTTCGCACACAAGGAAGTGTGTCCTTATTACGGGGGAAAACGATTCCTCCCGCTGACAGGTGGGACCCACCAGCTACATCTTCTTACGCAAGGAAGTTCCTCCTTATTACGGGAGAAAAAATGACCCCCCCCTGACAGCTAGGACCCCCCAGCTACATCTTCGTACGGAAGTGCCTCCTTACTATGCGAAAAGATGATTCCTTCCCCTTACAGCTAGGACCCACGAGCATGCAAGGAATTGCCTCCTTATAGCGCAAAAAAAACAATTCCTCCCACTGAGAGCTGGGACCCACCAGATACATCATCACACGCAAGGAAGTGCCTCCTTATTATGCCCAAAGAAAAATGATTCCTCCGCTGACAGCTGGGACCCACCAGCTATATCTTCGTGTGCCTCCTTATTCCACCTAAGAGTTGGGCCCACCAGGTCGAAGCGTACGTAGCGTTATGTGTCTGGTCGCAAAACGTGTATGTACATACTGGTCGATCGGTCTCGCTGCAACGATGATGAACCGTGGCCAAGTAAGGAACGACATGTATCGTAGTAGAGCCCCCGACGTAGCAGTTGAGGTAGTCCCGTGTAAATCGTGTACACATACGTACATCCACGCTGCGTCTCAAATGCGTACCCATGCATAGGTACGGCTAGGCTCGTGTACATGGAGAGGCAACATGGAAGACTCAATGTACGGCGGCAACAGCGTCCTGTTCATCCGCAGCCAATCGGCTGGGTCGAAATGGAGGAGCCAAGCGACTCGGCCGGGGTGTGGCTTCCCGCAAAATGAAGGAAACAAACTTCTCATTGACCGGCTACGGTCAAAATAGGGTCCAGGGGTGTGGTGTCCCACACAACTGACTTCTGTTCAACCGGCTACAATCGAAACGGGGTCCAGGGGTGTGGCGTCTCGCAAAACAAAGGAAACAGACTTCTGTTCAATCGGCTATGGTTGAAACGGGCCGACTATGGTCGAAGAAACATGGTCCAGGGGTGTGGCGTACCGCAAAACGGGACTCCATGGACTACTGTTCATCCACCGTCGAATTCCTCTTCATTCACTGAAAGCACAACTTCTCCCTAGGTGGTTTTGGCAATCAATAACAACATATAGTTCATTGAACTAATGAGCCTATCAAGTATATTTCAGGAAAATTTCAATGAATGGATTGGCTAGGATTGAGAGGAGATTCCCTAGATGAAAGGAACATCAATTGGCAAAAGCCTCAAGACTCTACATTTTTCACTTTAAGTGAGAAATCACATTTGAGTCCATAGGAAAGCCAATACTATTAAAAGGGGATGAGTTATCTATGATGATCTAGTTACTCAAAGTGCTTAGTGATTAGCCACCAAAAACCTCAACATTTCACGCACAAATCATTCTGTCCTAAACCCTAGAGATCAAATTCGGTGCCACCAGCATTCCACATATAGGCCACACTGAGTTTTCCTTAGACAAAACCCAAGGCAAGCCCTAGCAAATCGGTACAACCAAGTTTCGTTTTGGTACAACCAAAATACAGTGACCAACCTTCTGGTATCTATTTGTTAAATTTCAGAATTCCCGAGTTTTACATATCAGTGCCACCAAAGTGAGGAACAGCCCAGGCCAACCGAATCGGTCTCACCGAAAACCCAAAAGTTAGGATATTTTGCACTAGTCGGTGCAACCGAGTTTTTAATCCGGTTCCACCGAGTTGGGCAATAATGTTGTAATGGTTGGATTTTGGAGATGGATATATATATATACCCCTCCACCTCCCTCTCATTCATAGAGAGAGCACTCAAAACAGACAAACACTTCCATCATTCATTTTCTGAGAGAGAACCACCTATTCATGTGTTGAGATCAAGATCTTCTACTCCAACCATATGAATCTTGATTTCTAGCCTCCCCAAGGTTCTTTCCGCCCAATCAATCTCTTCTACCAAGCCAAAATCTATGAGAGAGTGATTGAGTGTTGAGGACACTATCTCCGTGTATTCATTGCGGTCGATCTTCCTATCCCTACCCTCTACTTACACTTGCATGTCTTTACTTTCTGCTTCTATACTCGTAGACTTGCAAGTGTAGGGTGTGCTAGACTTGGTAAAATTGCTAAAACTTGCCAACTAGTAAAATTGGGAAAAGGCTAAGGTTTTATTTGGTCAAATAGTCTAATCACACCCCTATAGACATACTTTGGATCCTACAAATGGTATCAGAGCTTTGATCTCCATTGCATTGGTTTCACAACCTAGGAGAGTATGGCGTCTAGTGAGGGAAATTACCACCGTAGAGGTCCATATTTTGATGGTACAAACTTTGCTAGTTGGAAGCATAAAATGAAATTGCATATTCTTGGTCATAACCTCGCCATTTAGTCTGTTGTTCATGTTGTATTGCAAGGTGAATTCTTTGGTGATGGAAAGGAACCAGATCGTGAAGCGACAACGGAAGAATTGAAGATGTTGCAACACAACGCTCAAGCATGCGGTATTCTATTCAACTGCCTATGCCCCGAAGAGTTCAACAAGATAAGTCGTCTTGAGAATGTGAAGGAAATTTGGGATACTTTGGTTGATATGCACGAAGAAACCAAATCCGTCAGGGAATCTAAGTTGGATGTGCTACAAAGTCAACTTGACAAGTTCAAGATGAAAGATGGTGAAGGAGTCGCATAAATGTACTCTAGGCCTGCTCTCATCACTAATGAGATTGCTGTCTTAGGAAGTGAAGAGATGACCGAGAAATTCATCATCAAGAAGATCCTTAGAGCCTTGGGTGGAAAATACTACATTGTTTGCACATTGATCCAAATGATGCCAAACTACAAAGATCTCAAGCCTACGGAAGTCATTGGAAGGATTGTTGCTCATGAAATGTCACTCAAGTATAAAGAAGAGCTCCACAACAAGTCAAGCGGTGCATACAAAGCCACAAGTGACACTCCCGCAACCTCAAGTGACAACCTTGTTACCAATGAAGAGATAAGCCTCAAGGTCACGAAATTCAACAAGTTCTACAAGAATAGAGGCAATGAGAGAAGCTCCAACTCAAGATTCGACGAGAAGCGTTCTTCTAGTCGTGACCGAAATTGTTACAATTGTGGAAGACCCGAACACTTTTCCAATGAGTGCACGACCCCCTCCAAGAGAACAGATGAGTCACCTAGAAGAAGAAGCTCAAGATATGAGTCGCCTCAAAGAGAGAGAAGTTGTATAGAAGATCGCTATGAACAAAGACCCTCCCGGAGAAGCAAGGACTCGGAGAAGAAGGACAAGTACACCAAGAGCTACACAAGAATAAGACATCAAGATCATGTTGGTGAATGGGTTTCCGACTCCGAACCCGACAAACAATCTGAGAGAAGTTACCACTCCAACTCCGACTATAGTCAAGATGAAGGTGTTGCTAGATTAGCACTCGTTTCCTCCAACTCCTATGATTTATTTGATTCACCAAATGAAGGAATTGGAAGTTGCTTCATGGGTAAAGGCCCAAAGGTATCACACCCCGAATACATTGACTTTAATAGTGATGAGGATGAGTTGCTAGGATATGATGACTTGCTCTTTGATAAAGCTAGTGATGTTAGCCAAAATGAACCTGCTAATAATCATGCTAGTCAAGATAAATCGTGTGATGATGAAAAGAAGGAGATTGAGTGCTTAACTAAAGAACTAAAAACTCTTAAGTTAGCTCATGGATCTACTCAAGAAGATCATAGATAGATTCTAAGAACTCATGAGAAGCTACACTTCGAGAAGCTAAATTTAGAGCAAGAGCATGAGTTTCTTAAAGCTATCAATAATGTTCTTTGAAAGAAGAGTTCTTCTTATCTTTCCAAACGGTTACTCTTGTCTACTTTTATGCCACAAGTCAAATCTAAGAAAACTAGCAACAAAGGCAAGAAATGTTCTTCGTCTAGTAGCAACAATAAAAAGGCTAAATCTAAAGATTTTGCTTCTAGTAGTTCTATTGATTCCATTAATGATTCTTTTAGCCAAGTTACACTTAAGCAAGAAAACGATTTATTGAAAGGAATTATAGAAAAAGGTGTCTTCAAGAGTCTTGCTAGAAGTAAGTGATAACCCACAGGTGTAGGGGATCGTTTGTAGCCTTTTCTGATAAGTAAGAGTGTCGAACCCAACGAGGAGCTAAAGGTAGAATTGATATTCTCTCAAGTTCTATCGACCACCGATACAACTCTACGCACGCTAACACTTACTTTACCTAGAACAAGTATGAAACTATTTTGCAGGAATAAATCCAGAAGTACTTTGCGAGAATAAAACTACAGAAAATTTGCAAGATAATAAAAGCGAGTTGTTTAGTAGAAAGCTTTTTGTAACACAAGTGAAAGATTGTCCATAGTTAATTGAATATAACACGATAGATACTTATCATATGCAATGAGGGAGAGGCATACGCTAATATACTTTCCGTACTTGGATCGCATGCACTTATGATTGGAATTCTAGCAAGCATCCGTAACAACTAAAGTTCATTCAAGTAAAACCCAACCATAGCATTAACACATCAAGTCCTCTTTCTCCCATACGCAACAACCCCCTTACTCGGGTGTAAGCTTCTGTCACTCTAGCCACCCACTATAAGCGAATCATGAACGTATTGCAATACCCTTTGGCGGGAATCCCTCACTTGTGGGTGGCACGGAAGGTACCTTAGGACATTACCATATTATCATACAACTCATATCAATCACACCATACCACAATTAACCCATAGGACAAAAGAAATCTACTCAAACATCATAGGATAGCCACATATCACAGGATAATAATATATAGCATTATGCATCATGTTTAAGTAGAGATTACAGCAGGGAAAAGATGAGTTACACCTCTGCATAGAGGGGGAGAGAGTTTGCGGTGACAGCGGCGAAGTTCTTGGTGTAGATCGCCGTCATGATGGTTGCCCCGGAGGCGTTCCGGCGCCATCGGGGGAGAAGGGGAGAGAGCCCCTCCTTCTTCTTCTTCCTTAGTCTCCCCCCTAGATGGGAGGAGAGTTTCCCCTAAGGTCCATGGCCACCATGGCTCTTGGAGGGCAAGAGCCCCTCCGAGACTGGATCTCTCTCTCTGTTTCTCTCCTGTTTTCGCGACTATTTTCTGACCCCTTCACCATTTCTTAAATATCTGGATATCCGTAACCGATTGGGCTGAAATTTTGAGGGGATCTTGGGAAAATATCTTTCTTGCAGCGAAAGAAGGGCACCAACCGACTTACGGGGTGGTCCCAAGCCATCAGGGTGTGGCCACCCCCTGGTCGCACCCTGTTGGCTTGGGAGCACCTGGGGCACCGTGTTGCGTTGATTCTTCTTCCCTAAATTCACATATATTCCAAAAAAATCTTCGTAAACTTTTATCGCGTTTGGACTCCATTGGATTTTCTAGAAAACATGCAAAAACAGTAGGAACTAGCACTGGGCACTGGATCAGTAAGTTAGTCCCAAAATTTTTATATAATGTTGCGAAAAGTATTTGAAAGTTGTACAGTATTGACAAGAAACAATCAAAAATTATAGATACGACAGAGACGTATCAGCATCCCCAAGCTTAATTCCTGATTGTTCTCGAGTAGGTAGATGATAAAAAGATATTTTTTGATGTGGAATGCTACCTAACATAATCTTGAACAAATGTCTAATCATGGCATGAATATTAAGATACAAGTGATTCAAGGCAATAGTCTATCATTTGACATAAAGACATCCATACTCAGGTTTACTAGCAAACAATCATGTCCTTTCACAATAACAATGCTAAAGAACGCTATCCCTACAATAGCATATAGCATGTCATGCTTAGTCTTCCTAGCGTAAAGTATAAATCATGAGCACCTCAGTGTCAAACCAAGCAATTGACTCATACTTCTAACGTGCTTCAACATTTTCAACTCCCATGCAATACATGAGCATGAGCCATGGATATAGCATATACGTGGAATAGAGTATGGTGGTAGATATCAAAGGAGTCAAAAGCGGAAGAAAGTCTCACATCAACTAGGCGGACTAACGGGCTATGGAGATGCCCATCAATCGATATCAATGCGAGGAGTAGGGATTGCCATGCAACAGATGCACTAGAGCTATAATTGTATGAAAGCTCAAATGAAACTAAGAGGGTGTGCATCCAACTTGCTTGCTCATGAAGACCTTGGGCATTTGAGGAAGCCGATCATCGGAATATACAAGCCAAGTTCTATAATGAAAAATTCCCACTAGTATATCAGGAGACTCTCTATATGAAGAACATGGTGCTACTTTGAGGCACAAGTGTGGTCAAGGATAGTAGCAAGTCCCTTCTCTCTCTTTCTCTCATTCAGTTTTTTTTCTTTTTTCTTTTTTTTTCTTTTCTCTTTTTTCTTTCTTTTTTTTCATTGTGGGCTCATTTGGCCTCCCCCATTTTTTTCATTTTTTGTCCGGAGTCTCATCCCGACTTGTGGGGGAATCATAGTATCCATCATACTTTCCTCACTGGCACAATGCTCTAATAATGATGATCATCACACTTTTATTTACTTACAACTCGATATAATGATAAAGCTATACAAGATGACCCTATATGAATGCCTGTGGCATTGTACCAGGATGTGCAATGATCTTGCGTAGCAAATATATCAAAAAATGGAAAAGCCATGGAAATATCATGCTAGCTATCTTACGATCATGCAAAGCAATATGACAATGAATGCTCAAGTCATGTATATGATGATGATGATGGAAGTTGCATGCAATATATCTCGTAATGGCTATGGAAATGCCATGATAGGTAGGTATGGTGGTTATTTTGAGGAAGATATAATGTGGCTTATGTGTGATAGAGCGTATCATATCACGGGGTTTGGATGCACCGGTTAAGGTGGCAACAATCCTCGAGGTGAGAATGGGCAATGCACGGTACCGAAGAGGCTAGCAAATATGTGGAAAGGTGAGTGTGCGTACATCCATGGATTCACATTAGTCATAAAGAAATCATATACTTATTGCAAAGCTTTATTAGCTCTCTCAAAGCAAAGTACTACTCGCATGCCCCTAGGTAGAAGGTTGGTAGGAGTTAACCATCGCGCGCCCCCGATTATAACGGCACAAAGGATTTTAATCAAGGATAAATTATGCTCCAACTTCATCCCAAAACTAGAGACTATACGTGCATGCTTCGGGAATCACAAACCTTAACATCGGTATTCCTACTAATCCACAATCATCCACTAGTGCCCCCACATATTACTATCTTAATGTCGCAAAACTATTGCAAGGAATCAAACATATCATACTCAGTGATCTACAAGTTGTACGTAGGATTTTATGACTAACCATGTGAATGGCCAATTCCTGTTAACTCTCTAAATAGGTATGAGTGAAGCATGAGAGTTTAATTTATTTCTAAAAATACCACACTCTAATAAATATAAGTGAAGCAAAAGAGAATTCTACAAATAATGGTTTTCTGTATGTAGAGAAACATGCATCCAAACTTCAAAAGATAAAACTGAAGCACACGAAGCATTCTATAAAGCCATACTCAAAAGATATAAGTGAAGTGCATGAAGCATTCTATAATTCAAACAAGGACAATCCCATACCAGCATGGTGCATTTGTAAAATAAAAGTAAAAGGCACATGACGCTCCAAGAATTTATACGTATCATGTCAACAAAACAAAAACCGAAACATACCGATAATTTTTGAAGAAGAAAGATGGGATGCCTTCCAGGGCATCCCCAAGCTTAGGCGCTTGCGTATTCTTAAATATTTACTTGGGGTTCCTTGGGCATCCCCAATCTTGAACTCTTGCCTCTCCTTATTATTCTCATATCGATACCTCCTCGATCTTCCAACACTTCATCCACACAAAAATTAACGGAACTTTTATTCAAAAGGTTAGTACATATAACATCGAATCCCATCATGTCCTGCCATACCATCATTGTATAATCATAATATAACATTACCTACTGTATGCTATCACAATTTTATGACACCCAAGTCAATGGGGCCCAACAAAAATTCAAACATAAGCAGACAAAGAAACTATAACAACAAGCTGTGAAAAACATGATAGTCTGTAAAGATGGAAATGAAACATATACTTTTATAACTCAAAAAATTCTGAAAACTTAGGACGTAGGAAAAAAATTGTATAACAGTACTGTGTAAAAAATTCAGAATTCTTTCACGCTCTAGTAAAATATCAAAATTCAAACACTATAGCAAAAGTTTCTGTTTTTGCACTACACATATCAAACAAGCAATGTGAACATCCTAAAGGTCAATCTTGGCACATTATTTTTATAATACAATGGATTTGTATAAGGGGATAATTATTTTTGTTTACAATTTGCTGTAATCAATATTCACAAAGTTTCCATGGGCATGAACAAAAGTTCAAGGACGTCCCCCACTTCAACGATGCTCATCTTTCTCACTTTCACCTTTATTTTTGAAAATGTTTTAAGTTACCCACTTTACTTTTTTTCTTTTATTTATTTTAAAAGCACACAACAAAATAAAATGACTCTCTAAAACTTCCGGGTTGTCTTCCTGGAAGCGCTTTCTTTAAAGTCATTAAGCTAACTAGGCATATAATGCTCAAGTAATTGATCCACCTGGATCCCAAGGTATAGCAAAGCCAATCTTAATTAACAATGATTTGTAATTTAGTAGTGAGCACAAAGTAATATATATCATGTAACAACAAAGTCTAACTCTCTTACTATGCATTGGCATGTCTTAAAAGAACAATTCATGCACATCAAGTAAAGGCCAATACATAGCATAGGTAGTTTCTCGCAATTTTATCGTGTTGGAAACATAGAGAGGTGAAGATTTGGTTCCTACCACATAATAATTTCAAGTAGTAGCAGCAAGCACATGCATATTATATCCATCAAAATGATCATGTGTAATGGTAAACGTAACCCATCAATATAATCCTTAATAAGCGCAAACTTCTCCCATATAGTGTAGTTTGGAGAATTCAAAAAGATAATAGGACTATCATGTATGGTTGCAATAGAAACAATTTCATGTTTAACATATGGAACTATATGAAGTTCATCTCCATAAGCATAATTCATATTTGCATCATGGCCACAAGCATAGCAAGCATGAAGTTCATCAAAAAGGGATATTTCAAACGAATCCAAGGGATCATAGCAATCATCATAGCATTCATCCTTCGGTAAGCATGAAGGGAAATTGAACAATGTATGAGTTGAAGAGTTACTATCATTAGAATGTGGGAACGGGTAGCTAGTCCGCTCTTCCTCCTTTTGTTCTTCGCTCTCCTCATCATCTTTTTCATCTAATGAGCTCACACTTTCAGCAATTTCTTCTTCCATAGGTTCCTGCAAAATATTAGTCTCTTCCAAGGCAGCAGACATTCTCTCAAGAAATTTATCAATATAGGCATTGTATTCATAATTATCATAGCAATATTTAAGTATAACATAATTTTCAGATCTGTAAATAGCACAAAGTTATCACACTTTTCAAACAAAGATTCAATTTCAGAAGCACCCTTAAAAGCAACAAATTCTTCTAATTGTTCCCCATCATAGTAATCATATATACCATTAACGTAAGAAGCCAAAGTTTCATTATCATTGAATTCCCAATGAAAGGGAATGTGTAGAGCCTTCATCTTAGAGCAACAAGTATAATAACATCTCAAGCATAAATTCCAAGCATACCAACACAACATTTTAATTTGATCCCATAAGCGTTTCCCTTTTTGAGTCAAGCGATAATCCCTAAAGCATTCCAGGTGATCTAAAGTATCTCCCATTATCAAGTTCAATGGAGATTTATCAGGATTATCAAAGTAGTATTTAATGTTTTCCTCATAATGAGCATCGAGGGTTTTAGTAAGTTCCCCATCTTCATGAGCAGCAAGTACAACTATGTTTTTGGTGTTTCCTGTCCCATATCCATAAATAAAGATATAAAACAACTTATTACACCAAATAAAATTACTTAGTGATAAACCAAACAAGCACACATGAGAATATCAACCCCGCGCTATTGCTCCTCGACAACGACGCCAGAAAAAGGTCTTGATAACCCACAAGTGTATGGGATTGTTTGTAGCCTTTTTAGATAAGTAAGATTGTCGAACCCAACGAGGAGATAAAGGTAGAATTAATATTCTCTCAAGTTCTATCGACCACAAATACAACTCTACGCACGCTAATGCTTACTTTACCTAGAATAAGTATGAAACTATTTTTGGGGAATAAAACTAGAAGTACTTTGCGAGAATAAAACTACGTAAAATTTGCAAGATAATAAAATCTAGTTGTTTAGTAGAACGCTTTTTGTAACACAAGAGAAAGATTGTCCATAGGCAATTGAATATAACACGATAGATACTTATCATATGCAATGAGGGAGAGGCATACGCTAACATAATTTCCGTACTTGGATCACATGCACTTATGATTGGAACTCTAGCAAGAATCGGCAACTACTAAAGATCATTAAGGTAAAACCCAACCATAGCATTAACAGATCAAGTCCTCTTTCCTCCCATACGCAACAACCGCCTTACTCGGGTGTAAGCTTCTGTCACTCTAGCCACCCACTATAAGCGAATCATGAATGTATTGCAACACCCTCCAGCGGGAATCCCTCATGTGTGTGAAGCATGGAAGGCACCTTAGGACAGCACCATATTATCATACAGCTCATATCAATCACACCATACCACAATTAACCTGTAGGACAAAACAAATCTACTCAAACATCATAGGATAGCCACACGTCATTGGATAAAAATTTATAGCAATGAGCATAATATTTAAGTAGATATTACAGCGGAGAAAGGAGGAGTTACACCGCTGCATAGAGAAGGAGAGAGTTGGTGGTCACGGCGGCGAAGTTGTTGGTGCAGATCGCCATCACGATGGTTGCCCCGGCGGCGTTCCGATGCCACCGGGAGAGAGGGGAGAGAGACCCCCTCCTTCTTCTTCTTCCTTGGTCTCCCCCTAGATGGGAGGACAGTTACCCTCTGGTCCATGGCCTCCATGGATCCCGGAGAGCAAGAGCCCCTCCGAGATTGGATCTCTCTCTCTCTCTCTCTCTCTCTCTCTCTCTCTCTCTCTCTCTCTCTGTTTCTCTCTTGTTTTCGCGACTGTTTTCCGACCCCTTTACTGTTTCTTAAATATCCATAGATCCATAACTCCGATTGGGCTGAAATTTGGAGGGGATTTTTCGCAGGAAAATATCTTTCTTGCGGCGAAAGAAGGGCACCAAATGACTTACGGGGTGGTCCCAAGCCATCAGGGCGCGACCACCCCTGGCCGCGCCCTGTTGGCTTGGGAGCACCTCGGGCACCGTGTTGCGTTAGTTCTTCTTCCCAAAATTCATATATATTCCAAAAAAATATCTGTAATTTTTTTATCGCTTATGTATTCCGTTAGATTTTCTGCAAAATGTGCAAAAACAATAGGAACTGGCACTTGGCACTGGATCAGTAAGTTAGTCCCAAAAATATTATATAATGTTGCCAAAAGTATATGAAAGTTGTACAGTATTGGCATGAAACAATAAAAAAGTATAGATACGATGGAGACGTATCAGTAAGCAATTTGAGGAGATTGTGCTCAAGCAAGGATGGCACCGGAAGAATCAAGGTATTGGTTTTGAACGAAAGTTCAATGCCAATGGAGTTAAATAGGAAGAAGATCAATAGCCCAAGACGGAGTTTGTTTCCCAAAAGGATAAGTATCATCCTACTCTCTCAAAGGGAACACAAGCTCAAGATGATATTCCACCACAAGACCACAAGCTCAAGGGCAAAGACAAGCTTCAAGAGGAAATTGACTCATTTGAAGAAGAATCTCAAGCCACGGTCAAGTGGGTTCCCAAGGCCACTAGTAGCTCTACTTCATCAAGTGATACTTCAACTCCAAGGATCCCCATCAAGTTGATGTGGGTCTCCAAGAAGAAGAACTAGAGAAGTTCTTGAGGGGTGACTCCACCAGCAAAATTCACTCACATTCATTCTTGGCAAGAACTAATGCAATCAACTCCAACTTTATGCAATAGTTCAAGGAATCACAAAATCCCTCGTTGGTAAGCAAGGGACAAGGTAATTAATGTATCAATGGAAATCATCACATATGTACTTCACTCCATGTCCATAGATATCCTTGTATCTATTTCTTGTATGGGACTAACCCATGTAGGTGAGAAGAGTACAAAACAACAAGGATTGCTCCCAACTCTAGATGATCTTCATTAACAATGAGCATCCACTACTACAACACCTACATGAAATCTTCAACGACACAACCCAAGCTTAGTTCATCCCTCTAAAAGGGGATGTCACATCAAGGGGGAGCTTTGCTCTAAGACTTGAGATAAAGCATCTCAAATAATGTGAACACATTAAAAGCTTTATGTAAAAGTGGCAACCCCACTTGCTTAAACGATGAGTATGACCTATGATCAAGCATTCTTGCTTGGCTCCTTAAGTCAATATACTCATATATAGATGACCCCGTCATCGCCAAAGTTCTTGGTAGATACTAGAGTGGTTGTGCATGTTTCACATATTCTATTTGACATATTATTGTGTGAGCATGTTGGTATGCATATTTTTCTTCATTCAAGGACATCCAACTGTTGTTCTATTTTTGGCTTCACTGATATGTTCTGTCAACTGATAGTTATGCATCTCGGTGTCACCGACAGCAGATGGGTATATATATCCATGTGTCAGGCTTTCAAAATTTCTTCAAAGCTTGACTTCTGCACCCTACTGCTGCTACCGCCAATGTCTCTGGACGTTCTCCGTCGTCTCCAGCGCGCCTTCGTCACCGGAATCCATCATCGTCAACGACATTCGTCCCCACCATTGCCGCTGTAGAGAGGATCCACCAAGTTAGGGTAATCCTTGATCCCTACTGTGCTCTAAGTCTAATTCATGCGCAATAGGTTTTGTCCATTTTCTAGCCATAGTTTGCACAAGTCTATCCACTCAAAAAGTTTGTTAGATTAACTTGAAAAAAAAAATTAGGGTTAGGTCTCCACGGTATGTGATCTTGGAGTCACCGAGTCAAAATGTCTCGGTGCCACCGATGTGGATTCAACCATAGGACAAGGGTTTCTCGGTGAAACCGAAAAGTTCCTATCAATGTCACCGAAATGGGATTTAGGGTTTCTGTGTGCAACTTCGGAGAGAACGAATCACACCTCTGTGAAACCGAAATGGTGTGACCATGTCTCTATTGTTGCCTCGGAATTTCCAAAATCTAAAACTCGGTGGAACCGGATTTCATACTGTGAAAACCTGGAACTAACATTTTGAGTTCAAATTTGCAAAAGTTTCTGAATTTTGTGTTGCTCATCCACTCTACTCTTCCATATCTACTTCACAGGGTCAGAGTTCATCATGTCTGGATTAGATGACAGTCAGAACCAGTACAGAGAGACAAGTGCAGACTTGGATGCAGGCACTAGTCCCGAAGGCAGGTTTGAGGACCCAGATACCCCCAGCTCTCATGGCTTGCCAAAGGCAGCCACCAAGGCTAGGAAGTAAACGAACGCAGATGAGGAGGATGAGGACTTTGTCCCAGAGGAGGTCACTTATAAGAGACAACCTATAAGGAAGGAAAGGGTGGTGGCTAGGAAAGCTCCTGAATCAGTTGCTGTGAAGAGAGGGATGCCTCTATCTTTAGAGCAACCTGGAGGATCAACCAGAACCAAATCAATGGCAAAGAAGGCAGGACAAAAGAGAGTCAGGAAGAGGACTATTCGTGTGGTTGGGAGGCCAACCTCCATGTTGAAGGGGCCAGGTGAGGATGATGAAGAGGAAGAAGAGGAGGTTCCAGCTGCTAACCCTCCTCCTTCCAAGCAGAGAAAGCTTATGGCAGATGCTATGCCTAGCAAGCCACCCACCAAGGCCAAGCAAGCCCCCAAGCCCAAGAAGACCACTAGAGAAATTTCAGCTGCAGAGAAGAACAAAGGTTCAACTGCTAGAGATATTGCACCTCCAGCTGATGATGATGAGGATGTAGCTGTGTTGAGGAAGCTCAGGTCCCACCTTCTAGATCACAATGATGATCACCCAGTTGCTGAGAATATGAAGGAGAGGAAGGACCATGGGCTGAGGAAGTGGAGATCCAATGATCCATATGCTGTCAGGAGGAGAACTGTTGTGGACACTCGCTTTCACACCAAGGAGCAGTAGGATTTATATGGGCAATCTTGCTTGACAAGAACCCAGCTGTGAGTGACATGAGATATGCCGACTGGAAGTACATCAAGTTCAATTAAGACTACTTCCCCCATGTCCAGGAGAGTTTCAAGATGATGAACATTGATGAGTTCATAGGTAAAGAGATGACTGCATGGAATGATGAGCTTATCATGCAATTGTACACCACTGCTCATTTCTATCCATATGGAAGGATAGTGTGGATGACAGTAGGAACCAGATATCAGTCAACTGTTGATGAGTGGTCTACCATCTTAGGAGTGCCAAAGGTGCAAGAGGGAGATTTGGACGTGTACTCAGAGTCCAAGATGAACCACAACTCCATGGCCAACATGTACAACCCAATTCCCAAGGAGTATGTCAAGACTCACAAGTTTGGCTCAGTATACTTTCTGCAAGCAGGATTGACTACCTCCAACACTATCTTGAGGTACACTTTGATGCCCAAATCAAAAGATGATAAGATGATCTGTGGTTACTCGATAAACATGTTGTATCATGTGGACAACAGCACCAGGATCAGAGTGATGGATCTCATAGTTGAGACCATCAAGAGGACTGCTGCAAATCAGAAGAGATCTTGTGGATATGCTCCATACATTCAGATGCTCATCAATTCCAAGATTGGAAAGAGCCTCTATCTACTTGATCGACCACACCTGCCCCTCCAGCCATAGTTCAAGGAAAATATTGTGGTGATGGATCCATCTCATCCCACTTCATTTACTGCATAGGCAGAAATTGAGGTAGAGGCCCAGGCGAAGAATGATCAAATGGACTAACTTGTCAGTGCTATCCAGAGAATGGAGAAGAACATAGTTGAGCTACTGCTAAACTAGAAGAGCCTAGAGAGAATTGTGGAGACAAAATTCCATGATCTTGACAACAAGGTGACTGAGTTGACCATCACGATCAACACTTTGAAGCAAGAGGTAGATGCAGTGCCCATGCCAAGCTCAGATGATGATAGCCCTACACTCTGTGTGACTGCTCAGTTCAAGACTTAGGCTAGATCTGCTTCTGTGGCTGCCCCAGAGACGAGACCTTCAGTGTCTGCACCTGCTGCAACATCTACCATGCATCCTTCAGCACCTCTAGTGTCCACTCCACCATCTCAGAAGACTTCTGCAGAAGCATTCGCTGACTCTCTCATTTCAACTCCTTCCACGACCACTCGAGCAGCTTCATCGCCCCATGAGGAGATCCATCCCATAGTGACATTTAGCTCTATACTTTCGAGCTTTTTGGTAACTTGTTGCCAAAGGGGGAGAAATTGTATAGATCATAGGGCTGAGAGAGAGAGAGAGAGAGTTGCTTTTTGGTTGCTTCTCTTGACTTTTAAAACATTTGGCCTATCTTTTGTTTGTCTTAAACTACGTTGTGCTTGATCATATGCTTTGTGATTGATGTTACTATTTCCTATCTTTGTGACATTCATATGATGATCATTCACTCATTTGCTTTGTGTTATGTGCATGTAATCCATTCATATCTTTTATGCGCACCACCAAGATGTATGTGACATGGAAGAGTGACCCATGATCCTAATCGATTGTGCATTTGCATTCAAACAGAAATTTAAAATAATGCACAAATTTAGGGGGAGCTCTTGCTTATCACATACTTCTCAAAGCGACGATCCTATGAATTGATTATATCTTTCTCGAAGCTTTGATCTATATGTTGTCATCAGTAACCAAAAGGGGGGAGATTGAAAGCACAACTTCTCCCTAGGTGATTTTGGTAATCAATAACAACATATAGTTCATTGAACTAATGAGACTATCAAGTATATTTCAGGAAAAGTTCAATCAATGGATTGGCTAGGATTGTGAGGAGATTCCCTAGATGCAAGGAACATCAATTGGAAAAGGCTTCAAGACTCTACATTTTTACTTTAAGTGAGAAATCACATTTGAGTCGATAGGAAAGCCAATACTATTAAAAGGGGATGAGGTATCTATGATGATCTGGTTGCTCAAAGGGCTTAGAGATTAGCCACCAAAAACCTCAACATTTCTCCCACAAATCATTATGTCCTAAACCCTAAAGATCAAATTCGGTGCCACCAACATTCCACATATAGGCCACACCGAGTTTTCCTTAGACAGAACCTAAGCCAAACCCTAGCAAATCGATATAACTGAGTTTCGCTTCGGTACAGCCGAAAAGCAGTGACCAACCTTTTGGTATCTATTTGTTAAATTTCAGAATTCCCGAGTTTTACATATCGGTGCCACCGAAGAGAGGAACTGCCCAGGCTAACCGAATCGGTCTCACCGAGATGCTTTGTATCGGTCTCACAGAGAACCCAAAAGTTAGGACATTTTGCACTAGTCGGTGCAACCGAGTTTTTACTTCGGTTCCACCGAGTTGGGCAATAATGTTGTAACGGTTGGATTTTTAGAGATGGCTATATATATGTAGGGAACGTTGCATGGGAAACAAAAAAATCCTACGCTTCACCAAGACCAATCTAGGAGATGAACATCTACGAGAGGAGAGATCGGATCCACATACCCTTGTAGATCGCTAAGCGAAAGCATTAAGAAACGCGGTTGATATAGTCGAACGTCTTCGCGATACAAATCGCAAGCCGTCCCGCGATCCAATCACGATCTAGTGCCGAACGGACGGCACCTCCGCGTTCAACACACGTATAGCTTGATGATGTCCTCGCCTTCTTGATCCAGCAAGAGGGGCGAAGTAGTAGATGTGTTCCGACAGCACGACGGCGTGGTGACGGTGGTGGTGAAGAACAATTTCCGCAGGGCTTCGCCAAGCACAACGGAAACTATGACGGATGATAAACTAGAGGGGGCGGGGTTGCCGGCACACGTCTTGGGGAAATCTTGATGTGTTCCGGGTGCTAGCCCTGCCCCTCTATTTATATGTTGAGCCCTGGGGTCGTTTCTTGGAGAAAGAGCCTCCTCAAAGTTGGTTTGGCACGCAAGGCAAGAGTCCTCCTTGGACTCCAGGACCAGACGCCAGGGTCCTTGGCGTCTGGCCCTAGACGCCAGGGTTCCTGGCGTCTGGCCCCTGGCCTTCGCAAAACTCCTTTTGCACCTTCCTAAGGCCTCGTGGGCTTTACCCCTTGGCCAAAATAAAGTGTTCTCGTACCCGAACATTTCGGGAAACATCTGAAACCCCTTCCGGTGAATTCCGGAACCCTTCCGGAGACCAAACACTATTATCCCATATATCAATCTTTACATTCTAGAGCTCCTCGTCATGTCCGTGATCTCATCCGGAACTCCTAACAACCTTCGGTCACCAACATAATAACTCAACTATACTTATATCGTCACCAAACGTTAAGTGTGTAGACCTGACGGGTTCGAGAACTACGCAGACATGACCGAGACACCTCTATGGTCAATAACCAATAGCGGGACCTAGATGCCCATATTGGTTCCTATATATTCTACGAAGATCTTTATCGGTTGAACCTCTATGTCAAGAATTCAGTTAATCCCGTATGCAGTTCCCTTTGTTCATCGGTATGTTACATGCCCGAGATTCGATCGTCGGTATCTCCATACCTAGTTCAATCTTGTTACCGGCAAGTCTCTTTACTCGTTCCATAATACAAGATCTCGTGTCTAACTCTTTAGTCACTTTGCTTGCAAGCTCATTATGATGTTGTATTACCGAGTGGTCCCTAAGATACCTCTTCGTCACACGGAGTAACAAATCCCAGTCTTGATCCATGCCAACTCAACAGACACCCTCGGAGATACCTGTAGAGCATCTTTATAGTCAACCAGTTACGTTGCGACGTTTGATACACACAAGGTACTCCCCCGGTGTCAGTGAGTTACATGATCTCATGGTCATAGGAACATATACTTGACATGCAGAAAACAATAGCAATAAACTTGACACGATCATATGCTACGTTCATAGTTTGGGTCTTGTCCATCACATCATTCTCCTAATGATGTGATCCCGTTATCAAATGACAACTCATGTCTATGGTCAGGAAACCTTGACCATCTTTTGATCAACGAGCTAGTCTAGTAGAGGCTCACTAGGGACACAGTGTTGTCTATGTATCCACACATGTATCTGAGTTTTTGGTTAATACAATTATAGCATGGATAATAAACGATTATCATGAACAAGGAAATATGATAATAACCAATTTATTATTGCCTCTAGGGCATATTTCGAACAGTCTCCCACTTGCACTAGAGTCAATAATCTAGTTCACATCACTATGTGATCAACACCCAATGAGTTTTGGGGTTTTATCATGTTTTGCTTGTGAGAAAGGTTTTTAGTCAATGGGTCTGCAACATTCAGATCCGTGTGCACTTTGCAAATCTCTATGTCATACTGTAGATGCTGCTACCACGCTCCACTTGGAGCTATTCCAAATGGCTGCTCCACTATATGTATCCGGATTGCTACTCACAGTCATCCGGATTGGTGTCAAAGCTTGCATCGACGTAACCCTTTACGACGAACTCTTTATCACTTCCATAATCGAGAAACATTTCCTTAGTCCTCTAGTTACTAAGGATAATATTGACCGCTTTCTAGTGATCCACTCCTGGATCACTCTTGTACCCCTTGACATACTCATGACAAGGCACACACCAGGTGCGGTACACAACATGGCATACTATATAGAGCCTACGGCTAAGTCATAGGGGACGACCTTCATCCTTTCTCTTTTTTCTGCCATGGTCGAGCTTTGAGTCTTACTCAACTTCACACCTTACAAATCAGGCAAGAACTCCTACTTTGATTGATCCATTTCAAAATCCTTCAAAAATCTTGTCAAGGTACGTACTCATTGAAAGTCTTATCAGGCGTCTTGATCTATCTCTATAGATCTTGATGCCCAATATTTAAGTAACCTTTTATCCAGGTCTTCCTTTGAAAAACACCTTTCAAACAACCTTTTATGCTTTCCAGAAAATTCTACATCATTTCCGATCAACAATATGTCATCCACATATACTTATCAGAAATTCTATAGTTCTCCCACTCACTTTCTTGTAAATACAAGTTTCTCATAAACTTTGTATAAACCCAAAAACTTTGATCACCTCATCAAAGCATATATTCCAACTCTGAGATGCTTGCTCCAGTCCATAGAAGGATCGCTGGAGCTTGCGTACCTTTTAGCATCCTTAGGATCGACAAAACCTTCCAGTTGTATCACATACAACCTTTCCTCACGGAAACCGTTAAGGAAACTATGTTTTGACATCCATCTGCCAAATTTCATAATCGAAAAATACAGCAACTGCTAACATAATTCCAACAAACTTTAGCATCACTACGAATGAGAAAGTCTCATCCTAGTCAACTCCTTGAACTTGTCAGAAACTACTTTGCGACGAGTCGAGCTTTATAAATGGTGACATTTACCGTCAGTGTCTGTCTTCTTATAAAAGATTCATTTGTACTTAACGGCATGTCGTTCATTGGGCAAGTCTACCAAAGTCCATACTTGGCTTTCATACATGGATCCTATCTCGGATTTCATGGCTCCTAGCCATTTGTTGGAATCCGGGCCCACCATCGCTTCTTCATAGCTCGTAGGTTCACTGTTGTCTAACAACATGACCTCCAAGACAGGATTGCCGTACCACTCAGGGGCGGTACGATTCCTTGTCGACCTACGAGGCTCGGTAGTAACTTGATCCGAAGTGTCATGATCATCATCATTAACTTCCTCTTCATTCGGTGTAGGCGCCACAGAAACATCTTTCTGCGGCGTGCTACCATCCAACTGAAGTGACGGTTCAGTAACCTCATCAAGTTCTCCTTTTCCTCCCACTCAATTCTTTCGAGAGAAAATCTTTTTCGAGAAAGGACCCGTTTTAGCAACAAACACTTTGCCCTCGGATCTGAGATAGAAGGTATACCCAACTGTTTCCTTAGGGTATCCTATGAAGACGCATTTGTCCGCTTTGGGTTCGAACTTATCAGGTTGAAGTATTTTCAAATAAGCATCGCATTCCCAAACTTGAAATGACAACTTAGGTTTCTGCCAAACCATAATTCATATGGTGTCATCTCAACGGATTTAGATGGTGCCCTATTAAAGTGAATGTAGTTGTCTCTAATGCATAACCCCCTAAATGATAGTGGCAAATCGGTAAGAGTCATCATAGTACGTAATATATCCAATAGAGCACGGCTACGACGTACGGACACACCATCACACTATGGTGTTCCAGGCGGCGTGAGTTGTGAAACAATTTCCACATTGTCTTAAGTTGCATACCAAACTGGTAACTCAGATATTCACCTCCATGATCATATCATAGACATTTTATCTACTTGTCACGATGATCTTCAACTTCACTCTGAAATTTCTTGAACTTTTCAAACATTTCAGACTTGTGTTTCATTAAGTAAATATACCCATATCTACTCAAATCATCAGTGAAGGTAAGAAAATAACGATATCCACCGCATGCTTCAACACTCATTGGACCGCATACATCAACATGTATCATTTCCAATAAGTCATTTGCCCGCTCCATCAAACCGGAAAACGGGGTCTTAGTCATCTTTCCCATGAGGTATGGTTCACATGTGTCAAGTGATTCAAAATCAAGTGACTCCAAAAGTCCATCGGCATGGAGCTTCTTCATGCGTTTTACACCAATATGACCTTAGCGGCAGTGCCACGAGTATGTGGTACTATCATAATTAACTTTGCATCATTTGGCATCAATACTATGAACATGTGTATCACTACGATCGAGATTCAATAAACCATTCACATTGAGTGTATGACCATTGAAGGTATTATTCATGTAAACAGAATAACTATTATTCTCTGACTTAAATGAACAACCGTATTGCAGTAAACACGATCTAATCATGTTCATGCTCAACGCATACACCAAATAACATTTATTTAGGTTCAACACTAATCCCGAAGGTAGAGGAAGCGTGCGATGGTAATCACATCAACCTTGGAAACAATTCCAACACACATCGTCACCTCGCCCTTCATCTAGTCTCTGTTCATTCTGTAGCTTTTATTTCGAGTTACTAACACTAGCAATTGAATCGGTATCTAATACCCAGGTGCTACTAGGAGTACTAGTAAGGTACATATCAATAACACGTATATCAAATATACTTCTGTTGACGTTGCCAGCCTTCTTATCTGCCAAGTATCTGGGGTAGTTCCACTACCAGTGACCGTTCCCCTTATTATAGAAGCACTTAGTCTCGGGTTTGGGTTCAACCTCGGGTTTCTTCACTGGAGCGGCAACTGGCTTGCCATTCATGAAGTTTCCCTTCTTGCTCTTGCCCTTCTCAAAACTAGTGGTTTTACTAACCATCAACACTTGATGCTCCTTCTTGATTTCTACCTTCGTGGTGTCAAACATCGCGAATAGCTCAGGGATCATCTTCTCCATCCCTGGCATGTTATAGTTCATCACGAAGCTCCAGTAGCTTGGTGGCAGTGACTTGGAGAACTATGTCAATCACTATCTTATTTGGAAGATCAACTCCCACTTGATTCAAGCGATTGTAGCACCCAGACAATCTGAGCACACGCTCACCAATTGAGCTATTCCCCTTCATCTTGCAGGCAAAGAATCTTGTTGGAGGTCTCATACCTATTAACCATGGGCACGAGCCTGAAATCCCAATTTCAGCTCTTGGAACATCTCATATGCTCCGTGACGTTCAAAACGTCTTTGGAGCCTCAATTCTAAGCCGCAAAGCATGACGCACTGAACTATCAAGTAGTCATCAAAAACGTGCTTATCTGATGTTCTCAACACCCACAGATAACGCTTGAGGGGGTGGCGCACCGAGCGGTGCATCAAGGACACAAGCCTTCTGTGTAGCAATGAGGACAATCCTCAGTTTACGGACCTAGTCCGCATAGTTGCTACTACCAACTTTCAACTTAGTTTTTCTCTAGGAACGTATCAAAATCTAGGGGAGCTACAGCGTGCTATAGATCTACAGCATAATTTGCAAGGATATTTTTTACTATGTTCATGATAATGAGTTCAACTAATCATATTACTAAAGAACTCCCACTCAAATTGACATCCCTCCGGTCATCCGAGTGCTACATGATCCAAATTCACGAACCCAAGTCCGATCATCACGTGAGATGAGGTGGTTTCAATGGTGAACATCTCCATGTTGATCATATCTACTATATGACTCATGTTCGACCTTTCGGTCTCTTGTGTTCCGAGGCCATGTCTCTACATGCTAGGCTCGTCAAGTTTAACCCGAGTGTTTCGCATGTGCAAAACTGGCTTGCACCCGTTGTATGTGAACATAGAGTCTATCACACCCGATCATCATGTGGTGCTTCGAAACGATGAACTTTCGCAACGGTGCACACTCGGGGAGAACACAATTTTTATCTTGAAATTTTAGTGAGGGGTCACCTTATAATGCTACCGTCGTCCTAAGGAAAATAAGATGCATAAAAAGATTAACATCACATGCAAATCATAAGTGACATGATATGGCCATGAACTTGTGCTTTTGATCTCCATCTTCAAAGCATCAGCATGATCTCCATCATCACCGGCATGACACCATGATCTCCATCATCTTGATCTCCATCAACGTGTCGCCATGAGGTTGTCGCACCAACTATTGCTTCTACAACTATTGCTAACTCATAGCCATAAAGTAAAGCAAATGACACAAATTAATTAAAGACAACCCTATGGCTCCTGCCGGTTGTCGTACTCATCGACATGCAAGTCGATATAAACTATTACAAAACATGATCATCGCATACATCACATATATCACATCATGTCTTTGGCCATATCATATCACAACATACCCTGCAAAAACAAGTTAGACGTCCTCTTTGCATGTTTTACGTGGCTGCTATGGGTATCTAGCAAGAACGATTCTTATCTATGCAAAACCACAACGGTGATATACGAATTGCTATTCAACCTTCTACAAGGACCGCCTTTGTCAAATCTGATTCAACTAAGGTGGGAGAGACAGACACCCGCCAGCCATCTTATGCAACAAGGTCACATGTCAGTCGATGGAACCGGTCTCTCGTACGTGGACGAGTAAGGTTGGTCCGAGCCGCTTCATCCCACAATACCGCCGAATCAAGAAAAGACCAAGGAAGGAAGCAATCTGAATATCAACGCCCACAAACTTCTTTGTGTTCTACTCGTGATGTCATCTACGCATAGACCTAGCTCATGATGCCACTGTAGGGAACGTTGCATGGGAAACAAAAAAATTCCTACGCTTCACCAAGATCAATCTAGGAGATGAACATCTACGAGAGGAGAGATCGGATCCACATACCCTTGTAGATTGCTAAGCGGAAGCGTTAAGAAACGCGGTTGATGTAGTCGAACGTCTTCGCGATCCAAATCACAAGCCGTCCCGCTATCCAATCACGATCTAGTGCCGAACGGACGGCACCTCCACGTTCAACACATGTACAGCTTGATGACGTCCTCGCCTTCTTGATCCAGCAAGAGGGGCAAAGTAGTAGATGTGTTCTGGCCGCACGACGCCGTGGTGACGGTGGTGGTGAAGAACAATTTCCGCAGGGCTTCGCCAAGCACAACAGAAACTATGATGGAAGATAAACTAGAGGGGGCAGGGTTGTCGGCACACGGCTTGGGGAAATCTTGATGTGTTCCGTGTGCTAGCCCTGTCCCTCTATTTATATGTTGAGCCCTGGGGTCGTTTCTTGGAGAAAGAGCCTCCTCAAAGTCGGTTTGGCACGCAAGGCAAGAGTCCTCCTCGGACTCCAGGACCAGACGCCAGGGTCCTTGGCGTCTGGCCCCAGACGCCAGGGTCCCTGGCGTCTGGCCCCTGGCCTTCGCAAAACTCATTTTTCACCTTCCTAAAGCCTCGTGGGCTTTACCCCTTGGCCCAAATAAAGTGTTCTCGTACCCGAACATTTCGGGAAACATCCGAAACCCCTTCCGGTGAATTCCAGAACCCTTCCGGAGACCAAACACTATTATCCCATATATCAATCTTTACCTCCGGACTATTCCGGAGCTCCTCGTCATGTCTGTGATCTCATCCGGAACTCCGAACAACCTTCGGTCACCAACATAATAACTCAATTATACTTATATCGTCACCAAACGTTAAGTGTGTAGACATGGCGGGTTCGAGAACTATGCAGACATGACCGAGACACCTCTACGGTCAATAACCAATAGCGGGACCTGGATGCCCATATTGGTACCTACATATTCTATGAAGATCTTTATCGGTTGAACCTCTATGTCAAGGATTCAGTTAATAACGTATGCAGTTCCCTTTGTTCATCGGTATGTTACATGCCCGAGATTCGATCGTCGGTATCTCCATACCTAGTTCAATCTCGTTACCGACAAGTCTCTTTACTTGTTCCGTAATACAAGATATGATGTGACGGTTGCCCGATCTTTCGATGAGATTGGCGATAACTATCGATTTGGTGGATTTTGACCTTGATGATCCGGCTATACCGTACCCGACGATACGCCTCGACAATCGCTAAACCAATCTCCGATGGTTATTGACCCTGCCGTAGGCACGATCAACCTGAACAACGAGGTTCGAGTTCCTGCAAGCAACCGAAGAACCGGCAAGAACAATGGTAATTGCAATCTGAAATTGCGGATAATAAATTGAGCACACGAACTAGATGAAAAGTTGGGGTTCCACTGTGGATCTGACAAGGCGGTAGTCCTACACGTCTCGTAGATGCGATTTGTAGCAATAGCTAGATAATACAATAAAACCCAAGTCTAAAATTTAATCTAGGTAGCTATTTATTAAAGGCAGACGCTGCGGCCGAATCTGTTGATCGTGTCCCATCCAGACTGCTTCACACGTACGTGCACGGGCCAGCGAGGTCGAAGCGTTGCAAGGCCGGACTCTCAAAGGATCACCTGACGCAGCCAAATATTCTAGTGTCTTATTAAAGTCCTTTGATCCTTGAGCCCTCTGTTCCTGTACACTTAATATAAAATGATGGCTGGATAGATGGTTCGGTTAGTGCATGCATGCAAGGCATGCACATGCATGTATGTGTTGCATGCACATGAACAAACATACTTGTGGCTGCTTCTCATCTTCACACGGGGCTTGACAAAATATTCTAGTATTCTGCATATAATAAAAGAAAGTGTTGTATTTCTATTCTGAGTAATAAAATAATAATTTATATAATTTTTAATAGAAATCACCTGACTATTATATGCGAGGATAATATTTTTGGTTATATCCAAAGAGGCCATGTCCACATCATCCTCCCTTTCTTGAAAACAAAGCCGTCCTCGACTTTGGATGATCTAAAAGTAGACTAAAGAAAAAGACAAGGTGTATACATGGTATATGTATAAGTCATATGTTTTAATGTATCTCCTTTGTTGTACTATTAACGTCTTGATACATGAGTAATTAGCATATCTCATGATATGAAAGTCCAAAGAATTATCCAAAGAAATGTACCAACATGAAGTATTAGAACTTAGTTTCGACATATTTATTTCATGCAATTTGTAATGCTCGTCATTAAACCATCCCAACATAGGTAGAAAACTATTAGGAATATCCAAATTAGCATGTGTAGATAAGCAGTCACGCAACATGCTATGCGACATGTAATGAACAATGATGTTGGAGGTCATATTAAAATGATCAAGCATTGGCTTATTAATAAACCCTTTCAAGCGAGGAAGATCATCACATGTGATGCACATTCTACGCACCAAAAATTCCTTGTTTACGTAGTTCTCTCCAATCAAATTAATGGTAAGATTAGGGACATGAACACTTTTCGAGGAAGTCAAACATCTGATTTCAGCTATTTTATCTCTGGCATGTGACAAAGACATGGGTGGATCCGTCAAAACAGAATACAAAGAATGACCATGAGAAATTCTATCTAATGCTTCATATTTAACCAATTTTATGTGATCCAAACTAGATTGAACAATCAAGTCACATGGGTCAATTTCAGTTGCCTTTAACTCAATGGGTGCACTCAGATCAACGAGGGAATCAATTTTAGGAGTTGGTGCAAGCAAAACAATAGGTGTTTCGTTTGTTTGATCACACAAATTGTCCAAGGTAGTAACAGAATCATTCATAACAAATGGCGTGATCAGAACAGATGGCATTTCATTCAATTCAACACATGAAGTTTTTAATTCAACATGACATGGAACAATCTCATGTGGAAGGGTAGATTCAATACCTTCCTTATTACCTTGGATGGTTGAATCAGAAGATGTAGGCATTGTCGGTGACATCATTTCACAAGACAGGAGTGGTGTGGCTCTCGATGCAGTGGGTCCAACAACCATAGTAGTTTTTGCATGAGATGAAGTAACTGAAACAAAACTTCGTGTAGGGGGTTGCACCGTGTGTTTGTTTGTCTCATGTACGTGTCTATTAATTGTCTGTTCAACTTTACAAGCAAGACGAAACAAACCATTCATGGAATAATATTTTTTATGTACAAGTATATCATAAATATCACGGTTTAATCCCCTCAAAAATCTATTCATGGTAGCTTCTTCACATTCTTCTAAGTCACAACGAAATAAAGAAGTGCACAAGTTATCATAATATTCCGCAACGGTGTTATGTCCTTGTGTTAAACGTTGCAATTTTCTAAGAAGATCACTAACATGGTATGAAGGAACAAATCGGTTTCGCATAACAAGTTTTAAAGCTTTCCAAGTAGTAGGTAGAATAGAAATATTATCCCTACAATAATTTCTCCACCAAACTAAAGCAAAACCGAAAAAGCTTTTAGTGGCATCATTTATTTTCTTATACTCCAAAAAAGAATGGCTACCAAAGATTTCTTCTACCTCAATTTCCCAATCAATATATGAATCAGGGTCATATTTACCCTCGAAATGTGGCAAAGGGATAACCTGATCATGTATGTTTCTACCTTGATATACATCTTGTGTTGGTCGCCATACCCTTTGTGGCGGGACAGAATGACTTGTATCAATATATGGTAAGTCATCTCCCACAATAGACTTAGCCCAAGCATTGGTTACTCTCAAATCTGCCATGGTTAGTACGAAACAAAGACAAAATCACAAGTATAATGTTCCTATAGTACTACTCGGATGTGGTGAAAAATGTCCCTCAACTCTCTAGCAATTGCCAAGCTCTTACCAGTTCTTACCGTGATGCAGTGGTTGTCGGCCTTTGGCGCGGTCAAAAGTTATCAAAAATTGGATATAGTGATTGCCAAGTGACCGGACAAGGTATAATATAGGAAGTGGAGCTTGGTTAAGGTTTTCTCAACTCACAATATGTGGCACAATTAAGCAAAAGTAATGCAAGCTGAATAATTGCTCAAACTCCTAACTAGTGCTGGCAATCGACTAGTAAGAGATAAACAATCTAAGCCCAGATACTGAAGCAAGTGAGGGAAACCGATGAAAATTTGAGAGCTCTAAATAGCTGGATATAAATGAGGTGTAAATGCAATGTAGGGCAACGAAGAGCGGAAATTCAATTTGGCTCCCGGGAGCACATGCTCCCGGGGCCAAAAAAAAAATTCAAATGTCAAAAAAATTGAGACAAATTTTTTTGGTGATCTTTGTCACATACAAATGCTACCTGCAAATTTTGAGGCAAAAAGGTTAAGCATTTTGTCCTGCACAAAAAAAACAAATCGAAGACAAAATGTCACCACAAAATGACAACCCAAATTTGTTTTTTTCACCGACGAAACACTGCTGCTCCGTTCCACATGAAAATTGTCAAGCATGCTTGCGACACCAACACGATCATCTACAAATTTTTTCAGAATTTTTTGAAAACATTTAAATAAATTTTTCGAGGTACTGTTCATCCGGGTGCAAATGCACCCGGGAGCCAAAACGCCTCTCCCAACGAAGAGCAGAAAAATGTGCTGCAATTATCACTTATATGAACAGAGTAAACGTCTGAACAAAAGAGATTGTCCAAAAGATGCTAACCGGCCAGACCTTTGCAACAAAATTTTTTGCTCTTTTTTCTTTTTTTTCCTTTTTTTTTCTTTTTTTCCTTTTTTTTCAGGTCGGTTGCTAGCAGAAGTCACAGACACAAATTAAGGGGCTGTTTGGTTGCCGGCCTAAGCTAGCCACGCCAGAGATGTGGCGTGCCACAGCTTCCTAGAAAGATGTTTGGCTCTTTCCTAACGTTCGGCTCGCCACAGCTCGAGTGGGCTTTTGCTATAGAAATTTTTGCCTAAGGTGTGGCGCTCGTTTTAGCCGCCACACTTTCCGTGGCGCGCCACACCTGCCTCTGCTTAGGCGTGGCAATCAGAGTGCCGAACCAAACAGCCCCTAAGTGACAAGAGAGGAAAAGTTAAAAAAAACAAGGCTGCTGGACAAGGTGGGACGTGATCACGTGAGCTAGCTAGAAGTGATAGGCGTTGACTAGTACTAATGCACTTGGCGGAGAGGTTTGGTGTGGCGCAAGTGGAGGCAAACAAACAGCGCGGGACGTGTGGTAGTTTGCATCTTGGCTGTGGTGAAGCGGCGCTGTAGGGGAGAGAAACTCGATGGATGTATGGCTGGGGACGCGCGGTGGCAGACACAGTTTCCTGTGTGTCTAGGTGTTCGCGTGATTAGGCAGGGAGTAGTGCAGGAGTCGAGAATCGGCAAGATTAGAAACAAACCGATCTGATCTTGTTTTTCTTTTCTGATTACGGACGAACTTGCGGCGGATAATATGGTGGACAAAAATAAAGTGCGATCTAGTAGACAATTTTCGCTCGAACTAATCTAAACCAGCACTATTTTTAGGATGAATGCAACCAAAGATTCAACAAAGCAAATACTAGATGCAAAAATTGCTAAAGGCTAAAAAGGTAGGTGTAATGGATGAACTAATCTATATTTGGCTTTTTCGTGGGTTATAGGACAGAAAAACAAACTAAGCTATGAAAACTGGAAATCTCTCACCGATGAACCTGAAAACTGATACCACTTGATGTGACGGTTGCCCGATCTTTCGATGAGAGTGGCGATAACTATCGATTTGGTGGATTTTGACCTTGACGATCCGGCTATACCGTACCCGACGATACGCCTCAACAATCGCTAAACCAATCTCCGATGGTTATTGACCCTGCCGTAGGCACGATCAACCTGAACAACGAGGTTCGAGTTCCTGCAAGCAACCGAAGAACCGGCAAGAACAATGGTAATTGCAATCTGAAATTGCGGATAATAAATTGAGCACACGAACTAGATAAAAAGTTGGGGTTCCACTGTGGATCTGACAAGGCGGTAGTCCTACACGTCTCGTAGATGCGATTTGTAGCAATAGCTAGACAATACAATAAAACTCAAGTCTAAAATTTAATCTAGGTAGCTATTTATTAAAGGCAGACGCTGCGGCCAAATCAGTTGATCGTGTCCCATCCAGACTGCTTCACGCGTACGTGCACGTGCCAGCGAGGTCGAAGCGTTGCAAGGCTGGACTCTCAAAGGATCACCTGACGCAGCCAAATATTCTAGTGTCTTATTAAAGTCCTTTGATCCTTCTTTTTTTTTGCGAGAAAGTCCTTTGATCCTTGAGCCCTCTGTTCCTGTACACTTAATATAAAATGATGGCTGGATAGATGGTTCGGTTAGTGCATGCATGCAAGGCATGCACATGCATGTATGTGTTGCATGCACATGAACAAACATACTTGTGGCTGCTTCTCATCTTCACACGGGGCTTGAAAAAATATTCTAGCATTCTGCATATAATAAAAGAAACTGTTGTATTTCTATTTTGAGTAATAAAATAATAATTTATATAATTTTTAATAGAAATCACCTGACTATTATATGCGAGGATAATATTTTTGGTTATATCCATAGAGGCCATGTCCACATCAAGATATCGTGACTAACTCTTTAGTCACTTTGCTTGCAAGCTCATTATGATGTTGTATTACCGAGTGGGCCCTGAGATACCTCTTCGTCACATGGAGTAACAAATCCCAGTCTTGATCCATGCCAACTCAACAGACACCCTCGGAGATACCTGTAGAGCATCTTTATAGTCACCCAGTTACGTTGCGACGTTTGATACACACAAGGTACTCCTCCGGTGTCAGTGAATTACATGATCTCATGGTCATAGGAACATATACTTGACATGCAGAAAACAATAGCAATAAACTTGACACGATCATATGCTACGTTCATAGTTTGGGTCTTGTCCATCACATCATTCTCCTAATGATGTGATCCCGTTATCAAATGACAACTCATGTCTACGGTCAGGAAACCTTGACCATCTTTTGATCAATGAGCTAGTCTACTAGAGGCTCACTAGGGACACAGTGTTGTCTATGTATCCACACATGTATCTGAGTTTCTGGTCAATACAATTATAGCATGGATAATAAACGATTATCATGAACAAGGAAATATGATAATAACCAATTTATTATTGCCTCTAGGGCATATTTCCAACAATATACCCCTCCGCCTCCCTCTCATTCATAGAGAGAGCACTCAGAACAAGCAAACACTTCCACCATTCATTTTCTAAGAGAGAACCACCTACTTATGTGTTGAGATCAATATCTTCCACTCCAACCATATGAATCTTGATTTCTAGCCTCCCCAAGTTGCTTTCCATCCAATCAATCTCTTTTTCCAAGCCAAATTCTGTGACATAGTGATTGAGTGTTGAGGAGACTATCTTTTGAAGCACTAAAGCAAGGAGTTCATCATCCATACCACATCTATTACCTTTTGGACAGTGGTGTCTCCTAGATTGGTTAGGTGTTGCTTGAGAGCCTCCAAATTGTGTGGAGTTGAGCCAAGAAGTTTGTAAGGGCAAGGAGATCGCCTACTTCGTGAAGATCAACCCTGAGTGAGGCTAGTCCTTTGTGGACATAAGCCATGGTAGAATAGACAAGGTTGCTTCTTCGTGAACCCTTTGTGGGTGGAGCCCTCCGTGGACTGGGCAACAGTTACCCTCCGTGGGTTGAAGTATCCATCAACGTGGATGTATGATAGCACCACCTATCGGAACCATGCCAAAAATCTCTGTGTCTTCATTGTGTTCGATCTTCCTATCCCTACCCTCTACTTACACTTGCATGTCTTTACTTTCCGCTGCTATACTCATAGACTTGCATGTGTAGGGTTTGCTAGACTTGGTAAAATTTCTAAAACTTGCCAACTGATAAAATTGGGAAAAGGCTAAGGTTTTATTTGGTCAGGTAGTATAATCACCCCCTCTAGACATACTTTGGATCCTACATCCACCCCAACACCGGCTACTGCTACGTACCACGGGGTCCGTCCTCTTCATTCAGCGCCAACCCCCACGGGCTGGGGTGGGGCGTACGAGCGGTCGGTAGCAACGAGAACTGTTCACCCGCAGCCAACCAACTCAACTCACCGACCACGCCTCGCGCAAGGGGCTCGATCGATCGATGCAACATCTTGACTCGTTCCACGTATCGCGCGTGCGGCAAAAACGGGCACTGTTCATCCAGAGGCAACCAACAACCGGCTACTAGCTCAATGACTCACGTCTCGCACGGGGGATCGATCGCTCGGGTTCAATTATAGCAGCAAGGAATCTCTCGGGTTCAGTTCGTAGCCAAGGAATCGCTCGGGTTCAGTACGTAGTGTGAGGGATCGATCGCTCGTGTTCAGTACGTAGTGTGAGGGATCGATCGGTCGCTCGGGTTCAGTAGGCGAACGCCTCGCTCGATCGGGTTCAATTAGCAGCTAGTGAACATCTCGCACACACGCACGCGTACGAGAGAAACGCGCAAACCACTACATCGCTCAACCCCGATCACCCACCGATTGCTCACTGTAACCGGGAAATCTGCAAAAATTTCCTCGCCCTCACTCTACCACGATTTTTTACGTCATGGACGGCCCAAAGAATGGCATGCAGGTGCTTCTCTATATATACGGTTTTACTCGCTACACTTGGATCTATTTCATCTCTTCTCGTAGTGAGGTCTTATATATATACCAAAAATTTGTTGTCATGGTTCATACCCAGTTCCCCACTTCTATTCGTGTTTTTCGCGCGGGTTCTACTGGTGACTATATCTCTACTCCTATTTGTTCGAAATCATGTATTTGTATTTTTCTAGTCATGTATCTGAACACTGTTAAATGTGTATACTAAAAATTATATATATATACCAAAATGTACAATGTGTACGAGAAAAAGGACAGAAAAACATATATTTATAGAAAATTTAATCACGTATTTGAAAATGTCAACCGTGCATACGGAAAATGTACAACATGTATGAGAATGTAGAAATGTCTTAGTGAAAAGAAAACCAGTAAAACCTGAAGAAAACAAAAAAAAAACAAAGAAAATCAGACAAAAAGAAAGATAACTGTTGCAAGGAATAAAAAACTGATAAAAAAACCCGCATAAATAAATCTCTCTGCAGCTCGAGTACTAGATCAGCCTATCTGTGGATTTTCCAAACAGGCACCTAAAGCCCTTCAAGCTGGGCCGGCACGCTTAGCTATTTTCTCTTTCTTTTTTTCCTTTTTATTTTCTGCTTTTTTTCTTTTACTTAATTTCGTGATGTATTTCCAAAATCAGTGAAGTTTTCTTAATAAACAATGAACTTTTTCAAATTTATGATTTTTTTACAGAATTTGATGAACTTTTTTTTAGAATTGATTTTTAAAAATCGACAAGTTTTACTGAAATTCTGTAAAATCAATGATTCTTTTATTCAAATTCAAAGAAATTTTTAAAATTTTGATGAACTTTTTTAAAATCAATTGTTTTTCAAATCCGATGTACTTTTCTCAAAATCAATTAATTGTTTCTCAAATTAATGAATTTGTTTTTTCAAAATTTGAAAACTTTTTTGAATTCACATTTTTTTGGTTTTTTGCGATTTATTCCTGGTTTCCTCTTTTTTTTCTTAAATATGAACGTGTACATGGGCTTGCCCACCAACGTCGGCGTGTGGGAGCCAGAGAGTTTCCAGCGCCAGAAGCGCCGAATAGGAGTGCTCCAGGGGGGAGAACCAACCTGTGGTTGGATGGTTAGAGGGACAGTGGTATTCCCAACCCACCAGGGTTCAAGTCCTGGTGCTCGCATTATTTCTAGATTTATTTCAGGATTTTCCGACGACGCGCATTCAGTGGGAGGAGACGTTTTCATCGACGATGAGGCGTCTTTAACTTCATAAATCTCAAGATGATATGCCGGCTCGGTCTTTCGAAAATGCTAATAAAGATAGGGTGTATGTGTGTGCGTTTATAGGTGTGTATGTATGCACGTATTGTAACAGCCCGGAACCGACGCTCCGTTGTCGTCGTGTGATTCGTTCATCTGTCGCATTCATCATCGCATCATTCGCATCATCCGCATTGCATCGGCGCTCCGTTGCCGTCATGTTTTCAAAACTTGCATCCGCTAGTAGTTGCCGGTTCTTCCCGTTGACCGTTTCGAAACCAACCACACACGCACACGCCCGCGGCATCAAAAAAATATCGTTTTTAAGGTGCGCAAAAAATATTCTCGGATTGGGTCGAAAGTTGGCGTGCGGTCTTAATATAGTGTAGCTGGACCGCCTGTCAAATTTCGTTGCATTCCGAGGTCGTTTGATACCCGAACGGTCGACCATAGCGGCACCGTCATCGGTTAATTCGTCGGACGTTTTCGGTGTTTTAAAACTCGTTGTCGGGCCACCTTCTCTCTCGCTCTCTCATCAGCCCACAACCCCTCTCCAAAGCCCACTAGCCCACCTAACACCTACCCCTCTGACCGGACCGTCCTATCGCGATCGGAGGGTCGAGAAACCACCCCTAGACCCAAACCCTAGACAAAACTGCTATATATGGACACCCCCACGTCCAAAAATAGCCTTCCCCTACCTCCCACCTCAAATTCCACGCTGCCCAACCCTAGCTCCGCCACATGTCGCCCCACCACCGCGCAGCCACCGCCTGAGCCACGAACTCCTAGCCGAGCCGCTGGATCGGCTCATGAGCCGCTATCCAGGCCGCCCGCGGCCAGATCGAATGGCCAGAGGGACAACAAGCCAGCCGTACCCCTCACCCGCAGCCAGCCGCCCCTCACCCGCAGCTAGCCACGGCCCGCGGAGCCCGTGGGAGCACCGTAGGGGCCCGGAACCACCGCCGCCCACGCCCGAGGAGCGCCCGCGCCCGACCTCGAACTCCTCCTCGCCGCCGGCCACAGGAGAGCTGACCTCGCCGGAAAGCCACCGGGTCGACCAGGCCAGCCCCCGTCGCCTCCCTGTCTCTCTCTCTCCTTCTCCTATGCTCTCTCTCCCTAACCTCCATCGCCTCTCTCAGGTTCAACGTAGCCGCCATGGGAGCCGAGCTCAGAGCTCTCCGCCGCCCAGATCCGCCCGAGATCGAGGGGATCTGGCCCCCGGCGACCGGATCCGGACGCCCCTCGTCATCCTCGTGACCCTCCGTCCCCGCCAAGAACCCCGCCGGAGCCGCTGCAAGCGCCACCGCTTCGTGCGTCCCGCTCGTGCAGCTCGGGCACGGGACGACGAAGCACCAGCACCTACGCTTGGGCCGCCCAGCTCCCTTGGGCCCAGCCGCATCCCAAGGCCCAGCTCGCCCTCAGCCCAGTTGGCTAGTTGGCCCGAGGTGAGCCGCCTGCTAAACCTCGCCCGAGCACCGCATAACTAACCTGCGCTCACTGATTGTTTCGGCCTGTGCGAGAATTGGCACATTGACGTTTTTTTTAATTGCAGAAAACTCATGATTTTAAGATGTCTATAATTAATTAACCGTGCACCGGATCCAAATATTACGTATATGAAAAATGACTAGAATTTTGTGTAGAGTAACAATATCCCACTTTCATAAATGTTTAAATGCCATTTTTCTGATAATTTGCTTATATGTCATGTTGCATTGCGCATAATTGTTATTCGTGCATCTTAGGTAAAAAAGGCTATAGATTTGATATATGTAAAATATGTAGCTTTGTTATATGCCTTTTTCATGCATGCTAAAAATATTGGATGTGTTGGTTGCATTTATTTTGCATACATGGCTTGCTAAAACGGTTTATGTCCTAATCTCGCATAATTGTTCTGTCATTTGTTTTATAGTAAAACCACATATTATATATGATTTTGGGGTACAAAAATCCATAGAATTTATCTGTGCAATTAGTTTTGTCATTTGAGCAATTTTGTGTGCATGTCATTTTTGCTATGATGCCCTTTTGTTATTTTCGTGTGAATTAATCCATGCATATTTTGGAATAGTTGCAAACATGAGGTATGCCCTTGGACACGTGTGCTAGGCCCTGGTATTTTTGGTTGCTATAGAAATGCATGTTTAGGTGTTATTTTCTTGTTGCCAACATGCTATAAAATACTGCTGTTTTGAGGGTCCAAAATATTTCTAAGTCTGAAAACTGTTATTTTGTTGTCATGTTGTCATGTGATTTGCTATTGATCTAGGAGTCTTTTGTGGTTGCTCCCAAGGAGTCTTTTGTTAAGCATGTTGTTGCCTACCAGGTTGTACCATTTGTTGCCATGTATAGGATTTGCATCATAGTTATTTATGTTGTCCAATATGTCAATCTGTTAAAAACTGATGCACATGTCTACTCTAATTTTCACTAAGTCTGAGAATCTATTTTCTTCATAACGCTATGTTGTGTTGATGCTAGCCATGATTCTATGCATAATTAGACATTGCCACCATGGAATGAATTGTAGTGCATCATGTCTACTACCATGCTGTTGAGTTTCATGCCAATATATGCCCCGTAGCATATAGTTTTATTGCTGCCAATATGCCTTCGTGAAAATCTGTTATGCTAAAATCATGTTATTTTCACTAAGTCCTAATCTGCTATATTTTGTTGCCATGTTGTGAGCTACCTACCATGTGATACATGACTCTTTTGAGTATGATATGTGAAGATGAAAGGAAGTGTGTGTTATATGCTACTGCCCCATGCTTAGTTTGTGCATATTAGGATCTTGTAGCTTGTTGTTTTCATGTGTGCAATATGCTATGTTGCTGTTTTGGGCAGATTTCAAATAAAACTTGTGTTGGTTGTTGTGGTTGAACCGTAGCTCCGTTTTGGACATGCCATATATGAAACTTGCTTAGAATCTCATGTAGTTTCATAATATCTTGCTGCATACATGTTTTGAAATGTTTGTGGGTGTTTCATTTCTTGCATTTTGTATTCATGCCATATCCATCTTCTGATTGTCATATCTTTTAGGCCGTAGCTCCGTTGCAAATGTTCTATATATGTAAATCGACTAGAATGACGTGTAGAATCACGTGGAGCACTTTATTTTGCTGTTTAACAAATATAAAACATGGTTAGTTCAGATCTGGACCAAATTCTTAATTTGCATATGAGGTCGTTTCGGGAATACTATAAGTTGTTTCCGACCTCATTTAAGATGCCTAGAAGTGTAGTTTCATTATGCTTCACCTCTTGCCACGTTTAATAACATTTAATATTGTCGTGTACCTAGCGAGAGTGCACTAAATAATTCGAATGTGGAGTTTCGTCAATATGCAACTCGTTGAATATTGGGCTTCACTTAATGTGTAGTATTTGCTTGTTGTGATCGCCATGCCTTGCATAATTAAACCGGACATGCATCATGTTTGTTTGCGCATCATGTCATGAATATGTTGTGGTGTTATCATGTGTTGATTGTTGTTTCCGGATTGCTTCTTCTCGATAGAGTTGCGAAAGCGTTCGGAGTGTGAGGATTCGTTCGACTACGTTGGCTCGTCTTCTTCATGGATTCGTTCTTCTTCCAAGCGGGATCTCAAGATGATCATTTCCCTGGATACCATTACTATCATTGCCATGCTAGATGTCCCATTTCTATCGCTTGTCTCGCTACCTACCACTTGTTGTCTAGCCTACCAAATTGCCATGAAAAGCCTCTAACCCCTCCACATCCCAGCAAAACATTGTTTGGCTATGTTACCGCTTGCTCACCCTTCTTATAGCGTTGCTAGTTGCAGGTGCAATTGTTTCCATGTGCCAACATGGATATCCTTTTGATATATCACAATATTATTGCTATTTAATTTAATGCACATATATACTTGGTAAAGGGTGGAAGGCTTGGCCTTTTGCTCGGTGTTTTGTTCCACTCTTGCCGCCCTAGTTACTTGTGAACCGGTGTTATGTTCCATATTTTGCACTCCTAACATGCTCGGGGTTGTTATGGGGACCCCCTTGATTTTCGTTTTGGGATAAAACTTATCTGGCAAGGCCCAACATTGGTTTTACCATTCGCCAACATAATAAAACTTGCATAGGGACTTTCCGGACCCCGTGGATAATTAATCAACAACCCAGGCCAGTGCTCCTTATGAGTGTAGGTCCACCTACTTAGAAGTCGGCGATGCCACCTCGGGGCAACTCGAGGCATTTTCAGGCTACCGTCCACTTCGCATAGACGGATGATGCCCGTAGATAGAGAGCGCGTGGCTCTAGATGCGGATCTGGCTCACCGGTAGGCCTTGCTGGATTTGTTTTACCTTTCTCGAATGTCTTGTGCGAGGAATTCCGGGAATACTTCGGTCTATCTCGAGGTTGTGGTTTTCCAATGGAATTGCCTAGGAAATCATGGGATTCGTGGTCGAGGTTATTCCCGCGGCGTGTGGTTAGTTTGTGATGGATGAGTTGGAGCACCCCTGCAGGGTTAAATCTTTCGGAAAGCCGTGCCCGCGGTTACGTGACAACTTGGAAACTTTGTTTAACACCCGGTCATAGCAAACTTGAAGCAAACTCAAATAAAATACACCAACCGTGTGCGTAACCGTGACTGTCTCTTCTCGCGAATTTCTGATTCGAGAGAGAACATGGTGGGGTTATGTTTGATCATAAGTAGGTGTTCAGGATCACTTAGTGATCATTACTAGTTCACGTTCGTTTATGCGACAATCATCCCCCTTTATTCTTGTACTCGTAAGTTAGCCACTCAAATAAATGCTTAGTGCTTGCTGCAGCCTCACCACTTAACCATACCTCACCCATTAAGCTTCAATAGTCTTGATACCCTTGGAAATGAGATCGCTGAGCCCCCGTGGCTCACAGATTACTACAACAACAGTTGCAGGTATAGGTAATGCAATGATTTGACGTGAGCGTGATGCTTGTTTGATTTGGAGTTCTTCTTCTTTTTCTTTATCGATCTAGGATGGGTTCCAGGCGGCAGCCTGGGATAGCAAGGATGGATGTCATTTTATCGTTTGTTTTTCGTCCGTAGTCGGACCCTGCTCTTCTGTATGATGTTTGGACATGTTGTTGTATTGATGTGATATTGATGTAGCTTGTGGCGAGTCTAAACCAATTCCATATACTCATCTCTTCTTTACATGTACTTGTAATGATATCCATTCTTGCGAAACGACGAGATGCGCTTCTATCCCTGTCGAGGCCCTCGTGCCAAAATAAGGATAGGATCGCATCTTGGGCATTACAAGTTGGTATCAGAGCCTGTACCGACCTAGGAGCCCCCTTGATTGATCGAACTTGGCCAAGTCGAGTCTAATGAAAAACTATTTTGAGTCTAGTTATATCGAAGAGTAGGTTTCTTTTACTCCTCTTCTATGCTCTGGTGAGGTATTCGACTTAGGAATTTTGATTCTACTCCTTTTCTCGATCAAATTTTTTTTAGGATCGCGCGGGTATTTTGGAAACTATATGATGCCGATGTGAAGGAATTCTGTCTTGGTGCCTCCTGTTATCGAGGAGTAGAGCTCCGAGGGATTTTTGCACATCGTTATCATTAAGTTTCCTTTGTATCTCAGGACGGAGGATGTTCGAAATTGCTTCAATACTAGTAGCGGCGAGAGGAGTCCGGCATCCCCAGTACTGGTGGAGAGAGTTCGGATGTACTGCCATACTTAGTATCGTTGTGATTACGAGTGTCTAAGGTAGACGAGTTTGCGGAGTTTCTTGGATTATGTTGTGGAAGGTTGCGGGTGCAGTTGTAGCTGATTACCTTGGGTACGTTCCTGGGTCCGCAACCCGAATCGCATAAATAAGAAAGACTTCGGAAATTCTTAGGTGGGAATTCAACTAGTTACCTAGGATTATCCTTCCAGCAAATGCAATGGGTTATGTATTTGTTTCTGGCTTAATCCTCAAGCCCCATCTTTTGTTTTGTTGGATCATGGTAATTCGAGTTGCTTCGATGTCAAGTGGTGATTTCATATCTTTCCTAACCGGTGTGTTTCTCATCAAGATAATTCAATCCTTTCCAATATTTTCAAAATCAATCCTCATATTTCTTTCCGGAGTTCGTCTCATCCGTCCCAAGTGTTCCTTGTTTTCCCCCACCCTCCCGCCCATTTTCTTCAATGATTAAATTCTCATCCAAGTGCTTCTCTCTTCATCAATGCTTCCGCTATCATTTCTTCCGTATTGTATCCGGTAATTCATGTGGAGATGCTCAAGTGATTCAAAGTTCATCGTTCTTCATTCCCATTTTCGTTTCCGGTCGATTCAATTCAATCTCTCGGTGTTCATCATATCCTTGTCATTCGTTATATGATTTCCCATGTTGGAAGTTCTTATCCAAGCCTCTCTTGCTTGTTCGTTTCTATTCTATCCGGAGTGCTGAAGATATCTCAGAAGATTCGTGTTTTCACTCAAGTCCTTTCAATTAGTTCGAGGTTCTCACCTCATCAAGTTCTTAATTTGTACCGGTGTAATTTCTCTCCTAACTTATCATTTCAACGGAGTTTTCCTTGAGTGGGCTCATAACCCACAGGTTTTCCCCAGGATCTTACCTGGCTCTTCTAAGCTTTCCCGGAGATCTCAAGTTCGTTTCATATATGACGTAAGAATGAATTCCATCGGTCATATGCCTTCTCTAAGATCGCTTCTAAATCGGTTTCATCGCTGCCTTAACCTTTTCTTATTCATTATTCCGGAGTGCCTCAGTAATTCTTGGTGGTGTTTCTCGTCATTATTCTCAGCATGAAGACCGAAGGAGAGTTTCTCTTAAATCTTGTTCCATTCTCGGAGATTCATGGTTTTAGCTTGGTGCTATCCTTTCAAATGTTTTAGATCATGAGTAATTCCTTCCTTGTTATCCGGAGCATTTCAGAGTTGTTTTCATTTCTCGATTCTCCGAAGGCCATCATTTCAGAAGATTTCTTTGTTCTCAACTTTCAGCTTTCATTCTCAAAATCTTCCCAATTATTGTCTCTTCATTCGTAGCTCGTTTATTCCGGTGCTTCGTTCAAGTTTTCTATTAGGCGGATCATGATCTCTTCGTTCTCATGTATCTCCATTCAGTCATGGTATCCTCATTCGTTCAAATTTTTTTACCGGTGTTTCGTTGAATACTTCTTCAAGTGTGCAATCTCTCTCTTCAATCCTTTTCAAGAAGAATAAGTGGTATGCCAAATCCGTTGATTGTCATCAATTAAACATGATGAAGGATAAGCATAACATAATTCTTGTTCTTGTTTCATCTAGGTGATTTCAGTCCTTTTTCCGGAGTTGTTCATGATATCAAATTCTTGATTCAAAGTTGTTCATCTTTTCTTTTCCGGAGTTCAAGTTGCTCAAATATCTCATTGCGATCTCCATCTAAATAATAGCAAGGCCTCAATCTTATTCTTTTCAACCTTCAATTCTTTTGATCATTCCTTTGTATACGGAGGTTCTTCTCGGTGGGTTGTTAAGATTTCTTTCATTCTCAAAGTGTTCTTCAAGATTCTGTTGGAGAGGCTCAAGTATCATTCGTCTTGTATTTCGAAGTGCAATTCATTCTCTCTTATCTTTGAGATGGTGTTATAGCATTCTTGGTTCATGAGGAGTCTTGAAGAGAAATTGTTTCAAGAATGAGATATTTAAACCCATCATTTCTTTCTCGGAATTATCTTGGATTGGATATCACCTAAAGCATTTCCTACGGGTTATTGCTATCATGGTGATTATCAATGATCCAAGCTCTCAATGTATCCTCTTGGTGAAAGAAGTTTTCATCTCTTCGTTGTTCTCACTGAAACCAATTGTTTCTGTTTGTGGCCGGTTGTCACCTCATAATTTTGAGATGTTTTCCATAAGCCCACAACAAGCTTTTTCTTTTCATTGTTAATTTTTCAACAACTCCGTTCAATCTCTTCTTGTTAGGATGCTTTTCAAATTCAATGTGGTAGAAATTGTCTTTTTCTTCTCCGTTCTCTTCTCTCCAAAGATCTAGCTGCAGTCTTTTGCTCCGGAGGCATTGTAATGTTGCTCTATTTCTCTAGCATATTGTTTTGTCAAAGATCATGTTCTTTCCTCGCTTATCCATCTAACCGGAGTGTTGTGCCTGTTGGAAATATGCCCTAGAGGCAATAATAAATTGGTTATTATTGTATTTCCTTGTTCATGATAATCGTTTATTATCCATGCTATAATTGTATTGATTGGAAACTCAAATACATGTGTGGGTACATAGACAACACTGTGTCCCTAGTAAGCCTCTAGTTGACTAGCTCGTTGATCAAAGATGGTTAAGGTTTCCTAGCCATTGACATGAGATGTCATTTGATAACGGGATCACATCATTAGGAGAATGATGTGATGGACAAGACCCAAACTGTAAACGTAGCATTTGATCGTGTCAGTTTATTGCTATTGTTTTCTGCATGTCAAGTATCTGTTCCTTTGACCATGAGATCATGCAACTCACTGACACCGGAGGAATACCTTGTGTGTATCAAACGTCGCAACGTAACTGGGTGACTATAAAGGTGCTCTACAGGTATCTCCGAGGGTGTCTGTTGGGTTGGCATGGATCAAGACTGGGATTTGTTACTCCGTATGACGGAGAGGTATCTCAGGGCCCACTCGGTAATACAACATCACAATGAGCCTTGCAAGCAATGTGACTAAAGTGTTAGCCACGAGATCTTGTATTACGGAACGAGTAAAGAGACTTGCCGGTAACGAGATTGAACTAGGTATAGTGATACCGACGATCGAATCTCGGGCAAGTAACATACCGAAGAACAAAGGGAACAGCATACGGGATTAACTGAATCCTTGACATAGAGGTTCGACCGATAAAGATCTTCGTAGAATATGTAGGAGCCAATATGGGCATCCAGGTCCCGCTATTGGTTATTGGCCGTAGAGGTGTCTCGGTCATGTCTACATAGTTCTCGAACCCGCAGGGTCTACACACTTAACGTTTGGTGACGATTAGTATAATTGAGTTATTATGTTGGTGACCGAAAGTTGTTCGGAGTCCCGGATAAGATCCCGGACATGACGAGGATCTCCGGAATAGTCCGGAGGTAAAGATTGATATATGTGATAATAGTGTTTCGATCTCCGGAAGAGTTCCGAAGTTCACCGGAAGGGGTTCCGGATGTTTACCGAAGTGTTCGGGTGCAGCAACACTTTATATGAGCCAAAGGGATAAAGCCCACAAGGTATTGGAAAGTGCAAAAGTAGTTTTGCTGCCGCGTAAGCGGTACTACCGCTTGGTGAAGCGGTACTACCGCCGGAGCGGTACTACCGCTTGTGTGAAGCGGTACTACCGCCCAAGCGGTACTACCGCTTGTGTGAAGCGGTACTACCGCTTGTAAGCGGCTGTGCACGATTCGGCAGGGTCCGAATTGGACTCTTTTCCTGCGGGCCAAACCGACCTTGTGCGGGCAAAACCGACCCGGAGGAGGCTTTTACTCCAAGTTTAGACCCCAAGGCTCAACATATAAATAGAGGGGCAGGGCTAGCACACGGGACATATCAGGATTTCCCAAGCCGTGTGCCGGCAACCCTAGCCCTCTAGTTCCTCCGTCATAATCTCCGTAGCGCTTGGCGAAGCCCTGCAGAGATTGTTCCTCACCACCATCACCACGCCGTCGTGCTGCTGGAACTCAACCACTACTTCACCATCGCTCGCTGGATCGAGGAGGTGAAGGCGTCATCAAGCCGTACGTGTGTTGAACGCGGAGGTGCCGTCCGTTCGGCACTAGATCGGAAGGATCGTGATTGGATCGCGGGACGCTCGGCGATTTGGATCGCGAAGACGTTCGACTACATCAACCGCGTTTATTAACGCTTCCGCTTAGCGATCTACAAGGGTATGTAGATTCACTCTCCCTCTCGTAGATGCTCATCACCATGGATAGATCTTATGTGTGCGTAGGAAAATTTTTGTTTCCCATGCAACGTTCCCCAACAGTGGTATCAGAGCTAGGTCTATGCGTAGATGAGATCTCGAGTAGAACACAAACGAGTTGTGGGCGTGGGTGTATACATATTGCTTGCCGTTACTAGTTGATACTTGATTCCGCGGTATTGTGAGATGAAGCGGCCCGGACCGACATTACGCGTACGCTTACGCGAGACTGGTTTCACCGCTGCGTGCACTTGTTGCATAAAGGTGACTGGCGGGTGTCTGTCTCTCTCACTTTAGTTGAATCGGTTCAATGAAGAGGGTTCTTTTAGAAGATCAAAAAGCAATCACTACACCACGTTGTGGTTTTGCGTAGGTAAGAACGGTTCTTGCAAACCCGTAGCAGCCACGTAAAATTTGCAACAACAATTAGAGGACGTCTAACTTGTTTTTGCAGGGTATGTTGTGATGTGATATGGCCAATTACATGATGAGATATATGTGATGTATGAGATGATCATGTTTTGTATAGAATATCACGACTTGCATGTCGATGAGTACGGCAACTGGCAGGAGCCATAGAGTTGTCTTTAATTATTGTATGACCTGCGTGTCAATCATTAAGCGCTATGTAATGCTTTACTTTATCGCTAAACGTTAGCTATAGTCGTGGAAGCAACAGTCGGCGCGACAACCTTATGGCAACACGTTGATGGAGATCAAGATGATGGAGATCATGGTGTCATGCCGGTGACGATGGAGATCATGCCGGTGCTTTGGAGATGGAGATCAAAAGCACAAGTTCATGGCCATATCATGTCACTTATGATTTGCATGTGATGTTAATCCTTTTATGCATCTTATTTTGCTTAGGACGACGGTAGCATTATAAGGTGATCCCTCACTTAAATTTCAAGATAAATTGTGTTCTCCCCAAGTGTGCACCGTTGCGAAAGTTCGTCGTTTCGAGACACGCCGTGATGATCGGGTGTGATAGACTCTACGTTCGCATACAACGGGTGTAAGCCATGTTACACGTGCGGAACACTCGGGTTAAACTTGACGAGCCTAGCATGTACAGACATGGCCTCGGAACACAAGAGACCGAAAGGTCGAACATGAGTCATATAGTAGATATGATCAACATGAAGATGTTCACCATTGAAACCACCTCAACTCACGTGATGATCGGACTTGAGTTGGTGGATTTGGATCATGTTACACTCGAATGATCGGAGGGATGTCAATTTGAGTGGGAGTTTTTAAGTAATATGATTAACTAAACTCATTATCTAAGAACAATAGTCTAAGTTGTCTTTGCAATATTTATGTTGTAGATCATGGCTCGCGCAGTAGCACCCCTGAATTTTAATGCGTTCCTAGAGAAAGCTAAGTTGAAAGATGATGGAAGTAACTTTGTGGACTGGGCCCGTAATCTAAGGATTATCCTTACGGCTTCCCAGAAGGCTTATGTCCTTGATGCACCGCTTGGTGATCCACCCGCTCCAGTTGAGTCTCTAGACGTTGTGAACGCCTGGCAGGCTCGTTCTGATGATTACTCAATAGTTCAATGTGCAATGTTGTATGGCTTAGAACCGGGACTTCAAAGACGTTTTGAACGTCATGGAGCATATGAGATGTTCCAGGAGTTGAAGTTTATCTTTCAGAAGAATGCCCGGATCGAGAGATATGAGATCTCCGATAAGTTCTATGCTTGCAAGATGGAGGAGAACGGGTCTATCAGTGATCACGTGCTCAGAATGTCTGGGTACTCCACCCGTCTGGCTGAGTTAGGGATGCCCCTTCCGCCAGAGGCTATCACTGACAGAGTTCTTCAATCATTGCCACCTAGCTACAAGAGCTTCGTGTTGAACTATAACATGCACGGGATGAACAAGTCAGTCGCCGAGCTGTTTGCGATGCTGAAAGCCGCTGAGTCTGAAATTCAGAAGGAGCATCAAGTGTTGATGGTCAATAAAACCACTAGTTTCAAGAAAAATGGCAAGGGTAAGAAGGGTAACTCCAAGAAGAGTGGCAAAGCAGTTGCTCCTCTCGTGAAGAAACCCAAGGCTGGACCCAAACCAGAAACTGTGTGTTTTCATTGCAAGGGAACTGGACACTGGAAGCGGAATTGCCCCAAGTATTTGGCTGACAAGAAGGCGGCCAACAACAAACAAGGTATATATGATATACATGTTATTGATGTGTACCTTACCAACTCTCGTTGTAGTGCCTGGGTATTTGATACCGGTGCGGTTGCTCATATTTGCAACTCAAAACAGGAACTGCGGAATAGACGGAGGCTGGCAAAGGACGAAGTGACGATGCGCGTGGGAAATGGTTCCAAGGTTGATGTGATCGCCGTCGGCACGCTCGCTCTTCGATTACCGTCGGGATTAGTGATGAACCTAAATAAGTGTTATTTGGTGCCTGCGTTAAGCATGAACATTATATCTGGATCTTGTTTATTGCGAGACGGTTACTCATTTAAATCAGAGAATAATGGTTGTTCTATTTATATGAGTAATATCTTTTATGGTCATGCACCCAATGTGAGGGGTTTATTCTTATTGAATCTCGATAGTAATAATACACATGTTCATAACATTGATGCCAAAAGATGTAGAATTGATAATGATAATACCACTTTCTTGTGGCACTGCCGTTTAGGTCATATTGGCGTAAAACGCATGAGGAAGCTCCATGCTGATGGACTTTTGGAGTCACTTGATTTTGAATCACTTGACACATGTGAGCCATGCCTCATGGGCAAGATGACTAAAACGCCGTTCTCTGGAATAATGGAACGGGCAAGTGACTTATTGGAAATCATACATACTGATGTGTGCGGTCCAATGAGTATTGAGGCGCGCGGTGGTTATCGTTACTTTCTCACCTTCACTGATGACTTAAGTAGATATGGGTATATTTACTTAATGAAACACAAGTCTGAAACATTTGAAAAGTTCAAACAATTTCAGAGTGAAGTTGAGAATCATCGTAACAAGAAGATTAAATTCCTACGATCTGATCGAGGAGGAGAATATCTGAGTTATGAGTTTGGCAGTCACTTAAGACAGTGTGGAATTGTTTCACAATTGACACCGCCTGGAACACCACAGCGTAATGGTGTGTCCGAACGTCGTAATCGAACTTTATTGGATATGGTGCGATCTATGATGTCTCTTGCCGATTTGCCACTATCGTTTTGGGGTTATGCATTAGAGACAGCTGCATTCACTTTAAATAGGGCACCATCGAAATCCGTTGAGACGACGCCATATGAACTTTGGTTTGGCAAGAAGCCAAAGCTGTCGTTTCTTAAAGTTTGGGGATGTGATGCTTATGTCAAAAAGCTTCAGCCTGAAAAGCTGGAACCCAAAGCGGAGAAATGCGTCTTCATAGGATACCCAAAAGAGACAGTTGGGTATACCTTCTACCTCAGATCCGAAGGCAAAATGTTTGTCGCTAAAAACGGAACATTTCTTGAGAAAGAGTTTCTCTCGAAAGAATTGAGTGGGAGGAAGATAGAACTTGATGAGGTTATTGAACCTTTACTTCAACCTAAGAGTAGCGCAACGCAGAAAGTTGTTTCTGTCGAGCCTACATTAGCTGAAGAGGAAGTTAATGATGATGATCATGAAACTTTGGATCAAGTTGCTATCGAACCTCGTAGGTCGACAAGGACGCGTACTGCTCCTGAGTGGTACGGCAACCCTGTCTTAGAGGTCATGTTGTTAAACAACGATGAACCTACGAGCTATGGAGAAGCGATGATGGGCCCGGATTCCGAGAAGTGGTTAGAGGCCATGAAATCCGAGATGGGATCCATGTATGAAAACAAAGTATGGACTTTGGAAGTATTACCTGAAGGGCGTAAGGCCATTCAGAACAAATGGATCTTTAAGAGGAAGACGGACGCGGACGGTAATGTCACCGTCTATAAAGCTCGACTTGTGGCAAAGGGTTTTTCACAAGTTCAAGGAGTTGACTACGATGAGATCTTCTCACCCGTAGCGATGCTTAAGTCCGTCAGAATCATGTTAGCAATAGCTGCCTTTTTCGATTATGAAATTTGGCAGATGGATGTCAAAACAGCGTTCCTTAACGGTTACCTTAAGGAAGAGTTGTATATGATGCAACCAGAAGGTTTTGTCGATCCAGAGAATGCTGACAAAGTTTGCAAACTCCAGCGATCCATTTATGGACTGGTGCAAGCATCTCGGAGTTGGAATCTTCGTTTTGATGAGGTGATCAAAGCGTTCGAGTTTATACAAGTTTACGGAGAAGCTTGTATTTACAAGAAAGTGAGTGGGAGCTCTATAGCGTTTCTAATATTATATGTGGATGACATATTGCTGATTGGAAACAATATAGAAATGCTGGAAAGCGTAAAGGAATATTTGAACAAGAGTTTTTCAATGAAGGACCTAGGAGAAGCTGCTTTCATATTAGGCATCAAGATCTATAGAGATAGATCAAGACGCTTAATAGGACTTTCACAAAGCACATACCTTGATAAGATTTTGAAGAAGTTCAAAATGGATCAGTCTAAGAAGGGGTTCTTGCCTGTTTTGCAAGGTGTGAAGTTGAGTAAGACTCAATGCCCAGTGACTGCAGAAGATAGAGAAAAGATGAGTGTCATCCCCTATGCTTCGGCCATAGGCTCTATCATGTATGCAATGCTGTGCACAAGACCCGATGTCAGCCTTGCCATAAGTATGGTCGGAAGGTTTCAAAGTGATCCAGGAATGGAACACTGGACGGCGGTCAAGAATATCCTGAAGTACCTGAAAAGGACTAAGGACATGTTTCTCGTTTATGGAGGTGATCAAGAGCTCGTCGTAAAGGGTTACGTCGATGCAAGCTTTGACACTGATCCGGATGACTCTAAGTCGCAAACCGGATACGTATTTATTCTTAATGGGGGTGCGGTTAGCTGGTGCAGTTCCAAGCAAAGCGTGGTAGCTGATTCTACATGCGAAGCGGAGTACATCGCTGCCTCGGAGGCGGCGAAGGAAGGTGTCTGGATGAAGGAGTTCATGACAGATCTTGGAGTAGTGCCTAGTGCGCTTAACCCAATGACTCTGTTTTGTGATAATACTGGTGCCATTGCTCTAGCCAAGGAACCAAGATTTCACAAGAGGACCAGACACATAAAGCGATGTTTCAATTCCATCCGCGATTACATCAAGGAGGACGACATAAATATTTGCAAAGTACACACGGATCTAAATGTTGCAGATCCGATGACTAAACCTCTTCCAAGGGCTAAACATGAACAACACCAGAACTGCATGGGTGTTCGATTCATTACAATGTAAATCACATAGTGATGTGAACTAGATTATTGACTCTAGTGCAAGTGGGAGACTGTTGGAAATATGCCCTAGAGGCAATAATAAATTGGTTATTATTGTATTTCCTTGTTCATGATAATCGTTTATTATCCATGCTATAATTGTATTGATTGGAAACTCAAATACATGTGTGGGTACATAGACAACACTGTGTCCCTAGTAAGCCTCTAGTTGACTAGCTCGTTGATCAAAGATGGTTAAGGTTTCCTAGCCATTGACATGAGATGTCATTTGATAACGGGATCACATCATTAGGAGAATGATGTGATGGACAAGACCCAAACTGTAAACGTAGCATTTGATCGTGTCAGTTTATTGCTATTGTTTTCTGCATGTCAAGTATCTGTTCCTTTGACCATGAGATCATGCAACTCACTGACACCGGAGGAATACCTTGTGTGTATCAAACGTCGCAACGTAACTGGGTGACTATAAAGGTGCTCTACAGGTATCTCCGAGGGTGTCTGTTGGGTTGGCATGGATCAAGACTGGGATTTGTTACTCCGTATGACGGAGAGGTATCTCAGGGCCCACTCGGTAATACAACATCACAATGAGCCTTGCAAGCAATGTGACTAAAGTGTTAGCCACGAGATCTTGTATTACGGAACGAGTAAAGAGACTTGCCGGTAACGAGATTGAACTAGGTATAGTGATACCGACGATCGAATCTCGGGCAAGTAACATACCGAAGAACAAAGGGAACAGCATACGGGATTAACTGAATCCTTGACATAGAGGTTCGACCGATAAAGATCTTCGTAGAATATGTAGGAGCCAATATGGGCATCCAGGTCCCGCTATTGGTTATTGGCCGTAGAGGTGTCTCGGTCATGTCTACATAGTTCTCGAACCCGCAGGGTCTACACACTTAACGTTTGGTGACGATTAGTATAATTGAGTTATTATGTTGGTGACCGAAAGTTGTTCGGAGTCCCGGATAAGATCCCGGACATGACGAGGATCTCCGGAATAGTCCGGAGGTAAAGATTGATATATGTGATAATAGTGTTTCGATCTCCGGAAGAGTTCCGAAGTTCACCGGAAGGGGTTCCGGATGTTTACCGAAGTGTTCGGGTGCAGCAACACTTTATATGAGCCAAAGGGATAAAGCCCACAAGGTATTGGAAAGTGCAAAAGTAGTTTTGCTGCCGCGTAAGCGGTACTACCGCTTGGTGAAGCGGTACTACCGCCGGAGCGGTACTACCGCTTGTGTGAAGCGGTACTACCGCCCAAGCGGTACTACCGCTTGTGTGAAGCGGTACTACCGCTTGTAAGCGGCTGTGCACGATTCGGCAGGGTCCGAATTGGACTCTTTTCCTGCGGGCCAAACCGACCTTGTGCGGGCAAAACCGACCCGGAGGAGGCTTTTACTCCAAGTTTAGACCCCAAGGCTCAACATATAAATAGAGGGGCAGGGCTAGCACACGGGACATATCAGGATTTCCCAAGCCGTGTGCCGGCAACCCTAGCCCTCTAGTTCCTCCGTCATAATCTCCGTAGCGCTTGGCGAAGCCCTGCAGAGATTGTTCCTCACCACCATCACCACGCCGTCGTGCTGCTGGAACTCAACCACTACTTCACCATCGCTCGCTGGATCGAGGAGGTGAAGGCGTCATCAAGCCGTACGTGTGTTGAACGCGGAGGTGCCGTCCGTTCGGCACTAGATCGGAAGGATCGTGATTGGATCGCGGGACGCTCGGCGATTTGGATCGCGAAGACGTTCGACTACATCAACCGCGTTTATTAACGCTTCCGCTTAGCGATCTACAAGGGTATGTAGATTCACTCTCCCTCTCGTAGATGCTCATCACCATGGATAGATCTTATGTGTGCGTAGGAAAATTTTTGTTTCCCATGCAACGTTCCCCAACAGTGCCATGTTCTCAAGTTCTTTCATCTTATAAGTGTTGCCTCTCTGTCTACCGAAGTGCTGCCCAAATTTCTTGTGAATTCTTGTCTGTTCCTCATGTCATTCTTCATCTCTTCCCAACCTTCAAGTTTCATTGGTTTCACTCGTTTGTCTAAGAAGCAACTAAGTTTTACTTCTTCTCTTTCTCTTCCCCTTCTCATTCTAAGATCTTGGGTCGAGATCTCTTGTAAGTGGAGGAGAGTTGTAACAGCCCGGAACCGACGCTCCAGAAGATTCCCGTTTTATTCCGTTGTCGTCGTGTGATTCGTTCGTCTGTCGCATTCATCATCGCATCATTCGCATCATCCGCATTGCATCGGCACTCCGTTGCCGTCATGTTTTTAAAACTTGCATCCGCTAGTAGTTTCCGGTTCTCCCCGTTGACCGTTTCGAAACCAACCACACACGCACGCGCCCGCGGCATAAAAAAATATCGTTTTTAAGGTGCGTGGAAATTATTCTCGGATTGGGTCGAAAGTTGGCGTGCTGTCTTAATATAGTGTAGCTACACCGCCTGTCAAATTTCGTTGCATTCCGAGGTCGTTTGATACCCGAACGGTCGACCATAGCGGCACTGTCATCGGTTTATTCGTCGGACGTTTTCGGTGTTTTAAAACTCGTTGCCGGGCCACCTTCTCTCTCTCTCTCCTCAGCCCACAACCCCTCTCCACAGCCCACTAGCCCACCTAACACCTACCCCTCCGACCGAACCGTCCGATCGCGATCGGAGGGTCGAGAAACCACCCCTAGACCCAAACCCTAGACAAAACTGCTATATATGGACACCCCCACGTCCAAAAATAGCCTTCCCCTACCTCCCACCTCAAATTCCGTGCTGCCCAACCCTAGCTCCGCCACATGTCGCCCCACCACCGCGCAGCCGCCGCCCGAGCCACAAACTCCTAACCGAGCCGCTGGATCGGCTCATGAGCCGCGATCCAGGCCGCCCGCGGCCAGATCGAATGGCCAGAGGGACAACAAACCAGCTGTGCCCCTCACCCGCAGCCAGCCGCCCCTCACCCACAACTAGCCACGGCCCGCGGAGCCCGCAGGAGGCCCGTCGGGGCCCGGAACCACCGCCGCCCACGCACGAGGAGCGCCCGCGCCCGACCTCGAACTCCTCCTCGCCACCGGCCACCGGAGAGCCGGACCTCACCGGCAAGCCACCGGGTCGACCAGGCCACCCCCCGTCGCCTCCCTGTCTCTCTCTCTCCTTCTCCTGCGCTCTCTCTCCCTAACCTCCATCGCCTCTCACAGGTTCAACGTAGCCGCCATGAGAGCCGAGCTCGGAGCTCTTCGCCGCCCAGATCCGCCCAGGATCGAGGGGATCTGGCCCCCGGCGACCGGATCCGGACGCCCCTCGTCATCCTCGTGACCCTCCGTCCCTGCCAAGAACCCCGCCGGAGCCGCTGCAAGCGCCGCTGCTTCGTACGTCCTGCTCGTGCAGCTCGGGCACGGGACGACGAAGCACCAGCGCCTGCGCTTGGGCTGCCCAGCTCCCTTGGGCCCAGCCGCATCCCAAGGCCCAGCTCACCCTCAGCCCAGTTGGCTAGTTGGCCCGAGGTGAGCCGCTTTCTAAACCTCGCCCGAGCACCACATAACTAACCTGCGCCCACTGACTGTTTCGGCCTGTGCGAGAATTGGCCCATTGACGTTTTTTTAATTGCAGAAAACTTATGATTTTAAGATGTCTATAATTAATTAACCGTGCACAGGATCCAAATATTTCGTATATGAAAAATGACTAGAATTTTGTGTAGAGTAACAATATCCCACTTTCATAAATGTTTAAAATGTTTAAATGCCATTTTTTTGATAATTTGCTTATATGTCATGTTGCATTGCGCATAATTGTTATTCGTGCATCTTAGGTAAAAAAGGCTATAGATTTGATATATGTAAAATGTGTAGCTTTGTTATATGCCTTTTTCATGCATGCTAAAAATATTTGATGTGTTGCTTGCATTTATTTTGCATACATGGCTTGCTAAAATGGTTTATATCCTAATCTCGCATAATTGTTGTGTCATTTTTTTTATAGTAAAACTCACATATTATATATGATTTTGGGGTAGAAAATCCATAGAATTTATCTGTGCAATTAGTTTTGTCATTTGAGCAATTTTGTGTGCATGTCATTTTTGCTATGATGCCCTTTTGTTATTTTCGTGTGAATTAATCCATGCATATTTTGGAATAGTTGCAAACATGAGATATGCCCTTGGACATGTGTGCTAGGCCCTGGTATTTTTGGTTGCTATAGAAATGCATGTTTAGGTGTTATTTTCTTGTTTCCAACATGCTATAAAATACTGCTGTTTTGAGGGTCCAAAATATTTCTAAGTCTGAAAACTGTTATTTTGTTGTCATGTTGTCATGTGATTTGCTATTGATCTAGGAGTCTTTTGTGGTTGCTCCCAAGGAGTCTTTTGTTAAGCATGTTGTTGCCTACCAGGTTGTACCATTTGTTGCCATGTATAGGATTTGTATCATAGTTATTTATGTTGTCCAATATGTCAATCTGTTAAAAACTGATGCACATGTCTACTCTAATTTTCACTAAGTCTGAGAATCTGTTTTCTTCATAATGCTATGTTGTGTTGATGCTAGCCATGATTCTATGCATAATTAGAAATTGCCACCATGGAATGAATTGTAGTGCATCATGTCTACTACCATGTTGTTAAGTTTCATACCAATATATGCCCTGTAGTATATAGTTTTATTGCTGCCAATATGCCTTCGTGAAAATCTGCTATGCTAAAATCATGTTATTTTCACTAAGTCCTAATCTGCTATATTTTGTTGCCATGTTGTGAGCTTCCTACCATGTGATACATGACTCTTTTGAGTATGATATGTGTAGATGAAATGAAGTGTGTGTTATATGCTACTGCCCTATGCTTAGTTTGTGCATATTAGGATCTTGTAGCTTATTGTTTTCATGTGTGCAATATGCTATGTTGCTGTTTTGGGCAGACTTCAAATAAAACTTGTGTTGGTTGTTGTGGTTGAACCGTAGCTCCGTTTTGGACATGCCATATATGAAACTTGCTTAGAATCTCATGTAGTTTTATAATATCTTCCTGCATCCATGTTTTGAAATGTTTGTGGGTGTTGTTTTCTTGCATTTTTATTCATGCCATATCCATCTTGTGATTGTCATATCTTTTAGGCCGTAGCTCCGTTGCAAATGTTCTATATATGTAAATCGACTAGAATGGCGTGTAGAATCACGTGGAGCACTTTATTTTGCTGTTTAACAAATATAAAATATGGTTAGTTCAGATCTGGACCAAATTCATAATTTGCATATGAGGTCGTTTCGGGAATACTATAAGTTGTTTCCGGCCTCATTTAAGATGCTTAGAAGTGTAGTTTCATTATGCTTCACCTCTTGCCACGTTTAATAACATTTAATATTGTCGTGTACCTAACGAGAGTGAACTAAATAATTCGAATGTGGAGTTTTGTCAATATGCAACTCGTTGCATATTGAGCTTCACTTAATGTGTAGTATTTGCTTGTTATGATCGCCATGCCTTGCATAATTAAACCGGACATGCATCATGAATATGTTGTGGTGTTATCATGTGTTGATTGTTGTTTCCGGATTGCTTCTTCTCGATAGAGTTGCGAAATCGTTCGGAGTGTGAGGATTCGTTCGACTACGTTGGCTCGTCTTCTTCATGGATTCGTTCTTTTTCCAAGCGAGATCTCAGGCAAGATGATCATTTCCTGGATACCATTACTATCATTTGCATGCTAGATGTCCCGTTTCTATCGCTTGTCTCGCTACCTACCACTTGTTGTCTAGCCTACCAAATTGCCATGAAAAGCCTCCAACCCCTCCACATCCCAGTAAAACATTGTTTGGCTAGGTTACCTCTTGCTCAGCCCTTCTTATAGCGTTGCTAGTTGCAGGTGCAATTGTTTCCATGTGCCAACATGGATATCCTTTTGATATATCACAATATTATTGTTATTTAATTTAATGCACATATATACTTGGTAAAGGGTGGAAGGCTTGGCCTTTTGCTCGGTGTTTTGTTCCACTCTTGCCGCCCTAGTTACTTGTGAACCGGTGTTATGTTCCATATTTTGCGCTCCTAACATGCTCGGGGTTGTTATGGGGACCCCCTTGATTTTCGTTTTGGGATAAAACTTATCTGGCAAGGCCCAACATTGGTTTTACCATTCGCCAACATAATAAAACTTGCATAGGGACTTTCCGGACCCCGTGGATAATTAATCAACAACCCGGGCCAGTGCTTCTCATGAGGCCTTGCTGGATTTGTTTTACCTTTCACGAACGTCTTGTGCGAGGAATTCCGGGAATACTTCGGGCTATCTCGAGGTTGTGGTTTTCCAATGGAATTGCCTAGGAAATCACGGGATTCGTGGTCGAGGTTATTCCCGCGGCGTGTGGTTAGTTTGTGATGGATGAGTTGGAGCACCCCTGTAGGGTTAAAATCTTTCGGAAAGCCATGCCCGCGGTTACGTGGCAACTTGGAAACTTTGTTTAACACCCGGTCATGGCAAACTTGAAGTAAACTCAAATAAAATACACCAACCGTGTGCGTAACCGTGACTGTCTCTTCTCGTGAATTTCTGATCCGAGAGAGAACACGGTGGGGTTATGTTTGATCGTAAGTAGGTGTTCAGGATCACTTAGTGATCATTACTAGTTCACGTTCGTTTATGCGACAATCATCCCTTTTATTCTTGTACTCGTAAGTTAGTCACTCAAATAAATGCTTAGTGCTTGCTGCAGCCTCACCACTTAACCATACCTCACTTATTAAGCTTTAATAGTCTTGATACCCTTGAAAATGAGATTGCTGAGCACCCGTGGCTCGCAGATTACTACAACAATAATTGCAGGTACAGGTAATGCGATGATTTGACGTGAGCGCGATGCTTGTTTGATTTGGAGTTCTTCTTTTTTTTTATCGATCTAGGATGGGTTCCAGGCGGCAGCCTGAGTTACCAAGGATGTATGTCATTTTATCGTTTGTTTTCGTACGTAGTCGGACCCTGCTCTTCTGTATGATGTTTGGACATGTTGTTGTATTGATGTGATATTGATGTAACTTATGGCGAGTATAAGCCAATTTCGTATACTCATCTCTTCTTTTAATGTACTTGTAATGATATTCATTCTTGCGAAACAACGAGATGCGCTTCTATCCTTATCGAGACCCTCGTGCCAAAATAAAGATAGGATCGCATCTTGAACTTTACACGTATATAGGAACCCTTGCCTGTGTTAAAAAAAAAAGTGCTCCCAGGGGAGCGAGTACATGCACGATCACACGAACGGTGACAGACTGGGCACGTCAATCCCGCCCCTCTAGGTCCCCCGATCATCCAATCGGCTCTGCCGGCGTTACGTACGGGGTAGACACGCGCGAAACCGGCGGAAGAAGCCACCGCCCCTATCCACCATTGGCGCGCGGCGCAGTACTGACCCGCCTATGCAACTTGGCAAGTTGTCTACCCTACCACACACCGCCTCCATGTGAGGGCGACGTGGGGGAGACGCGAGGTAGACGCGGGCGAGCTTTCCATTTTTCAACTCCTACTAGTCCTATACATACCGCGGCGCCCCGGGGCTCGGATCGGATCTAGCAACCTCGTCGTTCAGTCGTGCTGCCTACTTACTAAGCATATAATTCCTGATCGAGCTAGCGGGAGAGGAAGGCGAGATCAGGCCCGGAGAGAAGATGGCGCAGGGGACGCTGGAGGTGCTGCTCGTCGGAGCCAAGGGCCTCGAGAACACCGACTACCTCTGTAAGCTTACCTTGGGCCTGTCCCTTCCGCCATCGAACTCTGATCTGCTTGAATTCTGCTCTGCTTTCTCCGTTCCCTGCTCGATCAAGTAGCTCGGTGATGGCTTCTCGATCGGCCAGATCGCGCAATATTCTCGAGTCGTTTGGGCTTTCGCCTTTGCTGGTGTCTAATTGATGGGATAGATTCTCGCTGACGAGTACCGTGGCTGCGAATTGTTTGCTGCAGGCAACATGGACCCGTACGCGGTTCTGACATGCACCTCGCAGGAGCAGAAGAGCACCGTCGCCTCAGGTAAATATCTTCGTTTAGCCTGCACATGTTTTGTTGATAGAAAATCTTACCTTTTCAATTTATCGATCAACGCTTTCGTTGATTATTATACTGTTCAGAACGATACCTCAATGATAGTGAAATCTGGCCCTTGTGGTCGTTTGCAAAGTAAAAAAGACGAGCGCTGGCGTCTGGTGCTGAGTGAGTCCGCGTGCTGGTAGAAGCTATCTTGAGTCTGTCATGTATTTTGCCATGTCAGTAATGTCTGGACTCTGGACACTTGAACAGCAGGAAAATCTAGACGATCATAATACATTCGCAAAGTTCCTTCCTAGCCCGAGCTACATGGTACCCACTATCACCAGCGTCAGTTCACTTCGAGATATGTGCCATGGTCAGAGTTGGGTCAGACAATTAGCAGAGTGTAGCTGCCCCCCCCCCCCCCCCCCCCCCCCCTTCTCTGAATAGTAATCTCTGCTGGACATTTCTCTCTCTCCTCAGGCTCTGTCTCATCATCTCATAAAATATTCTGCATGCACATGTAACGCCGGACATCTCTCTCTCTCTCTCCCCACGTCCTGCTTCTCCCCCTCCAAATAAATAATTCTGCATGCACATGCACAAGAGAAGCTCTATGTCTCTTACGGTGTTAGATTCTAGTATGAATTAAACTTCACGGTTTACTACCAGATATATTTTATCTAGTCATACAGTCTTAGCTTAGATGCTAAATGAGTCGATTAGATGTTTTCACGTTTTTATTTCTGGACATTCTTCACACTTCGACTCTTTCTCATTGAAATTATCTGACAAAAAAAATCTGACATGCATGCACAAGCATACTCTCTCTCTCCCTCTCACAACTTTCTCATGAAAAGGACCGACTGCCAGGGAGTAGAAAAGAGAGAGTAGCAGAGTAGAGAGATTTTCGGAATAGAGACAAAATATCTACCACACACAAAAAATTAGAATTTTTTGAATTTTTCTAGTATTTTTTTGATCTTTTTCGTCAGCGGGAGCAGCTGAGCCCAAGCTCAGAGTTGGATTTTCGGAATAAAAGAAGAGTGAGAAGAGTTGCATGCACGGGCAGACTCAGAGGCACATGCGACCTCTTGTCATGAACAGTTCCCTCACATGCACTAAACTGCAGCACAGTTCTACGGGGATGGACAGATGAAATGTCACATCAGCTACAGTTCTACTGAAATGGGTAGAAGACTAAGCTTTGAGCGCCAGGCAAAGCCGCTAATTCTCCATCAACGCACACATCCATATGAAACCGAGCCCGGAATGAACAGCTGGGATAGGAGGTACCACGTAGGCCGCGCTACAAAAAACCACTCTCACATTCATTACTCCCTCCGTTCCATAAAAACGTTTTTTGACACTACGTCTTATATTATGGGACGGGACGGAGGGAGTAGTAGGAACACATATCGATTCACCGTCGTAGTAATACAGTTAAAGCACGTCAAGTAATTAACACATCTTATTTTCCCACCTCGTTTGTGATAAACCGAATCAACCGTGGATCCTTCCATGAGAAAAAATGGAATTCATCAAGACATGTTAAAGAGTAACGTCATGCATCTCGATGCTACTGTGCATGTGTGTTGTTGACTTCCTTATGAGATGTAATTTGAATTCACTCGGTGCATGCAGGTAAAGGAAGTGATCCTGAATGGAACGAAACCTTTGTGTTCACCGTCTCTGAGAACGCACGCGAGCTCGTCATCAAGCTCCTGGACAGTGATGGTGGCACGGAAGACGACAACGTTGGTGAAGCAACGTAAGTCAAAGCTAGTAGCAATTTTGGTTTTGTGTCAGTTTTTTTTTTTTGAATGGTCTTGTGTCGGTTTCTATCCCCTCAAGAAGTGGTCAACCCAAAGTGTTCCTTTGAGTTAGTCGTGGGGCTGGTGGTCTTACATAAAATTGGCTCAAAATGTTTGGCCGGATCTTTTGCTGAAACACTTACAGTTTGCATTTTCGGTTGATGTTGCGGCATCGCTGGATGTAAAATTGAATGGTTGCAAATTGCATTTATCCACTACAACTGAGTAGTTGATCCTTGCAGGATCCCTTTGGATGGAGTGTACACTGAAGGAAGCATCCCACCTACAGTTTACAATGTTGTCAAAGACGAAGAGTACCGGGGAGAAATCAAAATTGGTCTAACGTTCACTCCGGAGGTAATTGTCTCATATTCATGTTCAGAGACTGTAAACCCATTCCATTTTACTCAATGCTGCTGTCTGTCATCTAGGGACCCGTGTGTCCTCTGTTTCTTCTGCTACTCACTGAACGTTTGTATTGGTAACTGTTTATGCAAACTTTTAGGCCCTTATTCGCTGTTACCACATCTGATAAAACAGAACAACACTACACATCTGGCTGTGATTCTTAGTTCCAGTACCACCAATTGTGTAGAGTATCTTGGTCCACTTTAATGCTTCTTCAATGCTTTTCATTTCATGAAGCTGAACGAGCTGGCCCTTCTTCTGATCTCAATACTTACATCTCCACGAAATGTTTTTCTCTGGTTACAGGAGGCTCGTGATGAGGATCAACCCGAGGAAAACTACGGGGGGTGGAACCAATCATCTTGAGAAGAAGCAGATGCTTTGCTGAACTATGGTGCGTGACAAATCGTGTGCTAGAACTAAAGCCTATTTGATTGTTATAAAGACTGTATTTATCGTTGATTCCCTCAATTATGGATAAGCTACAAATCTCCTTATTGATTGGTACTACAATTGGTGGTACTGGAAATGTTTGTATCGTTTTCTAGTATTCAAATTTGTAATAACAGTATCCCCCACTTGTATGAAGTATGAGCCCTCTTTAATGTCACTAAACTGATTTGCTATAGTGATGGCCACATTTATATTATGTAGTAGAGAACCGTTGATGGTTGCGTGCATCAATTGATGCAAAGGCCCAATGCACTCCCGTCTTTTCTTCCTTTTTGGAAAAAGTACATCTTCTTCTTTCTTTCGTCGTTGGTGCTTTCTTTGTTGTAGATATTCAATCTGCCCTGCACGTGAGGATGAAATCTTCTTATAACAACCCTATCATCCATGGTGACCTACCAATTTTCAGATAGTTATGTGATATTCATGGAGCTAGAAATTAGTTTTTAGATACAAACAAAGGCTAGCACATATGAGATATCCAAAGAAATATTTCTTTGCAAATATTTGTGAAGTGTTCATTGTGCATTAGACTGTCGAGAGATATGATCCAGAAGAACACCGATCATGTGACGATGGTGAGTAAAACAAAAACTTAAAGAGAGAAAAAGTCCGAAGGGTGTTAGTGAGACTTACACGCCTAGTAAATCCAAGGGTAACGCCACTCTTAAAGTTGGGTGCTCCTTATGTAAGTAGGAGAAATATTGAAAGTAAAATTGTTAGAAGTATAAAGGCAAAATCAAAGATATAATCCTTGAGAATTAGGATTAAATTGTTAATCATTGATTCTTGGATATTATGATTAAAAGTTAAATACAAGGATACATGTTCGTCTGCATTCTGTTGCAACTCGATGCAAGAACTATTACGGCCTAAACGACCGTCTAGTAATGAGGTTTATACGCTGAACCACGTAGGCCAAACTGGTGCATACCTCTAAGGTCTGCAAACAAGATATTGTTGTTAGACAATAGTATACCTACGAGGCTACGATACACAAGGAAGTGATTATGAGTCCTGACTTCAGAATGGGCTAAATGCCAACATAATCCAAGATTTCACCCATATACATGATTCAAGATTAGATCTTGATAAACCCCTCCAGAACTCTCAAGAGTCTAAAAATTTATGAATGGAAATATAAACTGACATGGATACAAATGGTTTTATCTATAAAGCTTGACTTGTTGCTAATAACAAATTCAAGTAGTTGAGTACGACGAGATTGTCTCACTGTAGTGATGCTTAAAGTGGGTTCGGGTTATACTAGCACTTAGTACGTATTTCAATTATGTGATATGATAAATGGATGCCAAAAGGAATATGACCTAGGACTTGTATATTATACAGTACAAAGTGTTTTGTCGAACCAGAGGATGCTAGTGATTTTGCAAACTTCAGAGTTCCAGCAATGGACAAAACAAAGCATAATGGAGTTGGAATCTTCGTTTTTATGAAATAGTCACATAGTTTGATTTTATTAAAGATAGCGAAGATGCTTGTGTTTATAATAAAGTAAGTGGAAGCATAATAATATTTGTAAAACTTTGTGTGCATGAGACATTATTGATTAGAAATAATATAAATTTCTTGACACAAATTAGGACTTCACTAAAAATAGTTTTTCGATGAAGTACTTGGGCTAGGAAGCCCCGACATTAAGCATAATTATCTATGGAGATAGAATTTCTTAATAGGGCTAAGCCAAAGTAACTATTGGCAAGATGTTAAAAAGGTTTAGCATGAGAATGAGAAGAAGATTTTCTTACCGAAGTCAGATGAAAAGAGTTTTAACAAGACTCGGTGTCCTAAAAACACTGATGAGCAGAATACATGATTGAGTAAACTACTCTCACATGATTTGTTCGGTTTCCCTAAAGAAGAACTGTAATGTAGATAGTAGCAAAGCTTTCCCTTAGTTAAGAACCAAGGTTTAATTGAACCAGTAGGAATTAACAAACTGCGTAGATAAGCAACACCTACACACAAACAAGATAAAATACTTGCACCAAGTGTGAAGGGGGTTGTCAAGCTCCTGGTCTTGCTAGTTACAAGGTTACAAGGAAATACGTAGATAATAGTGGTATGACAAATAGTAAAGAGACAAATCTGTAGATGTTTGTATTAATGGAATAATAAATCTAAGGGCCATAGGTTCACTAGCGGTAACTCTCTTGAAAGCAGACAAATGACATGGTAACAAATTACAATTGTCCAGTTGACAAGAAAAGCGATCTTTACAACCATGAGCATTCATGGCATAATCTCATATAGGCATTACATCCGTGATAAGTAGACTATTAAACTTAGTGGCGTCTATTACTAATACCCCACCCAAGACCGCTATCCAACATGCACCTGAAGGTATTAATTTTATAAGAAACAAAGTACCACAATAAGCAATATGGCATAATGTAGGCAGAAAGAAATCTAGCAATAAGATTAAACCCTATTGTTTTATCCTTAGTAGTAACAATACAAATATGTGTCTTGTACCCATTCTGTCATTGGGATATACACCATCCCAAGATTGAACCCACTACCATGCACCACTCCCTCTAAAGAACTACTCATCAATCTTGGCCACAGAAGACAAATAGATCGGAAAGCATACATAGATATTTAATTATATAACAAATAAACTTCAAAATATTCAATATGATTCGATGAACAATCTTATTATAAACTCACAATTCATCATTTCCCAACAAACACAGCCGCAAAATTATATCGGATTGATCCCAATCACATAAGAAAGAAGGGGAACATGGTATTGAAGATCCAAAAGGGGGGAGAGAGAGCCATCTAGTTACTACCATGGACCCGTCGATCTTGAAGGAACTACCCACACATGGCCATTGAGGCAACAAGGTTGATGAAGAGGACCCCGACAATGGCTTCCCCCTCCGGTAGGGTTCCGAAACAGGGCTCCAAATGGTCTTTCTTTGGACCAGAGGCTTGCGGCGGTATTAAATATCTTCTGGAGGAACGACATATGGTTTCATATTTATAGCAAACTGTGGCAGTGGAATCAGATCAAAGGCAGTAACCAAGGGCCCCACATGCACAGATGGCATGACTGCCCCTTGGCCACGCCACGTGCCCTTGTGTCTGGCTAATGGCCCCTCTTGATGCTTCCCGAAGTTTCACGTGTTTCTTATTGCCCAAACAAATCGTGTTAAATTGGCAACATATTTTGATCTCCTTAGATATTGATTTCCTACAGAAACCAAAAACAAGCATAAAATAGGAACTGGCATTGGGCACTAATTAATAGGTTTGTTTGTAAAAATAATATAATTTTCTTTAAAAATATACATAAATGATAATATAATAGCATTGAACAATAAAAAATTATAGATACGTTTGGTATGTATCAAGATTACACACATCTTTTGTGTTTGGATTAATCATGTATTCCATGGTATGTAAAACAACCAAATATGTCCAATACTCCAAACTAGTTGCGAGTAAGTTACCAAATTGATCAAGGTGTTGATCATAGGACAACCGTGAAAAATGTTGTTATGTAATAAAGTAGCAATAATGACATGTTTTCTCGCAAGCAGAGATTGTGAAGAGTTCGTTGTAAGTAGTTACAACGATACAAGCTCGTTATGAGTAATTACATCAAGGCAGTCTTCATCAATGCTCCAAGCAATTTTTCGATTAAATTAAGGGTTTTGTGTAATATACAGAATGGTGGCACAATAAGTTGGAATTGTTCCAAACTGGTTATTGTGGCGAATTCTACAACGAAGGCCAAGTATTTTGCCGTTTAGAAAGCAAAAAAATAGGGTGTTGGATCACATAGTTCATTTATGAAATTAGTATGGTTTCAAGACGGCTTTGGTCAATGGAACACTATTGAAGATAGTGTCTCCATAGCTCAGTGTGAGGAATCAAGGTTCGACCAGTGATTCAAATATACAAAGCCAAGACCACACAAAATTATGAATTTTGTGAAAGCATGAAAACACGAGGAGATGCAAAGATACACATGAACGTGAACTTGTTAGATCCGTTGGACAAAACCTATACCACAAGCGAAGCATATTGTACATCAGTATGCAATAGGTGTAAAGGGCATTATCATTGATTAGACTACTGACTCTAGTGCAAGTGGGAGTCTGTTAGAAATATTTCCTAGAGGAAATAATAAATGTTATTATTTATTTCCATGTTCATAATTATGTTTATGTTATGTGCTATAATTGTAATGTCCTTTTGTCCTTGAGTCTTCATATCCAAGAGGCTCGGAGGAAAACACATGTGCATGTGTGGAATAATAAACGGTAATATAGATTCCTAGTTATGCCTCTAAGACTAGTTCGAGTGATGCATGATGGTCACAGTTTCCTGATCATGGCCATGAGAATCCTGGCAACTTTGAGGACACAACGTTGGAAGAACACTTGTGTTGAACATGCCCAATTGTTTTTATGCTATGAGATTCGGTCGTCGCAAGTTAATGATTTATAACACAAAGTAAGTTAAACGTTTGCATATTCCTTAGACCATGAGAGATCGAGTTCCTTCATACTTGCTCCGTGAACTTTGGGGTTTGTTAAACGTCATATGTAATAGGGTGGCTATTACGGATGCTTATGCGTTCATGGAAAAGTATGACATGGGACTAGATAGCTCAAGATTGAGATTTGCTACTCCAACAATGAAGAGATATTCTTGGGGGCCTCTCGGTGTTAAGATATCCATCATCATCTGTCCAGACACAACTTGATTTGATCACGGGGATGTCGGAACACGGGAACGAGAAAAGAGAGCAAACCCAGTAACGGGGAAACTGGCATAATGAACAAGTTGTTGATTCACGACGATGCTAATAAATCTCACCTTGGGTTTTTGTAACATATCACGAAGCAATAATAATAGCAAACATAATTAAAGGTTCACACAAATATCCATTCGTGTAGGTATATGGGTTAATACGGATGTCCATGGTTCCGCTATTGATCATTGATCAAAAGGTGTTCTAGTCATGTATATATTTCATCGAACCTACAAGATCACATGCTTAAGGGTGATCTATCTGCTGAGTACTAGGAAAGGAGTCTGATAGAAAGTCACAAAAAAAAGTTTTGGAGACACTGAAAATGTTTTAGAGAGAAAACCGAAAGTGTTTTGGAGAAACCAACAATTGTTTCGGAGTAAACCATCAAGCCTGAAAAGTTTCAGAACGCGTCCATAATTTTTTGGAGGGTGCCAAAAAAGTTTGGGATCCTTCCAAAATTTTCCAGGGGGAACCCACAGAATAAAACATAGTGTCCCTACATGGGCGACAAGATCTCGTGTTTCATGGGGGTTGTTTTTTGGGACACCCCCTTGGGGGGGAGCCCACAAATGGTGGAACCTTGTTGGAGAGGGGCATGGTGGGGGTATCCCACACATTTGGTGGAGAGATGTTGAGAGGAGGCCCCTTGGGGGCAACCCCTCCATGGGGGGACAAATTCACTGTTTTGACCCTTTTCCTAAACTTTAACACGATCTGGCCCTATGTGTAAGTTTTTTGGATCTGACCCTTTTTCTACCACCATTGTCTTTGGCGGTAGGGTAGCACATCCTACCGCCAAGGATTTTGGCGGTAGGACTTACTTACACCATCACGTCCGTTCGTTACAAAAAAACACCCTACCGCCATGGTCTATGGCGGTAGGGACCTGCATGCAGTTATAATAAGATGATAATTGCATGCAGGTCCCTACCGCCATAGACCATGGCGGTAGGGTAACACATACTACCGCCAAAGATCATGGCGGTAGGGTAACACATCCTACCGCCAAAGACCATGGCGGTAGGGTCTTTTTCGCACCAAAGAGCTTTGCGGTAGTATGTGTTACCCTACCGCCAAAGACAATGGCGGTAGGAAAAGGGTCAAATCTGAAACAATTTTGCACATAGGATCAAATCGTGTTAAACTAACGGAAAAGGGGCAAAACGGTGAATTTGGCCTCCATGGGGTGCCAACGACAAAGGGGGGCTTGTGGCCAAGCTCCCCCTATTTTGTGGGGCAATGTTGGTGAGTCCCCCCTCCTATTTAGGAAGCCATCTCCTTGCCTTCCCCACCACTCCTTCTCCTATAAATAGAGGAGGAAATGAGCTCTCACAATACAGTTCAACTTGAGCCTTTCAGCTCTCACCAAATGGCATGCAATGATATGTCGTCTCTCTCTATCTATCTATCTATCTATCTATCTATCTATCTATGTATCTATCTATCTATCTACTGCACAAAATAGTTTTATAGCACCGAACGGATGTTTGGTCTCAGATAGCGATTAGTTCTAGACGGCGAAGCACCATTGGATAGGTGACACCGTATGTGTGCAACCCGATAGAGAGATCGTACGTTCAATGTTCTATTCGAGGGACTATTCAAGGGACAAAATTCTCATGGTTGGGAGGTTATAAATCCTAGCTATAGGAATCTGCCCCAATGATTTTCAACAACTCTTCCTCCCATGCACTACGAGTTGGTAACGATCAGATCAAACCTTGTATGCATCTTCATAGTGGTCCTGGGCTGGTGCGCGGGACATTTTTTGTTTTCTGTTGCTGAACCCTACAGTTGTATACTTTGTATTATTAATAAAGTTATGTTTGGAACTCCGTACCATGATTCTAGTGTGTGCCGGGACCTGTCCTGGCCCGCATGTGTAGGAATCTGCCCGACGCTAGTCGGGTTCCACACACTTCAGGAGGGAGATCACAATCACCGAATCGAAGAAAAAATGCCACTACAACTTTGCATATACATTCCACATTAAACTAGCACCAAAGTGACCTCTATCAATAGAACTGATTTAGCCGAAAACTTGAATTCCTAGCAATGCCCAAAGAACAATAGGATTCATATTGAAACCAGTAGGAGATCGAATCGGGGGCATTACAGACATCCATTGGAAGAGATCGGGAAGGCGGAAGGGTCCACAGAGCGGATCCAATGAAGGACCGAAGGAGTCGGGTCACTAGAGGTTTCACGGAGCGGCGACGACGGTGTAGCGGTGGCTAGGGCTGTTGGGGAACGTTGCATGGGAAACAAAAATTTTCCTACGCACACACAAGATCTATCCATGGTGATGAGCATCTACGAGAGGGAGAGTGAATCTACATACCCTTGTAGATCGCTAAGCGGAAGCGTTAAGAAACGCGGTTGATGTAGTCGAACGTCTCCGCGATCCAAATCGCAAGTCGTCCCTCGATCCGATCACGAACTAGTGCCGAACGGACGGCACCTCCGCGTTCAACACACGTACGGCTTGATGACGCCTTCACCTCCTCGATCCAGCGAGCGATGATGAAGTAGTAGATGAGTTCCGGCAGCACGACGGCGTGGTGATGGTGGTGAGGAACAATCTCTGCAGGGCTTCGCCAAGCACTACGGAGATTATGACGGGAGAACTAGAGGGTTAGGGTTGCCGACACACGGCTTGGGAAATCTTATTGTCTCCCGTGTGCTAGCCCTGCCCCTCTATTTATATGTTGAGCCTTGGGGTCTAAACTTGGAGTAAAAGCCTCCTCCAGGTCGGTTTTGCCCGCACAAGGTCGGTTTGGCCCGCAGGGAAAGAGTCCAACTCGGATCCCTGCAGTACCGCGCACAAGCGGTAGTACCGCTCACGAGCGGTAGTACCGCTTCACACAAGCGGTAGTACCGCTTATGCGGTAGTACCGCTTCACACAAGCGGTAGTACCGCTTACGCGGTAGTACTGCCTTACCAGCGGCAGTACCGCTTAAGGTAGCAGCAAAACTTCCTTTTGCACTTTCCAATACCTCGTGGGCTTTACCCCTTTGGCCCATATAAAGTGTTGCTGCACCCGAACACTTCGGTAAACACCCGGAACCCCTTCCGGTGAATTCCGGAACCCTTCCGAAGATCAAAACACTATTATCACATATATCAATCTTTACCTCCGGACTCTTCCGGAGATCCTTGTCATGTCCGGGATCTTATCCGGAACTCCGAACAACCTTCGGTCACCAACACAATAACTCAACTATACTAATCGTCACCAAACGTTAAGTGTGTAGACCCTGCGGGTTCGAGAACTATGTAGACATGACCGAGACACCTCTACGATCAATAACCAATAGCGGGACCTGGATGCCCATATTGGCTCCTACATATTCTACGAAGATCTTTATCGGTCGAACCTCTATGTCAAGGATTCAGTTAATCCCGTATGTTGTTCCCTTTGTTCTTCGGTATGTTACTTGCCTGAGATTCGATCGTCGGTATCTCTATACCTAGTTCAATCTCGTTACCGGCAAGTCTCTTTACTCGTTCCGTAATACAAGATCTCGTGGCTAACACTTTAGTCACATTGCTTGCAAGGCTCATTGTGATGTTGTATTACCGAGTGGGCCCTGAGATACCTCTTCGTCACACGGAGTAACAAATCCCAGTCTTGATCCATGCCAACCCAACAGACACCCTCGGAGATACCTGTAGAGCACCTTTATAGTCACCCAGTTATGTTGCGACGTTTGATACACACAAGGTACTCCTCCGATGTCAGGGAGTTGCATGATCTCATGGTCATAGGAACAGATACTTGACATGCAGAAAACAATAGCAATAAACTGACACGATCATATGCTACGTTCGTAGTTTGGGTCTTGTCCATCACATCATTCTCCTAATGATGTGATCCCGTTATCAAATGACATCTCATGTCAATGGCTAGGAAACCTTAACCATCTTTGATCAACGAGCTAGTCAACTAGAGGCTTACTAGGGACACAGTGTTGTCTATGTACCCACACATGTATTTGAGTTTCCAATCAATACAATTATAGCATGGATAATAAACGATTATCATGAACAAGGAAATATAATAATAACCAATTTATTATTGCCTCTAGGGCATATTTCCAACAAGGGCTACAAGGCGCGGGGGGCAGGGGGTGAGGGGAAAAGATAACCCCTCACCCCCGTGTCACCATATATAGTTATGTAGCTCGAGTGGGTTGTATCGTGCCTGATATAACTTGCAAAGGTGTGGGCGGTACTTCCGCCCACCCGGGAAGTGAGCGGTAGTATCGCACACACCTAAGCGGTTGTACCACCCAACGACAATAACTGCATAGGTGAGTGGTTGTACCGCATACCACTGGAGCCTCTGCTATAGTGCAAAATGACTTGTGTACTCAGAATTTTTAGATGACCTTTAGAAGAGATATGGCATAGGTTTGAACAACTTGTCACTTTAATATGGTGTTGTGCACTCCAAACTTGCAAGATGCAACGAGATAAAACCAATATTGGAGTGAACAAACACCTAGAAGACCTAAAAAGTCTAGATAAGTCAAATGAAGATCCAATACACAAACTTCTCAAAGGGAAGGGCGGTGGCCAAAGCCACCATGTTTGAGGTTTTGGCTTGGGTAGCGAACATGTATGTTGAACCCAATGACCAAATATGTTCCTTGAAGCACATTTGTCATCAAAGTGACTACAGTGAATTATTTTGCCATATATGCATAATAAGAGAAGTGTGAGTTCATACAATGAACAACACTCCCCCTATGTCCATGCCTACGTCTAAAACAAGATAAGATGATGAAATTTATAGGAATTAGTATTTTGAAAAGTTAGAGGTGTTAAAATCCATTAGTGATAATTGGAGAGTGTTTTCCAAAAACCGTCGAGTTGGATTATTTGGAATTATAATATATTGATTGCCTCTATCATATTGTGATCATTGTACTAGGAAGTTTGTTAGACTATCCATAGTGGAGAATAACATACACTATTAGCATACACATGACCCTATGCTATGTTACTACCTTCATAGTGTGGTGTCATGCAAAGCTTCATTTATTAGGTTATAGACTCACATTGTAGTGGGATATGTGATGTTACTATAACTAGCTAAGTTATTCAATTTACCTCTCTTCACATTAACTCATTGTCACATACGCAAATTTGCTGAGTTGGAGTCTATATTACTCTTGAAGTTACTCCCATTATAGTCGGTCTTAGCAAAGCTAAGTGTTATTGTTCTACTAAGTAATCACTGCATTAGGAGCACCAATGCATTATGTACCTGTATTGCTAGAGCCATCAAGGTTGACCACACAATTCAATACGCAACTCACCGAAAATTCAACAGCACTATCTGTTATGAGAAGTAACTTCATTCCGCTTAATAAATGTGTTCCTGAACGGGGAGGGATTTTTGGCTCCGGGGAGCATTTACCCAGATCAACGGTACCACAAAAAAATGATAAAATGTTTCCAAGAAATTCTGATTATTTGTGGGTGTTCGTGTTAGTGTCGCAAGCATGCTTAACAATTTTTATGTGACACGGAGGAGTAGTGTTTCATATGTGAAACCCAAATTTGGGGTGACAATTGGAGTAAAATTTGGTGTTCAAATTTTTTTCTTTTGCATAGGCCAAAACGTTTAACCTTTTTGCCTAAAACTTTGCATGTAGCATTTGAATGTGATTATAAATACATAAAAGTTTGTTGGGGTTTTTTGACATTTTAGAATTATTTTTCATCATGTAGGAGCACGTGCTCCCGGAAGCCAAATTTGATTTCCGCTCGTGAGGAGTCATTACAGTGTATAGCTCAGTTATTTGTTGGGAATTATTCATCAATGCATTAAATATATAGATATCAGAGAATAACAGTTGAAAATCCGCATCCTGCTGATGTGTGTCTATTGTGTTTACTATCTCGTCTCTCATGTGAGAAACTTTTGGACATGTTTTTGTGCTAAGGGCATTTCCAAGGCGGGCCTGTATCAGTCCGCGGGGCAGTCCAGACGCGATTTCTTTCGCAATCCGGAGATAAAAGTGAGGGAGGTTTGCGAGAGTCCGGACACGAGAAACGTACGAATCCGACATCCCTGTGCCACCCAAAACCCTTCCCGGACCCCACGACTCATTTTCTCTCCTTCCTTTTTTCTCTCTTGCCTTTGCCGTCGCCCCATCACCCTAGCCACCACGCCACACCCTTGTCGGAACTCTGCGTCTCCGTCAACTCCGGCGCTCCAGCAGGCTCCCCGCCGCTTCTCCTCTGTCTTCGTTCAATCCCTGTCCTCCGACCGCCCTGCCACGTACCATCCTCTACTGCTATTCTCACCATGCCCGCCAACTGTTCGATGAATCGCGGAGCTGAAAACAGTTGTCCCTTCTTATTTCTAGCATGGATTCCGATTTGGGGTATATATACGAGCAGTATGTTGAGTCGTCTGACGGCTCGCCGGACAAGGAGAAGTACTCCGATGAGACGGCGATGATGCAGGCGGTCCTTGAAGACGCGGAGCGTGCGGAGGAGCATGTTCTCAATTTCAAGGGCTCGATCAAGGGTCATCGAGTGCTCGACCGCAACAGGGCATGTGGGCATTTGACACTGATGGTCAACTACTTTGCCCCCGATGCACTATTCATTGACATTTTCGCCAGCGTTTTCGGATGCGCAAGAGTGTCTTTGATCGTTTGTACAATGGCGTCCGGTCCTACGATGACTACTTCATCCTGAAGAAGGACGTCATGGGAACGATTGGCTTCTCTGGTTACCAGAAGTGCACGACCGCACTTCGGATGCTTGCATACGACACGACTGTTGATTCATGGGACGAGTACCTACAGATGTCTAAGAGCACATGCAGAGATGCCATGGTCAGGTTTGCAACTACTGTGGTCGAGGTGTTCGAACCTCAATACCTTAGAGAACCAACTATGGCAGACACCGAGAGGCTCTTAGCAATCTCAGAAGCAAGAGGATGGACAGGTTTGCTTGGATCTCTTGACTGCATACATTAAAATGGAAGAACTGTCAGTTGCATCGCATGATCTTTGGATTTGGCATGCTTTTTTTGGCATGCCCGGGTCTCACAATAACATCAATGTGCTGGAACGATCTTCGTTGTTTGCGAGACTGGCTGAAGGAAAAGCTCCTCTTTGCCATTATACTGTCAATGGACATGAGTATAACATGGGCTACTATCTGGTTGTCGGTATCTATTCTCCATGAGTATAACATGGGCTACTATCTGGTTGTCGGTATCTATTCTCAATGGGCTACCTTTGTCAGCACCATCACAAACCCAGTTGGCCAGAAAAAGGCTCACTTGCCCAAAGACAAGAAGCATCTAGAAAGGATGTCGAGAGGGCATTTGGAGTTCTGCAGGCCGGTTTTGTAGTTGTTCGTGGACCTACAAAACAATGGGATCCAGAGACCTTGTGGGAGGTGATGACATGCTGTGTGATCATGCACAACTTGATCGTCGAGGATGAGGGTGACAATGTTGCCTGGAATTTGAGAACATGAGTTATCCTATCCAACTTCGGGAACAGAATCCGATCACATTTGAAGAGTTTATTCAAATGCATCAACAAATTCGGCATCGATCAACTCACGAGCAGCTGAAGGAAGATCTGATTGGGCATTAGTGAACGGTGAAAGGGGACAACGATATTAGAATGTAATATTTGAACTTTTTAAAATTTAAACTAGTGCTACATGCGACTATTTAAACGTTTGTGCCCTTTGCATGCGGCTATTTAATCGTGCAGACTTGAAAAAAAATGAAGAAGGCCGGATGTATGCGGCTACGGTTGGATGACGTCCTTCCGCATTCGTGTCTGCGGATTGATTCCCTGTCCACGGACCGATGCGGAAAAATATTTACAGGTTGTCCGTTGGAGATGCCCTAACAGGTTTCGCCCGTGGTAAAAGTGCCGAATGTGGGCGTGTACGGTGGATTTAGTGGTAGTTCATGAAGTCGCTTTTCCCTTTTTTACGTCCTCTGAATCTTTGTACGTTGCAATTGTTGTGCTACCGTTATGTCAAAAGTAATGGAAAGGAGATTAGCTCGGTTACCAAAGTATAGCAGAACGCCCATCTGTTTCTGAAAAAAAAAGTCTCTACGGAAATCAGCACCGCGATGGCATGATCCATGCATGTTCTTCTGACATGTTTTTCCTGGTGATGATCGTAGATTATGGCTTAAATTTGCACTGACTCAAACTGACTGACGGTCTGGACAGGCTATTGTTTGACCTTCCAGCCGCACTACACGGCCAAACCATTTCCTCCCTATCTCCTACGGGATCAAAAGACCAACGTAACCTACCAACAGTTTTTAATCTCCTACACGACGCTTCGTGCCATGTGAGGGGGGTAAGATAACAACAAATGTGTACTGATGAGATCACGCTCATAAGCAAACAAAAAGGCTAGTGAGGATCAATCATATTTTAGCCATGGCGTGACAAAGCACCGGCTTGTCGTGGCTCCCTTGTCCGCTTGCCACACACCCGCCAACGCGAAATGACCCTAAACGCCCTCGGAAATTAAACACAGACACGGAGGGGGGCAGCCATTGACCGTTCCGAGCTCTCGCAGGAACAGGCCGCAGCAAGCTCCCAATCAATCAGTCAATCAATCATTGTACTGCTATTTCAGATCTTTGCTCTCCAAAGAAGTAGTGAAAACCGGGGATGGGATGGGATGGGATGAGGAAGGAAGATACATCGTACATGTAGTAGTTTACACTCTTTTCTTTGGATGCAAACTCCGGAGCTCGATCTAATGGGCTAGCTAATTACAGTTACATCACTGCGTATGTGATTGTATGGTACTCAGTCGCTCACCAGCTAGCCGGTGTTCTTCCGCGCGAGAAAAATGGGAGCGAGGAAGAACCTGCGCGGCGCTAGTTGTGCAGCGGGTTGGGCCCCTGCGGAACCAGCCTCTTGGAGTCGCCAAGCGCGGCCGCCGCCGCCGCCGCGCCGCCGGCACGGGTAGCCGTCGTGGTCCTCGTGGACACCGTGCGTCCCGTCGGCGTCGCCCCGCGCTTCCAGGCGGCGACGTCCGCCCTGGCCCTGGGGATCCTGTGGCCGCAGCTGAAGGTGGCGAGCTCGGACGCCAGGAGGAGGAGAAGCACCGCCATTAGCTGCAGGGCGCCGCCGGTGTCCCTCACCATGCTAAGGGCAGAGCTGGGTGAGAGGGGGGGAGCGGGCTGGGCTGGCCGGCCGGCCTCCCGGACGAGGAGGGGGCGATTCTGTACTTGTGCGCGTAACTGCGTTTGTATGGATGCGAGCGCAGGCGCAGCGCAGCGCAGCTAGCAACCGAGCGGAGTGTTTGGGCGCTGGGAGAGGCGTGCGTTGTTGCGTTGTGCCGTAGGTGCTACTAATAAGATGGCCGGATGGGGTCGTCGGTCACCGTTTCCCCGATCTGCAGCGTGGATTGCTCGTGTCGTGTGATCCGAAGGGGAGGGAGATGATTGAGGCCTTGAGGGGTGGCCGGTTGACTATAGAAAAACAGCCGGCCTGGCTAGCTAGCTAACTCATGTGATGTGATGTGTTTGTGTTTTGTTGTGCAAGGTGCACATCATGCGTGGGTGTTGCCGTGTTGGGTTATGGTATTGGTTTGGTGTGGTTGTATCTCTTGGATGGCCGTTTGTGTCCATGTGTTGGATCTCTCCCCGGTTTCATTAGCGAAACCGCATAGTTCAATTCCACTACAAAGAGAAAGTAAATGTAAAATTAACCATTTAACCCTGCTTTGGGTAGTGTGGTGAACCCTGGGGATGGCCGTACTTTACAAGGGTTTATGCAGTCTTTGATCAAATCGGTAGTGATAAGATTGAAATGTGGAAAAAGAATTACCACGGGCATCTTGAACCAAATAGAAGAACAAGAGGGACATGAACTTGACCAGCAAGGGCATGCACATAGTGGCTAATCATCTGACAATAGTGACTTTGTTGATAGTGGAGCTGAGGAAGAGGCTGGGCAACCCACTATAACTGATGGATCAAATGTGCCTCCAGTTAGGGGCGCTTTGCTTGGCTACCGCTCGGATGGCGCCATCCGCGACGGCGGGCCATCCAGGCACCGTCAGGAGCACCGCAACGGCGGTTCCAGCGGGGGCATGCACCGCCACGAGGCCTCCTCCGCTGGGGCGCAGTCGGACGACGATGATGGAGGTCGGGCTTTCAGCCCCTCGCGCTCCCCCAGGTCTGCCAGGGAGGCCCGCTCGAGCACCCCACCGCCGCTGCGCTACAATGACACCCGAGCCCTCCCGGTCCTGCAAGGTGTGCTGGCCCCCCTGTCGCCGACCCTGCTGGTGCGCTGGTGGGGATCCTGGTCGTCTGGCCGGGAGCGGCCGACCAGGAGCCTTTCTTGCTGGATGCGGAGGGCATCTGGCGGGACCTCACCCGCACTGACCCCCTGCTGCTGGAGCTGGATGCCAACTCCTTCCGCCGCCCACGGTCCGTGCTCGACGTCTTTGGGACTGCAGAGGCGGTCTGGCCTTTTGTGGATCAGGCAAACCTCCCCTGGACTGGACTCTCGGAGGTGGAACTGGGACTTGCACCGGTGCGCAGCCCCCCACGCCTGCCCAGCCCAGTGAGGCTTCCTCTCCAGCCTTGGCCCAATGCGGGCTACATGGACCTGGCTTCCAAGGAAGCTGAGCTGCCGCTTCTGCCGGCGCGCCTCGCTTCGCCGGTCCGCTCCTTCGCCATCCAGGTGGAGCCAGAGATCGACACAGACAGCCTTGCTGCCAAGCTCCAAGCGCTGGAGGTCGACGCCAATACGACCTTTCTGGCGCGGGTCTTTGGCATGCTTCCCCCGTCCATCTTGGGGCCGCCCCCGGTCTCTCCGCCCCCAGGCCTCCAATCGGACACCTCGGACCCTATCATCATCCCCACCCCGCCACCAGTGGAGGTCACGAGGTGCACGAGATGCAGGGTCTCCAGGGTAGGCCTCTCCAAGGGCATGGCGCAGCAAGAGAAGGACCAAGCTAGGCTGGCTCAGCAGCTAGAGTTCATCGACAAGTGAGGGATCACTAGAAGTGTATGTCTAGAGGAGGGTGAATAGACTACTTGCACAAATTAAAACCTAACCTTTTCCCAAGTTAATTTGTTGGCAGATTTTAGCAATTCTAACAAGTCTAGTCCACCTTACACATGCTAGTCAACAAGTATGGCAGCGGAAAGTAAGGACAAGCATATGTAAGAGAGTTGAGATAGGAAGATCAAACGCAATTTGGAGACACGAAGATTTTTCCCGTGGTTCCGATAGGTGGTGCTATCGTACGTCCACGTTTATGGAGTCTTCAACCCACGGAGGGTAGTGGTCGCGAGAGTCCACGGAGGGCTCCACCCAAAAGGGTCCACAAAGTAGCAACCTTGACTATTCCATAACGGCTTCCGTCCATGAAGGACTAGCCTCACTATGGGTAGATCTTCACGAAGTAGGAGGCTCCCAAGCGACACCTAACCAATCTAGGAGGCACCACCATCCAAAAGGTAATAGGCTCGATAGTAACGATGAACTCCTTGCTCTTGTGTTTCAAATGATAGTCTCCTCAACACTCAATCACTCTCTCGCAGATTTGGCTTGGGTAGAAGAGATTGATTGGATGGAAAGCAACTTGGGGAGGCTAGAAATCAAGATCCATATGGTTGGAGTGGATGATCTTGACCTCAACACAAGAATAGGCGGTTCTCTCTCAGAAAATTGGATATGTCAATGGGTGTGTGTTCTGAGTGCTTTTTTTGCGAGTGGGATGTGGTGGAGGGGTATATATAGGCATCTCCAAAAATCCAACCGTTACAACATTATTGCCCAACTCGATGGAACCGAAGTGAACCTCGGTGGCACCGACTTGTTCAAAAATGTGGCAACTTTAGGCTTTTTGGTGAGACCGATATGGAATACTCGGTGGTACCGATATGGGTGACCTAGGCAGTTGCCGAATCTCGGTGAGACCGATTTCTCAAACTCGGTGGGACCGATTTGGAGAAATGGGTTAACAGAGAGTTGGCCCAACTTCTCGGTGAGACCGATTTGCAAAACTCGGTGGGATCGAATCAAGAAAATGGCTAACCAGGAAGTTGGTCACTGGTTTCAGTGGCACCGAAAGTGAATGTTGGTAGTACCGAGTAGTGGGTCTTGGCTAGGGTTTTTGTCTGGATTTTAGACTCGGTGTAGCCGATATGGAAATGTTGGTGGCACCCATTTTGAGTGTTAGGCTCTATGATAGAATATTTGTGGGAGAGCTTGTGGGTGTTTTTGGTGACTAACACTTGATCACTTGAGCATTTCATTCACCATCATTACCTCACCCCCTTTTGATAGTATTGGCTTTCCTATGGACTCAAAGTGATTTCTCACAAAGTAAAATGTAGAGTCTTCATGCTTGTAGCTTAGCCAATCCTATTACTTGCATCTTGGGGTCTCCTCACAATCTGTAGCCAATCGTCTCTCTGGACTAAGCCTGAAATAAGCTGGATAAAACTATTAGTCCAAGAGACAATGTATGTTGTCATGAATTATCAAAACCACCAAGGGAGCATATGTGCTTTCAACAAGCCAACCCAGTTCTCACCGCGTGTCAGGGAGCGCTATGTGGACAGGTTCAAGTCTCCACTGGGGCATCTTACCACCAAGCTTGCGAAGGCCGCTGGGATTCTCTCCACGGCTCGCATCAACCTGCCGGATGAGGACCTCCGGGCGGTCGCCGGTGAGGACGGTTGCGCCGCATGAGTGTTGCGACGCCTCCTACCCAGGGCTCTGTTGTTTGTCATGTTAGTTAAGCCTCATGTCACCTTGTTTGCCGTATGGTGTAGCTACCATACCGCTGCCTTTGTCTGTTTTTGGCGACCTCGCCGGGCGCCCGTGTTTGTCACCGGCTGTGCCATTTGCTATTTCAATCGCACGCCGCTCCTTGTTCGAGTTGGTCTGCTTACCGTGTTTGTGATCAGACCCTCCTCCCTGCTCAAGCGCACGCCGCCCCTGCTTGGGCTGGCCTGCAACCTGTGTTCTAGATCAGTGCATCGATGAGTAGCTTCATTGTGTTTAACTGGAACGTGCGGGGTCTCAACAGCCGAGACAGGCGAGCTGGAGTCCGCGCACTCATAGAACAGTCCAGATGCTCCCTTGTCTGCCTGCAGGAGACTAAGCGCGAGGTCTTACCCCTAGCCGAAATCTCTGAAACTGTTGGACCTAGGCTGGCCAGGCATGTGGTGCTTCCGGCCACGGGGACTAGGGGCGGAGTGCTCCTTTCTTGGGATCCCGACAGCTTCCAGGTGGTTGCCACAAGCACCTCGCCCTACTCCATCACCTTGACGCTGGAGCCACGTTCTGGGGATGCGCCATGGTCGATCACCACCGTCTACGGGTCATGCGACAATGACGCTAGGCTTTTGTTTTTGGCCGAGCTGGCTCGCATCCGCACTGACGTGGCTTGAGACTGCGTCGGTATTTCCCCAAAGAGGAAGGGATGATGCAGCATAGCGACGGTAAGTATTTCCCTCAGTTATGAAACCAAGGTTATCGAACCAGTAGGAGGATCACCACCACCCAATAAGCAGCACCTGCACACAAACAACAAATACTTGCAATCCGACGCGAAAGAGAGGTTGTCAATCTCTTTATGGTAATAAGATATATTAGGTAGTGATAGATAGAACAGATAGATCTCTCAAGAACAACAATAAAAAGAGTAAATATGCAGCAATATGTTTTTGGGTTTTTGGTTTTGTAGATCTGAAAACAAAGATTGCAAAAAGATAGATCGGAAATCAATATGTTGGAAAAGTAGACCCGGGGGGCGTAGGGTTCACTAATGGCTTCTCTCATGAGTATAGCGCACGGTGGGTGAAAAAATTACTGTTGGGCAATTGATAGAAAATCGAATAGTCATGACGATATCCAAGGCGATGATCATTATATAGGCATCACGTCCAAGATAGATAGACCGACTCCTGCTTGCATCTACCTCTATTACTCCACACATCGACCGCTATCCAGCATTCATCTAGTGTATTAAGTTCGTGGAAAAACGGAGTAATGCAATAAGAACGATTACAAGATGTAGACAAGATCTATTCATGTAGGAATAGACCCCATCTTGTTATCCTTAATAGCAACGATACATGCGTGTCTTGCTGCCCCTTCTGTCACTGGGAAAGAACACCGCAAGATCGAACCCATCACAAAGCACCTCTTCCCATGGCAAGAAAAATCGATCTAGTCGGCCTAACTAAACCAAAGATTCAAAGAAGAAATACGATGCTATAAGCAATCATGCATATAAGAGATCAAAGAAGACTCAAATAATATTCATGGATAGAAACTGATCATGAACTCAAAATTCATTGGATCTCAACAAACACACCACAAAAGTTTACATCAAATAGATCTCCAAGAGACCATTGTATTGAGAATCATAAGAGAGAGAAGAAGCCATCTAGCTACTGCCTACGGACCCGTAGGTCTATGGTGGACTACTCACGCATCATCGAAGAGGCACCTATGAAGAAGATGAACCCCTCCGTGATGGTGTTTAGATTGGATCTCGCGGTTCTGGAACTTGCGGCGGCTGGAATTGTGTTTCGTCGACTCCCCTAGGGTTTTTGGAATATTTGGGAATTTATAGGCATCAGAGGCGGTGGAGAGGGGTCCCGAGGAGGGCACAACCCATCAGGGCGCGCCGCCCCCCACCCCTGGCGCGCCCTGGTGGGTTGTGGTCTCCTCGGCCCACTCCCCCGACACTTCTTTGGCCGACTGGGTGTCTTCTGGTCCAGAAAAAATCTCCAAAAAGTTTCGTCGCGATTGGACTCCGTTTGGTATTGATTTTCTGCGAAGTAAAAAACAAGCAAAAACAGCAACTGGCACTTTGGCACTATGTCAATAGGTTAGTCCCAAAAAATGATATAAAGTTGTTATAAAATGATTGTAAAACATCCAAGAATGATAATGTAACAGCATGGAACAAACAAAAATTATAGATACGTTGGAGACGTATCAGCATCCCCAAGCTTAATTCCTACTCGTCCTCGAGTAGGTAAATGATAAAAACAAAAATTTTGTTGTGGAATGTTGCCTAACATGTTCATCATATTCTTTTCTTTTGTATAGCATGGACATTTGGACTTGTAAATGATTCAAAGCAATAGTCTAGTTTTAACATAATGACTTCAATACTCAAGCATGTCAACAAGCAACCATGTCTTTCAAAATATCAACACTAAAGAAAGTTATCCCTAGCCCATCATGCTCAATCATTGATCCATTCATGAAGCACACTCAAATATTAGCTATGCCCAATGCTCAAGTACGATCATAGTGCCCCCTAGTTGGTGCTTATAAGAGAAGATGGAGACTCAAAGCAAAAATAAAAAATGCATAAAGTAAAAGATAGGCCCTTCGCAGAGGGAAGTAGGGATTTGCAGAGGTGCCAGAGCTCAAAGTTTTAAATTGAGAGAGAAAAATATTTTGGGTGGCATGCTTTTCCTGTCAACGAAAACGACAAAGTAGCTCACAATACTTTCCATGCTAGATATATCATAGGCGGTTCCCAAACAGAAAATAAAGTTTATTCCTTTTTCCACCAAACTTTCACTTTCCATGGCGGGCCGTATCCACGGTTTCCTTCCATACCAACACTTTCCAAGGAATTTATTATTTCACAACATAAAGTAAATATTTTTTCTTTTTCATTTCGGGAATGGGCATCCCTATTACCGCCGCACTCTCATGCAATGACGAGTGAATAAACACTCATCTTGAGAATAACACATCTAGCATGGAAAAATATTGGACACTCCCCACCGTTTCATGAGCGGTACGAGCACACAAAAGAGAAAATTTATTTTGAAAATTTAGAGATGGCACATACAAATTTGCTTGGAACGGCATGGAAATACCGCATATAGGTAGGTATGGTGGACTCATAAGGCAAAACTTGGTTTAAGGATTTTGGATGCACAAGTAGTATTTCTACTTAGTACAAATGGAGGCTAGCAAATAGATTGGGAAGCAACCAAACCAAGAAACGAAAAATCACATAAGTGAGCATTGAACATAACTAACACCGAATAATGCACCACAAGTAGGATGTAACTTCATTGCATAACTATTGACTTTCGTGCATGCATAGGGAATCACAAACCTTAACACCAATATTCCTACTAAGCATAATTACTCACTAACATGACTCACATATTACTATCATCATGTTTGAAAACTATTACAAGGAATCAAGTTTAATTTGTCCAATGATCTTCATGAAAGTTTTTATTATATCTTCCTTGGATATCTATCACTATGGGACTAGTTTCATATATTGCCATTACTTTTTGGCAAGCTCAAACAAATTTAAGTGAAGCACATGAGCATAAAGATTTCATCTCTCAAAAAGGTATAAGTGAAGCATGAGAGGATTTCTTCAAAATTTACCTACTCTCAAATTAATCTAAGTGAAGCATGAGAGTATTTCTACAAAAATTTCCAAGCACACCGTGCTCAAAAATATATAAGTGAAGCACTAGAGCAATTCTATAGCTCAAAAAGTTTAAGTGAAGCACATAGAGCAATTCTAACAAATCATAGCATGATTTTGGCTTTCTCAAATAGGTGTGTACAGCAAGGATACAAAGGAAAAACTAACAAACAAAGCAAGCAAAGATACAAGACGCTCCAAGCAAAACTCATGATATGTGACGAATAAAAATATAGCTCCAAGTAAAATACCGATTGTCGTTAGAAGAAAGAGGGGATGCCACTCGGGGGCATCCCCAAGCTTAGTTGCTTGTTTCTATTTGGATATATCTTGGGGGTGTGGTAGCATCCCCAAGCTTAGTCTTTTTATCACTCCTTATTCCTTCATCCATCGTGATCTCACCCAAAACTTGAAAACTTCAATCACGCAAAACTCAACAAAATCTTCGTGAGATCCGTTAGTATAATAAAGCAAATCACTACTTTAGGTGCTGTTGCAAACCCATTAAAATTTTATTATTGCATTATACCTACTGTATTTTAACTTTACCATGGCTCATACCCTTCAATATAACCCATAGATTCATCAAAACAAGCACACAATGCAACGAAAACAGAATATGTCTTAAACAGAATAGTCTGTAGTAATCTGTAATCTAACCATACTTATGTAACTCTAAAAATTCTGAAAAATTAGGACAACGTAAGGAATTTGTAAATAAACACTGTGTTAAAATTTCAGCTCAAGATCACGTTCTAGCAAAAAATTCAAATTCATATACTTGACGCAAAGTTTCTGTTTCAGATTCAGCATCACTTCTACTCATCCTATGAATCATCCTAAAGGCTTTACTTGGCACAAACACTAAATAAACCATAAAAACACAATCATAACAGAGGCATAATTTTGTCAACACTCAAAAACAGAAGGGAAAAAGCAAAAATTTATTTATTCATTGGGTTGCCTCCCAACAAGCGCTATCGTTTTATGCCCCTAGCTAGGCATAATGGATAGATTCAAGTATTGTCATCTTTGGTTTTGGATCCATAGGATGCCCTCATGATTGATTCATATGTTGGCTTAATTCTTGTTCTAGGGAAGTGTTTCATACCCTTTCTCAAGGGAAACTGAAAACGAATATTGCCTTCTTTCATATCAATCACGACACCTATAGTGCGTAAAAATGGTCTACCAAGTATAATAGGACAAGACGGATTGCAATCAATATCAAGCACAATAAAATCAATGGGAACATAATTCCTATTTGCAAGGATAAGAACATCATTAATTCTTCCCAATGGTTTTTTAATAGTAGAATCCGCCAAGTACAAATTAAGAGAACATTCTTCAATATTGGTAAGACCAAGCACATCACATAGAGATTTTGGAATCGTAGAAACACTAGCACCCAAATCACACAAAGCAAAGCACTCATAATTTTTAATCTTGACCTTAATGGTAGGTTCCCACTCATCATGTAATTTTCTAGGAATAGAAATCTCCAACTCCAACTTTTCTTCAAAAGATTTCATCATGGCATCAACGATATGTTTAGTAAAAGCTTTATTTTGCTCATAAGCATGGGATGAATTCAACATAGATTGCAACAAAGAAATACATTCAATCAAAGAGCAGCTATCATAATTGAAATCTTTGCAATCCAAGATAGTGGGCACATCACTAGTTAAAGTTTTGACCTCTTCAAACCCACTTTCATCAAAAATTTCATCAAGATTTTCACCCTCCAAATTATTGGGACGCCTTGATAAAGTTGACTCTACTTCGGTCCCTTCATTATCAATTTTAATATTACTAAACAAGGGATCAATAGAAGAAACTGAAAGCACAACACGCTCCCTTGGTGGTTTTGATAATTCATGACAACATACATTGTCTCTTGGACTAATACTTTTACCTAGTGTATTTCAGATAAAGTCCACAGAGAAGGTTGGCAAAAAGGATTGTGAGGAGATACCCCTGGATGCAAGGAAATGGATTGGCAAAGCTTCAAGCAAGAGGACTCTACATTTTCCTTTGTGAGAATCACTTTGAGTCCATAGGAAAGCCAATACTATTAAAAGGGGGTAAGGTATTGTTGGTGAACAAGATGCTCCACGTGCACAAGTGATAGTCACCAAAAACACCCACAAACTCTTCCACAAAAGTCTGTCCAAGCCAAACATCCAAAAATCGGTGCAACTAACAATTCCCACTCGGTGCCACCGATTACCAAACTCAGACAGACCCATGCCAAACCCTAGCCATTCGGTGCAACCGATTCTGCCTCGGTGCCACCGAGTTCAGTTGCCAACTTTCTGTTTATCTATTTTCAGTCTTCGGTACCACCGAGTTTTGCCAGTCGGTCTCACCGAGTTTTTGGACCAACTCCCTGGTTAGCCATTCACATGAATCGGTACCACCGAGATTTGTGAATCGGTCCCACCGAGTTTCTGGACCAACTCTCTGGTCAGCCATGGTCAAGAATCAGTACCACCGAGATGTGAGAATCGGCGTCACCGAGTTCTGCAATCTGACCGTTGGTCACCTAATCGGTACCACCGAGAGTTATGTATCGGTCTCACCGAGATTCAAAAGTTACTGCCTTTTGGTCACTTCGGTACCACCGAGTTTTATACTTCGGTGTCACCGAGTTGGTCACTTTAGGTGTAACGGTTGGATTTTTGGGGATGTCTATATATACACCTTCACCACCACCCACTCGAAAGAGAAGCACTCAGAACTATTCCATACTTGCCCCATCCTATTTTCTGAGAGAGAGCCACCTACTCATGTGTTGAGATCAAGCTATTCCATTCCTACCATATGAATCTTGATCTCTAGCCTCCCCAAGTTGCTTTCCACCAAATCAATCTCTTCCACCATAGCCAAATCTATGAGAGAGTGATTGTGTGTTGAGGAGTCTATCATCTTGAAGCACAAGAGCAAGGAGTTCATCGACATTGCCGAGCCTATTAGCTTTTGAAGGGTGGTGCCTCCTAGATTGGTTAGGTGTCGCTTGGGAGCCTCCTACTTCGTGTTGTGGAGTTGAACCAAGAAGTTTGTACGGGCAAGGAGATCGCCTACTTCGTGAAGATCTACCCATAGTGAGGCTAGTCCTTCGTGGACGGAAGCCGTTATGGAATAGTCAAGGTTGCTACTTCGTGGACCCTTATGGGTGGAGCCCTCTGTGGACTCTCGCGACCGTTACCCTCCGTGGGTTGAAGACTCCATAAACGTGGACGTACGATAGCACCACCTATCGGAACCACGGGAAAAATCTTCGTGTCCCTCATGCGTTTGATCTCCCTATCTCAACTCCTTACTTCCATGTGCAATGTCTTTACTTTCCGCTGCCATACTTGTTGACTTGCATGTGTAGGGTGTGCTAGACTTGATATAATTGTTAAAATCTGCCAACCAATTAACTTGGGAAAATGTTAGTTTTTAAATTCCTGCTAGTAGTCTATTCACCCCCCCCCTCTAGACACACACTTCTAGTGATCCTACAATTGGTATCAGAGCGTTGGTTTCCATTGCTTCGGTTTCATCGCCGTGGAGGAAGATGGATGTGTCTAGTATAGGAAGTTTGAGTTGTAGAGTGCCTATTCTTGATGGGGAGTACTATAGTCAATGGAAATATAAGATGCTTGAGCTATTCAATGAATTTCACTTAAGCAAGTATGTTAAGAGCCCCTATGTACCTCCCATTGATCCTTTACATCCCACACACGAAGAGGAAATTGATATGCTATGCAATCTTAGAACTGTTAATCTTATCGTTAGAGGATTGCCTAGAATTGTGCTTAATCAAATGAAGAATTTTGAATGTGCTTATACTTTGTGGAATGACTTGGAGAAACGATAGCCAAGTTATTCATTGAGTAATCTTTATGAAATTCTTCATAAGACTATTGTCTTTCACAAAATTATGCCTAGTGATCCCAAGTTTGATGACTATCTATTTGAGCTTAGAGATCTCATGCATGCTAAAGGAGATGTCATAACCATCAACAACATCATTGTAGAAGCCATTCGCATTCATAATCTTGAACATTGTCATGATCACAACCCTAATGAATCCTTTGTTTCTTGTGACGAGGATTTCCCACTTGATGATGACAATGTGGAACATGGCTACTACGATGAAGATGAGTTGTTCGACATCGAGCATGAGAAGATCATGAAGAATCTAAGTCTCATGGAAAACTTCAAGGATTACATGTCCGGAGGAAAAGAGTGGATTCTCGATAGTGGATGCACCGATCATATGACCGGAGATAGAGACATGTTTGAAGAGATCACACCGAACCATGGACCGCGAAGGTATGTAACTTTTGGAGACAACTCCAAGGGTAAGGTACTTGGCCTTGGTAAGGTGGCCATATCCCATGATAGCTCTATTCAAAACGTCATGCTTGTTGAATCCCTTGGTTACAATCTTCTTTCCGTATCTAGACTTGCCGACTTTGGTTTTAATGTGCTATTCATGAAAGTAGATTGCCAAGTGTTTCGTCAAGATAATCATAACATGGTCTTTACCGGTTTCCGTAGAAGTGATCTATATATTGTCGATTTCACTAAGAGATCCAAACCTCGTACTTGCCTTATTGCAAAATCTTCTAAAGGTTGGCTTTGGCATAGAACACTAGGACATGTTGGCATGCGTAATCTAGACAAACTTATCAAAGGTGATCATATACTTGGTGTTAAAGATGTTATCTTTGACAAAGATAGACTTTGTAGTGCTTGTCAAGCTGGAAAGCAAGTAGGCGGAAGTCATCCCGTTAAGAATATCATGACTACTAGGAGACCACTCGAGTTACTTCACATGGATCTTTTTGGTCCCAATGCTTACAAGAGTCTCGGTGGAAATTCCTATGGTCTAGTTATAGTTGATGATTTTTCCAGATTTACGTGGGTATTCTTTCTTGATGATAAGTCGCAGGTACAAAAGATCTTCAAGAACTTCGTTCGCAAAGCGCAAAATCAGTTTGAAGTGAAGATCAAGAAGGTTCGGAGCGATAACGGATCGGAGTTCAAGAACACCCATGTAGATACCTTTCTTGACGAAGAAGGTGTTTCACATGAGTTCTCGGCTATGTACACGCCTCAACAAAATGGAGTTGTTGAGAGGAAGAACCGGACTCTTATTGAGATGGCAAGAACGATGCTAGATGAATACAAAACGCCAAGACACTTTTGGGCAGAAGCCGTGGAAACAGCATGTCATGCCACAAACCGACTCTATCTTCACAAGCTTCTTGGTAAAACGGCATACGAGCTACTCACCGGTAACAAACCCCAAGTTGGATACTTTCGGGTATTCGGCTCAAAGTGCTACATTCTTGATAAGCATCGTCGTACTAAATTTGCTCCTAAATCTCATGAAGGATTCCTACTCGGTTACGGATCGAACTCTCACACTTACCGTGTCTACAACAACTTCACTCGAAAAGTTGAAGAGACGGTAGATGTGAAGTTTGATGAATCTAATGGTTCGCAAGTCGAACAATTGCCAAATGATGTAGGAGATAAGGATCCTTCGGAAGCTATCCAAGACTTATCCATCGGCAAGATTCGTCCCATGGAGGTGAAGGAAAGTACTTCGTCAACTCAAGTGGAAGCCCCTACTTCACGTCAAGGTGAACCTCAACATGACATGGAGGCATCCACAAGCGGTACATGACAAGATGATGAAGAGGAGGAAGTACATCATGAAGATCCACCACAACCTCCTTCACCACCACCTCAAGGAAACGACACCTTCAACAACAACGAAGATGAAGGAGATGATGATGATGAAGAAGCTCCACCATCCAACAAGCCGAAGCTACCCCAAGTTTGAGCAAGAGTGACCAAGAACCATCCTCTAAACCAAATCTTTGGTGACATACAAACCGGGAGAATCACTCACTCTAAAACTCGATTAGCTAATTTTTGTGAGCATTATTCTTTCATCTCTAGCATTGAACCCTTGAAGGTAGAACAAGCTCTTGAAGACCCGGATTGGGTGAACGCAATGCATGAAGAGCTTCACAACTTCGAGAGGAACGAAGTGTGGACACTCGTGGAGAAGCCCAAGGACGAGCACAACATCATCGGAACCAAATGGGTGTTTCAGAACAAGCAAGATGAAGATGGTCAAGTTGTACGCAACAAGGTGCGTCTCGTAGCCCAAGGATATACGCAAGTCGAAGGTATGGACTACGGTTAGACCTATGCACCCGTTGCTAGACTTGAAGCTATTCGCATTCTTCTTGCTTATGCTAATCACCATGATATCACGCTTTATCAAATGGACATTAAAAGTACCTTTTTAAATGGTGAGATTGAAGAAGAGGTCTATGTCAAACAACCCCCTGGTTTTGTGAATCCTAAGAAACCTAATCATGTTTACAAGCTTCATAAAGCACTTTATGGTCTTAAGCAATCCCCACGTGCTTGGTATAAATGCTTAACGAAGTTTCTCAATGAAAAGGGTTTTAAAATTGGTAAAATTGACGCAACCTTATTCACTAAGAGAGTTAATGCTAAATTATTTGTGTGCCAAATCTATGTGGATAATATTATCTTTGGATCTACTAACCCACAATTTAGTGAAAGATTTGGAAGGTTGATGTCCGAGAAGTATGAGATGTCCATGATGTGTGAGCTGAAATTTTTCCTTGGTTTGCAAATCAAGCAAACGAGAGAAGGAACTTTCATCTCTCAAACCAAGTATGCCAAGGACTTGATCAAGAAGTTCAACATGCAAGAGTGTAAATGTATGAAAACTCCTATGCCTACTAGTGGACATGTTGACCTTACCAAGGAGGACAAACCGGTTGATCAAAAAGTTTATCGATCTATGATTGGTTCATTGTTATATCTATGTGCCTCCCGTCCCGATATTATGCTTAGTGTTTGCATGTGTGCTAGATATCAAGCAGCACCTAAAGAGTGTCATCTTTTGGCCATGAAACGTATTGTGAGATACTTGATACAAACACCAAACTTTGGCATTTGGTATCCCAAGGGATCTACTTTTAACCTTGTTGGCTATTCCGATTCGGACTATGCCGGTGACAAGGTTGATAGAAAATCCACCTCGGGTACATGTCAATTTCTTGGGAGATCTCTTGTGTCTTGGTCCTCCAAAAAACAAAACTCGGTATCTCTATCTACTGCCGAAGCTGAGTATATTGCTGCCGGATCATGTTGTGCACAATTACTATGGATGACACAAACGCTTAAGGATTATGGAATCCATGTGAAAAATGGTCCATTACTTTGTGACAATGAAAGTGCTATCAAGATTGGTCATAATCCCGTGCAACATTCTCGAACTAAGCATATTCAAGTTCGACATCATTTCATTCGTGATCATGTTGCCAAAGGAGATATTAATCTTAAGCATGTTCGTACCAACAAGCAACTGGCCAATATCTTTACTAAGCCACTTGATGAGAAAGTGTTTTGTCACTTGAGGAGTGAGTTGAACATCCTTAATGCTTCAAACTTTAGCTAGACTCACTCGATTGCATGCAAGGGCATGAGCTTACATGATACTTCCATGATACACTTGACATGTTATCTTATACCATGGAATTCTATGCTCCCTTGTATTGCATCTAACCTTTTGTAGGTACTTGGAAGAACTTCATTCCACAAGATTGCCAACAACTCCCATCATAAGCAATCTTGTCATGACCGAAGAAGACAACTCAACCATATCCTTGACATATATTTTATGTGATCATATTCGCTAATTCTAAATTGATATCATGTCAAATGGATATATATTGTTCTTCCTTGCATGACTAACCTACGTAGGTGATAAGTGTACCAAAACAACAAGGATTGCTCCCAACTCAAGATGATCTTCATCAACATCGAGCATCCTCAACAAGTTCACCTACAAGCCACGTCATCAACATCACTCAAAGGTATGTACTCATATCCTTGAAAAAGCTTTACTCCAAGTCATGAGGTAAAGCAACTCAAGCGATATGAAAACATTAAAATGCTTAATCGAAAAATGGTAACCCCATTTTGAGCTTAACGATGAGTATGACCTATGATCAAGTATTCTTGATTGGCTCCTAAGTCAATATACTCTAATATAGGTGACCTAGTCACCGCCCATCATCTAGTTAAGTATCTTGTTTGGTTCATTCATTATTTGCAAGATTTCTTGGAACCACTCAAATCTTCTCTAGTTGATGTCTCTTTGTAAATTATTTTGCATTTTCTTTGAAGATCCTTTTGACATTTTGTTACAAGTTTTCCAAACCCATGTGCAGGTTTCTAAAACATTGACAAGTTTCTGTTTACTACTCGGAGCCTCCGATCCAAATCACTCGGTTCTACCGATTATGCAGATAAGCTGCAAATGCACATCTCAGTTCCACCGACTTATTTGCCTCGGAGCCACCGACTTTCCTATCTTTTCTATCCTTTGTTAAACTTAGCAATTCTCCATTTCTTCGATGATCCCTTATTTAAAAAAAATTGGGGGAGAAACTTTATTCTAGGATCCCTAACTCAAAGGAGGAGAAGTCTTACAAGCTCTCAGATCAATCAAAGAGGGAGAAATTATTTTCCATGATTCCCTCAGTTTTTTATGCTCTCTATAGTTTTCATTTCTATGAACCCTACATTCCACGACCCTTGTTCTCAAGTATCCCTTCTTAATCGATGATCCCTGTATCTGACCCTATGTATGGACCTTTTTGGAAATTAATGCCAAAGGGGGAGAAATACCAAAGCTTCAAAAGCTAAGGGAGGATACATGCGTATGCAAAGGGGGAGATATAATCAAGGGGGAGAGGAGAATATCAAAGCTTATACTTATATAGACAAGGGGAGAATACCAAAGTAGGGGGAGAAAAATATGTTTGTTTCATTTGTTATTCTCGTGTTAGAATTTTCTCACCCTATCCAATCCCAATATCTACATGCTAAGATTCAGAGGGAGAGGATGACCTACTATTTCATATCTAGGGGAGAAAGTTCTAAATGATCTTGGAGACATATCAATCTTAAGGAATACTTCTATATGTTCTCTATATCTTGGTACTATTAAGTTCTATTGCTTTTTGATTGGTAGAATACTCTTGTGCTTCCTAACATTATTTTCTCAAGTGTATCTCTACTACAAGAATGCTCAAGAACTCAAGGTAAGTATATGCATCATATCCTTGATCAAGATGATCTCTTGCTTCTTGCACATATTGTTTGCAAGAGTGAAGTCTTGAACAAGGATACATCTCACTCATATATAATTGATGCATATAGCCAAGATACACATGACTCATATTATCCCTTCCACTATATGTGTGTCCATGCATTCCAAAGCAACTATCCTTTAAAGGGATTGCACATATTTAGGGGGAGCAAGCCTAAGTCATGTGTCTCTCAAAGTCATCATTATATTTATGCATATCTTTATTTGAAGCTTTGATTGTATGTTGTCATCAATTACCAAAAAGGGGGAGATTGAAAGCACAACATGCTCCCTTGGTGGTTTTGATAATTCATGACAACATACATTGTCTCTTGGACTAATACTTTTACCTAGTGTATTTCAGATAAAGTCCACAGAGAAGGTTGGCAAAAAGGATTGTGAGGAGATACCCCTGGATGCAAGGAAATGGATTGGCAAAGCTTCAAGCAAGAGGACTCTACATTTTCCTTTGTGAGAATCACTTTGAGTCCATAGGAAAGCCAATACTATTAAAAGGGGGTAAGGTATTGTTGGTGAACAAGATGCTCCACCTGCACAAGTGATAGTCACCAAAAACACCCACAAACTCTTCCACAAAAGTCTGTCCAAGCCAAACATCCAAAAATCGGTGCAACTAACAATTCCCACTCGGTGCCACCGATTCCCAAACTCAGACAGACCCATGCCAAACCCTAGCCATTCGGTGCAACCGATTCTGCATCGGTGCCACCGAGTTCAGTTGCCAACTTTCTGTTTAGCTATTTTCAGTCTTCGGTACCACCGAGTTTTGCCAGTCGGTCTCACCGAGTTTTTGGACCAACTCCCTGGTTAGCCATTCACATGAATCGGTACCACCGAGATTAGTGAATCGGTCCCACCGAGTTTCTGGACCAACTCTCTGGTCAGCCATGGTCAAGAATCGGTACCACCGAGATGTGAGAATCGGCGTCACCGAGTTGTGCAATTTGACCGTTGGTCACCTAATCAGTACCACCGAGAGTTATGTATCGGTCTCACCGAGATTCAAAAGTTACTGCCTTTTGGTCACTTCGGTACCACCGAGTTTTATACTTCGGTGTCACCGAGTTGGTCACTTTAGGTGTAACGGTTGGATTTTTGGGGATGCCTATATATACCCCTTCACCACCACCCACTCGAAAGAGAAGCACTCAGAACTATTCCATACTTGCCCCATCCTATTGTCTGAGAGAGAGCCACCTAATCATGTGTTGAGATCAAGCTATTCCAGTCCTACCATATGAATCTTGATCTCTAGCCTCCCCAAGTTGCTTTCCACCAAATCAATCTCTTCCACCATAGCCAAATCTGTGAGAGAGTGATTGTGTGTTGAGGAGTCTATCATCTTGAAGCACAAGAGCAAGGAGTTCATCGACATTGCCGAGCCTATTACCTTTTGCAGGGTGGTGCCTCCTAGATTGGTTAGGTGTCGCTTGGGAGCCTCCTACTTCGTGTTGTGGAGTTGAACCAAGAAGTTTATACGGGCAAGGAGATCGCCTACTTCGTGAAGATCTACCCATAGTGAGGCTAGTCCTTCGTGCACGGAAGCCGTTATGGAATAGTCAAGGTTGCTACTTCGTGGACCCTTATGGGTGGAGCCCTCCGTGGACTCTCGCGACCGTTACCCTCCGTGGGTTGAAGACTCCATAAACGTGGACGTACGATAGCACCACCTATCAGAACCACGGGAAAAATCTTCGTGTCCCTCATGCGTTTGATCTCCCTATCTCAACTCCTTACTTCCATGTGCAATGTCTTTACTTTCCGCTGCCATACTTGTTGACTTGCATGTGTAAGGTGTGCTAGACTTGATATAATTGTTAAAATCTGCCAACCAATTAACTTGGGAAAAGGTTAGGTTTTAAATTCCTGCTAGTAGTCTATTCACCCCCCCCCCCCCCTCTAGACACACACTTCTAGTGATCCTACAGAAACACCAATCACTTTAAGATCTTCATCTTTTTTATGAAGGCAATCACTAGAAAACGATTTTTCTAAGATTTCTCTTTTAGCTCTAAGCATAGCGGTTCGTTTCTTACTTTCATCCATAGAGACATATAAAGCTTTAATAGATTCATCAATCTTAGGCACAAAAGCTTTCAACTTGAGATTTTCAACATCATGAGTAATTCTATCAATGTTTCTAGACATATCATCAATCTTATTCAACTTTTCTTCTATCATAGTATTGAAAGCCTTTTGCGCATTGATAAATTCTTTAATATTACTCTCAAGATCAGAGGTGTTCCTATTATTATTGTAAGAAGAATTACCATAATTATTAGAGGAATTTCCAGGAAAAGGCCTAGGATTAAAATTACCTCTATAAGCATTGTTATTGAAATTGTTGCGCGAGACAAAATTCACATCTACGGATTCAAAATTTTGCTCAATCAAAGTAGACAAAAGCACGTCATTAATATCAATAGGATCATTCTTACTAGCAACCAATTTCATCAAAGCATCAACTTTATCACTCAAGGTACTAATTTCCTCTACCGAATTAACCTTTTTACTAGTAGGTGCTCTTTCGGTATGCCATTGAGAATAATTAGCCATGATATTATCTAGCAATTTAGTAGCTTCACCCAAAGTAATCTCCATAAAAGTACCACCCGCGGCGGAATCTAAAAGATTTCTAGAGACAAAATTCAATCCCGCATAAAAAATTTGTATGATCATCCAAAGATTCAAACCATGTGTAGGACAATTTCTTATCATCAACTTCATTCTTTCCCAAGATTGTGCAACATGTTCATGCTCAAGTTGCTTAAAATTCATGATTTGCGTCCTGAGGGAAATAATTTTCGCGGGCGGAAAATACTTAGTGATAAAAGCATCCTTGCACTTATTCCAAGAATTGGTACTATTGCGAGGCAAAGAGGAAAACCAAATTTTTGCACGATCCCGCAAGGAAAAAGGAAATAGTTTCAACTTCACAATATCATTGTCCACATTTTTTTTTCTTTTGCATATCACACAATTCAACGAACGTGTTTAGATGGGACGCGGCATCCTCATTAGGATTACCGGCAAATTGATCTTTCATGACAAGATTCAACAAAGCGGCATTAATATCAAAAGATTCCGCACTAGTGGCGGGAGGAGCAATCGGAGTACTAATAAAATCATTGTTATTGGTATTGGAAAAATCACACAACTTGGTGTTCTCTTGAGTCATCGTGACTACGCAAACAAGATTGCAAACAAGGAAGAGATCCGGCACGAAAAAGGGCAAACAAAAAAGAGGGCGAATAAAACGACAAATTGGTGAAGTGGGGGAGAGGAAAACGAGAGGCAAATGGCAAATAATGTAATTGCAAGGAGATGATATTTGTGATTAGGAACCTGGTAGATGATGATGGAGTCCCCTCGGCGCCTATGATAGGCACGTAGAAGAGACCGCTTCCTCCCCGGCAACGGCGCCATAAATTCCTTTGATGTAGCCTGAGACTGCATCGGTATTTCCCCAAAGAGGAAGGGATGATGCATCACAACGACAGTAAGTATTTCCCTCAGTTATGAAACCAAGGTTATCGAACCAGTAGGAGGATCACCACCACCCAATAAGCAGCACCTGCACACAAACAACAAATACTTGCAACCCGACACGAAAGAGAGGTTGTCAATCTCTCTACGGTAATAAGATAGATTAGGTAGTGATAGATAGGACAGATAGATCTCTCAAGAACACAAATAAAAAGAGTAAATATGCAGCAATATGTTTTTGGGTTTTTGGTTTTGTAGATCTGAAAACAAAGATTGCAAAAAGATAGATCGGAAATCAATATGTTGGAAAAGTAGACCCGGGGGCCGTAGGGTTCACTAGTGGCTTCTCTCATGAGTATAGCGCACGGTGGGTGAACAAATTACTGTTGGGCAATTGATAGAAAATCGAATAGTCATGACGATATCCAAGGCGATGATCATTATATAGGCATCACGTCCAAGATAGATAGACCGACTCCTGCCTGCATCTACCTCTATTACTCCACACATCGACCGCTATCCAGCATGCATCTAGTGTATTAAGTTCATGGAAAAATGGAGTAATGCAATAAGAACGATGACATGGTGTAGACAAGATCTATTCATGTAGGAATAGACCCCATCTTGTTATCCTTAATGGCAATGATACATGTGTGTCTTGCTGCCCCTTCTGTCACTGGGAAAGAACACCGCAAGATCGAACCCATCACAAAGCACCTCTTCCCATGGCAAGAAAAATCGATCTAGTCGGCCTAACTAAACCAAAGATTCGAAGAAGAAATACGATGCTATAAGCAATCATGCATATAAGAGATCAAAGAAGACTCAAATAATATTCATGGATAGAAACTGATCATGAACTCAAAATTCATCGGATCCCAACAAACACACCGCAAAAGTTTACATCAAATAGATCTCCAAGAGACCATTGTATTGAGAATCATAAGAGAGAGAAGAAGCCATCTAGCTACTGCCTACGGACCCGTAGGTCTATGGTGGACTACTCACGCATCATCGAAGAGGCACCTATGAAGAAGATGAACCCCTCCGTGATGGTGTTTAGATTGGATCTCGCCGTTCTGGAACTTGCGGCGGCTGGAATTGTGTTTCGTCGACTCCCCTAGGGTTTTTGGAATATTTGGGAATTTATAGGCATTAGAAGCGGTGGAGAGGGGTCCCGAAGAGGGCACAACCCATCAGGGCGCGCCGGGGCCCCCTGGCGTGCCTTGGTGGGTTGTGGTCTCCTCGGCCCACTCCCCCGGCACTTCTTTGGCCCACTGGGTGTCTTCTGGTCTAGAAAAAATCTCCAAAAAGTTTCGTCACGATTGGAATCCGTTTGGTATAGATTTTCTGCGAAGTAAAAAACAAGCAAAACAGCAACTGGCACTTTGGCACTATGTAAATAGGTTAGTCCCAAAAAATGATATAAAGTTGTTATAAAATGATTGTAAAACATCCAAGAATGATAATATAACAGCATGGAACAAGCAAAAATTATAGATACATTGGAGACGTATCACGCACCGCAACTCCGGGTCTGTGGTTGATCATTGGCGATTTCAACCTAATCTATGAAGCTAGAGATAAAAGCAACTCCAACCTCAATCACAGAATGATGAGAAGGTCCCGGGACGCGCTCAATACCAGCGGGCTAAAAGAGATCATGCTCTTCGGCCGCCGCATCACTTGGTCAAACGAGCAGCAGAATACTACCCTCGTCCGTTTGGACCGAGCCTTCTGTGACTGCGCCTGGGACCTTATGTTCTCAAATGCCCGTCTGCAGCCACTGGCTACAGCCATGTCAGACCATTGCCCCCTGCTCCTGACATGTGAGCGTGCACCCCGGCACTCGTAGCAATTCCGTTTCGAAGCTTTCTGGCCTCACGTCGAGGGCTTTAAGGAAGTGGTTGCCTATGCTTGGTCGCAACCCTGCCCTCCGCTCCAGCCGGTGGCAAAGCTAGATTTCAAGCCGAGCCGTGTGGCCAAAGCGCTGAGGCTCTGGAATCAAAATCGCATCAGTAACACCAGACTGCAACTGCTCATGGCCCAAGACACTCTCCTTCTTCTAGATGCGGCCCAGGAGACTAGGGCCCTCGAGGAGGATGAGCTTCAGCTGCGCCGGGCCCTTAAGTCTAGAATTCTGGGCCTCTGTGTCATCGAGCGTATCAAGGCGAGGCAGCATGCAAGGGCGAAGTGGCTGAGAGTCGGAGACGCGAATTCCAAGTTTTTCCACCTCAAGTGCAATGGGCGCCGCCGCAAGAGCTTCATCCCCCGCCTTGTCGCGGACGGCGCGATAGCCACTGAGCAGGAGCACAAAGCTTAGGTCGCTAAGGACTACTTTCGCGAGGTCTTGGGCACGCCAGCGGCAGCCGTGGTTGGTTTTGACTGGCACGGGCTGGGCCTGCCTTGCCTTGACCTATCGAACATGGAAGCGACTTTCTCTGCCGCTGAGATCAGGCAGGCCATCAAAGACCTACCAGGCGAGCGAGTGCTGGGGCCCGACGGGTTCTCGGGCTGTTTCTTCAAACCTTCCTGCGACATCATCCTGGAAGATATGGTACTTGCTTTTCAGCAGCTCCATCAGCTCAATCCGCATGGCCTGCGGAGGGTAAACAACGCCCACATAGTGCTCCTGCCCAAGGTGGATGGTGCCTCGGCCATGAAAGATTTTCGACCGATAAGTTTGCTGCACAACATAGCCAAGATTTTCATGAAGATCCTAGCGATGCGCTTGGCCAAGCGCCTCCTAGAGTTAGTCTCCCCCGTGTAGACTGCGTTCGTCAAAGGGCGCAGCATCCAAGATAATTTCTTGTTTGTTAAGGGCATGGCACGCCACTTCCACCGGGTAAAGAGGCCTATGCTCCTGCTGAAACTCGATATAGCAAAGGCCTTCGACACCCTAGCCTGGCCCTACATCCTCGACATGCTTCGGGCTAGGGGTTTTGGCCAGCGGTGGTGTAATTGGATCTCCATGCTGCTGTCCACCGCCGCCTCGTAGGTGATCCTGAACGGATGCGTCGGCGACATGATTCAACACGCCAGAGGAGTTCGGCAAGAAGACCCGCTCTCTCCATTCCTATTCATCCTTGCGATTGAACCTCTGCAACGCCTCATCGAGAAGGCTGTGGAAAGCGGAGTTCTCTCTCGCCTTCGGGGGAGGATACCGCCGGTCTCTATGCGGATGACGTGGCTCTTTTCATCAACCCGGCGAGAGAGGAGATGGCGGCCCTACGTTCACTACTGTCAGCGTTCGGTGATGTTACCAGGCTGAGAGTGAATTTCTCCAAGAGCTCGGTGATTCCGATTAGGTGCGGCGAGATCGATGTTGCTGCAGTGGTTGCCCCGCTAGGTGCGACCATTGCCTCATTCCCGACTCGATTCCTGGGGCTTCCCCTTACTCTTCGAAAGCTTCGAAAGATTGACTTTCAGCCGCTGCTTGACAAGATCCGTGCCCTCCTGGCCTGCTGGAAGGCACATCTGCTGACCGCGGCCGGCCGGCTTGTGCTGATCAATGCAGTGTTGTCCTCCATGAGAGTGTACTGGCTTATGATGTTTGAGCTTCCCAGCTGGGCATGCCTAGAGATTGATAAACTACACCGAGCTTGGTTATGGCGTGGAGCTGAGGCCTGCCATGGCGGTCATTGCAAGGTCGCATGGCGGAGGATCTGCAGACCTCGATAGCTGGGCGGTCTAGGCATTATCGATCTGCGGCTTTTCAGCGCGGCTTTGCGTCTCAGATGGCTATGGGCCGAGAAGTCCTCCCCGGACAGGCCATGGATTGGTCTACCAACGCCATGCTCGCTCCCTGACCGCCAGCTATTTGCAGCTGCAACCCGCTGCCACCTTGGCGACGGTAGGCGGGCTAGCTTCTGGTTTGATGCTTGGCTAGGCGGGCAAGCGCCCTGCCTCATTGCTCCGGACGTTTTCAACCTCTCCTCCGCCAAGTCATGGACGGTTGCATCAGCACTCATCGACAGTAGGTGGGTCCGGGATTTACATGGCCGAATCACCGTGGAAACTATGCCTGCCTTTGTCAACCTTTCGGCGAAGGCCGCGGATGCCAGCCACTCTCTGACGAGGCTGATTCCTTCGAATGGCGCCTCGATAGTTCCGGCACATATTCCGCAGCTTCCACTTACAACATCCACGTCCTCGGCTCTACGGAATACGGCTCCATGACCACGATCTGGAGAGCCTGGGCACCGGCTAATTGCAAATTTTTTGCATGGCTACTTGCCCAAAACAGGATCATGACGGTTAACCAGCTCTTAGCCCGTCAGTGGCCAAATTCTTATTTCTGCCCCTTGTGCAGAAGGAACCTGGAGACGGCGGAGCACTTGATGAGGCTCTGCCCCTGGTCGTCCAGGCTATGGGATTTGGCGGCAGTTCGGTTTAGTCTGAGTCCGTTCTCACCGACTAATTGGAGGTCTGATGACACATGGGATGATTGGTTCGCAGGCTGTCAGCTAATCCGACAATGACCAAGAAGGCCCGCTCCTTGGCATTGTTGATGACTTGGGAAATATGGGGCGAAAGGAATAATCGTATTTTCTGTAACACCGAGCTCACTCCTGGAGCGATGCTAGGACAGATCGACGACGAGCGTGCAGTTTGGGCACTGGCTGGAGGCCGGCACTTGATGCTGCGAGAGTAGACCCGATTTCGGGCTATGGCCCTTTTGTTCTTTTCGGTTTCTTTCTTTTTCTTTTAAGGGAGGCCCCCTCCCTGTTTTTATACAGTTGGTTTTTCTTACACCGTCCCCTACTAATGAAATACGCAGCTCTCCAACGTCCTTTCAATGTGCCTCCAGTTCATGGAGGTATGGGGGAATTGATTATAACTTCTCAACCCTCTAAACTCTGTTGTGGATCTAAACAATTCACTGTCTTCTAAGGCAATGTGGGGCTTCAAGAAAATTTTGGGCTAGTTGAAGATCATATGAGAATTGACCAGTCTACAAGGGTGAATTCAAGACTAGCTCAAGGAGGAGTGGACCATGAGAGAATTGTTGGCAGAGTTGCAAGAAGGATGGCGATTCAAAACATGGAAGGTAATAACATTACATTTCTTTCTTTGTTCTCTCCAATGATAATATCAATGTAAAAGCTCTAGGTATTGACTGTAGCATGTTGTATATGGACACTATTGGTGTAGTGTTGTTAGAGATTTAGAGATGGCTAGATTTAATTTACATCATAAAAGCACTGATGAAATGGAGGAGAAAACTAGCCCTGTTAATTTTTTGGACTAGGAAGACAAATTTGATGAAGTTGGAGATGATTTCACAGTAGTAGTCTCTAGATCTAGTTTCAAAAGGCAAAAAAATATGGAGGAATTGTAAAACATGGTGAACAAGAATCGCATACCCATAGCTACTGAGAATGTCCAAACAAGGAGCATGCCAAAGAAGAAGGCACATGGTCATGGTAAGGTTGGGGAGCCCATTGTATGAGGGGCTACCTACAACCAGAACCACGAAGAAAAATAATATATATAAATGATAGGACTCATTTGGAACTGTAGAGATTGTGGTGAGAAGGGTGTAGATACTTACATGATATTTTGAAAGGTTAGAGGGTGATTTTGTGGCAGGAAACTATGAAAAAGGATAACTCTTCGGTTTTTTCCAGAAAAATTGATCCTCTTGATCAATTGTCTTGGCACTAGATTCCTGTTGCAGGCAGATCTGGTGAGATTCCCGGTGGTGTTAAATCTTGTAGGTTTAATATCACTAGCACATCCAAGGCAAGTACCATTAAAATCCAAGTGTTCGACATTAAGCTTCATTTGCATTGGGCAATGATTGTGGTGTATGGTGCTGCATAGGGGGGAGATAAGAGGGAATTTCTTATTGAATTAGCTAGGGTTTGCTCTGATCAAAGCATTCCTATCCTTTCAGGGGTGATTTAATCTACTCGCATTTGTTGTGAGAAGAACATGAACTTCCATAACTATAGCAATTATGACACTTTTAATTTTATCCCTAATGTATGAGCTGAGACAGATAGATATGACTGATGGTACATATACTTGGTCCAATAGTCATGATAATCCCACTTTGCAAAATTTGTACAAGGTCCTTATGTGCAGTGGTTGGGATTTTTTCCCTAGTCATTGTACACAAACGAATTAAGATGACATATAATCATAATCCCTTAATTCTTGACACCATGGAAGATAAAGAGGTTAAGCACAAATCCTTTACATTTGATCTTAATTGGATTTAGAGACATGATTTTTTGGGAAAAGTGAAGAAAAGTTGGTATGAATTGGATAACTTAGATGTGATGCAAAAAAGTTTAAAACGGGAAGAAGGTGTCTGAAAGGGTGGGGGAGAAATATGAGAGGACAAATATTGAAAACCAGAGTTGATCTCGGTGAGGAGTTGAAAGATCTTTGGGACCTTGAAGAAATACAGTCTCTGACTAATGAATAAATTGGTGCGGGAAGTTTTATCCAAAATTCCATTTGTGAATCTTCAGAAGAAGAGGAAGAGTACTTGCGTAGAATGTCAAGTGAAAAAAAGGATTCTTAGGGGAGGACAATAACACAAGTTACTTCTATAGGTTTGCTAATAGAAGAAGGAAAAGTTGTATTTTCTCCCTGAATAATGGAGGCATTATGATACAAGGACAAAGGATCTACTAGATCATGCCATTGTCTACTTGGGCATGTGTGATCTAATACTAATAAATTGACTAGAGAAGATAACAGAAAGCTATGCAAGCCTTTCAGTGAGGAGGAGGTCAAAAATATTACTGATGGTCCTATTGAATTCTATCATGATTGTTGACATTTCATTAAAAAATATGTTATGATGTGTTCCATGACTTTCATGTTGGAAGACTGGATTTGAGTAGGATAAACTTTAGGATTATCACTTTGATTCAAAAACGACTCGATGCTGACCAAATGCGAAATATAGACCACGGAAACTCTAAAACAAGCAGTCAAAGAAAACATAATTGTAATCTATCAAAAACAAAAAATACATAAATATCTAATTAATTATGCACTTATGTAACTCTAAAAATTCTGAAAAATTAGGACATGTCAGTCAATTTGTAATTTAGTACTTTTTAAAAATTTCAAGAATTGATCATGTTCTAGTAAAGGGAAACAATTCAATTATTGGGTGCAAAAGTTTTTGTTTCTGCATAGCTGATGTCCTGCAAGTGCACAGGGCTATGTAGCAATTTCGTGATAAGTAAGGTTCGTCGATCCCACAGGGAGAGAATAGGATGGCACCACAATCTACGCAATTGTGTTGTCACTAACACAACCACGCTCACACCCAAATCGGAGTTTGGAAATAGCTCACTTAAGTATGTTGCAAGGGAAAGGTAAAAAGAAGGAATTAAACTAAACTATAGAGAACGGAAAATAAATACTAAACTAAGCAGAAGAAATAAACTAAGAGAAATATGTGATGTTTTAGATGAGACTGTTGGCATCTAGTTATGGCCTCTTTCGGTACGGGCAGAGAATAGAGTTAGGGTTTTACGACTATGTCACGTTGTGACTTAAGTCAGTACCTGCACTATAGGATACGGTGGTCTACTTCTGGTGGGCGGTTCCTCACATAACATTATCTCTCAAGAGGCGATGTTGAGATGACTCATTCATCCTACTTCGTGTCCCATACCAGAGGCGGCTAACACAAAGATATTGAGGTCCTCGTGGTTTGAGGATCGGACGAAGGCATTAGGCTATGGACAATCGTGCTCCTAGAATAATTGTGTTCCCCTCAAGATATCTACACGTGTCACGTCGCATGTCAATCGGTTTGCACAACCATGTATATACTTCATGTGTGACCTCAGGAGTTGGATGTATCCAACTACGCCAATGGATAGGACATCTCCCATCACTAAATTACCAAAGGTAAATAAGCAACACAAAGCAACACGCATAATTAGACAACATACCAAATAACCACCTAGTAATCGACCGAACCATGGCCAACAATTACTCAAATAACATCACATATAAGGGGGTTCAAGAGTTGTTGCAACCCATCACGGAGACCGTGATGGAGAAGGGAGAAGGGATGGTGATTGTGGTGATGATGGCGACATCACGTATGGTGAAGGTGATGACGGCGGCGTGGCGGCAGCGGCCCATGGCCGCGCCCCACTGTGGCGGCTCCCTTCCGGTCTCCTTCAAGGTTGCAACAATGGTGTTCTTGTGGTAGACGGTGGGTGGACTTGGAGATGAGATGACGAATGATGGATCATGGCGGCGGCTAGGGTTGGAGGTGTTTATATAAGGGCTCTCCCATAGCGTCCTCCCTTGATGTGGCTTATCTCCTTTGATCCAAGGGCTCTAGATGAGCCTTATCCTCTCCCAATCCCTTCATACCCGTATGGAAGGGCAACTTTTGGAGCTGTGTACATGTCAAACGACCGCCGAAACGACCGCGTGCGGTCGTTCGAATGACCCCTCCTCCAGTAAAACGGTCGTCATTTATTCATACGAACTCGGAAATTGACGTTCTTGGGCTCGTTGGATTCGTATGAACGAAGCCAATTCATTCATGGTCTTAGATATTGATTTGGAGAACTTTAGAAAAAATCACTTTTCTGACCTCCAGAATGGCTAAGTCTGGCCCCTGGGTCTCCACCGTTTGAACTCCTTTCATCGTGCTAAGTGCTTGGGAAGTCCATCACACCTACAAGACACACAAAGACAAACAAAACTAAAAAAACTAAAAAAGAATAAAGATTATACAATTCTCACGGTGAAAAGGATAAAAACTGAAAAACATGCATATGGACATATAATTGGCTCAATGGAACATGATATGACTTGATATACAGAGATAATGTGCAACAAATGATCAATAAAGATGCGTAAAATTTGGAGCCATCAACCTCCCCAAGCTTAAACCTTGCTCATCCTCTAGTAAGAAGGTTGACTATATAAGCTCATTATTGCTAACTCTAAGCACACATTGAAAACCAAAGTCCAAAGGTGATATCCATATTTATCTTGCAAGTTTGTAGAAGTTAGCTAGCATGGGAGTAATACATGCAATCTGTTCCATTGCCATGGAGGTCAAGAAAGAGGAAATATTCTTGTGGAGTCCAAATTCCCATATCCAAAAGGTTTAGAGAGAATGTCAATATTATGTTGGGAACATATCAATGAGTATCATAGACAAAGTAATCATGCATCAGCGATCGCTTCAAAACACCAACCCGAGGCATACCAGGTAAAATAGAAAGATCGTCGGTATGATTACTTTGCAGAGCTGAGCACAAGCCTATGCCTTGCACTTAAAGGGAAAATATAATAATGATTTGGGTTTGAGAAGTCAAAAACAAAGAAAGTCTTGCATCAACGTAGCTGACCATTAGGCAATGGAGAAGGCCTTACGATCGATGTCAACACAATGAGTAGGGATCGCCATGCAACAGACGCACTAGAGCTATAAGTGTATGAAAACTCTCCTAATGTAGCTAAGTGGGTGTGCACCCAACTTTCTTGCTCATGAAGACCCCGAGCATTTGAGGAAGCTCGTCATCGGAATATACATGCCAAGTTTTATAATGTAAAAGATCCCACTAGCATAGTCATGAAGTTTATGAAAACTCTCTATATGAAGTACATGGTGCTACTCTGAACCATAAGTGTGGTAAAAGGATAGTAGCATGCCCCTTTTCTCTTTTTTATTTTTTTCCTTTTCTTTTTTCTTTTCTTTTCTTCTCCTTTTTTTCTTTTTTTCTCTTTTTTTAGAACAATCTCATGGACCTCATCCGCACTTTTTCGAGGACTCATAAGTCTCCACCATTCTTTTCCTCACTGGGACATGATACGTCTCCAACATATCTATAATTTTTGCTTGTTCCATGCTGTTATATTATCATTCTTGAATGTTTTACAATCACTTTATAGCAACTTTATATCATTTTTTGGACTAACCTATTGACATAGTGCCAAAGTGCCAGCTGCTGTTTTTGCTTGTTTTTTACTTCGCAGAATATCAATACCAAACGAAGTCCAAACATCGCGAAACTTTTTGGAGATTTTTTTGGGCCAGAAGACATCTAGTGGGCCAAAGAAGTGCCAAAGGGGAGGGTCGAGGAGACCACAACCCACCAGGGCGCGCCCTCATGGGTTGTGCCCTCCTCGGGACCCCTCTCCACCGCCTCTGACGCCTATAAATTCCCAAATATTCCAGAAACTCTAGAAGAGTCGACGAAAAACACATCCAGCCGCCGCAAGTTCCAGAACCTCGAGATCCAATCTAACACCATCACAGAGGGGTTCATCATCCTCATTGGTGCCTCTCCGATGATGCGTGAGTAGTCCACCATAGACCTACGGGTCTGTAGGCAGTAGCTAGATGCCTTCTTCTCTCTCTCTCTTATGATTCTCAATACAATGGTCTCTTGGAGATCTATTTGATGTAAACTTTTGAGGTGTGTTTGTTGGGATCCGATGAATTTTGAGTTCATGATCAGTTTCTATCCATGAATATTATTTGAGTTTTCTTTGATCTCTTATATGCATGATTACTTATAGCCTCGTATTTCTTCTTCAAATCTTTGGTTTAGTTAGGCCAAGTAGATCGATTTTTCTTGCCATGGGAAGAGGTGCTTTGTGATGGGTTCGATCTTGCGGTGACCTCTCCCAGTGACAGAAGGGGCAGCGAGGCACGCATGTATCGTTGCTATTAAGGATAACAAGATGGGGTCTATTCCTACATGAATAGATCTTCTCTACATCATGCCACCGTTCTTATTGCATTACTCCGTTTTCCCATGAACTTAATACACTAGATGCATGTTGGATAGCGGTCGATGTGTGGAGTAATAGTAGTAGATGTAGGCAGGAGGCAGCCTACGTATCTTGGACGTGATGCCTATATAATGATCATCACCTTGGATATCGTCATGATTATTTGATCTTCTATCAATTGCCCAACAGTAATTTGTTCACCCACCGTGTGCTATACTCATGAGAGAAGCCACTAGTGAAACCTACGGCCCCCGGGTCTACTTTTCCAACATATTGCTTTCCGATCTAAATTTTTGCCGCTTTTGTTTTCAGATCTATTATTCCAAAAACCCAAAAACACCTTGCTGTACTTTTTATTTGCCCTTTTTATTTTGTGTTCTTGAGAGATCTATCTCTCCAATCTATCACTACCTAATCTATCTTTTTACCGTAGAGAGATTGACAACCTCTCTTTCGCGTCGGGTTGCAAGTATTTGTTCTTTGTGTGCAGGTGCTGTTTATTAGGTGTTGGTGATCCTCCTACTGGTTCGAGACCTTGGTTTCATAACTGAGGGAAATACTTACCGTCGCTGTGCTGCATCATCCCTTCCTCTTTGGAGAAATACCGACGCAGTCTCAAGCCACGTCAGGACAATGCTCTAATAATGATGATCATCACACTTTTATTTACTTACAACTCGATAAATTGAAAAACATGACTACATATGAATGCCTCTGGCGGTGCACCAGGATGTGCAATGATCTAGCGTAACATGTATAACAATGATGAACGGTGGTTGCGCCACAAATATCATGTCAGGTCTATATGATCAAGCAAAGCAAATGAAAAACATGTCTCCTAGTCATGTAATGTAACAATGATGGTAATGCAAGGAGATATACTCAGAATGGCTATGGAAATGCCATGGTAGGTAGGTATGGTGGCTGTTTTGAGGAGACGGGGTGTTTTATATGTAGGAGAACAAGAGGAAGTCCTCCCACGGGTTTGGATATACCTGCGAAGTATGTGCCAGGTCTCAATGCGAGAGTGGGCAATGCACGATACTGTAGAGGCTAGCAAAATAATATGAAACGGAATTACAAAGGCTTTGAACTCGCATTAATCATAAAGAACTCAAACACTACACAAGAGCATCGCGGTGTCATATTGCATAAGACTCAAAAGCTAAGTACCCCGAGGGGATAGTTTGGTGGGGATAACCCCGTTATGCGTCCCGGATCAACCAAAGATGTTGGGTTCATCAGCAAAAAGCCTCTACAATTATTCAATCTCTACTCTAATCACCACTAGAGTCCCCAACTTAGGTTATTGGGTGAAAGAAAGGCAACAATTCAAAGGACTCCTTTATTTGTTTTTGGATAAAAGAACATGGCAATGTATTTCAGTGGGTCACAAGATTTCATCATGCTAGATGAAACTAAAGCAAAGCAAGGATGTCAAAACAGCGGGATACACGATTGCACGAAAACTCTATGATAATGAAAATTGCATAAGATCCTACGCATGCAAACATAACCTCCCCAAGCTTAGAACTTTGCAATACCAAACTCGAGAAAATTACAAAAGAAAAGAGAAAATGCAGCTTTTAAAGGAGAGTGCAAGAAGTGGTTACCTCCCCAGGATTAAGTTAAAGAAAGGGTTAGACACTTTTACCATTGAGTTTCAAATAACCTCTCCTTTAATGGACATGGACCTTGCTTCTATGATATCCTTCTTGTGGTCTGGTGGCTGCCCTCCAATAGAACCTACTGAAAAAAACCAAAAAGAAAACAAAGTAGTGTTGTGCTTTTGGTTTTTTCAAAAAAAAATTGTAGCACAAAGGATTAGCAACACAAGTGATAACAAATCATTTGCCTCATAAAGATCGGTTCATCAACCTAAGTACCTCGCTTAAGTCAATACACTAAGTCTAGAAGTGTCGACTCTCCTAGGTTGGGATTAAGTGTGTGTGTGAGACAAAATATAAAACAGAATTTTGCATCTCCTAAGTGCCTAAAAAAAGAGGTTCTCACATAAGGTGAGACACTTACTACTAAACAACTTTTATTTGGGGCAAGGTTCAAATTGGAAAACATTACCGGGCATTCGAAGTTGAAGCTTATCGAATGAAGCAACAAAGTGGCTCGTGTGGATCTTCATACGGTTGGCACCATACCGTACACATCACCACATAAGGTTCAAGTCCCTACGAAAATAATACACAAAATAAAATCATCGATTTGGTATACGGATGGAGTTTGTATACCCAACCAAAAAAGAAAAAGAAAATAAAAGAAAACATAGGTTGCTAAAGATTTAATGGTCAAGGTGCTTCGAAGGCAATTAGATGAAAGTACAAAGCAAATAATCGGTTGGAAAATACCCCATCGACCTCAAATGTCAAAAATGAATCAAATAGGGGTATTTTTTTCCTCATACGAGCGCACATACGACCGGGTGCGGTCGTACAGTACACCGTCTTTCGCTATGGAAGTCCATGGCCAACGTCACCCTCTCATACAGGCGCTCATACGAGCGCAAGTGCTCGTATGGAACACCGTCTTTTTCTCTATAGGGTTTCTCTTCATGACCACCAGGTCATATGACTGCGCATACGAGCGCGAGCGCTCGTCGGTTATGCCGTCTTTCATTTTGGTCTTTTTCCGCTCGCAACCACGAGCTGATACGCGCACGGATATGACCGGGAGCGGTCGTATGGTACGCCATCTTTTTCCCTGGAGCTGCAGAACTTCGTGAAAAAATTTGTGCTTCCTCCTCACGTTAGCAACATAGTATTTTTGCATAAAAAGTAAGAGGAGGTGTGCAACAAAATATTGGGCTACCGATACGCTATTTTTTACCAACAAAGATTATTCCAACACCAATTCTAATAGCAACTATGCAAAACAAATAAAAGTGCCAATGCAAATATGAATGCAACTAGACTCAGAGACACAAATCTAAGAAAGACACCTACTTACTTCCGGGTTGACTCCCAAGCAGCGCTTTCTTTATAGCCATATGTAGCTGGGCTTCGGTGCTTTATTCGATCATCCACCCGGATCCCAAGGGATATCAACCCCGAGCATGAGACCTGACACCGACCGGGGTTTGGAGCACCTCATAGCAAAGTGCGGTCGGAGTCGTACATGCTTACGATGCATCGGTATCATATAAGCAAGTTCATACTCGCTCTTTGGCGAGTACCGATGCACTGAGTTTATAGACCATGTCTCCTCATCTATCTGCAACGAGAGGGTTAGAGAGGTATATAAATTTAAATTCTTACCATGGCTATCATTGTGGGTGAACACTTCATGGTTTTCTGTTGAAGCCAGTGATTCACCCTTTGAAGGTTGCAACTCTAGCTCATCATTATGAATGACTTCATTAAATTCATTAAGACAATCGAAGTCCTCTCGAGACTTTTCATCGAGGATTTTGGGCATCATATGAGTCATCACTGGAGATGGCATTGGTAGGGGGCGCATCCGCTTCTTCATTTTCCTACAAGTAATGCAAAAGATTATTTTCCTCCCAAGCGGTAGCTACTCGCTCCGGCATGTCAATCACTAAAGCATTATTGCAGAAATTATCAATGTAAAAGAGACTAATAGGATGCAATTGTACATAAGCGCTATGAAGCACAATGCAATCAGCCCCTGGCCCTCCTATTCGTTCTAAAACCTCATGGGCACCCATATAGAGTACAACTTGCATGACCTCCATACTAGCATTGCATTTATCTTCACTATTATAAGTTGCTAACACTGGATCATAATTGTACTTACATTGATAAGTGAAATGCCCTTCAGTTCCACAATCTTTACAAGTGATTCAATATACTTCACATATTAGTGATGACCACTTGTCCAATTTTTGGAGCCATTCTTTTATCTTCTCGTCATCAATAGCCAATGGTGGGCTTATGTCTCTCTTGTCCTCCATCACAGTTGTCATCCATACATTAAGAGAAATCTCAGAAGACATGATTAGCAAATTTTTGCAACAAATAAAAGTAAACTAAATGTGAATGGGAAAGTAATAACCAAGCACTAAGCTTTCCGGCAATCATGCCAGAAAAAGCTTGATGTCATGCAAGTGCACATAGCTATGTAGCAATTTCGTGATAAGTAAGGCTTGTCGATCCAACAGGGAGCGAATAGGATGGCACCATGATACGTTTCAAACATATCTACTTTTCCAAACACTTTTGCTCTGGTTTTGTCCTCTAATTTGCATTATTTGAATGAAACTAACCTGGACTGACGCTGTTTTCAGCAGAACTACTTTGGTGTTATTTTTGTGCAGAAATAAAAGTTCTCGGAATTGGACGAAACTTTTTGTGGATTTTTTCTGGAATATATAAGGAATTTTGGAGCGAAGAACTGTCGGAGGGGGTGGACCAGAAGGCCACCACGCAATCGGCCGTGCCCCCCTAGGGGCGCGGCCAGATGGCTTGTGGCGCCCTCGTGGCCCCTCTGACCCTAATTCCAACTCCATAAATTCACATCCGCGGAGAAAAAAATCAGAGAGAAGATTTCATCGCGTTTCATGAGACGGAGCCGCCGCCACCTCATGTTCTTCCTCCGGAGGGCTGATCTGGAGCCTGTTTTGGGCTCCGGAGAGGGGAAATCGTCGTCGTCATCATCACCAACCCTTCTCCATCAACACCGCCATGATGCTCACCACCGGGAGTGAGTAATTCCTTTGTAGGCTTGCTGGACGGTGGTGGGATTGGATGGAATTGATCATGTAATCGAGTTAAGTTTGATAGGGCTTGATCCCTAGTATCCACTATGTTCTGAGATTGATGTTACTATGACTTTGCTATGCTTAATGCTTGTCACTAGGGCCTGAGTGCCATGATTTCAGATCTGAACCTATTATGTTTTCATGAATATAAGAGTGATTTGGATCCTATCTTGCAAGTTATATGTACCTATTATGTGTCATGATCCGCATACCCCAAGGTGACAATAATTGGGATTATTTCCGGTGATTGCCGTAGTTTGAGGAGTTCATGTATTCACCATGTGTTAATGCTTTGTTCTGGTTCTCTATTAAAAGGAGGCCTTAATATCCCTTAGTTTCCAGTAGGACCCCGCTGCCAGGGGAGGGTAGGACAAAAGATGTCATGCAAGTTCTTATCGCAAGCACGTATGACTATATATGGAATACATGCCTACATTACATTGATGACTTAAAGCTAGTTCTATGTCGCCCTAGTGTGTAACTGTTATATGATCAATGTCATCTAAATCATTATCCATCATCGATCCACGTGCCTACACGTTACATATACTGAATCTTGATTACCCGTGAAGACTGTTGCGATCCCCTATACTTGTGGGTTATCAAGACCTTTTTCTAGCGCCGTTGCCGGGGAGCATAGCTCTATTTATTTTGTTAACTGAAGGATGTCCAATTGCTACTATGAGAAATCTGAAAGACAACTGAACTAAGATCGTCCCCTCTCGCACGAGAGGAGGTAAGGAACTGCCATCTAGCTCTGCTTTTGATTCACATTCTGTTTTGAATCAGCTTGTTACACCACCACATGTTGATCGTCCTGATATGTCACATGAACTTGATGATGCTACTTCTGAAATTAATGATGAAACTATTGCTACACATGTTGAAACTGAACCTGTGCCGCTGAATGAATTACTTGATTCTCATATTGCTAAAGCTAGAGAATTTGAGAATGCTGAAATTGAGGAAGACTTTGAATCACCTATTACCCCTCACTCACCTAATAGATATGAATTGCCTTTTGTACCTGAAGGTTATGTTATGGATGATGAGGTAGCTAGGGACATTCTTGCTTGTGAAAATAGAGATGATGTGAAGAAACTATTATGCAAACTAAAAGAAAAATCTATGATGGAGAAAATGAAACGAGATCCTAAATTTGCTACTTCTCCTATATTTGTTACTGATAGGGATTATGAGTTCTGTGTAGACCCTGAGTTAATTCCTATAGTAGAGTCTGATCCTTTCCATGGTTATGAAAATGAAACTGTTGTCGAACACCTTATGAAACTGAATGATATTGCTGCTCTGTTTACCAATAAAGAAAAGATTCGCTACTATTATATCCTTAAGCTTTTTCCTTTCTCACTAAAAGGAGAGGCCAAGGAATGGTTCTTATCACTTACTCCTGGTTGCATACGTAGTCCCCAGGATATGCTTCAACACTTTTCTGCAAAATATTTTCCTGCTCATAAGAAACAAGCCGCCTTACAGGAAATATTTAACTTTGCTCAAATTGAAGAAGAGAATCTCCCTCAAGCTTGGGGGAGGCTTCTCCGGTTACTACGAGCTTTGCCTGATTGTCCACTTGAGAGGAATGAAATATTTGATATTTTTTATAATGGACTAACTGATGCTTCTAGGGATTTCCTAGATAGTTGTGCTGGTTGTGTTTTTAGGGAAAGAACTGTTGGACAAGCTGAAGAATTATTGAACAACATAATGCAAAATGCCGATGATTGGACACTCCCTGAACCACCTTCAGAACCTATTCAAAAGAAGAGAGGTATTCTATTTCTCAGTCCCGAAGATATGCAAGAAGCAAAAAGATCTATGAAAGAAAAAGGTATTAAAACTGAGGATGTCAAGAAATTACCACCTATTGAAGAAATACATGGACTTGATACTCCGACACAGGTAGTAAAGGTAAACTCTCTCCGTTCCTTTAATAAAAGTGATATACCTTATACTAGGACTCCTGAACAATGCTTGGCTGAATTTGGTAATTACGTTGTTAAGCAAGAACATTTCAACAAATATGTTAAGAATCAATTGCAACGTAATGCTATGATGATAGATCGCTTAAGTGACATGATGTTTAGAATTGCAAATGATGTGAAAGGTTTAGGCAAACATGCTTCTATGGTTCACACTCAACTAGACCAAGTCGCTAAATCACAAAAATGATTTGCTTGCTGAAATGAATAATATAAATGATCGTGCTATTAGAGTAGAGACTAGAGGAGGTAGAATGACCCAAGAACCTCTTTATCCTGAAGGTCACCCTAAAATAATTGAACAAGATTCTCAGAAAATTAATGAAGATACACCTAGTTCATCTAAGAAGAAGAAGAAAAAGAAAAATGATAGGAACTTGCATGCCTCTAGTGAACCTGTTATAGAAAAACCTATTGAGAAAAACAATGAAGTTTCTGTTTCTGATGCTGAGACTCAGTCTGGTAGTGAGCATACACCTAGTGATAATGAAAATGATAATAATGATGATGATGCTCATATAGATGCTCAACCAGATAATAACAAAGAAAATGATAATGATGTAGAAATTGAACCTGCCGAGGATCTTGATAACCCACCTTCTAAAAATAAACGTTATGATAAGAGAGACTTTGTTGCTAGGAAACATGGAAGGGAAAGATAACCATGGGTTCAAAAACCTATGCCATTCCCTCGTAAAGCCACAAAAAGTAAAGATGAGGAAGATTTTGAGCGCTTTGCTGAAATGATTAGACCTGGCCATTTATGCACTCGCTTGACTGATATATTGAAAACGCCTTCATATGCTAAGTATATGAAAAATAGTATCACTAATAAAAGAAAGATGCCTAAAACTGAAATTGCCACCATGCTTGCTAATTATTCTTTTGATGGTGGAGTACCTAAGAAGTTGGGGGATATGGGTATACCCACAATACCTTGCTCTATTAAAAGGAATTATGTTAAAACTGCTTTATGTGATTTAGGGGCCGGTGTTAATGTTATGCCTTTCTCCCTTTATAAAAGACTTGAATTGAGTAAACTCACACCTAATGAGATATCTTTGCAAATGGCCGATAAATCCACTGCTTTACCTATTGGAATTTGCGAGGACGTTCCCGTCGTGGTTGCAAATGTTACTATCTTAACAGACTTTGTTATTCTTGATATGCCGGAGGACGACAATATGTCGATCATCCTTGGTAGACCTTTTCTAAATACTGCAGGGGCTGTTATAGATTGCAATAAAAGCAAGGTCACCTTTCATATCAATGGCAAGCAACATACCGTGCATTTTCAGGAAGCAAACTTTGGTTAATAATATTAATGTCATTGATCCTTTTCCCACGATTATCATTGGAGATATTACAATTCCTCTCCCTACTGCCAAGAAGAAGAAATATTATAATCTTATTGTTGGGGAGATACAAATCCCAATTGAGGTAACCTAGTGACATATGAAGATTCTTCGGTTTCATGTTAATCGGAAACGTTTATTAATAAGACTTGATCAACCTTATTAATGAATTCTTTTCGAAAGACATGAGATTGATGAATTGAATATTCACAACTCTCTGTATCACGAGTTTATATTATGTTTTCTTAGTAAAAATAAAAATAAAATTCCATGAAATTCCTGTTTTCTGTTTTTCCCGTGCATGAAAAATACCTCAAAAATAAAAAGTCTCAGATTTCCACGAAATTTTAACATGAATTTTTCTGGAATAAACAAATAAATGGTGTAAAAATTACTGCAGGGGGGCATGCTAGTGGGCCACCACGCAACAGGCCGCCCCCCTAGGGGCGCGACCGGTTGGCTTGTGGGGCCCACAGGGGCCCCCTGCCTTATCTCTTCCTCCCACTCCTTCTCCTACCTCTAGAAAAAATTCTCTAGCCATCTCTCTCCCGTGTTCTTCACCCAGAAAGTGAAATTTTCTATCTCTTTGCTCGGAACTCCGTTTCCGAAACTGTTTTGAGGAATTGTTCCTTGGTATGTGACTCTCCCATTCCTCCAATTAGTTTTTGTTTTAGTGGTTTATATTTTGCATAAGTTGTTGCACTTGGTGCTACAGAAAATAAGCTTGCATATTGAATTCATTGGGTTCCAAGTAATATGAATGCTTGATATGGCCCCTAGGCATCACTATGAGTAGTTGCTACCATTCCTATAGAGTTTTGTTGACATTAATTTGTGACTCAAAAATTTCAGAAATTTTTGTTCGGGAAAGATGAGTTTCTTTAGGAGGAGCGCTTCAAGGAGGCGTTCTTCAGGAGAGTCGTCGAGCGGAAGCTTGGTTCGACAGGGCTACATAGAGCCTGGAGCTAATCAAATAGTTATGGCCGATGCAAAATCCCGTCGGTGGCCAAGCGACGAGTTCATGATAAATGCGGGAATCAAAGAGGAATTTGATAATTTCATTGAAAATACCGGCCTCACCGACTTCCTTGCAGATAAGTGTGTCCAACATTATAACCTTAACCGTACTTTCATAGATGGATTTCGCTTTCAAGAGAGTAACTTGTAGGAGATATGCCCTAGAGGCAGTAATATCAGTTACTTTTGTATCTCCAAGTTTGTAATGAATGTTTATGATCCATGCTATAACTGCAATGATTCTCAAGTCTACAATAACCACGAGGCTTGGAGGGAAACTCATGTGCACGTGTGGTATAATAAACGGTATATTGTATTCCTAGTCTTGCCTCTAAGACTGGCTCAAGTATTGCATGATGATCCTGTTTTCCTGATCATGGGCATGGCTATGCCGGCAATTTTGAGGGCACGATGTTGGTAGAACACTTGTGTTGAATCGACCCAAATTGATGTTATACTATGAGATATATTCGTCACAAGTTAATGGTTAAATAACACAGAGATGGTTAATGTTTGCATGATTCCTTAGACCATGAGAGTATCGAGTTTCTTCATGCTTGCTTCATGAACTTTGGGGTTTGTTAAACGTAATCCGTAATAGGGTGGCTATTACGGCTGCTTACGGGTTCATGGAAAAGTATGTCAAGTAACTTGATAGCTCAAGATTGGGATTTGCTCCTCCGTCGATGGAGAGATATCTCTGGGCCCTCTCGGTGTTACGGTATCCATCATCGTCTGGCCAGACACTTGTGATTTGATCACTGGGATGCCGGAACACGGGAACGAGAAAAGAGAACAATACCGGCAACGAGGTAACTGGCATTGTGGACAAGTTGTTGATCCACGAGGATGCCTACATGTCTCACCTCGGGTAATTGTAACATATCGCGAAGCAACAGGAATAGCATACGGCAACTGGAGGTTCACTCGAATATTTATTCGTGTGGGTATAGGGATCGATATGGGTGTCCACGGCTCCGATGTTGATCATTGATCGGAAGGGGTTCCGGGTCATGTCTATGCTTCACCGAACCTATAGGGTCACACGCTTAAGGGTCATCTATCTGTTGAATACTAGACAGGGAGTCTGAGAGAAAAACACCGAAAAAGTTTCGGACACCGGAAAAGTTTCGGACACCGGAAAAGTTCCGCAGAGAGAGGTCACCGGATGAATTTCGGTGAAACTAGAAAAGTTGTTTCAGGGGATACCATAAAGTCAAATTGGTCTTGGCACATGCCTGATAATTCTTAGAGGGTGCCAGAATCGTTCTGGAAACTTTTTGGAATTTTCTGGAATGAAAACCGGAAATGTTCGGGAGCTGCCGAAACCGCTTCAGATGCTTTTCGCAGATGAAATCACTAAACCGGAATTGTTCCGGCTCGCGTTGAAAATTATTTTGGTGGGTACTAGAATTGTTCTAAGCCCACATGAATATTTTCAGTTCGATCAGATGCCGAAAAATGTCGTCGTGAATAGTGAAAGTGCTTTTTGGATATTTGTGGAAAAACACCTTTTTGGATATTTCCAAAAAGGTTTCTAGAAGGCCTTGGGGGCCAAGGCAGCCCCTCATGGGGGTCCCCCAAGGGTGTGGCCGGCCAAGATGGGTGGGGCACCATGGTGCTCCACATGGCACTCCCATATGGCATATTCCTTTTATGAAAGGGATATTCCATGGGCATTTTGGGGTTTTTGTATGACAACTTTACCCCTTGGCTAGCCTATAAATAGAGGGGAGTGGGCAGCCCACTTCCTCATCCTTGTGCTCTCATACACATGCTATGCTTTGCTAGCTCTCTCTTCTCCCTCACACGAAAAGAGTATTTCGTAGAGCCGAAAGGCTGTCTGGGTTCCGGCAGGAACTAGTTCTGGACGGCGAAGCCCTGCCGGATAGTTGACACCGTATGTGTGCAACCCCGTAGAGAGGTCGTAGTTTCGATCTTTTGCCCGAGGGGCTGTTCGAGGGTCCTCCCGAAGGGCTGTCCGAGTTTCCGTTCGAGTTTCGAGGGTCCTCCCGAAGGGCTGTCCGTGACATCGTCCGGGGGACTGTCCGACCGCCTCCCGAAGGGCTGTCCGACGAGGGAGTACATTCTCGCGGTTGGGAGGTTGTAAAATCCTAGCTACGGGAATCTGCACCAACGATCTCCACCGACTCTTCTTCCACTGCGCTACGAGTCGGTACGGATCAGATCAAACCTTGTATGCAATCTCCATAGTGGTCCTGGGCGTGCTCGCTATACCGAAATTTTTTGTTTTCTGTCGCGTTCCCCAACAGTGGCATCAAGAGCCAGGCTATGAGTAGATGCATGTTATGATCTAGAATACATGAGATGTATGGGTATTGCATAGTATAATTTTGTAGTAGATAAGATCTATTACTGAAAATTATTTGTGCGGGTAGCAGATGAAATCTGTTACCCGATGTTCCTGTTGCTTCCCGTGAATTTGCGTACTTCTGATCTTGACGGCATGGTGGAATCTCACAAAGTTCTGGCAATCCGCGATCCTTTCATGCTGCTCCTGAGTATGCTGATTGATAGATCAACGAAGTGCTAACAGTTCTTTGGGTTCCACTTTAGTTAAAGAAAGATGGATGTTTCGCAGACGAAGGGCAATGCAGATATGATCTGCACGGGGGTCACGCGTATGACGAAGTTTAGTATGGGGCTCGAGATTTTATTATCTCGTGTTTCATACACCCTGGAAAGTTAATCTAGCAACTTGAAGTATCATACTTGATGATGGACGTTGGTAGCTACGGTTTAAGTCAAAACCTTAGAAGCCACGTAAAATAAAATTTTGCATAAACCGATTAGAAGCGTCTAACTTGGTTTTGCAGGATGGATTTGCATGTGATGTGGTATAGCAATGCTCATATTAAATTTGATTATGTATGAGATGACTATATGATGTAATTAACATGACCTGCGTGTCATGATTCGGCATGATGGCTGGAGCCATATGATTGCACTTTAAATGACCTGCGTGTCAACCTTGTGTAATGCACTTATTTTATTAGCTATAGAGATAGCAATATTATCTGGTGCATCGACAAGGCGGTGGCAATCTTCGCAAAGGTGAACACCGACGCGAATGCCGAAGACGAAGAATACTTGACTTCTCCGTCAGAAGGGGCTATACCATGTCATGCTAATTATGAATTGCCTGAGATGTTTATCCCTTATGATGCACCCTTCTTGATTGCGCGGTAGACGCTTTTATTAGGGTGATCTCTCACTAAAAATATCAAGTAGTTAGTGTTCTCCCAAGTGTAGCACCGTCACGGCACCTAACTTTTCGGGGTACGCCATGCTGACATGGGTACGAACGATTAGGGATGTGTGAGGCGGGTGAGTTAAGACCTCGCAGCAAGATCACTTGGTTGTCTTGACGTTCAGGCATGAAAGTCATGAGCTCGGAACACACGCATCGAAAGATAAACAAGAGTCACATAGAGATGTGATCGGCAAGTTTGCCTAACGGTTGAAGTTCTCGTCATCAGTGATGCTCACCATCAATGGCGTTGAATTTAAATTCGTGTCCTGAATCATTCATAATCAATTTTGAGAGATATTGGTTTGAGTGGGAGCGCACTTTAGAATAAAATTGTTTATTCACTAGTGCCAAAAATCATTATGAACAATGTCTAAAATGAACTTGTGTTTTCCGTTGTAGATCAAATGGCTCGCAACACCGCGTTCAACTTAGGCCCTATGTTAGAGAAAGAGAAGTTAGCTGCGAATGGAAACAACTATGCGGACTGGGTCCGTACCCTGAGGATTGTCCTCAGGAGCGCTAAGAAAGTGTACGTGCTTGATGGAGCTCTTCCACCTAAGCCGGCGGCAACAGCCGCGGCAGACATACAAAATGTCTGGGCCACTAAGGATGATGATTTCAACTTAGTGCAGTGTCTCATGCTGTCTTGCATGAGTTCAGAGCTTCAAAAACGTTTTGAATTCCATAACTCCTTTGATATGATCAAAGATCTGGATGCTCTGTACAAGTTTAATGCACGGTCTGAACGTTTTGATGAAAATGATGTCGGAGACCAAGATGGCTGAGGGCAGTTCAGTTGGCGAGCACGTAGTCAATATGATTGGCTACGCTGAAAGGCTTAAAACCCTGGAATTTCCACTTCCAGAAGAGCATGTAATGGACATGTTGCTCCGTTCACTCCCCCCTTCTTACGGAGGTTTTGTCATGAACTACAACATGAATGGGATGGACAAAACACCTAATGAGGTGCTTGCCATGCTGAAATCTGTTGAAGGAGGACTGCAGAAAAATCGCAAGCAAGTGTTGCTTGTGAATAAAACTGCCAGTTTCAAAAAGAAAGGCAAGCCAAAGAAGGGCAAGGGCGCCGGTAAGACCGGCTTCCAACGCAAATCTAAGGGCGGAGCCAAGAATGAAACTGAGTGCTTCTACTGCAAGGGCACAGGACACTGGAAGAGAAACTGCAAGAAGTATCTGGAAGATAAGAAGTCCGGGAAAACCGGAACAGGTATAATTGTTATACAAGTTAATGTCATTGACGTTTTGCTTGCTAGCGAAAACTCTAAGTCTTGGGTATTTGATACCGGATCGGTTGCTCACATTTGCAACACGATACAGGGGCTTCAGAAGGTGCGCAAGCTGGCAAAGAATGAAGTCGTGATGCGTGTCGGGAACGGCGCTGGGATCGCCGCTCAAGCCGTCGGCATTATGCCTCTACGTCTCCCTTCAGGATTTATTTTGGAACTTAGTAACTGTTATTTTGTTCCGTTGTTGTGTAGAAACATTATCTCTGGATCATGTTTAGTACACGATGGGTACTCCTACAAGTCTGAGAACAATGGTTGTTCACTTTATTGTAAGGATATGTTTTATGGATTTGCACCCATTGTTGGGGGCCTTTTCATACTAAATCTTGAATGTGGAAATGATGTCTTTAACGTGAATGCTAAACGCCTTAAAAAGGCTGATACCACCACCACTTACTTGTGGCACTGTTGGCTTGGCCACATCGGAAAGAAACGCATGCAAAGACTCCATAAAGATGGAGTTTTACCGTCCCTTGATTTTGAATCATTTGACACATGTGAAGCTTGCTTGATGGGAAAAATGACCAAGACGCCGTTCACGGGTCATCCTGAACGGGCGGGTGAATTATTGGAAATAATACATAGTGATGTATGTGGTCCAATGAACACAGCCGCACGGGGTGGGTATTTTTACTTCGTGACTTTCACTGATGATTTAAGTCGGTATGGCTATATCTACTTAATGAAGCATAAGTCAGAAACCTTTGAAAAGTTCAAAGAATTTCAGAATGAGGTAGAAAATCATCGTAACAAAAAGATTAAGTTTCTGCGGTCTGATCGCGGAGGCGAATATCTTAGTCACGAGTTTGGCCAACATCTGAGTGACCGTGGAATCGTTTCACAGCTTACGCCTCCCGGAACTCCACAGCGAAACGGAGTGTCGGAGCGACGTAACCGAACCCTGTTAGACATGGTAAGGTCGATGATGTCTCTTACAGATCTACCGATATCTTTTTGGGGTCACGCACTGCTCACTGCCGCTCACACACTAAACAGAGCACCGTCTAAGTCTGTTGAGACGACACCATACGAGTTATGGCATGGGAAGAAACCCAATTTGTCGCATCTCAAAGTTTGGGGTTGTGAAGCTTACGTAAAACGTTTACAACCAAGCAAGCTCGATCCCAGATCAGACAAATGTAACTTTGTAGGTTATCCAAAGGAAACCTTTGGGTATTCCTTCTACCACCCATCCGAGGGCAAAGTGTTTGTCGCAAAAACCGGAATCTTTCTTGAAAAGGAGTTTCTCGCTAAAGAAGTGAGTGGGAGAACAGTACAACTTAATGAGATTAGTGAATCTTCGGCAACCGTTGATATGGCTAAGGAACCGGAAGAAATTCCGCTAATTATCCCTACAACCGAGCCGGAAGTTGTCGCATATGATGCGGAAACTTCAAACAATGTTGTAACTGAACCGCGCAGATCAGGTAGGGCTATCCAGCCACCTGAGTGGTTTCATAACGAAATCTTCATTCTTGAAGACGACGAACCTGCGCACTACAAGGAAGCGATGGCGGGGCCTAGCTCAAGGGAATGGCACAAAGCCATGAAATCCGAAATGGAATCCATGTACGAAAACCAAGTTTGGAACTTGGAAGAACTTCCAGATGGCGTAAAACCCATTGGTTGTAAATGGATTTTCAAAAGAAAGACGGACGCGGATGGTAACATTACTATCCACAAAGCTAGACTTGTCGCGAAAGGGTTCACGCAAGTTCCAGGAGAGGACTACGACGAGACTTTCTCGCCCGTAGCTATGCTTAGGTCTGTTCGGATATTACTAGCAATTGCTGCTTATTTCGATTATGAAATATGGCAGATGGATGTCAAAACGGCTTTCCTAAATGGAAACCTTGATAGGGATGTATACATGATACAGCCAGAAGGTTTTGTCGATCCTAAGAATGCTGGAAAGGTATGTAAGCTTCAGAAAGCCATTTATGGTCTGAAGCAAGCATCAAGGAGCTGGAATATTCGTTTTGATGAAGTGGTCAAAGAGTTTGGCTTCATCAGGAACGATGAAGAATCTTGTGTGTACAAGAAGTTTAGTGGGAGCGCAAAAGCATTTCTAATCTTGTATGTGGATGACATATTGTTGATTGGAAATGACGTGAATTTTCTTAGCGAAATAAAAGACTCATTGAAGAAGAGTTTTTCAATGAAAGACTTAGGCGAAGCGGCATATGTATTAGGCATCAGGATCTATAGAGATAGATCAAAACGCCTGATAGCGCTAAGCCAAAGCACGTACATTGACAAGGTGTTGAAAAGGTTCAACATGGAGAACTCCAAGAAAGGCCTACTCCCCATGTCACCTGGCACAGTGCTTTGCAAGAATCAGAGTCCTCGGACCCTTGATGAGCGAGTACAAATGAATGATATTCCATATGCTTCGGCAGTTGGTTCTATTATGTATGCCATGCTATGTACAAGACCGGATGTTTCCTATGCGCTAAGTGTTAGCAGCCGGTACCAAGGTGATCCAGGATTGGAACACTGGGCCGCAGTCAAGGGTATTCTTAAGTACCTCAGAAGGACCAAGGATTTACTCCTTGTGTATGGAGGTGATGAAGAGCTCATTGTAAGTTGTTACACTGATGCAGGCTTCATGTCTGACCCAGATGACTTCAAATCTCAATCTGGCTATGTTTTCATATTGAACGGCGGCGCAGTTGATTGGAAAAGTTCCAAACAAAAGACTGTGGCGGATTCTACGACAGAGGCGGAATATGTCGCTGCTTCAGAAGCCTCCAAGAAGCTGTCGGTATCAAGCAATTTCTTGAAGATCTTGGTGTGGTTCCAAGTGCTCTGGACCCGGTGGAGATCTATTGTGATAATAGTGGCGCCGTGGCTCAGGCAAGGGAGCCATGTTCGCACCATAAGACAATGCATATTCAACGCAAATATAAACTCATTCGACATCATGTCGAAGAAGGTTTAGGGAAAGTACGCAAAGTTCACACGGATCTGAATGTGTCAGACCCGATGACGAAGCCTCTACCACGAGCAAAGCATGAGCAACACCGGATTGCCATTGGTGTTAGGGAAGCCATGTAACTAGATTATGACTCTAGTGCAAGTGGGAGACTGTAGGAGATATGCCCTAGAGGCAGTAATATCAGTTACTTTTGTATCTCCAAGTTTGTAATGAATGTTTATGATCCATGCTATAACTGCAATGATTCTCAAGTCTACAATAACCACGAGGCTTGGAGGGAAACTCATGTGCACGTGTGGTATAATAAACGGTATATTGTATTCCTAGTCTTGCCTCTAAGACTGGCTCAAGTATTGCATGATGATCCTGTTTTCCTGATCATGGGCATGGCTATGCCGGCAATTTTGAGGGCACGATGTTGGTAGAACACTTGTGTTGAATCGACCCAAATTGATGTTATACTATGAGATATATTCGTCACAAGTTAATGGTTAAATAACACAGAGATGGTTAATGTTTGCATGATTCCTTAGACCATGAGAGTATCGAGTTTCTTCATGCTTGCTTCATGAACTTTGGGGTTTGTTAAACGTCATCCGTAATAGGGTGGCTATTACGGCTGCTTACGGGTTCATGGAAAAGTATGTCAAGTAACTTGATAGCTCAAGATTGGGATTTGCTCCTCCGTCGATGGAGAGATATCTCTGGGCCCTCTCGGTGTTACGGTATCCATCATCGTCTGGCCAGACACTTGTGATTTGATCACTGGGATGCCGGAACACGGGAACGAGAAAAGAGAACAATACCGGCAACGAGGTAACTGGCATTGTGGACAAGTTGTTGATCCACGAGGATGCCTACATGTCTCACCTCGGGTAATTGTAACATATCGCGAAGCAACAGGAATAGCATACGGCAACTGGAGGTTCACTCGAATATTTATTCGTGTGGGTATAGGGATCGATATGGGTGTCCATGGCTCCGATGTTGATCATTGATCGGAAGGGGTTCCGGGTCATGTCTATGCTTCACCGAACCTATAGGGTCACACGCTTAAGGGTCATCTATCTGTTGAATACTAGACAGGGAGTCTGAGAGAAAAACACCGAAAAAGTTTCGGACACCGGAAAAGTTTCGGACAGCGGAAAAGTTCCGCAGAGAGAGGTCACCGGATGAATTTCGGTGAAACTAGAAAAGTTGTTTCAGGGGATACCATAAAGTCAAATTGGTCTTGGCACATGCCTGATAATTCTTAGAGGGTGCCAGAATCGTTCTGGAAACTTTTTGGAATTTTCTGGAATGAAAACCGGAAATGTTCCGGAGCTGCCGAAACCGCTTCAGATGCTTTTCGCAGATGAAATCACTAAACCGGAATTGTTCCGGCTCGCGTTGAAAATTATTTTGGTGGGTACTAGAATTGTTCTAAGCCCACATGAATATTTTCAGTTCGATCAGATGCCGAAAAATGTCGTCGTGAATAGTGAAAGTGCTTTTTGGATATTTGTGGAAAAACACCTTTTTGGATATTTCCAAAAAGGTTTCTAGAAGGCCTTGGGGGCCAAGGCAGCCCCTCATGGGGGTCCCCCAAGGGTGTGGCCGGCCAAGATGGGTGGGGCACCATGGTGCTCCACATGGCACTCCCATATGGCATATTCCTTTTATGAAAGGGATATTCCATGGGCATTTTGGGGTTTTTGTATGACAACTTTACCCCTTGGCTAGCCTATAAATAGAGGGGAGTGGGCAGCCCACTTCCTCATCCTTGTGCTCTCATACACATGCTATGCTTTGCTAGCTCTCTCTTCTCCCTCACACGAAAAGAGTATTTCGTAGAGCCGAAAGGCTGTCTGGGTTCCGGCAGGAACTAGTTCTGGACGGCGAAGCCCTGCCGGATAGTTGACACCGTATGTGTGCAACCCCGTAGAGAGGTCGTAGTTTCGATCTTTTGCCCGAGGGGCTGTTTGAGGGTCCTCCCGAAGGGCTGTCCGAGTTTCCGTTCGAGTTTCGAGGGTCCTCCCGAAGGGCTGTCCGTGACATCGTCCGGGGGACTGTCCGACCGCCTCCCGAAGGGCTGTCCGACGAGGGAGTACATTCTCGCGGTTGGGAGGTTGTAAAATCCTAGCTGCGGGAATCTGCACCAACGATCTCCACCGACTCTTCTTCCGCTGCGCTACGAGTCGGTACGGATCAGATCAAACCTTGTATGCAATCTCCATAGTGGTCCTGGGCGTGCTCGCTATACCGAAATTTTTTGTTTTCTGTCGCGTTCCCCAACATAACTCTAGGGTGTTATTTAAATTATATGATGAATCTTTTAGCATGGACCTAGAAGAGTTCTCGATTGCTTGCAAACTTCCACTTTGTGGTTCAATTGAGAAACCATCAACAATTGCTTATAATACGTTTCTCAAAGAAGACAGGGAAGTATCGCAGGCTAGAATTAAGAGTATACAATTTCCCTCTATCCGTTACTTTGCATTGTTCAATGGGAAATGCGTAGTAGGAAAACAGGAGTGCAGTGCACTGTGTGCCCATGATCTAAGCCTTATACATACTTCTATGACAGGTGAGCGACATTTTAACCTCGGTGCAATTGTTGCCCGAAGGTTGCACTCCAACTCTAGTAATGGAGAACTATATGGAGGCATTTATGCATCCCGCGTAGCTACGCATTTGAGAGTGGCACCCCAACCTAATGTTCCCATTTTGCCTGAACGATATTTAGATTATGAAGCTATGCGTTCTCACGAATTTCTTGTGAAACGTACTAGAGGCTATGAGTACAACTTAATATTTAGAAAATACACGCCCATGCCTGTCTTTTTGCCTGCACCTGCCCTTTTTGACATTCAGGCTCGACAAAGATATTACGTTCTTGAGGACGAGGTGCGAGAGCACAATGCTACGGTGGAGGTTGCTCGCTTGGCAGCGGAGGCTGCTCGTCTGGCAGAGGAGGAGGCCAGGAATGCCTCCACGAGTTACCACTTCAACTATTACTCAGATCGCCAGTGTTGATTACCAAGCTAGGCAAAAGCCTAAGCTTGGGGGAGTACGTATTTCTCACCGACATTACATTCATGTTCTCACACTTCATGCAAATTGTCGGTGTTCATCCTCTTTCTTTGTATATCCATGTTAGCTTTATTTTCCGCTTTCTTCTTGTGTGTTTGAAAAACTTTGAAAATCCAAAAATATTTCTCGCTTCTTTTCGGTTCTTTTCTTTTCCTCGTTTCTTTAGCTGTAGTACTAAAAACAAAACCCAAAAAGATTTCCTTTGCTTGTTGGGAGCTTTCCCGTGTAAATAATTTTTCTCGTTCTTGTTTTCCCCTTAGTTCCTTTGCTTGCTTAAGAAAAAAAACTCCAAAAATATTTCAGTGTGTTTCTGTGAATTTTTTTTCTTTTGTTGAGTTGTCGAAAGGAGAAGACCACGATGAAAATGTTGAGTGGCTCTCATATGCTTTATTGATGATCTAATAGAGAGCCAATTTTACCTTGTCTTCTCCTTTGTCTTAAACTGCCCTGCAGATTCCAGCTTAGTCCACGGCATTCTTGCACTATTATTATTATCACACCGTTTGATCGTGCAAGTGAAAGGCAATAATGACGATATTTGATGAAGTGACTGTGGCAAAGGAAGCTGGTATGAACTCTTCTTGTTTTCTATTTTTGTAAATATGTTTAGCCAGTTTGATCCTAATTCAGTATATCATGAGTAAACATGTTCGTGATGACAATTAGAGATTATAGCTTCTCATGCCATGCCTAAATAGCTAGGAGTTAATAATGATTTATCTTGTGTGTCAACATGCATTAAAATGGTTATAATATGGTATGGTAGAATGGTATCTCCCTCTGAGAAATTCAAGCGGTTTGACTTGGCCCATGTGCAAACCTGTAATTGAATCAAAACCAATATAGCCGTCATGATGTTTAAATTCAGAGTGTTCATATCCTACTCATGCTACATCCAATGTACATTATTCAAAATGCATGTTCATGACAGTTGTTGCTCTCTATCTGGTCGCTTCTCAACCTATTGCTAGCCTTCACCTGTGCTAAGCGGAAATGCTGCTTGTGCATCCAAATCCTTAAACCAAGTTATTCCACATGAGTCCACCATACCTACCTATATGCGATATTACCCCGTCGTTCCAAGTAAATTGCATGTGCCATCTCCAAATATTCAAATAAACATCCATTTTTGTGCACTCGTCTCGCTCATGGAGCGGCGGGGCGGTCAATATTTTCCATGCTAAGCAAGTTATTCTCAGGACGGTCGTTTATTCGTCGTCATTGCACGAGAGAGGCTGGTAAGAGGGATGCCCGGTCCCACATAATCAAAATAAATTACACCAACTCCTTTGAACAGTTGATTGTTTGGAGGGCAACCGTGGATTCGGCCAGCCATGGAATGTGTTTGGATGGTGGATAGGAGTAAACTCTACTATTCTGTTTGGGAACCGCCAATAATGAGTTTAGCATGGAAAATGTTGAAAACCTTTGTCGTAACGTTGACAAGAAAAATGCACCGCTCAAAAATTATACTTTCACCCTTGTTTTAAGCTTTGAGCTCTGGCACCTCTGCAAATCAATGCTTCCCTCTGCGAAGGGCCTATCTATTTACTTTTATGTTGAGTCATCATCCTCTTACTAAAAGCACCAGACCCGAGAGCACTATTGTCATTCTTATGCATTTAGTTTAGTTAATGTTGGATATGAGCATGATTGGATCTTTTCTACCTTGAATTATAATGTTTAGTCGCTGCTTGGATCTTAGAGGTGCTCTGTATTTATGTTTTGCGGTCTCAGAAAGGGCTAGCGAAATACCATGTCACCATATTGTATTATGAGTGTTTTGACAAATTGGTGTCATAGGAGATGTTTTATTATTGCTTTCTAGATGGTTATGTTTTGCCATGAGTTAACATAATATCTATTTGTTGTCATGGACGTGTCTATCTATGATTTATGCTGAAAACTTGAGCACTAGCTAAGCATGTGTATAATAACGAGAACAAAAGAGTTTGTAAAAGTTTTCTTTATCACTTTCAGTTTATCAACTGAATTGCTTGAGGACAAGCAATGAGTTAAGCTTGGGGGAGTTGATACGTCTCAAACGTATCTACTTTTCCAAACACTTTTGCTCTGGTTTTGTCCTCTAATTTGCATGATTTGAATGAAACTAACCCGGACTGACGCTGTTTTCAGCAGAACTACCTTGGTGTTATTTTTGTGCAGAAATAAAAGTTCTCGGAATTGGGCGAAACTTTTTGTGGATTTTTTCTAGAATATATAAGGAATTTTGGAGCGTAGAACTGCCGGAGGGGGTGGACCAGAAGGACACCACGCAACCGGCCGCCCCCCCTAGGGCCCGAGTGCCATGATTTCAGATCTGGAACTATTATGTTTTCATGAATATAAGAGTGTTTTGGATCCAATCTTGCAAGTTATATGTACCTATATATTACGTTTCATGATCAGCATACCCCAAGGTGACAATAATTGGGATTCTTTCTAGTGATTGCCGTAGTTTGAGGAGTTCATGTATTCACCATGTGTTAATGCTTTGTTCCGGTTCTCTATTAAAAGGAGGCCTTAATATCCCTTAGTCACTATTACTGTTACTTTTGCTACTACTATTTGCCGTGCTACTAAATCTTTGCTGCAGAGAGATATCCTCTGTGCAGTTGAATTGACAACTCAACTATCAAGGCCAATAAATATTCTTTGGCTCCCCTTGTGTCGAATCAATAAATTAGGATGAAATACTACCCGTGAAGACTGTTGCGATCCCCTACACTTGTGGGTTATCACACCACAATCCCCGCAGTTGTGTTGTCACTAACACAACCACGCTGACACCCAAACCGGAGTTTGGAAATAGCTCACTTAAGTATGTTGCAAGGGAAAGGTAAAAACAAGGAATTAAACGAAACTATATAGAACGGAAAATAAATACTAAACTAAGCAGAAGAAATAAACTAAGAGAAGTATGTGATGTTTTAGATGAGACTGCTGGCATCTAGGTAGGACCTCGTTCGGTACGGGCACAGAACAGGGTTAGTGCTTTACGACTATATCACGTTGTGACTAAGTCAGTACCTATACGGTGGTCTACTTCTGGTGGGCGGTTCCTCACATAACATTATCTCTCAAGAGGCGCTGTTGAGATAACTCATTCATCCTACTTCGTGTCACATACCAGAGGTGGCTAACACAAAGATATTAAGGTCCTCGTGGTTTGAGGACCGAACGAAGGCATTAGGTTCTATGGACAATCGTGCTCCTAGAATAATAGTGTTCCCCTCAAGATATCTGCGCCTGTCACATCGCATGTCAATCAGTTTGCACAACCATCTATATACTTCATGTGTGACCTCGGGAGTTGGATGTATCCAACTACGCCAATGGATAGGACATCTCCCATCACTAAATTACCGAAGGTAAATAAGCAACACAAAGCTACACACATAATTAGACAACACATATCAAATAACCACCTACTAATCGACCGACCCATAGCCAACAATTACTCAAATAACATCACATATAAGGGGGTTCAAGATTTGTTACAACCCATCACGGAGACCGTGATGGAGGAGGAAAAAGGGATGGTGATAGTGGTGATGATGGTGGCGGCGCGTATGGTGATGGTGATGATGGAGGCGTGGCGGCAGCGGCCCATGGCCGCACCCCACCATGGTGGCTCCCTTCTGGTCTGCTTCAAGGTTGCTACAATGGTGTTATTGTGGTGGATGGTGGCTAGACTTGGAGATGAGATGACAAATGATGGATCATGGCGGCGGCTAGGGTTGGAGGTGTTTATATAAGGGCTCTCCCATAGCCTCCTCCCTTGATGTGGCTTATCTCCTTTGATCCAAGGGCTCTAGATGAGACTTATCCTCTCCCAATCCCTTCATTAAGAGCCAAGGATCCCGTGGGAACAATTGGGGACGAAATCGGTGAAGAATCCCGTCTGGAAGGACAACTTTCAGAGTTGTGTGCATGTCAAACGACCGCGCGCGGTCTTTCGAAAGGTCGTCTTTTGTTGTGTCCTCCTATGGTAAAACGGTCATCATTTCTTCATACAAACTCAGAATTTGATGTTCTTGGGCTCGTTGGATTCGTATAAACGACGTCAATCCATTCCTTGTCTTAGATATTGATTTCAAGAACTTTGAAAAAATCACTTTTTCCGACCTTCGGAATGGCTAAGTCTGCCCCCTGGGTATCCACCGTTTGAACTCCTTTCATCGTGCTAAGTGCTTGGGAAGTCCCTCACACCTACAAGACACCCAAAGACAAAGAAAATTAATAAAAACTAACAAAGAATAATGATTATGCAATGCTTGCGGTGAAAAGGATAAAAAGTGGATATCATGCATATGGACATATAATTGGCTCAATGGAACATGATGTGACTTGATATACAGAGATAATGTGCAACAAATGAGCTATAAAGATGCATAAAATTTGGAGCCATCAACAGTGCCTGACAAACATACAAGTGCAAACATCCCAAAGGTTTTAAATTGGCACAAAAATTAAAGGGGAAGATACAAACATAATTACTACAGTAGGAATAAGTATGTAGACCACTATACTGAAAAGATAACTATTGGGTTGTCTCCCAACAAGCTATTTCTTTATAGCTATTAAGATAGGCTTGAGAATATGATGCTTGCATAAAAGACAAAAATTTGAAGCACACAAAGAGCATCCTAAAGCATGTAACAAACACATTTAAATCTAATCCACTTCCTATGCATAAGCATCTTATAGAAAAACAAATTATCAAGATAGACAATACCTAACATATGCAAGAACGAATATATTAATAGTTTTAACATGAAGAGAGACAATCTAATAACATGAAGATTTCTATAACCATATTTGACTCTCTTATAATAATCGTATGTGAGATCAGTAATATAGTTATCATATAAAATATTTTCTTCGTGATCTACATGCATAAAAAAATTATAATCTTCCAAAATAGTGGGATCAACTAAAGTCATGACCTCTCTAAACCGACTTTTATCAATAATTTCATAAGATTGATCATTATCCAAAATAGTGGGATCATTACTACCTAATGTTGACGCTCTTCCAAACCCACTTTCAATAGTATTGCAAACATTATTATCAATAATATATTCATTCTAATGATTACTATCCCAGATACATCATGGTTTGGAATTCTTTGGAGTACAAGATCAAACCAAATAGTAGAACAGGTTTCGTAAATAATGTTCAACAAATTGGAATTCATTTAGCAACCGATTTTTTTCTTCCGTTTGAACTCATGTCCATAATTCTTCTAATTTCTTTAATAGGCGCAATTACTAGAGGCTCAAATAAGTTTTCAAGATCAAAAGAAGCATCATAATTATCTCCCAAATCATGATCATTATAATAAGTAGTAGACATAACAAAATCATCATCAATAGTGCCTACAAACATAATGTCTCCATAAAAAGCAATATTTTCATTAAGTGTGCCATCGTCATCACTTGAATAATAAAGATCATAATGTGTATCCCAATCATATTTTTCTTCTATAACTACTTCATTAGTAGGGGGGCTAAAAGTATCATGTTCATCAAACTCATCATCCCCAAGCTTATAGCATTGCATATCATTAGCACAATTGATATTCAAAGAATTCATACTACTATCATTGCAATCATGCTTTTCATTCAAGGAACTCTCATCAAACACTTTATAAAACTCTTCTTTTAACACTTCATAACAATTTTAAGATTCACAATTTTCAAGATAAACCTCATAAAGATATAGAAGCGCACTCAACTTCATATTTTCTTTCAAAGACTTCACATAGTAGCATTTTCATTGCTAGTTATTGGTTTATCATAATCAGAATTTTTGAGAAGTCCAGCTAGTGGAGAAGGATACATAATAAATATATCTTAGAATTCTTGTTTTGTTTATTGGGTCAACGATAAGGATAACATAACTACGCAAGATATAAAACAAGTAAATAAGGAGTTTGTGTGCAGGCACCTAATTTGGTAGAAGATGATTCCCTGGCAACAGCGCCATAAATTCCTTTGCTACTCCCGTAGGAGGAGCACATAAGCAACGTATTTCCCTCAGTTGAGAACCAAGGTTTAATCAAATCAGTAGGAATCAACAAGCTAACAAGGTCAATAGTGCCTGCACACAAACAAAAACAATACTTGCACCCAACTTGGCAAGGGGATTGTCAAGCCCCTTGTCTTGATAGTTACAAGGTTAAAAGCAAATAGATTGATAGTGGTACGACAAAAGAAAAGTAAAGATTAAAGAGCATTTTTGTAGGAGTTTTAGTTGATAGAAGAATAGACCCCAGGGACATAGGTGTTGGAAATATGCCCCAAAGGCAATAATATTGTATTATTATATTTCCATGTTCACAACTAAGAGTTTATATTCTATGAAATAACTGTTATGATACTGGAATATGTGATTCAGTGGAAAACTCATCTGCACGTGTGGAATGATACACGGTAAAATAAGGTTCCTAGTCTTGCCTCTAAGACTGGCTCAAGTGTTGTTGGTGATCATGTTTTCTGGATCTTAGGATATCGTCAAGTGTAACGATAGTCCTAAAACAACATTGAGAGTATGACGTTGAAGAACGATCACATTGGTAGCCTCCAAGTTTGTGGAGTTGAATCAATGAGTTTGTAAGGGTAAGGAGATCGTCTACTTCATGGAGATTTACCACGAGTGAGGCTAGTTCTGCATGGGCGTAAGCCATGATGGCGTAGACAATGTTGCTTCTTCGTGGACCCTTTGTGGGTGGAGCCCTTCGTTGACTCGCATAGTCATTACACTCCGTGGGTTGAAGTCTCCATCAACATGGACATACGATAGTACCACCTATGGGAACCACGTCAAAAATCACCGTGTCTTCATTGTGTTTGATTATCTCCGAAGCCCTCCTTTACTTTCATATGCAAAGTATTTACTTTCCGTTGCCACTACATTAGACTTGCATGTGTAGGGTGCTAGTAGACCTGGGGCAAGTTCTTTTGACTCGATTATGAAGAATCACAGTCTAGAGAATCAAAATCGCAAAAGAACTCATCTATGCCCCAGGAATTGTCTAGAATCAACCCAGAATCGCAGTGCAATCTAGAATTGTCAAAAGTTAGTTTGCACCGCCAGCGGACGACTCCGGCCCGGCGTCGCTCGATCCGCCGCCGACAGGGCCCCCACACCGCCTCCCCATCTTGTCTGCCGCCATCCTTGTCCCCTACGTGCTTAGGCGCCTCATCTCCTCCGCTCAGCCGCGAGTCTCCTGTGCCTAGCCTTCCCATCTCCTCCACGCTGGCGGGTCTTCGCCACGAGCTCACGTCGGTGTTGTCGCTAAGATCCACTTGCCATGCCTCTCAGTATCCTCTCCGTCTCATCCTTTCTCACTCCATATCTTTGTATCTTTCATTTTTGCGTTGTATTTCAATTAGTCAGCACATCTGCGGATTTATGTAACATCATGAGATAGTTTGGTATATGGAGAACATACTCCCTGTGTTCATAAATGGATGATGGTTTGGACATGGTTACAATCTGCTATATACAACTCTGACTAGTATTTTTCACATGAACAAGTTATTCCTCTATTTAGGAAATATGTGTTGTAAAATATTAAATTTTGTATGTTGCAAATTAGTATGAATTTTATTTGTACTTTGCAATTCGCATTTAAATTTAAATTTTAAGCACTATATGATATTTCCAACTTGCTTTTAAATTGTAATATTAAACACTTTATGATATTTCCAATTCAGGTTTAAATTGTAATATTAAACACTTTATGATATTTGTAACTCGCTTTTCGTTCATATTAGACGTGAAATTGTCTGAAAGAACCAAGTGTTAACAATTCAGCACTCGGTTTCAATCTAAGAGTGTTGCAAACATTTCAGTACACAACTCATACAATAATCACGGGCTGGAATCACAAAAAAGAACTTGATGGCTGATTCTGTGGGCAGTTTCTTAAAATCATATTCTGGAGAATTATGATTCAAAAAGAACTGGCCCTTGCTAGAATTGGCGCATGCCTAGAACCATCTCAAGCGGCAGTCCGATGGAGATTAGCCATGTATCTACTCACGTGAATCTAACCACTGCTTACCTCCTTGTAAAAATCCCTAACCAGGCCAGCACAGAAAATCGACCAGAAAACCAGAAAAGGAAACCAGCAACACCTGCCAGCCAGGGAAGAGCCAACACCCACAACTGCAAACACACGGAAGGAGCCGGGGCTCAGTTAGTTTAATTATTTTATAATGCATCATAATTCCTTTCTTCTTCTTCTTCTTCTTCTTCTTTGAAGGGTCTTCTTCTTCTTCATTGTGTCAAGAAGGTTATTTCTAAGTTGCAGCGTTTTTTTTAGATTGTTGCAGTGTTCTTCTTCTAAACGAAACAGATATTTTTTAGATAAGTGAAAAAATGGCTCAAAAGCTTTTATCTAGCTTTAGCATTATCGCCTCAAGATACTGCCACTCGACCATGTCATAAGCCTTCATCATATCCAACTTTAGTGCTGCAAAACTATTAGTCTTGGATCTATTTCTCTTCATGAAATGTAGACAATCATATGCTGATATAATATTGTCTGTGATTAGTCTACCAGGAACAAAAGTTGACTGTTCTTGCAAGATAATTTCGGGGAGAATAACCTTGAGACGATTAGCCATTACCTTTGAGGATATTTTATATAGGACATTGCACATGCTAATAGGTCTGAATTGTGAAAGGGAAGTAGGATATGTTACCTTAGGTATAAGAACCAAAACTGTTTCGTTGATGGATTCAGGGCTCTCTTCTCCCTTCACAATTTTAAAAACCACCTCTGTAATCTCATTACCACACACATCCCAATGGCGCTGAAAAAAGTGGGCGGGAAACCCATCCGGTCCAAGGGCTTTGGTTGGAAACATCTGGAAAAGAGCAGTTTTAACCTCCTCGCCTGCATATGGCTTTAGTAAGGAAGCATTCATCTCTGCGGTGACTTTCTGTGGCACATGTTCCAAGAACAGCTCCATATCCTGAACCCCTTCCAAGGAGAAGAGGTTTTCATAAAACGCCCTAGCAATGTTCTCCATCTCTGTTGGGTTTGAGGTATTTGAGCCGTCAAGTCTAGAAAGACTTTTTATCAAAATTTTGTGCCTCCTCATGCATGCCCGTTGGTGGAAATACCTTGTGTTTTTATCTCCCGCCGAAAGCCATTCCACTCTGGACCTTTGTCGCCACATTATTTCCTCCCTATAATAGAGTTCAACAAGTTTCTCAACTATCTTCAACTCTCCATGCGTCGGCCCATTCCTATCTGGGTTATTCTGAAGTTCCTCTAATTTCTTCTTCATCTCTTTTATCTCTTTCCGTACACTACCAAAGGAGTCACGGTTCCAACAAATAAGGCTAGCCAAAAGGTTCTTAAGCTTCTCCTTTATTGCCTGTACTGAGTGTGCCACGATCGAGGTGTCCCATCCCGCTACAACTGTAGGCTTGAGCTGCTCATGTGTCTCCTACATGAGCTTATATTTAAACTGTGGCGGTCCTCGATGGAATTGTTCTTGAGCATCAAGTTTCAGGTGAAGTGGCTTGTGATTAGAAGTGGTCGTGCTAAGGTGATGTACTGTCGCTTGTGGCCATAGCTGGAGCCATTCCGCCGAGCAAAGTGCACGGTCCAGCCGAACCCTAGTATAGGTGCCCCCAGAAACCTTCTTCTCATATGTCCAGAAACTATCATGGTAGCCTAAGTCCGTCAGCAAGCAAGTATCAACCATGTTCGTGAATCATTGCATTTGGCTAGGGCTTCGCTGCCCTACTCCTACATGCTCTTCCACCCTTAGAACCTCATTGAAATCGCCCAAACAAAGCCATGGAAGTGAGCTGTTTGGAGCAATTCCCTTGAGTGTATCCCAAGTCTTGTATCTCTCTTGTGTTTGGGCTTTTCCATAAACAAAAGTCACTCTCCACTCTGATGATCCCAAAGCTTGTACCGAAAAATCAACATGATACCTGGAATAACCCAAACAAGTCAACTTTATTTCATTGTTCCAATACACTCCTATGCCACCACTTATACCAAAGCTACCAATAGCGTAGCCATTATCATAGCCTAACGAACCAGCAAGATCTTCTACTCTACTTTTATTCAACCGAGTTTCGACAATACATAGAATAGAAGGGGCAAACTTTGTTGCGATCTCGTAGAGCTCTCGAACTGTCGCGGCGTTGCCAGCTCCGCGACAGTTCCAGCAGATCAGACTCATTTGGCTTGGCAGTCCTCCACCCCGGAGGCCGCCAATGATGCCATTTTTGGTTTGATTGGTGAGTTGGTGTTCTTCAGCTTCTTTTTGTCTCTCGGTGAAATATACTTAGGTGGTGGAGGTGGAATAGGTGAGCCATCCGATCCCTCTGTTTCATCATGGTGATCATGAGATGGGTCACCTGAAGCAAGTCCATCCTTGCTGCTGGTTATATTCAGTGCAGTTTCACCATCCAAGTTGAGCTTCTTCCTAGCAGAAGATTCAGGAGGAATTTCGCCATCTCTGACCACATTCGCCCTAGGTGGGTCACCCTGGGGCTGTTTAGCTGGGCTTGCTGCAGTATCATCCATGTCGACCTCTTCCTCGAGCCCCGCTTCCTTTGAGCTCCTCTTCCTTTGTGTGTTCCCACGACCTGCGCGACTTCCTCCACAGAAGCGACCTCGAGTATATGTGTTGCCTCCATGGTTGCCTCCACGAGCAAACCGTGTCTCCCCCCGCTTCGCGATAATGTTTCTGCTCCACTGGATCTTTTCAGGTGGGTGCGCACCATCGTCACATACCTCCATATCATGTCCTAGCAGTCCACATACACCACAGAAGAAGCCTATTTTTTCATACTTCACCTCCAGAAAGATTCTCTCTCCAGCAAGATTAAGTGGCGTCCACCTGACCAGAGGTTTGTTCACATCAATCTTGACTTTAACCCTCACATAGTTGCCTTCAAAGTATCTCGTGGGATTTAGCTCTACACTCTGCACAATTCCAATCCTCTGTGCCAGTTGATCAACGATCGGTTCCTTTCGGTACATGTCTGGAATTTTGTGTATCTGCACCCAAACCAATGCTCTCTCCAGCTTCATCGAATCAGGCGATTTTTTTTTCCATCAAAGTCCTCTAGCAGAACCATCAGTTCCCGAAATATCCACGGCCTCTGATGCATCATTCTCTTCTGGTCACCGAGGCAGAACACTTGGACGACGAACACATTATCATCTACTCCCTCCGTTCCTAAATATAAGTCTTTGGAGAGATTTCATTAAAGGACTACATACGGAGCAAAATGAGTGAAACTACACTCTAAAGTATGTCTATATACATCCGTATGTAGTCTTCTAGTGGAACCTCTAAAAAGACTTATATTTAGGAACGGAAGAAGTACCTCTCTAATTTCAGGAACATGTGTAAGATTCTAAATGGACTTCTGGCCAGTTCTTTTGATACCTTTTGGAATATGCTGAAATAAGCTGCCCCCTACCCAGCTTATTCTAGAAGCCCAACCAGATTTATTTTTTCAGAAGCCTACTAATTAAGACTTCACTAGTAGGCTTCAAAATATATATTTTTAGTTGGGCTTCTAGAATAAGCTGGGTAGGGGGCAGCTTATTCTAGAAGCCCAAAAAAGCTATCAAAAGAACTGACCCTTCGTCTTCTCCTTAAAGGCCCAACGAGGCCCAACTCAGGTAAGAGCGAGAAGATCTGGGCTTTTGAGCAGACGGCCCAACAAGGAAACGTGCGAGAGGATCCGGTTTGGAGACGACGCAGTGCTCTGTTCCTGCACGGGACAGCGCGGTCGCCGCCAGCGTCGCCTTCTCTTCTTCCCTGTGGCACTGTCCGCTCCGGACCCTTGTCCCCCAGAATTCAGGGGTAGCGGGTCAGAGGCGGAGCAGCCGCAGTGGCCAGCGGCGGAGACGCGGCGACGCGAGGCAAGAAGAGATGGACTACCGCAACAAGCTGGTGCTCGCGCCCATGGTCCGCGCGGTAACTACTCCAAACCCTCCCACCCCGATTCGCAGCAGCGTCCGCATAAGCTGGCGGCGTAGGAACCGAGTTTTAGTCCCCGGAGCACGGGGACCTAGATTCAAACCTCTCTGAATCTAGAGCGGGAAGCTTTAGTGCGCACGGGGTGATTGAGTAGCTCGATGGGCGATTGCCCCGTTGCTAGCCCCGTTAGCCAGAACGAAGCCCGAGAGATCTCTAGCCGGAAATCAGGGTTTCTTGGATGCAGCTCTCGGGACTGGAATAAGTAGCACGATATCTCTATTGATGAACTGATTTAGCTCTTTGTATGCTTCTAATAGTTGCCCGATGCTGGATTCCTGAATAAACCCTAGTTATCCAACACAAATCACAGTTATTTCCAGACAATATCCTTGTCACATATTTCTTCAAAATCTTTACATAGTTATATGTGGAACCTTCCTTATTCTGTTAATGATTTTTGCAGGGTACTCTGCCGTTTAGGCTACTGGCTGCTGAATATGGTGCTGATATTACGTACGGAGAAGAAATAATAGATCATAAGTTTGTGCACTGTCAACGTGTTACAAATGGTATTGTAGTCCAACCGATGTTTCACAGTTTATTATGATCTCACAAGTCACAACTATGACTACCACATGAATGATTATGTTCTGCTCATAAACTTCTGTTTTCGCATCTCATAGTATTGTAGGTAGCTTTACTCCAATAATATTGCATTTTAAGTCAGTGACTGATTCTTGGATGTGATTTTTTTTTCTTTGGAGATAGATAACAAATTTAATTTAGGGACAACTTAATGTACAAGTGTATGATTTAAGGACAACTTAATGCCACTGGATTTTGTTTCTTTGTTCTACATGCTGTCCAGATTTGTGTGGTATGGTTCCACTCATTCTAATCATGGTGTTCATCATTGGTCAGAATCTCTTGGGACAACTGATTTTTTGGAAAGAGGGACTGATAGTGTTGTTTTCCGAACATGCCCACAAGAAAGGGACAGGGTTGTCTTCCAAATGGGCACGTCAGATGCTGTGAGAGCACTTAAAGCTGCTGAGATTGTGTAAGCCTTACTTCTGAGTTTGTTCTTAACAGTGAATAACTTAAAGTTCACTGGTTATTGGGGAAAGGCTGCTAACTAAATTGTTTGGTCTGATGATTTGATCAACGCATTGAATTGGCCTTTTAAACATATGCTGATTTGCATCTTCTCTTTAATCATAGTTTTTCATCCTCACCAGGTGCAATGATGTTGCTGCTATAGATATCAACATGGGTTGTCCAAAGGCTTTTTCTGTCAGTGGAGGAATGGGTTCTGCATTACTCTCCAAACCTGAGCTTATACATGATGTACGTTCCTACATGGTCTTATTTGTTCTCTTACTTTCATATCCTTGGACTTTACTATCCTTAATCAGGCTATGCTAACTATTCCATGTAGATTTTGACTACATTGCGGAGGAACTTGAACACACCAGTGACATGTAAAATCCGTCTTTTGAACACACGCCAGGACACTGTGGAGCTGGCACGCCGGATTGAGAAGTGTGGTGTTCCAGCTCTGGCTGTCCATGGAAGGTAAGCACAAATGCAATTGTACTTCTGAGTCTTATCTTGCTTGAAAATGCACAATTTACCATTCGTGCTTCTTAAGGGCATCAACCAAATTTAACACCCAAGATTGTAAATCCTGGTGAAAATTATATTCATATGCAGACCATTCGGCTTATTAGAATTGTATGGTACCCAAATTGATGCGACTTATCCATGGAAAGTTCAGGGACTGACTCCACATTTTTGCCCACTGTTTTTTTTTCCAACATCCGAGTTTTACATTAACTAACTTGTGGATTTACTTTGTAATCCATTGGGTTTGATTTTTACATTAATCAAAATGAAATATGATGTGCTGCATCTGTGCATATTTTTCATGTGCCCTAGGATCATCTTCGAGTAATTTTTTTCCTTATGTCAGCCGTTTTTAACTTTTTTTATAACTGCAGAAAGGTCAAAGACAGGCCAAGGGATCCGGCTAAGTGGGATGAGATTGCTGATGTTGTGTCCGCACTGTCAATTCCAGTTATAGCTAATGGGGATGTATTTGAGTACGAAGATTTTAAGAGAATCAAAGATGCTACAGGTTTGTATGTTTGATTCATAATATTATGCTCTTTTATTAGTTTTTTTAAGTAGAGTACATTAAAGAGAAATTGGGAAATATTCCATCCGTTCGGAAATTTGAACTAAAACCACGCCACTTATTTCTGAACGGAGGGAGTACATAAATGGATGTCAGCTAAACTCTCACTACTTTGGGTTTCTTTGCTTGCCATTTATCAGTATTGCTCTTACTTTTCACCAAGCCAAAAGAAAGATCTCCATGTACTGTGATTGCGATTATCATTTCCTAAGTGCCAAATGGCAATAAACATCTGAGTTAGCTTGAAAATGAAAATAATCTGAGTTTCTTGAAACCCCATAAATGTGTTATGAAAAAACAAATGTGAGGGATTGACACTGCTTCCAGTGTTACTTGGCGAGTCAGAGTGCACCGGCATATTGTTGTTTCTTCTCTTTCATGTTGTTTTTAACAATGGGTTTATGTCTTGATTACTTCGACTTCTAGGTGCCACATCTGTAATGGCTGCTAGAGGTGCCTTGTGGAATGCCTCCATTTTCTCTCCTAAAGGCAAAGTACCTTGGGAGGATTTCAAAAGAGAGTATGTGAGAAAGGTATTTAAAAATGTTGCTCCCTGCATTTGTTCTGTGCAAACATCAAAGTTAAACCGTCCTGTTTTACTTACTGGTTCTATATGTCTTCACATTTTATTTCTTTTGAGCAGACTATTTTGTGGGACAATTGTATTAAGAGCACAAAGACAACACTTAGAGAAATAATAATGCACTATATTTGCCTTGAACTCCCTGAAGGGAAAGGTGTGATAAAGTGTGGTTCGTCAACAGATGTAGCGTAAGTGAAGCCAAATTCCTATCTGTTTTCTTTTGCATATCATGAGCTCATGTAGCACAATATTTGAAGATGCATTACTCTTCTATAGTACCCGTGGATAATACTGCCCAAATTTATGGTCTTGGTTTTACTGGAATGGGCCCATTCACATGTGGCACATGCAAGATGCCATTTTTTGTGGGGTTTGTGTGTGCCGCCGGGTGGTTCTGTGTATTTGTTGGCAGCTATTTGTGCCATTTTGATCACATAGAAATATTAGTGTTAGATTTTGATTTGGAAGTACTTTAATGTCATTATTAGTTTATATTAGAAGATTTCTTCAAGGAACCTATTACATTAGCGTGCTGGAATATTTGGCTTAATAGACACAATAATGTTTTTCAGAAAAATCCCACCTATCAAGTACAGACAGAAACACTTCTTTCTGTTAATAAACACCATGACATATTTCCAACAGGATCCTCCCCTTCCTTAAGAAAACTAATGATCAAACCGCGGAATAACACTGTTTAGAAAAGGAGTCAATAGGCAGTTGGTAGCCTTGAAATTGCCTTTTAAAATTTACAACTGAAGGAGTAGGCAATCAGTTTGAACAAATGAATGCAAATCCTACCAGATTTTGCAATGCTGTGGTTCTTGCAACCTTCCTCATTTTGTATTGTGTATATTCCTTAATTGGCAGTTATCTTAACGCTTACTCTTCTCATGTTTTCAGGAAACTTTATGGGGAAGAGGATTACTATAATTTTGTTGTTTCAAATAGGAAATGAACAAAACAGGATTTTGCTAACCTCTCATGTGACCCAGGTATCTATTTCATATAGTACATCAGTGCAAGTTTGCAACTCGTGATAAGGAGTGAAAGAAGCTTTTTGATAGAGCTCATGCAATTATATAATTTCGTGTTGCCTTAAAGTTCTCTCCTGCAAATTTCATAATGTCTCAAGAAATTCATGTTCAGTAACTAGGATTGCAAAACACTTTTAATTGTACGGTTCCCTTCCTTTGACAATGTAACTGGTATCTTCCTTTGACATTGTAACTGGTATGTGCTAGTCTGTATGGTGTATACATTGGAGTGGAGTAAGTGGGAACCAGTACATGATTGCAAGTTGCAATTTGATAATTGTACGAGTGTGTCGGTGTGCGTGCTGTGGTTTCGTGAACCATGGAAAGAAGGACAATTCTTTCTAGAGTATGAAGGTGTTGTTAGCTAACATCATTTGGAACAAATGCATCAAATCTTGGATCTGAAGTGTCCAAGTGTCAACTTCGTAAAAATTGCTTCAGAAAAGACAGCAAGGCTTGCCAATACTTGTGTAAGCATTAGTCTTCATGACTCATGAGTTGACATTGGAATTGTCCCATTGTGGACTGTGACCCCTGTCGCGAAGGGCAACTCTTATCCGAAAAGATGGACTAGGAGTTGTTTGGTATTTTATCTCCATATTTGATCAATGTACCTTCAACTTTTTTTGGCATGTTGTATTTCCTAAGTCCTGTCGGTCCCTTATTAACATTTTGTTTACTTCTTGCTTTTTCTAATTTCATGTTTTCTGACAGCTTCTGCTTGGATCCCTCTGTTGGTTTTGCGAATGTTTTCTCCGGAGGTCTTTGCATGAGTTTTGGAGAAATTCATATATCACCAAACAATACAAGGTGTGCAGTTTTGGCTTTTGGACTTTGCCATTTTGGTATGCGATCAAGATCAACTGAGGATTCACCGATTCCTTATTTTGTGGGGTACAGTTTTCGTCGTTTTCTTGTAGGATTTTTTGAGAAAAAAGGCTGTTGATTTAGACTGACAGGAATCTTGAAGCATTTTGAGATACTGTGTTCTTTCCGTTTCTGACAAAATATAATCCATGACTGATAAACACCATTTCTATAAGCTTACATATATTAGTTATTCTGCCGATCCAGATTGCCGAAAGGCTGTGTCATGTATTACTCATGGAAATCATGTAACTTGGAAAGTTCAAGTAGACCTTATTGTGTTACCTAACACTTGCATTATGTCCAATTGTTTATCATTGTCCAAATACTTTGGAGTTGTTGATTAAAAGAACACAGGATTTTTGGAGAATTTTAATCCTTAGCAATGGTTATTGTTTGTGTTTGTATCATACAATTTGTAGAATTTGTAATTGCTTTACATCATTTGGCTTCGGCCTTGGTTTTGTTACTTGATTTCATCCCATGCATATGATGCCATCAATTTGGTTGCTTTGACAGCACCAAGAGTGGGGGGCTGAAACTGCCTCTTGTGTTATGGATTCTGGAAACACAAAGTATGCATCACCCGTGACATCAGAGACCATATATAGGTCCCATGTTGTTTCTTCTGGAAGGACTTGTTGATATATATGCTATCATAACATCTCACTAAGATAATTGTTGCAGCGACCAATTATTTTCCCTGGTTGCCGTCTTCTAGATGCCCAGACCAATGTCTTTTTTGGGGGTAGGTGGGTTTGGTTGCAAAGTATTTCAAGAATACCACAGTATTTTGGAAAACTATGGTTTCAAATACTTTGAAGTGTTTGGCTCTAGTTACCGTTGCAGTATTATAAACCATAGTATGCACAAAACCATGGTATTTTTGCTGTATTAAAAAAAGAGGCCAGGACCTCTTTTTAAAAAACTGAGAAACACAGCAAAAGTTCTCTCATGCGGTCAGTAAATACAACACTGTATACTTTGATTACCAAACACGGCACTGTCTAAGTAATACTTTAAAAACTGATGTTTTCAGATACTAGTCTTTGTTGTCATCGGCATAAAAAAACTGTAGTATTGGAATGCTTAGGTTTTTCAAAAACTTCGCTTCAAATCAATTTTACTGAGCAATATTTTATTCATCAAAAGGCATATCTTTCTGTGTTAAGAAAGAGTGTAAACCATATTTACATCAGAAAGATGTTCAGTGGATCTGAATAAAAATATGTTCAACACGCTTGGAACTCGTGTTAAGTTCTGGATCATGTGCCATGGGTGATTGTGAACGTCAGGATCTCTACTGCTCCTAGCGTAAGCGAAATGTTCAGATTTGGAGGGGATCAGCATCATGGTTTACATTCAGAAACTCCTAGCACTACATTAGTTGACAAAGCTGAGTGAGTACAGTAGGAGATCAAACACACAAATCTGAACATCAAACAATGGTGAGCATGATTGCACAACACTTCACATTCAGGTTATGATCCATATACCACACAGAAAAAAACGCACCCGGTTCTGAACATAGACAAAATATTACTAAGACTTTTAAGAGACCGGTAGCTCTAGTTACACGCCGACGACAGCTAGTGGCTCATCTTCCTCCGGAGAGGTCAGACATCTGGGACATGGTACCGGCGGTGATGGAGGTCATCGGGTAGGACATGACGTAGGGGTCGAAGCCCTGGTCCTGCATGAGCGCCAGCATGTTGAAGCTCTGGTACGTGGGCGACAGCTCCGGCAGCTTGAGGTCGCCGTCGAGGTACTGCGCCACCTGCCGCGTGGTCGGCCGCGCGCTGGGCAGCGGGTGCGAGCACAGCAGGCCCAGCCTCAGCACCAGGCTCGCCTCGTGCTCCACGACGTCGCCGCCCAGGCGCGGGTCGACGGCGCCGGTGACCGTGCCGGCGCGCCACTGGTCGAGCACCCAGTCCATCAGCACCAGGTGGTTGTCGCTCGCGTCCTGCACCACCGGCTTCCGCCCGCACGCCACCTCCAGCATGAAGGCCCCGAAGGCGAACACGTCGGACGCCTTGGAGGCCTTGCCCGTGTGCCCGAGCTCCGGCGCCAGGTACCCCATGGTGCCCACCACGTGCGTCGTGTGCGGGTCCGTGCCGTGGTCGTAGAGCCGCGCCAGCCCGAAGTCGCCGAGCCGGCCGTTCATGTCGGCGTCCAGCAGCACGTTGCTGGCCTTGATGTCGCGGTGCACCACCACCTGCTCCCAGTCCTCGTGGAGGTACAGCAGCCCGGACGCGACGCCCTTGATGATCCGGAACCTCTGCGCCCAGCCCAGGGCCGTCGTCTTCTTCTGGTCGCCGTACAGGTGCTTGTCCAGGCTGCCGTTGGGCATGTAGTCGTACACCAGCAGCAGCTCGCCCTTGCGCCGGCAGTAGCCCAGCAGCTGCACCAGGTTGCGGTGCCGGAGCCGGCCGATGGTCACCACCTCCGCCACGAACTCCCTCATCCCCTGCCTCGACCCGTGCGACACCTTCTTCACCGCGATCTCCGCCGACTTGGACTTGGGGAGCGAGCCGCGGTACACCCTCCCGAACCCGCCGATGCCCAGCAGCCGCTCGTCGCTGAACCCGTCGGTGGCGTGGTAGAGGTCCTTGTACGAGAACCTGTGCGGCCCGAACGTGACCTCCCACTCCTCCATGAGCTCCGCGAACATGCGCCGCCTCCGCATGTACACGAACACGGCGGCGGCCACCGCGAAGACGAGCAGCGCCGACGCTATCGGCAGCACGATCTCCAGAGTCTTGGACCGCGGCTTGGGGAACGTGACCGGCATCGACGGCAGCGAGGAGATGTTAAGCGCCGGGGCGGCGCCGTTCATCTTGAAGCTCCACCCGAGCACGTAGTGGCGGCAGAAGAGGATGCCGCTGGACGACGAGAATCCGACGTACGCGGTGTCGTCGATGACGGAGGAGAGATTGACGGTGGTGGAGAGCAGGGGCCTCTTGGGCCGTGCCACCTGCAGGGGCGCCATGGTGACGTTGACCTGCATGGTCTGGCCGTCGAAGTCCACCCACACCTGCATCGGCTTGCGGTCCACCAGGCTGATGTTCCTGAAGGCGCCGGTGCCGTCGTCGTAGTAGCCGGCGTTGTCGGCGTCGACGGAGTTGAGCCCGTTGACGTCGATGCCGACGTGGTTGCCGCTCATGTCGTTGAACTCGGAGTTGAGGATGGTGTCGAACTCCACGGCGAAGAGGTGGTTGGTGGCGTTGCCGTTGTTGGCGGAGCCGACGAGGCCCAGGAACTGGCCCGGCAGCGCGGAGGTGAAGTTGCGGCTCTTGGCGACCACGAAGGCCATGCCGTGGCTGCTGAGCGTGTCGTAGGCGCCGATGATGCCGATGACGAAGGCCGTGGAGAAGGACTGCATGGCCGTGCTGTTGGGCGCCCGGTGGAACTGCAGCGGCGTCGGGAAGAAGGCGTGGCCCTTGAGCTGGCTGGTGGCGTTGCTCAGCTGGAGCAGCCCGTTCGCGGTCACCGTGGCCATGCCGTCCATGGTGAGGTTCGCGCCGGTGAACCCGTCAAAGACGAACTGCTCGTCCGTCGCCGCCGCCGGGCGGGGCACCGCGAGGCCGAGGAAGAGGAGCAGGAGAAGGAGCGGCATGGCTCGGTTGGGAGGCGGCATGGTCTCTGGATCTCTGGTGTCCGCGCTGCGCACAGACACAGCGGTGAACTGAAGCGGACGGCGAGTGCCGTGTCTGGCCTCTCTATAGCGCTACTGGCACTCCTCCAGGTCTCTAAAAGTAGTGTGAAGTTGACCAGATGTAAACGTAAGATTAGCACAGATCCTGGTGGGATGGTGAGGCTCTGAGAGTGAGAGGAGCAAGACAAAATCTAATTTTTGGTCGCGCCTAATCCTGGGCCCGTGTGAGGGCGACCGCACATGTGTGGACGCGTCTTCCCGGAGCCGCGATGCCTCTTGCGCTTGTCCGCTGCTCGCTCGTCCTGATAGGTCAACAGCGTCGCTGCGTCAACGATTCCGGCACGGTTTTCCGATGGACGCGACCGGGGGGAGCGCGGCGCGGGCACGTAGGTCGCACGCAATATCTAGAGGCCGCATGCAGCCCACCCCGCGCCGTGCCGGCGCCCACAGGCCGCGGGCCGTGCGTGGGGACTCCTATCATATCCTTTGCGGCGCGTCCGTTCGTAGGAACCTTCCTCGTCTCGTCTCATCTGCTTCGCTGTGCGCTGTGGCCTGTGGGGGCTTGCCACTCACTCCATTGACCGATCCACTCGCCTCGTTTTCTCCGGTGGTTGAGGATCGAACAAAATTCCGAACAGGTTTGTAGCTACCGCCTACCTGCTTCGAGGTTTTAATACGACGCCAATTCTTTTGACTCTGGCAATTTCAGGGTCCATTTCTCTGCAACCTTAAACGATCCTGACACGAGTGATAAGAAAAGACGTCGAAATGCGCCTAGGAGAGGTCAAAGAAGGGCGCGGCAACTCAATTTCGTCGCAGTTAGCAGCTGCCTAATGCGTATCTATCCTATATATCTACAAGCTACGATACAGTGTTGCGATATGACGCTCAACCACTCACTCCTGTCATAATGTCATAGATATATTTTTGTATCTACTGCTTTTTGACTTTGACTCCTGGCGTCGTCGAAGTATAGGGCACGCGTATGCAAGGCAGGGTCCTCGCTGGAGCACTGGCATATTTTCTCTCTGTACTGTGATCTTGCACAACTCTGATTAGAGCTGGTCGTAACGAGACTATCATAGCCAATATCATGCATTTTAATTAGATTATTTTAATAAGGTGTCATAGAATTAAATGAAGAAAAATAAGGTTGAGTATAATAAATTCTATGATACTATGTGTCAATAAATAAAATACTATATGATTATGATATTATGCATCAAAAAGGTAATATCATACATTAGTATCATATATGCATGATACTAGCGTATGATATGCGGCCTTGATTAGCACCCCACCCAACCCACGTTAACAACACAATCTTGATTACTGGCACCCAAAGCAGCAGATTTTGAACGACGACTCGCCGTTCGGGTCAATGCGTCGCACCATCGCCAAGTTTGGGATCTCATCGTTCACACGCGGCAGTCCACTATACACTCTACGCTACAAACCACCACAGGCCCGAGCTACCTGCACAAGAGACCGAGGCGCAGCGGACGCCGCAAGCAACGCACGCACGCTCACCATGGGTCCTCGCCGCCTTCTCCTCCTCCTCCTCCCGGTCCTCCTCCTCGCTGCCCATGGGTTCGGCCGTGGCGCCGCGCAGGCCGCCGACCAGTTCGCCTACAACGGCTTCGCGGGCGCCAGCCTCACGCTCGACGGCATGGCCGCCGTGGCGCCGAACGGCCTGCTGGCGCTCAGCAACGGGACCAGCCAGGCGGCCGGCCACGCGTTCCACCCGACGCCGCTCCGCATGCGCAACGGCGCCGTGCAGTCCTTCTCGGTCGCCTTCGTCTTCGCCATCGTCTCCAACTTCACCGTGCTCAGCGACAACGGCATGGCGTTCGTGGTCGCGCCCAGCACCAGGCTCTCCACCTTCAACGCCGGCCAGTACCTCGGCATCCTCAACGTCACGGACAACGGCAAGCCCGACAACGGCGTCTTCGCCGTCGAGCTCGACACCATGCTCAACCCGGAGTTCCAGGACATGAACAGCAACCACGTCGGCGTCGACCTCAACAGCCTGCGGTCCGTGCAGAACCACTCCGCCGGGTGGTACGACGACGCCACCGGGGTGTTCAACAACCTCAGCCTCATCAGCCGCCAGCCCATGCAGGTCTGGGTGGACTACGACGGCGCCACCACCCGGCTCGACGTCGCCATGGCGCCCCTAGACGTGCCCAGGCCCAGGAAGCCCCTCATCTCCGCGCCCGTCAACCTCTCGGCGGTCGTCACCGACACGGCGTACGTCGGGTTCTCGGCGGCCACGGGCGTCATCTTCACGCGACACTACGTTCTCGGCTGGAGCTTCGCGCTCAACGGCCCGGCGCCGCCGCTCGACACCTCGAAGCTGCCGTCGCTGCCGCGGTTCGGCCCCAAGCCCCGGTCCAAGGTGCTGGAGATCGTGCTCCCGATCGCCACCGGGGCCTTCGTCCTCGCGCTGGCCATCGCCTTCTTCATGTTCGTGCGGACGCGGATCAGGTACGCGGAGGTGCGCGAGGACTGGGAGGTGGAGTTCGGGCCGCACCGCTTCGCGTACAAGGAGCTGTACAAGGCCACCAAGGGGTTCAAGAACCGGCAGCTGCTGGGCACCGGCGGCTTCGGCAGGGTGTACAAGGGCGTGCTCCCCAAGTCCAACCTGGAGATCGCGGTGAAGCGGGTGTCGCACGACTCCAAGCAGGGGATGAAGGAGTTCATCGCCGAGGTGGTCAGCCTCGGCCACCTCCGGCACCGGAACCTGGTGCAGCTGCTCGGCTACTGCCGCCGGCAGGGGGAGCTCCTCCTGGTGTACGACTGCATGCCCAACGGCAGCCTCGACAAGTACCTGCACGACAAGGTCAAGCCCGTCCTCGACTGGAGCCAGAGGTTCCAGATCATCAGGGGCGTCGCGTCGGGCCTGCTGTACCTCCACGAGGACTGGGACAAGATCGTGATCCACCGCGACATCAAGGCCAGCAACGTGCTGCTGGACGCCGACATGAACGGGCGGCTCGGGGACTTTGGGCTGGCGCGGCTGTACGACCACGGCGTGGACCCGCAGACGACGCACGTGGTGGGCACCATGGGGTACCTGGCGCCGGAGCTGGTGCGCACGGGGAAGGCGACGCCGGTGACGGACGTGTTCGCCTTCGGCGTGTTCGTGCTGGAGGTGACCTGCGGGCGCCGGCCGCTGGGGTGCATCGCCCCCGATGACCAGAACGTGCTGCTGGACTGGGTGCAGGAGCACGAGCGCAGGCACGCGGGGCTGGACACGGTGGACCCGCGGCTGTGCGGCAAGTACGACGCCGACGAGGCGCGGCTGGCGATCAAGCTGGGGCTGATGTGCGCGCACCCGCTGCCGGACGCGCGGCCCGGGATGCGGCAGGTGACGCAGTACCTGGAGGGCGAGGTGGCCATGCCGGAGGTCGTGCCGACGTTCCTCAGCTACACCACGCTGGCGCTGATGCAGAACGACGGGTTCGACTCGTTCGCCATGTCCTTCCCGTCCACGGTCACCACGGAGGCCAGCCCCACCTCCGGCGACGTCTCGGCCGTCTCCGGCCTCTCGGGTGGAAGGTGAATAAACAAGGACAAGAAGTCGTCGTCGCTGCCTAAGACGTTGATTTGATTTCTCATCTATCGTGATGTACGTCATATTCTGTAACATGTAGTAGAACACCATAGTATGGTGGCACTTTTCCTAGTAGTGGATAATTAGCGCGATGTCTGCGTGTCAACAACACTTGTTGCAAACGAAAACTAATCTTGAGCCGCCCTCGTGGTGGATGGAGTTCATAATAACTATGTTATCTTCGGGCCACCACTGCGTACCGGCACGGCGCACGGTGCTTCGTCATGGATGGCGTTCTCGGCTTGGATTCGGCGTGCGCGACAGGACAAAAGCGAGTGGGTAAGCATGGCCGGCTGATGACTGTGACGGCTCTCGTTTTGTGTTGGCGCACGCACGGCTCACTGGATTTCTGCAGCCGCGTGTTGTTTTCCTACCCGTCGCACATGCGACGGTAGCGTGGTTTCGGTTTGGCACTTTGGCTCCTTGCCAGTTCTCTTCATGTTCTTTTCACAAAGGACGGGAGAGAACCATGTCGCCGACGTACATGACATCGCAGAGGTGTAACGTGTTGATCCGGCTTCAGAAAGATTTGTGACGTGTTGGATAGCAGCAGCTTATATATCTCGCTCTACGGTGTAATGGAAATTCTCAGTGGCAAAATGGACAAAAATAACCCAAAAACAAAACAAATTTAAATAATAAACTCTCCGTAAAACTTTATGGAGAGTTTACTATTTAAATTTGTTTCGCCTTTATTTTCACGGAGAGTTTATCATTTTTTTTGCTTTTTGGTTATTTTTGTCTATTTTGCCTTTTTTTTTACAACTTGGAGCTTTATAGATTACTCAGAGGTAATACATTCGCGGGCAATACAATCGCGGAGAAATTCTGGAATATAATTGATCCAGAGGCATCTCCGACGAACTTCACTAGCTTGTTTAGCACTAAGATGGGCGGCCATATTGGTCTCCCGTTTTACAAACGAAATAGAAAAACTAATGAAGTTCCCGCATAACTCCTTAATCTCCTGAAGCGGCTTGGCTATATCAGCTCTAACAAAATCTTTTGAGTTCCACATATTGACAACTTCAAGGGCATCACTTTCTATAAGAATTTTACTCCAACCCATGTCTGAAACCAGCACCACTGCATCTCTAATTGCTCGTGCCTCCATCATTCTGGCTGAACATGCAAATTCATACCAACATGCTTGCGCTTGAATGAGCTTCCCTGTATGATCACGTACGACTAAGCCAGTTCCACCTTGCCCCAGAAGTTGGTGAAACTGAGCATCTGTGTTGATCTTGAGACAATCAGATGCAGTCGGTTTCCAACATTCAGTTACATGGGGTGCAGACACTATACGTTCTTTACCCAACTGATTCAAATCTGTAGCTATATCTATTGCCCAACAAATTGACTGATTGATGCTTCTGTTTTGTCCCCCATGCCGACGAGAATTGCGTTCAGACCACACAGCCCATGCACCACACAGAATGAGGCATGCCTCACTCCGGCTGACCATGTCTCCTTGAATGATATCTAGTGCCCAGGACTCCGGATGAAGTATAGGTATTTTAACTCCAGTTCGAAGCTTCATCCGATCCCAAAAAGAGTGTGCCCAGGTGCACTTGAATAATGCATGTTGTATGTTCTCGACGTCACCACAGTCGTCACAGAAAGGAATTTGTTCCACATGGCGATCTCGAAGAATCGATCGACAGGGAATGAAGTCTTTTATTACCCGCCACCAAAAGCATCTGACCTTGGGAGGTACTTCCAGATGCCAAAGGGTTTTCCATGCTGTTATGAACCCATTTGAACTGGATGCAACCTCTTCTCTATCTTGATTAGCAGTAAGCAGTTTGTAGGCCGAACGCATAGAGAACTGGCCCCGTTTATCTGGTTGCCAAGCCCAAAAATCATCTCCAGGACTAATGGGAATCCGTAGTATTGCTTCAACATCTATTTGTAGAAAGTTCTGACAGCCTGAGGGTCGCAGTGACACTGATTCACATCCAACAGTTCACTAGCATATATGATTGATGCCTGTGTCGGCCTAGCAATAGCCTTGTACGCTGAATTGTCCGGTATCCAGGGATCATCCCAAACAGATATCGTGTTCCCCTCGCCCACTCTTTTGATCAAGCCCAATTTCAAAGCTTCGCGTCCAAATAAAATGGCCCGCCAAGTGTGAGATGAGCCCCTCCGTTTTGAGGCATTCATGAAATTCTTCCCATGAAAGTATTTCCCACGAAGCACACACGCACACAATGACTCCGGGTTAGTAATAAGCCTCCATCCTTGTTTTGCAAGCATAGCTTGGTTAAATAAATGAAAATCCCGAAATCCCATGCCACCCACACATTTAGGAATAGCAACATCCTTCCACTTTCTCTAGTGCATCTTTCAATTCTGTTCATCTCCTCCCCACCAGTACCTTGCAATGATACTAATGATTTTTTTTGCAAGTTTTCTTTGACAATTTGAAACAACTCATAGAATATGTAGGAATGGCTTGACAAATAGATTTGATTAACACCTCTCTAGTCGCAGTATTCATAAGCTTGGGAGCCCACCCATTAACTAGCTTCTTAATACTTGTTGCAATATGACCAAAGTTATCCTCAGTAGATCGGCCCAATGCAGTGGGAAGGCCCAAATATTTCTCTCCTAGTGCTTCAGTTTCAATTTCCACACCTTCATGAACTACCACCTTATTTTTGGCTGAGCAATTTGCACTGAAACAGATAGCCGACTTGGCCTTATTTACTAGTTGTCCAGATCCCCTCCTATAGAGCTCTAGAATATCCTATAATCTTTGAGCTCCCTCAGCTGAGGCTTGAAATAAGGCAGTCATCTGCGAAGAGTAGATGAGAGATCCATGGTGCATGAGTTCCTACCCTGATTCCTTTCTCAAGATGAGCTGGCCCTTTAAACTTCAACATGTTGTTAAGACCCTCCGCACAAAGCAAACAAAGCAAAAATAGGTATGGTGATAGAGGGTCGCCTTGTCGAATGCCCCGCATGGGCTTGAATGATTCAAAGAATTGTCCATTCACCCTTACTGAAAATGAGACAGTTTGCACACAAGCCATAACCCTCCCTATCCATCCTTGTGAGAAGCCCAACTTCTTCATCGCTTCTCTTAAATATGACCACTCTATCCGGTCATAAGCCTTAGCCATGTCCACTTTGATTGCACATAGTCCCATTTTACCTTTTTTCCTCTTCAGATAATGGATATGTTCATAGGCAATCAGTATATTGTCAGTAATTAACCGCCCTGGAACGAATGCACTTTGTTCCTCCATGATTAACTCATCCAAAATTGGCCTTAGTCTAAGAGCTAGTACTTTAGAAGCAATTTTATAGAGTACGTTGCAGAGTGCTATAGGTCTGAACTGACTTAGCTCTTGTGGAGATTTGACTTTTGGAATTAGCACTAAAATCCCATCAAATAAGTGGAGGATTCATTAAATTGTGAAACGTTGCCCTGCCATAATGTGATATGTTTCCAATGCCAATAAAAAGTAACCCATCCAATGGTATTTAACATTCAGAAAACTGCCAAATAAAAAGAAATAAATAAGATATAGGATTCCACTGTGTACGGTCTATGAATTACATCATAAAAGGCAATGTGAAAAACATCAATATAATAAAACTAATAGAGAATGAAAAATCGTAACTTGAAAGAAAAACTACAAATTTAAAGCAATAATAAAAATAGAATGAGAAAGCTAATGAATCTTAAACCCATTGATAAAAAGAAAAAGAAAGAGGATTTGGGGATAGAGGGACTTGAACCCTCACAACTTATAAAGTCGACAGATTTTCCTTTGGATAAAGTCTGAAAAAAACCTTGAATTCGTAGGGCCAGTCTAAATCAAACCTCGAACTCCCAATCCCTGAAATCGATACCCTGAACTCAGTAATCCCGGTCAATTCCAACCCTAAACCGACAAGATATTATTTGTCATGCCGGGAAAGGAGGATCCCAGCCGGGATTATCACTTCTTTCACTGACTATGCGGTCCCACTTGTCATCTTTATCTTCTTCCCCCAATCTTTCTCCTTACTCCTTGCTAACGAAGAGTCCGTCTCGACGATGCTTGACATAATTCAAATCCACGGCTCCAACGGCAGCGCCACGCTCACTTCTTCCAGGCTCCCGCGCCTCCTCACGTGCGTGCTCACTCCACAGGCAGCGACGCCGCTGTCTACAGGATCACTAGAGCCTCCCGCCTCCCGTCGAAGAGACAACGTCGGAACTGTCCTGGCTCGTGCCCCTCATGGTCAACCCAAAAATCTGCACGCCGTTCTCCGCCATTAGCGTGTGGTTAAATAGCTTCGGGAGAGATGCAGTTTAAAAAGCTAACCTAAGAAAGCAAGCAGGTGGATTGATTCATAAGCTATCCACGAGATTTATTTCTGAGATTACGGACAAGTTGCATCGCGTAAACAATACCTATTAGCCATCAATGCAGGCGGGGCAGCCGTGGACACGAGATGGAGCGGGCGGACGCCAGCGACGCAGTGTCCTCAAGCGCGGGGTTGAAGGCATTGAGGCGCCCTGCCGCAGTGGAGGTGGGTAGGTGCTGGACGAGGACCGGTGTTGAGAAGAGCGAGAGAGGCTGGGGAAGAAGATGGATATGACATGTGGGGGTACGGATGTCATTGAGAGTAGATCGCAATCCCGCCCAGGATAGACTTTATCCCGGTACACCAAACAGGTCCAGGGTTGAGATTGACCAGGATCCGTGAGTACAGGACATCTATTTCAGGGATTAAGAGGTTGAGGTTTAATTCCGACGACTTATATGAGTTCAAGGTTTTTTTTTCAGACTTTACTCTTTTCCTTTTACTAGAAATTTCATTGTTGTCAGCATTGACATGTAGAATGGGACTCTCTTTTTGTCCTCGTCCGATTAATTCACTTTTTTAAAGTTCTCAAAACTTTGAATTTGAATTGAAGAACTTGATTATTCAATATTTGCCATTCTCAGTATCGGCTGTTTCAACACCAGCGACGTCTTTTCTTAAGCTCGAGACACCACTCTCTGTCTACTGTTCAGTCGTCATGCACGCTGCCTGTTGTTTGCCATACAACCATCGTACATGCACGCTGATATGCACAACAAAAATATTGTGACCACTGCCCAGTAGTAGCTGTTAGGTACAAGACCCTGAATGCAATGCCAAAATTCAGCGGGTACGTGGTCGGGTTGGTGTTCCATATAGATATTTTAAAAAGTCAAACTTCACAAACTTTGATCAAGTTTGTGGAAAAAAACAATTACATCTAGAATGCCTAACATATATCATTGGATTCATCATAAGACATAGTTTCATATTATATATATATTTGGTATTATAGGTATAAATAGTTTTGCCTATAAATTTGGTCAAAGTTGATAAAGTTTGACTTTTCAAGAAATCTATATGCACTACATTATGAAACGGAGGGAGTACCATATATATGTATGTACAGTCACTCCCTATAACCAGCACCAAGCAAGTGAATCGATTGGTGTACGGTCCAGCGAGTTGCAACTTGCAATATCTCCAAGATAGTGTACAGACTAGAGACTACATCACAGGCAGAGTTAACCAAATCCTATTCCTGCCCCAAGCATGTGATGGGTGGCTGCGTTAAACAATCCTGTCTCGCATAAAAGAGGAATGTTTAGCAGTCCTGCTGCAACTGCGCCGAGCACATGGAAGACCTGATTATTAAACAAGTACAGAAGATAGACACAGGCCACTGTCTTGGTCTCCAGTACAGAGCCATTTTTTAGTAGAAAAAACTTCATTACCTCGACGGTAGTGATCTTTGAGTGGACAGAGATTTGCTTAATTTCGTCCCACCGACTGTAGATTAAGAATGCTTTAACTTTTTTTAAGACAAACTCCGAAGCTTTTTTATTCAAATGTCACACGGCTTACAAGGATGAAATCAAGTCCACTCGGCTGATCTAACCAAACATGATGGCCAACATCAGAGATAAAGCATGCTTCACGAGCTTGTGAGCCTCGATTTTCAAGCTCCCACGTTCATAAATAATGTTACAGGTAACAAAGTACTCTTTCTATATATAATTTCATGTATGATGAAGTCATAGATTGCAAGATTCTTCTGGCGAAAGTCTTCCACGACCACGTTACAGTCCGACGCACGTGAATTCTTCTCTCAGTTAGATCATCTGCCAAAGCCAACACCTCTCTAATAGCCAGGCATTCAAGAGTAGCCGGGTCCGAAATTTTAGAAAACGCCAGAGTAGAAGCTCCAAGAAACCGACCAAGATGGTCCCTGCATATGGCGCCCATTGCTCCATAAGTTCCCCCTCGGTCTAAAGAAGTATCAACATTCATTTTTACTACACCATCTGGTGGTGTGATCCACTGTGCTTGCCGGTTTGAGAGTGAAGTGGATGCACGTGTAGAGGTCTTCTGGATGTCTCGAAGCTCATTTGAATACGACTGCACAAAGCAGTGTACAACGAACGGACTCTAAAAATTGTCCTCATGAATTGCCTTTTGCCTAGCTCCCCATGGTGCCCCAAGGGTGACTGCACACGTGGTGAAATCATCGTGCGTCACTGTATCATGCATAGTGAAAAGCCAGCGTTTAGCATTATCATCCACGTTGAGACTCAGTTGATCAATGATGGTTTCCGATGAAAGTGCCCATGTACTTCTTGCAACCGAACAATTCAACAAAGAATCCCACTCGACGTTCACATATTACGGTGATTCAGAAGTGCCGCCGTCGGTATAGAATGTTGTGTCAAACACCAAAGGAAAATTTTCAGTTTAGAAGGAACCATGATTCTTCAAAGCTTAGTCCATCCCACGCCATCAACATCTGTATGAGATGATCCTTCTTGTTTATCTAACCATGCCTCCATGCTTATTTTCGTTCTTTGTATCATCATGTACGCACTTCGGACAGAGAAAACGCCTCTCCTCTCTTCACTCCATGCCCAGAAGTCGTTGACCTGTCGCGTTCATAAGAGAATCTTTAATATTGCATCGGCATCGATCGGAATAAACACTGACATGATAAGCTGCTCATTCCAAGAGCTGTACATTTGATCAATGAGTTGAGCAACTCGCATGGGTGGCTGCTGTAAAAGAGATGTAATTGGCCTCTTAATATTTTCCATAGGAATCATGTGGTTCCAGATATCCGTAGTCTCACCATCACATACCCTCCTAATTAAACCTTGCACCATCATATCTCTGCCAGCCAAAACAGCTCGTCAAATCTGCGATGGATGAGATCCCAAACCAACATCTAAGAGAGATGTTTCCGGATAATATATTGCCTTTAGGATTCGAGAGCTGAGAGCTGTCGGATTTGGTAAGCATGCGCCATGACTGCCTAGCTAGTAGGGCTAGATTAAAGATCTTGAGATCCCGAAATCCAAGTCCTCCCAAGGTTTGGGCCTAGTCACAACATCCTAGAAGACCCATCTAAGTTTCCGCTTCCTTTGCTTGCTCCCCTACTAGAATTGTCTGATTAATGAAGCGACACTCTCGCATAAACCTCGCGACAGACGAAAGCATGACATTGTGTATACCGGAATTGCTTGCGCTACAGATTTGATCAAAACCTCTTTTGCCGGCTGATGAGGTCACCTACCCTTGGTAGGGTCATGGACCTTACATCTGGAGGACACCTAGGGTCCTACAAGTTCATGGAAGCCCCAGGTCTACTATGGCATTCGAACGTATGAATGAGATCCACTCGGATCCAAGAAGTCATTCGGACGTCGTCAACTAGTCGGTCAGACTTAAGCACTCGGACATGAAGAAGCAGAGGCGACGTGGGAACTCCAACGTTCGAAGGACTTAATTAGTATAAAGAGTTGTGAAGACTACGTTAACTGTAACGCCTTTAGTTAACGTAGCCGTTATCAGTAACTCCAGCAGTTACAATCATTAAATGCCCTAGTAATGGCGCTCGGCTGGAGATGGCGCACTCTATATAATCCACCCCGGCGCCAGAGCGAAGGTTATGAACTCCCTGTATTCAGATACTCACTATAAGCAAACACTAAGCCTCAGGGCTCGAGACGTAGGGTCTTTACCACTTCCAAGTGGGGGCCTGAACTCGTACATCCGAGTGTTACACTTGTGCTGTAGCTAGGCTTCTCCCTAACTCTTACGTACCCCCGTACTACTGTCAGCATTACACCCACGACAGTTGGCGCCCACCGTGGGGCAGCACGTCTAGCAAACTCCGGCGTAAGTGGAGATTTAGTTTTCCTTGTCACCATGTTGGCACTCGGCGGTGAGATCCTCTTCGGCAGCCTCCGCTTCATCGCTGATGGTTCGGCTTGGCTGCACGAGGCACCACTGGACCCGAACGCGTTCCCCGCCCGTGGGGCGACACACTTTAGTGCGGCGACACACATCGTCCTTTTGCGACAGCTGTCGGAACCTTATGGCTTTGTGCCAGTTCGTCCGGCTTCTAGCCGTCGCAAGTGCTCCGGGCGTTCGCGCCTTCAGCGGTGGCTCAAGCATGTTATGGTGCGTCAGCCTGCCTCCGAGCAGGTGGCCATACTTGACTCCGGTGAACCCACCGCCAGTTTGTCCCCCGCGACGAGCAACGAGTTGACCGATGGGTCTGAGTGCGAAAGCAGCGAGAACGCTGCGGAAATATTGATGGCACACACTACCGACCACGGACCTCTTGGGTACTCTACGGGGGGCTCCCGTGGTCGGGACGGCGGCCGCGACGACGGTCACACCGACGCCTATTTTACCAAGCCTCTCAGTCGAGAGCAGCGGGAGGAGAGGAGTAGGCGGGACGACGAAGTCCTACTCATCCCCATAACGGGAACTTCCCCAGAGGAGATAGCTCTGGAGGCTACGCGCCAGGCCACCTTGGATGAGCGTGAGCGCCTCGAGCGACTTCAGCGGTCACTCGACGACCGCGCAACTAGGGAGTAGCCCATCTCCAGTTACTGTCGGCGGTGGTTACTTCCAGGTGACAAGCCTCCCAAGATCCCGGTGATGCGCACACCGATGGAAAACCTGGCCGCAGCCACTCGGATAGCTGAATCTATTCAGCCATCCGGTTCTGCGGCTGGAGAGTGCATTTACAGCAAGTCTGCTCGGGCTGACACAGTTCAGTCCGCGCACAACCCGTATACTTATGGGAAGCGTCGATATTCTCCTCCTCCTTCGAGAGGTCAGCATGGAGGACGTTGGCGCGACGACCGTGACGTCAGTCGGACTCCCCCTCTGAGGGGTGATTCGTATGGCAAGCGGCCTTATGATGGCGGGCGACCTCAACGAGAAGACCGCAAGCGGAGTCCCCCTCGACCCAGGGGCTACGAGGAAGCTGGCCGACACCCTCCACCGCTCAACGCCAGATCTACCATCACACAAAACGTGGTGGACAAGAACCGATTGGTCAGAGACCGAGAAAGCGTATGGGGGACATCAGGTCTCGAGTGCTTCTGCAGGTATATCCGAGAGGCTGAGATTCCCTCCAACTACAGGTTGGCAACGGGGCTCGGAAAGTTTAACGGCGAGTCCAGGCCGAAAACGTGGCTCGAGGATTACCGAGTGGCCGTTCAGATTGGGGGCGGCGATGACTTCGTGGCGATGAAGCATCTTCCTCTCATGCTGGAGGGATCTGCATGAGCCTGGCTTAACCAGTTGCCTTCTAGCAGCATCTATTGCTGGGAGGACCTGGCGCAGGTGTTCATCAAGACATTTGAGGGCACATACAAGCGTCCGGGTGGATTAACAGAGTTGCAGCACTGTGTCCGTAAGAACAATGAAACTCTCCGGGAGTACATTCAACGGTGGACCACGCTGCATAATACGGTCGAGAACGTTACCGAGCATCAGGCGGTCTGCGCTTTCAAGGCAGGCACTCGGTATCGATAGCTCATCCTGAAGTTTGGCCGATCGGGAGATCTGTCTCTCAGTCGGGCCATGGAAATTGCTAACAAGTACGCCAATGGCGAGGAGGAAGACCGCCTCCAAAGCGGCAAAAGACGAGCCGGCGACGCCCCTCAGTCGGGAGGAAACGCAGGCAAAAAGCAGAAACGGAAAGCCGATCCTCCGGGACAGGCAGAAGTTGCTGTTGTTCCAGGCCAAGGGAAGCCCAAACGAAAGAAGAATAAAAAGAAGGAGTGGCCAATAAGAAGAAGCCCGAGTACAAAACGAAAGTATTGGATCAACCCTGTGTTGTCCATACAAAGAAAGATGAAGAGGGCAACACCATCTACCCTAAGCACACCACTCGGGAGTGCCGAATGCTCAAACAAGAGATGGGTAGAGAGACCTCGGCCGAGAAGGACGATGACGAGTGATAACCCAAAAGTATAGGGGATCGCAACGGTTTTCGAGGGTAGAGTGTTCAACCCAAATTTATAGATTCGACACAAGGGGAGCCAAAGAATATTTGCGAGTATTAGCAGTTGAGTTGTCAATTCAACCACACCTGGAGATTAAATATCTGCAGCAAAGTGATCAGTAGCACAGTAGTATGATAGTTTTGATAGCAGTAGTAGCAGTAACAGTAACGGTAACAGTGATAGCAATGGTTTTGTAGAAAGTGTAATAGCAGCAGTAGCAATGTAACTTAGCAAGATCAATATGTGGAAAATTCGTAGGCACTGGATCGATGAACTCGTTGGATAACATTCATCCTGTAACAGTCATAACCTAGGGTGGCACAGAACTAGCTCCAGTTCATAAATGTAATGTAGGCATGTATTCTGTAAATAGTCATACGAGCTTATGGAAAAGAACTTGCATGACATCTTTTGTCTTACCCTCCCATGGCAGCGGGGTCCATAAGGAAACTAAGGGATATTAAGGCCTCCTTTTAATAGAGAACCGGAACAAAGCATTAACACATGGTGAATACATGAACTCCTCAAACTACGGTCATCACCGAAAAGTATCCCGACTATTGTCACTCCGGGGTTTACGGATCATAACACATAGCAGGTGCATATGACTAGCAAGATCGGATCAAGAACATAGATATAATGGTGATAACATAAGTGGTTCAGATATGAAATCATGGCACTCAGGCCCTAGTGACAAGCATTAAGCATGGCAAAGTGATAGCAACATCAATCTCAGAACATAGTGGATACTAGGAATCAAGCCCTAACAAAACTAACTCAATTACATGATGAATCTCATCCAACTCCTCACCGACCAGCAAGCCTATGAAGGAATTACTCACTCCCAGTGGGGAGCATCATGGAATTGGCGATGGAGAAGGGTTGATGATGACGAAGACCGAAGATTCCCCTCTCCGGAGCCCCAAACGGGCTCCAAATCTGGCCTCCCAACGAAGAACAGGAGGTGGCGGTGGCTTCGTATCGTAAAACACGATGAAGCTTTTTTCCTATATTTTTCTTCGGAAATAGGATTTTATAGCGTTGGAATTAGGGTCAGTGGGGCCACGAGGTGGGCACAACACACCAGGGCGCGCCTGGAGGGGGTGGCGTGCCCTGGTGTATCGTGCCCAACCAGGGCACCCCCTCCGGTGGTTCTTGGCTCCAGTAATTTTTATTTATTGTAAAATAAATCTCCAAAAAGTTTTGTCCAGCTTTGAGAACTTTTATTTTTGCACAAAAACAACACCATGGTAGTTCTGCTGAAAACAGCGTCAGTCCGGGTTAGTTTCATTCAAATCATGCAAATTATGGTCCAAAACAAGAGCAAAAGCGTTAGGAAAAGTAGATACGATGGAGACGTATCAACTCCCCCAAGCTTAACCCATTGCTTTCCTCAAGCAATTCAGTTGACAAACTGAAAGTGATAACGAAAAACTTTTACGAACTCTTTTGTTCTTGTTTACATATATATGCTTAAGTAGCACCCAGGTTTTCGGCAAAGATTATGACTAACCATGTCAGCAATAACTCTTAAAAATTAAATTAACTCATATCAATTACATAAGCAACTAGCGAGCAATTATAAAATATCTCAAGCGCAAACACTTTGTCAAAACAATCATGATATAATATGACAATAGTGGTATCTCGCTAGCCCTTTCTGAGACCGCAAAACATAAATGCAGAGCACCTCCAAAGTTCAAGCAGTGACTAAACATTGTAATTCATGGTAGAAAAGATCCAGTCATGCTACACCCAACATTAACTATACACAATGCATGAGGATGACAATAGTGCTCTCAGATCTAGCGCTTATTTGAGAAGGTGATGACTCAACATAAAAGTAAATAGATAGTCCCTTCGCAGAGGGGAGCATGGATTTTCAGAGGTGCCAGAGCTCAAAGCTTGAATTAGAGATAAATATAATTTTGGAAGGTACACCCTTCCTGTCAACGTTACGACTGAGGGAGTCCTGGTTTAAGGGGTCCTCGGGAGGTCGACCTATTACATATGGGCCGGACTATATGGGCCACTTGCCGAATATTGGAAGGATTGAAGATCTCGTCTCCAAGGAGGAAGCTTCGAGAATCGTGGCTTGCCTTCCACGTTTGGAGTAGTGAATAGGCATGTTTATCCCTTCGACGTGTAACCGACCATGTGTAAACCCTAGGGACCCCTGGCGTCTATATAAGCCGGAGGGTTTTAGGTGGTAGAACAACAGAACTCATCTAGGGTTTAGTTACTTGATCTCAAGGTAGATCAACTCTGTAATCCCCATACAATCAATATAATCAAGCAGAACGTAGGGTATTACCTCCATAGGAGGGCCCGAACCTGGGTAAAACCTTGTCCCCTTCGTCTCTTGTTACCATCGATCCAAGTCTCACAGTTCGGGACCCCCTACCCGAGATCTGCCGGTTTTGACACCGACATTGGTGCTTTCATTGAGAGTTCCGCTGTGATCGTCAGAAGGAATCGATGGCTCGCCTAGTCATCAACGAAGAGGTCCGCAATATGGACACATTTGTCCCTGGACAGATCTTCGCTTTTGGCAGCATAGTGCTGCACGCCGACCCGACCGGCCATCTAGGCCGCGTCGGAAGTTTCGCCCCTGATCAAGAGGTCAGATTCGGGAACTTAGAGTTCTCCGTAGACTCTCGAGGCGATCTATCACTAACCGGGCTTGCAGTCTCGCCTGCCAAGCCCGAAGACTCTGAGGCCTCAACCCCAGACCCATCTTTCGGCTCCGCCCATGGGATCTACCCCGGCGAGGGCCCGACCTTCAGTCCGGATCAGGTCATAGTACCCGACGTCCGGACATCGGTTCTTGCCGAACACACTCCCTGCACGGACGCATCGGAGGTTCACTCCGGAAGCTCTGGGCAGACCGGTCCGATCGAGCTCTCGATACTCGACGAGGCTCTAGATCGGATATCGTCGATGAAGATCAACGATGACCCAACCCCGATCTATTCTCAGATCGGACCTCAGACGGGTCAGGACAGATTTTTCGTCCCACCCACCACCCACTTGATAGCCACTGTCGAGGATTTAACCGACATGCTAGACTACGCTTCCGAGGAAGCAGAGTACATGGATGAGGAGGATCACTCCCTCACCCCCGCTAAGACCGGGCAGTGGACTGCCACCTCGACATATGACGTCTACATGGTGGACACTCCGAAAAACAACGGTGATAAATCGGATGAAGCACCGTCAAGACGCCGAAAGCCGCATAAACGGTCAAAAGGAAAAAAGGGGCGAAAGTCTATCGATGGCACCGGGGACAGAGACACCCCGGAAGACATCGGCGGTCCCGAAATCCCTGAACACCCGTTGGAGGGTCAGGAGAGACCCGAAGACCGTCGCAACCCCGATGATCCAGATGATCCTGAGGACGACGACTACCTCCGCTCTATCGAGGGGGAGGATAATGCGGCTGCCGATGACTTCGCCATCCCCAACAATCCTGAAGATCAGGAACTATTCAGGCAACAACTGTTATCTACAGCTCGCAGCCTGAGAGCAAAAGAACGGCAGCTCAAAGCCGAACAAGACGACCTCAACGACCGATGGACGAGAGTCCTCTCCGCTAAGGAAGGATACGGCACCGATCTATCGGACCGACCTAAGAGCTACCCACGCAGAAGGCTGCTGCCACAATTCGACGATGAGCTCACCGATACGCCGTCTCCCAAGCATACCCCATATGACAAGCCAGACCGCCCTCCTCGAGGACGCGACAGGACGGCTGACGATACCGGCTATAGGCCAACAATACCCCGTAGACGGGGAAAGGAGCCACTAGAGCCTGATGGCAGGTTTGACCCGCGACACGACCTGGACCATAGAGCAGGTCGTACGCGATCCATCTACAGATCCAGAGGATACTCACCCGATAGACGGGAAGGGTACCGGCCTTGGTTCGACCGCGACAATGAAGATCGGGAACGAACCCGAGCTAGGACAGACACCGATCACCGGCGCGCCATAGCTCGGGTCAGAGGCGCCGCCCACCCACTGTGCTTCACGGACGAGGTAATGCGGCATCAGTTCCCGGAAGGGTTTAAACCCGTAAACATAGAGCAATACGATGGGACAACTGACCCAACCGTATGGATCGAGGATTTCCTCCTCCACATCCACATGGCGCGAGGAGATGACCTCCACACCATCAAGTACTTACCCCTGAAGCTCAAGGGGCCAGCTCGGCACTGGTTAAATAGCCTCCCCGAAAACTCTATTGGGTGTTGGGAGGACCTAGAAGAAGCATTCCGATCTAACTTCCAGGGCACTTATGTTCGGCCACTGGACTCCTCCGATCTAAGCAACGTCGTACAGAAGCCAGGAGAGTCCGCGCGGCTATTTTGGAATCGTTTCCTGACCAAGAAGAACCAGATCGTAGACTGCCCGGACGCCGAAGCTATAGCCTCCTTCAGGCATAATGTTCAGGATGAATGGTTGGATCGACAGCTCGGCCAGGACAAACCAAGGACAATGTCCGCCCTCACATCACTCATGACCCGATTTTGCGCGGGCGAGGATAACTGGCTAGCTAGACGTAGCCATAACCCCGAAGACCCCGGAACCTCTGAAGTTCGGGATGGCAACGGGAAACCGAAGCGCAACAAGAACAAGCGCCGGCACAATAATAGTGACGCCGATGACACGACTGTTAATGCCGGCTTCCGCAATTCCCGGCCTGGGCAGCGGAAGAAGCCTCCTAAAGTCAAACACGATGGACCAACCCCGCTGGACAAGATCCTAGAGAGGCCTTGCCAGATCCACGACACTCAAGAGAAGCCCGCCAATCACACCAACCATAACTGTTGGGTCTTCAAACAGGCCGGCAAGCTCGCATCCGAGGACCAAGGCAAGAGCCCACGCAGCGAGGACGAGGATGAGCCTCGTGGTCCGATCGGTGGCGGTCAAAAGAAATTCCCTCCAGAGGTAAAGACAGTAAACATGATCTACGCCACTCATATACCCAAAAAGGAGAGGAAGCGCGCCCTTCGAGATGTCTACGCCATAGAGCCTGTAGCCCCGAAGTATAACCCATGGTCGGCATATCCGATCACTTTCGATCGACGCGACCATCCGACCAGTATCCGTCATGGGGGTTCGGCCGCACTCGTCCTAGACCCGATCATAGATGGGTACCACCTCACTAAAGTCCTCATGGACGGTGGAAGTAGCCTCAATCTGATTTACTCAGATACGGTAAAAAAGATGGGCATAGATCCGTCAAGGATCAAGCCCAGCAACACTACCTTCAAAGGAGTGATACCAGGTGTTGAAGCCCGGTGCACAGGCTCCGTAAGCCTGGAGGTTGTGTTCGGCTCGCCCGATAACTTCCGAAGCGAGGACTTGATCTTCGACATTGTACCTTTCCGCAGCGGCTATCATGCCCTGCTCGGCCGTACAACGTTCGCTCGCTTTAACGCCATCCCGCACTACGCATACCTCAAGCTCAAGATGCCCGGCCCTAGGGGGGTCATTACTGTTAACGGCAACACAGAGCGCTCCCTCCGAACTGAGGAACATGCGTTGGCCCTGGCGGCCGAATTCCATTACACCGATGATTGGCAAGCGCCGACATCTGCCGTAAAGGCACCCAAAGCTGGGAAGCGAGCTCGGTCTCGATCCGAAGTACCAAAACCTTCCTCTCCCCATAAATAGGGACTCGCCCCCCATCGCACGGCCCTAGCACCAGCAGAGTACGTGCCAAGGAGGCACAACTTCGCGCTCAAAATCCCATGGGCAGCGGTGGGGAACAACTATTAGAGGGTAGGTGTTCGGCTGGACCGAACTATTACCGTCAACACGTCTTCGGACATACTACAGGTACCATAAAGTGCCTGCTAAAGGCGTCAAGCTCATCCATACTTCGGCGACTTCTCAAGACTCTTTCTCCAAAGGTCCGTCCGCCGAACAAGCAAAGCCCATAAAGGCATACACCTCCTTAGGAGATGCAGGAGCGGATAAGCGACAGGGCACATCAAGGACGTCAGGTCATTCATCGAAAGCCCTCGGTACAACCCCTCCTGTACAGTTTATATTTCATTTATCAAATACCTGTAAACAGTCGCATCGGCAATTCGAATAATAAGAGTTGTTGAGAAAAATACAGATATATCATTTTCTCTTTGCTGTCCCTTTTCGGAACACTTTCTGTTTTCTCCCTCTTCTTGCGAGCCTGTTTGGTATATTTTACGATGCAACCGGCTAATAGACCGGGGGCTCGACCTTAAAAATCGCCCTAATCACAACTGCTTTAGTGTTCGGCGTCTTGGAATTCCGCTTTATATGCATTGGTTCCGAACTATGTCTTGGGTCAATAGTTGGGTTGCCTGGCTCCTGTGCTTGCCCATTTATGTTCCGCTAGTTCGGCTAAAAGGGCAAAGGGAGCACCGCTGCGATTGCGCTTCCGGCTAGTATGGTTAAGCGCCTCAGCGGAGAAAGCCAAAAACTGACTGTCATGGTATTCGAGAACCGGTCTGCGAATCCGAGCTTAAGCTATATCTCGTCAGAGGTTATTCCGTGTCATACTATGGGTTTGGTGTTAGTACAAACCAGGTGATATAGGCTTTGTCCGCGGTTTATCCGAACATCACAAACGCCTGGGGGCTAGTTACCAGCCCCCGCACTCCTTTCTCGCGCCCCTACGGCTAAGTGAAAGCAATAAAGCATTATGGTCTGATTGCCTTGTCCGCCTCACACTTCCGCCTTCGGGTACCGATAGCTCGGCTAAGGGTCATAGTGCGATTGGAAGAGACACCTCGCGTAGTATCTACACGGGGGCTGAAGCCGACGAATCGCAACTTTCAGGTTTAACGGCCACATATGAGTTATAAAGGATGCAAAACATACAAGACATGATAAAACCATGCATTTTAAATATATACACGCTGACAAGTCTTCGGACATAGTACAACAATCTATTCATACTCGTTCTCTCTCGTACACTGTGATTCTATGGCCCGAGCACCCTCCATAACTCCGGAGAAGTACAACTCGGGGCGCCTATGACCCTTTCCAGGAGGCGGAGGGGCAGTGGCTACCTTCATCGGGTCCAGCCCCGGCCAGTGCACCTTGGCCTTCGCGAAGGTCATCCTGGCTCCTTCGATGCAGGAAGACCGCCTCAGTGCGTCGACCCGAGGAGTGGCATCACCGAGCTTATGCACCAGGCCGAAGTAACTGCCCGGCAATGGCTCGTTGGGCCATAGCCGGATACAGAGATCCTTCATGGCCGGTTCCGCCATCCGGTGTAGCTCCATCAGCTGCTTCAGCTGCTCCACAAGGAGAGGAGAATGCTCGGGGGCTTCGAATTGCGCCCAGAATAGCCGAGCTTCATCTCCTTCTCCCCGCGAAGCATAGAACTGCTTCGCGTCCGCTAAGCTCTTCTGGAGGTCCGAGCAGGCGCTTGAGGAACGCCATACTTGGGTAAGCAACTCGAACTTGCTGTCCCCAAAGATACACTGCAATGAATACGGCTTACCATCCATGATAGCTTTGGCTTGGCTGAGCTCCTCTTCAAATGACCGCCTCTCCACCCGCTCCTTTTGGAGATTGGTTTCCAGGGTGGATAGTTCGGCGCCCTGCTCCTTGCCCTTCCGCTCCAGGTCCTCGCACTTCCGCCCAGCGTCTTTGAGCTCCTGCTGGATTTCCTCCACCCGAGCCTCATGCTTGTCACTGGTGGCTCTTAGGGCGGATAGCGCGGTAGCTACTTCTTTGGCAGCCGCCTTCTCCACCGCAGCCTCTTGCTTGGCCTTCTCAAGCTCGGCCTTGAGCTTCTCAATCTCCTTCGCCGAGGCTGTGCAAGCATTAAGCATATCAAACAACACTGCATTGACAGTACGGTAACGAAGAGTTTTTTTACTCTAATTCGACTTACCTTGCGCCTCGTCGAATCTCTTGTTTAGAGCGTCAAGCTCGTCTTCGGAGCTCTTGAGCTTCCGATTTAGCTCTTCTAGCTCGGCAGCGTTATTGGCCGCTGCCGTCGACGAAGCCTGTAACAAACACCATCATATAACGTTACAGGAGTTTACGACCTCCGAACTGTCACTAAAATGATCCTGTGTACGGTCCTCTTAAGGGCTGACAGAACGATTCGAACATATATTGTCCTATACATAGTTCGGATAAGGATCTATGATTTGACCCCCAGGTAAGTTTTTCCAAACTCACCTAGGGCTCGGGGGCTGCCATGCATATAATCATAACTTACAGAAATCAATATTTCACAAAGTAGAGCATTACATGACTCACCTGAAAGCCCGTCAGGAGACCGTTGAAGGCCTCCTTCAGTCCGGTATCCACGGACTGAATGCTCTGCAGTACCGTACCCATAAGGGTGCGGTGCTCTTCGGAGATGGGGGCGCTTGACAGAGCCTTCCCCATAGCCGGCCACCCAGTGGTCGGCGATGCCGGTGGTGGTCGGTTGACCCGATCTTCGACCGGTGATTGAACCTGTACCTCCGGAGGCGTGGTGCGCTCCGGAGACAACCTTGGAAGTGACTGGACATCTCCTTGTCCGGTCTCCTCAGTATCCGGGAGGGGCTTCTCTCCCGGGTCTTCGGCGGTCGAGATGTTAGCCTCAACCATGACGTCGTCGCCCCCACCTCCAGTGTCCGGCTCCAAAGGAGCCTGCTGGGATGACACCTCCGCGGTGTCCTTCGTGGCGCCCAGAGGAGTGGGGTGCGACGCGGTTCCGCTCTCCGCTAGCTCGGCGGGCGGGGTCTCCCCGTCTGAAACTTGATCGGTGGGGAGAACGCGCGGTGGGCTGCAAGCCAGAAGGCACTCACACGTCAGTAACATTAACAAACTTAGCGCTAATAGCTCGCGAGGTCTTCGGATCCTTACCTTCGAGGTGGGGGCTTAACCCTGAGGTTCCTTCGCGGAACCCTCTCGAAATCCTCGGACTCAGAATCCGAGTCCGTACTATCACCGGACAGGGCTACCTGTGTCCGACGCATCTTCTTCAGGGCAGGAGGATCTACGTCCTCCAGAGCGTCCGATGACGCCGCCCTTTTTCCGGCAAGGGGGGAATTGCCTCCCTCCTCACCCTCATGCTCCTCCTCTTGATTCGAGGAGGCGTGGGTCTCTTCGGACACAGCTTCTGGCTGGTACCTGTTGCGCAGGCCTATTCGGCCTGGCTTCTTCTTCTCCTTCTTCTCTGGCGCCTTGTAAGGCGCCACGACGAGCATCTCCAACAGTAGCGGAGACTTGGGGTCCTCGGGCTGTGGAGCCGGACACTTGATGCCCGTGGCTTTGCTCAACCATTCCTGTGAAAGGTGATCGGAAAATGCTTAGACTATCTTTAGGAAGATTGAACCGGTAAAATGAAACTATGCTATACCTCGGGTGGGGGCTGGATGGCGCTCAAGCCCTTGTCCTCCTTCTTGCCCGGCCAGTTCTCCTGCGCCTTGAACAGCGCCTTCCATAGCTTCTCCCGCGTGGTGCGAAAGAGTTGACGAACTGTAGGATCGTCGTTAGTCCGGTAATCCCACATAGGAGAACTCCGGCGCTGGTAGGGGAGGATGCGCCGCCGAAGCATAACCTGGACCACATTGGTCAGGCCGACTCCCTCCCTGAATAGGGAGGCGATGCCCCTCTGCAGGTCCTCCACCTCTGTGTCCGACCCCCAGTCAAGGCCCTTTCGGACCCATGAGGTCAATCTGGTCGGAGGGCCTGATCTGAATTCTGCAGGAACAGTTCCGCCCTCCTCCCTTGGCTCGGTGATGTAAAACCACTCTTTTTGCCAGGTCTTGATGGTGTCGATGAAGGTGCCGGATGGCCACACTGCGCGCGGAAGCTTGCCGATGACTGCCCCGCCGCAATCCGCATGTGCGCCGGCGACACACTTCGGCTTGATGTTAAAGATCTTGAGCCACAGTCCGAAGTGTGGCTCGACTCGTAGGAACGCCTCGCAGATGATGATGAAGGCTGATATATGCATAAAAGAGTTCGGCGGGAGGTCGTGGAAGTCGAGGCCATAGAAGAACATGAGGCCCCTCACGAAGGGGTGAAGTGGGAAGCTTAACCCTCTGATGAAGTGAGGGATGAAGACCACCCTCTCACCTGGTTTGGGGGTGGGGATCACCTGACCCTCCTCTGTGGCACGGCGGAAGACGTTGGCGGGGAGGTATCCGGCCTCCTTGAGGTCTCGGATGTCCTGGTCGGTGACTGAGGAAGCCTCCCACTTGCCGCTAGAACCTGAGCCAGCCATGGTTGTGCTCGGAGGAGGAGTGGATTGGGAAACCTAGATCTGGGCTCTGGAAGCTCGGGGGAAGGGGGAAGCGGGGATGCGAATGCGAGATGCGGATAAGCCTTGGGGTTTTCTTCCCCTTTTATTAAAGCTTGCTGCCGGTTAGCCTCCCTTCACAACGCCGTGAATCTCTCCGTTTCCCAAGGCATGCGTGCCGTTATACGCGCGTGATCAAACATATCCCGTGTAAAATGGGGCACGATCTATGCATTGATGGATCGTGCTAGTGGAAACGGCCTCGAACCACGAAGCAGGTCTTTTCGGCTGGTTCAATGGTCGTGGTGCGCCGTGACTTTTCGTCTGAAAAGTTGTCAGAGAACACTATTGGCTCTCTGACTTTTGGCCTTCAAAGGCCGAGCTACTCATGGTATACGGACGATCTATGATCGGAAAGATTACACGTCGATGGAGGCCGAGCTATATCCCGACCGATTACTGTTTGGAGAAAGGAACTCACCTCGCAAGCCGAAGACTCTGATCACTCGAAGCAGCTGGAGCTTGGACCCTTGGCGTTGGAGGCTAGTTCGGGGGCTACTGAGGGAGTCCTCGTTTAAGGGGTCCTCGGGAGGTCGACCTATTACATATGGGCCGGACTATATGGGCCACTTGCCGAATATTGGAAGGATTGAAGATCTCGTCTCCAAGGAGGAAGCTTCGAGAATCGTGGCTTGCCTTCCACGTTTGGAGTAGTGAATAGGCATGTTTATCCCTTCGACGTGTAACCGACCATGTGTAAACCCTAGGGACCCCTGGCGTCTATATAAGCCGGAGGGTTTTAGGTGGTAGAACAACAGAACTCATCTAGGGTTTAGTTACTTGATCTCGAGGTAGATCAACTATGTAATCCCCATACAATCAATATAATCAAGCAGGACATAGGGTATTACCTCCATAGGAGGGCCCGAACCTGGGTAAAACCTTGTCCCCTTCGTCTCTTGTTACCATCGATCCAAGTCTCACAGTTAGGGACCCCCTACCCGAGATCTGCCGGTTTTGACACCGACAACGACCAAGAGATATAAATATCTTCCATGCTAAACACATTAGCGGCGGCTCCCAAGCGGAAAAAGTAAAGGTTTACTCCCCCTCCACCAACAATCACACTCCACGGCTAGTCGAATCCACGGGTACCGTCCATACCAACAACATTCCTGGGGGAGTTTTGTTTCATTATTTGCATTTTTTGATTTCGGAACTGGGAATGCCTATTACCGCCCCTCTCGTGTAAGGACGAGTGAATAAACACTCATCATGAGAATAACCCGCTTAACATGGAAGATACTGACCGCCCCCTGTCGCTCCATGAGCGGTCCAGGCACACAAAACAGATGTTCATTTGAATTTTAAAGGTGGCACATGCAAATTTACTCGGAACGGCAGGGTAATAGCGCATATAGGTAGATATAGTAGACTCATCTGGAATAACTTTGGTTTAAGGATTTGACGCACAAGCAATATTCCCGCTTAGTACAGGTGAAGGCTAGCAAATAAGTTGAGAAGCGGCCAGCTAGAGAGCGAAAACGGTCATGAACATGCATTGTGAATAATAAACATTGAATACTAGCATGAGTAGGATATGGACACCATGAACATAAATATCATGAAGGCTATGTTGGTTTTGATTCAACTACATGCGTGAACATGTGCCATGTCAAGCCACTTGAAACATTAGGAGGATACCATATTATCATACCACATCACAATCATTTTAATGCATGTTGACATCCAAGATAAATCATTATCCACTCCTAGCTACTTAAGCATGGCATGAGTAACTATAATCTCTAATTGTCATTGCAAATATGTTTGATCATAATATGCTAAATCATGGATACTAGGTTAAACATATTTATACAAAAACAAAATCAAGTTGAGTTCATACCCGCTTCTCTTTGCCACAGTCACTTCATCAAATATCGTCATTATTGCCTTTCACTTGCACGACCGATTGATTTAGAAAATAATAATAGTGCAAAAGTGCCGTGGACTAAGCTGGAATCTGCAAACATTTTATTCAGGAGGAGAAGACAAAGTAACATGGGCTCTTTCTTAGACTAACAATAATGCATATGAGAGCCACTCAACATTTTCATCGTGGTCTTCTCCTTGGTACGACTCAAATAAAAGGAAAAGAATTTCAGAGTAACACACTGAAATATTTTTGGAGTTTTTGGTTTTTCTCGAAGAAAGCAAATTAAAGAGGGAAAAATAAAAGCGAGAAAAACTATTTACAAGGGAGAGCTCCCAACAAGTAAAAGAAGAAACGAGAAATCTTTTTGGGTTTTCTTTTGATACTACAATCAATTTATACTACAAAGAAAAATCGAAAAGAAGCAGGAAATATTTTTAGATTTTCTCAAAAAATTTCAATCACGAAAGAAGAAAGCGAGAAAATAAATCTAGCATGGATAATACAATGAAAAAGTGTAGACACCGACAACTGGAATGAAAACTGTAAACATGAATATAATGTCAATGGATATACGTACTCCCCCAAGCTTAGGCTTTTGGCCTAGCTCAGTAATCACCGTCCATAATAGCCATCCGGTCCTAAGTCGAAGTGCGGTGGCGATGACACTTGAGCGTCCCACTCCTGGGGATCTTCCTCAGCCGCTGTCAGGTTGTTCCGGTAGGCTGTAATGTCCTCTGGCATGATCCTGTATCCATTCCTGGCAGTAGAATCAAACAAAGCAGGTGCAGGCAACGGGATAACATCGCGGGTATCGCCGTTGAATACTAAGTTGTAGCGAATGTTATGAAAAGAATCAGCTGCATCAATAAATTGGTGATCCTGCAATGCCTTGTGATCTAGATAAACTTGGGACAAGGGATAATCATGTGGGCGAATCTGAACATTAAAGTGTCTCGCTAAGCGAGTAGCATAAATACCACCATGTATCTTTCCCTTAGTCCTGTTAAGGTGTAGGCGACGTGCAATGATAGCCCCCATGCTAAAGGTGTGATCATTGTGCAGTGGACGGCATAAAATGGCAAAGTCGGGGGCACTGAGTGCACCAACCTTCTCCCTAGAGGTTAAACACTTTGTGATGAACAAAGCAAAGTAATGCACAGAAGGAAACTGCAAACTGGTAGCAGTGGCATTTGACACGCCTCTTTCATCACCCACTGTTAAAGTGAGGAGAAAGTCCTCAAACTCCGCTGGTCTAGGCTCTCTTAATTCCCCATAAGAAGGGATCAAGCATATGTCACAAAAGTCAGTGAGCGGTATCTTGTGAGTTTCAGCATATAACTTAAACTGCACCTCAAGAGGATTATTCCTACTCAGAAAATGAAAACTTTGCACAAAGGAATTTGTAAGGAGGTGGTGTTGGTCACACTTAGCTGCGAGGAAATCGGTCAGCCCAACATTTGCAACAAATTGGGCAAACTCTTGATGGAACCCGGCCTCCTCCATGAAGGCATTATGCGGCCATTCGCACGGCCGCACCTCCGCCGTTCTCGGAGTGTGGAGGTCATTGTCCGATGATTCCCCAAGGACTCCTTTAGCATTCTTCTTGGAGGAAAACTTCCTAAAGAAATTCATCTTATTCCTATAATTAAAATTCTAAAAATTTTAGGCTACAAAATTTTTGTCAACAAAACTTCGTAAGATTGATAGCAACTACTCCTAAGGATGCTTAGAGGCCATATTAAGCATTCAAACTACTTAGAACTCTAAGAATTCAACATGCAAGCCCATCTACAGTAGCACCAAGAGTAGCTAATTATTCTAAAAATAAACCACTAAATCAAAAACTAATTGGAGCAATGGAGGAGTCACATACCAAGTAGCAATCCCCCAAAACAGTTTCGGAAACGGAGCTTCGAGCAAAGAGATCGAAATCCGCGGGTTTGAGAGCATGAACACGTGGGTGAGAGCTATGGTGATTTTTTTTCTAGAGGTAGGATATGACATGTGCTAAGGGGATAAGTGAGGGGACCCACGTGGGGACCACAACCCACCAGGGCATGCCTGGGGATGCTGGCGTGCCCTGGTGTCTTGTGGACACTAGGTGCACCCCCTCTGATGTTATTTACACCAGAAATTCAGAAATATTCAGAAAAAATCGTGTTAAATTTTCAGAACATTCTTTGAACTTTTATTTTTGGGTCATTTTTTATTGCACGGAGAAAACAAAAAACAGGATAAACATGGCATTTTATTTTATTTGACTAAGAAAAATAGAAACCAAAAGGTGGGAGCAGAAGGTTGTGTCTACTAGATTCATCAACTTCATACCTTTGAAAAATGATCCATTAATAAGGTTGATCAAGTCTTATTAACAACCACTTCCGATTAGCATGCAACCGAAGAACTTTCGTAAAACACTAAGTTACCTCAATGGGGATATGCATATCCCCAACAATGAGTATGTCATATTTCTTTTTGGCAGTAGGTAAAGGTAGTTGGAAACTTCCAATAGTGAGTGTTGGAGATTCTTCAATAACATTTATACCATTCACTTGGAATTGTTTCTTTGGAAAGTGCACCGTATGCTCATTACCATTGATATGAAAAGTGACTTTGCTTTTATTGCAATCAATAATAGCCCCTGCAGTATTCAGAAAGGGTCTACCAAGGATAATGGACATGTTGTCGTCCTCAGGCATCTCAAGAATAACAAAGTCCGTTAAGATAGTAACATTTGCAACAACAACGAGCACATCCTCACAAATACCGATAGGTATGGCAGTTGATTTGTCAGCCATTTGCAATGATATTTCAGTAGGTGTGAGTTTATCCAAATCAAGTCTTTTATATAAAGAGAAAGGCATAACACTAACACCAGCTCCCAAATCACAGAAAGCAGTTTTGACATAATTTCATTTAATGGAGCAAGCTATAGTTGGTATTCCAGGATCTCCAAGTTTTTTAGGTACTCCGTCCTTAAAAGAATAATTAGCAAGCATGGTGGAGATTTCAGCTTCAGGTATCTTTCTTTTATTAGTTATGATGTCTTTCATGTATTTTGCATAAGGAGCCATCAAGATATCAGTTAAGCGGGTGCGCAAAATGACTGGCCTAATCATTTCAGCAAAGCGTTCAAATTCTTCATCATCCTTTTTCTTAGATGGTTTAGGTGGAAAGGGCATGGGTTTCTGAACCCATGGCTCTCTTTCTTTACCATGTTTTCTAGCCACAAAGTCTCTTTTATCATATCGTTTATTTTTAGGTTGTGGGTTATCAAGATCAACAACAGGCTCTATTTCAACATCATTATCTGGTTCTTTAACATTGTTCGGTTGAGTATCTTCATGAACATCATCATTATTATTTTCATTATCACTAGGTGAATGTTCATTACCAGATTGAGTTTCAACATCAGAAATAGAGACATCATTATTATCAGGAGGTCTTTCTATCTCAGGTTCACTAGATGTATGCAAAGTCCTATCATTTTTCTTTTTCTTTTTGTTTTTAGAAGGACTAGGTGCATTAGTGTTAAATCTCTGAGAGTCTTGTTCAATTCTTTTAGGATGACCTTCAGGATAAAGAGGTTCTTGGGTCATTCTACCTCCTCTAGTTACTACTCTACCAACAAAATCATTCATATTATTATTCATTTCATCAAGAAATTCTTTTTGAGATTTAGCAACTTGTTCTAACTGGGTTTGAACCATAGAGCCATGTTTTCCTACACCTCTAACATCATTACTAATTCTAAATAAAAAGTCACTCAAGCGAGCAATCATATCAGAATTATATTTCAATTGTTTCAGAACATTTGCATTGAAGTGATCTTGTTTCATAATGTAGTTATCAAACTCATATAAGCATTGACTAGGATGTTTATTGTAAGGGATATCACTTTCATCAAACTTTAATAAAGAATTTACCTCTAACACCTGTGGAGGTGGTGCTGTGTCAAGGCCATGTATTTCTTTAATAGGTGGTAAATTCTTAACATCCTCAGCTTTAATACCTTTTTCCTTCATACATTTCTTTGCCTCTTGCATATCTTCAAGACTGAGAAATAAGATACCCCTCTTCTTCGGAGTGGGTTTAGGCGGTGGTTCAGGAAGAGTCCAATCATCATAATTCTTCAATATATTATTCAATAGTTCCTCAGCTTGTTCAACAGTTCGTTCCCTAAAAACACAACCAGCACAACTATCTAGGAAGTCCCTAGAAGCATTAGTTAGTCCATTATAGAAGATATCAAGTATTTCATTTTTCTTAAGAGGGTGATGAGGCAAAGCATTGAGCAATTGGAGAATCCTCCCCCAAGCTTGTGGGAGACTCTCTTCTTCAATCTGCACAAAGTTAAATATTTCCTGTAAGGCAGCTTGTTTCTTATGAGCAGGAAAATATTTTTCAGAGAAGTAGTAAATCATATCCTGGGGACTGCGCACACAACCAGGAGCAAGAGTATTGTACCATATCTTAGCATCACCCTTTAATGAGAACGGAAATAATTTGAGAATATAGTAATAGCGTATCTTCTCATCATGAGCAAAGAGGGTGGCTATATCATTCAACTTAGTAAGATGTGCCACTACAGTTTCAGTTTCATAGCCATGGAAAGGATCAGATTCAACCAAAGTAATTAACTCTGGGTCGACAAAGAATTCATAATCCTTATCGGTAACAAAGATAGGTGAAGTAGAAAACTTAGGATCACATTTCATTCTAGCATTCAAAGCCTTTTCCTTATAATTGCATAATAATTTCTTAAGATCATCTCTATCCTTACAAGAAAGGATTTCTCTAGCTATTTCTCCATCCATAACATAACCCTCACGTATCTTAGGCATTTCAAATCTAGGAGATCTAGGTCTAATAGGTGTTTCATAGTTCTCAGTTTCAAAGACTTCATCAGTTTCAGTAATCTCATTAGTTTCAATAATTTCATTCTCTTTAGCTCTAGCAATTTGTTCATCAAGAAATTCACCTAGTGGCACATTATCATCAAGCATGGTACTAGCATCATCATAAGCATCATTCATAGCAGAAGTAGCATCATCAAAAACTTGTGACATATCATGATTAATAGCATGTGGTGGTGTTGCAAGCTTACTCATAACCGAAGGTGAATCAAGTAAAGAGCTAGATGGCAATTCCTTACCTCCCCTCATCTTATAGGGAAAAATCTTGGTTCTTGTATCCTTCAGATTCGTCATAGTGATCAATTGATATAAATACCAAGTAACTCAACAAATATAGCTATGCTCCCCGGCAACGACGCCAGAAAAAGGTCTTGATAACCCACAAGTATAGGGGATCGCAACAGTTTTCGTGGGTAGAGTATTCAACCCAAATTTATAGATTCGACACAAGGGGAGCGAAATAATATTTGCGAGTATTAGCAGTTGAGTTGTCAATTCAACCACACCTGGAGATTAAATATCTGCAGCAAAGTGATCAGTAGCACAATAGTATGATAGTTTTGATAGCAGTAGTAGCAGTAACAGTAACGGTAACAGTGATAGCAATGGTTTTGTAGCAAGTGTAACAGTAGCAGTAGCAATAGTAACTTAGCAAGATCAATATGTGGAAAACTCGTAGGCACTAGATCGGTGAACTCGTTGGATAACATTCATCATGTAACAATCCTAACCTAGGGCGACACAAAACTAGCTCCAGTTCATAAATGTAATGTAGGCATGTATTCTGTAAATAGTCATACGTGCTTATGGAAAAGAACTTGCATGACATCTTTTGTCCTACCTTCCTGTGGCAGCGGGGTCCATAAGGAAACTAAGGGATATTAAGGCCTCCTTTTAATAGAGAACCGTAACAAAGCATTAACACATGGTGAATACACGAACTCCTCAAACTAAGGTCATCACCGGAAAGTATCCCGACTATTGTCACTCTGGGGTTTACGGATCATAACACATAGCAGGTGCATATGACTAGCAAGATTGGATCAAGAACATAGATATAATGGTGATAACATAAACGGTTCAGATCTGAAATCATGACACTCGGGCCCTAGTGACAAGCATTAAGCATGGCAAAGTCATAGCAACATCAATCTCAAAACATAGTGGATACAAGGGATCAAGCCCTAACAAAACTAACTCGATTACATGATGAATATCATCCAACTCCTCACCGGCCAGCAAGCCTATGAAGGAATTACTCACTCCCGGTGGGGAGCATCATGGAATTGGCGATGGAGAAGGGTTGATGATGACGAAGACCAAAGATTCCCCTCTCCGGAGTCCCAAACGGGATCCAGATGTGGCATCCCGATGAAGAATAGGAGGTGGCGGCGGTTCCGTATCGTAAAAGGCGATGAAGCTTTTAACCTATTTTTTCTCTGAAAATAGGATTTTTAGCGCTGGAATTAGGGTCAGTGGGGCTACGAGGTGGGCACAACCCACGAGGGCGCGCCTGGAGGGGGTGGCGCGCCCTGGTGTATCGTGCCCAACCAGGGAACCCCCTCTGGTGGTTCTTGGCTCCAGTAATTTTTATTTATTGTAAAATAATTCTCCAAAAAGTTTCGTCCAATTTCGAGAACTTTTATTTTTGCACAAAAACAACACCATGGTAGTTCTGCTGAAAACATCGTCAGTCCGGGTTAGTTTCATTCAAATCATGCAAATTAGGGTCCAAAACAAGAGCAAAAGCGTTACGGAAAGTAGATACGATGGAGACGTATCAACAAGGAAGGTGAGGATACTCCCGAGTATCCGAGCGTCGACAAAGTCCAGAACATGATCTTCGCTGACGTTGAAAGCAAGAGTCAGTTGAAGGTTGTCAATCGGGAGGTGAACATGGCAGCTCCGACTGCCGTCAAGTACCTCAACTGGACAAAGACTCCCGTTACCTTCGACCAGTCCGATCACCCAGCCCACATAGCCACCCCTGGGAGGCAGGCGTTGGTTGTCGATCTAGCCGTGAATGGAGTCCGACTGTGCAAAGTCCTCATGGACGGAGGCAACGGACTCAACATAATCTACACGGACACGCTCAGAGCAATGGACATCCCGATGTCCCGACTGAGCAAGAGTAACATGCATTTCCACTGGGTCATCCCCGGGAAGAAAGCCGAGTCACTCGACCAGGTCGCTCTCGACGTTGTGTTCGGAGGGGAAAAGAATTTCCGAAAGGAACGCTTGGCGTTCGAAGTGGTGGATTTTCGGAGCGCTTATCACGCCATCATGGGTCGGCCTGCCTACGCACGTTTCATGGCCCGTCCATGTTACATGTATCTTAAACTTAAGATGCCAGGGCCGAGAGGAGTTATCATGGTGACCGGTGACCGAGTAGTCGCCGAGGAGTGCCTCCATCAGGGCTCCAAGATAGCCAATGAACAAGTACTCACGGTGGAACTTGACGGGTACAAGAAGGCGGTGGACATGGCGGATCTGCTCAAGTCCAAGCGGGCGGTAATGGATTCAGCTTTCCAGTCGGCCGGTGAGTCCAAGCAGGTTCACATTCACCCAAACGACCCGAGTGCTGCTCCAACCAACATCTCGACCACACTCGGTGAAAAATAGGAAGCCGAGCTCATCCAGTTCCTCCATGAGAACTGGGATATCTTCGCATGGAAACCTTCTGACATGCCGGGGGTTCCCAGGGAGTTGGCTGAGAACCGACTCCGACTCGATCCGAATATCAAACCGGTCAAGGAGCACTTGCGTCGATCCTCCATCGAGAAGCACAAGGCGACCAGTGAAGAGATTGCTCGGCTCCTAGCTGCCGAGTTCATTCGTGAAGTCTACCATTCCGAGTGGCTGGCCAACCCTGTGTTGGTACCCAAGAAGGACAAGTCCCTTCATATGTGCATCGGCTTCAAGCACCTCAATCGGGCCTTCCCGAAAGATCATTTTCCTCTTCCCCACATAGATCAGATAGTAGATTCCACTGCTGGAAGTGAACACCTGTCGTTCCTGGATGTGTACTCCGGGTACCACCAGATCCGAATGTATGGACCATATGAAATAAAAACAGCTTACATCACCCCATTCGGGTGTTTTTGCTATATCCCTATGCCATTCGGCCTCAAGAATGCTGGGGCAACCTTTATGCGCATGATACAAAAGTGTTTGCAAAAGCAAATCAGTCGGAACATGGAGGCCTATATTGATGACATCATGGTCAAGTCCGGGAAAGGTTCCAACCTCCTGACTGACCTCGCCGAAACCTTCGCGAACCTTCGACGCTTTCAAAAAAAAAACTTAATCCTGCAAAATGTACATTTGGAGAGCCATCAGGTAAGCTACTCGGTTTTCTCGTTTCCGAACACCCTGACAAAATTGGTGCGTTCGTCCGAATGAAGAAACCAGTCCGTCTGCATGACGTGCAAAAGCTCACGGGGTGCCTTACGGCCCTGAGCAGATTCATCTCTCGTCTCAATGAGAAGGCATTACCTCTTTACCGATTGATGAAGAAGTTTGATAGCTTTGAATGGAGTCCTGAAGCACAAGCCGCATTTGATCAGCTCATGGCCTTGCTTTCCACCCAGCCAGTGTTAGCTGCTCCGAGCAGCCGAGAGCCTTTGCTCTTGTACATCGCGGCTACCAGCCAAGTGGTCAGCAGTGTCCTCACTGTGGAGCACGAGGAATCTCGGAAAAGCATTCAAAGTGCAAAGGCCTGTCTATTACATTTCTGAAGTCTTGACTCCTTCCAAACAAAGGTATCCACACTACCAGAAGCTGGTTTATGACATTTACCTCACTGCAAGAAGGTAGCTCATTACTTCCAAGAGCACTTGGTCACAGTTATCAGCGATGCTCCCCTGTCGGAAATCCTGCATAACAGAGATGCTACGGGCCGAGTAGCAAAATGAGTGATTGAGCTCCTCCCATTGGAGATCAAGTTCGAAGCCAAGAAAGCGATCAAATCTCAAGCGACTTCTTAGCCGAGTGGATAGAGCAGGAACAGCCAGCTCCAAGTATCCCCGGACATTGGACCATGTTTTTTGATGGTTCCAAGATGCTCCAAGGATCCGGTGCCGGAGTGGTTCTCGTTTCCCCCAGGGGAGACCGACTGAGCTACGTCCTTAAAATTCATTTTGATTCATCCAACAACGAGGGCGAGTACGAATCCCTCCTCTATGGGCTCCGAATGGCTATCTAGCTCGGCATCCGACGCTTGATGATATTCGGCGACTCGGATCTCGTGGTCAATCAGGTGATGAAGGAATGGGATATCTGGAGTCTGGCTATGACAGGATACTGTAATGCGGTCCGGAAATTGGAGAAGAACTTTGAAGGCTTGGAACTTCATCACATACCCCGAGCGAAGAACTGGGCAGCTAACGATCTGGCTAAGATCGGTTCCACTCGACGGGTGGTTCCGAAAGGAATATTCCTTGAGCACATACATTCCCCTTCAGTCAAAGAAGACCCTTTTACTGAAGAGCCCCCGCAAGCAGTCGTACCCGCTAACCCGACTGTACTTGACATTCCAGCCGTAGTGGATCTCGTCCACGAGATGTTGGTGATCACTCCCGAGTGGACCCAACCTTACTTAGCATACTTGCTTCGGCAAGAGATCCCCGAGGACGAAGAGGAGGCTCGACGGATCGTCCGATGATCCAAGTCCTTTGAGGTTATGGGAGAGCGGCTATACAAGAAGAGCACTACAGGTGTAACGCAGAAATGCATTTCCCCAGAGGAAGGGCTACAGATCTTACATGTTATTCACTCAGGAACCTATGGCAATCATGCGTCCTCTTGGACGTTGGTCGCAAAGGCATTCCGTGCTGGTTTTTATTGGCCCCGAGCCAATGAGGCAGCGAAGGATTTGGTCGACCTTTGTGTCGGATGTCAATTTTATAAGAATCAAACGCACAAGCCTGCATTCGCACTGAAGACCGTTTCGCTCACCTAGCCGTTTGCCGTGTGGGGCCTCGACATGGTCGTCCCTTGCGTACCAGGTCGAGTGGGTTTACCCATCTGCTGGTGGCAGTGGATAAGTTCACCAAGTGGGTCGAAGCGAAGCCCATCAAAAGCTTGGATGCATCTACCACTGTGAGTTTCATTTGGCAGATTTTCTTCAGATTCGGTGTTCCCCATGATATCATCACTGATAATGGGAAGAATTTCAATTCAGATGAATTCCGTGAGTTCTGCTACTCTCAAGGTACTCGGGTCAATTATGCTTCCGTAGCTCACCCGCAGTCGAACGAGCAAATGGGATGATTCTTCAAGGATTGAAACCCCGATTGATGAGAGATCTGGAAATCGCTGTTGGTGCTTGGGTTGAAGAACTACCGTCTGTTCTATGGGGCATTCGGACAACTCCGAACCGCTTAACCAAGCGCATTCCTTTCTTCATGGTATACGGATCCGAAGCCCTTCTGCCGAGTGATGTACGCCACAACGCTCCCCTAGTGGAACTTTACAATGAAGACGAAGCAGAAGTGGCACGTCAAGATGGTCTGGACCTCTTGGAAGTGGAGAGAGAGTTCACCCTGGTCAGGTTGACGCTTTATTAGCAAGACCTGAGACGCTACTATGACAGACAAGTCCGAGGGCGCGCTTTCCAGGAAGGCGACATCGTTCTCCGACTGGACCAGCACAAGGCACACAAGTTGGCACCTCCGTGGCAAGGACCTTACGCGATCTTCAAAGTCCTGATCAACGGAGCCTATCGGTTGTATAATTTCAAAACCGACTTGGAAGAGCCCCGAGCATGGAACGCGGATCTGCTCCGCAAGTTCTACACTTAATCTAGAAAACACTCTGTCAGTCATGTAATGAGTTACTGAGTGAATTTGATGAATAAAAGCTCTTGCTTTTCCTACTCCTTGTCAAAACTTTTTCACTTTCGTTCTTTTTCCTCACCCCCAGTGGGTGTATGGAAAGACTTAACTGCGAACCTGATTTTGCCTAAGTTAAAACTACTCCGAGTGAGGATGTGATCCACACTCGGGGACTTAGTTGCGAACCTGATTTCGCCTAAGTTAAAACTACTCCGAGTGAGGACATCATCCACACTCGGGGGCTTAGCTGCGAACCTGATTTCGCCTAAGTTAAAACTACTCCGAGTGAGGACATCATCCACACTCGAGGGCTTAGCTACGATCCTGTAATCGTCTAAGTTAAAAACTACTCCGTGTGAGGACATCATCCACACGGTGTCGTGGTTTTGTCAACCCGGTAGATGTCATCGTAAAAGGACTTAGGTGTGAGGCCATCGCCGCTAGGTGGCGACTCGAAGGGGCTGAACTAGAGAGAGAGTCGGGTTTACCCAGGTTCGGCCCCTCCAATGGAGGTAATAGCCTACGTCCTGCTTTGTGTGTATTTGATGGATAGATCTCGATTACAAAGGTGCAGAATCACTAACCTAGCTATCGAGAGATTGTAACTTAAGTCTTTTGGCCCTAGGGACCTGCCTTTATATACAGGTCAAGCTCTAGGGTTTACAATAGAGTCCGGGTCATATCGTGACCCGTGACCTACAATGTCTCTAACTTGCCTTGTGCCTTAAGCAAGGAAAACCAGTCGGTGTCCTCAACTTTGTGGGGCTTGAGCTACCCTCTTCAAGTGTTGAGCCGTCTGGCAACTTTAGTCAGCCACTGCCTCGCTTGCCTCGCCTCCGTGACTCGGCCCATCTTGAACTTGGTCGTGGAGCTATCAATATGTTAACCCGGCCCAATAGGGCGGGTTACACCGTGAAGTTATATCCCCGGCATTAGGCCCCAGATTGATTTGAATCCATTCATGTCAATTTCTCTTCTCTTCCTTTGGCGGCTCATCCTTGGATTTATGTTTTTCCATGAATCTCATAACGCCGGCTTATAATGTCTCCAGACTTTGTCATTTTTCAACGTTCATCCACTGTGACGTCATCCGTCGTCAATTCGGAAAAACAATAATGACATCATGGTGAATCTGGCCATATCTGTTTACCCCGAAAATCGAGGCGTCTTCGTTTCCCGAAAATTACTGCATTTCCTCGATTGTCGCGCCTGTCAGTTGCCTCTTCGAGCTCATTCCCTTTAAATATTTACCAAAGGGCCCCTGATTCACTTTCCACTTTGCCTCTTTGCTTCTTCTTCCTCCTCGAGTCCGGAAACCCCTCGTGCTGCCGCCACTGTTTCCTCATCTCCGGCAACTACTCTCGAGGTCATTGCGGTATTTCTTCCTCACCAGTCGAACCTCCGCGTGCTTCCGCCGCCGCTGGTGATCACTCAAGTAAGTAATTTTCTTCTGACCTAGATCCATTGTAGTACATTGAAGTTCTTGAGTTCTTCGGTAGTTTTTCTTCGGTTCATCTCCATTGTTAGTTTCGTGAGTAGACCCCGCACATGTAATCACAAAAATAAAGCGGTAGAACTACTGGTTCTGTTCCATGTATATCATGCTTTAGTCCCCCTCGGCCTTTGATGAACTGTACTGCCATTGCTTCTCTGCTTCTCCGCTAGGGCTAGCAAATACTTTGCTTTTTTGAATTATTCTTAGATCCAAAATCGTTGCTGTTCCGGGGGAAACTTGTTTGTCTTATACTTAGCAAAACTTTAGAGATCTTTGATTTTTAGCATGAGCCACCCTTACTCCTGCTGGCTCAATAATTGTAACCCGCCGTGCGTTAAGTTACTGCATTAAGGCTCTGGCTCTTTACAAGGCAACCTTCCCACTGTAGATAATTAGATCATCTCATTTGAACCATTTGCTTAAGCCGCCCTCCTTTTGCTTTGTTCAGGTGACTCATTATGTCGGAGTCCAAAACCTGCAACTGGGTGGCCACTCAAGTTTCTAATGTCATCTTGAAAGATTATGAGGAACATGGATTTCTGCCACCTCAAAACGTGGTTGGCTCGCGGGTCATCCTTGGAGAGGAAATCCCACACCCAGAGGAGGGAGAAGTGGTGATATTCTTGGATCACCTTCAAAGGGGTTTTCACCTCCCGGGTCAAAATTCTTCCGGGATGTCTTACACTTATTCCATCTTCATCCTCAAGACCTGGGTCCTAACTCCATATCGAACCTTTGCCAGTTCCAAGTATTTTGCGAAGTATACCTACAAACGGAACCCACCGTCTCCCTCTTTCGGGAATTCTTCTATTTGAACCGGCAGACCAAATACAGCCCTGACTTAGAACTTGGCGGGGTTTCAATCCAGAGGCGGAAGACGTCCTTTTTCCTGCTGCCACCCTACCAAGTCATCCTAAGGGATGGAACAAGACTTGGTTTTATTGCCGAAATACCGCCCCTGCCGACGAAAATCCCTTGCCGGGTTATAGACCCAACTGCCTCCCATGGATCTCGAGCTTCCTGGCTGGGCTCCTTCAGAGGAGCATTCTCAACACGCCCATGTTTATCCAAAATTGAGGGCTCTGCTAGCCAACGGGCTAACCGGAGTTGACTTAAACCGTTGTTGGGTGTCTTGGAGGATTTTGCCATTAAGTCTTCGCAACAACTTGATGTATGCCTATTCTGGCGACTTGGATGATGCTCAGCGATATAACAGCTATTCCTTGGATGCTGGTGAAATAAACCGGATTGTGAAGAAGTTGCTGGGTGAAAACCAAGAAACTTGCAGCAAGGACGGGTTAAAACCTTTCTACGCCCTTAACCCGGCTCCTCTGGTATAAAATTTTAATATCCTAATCCGATTTTTCAAACAAACTTTGAGCCTTTTGCCTGCTTGCTCTGATCGTTTAATTTTCCAGGCTACATCTCCTTTCCGGGGCAGGAAATGCAGCAAGACTACGGCTAATAAGCCCAAAGCCACCCCAAGTAAGAAGAAGAACAAGGCGGCTATAGAAGGGCCGTCTCACATGGACGAAACAGCTGCCACTGATACTCGATCAGAGGTAAATTTAATCTTTTGTTTGTGTGTCATTGAATCTATCTAACGCCTCTTCTTCTTAGAGTGATGTCGAAACGAGCCGTGCAGGTGACGTTGAGGTAATTTCCTTCTCTTCCGACTCAGAACCTTTGCCCCCATCGAAAACAAGGCGAGTTGTTCGGAATGTAGGCTTCGCTCACCGGACGCTCATTTGGATCCTCACTTTGTTTTGAAGAAAACTCAGCACCAGTCTAGGCGTCAGACCCGAAGTGGGAGTGGTGATCTTGTTGAAGGTTTACCTAATAAATCAGCCGCCCGAAAACGGCGTGCCAAGGTATTTAACACTCCAATCTTCCAAGGAATTTTTTTCTTGATGTGTCAACTTTTTATTCCTATTCCTTGGTTTATCAAGAGTCGCCACCTTCTTCGGGCGACTCAACTGCATCCAAGCTGGCACCCTTCATTGTCAATCGTGGGTCAATTCCTCTTGTCATTTTGCCTGTTAAAGCAAACTATCATCTCTACCCATGCTTCATTCTACACTCTTTATTTTGCAGTGCCAAAGCCAAGAAAAGGAAAACCGACGGGTCTTCTGTTAACCCTGAGGCCCCTGAGCCAGAGATTCCTGATTCGGCGGCTCCTGAAATTCATGTTGATCATCCTGAAGATCCTCAGGAGATCCAAACTGACTTTCCTTCTCCATCTGAACCAGCCAGTACTGACGTCGTGACTGTTGAAATTACACCAGAAGTTAACCTTAACCCGCCCAATCCTTCAGTAATAAACAAAAATGCCCCTGGGGTTGTCATTACTCGGACGAGTTATACCGCTCCTGAGGTTTCCAGGGTGTTATCAAAGGTTATTGCTAAGGATGATTCGGTGTTGCAAGAAAGAGGGAAGACCAAGCTGGAGCTCCCAAATTATGAACATTTTAGTGTTGAAGATGTTCATGCTGCCTGTCTGGACCGCCTGGCTACGAGCCGTGAAATGGAAATCTGCCTTGTTAGCATGATGAAGAATAAATACGAGGTATATTCCCCTTTATATGCTCACACCGTATATCCCTATGTTCCCTATGTAGCCCCCAAGGGCTGACTCATCGTTCTTGAGATGAGTCGGGTCTTTAATTATTTTGAAGAACTTCGACCCGTAGCCCCGAAGGGCCGGCTCATCTCTTTGAGGTGAGTCGGGTCTTTAATAATTTTGAAGAACTTTGATCTGTAGCCCCCAAGGGCCGACTCATCTCTTTGAGGTGAGTCTGGTATTTAATAATTTTGAAGAACTATGACATGTAGCCCCCAAGGGCCGGCTCATCTCTTTGAGGTGAGTCATGTCTTTAATAATTTTGAAGAACTTCGACCTGTAGCCCCCAAGGGCCGGCTCATATCTTTCAGATGAGTCGGGTCTTGTCTGTATCCTTAATGTTTGAAACAATTGATATACATTAGCCCCCAAGTGCCAAATATATTGCTTGCAATTTTCTTGGGACTTGTCATAGATTTATTTACTCTGCAGGAAACTTTGAAGACGACCGACTCCAGCATAGCCGGCTTGAAGAAAGACCTGGAAAAAGGGCAAAGCTCCAAAGCAGAAGTTGAAGAAAAACTTCGACTCTCATTGATTGAACGGGAAAACGCCAAGGCGGGCTTTTTGAAGGAGAAGAAATCCTTTGAAGCTGAAAAGGAGACCCTGCTGAAACGTGCCGAGGATGCAGAGGGCCAGCTCAAACCCATCACCGAGGAGCTGTCCGGGTTAAAGTGGCACATAGCCCAGATGACCCAAGCTATTTTCGGTAAGTGTACATAACTTCTTTTCTTCTTGAGATATAGATATAAAGCGCCCGGCGACTCATGCATTAATCCTAATTTGCAGGCCCCCGGACTAGCAGCTTCTATGACAATAGCCTGCTAATGCTTAAGGCTGTTTATTCTCTGACAGAGCAACTCTATGCTGGGAGTCATCTTGCAATCAAGGTAACGATGGGGGATAAGCAGCCTTTAAGGCTTATCAAAAATGTGTTGGAAAGTCTTTGAACCATCCCACAACACATTCCAGAGCTAAAGAGGCCAGCCACCCGATCTGGTGCGATATATGCATTGAGCCGGGCTTTAGCTTATGGAGAGGAGCTCGACCCAGCTGAATTAGCAAAAGGCTTCCCCGAGTTCAAAAATGACGGGTCAGAATTTTCTCAAGAGGATTATGCTGCATGTGTCAAAGACGCTCGAATACTGTCCACTCAGTTGGTGTCAGAGATGAAACTGAGGAATTATCAGGTGGCTTATGACGTCAACCATACTCGGATTCCACCACCCGACTTAATATCAAAGAATCTGGCTCCTCAATGGCGTGAGCATATCTTTGCCCCTAAAGTTGACCCGTCTCCTATCTTTGACGATGAGGCCATGTTCCAAGCCTTATCCCACTTCAACTAGGACATGGATAACCTTCAGATACAAGAACCAGAAGACCAAGCAGTGGATATCCCAGAGGCGTCTCATGCGCAAGACTAGCCTGCCATTGACCCGGATGAGGTGATCGGCGAGTCAATTGAATGGCGATGTGATTCTTTCAATCGTCACATTGTCAACTCAAGCCCCCAAGCATGGGTAAAAAACAATTTATGGCTTCCTTGAGCCTGTAATAGGGGTAGTCTTCCAAAAACTGTTGTGGTTTTGTCATCGTGCACATTTGCGCCTGTTGGTGCAAAATATTTATACTCCTGGGCTTGATACCTTCTTTGATGTTTTCACCGTTCTGTCATTCATACTTTCTTTTTGTTGACGAATGCTTTTGGCAAGAAAGAGCTGGGAAAAATGAGCCAGCAGAAGGTCTTGATCTTCTAGACTTTAACGGTCTATTTCTCCTTCCACAATTGTTGAAGATTATATGACTTGTCGATCGATCACTATGTGAGTTCAATCGTTTAAGCTGGCTTCTCAACTGTGAGCCGGTAACAACTTTGAACCTGAACTTTGTTTGTAATAACAAAGCCAAATAAGGCAATCTTGATAAACCGACTCGATGAGACTCGGAAGAAAATGACTTTCAAAACTCAAAGCCCCTTGGATTTCCTCCAATATCATCATTTTATGGTGGTCATGCTACTAATAACCCGGGTATTTCATGCACAAGCCGGTAATAAAAATAGGGCATGCCCAACACATTTTATGTGATGAATTATAGCACATAGTACCGCTAGGAACTGGCTTTCAAAGCTCAGAAATATAAGGCGGCCCTTTTTGGAAATAGCTTTGAAGGTTTTAACCGCATGATTCTGTTTATTGTAACCGCGATGCTGATTGGCCTAAAAGGCATCATAGGCATGACCGTGCTAGCACGACGCGATGATGATGCGAAAGATGTAATGATGCAAATACCACTTTCTCATGGTTTCAAAGTAATTGTCTGCTTTCGAGGCTCGACAGGGAAAGATCGGCTTTCAAGGCTCGAGTCTTGCTTCAATGAAGCGGGTATGATAACCCATGGTTTATCCTAGCTCTCTGTATGCCGGCTCTCTCATGACGCAAGCCGGTGTTTTAACCTTGACAAGTTCAGGGTCCCAAAAGGGATTGACTTGCCAAGAGTACACGGGGTCATCTGATCGGAGCTGCATCAAGCGTACAGGCAGGTTTAACCATATATGGCGTTTATTTTTGCTGGGTCAAGAGGGTGAGAAAGCTAAGCCCAATGAGCTGGAAGCCCCCAAATGCCCTTTGTATTGCGGCGTTATTGTGTCGGGTCACAAGGGCGAGACAGCTAAACTCGATGAGTTGGAAGCCCCCAGGTGCCCTTTGTTTCGAAAAATAAAGACTCAAGTTGAATTGTAGGTTGAAACGACAAAATAAACTGGCTTTATTCATACTCGAAACATAAAGAAGTATATACAGAATTTGCAAGGGGAGAAGAAATTACAAAAAAGGAGCCGGCGGATCTAAGTATAATAAGGCCACTGGTGTTCTAGGGTTGGCTTATTTCCCTCTTGGACACATAAAATTTCTTGAAACCCTCGAGAGTATGAATTTTATTTAGGGATTCAGGTGCTAGTGGTACTGACCATTATTCAACTACTTGGGATTGCTTTGGAAACCTCCTTGGTTGTTATGCTGATTGCCCTGGCCAGGATGCTGCCCATTGCCATGATTTCCCTGATGTTGAAAACTAGCCCCCGGGCCACCTTGTGACCCGCGAGGTCCATGTTGACTCAGGTGTCCTCCAGCATTACCTCCTGGATTACTCTGGAAAGCCTGGTTACGAAACTCTTGCATGATATAACAATTTTCCCATGAGTGGGTAGCCGGCTTATCCTGAGTGCTGTGCTTAGGGCAAGGTGCTTTAGGCGCCTCCTCATAATTGCAAGGTTTATTCCCATTATAAGCTCCTCCGGGGCGACCATTGCGGTGCTGATTCTTAAAACCCGTGTTAGTATTGGCCACAAAGTCTGACCAGCCATCAGGCTGCTTCCGCTTATTATTTGAGCCCCCTGGTTACCACCGTGACCATGTTGGCCTTTTCCTCCTTCAGCCTTTTTGCCTTTAGCGGTCTTGTCCTCATCTGAGCCGGGATCCTTAGTGCTATCTGGCTCAGCATATCTGGTTAGGACATCCATTAAATCGCCCATGTCTTGTACCTTTCGCTTGAGCCGTCCGAGCTTCTGAACCAACGGCTGGAAGTGACAGTTCTTTTCCAATATTAGGACTACTTGAGCCGCCGTGATGCTGTCTGATGAGTGGATAATTTCCACGACTCGGTGGGTCCAATGGTGAGACGACTTGTCCACTCGCTGAACGCAATGCTGCAGGTCTACTATTGTCATAGGCTTCTTGCAGGTTCCTTGAAAATTCTTGATGAAACGCTCTTTCAGCTCGACCCATGTGTTGATAGAGTTAGGCGGCAAGTTTTTCAGCCACGTCCAAGCCGGTCCTTCCAACATCATGGTTAAGTACTCGGTACATACAACATCACTGACATCCAGCATATCCATCGCCAACTCATAACTTTTGATCCAGGATGCCGGCTCAAGATCTGCCGTGTAATTTGGCACTTTACGAGGCCCCTTGAAGTCTTTGGGTATGCGTTCGGCGCGGAGTGTCGGGGATAAGCATGGTATCCCAATTGTCCTACTGTTGGTCCCAGCCCCCAAACTCGCCGGTTGAGGGTGGAGCTGTTGAATCGCCCGTGCTGCCGCTTCCACTTCTGCTTGTTGTGCGCCTCTAGCTGCATCAACAACTGCCTGGGTGTCTAACGGCATGTGATGGGTTGGGGATACCTGAGGTTGTTGCCTTCACTCATTGCTGGAAACGGCCGGGGACTCCACATGGCGGCCCTTGCTAGCGTAGGGAGTGGAATGCATCCGATCCCGCCTGTATGAGTATTGTGCCTGCTGTACCACAGCTGTTTTCAGCATCTCAATAGCGTTTCTAGCCTCAACCTCAATGGGGGAGTTTCCATTAATGGCCAGTGCTTCCAAATTTCAGGTTGCTGCTAGCATGTTGTCAACAGGATTGGAAAAGTGGACCCGTGGAGTCTGGAATCGCTGAGGCGGGGAGCGAGCCGGCGGGGGTTGAGCCGGCTCCTCTTGCCGATTCCCAGTTTGTTGAACAGTTCCTGGTGTTTGCTGTGGGGTATTAAAAAGCTGTTGTGGCTCAAGGTTCGAAGGGAGCCCACGGTGGCGCCTTCTCTCGTAAACCGCCTCCGATGCTTCCCTCTGAACTCCTAAGCGCCAGGCCTCGGCCTTAAGGCGTTCCGTCTCTAGATGTAGGCGAGCCTGCAACTCCGCCATTCGCGCGTTTTCAGTGTCGATCTCCTTCTGCACCCCAACTATCTGGCTGCGCAGTTTGGTTAGCTCCACATTGCGCTCTTCCTGATTTTCTGCAGTAACTGGGGTGTCCATGAGTTTTGCCATCTCGGCCATGAGATCGGCCATGGCTTGAGCCGGCGTTTTGGTTGTCCCGCCAGAACCTCCAGCTGCAGCCGGATCTGGAACCGTCATAGCTCCTGCCATGTAGACGACGACTTGGCATGGCGACTCGTCATATTCCCCAGGGGCCTCAACTTCCAACGAGCCCCCAAGTCTGCCATCATATAGAGGACAGATCGATTCTGTATCTCTAGTGGAGGACCCACCGTCCGAGTTGACGAGGGTGTTCTCGCTGGAAGCCGTCTCGTCTGAAAGTTTGATTCCTTGCGTGAAACCAACAAAAACATGACGATAGCCACCCTGGTGTTGACTGGCTTGGGCGCTCCGAGCCGGCTCATCGATGTTGGCGTTGATAACCGACTCGAGGGTCTCCAAACCAATCTCTCCCACGGGAACTTGATGCCCGCGTTCGATCAAGTTAGCTTTGACGCTCCGACCCGGTTCATTGACGTAGATCTTGTCGCGGCGGCTCTTGATCATCTGATCAACCGTAAACTTCCCAAGTCCTGGAAGGATTCCCTTCGAGAAATCAACTCCACCGGGCGAACGCCCCACGGTGGGCGCCAACTGTCGTGGTTTTGTCAACCCGGCAGATGTCCTCGTAAAAGGACTTAGGTGTGAGGCCATCGCCGCTAGGTGGCAACTCGAAGGGGTTGAACGAGAGAGAGAGTCGGGTTTACCCAGGTTCGGCCCCTCCGATGGAGGTAATAGCCTACGTCTTGCTTTGTGTGTATTTGATGGATAGATCTCGATTACAAGGGTGCGAAATCGCTAACCTAGCTATCGAGAGATTGTAACTCAAGTCTTTTGGCCCTAGGGACCTGCCTTTATATACAGGTCAAGCCCTAGGGTTTACAATAGAGTCCGGGTCATATCGTGACCCGTGACCTACAATGTCTCTAACTTGCCTTGCGCCTTAAGCAAGGAAAACCAGCCGGCGTCCTCAGCTTTGTGGGCCTTGAGCCGCCCTCTTCAAGTGTTGGGCCGTCTGGCAACTTTAGTCAGCCACTGCCTCGCTTGCCTCACCTCCGTGACTCGGCCCATCTTGAACTTGGCCTTGGAGCTATCAATATGTTAACCCCGCCCAATAGGGCGGGTTACACCGTGAAGTTATATCCTCGACACTCGGGGACTTAGCTGCGATCCTATAATCGCCTAAGTTAAGAACTACTCTGAGTGAGGACGTCATCCACACTCGGGGACTTAGCTGCGAACCTGATTTCGCCTAAGTTAAAACTACTCCGAGTGAGGACATCATCCACACTAGGGGACTTAGCTGCGAACCTGATTTCGCCTAAGTTAAAACTACTCCGAGTGAGGACATCATCCACATTCGGGGGCCTAGCTGCGAACCGGATTTCGCCTAAGTTAAAACTACTCTGAGTGAGGACATTATCCACACTCGGGGACTTAGCTGCGATCATGTAATCGCCTAAGTTAAAAACTACTCCGAGTGAGGACATCATCCACACTCGGGGGGGGCTTAGCTGCGAAACTGATTTTGCCTAAGTTAAAACTACTCCGAGTAAGGACATCATTGATACGTCTCCAACGTATCTACTTTTCCTCACCCTTTTGCCCTTGTTTTGGACTCTAATTTGCATGATTTGAATGGAACTAACCCAGACTGACACTGTTTTTAGCAGAACTACCATGGTGTTGTTTTTGTGTAGAAATAAAAGTTCTCGGAATGGAACGAAACTTTTTGGAGAATAATTTCAGAATATATAAGAATTATTGGAGCCAAAATCTACCGAAGAGGGGGGCCAGGGTGAGCAGCACCCACCAGGGCACGCCAGGCCCCCTAGGCGCGCCCTGGTGGGTTGTGCCCACCTCGTGGCCCAACTGATCCTAGTTCCGCCACTATAAATTCCTATTTTCGGACAAAAAAATCAAGGAGAAAGTTTCATCGCGTTTTACGATACGGAGCTGGCGCCACCTCCTGTTCTTCATCGGGAGGCCAGATCTGGAGCCCGTTTGGGGCTCCGGAGAGGGGAATCTTTGGTCTTCGTCATCACCAACCCTTCTCCATCGCCAATTCCACGATGCTCCCCACCGGGAGTGAGTAATTCCTTCGTAGGCTTGCTGGTCGGTGAGGAGTTGGATGAGATCATCATGTAATCGAGTTAGTTTTGTTAGGGCTTGATTCCTTGTATCCACTATGTTCTGAGATTGATGTTGCTATGACTTTGCTATGCCTAATGCTTGTCACTAGGGCCCGAGTGCCATGATTCAGATCTGAACCGTTTATGTTATCACCATTATATCTATGTTCTTGATCCGATCTTGCCTAGTCATATGCACCTATTACGTGTTATGCTCCGTAAACCCCATAGTGACAATATTTAGGATACTTTCCGGTGATGACCGTAGTTTGAGGAGTTCATGTATTCACCGTGTGTTAATGCTTTGTTCCGGTTCTCTATTAGAAGGAGGCCTTAATATCCCTTAGTTTCCTTATGGACCCCGCTGCCACGGGAGGGTAGGACAAAAGTTGTCATGCAAGTTCTTTTCCATAAGCACGTATGACTATTTACGGAATACATGCCTACATTATATTGATGAACTGGAGCTAGTTTTGTATCGCCCTAGGTTATGACTGTTACATGACAAATATCATCCAACGAGTTCACCGATCCAGTGCCTACGAGTTCTCCACTTATTGTTCTTGCTAAGTTACTACTGCTGCTACTATTCCAACTGCTACAAAACTATTGCTATCACTGTTACCGTTACTGTTACTGCTACTACTCCTATCAAACTATCATATTACTGTGCTACTGATCACTTTGCTGCATATATTTAATCTCTAGGTGTGGTTGAATTGACAACTCAGCTGCTAATACTCTCAAATATTCTTTGGCTCCCCTTGTGTCAAATCTATAAATTTGGGTTGAATACTCTACCCTCGAAAACTATTGCGATCCCCTATACTTGTGGGTTATCAAGATCTTTTTCTAGCGCCATTGCCGGGGAGCATAGCTATATTTGTTGAGTCACTTGGGATTTATATCAATTTATCATTATGAAGAATCTGAAGGATCCAAAGACCAAGATCGTTCCCTCTAGGACGAGGGGAGGTAAGGAATTGCCATCACACTCTGCACTTGATTCACCTTCTGTTTTGAGTAAGCTTGCAACACCACCACATGCTAGTAATCCTGATATGTCGCAAGTTATTGATGATGTTACCTCTGCTATGAATGATGCTTATGATGATGCTAGTACCATGCTTGATGATAATGTGCCACTAGGAGAATTTGTTGATGAACAAATTGCTAGAGCTAAAGAGAATGAAACTACTGAAACTGATGAGATTGATGAAACTGATGAAACCTATGAAACTGATGATGACTGTGAAACACCTATTAGTCCTAGCTCTCCTAAATTTGAAATGCCTAAGATACCTGAAGGTTATGTTATGGACGAGGAGGTAACTAGAGAATTTCTTTCTTGCAAGGGTAGAAACGATCTTAAGAAATTGCTACGCAAGTATAAGGAAAAGACTTTGAATGCTAGAATGAAATGTGATCCTAAGTTTGCTACTTCACCTATCTTTGTCACTGATAAGGATTATGAATTCTCTGTTGACCCAGAGTTAATTACTTTGGTTGAATCTGATCCTTTTCATGGCTATGAAACTGAAACTATAGTGGCACACCTTACTAAGGTGAATGATATAGCCACCTTCTTTGCTCATGATGAGAAGATTCGCTACTATTACATCCTTAAGTTATTTCCGTTCTCATTAAAGGGTGATGCTAAGGCATGGTACAATACTCTTACTCCTGGTTGTGTGCGTAGTCCCCAGGATATGATTTACTATTTCTCTGAAAAATATTTTCCTGCTCATAAGAAACAAGCTGCCTTACAGGAAATATTTAACTTTGTGCAAATTGAAGAAGAGAGTCTCACACAAGCTTGGGGGTGGCTTCTCCAGTTGCTTAATGCTTTGCCTGATCATCCTCTCAAGAAAAATGAAATACTTGATATCTTCTATAATGGACTAACCGATGCTTCTAGGGACTTCCTAGATAGTTGTGCTGGTTGTGTTTTTAGGGAATGAACGGTTGAACAAGCTGAGGAATTATTGAATAATATATTGAAGAATTATGATGATTGGACTCTTCGTGAACCACCACCTAAACCCACTTCGAAGAAGAGGGGCATCTTATTTCTCAGTCCTGAAGATATGCAAGAGGCCAAGAAATCTATGAAGGAAAAGGTTATTAAAGCTGAGGATGTTAAGAATTTACCACCTATTGAAGAAATACATGGCATTGACACACCACCACCTCCACGGGTGGTATAGGTAAATTCTCTAGTAAAGTTTGATGAAGGTGATATCCCTCACAATAAACATCCTAGTCAATGCTTATATGAGTTTGACAACTATATTATGAAGCAAGATCATTTCAATGCACATGTTCTGAAACAATTGAAATATAATTCTGATATGATTGCTCGCTTGAGTGACTTGCTATTTAGAATTAGTAATGATGTTAGACGTGTAGGAAAACATGCCTCTATGGTTCAAACTCAGCTAGAACAAGTTGCTAAGTCTAAAAAAGAATTGCTTGATGAAATGAATAATAATATGAATGATTTTGCTGCTAGAGTAGTAACTAGAGGAGGCAGAATGACCCAAGAACCACTTTATCCCGAGGGTCATCCTAAAAGAATTGAACAAGACTCTCGGAGAATTAATATTGATGCACCTAGTCCTTCTAGGAAGAAAAAGAAAAAGAAAAATGATAGGACTTTGCATACCTCTAGTGAACCTGAGATGCAAAAACCTCTTGATAATAATGATGTCTCTATTTCCGATGCTGAAACTCAGTCTGGTAATGAACATTCACCTAGTGATAATGAAAATGATAATGATGATGTTCATGAAGATGCTCAACCTAGCCATGATAAAGAACCAGATAATGATGTTGAAATAGAGCCTGCTCCTGATCTTGATAACCCACAAACTAAAAATAAACGTTATGATAAAAGAGGATTTGTGGCTAGGAAACATTGTAATGAGAGGGAACTGTGGGTTCAGAAACCCATGCCCTTTCCACCTAAACCATCTACGAAAAAGGATGATGAAGAATTTGAGCGCTTTGCTGAAATGATTAGGCCAGTCTTTTTGCGTACACGCTTAACTGATACATTGAAGATGGCCCCTTATGCAAAATATATGAAATATATCATCACTAATAAAAGAAAGATACCTGAAGCTGAAATCTCCACCATGCTTGCTAATTATTCTTTTAAGGATGGAGTACCTAAAAAACTTGGAGATCCGGGAATACCAACTATACTTTGCTCGATTAAAAGAAACTATGTCAAAACTGCTTTGTGTGACTTGGGAGCCGGTGTTAGTGTTATGCCTTTATCCTTATATAAGAGACTTGATTTGAATAAACTCACACCTACTGAGATATCATTGCAAATGGCTGACAAATCAACGGCCATACCTATCGGTATTTGTGAGGACGTGCCCGTTGTTGTTGCAAATGTTACTATCTTAACGAGCTTTGTTATTCTTGAGATGCCTGAGGACGACAACATGTCGATTATCCTTGGTAGACCCTTTCTGAATACTGCAGGGGCTGTTATTGATTGCAATAAAAGCAAAGTCACTTTTCATATCAATGGTAATGAGCATACGGTGCACTTTCCGAAGAAACAATTCCAAGTGAATGGTATAAATGTTATTGAAGAATCTCCGACCATCACTATTGGAAGTTTTAAATTACCTCTACCTACTGCCAAAAAGAAATATGATATACTTATTGTTGGGGATATGCACATCCCCATTGAGGTAACTTAGTGTTTTACGAAAGTTCTTGGGTTTCATGCTAATCGAAAGTGGTTGTTAATAAGACTTGATTAGTCTTATTAATGGATAATTTTTAAGAGGTATGAAGTCGATGAACCTAGTAAGCACAACTCTCTGCTCCCACCTTTTATTTTCTGTTTTAGTTAGTAAAATAAAATGCCATGATTATCCTGTTTTCCGTTTTCACCATGCAATAAAAAATGACCCAAAAATAAAAGTTCTCAGAATGCCCTGAAAATTTAACACGATTTTTTCCCAAATATTTATGAATTTTTGGTGCAAATAATACCAGAGGGGGTGCACCTGGTGCCCACAAGACACCAGGGCGCGCCAGCACCCCCAGGCGTGCCCTGGTGGGTTGTGGCCCCCACGTGGCCCCCCTCAGTTATCTATTTAGCCCACATGATCACCAACCTCCAGAAAAAATTCACCACAGCCACCATTCCCGTGTTCTTGCTCTCAAACCCGCGGATTTCGATCTCTTAGCTCGAAGCCCCGTTTCTGAAACTGTTTGGAGGGATTGCTACTTGGTATGTGACTCCTCCGTTGCTCCAATTAGTTTTTGATTTAGTGGGTTATATTTAGAGTAATTAGCTACTCTTGGTGTTGCTGTAGATGAGCTTGCATGTTGAATTCTTAGAGTTCTAAGTGGTTTGAATGCTCAATATGGCCTCTATGCACTTGATTCACCTTCTGTTTTGAGTAAGCTTGCAACACCACCACATGCTAGTAATCCTGATATGTCGCAAGTTATTGATGATGCTACCTCTGCTATGAATGATTCTTATGATGATGCTAGTACCATGCTTGATGATAATGTGCCACTAGGAGAATTTGTTGATGAACAAATTGCTAGAGCTAAAGAGAATGAAACTACTGAAACTGATGAGATTGCTGAAACTGATGAAACCTATGAAACTGATGATGACTGTGAAACACCTATTAGTCCTAGCTCTCCTAAATTTGAAATGCCTAAGATACCTGAAGGTTATGTTATGGACGAGGAGGTAACTAGAGAATTTCTTTCTTGCAAGGATAGAAACAATCTTAAGAAATTGCTACGCAAGTATAAGGAAAAGACTTTGAATGCTAGAATGAAATGTGATCCTAAGTTTGCTGCTTCACCTATCTTTGTCACTGATAAGGATTATGAATTCTCTGTCGACCCAGAGTTAATTACTTTGGTTGAATCTGATCCTTTCCGTGGCTATGAAACTGAAACTGTAGTGCCACATCTTACTAAGCTGAATGATATAGCCACCCTCTCTGCTCATGATGAGAAGATTCGCTACTATTACATCCTTAAGTTATTTCCGTTCTCATTAAAAGGTGATGCTAAGACATGGTACAATACTCTTACTCTTGGTTGTGTGCGTAGTCCCCAGGATATGATTTACTATTTCTCTGAAAAATATTTTCCTGCTCATAAGGGCGGGTTACACCGTGAAGTTATAACTCCGACACTCGGGGACTTAACTGCGATCCTGTAATCGCCAAAGTTAAGAACTTGTCCGAGTGAGGACATCATCCACACTCGGGGACATAGCTGCGAACCTAATTTCGCCTAAGTTAAAACTACTCTGAGTGAGGACATCATCCACACTCGGGGGGCTTAGCTGCGAACCTTATTTCGCCTAAGTTAAAACTACTCCGAGTGAGGACATCATCCACACTCGGGGACTTAGCTGTGAACCTGATTTCGCCTATTAAAAACTACTTCGAGTGAGGACATCATCCACACTCGGGGGCTTAGCTGTGATCCTGTAATCGCCTAAGTTAAAAACCTACTCCGAGTGAGGACATCATCCACACTCGGGGGCTTCGCTGCGATCTTGTAATCGCCTAAGTTAAAAACTACTCCGGACATCATCCACACTCGGGGGCTTAGCTGCGATCCTGTAATCGCCTAAGTTAAAAACTACCCCGAGTGAGGACATCATCCACACTCGGGGGCTTAGCTGCGATCCTGTAATCGCCTAAGTTTAAAACCACTCAGAGTGAGGACATCATCCACACTTGGGGGACTTAGCTGCGATCCGAAGATCGTCTAAGTAAAAATTTCACTCCGAGTGATAATCGAGCCAACAACTTAAACAGTTAAACAAAGACATTCAAACGACATGCAGTTCAAACCAAAAGTGCAGATAGCTGTGGCCGTTAAGTCACGACGAATGTACGGTTTAAGAAACCACTCGGCATACCGAGGCAAATGATACTTAAAGTTTTTTTCCCGAGGTTGACTCTATTGCGGTCGGAGATGTAGCATCTGTGAAGTTGTCGAGGTCGATGAAGTCTACGATCCGAGTGGCTGCTGGCAAGAACGTCTCCATGAAATCCTCGATCTTGGCATTCTTCCTGTTGGCAACCTTGAGCGACTTCAGCGTCTCTTCATCTACGCCTCTTCAATGCACGCGAACGAGGGAAAGGGCGATATCGGCACCGGTACGCGCTGCAGACTTCTTCCATGATTGCACTTGGCACGAAACATCTTGCAGTTGTCTGATGAGAGCATCCAAGTCACTTGGGGACTCCTCTCCGGGGGCGATTTCCTTGTCGACGTCCTTGACTGCATTGTGTAAACGGTTAAGGAAGATTTTCACCTCTGCAGTGCGTTCGTCCAGACGAAGCAATGCAAGGGCCGAGCTATCGCGAAGGATACCCGCACTCGTCTAGTTCTTTCTCGATCTTGGAGGTTTCTTCTTCGACGTCCATGTAGAGTTCTGACGAATACATGGGTAAGGAGAGTTAATGGAGGACGAGTGAAAATCGAAGTGACTTGAAATACGGTCGGGCCAGACACGTACCTTCGATTCTTTCATTCATCTCATTGCAGTACTCTTCGATGAACTTCTCCAACTCGAGCTTCTTGGAAGCAGCCTATCTTAACTTCGTTACAGCCTCGACAGCTTCCGCTGTAGACCTCTTGGCGACTTCTTCCAGCGCCTTCTTCTCTCCTTCCCACTTCTCGAGTCACTTCATCTTGTCCTCAGCTTCTTTCATTTTCCGTCTGGCTTCCTTCTGGGCAGACGCCAGTTCTTGGTCTTTCTTCTCCAGGGCCTCCTTCATGGTCTCTATAGAAATGGAAGCCCAGAGTCTCTTAGTAAGTTGGAGATTTTCACTACGTACATCTGATAAAGTACTTTCAGTCGGATTGGGAAAAGGGTCAAGTTCAAAGCAATCGGGCAAGGCACTCTTACCTCCGAGTGAACGTTTATCTTGCTCCAGACGTGCACTCTTGGTCTTCTCAGCCTCAAGGTTGAGACGCGGGCCATGTACCTCCTTCTCTAGGGCGTTGTACGGGTCCCGAGCTCGCACACGCTCTGCCGACAAGAAACAACGGAACATCAATGATGACAATTGGATATAAGATCAAGATTCAAAACCATTCGGATTCAAAGACTACTGCCGACTGCTTCAGTCGACAGCAGCCTAGGGGACTACACCTAGTGGGTGCGCTCAGCGCGCCCCCACTAGAGAACTACAGGTTCTGCACCCCAACGGTCAACGTCGAGAGGCTCTGGTCCATGGACCGTCACCGCATCCTCTTCGACAAGTATCTCATCACTCGGGATGATTTATTACACGTTATTGCATTCGGACTCTAAGACTACCGCCGACTGTTTCAGTCGACGGCAGTCTCGGGGACTACACCCAGTGTGTGCGCTCAGCACGCCCCCACTGGAGAACTACGGGTTCTACACCCTGACGGTCAACGTCGAGAAGCTTTGGTCCATGGACCATCACCGCATCCTCTTCGACAAGTATGTCTACAACTACGTCATTCGATTTCTCAGACTACCGCCGACTGGTTCAGTCGACGGCAGCCTCGGGGACTACACCCAGTGTGTGCGCTCAGCGCGCCCCAACTGGAGAACTACGGGTTCTACACCCCGACGATCAACGTCGAGAAGCTCTGGTCCATGGACCATCACCACACTCTCTTCGACAAGTATGTCTACAACTACGTCATTCGATTTCTCAGACTACCGCCGAGTACTTCAGTCGACGGCAGCCTCGGGGACTACACCCACTGGGTGCACTAAGCACGTCCCCACTGGAATCAGTGAATACCCAGTGGGTGTGCCCCTGACGCAAACCCACTCGGACTTCAAAAAATACATACGACGCAAAATTTCTGACTGAAGAAGGTAGTTACAAGAGTACTTACTCGGACGTTCTTCTCCAGAGCCTCGCCGGCATCACGGGCCTCCTTCAGCTTGTTGTTCATCATCCTTAGCTGGATCAACGCCTCCTTGCTCGCCCCCACCTAGTCTTCCGGGACGTGGGGCAGATTGAAAGTGCTGGCCGCAGGAGGAGTTGGCAGAGGACATCCGAGTCCAGTTCCAACCCCAGAAAGGGCCCTCTAAGCAGGTGCTGGCGCCTTGGCAGGGGAAGCATCCCACATCACGACGTCTATGTCGGCGGACGGATTCGGCGGGTTGACCCTGTCGTCTGCGTCAAGCTCTATCACTTCGCACGGTGCTGCGAACATTCAAATATCATTCAACAGCAAACTCCGAAAAGAAACACAGAAGTCAAAAATCATTTCCATGTAATCAAGAATTACCTTTTGAAGACACGACATCGACGTTGGCCTTGTCCTACTCCAACGAAGCAGTCGACGTGTCAGCCCTGCAGCAAAATCACTCGGAATGTTAGGTCACTCGGCTACTAATTCGAGATGGCAGTCGGTTTGAAGATACTTACGCCGAGTCCACTGGCACATTCATCTTGGTCTCAGGCAACGGGGCAGGCTCACTTCGCCCTCGCTTCGAGGTCCGTGTGGAGAGGACGGTCATGGAGGATTTGGCACCACCCGGTCCTTAGGCGTTACCTCCTCGGACCCCTGGGTCTTGGCGCACCTTGGTGCGAGGCTCGGGCAGGATCTCCTCCGACGGAGAAGACTCCGCCTTGTCACCTGGGTCCGACCCCTCCTCTTCTTCCTCTTCATCTCCACCTTCCTCGTTGTCCTCCACATAGTCCTCCTCGCCGTCCGAGCCCTCTTGGCGCTCGTTGCCACTCGCCACATCAGCAGGGGCATTGTTGACGGTGGGAATCAGACTCACCTTGCTCGTGAAAGACTGTCGAATGAGAACTATGTCAGTCAGAAATCTCATCAATAGGCATTCGGAAAACAATAAGAACATTCAGAACTCACTCCATTCACTGGGTTATCAAGCGAGAACAGAGGCACTCGCCTTGTGCCCCTGGGATTGTCCCGGGCTGGAGTGATGGCCTTGAGTTTATTCTCCACGGCCTCGGCGCTGAGCTCTTCCGGGTGCGTACGCGTGGAGTTACCCGGACCCGAGTACAACCACATGGGGTGGGCTCTGGCCTGCAGTGGTTGAATTCTTCTCTGGAAGAAGACCTCCAACAGGTCCAGGCCGTTGATGCCGTTGTTCACGGGCGAAACCAGCGCGATCACAAGGATGTCTACGTCGACCTTCTCCTTCTTGGACACATTAAGCTTGGGGAGATGCCGAATGCGCTTGCCCAAGTACGGCGGGAGACCCGACTGGCCCTCTCTGATTGGGATGTCTTGGAAATAAAACCAGGTCCCCTGTCAACCCTTGACCGTGTCGGGGAAATTCATTTGCGGAAAGCTACCCTTCCCCTCAACTGGATACCTAAGCCTCCGCATAGCTGAACTACATTGGTTCCCCCCCCCCCCCCCGTCTGCGTGGACATCTTCACGGTCATCACTTGGCACGTGAAAAAGTGTTTGAAAAGGCCCCAATGGGGGGGACAACCAAGGAAATTTTCACAGAGAGAAATGAAAGAAGCAAGGTAGGAGATTGCATTGGGAGGAAGGTGGTGCAGATGATCTCCAAAAAAATCCAAGAAAGCGCGGAAGAAGGGGTGCGGTGGCAAAGAGAAACCTCGGTCCATGTGGGTTGTGAGGAAGACCCTCTCGTCCCCGCCCGACGTGGGCTCGACCTTGCCCGCGTCCGGCAACCGCCAGCTCCCAGCAACCAGGAGACCCTGGCTCTCCAACTCCATCAGTCGGCCGGCGGAAGTCCGGGGTGACATCCAATCCTCGTGGACGAATACCGCCGGGGCGCTCGCCCTCGAAGAGGATCCGCGCGAGGCCTTCTTCGCCTTCTCGGCCTTCGTGGTGGCGCTCCTCGTCATCTCCTACGAGGCGAGGCGGCGAATCGGCAGAACTGGGGTACGAGCGGGGCTCTCGGCAAAGGAAAAATGGAATCGCAGGGGTGGCGGAAGAAGAGATGTCTCTCTCAGTTTCCCTCCCGGTCAGTTTATATGCTCTGACTCTGCGAAATCACAGCCGTCGGATCCGCCGCTGCCACACAATCGACGGGCGCATGTAGATCCCTGAAATCTTTGGGGCAGCAATGCGGGGACGCGTGGCGAAATCCATGGCGCGAGAATCGAGGCGCCGCGGCCACTTTCCCCACTTCCCTGACACAACTGCCACACGTGCGCGCGCACTTCCCCACGATTTCAAAATCGCCGAAGATTTCGCCGCGTCATGGACCGACTGGACTCCGCATCCCCTGGTGCGTTCCAACGTGCCTTGGTTCTTCGAGTCAACAGAAAAGACCCGTCGAGCCTCGGATAAATTGTCAGCTATTTCAAGAACAGATGCAAGTACTTACAACCTCATTCCCAAAAACTTTGGGCCACCTCTCTCGAGAGCAGATCAGACTCAAGACGAGTGACTCGAACAGCCGAGCTGTCCTGGACACTCGGAAGTTATTCGACCTGAATCGGTTGTGATTTCATCACCGAGTGTCGTGGTTTTATCAACCCGGCAGATGTCCTCGTAACAGGACTTAGGTGTGAGGCCATCGCCGCTTGGTGGTGACTCGAAGGGGTTAGGCGAGAGAGAGTCGGGTTTACCCAGGTTCGGCACCTCCTATGGAGGTAATAGCCTACGTCCTGCTTTTTATGTATTGGATGGATGGATCTCGATTACAAGGGTGCGGAATCGCTAACCAAGCTATCGAGATGTTGTGACCCGAGAGTTTTTGGCCTAGGGGCCTGCCTTTATATACAGGTCAAGCCCTAGGTTTTACAACAGAGTCCGGGTCATAATATGACCCGTGATCCACTACATCTCTAACTTATCTTGCACCTTAAGGAACTTTAACCAGCGTCCTTAGCTTCATGGGTTGCGAGCCGCCGCCTTCTGGTATTGGGCCACTCGGCGTCTTGGTTAGCCGCCACTTTACTCATCTTAGATTGAGGACACGGCCCAATCAATCTTGGTTGTAGAGTCGTTGATACATTTAACCCGGCCCAGTATGGCGGGTTACACCGTGAAGTTATATCCCTGAAATTAGGCCCCAGATTGACTTGAATCCGTTCATGTCAATAGGTCTTCATTCCCGTGGCGGCTCATCTTTGAACTGGTATCTTCAACAGATTTCATAACACCGGCTTGTTCTGCTTCCACACTTGTCATTTTCCCAACGTTCATTTATTATGACGTCATCTGTCGTCTGTCTGAAAAAATAATGATGACATCATGGTGAATCAGGCCGTATCCGTGTATCCCGAAAATCGAGGCGTTTTTGTTTCCCGAAATTTACTGTACTCCCTCGATTGTCATGCCTGTCAGTTGCCTCTTCGAGCTCTTTTCCCTTAAATATTGACCGAAAGGCCCTGGATTCGCTTTTCACTTCTCCTCTTTGCCTCTTCTTCTTCCTCGAGTCCAGAAGCTCCTTGCGCCACCGCTGCAACTTCCTCATCTTGCTGATCTTCCTCGAGGTCGTCGCGGCACTCCTTCTCTGTCAGTGAATCCTCCATGCGCTTTCCCCGTCGTCGGTCAACCGCTTCGAGTAAGTCATCTTCCTTCTGGCTAGATCCATTATGGCACCTCGAGGTTCTTCAGGTTCTTCGGCAAAAAAAATTCCGGTTCATCACCATTGCTAGCGTTGTAGGTAGATCTTATGAATATGTTCACCAAAGTAAGGTGGTAGGGTTACCAATTCCGTTTCACGCACGACATGTCTTAATCTTTCCTTGTATTAGATGAACAACATTGTCATTGCTTCCGTGTCCCCCCCCCTCTACTAGGGCTAGCGAATATTCTTGCCTTTTTGAACCATTTTCAGATCCAAAATTGTCGTTGCCTTGGGAGAAACTTGTTTGTCTCATACTTAGCAAAATTCCCAAGAACTTATTGTCTTAACACGAGTCGCCCTTGCTTCTGCCGGCTTAATATTTATAACTCGTCGTGTGTCCACGACATTATAAAGACTCTGGTCTTTCATAAAGCTTGCCCCTTTTATTGCAAATACTTGGATCATTTCGCTTGGACCACTTACTTAAGCCTCCCTCTTTACTTTATCCAGGTGACTCATTATGTCAGAGTCGAAAGCCTGCAATTGACTGGCGACTCAAGTTTCTGACGCTATCCTTGAAGATTATGAGGAGCATGGGTTTTTGCCGCCTCAAAACGTGATTGGTTGGCGAGTCGTCCTCGGAGAAGAGATCCCAAGTTCCAAGGAAGGGGAGGTGGTGATATTTTTGGATCACCTGCAGAGGGGGGTTTTCACCTCCCGAGTCAAAGTTCTTCCGGGACGTCTTGCATTTCTTTAACTGCACCCCCAAGACCTGGGCCCTAACTCTATCTTGAACCTCTGCCAGTTCCAAGTATTCTGCCAGGTGTACCTTCAAACGGAGGCCACTATCTCCCTCTTCAGGGAGTTTTTCTACTTGAACCGGCAAAGAGAGTGTGCAGATGGCCCCGACTTAGAACTTGGCGGGGTTTCAATTCAAAGGCGAAAGGACGTCCTTTTCCCTGCCGCCACCTTACCAAGCCACCCAAAAGGGTGGAACAAGACTTGGTTTTACTGCCAAAACACTGCTCCTGCTGATGAAAATCCCTTGCCGGGTTATAGGCCCAACCGTCTTCCCATGGATCTTGAGCTTCCGGGTTGGGCTCCTTCAGAAGAGCGTTCCCAACATGCTCATGTTTATCCAAAATTGAGGGCTCTGCTAGCCAACGGGTTGACGGAGGTCGACTTGACCCGGTGTTGGGTATCTTGGAGAATTCTCCCATTAAGTTGGCGCAACGGCTTAATGTGTACCTATTCTGGCGATTTGAACGATGCTCAGCGGCACAGCAATTTTTCCTTGGAGGCTGGCGAAATAAACCGGATGGTAAAGAAGCTGTTAGGTGAAAACCTGGAGACCTGCAGCAAGGACGGGTTGAAACCCTTCTATGCCCTTAACCCGGCCCCTTCGGTATAAAACCTTTTAAATCTTCATCTGGCTTTTTTGAACAAACTTTGAGTCTTTGCTTCCTTGGTCTGAATGTTTGATTTTGCAGGCTACCTCTTCTTTTTGGAATCGGAGATGCCTCAAGGCTACGGCTAACAAGCCCAAAGCCACCCCAAGCAAGAAGAAAAGTAAGACGGCTGCAGAAGGTCCGTCTCAATTGGACGAAACAGCCGCCACTGATACTCGATCAGAGGTAACATTCATCCCTTTGTTTATATTCCATTGAACCTATCTGACGTCCTTTCTAGGGTGATGTTGAGACAAGCCGTGCAGGTGATGTTGAGGTAATTTCCATCTCTTCCGACTCAGAACCTTTGCCTCCGTTAAATGCAAGGCAAGTCGTCCGGAAAGTAGGCTTTTCTCACCCAGATGCTCATCTAGATCCTTAATTTATTTTGAAGAAAACCCAGCACCAGTCTAGGCGTCAAACCCGAAGCAGAAGTGGCGATCTTGTTGAGGGCTTACCTGACAAATCAGTCGCTCGGAAACGACCAGCCAAGGTACTTGATATTCCAAACTTTCCAAAGAAAATTCCGGCTTGATGCGTCAATGTTTTAACTCCTATGCCTTTGTTAATCAGGAGACGCCACCTTCGTCGGACGACTCGACTGCGTCCAAGCTGGCGCCCTTTGTCATCAATCAAGGGTAACTTCCTTATCAATTTCATTTGTTTGAGTAAGCTATTGCTTTTTCCATTTTTCATATCATACTTTTGTAAATTGGCAGGGCCAAAGCCAAGAAAAGGAAGACTGACGGGTCTTCTGTTAACCCGGAGGCTACTGAGCCGAAACTTCCTGATCCGGCGGCTCATGAAATTCATGTCAATCATCCTGAAGACCCTCAAGAAACCCAGGATAATTTACCTCATGAACCGAGCAACACTGATGCTGTAACTGTTGAAGCCACATCAGCACTTAACCTTAACCCGCCAAATCCTCTAGCAACAAACAAAGATGCCCCTGAAGTTATCATTACTGGGATGGCTTATGCTGCTCCCGATATTTCCAGGGTGTTAACAAAAGTTGTTGCTAAAGATGAAGTGGTACTGCAAAAAAAAGGGAAGGCCAAGTTGGAGCTTCCGAATTATGAGAGCTTTAGTGTCGAAGATCTTCATGATGCCTGCTTAGACCGCCTGGCAACAAGCCGTGAGATGGAAATCGGCCTAGTTAGCATGATGAAAAATAAATATGAGGTATGTTCTCCTTTTTGTACTTTCATCATATATCCTTTTGTAGCCCCCAAGGCCCATATTTGTCTTTCTAAGATAAGCTGGGTCTTGCAAATGTTAGGTTGACTCAACCTGTAGCCCCCAAGGGCTGGCTCATCTTCCTTGAGATGAGTCGGGTCTTCTTGTAATAACATTGAATAACTTTTGGACCTGTAGCCCCCAAGGGCCGGCTCATCTTCCTTGAGATGAGTCGGGTCTTCTTGTAATAACATTGAATAACTTTTGGACCTGTATCCCCCAAGGGGCAGCTCATCTCCTTGAGATGAGTCGGGTCTTCTTGTAATAACATTAAAGAACTTTTGGACCTGTAGCCCCCAAGGGCCGGCTCATATCCTTGAGATGAGTCAGGTCTTCTCTCATCTTCAATGTTAAAAAGAGCTGAGATACATTAGCCCCCAAGTGCAAAATATATTGCTGTGCAATTTGTTTGGGACTTGATATAAACTTCGTTCACGATGCACGAAACTTTGAAGACAACCGAAACAAGTGCGGCCGATCTGAAAAAAGACCTGGAAAAGAGGCAGACCTCCCAGGCAGAAGTTGAAGAAAAACTTCGCCTTTCTTTGGTTGAGCCAGAAAACACCAAGGCGGGCTTCCTAAAAGAGAAAAAATCCTTTGAAGATGAGAAGACAGCTTTGGTTAAGCGTGCACAGGATGGTGAGGGCCGGCTCAAACCCATTGCCGAGGAATTATCCGGGTTAAAACGGCATATTGCCTAGATGGCCCAAGCTGTTTTTGGTAAGTATAAATATATATCATCCTGTCTTCTTTGGAACATAGATATAATGTGCTTGGCGACTCATGTATTGATTCTATTCTGCAGGCCCCCGAACTAGCAGTTTTTATGATAACAGTCTGCTCCTGCTCAAGGCTGTTTACTCTCTAACGGAGCAACTTTACGCTGGGAGTCATCTTGCCATCAAGGCGACACCGGGGGATAAGCAGCCCATAAAATATATCGAGAATGTACTGGAGAGCCTCTCCATCATCCCTCAGCATATTCCAGAGCTAAAGAGATCAGCCGCCCGATCGGGTGCAATGTATGCATTGAGCCGAGCTTTGGCTTACGGAGAAGAGCTTGATCCGTCCGAGCTGGCAAAGGCTCCTGAATTTAAAAATGACGGGTCAGAATTCTCCCAGGAAGGTCACGCGGCTTGTTTCAAGGATGCTCAGATTCTGTCGACTTAGCTGGTCTCTGAGATGAAGCCGAGGAGCTACCAGGCGGCTTATGGTGCCAACCATACTCAAATTCCACCACCTGATCTGATGACAAAGAATCTGGCTCCTCAACGACATGAGCATGTTTTTGCCCCTGGAGTTGACCCGTACTCAATTCTTGATGACGAGGCTGTGTTCCAGGCTTTATCTCATTGCAATTGGGATGCGGACAACCTTCAGATTCAAGAGCCAGAAGACCAGTCGGTGGATAACCCGGAGGCGTCTCATGCGCAGAATTAGCCGCCACTGACCCGGATCATGCGATCGGTGATTTGAACTTTCCTGAACTGTTGCTTCATCACCTTGAGCCCCCACGTATGGGCAGAAAAACAATTTTGTGGCTTCCTTAAGCATGTAATAGGGATAGTCAAAAACTGCTATCGTGCCATCGTGCACGTTTCGCACCTTTGATGCTAGATACGTTGTTTGTTGTTTCATTGTCCCTTCCATGCAATCCTTCCATCGATGGGCCCTTTGATAAGATATAGCCAGGCAAAATGACCCGCCCTTTGATTTTAACAACCTATTCCTCTTCCAACAATGTTGAATTTGTAGGATAGCTTGTCGATTGGCTGCTCATGCATACTCAATCGTTTAACCCGGTCTTTGAAACATGGGCCAGTAATAATTTTGGACCTGAAACTTGCTGTAATAAACAAGCCAAATAAAACAATATTGATGAGCCGACTCAATGAATCTTGGCCAAAATTGAGGTTCAAACTTGAGGTCCTTTGTTAGCCCATTTAAGCAATAACGTAATTTATTGTTGTCATGCAGCCAAATACCCGGTTATTTCATACAAAAACTGGTAAAAAACAGGGTTGAGCCCAGAATATTTTTATGTGATGGGTTTCATCACATAATATTTATGTTGGGAATTGTTTCCCGAGGGTTTGGAAATATAAGGTAGCCCCCTTTGAAGGCCCCTTTAGTGGTCCTATTTTTAATATAAAGGACGTATGATTATAATGCCGGCTTTCGAGGCTCGACAGAAAAAGACCGGCTTTCGAGGCTCGGGTCTTGCTTGAATGAAGAGGGTATGATAACCCATGGTTTATCCTAGCTTTCCGTGTGCCGGCTCTCACATGACTCAAGCCAGTGTTTTAACCTTAACAAGTTTAGGGTCCAAAAAAGGATTGACTCATCAAGAGTTCACGGGGTCATCTGATCGGAGTCGCATCAAGCACACAGGTAGGTTTAACCATATATGGCATTTATTTTGCCGGGTCAAGAGGGTGAGAAAGCTAAGCCCGGTGGGCTGGAAGCCCCCAAATGCCCTTGATAAGGTGGCATTGTTATGCCGGGTCACAAGGGTGAGAAAGCTAGACTCGATGAGTCGGAAGCCCCCAAGTGCCCTTTGTTCTAGAAAATAAAGACTCAAACTCATCTTGTAAGTTGAAAACGACAAAATACGCCGGCTTTATTCATAACTCAAACAGAAAGAAGTATATACAGAAATCTGCAAGGGGGAGGAAATTACAAAAAAGGAGCCGGCGGAGCTAGGTTTCGATAAGGCCACTGGTGTCCCAGGGCCGACTTATTTCCCTCTTGGAGACATAAGATTTCTTCTTTGATATTCTCCAGAATTATGAATTTCATTCGGGGGTTCAGGGGCTAGTTGTACTGACCGTTATTCAACTGCTTGGGATTATTCTGAAATCCCCCTTGGTTATTATGCTGATTGCCCTGGCTAGGATGTTGTCCATTGCCATGATTTCCTTGATGTTCAAAACCAGCCCCTGGGCCACCTTGTGACCCGCCAGGTCCATGTTGACCCGGATGTCCTCCACCATTGCCTCCTGAGTTATTCTAGAAAGCCTGGCTACGGAACTCTTGCATGATATAACAATTATCCCAAGAGTGGCTAGCCGGCTTATCTTGGGTGCTGTGCTTAGGGCAAGGCGCTTTGAGCGCCTCCTCGTAATTGCGAGGTTTATTCCCATTGTAAGCTCCTCCGGGTCAACCGTTCCGACGCTGGTTTTTGAACACTGTATTGGTGTTGGCCACAAAGTCTGGTCCACCATCCGGCTGCTTGTGCTTATTATTTGGAGCCGCTTGGTTGCCTCCTGGACCGTGTTGACCTTTCCCTCCTTCAGCCTTTTTGCCTTTGGAGGTCTTGTCCTCGTCTGAGCCGGGATCCTTCGTGCTATCTGATTCAGCATATCTAGTGAGGACGTCCATCACATCGCCCATGTCTTGCACCTTCTGCTTGAGCCGTCCGAGCTTCTAGACCAAAGGCTGGAAGTGATAGTTCTTTTCCAATATCAGGACTGCCTGAGCTGCCATGATGCTGTCTGATGAGTGGATGATTTCTATGACCCGGCGAGTTCAATGGTGAGCCGACTCATCTACTCGCTGAACGCAATGCTGCAGGTCTACTATTGTCATAGGCTTCTTGCAGGTTCCTTGGAAATTCTTGATGAACCGCTCTTTCAGCTCAGTCCATGTGTTGATGGAGTTAGGCGGAAAGTTTTTCAACCATGTTCGAGCCGGTCTTTCCAACATCATGGTCAAGTATTTAGCACACACAGCGTCGCTGACATCCAGCATGTCCATTGCCAACTCAAAGCTCTCAATCCAAGACGCCGGCTCAAGATCTGCCGTGTAGTTTGCCACCTTACGAGGCCCCTTGAAATCTTTGGGCATGCGCTCTGCGCGGAGCGCCGGAGATAAATATGGGATACAGATCGTCCTACTATTGGACCCAGTCCCCAACCTTGCTGGTTGAGGGTGAAGCTGCTGGATGGCCCGTGCCGCTGCCTCTGCTTCTGCCTGTCGCGCACCTCTCACAGCGTCAACAACCGCCTGGGCGTCTGATGACAAGGGACGAGTCGGAGAGATTTGATGCTGCTGTCTTCGCCCACTGCTAGAGACGGTCGGGGATTCCACATGACGGCCCTTGCTAGCATAGGGAGTGGAATGCATATGGTCCCGGCAATACGAATATTGTGCCTGTTGTACCACAGAAGTCTTCAGCATCTCAATGGTGTTCCTAGCTTCAACCTCGAGCGGGGAGTTTCCATTAATGGGCAATGCTTCCAAATTCCGGGTCGCAACCAACATATTATCAACAGGATTGGAAAAGTGGCCCCGCGGTGTCTGAAATCGCCGAGGGGGAGCCGGTTCCTCTTGCCGATTCCCGGGTTGCTGAACAGTCCCTGGTGTCTGTTGTGGGGTGTTAAAAAGTTGTTGAGGCTCAAGATTCGGAGGGAGCCCACGGTGGCGTCTTCTTTCATAAACCGCCTCCGATGCCTCTCTCTAAACTCCTAGTCGCCAGGCCTCAGCCTTAAGGCGCTCCGTCTCTTGATGTATGCAAGCTTGTAGATCCGCCATCCATGCATTTTCAGCATCTACCTCTTTCTGTACCTCAACTATTTGACTACGCAATTTGGTTAGCTCCACATTGCGCTCTTCCTGGTTTTCCGTAGTAAGCGGGGTATCCACGAATTTTGCCATCTCGGCCATAAGTTCCGCCATGGCTTGAGCCGGCGTTTTAATTGAGCCGCCAGAACCTCCAGTTGCGGCTGGATCTGGAACCGTCGTAGCTCCTGCCATGTAGACGGCGACTTGTTGAGGTGACTCGTTGTATTCTTCAGGGGCTTCGGTCTCCAAGGAGCCCCCAAGTCCGCCATCGTAAAGAGGGCAGATTGACTCCGTGTCTCCTGTAGACGATGTGCCGCCCGAGTTGACGAGGACGTCGCCACTAGAGGCTGGCTCATCGGAAAGGCTGACCCCCTGTATGAAGCCAACGAATACACGACGAAGACCGTCCTGACTTTGATTGGATCGGACGCCCTGAGCCGGCTCATCGATGTCGATGTAGATGTCCGGCTTGGAAGTTTCTGACCCAATCTCTCCCGCGGGATCTCGTGACATGCATCCGACCGGGCCGTCATCGACACCCCGGGCTGGTTCGTAGATCCTGTCACGGCGGCTCTTGATCATCTGGTTCACCGCAAACTTCCCGAACCCCGACTGGATCCCCTTCGAAAACTCAACTCCACCGGGCGAGGGCCCCATGGTGGGCACCAACTGTCGTGGTTTTATCAACCCAGCAGATGTCCTCATAATAGAACTTAGGTGTGAGGCCATCGCCGCTTGGTGGTGACTTGAAGGGGTTAGGCGAGAGAGAGAGTCGGGTTTACCCAGGTTCGGCCCCTCCTATGGAGGTAATAGCCTACGTCCTGCTTTTTATGTATTGGATGGATGGATCTCGATTACAGGGGTGCGGAATCGCTAACCAAGCTATCAAGATGTTGTGACCCGAGAGTTTTTGGCCTAGGGGCCTGCCTTTATATACAGGTCAAGCCCTAGGTTTTACAACAGAGTCCGGGTTATAATATGACCCGTGATCCACTACATCTCTAACTTATCTTGCACCTTAAGGAAACTTTAACCGGCGTCCTTAACTTCATGGGCCGCAAGCCGCCGTCTTCTGGTATTGGGCCGCTCGGCGTCTTGGTTAGCCGCCACTTTACTCATCTTAGATTGAGGACACGGCCCAATCAATCTTGGTTGTAGAGTCGTTGATACGTTTAACCCGGCCTAGTATGGCGGGTTACACCACGAAGTTATATCCCCGACACCGAGTGTGAGACGACCTGACTCGTTTCCGAGCATTTCCGAAACGCCACCGACGTCACGTCACGTCACGTCGGTGACTCGTCCCCCAAACCTCAACCGATTCGGGGGCTACTGATGAGGTCACCTACCCTTGGTAGGGTCATGGACCTTACATTTGGAGGACACCTAGGGTCCTACAAGTTCATGGAAGCCCCAGGGTTACTATGGCATTCGGACGTATGAATGAGATCCACTCGGATCCAAGAAGTCATTCGGACGTCGTCAACCAGTCGGTCAGGCTTAAGCACTCGACGTGAAGAAGCAGAGGCGACGTGGGAACTCCAACGTTCGAAGGACTTAATTCGTATAAAGAGCTGTGAAGACTACGTTACCTGTAACGCCTTTAGTTAACGCAGCCGTTACCAGTAACTCCAACAGTTACCATCATTAAATGCCCTAGTAATGGCGCTCGGCTGGAGATGGCGCACTCTATATAAGCCACCCCCCGACGCTAGAGAGAAGGTTACGAACTCCCTGTATTCAAATACTCACTATAAGCAAACACTAAGCCTCAGGGCTCGAGACATAGGGTCTTTACCACTTCCGAATGGGGCCTGAACTCATACATCCGAGTGTTACACTTGTGTTGTAGCTAGGCTTCGCCCTAACTCTTACGTACCCCCCGTACTACTGTCAGCATTACACCCACGACACCGGCTGCTGATAACAATTTCTCCATCCATCCTCTCACATACTCCCATACTCGGTCTCATAGGTATTTGAAAGTCCTGTTCTTTGAATGGACCACATCGGTTGGCATACCCAAGTACCCGTCACTAAGAGATTCATTCTGAACATGCAAAATTCTTGACATTACCACGTACCGGTTGAGGACACCCTCTACTAAAGAATATATATGACTTATCATGATTAATTCTCTGTCCTGATGCAGAACAATAGCTATCCAATAGGTTTTATACTGCAACCGCCCCATTTTACTTGACTTAAAGAGCAACATGCCATCATCAGCAAAAAGAAGGTGGTTCAGAACTGGCGTTGTAGGTGCTGTCGGCGCTCTGGGAACGGGGGTACCTAGACCTGCCTGCCTGCGGGCCGGGGCGTGGCCCACTTCAACAGCCTGGTACGGCCCGGTGCAGCATCACTCAAGACAAGGCCCTCACGGGAGCCCCACCCTCGCGAGGAGGACGACGCCAAGGCCCCCGGAGGGAGGAGGCCTCACCAGGTTGCCTCCCGAGGGGCGGAGATCTCTATGTTGTGCCCGGCCTCACGAGGTCAGCGGTGACGCAGGCCGGGCCAGGCGGGCAGAGGTGTACCCAGAGAAGACAGTTTCCCCTTTGGTGTAAAGGAGGCAAGGACGTACGCGGGTTCCCAAGACAGCCCCCCAAAGGTTCCCATTCCGGTGCAACAAGACCAGGACCGCGAGCCCCGCAGGACGGACGTCATCGCCGAGCCCACCTCTGCATCACCACCAGCTACTTTGCAGGCGAAGACCACCTTTCGTCAGGATAAGGTGTACTCCTTGTCCCCCTTTGAAATTGGCATTGTGGGATCCCTTCCCGCCAATGCGATAAGGGAAGAGGACCCGGGCCATTATAAATAGAGACTAGCCATCACCATAGAAGGGGACAGATCAAAAACCACCCGAGCGCCCTCGCGAGGTTACTCACCACTGTACCAGTTCATCCGTCAACCACCTCATGAGGCAATCCACCAAAAGCAGGAGTAGGGTTTTACGCTTCGCAGCGGCTCGAACCTGGGTAAATATGTATGTTAGTTTTCTTCCCTGAGAGTGAGTGAGTTTGATTCAACGAGGCTGCGGAGCTGTGAGCTTGAGGCCGAAGGTAGTGGGATCTTCGCACACGCCCCTGGGCTTGAACCTCTTTGGGTTTTGCGGAGCCCGAAATCCGACATTTGGCGTGCCAGGTAGGGGGCGTGTCGAAGCCTCTCCCTCCGCGGCTGCAATCCGGCCTCGACTCGTCAGCTCCATGGTCATCGTCGCCCCCGAGGCCGGGTAGCCCATGGCGTGCGGGAACGCCGCGGCTTTCCTGGCCGAGCCTGCGGTCGCGTGCATCCTCGGTGGATCGCAGGCACCCGCTTCCGGCCGCCATGTCAAGCAGTTCCTCCGCCAGGCGAGCACGGTTCTGCCGCGGCTCGAGGCCCCGCAGTCTCGAGCGTGGCAGGAGGTCGACATCACCTTCGATTCCGACGACCATCCCAGCACGACGGTCGCCGCCGGCACGCTCCCCATGCTATGCACACCGACCATAAGCAACGTGGCGGTCACCAAGACCCTCATCGACGGTGGCGCCGGCCTCAACGTCCTCTCCGTGGAGACCTTCAACACGCTTCAGGTGCCCTACGACCAGCTTGTGCCCTCGAGGCCCTTCTCTGGGGTGGCCAGGGGCTCCGTCGCCTCGCTGGGGCGGGTGCGCCTCCCCGTCACCTTCGGCACCCACTACAACTACCGTACCGAGCAGATCGACTTCGACATCGCCCACATCCACCTCCCTTACAACGCGATCCTCGGGTACCCTACCCTTGCCAAGTTCATGGCGGCAACACACCCAGGCTACAACGTCATCAAGATGCCGGGGAGCAGCGGCATCATCTCCGTCGTCGGGGATATCAAGGACGCGGTTCAAGCACTCAAGCTCGCCTACAAGGCCGCGGATACAGCGCGCCCCGACGCTGGGAATGCCGCGCAGGCTCCGCAGGACGCTGGAGACGCTGGGGACGCCGCGCCAGTGAAGAAGAAGCAACTGTTCTCTCAGGACCGGGCTGAGACGAAGCAGGTGCCCGTAGACAACGGGAACCCTGGCCCCTCCTTCACCATCGGCGCCGGCCTTCTTTCAGTGCCACCCCATCAAGGTCGTCTCCGCGTATCCCTTGGAGAAGGTGCTGCGCAACCCCAATGCCGTGGGGAGGGTCGCAGAGTGGAACATCGAGCTGCAAGCCTTCGAGTTGGAGTTCAGTACAACCAGGGTCATCAAGGGAGCCGCCCTGGCGGACTTCGTGGCCGAATGGATGGAAGCTCCCGACCGGGGGCTTGGCGAGGGCCAGTCCCTCACCCCCGGCGACGAGGCGCCCGATGGCTGGTCATGCACTTCGACGGGGCCTTCACGCATCGGGGCGCGGGGGCTGGAGTTGTGCTCATCTCCCCGACCGGGGACAAGCTCTACTACGCCGCACAGCTATGCTTCCAGCATGGCGAGAAGGTCTCCAACAACATCGCGGAGTACGAGGGCTTGATCGCTGGCCTCAAGGCCACGGCAGCCTTGGGGGTTAAGCGCCTCACCATCAAGGGCGACTCCCAGCTCCTCGTCAACTTCTCCAACAAGGAGTACACGCCGAAGGACGAGCACATGGAGGCATACTTGGAAGAGGTACGTAAGATTGAAAAACGTTTCCAGGGCTTGGAATTGCAGCACATCCCGCGTGGCGCGAACAAGGAGGCAAATGACATCGCCAAGAGGGCGTCGCATCGCGAGCCTCAGGAGCCAGGCATCTTCGAGGAAAGGCTCTTCAAGCCGTCCGCGGCACCTCGAGCCGTGGACCAGGCGTCGTTACTTGAAGAGCTGCCCCCAGCGCCGCCCTTGGGAGCCTCGACTTGTGGCCCAGCCTCCGGAGCCCGATTGCTCCTGGCGCTGGAGCCTCAGGTCGACGACTGGACATAGGAGTTCAAGGCGTACCTGCTCCATGGCACCCTGCCAGGAAAGGAGGAAGACGCAGAGCGTGTGGTTCGTCAGGCCACAACCTATTGTTTGCAGGACGGCGAACTATATCGCAGGCGTCCGAACGGCGTTGCGCTGCGATGCATATCTGAAGAACAGGGGCGCGAGTGATAACCCACAAGTGTAGGGGATCGTTTGTAGCCTTTTTCGATAAGTAAGAGTGTCGAACCCAATGAGGAGCTAAAGGTAGAACAAATATTCCCTCAAGTTCTATCGACCACCGATACAACTCTACGCACACTTTAACGTTTGCTTTACCTAGAACAAGTATGAAACTACTTTGTAGGATAGGATAGTTTGCACGAATAAAACTAGAAGTACTTAGCGGGAATAAAACTACGAGTAAAAAAGCAAGATAATAAAAGTTAGTTGTTTAGTAGAAAGCTTTTGTCAAACAAGAAGGTTATTTGTCCCTAGGTAATTGATAACTAGACCGGTAATCATTCTTGCAATTTTACATGAGGGAGAGGCATGAGATAACATACTTTCTCTACTTGGATCATATGCACTTATGATTGGAACTCTAGCAAGCATCCGCAACTACTAAAGATCATTAAGGTAAAACCCAACCATAGCATTAAGTATCAAGTCCTCTTTACTCCCATATGCAACAACCCACCTACTCGGGTTTATGCTTCTGTCACTCAAGCAACCCACCATAGGCAAATCATGAACACATTGCAACACCCTACAGCGAGGATCCCTCAGGTTTGCGTGAGATGGAGGGCACCGTAGGACAGCACCATAATAAAATATACAATCATACCAACCACGATCATCAATTAGCCCATAGGACAAAGCGGATCTACTCAAACATCATATGATAGCCATATATCATTGGGAAATAGTATATGGAGTTGAGCACCATGTTTAAGTAGAGATTACAGCGGGGAGAAGGGGAGAGAGTTGGTGTTGACGTTAGCAAGATTGTTGATGTAGATCGCCGTCACGATCCTTCCCCCGGCGGCATTCCGGCACCACCGCGAGAGAGGGGGAGAGAGCCCCCCTCCTTATTCTTATTCCTTGGCAAACCCCCTAGATGGGAGGAGAGTCCCCACTCTTGTCCATGGATGCCATGGCGGCGGAGGGGCAGGAGCCCCTCCTAGATTGGATCTCCCTCTTTGTTCTCTTCTGTTTCACGTTTCTGTTTTCTGGCCGAAAACCGTTTCTTATATTCCCGGAGATCCGTAACTCCGATTGGGCTGAAATTTTGAGGGGATTTTTATCGAAAAATTAGCTTCCTTGCAGCCAAAGGAGAGCTCCAACCGACATACGAGGTGAGCAGCACCCACCAGGGCGCGCCCTGGTGTATCGTGGGGGCTGTGGGCCTCCGATTGCGTTGATTCCACTTCTCAAACTCCACAAATATTCCAAAAAAATCTCTGTAAATTTTTATCATGTTTGGACTTCGTTTGATATGGATATTCTGCGAAACAAAAAACATGCAACAAACAGGAACTGGCACTGGGCACTGGATCAATAGGTTAGTCCAATAAATCATATAAATTGTTGCCAAAACACTACAGGAATCAGGTATTTTGCCGTCAGGCTGCCACAGACGGCAAAAGCAGTATTATTGACGGCAAAGATTTTGCCGTCAACCCCTGACGGCAAAGCGTGTCGGCATACACTAAGTCGGCAAATGATTATTTTGCCGTCAGCATTTGCTCGGGCAGACGGCAAAGATTTTGCCGTCAGTCAATTTCATGTGTCGTCAATGAAATAAGCGAGATGGCAAAAAAAAGGTAACTAACAGAACAACGTGTCTAACCAACGGCGTCAGTTGCTTTGCCGTCAGACAAAACAGTACAGACGGCAAATTATATGGTAGGTTTGCCATCAGCCGAGGTTCTACATACAACAAATTGTATGATAGGGTTGCCGTCAGTCAGGTGTCACAGACGGCAAAGCATATGTACATTTTTTTTGTTGGAATTACTTTATTTCAGCCCTTCAATAGATAATATATATTCATATAAACATCAATGATCCATATGGACATAAATGATTACACAAATGCGAATGACACACCGAGTACAAATGATCAATATCACATATATGAGCAGAACATGTTCATGCATGATCCATATCACACCATATATATCACATATGTCATAGTGATCCATATCACACATAGATAGATAGATATCACTATGAGATATTTTGGCACTACGGGAATTGTCACCTAAGATACAAGCTATATGCCAGACCCACTACAACAAGCGACATACATCTCTTGAGCACCATGGCAACCTGCTACTCCTTTTACTCCGTCGTCGTCGGGCCAACTACTGCTGGTCGAAGAAGCTCAGCTGGTCCATCCAACACCTACACCACAGCAGACCAAGAAAGGTTCACATCCACATACAACGGGCACAAGAAACGGTTATTTGGGGCACAAAAATAATTTTACTAGACATCAACATGGGCACAAAAGAATGTTAAATGATTGGAAGCTACCAGTCGACATGGAATATAGAGGAGCTCAATATTTTGCAGAACCCAGTCAACGTGGCACACACACACTTCACAAACACAGTAGGGCTGACAATAAAATCAAACAAATTTAGCAACATCTAAAGCTTCACACAAGGAGCGGTAGGGGAAACAAGTGGAACAAATGAAGGACAATATGGATGTTTTAGTACACAAACATGAGGAGGAGCAGAGTAAAGCTAGAATACTAGATGGTTTTATGTGTAATAATGCCCACCCACAGGTGTCTAAAAATGATGTAATGCATTTCCAATATTCCTCGAGTAAGTGCAGGAACAGTCTATATATGGAAATCATGGTGAGTGGGGTGGTGATGTACAAGATACGTACCTGATGTTTTGAATCTTGTTTAGATGAGTAGTGGAAGTTTGAAGCTCCCTTGTGGATTTATCCTTGCCCTTAGTCGCACCAACTAGTGCCAGAAAAGAAAGAAAGGAACCAATCAAATTGCTAACTCATAGCTATTAATTACTGACAAAGAAGGAAATAAAATCAAATAAAGGAACCAACCAAGTGGTGGTTCCTTACATATCATGCTACCAGGAGTAAACTAGGAAAATACATCAAAATTTCAGTAGCAAGTGTGTCATGCTCTTATTCTGGCATGTTGGAGGAACCGAGCTTGGAGTTTGCTCTTTGACCAGATGACCGTTTCCTCAGTTTCTATCGTCATGGAAACTAGTAGACACGCTTTTTCTTCTTTCCCCAAATTCAAAGAAACAAAAGGCGCCATAGTATTACTTACTGTCAGTGAAACTAACAAAGGGAGGAATAGTTTTCACATGACAAGAGAGAAGAAAGACTACTAGTGGCTAGTATCCATTTTGTGCAGAGGGTTCCATTCCTTATGGTAACATTTGGCAGCAGAAGTGATTGCCTCGGAGCAGAGCACGGGTAAGACCATACAGCATGCTAGGACTCTTATCAAATTAGTTAGTGGAGGAGCACAAATTAAGGTGCACAGCCCGCCTAAATGGGCAGTGAATGGATGGATAGTTAAGCACGCCAACATTGTTGCTAGGATGGTGTAAATTTAAGAGTAGCGGCGGTTGTCCAACAACATTCAGCAATCAACCAACCAAACAAGTGCACTGTCTGTAGCAAAACGAAATACTAGTACAGTCTTACTTGAGCTCAGCCATGAAACACTCTTCGACATTACCGCCGGTTGCTGCAGGGTTCCTTCTTGTGCACAAGACGACGAACTGGGACGAAATGGAGGCTCTCTATTGCAAGAAAAACAGAACATAGATAAGGAGGGATATGTAATTAAGCATCACAAGATCTTGACAATTTAATAGCTAACCAGCTGCACAATGAAAATCAAATATTAGCCGGCCCTTAGAAGTCAACACGATACAAACTACTAGCCAGTAAGAACATCAGTTTATCCAAACTAGTTATCACAAGTTTATTTCCTACTAATTTTCAAGTCGTGCTAACAAAGCAAATAGGATAGCAAGCTCAGATCAGATGAGCATCAACAATAAATATATACAACACACTATTTTAGTTCCTTGGCATACACTAGATAGCACACTGAATAAATAGCAGTGATCAAATTAAACTGTACTGCATGCAAGCATTACTACAGAACAGATTTACTACTGCTTGCTCCTTTGCATCCTTGGCGTTGTCGCAAACTTCTAAGAGTTTAACAACCAAATCACATAAACACAAACTGAAGAAATAGCAGGTTAATCACATTCAACAACTGGTAAGAATCAGATTGGCTGTCGACCTGTTGGCGTCGTCACTTGCAAAACACTCCTTGGGAATGCAACCCACGAAAACCGCTGCTGAAACTCCTCAAAGACAGACATCTCCTGTGTACATTTGTGATCGTTAGTGAGAGGCGCGAGCAGATCAACATGGAATTTCTTCATGCTGAATAGTGAGTACCAATAGTACTAAAAGAGTTGTAACAGGAAGAAACGTCTTCCATGAGGCTACTCAACTGATTTCTTAGAGGGAAGTCTCCTCATAAATTTAATTCAATTGTTAGCTAGGTCTGGAAGCAAGAACACTTCCAAGTTAATAGTTCGGAAGGAAGGCGACCTGCAAGGTGGCACCGCTGGACAAATCAATGGCTCCAAGTAATAATCGGAACATAAACTACTCCAACTAGTCATGACCTCGTTCCTCGCATGGGTGGCTGTTCAGTTGGCTCGCTGCAACCCTGGCTAGATTTGCTACTGACAGGCACGTCTTGCTTAAACAAGTCCAGTGCCGTGCAGTGCAGGCAGCATCATTCACCCAGCAAGAATAGAAAACTAATAGGGAGTAGTACTAGTAATCATCTGCTCTTAGCGAGCATGGTATATCGGGAAGAAGATATATACAGAGTTGTTGTTTCTCAAACATGGTATATCTTGCTAGAGTTTGAACGTGTGCAAATTTTCTTTAACAATGTTTATCTGATATCAACGGTGTGACCATAACTTTGATCTGTATAACCAATAAAGGTATCACCAGTGAAAACATGGATGTCAAAGCTTGGATATTTAGTTGGCAGTTGGCACAACAACTACCATGTTATCTCGCGTCATAGTATACTTCTCTTTCCTTTGCCACCTATCTATTTTTTTTCTTGCATTTATATTTAGTGGCAGCAAGCAAGTAAGCAGCTATTATTATTTTGCTATTACTTTGCCGTAAATTGGACTAAAGGCAGACAGCAAAGCACTTCATTTTGCCTTTAGCTTTCCAAAAAAATGTGACGGCAAAGCCAGGGTACCGTTACTTGACATTAGAGTGGACATGTGTCCATCCTTTGCCGTCAGCCAACAAAACCACTGACGGCAAAGCATTAGTTTGTCGTGTGTCTTTCTTTGCCGTCATCCTTTCCTTATCTTTGCCGTCAGCCATTCTGTCCACAGACGGCAAACCGTTTGTTTGCCGTCAGCCTTACTTTGCCATCAGCTGATGACGGCAAACCTTCTCTTTGCCATCTGCCCCGACGAAACGCTGACGGCAAAGATGCCCACTGACGGCAAACTAGCTGTTTCCTGTAGTGAAAGTATGTGAAAGTGGTATAATATTGGCATGAAACAATCAAAATTTATAGATACGATGGAGACGTATCAGCATCCCCAAGCTTAATTCCTACTCGTCCTCGAGTAGGTAAATGATAAAAAAGATAATTTTTGACGTGGAATGCTACCTAGCATAATCTTGATCATATATCTAATCATGGCATGAATATTAAGACACAAGTGATTCAAAGCAATAGTCTAGTTTTGACATGAAGACATTAATACTCAGGCATCCCAACAAACAATCATGTCTTTCAAAATATCAAGGCTAAAGAACGCTATCCCTACAAAATCATATAGCCTTGTCATGCTCTGTCTTCTTAACACAAAGTATAAATCATGTACTACCCTGGTTTCAGCCAAACAATTGGTTCATACTTTTTAACGCACTTCAGCATTTTCAACTCTCACGCAATACATGAGCGCAAGCCATGGATATAGCACTATGGGTGGAATAGAATGCGGTGGTAGGTTTCAAAGGGGTAAAAGTGGAGAAAAAAGTCTCGCATCAGCTCAGCATATCAACGGGCTATGGAGATGCCCATCAATAGATATCAATGCGAGGAGTAGGGATTGCCATGCAATGGATGCACTAAGAGCTATAAGTGTATGAAAGCTCAATATGAATCTAAGTGGGTATGCATCTAACTCTATATGAAAAATTCCCACTAGTATATGAAAGTGACAACACAGGAGACTCTCTATATGAAAAACATGGTGCTACTTTGAAGCACAAGTGTGGAATTAGCATGCCCCTATTCCTTCTTTCATTTTTTTTCTTTTTTTCTTTTTTTCTTTTCCTTTTTTTCTATATTTTTTTCTTTTTCTTTTTCTTTTCTTTCTTTGTCCGGAGCCTCATCCCGACTTGTGGGGGAATCATAGTTTCCATCATCCTTTCATCACTGGGGCATGCTCTAATAATGAATAATGATGATCATCACACTTCTATTTACTTACAACTCAATGCTACAACGATAGTAGAACAAAGTATGACCCTATATGAATGCAATGATCTAGCGTAGCAAAGATATCAAAAAACGGACAAGCCATGAAAACATCATGCTAGCTATCTTACGATCATGTAATGCAATATGACAATGAATGCTCAAGTCATCAAAATGGAGGTGGTGGAAGTTGCATGGCAATATATCTCGGAATGGCTATGGAAATGCCATACTAGGTAGGTATGGTGGCTGTTTTGAGGAAGATATAATAAGGCTTATGTGTGATAGAGCGTTGTTAGGTAACGCAACAGAAAACAAAAATTTTCCGACCTACGCACCAGCCCAGGACCACTATGGAGACTGCATACAAGGTTTGATCTTTTCGTTACCGACTCGTAGCGCAGCGGAAGTAGAGTCGATGACGATCGGCGGTGCAGATCCCCGCAACTAGGATTTACAACCTCCCAACCGCGAGGATGTATACCCTCATCTGCCCCTCAGACAGCCCTCCGGGAGGCGGTCGGACAGTCCCCCGGACGGTGTCGCGGACAGCCCTTCTGGAGGACCTTCGAAACTCGGACGGTCACACAGACAGCCCTTCGGGAGGACCTTCGAAACTCGAATGGCCACTCGGACAGCCCTTCGGGAGGCACTCTAGAACTAAGACCGAAACAACGATCTCTCTACAGAGTTGCACACATACGGTGTCATCTATCCGGCAGGGCTTCGCCGTCCAGAACTAGTTCCCACCGGAACCCAGACAGCCTTTCGGCTCTACGAAACTATTTCGCTAGGAGGGAGAGAGAAAGCCAGATCATGCATGGCACTTGTATGTGAGAAAGAGTAAGTCTTTAGGCAGCCCACTCCACCCCTATTTATAGGCCAAGCCCAAGGGTGGCTTCTCCAAGAAGCCAAGGGGGAAAATACCAAAGGGCCCTCAAGGTGGCTTCTCCAAGAAGCCACCCAAAAAGCACTTTCACTATTCACGACGACATTTTTCAGCGTCCGTTCGAACCGAAAATGTTTATGTGGGCTTAGAACATTTCCAGTACCCACTAAAATAATTTTCGACGCATTCCGAAACAATTCCGGATTAGTGATTTTCATCTGCGAAAAGGAAACAAAGCGGTTCCAGCAGCTCCGGAACATTTCCGGTTTTTCTTCCGGAAAATTCCCAGAAGTTTCCAGAACGATTCGGGCACCCTCCAAGAATTATCAGGTGTGTGCCGAAACCAATTTGACTTAATGGTGTACTCCGAAACAACTTTTCGGTTTATTGATTTTCATCTGTGAAAAGCAACTAAAGCGGTTCCGGCAGTCCGGAACATTTCCGGTTTTTGTCTCTGAAAAATCTCAGAAGTTACCGAAACAATTCTGGTACCCTCCAATAATTTCCAGGCATGTGCCGAAACCAATTTGACTTAATGGTACACTCCAAAACAACTTTTCAGTTTTACCGAAACTGTTCTGGTGTTCTCTCTGCGGAACTTTTCCGCTGTCCGAAACTTTTTCGGTGATTTTCTCTCAGACTCCCTGTCTAGTATTCAGCAGATAGATGACCCTTAAGTGTGTGACCCTATAGGTTCGGTGAAGTATAGACATGACCCGGAACCCCTTCCGATCAATGATCAACATCGGAGCCGTGGACACCCATATTGACCCCTATACCCACACGAATGAATATTCGAGTGAACCTCCAGTTGCCGTGTGCTATTCCTGTTGCTTCGCGATATGTTACAAATACCCGAGGTGAGACATGTTGGCATCCCCGTGGATCAACAACTTGTCCACTATGCCAGTTACCTCGTTACCGGTATTGTTCTCTTTTCTCGTTCCCGTGTTCCGACATCCCCGTGATCAAATCACAAAATGTCTGGCCAGACGATGATGGATACCATAACACCGAGAGGGCCCAGAGATATCTCTCCATCGCCGGAGGAGCAAATCCCAATCTTGAGCTATCAAGTTACTTGACATACTTTTCCATGAACCCGTAAGCCGCCGTAATAGCCACCCATTTACGGATGACGTTTAACAAACCCCAAAGTTCATGAAGCAAGTAGGAAGAAACTCGATACTCTCATGGTCTAAGGAATCATGCAAACGTTAACCATCTCTGTGTTATAAACCATTAACTTGTGACGAATGAATCTCATAGCATAACATCAATTCGGGTCGATTCAACACAAATGTTCTTCTAACATTGTGCCCTCAAAATTGTCGGCATAGCCATGCCCATGATCAGGAAAACAGGTTCATCATGCAATACTTGAGCCAGTCTTAGAGGCCAGACTAGGAATACATTTAACCGTTTATTATTCCACACGTGCATATGAGTCTTCCTCCGAGCCTCGTGGTTATTGCAGACTCGAGAACCATAGCAGTTATAGCATGGAACATAAAACTAATTATGAACAGGGAGATAATCAATAACATTTATTATTACCTCTAGGGCATATCTCCTACAGACTCCCACTTGCACTAGAGTCAATAATCTAGTCAATGCTAATGCACTTTACACCTGTGGCACACTGGTGTAAAATATGCTTCGCATGTGGTATAGCCTGATGTCCAACGGATCTGACGAGTTCAGCTCCGTGTGTAACTTTGCATATCATTGCGTTTTCATGCTTTCACAAAATTCATATTTTGTGTGGACTTGGCTTTGCATATGTGTGAAGCATTGGTCGAAACCTGATTCCTCAAACTGAGCTATGGAGCAACCATCTGCAATAGTGTCCCATAGACCAAAGCCATCTTGGAACCATACTAAGTTCATGAATGAACTATATGATTCAACAACTTCTTTGTCGCTTCTAAAGCGTCAACACACTTAGCCTTTGTTATAGCATTCGCCACAGTATCTTGTTTGGAACAATATCCAACTACCGTGCCACTATGTTGTGTATTACACAAAACCCTTAACTTAAATCGAAAATCGAATGGAGCATTGATGAAGACTGTATCGATGTAATTACTTACAACAAGCACTTCATAATCTCTGCTTGCGAGAAAACATGTCATCAGTGCTACTTTAGTACTCAATGACATTTTTCACTGTTGTCCTATGATCAGTACTTTGATCACTTTGGTATCTATACTCGCAACAGTTTGGGAGTATCTGACATATCTGGTTGTTTTACATACCATGGAATACATGATTAATCCAAACACAAGAGTGTGTCGAATCTCCATCATGTATTTTGCTCATCAGTGTTTTTGGGACACCGAGTCTTGCAAAAACTCTTTCCATGTGACTTCGGCAAGAATCGCTCCTTGGCGTTTTAAATGCTAAAAAGTTTTAGCATCTTGTCAATATGTATCTTTGCTCAGCCCCATTAGGTAAATCTATCTCCATAGATCATAATGCCTAATATTAAGGCTATTTAGCCCAAGCACTTCATCGAAAAAACCCTTTTCAAATGAAGTCCTAATTCGTGTCAAGAAATTTATTTCCAATCAACAATGTGTCAAGCACACAATGTTTTTAGAAATATTATTATGCTCCCACTTACTTTCTTGAATCACAAGCATCTTCGTTACCCATTGATGAAGTCAAAACCCTTTTGACCAATTCATCAAAACACGAAGATTCCAACTCCATTTTTGCTCTCTTCTGTCCATTGCTGGAACTCTGAAGTTTGCATACTTACTAGCATCCTCTGGACTGACAAAATACCTTGGACTGTAACACATGCAAGTCCTTGGTTACATTTCCATCAGATGGAAATCCTTTCGTCATCCATGTTTCATATCTCATGATTGAAATATGTATTAATTGCTACTTCAACCCGAACCGACTTTAAGCATCGCTACGGTGAAACAACCTCATCGTAGTCAACTCCTTGAACTTGTTATTTCAACAAGTCGAGCTTTATGCATAAAACATTTTATCCACATCAGTTTATAGTTTCATAAATATTCGTTAGAATCTAAGTCTTCCGAAAGGTGTATCAAGGTTTTAATCTTGAATCACATATATGGAAACTATCTCGGATTGTATTGGCATTTAGCCAATTCCGGAGTCAGGGCCCATCAACGCTTCCTTGTGTATCGTAGGTATATTGTTGTCTAACAACAATATCTCGTATGCGCACCTGAGAGGTTTGCACGAGTTTTTCCTACGTGGTTCAGCTGCAAGTTCGACCGAAGTCCATACATCTCATGTAGAGGCTTCCGTATCAGTCGCAGTAGGAAACTCCGGAATCACTTCCAAGGTTCCTTTCCTTTGACCTGATGACGAAGATACTGGTTATCTCGTCGAGTTGCACTGTCCTCCCACTCACCTTTTGTAAGAACTATTCTCTTTAAAAGCATACCGTTTTGTGGCAAAATCGTTTGCCTCGGTATAGTGGTGGGGGAATACCCAATGACTTGGGATAACCTACAAAGTAGCACTTGTCTGATTTGGAATAGGTTTGTAACCTTTTACACAAGCCCCATATTCCAAATGTTAAGAAAAGATATAACATGGTTGGGCGTACCATACCATGGCGTCATTTCAACAGACCTGATGGAGCTCTTTTCAGTGTAAAAGCCGCAGTCTCTAAAGCATCACTCTTTAAAAGGGGTAATGGCAAATTTATTTATGTCATCTTTGATCTTACCATGTCATAAATGGCTTGATTACATCTTCACGGACTTTCCACGTGCAGTGGTGTTCCGGGAGGTGCAAGTTATGAAACCCCTTTCACAACTCATCAGACATTCGCTAAACTTGTAACTCAAGTATTCCTTTGCGCAATCAAATTGCAGAAACATAATTTTCTTGTTACAATAACTTCTACTTCATTTTGAAAAACCTTTTGAATGATTTCAAAAGATCCAGACTTGCGTCTCATCAAGTAAATATCCATATATCTACTTGAGTCATTTCTGAAGAGAGATAAATCCACTACTTGCAACAGCATTTATTGAACTACACACATCAAAATGTATGATCACCAATAAGTTTGTTGCTCGTTCCTTATGGCCTATGAACGGTATTTCCATCACTTCACTTTTCGGACGAAAGTTGCAAGTGTCAGATGATTTAAAATCAAACGACTTCAAAATCCATCATAATGGAATTTTCCATGCGGGTTTCTCCAATGTGACCAAATGCAGTGCCACACTTGTGTGGTATTCTTTTAGTCTTGCAAAATTTAGCGTCAGTGTTATGGATGTATCATATTTCCATCAATATTCATAACATACATCCCATCTTGGATGGAAGCATGGCCCTTCATGTTATTCATAATACTGAACAACAATTGTTCTTTTATGAACAACCCTTTTGCATCAAACATTGTGCACTGGGTTAGAGTGTATGAAACTCTAAAATGAATTATGAAAGTAAACACAAAGGTAATATATTAATATCATTTTTCATAACATACATCTCATTCATAATGAAAGTATGGCCCTTATGTTTATTCATAACACCGAACATCAAAAGTTCTCTTATGAACAACCTTCTTGCAAGATACCTTATGCAAAGGGCTAGAGTGTGTAAAGCTCTAAAATGAATTATGAAAGAAAATACATAGGTAATACACCGATGGAAGGTATAGTAACTTTTACTATGTTCCTAGCGTGTATCAAGACCTCATTCCTGGCTAGTCTTTCAGGTCATAGTAGTTCTTGCATCGAGTCGCAACAGAATGCAATCGAGCGGGTATCTTGGTGATCAACTCACAATACCCAAGAATTAGTGATTAACATGCTTAACCATAATTCCCAAGAACTATATCTTTGACCAGCCTTCTATACATCAAAACTTGTATGACATTCATACATGAGTTGGATATTCCAGTCTTCTTTCCTTTTGCCTTTGTACTTCTAACAGTTTAACTTTTAGTATTTCTCCTACTCTCAGAAGAAGCAGCCAACTTAAGAGTGGCGTTTAGCCCCGGACTTCCTAAGCGTGAAAGTTTTACTAACACCCTTCGGACACTTCCTTTCTCTTTAAGTTGTTGTTTTATTCACCTTTCATCATATGACAGGTGTTCTTCTAGATCCCTCTCTTATCAGTCTAATGCATAGTAAACACCTTTACTAATAGTTTGCAAACAAACATTGCTTTGGATATTTCATATCTTTTAGCCTTTGTTTGTATCTGAAAATTAATTTTCAGTTCCATGAATATCACATAACTATCCCAAAACTTTTGAAGTTCGGGTCTCATGGAAGCAAACGTATTGCACCTGACTGAAACGGAATTCTAGCTTTTGGATCAAAGGACGAGAGTCACATGATCCATAGCATTAGCGGGAGAATACCAAAAGTATGCGATAGGACAAAGTCCTTCTCGGCACTCTAGAGGATAATCCTCACATTACGTTTACCAACCGTAAAGTTTTAACCAGATATTTAACAGCTATTCAATTTTAACAGGGAAGGTGGAAACGCGAGCCATTATTCTACAACTATTTTGCAAACCACACTTAGACAGTGTTCAAAATTAATTGCACTGAGAATTAAACAAGTTAATTCTACAGTGCGCTCCCACTCAAATCAATATCTCTCATAATTGATTGTGAGTGATTCAAGATTCGCATTTCAATTCGACGCCATTGACGGGTTCATCACTGATGATGTGAACTTCAATCGGTAGGCCAACTTGCCAATCACATCTCTATGTGACTCTTGTCCATCTTTCGATGCGTGTGTTCCGAGCTCAGGACTGTCCTGCCTGAACGTCAAGACAACCAAGTGATCTTGCTGCGAGGTCTGACCTCACCCGCCTCACACTTCTCTAATCGTTCATACTCATGTGTACATGTCGTACCCCGAAAAGTTAGGTGCCGTGACGGTGCTACACTTGGGAGAACACTAACTACTTGATATTTTTGTGAGAGATCACCCTAATAAAAAGCGACTACCGCGCAATCAAGAAGGGTGCATCATAAGGGATAAACATCTCAGGCAATTCATAATAGCATGATATGGTATAGCCCTTTCTGACGGAGAAGTCTTTCATTTCTTCGTCTTCGGCATTCGCGTCGGTGTTCACCTTCGCGAAGATTGCCACCACCTTGTCGATGCACCAGATAATATTGCTATCTCTATAGCTAATAAAATAATGCATTACAACAAGGTTGACACACAGGTCATTTAAAGTGACAATCATATGGCTCCAGCCATCATGCCGAATCATGACTCGCAGGTCATGTTAATAATTTTACATTATATAGTCATCTCATACATAATCAAATTAATATGAGACTTGCTATACCACATCATATGCACATGCAAACCATCCTACAAAACCAAGTTAGACGCCTCTAATCGGTTTGTGCAAAAACTTGTTTCACGTGGCTTCTAAGGTTTCGAAACAAACCGAAGCTACCAACGTCCATCATCAAGCATGATAATCCAAGTCGCTAGATTAACATCGCGGGGTGTATGAAACACGAGATAATATAATCTCAAGCCCCATACTGAACTTCGTCATACGCATGACCCCCGTGCAGATCATATCTGCATTGCCCTTTTGTCTGCGAAATTTCATCTTTCTTTTTAACTACGGTGGAATTCAATGAACTGTTAGCACTTCGTTGATCAATTAGGATCGCGGATTGCCAGAACATTGAAACTCCACCATACTGTTATCAAGATCAGAAATATGCAAATTCCAGGGAAGCAACAAGAACATCGGGTAACAGATTTCATCTGCTACCCGCACAAATAATTTTCAGTAATAGAACTCATCTACTACCTAATTATATTGTGCAACACCCATACATCTCTATGTATTCTAGATCGCAACCTGCATCTACGCATAGCACGGCTCTTGATGCCACTGTTAGGTAACGCAGCAGAAAACAAAAAAATTCTGACCTACGCACCAGCCCAGGAACACTATGGAGACTGCATACAAGGTTTGATCTTTTCGTTACCGACTTGTAGCGCAGCGGAAGTAGAGTCGATGACGATCGGCGGTGCAGATCCCCGCCGCTAGGATTTACAACCTCCCAACCGCGAGGATGTATACCCTCATCTGCCCCTCGGACAGCCCTCCGGGAGGCGGTCGGACAGTCCCCCGGACGGTGTCGCGGACAGCCCTTCGGGAGGACCTTCGAAACTCGGACGGTCACACGGACAGCCCTTCGGGAGGACCTTCGAAACTCGAACGGTCACTCGGACAGCCCTTCGGGAGGCACTCTAGAACTAAGACCAAAACAACAATCTCTCTACAGAGTTGCACACATACGATGTCATCTATCCGGCAGGGCTTCGCCGTCCAGAACTAGTTCCCACCAGAACCCAGACAGCCTTTCGGCTCTACGAAACTATTTCGCTGGGAGGGAGAGAGAAAGCAAGATCATGCATGGCACTTGTATGTGAGAAAGAGTAAGTCTTTAGGCAGCCCACTCCACCCCTATTTATAGGCCAAGCCCAAGGGTGGCTTCTCCAAGAAACCAAGGGGGAAAATACCAAAGGGCCCTCAAGGTGGCTTCTCCAAGAAGCCACCCAAAAAGCACTTTCACTATTCACGACGACATTTTTCAGCGTCCGTTCGAACCGAAAATGTTTATGTGGGCTTAGAACATTTCCAGTACTCACTAAAATAATTTTCGACGCGTTCCGAAACAATTCCGGATTAGTGATTTTCATCTACGAAAAGCAAACAAAGCGGTTCCGGCAGCTCCGGAACATTTCCGGTTTTTCTTCCGGAAAATTCCCAGAAGTTTCCAGAATGATTCTGGCACCCTCCAAGAATTATCAAGCGTGTGCCCAAACCAATTTGACTTAATGGTGTACTCCGAAACAACTTTTTGGTTTAGTGATTTTCATCTGTGAAAAGCAACTAAAGCGGTTCGGGCAGTCCGGAACATTTCCGGTTTTTGTCTCTGAAAAATCTTAGAAGTTACCGAAACAATTCTGGTACCCTCCAATAATTTCCAGGCATGTGCCTAAACCAATTTGACTTAATGGTACACTCCGAAACAACTTTTCGGTTTTACCGAAACTGTTCCGGTGTTCTCTCTGCGGAACTTTTCCGCTGTCCGAAACTTTTTCGGTGATTTTCTCTCAGACTCCCTGTCCAGTATTCAACAGATAGATGACCCTTAAGTGTGTGACCCTATAGGTTCAGTGAAGTATAGACATGACCCGGAACCCCTTCCGATCAATGATCAACATCGGAGCCGTGGACACCCATATTGACCCCTATACCCACATGAATGAATATTCGAGTGAACCTCCAGTTGCCGTGTGCTATTCCTGTTGCTTCGCGATATGTTACAAATACCCGAGGTGAGACATGTTGGCATCCCCGTGGATCAACAACTTGTCCACTATGCCAGTTACCTCGTTACCGGTATTGTTCTCTTTTCTCGTTCCCGTGTTCCGGCATCCCCGTGATCAAATCACAAAATGTCTGGCCAGACAATGATGGATACCGTAACACCGAGAGGGCCCAGAGATATCTCTCCATCGCTGGAGGAGCAAATCCCAATCTTGAGCTATCAAGTTACTTGACATACTTTTCCATGAACCCGTAAGCCGCCGTAATAGCCACCCATTTACGGATGACGTTTAACAAACCCCAAAGTTCATGAAGCAAGTAGGAAGAAACTCGATACTCTCATGGTCTAAGGAATCATGCAAACGTTAACCATCTCTGTGTTATAAACCATTAACTTGTGACGAATGAATCTCATAGCATAACATCAATTCGGGTCGATTCAACACAAATGTTCTTCTAACTTTGTGCCCTCAAAATTGCCGGCATAGCCATGCCCATGATCAGGAAAACAGGATCATCATGCAATACTTGAGCCAGTCTTAGAGGCCAGACTAGGAATACATTTAACCGTTTATTATTCCACACGTGCATGAGTCTTCCTCCGAGCCTCGTGGTTATTGCAGACTCGAGAACCATAGCAGTTATAGCATGGAACATAAACCTAATTATGAACAGGGAGATAATCAATAACATTTATTATTGCCTCTAGGGCATATCTCCTACAAGCGTATCATATCACGGGGTTTGGATGCACCGACAAAGTTTGCACCGACTCTCGAGGTGAGAAAGGGCAATGCACGGTACCGTAGAGGCTAGCAAATTGCGGAAAGGTAAGAGTGCGTATAATCCATGGACTCACATTAGTCATAAAGAACTCACATACTTATTGCATAAGTTTTATTAGCTCTCTCGAAGCAAAGTATTACTACGCATGCTCCTAGGGGGGGAGGTTGGTAGGAGTTAACCATCGCGCGCCCCCGACCTTCACACAAAGATAGACAATCAAGGATAAATTGTGCTCCAACTTCCTAGCTTAACGGGAGACTGTACGTGCATGCTTCGGGAATCACAAACCTTAACACCAATATCTTACTAAACACGATCATCCACTAGTACCTCCCACATATTATTATCTCTATATCGCAAAACTATTGCAAGGAATCAAACATGTCATATTCAGTGATCCCGAAGTTTTATGTAGGATTTTATGACTAACCATGACAATGACCAATTCCTGATGACTCTCTAAATAGATATAAGTGAAGCAAGAGAGTTTAATTCTTTCTACAAAAGACCATGCTCTAATATATATAAGTGAAGCAAAAGAGCATTCTTCAAATAACGGTTTTCTATGTGAAGAGAAACAGGCAATCCAAACTTCAAATGATATAAGTGAAGCACATGAAGCATTCTATAAAGCCATACTCAAAAGATATAAGTGAAGTGCAATGAGCATTCTATAAATCAACCATGGACTATCTCATACCAGCATGGTTTATAAAATAAAAGTGAAAACTAAACGCAAAAGACGCTCCAAGATTTGCACATATCACATGAATGAAACGAATCCGAAAACATACCGATACTTGTTGAAGAAAGATGGGATGCCTTCCGGGGAATCCCCAAGCTTAGACACTTGAGTCTCCTTGGATATTTACTTGGGGTTCCTTGGGCATCCCCAAGCTTGAACTCTTGCCTCTCCTTCTTCTCCTCGTATCGAGACCTCCTCGATCTTCGAACACTTCATCCACACAAAACTTAACAGAAGACTGGTAAGATCCGTTAGTATAATAAAGCAAAATACTACTCTAAGTACTGTTGCAAACCAATTCATATTTTATATTTGCATTATCCTTGCTGTATTATAACTTTTCTATGGATTACACCACCGATAAAATCGATAGTTTCATCAAAACAAGCAAAACAATGCATCAAAAACAGAATCTGTCTTAAACAGGACAGTCTGTAGTAATATGAACTTTGACCAAAGTTCTGTAACTCCAAAAATTCTGAAAAATTAGGAAAAATTAAAAAATTTGTATATAAATACTGTGTAAAAAATTCAGAAAGTTTTGACATACCAGTAAAAAATTAAAATTCACGCACTACAGCCAAAGTTTCTGTTTTTACACCGCACATACCAACAAGCAATCTAATCATCCTAAAGGCAAATCTTGGCACATTATTTTTATAATACAATGGATTTGTACAATGGGATAATTATTTTTGTTCGAAAAGTTTCTGTGATTCAAGATTCACAAACTTTCCATGGGCATGAACAAAAGTTCAAGGACGTCCCCCACTTCAACGATGCTCATCATCTCTCTCACTTTCACCTTTCTTTTTGTGAAGTTTTAGGTTCCCCCCTATATACTTTTTTGTTTTTAAACTTTATAAAAGCACACAACAGAATAAAATGACTCTGTAAAACTTCCGGGTTGTCTCCTTGGCAGCACTTTCTTTAAAGCCATTAAGTTAGGCATAAAGTGCTCAAGTAATGGATCCACCCGGATCCCAAGGTATATCAAAGCCAATTTAATTAGCAATGATTTGTAATTTAGTAGTGAGCACAAAGTGATATATATCATATGACAACAAAGTCTAACTCTCTTCCTATGCATCGACATGTCATACAAGAACAATTCATGCACATTAAGTAAAGGCCAATGCATAGTATAAAAAGTTTCTTGCAATTTCATAGTATTGGAAACATAGAGAGGTGAAGATGTAGTTCCTCTCTCATAATAATTGCAAGTAGGAGCAGCAAGCACATGCATATTATATTCATCAAAATCATCATGTGTAGTGGTAAAACGCAAACCATCAATATAATCTTTAACAAGAGCAAACTTCTCCAATATAGTGTAGTTGGGAGAATTCAAAAAGATAATAGGACTATCATGTGTGGGTGCAATAGCAAAAATTTCATGCTTAACATAAGGAACTATAGCAAGTTAATCTTCATAAGCATAATTCATATTGGCATCATGGCCACAAGCATAGCAAGAATCAAGTTCATCAAAAAGGGATATTTCAAAAGAATCCAAGGGATCATAGCAATCATCATAGCATTCATCATGGCAGTCATCCTTCGGTATGTGCGAAGGGAAATTAAACAATGTATGAGTTGAAGAGTTACTCTCATTAGAAGGTGGGCACGAGTATCTAATCCGCTCTTCCTCCTTTTGTTCTTCGCTCTCCTCCTCATCTTCTTCATCTAATGAGCTCACAATTTCAGCAATTTCTTCTTCCATAGATTCCTGCAAATTATTAGTCTCTTCCAAGGCAGCGGTCATTCCTTCAATAAATTCTATAACATAAGCATTAGAAGCATAGTTTTCATAGCAATATTTAAGTATGGCAAAATTTTCAGATTCGTAAAGAGTAGCATCATACTTTTCAATCAAAGAAGCAATTTCATATGCACCCTTAAAAGCAACAAATTCTTCAATTTGTTCAACATCAAAATAACAATAGGCTTCCTTGGCATAAGAAGATAGTATTTCATTGTCATTAAACACACATTGGTAGGGAAGGTGTTTTTTAGTTTCTTCAGAACAACAAGTAAAATCATGTATTTCACATAAATTCCAAGCATAGCAACACAAAGTATTAATTTTATGCCACAAGAATTTCCCTTTTTGAGATATGCAGTGTCGCACATAATAAGCATGCTCATTTAATGATTTTCCCTCAACTAAGCTAGTTGGGTTTTCAGCACGAGCACAAATGGATCGAAGATGATCCAAGTAATATTCTTCGGTAGTATGGAACACTAGTGGTTCCTCAACTTTTGGAGCAGCAAGTACATCTATTTTTTTGGTATTTTGCGTTTCCTACCCATATCTAAAGATAGAAAACAAGAGCACAAAATAAAAACTACTTAGTAATAAAGCAAACAAGCACACACGAGAATATTCACCCCACGCTATTGCTCCCTGGCAACGGCGCCAGAAAAAGGTCTTGATAACCCACAAGTGTAGGGGATCGTTTGTAGCCTTTTTTGATAAGTAAGAGTGTCGAACCCAACGAGGAGCTAAAGGTAGAACAAATATTCCCTCAAGTTCTATCGACCACCGATACAACTCTACGCACACTTTAACGTTTGCTTTACCTAGAACAAGTATGAAACTACTTTGTAGGTGATAGGATAGTTTGCACGAATAAAACTGGAAGTACTTAGCAGGAATAAAACTACGAGTAAAAAGCAAGATAATAAAACTTAGTTGTTTAGTAGAAAGCTTTTGTCAAACAAGAAGGTTATTTGTCCCTAGGCAATTGGTAACTAGACCGGTAATCATTCTTGCAATTTTACATGAGGGAGAGGCATGAGCTAACATACTTTCTCTAGTTGGATCATGTGCACTTATGATTGGAACTCTAGCAAGCATCCGCAACTACTAAAGATCATTAAGGTAAAATACAAGCATAGCATTAAGTATCAAGTCCTCTTTACTCCCATATGCAACAACCCACCTACTCGGGTTTATGCTTCTGTCACTCAAGCAACCCATCATAGGCAAATCATGAACACATTGCAACACCCTACAGCGAGGATCCCTCATGTTTGCGCGAGATGGAGGGCACCGTAGGACAACACCATAATAAAATATACAATCATACCAACCACGATCATCAATTAGCCCATAGGACAAAGCGGATCTACTCAAACATCATAGGATAGCCATATATCATTGGGAAATAGTATATGGAGTTGAGCACCATGTTTAAGTAGAGATTACAGCGGGGAGAAGGGGAGAGAGTTGGTGTTGACGGTAGCAAGATTGTTGATGTAGATCGCCGTCACGATCCTTCCCCCGGCGGCATTCCGGCACCACCGCGAGAGAGGGGGAGAGAGCCCCCCTCCTTATTCTTATTCCTTGGCAAACCCCCTAGATGGGAGGAGAGTCCCCACTCTTGTCCATGGATGCCATGGCGGCGGAGGGGCAGGAGCCCCTCCTAGATTGGATCTCCCTCTTTGTTCTCTTCTGTTTCACGTTTCTGTTTTCTGGCCGAAAACCGTTTCTTATATTCCCGGAGATCCGTAACTCCGATCGGGCTGAAATTTTGAGGGGATTTTATCCAAAAATTAGCTTCCTTGCGGCCAAAGGAGAGCTCCAACCGACATACGAGGTGAGCAGCACCCACCAGGGCGCGCCTGGGCCCTAGTGGCGCGCCCTGGTGTATCGTGGGGGCTGTGAGCCTCCGATTGCGTTGATTCCACTTCTCAAAATTCACAAATATTCCAAAAAAAATCTCCGTAAATTTTTATCGCGTTTGGACTTCGTTTGATATGGATATTCTGCGAAACAAAAAACATGCAACAAACAGGAACTGACACTGGGCACTGGATCAATAGGTTAGTCCAATAAATCATATAAATTGTTGCCAAAAGTATGTGAAAGTTGTATAATATTTGCATGAAACAATCAAAAATTATAGATACGACGGAGACGTATCAGCGAGCTGCTAGCCTACATCCATGGGGGAGACTGCGGACACCACTCGTCGTCTCGCACCCTTGTAGGGAAGGTGTTCCGCAGTGGCTTCTACTGGCCTACAGCGCTCAACGACGCCATAGAGCTGGTCCGGTCCTGCGAGGCTTGCCAGTTCCACGCCAAGTAGATTCATTAGCCTGCGCAGGGTCTCCAGACTATCCCGCTCTCCTGGCCCTTCGCGGTATGGGGGCTGGATATACTGGGGCCCTTTCCACGAGCGGCCGACGGATACCGCTACCTCTACGTCGCCATTGACAAGTTCACCAAGTGGGAGGAGGTGGAGCCCATCCATACCATCCCCGCCGGCTCGGCCATCAAATTCATCAAGGGCCTCGTGAGCCGCTTCGGCATCCCCAACCGCATTATCACCGACAATGGTTCACAGTTCACAAGCAACCTTTTCATGACATACTGTACTAACCTTGGAACGCAGATATGCTACGCTTCAGTGGCGCACCCGCGAAGCAACGGCCAGGCCGAGCGCGCCAACGTGGATGTCCTGCGGGGTCTCAAGGCAAGGAGCTTCAAGAAGAAGCTTTAGGCCTGCGGGAGGGGTTGGCTCGATGAGCTTCAGCCCGTGTTGTGGTCCATCCGTACCAGTGCGACTAAGTCCACTGGCAAGACCCCGTTCTTCCTCATCTACGGAGCTGAAGTCGTCCTCCCACACGAGGTCAAGCATCGGTCCCCGTGGGTCTTGGCATTCGACGAGGAGCGTCAGGATGCCTCGCGGGGGATGGACCTCGTGCTTGGGGAGGAGGCCCGTCGCCAAGCCTCGCTCCGAGCTGCGAGGTACCAGCAGGCGTTGCGGCGTTACCATTGCTGTAGCGTCCGCTCCAGGACCCTCGAAGTCGGAGACCTCGTCCTGAGGCGGGTCCTTTCTAGGGAGGGCTTGCACAAGCTCTCGCCCATGTGGGAGGGCCCGTTCAGGGTCGCCCGCATCTCCAGGCCTGGCGCCATGTGCCTGGAGACTCAGGACGGGGTCCCCATCAAGAATGCTTGGAACATCTATCATCTCCGCAAGTTCTACCCGTGACACTCTCACGTAATAATGAGTGGGCTGTATACGCTCGGAGCCCCCCGAGGACGCGGAGGGGTTCCCACCCACGTCCAAGTGGAAGCCCCATGCTCCGTGCTGGCGGACAACACTGTCCTCCAATGACTATGCCCACGCCTAGTGGAGGCCCTATGCTCCGCACTGGGGGAAGACGAAGACTAGCCTAGGGGCCGGACGCGACAGTTCTTTGCTTCTTTTTGTATTTGAATTTGCCATTTTCTGGAATGAAACCTGAGGTTTCGCAACTTTATTACAAAAAGGGATGGGAATTTTTCTCCTTACAGTTTTTCTTGTCTTGAAGTTTTCTGAATCGACACCCGTCGATCTCCCCCTTACGCGCCCCGCGAGCAGGGGCTACTGGGCACGGTGTGCACATCTCGCCAAGAACTTGGCATCCTGGCCCTCGCAATGCACTCTCGAGTGAGCCGGCAGGTGCATGTTGCCTCAGCGGCATCCATCTCCTGGCGGCCAACCCTCACTCGGGGGCTCCAGCCACGGCCTGGCGCGTCATCACGGGGCCTCGGGAGGCTCGGGCACCTCTCGAGGTAGGAACTGGCAAGGTAAGGTATGGGAGCCGCTCGAGCATCAAGGGGGACTCTTGAGCAACGCGACTCAGGAGCCTCATTGGTCACGTAGCCCCTCACCCATTGGTCTCGTCCTGGTGATCCGGACGCCCCAACGGCGGTCGAGGTACACGCGGGACTAGGCGCTGCCGACGTAGAGCACCAAGAGGGCTCCCAAACCGCCTCGTGCACAGAGAAGAAGACCCTCCTGGCAAGACCCCCAGGCTCCTCGGATGTCGTGAATGAACCTCACGACGCAGAGACCCGCCGCGAACACATCAAGCTATGTACCCTAACCGCGACAGGAGGAAAGCCTCAACCAACAGTAATACGGGAATCAAGATAAGCGAGGAAAATGCTAAAGTAAAAAGGCGCAAGCGCCATAATTTATTACATGCCCCGCGGGGCCCTCCATGATTCTTCATTGCAGGGACAAGAAGAAGAAGGTGAAAGGTGCCCCCCCCTCAGGGGCTGCCACTCCTGAGGCCCTGGCTCCGGGGCAACCGCACTCAGTCGGAGTCCTCCTCCTCCTTGACGGGCTCGTGGCAACGTGCCGACGTGGCTGTTTCTGGGCGGAAGTACGGCGTCGTCGCGGCCGACTACCCCCGAGGTCCGAGCGCGCCGACGTGGAGGCGCGTTGTAGGTGTCATCGCTCGGGCTTTCCTCGGAGGAGGTGTCGCTGCCACTGGAAGCATGGCGGTCGTCGCCAAGGTCAAGCTCACCTCCAAGGGCGCCGCCACCACCATCACCCTCCGGGCAGCACCCCAAGCGCCTGCCATCCTCCCCGAAGATCCTGACAAAGAGCGTCGCCGCGCCATCATGCTTGAAGTGGAGCGTGAGTCTCCCCTCCAGGCCGTGGGCTTGGGCGAAGGCCTGCCACCCGCGGCTCAAGAAGGCGTAACCTGCGGGGGTGACTTCGACCTCCACCCACGACGCGCCGCTACAACAACCATCGGCTTGCAGCCACAGGCCCACGGGCTCGCTGGCCCTCAACGTCTCCGCGAAGAAGCGCAGGAGCTACAGCCAGGTGATCGTCGGTCTCTCCACCTACACCACGAACTCCTGGCCCACATCGGATGTATGGGACCGCGGGCGCAGTGGCCTGGCACCCGCTTCGGGCCTCCCTCCTTGGCCATGGTCGCCACGCCCGCCGCCTTCGCCTGCGCCGGAGGAGACACCTGCCCTCACGGGGGTGCGCCCGCGCCCCCGGGGCACCGCCGCTGACACCGTGGCATACTTACGGGGACGGCCCCGACCCCTCTTGGGTGGTTGTTGGTCCGGCCCCTCCTGGCGGGCCTTCCCCTTCTCGGCAGCAAAAAACCTCCTCACCGGCATCATGGTTGATGGGGCGGAAGCCTTGAGCGGGGAAGCAAGGAGTGGACATAGGCTGGGGGCTCTGCCCCCTCCACCTATTTATAGCCGGGTGGAGGCCAACCAGCGTCTCTCCACGTCCCGGGTAATGATGGCCCTGCTTCATGCCTACCCTCGTCGGATCACATCCGCGAGGGTCGAGGGGAGAGAAGGCAAGGAGACAGCTACATTCAAGGAAGGGCAATGATGGCCGCCGCTGCGTGCAGGTTTCGTGTCAGCTTGACTCGATGCAGTTCCCGAGATCTTCAGGAAGTGGAGGCGTCCGCGCCTGGTTACACGTCACGCATCAGACTGGGCCCGCAGACGATTGGGGCCCGCGGCGCTTGGGCCGGCTCCTCCGGCTCCTCCCCGAAGCCAGCCCATGTGCGCCTTGGGCCCGGGGGCTGCCATCGGCGCTCTGGGAACGGGGGTACCCAGACCTGCCTGCCTGCGGGCCGGGGCGTGGCCCACTTCAACAGCCTGGTAAGGCCCAGTGCAGCATCACTCAAGACAAAGCCCTTGCGGGAGCCCCACCCTCGCGGGGAGAATGACGCCAAGGCCCCCGGAGGGAGGAGGACTCGCCAGGTTGCCTCCCAAGGGGCGGAGATCTCTATGCTGTGCTCGGCCTCACGAGGTCAGAGGTGACGCTGGCCGGGCCAGGCAGGCAGAGGCATACCCAGAGAAGACAGTTTCCCCTTTGGTGTAAAGGAGTCAAGGACGTACGTGGGTTCCCAAGACAGCCCCCAAAGGTTCCCATTCCGGTGCAACAAGACCAGGACCGCGAGCCCCGCAGGACGGACGTCATCGCCGAGCCCACCTCTGCATCACCACCAGCTACTTTGCAGGCGAAGACCACCTTTCGTCAGGATAAGGTGTACTCCTTGTCCCCCTTTGAAATTGGTGTTGTGGGATCCCTTCCCACCAATGCGATAAGGGAAGAGGACCCGGGCCATTATAAATAGAGACTAGCCATCACCATAGAAGGGGACAGATCGAAAACCACCCGAGCGCCCTCGCGAGGTTGCTTACCATTGTACCAGTTCATCTGCCAACCTCCTCGTGAGGCAATCCACCAAAAGCAGGAGTAGGGTTTTACGCTTCGCAGCGGCCCGAACCTGGGTAAATCTGCGTGTTAGTCTTCTTCCCTGAGAGTGAGTGAGTTTGATTCGACGAGGCTGCGAAGCTGTGAGCTTGAGGCCGAAGGTAGTGGGATCTTCGCACACGCTTCTGTGTTCAAACCTCTTTGGGTTTTGCGGAGCCCGAAATCCGACAGGTGCCACCTTAATTCCACTCAGGTGTGATGACGAAAATTGGATTTCACGAGGCACGAAAGTCCCTCTGCTGCTATTAAGAAAAAACATGAGGATATCGGATCTCTGTGTCAAATACCGCTGCTGGGCACAAACTGATCAAGTCTCTCACCATTAAAAAGGACTGCAAGTTTTTATTTGTTTAGACAAAATGGTGGAAGTATGTGTGGGGAAGAAATCCGACTCTTTAGTCACAACCCTGAACCGGCGGCCCAAGAAACTTGCATCTCCCCAATTCAGGCAGCTCGGCCCAAGCGTCATGGCTCGCGGTCGTTGCCTTACCAACCAAGCCCATCTCCGAACGGGCCCTTAGAGTAACTCTAGCAGATCCCTTCAAACGCGTCGACCCGCAAAATAACCGTCCGTTTACGGTTTCGGGCGGAAAAAACTACCCGACCAGACATCGTATCGGCGCACGAACTGTAAAAAAAATTGCGGGGCGCGGAAAAACTTCGCCCTCAACCTTTAGATTCAGGGGGTGGGAGGCCGACCCGAGCTCGACCCCTATCAGCTGCGGGATTTGGCGGAGGGGCATTTCCGTGCGGCTCTTCCCGCTTCCCTCTTCCTCCGCCCCCAACCACCTCCCTCCGGTCACCCCAGAGCACCTTCCCCGGCGTCCCTTCGTCGGCATGGAAGCCTCTCAGCCGGAAACCGTCACCGCGGATGCCATCCACGCGCCACCCCCTTCGACAGATCTCGTCGGCGGCCATGCCGTGCCCGTCGCCGTTGAAGGCTGCACCGCGCCACCCTGCAAGCGACAGGGCAACGACGTCGTCCAGGGCGGCGCTCCCGCTGGCCCCGTCGTGAAGGCACGCCTGCCCGCCCGCCCCGCCGCCTCCGATGCGAATTTGGTCCGGCAATCGCCGGCGAAGAAGGGGAAGACTTCCGGTGTGAAACGCAAGAAGCTCGTGGGGAAAGCTGCCCCGTCAACACCTCCTTCGATTGCTCCGGCAAGAGTTTCCCCGAGCACTACCGGTGATGGCGCCGCCGCCGCCCTCGAGGTGTTCGACGGAATGGGCGCAAGGTATGATTCTTCGATTTCCCGCACTTCTTTCATTTGAGTTCATTCCGCTTGTATGTGACATGTCAAGCGCAATTGTAGCACCGACTTCATGCAAATCTTGAACGACAACACCGTCGACATCGATCAAACACCGATCGGTGAGTACGGCTACAACGAGATGGATGGTGGCGTGCACGGTCACGGGGAAGAAGATGATGTGGAGGAGATTGACGAGGGGGTGTACGACGAAGCGCAAGCAAAACACGCAAGATCGAAGAACTACACTCCATTGGAAGACAAAATTTTGATCAAGGCTTGGGGGTCGGTGTTTCTTGATGCGTGCACCGGCACCGACCAAACCACAAGGCGGTATTGGCAAAGGATCGAGGATTAATTCTTCCGCATGATGGCAAAGTATCCCAACAGGACGCCACGCACCTTTCGTTCTCTTGAAGGTCGTTGGGACGTCATCAGGCCGATATGTAGTCGTTGGGCTTCTTGCTTGGCGCAAGTGCGCAATGCACCTCCAAGTGGTGTCGTTGAAGCCGACTATCTGAGTTCGTTTTCATGTCCAAAGCACAAATCTTTTGTACAACTCGGAGCGGTTGCAGAATTTGACATTGTTTCCATTTTGTATGGGAAAATTGTGCAAGAAAGTTACAAGGACATGGAAGCTTCATGCAAAAAGGCATTTCAACTAGAGCATTGTTGGGAACTTCTCAAAGATAGTGAGAAGTGGAAGGTGATTGAGAAAGAATCCCCACCGAAGAGAGGTGCCCTCACCAAGATGGATGATGATGATGATGAAGAGGACGATGGCCCAAGAAACAAGAACAAGCCCGATGGAAACAAGAAGGCCAAGGGCAAGATCAAGAAGGAAGCGGAGGCTTCAAGCTTGCGGGACAAGCTAGATCACATGGTCAAGTCCAATGAGCTTTTGGTGATCAAGACATTGAAGGCAAAAAAGGAGTTGGCCGAGAAGAAGGCTCAAGAGAAGCAAGAGAAGTGGCAACTACTCAAGGAGGAGACCAACCGCAAGGCCACCATTGAGGATAGAAGAGCCAAGGCCGAGGAGGACAAAGCCATGGCCAAACTCCTTCAAGAGGAGAACAAGATCATGATGATGAACCGAAATGAGATGGACGAGGTCACCAAAGAATGGCATAACATGGCAAGGTTGGAGATCTTGGAGAGGAGGAGACAAGCCGGAAGAGGTCACGCGGTGCCAAGGTTCAGTGAGCATGGTGGTTCGTCAAGTGGTGGTGGCAATGGTGACGGTCAAGATTTCATCTTGTGATGATGATGATGATGATGGAGTGATGACGGATGGTGTGATGATGTCTTTTGGGTTGTGGTGCAAAAACTATGGAGTGATGACGACTGAATTATGTCGCCAAAACTGTGTGGTGGTGTCAAGATCATGTTTGAATTCTCGGCATTTATGTTTTATTTCCTCAAAATCGTGGTCAATTGATTTGTGTGCTTTTACGGTTTGCGGGGCCGAAATCGGCGGCGGTGATATTTTCTTTTACCGCTTGGGTTTGCGGCTCTGTTCCGTCGCTGTCGATTTCGGAACTTAAAACGCGATTTTCTCGACCCTTATCCCGCTTTTAAGGGTCGCGATTTTAAGGGGTCTGCTAGAGTTGCTCTTAGTCTCGGTTGTTTCAGCACCAGTGGCGTCTTTTCTTAAGCTCGAGCCACCACTCTCTGTCTACTGTTCAGTTGTCGTTCACGCTGCCTGTTGGTTGCGATAGAACCATCATATTCATACATGCTGATATGCATAACCAAAATATTGTGACAACTGACTAGTACTACTGTACTAGCTGTTAGGTTCAAGACCCTGAATGCAATGCCAAAATTCAGCGGGCAAGGGTAACGTGGTCGGGTTGGTGTCCAAATTACCATATACTAGTATGTATGTAGAGTCACTCCCCATAACCAACACAAGCGAGTCGATTGGTGTACGGTCCAGCCTCCAGCGCGTTGCAAGTTGCAATATCTCCAAAATAATCTACAGCACACAGAGCACGGGCCAGTTAACCAATCCTATTCCTGCCTCGAGCATGTGGTGGGTGGCCGCGTTAAACAACCCTGTCCCGCATAAAAGAGGAATGTTAGGCAGTCAGTCCTGCTGCAACTGCGCCGAGCACATGGAAGACTGATTATTAAACAAGTACAGAAGATTGACACAGGCCACTGTCTCGATCTCCAGTACAAAACCATTTTTTAATAAAAAAACTTCGTTGCGTCGACGGTAGTGATCTTTGAGTGGACCAAGATTTTCTTAATATCGTCCCACTGATAGTAGATTAAGAATGCTTTAACTTTTCTAAGACAAATTCCGAAGCTTTTTATTCAAACGTCACACGGTTTACAGGGGTGAAATCAAGTCCACTGGGCTAACCTAACCAAATATGACGGCCAACGCCAGAGATAAAGCATGATTCATGAGTTTGTGAGCCTCGACATACGAGCTCCTACGTCCATAAATAATATTACTGGTAACAAAAGTACTCTTTCTATATATAATTTCATGTATGATGAATCCATAGATTACAAGATTCTTCTGACGAATGTCTTCCACGACCACGTTACTGTTCGATGCACGTGAATTCTTCTCTCAATCAGATCATCTGCCAAAGCCAACGCCTCTCTGATAGCCATGCATTCAAGAGTAGCCGGGTCCGAAATTTTGGAAAACGCCAGAGTAGAAGCTCCAAGAAACCGACCAAGATGGTCCCTGCATATGGCGCCCACTACTCCATAAGTTCCTCCTCGGTCTCAAGCAGTATCAACATTCATTTTTACTATACCATCTCGCGGTGTGATCCACTGTGCTTGCCGGTTTGAGAGTGAAGCGATGCACGTGTAGAGGTCTTCTGGATGTCCCGAAGCTCATTTAAATACGACTGCACAAAGCAGTGTACAACAAACGGACTCTGAAAATTGTCCTCATGAATTGCCTTCCGCCTAGCTCCCCATGGTGCCCCAAGGGTGACCGCACACGTGGTGAAATCATCGTGCGTCAGTGTTTCACGCATAGTGAAAAGCCAGTGTTTACCATTGTCATACACGTTCAGACTCAGTTGATCATTGATGGTTTCCGATGAGAGTGCCCATGTACTTCTTGCAACTGAACAATTCAACAAAGCATCCCACTCGACGTTCACATATTACGGTGATTCAGAAGCGCCGCCGTTGGTATAGAATGTTGTGTCAAATGCCAAAGGAAAATTTTAAGTTTAGAAGGAACCATGATTCTCCAAAGCTTAGTCCATCCCATGCTATCAGCATCTGTATGAGATGTTCCTTCTTGTTTATCTAACCATGCCTCCATGCTTATTTTCATTCTTTGTATCATCATGTACGCACTTCGGATAGAGAAAACGCCTCTCATCTCTTCACTCCATGCCCAGAAGTCATTGGTCTGTCGCGTACATAAGAGAATCTTTAATATTGTGTCAGCATCGATCGGAATAAACACTGACATGATAAGCTGCTCATTCCAGGAGCTGGATGTTTGATCAATGAGTTGAGCAACCCGCATGGGCGGCTGCTGTAAAAGAGATGTAATTGGCCTCTTAATATTTTCCATATGAATCATGTGGTTCCAGATATCCGTAGTCCCACCATCACATACCTTCCTGATTAAACCTTGCACCATCATATGTCTGTCATCCAAAACAGCTCGTCAAATCTGCGACAGATGAGATCCCAAACCAACATCAAACAAAGATGTTTCCGAATAATATATTGCCTTTAGGATTCGAGAGCTAAGAGTTGTCGGATTTGGTAAGCATGCGCCATGACTGCCTAGCTAGTAGGGCTAGATTAAAGATCTCGAGGTCTCGAAATCCAAGTCCTCCACAGGTTTGGGCCTAGTCACAACATCCCAGAAGACCCAGCTAGGTTTCCCCTTCCTTTGCTTGCTCCCCTACTAGAATTGTCTGATTAATGCAGTGACACTCTCGCATAAACCTCACGGCAGACGAAAGCATGACATTGTGTATACCGGAATTGCTTGCGCTACTGATTTGATCAAAACCTCTTTGCCGACCGCTGATAACAGTTTCTCCATCCATCCTCTTACATTCTCCCATACTCGGTCTTACAGGTATTTGAAAGTCCCGTTCTTTGAATGGCCCACATCGGTTCGCATACCCAAGTACCCGTCACTAAGAGATTCATTCTGAACACGCAAAATTCTTGGCATTTTCACGTACTGGTTGAGGACACCCTCTACTAAAGAATATATATGACTTATCATGATTAATTCCCTGTCCTGGTGCCGAACAATAGTTATCTAATAGGTTTGATACCGCAACTGCCCCATTTTACTTGACTTAAAGAGCAACATGCCGTCATCAGCAAAAAGAAGGTGGTTCACAACTGGCGCTTGACGTGGCTTGAGACTGCATCGGTGTTTCCCCAAAGAGGAAGGGATGATGCAGTACAGCGACGGTAAATATTTCCCTCAGTTATGAAACCAAGGTATCGAACCAGTAGGAGGACCACGCAACACTATGTAAACAGCACCTGCACACAAAGAACAAATACTTGCAACCCGACGCGAAAGAGAGGTTGTCAATCTCTCCACGGTAAAAAGATATATTAGATTGTAGATTGGATAAATAGATCTCGCAAGAACACAAAATAAAAGAGGCAAATAAAAAGTGCAGCAAGGTATTTTTGGGTTTTTGGAATAGTAGATCTGAAAACAAAAGCGGCAAAAAGATAGATTGAAAAACAATATGTTGAAAAGTAGACCCGGGGGCCGTAGGTTTCACTAGTGGCTTCTCTCATGAGTATATCACACGGTGGGTGAACAAATTACTGTTGGACAATTGATAGAAGATCAAATAATCATGACGATATCCAAGGCGATGATCATTATATAGGCATCACGTCCAAGATTAGTAGACCGAAACAATTCTGCATCTACTACTATTACTCCACACATCGACCGCTATCCAGCATGCATCTAGTGTATTAAGTTCATGGAAAAACGGAGTAATGCAATAAGAACAGTGACATGATGTAGACAAGATCTATTCATGTAGGAATAGACCCCATCTTATTATCCTTAATAGCAACGATACATGCGTGCCTCGATGCCCCTTCTGTCACTGGGAGAGGACACCGCAAGATCGAACCCATCACAAAGCACCTCTTCCCATGGCAAGAAAAATCCATCTAGTTGGCCTAACTAAACCAAAGTTTCGAAAAAGAAATACAAAGCTATAAGTAATCATGCATATAAGAGATCAAAGAAGACTCAAATAATATTCATGGATAGAAACTGATCATGAACTCAAAATTCATCGGATCCCAAAAAACACACCGCAAAAAGTCATTACATCAAATAGATCTCCAAGAGACCATTGTATTGAGAATCAAAAGAGAGAGAGAGGAAGCCATCTAGCTACTGCCTACGGACCCATAGGTCAATGGTGGACTACTCACGCATCATCGAAGAGGCACCAATGAGGATGATGAACCCTCCGTGATGGTATTAGATTGGATCTCGCGGTCTTGGAACTTCCGGCGACTGGAAGTATTTTTCGTCGACTCCTCTAGGGTTTCTGGAATGTTTGGGTATTTATAGAGCTCAGAGGCGGTGGAGGAGGTTCCCGAGGCGGCCACAACCCACCAGGGCGCGCTCTGGTGGAGGAGGTTCCCACCTGGTTACTTCTTTGGCCCACTGCTTCCTTCTGGTCCAAAAAAATCTCCAAAAAGTTTCGTCGCGATTGGACTCCGTTTGGTACTGATATTCTGCGAAGTAAAAAACAAGCAAAAAACAGCAACTGACACTTGGCACTAGGTCAATAGGTTAGTCCCAAAAAATGATATAAAGTTGCTATAAACTGATTCCAAGAATGATAATATAACAACATGGAACAATAAAAAATTATAGATACGTTGGAGACGTATCAGCATCCCCAAGCTTAATTCCTACTCGTCCTCGAGTAGGTAAATGATAAAAACAGAAATTTTGTTGTGGAATGCTGCCTAACATGTTCATCACATATTCTTTTCTTTTGTAGCATGGACATTTGGACTTCTAGATGGTTCAAAGCAATAGTCTAGTTTTGACATAAAAACTTTAATACTCAAGCATGCTAACAAGCAACCATGTCTTTTAAAATATCAACACTAAAGAAAGTTATCCCTATCCCATCATGATCAATCATTGATCCATTCATGAAACACACTCAAATATTAACTACACCCAATGCACAAGTATGATCATAGTGCCCCCTAGTTGGTGCTTTATAAGAGAAGATGGAGACTCAAATAAAAAATAAAAAATTCATAAAGTAAATAGATAGGCCCTTCGTAGAGGGAAGTAGGGATTTGTAGAGGTGCCAGAGCTCAAAGCTTAAATTGAGAGAGAAAAATATTTTGGGTGGCATGCCTTCCTGTCAACGAAAATGACAAAGTAGTTATCAATACTTTCCATGCTAGATAAAGTAAAGTTTATTCCTTTTTCCACCATTCTTTCACAATCCATGGCTAGCCGTATCCACGGTTGCCTTCCATAGCAACACTTTCCAAGGATTTTATTATTTGACAACATAAAGTAAATTTCTTTTTCATTTCTGGACTATACATCCCTATTACCGCCGTACTCTCGTGCAATAACAAGTGAATAAACACTCATCTTGAGAATAACACATCTAGCATGGAAAAATATTGGACACCCCCTACCGTTTCATGAGCGGTGTGAGCACACAAAAGGGAAATTTATTTTGAAAATTATAGATGGCACATACAAATTTGCTTAGAATGGCATGGAAATACCACATATAGGTAGGTATGGTGGACTCATAAGGCAAAACTGGATTTAAGGATTTTGGATGCACAAGTAGTATTTCTACTTAGTACAAGTGGAGGCTAGCAAATAGATTGAGAAGCAACCAATCAAGAAACGAAAATTCACATAAACGGGCATTGAGCATAACTAACACCGAATAATGCACCATAAGTAGGATGTAATTTCATTGCATAACTATTGACTTTCGTGCTTGCAAAGGGAATCACAAACCTTAACACCAATATTCTTACTAAAGCGCAATTACTCACCAACATGACTCACATATCACTATCATCATGTCTCAAAACTATTACAAGGAATCAAGTTTAATTTGTCCAATGATCTTCATGAAAGTTTTTATTATATCCCTCTTGAATATCTATCACTTTGGGACTAGTTTCATATATTGCCATTGCTTTTGACAAGCTCAAATAAATTTAAGTGAAGAACATGAGCATAAAAGTTTCGTCTCTCAAAATAATAGAAGTGAAGCATGAGAGGGTCTATTCAAAATTTACTAACTCTCAAAATAATCTAAGTGAAGCATGAGAGTGTTTCTTCAAAAATTTCAAAGCACACCGTGCTCAAAAAGATATAAGTGAAACATAAGAGCAATTCCATAGCTTAAAAAATTTTAAGTGAAACATATAGAGCAATTCTAACAAATCATAGCATAATTTTGGCTCTCTCAAATAGGTGTGTCCAGCAAGGATACTTGTGACAAACTAAAAAGCAAATCAAGCAAAGACTCAAATAATACAAGACGCTCTAAGCAAAACTCATGATATGTGACGAATAAAAATATAGCTCCAAGTAAAATACCGATGGTCCTTAGAAGAAAGAGGGGATGCCACTCGGGGCATCCCCAAGCTTAGTTGCTTGTTTCTCCTTGGATATTATCTTGGGGGTGCTGTAGCATCCCCAAGCTTAGGCTCTTTTCACTCCTTATTCCTTCATCCATCGTGATCTCACACAAAACTTGTAAACTTTAATCACACAAAACTCAACAAAACCTTCGTGAGATCCGTTAGTATAATAAAGCAAACCACCACTTTAAGTACTGTTGAAAACTCATTAAATTTTTTATTATTGCATTATATCTACTTTATTCTAACTTTACCATGGCTTATACCCTTCAATACAAACCATAGATTCATCAAAACAAGCACGCAATGCAACAAAAACAGAATCTGTTTTAAACAGAACAGTCTGTAGTAATCTGTACTCTAACCATACTTCAGTAACTCCAAAAATTCTGAAAAATTAGGAAAACGTAAATAATTTGTATATAAACACTGTGTTAAAATTTCAGATTATTATCATGCTCCAGTAAAAAATGAAAATTCACGCCCTGGCGTCAAAGTTTCTGTTTCAGATTCAGCATTGTTTCTACTCATCTTATGAATCATCCTAAAGGATTTACTTGGCACAAACACTAAATAAAACATAAAAACACAATCATAACAGAGGAATAATTGTGTCAACACACAAAAACATAAAGAAAACTATGAAAATAAATTTATTCATTGGGTTGCCTCCCAACAAGCGCTATCGTTTTACGCCCCTAGCTATGCATAATGCATAGATTCAAGTGTTGTCATCTTTGGTTTTTGGTCCATAGGATGCTCTCATGATTGATTCATATGGTGGCTTAATTCTTGTTCTAGGGAAGTGTTCCATACCCTTTCTTAGTGGAAACAGAAATTTAATATTGCCTTCTTTCATATCAATCACGACACCTATAGTGCGTAAAAACGGTCTACCAAGTATAATGGGACAAGACGAATTGCAATCAATATCAAGAACAATAAAATCTATCGGCACATAGTTCCTATTTGAAAGAATAAGAACATCATTAATTCTTTCCAAAGGCTTTTTAATAGTAGAATCCGTCAAGTGCAAATTAAGAGAACATTCTTCAATATTGGTAAGACCAAGCACATCACATAGAGATTTCGGAATCGTGGAAACACTAGCACCCAAATCACATAAAGCAAAGCACTCATAATTTTTCATCTTGACCTTAATGGTAGGTTACCACTCATCATGCAATTTTCTAGGAATTGAAATCTCTAACTCCAACTTTTCTTCAAAAAATTTCATCATGGCATCAACGATATGTTTAGTGAAAGCTTTATTTTGCTCATAAGCATGGAGTGAATTCAACATGGATTGCAGAAAAGAAATACATTCAATCAAAGAGTAACTATCATAATTAAAGTCTTTGCAATCCAAAATAGTGGGCACATCACTAGTTAAAGTTGTGACCTCTTCAAACCCACTTTCATCAAGATTTTCACCCTCCAAATCATTAGGACGCCTTCTAGATAAAGTTGACTTTACTTCAGTCCCTTTATCATCAATCTTAATATTACTAAACAAGGAATCAATAGAAGAAATACCAATCACTTTAAGATCTTCATCATTTATATGAAGGCAATCACTAGAAAACGATTTTTCTAAGAATTATCTTTTAGCTCTAAGCATAGCGGTTCTTTTCTTACTTTCATCCATAGAGACATATAAAGCTTTAATTGATTCATAAATCTTAGGCACAAAAGCTTTCAACTTGAGAATTTCCACATCATGAGAAATTCTATCAATGCTTCTAGACATATCATCAATCTTATTCAACTTTTCTTCTATCGTAGTATTGAAAGCCTTTTGTGCATTGATAAATTCTTTAATATTACTCTCAAGATCAGAGGTGTTCCTATTATTATTGTAAGAGGAATTACCATAGGAATTACCATAATTGTTAGAGGAATTTCCAGGAAAAGGCCTAGGATTAAAATTACCTCTATAAGCATTGTTATTGAAATTGTTTCGCGAGACAAAGTTCACATCTACGGAATCACTATTTTGCTCAATGAAGGTAGACAAAGGCACATCATTAAGATCAATAGGAGTATTCTTACTAGCAACTAACTTCATCAAAGCATCAACCTTATCACTCAAAGTACTAATTTCTTCAACCGAATTAACTTTTTTACTAGTAGGTGCTTATTCGGTATGCCATTGTGAATAATTTGCCATGATATTATGTAGAAATTTAGTAGCTTCACCCAAAGTAATTTCCATAAAAGTACCACCCGCGACGGAATCTAAAAGATTTCTAGAGACAAAATTCAATCCTGCATAATTTTTTTGTATGGTCATCCAAATATTTAAACCATGAGTAGGACAATTTCTTAGCATCAATTTCATTCTTTCCCAAGATTGTACAACATGTTCATGCTCAAGTTGCTTAAAAATCATGATTTGAGTTCTAAGGGAAATAATTTTCACGCGTGGAAAATACTTAGTAATAAAAGCATCCTTGCACTTATTTCAAGAATCGATACTATTGCGAGGCAAAGAAGAAAACCAATTTTTTGCACGACCCCGCAAGGAGAAAGGAAATAATTTCAACTTTACTATATCAATGTCCACATCTTTTTTCTTTTGCATATCACATAATTCTACGAATGTGTTTAGATGGGACGCGGCATCCTCATTAGGAGTATCGGAAAATTGATCTTTCATGACAAGATTCAACAAAGCGGCATTAATATCACAAGACTCCGTAGTAGTGGCGGGAGGAGAAATCGGAGTGCTAATAAAATCATTATTATTGGTATTGGGAAAATCACACAATTTGGTATTTTCTTAAGTCATCGTGACTACGCAAACAAGATTGCAAGCAAACAAGAGATCTGACGAGAAAAAGGCAAACGAAAAAGAGGGTGAATAAAACTGCAAATTTGGTGAAGTGGGGGAGAGGAAAACAAGAGGCAAATGAAAAATAATGTAATTGCAAGGAGATGAGATTTGTGATTAGGACCTGATAGATATCGATGATGTCTCTTCGGCGCCAGAGATTGGCACGTTGAAGAGACTGCTTCCACCCCGGCAACGGCGCCAGAAATTCCTTTGACGTGGCTTGAGACTGCGTCGGTGTTTTCCAAAAGAGGAAGGGATGATGCAGCACAACGACGGTAAGTATACCACTCAGTTATGAAACCAAGGTATCGAACCAGTAGGAGGACCACGCAACACTATGTAAATAGCACCTGCACACAAAGAACAAATACTTGCAACCCGACGCAAAAGAGAGGTTATCAATCTCTCCACGGTAAAACGATAGATTAGATTGTAGATTAGATAAATAGATCTCGCAAGAACACCAAATAAAAGAGGCAAATAAAAAGTGCAACAAGGTATTTTTGGGATTTGAAATAGTAGATCTGAAATCAAAAGCGGCAAAAAGATAGATCGGAAAGCAATATGTTGGAAAAGTAGACCCGGGGGCCGTAGGTTTCACTAGTGGCTTCTCTCATGAGTATAGCACACGGTGGGTGAACAAATTACTGTTGGGCAATTTATAGAAGATCAAATACTGGTTGAGGACACCCTCTACTAAAGAATATATATGACTTATCATGATTAATTCCCTGTCCTGGTGCCGAACAATAGTTATCCAATAGGTTTGATACTGCAACTGCCCCATTTTACTCGACTTAAAGAGCAACATGCCGTCATCAGCAAAAAGAAGGTGGTTCACAACTGGCGCTTGACGTGGCTTGAGACTGCGTCGGTGTTTCCCCAAAGAGGAAGGGATGATGCAGTACAACGACGGTAAATATTTCTCTCAGTTATGAAACCAAGGTATCGAACCAGTAGGAGGACCACGCAACACTATGTAAACAACACCTGCACACAAAGAACAAATACTTGCAACCCGAAGCGAAAGAGAGGTTGTCAATCTCTTCACGGTAAAAAGATAGATTAGATTGTAGATTGGATAAATAGATCTCGCAAGAACACCAAATAAAAGAGGCAAATAAAAAGTGCAGCAAGGTATTTTTGGGATTTGAAATAGTAGATCTGAAATCAAAAGCGGCAAAAAGATAGATCGGAAAGCAATATGTTGGAAAAGTAGACCCGGGGGCCGTAGGTTTCACTAGTGGCTTTTCTCATGAGTATAGCACACGGTGAGTGAACAAATTACTGTTGGGCAATTTATAGAAGATCAAATAATCATGACGATATCCAAGGCGATGATCATTATATAGGCATCACGTCCAAGATTAGTAGACCGAAACAATTCTGCATCTACTACTATTACTCCACACATCGACCGCTATCCAGCATGCATCTAGTGTATTAAGTTCATGGAAAAACGGAGTAATGCAATAAGAACAGTGACATGATGTAGACAAGATCTATTCATGTAGGAATAGACCCCATCTTGTTATCCTTAATAGCAACGATACATGCGTGCCTTGCTGCCCCTTCTGTCACTGGGAGAGGACACCGCAAGATCGAACCCATCACAAAGCACCTCTTCCCATGGCAAGAAAAATCGATCTAGTTGTCCTAACTAAACCAAAGATTCGAAGAAGAAATACGAGGCTATAAGTAATAATGCATATAAGAGACCAAAGAAGACTCAAATAATATTCCTGGATAGAAACTGATCATGAACTCAAAATTCATCGGATCCCAACAAACACACCGCAAAAAGTCATTACATCAAATAGATTTCCAAGAGACCATTGTATTGTGAATCAAAAGAGAGAGAGAAAGCCATCTAGCTACTGCCTACGGACCCGTAGGTCTATGGTGGACTACTCACGCATCATCGAAGAGGCACCAATGAATATGATGAACCCCTCGTGATGGTGTTAGATTGGATCTCGCGGTTCTGGAACTTGCGGCGACTGGAAGTATTTTTCGTTGACTCCTCTAGGGTTTCTGGAATATTTGGGTATTTATAGAGCTCTGAGGTTGTGGAGAAGGCTCCCAAGGCGGCCACAACCCACCAGGGCGCGCCCGGGGCCTCTGGCGCACCCTGGTGTCTTGTGGGCCGCCAGGGCTCCCTCCTGTTTACTTCTTTGGCCCACTGGCTTCCTTCTGGTCCAAAAAATTCTTTAAAAAGTTTCGTCGCGATTGGACTCCGTTCGGTACTGATATTCTGCGAAGTAAAAAACAAGCAAAAAACAACAACTGGCACTTGGCACTATGTCAATAGGTTAGTCCCAAAAAATGATATAAAGTTGCTATAAAATGATTGTGAAACATCAAAGAATGATAATATAACATCATGGAACAATTAAAAATTATAGATACGTTGGAGACGTGTCAGCGCTGTAGATGCCACCTTAATTCCACTCAGGTGTGATGACGAAAACTGGATTTCACGAGGCACGAAAGGTCCTCTACTTCTATTAAGGAAAAATATGAGGATATCGGATCTCCGTGTCAAATACCGCTGCTAGGCACAAACAGATCAAGTGTCTCACCATTAAAAAGGATTGAAAGTTTTTATTTTTGTGACACAAAATGGTGGAAGTATATGTGGGGAAGAAATTCGACTCTTTTAGTCGCTAATTAGCGAGTACTCCCTGGGGAGCCTCCCAGCGATCACTCTCACGGGCCGCCACTTGGCGCGTTCTCAGCCGCCGTCACATGTCGCGCTCCGAGCGTTTCCTTCGGATTTTATTTTTTTATTTTTTCGCACGCGTTTTCGGCTTTTTAGAGTGTTGTTTTCTGGTTTTTTTGTGTTCCGGTTTCCCACCGGTCTTCCTTAGTTTTTGGATGAAAAAAATTTTCGCGAAAAAACGCGTTTTTTTTGCGAGAGGCACGATTTTGTTTCTGCTAGAGGCACGGTTTTGCTATCGCGAGAGGCACGGCCGTGCCTCTCGGAAAGGGGAAAATACGCGTTTTCTGTTTTTTTGCGAGAGGCACGGTTTTGCTTGCGCGAGAGGCACGGTTTTGCCTTCGCGAGAGGCACGGCCGTGCCTCTCGGAAAGGAAAAAAAATTACACGTTTTCTACTCTTTTTTTTTCCCGCGAGAGGCTCGGTTTTGCTATCGCGAGTGGCACGGCCGTGCCTGTTGGAAAGGGGAAAAACACGTTTTCTGCTTTTTTTTCTGCGAGAGGCACGGTTTTGCTTCCGCGAGAGGCATGGTTTTTCTATCGCGAGAGACACGGCCGTGACTCTCGGAAAGGGAAAAAAACTCGTTTTCTGCTTTTTTTTTTCGCGAGAGGCACGGTTTTGCTTCCGTGAGAGACACGGTTTTGCCTTCGCGAGAGGCATGGTCGAAAAGGAAAAAAAACGCATTTTTTGTTTTTTTTCTATCGCGCGAGGCATGGTTTTTTTGTCCGGTTTTTTTCGTGAAAAAAAAGTTCATCAAAACCTATCAACATGTGATCTAGTTTTGAAGATCTCGACGCGAGAAACCCAACTGTGAAAACGGTTCGAGAATTGGATGGACGGTTTAGGAGATAAAACGTTTTGAGAATACGGATCTACGAAAAAAGGAAAAACTCTCAGGTTGGGACAAGTGGCACGCATGCAGTGCGCCACTTATCGCAAACAGGGAAGGTAGAAGTGATCTTTGAAGGGAACCGCTTAATCTGAGTCGACTGAGAATTAGTGAAGTCTCAGTCAACTTGCTGTCCATTGGATTGTTTGTCTGCTTAAAGATCAGTGTGCTGCATGTTTTTCCTTGAAATCGGCCTGTGTAGGGAGGTACAGGGATTGGGCTATTGTTTGTCTCTGTCTTCGTATGTCCCTGTCGGGCTGGGATTTGCTTGCGTGATGGGCTGGCCAAGAGTTCGAGCCCTTTTTGTTGTCAGTTAGTTGTTATTCGTTTTTACCTGGGCTGCCATATTTACTTTTGGTTGTTTTTTTACCTTTATTTATTTATTTGTATATGTTTGATTTTCCTTCATTTTTCGTTTACTGTCATGTATTTTGTGATTTTGTCTCATTTTTAGTTATATATTTTTTCCTCTTTTTGGTATTTTTTAATTCTAGACATATATTCTATTTGCACGTGTCGCAGCACGTCTGTAACTGTAAGGGGGTACATCACAACTGCAACTAGAGGGGGGGGGGATGTTGGCAAGTTGTATGTCCACTATTAGAGTTGTAACTGCGTGTGTCGCAACCCGTCCGCGACTGCGAGGCGTATAACTCGGCTGCAACTGGAGGATGAAGGATGTTGCCCAGTTGCATGTCCACCACTAGAGTTGCAACTGCACGTGTCGCAACCCGCCTGCAACTGCAAGGGTACACCGTGATTGCAACTGGAGGGAAGGGGTGTATGCCAGTTGCATGTCCACCACTAGAGTTGCAACTGGACGTGTCGCAACCCGCCTGCAATTGCAAGGGGTACAACACGACTGCAACTGGAGTTGGAGAGGGGCGAGCTGCATGTCCACCACTAGAGTTGCAACTGCATGTGTCGCAACCCGCCCGCAATTGCAAGGCGTGCACCGCGATGACAATTGAAGGGGAGTGACGTTGACCAGTTGCATGTCCATCACTAGAGTTGCAATTGCACTTGTCACATTCCGCCTGCAACTGCAAGGGGTACACCACGACTTCAACTAGAGGAGGATGTTGACCAGTTGCATGTTCGTCATTAGAGTTGCAACTAGACGTATCTTATTCTACCATCATTTGCAAAGGGGTGAAATGCGGATGCAGCTGTGCGGTTTATTTTTATTTTACCAAAAAAATAGATAAAATAATATCAAAACATGCGGAAAAGATACGAAAATTGACAGGAAGCTTTTCTTAGAAAAAATGGACCAGAAGCGAAGGTATAGAATTTGCTATGCTGATGGAGTAAAGAAAGAAAAACAGTATGATTCCTAGCCCATGAATGACTGCACGTGTGGGCCTAGCACGAAAAAAAAGAGCTTCGATTCCTAGCCCATGAGTGACCGGACCTAGCATCAAAAGAAAACTACCGATTCCTATAGCCCAGGACAAGTCAGGAACCAGCGAAGGGAGAGCATACAGCGCCCGCTCGTACGCACACGTGCATGACGTCAGTCCAAGTCTCAATCGACTGAGATCTAGCCAGACCCATCTTTAAAAGATGTACTCGCTAAGTAGTGATTTTGCTTTTTAATCACAACCCTGAACCGGCGGCCCAAGAAACTTGCATCTCCCCATTCAGGCAGCTCGGCCCAAGCGTCACGGCTCGCGGCCGGTGCCTTACCAACCAAGCCCATCAGAGACGCCTTTTGAGAACAAAGGGAAAGTGCCTGATGTATCTTCATCTTCTCCAAGGCTGCCGACTCCAGAGCTCACACAGTCCTCGACACGCCGCGACGAGTCGGAGGGGGAAGATCAAGATGGAGGCGGCCACCTCGAATCCGTCGAGCAAGAGGTTCGATCACCCCGTCTCCCTCCCCTTTCCGCACGCCGCTCGCTGCAAATTTACTCTGGGATTTCTGCGCGCTGCTGCTATGTGCGTTATTTAGGATCGCCCTGGTCACCGGAGGGAACAAAGGGGTCGGGCTGGAGACGTGCAGGCAGCTCGCGTCCAAGGGGCTCAAGGTCGTGCTGACGGCGAGGAACGAGTCCAGGGGGCTGGAGGCGGTCGAAGGCGTCAGGCGCTCCGGTGCTGACGGCCAAGCCGATGTAGTCTTCCATCAGCTGGATGTCACCGACCCTGACAGCGTCTCCCGGTTGGCGGATTTCGTCAGGGATCAGTTCGGGAAGCTCGATATCCTGGTATGTGTTAATGTGTACCTCTGCTTTGCGGTTTGAAGATTAAGACCTAGCGGATTTGGGGTCGGGCAAGTGGGTATTCATACTGTCCCACTGAGAGCTCGTCAGATAGTGAGATAGAAGTATGCATTTTTATTCAGACTCTTAACTGTTAGTTGAACTTAGCAAAATTACATTGAACCAATTTTTACTCAGCACATTGTGGCATTGAGTAATTACAAAATGAATTTCAGAGTTCCGTTAAGAAGATAGGTGTTGTAGATTTCTTCTTTTGCCTGGCTTTTACTAGTTAAAACTGAAATGATGTTCTTAAGATCTTGTAAGCTTGTCTTGGCTGTTTAGATTATTTACTTCTTATTGGTGATCATGTAGAAGTGGTTTGTCTCGTTGTTTTTTAATTTGTCACCATGATTGCGTGATTTTTGTTATGTGTAGATAAACAATGCAGGCATTTCGGGCGTTGATCGAGATCCAGTTCTGGTTGCGAAAGTTAAAGAACAGGTGAATGCAGCAATTGTGATGTACTCCCTCCGTAAACTAATGTAAGACGTTTTAGATCACTAAAGTAGTATTCTAAAACGTCTTATATTAGTTTACAGAGGTAGTACTACATATTGATTTGCAGTTTGTCAGCAGTTAATATATACATCTATTTCAGAATCAGGTTGAGTCAACAAAATAAGAGTTGTTCCTGTAGTTGTTTGTTGCTATCTATCAACCGTGGCAGACTCTAAACGTCACCATGTCTTGTAACTACTGGAACATACTTTACTTTGAGAAAACACATCACACTGATGTTATGATACATGATGTACATAGAAGTTTGGATTGTAGAAATAATTCATCAACCACAGCATAGACATAAATATCATTCTCTTGTAATTACTGGAGCATAGTTTAGTTTGAGAAAACACATGATGCTGATGTTGCAATACCAGATGACAATAGAAGTTTACATTGTAGAAAATCAGCAATCGAAGATGACAATCCTAAAATCGTACATTTCTGACAACATGTTTATTTAGTGAATTATGTGTTAAATATTATTTTTTGCCTAAAAGATATCTCATTTCAATGATTTCCATATTACATTCAGAAGCTATAAATATATTACTTTTATTATGGTGTGCAAACAGAATTCCTCAGGAACTAAAACCCAATTCTTTCCATTTATTAATTTAATCCCTAGAACACTTCTATTCCAAGATTATATTTGTACTGAACAGAGAAGATTTTAACTGGGTTGACCTCACCTCACTTAGTTAACAAAAATAACTTGTAGTTTAGTTGGTGCTTCACTTCATATCCATTTAATCGGATGTTATACCAAGTAAATGAATCTTAGATGGGCATGCCTTACCAGACCCACCTGGCACCTAAACACCTCTATTTTAATAAGAGGTTTGTATAATAATTAACATGTCAAATGCATGTATAGGTTGAAAGCATGGATGTAGATCAGAGAGTTCAATGGATGAAAGAAAATTCCAAGGAGACAAATGAGGAAGCAAAAGAATGCATGAGAACAAACTACTATGGGGCAAAGCTTGTCACGGAGGCACTACTTCCTCTTCTTCAGTTGTCCTCCTCTGGGAGAATTGTCAATGTCTCGTCAGGCTTTTCACTGCTAAGAGTAAGTATTGTTAACCATGTTGCAGGTCGTACAAGACAGATTACCAGTTTCACAAATTTGATTTAACATTATCTGTGCCGCAATATATATTTCTGCTGTAACTTTCTTTATCACTACGTTTTGTTTTGAATTTTCGAGAAGTATCTATGCGGCCTTGTATTGTGTCTTCCAGGATATTATTATAGCCTATTAAATAAGGGATAAGGCATTCCTCTTTGCATACATGATCTTATTTCAGCTTAACTTGTTTTGTCAGATGCAATAAGCATGCAATTGCATGTACTGTAGGAGAATGTCTAGGTTATCAGTTTTTTAACGATAATCCTAGCTTTGTGTTCATTCAAAATAATATGACATAATTCTCATTTTATGTATTGTGTTATATGGAGTTTTGTTTGTTCCAACCCACATCCTTGATCCTCTTGATGTGTTCTTTTGTTCTGTCAGAAAGCATATGTTCAGAAACTAGTTCCTTTTAGTTAATATGATAACTGCTCTTTTCCTGAGCAGAACTTCAACAGTGAAGAACTTAAGAAGGAATTTAATGACATCGACAACCTTACTGAAAAGAGACTAGAAGAGCTGTTGGATTCGTTCCTAGAAGATTTCAAGGCCAATTTGATAGAGGCACATGGGTGGCCGACCGGTGGCTCGTCAGCGTACAAGGTCGCCAAAGCTGCCCTGAATGCATACACGAGGATCCTTGCCAAGAGGTTCCCTGCGATGCGCATCAACTGTTTGACGCCTGGTTATGTGAAGAGCGACATGTCGATGCACATGGGAGTGTTGACGCCTGAGGAGGGCGCTAGCAACCCGGTGAAGGTCGCTCTCTTGCCCGACGATGGCCCGACGGGTGCTTATTTTGATAGGGACGGCGTGGCGTCGTTTGTGTGACTGTGTCGTACGTGTAATGGTTTCGTCCGGTTTTACTTTCAGAATATGAGACACCTGTAACAGTAGTTGTCAATAAAGAGTTTGCAGTTTAACCTGTGTTGTGCGTTTATTATGCTTGTATCCACTTGCTGCTTCATTTGAAATTAATAAAATCTACCCTTTGTCGAAAAAAATGGACATGCATGTATGATTCATATTGGTCGATGAGGTCTATCGATCTTGTGGGTATGTGTAGGGTCAAACAATGCGACAACACACACGCGATGACGTATGGGTGTTGCTGGCAGGCAACAGGATGACGTATGGGTGTTGCTGGCTGATGGACATGCTTGGTTTGCTAACAAAATTAGCCAACCATCGCTTTGATGTGTGAATGTTTCAAACTTGCCAAAAGTTGATCCTTTTGAGAGGTTGCTGAATCATGCTCGATGGTTGTGCCGGACGAAGACGAGGAGCACCACAAACGCGACCAGAGATACGACCGGAGCCGTTATAAGTGTCTTGCTCTCCTTCCTCCCATAACCATAACCGTCTCAGATAGCTCTAGGATTTTTGGTCTCAGATTGTGAGGAGCGGCCCATCGCACGCACGTGCTGCTGGAGCTCGTCGTGCGCCCTCACTCATGGAAGGAGCCATCCTCCCCACCATGCCGAACACGAGGTGAGCTGCCCATACATGTTTAGTTAGCAGCTCTTGACGTCGCCATGCATGTAGCCCTGCAGCTTGCAAGAATCTCATCGACTGCGGTTGCTAGGGTCGCCGTCGTCACCGGAGGGAACAAAGGGATCGGCTTCGAGGTGTGCCGGCAGCTGGCCAGCGCCGGCATCACGGTCGTCTTGACGGCCCGGGACGAGACGAGGGGCGGGGAGGCCGTGGAGAGGCTCAGTGCGCTGGGGCTCTCTCATGTCGTCTTCCATCGGCTGGAGATCACGGACGCTTCGAGCGCCGCTGCACTGGCTGGTTTTCTCAAGACCCGCTTCGGCAAGCTAGACATTCTGGCAAGTTTTTTGGTTTCGTTTTAGTAGCTGTATCCCAAGGTTAACTTTGAAGCACCGGTGATGGATGGATGTGCTCGGTTTATTTGCAGGTGAATAATGCCGCAGTTGGTGGGGTTGAGTACGACCAAGAACTTGATACCAACGAGGAAAAGGTGAGGTCACGTTTTTTTGTTCTCAAATTGCTCGGGGCACACAAACTGAACGAGTTTATGTGCCGATACACACAACAGTTCGGTGGGCTGGATTTCCACCAGAGAGTTGAGTGGATGCTGAAGAACGCCCGGGAACCCATCGACAGCGCGAAGAACAGCGTGCAGACCAACTACTACGGCACGAAGCATGTAATCGAAGCCCTGCTGCCTCTGCTGCGATCTTCCCCCGAGGGGAGGATAGTGAACGTCTCCTCAAATTATGGACTCCTAAGAGTAAGTAAAGCTCTTCCTTTTTCAATGATAATCGCTAACCCAGCACCATATGTGAGGGATTCGGTGACAACATATGCAGCATATCGGCAACGAGGGGGTGAGGCAGGAGCTCAACGACGTCGACAACCTGACAGAGGAGAGGCTGGACGAGCTGCTGGAGAAGTTCATGAAAGACTTTGAGGCCGGCGCGCTGGAGCCGCACGGGTGGCCCACGAAGTTCTCGGCGTACAAGGTGGCCAAGACCGCCATGAACTCCTACTCGAGGATCCTGGCGAGGAGGCACCCTGAGCTGCGCGTCAACTGCGCGCACCCAGGCTTCGTCAAGACCGACATGAGCATGGGGTCCGGGGTCCTGACGCCGGAGGAGGGCGCACGCAACTTGGTGAAGGTGGCGATGCTGCCTGACGGCGGGCCGACCGGCGCGTACTTCGCCCAGGGCGAGGAAGCGCCGTTCGTGTGAGATCCCGGCGGTGGGTGCGTGCGTGCTTGTTGCGCGGCTCGAGTGCGTACACTGTTAATGGCTAGTAGATGTGTTACGCGCTAGTTTTTTAGATTGCAAATAAGATTTGTCACTTCACAAGAAACAGACTACTGACCTAGGGCCCCCACCTCTCGCACCGCTGGCCATTCCGGCCGCGGCGGCTACGGGTGTGTTTGGTAGCAGTTTTCACCGTAACACTGTTGTTTCCTTTTCAGACATGCTGAGTACATGTATTTTGTTGTTGCTTGATAATGATGTATGTGTTGAGACATGCTAAGCTGAGATTTTATTTGACAGACTACATGTGTTAAGACATGGTTAACAATTTCGAATACTGATTTTTTTTGTTGACTGGTAAACAAGATTTAAAAAATGCGAACAACAATTTAAACACATTTTGGAGATCCAATATTATTTTGAAAATTTAGAAAAAAATGATATTCTGATTTTTTTTTTAAAATTAGACAAAATTTTAAATTCTAAACATTTTCTGAAAATTTAAACAAAGCTTGAATTTTGAATATATTTTGAAAATTTAAACAATTTCTGAAATTCGTTTTTTTTGAAAACTTAGACAACTATTGAAATTCTGTTTTTTTGGAAATTTAAACAATTCGAAATTCTGATTTTTTTTATTTTTATTTGAAATTATGATTTTTTTAAACCTAAAGAAAATTTGAAATTTGAAAGTTTTTCTGATAATTTAAATTAAATTTGAATTTCCATTTTTTGGATAATTGAAACAAATTTTGAAATTCTGAACATTTTTTGAGAATTTAAACAAATTTTAATAATTCTGAACATTTTTTTGATAATACAAACTAATTTTAAAATTCTGAACATTTTTTTGAGAATTTAAACTAATTGTGAAACTCCAAACATTTTCTTAAAAATTTAAACTAATTTGAAAATTCTGAACATTTTTTGAGAATTTATACTAAATTTGAAATTCTAAACATTTTTTGAGGGTCGGGGCGAGCATGGCTGCCTCCATGCATCCTATCTAGGTGTGCTTAACTCAGCATGTCGGAGAGGCCTTTTTGCATGAGGTGGGCATAGTCGAGGAGCCCATACACCTTGCCAAACAGTCAAAAGTGGATTATGTAAGGAACTTTTGAGCTCATGCACCCTTCATGCATCCTACCAAACATACACCCTACCAAACATACCTGATCGCGAATATCAGGTTTTCACTCGGAGCAGCGCGGAGAGGAGGAGCGGCCGCGACGGAGCCTCCAGGAAGGAAATCACGTCCGCGGGCGCCGCCACCATCGGCTAGGCAACAACGAGGGAGGTAACGAACCCCGACACTCACATCCCTCCGCCATACCAGGGCACCACCAGACGCAAGAACACATGCGACACCATCGCCATGCGTCACCGAACGCGAACAACAATGCCACCATGTGGCCATGACTGCCCAGCCGCACCCGAGGCACATTCTCCGCCCACAAGCAATGCGTCTCCCGCCGTCAGGTCCGCCGCCCTGCAGCTAGACAACCCCGGGACCAGCCAAAGGCCGCGGCTTTGGCCCGACCGGCAACCCGTGATCGACGGAGCCGCCAATGGTCTCCCTGCCCCGAACAACACCAGACCGGCGTGGCATCGAGAAGTGGCGTCTAATACACCCATTTTGCATCATGATTTCTTATTCATATTTACGTTATTCTTGTCCATTGTTCCCTATTATCATTCAATTCTTATGTCCTTTATCTTTGAATATGCAAGGTACATCACAAAGAGGGAATTATGTGAAAACTGGAATTCTGGACCGGAAAACCAAGAAAAAGGCAGAAAAATCACCAGACTCCAAATAACCTGAAACTTTACGAGGAATTTTTAATGAATATATGTGAATTTATGCGCAAAAAATATATCAGAGGGGGGCCACCAGCCACGCACAAGCCAACATGGAGCGCCCCCAGGTCGCGCCCTGATGGCTTGTGGGGCCCTAGCTGACCCCCCGAGGCCCCTCTTCTCCTATATGGTGTGTTTTACACTAGGAAAAAAATCATAAGAAACTTTTCGGGATGAAGCGCCGCCGTCTCGAGGCGGAAACCTGGGTAGAGGCCCTTTTGCACTCCGGCAGTCACATTCTGCCGGGGAATTCCTCTCCGGGAGGGGGAGATCGAAGCCATCGTCATCACCAACGCTTCCTCCTTCGTGGGAGGACCAATCCTCATCAACATCTTCACCAGCACCATCTCATCTCCAACCCTAGTTCATCTCTTGTATTCAATCTTTGTCTCAAAACCTCAGATTGGTACCTGTGGGTTACTAGTTGTGTTGATTACATCTTGTAGTTGATGCTTGTTGGATTACTTGGTGGAAGAAATTATGTTCAGATCCTTAATTATTATTATTTCACCTCTGATCTTTAACATGTTTATGAGGTCTGAGTAGTTACTATTGTTCCTGAGGACATGGGAGAAGTCTTGTTATAAGTAATTATGTGAAGTTGGTATTCGTTCGATATTTTGATGATATGTATGTTGTTACTTCTCTTAGTAGTGTCATGTGAACGTCGACTACATGACACTTCACCATGCTATGGGCCTAAGATAAGCCATTGTGGAGTAACAAGTAGATGATGGGTTGCTAGAGTGACAGAAGCTTAAACCCCAGTTTATGCGTTGCTTCATAAGGGGCTGATTTGGCTCCACATGTTTCATGATATGGTTAGATTTATCTTAATTCTTATTTCATAGTTACGGATGCTTGCGAGAGGAGGTAATCATAAGTAGTTTGCTAGTTTATAGTAAGAGCATCACCTTACCACCGGTCCACCTACATATCAAATTATCAAAGTAGCGAACACGAATCAACTTAACATGATGAACATGACTAGACATAATTCCCATGTGTCATCGGGAGCGCTTGCTTAATATAAGAGTACTTTCAGACCTGTCCTTTGCTACAAAAAGGATTGGGCTACCTTGCTTCATCTTTGCTACTATTGTTACTTGTCACTTGTTATGATTTATCTTGCTACAAAACTATCTACTATTGTTACTTGCAGCACTTGCAGAGAATACCTTGCTGAAAACCGCTTATCATTTCCTTCTGTTCCGCCTTGGGTTCGGCACTCTTACTTATCGAAAGGACTATGATCGATCCCCTATACTTGTGGGTCATCAAGACTCTTTTCTGGCGCCGTTGCCGGGGAGTGAAGAGCCTTTGGTAAGAGGAATCGGTAAGGAAACATTTTCTATACGTTCTGAAATTTACTGTTGCTTGTCACTCTGAACGGTCACCCTTTGAGTGGCTTGTTCGGGGCATCTTCGCCCCGAATTGAAGATGAGAAAATTGTTCCTCTACCTACTGAACTTATTGAAAATATTTATTATGAGATTCCTTCTGGTATGCTTGAAAAACTATTATCCCACCCATATGATGGAACGACTCATCCTGATTATCACTTGATATTTGTCGATGAAGTTTGTGGATTATTTCAGCTTGCAGGGTTGTCTGGAGACAAAGTTAAGAAGAAAGTTTTCCCATTATCTTTGGAGGGAAAGGCATTAATGTGGTACAGGCTATTGGGCGATATTGGATCATGGGACTGGAATCGCTTGAAGTTGGAATTTCATCAGAAATTTTATCCTATGCATCTAGTTCATCGTGATCGGAACTTTATTTATAATTGTTGGCCTCGTGAAGGAGAAAGTATCGCTCAAGCTTGGGGGAGGCTTAAATCTATGACGCACACTTTCCCTAACCATGAGATTTCAAGAAATACTATTATGCAAAAAATTATGCTCGACTTTGTCATGATGATCAAGTACTACTCGATTCTTCTTCTACTGGTTCTTTCATGAATAGGACTATTGAATTCAAATGGGATCTTCTGGAAAGAATTAAACGCAACTCCGAAGATTGGGAACTCGACAAAGGTAAAGAGTCAGGTATAAAGTTTAAGTTCGATTGTGTTAAATCTTTTATGGAAACTGATGTTTGCTATAAGTTGAGCAATAAATATGGCCTTGACTCTGAGATAGTAGTTTCTTTTTATGAATCATTTGCTACTCATGTTGATCTCCCTAAGGAGAAGTGGTTTAAACATCACCTACCCATTGAAGAACAATTAGAGAAACCCATTAAAGTAGAGAATGAAGAAATAATTGTTAATCATGTTGACCCAATTGTTCCTACTGCTTACATTGAGAAGCCACCCTTCCCTGTTAGAATTAAGGAACACACTAAAGCTACAACTGCGGTTAATAAAAGTCATGCTAGGACACCTACACCTCCTGAACAAATAAATGTTGAGCCTAAGGTTGCCATGGTTAAAGATCTGCTAGTTGATAATATTGATGGACAGGTTATCTATTTCTGTGATCAAACTACTAGAATTGTAAAACATGTTAGACGTAAGCAAGATGAACTAGATAAAAATAAACCAGTTGTTGGCATGCCGATGGTTTCCGTTAAAATTGGAGATCATTGTTATCATGGCTTGTGTGATATTGGTGCTAGTGTTAGTGCTATCCCTTTTACATTATATCAAGAAATTATGAATGACATAGCACCATCTGAGCTTGAGGACATTGATGTTACTATTAAACTTGCAAACAGAGATACTATTACACCACTTGGGATTGTTAGAGATGTTGAGGTCTTGTGTGGAAAGGTCAAGTACCCCACTGATTTTCTAGTACTTTGTTCAGAACAAGATAACTTTTGCCCCATTATATTTGGTAGACCTTTCTTGAATACTGTTAATGCTGAAATTAATTGTGTTACTGAGAAGGTTAAAGTAAGCTTTGGCGATGTGTCTCATGAATTTAATTTCTCTAAGTTTAGTAAACAACCGCATGAGAAAGAATTACCGAGCAAAGATGAGATTATTGGTCTAGCATCTATTGTCGTACCTCCTACCGACCCGTTAGAACAATATTTACTAGACCATGAAAATGATATGCATATGAATGAGAGAAATGAGATAGATGACATATTTCTGAAACAAACGCCTGCTCTTAAACACAACTTACCGGTTGATATTTTAGGGGATCCCCCTCCACCCAAGGGAGATCCTGTATTTGACTTAAAGACTTTACCCGATACTTTGAAATATGCTTACCTTGAGGAAAAGAAGATGTATCCTGTTATTATCAGTGCTAACCTTTCAGAGCATGAAGAAAAGAGATTACTTAAAACTCTGAAGAAGCACCGGGCTGCTATTGGATATACTCTCAATGATCTTAAGGGCATTAGTCCCACTCTATGTCAGCACAAGATTAATATGGAACCGGATGCTAAACCTGTCGTTGATCATCAACACCGCTTAAACCCAAAAATGAAGGAAGTGGCAAGAACCGAAATATTAAAGCTTCTGGAGGCTGGTATAATTTATCCTATTGCTGATAGTAGATGGGTAAGCCATGTTCATTGTGTTCCTAAGAAAGGAGGTATAACTGTTGTCCCTAATGATAAAAATGAACTTATCCCAAACAATAGTAACTGGTTATAGGATGGTGATTGATTTCAGGAAACTAAACAAAGCTACTAGGAAAGATCATTATCCTTTACCTTTTATTGATCAAATGCTAGAAAGATTATCTAAGCACACACACTTTTGCTTTCTTGATGGATATTCTGGTTTTTCTCAAATACCTATGTCAAAAGAATATCAAGAGAAAACTACTTTTACTTGCCCTTTTGAAACGTATGCCTTTTGGTTTATGCAATCAGGGCCAGCCCTGGGCCATGGCGGCGAGTGCGACGGCCTAGGGCCCAGCCCGAACACGGGCCCATACCCTGTGCATACGAGTGTATATATATATATATATATGTGGGTCTATTTTAACAACACCTCTTAAAACCTTATTCTAAGGTCAATAGGCTTATTCTGACGAACACATCCGCACTGCCTCCACACCCCGATCCGAACCACAGATAACCAGAAAAAAAAGGCACCCGACCCACCCAACACACCACAGAGGCACCCGACCCACCCCCTACTCCTGCCTTCTTCCTCCCCCACGACCCGCACCCACCCACACCGCTCCTCCCACTACCTTCTGCCTGGTGCCGGATCCACACCGCCGCCGGCAACCGCGCGCGTAACCCACCCGACGCGCCGCCCAGCCCCGAGCGCCCCTCCTTCCCACCTCTCCTGACCCGGACTCTCACAGCCGCTCCGGCGATGGCGCCACCCCACTGCCACCACCAGACGTCCCTGGATCTGCGCCGCCGCGCCTCCACTGGCCTGGATCCGCGTCGCCGCGCCTCCACAGGCCTGTATCCGCACCGCCGTGCCTCCACTCGCCTGGATCCGCGTCGCCGTGCCTCCGTGGCTATCGGAACAGGGCATGTCCGCCCCGCCGCAACACGGCCTACCCCCACAGTTGGGTGCGTGTGTGATGGCTGCCGGCGGCGGCAGCATGTCCAGTTGGCCTCGCCTATGGAGCAGCAATATCCAGGCCGTCACCAGCACCCCCATCTCGCCCATCGCCGTCTCATTTCTGATCCGGCACCTCCCCGACGCACCCGACGCCCTGCCACCTCAACCCCCGCCGGAGCAAGCGGCCTCTACCCTGGCCCCGACCTACCGAGGTCATTCGCCAGCACACCGCACCTCTTCTAGTCGCCCCATCCCTCAGCTATCCTTGCTAACGCTGCCTCAGGTCGCCTCCCGCCAAAATCCGGCAGGGCACGCGCCGGATCCTGCGACGGGGAGGGCTGTTTGCCTGCAGCTCTCTTGTCACTCTCTTGCTGTTTGCCTGCAGTTTAGAGGGAGTGCACATCTCTGAAAAGAAAACTTGTGCAGGCTGGGATCAATTCGGGGATTTCCAAGTGGTTCTGTTGCCGGGGTGCTGCAGTGCGGTTCTTCAGCGGGACATGCTGCATGCTACAATTTGAGTACGACGCGTAGTACATATTGGCGGCCCTATGCGCACTTCGCTCATGCCGGCCTTTACAATTCTTTGTGCATGTAGAACCCGCGGAGGGTCAGCTTGTAATTGTGATTTTGTTTAAAAGTTTTTGTGGGAGCGGCTTACATTCCGCAAAATACACTCTTGCGACCCCAAGTTCATCATGTGGTTCACTCACTGCATTTTTGCAGTTTTGACTAACAACGCATGCTGTTTTTAAAAAGAAGCGTAGAGATAAAAAAAAGTCCATTCCAAAGGAATGTTGAGTACACTTTATTTGAAAAAAAAGTATTACATACGTTTATGTTGTTCAATTTCTTGTTTTGTCAAAGAAGTTTCAATAAGGACACATTTTGACACAAAATTGACGCGGTTCACTAACGCCCAATATGAAGTGCAAAAAATATAAGGGAGATGAAAAAAACTCATGCAGTTCACTAGTGCCCAATGTGAAGTGCAGAAAATTATTACGGTAACGATAGAAAAAAAAACTATGTCGTCCACTTCTCGGTAGCGATGCGGTTCACTTACGCCCGACGTGAAGTACGGTCAACTCCACTTCCTTGTTTTCTGAAAAATTCACGTTCTATAAAAAGAAACCATGCAGTTCGTTTCCCTGTCGGATGCAGTGCGGTTTCAGTCTGAGGCAATGCATTCTTCTGTCTGATGCGGTTCACGCGTCAATTTTGGTGTCGCGAAGAACAGATTGTCCGCATTTCGGTAATTCCAAAACTGCTCTTAAACTGTAAGGAATTATTGAGAGTGTTCTACATGAAAAAGTTGCGCCTCGTCGATATCTTTCCAACGCCGTATCATTTGCATCGTTTCGACGAGCGGTTTGGAAAAAATCACAAAAATACGATCGCTGCCACTCGTATGCAGCGCCACCGTTTTCAAAATTCTTTTAAAACCGTGAGAAATCTCAACAAATGACCAACATATGAAAGTTGCGCCTATTACACAGCTTTTCAACGCCGTATCGCACACCTCGTTCCGACAAACGGTTAGAAAACTAGAGCGAAAACCATACCAAAAAATTCGTAAAAAATTTGAAAAACAGAATTCCGTTTTTTAGTAAATTTGAAATTACTCTCAAAACGTAAGGAATTAGAGAGAGTGATATACATGAAAAAGTTGCGCATCAACGATATCTTTCCAACGCCGTATTGTTTGATCCATTCCGATAAGCGGTTTAGAAAAAAACGCTCACTGTCACTCGTCGGGCGACCACCATTTTTGAAACTGCTCTTAAACCGCGAGGAATCTCGAAAAGTGGTCAACATGGAAAAGTTGCGGATTTTCCGTAGCTATCCAACGGTATATTATATGTATCGTTCCGACAAATGGTTTAGAAACTGGAGTGAAAACGGTGACAAAAAACGCGTGCAGTTTTTTCTGCTTATATTGCAGTGTTCATTTGATAGAGATGCAGTGCACCCGCGTTAACCCTGCAGTTCGGAAGTGTTGTCAGAATAGTTATTCTCACATCGAGGTCAGAATAGGCGGTCTCTCCTAGAAAGACGCCGCCGGCTCGTTCATCTCCCCGCCGCCATTGTCTTCTTCACCAATTGATTGCCCCAAGTTCCTATGAGCCCAGGACCCCAATTCCCCAAGGTAGTCAATGAATTTTCCGTTGTAACAACATCCAATGGGTTTCTTCAGCCTCTCTCTTCCTTTAAATACCCCCAAGGGCCCCAGTTAAGCAGAGGCGAGCCGACAACACACCACCCTGGGAGGAACGCAAGTGCAGCAGCCCTCAGCATGTGCTCCATATTCATAGACAGTCCAAGCCATTGCCTATTCATGTAATTTCTATATCTCACTTCTTTGGCCTTGTCTATTTATCTCTGTTATGATGTTTGACCTTCTTGACTTCTCTCTTTTTGTATGAAATTGCAGCTGGGTAGATTTTGCTTGTTGTAGCATTGCTTGAAAATGGCTTTGAGAAATAGATTCTTGTCAACAGATGAGATTTTCGATTTTGTTACAGCTGCAGATGGATATTAAAACGTGCCCAGTGCTTATTAAATTCTCTTAACAGTTCCTGCCGAAAGATTTTTTTTCAAAACTAAAATTACTATACTAAAAACTTTTTGAGATCAACTATGTCACTAGAGAGATTGAATGGCTTGGTCATGTGTTGTATTGAGAAGGATATGTTGGATATCATTTATCTTGACACTATTACTAGTGATTTTGAATCGCAAAATGCACGAAGGTGTCGTTTCTCTAGAGTATGCCATTTAATTGTTCTCTGTGTATTTTTCCCGGTGAAAGACAAAAAGTACCCGGCAAACAATGACTCCTCTAATATTTGTTGATGCATATTTGGAACGCTAGAGCCAGAGTTGTAACTTCTGTCAAATTGGATCAAGAATTATGAATATCATACATAGATTTAGTTAAGAGTTAAGACAATATTTATGGGTTGTTGGAGCTTGTATGCTAATCATGTAATCATATCTGACATATCCATGATGTGTTAAGACCATATTTGCTAATGAAATTTACAATTGCTTTTATAATGAGTTTTTGAGATAGACATAGGCGTGGAAGTTTGTTTGTCTATTATAGTGTATGGGCCCATTATATGAAGTTTGCACAAGGGCCCCTAACATGCAAGGGCCGGCCCTGTATGCAATGCACCTGCTACTTTTCAAAGATGTATGATGGCTATATTATCTGATTTTTGTAAAAAGATTGTTGAGGTTTTCATGGATGATTTTTCCGTTTATGGAACTTCTTTTGATGATTGCTTGAGCAATCTTGATTGAGTTTTGCAGAGATGTGAAGAAACTAATCTTGTTTTGAATTGGGAGAAGTGCCATTTTATGGTTAATGAAGGTATAGTGCTTGGGCATAAAATTTCTGAACGGGGTATTGAAGTGGATAAAGCTAAAGTTGACGCCATTGAGAAGATGCCATGTGATAACCCACAAGTGTAGGGGATCGTTTGTAGCCTTTTTCGATAAATAAGAGTGTCAAACCCAACAAGGAGCTAAAGGTAGAACAAATATTCCCTCAAGTTCTATCGACCACCGATACAACTCTACTCACACTTTAACGTTTGCTTTACCTAGAACAAGTATGAAACTATTTTGTAGGTGATAGGATAGTTTGCACGAATAACACTAGAAGTACTTAGCGGTAATAAAACTACAAGTAAAAAGCAAGACAATAAAAGTTAGTTGTTTAGTAGAAAGCTTTTGTCAAACAAGAAGGTTATTTGTCCCTAAGCAATTGATAACTAGACCGGTAATCATTCTTGCAATTTTATATGAGGGAGAGGGATGAGCTAACATACTTTCCATACTTGGATCATATGCACTTATGATTGGAACTCTAGCAAGCATCCGCAACTACCAAAGATCATTAAGGTAAAACCCAACCATAGCATTAAGTATCAAGTCCTCTTTACTCCCATATGCAACAACCCACCTACTCTGTTCTGTGTATTCTGTCACTCACGCCACCCACCATAAGCAAGTTATGAACATATTGCAACACCCTACAACGGGGATCCCTCACGTTTGCACGACACGGAGGGCACCATAGGATAGCACCAAAATAAAACATACAACTCATACCAACCACGATCATCAATTAGCCCATAGGACAAAACGGATCTACTCAAACGTCATAGGATAGCCACATAGCATTGGGAAATAGTATATGGAGTTGAGCACCATGTTTAAGTAGAGATTACAGCAGGGAAAAGATGAGTTACACCGCTACATAGAGGGGGAGAGAGTTGGTGTTGACGGCGACGAAGTTGTTGGTGTAGATCGCCGTCACGATGATTGCCCCGGCGGCGTTCCGGCGCCACCGGGAGAGAGCTCCCCTCCTTATTCTTCTTCCTTGGCCTCCCCCCTAGATGGGAGGAGAGTTCCCCCTCTGGTCCATGGCCTCCATGGTGGTGGAGGGGCAGGAGCCCCTCCGAGATTGAATCTCCCTCTCTGTTCTCTTCTGTTTCTCGTACCTGTTTTCTGGTCGAAAACCGTTTTTTATATTCCCGGAGATCCGTAACTCCGATTGCGCTGAGATTTTAACACGATTTTTTTTCCGGATATAAGCTTCCTTGCGCCCGAAGGAGAGCTCCAACCGACTTACGAGGTGAGCACAACCCACCACCCCGCGCTTGGGCCCTGGGCCGCGCCCTGGTGGGTTGTGGTGGCTGTGGACCTCCTTTTCCGTTGATTCCACCTCCCAAAATTCACAAATATTCCAAAACAATTCTCCATAAATTTTTATCGCGTTTGGACTTTGTTTGATATGCAATTTCTACGAAACAAAAAATACACAAAAAACATGAACTGGCACTGGGCACTGGATCAATATGTTAGTCCAATAAATCATATAAAATGTTGCCAAAAATATGAAAGTTGTATAATATTGGCATGAAACAATAAAAAATTATAGATACGACGAAGACGTATCAGCATCCCCAAGCTTAATTCCTGCTCGTCCTCGAGTAGGTAAATGATAAAAAAAGATAATTTTTGATGTGGAATGCTACCTAGCATAATCTTGATATACCTAATCATGGCATGAATATTAAGACATGAGAGATTCAAAGCAATAGTCTATAATTTGACATAAAGACATTAATACTTAGGCATCCCAACAGACAATCATGTCTTTCAAAATATCAAGGCTAAAGGACGCTATCCCTACAAAATCATATAGCCTTGTCATGCTCTGTCTTCTTAACACAAAGTATAAATCATGTACTACCCCGGTGTCAGCCAAGCAATTGGTTCATACTTTTTAACGCGCTTCAGCGTTTTCAACTCTCACGCAATACATGAGCGCAAGCCATGGATATAGCACTATGGGTGGAATAGAATGTGGTGGTAGACATTAATATAGAGAAGACAAAAAGAAAGATAGTCTCATATCGAAGCGGCTACTCAATGGGCTATGGAGATGCCCATCAATTGATATCAATGCGAGGAGTAGGGATTGCCATGCAACAGATGCACTAAGAGCTATAAGTGTATGAAAGCTCAATATGAAAACTAAGTGGGTGTGCATCTAACTCTATAATGAAAAAAATCCCACTAATATATGAAAGTAACAACATAGGAGACTCTCTATATGAAAAACATGGTGCTACTTTGAAGCACAAGTGTGGAATTAGCATGCCCCTTCTCTCTTTGTCTCTCTCTTTTTTTCTTCTTCTTCTTCTTCTTCTTCTTCTTCTTTTTCTTCTTATATTTGTCCGGAATCTCATCCCGACTTGTGGGGGAATCATAGTTTCCATCATCCTTTCCTCACTAGGACATGCTCTAATAATGAATAATGATGATCATCACACTTCTATTTACTTACAACTCAATATTACAACTCGATAGTAGAACAAAGTATGACTCTATATGAATGCCTCTGGCAGTGTACCGGGATATGAAATGATCTAGAGTAGCAAAGATATCAAAAAATGGACAAGCCATGGAAACATCATGCTAGCTATCTTAGGATCATGTAAAGCAATATGACAATGAATGCTCAATTCATCAAAACGGAAGCGGTGGAAGTTGCATGGCAATATATCTCGGAATGACTATGAAAATGCCATAATAGGTAGGTATGGTGGCTATTTTGAGGAAGATATAATAAGGCTTATGTGTGATAGAGCGTATCATATCACGGGGTTTAGATGCACCGGCGAAGTTTGCACCGACTCTCGAGGTGAGAAAGGGCAATGCACGGTACCGTAGAGGCTTGCAAATTGCGGAAAGGTAAGAGTGCGTATAATCCATGGACTCACATTAGTCATAAAGAACTCACATACTTATTGCAAAAGTTTATTAGCCCTCGAAACAAAGTATTACTATGCATGCTCCTAGGGGGGAGGTTGGTAGGAGTTAACCATCGCGCGCCCCCGACCTTCACACAAAGATAGACAATCAAGGATAAATTGTGTCAGCATCCTGGGAACGGGGGTACACAGACCTGCCTGCCTGCGGCCCAGGGCGTGGCCCACCTCGATGGCCAGTACGGCCCGGCGCGGCATCACTCAAGACAAGGCCCTCGTGAGAGCCTCACCCTCGCGAGGAGGACTACACCAAGACCCCTGGAAGGAGGAGGCCTCACCAGGCTCCCTCCCGAGGGGCGGAGATCTCTATGTAGCGCTCGGCCTCGAGAGGCTGAGGTGATGCCAGCCGGGCCAGGCGGGCGCCAGCGGTCACAGAAGAAGCAGTTTCCTCTTTGGTGCAAAGGAGGCAAGGACGTACGCGGGATCCCGAGGAATCTTGCCAAAGGTTTCCATTCTGGTGTAACAAGACCTAGCCCACGAGCTCGGCAGGACAAATGTCACCGCCGAGCCCACCTCCGCGTCACTACCAGCTGCTTTGCAGGCGAAGACCACCTTTTGTCAGGATAAGATGTACCTTCTGTCCCCTTTCAAATTTGGCCATTGTGGGATCCCTTCCCGCCAGAGCGATAAGGGAAGGGGACCCAGGCCATTATAAATAGGGACTAGGCTGCTCCATAGAGGGGGGGAGATCTAAAACCACCCGAGCGCCCTCGCGAGGTTGCTCACCACTGTACCAGTTCATCCACAAACCTCCTCGTGAGGAAATCCACCAAAAGCAGGAGTAGGGTTTTACGCTTCGCAGCGGCCCGAACCTGGGTAAATCCGCGTGTTAGCCTTCCTCCCCGTGACTGAGTGAGTCGATTGAGCTAGGCTTTGGAGCTGTGAGCCTGGGGTCGAAGCTGGTTGGGATCTTCGCACACGCCCCTGAGTTCGAACCTCTTCGGGTTTTGCGGAGCCCGAAATCTGACATTTGGCGCACCAGGTAGGGGCCTGTCGAAGTCTTTCCTCAAGCTTTGCTTCCTCTCCGCTCCACCGCTCTGATGGCTGACGCTCGCAGAGCCCGCGCCGAGCGTCGGGCTGCTCGTGTCGCCCAGACAGCGCTAGTGGGCCGCACCGCCGCGCGTCGATCCGCCTCTCCTGTGGCCGACGCCGCCATTGGCCCAGATGCCCACGAGCAGCAGGACTAGTGGCAACCGGTCACCGCACGACGCGACGGCCGCACTGCCACCCCGTCCATCATTCCAGCTACTGGGTCGTCCTCGCACACTCGCCCCGGGCAGGCGCACGGGTCGGCCGCATTGCTCATGGCGTGCGAGCTGCTGCGCTACCGCCCTGCCCCCAACCGCTACGACGACTGGCTCGGGCGCATCGCGGAGCTCGTCAGCGCCGCCGGTGATGCCCCGGCGCTCTCCTACTCGCTCCGTCCCCCGCCCTCTCTAGCGGGCGACGTGGCCCATGGTGCACCACCCCCTCCTCCCCAGCGCGACGCCGACCCCGACCCCAGGAATGAAGCACGCCCGCGCGACCAGCCGTGCGGGCCACCGGCGCGGGCGAGGGATGAAGTAAGCTGCCAGGTGGTGCCACGGCCGTGCGCTGACGCACGCGCGCTCCCCGCGCCGCTGCACCAGCGTGACGACCGTGTGCCTCTAGAGGCCGCGGTGCAGGAACACCAAGACCGGGCCCCCCCGTGTGCGCGGCGCCCGTGGGTCCAGTGGGGTGCCGCGCCATCACCCCGGAGCTGCGTCGGGTCGCCTGGCCCGACAAGTTCAAGCCAGACCTACCTCCTCGCTACGACGGCACCCCCGACCCCGCGGAGTTCCTACAGCTCTACTCACTAAGCATCGAGGCGGCCGGTGGAGAGGACAAGGTCATGGCGAACTGGTTCCTCATGGCCCTCAAGGGTGGTGCGCTCTCCTGGCTCCTCAACCTCCCGGAGGGGTCAATCTCCTCCTTGGACGAACTTCGCGAGCGCTTTGTCGCCAACTTCCAAGGCACTCGTGACCGCGCCCTCGCTGTGACTGACCTGCGTAGCGTGAAGCAACAGCCGAGCGAGACCTTGCACAAGTACATACAACGTTTCACGACTGTTCGCCTCAAGATCCCGAAGGCGTCGGAAGAGGCCATCATCTCGGCGTTCACCGACGGCGTCAGGGACCTCAGGATGAGAGAGGAGCTTGCCATCCACGATGACGTGTGCTTCGCCCTGGAAATGTTCAACTTGGCGAACAAGTGCGCGAAGGCTGAGGAAGGCCGCCTCTCCCTCCTCGAGCTTCCGGAGGCGGACCTTGAAGACAAGAAGACCAAGGCCAAGGAAACGAAGTGCCAGGCCCCCGCGGTACTGGCGGCAGAACCTGAGGCGAAGCGTAGTCGAGATGAGGAACCCCCCACGGGTGGGTGACCATTCTGTATTTTCCATTGCACCAACAGCCACAACACCAACGACTGCCAGGAGCTCAGGTCGGTCCACGACAAGCATTTCGGTCGTCGCCCTGGGCGCGGCGACATGGCTATGGTCGCGGTGGAGGCCGCTGGGACAGTCGTGACCCGCGTTAGGAGTGGCGCGACCAGCCTCGGGAGGACCGCTGGCGCGACCAGCCTCGGGAGGACCGTTGGCGCGACGAGCCTCGTGAGGGGCCCCGCCGTGACTAGCCTCGTGAGGCTCGCCCTCCTGAGGCCGGCCTCCCCCCGCCACCCAGGAGGAAGGAAGAAGACAGGCAGGATGACGGGGCTGGGGCTTCCAGGAAGCCAGGGCAATCGCTTGCATCCTGGGCGGCGCTCAGGCCCCTGCGTCGAACCGGATCTTCGAGCAGTTCTCGCGGGAGGTGAACGCGGCTCTCCCGAAGCTTGAGGCCATGCGTCCCCTCAAGTGGTCATATTGCGCCATCACCTTCGACTCCAAGGATCAACTCAGGTGCTCGGCCGTGGCAGGCGCGCTCCCCATGCTGTGCACGCCGACCATCAGCAATGTCCTTGTCACCAAGACCCTTATCGACGGTGGCGCTGGGCTCAATGTCCTCTCCATCGAAACGTTTGAGACGCTCCAAGTGCCCTACGACCAGCTCATGCCAACCAAGCCTTTCTCAGGGGTCACTGATGGCTCCACTGTCCCCATCGGACAAGTGCGCCTGTCGGTCACCTTCGGCGGGCATAACAACTACCACACCAAGCTCATCGTCTTCGACGTCGCTCACATCCACCTCCCGTGCAATGCGATCCTCGGGTACCCCGCCCTCGCCAAGTTCATGGCGGTGACTCATCATGGCTACAACGTCCTCAAGATGCCGGGGAGTGGCGGCGTCATCAGCGTCGCCTGCGATGAGAAGGACCCCGTCTGCTCCCTCGAGCGCGCCTACCGTGCCGCAGTGGCAGAAAACTCAGACGACGAAGGAGGCATCCTGCCTCCTGAGGATGTCCCCAGGAAGAAGAAGCAGCTCCTCTCCAAGGGGCATCAGGGGGCGGAGGCCTCCAAGGACGGCGCCTCAGGCTCCGCGCCTAGAGCCAGGGCTCCTTCGCCCCTCGCACAGGAAGGCGCGCTCGGGTCGGGCTTGGGGGCTTCCATCTGGAAGGCCTCCGACCTGACCAGTGAGACGAGGGAGGTGCTCGGGCACCACATGAAGGCGTGCTTCGACGCGCGCCCACTCAAGCAAGGAGCACGGCGCGAGGCGCCAGGTTCGCGGGAGTTCATCACCAATGCAATCGAGGAGCTTCAGGAGGCGCCAGCTGTCGGGGATATTCCCCACGACCAAGACCCGGCTCATAAGGATAAGCCGCCCTAAGGCTTAAGTCATTTCTGGGTTTAAGTTGCCCTAACGTTAAGTCATCTTTGGACTTAAGCGTCCCTGGTGAGACCTGGCTGGTGAGACCCGGAAGGTGAGACCCGGTGGGTGAGACCAGCCAGTTATGACCCGGCAAACAGTTATGACCCGACAGACAGTTACGATCCGGCAGACAGTTATGACCTGGCAGACAGTTATGACCCGGCAGACAGTTATGACCCGGCAGACACTTAGCCATGAAAATGAGCCGCCTGGAGATAAGAAGCCCATGCGTTAAGAAGCCCACGGAGAGAAGCCCGCGATGGGAAGTCATAATAGGTTAAGTCTTAAATCCGACTTGGACTCTACATGTAAACCGCCCCTTCAACTTATATAAGGAGGGGCGGGTCACCCCAAGAGGGTCAAGTTTTTTAGACGTCTCAATAGACAGGTCTTAGAAAGACAAGTTCAAGTCATTAGAGATAGACAGATTAGAGGCTCTCGAGATTAGAGGTAGCGATTCTGCACCCTTGTAATCGAGATCGTCATCGTCATCAATATATACACAAAGCAGGACGTAGGCTTTTACCTCCATCGGAGGGGCTGAACCTGGGTAAACTCGCGTCTCTCGATTCCAACCAACCCTTCTCAAGCCGCCACATAGTTGCTATGGCCTCACACCTAAGTTCTCTCACGAGGACATCCTGCCGTGACAAAACCACGACAGTTGGCGCCCACCGTGGGGCCAGTGCACGGTGGTGTTGAGTTCTTGGAGGACGCACTCCAAAGGATCGAGAAGCTCGCGATGGACCAGATGAAGAAGAGTCGACACAGCGTGCATGAGATTGAGACTGAGAAATTTTAGGGTTTGCGTGGTATGCGGCCGCCGTGCACGCTGTGGCGATCCGCCGAAACCGAGACAAAATATTGTTTGGATCTGTTGTAGCCTCATACGGATTATGGTTGTTGGTCCACAAGGCGAGAAGAAATCTGGAAGCACTCGGGACCAGCCAGATCCTCCAGGTTATGCCACTCCGTTGCACGTGGTCATGCAACAAGTCGTTAGATCAATCTGTCGAAAGGATCAAGTTCCAAGGGTGGCCTCCGACCACGTCCGTGTGAAAGTTGAAACCAACAAGGATCAGAACTTTCTCACCCTTGCATCTTGAAGTAAACCCGAGGCTGGCCGAAAGGCAAAAGCAATACCGCTATTGCATGCGTGCTCCTGGAGATTGGATGGAAAGATTAATTATTACTCACAAACGAGATCACAAGAGTTGTACTACCGGCTCCAGGGGAGTCCACGACCTGGGAGAAGTTACGACACGGACTCGTCGACGCGCGCGTCCGAATCGTCCCGAATCCGCCTCTGCCTTTGCAGCACCTAGATTCGCCAGCGCACCAAGCCGGCCGTCCGCCTCTCCAATTGCGCCGGTTGTCCGCCTCATCACCGCACCGAGCCTCGGCGTCGATCCGGCGATTCCCCCGCCGTCACCACGGTCTCACCTCGTCTCTCCACTGCGCGGTCCCGTCTTGGTCTCGCCCCGCTTGCGCCGGCGTTTCTCTGAGCTCCACTCCGCCTCGCCCGTGGACGCCCCCGAGTTGAGCCGCTTTGGCCCGCCGTCCGCGCGCGCCTTCGCCGTGGTGGCCTGCCCCGCTGTGCTCTGCCTCGACGGCCGATCTGCCGTGCTTCGGCGGCTCGCCGTTCCGCGGTCCAGCACCGCCCCGCTCCCTAGGCCGCCCCGCTCGCGAAGCGTCGCTCCACCACCGAGCACCCGAGCCGCCCCGGCTCCGCATCCGCCGCGCCTCCACACGCCCGAGCCGTCCCGGCTCCGCCTCTGCCGCGTCTACCACCGCCACTGAGGCTCGCCTCGACGCCACACATCACCTCGGGCCGGCCCTCTCTCCAGCCATGACCTCGCCTCCGACCGTCCTTCCCCGCGCGCACCTCCTCGCTGCTCCGGCCCTTGGCCTTGCCTCCATGGCCGCTCTGCCATGCTCCGGCGGCTCGCCATTCCGCCGTCCAGCAGCCGCCATCGCGTCTTGAGCCGCCGTCACGCTGGTCTCCGCAGCCGTGGCCACGCCTGCTCGCATCCGCCGTAGCCCCGCCACACTGCACCGGCCGCCGCCGCCATCCTTCATCTCGCTCCGCCTCCTCGCCTCGCCGAGGGTGCTTCCACAGCCGTGGATGCCGCCGCTGCCGCCGTCGAGTCGCATTCCCATATGCACGACTGCACTACCATGGTGTCCGTCGTGGGGCGTCAAAGCATTGTCGTCGTCAACTACGGCGGCTTGCGCGATCTGCTATCCCTCGATGGCCTGCTGTTTCTGTTTACTAACCATGAAATACACCCATACGCGCATGAGTTGGAGGCAAGACGGGTGGGGGTATCATCGTCCAAAACAAAGTGCTATATCAATAATTGGTATCTGTGCGGCATATTATCTCCACTAAGTAGTGGAATGGAGCGAGTACTACTTTGATCAAGTCTGGGATATACATCCCTTACATGATGATGGAGGGATCCATCATAAAGTGTTACTGCCACATATGGCGGTCAAAAAAAAAAGTGGAAGAAGGGACGCATCCACGGGAACGCAATTCGTACTAGCTGAAGTACACGTTCAGTATATCTACACGCTGCCAAATTAATTTACGGATGGCAAACGACTGCGATCAGTGTTCATCAGCACGGAGCATACATACATTAGCTTTGTTTTTTTTTTCAACCGATCGCGTACGTCATCGGACGAAATTATCATCAGGTGATATTCATCCTACCTGTCTTTCATTACATATTATTCCTCTGAGGAAAATTACTCTGCCCTGCCATATATTTTACACAGGACAATTATTGATTACAAAAGTGGTGTTATATTGTGTGCATGGAGTCCGCGCCAAAATCATCATGCGCCAGCATCTGTCCAACGGATGCGTGTGAGCCGCCGCCCTCGCGATCCGGTCTCCATCAACAACACCGCGATCGATTTGCGCGTCCGCACCGGCTTACAACGCCGCGGCCGACTCGCACGTCCGTGCCGGTTTATAGCATCACGGCCGACTCTCCGTCCGCGCCAGCTTACAACGTCGCGGTCCGGTCTACATCGACGTGCTGGTGCCGTGCCTGCTCACTCAAGCCGCCCAACGGAAGCTCCCTCTGCCTCCACCGGATGGCTCAATGGATAGGTGCACAAGTCGCCGCCACCGCGGTTTGGTTAAACTTCAACAAACAGCCGGGTCGAACCATCGGCCGTGTTACTGGCAAAACTCATATGGGATCATTTATAACCCGTCATCTCGACCTTCCGCGGGTTCATGTTGCGTTATCAACGCCAAGGACATAGAACGAGTGTTGCGAAGATCATCAAACTCGCCACCTTGCCTCCAGCCTCAACACATTACAGCGTTTCCGCTGTCAACTATATGTCGGGTTATGCCACGGCCAAGTATGGAGAATCTCAAGCCAACTCCTCGAGTCGTCTTAAGACTCGGGGGCTACACAGACATGATTCAACAAATGTTGCTAGTTTCAACAAATTCAAGAACACCGGGTCATTGGAGAAGAAATAACCCGATCTCGGGGGCTACTGCCACATTGGTGAAAGCTTAAAGGCTGTCAGAAAATTTCCAGCTGAAAAAGTGCCAAGCAATCTGAGAGTTCTGGCTCAAAAGAAGGATTCCGAATTATCAGAAAAGGTTCCGGTTTAAAACCCGGCTCAAGAGAAGTCTGTCTCTCACAAAGTTTTGAGATCTCGATATCCGGCTCTACATCCGGTTCAAAAAGAATTCATCTCTCGCAAGTTTCGAGTTCTCAAGAAAAATTTAAAGTCACCCAAGAGGACGAGCCGCCATGATGCGACCGTTCAAACATGGGTGCACTGCTTTATTGGCGGAAGATTTAAAGTCGCCCAAGAGGACGAGCCGCCATGATGCGACCGTTCAAACATGGGCGTACTACCTTATTGGCGGAAAATTTAAAGTCGCCCAAGAGGACGAGCCGCCATGATGCGACCGTTCAAACATGGGTGCCCTACCTTATTGGCGGAAGATTTAAAGTTGCCCAACAGGACGAGCCGCCATGATGCGCCATTCAAACATGGGTGCCCGGATTTATTGGATCATCATAAGGTCACTTGGGGGCTTCCAACCCACTGGGTTTAGCTTTCATACCCTCTTGGCCAGGCTTTATATGCCATGTTCGAGTTAAACCTGCCTGGTTGCAACTTGCTACTCCACCAGGTGACCCGCCGAACTCTTGACAGTCAATCTTGCTAAGAGACCCTGAACTTTCATAGTCAATCTCGCACAAAGACCCTGAACTTGTCAAGGTTTAAACGGCGGCTTTTGTCACGCGAGAGCCGGCTTACAGTGAGCTAGGATAAACTCGCCTTGTTTGTTGTAGTCTCTCCGCTAAGTGGCCCGTTCGTACTCTTAACAGTCAATCTTTTTTAAGACCCTGAACTAGTTAAGGTTTAAACGATGGATTTATGTCACGTGAGAGCCAGCTTACGGGATGAAAGGCTTTCATGCCAAGCTTCTTTGAAGCAAAACTTGAGTTTTTCAAAAACGAAACAGAGCTAGTCTCTTTTTGTCGAGCCTTGAAAGCCGACATTTTTATACTTTGTCATCATACACATGCATCATCATACATTGCATCTTCATATCATGCATCATATATGCATGTATATCCTGGTTTATGTTGCAGGAGCCGGTTTTCAATCCGGGTTATATTATTCAAATCTTAAATAGCCAATGTGGCTGGATTTTTATCATGGTTATCATAACCTATATTGGATGATTGAGGTTTTCAAAGCCCCTTCAGAGTAATGGTTGTTATTCCCTTATCCAAAAATACCATCTCACAGCAGGGAGCATGGTTCAACATTGATATGCCAAGCATTCAGCAATATCGTCCATATAATGGATATGATTTATTCTGCAATGGAAAGAATAGTCCCGAGTCACTGCAGGCATACAACCCGGCACTTGGGGGCTACATTATTCAAATCAAGATTATATCAAGTATGCAAGTCCCATGTCGCTGCAAGCATGCACCACGGCACTTGGGGGCTAATGCAAGTTGCTTTTCAACTCATCACATTATCAACGAACCCGGTTATTTCAGGGAGATGAGCCGGCCTTCAATCATTTTCTAAATATCAGCCCATTATTATCTTACTGAGCCGGCCCTTGGGGGCTACACATTGCTCATCAAGTCTACATAATCAGATCTGCAGAAGTCCCTGCTCATTATTGCATAATGACCCGGCCCTTGGGGGCTACATTGGCTGAAGTATTATGAGCATAATGCAATTACAAGTCCCAGGTTGCTGCAGGCAAGACAAACCGGTACTTGGGAGCTACATATGTGGAACATTCAACTTATGACTGGTGACTCAGACGAACAATCCAGATTTCTCTAGAGTTGGAATATTTATATTAAAGCAAGTCTTAAAGCTATCACTACGTTCCCCTCTTAAGACTTGGGGGCTACAGGTAATATGGATATGAGGAAGGAATGCCTTCAAATTCTCAGTTATGAGGGAACCAGACGAATATATCAAACCAAGGCAATTGATAATAAGGGTTATTTTTTCTCCAAGGAGCCAGCGTTAGTTTATTGATATGACAGAGTTTCAAAATATCCAGGAGCTGGTCAACTGGTCTTTTTGAGTGAGCCGGTCCCTTTACATATTCTTATTTCAAGAGTTTAGCATGAATAAATTCAAAGCTAAACTGGGTGCTAATGTCGGGGATATTCCCCACGACCAAGACCCGGCTCATAAGGATAAGCCGCCCTAAGGCTTAAGTCATTTCTGGGTTTAAGTTGCCCTGACGTTAAGTCATCTTTGGACTTAAGCGTCCCTGGTGAGACCCGGCTGGTGAGACCTGGTAGGTGAGACCCGGTGGGTGAGACCAGACAGTTATGACCCGGCAAACAGTTATGACCCGGCAGACAGTTATGACCCGTCAGACAGTTATGACCCGGCAGACACTTAGCCATGAAAATGAGCCGCCTGGAGATAAGAAGCCCAGGCGTTAAGAAGCCCACGGAGAGAAGCCCGCGATGGGAAGTCATAATAGGTTAAGTCTTAAATCCGACTTGGACTCTACATGTAAACCGCCCCTTCAACTTATATAAGGAGGGGCGGGTCACCCCAAGAGGGTCAAGTTTTTTAGACGTCTCAATAAACAGGTCTTAGAAAGACAAGTTCAAGTCATTAGAGATAGACAGATTAGAGGCTCTCGAGATTAGAGGTAGCGATTCCGCACCCTTGTAATCGAGATCGTCATCGTCATCAATATATACACAAAGCAGGACGTAGGCTTTTAGCTCCATCGGAGGGGCTGAACCTGGGTAAACTCGCGTCTCTCGATTCCGACCAACCCCTCTCAAGCCGCCACATAGTTGCTATGGCCTCACACCTAAGTTCTCTCATGAGGACATCTTGCCGTGACAAAACCACGACACAGGCCATGCGAGGCGGGTGTCGCCCCGCACCACCTAGCGCAGCCACCGTCCTTGGCTCGGGCGGCATGCTACACGTCTGCATCGACATACCGGGCATCAACAGGGCCGCGTCCTAGGACCTCTTCTGGCCGTCGTGCGTTGGCCGCAGTGGGGTCTATCCGTGCAACTACATCCGCATGCCCTTTGGCCTGGTGAATGCGGGTGCCACGCACCAGCGCCTTGCCCAGGCCATGCTCGCGCCCTACGAGGTCCGGCGCCGCGCGGTCCTGGAGGAGGTGCCAGGCCCTAGCGAGGACCCCGAGCCTCCAGAGGCGTCGGGCTCATGAAGGTCAGGCTTCAACGACTACCTCGACGCTTCAGCGGTATCGCTGCCAGGTGACTTTTTGGTTCGTCCGAGGTAACTTTTTGGTTTGTTCAGATTGAGGGCGCCCATCGGGCTGCATTATCCTCAGGCGGTTAGGGCCCGTCCCTCTAGCCGCGTCGTTTGCGCATGTATCAGAACCTCTTATCCATTTGATAAATTTCCTAAGTATTCCAACCTGCATGATCGGTGCTTCGCCACCATGAATGTCGCCGCGCCCTAACGATCCTCCCTTCGACCGCCTCCTGATTAAGTGCTGGCACGACGTCTGTGCTCGGGTCCGTCCCTGCAGCGCTGACAAATCCAAGCGGTCGAGCTCTGTCTCGCGGGCCAGTCCCGTGCACGTCACCTCCCGTGGCCCTTGGTGCTATGTCCTCGCATGAGCTAATCGAGAGTGGGTGAGTCAGGGCGCGCGGCACGCTTCCTGCAACCACAGTCGGTGTTTCTCCGCCGCGGGGGCCGCGCGCCGGGTGTTTTCTCCCCGGGTTTGTCGCATGAGAAGACTGGGCATGGCGTCTGTGCTTGGGTCCGTCCCTGCAGCGCCGATAAATCCAATGGTTGAGCTCTGTCTGGCGGGCCAGCCCCACTCACGTCACCTCCAGGGGCTTTGGTGTTTGGCCTTCTCATGCGATGGCCCTCGGAAAATCATTCGGCGCAGGTTTCTTCAAAATATACAGGACTTGCAATGGCGCCACCTACCGGAAGATTCAGGCGCAACCCGCCTTTGAGGTAGGGCCTCGTGAGACCCGTGCTGGCTCACGGGTGCCCAAATACACCTCCAGTTCTACTGTGCAGGCCACGCGTACGAACTTAATGGGCTGTACATGCCCGGGGGCTCAGGAGCCGAGCCCCCCCTTCCCACGCCCAAGTGGAAGCCCCATTCTCCGCGCTGGCGGATGACATTGTCGCTCAGCAGCTATGCCCACGCAACGTGGAAGCCCCATGCTCCGCGCTGTTGGATAAACAACTGAAGGCGCCCCAGCGGCTGCACCAACCTTAGGACGGCCCCTCACGACCCCATCTCATAGCATTCCCTTGGGATGCCCACGCGAGGGGGCTGCACGGGGGCTACGCTCAGGCTGGGCCTGGCGCGCGCCACCTCTCCAGGTCCCCAATACCTGGTCTTTCCGCGTCCCTCCCAGGCAAAAGCTGGCGAGGAAAGGTATGGGAGCCGCTCGTACGTCAAGGGGGACTCCTGAGCATCGCGACTCAGGGGCCTCACTGGTCACGTAGCCCCTCACCCCTTGGTCTCATCCTGGTGATCCGGACGCCCCAACGGCGGCTGAGGTATGCGCAGGACCGGGCCTTGCCGACGCAGAGCTCAAGGCGCTCCAAATCTTCAAATCAACCCCATCGTCGCCATGTTCCCTTCATGAGGGCTGCTCGCACGTCAAGGGGGACTCTTGAGCATCGCGACTCAGGAGCCTCACTGGTCACGTAGCCCCTCACCCCTTGGTATCGTCCTGGTGATCCGAACGCCCCAACGGCGGTTGAGGTATGCGCGGGATCGGGCCCTGCCGACGCAGAACGCTACAACAAACAGGAAGGAAGCAAGGCGAGGAAGGAAACCACATAATTTAAACAGTCATTACAAGCATTGAATGTCTCTGAAAACGCAAACAAGTCTAACGCCTCCGCGAGGCATGATACATGTTACAGGAAAGGACTTAGGAGGAGGAGCTGACACCGCCGCTCGCCCCGACCGCGGGGAGCTCGTCGTCGATATCGCTACTGTTTTCATCGTCGTCATTGACCTTCGCAGCTGCAGGAGGCGAGGGAACGGCAACGCAGGTGAACTTCTTCATCAACGCCTCCACGGCGCCCCCACGGCCGTCGTCGTAGCGGCACGAACCCCAGGATCAACTAGGTGGATCACGGCGCCGAAGTCGAAACCCGGCTCGCGAAGGTAGAGGTAACTGAAGACGCGCGTCGCGGCCGCGAAGAAGAGGTTGCGACACTCACTCTCCAAGACGGTCTCCACCCTGGCAATGGCACCCTCGAGCACCTCGGCGAGCTTGGAAGAGAGCCCCGCGAAGCCGCTCTCAGGAGCTGTCAAGGGTTCCTCGAATCCCCCTCGGCAGATGGAGTGCAGCGCCCGACGGAGCCTGAGCTCGACGGAGGGGAGGGCATCGTGCTCCATAGCCCTTCTCCCCTCAGCCGCAGCATGGGCCTCCTCCCTGGCGTCCAGCTGGGCCTTCCCCGCCGCTACTTCTTCCTTCAGCATGTCCAGACGCTCGCGCTCCGTGGCTTGGTCGGCCACTGCCTGGGATAGCGCGGAGTCGCGGTCGGCAAGCTTGGCCTCGCAGGCCTTGAGGTCTCCCTCCCGCTGGCGGAGCTGTTCCGCGAGCACAGTTTTCTCCTCCTGAAGGACCTTCAGGCTGGCCTCCGCTTCACCGCAGCGCTCCGCGACAGACGCTCCATCGGCCAGCGCCGCGTCATGAGCCGCCTTGGCTGATGCAGCTTCCTTCCTGCTCTCCGCAGCGGTGGCCTCGGCTTGGCTCCAAACTGCCATGGCGGCGGCGTCGGCTTGGAGCCACCCAGAAAGGAGCCCCAAGTGCTCCTTCGCAAGGCGGTCGTCGGCGTCTAGAGATCGTCACGGACTCGATCCAGAGCGGCGTAGGACCCCTCCAGGGTGCCTGACCCGGCCAGAAGGCCACAACTCAGAGGCCGCGGCACCACTTCGGGCAGGGCAAGGATGGACGGCCCCTCGGCCAGCCGGCCCTCGGGGGCTGGCCTCTCCGGCAGCAGCGCCGATGCACCCCCATGGGCAGAGGTACCCTCTCCCAGGGGCATCGGGGGCTCCACGGCCGCGGCAAGGAGTGTCGCCCCATGAGCATCCTTCGCGGGCGTCGGGGGCTCCACGGCCACGACAATGAGTGTCGCCCCGTGAGCATCCTTCGCAGGCCTCGGGGGCTCCACGGCTGCGACAAGGAGAGTCGCCCCGTGAGCCTCCTCACCCATGGCGTCCGGCCCCCCATCAGGCGACGGCGGGGCGCCAGGGACAGGCGTCGCTTCAGAAGGCACCTTTGACTTGACGCCCGCCTTCTTCTTCTTCATCTTAAGCATGGTTACCAAGCGAAGAAGGTACCGTGAGCACGCGAGCCACCGGCGGGTGGCCGAAAGCAAAGCAGGGATACTTACTCTTCGACGTCAACCCACTTCCTCTTCTTCTCCACCGCGGCGAAGGTGGGGGTGCCCTCGCCCTTCTCCACGGAGGCACCACCATGCAGGGAAGCGGAGGCGTCGCCCGTAGGGGCCGTGGCCGGAGAGGCCATACCCACCTCGGCCGCAGCCACCTTGCCCGTAGGTTGCGGCTCGAGTAGGGGCGAGACAGGCGCCTCAGTCGCCTTACTTGCAAGAGGGGGCACTCCGAAGGAGGCCCAGCCGCGCGCTTCTCTGAGGTCGCCCGGCCGACGGTCCGAGGAGTGGATCCAGACCCCCCGAGGACCCTGGCGAACCGCGAAGGACTTGCAGCCAGGGGTTCGCCGGCATCGTTGTCGTCTTCGAAGCCACAGAGGAGCATGCTCCGCGATGGAGGGGACACCTCTTCCATATCGTCATCCGCGGTCTCCTCCGAGTCTTCCTGACCCGTGGTGTCGCCGGAGGAGACCGTCACTGGGGAGCGAGGGCACTCGGCCGGAGAAAGCCCCAGCTCATCGAAGGTGGGCATGGCGGCGACCAGGTCGGCCTTGTCGTCATGACAATACAGCGGTGCGTAGACCTCGGGGAGGTCCCCAGGATCGCCGTTGAGCAGGGTCGCCACGGCCCTGGTCAGCTCCCCATTGGTCAGGCGAGCAGATCGGAGCCTGATGCCATCTCCATCACCCTGGTAGTCCCACATGGGCTTCGAGTGAGCCTGGAGCGACGCCAGGCATTGCACCAGAAACTCCTTCACTATCATCCCCCCGGTCAGCTTCCTAGCGCTGATGTCTCGGGAGATCTGCTCCAGGACGGGCTTAGCTCGGGGGTCGGTGAGCTTCGCGGAGCCCCACGCAGGAGTCTTCTCCGGCAGCCCCTTCGAGAGCTCTAGGCGACAATTGAGGCCCTGGACATCCAAGAAGACCCAGTGGTGCCTGAAGTTCTCCACCTTCTTCCCGGCCTTCAAGAGCATGTTCCCGCTCTGGACCGCGACGAAGGAGATGCATGCCGACCGCTGAGCGCCGTCGTGAAGCCGCAAGTTGAAGAAATGGCAGAAGAGGGCCACAGAAGGCTTCACGCCTATGAAGGCCTCGCGGTAAAAGGCGAAGACAGACAAAAGCAGGATGGAGTTGGGTTGGAGATGGAGGGTCTGGATCCCATAGTGCTCGAGGATAGCGGTGAAGAACCCTGAGAAGGGCGGAACGAGCCCGGAGAAGATGATGTGGAGGAAGAAAGGATAAACTGACTTGGCCAAGCTGTGCCACTCCGCGGAGCCACACCATATCAAGGTCCGTCCCCACTCATTGGAGCCGTCCGCCGTCGACGGAAGGACCGGGGAGAGATCCCCGTCCTTGGCTATGGCAGACTCCGAGAGCGCCGGCGAGGTGGAAGTAGAGGCTGAGCCTTGAGCTTCAGGCTTTGACTTGCCGGCGGGCACCATCGAGAGGTCCTTGAGAAAAAGAGAGAAAAGGGGAGGAAGGCGCAGCGCTGAGATCTGGAGGAGTTCTCGCAGAGAGAAGGGATCTGGGCAAAGGAGCAAGAGCACAAGGAAGGAAAGCAATAATGGCTCCGCGCCAGGCGTTAGGCTTTTGTCGGTTCGGGCAGTTGCCGAGGGAACACGGGAGCGGAGGCGTCCACACCCAACTGCGCACCACGCGCCAGGCTTGGCCCGCAGGCGATTAGGGCCCGCAGCGCTTTGGGCCGTCTTCTTCGACTTCGCCCTGAAACCAACCCAAGCACGCCTTGGGCCCGGGGGCTACTGTCGGCGTCCTGGGAATGGGGGTACCCAGACCTGCCTGCCTGCGGCCCAGGGCGTGGCCCACCTCGACGGCCAGCACGGCCCGACACGGCATCACTCAAGACAAGGCCCTCGTGAGAGCCTCACCCTCGCGAGAAGGACTACACCAAGACCCCCGGAAGGAGGAGGCCTCACCAGGCTCCCTCCCGAGGGGCGGAGATCTCTATGCAGCGCTCGGCCTCGAGAGGCTGAGGTGACGCCAGCCGGGCCAGGCGGGCGCCAGCGGTCACAGAAGAAGCAGTTTCCTCTTTGGTTCAAAGGAGGCAAGGACGTACGCGGGTTCCCGAGGCATCTCGCCAAAGGTTTCCATTCTGGTGTAACAAGACCTAACCCACGAGCTCGGCAGGACGGATGTCACCGCCGAGCCCACCTCCGCGTCACTACCAGCTGCTTTGCAAGCGAAGACCACCTTTCGTCAGGATAAGATGTACCTTCTGTCCCCTTTCGAATTTGGCCGTTGTGGGATCCCTTCCCGCCAGAGCGATAAGTGAAGGGGACCCGGGCCATTATAAATAGGGACTAGGATGCTCCGTAGAGAGGGGGATCGAAAACCACCCGAGCGCCCTCCCGAGGTTGCTCACCACTGTACCAGTTCATCCACAAACCTCCTCGTGAGGCAATCCACCAAAAGCAGGAGTATGGTTTTACGCTTCACAGCGGCCCGAACCTGGGTAAATCCACGTGTTAGCCTTCCTCCCCATGACTGAGTGAGTCGATTGAGCTAGGCTTTGGAGTTGTGAGCCTGTGGTCGAAGATGGTTGGGATCTTCGCACACGCCCCTGAGTTCGAACCTCTTTGGCTTTTGCGGAGCCCGAAATCCGACAAATTTTGCTCCAACTTCCTGGCATAACGGGAGACTATACGTGCATGCTTCGGGAATCACAAACCTTAACACCAATATCTTACTAAACACAATCATCCACTAGTACCTCCCACATATTATCATCTCTATATTGCAAAACTATTGCAAGGAATCAAACACATCATATTCAGTGATCCATAAGTTTTATGTAGGATTTTATGACTAACCATGCAAATGACCAATTCCCGTTGACTCTCTAAATAGATATAAGTGAAGCAAGAGAGTTTAATTATTTATACAAAAGACCATGCTCTAATAATATAAGTGAAGCAAAAGAGCATTCTACAAATAACGGTTTTCTATGTGAAGAGAAACATGCAATCCAAATTTCAAATGATATAAGTGAAGCACATGAAGCATTCTATAAATCCATACTCAAAAGATATAAGTGAAGTGCAATGATCATTTTATTAATCAACCATGGACTATCACATACCAGCATGGTGCATACAATAAAAGTGAAAACTAAACACAAAGGACACTCCAAGATTTACACATATCACATGAACGAAACGAAAACGAAAACATACCGATACTTGTTGAAGAAAGATGGGATGCCTTTCGGGGCATCCCCAAGCTTAGACGCTTGAGTCTCCTTGGATATTTACTTGGGGTGCCTTGGGCATCCCCAAGCTTGAACTCTTGCATCTCCTCCTTCTCCTCATATTGAGACCACCTCGATCTTTGAACACATCATCCACACAAAACTTAACAGAAAACTGGTGAGATCCGTTAGTATAATAAAGAAAATTACTACTTTAACTACTGTTGCAAACCAATTCATAGTTTATATTTGCATTATCCCTGCTGTATTATAACTTCTCCATGGCTTATACCACCGATAAAATCGATAGTTTCATCAAAACAAGCAAAACAATGCATCAAAAACAGAATCTGTCTTAAACAGGACAATCTGTAGTAATATGAACTCTCACCATACTTATTTAACTCCAAAAATTCTGAAACATTAGTACGAAATAAAAATTTTGTATAGAAATACTTTGTTAAAATTTCAGAAACTTTTGACGTTCCAGTAAAAAATGAAAATTCACGCACTACAGCCAAAGTTTCTGTTTTTACACCGCACATACCAACAAGCAATCTAATCATCCTAAAGGCAAATCTTGGCACATTATTTTTATAATACAATGGATTTGTACAAGGGGATAATTATTTTTGTTGAAAAGTTTCTATGATTCAAGATTCACAAAGTTTTCATGGGCATGAACAAAGTTCAAGGCTAGCCCCCACTTCAACGAAGCTCGTCATCTCTCTCACTTTCACCTTTCTTTTTGTGAAGTTTTAGGTTCCCCTATATATTTTTTTGTTTTTAAACTTTATAAAAGCACTCAACAGAATAAAATGACTCTCTAAAACTTCCGGGTTGTCTCGCTGGCAGCGCTTTCTTTAAAGCCATTAAGCTAGGCATAAAGTGCTCAAGTAATGGATCCACCCGGATCCCAAGGTATATCAAAGCCAATTTTAATTAACAATGATTTGTAATTTAGTAGTGAGCGCAAAGCAACATATATAATGCAATGATGAAGTCTAACTCTCTTCCTATGCATCGGCATGTCATAAAAGAACAATTCATGCACATCAAGTAAAGGCCAATGCATAGTATACGTAGTTTCTTGCAATTTTATAGTATTGGAAACATAAAGAGGTGGAGATGTAGTTCCTCTATCATAATAATTGCAAGTAGGAGCATCAAGCACATGCATATTATATTCATCAAAATCATCATGTGTAGTAGCAAAACGCAACCCATCAATATAATCCTTAATAAGAGCAAACTTCTCCGATATAGTGTAGTTGGGAGAATTCAAAAAGATAATAGGACTATCATGTGTGGGTGCAATAGCAAAAATTTCATTCTTAAAGTAAGGAACTATAGCAAGTTCATCTCCATAAGCATAATTCATATTGGCATCATGGCCACAAGCATAGCAAGCATCAAGTTCATCAAAAAAGGATATTTCAAATGAATCCAAGGGATCATAGCAATTATCATAGCATTCATCCTTCGGTAAGCACGAAGGGAAATTAAATAATGTATGAGTTGAAGAGTTACTCTCATTAGAAGGTGGGCACGGGTAGCTAATCCGCTCTTCCTCCTTTTGTTCTTCGACCTCCTGCTAATCTTTTTCATCTAATGAGCTCGCAATGTCAGCAACTTCCTCTTCCATAGATTCCTGCAAAATATTAGTCTCTTCCAAGGCTGCGGTCATTCTCTCAATAAATTCAATAATATCATAATTGTATTCATAATTATCATAGCAATATTGAAGTATGGATAAATTTTCAGATTCGTAAGGAACATCATCATCATACTTTTCAAGCAAAGAAGCAATTTTCATAAGCTCTTTTAAAAGCAACAAATTCTTCTATTCGTTCCACGTCATAGTAATAATAAATACCTTTAGCATAAGAAGCCAATGTTTCATTATCATTAAATTTACATTGAAAAGGAAGGTGTGGAGCCTCTATCTTAGAGCAACAAGTAAAATCACATCTCAAGCATGCATCCCAAGCAAACCATTGCAATATTATAATTTGATCCCATAAGTGTTTCCCTTTTTGAGATAAGCGATAATCCCTAAAGTACTCACATTGATCCAACGTGTCTCCCATTATAAAGTTTAATGATGATTTCTCAGGATTATCAAAGGAGTAATTAACACGTCCCACATAACGAGCATCGAGGGTTTTAGGAGGTTCCCCATCTCCATGAGTATCAAGTACCACTAATTTTTTTTGTGTTTCATGTTCCATATCCATAACTAAAGATATAAAACAACTAATAACATAAAATAAAAATTACTTAGTGATAAAGCAAACAAGAACACACGAGAATATTCACCCCACGCTATTGCTCCCCGGCAACGGCGCCAGAAAAAGGTCTTGATAACCCACAAGTGTAGGGGATCGTTTGTAGCCTTTTTCGATAAATAAGAGTGTCGAACCCAACGAGGAGCTAAAGGTAGAACAAATATTCCCTCAAGTTCTATCGACCACCGATACAACTCTACGCACACTTTAACGTTTGCTTTACCTAGAACAAGTATGAAACTATTTTGTAGGTGATAGGATAGTTTGCACGAATAACACTAGAAGTACTTAGCGGGAATAAAACTATGAGTAAAAAGCACGACAATAAAAGTTAGTCATTTAGTAGAAAGCTTTTTTCAAACAAGAAGGTTATTTGTCCCTAGGCAATTGATAACTAGACCGGTAATCATTCTTGCAATTTTATATGAGGGAAAGGCATGAGCTAACATACTTTCCGTACTTGGATCATATGCACTTATGAATTGAACTCTAGCAAGCATCCGCAACTACCAAAGATCTTTAAGGTAAAACCCAACCATAGCATTAAGTATCAAGTCCTCTTTACTCCCATATGCAACAACCCACCTACTCGGGTCTGTGTATTCTGTCACTCACGCCACCCACCATAAGCAAGTTATGAACATATTGCAACACCCTACAGCAGGGATCCCTCACGTTTATGCGACACGGAGGGCACCATAGGATAGCACCAAAATAAAACATACAACTCATACGAACCACGATCATCAATTAGCCCATAGGACAAAACGGATCTACTCAAACATCATAGGATAGCCACATATCATTGGGAAATAGTATATGCAGTTGAGCACCATGTTTAAGTAGAGATTACAGCGGGGAAAAGAGGTGTTACACCGCGGCATAGAGGGGGAGAGAGTTGGTGTTGACGGTGGCGAAGTTGTTGGTGTAGATCGCCGTCACGATGATTGCCCCGGCGGCATTCCGACGCCACCGGGAGAGAGGGGGAGAGAGCCCCCTCCTTCTTCTTCTTCCTTGGCCTCCCCCCTATATGGGAGGAGAGTTCCCCCTCTGGTGCATGGCCGCCATGGCGGTGGAGGGGCAGGAGCCCCTCCGAGATTGGATCTCCCTCTCTGTTCTCTTCTGTTTCTCGTTCCTGTTTTCTGGCCGAAAACTGTTTCTTATATTCCTGGAGATCCGTAACTCAGATTGCACTGAGATTTTAACACAATTTGTTTCCGGATATAAGCTTCCTTGTGCCCGAAGAAGAGCTCCAACCTACTTACGAGGTGAGCACAACCCACCACCCCGTGCCCGGGCCCTGGGCCGCGCCCTGGTGGGATGTGGTGGATGTAGACCTCCTTTTGTGTTGATTCCACCTCCCAAAATTCACAAATATTCCAAAATAATTCTCCGTAAATTTTTATCGCGTTTGGAATTTGTTTGATATGGAATTTCTGCGAAACAAAAAACACACAAAAAACAGGAATTGGCACTGGGCACTGGATCAATATGTTAGTCCAATAAATCATATAAAATGTTGCCAAAAATATGAGAAAGTTGTATAATATTGGCATGAAACAATCACAAATTATAGATACAATGGAGACGTATCACCATGCCCCAAAGATATCAAAGGTATAAGAAGTTTTCTTGGTCATGTTGTTTTTTATAGGCGTTTCATTAAAGATTTCTCAAAGATTTCTAGGCCGTTAACTAATCTTCTTCAAAAATATATTCCTTTTGTTTTTGATGATGATTGTGTAGAATCTTTTTAAATACTTAAGAAAGCTTTGATTTCTGCACCTATTGTTCAACCACCTGACAGGAACCTACCATTCGAGATTATGTGTGATGCTAGTGATTATGCTGTTGGTGCTGTTCTAGGGCAAAGAGTAGACAAGAAATTGAATGTTATCCATTATGCTAGTAAAACCCTAGATGCTGCTCAAAGAAATTATGCCACCACTGAAAAGGAATTTTTAGCAGTTGTCTTTGCATGTGATAAGTTTAGACCTTATATTGTCGATTCCAAAGTAACTATTCACATGGATCATGCTGCTATTAAATACCTTATGGAAAAGAAAGATGCTAGGCCTAGACTTATTCGGTGGGTGCTTTTGCTTCAAGAATTTGATTTGCATATTGTTGATAGAAAGGGAGCTGAAAACCCCGTGGCAGATAACCTGTCTAGAATGGAGAATGTTCTTGATGACCCACTGCCTATTGATGATAATTTTCCTGATGAACAACTTGCTGCTATAAATGCTTCACGTAGTACCCCTTGGTATGCCGATTATGCTAATTACATTGTTGCTAAATATATACCACCTAGTTTCACCAATAAACAAAAGAAAAAATTCTTTTATGATTTACGTCATTACTTTTGGGATGACCCACATCTTTATAAAGAAGGACTAGATGGTATTATTAGACGTTATATACCTGAGCATGAACATGAACAAGTCTTAAGGAAGTGTCATTCTAAACCCTACGGAGGACACCATGCTGGAGACAGAATTGCACACAAGGTACTACAATCTGGTTTTTATTGGCCTACTCTTTTCAAAGATGCTCGTAAGTATGTCCTTTCATGTAATGAATGTCAATGAGTTGGTAACATTGGTAAACCTTAGGAAATGCCTATGAATTATTCACTTGCCATTGAACCATTCGATGTTTGGGGTTTTGACTTTATGGGCCCTTTCCCTTCCTCAAATGGGTATACTCATATTTTAGTTGCTGTTGATTACGTTACTAAGTGGGTAGAGACTATCCCAACTAGTAGTGCTGATCATAACACCTCTATTAAAATGCTTAAGGAAATTATTTTTCCGATGTTTGGAGTCCCTAGATACTTAATGACTGATGGTGGTTTGCATTTTATCCATGGTGCCTTCCGTAAACTACTAGCTAAATATGATGTTAACCATAGAATTGCATCACCATATCATCCTCGGTCTAGTGGCCAAGTTGAATTGAGCAATCAAGAACTAAAACTAATCTTGCAAAAGACTGTCAATAGATCTAGGAAGAATTGGTCGAAGAAATTAGACGATGCTCTGTGGGCTTATAGAACTTCTTATAAAAACCCCATGGGGATGTCCCCATATAAAATGGTATATGGAAAAGCTTGTCATTTGCCTCTTGAACTAGAACATAAGGCTTATCGGGCAATTAAGGAATTGAATTATGATTTTAAACTTGCCGGTGAAAATAGGTTATTTGACATTAGCTCATTAGACGGATGGTGGACACAAGCCTATTAGAATGCTAAGTTGTTTAAAGAAAAAGTTAAAAGATGGCATGATAAAAGGATTCAAAAGTGGGAATTCAATGTAGGAGACCTTGTGCTTTTGTACAATTCTCGTTTCAGGTTTTTTGCAGGAAAACTCTTATCCAAATGGGAAGGTCCATACGTTGTCGAAGAGGTCTACCGCTCCGGTGCTACAAAAATTAATAACTTCTAAACCCGAGAGTGGTGAATGCGCAAAGAATCAAGCACTACATTTCAGGTACACCCATTAATGAAGAGACTAATGTTATTCAAGTAATAACACCGGAAGAACACATACGAGAAGCTTTTCGGAACACTCCAGAAACCTGAAAAAGAGGTAGGTATGTGGTACGGTAAGTAAACCGACTCCAAAAATTCCAAAAAAATAATTTCTGTTGGTTTTAGTATTTTAGAAAAATTCCAAAAATAAAACGGAGTCAGGGGGGCCCACGAGGGACCCACGAGGAATCATAAAACGGAGTTAGGGCGCGCCCTAGGGGGGGTCGCGACCTGTTGGCTTGTGCGGCCCTCGTGCGCCTCCCCGACTCTGATTTCTTCCCGAACACGTATTCTGACCTAGAAAAAATCATTATATATACTCCTGCATGTTTTGACAACCGCATCGCGAGTTTCTCCTCTGTTCTTGTTTCGGGCTGTTTTTCTGACAGATCTAGATCGCCATGACTTCCTCAAGCTCATCTAAAGACAAGTTCTTCGAGAAGGTCATCAACACCTACTTGTCAGAGGTGATGAAGCACCCTCAAGCTATTGAGATGCGTGAGGGGGTGCTCCACATCCGGGATGTCCAAGGCACCAAGAAAGAGGGAAGCGACAAGGCCAGGCTTGCAGAAGTGGAGTAGGAGATCTTCAAGTGCCAAGGGATGGTTGAACGTGGTCCTAGTGCTAATCACTCTATGATCACGGATTTCATCCGCGAGAACAAGCTTGATACAGGGAGCGTGGGAGAAGCTCTCTTCAAACTTCAAGAGCGGATCGAGCACCTTCAAGATCAAATCTATGAACTCCAAAACCAGAACTGTGAGTATGAATCTAGGTTTAAAAGGATGAGCCTAGCTGCCGATTTTAGGATTCCATAGACAAGAGTTTCTTTCCATGATGGGGAGCCTATGCCCTGGAAGATGGAGGATTTCCGCACACCACCACCATCACCAAAGAACACTTGAGTACATGGGTATGGGCACAACCCCTAGCTTGTCCCAAGCTTGGGGGAGGGGCCCTGGTTTCGTATCACTATCACTTTTCACCGTCATCATTTACTTTAGTATTGATCTTTAGCTATTTCGTGGTTTAGAGGAATAAAGTGTCAGATTTTCTTTGTTTAGGATTTTGCTTTGAGTTCTACCTATCCTTGTAATCGAGTGTGAGAGTTATATAATAAAGATTAGTTGAGTTCGTGTGCTTTACTTTCTTGCACCAATGATCATAGCATGACAATAAAAAGAATAGTAAAGATCATATGCTTATCCCATGGGAAGTAATGACTTCACATAAAAAGAAAGTATGAATTATGAAAATTGTTGGTGATAGAACAAACATAGCCTTAGTAATTGTTATAATCTATGCAACATTATGATAGAGAGGAGAAGATTCACGTAGAAATATACTATCTTGGACATCATCCATGATTACGAACCCTCACCAAATATTAAATAATGATCAAGTGTTGAAGTTGGACATGGAAGACAACCTAATGGTCATGATTGCTTACATTTGCATAGAAGTTATATAGGCATGGATCCTTTAACATGTGATGCTTCCTTTAGAAATTTTGCTAGCCAAAATTTCTGCACGAAGTAGAGATACTACTTGTGCATCCATAACCCCTTGAACCCAGTTTCTTTTTGTAAGAGTCCACCTTACCTACCTAGGGATTGAATAAGATCCTTCAAGTAAGTTGTCATCGGTGCATAAGCAATAAAAATAGCCTCTAATCATGTATGATCTTTTATTGAAAAGGAAAATAAGCTTTGTACGATCTTGCGATGGTGAAGAAATAAAAGCGATGGAGTGCATAATAAAGTTTGCTGTCACAAGGGGCAATATAAAGTGAAGTTCCTTTGCATTAAGAGATTGCACATCTAACCAAATAAGAGCGCATGACAACCTTTGCTTCCCTCTGCGAAGGGCCTATCTTTCACTTTCATAAATTTCTTACCTATATTCAAGAGTCTTCAATATCTTATATTCTTCTAAGTTATAAACTCTCTTAGTGGTAAGCATCACATGTTAAGGTAAGATCCAGGCATATATATCCAGTTGAATATAAGAAACCATGATTCATTATTGTTGACATTATCCTTGAGGTAAATGAGTTGGGTGGCAAATGAAGCCCCTATCTTCATATGTGTCCGGTAAAAACATTTGTCGGAATCGGGGCTCCGCAGACCCAAGAAGGTTCGAACTCTAGGGCATGTGCGAAGATCCCAACCAGCTCAAGCCTCAAGCTCGCCTCTCCACAGCCTTGCCTTGCCGAATGCGCGCGAGCGAGCGAGAAGATGAACACAGCGATTTACCTAGGTTCGCGCCACCTTGCGGTGTCAAACCCTACTTCTGCTTTGGTGGATTGGCCTCACGAGGAGGTTCGGGGATGAACAAGTACAGTGGAGAGCGGCCTCGCGAGGGCTCTTGGTTGTGGGTGGTTCGGTCTCTCCAGGATCCTTCTCTACGGTGGAGGATCGTCCCTATTTATAGTGGCCTTGGTCTTCTTCCCTTATCGCATAGGCGGGAAGGGATCCCACAACGGCCAAATTCAAAGGGGGACAGGAGGTACAGCTTATCCTGACTAAAGGTGGTCTTCACCTGCAAAGCAACTGGGCATGACGTAGAGGTGGGCTTGGCGATGACATCCATCCTGCCGAGCTCGTGGTCTTGGTCTTGTTACACCGGAAGGGAAACCTTTGGGGGATCCCTTGGGAACCCGCGAGCGTCCTTGCCTCCTTAGCACCAAAGAGGAAACTGTCGCCTCTGCACCCACTGGCCTGGGTCGTCATGGCTCACGTCATCGCTGCCTCCTGAGGCTGGGGACCTGCATAGGAACCTCCGCTCCTCGGGAGGCAACCTGGGGAGGCCGCTCCGCTGGAGGTCTTGGCGTCGTTCTCCTCGCGAGGCTAGGGCCCTCACGAGGGTCTTGTCTTGGGGGGTTTGTCGCCAGGCCATACTGGGCCATCGAGTTGGGCCACGCGCCGGGCCGCAGGCAGGCAGATCTGGGTACCCCCGATCCCAGAACGCCGACAGTAGCCCCCGGGCCCAAGGCGTGCTCGGGCTGGCTTCGGGGCGATGCCAAGGGAGGAAGGCCAAAACACTGTGGGGCCCAACCGCCTGGGGGCCAATCTCGACGCGTGGCTCGCGGTAGGACGTGGGCGCCTCCGCTCCCACGTCGCCTCGGCAACTGTTCAGGCCGACAAAAGCCTGGCGCCCGCTGCCGAGCCATCATTGCTCTCCTTCCTTGCGCCCTTGCTTCCTTGCTCAGATCCCCTTTCCCTTGCGAGAGCTTCCTCCAGATCTTGGCGTAGCGCCGTCCTTCCTCTTGTTCCTCCAATCCCCAGGGTCCTTCAGATGGCGCCCGCCGGGAAGTCGAAACCTGAGGCCCAGGCCTCGACCTCCTCTTCTCCCTCGCCGGCGCTTACAGAATCCACCATCGCCAAGGAAGGGGCCCCCCTCCCCGCACTCCCGTTGACAGTGGGCAACACCAATGCGTGGGGGCAGACCTTGATCTGGTGCGGCTCTACAGAGCAGCGCACCTTGGCGAAGACAGTCTATCCCTTCTTCCTTCACAACGTCTTCTCCGGGCTCGTCCCGCCCTTCTCGGGGTTCTTCTCCGCCGTCCTTGAGCATTACACGATCCAGGCCCTTCATCTTCAGCCCAACTCCATCCTGCTCCTATCCGTCTTCGCCTTCTACCGCGAAGCCTTCATGGGCGTGAGGCCCTCAGTGGCCCTCTTCCGCCACTACTTCAGCCTGCGGCTTCACGATTGTGCGTAGCGGTCGGCGTGCGCCTCCTTCATCGCAGTTCAGAGCGGGAATATGCTCCTGAAGGCCGGGAAGAAAGTGGAAGGCTTCAGGCACCGCTGGGTCTTCTTGGATGCCCGGGGCCACGATTCGCGCCTGGATCTTTCGACAGAGCTGCCCGAGAAGACCCTCACGTGGGGCTCCGCGAAGCTCACCGATCCCCGGGTGGAGCCCGTCTTGAAGCGGATCTCCTAGGACATGGAGGCCAAGCAACTATCCGGGGCGATGATAGTGAGAGAGTTCCTGATGCAACGTCTGGCGCCGCTCCAGTCGCACTCGAAGCCCATGTGGGAGTACAAGGGTGCGAGGGACACCATCAGGCTTCGATCCGCCATCCTGACAGACGAGGAACTGGGCAGGGCCGTGGCTACCCTGCTCCACTGCGACCCTGGAGACTTCCTCGAGGCCTACGCCCCGATGTACCGCCGTGACGACAGGGAGAGACTGGTCGCCGCCATGCCCGTCTTCAATGAGCTAGGGCTCACGCCACCTGAGTGCCCCAATCCTCCGATGCCGGTGTCTTCCGGCAACGCCAGCGACGAGGGGGACTCGGAGGATACAGAGGATGATGACCCGGTAGAGGTGTCTCCCCCGTCGCAGAGCGTGCTCCTCCGTGATCTCGAAGACTACGACGCCGACGAGCCCCTGGCCGCGGACTCCCTGCGCTTTGTCATGGCCCTCAGGAGGCCAAGGCCTACCTCCCAGACCACACCGGCATCTAGCCGGGCGCCCCCGAAGAAACGCGCGGTCGCGCCTCCTCCGGCGGACTCCCCGCGCTCCAGCAGGGCGCTTGAGACGCTGGTCTGTCTCCATCCGATCCGCAGCCGAGAGACAGGGCGGCCGCCGCTGGGGCAGATGTGGCATCTCCATCCGCGGCCCCTCGGGGCGGTCTCGCCACCCCTCCGGGCGACAGTGCCACGCCGAAGAAGGGCGGGGGCATCCCGGCCCTCGACGACGTGGAGAGGAAGAGGAAGTGGGTCGCGGCCGATGAGTAAGTAACTTGCCTTGCCTTTGGTCGATTATAAATTGCGCGCATACTCATGGCCCCTTCTCTCCAAGATGGCCAGGGTCATCGTCGAGCCGAAGAGGAGGAAGGCGAGCACCGAGCCGAAGGAGCCTCCTGTCCGGAGGGCGCCATCGGCCTCTGGCCACGGACGCGGCGGGCGAGGGAGCGCGTCATGCCAACTTAGCGCGACCCTTGAGTGCCCTGGTGGCACCGCGCCCGAGCTCGCGGGCATAACGCCTTCTCCTGACGCCGTGACGATGCCGCTCGGGAGGCCGGCCACTGGGAGTGCGGAGGCTCACGAGGCGGCATCCCTTGCCGCGGTCGTGGCGACTCCAGTGCCGGTGGAGGGGGCGATCTCCTCCCCCCTTCTGATGGAGTCTGCCCTTGAGGACGCAGCGGCGTGGCCTCAGGAGGAGCCAGCCCCCGCAGGCCATCAGGCTGAGAAGTCGTCCGCTCGTGTCGTGCTCGAGGAGAGACTGGAGCCTCCAGCGCCCCAAGCCAGCCACGCCACTGCTCCCTTGGACACAACGCCTGCCGATGTGCCGGTGCCGCCTCCTGGTCAGGCTCTCGTGCTCGTGGGCAGCGGCCCTCTGGTCGAGCCCGGCGCCTTGGATGAGGCTTATACCACGCTTGGCCAGATCCGGGCCGACCTCTAAGACGCCGACAGTCGCTCCTTCGCGGGGGAACGCCTAGAGCTTATATCCGGGTGGCTCCAGGCTGACGCGACCATCAAGACGGCCTGGGGTCGGGGTGAGGCTGCCGTCGCAGAGAGCAAGAAGGAGGCCGCCGAAGCCGAGGCAGCTCGCGACGCGGCGCTGGCCAAGGCAGCGGCTGCCACGGAGCGCTGTGGTGAGGCAGAGGCCAAACTGAAGGCCCTTCAGGAGGTGCAAGCCGCGCACGCGCGACGGCTTCACCAGCGGGAGGAGGAATTCAAGGCTCGTGAGGCGAAGCTCGCCGATCGCGACTCCGTGCTGTCCCAGGCGGCTGCTGACCAAGCCGTGGAGAGTGAGCGTCTGGCCAAGCTGGGGGATGAGGTAATGGAGGCCCAGACGTCCCATGCCCGGCATGTCTCCAACACGACAGCCCAGCTGGATGCTAGGGAGAAGACCCTTGCCGCTGCTGAGGAAAAGGCGGCCGCGGAGCACGATGCCTTCCCCTCCATCGAGCTCAGGCTTCGCCGGGCATTGCGCTTCATCTGCAGGGGAGGATTCGGGGAACCACTGGCGACTCCAGAGGGCGGCTACGCTGGGCTCTCCTGCAAGCTCGCTGAGGTGCTCGAAGGTACGGTCGCCAGGGTGGACGCCATCCTGGAGGCCGAATGCCGCGGCCTTTTCTCCATGGCCGCGACACGTGTCTTCAGCCATCTCTACCTTTGCGATCCCGGCTATGATTTCAACGCGGTGATGAACTCGGTTGCCCCTGAGTCCCGCGCCGCCGCCGCGGCGGCCGTGAAGGATTCCATGGATGCGTTGATGAAGAAGTTCAGCTGCGTCCCCGACACCGAGCCCCTTGTGGTGGAGGCGAGCAGTGGCGACGAAGGCGTCGACGGCGATGTTGACGACGAGCTCGATGTGACCGGGGCAATCGGCGGCGGCGGCCTTGGCGATGACGGCTCCTCCTCCTAGATTCCGACCTGCGACATTTATCGTGCCTCGTGGAGGCGTAAGACTTGTTTGAATCGCAAAACATCATGTGCTTGTAATAACTTAATTTTAATTCTGTGATTTCCTTTCGCGCCTTGTTTCCTTCCTGCTTGCTTTCGTGCTCTGCGTCGGCAGGGCCCAATCCCGCGCATACCTCGACCGCCGTTGGGGCGTCCGGATCACCAGGACGAGACCAAGGGGCGAGGGGCTACATGACTAGTGAGGCCTCTAGGTCGCGATGCCCGGAGGTCCCTCTTGACGTGCGAGCAGCCCTCATGAAGGAGACATGGCGACGACGGGGTCAATTTGGAGCGCCTTAGTACTCTGCGTCGACAGGGCCCAATCCCGCTCATACCTCAACCGCTGTTAGGGCGTCTGGATCACCAGGACGAGACCAAGGGGTGAGGGGCGCCTGGGTCGCGATGCCCAGGGGTCCCCCTTGACGTACGAGCGGCTCCCATACCTTTCCTCGCCAGTGATACGTCTCCAACGTATCGATAATTTATGAAGTATTCATGCCATATTCACCTATGTTTACAATACTTTTATATGGTTTTGATGCACTTTATATGATTTATTTAGAACTAACCCGGACTGACGCTGTTTTCAGCAGAATTACCGTGGTGTTGTTTTTGGGCAGAAAATGAAAGTTCTCAGAATCGCCCGAAACTTTTTGGTGATTTTTCTTGACCAAATAAGCAATATTGGAGCGAAGAACCACCAGAGAAGAGCCACGAGGTGGGCACAACCCACCAGGGCACGCCAGAGGGCCCAGGCGTGCTCTGGTGTATCGTGGCCCCCCTCGTGGCCCATCTTGGCGTGAAACCGACGCCCAAAAATCCTATAAATATAGAAACCATCAGAAATAACCCTAGACTCTCCGCTCCGTCGCTGCAACTCTCTGTATCTACGAAAAACCAATCTGGAGACGTTCCAGTACCCTGCCGGAGAGGGGAATTCATCTCCGGTGGCCATCTTCATCATCCCAGCGGAGGCCATGACGAGGAGGGAGTAGTCCACCCTCGGGGCTGAGGGTATGTACCAGTAGCTATGTGTTCAATCTCTCTCTCTCTCTCTCTCTCTCTCTCTCTCTCTCTCTCTCGTGTTCTTGAGATGTCATGATCTTGATGTATCACGGGCTTTGTTAATATAGTCGGATCATATGATGTTATTCCCTTGCTATCATGTTGTGTTGAATTGAATCTTTCCCTTTGAGATATCGTTATGTTGGATTGAATATTGGATTTGAGAACACTTGATATATGTCTTGCATGTGGATACCCGTGGTGACAATGGGGTGTTCTATTGATTCACTTGATATATGTTTTGGTACTCAACTTGCGGATTCCCGCGGTGACATTGGGGTAATCTATGCATAGGGGTTGATACACGTTCTTGTCCTACTTTCTCCGATAGAAATCTTGGGGTACTCTTTGAGGTTCTTTGTGTTGGATTGAGTATTACGAATCTGAAATTGTTTGATGCGTATCGTATAATTAACTCACGGATACTTGTGGTGACATTGGAGTATCTAGGTGACATTAGAGTTGGTTGATGCGTATCATATGGTGTTATTCTAGTACGAACTCTTAGATAGATCGATCGGAAAGGATAACTTGGTGTTATCTTAGTACGAACTCTTGGATAGATCGATCGGAAAGAATAACTTTAAGGTGGTTTCGTACCCTACAAACAATTTCTTCTTATGTTCTCCGCTATATAAGAACTTTGGAGTGATTCTTCGTTGCACGTTGAGGGACGGTTATGTGATCCAATTATATTAGCATTGTTGAGAGATTGCACTAGCGAAAGTACGGACCCTAGGCCTTGTTTTGAAGCATTTCAATACCGTTTGTGCTCACTTTTGTTACTTGCTACCTTGCTGTTTTAATATTTTCAGATTACAAAAACCTATATCTACCATCCATATTGCACTTGTATCACCATCTCTTCGCCGAAATAGTGCACCTATACAATTTTCCATTGTATTGGGTGTGTTGGGGACACAAGAGATTTCTTGTATTTGATTGCAGGGTTGTTTGAGAGAGACCATCTTCATCCTACACCTCCCACGGATTGATAAACCTTAGGTCATCCACTTGAGGGAAAATTGCTACTGTCCTACAAAACTCTGCACTTGGAGGCCCAACAAAGTCTACAAGAATAAAGTTGCGTAGTAGACATCAGCCAGCTTTTGCCTGGGAGGGACGCGAGAAGACCAGGTGCCAGGGACCTGGTGAGGTGGCGCGCGCCAGGCATGGCCTGAGCGTAGCCCCTGTCCAGCCCCCTCGCGCGTGCATCCCAGGGAAACACTACGTGACGGGGCCGAGAGGCCGTCCTGAGGTTGGTGCAGCCGCTAGGGCGCCCTCAGTTGTTTATCCACCAGCGCGGAGCATGGGGCTTCCACTCGGCATGGGCATAGCCGCAGAGCGACCGTGTCGTCCGCCGGCGCGGACCATGGGACTTCCACTTGGGCGTGGGCATAGTCATTGTAAGACCGTGTCGTCCGCCAGCGCGGAGCAAGGGGCTTCCACTTGGGCGTGGGAAGGGATCTCTGTGTTAGAGTCTCTGGGTGTGTACAGCCCAATTTCGTTCGTGCGCATGGCTGGAACGGCAGAACTAGGGGAGGTGTATCTGGGCGCCCGTGAGCCAACGCGGGTCTCACGAGGCCCTACCTCACGGTGGGTTGCGCCTTAGTCTTCTGGCACGGGGCGCGCTTACAAAACCTGTGTGGTGGGGACAACCTGCACCGAATGAATCTCCGGAGGCCACCGCATGAGAAGGCCGAACACCAACGACCCCAAGAGGTAACGTGAATGGGGCCGGCCCGCCAGACAGAGCTCAGTCGTTGGGTTTATCGACGCTGCAGGGACGAACCCGAGCACAGACGTCGAGCCCAGTCTTCTCATGCGACAACCCGAGGAAAAAACACACGGCGCGCGGCTCCCGCGACGACGAAACGCCGAACTGCGGTTATACGAACCGGGCCGCGCGCCTTGACTCACCCACTCCCGATTAGCTCACGCGAGGACAAAGCACCAAGGACCCTGGGAGGTGACGTGCACGGGACTGGCCCGCGAGACAGAGCTCGGTCGCTTGGATTTATCAACGCTGCAGGGACGAACCCGAGCACAGACGTCGTGTCATCCCTTAATCATGAGGCGGTTGAGGGCATGGTTGTTAGGGCGCACGACATTCATGGTGATGAAGCACCGGACATGCAGGTTGGAATACTTAGAAAATTCATCAAATGCAAACTAGTTCTGATACATGCGCAAAATGATACAGTTGCAGGGGCGGGCCCTAACAGCTTGAGGATGATGCAGCCCGAGGGGCGCCCTCAAATGAACAAACCAAAAGGTCACCTAGTACGATGCCGATGGAGCGTTGGGGTAGTTGTCGAAGCTTGATCCTCACGAGCCTGAGGGCTCCGGAAGCTCAAGGGGCCCGCGAGGCCCTGGGGGCTCGCGAGGGTCCGAGACCTCTTGAAGGACCACGCGGCGTCGGGCCTCGTGAGACGCAAACACAGCCTGCGTGAGGCACTGGTACGTGGTGCCCACGTTCACGAGGCCGAAGGGCATGCGAACGTAGTTGCAGGGGTAGCCCCCACTGCGGCCGACGCGCGATGGCCAGAAGAGGTCCTGAGATGCGGCCTTGTTGAGGCCCGGGATGTTGACGCAGACGCGCAGCCTACTGCCCACGTCGGGGGCGGCAGCTGCACTAGGTGGTGTGGGGCGACGCTCGCTGCGCATGGCCAGCGCCTCCTGAAGCTCCTCGATCGCGTTGGTGATGAACTCTCGTGAACCTGGCGCCTCACACCGTGCTCCTTGCTTGTGGGGGCGTGCGTCGAAACGCGCCTCCAAGTGGTGCCCGAGCACCTCCCTCATTGCACCGGACAGGTCGGAAGCTCTCCAGATGGAAGCCCCCGAGCCCGCCATGAGGGAAGCGCCGGGCGGGCCTTCCTATGCGGGAGGAAGAGGCGCCCCCGCAATGGACACGGGGCCCGAGGTGCCGTTCTTGGGAGTCTCTGACCCCTGTCGGCTCTTGGGGAGGAGCTGCTTCTTTTTCTTGGGTGTGTCCTCAAGAGGCAGGGTGCCGCCCTCGTCGTCAGAGTTTTCAGCCGCCGCAGCCTGGTAAGCACGTTCGAGGGAGCAGACTACATCCTTTTCATCGCAGGTGACCGTGATGACACCGCCGCTCCCCGGCATCTTGAGGATGTTGTAGCCATGATGGGTTGCCGCCATGAACTTGGCGAGTGCAGGGTACCTGAGGATGGCGTTGTACAGGAGGTGGATGTGGGCGACGTCGAAGTCGATGAGCTCAGTGTGGTAGTTATCGCACTTGCCGAAGGTGACTGGGAGGCGCACCTGCCCCAGGGGAGTGGTGGAGCCATCGGTCACTCCTGAGAAGGGCTTGGTTGGCATGAGCTGATCATAGGTCACCTGAAGCGTCTCGAACGTCTCGACAGAGAGGACGTTGAGCCCAGCCCCACCGTCGATGAGGGTCTTGGTGACGAGGACGTTGCTGATGGTGGGCGTGCAGAGCATGGGGAGCGCGCCTGCGGTAGCTGAGCACTTGAGGTGATCCTTGAAGTCGAAAGTGATGGCGTACTTCGACCACCTGAGGGGGCGCGTGACCTCGAGCTTCGGGAGGGCTGCATTCACCTCACGAGAGAACTGCTTGAAGATGCGGTTCGAGGCAGGGGCCTGAGCACCGCCCATGATGCAGGCGATCGCACGGGGCTCCTGGAAGCCCCCGGCCCCATCATCTCGCCGGTCATCGTCATTCCTCCTTGGTGGTGGCGGCAGTGGAGGGAGGCCAGCATTGCCCTGAGGGCGTGCCTCGCGAGGCTGATCGCGCCGGGGTCCGTCGCGAGGCTCGTCGCGCCAGCGGTCCTCGCGAGGCTGATCGCACCAGTCCTGACGTGGGTCGCGGTTGTCCCAGCGGCCTCCGCCGCGGCTCACTCCATGGCCGTAGCCATGGTCGCCGTGCTCGTCACGGAGCGTCCTGAGCTCCTGGCAGTCTTCGGTGTTGTGGCTGCGGGTGTAGTGGAAGATGCAGAACGGGCGGCCGCCCTTGGGGGCTCATCTTGGTCACGACCGCGCTTCATCTCGGGCTCTGCCCACTAGCACGGCGAGCCCCTTGCGCTTCGCCTCCTTAGCCTTGGCCTTCTTGTCTTCAGCGTCTGCCTCCGGAAGCTCGAGGAGGGAGAGGCGACCCTCTTCGGCCCTTGCGCACTTGTTCGCCAGGTTGAACATCTCCAGGGCCGAGCATAGTTCGTCATGGATGGCGAGTTCCTCTTTCATCTTGATGTCCCTGACGCTATCGGTAAACGCCGAGATGATGGCCTCATCCGACGCCTTTTGGATCTTGAGGCGCACGTTCGTGAAGCGTTGTATGTACTTGTGCAGGGTCTCGCCCGGCTGCTGCTTCACGCGCCGGAGGTCGTTCACTCACAGGGCGCGGTCGCGGGTGCCCTGGAAGTTGGCGATGAAGCGCTCGCGGAGCTCATCCCAGGAGGAGATCGATCCCTCCGGGAGGTTGAGGAGCCAGGAGAGAGCGCCACCCTTGAGGGCCATGGGGAACCAATTCCCGATGACTTTGTCGTTGCCGCTTGCCGCCTCGATGCTCAGCGCGTAGAGCTGAAGGAACTCCGCGGGGTCGGGGGTGCCATCTTAGCGTGGAGGCAGGTCCGGCTTGAACTTGCCGGGCCAGTTGACACGACGCAGCTCCAGGGTGAAGGCGCGGCAGGCCGCTCCACTCACAGGCGCGACGTGTATGAGGGGAGCTGGGTCTTGACGTCCAGGCGCCGCGGCCCCCGGCGGCGCACGGTCCTGATGACGGCGCGGCAGTACGGGGAGCACACGCGCATCACCTCGTGGCCTTGGCACCACCTGGCAACTTGCTTCATCTCTTGCCTCAACCGGCGCCCCGTGTGGCTGGTTGCGCGGACGCGCTTCGCGCCTGGGCACGGGGTCGGCTCCGTGCAGAGAAGGAGGAGGAGGTGCGCCGTGAGCCACGTCGCCTGCCTGGGAGGGCGGAGGATGGAGCGAGTGGGTGGGCGCCGGGACCTCGCCGGCGACGCTGACAAGCTCGGCGATGCGACCAAGCCAGTCGTCGTAGCGATCATGGGCGGGGCGGTAATGCAGCAGCTCGCGCACCATGTACAGTGCAACCTGCGCGTTCGCCGGCCCGTAGCGAGCGTGAGAGGATGACGCCGAGGCGGGGACGAGGGACGGAGTAGTAGCGCGGCCATCACGTCACGCGGTGGGCGGCTGCGATGAGTCCTGCTGCTCTTGAACGGCTGGACCAGTGGCAGCGTTGGCTGCAGGAGAAGCGGAGCGGCGTGGGGCACCGCGGGCCACAGGCGCCGACTGGGCGACGCGGGCAGCTCGGCGCTCGGCGCGGACTCGGCGGGCGTCGGCCATGGGAGCGATGAAGCGGGGACGAAGCGGAACCGGAAGGAAGACCTCGACACGCCCCTACCTGGCGCGCCAAATGTCGGAATCGGGGGTCCGCAGACCCAAGAAGGTTCGAACTCTGGGGCGTGTGCGAAGATCCCAACCAGCTCAAGCCTCAAGCTCGCCTCTCCACAGCCTTGCCTTGCCGAATGCGCGCGAGCGAGCGAGAAGATGAACACATAGATTTACCCAGGTTCGGGCCACCTTGCGGTGTAAAACCCTACTCCTGCTTTGGTGGATTGGCCTCACGAGGAGGTTCGGGGATGAACAGGTACAGTGGAGAGCGGACCCGCGAGGACTCTTGGTTGTGGGTGGTTCGGTCTCTCCAGGATCCTTCTCTATGGTGGAGGCTCGTCCCTATTTATAGTGGCCTTGGTCCTCTTCCCTTATCGCACAGGCGGGAAGGGATCCCACAATGGCCAAATTCAAAGGGGGACAGGAGGTACAACTTATCCTGACTAAAGGTGGTCTTCGCCTGCAAAGCAACTGGGCGTGACGCAGAGGTGGGCTCGGCGATGACATCCGTCCTGTCGAGCTCGTGGTCTTGGTCTTGTTGCACCGGAAGGGAAACCTTTGGGGGATCCCTTGGGAACCCGCTTGCGTCCTTACCTCCTTAGCACCAAATAGGAAACTGTCGCCTCTGCGCCCGCTGGCCTTGGTCGTCATGGCTCACGTCATCGCTGCCTCCTGAGGCTGGGCACCTGCATAGGAATCTCCTCTCCTCGGGAGGCAACCTGGGGAGGCCGCTCCCCTAGAGGTCTTGGCGTCGTTCTCCTCGCGAGGCCGGGGCCCTCACGAGGGTCTTGTCTTGGGGGGTTTGTCGCCAGGCCGTACTGGGTCGTCGAGGTGGGCCACGTGCCAGGCCGCAGGCAGGCAGATCTGGGTACCCCCGATCCCAGAACGCCGACAATATTAGCTCCCAAAATATGCAATTAGTGTCAACAATCATAGATGACTAAATGATAGTTGAATATGTGGGTTTGCTGCAATGAAAGCTCTTATATAGACTCTTCTCTTGAATATGATGAATTAGGATTATCACCATGACTAAAAGCATCGTTTGTTGGTTGTCAATAAGGTTTATGCTTCATACTTCGATAATTTTGAATAGATCTTTAATTACTTCATCATGAGAAGTTCTATGATGAAATGCTTGCTGCTATAATGATATGCATGATGCTCTCATGTCCGTATTTTGTTTTTATCGACACCTCTCTCTCAAATTATGTGGTCATTACTCTCGAGTTCGGCTTTCGCTTGAGGACAAGCGAGGTCTAAGCTTGGGGGAGTTAATACATCCATTGTGCATCATGATTTCCTATTCATATTTACGTTATTCTTGTCCATTATTTCCTATTATCATACAATTCGTATGCCCTTTCTCTCTGAATATGCAAGGTACAATACAAAGAGGGAATTATCTCGAAACTGGAATTCTGGATCGGAAATCCGAGAAAAGGGAAGAAAAATCACCAGACTCCAAATGACCTGAAACTTCACGAGGAATTTTTATTGAATATATGCGAATTTATGGGCCAAAAATATACCAGAGGGGGGCCACCACCTAGGCACAAGCCATCAGGGCGCGCCCCCCAGGTCGCGCCCTGATGTGTGGTGGGGCCATGTCTGGCCTCCCGACGCCCATCTTCTCCTATATGGTGTGTTTTACCCTAGAAAAAATCATAAGAAACTTTTCGGGACGAAGCGCCGCCGTCTCGAGGCGGAAACCTGGGCAGGGGCCCTTTTGCACTCCGGCAGTCAGATTCTGCCGGGGAAATCCCTCTCCGGGAGGGGGAGATCGAAGCCATCATCATCACCAACGCTTCCTCCTTCGTGGGAGGACCAATCTTCATCAACATCTTCACCAGCACCATCTCATCTTCAACCCTAGTTCATCTCTTGTATTCAATCTTTGTCTCAAAACCTCAGATTGGTACCTGTGGGTTACTAGTTGTGTTGATTACATCTCATAGTTGATGCTTGTTGGATTACTTGGTGGAAGAAATTATATTCAGATCCTTAATTATTATTATTCCACCTCTGATCTTGAACATGTTGATGAGGTGTGATTAGTTACTATTGTTCCTGAGGACCTGGGAGAAGTCTTGTTACAAGGTATCATGTGAAGTTGGTATACGTTCGATATTTTGATGATATGTATGTTGTTACTTCTCTTAGTGGTGTCATGTGAACGTCGACTACGTGACACTTCACCATGCTATGGGCCTAAGGGAAGTCATTGTGGAGTAACAAGTAGATGATGGGTTGCTAGAGTGACAGAAGCTTAAACCCCAGTTTATGCGTTGCTTCATAAGGGGCTGATTTGGATCCACATGTTTCATGCTATGGTTAGATTTATCTTAATTCTTCTTTCGTAGTTGCGGATGCTTGCAAGAGGGGGTAATCATAAGTAGGTTGTTAGTTCAAGTAAGAACATCACCTTAGCACCGGTCCACCCACATATCAAATTATCAAAGTAGCGAACGCGAATCAACTCAACATGATGAACATGACTAGACATAATTCCCATGTGTCCTCGGGAGCGCTTGCTTAATATAAGAGTACTTTCAGGTCCGTCCTTTGCTACAAAAAGGATTGGGCTACCTTGCTGCACCTTTGCTACTATTCTTACTTGTCACTTGTTACGATTTATCTTGCTACAAATCTATCTATTGTCGTTACTTACAGCACTTGCAGAGAATACCTTGCTGAAAACCGCTTATCATTTCCTTCTGCTCCTCGTTGGGTTCGACACTCTTACTTATCGAAAGGACTACGATTGATCCCCTATACTTGTGGGTCATCAAGACACTATTACACCACTTGAGATTGTTAGAGATGTTGAAGTCTTGTGTGGAAAGGTCAAGTGCCCCACTGATTTTCTAGTACTTGGTTCAGAACAAGATAACTTTTGTCCAATTATATTTGGTAGACCTTTCTTGAATACTGTTAATGCTGAGATTAATTGTGTTAATGAGAAGGTTAAAGTAAGCTTTGGCGATGAGTCTCATGAATTTAATTTCTCTAAGTTTAGTAAACAACCACATGAGAAAGAGTTACCAAGCAAAGATGAGATTATTGGTCTAGCCTCTATTGTCGTACCTCCTACCGATCCGTTAGAACAATATTTACTAGACCATGAAAACGATATACATATGAATGAGAGAAATGAAATAGATGACATATTTATGATACAAACGCCTCTTCTCAAACACAACTTACCGGTTGATATTTTAGGGGATCTCCCTCCACCCAAGGGAGATCCTTTATTTGTGTTAAAGACTTTACCCGATACTTTGAAATATGCTTACCTTGATGAAAAGAAGATATATCCATTTATTATTAGTGCTAACCTTTCAGAGCATGAAGAAAATATATTACTTAAAACTCTGAAGAAGCACCGGGCTACTATTGGATATACTCTCGATGATCTTAAGGGCATTAGTCCCACTTATGTCAGCACAAGATTAATATGGAACCGGATGCTAAACCTGTTGTTGATCATCAACGCCGCTTAAACCCTAAGATGAAGGAAGTGGTAAGAACTGAAATATTAAAGCTTCTGGAGGCAGTTATAATTTATCCTATTGCTGATAGTAGATGGGTAAGTCCTGTTCATTGTGTCCTAAGCAAGGAGGTATAACTGTTGTCCCTAATGATAAAAATGAACTTATCCCACAAAGAATAGTAACTGGTTATAGGATGGTGATTGACTTCAGGAAATTAAACAAAGCTACTAGGAAAGATCATTATCCTTTACCTTTTATCGATCAAATGCTAGAAAGATTATCTAAGCACACACACTTTTGCTTTCTTGATGGATATTCTGGTCAAATACCTGTGTGAAAAGAGGATCAAGAGAAAACTAATTTTACTTGCCCTTTTGGAACGTATGCTTATAGACGTATGCCTTTTGGTTTATGCAATGCACCTGCTACCTTTCAAAGATGTATGACGGCTATATTCTCTGATTTTTGTGAAAAGATTGTTGAGGTTTGCATGGATGATTTTTCCGTTTATGGAACGTCTTTTGATGATTGCTTGACCAACCTTGATCGAGTTTTGCAGAGATGTGAAGAAACTAATCTTGTTTTGAATTGGGAGAAGTGCCATTTTATGGTTAATGAAGGTATAGTGCTTGGGCATAAAATTTCTGAACGGGGTATTGAAGTGGATAAAGCTAAAGTTGACGCCATTGAGAAGATGCCATGCCCCAAAGATATCAAAGGTATAAGAAGTTTCCTTGGTCATGCTGTTTTTCATAGGCGTTTCATTAAATATTTCTCAAAGATTTCTAGGCCGTTAACTAATCTTCTTAAAAAAGATACTCCTTTTTTTTATGATGATTGTGTAGAAGCTTTTGAAATACTTAAGAAGGCTTTGATTTCCGCACCTATTGTTCAACCACCTGATTGGAACCTACCATTTGAGATTATGTGTGATGCTAGTGATTATGCTGTTGGTGCTGTTCTAGGGCAAAGAGTAGACAAGAAATTGAATGTTATCCATTATGCTAGTAAAACCCTAGATGCTGCTCAAAGAAATTATGCCACCACTGAAAAGGAATTTTTAGCAGTTGGCTTTGCATGTGATAAGTTTAGACCTTATATTGTCGATTCCAAAATAAAACTATTCACACAGATCATGCTGCTATTAAATACCTTATGGAAAAGAAAGACGCTAAGCCTAGACTTATTCGGTGGGTGCTTTTACTTCAAGAATTTGATTTGCATATTGTTGATAGAAAGGGGGCTGAAAACCCCGTAGCAGATAACGTGTCTAGAATGAAAAATGTTCTTGATGACCCACTACCTATTGATGATAATTTTCCTGATGAACAACTTGCTGCTATAAATACTTCACGTAGTACTCCATGGTATGCTGATTATGCTAATTATATTGTTGCTAAATATATCCCACCTAGTTTTACCTATCAATAAAAGAAAAAATTCTTTTATGATTTACGACATTACTTTTGGGATGACCTACATCTTTATAAAGAGGAAGTAGATGGTATTATTAGACGTTGTATACCTGAGCATGAACAGGAACAAATCTTAAGGAAGTGTCATTCTGAACCTTACGGAGGACACCATGCTGGTGACAGAACTGCACACAAGGTATTACAATCTGGTTTTTATTGGCCTACTCTTTTCAAAGATGCTCGTAAGTATGTACTTTCATGTAATGAATGTCAAAGAGTTGGTAACATTGGTAAACGTCAGGAAATGCCGATGAATTATTCACTTGCCATTGAACCATTCGATGTTTGGGGTTTTGACTTTATGGGACCTTTTCCTTCCTCAAATGGGTGCACTCATATTTTAGTTGCCGTCGATTACGTCACTAAGTGGGTAGAGGCTATCCCAACTAGTAGTGCTGATCATAACACCTCTATTAAAATGTTTAAGGAAATTATTTTTCCAAGGTTTTGAGTCCCTAGATACTTAATGACTGATGGTGGTTCACATTTTATTCATGGTGCTTTCCGTAAACTTCTAGCTAAATATGATTTTAACCATAGAATTGCATCACCATATCATCCTCAGTCTAGTGGCCATGTTGAATTGAGCAATCAAGAACTAAAATTAATCTTGCAAAAGACTGTCAATAGATCTAGGAAAAAATGGTCTAAGAAATTAGACGATGCTCTGTGGGCTTATAGAACTGCTTATAAGAACCCCATGGCGATGTCCCCATATAAAATGGTATATGGAGAAGCTTGTCATTTGCCTCTTGAACTAGAACATAATGCTTATTGGGCAATTAAAGAACTAAATTATGATTTCAAACTTTCCGGTGAAAAGAGGTTATCTGACATTAGCTCATTAGATGAATGGAGGACACAAGCCTATGAGAATGCTAAGTTGTTCAAAGAAAAAGTTAAAAGATGGCATGATAAACGGATTCAAAAACAGGAATTCAATGTAGGAGACCTTGTGCTGTTGTACAATTCCCGTTTCAGGTTTTTTGCAGGTAAACTCTTATCCAAATGGGAAGGTCCATACGTTTTCGAAGAGGTCTACCGCTCCGGTGCTATAAAAATTAATAACTTCAAAGGCAAAACCCCGAGAGTGGTGAATGGGCAAAGAATCAAGCATTATATTTCAGATACACCCATTAATGAAGATCCTAATGTCATCCAAGTAATAACACCGGAAGAACACATACGGGAGGCCTTACAGAACACTCGAGAAACCTGAAAAAGGGGTAGGTATGCGGTACGGTAAGTAAACCGACTCCAAAAACTCCAAACAAAAATTCTATTGGTTTTAGTATTTTAGAAAAATTCCAAAAATAAAACGGAGTCATGGGGACCCACGAGGGAGGCACAAGCCAACAGGGCGCGACCCACCCCCTGGGGCGCGCCCTGATGGCTTATGCGGCCCTCGTGTGCCTCCCCGACTCCGATTTCTTCCCGACACTGGTGCACCGACGTGCTATACAAATGGTTTTTAACCCCTTTCCGCGACGTAGTTGTAAACCGTCGTCTTGCATGTGTGGGCGATAGGGGGGCGTCCATCCCACACGACACGGAAAACCCGTCGGCGATGGTGGCCAACGAACACAAACGTTTTTACAAAACTAAGCGTATGGGTTGTCCGCATCTATCGCAAACGAGGGTCACCGGGCAATCGTTTGAGATATGGTGTATTTCCCATACGGTTCATCCTTGCAACTCGTGTGAGATCACACTAACATCACACGCGCTATTCTGTGTCGCGCCGTTTACGATGTGCGACAAATCGCAAACAGTTCACGATTATAAAGTGTGTATGATAAGGGGGCTATCACACACATTTAGTTCCACCATGACCGTCTGTGATATGATATAAGAGTGCATACGTTTGTCATTATAAAACCGTATGCGAAGGTTGAATCTATCCCACATGCGCCGTTTTTCATAAACGTTTGTGATTTACAAAACGTCCCAAACGTGTGATCCATACTACCCAAACGTGTCATCCAGACTAACTGTGTCGGATGAAGGCCTATCGCACGCGTTCTTCTTTGACCAACGTTTACCATGGGCACGATATCATACACAGTTCGAAATACGAAATCGTGTGTGATAAGGAAACTAGCACAAACGCTGGTGTCATTAATCGCACACGTTCTTTCTCGCCTGACCGTGTGCGAAGACGAGACTCATCTCACACGCCGCGAATGGAGAAACGTGTGTGATGTTGAAGTTGATCGTAGACGTTTTGCTTTATCAAACTGTGTGCATTGTAATGGCCCGTAGAGCATGATTTGCCCCTAAATACCTTTGTTCATAATTCACATAATTTACATTTGAAAGTAGGAATTCATGTATTTCATATCGAATCATGTTTAAATGTAGGTTTAAGAACGAATGCATAATTCGATTCACATGTACATATACTCAATAACTACATAAGCATCAATTCTCAAAAAAAAGGAACACTACAGAAGGGAAAAATAAAGACTAATGGAACCAAGGTTGTATTAAAGATGGTAAAGGGAGAGCCGAAAGACATTCTGGTTGCTGGAGTAGGTGAAGCGGAATGCCCATATTGTGCCCTCCTCCATGCCTAACGCACGAACGACTCTAGACCAGCCGCTAGTGATGGCTGCCCGCCCATCCTTCACTATCTTCATTGCGACTTCTCGATGCTCATTGTAGTCTCGATGATATATTTTAACCTTCATTGCATGTCCAACAATCATGTACTTTGCGAGGTAATCTTGAGTAAACTGCTTTGGGAACCACTGCAAAACAACAAGATTCAGACATTGTTGTGTGACAACTCATTATGGGCAGTACTAATAGAAGCCTACAGAGTTCGTAGTTACCATCCTACAGCTGACTGTTGTGTTGGATAGAGTGTAAACAAATAGTCTAATTGGCATTGTTCGTCTCTTTTCCCTAACTATCATTTTCAGTTTCCTAACTTGATGCTGGTTCATGAATATTTCATTGCCCCACACGCAAAAAGGGTCCAGGAATGGATCTTTACCTAAGGCATATGTACCTACAAGCAAGAAGCCGATATTAGAAGCTAAAATGCAGTTGCAGAATGGTGTAATATATTACTCCATCAGTTCCACAATGTGTTGCCTCTAAACATTTTGAGAAGTCAACATTTACTTACTTTGACCAAGTTTGTAGAGAAAAACATTTACATCTAGAATTGCAATTCCATTTCATTAGATACATCACAAAATTTCCTATTGTATACATTTTAGATGGTATATGTAGATACATCACAAAAATCTATATGCACTACATGATGAAACAGATGGAGTATAAGCGGAGGGATGAAAAGAACCTCAGTGGAAAACGTTGGCCACTCCCATTGTTGTCATGTGCAAGTACATGTAAAGTCATGATAAGTACAACAGGCTTAATATCAACCAAGTATATGAGGTATCTGCTTGAAATAAACAAGGCATATATGCTCACTATAACAACCAAATGTAGCCATTTGATACTGGACAAATGCTCAATGGAACCAACCTAACAACCAGATAACAAAAAGCAAGGCGTCTGCTTGAAAACTAGACAAATGCTCACTGCAATTAACCTAACAAACAGATATAGAAATGCAAGGCATCTGCTTGAAAACTAGACAAATGCTCACTGCAACCAACCTGGCAACCAAATTCAGAGAAACAAGGCATACATGTTTAAAGCGGGAGTTAAGGGCACATGTTAACAACACCAGGCATAACAGGTGGTATTGATGAAATTGAACTGCACAGTTCATACTTGCACATAATGAACATCACATTGTGAATAACTGAAAGAAACAAGGCATTCATGCTCACTGTAACAACCAACTATAGCCATAGAAAACTGGACAAATACTCAATGCAACCAACCTAACAACCAGATACATAAAATCAAGGCATCTGCTAGACAACTGGACAAATGCTCAATTAAACACTGCATGATTATCACATGGCAAAAGCTACTACAACAATGGGTACGAGACGGCTAGCTAGAAAAGGTATGATTTGCTCACAAGATGTTGCCTCACTTGTCATGGATGGGCTCCTTCCACTTGGGATATGAGGTGCCCAGGGTGCGCTCCCTGATTTCGCAGATGGGATGTTTCCCCTTGTAACAGCCGTAGTGTGTGCCATTATCTTGGTGGATGAGATCTGACTTTGGAGCTAAGGATCCCAAGCCACCGCCGTAGAACGTTTCCTTCAGAAATGACAAAAGGGGCTCGATGGCGTAGAAGGATCGAAATCCATGACCGCGAGGCGGAGGAGATCAGTGGCGGGGCCTTTGAAGAGATCGACGGCGGTTGAACCAGAGGCGTTGCCGGTGGACCACTTAACTTGTGACATGGCCCGAGTGAAGCCGGTGATGTTGACGAGCTTGATGTCGTAGCCGGCTCTCCTGAGATACAGGAACACGCGAGCCCGCGGACTTGAAGCCTTCGGCATGGCAACGTAGGCATCGTCCTCACCGGCTCTCGCGGCGAGGTGTTCGTCCGGGATCGAAGGGTCGGCGCGGACGGCGCCCACCTCGCCAGCGTACGGCGGAGAGGCCATGATAGACCTCTTTTTGCTCGTACACTCCTCGAGCTTCACGGGAGATGTGGTCGGGCTGATTAGGCTGCGACTCTCTGGAGTACGGGATGGGGATCTGGGGGAAAGGGACACCGCCGGCCTCATCTAAAAACTCAGTGCGGCGATGGTGTATGTGGATCGGCGGGGACCCTGAACCTGTTTAGCTAGGAGGCACGGACAAAACGGCTGAGGTTGGTGGTGGAAGGCGGCAGCGGGGGCGAGCTAGGGTTCAAGCAGGGGAGGAAGGGGGAGGGGGGTGTTGTGTGGACGGGGGGGTGTTTGCGGATGTGCCGCTGCTGCTGAAAAATTTAGTAGTAATGGTGTGGGTGTGGATATGGTGGTGGACGACGGATAGCGACGGTTGAAATGCCTCGGCAGCTGAAAATTTACTATAGGGCCGGTGCGGTGGACAAGGAAGGGCGGCATGCAGTTGAAATACCGCTTCCATTAAATTTTGGTAAAGGAACTAGGCGGGAGCAACCAAGATCGCACACGGTCCTAACATAATAAAGTTTGTACGCTGTAACGAAATGTCATGCCGCAAAACCACTAATTTTTGCATCGCTCAAGGCGGGTAGCTCTTTCTGAGATTTCTCAAGGCGGGCTCATCTCACACGGTTCATCCTCAGTTTCAGTCGCAGATGTGAAATTCATCCTAAATTTCCACATGCCCACAAACAGATGACACAAACATTTGGCAAATTTTCACAACAAAATGCCTTATTTTGCAGCAGATTAGTTGACATTAGTTCATACGCTCAGTAATTTACAAACAGTTCGTCAATTTGCATGAAGATGAACTGCACAAAATATTCACTACGCTGTGGATGCATACAAACGTCGCGCCTCCACCGTCGTCATGACCTTCCTTGGCTCAGAACGAGTATTCAGAGGATCTCGTCAAGTCGATGAGCTCCAGTGGTTACACGGCGAAGACCGGCGGGGCTACCTTGGCCGGATTGACCGCGACGCCTCTCGCCAGGTTTGCCGCTGTCGACGAAGATGTCGTGGCGTCCACGTGGGCCATCGGGATACAGATGGGCGCCGCTCTCGCTAGAGCCGCGTCCCTTATCGCCCTGGCCGCTGTTGCCAGGGCTGCCGCCGCAGCTGCAAGGCCTGCACTGGCCTCCAACGCAGCTGAGAGGCATGCGGCGGCCTGCTCCGCCGCCTTCTAGACCTGCTCCCGCCTCTTTTTGCCCTCTGCATCTGAGTTCTGCTTCCTCTTCGCACTCTCCCGCTATTTCTGCCGCTTCATATCCCTAGTCGCATTGCGGATGGCATCTGCAGATGCGATAGGTTGTTCCACACCGACACTGAGACGACGCTTGTCCTCGCCGCGCAGGAACGCATCGAGGCCCGATTCCTGGACGGACAGAGCGATGGCCATCTGCATCCGACGCTGAAACTCAGGGTCGTCGGCGTCGGCGGCGACCGCGGCACATGACGGTTGACCGTTGACCGACATGGATGACAGCGCGTCGGAATCCCTATGCCGTCGTCATCGGCCGCGGCAGCTGGCTGTTTGCCGTTGCCCGCCATGGCGGCCAACGCATCGGAATCCTCTATCACGTCGTCGTCCAACACTATGAGGACGGCGCCATGCACATCCCCATGTTTGAGCACCGGTTCCATTTGGTGTGCGTGGTGGTGGTGGCGAGCTATCGACAAAAAAATTAGTTGTTAGCCGCCGTCGGCGAGATCTTTTAATAGGTCGCTGTCGGGTTTGGGTTTTTACTGTGCATATTGCCACTTTGCACTGGCTGACGCTTGCGGTTGCCACCACTAGGCAAGGCCGATTTTGATGTGTACGAGCATCGCACACCGTTAGAGTAGCACACTCGTGCTTGTTGAGGATACAATCGCATACGGTTGTTTCGTCAGTTTCGTTTGCTATTTTACATAATACTAGCATCTTTGGGATAAACGACAAAAAAACGCAAGAGAGGGTCAAAGCACAACCACGCCCGCTAGTGGCCCAAATATATACTCCCTCCGTTCATAAATATAAGTCTTTTTAGAGTTTTCAAAAAATAGAGATTCCAGTACTAACTATATAGGTACACAGTAAAATAAGTGAATCTACACTCTAAAGTATGTATATATATGTAGTTCGTAGTGAAATCTCTAAAAAAAGACTTGTATTTAGGAATGGATGAAATATATATATATATATAGATATATATATATATTTATTTATTTATTTATATACACGAACATGGTGTTGTCATGTTTAGATTCGCAATGCGCAACTTTAATGTGTGGCACATGCTGCATATGTGCATGCCTAAAAGTGTCCAATGTGACAGAAAAGGATTTCATGACAAACGTAGGGTGTTGCCCCCTACACTATGTGCCGGAGGATGGGGTCCTATGAACACATGACCTGGTTCAAACTTTGTCACACATTTATCCATGTCTGACTTTTTGTAAGACAACCAAGAGAATTTATACCTTAATTTGGCCAAACCATCACATATTGTTGTCGGACAAGAGGGATATATAGATCGCGCGGTCCCACGAGTTGGCGCGTCGTCGAAGATCAGTTGAGCGAGGCTAGAATACCACCCCCTGCATATGGCCAAATGTATATGCGAAAATAGTGTGGTCCGGTGTTTCAATTAATACACAATGCACAACCCTAGCTATGACGTGGCATGCACCTACCTGAGATAACTCGGCATATATACCCCCCTTAAGATTGGTTATATATATACTACCTAGCTAGGTCGTTATGGACGTATATATATTGTTCCCCTCCCCCCCACACACACATGACACGTAGCAGGGTGACGTTGCAGCGTTGTCAGTCAAATGGATGATATATAGTGACCCATCCATATATAAGCGTGTGGTCGAAAACCGCACAATGGATGCATGGTCCACACACACACACACGCACGCACACGCACACACACACGCACGCACGCGCGCACACACACACACACCGTCACCCATCCTTGGCCTTTCAGCGTTCAGTAAAAGGCATGACAGACCCTAAGGGCCCCACCGATAGGTTTGTCGTCGGAAACCGCACAATGTAGGCACGTGGTCCACACACACACAAGCGCGCACACACACACACGCACACACACACACACACACACACACACACACACGGGTACACACACAGGCACACACACACACACATCATCACCCATCCTTGGCCTTCCAGCGTTGTCAGTAAAAGGCATGACTGTAACATCCCAATTTTATTAAATTTGGATGTTAATAGAATCATATTGCATCTCATGATTTATTGCATTTTTGGAGTTTATGGTGTTCAAAGTTTCCCACTCACATAAAATAATAGAGAGGGGATAATATGACTTTCTCAGAATATAAATGAGTGCGAAGGTATTTGAAGTATATTTGGTGTTTTAAAGCTGCATTTAAAATTATTTTATTGACCAACGTAATTATTGCATTAGGAAAAATGTTTCTAAATCTTTTTGAGGTGGACAATTTGTTCACTAGGCTTTATATACCCAAAAGTGATTTTAGAAAAAACATCTGGGATATTTTATGTGTATTTGTGGTCTTTGTTTTACCTCAATTCGTTTTCAAAAAAAAAATGTGGCACCGCTGGCCAGGCCAAACCGGCCCAGCCAGCTAGCCACGGCCAGGCGCGGCCCACCCCAAGTCAGCGCTAGGGCTGGCCATCGTGCGACGCAGGAGCGAGCGCTCCTCCCTCGCGCCGCCAGGAGAGGGCGATGAAAAAAAAAACCCAGCGACCACGTTCCCTCGCTCGCTCGCATCTCTCTCTCTCTCTCGCTAACTCTCCCTCTCTCTCTGGTGGCCTGCAAGTGGGGCCCGAACCCCATCGTCCCTAACCTCCCGGTCAACCCGCATGGGATGAGGCCGCGAGCGCGTCCGCACCTGCCGGGCGAAGCTCTCGGGATAGAGCTTATCCCGCAGCCCCACGCCGCCAGACGGCGCCTATATATAGCCCTCGAATACCTCGTTCCATTCAGCCAACCTGCTCCTCCTCTCGCCGCTCATAGCCGACGCCTCGTCCGTTTGCATCTCGCCGGAGCCGAGCTCTTCGCCGGAGTGCCACGTCGCCGGTGAACCCCCTCGGCCTCTTTTTCTTCGTGAAATCGGACCCCCACGGCATCCCGCATCTTCCTGACATCTTATTTTTCCCATAGGACCCCCCGGAGTCGTCGCCCCGACGACCTGCGCCGCCGGAGTTCACCGGAGCGCAGGAGCTTCGCCGCCTCCCTCCGCTCCCTCCGGTCGTCGCCGCCAACCGCCGTCGCCACCGTTCGGACACCCTCGCCAAGCCGCACCCGCCCGACCACCTCGCCCGCGCCGGAGCCCGCCGGAGCCGCCGCCCCGCCGCCGACGAGCTTCCTGCCCAGCCACGCCGTCTCTCTGTAAGCGCTCGCCTCGCTCGGTTCGTACGTAGATTAGATTAGTTTTTTTTAGATCGAAGAGGTACCGGTTAACCGCGTTTTAATCTAACCGTGCGGTTTATCTAAACCGAACGTCGGTTTTTCTTTTAATATAGCCGACCCGGGTGGTTTTACCTTATAAGCGAATGTTCACCGCGTAGCCGCGCGGCGAACGAAGCCAGCAAACCGGAGCCATCCACGTCGCGCTCTAGCCGCGAACGTTCACACTTTAGTGTTTTCAGAAACGCTATTGTAGCAGTTTTTTTTCAGATTTGTTTCAAAACTTCAAACGGCCTTAAGTTTTTAACCGTAGATCGAAACGAGATGAAACCAGCAGCTAAATTTTCGTCTGGAGTAGCCCTAACTAGTGAACCCATCATTGCAAACTTTTGCAAGTTCAAATTTGAATTTAATTCAGATTTGAATTCAAACTCTATTAGGCCATATCTTCCAAACGGTATACTCGTTTGAAGTGATTCCTTTTGCACCGCGTCACGCAAGCTAAATCCTATGCCATGAACCTTTGACACAATATTTTCTGCACAATTATTTTATGTTCATCATAATTTTAGTAGTATGACTTGTAGGCACCATAGTGCACGTCACAAATTTTGAACTATAATTTCACACGTGGTTTTATACTTTGAAAATTGTCATGCTAATGACTTGTGTTGGATTTTATTTGGCTTTTGCAAAAAAAATTGTTGCATGTTTCTTTGAATTGTATGAATGCTTGTTTATGTGAATTTATTTTACTTTTGCGATAGATTGTCCGAAGTGCGAAGCAGAATACTACCACTCCCTTGAACTTCACTCTCAGCACGAAGGCAAGTTACATTTTGGTCATACCTATTTTTACCTATGTTTTATATATGCACGTAGTCCTTTGTTGTAGGATTGCATGGTAGAAATTTTATGCCCGAGGGCTATGCTTGCACCTAGTAGTTCATTTGAGGTAGGTCTGAGCCGTACAAACTTTGTCACCACCGTGTTATGTTACAATGCTTCGCCAAAGTAGACATGGATTGGGGAGTGTTATCATATTGAGATGTGAGAGACAAAGTAGTAATTAAGACCAACTTTAATGAACTACCTGGGTGGAAATTGGTTTGTATGGTGGCGAAGTACAGTGGGAGCATTCATGGGAATCCATGAGAGTGCACACTAGTGGTCCGTCCACCCAGGCTCAAAGGGATCAACCTTGTTTTCATGTCTAGAAGCTTCCGTGTGCAGCCACAAGCCAATATGGGCTCTGGCTTAGTTGAGTAGAATGGCGTGACCTCTTCCGGGATAGGCTAGCAGATGTAGATGATGTAGGTGTACCGGCCTATTCGTGGGTTAGGGGAAATGCTTTCGAAAGACTATGTCTCGATCTTCTGATCAAGGATGTGGTCGAGTCTTGTGGGGAAAAGTGCACAACCTCTGTAGAGTTAAAATCTAATCGATTAGCCGTGTCCCCGGTTATGGACAACTTGAGCTTTTAGTAGTGGAAATGTAGGAGATCTCATCACTCTTAATTAATCAACTGGGTTTTGACATATTTTTGGAATGGTTGAGATGGGGTACCATCTCATACTTATGAAATTTGTAGAGGTAGAACAATAAATTTTGATAGGGAAAAAATCAGCTTTATGCAAACTTTAAACTTAGAGCTTTCCACCAGCCAAATTGCATGTACTATGTAGGCTCATTACACTTTATGATGTGACTTGCCAGTACATTCCATGTACTGACCTACACGGCTGCAACTTATCATGTTGCAGATATATCCGACGACGAATAAGGTGCGATAGGTCGTTGTTCTGCACTCAGCTTGCTCGTGGAGTTGATGGACTCGTTACACTTATTTGCTTTCGCTTTATTTTGTTTTATTGGGCCCTAGGCCACATTATTGTAATAATACTCTTTTGAGGATGCTCGATGTAATAAATGTGTGTTTGAACTCTGTTATAAATCCTCGAGTACTGTGTGTGCCAGCATACCGATCACACTTAAGCACAGAGACTCCGATCCCTTGAGATCGGGTCGCTACAATGACAGACCCTAAGGGCCCACCGATAGGTTTGTCATCGGAAACCGCACAATGTAGGCACATGGTCCACACATAGGCATGGGTTCACACACACACACACACACACACACACACACACACACACACACACACGCATGCACGCACGCACGCACACGCGCGCGCGCACACACACACATCGTCACCCATCCTTGGCCTTCCAGCGTTGTCAGTAAAAGGCATGACAGACCCTAAGGGCCCACCGATAGGTTTGTCGTCGGAAACCGCACAATGTAGGCACATGGTCCCCACACAGGCGTTGGTTTACACACACACACACACACACACACACACACAAACACGTCATCGATCCTTGACATTTTCAAAACAACAAAAGAAAATCATGGATACTTTCAAAACAACGAACTGGCCTTCCAGCGTTGTCAGTAAAAGGCATGACAGATCCTAAGGGCCCACCGATAGGTTTGTCATCGGAAACCACACAATGTAGGCACATGGTCCACACACAGGCATTGGTTCACAGACACACACACACACACACACACACACAAACACAAACACAAACACACACACACACACACACACACACACACACACACACACGTCATGGTTTCCTTGACACTTTCAAAACAGCAAAAGAAAATCATGGATATTTTCAAAACAAGGATCTGGCCTTCGAGCGTTGTCAGTAAAAGGCATGACAGACCCTAAGGGCCCACCGATAGGTTTGTCGTCGGAAACCGCACAATGTAGGCACATGGTCCACACACAGGCATTGTTTCACGAATACATAGACACACACGTCATCGATCCTTGACATTTTCAAAACAAGGATCTCAAGATTTATTTAGCCGGAATGACATATCACTACAGACATTTTATTTATGCCTATAGTGATCGTATCACACCGCCTAAATGAACCTTAAAATCTAGCAACTTCCCAACCGGTCACCCATCCTTGACTACTCCACCGAAAGCACGCTTAACTTCCGAGTTCGGTTCGACTGGGTTACAGGCTGGGAAGCTGCACCTTGCTGGTAAGAGTTTTCTCCTTTCATTTACAAGGCGTGCCCCGATGGGCACCTGGTGGGACCAGATACGTATCGCAGACATTTCTGGTAGTACTAGAAACCGTGCGCGATGGTGGCATGGGGGCTGATGATGATGTCTCGCTCATGCTCGATGGCGCGATGCCGCTTTTGCGTGCTCTCCAGCTTGCTACGTCTCATCCTCCTCGTCCAGAAGGTTGATGACGGGGCCGGCGCTTCGGCAGGAAACCGATTGGGGGAGTGGCGGGAGACCGATTGGGGGAGTGGCAGGAGAAGCGTGTTGGATAGAACATCATTTTAATACAAATTGGATAACTTATGAAAGAAGGAAGCTCGAACTAGCACGACACGCGCACACTGTGCTTACACATGCACGAGCTTCAGACGGGCATATAGAACTGCTTTAAATTATTCATGGTTCGTTTAGTTTTTTGTATACTACACTAATTAAGTTTCTAGACATTTAATGTGCATAATTCAGATTTGAACTAAAAGAACATGCTTCGTGTCACCAAAATGGGTTGAAAAATATATATTTGTGTCCTTGGGTTCCTTGTTTAGGTCCCATGCAATGAACGTGAATGGATTACAAACATCTCGGAGTCAAGGCCAAAAACATTGAGAAACTTGGTTTTTAAATCATCATAAATCCAAACCTCGTCTGAAATTCTTGAAACTTACCCTAGTGTCATGACACGGCAATTATACAACATGATAATTTTTTGTCCAATTTGGGACAAGTCTCTTGCACACCAAAACTTCTCTCAAGAACCATCGTTCTTTCGATACGAAACATGTGTCATCTCTGTGGACGGAACGACAGTCGATGTCTCGCATTTACACATATATATTTTTTCTACATGCAACACAGACTAATACAAGTGCAATGCTAAAATGTGGAATTATTCACGGCTCGTTTGGGACCCTTTATACATTAATTGAGCTTTTCTATATCCACTTAATGCGCATAATTCAAATTTGAACTACAAGCACATGCTCCAGGGCACCAAAATGGGTTACAAAATCATTTACATGTCCTTGGGCCCCTGTTTAGGTCCCATGCAATGATTAAAAGCATCTCGGCATCGTGACTAGGACGCAAACGTTGAGAAACATTGCTTTTAAATCCTCATAAAATTCGGAACTTGTATGATAATATTGGTTTATTGAATTCCAATAAATACAAAACTTGTATGATAATCATTTCGTGCCACGCGTCCAATTTTTTTTACTCCCTCCGTTTCTTTTTTACTTCGCATATAAGATTTGGTCAAAGTCAAGCTAAACATAGTTTGACTAAATTTATACAAAAAACATATCAACATCTACAATGCTTAGGTTATAGTATGAAAGTTAATTTGACGATGCATCTAATAATATTCATTTTGAATTATAAATATTTATATAATTTTCCTATAAAGCTAGTCAAACTTTACAAATTTTGAATTTGACCAAATTTTATATGCTAACTAAAAAAATGGAGGGAGTACTTGATATGGGGGTGCCGTGCGTGTAGCTGCAGGTTGATGACAGGACGCATGCGAGCTTTCCGCCGCGCAGGCTCGACGGGACGCGTGCGAGTTGTCCGCCGCGCAGGCTTGACATGATGCGTGAGAGCTGTCCTCCGTGCATGCTCGACGGGACGCATGAGAGTCTACTGCGCATGCTCATCGGGAAGCGATACTTTGACCTCCACCCCCCCCCCCCCCCCGCTCGCCTCGCTTCCAACTTCTGAATTAATGGCGTCTGACCTGCTGTTTATCATGTGGTTAATGCGCCTGGACGGAGGGACTAGTTTGCTTGTGATCACTGTTTTGTTCGTGCCTCGCCGAGAACTTTGACGTTTCGTGATAACAGTACAAACAAACGAAATAATATAACAACAAATTCGCACCGGCAAAGGATAATAATTCTCTTACATATACATGATAATAAAAAATGACAAAAGCGGCAACTCCCCAAAGACACAGGGGCAAAAGAAGAAGGGAGAGGTTGAAGAAGGAAGACAAAGAAAACGATCTGGCCCGTTGCAATCTAGTTATTCATGGATTGCTGGGCGCAGAATTCCTCAATCTCCTTCTTCATCGCCTCCACGACCTCCATCTCCTCTCGCCTCTCATCTGACATCTTCCGCATTGCGGCCATGGCGTGGGCTCTTTGCTCGAGAGCGTCGATGCTCTGCGTTGCGTACACATGAAGTTCCTTCACACGCTCCACGGATTCCTTCAGCAGCCCCTCGCGCTCAATGTAGAGCTTCGCCAAGTCTTCCAGAAGTTCCTCGATGAGTTCTTTCAGCCTCCCCTCCGAGGCACTTTTCTTCTCGAGTAGTTTCTTCCACGCGTCGTTGTCCTCCATAAGTTTCTCCACGAGGCTGGTCTCCCTGTCAACGGAGGCGTCACTCTTCTCCAGCAGCTTCACCAAGTCATCGATCATCGCGTCCTTCCTATCGAGCTCAGCGCGCATATCGTCGCTGGCTGAGGAATCCACGATTGCCAACTCGTCCAGTTCGCCTCTGAGGCGAATGCGCTTGTGATTGTGAGAGTCGTCGCCTCTCTGAGAAAAATCCTCCCGGGCTTCCGCGACGCCACCGGACATCTCTGCTGCGGCCAAACCGGTGTGGCTGGAGCTCTTTGGCGATTCCGCGGCGCGGCGGCGGGACCTCTCGGTTGCTTCCGCGGCCTTGGTCTTTCTTCCCTGGTTATATCTCGAAGTCGACCAAGAACCCCCCTAACAAAGAAAGGTCCATTTTTTTGGTGTCGGGGGTGAGGAATGTGCGGTAATTTTCGAGTATGTGTTTGTGTTTTTATAGCCTACTACAGTAAACAGCTGCTAAGTGGGAACACGTTTAGGTTTTGTACGTGTGAACTGATTTGCGAAAAAAATTAGCGCGTGGTAATTTGGAATGTGAAAGGAAACAAGCTCAATATTTATTGATGGTTTTAGTTCCCAAGCACAGAACGCTTTATGGTTTATAGAAACCGTTTGGGATGGCGTACGTGGGCCAAAGGTTTGATTAGACGGGACGCGTGCGAGGAGTCCGCCGTGCAGGCTCAAAGGGATGCGTGCGAGCAGTCCGCCGCGTAGGCGTAGCTGGCTCACCGGGAATCAAGCCCTTTGACCTCGGACCTCCACCCACACAGCCCTATTCTCTTCCAACTTCTCCATTAGTGCTACACCTTCTCCTCCGGTCTTATCTATAAGGGCCGCCGCCGAGGATCGCCTCCTTTTTCGATGGACGACGAGGCGGCCAACAAGCGGGGGTGGGTCGAGGCTGAACCACACGAGCCTCCGGCGAGCGTGGACTTCATCAGCAGCATCCCCGACAAGATGTTGGTAACCATCATGTCCCTCCTCCCCATCAAATCTGCCGTGTAGACCACCATCCTCTCCAGGCAGTGGCGCCCCCTATGGCACTCCACACCCTTGACCCCCTCGACGACGACGAGCTCTACAGCGGGGATCGCAAACGCTTCGACGCATTGTCCCACATCCTCGCCACGCACACTGCGCCAGTCAGACGCCTTTCCATCGGCACTTTTCGTTCAAACTGCAAGGCCGAACCCAAGTTTCACGAGTGGTTCTTATCCCCCACCCTAGATCAGCTCGAGGAGCTCAACTTTGATGCAGGACATGGGCGCTCGCTGCCTTCGTCCGTCCTCCGCCTTGCACCCACGCTGCATCTCGAAGTCGGATTTGGAGCGCCTGCTCGGCGGCTGTACAACGCTCGAGTACCTTCGTCTTCAAATGATGTTTGGGTTCAGTAGCCTCCACATTGCTACGACGAATCTCCGTACGATTTATGTGCATGGCTGGTGCCGCAACACACTGTCAGTTGGGGAGTTTCATGATATGGTCATTGAGAATGCGCCTTTCCTAGAGAGATTGTTTGTACTTGATAAAGAAGGTCGAACAAGAATCAGGGTCATTGATGCACCGAAATTGACAGTGTTGGGCTATTCGTGTGCTGAATTCTCCAAACTTGTTACAACTGGATCCATACCCGTTCAAGTACAACAATCTTCTTCTCATTCTTATTATTGTACATCACATTTTATCTAGTTTTTGTTGATTTATGTTCGGCTGTCATCCAGAAAATGATTCCCACAAGCCTCGCATTGTCTCTGCGCACAGTGAAGATCTTGGCACTACAATCTATCAGCCCCAATCTGGATGAAGTTGGTAAGTTCCTTATATGCTTTCCGTGCACGGAGAAGTTATACGTCGAGGTGATGTTCCTTTCCTGTTAATTGTTAACCACAACGGAGTTCAATTTGTTGGTACTTTTACCCATGATTACAATGACAGATGTACTATACATTTTTTTGAGATGTTAATCATGAACGATCGAAGATGGCATGTCAATCTATTAGTGTATTTTATAAATCATGCAAATCAAAGAGGCCCGCAGTGTTCAATACTGCATCTAAGCACGAATATGTTGTCTTTGTTTGCAGATACAAGCAAGACTTGGAGTGGAAAAGGTGGCGCAATATAACAATCACATCGAATGCCTTGAATTCTATCTCACGGAAATTACTTTGAGCGAGTACCGAGGCACCAATCCAAAGAATCAATTTGCCAGTTTCTTTGTTCAGAAAGCAACGGTGCTCAAGGTAATGAGGTTTTCACTATATTTACTGCGTCACAATGGATGGTTTACTGACCAGTGGAGGTGTCTACAATGGAATGGAAAAGGCTCTGCAGAAGCTGATTTTCACTTTGGAAGTTCATATGACAGATTATTCGGAAGCGATTCTATCGAGCCGATATATGACTTCTCGGTGGATGACCCGTTCGCAAAAATATTTCATCCCATGGATCCTGAAGATTGGATTTGATTTCTAATGTCAGTTTGTACCTTGTAATCTTTGAATTTGGGCCTTGTTATGCTGGAATTTGAACCTTGTAATAATGCTGGTATTTGTGATACAATATTTGAAATTGCATTGTGTTCTTTTTTGTTTATGCAGTCATGTTCTTATAAGTACATATGTTGTTGTTCTGTAGGCACAACATAGATATTGTGCAGACAGAGCAAACCACAGTACACATGGACTAAACTACGAAACCCGTCGGTGATGATTTCATCAATCGCTGACAATTGTATACCAGCAAACGTTTTCCCACAACACACACAGGTTATTAGCACCGACCGTCTGTGTTATTCCTGGTGTTCACACACGATTCTCATTACTCACCTGTTTGCTGTATATCGCACACATCTTGTTATGCCGAATCATTTGTTTTCTGCTGTATCAGCGCACATAGTTTATCCGAGTGAACTGTATGCCGTACTTCGCACATATATATAGTTTTGCTAACCGTTTCTGTTATCTTTGCTAATCACAAACGGTTCATAAGAACAAACTGTCTGCCATAGATCACACACGCAACTACTTTCTGAATCGTATTTGATGGATCCACCTTCGCACACAGTTCATGCCACTAGCAACAGAGCTTGAACTGTACCGTTTGCGATTCATGCATCGCACACAGTTTCGTCGAAGGGTCTCTGATTGATGTGTCGTCTTTGGACCATTCTGTAGTAGTGCGAACACGTATTCTAACCTAGAAAATTCATTATATATACTCCCATATTTTTGACCACCGCATCGTGAGTTTCTCCTCTATTCTTGTTTCGGGCCGTTTTTCTGACAGATCTAGATCGCCATGACTTCCCCAAGTTCATCTAAATACAAGTTCTTTGAGAAGTTCATCAATCCCTACTTGTCGGAGGTGGTGAAGCACCCTCAAGCTATTGAGATGCGTGAGGGTGTGCTCCACATCCGGGATGTCCAAGCCCCCAAGAAGGAGGGAAGCAACAAGGCCAGGCTTGCAGAAGTGGAGCCGGAGATCTTCAAGTGCCAAGGGATGGTTGAACGTGGTCTGACTACTAATCACTCTATGATCACAGACTTCATCCCGTAGAACAAGCTTGACACAAGGAGCGTGGGAGAAGCTCTCTTAAAACTTCAAGAGCGGATCAAGCACCTTCAAACTCAAATCTATGAACTCCAAACCCAGAACTGTGAGTATGAATCTAGGTTTAAAAGGATGAGCCTCGCTACTGATTTCAGGATTCCAGAGACAAGAGTTTCCTTCCATGATGGGGAGCCTATGCCTTGGAAGATGGAGGATTTCCGCACACCACCACCATCACTGAAGAACACTTGAGTACATGGGTATGGGCACAACCCCTAGCTTGTCCCAAGCTTGGGGGAGGTGCCCCGGTATCGTATCACCATCACTTTTCACCGTCATCTTTTATCTTAGTTTGATCTTTAGTTATTTCGTGGTTTAGAGAAATAAAGTTTCAGATTTGCTTTGCTTAGGATTTTGCTTTGAGATCTACTTATCCTTGTAATCGAGTGTGAGAGTTATATAATAAAGATTAGTTGAGTCCGTGTGCTTTACTCTCTTGCACCAATCACCATAGCATGGCAATAAAAAGAATAGTAAAGATCATATGCTTATCCCATGGGAACTAATGACTTCACATAAAAAGAAAGCATGAGCTATGAAAATTGTTGGGAATAGAACAAACATAGACTTAGTCATTGTTATAATATATGCAAGACTATGATAGAGAAGAGAAGATCCACATACAAATATACTATCTTGAACATCATCTATGATTACGAACCCTCACCAAATATTAAATAATGATCAAGTGTTGAAGTTGGACATGGGACACAACCTAATGATCATGATTGCTTACATTTGCATAGAAGTTATATAAACATGGATCCTTTAACATGTGATGCTTCCTTTAGAACTTTTGCTAGCCAGAATTTCCGCACCAAGTAGAGATACTACTTATGCATCCATAACCCCTTGAACCCAGTTTCTTTTTGTAAGAGTCCACCTTACCTACCTATGGATTGAATAAGATCCTTCAAGTAAGTTGTCATCGGTGCATGAGCAATAAAAATTGCCTTTAATCATGTATGATCTTTTATTTAAAAAGAAAATAAGCTTTGAACGATCTTGTGATGGTGAAGAAATAAAAGCGACGGAGTGCATAATAAATTTTGCTATCACAAGGGGCAATATAAAGTGAAGTTCCTTTGCATTAAGAGATTGCACATCCAATCAAATAAAAGCGCATGACAACCTCTGCTTCCCTCTACGAAGGGGCTATCTTTCACTTTCATAAAGTTCTTACTTTTATTCAAGAGTCATTAATATCTTACCTTCTTTGAAGTTATAAACTCTCTTAGTGATAAGCATCCCATGTTGAGGAAAGATCCAGGTATATATACCCAGTTAAATGTAAGAAACCATGATTCATTATTGTTGACATTATCCTTGAGGTACATGAGTTGGGTGGCAAATGAGTCCCTATCTTCCTATGTGTCCGGCAAAAACATTAGCTCCAAAAATATGCAATGAGTGTAAACAATCATAGATGACTAAATGATAGTTAAGTATGTGGGTTTGCTACAATGAAAGCTCTTATATAGACTCTTCTCTTGAATATGATGAATTGTGATTATCACCATGACTAATAGCACCGTTTGTTGGCTGTCAATAAGGTTTATGCTTCATACTTCGATAATTGTGAATAGATCTTTACTTGATTATGAGAAGTTATATGATGAAATGCTTGTTGCTATAATGATATTCATGATGCTACCATGTCTGTATTCTGTTTTTATCAACACCTCTCTCTCAAATTATGTGGTCATTACTCTCGAGTTCGGTTTCGCTTGAGGACAAGCGAGGTCTAAGCTTGGGGGAGTTGATACGTCCATTTTGCATCATGATTTCTTATTCATATTTACGTTATTCTTGTCCATTATTCCCTATTATCATACAATTCTTATGTACTTTCTCTCTGAATATGCAAGGTACATCACAAAGAGGGAATTATCTGGAAACTGGAATTCTGGACCGGAAAACCGAGAAAAAGGCAGAAAAATCACCAGACTCCAAATGACCTGAAACTTCACGAGGAATTTTTACAGAATATATGTGAATTTATGGGCCAAAAATATATCACATGGAGGCCACCAGCCAGGCACAAGCCAACAGGGCGCCCCCCCAGGCCGTGGCCCGATGGCTTGTGGGGCCCTGCCTGGCCTCCCGAGGCCCCTCTTCTCCTATATGGTGTGTTTTACCCTAGAAAAAATCATAAGTAACCTTTTGGGACGAAGCGCCGCCTTCTCGAGGCAGAAACCTGGGCAGAGGCCCTTTTGCACTCCGACAGTCAGATTCTGCCGGGGAATTCCTCTCCGGGGGGGGGGGGAGATCGAATCATCATCATCACCAACGCTTCCTTCTTCGTGGGAGGACCAATCCTCATCAACATGTTCACCAGCACCATCTCATCTCCAACCCTAGTTCATCTCTTGTATTCAATATTTGTCTCAAAACCTCAGATTGGTACCTGTGGGTTACTAGTTGTGTTGATTACATCTTGTAGTTGATGCTTGTTGGATTACTTGGTGGAAGAAATTATGTTCAGATCCTTAATTATTATTATTGCACCTCTGATCTTGAACATGTTGATGAGGTGTGAGTAGTTACTATTGTTCCTCAGGACATGGGAGAAGTATTGTTATAAGTAATCTTGTGAAGTTGGTATTCGTTCGATATTTTGATGATATGTATGTTGTTACTTCTCTTAGTGGTGTCATGTGAATGTCGACTACATGAGACTTCACCATGCTATGGGCCTAAGGGAAGTCATTGTGCAGTAACAAGTAGATGATGGGTTGCTAGAGTGACAGAAGCTTAAACCCCAGTTTATGCGTTGCTTCATAAGGGGCTGATTTGGATCCACATGTTTCATGCTATGGTTAGATTAATCTTAATTCTTCTTTCATAGTTGCGGATGCTTGCGAGAGGGGGTAATCATAAGTAGGTTGTTAGTTCAAGTAAGAACAGCACCTTAGCACCGGTCCACCCACATATCAAATTATCAAAGTAGCGAACGCGAATCAACTCGATATGATGAACATGACTAGACATAATTCCCATGTGTCCTCGGGAACGCTTGCTTAATATAAGAGTACTTTCAGGACTGTTCTTTGCTATAAAAAGGATTGGGCTACCTTGCTGCACCTTTGCTACTATTATTACTTATTACTTGTTACGATTTATCTTGCTACAAAACTATCTATTATCGTTACTTACAACACTTGCAGAGAATACCTTGCTGAAAACCGCTTATCATTTCCTTCTACTCCTCGTTGGGTTTGGCACTCTTACTTATCGAAAGGACTACGATTGATCCCCTATACTTGTGGGTCATCAACGTCTAGAGGGGGGGGGGGGTGAATAGACACTTAACAAGATATATGAGCAGTTTTTGGTTCTCTTGAAAATTAGGCAGATTTTGCACAAGTTAAGTAAAACCCAAGGTTCTTACACATGCATATCTAGAGGTTGAGAAGCGGAAAGTAAATATCATGTATATGCAAGAAACATAAAGGATGGTAGAGTAGGAAGATCCAACGCAATGAAGACACGAATATTTTTGGCATGGTTTCGATAGGTGGTGCTATCGTACGTCCACGTTGATGGAGACTTCAACCCACGAAGAGTAACGGCTGCGTGAGTCCACGAAGGGCTCCACCCATGAAGGGTCCACGAAGTAGCAACCTTGTCTATTCCACCATGGCTTACGTCCATGAAGGACTAGCCTCACTTGGGGTAGATCTTCACGAAGTAGGCGATCTCCTTGCCCTTACAAACTTCTTGGTTCAACTCCACACGATTTGGAGGATCCCAAGCAACACCGAACCAATCTAGGAGACACCACTCTCCAAAAGGTAATAGATGGTGTATGGATGATGAACTCCTTGCTCTAGTGCTTCAAGAGATAGTCTCCCCAACATTCAATCACTTTCTCACAGAATTTGGCTTGGTAGAAGGGATTGATTGGGTGGAAAGCAACTTGGGGAGGCTATAAATCAAGATTCATATGGTTGGAATGAAATATCTTGATCTCAACAAATGAGTAGGTGGTTCTCTCTCAAAAAATGAATGGTGGAAGTGTTTGCTTGTTCTAAGTGCTCTCTCAACGAGTGAGAGGGGGTGGAGGGGGTATATATAGCCATCTCCAAAAATCCAACCATTACAAAATTATTGCCCAACTCGGTGGAACCGAAGTAAAAACTCGGTTACACTGATTAGTGCAAAATGTCCTAACTTTCGGCGTTTCGGTGATACCGATAGGTAACATCTCATTGAGATCGATTCGGTTGGCCTTAAGAAGATCCTCACTTCGGTGGCACCGAGATATGAAACTCGGAAGTTCCAAAATTAAATATCTCAATTCCAGAAGGTTGGTCACTGCTTTTCGGTTGTAAGTCTCGGTTGTACTGAGTTGCTAGGGTTTGGCTTGGGTTTTGTCTAGGGTAAAACTCGGTGAGTCTAAAAATGTAAACTTGGTAGCACCGATTTTGACAATAATATGGATTTTGGACAGAATCGTTTGTGAGACTTTGGTTGAGGCTTTTGGTGGCAAATCTCTAAACACTTTGAGCAACCAGATCATTTTCAATACCTCATCCCCTTTTAATAGTATTGGCTTTCCTATGGACTCAATTGTGATTTCTCACATAAAATAAAATGTAGAGTCTTGAAGCTTGAAGCTTTTGCCAATAAGATTCCTTTCCTTCTTGGGGATCCTTCTCACAATTCGCAGCCTTCTTGATAAGCTACAAGTATAGGGGATCGCAACAGTGTTCGCGGGTAGTATTACACCCTAATTTATTGATTCGACACAAGGGGAGCCAAGGAATATTTATCGGCCTTAGCAGTTGAGTTGTCAATTCAACCACACCTGGAATATCTCTCTGCAAAAAAGATTTAGTAGCACGGCAAGTAATAGTAATAACAGTAATAGTGACAACAACAATTTGTAGCAGTTGTGACAGTAGCAGTAACAATAGTAACTTAGCAAGATTCAGTATATGTAAAGCGTAGGCATGTGGACCGGTGATGGATAATGATTTAGATGACATCAATCATGTAACCATTACACACTAGGGCGACACAGAACTAGCTCCAATTCATCAATGTAATGTAGGCATGTATTTCGTATATAGTCATATGTGCTTGCGATAAGAACTTATATAACATATTTTGTCCTACCCTCCCGTGGTAGCGGGGTCCTAATGGAAACTAAGGGATATTAAGGCCTCCTTTTAATAGAGAACCGGAACAAAGCATTAACACATGGTGAATACATGAACTCCTCAAACTACGACGATCACCGAAAAGAGTCCCAATTATTGTCACCTTGGGGTATGCAGATCATGACACATAATAGATGCATACAACTTGCTAGATAGGATCCAAATCACTCTTATATTCATGAAAACATAATAGGTTCAGATCTGAAATCATGGCACTCGGGCCCTAGTGACAAGCATTAAGCATAACAAAGTCATAGCAACATCAATCTCAGAACATAGTGGATACTAGGGATCAAGCCCTATCAAATTAACTCGATTACATGATCAATATCATCCAATCCCATCACCGTCCAGCAAGGCTAAAAAGTAATTACTCACCCCCGATGGTGAGCATCATGGCAGTGTTGATGAAGAAGGGTTGGTGATGACGATGACGACGAATCCCCATCTCCGGAGCCCCAAACGGACTCCAGATCAGCCCTCATGAGGAAGAACAGCAGGTGGCGTGGCTCCATCTCGTAAAACGTTATGAAATCTTCTCTCCTATTTTTTCTCCGAAGATGTGAATTTATAGGACTGGAATTAGGGTCGGGGGAGCCATGTGGGCCCCAGAAGCTAACAGGGCGCGCCCAGGGGGGGTGGGCGCGCCCTGTTGGCTTGTGGCCCATAGACATCCCCCTCCGGTGGTTCTTCGCTCTATAATTCATTATATATTCCAAAATAATGCACAAAAAGTTTCGTCCAATTCCGGCAACTTCCATTTCTGCACAAAAATAACACCAAGGTAGTTCTGCTGAAAACAGCGTCAGTCCGGGTTAGTTTCATTCAAATCATGCAAATTAGAGTCCAAAACCAGAGCAAAAGTGTTTGGAAAAGTAGTTACGTTTGAGACGTATCAACTCCCCCAAGCTTAACTCATTGCATGTTCAAGCAATTCAGTTGACAAACTGAAAGTGATAAAGAAAACATTTACAAACTCTTTCGTTCTCGTTGTTGTATATATGCTTAGCTTATGGCCCAAAGGCAGCCCCCCTCCGGTGGATCTTCGCTCCATAATTCATTATTTATTCTAAAAATAATTAAAAAAAGTCTCGTCCAATTCTAGGAACTTTTATTTCTGCACAAAAATAACACCAAAGTAGTTCTGCTGAAAACAACGTCAGTCCGGATTAGTTTCATTAAAATTATGCAAATTAGAGTCCAAAACAAGAGCAAAGGTGTTCGGAAAAGTAGATACGTTTGAGACCTATCAACTCCCCCAAGCTTAACTCATTGCTTGTCCTCAAGCAGTTCAGTTGATAAACTGAAAGCGATAAAGAAAACTTTTACAAACTCTTTTGTTGTGGTTGTTATACATATGCTTAGCTAGTGTTCAAGTTTTCAACATAAATCATAAATAACCAAATCCATGATAACAATTAACTATCATATTCACTCATGGGAATACATAACCAACTAGCGAGCAATAATAAGATATCTCACATGCCAACAATTTGTCAAAACAATCATGATATAATATGATGACATGGTATTTCGCTAGCCCTTTCTAAGAACGAAAAACATAAATGCAGAGCACCTCTGAGGTTCAAGCAGCGACTAAACATTATAATTCAGGATAGAAAAGATCCAGTCATGCTCACATCCAACATTAACTAAACTCAATGCATAAGAATGACAATAATGCTCTGTAGTTTGGTGCTTTTAGTAAGAGGATGATGACTCAAGAATAACATAAAAGTAAATGGACTAGCCCTTCACAGAGGGGAACATTGATTTGCAGAGGTGTTAGAGCTCAAGGTTTAAAACATGATTGAAATTATATTTTTTGGGTGATGCGCTTTTCCTGCCGACGTGACGACAAAGGATTTCAATATCTTCCATGCTAAACACATTATTGGCGGTTCCCAAGACCCATCCACCATACATACACAAGCCATGGCTGATCAAATCGACGGATGCCCTCCAACATACCAACTGTCCCATGAGTTTTCTTTAATTATTTTTGATTTTGCTGGACTGGGCATCCTTTTTACCAGCCTCTCTCGTGCAATGACAGGCGAATAAACGCCCATTTTGATATGCCATGTGCACAAACGATGATCCGTGTTCGTCTAGACAATAGCTATTGCTTTAGTCGTCGAACCGTCCCCATCGGTGATTGCTGAAGTGGGTTGCGTCTGGGACATTGCCTCCAAAAATACATGAAGAAGCCACTGGTATGATCCATCTGTCTTGTCTAACATTAGACCGACCCCAAACATAAATGTGCTGCGGTGATGGTTCAAACTAACAAATGGGACAAACGGAAGCCTGTACTTGTTAGACTGATATGTAATGTCGAACACCACGACGCCACCAAAGGCAACATGGTCAATCCGAGATTGTGAATCAACCCAGAATATGTTCCTCAAATGGCCTTTGCTGCCTGTTGTGTATTTAAAAAATAATTTCGGGTCTGCTTTTTTCTGTGCTATCATATAGGTGAGCAAAAATGAAGCATCACTGTCATCTATCTTGCGACTCTTCTGGATTGAAACATGGTTATTTAGGTCCGGATCTATAAATGCAAGCTTGTCGGGACCTTCGGCGTTCTTCTCCATTACATTCATAATTTGATGCGTTCAAAGTCCACCGACAGCATACTCGATGACATCCGCCTTTTGCACGTCAGTCATTCTACGATGAGCCGATAAGTAGGGAGTCAGGTCAGGAGGGACAAACAGATGGTTATGCTTGTCCACAAAATTCTTGAAAAACCAGAGGTCACTGCTATCTTGTAGCTCAACCTGAAAAAGAGCGGGACACCCACATCGAGAAAGACCCCTTGGTGTTCTTTTTCTTTCGGCTATGTTAAAGTGCTTAAGGGCCCGCCATCCTTGTTTGCAACACTTGTATGTCCGTCGGTACGCATTTTGTTTCGAACCCCTATACTTCAGATCATCCTTTCTAACACCAAAACCTTTTTTTCTCGCATAGTCTACGTAGAACATGTAGGCTGCTTCCTCAGTCCTGAAAGCCTTCTTCACAATCTCTACGTATTCCATATACTCATTCAGGTCCATATGTTTGTCTGTACCACCCATGTCTTTATAATCAATTCCTTTGCCTTGCATGCCTACATCATCCATGTCTTTACCATCCATGTCTATGCCATCCTTGCCTGCATCCTCGTTGTCCTTATCATCCATGTCTTTACCATCCATTCCTTTGTTGTCCATGCCTACATCATCATTGTCAATATCATCCATGTCTTTGCCTTCCTTGCCTTTATAACCCATATCCTTGTCATCCTTGCCTTTATCGCCCATGTTTTCGTCCGCGTTGCCTTTATCATCCATGTCGTTATGCTGCCAAAGAAAACACATATGCAATGTTACGGATGGATAGCATACAAAATAATTATGCACTACTCTGCTTACATAATTGAAACAATTTTTCAGTTCTCCTCATGTACCTATCTCAGTCCTTCAAAAGCTGTAGCTAAGTATGAAATATGCCCTCTAACTAAATCCAAAATGCTGTGACTAATCCTTCAAATCCCGTGAGTAATCACGCCTTTATAAATCCACCCTCATAGATCAAATCTCCTAACTAAATCCAAAATAACTCCAACCTCAATTCAAAAATATTTCCTAACTAAATCTAAAATGACTCCAAACTCAATTCAAAATATCTCCTAATTAAATCCAAAATAAATCCCAACTCAATACAAAATATCTCATAACTAAATCCAAAATATGTCATAACCCAGACCCAAACTACACTTTCTTTGAATCCAAATCCGCTGACAACTTTCTCGTGCCACAGAACCCAAACTAAGTTCAAAATATTTCTTAACTAAATCCGAATTACACTTCCTTTCAGTCCAAATGTAGTCACAACTTTCTCACGTTACAGAATATCTCATAACTAAATCCAAAACATGTCATAACTAAATCCAAACTATACTTTCTTTGAATCCAAATCTGCTGACAACTTTCTCACGCCAGATAACCCAAACTAAGTTCAAAAGATGTCCTAAATAAATCCGAATTACATTTCCTTTGAATTGAAATCTACTCACAACTTTCTCACATTACATATCGTACACCCTAATAAAATATGATCCTATCGGTACTATGCAGAAGGGACCAGACAAGATGAGAGATGGCGGCGGCACTTACATCTCAGAGGTCGTTGCGAAGATCCGGCGCGACAAAGTTGATGGACGGCGATGACGATGATCTGGCCTCGCGTCGGGGAAGGGACGTCCAATCGGTGAAGGAGGGGATTAGGCGGCTCCTTGGAAGATCTGGCGCCGCATAACCCAAGGGGGATCGCGTGCGAGGGAGGGAGAGGAGGAAGAGGGAGTGGCACGACGAGTGCGCGCGGCGCTGATCAGCGGTGATCGAGGGCGGCGATGTGTTCGCCGGATGCTAGGGTTCGAGAGGAGCTGAGGAACCGCTCATGCAAATTCAAATGACCACGCACGATGACGATGCCGTTTAGTTGTAATTAAGTGCTATGTTAATGCAATTAACTTAATTCGAAATTTTAGGACAATAATGCCCTGGACTTAATTGGGCCATCCTAAACTTTAATATTTTTTAGGTGAAAATGCCCTTGGACTTTAATAAGGCCCAATTAATGTTATCCGTTGAATCGCTCATATAATACATGGTCTCTGGAATGTCCACATCGTCTGATCTGGACATTTATGGATGATTTGGTGACTTTCTTTGGTGTTGCCCGCTTTCGTTGGAGGGGCATCTGTGAACACATGGTGCTGCTGACATGCATTGAAGTCTTACACCCGTGGCGGGCCACCAGCACGGCGAAGGGGACCGAGATAACATCACGAGTCTGACTCTTGGAACGCCATCCTCCATCTTGTTGTCCGAGCTAGTGGCGCACCACTCATGGAAGGAGCCATCTCCAGCGGGCCAAACACGAGGTTAGTCCACGCATGCTTAGCTCTCGATTTCGCCATGCAGCCCAGCTAGAATCTCCAAGCTAAGCTACGACCACATGCGTATATTGCTCTGATCGGCTGTGGTTGCCAGGGTTGCCGTCGTCACCGGCGGCAACAAGGGGATCGGCTTCGAGGTGTGCCGGCAACTAGCCAGCCATGGAGTCGCGGTCGTTTTGACGGCCCGGGACGAGACGAGGGGCGTGGAGGCAGTCGAGAAGCTCATATCGCTGGGGCTCACCGACGTCATCTTCCATCAGCTGGACATCACGGACACTTCCAGCATTGCCACACTGGTCGATTTCCTGAAGACCCGTTTTGGCAAACTAGACATTCTGGTAGGTTTTCCCGTCCATTTTAAACTCCAGCTGCATCAAAGGGTCTACGCAAATGGATGTACTCTGTCAATTTGCAGGTGAACAACGCCGCAATCGGTGGGGTTGAGTTCCTCCAAGAACTCGATGCCAGCCAGGAAAAGGTAAGGTCACGTTAGATGAGGTGGATTTGTTCTGCACTTCTGCAGTTGCTCGGACATGCCGGGATGAACAAGTTTATCTGTCGATCGATGTGTGCAACAGTTTGCTGGCATGGATTTCGACCAGATGCTCGAATGGATGGTGAAGAACGTCCGTGAACCCATCAACGGTGCAAAGAAAGGCCTGCAGACAAACTACTACGGCACGAAGCACGTAACCGAGGCCCTCCTGCCTCTGCTGCAATCTTCTGCCGATGGAAGAATTGTGAACGACTCCTCCATATTTGATCTGCTAAGGGTACTAATTATGTTCTTTTCATTGACCATCGTGCCATCCCCGATCTCAGATATAAGGGATTTTGAGCCTCAATGTTTCTGGGATATGATTAAGGTGGACATGGTTCAGTTGTTTAACCAACTGCATGTCGAAAACCTTGACATTGCCCGTTTAAATTTTGAGAAAATTATTCTTCTACCCAAGACAAAGGAGGCTAGTTGTATTCAACAATATAGACCGATTTGCCTTCTAAATGTCAGCTTTAAAATATTCACAAAGGTGGCAACTAATCGGTTGAACGGGGTGGCTGACCATGTGGTCAAACCCACTCAAACAGCGTTTATGCAAGGACGCAACATACTAGATGGAGTTGTTATGCTGCATGAAACTGTACATGAGCTTCACCGTAAAAAGTTAAATGGAGTCATTTTCAAAATTGACTTCGAAAAAGCATATGACAAAGTCAAATGGCCATTTCTTTTGCAAACTTTGCGTATGAAGGGGTTTTCGTCAAAATGGTGTCGATGGGTAGAGAGTTTTGTGTCTGGAGGTAGCGTGGCTATCAAAGTCAACGATGATGTTGGCAACTACTTTCAGACTAGGAAGGGACTTCGCCAAGGGGCCCCCATATCCCCTATTTTGTTCAACATTGTGGCCGATATGTTAGCTACCCTTATTGAGCGGGCTAAGGTGGCCGGTCAGATTAGCGGCGTGATCCCACATTTGGTAGAAGAAGGTCTATCTATTCTACAATATGCGGATGACACTATACTTTTTATGGATCATGATCTAGATAAAGCAAGAAACCTCAAGTTGCTTTTATGTGCATTTGAGGAGCTCTCTGGTCTAAAAATCAATTTCCATAAGAGTGAGCTCTTCTGTTTCGGCGATGCCGTAGAATCCGCATCTGAGTATGCTGAGATTTTTGGCTGCGAGATCGGGCAATTACCGATTCGGTATCTTGGCATTCCAATTCACTATCGGCGTTTAACTATCGCTAAGTGGAAGCACGTGGAAGAAAGACTTGAGAAACGTTTAGCTAGTTGGAAGGCCAAACTCTTGTCGTATGGGGGGCGGTTGATTCTGATCAATTCCGTCCTCAGCAACATGGTTCTATACATGTTGTCATTCTTTCACTTACTGAAAGGGGTTCTTCAGCGTCTCGATTATTTTAGATTCAGATTTTTTTGGCAGTGTGATAATGAATCCAAAAAATATCGGCTGGCTAGGTGGAGTATTTTATGCCGACCTAAAAGCCAAGGGGGCCATGAAATTCAAGATCTTGAGATTAAAAACATCGCTCTTCTGAGTAAATGGGTTTACAAACTACTTACTGAGAATGGAGTGTGGCAGGAAATCATTTGTAACAAGTACGTGGGGTCAAAAGCCATTTCTCAAGTTCTTTGGAAACCTGGTGATTCACATTTTTGGAGTGGCGTGATGAAGGCCAAGGAATTCTTTTTCCAATTTGGCACTTTCTCGGTTAGGGATGGTTCTCAGGTTCGATTCTGGGAAGACACCTGGCTGGGGGGCACTCCACTTATGGTCCAGTATCCTAGCTTGTACAGGATTGTCAGACATAAATTTGTCACGATCAAACAAGATTTAGGACAAGAAATTCCTGATATTTCTTTTCGAAGGGACCTTGTTGGGCCTCGCCTGGTAGCATGGAATGAATTACTCGCTCGTCTGGAGGTCATTCAGCTGTCAGGAGAACCAGACAAGTTTCGATGAAATTTGCAACAGAACGGAAGGTTTTCAGTCAAATCCTTGTATGATGCATTGGTTCATACTGATATTCCGGTTGATAACAAGAAATTGTGGAAGCTCAAAATTCCTCTAAGAGTGAAGATATTCCTCTGGTTTCTAAACAGAGGGGTCATTTTAACTAGCGATAACCTGGCACGACGTAATTGGCAAGGTAGCAAAACTTGTGTCTTTTGCCATCATGACGAGTCTATTAAACACTTATTTTTTGAGTGTAAATTTGCTCGTTTAGTCTGGGCCATAGTTCAAGTAGCTTTAAATCTATATCCCCACGTAGTGCACGTAACATGTTCGGCAATTGGCTACGGGGTATTGATAAACAATTTTCTACACATCTACTTGTGGGGGCGGCTGCCTTATGTTGGGCATTGTGGCTTTCCAAAAATGATGTGATCTTTAACAATAAATCTATTTTATCTCCTGTGCAGGTTATTCATGCATGTACACGATGGCTCCGTACTTGGTCTATCCTGCAGAGGCCGGAGGACAGAGACCTTTTTATGATGGCATCTACACGGCTGGAGCATACGGTCAGGGAGGTTTTCTCCCAACATGGATGACGGTGTAATCTTCGGATAGGATTTACCCCACCCTAGGCTGGACTTATTTATTTTTGCTAAACCATTTTTATTTTTAGGCTTCTTGGACTTGTTGGCTGTGTGCATCGCGCTATGCAGAGGCCGGGCATTCTTTCAATATGGTTGTATCACCTCGATATATCAATTGAATGAAATGTTCTTTATCCAAAAAAATATACTATGCAGCTTATCAGCAACGAGGAGGTGAGGCAGGAGCTCAATGACATCGACAACCTGACAGAGGAGAGGCTGGACGAGCTGCTGGACAGGTACCTCGAGGACTTCGAGGCCGACGCGCTGGAGGCGCGCGGGTGGCCGACGGGGTACTCGGCGTACAAGGTGGCCAAGATTGCCATGAACGCCTACTCGAGGATGTTGGCGAGGAGGCACCCCGCGCTGCGCGTCAACTGCGCGCATCCAGGCTACGTCAGGACAGAACTGACCATGAGCTCGGGTGTCCGACGCCCGAGGAGGGCGCACGCAACGTGGTGAAGGTGGCGCTGCTGCCGGACTGCGGGCCGACCGGCAAGTACTTCGCCGAGGTCGAGGAGGCATCGTTCGTGTGAGGTACCGGCCGGCGGTGCGTGCACGGTCCGGTCCGGCCGTCTGCCGGTGAGCTAGCCAGCTCATCCGCCGCTCACTTCCTGCCGTGTTACGTGTGGTTTGAGACTGAGAATAAGGAACGGGATTTGGCATTTCCTTTGATGAATTGTTACGTGCTCAGAGCCTCAGAAGTCAGACCGAGAATAGTTTCAGTTGGCCGTAGGTTTGGAACAGCCAGCGCTACGTATGTTCTGAATATTCTAGAGCCTCAGCCTCGTGAATGTCCTGCGATTGTTCTGCGTATGTAAAACGACGCGCCCGCTTTGCCGCGTTGGTCTTTCCACCTTGCACTACTAGTCGTAAATACTACTCGTAGTTGCCGCAGTAGGTGGAATCGGTAGTGGTCAACGGCCGGTCCCCGATTCCCCTCTCGCCCCCACATCTCATCTCTTCTCACTCTACAAAAGCTGCGGGCCGACCACCGCGCTTCCCCACACCCTTGCCAGCTCCAGCTCGCGACGCCACCTCACCTGACCACCTACGCTGCTAGTGCTAGACGGGCACGGCTCGCCGACTCCTTCTTCCATCAGGGTTTGATCTGTGGGAGAGTGGGAGCTCACACTTTTGGATCCGAGTTCAGGCTTGACAGCTTTTCCAATCGAAACTTGATCTGAGAGGAAGTTCGATCTGCAACCCTGCAGCGCTATTCCGAGTCGGAAGCTTTGATCATGGAAGGAGCCACTCCCACTCCCACTCCCTCGAACACAAGGTACATACTACATGCCGTATCTCCATGTATTTTTCTTGCCGATCAGTCCCACTAAAATCTGAACTCCCCCGCAACGTACTGGGGTTGCTAGGATTGCCGTGGTCACCGGTGGGAGCAAGGGGATCGGGCTGGAGGCGTGCAAGCAGCTCGCAGGCAGCGGCGCCATCACGGTTATTCTGACGGCCAGGGACGAGACGAGGGGAACGGCGGCGGTCGAGCAGATCAAACGGCTGGGCCAGTATGATGTCATCTTTCATCAGCTAGACATCACGGATGCTTCCAGCATCGCTCGACTCGCAGATTTCCTCAAGACCCGTTTCGGGAAGCTTGACATCCTGGTAGGTTTTCCTCTTTTGGACATCATTTTATCTGTCGCCATCTACTATTCCGGAGGATTGCTTGCCGTATTGAACTTTCTTCTCGCAACGCAAATAATGAAATGATATTTGTGTTTGATCTTGGTATGGCAAATGATTGATAACAAGTGTGATTCACAGGTGAATAATGCCGCGACCGATGGGATTGAGCATGTCATCGATCCAGTTTATGGTTTAATGCCCGGCGATGAAACGGTAACAACGCCATTTCGCCATTTATTTTTGATTGTTTGTAAGATCAAAGTGTTTCAATCGTTTTCTTTTTTTAAAGAAAGAAAACCGTTTCAATGCTCTCCCGCAAAATGGGAAAAAAAAGATAGCCATTTGAGAGTACCGCCCACCGTACAATTTTAAACATCTACGCAATATAGTTTCAGGAACATATATAAAATTATTGCTGACCCACCGACATGTCATGTCATGCACATAATTAGTCGACTATTTGTTGATATAAAGATTCGGGGTTGCCTACCACGCTTGCCACGCGGTCGCTTAACTAATCAGCGTGGTTTCCTCTATTCAAAATTATCCTTAACCACCAACTGGTATACACGACACTGAAAGCATGACATTTTTCTCCATGCGTTCATACAACAGTTCAATGGCATGGATGCGGACCAGAGGATGGATTGGATGTGGAACACTTGCCGACAGACGTACGAAACTGCAAAGCAGGGCCTGCAGACAAACTACTACGGCACGAAGCGGGTGACGGAGGCTCTCCTGCCCCTGCTCCGATCCTCGTCCGACGGAAGAGTCGTCAATGTCTCCTCCAACTTCGGATTGCTCAGCGTAAGTATCACAGATCACCACCGAAAACGCTACGATAAGTTCGTTCCAACAAAAGACGAGACTACACATCCATAGCGAGATTTACATTTTGGGCTGCAGTTTTTCAGGAACGAGGAGCTGAAGCAGGAGCTGAACGACGTCGACAGGCTGACCGAGGAGAGGCTGGACGAGCTGCTGGCCATGTTCCTGAAGGACTTCGAGGCCGGCGCGGTGGAGGCGCGCGGGTGGCCGGCGGAGTTCTCGGCGTACAAGGTGGCCAAGGCCACCATGAACGCCTACTCGAGGATCCTGGCCAAGAGGCACCCGGAGCTGCGCGTCAACTGCGCGCACCCCGGCTACGTGAAGACGGACATCACCAGGAACTCCGGGATACTGACGCCGGAGGAGGGCGCTCGGAACATCACTGGCGTTGCGCTGCTGCCGGAAGGCGGGCCGACCGGCAAGTACTTCTCCGAAGGCGAGGAGGCATCCTTCGTGTGAAAAAGCATTTGTTTTGTTGCGCCTCTATGGTAAAATAGTCTGTAAGTTCAAGAATAAGGCTATATTGAGTTAAAAAAAAGGAATAAAGTTACGTTTGTTTGGACTACGCATGTGAATGGAACTGTCACTGCCAAATTGTGATGTGAAAACTGTTGCGCTGGGAAAGCACCCGTGACCGGTGGCTGGCGCATAATTTTAGCAATAGGTAGTCAAAGTAAAAGAAAAACCAATCCAAAATATGAAGACTCTCCCTCCCACAAAGTTCTTAAATCAGAGTAACGCTTATCTCACGGGAGATGGGAGTCAGAAAATCACTAGCTACTCACGACCTACAACATGATCATATGAGCAAAAAATGGCGGCAAACTACCACTCTGATTTGTGGGCTTGCCACCCTCGTTGGTCGTGGCTGCGATGTTCTTAACTGGGGGGAAAAAAATGGCGGCGAACTACACGCTCATCCCTGTCATCTATCCGCCGTATTTTAAGGATATATCGTAAGTTGTCATGGACAAGCACAAATGAAAATAAATAAATTAAAATTTAAAAAATAAGAAGAGAGAAAAAATGGAAGAAAACCGTAAATGATAAAAGCTGCCAAGAAAAGAAGAAAACCGCTACCACTCGCTTTGAGTTGCGCTGGCACATCCTCGCGGTTGTTAGTGTGATTGTTTGATACTTTATCGCACTAGGCGACAAATAGGAATTAAGGGGAGCAACTATTCAAGGGTTACCTCTTGTGGAGCTCCTGCAAGGGTCACTTTATTGTCATGTGAGTGCCCCATGTGGTGCGTCAAGCCGCCACCACATATCACCTGCTGGTCGCTCCATCTAGATTTCGGTTATTTTTTTTTATTTATATGCGTTTTCAGGGTTAGGTGTTTTTTGGAGCTTTTTGGTTTTTGCCTAGTATTCCCTACATTTTGGTGCATTTTTTTTGTGTATCACAAACTATGCTTTTCGGAAAATATATTTATTTTGTTGTGCTTCAAAAATTATGCTTCCACAAGAAGCACATATTTGCTTCTCGTCGAAGCACATATTTTCTTACGTAAGAAGGACATTTGTACTTCTCAAAAAATGAACAATAATCTGTGCTTCCACAAAAAGCACAATTTTGCATCTCGTGGTAGTACAAATTTGATTCCACGATTTCTTCTCAGAAAGAAAAAAATGTGCTGTTATGAGAAACACAATTTTTATTCTCATAGAAGTATATATTTGCTTTCGCGAGAAGGGGAAAAAATAATCTGCTCTTCTCGAATAGAAAAAAAGGAAAAAAATCTGCTCTTCGGGAGAAGGGGAAGAATATTTGGTTCTGGGCTCCGGTTTCTCCTTCCTTTATGTTATTCATTTTTATCTGGTTTCTATTTTTTCCGGTTCTTCGGTTTTTACCAAATTTTATTTTTTCTGGTACTTTTGTTTCGGATCTCCTTATTTTGTGTTTTTTTGTGAAAAAAACTTTGTCGAACCTATTAACCCGAGATCTAGTTTACAAGATCTCGACGCGAGAAATCAAACAGTGAAAATGATTCGAGATTTTGATGGACAGTTGAAGAGATAAAATGTTTTAAATAAACGAATTCTAAGAAAAAAGGAAAACAACTAGGTTGCGATAATTGATCCATATGCAGTGCACCACTTGTGAGTGCGTGTGAAGATGGGGTGAACTTCGAAAGGAGTACCACTTAAATAGTGAGTTCAGAAATTCACTTTTGCTTCGGTACACCCCCCCTAAACACAAGGACGGTCCAGATTAACCGATACGTCTTCATAATAAAGAGCACGATGGTCATATTCATGTATACGCTGTATTTTTATTTTTTTTCGTACGCACACACCCTCCCCTGATGGGCCGGCCCATTCATGTTTTCTCTATTTTTTAAACCGCCAAAAAAGAATGTGTCCAGCAGGATTCAAACCATGCACCTTTTGGAATTAGCACAGCCGCACAAACCAACTGGCAACACTACCTCACATGCTTCAAACGTTTTTTTATTCTAATAGAAAACTGCGAAAACGCACTATTCTCTGTTTGGTTTCCTTTTTCTCTTTAATTTTCCCTTTTTTTTGTTTCCTTTTCCTTTCTAAATGCGTTAGCTTTTTAAAGCATAGCAAGTTAATGATTTTTTTCAAGTTTGTCAATTTATCTTCGAAATAGGTAAGTTTTTTCCCAAAATTGATAAAGTTTTTTTTTCTAATTCGTGAACTATTTTCGCAAATAGGCGAACTTTCTTGAAAGTTAATGAACTTTTTACAAAATTGATGATCTGTTATTTAAAAAATTGATGAACTATTACTTAAACTGTTATTTTGGTATTCTAAGCTATTTTTTAATTTATTGAATAAGTTTCAAAAGAATAATAAAGATCAAAAAGGAGAAAATGAATTAATAAACAGGGAAAAAATAGAACAAAATATCAAAAAAAGTTAATCAATTTTTACAAATGTTCATTGAATATAACACAAATCACGGATTAAAAAATTAATGGATTTGAGAACAAGTTCAGTGAGTTTTAGACACTAAAATTTGAAAAAAAAATCACGGATATTAAAAAACTACATGGATTCAGAAAAAAGATTCAAGAATTTGAAGAAAAGTTCATGGATTTGGTTTGCTCGTGAATTTAAGAAAAGTTCAAGATATTTTAAAAATCACGAATTTTTAAAAATGAAAATAGGGTGAAAAGAAATACGAAAGAAAAAAAAACTGACAGGCAAAATTTAAACCAAAATAGAGAAATCACTTTGTTATTTTATATAAGTGAAATATCATACTTAAATTTTTCACATCTGCTAATATGTCCTGTTGGTCACTGCCGCTTTCATGTTGGCTAGAGGTCTCGAGTTCGATACATGGTGCACGCATAATTTTTGAACTTTAATCGAAGACAAGAAAAAGGTGTACGTGGCCCGGCCCATGTCTATTGAACGGCGTATATGTAATGGATCCATTATACATACGAAAGTCGATGTGAAAGGTCCATATTACCCTTTATACGGTTTGTAAGGGGGGTTGTACCGAAGCAGAAATTACCTAATACATCATTGAATCTCAAAAATGATTTTTAATAGTACGAAAAAATAGGCAAATTCTTGGGCCCCAAGTTGTGCCTGGGCTTGACATTTCTCTGGTCAGGCTTTACAAAGCCTGTTCTCAAACCCGGATGCCCGAGCAGGTTTACTTCGCCGGAGCACGAACAGCCGACAGCTCGGCACCGCCGGTGTCAAACCGCGGATGAGTGCACCACGGCAGCATCACCGCGGAGCAGAGGTACCGTGCCGTGCGTCGTTCGTGGATTTGCCAGCGTTCCTGCGCCCGCAGATTGACACTCGACAGTGTGTCTAGCCGGCCGTCGCCGACTAACTATGCGAAAGAAACTGCCGTTGGTACCGTTGTCATCCGCGGAGTACGCAGATCGGCTCGTCAGAATTTAGACGGGGCAGTTTAGGTGGACGTCACCTGGTGCTGACCACGAGTGAGGTGGACGCGGCCATAGAGAAATCGGCCGGCGGAACAAGTGCAGCATGGCAAGTTTTTTTTAACTTATTATAAGTGATAACGATGGCATACATTACATACACGTCGTCGCGTTAGAAGCAAGCACACTTCGGTCTCGCCTCTAGCTAGGCTCTTGCGTTGCAGCAGAAGCTCTTGGAAATGGAGAGGGGCGCCGTCTCCAACCCCTCCGAGAAAAGGCACCTGGATTAGACCATACTGCTGAACTATACTTTGTCCATGCGTACGTGCAGTTCAGTATTCACAGTTCAGATTTCAATTTGTGTAGATCCGTGTTTCCTTTCAGGGTCGCTGTTGTTACCGGAGGCAACAAAGGAATTGGACTCGAGGTATGCAGGCAGCTGGCCTCCGAGGGCGTCGTCGTCCTCCTCACCGCGAGAGACGAGACGAGGGGCAACGAAGCGGCGCGCCGGCTTCACGCCTCCGGGCTATCCGATGTGGTGTATCACAAGCTCGATGTCAGTGATCCATCCAGCGCTGCCCGCCTGGCTGATTTTCTAACAAGTTCGGCAAGCTAGATATATTGGTACGCCCATTTAACTCTTAACTAAGTCTTGATATCTTCTTTGCATTAAGTTAACGTGTGCACTTACGGATTTCTGAATCCTGGAAGCTTTGCAGATCAACAACGCAGGGGTTATCGGTGCAACTGCAGAGATTGACACCACCGCACCACTTCAGGATGTGGTACGCCAATTTTGACTTGTTCCACAAGTTCACAGTAAATACTTGGCAGATACCGTATTCCTCAGAAGAAAATTTAACAGTAGTTCGTGTGAGCAACACAATAATGTTTCATGTCTGCACTTTCCTTTTTTCTTGGTTTCTTTACTGGAGCTCAAGTGAATCAAATAGCTTGTAGGCAAGAATGCAACGGAGAGGCTCCGGTGGTTACTGGAGCACTCCACGGAGACCTACGACGAAGCTGAAGAATGCTTGAGAATAAACTACTTCGGCACCAAATACGTCACGGAAGCACTCCTCCCTCTCCTTCAGGCCTCCTCTGATGGAAGAATTGTCAACGTGTCGTCCAACTACGGACTACTCCGAGTAAACTTTACCTTCAACTAGTACGGTTGTCAGCAGCTGCGTTATAAGGGCTAGCTCATGTTGAACATGTTGAAAATTATGTTCTTTGCTTCTTTCTGCTCCAGTATTTCAGCGGTGAGGACCTCAAGAAGGAATTGAATAACATCGAAAATCTGACAATAGAAAGGCTAGACGAGATGTCAAGATCGTTCCTGAATGACTACAAGAATGGCCAACTGAAATCTCTTGGATGGCCTGCTGATTCAGAGTACTTGGCCTACAAGGTGTCCAAGGCTCTGATCAATGGCTACACGAGGATAATGGCAAAGAATTTCCCGGCGTTGCGCGTCAACTCTGTGCACCCTGGCTATTGCACGACTGACATCAACTACGACACTGGAGAACTGATGGCGGAGGAAGGTGCGAGTAGCATTGTCATGGTGGCCCTCTTGCGGGCAGGAGGACCAACAGGCATGTTCTTCTACCGTAGTGAAGTAGCACCAGTTGTGTAACTCTTTGACTATCAAAATTGGAGACCCTCACTTTTGGCACGGCTAGATGAAAATTAAATCCCTCTTCTTTAAATGCTTTAGGATTTGGGTTCATAGTTATTGCTGAACAAGTTTTCAACATATTACTTATAAATTTAAACTCATGATTAGTGTATCTGAACCGTAGTGTAGTTGTCCATGGCAAGAATCTATATTTATTGAGGCAATAAAGACCTACGAGGCCCTACTACTCATTACTCTCTGTGCCAAACAATACATGTAGACGGTTGAGACTCGTTCGTCGTCATGGGATTCAAGGGCCTGTTTGGATCTTGGCCTATGGTTATCATACCAAATTGGTGTTGACTGGTGGCATAGGTTGGCGTTTGTATTGAAACCCATCTAGCAAAGTCACGCCAAAATATTGGTCGCTACTCAGATTCCACACGCATACGCCGGCGAAATAGAGGCGGGCGATTCCTTCACCAAAATATTGGCGAGCCCCCGATTTGGTAGGGCGGGCGTTGAACCAAACAGCCTAGCTTATTTTCTCTCTAAAGAACTATCTGAGATGGATCTTTCGTTACAAAGCCTCATTGAGCATGACTTGTAAACGGATGATCACAATATAGTTTTCGTTTGAGCATTCAAAATATCTCTTGTGACAATAGTCGCTATTTGCAAAACAAAATAAATTAATTCTTTCAAATAAATAATTATTATATAATGCTTTGCAGGGTGTTTGTTTTAGGATCCCGATATTCACCACACGTGTGGCATCTTAGACATGCGCCCACACGCTCTGTATGACCTAATCAGGAGGCAACCCACACGGGTCATGTGTGGGCGAACATGAGAACTGCCCACATGTGTGTACGCAACTACTTCGTGCCACACGCCCAACAATTACTACCTCATCCCCACCCCGCGCGTGTGGCAAGAAGTAAATCTACCCACACGTCCTGCCACATCTACGTTAGTTACCCGCGAGATGACACTTTAGTTACCCCGGGGTATGGCAACTTTAGTTATCGGGATGGCAACTCTCTCTGTTTTGGTTAACTATAGTTATCCGCGGGTTGACACTTTAGTTACCCGGGGATAATTGCCATGTGTGTTTACCTAGTTGCCACGTGTGGTCCAACCATAGTTGCCATGTATGGTTAATCGTAGTTGCCATGTGTGTTTACCTGGTTGCCACGTACGCGCAACTGCAGTTGCCATTTAGCAATGAATCATAGTTGCCATGTGTATTTACCTAGTTGTCACGTACGCGCAACTGCAGTTGCCATCTAGCATCGTACGAGCGTCGTGTTGGCGAAGAGCAGTTCGCCCACACGCGCGTGGACTAGGTGGCGACTGTGTGGGCAGAACCTGGTTCGCCCACATGGCGCAGCTAGCAACCGCGCGCTGCGGGTCGTGTGGGCGAACTCTCCAACGCCCACACACACGATGATGCCTACGTGGCACTGAAATTCCAATAGATTTCTTTAGGATTCGTGCAAAACAGAATCAACGTGGATTGACGCGTGTGGGCGAAGTGCAAACATGCCACACGTGTGGGCGTTATCATTTGGGTTGTTTTATCTTCTGTATGTCACGTTTGATCATTAGTTCGACAAAGATTAACCGTAAACTATTCATATTATGCAATATTGAATTCACACTTAATTTATGTGTCTAATTTTGCATAATAAAATGCATACGATGTTTATAGAAAACCAAACTAAAAAAGCGGAGTTGGTATGAGCAATTAGTGGTCGCGAGCTCGACCGAGTAGACAACTACTACTTCTTTATACTAATTTCTTTTACTTATTTATAACTCATTCTCTTGACACAAAGTCATGAAATTTATATATTTTATTGCACATAAAAAACTAACCACATAGTAATGTTGCTAAACATCCAAATACAATAATTTCATTACAGAACATCCAACCAAAGATATCGTACTTGCACTAAATTTGAAACACAAGATTTTGCAAGCGAAATTTATGTTAGTTGTTTTCTTTTTTAGAAATTAGCCCTTTAGGACCTCTAATCAAACCATATTCCTCTAAATCATAAATAAAGTTATATATTTTCATGACTAACTTGTGGCTCTTAGACAAATTGTAGGTATATGTATGTGCCCCTGTCTATTAAATATCCTTAATACCTTGGTAGAGATCAAGAAAGCATATAATCTGATAAATATCTTGACGGAAGATTCCAACATTAGTGATTGTGTATTTTTAGGTACAATTAGGAAATTCTAGGACATTTTAGTTGTGAAAGAGATATTGTTTCCTTCAAATGATGACGTTAGTTGTTGTTGCATGGCAATTTACCTATTTAAGGAAGACGTGCTCTAGCGTCATCTCGACCAATTTACCTATTTAAGGGGGACATGCTCTAGCGTCATCTCGACCACTAATACTTTGACAACTCTGCAAAGAGAGCCTTGGCTCAGTGGTTGGACATGCGGTTGTGCAGCCTAACAACCAGAGTTCAATTTCTAGAATTGACAGATGATGCACAAGGGTTTTCTGCCATTTATTGAGGATCAAACTTGGTGTGTGGTGGAACCACTCACCAAAATATCTTGATACTCATTTAACAAAATTCTGAAATGGTTGTATGCATCCTTAGTTGTATGCATCCTTAGTTGGTGTAGAGGTCGGGAAGTGGAAATCTCTCCCATTTTAAATGGTTATACCTGGCAATGATGATATTTCGTTACATTGTGATACCATGTTGAAAGCATTGCTCGGATATGTTCGGTCCATTCTTCAGGTTTAAACCCTAGATTCTAGCTATGGTGCTTGGATCCGGTGACGGCGGCGCTTCAGTGTTGATCCCTTCCTGAAGGCGTTGTTGTCAAAGAACATCTTCATCCGCGTGTTGTCATCAGATTGTTGGTGCGAATATGGTCATTGCTGCAGTTTGCCGATCGTAAATATGATCGCATTGTTTTTTCTCGCATACACATAGCTTTCGTCTTGTATGAATTTGCTAGTTGCTGGCGTGTTTGTGTGTGGTTGTGTTGGCTCTGTGCATCCTAATTATACAGAGGCCAGGTGTGTGCTCATCATTTTGTGTATCTTCTTGATGCTCTATTTTATGCTAATAAAATCCAGCATTTATCGGAAAAAAACCAACAGCTCTGCAATGGAAGCCTCGTACTATAATATTTAAAATAGAAGAGGACAACCCAATATTGACCAAAGATTGTCCAAGCAAAAGAATCACATGGCAAATGAAACTTCAAATCCCCTACTGAGCTAAGTCAAAGAAACGCATGGATGACGGATCATGTTCATGGACACCAAGCCGACCATCCAATGGCAAGCCCACCATTACCCTTTTAACCTAAGGGTTTCTTCCCACCAAGCGTGTTCATACACTTTTGTGCCCTTCTCACCATGGGTATAAACCCCACAGGGGCAACTTATAATGAATCTCACTCATGCAAATAAATATTTCATCTCAAGTGGGGTTTAGGAGCTTTTACTCTCAGTGGAAGCCTTTCTCACGTGTCTTTTCAAGAAAATTGAGAACCTCAGTGAAATTATCATCCGAACTTCTTGACCAAATTACCCAAATGTTCACGGCAACAAGAGTATGCTGATATGTATCAAACGTATCTATAATTTTTGAAGTATTAATGCTATATTCACATCAATTATATATGATTTTGTCACAAATTTATATCAATTTTATTTGAAATAATATATTAATCCAGTGCCAGAGGCCAGCTCCTATTTTCTTCTGTTTCTTTTACCTTTTAACTGAAAAGGAGCCAGAATAATCCAAAAAATTTACCAAGGTTCTTTTATACCAAAAGAGTACACCAGCCAGAACATGGGCAACATGGGAGCCCTAGGGTGGCCACGCACCCCCGCCATGCACCCCCCTAAAGTTTGGCCAAACCCCGTTTGATGAGTCCAAAATGCATGGTAAATTTGATAGTTATTTTGTGCCTACACGGTAGGCTTTTTGGAATTTTACTACTTTCGCGTGTTACTTTTGTCGGTTTTTCGAGGGAACATCTTTTGAACTAAAGGGAGTACTATGAAAGAGAACCTAGGAAATTATGGTGCAATCACACCATTCAATATGATTATCTCCTACCATAAAAGTTGCAATGAATTGAAGTCATTTGGGACATGCGCGGCTGGTCAAGAGCGCAAGACGGCCTAGCATGCTTGTATGCACAGTCGTATGACCTACCAACGCCGCCTCCTGGTCTACTATTTCTACCCCGTAAAGTCGGATCGGGGATCAAACACACATAGCCTCCAGAAACACATTTATAACTCAGAACCCTAGCTTTCGGAGGAGGAATCAATCCAAAGATATTCGCCGCCGCAATGCTCCATCAAGAGGGCCTCATCATCATCATTGCCTTTCTCACCTCATCCATATCCATTTGTAATACAATAGTTGGGTTGGATTTAATCCTGCGTTACTTGTGTGAGATCACCATGTTCATCATAATTCATCCCATCTCGTTTGTGCCCTCGATGTGGGAGTAATTTCCCTAGTTATCGGGGATATGGAGGAACCCTAGTATGTAGTAGATCTTTTGCTATTAGGATTTAATATCCTCTTTGTATGTTGATGTTATTTGTCTTCTTGATGTTGGGTGAAGTCGACCATCGAACATATGACAGTTTTTGACGGAACATTATTACTGTTGATGAACCAGCTAGTTGCGGAAGTAGGTAAGTGACATGGCCTATCTCCCTTCGTCCCGGATCATTGCAGCAGGGAATAAATGGGGACCACTTATAGGCTGCGTCCACGGGGACATTTTCCCCCTTAATCATTGTTTGGTAACTGGAGTGGGGAAGAACAGTGGTGGCGTATGTGATACGGGACTGTTGCGTTTATGCACGTATCTATACCGACTCTATCCACAAATATAAACATACAAAGTGGCTTAGGAATCCGACGTACAATTATGCTCACGCAGAATTTGACGTAAAATTATGCTCAGGCGTCGGTCGTTTATACGCATAGTAGTGGGGAGTCCAGACTCCTTGGGACTATCGATTTCAACAACTTTCATTCACGCCCGTGCTACTTTATTTATTTTCTGTAATTTACTTCATTGTTCGCTACACCACTTCCATCCATATTACTATTCCTTTTGTATTGCATTTAACTTGCTCCGAGAGAGAAAAGACGGATTCTTGTGCTCCCCGTGGGATCGATACTCTTACATCTATAAAGCCATAACTAAACCCTATGCACTTGCAGGCCGTCACTATGCCGTTTGATGCTCTCCTTCAATCACAAGAAAGCTCCAAAGATTTGGAACCACCCTTGAAATTTCAGCCCAATCAGAGTTATAGATGTCCAGGTATTTAAGAAACAATGAAACGACTTAGAAAACAGGGAAAAGAAGAGATAAGACACAAAGAGATGCAATTTCGGGGGAGGCTCTCACCCCCGAGAGCACCATAGCCACGAAGGGTAAACACCCCTATAACTGGGAGAGAAGGGCAAGGACGAAGAAGGAGGGCACTTCCCCCGCTCCTCTGGTGACGTTGGAATGTCGTCGGGACATCTCCGTCATCACGAACCACTCTTTCTCTCTTATCATGGTGATGTGTGAGTATTCCTCCCTCAGGGCTGAGGCTATGTACTCGTAGCTATGTGTTATATCATCTCTCCCATGATCATTTAAGTTTTCGATGATGATTTTGATCATGGGCTTTGTTAATGGAGTTGAACCTTATGATGCATCTGCCTCTAGTCTCTTTATGATGAATTTAATCTTGCTCCTTCTATGAAGTTTCTTTATATATGTTGGATTGAATCTTTTGGAATCAATGAGATTACATGATGCATGTCTTGTATAATTTGCAGAGATCTATAGTGACTCAAGGTAACTCTATGTATAATAGGTTAGAACGATAAATATCATATGATGTTGTCGTAGTAAAATTTATGGGGTGCCTCGGGTGGTTCAATAGATTAAGATTGAAAAGACGACTTTGAGTGGTTTGTTGTTAGCAAACCTACGCCATATCATCCTATTTTTATACAACAAAAGAGGAAACTTTGGAGTGGTTCTTTACCACACTTTTTGATAGCTTATCATGTTAATTAACTATGTTAGTGATGACAAGAGTTGTCCATAGTGAAAGTATAAACCCTAGGCCTTATTTACAAGCATTGAAACACATTTTTTCACTTCTGTTACTTATTACCTTGATGTCCGTATTTATTCAGATTACAGAAAGATACTTCTAATCCATATTACACATTATCATCATCTCTTTGCTAAACTAGTGCACCTATAAAACTACAATTGTATTGAGTGTGTTGGAGAACCAAGAAACCAGTTGTATTTGATCGCATGATTGTTTGAGAGGCATCACTTTCATCCTAACCTCCAGCCAATTGATAAACCTTAGACCATTCACTTGAGAGAATTTTTCTACTATTCTAATCCTCTGCACCTAGAGGCCCAATAAAGTCCTGAAGAATAGAACTCTGTAGAAGACATCATACGCCTCCATGTTTTGATAGAGACGAGCTATATAAATGTATTTCCATATTTTCTTTTAGGTAAGATGCATGTCATGTAGACATCGTACACCCTCTCTCATTGTTGTTTTTTGCTCCAACATTCGTTGGTTCAATCATTACCACATATGTCTTTCTGTTCATGGACTAATCATTTTTCTAGGGCCGCATCTGTATTTTTTTACTTGGTATTGAAATAGCACGAGTCAACTCAACTCGCATCTACAGTGTCTAGTTTTTCAAATTTACGGTCACTTCTTGTACTTTGCAATAGCATCGCTTGCAACAGACATGTACACAAGTTATAGTGCACACATCTTATTTTGCAGTGTGCGATGTGCATAAGAATGTGTGATTCGTCAAACGTGAAAGACGAGCTTCCTCCCGGGTCGCTCTAGGGCGACTCCGGAGGACCCCATCCGCCACTCCCCGAGTCCTCCACTCCACTCCCCCTTCCCCTCGCCGTTGCTGGAGGAGGCCGCCGAGCTAAGCCCAGCGGTGGACGGCAGCAGCGAAGCCATGCTCTGCTTCTTCTCCTGCGACTTCAGCCACCTCCGGAGATTCAAATCGAGCGCTTCCTGCACTCTCTTCCTTGGAGTTGCCAGCTTCCCTCTGGCCGGTGCGTGCTGACCCTCTGTTGGTGGCGGTTGCAGCGTGTTGCTCATCGCCGTATTTCGAGGAGGCATCCGCTAGATCCCGTCATGTTTGGTTCGGTTTGGTACCCATCGTAGGCTGCTGCGCTGGGTCGAAGCTCTCTGCTTCAACTGGTGCTCACCGCTGCTCTCTCTGGTCCCGTGCTCACGTGGACTGGGCAAGCCTCTCACCGCGTCTCGGTTGTCCTATGGTTCTGCATCTGCTCCCCATGGGACTCGGCCGAGGTGGGCTCGTGTGTGTGCTGCTCCTCGATCTGCCACTCTCCGTTGTGGATCTGGCCATGTGTGGTGCATCCTTTCCCCGAGCTGCCGGATTTCCCGTGTCTGGGTAGTCGGGGTTTGGGGATGCAGGTGGTGGGGGGGTGCTAGGAGGCCTGGAGAAATCCGCGCCGGCGGTTGCCGGCTCGCAGTGGCGATGCATCCCACCATAGTGGCATTGTACTGCCTCCTCCTCCTTCCCATTGGACTTGGGGATGGAGAGAAATCTCTGACAGTTCATCCGGCCATGACTGCGGTGGCGCCTCACGTCATTCCTACATGTTGATGGCGCGGTCTGCATCTGCTTCAGGTCCATCGCATCATCGTGCTACTGTTGGTTCAGTCGAAAGACCTGCGATGATGTCGCCCGTGGGCGTGATACGTCTCCAACGTATCTATAATTTATGAAGTATTCATGTCATGTTTACAATAATTTTATATGATTTTGGTATGATTTTTATTAGAACTAACCCGGACTGACGCTGTTTTCAGCAGAGCTACCGTGGTGTTGTTTTTGTGCAGAAATAAAAGTTCTCGGAATGGGCTAAAAATTTACGGAGAATATTTTTGGAAAATATAAAAAATACTGGAGCAAAAAGCTGGGCCAAGAAGTGACCGAGGAGGCCACAAGCCTGGGGGCGCGCCCCCCTGGCTTGTGGGTCCCTCGAGCACCCCCCTGACGTGAATCCAACGCCAAGTGATCCTATAAATCGAGAAACCTCCAAAAAGAAACCTAGATCGGGAGTTCCGCCGCCGCAAGCCTCCATAGCCACGAAAAACCAATCGGGAGCCCGTTCCGGCACCCTGCCGGAGGGGGAAACCATCACCGGAGGCCATCTTCATCATCCCGGCGGTCTCCATGACGAGGAGGGAGTAGTTCACCCTCGGGGCTGAGGGTATGTACCAGTAGCTATGTGTTTGATCTCTCTCTCTCTCTCGTGTTCTTGAGATGGCACGATCTTGATGTACCGCGAGCTTTATTAATATAGATGAATCATATGGAGTTTTCCCCTCTCTATCTTCTTGTGATGAATTGAGTTTTCCCTTTGAAGTTTTCTTATCGGATTGAGTCTTTAAGGATTTGAGAACACTTGATGTATGTCTTGCGATGGGATATCCGTGGTGACAATGGGATGTTCTATTGATCAACTTGATGTATGTTTTGGTGATCAACTTGCGGGTTCCGTGACCTTGGGAATCTATGCATAGGGGTTGGCACACGTTTTCGTCTTGACTCTCCGGTAGAAACTTTGGGACACTCTTTGAAGTTCTTTGTGTTGGATTGAACATGATGAATCTGAAATTGTGTGATGCATATCGTATAATCAAGCCCATGGGTACTTGTGGTGACATTGGAGTATCTAGGTGACATTAGGGTTTTGGTTGATGTGTATCTTAAGGTGTTATTTTAGTACGAACTCTAGGGCTGTTCGTGACACTTATAGGGATAGCTCATAAGATTGATCGGAAAAGATAACTTTGAGGTGGTTTCGTACCCTACAATAATTTCTTCGTTTGTTCTCCGCTATTTGTGACTTTGGAGTGAACTCTTTGTCGCACGTGAGGGATTTACATATGATTCAACTATGTTAGTATTGTTGAGAGAACTTGCACTAGTGAAAGTATGAACCCTAGGCCTTGTTTCTAAGCATTGCAATACCGTTTGTGCTCACTTTTATCATTAGTTACCTTCTGTTTTTATAATTTCAGATTACAAAAACCTTTACCTACCATCCATATTGCACTTGTATCACCATCTCTTCGCCGAACTAGTGCACCTATACAATTTGCCATTGTATTGGGTGTGTTGGGGACACAAGAGACTCTTTGTTATTTGGTTGCAAGGTTGTTTGAGAGAGACCATCTTCATCCTACGCCTCCCACGGATTGATAAACCTTAGGTCATCCACTTGAGGAAATTTGCTACTGTCCTACAAAACTCTGCGCTTGGAGGTCCAACACGAGTCTACAAGAAGAAGGTTGCGTAGTAAACATCAAGCTCTTTTCTGGCGCCGTTGCCGGGGAGGTGAGTGCTTGAAGGTATATCTTTAGATCTTGCAATTGAATCTTTTAGTTTCTTGTTTTATCACTAGTTTGGTTTTATAAAAGAAAACTACAAAAAAATATGGAATTGAGGTTGCCTCATATGCTTCATCTTTTTAATGTCTTTCGTGAAAATGATGGAAAGGAAAATTGTGCTCAAGTGTTAGAAGAAGAAGTTATTAAAATGTTTGGCACTAAATCATTGAGTGATGAGCATGATTGCAATGTTGTTAGTATGAATTCTTTGAATATCCGTAGTACTAATGATGATTGCACTAGTCATGATAAAAAGATTTCTTATAAGCATGTCAATTTTTGTGGAGTGCATAGAGTTTGTGAAGACATGCCTAAAAGGGAAGATAGATTTTGTAAGAGGCATAAGTATTTAGAAACTAAATGGTTGCAAGAGAGGCTATATGTTTGTGCTGAAAGACTTAATATTTCTCGCCGTCCTTGTGAACTTTGCAATGAAAGTGGTCATTTTAATTTCCAATGTGAATTATTTCATGATCGAGTTGTGTCCAAAAATTGTGATAACCTCATTACCCTTGAGCATCATAATGAACTTAGTCTATTTTTGGGGTATGAAGAAATGAAACATAAAACTAAGGATGTTCCAGCTTGGGTTCTCATGAAAATGATTGATTTTGATCTAAATGAAATCTATATGTATTGCGTGGTAAATTGCATTGAGAATCCTTATATTGCCAATTACTTAAAGACAAGAAAACAAATAGAAGATGAAGAGAGCACTAATGAAGGGGAAGAGGTTTCCCAATATCCTCCTATTTTTTCTTATGATGAATCAGGTAACGAGGAGGAGCTTTTTATTCAACCAACCTCTTCAAAAAGAAGCTTGGAGGAATTAAATAAACCCACACATAATGTGGTGAAGAAGAAGAAAAGAAGGAAAAGTAAAGGTAAAGAGGTATCTCTCCCAAATAATGTTGCTCCCATTATTGATAGGACTCATGAGAATGAATCAAAAATAGTTGTGGAAGATGATACACTTGATGATGATTTTGTTATGCCTATTGCTTGTTGTGATAATTATGATTGGGAAGATAATGATACTTCTTATAATCTTGAAAATATTTATGGCACCAACTTGGAGGATGATGATAATAATTGCTATACTATTGGTGCTATTCATAATATTAATGATGAGAGTGATTATGTTTATGATATACAAAGCCACAAGCTTGGGGATGCTATGTTTGATGAAAATGACATGTTTGAGAATTTATTTGCTACAATTAATGTTTGTCCCAAGCTTGGGGATGTTATGCTTAATGAAGATGATCTTTTTATTCCCCCTACTTTGAATGATCAAATTTGTTATAAAGATTGCATGCCTCCTACTTATGATGATTATTGTGATGATACTTATGCGATGAAAAAGAGTGATGATTACTATTATGATACTTGTCATAATTATGAATATCCTGTTACTTAATATTACTCTTTTAATGTGGAACCAATTTGTAGTATTCAATTCTTTTATGATACTCCCACTATTAGTCATGAGAAGAATTTTTTTTGTGTGGAGAGTAGTAAAATTTCTATGCTTGTAGATCATGAAAAGAATGCTTTATGTGCTGGTTACATTATGAAATTCCTTCATGATGCTACTGAAAATTATTATGAGGGAGGAACATATGCCTGTAGGAATTGCAATAATATCAAGTTTCCTCTCTATGTGTTCAAAGTTTTAAAGTCATGCTTGTTTTGCCCTCCTATGCTAGTTAATTCTTGCTCCCATAAATTGTTTGCTCACAAACTACCTATGCATAGGAAGTGGGTTAGACTTAAATGTGCTTGCCATGTGATTCATGATGCTCTCTTGCATGTTTCAATTAGTATTTCTATACGAGCATCATTGAAATCATCATACCTAGCTAAAAGGCTTCAAAGAAAAGTGCTTGTTGGGAGACAACCCAACACTTTTCCTTTCTGTTTTTGAGTGTTCACATGATTAAGCTACTGTATTAATCATGTTTTGTATCTTTTATTTCAATAAAGTGCCAAGTAAAGCCTTTGGGATAGTGTGGATGATAGTTGACTTGATTCTGTACAAAAACAGAAACTTTTGCTCTCAGTCCAGGAATTTTGTAAATTCACTGGAACATGCTTTTGATATGAATTGTTTACACATGATTGATATACAAATTTCCTAGATTTTCCTAATTTTTCAGAATTTTTAGAGACAGGGAAGTATGGTTACACTACAGATCTTCACAGACTGTTCTGTTTTTGACAGATTCTATTTTGCATGCATAGTTTGCTTGTTTTAGTGTTCCCATAGCTTATATTCAGTGATATAAATTATGGGAATGATAGAATACATTAGGTATGACGTGGTAACAATTATGAATCTTGTCTTGACAGTACCTAAGTGAATGTTTTATCTTTACTACACTAACCCTTCTCACGAAGTTCCGTTAAGTTTTGTGTGATTGAAGTTTTCAAGTTTTGGGTGAGACACCGATATGAGAAGAATAAGGAGTGACAAGAAAGAATACTCAAGCGCCTAAGCTTGGGGATACCCCGGAAGGCATCCCCTCTTTCGTCTTCAACATTATCGGTATATCTTACTTAGAGCTATATTTTTATTCGTCACATAATATGTACTTTGCTTGGATCGTCATTTTATTTTCTTGTTTTCTGTTAGATGTTATTTATAATCTTGTTTTTAAATAAAAAGTTCCAAGAATTGTCTTAGGATGCTTGCATTGCATGTTTTGATGTGTGCTGTGTAAAAACAGAAACTTTTGCTGTAGTGTTTGAATTTTCATATTTTACTGGAACGTAGAAAGTTGCTGAAATTTTTACACAGTGTTATCATATAAATTATTTAGCATGTCCTAAATTTCATAATTTTTTGAGTTACAGAAGTACACTGGTTTAATAAATTGCTACAGACTGTTCTGTTTAGACAGATCGCTGTCATAGTTTTGTTATCTACTTATCCTATAGTTTCCATAGCCTATATTGGTAGATATAAATTGTGGAAATGATAGTATACAGTACCTAATGTTTGAAAATTATTATGCAACTTGTCTTGGCAGTACATAAGTGTTGATTTATTATTATGTGTACTAACCCATCTCACGAGTTCTCTTCGAGTTTTGCGTGGATGAAGTTTTTGAGAATAGGTGAAACCATGATATGAGAGGATTGAACGAGATACAAAAGCTCAAGCTTGGGGATGCCCAAGTCACCCCAAGTAAATATTTCAAGAAGTCTCAAGCATCTAAGCTTGGGGATGCTACGCATCCCACCTCTCTTCATCAACAATTATTGGTTAGCCTATGTTGAGCCTAAATTTTTATTCGTTCACATGATGCGTGCTATTCTTGGAGTTCTATTTTTCTTTTGCTTGCTGTTTAATAAATTACTTAAGATCTGAAAATATTTATTGAGAAAGAGCCCTCACATAGCTACTTGATTGTTTAACTACTCATTGATCTTCACTTATATCTTTTGAGAGTAGCTTGTCATTTGCTCATATGCTTCAGTTAAATTAGTTTGAGCTTGCCAAAAAGCAAGGGCAATATATGAAACTAGTCCCAAAGTGATAGATATCCAAGGAGGATATAATAAAAACTTTCATGAAGATCATGGGACAAATTAAACTTGATTCTTTGTAATAGTTTTGAAACATGATGATAGTAATATGTGAGTCATGTTAGTGAGTAATTATGCTTTAGTAGGAATATTGGTGTTAAGGTTTGTGATTCCCTATGCAAGTACGAAAGTCAATAGTTATGCAATGAAGTTACATCCTACTTGTGGTGCATTATTCGGTGTTAGTTATGACTCAATGCTCACTTATGTGAATTTTCGTTTCTTGGTTTGGTTGCTTCCCAATCTATTTGCTAGCCTTCATTTGTACTAAGTAGAAATACTACTTGTGCATCCAAAATCCTTAAACCAAGTTTTGCCTCATGAGTCCACCATACCTACCTATATGCAGTATTTCCATGCCGTTCCAAGCAAATTTGTATGTGCCATCTCTAAATTTTCAAAATAAATTTTCTCTTTTGTGTGCCCGTACCGCTCATGAAATGGTGGGGAGTATCCAATATTTTTCCATGCTAGGTGTGTTATTCTCACGATATGTGTTGATTCACTATCATTCACGAGAAAGTGGCTGGTATTTGGGATGCCCAGTTCCATGCTCAAAAATCAAATCAAAATATAATGAAACAAAACTCCCCCAGGATTGTTGTTTGTATGGACGGTACCCATGGATTCGGCTCGCCGTGGAGTGGAATTGATTGGTGGAGGGGGAGTAAAAACTTTACCATTCTGTCTGGGAACTGCCTATAATGTATCTAGCATGGAAAGTATTGTGAGCTACTTTGTCGTTTTCGTTGACAGGAAAAGCATGCCACTCAAAATATTTCTCTCTCTCAATTTAAACCTTGAGCTCTGGCACCTCTACAAATCCCTACTTCCCTCCGCGAAGGGCCTATCTATTTACTTTATGCAATTTTTATTTTTTCTATGAGTTTCCATCTTCTCTTATAAGCACCAACTAGGGGGCACTATGATCGTACTTGAGCATTGGGCATAGCTAATATCTGAGTGTGTTTCATGAATGGATCAATGATTGAGCATGATGGGCTAGGGATAACTTTCTTTAGTGTTGATATTTTGAAAGACATGGTTGCTTGTTGACTTGCTTGAGTATTGAAGTCATTATGTTAAAACTAGACTATTGCTTTGAATCATTTACAAGTCCAAATGTCCATGCTATACAAAGAAGAATAGAATATGATGAAAATGTTTGCTAGCATTCACACTTCATAAATTATTTCTTTTATCATTTACCTACTCGAGGACGAGCAGGAATTAAGCTTGGGGATGCTGATACGTCTCCAACGTATCTATAATTTATGAAGTATTCATGCCATGTTTACAATACTTTTATATGATTTTGGTATGATTTTTATTAGAACTAACCCGGACTGACGCTGTTTTCAACAGAGCTACCGTGGTGTTGTTTTTGTGCAGAAATAAAAGTTCTCGAAATGGGCTGAAAATTTACGGAGAATATTTTTGGAAAATATAAAAAATACTGGAGCAAAAAGCTGGGCCAGGAAGTGACCGAGGAGGCCACAAGCCTGGGGGTGCGCCCCCCTAGGGCGTGCCCCCTGGCTTGTGGGTCCCTCGAGCACCCCCCTGACGTGAATCCAACGCCAAATGCTCCTATAAATCGAGAAACCTCCAGAAAGAAACCTAGATCGGGAGTTCCGCCGCCGCAAGCCTCCAGAGCCACGAAAAACCAATCGGGAGCCCGTTCCGGCACCCTGCCGGAGGGGGAAACCATCACCGGAGGCCATCTTCATCATCCCGGCGGTCTCCATGACGAGGAGGGAGTAGTTCACCCTCGGGGCTGAGGGTATGTACCAGTAGCTATGTGTTTGATCTCTCTCTCTCTCTCTCGTGTTCTTGAGATGGCACGATCTTGATGTACCGCGAGCTTTATTAATATAGATGAATCATATGGAGTTTTCCCCTCTCTATCTTCTTGTGATGAATTGAGTTTTCCCTTTGAAGTTTTCTTATCGGATTGAGTCTTTAAGGATTTGAGAACACTTGATGTATGTCTTGCGATGGGATATCCGTGGTGACAATGGGATGTTCTATTGATCAACTTGATGTATGTTTTGGTGATCAACTTGCGGGTTCCGTGACCTTGGGAATCTATGCATAGGGGTTGGCACACGTTTTCGTCTTGACTCTCCGGTAGAAACTTTGGGACACTCTTTGAAGTTCTTTGTGTTGGATTGAACATGATGAATCTGAAATTGTGTGATGCATATCGTATAATCAAGCCCATGGGTACTTGTGGTGACATTGGAATATCTAGGTGACATTAGGGTTTTGGTTGATGTGTATCTTAAGGTGTTATTTTAGTACGAACTCTAGGGCTGTTCGTGACACTTATAGGGATAGCTCATAAGATTGATCGGAAAAGATAACTTTGAGGTGGTTTCGTACCCTACAATAATTTCTTCGTTTGTTCTCCGCTATTTGTGACTTTGGAGTGAACTCTTTGTCGCACGTGAGGGATTTACATATGATTCAACTATGTTAGTATTGTTGAGAGAACTTGCACTAGTGAAAGTATGAACCCTAGGCCTTGTTTCTAAGAATTGCAATACCGTTTGTGCTCACTTTTATCATTAGTTACCTTAATGTTTTTATAAATTCAGATTACAAAAACCTTTATCTACCATCCATATTGCACTTGTATCACCATCTCTTCGTCGAACTAGTGCACCTATACAATTTGCCATTGTATTGGGTGTGTTGGGGACACAAGAGACTCTTTGTTATTTGGTTGCAGGGTTGTTTGAGAGAGACCATCTTCATCCTACGCCTCCCACGGATTGATAAACCTTAGGTCATCCACTTGAGGGAAATTTGCTACTGTCCTACAAAACTCTGCGCTTGGAGGCCCAACACGAGTCTACAAGAAGAAGGTTGCGTAGTAGACATCAGGGCGTCATTCAACCTTCCTAAAGGCGTCGCAAGAATCCATGCATCACTTCACTCACCTTCGCCCATCCATCTCGTACCACCGTCATCATTGCCTCTTCGGCGAGTTCTTCGCCGCCATCCTTCCGCCCTGTCTTTTGTCCTTTGTCTGGTGTGTTCTCCATGTTGTTGTGCATGCTCAAGACCCTCCCATGGATACCATTGTGGTATGGTGAGCTTCGTGCTCTTGGGGTTGTCTCGGTTCATCTTTGCTCAATGATGTAGCAAGACGCCTCCCCAACTTGCTAATCGTTTCGGATTCCCGCGGCGGAGCTCCTAGTCAAGGTTCGTGTTTGTCACTCGTTGATTGTGGATGCTCCTGTGTTGTGCTGTTGGGTTCAATACGCACGCCGGTGCGGTGTGTTAGGCTGCTTTCAGACTCTTGGTATTGTGATCCCTCGATGACACCCCGTATCTACATGTGTCTCTCATGCTTATGGTCCTTTGTCTGCTCCCGTTGTCTTGCTAGTGTTACCTTGTAGATGGTTCCGCATAACCCGTGCTGCTCCTCCCAACCACCTATTTCCTTAGGGTGTTGGCTTTTGCGTCGTGTTGTAACTATGTATGGGGCATTTTGTGTTTACCTGTTCCTTGCCCTTAGGGTTGTATGGTATTTGGGTCTAGTTTCCCTCATAAACTGGATCAAGGTTTTTGATCCGGTTTTCCTCATAAACTAGATCACGGTTTTTGACCTGTTTTTCCTCATAATCTGGCTCATTTTCTTTGAATAGAGATTAATATTCAGGTGGGGATTTCTCCCCCCCCCCCCCGCCCGGTGACATGTTCAAACAAAAAAGAATGTGTGATTCAACCCCAATATCATTGATTTTCAAAGGCTTCTCTAGGAATTTGGGGCCCAGAGGCAAGATGCAAAATGGGCCCCTAAAATTTAATTGCAGTGCAATGATTGTGGATCAACTTATTAATTAATAATTATCATCACAAAGTCGCTACTGTAGTCTGCACAATACCACTAAAACCTAGATGAGCTACAATGTCATGAGCTATAGTGTCGGGACCCCGATCCTAAATCACATAGATCTAGCATGTAACACATCATATCACTTTGCAGTCTCACGCATGGTAATTCCACGACTGCCACCTTGCCTTGGCCGGGACCGTTTGCGCCTTTTAGCTCACGTATATGATTATGTCGCTAGCATCCATATGCCAGAGAACTCAGGTCGACATATTAGTTATAAAACCAAGGTGGCACAATCATACATGGACAAGCATACGTAGCCCAGCGATGCACGTGTCGGTCATCAGCGAATGTAACCGAGTCATAGCAAGCTACAAGGACACTAGTGTACACCGCGTGACATTTCCCCATAGGGACAGACACATGAGCAAGGAAGGATACATGTCGGTCAATCGATGTTTCCGGAGCAGTAGCGAAATACCAAGGCTCAGTGGAAGCATAAATAGGCAGTTCCCTATAAGGAAGGCTACCATGCATAGGCAAACAACTAAGTGCCGAATCTCGCACATAGCAATACACGTCACACGTATGCATAACATGCACGATATGAGCGGATACAACATGGCATCACAACATAACTCTATGACTCAGAATATTTATTTAGAAGGCTCCGAAGAGCCATACATAATAAGTTCATACAGGTAGGGGTCACATGACCCGACACTCAAGTCATACGAACCATACAGAAGCGTAAAGCTATCTGAGTAGAGACAGTTGAAACATAAAAGGCACATGGCCTGACTATCTACAAAACCCTCGCCGAGGATGCCGGATCGTAGTTGGGATACCAGGTACTTGTCGTCGTCAACGTCTAGAAAGAACCCACCTGATGGGCCGTCGGCCTCCTCTTCAATAGTTTAATAAGAAAACATGAGTACGAAGGTACTCAACAAGTCTTAGATCACACTAGTCTAATCATGCATCAGTATCAAAAGGGGGTGGTGGTGTTTCATGCAGCAAGTCAGCTTTGACTCTTGGCTATCCTATACTATGACTACCAGTAGTTTGAATAAGTTGAGAGAGCGTACACGAGTCCACTAACACCACAACAATACACTACCATGGATCCTATCACGTCTTCCTATGAGAGGGCCATCCACGGTACTCGCACTTGTCTTGATACTATTATGAGTAACCATTAAAGTTGTCTATGAACAACATAAGTTTCCAAGTAGTCCATATTCGCGGACGCAGCTATTCAAATAGTTTGATAACCCTGCAGGGGTGTACTTCTTCACATACGCTCTCACCACTTATCACCATATGCATGACATGCATCTCGGCAACCTTCAAGCGGAAGCACTGGCGAGGGTGTCGGCCATGACCGTTAACCACACAAGACTCTAGTCCAGGTTTATCGCCTATTTGAGACTGAACCGGCAAGGAAGTCCGGACGAAGTTTCCATTACGGCCCAAATGATGTGAGCAGGGTTCCCAAGCCCACCATTCGGGTGCCACTTGGTACACCGTGCCACTTCCTATTGCGTCATAGCCCACCCCTAGGATCAACGCTACGCACGGCCGCTAGCATATCCTACAAACACCAGAAACTAGTTGCAATTCCTGGACAGAGCACGAGGAGTTTAAAAAGCCGAGAGGGGTCGATTTACCGAAACCCAAAGTGTGGTAGTAGCTAATCTTTGATCACATACACAGAACTCAGTTCTTAAGGACGGTTCCAATGAGAGAACTCGCCATGTACTCCTACATGGCTTCTCATCGCTACCTTTACCAAATCAGGTTCAACACTTCATCAGAACACAATAATTTCACTTCAATTCATTACCCAGATGAACCATACCCGACACAACTCTACACATAGAAAGCATAACAGGGATAATGTCACAACATGGCTCAAGCAACTACCAGGCATCCATGCATTCTAAGTTACTTGGTTCAGCTATTTACTGTGACAATGGCAGGTCATGCAGAGGAATGGGTTCAACTACCGAAACATGTAACAATTGTAGTCATATGTGCTTATAGTAAGAACTTGCATGACATATTTTTTCCTACCCTCCCGTGGTAGCGGGGTCCAAAGGGAAACTAAGGGATATTAATGCCTCCTTTTAATAGAGAACCGGAACAAAGCATTAACACATGGTGAATACATGAACTTCTCAAACTACAGTCATCACCGGAGATGATCCCAATTGTTGTCACCTTGGGGTCTACAGATCACAACACATAATAGGTGCATACAACTTGCAAGATAGGATCCAAAACACTCTAATATTCGTGAAAACATAATAGGTTCAGATCTGAACTCATGGCACTCGGGCCCTAGTGACAAGCATTAAGTGTAGCAAAGTCATAGCAACATCAATCTGAGAACATAGTGGACACTAGGGATCAAGCCCTATCAAACAAAGTCCAAACACGAAGTCCAAACTTAGTGCCCAGTGCCACTTTTTGTTTTTTCCCATTTCTATGTTTTGCAGAAAAACCATACCAAACGAAGTCCAAACGCGAAGAAATTTTATGGTGATTTTTTCTGGACCAGAAGAGACCCTAGAAGCTTTGGGGAAGCAGCACACGATGGTCGAGGGAGCCACAAGCTCAGGTGGCACCCCCCAAGGGGGCGCCGTGTGATCTTGTGGGTCCCAGGTGGCTCCGTTTGACCTAATTCCAGTGTTATATATTCTCTAAAATCCAGAAACAACTAGAGCGAGACCCGAAACAATTTTATTGCGGCCGCAAGCCTTTGTTCCTTCGTGATCTCATCTAGAGCCCTTTTTCGAAGTGCCGTCGGAGGGGGAATCCATCATGCAGGCCATCTTCATCAACCTTGCTGCCTCCATGAGTATGTGTGAGAAGTTCCCCATAGGACCTATGGGTCCATTCCAGTAGCTAGATGCTCTCTCTCTCTCTCTCTCTCTCTTTGTGTGTCTTTTCGATCTTCAATATAATGAGCCCTTCGGAGGCGTATTCGATGTAATTCTCGCGGTGCATTTTTGGGATCCGATGAATAGTGGGTTTATGATCAGATTATTCATTGAAAGTAATTGCATATTTTATGATTTATTATGTATAATTTGATAGATATGTATGCTTTCCAATCTATAAGTTTTCTTTGGCCAAGTAAACGAGTAGATCTTGAGAGGGTGCATAGTAGTGGGTTCAATCATGCGGTGTCCTTACTCCGTGACAAGAGGGGTTGCAAGACATGTATTTTATTGTTTCTACTAAGGATAAAACAATGAGATCTGAACATATTTATTGATCTTATCTTCTCTACATTATGCCACCTTGCTCCAAGCATTACTCTATTTTTTATGAACTTAATACCTTGCGATGCATGCTGGCTAGCGGTTAAGGGATGGAGTAATAGTAGTCGGCGTCAGTAAGTTTAACGATCTACTTATGACAGACGTAATGCCTATATATGAACTATGCCATGAATAATCACAATCATAACTGTGCAATTTTCTATCATTTTCCCAATAGTAATATGTCTACCACCGTATTATGTTCATGAGAAAGATGGCTCTAGTGTACGCTATGGCCCTCGACTCCACTTTTCCTATTAAATACCAAAAATACAATTACCTTGTTGTTCTTATTTACTTTTATTTATTTTTATTATCAATCTATCACTACCAGATTTAATACTTGCAATTGGAGGGAACAAGGGGAATGAAAACCCTCTTGCCTTCATTGGGTGCGAGCATTTTCTTTGTGTGTGCAGGTACTATTGACATTATTTGTGTGGTGTCTCCTATTGGTTAGATAACCTTGGTTCATAACTGAGGGAAATAAGGTCTACTACTATACTGCTTCATCCTTTCCTCTTTGAGGAAATGCCCGACACCTACACCAAGTAGCAGGATCCAATTGGAACGGGAGGGTAGGACAAAATATTTTGTGCAAGTTCTTATCGCAACCATGTACAACTACATACGAAATATGTGCCTACATATGATTGATGATTTGGAGGTAGTTTGCTATCACGGTATGTTATAACTATTGCATAATATATCTCATGTGAACAAAACCGACTATCTACTTCCACGCCAACTCTTTTCATAACCGTTACTTGCAATTACTACTACCGCAATTTGCTACTTTTCTGCAATAACGTTACTGATACTACTTCTGCTTCAGTTTCAGTACTACTGCTATCATAATACTTTGCTTAATAAATTGTGCCAAGCAAGTTAGCTATCTATGTGTGATTGAATTGACAACTAATCTGCTAAGACTTATAAATATTCTTTGGATCCCTTGTGTTGAATAAATAAATTTGGATTGAAATACTTCCATCGAAGACTGTTGCGATCATCTACACTTGCGGGTCATCAATGATAGACACAGACACACATACACACACAAACGTCTAGATAGAACAAAATATGGCTACTACAATAGACTTACAAAAGAACCCCCTACCTTGAGATATATACAAAGTAAGCCCCAAAGCGGGATTGAGAATATATATTTTTATGTGCAATTCCACATCTCATCATTTTCTTTCGAATGTACAAGATCTATCCAGTCTTATGATATTTGGGTGTCTATCATATTTTCTTTCTATGTAAGATGTCATTTTGTTAACTTGGCATGCAAGGCATAGTTTCTTTGGGTTTCTGTTCATATGTATTTTTAGTGGAAATATATTTATATGTATTTTATGTTGAGATCATTTCATGTTAGTAAGGGTTTTGTTGGAGTTAACGGACACACACAGATGATCTATTGGCGTACCATGTTTGTCCTTCTGATTAACCAAGACAATTATCTTTCTCAAAAAGAAAACAAGGCAACCATCTCAGTGTCAAATAAAAACCAAGGCCACTATGAGAGACCAGACATGGTATACCACATTGGGAGTAACTGTTTTTGCTTACAAAAATATACATTTTTTTCATCAGGTTTACTAGTTGAATGCCACAGTTGTCACGAGTCTCATATGAAAGGAAGGTATTAGTACAATACTTACAGCTTGAAAAATCAAACTCACGAAGGAACCAAGAAACAAAGGAGAACAAGGAATTGATGTAAAGAAGTAACAAATAGGGGGAGCATGGGGCCCATTGACAAGTACCCGAGTAGTAGCCATGGAGAGGAGAGTAGATATCTAATCCCACTAGAACGGGCTGAAACCAAGGTGGTCGAGTAAATATAGACAAAGAGTCTAAAGCTTCGGCCAGGTCAAGCTTAAGCATCATGCAAGGAGATTTGAGCGAGTATCACTATTACGCCATCTGGCGGACTAGAAGAAAGTTGTCGTGAATGCACCTTGTCGCAATGAACGCACTGTGGTTGGCGGAGAAAAGCATGGAGAGCTTTAGTGTGAACCTAAGGGGGCACCTTTGTGACGAGCTTCATGGATAGTTTAGTGAGGCTGATAGGCCAGTAATCGAGTAGGGTAGATGTCTCGGGTTTATTGGAGAGCAAGGTGATCCTCATGAAACCCATGGCTATCTTACTATCAAAAGGTGCTTCTACTCCTAATAAGCAAATTTTCTATTTTATATCACTCCTTCCATGCTCAAGGGCTATTGGGCATTCTCCTAAGAGTACTAGGGTATTTAATAACATGATAGAAGTATTAAAATTAATACTAAATATAATATATTTCGTACTGAACTATCTGAATAAGGTCGAATGGCTAAGAAGGCAGAAGTTCCTAGAGAATATGTCCCGATCAATCCTAGTTCTTCATCTGAGAATAGATGTGAAATGGCTTATGGCTTATGGAATCTACTTCGAGAAAACTCATAAACAAGGCGCTTGCGGCTGTTTTGTACTATCCAAACCAGCAAAGCACAAATTTTAGCGGACAAATTCGGCTTTACAAGGAAAGACCTACAAAACCCTCTCCCATTCCAGTCATAGAACTTCAGGAAAGTTTCACGGAAGTCCTTCTTGATGATCTCCCATCAACTAAGGAGGAACTCAGCCATGTAACTATCCGGGCATGAGGCCTTCTCCGTGGGTAGTTGTTGAATGGCACCCCAGGTCCCTTCTAATTGAAAGAGCACCCTAGATCCTCAATCTCAAAGACTCTGGCCGCGATATTGGAGTAGAAGTCCTCACTCCCGCACGTCTGCAGTCCCAATGAGGCAAAAGAAGTGGTTGAAATCTTCCCGAGCCATGCCGGCCTCATCGGCCATGATGTGCTTGCCAATAGTAAGCTGGTGATGAGATTATGTTTCTTACGATGTGGTGCATGAAGATAGAAGAACTTGTTGTTAGTCTCTCTATCTTTGATCCACGCAATACACTCTCTTTGCCACACTATAGTTCGTTCTAGTGAGGCCAGCCCGAGGTAGGCGCCCTTAAGCCGTCGTCGGAGCCACGACTCGGAGGGAGAGGGTTGCCTCTCATTCAGCGCCGCGTCAAGCCGGGCATTGATCTCATGCGCGAGCATGGGTTGGAGGGATACGTCGCTGATTAGCTTCAAGAAATGGATCCACCCCACCATACACACACTACCAAAACATATTACTCAACATGCATCAGAGTTACTACTTTACTAGTTTTTTTGCATACAGAAGAGCTTTATTTATGTATAAATAGTTGTAAAATCGCTTGCCATCAAGCTGACCATACTATTTGGAGGCTCCTGCAACCACAATTCGGTTCGGAGTTCCACTCTCGACTTATAGGCCAAGCGATCTGTATTCCTATTCTGTAATTGACAAATATGAGTACACAAAAGATCCCTCTCCTTCATTACCTCCTTTATCTCATTCACCATATGGCCTAAGTACGAATGATTTTTCAATGGGTCATTTAGCATCTTTACCAACTCCGCACAATCTGATTGTCTGACCAGTGGCAACGAGGTGTGCTCGAGGGCCATTTTGATACCTTCTCTTGCTACTATACATTCTGCTTCTAACACATTCGTGCAATAAGGTATATACCAGCATGGTGATGCAATATGGTTCCCATTACTATCCCTTACCACCATCGCTGCTCCGGCCATATTATCACATGCGCTGAAGGACCCATCCAGCGAGACGGCGAACCAGCCCACCAACGGATGAGGTCATGGAACTGGTTCCTGAGCATGGGTCAACCTTCTCTCCAGTTTCCATCAACCGCGACACTTCTTTTCCCTTTTAGCATTTCATAACCTGACTCACTTCTAATCTGCTCCAAGGACAACATATAGCTTTGTAAAAATGCCTTAGTCACGTCCAGTGGAACTGGTTCTTTATTATGTAGAACATCATTACGCATCTGCCAATTCCGCCATACAATCATAACCACTCTCGTACTCTCCTTTTCCGACAAGGTTATGAGAAAATCAAACAACCACTCACTTCCAGTGTTTACTATTAATTCTTTCACAGGAATAGGCCACACCTCCCTCATAGCATCCCAAACTGCGTCAGCCGCAGGACAAGCTACCACTGCATGGAAGCTATCCTCGGTCGCCTGTCCACACCTCCTACATTGGGCGCGTTGGTAATCCTTCTAGTAACAATTTCCAAGAACATATCTTTATCTTTTGCGGCACATCAATTTTCCAGAACATACGCCACTCCGGCTGGTCTCTATCAGCCACTCCACCATTTTTTTGTAACAACTCTGTAACAGCAAGGTGGTATGCACTCCTCACTGTGAATCTCCCATCTTTTTCAAAGTGCCATGCAAGAAAGTCCTCATCTGACCTGCGAGACACCTTTATTTCGAAAATTTCCTGAACATCCGGCCGGATCATATATTCCCTCAGACTTGGTTCATTCCATGGGCCATCCGGAAGAAGAAATTGATGCAATCGTGAGAACTTGCAATTACCCCGATCCCCAAATGGTTGTCGAGAACATCCTCGCGGTATCCAGGGGTCTCTCCATACCCTAACATTTCTGCCATTGCCAATTCTCCAGATCATTCCTTTTTTCAACAACTCCAACACATGCTCAATTCATTTCCATACAGGTGACACATTACCAGCAAAAACAGTATCCAACAAACTTCCTCATCCATAATATCTTGGTTTTAGCAATCTTGCATATAAACTATCTCGTCTCTCAATCAATCTTCATGCCTGGCATGCTAGTAAAGCTTGGTTGAATAGTCGCGTATCACGAAATCCAAGGCTTCCTTGATTCTTTGGGCGTATAATTTTTTCCCATGCAATCCAATGCGGCCTACGCTTCCCATTTTCAGCTCCCCACCAATAGCTACAGATCATACGTGCTAGGTCATCACATGTAGATGCCGGCAATTTGAAAACACTCATCATGTATGTTGGTATCGACTGTGCAATAGACTTAATTAATGTTTCCTTTGCCCCACTTGGAGTGTGCTTCTCACCTAAATAAAAAAAACGCTTACTCAAGGTCGCTTGAAGTGATTGAAATTTCCCCCTATTCATCCTTCCTTCTGGAACTGGTAGACCAAGGTACCGATCCTCAAACTCTTCACTAACCACTCCAAGGATATTTTTGACCTCCTGACGTTGCCCAATAGGACAAACATCTGCAAACATTATGCTACACGAGTTGATTGTCACAATTGTCACGAGTCTCATATTTAAGGAAGGTATTAGGGCATCTCCAATGGCGACCCAAAAATTCCCTACAGTATCCGTCGACGGAGAGGGGATACCAGTCCGCGGACACTAATGCGGGAGCCGGCCATCCAACGCTGCCTGCATACATTTCAAAACCTTCTTCAAACAAACCAGATGAATTTCATGCAAACACAGCGGATTTCATATAACCTAACAAAATTCATTACATTTTGGGCATATTTTAACTAAAATAGGTAAAAGTATGTGCAGGTATGGCCGCACGGAGCTCCATTCCCACAACATAGATACATTGCACTAGTCTAAGGCCGGCCGCATGGGATCTCTTGGTCTTTCCCAAGTCCGGCAGCCCGCTCATCAGACTGCCGAGAGCCCCGAAGGTATATTTCCTCCCCTTTCCGTATCTCCGGCTACGCCGCTCACCGGAGTGGCAAAGGGGGTGCTTCAGCTGTAGGGGAAGGGTTGCATCCGCTTCCGTGAAGCGTAGATCCATGCTTGTTTTTGGGGCGGGGCACGACGGTGGCCGACAAGAGAGGATGAGACACCCAATTTGGACCCCGACGTCTCGCCTGCGGTGGGATTCCTGGGACCAAAGCGGTGGCAGCCTTCCATGTTCTACTTTTCCTCAGTGTTGTCAGCGGCCGGAGACGTGCTGGACACATACTCGTCAAGCTCCATGCAGCCAGCTTATTTCCTCATCGACCAGGCACGATTCCACCAACGTCGACGGCGGAATGAATGTCATCTGGCCTCGTCCATGCCAACCACGATGCCTGCTCCGCTGACCTCCCCTGCATGCCTGCGTGGAGCAACTCGCCACTCCTCCGCGAGCTAGCTTGGAGCAGCGAGTTGTTGAACCCGACGCCGGCGTGGAGCAGCAACTTGCTATGTCGGGCTAGGCAAAGAAAGTGGAGCCGCAAGTTACCCGGATCGTATCCGACAGAATCGACGGGACACTCAACTGGCTTTTATGCCGGAGAACTACTCTTCCGGCTCGTCGGATGCCATCGAAAGGGTGGCGAAAATGGTGTAAGGAGGAGATGGGGAGCATAGGCATTCTACGATCCTTTAAATAGCAAGCAGGCACGAGGAGTTTGCCCAACGTTGTGTTTAATGTCGGCCAACTCACGAAAGAACGTGTGACTGGAGTAGGTTTATCAGCACACGCACGAGTTTAATGGTGGCGTTTGAATGTGACGAGGAGGAGTGTTGAGCCGGACATGCGGCGGGTGGCACCCTCGACCGACGCGTCGCTTCAGTGTTGGAGCCAGTTAGAGGTCGCGTCTGCTCGGGTCCGGCTTCAATGTGCAGCGGTCGCTCCAGAACCGCATGAATGCGGGCAGCTGACACCGGGCAGGAACGTGTGCGGGCGAGGGAGGAGGGTTTTGGGTGGGCCAGGACGGTCAGAACCGGGCGTGGGTGTTGTCCGGACGCCTGCAAACCCCCCACGTTTGACTCCGATTTGTGGGGGAAAATCCGTTCAGACCGCTCTGCAGAGCGATGCAGGCCCGCGTTAAATGGCTTCCGCATTCCAGACCGTGCGGTCCGGACGGTGCAGACAGTTTGACGGTCGGCGTTGGATACTTATAACTTGTCAAACCACACTCGCAGAGGAACCAAAAAGTAACAAGGTTTTATTTTTTTATAGCCACATAAAGAACTATTCCGTAAACAATTTAAACATGAATTGTAGGATGTTTAGTGTATATTAAGTTTCGTGTTTCCCTAATTTTCCTCTCTGTTCTACCTCTTGCAGTGGTGCTACTGCCACCGCATCATATTTGAGTGAGGTTTAATTGTGTTTCAAAGATCTTAACTTAAAGTTTGAATGAGGTTCCATTTTTTTATAGCTGGTCTTTTGTTGACTCCTGTTGAGTATCGTGATTAGTTAGGAAACAAAAGATAGACTAGGAATTATTCTGGCTTGTCTTGTACTCCAAGTTGATCATGTACTCCTATATATATGCCCACGAGGCTCAAGCAATAAATCAACTATTCCACCAAACCCTCTCTTCCTTCTCAACAACTCCTAATGTTGCATAAAGGGGTACAAGCAAAATGTGCACACACTCGTCCTCCGTATAATTAGCATGCACACAACAACACACAAAGAAAGGAAAAACAAAAAGAATCGGCCTCCAAAACTTTTATCGAAGCAAACTACCGATGCCAACACCTACATGGTGTTTTTATGGGGATTCATTACGGGCTAAGGTCAAAGTATACAAATAGTTCTTGGCGGCATTATCATAACCGGACTATAAGAAAGTGCTTTAACAACGACATCTTCAAGAAGGGAACGGCGTGCGGGCGCTACTGCCATATCTAACAATGGAGACCAGATATTGAGTTTTCAGTTTTCACCCCAAAGAGGAATCACTAGCAAACTTTAGACACTACCTCCAACAAAGGAATGTTGTGTAACACCATCGTTGGCAGGTTCAAACAATTCAGGTCAGACCTAGAGTTTCACTCAGGATCTTGAGACCATGTACTTAGGGAGCACCACCAAACTTAAATCACCATGTACTGCTGCCCCCACTTTGAATGAAGGAGTCCTTGATTCCAGATCACCAAGCCTTGACGGTTGTACTACCTCCGTCCGGGTGTATATCACTAGTAGAAAACAGGGTACTAGTCCCGGTTCCAGAGGGCCTTTAGTCCCTGATGCGCCGGAGGAGGCGAAGGAGGAGGCGGAGTCCCCTGACGCGCTGGAGGAGGAGAAGGAGGAGGCGGAGTGCCCTGACGCGCCGGAGGAGGAGGAGGAGGTGGAGTGCCCTGACGCGCCGGAGGAGGAGGAGGAGGCGGAGTGCCCTAACGCACCGGAGGAGGCTGAGTCTGCTGAGGCGTCCAGTTTGGAAGCTTGATGTACTCCTTTCTCCATAGACAGGTACTCCTCAAAGCATTTTCTAGAAGAATAATATCCTCTTCACCTGTAGGGTTGTCAAGCTCCAGCCCCTCAAATCCATCCATTATTTCATCCACCGTCACAACAACATAGCCATGTGGAATCGGATGGCAATGGAAAGTTCCCTCAGCTCGAGGAGGTACAACAGAGCTGACCGCCGCCTTGAAGGTCAGGTTCTGGCATTTCGTCATTAGCTCGCAATGTTCAGCCTGCATGATACTATCCACGGGGTAGCGAGGAGCCGTGAAATCAGGCTGAACGAGCTCCGTGGAAGCCACGCTGCTTCTCCGCTGAGATGGTGGGGTAGCTTCTGGGGCAGCGTCGAAGGAAGGATCTTCGTGCCGCTCAGATGGTTGGCCGGTAGCTCGCTAGCTCTCAAGTTCCTCTAGTTTTGCTAATCTTGCACTGAGCTTCTGCATTTCGCTTGCTTCCTATTTCCTCTTTCTCTCTCGGCTTCTATAACCACCGCTATCGGGAAACCCATGCTTCCACGGAACGGAGCCTGATGTGCCTCGTGTTCGTCCAGGGTGTTTAGGATTCCCGAGGGCCTCTGTCAGCTCGTCCTTCTCTCTGTCGGGAATGAACGTCCCTTCCTGCGCTGCCTTGATTGCTGCCTGAAGCTTCCGGAAGGGTATTGCAAGTTGCTCGTCCGTCCAAACACACTCCCCTGTTTCTGGGTCCAAAGTTCCCCTAAACCCGAAAAACCAAGTCCTTGAATGATCTGGCCAGTGCAATGTCACTGGTTGGACATTCTTAGCAAGCAGGTCTTGCTCAGCTTTGTCCCACAACTGCCGGGCTTTGTAGTAGCCACCTGACCCCGTGTGATGGTGATACTTCTTCTTTGCAACATTTTTCTTGTTTGTCAGTGACCATTTCTTACCCTTCTCCGATTTCTTGTAGGCCACAAATTCGGGCCATTGATCTCTTATCTTCTCATATCGACCGATGAATTTCGGAGTCTCCTCTTTCTCGACAAACTTTGTGTTCAACTCTTTCTTCCAGTTCCTGAATAGTTCTGCCATCTTCTTAAGAGCAAACGCCTTGACCTTTCGCTCTATAACTGGGTTATTCGGATCCTCCTCTCGCGGTAGGCTGAAATTTGTCATCAGCTCGGTCCAAAGATCATCTTTCAGTCTATCATGGACATAAGAAACTTCAGGGTCCTTATTATTATTATTCCATTGCTGGGTGTTGATCGAGACATAGTCCCTAACAAAAACTCCACACTGATGTACAAATGCGTCCTTGGTCCGCTTGGGAGCAATCTGTTGGCCATCTTTCGCGACTTCTATGATCGTGAACCTTTCATCCGGGCGCAAGCTTTTCTTCGGGCCTCGTCTCCTTACCTCGTCGGACTTTGCAACAGTTGAGGCTCCCTCCTCCGTTCGGTCACTGGAGCCGTGATCATGATCTCCTTCCTCCGCCATTCGGTCACCGGAGCCGTCATGATCTCCTTCCTCCTCCATTGTTGGATCACCGGAGCCGTCATCCTCTCCTTCCTGATCATCGGTGTCGTTGAGATACGACAAGGGATCACCTCCGGCTCGGATTATATCCCCCAACAACTGTTCTTTTTCTAAGTCTCTGTGATCCATAGTTTCTGCAAATATTACAACATGGCAATATACAAACATGAGATATGCAAATCAATACAAGGCAATGCAACAATACGATCATATAATATCACTAATACATCATCGAATAGTATCGCTAATACATCATCGAATATTATCATTAATACATCTCGAATATTATTATATAATATCACTAATACAGATATAGTTGACGTCTCGCGGCGCAGGCGGTGGACACCCAAAGAGAAGGAACTATGACAGGATCATAGTTCGGGTGAGATCCCTGAAGAACCTGCCAGGTATTGTAGAACCTGGCGTCCAACGCAGCCATGTAGCGTCGGACGTGATCGTCCTCCTCCCTGACACGGCGACGTACCACCTCCGCAGGGGCCAGCTCCCTCTGCACCGACAGTGGACCACGCGACCGCCACCAAAGAACCTCCGGGTCGACGACGGGACCCTGATTCCTCACCAAGCTGGGCGCCCCGGAAGGCAGCACCTCCCAGTGCCAGCCTGGCGGAGCCCAGTCCCGAACATGGCGCCTCTCAAGCAGGTGGTCGCCGGCGCCGAGTCGACGACGAGGATGCGGGCCGGGCATCGTCGACGTCGAGAACAAATTCTACAACTATTTAAATTCCTACTATTTAATAAACTTTAATAAAAATGATTGCATTTGACAACTATGACAATAATAACATATTTAACAGCAATGACACATTTTCTACTTAAGCGATCGTCGGGGACTCCTCCCAGGCGATCGTCGGGGACTCCTCCCCGGCGATCGTCGGGGACTCCTCCCCGGCGATCCTCGGGGACTCCTCGGGTTCGCCGACTAAAACAACTAAAACTTTTTTACAACTAAAACATCAAATTAATAAAACAAACTAAAACAACTAATAAAATAAACTAAAACAACTAATAAAAATACTAAAACAAACTAAAAAAACTAAAACGCGGGCGAGGGCCAGGGCAGGCCAGCGGCGCCGGCCACGCGGCTGCTACGGAGGGGGCAGGAGCTCACTGGCGATGACGGGCTCGGGGAGGAGGTGCGGGCGGCGACGACGGGGCTCGGGGAGGTGGCGCGGGCGGCGTCCGGCGTCGGGGGCGGCGACGACGTCGACGAGGACGAGGAGGCACGCGGGGACGGGCTCGGGGCGGCGGCGAGGTCAGGCTTGGGGGCGGCGGCGACGACGGGCTCAGGGGCAGCGGTTAGGACGGTCTCGGGGGCGGCGGCGACGACGAGGATGGTCTCGGGGACGGCGGCGATGACGAGGACGGGCTCGGGGGCGGCGGCAAGCTCCGGCAGCTTGGCGGCGTCGGGGCAGGGCGTCGGCGTCGGGGCGAATGGGAGAGGTTGTGGGAGAATTCGGCAAGTCCTGCCTTATATACCCAACCCTTTAGTCCCGGTTGGTGCCACCAACCGGGACCAATGGCACCCTTTCGTCCCGGTTGGTGCCACCAACCGGGACTAAACGTCAATTTCAGCAGCCCAAAGGGTGGGAAGCAGAGACCTTTGGTCCCGGTTGGTGGCTCCAACTGAGACTAAAGGGTGGCATTAGTCTCGGTTGGTGGCACCAACCGGGATGAAAGGGTGGCATTGGTCCCGGTTGGAGCCACCAACCGGGACTAAAGGGTTGGTCCTGGCTGTGGTGGGAGTTTAGTCCCACCTCGCCAAGCGAGAGGCGCTCGCACCGGTTTATAAGCCCGCCCCACTCTGCCTTGTTGAATTCCTCTCAAAGTGAAAATAGATGCCCTTATAGGAGAAATTCGACCTGAAATCAAAGTGCATCACTTTGATTTCAGGTCGAATTTTCCCTATAAGCGCATCTATGTTCACTTTTGCTATTTTTATGTTATTTTTTGCATATTAAAAGTTCTTAAAAAATACTTTATGAATATTCTTTTTGCTATTAAAGTTTTTTAACAAAAATAACTTTGATAATTTTAGTTGCATAAATTTTATATAATATTAAGTTAAATAACTTTGATCGGACGAAAACACGTCTATTACAAAGGGATTTCAATTTTTAAACATATTTTAACTCAAGACTTTTTTTGCATTCAATATGCACCATTCAAAGCCACATCATCACTTTTCAACCCTTTTCTGACTTCATTTACTATTTTTCATGCATTTCATGATTTATTTTGAGCTAAAATGACCCTGAATTGAAAAGCACTGCAAATGAACTCTGAAATGGTTGCAAGTTGGCATGGTTTCATCATTTCACCCACATAGCATGTGCTAAAAAGTTGAGAGGCTTACGGCAAAAACTGGATGCACTTCGTGTACGAACTGGACAATCTCTTTCGAAGTGTCAGGGTTTTGGACGAAAACTCATCTGTTACAAAAGGATTTCAAATTTTTAAACATATTTGAACTCGAGACTTTTTATGCATTCAATATGCACCATTCAAAGCCACATCATCACTTTTCAAACCTTTTCTGACTTCATTTGCTATTTTTCATGCATTTCATGATTTATTTTGAGCTAAGATGACCCTGAATTGAAAAGCACTGCAAATGAACTCTGAAATGGTTGCAAGTTGGCATGGTATCATCATTTCACCCATATAGCATGTGCTAAAAAGTTGAGAGGGTTACGACAAAAACTGGATGCACTTCGTGTACGAACTGGACAATCTCTTTCGAAGTGTGAGGGTTTTGGACGAAAACTCATCTGTTACAAAAGGATTTCAATTTTTTAAACATATTTGAACTCAAGACTTTTTATGCATTCAATATGCACCATTCAAAGCCACATCATCACTTTTCAAACCTTTTCTGACTTCATTTGCTATTTTTCATGCATTTCATGATTTATTTTGAGCTAAGATGACCCTGAATTGAAAAGCACTGCAAATGAACTCTGAAATTGTTGCAAGTTGGCATGGTATCATCATTTCACCCACATAGCATGTGCTAAAAAGTTGAGAGGGTTACGGCAAAAACTGGATGCACTTCGTGTACGAACTGGACAATCTCTTTCGAAGTGTCAGGGTTTTGGACGAAAACTCATCTGTTACAAAACAATTTCAATTTTTTAAACATATTTGAACTCAAGACTTTTTATGCATTCAATATGCACCATTAAAAGCCACATCATCACTTTTCAAACTTTTTCTGACTTCATTTGCTATTTTTCATGCATTTCATGATTTATTTTGAGCTAAGATGACCCTGAATTGAAAAGCACTGCAAATGAACTCTGAAATGGTTGAAAGTTGGCATGGTATCATCATTTCACCCACATAGCATGTGCTAAAAAGTTGAGAGGGTTACGGCAAAAACTGGATGCACTTCGTGTACAAAATGAACAATCTCTTTCGAAGTGTCAGGGTTTTGGACGAAAACTCATCTGTTACAAAAGGATTTCAATTTTTTAAACATATTTGAACTCAAGACTTTTTATGCATTCAATATTCACCATTCAAAGCCACATCATCACTTTTCAAACCTTTTCTGACTTCATTTGCTATTTTTCATGCATTTCATGATTTATTTCGAGCTAAGATGACCCTGAATTGAAAAGCACTGCAAATGAACTCTGAAATGGTTGAAATTTATCATGGTATCATCATTTCACCAACATAGGATGTGCTAAAAAGTTGAGAGGATTACGGCAAAAACTGGATGCACTTCGTGTACAAAATGAACAATCTCTTTCGAAGTATCAGGGTTTCAGACGAAAACTCATCAGTTACAAAAGGCATTTCATTTCTTGACATGTAACTGCAGTGATATTCTAGATCAAAGCCATCATCAGAATAGTTTTGGAGAGAAAGTCTTCACTTTTTCTTCGCGTGTGTCCCTTGCTTATTGCGTCGTAACCATGGATAATCTTCATCATTTAACAGGGTGCTTGGGTCAGCCTTCACTTTGAAGGGAGGGATTTCATGAAACTTTTCATAATCTTCAGGCATGTCTGTCTTGCCCTCCACTCCCACGATGTCTCTTTTCCATGAAAGAACTATGTGGCGCTTTGGCTCATCGTATGATGTATTCGCTTCCTTATCTTTTCTTTTTCTCGGTTTGGTAGACATGTCCTTCACATAGAAAACCTGCGCCACATCATTGGCTAGGACGAATGGTTCGTCTGTGTACCCAAGATTGTTCAGATCCACTGTTGTCATTCCGTACTGTGGGTCTACCTGTACCCTGCCTCCTGACAGATTGACCCATTTGCACAGAAACAAAGGGACCTTAAAATCATGTCCATAGTCAAGTTCCCATATGTCCACTATGTAACCATAATATGTGTCATTTCCCCTGTTGGATTCTGCATCAAAGCGGACACCACTGTTTTGGTTGGTCCTCTTTTGATCTTGGGCGATCCTGTAAAATGTATTCCCATTTATCTCGTACCCTTTGTAAGTCAATATAGTTGAAGATGGTCCCCTGGCCAACGAGTACAGCTCATCTGCAACAGTGGTGTTACCCATGAGATGTGTTTGCAACCAACTGTTGAAAGTCCTGATGTGTTCACATGTAATCCAGTCATCACACTGCTCCGGGTGTTTGGAGAGCAGAATATTCTTGTGTTCATTGACATACGGGGTCACCAAGGTAGAATTCTGTAGAACAGTGTAGTGTGCTTGAGACCAAGAATGCCCGTCCCTACATATTATTGAATTTGCTCCTAGCGTGCCTTTTCCAGTCAGTCTCCCCTCATACCGCGATTGAGGGAGACCAATCGGCTTAAGGTCAGGAATAAAGTCAACACAAAACCCAATGCTTTCCTCTGTTTAATTGCCCATGGAGATGCTTCCTTCTGGCCTAGCACGGTTACGAACATATTTCTTTAAGACTCCCATGAACATCTCAAAGGGGAACATGTTGTGTAGAAATACAGGGCCCAGAATGCCAATCTCGTCGACTAGATGAACTAGGACGTGCGTCATGATATTGAAGAAGGATGGTGGGAACACCAGCTCGAAACTGACAAGACATTGCACCAAATCACTCTTTAACCTTGGTAGGATTTCTGGATCGATTACCTTCTGAGAGATTGCATTGAGGAATGCACATAGCTTCACAATGGCTAAATGATAACCCACAAGTATAGGGGATCGCAACAGTTTTTGAGGGTAGAGTATTCAACCCAAATTTATTGATTCGACACAAGGGGAGCCAAAGAATATTCTCGAGTATTAGCAGCTGAGTTGTCAATTCAACCACACCTGAAAGACTTAATATCTGCAGCAAAGTATTTAGTAGCAAAGTAGTATGGAAGTAACGGTGATGGTAGCAAAAGTAACAGTAGCGGTTTTTTAGCAATCGTAACAGTGGCAACGGAAAAGTGACTTTAGCAAAGATCAATATATGAAAAGCTCGTAGGCAACGGATCAGTGATGGATAATTATGTCGGATGGCATTCATCATGCAACGGTTATAACATAGGGTGACACAGAACTAGCTCCAATTCATCAATATAATGTAGGCATGTATTCCATATATAGTCATACGTGCTTATGGAAAAGAACTTGCATGACATCTTTTGTCCTACCCTCCCGTGATAGCGGGGTCCTAATGGAAACTAAGGGATATTAAGGCCTCCTTTTAATAGAGAACCGGACCAAAGCATTAGCACTTAGTGAATACATGAACTCCTCAAACTACGGTAATCACCGGAAAGAATCCCAGTTATTGTCACCCTGGGGGATGCGGATCATAACTCGTAATAGGTGTCTACAACTTGCAAGATAGGATCAAGAACACATATATATTCATGAAAACATAATAGGTTCAGATCTGAAATCATGGCACTCGGGCCCTAGTGACAAGCATTAAGCATAGCAAAGTCATAGCAACATCAATCTCAGAACATAGTGGATACTAGGGATCAAACCCTAACAAAACTAACTCGATTACATGGTAAATCTCATCCAACCCATCACCGTCCAACAAGCCTACGATGGGATTACTCACGAACGGCGGAGAGCATTATGAAGTTGGTGATGAAGGATGGTTGGTGATGACGACGGCGTCGATTTCCCCTCTCCGGAGCCCAAAACGGACCCCAGATCTGCCCTCCCGAGGAAGAACAGGAGGTGGCGGGGGCTCCGTATCGTGAAACGCGATGAACTCTTCTCCCTGATTTTTTTCTCCCCGAATAGGGTTATATGGAGTTGGAGTTGAGGTCGGAGGAGTTGCAGGGGGCCCACAAGCCACCTGGGCGCGCCCTAGGAGGGGGGGCGCCCCCTGGCTTGTGGCCAATGGGTGGACCCCCTCTGGTTGATTCTTTCGCTAGTATTTTTTATTAATTCCAAAAATATTCTCCGTCAATTTTTAGGTCAATCTGAGAACTTTTATTTCTGCACAAAAATAGCACCAAGGCAATTCTGCTGAAAACAGCGTCAGTCCGGGTTAGTTCCATTCAAATCATGCAAATTAGAGTCCAAAACAAGGGCAAAAGAGTTTGGAAAAGTAGATACGATGGAGACGTATCAACTCCCCCAAGCTTAACCCATTGCTTGTCCTCAAGCAATTCAGTTGACAAACTGAAAGTGACAAAGAAAAACTTTTACAAACTCTGTTTGATCTTGTTGTTGTAAATATGTCTAACTGATGTTCAGGTTTTCAGCAAAGATTATAGACTAACCATATTCACAATAACATTTAGGTCTCACATTTACTCATATCAATGGCATAATCAACTAGCGAGCAATAATAATAAATCTCGGATGACAACAATTTTATCAAAACAATCATGATACAATATGATATAATGGTATCTCGCTAGCCCTTTCTGAGACCGCAAAACATAAATGCAGAGCACCTCTGAAGAACAAGGGCTGACTGGAAATTGTAATTCATGGTAAAAGAGATCCAGTCACAGTCATACTCAATATCAATTAATAACAAAGCATACAAATGATGGTGGTGCTCTCTAACTGGTGCTTTTTATAAGAGGAGGATGACTCAACAGTAAAGTAAAATAGATAGGCCCTTCGCAGAGGGAAGCATTGATTTGCAGAGGTGCCAGAGCTCGAGCTTTTAAAACAGGGATGAATAATAATTTTGAGCGGTATGCTTTCATTGTCAACATAATGACCGAGAGATCTCGCCATCTTCCATGCTAGATACATTATAGGCGGTTCCCAAACAGAATGATAAAGTTTTTACTCCCCCTCCACCAATCAAACTCACTCCACGGCGAGCCGAATCCACGGGTACCGTCCATACAAACAACAATCCTGGGGGAGTTTTGTTTCATTATATTTTGATTTGATTTTTGAGCATGGAACTGGGCATCCCGATCACCAGCCACTTTCCCGTGAATGACAAGTGAATAAACACTCATCGTGAGAATAACCCACCTAGCATGGAAGATACCGACAACCCCTAGTCACTACATGAGCGATTCGGGCATACAAAACAGAATATTATTTGAAGGTTTAGAGTTTGGCACATGCAAATTTACTTGGAACGGCAGGTAAATACCGCATATAGGTAGGTATGGTGGACTCATATGGAACAACCTTGGGTTTATGGAAGTGGATGCACAAGCAGTATTCCCGCTTAGTACAGGTGAAGGCTAGCAAGAGACTGGGAAGCGACCAACTAGAGAGCGACAACAGTCATCAACATGCATTGAGATTAACCAACATTGAATGCAAGCATGAGTAGGATATAAATCACCATGAATATAAACATCGTGGAGGCTATGTTGATTTTGTTTCAACTACATGCGTGAACATGTGCCAAGTCAAGCCACTTGAATCATTCAGAGGAGGATACCATCCTATCATACTACATCACAACCATTTTAAAAATGCATGTTGGCACTCAAGACAAACCATTATACACTCTTAGCTAATTAAGCATGGCATGAGTAACTATATTCTATAATTGTCATTGCAAACATGTTTCATCCATAATGATCTGAATCCAGAACGATGAGCTAATCATATTTACAAAAACAAAATAGGTCGAGTTCATACCAGCTTTTCTCCATCTCAATCACTTCATCATATATCGTCATTATTGCCTTTCACTTGCACGACCGAACGGTGTGAATAATAATAAGAGTGCACGTGCATGGGACTAAGCTGGAATCTGCAAACAATAACTCAAAGGAGAAGGCAAGGTAATATGGGCTCTCTGATAGATAAACAATAATGCATATGAGAGCCACTCAACATTTCATTGTGGTCTTCTCCTTACGACCCAAAGAAGAAAAAGGAAAACTATTTACACGGGAAAGCTCCCAACAAGCAAAAGAAGAACGAGAAATCTTTTTGGGTTTTCTTTTAATGCTACAACTAAACAAACTAAAAGGTAAAGCTAGAACTATTTTTTTTGAATTTTCTCAAGGTTAATTAAGCACACAAGAAGAAAGCGGAAAGAAGAAATAAAATACCATGGATGATTCAATGAAAAAGTATAAGCACCGACTACTAAGATTAGTGTTTGAACATGAATGTAATGTTGGTGAGAAATACGTACTCCCCCAAGCTTAGGCTTTTGGCCTAAGTTGGTCTAGGGCCATGGCTGAAAATAACCATCTCCGGGATACTCCGGAGGGTCCTGAGGGTTCCACTGGTTGGCGAGCTCCTGTGGCTCCCACTGAAAAACTGGATCCTGATACGGATCAAGGGCTGGTGCCGGCTCAGGTGCTGGGGGTTGCGACAGACCCCAATATTTGTAGATGTCCTCGGGCATAATAGTGTACCTGCCTGAATGGATATCGAACAAAGAAGAAGCAGGCAGAGCAATAATCTCACAAGTACCCTGACTAAATACTAAGTTGTAAAGCAGCCTCCTATCATTATCCTTCCTAATAAAATCATGTGCTACCATACGGTCATAGTCTAAATATCTTGTGGGTAGCAGCATTTCCTCTTCCTTGTCAAGCCTAATGGGTATCTTAAAGTGTTTGGCTAGATGAGATGCATAGATACCTCCGAATATGGAGCACTTCGAACGGTTTAAGTTCAACCGTTGGGCCACCATAGTGCCCAGACTAAAAGTTCTATCAGCAAGTAAAGCGTGGTGCATAATGGCGAGGTCGGGAGCACTAAGGCCTCCACTCTCCCCACGACCAACTAAACATCTCCCCGCAAATAATGAATAATAGCGTAGAACAGGAAAATGTAAACTAGCTGCTCTTGCCTTTGACACCCCTCTCTCTTCCCCCACAGTGGTTGCGACAATAAAGTCCTCCATGTCTCTAGGACGTGGTTCACTGATGCTGCCCTCATAAGGTATTTTGCAAACATTGCAAAAATCGTAAAGTGTCATCTTCTTAGGCACATCATACAACTAAAACTCTACCATGGGAGGATCCTTCCTAGGATAAAAGTGAAAGTTTTGCACGAAGATATTAGTGAGTAGGAGGTACTGGTCACACTTATCGTTGAGGAAGTCGGTGATGCCTGCATTCTCTGCCAAATAATAGAAATCTTCATAAATTCCGGCCGCCCTCAAGAATGCATCACTTGGCCATTCACATGGCCGAACCTCCACGACGCGAGGAAGATTGTATTTGGACTTCTTCTTCACCTCATTTTCATCTTCTTTAGAGCCCCGGCTTGAAGAGCCTCTTAACAATCTCCTCATCATTTCTTTCTCTGAAAAATTTCTGAAATTTTTAGTGACTCAAAATAAAGGTGAACAAAACTCAACAAAACTTATAGCAACTACTCCCACAAGTGCCTAGAGGCTATATCATGCATCAAAACTACTTGGGACCATACAAATTTGACATGCAAGCTCAAGAACAAGGTCACCACAACAGCAAAAATTTGCAATATATAAAGCACTAGAATAAAAACTAATTGGACCATTGGAGGAGTCACATACCGAAGAACAATCCCCCAAAACAGTTTTGCAAATGGAGCTTTGCACAAGGAGATCGAAAATGGCAGCAAAATGAGCTAGAACACGGGCTTGAGCAATGGTGGGATTTTTTCTGGAGGAAGACGAAGTGGATGGGTGCTGGAATAAGTGAGGGGGGCCTACGTGGGACCCACAAGCCAGGGGGGCGCGCCCAGGGGGGTGGGCGCGCCCTGTAGGCTTGTGGCCCACTGGTGCAGCCCCCTGATGTGTTCTTAGTGCTAGAAATTCTTAAATATTCCATAAAAAATCATACTACATTTTCATGGCATTTGGAGAACTTTTATTTTCAGGTCATTTTTTATTGCACGGATAATTCAGAAAACAGAAGTATAATAGTATTTTTGCTTTATTTAATCTAAATAACAGAAAGTAAAAGCTGGGTACAGAAGGTTGTGCTTTCTAAATTCATCCATCTCATGCCCGTCAAAAGGAATTCATTAACAAGGTTGATCAAGTCTTATTAACAAACTTCTTTCGAGTAACATGAAACCGGAGAATTTTCGAATAACACTTAGTTACATCAACGGGGACAGGCATGTCCCCTACCATGATTATTTCATATTTCTTCTTGACAGTAGGGAGAGGGAATTTAAAACCTCCAATAGCAATTGTTGGAGTTTCTCCAATAGAGTTGATACTATGAACTTGAGGTTGTTTCTTCGGAAAGTGCACCGTATGCTCATTACCATTAACATGAAAAGTGACATTGCCTTTGTTGCAATCAATAACAGCCCCTGCAGTATTCAAAAAAGGTCTACCAAGGATGATCGACATACTGTCGTCCTCGGGAATATCAAGAATAACAAAGTCTGTTAGGATAGTAACATTTGCAACTACGACAGGCACATCCTCACAAATACTGATGGGTAAAGCAGTTGATTTATCAGCCATTTGCAAAGAGATTTCAGTAGGTGTCAACTTATTCAAATCAAGTCTACGATACAAAGAGAAAGGCATAACACTAACACCAGCTCCAAGGTCACATAAAGCAGTTTTAACATAATTTCTTTTAATAGAGCATGGTATAGTAGGTACTCTGGGATCTTCTAGTTTCTTTGGTATTCCACCCTTAAAGGTATAATTAGCAAGCATGGTGGAAATCTCAGCTTCCGATATCTTTCTTTTATTTGTCACAATATCTTTCATATACTTAGCATAAGGAGACATTTTCAGAATATCAGTCAAGCGCATACGCAAAAAGACAAGTCTAAGCAATTCAACAAAACGCTCAAAGTCCTCATCATCCTTTTTCTTGGATAGTTTAGGAGGAAAGGGCATGGGTTTCTGAACCCATGGTTCTCTTTCTTTACCATGCTTCCTAGCAACAAAGTCTCTTTTATCATATCTTTTATTCTTAAGTTGTGGGTTATCAAGATCAACAGCAGGTTCAATCTCCACATCATTATCATTGCTAGGTTGAGCATCAACATGAACATCATCATTAATATTATCACCCAGTTCATGTTCATCACCATGTTGTGTTTCAGCATCAGAAATAGAAATATCATTTGGATTCTCATGTGTATCTATAACAGGTTCACTAGCAGCATGCAAAGTCCTATCATCATTCTTTTTTCCTTTTATTACTGGGACGGCTAGGTGCATCAGTATTAATTCTCTGAGAATCCTGCTCAATTCTCTTAGGATGGCCCTTAGGATACAAAGGTTCCTGAGTCATTTTACCACCTCTAGTCACAACTCTAACAGAATGATCATTGTTCTTACCATTCATCTCATTAAGCAAATCATTTTGTGCCTTAAGTACTTGTTCTACTTGAGTAGTTACCATGGAAGCATGTTTACTAATAAGCTTAAGATCATTGATAGTTCTACTCATATAATCACCTAAGCGATCAAGCATGTAAGCATTATGTCTCAATTGTCTACTAACATAAGCATTAAATTTTCTTGCTTAACAATAAAGTTATCAAACTCATCCAAGCATTGGCTAGCAGACTTATTATAAGGACTATCACCTTCATCAAATCTGCGGAGAGAATTTACCTCTACTACCTGTGTCGGGGTATCAAGACCATGTATTTCTTCAATAGGTGGTAAATTCTTAACATCTTCAGCTTTAATACCTTTTTCTTTCATAGATTTCCTTGCCTCTTGCATATCTTCAGGACTGAGAAATAGAATACCTCTTTTCTTCGGAGTTGGCTTTGGAGGTGGTTCGGGAATAGTCCAATCATTATCATTGCTCAATATATTATTCAATAGTAGTTCAACTTGTTCAACAGTTCGTTCCCTGAAAACACAACCAGCACAACTATCTAGGTGGTCCCTAGAAGCATCGGTTAGTCCATTATAAAAGATATCAAGTATTTCGTTTTTCTTGAGAGGATGATCAGGCAAAGCATTAAGTAATTGGAGAAGCCTCCCCCAAGCTTGTGGGAGACTCTCTTCTTCAATTTGCACAAAGTTAAATATTTCCTGCAAGGCAGCTTGTTTCTTATGGGCAGGAAAATATTTTTCAGAGAAGTAATATATCATATCCTGGGGACTACGCACACAACCAGGAGCAAGAGAATTAAACCATATCTTAGCATCACCCTTTAATGAGAAAGGAAACAACTTAAGAATATAGTAATAACGAATTTTTTCCTCATGAGTAAATAGGGTGGCTATATCATTCAATTTAGTAAGATGTGCCACACCAGTTTCAGATTCATAACCATGGAAAGGATCAGATTCAACCAAAGTAATTAATTCAGGATCGACAGAGAATTCATAATCCTTATCAGTAACAAAGATAGGTGAAGTAGCAAACTTAGGATCATATTGCATTCTAGCATTCAAAGATTTTTCCTTCCACTTGCATAGTAATTTCTTAAGATCATCTCTATCCTTACAAGCAAGAAAGTCCCTAGCTACCTCTCCCTCCATAACATAACCCTTAGGTATATTAGGCAATTCATATCTAGGAGAGCTAGGTCTAACAGGTGTCTCATAGTGTTCACTTTCAATAATTTCATCAGTTTCAGAAATATCATCAGTTTCAGCATTAACTCTAGCAATTTGTTCATCAAGAAATTCACCCAGTGGCACAGTATTATCAAGCAAAGTATCATCATAAGCATCATGCATAGCAGAAGTGGCATCATCAATTGCTTGAGACATATCAGAATCAATAGCAGGTGGTGGTGTCGCAAATTTACTCATAACAGAAGGTGAATCAAGTGCAGAGCTAGATGGCAGTTCCTTACCTCCCCTCGTAGTAGAGGGATAGATCTTGGTTTTTGGGTCTTTCAGATTCTTCATAATGATCAACAGATATAAATCCCAAGTGACTCAGAGAATAGAGCTATGCTCCCCGGCAACGGCACCAGAAAAGGGTCTTGATAACCCACAAGTATAGGGGATCGCAACAGTTTTCGAGGGTAGAGTATTCAACCCAAATTTATTGATTCGACACAAGGGGAGCCAAAGAATATTCTCGAGTATTAGCAGCTGAGTTGTCAATTCAACCACACCTGAAAGACTTAATATCTGCAGCAAAGTATTTAGTAGCAAAGTAGTATGGAAGTAACGGTGACGGTAGCAAAAGTAACAGTAGCAGTTTTGTAGCAATCGTAACAGTGGCAACGGAAAAGTGACTTTAGCAAAGATCAATATATGAAAAGCTCGTAGGCAACGGATCAGTGATGGATAATTATGTCGGATGGCATTCATCATGCAACGGTTATAACATAGGGTGACACAGAACTAGCTCCAATTCATCAATATAATGTAGGCATGTATTCCATATATAGTCATACATGCTTATGGAAAAGAACTTGCATGACATCTTTTGTCCTACCCTCCCGTGACAGCGGGGTCCTAATGGAAACTAAGGGATATTAAGGCCACATTTTAATAGAGAACCGGACTAAAGCATTAGCACTTAGTGAATACATGAACTCCTCAAACTATGGTAATCACCGGAAAGAATCCCAGTTATTGTCACCCTGGGGGATGCGGATCATAACTCGTAATAGGTGTCTACAACTTGCAAGATAGGATCAAGAACACATATATATTCATGAAAACATAATAGGTTCAGATCTGAAATCATGGCACTCGGGCCCTAGTGACAAGCATTAAGCATAGCAAAGTCATAGCAACATCAATCTCAGAACATAGTGGATACTAGGGATCAAACCCTAACAAAACTAACTCGATTACATGGTAAATCTCATCCAACCCATCACCGTCCAGCAAGCCTACGATGGGATTACTCACGAACGGCGGAGAGCATCATGAAGTTGGTGATGAAGGATGGTTGGTGATGACGACGACGTCGATTTCCCCTCTCCGGAGCCCAAAATGGACCCCAGCTCTGCCCTCCAGAGGAAGAACAGGAGGTGGCGGCGGATCCGTATCGTGAAACGCGATGAACTCTTCTCCCTGATTTATTTCTCCCCGAATAACGTTATATGGAGTTGGAGTTGAGGTCGGAGGAGTTGCAGGGGGCCCACAAGCCACCTGGGCGCGCCCTAGGGGGGGGCGCCCCCCTGGCTTGTGGCCAATGGGTGGACCCCCTCTGGTTGATTCTTTCGCCAGTATTTTTTATTAATTCCAAAAATATTCTCCGTAAATTTTCAGGTCAATCCGAGAACTTTTATTTCTGCACAAAAATAGCACCAAGGCAATTCTGCTGAAAACAGCGTCAGTCCGGGTTAGTTCCATTCAAATCATGCAAATTAGAGTCCAAAACAAGGGCAAAAGAGTTTGGAAAAGTAGATACGATGGAGACGTATCACTAATCGAACGCTTTCCGGTAGAAGCCCCCTCAATGCAACCGGAAGCAGTTGCGTCATAATAACGTGGCAGTCATGAGACTTTAGGTTCTGGAACTTTTTCTCTGCCATATTTATTATTCCCTTTATATTCGACGAGAAGCCAGACGGGACCTTCATACTGAGCAGGCATTCAAAGAAGATTTCCTTCTTTTCTTTGGTAAGAGCGTAGCTGGCAGGACCTTCATACTGCTTTGGATCCATGCCGTCTTTTTCGTGCACACGTTGCTGGTCCTCCCGTGCCTCCGGTGTATCTTTTGTCTTCCCATACACTCCCAAGAAGCCTAGCAGGTTCACGCAAAGATTCTTCGTCACGTGCATCACGTCGATTGCAGAGCGGACCTCTAGGTCTTTCCAATAGGGTAGGTCCCAAAATATAGATTTCTTCTTCCACATGGGTGCGCGTCCCTCAGCGTCATTCGGAACAGATAGTCCGCCAGGACCCTTTCCAAAGATTACTTGTAAATCATTGACCATATCAAGTATGTCATCACCAGTACGGAGGGCGGGCTTCTTCCGGTGATCTGCCTCACCTTTGAAATGCTTTCCTTTCTTTCGACATTGATGGTTGGTCGGAAGAAATCGACGATGCCCCAGGTACATATTCTTCCTGCATTTGTCCAAATATATACTTTCGGTGTCATCTAAACAGTGCGTGCATGTGTGGTATCCCTTGTTTGTCTGTCCTGAAAGGTTACTGAGAGCAGGCCAATCATTGATGGTTACAAACAGCAACGCTCGTAGGTCAAATTCCTCTTGTGCATGCTCATCCCACACACGTACACCTTTTCCATTCCACAGTTGTAAAAGTTCATCAACTAATGGCCTTAGGTACACATCAATGTCATTGCCGGGTTGCTTAGGGCCTTGGATGAGCACTGGCATCATAATGAACTTCCGCTTCATGCACAACCAAGGAGGAAGGTTATACATACATAGAGTCACAGGCCATGTGCTATGCTTGCTGCTCTGCTCCCCAAAAGGATTAACGCCATCTGCACTTAAACCAAACCATACGTTCCTTGGGTCACCTGTAAAGCCCCCCCACTTTCTCTCGATATTTCTCCACTGCGACCCATCACCGGGTGCTCTCAACTTCCCGTCTTTCTTACGGTCTTCCTTGTGCCATCGCATCAACTTGGTATGCTCTTTGTTTCCGAACAAACATTTCAACCGTGGTATTATAGGAGCATACCACATCACCTTGGCAGGAACCCTCTTCCCGGTGCGCTAGCCCTCAACATCACCAGGGTCATCTCGTCTGATCTTATACCGCAATGCACAGCATACCGGGCATGCGTTCAAATCCTCGTACGCACCGCGGTAGATGATGCAGTCATTAGGGCATGCATGTATCTTCTGCACCTCCAATCCTAGAGGGCAGACAACCTTCTTTGCTTCGTATGTACTGTCGGGCAATTCGTTGTCATTTGGAAGCTTATTCTTCATTATTTTCAGCACCTTTTCAAATGCCTTGTCAGATACACCATTCTCTGCCTTCCATTGCAGCAATTCCAGTGTGGTACCGAGCTTTGTGTTCTCATCTTCGCAATTTGGGTACAACCCTTTTTTGTGATCCTCTAACATGCGATCGAACTTCAACTTCTCCCTTTCACTTTGGCATTGTCTCTTTCCATCAACAATGACCCGGCGAAGATCATCATTGGGCACATCGTCTGGTTCCTCTTGATCTTCAGCTTCCCCCATTGCAGCATCACCGTATTCAGGGGGCGGATAGTTGTCATCATCCTCTTCTTCTTCGTTGTCTTCCATCATAACCCCTCTTTCTCCGTGCTTGGTCCAAACATTATAGTGTGGCATGAAACCCTTCTCAAGCAGGTGGACGTGAAGGGTTTTCGAGTTAGAGTAATCCTTCGTATTCCCACAGATAGTACATGGACAATACATAAAACCATTCTGCTTGGTTGCCTCAGCCACTTCGAGAAAATTATGCAGGCCCTTAATGTACTCGGAGGTGCGTCGGTCACCGTACATCCATTGCCGGTTGATCTACGTGCATTATATAATTAAGTGTATCAAAAACCATTACAGAACATCATGAATAGAGAAGTGACCAAATTAATAGATGTTCATCATCACATTAAAACCAAAGTACAGTAGTGACCAAAATAAATACATAGAGTTCATACATAGTTCTCTTTGAACAACATATAACTCTCTAGAGCATCTAATTAAAACATACATTGAAACTATGTAAAACATTTAAATGCAACAACAAATGCGATCATAACCGCAACTAAGGTACCAATTGATCCAACGGCATAATGATACCAAGCCTCAGTATGAATGGCATATTTTCTAATCTTTCTAATCTTCAAGCGCATTGCATTCATCTTGATCTTGTGATCTTCGACGACATCGGCAACATGCAACTCCAATTCCATCTTCTCCTCCTCAATTCTTTTTAATTTTTTCTTTAAGTAATTGTTTTCTTTTTCAACTAAATTTAACCTCTCGACAAGAGGGTCGGTTCGAATTTCCGGTTCACATACCTCCTAGATAAAAACATCTATGTCATGTTGGTCGGCATAATTGTCATAAACACTAAATGAAACAAATAGTTATAAAAGATAATATACCACATCCGAATAATAGACAGGACGAGGGCCGACGGGGGCGAATACCAAAACCATGGCACTATATAATAACAAACAATAATAAAAGTAAGAAAATTGTACAAGTATCTATCTAAATCATACAAGTAAGATTTTTTTCCTTTTAGAAAGAAGATAAGAACAAGAGGCTCACCACGGTGGTGCCGGCGACGAGATCGGCGTGGGCGATCGACGGCGGTGAGGACGGGGACGGGACAGGACGGACCGCCAAACCTAGACAAATCTTGAGGAAAATGGAGCTTGGAGGTCGAGCTTGGAGAGGAGAAAGCTTAAGTGTGGCTCGGGCATTTCATCGAACACCTCATGTGCATAGGAGGTGAGAGCTAGAGCAACACACACCTGCACACGCCGGCCGGCCAAAAAACAGAGTGAGCGGGCAGGGGCGGGGGTATATATAGGCTTATCTTTAGTCCCGGTTGGTGGCCAGAACCGGGACAGAAGACCGACCTTTGGTCCCGGTTCCAACCAACAACCGGGACTAAAGGTGCTGGGCCAGGAGCGAGGCCCATTGGTCCCGGTTCGTGTCTAGAACCGGGACCAAAAGTGTCAGACGAACCGGGACCAATGGCCCCCGAGGCCCGGCCGGCGCCCTGGCCTCACGAACCGGGACTAGTGCACCCTTTGGTCCCACTTCGTAAGTGAACCGGGATTAATGCCCTTATCCTGGCCTCAACCAAAGCCCTGTTTTCTAGGGTTTATGCGTAGCTCTAAGTCGACAATTTAATTAGCTAAATATAGATTATATGTAACAAAAAATATATATTTAGAAACTACACCTCCATATGAATCTAATGATATACTTTTGATGACGTATAACACATATTTAGTTAGTCAAATCGATGATTTAGAACTACATGCACGCTCTATACACGTGCACGGAGGGAGTACAGACTCTGAAGTAGACATCACCATGCAACTGGACAAGCCCACGTATACGAGGAGTGGATCATGGCATGTCCGCCAGCATCAACGAGGTCATCGACGCCGGCAAGAGCCAACTGGAGGAGCCATCTGAATCCCCAAGGCTTCGACAGTGATTGATCTGGTTCATTCAGTATATGTCAGCAAATAAGGGTTTTGTTGAAGTTATCAAACGCAAACATAAGCTATACTGGCTAACCTTTTTTTTTTTGCGACGCTGGCTAAACATGGTTGTCCTTCTGAATTCTGACTAACCAAGCCAACCATCAGAGACCAGTCTCGATTTACCAAATTGGAAGTAGCTATTTTCGCTTAGAAAATTAATACAGTTTTGCCCATGAGGCTTATTGATTGCCACAGTTGTCACGAGTCTCATATGAAAGGAAGGTATTAGTACAGTACTTACAGCTTGACAAACCAAGCTCACAGAGGAACCAAAAAATAGGGGGGGGGGGGGAATAAAGCAGCAATGTAGAAAAGGTAACAAACGTGAATTACAGGCTGTGATGTGTATATAAGTTTCATGTTTTCCTAATTTTCCTCTCTATTCTCCATCTTGCGGCGGTGCCGCCTCTGCCGCCGGTCGCTCTTCGGCTTCCGCCACCAAATCGGGCAACACCTCCTGCGAGGGGCTCTTCTTCTTCATGTGGCTGTAGCTTCCTTTCTCCATGAACAGTTGCCCGAAATGGATCTTGCAGTACAAGACACCGTTGAGGGCGGCGTAGGAGGAGGTGGTTAGGATGCAGCCCCCGTGGGAGCACTTGAAACAGCTCTTGTGGTATGCATCGCCCTCCAGAGTCATCTGAACAGCACGATCAGTTATTAAGTTGAGCAGTGTGATTTCGTTTGGTTTCTTAAGAGTACAAGGGAAGTAAATGTTTTGCAATACATTTTTACACATATGTTTGACCATTTAGCATCGATTGCTTTGATGAGGAGGAATATGGAGTGTGGCGTTTCTGTACCTTTTCGAGTGGATACACTGTTTTCGTGCAGGCTGCACACTTATCCTGAGTACCGGAGAAGGCAGCGGATAGCTTGCTTGGGGCCCTTGACTGTAGTACGTACGGTGAATTCCGATTTTCATTGCAAAGACATTTATCCAGTTAATTAGCACAGCTTGCATTAGGGAAGAAAAAAAAGCTGAACAAGAGAAGCTTGGCTCATGAAGACTAGGTTTGTAGGGCTGGGCTGGACGTACCAGTTCATTCTTGTCGCTAGATCTGTTACCTGCGTCACAGAACAGAACTCTCAGGATATATATACCTTAATTACGTTAACCATATGTACGTTGCATATTGTACATTACCCGGTGTGAACTTCTTTGAGAAGCTCCCTGTCTCCTTGAAGAGCTGCTCGAAGTGCGTCTTGCAGTAGAGGACACCGTCCATGGAAGAATAGCTGCACATCTAGAGGCCATGCACGAACGCATACAATTTACAACGCTATTATACATGCTCTCACAGCTCGTTCAAGGAAGCGCATACAGATATGCATCAATGCATGGACCTGGAGGATTGATTGAATCAGAATGAATATGCAAGGAACGTACGTACCGAGAGGATCCCTTTGCAGTGGCTGCATTTGAAGCAGGTCTTGTGGTAGATGACGCCGTCGGCCGTGAGGAGGTCGATGAAGTGGACCGTCTTTTCGCACGCCGAGCACTTGTCCTGCGTGCCGGTGAAAGACATGTTGTCGGTGACGTACGACGACGACGGCGGCGCCGGCCTGGCACGTACGTAGCACTGCGCGCGCGCGTAGCCTCTCGTTATTTCCAATCGCTTCTTCTCCGATGGGGCGATAGGTAAAATAGCTATGGCAGAAGCGCCGGAGCGATGGCTACGGGGCACGGAACTCGGGCTCCGGAGCGAACATAGGGGCCGGGCAGCCTCTGCGCCGCTCAGACTTCGTCCAAGCATGCATGCAGAAAAGCTTGATTTAGGAGGGGAGGATGGTGATGGTGGTGACAATCCTGTCTCACTCGCATCACGTTGCTTATCCTGCCTCGTACCCTACAAAGAACTTATACTGCCTCGTACTACCTTTTTCTAGAAATAGAAAGGCCTTGTTGCCTTTTTTTTAAGAAGAGGAACTTTCGGTCTATGGGTAAAAATAATTGAAAATGTTTTTGATTTTTTTTAAATTTCTGAAAATATTCGTAACTAAATAAAAAAATTAATAAAATTTAAAAATACTTTTGAAATAAACTTGACATCCCATTGCACTGGTAAAATATCCACAAAAAGAAAAAATATCACTGACTTCGTTTAAAAAAGACAAAAATTCGGTCAAAATAGTGTGAACAGTGACCAATAATAGCAAATAATTTTTTTCCCCTGAAATCAACGCTAGTTTTTTATTCGTGAAAATTTATATACTACTACAAAGAAGTCAAGTTTATTTTAAAAAACTTGCAAACTTTTTTGAATTTTCCATTAAATAGGAAAAAACAAAGCCCATATGAGGTGGATATACACCCATGAAGCAAAGAGTATTTCCCCTTTTTCTTACCCCTATGTTGGTAGATGCGTGTATATCACGAAGACTATATCTGGCATATAACGAGTATACCGTCCTTCTCACCTAATGAACTACCGCCCACGTATAGATATTTGGCCGGCCAATTTTTCGTGCTTTTTTCATTCGTTGTGTTTTGATCGACACACTTGTGGTTTTGTTCAGTCGATGTACTGGTTTTGGCTCGTCTTTTAGGTTTGCCCGGGTTTTTTCTTATTTGTTTTTTTGGTTTTCTTTGTTTCTTCACTTGTTTTCTTGTTTTTTTAGTTTTCTATATTTTTCATTGAGTTTCTTTGTTTCTTTCTCGGTTTGCAATGGTTTTATTCTTTTCATAATCTTTCTTTGTTTTTTCACCGATTTTGTTTGTTTTTTTCTCGGGCTTCACTGTTTTTTCTTTGCTTTTCTATTTTATTTCTATTTTCAGTTTTTATTCATTATTTTTTTAAACATGTCTACTTTTTTAGTACGTGATTAACAGTTTTGAAAACAGATATTTTGTTATGTCTATTTTTACCATACACATTATACATTTTTTGTAGACATCAGGAACATTGTTTATATGCACATTTAACAAAAAAATTGTACATGATTTTTCTTAAACATATACTTTTTATATCTATTTTTATTCACATTGCAGATTTTTCTACACCAGGAACATTTTTTAATACACTTTTGACATTTTTTAATACAAGATTGTTTTTCTTCATATATATGTTTTTATGTCTAATTTTTTTCATACACACTGTACAGTTTTCATATACATTTGAAATATTTTTCTATACACGTTTAATAATTTTGAAATGCGTGATTAACTTTTTTGAAAATTTCCATGTAAAGTTATTTTGACAACAGGTATATTTATAATATTCCGACATATAAGTAAAACTAAAGAAAATAAAGAAAAAAACGATAGCAATTTTTCTGGAAAAAGAGCGCTAAAGGCCTATGGTCCATGATCGGCTGGCGCATTCTGGCAGTTGTTTGAGCTGAGACGTGCTACTGTGTCGCGTCAAGCAAGACGCACAATTCTATAGGACATTGTGTCAAACTGTCTACACTTCGAACAGAGATTGGGTTGGTTTTAAGCTGCCCTTAAACCGATTCTCTCTTTCGGTAGCAGACACCGAGGCTAGGAAACCTTATTTGATACGATAGGACAGGTAAACAAAGCAAGGCCTGGGTCGAGAGTGCCAATTCCATATTCCCCGTTCCATTCCTGATCGAACTCATCCAAACGAGCGAGTGAGTGGGCCGGTCCATTTACAGTGCTAAGCAAGTTTGTAGGAGGTTTTTGGGAACTTTGTAGCAGGGGTTTTTCAAATGTTTTTTCATGGTTTTTCTGCCTTTCCATTTTCTTTTTCTTTTTCTTCCCTTTATCCTTTAGAAAATCAATTTTTCAAAAAATAGTTCTTTAGAAAATCAATTTTTCAAAAAATGTCCAAGTTTTTGAATTTTCTGTTTAGAATTTAGAAGAACCTTCCTGATTCCGAAGTTTGTTCACAAATTCTAAAAATGTTCTCAACTTTCTAAAACTTGTCCGTAATTGAGAAAATTGCTCGTATTTTTTCAAAATATGTTTCAAAGACATGAATATTTGTTCAGTTTTACAAAAAAAGTTTGGGATTTAAAAAATTGTTCATGTTCTGATAATTTGTACATTTTTCGCAAATTGTTTCCTTTTTCAAAAAATTGGGATTTACAATATGTTCATATTTTCAAAAAATGTTTGGAATTTTCAAATTTTGTTAGCACTTTTGAAAATATTCGGGATTTAAAAAATTGTTCACATTTTTCTAGGTGAGTGTATCTTAATGTTGTAAGAAAAGTTTTTCGAAGTGCATCTTAGTGTTGTAAGAGAATGCCCGTGAAGTTAGCTTTTTCTAAATGAGTGTATCTTACAGTTGTAAAAGAAAGATTTTCTAAGTGTATCTTGCTCTAAATATAGATAAGTGTATCATTCTTCCTCCATTGTTGACATAATATGGTTTCCATGTTTTTTATAAAACATAATTCTATTGACTACTTTATCTTCAAATTTTCATACCATGATTTTTGTCCATGACAGCGGTAAAACCATGGTCCAGTTTTGTGCAAATACAAACTAGTTTTTGTTGTATTTTCATTATGCATTTCCATTGTGTTGTCTTATCATCATCTCCACCCAAACACATTCATCTCCTTCTCTCTCCCCTACTCCTCTCACACACAAACACATCATCATCAACGGTTTTCCACTCACCCCACTTCCCCTATTCGTCTTTTGCACACACCGGTGAGGCGCCATGTCGATCCCTTGTGCTTCAGATTTAGCGAAATGCATGTAAAGTCTTTTGCTAGGCAAATGTACTTGGTAATAAAATTGCATGTTTCCACCTTGGCTTGATTATTGGCCAAATAACATTAAAATTAGGGCAACCTCAATACACCGACACATTTCATCCATGTGTGTCCGTTTGGGTCAGAAATAACGGCCCAACGCGACGACGCAAACGGACGCCCGTCTGTTTTTATCTGCTTGCGACCTATTTCCGGCTCAAATTTGGGTCGGGTTTGCATCGGCACGGACGAGCGTGACGCCCACCCTTGTCCTCCCCCTGACACGCCTGTCGATGGCACATCCACCCTATTACCCCCTCCCTCCCGAAACCCTCCATCCTTCTCGCCCTCCCACCCACTCGCCATGGCTAAGGCGCCAAACCCCACCGCCACGGTCGACATGGCCGTCTGCTGTCCTCAAGAAGCCTTTGTTTGCCTACGAGCTCCGTGAACAAGCCAATGCACAAAAGAAGAGGCGGCAAAGCATCCGGACCAAGGCATACACAAAGGATGAGGACAAGCTCATTTGCGAAGGTTGGAAGGAAATCAGACAAGATCCCAAGGTCTGCATCGAGTAAAAAGGATCAACATTTTGGGGGAGAGTTCATACATACTTCCATGAACGTAGGAAGTTCCCTCCCTACAAGTTTAAGAGCAAACGTGGGTGGGTGTCCATCTCAAAAGAGGTGGGGGTTCATCAAACAAGAGTGCAACAAGTTTTGTGCCACCCTTGAGAGTATGGAAGGTCATCCCGTGAGTGACCTTGACATGAAAGACATGATATAGAATTCCTTCCTCTTCATTTCCCTTTCCATTGATTGATGCATGCATGTCCATTGCATATGAATGTACATTGTTACCTTCATTTTCATTTGTAGGCATACTAAGATTTGGAAGCATCCAAGGCCAAACATGGGGACAAGCCATTCACCCTAACCCATTGTTGGACGATCATTAATGACTGAAATGTTCAAGCAGCAATACGTCACCCTAAAGAAGAATGGAGGGTCTGTGGCCGTCGAAGAGCATGGTGAAGGAGAGAAGCGGCCGAGGGGGAAGGACAACTCTGAGCTGGATGTGCAACGAAATTCACTTTGCAAGAAATGTTGCAAGGCATGATGACCCAAAAGGAACCAAGGCAGGAGAGGAAGCGCCAAGAGAAAGAGGAACAAATAAAGGCCTACATCGAGATACAAAAGAAGAAGCTCGAGATCAAGGAGAACATCCAAACAAATAAGCTCGAGATTGAGGCAACCAATGCAAAGACCAAGGCAAAAGAGGTGGCTTTCGTTTTCATGGCGAAGGAGGTGGAGATCCTGATGGTGGACTTGAGCAAAGTGTCAAACGAGGAGAAGGGTTTCTTTTGAGAAGAAGAAAAAGGTGATGCTCGAGCTAGATGATCGATCTATGACCGAGAGTGCCATCATTTTTGTATGTCGGCAATGCCTAGATGCATGAACGACGGCCCTTTTTGTGTGCTAGCAAGTGACAGGCCGCTGGAAAGTGTGCCAGCATGAACTATGACATTCTTTTTCTAGGCTAGCATGTATGCCTGCCATTGGTAAGTGTGCCCGTGTGAACTATGGCCGCTGGCATGAACTACGACCCTTGGCCCTAAATTTATATTAGATTTGCTTGCCAAAAATTCATAAGCGCGGACGAAATGCGTCGGCCCGTTGGGTGCACCTACCAGGTTTGTGCGCGCCTCCAGCCGGTAGCCCGCCTCTAGCCGACCCAAACGGAAAAAAGGACATCTGTTTGTGTCGGCGCGTTGGAGTTTCCCTAAAACCACATTAGCAAAAAAGTTTTCTTGTGAAAAATGGCCTCAAGACTATTAATCAAACTAGTAGTGCATACTCCCCTGGAAAATAAAGTAGATATACCGAGGTCTCCGTGAGGCCAGATGTGTTCTTCCTCCCAAGCAGGTATATTGCACCATTGTTGCTGCCTTTCCATCATCAGAGCCAACAAGTTGTTGTTGATCACATACATGAAGGCATCAAAGCACCGATCATGTCGGACCAGTGCCCCAGTGAAGAAACCATCTAAGTCACCGTCTCCCAAGATCCACCGATCGAAGATCCAAGCCTCCAAAGAAACTCACATTTCTCATGCCAACATTGGATCTCGCATCAACATGAAGAAAAGGAATTCCTGGACCAAACTGCAAAGGAAAGTCACTGTGGGTGGCACACTGACAAACCAGGCAAACTCTAAGTTTATCGGCCAAGAAGATCCACAAAAATCTCCGCCAATGAACCATCTACACCGCAACAACCGACATAGTTGAGATGGGGAAGCTTGAAAAAAAAATTATTTGCCAGATTAATGTCACGGTCGCAAACCCTACTAATAAAAGCTCTAAAGTAAGGAAAACTGCAATTTCATCCGGATTATTGTAGCCTCCTCACACTCATACGTCGGTGAAGGAGGGAGGGGGTGACCTACAGGGGATGAATAGTATTGGTAGGGAGCGCATGGAAAATTGCGTCTCTAGAGTTTTTTTTGAAAAGGGAAATATATTAATATCGCGAAGATACCAATTACACCCAGGCTCTGCACCTACAAGATGTCGCAACGACATACATGATGCACATAACCAAGGAAAAAATAAAATGAAAGGAAAAACAAAGGTCCCACCACAATGATCGACTCCTCTCAGTAGCCGCACACAAACAACCACCAAATACAGCACCAGGAAAACATAACAGGTCTCCAAAAGCAACGCGTCCAAGAAGGAAACAGTGCACAAGCGTCGTCTTTCCTAATCCAAGAGCTTAGGTTTTCAGTTTTTTTTCACCCCGGAGAAGTCCGAGGTCTAAAAACAATTCTTTCAACAAGGAAATTGCCACACACAACCAATGAAGGACAAACCTTAGGTTTTCACCCTAAAAAGCCCGACTCGGTAATCGAGGAGCACCACCAAAAAGAATTCCTCCAGTGTTGCCGCCCCCACTTCACACTGCTGCTCATGGGAGTTACTAAACACCTGGCTGACACGATCGCCTCGAAGGCTCCGTCCGTCTAACCGATCCTATGATCTCAGCCACCATGACCTTCTCCACAACTATCTACATCATAGAAATTGAGAAGCCGAAATGTCCTATGGTATCAACAAACAATAGAGCTTTGCGTCACGCCCTCATGAAACCTCATAGGCTGAAATAGACGTGCACGACCGAAGTCTATCCGATCCAGATATCTTGGGCAACATCTCCGGCAGTAGTTTCGGAACACGTCGATGACCAGATCAAGGAGGACCGATCATGCAGGATGTTGTCGTGATGCGAGAGGAGCACGAGGACTACCACCTTTATTATCATGGCAGCAGGCCCCCACGCCGCCCTGATCCAGCCCGCTGCCGTTTGATCGCAGCCATGGGCCGAGCACCAACCCACCCAGATCCAGATCAGATCGAGGGGATCAGCAGACACTTACACCTCGAAGCGACAACGCCCGTCAAGCTTACCACAGGGAGGACAGACGACGGCCCAGGGGCCACCAAGCATGCACCATTTTCCTTCCCCAAGCTCGAGTTCATCCTCCATTTTTGCCAAGATTTGTCAAGATTGGCGGCACCCCATCTATCCAAGGGTTCTAAAAGGTTAGCAACTTCATCCTTGCATCTCTCATTGCTAGTTTAGCTCGTTTCATGCTCTATAAGTATAGTGATTTGTGGGTTTTAGTTTGGGAGTAATTATGTGGGAGTTTATTTGATTTATATGCAATCTGAGCTCAAATTAACTTCTTAGTTTGCATATGTGTAGGTGTGGTTTACTTAGTTCCTTCCCGTCTTCGTCCTCACCGACGTCGATCGCCCGTGCCGTCCCGTTGCCGGCACCACCTTGGTGAGCCTCTTGTTCTTATCCTTTTGTAAAAAATCTTATTTGTATGATTTAGATAGTTACTTGTATAATTTTCTTACTTGTATGATTGTTTTTTATATATAGTGCCATGGTTTTGATATCCGTCCCCATCGGCCCTCATCCGATTTATGATTCAGATGTGGTATATTATATTTTATAAGTATTTGTTTCACTTCGTGTTTATGACAATAATGCCCATCAAGTTGACATAGATATTTTTATCTAGGAGGTATGTGAACCGGAAATTGCAACCGACCCTCTTGTTGAGAAGTTAAATTTAGTCGAAAAAGAAAACGATTATTTGAAAGAAAAATTGAAAAGAATTGAAGAAGAGAAGATGAAATTGGAGTTGTATGTTGCCAATGTTGTCGATGATCACAAGATCAAGATGGATGCAATGCGCTTGAAGATTAGAAAGATTAGAAAATATGCCATTAATAAAGAGGCTTGGTATCATTATGCTGTTGGATCAATTATTACCTTAGTTGCGATTTTGATCGCATTTGTTGTTGCATTTAAATGCTTTAGATAGTTGTATGTTGTTTTATGAGAAGTATGTATGAACTTTATGTATATATTTTTGCAGTAATAACATTTGGTCACTACTCTACTTTGGTTTTAATGTGATGAACTTGTATTAATTTGGTCACTTCGATGTTGTGTAATGAAGATCAGCCGAGAATGGATGCACGATGACCGACGCTCTCCCGAGTTCATTAATGGCCTACATAATTTTATGCGTGTGGCTAGGCAAACAAGCGGAATGGTTTTATGTGTTGTCCATGTGGTGTCTGTAAGAATAATAAGGATTACTCTACCTGAAAAATTCTTCATAGCCACCTGCTTCGTTCCGGTTTCATGTCCGGCTATAACTGTTGGACTAAGCATGGAGAAAGAGGGGTTATAATGCAAGACAATGAAGAAGAAGAGGATGATGAAAACTATCCTAGGTTCCCTAAATACAATGGTACTACAATGGGGGAAGCTGAAGAAGAGGCATCAGATGAGCCCGCTGATGATCTTGGTCGGGCCATTGTTGATGCACAGAGAAACTGCGAAAGTGAAAGGAGAGGTTGAAGTTGGAGCGCATGTTAGAGGATCACAAAAAATTGTTGTACCCAAATTGCGAAGATGACAAGAAAAAGCTGGTTACCATACTGGAATTGCTACAATGGAAGGCAGAGAATGGTGTATCTGACAAGGGATTTGAAAAGTTGTGGATAATGATAAATAAGATGCTTCCAAAGGATAACGAATTGCCCGCCAGTACGTACGAAGCAAAGAAGGTTGTCTGCACTCTAGGATTAGAGGTGCAAAAGATACATGCATGCCCTAATGACTACATCCTCTACCGCAGTGAGGAGTACGAGAATTTGAATGCATGCCCGGTATGCGGTGCATTGCGCTATGAGATCAGCCCCGATGACCATGGTGATGTTGAGGGCGAGCGCCCTAGGAAGAGGGTTCCTGCCAAGGTGATGGTATGCTCCTATAATACCACGGTTGAAATGTTTGTTCCAAAACAAAGAGCATGCCAAGTTATTGCGATGGCACAAAGAAGACCGTAAGAAAGACGTGATGTTGAGACAACCCGCTGATGGATCGCAGTGGAGAAAAATCGAGAGAGAGTTCCCGGGCTTTGCAGATGACGCAAGGAGCTTATGGTTTGGTCTAAGTACAGATGGCATGAATCCTTTTGGGTAGCAGAGCTGCAGTCATAACACCTGACCTGTGACTCTATGTATCTATAACTTTCCTCCTTGGTTGTGCATGAAGCGGAAGTTCATTATGATGCCAGTGCTTATCCAAGGCCCTAAGCAACCCGACAACGACATTGATGTGTACCTATCGGATTTTGAGCTCCGCAAAACCCAAAGAGGTTCGAACTCAGGGGCGTGTGCGAAGATCCCCACAAGCTTCGGCCTCAAGGTCACAACTCCACATCCTAGCCAAATCGAACTCACTCAATCACGGGGAAGAAGGCTAACACGCGGATTTACCCAGATTCGGGCCGCTGCGAAGCGTAAAACCCTACTCCTGCTTTTGGTGGATTGCCTCACGAGGAGGTTTGTGGATGAAGTGGTACAGTGGTGAGCAACCTCGCGGGGGCTCTAGGGTGGTTTCGGATCCCTCCTCCTCTACGGTGCAGCCTAGGCTCTATTTATAGTGGCCCGGGTCCTCTCCCCTTATCGCACAGGCAGGAAGGGATCCCATAGCGCCAATTTCGAAGGGGGACAAGGAGTACACCTTATCCTGACGAAAGTTGGTCTTCGCCTGCAAAATAGCTGGTAGTGATGCAGAGGTGGGCTCGGCGATGACGTCCGTCCTGCGTGGCTCGCGGTCTTGGTCTTGTTGCGCTGGAATGGAAACCTTTGGGGGGATGCCTTGGTACCCCCGTTCCCAGAACGCCGACAGTAGCCCCCAGGCCCAAGGCGCGCTTGGGTTGGCTTCGGGGCGAAGCCAAAGGAGACAGGCCAGCGCGCCGCGGTCCCTATTCGCCTGCGGGCCGGGCTTGACACGTGGCGCCCTCCGAGATGCGGACGCCTCCACTTCTCCGCGCTGCCTCGGCAACTGCCCTTGCTAACTACCAACCCGGCGCATGCCACCGAGCCGTCATTGTTCCTCTTCGAACCTGTCGCCCGTTCCCCCTTCTCCCACGGCTCGCGCCTACTTTGCCAAATCTTGCGCCCGCCTCGATCTGGCCGTCCGCCATGGCCCTCAAGAGGAAGGGGAGCGAGGTCCCGAAGGCGTCGGGGCCTTCGTCGGAGCCGGAGCCCGCGTTGGGCCGATCCTTGGTGGTCAATCTTGAAGGGTTGGAGAAGGTCCGTCTGGCATTCGCCGCCGGCTCCAACGAGTGGGGGGGCGACCAAGATCTGGCCGGGCTCGCGGCCTCAGACCGACCTGGAGGCGGGGAACCGGACGAGCTTCCCCGAGATGGGCTCCCTCTGTACAACCACCGGGACGAGAAAGCCTTCGCCCAGCAGATGCCACGCTTCGACGAGTGGGGATTGCTTCCTCCGGAGGGAGCGGGTCCCCGGGCCAATCCCCTCATGAGGACCTCGTGCCCTGAGGGTCCTGAGGCCGAGGCCCCTCGCTCCGCCGCGGAGGGGCACCCTGCGTCGCCCGTCTCCCGGGCCCCTGCCATGGCCCTGCCTGGGGGTGAGGACAACACCCCGCTAGTGACGATGGCCGCCGCCTCCACTACAGAGCACCTTGCGCCAGACGCCGACGAATCCCCCTCAGGCCCCCGCGCTTGTCGGAAGAGGAGGGGACCTGGGGGTAGTAGCAGCACAACACTATGGGTGCCGATGAAGAGGAAGTGTATTGCCGTGGATGAGTAAGTGTCCGAGTCCCCTCAGTCTTCTCCCGACGTGCACCTTCTGAGTCTTTGCTCCGCAGGTCTCCTCCTGACAAAGAGAGAGATGCACCGCCACCTCAGCCTCCCGAGGTCACCGGGCCCGTGGTGGCCTTGCACCCCGCGGGTCACGCGACCCCGCGCGGAGTGGCCTTTGTGCCCGAGCTCGAGCGGCCCTTGGGAGGTCTTGAGCGCGAGTTTCCTGTGTTCTTCTCCATGCGTGGCCTTCAGCTTGCAGGGGCGGGGTCGTGTCCTCCGCTGACGATCTTTTCTGAGGACCAGGCGCCCCGTGCGTTGAGGCCCTCCACGAGCGAAGACATGGGTTCCCACAGGGCGCAGCTTCCATCCGGAGGGTAGGACGAGGAGCCCCCAGCCCCCGGGCTCGCGCCAGGGGCGTGCGGCCCTTCGCATGTTTTCCCTGCTGGCCCAGGGGAAGACGAAAGCCCTGGCCGGGCGCTCGAGCTCGCATGTGGTCGCAGCGCCACGCGGCGCGGTCTCCTCCAAACCGCAGCGAACGCGCTGGGGCGCCTAGGAGTTGAGCTCGTCGACACCGACACCCGCCTCGACGTGGAGCGCCAGCGCCTAGTGCGAGAATGGCACCGGCTTGGGGTCGCCGTCAACCTCGGCCATCTGCAGCATGAGCGCGCTCATGCGGATGCCGAGGAGTCCCTTGCCGCAGAGAGGGAGGCCCGCGATCGCGCCCTCGCGGAGGCCCAAGCCACAGACAGCCAACGCAAGGCCGCGGAGAAGCGCTTGGAGGAGCTTCGAGCCTCCAATGCCACCCTTGAAAGGCAAGTCCAGGTGCGCAGGGCCGCGCTTGACGTCCTGTCGGTCGAGCCACCCACAGGCGATGCGGGGCCCTGCATACCTGAAGACACGCTGACGCTGGAAGCGCTGGAGCAGAGTCTGGAGCGCGAGAGGCTGGAGGTGAGGGAGCGCTAGTTGTCCATCGCCGAGGACTCCCTCGCCATCCTGGAGGCGAAGGTCCAGGGGGAGATCAGCGACAAGGTGGCGGAGGTCCGGCGCGCCCTCACCAAGGATTACCGCGCGAAGTTGAAGCTCCAGGAGTTCCGTTTCTGCAGGCGACGCGACGACCTGAAAAGCGAGGCCGACGACCTCAGGAAAAGGTTAGTCCTGGCGGAGCGACGCGAGAAGGCCGCGATGGATTCCCAGGCTACTGCCGAGGCCGAGCTATCTTTCCTCCACAAGCAGGTGAAGGGTGTTACTTCCCTTGCGGAGAAGGCTTCGGATGAGGCGGACCGTGCTCGCGGGCTGCAGCACACGCGCTCCAAGATGTTCCAGTCCCTCGAGAAGAGGGCCCACCGGGCCTTGAGCAGCATCTGCGGCGAGAGCATCTCGAGCCCACTCGTCCCTGATGATGCCGGGTACCTCGGCTTCTTCACCAGGGTCGTGGAGCGTCTTGAGCGGGGTGCGGAGAAGATCCGCGAACTCGTGGAGGAGAAACGCCGCGACCTCCTCGCGCGGGCGGCTTCACGCGTCTTCAGCCATCTCCTTCGCCTCGACCCACACTTCGACTTCGAGGCTATGCTCGCCCCCATGCACGAAGTGGTCCAAGGCGCCCTCGCCGAGTGGGTGGAGGACCATGTGGGGGACTTGATCGCGGGGTTTTCTTCTGCGGACTGGGAGGGCCAGCTTGAGGTCGAGGAGCGTGAGTCCGGCGACGGTGGTGACGATGAGCGCGACAACGGCGGCATGTCTCCGTAGGTAGTCTTCGTGTTTACCTATCAGGGTTATGAACGTGGCCCCGTGGCTATGTGAATGTATTTTGGAGAGAATTTTTCATGATGCTCCCACGTTACGTAATAAGTAGCATTGTACTCGTTTGTGCCAAGAGTCCCTGTCGATTCGGTCGAGCGTGTCGCGCGAGGGTTCGAACGCCAAGGCCTTGGCGAGGTGTGCGCGGGAACGCGCCCACCGTGTCTAGCCCCTGCTCGCGAGACGCGCGAGGGAGAAAGGGAGCCGGTAGCTGCCGAACTTCTTAAAGAAAGCAAGACGCAAAACGGAAAACGTTACCAGAAGAGAATGTCCCTCCCCCCTTCCTGAAGAAAACCGCAAGAACTCCAAATTTCATTCCAAAAGGTGGCAAATTCGAATACAAAAAGGGGCAAAGAACTGCCGCGTCCGGCACCTAGGCTAGTCTTCGTCTTCGTCTTCCACCCAGCACGGAGCGTAGGGCTTCCACTAGGCATGGGCATAGTCATTGGAGGACAGTGTCGTCCTCCAGCGCGGAGCATGGGGCTTTTACTTGGGCGTGGGTGGGAACCCCTCCGCGTCCTCGGGGGGCTCCGGGCGTATACAACCCACTCATTATTATGTGAGAGTGTCACGGGTTGAGCCCGGGGGCGCGCAGGGGGCTCCATGCCTCCGGGACACGGAGCCCACTTGCTGCCCCCAAGCATGATGTGGCGAAGCGGGGTCGGCTCCGAACGGGCCCTCGGGCACGGGGGGAGACCCCAACGCTCTCCGCAACGAGGACCCGGTTCGGAACGGGGTCTCAGGCCCCCGAAAGCCCGGAGCTGAATGTCGTCGCTGCAGCGGCGCCATGGCCCCACGTGATGTGGACATGGCTCGGCGTGGGACCCTTCCATCAAGCGCGAGGCTGGAGACCGGGACGGTGCCCCAGTGCGCCTCACTTGGGTGCCCGGGAACCTCGTACGGACACTCAACCCCCTGCCCCCAGGCGGACCGGGTCGGACCTGGAGACATGGGTGAGTATCCGATCTTCTGTCATCGCACGTGCGAGGCCCGGCCCAGAGACATGGGCATGTGTTCCACCCTCCGTCTCTGGGCAGGCGACGCCCGTCCCGGAGACATGGGCGTGTGTTCCACCCTCCGTCTCCAGGCAGGGAGCGTCTAGCCTGGGGACATGGGCGTGTGTTCCACCCTCCGTCTCCAGGCAGGGAGCGCCTAGCCTGGGGACATGGGCGTGTGTTCCACCCTCCGTCTCCAGGCAGCTGACGCCCGGTCCGGGGACACAGGCGCCTGCTTAGGGTAGCTTCCCACCAGTGGGCGTGCCTCGCGAAGCTGCCAATGCCAGGCACCCTCGCAAGACCGACCCCTCCAGCCGTCCTCACGAGGCCGCCCGTGCCAGCCCTGATGAAGGCCGCTCGCGAGGTCGCGTATGCTCCTCATGTCGTCGTAGTGGCCGGCGCTGCACCTTTCGCGGCTTGGGCACCCGTCAGCATGCTCGTCATGGAGGAGCTCGAGCCCCCGGGCGCGGGTGTCGATGAGTCGTCGACCGCCCACTTCGGAGGTAGCGGGCGCAGGGAAGTGCAAGGCGGCGCACGCCCCACACGGCCAGCGCCTCCCACAGGTCTTCGTCCGTGCTGGGGGAAACTCCTGCATGCCTCACGCCCTGGGTCGCACCCCTTGCCGGCGCGGGCGCGTGTCGGAACGCGCTTCCAAGGGGCATCCGCGTGTCCCGAGCGTCGCGCCGGTCCGTTGGGGGGCTCCGCAGATGCGAGCCCCCGGGCCCGTCCCGTAGGGGAGCGCCGGCCGTGCTGGCGCGCGTGGCCGTGCGACCCAACCAGTCGTTGTAGCGGTTACGCACGGTGCGGTAGCGCAGCAGTTCGCAGACCACGAGGAGCGTGACCCGTCCGCTCGTCAGGTCGCGGCTTGCTCAGGAGGGCGACACCACAGCGTGGACGTGGGAGGGAGTCGGGGCGACGATGCCGCGCTACGCGGTGGGTGAGGGCGGCAGGCCCTGGCGTCCGTCGATGGCCGGGCTAGTGATGATGTCTGTCAACGGGGGGGGGAGGGGGGGGGCAAGGCGGTGCGGGGCGCCGTGGCCCGCAGGCGTCGCCCGAGCGACGTGAGCAACTCAGCGCTCGGCGCGAGCTCGGCGAACTTTAGCCATGGGAGCGGCGAGCGGAGGCGGGGTAAAGCTTGGGGTGGAGACCCCGACACACGCCCCCTACCTGGCGCGCCAAATGTCGGATTTCGGGCTCCGCAAAACCCAAAGAGGTTCGAACTCAGGGGCGTGTGCGAAGATCCCCACAAGCTTCGGCCTCAAGCTCACAACTCCACAACCTAGCCAAATCGAAATCACTCAATCACGGGGAAGAAGGCTAACACGCGGATTTACCCAGGTTCGGGCCGCTGTGAAGCGTAAAACCCTACTCCTGCTTTTGGTGGATTGCCTCACGAGGAGGTTTGTGGATGAACTGGTACAGTGGTGAGCAACCTCGCGGGGGCTCTAGGGTGGTTTCGGATCCCTCCTCCTCTACGGTGCAGCCTAGCCTCTATTTATAGTGGCCCGGCTCCTCTCCCCTTACCGCACATGCGGGAAGGGATCTCACAGCGCCAATTTTGAAGGGGGACATGGAGTACACCTTATCCTGACGAAAGGTGGTCTTCGCGTGCAAAGTAGCTGGTAGTGGCGCAGAGGTGGGCTCGGCGATGACGTCCGTCCTGCGTGGCTCGCGGTCTTGGTCTTGTTGCGCTGGAATGGAAACCTTTGGGGGGATGCCTTGGTAACCCCCGTATGCCCTTGCCTCCTTTGCACCAAAGAGGAAACTGCTCCTTCTGTGCCCGCCGACGCCCGCCTGGCCCGGCTGGCGTCACCTCAGCCTCGCGAGGCCGAGCGCTGCATAGAGATCTCCGCCCCTCAGGAGGGAGCCTGGAGGGGGCTCCTCCTTCCGGGGGTCTTGGTGTCGTCCTCCTCGCGAAGGTGGGGCTCTCGCGTGGGCCTTGTCCTGAGCGGTCCTGCGCCGGGCCGCACCGGGTTGTCGAAGTGGGCCACGCCCTAGGCCGCAGGCAGGCAGGTCTGGGTACCCCCGTTCCCAGAACGCCGACAGTACCTAAGGCCATTAGTTGAAGAAATTTTATGGTTGTGGGATAAAAAATGTGTACGTGTGTGGGATGAGCACAAACAGGAGGAATTTGACCGACGAGCGTTGCTGTTTGTAACCATCAATGACTGGCCTGCTCTTAGTAACCTTTCAGGACAGACAAACAAGGGATACAATGCATGCACACACTGTTTAGATGAGATTGAAAGTATATATTTGGATAAATGTAAGAAGAATGTGTACCCGGGACATTGTCGATTTTTTCCGATCAAGCATCTGTTAAGAAAGAAAGGCAAGCATTTCAAAGGTGAGGCAGATCACCGGAAGAATCCTGGCCACCGTACTGGTGATGATATATTTGATATGGTCAAGGATTTAAAAGTAATCTTTGGAAAGGGTCCTGGCGGACAATCTGGTCCGAATGGCGCTAACGAACATGCACCCATGTGGAAGAAGAAATCTATATTTTGGGAGCTACCCTATTGGAAAGTCCTAGAGGTCCGCTCTGCAATCAACGTGATGCACGTGATGAAGAATCTTTGCGTGAACCTGCTAGGCTTCTTGGGCATGTATGGGAAGACAAAAGATACACCGGAGGCACGGCAGGACCAGCAACGTATGAATGAAAAAGACGGCATGCATCCAAAGTAGTATCAAGGTCCCGCTAGCTACGCTCTTACCAAAGAGGAGAAGGAAATATTTTTTGAGTGCTGAGCAGTATGAAGGTCCTGTCTGGCTTCTGATCGAATATAAAGGGAATAATTAAATATGGCAGAGAAAAAATTCCAAAACCAAAAGTCTCATGACTGCCACATGATTATGACACAATTACTTCCGGTTGCATTGAGGGGGCTTCTACCGGAAAATGATCGAGTACCCATTGTGAAGCTATGTGCATTCCTCAATGAAATTTCTCAGAAGGTAATCGATCCAGAAATCCTATCAAGGTTACAGAATGATTTGGTCCAATGTCTTGTCAGTTTCGAGTTGGTGTTCCCACCATCCTTCTTCAATATTATGACGCACGTCCTAGTTCACCTAGTCGAAGAGATTACCATTCTGGGTCATGTATTTCTACACAATATGTTCCCCTTTGAGAGGTTCATGGGAGTCTTAAAGAAATATGTTCATAACCGTGCTAGGCCAGAAGGAAGCATCTCCAAGGGCTATGGAACTGAGGAGGTTATTGAGTTTTGTGTTGACTTTATTCCTGACCTTAAGACGATTGGTGTTCCTCAATCGCGGCATGAGGGGAGACTGCATGGAAACGGCACGCTAGGAAAGAAAGCAGTAATAAGTATGGACGGGCATTCTTTCACTCAAGCTCACTACACAGTTCTACAAAATTCCACCTTGGTGGCTCCGTATATCGAGGAACACATGGATATTGTACTCTCCAAGAACCCGGAGCAGTTTGACTCCTGGATTAAACGTACACACATGGCGACTTTCGGCGGTTGGTTGCAAACACATCTCATGAATAACATCACTATTGGAGATCAGCTATGCTTGTTGGCCAAGTCACCATCTTGGACTATATTGACTTTCAAAGAGTACGAGATAAATGGGAATACATTTTACATGATCGCCCAAGATAAAAAGAGCACCAACCAAAATAGTGGTGTCCGCTTTGATGCAACAAACAACAATGGGAAAAAGGACACATATTATGGTTACATAGAGGAGATATGGGAACTTGACTATGGACCTTCTTTTAAGGTCCCTTTGTTTCGGTGTAAATGGGTCAATCTGACAGGAGGTGGGGTAAAGGTAGACCCGCAGTACGGAATGACAACAGTGGATCTCAACAATCTTGGGTACACATACGAACCATTCGTCCTAGCCAATGATGTGGCTTAGGTTTTCTATGTGAAGGACATGTTTACGAAACCGAGAAAAAGAGAAGATAAGGAAGCGAATACATCATACGATGAGCCAAAGCGCCACATAGTTCTTTCAGGGAAAAGAAACATCGTGGGAGTGGAGGACAAGATAGACATATCACAAGATTATAATAAGTTTGATGAAATTCCTCCCTTCACAGTGAACACTGACCCAAGCATAATGTTAAATCATGAAGATTAACCATGGTTACGGCGCAATCATAAGCAAGGGACATACTCTGGGATGTGACCGGCTTCACCGTCATCACTTTCTCTCTAGTGAGTTTCTGGACTTATAGCTGGAAAGTCCCACTTCGGACAAACCAGAGGGAATCTTTGTAAGAGTTAGGGTATATATTTGTTTTAGGTGTAACACCGTCATCACTTTCTCTCTAGTGAGTTTCCGGAATCTTTGTAACAATTTGACATCTTATTTGCTGGAAAGTCCCACTCTGGAATCTTTGTAACAATTTGACATCTTATTTGCTCCATTTCGCTTAACAGAACTGAAGATATGAATTTTTTAAGTTTAAAATAATGTCGTCAATTACTGTATTTTAATAATAAGTGCAAAATTAATTATGCAACTTCCTGTCAAAATGATACTAGTTGATAGAAATCTTCAAGATGAATCCACAGAAATTTGAATCAACTCATTTGGTTTAGTTTTCAAATTGTTATGCATTTTACAAGAATTAATTTCAATCTGTCAAATAATCTCTTCAAAATGAAAATTAATTGAAAGACATCTTTAGTTCCGGTTGCAACCACCAGCTTGGACTAATGGTTTCAGTTCCCGCGCGGAATTTTGGCCGCCGAAAAGGTTGGCCTTTAGTCCCGGTTCGTGGCTGGAGCCAGGACTAATGGACCTTTAGTCCCGGTTCATTCCTGGAGCTGGGACTAAAGGTCGCGGGTATATAACTTTGGGGATCCCGGTGCCAGCCACCGCCCGGGGGAAGGAACAGATAGAACCACGCCGCTAGGCTGCCCTGATTCGCCCCTATCCGGTGGTCGTCCATGCCGGCCATCTGCCGTTGCTGGCCGCTCCGGTCTATTCCTTCCTTCTTTGTTGTTCGCGGACTCCTCCCTTTTATCTCTCTCCGCCCTCCCTCGCGTCGTCGCCCTCATCTCACCCACCCTCACGCACGCATACGCAGAGGAGACAGAGAGAGAGAGGCGAGAACGGAGCATGCCGGCGGTGCCCTAGGTCAAACTCTGGCGCCCATCCATCCCCTCCGGTGCTCCCCCGCAGGAATCCGCCGTCGCCCTAGGTCAAACTCCGGTAGCCACTTATTTGGTTCAGTTTAGTTTCATTCAGTTTATTTTGTTCTAGAATTTTATGTGTGCTTGATTTGTGTTCTTTACTGGACATGTACTAAATTTTTGTTGAGCAATTCTACTTGTGCTTGTATTGGACAAGTTTTTGTCCCAGAACTTCTTCATGTGCTTGAACTGGACATGTACTAAATTAGTGCCTGTAGTTGTACTTGTAATCTTCTACTAGAATGTTGTACTGGAACATAAATTTTTCATGTTCCAGAATTACTTCAAGTAGGTAACCAGGTTATAGTTGTACTGGACAAGTACTAAATTCTTTTTTTCATGTGGCCAAACCATGTGTTGATGAAAAATTCGCATCAACATTGGTTTTTTTGGTTATTACCAAAACAGAACCGAAAGCAAACGGTTATTGCTATATTTGAACTATGTAATTGTGTTGTTTATGCAATTGTGTTATATGTGATGTCATTTATGTGTTAAGCTTGTCAATATATATTTTTATGTTGTCTGTCTTGAAAATACAAACGAAATGCTGCCGAATTTTTGAATTTGATGTCATTTCATTTTTCGTTCCGTGCTTCCAACCAAACACCGGAACGGAATCAACCCATTACGCTCTTTTGATCCTACCAAACACATGAATGGAATGGACCGGTTCGTGGCTGGAGCCGGGTCTAAAGGTCGCGGGTATATAACTTCCGGGACTTCGTGTCCCGGTACCAGCCACCGCCCGGGAGAAGGAACAAAACCACGCTGCCAGGCTGCTGGATTTCACCGCCGTTCCGTCGTCGTTCTCCGGCGATCCACACCGCTGCTCGGTGCCCCGTCTCCGATCCACACGTGCCAGCTCCGATCGAGGTACTCCCCTCGTCTCCGCAATATCGCCATCGAGCACAACCACGACGATCCACACCCGCTGCTTCCCCGAACTGTCGTGAGCCTCTGCCCGCTCCCCCTCCGTCTTTGTCGTCGTTCTATTGTCGTAGCCACGCTAGCCATCGTACCGAGCGCCGCCGTCCGCCATGGACGCCGGGCATGGCACTGTCGAGCCTCTCTGAAAGGACGCGAATGTCGCCTAGAGGGGGGGTGAATAGGCGCTTTTAAATAATTACGGTTTAGGCTTGAACAAATGCGGAATAAAACTAACGTTTAATATGTCAAGCACAAAACCTAAAACAACTAGGCTCACCTATGTGCACCAACAACTTATGCTAAGCAAGGTGAACAACTAAGTGATAGCAAGATATATAACATGAAACAATATGGTTATCACAAAGTAAAGTGCATAAGTAAAGGGCTCGGGTAAGAGATAACCGAGGCACGTGGAGACGATGATGTATCCCGAAGTTCACACCCTTGCGGATGCTAATCTCCGTTTGGAGCGGTGTGGAGGCACAATGCTCCCCAAGAAGCCACTAGGGCCACCGTAATCTCCTCACGCCCTCGCACAATGCAAGATGCCGTGATTCCACTAAGGGACCCTTGAGAGCGGTCACCGAACCCGTATAAACAAGGTTGGGGCAAACTCCACAACTTAATTGGAGGCTCCAACAACACCACGAAGCTTCACCACAATGGATTATGGCTCCGAGGTGACCTCAAATGCTCGGGGCAATCTCCACAACCTAATTGGAGACCCCGACGCTTTCCCGGAGCTTTGCACCACAATGATTGAGCTCCAAGACACCACAAACCGTCGAGGGTGCCAAAGCACCCAAGAGGAACAAGCTCTAGGGTGCTCAAACACCCAAGAGTAATAAGCTTCTCAACTTATCACTTCCACATATCACCGTGGAGAACTCAAACCTATGCACCAAATGCAATGGCAAGGGCACATGGAGTGCCCAAGTCCTTCTCTCCCAAATCGCACAACAATAACTAATGCTATGGAGGAAAGTGAGAGGAAGAACGAAGAAGAACATGAAGAACTCCAATATCTAGATCCAAGGGGTTCCCCTCACATCGAGGAGAAAGTGATTGGTGGAAATGTGGATCTAGATCTCCTCTCTCTTTTCCCTCAAAAAGGAGCAAGAATCATGGGAGGGGTGGAACTCGAGCTCAAAGGATAGGGACCATTGGGGAAGAAGACCCCCTTAAATAGCTCCCCACGAATCTGCCCGTTATGTGCAGAATAACATAGGAGCGGTACAACCGCTATGCGCACCGGTACAACCGGTAGTACCGATTAAACCGGAACAACCGGCCTACAACCGCCCAAGAACCGCTCCAAAACAGAACCTAGTCCGGTGGTAGAGCGGTACATGGCCGGTACAACCTCCGGACCAATTCTGGAGCGGTACAACCGCTCCAAACACCGGTTGTACCGGTCGACCGGTATAACATCTGTTAGAACCGGTACAGCCTCTAAGTGTAAAACAGGTAAGATAAAAACAACCATAACTTCCGCATACGAGCTCCGAATTGAGCAAACTCAAGCTTGTTAGATAGCAGACGACAAGTACTATCCAAACAACAAATAGTTATAGCAAGAAGAGGTAGTAGAAAAATGCCAATGATATAAAGATGTGAAACCTCTATATGGAAATATACCTAACCCCGCAAATAACACACACAAAGAACTTGGGTTAGTACACAAAGCGTAATGGACAATACTTACCATACCATGAGATCACTTCATCCCACTTGGTACATCTTCTACGCTTTGTGTGTTGATCAACTTGAATCATTCTTTGCCTTAATCTTGATCAACCTTGTGTCTTATCTTCTCTCTTCACAAAGATGATGTCTTGAAGGTAAACATGAATGTTCACACAATCTTCTTCTTCAAAACATACTTGTAATGAGCTCAACTCTCACATGACAAATCTTTGGATAAAACCATACATACCACCTTGGTCACCATATAAACTCCTTGAAACCAACACATGTACTTCAAGAAGTGCCTATGGACAAATCCTTCGAATATAACTCAAGGAAACCATTAGTCCATAGGGATTGTCAACAATTACCAAAACCACATATGGAGAAATATGCTCTAACACTCTCCGCTCCACCCGACGAGCCTAGTGCGCTCCTGGGGTCCTCGGGAGACCGTAGCGCCCTTAAGATGGCCTCCCCGTGCCCCGTAGTGGTCGCCGCATCATCATCGTGCTTATTGAATGCATTCTAATTTTGCTGTTGGTAAAAGAATTTGACTACTATGATTCAGTTTTTGCTTATTGAATGCATTCTAATTTAAATACTAAATAGTTTTATCTTTCTTCTGGATTAGTTAAGCTATGGACGATAGCGGCAGATACCATGAAGAGGATATCTTCGACATCATACACTCCTACCAAAACCAAGAGAATGAACAATATGATGGCTCACAATTTCTGAACGACTCCGGTGAGGGACTTGAGCAAGAACCAAGAGACGAAGGGCAAACAAACAATGATGGCGAAGAAAATGTTAGACAATTAACAAAGTCCGGCGAGGTATATATATATTAAGCCTCTGGTGATCATTAGATGTATTAAATGATTTGTATATATATTAACGAATCTTTCTTCTTTTAGCCCTCCGGATCGAGCCAATCTCCTAGAAGGGTACGAGGCCAGGACAAAAAGTTGGGCGATGACATAAAGTTCAACATCGAAGAAGTCGCAGAAGATGGCGAACCGATTGCTGCTGAACAGAATGCCCGTAAATTTATAAATCAATGCGGAGTTATTGTTAGGGACAACATCCCGATCACCATTCGAGAATGGAATAAGCCAAAGGTAGATCAAGGAGTTAGTTATGTCGACGAAAGATCGAAAAATTTGCTTTGGGATACGCTCATGTCACATTTCAACCTACCAAAGGGTCTCACAGATGGTAAATGGTTGAAAGTCAAGCAATTTGCTCTTAAGAAGATGGCCACACAATTCCAGAGCTAGAAGAAAAGATTATACATCGACTACATCAAGGCAAAAAAGAAGACTCCAGAATTCACTAGAACACTAGAGAAGATAAAAGATCACTAGGATGCATTTGTGGAGTACAAGGACTTGGCTGAAGCTCTGGAAAGGTCGAGAAAAAATAAGATAAATGCTGAGAAAAGGAAGTATCACCATGTTCTGGGGACAGGTGGCTACAAGAGAGTTGTGCCTAAGTGGGATGAATTTGAGGCCAAGATGCTTGCAGAAGGGGTCATTCCAGCTATAGGGAATTGGCCCCATAGGTCCAAGAATTGGTTTTATGCGCATGGGGGAAAGTTGGACCCAGCGACAGGGCAGATTATTGTAAAGGCAGATCTTAAAACAGCCTCGGACGCTTTACTTCAAGAAATAGAAGATGCTCGAAAGGGGTTGTTCCAGCCCGAGAGAGAGAACGACGTGCTTACACGCGCCCTCAAGAATCCTGAACACGGAGGACGAACACGAGGCAAAGGCGTTGTTCCATGGGTTGAGGGGTTTTCGGAGTGGAACGACACTTATAGAAGACGTCAGAGAAAAAAGAAACAGGATGCAGAGCGGCTTCAGAAGATAGAAACAAAGAACGAGGAGTTGGAACCCATCTTAAAGTGGCAGAAGGAGCAACTGGACACAATTAGCCAGGAAAGGGCATCTCCGCGGCACGAGCAGGCAGATCCAACATTGGATAGTACTGTCCCATCTATGCGGAAAAGCAGCGTGGGTTCCACGGGGGTCCGGGCCGATGATGCACTGCTGGCTCGCTACCCCCTGGATAATATCAAAGAGAGGAAAATTTGTGAGCTACACCAGAAAATGAAGAACATATCCATGAAGGTGGAAGTCGGCTTTGCTTTACCGAATGCACCTGAAGCAACCATCCATGGCAATCCGATTCTAGCTGGCTATGCTCATGTCGGGGTGGATGAAGTTCTGTCGGGATATGACTCACTAGAGATTGACATTCCTGGAGGTGAAGGGGAGCAGACACTTGGAGAAGTCATACATGGTGTCATTGTATGAAGAAAGGAATGCATCGTGTTTCCAAACTCGGCGCCAAGGCCACTGACTCCTCCGAGTAGCAATACACCTCTAAGTCCACCCCACCTCGAGAGGGAGCCCAGCGCGAGTCCATATCGATCTCCGCCGCGTCAGCCGACTCCACCCCCTATGTCCTAGCAGTGCCAAAAGGGGAAGACCACTGCTCCATCGAATAGTCCTATTCGGAAGAAAGCTACAAAGAAGAAAGCCATCGACGAGCCTCCTGCCGAAAAGAAATTAGCTTGCGATATAACTGATGAGGAAACCAAAACGGCCGTGGTTTTCGAACTGAAGTCCCATTTTGCACCGAAACCGCCCCCACCGCCAAATGAGATAATACCTACGAAAACCGTAGAGCACTTTGTGGAATTTCTTGAGCGACCCCCGGCACATGTGGAGAATAGGCCATCAGACTATAACCGCTCTATTAGGAAGTCATATAAGGAACAAATGCAGCAGTCGAGACGTAGAAGTAGTAATTAATAAAACAGGGAAAACAGTTCCCCAGCTCGGAGAACATGAAATGCAATCGACCCCCCCCCCCCCGCTCAAGGTGATCAGTGTTGATCAACTCCTAGGCACTGAGGAAGTCCCCGTGGCTGATGTAGCATGGCAATATGCCCCCGGGAAAACTCAGGTCAGACCTGAGCAGGTCCGGCATCTATCAACACAAATGCGAAGATTGCATGAGTGGTACATGAAAGAAGTAAAGAACGGGCGAGTGTGGCTCATGGTGAAAGTCCAGGAAGCGCATTACTTCTATGAAAACAAGCTATGCATTGAGTTACCAGAAATTTTTCAGTTATACAATCAAGACTCACTCGACAAATCTATCGTCAGTTGCTATTGTCTGTAAGTGATTTCTTTCTGTAATTTAAGTCTCTAGATCAGCTCGTTCATTGCCTGTAATTATCCTCACTATATTGTTTTGCACACTATTATGCAGAATGAAGATTCTCGAATGCAAAAGAGGCAGAATCTATGACATTGGGTTCGTTGACCCATATATCATTAATGAAAACATGATACAAGACCACCCCAAAGACTCAGAGGATAACTTGCTACGGTTTTTAAAGGCACAAAATACCAGAACATAAATACTATTTCCTTACAACTTCAAGTGGGTGTTACTGTCTTGTACTACAAATTCTATTTTGCTTACTCGATGTTAAGTGTAGTTGATGAGTTATGCATGCCTGCTTATATAAACCTACGCAGGTACCACTGGATCCTGCTAATCATTAAAGTTGACGCTGAAACTGTTGAAACCCTGGACTCCCTAGGTAAAGACCCTCGAGAATACTCCGGCGTGGTCTTGATGCTCGACAGGTAATTTCAATCATTATCGCACTATATCTGCCTCTTTCGTTCATTTCCTGATATCAAGTAATTAATAACTCCTTTATTGATTTTCTTTGCCGGTCAGGGTTTGGAAACGATTCATCAATGATGTTCTCGGTGAATGGAAACCGGCGCTGCATTGGCGACGGACCAAGATAATTAAGTAGTACTAGCTAGGTCAGCGCATCTCTTTAATTCTAGTTTCATGCTTGACTATTCTCTAATTGAATTCTATTCTCGCAAAGTCCATGAGGCAGAAACATGGGACTAATTTATGTGCATACTACGTTTGCAAGAACATTCGCATGGCGACCGAATGGCGCAGAGATGTAAGACAACTTCAGGTACGTAAATACTATTCATATTTTTTTATGATGATCTAATATATATACACACAACTAATATATTCATATTGATCTCCTTCTTTAAAGATGGAAGACATGCGGGAGAAGATCCTACCAGAGAATCACCTACGATCAATTCAAGAGGAAATTGCGGGATTTTTGCTCACGGAGGTCATATCTGAAAGCGGAGAATACCATTGCTGCTAATGCCTGCATGTAATGATCTCTAAATTGTAGGAGAAATTGTATATACCAAATTGTATATATATATATATATATATGTATGGTCGTACGAGAAATTATATTAAATATGCATCAAGGTGTATAGTATGTAGTAGCGTAAAATATGTTTGAAATGAAAAAGAATTGAATGGAAAACACAAAATGAAAAGGAAAAATAAAACATAAACCCTAAAACCCTAAACCCTAACATAGAAAAACACAAAATACTTAGTCCCGGTTGGTGTCACCAACCGGGACTAAAGGTCCTCCAGCCCCCAGCGCACGCTCGCGGCCACGTGGAGGGACTTTAGTCCCGGGTTGTGGCCAACCGGGACTAAAGGGTGGGGGCCTTTAGTCTCAGTTTCATTGTCCTGGTTGGTGAACCGAGACTAAAGGCCGCTGCGAACCGGGACTAAAGCCCCATTTTCCACTAGTGGACGGCCGCCGCCTTGGCCTTGAATCTGAGGGGAAAACGCTGCTCTGCGAGAGAGCTCGCCCCGCCGCCGTCGTTTGTGGCACGGGCTTAGCTTGGTATCCTCCTTTGGTGACAGTGAGGGGGGGTGTGGAGGTGTGGGGCTTGCGGTGGCCGGCGGCTGGGTCTTGCTCGTGTCGCCCGTGAGAGCGATACGGGGGGGGGGGTCCGGAGTTCTGTTTCTCCTCGTCCGCCTGTCTACGGCTCATGTATCGCACAAAAATACTTTCCGCCATGTTCGCCATTGTGAGTTTGTGAGGGATGAAAACTTAAAACGACAATGAAACCTAAGGGTGATGTCCACATAGAAAGAAAATGTTTTTTGGAAGATCCATAAAAAACAATCGAGCACGAAAGGTACATCATGACAATAATTTGGAGTGGAAATATACACCTTGCTTCTGGATACTTCAGAGAAAAACCTCGAGTTTAGTTTACCGTCGCCTCCTTGCGATTTTTGTATGTGGTTTTAGAATAGCGAAACCCTTCACGCCTAAACGCGGACCCAATCTTTGGTCGGTCTCTTCGTCGCGCGAGGCGCTGGCTCGTGGCCCCTCAGCCTTTTCTATTCCCTATCGCCAGCTCTGTCCTCTCAATCAAGGAAAGTGGCGGCAATGATGACTCCCACTGCCGCCCTCGGCGCACGACGGAGTGGTGGAGACCGGCGGCAACGGGGCCGCTGGACCCGACGGCAAAGGATGCTGCAACCACCGGCCTCCGAAGCTGCAACGACCTCGACCGGCAAGACGGGGTGCGGCAACATCGGCGTTGAAAGAAGATGCGACCCTCGACCGGCCATGGAGGGTGTGGGTGATGGCGGTGGCGGTCCGGGGAGGCTGCGACCATGAACGGCGATCATGGAGACTGCTGGACGGTGAGGACGGGGCGGCGCTGTTCTTAGCAAAAAAAAACTAACGTCGTAGTTTTTGCTACATGCTTCAAGCAGCATCGAATTTTGCTACAACTGGTATCTTATTTTGCTACAACCGACGTCACGTTTTGCTACAACACAAAGGGGCATTGAGATTTTGCTACAACTAGCATCACTTTTTGCTACAACCGGCATCACGTTTTGCTACATCCATCGGCTAAGCTGCGACCCGCGATTGCGGCGATGATTTTTTTTGCTGCAATCGTCGTAGTTTTTTGCTACATCCGGTAATGAATTTTGCTACATCCATTTTTTTATTTGTAGACGCAAATGCTGCTACCCGCAACGAAGATCTACAACCGGCGATGACGACGACGAACTTTTGTTGCAACTGTTGTCTCCATTTTGCTACGACCGGCAACAAAAAATGCTACAATGGGTATTTCTGTTTGCTGGAACCGATCAATTCGCCGGCGAGGCAGAACTGCATCCATGGCGTGCACGGGTGGCCGGCGAGCGCGGATATCCAGCGAGCACGGGCGACGGGCGAGCGCATATCCGACGAGTGCCGGCGGCCGACGTGAGCGGATCCCGGTGAGTGCGGGCACTCAGAGAAAGCAGACGCCGGGGAGAGGAAGGAGCCTTCCACGAGGAAGAAGGAGACTCAAGCAACTTAATCGTGCGGTTGGGACGCCCGCATCGTACAGCTGCTAGGCCGCCGGCCAAAAGTTTGGGCCGGTGCGCCGACGCCCAGTACTGGAATCTCTGGAAAAAAAAAGGGGTACATAACAGTATGGACAGTGTTGGAGGCCGAATGGGCCGCGTAAGTATTGTAACGTTGGTCTGTCCCTATTAATCCACATACGATAAATGAATAGTGAAAATAACATCCTACTGATAGTAGGTTGACGAAATTTTTTCAAAACTATGACAGATTTTATAGCAAATTTGAAAACTAGAGGGGTGAACGAAAAAAAACCAGAAATATGTCCCCGTCGGCCGAAGATGGGCTTTTCGGCCTGCAGTTGGCCGAAGAGGGCTGGTCGGCCACCAGTGGGCCGACGAGTGGCCCATCGGCTGCCGGGCGACCGAAAAGTGGCCTGTCGGCCTCCAGGAGACCGAAGAGGGCCCGTCGGCCTCCAGGAGACCGAAGAGCTCCTGGATAAGCCCGACGCCGCTCCTTTCTTCTTCCTCTGTTCGCTAGCTCCTCCTCTCTCTCGTTGCTCTCTGTACTCTCCAACCTCGCGCCGATCTCTCCCCTCGTCCACCCATTTTCCTATCCAACCCGCAGAAACAATAGATCATAGCATTCTCCGCCGGCCTACGGTATTTTTTTTGCTATGGGGTAGTTTTTTGTGCGTGAGGAGGAGCCATGGTGGGGTGGAGGAGGTGTGGCTGGTGAGGAGGTGATGGGGTGGAGGAGGTGCGGGTGTGGAGGCAGTGGTGGTGAGGAGGAGGAGGTGGTGGTGAGGAGGAGTTCCGGTGGTGCAAGAAGTCCGTGAGGTGGCCGGTGCCGCTGAGTTGAAGAGAGGCGGAAGAAGAAGGGGACACACGCGTCGAAGGTATACCAATGTCGTCACAAATTTTCTATGAGCTGTACAGTTTATTTAGTGTACATAGTCATTTTAGCGGATAGTTAGTGTAGCCGGTAATAATTTTGTTCGTTGCGATTAATGAGAAGGTGGCAATGTTTGACAGGTGAAAATGTCTGAATCAGTAAATTTGACTGTTTACTACGGCCCTGGTAATGTTCGATATAATGAGTTGGGGGTTGATCTTAGCGAGTTTAAAAATGGCGTCATGACACTTTCAGACCCGGACAGACTGGACATTAGACAGTTGAAGCACTGGTTGACTACTAGTTTTGGGCTGGATCCTGAAGTATGTTCCGTCAGTATTCATGCATTGTGGACCAAATCCTGTAAAAATGTCAAGTGGGAGTTGATGCCGATAGATAGGAGCCAGCATTGGGTGACCCTGTTAAGTCGTTGCCGAGACCGAAGAATCCACCCATATGTCTTAGTGCAACCAGTGGCGAAGGAGGAGAATACCGTACAACTCCACGTGGGAAAGAAGGGCGGGAAAGAAAATGGCGGGATAGTAGGGCGGGAAAGAAAATGACGAGATAGAATGTCGGGAAATGGTTGCGGGAAAGTACAAAGTTGGAATGTGAAAGAGGGGGAATGGTTGTGCAGGAATTATAATGCATTTAAGTGAAAAAAAAACTTCAGATCAGGCATCCAGGGACACTTCGGCCGCCTGGAGGCCGACCAGGGCTCTTCGGCCGCCTGGAGGCCGACGGGCCCCTCTTCGGTCCACCGCAGGCCGCCGGGTCCCTTTTCGGCCCACCGCAGGCCGACGGGCCTCTCTTCGGCCAGCCAGAGGCCGACGGGCCACTCTTCAGCCAGCCAGAGGCCGACGGGGTCACATTTCTGAATTTTTTGCGTTCGGCCCTATAGTTTCCGAATTTGCTATAAAATACGTCATAGTTTTGAAAAAAAATCTAGGTTGACAGAGGCCAGTATGAAAATCACCAAGATAACGAACATTAATCGACTACCTAGCACCTGTTCCACGGTCGACTAATATAACCAGGAATGGCAGAAAACGGTATGATAGTAGTAGCACCGAGTAACGATTAATTAAGGACAGGTTTCTTACAGGGTAGTACCAACAGGACGAATGTGAAATGAACGAGTGGAGCTGCTCATTTCTACGAGCAAAGAGAGGCTAGCCATATTAGCAAAAAGAGAGAGAGAGAGAGAGAGAGGATAGACATGAAAAAGGCACAAAGTACTGGTGCATGTTATGGGTCGGAAGACATAGCAGCAATGCGAACGAATTTGTAGTTGGTTGGTTAGGTGGACAGTGATATCTTTAGCTCATCAGAGTTCAAATCATGGTGCTCGGATTTATTTCAGGATTTTCAACGATGCGCGTTCGGTGAGAGAAGACGTCACCGGCGATTACGCGGCGTCTTTGGTTATTTTGTCAATTTCAAGACGATATGCCGGCTCAGTCTCTCAGATGTGCTCATAGAGATAGGGTGTGTGTGTGTTTATAAAGATGAGTATATGCGCGCATATATCAGCAATGTGTCTGTACTATGTTCAAAAAAGGACATATCAGCAAAGGACAATTCTAGGTGTTGTAGTAACATAAAACCACAACTCATTTAGTCAAGACATTAGAAATTTTGCAATGTTTTTTAATACTTTTGGTCATGTTTGAATAAAAGGTTTCATTCTTTTCAAAATTGAGCAAAAGTTTGAACAGGAGAGCACAGCTTCGTGCTGGCTCAAGCCCAACTCAAGTAAGGGCTCAATCCAAAAACGAGGCGGGCTATTGTCGTAGTCAGTGTCCGACTTGGCCTACGTATCGGATTCCGCTTCAACTGACTAATCATCTACTTGATTATGATCTTTTGGTATTATGATTCTCAAAATTTACTTTTGCCTCACTTGATAATTGAAGTGAAACAACCGAATCATACTTGGTATTGAGAAATCCTCACAAGCTGATAAAGATAGGAGACACCACAAAACAATCCGAGCATGCTAGGAAAGCACCAATGGTGTGCTACTAAACGCCTCTAGGGAATCGCCGACAAGAAGCTCAGGAGAGGCCCAACCACCGCAAGATGCAATCAAGGCTACCGACGACAAGTGAATGCCGGACACCTAGAGGAAACCACCAGACTTCACCGCACTCTCACAACCAAATTACCATCGAAGAGCTCCCTGCCCTCGGCAAGCAAAAATGATGGAGAGGAGATGTCGTCACGTGTTAATGATAGTGGAATATGAAACCACACGCCACCCGAACCGAGGTGTTGCCGATTGAGATTCAAACCAACCCAAACACACCACCGCAACCTAGAGATACCCACACTCCGCGGCGATGCCACCAAGAGGGGCAGTATGGAGGAGTGTTGTCGTTGCCACGTCTACCAAGACGACCAAAGGTTTTCAACTTGAGTGTCAGAGGGAAGGGTGAAAGCTAGCCAAGGCGACACGCCATGGGGAATGCGTCGCCACCGCCACGGTGCTAAGCTTTTGCTTGACCCCTCCCACCCACCATGTCATGGGTACATAGGCCACAAGACCAACCACGATGGTCCGGTGACTCCAAATACTGATCAGGCTTTGGATGCCAGTTATACTTGTTATGGCATTGGGATTTACCCGGAGAAGAAGGGTGATGTAGTAAAGTAGCAAAAAGTATTTCTCCCAGTTAATAACCAAGGTTTATCGAGCCAGTAGGAGAATCAAGTAAACAACCGTCAGCAGCACCTATACAGAAAAATAGTAAATACCTGCACCCAACGCGGGCAAGAGGGTTATCAATCCCCTTGTACTCATTAGCGGCAAGGATTAATATAATAGTGATAGATTAATAAATTGTAAAGTAAAATAAAACTAAATAAATTGCAGCAATATAATTTTGGTTTTTGTAATATGATTAAAGTAGACACGGGGCCATAATTTTTACTAGAGGCTTCTCTCTTAATAGCATGGCATACGATGGATAAACAATACTATTGGGCAATTGATAGAAAATTGCATAGTTATGATGTTATTCATGGCATGATCAAATACATAGGCATTACGTCCGTGGCAAGTAGACCGACCCTTGTCGGCATCTAGTACTATTACTCCACCAATTGACCGACTCCTGCTTGCATCTATGGTAATTAAGTTCATACAAACAGAGTAACACTTTAAGTAAGATGACATAATGTAGACAGAATAAAACCAATCAATATGATTAAACCCCATTGTTTCATCCTTAGTAGCAATAATACAATACGTGCCTCGCTACCACTTCATGTCACTAGATGAGGACACCGCAAGATTGAACCCACTACTATGCACCACTTCCCGAGAAGATTGATAGATAAACTTGGCCAAAAAAACCATAGATCGGAAAGCATCACATAGCTATATAAATCACACATAATAAAGTTCAGAAAAGACTCAATTACTTTCAATGAATAATCTGATCATAAACCTACAATTCATCGGATCCTAACAAGTACACCGCACAAAAGGATTACATCGAATAGATCTCCGAAGAGAACATGATATTGAAGATCAAAGAGAGAGAATAAGCCATCTAGCTAATCACTATGGACCCATAGGTCTGTGGTAGACTAGTCACACATCATCATGGAGGCAAGAAGGTTGATGAAGATGGGCTCCATGACCGATTCCCCCTCTGGCAGAGTACTAGAAAAGGCCTCCAGGTGGGATAGCGGAGGAACAGAGACTTGCGGTGGCGGAAAAATTGTTTCGGGTCTCTCTCTGGGGGTTTCAGAATATATGGGAATTTATAGCGATGGAATTAGGTCAGACGGAGCCATGAGGGGTCCACAAGACACCAGAGTGCGCCATACCCCCTGGACGCGCCCTATTGCCTTCCCGTCTCCTCGTAGGTCTTCTGGTCCTCCCCCGAAGCTTCTAGGGTGTCTTCTGGTCCAGAAAATATCGTCAAAAGTTTCGTCATGTTTGGACTCCGTTTGGTATTGATTTTCTGAAAAACCAAAAAACAGGGAAAAAACAGCAACTGACACTGGGCACTGAGTTAGTAGGTTAGTCCCAAAAATGATATAATATTATATATAAAGTATCTACGATTGACAAAATAATAGCATGAAACAATCAAAAATTATAGGCACATTGGAGACGTATCAACTACCATGGGTGATAACTTCATATACCATCATCCATAGTGCATATCACATACCACATGGCCGAGGAACACCACCAATACATACAACAATGCTACTCACCAAAGAGCCATCCGTGTAGCATGCCTTCCAGGGCCGCCTCCTCCACATACATGGCCCTAGTTCTGCCATCACAACCAGCCTACATGCACTGACCACCAGAAAGAAAGAGCAGGAGGGCCTCTCTTTCGCATTCCTGGACAACCCCTAACCATGTGCCCGCCAGCGAGTACAGCCAGATCTGGACGCAGGTGAATCCTACCATCGAGTCCCAGATCGATCCCCACCAATTGCAGAGGCCGATTATAACGGGGCATCACCCAACACAGCTGCCCCACCCTACCTTGCATGGGGAGAGGGCGAGCACCCAAACGACACATGGCCACCGAAAGGGAGAAAGAGGATGAGGTCACAACCTCCACATGGTAGGCAAAGGCAGGAAAAGAGAGGCTTCCAGCCAGCAAGCGATGACCCATGCAGGCCCCGCTAGGGTTTGAAGCACGTAACCCGAGAGAGGAGGGAGGATAAGATAACAGATGGGAGAGAGGAGAAAGGGTACACCCCGTCGCTGCCTACCGTCGGGAACTTTACCCGACGGTGCGGCAATGGCAGTGAGTGGAGGGAAGGAGGGGAGAGGGGTTGGGAGGGCGCGTGGAGTAACCATGCTCCCAGGTTTTTCTTTACTCCTAGAACTTAAGATATCAGTTAAAACTCCCTAGACGTCCACCCCCTCTATTTGCTTTTGCATATCGTATTAGGGATTTCTTAAGTCAAACTTTGTAAATACCTCTATATATACTCCCCGAGTGCAGTGATTAGGTACCCAGGTGGATCTACACCACAGTGTGAACAATAAATTCAAATGTAAGAGGAAAAAAATCAAAGTAATCTGTTTTTTTGGCACCCAAGATGCTCGAATCCGAGATGTTCGTGCAAAAATTCATTTTATTTGGACATTCAAGCAGATGGTGGCAAAACAAAAACAAAATTTTGACGTGAAAGAAACTTTGAAACAGAGAACACTCTTTGGACCCGGTTTTTTTTCCTATAGGTCCTCGAATGTCCAAACAGCCCAAAAATGTGCATGCTCCTTGCACACCTGAGTATCTTCGATGCCAAATATTTTAGATTTTTTTTGAATTGTTTAGTTTTATTTAATTTATTGTTCATCGGGTGTAGATTAGCCCAAACTCGGATGCAAATTTTCCGATACTACTATAAATTTTGCCGAACTTTAGAAATTTTACTTAAAATAAACTTATATGCGAAGTAAAAACGAACGTCAGTACTTTTGTATTGCTACAACCAACTAATATTTATTAACTAGCAATGTTTTTTAGGGACGGTTAATTACGAACTATTAATCTCTAGTCTCTACTGTGTCCGAAGAACTAGCAAATGTGTACGTGCAATGCACGTTGATATTAGACAGTATATTAACTACATGCATAGATTGGGTAGGATATTATTTGTGGTTTCATTATATGATTAACGCTAGCCTTGATATTCGATATGGTATCAATTTCACACTAAACATGTTGATCGCTCACCATTGCGGCATGCTGAGTCATTGGATTGACCTGATTTGATGGTTGCGATTAGTTGGATCTGCCTCTTTTAGTCTTTTATGTTGGTATATAGATATAAGGTTTTATGTTTCACTTTTTTTCCCACCACCCCTTCGTCCAGCTTTCCCGTATGATAACCAATCACCTAAATTTACTTACATCTAAATCAATTCCAATTTAATTTATTTCCCAAAGTTCTCATCAAAATATAAGGTAAACCATGGACGGATTCGATAACCATTTGTTTCTCTATATCTACTACGTAAAAATAATGTAAGATTCCATGTTTCATTTTTCTTTTCACCAACCACTTGTCCAACCTTTCCCGTATGATAATCAATCACCTTAGTTTACTTACCTTCTAAAAAAATCACATTAATTTGCTTACCAAGCTTCTTATCAAAATATAATGTAAATCATAGGCAAGTTTGATAAACATTTATTTACACATCACATTAATATGGAAAAGTACTCACAAGTTAACATAACAGAGTATTTATATCTTATTACAATGCACGGACATTATCCTAGTATATATACTACTTAAAAGTATGTAAGGTTCCATGTTTCATTTTGCTTCCCACGACCCCTTCGCCCCACCTTTTTATTGTCTTCTGAACCAATTTCACTTGGATTTACTTATAAAACTTCTCATCGACGTATAAGTTAAATTACGAGCAGAATTTGATAAACATTTATTTATACACTCATATTAATATGGACAAATAAATCACAACTTCCCGTAATATAATATTTATATCCCATTGGCACGCACGGACATTGTCCTAGTAGTACTTAAAAAGAATGTAAGGTTTCATATTTTACTTATCTTTCCATCACCCCTTTGTCCAACCTTCCCCGTACGATAATCAGTCACCTTAATTTACTTAACTTCTTAAGCAGTTTCATTTTAATTTACTTATTTATCAAATTTCTCATCAAAATATAAGGCAAATCAAGATAGGATTTGATGAACATTGATTTACACAATCACATTAATATGGTTAGGTAAATCACAAACTAACATATTAGAATATTTATGACTCGCTACAACACACGGAGATTGTCCAACTAAAATGCAGCCAATTATTTGCGTGGGTGAACAAAATTCCAAAGTTTCAAATTTAATTCAGTGGCCCGCCAAACTAAGCCACACAATGGACGATGACTTGAACGGGACAGGCCAAGGCCTCATGTGCAAACGGCGGAGGCCCAAGGAGCACGTACGTGCGTGCATGCGGTGGTCCGTGTGGTACAGTCATGCAGCTTGTTCCCTTCCCTCTTCCGTTCCGTGGACGGGAAATGCATGTGACTGATCCTTTGCTCGATAGACACTCATTCCGTCGCGTCGCGTCGTACGGTGATCCTTATGCAAGTGGCACATTCCCTGACGGAATGTATTTTTCGAACAAATAAGGATACGGCAGTCCAGCCGACCGACCGCGAAAAACTCACCGTACGTGTCACTTGTCAACAACATACTGCCGCTGACTAATGTACAAATGAGTATTAGCGCCGTGAAAATGGCACGGGTTACTCTGGTCGTTCTGTCTAAATGTATCATTGGGGATTGTGCAGCATTCTTTTTCTGCGGGCAACGAAACTTCCCGAAAAGGAAAAGATAAAAAGAACTAGCAAGACACCATAATTAATTGGCTAGCATTGTTTTCTGCAGGCAACGAACTCGCAAAACAGCATAATTGGTGATTATAGACTGTTTCTTTAGCTGAGCAAATGACAGAATGACAAAGGGTTGCTGGTTTTTATTAACGAACAGTATATTCCTCTCAACGAATACCGACTTGGTTAGTAAAAGGCCCTACGTTCACTTAAAAAAGAAAGAGAGAGTAAAAGGCCCTACGTCGGCGTCATGAAATAGTTAAAAGCTCGATGAAAACGCTCGTCAAATGTTAGAAATCGGTGGCTCGATTAATTTAGCTTCGCCAACTCTAATTTTTCATAAAAAGAAACAACGGGGCCAGACTTGAGGAAACAAACAAAGCAGTCCAATGGACGGGCCGTACGTGGGTGTTCTGCTAATATTCCGCCATGTTGTCCTGTAACGATGACGTAGATGCGCTCTTGTTTTTTCCCGGCAGGGTCGCCATCTCACTTGCCACCTAGTGCATCCTTTGGCTCTCTGGATGCATATGGCCTCCAGAGCATTGCAAGTATCAAAGTCCGGTGATCCCACAACCTGAATTTCATTTTTTTTTCATAAGTATTACATGCAACGTGAAATCTAATCTAAACGAAGCTCGTCTAACTCAGCCGTGCCTATGTCTGACGGCCGGCTGCGTCCCTCGAAGTGTTGTTTCGTTCACTGACGAGGTAGAGTAGGAGATGGGACACGTACCTGCTAATGGGAGTTGAATCACCATCGTCTCCCATGTCCTACTTTTCCTTGTCAGAACCCGTCGCGTGCACGTTGCTGGTGAACGTGAGATCTATGATGGATCCGTCGTCGGACGAGCCGACGATGTCCACAACGACGCGGTTGCGACGCCCGGGATGGCCGTGCACCATACGCGGGGCCGGAGAGTGCGACTCCGGCTCGCCAACATCCACCACGAGGACTGCCGCCGCCTCCCGCCCCCGCAGCTTCGCAAAACAGCTAGTGCTCCATTATGAATATGCTTATATGAACACGTAATCATATTCATATACATTATGAAAAATTGGGGAGTCTGTTTTAGTCTCGATTGAATTTTAACGGGGCAAAATCGTATAACTACTAAGGCACCAACACGCACACCCAAGCAAAAAGACCTTTTTTCCTTCAAATAAGGGATTACCTTGGCTTCTGCATCACATGATGCACATTTTATTAAACGTCAATCAAGTTAAAGACAATGAGTTCCAAACATTAAAACAAATAAAAAAACACAACCACAACCGGTCGAACCTGAGTTTACATAGCTCATGCACACAATGGCAGACCCAACCCACTGGGCCAGGGTGGGCCAACAGTGCATACACTCATGAAGATTTATTTTTATTTGTTTATTCTAGCTGTTTTGCTATAGTATAAAGGTTGATTCTTAAATTCAGGGTGGGCCACGGCCCACCCTGGCCACCCTATAGCTCCGCCACTGCATGCACATAAGGATGGCAATGGGCAGGGTATGGACAGGATAGAGTAATACCATACCCATACCCGTATTGTCAGTGGGTATAAAATTCTACCCATACCCGTACCCACGGTACCCGTATCCATTGGGTACCCAGCGGGTAGAACAAATAGTACACAAGTTGTTCACAATTTTACAATTATTGATAGCACATTTGACAAAAAAACAATTATCTCGGCTCAATAATAGGTAGATGAGTACATGACAACTATCAGAATTTGGAAATCATAATATACTCATACGTTAATAGGAGTAGACGATTCACATGACCAATTAATGATTAATAGATAACAACTTAACATTAACATTATTTCACAAACGGAAAGGATATGGGTATATCCGCTGGTACAAGGCTATACCTGTACCTTACCCATGAATGAACGAGTAGGGTATGGATACTATCCATGGGTATAAAAGTGTGCCCATACCCTGCCCATGCGGGTACGGTACCCCGCGGATACCCGTATCCATGAGTAAAATTGCCATCCTTACATGCACATAATTTTCGAATGACTTGTCAGCTAAACTGGTTAAATAAACTCTGTGCAAATGATGCCAGACGGCTGCACCTAGAGGCTATAGGTGCCTGCTCTTCCACATGCTACAGACCTGATCACAAATATGGATTGAACCGTAAGCATGTAGTTAACCTCCAAGAAATTAGAAATAGACAATCCATTGAAAACACAGTTATTCCGATTATTCCATATTGATTAGAGAATGGCACAAACTCCCAAATAGATTTAGGTAGCAATCAACTCTTTGAACCGAACAGTCTGGCGATACCAATGCATGTCTTGTACCACTTGTGGTATACATTAAAAAATAAATAAGTAAACAATGTATGTATGCTTGACACTCCTCGGTTCACAAAAATGATTGGTAGAGTTGTGAAAATTTGAAAGTTTGACTATAGTTAGTTATTTAAAATAGTTTGGTTGGAAACTTCAAAATCATTCATATATATAATATTAATATTGTTGGCAATTGTATATTGCAACTAAAACATCGCCACATTGCTTTTGCGTGAACTCGATGGAATAGACAATTCGGAACTGTATAATGCATGTGTGGGAGACTAGTATACACAAATGAAACAAAAGTATCACAGTAAACTAAAGTAAATGTAACAACCCATCAAGCAATAGAATGCAATCGAAAGGAAGCAGTATTACCCTAAACAAACTAAAAAGTAGAAAGATTTTAATCATCCACCAAAAAAGAAGAGAGAGGGGGGACATAGTATTACCACATATAGTTATACAGCGACGGCAAAAATAAACAAATAATAGGTACGCCTCACAACTGTTTCAAGGAACCCAACGGTGAAAGCAAATCTATATGCAAAAAAATTTTACAATCCCAAAATACGAAAAGAACATGCATCTATTATTGTAAATTCTTTAGTTCTTACATGCAAGAGTCACTTGGCGATAGAATGAACACGACAAAGGAGATGAAACAGATTTGGTAAGAAAAACCAATTGTTGTCCATTGGAAAATAACCCACTGTTAAATAATGTGACTATTTTGTGACTTGTGCAAAATTGTAAGATGAAAATTTTGACTTCGGCGCAGATCAAATGGTCATATATCTTAACCAAAGTTTGGAAAATAGTTTCAATGTAATACATTTTTTGATGTATAGGCCGGGGGTTTTAACCTCCTTTTCTAAAATAATATTTTTATTCGTAAATTTTAAAAATACAAGAAATTATCTACCGTACCATTTTATAAGTAAGTATGATTTTTGCTAAGTTTACAAAAGAATGAATTCACATGTTTCAATTGTGTTTGGTTTGGTGCCCAAATTTTCCCTGCCGATAAATTGGTTGCCTATCATCTTTCGGTAATTGTTTGGTTTGTTGCAAAAATTCTGGTTGCTAATGGGTGTCTACCCCTTATTCTCAGACTTTTGCCAAATAGTTGGCCAGATGAAGGCAAAAACTTTCTTGGACGAAAATTGGCAAGCCAACTCTTACCAACTTGTGGTAGGACCAAGGAAAAAAATAGCACGCTATAGCTATTACCGTGCTATAGCGTGCTATTAGCGAGACATTGTACACTGATCAATTTAGCGAGACGAATCTCTATATGCCATAGAGTGCTATTAACGGCGGTATAGCGCGCTATTTTTTCAGTGGGTAGGATGTGTGTGGGCACCAACGGAACATGTCCCTAGGTCATAAAATTCCACCGAGCCCATGACGTTGGTCCTTTTTTTTCTTCTACAATGAGAGACTCCGGCTCCCTCTTTGCATTGTAGATATACACAACTGATACGTCTCCAACGTATCTATAATTTTTTATTGTTCCATGCTATTATATTATCTGTTTTGGATGTTTTATATGCATTAATATGTTATTTTATATTATTTTTAGGACTAACCTATTAATCTAGAGCCTAGTGCCAGTTTCTGTTTTTTCCTTGTTTTTGAGTATTGCAGATAAGGAATATTAAACGGAGTCCAAACGGAATAAAATCTTCTGAATGATTTTTCTTGGACCAGAAGAAACCCAGCAGACTTGGAGATGAAGGCAGGAGACCTGCCGTGGCGTCACAAGCCACCAGGGCGCGCCCTAGGGGGGGGGGGCGCCCCCTGGCTTGTGGCCCCACGGCAGCCCTCCTAACCCTATTCTTCGGCCTATAAATTCCCAAATATTCCCTGGATACCAAAAAGGGCCACGAAAATACTTTTCTGCCACCGGAAGCCTCTGTTCCCGTGAGATCCAATCTTGGAGCCTTTTCCGGTAATCTGCCGGAGGGGGAATCGATCACGGAGGGCATCTACATCAACTCCATTGCCCCTCCGATGATGCGTGAGTAGTTCACCACAGACCTTCGGGTCCATAGCTAGTAGCTAGATGGCTTCTTCTCTCTCTTTGTTCTTCAATACCATGTTCTTCATGATCTTCATGGAGATCTATCCGATGTAGTACTCTTTTGCGGTGTGTTTGTCGAGATCCGATGAATTGTGGGTTTATGATCAGCTTATCTATGAATATTATTTGAATCTTCTCTGAATTCTTATATGCATGATTTCATATCTTTGCAAGTCTCTTCGAGTTATTGGTTTGGTTTGGCCAACTAGATTGTTAATTCTTGCAATGGGAGAAGTGCTTAGTTTTGGGTTCAATCTTGCGGTGTCCTCACCTAGTGACAAAGTAGGGGTAGCGAGGCACGTATTTGTATTGATACCATCAAGGATAAAAAGATGGGGTTTTCATCATATTGCTTGAGTTTATCCCTCTACATCATGTCATCTTACCTAATGCGTTACTCTGTTCTTCACGAACTTAATACTCTAGATGCAGGCAGGAGTCGGTCGATGTGTGGAGTAATAGTAGTAGATGCAGAATCGTTTCGGTCTACTTGACACGGACGTGATGCCTATATGCATAATCATTGCCTTGGATATCTTCATAATTATTCGCTTTTCTATCAATTGCTCGACAGTAATTTGTTCACCCACCGTATTATTTTCCTTCATGAGAGAAGCCTCTAGTGAAACCTATGGCCCCCGGGTCTATTTTCCATATTATATTTTCAGATCTATAAACCAAAAATACCAAAAATACTTAGCTGCAATCTTTTTACCTTTGTTTTACCTTTTCGTTTTAGCAATCCTATCTATCTATCTCTATCAGATCTCATCCTTGCAAGTAACCGTGAAGGGATTGACAACCCCTTTATAGCGTTGGGTGCAAGTGTTTGATTATTTGTGTAAGTACATCTATTGGGGACTTGCTTGTATCTCCTACTGGATTGATACCTTGGTTCTCAACAACTAAGGGAAATACTTATCTACTTTGCTGCATCACCCTTTCCTCTTCAATGGAAAACCAACGCATGCTCAAGAAGTAGCAAGAAGGATTTCTGGCGCCGTTGCCGGGGAGGATACGTAGCAAGACAAGACAAGAACTCTCCCGTCAACTTGCCAATTTCTGGCGCCGTTGCCGGGGAGATCTACATCAAGCCTACCAAGTACCCATCACAGACTCATCTCTTGCATTTACATTATTTGCCATTTGCCTCTCGTTTTCCTCTCCCCCACTTCTAAAACGATTTTCAGAAAAAAACCAAAAAGATTTGCCTTTTTATTCGCCCTTCTTCCGTTCGTCTTTTCGTTTGCTTATTGTTTGCTTGTGTTGCCATGTGCCTTCTATTTGCTTGCATCTTCGCTTGCTAAAAATCTATTGGTATGGATCCTCATCCACTTGCTAATCTTTTCAAAAGCTCGAATTATGATGAACCAATTGCTAGTGAGTTGAGTGCACTTGATTATCTCTATGAAGTTTTGTTTGAAAATCATGAATCTGAAAATTGTGATGCAGTGTTGAAAGAAGAAATTTATAAGATGATTCATGATAGCTCCTTGATTGAAAAGCATGATTGCAATGATGTTACTATAAATTCTACTAATGTCAATTATGCTAATGATATGCAAAGCCACAAGCTTGGGGATGCTATGTTTGATGAAGATGATATTTTTTGTCCCCCAAGTTTTGATGAGCAAATTCCTTATGATGATTGCATGCTCGTGTATCATGAAAAGAATGATTTATGTGACAGTTATATTGTTGAATTCCTTCATGATGCTTCTGAAATTTATTATGAGGGAGGAACATATGCTTGTAGGAATTGCAATAATATCAAGTTTCCTCTCTATGTGTTCAAAGTTTTGAAGTTATGCTTGTTTTGCTTTCCTATGCTAGTTGATTCTTGTTCCCATAAATTGTTTGCTCACAAAATCCCTATGCATAGGAAGTGGGTTAGACTTAAATGTGCTTGTCATGAGATTCATGATGCTTTCTTGCATATTTCAATTACTACTTTTTATGTGAGCATCATTGAAATCGTTATGCCTAGCTAGGGGCGTTAAACAATAGTGCTTGTTGGGAGGCAACCCAATTTTATTTTATGTTTTTGTTTTTGCTTGTTTTTGCTTCTGTTTTTGAGTGTTTTACACATTATTACCTCTGTAGTGATTGTGTTTTCTTGTTTTAATTAGTGTTTGAGCCAAGTAAGACCTTTGGGATGGTCTACGGTGTTTGTGATTTGATTTTGCTGAAAAACAGAAACTTTTGCTCTCATTCCAGGAATTGTGTAAATTCACTGAAACGTGATTTTGATCTGCAATTTTTACACAAGATTGATATAAAAATTGCCCTGATTTTCCTAATTTTTCAGAATTTTTGAAGTTACAGAAGTATTCGAAGTCTATAGATTGCTACAGACTGTTCTGTTTTTGACAGATTCTGTTTTCTTTGTGTTGTTTGCTTATTTTGATGTATCTATGGGTTGTATCGGGGGGTATGAACCATGGAGAAGTTGAAATACAGTAGATATTACACCAATATAAATAAAGAATGAGTTCACAACAGTACCTAAAGTGGTGATTTATTTTTCTTATACTAACGGATCTCATGAGTTTTCTATTGAGTTTTGTGTTGTGAAGTTTTCAAGTTTTGGGTAAAGATTTGATGGACTATGGAATAAGGAGTGGCAAGAGCCTAAGCTTGGGTATGCCCAAGGCACCCCAAGCCATATTCAAGGATACCAAAAAGCCTAAGCTTGGGGATGCCCCGGAAGGCATCCCCTCTTTCGTCTTCAATCCACGGTAAATTTACTTGAGGCTATATTTTTATTCACCACATGATATGTGTTTTGCTTGGAGCGTCTTGTATGATATGAGTATTTGCTTTTTAGTTTGCCACAATCATCCTTGCTGCACACATCTTTTCAGGGGGACACGCATTTAATCGTGAATTTATTAGAATACTCTATGTGCTTCACTTATATCTTTTGAGCTAGGCAATGTTGCTCTAGTACTTCACTTATATCTTTTTAGAGCACGGTGGTGTTTTATTTTATAGAAATTATTGAACTATCGTACCTCACTTATATTATTTTGAGAGTCTTTAAACAGCATGGTAATTGGTTTAGGTTATGAATTTAGTCCTAATATAATGGGCATCCAAGAGGGATATAATAAAAACTTTCATATTAAGTGCATTGAATACTATGAGAAGTTTGATTCTTTGCATATAGTTTTGAGATATGAAGATGGTAATATGAGAGTCATGCTAGTGAGTAGTTGTGAATTGGAAGAAATACTTGTGTTAAAGTTTGTGATTCTCGTAGCATGCACGTATGGTGAACCGTTATGTAACGAAGTCGGAGCATGATTTGTTTAATGATTGTCAACCTTTGTGTGAGGGTCGGGAGCGCTCGATGGTTAACTCCCACCAATCTCTCCCCTAGGAGCATGCGTCTAATGCTTTGTTTCGATAACTAATAGACTTTTGCAATAAGTATGTGAGTTCTTTATGACTAATGTTGAGTCCATGGATTATACGCACTCTCACCCTTCCACCTTTGCTAGCCTCTCTAGTGCCGCGCAACTTTCGCCGGTGCATTAAACCCACCTTCCTCAAAACAGCCACCATATACTTTCCTCAAAACAGCCACCATACCTACCTATTATGGCATTTCCATAGCCATTCCGAGATATATTGCCATGCAACTTCCACCGTTCCATTTTTCATGACATGCACCATCACTTTCATATTGCATATAGAGTCATATTTTGTTCTAGGTATCGAGTTGTAATTTTTGAGTTGTAATTAAATAAAAGTGTGATGATTTTCATTATTAGAGCATTTGTCCCGTGAGAGAAAAGGATGATGGAAGCTATGAATCCCTCACAAGTTGGGATGAGTCTCCGGACTTTACAAATAATAAAAGAGGCCAGCGAAGTCCAAATAAAAAAAAAAGAGGCCAAAGATGCCCACAAAAAAAAGAAAAAAAATGAGAGAAAGAGAGAAGGGACAATGCTACTATATTTTTCCACACTTGTGCTTCAAAGTAGCACCATGATCTTCATGATAGAGAGTCTCCTATTTTGTCACTTTCGTATAACTAGTGGAATTTTCCATCTTATGCACAACCACTTAGTTTTCTTTTTGAGCTTTCATACACTTATAGCTCTAGTGCATCCGTTGCATGGCAATCCCTACTCACTCACATTGATATCTATTGATGGGCATCTCCATAGCCCGTTGATACGCCTAGTTGATGTGAGACTATCTTCTCCTTTTTCCTTGCAACCTCCACCATATTCTATTCCACCTATAGTGCTATATCCATGGCTCACGCTCATGTATTGCGTGAGAGTTGAAAAGGTTTGAGAACATAAAAGGTGTGAAACAATTGCTTGGCTTTTTATCAGGGTTGTGCATGATTTAGATACTTTGTGTGGGGAAGATGGAGCATAGCCAGACCATATGATTTTGTAGGGATAACTTTCTAAGGTCATGTTATTTCGAAAGGACACAATTGCCTTGTTGGTATGCTCGAAGTATTACTATTTTTATGTCAATATTAGACTTTTGTTTTGAATCTTATGGATCTGAATATTCAGGCCACAATAAAGAATATTACATGGACAAATATGTTAGGTAGCATTCCACATCAAAAATTCTGTTTTTATCATTTACCTACTCGAGGACGAGCAGGAATTAAGCTTGGGGATGCTTGATACGTCTCCAACGTATCTATAATTTTTTATTGTTCCATGCTATTATAGTATCTGTTTTGGATGTTTTATATGCATTAATATGCTATTTTATATTATTTTTGGGACTAACCTATTAATCTAGAGCCTAGTGCCAGTTTCTGTTTTTTCCTTGTTTTTGAGTATTGCAGATAAGGAATATTAAACGGAGTCCAAACGGAATAAAATCTTCGGAATGATTTTTCTTGGACCAGAAGAAACCCAGCAGACTTGGAGATGAAGGCAGGAGACCTGCCGTGGCATCACAAGCCACCAGGGCACGCCCTAGGGGGGCGTCCCCCCTGGTTTGTGGCCCCATGTCAGCCCTCCTAACCCTATTCTTCGGCCTATAAATTCCCAAATATTCCCTGGATACCAAAAAGGGCCACGAAAATACTTTTCCGCCGCCGGAAGCCTCTGTTCCCGTGAGATCCAATCTTGGAGCCTTTTCCGGTAAACTGCCGGAGGGGGAATCGATCACGGAGGGCATCTACATCAACTCCATTGCCCCTCCGATGATGCGTGAGTAGTTCACCATAGACCTTCGGGTCCATAGTTAGTAGCTAGATGGCTTCTTCTCTCTCTTTGTTCTTCAATACCATGTTCTTCATGATCTTCATGGAGATCTATCCGATGTAGTACTCTTTTGCGGTGTGTTTGTCGAGATCCGATGAATTGTGGGTTTATGATCAGCTTATCTATAAATATTATTTGAATCTTCTCTGAATTCTTATATGCATGATTTCATATCTTTGCAAGTCTCTTCGAGTTATTGGTTTGGTTTGGCCAACTAGATTGGTAATTCTTGCAATGGGAGAAGTGCTTAGTTTTGGGTTCAATCTTGCGGTGTCCTCACCCAGTGACAAAGTAGGGGTAGCGAGGCACGTATTTGTATTGCTACCATTAAGGATAAAAATATGGGGTTTTCATCATATTGCTTGAGTTTATCCCTCTACATCATGTCATCTTACCTAATGCGTTACTCTGTTCTTCATGAACTTAATACTCTAGATGCAGGCAGGAGTCGGTCGATGTGTGGAGTAATAGTAGTAGATGCAGAATTGTTTCGGTCTACTTGACACGGACGTGATGCCTATATGCATAATCATTGCCTTGGATATCTTCATAATTATTCGCTTTTCTATCAATTGCTCGACAGTAATTTGTTCACCCACCGTATTATTTTCCTTCAAGAGAGAAGCCTCTAGTGAAACCTATGGCCCCCGGGTCTATTTTCCATATTATATTTTCAGATCTATAAACCAAAAATACCAAAAATACTTAGCTGCAATCTTTTTACCTTTGTTTTACCTTTTCGTTTTAGCAATCCTATCTATCTATCTCTATCAGATCTCATCCTTGCAAGTAACCGTGAAGGGATTGACAACCCCTTTATAGCGTTGGGTGCAAGTGTTTGATTATTTGTGTAGGTACATCTATTGGGGACTTGCTTGTATCTCCTACTGGATTGATACCTTGGTTCTCAACAACTGAGGGAAATACTTATCTACTTTGCTGCATCACCCTTTCCTCTTCAAGAGAAAACCAACGCATGCTCAAGAAGTAGCAACAACTCAATATTATTACATCGTCAAATTAAGTTTATAAAAGCGATAATAAAAAATGGCATATGAGATCTTGCCTTCTTTCTTCAACTAAAAAATCATAGGTAAAAGAAGACAGATCAGTCATCTTGATCAACTTACAGTTTTGTATCTTGCTCACGGCAAAAGTTTGAAAGAGATTTCTGCTCATGGCATGCTTGGTTTAGGTTGTTAAGTTTACGAGATCATAGATAGGTGTTTTTAAGAAGTTTTTAAGCAAGTCACTCATGTTTTTAAGAAGTTTCTAAGCAACTCCCTAACCACTTCTCGCAGTTGACGTCGCAGAGGCGGCGGCCTTCTTCGGTGGAGGTGGGGATGGACAACATCAGGCAGGAGGCCCGACGGACTCCTTCGCCATCACCGCTTCCTACACCACCCAGTCCAATTACGCTTACGCAAGAGGTTTCATCGCTCGCGAGGGAGGAGGGGCGACCGGCAGAGGTCGTCTCACCGCCCATGATGGAGGGCGGCACACCGGCGGGTCGACCGGTAATGCCTACACCACAGTCTACATCCCCATGTCCGACTACGTTGACGCAGGAGGTATCACCGTTGGCAAGGGAGGAGGGGCAACCGGCAACGGTCGTCCCACCGCCTGTGATGGAGGACGGCGCACTGGCGGGTCAGTCGGGGATGTCGCTGCCTCCCATCATCTCGGACCCGGTCGGGCACATGGCAGGTGGCCACAGCCCGAGCAGGGTCTCTATGGAGGATGTAATCGCTTTCGGAGGGATTCTGAATACTATGTCCAGTGACATGCGCTTTAGTCACCAGATTTAGGCTCGACCAGATGCAGACGACATACAGTTGGGGCGTGCTATGAGGGACGCCAAGCTTCGAGACATCGAAGCAAATACATGTATGTTAGTTAATACAAGTTGTTCCATTCTTCATTTTTCTGAGCATGAAAATATTGGTAATGCCCGCAACTTAGGGATATCTCTTGGTAGTAATGACAAGGAAACCGCTAAATCCATTAACGATCTGTTAGACTTAGAAGCGGATAGAGCCTTGGATTTAATTCGAAACATAGCGGCGGTGAAACATATGAATGAGTCTGACATTAATGATCTTGGGGTCACAGCGTTATAGAGTCTCTGTGAGGATCTCGTTCCCATGGAGGGCTTAGAAAATGAGGAGCAGGATGTGGTATCAGAGGGGTATATGGCTCCTTTGCAATCAAACGTTATTCCTAACACTGCCACTGGTCATGAGGACGCAGAGGTGATGCAGGATAAACCAAAAGGAACCTGAAACAAGAAATTTTATCCCACATCACCAGTGCGTAGGAGTGCGAGAGTAAAACAAAAGAAAAAAAATCCATGATGAAATATGAAAGGGGTCTTTTGGAATAGCAGAGGTCTAGCGGACTTGGCTAAAGGAGATTCCTTAGAGAAACATCGATAGAGCATAAACTGGATTTCATGGCTTTACTCGAGACGGATGGAGATACTTTCACATCGCAATTTGTCAATACCATTTCAGGTGGGGTTAAGTTTGATTGGCATTGTTTACCTCCAAGGGGTCGGTCCGGTGGGATCTTACTTGGGGTTAAGTGCGAATCACTAGAAGTGTTGAACGTGGTTTACGGAGAATTTGCTGTCAAATTTCATGTAAGGTCAAAAGTTGATGGCTTCAGATGGGCTTTCGTGACCGTATATGGTGCGGCTCAGCCTGAGCTTAAATCTGATGTCCTCGCAGATTTGGTGAGAATTTGTGGGGATGAAAGGCTTCCCGTTCTGGTTGGGGAGACTTTAATATTATTAGAAGACAAGAAGAAACAAAATAATGACAACTTTGATGGAAGATGGTCATTCATGTTTAATATGTTCATTGAAAGTCTTGATTTGAGGGAGATTGACCTCACTGGTAGACAATTCACGTGGGCTAATTCTTTTCCGATTCCCACTTATGAGAAATTGGACCGGGTTCTCACCGGTGTTGAGTGGGAACAGAAATTTCCATTGGTAATGGTCCATGCTTTACAGAGGGCCATTTCTGACCACACCCCACTGTTGGTCGATTCCGGGGAAGCGACCCATGTGGGAAACAAAAATATTTTCTCTTTCGAATTAGGATGGTTCGAGAGGGAAGGCGTCATGGACCTCATTGCTACAGAATGGGCCAGTGATTCTCGTCGGTCCTCAAGTGTTGATAGATGGCAAAACAAAATTAGACATTTGCGCCAGTTCTTGAGAGGATTGAAAGGACGTGGATGTCGCCTAGAGGGGGGGTGAATAGGCGCTTTAAAATAATTACGGTTTAGGCTTGAACAAATGTGGAATAAAACTATCGTTTAATTAGTCAAGCACAAAACCTAAAACAACTAGGCTCACCTATGTGCACGAACAACTTATGCTAAGCAAGATAGACAACTAAGTGATAGCAAGATATATAACAAGAAACAATATGGCTATCACAAAGTAAAGTGCATAAGTAAAAGGCTCGGGTAAGAGATAACCGAGGCACGTGGAGACGGCGATGTATCCCTAAGTTCACACCCTTGCGGATGCTAATCTCTGTTCGGAGCGGTGTGGAGGCACAATGCTCCCCAAGAAGCCACTAGGGCCACTGTAATCTCCTCACGCCCTCGCACAATGCAAGATGCCGTGATTCCACTAAGGGACCCTTGAGGGCGGTCACCGAACCCGTACAAACAAGGTTGGGGCAAACTCCACAACTTAATTGGAGGCTCCCAACAACACCACGAAGCTTCACCACAATGGACTATGGCTTCCGCGGTGACCTCAAATGCTCGGGGCAATCTCCACAACTTAATTGGAGACCCCGACGCTTGCCCGGAGCTTTGCACCACAATGATTGAGCTCCGAGGCACCACCAACCGTCTAGGGCGCCAAAGCACCCAAGAGGAACAAGCTCTAGGGTGGTTAAGCACCCAAGAGTAATAAGCTTCTCAACTTCTCACTTCCACGTATCACCGTGGAGAACTCAAACCTATGCACCAAATGCAATGGCAAGGGCACACGGAGTGCCCAAGTCCTTCTCTCCCAAATCCCACCAAAGCAACTCATGCTAGGGAGGAAAATGAGAGGAAGAACGAAGAAGAACATGAAGAACTCCAAGATCTAGATCCAAGGGGTTCCCCTCACTTAGAGGAGAAAGTGATTGGTGGAAAGGTGGATCTAGATCTCCTCTCTCTTTTCCCTCAAGAACTAGCAAGAATCATTGGAGGGATTGAGAGTTAGCAAGCTCGAAGAAGGTCAACAATGGGGGAAGAACACGAGCTAAAGAGATAAGGTTCAATGGCGAAGAAGACCCCCTTTTATAGGAGGGGGGGAGAATCCAACCGTTAGCCCACGCTCAGCCCGCGCATTGCGGTACTACCGCATAAATGCCACGGTACTACCGCAAGAGGCTGCGGTACTACCGCAGTGGGGTGCGGTACTACCGCTCGCACGGTAGTGGCCAGATGAAGACCTATTGCACTGGGCAATGAGCGGTAGAACCGCCGGAGCGGTACTACCGCGCGCCAATACGGTACTACCGCAAGGTCGGTATCAACTGGCACAGGAGATGCACGGAAGTAAAAAATTACTTCCGTGCCTACCTCCGCTGAGGGTGGAATTGTGCAAAAGTCCGGCGCGGTAGTACCGGACAAAATTACGGTACTACCGCTCGAGGGCGGATGTAAAAAATTACATCCGTGCCTACTACCGCAAGCGCACGCACCAGGGCTGAGGACAGCGGTACTACCGCTCCTTGGAGCGGTACTACCACGGGCACCTGCGGTACTACCGCTCCCTTGAGCGGTACTACCACTAGCCACTGAACACGAGCACCTTGCTGCCTTCAATTTGCGCAGCTAGGAAAACGGAAGGAAACAGAAAAACTAGAACTGCCATAACTTCTGCAAATGAGCTCCGAATTGAGCAAACTCAAGCTTGTTGGATTCAGGACGACAAGAGCTATCCAACAGCGATGTGATATAGAGATGTGAAACCTCTATGAATGAAGAACCAGCAAAACCTCCAACATCGAAAACATCATAGAAGAAGCAGGTGAACTCCGTTTTCGATGAACTCGATCTTGTCATGAAGATGACCATAAGCTCTAAAACTCACAGAGAGAAACACCAAACAAGAATCAATAAAGATGATGCAAGGATGCAATGGTTTGAGCTCTCTACGAACGATACGATCAAGCTACTCACTTGAGAGCCCCCCTTGATAGTACGGCTATCGATCCTATAACCCGGTCTCCAAACTATCACCATGAGACCGGTAAAATAGAAAACCTATCAAGGGCAAACCTTTGCCTTGCACGAAGTCCACTTGAGCTAGATGATGACGATCTTGACTCCCTCAAGATGGACCACCTTTCTTGATTGCGTTGGCTCGATGAAGGCTTGTTGGTTGCTCCCCCATACTCCACTATGGGTGAGTCACTCTTCGGCACACCTTCACAAGTCCATTGTCACCACAAAGGACGGCAAGCTTCAAGCATGATTTCTTCGTGATGCTCCTCTTGAACTTGCACAACACAACCTTGAGTTGATGTCATCCTCCATGGGTTGTATGTGATCTTCCTCTTGACGCAAGCCCATGGAAGCAAACCTAACCCCACATAGAACTCTCACAAAGACCATGGGTTAGTACACAAAGCGCAATGGACAATGCTTACCAAACCGTGAGATCACTTGATCCCACTCGGTGTATCTTCTAGGCTTTGTGTGAAATCTTTTCTCTTCATAAAGATGATGTCTTGAAGATACACATGAATGTTCACACAATCTTCTTCTTCAAGACATGCTAGCAATTAGCTCAACACTCACTAGACCAATCTTTGGATAGATCCTTGGATACCACCTTGGTCAACACATAAACTCCTTGAAACCAACAAATGGACTTCAAGAAAAGCCTATGGACAAATCCTAAGAATATAACTCAACGCAACCATTAGTCCATAGAGATTGTCATCAATTACCAAAACCAAACATGGGGGCACCGCATGTTCTTTCAATGGGCCATATAAAGTGGAAAAGGAGAGACTAATACAAGTTATTAAGGAGATTGATTTGAGAGCTGAATCCTTACTTCTTAATATGTTAGACCGGAATATTAAGAATGAGGCTGAGAAGAAGTTACAAGCTATTTTGAGAGAGGATGAAATGAAATGGGCGCTTAGAGCGAAGCTGACTAAGGCCGTCCAAGGCGACGATAATACACAATTGTTCCACATGATAGCTAATGGGAAGCATAGAAAGAAGAAAATAATTCAACTTGAACAAGATGAGGGTACAATTGTAGGGCATGAGAACCTAAAATTGTACATCTCCAATTATTATTAGAAGCTTTTTGGAGCACCCGAAGAAAGTTTTGTGTCTCTAGATGAGAGCGCAATCAGGGAAATACCTCAGGTCAACCCAGATGAGAATGAGGTGTTGTCTGCTCCTTTCACTGAGAAAGAGGTGTTTGACGCAATAACACAAATGAAACAAAATAAGGCCCCACGACCGGATGGGTTCCCAGCGGAATTCTATAAGAAATGGTGTCATATTATAAAGGGAGATCTTATGCCTATGTTCCATGACTTGTTTGATGGTCACTTACAACTGTTTCACCTAAATTTTGGAACAATACCATTGTTGCCAAAGAAGGTGGAGGCTATTCACATTGAGCAATTCTGGCCGATATGTCTTCTCAATGTAAGCTTTAAGATTTTCACCAAGGTTGGCACGAATAGGTTGACGCGGATAGCCCATTCGGTAGTTCAACCAACCTAGACAGCTTTCATGCCAGGGCGACATATCCTAGAGGGGGTTGTTGTCTTACATGAAACTCTCCATGAAATCCATACGAAGAAACTAGATGGTGTTATCTTCAAAGTGGATTTTGAGAAAGCGTATGATAAGGTCAAATGGCCCTTTCTTCGGCAAGCCTTATGTATGAAGGGGTTCAACGAGTCCTGGAGGACTCAGGTGGACTCTTTCATACAGAAAGGTAGTGTTGGGATAAAAGTAAATGATGACACAGGTCATTATTTCCAGACGCATAAGGGGTTACGACAGGGGGATTCCATGTCTCCTGTGATGTTCAACACAGTAGCGGATATGTTGGCAGTCCTAATCGGTCGGGCTAAAGACATTGGCCAAGTAGGAGGACTTGTCCCCCACCTTGTAGAGGGGGGAGTCTCCATACTACAATACGCGGATGACACAATCATTTTCATGTAACACGATCTTGCAAAAGCTAGGAATATGAAGCTTGTGCTATGCCTATTTAAGCAATTATCTGGACTAAAAATCAACTTTAACAAAAGAGAATTGTTCTGCTTTGGGAGAGCGAAAGAGGAACAAGATGATTACAGACAATTGTTCGGATGTGAAATGGGATCCTTACCGTTTAGTTACCTAGGGATTACAATTCATCATAGGCGATTGACGAACAAGGAATGAAAATGTGTAGAGGATAGATTTGAAAAAAGACTAAGCTGCTGGAAGGGCAAGCTCATGTCTTATGGAGGTCGGCTGGTTTTGATAAATTCGGTTTTGACAAGTCTGCCAATGTTCCATCTATCCTTCTTTGAAGTGCTGGTAGGGGTACGGAAAAGACTGGACTTCTATCGATCCCGTTTCTTCTGGCAATGTGATGAGGCTAAGAAGAAATACAGATTGGCTAGATGGGATATTATTTGCAGACCAAAGGACCAAGGTGGGTTAGGGATTGAGAATTTAGAAGTAAAGAATAGATGCTTGCTTAGCAAATGGCTGTACAGGCTATCTGTTGAGACCGAGGGTATGTGGGTACAAATCTTGCGAAATAAGTACTTACACTCTAAGACTTTGGCCCAGGTTACCGCTAAGCCTACGGAGTCGTCTTTTTGGAAGGGGTTAATGAGGACGAAGGTAACCTTCTTCCAACGGGTGAAGTTCGTAGTAGGTAATGGTACCACTACTAGATTCCGGGAGGATACATGGCTAGGGGAGACGCCCTTGGCTTTGCAATATCCGTTATTATATAATATTGTGTAATGTAAGGAAGATTATGTTTCTACAATATTAAATTCGGTACCTCTTAATATCCAATTTAGGAGATCCCTAGTGGGAGAACGTTGGAACGCTTGGTTGCACCTGGTCCGCAAGTTGATGGATGTTCAACTATCTGACCAGGCTGATACAATTGACTGGAAGTTAGCTACGAATGGTACATTTTCAGTGAAATCCATGTATTTGGACTTATATGGAATATTAAAGTTCCACTTCGAATTAAAATTTTCATGTGGTTTGTACACAAAGGAGTCATATTGACCAAAGATAACTTGGTGAAAAGAAGTGGGGTTGGTAATTCCAGATGTTGCTATTGTGATCACAGTGAAACGAGTAAACACCTCTTTCTCGAGTGTCCATTAGCAAAATTATTATGAAGCTCAATACATATAGCTTTTAACGTTAATCCCACAACGAGCATAAACACGTTATTTGGGACATGGCTCAATGGAGTGGACGTATATATAGCGAAACATATTCGGATAGGGATATGTGCACTATTTTGGGCTATATGGAACACTAGAAATGATTTGATATTTAATGGGACAAACTTCACTAATTTTTGCAGGTTATCTACAGAATTACAGCTTGGATCCGTATATGATCGTTACTCACTCATGCGGACTCCAGGGAGCTTTTGATTATTAGTTGCAACCGTTGGGAGACGGTAGCACGGGCTATCTTCAGCCGATTTGGATGACGAGCTAATAATAAGCTAGGTGTATAGACATCGTAGTTTGTTCTTTATCGCCGGATGTGGCATCTATTTTTATATATAGTTTTTGATTTGCGCTCAGTTTGTAGGACGATTGTGGATCTAAGACTTTGTTACGCTACTTTTTAATAATATGTTGCATGCATCTATTGATGCAGAGGCCGGGGCTTTCCTCCTTTAAAAAAAATATATATATTCCCTAACCACCTTGAGCATGCTACACCTGGCAAGCGAAGTAAAATAGTGAACGAAACCAACGATATGGAACTACGTACATCTCACCACTTTTCGGACGGCAACTGTTCTTATCAATTATACTGCTATTATTCGCCATGATTAGGTTTTAAAGAAGTTTGATCTGCATGATTAGGTTTTAAAGAAGTTGCTAGCATGCAGTTAAAAATAGAATACCTATTGGTGATGATACCAACCAAAGGAACTACTGGGCGAGTGTGGCAACTCGCGACAAAACACAGTGGCACATTGTCAGCCACCACTCTATCGTTCGCCGCATGCCGCATGCGTGTACAGTGGATATGCGAGTTTTATACCAGTACGACGGCTGTAGTTGGTTCGTCTTGTTAATTTCTGAACTCTGGTTGGGGCCGTGTGGCCCTTTCATTGAAAAAACAAGGGTGCAGTTATCGTCTTCCAAACTACTTATATTATAGGTGCAGTTGATCCACAATAGTAGGAAGCACTAAAAGTCTCTGTGAACTGAAGTCAGTATCAAACGATAGGCAACTCTTCGATGGACCGTAACGTTGTCCCTGTTTATTTCTACTACTGCAGTGTATCGAATCCTTTCGGAATAATCCAAAAGCTGTCTGAGATCCCCGTCTAACTAAAGCATACTTGTGTACCAGAATTTATAGCTACGTGCATCTGTAGTTAGTGCAACGACTATGAGTATCTAAGACGTGGTGTTTGTAGTTTAACCTTGGCATGATTTTCTAGGCATTCGTTTGGTTCACTGTCACAATTGTTGTACCTGCGACGTGGCATAGTTTGTTAACCTAATCACTACTGGAATTATCGTCTTTGCCAACTGCCTGGAAAACTCGACAAAGACAACATAAAACTCGGTAAAGGCTTTGCCGAGTTCAACTCTCGGCTAAGAGTAGTCGCCTTGCACCCTTCAGGTAAAGGTGAATTCGCCGAGTCCCGAGTGTTGGAAACTTGCCAATAACTTCGTGGAGGGCAAGCGAGGTCACACCGCACAATAAAGGCACTTGACGGACCTAGCGGAGACGGTGCTTGCCACATGGTAAATAGATTTGCCGAGTTCCTGGCATATAAAATTGGCAAGTCTAACGCACAAGAGGACATGTCATCCTACGTTTTCCGAGCTCGGTTAGTCTCCGATGGTTTGGCCGCAGCAACTAGCCGCGCCCGCTCTCTAGCCGCACCCGCTCCCTAGCCGCGCCGGTGGCCGCTCCGGCCCCGTAGGCCACCATAGTGTTGCCGCTGCCTGGCTCCGGCGGCCACCATAGTGCTGCCGCTGCCTGGCTCCGGCGGTCCTCACTCATCCTTCTCCCCGGTGATCTTAGTGCTTACATTGGTGATCTTCTCCCTGCAGGTGTTCGTCCCTGGTGAGTTGGCATTATGTCTCTTGATGATCGCAGGTTCGAGAGGGGTCATGCTTTCGAGGACAACATTCAACAGAAGCTGCATCGACCGATCAACTTCTCGGCGGGTCAGGGTCTTCGAGAGTTCTTTCTAGTGGCGGAATTCACAAGGTGAAAGATCCGTCTTACGGAGGAAACAGTGGCCATCATTCTCCTTTCTTGCTATGGTGGTCGAGCTTCTTTATTTAAGGTTTGCAAGATCAAAAACTATCTGTTCAAATTCTCAGTTTCTTGCATGGATGTGGGCTTTGCAATTTACAATGCTGGCACATTCTCTTGCCCAGAGTTCAACATGGTTCTTCTTCTCTGGGGTCCTCAAGGAGCCAAAAGTCGTCCTCTCTCAGATCCAGAGTTGGAGCACGGGTGGACTATGGTTGATCGTTCTCGGAGTTCAAATTCATATGCAGATGCTGTTCGGAGACCTCGAATTTTTCAGCATCCAAATTCAAATGCCCCTGTAGTACGTAATTCCAGCGTCCGTGTGCAGGCGGTTTCTTCGGTCCCAATCAATACGGTTTTTAACCGTCTTCAATTCCCGGATGATCAGCCTCTTGATGGCGCGACTTCAGCGCAGCTTCAAATTCAAAACAATAGGGCCGTCTCGGCTGGAGTTTCTGGGCTGGACAAAGCTGCAAAGCCCAACAAAGCCTTCTGTGGCCGATGCCTCCTTCCGGGCCACTGCAGGCCGGACTGAAACAATAAAATCAGGTGCCGCAACTATAAGAGGTGGGGTCACATCGTCAGTGGGTGTCGCTTCGATTTCCAGTCTTTGGCAATGTCCAATCTGCAGATTGTCTCTGGCTCGTCTCCCATGGCTGCAGGCAGGATTAATTCCGGAATTAGTTCTCAACCTGCCCGTATTGTTGATCCTGCAGTTATTCCAGGCAGAACTTGCCTCTCTCAGGAAGTTGCTCAGCCTCCATCGCCTCCACCTCCAGATACTCCGCTTCCACCTCCTCCTCCCAACCATCAAATCACTCTCTCAGGACAGGGGATGGCCAACTTCATCCTTGATCCGGCGCCTCTTCTACCTCCTCATCATCATGCAGTTCAGGTGGATGGCAGGCCCGCTCGGGTCAGAGTTATCTCTGCTCCAGCTCCACAGAGGCATGAAGATTGGGCAATTGCTTCGATCATCCCTATGCCTGACCATCAGGTTCTTTTCCCCACTGTAAGTCAGCTACTAGGAGAGTTCATCACTGAGGTAAAGCACCTGGGGTTTTCAGAGATTTGTATATGTCCATTTGGTCAGGCATATGTCAGATTTAATTCCTCTTTTGATAGAGATGCTATGGTGCTGCAAAGTCCCCATGCATTTGGAGATGTTCATGTTATTTTCCAAAGGCACAACCAGGGATTGAACTGGAGGAACCTAGACTTAAGCAGAGAGGTGTGGGTTATGCTTGTTGGTTTCCCCTTTGACAAAAGAGATATTCATGAAATTGCTAATGTTGTGTGTAGCTTTAGCAAGCTTATTCTTTGGGACAGAGCCAAGAGCATAAAAGCTAGCATATTAATTAAAATCAGAGTGGATGAACTAAGGCACATTCCTGCCAGCTTAGTGGTTGGAGAAACAGAGGAGGCAAGCTCTGAATCTTGGACTGTTCCAGTTGTTATAGTTCAGCAAGAACTACTTGCAGGGGGGACACTAGATGAGGACCCTATCCCAGCCAATGGTATTCCACACCCCCCTATCAATCCTAACTTTCACCCTAATCAACAGAATCATTTTATTGTGCCTCTAATGGAGCATCAGGCACTGGATGATATGCATCAGCCTCTGGATCTTAATGTGGCACAAAACCCAGTGGACAATGCTGAAGGGGATGATGAGGATGTGATGCCAGGTTGGGGGCACTGGGCAATGCCGGAAGGAAATGAGCTTATTGATCAGGAAATTGAAGATGGAGAATTCATGGAATTGGCTGATTTATTTCAACCACTAGATGGACATTTACCTGAGGAATTGCCAGACATGGATATCAACAGTGATTTAACTCTCTCTATGGGCTCTAATGAGATCATTCCAGCTGCTTTTGAAGTAGCCATGGCAGCTCCTCTTTTGATTCAAGACTTGAATGTTCCAATAATGGAGGGAAATGAGGATTTAAACTTGTTGGGCCAGGACCAAGCAGTGTTAAATGGGCTTGCTAACCTGAATCTAGTGATTGGGCCCATTCAAGCCCAACAACTAGTGGAAGTGCAGGCCCAAATTCTACCTGTTGAGGGCCCTCAACTTCAGGACTTTGTTTTTGCTCCTATCCAAATCCCAGGAAATAATTCACTACCAGATCCTGATTTGTTTTATGGAGGACAGGATAAAGTTGCTCCTCATATTCACAATAGCACCTCTGAATTTCATAGCACTATGGCTCTTGGCTATCATGATAATCAGGATAAGTGGGCTAGCAATGCAAGTTTTTTAGCTTGATCTGGCAGGGGGAGAGGACCCCATCCTACAGCTTGCTGACCCTGCAGACAGATCATCTTCTCCAGACAGAGATTCCAACTTCAGCTGGCCTGTTGATGAGGAGATTGAAATCATTGATAATAGTGCTTCGCCCTCTGGTGACTCACTCTTTGCTGAAACCCAGTCACTTGCCATGTCCTCTGAGTCCTCAGCCCCTCCAGGATTCGAGGTTAAAGGGAAATATAAGCCTTTAGATTATGAGACTAGATTGCAGGACAATGCAGCCCAGTTAACAATTGGAGAGGAAAGTTTTGTTGCTTGAAAAAAGTATTTCTCTTCTAAAAATGAAGCAATTCATCCAATTCAGGTACCTGTTGAATGGGTTAATTTCATTTGTTCTGCTCTTCTCACTCCTGATCAATTTGAGTGGACCAAAGGCTTCTTGCAATCCCCCTTGTGGCAACTCATAATAGAGGGAACAAATAATGATAATGCTTTAACATTCTTTATTCTTGCTCATTGCCCTGTTCTCATGGCTCCTGTGTGCATTCAGAATTCTCTGTCAGAAGACTATCAAAGGTTGGAGGTTCCAGAGACAGCTGAGGAATATTTTCAAGGAAAGAGGAAGAGCAGAACCCCTCTTGTAGAATCTGAGGTAAGAAGAAGTATCAGATTGCAGCAACTGTCTAAGGGGTTCAAACGTAAAACATGCAAAGACTCAAACTGCATGTCCTGCTCAGCTAAACCCCCAATTTGTAACAGTAAAGTGGTTAAAAACCTCAATTGTTCTGATTGCAAGGTGGATGAGAAGGCTACTGGAGAAGGGGTAGCTCTCAAGAAGAAAGCCACAAAAGGAGCCAAGCTGCCAGCATGGAAGGACTGAGACTTCAAGAGGGATTAAAGTCCTTTGTTAGATCTTTCTTTACTAGGATTATTAGATGCTCTTTTGTATTAAAGACCATGAAGTTTGATCACCTTTGTTCTGCTGTGATCCTTTTGCTTGACACTTGGATGAATTGCAATCTGGACATGTTATATGAGATTTTGTTGTTCTTTGGTTGTTTGATGCATGGTTGGCAGCCTCTTCTTAATAGATTGTATGGGACCTTTGTTCCTTTCCTTGAGTTAAACACCTCTTCTTTAAATGTCTAATCCCATGAACAGATCTTGGAAAATTCTTAACTGGAATATAAGGGGTATTAATTCAAGTGATAAATGGCTAGCATTATCAAATAAAATTGATGAAACTGAGTGTGCCATTGTGTGTCTCCAAGAAACTAAGAGAGAAAGCTTTGACATTAGCTACATCAAAAACTTCTGCCCAAGGAGATTTAACAAGTTTGAATTTCTTCCCTCAGTTGGAGCATCTGGTGGATTGTTGACTATCTGGAATAGTAATCTTTTCCAAGGAGAGTGTCTTTTTAAGAATGAGTACTCTTCATCAATCAGATTCACATCCTTGCTCAATGGTAACTCTTGGATTCTCACCAACATTTATGGGCCTTGTGATAATTTGGGAAGAATTACTTTTTTGGATTAGTTCAAAAACATTCAAATGCCAGATGAAACAGATTGGATCATTGCTTGAGACTTTAATTACATCAGACACCCTCATATCAGAAACCAAGGAAATGGAAATTTTAACCAAATGCTTCAATTCAATGAAGCCATTAGTTCCCTAGCTTTAGTTGAGATCCCTCTCAAGGGTAGAAGCTTCACTTGGAGTAACATGCAACAAGCTCCACTGTTGGAAAAATTAGATTGGGTTTTTACTTCTGAAAGCTGGTCTAACAATTATCCCAATACTATGGTCCTTCCCCTCTCCAAACCAGTCTCTGATCATGTGCTTACTATGATCTGCATTGGTACAGATATTCCAAAAGCTCAGATTTTCAGATTTGAAAACTACTGGTTACATCATCCTGAATTCAAAGATTTAATGCATCAGATTTGGTCACAACCTGTTTCAGAAACCAATAGTGCAAAAATGATTACTGCCAAATTCAAGAGACTTAGAAAAGGACTTAAAATTTGGAGCAGACAACTTTCCAGCTTGAGAGAAATATGCAAAGCTACTAATGAAGTGATTGCTATGTGGGATTTCTTTGAAGAATATAGAGAACTTGCTCCTCATGAAAGCTTGGGAATAACTATTTTAAAAGAACACCTGCTGAAAATTCTGTCTTATCAGAGCATTTATTGGAGACAAAGAGCTACAATTAGATGGGTGAAGTTTGGGGATGAGAATTCCAAGTTCTTCCAAGCAAAAGCCACCATCAAATTCAGAAATAATTTTATTCACCAACTGAAGGATGAGCAGGGTACTAAGCATTCAAGTCATGCTGCTAAGGCCTCCATTCTGTGGAATGCTTTCAAAGATAGACTAGGGCAGACATCTGATACTAGCAACCCACTTGACTTAATTTCAAATATTGAAAGAGTGGAAGGACTAGAAAATCTTGAGATTCCTTTCTCAAAGAAGGAGATTGATGATGTAGTCAAAAACCTCCCTACAGACAAGGCACCTGGGCCAGATGGATTTAATGGAGACTTTATTAAAAGCTGTTGGGATATTATTGCTCTGGACTTCTATAAACTGATTCAGGATTTCCAAGAGGGAACCATTTCTCTGCAAAGCATCAATTGTTCCTTCATCACTCTTATTCCAAAGAAAGATAATCCCCAGACAGCAAATGACTCCAGGCCAATCTCATTGCTAAACACCTCAATGAAAATCATTACCAAGCTATTGGCTAATAGACTTCAGAAGGTGATCCTAAGGATTGTCCATGAAAATCAGTATGGATTTCTGAAGAACAGATCAATTCGGGACTACCTTGCATGGGCATTTGAATATATTCATCAGTGCCAACAATCAAAAATTCCAACTGTAGTGCTCAAGCTGGATTTTGAAAAAGCTTTTGATCTGATTGAACATAAGACTATTTTGGATATTCTCAGAGCAAGAGGATTTGGAGAAAAATGGTTGACTTGGATAAGAATGATTTTTTCTTCTGGAACTTCTGCTGTTTTACTCAATGGTATCCCTGGGAAAATTTTCACTTGTAAAAGAGGGGTGAGACAAGGGGACCCCCTTTCCCCTTTGATTTTTGTGCTGGCAGCTGATCTCTTGCAAACAACACTCAATGAAGCTATGCAGCACAACCTAATTCCCCCCCCCCCCAATTTCTAGTCTGGCTTGCTCCAAATTCCCAGTGGTTGAATATGCAGATGATACCATCATAGTGTTACCTGCAATCCCCTCCCAATTGATGCGATCAAGAATTTGCTTCTTCACTACTCAGATTGCACTGGGCTGAAAGTCAACTACATCAAGTCCTTCTTGGTTCCAATCAATGTGCCTGATAATTGCCTACCTTTCCTGCTAGACACTTTGGGATGCAAGTTAGGGAGCTTCCCATTTACTTATCTGGGACTCCCAATGAGCACTTCAAGGCCTCACATTGAAGACTTCAATCCAATATTAACAAGAGTTGAAAGAAGGCTCTCTGGGTGTTCCACTTTGCTTTCTTATGATAGCAGACTGCAACTGATTAAGTCTGTCTTCTCCTCACTCCCAATATTCTTTATGTGGACATTGGCTCTGCCCAAGGGAGTTGTAGAGCAGCTAACTAAATACCTCAGACATTTTTTCTGGAGAAAATATGGTATGACTGAAATTGGATCTGCTTTGATTGCTTGGGACAAAGTTAGTAGACCAAAATTGCAAGGTGGTCTTGGAGTGTTGGACATTGCTGTTCATAATAAGGCACTTCTCATGAAAAACATTTACAAATTCTTGAACAAGGATGAAGTGCCATGGGTCAAGTTAATATGGGAACAATACTATCTCACAAATTTACCAACAGAAAGAAAACAAGGCTCTTTCTAGTGGAAAGCTGTTGGGGAACGCGACAGAAAACAAAAAAATTTGGTACAGCGAGCACGCCCAGGATCACTATGGAGACTGCATACAAGGTTTGATCTGATCCGTACCAACTCGAAGCGCAGCGGAAGAAGAGTCGGTGTAGATCGTCGGTGCAGATCCCTGCAGCTAGGATTTACAACCTCCCAACCGCAAGGATGTACTCCCACTCCGGACAGCCCTTCGGGAGGCGGTCGGACAGTCCCCCGGAAAATGTCGCGGACAGCCCTTCGGGAGGACCCTCGGAACCCGAACAGTAACCCGGACAGCCCTTCGGGAGGACGCCGGAAACTCGAATGGTAACTCGAACAGCCCTTCGGGCAAAAGATCGAAACTACAATCTCTCTACGGGGTTGCACACATACGGTGTCAGCTATCCGGCAGGGCTTCGCCGTCCAGAGCTAGTTCTTGCCGGAACCCAGACAGCCTTTCGACTCTACGAAAAACTCTTTTCGTGTGAGGGAGAAGAGAGAGCTTGCAAAGCAAAGCATGTGTATGAGAGCAAAGGATGAGGAAGTGGGCTTCCCACTCACCTCTTATTTATAGGAAAACCAAGGGGTAAAGTTGTCATACAAAAAACCCCAAAGTGCCCTTGGAATATCCCTTTCATAAAAGGAATATGCCATATGGGAGTGCCATGTGGAGCACCATGGTGTCCCACCTCCTTGGCCGGCCACCCTTGGGGGGTCCCCCATGAGGAGCTTGCTTGCTCCCCAATCCCTTCTAGAAACCTTTTTGGAAATATCCAACAAGGTGTTTTTCCACAAATATCCAAAAAAGCACTTTCACTATTCACGACGACATTTTTCAGCGTCTGATCGAACTGAAAATATTCATGTGGGCTTAGAACAATTCCAGTACCCACCAAAATAATTTTCAACGCGAGCCGGAACAATTCTGGTTTAGTGATTTCATCTGCGAAAAGCATCTGAAGCGGTTTCGGCAGCTCCGGAACATTTCCGGTTTTCATTCCAGAAAATTCCAAAAAGTTTCCAGAACGATTCTGGCACCCTCCAAGAATTATCAGGCATGTGCCAAGACCAATTTGACTTTATGGTATCCCCTGAAACAACTTTTCCAGTTTCACCGAAACTCATCCGGTGACCTCTCTCTGCGGAACTTTTCCGCTGTCCGAAACTTTTCCGGCGTCCGAAACTTTTCCGGTGTTTTTCTCTCAAACTCCCTGTCTAGTATTCAACAGATAGATGACCCTTAAGCGTGTGACCCTATAGGTTCGGTGAAGCATAGACATGACCCGGAACCCCTTCCGATCAATGATCAACATCGGAGCCGTGGACACCCATATCGATCCCTACACCCACACGAATAAATATTCGAGTGAACCTCCAGTTGCCGTGTGCTATTCCTGTTGCTTCGCGATATGTTACAATTACCCGAGGTGAGACATGTTGGCATCCCCGTGGATCAACAACTTGCCCACTATGCCAGTTACCTCGTTGCCGGTATTGTTCTCTTTTCTCGTTCCCGTGTTCTGGCATCCCCGTGATCAAATCACAAAGTGTCTGGCCAGACGATGATGGATACCGTAACACCGAGAGGGCCCAGAGATATCTCTCCAACGCCGGAGGAGCAAATCCCAATCTTGAGCTATCAAGTTACTTGACATACTTTTCCATGAACCTGTAAGCAGCCGTAATAGCCACCCTTTTACGGATGACGTTTAACAAACCCCAAAGTTCATGAAGCAAGCATGAAGAAACTCGATACTCTCATGGTCTAAGGAATCATGCAAACATTAACCATCTCTGTGTTATTTAACCATTAACTTGTGACGAATATATCTCATAGTATAACATCAATTTGGGTCGATTCAACACAAGTGTTCTACCAACATCGTGCCCTCAAAATTGCCGGCATAGCCATGCCCATGATCAGGAAAACAGGATCATCATGCAATACTTGAGCCAGTCTTAGAGGCAAGACTAGGAATACAATTTACCGTTTATTATACCACACGTGCACATGAGTTTCCCTCCAAGCCTCGTGGTTATTGTAGACTCGAGAATCATTGCAGTTATAGCATGGATCATAAACATTCATTACAAACTCTGAGATACAAAAGTAACTGATATTACTGCCTCTAGGGCATATCTCCTACAGTCTCCCACTTGCACTAGAGTCATAATCTAGTTACATGGCTTCCCTAACACCAATGGCAATCCGGTGTTGCTCATGCTTTGCTCGTGGTAGAGGCTTCGTCATCGGGTCTGACACATTCAGATCCGTGTGAACTTTGCGTACTTTCACTAAACCTTCTTCGACATGATGTCGAATGAGTTTAAATTTGCGTTGAATATGCATTGTATTATGGTGCGAACATGGCTCCCTTGCCTGAGCCACGGCGCCACTATTATCACAATAGATCTCCACCGGGTCCAGAGCACTTGGAACCACACCAAGATCTTCAAGAAATTGCTTGATACCGATAGCTTTCTTGGAGGCTTCTGAAGCAGCAACATATTCCGCCTCCGTCGTAGAATCCGCCACAGTCTTTTGTTTGGAACTTTTCCAATCAACTGCGCCGCCGTTCAATATGAAAACATAGCCAGATTGAGATTTGAAGTCATTTGGGTCAGACATGAAGCCTGCATCAGTGTAACAACTTACAATGAGCTCTTCATCACCTCCGTACACAAGGAGTAAATCCTTGGTCCTCCTGAGGTACTTAAGAATACCCTTGACTGCGGCCCAGTGTTCCAATCCTGGATCACCTTGGTACCGGCTGCTAACACTTAGCGCATAGGAAACATCCGGTCTTGTACATAGCATGGCATACATAATAGAACCAACTGCCGAAGCATATGGAATATCATTCATTTGTACTCGCTCATCAAGGGTCCGAGGACTCTGATTCTTGCAAAGCACTGTGCCAGGTGACATGGGGAGTAGGCCTTTCTTGGAGTTCTCCATGTTGAACCTTTTGAACACCTTGTCAATGTACGTGCTTTGGCTTAGCGCTATCAGGTGTCTTGATCTATCTCTATAGATCCTGATGCCTAATACATATGCCGCTTCGCCTAAGTCTTTAATTGAAAAACTCTTCTTCAATGAGTCTTTTATTTCGCTAAGAAAATTCACGTCATTTCCAATCAACAATATGTCATCCACATACAAGATTAGAAATGCTTTTGCGCTCCCACTAAACTTCTTGTACACACAAGATTCGTCATCGTTCCTGATGAAGCCAAACTCTTTGACCACTTCATCAAAACGAATATTCCAGCTCCTTGATGCTTGCTTCAGACCATAAATGGCTTTCTGAAGCTTACATACCTTTCCAGCATTCTTAGGATCGACAAAACCTTCTGGCTGTATCATGTATACATCCCTATCAAGGTTTCCATTTAGGAAAGCCGTTTTGACATCCATCTGCCATATTTCATAATCGAAATAAGCAGCAATTGCTAGTAATATCCGAACAGACCTAAGCATAGCTACGGGCGAGAAAGTCTCGTCGTAGTCCTCTCCTGGAACTTGCGTGAACCCTTTCGCGACAAGTCTAGCTTTGTGGATAGTAATGTTACCATCCGCGTCCGTCTTTCTTTTGAAAATCCATTTACAACCAATGGGTTTTACGCCATCTGGAAGTTCTTCCAAGTTCCAAACTTGGTTTTCGTACATGGATTCCATTTCGGATCTCATGGCTTTGTGCCATTCCCTTGAGCTAGGCCCCGCCATTGCTTCCTTGTAGTGCGCAGGTTCATCGTCTTCAAGAATGAAGATTTCGTTATGAAACCACTCAGGTGGCTGGATAGCCCTACCTGATCTGCGCGGTTCAGTTACAACAGTGTTTGAAGTTTCCGCATCATATGCGACAACTTCCGGCTCAGTTGTAGGGATAATTAGCGGAATTTCTTCCGGTTCCTTAGCCATATCAACGGTTGCCGAAGATTCACTAATCTCATTAAGTTGTACTGTCCTCCCACTTAATTCTTTGGCGAGAAACTCTTTCTCGAGAAAATGTCCAACTTTTGCGACAAACACTTTGCCCTCGGACTTGTGGTAGAAGGAATACCCAATGGTGTTAATTGGATAACCTACAAAGTAACATTTGTCTGCTCTGGGGTCGAGTTTGCTTGGTTGTAAACATTTTACATACGCTTCACAACCCCAAACCTTGAGATGCGACACATTGGGTTTCTTCGCATACCATAATTCAAATGGCGTCGTCTCAACAGACTTAGACGGTGCTCTGTTTAATGTATAAGCGGCAGTGAGTAGTGCGTGACCCCAAAAAGATATCGGAAGATCTGTAAGAGACATCATCGACCTTACCATGTCTAACAGGGTTCGGTTACGCCGTTCTGACACTCCGTTTCGCTGTGGAGTTCCGGGAGGCGTAAGCTGTGAAACGATTCCACGGTCACTCAGATGTTGGCCAAACTCGTGACTAAGATATTCGCCTCTGCGATCAGACCACAGAAACTTAATCTTTTTGTTACGATGATTTTCTACCTCATTCTGAAATTCTTTGAACTTTACAAAGGTTTCCGACTTATGCTTCATTAAGTAGATATAGCCATACCGACTTAAATCATCAGTAAAAGTCACGAAGTAAAAATACCCACCCCGTGCGGCCGTGTTCATTGGACCACATACATCACTATGTATTATTTCCAATAATTCACCCGCCCGTTCAGGATGACCCGTGAACGGCGTCTTGGTCATTTTTCCCATCAAGCAAGCTTCACATGTGTCAAATGATTCAAAATCAAGGGACGGTAAAACTCCATCTTTATGGAGTCTTTGCATGCGTTTCTTTCCGATGTGGCCAAGCCGACAGTGCCACAAGTAAGTGGTGGTGGTATCAGCCTTCTTAAGGCGTTTAGCATTCACGTTAAAGACATCATTTCCACATTCAAGATTTAGTATGAAAAGGCCCCCAACAATGGGTGCAAATCCATAAAACATATCCTTACAATAAAGTGAACATCCATTGTTCTCAGACTTGTAGGAGTACCCATCATGTACTAAACATGATCCAGAGATAATGTTTCTACACAGCAACGGAACAAAATAACAGTTACTAAGTTCCAAAATAAATCCTGAAGGGAGACGTAGAGGCATAATGCCGACGGCTTGAGCGGCGATCCCAGCGCCGTTCCCGACACGCATCACGACTTCATTCTTTGCCAGCTTGCGCACCTTCTGAAGCCCCTGTATCGAGTTGCAAATGTGAGCAACCGATCCGGTATCAAATACCCAAGACTTAGAATTTTCGCTAGCAAGCAAAACGTCAATGACATTAACTTGTATAACAATTATACCTTTTCTGGTTTTCCCGGACTTCTTGTCTTCCAGATACTTCTTGCAGTTTCTCTTCCAGTGTCCTGTGCCCTTGCAGTAGAAGCACTCAATTTCATTCTTGGCTCCGCCCTTAGATTCGCGTTGGAAGCCGGTCTTACCGGCGCCCTTGCCCTTCTTTGGCTTGCCTTTTTTGAAACTGGCAGTTTTATTCACAAGCAACACTTGCTTGCGATTTTTCTGCAGTCCTCCTTCAACAGTTTTCAGCATGGCAAGCACCTCATTAGGCGTTTTGTTCATCCCATTCATGTTGTAGTTCATGATAAAACCGCTATAAGACGGGGGGAGTGAACCTAGCAACAAGTCCATAACATGCTCTGGCGGAAGTGGAAATTCCAGGGTTTTAAGCCTTTCAGCGTAGCCAATCATATTGACTACGTGCCCGCCAACTGAACTGCCCTCAGCCATCTTGGTCTCCGCCATCATTTTCATGATATCAAAACGTTCGGACCGTGCATTAAACTTGTACAGAGCATCCAGATCCTTGATCATATCAAAGGAGTTATGGAATTCAAAACGTTTTTGAAGCTCTGAACTCATGCAAGACAGCATGAGGCACTGCACTAAGTTGAAATCATCATCCTTAGTGGCCCAGACATTTTGTATGTCTGCCGCGGCTGTTTCCGCCGGCTTAGGTGGAAGAGGTCCGTCAAGCACGTACACTTTCTTAGCGCTCCTGAGGACAATCCTCAGTGCACGGACCCAGTCCGCATAGTTGTTTCCATTCGCAGCTAACTTCTCTTTCTCTAACATCGGGCCTAAGTTGAACGCGCTGTTGCGAGCCATTTGATCTACAACGGAAAACACAATATCACTTAGACTTTGTTCATAATGATTTTTGCACTAGTGAATAAACAGTTTTATTCTAAAGTGCGCTCCCACTCAAATCAATATCTCTCATAATTGATTGTGAGTGATTCAAGATCCGCATATCCATTCAACGCCATTGAACGAGATGAACACTGATGGCGCGAACTTCAATCGGTGGGCAAAATTGCCGATCACATCTCTATGTGACTCTTGTTCATCTTTCGATGGGCGTGTTCCGAGCTCAGGGAGATCCTTCCAGAACGTCAAGACAACCAAGTGATCTTGCTGCGAGGTCTCAACTCACCCGCCTCACACATCCCTAATCGTTCGTACCCAGGGAGATCCTGTGATACCCCGAAAACTTAGGTGCCGTGACGGTGCTACACTTGGGAGAACACTAACTACTTGATATTTTTAGTGAGAGATCACCCTAATAAAAAGCGACTACCGCGCAATCAAGAAGGGTGCATCATAAGGGATAAACATCTCAGGCAATTCATAATTAGCATGATATGGTATAGCCCTTTCTGACGGAGAAGTCAAGTATTTCTTCGTCTTCGGCATTTGCGTCGGAGTTCACCTTCGCGAAGATTGCCACCACCTTACCGATGCACCAAATAATATTGCTATCTCTATAGCTACTAAAATAAGTGCATTACATAAGGTTGACACGCAGGTCATTAAAGTGACAATCATATGGCTCCAGCCATCATGCCGAATCATGACACGCAGGTCATGTTAACAAATTTACATCATATAGTCATCTCATACATAATCGAATTCATATGAGCTTTGCTATACCACATCATATGTACATCCTGCAAAACCAAGTTAGACGACTCTAATCGGTTTATGCAAAAATTTATTTTTCGTGGCTTCTAAGGTTTTGACTTAAACCGCAGCTACCAACGTTTTATCATCAAGTATGATAATTCAAAATTGCTAGATTAACATCTCGGGGTGTATGAAACACGAGATAATTAAATCTCGAGCCCCATACTAAACTTCTTCATACGCGTGACCCCCGTGCAGATCATATCTGCAATGCCCTTTCATCTGCGAATTTCATCTTTCTTTTGACTATGGTGAAACCCAAAGAACTGATAGCACTTCGTTGATCAATCAGGATTGCGGATTGCCAGAACTTTGTGAAATTCCACCATGCTGTCTCGAGATTGAGCAAACGCAAATTCCAGGGAAGCAAAAAGAACATCGGGTAACAGACTTCATCTGCTACCCGCATAAATAATTTTCAGCAATAGATCTTATCTACTCCAAAATTATATTATGCAATACCCATCCATCTCCATGTATTCTAGATCGTAACCTGCATCTACGCATAGCCTGGCTCTTGATGCCACTGTTGGGGAACGCGACAGAAAACAAAAAAATTCGGTACAGCGAGCACGCCCAGGATCACTATGGAGACTGCATACAAGGTTTGATCTGATCCGTACCAACTCGAAGCGCAGCGGAAGAAGAGTCGGTGTAGATCGTCGGTGCAGATCCCTGCAGCTAGGATTTACAACCTCCCAACCGCAAGGATGTACTCCCACTCTGGACAGCCCTTCGGGAGGCGGTCGAACAGTCCCCCGGAAAATGTCGCGGACAGCCCTTCGGGAGGACCCTCGGAACCCGAACAGTAACCCGGACAGCCCTTCGGGAGGACGCCGGAAACTCGAACGGTAACTCGAACAGCCCTTCGGGCAAAAGATCGAAACTACAATCTCTCTACGGGGTTGCACACATACGGTGTCAGCTATCCGGCAGGGCTTCGCCGTCCAGAGCTAGTTCCTGCCGGAACCCAGACAGCCTTTCGACTCTACGAAAAACTCTTTTCGTGTGAGGGAGAAGAGAGAGCTTGCAAAGCAAAGCATGTGTATGAGAGCAAAGGATGAGGAAGTGGGCTGCCCACTCACCTCTTATTTATAGGAAAACCAAGGGGTAAAGTTGTCATACAAAAAACCCCAAAGTGCCCTTGGAATATCCCTTTCATAAAAGGAATATGCCATATGGGAGTGCCATGTGGAGCACCATGGTGCCCCACCTCCTTGGACGGCCACCCTTGGGGGGTCCCCCATGAGGAGCTTGTTTGCTCCCCAATCCCTTCTAGAAACCTTTTTGGAAATATCCAACAAGGTGTTTTTCCACAAATATCCAAAAAAGCACTTTCACTATTCACGACGACATTTTTCAGCGTCTGATCGAACTGAAAATATTCATGTTGGCTTAGAACAATTCCAGTACCCACCAAAATAATTTTCAACGCGAGCCGGAACAATTCCGGTTTAGTGATTTCATCTGCGAAAAGCATCTGAAGCGGTTTCGGCAGCTCCGGAACATTTCCGGTTTTCATTCCAGAAAATTCCAAAAAGTTTCCAGAACGATTCTGGCACCCTCCAAGAATTATCAGGCATGTGCCAAGACCAATTTGACTTTATGGTATCCCCTGAAACAACTTTTCCAGTTTCACCGAAACTCATCCGGTGACCTCTCTCTGCGGAACTTTTCCGCTGTCCGAAACTTTTCCGGCGTCCGAAACTTTTCCGGTGTTTTTCTCTCAGACTCCCTGTCTAGTATTCAACAGATAGATGACCCTTAAGCGTGTGACCCTATAGGTTCGGTGAAGCATAGACATGACCCGGAACCCCTTCCGATCAATGATCAACATCGGAGCCGTGGACACCCATATCGATCCCTACACCCACACGAATAAATATTCGAGTGAACCTCCAGTTGCCGTGTGCTATTCCTGTTGCTTCGCGATATGTTACAATTACCCGAGGTGAGACATGTTGGCAACCTTGTGGATCAACAACTTGCCCACTATGCCAGTTACCTCGTTGCCGGTATTGTGCTCTTTTCTCGTTCCCGTGTTCCGGCATCCCCGTGATCAAATCACAAAGTGTCTGGCCAGACGATGATGGATACCGTAACACCGAGAGGGCCCAGAGATATCTCTCCAACGTCGGAGGAGCAAATCCCAATCTTGAGCTATCAAGTTACTTGACATACTTTTCCATGAACCTGTAAGCAGCCGTAATAGCCACCCTTTTACGGATGACGTTTAACAAACCCCAAAGTTCATGAAGCAAGCATGAAGAAACTCGATACTCTCATGGTCTAAGGAATCATGCAAACATTAACCATCTCTGTGTTATTTAACCATTAACTTGTGACGAATATATCTCATAGTATAACATCAATTTGGGTCGATTCAACACAAGTATTCTACCAACATCGTGCCCTCAAAATTGCCGGCATAGCCATGCCCATGATCAGGAAAACAGGATCATCATGCAATACTTGAGCCAGTCTTAGAGGCAAGACTAGGAATACAATTTACCGTTTATTATACCACACGTGCACATGAGTTTCCCTCCAAGCCTCGTGGTTATTGTAGACTCGAGAATCATTGCAGTTATAGCATGGATCATAAACATTCATTACAAACTCTGAGATACAAAAGTAACTGATATTACTGCCTCTAGGGCATATCTCCTACAAAAGCTCACTTGGGTCTTTTCCCTGATTTCAAAAAGGCCAGCAAATGTGAAATATCTTCAGGGCAAACAACCTTATTCTGGAGGGACAACTGGGCTGGAACACCCCTGCTACAAAAAATTCCTAAGCTCCACTCATTTTCTCAGGAAAATTCAATCTCTGTCAGGGATTTTTGTAGCTTGGAAAACATGGCATCTCATTTACTCATGCCTCTTTCAATACAGGCCTTCCAATAGTTCAACCAACTAAAAGATATCATTCCAACTTTGGGCAGTGAAGGAAGGGATACATGGAGCTGCAATGAAATCCAAAACAGATACTGTTCCATGAGCATGTACAATCATTTGATGGGCAATGAGGATGGGCATCCCATCTTCAAGCTAATCTGGAACAGTTCCAGTAGACTCAAGCACAAGATCTTCTTCTGGCTTGTAGCACACTGTAGAATCAACACCAAATCACTACTTAAAAGGAAGAGCATGGAGATCAACAGCATTTTCTTCCCACTTGCACTCAACAGGCTGAAGAAACAGCTATGCACCTTCTGTGGGACTGCAATTTTGCTCAAAAGTGTTGGGACACTTTGATTCCACAAAGGAAGAAAGGCACATCCATATATGAAGAGGCTACCTTAACATCAAATCATCTTCCCAAGAAATTTGCAACAGAGATCATTATCCTGGGTTTTTGGAACATCTGGAAGCAAAGAAATGGAACTATCTTCAGAGGGATTCCACACACTATTCAATCTTGGAGGTTTCATCTCAAACAAGATCTCCTTCTCTTGCAGCACAAATTAAAGGACAAGCACTCCCAGAGATTCAAGCTTTGGCTGCATAGTAACTTCTAATTTTTAGAATGTTTGATAGAGCTGGCATTGGATAAAAGTCCATAGAGACTTCTTTTTGTCCCTTTTTCTTTTAGTGTTATTTGTAACCTATTTATTTTTAATGAAAATTATACCGTAGAGCAATTGTTCTACGGTTTTGGGTCAAAAAACGTTTTCCGAGCTCGTACCAAAGGCTCTCGGTAAAAATCATTTTTTGTGTACCCAAGTTTGCTAAGAGTCGATAGTCGGGATATAGTCAACCGCAGAGTCCTCAACTCTTTGTTTTGCCGAGTTATTTTTATAGAATCTCATCGAAGCATCTGTTGAGTGACCAGAGAATGACGCGTGCTGTCTTTACCGAGTTCGGCTATCAGCTTTATGTGTTTTGCAGAGTTCTGCACTCGACAAAGCATTTGTCAGCATGTTTTTATAATTATTTTTCACTTAGCACTCCAACAAAAATGTTGTCATCTTTGTATATATCATAACCAAATCACATAAAGTACATCAAGATCACAAAAGGATCATACATGGTCCACACAAGCATCATAACAAGTCAAAAGTAGTCACTAAACCCCAATGTGCCAATGCATGTTACATATGATCAGATGATAAAACTAACACCAGAATTAGGATAAACCGAAAGAAAATTATTTAGTTTATCAGCCAACTCAACCCGATTTTTTTCCAATAAAGTACACTTTTACTATCTCAAAATGTAGCATCAAGCGGATAAAAAACATTATGAGTAATATTTGGCCTCTGCATAGCTAGGATACACACAACCACATACTAAAAGTCTGACAAAAAGGAAATGAATAAAACTCACAAATCGGCAACAGTGGAGTACTATATACCAACATTATGCCAATGTCAAAAGTGGTGGTGGATCAATCCGGAGGTCATGCTTCCATCCATGTTCGAAAAAACCCTCCGTAGCCACATGCTCCAATTGCGTATACACAGTATTGAACAATCATTGGAACTCCGCTTGTTGTAGCGTAGACCACATACAAAATGAGTGCGTACACCGAAAAATAACTTGCACAGGAAGAGTTTTTGTCATTAAAAACCAAATCATTTCTACATAGCCAGAGTAGGCAAATTAATTAAGGCATACACTCCCACGGTCTCACCCTTATTAGCGTGTTAAACCTATTTAGAACACCTTTCAATCAATGACCAAAAATATTGGCAACACTTATGGGCAGATACAGATTTGACACTATTTGGATGACTCACCATATAGAACGTGCAAACTTTCATTGAAAAATAAGTGTTTGATTGTCTTGTCATGTGTACAAAAACAACACTTATTTCCCCTGCCCAGTTGCACCGTTCCATGTTGTCTTTGGTTAGTACAACTCCCGGGCGAAGATACCACATAAATATTTTTAACTTTTAGTGGAATCCTGGATTTCTAATTTTTCTGGCTATTATCACTGGTACCTCAGAATTCGTTAATGCCCGATTTGGCCCTCATCCTTGCCTACTTCATGATTCCTCTTCTTATTTGAACACATACTTGGAGTAATCATCCTCTGCGTCCTCCTTAGTATTTAACCATTTGTAGCAACTATATTTCTAACCAATCACTTGTTCATGGCATATGTATCATTAATCGTTCACTTATGGATATCTACCTGAGTACAGCACATACAACTTTATCTACAAAGAAAGATGAACAAGATTTCAACAAGAAACACATGGTGAGAAGAACACATGGACCACAAGCAACATAAACATTCATGATTCATATGCCCAAAAACATCACAAGGTGTACTCCGGCTCAACATCACGAGCTACATAACTACATCCATAGATCGACATCAAACTATCGATCTAGACTACTTCGAGAATGGAGCTCTACTCTGAGTGGTAGTAGATGAAGCCGATCGTGGAGTCAGAACAGGTGGGGATCTCCCCCAGTGGAGGATCTAACATTGTCGGCACATGCGGTCGGCAAACTCAATGTCATTGGGTCATCCCTCTCCTTAGGAAACACTTCTTTCTTGGCCAGCTCGTCAAAAAACTTATGCTGCTCGACACAAAGGCGGAACATCAAATAGCGGATGCCCTCGGCCTTCCGCTCATCCTTGCCAGACTCTTAAATCATGTGGTCTCGACGAGGAGTTGTGGGTTTACCTGAACAAGCGCCGCCAACTAGACTTTACAGGCGCACTCATTCACGACCTGCACCACAAGGTCCGCCTTATTCTTGTCCACGGAGTCGATCCAACTAGGAGCAACGTCGTCGGGTGATGCCATGATCACAAGGTCGGTGCTAACACACTTCAGTTCATTGACAAAAAATGTGTCACAAACAAAATATAACATAAGTGTAGACTTGGAATCGCGCAGTCCTATATGTGAGGGTGGATATCATATTTCATAGGTCCAACATCGTATACATTACCGTTAAGATATTGTAGATTGACACTTGTTGATCTTTCGTTGATGTCATTAACAGACTACTCCAGGATCACATGTTTGCTACATGTGATACCAGAGTGGCCTATTAATCAACATCGAAGAAAAGCCTAGGGAACAATGAACCTAGAAACCCCTCATGGTAACATATATCATGTTGAACTTATGAATAGCTTATGTTGATGTGAATCAAAATAGAAAATAATAGTCCTTCATATTTCAACGCTAACCCCTTGACCCTAAACCCCTAACTCCATGGCCTCTAAAACCCTAACCTAGAAGACTCGCTTATTCAGCACGTGGGTTGACTTTCAGTCCGCTGAGGCTCTCTTCATAACATATCTAAATGTCAAAGTAATCCAGTATGCATCCCTACCGCAGAGGGGTTGGCTGCGTCAGAAGAAGATACAACAATTCAAAACTTGTCAAGGTTTGAGTTTTTCGGGATCATACTCCCAAATTCCTTGAAGATAGACCACCTCGGCACCACAATCTTCCATGACTACCTAAACCAACACCAAGAACGAGCACCGCCGTGCCACCATCCCCATCCATAGCTCACCACCGCCAGCATGAATGACCACATGATGTTCCTGGAGAAGCAACTACAACAACAACTTGGGGGGGGCACTGCCCTCACATCCAGCCGCTCCGCCGACAAAGCAAGGAGCAGCTGCCCCCAATACCTTACTCAATCAAGCTAGAACACACCACACCCTGGCCGGAGAGCCATCAAGGAGCACTCGCCTTGGGACTACATACCCCAGCCACATCCACCACCAGACACGAATAAGATTTGGATATGTGCACGGACGCTAGTGACTGCGTTCCGGCTTTCACGTGCCACCACCAGGGCACCAAAACATGTACTCCCTAAGTGACTCAACTTTGTACTAACTTTAGTACAAAGTTAGTACAAAGTTGAGTCACTTATTTTGGGATGGAGGGAGTATGCCGCACGCACACCCGAGATCGAGGGTTTAGTCCTGCTATTTGTGATGGTGTTGGGATTTTCCCCGAAGAGGAAGGGTGATGTAGTAAAGTAGAGAAAAGTATTTCCCTTAGTTAAGAACCAAGGTTTATCGAACCAATAGGAAAACACACAAACAAATGGTCGACAGTACGTGCACACACAAAAGCAAATACTTCCACCCAACGCGGGCTAGAGGGTTATCAGTACCCTTGTACTCGCTAATAGGCCAAAGAGTCGGGCACTTAGAGCCACAGGGGGCCATTAGCCCCTAGGGTGCGCCCCCTGCCTTGTCATCTACTTGTGCGGCGTCTGAACTACCTCTGAAGCTTCCACGGTCTCTTTAGGTCCAGAAAAAATCGTCAAAAAGTTTTGTCCCGTTTGTACTCCATTTGCTACAGATTTTCTGAAAAACCAAAAAACAATTAGAAAACAACAACTGGCACTTGACACTGGGTTAATAGGTTAGTTTCAAAAAAGATATAAAATGGTCTACAAAGCATAACAGATTGATAAAATAATGACATGAAATAATCAAAAACTATAGGTACATTAAAGACGTATCAGGTCCTAGATCTGTCGTTGCAGCAGCACCACAGAGGAGCGTCGCCGACTCGGCGTGGCAACCACGGCTAGGCACCGCACCAACTCCATGCCCACTACGCCGCATCAATGGCCTTGCACTGCCACCATGCGACAATCCCTGCAATGGCTCCCGCATGAGCCAACCGCATGAAAGACACAAAGCAATAGAAGACCACGAGCATCCCAGCTGCACAACATTTGCCATGCAGCATGTTTTGACAGTGGCGATGGGAGCGGTGGCGAAGGGTGAGGTGGTCTAGTGGCGCTAGGGTTCACCAGTCGCGTCGCTCATGCGGAATGACACATGCCAATGGATATCCAACATACGACACCACCAGCTAGAAAATTGATCCACTTGTAGATAGATATTGTTGCAGAAAATGTATGTTCAAGGTTAACCATACTTATTCAAATGTGAATGGACGGTATTTCCCGCATAACACAATTGACTTGGAGTCAATATGGAGCAGGGAGTAGTTCGAGAGGAGATGCCCTAAAGTCAAGCAGTAAGAGCATCTACAACCGGACCCTCACTTCATCCCTATATGTCCGGACAGATAACCCATACACGGCCCAAACAAGAGAGAGAGAGAGAGAGGAAGTAAAAAAAGACTATAAAGTTGTCAGTAAACGTCCAAATCCAGGCCGTGTGTGGGAGGATGTGAGTGTGCCCCTCTCTTTGATGGGACCACAGACCACCTCATCAATCACATACATGTCCCGAACAATTTGAGAGATATGACTATGTGCATGGACAAATAGCGCGTGGACATAGACGTACAAATGGCCAAATTAGTCCATCCTAATTGTAGATGCATAAGGTTGGAAAAGGAGGTAAGCGTAAGTGAGGCGGTTGGGATTCGCCTAGTGCCTAGGCGATGATACAGTTTCAACTATTGGGGTGTATATGTGGTTATTATATGTGCATATCATCTTAATTCAGGGCTTATATATAAGTTAACTGTCATCTACCGCCATTGGAATATGACTCGTTTTGCATATTAGTGCAATATATGGCATGATTCTCTTTTGGATAGATAATTTTTTATTTGTGTAAGACTTAGGGTTGTGGGAATCTCAACAAAGACTGTACCCAGATAAGCTCAGCTGTGGCATTGGCAACTGCCTTATACTCTGCTTCGGTGCTACTCCGAGAGACTGTGGCCTGCTTGCGCGCACTCCAGGCGATTAAGTTAGGACCAAAGAAGATAGCATAGGGCCCCATTGATCGCCTGTCATCAAGGCTCCCAGCCCAATCCGCATCAGAAAACGCCGAGAGAGCACTTGACGAGGCAGAACGAAGATGCAAGCCATATGAGATAGTATGTGAGAGATAACGCAGGATACGCTTCACAGCTGACCAATGTGAAGTCCGAGGAGCATGAAGGTACTGGCACACATGATTGACCGCATAGGAGATGTCTGGTCGTGTGATAGACAAATACTGCAAGCCACCAACAAGGTTGCGATACTCAGTAGCATCATCCGAAGGAAGCAAAGTACCATCCAGAGCCGATAACTGATCAATCGTAGACATAGGAGTGGTGGCATGCTTGCATTGCAACATACCAGCTGAAAGCACATATGCGCCCTTGGTGGTTTTGATAATTCATGACAACATACATTGTCTCTTGGATTAATAGTTTTATCTAGTTTATTTCAGGTTTAGTCCACAGAGAGGATTGGCTAAAGATTGTGTGGAGAACCTCACCAAGGAAAGGAAGGAATAGGATTGGCCATGCTTCAAGATCAAGGACTCTACATTTTATATTTTGTGAGAAATCACTTTGAGTCCATAGGAAAGCGAATACTATTAAAAGGGGATGAGGTAAATATGATGATCTGGTTGCTCAAGTGCTTAGAGGTGGCCACCAAAAATACTCACCCACTTTCCCACACATATCATCTATCCAAAGCCTAAAGTCAAAATTTGGTGCCACCAATATTCCATTTCGGATCCACCGAGTTTATCCAAGACAGAAGCCAAACCAAACCCTAGCATCTCGGTACTACCAGCTTTTCATTCGGTGCCACCGAAAACAGTCACCAACTTCCTCGTTAGCTATTTTCTAGATTCGGTCCCACCGAGTTTGGCAAATCGGTACCACCGAGAAGTTGGACCAACTTTCTGTTAGCCCATTTCTGTAAATCGGTCCCACCGAGTTTGAGGAATCGGTCTAACCGAGATTTGCTAACTGCCTAGGTCACCCATATCGGTACCACCGAGATTTATATATTGGTTCCACCAAAAAGCTTAGAGTTGCCACATTTTGAACTAGTCGGTGCCACCGAGTTTCTACTTCGTTTTCACCGAGTTGGGCAATAATGTTGTAACGGTTGGATTTTTGGAGAAGCCTATATATACCCCTCCACCGCCTCTCATTCGCAGAGGAAGCACTCAGAACAGATCTACACTTGCCCCATTCATTTTTCTGAGAGAGAGCCACCTACCCTTGTGTTGAGGTCAAGATCATCCACTCCAACCATATGGATCTTGATTTCTAGCCTCCCCAAGTTGCTTTCCATCCAATCAATCTCTTCTACCCATGCCAAATCTGTGAGAGAGTGATTGAGTGTTGAGGAGACTATCTTTTGAAGCACAAGAGCAAGGAGTTCATCATACTACCACATCTATTACCTTTTGGAGGGTGGTGCCTCCTAGATTGGTTAGGTGTCGCTTGGGAGTCTCCTTCTTCATGGTTGTGGAGTTGAACCAAGAGAGTTTATAAGGGCAAGGAGATCGCCTACTTCGTGAAGATCTACCCATAGTGAGGCTAGTCCTTCGTGGACGGAAGCCGTGATGGAATAGTTGAGGTTGCTACTTCGTGGACCCTTATGGGTGGAGCCCTCCGTGGACTCTCGCGACCGCTACCCTCCGTGGGTTGAAGACTCCATTAGTGTGGACGTACGATAGCACCACCTATCGGAACCACGGGAAAAATCTTCGTGTCTCCATATTGCGTTTGATCTTCCTATCTCTACTCTCTTACATATGCTTGTCTTTACTTTCCGCTGCCATACTTGTTGACTAGCATGTGTAGGGTGCACTAGACTTGTTAGAATTGCTAAAATCTGCCAACCAATTAACTTGGGAAAATGTTAGGTTTTAATTTGTCAAGTAGTCTATTCACCCCCCTAGACATCCCTTCTAGTGATCCCACACCAGCACGTCGCAGCAAGTCCAGGGAATACTTATGCTGAGTGAGAGTCTGGCCAGCGGATGACCATGAGACCTCCAGGCCAAGGAAGTAATGCAGAGCACCCAGATCTTTGACAGCAAAGTGACCACCCAGAGCAGACAACAGATGATCAGCGGCCGTCACTGAGGAGCTGATGAGAATAATTTCATCAACATAAACCAGCAGATACATAGTAACCTCAGGACGGTGGAACAAGAACAGAGACGTGTCAGCAGTGGATGGAACAAATCCATGACGTTGAAGAACCGAACCAAGTCGTGTGTGCCATGCACGGGGGGCTGCTTAAGTCCATAGAGCGCCTTAACAAGACGACACAAATGATTTGGACGAGCAGGATCAACAAAACCTAGAGGTTGCCGCATATAAACCTCTTCCTCCAAGACCCCATAAAGAAAAGCATTCTGAACATCAAGCTGATGCATAGACCACCCTTTGGAAACAGCCATGGACAGAAGTAGATGAATAGTGGTAGGTTTGACAACCGGACTGAAGGTATCCTCATAATCAAGACCATACCTTTGCTTGAAACCCTTACCCACAAGCCGTGCCTTGTATCACTCAATAGAACCATCGGCATGCTTCTTGACCTTGAACGCCCACTTGGAGTCAATAATATTGACACCGGACACAGGAGGAACCAGGCGCCAAGTAGCCTGAAACTCCTCCTCCATGGCAGTACGCCAGTGGGGGATCCGAAGAGCCGCCTGAAAGTGGCAAGGCTCAGAAGTGGGATCACCATCTGCATGTGCCACACATGCCGCAATCCACACAACCGTGCCGTTAGTGCGCTCCTTTGGCCGAGAGATACCACTCTGACTCCGCGTACGAGGACACAGAACATCGGTAGGTGGCGGGGGTGGGGCCGGCGACGAAGTAGATGAAGATGGTGACGATGACAGGGGAGAGGCGGCCGGGCCAGGCGACATGTCTCGCAATGTGGGAGACGGTGCAGGCGACGAGGTAGATGCACCCGATGCGGCCGGGCCGGGTGAGGGAGTCCTGGTTTAAGGGGTCCTCGGGAGGTCGACCTATTACATATGGGCCGGACTATATGGGCCACTTGCCGAATATTGGAAGGATTGAAGATCTCGTCTCCAAGGAGGAAGCTTCGAGAATCGTGGCTTGCCTTCCACGTTTGGAGTAGTGAATAGGCATGTTTATCCCTTCGACGTGTAACCGACCATGTGTAAACCCTAGGGACCCCTGGCGTCTATATAAGCCGGAGGGTTTTAGGTGGTAGAACAACAGAACTCATCTAGGGTTTAGTTACTTGATCTCGAGGTAGATCAACTCTGTAATCCCCATACAATCAATATAATCAAGCAGGACGTAGGGTATTACCTCCATAGGAGGGCCCGAACCTGGGTAAAACCTTGTCCCCTTCGTCTCTTGTTACCATCGATCCAAGTCTCACAGTTCGGGACCCCCTACCCGAGATCTGCCAGTTTTGACACCGACATTGGTGCTTTAATTGAGAGTTCCGCTGTGATCGTCAGAAGGAATCGATGGCTCGCCTAGTCATCAACGAAGAGGTCCGCAATATGGTCACTTTTGTCCCTAGACAGATCTTCGCTTTTGGCAGCATAGTGCTGCACGCCGACCCGACCGGCCATCTAGGCCGCGTCGGAAGTTTCGCCCCTGATCAAGAGGTCAGATTCGGGAACTTAGAGTTCTCCGTAGACTCTCGAGGCGATCTATCACTAACCAGGCTCGCAGTCTCGCCTGCCATGCCCGAAGACTCTGAGGCCTCAACCCCAGACCCATCTTTCGGCTCCGCCCATGGGATCTACCCCGGCGAGGGCCCGACCTTCAGTCCGGATCAGGTCATAGTACCCGACGTCCGGACATCGGTTCTTGCCGAACACACTCCCTGCATGGACGCATCGGAGGTTCACTCCGGAAGCTCTGGGCAGACCGGTCCGATCGAGCTCTCGATACTCGACGAGGCTCTAGATCGGATCTCGTCGATGAAGATCAACGACGACCCAACCCCGATCTATTCTCAGATCGGGCCTCAGACGGGTCAGGACAGATTTTTCGTCCCACCCACCACCCACTTGATAGCCACTATCGAGGATTTAACCGACATGCTAGACTACGCTTCCGAGGAAGCAGAGTACATGGATGAGGAGGATCACTCCCTCACCCCCGCTAAGACCGGGCAGTGGACTGCCACCTCTACATACGACGTCTACATGGTGGACACTACGAAAAACAACGGTGATATATCGGATGAAGCGCCATCAAGACGCCGAAAGCCGCATAAACGGTCAAAAGGAAAAAAGGGGCGAAAGTCTATCGATGGCACCGGGGACAGAGACACCCCGGAAGACATCGGCGGTCCCGAAATCCCTGAACACCCGTTGGAGGGTCAGGAGAGACCCGAAGACCGTCGCAACCCCGATGATCCAGATGATCCTGAGGACGACGACTACCTCCGCTCTATCAAGGGGGAGGATAATGCGGCTGCCGATGACTTCGCCATCCCCGACAATCCTGAAGATCGGGAACTATTCAGGCAACAACTATTATCTACGGCTCGCAGCCTGAGAGCAAAAGAACGGCAGCTCAAAGCCAAACAAGACGACCTCAACGACCGATGGACGAGAGTCCTCTCCGCTGAGGAAGGATACGGCACCGGTCTATCGGACCGACCTAAGAGCTACCCACGCAGAAGGCTGCTGCCACAATTCGACGACGAGCTCACCGATACGCCGTCTCCCATGCATACCCCATATGACAAGCCAGACCGCCTCCTCGAGGACGCGACAGGACGGCTGACGATACCGGCTATAGGCCAACGATACCCCGTAGACGGGGAAAGGAGCCACTAGAGCCCGATGGCACGTTTGACCTGCGACACGACCTAGACCATAGAGTAGGTCGTACGCGATCCATCTACGGATCCAGAGGATACTCACCCGATAGACGGGAAGGGTACCGGCCTTAGTTCGACCGCGACAATGAAGATCGGGAATGAACCCGAGCTAGGACAGACACCGATCACCGGCGCGCCATATCTCGGATCAGAGGCGCCGCCCACCCACTGTGCTTCACGGACGAGGTAATGCGGCATCAGTTCCCGGAAGGGTTTAAACCCGTAAACATAGAGAAATACGATGGGACAACTGACCCAACCGTATGGATCGAGGATTTCCTCCTCCACATCCACATGGCGTGAGGAGATGACCTCCACGCCATCAAGTACTTACCCCTGAAGCTCAAGGGGCCAGCTCGGCACTGCTTAAATAGCCTCCCCGAAAACTCTATTGGGTGTTGGGAGGACCTAGAAGAAGCATTCCGATCTAACTTCCAGGGCACTTATGTTCGGCCACCGGACTCCTCCGATCTAAGCAACGTCGTACAGAAGCCAGGAGAGTCCGCGCGGCTATTCTGGAATCGTTTCCTGACCAAGAAGAACCAGATCGTAGACTGCCCGGACGCCAAAGCTATAGCCTCCTTCAGGCATAATATTCGGGATGAATGGTTGGCTCCACAGCTCGGCCAGGACAAACCAAGGACAATGTCTTCCCTCACATCACTCATGACCCGATTTTGCACGGGCGAGGATAACTGGCTAGCTGGACGTAGCCATAACCCCGAAGACCCCGGAACCTCTGAAGTTCGGGATGGCAACGGGAAACCGAAGCGCAACAAGAACAAGCGCCGGCACAATAATAGTGACGCCGATGACACGGCTGTTAATGCCGGCTTCCGCAATTCCCGGCCTGGGCAGCGGAAGAAGCCTCCTAAAGGCAAACACGATGGACCAACCCCGCTGGACAAGATCCTAGAGAGGCCTTGCCAGATCCACAGCACTCAAGAGAAGCCCGCCAATCACACCAACCGTAACTGTTGGGTTTTCAAACAGGCCGGCAAGCTCGCATCCGAGGACCAAGGCAAGAGCCCACGCAGCGAGGATGAGGATGAGCCTCGTGGTCCGATTGGTGGAGGTCAAAAGAAATTCCCTCCAGAGGTAAAGACAGTAAACATGATCTACGCCACTCATATACCCAAAAAGGAGAGGAAGCGCGCCCTTCGAGATGTCTACGCCATAGAGCCTGTAGCCCCGAAGTATAACCCATGGTCGGCATATCCGATCACTTTCGATCGACGCGACCATCCGACCAGCATCCATCACGGGGGTTCGGCCGCACTCGTCCTAGACCCGATCATAGATGGGTACCACCTCACTAAAGTCCTCATGGACGGTGGAAGTAGCCTCAATCTGATTTACTCAGATACAGTAAAAAAGATGGGCATAGATCCGTCAAGGATCAAGCCCAGCAACACTACCTTCAAAGGAGTGATACCAGGCGTTGAAGCCCGGTGCACAGGCTCCGTAAGCCTGGAGGTTGTGTTCGGCTCGCCCGATAACTTCCGAAGCGAGGACTTGATCTTCGACATCGTAACTTTCCGCAGCGGCTATCACGCCCTGCTCGGCCGTACAGCGTTCGCTCACTTTAACGCCATCCCGCACTACGCATACCTCAAGCTCAAGATGCCCGGCACTAGGGGGGTCATTACTGTTAACGGCAACACAGAGCGCTCCCTCCGAACTGAGGAACATGCGTTGGCCCTGGTGGCCGAATTCCATTACACCGATGATTGGCAAGCGCCGACATCTGCCGTAAAGGCACCCAAAGCTGGGAAGCGAGCTCGGTCTCGATCCGAAGTACCAGAACCTTCCTCTCCCCATAAATAGGGACTCGCCCCCCATCGCACGGCCCTAGCACCAGCAAAGTACATGCCAAGGAGGCACAACTTCGCGCTCAAAATCCCATGGGCAGCGGTGGGGAACAACTATTAGAGGGTAGGTGTTCGGCTGGACCAAACTATTACCGTCAACACGTCTTCGGACATACTACAGGTACCATAAAGTGCCTGCTAAAGGTGTCAAGCTCATCCATACTTCGGCGACTTCTCAAGACTCTTTCTCCAAAGGTCCGTCCGCCGAACAAGCAAAGCCCATAAAGGCATACACCTCCTTAGGAGATGCAGGAGCGGATAAGAGACAGGGCACATCAAGGACGTCAGGTCATTCATCGAAGGCCCTCGGTACAACCCCTCCTGTACAGTTTATATTTCATTTATCAAATACCTGTAAACAGTCGCATCGGCAATTCGAATAATAAGAGTTGTTGAGAAAAATACAGATATATCATTTTCTCTTTGCTGTCCCTTTTCGGAACACTTTCTGTTTTCTCCCTCTTCTCACGAGCCTGTTTAGTATATTTTACGATGCAACCGGCTAATAGACCGGAGGCTCGACCTTAAAAATCGCCCTAATCACAACTGCTTTAGTGTTCGGCGTCTTGGAATTCCGCTTTATATGCATTGGTTCCGAACTATGTCTTGGGTCAATAGTTGGGTTGCCCGGCTCCTGTGCTTGCCCCTTTATGTTCCGCTAGTTCGGCTAAAAGGGCAAAGGGAGCACCGCTGCGATTGCGCTTCCGGGTAGTTTGGTTAAGCGCCTCAGCGGAGAAAGCCGAAAACTGACTGTCATGGTATGCGAGAACCGGTCTGCGAATCCGAGCTTAAGCTAAATCTCGTCAGAGGTTATTCCGTGTCATACGATGGGTTTGGTGTTAGTACAAACCAGGTGATATAGGCTTTGGCCGCGGTTTATCCGAACATCACAAACGCCTGGGGGCTAGTCACCAGCCCCCGCACTCCTTTCTCGCACCCCTACGGCTAAGTGAAAGCAATAAAGCATTATGGTCTGATTGCCTTGACCGCCTCACACTTCCGCCTTCGGGTACCGATAGCTCGGCTAAGGGTCATAGTGTGATTGGAAGAGACACCTCGCATAGTATCTACACGGGGGCTGAAGCCGACGACTCGCAGCTTTCAGGTTTAACGGCCACATAGGAGTTATAAAGGATGCAAAACATACAAGACATGATAAAACCATGCATTTTAAATATATACACGCTGACAAGTCTTCGGACATAGTACAGCAATCTATTCATACTCGTTCTCTCTCGTACACTGCGATTCTATGGCCCGAGCACCCTCCATAACTCCGGAGAAGTACAGCTCGGGGCGCCTATGACCCTTTCCAGCAGGCGGAGGGGCAGTGGCTACCTTCATCGGGTCCAGCCCCGGCCAGTGCACCTTGGCCTTCGCGAAGGTCATCCTGGCTCCTTCGATGCAGGAAGACCGCCTCAGTGCGTCGACCCGAGGAGTGGCATCACCGAGCTTCTGCACCAGGCCGAAGTAACTGCCCGGCAATGGCTCGTTGGGCCATAGCCGGATACAGAGATCCTTCATGGCCGGTTCCGCCATCCGGTGTAGCTCCATCAGCTGCTTCAGCTGCTCCACAAGGAGAGGAGAATGCTCGGGGGCTTCGAATTGCGCCCAGAATAGCCGAGCTTCATCTCCTTCTCCCCGCGAAGCATAGAACTGCTTCGCGTCCGCTAAGCTCTTCTGGAGGTCCGAGCAGGCGCCTGAGGAACGCCATACTTGGGTAAGCAACTCGAACTTGCTGTCCCCGAAGATACACTGCAATGAATACGGCTTACCATCCATGATAGCTTTGGCTTGGCTGAGCTCCTCTTCAAATGACCGCCTATCCACCCGCTCCTTTTGGAGATTGGTTTTCAGGGTGGATAGTTCGGCGGCCTGCTCCTTGCCCTTCCGCTCCAGGTCCTCGCACTTCCGCCCAGCGTCTTTGAGCTCCTGCTGGATTTCCTCCACCCGAGCCTCATGCTTGTCGCTGGTGGCTCTTAGGGCGGATAGCGCGGTAGCTACTTCTTTGGCAGCCGCCTTCTCCACCGCAGCCTCCTGCTTGGCCTTCTCAAGCTCGGCCTTGAGCTTCTCAATCTCCTTCGCCGAGGCTGCGCAAGCATTAAGCATATCAAACAACACTGCATTGACAGTACGGTAACGAAGAGTTTTTTACTCTAATTCGACTTACCTTGCGCCTCGTCGAATCTCTTGTTTAGAGCGTCAAGCTCGTCTTCGGAGCTCTTGAGCTTCCGATTTAGCTCTTCTAGCTCGGTAGCGTTATTGGCCGCTGCCGTCGACGAAGCCTGTAACAAACAACATCATATAACGTTACAGGAGTTTACGACCTCCGAACTGTCACTAAAATGATCCTGTGTACGGTCCTCTTAAGGGCTGACAGAACGATCCGAACATATATTGTCCTATACATAGTTCGGATAAGGATCTATGATTTGACCCCCAGGTAAGTTTTTCCAAACTCACCTAGGGCTCGGGGGCTGCCATGCATATAATCATAACTTACAGAAATCAATATTTCACAAAGTAGAGCATTACATGACTCACCTGAAAGCCCGTCAGGAGACTGTTGAAGGCCTCCTTCAGTCCGGTATCCACGAACTGAATGCTCTGCAGTACCGTACCCATAAGGGTGCGGTGCTCTTCGGAGATGGGGGCGCTTGACAGAGCCTTCCCCATAGCTGGCCACCCAGTGGTCGGCGGTGCCGGTGGTGGTCGGTTGACCCGATCTTCGACCGGGGATTGAACCTGTGCCTCCGGAGGCGTGGTGCGCTCCGGAGATCACCCTTGGAGGTGACTGGACATCTCCTTGTCCGGTCTCCTCAGTATCCGGGAGGGGCTTCTCTCCCGGGTCTTCGGCGGCCGAGATGTTAGCCTCGACCATGACGTCGTCGCCCCCACCTCCAGTGTCCGGCTCCAAAGGAGCCTGCTGGGATGACACCTCCGCGGTGTCCTTCGTGGCGCCCGGAGGAGTGGGGTGCGCCGTGGTTCCGCTCTCCGCTAGCTCGGCGGGCGGGGTCTCCCCGTCCGAAACTTGATTGGTGGGGAGAACGCGCGGTGGGCTGCAAGCCAGAAGGCACTCACACGTCAGTAACATTAAAAAACTTAGCGCTAATAGCTCGCGAGGTCTTCGGATCCTTACCTTCGAGGTGGGGGCTTAACCCTGAGGTTCCTTCGCGGAACCCTCTCGAAATCCTCGGACTCAGAATCCGAGTCCGTACTATCACCGGACAGGGCTACCTGTGTCCGGCGTGTCTTCTTCAGGGCAGGAGGATCTACGTCCTCCGGAGCGTCCGATGACGCCGCCCTTTTTCCGGCAAGGGGGGAATTGCCTCCCTCCTCACCCTCATGCTCCTCCTCTTGATTCGAGGAGGCGTGGGTCTCTTCGGACACAGCTTCTGGCTGGTCCCTGTTGCGCAGGCCTGTTCGGCCTGGCTTCTTCTTCTCCTTCTTCTCTGGCGCCTTGTAAGGCGCCACGACGAGCATCTCCAACAGTAGCGGAGACTTGGGGTCTTCGGGCTGTGGAGCCGGACACTTGATGCCCGTGGCTTTGCTCAACCATTCCTGTGAAAGGTGATCGGAAAATGCTTAGACTATCATTAGGAAGATAGAACCAGTAAAATGAAACTATGCTATACCTCGGGTGGGGGCTGGATGGTGCTCAAGCCCTTGTCCTCCTTCTTGCCCGGCCAGTTCTCCTGCGCCTTGAATAGCGCCTTCCATAGCTTCTCCCTCATGGTGCGGAAGAGTTGACGAATTGTAGGATCGTCGTTAGTCCGGTAATCCCACATAGGAGAACTCCGGCGCTGGCAGGGGAGGATGCGCCGCCGAAGCATAACCTGGACCACATTGGTCAGGCCGACTCCCTCCCTGATTAGGGAGGCTATGCCCCTCTGCAGGTCCTCCACCTCTGTGTCCGACCCCTAGTCAAGGCCCTTTCAGACCCATGAGGTCAATCTGGTCGGAGGGCCTGATCTGAATTCGGCAGGAACAGTTCCGCCCTCCTCCCTTGGCTCGGTGATGTAAAACCACTCTTTTTGCCAGGTCTTGATGGTGTCGATGAAGGTGCCGGATGGCCACACTGCGCGCGGAAGCTTGCCGATGACTGCCCCGCCGCAATCCGCATGTGCGCCGGCGACACACTTCGGCTTGATGTTAAAGATCTTGAGCCACAGTCCGAAGTGTGGCTCGACTCGCAGGAACTCCTCGCAGACGATGATGAAGGCCGATATATGCATAAAAGAGTTTGACGGGAGGTCGTGGAAGTCGAGGCCATAGAAGAACATGAGGCCCCTCACGAAGGGGTGAAGCGGGAAGCTTAACCCTCTGATGAAGTGAGGGATGAAGACCACCCTCTCACCTGGTTTGGGGGTGGGGATCACCTGACCCTCCTCTGCGGCACGGTGGAAGACGTTGGCGGGGAGGTATCCGGCCTCCTTGAGGTCTCGGATGTCCTGGTCGGTGACTGAGGAAGCCTCCCACTTGCCGCTAGAACCTGAGCCGGCCATGGTTGTGCTTGGAGGAGGAGTGGATTGGGAAACCTAGATCTGGGCTCTGGAAGCTCGGGGGAAGGGGGAAGCGGGGATGCGAATGCGAGATGCGGATAAGCCTTGGGGTTTTCTTCCCCTTTTATTAAAGCTTGCTGCCGGTTAGCCTCCCTTCACAGCGCCGTGAATCTCTCCGTTTCCCAAGGCATGCGTGCCATTATACGCGCGTGATCAAACATATCCCGTGTAAAATGGGGCACGATCTATGCATTGATGGATCGTGCTAGTGGAAACGGCCTCGAACCACGAAGCAGGTCTTTTCGGCTGGTTCAATGGTGGTGGTGGGCCGTGACTTTTCGTCTGAAAAGTTGTCAGAGAACACTATTGGCTCTCTGACGTTTGGCCTTCAAAGGCCGAGCTACTCATGGTATATGGACGATCTATGATCGGAAAGATTACACGTCAACGGAGGCCGAGCTATATCCCGACCGATTACTGTTTGGAGAAAGGAACTCACCTCGCAAGCCGAAGACTCTGATCACTCGAAGCAGCTGGAGCTTGGACCCTTGGCGTTGGAGGCTAGTTCGGGGGCTAGGAGGTCGGCCTATTACATATGGGCCGGACTATATGGGCCACTTGCCGAATATTGGAAGGATTGAAGATCTCGTCTCCAAGGAGGAAGCTTCGAGAATCGTGGCTTGCCTTCCACGTTTGGAGTAGTGAATAGGCATGTTTATCCCTTCGACGTGTAACCGACCATGTGTAAACCCTAGGGACCCTTGGCGTCTATATAAGCCGGAGGGTTTTAGGTGGTAGAACAACAGAACTCATCTAGGGTTTAGTTACTTGATCTCGAGGTAGATCAACTCTGTAATCCCCATACAATCAATATAATCAAGGAGGACGTAGGGTATTACTTCAATAGGAGGGCCCGAACCTGGGTAAAACCTTGTCCCCTTCGTCTCTTGTTACCATCGATCCAAGTCTCACAGTTCGGGACCCCCTACCCGAGATCTGCCGGTTTTGACACCGACACCGGGCGACCGGCCTGGTGAGGACGGCCCAGGCGAGGCCGAAGAGGCACCTGGCGACGGCGGCCCAGCTGGCCCCGGCGGGGCCGAAGAGGCGCCTTGCAAAGGTGGCTCAGGTGACCCAGGCGGGGTCGAAGAGGAGGCCAGCTTGGCCAGCTCCATCGTTGGGCCAGGTGGCGCGGAGGCGGCGCGATCAAGGGTGCATGCCCCATGCACCCAATCGACCTCCTGTGCGCGGGGAGGCTGCTGCTCGTCCAGAAGCTCAAGGCGCGCTCCTCGTCTGGTAACTACACCATGATTAGGTAGCAACAAGGGGGTATATGCAGCATCTATAAATTGACAAGGCAAAGGTAAAACAGATTTCTCAGGTTCAGTGGGAGCAGTGGGAGTGACAAGAAGTGCGGAAAAGGGAAAAACATTCTCATCAAACACCACGTCATGAGAAATATAGATGCGGTTACAGGGAACATGAAGACACTTGTACCCTTTGTGAAGAGAACTATAACCAAGAAACACACACTGTTTAGACCGAAACTCCAACTTGCGGTTGTTATATGGACGAAGATGTGGCCAACACGCACACCCAAAAACCTTGAGAAATGTATAATCAGGAACTTCATTCAGCAAGAGTTCAAGTGGCGTTTTCATCTGAAGGAGTCGTGTAGGAAGCATGTTAATGAGAAAACATGCGGTGGAAAAAGCATCACTCGAAAACCGGAAAGGAACAGAGGCATGAGCAAGCAAGGTGAGACCAGTCTCAACTATATGACGATGCTTACGCTCAGCTACACCGTTTTGCTGATGTGTATGAGGACAAGAATCACAATGCGTAATTCCAAGCTTACTAAAGAAAGCATTGAGGTTGTGGTACTCACCCCCCAATCGGATTGTACATGAATTATTTTATGATCAAGCAGACGCTCAATATGCGCTTGGAATTGCAAGAAAATATTAAACGCATCAGACTTGCGCTTGAGAAGATAGAACCAAGTGAAACGACTGTAAGCATCAATAAAACTGACATAGTAATTATGACCTCTAACAGAGGTTTGGGCATGGCCCCATACATATGAAAACACAAGCTCAAGCAGTTTGTTGACTACACGACTCAACTCAGAAAAAGGAAGCTGATGACTCTTGCCTTGCTGACAGGCATCACAAACTGCAACAACATTTTTATTGAACACAACTAGAAGCTCATAACGATGAAGAACATGCCTGACAATGGGGTTGGCAGGATGACCAAGGCGCGCATGCCAATGCGACGAAGACACACGAACACCGCTGAAAGCAGAAGGAGCTGGTGGCACATCAAGTGCATAAAGACCATGGCGTAGTCGATCTCTAAGAAATACGTCCCTCGTGTCCCGGTCCTTAACAAAAAAATGAAATGGGTGAAACTCAGCAAGGACATCATTATCACGAGTAAGTTTAGGAACAAACAACAAACTACGTGAAATAGAGGGAACTCGAAGGACATTAAGGAGACGTAATTGTTTGGATCGGCGAGTAAGAAGGGATGCCTGACCAATATGTGAGATGTGCATACCTTCCCCATTAGCAGTGCGAACCTGGTCATGTCCACGATACGACTCCTGTGTAGAAAGCTTGCCCATATCACTGGTCAGGTGATTGGTAGCTCCCGTATCCATGTCCCAAGATGCATCAACTGGATTGGAAGGAGTATGTCCCTGCTCATGAGTCGCCAGAGCAGCCTGCTTATCATTCCCCTTGCCATTGTTCCCGATGCCCAAAAAATCCTTTTTGAAGCTGCGATGGCAACGGGAAGCAAGGTGACCATCAAGACCACAAAGCTAGCAGGGGACCTGAGCTCCACACGAAGGACAGTAGGCACGGACGCGACCACCAGCGGAGGTAGTGGTTTTCCGCGGGTTGGGCGCGGCCGGCGGCTTGCCACCAGTTGGTGGCGTGCAGGGCTTGCCCTTGCCACGCGTTGCAGTGTTGGCGGAAGGGAAACTCGGCGTAGAGCGGCGAGCCTGGATGCGTTGTTCCGTGGCGAGGAGACGCGCATACAGCTCACGCGGCTGGATGGGAGTGTCACGACCATTGATATTCTCCACCAAATTATCATAGTCGTCACCCAGCCCATTAAGCACATAAGAGGTGAACTCCTCCGGCCCAAGAGCCTTGCCAATGGAGGCAAGTGTGTACGCCATACCCGTCACCTTGTTGAAGCAGTCAATGAGGGTGAGATCATTAAGCTTCACCTCCCCAAGCGCGGTGCGAATAGCATGAGCACGCGCCTGGGACTACGAAGCGAAATTGGTGAAGGGTTGTCCATGCGTCCCGAGACATAGCGGCAAAGATGACCAGCGATGAGACTCCCTCCGTGAGTGAGGATTGTATAGCGAAGAGGATGGCTTGATCCTGCGCCACCCAAGCATGATACGACGGATGATATGGCGGAGGGCACGGCAGGGTGCCATCAATATAGCCCTCCAAATAGCGACTGCGAAGAAGCGGCAGTACTTGGGCATGCGACGACAGGTAGTTATCCGTCGTGAGCTTCACCGGAATGAGGTGCGCAAAGTAAAACGGCGCAGTCGCGAAGACATGATCCGACGGCGGCGGCGGCGCATAAAAGCCCAGGGATGAAACAACCCCTGGCTGGACCGAAGAGGGCACCAACTCCATCGAGGAACCGTCGTAGGGCGCCCCGTGTGATGAAGAGACGCCATGAGGCGCCGGGGCCGACGGGTAGGCACCGTACACCGGTGGCGCAGAGACACCATAGGGCGCCGGCGGCGCAGCTAGGGCACCACGTGGCGTCGGGTAATGATGTCTACTACGCAACCTTCTTCTTGTAGACTCGTGTTGGGCCTCCAAGCGCAGAGTTTTGTAGGACAGTCCCAAATTTCCCTCAAGTGGATGACCTAAGGTTTATCAATCCGTGGGAGGCGTAGGATGAAGATGGTCTCTCTCAAACAACCCTGCAACCAAATAACAAAGAGTCTCTTGTGTCCCCAACACACCCAATACAATGGTAAATTGTATAGGTGCACTAGTTCGGCGAAGAGATGGTGATACGAGTGTAATATGGATGGTAGATATAGGTTTTTGTAATCTGAAAATATAAAAACAGCAAGGTAACTAATGATAAAAGTGAGCACAAACGGTATTGCAATGCTTAGAAACAAGGCCTAGGGTTCATACTTTCACTAGTGCAAGTTCTCTCAACAATACTAACATAGTTGAATCATATGTAAATCCCTCACGTGCGACAAAGAGTTCACTCCAAATTCACAAATAGCGGAGAACAAATGAAGAAATTATTGTAGGGTACGAAACCACCTCAAAGTTATCTTTTCCGATCAATCGTATGAGCTATCCCTATAAGTGTCACGAACAGCCCTAGAGTTCGTACTAAAATAACACCTTAAGATACACATCAACCAAAACCCTAATGTCACTTAGATACTCCAATGTCACCACAAGTGCCCATGGGCTTGATTATACGATATGCATCACACAATTTCAGATTCATCATGTTCAATCCAACACAAAGAACTTCAAAGAGTGCCCCAAAGTTTCTACCGGAGAGTCAAGACGAAAACGTGTGCCAACCCCTATGCATAGATTCCCAAGGTCACGGAACCCGCAAGTTGATCACCAAAACATACATCAAGTGGATCAATAGAACATCCCATTGTCACCACGGATATCCCATCGCAAGACATACATCAAGTGTTCTCAAATCCTTAAAGACTCAATCCGATAAGAAAACTTCAAAGGGAAAACTCAATTCATCACAAGAAGATAGAGAGGGGAAAACTCCATATGATTCATCTATATTAATAAAGCTCGCGGTACATCAAGATCGTGCCATCTCAAGAACACGAGAGAGAGAGAGAGATCAAACACATAGCTACTGGTACATACCCTCAGCCCCGAGGGTGAACTACTCCCTCCTCGTCATGGAGACCGCCGGGATGATGAAGATGGCCTCCGGTGATGGTTTCCCCCTCTGGCAGGGTGCCGGAACGGGCTCCCGATTGGTTTTCCGTGGCTCTGGAGGCTTGCGGCGGCGGAACTCCCGATCTAGGTTTCTTTTCGGAGATTTCTATATTTATAAGAGTTTTTGGCGTTGGTCCCATGTCCAGAAGGTTCCCGAGGAAGTCACAAGCCAGGGGGGCGCGCCCTAGGGGGGGCGCCCCCCACCCTTGTGGCTTCCTCGGCCTTCCTCTCCGATGACTTTTCGCTCCAGTATTTTTTATATTTTCCAAAAATATTCTCCGTAAATTTTCAGCTCATTCCGAGAACTTTTATTTCTGCACAAAAACAACACCGCGGTAGTTCTGCTAAAAACAGCGTCAGTCCGGGTTAGTTCTAAAAAAATCATACCAAAATCATATAGAATTATTGTAAACATGGCATGAATACTTCATAAATTATAGATACGTTGGAGACGTATCAGCATCCCCAAGCATAATTCCTGCTCGTCCTCGAGTAGGTAAATGATAAAAGAAATAATTTATGAAGTGTGAATGCTACCCAACATGTTCATCATATTCTTTTCTTCTTTGTATAGCATGGGCATTTGGACTTGTAGATGATTCAAATCAATAGTCTAGTTTTAACATAATGACTTCAATACTCAAGCATGTCAACAAGCAACCATGTCTTTCAAAATATCAACACTAAAGAAAGTTATCCCTAGCCCATCATGCTCAATCATTGATCCATTCATGAAACACACTCAAATATTACCTATGCCCAATGCTCAAGTACGATCATAGTGCCCCCTAGTTGGTGCTTATAAGAGAAGATGGAGACTCAAAGCAAAAATAAAAATTGCATAAAGTAAATAGATAGGCCCTTCGCAGAGGGAAGTAGGGATTTGTAGAGGTGCCAGAGCTCAAGGTTTAAATTGAGAGCGAAAAATATTTTGAGTGGCATGCTTTTCCTGTCAACGAAAACGACAAAGTAGCTCACAATACTTTCCATGCTAGATACATTATAGGCGGTTCCCAAACAGTAAATAAAGTTTTTACTCCCCCTCCACCAATCAATCACACTCCACGGCGAGCCGAATCTACGGGTACCGTCCATACAAACAACAATCCTGGGGGAGTTTTGTTTCATTATATTTGATTTGATTTTTGAGCATGGAACTGGGCATCCCGAATACCAGCCACTTTCTCGTGAATGATAGTGAATCAACACATATCGTGAGAATAACACACCTAGCATGGGAAAATATTGGATACTCCGCACCGTTTCATGAGCGGTACGGGCACACAAAAGAGAAAATTTATTTTGAAAATTTAGAGATGGCACATACAAATTTGCTTGGAATGGCATGGAAATACGACATATAGGTAGGTATGGTGGACTCATAAGGCAAAACTTGGTTTAAGGATTTTGGATGCACAAGTAGTATTTCTACTTAGTACAAATGAAGGCTAGCAAATAGATTGGGAAGCAACCAAACCAAGAAACGAAAATTCACATAAGTGAGCATTGAGTCATAACTAACACCGAATAATGCACCACAAGTAGGATGTAACTTCATTGCATAACTATGGACTTTCGTACTTGCATAGGGAATCACAAACCTTAACACCAATATTCCTACTAAAGCATAATTACTCACTAACATGACTCACATATTACTATCATCATGTTTCAAAACTATTACAAAGAATCAAGTTTAATTTGTCCCATGATCTTCATGAAAGTTTTTATTATATCCTCCTTGGATATCTATCACTTTGGGACTAGTTTCATATATTGCTATTGCTTTTTTCGACAAGCTCAAACAAATTTAAATGAAGCACATGAGCATAAAGATTTCATTCCTCAAAAAGGTATAAGTGAAGCATGAGAGGAAATGACAAGCTACTCTCAAAAGATATAAGTGAAGATCAATGAGTAGTCAAACAATTAAGCAGCTATGTGAGGACTCTCTCTCTCTCAAAATAAATATTTTCAGATCTGAGTATTTTATTCAAATAGCAAGCAAAATAAAATGACATTCCAAGGATAGCACATATCATGTGGACGAATAAAACTTTAGGCTCAACATAGGCTAACCGATAATTGTTGATGAAGAGAGGTGGGATGCGTAGCATCCCCAAGCTTAGATGCTTCAGACTTCTTGAAATATTTACTTGGGGTGCCTTGGGTATCCCCAAGCTTGAGCTTTTGTATCTCGTTCAATCCTCTCATATCATGGTTTCACCTATTCTCAAAAACTTCATCCACACAAAACTCGAAAAGAACTCGTGAGATAGGTTAGTGCACATAATAATAAATCAACTCTTTATGTACTGCCAAGACAAGTTGCACAATAATTTTCAAACATAATCTACTGTTTACTATCATTCCACATTTTATATATACCAATATAGGCTATGGAAACTATAGGATAAGTAGATAACAAAACTATGACAGCAATCTGTCCAAACAGAACAGTCTGTAGCAATTTATGAAAACAGTGTACTTATGTAACTCAAAAAATTATGAAAGTTTAGGAAATGCTATAAAATTTATATTACAATACTGTGTAAAGATTTTAGAAACTTTCCACATTCCAGTAAAATATGAAAATTCAAACACTACAGCAAAAGTTTCTGTTTTTACACAGCACACATCAAAACATGCAATGCAAGCATCCTAAGACAATTCTTGGAATTTTTTATTGAAAAACAAGATTATAAATAACACCTAACATAGAACAACAAAATAAAATGACGCTCCAAGCAAAACGCATATTATGTGACGAATAAAAATATAGCTCCAAGTAAGATATACCGATAGTGTTGAAGACGAAAGAGGGGATGCCTTCCGGGGCATCCCCAAGCTTAGGCGCTTGAGTCTTCCTTGGATATTACCTTGGATTTGCCTTGGGAATCCCCAACCTTAGGTTCTTGTCACTCCTTATTCTTCTCATATCGGTGTCTCACCCAAAACTTGAAAACTTCAATCACACAAAACTTAACGGAACTTCGTGAGAAGGGTTAGTGTAGTAAAGATAAATCATTCACTTAGGTACTGTCAAGACAAGATTCATAATTGTTCCCACATGATACCTACTGTATTCTATCGTTCCCATAATTTATATCACTGAATATAAGCTATGGGAACACTAAAACAAGCAAACTATGCATGCAAAAACAGAATCTGTCAAAAACAGAACAGTCTGTGAAGATCTGTAGTGTAACCATACTTCCCTGCTCTAAAAATTCTTAAAAATTAGGAAAACCTGAATAATTTGTATATCAAGACTGTGTAAAAATTTCAGATCATTATCGCGCTCCAGTAAAAAATGAAAAATCCTTTACTGGAGTCAAAAGTTTCTGTTTTGGTTCAGCATCAATTCTACTCATCTTGTGAGTCATCCCAAAGGCTTTACTTGGCACTTTATTGAAATAAAAGGCACAAAACATGATTACTACAGTATCTTAATCATGTGAACACACAAAAACAGAAAGTAAAATTGTTGGGTTGTCTCCCAACAAGCGCTTTTCTTTAATGCCTTTTAGCTAGGCATGATGATTTCAATGATGCTCACATAGGAATAATAATCATGCAAAAGAGCATCATGAATCTCATGACAAGCACATTTAAGTCTAACCCACTTCCTATGCATAGGGATTTTGTGAGCAAACAATTTATGGGAACAAGAATCAACTAGCATAGGAAGGCAAAACAAGCATAACTTCAAAACTTTGAACACATAGAGAGGAAACTTGATATTATTGCAATTCCTACAAGCATATGTTCCTCCCTCATAATAATTTTCAGTAGCATCATGAATGAATTCAACAATATAACTATCACATAAAGCATCCTTTTCATGATCTACAAGCATAGAAAATTTATTACTCTCCACATAAGCATATTTCTTCACATTCATCGTAGTGGGAGCAAACTCAACAAAATAACTATCATGTGAAGCATAATCCAATTGAAAATTCAAATCATGATGAAAGTTTCATGGTTATCATTATTCTTTATAGCATACATGTCATCACAATAATCATCATAAATAGGAGGCATGCTTTCATCATAATAAATTTGCTCATCAAAACTTGGGGGGCTAAAAATATCATCTTCATCAAACATAGCATCCCCAAGCTTGTGGGTTTGCATATCATTAGCATCATGAATATTCAGAGAATTCATACTAACAATATTTCTATCATGCTCATCATTCAAAGATTTAATGCCAAACATTTTAATAACTTCTTCTTCTAACACTTGAGCACAATTTTCCTTTCCATCATTTTCATGAAAGACATTAAAAAGATGAAGCATATGAGGCAATCTCAATTCCATTTTTTTTGTAGTTTTCTTTTAAAGACTAAACTAGTGATAAAACAAGAAACTAAAAGATTCAATTGCAAGATCTAAAGATATACCTTCAAGCACTCACCTCCCCGGCAACGGCGCCAGAAAAGAGATTCGTTGACGGGATGTGAGTGCCGCTTACCTAGCCTCCCCGGCAACGGCGCCAGAAAAGAGCTTGATGTCTACTACGCAACCTTCTTCTTGTAGACTCGTGTTGGGCCTCCAAGCGCAGAGTTTTGTAGGACAGTAGCAAATTTCCCTCAAGTGGATGACCTAAGGTTTATCAATCCGTGAGAGGCGTAGGATGAAGATGGTCTCTCTCAAACAACCCTGCAACCAAATAACAAAGAGTCTCTTGTGTCCCCAACACACCCAATACAATGGTAAATTGTATAGGTGCACTAGTTCGGCGAAGAGATGGTGATACGAGTGTAATATGGATGGTAGATATAGGTTTTTGTAATCTGAAAATATAAAAACAGCAAGGTAACTAATGATAAAAGTGAGCATAAACGGTATTGCAATGCTTAGAAACAAGGCCTAGGGTTCATCCTTTCACTAGTGCAAGTTCTCTCAACAATACTAACATAGTTGAATCATATGTAAATCCCTCACGTGCGACAAAGAGTTCACTCCAAAGTCACAAATAGCGGAGAACAAACGAAGAAATTATTGTAGGGTACGAAACCACCTCAAAGTTATCTTTTCCGATCAATCGTATGAGCTATCCCTATAAGTGTCACGAACAGCCCTAGAGTTCGTACTAAAATAACACCTTAAGATACACATCAACCAAAACCCTAATGTCACCTAGATACTCCAATGTCACCACAAGTACCCATGGGCTTGATTATACGATATGCATCACACAATTTCAGATTCATCATGTTCAATCCAACACAAAGAACTTCAAAGAGTGCCCCAAAGTTTCTACCGGAGAGTCAAGACGAAAACGTGTGCCAACCCCTATGCATAGATTCCCAAGGTCACGGAACCCGCAAGTTGATCACCAAAACATACATCAAGTGGATCAATAGAACATCCCATTGTCACCATGGATATCCCATCGCAAGACATACATCAAGTGTTCTCAAATCCTTAAAGACTCAATCCGATAAGAAAACTTCAAAGGGAAAACTCAATTCATCACAAGAAGATAGAGAGGGGAAAACTCCATATGATTCATCTATATTAATAAAGCTCGCGGTACATGAAGATCGTGCCATCTCAAGAACACGAGAGAGAGATCAAACACATAGCTACTGATACATACCCTCAGCCCCGAGGGTGAACTACTCCCTCCTCGTCATGGAGACCGCCGGGATGATGAAGATGGCCTCCGGTGATGGTTTCCCCCTCGGGCAGGGTGCCGGAATGGGCTCCCGATTGGTTTTTCGTGGCTCTGGAGGCTTGCGGCGACGGAACTCCCGATCTAGGTTTCTTTTCAGAGATTTCTATATTTATAAGAGTTTTTGGCGTTGGTCCCACGTCCAGAAGGTTCCCGAGGAAGTCACAAGCCAGGGGGCGCGCCCTAGGGGGGGCGCCCCCCACCCTTGTGGCTTCCTCGGCCTTCCTCTCCGGTGACTTTTCGCTCCAGTATTTTTTATATTTTCCAAAAATATTCTCCGTAAATTTTCAGCTCGTTCCGAGAACTTTTATTTCTGCACAAAAACAACACCACAGTAGTTCTGCTGAAAACAGCGTCAGTCCGGGTTAGTTCTAATAAAATCATACCAAAATCATATAGAATTATTGTAAACATGGCATGAATACTTCATAAATTATAGATACGTTGGAGACGTATCAGGTAATACAGCCACGGGTTGGCCGCAGCATCGCCATGGGTCAGCGGGTGGGACGGCGCCCAGTAGGAGACCGGCAGGGCGGCTTGACCGTCGTAGGAGGCCATCAACGCGTCGGGGGAGCCGTAGGGCTGGGGATACCCCAGCCAGGAGTTGGCGGCGAGAGGCTCGTAGGCCAGCGGCGGCACCGGGCCAAAGCCAAAAGGCAGAGACGGCGCGCCGTTGGCCGGACCCGGCGATGGCGGGCCATGCAGGGGAACGCCGGGGGCGGAGCGGCGGCAGCCGTGGAGGCGCCTGCCACGGAGGCAAGTGGGCGCGACGACAGGAACGGGGAGGCGGCGGCGGCCTGAGCAGCGGCGGCGGCCTTGACAGGGGCGGGCGTAGAAGCCATCGCGATGGCAGAAGCGATCGCGGAGGCGGCGTCGAGGGCAGGTGCGGAAGCGATCGTAACCTAGTCTGATGCCATGTAAGACTTAGGGTTGTGGGAAAACTGCACGACACCCCAATACGGGTGTGGCTCTTTATATGTATAGTGGTACACCACGTGTACAATTACAATATACAGTTACATACACAAGCTCTATGTAAATATACGGTCTAACAGTTTGCCCTGCCTAGACTATCGCTTATGCCTTAGGCGAGGCGTTTGGACATCGCCTAGCGCCTAGACATGCCTAAACGCCTCCTAGGCACTCCTTTTTCCAACAGAGGCACTAACCAATGAGAACTTGAGTTCCCGGTCATTATCCATTGGGTCTTTATTGAGCTTCTCATAACGTTAGTGGTTGCAATGCAGTCATCAACAAACATATCGTGTGACGTTTGTATTTCGATACAAATAGAAAGACAGCCATATTAACTGCCCTACAAGGCTAACGCCTTTTATATTTTGGAAATCGGGTAGAGTAGTAGATAGAATGCTAAGGCAGTCAGACAGCGTGTTTATGGTTGACTAGGAGAATGCCCGTGCGTTGCCACGGGCTCTTATAATATTTTATGAGTTATAGATAATGCATGTTAATTTTCACACGTAGAGACAATACAACTCTCTCTCTCCCTCCCTCTCTCTCAACATGGATCTCTCTCTGCTTGAACAGCAAAAGCGAAATGTAGCAGCAACAAAGAAATTCATCTCTCTCTTACTCTTTTTTTAATCAGACGTCTCTTCCACAAGGATCTCTCTGTCACTCCATGCTCTATGTACCAGCAGCAGCGCCACGAACATCAACAGTAGTGTAGCAAGTGGTGGCACAAGTAGCAACAACATCCTAGAACCAAAAATCTTTACCTCTCCCACATCTCTCGCTTCGTCTCCTTGCCCGTATTCAGCGCCGCTATACCCCGCTCCAGTGTCGTGCTGTCCCTACGCACGGGCCGTCTCCGCTGCCCTTCCCCGCTCGAGTGACGCTATCCCTGTCCGAAATACTTTGATATCTACATTTCAAAACAAGAACATCTACTATCTTCATCGATAAATAAACAATAAAATAGCAGAGGACCAAACCCAAATAATTCAGAATGAATGTTTGCAGATCATTTACAGGCACAATGGCATTGTCTACAAACCATTGTACTGCTACCACTTACAAATATTCAATAACAATTCTCAAGCATGTAGTACATTTATTATTATAGGATACCTTATACAAATGGCTTTGTAAAGGGTTTCATACACTCTTGTTGATGTGTAAGTAGATCAAACGAAATGATGTACACTCTTGTTGATGTGTAAGTACTACAAGAACAAATTAACTGATGTACGTGTTGAAAAAAGAAATTTACTATCTCTCAAACGAAATGAGGTTTTTGAACTCCTATATAACAGAGTTCCATTGATGCCAAAGGGGGTTTCCGCAAACGATGGGAACCAGAATAAAATTAGAAAAAAAACTAAAAGAGTCAATCTATCTTAGTCAAGGAGCTAGCTCTGCCACAAAGGGAGGCACTGGCAAAATCTAAATAGAAAAGAGGAGTTCCGAGCAGAGCGGACATTCAAATTAAGTTTTCCTATGACACCAAGAACGCATACTTCTTTACTTCACGATTTCTTGCTGAATATCACAGCAACCACCACCAAGAAATCATCCTGACATCTCCCCAGATTTTACACTTGCAAAAAATATGCTATCAGACTAAATAGAAGAATCTGCAAGATCCTCTGTTGTCTCTAAATTTCATAGCGGACCGCAAGAACAGCAAGTAATAATTAGCAAATACCCTATCTAGGCGTTAAAGGAAGTTGGATTGTCCCCACATTTGTATTTCTATGATGCTATATTTTCTATAGATGCAACAGGAATTTCCAAGAAAAAAATAATTGGAACAAAAAATTGTCATAACAGGAAATATTTCTTATCGGATCCAACATGAACATCTATATAAACAAGATCAGGACCATGACCAATTCACATATATCAAGTTTCATTAGAGAGATTAAACTTCATTATACCAAAAAACCATTTAATTTTACTCCATAGGTCTGACCATAGATATGACCACTGTACCAGCATCCCTCCGATAAAAGCAATCTGTGGCTGAAACCTCAACCCTGTAAGGACATAGTCACCTAGCTATTCTTCTGACTTCTCTCCTAAAAATTGCACGTGGTTGGATAGCTATTGCACCTGAAGACACTCCTGCAATCATGAATTTAATGAATATAAGTCCAAAAATATGATGCATGGCAGCAATTTTAATGCTCTCAGTGGAGATCTTTTTGTAAGGAAGAATAATGGTACCATTAAAATTTTGCATGCTATACTTCCTATTCGACAATTCAATATCAACGAAAAATATCTCAGCAGAATAAGTTTCTAGGTTGCTTAAGGAGAATAGTTTATAGGAACACAATATTGGGAACTTAGATATTCGGAATCAAAATTCAAGCTGCTGCAACCAAAATTTTGGAATGTGTCAACTTGATACTGTCTAGCAAAAATGCTGAATAAAACAGTAGCTTCCGTAAGTTACAGAGAAGAACCAAACAAATGAATGTAATTTAATTGTCCATGGCCTATCAAAAACCAGCAAAGAGAAGACCCATTATCACAATGTCCTGTTTGGGCTTCCATTATGAACAAATGAAAAGAATCTACTTCAATACATCTCGGGAACTTCGTTATAGTGGATCATCCTCAGAATAAAATCATCATGTGCTGCAAAACAAGAAAAATGGTTGTGTATTTTCGCCTATAAAACTGGTGTTAAATTATGTAGCTTGATCTCACACAAAATGATAGACAAAAATCCATGCACCACATGCTCGTGTTTGTTGAGCTATCACAAAATGATATGCTTCTATGACAACACCTACTGCCTCATTTGAACACTTCGTGACATTAGTAATAAAGAAACAAATCAATAGAAGAAATATGTGGAAAATGACCTGAATGGAAAATTTAAATATATATGAATCAATGCTGCTACCTGAAAGGGTGCCATGCAAGTAGATATTGTTCCAACACCTACTGACTCATTTGAACACATCTTGACAATATAGTCTGATAAAAACAAAATTCAATATTACAAGTGAAACACTTCTTGAAAATTTTCTCATGTAGCTTTGTTTCTGTTTCCTGCGAGCATCAAGGCATACCGTTGTTTTTGCATCAACGTCTGAACTTTGTCATGTTAATAAAATGAACAACTTTGTATTTCTATGACATACTCCCTTTGTTGGAACGAAAATGTATAATAAGTGACCAAATGAAAGCACCATTTGTTAAAAGAGAACATATAGCACCTCGCAAAAATATAATCTTTCTTATTCGTCTGTTTGTTTGTGATTTTTGTACAGTAAAATATTTTTGTTTCGGGGTAATTACAAAATCATAACCATGCACTGCCGATTTTGAGTACAATCGGATTGTATCAATGGTCAGTAATACAGTCCACATACTATGAATATAAGTTGGTAATTAGTATTAAAGTTTGGACCCCTCACCTATGTGCATGTCAACTACAAAAGGAAGCCACTAATGCATATCATATAGTCTAATTTATAATAGTATAAACATAAATTGGAATGGGGAAGAGGATGGACCCCTCACCTGCGCTTGCCTTCTGAACGATGTTGTTAATCGCTAGCATCCGTAGCTCCTCCTCGCCCCTTCAAGTGGCAGAGTCCCGGAGAGGGCACCGCCGGATGCTGGTGCCTGGCGGGAGCAGGCAAGGGACGCAGCACACAGCAGCAGTAAGCACATGAAACACACACACACACACACACACACACACACATATCAGCAATCAAGCATACATAACTTAGTACAGAAACTACAGTTTTCATAGTTCAGCAGGAGCTTAGAGAAACATGACCACACAAACAAACAACATCAAAGATGGCTCTTTTTAGTCGGATCACGTCACAAAGATCAGCACACCAGCGTATGTCTTGGAGCTAAGTAATACTGTCTGCAACACCAAATATATGGAGGAAATAGTGGCATTGCAGCTATTCAGTAGTACTCACATAGGTGATCTCAAAGAGGTCGCAGTCAACATCTTTGGGCCGAACAAGAGTGAGGGTTCGATGAAAGAATAGGGTGTGCAAGATGCCTGCAACATGTTCACACATGATATCATCATTAGGAACACAGTAAGGAGGAATGCAGTTGCTTACAAAAATAGCACAGAATGCTGCTTACAAAAAATTATGCAGAAGTGCAGATGTCAACATGAAATAAATACAGTAGCTTCGGAAATCAATCTCCGACACAACAGTACACCAGGCACAGCTAATCAGATTCAGACACAGCTAACGGGGGCCACCATATACCAGTAAATCAATCAAACTACTCTAGTATGAAAAAAAAGTGGATTTTGACCGCCACGCTGTACAATCAAGGTAAGGGGAACAGGAAAGGATAGAAATCGGAGCTACAGAGCAGGGCGATGGAAAAGGGAATCGAGAGCTTACATCGCAGCACATCCTTGATCTCCAGCGGCTCCAGCTCCTGCAACCAACCAAGAAGGCCTGAATCTTTAGGAACGCCCGAAGAAATCAGGGAGGGGGGAGGAGGAAGGGGGGGGGGGGGGGGGGGGGGGGGGGGGGGAATCGGATCTGACCAGTTAGTTGAGATGGCAGGTCTCGCAGTTCATCGCGGCCTATCGCGCGCTCGATCCGCCCGAGCCCTCGCCGGAAACCAAAATCCCCAAGTCGGGAGAGCAAAATCCGCCGCTTATCCTACTCCCACTCGAACGCGACGTCGGCTTCTCCTCAGCACGCAATCGCCAGTGCCTGCGAGGTCGTCCCTTTCCTCAGCGCCACCACCATGCGATTAACGCGGCCACGCCCTGCGACGGCGGCCGTGGGGATCCGCGATGGAGGTGGCGGATCAGCGACAGCGGCGGCGGCCCTGGCGAAGCGGCGATCTAGATTGAGGACGCTGGTGGGAGGAGAGCGCCCTGCGATGGCGGCCGTGGGGATCCGCGATGGAGGTGGCGTATCCGCGACGGCGGCGGCAGCCCCGGCGAAGTGGCGATCTAGATTGAGGCCCCTGGTGGGAGGAGAGCAGATTGTTTTTTTTTTTTTTTGTTTCTGATTGTGAAACCGGTGGACGAAGGTGTGAGAGCGGGTTGAGACAGAAAAAAAAAAGGACGAAAAAAACCAGCGGGTTGAGACAGAAAAAAAAAGGACGAAAAAAAACCAGTGGGAGAGGAGACGAAAAAAACCCAGGATTGAAGCTACCAACTCCCCCTTTAAAAGTAGAGATGACTTGCACTAGTCTTGCACAAGAAACGACCTATGTTTTGACTGCGCTATAACGACATCAATGTCAACATCAGTACATCACCATTCACCAAATCAATTGGATTAATCTCGTCCGTTGCCGAGCAGAGGCGTTGTGCGATCGTCGAACGATGCTGACTTAGAAAGGACCTACCGACAGTATCGTTGCTTTGCAAAACTTCCTGCCAAACACTTTGTCCAAATCGTCCCGAGATATGATAGAATTTAGACCGACTGCGTTCTGTCCTTGACAAGTGCAACTTTGTTATCACTTTCACGACAAGTCTCATTCTAAAGAAAAGAAAAACATGTACGTTTTAATATATTCCTAAGGCTGGTCATAGTGGGAAGTAACTTATACCAATATCATGTACTCCCTCTGTAAAGATAAAGAAATATAAGTGTGTTTAGATCACTACTTTAATGATCTAAACGTTTTTATATCTCTATAAAGAAATATAAAAGTGTTTAGATCACTACTTTAATGATCTAAACGTTCTTATATTTCTTTACGAAGGGAGTATTTGACATTAGTTTAAGTTATCTGTTGATCATCAAAGTCCACGACCTCTATTTTAATACAAGTTTTAAATATGCAAGTTGCCAGTTCCAAGCAAAATGAGAACTAGCTTCGTGTCCCAATTGCTAGAGGTACCCTATTTTTCTACAGTTCATTGTACCAACCACGAGATTAACAATGGCTCCGTCATTTGCTCGTCGAATGAAATATCGGCAGCCCCTGCTTTGGCAGCTTCTCTAAGGCAGCTCCCCATTTGCTTCGTTGAAATGGTCGGGACTACAAGAATTGTATTTTGTCTTCTTTCTTTTTCTACTAAGGAACAGTCGAAAGGGACTATAATATTTCCTACAGTTGAGCTCTTTGGAGAGGGAGTACAAACAAAAGCTCAGTCATAATTTTAACCTGAAATGATCGTGCCTGGCCGGCCGATGGCTGTTTAATTTGAGATTATAGTTGTTTCATAATCTTAACAATGTTTTTTAACACGTTCTATTTTGATAGCCATTCAAATTATACAATTATACCTCGCAAAAAAAATTTATACAATTAAATAAAAAAATTATATAGTAAGTTATGAAACTGCTCATGTTCCCAGCCACATTACAAGCTAATCATCAAAATCACCATATCCTCAAAACCATCTAGAGTGATCCAGTTCAGAAAGTGGGGGGGGGGGGGGGGGGGGGGGGGGGGGTGATCGAAATGACTCTAGTAATGGGCGGATGAACATAAAACACAAAAATAATAAAAGTTTTTGAAAAGACAAATTTAAAGTTATCCGTCTGGAAGATACTAGAGGTGATAATTACTTTCTCTGTTCCAAAATATAATTGTATTAAGGTTTTTGAATAGTCAAATTTCTTCATGTTTGACCAAATCTATAGAGAATGTAACATTTGCAATATCGCATCGGTATCACTGAAATATTTGACTCTAGTAACGCGCGGATGAACATAAAAAACACAAAAATAATAAAAGTTTTTAAAAAGACAAATTTTAAATTATCCGTCCGTAAGATACTAGAGGTGATAATTACTTTCTCTATTCCAAAATATAATTGTATTAAGGTTTTTGAAAAGTCAAATTTCTTCATGTTTTACTAAATTTATAGAGAATGTAACATTTGCAATACCAAATCGGTATCACTGAAATATTATTATATATTATTAATATTTTTTGTAGATATTGATATATGTCAATATACTTGGCAATAGAAACATATGACTTTTGGGGAAATTAATATATCTTATATTTTAGAACGCGTCGAATAGGTTCAGTAATCTAAAGTTGAAGATTTTCGTTTCAGAACGCCAACTTTTCTTGAGAAGGCTACGTGGTTGTCGGGCCCCTGGGACTGGGGGTACCCAGTCTCATCTGCCTGCGGCCCAAGACGCGGCGCACGCCATGGGCTCGGTGCGGCCCGTCGCTGAACTACACAAGCAAGACCTTCACAAGTGCCTCCGCCTCGTGAGGGGTGCGCCAGCCCACGTCGTCAAGAGCCTCGCGAAGCCCCCTCGCGAGGTCGCTTCCCGAGGCTGCCTACGGGACTTTCGTGGGGCGGACTAACCTAGGATGTCTTGGCAGGGTCGTGTGGTCTACATATGCACGTGGGCGACGTGCGCCATGCCAAGCGGCGCCAGAGGCCATGCCAGAGGGCACGGATGAGGAGGATTTCCTCTTCAGTGCTAAGGGAGCGGGCCCAGCTTGCCTACTCCCAAAGGTTTCCAGTTTGATGAAAGAAGACCGAGGACGGGGGCTCACCAGGACAGAGGTCATCCCCGAGCCCACTAGCACGTCACAACGGAAGCTTTTGCAGGCGAAGACTGCTTTTGTCAGGATAAGCTGCAACCCTGTCTCCCTTCAAACGGGCCATTGTGGCAACCCTTCCCGCCTTGTGCTTTCGAGGGAAGAGGATCAGGGCCGGTATAAGATAGGGCAGGCCGCTGCCGTAGAGGAGGAAGGAACCGAGTTAGCCAGGACATCCTTGTACTCGTACCCCTAATCAATTCAGACAAGCAAGAGTAGGGTTTTACACCGCAAGGTGGCCTGAACCTGGGTAAACCACCGTGTCCCTTCTTCTTCTTCTTTAGCTCGAGCTCGCCGGAGTGTCGCCGCGAGGTTGCAAGGGAGAGTAGGGCAAGAGAGCCAGCGCACCCCAGAGTTCGAACCTCTTTGTGTCCCCGGAGCTCTTATTCTGACATTTGGCGCGCCAGGTAGGGGTGCGTTGTTGTTCTTCCACCCCGCTTTGACTCCAGCTCCCCCAACCCAATGGCTGACGCTTGCCATGGCTATGCCGAGCGCAGGACGGCCCTCGCCGCCCAAGGTGCGCCTGCGAGCCGGGATGGTCGCCACCGCCCCGTCGGCGCTGAAGTTGTCGCCGCCATCAACCCGGCTGCCCGCGAACAGCAGGACTCGCCCTTGCACCCTTCCGCGCGGCGGGAGGGACGCACCGCCGCGGCCTCCTCCTCCTCTCACGCCCTCCCTGGGCACATGAACGCGCAATACGCGCTGCTCATGGCGAGCGAGTTGCTTCGTCATCGCCCGACGGACGGTGATTATGACGCCTGGCTGGGCCACATCGCCGAGCTTGTTACCGTTGATAGGAGAGCCCTGGCACCCTATCGCCCGCTTCACCCCCCGTCGCCTCGTGCAGGGAGCGTAGCGCACGGAGCGCCCCCACCACCGCGTGGCAACCCAGTCGAGCCTCGCGTCCTCCTCATCCTCCTTTGAGTCCCCATGGCAGAGTTGGAGCCAGGACTTGGCCCTGACCATGATGTGCCTGAGGAGGCCAGCCGTCTGTTCTGTGCCTTCCACAACGTGCGCACCCACAACATTGAAGACTGTCGGGCGCTCAAGCCTCCCCCCACCCCCCGTGACGAGCGCGTCGTCCAACGTCCTGCCCGCAACAACCGAGGTACCGGTCGCGGAGGCGGCCGCGACGGCGGCGGATGGTACAACCGCAATGGCGACCCCCGTCAAGGCGGGCATGAACAGCCTCGCGAGACGCGCCATCAAGACAACACTGCTCTTCCACCACCTTCCCCGCTGTCCGGAGGGGGCGGAAATGACCGGCCTGACGAGGGGAATGGGGGCTATCGGGGGCCTCGCGCGGCGGCCTTTATCCTCGGCGGAGCATATGCCCCTGCGTCGGACCACCCGTTCAAACAGCTCTCCCGCAAGGTGAACACCGCCCTCCCGAGGCCGGAGGCCGCGCGGCCATTCGAGAGGCCATAGTGCATCATCTTCTTCGACTCCAGAGACTGCCTCAAGTCCACAGCGGCTACGGGATCGCTCCCCATCCTGTGCACTCCCACCATCAGCAACGTCTCGGTCACCAAGACCCTCATCGACGGAGGCGCCGGCCTGAACGTGCTCTCTGTCGAGACCTTTGACAAGCTCCCGGTGCTCTACGACCAGCTGATGCCTACCAGGCCATTCTCTGGGGTGACCGGTGGCTCCACCATTCCCCTGGGGCAGGTCCTCCTCCCTGTCACCTTCGGCACGCGCGACAATTACCGCACCGAGCTTATCGACTTCGACGTGGGGCGCATTGGCCTCCCGTACAGTGCAATCATGGGATACCCAGCGCTGGACAAGTTCACGGAGGTAGTCCACTACGGACACAACGTCCTCAAGATGACGGGCTGCAGCGGCGCCATCACCATCACTTGTGACGAGAAGGACGCGACCTGCTCCCTTGAGCGTGTCAACAAAGTTGTTGCAGTTGTGCACCAGAACGACGAAGGAGGCGCTGGGCCTCGTGAGGCTGTCACGCCCCCAAGGAAAAAAGCAGTTGTTGCCTGTCCAAGGCCTGCCAAGTAAAGAACGCAGCACCAGCGCAAGGACCAACTCGCCTAGGATGCCATGACGGCCGGGCGGCAGGACCAGGCCACCCCCACACATGGCATCCTTTCACGCAACATGGGCTGCCGGGCCCTCACTCGCAAGTTGCGTCAGGTGGTCTGGCCCGCCAAGTTCGAGCCCGAGCTGCCCCCGCGCTACGATGGCGTCCCCGACCCCACAGAGCTCCTCCGGCTCTACGAGCTGGGCATCAAGGCGGCCGACGGTGACGACAAGGTCATGGCGAACTAGTTTCCCATGGCCCTCAAAGATGGTGCGCGCCTCTGGCTCACGAATCTACCCGAGGAGTCGATCTCTTCGTGGAGAGAGCTCCGTGAGCAGATTGTTGCCAGCTTCAAGGGGACGCACGACCACCCCCTCTCTAGCAATGGCATGTAGCGCGCAAAGCAGCGTCCTGGAGAGACCCTGCATGGATACACCCAACGCCTCAGCCAAAGGCGCAGCTAGGCCACACGAGGCCCCTGACGAACCGCCATGGCACGCTTCGCCAAGCAGCCTCACGCTCCCGCAAGCAACATGATTGCCAGGTGAGTTTTTTGATTTGTTTGAATTGAGGGCGCCCTTCGGCTGCGACACCCTTGCTTTTCGGTTATGTAGTAAATTTGTGGTCTTTTATGGAACTTATGACGTTTGTTTAAGCCTTGTGTTCGGCGCCTCGTTACCATCTGCAATCGTCGTGCCCTCGCGGCCACTCCCTCGATCGTCCCATGACCAGGGGATGGACACGATGTCTGTGCTCGGGTCCGTCCCTGCAGCGCTGATAAATCCAAGTGACCTAGCTCTGGCTCGCGGGCCTGTTTCCGCGCACGTCACCTCACGGTGGTCCTTGGTGTCTCGCCCTCTCACGGAACCTTCGCGAGGGTATGGCCTAACTCGTATGGCTACTAGCTTGGTGCCCCGCCACCTCGGGCACCACGCGTTGGCGGCCGCCTGTCATGTGTCGCCCCCACGCTTCGGGCTGCGTGAGCGCGCAGCCACGACAAGAGCCAGGCGTGGACCACCTGGGGACTGGGGAAGGAGCTCCTGAGCCCTACGCCCAGAGCATCCAACACCTCCGCAAACGCCACCCGTGACTGATACGTCTCCAACGTATCGATAATTTATGAAGTATTCATGCCATATTCATCTATGTTTACAATACTTTTATATGGTTTTGATGCACTTCATATGATTTATTTAGAACTAACCCGGACTGACGCTGTTTTTAGCAGAATTACAGTGGTGTTGTTTTTGTGCAGAAAATGAAAGTTCTCGGAATCGCCCGAAACCTTTTGGTGATTTTTTCTGGACCAAATAAGCAATATTGGAGCAAAGATCTTTCGGAGGGGGTGGACCAGAAGGCCACCACACAACCGGACGCCCCCCTAGGGGCGCGGCCAGATAGCTTGTGGGGCCCACGTGGCTCCGTTTGGCATGATTCCCACGCTGAAAAATCCCATAAATACCAGAAACCTCAGAAATAAAGAGAGACTCCTCATTCCGCCGCCGCAACTCTCTGTATCGACAAAAAACCAATCTGGAGGCGTTCCAGTACCCTGCCGGAGAGGGTAGATCATCTACGGTGGCCATCTTCATCATCTCGGCGGAGGCCATGACGAGGAGGGAGTAGTCCACCCTCGGGGCTGACAGTTTGTACCAGTAGCTATGTGTTCAATCTCCCTCTCTCTCGTGTTCTTGAGATGGCACGATCTTGATGTATCACGGGCTTTGTTAATATAGTCGGATCATATGATGTTAAGCCCTTGCTACCTTGTTGTGATGAATTGAATCTTTACCTTTGAGATCTCCTTATGTTGGATTGAATATTATGGTTTGAGAACACTTAATGTATGTCTTACGTGGGATACCCGTAGTGATATTGGGGTATTCTATTGATTTACTTGATATATGTTGAGGCATGAACTTGCGGATTCCTGTGACCTAGGGGATCTATGAATAGGGGTTGATTGCACATTTTCATACCACGTTCTCCGATAGAAGTCTTGGGGTGCTCCTTGAAGTTCTTTGTGTTGGATTGAATATGATAGATCTGAAATTGTTTGATGAATGTCGTATAATTTACCCACGGATACTTGAGGTGACACTGGAGTATCTAGGTGACTTTAGGGTTGATTGATATGTATCATTGGTGTTATTCTAGTAAGAACTCTAGGGCTGTTTGTGACACTTATAGGAATAGCCCAATAGATTGATCGGAAAGAATAACTTTGAGGTGGTTCTACTACCTACACCAATTTCATCTTATTGTTCTCCGCTAGATAGGAACTTTGGAGTGATTCTTTGTTGCACGTTGAGGGATGATCATATGATTCAACTATGTTAGCATTGTTGGGAGATTGCACTAGCGAAAGTATGACCCTAGGCCTTATTTCCAAGCATTTATACACCGTTTTGCTCGCTGTTTTACACTTGCTACCTTGCTGTTTTTATATTTTTCAGATTACAAAAACCTATATCTATCACCCATATTGCACTTGTATCACCATCTCTTCGCCGAACTAGTGCACCTATACAATTTGCCATTGTATTGGGTGTGTTGGGGACACAAGAGATTTCTTGTATTTGATTGCAGGGTTGCTTGAGAGAGACCATCTTCATCCTACACCTCCCACGGATTGATAAACCTTAGGTCATGCACTTGAGGGGAAATTGCTACTGTCCTACAAAACTCTGCGCTTGGAGGCCCAACACGAGTCTACAAGAATAAGTTGCGTAGTAGACATCAGTGACTCTCTCACGTAAGAATGAGGTGGGGTTGTACATGCCCCGGAGCCTCCCGCTGCGCCACCCCTTGGCCTCGGGAGGACTCCCGCCCACGCCCAAGTGCAAGCCCCATACTCCGCGCTGGCGGAACGGTCGAATCGCGACCATGCCCACGCCCAAGTGGAAGCCCCATGCTCCGTGCTGGCGGAACGGTCGAATCGCGACTATGCCCATGCCCAAGTGGAAGCCCCATGCTCCACAATGGTGGAACGGTCAAATTGCGACCATGCCCACGCCCAAGTGGAAGCCCCATGCTCTGTGCTGGTGGAACGGTCGAATCGCGACCATGCCCACGCCCAAGTGGAAGCCCCATGCTCCGCGCTGGTGGAACGGTCGAATCGCGACCATGCCCACGCCCAAGTGGAAGCCCCATGCTCCGCGCTGGTGGAACGGTCGAATCGCGACCATGCCCACGCCCAAGTGGAAGCCCCATGCTCCGCGCTGGTGGAACGGTCGAATCGCGACCATGCCCACGCCCAAGTGGAAGCCCCATGCTCTGCGCTGGCGGAACGGTCTAATCGCGACCATGCCCACGCCCAAGTGGAAGCCCCATGCTCCACGCTGGCGGAACGATCAAACTACGATCATGCCCACGCCCAAGTGGAAGCCCCATGCTCCGCGCTGGTGGAGAAGCCAACCGAGAAGTGCCCTCGCGGGCCACGTGGGCAGGGCGAACCGGCCCTGGCACGACAGCCGGTAGCCTGTCTCCATGGCACATGCTCGCCAGCTCCCCCTTGGGCCTCACGCGAGCGGGGGCTGGACACGGTACCTATGCTCGGGTCGGCCTCGGCAGCGCCAAAAAACCCAAGGGGTTGGACCCTGGTCCAGGGGGCGGACCCCGCACACGTCACTCCACCAAGACCCTTGGCTTCTGGTCTCCTCAAGTGACACCCAAGTGCAAACCAGCAAGCACACATCGTTCGAAAGAAAGCGTCTTGTGTGCAAAATTTTCTCCTTAGGGTGGACTGCTCGAGGGGTTTCCCAAGGCACGTCCAACAAGTAACAACTTGTTGGCATTGCAGGGGACCAAATATGAGAACCCCCCAGGGCACCCTCGCCATGGTCGGCGCTTTCCTTCGCGCATCCTGCTCGCACGTCGAAAGGGGGTCCTGGAGCATCGCGCCTCAGAAGCATTCACCAGTTCTCGAAGCCCCTCACCTCCTGGCTTTGTCCAGGCATTGCGACCTGGCATGCCGGCGGTGACTGAGGCTTGCTTGGGGGCTGGGTCCTAGCGACGCAAGTAATACAAAGGAGAAGCAGAGGGCCCTGCAGAGGGAGCAAGAACGCATCAAACATAACAAGCAACTACTACTTAAAACAAAAGTATCACACAAATGTCTTCACGCCCCCATGGGCCCAGGTGGTTCATGATGCAACAGGAAGGAAACATAAAAACTCAGGCGGACGAGGCGCCGTCTTCGTCATGGCTGCTGGGGAGGTCTGCGTCAAGGCTGCCGCTCTCCTCGGAGGACGCGACCTGGACGAACCGCTTGACCAAGAACTCCACGTATCTGCGCACCTCGTCCCTGAGGGGGCCCCAAAGCAACGCAGGCACCGGCTCCATCACGCGGGAGAAGTCGGAAGCAGAGTTGAGGCGGTAGAGGTTGGAGAAGACACGCGTCAGCGCGCAGTCCAGGAGATCGCGGGCACCCGACTCGATGTCCTCGTCCACTTTGGAGACGCCCAACTCTAGCACCTCCACCACCTTGAGGAAGAAGTCGAGGCAGCTTCGGGACATCCTCGACGAAGTGGCGAAGCACGCCGCTGGCGCGCCGGCAAGGTCCAGGAACTACCTGGCGCGTTGCGCCTCCATCATCTGCGCATGTGCCTCATCATCCTTGGCCCTCCGCACAGCGTCGGCAGCTTCGCCGACCTGGGCCTGCAGCGACGCCACCTCCGCCTCGATGTCCCCCTTGCCCCCAAGGGCAGCCTGGAGGTCGGCCTCGGCATCCTGGAGTTGGGCCTTGAGTTCGTTCACCTCCTCTAGGAGCGCATTGCGCCGGAGCTGAAAGCGGGCTTCCTGCTGCGCCAGCTTACCACGGTACTACTCCACAACGGCCTCCCTCTCTCGAGCAATCCTTGTGTCGGCGTCGGCGCTACCTAGGGCCTCCCGCTCCCTGACGTGGCTTGAGACTGCGTCGGTATTTCCCCAAAGAGGAAGGGATGATGCAGCACAACGACGGTGGGTACCCTCAGTTATGAAATCAAGGTATCGAACCAGTAGGAGGACCACGCAACACTATGTAAACGGTACTTGCACACAAAGAACAAATACTTGCAACCCGACGCGTAAGAGAGGTTGTCAATCTCTCAACGGTAAAAAGATAGATTAGATTATAGATTGGATAAATAGATCTCACAAGAACACAAAATAAAAGAGGCAAATAAAAAGTGCGGCAAAGTATTTTTGGGTTTTTGAATAATAGATCTGAAAACAAAAGCGGCAAAAAGATAGATCGGAAAGCAATATGTTGGAAAACTAGACTCGGGGGCCGTAGGTTTCACTAGTGGCTTCTCTCATGAGTATAGCACACGGTGGGTAAACAAATTACTGTTGGGAAATTGATAGAAGATCAAATAATCATGATGATATCCAGCATCTACTACTATTACTGCACACATCGACCGCTATCCATCATGCATCTAGTGTATTAAGTTCATGAAAAAACGGAGTAATGCAATAAGAACGGTGACATGATGTAGACAAGATCCATTCATGTAGGAATAGACCCCATCTTGTTATCCTTAATAGCAACGATACATGCGTGCCTCACTGCCCCTTCTGTCACTGGGAGAGGACACCGCAAGATCGAACCCATCACAAAGCACCTCTTCCAATGGCAAGAAAAATCGATCTAGTTGGCCTAACTAAACCAAAGATTCGAAGAAGAAATACGAGGTTGTAAGTAATCATGCATATAAGAGGTCAAAGAAGACTCAAATAATATTCATGGATAGAAACTGATCATGAACTCAAAATTCACCGGATCCCAACAAACACACCGCAAAAGTCATTACATCAAATAGATATCCAAGAGACCATTGTGTTGGAAATATGCCCTAGCGGCAATAATAAAATGGTTATTATCATATTTCCTTGTTCATGATAATCGTTTATTATCCATGCTAGAATTGTATTGATCGGAAAGTCAGATACATGTGTGGATACATAGACGACATTGTGTCCCTAGTAAGCCTTTACTAGACTAGCGCGTTGATCAGAGATGGTCAAGGTTTCCTGACCATAGACAATGAGTTGTCATCTGATAACGGGATCACATCATTAGGAGAATGATGTAATGGACAAGACCCAACCGTAAGCATAGCAGTTGATCGTGTCAGTTTATTGCTACTGCTTTATCCATGTCAAGTATATGTTCCTACGACCATGAGATCACTCAACTCCCGGACACCGGAGGAATGCCTTGTGTGTATCAAACGTCACAACGTAATTGGGTGACTATAAAGGTGCTCTACAGGTATCTCCGAGGGTGTCTGTTGAGTTGGCATGGATCGAGACTGGGATTTGTCACTCCGTATGACATAGAGGTATCTCTGGGCCCACTCGGTAACACAGCATCACAAGAAGCTTGCAAGCAATGTGACTAAGGAGTTAGTCACGAGATCTTGTGTTACTGAACGAGTAAAGAGACTTGCCGGTAACGAGATTGAACTAGGTATGGAGATACCGACGATCGAATCTCGGGCAAGTAACATACCGATGGACAAAGGGAACTGCATACTGGATTGTCTGAATCCTTGACATCGTGGTTCGACCGATAAAGATCTTCGTAGAATATGTAGTAACCAATATGGGCATCCAGGTCCCGCTATTGGTTATTGACCGTAGAGTTGTCTCGTTCATGTCTACATAGTTCTCGAACCCGCGGGGTCTGCACACTTAACGTTCAGTGACGATTTGGTATTGTTGAGTTATGTATGTTGGTGACCGAACGTTGTTCGGAGTCCCAGATGAGATCTCGGATGTCACGAGGAGTTCCGGAATGGTCCGGAGGTAAAGATTTATATATGGGAAATCATATTTTGGCTACCGGAAAAGTTTCAAGTTTTTCTGGTATTGTACGAGGAAGCATCTAGAAGGTTCCGAAACTTTCGGAGGAGTCCGGAAGTCCACCAAGGGTTCCACCATGTCCCAAGGGTTTGCATGGGCTGAGGGGAGGCACACTAGCCTTATTGGGCCAGGCGCACAAGTCCCTCAAGGCCCATGTGGCTTGGAAGAGGTGGAAAGTCCACCTGTTTATGGAAAGGGAGGGAATTGGACTAGGAGTCCAACTCCTCCCCCTTGGCTGCGCCCTAGGGCTTCGAGGGGCTGAGCTCCACACCCCTCCACCTATATATAGAGGGGAGGGGGCGCCCCAAGAGCACACACAAAGCCCTTGGCGCCCCTCTCTCTCCCTAGATCGTTTTCTCCTCCGTTCGCGGTTTCGATAGCGCTAGGCGTAGCCCTGCCGGGATAGCACCACCATCACCGCCACCATGCCGTCGTGTTGCCGGAGAACTCATCTACTACTCTGACCTCGCTCGCTGGATCGAGGAGGCGGAGATGTCATCGAGCTGTACGTGTGCTGAACGCGGAGGTGCCGTCCGTTCGACGCTAGATCGGGACGGATCGTGATTGGATCGCGGGACGGATTGCGATTTGAATCGCGAAGACGTTCGACTACATCAACCGCATTTCTTAACGCTTCCCACTTAGCGATCTACAAGGGTATGTAGATCCACTCTCCCTCTCGAAGTTTTTGATCTCCATAGATAGATCTTGGGTGTGCGTAGGAAAAAATTTGTTTCCCATGCAACGTTCCCCAACAGTGGTATCAGAGCTAGGTCTATGCGTAGATAACATGCACGAGTAGGACACAAAAGAGTTTGTGGGCGTTGATGTTTAGATTGCTTACTTCCTTAGTCTTATTTTGATTCGGCGGTATTGTGGGATGAAGCGGCCCGGACCAACCTTACTCGTCCACATACGAGAGACCGGTTCCATCGACTGACATGCACTTGTTGCATAAGGATGGCTAGCGGGTGTCTGTCTCTCCCACTTTAGTTGAATTGGATTCAACAGAGGCGGACCTTGTAGAAGGTTAAATAGCAACTTGACTATCACCGTTGTGGTTTTGCGTAGGTAAGAATCGTTCTTGCTAGATACCCATAGCAGCCACGTAAAACATGCAACAACAATCAGAGGACGTCTAACTTGTTTTTGCAGGGTATGTTGTGATATGATATGGCCAAACACATGATGTGATATATGTGATGTATGAGATGATCATGTTTTGTATAGATTATCATGACTTGCATGTCGATGAGTACAACAACCGGCAGGAGCCATAGGGTTGTCTTTAATTATTTTCGCCTTCTTTTGCTTTACTTCATCGCTATGAGTTGGCAATAGTTGTAGAAGCAATAGTTGGCGTGACAACCTCATGGCGACACGTTGATGGAGATCAAGATGATGGAGATCATGGTCTCATGCCGGTGATGATGGAGATCATGTCGGTGCTTTGGAGATGGAGATCAAAAGCACAAGATCATGGCCATATCATGTCACTTATGATTTGCATGTGATGTTAATCCTTTTATGCATCTTATATTGCTTAGGACGACGGTAGCATTATAAGGTGACCCCTCACTAAAATTTCAAGATAAAATTGTGTTCTCCCCGAGTGTGCACCGTTGTGAAAGTTCGTCGTTTCGAAGCACCACGTGCTGATTGGGTGTGATAGACTCTACGTTCGCATACAACGGGTGCAAGCTAGTTTTGCACATGCGGAACACTTGGGTTAAACTTGACGAGCCTAGCATGTACATACATGGCCTCGGAACACAAGAGACCGAAAGGTCGAACATGAGTCATATAGTAGATATGATCAACATGGAGATGTTCACCTCTGAAACCACCTCATCTCACATGATGATCGGACTTGGGTTGGTGAATTTGGATCATGTAGCACTCGAATGACCGGAGGGATGTCAATTTGAGTGGGAGTTCTTTAAGTAATATGATTAATTGAACTCTTTATCATGAACATAGTCTAAAGTTGTCTTTGCAAAATTATGTTGTAGATCAATAGCTCACGTTGTAGCTCCCCTGTGTTTTTGATACGTTCCTAGAGAAAATAGAGTTGAAAGATGTTGGTAGCAATTATGCGGACTAGGTCCGTGATCTGAGGATTGTCCTCAGTTACTGCATAGAAGGCTTATGTCCTTAATGCACCGCTCGGTGCGCCATCCCCCTCAAGCGGCGTCTGTGGATGTTGTGAACATCTGACAGGTACGTTCTGATGACTACTTGATAGTTCAGTGCGTCATGCATTACGGCTTAGAATTGAAGCTCCAAATATGTTTTGAACGTCACGGAGCATATGTGATGTTCCAAGAGCTGAAATTGGATTTCAGGCTCGTACCCGTGTTGAGAGGTATGAGACCTCCAACAAGATTCTTTGCCTACAAGATGAAGGAGAATAGCTCAATCGGTGAGCATGTGCTCAGATTGTCTGGGTGCTACAATCGCTTGAATCAAGTGGGAGTTGATCTTCCAGATAAGATAGTGATTGACATACTTCTCCAAGTTACTGCCATCAAGCTACTAAAGCTTCGTGATGAACTATAACATGCCAGGGATGGAGAAGATGATCCCTGAGCTATTCGCGATGTTTTACACCACGAACGGTAGAAATCAAGAAGGAGCATCAAGTGTTGATGGTAAGACCACTAGTTTCAAGAAGGGCAAGGGCAAGAAGGGAAACTTCGAGAATGGCAAGCCAGTTGTCACTCCAGTGAAGAAACCCAAGGTTGGACCCAAACCCGAGACTGAGTGCTTCTATTATGAGGGGAACGGTCACTGAAGCGGAACTGCCCCAGATACTTGGCAGATAAGAAGGCTGGCAACGTCAACAAAAGTATATTTGATATACATGTTATTGATGTGTACTTTACTAGTACTCCTAGTAGCACCTGGGTATTAGATACCGATTCAGTTGCTAATATTGGTAACTCGAAGTAAAAGCTACGGAATAAACGGAGACTAGCTAAAGGTGAGGTGACGATGTGTGTTGGAAGTGTTTCCAAGGTTGATGTGATCACCATCGCACGCTCCCTCTACCTTCGGGATTAGTGTTGAACCTAAATAAATGTTATTTGGTGTTTGCGTTGGGCATGAACATGATTAGATCATGTTAATTGCAATACGGTTATCCATTTAAGTCAGAGAATAATGGTTATTCTGTTTACATGAATAATACCTTCAATGGTCATGCATCCAATGTGAATGGTTTATTGAATCTCGATCATTGTGATACACATGTTCATAATATTGATGCCAAAAGATGAAAAGTTGATAATGATAGTACCACATACTTGTGGCACTGCCGCTAAGGTCATATTGGTGTAGATTGCATGAAGAAGCTCCATGCTGATGGATCTTTGGACTCACTCGATTTTGAATCGCTTGAGACATGCAAACCATGCCTCTTGGGAAAGATGACTAAGACCCCGTTTTCCGGTTCGATGGAGCGGGCAAGTGACTTATTGGAAATAATACATATTGATGTATGCTATCCAATGAGCATTGAAGGACGCGGTGGATATCGTTATTATCTTACCTTCACGGATGATTTGAGTAGATACTGGTATGTTTACTTGATGAATGACAAGTTTGAAACTTTTGAAAAGTTCAAGAAATTTCAGAGTGAAGTTGAAGATCATCGTGACAAGAAGATTGAATGTCTACGATATGATCGTGGAGGTAAACATCCGAGTTACGAGTTCTGGTATATATTTAAGACAATGTGGAAGTTGTTTCACAACACATGCCACCTGGAACACCACAGTGTAATGGTGTGTCCGAATATCGTAGCCGTACTCTATTGTATATGGTGCGTTCTATGATGTCTCTTACCGATTTGACACTATCGTTTTGGGGTTATGCATTAGAGACAACTACATTCACTTTAAATAGGGCACCATCTAAATCCGTTGAGATGACACCGTATGAATTATGGTTTGGCAGAAACCTAAGCTGTCATTTCTTAGAGTTTGGGAATACGATGCTTATGTGAAAAGACTTCAACCTGATAAGCTCGAACCCAAAGCGGACAAATGCGTCTTCATAGGATACCCTAAGGAAACAGTTGGGTATACCTTCTATCTCAGATCCAAGGGCAAAGTGTTTGTTGCGAAAAACGAGTCCTTTCTCGAGAAAGAGTTTCTCTCGAAAGAATTGAGTGGGAGGAAGGTAGAACTTGATGAGGTTATTGAACCGTCACTTTAGTTGGATGGTAGCACAACACAGAAAGATGTTTCTGCGGTGCGTACACCAAATGAAGAGGAAGCTAATGATGATGATCATGAAACTTCAGATCAAGTTACTACTGAGCCTCGTAGGTCGACAAGGAATCATACCGCCCCTAAGTGGTGCGGAATCCTGTCTTAGAGGTCATGTTGTTGGACAACAGTGAACCTGCGAGCTATGAAGAAGCGATGGTGGGCCCGGATTCGAATTAATGGCTATGAGTCATAAACTCCGAGATAGGATCCATGTATGAAAACCAAGTATGGACTTTGGTAGACTTGCCCGATGAACGACAGGTCGTTAAGTACAAATGGACCTTTAAGAAGATGACAGACGATGATGGTAATTGTCACCATTTATAAGGCTCAACTTGTCGCAAAGTAGTTTCCGACAAGTTCAAGGAGTTGACTATGATGAGACTCTCTCACCCATAGCGATGCTGAAGTCTGTTGGAATTATGTTAGCAGTTGCTGCATTTTTCGATTATGAAATCTGGCAGATGGATGTCAAAACAGAGTTTCCTTAACGGTTTCCGTGAGGAAAGGTTGTATGTGATACAACCAGAAGGTTTTGTCGATCCTAAGGATGCTAAAAAGTGTGCAAACTCCAGCGATCCTTCTATGGACTGGGGCAAGCATCTCGGAGTTGGAATATACGCTTTGATAAAGAGATCAAAGTTTTTGGGTATATACAAAGTTTATAAGAAACTTGTATTTACAATAAAGTAAGTGGGAGCACTATATAATTTCTGATAGGTATATGTTGTTGACATATTGTCGATCGGAAATAATGTAGAATTTCTGGAAAGCATAAAGGGTTGTTTGAAAGGAGTTTTTCAAAGGAAGACCTGGATAAAGCTACTTAAATATTGGGCATCAAGATCTATAGAGATAGATCAAGACGCCTAATAAGACTTTCAATGAGTACATACCTTGACAAGATTTTGAAAGAGTTCAAAATGGATCAGTCAAAGAAAGAGTTCTTGCCTGATTTGTGAGGTGTGAAGTTGAGTAAGACTCAAAGCTCGACCACGGCAGAAGAAAGAGAAAGGAAGAAAGGTCATCCCCTATGCCTTATCCATAGGCTCTGTATAGTATGCCATGCTGTGTACCGCACCTGGTGTGTGCCTTGCCATAAGTCTGTCAAGGGGGTACAAGAGTGATCCAGGAGTGGATCACTGGACAACGGTCAAAATTATCCTTAGTAACTACAGGACTAAGGAAATGTTTGTCGATTATGGAGGTGATGAAGAGTTCGTCGTAAAGAGTTACGTCGATGCAAGCTTTGACACCAATCCGGATGACTCTTCGTAAGTAATCCGGAAACGTATAGTGGAGCAGCCATTTGGAATAGCTCCAAGTGGAGCGTGGTAGCAACATCTACAGTATGATATATAGATTTGCAAAGAACACACGGATCTGAATGTTGCAGACCGTTGACTAAAACCTCTCTCACATGCAATACATGATCGAACCCCAGAACTCATTGGGTGTTAGATTCATAACAATGTAAATCACATAGCGATGTGAGCTAGATTATTGACTCTAGTGCAAGTGGGAGACTTTTGGAAATATGCCCTAGAGGCAATAATAAAATGGTTATTATCATATTTCCTTGTTCATGATAATCGTTTATTATCCATGCTAGAATTGTACTGATTGGAAAGTCAGATACATGTGTGGATACATAGACAACACTGTGTCCCTAATAAGCCCCTACTAGACTAGCGCGTTGATCATAGATAGTCAAGGTTTCCTGACCATAGACAATGAGTTGTCATCTGATAATGGGATCACATCATTAGGAGAATGATGTGATGGACAAGACCCAACCGTAAGCATAGCAGTTGACCGTGTCAGTTTATTGCTACTGCTTTATCCATGTCAAGTATATGTTCCTACGACCATGAGATCACGCAACTCCCGGACACCGGAGGAATGCCTTGTGTGTATCAAATGTCGCAACGTAATTGGGTGACTATAAAGGTGCTCTACAGGTATCTCCGAGGGTATCTGTTGAGTTGGCATGGATCGAGACTGGGATTTGTCACTCCGTATGACGGAGAGGTATCTCTGGGCCCACTCGGTAACACAGCATCACAAGAAGCTTGCAAGCAATGTGACTAAGGAGTTAGTCACGAGATCTTGTGTTACGGAACGAGTAAAGAGACTTGCCGGTAACGAGATTGAACTAGGTATGGAGATACCGACGATCGAATCTCGGCCAAGTAACATACCGATGGACAAAGGGAACTGCATACAGGATTGTCTGAATCCTTGACATCGTGGTTCGACCGATAAAGATCTTCGTAGAATATGTAGGAACCAATATGGGCATCCAGGTCCCGCTATTGGTTATTGACCGTAGAGTTGTCTCGTTCATGTCTACATAGTTCTCGAACCCGCAGGGTCTGCACACTTAACGTTCGGTGACGATTTGGTATTGTTGAGTTATGTATGTTGGTGACCGAACGTTGTTCGGAGCCCCGGATAAGATCCCGGGCGTCACGAGGAGTTCTAGAATGGTCCGGAGGTAAAGATTTATATATGGGAAGTCATATTTTGGCTACCGAAAAAGTTTCGGGTTTTTTCGGTATTGTACCGGGAAGCTTCTAGAAGGTTCCGGAAACTTCCGGAGGAGTTCAGAAGTCCACCAAGGGTTCCACCATGTCCCAAGGGTTTGCATGGGCTGAGGGGAGGTGCCCTGGACTTATTGGGCCAGGCGCAGAAGTCCCTCAAGGCCCATGTGGCTTGGGAGAGGTGGAAAGTCCACCTGTTTATGGAAAGGGAGGGAATTGGACTAGGAGTCCAACTCCTCCCCCTTGGCTGCGCCCTAGGGCTTGGAGGGGCTGATCTCCACGCCCCTCCACCTATATATAGAGGGGAGGGGGCGCCCCAAGAGGACACACAAAGCCCTTGACGCCCCTCTCACTCCCTAGATCGTTTTCTTCTCCGTTCGCGGTTTCGGTAGCGCTAGGCGTAGCCCTGCCGGGATAGCACCACCACCACCGCCACCACGCCATCGTGTTGCCAGAGAACTCATCTACTACTCCGACCTCGCTCACTGGATCGAGGAGGCGGAGACGTCATCGAGCTGTACGTGTGCTGAATGGGGAGGTGCCGTCCGTTCGGCGCTAGATCGGGACGGATCGTGATTGGATCGCGGGACGGATTGCGATTTGGATCGCGAAGATGTTCGACTACATCAACCGCTTTTCTTAATGCTTCCCGCTTAGTGATCTACAAGGGTATGTAGATCCACTCTCCCTCTTGTAGTTGTTGATCTCCATAGATAGATCTTGGGTGTGCGTAGGAATTTTTTTTGTTTCCCATGCAACATTCCCCAACACATTGTATTGACAATCAGAAGAGAGAGAGAGAGAGAGAAAGCCATCTAGCTACTGCCTACGGACCCATAGGTCTATGGTGGACTACTCACGTATCATCGGAGAGGCATCAATGAGGATGATGAACCCCTCCATGATGGTGTTAGTTTGGATCTCACGGTTCTGGAACTTCCTGCGGCTGCAAGTATTTTTCGTCGACTCCTCTAGGGTTTCTAGAGTATTTGGGTATTTATAGAGCTCAGAGGCGGTGGAGGGGGTTCCCGAGGCGGCCACAACCCACTAGGGCGCGCCCTCGTGTCTTGTGGGAGGCCTGGGCTCCCTCCTGGGTACTTCTTTGGCCCACTGGCTTCCTTCTGGTCCAAAAAAAATCTCCAAAAAGTTTCGTCGCGATTGGACTCCGTTTGGTACTGATATTCTGCGAAGTAAAAAAACAAGCAAAAACAGCAACTAGCACTTGGTACTATGTCAATAGGTTAGTCTCACAAAATGATATAACGTTGCTATAAAATGATTGTAAAACATTCAAGAATGATAATATAACAGCATGGAACAATAAAAAATTATAGATACGTTGGAGACATATCAGCATCCCCAAGCTTAATTCATACTCGTCCTCGAGTAGGTAAATGATAAAAACATAATTTTTGATGTGGAATGTTTCCTAACATGTTCATCACATATTCTTTTCTTTTGTAGCATGGTCATTTGGACTTTTAGATAGTTCAAAGCAATAGTCTAGTTTTGACATAAAGACTTTAATACTCAAGCATGCCAACAAGCAACCATGTCTTTCAAAATATCAACACTAAAGAAAGTTATCCCTAGCCCATCATGCTCAATCATTGATCCATTCATGAAACACACTCAAATATTAACTACACCCAATGCACAAGTATGATCATAGTGCCCCCTAGTTGGTGCTTTATAAGAGAAGATGGAGACTCAAATAAAATTAAAAATTGCATAAAGTAAATAGATAGGCCCTTCGCAGCGGGAAGTAGGGATTTGTAGAGGTGCCAGAGCTCAAAGCTTAAATTGAGAGAGAAAAATTATTTTGGGTAGCATGCCTTTCCTGTCAACGAAAACGACAAAGTAGTTCCCAATACTTTCCATGCTAGATACATCATAGGCGGTTCCCAAACATAAAATATGTTTATTTCTTTTTCCTCCTTTCTTTCACAATCCATGGCTAGCCATATCCACGGTTTCCTTCCATACCAACACTTTCCAAGGAATTTATTATTTGACAACATACAATAAATTTCTTTTTCATTTCGGGACTCGGCATCCCTATTACCGCCGTACTCTCATGCAATGACAAGTGAATAAACACTCATCTTGAGAATAACACATCTAGCATGGAAAAATATTGGATACCCCCTACTGTTTCATGAGCGGTACGAGCAGACAAAAAGGAAATTCTTTTTGAAAATTAGAGATGGCACATACAAATTTGCTTAGAACGGCATGGAAATACTGCATATAGGTAGGTATGATGGACTCATAAGGCAAAACTGGGTTTAAGGATTTTGGATGCACAAGTAGTATTTCTACTTAGTACAAGTGGAGGCTAGGAAATAGATTGAGAAGCAACACACCAAGAAACGAAAATTCACATAAACGTGCATTGAGCATAACTAACACCGAATAATGCACCATAAGTAGGATGTAATTTTATTGTATAACTATTGACTTTCGTGCTTGCATAGGGAATCACAAACCTTAACACCAATATTCTTACTAAAGCACACTTACTCACCAACATGACTCACATATCACTATCATCATGTCTCAAAACTATTACAAGGAATCAAGTTTAATTTGTCCAATGATCTTCATGAAAGTTTTTATTATATCCCCCTTGAATATCTATCACTTTGGGACTAGTTTCATATATTGCCATTGCTTTTGATAAGCTCAAACAAATTTAAGTGAAGAACATGAGTATAAAAGTTTCATCTCTCAAAATTATATAAGTGAAGCATGAGAGAATTTCTTCAAAATTTACTAACTCTCAAATTAATCTAAGTGAAGCATGAGAGTATTTCTTCAAAATTTACTAACTCTCAAATTAATATAAGTGAAGCATGAGAGTATTTCTACAAAAATTTAAAGCACACCGTGCTCAAAAAGATATAAGTGAAGCACTAGAGCAATTCCATAGCTCAAAAAAATTAAGTGAAGCATATAGAGCAATTCTAACAAATCATAGCATAATTTTGGCTCTCTCAAATAGGTGTGTCCAGCAAGGATACTTGTGACAAACTAAAAAGCAAAGCAAGCAAAGACTCAAATAATACAAGACGCTCCAAGCAAAACTCATGATATGTGTGACGAATAAAAATATAGCTCCAAGTAAAATACCGATGGTCGTTAGAAGAAAGAGGGGATGCCACTCGGGGCATCCCCAAGCTTAGTTGCGTGTTTCTCCTTGGATAATATCTTGGGGGTGCTGTAACATCCCCAAACTTAGGCTCTTTTCACTCGTTATTCCTTCATCCATCGTGATCTCACCCAAAACTTGAAAACTTCAATCACACAAAACTCAACAAAACCTTCGTGAGATCCGTTAGTATAATAAAGCAAATCACCACTCTAAGTACTGTTGCAAACTCATTCAAATTTTATTATTGCATTATACCTACTGTATTCTAACTTTACCATGGCTTATACCCTTCAATACAAACCATAGATTCATCAAAACAAGCACACGATGCAACGAAAACAGAATCTGTCTAAAACAGAACAGTATGTAGTAATCTGTACTCTAACCATACTTATGTAACTCTAAAAAATTCTGAAAAATTAGGACAACGTAAATAATTTGTATAGAAACACTGTGTTAAAATTGCAGCTCATTATCACGCTCCAGTAAAAAATGAAAATTCACGCACTGGAGTCAAAGTTTCTGTTTCAGATTCAGCATTGTTTCTAATCATCTTATGAATCATTCTAAATGCTTTACTTGACACAAACACTGATTAAAACATAAAAAACACAATCATAACAGAGGCATATTGTGTCAACACTCAAAAATAGAAAGAAAAAGATGAAAATAAATTTATTCATTGGGTTGCCTCCCAACAAGCGCTATCGTTTTACGCCCCTAGCTAGGCATAATGCATAGATTCAAGTATTGTCATCTTTGGCTTTTGCTCCATAGGATGCTCTCATGATTGATTCATATGGTGGCTTAATTCTTGTTCTAGGGAAGTGTTCCATCCCCTTTCTTAGTGGAAACTGAAATTTAATATTGCCTTCTTTCATATCAATCACGGCACCTATGGTGCGTAAAAACGGTCTACCAAGTATAATGGGACAAGACGGATTGCAATCAATATCAAGAACAATAAAATCTATGGGCACATAGTTCGTATTTGCAAGAATAAGAACATCATTAATTCTCCCCAAAGGCTTTTTAATAGTAAATCCACCAAGTGCAAATTAAGAGAACATTCTTCAATATTGGTAAGACCAAGCACATCACATAGACATTTCGGAATTGTGGAGACACTAGCACCAAAATCACATAAAGCAAAGCACTCATAATTTTTAATATTGACTTTAATGGTAGGTTCCCACTCATCATATAATTTTCTAGGAATTGAAATCTCTAACTCCAACTGTTCTTCAACAGATTTCATCATGGCATCAATGATATGTTTAGTAAAAGCTTTATTTTGTTCATAAGCGTGGGGTGAATTTAACATGGATTGCAGCAAAGAAATACATTCAATCAAAGAGCAACTATCATTGTTAAAATCTTTGCAATCCAAAATAGTGGGCACATCACTAGTTAAAGTTTTGACCTCTTCAAACTCACTTTCATCAAGATTTTCAGCCTCCAGATTATTGGGACACATTCTAGCTAAAGTTGAATCTACTTTAGTCCGTTTATCATCAATTTTAATATTACTAAACAAGGAATCAATAGAAGAAACACCAATCACTTTAAGATCTTCATCATTTTTATCCTCTAGAGAGATTGGTTTAGCGGCCATTTGATTTATTAAAGTGGCTTGTGCGTCGGATATTTTACCTAGCAGATTTTCAGCATGAGCATACTTAGATTGGAGATTAGAAACTTCTCTACTGATATCATCAAGTTGTTTTGTTATGGCATCTAGTATGATAGAGTGTTCTTTAAGCTCCTCGGTAAAATACTTATTATGCTCAAATTGTGTAGTCATATATTCCTTAGTACTCCTCTCAATTTCAAGCAAAATATTGGGGTAAGGAACATCATGATACTTTCGTTGAGGCATCATGACTGCGCAAACAAGATTGCAAGCAAATAAGAGATCTGACGAGAAAAAGGCAAACGAAAAAGAGGGCGGATAAAACGACAAATTTGGTGAAGTGGGGGAGAGGAAAACGAGAGGCAAATGGCAAATAATGTAATTGCAAGGAGATGAGATTTGTGATTAGGAACCTGATAGATGTTCATGATGTCTCCTCGGCGCCAGAGATTGGCACGTTGAAGAGACAACTTCCTCCCCGGCAACGGCGCCAGAAATTCCTTTGACGTGTCTTGAGACTGTGTCGGTATTTCCCCAAAGAGGAAGGGATGATGCAGCACAACGACGGTAAGTATTTCCCTTAGTTATGAAACCAAGGTATCGAACCAGTAGGAGGACCACGCAACACTATGTAAACGGTACCTACACACAAAGAACAAATACTTGCAACCCGACGCGTAAGAGAGGTTGTCAATCTCTCAACGGTAAAGAGATATATTAGATTGTAGATTGGATAAATAGATCTCACAAGAAGACAAAATAAAAGAGGCAAATAAAAAGTGCAGCAAAGTATTTTTGGGCTTTTGAAATAATAGATCTGAAAACAAAAGTGGCAAAAAAATAGATCGGAAAGCAATATGTTGGAAAAGTAGACCCGGGGGCCGTAGGTTTCACTAGTGGCTTCTCTCATGAGTATAGCACATGGTGGATAAACAAATTACTGTTGGGCAATTGATAGAAGATCAAATAATCATGACGATATCCAAGGCGGTGATCATTATATAGGCATCACGTCCAAGATTAGTAGACCGAAACGATTCTGCATCTACTACTATTACTCCACACATCCACCACTATCCAGCATGCATCTAGTGTATTAAGTTCATGGAAAAACGGAGTAATGCAATAAGAACGATGACATGATGTAGACAAGATCTATTCATGTAGGAATAGACCCCATCTTGTTATCCTTAATAGCAACGATACATGCGTGCCTCGCTGCCCCTTCTGTCACTGGGAGAGGATACCGCAAGATCGAACCCATCACAAAGCACCTCTTCCCATGGCAAGAAAAATCGATCTAGTTGGCCTAACTAAACCAAAGATTCGAAGAAGAAATACGAGGCAATAAGTAATCATGCATATAAGAGATCAAAGAAGACTCAAATAATATTCATGGATAGAAACTGATCATGAACTCAAAATTCATCGGATCCCAACAAACACACCGCAAAAAGTCATTACATCAAATAGATCTCCAAGAGACCATTGTATTGAGAATCAAGAGAGAGAGAGAAAGCCATCTAGCTACTGCCTACGGACTCGTAGGTCTATGGTGGACTACTCACGCATCATCGGAGAGGCACCAATGAGGATGATGAACCCCTTCGTGATGGTGTTAGATTGGATCTCACGGTTCTGGAACTTGCGGCGGCTGGAAGTATTTTTCGTCGACTCCTCTAGGGTTTCTGGAACATTTGGGTATTTATAGAGCTCAGAGGCGGTGGAGGGGGTTCCCGAGGCGGCCACAACCCACTAGGGCGCGCCCGGGGCCTCTGGCGCGCCCTGGTGTCTTGTGGGCGGCCTGGGCTCCCACCTGGGTACTTCTTTTGCCCACTGGCTTCCTTCTGGTCCTAAAAAATCTCCAAAAAGTTTCGTCGCGATCGGACTCCGTTTGGTACTGATATTCTTCGAAGTAAAAAAACATGCAAAAACAGCAACTCGCACTTGGCACTATGTCAATAGGTTAGTCCCAAAAAATGATATAAAGTTGCTATAAAATGATTTTAAAACATTCGAGAATGATAATATAACAGCATGGAACAATCAAAAATTATAGATACGTTGGAGACGTATCACTCCCGAGCAATCCTCACATCGGCGTCGGCGTCGGCGCTACCTACGGCCTCCCGCTCCCGAGCAATCCTCGCGTCGGCATCGGCGCTACCTGCGGACTCCCTCCTCTCGAGTTGGGCAAGGACCTTGTTGCATGTCGCCTCGAAGGCAGCCTTGTCGGCAAGGACTTGACCCTCTAAGGTATCGAGACGTTCGCGCTCCACCTCCTAGTCGAAGGCGGTCCGGTCGGCATCCCATTCGTGAAGAGCCACGTCGCCCTCCCGCCCGATGATGGCCGCCTTCCTACGGGCCAGCTCCGCCTCACGCGCGGCATCTTGGGGAGTGCGCATGGTGGTGGCGACCGCACGCCCCCAGGGCTCCGCCGTGGCTTCGGGCTGGTTGGCGGTCCCTCCAGGCCCTGTCAAGCCGAAGGCTGAGGCCTCACCAGCAAGCAGCGTACGAGAAGGTGCCTCAGGTGAAGCACCCCTCCACCTCTTGCGCGCAAGCGCCCTGAGGAGATCAATGATCAGGCTCACTGGCCCAAGCTGGACATGCAAGGGAAATCTGGGAGACCGATGCACTGACTCGGCGGCGGCGGCCCAGCGTCGCTGCGTCGGGACCGGCCTTAAACGTTGACTCCCGCTGCTTCCAGGGGAGGAGAGCGGTGCCGAAGGCCCTGCTTGCCAAAGTTGTGAGAGTCAAGATTCTGAATCGGATCGGAGCTCTGTTGGTAGGATAGTGAATCGTAGAATCATAACTACTAGGATCGTAGAATATTAGATTCTATGAGCAAAATCGTAGAATCGGAGGGGCTAGTTTGGATCGTAAGGTCATAAGATTCTAAGACTTGAGTCACAATTCTGACAACTTTGCTGCCTGCGCTCCGGCGCCCGTGCTGCTCTTCTTTGCCGCCATGGGGGAGAAGGAGAAGGGGAGATGGCGCTCCTGCAAGGAAGGAAGATCGGTGCAGAGGGGAGGCATATGGGAGAAGGCAAGCAATGGTGGTTTCACCCGGCGCACATGACAGTTTTCTAGGCAGGAGCGTAGTCCCCGGGGCGTCGTGTGGAAGTGGAGGCGTCACATGCCTCATCGTGCGCCACGCGTCGTGCCTGTCCCGCAGGCGGTTAGGGCCCACGTCGTTTCGCTCCTCCAACTGTCGGAATTGTGCACACCGCGGGCCCGGGGGCTACTGTCGGGCCCTGGGACTGGGGGTACCCAGTCCCGTCTGCCTGCGGCCCAAGATGCGGCGCACACCATGGGCCCGGTGCGGCCCGTCGCTGAACTACACAAGCAAGACCTTCGCGAGTGCCTACGCCTCGTGAGGGGTGCGCCAGCCCGCGTCGTCAAGAGCCTCGCGAAGCCCCCTCGTGAGGTCGCCTCCCGAGGCTGCCTACGAGACCTTCGTGGGGCGGACTAACCTAGGATGGCTTGGTAGGATCGTGCGGTCTGCGTATGCACGTGGGCGACGTGCGCCATGCCAAGCGGCGCCAGAGGCCATGCCAGAGGGCACGGATGAGGAGGATTTCCTCTTTAGTGCTAAGGGAGCGGGCCCAGCTTGCCTGCTCCCAAAGCAACTTCCAAAGGTTTCCAGTTTGATGAAAGAAGACCGAGGGCAGGGGCTCGCCAGGACGGAGGTCATCCCCGAGCCCACCAGCACGTCACGGCGGAGGCTTTTGCAGGCGAAGAATGCTTGTCAGGATAAGCTGCAACCCTGTCTCCCTTCAAACGGGTCGTTGTGGACCCTTCACGCCTTGTGTTTTCGGGGGAAGAGGACCAGGGCTAGTATAAGTTAGGGCAGGGCGCCGCCGTTGAGGAGGAAGGAACCGAGTTAGCCAGGACATCCTTGTACTTGTACCCCCAATAAATTCAGACAAGCAGGAGTAGGGTTTTACACCGCAAGATGGCCTGAACCTGGGTAAACCACCGTGTCCCTTGTTCTTCTTCTTTAGCTTGAGCTCGCCGGAGTGTCGCCGCGAGGTTGCAAGGGAGAGTAGGGCAGGAGAGCCAGCGCACCCCCAGAGTTCGAACCGGAGCCCTTATTCCGACAATGGTAGAATCGCTGGATAAAATTTCTTCTTATTATTATTAGGAAATAAATGAGCGCATGAATGATTTGGGATTTGACGATTCGATTTGCAGTGAATTGGCAGCAACACCATCTGATTATTGTATTTGTTTACATAATGCAAGGACAATGGATAGGGTATGATTATTCAGTGATATTTTACTACTTGTCCTGGTCTACATATGTGTTTAACCGACGACATAAAAGTATGGACTAGCTCAGCGTCCTTGTGATGAACAGTAATCATGAGAAAAAAGTAAACAAAACTGGTTATGCATGCCCCATGATCCACATGACCCAAAGAAAATTAGAGGCGGTGCACATGTGACATGACCACTATTCTTTGTTGCGGAATTATCAAATCAACAGGATATCGTTGGAAGATATACTTTTGTGGGATCATGGCTAGGTATGGCCCTTAACTAGTATTATAAGCAAAAATAGGCATAATCTAATCAAGTATGACCCATAAGCTATTAGGATTATATAAACTAGCTCCCTTTGTAATGTCTAGATCGAAAAAATAAAATATAATAAATGGGGCAAGTTAGTTAAAGGTGAAAAGATAAATCATTTTGTTGTTGACATGATGATTGAAGTGATGAAGATCTTATCGCAACAATCACTTCTGAAAAATTGGTCCTGCAAAATGGGTACAAATTCTCTAGTTCCAGAATCCTAGGAATAAACATGGTGTTTTGACTTTTGTGTGTAGATTTTGGGCCCATGGTCAAAGGAAAATCAGTCTTCCATGCATATCATGTTAGTTAGTTACACTCCACACGATCAGGTAGACTATCAGTTGAAAGTAACTTTGTGTCCCGAGGAAAACTAGTAAGAAAGCAAACAAGTTCAAACACTTACAATAACTACAAAGAACACCCTGGATATCTACTATTTGATGTCGGCTGCTCCAAGGGCGTGGTGGAATCAGAGTATCACACTGCTTGCAATGGAATTATTGAAGTTGGAGCCCGTGCACAGAAATAATGGAGATTTGACTCTTGGATCCGTAACCCTTCCACTAGTGACAGTTCTTCTCAAGGATGCTGGCCCCACATCCTTGATCAACAGTGACAGGCTGGCTCCAGCGACCCGTTATCAACATGTTCAGGAGTAAACCTGATCATTTGCCGGGCCGGGTCGGGTTCGGGCCAGACTTGACAAAACCCGAAGCAAAAATCCCAAACCCGAGCCCGGCCCGGCCCGGCCCGAAACACATGTACAGTGCCATTTTTTAATTAATTTAATCATATTCGGGATATTATATTAATTTATTATAACTATATTTTAAATAAAAAATGTATATATGTGCATTTCGGGCTTTATTCGGGCTTTCGGGCCGGGCTTCGGGCGAGAAAGTTGAGTCCGAACCCGGCCCGAACTTCGGGCTTCGGGTTTGGGCCTCCGGGCCGGGTTGTCCATGAACAGGTCTATTCAGGAGGATGAAGATAGTCGACCCTGTAGACTCCTATATGCAATCTTTTATATTACTTTTTCTAATAGTAGTGTATATATTGTTCGTTTCGATCCTTTTATCAAGGTATCACACTCTGCGGAAGCAGTGAGCGGTGACAGACGGTTCCTAGCCCCTCCCACCCCCGTGTGGCGGCGCCGAACCGCACCGGGGTGTCCCCGACGGCCGCCTTTAGCCCCTATACACGCAAGCTCCCCTCCCGCCACCGCCGCTGGGGCGTCGCAGGGCAAAGCCGATGTGGCATGGCGGTGGCGGCTCTTCTCGTCCGACATCCGGATCTAAGTGGCGGTGTTCCGCTCCGGGTAGATCTTCTGTAGTGGCGCGGGGCGACGCCGGCAGGGTCGGTGTGCAGGCGGTGGCAGATGGCACGATGGCCAGCAATGGCGGCGGTGCAGGCGACCAATCTAGGCCCAGATGGGCTCCAACGGGCCGCGATCTGTTGCTGTTCTCTTGCATCTCCCTCGACTCCGTTGATGGCACGCGGATTCTGGGATAGACCCGCAACACGAGGACGTCGGGGGCTCCGGCCCTGGGCATGGTGGTGGTGGCCTCCTCCTTCGTCGGAGGTGGTGGATTCTTAATCACACATCTAGTCCCAACGGCGAGAGAGGAGGCATGACTGTCGGTGAAAACCGTGCTCTGATTCCGGTCATGGCGGGCAATTGCGGCATCTACGCGTTGTTACCTTGTTGAAGGCATCACCTTTGCAGCCGCTGTCTACCCACTCGCGTTGCTCCGGGGAAACCCTAGATCCAGGTTTTCCGGATCGGACAATGGCAGCGTTCTCGGTGTCGCTCTCCCTCATGGGCGCACTGTTTTTCGAGCAACTGCTGGACGGAAGAGGCAAGAAGTAGAGCGGTGTGCATCTACCGCGTCGACAACGGCAAGTCTCAGCGGCGTGGCGCGACGGGGTCTCGGTGACGGACGTGTGATGATGGACTCCCATAGGGCGATGGCGTTGTCTGGTGTCGTGGTGGCGTCGTGTTGGGGAACGGAGCATGAATTTCAAAAAAAATCCTACGCTCACGCAAGATCTATCCATGGAGATGCATCGCTACGAGAGGGGAGAGTGTGTCTACGTACCCTCGTAGACCGTTAGCGGAAGCGTCTCACAACGCGGTTGATGTAGTCGAACAATCCCTCGAGCTCCACCGATCGAGTACCGAACGTACGGCACCTCCGAGTTCTACACACGTGCAGCTTGGTGACGTTCCTCGCCTTCTTCATCCAGCAAGATGTCGAGGTAGTAGATGAGTTCCGTCAGCACGACGGCGTGGCGACGGTGATGGTGAAGTGATTCCGGCAGGGCTTCGCCTAAGCTCTCCGAAAATATGACCGAGGTGGAAAACGGAGATCGGGGCACCGCACACGGCTATGGGACAATTGTGTGTCTCCAAGGGGTGCCCCTCCTCCGTATATAAAGGAGGGAGGAGGAGGAGGCCGGCCAGCCCCTAGGGGCGCACCAAGGAGGGGACTCCTACTAGGAATCCTACTCCTAGTAGGAGTCCACCAAGAGGGGAAGGAAGAGGGGAAGAGGGAGAAGGAAAGAGGGGTGTTGCGCCCCCCCAACCCCTTGTCCAATTCGGACCAGCAAGGGGAGGGGCGCAGCAGCCCCTGTGGCCTGCTTCTCTCTTTCCCGTATGGCCCAATAAGGCCCATAACTTCCCCGGGGGGTTCCGGAACCCCTCCGGCACTCCGGAAAATACTCGGATCACTTGGAACCTTTCCGATATCCGAATACAACCTTCCAATATATCGATCTTTACCTCTCGGACATTCCGAGACTCCTCGTCATGTCCGTGATCTCATCCGGGACTCCGAACTACCTTCGGTCACTCATCACATAACTCATATAATACTATATCGTCATCGAACCTTAAGTGCGCGGACCCTACGGGTTCGGGAATGATGTAGACATGACCGAGACGACTCTCCGGTCAATAACCAACAGCGGAACCTGGATACTCATATTGGTTCCTACATATTCCACGAGGATCTTTATCGGTGAACCTCATATGACAACATACGTTGTTCCCTTTGTCCGGCGGTATGTTACTTGCCCGAGATTCGATCGTCGGTATCCAATACCTAGTTCAATCTCGTTACCGGCAAGTCTCTTTACTCGTTCCGTAATACATCATCTTGCAACTAACTCTTTAGTCACGGTGCTTGCAAGGCTTCTGTGATGCTGTATTACCGAGAGGGCCCAGAGATACCTCTCCGATAGTCAGAGTGACAAATCCCAATCTCGATCCATGCCAACTCAACAAACACTTTCGGAGATACCTGTAGTGCACCTTTATAATCACCCAGTTACGTTGTGACGTTTGATACACCCAAAGTATTCCTACGGTATCCGGGAGTTGCATGATCTCATGGTCAGAGGAACATGTATTTGACATAGTGAAAGCAGTAGCAATAAACTGAACGATCATATGCTATGCTAACGGTTGGGTCAAGTCCATCACATCATTCTCCTAATGATGTGATCCCGTTATCAAATGACAACTCATGTCTATGGTTAGGAAACTATAACCATCTTTGATCAACGAGCTAGTCTAGTAGAGGCATACTAGGGACACAGTATTCGTTTATCTATTCACACATGTATTAAGTTTCCGGTCAATACAATTCTAGCATGAATAATAAACCATTATCATGAACGGAGAAATATGATAATAAACACTTTATTAATTGCCTCTAGGGCATATTTCCAACAGTCTCCCACTTGCACTAGAGTCAATAATCTAGTTTACATCTCCATGTAATTAACATCCAAGCAGTTCTAGGGCTGATCATGTTTTGCTTGTGAGAGAGGCTTTTAGTCAACGGGTCTGCAACATTCAGATCCGTGTTTTCTTCGCAAATCTATATGTCATATGTAGATGTTATAACCACACTTTGCTTGGAGCTACTCCAATAATGACTGCCCCATTATACATATCCGGTCTAAGACTCATAGTCTTCCGGATCGGTGTTTAAAACTTGTATCGACGTAACCCTTTACGACGAACTCTTTATCACCTCTATTCCTGAGAAATTCTTCCTTAATCATCTTTAAGAATAATTTGACCGCTGTCCAGTGATCTAATCCTAGATCACTTTGGTACCTCTTTTGCCAGACACATGGCAAGGCACACAGCTTGGCATACTTTATAGAACCTATGGCTGAAGCATAGGGGATGATCTTCATCAATTCTATTTCTTCTGTCGTGGTCAAGATTTGAGTCTTACTCAATTTCACACCTTGCACCACAATCAAGAACTCTTTCTTAGACTGATCCATTTTGAACTTCTTCAAAATCTTGTCAAGGTATGTGCTTTGTGAAAGTCCTTGTAAGGCGTCTCAATCTATCTCTATAGATTTTGATGCCTAACATGTAAACAACCTTTACCTAGATCTTCAAGTCTTACTCCACTTCACACCAGGCAAGAACTCATTTCTTTTGACTTGATCCATTTTGAACTTCTTCAAAATCTTATCAAGATGTGTGAACTTTTATCAGGTGTCTTGATCTATCTCTATAGATCTCGATGCCCAATCCGTGGATAACTCAAAAACAAGTTTTTATTGAAAAACTCCTTTCAATTAATTCTTTATGCTTTCCAGAAATTCTACATCATTTCCAATCAACAATATGTCATCCACATATACTTATTAGAAATGTTATAGAGCTCCCACTCACTTTGTTGTAAATACAAGTTTCTCCATAAACTTGCATAAACCCAAACGCTTTGATCACTTCATCAAAGCGAGTATTCCAGCTCCGAGATGCTTGCACCAGTCCATAGATGGATCGCTGGAGCTTGCATACTTTGTTAGCACCTTCACGATCGACAAAACCTTCCGGTTGCATCATATACAATTCTTCCTTAAGGAATCCATTAAGGAATGCCGTTTTGACGTCCATTTGCCAGATTTCATAATCATAAAATGCGGCAATTGCTAACATAATTTTGACAGACTTTAGCATCGCTACGGGTGAGAAAGTCTCATCGTAGTCAACTCCTTGAACTTGTCGATAACCTTTAGCAACAAGTCGTGCTTTATAGCCGGTGACATTACCATCAGCGTCCGTCTTTTCTTAAAGATCCATTTATTTTCAATAGCTCGCCGTTCATCGGGCAAGTCTACCAAAGTCCACACTTTGTTCTCATACATGGATCCAATCTCGGATTTCATGGCCTCAAGCCATTTGTCGGAATCCGGGCTCGCCATCGCTTCTTCATAGTTCGTAGGTTCACCGTTGTCTAACAACATGACCTCCAAGACAGGATTGCCGTACCAATCTGGTGCGGAGCGTGTCCTGGTTGACCTACGAGGTTCTGTAGCAACTTGATCCGAAGCTTCATGATCATCATCATCTACTTCCTCTCTGGTCTGTGTCGGTGTCATAGAAATTTCTTCCTGTGACGTACTACTATCCAGAGGAGGTACAATTACCTCATCAAGTTCTACTTTCCTCCCACTCACTTCTTTCGAGAGAAACTCCTTCTCTAGAAAGGATCCATTCTTAGCAACGAAAACTTTGCCTTCGGATCTGTAGTAGAAGGCGTACCCAACGGTCTCTTTTGGGTATCCTATGAAGACGCACTTATCCGCTTTGGGTTCAAGCTTATCAGGCTAAAGCCTTTTGACATAAGCATCGCAGCCCCAAACTTTCAGAAACGACAGCTTAGGTTTCTTTCCAAACCCATAGTTCATACGGTGTCGTCTCAACGGATTTAGACGGTGCCCTATTTAAAGTGAATGCAGCTGTCTCTAATGCATAACCCCAAAATGATAGTGGCAAATCGGTAAGAGACATCATAGAACGCACCATATCCAATAGAGTACGATTACGACGTTCGGACACACCATTACGCTGTGGTGTTCCAGGTGGCGTCAACTGTGAAACAATTCCACATTGTCTTTAAGTGAGTGTCAAACTCGTAACTCAAATATTCTCCTCCACGATCAGATCGTAAGAACTTTCTTGTTACGATGATTCTCTACTTCACTCTGAAATTCTTTGAACTTTTCAAATGTTTCAGACTTATGCTTCATCAAGTAGACATAACCATATCTACTCAAATCATCAGTGAACGTGAGAACATAACGATATCCACCGCGCGCCTCAACACTCATCGGACCGCATACATCGGTATGTATTATTTCCTATAAGTTGGTTGCTCACTCCATTGTTTCGGAGAACGGAGTTTTAGTCATCTTGCCCATGAGGCATGGTTCGCATGTCTCAAATGATTCATAATCAATTGATTCCAAAAGTCCATCTGCATGGAGTTTCTTCATGCGTTTAACACCAATATGACCTAAGCGGCAGTGCCACAAATATGAGGTACTATCATTATCTTTTGGCATTCGTGTTATGAACATGTGTATTACTACGATCAAGATTCAATAAACCTTTCATTTTAAGTGCATGATCATCAATGATATTATCCAAATAAATAGAATAACAATTATTCTCTGAAATTGAATAACCGTCTTGCAATAAACACTATTAGATATAATGTTCATGCTTAACGCAAGCACCAAATAACAATTATTTAGGTTCATCACTAATCCTGAAGGTAGAGAGAGCGTGGCGATGGTGATCACATCAACCTTGGAGACACTTCCAATGCACATCGTCACCTCGTTCTTAGCTAGCCCTCGTTTATTCCGAAGCTCCATGTTTCAAGTTGCAAGCAACTGAACAAGTATCAAATACCCAGGTGCTCCTACGAGTACTAGTAAGGTACACATCAATAACATGTATATCAAATATCTTTGCTGACATTGCCAGTCTTATTATCTGCCAGTTACTTTGGGGAAGTTCCGCTCCCTGTGACATTTCCCTTTGCAATGGGAGCACTAAGTCTCGGGTTTGGTTCAGCCTTGGGTTTCTTCGCGTGAGCGGCAACTGTTTTACCGTTCTTCTTGAAGTTCCCTTTTCTTTTCCTTGCCCTTCTTGAAACTAGTGGTCTTATTAACCATCAACACTTGATGCTCCCTTTTTGATTTCTACATCCGCAGCTTGTAGCATCGCGAATAACTTAAGGATCATCTATCCCTTGCATGTTTATAGTTCATCACGAAGATCTAGTAGCTTGGTGATAGTGACTAAAGAACTTTATCAATCACCACTTTTATTCGGAAGTCTAACTCCCACTTCATTCAAATGATTGAAGTACTCAGACGTTCTGAGTACATGCTCACTATCGGAGCTGTTCTCCTCCATCTTGCAGCTATAGAACTTGTCGAAGGTGTCATACCTCTCGACCCGGGTGTGAGCTTGAAAAACAAACTTTCAGCTCTTGGAACATCTCATATGCTCCATGGTGCTCAAAACATCTTTCGAGCCCCGGTTCTAAGCCGTAAAGCATGGCGCACTGAACTATCGAGTAGTCATCTTTTCTTGTCTGCCAGATGTTCATAACGTCTTCAGACAAAGCCATAGGGGTTGCTCACCGAGCGGTGCATCAAAGACATAAGCCTTCTGTGCAGCAGTGAGGACAATCCTCGGATCACGGACCTAGTCCGCATAGTTGCTTCCATCAACTTTCAACTTTGTTTTCTCTAGGAACATAATAAAAATAGGGGAACTACAGCACGGTCTATTGATCTACAACATAAATTTGCTAAGACAACTAAGACTATGTTCATGATAATTGAAGTTCAATTAATCAAATTACTTAAGAACTCCCACTTAGATTAACATCCCTCAAGTTGTCTAAGCGTAACATGATCCACATCAAACTAATCCACGTCCGATCATCACGTGAGGTAGATCAGTTCATCAATGGTGAACATATTTCATGTTGATCATATCTACTATATGACTCATGTTCGACCTTTCGGTCTCTTGTATTCCGAGGCCATATCTATATATGCTAGGCTCGTCAAGTTTAACCCAAGTATTCTGCGTGTGTAAAACTGGCTTACACCCGTTGTATGCGAACAAAAGAATCCATCACACCCGATCATCACGTGGTGCTTAGAAGCGTCGAACCTTCGCAACGGTGCATACTAGGGGAGAACACTTATCTTGAAATTTAGTGAAGGGATCATCTTATAATGCTACCGTCGTCCTAAGAAAAATAAGATGCATAAAAGGATTAACATCACATGCAATTCAATATATGTGACATGATATGGCCATCATCGTCTTGTGCTTTTGATCTCCATCAGCCAAGCACCGTCATGATCTCCATCGTCATCGGATTGACACCATGATCTCCATCATAGCGTCGTGACACCTTGATCTCCATCGCAGCGTCGTGGTCGTCTCGCCGGCTATTGCTACTACTACTACTGCTAACTCATAGCGGTAAAGAAAAGCAATTACATAGCGTTGGCATTGCATACAATAAAGAGACAACCATAAGGCTCCTGCCGGTTGCCTGATAACTTACAAAACATGATCATCTCATACAACAACTTATATCACATCATGTCTTGACCATATCACATCACCAGCATACCCTGCAAAAACAAGTTAGACGTCCTCTACTTTGTTGTTGCAAGTTTTACGTGGCTGCTACGGGTTTGCAAGAACCGTTCTTACCTACACAAAACCACAACGTGGTGTAGTGATTGCTTTTTGATCTTCTAAAAGAACCCTCTTCATTGAAACCGATTCAACTAAAGTGAGAGAGACAGACACCCGCCAGTCACCTTTATGCAACGAGTGCACGTAGCGGTGAAACTTGTCTCGCGTAAGCGTACGCGTAATGTCGGTCCGGGCCGCTTCATCTCACAATACCGCCGAATCAAGTATCAACTAGTAACGGCAAGCAATATGTATACACCCACGCCAACAACTCGTTTGTGTTCTACTCGTGCAAATCACATCTACGCATAGACCTGGCTCGGATGCCACTGTTGGGGAACGGAGCATGAATTTCAAAAATTTCCTACGCTCACGCAAGATCTATCCATGGAGATGCATCGCTACGAGAGGGAGAGTGTGTCTACGTACCCTCGTAGACCGTTAGCGGAAGCGTCTCACAACGCGGTTGATGTAGTCGAACAATCCCTCGAGCTCCACCGATCGAGTACCGAACGTACGGCACCTCCGAGTTCTACACACATGCAGCTCGGTGACGTTTCTCGCCTTCTTGATCCAGCAAGATGTCGAGGTAGTAGATGAGTTCCGTCAGCACGACGGCGTGGCGACGGTGATGGTGAAGTGATTCCGGCAGGGCTTCGCCTAAGCTCTCCGAAAATATGACCGAGGTGGAAAACGGAGATCGGGGCACCGCACACGGCTATGGGACAATTGTGTGTCTCCAAGGGGTGCCCCTCCTCCGTATATAAAGGAGGGCGGAGGAGGAGGCCGGCCAGCCCCTAGGGGCGCACCAAGGAGGGGACTCCTACTAGGAATCCTACTCCTAGTAGGAGTCCACCAAGAGGGGAAGGAAGAGGGGAAGAGGGAGAAGGAAAGAGGGGTGTTGCGCCCCCCCAACCCCTTGTCCAATTCGGACCAGCAAGGGGAGGGGCGCAGCAGCCCCTGTGGCCTGCTTCTCTCTTTCCCGTATGGCCCAATAAGGCCCATAACTTCCCCGGGGGTTCCGGAACCCCTCCGGCACTCCGGAAAATACTCGGATCACTTGGAACCTTTCCGATATCCGAATACAACCTTCCAATATATCGATCTTTACCTCTCGGACATTCCGAGACTCCTCGTTGTGTCCGTGATCTCATCCGGGACTCCGAACTACCTTCGGTCACTCATCACATAACTCATATAATACTATATCGTCATCGAACCTTAAGTGTGCGGACCCTACGGGTTCGGGAATGATGTAGACATGACCGAGATGACTCTCCGGTCAATAACCAACAGCGGAACCTGGATGCTCATATTGGTTCCTACATATTCCACGAAGATCTTTATCGGTGAACCTCATATGACAACATACGTTGTTCCCTTTGTCCGGCGGTATGTTACTTGCCCGAGATTCGATCGTCGGTATCCAATACCTAGTTCAATCTCGTTACCGGCAAGTCTCTTTACTCGTTCCGTAATACACCATCTTGCAACTAACTCTTTAGTCACGGTGCTTGCAAGGCTTCTGTGATGCTGTATTACCGAGAGGGCCCAGAGATACATCTCCGATAGTCGGAGTGACAAATCCCAATCTCGATCCATGCCAACTCAACAAACACTTTCGGAGATACCTGTAGTGCACCTTTATAATCACCCAGTTACGTTGTGACGTTTGATACACCCAAAGTATTCCTACGGTATCCGGGAGTTGCATGATCTCATGGTCAGAGGAACATGTATTTGACATAGTGAAAGCAGTAGCAATAAACTGAACGATCATATGCTATGCTAACGGTTGGGTCAAGTCCATCACATCATTCTCCTAATGATGTGATCCCGTTATCAAATGACAACTCATGTCTATGGTTAGGAAACTATAACCATCTTTGATCAACGAGCTAGTCTAGTAGAGGCATACTAGGGACACAGTATTCGTTTATCTATTTACACATGTATTAAGTTTCCGGTCAATACAATTCTAGCATGAATAATAAACCATTATCATGAACGGAGAAATATGATAATAAACACTTTATTAATTGCCTCTAGGGCATATTTCCAACACGTCGACCACAGGCCTGGCAAGGTCGATACGTCGGTACCTGCTCTGAAGATGGTTCGGTGGAAGATGGTGGCGGCTGCCTCTACAGTGGGCGCATGCGGTGCCCGCTGAGAGATGCTGGACTGTGTGTGCCCCAGACCCGACAATGCGACTTGGTTGGGGCCTCCGGTTTTAGATGTTAGACATTAGTGTGAGATCTGGTGATGCAGCCCCGACAACTTGAACCCCTTCATCAAGTTGATAGGAGTAGCGACAGATGTTGCCAAGATAGTGGCTTCAGACTTATTAACGTGTTACTTTGTAAGGTCTTAATGAATAATTAATAATATGACTGCATGCATCGACTAAGCAGAGGCCGGGGTCATCCTCCTTTACGAAAAAAAAAAATACCGTTGGTTTCATAACAAATTGCAGTGCTTTTTCACTAGAAAAATGAAAGGTGATGTGATTTTAATATTTATGTTTATTTGATTGAACTAAAGAGGATTAGAGGGCACCATAAGGCCATCGATTTGCATCCCTAGCACGGGCTCCAGAATTCAATAATACACATTATACGGGGTATGCGCTAAGTTTGCCAGAAAAAAGTAGTACGGTGAAACGAATTTTCAAAGTTATTTAAATATGTGGAACTACTCTTTCATGCATATTAGGATTATATGTATAAATTAAACGTCTGCCTTTTTAGTGGAAGTCTACCTAAGACATGTCAGATCGCCACCTACCACATAGTTACATACTGATGTGCTGGTCGCGGGTTATTGAGGCGCACATATCGTTCTTTCTTCCACGAGAAGAAAAAGACGATCTAGCCAGTGTCCGTCGCCAAGGGCTTTCTTCGCCGCCGTTCTCCGACGGCTTTCCTTCATTGACGACCTTGGTCGTCGTTGGTGAGGGGATCGTCGGATCCACACGTGTGAATAGTTTTATGCTAAAATAGTTTAGTTTTTTGGCTGTTCATCGTCTTGCTTCGGTTGCGGCGGCGATGCTGAATAAATTTTCTTCAGATCCTACTCCGATGAGACGATCGGTCCTATGGTTGGGGATGGATTTCGAATCCAATCTGTTCAAGCAAGGATGGTGCGGCGGCGGCATCCTTGTGGTGGACATGTGTCCTCGGGCTCCGCCGTTACGACGGCGTTTGCTCCAGTGTCGGCACGGTGCCTGGGAGGTAGTCCAGGAGCGAATGCAGATTATGGTCTGCATCGGTGGCATCTGGAAGATGGTAGATCGTGGGCTGGGTTCGTGGTACGTGGATGACAGGTATGGTTTCCTCCTCCGACGTCTTAATCATGTGGGGGTGCCAGATCTGGAGTTCGACGGCGTGTCCGGGATGTTGCCATGGTTTGATTCGTTCAACGGTAATGGTTTCGCTTTTGGCGAGCCAACTTGGAAGTCCGCAAAGCTGCATATCAGCGATGGAGCCGCGTCGAGCTCGGATGTGGAGGTGATCCGTCATTTTTTTTGGTGGCTACTGTGGTGGTGCCAGAAGCAGGTGACGCACGTTCGTGTCAAGGTCAGAAGTTTCTTCGGTCTTGTTTGTATTTTTACTTCTTGGCTGGTGTTCCTTTGTGCAAAGGCTAGCGTTCTTCTATTTTTTCAGTTTTGTTATGTCGGTATGTACGTGACTTGTACTTTGATCCTTATGATATAAATGAGACACACACTACCATGAAAAAAACATAGGAGTAGTTACATACTGCACATATAATTCTCATTCAGGAAACTAAGTACTTTCCATGGACCGCCAGCAAATTGGAGTTAACTACCACCAAGTGGTTTACAAAACGCAGCGTCTGGTCGGAACTTTCTTAGCTGTCCTTGTTAATTATTGAGCTCCATCTCTCCATTTGCTTGACTACATCAAAGTCTACGCAGTTGTTGTTTGATACTGCGGCCAGTAGAAAGGCTCGTGTTTTATTGTGCACGTAGTAATACGTAGTATGCCACCTTCCGAACAAGTAGAAATAAATCCGTCACAGTCGTACATCATGAGCCTAGCTGGGTTGGAATCTTCCATCCGAGCAAACAAAACGGTGGTATGCACACGATCGCGAGAGGGGCGAGCAAAAGGGTCACGTCTGGGGAAGCCAACAAACAAGCGCAGCCCAGGACCCCATCTCCATCATGCATGCATGCATGCATGATCACGATGCGTCTGTCCACACGCGCTATGCACGACTTATTCCCAAATGACGATGCTTTGTGCAGTCAGCACAACAAAATGGTACTAGTACCGCACTTCGAATCATACACAGTACATGGTAGATATATACCGCTGTCTCGACGGTCGACGCTCTGTCCACGCACAAAAACAATTCGTCGCATTTTTCATGGGTTCATGCACGGTCACATCACAGTGCAGTCCCCGTCCCAAAAGACGGGGTCGCAACTAGCTTGATAACGAACGAACCTGAAGAATTATGGCGTGTTTGGTAGTTTGCAAGATGTTTATACAGATTCTAGTGGGATGATGTCCGGTTCTTTGCTTATCCACATGTTTGCCTACACCTGTATGGCATGAACCTCAAGTCACCCTCAGTGGAGAGATGCAGGCTCGTCGGAATGCAATTTACACTACAGAAAATGATGCGTGTTGGGGTAAATGCAGGCAACCAACGACAATCCAAAGCATGTATACCCTTCAAACAAGCTTCACTGGTCCAGTCTACTGGAAAACGAGAAAGTATGTATGCAAATAACGAAAATGCTACACCTACGTAAACCTAGGTCCTTCTTTACCTAACTTTCCTAACTAACCTCTCCTCGCCACCTGAATTCAAGTGGATGGATCTGTCTCCCTTCATTTCGTCCAATAGGAAAATGCCACGCATGTCATTACGTTTATTACATAAAACTGTTTATGTAGGTGTAGCATTTCCCGGCAAACAAACACCTCCTTAACAACGGACACGCGAAAGGCGCGCATGGTGCAGCCCGAGAAGCTGAGGCCGCGGACGCCGATGAGCTCGCCATTTGCCCTTGACCCCGCCCCGATGCGTTGGTGCGGCGTTAACAGGCGCGGACGGGACCGCCATATTTCCGCGGCCACGCGGCTGGCGGTGGCCTGAGAACACCAGCGCACGGATCCATATGCTCTAAACGATTTAGAGCATATGGATCATTCTATTTATAATTATAAGAATTGAAAGTGTTTGTTTCTAACTTATGTCGTGAAGGAATGAAAAAAAGGTAGTCGTCTGGAAGGTGCCGTTGGATCACCTCCGTGACCCTGTTTGTGGTGCCGCCGGCTGGCTGGGCCTTGTCCTAGATCCGGTGCGGTCGGGGCCTTGGGATGCCTTGGTGGACGCTTAGGGCGTCGGTGCAGTCAGGTTTGACGGCGGCGGGATGTGCCTGTCTAGATCTGGTCTGGATCTCGACGTGCGGGGTGGCAGCACTACGGCGAGCGATCCGGTGCACAACATGCTGGACTGAGGCCCATCAAGCAGATTCGATGAAAACCCTGCTCTCAGCTAGTTGCCATGGTCGGCGACGACGACGTTCTTCTGCGTCGTCTGTCGTGGGAACGAGCCTGACAGTAGAAGATAGGGGTACGAAAGGAGAGGGCAGAGTCCTAGCTACGGCGAGGATGTACACACGGATGTATGAGTTCAGGCCCCTCTCGTGGAGGTAACAGCCCTACGTCTCAGGTGCTCGGGAGCTTTTCTGTCGTGTGGAATATGAGAGTTACAGGGTGCGAACCCTTGTGCCTGAGGGGAGGGGCGGCTTATATAGAGTGCGCTGCCCCTCATGAATGTCCGGCATCTAAGGGTCCGATCGTGGTTATAAAGATGTACGTTACTGGTAACGTACGTAATAAATGCTACTTATGGTCTAGACGAACGCCTGTCCGTTAGCCTCCCTGGGGTGGCTTCTGGTCTTCTGCGGTCGACTGTCTTCTGATTCTTCCGAGTGAAAGATAACCGTCGAGTGAAAGGTAATCTCCGAGTGGATATTGTCGAGTGACTTGTATGTCTTGGTGATTTCAGTCGGAGACTTCCTTGTAGTCCTTAAGCTTTCTGGGGCAGTGTCCTTAGGTAGGGTATGTAGGTCAGGCCTATGACCCTAGCCTAGGTACCTATCCCCATCATTAGCCCCCGAATGGATCGGGGTTCGGGTGTAAAAAGGATCGATGCGGGTTCTGTTAAGACGCAAAAATTCCGAGTGCATTTTAGGGCTTCGCAGAAGTCCGCGTCGATTGGAATCTTTGTCAATCACCCTGATCGATTCTTGTCTTGAAATGTATCCGAGTGAACTTCAGCGAGGAATCAGGTCCGAGTGGTCAGCAGGGTCTTCTGATGCGATGGTTCGCTTCATCAGGCCCGGATTTCACGGGATTTGAAAATTGGGTAAGCGCGCGCCGCGCGACGATGACGCAACGACTGGAGCAAGTGGGGGCATGACGCCTCGATTTTCGCGCCGCCATTACCGCCACGTACCGCTCCTCCTCTGAAATCGGGATATCCAGAGATCTGGCGGGCCCGCAGGTCAGCGACTCACTCGGGCGGATATAAGACGCGACAACACCGGGCCGGTACAGTACTTCTCCCCCAAATCTCCTCTTTCTCTCCGCCTCCCCTGCTCCAAGCGCGCTGCTCTGCTCCACCTCAACAACCGCCGCTGCGATGACGAAGGGGAAGACGGAGAAGGCCGAGCGCGCCAAGAAGGGAGCCAAGGCGAAGAAGCCGTCGGGCGCCCGATTCACTGCGCCGCCGGAGTGGATCCAGGGAGATTTTCTCCCGTCGACGGTCGTAGTGGGGGACGTCGAGAACCTCGTCGTCGACGGGCTCGTGGCCGAAGGCTCGTGGAGGCTGTCGGAGGGGGAGATCGAGCCGGAGCCGCGCGAAGGGGAGCGCGTCCTCCTCACCACCCACGTTGAGCGAGGTTTTTCTATGCCCCCTCATCCATTCGTCCGCGGGTTCTTGAACTTTTTCGGAGCACAACTCCACCACTTTCCTCCAAATGCTATCTCATACCTTGCTGCTTTCATCACTATGTGCGAGTGTTTCTTGGGTTGTCCTCCTCACTGGGGCTTATTCAAGCACATAGTCACCATTCGGTCCCAATGTGTCAAAAAAGCCAATCCTAGTGATAGTAAGACCCATGTCATCCAGCTATGCGGTGGTCTAGGGCTTCAAAAGAGGGTAGGAGTTCGTTTCCGTCGATGAACTTTTCCGAATCTGTTAGGGGCTGTCAGTCGACATGGTTTTACTGCAAGGATGTTGCGTCTCCCAATATGTCGACTGGTCTTCCCCCTTTCACCTTGGATCGACCTACAACTCCCAGAACACTGAGTGTGGCAAAGGGAGAGAAGGTCCACGTAGGGATTTTAGTGAATGCAGTAGTAGATCTGGTCCATGGCGGAGTGACTGGTATGGATCTCTTAGAAACGTTTCTCAATCGACGAATCCAGCCTCTCCAAGCTAGGGATCACACTATGTGGCATTATTCGGGCCCCGAGGATACCACTCGGACACATCCAGAGGAGGTTTCCGATGAGACTGTTGCCCAGTGGCTCAGGAGCATCACCGGAGCCTGCGATAATCCTCTGGGGGCCAAGCGAATCTTGCCCGTCTCTGCTTTCAACCCACCGACGAACCTGGTGAGTTATATCTTTGTCGAGTGCTTTCATATTTTGTCGAGTGACTGCATCTTCAGTCGACTGACTTCACAGTTTGCATCTTGCAAGAGTTTACGAACATGTATTCGCCCGTGCCAAATGGGGAGCAGCCAGAGGACGGAGAAGAGAGCGCATGCGACAGCGCAGACGTTGACTACGCCGATGACAGTGAAGGCAGCGACGACGACCTGGAAGAGATTGAGGAAGGCGAGGTAGAGGCCCAGGCTCCTTCGCGCGTCGAGCGTCGTACCAAGCTGCGTGAAGACCCGGAGGCCGCCCCATCCAAAACTTTGGTGTCGAGCACCCGAAACCTGAAGCGCGACCGCGCCGCGACATCTGGGTCGACTGAAAAAGCTGCGAAACAGCCCAAGCCGGACGCGCCAAAGCCTCGGAAGGCCCTGCCTCGTATCAAGATCGCTGTGCCTGTCGCCTCAACGTGAGTGTTTATTTTCTTTTCCTGCTGTTGTGAACCTTCATGTCTTTGCTGACCGAGTGAAATTTATTCGCCAGAGCTGCTACCTTAGTGACGTCACCTCTGCGGGATGAGGGGGATCACATGGAAGTGGACACTCCTGACGCGGCCACTTCTCAAAGAGGTATAATAAATCTTCACTGTAGACTGATTTTCTGAAGGTAATTTGTTGAATGAACCATCTGACGTTGTCGATTGATAGTTGAAGACATCATCCATATGGAGGACGACGAGGAGCCGCAGCAGGGTGCTGAAGGTGAAGTTGCTGCCATGGACACTCCACGGGTACGCACTCGGAGAACGTCATCAGAACAGGCACCACGTCTATCGACTGCCGCGTCTTCTCAAGAGCTTGGTGATTCTTCCTGAGCCAGAACTCCTGTGGTTCCACTGTCGAGTGCTCCACCAGCAACTTCAACCCTTGTGGTTTCAGCGCCGATCGGGCAACCTCAAGCACCTCTCGTGACATCAACTGCAACACCGACTCATCTGGCGCCTGCATACCCTCTGTACCACGTTCCAGAAGACCAGACTGGAGCTGCCAAAGAAGCCATGATCCAGGCTGGGCAAATGATGCTGCGGACAAAGGAGGCGTATGAGGCCAGCAAGTTAGCTTATGATGCCAGCTCAGCGCTTCAAGCTAACGTCCGAGTAAGTTCTATTGTAAGTTCATTTTCGATTGAATTCCTGTCCATCTTGTCCATCTTGACTTTACACCCACTGGGTGTTTTCTTCAGATGCATACTTGCTTGTTTTCCCCTCGAGTAGATCAGGTCTTAGTCGAGTGGTTTCTGGTCCAGTGGGGGCACGCTGAGTGCACCCACTGGGTGTAGTCCCTGAGACCGCTGTCGAATGGCGGTGACATCGGCAGGGGTCTTAAATTTGTGTTGATAGTTGATTTGCACTCGACATGACAGACCTGGTCGAGTGGTAGTAGGTCCAGTGGGGGCACGTTGATTGCACCCACTGGGTGTAGTCCCCGAGACCGCCGTCGAGTGCTTGCCTTGGCGGGGATCTGATAGAGACAATGGTTGTATGTTTGCTTCTTTTGTTTATACTCGGACAGGTCAAACTTGGTCGAGTGATTTTGTATCCAGTGGGGGCACGCTGAGTGCACCCACTGGGTGTAGTCCCCGAGACTACTGTCGATCGTTTACAATGGGCAGTAGTCTTAAGAACTTGGATTCAGAGTCCTTTTTCGTACTTGGAGTACACTTGTCACCTGTCCTGCAGGTTTCATGGACATCATTTCCATCAACCATGATATGACGCTTTGCAGGGGTGTGGGGTGGGGCGGCGGGCCGCCATCCAGTCGACTGGACATGTTCTTTTCCACTCGGGAGTGAAAAAACATTATTGTCGACTGAACTACTTCTTTGCTGATTTCAGAAAGCCTGTGGGCTCGGGACCAAGTATGTCGAGCTGGAGAAGGAAAAGAATCGACTTCTGCTGGATCTGGAGCTGACGAATAACAACCTAGACCGTGCACAGACTGAACTGAAGACCTTGCGAGGTAATCCTTGTCGATCAATTGCATTATTACTTTCATCTTCCATCCTTTGAACCAAGTGAATCCACTCGAACAGACGTACGTGATGAGAACCGCCGACTCCAAGCGCGACTCAACAATGCTATTTCTTTAGATACCATGAAGAAGGCGCTTGAAGACAAGGACAAGGCACTCGCCGACGCTCAGAAGGTGGCGAGGGAGAAAACTGAAGCTGCTGAGAAGAAACTTGCCGCAGCCAGCAAATTGGAAGAAGAGAATACTAAACTCAAGCAGGAACGGGCCGATTGGATCAAAAAGCTCGAACTGTAGACCAAGAGAAGGAGCACTCTGGAGCAATACCTAGGAGACTTCGCGAAGAAGATGTTCGGCATGCTTGAAGGTAACTTCATTCTGTCGAGTGAATTTCTTTGATTTCTTCAGAATGGCAATGTGATCATCTTTTTGCTTTCTCTTCGCGCAGAATTCTGTCAAGATTTCGAGAAGGAAACTGAAGAGATCGAGCCAAATCTGGATCCCACCAAGTCACCTGTCGGGGACACCGTGGCCATGGACATGTTTCGACTTGGAGCTCGTCTCAGGAATGTCCAAGGATATGTCACTCGACTGAGGGCTGCGTTGGAGAAGGTCGACAAGGAACTGTGGCCCGAAGACTCCCTCCAGACTGACCTCGAGTCGATGTTGACCCACCTCAATGAAATCCCTGGTCGAGTGCAAGCATGGAAAAAGTCTGCTGCTCGCTGTGGAGCTGACGTGGCGCTTTCACTCGTCCGGGTCCATTGCAAGGAGGCGAGGGAGGACAAACTGAAGGCTCTACGAGTGATCAACACAAAGAAACTTCAATTCGAAGACTTCATGGAGACCTTCATCGAAGCAGCCACTCGGATCGCTGATGGAATTGACTTGGACACCTCCGCCGAGCCCTCGAGCCCTACTGGTGCTTGAAAAATACTTTGCCTGCAGCTAAAACTTTATTTGCCTCGGTATGCCGAGTGATGGTGTAACCGATTAAAACTGCATTCGGGCCTTGGGCTTGAGTACTTTCCTTTGCGCGAATAACTTTTAACCACGCTAGAGATTCTAGATTTATTTGCATTTTGCTGTCAATCCTTTGTTTGGATGAATTTAGGTTTGCTCCCGAAAAGGAACGGATGTTCAGCATCCGGAAGAATTTCAGACTTAGGCGAAGATTGGTTCGCAGCTAAGTCCCCGAGTGAAAGGAATATTATCCACTCGAAAAGGTTTTTAACTTAGGCGAAGGCTGGTTCGCAGCTAAGCCCCCGAGTGGGAGGATCGCTCGTCACTCGGAGAAGTTTTTGAACTTAGACGAAGACTGATTCGTAGCTAAGTTTCCGAGTGAATGGAACGTTATCCACTCGGAAGAGTTTTTAACTTAGGCGAAAACTGGTTCGCGGCTAAGTTTCCGAGTGAATGGAATAATATTCACTCGGAAGGGTTTCTAACTTAGGCGAAAACTGGTTCGCAGCTAAGCCCCCGAGTGAGAGGATCGCACATCACTCGGAGAAATTTTGAACTTAGACGAAGACTGGTTCGTAGCTAAGTTTCCGAGTGAATGGAATATTATTCACTCGGAAGGGTTTCTAACTTAGGCGAAAACTGGTTCGCAGCTAAGCCCCCGAGTGAGAGGATCGCCCATCACTCGGAGAAGCTTTGAACTTAGACGAAGACTGGTTCGTAGCTAAGTTTCCGAGTGAATGGAATATTATCCACTCGGTAGGGTTTAACTTAGGCGAAAACTGGATCGCAGCTAAGCCCCCGAGTGAGAGGATCGCTCATCACCCGGAGAAGTTTTAAACTTAGACGAAGACTGGTTCGCAGCTAAGTTTCCGAGTGAATGGAATATTATCCACTCGGTAGGGTTTTTAACTTAGGCGAAAACTGGTTCGCAGCTAAGCCCCCGAGTGAGAGGATCGCTCGTCACTCGGACAAGTTTTTGAATGAGAAATTGTACGATCGGAATCGACAAAAGACCGCGGGAGTCATAACTTTAACAAACGACATTGTTTGGAGTACTCTTATTACATCAAAATAGCTCAGTCGTTAAGTATAAAATCGTCGAAGCAAATCCTCGTTCCAGGCGCGCGGCTCGTCGATATTCTTCTTGAGGTTGAAGAGGTGGTAGGCTCCATTGTTCAGTACTTTGGTGACGACGAAAGGTCCTTGCCATGCTGGGGCTAGCTTGTGAGGTCGTTGCGGATCCACTCGGAGCACAAGATCACCTTCGTGGAACGACCGACTCTTGACGTGTCTCGCATGGAAGCGGCGCAAATCTTGCTGATATACTGTCGACCGAATCAGAGCCATCTCGCGTTCTTCTTCCAGGAGATCCACCCGTCTTGTCGTGCTTGCTCAGCCTCAGCCTCGGAGTAAAGGTCTACTCGGGGAGAATTGTGAAGGACGTCGCTTGGCAAAACGGCTTCAGCTCCATACACCAAGAAGAAAGGAGTGCGTCCAGTCGACCGGTTAGGAGTCGTCCTCAACCCCACAGAACAGACGGCAATTCAGTGACCCAAGCTCCAGCTGCATGATCAAGATCTCGCATGAGTCGAGGCTTCAGCCCTTGAAGGATAAGGCCGTTTGCTCGCTCAGCTTGACCGTTAGACTGAGGGTGCGCAACGGATGCGTAATCCACCCGAGTGCCTTGAGAGGAGCAAAAGTGTCTGAACTCTTCCGATTCAAAGTTTGAGCCATTGTCTGTAATGATACTGTGGGGAACTCCATACCGGAAAGTTATCTCTTTCATAAATTTGATAGCAGTGCGGGCGTTCAGCTTCTTGATGGGTTTGGCTTCAATCCACTTAGTGAACTTGTCGACTGCTACAAGCAAGTGAGTGAATCCACTCTGGCCTGTTCGAAGGGGACCAACCATATCCAAACCCCATACTGCAAACGGCCAGACGAGTGGAATAGTCTTCAAGGCAGCCGCAGGTTTGTGTGACAGATTCAAATAAAACTGGCATCCTTCACAGTGATCAACAATCTCTTTAGCCATCTCATTGACGCGCGGCCAGAAGAAACCAGCTCGGTATGCTTTGGCAACAATCGTCCTAGAGGACGCATGATGACCACAAGTTCCTGAGTGAATCTCCTCCAAAATCAGTTGACCTTATTCAGGAGAGATACACCGCTGAGTCACGCCAGTTACGCTTTCTCTGTATAGTTGTCCATCCATAACAGTAAAGGCCTTGGATCTGCGGACTATCTGTCGAGCTTCATCTTCGTCATCTGGGAGTTCTCGCCTCAGAATGTATGCAATATAAGGTACTGTCCAATCGGGTGTGATCACCAGAATCTCCATGACCAGATCTATGACCGCTGGGACATCGACTTCAGTCGGATCGGAGGCGCTCTTTGCTTGCGGGGGCTCTTCAGTGAAGGGATCTTCCTGCACTGAAGGAGAATGTAGGTGCTCAAGAAACACGTTGCTGGGGACAGGCTTCCGAGTGGATCCAATCTTTGCTAGCTCATCAGCTGCCTGATTTTTCACTCGGGGAACATGATGGAGTTCCAAACCTTCAAACTTCTTCTCAAGCTTTCTTACTACATTGCAGTATCCAGTCATAGCAGGGTTTCTAACATCCCACTCTTTCATCACCTGATTGACCACCAAATCTGAGTCACCGTATACCATCAGGCGCCGGACGCCGAGTGAAATGGCCATACGCAACCCGTATAAGAGTGCTTCATATTCAGCTTCATTATTGGAGGAATCAAAATGAATCTGCAGGACATAACTGAGTTTGTCGCCCTTAGGGGATACCAATACTACGCCAGCACCAGACCCGTTCAGCATCTTTGAGCCGTCAAAGAACATGGTCCAGTGTGCCGAGTGAATTTGGATTGGCTACTGCTGTTCAATCCACTCGGCCAGGAAATCAGCAAGAGCTTGAGACTTGATCGCCTTTTTCGCTTCAAACTTGATATCAAAATAAAGGAGCTCAATAGCCCATTTGGCCACTCGATCAGTCGCGTCTCGATTGTTGAGAATCTCAGACAACGTAGCATCACTGACGACTGAAATTGAGTGATCTTGAAAGTAGTGTGCCACCTTCTTCGCTGACAGATATATACCATATACGAGCTTCTGGTAATGTGGATACCTTTGCTTTGAAGGAGTCAACACTTCAGAAATGTAATACACAGGACGCTGGACCTTGTAATCTTTGCCTTCCTCTTCCCTCTCGACAGTGAGAACTGTACTGACGACCTGATTAGTGGCCGCAATGTACAGGAGCAAAGGCTCTTTACTGTGCGGAGCAGCAAGCACCGGCTGGGTGGAAAGCAGGGCTGTGAGCTCGACAAACGCTGCTTCGGCTTCGAGAGTCCACTCGAACGTATCAGACTTCTTCATCAGTCGGTATAAAGGCAATGCCTTCTCACCAAGATGAGAAATGAATCGACTCAACGCCGCCAGGCAACCTGTGAGCTTCTGGACATCGTGCACACGCTCGGGGCTTTTCATTCGGGTAATAGCACTGATCTTTTCAGGATTGACGTCGATTCCTCGTTCGGAAACGAGAAAACCGAGTAACTTGCCACCAAGAACGCCGAAAGTGCACTTAGTCGGATTTAACTTGATATCATACCTCCTTAGATTGGCGAATGTTTCAGCCAAGTCAGACAGTAGGTCGGAACCTTTGCGATACTTGACGACAATATCATCCATGTATGCCTCAACATTCCGAGGGATCTGATCAAGCAGGCATTTTTGAATCATGCGCATAAAAGTAGCGCCAGCATTTTTCAAACCAAAAGGCATGGTGATATAACAGAAACACCCGAATGGGGTGATGAAGGCTGTCTTTATTTCATCCGGACCAAACAGACGGATCTAATGGTAACCGGAGTAAGCATCAAGAAAAGATAAACGCTCACACCCCGTAGTCGAATCGACAATCTGATCGATGCGGGGGAGCAGAAAATGATCCTTTGGGCAGACCCGATTGATATGTTTGAAGTCAATACACATGCGGAGTGACTTATCTTTCTTGGAGACCATAACGACATTCGAGAGCCACTCGGAGTGGTAAATCTCACGTATGAACTTAGCCACCAAGAGACGAGCCACCTCCTCGCCGATTGCCTTCCGCTTCTCTGATGCCGACCGACGCAAGTGCTCTTTCACAGGCTTGGCCTTCGGATCATCTCTCAGTCGGTGCTCAGCCAGTTCCCTGGGTACACCCGACATGTCAGCAGGCTTCCATGCGAAGATGTCCCAGTTCTCACGGAGGAACTGGATGAGCTCGGCTTCCTATTTGCTGTCGAGTGTCGTTGAGATGTTGGTCGGGGCAGCAGTTGTATCTGTCGGATGAATGTTCACTTTCTTCACTTCACCTGCCGACTGGAAAGCTGACTCAGAAGTGGGCTTCTTAGCACGCAGCAAGTCGGTAGGATCAACACTCTTCTTGTACCCCTCCAACTCGACCATAGCCATCTGATGATCAGCAATTTTGGAGCCCTGTTGAAGGCACTCCTCAGCCCTCTGTCGATTGCCAGTGACTGTGATCACAACCTTGGGCCCGGGCATCTTCAGCTTTAGATACACATAGCATGGACGGGCCATGAAACGAGCATAAGCCGGACGGCCAAGGATGGCGTGGTACGCGCTCTGGAAGTCCACCACTTCAAACGTCAATTTCTCTTTTCGAAAATTCTTGTCTGTGCCGGATACCACATCCAATGCTATCTGGCCGAGAGACTTGGCCTTCTTCCCAGGGATGACTCCGTGGAACTGCATGTTGCTTTCGCTGAGTCGGGACATCGGAATGCCCATTCCCTTTAAGGTATCCGCATACAAAATGTTCAGACCGCTCCCACCATCCATCAAGACTTTACGGAGTCGAGTGCCTCCCACAACTGGGCCCACCATCAGCGCCTGCCGACCAGGGGTAGCGATATGAGCTGGGTGATCTGACTGGTCGAATGTGATAGCAGTCTGAGACCACTTGAAGTATGTGGGGGTAGCAGGAACAGCCATGTTGACTTCTCTGTTGATAACTTTCAGTCGACTCTTGCTTTCAACATCCGGAAAAATCAACAGAGTGGCATTGACCTCAGGAAACTCTTCTTTGTCTTCATCATCCTCCTTTTCAGGAGCTTTCTCACTCGAATGACCTTCCTTGAACTGCTGAATCAACAGCCGGCACTGCCGAGTGGTATGTTTAGGCAATATCACATTGCCTTCTTCATCTGTCTTCGTGTGGATTGCACACGGTAAATCCAGGACATCGGTTCCGGACTGATTCTTTCCTTTCTTGGGGGTAAACTGTCCTTTGGACTTCCCCTTATTTTTTCCTTGCGCCGCCAGAGCGGCCGCCTCTGCCTGAACAGGACCATCAGCTTTGCGCTTCTGTTTCCGATTGGAATTGCCGCCGGCATCATTGTCGACTGCTTTTCCTTTGCCGCTACGGAGGCGGTCTTCCTCTTCGCCATTGGCGTACCGAGTGGCAATATCCATCATCTTGCTCAGGGAAATGTCACCGGTCCGCCCAAACTTCAGATACAGCTCTCTGTATTTCACGCCGGCCTTGAAGGCACAAACAGCTTGATGCTCAGAAACATTCTCCACTGTGTGATGCAGAGTGGACCAACGCTGAATGTAATCTCTCAAGGACTCATTGGGCTTCTGGACACAGTGCTGTAAATCAATCAAACCCACAGGACACTTGCAAGTGCCCTCGAAGGTACTGATGAACACTCAGGCAAGATCCTCCCAGCAGTAGATGCTAGAAGGAGCCAAACGATTCAGCCATGCTCGGGCCGAACCATCCAACATCAAGGATAAGTGCTTCATAGCCACGTTATCATTCCCTCCACCAATCTGCATAGCTACTCGGTAATCATCCAACCATGTTTCCGGCTTCGACTCGCCAGAGAACTTGCTTATTCCAGCCGCCAACCTGAAGTTGGGGGGAATCTCTGCAGAACGAATGGCTCTGCTGAAACACTCGGGGCCAGAAACAACAGTACCACTTCCACTCGGATAGTCTCTGTCATTACCATCTCTGTGGGCTCTGCCTCTATCGATGCGCCTTTGTGCGAGGACATTTCTTGCATCGAATCCAGGATTCCGCTCATCGCCGAATGGGCGCCTATCGTCATAGTGCCGGGGCACATGCGATCCACTCCGCGGAGGAGTCGGCACTCGACGGCGGTCATCATGGTGATAACGAGGAGCAAAATTGTCTCACCCCTGATCTTGGTACTGATCTTCACGGTAACCTCCGCCCCTACGATGCAGAGGTGACCCTGGGCTGTGCGCCGACTGAACGGTGTCTGCTCTGGGGGAGTTACTATGCAATCTGTTGCGCGACTGAGAAACAGCCGAATTCTGCTGTTGCGCTGCATCAAGCAACGCTCGGATCTGCTGCAAACCTCTACCAGCCTCCGAACGGGACGGCTGAATGGAATCTGCTATCTTTGCAGCTGCTGCAACATTCAGAATTGGAGTACGGAATACCTTGACATTGTTATGAGATCCACTCGGAAACAGCTGCCGCTGACGTCGACTGGAAACGGGGGGACGCTGGCGGGCACGCTCGTCGAGTGCCTCCTGCATCTCCTTGAAACGAAGGCGAGTGGCCTCCATGGCCTGAGCCTCAGCAGTCGCACCGATGATAGGAGTATGAAGAATATCCTCATCCCGGCGGTGCTGCTCATTCGATGGTCCTCCAGCTTCGCGCCTGTCGCGGTTGAAGCCAGGCGGCGGACTCTGATGAGAGCCAGCCATGAGAACCTCTGCCGCAGGATCGCAGCTCTCACACTCGGAGGGAACGTCAGACGGATCCGACGCTGAGTCGAACACGCCATGCAGTGACTCGGCGGGCTCGATAGCCGCAATCTGCGGAAAAGAAGTTTGGTGAGCCGCCGCATGCTTCACCCAGCGCTGGAGCCGCGAACGACCGGATCGCTTGTGGCGACAAACAGCGGGGAAAGCCGACAAGTACGAAGTCGACGGCTGAAGTAGAAGAACGCCGCAGGAGCTTGCGCAGAAGTGCATCGCCCCGCGGATCGGGAGCGCCTCAACATCCAGAGGTGCTTCCTGGAGCCATGCCGAATCGTCGGCGATGAAGGTGAGCGCTCCGAGACGGATCTCGTGGCCCAAGAACAAATCACCACCGGAAGACATGATGAAGGAGAAAAAAATGCAACCTTGCCGGAAGTCGCTTAGACGCCTGCCCCACGGTGGGCGCCAACTGTCGTGGGAACGAGCCTGACAGTAGAAGATAGGGGTGCGAAAGGAGAGGGCAGAGTCCTAGCTACGGTGAGGATGTACACACGGATGTATGAGTTCAGGCCCCTCTCGTGGAGGTAACAGCCCTACGTCTCAGGTGCTCGGGAGCTTCTGTCGTGTGGAATATGAGAGTTACAGGGTGCGAACCCTTGTGCCTGAGGGGAGGGGCGGCTTATATAGAGTGCGCTGCCCCTCATGAATGTCCGGCATCTAAGGGTCCGATCGTGGTTATAAAGATGTACGTTACTGGTAACATACGTAATAAATGCTACTTATGGTCTAGACGAACGCCTGTCCGCTAGCCTCCCTGGGGTGGCTTCTGGTCTTCTGTGGTCGATTGTCTTCTGATTCTTCCGAGTGAAATATAACCGTCGAGTGAAAGGTAATCTCCGAGTGGATATTGTTGAGTGACTTGTATGTCTTGATGATTTCAGTCGGAGACTTCCTTGTAGTCCTTAAGCTTTCTGGGGCAGTGTCCTTAGGTAGGGTATGTAGGTCAGGCCTATGACCCTACCCTAGGTACCTATCCCCATCATTGTCCCCTTCTTGAAGGCATCACCGAGAAGCTCCAGACCTATATCTGCTACCTTCAGGGCAAAACCTAGATCAGTCGATCGGATGACGACGATGCTCTTGTGTCATTCCCCCATTAGGGGGCGTCATTCTTGGAGGTGTGCATTGGCTCGAGGGACCAGTGGACGGTTTCAATGGTGGAGCGGCGTTTCATGTGACACATCGACGATGTGGAGTATCGTCGGCGTGGCACAGCAGGGTCTCGACGACCGATGTGTGATGATGCACTACAAGAAATATGTCAACTTGTGACCTTCTGTCAGTGACCCTGAAAGAAATGTTCGTAAATCTATGACCATTTGAGACCAATTGGTCGTAAGTTGGTCAGGGGGCTCCAAACCCTAAACCATAACGACCATTTTGGTCAGACAGGTCGTAATTTTCTTACACGAAATGGTCGTAAAGCAGACAGCACTGGTCCACTGCCTTATTTCTAGCTGATCACGACCAATATAGATGGTCATAGCCTTGTAAATTATGGTGCATTGCTATGACTAGGCGCCACCTCATCAGTTGCCTATGTGTCATGTCCATGTGTCAATTTTTGCCTATGTGTCATGTCCATGTGTCAATTTTTGCTCTAGGTTGTGAAGCAACCTACATTTCCGTCATGTCCATGTGGCAAAATTGAGCAACATTTGCCTAGTAAATCTTCCTCAGCAAATTTCCAAAGTTTACGTTCACCTAGAAGCTTTGTGAAGGAAGTACTAGCTAGGCATATTCTAATGAGTTGAATTTTTGCCACATCTTCTATATGCCCAAATAGTATCTCTCCACAAAATTTTAACCCCATCTAACAATCCATGTGAGCTCACCATCCAATCTTTGTTTCTGGTAATATTTTTAGTCTGTGAAACAACTATATTTTATAGCTTTATAATTTCTGAAAATTTACCAGGACATGGCCCTGCTCATAGAACCTCCCTACACCAAATTTTATCTCATTTAATTTATCCAATTTCCCTCAATATTTTTCCTAATTTTCTGTTCAGTGGAGAGCATTGTGAAGGAAGTACCATTTTTATTTCTCCAAATGGTATGAAATTTTTACAGTGCCTTCATATGCCTAGATTATCATCCTCCTCCAAATTGTAGCTCAATCCAATCATCTATGGGAGCCCAGCATCAATTTCTATTTTCTGTCCAGATTGGCACATTGCAAAGTAAGTGCTATCTAGACCCCTCCTATTTCCCTCAAACTTTTTGGGCTCTCTTCCATATTCAAATAATTTCCACATGCCAATATTCAGCTCCATTTTCCTAGTAAATCTTCATCAGAAAATTTCCAAAGTTTCTATCCAAAGAGAAGCTTTGTGAAGAAAGTACTGGCTAGGATTATCTACATGATCTGAGATTTTTCCAAATGTTTCAGATGCTCAAATAATCACTCTGCACTAAAGTGGAGATTTATCCAGCAATCCATGTGAGCTCATCATCCAATCTTTTATTCTGGTCATATTTTCAGTTTGTGAACCAACTATATTTTATATTGCTTAATTATTTCTGAAACTTTACTAGGGCATGTTTCTACCTATATAACTTGCCTCCACCAAATAGCTCATTTCATTTAGCCAATTTCTCTCAATAATTTTCCAAAGTTTCTGTCTAGAGAAGAGCATTGTGAAGGAAGTACCAGTTTGGCATGTCCAAATGGTATCAAATTCTTACAGTGCCTTCCTATACACAAATGACCATCCTGCACAAAATTTCAGCTCAATACAATCATTCATTTGAGCCCAGCTTCTACATTCATATTTATGTCCAGTGTGGTACTTTGCAAAGCAAGTGCCACCTAGGCTCCTCCATTTGAGCTAAAAAATTTGGGCACTCTTTTCTATCCAAATAATAACCTCATGACAAAACTCAGCTCCATTTGCCTATTAAATCTTCCTCAGCAAATTTCCATAGTTTCTGTTCAGCTAGAAGCTTTGTGAAGTAAGTAATAGCTAGGGATCTCCTAATGAGCTGATTTTTTTGCCACATCTTCTATATGCCCATGTCATAGCTCTCCACAAAATTTGATCCCCATCTAATAATCCATGTGAGCTCACCATCCAATCTTTGTTTCTGGTAATATTTTCAATTTGTGAAGCAACTATATTTTATATTGCTTTATAATTGCTAAATATTTACCAGGACATGACCATGCCCATAGAACCTTCCTACACCAAATTTTATCTGATTTTAATGTAGCCAATTTTCCTCAATATTTTTCCCAATTTTCTGTTTAGTGGAGAGCATTGTGAAGGAAGTAACATTTTTATTTATCGAAATGGTATGAAATTTGTACAGTTCCTTCATATGCCCAGATTATCATCCTCCTCCAAATTGCAGCTTAATCCAATCATCTATGTGGGCCCAGCACCAATTTCTATTTTCTGTCCAGAGAAGAGCATTGTGAAGGAAGTACCACTTTGGCATGTCCAAATGGTATCAAATTTTTACAGTGCCTTCCTATGCCCAAATGACTATCCTCCACAAAATTACAGCGCAATCCATTTATTCATTTGAGCCCACATTCAACATTCATATTTCTGTCCAGTGTGGTACTTTGCAAAGCAAGTGCCACCTAGGCTCCTCCATTTGAGCTGAAAATTTGCCAAGACAGTCTCCTTAGTAGATGATCATCCTCAGCCAAAACCCAGGCCCATTGTCCATGTTCATTTCCCCCACCGCTAATCAAACACTTGGCTGCTAATTCATGTTTGAGCTTAGTTTAGTCTCCTCATGAGATTCTTCTTCCTATCACCTACCGGGGGAGTGCCCAACCCATCATACATGCCTAGGCCGCCCAGAACGTGTGGCAACGCCAAGGTCACGCGGTGACCACGTGACTGGCATGCCAGTTTGCGCGCTCTGGAGTTGGGGCCATCGTTCACCGTCCAAACCTCGATGTCTTGCCCCCAAACCATGTATCTCTAATTAAATAGATACTTATGTACCTAGAAATGATTTTTGGAAAAAATCATGAGCAAACTATAAGGCAGCCGCAGTTCAAATATGACGCGCTCCCTACTGAATCGGTGGAAATTTGTCTTTTTCACGAGAGGTGGCTCAAAGCTTTTGACACCCAACCATTTAGTCAATTGTACATTAAATATGGCCTAATATTTTAGAAAATTGATTCCGTCCAATTTTGCAACAAATATATGGTAGGTCCTTCACAAAAAAACTCATTTTGGGCACTCGAAAAATGGAAAATGAATTTTCCGTCCAAAGAAAATGAAAACTTCCTTAGGCAACATTGTTTTTCATTCCAATATGCACCCTTGTGCACAATATGAGATCATTTGAGCAAACTATGCCGTGAATGTGGCCATAAGTTTGACCATTTGGCTTGAAAGCCATGAATCTTCGCACATGATAACTCATTTCTGAGAACACTTTTTTAAAATAATTGCCGTATTACAAGTTAATTATTTTTCCTGCTAACTTGGTCACATATAATGACAAAATGCGAAGGTTTTCCATTTTTTTATTTTATTTTGAATTTTGCAAGCTCGTTTCAAAATGTTGTCAAAACGGCGGGCATGACCATCCCTAGCTAGTGGTTGAATCTTGGAATACTTTTGGTGTTTCTCTGCTTAAATAGATCCTATTTTACCTAGAAATGATTTTTGCAAAAAATCACGAGCAAACTATGAGGCAGCTGCAGTTGAAATTTGACCAGCTTCCAACTAAATCAGTCGAAATTTGTCATTTTCATGAGAGGCGGATCGAAAACTTTTGGCACCCAACAATTTGATTAATTGCACATTAAATATGGCCTAATATTTTAGAAAATTGATTTGGTCTAATTTTGCAACAAATATATAGTAGGTCCTTCACAAAAAAACTAGTTTTGGGCACTCGAAAAATGGAAAATGATTTTTTCGTCCAAAGAAAATGAAAACTTCCTTAAGAAACATTGTTTTCCATTCCAAAATGCACCTTTGTGCATAATATGAGATCATTTGAACAAACTATGTCATGAATGTGGCCATAAGATTGATCATTTAGCTTGAAAGCCATGAATCTCCACACATGGTAGCTCATTTGTGAGAACACTTTTTAAAATAATTGCCGTATTACATGTTTATTATTTTTACTGATAACTTGGCCACATATAATGACACAATGCGAAGGTTTTCCAATTGTTCGAATTTTTTTGAATTTGGTATGTCAATTTTTAAATGATGTCAAAACGACAATCATGACCGTTCAAAGCTAGGGGTGGAATCTTACAAAAAAAATCTTTCTGTGATAAAATGACTACTTCTGTACCTAAAAATGATTTTTGAGAAAAATCATGAGCAAACTATGAGACACCTCTAGTGCAAATTTGACCCCATTCCTATTGAATCGGCAGAATTTTGTCAATTTGACGAGAGGTGGATAGAAAGGTTTTGAGTGGCAACCATCTGATCAATTGTACATAATATATGGTCTAATATTTTTAAAAATTCAATTGCTACATTTTTACAACAAAGATTTGGTAGGTTCTTTACAAAAAACCTGGTTTTGGCACTTCGAAAATAGAAAATGATTTTTTTGTGCAATGAAAATGTAAAATCTCTTTGACAACATTGTTTTTCATACCAAGATACACACATGTGGACAATATTGGGTCATTTTAACAAACTATAAGGGGGTAAAATATAAGAGAAACAAACAAACAACAACAAAATTATATAAGCTTAATTCTGATTGGTGGAATCTGCTATGGCATGGATCGATGACGTGTCAAATATTCGTCCATCCGTATATCCATCCATCCGTCCATCCAACCCACCGGCCCACCAAACCCTAGGCTTCGCTCCTCACATACCACCACCACCTCCTTTGCTCTGTCTTCCTCCTCTCCCCGAATCACAGATCCACCCAACCAGCCGGCGGCGGCCACCTCTCCCCTAGCCCCACCGGCGACCTACCGGTCTCCGGCCTCTACCCCACTGCCGGAGCCCCCAACCCTCTCCTCTCCCCAGCCGCTGAGTCCAACCTCCACAGCTCTCACTCCGCGCCCAAAACCCTAGCTCGTGCACATGGCGACCAGGCTCCGGATCCACAGGCCGGAGGTGCAGCACTGGATCCGCATGCCCGGATGCGCCGGCGATGAGGCCAGGAGGCCTCCAGGTCCGGGAACTGGGCGGCGCACCCTGCAGCCGCCGGTAGGGACGAGTGCGGCGGCGACCAATGCTGGTGCTTCTCTGCTTCCTCGACCTCCAAGGACGCACGCAGGCCTCAAATCTGTGCTTGTCTTCCTCCGCGACCAGCCTCGGTGCCGCCGGCGTCGTCGACTCCCAAGGTTCGACCCTCTTCTGATTCTTCCTCTATTGATTCTCCCTATGGAGTGCGTGATCGATTTGCGATTTGCTCGATTCCAAGCAGCACGCGTTCCAGGTGTTCAACGACATCAACCCGTTCATCAAGTTCTCCCTCTTCACGGTGAACCAGGCCATTCAGGAGGCGTTCGAGCGGGAGGACCGCGTCCACATCGTGGACCTCGTCATCATGCAGGGGCTCCAGTGGCCGGGACTGTTCCACATCCCCGCCTCCCGCTCGAGCGGCCTGCCCAGGATGAGGCTCACCGGGCTCGACGCGTCCATGGAGGCGCTTGCTCTATGACGTCACCTGCAATGACTCCAACACACTCAACCTCAGCCAAAGGTATTGTACTCTGTTGCTTCCATTGTGAAATGAATCTTCAAACTTTTCACTTCAGAAATGTCAAGTCATCTTGGCATCAGGCATCAATCACAAATGTTAGTAGTATGGTACTAGTCCAAGTACGACTAACGAGCAACAAAAGAAGGGATGGCATTTAGAAGCTCTAAAAGTTCGTCATTTACTATCTTTGGTGATCCGAGAAGAAAATATAAACTACTCCCACTCTACTGCAAGTGCTCCATCTGTGTTCCATTTGATCCGAGAAGAAAGATACTACTGGAGCGAGCTAATAGTTTTTTATCATCATGACCAACTTTTCATCCTAAAAAGCTTTGCAACTTTCTTGTTCCAAGTGCCACAAACATTGATTATTAAACTGAAATTACTGTCATCTACTACTAACCTACTATCGCTACCACTAATCAGTTGAAAAGGCTATGAGTAAGCTGATAAGAACAGAATATTGATACTCTGCGTGTTATGAGTAAAATGCTCCATTTTCTTACTTATTTGGTCAGATATGTAATACTGATACTCTGCGTGATAATAACAGAATATTGATACTTTGTTGTTTATGGAGTTGTTGCTTATTTGGTCAGATTTCCTTGCTTTATGCATAAGAATAAGCTGATAAAAACAGAATATTGATTCTCTGCGTGCTATGAGTAAAATGCTCTATTTTCTTTCGTCACCTTGTATGAATGAGTATCTTATTTTAACTAGTAGGAGAACAAAAGCATTGTACTAGCAGAATTTGTGTTATCACTCTAAAGAACTTGTTCGTTTTCTGAATGGTTTGTTCATAATATATTTGCTCTAGTTTTTTATTCTTCTCTTCTGATTCATGTAACAGGGCCACTGTGGAAGGCTTTGGAAGGCATGATGATAGTTTATATTGTCGTCCTGTTAGCCTAGTGTAATGAAGGTCATGGCCTAGTCGACTATGGTCGCCCAGTGAATCCTGCATATGTTTCATATGACTGGAGCAGGAGCTCAGTTTGCACCAATTGTCATTGTATCTGTGTAACTCTGTGTAACTGATTCTATTTCAATGTGTGTTATTACACTAGTAGAGCTTGTACCTGTGTCATATGACTGGAGCAGGAGCCTAGTATACGCTTGTAGAGCTTGTAACTTTGATTGTCATTGTATCTCTTTATATTATGTAACGGAATGATTCTGGCTGCTATTATTTGAAGTATTACTTATGTTTCCTGTATGTGTTGATTTAAATATTGCTTATTTATTTACTATCAAATTATAATCAGAAGAAAAAGACACTCATAGAAAGGTCCCACTTATTAGAACCTGACAACTCGGACCCATCTGACTAGTGGGCCCTTTTGAAAAAAGAAAAATTAAAACTGTTGAGCCAAAAAGGCCACGGCCCAAAAATAAGAAGGCTGAATTGTTGGGCTTGGCCCATCTAGCTGACATAAATTTGACGAAAAATAATCCAAGTAGGTTGAATTGTTGGGCTAGGCCCATATAGACGGTTGAACTGGACCGGGCTGATTCTAATCTACGACCAATTAATTTGGTCAAAATTTTGCCACGTCAGCTTGCCACGTTGGATCTGACGTGGTGTGGGCAGGCTACCAATGACCAAAACAATTGGTCGTAGAACCTACGACCTTTTATTTTGGTCGTAACCGCCTACAACCATTTTAGACGAAAGGTCATTAAGTTTCATTAAAGACGGTCAGCTTTTGACCAACTGTTTTTGGTCGTAAAAAGGTCACAAATGAAAAACAATGACCATTCAGTGACCAATATTGATGGTCGCAAGTTGACATATTTCTTGTAGTGATGGACACGCGTAGGGAGGTGGCGTTATCTAGCACTGTGGTGGCGTCGACGGCAGGCCTGACAACATCGATGCGTCAGTACCTTCTCTAAAGATTAATTAGTGGAAGACACTGGCGATGACCTATGCAACGTGCGCATGCTGTGACCACTAAGAGTGCGCCGGACTGGTGTATACCCCAGACCCGGCAATGCGGCTTGGTTGGGGCCTCTGGTTTTAGATTTTGGGCTTTTGTGTGAAGTCTGGGTATGCCGTTTAGACAATCTGCACCCCTTCATCAAGTTTATAGGAGTAGCGATAGATGTTATCGAGATGGTGGCTTCAGGCTTACTAATGCATTACTTTGTAAGGTCTTGATGAATAATTAATAAAATGACTGCATGCATTGTCCTAATGCAGAGGACGGGGGTCATCCATATTTTCGGTAAAAAAAATGCAGGGCATGGGTACATATTTATAAAATACCTATTTGGATTTTGACTCATTGCTATTAGTTTAGGGAAACGTGGTATTTTTTCTCCCAGTGCAACGCACGGGATCTTCTGCTAGTAGCTTCTCAATTTAGTTGTCGTCGGAAGATAATTCTTTGCACTAAATGTATAACAAAAAGATATTATGTGTAGTCCTACAAAGTACATACAAGATGGTAATTTGACCTCTAATTGTTAGCATAGGTCATTGTTGGTATATAAAATTTACATTTGAAATGTTTTTTCGAACAAAGGCTCATGAAGAGTCCGACTTTGAATTTACAAAGCCATCAACAAATCAGAAATTACACCATCCACATATTACAGGAAAAAAGATACATCAAATACAACGTGGTAACATACATAATACATAACTCGGCCAAGCAAGCACACCACACGTAGAAACGCAGCTTGCAACCCTGAGGTCGATGCCACCATCGCAAAACCAGTGAAGAAACCACATCAGACCCTGACCTTGCCGAAACATATGAGCTTCAAGCAATCCGTTTTTGCCGCCAAAGAGGACCCATGTCCTCTCGTCCTTGCTCGAAGGAAGACGCACTATCCATATGGTCAGAGGTTCACCCTCGAACCCGGATGAGCAATAGGCAACCAGAACGCCTAGGAAAGGGACAAAAGAACCGCCCATCACACAACAAGAGCTCCACCATAGACTCACGGGCTTCCACTAAGCCTCCACATATGAGAGGCAAACTAAAGAATGAAGTCAAAAGCTGAGGAGACGTGAGAAAGGAGAACGATTGAAAGAAGAAAAGGTTTGGGCTTGTTGATAAGCTTGTTGCGGTCAACCCTGACGTACCGCTGAAGCCATAGAGGGGTACCCTACCCCCTTTCACCTAGGCTCGTAGGCCATGACCCTCTGGCATACAGGGTTGCAAGAAAGGGGGGACAGCTAAAAGAAGACCTAGTCGGATTTGCAATAGTGCATAGTTGGTCTAAACAACAAGAGTCGCCGTTCACGTGTTTCCAACAAATCCAAGAACATCAAAATCGGAGTTCATATGTAAAATTTATTGTCGATATACTAAATGGCCCAGAGCATTTGATGATGCATGGTATGACCGCTCTTGGTCGTACCACACCCAGACAAAGTCTAAATCGCCCAGAACAAGCGCGATTCTTCACAGTTTCCATCCCCATTTGTTCCTACATGATCCTGGCAATAAAGTAAGGTTTTCAGAAAGGGTTTGGCTAAGCCGATTAATGGTAAGAAGCTACACATATGGAGGAGGCTTTGGGAGAGCCCTTATATATACACCTTCAACCCTAGCGTCGTTGTCATTTCGCCTTCATCCAAGAGAAATCTCCATCACCTCCATTAATGCTCAAACACCACCTCCATACAAGAAGGGCAAGATCAATAAGAAGGAAGAGGAAGCTTCGCCAGGCCACATCACTCATTGCGCCGGTGCCATCTCCATCGCACCACCACCACTAGTGCCATCTTCACCGCACCATCATCGTCGGTGCCATCTCCACCAACACTGCCATGGCCTTCTCCTTCCCCATCTTGATGACGACTTGTAACTTGACCCTCTCCTCTATGCTATCCATCTACATATTATTGGTGCTGGGATATGTGGAACTCTTTTATGATTGGAATTAAATTCCTGGAAGCGTCCAATGACTTCTGTTTATCTTCAAGTTAGTAGCCTTCATTAATGTTGAGAGGAGGCCTCGCTCGCATTATCGCCTTGATTGGCTTTACGCTTTGTTTGGATGTCTTCATTGGAGATCTCCGTACTGAATTGATCTGAATTCCAAATCAGTGGAGGAAACTGAAATGGCACGAATACGAATTCACCTGTTTCGTTGTCTAGTGAATTGGCCCTTGAAATGCCTCTGAGATTTCAATACCAAATCATGTTTGGATGAAAACTTTGGAATTGCATAGCTACATTACTAGGTTATACCTTGTTCTACATGACTCGAAAATGAAATCTGACTATGAATAAATATATAGCAATAAACATAAATAAATATTCTAGAAATGCACCAGGAAAACGAAAATGGTCATACAATGACAACAAATATTTTCTTACGATAACATAACACAAATTTAATTCAATAACCAACAACACATACTCTCAAATATGGTCTCGTACATGACAAAAATCATAATTATTTAAATAGATAGGTCCAAATGCTTGACATAAATAGTGCATGGCAGTAGTTCATATATAGTTCCAAGTTCAATAAGACATAAAATAGATAGTTCGATGTTCAACAAGACATAAAAGAACACACACATATCAGGAAAGCATCAAGCTTCAAGGCAACATTAGCAGCCATGTCTTCCTCATGGTGATTGGCAGCTCCTTTAGAGCTTGAAACAGGCGATCATTGAGTACCAACTTCCCATAACTTCGAAGCATGTCTTGCTCAGCCAAATCATGTATCAACCGAAGTGCATCAACAACTATTTCAGCACGAGTGGTAACCTTTGATAGTGGAATGGGCTCAGTTGTCTTGAAAGAATCAACTAAGTCCTTCTTCATATCTCCAAGCATGCAAAGAATAGCGTCACATATTTGCTGCCTCTTTGGCGCTACTTCTGGAGAGACTTAAATCGGTTCTTCTAATGGCTCTGCAGCAATAGCACCTGTCTTCGCACCCTCACCATCAGCATGATCTTTTGAATATATGATACATATGAACTCCTAGTTCTTGATTACTTTGGTCTTGTAAGACTTTAAGTCCTTGCATGTCTTGTTAGCCTGCACAATAAACACAAACCAGTAGTAAAGTTCTTGCCTTGTTATTCTACATATGCAAACTATATAAAGAATGTGTACTCTGCGATTATCTCCACATATTTAGCCCAAACATCATCACTATCCATTGATAGCCTATGATTGTTCCAATCCCAACCAAAACCACTTTGAGAAAGTATCTTGCTTACGATCTCATAGTGATGATCCAAAGTCCTCATCCTTCCACTAATATTCTCCTTTGTGATATCCTTATGCACTTGTCCTTCACATGCCTTATGGCATATGTGTACACATGTGACTTACATCCATTTTGGGCATGGTCACCCTTGTTGTGATGCTCAACAAGTACTTCAAGCAATGCATCATCCATCTCATCATCCCATAAGTAGTAATTTCTCCTCCTTGTAGTTACTTCTTCGGCCATGGTGCTACAAGGAAATAAAATATTGTACAAAATATACAAGGTTTGAGGAATATCATGATAGAAACATAATGTCATCCATTAATTTCATAAAGGTGATGCATATACAAAATACCACAGGCATCATCACACTAGCAACTAGCTAGCTATACAAAAGAAGACCACCGCAGCTAGCTATACAAGAGAAGACCACCGCAACTACCTATCATACTTTCATCCTATTCCATCTCTAGTTCTCCTTGAGCCACCAGGTACTCAGCAAACATATCATCAGCTAGTTGTTGCCTAAAGTTGGACCATTCACTAGTGACTTGCACACTTCTAATGATGTTGTCATCATCTGGATCATCATTTGGCACATCTGCTAATTCACTATCCACTTCACGCAATAACAAATCATCAATGACATGTTGCCTATCCCTTGCAAAGTTGTGTAACACACAACAAGCACTAATAATTTGAATCTGCAATGATATTTTAGTTCATAGTAAGCAATTTTCATCTCACAGATTTAGTTTATTTAACAACATGTTTACTTTTGGTACCTGATCCTTTATGTCAAATAAGGTTTGGGAACGCAAGATAACCCATTTTTTCTTGAACAAGCCAAATGTCCGCTCCACTACATTCCTAGCACGAGAATGGCGCAAGTTATATAACTCCTCGGTTTGAGGCCATTGTGCACGTGCACCCCATTCTTTTAGATGATACCGAGTGGACCTGAATGGAGCTAGAAATCCTTCTCCATTTGTATAACCAGCATCAACTAAATAGTATTTCCCTATATCAATAAGTTAGTTATCTAACAATCAAGTCAAAGAAACTACATGCCAAGAGAAAGAGTCGTACCCTTAGGCACAACAAAAGCATCTTGGCGGTTTGGCCTCATTGCATCACGCAAAACTCTCGAGTCTGAAACCGAACCCTCCCAGCCAGGTAACACATAAAGAAACTTCATGTTCCAATCAACAACAACTAGCATGTTAGTGCTGATGGCTTGCTTTTTGTTCCTATACCTTCCTTGGTCAGCCACATCAACAAGCACGTCAATATGACAACCATCTAGTGCTCCAAGTGCATTACAAAACCACTTCCATTTGTAATCACCAGGAGCTTGAGCGGTAGAGGAAGGTAACTTAATGAACTCCCCATGTAGAGAGAGTAGGGTTGTTAGGACAACAGATAAGTGTGTGCTAATTGTCCATAAAGAACGCTTGTATGTGCCATGCAATATCCTCATCTTAATACTATGACCAACTACAAGCAAGAACATTGCAACTATCTTTTCCACAGTCACATATACACTATCATGGAGGCCACATCTCTCCCGCAACATGGTGCAAAGGTCATGAAAGTTTCGTTTAGTTACACGCAATTGATCATAGCATGTCACTTCGGCTCCATCATACATGCTTTTAAGCAAATGTTTCCTATACCTATGTTTGTCCTCATCATCATTAAAACTTCCTAGGTCCCTTGGTCCCCTATCCCTTTGTGTAGTAACAAATGCTAATGCAAGAGCACATGTTTCAACAAACAATTTAGTCAAAACAATTCTTTTCCTCTTCCGTCTTCTATTTTCTTCATTTATCCACTCAACCAACTCCAATTGATCCGCCATCTGGCTGTGCAATTCAGTTATCTAGATGTAAAACATTACAACAAGACATCACATGCATAAATGCATAGCAAACATAGGGGATTTCAGCCATATACCTTCAATCGGCCTGTAGATCGACGGGCAGTTCGAAATCTGCACAATATATAAACAAAAAAATTGGTTAACAGAGAACAGAAAGGTCCTCACATGAACCAAGTTACATGTAGAAGACACTACAACGTAAATGAAGAATGTTGAGGAGGGGATGGTGTAGGACAGGAAAGGGAGAAGGAAGACCACAGTGGTTGTGTTGATGCCTGGGCGCCATGGAGGAGATGGCCTGCGACAGAGGGTTTCGAGATGGTTACAGGGGGTGGGCGAGGTGGACAGGGAGGAGGACCCAGGCGGAGCGACTGTGGCCAGAGGAGACCCGCGCCTCTACCGCCGAAGTCCTGCTGGTGGCCGCCGCGGTCCTTCTGGACGTCGCCGAGATGCGACCAAGACCGGGGACGGGGATAGGGACTGAATGTTCCGTTTCGTGCTAGACTTAGCATCAAGTGTTGTCTTGGTGCCACTCAACAGCTCCCTTGCCCTTGCCATGATGATGAGTTCATGGAATGCCTCACGAAGATGATCTATGGCTCGACTTCTTATTTTCGCCGGCATCTCGACTATCTCACCATCCGGTGGATATAGAAACACTAGAATAGTTGCATCTTCTACGTTAATGCCCCTCCGTCACGCATCTCGTGCACACCATCCAGGATGAGTGGCGGAGCCAGGATTTGGACATAGGGGGGGCCAAGCCAAGTTGATAACAAAAATCAAGTGTGGAAAAAATAACTGTGTAGTATTATAAAGATTTCGCTTTGATGCTATAAAAACATCAGTGCATTTGAATTAGTTTAAACTTGTCTATATAATTGGCATCTTAGTTGCTAATTATCTGTGAATGTAGCTTATCATGCAATGACGAAGCAAGTTCTCTCGCATTTTAATGCAAAGACGTGTCTTGACGATCTTAATAGTCGAATTTATTCGCTTTACGCAGGCCATTGAGACCGAGAGAATTATAACTAGTCGCAACAAGATCCTTTAAAAATGAATAAATTTAAATGGTGTTTGGCGGCACATTTCTCTTCATCGAGTCTGAACTGAATTTTCTGAATTAGCTACATTGTATAAATTCGTAATATGAATCTTTGTATCTAGATATGAACTAGTAGATGATAATTTGTAGCATGACGTGCAAGATCACAAAAATCTTCACAGCATCATAGATCACAAAACTAAATTATTAAGTAATTAAACCTGACGTATAAGTGTGACACGAACAGAAAGAGATCTGAGAAAGATTAATAGACAGGGCAGTGTGTTTACCTTGGTTCCGTAGATCGTTAGCTGAAGCTTGAAGAATCGACGAGTGAAGCACCCGCGTCGCTGTTGATCGTACTGTAGCACCGAGCAGGTAGGGCGACGGCGGCCGGGCGGAAAGGGGTCGCAGAACGGCGGCGGCGCAAGGGCTAATGCCACGCACACGCTAATCACGAAAGAGCGCTAGGGCCTGCAAACTACTACTACCAAACTAGGAACGGAGGACGCCATCTGGCCATTAGTGGGCTTTCTCATGGGCCCTTTTCCTTTTCTTCAGAGTTTAGGTGAGTCAGGGGGGCCAAGTACGACTGGTCAGCCATGTTATCGCTAATTTCCTGGTAGTTCGTGAATGCTTACTCGATCGTTAGGGGGGACCAGGCCCCTGCTCGCCCCCCCTTGTCTCCGCCACTGTCCAGGATGAAGCGTGCCTGTGAGCATAGACTGACGCTAAGGGAACGCGCAACCTTGTTTGTCTATGTGCCACTGACGCCGCAACCATGTACGTGCTTGTCCTGTTGTCAAACCAACCTGTATTTCCAGGAAAGTCATGTTCTGATCCCGAGCTCATTTGAGCTCGGGATGAACAGTAAAATCGAAAAAAAATGAAAAACATTTCAAAAAATTCTGAAATTTTTTAGGTGCGAACATTGACAAAAGTTTTCAGTGCTTGCAAAATTTCATCAAAAAATAACATTCGTAGAAGTCATGAATAAATAAATAAAATCAGTACCCCAAAATGTTATCGAAAATAACACTTTTGAAACATCAATTTTGTTATTTTTGCTACGACTTCCACAAATGTTATTTTGTGATGAAATTTGGTGAGCACTGAAAGACTGAGCTCATTTGAATTTTTTTAAACTTTTTTTGAATTTTTTTCGATGTTACTGTTGACCCGAGCTCATTTGAGCTCGGGTGTAGAAAGACCGTCCGTATTTCCATTCCTTTTTCAATATAAAAAGATACGCAGCCCTTTTGCGTATCAGCGGAAAAATGGATTTCTCTTTCTACAATTCCACGCCTTTTGGATTAGTATATGCTTATAAAGAAGCTTTACTAAATAAACGAGGGTTGCAGAAATCAATGGATATGCTATCTCAAAGAGTTGTGATTCACTAAAAACAATTGGTTCCTAATCTCTTCTCTATTCCCACGATAAGGCGCGCAACAACCCTCATTTTGGGGGCTATTTTTTTAAATATTATCTTTGTTTTATTAATTTTGTAGCATATTACACCGGTGGCAAAATTTGCAAATATGTTACCCTATCGGCCTAGAGGAAGCCGAATGGGTCTAGTCGGCCTAGAAGAAGCCAATTAGTCCTAGTCGGCTTTGACTAGGCCGATAGGTCAGTCGGCTCTAATCGGCTTCGCCAAAGCCAATTAGTCCCAGTCGGCTTAGCCGTGACCAATTAGTACTAATTGGCTTAGCTGTGACCAATTAGCTCCAATTGGTGTTGCCTAAGCCGATAGATGCATGTAATCATATTTGATACGTAACTAAGATTTTCTGATGACCAGAATGACAAAATAGCCCCTCACGACCAGGCGGCAGGACTTTTTCCCGTCAATATCTCCCGCCATCGTTTCCCGCTTCTTAATTCCCGCCAAAATCTCCCGCCAACGTTTCCCGCTTCTTAGTTCCCGCCATCGTTTCCCGCTTCTTCGTTCCCGCCAATATCTCCCGACATCGTTTCCCGCTTTTTAGTTCCCGCCAATATCTCCCGCCATAGTTTCCCTCTTCTGAGTTACCGCCTATTCTTCTCTTCTGAACCTATAAAAACCCCTCCACACTAAGGTGGGTAAGTAGTCCAGCATAGTATCGTAGTTTCGTGAAGATGTCTCATTGTCCTTTTGATCGTAGTTTCCACTCTGGTATGTCCCATTGTATTCTACGTTTAGCCGCCAATTTCAAGATCGATGATAGAGTAGTTTCATGGGACGAACTGATCAATAGTGACACCATAATGAATGAGTTGGCTCACATATTAGCTAGGAGTGGGTGGCCTCCTAGGACATTTGAGGAGATACGAAAAGAACTTCTCAGGTTGCATGTAAGATGGCAGAAGCAACTGCATAAGAGTGAATCGTACCTCAAGTTTGTGGCAGAAAATACAGATTTATAGACATCATAGAGTGAGGACGAAGACGACCTCTTCATGTCGAGCATCAAGGTCAAGACTACCGCATCGTCGAAGGGCAAGAGCTCTGCATCCACAAAGGGCAATAGCTCTGCATCGACAAACGATGGCGGGAGATATTGGCGGGAAAAGTCCTGCCGCCTGGTCGTGATGGGCTATTTTGTCATTCTGGTCATCAGAAAATCTTAGTTACGTACCAAAATATGATTACATGCATCTATCGGCTTCGGCAACACCAATTGGAGCTAATTTGTCACGGCTAAGCCAACTGGGACTAATTGGCTTTGGCTAAGCCGACTGGAGCAATAACAGCGCAGCCGACTGCCCTGTCGGCCTAGTCGAAGCCGACTGGGACTAATTGGCTTCCTCTAGGCCGACTAGACCCAGTCGGCTTCCTCTAGGCCGATAGGGTAACATATTTGCAAATTTTGCCACCGGTGTAATATGTGACAAAATTAATAAAAAAAGATAATATTTAAAAAAAATAGCCCATTTTGGGTCTATAAAGTCTTGCGGAGAGCCCTCACGCCAATCACAGAGACCGACACAACACAACAGTGCAAACAGCACAGCAATCGCAGCCCCTCGGACGCCTCTCAAAGCTGATTTATTAAATCTTAACCCCCTTCGGCGTTCCTACTTGGAGTGCACAGCATCGCTGGTCCGTCCTGCACCTCCGGCATTTCGCAGGAATCGATGGGGTGCAAGTCGTGCCAGAAGCCCAAGGCGCATCACCGCAAGGGGCTGTGGTCGCCGGAGGAGGACCAGAAGCTCCGCGACTTCATCGTCCGCTACAGCCACAGCTGCTGGAGCACCGTCCCCGTCAAGGCCGGTAAGAACTCCCCCCATCCAATTCCCAATTTCGCTTGCTTGCTTGTTGAGGCTCTGCAATGTACCTTGGCTCGTGGGAAGGGGAAAGATTGGGAGATTTAATTACGCCTGAGAACAGTTGAGGAAGCTGTTTAGCTTCGTCCGCTTGTTCGAATTCAGCAAAATTCTGTAGTGCTTTCGGAGAAGAACTCAGCAGAGTTTTGCCAAATGTACCTTGGCATGTGGTGTGGGGGCTAAAGCTTGCCCTGAATTAACTTGCAGGGCTTCAGCGGAACGGGAAGAGCTGCAGGCTGCGATGGATCAACTACCTGAGGCCGGGGCTGAAGCACGGCATGTTCTCCCGGGAGGAAGAAGAGACCGTCATGAGCCTCCACGCCACACTCGGCAACAAGTAAGGGTGTGTTTGGTAGCATTCCCAACCTAGCATGGTTGTTCCCCTCTCATACATGCTGAGTGTAGACATGCTGAGTACATGCATTTGATGTTGTTTGGTAGCGATGTATGTGCTAAGACATGTTAAGTTGAGACTTTGTTTGGCAGCTTGTAACCGGTATTTTCAAATAAGTGAAAAAAATGTGGAAAAAAAAATTGACACATGGAAAAAAATAACATTTTTTGAAAATTTAAACAGATTTTGCAATTCTGAAGTTTTTTTGAAAATTTAAACAAATTTTTAAAGATTGATATTTTTTAAAATTTTAAACAAATTTTGAAAATCTGAACATTTTTTGAAAAAAACAAAAATTTAAAAATTCCAAACATTTTTTAAAAATTTAAACAAAATTGAATTTCTGTACATTTTTGAAAATTTCAACATATTTTGAAAATCTGGACATTTTTGAAAATTTGAACAAATTTTGAAAATCTGAATAATTTTTGGTATTCCGAACATTTCTGAAAATTATATTGTGTTTTAGAAATCCAGAACATTATTTGAAACACATTGTCGCTCGCTTCGCTCATGCATGTTGACCAGCGAACAGCTATTGGGGTGTTCTCTCTTCATGCATGCTAAGAGGGTATTTGGGATGAGGTCGTGCATGCTGAGGAGGCCCCGTGCAGGCTACCAAACACCCAAAAGTGAGTCGGGGAGGGAACTGTTGAGCTCATGCATCCTCCATGCACTCTACCAAACACACCCTAAGCATCCCAAGCACACACATCACAATTCTCACCATCTCAGAGCAAAACGTCATCTGATTAGCAGGCGCGATTTAATCGAATCAATCAGTTGGTATTTGCTTGTTCTTTCCTTCTAGATTTATCAATCCGTAGGTGTTTTAGAAGAAGAAAACAAGTAGAGTATTCTTGCGCATGAGACATATTGCTACCTACTGCTGCTTGCGCCAATTTGCTAGTGTCAGCATGCCAGCATGGTAGTGTCATAAAAAAAAAAGGAAGAAAAGAGGTTTTTCAGGCGAAAACAAAAGGAAATGCTGATGTCTGCCATGGGCATGGAGACCGCCTTACGTGGTTGAGTTGATGCTGACACCTGCGTTCCATATCCAGGCACTCGATTGCTTCTTTTTGCAGTGCCCATTTGGCGATAGTGAACAAGTGCCACGCTTTCACCAACCTACTGCATGGAAAGTTAGGCTTGGTCACGGTTAACCTCTTTTTGGACAAAAAGGAAGAAAGAAGAGCTGAGAATCGCTAAACTTGTGTCTAATCTCTTCCATTTCTTAATTAAAGGGTGCAAGCAAGATAGTTTTGTCACTTCCATTTCGTACGCCCATGATCATAATTAGTAACGTTCTTAATTTTGATAGTGAAGATATCTTTAGTACAATCATTTGTGAACACGCTTGTAAGACTAGTCAACTGTTGAGACCATTGATTGTGTAACAATTAGATGCTTTGACATTGACAATCCGAACACAGAAGACGTGTTCTACTGCTACAAGTCTATGACAATCATAGCTTTATTTATTGGAGTGACTGTACAATTTGCTTTTCTGACATGGTGAGAAATTTTCTCTGGCGCAGGTGGTCTCAGATAGCGCAGCACCTGCCGGGCCGGACGGACAACGAGGTGAAGAACTACTGGAACTCGTACCTGAAGAAGCGCGTCGAGGGCGCGCGGGCACCGGCCAAATCCGCCGGCTCGGACGCGCCCCGGAGCCCGACGCCCAGCGAGAGCGGCCGCGAACGCAGCGCCGTTAACCAGCCGTCCAACTCCGGCTCGTCCGGGCCGCCCGAGTCGTCGTCGACGGCCGACGACTCGAGCAGCCTCACCGGGCCCGGCGCGGCCGCCTCGATCCGGCCGCACGCGCCCGTGCTCCCAAAGGTCATGTTCGCGGACTGGCTCGACATGGACATGGACTACGGCACCGGCCTGATGGCACCGAGCGCTCTGGACGCGGCCTTCGACGGCAGCCCGGCGCAGCAGGGCGTGAGCCACCAGGGGTCCGTGCAGGTGGAGGGCCTGTGCGGCGCCGTGGACTCGTTGCACGGGCTCGGCAACGGCGGCGTCTGTTGGGAGTTCGACGCCGGTCAGATGCACATGCATGGAGGAGGAGGATTCTGCGACCTGCTCTCCGTGAGCGAGTTCCTCGGGATCAACTAGGCGAGACCCCTCTGGAAAACAAAGAAAATGCATCGAGGTCTTTGGGCGATTCCTCCCGAACAGGGCAATGGTGTGCGTGTGCCTCGCCGTCGCTGCCTCTCCATCCTCTCAACCTTAAGAAAACTCGCATGCCTCACGACCGCACCGCGGACCGCACAACGTGATGGAGATGAGGCGGAGGAACAAATTTCAAAGGAAAATCGCCGTCATCGTCATGCTAACAAATTCTAGAATCCCAAATCTCATCTTTCTCGAATACGCACGAATGTACGTACTAAAACCCAAACCTCATCGGCCAAAATGACCGGCATGTAAATATGCCAACGTGCCATAGATGTTCTCTCTTTTTTTTTTTGCGAATAGCCATCGATGTTATCGTAGCCTACATAGTAAAGATGGGGAAGCGAGGAAACTTTATTTTGAAGAGGAATATTTTGTCAAGAATTTACTTACAAAGTAAATGAAATAAATATTTTGCTTTTTATTTTAATATTTGTGTCCGAGAGTGGATCCTCAATAGTTTTTTTAAAAGAAGGATGACCCCGGACGATCATACAATCATTTTATTAATTATTCACAAAGAACTTACTTACAAAGTAATACTTCCATCCGTTCCACAATGTAGTGCGTTCGCTTTTCCCGAAATTTAAATTTGACCATACATTTAACCAATAAGACCGACTGCGTCGGGAGTGGTATATTAACGAATTCAGTGGTATAATTTTTGCTCCCGACGCGGTCGGTCTCGTTGATTAAATGCATGGTCAAACTTAGATCTTGGGAAGCGCAGGCGTACTATATTGTGAAACGGAGGGAGTACATCAATAAATCTGAAGCCGTTATCTTGACCACATATATCGCTACTCCTATAACCTTGATGAATGGGTGCAGATTGTCCAAGACAAATACCCAGACCTCACACCAAAATCTAACATCTAAAGCCGGAGGCCCCAACCAAGTTGCATTGCTAGGTCTGGGCACACACCGGTACGGCACACTCTTAGCAGGCAGGCCATCACCATCGTCTTTCACCGATCCATCTTCAAAGCATTTGCTGACGCATCCACCTTGCCAGCCCTGCCGTTGACGCCGCCACGAAGCCAAACAACGCCACCTCCCTGTGTGCGTCCATCATCACACATCTGTCGCCGAGACCCCGCCGCGCCACGCTGCCGAGACTCGCTATCGTCGATGCGGTATATACCACACCGCTTAACCTTCTGACCCCACCAGTGCCTATTCCAAGACGATGTCCCCGGGAGGGAGAACGACGTTGCGCGCCACCATCGTCCGTCCAGAAAATCCAGATCTTGGTTTTCCCCTGGAGTAGCCCGATCGAGGAGGCAACAACTGCAAGACGATACCTTCATCAGGGTAACAACGCAAAGACGCCACCATTGTCCGCCATGACCGAGGTCGGCTCAGCTTTTACCGGCAGTCGCGCCTCCGAATCCTCGCGGCACCTCCTTGTGATTTGTTATTTCCTTGTGTGTTCCATGTGTGTATACTTGCATGAAAGTGGAAAGTACTCAAATTTGAATAAAAATCAAACTTTTAAAATTGAGAAAAAGTTTGAATAGCTCGTCTTCGGGTTGGCTTCAGCCTTAGGGCAACAAAGTGCTCAACCAAAAGAATGACGGGGGGCATTCTTGTAGGCAATGACATGTGCACTTAGCCTTAAGTCAGGAAAAGCTCGAGGCTCGCGACCTGTTCAAAATCGATTTGTTTTTTGACTCAACTCGAAACGACTAAAAATTGATGTTAATTGAGATGTGAGCGGATCATGAGCCACCACTATCTCGCTCGATTTGAGCTTGATAGTTTAACATAATATAATTATATTGAATGGTCTCACTAGATTCCTCATACGACGTAGTTTTATATTTTATAAACTATGTATAGCATTTACATTTGTATTGTGTTTCTAAAAAACACAAGAGGTTTGTGGAGCAAATTTAGAACTTAATATGATATGTGGTATGTCGTGTGCTAAATATATTTTCAGTTTTGGCCAAAGTTTAACAACAGATGCATCCTCTTGTAGTTTATTATGTTGATGTGGCCTATCTATAAAGAAAATGGTTTTAGATTATATAACTTTGTGGTCTTATTTAACCTGAAACTAGCCCAACATTAACTCGAAACCATTACAAGCTATGTACATGTAATTTGAGTATGAGTTTCACTCGGATATGAGCTTGCTCGAAGTTTAGTATAAGCCAATCAGAGTTAAGGCCAACTCACTCGAATTCGGCTCGTTTGCAGTCACGGACCGCAATTTGTAGCCCGTTGATGTGTGTCATACTAAGTTTCGCACGATTTATGTAGAGTACAAGACTTGAAAGATAAGAAGCCTCCCCTACAATAGGATAAGAATCATAATGAAGAGATTACAATTAATCGTAACAAATCCTAATCTATCATAATACTCTATGATTTACCCTTGGAACCTGATATACTCCTTAAAACTACTTAAGAGTTGCACTTTTGTGTTGCTACATCATCTCTAAATGTGGTTTACCGAAGAACTGGGGCCTGGCTAAGATTATTTGAGTCCTTGTGGTGGGAACCAGCGTATGCAGGTTTAAGTCTTAGAATTTGCACGGATGCTCGCATTTTTTAGATTATTTCAGGCTTTCTGTTAATGTTCGTTCAATGGAAGACAACATTCCCGTCGGCTACGAGACATTTATGATAATACCATCAATCTAATTTGTCATCTCAGCCTTGGTGGAGCTCATAGGGGTAGCGAGCATGTTTATAAGAATGAGCGTATACTCATATTTGTGAACGCCTACTAATTTAGTTTTTGGCCGGATAGCGATGAGGTAGTGCACACTTTTTTGTACTGATCTGAACTTACTTCATTACATGTCGATTGGGTCCTGTAGAAGTACATCAAGGAGTCCTGCTTCGTACGGCCTACGCGACCAGTGGTTGAATGATTAGGAGGACAGTGCTCAGCCCACCCAAAATCAAATATTATATTTGATGATTTAGTGTCTTATCAATACAGATTATTATTTGATGAACAGTTTTAACATGCTCCCTCTTATCCTTTTTTTTTTCACATGAGAGGTAAGAGTCTACAATAGATCTGAACTGTTGATTTTATTAATTAGGATCTGATGAACTCTTACATTCTTACCTCATGTGTAAAAATAAAGGATAAGAGGGAGCATGTTAAAATTTGCCTTCCTTATTATGAGACGACTTTTTCGCCAATAGCGACTAGCGAGTAGCTTCATCAATCCTTAAGCTCCGGAACCTCGACATGTGTGATTGCGTGTGTGTAATGATGTGCGTGTGTAAGTTTTAACGTATGCATTGTAATCGGTGTATTAAAAAATGAGCATGAGGCGACCTTCCTTCGAGCTTTGCTACATCTACGTATCCTTACGAGAGTTTAGAGCATCTACAGCCGGAACTCGTTAATATGGACCCTCGTGCGTCCGCGGACGCGCATCCGGACACGTCCGCGGACACTGACCGGACGTGTCTCATTTGTTGTCTTTCACATCCGTGTCCCTCATTTTCATACAATCCATGCAACAGTACGTAAAGATAGTAGATCAAACACAGTTCATCGGATCGGATTGCATCGCCGAACAAAAGGAGTAGTTCATCGGCAAATCCAAACTACAAACTACTTAAACATACTTAATATAAACAAAACGGGAAAGAGCGGATGAAATCACCATTTCCTCGCCAGCCCCTCCCCCTTCCGGTCGTCTACACGGCTGTGCCCCTCCTCCGTGTAGGCATCGGCATGCGGTGGAGCGTCGTCGTCGTCATCGGAGACGGAGGTGGAGGCGTCGCTATCGTCCTCGTCGGAGCTGCACCGCATGACGGATAGCCTGCGGAGCAGGCGGTCCTGCTCCTTCACGTGGCGGGACGCTTTCGCCTTCGCCGCCACCTCTTTCGCTGCCTCGCACTCCGATAACTAGATGGCCGGTCGGCGCGCGTCGGCATTCTTGCGGCGGAGGTGGCGCGCATCCGTCTCCGTCGTCGTCAGCGAGCGACGCAGAATGCCCGCGAGGAGCGCGTCCTTGGGGTTGACCGACGCGCTCGAGGCTGAACGCCGAGCGCCAGCGCCTCCCCCTCTCCCTCGCCCGCTGCCGCTCGCGCCGGGCTGCCCCGCGTTCTCAGGGCGGGCCCCGCGTTCTCACGCAAATAGTTTAATCAGGGGGAATGTTTAGTACGTGTGAAGGAAGGTTTCGTAACTTCACGCAAATAGTTTACGTAAGTGTAGCATTTTCGCCTTCGAAACTAATCCAGTGTCTCCACAAACACAAGGTAGGCCATACGATGGACGATGATTGGAAGATGACGCGCCGAGGCCGCAAACGCGGTGTCGGCTTGCATCAGCTGTGGATAGAGGATGGACAGGCAGGTAGCTCTTCCTTCGTGCACCCATGCAGCTTTTCCCGACTGGGACGGGTCCTTTGCTCCACAGACCGTCGCACATTCCGTCGCGTCGGCCGGAACAAATAGACTACACCGCAGTCCCGCCGACCGACCGACCGACCGACCAAGAAAAAGTCACCGTACGTGTCACTTGGCAATAACCTACTGCCGCTGACTAATGTACAAATTAGTATTAGCCCCGTAGTACCGCGCTACGGTCTACTCTGGTCGTTCTGTCTAAATGTGGGCATTGAGAAGACCATATATCATTGGGCAGCATATATTGTTTTTCTGCTGGCAACGAACAAGTATAAGTAATTCTGGCCGGTTGATGGCTTTGTTAATTTAAAGCCGGACTCATCGCGAGCCTTCGTTTAAAAAAAACGAACAAGCATAAGACTTCCGGGGAAAAAAAGGAACTAGCAAAAGTCCATAATTAATTGGCCAACATTGTTTCTCTGCAAACAACGAACTCGCAAAAGACCATATTTTTCTGCAGGCAACGAACACGCAGAACATCACAATTGGTGATTATAAAATGTTTGTGTTTTAGCCAAGCAAATGACAAAACGACAAAGCCTAGCTTGTGGTACTTAACTAACAGGACATTTCTCTCAACGAATACTGACTTGGTTAGTAAAATGCCCTGGGTCGGCGTCATGAAATAGTTAAAAGCTCGAGGAAAACGCCTGTCAATGGTTACCCAGGGATGGCCCGATTAATTTAGCTTCACCAACTCCAAAACTGACAAAATAAACATGGGGACCAGCGTTGAGGAATCAAACAAAGAGGCCTAATGACCTGGCCGTGCGTGTTACTGTGACCGTTCTGGCAAAATATTCTGCCATGTTCTTCTTTAACGATGACGATGACGCAGATGGGTTCGTTTTTTTTTCCCCGCAGGGTCGCAATCTCACTTACCACATGCCGGAGTCATGGTCCGGCCGGGGAATGGGCGTCTCCCTTTCTTTGGCTCCCTGTCTGCATATGGCCCCTTGCCGTGCATGTTTGCTGGCTCGTGCTCGTCGTGTGTAAACAATAGTACGTACACCCAACCAAAAGAAATTGACCTATTACTCTTTTCTTATCAATTGGGTGCCAATCATCTTCTAGAACCAACGAGTTTGTCAAGACCAATTAATGCATGTCTTGTAGCACATGTGGTATAACAAATGAAAAAACAATCTCTCTCTCTCTTTGATTCTCCTCTGGTTCACAAAAAAAACGGCTGTTTAAGTCGTGAAACTTTGAAAACATGGCTACGGTTACTAACTAAAATACTTAGGTTAGAAATTTCAATAATGTTGGCTTGTTCCATTACAACAAAAATATCGCCACAATGCTTTTTCGTGAACCAGAAAGAATACGTAACTTAGAAGCATATAATGCATGAGTGGGAAACAAGTATTACATAAATAAAATAAAATAAAATGGCGAGGACAAACAATAAAATGCAACAACCCATCAAATAATAGAATACATCCAAAAGGAGGGAGCATTACCCAAAATAAACTAAAAAAAAAAGATCATCCGCCCAAAAAGAGAGGAGGAACTAGTATTCCCAAGATAGTTATCTAGTGACAACAAAATAAAAATAAATATAATGTGTACACCTCATAATTATTTCAAAGAACCCACGTAAAAGTAAATCTATATTAAAAAAAGTACAATCCCAAGTATGAAAATGACATGAATGTATTATTGTAAATTATGAACATGGAATCATATTCATATGAAGGATGAAATAAATGGGGGAGCCTATTTCACTAAACATAATTTTTTTGGCGGGTATACTAAACATATTTTTAACTGGGCACAACCGAACCTATAACCGTTGAGAAACCAACACGTACGCCGGCGCACAAGAATCGACTTACTATTTTTTTAAATGGGAAGTAATCAACTCTTAGAAGTGATGAGTTTGTCAAGACCAATGCATGCCTTTAGCACTTGTGGTATAGTGAATTTTGAAAACAATGTCTCTTTGACATTCCTCCATTTCACAAATAGATCGTTAAAGTTGTGAAACTTTGGAAATTTGACTACCATTAATAATTAAAATACATAGGTTGGAAACATCAAAATCATCTGGATATATTTGTCTTGGGAAAATACTTCCAAACTTTTATAGTACCATTGGCCATTGTATATTGCAACTTAACAATCACCACTAGTACTTATTACACAAATTTAGAAGTGTACAGTCCATGAGTGGAACACTAGTACTTATTACACAAATAAACCAAGACAGTGACAACAAACGAAAATAAATGTAATAACCCATCAAGCAATAGAATGCATCTGCAGGGAAGTGGTATTACCATAAACAAACTAGAAAATAAAAAGATTTTAATCGTCTACCAAAAAAAGAGAGAGGGGAGGAAGTAGTATTACCAAAAATAGTAATACAGTGGCAACAAAATAAACAAGTAGTAGGTACACATCACGACTGTTTCAAAGAACCCAACGTATATACCAATAAACTACAATCCCCAAATATGAGAATGACAAGGATATATTATTTTAAATTCTTTATTTCTTACATGCAAGAATCAATTGGTGGTATAATGAAAGAGAGAAAGACGATGAAAAAAAAAACCTGGTAAGAAAAAACCCGATCGTTGACCATTTGAAAACAGTCAACGGTTAAATTGCAAATCAGAAAAGCAATGCATGTACACTCGCTTGCAAACTGGGCAAAAGAATGTGATAATTTGCGACTTGTGCAAATTGTAACATGGAGTTTCTGATTTCGCACACATCACAATTGCTCAGATATATTAACTAAAGTTCAGAAAATACTTAATATTTTTTTCAGAAATTTAAAATACAAAAGGTGTATTTTACTATTTTTAAAATGTAAGTGCATTTATTTCCAAATTTTCAAAAGAACAAATCCAGATGAATCGCTTGTGGTTTGTTTGGTGCCCAAACTGGCCCTGCCAATAAATTGGCTACCAATCAAGTTTTGTTATTGTTTGGTTTGTTTTTAAAATTTCGATTGCTAATGGGTGTCCACCCCTTTTCACAGAGAATTGTTTGCCAAATAATTGGCCAAATGAAGGTGAGAAATTTCTTAGCCAGAAAATTAGCAAGCCAGCTCTTACAAACATTATTTTTTAGGGGAACTCTTGCAAACATTTGGTGGGGTTAGTCTGGACACCAATCAAAACATGTCCGTTGAGCTGGCCGTGCACTTTGTTCATTCTTTTTTTTGGTACCGTGAGAGACTTTCATTGCTCCCACTCTCTGCATACATTGCCACATTAAGTTTACAAAAGCGATAGTAAAAAGGGAAAGTAGTCTAGTAAAAAAGTGACATATGAGGTCTTGCATTCTTTTTTTAACTGGAAAATGAGAGCTACAGGAAGACTTACGAGTCATCGTGATGAACTAACAGGTGTACGTTGTATCTTACCCACGGCGAAAGTTCAAAGGAGACTTGTGCGCATGACCTGTTCAGCTTAGGTTGCTCAGTTTACGAGGTCGTAGATTAATTGTTGGTTATGTGTTTTTAAGCAGTTTTTGGTGGTGATTGCGATGGTAACCAAGTCCACTAACCACCTTGGGAACGCTACTGCTGACATGTATACAAGTGGAATAAAATAGTGAAGCAACCCAATGAAAAGGAGCTACGTACAACTTGTCACTTTTGGGGCGGCAACTGTTCCTATCTATTATACTGCTCTTATTCGCCATGATTAGGTTTTAAAGAAGGTTGATCTGCAAGATTAGCTGTAAGCCAGTTCAAAGTTCAGACTAGGATTATAAGCATGACTCGGCCGGCTGCTAATAGCATGCTGTTACAAAATAGAATACCCATTGATGCTTATAGTCTGGTACGTACCAAACAAGGGAACTATTGGGCGAGAGTGGCGACTGGCGACAAAACACAATGTCCAACTCTATCGTACACGGCATGCCAGATTTTCAGATCGCGTGTACAGCGGATATATGACTTTTATACCGGTACACCGCCGCTGTAGTTGGTTCATCTTGATTGTACTCTTGTTAGGTTCTGTGGGGCGCAAGGAGAACCCTGCAGCGTATCGAGTCCTTCTGTAACAGTCCAAAAGCTGACAGAGATCCCCGTCTAACTGAGGCATACTTGTATATCAGTATTCGTAGCTACGTTGTTCATACGTATTTAGTACAACGACTCTGAGTACCTAAGACGTGTTTAGTTTGTAGTTTAAGGTTGGCATGGTTTCCTAGGAATATGTTTAGTTCTTATATTTGCCGGTAAAATATGTTTGGTTCAATTGTTGAGCCCCCTTCAATCCCATCTAAACCGAACAAACCCTAACAGATTGTGTGGTACAACAATTCTGACGATTGAGAGGATTAAATCACCTACAACTCCGTTCAAAAAAAAAAATCACCTACAAGTCAAAATCCCCCAAACCCCCTCCGTTCGTCTTCGATCCTCTTGTGTGGGGTTTAACCGACACTACTAGGAGAAAGGCTAGTAGTAGCGCTGGAAATAGGGGTAGCAGTAGCGCGGGTGCCGGCGCTACTAGTACGGCGCTACCGCTAACCTGTAACAGTAGCGTTGGTTTACCCGCGCTACTGCTATCCTACTTAGCAATAGCGTTGATCCGACCCAACGCTACTGCTACTTAGCTACCGCTATATAGCGGTAGCGCTGGCGACCTGCGCTACTGTTTCCTCCTAAAGAGCGCTACCGCTATATTTACGCATTTGCGTATTTTTTTTCTGCTACGTATTTGCGCTGTATTTGTACAGGTTTTATATAGTATTATAATCATATCAGAGACATGCAATATGCTCATCATATCATACACATAATAGTCTCATCATATCATCACTCATCCAACACAAATCATATTGTCTCATCATAATCACGATATAGCGATACAAGTTAAGTGTCGACATGTCTCGAATACAAGCAAACTGCATGGTCATCACATACACATGTCTCATCATCTATATCTAAACAAAAATATAGAAGAGAAGAGCGATCACCATGAGCAAGAGCGCGATAATGTAGTTTTTGAGGCGCCGGTTCCGATCCCTCTCTCGCGCTAGCGTGCACCACCTCAAGTAACTATCTTCCGCTTCGGCTCTGCTATCGAACCCTCTCTGGCTACCGCCCGGAAACTGGTACACTTGGGCCTGACACTCAGGCCACTCGTCGTACACTCCTGGAACCTTCCCTACATACACGGCGTAGCACTTCTTCGCCATCGATGATCTATGTACCTGCATCGTCACATGAGTCGATAATATGCAACATCATATATAGTTGAGCAACAGAAAGAGACAGAGTTAATTAGCAGAAATAGAAGCAACATATCATAAGCATAAATAATAAAGTTCATCGTACCCAAACTACCATAACTAGAGTGATCTTCGCTAGTTGAGGAGGACGGTTTAATTACATCATAAAGTTTCGTCGTGCATAACTCAAAGTTTCGTCATAGAGAAAGTAGTGACTAAACGGACACATTGTCATATATCGTCAATCACTCCAACATGTCTTGCCATCCTTCCAAATCAGTGAGGAAGGACCAAGCGAAGTGAAAGGCTTCAGGTCGAGACGCTGAGCGGCTACGCGTGTTCGGACGTCTTCCCGCGACATTTGCCCTTCTTCGTAGAACATCCCTATTTTTTCGACGACCTCCTTCATGATGACTTGGGCAAGTTCACGCTGGATGTGATAGAACTCAGCTCAGAGTCGATGATCCGGTACATTTCCTAGTTTCTTTGTCCTTTGTACATTTCCTACAAGTCAAAATCCCCCAAATCCCCTCCATTTGTCTCCGATCCTCTTGTGAGGGGTTTAACCGAACAAGGCCTTAGCGTAGGGGTTTAGATATAGTAGACTCAATTTCTATCGAAGGTTTTTGGTTGTCAGGCTATCTTTTTTGCTTCCTGTTTTTTTATAAGGACATTTCTCATTTCTAAACTTATTAATTAATGCAAATTTAGTCTGTCAACTACAACACTCCGAGGGGGGGGACCTTGAGAGTTGGTTCATCCGGACGCAAGGATTGTGCGACCAAGGCATTGGATCAAGCTCGCAGTTGGTACAGAGCCAGACGATGAGTTTGATATGCCAGTGCAGATTGTTGACGTGAGTGTGCATGGCAAAGGGCATTTGCTAGATCAATCGGGTATCCTCAAGCGCATGGCACATACTACCTCCGTTCGGCTTTATTGGCCCCATATTGACCATAAATTTTATTAATAAAACATAAGTAAATTTTAGCAAAAATAGTATTATTAGAATGTTCTTGCAAAATATGAATCTAACAATATAATTTTTGTGACATATCACTTATATTTTGTTAGTCATATACTGTCAAAGTATGACCTAAAATACAACAGGGATTAATAAACCCAGACGGGTATACATCGTAAAGATCGTCACAGTTTACCTGGTGCATGACACAGCCAAAACAACCTTGAAAGAGGTTGATAGGGCGCCAACACACATCATTGAAACAACGGCAGCGGATGCTTAGCATCACGCATGGGCACGAGCAACCTGCTAGGTTGCGCCAGCAACAGGCGTTCATCGAATATCAGGCGGGACATAGGCAACGGAAAAGGAAGGAGAGTGAAGAATGACGATGTTGTTGTTGCTTCTATTGAAAGAGTTGCCGTGTTCATGCGCCGAGTAAGGTTGAAAAAGAGTTGCCAGGAGGACCTAACAAGTATAGGCAAAAAAATCGCTAGGACACATCACCATCGACAAGTGCCGGTCAAGGTATAAAAATACGCCGCTTCATCAAGAAAACCGATTTTAGTACCGTAGAGAGCACAATTGTTTGATTTGAAGAGTTGCAGGTACAATATGTCTGGTTTATAGTTGATGGACCAAGTCTTGCAATGGGCTATAAATTGAGGGACGGAAACATTATATATATTTTTTCTCCTTGAAAATATCAGTCCTCGGTTGTAAGAAGATCCACAAGACCGACTTCGCTTGGCACCTAATGTTAGTCATCGCAGTGTTAGTCATCAACAAACATATCGGACAGCCGTATGAACTGCCCTAAAAGGCTAGAACCTTTTATATTTGCAATCAGGTAGAGTATAAGACAGAATGTTCAAGCAGTCACACAGCGTGTTTATGGTTGATGAGTTGCACAAGTCCTAAACAAGAAATGACTTCTTGACTGCGCTATACGACCTATGTTTCGACTGAGCTATACGACTTCAATTGCAACATCACCATTCACCAAATCAATTGGATTAATCTCGTCGGTTGCCGAGCAGAGGCGCAATGCGATCGTCGAACGGGATTGCCCTAGAAAGGAGCTATTGGCAGTATCGTCGCTTTCGCAAATTTTCGTACCAAACTCTTTGTCCAGATTGTACAGAGATATGATATAATTTGGACAAGTGTAACTTTGTTATCACTTTCACGACAAGTCTCACTCTGAAGGAGAAATAGAAGAAGTTTGTGTTTAATATTATAACGCGGCAGATTCAGCAGTCCTAAAGCCATATATATGTACTGTCAGTATCAGTTGATGATAGAAGTCCACGGCCTCCGTCTTAAATATGCAAGTTGCCAGTTCCAAGCAAAGCTGATGAAGCTTCGTGTCCCATCTTCCAGAAGTACTATTTTTCTACAGTTCATTGTACCAACCACGAGATTAAAAATGCATGGCTTCATCATTTGCGCCCGTGGAATAAACTATCGGCCGCCCCTGCTTTGGCCGCTTCTCCAAGCAGGCAGCTCCCCCTCGCTTCCTACTATTTTCCTACACCCGAGCTTATTTGAGCTCGGGTGTAGAACAGCACTTTCCATGTTTATCTTATTTCTTTTCTTCTAACGAACAATTGAAGGGGCTGCAATATTTTCTCTCTGAAGTAGGATGCAAACGTCATAATTTTGGATAAGTAAATGACGGGCTAACATACTAGAAAATTTAGGGCATCTCCAAAACGAACCCTCAAACCGCATGCGACCATTCGGACCATGCACTGACACGGGCAACAATTTATACTAGAATATCATATATTCATATCATGGCTAACGCACTAGAATATTTTTCATCGCATTGCAACGCACTGGTAATTATCTAGTACCGTATTCCGTTTCAAAAAAATTAACTAGTATCGTATAGAAACGTCCGGCGCAAAGCAATACCTGTCTAAGGGTCCAAAGGGGCCTAGTTTACACACTCGAGTGGAAGAAGCAGCAGCTAACTTGCTTTAGTACTTCCCGGATGAACAACAAAATCATAAATCACAAAACTAGTAAGTATCAAAATTTAGATTTTGTATACAAGTTTGTGGAGTTTTTTATTTGAGAGGAAAAACAAGCACGTGGGTTATGTGAGCTCGTAAAACTCTATTTATGAATAAAATATAAATTAACCGTCCTTGGAGTAAATAAATCGTGCGGTCTACAACATATATTTGTAGCTATTCGCAAAAAAAATGTAGGTACTAAACTTTTTTTTAGCATATTCTGCAAAACTTATCTTTCTTCCATGACAACTCAAGATCTCACTTTCATGTCTAAATTTTATGAAAAATATTTGACATTGAAAAACACATGCATTTCACCTGGGGCACCTGCTCTGGTGCAATTTCCAATTACCCCGGTGGAAGACATCTGATTTGATAATTAGTGTTCAGTAGTCTAAAATTGGAGGTTTGCTATTCAGAATGCAACTTTTCTGGAGAAGTTTCGGGGGTACAATAGAGGGAAGAAGAGATATTTTGCTTATCATTAGGAAACAAATGGGCGCATTTATGATTTCAGATTTGACAATTCAACTTCCAGTGAACTGGCAGCAACGACGTCTGATTACTGTTCTGTTTACATAATGCAAGGACAGTGTGTAGAGTATGATTATTCAGTGATATTTTAGCACTTGTGCAGTTGTGCTGGTCTACATATATGTGCAACCGACGACATAAAAGCATGGACTAGACCAGAGTTCTTAGTGGTGAACAGTAATCATGAGAAAAAAGTAAACAGAACAGGGTATGCATGCCCCATGATCCACAAGACCCAAAGAAAATTAGAGGCAGTGCACATGTGACATGACCACTATTCTTTGCAGCGGAATTATCAAATCAACAGGATATCCATGGAAGATATACTTTTTGTGGGATCATGGATATGGCCCTTAAATGGTATTATATGCAAAAAGAAGTAGTGTAATCAAATCAAGTATGCCCCATAAGCGATTATAATTATGTAAGCTGGCACCCTTTGCAATCTCTAAATAGAAAAAAAATCAAATACTCATCATAAATGGAGCAAGTTAGTTAAAGGAGAAAAGGTAAATCATTTTGTCCTTGGCATGAGGATTGGGTATGGAGACATCAAGATCCTATCAAAACAACCACTTCTCAAAAATTGGTCCTGCGGAATGGGTACAACGAGTAACACAATCACCCCGTGGCTCCTCTTCCCCCCGACCCCGACACCGCCTCCCCAGGCGGCGGCCGGGGCGGCTCGCCCGGCCCCTCTTCTCGCCCCCCTCCGTCCTCTCTCCCCTGCCGCCGCCGGAGGGTGCACTCGGATCTGGCCGGGTGGTTTCGGCGGCGGCGGGACTGCCTTCCCCCCCGTGCGGTGCCCTTCCCGAGGCAGGGCTCGGCGGCAGGTGCAGCTCGGCTGGCGGTGGCCCGGCGTCCTGGCGGCAGGGGCCATCGGCAGGCGCGGTGGTGGTGCTGTCACTTGGCGGCGGCCCGACGGCAGGCGCGGTGGTGGTGCTGCCACTTGGTGACGGGGCGGCCTGGTGGCGCTGGTGGCCGGCCTAGATCTGGGCCTTGAGGGCCCATCTGGGTCCTAGCGGGCCGGCGCCGGCGTGGCCTCGTTGCCTCCGGCGCGACGAAGTGGTGGAGCGGCTCGGACTGGGAACAGCGACACCGATGGCATGCCTTCTGCAGCGCGACGACGGGAGCTTCACGGGCGTTTCAGGGCATGGTCGGGCCTGTGGGCCCACGGGCCTGGTATGCTCCTGCTGTTGCGTCCGATCGGATCCCATCGGTGACGGGGGAGGTTGGGCCCTCCCGCGTGTTGACGGTGCTGCTGCTCCGAATCCCGACTCTTCTTATTCGTTGTGCGGGTCCTGCTGCATGGTGCCGTGGTGAAACAGCGTGAGCAGCTTCAAGACCGTCTTGGCGCAGGGTGGTGGTCGGTTTGGTGGCGAGCTCCGGAGCGCCCGAGGTGAAGGTTGAGATCGGGAGAAATCCCTGTCGGCCTGGCCAACACCGACGCGGTGGCGCCTGTGGGTGCCGCCGGACCTTCCGGGAGTCGTCTGGGGCTACCCTTCCTCTCTCTTCGTCGCGTACCAGGGGAAACCCTTGGCAGTAGCGTCGTCATTGTCGCGTCCCTTCTTGGATGTGCTGATTGGTACCGGCGCTTCGGAGTCTTGGAGCTTGGTGGGAGATCTCCGGTGGGCGCAGCGGTCGCGAGGCTTCTTCATTTTTGTCGATCCCCCGTTGTCGGCATTTGTTGCTGTTGTATTTTCTCTTTCGTTTCTTTTGGGCATGATTATGCTGCTTCTGTCCCAGCACCTATCGTTGTTTGTATCGGTTGGTTGCTTTGTAATACAAAGCGGGGGAAACCCTTTTTCCTGAATGGGTGCAGCTGCTCTAGTTTCAGAATCCAAGGAGTTACATGACATTTTTTACTTTTGAATGTAGATTTTGGGAACATTATGAAAGGAAAAACAAGTCATCGAATCACAACGTATTAATTAGTACACTCTACACGATCAAGTGGATTTAAAGAATCAGTTGAAAGCAGTAGTGTCTCACGAGGGGTGAAAACTAGAAATAAAGGAAAAAAGTTCAAACACTAACAAGAACCCCCTTTTTTTTGCGAAAAGGTCCCTGGAATTATATAGAAGAAACACCTGCAGTACAAAACACCTCAGCCGTAAAATAAATTACAGCCAGGTCCTTTGACCAGCAAACGACGGATTCCACCGCCGATTCGAGACGCAGTCGCGCCGCCGCCGCCGCCGCCGCTTCGCACCCGAAGCTGCCTTGACCTTGTGGTGAGCGGGATATCATGCGGACAGGAAGACTCCGATCTAAGGCCTGAAGAGACCAGCGCACCAGCAAGGAATCCACCGCCGGCGAAGCTTCACAACGAACCAGAGACCACGAGCTCCTGTACAAGCAGACGACGCCAGCAGCAGCCGCCAGCACATCGCTGCCCAACCCCCAACCCCTCCACAGCCAGATCGGAGCATACCTGGCCACGACGAAGAGAAGGACGAGGGACAAAAGCTCCACCGGCCAGTCGTCACCTCCGCCACGGCGACCGCACCAGGAGCACGGCAGCTCGCCGGATCCATGGATCCCCGAGCACAAAAGACCAGGAGCCCGCCGGCAGCGCCACAAGTGGCCACCACCGCCGCCTTGGAACGAACCCTCTCTCGATCTAGAAGACCGGCAAGAGACCACACCTCGGACCCCGTCGTCATCTCCAAGAAAGATGGCGCAGTGAGGCAGAGGCCGAGGAACCTTATTACGCCGGGTCACCGCCGCCACCACCATAGCGCCGACCCTCGAACGCCTACCACTACTCTGTACAGGCCTTGGCCACATAACCGGGCCTCCCCATCTCTCCCGCCGCCGCAGCAGCCGCCGGAGAGAAGGGGAGCCCGCGGCCTGGCCGGCGGCCGACCGAGATCTGGTTGACGCCTCCCTCTCGCCTCGCTCTCAAACAGTACTCGGGGGAGGGGAAAGTTGAGGCACCTGGAAATTTCAGTCAACAAGAACCCCCTTAATTGAAAGGCGCACTCCAGGTTTGTGTTTGTAGGAGGAGGCACACGACGGCTACTTCATATTTGCCCCACCCGGTTTTATTAGTCCTTCTATAAATTATATGATAACAAGATAGTACCATTGCAAACTTCTTCCGAATATGAATTTAACTGTATAATTTTGTGGCATATAACTTTTATTTTGCTAGTCAAATTTTGACACAAAATACGAGGTGACGATAAGAGCCTCTTTGATACAAATGATTCCAAAGGAATTTTGCAGGATTTTAATCCTTGGTTTTTTTCCTATGTGGATTTTTTAATTCATAGGATTATAATCCATATGATTCATTTGTATTAGTTTTCATAAGGAAACTTCTATCCATTCCAACCTCATGTGAAGAACGTTACATTTTCTGGCTCACAATCAAACTCCCATACTAATCTAGTATTTTTTTTCTATTCCTTTGTTATCTAAATCTTGTGGATCAAAAAGGCCCTAATCCAGGACGGATGAAGTACTCTTATACTTATATGCAATACACAGGGATGCAACCTTACCTTATTTGGTTCAATCAAATGAACCGAATTTATAAAAATGGTAGATTGTTGGGCCCCGTAGATTTTGATGTAACTTTTTTTATTTTCCAAGGTGTTTGTACTGATTGTTTCGTTTATAGATCTGAGTGCTTTGTGACCAAAGAAATTTAATAGTATTATGATTTTAATATTTTGGTTCATTTGATTGAATTAAAGAGGGTCAGAGGGTACTCTAAGGCCATTGATATGCATCCGTGGTAGTGGCAAAACGGTTTTGCAAATTTATTTAAATCTGTGCAAATACACTTCCATGCATATATACGTTAAATGTAACGTCTGCAAGTTAGTCGAAGTCTACGTAATGCATATCACTACCTTTTTCGAAATGTATTCAGATCTATTATAAAGATTCATCAGAATTGCAAAACACCCCAAACATAATAAAATTTAATTACATTGAGGTCTCTAGACCATCAAACGACCATTGTCGCCGTTAGAACTAGTTGTCGACGTGCCGCTGTCGTCGCTCCTATACCGGAGTTGGCCTGACCTTACCGATGACAGTCGGGAAGTCTTCATGCATGTGTCCCCAAGGACTAGTGCACTAGAGCCACAGTCATCATCGTTGAACCCTAGAATCGATCTAAAGAACCTGACACCAAATCTCGTCATCGCGTATGCACAACTATAAACCCTAATCTCGTCACTTCAAAGAGCATGTAAAAATCCACGTCGGAGCTCCGTCTAATCCGGGCCTAATGGACAAACTGGAGGAGGATCGAACCCCGAAAGATCGAGTCAAAGAAGAAGCGACACCATCTGTGAAAGCACCACCCTAGGACTTAAAAACACTAAGAGCAAGTCTAGCACACCCCTTATATCGTGCCGACCCGCAAAATAACCGCCGGTTCACGGTTTTGCATGTAAAAAATGGCCCGAACTGACCCCGTGTCGGACGTGGAACTGTAAAAAAAATGCGGGGCGCGGTAAAAGTTCGCCCTCAACCTTTAGATTCACGGATTGGGAGGACATCCCGAGCTTGACCCCTATCGGCGGTGATTTTTGGCAAGAGGGACATTTCCGAGCGGTCGTTCCCGCTTCCTCTTCCCTCCGCCTCCGTTGATCCCCCTTCGTTCGGTCCGGACCACCATCCGCGGCCGCCCGTCGCCGCCATGGAAGTCTCTGAGCCGTCGCCCGTCTCCGTCGAAGTCATCCACGCGCCAACCACCCCGCCAGATCTCGTCACCGGCCATGTCGCGTTCGTCGTCGTCCAACCCACGACCATGCAACCCCGCAAGCGGCAGGAAAACATTGTCGTCCAGGGCGGCGCTTCCGCAGCCCCCGCCGGGAAGGCGCGCGCGCCCGCCGCCGCCGCTGCGAATCCGGACAGGACGGCGCCGTCCCAGAAAGGCAAGGTGGCGGGTGTGAAATGCAAGAAGGCTGCCACAAGAGCTGCCCCGCCAACACCTTCCCCGAGGGCCCCGGCAAGAGCTACCCCAACGATGCCCGCCGACTACGTTGCTACCGCCGCCCCCAACGTGTTCGACGAAATGGACACAAGGTATGATACTTTGATTTCTTCTATTTGATTCACTTTTCGCCATTGCGTTTGTGGAGAGGTGATGGTGACTTTTGTATGAGGTTCTTTTGCGGTTGTGGAGAGCGATTATGATGACGAAGATGGTGGTGAAGGTGGTGGTTGCTTTTGCATGACGTTCTTTTGCATCTTGATTGAAAATTATGGTTTAATTTGTGCTCAAACTATGTTTGATTGTTTAAATTTGCCGCCAATCATCGGAATTGATGTCAAATTGGCAAATTTGATTTTTTTACAGTTTGCAGCTAGCGCGGGCCGCGGCAAAACAGACCCCGCATCGCGGAACTGTAAAACAGAATATTCTAACTAGAATATTCTGTTTTACAGTTCCGCGATGCGGGGTCTGTTCTGCCACGGCCCGCGCCATCCCGTAAAACGTGTTTTGCGCGAACTGTAAACGAGCGATAAGGGTCCGTGATATAAGGGGTCTGCTAGAGTTGCTCTAAGCTATCTGCTAGCCTGAGTCGAGGCACCAGGATTCTGGTTCCTGCCATTGGCTGTCAGGACGACTGTGGATGAGAGGCAAATCCACGGGCTCGCCGCAGAGATCGAGGGGGGGAGTCATTGCCATAGTGGTCTTTTTTTTTTTTGAAACATTGCCATAGTGGTCTTGCGAGAGGGGAAAGAAAGACAGTCTCCTTCTCACGGACAATGCATATCACTACCTACCACATATGGTTACAAAATGCGCGTATAATTCCATCCGGAAACTAAGTCCGGATATTTTCCACGGACCGCCAGCAAATTGGCATTAACTACCACCAAGTGGTTTACAAAACGTAGCCATTGGTCTGAACTTTCTTGAGGTGTAGTTGTCCTCGCTAATTATTGAGCTCCATCTCTCCATTTGCTTGACAGCACCAACGTCTATGCAGATGTTATTTGAAACTTCACCAGCCAGTAGAAAGGCTCGTACCTGTTCCATTGTGCACGTAGTGTGTCACCTTCACTACAAAGTAGAAAGAAAATCCGTCACAGTCGTACACCGTGAGCACGGGTGATAGGTGCATGGGAGGGAATCTTCCATCCATGCAAACAAAACGGCATGCGCACGATCGCGAGAGCGGCGAGCAAAGGGTCACGTCGGCGGAAGCCAACAAACGCAGCCTGGGCTCCATCCCCATGCATGCATGATCACGATGCGTCTGCCAACGCTCGCCATGCATGCACGACCTGTTCCCAAACCCAAATGATGATGCTTTTGTTCAACCAGCACCACACTGGTAGGTAACTACTCCGTTGCACTTCGCTACATGCATATACTGCTGCCACGACGTTTTGTCTCTCCCCAGAAGCAACTCGTCTCATTTTCCACGGGTTCGTGCACGGTTACATTACATCACGGTGCGCTGCCCGTAAACAACGGGAGGGTCGCAACTTGCGAGCTGGAGTACTACAAAGGAACCCGAGGAATTAAACAACGCGCACGCCTATGCGCAGGGCAGAGACCAACCCCGGAAGCCGAGGCCGCGGGCGCCGGTTTAAACGCCAATTCCCATTGACCCCGCTCCGGCGCGTCGGCGCGGGGCAACGCGGCCTCGACAGGCACGGACCAGGACGCCATATTTTTTGCTCACCAGCGCACTGTTCAAACGAACCACGCCGAATCGGCGTCCGGCATACAAAATGTACTAGTAGTAGGAGTAGCATCCGCTTGATGGCAAAAATAAGAAAGATATCTCGAAGCTTAAAGTAAACGGGGTGGTCGAGACCGTCGAGCCAGCCAGCCAGCGTTGAAACCCGTGGGGATCGATCGTTTGTCCGGTGGCCAGTATTGAATTCATGCTTCAGCCAACTCATCCAAAAGTCCGAACTGATGGAGGTCCTTAGACGTGGGATCGATGTAGGCCGCAGGATCTTTTTATTTAATACTGCGTTGGCAGGGTCTTGAACTCAAGACCTCTTGGCTCGGATACCATATTGAATTCATGTTCCAGCCAACTCATCCAAAAGTCCGAACTGATGAAGGAAGGTGGGCAATATATTTCAAACAGGCAGCCCAGAAGGGCACACGGCGGCGTGTGGAACGACGCAAGGCTACGTGTGATGCTCGCCGGTCGTCCGGCTAGGCAGGCCCTGGTAGTATCATCAAACAAATTAACATGCATGCAACTCGTGCAAGGCTGTTAATGACGATCTTTTTTGTCTCTTGTGTTGTGCGTTGCCGTTAGTTGGTGTTTAATAAGAAATAAAAAGATAACCACATAAGCTTCTCCTTAGTCCTTTTCAGACATGCGAGACCTGGCCGATCATTGCTTAAAACCTAAAATCCGCTTTGCTCCAGCGGGGTTTTGACTCTCGTGAGGCGCGTCAAGAAGAATTCTTTCATGGACGGCAGGGACTCTTTATGGGTATCTCCAACGTTATCATTCAAACAACCCGCATATATTTGGATCATGCGGTCCGGATCTCTGAACTCATTCATCACGGGTTTGTATCGGTCCGTTCGACAGTATAGACACATTTTTCCTCGCAAACCGGAGACAATGAGGGGAGGGGGCTTTCCGGGCGTTCATACCACTACCACTTTCGTTTCCGACTGACCTGGTCCACCATTAACCCCCTCCCTCGGCCACACGCGCTTCCAACCAGAAGTAGTCAACGTCGTTTCAGAGCGTCAGTGTTGCATTCATGCCCGGCCAAAGTGGACGCAACCTTTTACTGTTGCCGGGATTGAAGCGACGCACCGGTCGAGAAAGCGCCGTCCACGCCGCTTCCGGGTGCAGACGACTGCTCCGCGTTCAAACGACACCCCATCGGTCAGTCGCCCTACAATAATGATAATTGATTTTCTCGGAACCTACTCCGACGCCACCCATCTGTCCGTCTGCCGCCCACCATTAACCACACCGTAATTGCTCATTGCGATCCGCCTAAAATACAAACTCCATACCTGGGCACAACCGCAGTCATCCTTTCTCCCCACGGCACAACGCCTGACATGGCCTCCTCGCCACTCCAAAGCCCTATGGGACAACCGCTCGTCCGAGCAGAAGAGGGAGATGGCACCCATTGCCGCCGACAGGCAGACGGAGGCCGGCGACGTCCCAATGGTGGACGCAGCCGAGGACGAGCTGACGCCGCCCTCCTCACTGGTGCATGTCGGCCTCACCATCAACGAGGCCCGTGCGCACTACACGGACATGCTGCGGGAGGAGCAGGAGGCCAAGTTCCGACAAGGGGTAGGCCGACCAGGCCTACAACCTTGGCTTCCTCTAGGAACACCGGCGCGCGCAGGAGGTGCTCCCCACCGGCACATCTGCGGGCGCCGCCGTCTTGTCGGTATGTCGGACATGGACTTGCCCGAGCTGGAGGCATTGCTCGAGTCCTATCGCTCCGCCCGCCAGATCCGCCTTGACTGCTGACGGTACAACCTACTTCATGCGGAGTTACAAGCTGCCTACATGGAATTCGGCGAGGTGGCGGATGACGTATGGGCAAGAGCGGCGAGGAGGAGGACATCGTCAGCTCCGCCCCGATCGCACCCCATCGCCCCGATCATGAATCCGCGGTCACCGCTGGCAGCGATGAAGAGTAGTGCATGGTGGATCGCCGCTACTCGGGTCCCAAGAAGGCTAGCGCTCCTCCCCTTCCATTGAAGACGAGCTTGGTGGCCTCAATATCGTCGGCCGATTAGCCGCTTGGCGACGACATGGACGCGGACAACTTCACTTCCCGAGTCTCCGGAGGTGGAGCTGGAGAGCGTCGAGGCGAAACTGGAGAAAGGCAAAGCTTGGGTTCTCGGGGCTCATGGGCGGACATGGGAAACAGACATCGGCAATCATTAGTTTAGGTTTAGAATAGGATTTAGCTAAATATTGTCCAAAATGTAATGGATTTCTTCCATTTTATATGAAAAATGTCCGAATTGTAACAAATGTGTTCGGTTTATACTTTGAAGATACCTTAATGTCACATATGTACTATTCGATATGGCCAGCAGAACACATTAACAATGATAAAATGGAATAACGTACCGCGTCTTATGGTGGGATTTGAAGAATATCGATGCGGTGTGTGTATACCAACCTAATCGATTTTGTATACTACATAATCTCTACATTATTTTATATGCGTACGTCTAAACGCAGGACATGTGTGCGTATCGTTTCTTAATCTAGGCGCCGTCAGAAGAAAATTCCTTTCCACTAAATGTATATCAAGACAATTTCGTCTGTGTGTACTCCTACAAAGTACAAACTGGTAATTTGGCCTCTGGTTGTTTGTTAGTAGAGGCCACTGTTCATATCTAACATTTATATTCGAAATGTCAGAGATAACAACACAACACAATGGCATATACTATTGTCGTATAGGTTCATAGGGTAGGTACGTGTCTGTTTTTTTTTTTGCATACGTTAAAATATAAGTGAAAAAAATAGTCAAGTTTGTCCTGTTTGGAAAATACAATGCAGGTCTGACTATCTACATTTATTCGATAATAATCTCTTTTCAAATTTGGAAATGGCACCAAAATAACTAAGTCAAATCAAATCTGCCAACCCCCTCCCTCAAGACTTCACACAAAAGTTCGTCCATATTTGCTCCACAAATGTCTGCATGCCCTTTGGGTGTGCGGACGCGCACGGGATGTCAAATTGGCAATGATGAATCAGCAATAGCTGCGTGTGCTAACGTGCATACGTGACTTGAATATGTGCAGTGGCGGTAGAATTCCAAGGTGGCAGGAACACTGATGGTCATGTGAATGTTTGTCTCGCCGGGCAATAGTTTCCCCTAAGACAAATTACGCGAATACTGCATAAATGAGCTACAACTCTATTTATATCATGTACTCCCTCTATTCAGAAATATAAGACGTTTTAGACATGTCTAAAACGTCTTATATTTCTGAACAGAGGGAGTAATATTGAAGTCAGAAAAATGAACAGTGGAGATTGGATTGTGCAGAGAAGAGCTTAGATTTAAAATTTTGATTCTGCAAGAGGACGTTTCATCAGAAACAAAAGTAGAAAGCGTACATAGCACTCTTATGGTAGCGAACTGAGCATAGCTCCAACTATGCACAGCTCAGGCTGGTTAAGTTTCTTCTGGTTGAACCTTCCCACTCAGGCTCAAGTACTATACTTGGCACGGGTGCTGATATTTTTATGGATTTATTCGAGATGCATGCGTGTGAGTGTTTTTGTCCGCTTCAATAATTTACAGTACAATGATCTCAAAAATATATAGCTATGTAAACATAGTCAATACAGCTCACAAGAGTTCATTTGGATCACAAGCCTAAGAGCTGAGTTGGTCGTCAGAGTAGTTTTTTGCAACGTCAGTGAGCATTAAGACAGAATTGATTGTTGCGGTTTGTGGACAGAATGAAGTTACTCGGGTTTTGCATTTCACATGTGCAAATGTTCTGTCACCTTGATGAAAACTTATCTAGTCACGAGAGTGGATATTAGTGGAAGGTCGGTGAAAGCTATGTTTCAAAATTTCTTAGAATAATATGATATGTTGAAGAGATGATGTTCTACAAACATGTAAAAATTCATGGTTAAAATCAATTATTTTCTTCATTTGGGTGGTATAAAAACACAAATTTAACAACGAATAGTGATAAGTGATACAACATCACTCTCCATGCGATCTTTTTTCTTGCCTCCTAATTTTTTTGTTAAACCCAAACCATATTATTAATATGTATAACAGTAACTACAAAGGCGGAACTAAAAATAAAAGGAGACAGTTATCATATGCCAGCTTTAGGAAATATAAAAAAATGCTCCACTGTACTAAGACAAACTCATTCTAGATGAGTGTCAATTTATTTAGAGACATTAAAACTGTGCAATTTTCCATTCCACTCAGACCATCAGTGTTCACAATCGTTGGATGATCATTTTAGGCGTTTTAGTTGTCCAATTAGCTGTGAATCCCACATACGCTCGCTTTGTTTGCTACAAACGAGCTCTGCCGTGATGGGCCACCGCTCCGACGACGATTTTGGGCATCTGCTATCAAATTGTGCTTAATGAGCTTGTAGGAGTCTCCATACATGCAGCTAGAAAAAGAGCAGGCTCCACCTGACCACATCTCAAATAAAAAAAGACTTCACACAACCGTCATTTCGTTTTTCAAGGTCGCAACCCTCGTGTGGTGATGGACATGGGTGGATACGACGATACCATAGCAATCACGTTGGGGTCCGAGGGCGCCTCGTCGGGCGACGGCACAAGGTCCCTTCAATGTTCCATGTCACCCTATCTCTCGCAACGCCTCCTCCCATGACCGGCCTCTCATGCCACGACCGTAGACCTCCCACCACTAGTGTCGCTGACCACAACCTCAAGAGGCAGCACCCCACCCTAGACCTTTGACTTCGAGTAGTGGTATCCACCGCCGCACATGGTTTGCCTAAATGAGGCACCACTTGAACCGACTTCCTTGACGGCGGTCATGCAATGACAGGGTGGACACACTCCCTTGACACTGGCATACCGCACACACGTAGGGTGAACCCTAGGTATTGCTGTCATGCCCTCCTGCTAGCGACTTCTCGTGCCACCTCCTCGGTAACAAGCCAATGACCACTTTGCACACAGGTATGTTTGTTGGAAATATGCACTAGAGGCAATAATAAAGTGGTTATTATTATATTTCCTTGTTCATGATAATCGTTTATTATCCATGCTATAATTGTATTGATTGGAAACTCAATTGCATGTGTGGATACATACACAACATTGTGTCCCTAGTATGCCTCTAGTAGACTAGCTTGTTGATCAAAGATGGTCAATGTTTCCTAGCCATAGACATGAGATGTCATTTGATGACGAGATCACATCATTAGGAGAATGATGTGATGGACAAGACCCAAACTATAAACGTAGCATATGATCGTGTGAGTTTACTGCTATTGTTTTCTGCATGTCAAGTATCTGTTCCTATGACCATGAGATCATGCAACTCACTGACACCGGAGGAATACCTTGTGTGTATCAAATGTCACAACGTAACTGGGTGACTATAAAGATGTTCTACAGGTATCTCCGAAGGTGTCTGTTGAGTTGGCATGGATCAAGACTGGGATTTGTTACTCCATATGACGGAGAGGTATCTCAGGGCCCACTCGGTAATACAACATCACACTAAGCCTAGCAAGCAATGTGACTAAAGGGTTAGCCACGGGATCTTGTATTACGGAACAAGTAAAGATACTTGCCGATAACGAGATTAAACTAGGTATAGAGATACCGACAATCGAATCTCGGGCAAGTAACATACCGAAGAACAAAGGGAATAACGTACGGGATTAACTGAATCCTTGACATAGAGGTTCAACCGATAAAAATCTTCGTAGAATATGTAGGAACCAATATGGGCATCCAGGTCCCGCTATTGGTTATTGACCGTAGAGGTGTCTCAGTCATGTCTACATAGTTCTCGAACCCGCAGGGTCTGCACACTTAACGTTCGGTGACGTTTCGATAGTATTGAGATATATGTGTTGGTGACCGAAGGTTGTTCGGAGTCCCGGATGAGATCCCGGACGTCACGAGGAGCTCCGGAATGGTACGGAGGTAAATATTGATATATAGGAAGTCCCGTTTTGGTCTCCGGAAAAGTTTCGGGCATTTCCGGTAGTGTACCGGGAGTGACGAATGGGTTCCGAGGGGTCCACCAAGTGGGGCCCACCCACCCCAAGGGTCACATGGGCCTAGGAGGTGGCGCACCAGCCCCTGGTGGGCTGGCCGGCCAGCCCCTAGAGGCCCTTGCGCAAGGGGTGGGAGAGGAGGCCAAGTGGGGAGGAGTCCTACTAGGATTCCACCTCACTTGTGGGAGGTGGACTCCTCCCCCTTGGTAGAGGTTCGGCCGAACCCCTAGGGGTTCCTAGGGCTGCCTCCTCCTCCCTCCCTCCTATATATACTAGAGGTTTTAGAGGGCAGCCCTGACCCCAAAAAAGCCACGGCTGCCTCTCTTCCATCTAGATCGTTTTCTCCTCTAGATTAGTTCGGCGGAGCTCGGCGAAGCCCTGCCGGATTAGTTCACCACCACCATCGCCGCGCCGTCGCGCTACCGGAGAACTCATCTACCTCTCCGCTCCCTCTTGCTGGATCAAGAAGGCGGAGATCGTCATCGAGCTGTACGTGTGCTGTACGCGGAGGTGCCGTCCGTTCGGCGCTAGATCGTGATTGGATCGCGGGACGGCTAGCGATTTGGATCGCGAAGACGTTCGACTACATCAACCGTGTTTCTTAACGCTTCCCGCTTAGCGATCTACAAGGGTATGTAGATCCACTCTTCCTCTCGTATGCTCATCACCATGGATAGATCTTGCGTGTGCGTAGGAAATTTTTTGTTTCCCATGCAACGTACCCCAACAGTGGTATGAGAGCTAGGTCTATGCGTAGATGAGATCACGAATAGAACACAAAGGAGTTTGTGGGCGTTGATATTCAGATTGCTTCCTCCCTTGGTCTTTTCTTGATTCGGCGGTATTATGGCATGAAGCGGCCCGGACCAACATTACTCGTACACTTACGAGAGACCGGTTCCATCAACTGTCATGTAACTTTGTTGCATAAAGATGGCTGACGGGTGTCTGTCTCTCCCAGTTTAGTTGGATCGGATTCGACAAAGGTGGTCCTTGAGAAGGTTGAATAGCAATCTGTGTACCACCGTTGTGGTTTGTGCGTAGGTAAGAATCGTTGTTGCTAGATACCCGTAGCAGCCACATAAAACATGGAACAACAATTAGAGGACGTCTAACTTGTTTTTGCAGGGTATGTTGTGATGTGATATGGCCAATTACATGATGAGATATATGTGATGTATGAGATGATCATGTTTTGTATAGAATATCACGACTTGCATGTCGATGAGTACGGCAACCGGCAGGAGCCATAGGGTTGTCTTTAATTTATTTTCGTCGTTTTGCTTTACTTTATCGCTATGAGTTAGCAATAGTCGTAGAAGCAACAGTTGGCGCAACAACCTCATGGCGACACGTTGATGGAGATCATGGTGTCTGCCCGGTGACGATGGGCCGGTGCTTTGGAGATGGAGATCAAAAGCACAAGTTCATGGCCATATCATGTCACTTATGATTTGCATGTGATGTTAATCCTTTTATGCATCTTATTTTGCTTAGGACGACGGTAGCATTATAAGGTGATCCCTCACTAAAATTTCAAGATAAAATTGTGTTCTTCCCGAGTGTGCACCGTTGCGAAAGTTCGTCGTTTCGAGACCCCACGTGATGATCGGGTGTGATAGACTCTACGTTCGCATACAACGGGTGCAAGCCAGTATTGCACGTGCAGAACACTCGGGTTAAACTTGACGAGCCTAGCATGTACAGACATGGCCTCGGAACACAGAGACCGAAAGGTCGAACATGAGTCATATAGTAGATATGATCAACATGAAGATGTTCACCAATGAAACCACCTCATCTCACGTGATGATCGGACTTGAGTTGGTGAATTTGGATCATGTGACACTCGAATGACCGGAAGGATGTCAATTTGAGTGGGAGTTCTGAAGTAATATGATTAACTAAACTCATTATCTTGAACGATAGTCTAAGTTGTCTTTGCAAAATTTATGTTGCAGATCAATGGCTCGCGCAGTAGCACCCCTGAATTTTAATGCGTTCCTAGAGAAAGCTAAGTTGAAAGTTGATGGAAGTAACTTTTTGGACTAGGCCCGTAATCTAAGGATTATCCTTACGGCTTCCCAAAAGGCTTATGTCCTTGATGCACCGCTTGGTGAACAACCCGCTCTAGTAGAGTCTGCAGACGTTGCGAACGCCTGGCAGGCACGTTCTAATGATTACTCAATGGTTCAATGTGCAATGTTGTATGTCTTAGAACCGGGACTTCAAAGACGTTTTGAACGTCATGGAGCATATGATATGTTCCAGGAGTTGAAGTTTATCTTTCAGAAAAATGACCGGATCGAGAGGTATGAGACCTCTGATAAGTTCTATGCTTGCAAGATGGAGGAGAACGGGTCTGTCAGTGAACACATACTCAGAATGTCTGGGTATTCCGCTCGTCTGGCTGAATTGGGGATGCCCCTTCCGCCAGAGGCGATCACTGACAGAGTTCTTCAATCACTGCCACCTAGCTACAAAAGCTTCGTGTTGAACTATAACATGCACGGGATGAACAAGTCAGTCGCCGAGCTGCTTGCGATGTTGAAAGTCGCTGAGTCTGAGATTCAGAAGGAGCATCAAGTGTTGATGGTCAATAAAACCAATAGTTTCAAGAAGAATGGCAAGGGTAAGAAGGGTAACTGCAAGAAGAGTGGCAAAGCAGTAGCCCCTCCCGTGAAGAAACCCAAGGCTGGACCCAAGCCAGAAACTGAGTGCTTTCATTGCAAGGGAACTGGTCACTGGAAGCAGAACTGCCCCAAGTATCTGGCTGAAAAGAAGGCGGCCAACACCAAACAAGGTATATGTGATATACATGTTATTGATGTGAACCATACCAACTCTCATTGTAGTGCGTGGGTATTTGATACCGGTTCGGTTGCTCACATTTGCCACTCAAAATAGGAACCGCGGAATAGACGGAGGCTGGCAAAGGACGAAGTGGCGATGAGTGTGGGAAATGGTTCCAAGGTTGATGTGATCGCCGTCGGCACGCTCGCTCTTCGATTACCATCGAGATTAGTGATGAACCTAAATAATTGTTATTTAGTGCATGCGTTAAGCATGAACATTATATCTGGATCTTGTTTATTGCGAGACAGCTACTCATTTAAATCAGAGAATAATGGTTGTTCTATTTATATGGGTAATATCTTTTATGGTCATGCACCCAGTGTGAGGGGTTTATTCTTATTGAATCTCGATAGTGATGATACACATGTTCATAACATTGATGCCAAAAGATGTAGAGTTGATAATGATAGTACCACTTTCTTGTGGCACTGCCGCTTAGGTCATATTGGTGTAAAACGCATGAAGAAGCTCCATGCTGATGGACTTTTGGACTCACTTGATTTTGAATCACTTGACACATGTGAACCATGCCTCATGGGCAAGATGACTAAGACCCCGTCCTCTGGAACAATGGAACGGGCAAGTGACTTGTTGGAAATCATACATACTGATGTATGCGGTCCGATGAGCATTGAGGTGCGCGGTGGATATTGTTATTTTCTCACCTTCACTGATGACTTAAGTAGATATGGGTATATTTACTTAATGAAACACAAGTCTGAAACATTTGAAAAGTTCAAGCAATTTCAGAGTGAAGTTGAGAATCATCGTAACAAGAAGATTAAATTCCTATGATCTGATTGAGGAGGAGAATATCTGAGTTATGAGTTTGGCAGTCACTTAAGACAATGTGGAATTGTTTCACAATTGACACCGCCTCGAACACCACAGCGTAATGGTGTGTCCGAACGTCGTAATCGAACCTTATTAGATATGGTGCGTTCTATGATGTCTCTTGCCGATTTGCCACTATCGTTTTGGGGTTGTGCATTAGAGACAGCTGCATTCACTTTAAATAGGGCACCATCGAAATCCGTTGAGACGACGCCATATGAACTGTGGTTTGGCAAGAAGCCAAAGTTGTCGTTTCTTAAAGTTTGGGGATGTGATGCTTATGTCAAAAAGCTTCAGCCTGAAAAGCTGGAACCCAAAGCGGAGAAATGCGTCTTCATAGGATACCCAAAAGAGACAGTTGGGTATACCTTCTATCTCAGATCCGAAGGCAAAGTGTTTGTCGCTAAAAACGGAACATTTCTTGAGAAAGAGTTTCTCTCGAAAGAATTGAGTGGGAGAAAGATAGAACTTGATGAGGTTGTTGAACCTTTACTTCAACCTGAGAGTAGCGCAGCGCAGAAAGATGTTTCTGGAAAGCCTACATCAGTTGAAGAGGAAGTTAATGATGAATGATCATGAAGCTTCGGATCAAGTTGCTATTGAACCTCGTAGGTCGACAAGGACGCATACTGCTCCTGAGTGGTACGACAACCCTGTCTTAGAGGTCATGTTGTTGGACAACGATGAACCTATGAGCCATGGAGAAGCGATGATGGGCCTGGATTCCGAGAAATGGTTAGAGGCCATGAAATCCGAGATGGGATCCATGTATGAAAACAAAGTATGGGCTTTGGAAGTATTACCTGAAGGGCGAAAGGCCATTCAGAACAAATGGATCTTTAAGAAGAAGACGGACGCAGACGGTAATATTACCGTCTATAAAGCTCGACTTGTGGCAAAGGGTTTTTCACAAGTTCAAGGAGTTGACTACGATGAGACCTTCTCACCCGTAGCGATGCTTAAGTCCGTCAGAATCATGTTAGCAATAGCTGCATTTTTCGATTATGAAATTTGGCAGATGGATGTCAAAATAGCGTTCCTTAATGGTTTACTTAAGGAAGAGTTGTATATAATGCAACCAGAAGGTTTTGTCGATCCAGAGAATGCTGACAAAGTTTGCAAACTCCAGCGATCCATTTATGGACTGGTGCAAGCATCTCGGAGTTGGAATCTTCGCTTTGATGAGGTGATCAAAGCATTCGGGTTTATACAAGTTTACGGAGAAGCTTGTATTTACAAGAAAGTGAGTGGGAGCTCTATAGCGTTTCTAATATTATATGTGGATGACATATTGCTGATTGGAAACAATATAGAAATTTTGGAAAGCGTGAAGGAATATTTGAACAAGAGTTTTTCAATGAAGGACCTAGGAGAAGCTGCTTTCATATTAGGCATCAAGATCTATAGAGATAGATCGAGACGCTTAATAGGACTTTCACAGAGCACATACCTTGACAAAGTTTTGAAGAAGTTCAAAATGGATCAGTCCAAGAAGGGGTTCTTGCCTGTATTGCAAGGTGTGAAGTTGAGTAAGACTCAATGCCCAGTGACTGGAGAAGATAGAGAAAAGATGAGTGTCGTCCCCTATGCTTCAGCCATAGGCTCTATCATGTATGCAATGCTGTGCACAAGACCCGATGTTAGCCTAGCCATAAGTATGGCCGGAAGGTTTCAAAGTGATCCAAGAATGGAACACTGGACGGCGGTCAAGAGTATCCTTAAGTACCGGAAAAGGACTAAGGACATGTTTCTCATTTATGGAGGTGATCGAGAGCTCGTCGTAAAGGGTTACGTCGATGCAAGCTTTGACACTGATCCGGATGACTCTAAGTCTCAAACCGGATATGTATTTATTCTTAATGGGGGTGCGGTAAGCTGGTGCAGTTCCAAGCAGAGCATGGTAGCCGATTCTACATGCGAAGCGGAGTACATCGCTGCCTCGGAGGCGGCGAAGGAAGGTGTTTGGATGAAGGAGTTCATGACAGATCTTGGAGTAGTGCCCAGTGGACTAAACCCAATGACTCTGTTCTGTGACAACACTGGTGCCATTGCTCTAGCCAAGGAACCAAGGTTTCACAAGAGGACCAGACACATAAAGCGACATTTCAATTCCATCCGCGATTACATCAAGGAGGAGGACATAAACATTTGCAAAGTACACACGGATCTGAATGTCGCAGACCCAATGACTAAACCTCTTCCAAGGGCTAAACATGATCAACACCAGAACTGTATGGGTGTTAGATTCATTACAATGTAAATCACATAGTGATGTGAGCTAGATTATTGACTCTAGTGCAAGTGGGAGACTGTTGGAAATATGCCCTAGAGGCAATAATAAAGTGGTTATTATTATATTTCCTTGTTCATGATAATCGTTTATTATCCATGCTATAATTGTATTGATTGGAAACTCAATTGCATGTGTGGATACATAGACAACACTGTGTCCCTAGTATGCCTCTAGTAGACTAGCTTGTTGATCAAAGATGGTCAATGTTTCCTGGCCATAGACATGAGATGAAATTTGATGACGGGATCACATCATTAGGAGAATGATGTGATGGACAAGACCCAAACTATAAATGTAGCATATGATCGTGTCAGTTTACTGCTATTGTTTTCTGCATGTCAAGTATCTGTTCCTATGACCATGAGATCATGCAACTCACTGACACCGGAGGAATACCTTGTGTGTATCAAACGTCACAACGTAACTGGGTGACTATAAAGATGCTCTATAGGTATCTCTGAAGGTGTCTGTTGAGCTGGCATGGATCAAGACTGGGATTTGTTACTCCATATGACGGAGAGGTATATCAGGGCCCACTCGGTAATACAACATCACACTAAGCCTTGAAAGCAATGTGCCTAAAGAGTTAGTCACAGGATCTTGTATTACGGAACGAGTAAATAGACTTGCCGGTAACGAGATTGAACTAGGTATAGAGATACCGACGATCGAATCTCGGGCAAGTAACATACCGAAGAACAAAGGGAACAACATACGGGATTAACTGAATCCTTGACATAGAGGTTCAACCGATAAAGATCTTCGTAGAATATGTAGGAACCAATATGGGCATCCAGGTCCCGCTATTGGTTATTGACTGTAGAGGTGTCTCGGTCATGTCTACATAGTTCTCGAACCCGCAGGGTCTGCACACTTAACGTTCGGTGACGTTTCGGTAGTATTGAGTTATGTATGGTGGTGACCGAAGGTTGTTCGGAGTCCTGAATGAGACCCCGGACGTCACGAGGAGCTCTGGAATGGTATGGAGGTAAAGATTGATATATAGGAAGTCCCGTTTTGGTCTCCGGAAAAGTTTCGGGCCTTTCCGGTAGTGTACCGGGAGTGACCAATGGGTTCCGAGGGGTCCACCAAGTGGGGCCCACCCACCCCAAGGGTCACATGGGCCTAGGAGGTGGCGCACCAGCCCTTGGTGGGCTGGCCGGCCTGCCCCTAGAGGCCCTTCCGCAAGGGGTGGGAGAGGAGGCCAAGTGGGGAGGAGTCCTACTAGGATTCCACCTCCCTTGTGGGAGGTGGACTCCTCCCCCTTGGTGGAGGTTCGGCCGAACCCCTAGGGGTTCCTAGGGCTGCCTCCTCCTCCCTCCCTCCTATATATACTAGAGGTTTTAGAGGGCAGCCCTGACCCCAAAAAAGCCCCGGCTGCCTTTCTTCCATCTAGATCGTTTTCTCCTCTAGATTAGTTCGGCGGAGCTCGGCGAAGCCCTGCCGGATTAGTTCACCACCACCGTCGCCGCGCCGTCGCGCTGCCGGAGAACTCATCTACCTCTCCGCTCCCTCTTGCTGGATCAAGAAGGCGGAGATCGTCATCGGGATGTACGTGTGCTGAACGCGGAGGTGCCGTCCGTTCGGCGCTAGATCGTGATTGGATCGCGGGACGGCTAGCGATTTGGATCGCGAAGACGTTCGACTACATCAACCGCGTTTGTTAATGCTTCCCGCTTAGTGATATACAAGGGTATGTAGATCCACTCTCCCTCTCGTAGATGCTCATCACCATGGATAGATCTTGCGTGTGCGTAGGAAAATTTTTGTTTTCCCATGCAACGTACCCCAACAATTTTCGCACCTCTGTCACTTCCGGTTACGCCATTGCTATATGTTGTGTGGAGGTGTGACATCGAATTTTTGGTGTGCCAGTTAGGGGGACACGATGTTGTTTGGTGCACAACACATGATGCATGATGGGATGAACATGATGTGGGCACTAAAGGTGTTAGGAAGACAATGGAGGGAGTGGACACGATGGTGGTAACATCCTTGTTGACGAGTCAGACGCGCACCATGACATGAGGTTCAAGGGTTACCGTGATAATCAATTTTGGGGTACTTCAAGGTCCATGCCTCCCTCAGAATTTGTATTCTCGGTCTATGTCTCATGCTAAAATGCGTATTACATTAAACTAGTTTTGATGACCTACAGTAAAGTTTTTGAGCCCTCACATTAACATTTCTCGCCTCTGTTTTCTAGGGCAACTCTGTTTTAGTGCTTTTGAGGTTTGATTGATCCCCATTCCAACATTTTCCTTGTTTTTGTTCTTGGGATACTACTAAATTAGTGCTATGTGCTTGTATTTATTTATTTTTTATATATTTCTTGAAATTTTGTCCAAGCCAATATCATTGATTGGCACCAGATATTTAGAATATTTTTATGCATGATGTCCTGTTGATACGTCCATTTTGCATCATGATTTCCTACTGTTATTTATTTTGTTTTGTCGAATAATAATGCTTTAAGGAGTGATTCTAATGCCTTTTCTCTCATAATATGCAAGGTTCGCACCAAGAGGGAGAATACCGGCAGCTGGAATTCTGGACCTAAAAAAAGCACATCAGAGATACCTATTCTGCACAACTCCAATGAAGCTGAAATTTTACGGAGATTATTTTTGGATTAAATAAAAAATACTGAAGCAGAAAACTACCGGAGGGGGCAAACCTGGTGGGCACAACCCACCAGGGCGCGCCCTGATGGGTTGTGGCCTCCTCGGCCCACCTCCGGTGCCCATCTTCTGGTATATAGTCACATTTAACCTAGAAAAAAAATCATAGGAGGACTTTCGGGATGAAGCACCGCCGCCTCGAGGCGGAACTTGGGCAGGAGCACTTTTGCCCTCCGGCGGAGCGATTCCGCTAGGGGAACTTCCCTCCCGGAGGGGGAAATCGAAGCCATCGTCATCACCAACACCCCTCTCATCTTTGGGAGGCCAATCTTCATCAACATCTTCAACAACACCATCTCCTCTCAAACCCTAGTTCATCTCTTGTGTTCAATCTTTGTACCAGAACCTCAGATTGGTACCTGTGGGTGAGTAGTAGTGTTGATTACCTTGCGTAGTTGATTACTATATGGTTTATTTGGTGGAAGATCATATGTTCAGATCCATTATGCTATTCAATACCCCTCTGATCTTGAGCATGATTATTATTTGTGAGTAGTTACCTTTGTTCTTGAGGTCACGGGAGAAGTCGTGTTGCAAGTAATCATGTGAATTTGATATGTGTTCGATATTTTGATGATATGTATGCGTGATTCCCTTAGTGGTGTCATGTGATTTGATATGTGTCATTTGATTTGATATTTTGATGATATGTATGTTGTGATTCCCTTAGTGGTGTCACTTGATATGTGTCATTTGATATGTATGTTTTGATTCCCTTAGTGGCGGGCAGTACCATGTTTTCACCACTAGTACTTGCAAGCGAGACAGTAAAGTTAAGAGCAGGGCTGTCAATATGGCCGAGCCGGTAGTGCCCAGGTATCTCAACTGGTCTGAACACCCGATTACCTGGAGCAGGGAGGACCATCCCCCCGGGTTGATAACCCTGGCGGTTTAGCTTTGGTGGTGGCACCTCAAGTCGGCGGTTACACCTTGTCCAAGGTCCTTATGGATGGAGGCAGTAGCATAAACATCTTATACTACAAAACTTTTTGCCGCATGAACCTACCTGAGAGCACGCTGCTTCCCTCAACGACGGTGTTTCACGGGATTGTTCCTGGAAAGTCGGCTTATCCGATCGGGCGTATCAAACTTGACGTTGCTTTTGGCGATGAGTACAATTTCAGATGCGAGCCTCTGATGTTTGAGGTAGTCAAGATAAAGAGCCCTTATCACACCCTCTTTGGGTGACCAGCTTATGCTCGTTTCATGGCCCGGCCTTGTTATATCTATCTCAAGCTCAAGATGCCTAGACCGAAGGGGACAATTACCGTGGACGGAAGCCGGAAGATAGCTCATGAGTGCGAGGAAGGAGATGCAGCCTACGCCAAGTCTGCTTGCGCGGCTTAAGAGTTGAAGTTCTATATGGCCAATGTTGACCTGGCTGATATGAGCACCCTCAAGAAGCCGAATACTGGGTCAGAGCCTTCGCTCAAGTTTAAGCCAGCTGAAGATACCAAGCAGATAGATTTCACGCCTGGCGATTCGTCCAAACAGTTCACTATAGGGACCGGCTTGGATCCCAAATAGGAAAGCATGCTCATTGAGTTTATCCGTGAGAATCAGGACATCTTTGCATGGAAACCTTCTGACATGCCTGGAGTCCTGAGAAAACTAGCTGAGCACCACCTTAATGTGGATTCAAAGATGAAACCAGTACGCCAATATCTTCATCGTTTTAATGAGGAGAGACGCTAGGCAATTGGAGAAGAGGTGGCCCGGCTCCTAGCTGCCGGGTTTATCGTTGAAGTTTTTCACCCCATGAATGAGCCGCCATGAACTCAGCATCAGCTTTCAGCTTTCTCTCTTCTTTGAGCCGTTTCTGCAGTTTCACAGCAACCGACTTAGCATCCTCAACATACTCCTGACAAATGTACAAGAAGTATCAACAAATATTTGTACAACAGCCTCAAGCCGCCTTAAGACGAGTTACTTCTTTTTTATATGTTATCAAAGTCCCAAGCAGATTGCAAGCAATACCCTTGACACTTGGGGGCCAGTGCATGCCGGGTTTTTTCTTAAAAATCTTAGCATGGAAAGACCCGACTCATCTCAAGAAGATGAGTGATACGTCGATTTTGCATCATGATTTCCTACTGCTATTTATAATGTTTTGTTGAATAATAATGCTTTAGGGAGTGATTCTAATGCCTTTTCTCTCATAATATGCAAGGTTTGCACAAAGAGGGAGAATACCGGCAGCTGGAATTCTGGACCTGAAAAAGCACATCAGAGATACCTATTCTGCACATCTCCAAATAAACTGAAACTTTACGGAGAATTATTTTGGAATATATAAAAAATACTGGAGCAAATAACTACCGGAGGGGGCCAACCTAGTGAGCACAAGACAGCAGGCCACGCCAGGCCCCCCAGGCATGGCCTGGTGGGTTGTGCCCAGCACGGCCCACCTTTGGTGCCCATCTTCTGGTATATAAGGTCTTTTGAACTAGAAAAAAATAAAGAGAGGACTTTCGGGATGGAACGCCACCGTCTCGAGGCGGAACTTCGGCAGGAGCACTTTTGCCCTCCGACGGAGCAATTCAGCCGGGGGAACTTCCCTCCCGGAGGGGGAAATCAAAGCCATCGTCATCACCAACACCCCTCTCATCTTTGGGAGGCCAATCTTCATCAACATCTTCAATAGCACCATCTCCTCTCAAACCCTAGTTCGTCTCTTATATTCAATCTTTGTACCAGAACCTCAGATTGGTACCTGTGGGTGACTAGTAGTGTTGATTACCTTGCGTAGTTGATTACTATATGGTTTATTTGGTGGAAGATCATATGTTCAGATCCATTATGCTATTCAATACCCCTCTGATCTTGAGCATGAATATTATTTGTGAGTAGTTACCTTTGTTCTTGAGGTCACGGGAGAAGTCATGTTGCAAGTAATCATGTGAATTTGATATGTGTTCGATATTTTGATGATATTTATGTTGTGATTCCCTTAGTGGTGTCATGTGAACGTCGACTACATGACACTTCACCATTTTTGGGTCTGAGAGAATGCATTGTGGAGTAGTTATTAGATGATGGGTTGCTAGAGTGACAGAAGCTTAAACCCTAGTTTATGCGCTACTTCGTAAGGGGCTGATTTGGATCCAAACGTTTAATGCTATGGTTTGATTTTATCTTAATACTTTTCTCGTAGTTGCAGATGCTTGCGAGGTGGTTAATCATAAGTGGGAGGTTTGTTCAAGTAAGAACAGCACCCAAGCATCAGTCCACCCACATATCAAATTATCAAAGTAGCGAATGCAAATCAAACCAACATGATAAAAGTGACTCGATGAAATCCCCGTGTACCCTCAATTACACTTTCCCTATTATAAGAGATTTTTCTTGTTGGGGATATAACCCCATGGTGAGACCTTCCCAGGAGGGGCCGGGTCACGAGGTTGGCGGTTTAGCAGGGAGGCCTGAGCAGGCCGGAAGATCAAGGCATGGCCTGGAAGTGACTTGCCAGACGGGCCTGGAGGAGGCCCAGAGCCGGAAGGCAACTTGTGACCCGGAGGCGTAAGCCGTCGGGGATGGCTTGCCAGAGAAGGCAAGGATAGTTAGAGATAAGGTCGGTTACTAGATGTAACCCGGCCCGGACTCTTGTAAGCCTAGGGCCTCGACCTATGTGTATAAAGGCGGGTTCCCTGGGCGGCTTAGGACACGAAACCTTTGATCGAGTAATAGGTCAAGCGTATTCCGCTCCCTTGTGATCGATACCCAATCAATACAACTCAAAGCAGGACGTAGGCTATTACCTCCTCCGAAAGGGGCCGAACCTGGATAACCCCGTGTCTTTCGTCCCGATCAACCCCCTTCGAGTTAACCACCGTAGCGATGGCTTCACCCTTAAGTCCTTGCACTAGGACATCTGCCGTGAAAAAACCACGACAGTTGGCGCCCACCGTGGGGCTGATGCGCGGTGGTTTGGAGTACTCGAAGGGCTCTCTCCCAGGGATCGAGGGATACGCCGTTCGCGGGATGACCAAGAGTCACCGCGGCAAGCTCTACATCGACGACACTGGCTGGGGCCCCGAGGCCGACTCAATCGAGTACGGGTACCGGGCCCCCTTCGGCGGAATTCATGGTTTCATCGGCAAGATCGGCGGATCTAAGCCTGGGCCGGACATCTGCACCAACCTCGTCGAGTCGGCCCGGCGCACGCAACCCGCCCGGATCAACCCGGGCCGGAAGCACGTCTTCGTCGGCTTCACCCAAGGCTCAGAGCTTGAGGAAGGCTCTATGTCGCGGGAAGAAACCCTCATCTGCTCTGAGGACGGATCCTCGAGCGGAGAGGCGGAATCAATCTACCAGCTTCACAACGGCGGGCTTGGGGGCTACTTTGAAGGTTACCATGACCCGGAGCCCTATGAACCGCCGAGCCAAGCCGCCGTCTTCATGGCTGGATCGGCACCGGCTTCCGGCAGCACGGTGGCCAGGACAGCGGCCGCTGGCGCAGCAAGATCCGGGTCAACCAGGCCGCCGGCTCAAGTTTTGCTGGATCTGATGAATGAACTTACAACTCTGATGGGAACCGAGGTCACAGCGGAAAACCAAGCAAACCATAACACGGAGATTGCGAGGTTGAAGGACCAGATGACCAGGGCCCAGGAGGAAATCAACACGTTGCAGGCTCAGATGGATGCCGAGTCGGAGCACCTCAGGGCGGAAGCTTTTCGTCTCAATCTGGATCAACAAGCCTCAGATGCAGTTCTCCGGATGAGGCATCAGACCCGCCTGCCTGATCAGTATGAGACCAGAAATCTTTTCAACACGCCGGGGGCAGGACGGAACGTGCCTCTGACCGTGACCCGAACGACGGAAGTACCTGGGAACAGGGTGGCGACTCAGCATCGGCAGCCAGACCCGCCCCGCAGGAATCAGACCCCGCCACATCGTTTTCTGACACCACCTGGTCATTACTCTAACCCGGTGGAGAACATGGTGGCGGCGGCGGCTAGGCTCAATGCGCTCCCCCTCACTGATGGGATGCCCTTCGCCGAAGAGGCACGGAATGCCATTGGGTACTTGCAGACAGTGGTGTCTGAACAGGAGAAGTATACTTAGAGCCGGAGTCGTGTGCACTCAACCCCCATCCCAAGCGGCAGTTATAGCCGATGCTTGGAATCACAGGTGGTCTCTAGCAGTGAGCGACGTCGGAACCCGCCCCGTGATGACCCGCCCGTTGTTGATGCTCAAGCGATTGTGGGTAATGCTAGAGCTCAGCGGGAGGCGGCGGCCGCAACAGCTTTCCAAGAGCCGCCCCCGATGACCCCTTCAACTTCGGTGGGATCCGGAGTCACCTCCAGAGCTGTGGGAGTGCCGTGTTTAGCACCGGCTCTGCGGAACGAGCGCCTGCCGAAGGATTTTAAGGGTCCGCGCAAAGTGCCTAATTATACAGATGATCTGCCTCCAGAAGCCTGGATCGAGTGTTATGAGCTAGCCATGGAGATGTTAGACGCCAGTGATGCAGTTTGTGCTAAGTACTTCATCATGATGTTGGAAGGACCGGCTCGTACATGGTTGAAGGGTTTGCCACCCAATACCATCAATTCCTGGGCCGAGTTGAAAGCAAAGTTCGTCAAGAATTTTCAAGAGACGTGCAAGCAGCCTATGACGATCATTGATTTGGATCATTGCGTGCAGCGTGAGGATGAGTCGGACCATCATTGGGTCCGGCGGGTTTCAACCATTATTCATCCGTCTGACAATATCACGGCGGCTCAGGCAATTCTGATCCCGGAGAAAAATTGTCATTTTTTGCCCCTTAAGCAGAAGCTGGGACGGCTCAAGCGTTCCTGCCAGGACATGGGCGAGCTCATGGCAGCTCTCACCAAATATGCAGATTCTGATAGCACGAAGGACCCTGGGTCTGATGATGAGAAATCTGCTGAGGGTAAGAAGAATGGCAACGGCAAAGGTCAGTAGCAGAATGGGGCAGGAAACAATAACCCAGGTAATGGTGGTAAACGGAAGCATCTAGACGGCGGGTCAGATCTGGTGGCCAATACCAACACTGGGAATAATCGTGGCAAGGGCAACGGTAAAGCACCTTTCGGTAAGGGTAAGCCTTTTAACATGGAAGCAACGCTTAACGACCCCTGCCCGAAGCATAGTCTTCCCAATAAGCCATCCACTCATGCTTGGAAGGATTGCTATATCATGCGGGAGTTTCGGAACTACAGCCTTAACCATCATCACGGTAATGGCAATGGACCGCCCGGCGGGTCAGGTTCCGGCTCTCATGGGTCCGGCTTTGGTGCAGGCGGCTCAAGCTCTAGTTATTAAGGTCAAGGTAACCATATGGAGGTCATAATCAGCAGCCTGGCAATGGTGGTCAGCAGCAAAACAACCAATCAGGGTATCAGAGTAACCCAAAGCAGCTTAATGGAGGCCAGTATCACGTTTTCACAACAAGCCTTGATAAGCGTGATCAGAAGGTGCGCAAGCGGGTGGTTAACGCAGCCACGCCGTCTCTTCCGCAATACTTAAGGTGGTATGAGCACACGATATCTTGGAGCAGGGAGGATCACCCGCCGTGAGTTGATAACCCAGGGCATTTGGCCCTCGTGGTAGCCCCTCAGGTAGGAGGCTAAGTGTTCACCAAGGTGCTGATGGATGGTGGCAGCAGCATCAACATATTATACTATGACACTTTTCGTCGGATGAACCTGGTTGACAAGGATCTCAAACCGTCGTCAACAGTTTTTCACGGTGTGGTGCCCGGCAAATCAGCTTATCCAGTAGGGAAAATTTCCCTTGAGGTAGCTTTTGGTGATGAGTTCAACTACAGGGTGGAGACCTTGTGGTTCGAGGTGGTTAAGATCAAGAGCCCATATCATGCTCTGTTTGGACGACCGGCTTATGCCAAGTTCATGGCCCGGCCTTGTTATGTATACTTGCAGCTCAAGATGCCTGGTCTAAAGGGAACGATTACAGTGCATGGTGATCGGAAGATTGCTCTTGAGTGCGAGGAAGGTGATGCTGCATATGCAGAGTCAAGTTGTGCTGAGGCAGAGTTAAAGTTTTATAAAGACAATGTTGACCCGACGGATATGACCCCGCTGAAGAAGCCCAACACGGAATCTGACCCGCCACTGAAGTTTGTGGCAGAAGATACCAAGTTGGTGGATTTTGTTCCTGGCGACTCATCACAACAGTTCACTATAGGGGCCAATATGGACCCCAAATAGGAAAGCACGCTCATCGAATTCATCCGTGAGAATCGGGACATCTTTGCATGGAAACCTTCGGACATGCCGGGTGTACCGAGAGAATTCACTGAGCACCACCTTAATGTGGATCTTAAGTTTAAGCCAGTCAAGCAATTCCTCTGACGTTTCAACGAAGAGCAGCGTAAAGCTATCGGAGAAGAGGTAGCCCGGCTCTTGGCAGCAGGGTTTATTGTGGAGGTTTTTCACCCGGAGTGGTTGGCTAACCCCGTCCTTGTACTTAAGAAGAACGGCACATGGCGCATGTGTGTAGATTACACAGATCTCAACAAAGCGTGTCCGATTGACCCATTTGCTCTCCCTCGTATCGACCAGATCATTGATTCAACGGCGGGTTGTGAGAGTTTATGTTTCCTGGACGCTTATTCAGGTTATCATCAGATCCAAATGGCAGTCAAAGACCAAGAGAAGACATCTTCCATCACACCTTTTGGAGCTTTCTGCTACGTGTCTATGCCTTTTGGACTCAAAAGTGCGCAGGCGACTTATCAACGCTGTGTGCAGAACTATCTTCATAGTCCAATTGGGCGCAATGTTCATGCTTATGTGGATGATATTGTGGTCAAGTCAAGGAAGAAGGAGACTCTGCTAGATGATTTGAAGGAAACTTTTGATAACCTGCGGGTTTACAAGATGATGCTTAACCCGACTAAGTGTGTGTTTGGTGTGCCTGCAGGCAAGTTCCTGGGCTTTTTGGTCTCCGAGCGGGGCATTAAGGCTAACCCGGATAAGATAAAGGCCATCACCTCTATGTCTAAGCCGGCGTGCATTAATGATGTCCAGCGCTTGGCGGGTCATATTGCCTCTTTAAGACGGTTCATAAGCCGCATGGGTGAGAAAGCTATTCCTTTGTATCAGATGATGAAAAAGACAGATGACTTTGTCTGGAGTGACGCTACCAATGATGTGTTTGAGGCGCTCAAAAAGCAGTTGGTTGAGCCGTCCGTCTTGGCTGCTTCCGTGGAAAAAGAGCCTTTTCTCCTGTACGTGGTGGCTAATAATAAAGCCGTCAGTGCTGCAGTCATTGTGGAGCGCAAGGAGGCAGGCAAAGAGTATCCATTCCAAAGGCCGGTTTACTATGTCAGCGAAGTTTTGACAGAATCCAAGCAACGATACCCGCATTGGCAAAAGCTGGTGTTTGGAGTGTTCATGGCGAATCACAAGCTGAAGCAGTATTTCCTTGGGCATCCAATCACGGTGGTCAGCTCTGCCCCTTTGGGAGATATCATTCAAAATAGAGAAGCCACCGGCAGGATTGCTAAGTGGGCAATTGAGCTTGGGCCTCTTAATCTGAAGTATGTACCTCGGACGACTGTTAAATCTCAAGCCCTAGTGGATTTTATCAATGATTGGACAGAATGTCAAGCACCCGAGGAGAAGTCGGACAACACATATTGGACGATTCATTTTGATGGATCCAGACAATTGGAAGGCTCGGGGGCTGGAGTTGTTTTAACTTCCCCACGAGGTGACAAATTTTGTTATGTATTAAGGCTAATGTTTCCTTGTACTAACAATGCAGCTGAATATGAAGCCTTGCTTCATGGGCTCCGTGTGGCCAAGGAGATTAATTTGAGCCGGGTCAGATGTCTCGGCAACTCAGACCTGGTGGCATAGCAAGTCTCGGGCACATGGGATTCTAAGGACCCTCACATGGCGGCTTATCGCCAGGCGGTTGATGTCATCGCTGGTCATTTTAAGGGCTATCAGGTGGATCATATTGATCGTCGGAAGAATGAGGCGGCTAACGCGTTATCAAGACTAGGGTCTCAGCATAAGCCGGTGCCACCTAATGTGTTTCTGGATGTATTGCATCACCCGTCAGTTAAGTTACCTTCTGAGGAGGATCTTGCTAAACCTGACCCGGAAGGACAATTGGTGGCGGCTCTCCGTGCTATCCCTGATTGGACGCTGCCTTATCTGGCGTATCTGACTCGCGGCGAGTTACCTGAAGACGAGACCCTGGCGCGGCAGATTATGAGGCGATCTAAATCTATGACTATTGTCAATGGCGAGTTGCATAGGTGCAGCGTGACTGGCGTTTTTCAGCGTTGTGTCTCTCCTGAGGAAGGCCGTGAAATCTTACACGAGATACATGCCGGCGATTGTGGTCGTCATGTCGGGTCAAAATCCTTGGTGGCCAAAGCTTTTCGGCATGGTTTTTACTGGTTAACAACTCATGCAGATGCAGAAGACTTGGCCAGCAAATGTGATGGGTGTCATAAATTTGGACGACGTGCCCATGTGCCGGCTCAAGAGTTACGAATGATTCCAGTCACCTGGCCGTTTGCGGTCTGGGGGCTTGATATGGTTGGACCGTTTAAGAGGTCTAAAGATAAGAAGACACAACTCTTGGTGGCGGTTGATAAGTTTACTAAGTGGGTTGAGGCACAGCCGGTCAGTAAGTGCGACGCAGCAACAGCAGTTCAGTTCGTTAAAAAGCTGATTTTTCGGTTCGGTTATCCTCATAGTATCATTACTGACAATGGTACAAATCTGTCCAAGGGTCTATGACAGAGTTTTGTGACAGTGAACACATCCGCCTTGATGTTTCTTCCGTGGCTCACCCACAGTCTAATGGCCAAGCAGAGCGTGCTAACCAGGAAATTTTGAGAGGGATAAAACCCCGGCTTATGGTTCCTCTGGAACGAACACCGGGTTGTTGGGTGGAGGAATTACCTTCAGTTCTTTGGAGCATCAGAACCACCCCCAACAGGTCAACAGGCTACACGCCTTTCTTCATGGTTTATGGCGCAGAAGCTGTTCTCCCCAGTGATATCCATCATGACTCACCCAGGGTGGCGGCTTATGTTGAAACTGATAATGAGACGGCGCGTCAGGACGCTTTGGATGCTTTGGATGAAGAACGGGATCTTGCAGCAGCACGGTCGGCGATTTACCAGCAAGATCTGCGTCGCTATCATAGCCGCAGAGTCAAGACCCTGACGTTCCAAGAAGGCAACTTAGTGCTCCGGCTGATTCAAGACCAAACGGATATGCACAAGTTGTCACCTCCCTAGGAAGGACCTTTTGTGATCAGCAGAAGTCTCAACAATGGTTCCTATTATCTCATTGATATATGGGAGAGCGACAAGTCACGCACTTCTGGGGAGGAAACTGCCAGGCCGTGGAACGTTGCTCATCATTGGCCTTACTACACTTGAGCCACCGACTCTCATCAATGTACATACTTCTGTCATTGTAGATACCACTTTTTATAATATAATAAAGCCGGCATCCCTATAATTCGGGGCCTCTGCCGTTTTCCTGCACCAAGTTTCATACAAAGAGCTGATTCTTCCTAAGGTCACTTGGGGGCTTCCAACCAACTGGGTTTAGCTTTCATACCCTCTTGACCGGCTTTATATGCCATATTTGAGTTAAACCTGCCTGTTTGCAACTTGCTACTCTGCCAGGTGACCCGCCGAACGTTTGACAGTCAATCTTTTTTAAGACCCTGAACTTGTCAAAGTTAAACCGGCGGCTTATGTCACGTGAGAGCCGGCTTACAGAGAACGAGGATAAACTCACCTATTTGTCGTAGTCTCTCCACTATGTGGCCCGTTCGTACTCTTAACAGTCAATCTTTTTAAGACCCTGAACTGGTTAAGGTTAAAACGACGGATTTATGTCACGTGAGAGACGGCTTATGGGATTTTAGGCCATCATGCCTAGCTTCTTGCAAGCACAAATTTGCGTTTTTTCTAAAAACATAAGAGTTGATCTCTTCGGGCTGTGCCTTCAAAGCCGCTTAAATTATACTACAAGCTATACATGTATTTTCTGCTTGTTATTTTGCAGGAGTTTTTCATGATAAGATCCTCAGCTTCTGGGTAATCCCGACTTAGTATTGCTCATGGAGTATAACCCGCCAGTGAGATTCGATGAGTTAATACTAAGGCATATAGTTTTGTCAAGACATTCACACTGGGACAATTTTGAGCTGCCGGCATATGAGTTGAAAGCTCAAAACATGCATGAAGGCACGGCGCAGGCAATCAAGTTTTCAGTACGGCTATTACAAGGCTCCAGAGGGCCCAAAAGGTGTGACTCAAGTTTTTGCACAAGTTATAACCCGGCGGCTTAGCATCGCCCGGGTTAACTTCATTGAAGACCAGTTCCTCGCCTTGCTTGTCGACGGGTCATCCCGCGCCGGGTCTTCGTTTTCCTGGATCTGAAGGTTGTCCACATCCCAGTTGCAATTGGTAAAGCTTCAAATTCAGCTTCGTCATGCAAGATTGGAGACGGGTCAACATCAGGGGCAAATATGTGCTTACGACATTGAGGGGTCAGATCCTTCGGCTCAAATGTGGGCGCCCGGACTCGTGCGTTGTTGTTGTCGTAAGCCGCCTGGTATGTCTTCAGATCAGCTTCTGCGGCTGACTGGCTGGCCAATACTCGAGATGCTCTGAAACAATGAGCATAGTCATCTTGCGTAAATTCTGAACCGTCGGCCTTCAGCTGCGGGAAGCCTCCCGTCATCTCCTCCGGGTTAAGCTCAGGTGCATATGCCAAAGCCCGGCTTAAAGCAGATATTGCGCCCTTGCGGGCGGCTGATTTCTTCATCTCTTCAAAATGCTTGGGGACGGTGGAGAGGCACTTCAACACATCCTTGATCAGCTTTGGCACCCCTGTTTCGCCAAAAACAAGCCTGATGGTGAAAAGCCTTCCAGCATACAGCTGTTCCGTGAAGGCGTATAAAGCCTTCAGCTTTAACAAGCTATTGTCCGGAAGTTGGCGAGTTCGTTGGCCTGCAAACAGATCACATTTGTAAGTCGCCAGGCGAGTCTCTATAAGCATATTTGAAAAAGAATACTCATAACATAGTCAGCAATGCTTACCGAAGACAACTTCAGTCATCCGGGCTATATGGCGCTTCAAGCTGGACAGTTCATCGGTAATAGGCTTAAGACGACCCTCCGCGTCTTTGGCACATTTGGTCAAGGCTGCTTGAGTAGCTTCAGCAGTTTGTATATATACCTCAAAGTCCACTTTGATCTTTTCCAGTTCTGTTGACGAGAGCCGCCACTTTATGGCAGCTTCGGCTCGGGCGTATGTTTGCAATGCCAGGTTTTTCCTAAGATCGGCCATACTAGACTCGGCAGCATTGAAAGCCTCATGCACAAGACAAATTGTCCAGAGCAAATTTGTCAAGTTTAGGCCGCCAATCCGGCTTATAATAAGTACTCGGAGGTAATGCAGAGGGTTGTTACAAGTCTCAAGCAGATTGCAAGCAATATACTTGACACTTGGGGGCTAATGTGTATCAGTTCTTTCAAATTTTACAACACAAACAAGACCCGGATCATCTTCATGAAGATGACCCGGCCCTTGGGGGCTACACATCGCTCTACAAGTTTATATGATCGGATCTACAAAAGTGCCGGCTCATTATTTATATAAGGACCCGGCCCTTGGGGGCTACACTTGGCAATTTTGTTTCTATCAATGCAGCAAGTGCCGGCTCAATATTTACATAAGGACCCGACCCTTGGGGGCTACAAGTTGGTCTGTTCAAATCTACAAATTATTGAAGACCCGGCTTATCTTTGAGAACATAAGCTGGCTCTTGGGGGCTAAGTAAGGATATACGGAGAGTAGAAAAGTGGAAGTACCTCGTATTTTCTCTTCATCATGCCAACTAAATTGGCCTCCATGTCCCGGTTGGCAGCGAGGCGGCTCAGATATCCCGAGTGCAGCTCGTCAGCGGTAAGCTTCTCCGGGTTAGGAAGATCAAGCTTGGTCTTCTCCTTTTTCAGGAGAAGGCGCCTCATCTTTGCTGATGTGTTTAGTCAGCACATTGGAAGGAGCGGGAGCTGTATAGGCTGTGCCGGTGATGGTAACCTCTTCTTTAGGAGTAGTCACATCTTGAGCTGTTTGCAGAGGGCTGGTCGGCTTAGGATCAGCCTCCGGGTTACTTTTAGGAATCATAATAACAATATCCGCCGGCTCTGTAGGCCGGGGAGTGTCGTCATGGGCGCCTTGATCAGTTTCTGCGGGCTCGACTTGAACTCGAGGAGCGCCAAGCTTCGGGTTCTCCGGCTCTGAGACATCCGGACGGGAAGATGGCCCGCTCAATTTCCTTTTCTTAGCCTGCGCCCTATAAACAAAGATTTCATTGTCAGTTATATGCAAGGATAGAATAGCAATAAGCAGAAAGGAGATGCAAAGGAATTTACCCCGGGTTGATAACAAGGGGAGGCAATTTGGAGGCGGTTGAGTCGCCAGACAAAGGAGGTGACTCCTGACACAGTTAAATTTAGCAGTATGAGCAAGCGATAGCACAAGACTAATATGCAGAAGAAGTGAAAATATAAGTTATGAAAAACCTTGTTGCGGCGTTTCCAACGAGTTGGAGTGTCAGGTAAGCCGGCCACCAGATCTTCAGAGCCGCCGCTCCGGGTCTGACGTCTAGCGTCATGTTGCTGCTTCTTCAAAAGAAAGTCGGGATCCAAGTGAGCAAGAGGATGTGAAAACTTTATTTTCTGGATGACCCGCAGGATTTTCTCTGTTGGGAGAGGTTCCGAGTCGGAGGAAATCATAGTTACCTCTGCAGCACCGGCTTCGCTTGCCTCCGCGTCACCCTGAGAGGAGTCAGCGTCAATAAGTTGCATGAAAAGAAGGCCAAGGGAATCAAGTTCTTCCTCTGAATCATCCAGCCCGAACAGCTCCTCTGTCGTTTGTTTCTTTTTAAGAGCCGGAGCTCGGGTTTTGGTTGCCTAGCTTTTCTTCTTCTTGGAGTTAGAGGTTAATCTTTTGTTCCAGAAAGAAGAGCCGGCCTGCATATAATACATGCATTCGCAGAAAAGCTTAAAGGATGTAAAATGCGAAATATAAAGGAAAAAGAGTGAAGATTGAAATCAAAGGTTAACCTCAAGAGCCGGGTTAAGAGCATAAAAGGGGCTTAACCCCGTCTTGTTGCAAATTTCTTGAGGCTCTCCCAGCAGTGATTTGATGATTGCATTAAGATATTTGTCTGTTAGTGGTGTCTGGTTGAAGCGCTGAGGGTCATTCACCTCACCAGTATATTGGCACATTAAGCCGTCACGGCGGCTCAGCGGTAGAATTCTCCAAGAAACCCAGGAGCGGGTCAGATCAACACCAGTTAACCCATTGGCTAACAGGGCCCTTATCTTTGAAAATGTTGGACCATATTGGGCGCGCTCAGCGGCAGTTAGCCGGTCTGGAAGTTCACTGTCGGTGCAAAGCGGTAGGGACGATAACCCGGTAGAGGATTCTCTCCGGCTGGAGAAGCGTCCTTGCAGTAAAACCAAGTATGATTCCAGTCCTTGGGGTGGCTAGGCAGAGTCGCCACAGGAAAAGACACAGCCCTCCGCCTCTGAATAGAAACACCACCGATTGCTAGGCTTGGCCCATCAGCAATTTCAGTTTGGCGGTTGATGTAGAAAAAATCCCTGAAGAGGTCAACGGACGGCTCTTCTTGCAGATATGCTTCGCAAAAAATCTGGAACTGGCACAGATTGGTAACAGAGTTGGGGCCAATGTCTTGAGGGTGCAATTTGTAAAAGTGCAGTGTGTTATGGATTTGTCACGGCAGATGTCCTCATGAAAGGACTTAGGTTCGGGGCCATCGATAAGGCGGTGAGCTCAAAGGGGTTGATCGGAATCGAGAGACAAGGGTTTACCCAGGTTCGGCCCCTCGGAAAGAGGTAAAAGCCTACGTCCTGCTTTGTGTTGTATTGATTGGGTATCGATTACAAGGGAGCGAGTTTGCTTGACCTAGCTATCGATGAGTTGATTCGTGGCCTAAGCCGCCCAGGTAACCCGCCCTTATATACACAGGTCAAGGCCCTGGGCTTACAAGAGTCCGGGTCGGGTTATACTCAATCACCGACCTCTCCTCTAACTATACATACCTTATCTAACAAGCCGCCTCCGGCGGCTCAAGCCAACCGGGTTACATCTCGTCTTCTGGCTCTGGGCCTCCAGGCCCATTGAGTAAGCCTGCACCCAATCTTGTTGTAAGTCGCCAACCGCATGACCCGGCCCCACCTGGGAGGGTCTCTTCACGGGGTTATATCCCCAACATTAGGCCGCAGATTGATTTGAACCGGTTCATGTCAATCTCCAAGTCTTCTGGTTGGCGAGGCTTGCCTTCTTTGATAATCTTCATGACCCGCCGAAAATGGGCGGTCGTTGCTTCTAACAAAACTTTCATGACCCGCCGTGACGTCATTAGTAAAATCAAAAAAGATTCCTCTGACGTCAGAGCGGATCTTTTTTCATTAATACAACCAGCCCGAAAATCGCGGCGTCTTCTTAGTTTAATCACCGTCGTGCTCCCTCGATTCCCGCACCAGACCATTGTGGGACCATTATAACCTTATAAATAAGCACCGGGGGTTATCACTGTCATTTTTCCCTGCCGCAATTTCTTCTTCTTCCTCCTCCAGACGCCCGTGCCGCCGAAGCTTACTGCGCCATCTAGAGCTCATCGTCTTCATCGACACCGGCCGCTGCATCAACCTGAGACTGACCAGAGCCTTCGCGCGTTCATCCGCACCCTCCAGGTTTCATTGCCGCCCTTAGTTAGATCTGCATTTAAACTTTAGATCTTCCCTGAGTTTGTCGGTTTTCTCCGGTGTTCGTCTCCGTTCATCAGAACGTTCTTCCCTGATTAGATGGAAAACACCTTCTCTAAAGCCTCTTAATGCTACCGAAATCACGCGGTTGTCCGTTCCATAACCACGCCCACTCATTGTAGATCTGCAGCCCGTTTCAATCTGTGCAGAAGGCCGTCTGTTCTTCCACTGGTCTTTTTAGGGCTAGAATAATTTTTCTTTTTCCTTGCCCGTAGATCTTGAATTCATAGCCGTAGTTGCGGAATCGGTTTTTCAACACTTAGCAATTTTTCAATCTGCGTTTGATAAACTTGACCCGCCGTAAAACTGCCGGCTTACTCTGTTTTATCGTAAGTAGCTTCAGCGGCTCATAATTTTATATTGACCCACCAAAATGCTGTCACCATTTCCAGTCGTAATGACCTTAGTCAGAATGCATTTTTAACCCACCAAATATGCATGTCTTCCCGCAGTTTCCTAAGCCGCCACCATGTCAAAAACTCCGTCCACCTGCAACTGGGTAAAGTCCGGAGTGACCGAAGAGTCACTCAAAGAATTTGTCACCATGGGGGTTCTGCTGGCTCAGGATATTATCCACTGGCGGGTTCCAGGCAATGAGACTACCCCTAAACCCAAAGATGTTGAGGTCATTGTCTTCACAGATCATCTTCTTCGGGGCTTTTCCCCGCCCGGGTCAAAGTTTTTCCGAGATATCTTACACGCGTTCAAGCTGCACCCCCAAGATATCGGCCCGAACTCTGTCACCAACATGTGCCAATTTCAAACCTTCTGTGAAGCCTACCTTCAAGAGGAGCCGTCTGTCGATCTCTTCAAAGAGTACTTCTACATCAACCGCCAAACAGAAATGGCTGACGGGTTAAGTCTCGAGCTCGGGGGCGTTACTCTTCAGAGGCGGAGGGATGTTCTCTTCCCAGCAGCAATCCTGCCGAGTCACCCCAAAGAGTGGAATAAGACGTGGTTCTACTGCCAAGACACTTCACCACAGGGGGAGAACCCACTGCCGGGTTAGCGTCCCCATCGGCTTAGCACAGATACAGAGCTTCCAGACAGGATGTCAGCCGCCGGGCGTGCTCAATATGCCTCCACGTTCTCCAAAGTCAGGGCCCTGTTGGCCAACGGGTTGACAGGTGTTGATCTGACCCGCTGCTGGGTCTCTTGGAGGATTCTGCCATTGAGCCGCGGAGGCGCCTTAATGTGCCAGTATACGGCTAAAGTAGATGATCCTCAAAGCTTCAACCAGACACCTCTGAAGGATCAGGATCTCAATACTATCGTCAAATCTTTACTGGGAGAACCACTAGCCGCCTACAGCAAGACTAACCTAAACCCCTTTTTTGCACTTAACCCGGCTCCGGATGTAAGTCTCTTCATCTTAATCCTCATCCATTCCTTAAACTCCATACTTTATTACACTTTTCTATCAATATACTTTGTCCCGTATAGGCCGGGTCTTCATTCTGGAAGAAATTGTTGCCCCCTACTCTCAAGAAGAAAACCAAGGTTCCCAAGGCGACCAAACCTAAGGTGCCCACTCGTAGGAAGAAACAGTCAGCGGAAGAGCTATTTGACTTAGACGACTCAGAGGTAGAATTTGACTCCCTTGGTCTTCTCTTGATGCAACTTATTGATGGCGATTGCTCACAGGAAGAAGCTGAAACAAGCCATGCCGATGCAGCCGAGGTAACCATTGTCTCCTCTGACTCGGATCTTTCACCAGTAAAGAAAGTACGGCGAGCTGTACGGAAGGTAAAGAGTTCACGTTCTTTTGCTCACTTGAGTCGTAACTTTCTCTTGAAGAAACAGCAAGACGACAGCAGACGTCAGACCCGGAGCGCCGGCTCTGGAGACCTTTTAACCGGCTTACCCAATGAGCTGGCCCCTCGGAGACAGCGCACCAAAGTACTTCCTTGCCTTGAACTTATTTTGCCTGTACACTATCCTTGCAGCTTATTAACTGTTTAACAATGTTAGTTTTTTCAGGACTCGCCTCCTTCTTCCGGCGACTCAACTGCTTCGAAGTTGCCTCCCCTAATCATCAATCAGGGGTAAGTATTTTTCTATCCCACTCTTTTATTTATAGTCCACCCTTTCTCATTGATGTGCAACCTTTTAACTTTGCCTCACAGGGCTCAGGCGAAACGAAGGAAGGTGGCCGGGTCATCCGCCACTCCTGATGTTCCAGAGCCGGCAATTCCAAAGCCAAGCGCCCCGGAAGCCCGTGCTGAGGCTCCTGAAACTGCCAAAGACACTCATGAGGAAGCCCCTCAGCACAATGAGCCGGTGGATATGGATGTGGAGGCTCCTGAAGCCCATCCAGATTATGCTCCTAAGCCGCCCAGCCCCCAGCTGTCAACTGAAGACATGGCTTCCCATGAAGAGGTTACTGTCATCGGGGTGGCTTACAAACCTCCGACTCCTTCACGTGTGCTATCAAAGCATATCAAGGAAAACGAGGCGGCTCCCTCTAAAGAAGAAAAGACTCCAGCTGATCTTTCCAATTTGGAGAAACTTACTGCTGATGAACTGCATGCCGGCTATCTGAGCCGTCTATTTACCAGCCGAGACATGGAGGCCAACCTGGTTGCCAAGATGAAGAACAAATATGAGGTACTTCACTTCCCTTGTCTCTTCATGTATATACTTATTTAGCCCCCAAGAGCCGGTTGATCTCTCAGAAGGTCAGTCGGGTCTTCCATTAATTTGGCAACTTTCAAAGCATCATTAGTAATGAGAGCAAGTCGTAGCCCCCAAGGGCCGGGTCATTACCTAAGTAATGAGCCGGCACTCAATCGTAGATTAAGAACCAAATGTAGCCCCCAAGGGCCGGGTCATTACCTAAATAATGAGCCGGCACTCAGTCGTAGACTTTAAGAGCCAAATGTAGCCCCCAAGGGCCGGGTCATTACCTAAGTAATGAGCCGGGACTCAAACATAGCTTTATGAGCCAAATGTAGCCCCCAAGGGCCGGGTCATTACCTAAATAATGAGCCGGCTCTATAAGAAAGAGCTGAGACACATTAGCCCCCAAGTGTCAAGTAAATTGTTTGTAATCTGCTTGGGACTTGTAATCATTGTACCAAACTTTGACATAAACTGTATGAGCCGGACCGGCGGCTTAAAACTGACAACCTTTGCCCTGTCATCTTGCTCTGTGCAGGAATCTTTAAATGCTACCGAGTCTAACTTGTTGGACTTGAAGAAAAACTTATCTTTGCAACAAGACGCCCGAGTAAAGACGGAAGAAAAGTGACGGCTCTACTCCATAGATGTTGAAAAGATCAAAGCAGAGTTCGAAACTTTCAAGCAGACTGCTGAATCAAGCCAAGCCGCCCTGACCAAGCGTGCTGAAGACGCAGAGGGCCGGCTCAAAACGGTGACTGACGAGCTGAACACTCTGAAGGGCCACATATCCCGCATGATTCGAGCTGTGTTTGGTAAGTATCTTTAACCTTCAACTATACAATCTTCTCTGGCGACTTATAAGTTTCGAACTAACGACTTATAAGTTTTGACATGTTTGTAGCTGAACGGAGCCCCCAGCTATCAGATAACAGCCTGTTGAAGCTCAAGGCTCTATATTCTTTGACAGAGCAGCTGTATGCCGGGTCTCTATGTACCATCAAAGCTGTCATGACTGAGAGGGGCGTCCCCAAGTTTATGAAGGGTGTACTAGAAATCATGTCAACCATCCCGCAACAGCTGGAAGAACTGAAGAGATCAACCGCCCGCAAGGGAGCAATAGCCGCCCTGAGCCGGTCATTGGCTTATGCTCCGGAGCTGAATCCGGCTGAAATGATGGATGGCTTCCCTCAACTGAAGGATGACGGCTTAGAGTTTACACAAGAAGATTGCTCTCCCTGTCATAAGGCGTCCCGGGTTCTGGCAAGCCGGCTGGCCGCAGAAGCTGACCTGGCAGTGTATCAGGCGGCTTATACTGAAGAGAACAAACGTGTTCGAGGGCCCACCTTTGAAGCCTAGAGCCTAATCCCTCAACGCCGTAAGCACCTCTTCGCTCCTGATGTTGACCCATCTTCGATCATGCATGATGAAGCCAAGTTTGAAGCTTTAACCAACTGCAATTGGGATGTGGACAATCTCCAGATCCAAGAGATCGAAGACCCGACGCAGGATGACCCGGCGGCGAGTTAGAGAAAAAATGTCGCATCATGTGAAGGTAACCCAGCCTTATTTAATCCGCCGGGTTAAATATTGTTGAAAAACTTGAAGTCTGCAACTTTTGGGCTTTTGGATAGCCTTGTAATAGCAGTAGGAAAACTTTTAACCGCCTGTTCGTGTGCCTTTGATGCACTGCTTTAAGATTCTGCCGGCAACTTATCAAAGTCATCTGTGACATAGAATTATTTGTCTGCTTTGACACGCCTGGCGGGTTATCTTCCCTGAGCAATACCAAGCCAGAAACTTTCCAAGACTTAGAGAGAAAACACCTGCAAAAACAAGTAATTTTGTATGTCGCATCCTATAAGCCGGCTTTAAAGGCGCGGCAGGATAAGACAACTCTTGTTTTTATAAAAAATTTGTGTTGTTTCTAAAGAAACCAGGCGGAAAGCCTAAAGAAAACTTGTAAACCGGGCCTCACGTGGCATAAATCCGTCGTTTAAACTTTAGCAAGTTCAGGGTCTTTAAAAGATTGACATTGCTAAAAGTACGAACAGGCCACATAGTGGAGGGGTTACGGTAGACAAGACGAGTTTATCCTCGCTCACTGTAAGCCGGCTCTCTCGTGACAAAAGCCGCCGTTTAAACCTTGACAAGTTCAGGGTCTTCGTGCGAAAATAACTTATAAAGTTCAGGGTCTCTTATCAAGAATAACTGTCAAGAGTCCGGCGGGTCACATGGCGGAGTAGCAAGTTGCAAACAGGCATGTTGAACTCGGACATGGCGTAAAGCCTGGCCAAGAGGGTATGTAAGCTAAACCCATAGGGTTGGAAGCCCCCAAGTGACCTGATTAAGGATCAACTCCTTTATATGACACTTTCAATGTGCAGAAAACGGCAGAGGCCCCTAATCATGGGGATGCCAACTTTATTATATCATAAAAGATGGTATACACAATGACAGGAATATGTACATTGATGAGAGCCGGACTGGCGGCTTAAGTATAGTATGGCCGAAGGTGAGCAATATTCCAGGGCCTCTTGGTCTCTTCACCAGAAGTGTGAGACTTGTCATTCTCCCGTCTATCCATGAGATAATATGAACCATTGTTGAGATTTCTGCTGATCACAAACAGTCCTTCCCAGGGAGGTGATAACTTATGCATATCCGACTGGTCTTGAATCAGCCGGAGTACTAAGTCGCCTTCTTGGAACGTCCGGGTCTTGACCCTGCGGCTATGATAGCGACGCAGGTCTTGTAGATAAATCGCCGACCGAGCTGCAACAAGATCCCGCTCTTTGTCCAGGGCATCCAAAGCATCCTGACGCGCCGCCTCGTTATCAGTTTCCACGTAAGTCGCCACTCTGGGCGAGTCATGATGAATATCACTGGGGAGAACAGCTTCTGCGCCATAAACCATGAAGAAAGGTGTATAGCCTGTAGACCTGTTGGGGATGGTTCTTATGCTCCAAAGAACAGACGGCAACTCCTCCACCCAACAACCCGGCGTGCGTTCCAGAGGAACCATGAGCCGGGGTTTTATACCTCTCAAAATCTCCTGGTTAGCACGTTCAGCTTGACCATTAGACTGTGGGTGAGCTACTGAAGACACATCAAGACGGATATGCTCCTCATCACAGAACTCCTTCATAGCCTCCTTGGATAGGTTAGTACCATTATCAGTATTGATACTATAAGGATAATCCAACCGAAAAATTAGCTTTTTGATGAACTGAACTTTTGTTGCTGCATCACACTTGCTGACCGGCTCAGCCTCAACCCACTTAGTAAACTTGTCAACCGCCACCAAGAGGTGAGTCTTTTTATCCTAAGACCTCTTAAAAGGTCCTACCATATCAAGCCCCAGACTGCAAACGGCCAGGTGACTGGAATCATCCGTAGCTCTTGAGCCGGCACATGGGCACGTCGCCCAAATTTTTGGCACCCGCCACACTTAGTGACCAAATCCTCTGCATCTTTATGAGCTGTTAACCAGTAAAACCCGTGTCGAAAGGCCTTGGCCACCAATGATTTTGACCCGGCGTGATGACCACAATCGCCAGCATGGATTTCTTGCAAGATTTCACGGCCCTCGTCAGGAGAAACACAACGCTGAAAGACACCAGTCACACTACGCCGATGTAACTCGCTGTTGATAATAATCATAGACTTAGACCGCCTTATGATTTGTCGTGCTAGAGTCTCATCTTGAGGTAACTCGCCGCGGGTCATGTACGCCAGATAAGGCAGCGTCCAATCAGGATCGCGCGAAGAGCCGCCACCAAGTGCCCTTCCGGGTCAGGTACAGCCAAATACTCCTCCGACGGTAACTTGACCGATGGATGATGCAACACGTCCAAGAACACATTAGGCGGCACCGGCTTACGCTGAGACCCCAGCGTTGATAACGCGTCAGCCGCCTCATTCTTCCGCCAATCAATATGATCCACCTGATAACCTTTAAAGTGGCCGGCAATAACATCAACCGCCTGACGATAAGCCGCCATACGAGGGTCCTTAGAATCCCACGTGCCAGAGACTTGTTGAGCCACCAGGTCTGAGTCGCCAAGACATCTGACCCGGCTCAAGTTCATCTCCTTGGCCACCCGGAGACCATGAAGCAAAGCCTCATATTCCGCTGCATTGTTAGTACAAGGAAACATTAGCCTCAAAACATAACAGAATGTGTCACCTCGTGGGGAAGTTAAGACAAGTCCAGCCCCCGAGCCTTCCAATTGCCTGGATCCATCAAAGTGAATCGTCCAATAAGTATTGTCCGGCTTTTCCTCGGGAATTTGACACTCCGTCCAGTCATTGATAAAATCCACCAGGGCTTGAGACTTGATAGCCGTTCGGGGTAGATACTTCAAATTGAGAGGTCCAAGCTCAATTGCCCACTTAGCAATCCTTCCAGTAGCCTCTGTGTTTTGAATGATATCTCCCAAAGGAGCAGAGCTGACCACTGTGATCGGGTGACCAAGAAAATAATGCTTCAGCTTGCGATTGGCCATGAACACCCCAAGCACCAGCTTTTGCCAATGTGGATATCTTTGCTTAGACTCCGTCAAGACTTCGCTGATATAATAAACCGGCCGCTGAACCGGATATTCCTTACCCGCCTCGTTGCGCTCCACCACAATGGCAGCACTGACAGCCCTGTTATTAGCCGCCACATATAGAAGCAGAGGCTCCTTCTTCACGGGAGCGGCCAGAACAGGCGCCTCAAATGCTTCATCAGCCGCATCACTCCAGACACAATCGTCCGTTTTCTTCATCATCTGGTACAGAGGAACAGCTTTCTCACCCAAGCGGCTTATGAACCGGCTTAGCGCAGCAATACGACCCGCTAGGCGCTGAACATCATTAATACACGCCGGCTTAGACAAAGAAGTCATGGCCTTTATATTGTCTGGGTTAGCCTCAATGCCACGCTCAGAGACCAAAAACCCCAAAAGCTTGCCTGCAGGCACACCGAACACACATTTTGCCGGGTTAAGCATCATCTTGTAAACCACAAATTGTCAAAAGTTTCCTTCAAATCAGCAGCAGAGTTTCCTTTTTCCGTGCCTTGACCACAATATCATCCACATAAGCATGAACATTGCGCCCAATTTGACCATGAAGACAGTTCTGCACACAACGCTGGTAAGTCGCCTGGGCATTCTTGAGCCCGAAAGGCATAGAAACATAGCAGAAAACTCCAAAAGGCGTAATGAAAGACGTCTTCTCTTGGTCTTTGACTGCCATCTTGATCTGATGATAACCTGAATAAGCATCCAGAAAGCATAGACTCTCACAACCCGCCGTTGCATCAATGATCTGGTCGATACGGGGGAGAGCAAATGGATCAACCGGACAAGCTTTGTTAAGATCCGTGTAATCCACGCACATGCGCCACGTGTCGTTCTTCTTGAGTACCAACACCGGGTTAGCTAACCATTCCGGGTGAAAAACTTCAACGATGAACCCTGCTGCCAAGAGCCGGGCCACCTCTTCTCCAATAGCCTTACGCCTCTCCTCATTGAAATGATGGAGGAACTGTTTGACCAGCTTAAACTTAGGATCCACATTAAGGTGGTGCTCAGCGAATTCTCTTGGTACACCCGGCATGTCAGAAGGCTTCCATGCAAAGATGTCCCGATTCTCACGGATGAATTCGATGAGCGCGCTTTCCTATTTGGGATCCATATTGGCCCCAATAGTGAACTGCTGCGATGAGTCGCCATGAGTGAAATCCACCATCTTGGTATCTTCTGCCACAAACTTAAGGGGCGGCTCAGATTCCGTGCTAGGCTTCTTCAACGGGGTCATATCTGCCGGGTCAACATTCTCCTTATAAAACTTGAGATCCGCCTCAGCACAACTTGACTCTGCATACACAGCATCGCCTTCCTCGCACTCAAGAGCAATCTTCCGATCACCATGCACTGTAATCGTTCCGTTTAATCCGGGCATCTTGAGTTGCAAGTAAACATAACAAGGCCTAGCCATGAACTTGGCATAAGCCGGCCGCCCAAACAAGGTGTGGTACGGGCTGTTGGTCTTGACCACCTCAAACCATAAGGTCTCCACCCTGTAGTTGAATTCATCGCCAAAAGCTACCTCCAAGCAAATCTTCCCAACTGGATAGGCTGACTTTCCGGGCACCACACCGTGAAAAACCGTTGAAGATGGCTTAAGATCCTTGTCAAGCAAGTTCATCCAGCGGAACGTGTCATAGTACAGGATGTTGATGCTGCTGCGACCATCCATAAGCACCTTGGTGAACACATAGCCTCCTACTTGGGGGGGCACTACCAAGGCCAACTGCCCCGGGTTATCCACACGCGGCGGGTGATCCTCCCTGCTCCAAGTTATGTCATACTCGGACCACTTCATGTACTGCGGGAGAGCCGGCATGACCGTATTAACTGCCCGCTTGCGCACCTTCTGATCCCGCTTGTCAAGGCTTGTCGTAAAAACATGATATTGGCCTCCATTAAGCTGCTTTGGGTTACTCTGATACCCAGACTGGTTGTTTTGTTGCTGACCTCCATTGCCAGACTGTTGATTATGACCTCCATGGTTTCCCTGGCCTTGATAGCCAGAACCTGAGCCGCCTGCCCCAAAGCCGGACCCGGGAGAGCCGGATCCTGACCCGCCGGATGGTCCGCTGCCGCCACCCTGATGCTGGTTAATGTTATAATTCTGGAACTCCCGCATGACCCAACAATCCTTCCAGGCATGAGTGGATGGTTTATCGGGAACACTATGTTTTGGATAGGGGGCATTCAACAATGCTTCCATATTGAAAGGCTTAGACATGCCAAAAGGCGGTTTACTATTGCCCTTGCCACGGTTGCCTCCAGCACTAGTGTTGGACACCAGGTCTGACCCACCGTCCGGGTGCTTCCGCTTTCCGCCGTTGCCATTATTATTATTTCCTCCCCCGTTCTGCTGCCGACTCTTGCCATTGCTAGTCTTCTTACCCTTAGCCGATTTCTCATCATCAGAACCAGGGTCCTTCGTGTTGTTAGAGTCTGCATACTTGGTGAGAGCCGTCATGAGTTCCCCCATGTCCTGGCACGAACGTTTGACCCGTCCAAGCTTCTACTTCAGGGGCAAAAAGTGGCAATTCTTCTCCAGAATTAGAACCGCCTGAGCCGCCGTGATATTATCAGAGGAGTGGATAATAGTTGAGACCCGCCGGACCCAATGGTGGGCCAACTCAACCTCCCGCTGCACACAATTATCCAAATTCACGATTGTCATGGGCTGCTTGCACGTTCCTTGAATTTTTTTTATGAATTTTGCCTTCAACTCATCCCAGGAATTAATGGTATTGGGTGGTAAACCCTTCACCCACGTGCGAGCCGGCCCCTCCAACATCATGATGAAATACTTAGCGCAGACTGCATCACTGACGTCTAGCATCTCCATGGCTAGTTCATAACTCTCGATCCAAGCTTCCGGAGGCAGATTGGCCGTATAATTTGGCACCTTGCGGGGACCCTTGAAGTCCTTCGGCAGGCGTTCGTTTCGTAAAGCCGGCACTAAGCACGGCACTCCCACAGCCCTGGAGGTTACTCCGGCTCCCACCGAAACAGAAGGCGCTACTGTGGGTTCTTGATAAGCCGTCGCAGCCGCCGCTGCTGCCGCCTCTCGCTGTGCTCTAGCACGATCTACCAGCACCTGGGCATCGACAGTAGGCAGGTCATCCCGTGCCGGATTTCGACGTCTATCGCTGCTAGAGATCGCAGGTGACTCTATACACCGACTGTAACTGCGGCTTGGGATAGGGGTCGAGTGCACGCGGCTCCGTCTATAAGCATACTTTTCCTGTTGCGCCACCGCTGTCTGCAAATATCCAATGGCATTCCGCACTTCTTCTGCAAAAGGCGTTCCATCAGGGATGGGGAGCGTGCCAAGTCTGACTGCCGCTACCACCATGTTCTCCGCCGGGTTAGAATAATGACCGGGCGATGTCGGAAAATGCCGCGGCGGGGTCTGGTTCCTACGGGGCGGGTCTGGCTACCGATGCTGAACCGCCGCCCTACTCCCAGGTACTCCCGCCGTCCGGGTTACGGTCAGAGGTGCATTCCGTCCTGTCCCTGGCGTGTTGAAAAGATTCCTGGCCTCATATTGATCTGGCAGGCGGGTCTGGTGCCTCATCCGATGGACTGCATCTGCGGTCTGTTAATCCAGGTCAAGGTGAAAAGCTTCCGCCCTGAGGCATTCCGACTTAGTATCCATCTGAGCTTTTAGCGCATTGATTTCCTCTTGGGCACCGGCCATCTGGTCCTTCAACCTTGCGATTTCCGTGTTATGGGCTGCTTGGTTTTCGGCTGTGACTTCGGTTCCCATCGGAGTCGTAAGTTCATTCATCAGATCCAGCAAAACTTGAGCCAGCGGCCTACCTGATCCAGATCCGGTCGCCCCAGCAGCCGTACTACTAGGAGCTGGTACCGATCCTGCCATGAAGACAGCGGCTCGGCTCGGCGGCTCATAGCATTCCGGGTCCTGGTAGCAATCGAAGTAGTCCCCCAAGCCCGCCGTTGTGAAGCTGGTAGATTGGTTCCGCCTCCCCGCTCGAGGATCCATCCTCTGAGCAGATGAGGGCTTCCTCCCGCGACATGGAACCTTCAAGTTCCGTGCCTTGGGTAAAGCCGACGAAGACGTGCTTCTGGCCCGGGTTAACCCGGGCGGGTTGCGCGTGCCGGGCCAGCTCGATGAGGTCGGTGCAGATGTCCGGCCCGGGCTTAGATCCGCCGATCTTGCCAATGAAGATGTAAATTCAGCCGAAGGGGACCCGGTACCCGTACTCAATTGAGTCGGCCTCGGGGGCCCAGCTAGCGTCGTCGATGTAGAGCTTGTCGCGGCGACTCTTGGTCATCCTGCCAACGGCGTATCCCTCGATCCCTGGGAGAGAGCCCTTCGAGAACTCCACACCACCGCGCGCTAGCCCCACGGTGGGCGCCAACTATCGTGGTTTTGTCACGGCAGATGTCCTAGTGAAAGGACTTAGGTTCGAGGCCATCGCTAAGGCGGTGAGCTCGAAGGGGTTGATCGGAATCGAGAGACAAGGGTTACCCAGGTTCGGCCCCTCGGAAAGAGGTAAAAGCCTACGTCCTGCTTTGAGTTGTATTGACTGGATATCGATTACAAGGGAGCGAGTTCGCTTGACCTAGCTATCGATGAGTTGTTTTCGTGGCCTAAGCCGCCTAGGTAACCCGCCTTTATATACACAGGTCAAGGCCCTGGGCTTACAAGAGTCCGGGCCGGGTCATACTTGATAACTGACCTCACCTCTAACTATACCTGCCTTGTCTAACAAGCCGCCACCGGGTTACACATTGTCTTCCGGCTCTGGGCCTCCAGGCCCATTGAGCAAGCTTATTCCAAACCTTATCGCTAAGCCGCCAACCTCATGACCCGGCCCCACCTGGGCGGGTCTCACCACGGGGTTATATCCCCAACAGTAACCCCAGAGCCTACCCAATCGCAACAAGCGGGGGCTTTAGCCATGACGGCGAGTTAAAATGCCGTGGAAGGGCATGAAAATGTGGCGGGTTAAAAGTGCTGCATGGCCAAAACAGCTATGACTCTAAAACGATGATGATACTTGGCGGGTCATTGTTAAGTTATGAGCCGCCGCTAAATTACAGTAATGAGACGGATTACGTCACTACAAGGAGAGCCGGTAGCATGATGGCTGGTCAAGCTGCTAGCAAGTGTGGACAAACAACTTCCGCCGATTACGACTACCATTTTAAGATCTGCGGGAGGAAACAAAAGGAAAATATTTCCTAAACCTAAAAACGACAGCAAAGAACAGACCGTTCATATATGAATTCCCATGAAGGGACGATCTGCGATGGATATGGAAAGCATGTTAAGCGAAGCGTCGCGGGTTTTTGGCTAGCAGTTGAAGACCTAAGGGTTTTCCTTTCCTCATCTATGGCAATAACTCCCATGAACGGCGGCGGACTCGAAGAATCCCGACGAACTAATGCGCATCTACAAGGGGAAAAAGATTTAACCCGAGAGTCGCAGGAGATGCGGGCGCGTGCCGGCGAATTCTGGACGCAGTCAGGGCGATGCAGCGGCCTTGTTGAGGACGACGGCGAGGTCCGGACGGCACGGCGGAGCTTCGGTAGCACGAGCGTCGGGAGGAAGAAGAAGAGAGAAGCGGCGGCAGGAGGGAAAAGTGAAAAAGGATAAGGACCCCACGCGCATATTTATAAGGGGAATGGAACAGCAACAGTCCGGCGTGGGAATCGAGGAGACAAAATGATGATTGACCAAGAAAACACCTCGATTCTCGGGTTGACTAGTTAATGTGAAGATCCATTGTGATGTCATTAAGATCTGTTGGATTTATCAGGGATGACATCATCCAATTTCACATGGCGGGTCATGAAGATTTATTGCAGGTCAGGTGATTATGAAGAATGCAAGACTCGCCAACTAGAAGACTTGAAGATTGACATGAACAAGTTCAAATCAATCCGGGGCCTAATGTTGGGGATATAACCCCGTGGTGAGACCCGCCCAGGAGGGGCCGGGTCACGAGGTTGGCGGTTTAGCAGTGAGGCCAGAGCAGGCTGGAAGATCAAGGCAGGGCCTGGAAGTGACTTGCCAGACGGGCCTGGAGGAGGCCTAGAGCCAGAAGGCAACTTGTGACCCGGAGGCGTAAGCCGCCGGGGACGGCTTGCCAGACAAGGCACGGATAGTTAGAGATATGGTCGGTTACTAGATGTAACCTGGCCTGGACTCTTGTAAGCCTAGGGCCTCAACCTATGTATATAAAGGCGGGTTCCCTGGGCGGCTTAGGACACGAAACCTTTGATCGAGTACTAGGTCAAGCATATTCCGCTCCCTTGTGATTGATACCCAATCAATACAACTCAAAGCAGGACGTAGGCTATTACCTCCTCCGAGAGGGGCCGAACCTGGATAACCCCGTGTCTTTCGTCCCGATCAACCCCTTCGATTTAACCACCGTAGCGATGGCTTGACCCTTAAGTCCTTGCACTAGGACATCTGCCATGACAAAACCACGACAGTTTTGGCATGTCCTTTGCCACAAAAGGATTGGGCTACCTTGCTGCACTTTATTTACCGTTACCGTTACTTGCTCGTTACCAATTATCTTGCTATCAAACTATCTATTACCTACAATTTCAATGCTTGTAGAAATTACCTTGCTAAAAACCGCTTGTAATTTCCTTCTGCTCCTCGTTGGGTTCGACACTCTTACTTATCGAAAGGACTACGATTGATCCCCTATACTTGTGGGTCATCGAGAATCTTTTCTGGCACCGTTGCCGGGGAGTGAAGCGCTCTTGGTAAGTGGAAATCGGTAAGGAAAAACTTATACTACGTGCTGAAATTTATTGTCACTTGCTACTATGGAAAACAATTCTTTGAGGGGTTTGTTCGGGGTATCTTCACCCCTCAACCTACTACACCTACTGAAAATATTTGTTATGAAATTCCTTCGGGTATGGTAGAACAACTGCTAGCTGAACCTTATGCAGGAGATGGAACTGAACATCCTGATATGCACCTAATACATCTGAATGAAGTTTGTGGATTATTTAAGCTTGCAGGTTTACCCGGAGATGAAGTTAAGAAGAAGGTTTTCCCTTTATATTTGAAGGGAAAAGCATTGACATGGTACAGGCTATGTGATGATATTGGATCATGGAACTGGAATCGATTACAATTAGAATTCCATCAAAAGTTTTATCCTATGCATCTAGTTCATCGTGATCGGAATTATATATATAATATTTGGCCTCGTGAAGGAGAAAGCATCGCTCTAGCTTGGGGGAGGCTTAAGTCAATGTTATATTCATGCCCCAATCATGATATCCCGAGAGAAGTTATTATTAAGAATTTTTATGCTCGGCTTTCTCATAATGATCAATCCATGCTCGATACTTCTTGTACTGGTTCTTTTATGAAGAAGACTATTGGATTCAAGTGGGATCTCTTTGAAAGAATTAAACGCAACTCTGAAGATTGGGAACTCGACAAAGGTAATGAGTCAGGTATAAAGCTTAAGTTTGATTGTGTTAAATCTTTTATGAATACCGATGCTTTTCACAAGTTTAGCACTAAATATGGACTTGACTCTGAGATAGTAGCCTCTTTCTGTGAATCATTTGCTACTCATGTTGATCTCCCTAAAGAGAAGTGGTTTAAATACCATCCCCCTATTAAAGAACAAATTAAAGAACCAGTAAAAGCTAAAGATGAAACCATTATTTACAATGTTGATCCAGTTGTGCCTACAACTTATATTGAAAAGCCGCATTTCCCTATTAGGATAAAGGAACACGCTAAGGTATCAACTGTGGTTCGCAAAAGTAATATTAGAGCACCTAAGCCCTCTGAGCAAATTAAAGTAGAACCTAGTGTTGCTATCGTTAAAGATCTCTTGGTAGAAAATATTGATGGGCATGTTATTTACTTCTGTGACGAAGCTGCTAGAATTGCCAAACCTGGTGAAAAAGATAAACATAGACCCATAGTGGGCATGCCTATTATCGCAGTCAAAATAGGAGATCATTGCTATCATGGTTTATGCGACTTGGCTGCTAGTGTGAGTGCTATTCCTTTTACCATATACCAAGAAATTATGAATGACATAGCACCCACCGAAATAGAAGACATTGATGTTACTATTAAACTTGCTAATAGAGACACCATCACACCACTTGGGATTGTTAGAGATATTGAAGTCTTGTGTGGGAAAGTAAAATATCCTACTGATTTTCTAGTTCTTGGTTCCCCACAAGATGATTTTTGTCCCATTATCTTTGGTAGTCCTTTCTTGAACACCGTTAATTCTAAGATAGATTGTGAAAAATAAACTATCGGTGTTAGTTTTGGTGATCTGTCTCACGAATTTAATTTTTCCAAGTTTAGTAGACAACCTCATGATAGAGAATTATATAGTAAGGATGAAATAATTGGTCTTGCTTCTATTGCCGTGCCTCCTATCGATCCACTAGAACAATATCTTCTAGACCATGAAAATTATATGCACTTGCGTGAAAGAAATGAAATAGATAAAATTTTGTTTGAACAACAGCCTCTCCTAAAACACAATTTGCCCATTGAAACCCTTGGAGGTCCTCCTCCACCTAAACGTGATCCTGTGTTTGAATTAAAACAATTGCCTGATACTTTGAAGTATGCTTATCTTGATGAGAAAAAGATATATCATGTTATTATTAGTGCTAACCTTTCAGAACATGAAGAAGAAAGATTATTAAAAAATTTGAGGAAGCACCAGGCTGCTATTGGATATACTCTTGATGATCTTAAGGGCATTAGTCCCACTCTATGTCAGCACAAGATCAATATGGAACCTGATGATAAACCCGTTGTTGATCACCAACAGCGATTGAATCCTAAGATGAAAGAAGTGGTAAGAACTGAAATATTAAAGCTTATGGAAGCACGTATAATCTATCCCATAGGTGATAGTAGGTGGGTATGTCCCGTTCATTTTGTCCCTAAGAAGGGAGGTATTACCGTTGTTCCTAATGATAAAAATGAACTTATCCCGCAAAGAATTGTCACTAGCTATGGAATGTTAATTGATTTTAGAAAATTAAATAAAGCTACTAGAAAAGATCATTACCCTCTGCCTTTCATTGATCAGATGCTAGAAAGATAAAACCACCTTTACTTTTGTTTTCTGGACGGATATTCTGGTTTCTCTCAAATACATGTATCACAATCTGATCAAGAGAAAACCACCTTTACTTGTCCTTTTGGAACCTATGCTTATAGACGTATGCCTTTTGGTTTATGCAATGCACATGCTACCTTTCAAAGATGTATGACTGCTATATTCTCAGATTTTTGTGAAAAGATTGTGGAGGTTTTCATGGATGATTTTTCCTTTATGGAACTTCTTTTGATGATTACTTAAGCAACCTTGATCGAGTTTTGCAGAGATGTGAACAAACTAATCTTGTCTTGAATTGGGAGAAGTGCCACTTTATGGTTAATGAAGGTATTATCTTGGGGCATACGATATCTGAACGAGGTATTGAGGTGGATAAAGCTAAAGTTGATGCAATTGAGAAAATGCCATGTCCTAAAGATATTAAAGGTATTCGGAGTTTCCTTGGTCATGCTGGTATCTATAGGAGGTTCATTAAAGACTTCTCTAAAATTTCTAGGCCTCTTACTAATCTTTTACAAAAGGATATTCCATTTGTTTTTGATGATGATTGTGTAGAAGCCTTTGAAACACTTAAGAAAGACTTAACTTCTGCACCTATCATTCAACCACCTGATTGGAACTTGCCTTTTAAAATTATGTGTGATGCTAGTGATTATGTTGTTGGTGCTGTTCTAGGACAAAGAATTGATAAGTAGTTAAATGTTATCCATTATGCTAGCAAAACTCTAGACAGTGCCCAACGAAATTATGCTACTACTGAAAAAGAATTTTTAGCAGTTGTGTTTGCTTGTGATAAATTTAGATCCTACATTGTTGACTATTGTTCACACCGATCATGCTGCTATAAAATATCTTATGGAAAATAAAGATGCTAAACCTAGACTCATTAGGTGGGTTCTCTTGCTTCAAGAATTTGACTTACATATCACTGATAGGAAGGGAGCTGAGAACTCCGTAGCTGATAACTTGTCTAGGTTGGAAAATATTCTTGATGTACCACTACCTATTGATGATAGTTTTTCTGATGAACAGTTAGCTGCAATAAATGTTTCTCAGAACACTCCTTGGTATGCTGATTATGCTAAATACATTGTTGCTAAATATATACCACCTAGTTTCACATACCAACAAAAGGAAAATTCTTCTATGATTTGACACATTACTTTTGGGATGACTCACATCTTTATAAAGAAGGAGTAGGTGGTATTATTAGACGTTGTGTACCTGAGCATGAACAGGAACAAATCCTACGGAAATGTTATTTCGAAGCTTATGGAGGACATCATGCGGGAGATAGAACCGCTCATAAGGTATTGCAATTTTGTTTTTATTGGCCTACTCTCTTCAAGGATGCTCGTAAGTTTGTCTTGTCTTGTGATGAATGTCAAAGAATTGGTAATATCGGTAAGCGTCAGGAAATGCCAATGAATTATTCACTTGTTGTTGAACCATTTGATGTTTGGGTTTTTGATTATATGGGACATTTTCCTTCCTCTAACGGGTAGACTCATATTTTGGTTGTTGTTGATTATGTCACTAAGTAGGTAGAAGCTATTCAACTAGTAGTGCTGATCACAACACCTCCATTAAAATGGTTAAAGAAGTTATCTTCTCGAGGTTTGGAGACCCTAGATATTTAGTGACTGATGGTGGTTCACACTTTATTCATGGTGCTTTCCGTAAGATGCTTGCTAAATATGATGTTAACCATAGAATTGCATCACCCTATCATCGTCAATCTAGTGGTCAAGTTGAACTTAGCAGTAGGGAAATAAAATTAATATTACAAAAAACTGTCAATAGGTCTTAAAGAATTGGTCTAAGAAACTAGATGATGCACTTTGGGCCTACAGAACAACTTATAAAAATCCTATGGGTATGTCTCCATACAAAATGGTATATGGAAAAGCTTGTCATTTGCCTCTAGAGTTAGAACATAAAGCATTTTGGGCAATTAAAGAACTCAATTATGATTTCAAACTTGCCGGTGAGAAGAGGCTATTTGATATTAGCTCACTAGATGAATGGAGAACCCAAGCCTATGAAAATGCCAAACTATTCAAAGAAAAAGTAAAAAGATGGCATGACAAAAGAATCCAAAAGCGGGAATTCAAAATAGGAGACTATGTTCTTTTGTACAACTCTCGTTTAAGATTTTTTTCAGGTAAGCTTCTCTCCAAATGGGAAGGACCATATATTATCGAAGAGGTTTATCGTTCTGGAGCTATCAAGATTAATAATGCCGAAGGTACTAACCCGAAGGTGGTCAATGGACAAAGAATTAAACACTATATCTCAGGTATGCCTATTAATGTTGAAAGCAATGTTATCCAAACCATGACACCGGAGGAACACATAAAAGAAACCTTCCAGAACACTCCAGAATTCTGAAAAAGAGGAGGTACATGATACGGTAAGTAAACGGACTCCGAAAAATCCGTAAAAATATTTTCTGTCAGTTTTGGAATATTAGAAAAATTAGGAAAATAAGAAATAAACGGGAAAGCAACCGAGGTGAGCACGATACACCATGGCGCACCCTGATGGGTTGTGCCCACCTCGGACACCTTCCCGACTCCGTTTTCCTTCCATATTCTTGCTTCTCAACATAAAAAAATTCTCTATATATACCCCCGGTTGTTTTGACCACCGCATCACAGAAAAATATTCTGTTCTTGTTTCGTGTTGTTTTCTCGTCAAATCTAGATCTCCATGGCTCCACCAAGCTCCTCCAAGGACAAGTTCTTTGAGAAGGTCATCAACCCATACTTGCCGGAGGTGATGAAGCACCCTCAAGCCATTGAGATGCGTGAGGGGAGCTCCACATCCGTGATGTTCAGGGACCCAAGAGGACTAGAAGCGTGGAAGCTAGGCTAGAGGCGGTGGAACAAGACATCTTCAAGTGCCAAAGGATGGTGGAGCATGGACTTAGTGCCAATCACTCCATGATCACGGAATTCACCCTTGATCTGATGGTGGATGGCCGGTCTATGAAGGACACCATCTTCACCCTCAACGAGCAAATCAATTTTCTACAAAGTCAAATTTATGATCTTCAAAACCAAGTTTTTGAATATGAAGAAATATTTAAAGGTATGAGTTTAGCTTCTAGTTGCAGGACTCAGGGGACTCGTGCGTCAACTTTTGATGTCGAGCCCTTGCCCTGGAAGCTGGAGGACAAGTTGACTACTTCATCACCACCACCTTCATCATCATCACCACCAAAGGAGACTTGAACACACTGGTATGGGCACTCCTCTTGGCTTGAGCCAAGCTTGGGGGAGGTGCCCCGGTATCGTGTCACCATCACTTTAATTCACCTTTACCTAATTTCGTTGGATCCTTAGCTCTTTCGTGATCTAGTTGAATAAAAGTTTAGCACGATTTATTTTCGAGCGTTAGTTTCGTGATCTATCTATCTATGTAATCGAGTGAGAGTGATACGTCTCCAACGTATCTATAATTTTTGCTTGTTCCATGCTGCTATATTATCATTCTTGGATGTTTTACAATCATTTGATTACAACTTTATATCATTTTTTGGGACTAACCTATTGACATAGTGCCAAAGTGCCAGTTGCTGTTTTTGCTTGTTTTTTACTTCGCAGAAAATCAGTACCAAACAGAGATGAAACGCTGCGGGGATTTTTGTGTATTTTTTACGGACCAGAAGAAACCAGATGGGCCAAAGAACACCAGGAGAGGGGCCCCAGGGTGGCCAGCCCCCACCAGGGCGCGCTAGAGGCCCCCTGGCGCGGCCTGGTGGGTGCTGGGCACCTCGGGCACCCCCTCAACCGACTATCGTGCCTATAAATTCCCTAGAAATCCAAAATCCCTAGAGGAGTCGACGAAACAGAATTCCAGCCGCCGCAAGTTCCAGAACCGCGAGATCCAATCTAAACACCATCACGGAGGGGTTCATCTTCCTCATAGGTGCCTCTCCGATGATGCGTGCGTAGTCCACCATAGACCTACGGGTCCGTAGGCAGTAGCTAGATGGCTTCTTCTCTCTCTCTTATGATTCTCAATACAATGGTCTCTTGGAGATCTATTTGATGTAAACTTTTGCGGTGTGTTTGTTGGGATCCGATGAATTTTGAGTTCATGATGAGTTTCCATCCATGAATATTATTTGAGTCTTCTTTGATCTCTTATATGCATGATTACTTATAGCCTCGTATTTCTTCTTCGAATCTTTGTTTTAGTTAGGCCAACTAGATCGATTTTTCTTGCCATGGGAAGAGGTGATTTGTGATGGGTTCGATCTTGCGGTGTTCTTTCCTAGTGACAGAAGGGGCAGCAAGACACGCATGTATCGTTGCTATTAAGGATAACAAGATGGGGTCTATTCCTACATGAATAGATCTTGTCTACATCATGTCATCGTTCTTATTGCATTACTCCGTTTTTCCATGAACTTAATACACTGGATGCATGCTGGATAGCGGTCGATGTGTGGAGTAATAGAGGTAGATGCAGGCAGGAGTCGGTCTATCTATCTTGGACGTGATGCCTATATAATGATCATCGCCTTGGATATCGTCATGACTATTCGATTTTCTATCAATTGCCCAACAGCAATTTGTTCACCCACCGTGCGCTATACTCATGAGAGAAGCCACTAGTGAACCCTAAGGCCCCCGGGTCTACTTTTCCATCATATTGCTTTCCGATCTATGTTTTTTGCACTCTTTGTTTTCGGATCTACAAAACCAAAAACCCAAAAATATCTTGCTGCATATTTACTCTTTTTATTTGTGTTCTTGAAAGATCTATCTCTCCTATCTATCACTACCTAATCTATCTTATTACCGTAGAGAGATTGACAACCTCTCTTTCGCGTCGGGTTGCAAGTATTTGTTGTTTGTGTGCAGGTGCTGCTTATTGGGTGTTGGTGATCCTCCTACTGGTTCGATAACCTTGGTTTCATAACTGAGGGAAATACTTACCGTCGCTGTGCTGCATCACCCCTTCCTCTTTGGGGAAATACCGACGCAATCTCAAGCCACGTCACAGAGTTATATAATAAAGTTTAGTTTGAGCTTTTGCTTCTTTACTTTCTTTTTGCAATCAAAATAGAAAGGAAATAAATGAAAAGAATCATATGCTAATCTTATGGTAAGTAATGACATCACATAAGGAAAAGTATAAGTGGTAAAATTTATTGGAGATTGACAAACATAGCATTGGTCAATGATGCAATTCATGAAAGAATTAATAAGGGAAGAGAAGATTCACATGCAAATACACTATCTTGGACATCTTTTATGTGAGCCCCCGTTAAATATTATATGCCAAAATTGTTGACTTTGGACAAGGAAGACAATGTAATGATTTATATTTGTTCATATTCACATAGAAGTTATATTGTCATTGATCCTTCAACATGTGGTCCTTGCTCAATATCTTTGCTAGCTAAAAATTCCACACTAAGTAGAGATACTACTTGTGCATTCAAAAACCCAAAACCCAAATTCATGTTTTGAGAGTCCACTATACCTACCTACGGATCAAGTAAGATCCTTCAAGTAAGTTGTCATCGGTGCAATAAGACAATAAAAATTGCTTCTAAATGTGTTTGATCAATTAGTGTAATAGAAAATTGAGCGCTATACGAACTTATGATGGCAAAGTAATAAAAGCGACAGACTGCATAAGAAAGGTTGCTATCATAGGGGGCAATATAGCGTGACGTTCTTTTACATTAAGGGATTGAGCATACAAACCAAAAAGCGCATGACAACCTTTGCTTCCCTCTGCGAAGGGCCTATCATTTATTTTTAGGTATTTACTTTTATGCAAGAGTCAATGTATTCTTCCCTATTCCTTTTTACCTTTACTTTTTGCAAGCATCATGTGGTGAGGAAAGATCTAGACACATATATCCAGTTGGATGTGAGTGAGCATGAGTTATTATTGTTGACATCACCCTTGAGGTGAATACGTTGGGAAGCGAAACTATAAGCCCCTATCTTTCTATGTGTCCGGTTCAAACTTTTTGCTCATGGGTATGCTGTGAGTGTTAGCAATCATAGAAGACTAAATGATGGTTGAGTATGTGGACTTGCCAAAAGGCTCCGACACGAGATCCTTCCTGAAAATATAATAAATTGTAGTTGCAAAGTTGACTGAGAACATAGTTTGTTGGTTTTCAATAAGGTTTATGCTTTATACTTCTATGTTGTGATGAATTGTTACTTGTTCATGAGAAGTTATATGAATAAGTTATATGATAAAGTTTGTTGTTGTTATGATAGTAAGCATGATGCTACTATGTCCGCATTTTTGTTTTTATCGACACCTCTCTCTCAAACCATGCGGACATGCTTTTCAATATCGGCTTTCGCTTGAGGACAAGCGAGGTCTAAGCTTGGGGGAGTTGATACGTCCATTTTGCATCGTGATTTCCTACTGTTATTTATAATGTTTTGTTGAATAATAATGCTTTAGGGAGTGATTCTAATGCCTTTTCTCTCATAATATGCAAGGTTTGCACAAAGAGGGAGAATACCGGCAGCTAGAATTCTGGACCTAAAAAAGCAAATCAGAGATACCTATTCTGCACATCTCCAAATAAGCTAAAACTTTACGGAGAATAATTTCTGAATATATAAAAAATACTGGAGCAAATAACTACCGGAGGGGGCCACCCTGGTGAGCACAAGACACCAAGGCACGCCAGGCCCCCCAGGGGCGCCCTGGTGGGTTGTGCCCAGCACGGCCCACCTCCGGTGCCCATCTTCTGGTATATAAGGTCTTTTTACCTAGTAAAAATAAAGAGAGGACTTTCGGGACGGAACGCCACTATCTCAAGGCGAAACTTGGGCAGGAGAACTTTTGCCCTCCAGTGGAGCGATTCCGCTGGGGGAACTTCCCTCCCTGAGGGGGAAATCGAAGCCATCGTCATCACCAACACCCCTCTCATCTTTGGGAGGCCAATCTTCACCAACATCTTCAACAGCACCATCTCCTCTCAAACCCTAGTTCATCTCTTGTGTTCAATATTTGTAACGGAACCTCAGATAGGTACCTGTGGGTGACTAGTAGTGTTGATTACATCTTGTAGTTGATTACTATATGGTTTATTTTGTGGAATATTATATGTTCAGATCCACTATGCTATTTAATACCCCTCTAATCTTGAGCATGAATATTATTTGTGAGTAGTTACCTTTGTTCTTGAGGTCACGGGAGAAGTCATGTTGCAAGTAATCATGTGAATTTGATATGTGTTCGATATTTTGATGTTATGTATGTTGTGATTCCCTTACTGGTGTCATGTGAACGTCGACTACATGAAACTTCACCATCTTTGGGCCTGTGGGAATGCATTGTGGAGTAGTTATTAGATGATGGGTTGCTAGAGTGAGAGAAGCTTAAACCCTAGTTTATGCGCTACTTCGTAAGGGGCTGATTTGGATCCAAACGTTTAATGCTATGGTTAGATTTTATCTTAATACTTTTCTCGTAGTTGCGGATGCTTGCGAGGAGGTTAATCATAAGTGGGAGGTTTGTTCAAGTAAGAACAGCACCCAAGCACCGGTCCACCCACATATCAAATTATGAAAGTAGCGAACGCAAATCAAACCAACATGATAAAAGTGACTAGATGAAATTCCCGTGTACCCTCAAGAACACTTTGCCTATTATAAGAGATTGTTCTGGCCTGTCCTTTGCCACAAAAGGATTGGGCTACCTTGCTGCACTTTATTTACTGTTACCGTTACTTGCTTGTTACCAATTATCTTGCTATCAAACTATCTATTACCTACAATTTCAGTGCTTGCAGAAATTACCTTGCTGAAAACCGCTTGTCATTTCCTTCAGGCCCTCGTTGGGTTCGACACTCTTACTTATCGAAAGGACTATGATTGATCCCATATACTTGTGGGTCATCAATGAGCCGGCCCTTGGGGGCTAGAGGTCGAATTCTTCAAAGTATAAACAAGACTCGACTCATCTCAAGAAGATGAGCCGGCCCTTGGGGGCTACAGGTCGAATTCTTCAAAGTATAAACAAGACCCGACTCATCTCAAGAAGATGAGCCGGCCCTGGGGGCTACAGGTCGAATTCTTAAAAGTATTAACAAGACCCAACTCATCTCAAGAAGATGAGCCGGTCCTTGGGGGCTACAGCTACAGGTCATAGTTATTTTATGGAACCAGCTTACCATAATAAGCTGGTCCTTGGAGGCTAATGACAGTATAAAGATAGTGGTAAAACAAGAAGTTTACCTCATACTTCTCCTTCATAGCATTTATCATGATGATTTCAATTTCCCGGCTCTCAGACAGCCGGGTTAAGTATTGCTGGTGTAAATCTTCAGTACCAAGTGCAGACAACTCTGGAATCTCCAGTTTGGCCTTTCCTTTGTTCAAATCAACCGGCTCATCCTTAGCCAGAATTTTAGCCAAGGAAGTGGAAACAATGGGAACTTGGAACCCCTCCTTCACAATGATAACATCTAGAAGGCTTGCTTCTGCCGACGCCTTGGGATCATCCAAATGAATCGTCGGGCTGGATGGACGAACCGGGCTTGGCAGACGGGCAGATGGGTCATCCGACATGTCATGGGCCTTAGGTGGTATATCCATAATAAACGTCTCATCCGGCCTGGGCGTCTCAACGTCGATTGCCGCCTTAGCCCTCACGTTTGTTTCTTTCTCTACAAAGGAGTCAGTTCATGTGGTTGTTTTCACCGGCGGGGGGTCTGAAATGTTTTGGTTTGCAGTACCAGAAGATGACCCGCCAGCCCGCTTCGACTAAGTAGCTTTGGCCCTACAATTGCAAAAATGAAAAACTATGCTAAGGAAACTATAGCTCAATGTTTAAACCAACATAAGTCAACAGTGCAAGTTCAGGAGCTTACCCACGGTTGACGTTGAAACTGCGAAGCTGCGTTGCAGTTGAGTCGCCCGAAGATGGAGGGGAAACCTGATAAAGTGAATTCTAAGGACTAAGAGGTTGTTTAAACAAACCAGCTCTAGGTCGAGAATTGGTTGGGCTATGAGGCACCTCGAGACTTGGTTTGCGAGCCGGCGGTGCATGAGACAAACTGGGGTCTAAGTCGCCCGATCCACTCCGGGTCTTGCGTTTTGACAAACCAGCAAACTGTGCTTTCTTCAAAAGAAAATCGGGAACCAAGTGAGCATCGGGATGTGTCAACTTAACCTTCCGGACGACTTGTCTTGGCTTTCTGGGAACAAACGTTTCTGAAGAAATGGAGGATATTGGAGTTACCTCAATTTCGCCGGCTTCGCTAGATTCCGAGTCACCCTGATAAGAAGGCGCGTCAGCAAGCTCAATAAACAGGCGGCCAAGAGAATCAAGTTCTACCTCGGAGTCCTCCCCAAACGATGACACAGGGGTCGGGTTGTCTTTTCTACCCGACGAGGAAACAGGGGCTTGAGGTGTGACTTTCCAACAGATAGAGTTCTCCTGCAGCATATAAAGCATGTGGTAAGAACGACGGGTCAAGGTAAAATTGACAAAAAACGGAGTAAAAGTGATGAGTACCGGAGGCGGCGGGTTGAGCAGATAGAATGGACCCAAAACGGTAACATTGCATTGCTCCTTTGGGTCGGAGAAGAACCTCTTCGTTTATTTATTAAGGGCGTCATCGGTCAGACATTCACGAGAGAAGCGTTGAGGATCACATGAGGTGCCTGAGTAATCACACATCAAGCCGTCCCTTACGCTGATAGGATGGATTTGTCACTTTAGCCAGCAACGAATCAAATCAATACCGGTTAAGCCATGTGCGGTCAGAGCCCTCTATTTTGTATGAAGAGGTGCTAATGTAGCCCTCTCTTCATCTGTTGGCCAACCCGGAAATAACAATTTACTACTGAGCCTTTCCAGTCTAAAACCCAGCAGAGGATTTTCTCCCTCGGGTGCAGTATTTTTGCAGTAGAACCAGGTCTTGTTCCATCCTTTCGGATGACTCGCCAGTTTTGATTCAGGAAAGGCGTTGTTCTTCCTCTTTTGAATGGAAAATCCACCAAGTTCACAGGCAGCACCATTCTTCACCTCAGTCGGACTGTTAAGATAAAAGAATTCCCTAAAAAGGGTGACAGACGGCTCAATCTGGAGACATACCTCGCATAACACTTGGAATTGACAAATATTGGTCATGGAATTTGGACCAATGTCTTGAGGCCTGAGTTTGAAGAAGTGCAAAATGTCTCTGAAGAAGTTTGAGCCGGGGGGGACGGAAACCTCTACGCAGATGATCAGTAAAGACAACAACTTCTCCTTGCCGTGGCTCTGGGTACGACTCTTCTTTGGGAGCCCGCCATTCTATGACTTTTCGAGCCGGCAAGAAACCTTCGTCCACAAGGTTATCTAAAGTAAGCTTGGATTCTTTGGTCTTGGCCCAGTTATAGACTTTGGAGTTCTTAGGAGCCATGGCGGGTTATAGAGCGACTACAAGAGCGACAAGAAAAATAAGCCAATGCGTATCATAAGCTGCCTATAATAATTTGCTATTTTAAGCCGGCAAAATCAAGGGAGGTCAAAGGCATATCTCCACAAAACTTAGTGAGCAGACTGGCTCACAAACAGATTTCTACGAAGACTTTCTATCCAATGGATCTAGCTAGAAGAGGAAAAACAATGAAATATGTGTTCTAGCTGGCGGAAAGACCGAAACTACAGCATTCAACGGATACCCTCGGTGGCTCATCTTAGATCTACTTATGAGGAAAACAAGGAGAAGACCATAATAAACCTACGCAATACCAAGGAATATCGAGTGCACGGATCTACGGACTACATCTCGGACGAACGCAACGAACATGGTATGAACACCGGAAGTTTCGAACCATAAATGGAAGAGATTCGTACCAGATTGTGTTGGAACGAAAATGGAGATGATCGTGCACGCTCTGAAGGCTGTGAGAAGGATCGATGGCATCGACCACGGAGCTAGGGACCCCGATGATGCCTCCGAAGCTCCGGTGGTGTTCGGTCGAGGAAGGAGCGAGAGGAAGAAGATGACGGAAAGTTATCACAGGGGCTCAGTGACTTATTTATTAGGAGGGAAAACGGAATGGCACTGTGGAAAACGAAATGACCACAATAAATTTGTGGCTAGGGGTACGCCTCGATTTTCACATCGGCCCGGATTTGGTGCAGCTTTCAAGAGATTCGTTATGATAACTCCGAAGGGCAACGGTTAGCAAGGATGACATCACTGGCAGACAAGGCGCTGGAAAACTAACAAGTCTGGAGATATTTCAAGCCGGCACTTTGAGGTCCATGAAGAACACAGACGCAGGCGGATGGTGAGCCGCCAAGAGAAGGTAAAGGAAATTGACATGAATAAATTCAAATCAATCTGGGGCCTAATGTCGGGGATATAACCCCGTGGTATAACCCGTCCTATTGGGCCGGGTCAATGTAATGGAGGCTCTCGAATTATATTCAAAATGGGCCGCCGTGTGAAGATAAGACGAACAAGGTAGTTGCTGAGTAAGTCGCCGGGCGGCCCAAGCGCATGGAGACGGCGACTCACGGCCCACAAGGCGGAAGACGTCGGAAGGTTCCTTGCTTGAGAGGCAAGGCGTGTTAGAGACATGATAGGTTACAGGTCATAATATGACTCAGACTCTGTTGTAAACCCTAGGGTCTCGACCTGTATATAAAGGCAAGCCCCCAGGGCCGAAAGACTTAAGTTACATGCCCTTGAAAGCTAGGTTAGCGATTCTGCACCCTTGTAACCGAGATCATCATCAATATAGACACAAAGCAGGACGTATGCTATTACCTGCATTGGAGGGGCCGAACCTGGGTAAACTCGCCTCCCGTTCCCGTTTCACCCCTTTGAGTCGCCACCTAGCGGCGATGGCCTCACACCTAATTCCTTACACGACATATCCATTGCTAGATTTCTTAGCATATTGATAGTTGAATCTCTATTTATTTTTTGTCAAAATTTGCTTTAGTACCTCCCTTCATATGGAATAGGGAAATTGTTTCTTTGTTCATTTAAGAGGAACAATAATTTACCGTTTGAAATTTTAGAAATACTTATGGAGATTATAGTGTTAGTCAATGTGATCCACATCGGATTATTTATATCATTGTGGATGCAACATGGGCAACAAGATGGTTTTCTAGGCAGATCAAGAATATCTAGCGTGTATTGGGTCAACGCGACATAACACAAATGCATCCCACTATCACCATGGGTGCACGATGGTATAGTTTTAAGTTAGGGATTCTAATAAATAATAAGTGATTGCTCAAATAAGTAATAAATGTAGATTGCAGGATATATATACTTGTACAATCATGCTCTAATGCCACTTGAAAAGAGTGAAGGTAAAGTGTTAACTTGGTGTCCATGTTTTGGTTCCTGGTAGTTCTAGATGATCGGAATTAGCATTCTTCATCAGAATTGAGATATAAGGTGACGGCTCAAACAAGGGAACAGAAAAGTTGCAAAGTAAAATGTGTACTCAACATAATTTTGCCATTATTCATGTTAGAGATAATTCACTGAACTTCACTGTGATCATATTAATGTCTTCTCTTTCTGTTGATTAATATTCTCCTATTAATGAATGAAATTAAATTCTAAACCGAAAGAGCTCTAGAAAGTGAGACCTAGTTCTCCATTGCAGTTTTTTAAAGTTGTCATTCTTTAAGAAATTTTGAATGGATACAATACACATTACTTTTGGTATGTATTCTAAATCAATACTTAAAATATACTCCCTCTATACACTGATATAAGACGTTTTTTATCACTAAAATAGTGATCTAAAACATCTTATATTAGTTTACATAGGTATTATTATTTAAGGGGGGTATAAAAAATATCGGACTACACCTTTTAATACATCTTTTTTTTGCCGAACCAAGTTCTAATTATTTTTTATGGATATCCTTGTCATGGTTCACTGTGTGTTAACCACTTGATTCTACCCATATCTATTTGACTATTAATTGGAATATGTGTTTGTAGAAGCTTGTCATCCTATTTGATTGACCCCATGATTATTTGCAATGTATTAGACATAAAATGTGTTCAAAAGCGTTGTTGCTTAGATTGTCTTCCAAATGAATACCTATTATTTTTCAATGATGTAAATTTAATTTTTTCATGGAAGATATCTGATACAACATGACTTTACAATGCAAAGTTCAATCTTATGTTTCATAGGTCATGTGTTAGGCATTCTTCTACTACTGCAAGATATACTATTTTTACACACAATTTTGTATGTACTTTAATGAAAACAAAATGCAAACTCTTATTATTGACATTGTATCTAATATTGACGATATCCATGATAGTCATAAACTATAGTACATGATTGTCAATGACTATTGATTACAAACAAAGCGTCTACATAATTCCAGACATACATATAGCTAGCCAAACAACCGCTTAGATATCTGGTATTATTGCTTCTAAGGAATGGACCTATTATAGTTTCAAGAAACCCATTTCTTTTCTTGAATGCAGGCTACAAATCCCATTTTATGATATTTTAAATATCGTCTTTAGGTTTCACTAAATGTCTCATCTATTTGCAACAATCTCCATTAGGCACAACGGTTGGTGTGTTTGTGCTTTGGAAATGGTTGTTATCTTTATCTATGGTTATACACTTGAAATAATAGAATTTGAATTGTTCAGTTGTATCAACTTGATTCTATTAGGTCCCATATTTGTGTTCGAGATAGATTTTAGGGCATGAATAGATATTTGTCCTCCTGGAAGAAAAAATTGTAACTATTTGAAAATCCAATGATGTATGAAAGTGTAAAGCCAGGTCATTACAATTGGTCACACCAGCCAAGGAAATCTTGCCATTTGTGGAAAAAGAGAACAACTCAGATATTTTTGTGAAAGAAGTTGCTCATGTCATTGATCATAACAAAATAGTATAGAATCTCGAGATCCAATAATACAAGTTGTCTCTTTTTAAAATTAACTTAATTGTCTGAGATGAGTTCTCCACTAGTAAGACTCATCAAGTATGCCAGTTGGAAGACAATTGATATATTAGGCATCCCAAACCAGTTTCACCCATGGTAGCCTCCTTGTTGAAATTTTCATGAAGGTTATTTATCAAGAGATATTTATTATGTAGAGCGACATCATGAATGCCTAATCCACCTTGGGATTTTAGCCTACAAACTTTATCCGAAGCAGTCAATGCATGTTCTTTATTTTCTTACCCAAACTTCATCTAGAAGAAGTTCATAAGATATTTGTTAATTTGCTCAGTGATTGAGATAGGGAAAAACAAGGGTGCACACGAAGAAAAAGGATAGAGAGGAGAGGATTTATTTAAAGAATTGAAGTCTTCCATCATATGTCGATAAAGTGGAGCAACCGACCAATTTTTGGTTTGGTAGTATTGAGATGGATGCCCAAATATGTGAAAGGAAAAGATCCATGCTAGCATCCCAAAATGATAACCATTCTCTAAGCTTTTACATGAGTGACATTCAGAGGAACCATCACATATTTAGTGTAATTAATTGTCATGCACGTTTGAGCAACAAAGTGCATGAGAGGATTCATTTTTTGTAAAGGCTCTGGGATGGAGAAGTGGCATCTAGAAGGGGGGGTGAATAGACACTTAACAAGATATATGAGCAGTTTTTGGTTCTCTTGAAAATTAGGCAGATTTTGCACAAGTTAAGTTGCATCCAAAGATTCCTACACATGCATATCTAGAGATTGAGCGGTGGATAGTAAACATCATGCATTTGCAAGAAACATAAAGGATGGTGGAGTAGGAAGATCAAATGCAATGAAGACATGAAGATTTTTGGCGTGGTTCCAATAGGTGGTGTTATCGTACGTCCACAACCCACGGAGTGTAACGGTTGTGCGAGTCCACGGAGGGCTCCACCCATGAAGGGTCCATGAAGAAGCAACCTTGTCTATTCCACCATGGCTTACATCCACGAAGGACTAGCCTCACTCAGGGTATATCTTCACGAAGTAGGCGATCTCCTTGCCCTTAAAAACTTCTTGGTTCAACTCCACATGATTTGGAGGCTCCCAAGCAACACCTAACCAATCTAGGAGACACCACTCTCCAAAAGGTAATAGATAGTGTATGGATAATGAACTCCTTGCTCTAGTGCTTCAAAAGATAGTCTCCTCAACACTCAATCACTCTCTCACAGAATTTGTCTTGGTAGAAGAGGATGATTGGACGGAAAGCAACTTGGGAAGGCTAGAAATCAAGATTCATATGGTTGAATATCTTGATCTCAACACATGAGTAGGTGGTTCTCTCTCAGAAAATGAATGGTGGAAGTGTTGGTTCGTTCTGAGTGCTCTCTTCATGAGTGAGAGGGGGTGGGGTGGCATTTATAGCCATCTCCAAAAATCCAACAGTTACAACATTATTGCCCAACTCGGTGAAACCGAAGTAAACACTCGGTTCTACCGACTAGTGCAAAATGTCCTAACTTTTGGATTTTCGGTAACACCGAAGAATAACATCTCAGTGAGACCGGTTCGGTTGGCCTTGAGAAGATCCGCACTTCAGTGGCTCCGAGATATAAAACTCGAAAGTTCCGAAATTAAATACCTCGTTTCCAGAAAGTTGGTCACTACTTTTCGGTTGTACCGAACAGGTTCTCGGTGGTACCGAGGTACTAGGGTTTGGCTTGGGTTCTGTCTAGGGCTAACTCGGTGATACCGAAATGGGAAACTTGGTTCCACCGAATTTGGTAGTTTAGGTATTTGGACAGAATCTTTTGTGAGAGTTTGGTTGAGGTTTTTGGTGGCATATCTCTAAGCACTTTGAGCAACCAGATCATTTTTAATACCTCATCCCCTTTTAATAGTATTGGATTTCCTATGGAATCAATTGTGATTGCTCACTTAAAACAAAATGTAGAGTCTTGAAGATTTCGTCAATAAAATTCCTTTCCATCTTGGGGGATCCTTCTCACAATTCCTAGCCATTTCAATCTTTGGACTTTTTTTGAAATATACTAGTTGAACCTGTTAGTCCAAGAGACAATGTATGTTGGAGCATTTGTGCTTTCAATCTCCCCATTTTTGTTAATTGATGACAACATACAATAAAAGCTTCAATTTAAAGTATGCATTAATATATGATAGTTTTGAGACACATATGACTAAAGCAAGCTCCCCTTACAGGTGTGTAATTCCTTTTAAGAAATGGTTGCTTTTGGAATGCATGAACACACACACGACAGAGAAGACATGACAAGTCATATGTACCTTGGCTATATGCATCAAAAATATATGTGAATGAAGTATGTCCATGTTCATGACTCGCTCTTGCAAACAATATGTGGAAGAAGCAAGAGATCATCCCGAACATGAGGATGATGTATATACTTACCTTGAAATACTGGAGCATTCTAACTAGAGAAATATACTTGAGAAAACAGGGTTAGATAACACAAGAATGTTTCTTTCATACAAATGAAAGGGATTTCAAATGTACCAAGATTTGGATGACATGTAGGAAATAATATTCTCTTAAGATTGACATGTCTCCAGGAATATTTATAGAACGTTCTCCCCTGAGTATGGATTTTCCTTCTTCCTCTCCCTCTGAATCTTAGTGTGTAGATATTGAGAGTAGGTAGGGTGAGACAAGTCTAAAACACAATATTAGACTAATCCAGAACACTTAATCTCTCTCCTTTAAATAGTCTTGATTTGGTCTCTCTATTTCTCCCCCTTTGGATAGCTTTAAGCTTTGATATTTCTCGCCCTCTGGCATCAATTTCCAAGAAGGGTCAGAGGGTAAGGGATCCTAGAGAGAAGGGTCATGGAGCATAGTCTTGAAATGTGTTAAGATTTGGCAAAGAACTATTGCAATAACAAAATTCGAAAACTCCGAGGCAAGTTTGATCAGTAGGACCGAAAAGAATGTTGAGGCTGTGAGGAATTTTGGTGTCACCGAAGTGTTTCATGTTGGTTGTACCAAAGAAGCACTGAGTTGTACAGCGTCCATATCGGTGACGCTGATTTCTTTTAGTCGGAGATTCCGAGTTGCAAACAGAAACTTGGCAAAGACATTCTTGGTCAATTTTGTCAAAGAGATTTTTCAGAAAACTTGACTGGATTAGCAAGGAATCTTCAATAAGATTTGCAAGGAATTTTCAATGCCATTTTCAAAGAATTTCCAATAAAGTTTGCAAAGAATTTTCAACTAGATGAAGATTGAATGGTAGCAAGAAAGCATGCAACTAGAAGATTAACCATTCATGAACCTTCATCTAGATGATGGTCGGCGACTAGGTCACCTCTATTAGAGTATATTGACTTAAGGAGCAAAGTGAGAACACTTGATCATAGGTCATAATCATCGTTAAGCTCAAAATGGGTTTACCATTTTTTGTTTTCGCATTTTGATGTTTTCATATCACTTAGAATTTCTTTGACTCAAGACTTGCAGTAAAGCTTCTTCAAGGATATGATTACATACCTTTGAGTGATGTTGATGGCGCAAGCATGTAGGTGGACTTGTTGTGGATGCTCAAGTGTTGGAATTTGGAGTTATCCTTCTTTATTTTAAGTAGATCCTCCTACATGGGTTAGTCATGCAAGGAATAACATGAATATATCCAAATGACAAGAGTGAAGTTTTGCATCAAATGTTTGTCAAGGATACAGTTTGTATTGTCTTCTTCCTTCATCACAAAGAATGGTAGTTGGTACTTGGCCATGACAAGATTGCTTATAGTTTGAGTTGGTGACAATATTGTGGAGTGTAGTCCATCCAAGTACCTACAAAAGGTTAGATGCAATACAAGGGAGCATAATTTTCCAAGATATGAAATAGTATCATGTCAATAGTATCAAGGAATAGTCATGTAAGCTCATGCAATTGCATGCATCCAAGTGAGTCTCTAGAACAAGTTTGAAGCATCTATGATTTTCAACTCACTCCTCAAGTGACAAAACACTTTCTCATCAAGTGATTTTGTGAAGATATCCGCCAATTGCTTTTCGGTACGAATGTGTTTGAGATTAATATCTCCTTTGGCAACATGAGCACGAATGAAATGATGACAAACTTGAATATGCTTAGTTCGAGAATGTTGCACGGGATTGTGTGCAATCTTGATAGCACTCTCATTGTCACAAAACAATGGAACATGCTTCACATGTATTCCATAGTCTTTAAGAGTTTGGGTCGTCCATAGTAATTGCGCACAGCAAGATCTGGCGGCGATGTATTCCGCTTCGGCGGTAGATAGAGATACCGAGTTCTGTTTCTTGGAGGACCAAGACACAAGAGATCTCCCAAGAAATTGACAAGTACCCTAGGTGGATTTTCTATCAACCTTATCTCCGGCATAGTCCGAGTCGGAATAGCCCATAAGGTCAAACGAAGATCCCTTGGGATACCAAATGTCAAAGTTTGGTGTATGTATCAAGTATCTCACAATTCTTTTCACGACCTTAAGATAACACTCTTTAGGTGCATCTTGATATCAGGCACACATGCACACACTTAGCATGATATCGGGACGGGAGGCACAAAGGTGTAGCAATGAACCAATCATTGATCGATAAACTTTTTGATCACCGGTTTGTCCTCCTTAGTGAGGTCAACATGTCCACTTGTAGGCATGGGGGTTTTCATACCTTTGCATTATTGCATGTTGAACTTCCTGAACAAGTCCTTGGTATACTTTGTTTGAGAGACAAACGTGCCATCTCTCGTTTTCTTGATTTGCAACCCAACGAAGAAATTCAGCTCACACATCATAGACATCTTATATTTCTCGGACATCAACCTTCCAAATTTCTCACTAAAATGTGGCTCAGTAGATCCAAAGATGATATCATCCACATAAATTTGGCACACAAATAATTCACCATTAACTCTTTTAGTGAACAAGGTTGCATCAATTTTACCGATTCTAACACCCTTTTCTATAAGAAACTTCGTTAAGCATTTGTACCAAGCTCGAGGGGCTTGTTTAAGACCATAGAGAGCTTTACAAAGTTTATAAACATGATTAGGTTGCTTAGGGTTTACAAATCCGAGAGGTTGTTTAACATAGACTTCCTCCTCAATTTCACCATTTAGAAAAACACTTTTAATGTCCATTTGGTAAAGTGTAATATCATGGTGATTGACATAACCAAGAAGAATGTGAATGGACTCAAGTCTAGCAACGGGGGCGTATGTCTCACCATAGTCCTTGCCTTCGACTTGAGTGTAGCCTTGAGCCACAAGGCGAGCCTTGTTGCATACTACTTGTCCATCTTCATCTTGCTTGTTGCGAAACACACATTTTGTTCCAATGATGTTGTGTTCGTCCTTGGGTTTCTCCACTAGAGTCCAAACTTGATTCCTTTCAAAGTTGTGTACCTCCTCGTGCATGTCATTTACCCAATCCGGGTCTTCAAGAGCTTCTTCCACCTTCATAGGCTCAGTGCTAGAGATAAATGAGTAATGCTCACAAAAGTTAGCTAAGCGAGTTTTAGAGCGAGTGATTCTCCCGTTTCTTATGTCGCCATGAATTTGTTCTACGGGATGATTCTTGTCCACTCTTGCTCGAACTCGAGGTAGCTTTTGCTTGTTGGACGGTGGAGCTTCCTCATCATTTTCTTCTTCTTCGTTGTTGTTAAAGTTGTCGTTCCCTTGTGGACAGGACTGCTTGTGGAGGTGGTGAAGGATGTTGAAGTGGATCGTCCTAATGTACTTCTTCACTCCCTTCATCTTGGTGTATACCGCTTGTGGATGCCTCCAAATCATTTTGTGGTTCGCCTTGACGCGAAGTAGGGGCTTCCACTTGAGTACATGAAGTACTTTCCTTCACTTCCATGGGACGAATCGTGCCTATGGACAAGTCTTGGATTGCTTCTGAAAATTCCTTATCTCCTACATCATTTGTAAATTGTTCGAGTTGCGAACCATTAGTTTCATCAAACTTCACATCTACTGTCTCTTCAACATTTCGAGTAAAGTTGTTGTAGACACAGTAAGTGTGAGAGTTTGATATGTAACAGAGTAGGAAACCTTCATGAGATTTAGAAAAATTTATAACGATAATGCTTATCAAGAATGTAGCACTTTGGCCGAATACCCGAAAGTATCCAACTTGGAGTTTTTTACCGATGAGTAGCTCGTATGCCGTTTTACCGAGAAGCTTGTCTAGATAGAGTTGGTTTGTTGCATGACAAGGTGTTTCCACCGCTTCCGCCCAAAAGTGTCTTGGAGTTTTGTACTCGTCGAGCGTTGTTCTAGCCATCTCTATGATAGTCCGGTTCTTCCTCTCAACAACTCCATTTTGTTGAGGCGTGTACGTGGCCGAGAACTTATGTGAGATACCTTCTTCGTCAAGAAAAGTATCCACATTTGTGTTCTTGAAATTCGTTCCGTTGTCGCTCCGAACTTTCTTGATCTTCACTTCAAACTGATTTTGGGCCTTCCGAGCGAAATATTTGAAGATCTTTTGAACATATGACTTGTCATCAAGAAATAATACCCACATAAATCTGGAAAAATCATCAACTATAACTAAACGAAAGGAGTTTCTACCGAGGCTCTTGTAAGTATAGGGACCAAATATATCCATATGAAGCAACTCGAGTGGTCTCTTGGTAGTCATGATATTCTTCACGAGATGACTTCCCCCAACTTGTTTTCCCGCTTGACAAGCACTACAAAGTCTATCTTTATCAAAGATAACATCTTTAACACCAACTATGTGATCACTTTTGATAGGCTTGTCTAGATTATGCATACCAACATGTCCTAGCCTTCTATGCAATAAGACAAGTGCGAGGTTGGGTTCTTTTAGTGAAATTAACAATGTATAGATCACCTCTACGAAAACTGGTAAAGACCATGTTATGATTGTCTCGATGAAACACTTGGCAATCTACTTTAGTAAATAGCACATTGAAACCGAAATACACAAGTCTAGATACAGAGAGAAGATTGTAACCAAGAGATTCAACGAGCATGACATTTTGAATAGAGCTATCATGAGATATGGCCACCTTACCAAGGCCAATTACCTTACCCTACGAGTTGTCTCCAAAGGCCACGTACCTGTGTGGTCCATCATTTGATGTGATCTCATGAAACATGTCTCTATCTTCGGTCATGTGATTGTTACATCCACTATCGAGAATCCATTCCTTCCCTCCGGACATGTATCTTTGAAGTTTGTCATGAGACCTACGTTATTCATAGTCTTCTCAAATTCAGTGTTGAACTCCACATCTTCATCATGGTAACCATGTTCCACATTGTCATCCTGAAATGGGATGTCCTTGTCACAAAAATCAAGTGAGTCATTATAGTTGTGATCATGAAAATTCTCAAGATAATGAATGTGAATGGCTTCTATAATGATATTATTGATAGTTATAACATCTCCTTTAGCACGCATGAGGTCACGAAGCTCAGATAGATATTCATCGAAATTGGGATTGCTAGGGTTCATTTTGTGAAAGGCAGTGGTTTTATGGAGAAGAACATCAAGATTTTTCAACGAATAGTTTGGATATCTCTTCTCCAAATCCTTCCACGAGGTGTAGGCACACACAAAGTTTTCCATACAACTAAGCACAATTTTGGGTAATCCTCTAATGATAAGATTGACGGTTCTAAGATAACGAAGCATGTCAATTTCTTCCTCGTGAGTGGGATCTAAGGGATCAATGGGAGGCACATAGGGAAAATATAAAAGATCTTCAAAAGCAACGCCTCCAAGAAGGCCCAAGCCATCTTGTAGAACTCAAATATCAATGTGACTAAATTTATCAGTGACCTCCTTTCGATAGATTATGGAAGCAGAAGCTCTACAATTGAGTATCGTAAATGATTTAGATATATTTTGATTGTTATTTCTCTTGGATTATTCCAAAAGATGGTACCAACAAGAAAGCGAACACATTAGATTCCAAGATCAAAATGCTAGCCACACAATTACGCGGGTCGCCCAGCTAGCTGTCTCTCAAACAAAGATCAACCAAAAATTGTCCATGGTTTACCTTTCATAGCTCACAGAGGACGGAGAATTATTAAAGTACATAATTTGCAGGATTTGTAATTGGTTGTCTCCTAGATGGGTTTTACTTTCTACAATTCCACGCCTTTTGTATTATTATATGCTGATAAAGAAGCTTTACTAAATAAACGAGCATTGCAGAACAGACATCAATGGATATGTTATCTCAAAGCGTTTGCGAGCACTAAAAACAATCGGTGACTAATCTTTCTTTATCCCCAACAACTTCATCATTTCGGGTCTATAAAGTCCTGCGGAGGCCCTCACGCCAAGTGCAGAGACCGACACAACAGTGCACGCAGCACAGCACAGCAATCGCAGCCCCTCCCACGCCTCTCAAAGCCGATTTATTAAATCTTAACCCCCTTCGCCGTTCCTGCTTGGAGTGCACAGCATCGCTGGTCCGTCCTGCACCTCCGGCATTTCGCGGGAATCGATGGGGTGCAAGTCGTGCCAGAAGCCCAAGGCGCAGCACCGCAAGGGGCTGTGGTCGCCGGAGGAGGACCAGAAGCTCCGCGACTTCATCGTCCGCTACGGCCACAGCTGCTGGAGCACAGTCCCCGTCAAGGCCGGTAAGAACTCCCTCTTCCCCCGAGAATTTCCAAGGGGATTGGACAGATTTTCTTGTGAGCTCGCATTGCGGCGAGCCTGCAAGGTTCATGTCCAATTCCCAATTTCCCGTTCCCCTGCTTTCCTGTTGAGGTTCTGCAATGTACCTTGGCTCGTGGGAAGGGGAAAGATGGGGGATTACTTTCGCCAGAGGAATTCTGCAAGGTTTTGCAGTGCTTTCGGAAAGGAATCCAGCAGAATTTTGTCAAATGTACCTTGGCATGTTGGGTGGGGACTAAAAGTTTCCCTTGAATTGCAGGACTTCAGCGGAACGGCAAGAGCTGCAGGCTGCGATGGATCAACTACCTGAGGCCGGGGCTGAAGCACGGCATGTTCTCCCGGGAGGAAGAAGAGACCGTCATGAGCCTCCACGCCGCACTCGGGAACAAGTAAGCAACCACACATCACAATTCTCATCTTTTCCATCTCATCTTCTACAGAGCAAAACGCCACCTGATTAGCACCCGCGATTGAATTGAATCAATCAGAAATTTCCAATAAATCAATAATCATCCTCTTGAGTCTTGACAGTTCAATAAGAGGGAGAGAAGTAGAGTATTCTTGCGCATGCCACATATTGCTACCTACTGCTGCCTGTTGCCAATTTGCTAGCGTCAGCATGGTAGTGTCGTTAAGCTGGCAAGTTGAGTTTCAGGGTAGAAAGTGAAACAAAACGTTTTTGGTGGCGAAAACAAAAGGAAATGCTGATGTCTGCCATGGGCACGGAGACCGCTTTACGTGGCGGAGTTGATGCTGACACCTGCGTTCCACATCCAGACACTCGATCGCCTCTCTTTTCGAGTGCTCGTATGGTGACAGTGAGCAGGCAAGCGCCTCGCTTTCGCTAACCTACTGGATGGAAAGCTGGCTTGGTCACGGTTAACCTCTTTCTGGACAAAAAGGACGAAAGAACAAGTGAGGATCGCTACGCTAGGCTTGTGTCTAAAGGGTCTTTTGCAGTTGCCTGTCGGTGCAAGCAAGCTAGTTTTCCATTTCCGTTTCGTACGTCCAGGATCATAGCTAGTACCGTGCTTAATCTTGATAATGGAGATATTATGTGCACAATCATTTGTGAACACGTTTGTGGTACAGTCAACTGTTGAGACCAATGATAGTGTAACAGATGCTTTGACATTGACAATCCGAAGGGAGAAGACTTGTAGCTGCTGCTACAAGTCCGCAGCAATCATAGGTTTATTTATTATTGGAGCGACTGTACAATCGCAATACCCCGTGATTAAACAATAAACACAAGAAAAAATAAGCAGCAGGGGATGATTGGTTCCAAATTAGTTCATGGTTTGCTTCTCTAACATGGTGAGAAATTTTCTCTGGCGCAGGTGGTCACAGATAGCGCAGCACCTGCCGGGCCGGACGGACAACGAGGTGAAGAACTACTGGAACTCGTACCTGAAGAAGCGCGTCGAGGGCGCGCGGGCACCGGCCAAGTCCGCCGGCTCCGACGCGCCCCGGAGCCCGACGCCCATTGATCGCGAACGCAGCGCCGTTAACCAGCCGTCCAACTCCGGCTCGTCCGGCCCGCCCGAGTCGTCGTCGACGGCCGACGACTCGAGCAGCCTCACCGGGCCCGGCGCGGCCGCCTTGATCCGGCCGCACGCGCCCGTGCTCCCCAAGGTCATGTTCGCGGACTGGCTCGACATGGACATGGACATGGATTACGGCACCGGCCTGATGGCACCGAGCGCGCTTGACGCGGCCTTCGACGGCAGCCCGGTGCAGCAGGGCGTGAGCGGCACGCTGGACTCGTTGCACGGGCTCGGCGACGGCGGCATCTGCTGGGGGTTCGACGCGGAGCAGATGCACATGCAGGGCGGGGGAGGGTTCTGCGACCTGCTCTCCATGAGCGAGTTCCTCGGGATCAACTAGGCCGTCGCGGGTGAGACGGGCCTGAGCCGTCGTGATCGAGCGAGCGGCGAAGTGTAGTGCGGCTCGTCGCGGGGTGTCAGTTTGGTTCGTTGTTCGGTGCTGTAAATCATCGTGCCGTGTTTGTGCAGTTTCAAACTTTTTTTTACTTTTTGATTGAGGGTAATTGTGCAGTTTTAAACTTAGCGTGTACAGCGTACAAAGCGTTGCTTCTTCGTAGAGTGGAAAAAAATCCTGTGCGTACGGGTTGTAAAGTCCTCTCCGTGCGTACCCTGTGTGAGATCATGCCACGTGGTCCACCTCGCCATCCGACGATCCCCTCCTCAGATGCTCGTTTGGTTCGTTCTCTCGGCTCGGCAGCCCCAGAGTTCGGCTCCCGGCTCCGTCAGTTACGCAGTGATTGATTCTGAACAGATACGCATGAGGATTGCTAGCTTCTGCTCCTTCGGTGCAGCGGCGATTCGATCGTGAATTTCTCATGGCCGAGCGACCGGAACACTGTCATCTACGCGATGGGACTACCGGCCAGTTCGCTGGCTCCACGCTCAGTGCAGCGGACCAAACGGTAGTCATCTCCGCCGCGCGCCCGAACGACGCGGCCGCCGCGGGTTGGCTGCCGCAGTCTGAAGCGACACTACCGTGGAGAAGGTTGGGAATGGCCATGGTGGAATCTGACACCGTCTCCTCCAAGGATGACCATGGTGGTTCTTCTTCCGGCTTGCATCACATAAACCTCGTTGATGAGAATAGTTGCTCACTTGCTCCTCCACCTTGTACTCTTCGTCATCCACGATGTCGCACGCCACGACATGCACCTTGGACTTGTCGCTGCCGCAAGTCATGCTAGGAGGAGGACAAGAGGATGGCACAGCCGCCATGACAGGAAAAGGAGACCAGCAGGACGATGCGGCCGCCGGCGGTCTGTCCGCTCAAATTCGAGGCAAATTTGATTATTTTTGTATGGCATTGTGGTAATATAAATTTTTATCTTTGAGCATGTTGTACCACAGGTTAATAAAGTTGGGCAAACGTTGATCGTTCCTGAAATTGGAATGACTTTTTATTCAGAGAATAATGCTTGAATAGCCTGCATGCTACAGAGGTTTTTCATGATTATGTTTGCCCTGCATAAATCATCAACTAGAAAGTTGTAGCCATTCAGAGGCAAAACTGTTGTAAAAGGTTTAGATTTTTGCGAGCTGATATATTTGCAATATAAGTATTATCCAAATTGCCCGTGATGCTAAAAGGTTCTCAGATTTCATAGTAAAATATTAGCCAGACTTCATATGAAGTTTAGGCCTAGACAGAAAAAGATATTTCCTCTGTCCCATAATGAGCGTTTTTGACACTAACGCTCTTATATTATGGGTCAGAGGGAGTAGCATCTTTGCTACAGTCGGATAGCAAATCTGTGAAACAAGAGGAAAAAAATTAACAACAGATTTATGAAGACATTTACTAACACATGCAGATTTTTTGCAAGAAGTCAAATGGACAATTTATTAGCTTTTTCATTGAAATTCTGTTATTTACATAAATTGGTCACAACCTCAGTGTACTCATTATACAGCAGGAAGCTAGATCATGTTTGGTTGATTTTGCCAAAACATTAGCTGCTTCCTTACAAGACATATTTACATGACGAAAGCTACAGACCGAATTTCACGGTTTTACATATGACATCATCAGTTATGATGCTAACTACAATGGGAGTTGTCTTGCTCTGCGCTCTTCATCTTGTTGATCCATGTCAAGCAATCTGATGCTATTTCCATTTTCTGAAGACATGCTTCTGCTTCAAAGTTCAGAGCATGTCTTATAGCTAAAGCTTCAGTTTGTTCCAGATTTTTCCACCTGATCAACAAAGCCCCTTCCGGCTGCACATCATCAAGGTTGTTCTTATTTTATTTTATTTTGAACTGATCATCAAGGTTGTTCTGCTGACACCAACGATCCCTGGCAGTTAAGATACTGAACAGTGATTAATTAAATGTTAACGCTGACCACTCCCACTAGAACAAAATAGATTGACATCAAAAAGAAATCACGTACCTGCGTCGTCTGTCTGCCGGCCACACTCCCTCTATCCCGTGTCGGACGAGGGGCAGGCGGGGGACGAAGGAGATGACAGCAGAAGCGGACTATCAGCCCGTGGCGACCGTCGGAGAAGACTGCGGCGGCGGCGGCGGCGGCAGCGGCGACTGCGACTGCGGCAAGGGACGCGGCGCCGCCTGAAGCTGACTCTAGTCTAGATGGATTAGGGATCGTGCGGCCGGTCGTACGCCCAGTCCCCGAGCCGAAGTTTGAGAGGCTGCGGCTTGTTTGCTGGAGCCGAGAGGAGTTGTTCGAGCCGAGGAAGCCAGCGCACGGGAGCAAAGGGGATCGTCGGATGGCGAGGTGGACCACGTGGCATGATCTCACACAGGGTACGCACGGAGAGGAGTTTACAACCCGTACGCACAGATTTTTTTTTCCCGTAGAGTTCGTAGCCCCGCTCTGAGTCCCGCAGAACGTACAGAAATACTCCCTCCGTTTCTAAATATATGTTTTTTGAGAAATTTCATTACGGGCAACATATGAAGCAAAATGAGTGAATCTATATTTTAAAATATGTTTATATACATCTGTATGTAGTCTATAGTAAAATCTCTAAAATGACTTATACTTAAGAACGGAGGGAGTAATAACGAGAACGGAGCGCAAGCATTTCATGGTTTCTTTTTTCTTTTCTTTTTTGCGGGTAAGCATTTCATGGTTTCGTTTCTAGAGGATTTCATGGTTTCAAGGTTTCCATATCTGATCCGAGTCTAAACTTCTGAATGAGAATGCTTCATGGAACCTAGAGTTGTTGTTAAGGAATTATTATTATTACCTTTTTTAGATCAATTATTATTATTACTTCATCGCGGATGATGTCTCAGCGGACCTGACCACCTGGGTCGGCACCGGCCTAGGGATAAACGTGCCTAGCCATGGCATGGCACTCGAGGCACGGTTCAGTGGGAGTGTATCCGGTGCACCGGGGCAATTGGTGCTACCGGTGCACCGAACCCAGTTGCAAATTTTTAAATGTTTAAAAAAATACGAGAAAAATTTAGTGCATTGACACAATATCAATGTATGTTGTTACAAAAAATCAAGTCAAAATTCAAAACATTGCTCGAGATACAAAAATGACAAATTCGGCATCAATGTGCTAATGGGCCAAATCTGAAGCCCAACTTGTGTTATGTACTATTCAGTGTCGAATTTGTCATTTTTGTATCTCAAGCAATGTTTCGAAATTTTGATTTGATTTTTTGTGACAACATACATTAATGTTGTGTCAATGTACTAAATTTTTGTCGTATTTTTTTGAAGCTTTTAAAATGTGCAACGGGGGTTCGGTGCACCGGTAGCACCAATTACCCCGGTGCACCAGATACACTCCCCACGTTCAGTAGGCATTTTCTATTCGATGTTGTAGGCGCCCGTTACAGTGTATTTCGTAGTTTTGCACGCAACCCCCCCCCCCCCCCCCCCCCCGCTCCTGGGCCGGCCCATCTATTTTTTCTTCTGTTTTAAGCGCCCCAAAAATGCGAACGAGGGGTAGGTATGATTACCAGGACCTCCTAGTCTAGTTAAGTTACGGTAGCCAACCAGGCGACCAACCCGAGTGTGTTTATCTACATCCTTTCCATTATTATTTTCTTTCTTGTTTCTTTTTTTTAATTTGATGAGCTTTTTTTCAATGCAATGTACCTTTTCAAATCTGTTGAACTTTTTACAAAATCGATGTACTTTTTTCCATATTCAATGAACTTTTCAAATTTGATGATTTTTTTAAAAAAATCGATGAACTTTTTCAAATTCGACTTTTTTCAAGTTTGATGAACTTTTTCTCAGATTTGATGCATTTTGTTAAAAAATCGATTAACTCTTTTCAAATTTGATGAACTTTTTTTCAAATTCGATAAGCTTTTTTCAAATTGGATGGACTTTTTTCAGATTCGATGAACTTTTTTTAAATTCAGTTACCTTTTGTCAAATTCAATGGAACGTTTTTCAGATTCTATGAACTTTTTTAGATTGGATGAACTTTCTCTTCAAAATCGATAAACTTTTTTTCAAATTCATGAACTTTTTTGGAATTTGTGAACTTTTTTTCAAAATCCTTGAACATTTTTTAATTTACGATTTTTTGTCGTATTATTAAAATAATTTATACTATAATAAGGCTCAAATTGTGTAACTTTCCTGATTGGTCTAGTGGTTATGGCCCGTGACTATTTGTTATTGCCGAGTGGAGTTCGAGACCCAGTTCTCCCATATGACGATAACATTTATTTTCTTCCCATTTGCTTCGTGCGAGCAAACGCGAGAGTTACTGTGCCAGGCCGCTAAACGTTGTGCCATACCCAGCCTCGAGATCCAGGCACCGGAAGTAAACAGGTCGGCTCATCCACATGTTTAGCTTGTCAGCCCACGTGTTTTCCAGCTTGTGTTGGAGAACGTTGCATGGGAAACAAAAATTTTCCTACGCACACGCAAGATCTATCCATGGTGATGAGCATCTACGAGAGGGAGAGTGGATCTACATACCCTTGAAGATCGCTAAGCGAGAAGCGTTAAGAAACGCGGTTGATGTAGTCGAACGTCTTCGCGATCCAAATCGCAAGCCGTCCCGTGATCCCATCACGATCCGTCCCGTGATCCAATCACGATCCGTCCCGCGATCCCATCACGATCCGTCCCGCGATCCAATCATGATCCTTCCGATCTAGCGCCGAACGGACGGCACCTCCGCGTTCAGCACACGTACAGCTCGATGACGATCTCCGCCTTCTTGATCCAGCAAGAGGGAGCGAAGAGGTAGATGAGTTCTCCGGCAGCGCGACGGCGTGGCGGCGGCGGTGGTGGAACTATTCCGGCAGGGCTTCGCCTAAACACTGCCGAAACTAGACTAGAGGAGAAAACGATCTAGAGGAAGTAGAGGGAGCACGTGGCAATTAGGGTTAGCTCTCCCCTCTAAATCCTCTAGTATATATAGGAGGGAGGGAGGGGAGGAGGCAGCCTCAAACCCTCAAGGGCTGGCCGAAATTGGAGGTGGAGGAGTCCTACTCCAATCCTATTAGGAGTAGGATTCCTCCTCTCCACTTGGAAACTCTTTCCACCTTTCCCCCTTTGGGTTTTTCCCACCCCTAGCCGCATGGGCCTTAGTGGGGGGCTCGGCCAGCCCACTAAGGGCTGGCTTGACTCCTCCCACAGCCCATGAGGCCCTTTGGGTCGAGACACCCTTCCCGATGGTACCTGGTACCCCGCCCGGCACTCCCGGTACACTATCGAAATACCCGAAACTTTTCCGGTGACCAAAACGGAACTTCCTATATATCAATCTTTACCTACGGACCATTCCGGAGCTCCTCGTGACGTCCAGGATCTCATCCGGGACTCCGAACAACCTTCGGCCACCACCATACAAAACTCTACTATACCGAAACGTCACCGAACCTTAAGTGTGCAGACCCTGCGGGTTCGAGAACTATGTAGACATGACCGAGACACCTCTACGGTCAATAACCAATAGCGGGACCTGGATGCCCATATTGGTTCCTACATATTCTACGAATATCTTTATCGGTTGAACCTCTATGTCAAGGATTCAATTAATCCTGTATGCTGTTCCCTTTGTTCTTCGGTATGTTACTTGCCCGAGATTCGATCGTCGGTATCTCTATACCTAGTTCAATCTCGTTACCGGCAAGTCTCTTTACTCGTTCCGTAATACAAGATCCCGTGGTTAACACTTTAGTCACATTGCTTGCAAGGCTTGTTGTGATGTTGTACTTCCTCCGTCTCGAAATAAGTGACTCAACTTTATACTAACTCTAGTACAAAGTTAGTATAAAGTTGAGTCACTTATTTTGCGACGGATGGAGTATTACCGAGTGGGCCCTGAGATACCTCTCCGTCACACGGAGTAACAAATCCCAGTCTAGATCCATGCCAACACAACAGACACCCTCGAAGATACCTGTAGAGCATCTTTATAGTCACCCAGTTACGTTGCGACGTTTGATACACACAAGGTATTCCTCCGGTGTCAGTGAGTTGCATGATCTCATGGTCATAGGAACAGATACTTGACATGCAGAAAACAATAGCAATAAACTGGCACGATCATATGCTATGTTCATAGTTTGGGTCTTGTCCATCACATCATTCTCCTAATGATGTGATCCCGTTATCAAATGACATCTCATGTCTATGGCTAGGGAACCTTGACCATCTTTGATCAACGAGCTAGTCTATTAGAGGCATACTAGGGACACAGTGTTGTCTATGTACCCACACATGTATTTGAGTTTCCAATCAATACAATTATAGCATGGATAATAAATGATTATCATGAACAAGAAAATATGGTAATAACTAAATTATTATTGCCTCTAGGGCATATTTCCAACAGTCTCCCACTTGCACTAGAGTCAATAATCTAGTTCACATCACCATGTGATTTACATTGTTATGAATCTAACACCCAATGAGTTATGGGGTTCGATCATGCTTTGCATGTGAGAGAGGTCTTTAGTCAATAGTCTGCAACATTCAGATCCATGTGTTCTTTGCAAATCTATATGTCATACTACAAATGCTACCACGCTCCACTTGGAGCTATTCCAAATGGTTGCTCCACTATACGTATCCTGACTACTACTCAGAGTCGTCCGGATAGGTGTCAAAGCTTGCATCGACGTAACCCTTTACGACGAACTCTTTATCACCTCCATAATCGAGAAATATTTCCTTAGTCCTCTAGTTACTAAGGATAATCTTGACCGCTGTCCAGTGATCCACTCCTGGACCACTCTTGTACCCCTTGACAGACTCATGGCTAGGCACACACTAGGTGCGGTACACAGCATGGCATACTATACAGAGCCTATGGATAAGGCATAGGGGACGACCTTCGTCCTTTCTCTTTCTTCTGCCGTGGTCGAGCTTTGAGTCTCACTCAACTCCACACCTTACAAATCAGGCAAGAACTCTTTCTTTGACTGATCCATTTTGAACTCTTTGAAAATCTTGTCAATGTATGTACTCATTGAAAGTCTTATCAGACGTCTTGATCTATCTCTATAGATCCTGATGCCCAATATTTAAGTAGCTTCATTCCAGGTTTTTCTTTGAAAAACTCCTTTCAAACAACCCTTTATGCTTTCCAGAAATTCTACATCATTTCCGATCAACAATATGTCATCCACATATACTTATCAGAAATTCTATAGTGCTCCCACTCACTTTATTATTAATACAAGTTTCTCATAAACTTTGTATAAACTCAAAAACTTTGATCACCTCATCAAAGCGTATATTCCAACTCCGAGATGCTTGCTCCAGTCCATAGAAGGATCGCTGGAGTTTGCATACATTTTAGCATCCTTAGGACTGACAAAACCTTCCGGTTGTATCACATACAACCTTTCCTCACGGATACCGTTAAGGAAACGATGTTTTGACATCCATCTGCCAGATTTCATAATCGAAAAATGCAGCAACTGCTAACATAATTCCAACAGACTTTAGCATCGCTACGGGTGAGAAAGTCTCATCGTAGTCAACTCCTTGAACTTGTGAGAAACCCATTGCCACAAGTCGAGCTTTATAGACGGTGACATTACCGTCCGCGTCCGTCTTCCTTTTAAAGATCCATTTGTTCTGAATGGCCTTTCGCCCTTAAGGTAATACTTCCAAAGCCCATACTTTGTTTTCATACATGGATCCCATCTCGAATTTCATGGCCTCTAACCATTTCTCGGAATCCGGGCCCATCATCGCTTCTCCATAGCTCGTAGGTTCATCGTTGTCCAACAACATGACCTCTAAGACAGGGTTGCCGTACCACTCAGGAGCAGTACGCGTCCTTGTCGACCTACGAGGTTCGATAGTAACTTGATCCGAAGCTTCATGATCATCATCATTAACTTCCCCTTCAACTAACGTAAGCTCCACAGGAACAACTTTCTGCGCTGCGCTACTCTCTGGTTGAAACAAAGGTTCAACAACCTCATCAAGTTCTATCTTCCTCCCACTTAATTCTTTCGAAAGAAACTCTTTCTCGAGAAAGGACCCGTTTTAGCAACAAACACTTTGTGCTTGGATCTAAGATAGAAGGTTTACCCAACTGTTACGTTAGGGTATTCTATGAAGATGCATTTGTCCGTTTTGGGTTCGAGCTCATTAGGTGAAAACCCTTTTTCACATAAGCGTCGCAGCCCCAAACATTAAGAAATGACAGCTTAGGTTTCCGCCAAACCAAAATTCATACGGTGTCATCTCAACGGACTTATATGGTGCCCCTTTTAAAGTGAATGTGGTTGTCTCTAATGCATAACCCTAAAACGATAGTGGTAAATCGATAAGAGACATCATAGTTCGCACCATATCCAATAGAGCACGACTACGACGTTCGGACACACCATCACACTATGGTGTTCCAGGTGGCGTGAGTTGTGAAACAACTTCCACATTGTCTTAAGTTGTATACCAAACTCGTAACTCGGATATTCACCTCGACGATCATATCGTAGACATTTTATCTTCTTGTCACGATGATCTCGAACTTCACTCTGATTTTGTTTGAACTTTTCAAACGTTACAGACTTGTGTTTCATTAAGTAAATATCCCCATATCTACTCAAATCATCAGTGAAGGTAGGAAAATAACGATATCCATCGCACGCTACAACACTCATTGGACCGAATACATCAACATGTATTATTTCCAATAAGTTACTTGCCCGCTCCATCATACCGGAAAACGGGGTCTTAGTCATCTTGCCCATGAGGCATGGTCCGCATGTCTCAACCGATTCAAAATCGAATGAGTCCAAAGATCCATCAGCATGGAGTTTCTTCATGCGTTTTACACCAATATGACATTTAGCGGCAGTGCCACAAGTATGTGGTACTATCATTATTAACTTTGTATCTTTTGGCATCAATATTATGAACATGTGTATCACTATGATCAAGATTCAATAAACCATTCTCATTGGGTGCATGACTATTGAAGGTTTTATTCATGTAAACAGAATAACCATTATTCTCTAACTTAAATGAATAACCGTATTGCAATAAACATGATCTAATCACGTTTATGCTCAACGCAAACACCAAATAACATTTATTTAGGTTCATCACTAATTCCGAAGGTAGAGAGAGCGTGCGATGGTGATCACATCAACCTTGGAAACACTTCCAACACTCATCGTCACCTCACCCTTAGCTAGCCTCCGTTTATTCCGTAGCTTTTATTTCGAGTTACTAACATTTAGCAACCGAACCGATATCTAATACCCAGGTGCTACTAGGAGTACTAGTAAGGTACACATCAATAACACGTATATCAAATATACTTATGTCGATGTTGTCGGCCTTCTTATCTACCAAGTATCTAGGGCAGTTCCGCTTCAGCGACCGTTCTCCTCATAATAGAAGCACTCAGTCTCGGGTTTGGGTTCAACCTTGGGTTTCTTTACTGGAACAACAACTGGCTTGCCATCCATGAAGTATCCCTCCTTGCCCTTGCCCTTCTCGAAACTAGTGGTTTTACTAACCATCAACACTTGATGCTCCTTCTTGATTTCTACCTTCGCGGTGTCAAACATCGCGAATAGCTCAGGGATCATTATTTCCATCCCTGGCATTTTATAGTTCACCAAGATGCTCTAGTAGCTTAGTGACAGTGACTTGGAGAACTATATCAATCACTATCTTATTTGGAAGATCAACTCCCACTCGATTCAAGCGATTGTAGCACCCAGACAATCTGAGCACATGCTCACCGATTGAGCTATTCTCCTTCATCTTGCAGGCAAAGAATCTTGTTGGAGGTCTCATACCTCTCAACACGGGCACAAGCCTGAGATCCCAAGAACATCTCATATGTTCCGTGACGTTCAAAACGTTTTGGAGCCTCAATTCTAAGCCGTAATGCATGAGACACTGAACTATTAAGTAGTCATCGGAACGTGCCTGTCAGATGTTCACAACATCTACAGACGACGCTAGAGGGGGTGGCGCACCGAGCAGTGCTTTAAGGACATAAGCCTTCTGTGCAGCAATGAGGAAAATCCTAATTTCACGGACCCAGTCCGCATTATTGCTACCATCATCTTTCAACTCTATTTCTCTAGGAACATATAAAAATTCAAGGGAGCTACAGCGCGAGCTAGTAATCTACAACATAATTTGCAAAGACATTTTTGACTATGTTCATGATAATGAGTTTAGTTAATCATATTACTTAAAAACTCCCACTTAAATTGACATCCCTCCGGTCATTCGAGTGTCACATGATCCAAATCCACCAACTCAAGTCCGATCATCACGTGAGTTGAGGTGGTTTCAATGGTGAACATCTTCATGTTGATCATATCTACTATATGACTCATGTTCGACCTTTCGGTCTCTTGTGTTCCGAGGACATGTCTGTACATGCTAGGCTCGTCAAGTTTAGCCCGAGTGTTCCGCATGTGCAACACTGGCTTGCACCCATTGTATGCGAACGTAGAGTCTATCACACCCGATCATCACGTGGTGTCTCGAAACGACGAACTATCGCAACGGTGCACACTCGGGGAGAACACAATTTATCTTGAAATTTAAGTGAGGGATCACCTTATAATGCTACCGTCGTCCTAAGCAAAATAAGATGCATAAAAAGATTAACATCACATGCAAATCATAAGTGACATGATATGGCCATGAATTTGTGATTTTGATCTCCATCTTCAAAGCACCGGCATGATCTCCATCGTCACCGGCATAACACCATGATCTCCATCATCTTGATCTCCATCAATGTGTTGACATGGGGTTGTCGCGCCGACTGTTGCTTCCACGACTATTGCTAACTCATAGCGATAAAGTAAAGCAAAAACGGCGAAAATAATTAAAGACAACCATATGGCTCCTGCCGGTTGCCGTACTCATCGACATGCAAGTCGTGATATTCTATACAATACATGATCATCTCATACATCACATATATCTCATCATGTAATTGGCCATATCACATCACAACATACCGTCCAAAAACAAGTTAGACGTCCTCTAATTGTTGTTGCATGTTTTACGTGGCTGCTACGGGTATCTAGCAAGAACGATTCTTACCTACGCATAAACCACAACGGTGATACACAAATTGCTATTCAACCTTCTCAAGGACCGCCTTTGTCGAATCCGATCCAACTAAAGTGGGAGAGACAGACACCCGCCAGCCATCTTTATGCAACAAAGTTACATGTCAGTTGATGGAACCGGTCTCTCGTAAGCGTACGGGTAAGGTTGGTCCGGGCCGTTTCATCCCACAATACCGCTGAATCAAGAAAAGACCAAGGGAGGAAGCAATCTGAATATCAACCCCCACAAACTCCTTTGTGTTCTACTCGTGATCTCATCTACGCATAGACCAAGCTCTGATACCACTATTGGGGAACATTGCATGGGAAACAAAAAATTTCCTACGCACACGCAAGATCTATCCATGGTGATGAGCATCTATGAGAGGGAGAGTGGATCTACATACCCTTGTAGATCGCTAAACGGGAAGCGTTAAGAAACGCGGTTGATGTAGTCGAACGTCTTCGCGATCCAAATCGCAAGCCGTCCTGCGATCTCATCACGATCCGTCCCGCGATCCAATCATGATCCGTCCCGCAATCCCATCACGATCCGTCCCACGATCCAATCATGATCCTTTCGATCTAGCGCCGAACGGACGACACCTCCGCGTTCAGCACACGTACAGCTCGATGACGATCTCTGCCTTCTTGATCCAGCAAGAGGGAGCGGAGAGGTTGATGAGTTCTATGGCAGCGCGATGGCGTGGCGGCGGCGGTGGTGGAACTATTCCGGCAGGGCTTCGCCTAAACACTGCTGAAACTAGACTAGAGGAGAAAACGATCTAGAGGAAGTAGAGGGAGCACGTGGCAATTAGGGTTAGCTCTCCCCTCTAAATCCTCTAGTATATATAGGAGGGAGGGAGGGGAGGAGACAGCCTCAAACCCTCAAGGGCTGGCCGAAATTGGAGGTGGAGGAGTCCTACTCCAATCCTATTAGGAGTAGGATTCCTCCTCTCCACTTGGAAACCCTTTCCACCTTTCCCCCTTTGGGTTTTTCCCACCCCTTGCCGCATGGGCCTTAGTGGGGGGCTCGGCCAGCCCACTAAGGGCTGGCTTGACTCCTCCCACATCCCATGAGGCCCTTTGGGTCGAGACACCCCACCCGATGGTCCCCGGTACCCCTCCCGGCACTCCCGGTACACTACTGAAATACCCGAAACTTTTCCGGTGACCAAAACGGGACTTCCTATATATCAATCTTTACCTCCGAACCATTTCGGAGCTCCTCCTGACGTCCAGGATCTCATCCGGGACTCCGAACAACTTTCGGTCACCACCATACATAACTCTACTATACCGAAACGTCACCGAACCTTAAGTGTGCAGACCCTGTGGGTTCGAGAACTATGTCGACATGACCGAGACACCTCTACGGTCAATAACCAATAGCGGGACCTGGATGCCCATATTGGTTCCTACATATTCTATGAAGATCTTTATCGGTTGAACCTCTATGTCAAGAATTCAGTTAAACCCGTATGCTGTTCCCTTTGTTCTTCGGTATGTTACTTGCCTGAGATTCGATCGTCGGTATCTCTATACCTAGTTCAATCTCGTTACCGGCAAGTCTCTTTACTCATTCCGTAATACAAGATCCCGTGGCTAACACTTTGTGATGTTGTATTACCGAGTGGGCCCTGAGATACCTCTTCGTCACACGGAGTAACAAATCCCAGTCTTGATCCATGCCAACTCAACAGACACCCTCAGAGATACCTGTAGAGCATCTTTCTAGTCACCCAGTTACGTTGCGACGTTTGATACACACAAGGTATTCCTCCGGTGTCAGTGAGTTGCATGATCTCATGGTCATAGGAATAGATACTTGACATGGAGAAAACAATAGCAATAAACTGGCACGATCATATGCTATGTTCATAGTTTGGGTCTTGTCCATCACATCATTCTCCTAATGATGTGATCCCATTATCAAATGACATCTCATGTCTATGGCTAGGAAACCTTGACCATCTTTGATCAACGAGCTAGTCTATTAGAGGCATACTAGGGACACAGTGTTGTCTATGTACCCACACATGTATTTGAGTTTCCAATCAATACAATTATAGCATGGATAATAAACGATTATCATGAACAAGGAAATATGCTAATAACTAAATTATTATTGCCTGTAGGGCATATTTCCAACAGCTTGTTGGGGTGTTCTCGCAAAATCATTAGTTAAGTCTTACGTCTTACAAAGTCACTCCCACCTTCTCAGGCGCTGCAAGTGGCGTTGTAACACCCACCGTGTATTTTGTAACCTTGAAACTAGTTAAATAATAATAAGGTGAACCTTGGGTTATTTGATTTGTTTCTCTCTTTGTTTAATGTTTTAATGTTGTGCCTTGCTTGTTAAAAGTGCTTTAGGACTTTGGAAGAACCTTATGATCATTCTACTCCAAATCTGAATCTCAATTTCCTACTAGTGATCATGACATGGGTATAGGTCATAAAAAATATTTGACAAAATATTTTGGCCAAAAGCTATTTTCCAAATTTAGCAATTCACAAACCTTTGGGTCATGACTTGAAATGCAATTCATTGATTTGAGTGGGGAAAACACTTTACAAAAGATCCTACTAGTATTAGGGCATCCCAAAACCGCCAAGTTATATTTTTGAAAGGTATAAAAGTATTTATTTTCTCAGTTTTTTCTGAAGACCAAAAATGGTCTTTAATAGGTTAAAACTATTTCTATGTTTCAAAAATATTTGAGAAAATTTAGAGAAGCCCGTGAGACATATAGTTTCTATATATACGAGTTTCAACTCGTGCTCATGACTAAAATTCTTCTAGATCTTATAATTTTCGTTTCTGCCAATTTCTAGGGTTTGAAACTTTTTCACAGAAAACTTTCTCTATAAATTCCCAGAAAATTCCTGGAATTCTAATTAGTGTCAAATATCTAGTTTGCCAAAATTGAGTATCCATTTCATCCATATGATGTGGAATTCTTCCACTTTTCCACTTTCATACAGAATCTTGTTTAGGAAATTTTGTGAAGCAAATGTTCTCTGAATTACCTCAAATTTTTACCAGAGCTTGTTCTTCTAATGAACATCATCCAGTGCAAAGGCCAGGACCCAATTCAACTCCTAAAAAATCCAAATGTACCTGCCTAACTTCTGAACAGTGGGCCATTCTTGTCTTTCTCTCCCTCCCAACTCTCTCCTTCCCACCTAGTCCCTTCCAGCCGACCTAGATCATCCATTAGCATTGTGGCAAGCTCTTGGACAACCTCTCCGTCTCTCTGGCACAATGGACATGCCAGCCAAACAGTGCCCTAAATGGCACTATTGAGCTCCTATCTAGCTCCATGCGCTTTTGCCCGAAGCTTCTTTTCCACAGGGAGCCCTCGCGACCCCCTCGATCATTGGACACAGTCAAGTCCTCCCCTTCTTCCTCATGTGGCCAAGGGACAGTCGTGCTCGAAGCTCAGTGCACTAGACGTGTGGCCACTCAAATTTCCACCTTCTCGCTCTCCAGTGCAACGCAACTCTTCGTGGCGATCTCCTTGAAATCCTAGAAACCCCCACTCTCTCTCACTCTTTCGCCCTCATTCGCTCGCAAGCACCCAAGCCGAAGCTCGAGCCTGCTCCAGAGTGCAGTGTTGACCTCTACGGTCGAAATGCATACTGGAGTGAGCCCCGAGCCCCTCTAGCCCTACCAATCGCCTCCCCATCACCCAGTCTCCCTCTCATGCAAAAAGACCATTGCCTCGCCCCTAGTAAGCTCGGATTCGAGCACGATGTCATCGCCTTGGGGCACTGGCGTACCGCTCGATTAAGGCCACCCCTCTGACCCCTGTATGTCCCATTCTTCCTATTTCATCCATGCGAAGCTCATGTCGTCATTTGCCGCAAGTTTCCGTTTCTAAAATGTAGGGTTCGTTATCACCTTCTTCATCTCCGTTCGGGTGACCTCGCCGACGTCGACTCCGTCATCCCCCACGTCCATCTCGACCACTCCTCGATGTGTGGCGATCTCCTTAGCATGCTCGTGCCATCCACTTCTCTAGTCAATGCCTGCATTGCCGCCGGTGAGCACCGTGCCGTCCCTATCGGAGCTTAGGGATGATAAGCGGGGCCCGCATGTCATCCCCTCCTCCCCTCTGTCTCGCTGGTCGGCGGGTCCCACCTGTAAGGTTTGAATCAGCACGGGCGGGTGCCCGCACGTTGCTTGATCCGCGCTTGGGTCGGATGTGGCCTTTTGGCCCGTTGGTCTCCTAGTTTCTTTCCTTTTTCTTTTATCACGGGGATTCAAAGATTTCCGTAGGATTTATTTCAAGTCCAAATGAATTAATTCAAATTTCATTATGCTTCATAGATCATACCCTAACAGTAGTTTCATTTTTCATATGCCTAGTTTCTATTGGATCTATTAAACAGGCCATTTATTCCCATATGTCAACTTAGGAAATTCCTAGATTAATCATTTAATATCCCAATCTAGTGAAACCAATTTCTAAATGTTTCTAAAATCATGTATCATTTAATGAGTGCCTCCACTCATTTTTCTCCAAAAACATTTTCTGTGAATTTCTTGCAAGTCCACTAATCCCTAATTTACACTAAATTGAAATGTTAAAATCATCAGTACCTCTAAAAACAAAATATCCACTTTGGATATTTTTCATATAGCTGGAGAAGTCCTGGAAAAGTAGAGCTCCTAATTTTCAAGCAATTTTACGTATCTACCTTGTTGTGTTACTTATCTTGTTCCATTTCAACATTAGATAACGACGTAGACAAAGGGCGTGGAGAAAGACGAGAAGCATTTGAAGACTTTGTTGAGTCAGGCAAGCAACCTTTGACCATTGATACGTTCATTTTGCATCATATTTTCCACTGTTATTTATTATATTTGGAAGTCATGTTACCTTTCATTATGCAATTCTAGTGCCTTTTCTCTCTTAAAATGCAAGATACCCCAAAAGAGGGAGATTATCGGTAGCTGAAATTCTGACCTGAAAAAGCTACAACAGATATAGCAATTCTCCGGAGCTCCAAATGCCATGAAAAGATATGGAGAATTATTTTGGAATGTATTAAAAATACTGAAAGGAAAAAGCACCGGAGATGAACCTCGGTGAAGCCACAAGCCCTAGGGGCGTGCCACCCAGGCTTGTGGGCCCCACGTTCGCCCTCCGACGGTGATCTTGTCCTATATGAAATATTTTACCCTAGAAAAAATAAAGAGAAGACTTTCGGGACCTGCCACCACCGTCTCGAGGCAGAGCCTGGGTTTGAGCACTTTTGCTCTCTCGCAGAGCGATTCTGCTGGTGAAACTTCACTCCGGGAGGGGGAAATCAAAGCTATCATCATCACCATCGTTCCTCTCATCGTGGAAGGCTTCATCTTCATCAACATCCTCACCATCTCATCTCCAAATCCTAATTCATCTCTTGTGCTCAATATTTGTATCAAACCTCTGCTAGTAATGTTGACTACTGTAAGTGCATCTAGTGCCACCCTTGTTTGGTTTTGGAGTATTGAAGACAAACGTGGTTGAGGGACTAATGTGTTTGTGAGAGTTCACGGGATAACACAGATAGAAGTCCTTAGAGATTCGGTTTAACCGTCGAAGACGACCCCCAAAAATGTCCGAAGACATTGATAATGGCCGAAGCCATCGGTGGTATGCGAAGATAATCGCTTGAAGATAATGAAACGCGAAGATGAAGTCTTTTGGAAGTTTTGTTACTTCTTTCCTGAGTCATAGGAACCACCGTACTGTTGAGTGGGGTCGATGTGATCGAAGTCAGACACTGACGTGATGCTCAACCCATACCTATGTCTTTGAGTGAAGACAATGAGAGGAAATCTCTTCCAGAGTTGGTTGAGTCGGCTTTACTTGTAGCCCAAGTAAAGCTGACGCGTGTGTTTGAATTCCGACAGTTGTGACACGTGTCGGTTGGCCATTGACCCAGGGTCAGTTTGGTCATATCAGGTCGGGTTGCCCGCTAGCTATAAATAGCCCACCCCCTCCACCATATGACGGTGGCTGCTCAGAGAGAGATACGGCTGTTGTCGTTTTGGAGCAACCCAACTCGAAGACATTGAGAGAGAAATATCCTGCGAGGATAAACCTAACACCTAGAGTGATACGTCTCCAACGTATCTACTTTTCCTCACCCTTTTGCCCTTGTTTTGGACTCTAATTTGCATGATTTGAATGGAACTAACCCGGACTGACGCTGTTTTCAGCAGAACTACCGTGGTGTTGTTTTTGTGCAGAAATAAAAGTTCTCGGAATGGAACGAAACTTTTTGGAGAATTATTTCAGAATATATAAGAATTATTGGAGCCAAAATCCACCGAAGAGGGGGCCCAGGGTGAGCAGCACCCACCAGGGCACGCCCTGGTGGGTTGTGCCCACCTCGTGGCCCCACTGACCCTAATTCCGCCACTATAAATTCCTATTTTCGGGGGGGGGGGGGGAATCAGGGAGAAAGTTTCATCGCGTTTTACGATACGGAGCCGCCGTCACCTCCTGTTCTTCATCGGGAGGCCAGATCTGGAGCCCGTTTGGGGCTCCGGAGAGGGGAATCTTCGGTCTTCGTCATCACCAACCCTTCTCCATCGCCAATTCCATGATGCTCCCCATCAGGAGTGAGTAATTCCTTCGTAGGCTTGCTGGTCGATGAGGAGTTGAATGAGATTCATCATGTAATCAAGTTAGTTTTGTTAGGGCTTGATCCCTAGTATCCATTATGTTCTGAGATTGATGTTGCTATGACTTTGCTGTGCCTAATGCTTATCACTAGGGCCCGAGTGCCATGATTTCAGATCTGAACTGTTTATGTTATCACCATTATATCTATGTTCTTGATCCGATCTTGCCTAGTCATATGCACCTATTACGTGTTATGATCTGTCAACCCCATAGTGACAATATTTGGGATACTTCGTGGTGATGACCGTAGTTTGAGGAGTTCATGTATTCACCATGTGTTAATGCTTTGTTCCGGTTCTCTATTAAAAGGAGGCCTTAATATGCCTTAGTTTCCTTATGGACCCCGCTGCCACGGGAGGGTAGGACAAAAGATGTCATGCAAGTTCTTTTCCATAAGCACGTATGACTATTTACGGAATACATGCCTACATTACATTGATGAACTGGAGCTAGTTCTGTGTCGCCCTAGGTTATGACTGTTATATGATGAATATCATCCAACGAGTTACCGATCCAGTGCCTACAAGCTTTCCACTTATTGTTCTTGCTAAGTTACTACTGCTGTTACTACTGTTCCAACTGCTACAAAACTATTGCTACTACTGTTACCGCTATTGTTACCATTGCTACTGCTATCAAAACTATCATATTACTGTGCTACTGATCACTTTGCTGCAGATATTTAATCTCCAGGTGTGGTTGAATTGACAACTCAACTGCTAATACTCTCAAGTATTCTCTGGCTCCCCTTGTGTCGAATCTATAAATTTGGGTTGAATACTCTACCCTCGAAAACTGTTGCGATCCCCTATATTTGTGGGTTATCAAGACCTTTTTCTAGCGCCGTTGCCGGGGAGCATAGCTATATTTGTTGAGTCACTTGGGATTTATATCAATTTATCAATATGAAGAATCTGAAGGATCCAAAGACTAAGATTTTTCCCTCTAAGACGAAGGGAGGTAAGGAACTGCCATCTAGCTCTGCACTTGGTTCACCTTCTGTTATGAGTAAGCTTGCAACACCACCACATGCTAGTAATCCTTATATGTCGCTAGTTATTGATGATGCTACCTTTGCTATGAATTATGCTATTGATGATGCTAGTACCATGCTTGATGATAATGTGCCACTAGGAGAATTTCTTGATGAACAAATTGCTAGAGCTAAAGAAAATGAAACTACTGAAACTGATGAGATTGCTGAAACTGATGAAGCTTATGAAATTGATGATGACTATGAAACACCTATTAGTCCTAGCTCTCCTAAGTTTGAAATGCCTAAGATACCTGAAGGTTATGTTATGGACGAAGAGGTAACTAGAGAAATTCTTTCTTGCAAGGATAGAAATGATCTTAAGAAATTGCTACGCAAGTATAAGGAAAAGACTTTGAATGCTAGAATGAAATGTGATCCTAAGTTTGCTACTTCACTTATCTTTGTTACCGATAAGGATTATGAATTCTCTGTCGACCCAGAGTTAATTACTTTGGTTGAATCTGATCCTTTCCATGGCTATGAAACTGAAACTGTAGTGGCACACCTTACTAAGTTGAATGATATAGCCACCCTCTTTGCTCATGATGAGAAGATTCGCTACTATTACATCCTTAAGTTATTTCCGTTCTCATTAAAGGGTGATGCTAAGACATGGTACAATACTCTTGCTCATGGTTGTGTGCGTAGTCTCCAGGATATGATCTACTACTTCTCTGAAAAATATTTTCCTTCTCATAAGAAACAAGCTGCCTTACAGGAAATATTTAATTTGTGCAAATTGAAGAAGAGAGTATCCCACAAGCTTGGGGGAGGCTTCTCCAGTTGCTTAATACTTTGCCTGATCATCCTCTCAAGAAAAATGAAATACTTGATATCTTTTATAATGGACTAACCGATGCTTCTAGGGATTTCCTAGATAGTTGTGCTGGTTGTGTTTTCACGGAGCGAACTGTTGCACAAGCTAAGGAATTATTGAATAATATATTGAAGAATTATGATGATTGGACTCTTCCTGAACCACCGCCTAAACCCACTCCGAAGAAGAGGGGTATCTTATTTCTCAGTCCTGAAGATATGCAAGAGGCAAAGAAATCTATGAAGGAAAAAGGTATTAAAGCTGAGGATGTTAAGAATTTGCCACCTATCGAAGAAATACATGGCCTTGACACACCACCACCTCCACAGGTGGTAGAGGTAAATTCTTTATTAAAATTTGATGAAGGTGATATCCCTTACAATAAACATCCTAGTCAATGCTTATATGAGTTTGACAACTATATTATGAAGCAAAATCATTTCAATGCTCATGTTCTGAAACAATTGAAATATAATTCTGATATGATTGCTCGCTTGAGTGACTTGCTATTTAGAATTAGTAATGATGTTAGAGGTGTAGGAAAGCATGCCTCTATGGTTCAAACTCAGTTAGAACAAGTTGCTAAATCTCAAAAAGAATTGCTTGATGAAATGAATAATAATATGCATGATTTTTCTGCTAGAGTAGTGACTAGAGGAGGTAGAATGACCCAAGAACCACTTTATCCTGAGGGTTATCCTAAAAGAATTGAACAAGACTCTCAGAGAATTAATCCTGATGCACTTAGTCTTCTAAGAAGAAAAAGAAAAAGAAAAATGATAGGACTTTGCATACCTCTAGTGAACCCGAGACACAAAAAACCTCCTAATAATAATGATGTCTGTATTTCTGATGCTGAAACTCAGTATGGTAATGAACATTCACCTAGTGATAATGAAAATGATAATGATGATGTTCATGAAAATGCTCAACCTTGTAATGATATAGAACTAGATAATGATGTTGAAATAGAGCCTGCTGCTGATCTTGATAACCCACAACCTAAAAATAAACGTTATGGTAAAAGAGACTTTGTGGCTAGGAAACATGGTAAAGAAAGAGAGCCATGGGTTTAGAAACCCATGCCATTTCCACCTAAGCCATCTAAGAAAAAGGATGATGAAGAATTTGAGTGCTTTGCTGAAATGATTAGGCCAGTCTTTTTGCGTACCCGTTTAACCGATATTTTGAAGATGGGCCCTTATGCAAAGTATATGAAAGACATCATCACAAATAAAAGAAAGATACATGAAGCTGAAATCTCCACCATGCTTGCTAATTATTCTTTTAAGGATGGAGTACCTAAAAAACTTGGAGATCCTGGAATACCAACTATACCTTGCTCCATTAAAAGAAACTATGTCAAAAGTGCTTTGTGTGATTTGGGAGCCGGTGTTAGTGTTATGCCTTTCTCCTTATATAAAAGACTTGATTTGAATAAACTCACACCTACCGAGATATCATTGCAAATGGCTGACAAATCAACGGCCATACCTATCGGTATTTGTGAGGACGTGCCTGTTGTTGTTGCAAATGTTACTATCTTAACGGACTTTGTTATTCTTGAGATGCCCGAGGACGACAACATGTCGATTATCCTTGGTAGACCCTTTTTGAATACTGCAGGGGCTGTTATTGATTGCAATAAAAGCAAAGTCACTTTTCATATCAATGGTAATGAACATACGGTGCACTTTCCGAAGAAACAATTCCAGGTGAATGGTATAAATATTATTGAAGAATCTCCAACCATCACTATTGGAAGCTTTCAATTACCTCTTCCTACTGCCAAAAAGAAATATGATATACTTATTGTTGGGGATATGCACATCCCCATTGAGGTAACTTAGTGTTTTACGAAAGTTCTTCGGTTTCATGCTAATCGGAAGTGGTTGTTAATAAGACTTGATCAACCTTATTAATGAATCATTTTTGAGAGGTATGAAGTCGATGAATCTAGTAAGCACAATTCTCTGCTCCCACCTTTTATTTTTTGTTTTAGTTATTCAAATAAAATAAAATGCCATGATTATCCTGTTTTCTGTTTTCTCCGTGCAATAAAAAAATGACCCAAAAATAAAAATTCTCAGAATGCCCTGAAAATTTAACACGATTTTTTCCGAATATTTATGAATTTATGGTGCAAATAATACCAGAGGGGGGTGCACCTGGTGCCCACAAGACACCAGGGCACGCCAGCACCCCCAGGCACGCCCTGGTGGGTTGTAGCCCCCACGTGGGCCCCCTCACTTATCTCTTTAGCCCATATCATCCCCTACCTCCAGAAAAAATCACCACATCCACCATTCTCGTGTTCTTGCTCTCAAACCCGCGGATTTCGATCTCTTTGCTCGAAGCTCCATTTCTGAAACTGTTTGGAGGGATTGCTACTTGGTATGTGACTCCTCCATTGCATCATTTAGTTTTTGATTTAGTGGGTTATTTTTAGAGTAATTAGCTACTCTTGGTTCTGCTGTAGATGAGCTTGCATGTTGAATTCTTAGAGTTCTAAGTAGTTTGAATGCTCAATATGGCCTCTATGCATGCTTGGGAGTAGTTGCTAACAATCTTACAAAGTTTTGTTGACAAAATTTTTGTGGACTAAATTTTTTCAGAATTTTTATAGGAATAAAAATACAATTCTTTAGGAGTTCTTCAAGGAGGAGATCCTCAGAAGCCTCATCAAGTGGAAGCTCAGTTCGACGGTCTTATGTTGAACCAAGCGAAAGCTCGATGCGAGATGCCGCCACCAAATCATGCTTGTGGCCTTCAACGAGTTCATGAAAGGTGCAGGTATTAAGGAGGAATTTGAAAAATTTATCCACAATACAGAGCTTGCTCCCTTCATCGCAGATAAGTGCCCCCAACACCTCGAACTCACGAAAACCTTCACAAAGAAAATTAAATATTTTTCTCGTGAGTCTAGAATTTCATTCAACCTGTATGACCATTCCTTCACCATGTGGTTAGAAATGTTCACTGAAGCATGCAAGCTTCCATATTGGGGTTCCCTCGATGAACCAACAAAATCTGAATACGAGTCATTTTTAGTTAATCTTTGCTTTGGTGAAGATAGGGGGTAACACAAGGGAGAATTAACAGCATCCATTTCCCATCGATACAATATTTTGCGCTCTTTAACGGTAAATGTATCGTAGGCAAACAAGATTGTAGCACATTGTGTGCTCATGATTTGAGTCTCTTACATACTGCCATAAATGGGAATAAAAATTATAATCTTGGTGCAATTGTTGCACGGAGACTGCAGCTCAATGCTGCTAGTGGTAATTTTTACGGAGGAATCTATGCCTCCCGTGTAGTGGAAAGATTAAATGTCTCGCCATGGCCTAATGACCCCATCTTACCTACTCAGTATTTAGACTTTGATGCCATGAAGCGTCGTAAGTTCCTTACGGGTACGACCACTAACTACACCTATAACTTGAGATTTAATAAAAAAACATTGTGCCTGTTGCTTTGCCTGCTCTTGCTCTCTTTGATTTTCACAGTAGGGGAAGATACTATGTCCTTGAGAGCGAGGCCCGTGGGCATAATGCGGAGGTTGAAGCTACCAGGAGGGCCGCGGAGTTTGCACCGAGGGCCTCGGTGAGCCATCGTCCAGATTATTACTCATACGGATGGTGATTACCAAGCTAGGCCAAAAGCCTAAGCTTGGGGGAGTACGTATTTCCAACGACATTACATTCATGTTCACACATTTCATTCCGGTTGTCGGTGCTCATACTTTTTCATTGTAATATCCATGTTAGATTTGTTTTCTCTCTTTCTTCTTGTGTGTTTGAAAAACTTTGAGAAAATCCAAAAATATTTCCTACTTCTTTTTAGTTTTTCTTTCTAGCTTAGTTTAATTGTTGCATCAAAGAAAACGAAAAAAAGATTTCTCGCTTCTTCTTTTACTTGTTGGGAGCTTTCCCGTGTAAATAGTTTTTCTCGTTTTTGCTTTTTCTCTTTAATTGGCTTTCTTCAAGAAAAACCATGTCAGATTTCGGGCTCCGCAAAACCCCAAGAAGTTCGAACCCAGGGGTGTGTGCGAAGATCCCCCAATAGCTTCACTCCTACCAAGCCCGCAACACAATGACCCCGCTCGATGGCGAGGAAGAAGATAGCACACGAGAGTTTACCCAGGTTCGGGCCGCTGCGAAGCGTAAAACCCTACTCCTGCCTTTGGTGGATTGCCTCACGAGGAGGTTTGTGGATGAACTAGTATAGTGGTGAGTGGCCTCGTGGTGTGCTTGCTGGTGATTCTCTTGTCCCCCTCCACCGAGCAGCCTAGCCTCTATTTATAGCGGCCCGGGTCCTCTTCCTTTATCGCAGCGGCGGGAAGGGATCCCACAACGGCCAAATTTGAAAGGGGATTGGAGGTATATCCTATCCTGACAAAAGGCGGTCTTTGCCTGCAAAGCGGCCGGTGGTGAAGCAGAGGTGGGCTCGGCGATGACGTCTACCCTCTGGGGCTCAGGGTCTTGGTCTTGTTGCACCGAAGTAGAAACCTTTGGGGTGCGCTTTGGAAACTCGCATGTGCCCCTGCCTCCTTTGCATCAAAGGGGAAACTGTCCCCTCTGGCGCGCTGGCAGCCGCCTGCTGGCTGGCGTCACCCTTGGCCTCCTGAGGTCGTGCGTTGCATAGGAGTCTCCGCCGCTCGGGAGGAGGCCTGGGGAGGCCTACCTCCCCGCGGGCCTTGGCGCTGTTTCCCCCGCGAGCTCGGGGCCTCGCGAGGGCCTTGTGTTGAGTGAGGCCGCGCCGGGCCGTACTTGGTCGTCGAGGTGGGCCACGCCTTGGGCCGCACGCAGGCAAGTCTGGGTACCCCCGTTCCCAGTACGCCGACAGTAGCCCCCGGGCCCGAGGCTCGCTCAGGTTAGCTTCCGGGTGAAGCCACGGAGGATGGCCCCAAGCGCCGCGGGCCCCCACGCCTGCAGGCCCATCTTGACGCGTGGCGCACAATGAGACGTGGGCATCCCGGCTCCCCGAAGACGTCGGGAACCGCCCTGAGTCGGGCTGACACGAGGCTTGCATGCCTCCTTGGCCATCATTGCTCTTCTTTGAATGCGGCTGACCCCTTGTGTCCTTCCCCTTCCCGGGCCACGCGGATGTGACCCGACAGGTGCAGAGGAAGCGACGTCAGGCAGTGTAGCACGCCGATCGAGCCTGGCATGCTTCGCTCAAGGTGCACGACAGCTCCACTCCCCACGACGCCTCGGCAACCGCTCCGTCTGACCTTCAATCAACACATGTTGCGGGGCCATCAATGCCCGTGGTTGGGAAAATGCCGGTTGGCCTCAATCCAGCTATAAATGGGTGGGGGGGGGAACTAAGCCCCCAGCCCATCCCTACTTCTTGCTCCCCCGCCTTCGTCCTTCGTCTTCCCCATCATGACGCCGGTGAGGAGGTTCTCCGCCGCTGAGAAAGGAAAGGCCTGCCAGGGGGCGCCAGGCCAGCAACCTCCCAAGAGGAGTAGGGGTCGCCCTCGCAAGTATGCTGGGATGTCTCCGGCGGCACCCCGTGGGCATGGGCGCCCCTCTGCGGGGCCCGGCGCTTCCACTTGCGCAGCCGGAGGCGGTGAGCGCGGTGGCCGTGGCAGGGGGAAAAGACCTGCAGTCGGTGCCCGGCCGCCGCATCTGCAAGCCCGCACGGCCGACGCGGGCCCGGAGTTCCTGGTGCCAGTGGAGAGGGCGGCGAGCTCCTGGTTGCAGCTCCCGCACTCCTTCGCAGAGACGTCGCCGGCTGATGCGCCCACATGCCTGTGGCTGCAGGCCGACGGGTGTTGCAGCGGTGCGTTGTGGGTGGAGGTTAAGGTCACCCCCGCAGGCAACGCCTTCTTGGGCCGCGGGTGGCAGACCTTCGCCCGCGCCCATGGCCTGGATGGGAGGCCCACGCTCCACTTCAAGCACGGCGGCGCCACGACGCTTTTTGTCAAGATCTTCGGCGAGGATGGCAGGCGATTGGAGTGCTGCCCGGAGGGCGGCGGCAGCGGCGATCTTGGAGGTGAGCTTGCCCTTGGCGACGGCCGCCATGTTTCCAGCAGCAGCGATACATCCTCCGAGGGGAGCTCGAGCGACGACGGCTATGACGCCCGCCACGCCGGCGCACCCGGGCTTCGGGGGGAAGCCAGCCACGGCGGCGCCGCTCCCCCGCCCGGGAAACGGCCACGCCGACGTGCCACCACGGCGCCATCAAGGAGGAGGAGGACTCCGACTGAGCACCGGCGCGCCAAGGCCGGGGCCTCAGGAGCGACGCCCCCCCGGGGCGGGGGCTCCTTCGCCTTCTTTTCTTCTCTTCTACCTATAATCAAAATCATGGGTGGCCCTTTCGGGTGTGTAACGAACTTTGGCGCTTGCGCCCTCTTATTACCATTGTCATTACGTATTACGGTCGCTGCGTTACTGTTAACTGAGCCCTCCCTTCGATCGTAGTTAGAGTGCTTAGCTTGATGCGTGCGCGGCGAGCTTCCGTGTCGTGAGGTTTAGCAGTGGCACCCAGTGAACCAGTATCACTTGGAGAGCTTGGGGAGGTTCCTCCTTCCTGCGAATGAGGCGACTTGGGGGGAGCTTTCGGCGCTCTACGTCTGCAGGGCCCGATCCCGTGCATGCCCCGCCACCGTTGGGGCGTCCGGATCGCCAGGACGAGACCAAAGGGGGCGAGGCCTCGATCGCCATTGGGGTGTTCGGATCACCAGGACGAGACCAATAGCGAGCGAGTAGCCACGCGATCAGTGAGGCTCCTGAGGCGCAGTGCTCAGGAGCCGCCTTTGACGCTCAACCGGCACTCTACGTCGGCGGGGCCCGATCCCGTGCATGCCTTGACCACCGTTGGGGCGTCCGGATCACCAGGACGAGACCAAAGGGGCGAGGCCTCGCCCGCCGTTGGGGTGTCCGGATCACTAGGACGAGACCAAATAGCGAGCGAGTAGTCATGCGATCGGTGAGACTCTTGAGGCGCAGTGCTCAGGAGCCTCCCTTGACATTCAAATGGCGACCAATCCTTTCTGCCGATTCTTGTCCCCAGGGGGCGTGAGCCCCCGGGGGTTTTTAAGACAGCGCACCAAGCCGCGGCGGAGCCCCCGAGCGAGGGTGAGGCGGCGTGCGCCTACTAGCTTGCTCGAGAGTGCCACGCGAGGACCAGGACGCCAAGGCCACACGGGGACCAGGACGCCAAGGCCTTGGCGAGGTGTGCGCACCGTGCCAGTAGCCCCCGCTCGCGAGGTGCGGGAGGGAGAGGCTGGTAGGCGTTATCTCGAAGAAAGAAATCTCAAGAGAGAGGACTGCAAAGAAAAAATTTCCTCCCCTTTTCCTTTAAATAGAGTCAACAAAAAGCCTCGGGCTTCGTTCTGGGAAAAAGGCAAATGCGAACACAAGAAAGGCAGAGAACAGCCGTGTCCGGCACCTAGGCTAGTCTTCGTCTTCCCCCAGCGCGAAACATAGGGCATCCACGTTGCGTGGGCATAGTCATTGGAGGACAGTGTTGTCCGCCAGCGCGGAGCATGGGGCTTCCACTTGGGCCTGGGTGGGAACCCCTCCGCGTCCTCAGGGGGCTCCGGGTGTATACAGCCCACTCATTATTACGTGAGAGTGTCACGGGTAGAACTTGTGGAGGTGCTGGATGTTCCAGGCATTCTGGATGGGAACTCCGTCTTGAGTCTCCAGACGCACAGCGCCTGGTCTGGAGACGCGGGCGACCTTGAACGGGCCCTCCCACATGGGCGAGAGCTTGTGCAAGCCTTCCCTGGAGAGGACCCGCCTCAGGACGAGGTCTCCAACTTTGAGGGTCCTAGAGCGGATGTTACGGCAATGGTAGCGCCGCAGCGCCTGCTGGTACCTCGCCGCTCGGAGCGAGGCTCGACGCCGGGCCTCCTCCCCGAGTGTGAGATCCGTCCCCCGCGAGGCATCCTGACAATCCTCGTCAAATGCCAAAACCCGCGGGGAGCGGTGCTTGACCTCGTGCGGGAGGACGGCCTCGGCTCCGTAGACGAGGAAGAACGGGGTCTCGCCGATGGGCTTAGTCGCGGTGGTGCAGATAGACCACAACACGGACTGAAGCTCGTCGACCCAACCCTTGTCACAAGCCTCAAGCTTCTTCTTGAAGCTCCTTGCCTTGAGGCCCCGTAGGACCTCCGCGTTGGCGCACTCTGCCTGACCGTTGCTCCGTGGGTGCGCCACTGAGGTGTAGCATATCTGCATTCCTAGGTTAGCGCAATAGGTTCTGAAGAGGTTACTTGTGAACTGCGAAGCGTTATCGGTGATGATGCGGTTGGGGACGCCGAAGCGGCTCACGATGCCCTTGATGAACTAGAAGGCTGATCCAGCGGGGATGGTGTGGACGGGCTCCACCTCCGCCCACTTGGTGAACTTGTCGATGGCGACGTAGAGGTAGCGGTACCCGCGTGCTGCCCGCGGAAAGGGCCCCAGTATATCCAGCCCCCAAACCGCAAAGGGCCAGGAAAGCGGGATGGTCTGGAGGCCCTGCGCGGGCTGATGAATCTGCTTGGCGTGGAACTGACAGGCCTCACAAGACCGGACCAGCTCGGTGGCGTCGTTGAGCGCCGTGGGCCAGTAGAAACCAGTGCGGAACGCCTTCCCTACAAGGGTGCGTGACGAGGAGTGATGCCCGAAGTCTCCCCCATGAATGTCAGCCAGCAGCTCGCACCCCTGCTCCCTGGGTACGCACCGCAACGCGACGTCGTTTGGGCGCCTGCGGTATAGCTCGCCGTCCCGCAGACAATAGGCTGTGGCCTGTCGTGCTACACGCTCCGCGTCTTCCTCCTTTTCGGGTAATGTGGCGTGGAGCAGGTACGCCTTGAACTCCTATGTCCAGTCGTCAATTTGGGGCTCCAGCGCCAGGAGCAGTCAGGCTCCTGAGGTCGGACCACAAGTTGGAGCTCCTGAGGGTGGCGCTGGGGGCGGCTCTTCATTCCGCGATGCCTGATCCCCAGTTGGTGGTGCCGCGGATGGCTTGAAGAGCCACTCCTCGAAGACGCCCGGCTCTTGAGGCTCACAGCGTGATGCCCTCTTGGCGATGTCATCGGCCTCCTTGTTCGTGCCGCGCGGGATGTGCTGCAACTCCAAGCCCTGGAAACGTTTTTCAATCTTACATACCTCTGTCAAGTATGCCTCCATGTGCTCGTCCTTAGGCGCGTACTCCTTGGAGAAGTTGACAAGGAGCTGGGAGTCGCCCTTGATGGTGAGGCGTTGGATCCCCAAGGCGGCTGCGGCCCGGAGGCCGGCGATTAAGCCTTCGTACTCCGCGATGTTGTTGGAGACCTTTTCACCATGCTGGAAACAAAGTTGCACGGCATAGTAGAGCTTGTCCCCGGTCGGGGAGATGAGCACCACTCCGACCCCTACTCCCCTATGCGCGAAGGCCCCATCGAAGTCCATGATCCAACCCTCAGGCGCCTGGTCGCCGGGGGCAAGGGACTGGCCCTCACCCAGCCCCCGATCGGGGGCGTCCGTCCATTCGGCTACAAAATCCGCCAGGGCTGCCCCCTTGTTGACCCTGGTCGTGCTGAAGTCTATATTGAAGGCCTGCAACTCGATGTTCCATTCTACCACCCTCCCTGCTATGTTGGGGTTGCGCATCACCTTCTCTAAGGGGTACGTGGAGACGACCCTGATGGTGTGCCCCTGGAAGTAATGGCGCAGTTTCCTTGAGGCGACAAGGAGTGCGAGCAAGAGCTTTTGCTGCATAGGGTAGCGCGAGCGCGCGTCCCGCAGTACTGTACTGACGTAGTACACTGGATGTTCGACGAGGGAGAGGCCTTCCATGCCGCCTTTCTCCACTAAGGGCTCTCGAGGCCCGGGTGCGTTGTCTCGAGGGGATGGAGGTTCCTTGGTGTCCGGCGAGTCGCTCTGTCCCCCGCCCGGGGGCCCACCCGTGCCTGATGGCGCAACGCGCTTGCCTGCATGCTTCTCCCTGACCGCCACAAGAGCAGCACTGGCGGAGTGCGGGGTGGCAGCCAGGTACAGCACCAGGAGCTCCCGAGGGCGAGGTGCCACCATTACTGGTGGACTCATGAGGTACTGCTTTAGGTCCTCAAATGCCGCGTCTTCCTCCGGAGTCCACTCGAAGGGGCCCTTCCTCTTCATGAGCTTGAAGAACGGCAAGGCCCGCTCGCCAAGCTTCGAGATGAAGCACCCCAAGGAGGTCACGCAGCCCGCCAGCTTCTGCATTTCCTTGAGTGTCTGAGGCGGGCTCATCTTGCTTATGTCCTTGACCTTCTCCGGGTTTGCCTCGATCCCTCGGTGCGACACCAAGAAACCGAGCAGCTTGCCCGACGGGACCCCGAAGACACACTTCTCGGGGTTGAGCCTTAGGTTCACCCGCCTCAGGCTGGTGAACGTCTCCTCCCGGTCCTCGATCAAGGTCTTGGCTTCTCGCGACTTGACCATGATGTCGTCGACGTAGGCTTCCACGTTCCTCCCGAGCTGCGGCCCCAGGGCGATGTGCATCAGTCGTTGGAAGGTTGTGCCCACGTTCCGCAGCCCGAAGGGCATGCACATGTAGCAGAACACACTGCACGTGGTGAGGAAGGCTGTCTTCTCAACGTCCTCCACCGCCATCTTGATCTGATGGTAGCCCGAGAAGGCATCCAAGAAGCACAGGAGGTCGCACTCGGCGGTGGAGTCCACGATCTGGTCGATGCGTGGCAGCGGGAATGGGTCCTGAGGGCAGGCCTTGTTGAGGTTCGTGAAGTCGACACACATGTGCTCCTTCCCGCACTTCTTTGGTATGACTACCGGGTTGGCGAGCCACTCCGGGTACTGCACCTCCCGGATGACTCCTGCCTCTTTCAGTTTGCCAACCTCTTGGGCGATGAACGCCTGCTTTTCTTGAGCCTGCCTCCTCGCCTTTTGCTTCACTGGGCGCGCGTTGGGACACACCATGAGGTGGTGCTCGATCACATCCCTCGGGACCCCCACCAGGTCCGAAGCGTTCCATGCGAACGCATCCTTATTCGCGCGGAGAAAGGCTACCAGTGCCTCTTCCTGCTCCTGAGGCAGGCCAACGCCGATGGTGAAGGTAAGGCCAGGATTCTCATCGCCTACGGGCACCAGCTTCGTCTCAGCCCGGTTCTGAGAGAACAGCTGCTTCTTCTTCACTGGCGCAATGTTGGCGATGTTCTCAATGCCCTCTGAGGCCTGCGCGGCGTCGCCGGTGCTGGGGCGCACTGCGGCCGCGGCTTTGTAGGCGAGCTTGAGTGCGTGGGCCGCGTCCTTGGTGTCTCCAACGATGGAGAGGATGTCGCCGCTCCCGGGCATCTTGACGACGTTGTAGCACGGGTGCGTTGCCGCCATGAACTGGGCGAGGGCGGGGTAGCCAAGTATCGCGTTGTAAGGGAGGTGGATGTGGGCGACGTCGAAGTCAATCTGCTCGGTGCGGAAGTTGGAGCGGGTGCCGATGGTGACGGGGAGGCGCACCCGCCCCAAGGGGGCGATGGAGCCCCCAGCCACCCCAGAGAAAGGCCTTGAAGGTGCGAGATGGCCTTGGGGCACCTGCAGCGCGTTGAAGGTCTCCACGGAGAGGACGTTGAGGCCGGCCCCGCCGTCTATGAGGGTCATGGTGATGGCCACACTGTTTATGGTTGGTGTGCATAGCATGGGGAGTGCACCGGCGGCAGTCGTTGTTCTGGGGTGATCATCGGGGCCGAAGGTGATGTCGATCTCTGGTCACGCTCGGTGCTGTGGGGTCTCGGTCCGTGGCCGGACTGCGCCTGCCTAGCGGAGGAACCGCTTGACCTGGCGGTTGGAGGCGGGCGCCTACGATCCGCCGAGGATGCAAGCGACCGCCGGGCCGACCCTGCGAGCCGAGGCGCCACCACGCGCCAAGGGCTACCCGGCCTCGGGGGTTGCGTCGGCCATCGACACGACGGGGCGAAGAAGAAGCGAAGCTTGCTGAAGACTACGACACGCCCCTACCTGGCGCGCCAAATGTCGGATTTCGGGCTCCGCAAAACCCCAAGAAGTTCGAACCCAGGGGCGTGTGCGAAGATCCCCCAACAGCTTCACTCCTACCAAGCCCGCAACACAATGACCCCGCTCGATGGCGAGGAAGAAGATAGCACACGAGAGTTTACCCAGGTTCGGGCCGCTGCAAAGCGTAAAACCCTACTCCTGCCTTTGGTGGATTGCCTCACGAGGAGGTTTGTGGATGAACTAGTACAGTGGTGAGTGGCCTCGTGGTGTGCTTGCTGGTGGTTCTCTCGTCCCCCTCCATTGAGCAGCCTAGCCTCTATTTATAGCGGCCCGGGTCCTCTTACTTTATCGCAGCAGCGGGAAGGGATCCCACAACGGCCAAATTTGAAAGGGGACAGGAGGTATATCCTGTTGGGGAACGTAGTAATAATTCAAAATTTTCCTACGTGTCACCAAGATCAATCTAGGAGATGCTAGCAATGAGAGAGAGGGAGTGCATCTTCATACCCTTGAAGATCGCTAAGTGGAAGTGTTGCAAAGAACGCGGTTGATGGAGTCGTACTCGCGGCGATTCAAATCGCGGAAGATCCGATCCAAGCGCCGAACGGACGGCGCCTCCGCGTTCAACACACGTACAGCCCGGGAACGTCTCCTCCTTCTTGATCCAGCAAGGGGGGAGGAGAAGTTGAGGGAGAGCTCCGGCAGCACGACGGCGTGGTGGCGGTGGAGCTCGTGGCTCTCCGGCAGAGCTTCGCTAAGCACTACTACGGAGGATGAGGTGTAGGAGGAGGGAGGGCTGCGCCAGGGGCAAGGGGTGCAGCTCCCATGCGCCTCCCCACTATATATAGGGGTGGAGGGGGCTGGTTTCTTGCCCTCCAAGTCCATTGGGGCGTTGGCAAAGGTGGGAGGAAAGAAATCCCATCCTTTCCCTTCCCCACCGATTGTTATCCCCCCTTTTTAGGGATCTTGATCTTATCCCTTCGGGATATGATCTTATTCCTTCTAAGGGGGGATTTTGGTGCACCTTGACCAGGGGTGTGGGGCCTTGCCCCCACTACCCACGTTCATGTGGGTCCCCCCATGCAGGTGGGCCCCACTCCGGAACCTTCTAGAACCTTCCCGGTACAATACCGAAAAATCCCAAAAACTTTCCGGTGGCCAAAATAGGACTTCCCATATATAGATCTTTACCTCCGGACCATTCCGGAACTCCTCGTGACGTCCGGGATCTCAGCCGGGACTCCGAACAACTTTCGGTAACCACATAAAATTCCCATTACAATAATCCAGTTACATTGTGATGAATCGAACACCCATAGAGTTCTGGTGCTAATCATGTTTCGCTCGTGGAAGAGGTTTAGTCAACGGATCTGCGACATTTAGATCCGTATGTACTTTACAAATATCTATATCTCCATCCTGAATGTAACCACGAATGGAGTTGAAGCGGCGCTTGATGTGCTTGGTCTTCTTGTGAAACCTGGGCTCCTTGGCAATGGCAATAGCTCCAGTGTTGTCACAGAAGAGAGTCATCGGGCCCGACGCATTGGGAATCACTCCTAGGTCGGTGATGAACTCCTTCATCCAGACTCCTTCCTGCGCTGCTTCCGAAGCAGCTATGTACTCCGCTTCACATGTAGATGCCGCCACGACGCTTTGCTTGCAACTGCACCAACTGACTACCCCACCATTCAAAATATACACGTATCCGGTTTGTGACTTAGAGTCATCCGGATCTGTGTCGAAGCTAGCATCGATGTAACCCTTTACGACGAGCTCTTCGGCACCTCCATAAACGAGAAACATATCCTTAGTCCTTTTCAGGTACTTAAGGATATTCTTGACCGCTGTCCAGTGTTCCATTCCGGGATCACTTTGGTACCTCCCTACCAAACTTATGGCAAGGTTCACATCAAGTCTGGTACACAGCATGGCATACATAATAGAGCCTATGGCTGAGGCATAGGGGATGGCACTCATCTTTTCTCTATCTTCTGCCGAGGTCGGGCATTGAGCTGTGCTCAATCTCACACCTTGCAATACAGGCAAGAACCCCTTCTTGGACTGGTCCATATTGAACTTCTTCAATATCTTCTCAAGGTATGTGCTTTGTGAAAGACCAATGAGGCGTCTCGATCTATCTCTATAGATCTTGATGCCTAATATGTAAGCAACTTCTCCAAGGTCCTTCATTGAAAAACACTTATTCAAGTAGGCCTTTATGCTTTCCAAAAGTTCTATATCATTTCCCATCAACAATATGTCATCCACATATAAAATGAGAAATGCTACAGAGCTCCCACTCACTTTCTTGTAAATACAGGCTTCTCCATAAGTCTGTATAAACCCAAACACTTTGATCACCTCATCAAAGCTAATGTTCCAACTCCGAGATGCTTGCACCAACCCATAGATGCAGCGCTGGAGCTTGCATACCTTGTCAGCATTCTTAGGATCGACAAAACCTTCCGGCTGCATCATATACAATTCTTCCTTAAGGAAACCGTTAAGGAATGCCGTTTTGACGTCCATTTGCCAGATCTCATAATCATAAAATGCGGCAACTGCTAACATGATTCGGACAGACTTCAGCATCGCTACGGGTGAGAAAGTCTCATCGTAGTCAACTCCTTGAACTTGTCGATAACCCTTAGTGACAAGCCGAGCCTTATAGACGGTCACATTACCATCTGCGTCAGTCTTCTTCTTAAAGATCCATTTATTTTCTATGGCTTGCCGATCATCGGGCAAGTCCACCAAAGTCCATACTTTGTTCTCATACATGGATCCTATCTCGGATTTCATGGCTTCAAGCCATTTGTTGGAATCCGGGCCCGCCATGGCTTCTTCATAGTTCAAAGGTTGCCGTACCACTCTGGTGCGGAACGTGTCCTCGTGGACCTACGACGTTCAGTAGTAACTTGATCCAAAGTTTCATGATCATCATCATTAACTTCCTCTCTAGTCGGTGCAGGCACCACAGAAACATTTTGCTGCGCTGCGCTACTCTCCAGTTCGAGAGGGGGTACAATTACCTCATCAAGTTCTACTTTCCTCCCACTTACTTCTTTCGAGAGAAACTCTTTCTCTAGAAAGGATCCATTCTTGGCAACAAAGATCTTGCCTTCGGATCTGAGGTAGAAGGTATACCCAATAGTTTCCTTAGGGTATCCTATGAAGACGCACTTTTCCGATTTGGGTTCGAGCTTTTCAGGTTGAAGTTTCTTGACATAAGCATCGCATCCCCAAACTTTTAGAAACGACACCTTAGGTTTCTTCCCAAACCATAATTCATATGGTGTCGTCTCAATGGATTTAGACGGTGCCCTATTTAAAGTGAATGCGGCAGTCTCTAATGCATATCCCCAAAATGATAGCGGTAAATCAGTAAGAGACATCATAGATCGCACCATATCCAATAGAGTGCGACTATGACGTTCGGACACACCATTACGCTGAGGTGTGCCAGGCAGCGTGAGTTGTGAAACAATTCCACATTTCCTTAAGTGCGTGCCAAACTTGTGACTCAAATATTCTCCTCCATGATCAGATCGTAAGAACTTTATTTTCTTGTCACGTTGATTCTCTACCTCACTCTGAAATTCCTTGAACTTTTCAAAGGTCTCAGACTTGTGTTTCATTAAGTAGACATACCCATATCTACTTAAGTCATCAGTGAGGGTGAGAACATAACGATAGCCACCGCGAGCCTCAACGCTCATTGGACCGCATACACCGGTATGTATTATTTCCAACAAGTTGGTTGCTCGCTCCATTGTTCCAGAGAACGGAGTCTTAGTCATCTTGCCCATGAGGCATGGTTCGCACGTGTCAAATGATTCATAATCAAGAGACTCCAAAAGTCCATCTGCATGGAGTTTCTTCATGCGTTTGACACCAATATGACCAAGGCGGCAGTGCCACAAGTATGTGGGACTATCATTATCAACCTTACATCGTTTGGTATTCACACTATGAATATGTGTAACATCACGTTCGAGATTCAATAAAAATAAACCATTGACCAGCGGGGCATGACCATAAAACATATCTCTCATATAAATAGAACAACCATTATTCTCGGATTTAAATGAGTAGCCATCTCGCATCAAACGAGATCCAGATACAATGTTCATGCTCAAAGCTGGTACTAAATAACAATTATTGAGGTTTAAAACTAATCCCGAAGGTAGATGCAGAGGTAGCGTGCCGATGGCGATCACATCGACCTTGGAACCATTCCCGACGCGCATCGTCACCTCGTCCTTCGCCAGTCTCCGCTTATTCCGCAGCTCCTGTTTTGAGTTACAAATGTGAGCAACTGCACCGGTATCAAATACCCAGGAGCTACTACGAGCGTTGGTAAGGTACACATCAATAACATGTATATCATATATACCTTTGACGTTGCCGGCCTTCTTATCCGCTAAGTACTTGGGGCAGTTCCGCTTCCAGTGACCGGTTCCCTTGCAATAAAAGCACTCAGTCTCAGGCTTGGGTCCATTCTTGGGCTTCTTCCCGGCAACTGATTTACCGGGTGCGGCAACTGCTTTGCCGTCCTTCTTGAAGTTCTTCCTACCCTTGCCTTTCTTGAAATTGGTGGTCTTATTCACCATCAACACTTGATGTTCCTTTTTGATCTCCACCTCCGCTGATTTCAGCATCGAATATAACTCAGGAATGGACTTCTCCATCCCTTGCATATTGAAGTTCATCACAAAGCTCTTGTAGCTAGGTGGAAGCGACTGGAGGATTCTGTCAATAACCGAGTCATCCGGAAGATTAACTCCCAGCTAAGACAAGCGGTTGTGCAACCCAGACATTTTGAGTATGTGCTCGTTGACAGAACTATTTTCCTCCATCTTACAACCGAAGAACTTGTCGGAGACTTCATATCTCTCGACCCGGGCATGAGCTTGGAAAACCATTCTCAGCTCTTGGAACATCTCATATTCTCCGTGTTGCTCAAAACGCTTTTGGAGCCCCGGTTCTAAGCTGTAAAGCATGCCGCACTGAACCTAGGAGTAATCATCACTACGCGACTGCCAGGCGTTCATAACGTCTTGAGTTGCTGGGAAAATGGGTGTGTCACCTAGCGGTGCATCAAGGACATATGCTTTCTTGGAAGCTATGAGTATGATCCTCAAGTTACGGACCCAGTCCATATAGTTGCTTCCATCGTCTTTCAGCTTGGTTTTCTCTAGGAACGCATTGAAGTTGAGGGCAACATTAGCGTGGGCCATTGGATCTACAAGATAGATTGTAAAGACAATTTTAGACTAAGTTCATCATAATTAAGTTCATCTAATCAAATTATTTAATGAACTCCCACTCAAATAGACATCCCTCTAGTCATCTAAGTGATACATGATCCATATCGACTAGGCCGTGTCCGATCATCACGTGAGACGGACTAGTCATCAATGGTGAACATCTCCATGTTGATCGCATCTACTATACGACTCATGTTCGACCTTTCGGTCTCTCGTGTTCCGAGGCCATGTCTATACATGCTAGGCTCGTCAAGTCAACCTAAGTGTTTCGCGTGTGTAAATCTGGCTTACACCCATTGTATGCGAACGTTAGAATCTATCACACCCGATCATCACGTGGTGCTTCGAAACAACGATCCTTCGCAACGGTGCACACTTAGGGGGAACACATTTCTTGAAATTTTAGTGAGGGATCATCTTATTTATGCTACCGTCGTTCTAAGAAAATAAGATGTAAAAACATGATAAACATCAAATGCAAATCATAAAGTGACATGATATGGCCAATATCATCTTGCGCCTTTGATCTCCATCTTCGGGGCGCGGCATGATCACCATCGTCACCGGCACGACACCATGATCTCCATCATCATGATCTCCATCATCGTGTCTTCATGAAGTTGTCTCGCCAACTATTACTTCTACTACTATGGCTAACGGTTAGCAATAAAGTAAATTAATTACATGGCGTTTTTGATTGACACGCAGGTCATACAATAAATTAAGACAACTCCTATGGCTCCTGTCGGTTGTCATACTCATCGACATGCAAGTCATGATTCCTATTACAAGAACATGATCAATCTCATACATCACATATATTTCATCACATCCTTTTGGCCATATCACATCACATAGCATACCCTGCAAAAACAAGTTAGACGTCCTCTAATTGTTGTTGCAAGTTTTACGTGGCTGCTATGGGTTTCTAGCAAGAACATTTCTTACCTACGCAAAAGCCACAACGGTGATATGCCAATTGCTATTTACCCTTCATAAGGACCCTCTTCATCGAATCCGATCCGACTAAAGTGGGAGAGACAGACACCCACTAGCCACCTTATGCAACAAGTGCATGTCAGGCGGTGGAACCAGTCTCACGTAAGCGTACGTGTAAAGTTGGTCCGGGCCGCTTCATCCCACAATGCCGCCGAATCAAGATAGGACTAGTAACGGCAAGCAAATTGACCAAATTATCGCCCACAACTACTTGTGTTCTACTCGTGCATAGAATCTACGCATAGACCTAGCTCATGATGCCACTGTTGGGGAACGTAGTAATAATTCAAAATTTTCCTACGTGTCACCAAGATCAATCTAGGAGATGCTAGCAACGAGAGAGAGGGATTGCATCTTCATACCCTTGAAGATCGCTAAGCGGAAGCGTTGCAAAGAACGCGGTTGATGGAGTCGTACTCGCGGCGATTCAAATCGCGGAAGATCCGATCCAAGCGCACGAACGGCGCCTCCGCGTTCAACACACGTACAGCCCGGGGACGTCTCCTCATTCTTGATCCAGCAAGGGGGGAGGAGAAGTTGAGGGAGAGCTCCGGCAGCACGACGGCGTGGTGGCGGTGGAGCTCGTGGTTCTCCAGCAGAGCTTCGCTAAGCACTAAGGAGGAGGAGGTGTAGGAGGAGGGTGGGCTGCGCCAGGGGCAAGGGGTGCAGCTCCCATGCGCCTCCCCACTATATATAGGGGTGGAGGGGGCTGGTTTCTTGCCCTCCAAGTCCATTGGGGCGTTGGCAAAGGTGGGAGGAAAGAAATCCCATCATTTCCCTTCCCCACCGATTGTTATCCCCCTTTTTAGGGATCTTGATCTTATCCCTTCGGGATATGATCTTATTCCTTCTAAGGGGGGATCTTGGTGCGCCTTGACCAGGGGTGTGGGGCCTTGCCCCCACTACCCACGTTCATGTGGGTCCCCCCATGCAGGTGGGCCCCACTCCAGAACCTTCTAGAACCTTCCCGGTACAATACCGGAAAATCCCAAACACTTTCCGGTGGCCGAAATAGGACTTCCCATATATAGATCTTTACCTCCGGACCATACCGGAACTCCTCGTGACGTCCGGGATCTCATCAGGGACTCCGAACAACTTTCGGTAACCACATACAATTCCCATTACAACTCTAGCGTCACCGAACCTTAAGTGTGTAGACCCTACGGGTACGGGAACCATGCAAACATGACCGAGACACCTCTCCGGCCAATAACCAATAGCGGGATTTGGATACCCATATTGGCTCCCACATGTTCCACGATGATCTCATCGGATGAACCACGATGTCGGGGATTCAATTAATCCCGTATACAATTCCCTTTGTCCATCGGTATGTTACTTGCCCGAGATTCGATCGTCGGTATCCCTATACCTTGTTCAATCTCATTACCGGCAAGTCTCTTTAATCGTTCCGTAACACATGATCCCATGACTAACTCCTTAGTCACATTGAGCTCATTATGATGATGTATTACCGAGTGGGCCCAGAGATACCTCTCCGTCACACGGAGTGACAAATCCCAGTCTCGATTCGTGCCAACCCAACCGACACTTTCGGAGATACCTGTAGTGCACCTTTATAGTCACCCAGTTACGTTGTGACGTTTGATACACCCAAAGCATTCCTACGGTATCCGGGAGTTGCACAATCTCATGGTCTAAGGAAATGATACTTGACATTAGAAAAGCTCTAGCAGACGAACTACACGATCTTGTGCTATGCTTAGGATTTGGTCTTGTCCATCACATCATTCTCCTAATGATGTGATCCCGTTATCAACGACATCCAATGTCCATGGTCAGGAAACCATGACCATCTATTGATCAATAAGCTAGTCAACTAGAGGCTCACTAGGGACATGGTGTGGTCTATGTATTCACACATGTATTACGGTTTCCGGTTAATACAATTATAGCATGAACAATAGACAATTATCATGAACAAGGAAATATAATAATAACCATATTATTATTGCCTCTAGGGCATAGTTCCAACATATCCTATCTTGACAAAAGGCGGTCTTTGCTTGCAAAGCGGCCGGTGGTGAAGCAGAGGTGGGCTCGGCGATGATGTCTACCCTGCGGGGCTCGGGGTCTTGGTCTTGTTGCACCGAAGTAGAAAACTTTGGGGGGCGCTTTGGAAACTTGCATGCGCCCCTACCTCCTTTGCATCAAAGGGGAAACTGTCCCCTCTGGCGCGCTAGCAGCCGCCTGCTGGCTGGCATCACCCTTGGCCTCCTGAGGTCGTGCGTTGCATAGGAGTCTCCGCCGCTCGGGAGGAGGCCTGGGGAGGCCTACCTCCCCGCGGGCCTTGGCACTATTTCCCCCGTGAGCTCGGGGCCTCGCGAGGGCCTTGTGTTGAGTGAGGCCGCGCCGGGCCGTACTTGGTCGTCGAGGTGGGCCACGCCTTGGGCCGCAGGCAGGCAAGTCTGGGTACCCCCGTTCCCAGTACGCCGACAAACCAAAAACTCCAAAAATATTTCAGTGTGTTTCTCTGAAATTCTTTTCCTTTTATTTGAGTCGTACCAAGGAGAAGACCACAATGAAATTGTTGAGTGGCTCTCATCTGCATTATTGTTTATCTAACAAAGAGCCCGTATTACCCTGTCTTCTCCTCCTGAATAAAATGTTGCAGATTCTAGCTTAGTCCACGGCACTCTTGCATTATTATTATCTTCTTATCATTCGGTCGTGCAAGTGAAAGGCAATTATGACGATATTTGATGAATTGACTATGGCAGGGAAAAGCAGGTATGAACTCAACTTGTTTTTGTTTTTGTAAATATGTTTAACCTATTATCCTTGATTTAGCATATTATGATCAAACATGCTTGCAATGACCATTAGAGATTATAGTTGTTCATGCCATGCTTAAGTAGCTAGGAGTGGATAATGATTTATCTTGGGTGTCAACATGCATTAAAATGGTTGTGATGCGGTATGATGATATGGTATCCTCCTCTGAATGTTTCAAGTGGCTTGACTTGGCACATGTTCACGCATGTAGTTGAATCAAAACCAACATAGCATTCATGATATTTATGTTCATGGTGTCCATATCCTACTCATGCTAGTACTCAATGTTGATTATATGTAACGCATGTTCATGACCGTCTTCGCTCTCTAGCTGGCCGCTTCTCAATCTGTTTGCTAGCCTTCGCCTGTACTAAGTGGGAATACTGCTTGTGCATCAAACCCTTAAACCAAGTTGTGCCAGATGAGTCCACTATATCTACCTATATGCGGTATTACCCTGCCGTTCCAAAGTAAATTTGCATGTGCCAGCTCTAAAAAATTCAAATGAACATCTGTTTTGTGTGCCTGGACCGCTCATGGAGCGACAGGGGGCGATCAGTGTCTTCCATGCTAAGCGGGTTATTCTCATGATGATTGTTTATTCACTTGTCCTTACACGAGAGGGGCGGTAATAGGGATTCCCAGTCCCGAAATCAAAAATCAAAAATAATTAAACAAATTTCCCTTAGGAATGTTGTTGGTTTGGACGGTACCCGTGGATGCGGCTAGCCGTGGAGTGTGATTGTTGGTGGAGGGGGAGTAAACCTTTACTTTTACCGCTTGGGAACCGCTGCTAATTTGTTTAGCATGGAAGATATTGATAACTCTTGGTCGTGATGTTGACAGGAAGGGTGTACCTCCCAAAATTATATCTATCTCTGTTTTTAAAACTTGAGCTCTGGCACCTCTGCAAATCCATGCTTCCCTCTACGAAGGGACTATATATTTACTTTTATGTTGAGCCATCACTTTCTCAAATAAGCGCCAGACCTGAGAGCACTATTGTCATCCTCATGCATTGTGTATAGTTGATGTTGGGTGCAGCATGACTGGATCTTTTCTACCAAGATTTACAATGTTTAGTCGCAGCTTGAACTCTGGAGGTGCTCTGCATTTATGTTTTGCGGTCTTGGAAAGGGCTAGCGAGATACCACCATTGTCGTATTATATCATGATTGTTTTGACAAAGTGTTCGCGCTTGAGATATCTTATTATTGCTCGCTAGTTGCTTATGTTATTGATATGAGTTAATATAATTTCTAAGAGTTATTGTTGGCATGGTTAGTCATAATCTTTGTTGAAAACCTGGGTGCTACTTAAGCATATATATGTAAACAAGAACAAAAGAGTTCATAAAAGTTTTTCTTTATCACTTTCAGTTTGTTAACTGAATTGCTTGAGGACAAGCAAAGGTTTAAGCTTGGGGGAGTTGATACGTCACCAACGTATCTACTTTTCCTCACCCATTTGCCCTTGTTTTGGACTCTAATTTGCATGATTTGAATGGCACTAACCCGGACTGACGCTGTTTTCAGCAGAACTACCATGGTGTTGTTTTTCTTCATACTGTCTAAGTTTGTCTTCAACTCATCTTAGTGTGTACGATGATAATGCTTGACTTGCTTGGATGTCTTCATTGTGTTGCATGCCCTGCTTAGATCCTTGATATTATCCCTACTTGATCATGTACCGCTTCCGCATATTTCGAATACATTCATTGTTTCGAAGCCTTTCATAAAAATCGCCTATTCACCCCCCCCCTCTAGTCAATAACTAGCACTTTCAAATGGTATCAGAGAAAGGTACTCCCTTGTTTTGTGTTTCGGTTTAACTACCTGGAGTTTTAGCTATGTCGACTGCAGGTATTATCAAGGTCTCCGCTGCGTGCCCTGTCTTCGATGGCACCGACTACCCCTACTGAAAGAATAAGATGCGCATGCATCTCGAAGCCATTAACAACGACCTATGGTATGTCATCATGGCAGGCATCCCTGAGGTTGGGGAAGGTATTACTGCTGCTGATGTGAAAAGGTTCGCACAACTGGACTCCACCGCCAAGAACATCATCTTTGGTCACCTGACCAAAGGCCCGTATGGTCGTGTGAGTGCACTTAACACCGCAAAGCAAATCTAGGAATGGATGTACAAAGTGAATGAAGGTGTCTCATCTCAAAGAGACTCTCGTGTTTATGTGCTTCGCAACCTGTTCAACCGCTTCAAGAGACTCGACAGCGAAAATGTTCAGCTCACGTTCGATCGATGCTATTTCTTGAGCATGCGTTGGTTTTCCCTTGAAGAGGAAAGGGTGATGCAGCAAAGTAGATAAGTATTTCCCTCAGTTGTTGAGAACCAAGGTATCAGTCCAGTAGGAGATACAAGCAAGTCCCCAGTAGATGTACCTACACAAATAATCAAACACTTGCACCCAACACTATAAAGGGGTTGTCAATCCCTTCACGGTTACTTGCAAGGATGAGATCTGATAGAGATAGATAGATAGGATTGCTAAAACGAAAAGTAAAACAAAAGTAAAAAGAATGCAGCTAAGTATTTTTGGTTTATAGATCTGAAAATATAATGTGGAAAATAGACCCGGGGGCCATAGGTTTCACTAGAGGCTTCTCTCATGAAGGAAAATAATACGGTGGGTGAACAAATTACTGTCGAGCAATTGATAGAAAAGTGAATAATTATGACGATATCCAAGGCAATGATTATGCATATAGGCATCACGTCCATATCAAGTAGACCGAAACGATTCTGCATCTACTACTATTGCTCCACACATCGACCGACTCCTGCCTGCATCTAGAGTATTAAGTTCATGAAGAACAGAGTAACGCATTAGGTAAGATGACATGATGTAGAGGGATAAACTCAAGCAATATGATGAAAACCCCATATTTTTATCCTCGATGGCAACAATACAAATATGTGCCTCGCTACCCCTACTTTCTCACTAGATGAGGACACCGCAAGATTGAACCCAAAACTAAGCACTTCTCCCATTGCAAGAAATACCAATCTAGTTGGCCAAACCAAACCAATAACTCGAAGAGACTTGCAAAGATATGAAATCATGCATATAAGAATTCATAGAAGATTCAAATAATATTCATAGATAAGCTGATCATAAACCCACAATTCATCGGATCTCGACAAACACACCGCAAAAGAGTATTACATCGGATAGATCTCCATGAAGATCATGAAGAACATGGTATTGAAAAACAAAGAGAGAGAAGAAGCCATCTAGCTACTAGCTATGGACCCGAAGGTCTGTGGTAAACTACTCACGCATCATCGGAGGGGCAATGTAGTTGATGTAGATGCCCTCCGTGATCGATTCCCCCTCCGGCAGATTACCAGAAAAGGCTCCAAGATTGGATCTCACGGGAACAGAGGCTTCCGGCGGCGGAAAAGTATTTTCGTGGCTCTCTTTGGTATCCAGGGAATATTTGGGAATTTATAGGCCGAAGAATAGGGTTAGGAGGGCTGCCGTGGGGCCACAAGCCAGGGGGCGCCCCCCCCCCCCCCCAGGGCCCGCCCTGGTGGCTTGTGACGCCACAGCAGGTCTCCTGCCTTCATCTCCAAGTCTGCTGGGTTTCTTCTGGTCCAAGAAAAATCATTCCGAAGATTTTATTCCGTTTGGACTCTGTTTAATATTCCTTATCTGCAATACTCAAAAACAAGGAAAAAACAAAAACTGGCACTAGACTCTAGATTAATAGGTTAGTCCCAAAAATAATATAAAATAGCATATTAATGCATATAAAACATCCAAAACAGATAATATAATAGCATGGAACAATCAAAAATTATAGATACGTTGGAGACGTATCAATCATCCCCAAGCTTAATTCCTGCTCGTCCTCGAGTAGGTAAATAATAAAAACAGAATATTTGATGTGGAATGCTACCTAACATATTTATCCATGTAATATTCTTTATTGTGGCATGAATATTCAGATCCATAAGATTCAAAACAAAAGTCTAATATTGACATAAAAACAGTAATACTTCAAGCATACCAACAAGGCAATTGTGTCCTTTCAAAATAACATGGCCTTAGAAAGTTATCCCTACAAAATCATATGGTATGGCTATGCTCCATCTTCCCCACACAAAGTATCTAAATCATGCACAACCCTGATGACAAGTCAAGCAATTGTTTCACACCTTTTATGTTCTCAAACCTTTCAACTCTCACGCAATATATGAGCGTGAGCCATGGATATAGCACTATAGGTGGAATAGAATATGGTGGAGGTTGTGAGGAAAAAGGAGAAGATAGTCTCACATCAACCAGGCGTATCAACGGGCTATGGAGATGCCCATCAATAGATATCAATGTGAGTGAGTAGGGATTGCCATGCAACGGATGCACTAGAGCTATAAGTGTATGAAAGCTCAAAAAGAAAACTAAGTGGTTGTGCATAAGATGAAAAATTCCACTAGTTATATGAAAGTGACAAAATAGGAGACTCTCTATCATGAAGATCATGGTGCTACTTTGAAGCACAAGTGTGGAAAAGGTAGTAGCAATTGTCCCTTCTCTCTTTCTCTCTTTTTTTTGGTGGGCATCTTTGGCCTCTTTTTTTGGGGGGCTTCGCTGGCCTCTTTTATTATTTGTAAAGCCCGGAGACTCATCCCAACTTGTGAGGGAATCATAGCTTCCACCATCTTTTTCTCTCACGGGACAATGCTCTAATAATGAAAATCATCACACTTTTATTTACTTACAACTCAAAAATTACAACTCGATACCTAGAACAAAATATGACTCTATATGCAATATGAAAGTGATGGTGCGTGTCATGAAAAACGGAACGGTGGAAGTTGCATGGCAATATATCTCGGAATGGCTATGGAAATGCCATAATAGGTAGGTATGGTGGCTGTTTTGAGGAAAGTATATGGTGGCTGTTTTGAGGAAGGTGGGTTTAATGCACCGGCGAAAGTTGCGCGGTACTAGAGAGGCTAGCAAAGGTGGAAGGGTGAGAGTGCGTATAATCCATGGACTCAACATTAGTCATAAAGAACTCACATACTTATTGCAAAAGTCTATTAGTTATCGAAACAAAGCATTAGATGCATGCTCCTAGGGGAGAGGTTGGTAGGAGTTAACCATCGCACGCTCCCGACCCTCACACAAAGGTTGACAATCATTAAACAAATCATGCTCCGACTTCGTTACATAACGGTTCACCATACCTGCATGCTACGGGAATCACAAACTTTAACACAAGTATTTCTTCCAATTCACAACTACTCACTAGCATGACTCTCATATTACCATCTTCATATCTCAAAACTATATGCAAGGAATCAAACTTCTCATAGTATTCAATGCTCTTAATATGAAAGTTTTTATTATATCCCTCTTGGATGCCCATTATATTAGGACTAAATTCATAACCTAAACCAATTACCATACTGTTTAAAGACTCTCAAAATAATATAAGTGAAGTACGAGAGTTCAATAATTTCTATAAAATAAAACACCACCGTGCTCTAAAAAGATATAAGTGAAGTACTAGAGCAACATTGCCTAGCTCAAAAGATATAAGTGAAGCACATAGAGTATTCTAATAAATTCATGATTCAGCGTGTCTCTCTCAAAAGATGTGTGCAGCAAGGATGATTGTGGCAAACTAAAAAGCAAAGACTCATATCATACAAGACGCTCCAAGCAAAACACATATCATGTGGTGAATAAAAATATAGCCTCAAGTAAATTTACCGATGGATTGAAGACAAAAGAGGGGATGCCTTACGGGGCATCCCCAAGCTTAGGCTTTTTGGTATCCTTGAATATGGCTTGGGGTTACTTGGGCATCCCCAAGCTTAGGCTCTTGCCACTCCTTATTCCATAGTCCATCAAATCTTTACCCAAAACTTGAAAACTTCAGAACACAAAACTCAACAGAAAACTCATGAGATCCGTTAGTATAAGAAAATAAATCACCACTTTAGGTACTGTTGTGAACTCATTCTTTATTTATATTGGTGTAATATCTACTGTATTCCAACTTCTCCATGGTTCATACCCCCCGATACAACCCATAGATACATCAAAATAAGCAAACAACACAAAGAAAACAGAATCTGTCTAAAACAGAACAGTCTGTAGCAATCTATAGACTTCGAATACTTATGTAACTCCAAAAATTATGAAAAATTAGAAAAATCAGGGAAATTTGTATATCAAAAGCACGTTCCAGTGAATTTACAAAATTCCTGGACAGAGAGCAAAAGTTTCTATTTTTCAGCAAAATCAAATCACAAACACCGTAGACCATCCCAAAGGTCTTACTTGGCTCAAACACTAATTTAAACAAGAAAACACAATTACTACAGAGGTAATAATGTGTGAAACACTCAAAAACAGAAGCAAAAACAAAAGCATAAAAATAAAATTGGGTTGCCTCCCAACAAGCGCTATTGTTTAACGCCCCTAGCTAGGCATAACGCAATAGATCTAGGTATTGTCATCTTTGGTATGCAATCCATACTTGATCAAACCATCAAAAGCTTTCCTAAATAGATCTATCTTTTCCTTTATTTCCCTCCTAGTAGGGGAACTTAATTCATGAAAAGAACTTTGACTAGTAATTTTGGCATTCATAAACCCGTAATCCGGATCATCACCATAGATATCATCGTATAAAACACGTATCCTATTTCTAACGGGTTCCCTAGCCATCTTTTCCAACAAATCATCCTTATACCCTACAAAAATTCCCCTAGTTAACCAATCAAATTCATCATAGGTCTCAAGGTACAAGGTTTGAGTGACTTCCGCGTAGGGGACTCTCCTCCTAAGATTTTCACTATAAGATTGATAGTCTCTAGATTCTAGACTACGCAAGGTTTCTTTATCATGGAGAATTTCTTCAATTGGAGGGTGTTCAACGTATTTATTATAGAAAGCAAAAATCTCCCTAGCTTCTTGTATGATAAAATCAAATTCATTCATAAGGATGATAGTAGCAATCTTTTTAGCTTTAGGATGATTAATATTGGGAAGTTCATAAAACACCTTTTGCAAAGCAGGATGAACGTGCACAAATTTTTTCTCCAATTTTTCAATGAGCATGACAATAGCATCCGCATAACAATTTGTGCTAAGAAGAATAAAGCTCTTATTCATAGGCATCACTCCCGTGCAATCAAAGAACTCTTGGATAACACCCTTCCCAATAATATTCCCTTCTCCCACTTGAAAAGTTTTAGCTTTATAATTAGGAGGAGGTTCAGTTTCATGATCTAGAGAGCAAGATTCAAAATTTTCCTCAAGATTAGTACTAGCAATACCCTCAAGATTTTCAATGATAACCTTCCCCGATTCAGACATAGTGGCAACGAATAGATCTAGCACACAAGCAAATGAGAAGCAAACGAAAAAGACGAACGAAAGAAGGGCGAATAAAAAGGCAAATCTTTTTGGTATTTTCTGAAAATCATTTTAGAAGTGGGGGAGAGGAAAACGAGAGGCAAATGGCAACTAATGTAAATGCAAGAGATGAGTTTGTGATGGGTAAGGCTTGATGTAGATCTCCCCGGCAACTGCGCCAGAAATCCTTCTTGCTACTTCTTGAGCATGCGTTGGTTTTCCCTTGAAGGGGAAAGGGTGATGCAGCAAAGTAGATAAGTATTTCCCTCAATTGTTGAGAACCAAGGTATCAATCCAGTAGGAGATACAAGCAAGTCCCCAATAGATGTACCTACACAAATAATCAAACACTTGCACCCAACGCTATAAAGGGGTTGTCAATCCCTTCACGGTTACTTGCAAGGATGAGATCTGATAGAGATAGATAGGATTGCTAAAACGAAAAGTAAAACAAAAGTAAAAAAGAATGCAGCTAAGTATTTTTGGTATTTTTGGTTTATAGATCTGAAAATATAATGTGGAAAATAGACCCGGGGGCCATAGGTTTCACTAGAGGCTTCTCTCATGAAGGAAAATAATACGGTGGGTGAACAAATTAATGTCGAGCAATTGATAGAAAAGCGAATAATTATGACGATATCCAAGGCAATGATTATGCATATAGGCATCACGTCCGTGTCAAGTAGACCGAAACGATTCTGCATCTACTACTATTACTCCACACATCGACCGACTCCTGCCTGCATCTAGAGTATTAAGTTCATGAAGAACAGAGTAACGCATTAGGTAAGATGACATGATGTAGAGGGATAAACTCAAGCAATATGATGAAAACCCCATCTTTTTATCCTCAATGGCAACAATACAAATACGTGCCTCGCTACCCCTACTTTGTCACTGGGTGAGGACACCGCAAGATTGAACCCAAAACTAAGCACTTCTCCCATTGCAAGAATTACCAATCTAGTTGGCCAAACCAAACCAATAACTCGAAGAGACTTGCAAAGATATGAACTCATGCATATAAGAATTCAGAGAAGATTCAACTAATATTCATAGATAAGCTGATCATAAACCCACAATTCATCGGATCTCGACAAACACACCGCAAAAGAGTATTACATCGGATAGATCTCCATGAAGATCATGAAGAACATGGTATTGAAGAACAAAGAGAGATAAGAAGCCATCTAGCTACTAGCTATGGACCCAAAGGTCTGTGGTAAACTACTCACGCATCATCGGAGGGGCAATGCAGTTGATGTAGATGCCCTCCGTGATCGATTCCCCCTTCGGCAGATTACCGGAAAAGGCTCCAAGATTGGATCTCACGGGAACAGAGGCTTCCGGCAGTGGAAAAGTATTTTCGTGGCTCTCTTTGGTATCCAGGGAATATTTGGGAATTTATAGGACGAAGAATAGGGTTAGGAGGGCTGCCGTGGGGCCACAAGCCAGGGGGCGCGCCCTGGTGGCTTGTGACGCCACGGCAGGTCTCCTACCTTCATCTCCAAGTCTGCTGGGTTTCTTCTGGTCCAAGAAAAATCATTCCGAAGATTTTATTCCGTTTGGACTCCGTTTAATATTCCTTATCTGCAATACTCAAAAACAACTAAAAAACATAAACTGGCACTAGGCTCTAGATTAATAGGTTAGTCCCAAAAATAATATAAAATAGCATATTAATGCATATAAAACAGCCAAAACAGATAATATAATAGCATGGAATGATAAAAAATTATAGATACGTTGGAGACGTATCAATCGACTGACTGACATCTCAAATGAGCTAAATGCACTCGGCGCTACTGATATCACCAAACATGAAGTCGTGAAGAGGCTACTCAGATCACTCGACAGTTCCTTTGACACTCTCGCGTTCATGATCCTAGAGCGCCCTGACTTCAAGACTTTGGATCCTGTCGATATCCTCGAGAGGTTGAACACACATGAATTCCAACAAGCTGAGAAGAGGGATATCTACGGTCCTAGTTACAGTCGCTCTCGTGCCCTGAAGGCCAAGGTTGTATCCTCATCTGAAGACGGCTCTGAATGTAGTTCTGATGGTGCTGAAGACTTTGGAAAAGAACTTGCTCTGCTTGTAAGGAAATTCCAGAAGTTTGCCAAATCAAAACGCTATGCAAAGTCTTCAAAGCGTGATTCCAAGAGATCTGGTGAAATGTCTTCACGGGACAGCAAGAAGCAAACCTGTCACAAGTGCAAGAAAGTTGGCCACTTCATTGCTGATTGTCCTCGGTGGGAAAAGGAATCCAAGAAGAAGAAGAAGTATGCAAAGTCTTCATCACACAATAAGAGTTCATCTGGCAAAGCACATGCCTTTATCGGAAAGGAGATGGACGCACAGTCTGAATCTGGTTCTGAGGTTGAGGAAGCATCTGAGGAGGAATCTGATGCTGAATTAACTGGACTGGTTATGGCTTCGGCATTCGTCTCCACATCTGTCTTCGAACCCGAAGATAATGGCTCCTTCTTCAACACCGAAGCTAGTGATGACGATAGTACTCCTGCCTACTGTTTCATGGCGAAAGCCTCCAAGGTATCCTCAAAATCCTCATGTCATGACTATGAATCCGAAGCTGAATCTGATGATGACATGAAACCTAGCTATGCTAAACTTGTAAAAATTGCCACCAAGCAACAAAGTGCCTTGGAGAAAATGCAAACTACTCTAGAGAAAAGCGATGACCTGTTACATGAAGAGTTGAGTCTGAACGAAACTATGGCTGGAGACATGCGTAGTCTTCGTTCAAGGTTTGAGGATCTCCAAAGTCATCATGATGCCCTCTCAACTGAACATGAGAAGCTTTCTCTTGAATATCTTCAGAAAAATATTGATCTTCAGAAGTTGAGAGAAGCTCATGATGACCTACGGAAGGGAAATGACTCACTCCTAGCAGAACAAATCAGTACCGCTCAGGATGAATTTAATGCTCCATGTTTAAAATGTCTTGCTCGTGAAGCTAATGATTCAACTACTGAATGTTCAAATGCTTCTGAATATGCATTATCTTCAACTATATCTGTGGTGACTAACCCCTCATCTGAGGAAACCACTGCTATCACTAATGACAATGACAGGTTGAAGACATTGCTTGAAACAGGCATGTACAAAAGTCTAAAGGGGCATCAAATTCTTTGTGATGTCCTGAAGAAGACTATCCTGAACAAAAACCCTAGGAAAGAGGGTGTGGGTTTCGAAAGAAACATCAATGGTGATGATTCTTACTGGACACCTGAGCAGTATCCCAAAACCACATGGGTTGCTGCAAAAGGCCCTTCAGTAGATCCATCCACATTATCTGGCTTTAACTGTGCTAACCCTGTCATCATTGACGAGTCATTTGACTCCAACTATAAGTTGTTGAAATCTATGAATGGTGAAGTGTTTGCCAGGTACATTGGAACTAACTGCAAGAATGGTTCACCTATGAAGAGGATCTGGGTTCCCAAATGTCTTCTCGAGAAACTTCCTGTCAATGTCATGACACCACCGAGGAAGAAAACAAACCCTAGACCAAAGTCTTCATATGAACCAAAGTCTTCATATGGACCAAAATCTTCATATGATCATTCTAACACCTATGCTTCGCAGGGAAGAGCTGAAAGGGCTCATGAATATGTGCACTATGGCATGAACCGATATGTTCATTCTGCTAAGAATTTCTCTACATATTCATTTGAGTATTCTGACCCCCCTGTGAAACATACCATTAGGGCATCGTTGCCTAAATTCTCTGATGCTGCCTTACGTCTTATTGCTTCTAAGCCACCCCTACGCATGTGGGTGGTTAAGAAGAACTAGTATCTTCATGTAGCATCGGGTCTCCAGATGGGATGAAGCCTAACTCGAAGATTATCTCTGGAGACTCGAAAACAATCTTGTTTGGACGCAAGAAAATTAATGCAAATGGTGTTACCATTTATATCGTCCAAAAGCTACTTACAATTATATACTGCTATATCCTCATCAATGCATGTTACAGTTGCATGCCTTGGTGAACTAGACTAATTCTCAATGCAGGAAGACAAATCCAATGCCACTGAATGGATTATGGACAGTGGATGCACCAGTCACATGACTGGTGATCGAAGCCTATTGATGGAGTAAACTCTTCGACCTCCAACAAAATACCACATCGTCTTTGCTGACAAGAGCAGCAGCAAAGTATTGGGACTAGGTAGAGTTGCTATCTCAAGGGACCGTCACATGGAAAATGGCATGCTTGTCGAAGCCCTTGGTTACAACTTGATGTCTATCTCAATGCTCTGTGACCTAGATATGCTTGTCATATTTGGCAAATTTCGATGTGTTGTGCTAATGGCCTCTGGCAAAACCAAAGTCTTCAAAGGCTTTCGAAGAGGTGATCTGTATATGGTAGACTTCTCTGCAGGACCACAGGTTGCCTCATGTCTTCTAGCAAAGGCTTCGGAATGCTGGTTATGGCACAGAAGGCTAGGACATGCTGGAATGAGGAACTTACACACACTCGCCAAGAAGAAGCTTATCATTGGCATTGAGGGTGTCAAGTTCAAGAAGGACCACCTTTGTGATCCCTGTGAAGCCGGGAAGATGACTACCACACGTCCCTTCGAGCTGCTACATATGGACTTATTCGGCCCTACTCACTATTCCACCTTCTCTACCACTACAAATGTATATGGCTTCGTAATTGTTGATGACTATTCTCGATTCACATGGGTGCATATCATACTCTGTAAAACAGAAGTGCAGGATGTCTTCAGGCGCTTCGCAAATAGGTGTATGAACAACTACAACATCAGGAGTGACAAAATGCACAATTCAAGAACATGGGCTTGGATACCTATCTTGATACTCTTGGCATCACTCATGAGTTCTCTGTTCCATATACACCTCAGCAGAATGGCGTCGTGGAGCGCAAGAATAGGACTCTCATTGAGATGGCTCGCACTATGCTTGATGACTACAAGACGCCATGAAAGCTATGGCCTGAAGCTATTGACACTGCATGCCACATCATCAACAGAGTATATCTTCACAAGTTCTTCAAGAAAACATCATATGAGCTTCTCACCGGTAAGAAACCCAATGTAAGCTATTTCAAAGTCTTCAGTGCAAGATGCTGGAGAACGGATCCACACCACACTTCTAAATTTGCACCGAAAGCACATGAGGGTTTCATGCTTGGTTACGGAAAGGATTCGCACACCTACAGAGTCTTCAACACGTTCCACAACAAAGTTGTTGAAACTGTAGATGTATGATTCGATGAAACTAATGGCTCGCAAAGAGAGCACCTACCTCCTGTGCTAGATGAACTACCACCTAACGAAGCTATCAGATTGATGGGCACTGGAGAAATCATGCCTGAAGAACCAGAGGTTGAGGAAGTCATCATTCCTCCATCCACTCAGCACGAAGACAATGCTGATCCTGAAGACAATGTTGCTGAGGAAGACAATGCTCAGCAGCTGGAACAAAGTCTTCGCCCTGCTCATCCATGCGTGGCAAATGAAGTCCAAATTGAGAGAATGCTAGACAATATAAATGCACCAGGTCCACTCACTCGCTCAAGAGCTACTCAACTGGCTAACTTTTGTGGGCATTTTGCTTTTGTGTCTATCTCAAAGCCCACCAAAGTAGATTAAGCTTTCAAGGAATCATAATGGATTCAAGCCATGCAAGAAGAACTTCACCAGTTCGAGCTCAACAATGTGTGGGAACTCGTGAAGCGCCCTGATCCAAGGAAGCACAACATAATTGGCACGAAGTGGATCTTTGCAACAAGCAAGATGAGTCTGGCCAAGTCGTCAGAAACAAGGCTCGACTGGTGGCTCAAGGCTACACACAGGTTAAGGGTATTGACTTCGGTGAAACATTTGCACCTATTGCTAGACTCGAAGCTATACGTATACTGCTTGCTTATGCTAACCATCATGACATATGCTTATATCAAATAGATGTCAAAAGTGCATTCCTCAGTGGTAAGATTGAGGAAGAAGTATATGTTGCTCAACCACCAGGGTTTGAAGACCCAAAGCATCCTAACAAAGTCTACAAGCTCAACAAGGCACTGTATGGCCTCAAACAAGCACCAAGAGCTTGGTATGACACACTCAAGGAGTTCCTCAAGAAGAAAGGCTTCAAACCTGATTCACTCGATCCCACTCTCTTTACTAAATCATATGATGGTGAACTGTTTGTATGTCAAATCTATGTGGATGACATTATCTTCAGCTGTACTAACAATCGATACAGTGATGAGTTTGCTTTCATGATGCAAGAGAAATATCAAATGTCGATGATGGGAGAACTGAAATTCTTCCTAGGGCTTCAGATTCGATAACAACCAAATGGCATCTTTATATCTCAGGAGAAGTATCTTAAGGACTGCCTCAAGAAATTTGGCATGAATGAAGCCAAAGGGTACAAGACGCTAATGCCTACAAATGGTCACCTCTGCACTGATGAAAATGGTAAAGATTTCGATCAGAAGGTATACCGCTCCATGATTGGATCTTTATTGTACCTATGTGCATCTAGGCCAGATATAATGCTTAGCGTTTGCATGTGCGCCCGATTTCAAACGGCACCAAAGGAATCGCATCACCTAGCGGTGAAGCGAATACTTAGATATCTGGCTCACAACCCAACGCTAGGATTATGGTATCCAAAGGGTTCAAAGTTTGAGCTCATTGGCTACTCAGATTCTGACTTTGCTGGTGACAGAGTTGATCGCAAGTCTACATCAGACACATGTCACTTTCTAGGACGATCTCTTGTATGTTAGTCTTTGAAGAAGCAGAACTGTGTATCACTCTCCACTGCCGAAGCCGAATACATTGATGCTGGCGCTTGCTGCACTCAGCTTCTCTGGATGAAGCAGACCATTAAGGACTATGGCATCAACCTGAAGCATGTTCCTCTCTACTGCGACAACGAGAGTGCTATCAAGATCTCCTACAACCCAGTACAACATTCGAAGACAAAACATATACAGATACGACATCATTTTCTTCGGGATCACATGATGAAGGGCGACATCAACATCAAGCATGCTAGCACTGAAGATCAGTTAGCGGATATCTTCACTAAGCCTTTGGATGAGAAGAGATTTTGCAAGTTGCGGTGTGAGCTAAATATCTTAGAATCCTCATATGTCCTTTGAATGGGAATACATCCTAACGCTTATGCATGATTGATGACTTTCATGAACAACACACGAAGAAACATATGTCTTCAATCTCATGAAGACTTACACTCTAAGTGTGAATACATTAACGAAGAATATGACTACAGAGTGCCACGACAATTGTGCGCCATGTCTGGGTCAAATATTCTTATACGGTGGGTAACGCCACCACCCCATCCTGAAGACTTCGCTTTTATCTTCGCCTCTGTCTATGTCTTCAGGAAACTCTGTTTATCTTCGAATCGCTTTGAACTTGCATATCATTTCAGTTGAATATATTTACTATGCCACTTGGAGTTTTGTCCTCTATAGCATTGGGCCTATAGCTATATCTTCGAGTTTTACCTAAGCCAATGTGATCGGACCCACTATCCTTGTCTATTCTAATCTCGTCTTACTCTATTCAACTCCACTCATATGCATTCTACTTGGCACATGTTGATTATCTTCACTGCGTCCTTGTCGGTCGAAGACAAATCTAACCAACAATTTAAAATTACAATTTGTTGTCCTTACCGCACTTATCGCAACAACTTCCCGCGTCGTCGCTTCCGGTCGTGTAGTGGGCTGTCAGACGTGTTGCATGCACGCCACGTGTCCCACTAAGCCGAAGAGTCAGGGGCATATCTGTCCAAAAATATCGGATGTTCCAGTCCTTATAAATACATGTCCCCGTGCTCATTAAATTACTCTTCCTCGCCACCTCCACCACTCGAGGTCCCAAACCCTAGCGCCGTCGCTGGATTCCATCGCCGCCGGAGACGAAGCACTTAGCTGCCGCAACCTCTCCGACGACGAACTCACACCGGCCGCGACCATCTCCATCTTGTCGCCGCCATAGCTGTCTGCCTCCACCGAGTTAGGGTGAGGCAAATTGAACCTCTCGGCCTCTCCGCCTCGTCGAGCTGTTCATCGTGTTCTTCACTGCGGTAAATAAATCGCTATTTTTACCGTTTGTTTGATCTGAAAATTACCAAAAATCTTCGATTGTTGTTTTTCCACCCTTCCTTCAATAGCACTCAGATCTTGAACTCAATCTACCTAATGCTTTCACTTTTTGGTCTAAATTGGTTTGATTTCTCACATGTACAAATTCTCGGACTTGTACAAATATGAAACCACCATATTCTCTATAAAAGTGAATGTCTTCGGTAAACGAGGTCAATGTCTTCAAACACTGATTTATCTTCAAATCTTCTGAGAATGCATATGACCTCTTCTCTTCCCTCGTGTCTCTAACTCTTTCACAGGTACATGTCCGCGGTAGAATCACTTTGATCTCATAGTCTGAATTCATTTGCAGACTACTTGCAGATTCATCTGGACTCTTCTGGAGCTTGCTCTCATTTGCATACTCCTGTGAAGACTTTGCCGAAGCCAATGGCCACTGAAAAATCATCCAAGAAGGGCGGTCAGCAAAGGCGTCTGAACACTGCCAAAGATCTTCCTCCAGAGCTCTATGAACGCTACAAGTCTGATGAAGATGAGAATTATACACAACACAAGAACCGAATCCAATGGATTCGAAGATATTGGGTTGAAAAATGGTTCAACTATCAGTTCGTCACTCATGAATATGCCGAAAAGAATGCTGAGAAGGCATCATGGACAGATATCATTTACAAGAATCTTCTGCTGGAGACTGAGGCTGAAGCAAGGAGGATTGGCTTCTTCCCGTGCATGGTCAGGCCGCCAATGCCAAGCAATCCACATCCGTCCAGCATTCATGGACGCCCAGAAACTGAAGATTCTGATGAAGGAGATGAAGATCATCCTCCTGTTCCTGATCCGAAGCCTAAGAAGAAGGCAAAGACCTCAAAGCCTAAAGCTTCAAAAGCTTCCAAGCCTGCTGACTCAACGCCTCAAGCTTCTCGATCACCCTCAGTTGATCCAGAAGACACTGAGGAAGAATCTCGCCTCCACAGGCGAACGAAAAGGAAAGCCACTGCTGCCAGGGGACCAAGACCCACTGTTTCGTTGATGGATGCTGCCAACATGATAGAACTTTCTGATGATGAGTTTGATGATGAAGCCTTAGCTAGGCTCATCCAGCAGAAAGAAGAGGAAGCCAAGCGTCTTGAAGACTTACCTCTCTTCGATCCATCCATTCTTGATCACTTCATTGATGAATGGTTTGTTGATCCCCCCCCCCCTCACCATCGACGCCCTTCAGCTTCCCATTGGACTGAGTGTCACATTCCAAGGGCTGGTGAATGAGGAGCTCACAGTGGCTCGGAAGGCCATCCAGCAAAAGGCTAAGATTAGCCATGAGAAGAATGTCTTCAAGGTCAACGTCCACAAGCTAAACGCTGAAGAAATTCAAGGATATCAGCTTATGATGAAAGACCTCAAGGCTGAGTTTGACAAGCGATGTGAAGCTGTCAAAGGCGCCCTAGCGCGTCTCAAGAAGAAATTTGGTATTATTGTTCAAGCCCACAATGACATGCTGAAGCGAAAAGCTCTTGTACAGCCTGCGCTTGACCCCAGGATCATTGAGCGATCCAAACATGCTTCAATGTCTTCGGGCCAAACTGCCCCCTCAAGATCAGAGTCCTGATGTGACACCCTGGGTTTAAGCTACAGTGATCATTGTAATTAAGCACAGTGATGACCATGAACAGTGCCTAATCATTTTGCTAAGTGGGGCTTGATCAAGTTTGGATTCAAATTCCAATTCAAATTTCATTTCAAATGCCCTAGGATTTTATGTGATAAATTTAAATCCTCAAACAGCAAGGGAAAAATGTTGCATGCTTGTGGAATATTCTAAAACAAATATTGTTGAGGAAAACAACATCACCAAGTTTATGGTGTGGACCCCACCATCAATAACAGCAACTTAAATCAATTTAAAGTGCTTTTTAAATTAAATGGAAAATGCAAACAGATTCCAAAAATCCCCAAACCTTCTGTGGCCATGAGAAATATTGCAGGATATTTATTGGGCCATGTTACTTATTTTTGCTGTGAAGAAATATGGCCTAAAATAAATAAAACAAAAAACTTATAAAAGAAAACAGAAAAGAAACAAAAGAAAAAGGGCAGAAGCCCACTTACCTGGCCTCTGGGCCGTAGGCACAGTGCGGCCCAGCACACCAGGGCCGTCCCCTACCTGCTCCCGCCTCGCTGTCGCCCGCGCCATGGCCAGAGCTCGGCCTCGCCGTCGCTGCTCGCCACCTGCTGCCACAGGGCCTCGGGGAGGATAAGGCCGAGGCCACCCACTCCCCCTGGACGCCCTCGCCATTCCCCCCCTCGCCTCACTCGCTCTCCTCCCTCTGTCCCTCCGCCAGATCCGCCGCGCCGTCGCCATGGCCGCCGGCTAGACGCGGCCACACGCCCTCCCGCGCCCTGCCAAGACGCCCACGAGCTCCGCCGCGACCTCCCCGTCCTCCTCGACCACGAGCCCGAGCCCCTGCGCCCCTGCATCGCCCCCACGCCGTCGTCTTCTTCCTCGGGCGCCCGAAGATCGCCGCCGCGTTTTCGCCGCCGTCAAGCCGTCTCCGAGCCCGCTTTGCACGGCTACACCTCGCTGTGAGCTCCTGCTTCCTTCTCCCTTCTTCCCCGCGACGAACCCGAGCTCGTAGCCCTGGATTTCACCAGAGCTCGAACACGCCGCCGCCTGGGCTCGTCGCCGGCGCCTCTCCAGTGACCTTTTGGTCCTGCCGTCGTTACCATTCGACTCCACGCACCGCGTAGGCACTCGTAGATTAATTAGTAAATAGGCTAAATTAAAACTAATTAATTTGCCTAATGTGACACTGACCAGTGGGGCCCTCCCCTAATTAAACCTGTTTAGATTAAATTAACACTGATTTAAAAGGTGAGTCTATGACATGTGGCCCCCACATGTCAGGTTTGACCTGGCAAGCCGCCCTGTTGACTGATGACATCAGGATGATGTCATGCTGACATCACCTGCACTATTCTGTATAATGTTGATTTAAATAATTAGAAAAATTCCAGAAATTGATTAAATCTTTGAAAAATCATATAAAATATTATGTAGCTCAGATGGAAAAACTTTATACATGAAAGTTGATCGGAAAAATCCCACGAATCCAAATATGACATCCATTCATCTGTCACATGCTCCTAGCATGATGAACATGGAACTTTCACCTCCGGATCGTCTGTCCGATAAATCCAAAGACCCGGGAAATATCGTCAGATATTCTCCCGCTCCGTCTGCAACGTGTAGTACCGCGTTAGTGCATGCCTAGCCCTGCATATTGCCATGTCATGCATCGTGTTGCATCTGTTTGCTTGTATTTATTGTTTCTTCCCCCTCTTCTCTCCGGTAGCCTCCGAGACTGACGCTGCTGCCGGGTACGACTACGCCCCTGACGATCAGACCTTTGCCGCAGAGCAGCAAGGCAAGCAAACCCCCCTTGAGCATTCCGATATCGCCTATTCCTTTCCCTCTTATTCTTGCATTAGATTTTTGCTACTGTATTAGCTAGCTCCCAATCTGATGCATAGCCTGTGTTTGATAAACTGTTACTTTCCCTGCAATCATACCAACTGCTTAGTATAGGTTGATCAGTGAACCCCAAGTGACCCCTTAGTCCCAGTTGCCCCTGCTTCTTCATCGACGACTCGAAGACTCGAAGACTCGGTCAACCGACCGACAAGCCAGGCCCCTCACATCACCGCACTCCCCTTAGATGTACGACTCTGCAGCGCTACTATCGAGTACCAAGGGTGACACCTCGTGAAGTACTCAGGATGCTAGCTCTGTAGTGCAGCTAGTCGGTCGTGGTTATCGAGGGTGATTCCTCCTTCACCACTACCGACGATGACTCTGTCGTGCAACCCCTCAAGTGTGGGACCCTCGAGGGTGATTCCTCTAATTCCACCTTGACGGTTACACCGAGCGGGGCCCCTTGAGGGTGATTCCTCAGGTTCCGACTCAATGTTTTATACACACAGTTACTATGACCGGGTTACTGAAACATGTTGGTGATGGGTCGGCACTGAGGGGTACCCACGGTTTGATGATGATGAGGCGTGGACTGGCGAGAGAGGCCTTTGCCACACATCCTCGAGACGGGGCGACGGACCGCAATTTATGGGTCACGCTTTCCCCGCATTAATAAAATGCTAATGGGTTGGTTATTTGATCTGAGTTGGGTCGTTGGCCTTTTTACGCACCAAACCATCGCGTGGGAAAGTTATGGGCACTCAGCGTCGTTGTATGAGCCGAAGCTCTTCGGACGTCAGCAATGGAGCGGCGCGTGCCGGATTGGACTGGACGGTGCAGCTCTTGGACTGGAGTGTACTAGGTCTGCTTCCAGCCGCCCACGCATAGTGCAGGAGCGCAAGGGCAAGTGGGCCCACGAACCTGCGCGCTTAGGATTTAGACCGGCGGGCTGGCCTCTTCGTTGAGCCTAGGTGGGGCGACGACGTGCTGGTATCCCGAGGCCGGGCATGACCCAGGAAAGTGTGTCCGGACGGAGGTGATCAGGCGTGTTGGAAATGCGGTGCACCCCTGCAGGGAAGAACAAACTATTCGAATAGCCGTGTCCACGGTAACAGGACGACTTGGAGTTGTACCTTGACCTTATACAACTATAATGGTGACTTTAATTTGAAATGAATTGTGGCTTCAGGATTGCTTCCTCGCAGGGAGTCGAGGAAGAATCTTTGGGCGTGGTTACTTAATAAAATTGCTACAATAATATGACTATTTGTGAGATACCAATCTGCACTCTTCTAATGCTGCAAGATGTTGAAGATGCTAGTCTTCGATAGGACTAGGCCTTCCCCCTCATTCTTGCTTTCCGCAGTCAGTCCAGATATAACCCCTTCCCTTGATAATGATGCATACTTAGCATAGTTCTGATGTCAGTCTTGCGAGTACTTTGGATGAGTACTCACCGCTGCTTTGCATTCTCTTTCCCCCTCGATACGATTCTGCGTTCAGACGACGGAGCCCAGGAGATGGAGTACGCCGGAGACGACTACTACACCACCACCGGAGCCTACTACTATGTGGAGGCTGCCCCTGATGCTCAGGAGTAGTTAGGAGGTTCCCAGGCAGGAGGCCTCGCCTCTTTCGATCCGTGCTTATGTTTGTGCTAGCCTTCTTAAGGCAAAACTTGTCTAACTTATGTCTGTACTCAGATATTATTGCTTCCGCTGACTCGTGTTTATGTCGAGCTTTGTATTCGAGCCCTCGAGGCCCCTGGCTTGTAATATGGAGCTGTATGACTTTAAATTTGTGTCTAGTGTTGTGTTGTGATATCGATCAGTGAGTCCCTAATCTTGGTCGTACGCATTGCGTGATTGATTAGCGTACAGACAAGAATGGGGGCGTCACAAGTTGGTATCAGAGCCCACTGCCTGTAGGTAGCCCCCTTTCCAACTCCTTGGCCGAAGTTGAGTCTAGTCATTGAAAAACTTTTACTAACACAGTTGTGTGGGTTACGGGCCCACATCTCAATCGGGTGGTATTAGGATCTTTTATTCCTCGTCTATACTCTGGGTTCTAATCTCTCTTCTCTTTCGGGCTAAAGATTTTGCTAAATCTAACATTAGGTTCTCGTGATCATATCCACCGGAGAATTGTTTCGTCGAAAGTTGTCTTCTTTGAAGTTATGATGCACACACTGTCATTTGACATCTTGAATCTCCTTGTTACAGATGCGTCCCGGTAGGCAGATCGTTCGTCTGACCTACGCGCACGATACGACTGGGTTCCCGGCCATTCTAATCGGCCTCTTGAAGAAGCTGGGATATCGCTGGTACCCCGAGTACACTGTTTACGAGTACTACCGCGAGTTCAACCAGGAACAGTATGAGGCTGAGATGGTTATCTGGGATCGACAGGACCGCTCCATCACTAAGCTGCACACCTTCCGTGGCATTGGAGTGACTGTTGAGATGGCAGTACAGGATACTGCCTATGCTGCTATTGTTCGTCTCCGTGCAGCAAACCCTTCTTTGGAGGAGACGGCATACAGATACATCCCGTATGCCCCTGATGGAGTTGATACTGCCGCTGACGCTGAGGTCTTGACCCCTTTCGCACGGCAGCATACCGACCGATCCTACGCTGCTATCTGCGCCCCCTATGTGAGTCGTCGTTACGACCCACAGGTTCTGGTTCAGTACACTGAGGCTCTGGATCGCACTGTCAGGGCTCTTAACGTCGAGCTGTACGCCACCCGTGCTCGTCTGTATCAGCCTATGGAGCACTTGTTCCCAGCAGTCCGTGCGAGGATACATCCGGAGCACATCCTTTACCCGCCTCGAACTGAGTTTCCCCCAGGTCTTGGATGGCCTAAGGTTGGAGGTCGTACTCCGGCACGTGGACCTGCGCTCCCGCTTAGTATGCAGGTTCTGCATCGGAGTGTACACGGGATGCAGGACCCTGCCACCGGGTTTCACAACCAGGGTCATCTGCAGTTCCGTGGCTACTTTCGTTGTCCCCGACGTTGATGCAGCTTATCGCTATGCCCCGTTGTTGTATCCCTCCACCGCGTGCCTGCCTGCTGTCTAGTTGTCTAGGTTATTTTCATGCCGGATCTATCGTCTATTTGGTAACGAACTTATGGTTTGTAATAGACTTATGTATGGATCTGTATATTGAAATTTGAACTACTATGTCATATCTATTGCACTGCTTTCTTTGTGCAATCTACTTCATGAATGATTCATTGTTGATGCAATTACCCAATACTAAACTACCACTGTTAACATTTTGACAGAATGGTTAGGCCAGCTGGTCGTGGTCGTGGTGCGCCTGAACCACCACCACCACCGGACTACATGGCTGGTATGATGCAACAGTTTGAACTGAATCGCCAATTTATGCAAGGGCTTATGGACCAGTTTCCAAGGCCGAATATGAATCAGCAGCCAGCCCCAATGACTCTGCAAGACTTCATGCGTCTCAACCCTGCGACCTACCGCCGCTCAACTCAGCCGCTTGACGCAGATGACTGGCTCCGTGACATCACTTATGAGCTGGAGTCTTCAGGCGCCCCCGTGGCTAACTATGTCACCTTCGCCTCGTACTTTCTGAAGGGCCCCGCTGCTCAATGGTGGGACAGCCACAGACGCTCTCAGCCTGTTGGGACAATCATCACCTGGCCAGAATTCCAAGCCGCATTCCGTGCTCGTCACATTCCTCAGGGAATGATGGACAAGAAGAAGTGTGAGTTCCGCAATCTAGTCCAGGGCAACAAGACTGTGGATGCTTATCAGCGGGAATTTCTGGACTTGTCTCGCTATGCTGAAGAAGACGTTGCAACTGATGCTCGTAGGCAAGAGAAGTTCCGTGAAGGCCTCCACCCAGATATCAAGCTGGCACTCATTGCTCAAGACTTCGGTAACTTTGCCACCTTGGTGAACAAGTCTATTATTGTGGAGACGGGTTTGCAGGACTACAAAGACAGCAGTAAGCGCAACCGTGACATGGGTTCATCTTCGGGTCCATCTGCTCAGAAGCGCAAGATCTGGATCCCCCACAACATGTACCATGCACCGCCTCCTGCTCCGAGACCGTCCTATGCTGCACCTCGTCTGCCTCCACCCCCACCTAGGCAGCCGAGACTCCCAGCTCCACCACCACGAGCTCCTGCTCCCCCTTCTCGCCCTGAGGATGGGTTGTGCTTCAAGTGTGGTCGTCCAGGACACCGTGCTAGAGAATGCAGGCAGAATCAGAATCAACTTGCACTGCCTTCCAACCAGCCCCGCAACAACAATGCCAGGTCTAACACTGGTCGTGTTCAAGCTAACAATATTGATCTGAATCAAGTTCAAGACCAGCCTGCTACTGTGATGGGTACTCTTCTCGTCAACTCAGTACCAGCTTCTGTATTGTTTGATACAGGAGCATCGCATTCCTTTATGTCTGAAGATTTTGCATGCATGCATGACATTAAGTGTGAAGAGATGAACGTCCCAATAGTGGTAAACACCCCCGCGGGCCAATGTCGGACCTCCATTAATAGCCCCAATGTCACCATTGAAATCGAAGGGTTGGAATTCCATGCCTCTCCCATAATGTTGAAGTCTTCCAATATCGATCTCATTCTCGGAATGGATTGGTTGAAGGCACATACCGCTTCAATTGTTTGTGACACCAAAACCGTCCACCTCCTGCATCCTTCGAATGAGATTGTAAGCTATCATGCTCGTCTTGTTCGGAATGCTGAAGCCCGGCTATATGCCATGAATGCATTAAATGAGTCACCTCTTGAAGGGATTGAAAACATTCCAGTTGTCCGGGATTTCCAAGATGTTTTTCCGGAAGAACTCCCAGGGATCCACCCTGCTAGAGCTGTCGAGTTTATCATCGACTTGGTACCTGGTACCGCTCCTATAGCCAAGCGTCCGTATAAGATGCCACCACATGAACTCCTAGAACTTAAGCAAGAAATTGACAATTCGCTTCGTCTGGGTTTCATTCGTCCAAGTTCCTCTGCTTGGGGAGCGCCTTCTCTCTCTGTCAAGAAGAAAGATGGTACGAACCGATTGGTCCAAGATTACCGTCCCATCAACCAAGCAACGATTCAAAACAAATACCCGCTTCCTCGGATCAACGATCTGTACGATCAACTTGCTGGATCATCAGTATTTTCTAAACTCGACTTGAGGTTGGGTTACCATCAAATTCGAGTTCGTGAAGAGGATATTCCCAAGACTGCATTTGTTACTCGCTATGGTTCATACGAGTACACCGTCATGTCCTTTGGCTTAACCAATGCTCCAGCTACCTTCTCTCGCTTGATGAATTATATTTTTATGGACTACCTCGATAAATTCGTCGTGGTTTATCTGGATGATATTCTAGTATTCTCCAAGAATAAAGAAGAGCATGCTGAACATCTTCGTCTTATACTGGAGAGGCTTCGAGAACATCAACTCTATGCTAAGTATTCAAAGTGTGAGTTCTGGATGGACGAAGTAACCTACCTTGGTCATGTGATCTCCAAGGATGGTATTGCGGTCAACCCTGAACGAGTTCAAGCAATTCTTGACTGGACTCCCCCGAAGAATGTCAAGCAAGTCAGAAGTTTTCTCTGAATCGCCAGCTATTGCCGTCGATTCGTTGAGAACTTCTCCAAGATTGCAAAGCCCTTAACCAATTTGCTTCACAAAGGTGTTAAATATGAGTGGACAGAAAAATGTCAGGAGAGCTTTCAGGCACTTAAGGACAAGCTGACCTCTGCTCCAGTGCTTGCTCCTCCGGATACTCGTAAGGACTTCGTCATTTATTGTGACGCTTCGCGTCAGGGAATAGGTTGTGTCCTAATGCAAGAACGCAGAGTGGTTGCTTATGCATCCCGTCAATTGCGTCCTCATGAAGAGAACTACCCAGTTCATGACCTTGAACTTGCTGCGGTAATTCATGCACTGAAAGAGTGGCGGCAATACATTGTTGGGAACCGTTGCGAGATCTACACCGACCACGAAAGTCTGAAGTACTTGTTTACTCAGCCAGATCTGAATCTCCGTCAACAGAGATGGATGGAGCGCATAGCAGATTACAATGTGGGTATTTCTTATACCCCAGGCAAGGCTAATGTAATGGTTGATGCCTTGAGCCGCAAGTCTTACTGCAACCACCTTCAGGTTCATAAGGTCCATCCCCGTCTTCAAGAAGAATTTCGCAAGCTGAACCTCCATATTGTTCCTCAGGGTTATCTCGCTCCCCCTCCTAAAGGGTCCTACAAAATGAACCTCCATGTTGTTTCCCAGGGTTCTCTTAATACCCTGGTTGCTAAACCAGATCTTGTGGACGTCATCAAGTGGATCCAGAAGTGTGACAATGAAGTCGAGAGGATTAAACGCGATCTCGCAGAAGGACTTGTGTCATTTCTTTCGGCAAGAAATGGGAGGAATCTCTCCCGTATGCTGAGTTCTCCTACAACAATAGCAATCAAGCTAGTTTGAAGATGGCTCCTTTTGAAGTGTTATATGGACGTAAGTGTCGGACTCCTCTGAATTGGTCAGAAATTGGGGAACGTACACTTATCGGTCCGGATATTATCCAACATGCCGAAGATCAAGTCCGCATTATTCATGCAAACCTGAAGGCTGCTTAGTCTCGTCAGAAGAGTCAGTATGACCGTCATCACAAAGATATGGTCTATCAACCTGGCGAGAAGGCTTATCTTCGAGTCACGCCAATGAGAGGTACACACCGATTTGGAATCAAGAGCAAGCTGGCTCCTCGTTATATTGGCCCTTTCACTGTTCTCGAAAGGCGTGGTAAAGTGGCATATCAACTGGAACTTCCGCCAAACCTTTCTCAGGTTCACGATGTGTTCCATGTGTCGCAACTTCGTCGCTCCTTCAAGGATCCCATCCGAGCAGTGGACCATGAAATGCTGGAGCTGGAGCAAGACCTTTCTTACAAGGAGCAACCATCCCGCATTCTCGATGAAACTGAATGTCGAACTCATCAGAAGGTTACCAAGTTCTTCAAAGTGCAGTGGGCAAATCATTATGAAGATGAAGCCACTTGGGAACGCGAAGATCATCTTCGTGCAGAATACCCCGGGCTCTTTCCTTCTACTTCTTAATTCTCGGGACAAGAATTCTTGTTAGTAGGGGAGAATTGTGACACCCTGGGTTTAAGCTACAGTGATCGTTGTAATTAAGCACGGTGATGACCATGAATAGTGCCTAATCATTTTGCTAAGTGGGGCTTGATCAAGTTTGGATTCAAATTCCAATTCAAATTTCATTTCAAATGCCCTAGGATTTTATGTGATAAATTTAAATCCTCAAACAGCAAGGGAAAAATGTTGCATGCTTGTGGAATATTCTAAAACAAATATTGTTGAGGAAAACAACATCACCAAGTTTATGGTGTGGACCCCACCATCAATAACAGCAACTTAAATCAATTTAAAGTGCTTTTTAAATTAAACGGAAAATGCAAACAGATTCCAAAAATCTCCAAACCTTCTGTGGCCATGAGAAATATTGCAGGATATTTATTGGGCCATGTTACTTATTTTTGCTGTGAAGAAATATGGCCTAAAATAAATAAAACAAAAAACTTATAAAAGAAAACAGAAAAGAAACAAAAGAAAAAGGGCAGAAGCCCACTTACCTGGCCTCTGGGCCTTAGGCACAGTGCGGCCCAGCCCACCAGGGCAGTCCCCTACCTGCTCCCGCCTCGCTGTCGCCCGCGCCATGGCCAGAGCTCGGCCTCGCCGTCGCTGCTCGCCACCTGCCGCCACAGGGCCTCGGGGAGGACAAGGCCGAGGCCACCCACTCCCCCTGGACGCCCTCGCCATTCCCCCCTCGCCTCGCTCGCTCTCCTCCCTCTCTCCCTCCGCCAGATCCGCCGCGCCGTCGCCATGGCCGCCGGCTAGACGCGGCCACACGCCCTCCCGCGCCCTGCCAAGACGCCCACGAGCTCCGCCGCGACCTCCCCGTCCTCCTCGACCACGAGCCCGAGCCCCTACACCCCTGCATCGCCCCCACCCGTCGTCTTCTTCCTCGGGCGCCCGAAGATTGCCGCCGCGTTTTCGCCGCCGTCAAGCCGTCTTCGAGCCCGCTTTGCACGGCTACACCTCGCTGTGAGCTCCTGCTTCCTTCTCCCTTCTTCCCCGCGACGAACCCGGGCTCGTAGCCCTGGATTTCACCGGAGCCCGAACACGCCGCCGCCTGGGCTCGTCGCCGGCGCCTCTCCGGTGACCTTTTGGTCCTGCCGTCGTTACCATTCGACTCCACGTACCACGTAGGCACTCGTAGTACCGCTAGGTAGGCCGAAAGCGTGCCGCTGCCCTAGTTGCCACCGGCGCCCGAAGCTTTGCTCCGCCGCCGTCGACGTAGTAGTCGCCACAGGCCACCACAGCTCCCCCTGACGGCAGGAATGGAACGGCGACGACGCCAGCTTTCGAACGCGACAAGAATGGCCCGATTTGGTGCCCCGTAGGCGAATCCCGACGCTGGCCCGTGCCCTCCGTCGCGTTTCGGCGTCGTCGGCGTTGAGCCGCCGGCCGCCGCCGACGTGGCTGGGCTGGGGCCATCCCCAGTGACCCTGCCAGTGGGCCAGGGCGACCCAGTTGACCAGTTGACTTGGTCAACTGGCTGACTGGGCACAGCCCAGTCACTGACTGGTGGGGCCCCTCACCCCTGTGCCTATGACATGTGGGCCACGTCTGTCAGTAGATTAATTAGTAAATAGGCTAAATTAAAACTAATTAATTTGCCTAATGTGACACTGACCAGTGGGGCCCTCCCAAAATTAAACCTGTTTAGATTAAATTAACACTGATTTAAAAGGTGAGTCTATGACATGTGGCCCCCACATGTCAGGTTTGACCTGGCCAGCCGCCCTGTTGACTGATGACATCAGGATGATGTCATGCTGATGTCACCTGCACTGTTCTGGATAATGTTGATTTAAATAATTAGAAAAATTCCAGAAATTGATTAAATCTTTGAAAAATCATATAAAATAATCTGTAGCTCAGATGGAAAATCTTTATACATGAAAGTTGATCAGAAAAATCCCACGAATCCAAATATGCCATCCATTCATCTGTCACATGCTCCTAGCATGATGAACATGGAACTTTCACCTCCGGATCGTCTGTCCGATAAATCCAAAGACCCGGGAAATATCGTCAGATATTCTCCCGCTCCGTCTGCAACGTGTAGTACCATGTTAGTGCATGCCTAGCCCTGCATATTGCCATGTCATGCATCGTGTTGCATCTGTTTGCTTGTATTTATTGTTTCTTCCCCCTCTTCTCTCCGGTAGCCTCCGAGACTGACGCTGCTGCCGGGTATGACTACGCCCCTGACGATCAGACCTTTGCCGCAGAGCAGCAAGGCAAGCAAACCCCCCTTGAGCATTCCGATATCGCCTATTCCTTTCCCTCTTATTCTTGCATTAGATTTTTGCTACTGTATTAGCTAGCTCCTAATCTGATGCATAGCCTGTTTTTGATAAACTGTTACTTTCCCTGCAATCATACCAACTACTTAGTATAGGTTGATCAGTGAACCCCCAGTGACCCCTTAGTCCCAGTTGCCCCTGCTTCTTCATCGACGACTCGAAGACTCGGTCAACCGACCGACAAGCCAGGCCCCTCACATCACCGCACTCCCCTTAGATGTACGACTCTGCAGCGCTACTATCGAGTACCGAGGGTGACACCTCGTGAAGTACTCAGGATGCTAGCTCTGTAGTGCAGCTAGTCGGTCGTGGTTATCGAGGGTGATTCCTCCTTCACCACTTCCAACGATGACTCTGCCGTGCAACCCCTCAAGTGTGGGACCCTCGAGGGTGAATCGTCTAGTTCCACCTTGATGGTTACACCGAGCGGGGCCCCTTGAGGGTGATTCCTTAGGTTCCGACTCGATGTTTTATACACACAGTTACTATGACCGGGTTACTGAAACATGTTGGTGATGGGTCGGCCCTGAGGGGTACCCACAGTTTGATGATGATGAGGCGTGGACTGGTGAGAGAGGCATTTGCCACACATCCTCGAGACGGGGCGACGGACCGCAATTTATGGGTCACGCTTTTCCCGCATTAATAAAATGCTAATGGGTTGGGTATTTGATCTGAGTTGGGTCGTTGGCCTTTTTACGCACCAAACCATCGCATGGGAAAGTTATGGGCACTCAGCGTCGTTGTATCAGCCGAAGCTCTTCGGACGTCAGCAATGGAGCGGCGCGCGCCGGATTGGACTGGACGGTGCAGCTCTTGGACTGGAGTGTACTAGGTCTGCTTCCGGCCGCCCACGCATCGTGCAGGAGCGCAAGGGCAAGTGGGCCCACGAACCTGCGCGCTTAGGATTTAGACCGGCGGGCTGGCCTCTTCGTTGAGCCTAGGTGGGGCGACGACGTGCTGCTATCCCGAGGCTGGGCATGACCCAGGAAAGTGTGTCCGGCCAGAGGTGATGAGGTGTGTTGGAAATGCGGTGCACCCCTGCAGGGAAGAACAAACTATTCGAATAGCCGTGTCCACGGTAACAGGACGACTTGGAGTTGTACCTTGACCTTATACAACTATAATGGTGACTTTAATTTGAAATGAATTGTGGCTCCGGGATTGCTTCCTCGCAGGGAGTCGAGGAAGAATCTCTGGGCGTGGTTACTTAATAAAATTGCTACAATAATATGACTATTTGTGAGATACCAATCTGCACTCTTCTAATGCTGCAAGATGTTGAAGATGCTAGTCTTCGATAGGACTAGGCCTTCCCCCTCATTCTTGCTTTCCGCAGTCAGTCCAGATATAACCCCTTCCCTTGATAATGATGCATACTTAGCATAGTTCTGATGTCAGTCTTGCGAGTACTTTGGATGAGTACTCACCGCTGCTTTGCATTCTCTTTCCCCCTCGATACGATTCTGCGTTCAGACGACGGAGCCCAGGAGATGGAGTACGCCGGAGATGACTACTACACCACCGCCGGAGCCTAGTACTACGTGGAGGCTGCCCCCGACGCTCAGGAGTAGTTAGGAGGTTCTCAGGCAGGAGGCCTCGCCTCTTTCGATCCGTGCTTATGTTTGTGCTAGGCTTCTTAAGGCAAAACTTGTCTAACTTATGTCTGTACTCAGATATTATTGCTTCCGCTGACTCGTGTTTATGTCGAGCTTTGTATTCGAGCCCTCGAGGCCCCTGGCTTGTAATATGGAGTTGTATGACTTTAAATTTGTGTCTAGTGTTGTGTTGTGATATCGTTCAGTGAGTCCCTAATCTTGGTCGTACGCATTGCGTGATTGATTAGCGTACGGACGAGAATGGGGGCGTCACACCTGAGGCATTGTTTTCCCCACTGGCTTCGCCGGCTGAAGGTCACCCCCTCCTTCTTCTACTGTGTCCAGCAAGAAGACAAAGAAGGCCGAAGCTGATGCCTGCAAACGCAAAAGAGCTCAGCCCACTGAAGTCCAACATACGACTCAGCTGAAGCCCAAGAAACCAAAGTCTTCGCAACATGCGCAAGTCTTGACTGTCACACCACCTGCTCCCCCGCCTGCTCCAGAGGAACCTCTTCGTGTGAGGCCTATCTTAGTGGCCCCTCCAACTGATGAAAATTCTGAGAGGCAGGTCATTCTGCATGAGCCTGCTCTCACAGAAGCTCAGACCGCTGAAGACATTCCAGCTGCCAACCCTAATGCAGTTGAAGACATTGGTCATGAAGACAATGTTATGCAAGATCCGGTGCCGCAAACTGATGCACCCATGGTATCATCGCCTCAACAGGAAAGCGAGTACGTGGATATTGGTACTCCAATCAGGCCCGAAATTCCTAAAGCTCATACTGGTACTCCTTCTCCGCCGATCTTCCCCCCTGCACCAAGATCTCATGAATCACCATTCGTCCCCAAGAATTCAGAAACCACTGCTCGCGAGTCGCCTCTCCGAAGGCTTCGCCATGGACCAAGACCTGCTATGGCATCTATGCATTGCATTCCTGAATATGAAGCTCGCGTCTCACCACCTGCTCCAGTTGACAATGTGTTCATGATTGAAGATGTTGTTAGAGATCAACCTGAGCAGGAAGCTAAAGCTGTTGAAGACATTGCAGCTGACAACACTATGGGTGAAGTCAATGCCCTTGATGGTCCTCCTGTCCCTGCCACGCCATCGACCGACGACAATGATGAGAATATCGTCATGGCTCGCAATAGGCAAGGAGAAATGGTTCCTACAAGGTGGCCCGGGCTCATTGCTCCACCTAGGATGGGGCCCCAGTATGAATTCAATATCCATCGTCGCCCCAGTGTCATAAATCCAATGCCAAGACTTCCAAGTCTTCGTCAGTCCAGCCCTGCAAGACCGTTAGTCTTTGAACTCAGAAGCTTCAGATTGAACAACACTTTCCTTTACTCCGATCGCAATCCATACAACCGCCCAAAGATACAGTCTGACAGATTTTGGAGTGCTTCACAACGTTAGTACTACATGTGTGTGCTCTATGGCCAAAACATGATCTTTCCCCACAAGCATCTCAGCTTTGAAGCTATGAAAGATCTTCCCTGTTTTGATCAAGCACTGGATTGTCTTCGGGATGTTGGACTGTTGCCATTTTGCACTAACCATGAAGACTGGAATGAGGAACTCATCCTCCAGTTCTATGTAACTCTCCACATCTCAGGTTTTGGTCGTGACTTGAACACCTGGAAGATGGATTTTATGATCCGAGATGACCACATCACTGCCACTGCACTGGATTTCTTCCCTGCTACACCACTTGCTGCCTCTGGAGAAGACTTAGATCCTCAATCTGAAGCCTATGTTGCTGCCACTCGAAGCATTTTCCAAATGCCAGAGCCCAATATGACTGAGATGCTCACCTTGATGAAGCCTTTGGCTCCAGATGCAGATTTACCCACTTCCTTCTTTGTTGATGATCTTTAGTATCTGCCAAGGACCATCTATCATATTCTTCGGCACACAATATGGCCAATCAATGGGCATAACTCAACCCGCAGGATTGAAGGGGCTCTGAAGACATTGATCTACAACACTGTCTATGGCATCAGGTTTAATCTTCAAGATTTATTCCTTCACAACCTCGCAGCAAATGGCATCAATCTCTTTGAGCCGAAGATATATGCCCCATAGATTATGCGGTTCATTAAGTACAGAACCAGCACCAGGTTTCTGTCCTCTGCTCGCAATCATGGCATTTATCTTCAAGATATTGAAATTGTTCAAACAAATCTCTATCCCTCCAAAGGCAAGAACCCTATCGTGGAAGGCGCCAGTGGTACTGCTGAAGATGAAGGTCTTCACCTTCCGTCTGATCTCTCCAAGGCAAGATTAATTGGCGTAATTCGCCAACCAAGACCAAGTGCTACCGCTACTGAAGCCACTGCAAGCACTTTGCCCCGCCAAAGACTACCAAGAAGAGAGCATGCCCTCACTGACCGAGAACTTCTCGTCTCTTTGATTCAAAAGCAGGATCGGCACCATGAGTGGTCACAAAGACAGATGCATTCCATGGTTCAAGACATCAACCGCATTCGCAACCTCGCCACCAAGAATGCATTTGTGGCCTATGAAACCGGTTGTCGCTCATGGAGGACTTTAACTATGCTGGCTTCTGAAGAAGAGCTTCGAGAGGATGGCTTCCACCAACGCTAAAAATTTGGTGCACCACCTGTCGGCCCGAGACCGACGCTCCAGAAGATTCCCGATTTATTCCGTTGTCATCATGCGATTCTTTTGTTTGTCGCATTCATCATCGCATCATTCGCATCATCTGCATAGCATCGCCACTCGTTTTTGAAAAAACTTGCATCCGTTCGTAGTCGCCGGTTCTCTCCGTTCTTGTCGTTGACCGTTTCGAGACCAACCACACACGCACGCACCCGCGGCATCGATAAAATATTGTTTTTAAAAGTGTGCAAAAAATATTCTCGGATTGGGATGAAATTGGGTGTGTGGTCTTATTATATTGTAGGTAGACCACTTGCCAAATTCCGTCGCAATCGGAGGTCGTTTGATACCCGAACGGTAGACCGTAGCGGCGCCGTTATCGGTTTATTAGCGAACGTTTTCAGTTTATTCGTCGGACGTTTGCGGTATTTGAAAAAAACATGTCACGGGCCGCAACCTCCCTCTCTCCTCAGCCCACAACCCCCCCTACACAGCCCACTAGACCTACCCTAGCCTACCCCATGATCGGAGCCGTCGGATCGCGATCCTACGGTCCGAAAACAGACTAAATCCCTAAACCTAGCCCCCCTTTCCTATTTAAACACCCCCTACCCTGCCTAAAATGGCTAGCCCTAGCCTCGCATCCAAAACCGCACCGCCGCTAGCCTCCCCCCAACCCATAGCTGCCACAAGCTCCCTCCTCCCCACGCGGGCCCGCCAGGCCAAGATCCGGCCCGCCTCGTAAACGATCCGGGTCGAGCCGCCGCCGCCGCTGTCGGACTCGTCAAGCGCCCGCAGCACCCCACGTCCGTCTGCCCGTAGATCCGGCTGCCCGAGGCATCCGCCGCCGGCCGCCGTCGTGTTGCCGCCCGTGCCAGGGGCGCCTCCGCCCGTTGCCGCCTCCGTCCGGCCCCGCCAGAGTGCTGCCACCGGCGATGAGCTGCCGGAGCTTCGTGCCAAGACGTCGGCCGGCGAGCTCACCTGAGGCCTGCGCCGCTCCTCCATGGCCACGCCTACCAAGCCCCACCGTCGGCCTCCCTTGTCTCGCCCCAGTTCCGGCCGGGATCGAGCTCCCCGGCCTCGATCCGGTCATCCCTGACCTCGCCGGAGCCCTGCCTTGGTCCTCCCGTCGCCGGAGGTCCCGTGGCCTGTTGCTCGGGATCGAGCAAGGAGCGCTAAATCCAGCGCCAGGCGCTCGCCCGCCCGTGGGTCAGCCGCCGCCCGCGGCCCAGCCGGCCACGAAGGCCAGCCAGCCCCGTATCTCCAAGGTCCAATGTGAGCGATGCCCTCTTACCCGCCCCCTGAGCGTATTTTAGTTACTTGCATGCGGTTCCTATTGGACCTCTGTTCCAGATCGGCCCATTAGCGGTTTTTTTAAATTACAGAAAAGTGCATGATTTTAAAATGCTCATAAGTAATTAACCGTGCATCGTATCGAAATATTTTATATATGTAAAACGTGTAGAATCGCAATATCCCACTATCATCCACTTTTAAAATGTTTAACATGCTATTTTCTATTAATTTGCATTAATGTCATAATTTTACATTGCGCATAAATATTTGAGCGTGCATTCGAATTAATCAAATCACATATGTAAAATGGGTACATGAATTATATCGAATTTTCATGCATGATAAAAATGTTTTATGTGATGTTTGCATTTAATTTGCATACATAACTTGCTAAAACAGGTTATGTCCTAATCTCGCATAATTGTTGTGTCATTGCTTCTTTAATAAAAACCCACATATTATATATGATTTTGGGGTAGAAAAATCCATAGAATTTGTCTGTGCAATTAGTTTTGTCATTTGAGCAATTTGTGTGCATGTCATTTTTGCTATGATGCCCTTTTGTTTATTTCGTGCGAATTAATCCATGCATATTTTGGAATAGTTGCAAACATGAGATATGCCCTTGGACATGTGTGCTAGGCCCTGGTATTTTTGGTTGCTATAGAAATGCATGTTTAGTGTTATTTTCTTGTTGCCAACATGCTATAAAATACTGTTGTTTTGAGGGTCCAAAATATTTCTAAGTCTGAAAACTGTTATTTTGTTGCCATGTGTTTTGCTATTGATCTAGGAGTCTTTTGTTGTTGCTCCAATGGAGTCTTTTGTTAAGCATGTTATTGTCTATCAGAGTGTGCCATTTGTTGCCATGTATAGGTTTAGCATCGTAATTAATTATGTTGTCCAAAATGTCAATCTGTAAAGAACTGCTGCCCATGTCTACTCTAATTTCCACTAAGTCTGAGAATTTGTTTTCTTCATAATGCCATGTTGTGTTGATGCTAGCCATGATTCTATGCATAATTAGACCTTGCCACCATGGTATGAATTGTAGTGCATCATGTCTGTATCATGTTGCATGTTTTCATGCCATAATATTCCCTGTAGCATATAGTTTTATTGCTGCCAATATGCCGTCGTGAAAAACGGCTCTGCTAAAAACTGTTATTTTCACTAAGTCCTAATCTGCTATATTTTATTGCCATGTTGTGAGCTTCCTACCATGTGATCCATGACTCTTTTGAGTATGATATGTGAAGATGAAATGAAGTATGTGTTATATGCTACTGCCCCATGCTTAGTTTGTGCATATTGGGAAATTGGACCTTGTTGGTTTCATGCGTGCAATATGCTATGTTGCTGTTTTGGACAGATTTGAACTAAAACTTGTGTTGCTTGTTATTGTTGAACCGTTGCTCCGTTTTGAACATGTTCCACATGAAACTTGCTTAGAATTTCATGTAGTTTCATAATATCTTGCTGAATCCATGATTTGGTATGTTTGTGGTTGTCATTTGCAAGCATTTTGCATTCATGACATATTCATCTTGGGTGTGTCATATCTTCTAGGCCGTAGCTCCGTTTCTTATGATTCTTATATGTAAATCGACTAGAATGATGCGTAGAATCACATGGTCCTATTTATTTTGATTTTTAACAAATATAAAATATGGTTAGTTCAGATCAGGACCAAACTTATAATTTGCACATGGGATCGTTTTGGAAATGCTATATGTGGTTTCCGACCTCATTTAATATGCCTAGATAGTGTAGTTTAACTATGCTTCACCTCTTGCCATGGTTAACACCATTTAATATTGTTGTGTACCTAAACGGGAGTGAACTAAGTAATTCAAATGTGGAGTTTCGTCAATATGCAACTCGTTGCATATTGAACTTCACTTAATGTGTAGTGTTTGACTGTTGCTTCTTGCCATGCCATGCCTTGCACATTTAAACCGGACATGCATCATATTTGTTTGCGCATCATGTCGTGCATATGTTGTGGTGTTTTTCGTGTGTTGATTGTTGTTTCCGATTTGCTTCTTCTCGATAGAGTTCCGAAAGCGTTCGGAGTGTGAGGATTCGTTCGACTACGTTGGGTCATCTTCTTCATGGACTCGATCTTCTTCCGAGCAGGATCTTAGGAAAGATGATCATTTCCCTGGATACCATTACTATCATTGCCATGCTAGATGTCTCGTTTCTATCGCTTCTCTCGCTACCTACCACTTGTTTGTCAAGCCTCCCAAATGCCATGAAAAGCCTCTAACCCCCTCCACGTCCCAGCAAACATTGTTTGGCTATGTTATCGCTTGCTCAGCCCTTCTTATAGCGTTGCTAGTTGCAGGTGCAAATTGTTTCCATGTGCCAACATGGATATCCTTTTTGTTATATCACAATAGTATTGCTATTTAATTTAATGCACATATATACTTGGTAAAAGGCGGAAGGCTTGGCCTTTTGCTCAGTGTTTTGTTCCACTTTTGTCGCCCTAGTTACTTGTGTACCGGTGTTATGTTCCATATTTTGCGCTCCTAACATGCTCGGGGTTGTTATGGGGACCCCCTTGACCATTCGTTTTAGATTAAAACTTGTCTGGCAAGACCCAACTTTGGTACTACATTTGCCTAATAACTAATAAACCTGCATAGGGAGTAATTAACCCGAGGATCATTAATCAACCCCTCGGGCCAGTGCTCCTCATGAGTGTTGGTCCAAACTAGAGCACTGTGCGGGCCAACCCGGGGCAACTTGGGAGATGTCTATCAGGCCATGTACACTAGCTTATCCGGTCGTGTCCTGAGAACGAGATATGCAGCTCCTATCGGGTTCGTCCACACGACAGGCGGTCTTGCTGGACTTGTTTTACCTTTCTCGAATGTCTTGCGCGAGGAATTCCGATAATACTTCGGGCTATCTCGAGGTTGAGGTTTTCCAACGGAATTGCCTAGGAAATCACGGGATTCGTGGTCGAGGTTATTCCCGCGGCGTGTGGTTAGTTTGTGATGGATGAGTTGGAGCAGCCCTGCAGGGTTAAATCTTTTGGAAAGTCGTGCCCGCGGTTACGTGGCAACTTGGAAACTTTGTTTAACACCCGATCATAGCAAACTTGAAGTAAACTCAAATAAAATACACCAACCATGTGCGTAACCGTGAGTGTCTCTTCTCGTGATTTCTGAACCGAGAGAGAACACGGTGGGGTTATGTTTGTTCGTAAGTATGTGTTCAGTATCTCTTAGAGATCATTACTAGTTCACGACCGTTTATGCGACGATCATCCCCCCGTATTCTTGTACTCGTAAGTTAGCCACTCAAATAAATGCTTAGTGCTTGTTGCAGCCTCACCACTTAACCATACCTCACCCATTAAGCTTTAATAGTCTTGATACCCTTGGAAATGAGATTGATGAGTCTCCGTGGCTCACAGACTACTACAACAACAGTTGTAGGTACAGGTAATGCGATGCTTTGACGTGAGCGCGATGCTTGTTTGATTTGGAGTCCTTCGTCTTCTTCTTCATCGATCTAGGATGGGTTCCACGCCGACAGCCTGTTATAGCAAGGATGGATGTCATTTTATCGTTTGATTTCGTCCGTAGTTGGACCCTACTCTTATGTATGATGGCTGAATGTGTTATTGTATTGATGTGATCTTGATTTAGCTTTTGGCAAGTGTAAGCCAATTCCATATACTCATCTCTTCTTTACATGTACTTGTAATGATATCCATTCTTGCAAAACGATGAGATGTGCTTCTATCCCTGTCAAGGCCCTGGAGCCAAAAATAAGGATAGGATCGCATCTTGGGCATTACACCACCTCCCAGCATGGAGAAATGGTGCAAGACCCCATCGCTCGAAGACAGTGACTTCTCCTCATCAGCTCCTTTCATCAACGTCAGGATTGCAGATGAAGCTGATGATGCAACCTCTCTGCCTCCATCGACTCGGCGACGTGACACTGCACCAAGCTCGACTACGCCAATTGACCATGACCCTACTGCCCCGTCGACCTCAACTCATGCTGGGGACGCATAGTGCTCAATGTCTTCGTCCCTTTTTGGTCATGCGATGACAAAGGGGGAGAAGCATTGGATGATAGTCTTCAATTGGGTCTACTTATATGGGCTAGGTGCTGCTACTTTTGTTAAGTTTGCAACTCTCATTTTGAACATTTGCCATTTGGGTTGTAAAACTTAAGTCCTGATGGACGTCTGCACACTTTATGTTTACCGTACCTTAGGCGCTACTTCAAGTTTTATCATATGCGCTCGAAGCCATACTGTAGACGCCCATTTTTCATTATGCATTTCATTATCTCCGAAAATATCATTTAAATGCATAGTTATTGGATTACAAGATATAGTGGAGATCTCCACAAACTCTAACCTACCATGTGCTTTTGCATTCCAAGCAAAATCTTCATAAGCACATCTTCTGGGGGAGCTCTCTATATCTTGCAATCATAATCTCCAAGTTCTTATCTTCACATATTTTTATCCCCGTTGAAAACTTCAACCAGTTTGTCATCAATCACCAAAAAGGGGGAGATTGTAAGTGCATCTAGTGCCACCCTTGTTTGGTTTTGGAGTATTGAAGACAAACGTGGTTGAGGGACTAATGTGTTTGTGAGAGTTCACAGGATAACACAGATAGACGTCCCTGGAGATTTGGTTTAACCGTCGAAGACAACCCCCAAAAATGTCCGAAGACATTGATAATGGTCGAAACCATCGGTGGTATGCGAAGATAATCGCTTGAAGATAATGAAACACGAAGACGAAGTCTTTTGGTAGTTTTGTTACTTCTTTTCTTGTTGGAGATATGCCCTAGAGGCAATCATGTATGATGATATTTCCTATGTGTTTATGAATAAAGATAGTCCTTGGACATTATCAATGATGTGTATTAACAAGTACGTGACTTGTTTGTGAGACTATGCATTGTATGATGCCTGTCCTAAATGGTCCCTAGTCGAAAAGGGTTGTGTGGACATGCAACCAGTTAGACTAGCATATGACACGGTGGATGGTCCGGTCTCACTGACCATGTAGCATTGGATGCTAGCCGGATAATATGGACTCAGAAAGATCTGGTCGGATTCGACGTAGTCGGATCCGAGTCGAGATAAGGTCTGAGTTGGACAGACCCAACTATGATATGCAGTGATAGGTCATATGTGAGCCTCTAGTACAACATACGTTCTGTGTCCTAAGACTCGAGCTGGCGCATGTACTCGGGATGGTGACAGACTTGATTTGGGCCGACCAAACACTACTCCGTGACAGGGTAGTTATAAAGGTAGGTTTCGGGCTTGTCCAGACCCATGCTGCGAGACGTGGTCGAGCAAGATGGGATTTGCCCCTCCGATGAGGAGAGATATACTCTGGGCCCCTCGGGTGATCCGACCTGGATAAGCATGGCCATGCGATGAGGATTATGAGATAATCCGAAGTGTTGGTCGGATTAACCGGAACGAGAAAGAGGTCGTGCAGCAACAAGGATGACCATGTCGCCTTGAGCACGACAACATATATCGTGCGGCAAAGGGAACAGAAGTATGAAGTATAGGTTCGCCTAACCAGCTTCATCGGACACTTGGAGTCGGCACGCTTTGCTAGAGGCCGCTACCGACTGGTCGAGCCGGATGTGATCTGACTCGCGACCAAGTGAACGAGAACCTAAGGGGTCGAGCGCTTAAGGGAAGGAACACGTGGGATTTAGGATCCGTGTGAGGCCCAAGAGTTGAGCCCGCGACGGATGCCCATATATAGTGGAGGTGCGGCACACCCATCTGGTTGATCGCTTCGGCGCCGTCATTAGGGCTTTGCATGTGTTGCAACTAGCCACCTCCACTCGCCGCCGGACTGTGTGATCGGACCTAGTAGTCCACCGCACGGTGTTCCTCCTGCACGCGCGGATACCGTTAGAGGCGGCGCACTTGCGCCGCACTGACAAACCTGTACGTGGGATCCGGTGACCGGCAGTTCGAGGGAGATCGGACGAGGAGGAGACGGACCTCGCAGACACGCTGCCCCAACTCTACTTCCGCTGCACGTCACTGCACGTCTAGTGGTAATGATCTGTGATCCATCTCCGTAGCATGTTCTTGGTTGTTCTGCGCGTAGGAAAATTTTAATTTGCATGCGATGCACCTACGGTAGAACCCAACATTCCTGAGTCATAGGAACCACCGTACTATTGAGTGGGGTCGATGTGATCGAAGTCAGACGCTGACATGATGCTCAACCCATACCTATGTCTTCGAGTGAAGACAATGAGAGGAAATCTCTTCCAGAGTTGGTTGAGTCAGTTTTACTTGTAGCCCAAGTAAAGCTGCCGCGTGTGTTTGAAATCCGACCGTTGTGACACGTGTCGGTTGGCCATTGACCCAGGGTCAATTTGGTCATATCAGGTCGGGTTGCCCGCTAGCTATAAATAGCCCACCCCCTCCACCATAAGACGGTGGCTGCTCAGAGAGAGATACGGCTGTTGTCGTTTTGGAGCAACCCACCTCGAAGACATTGAGAGAGAAATATCTTGTGAGGATAAACCTAACACCTAGAGCTAGAGTGTTTGAGCATCACCGAAGTCGTTCTGTTCTGAGTGAACTGAAGACTTATTACACTTGAAGGCTGTGATCTTCCAGACGGTTAGGTGTCTGGGTCTAGAGCATCCAAGAGTCATTGTGGATTGCCGGGTGACCAAGTTTGTACGGGTTTCAGAAGTCTCCCCTGAAGACTTACCTGAGTGATTGGGCGTTGTCTAAGTGACTTCGGCTCAAGGGGAACAAGGTGAAGACGAGGTCTTCTGAGTTGAATCTCAGCCTCCCTAACCAGACATACAGTTGTCACATCAACTGGAACTGGTCCAACAAATCATGTGTCTTCGTCGAGCTACTGGTTCTATCCTTCACTCGTTTACATTCTGTACTGAACTGTGAAGCCATTGACTGAATACTACTGTTTGAAGACATACCCCGAAGACATTCATATCTGCGGTTTATCTTCATACTGTCTAAGTTTGTCTTCGACTCATCTCAGTGTGTATGATGATAATGCTTGACTTGCTTGGATGTATTCATTGTGTTGCATGCCCTACTTAGATCCTTGATATTATCCCTACTTGATCCTGTACCTCTTCCGCATATTTCGAATACATTCATTGTTTCGAAGCCTTTCATAAAAATCGCCTATTCACCCCCCCCTCTAGTCGATAACTAGCACTTTCAATTACATCTTGTAGTTGATACTAGTTGATTTTCTTGGTGGAAGATTATATGTTCAGGTTGTTAATCACTTATTTATCTCCTTTGATCATGAACACAATTATAATTTGTGAGTATTTCTATTAGTTCTTGAAGACATGGGATAAGTTTTGTTATAAGTAATCATGTGAAGTTGGTTTTTGTTCAGTGTTTTGATGATGTGTTGTGTTGAACTTTCTCTAGTGGTGTCGTGTAAACGTAGACTACATGACACTTCACCAGCTTTGGGCCTAGGGGAATCCATTGTGGAATTAGTTTGTAGATGATGGGTTGTAGGAGCGACAGAAACCTAAACCCAGTTTATGAATTGTTCCGTAATCGCCTATTCACCCCCCCCTCTAGTCGATAACTAGCACTTTCAATTACATCTTGTAGTTGATACTAGTTGATTTTCTTGGTGGAAGATTATATGTTCAGATTGTTAATCACTTATTTATCTCCTTTGATCATGAACACAATTATAATTTGTGAGTATTTCTATTAGTTCTTGAAGACATGGGATAAGTTTTGTTATAAGTAATCATGTGAAGTTGGTTTTTGTTCAGTGTTTTGATGATGTGTTGTGTTGAACTTTCTCTAGTGGTGTCGTGTAAACGTAGACTACATGACACTTCACCAGCTTTGGGCCTAGGGGAATCCATTGTGGAATTAGTTTGTAGATGATGGGTTGTAGGAGCGACAGAAACCTAAACCCAGTTTATGAATTGTTCCGTAAGGGGCTGATTTGGATCCAAATGCTTAATGCTACATTTAGATTTATCTTAATTACTCCTCTTGTAGTTGTGGATGCTTGCATGGAGGGTATAATCATAAGTAGGTATGAGTCCAAGTAAGGGCAGTACCTTAGCTCTGGTCCACCCACATAACAACTTATAAAAGAAATGAATGAGAGTCAATGAATCATGGTGAAAGTAGCTAGATGATATTCACGTGTGTCGTCGAGAATGCTTTACTCACTATAAGAAGTATTACCGGCTTGTCCTTAGCAATATTAAGGATTGGTCCACTTGATGCACCTTGGTATTGGTTACTTGTTACTTGCTACCAATTATATCCTATCACACTACCTATCAAAACTATCTTACACCACATGTAGAGAATACCTTGTTGAAAACAGCTTGTCAATTCCTTCTGCTCCTCGTTGGGTTCGACACTCTTACTTATCGAAAGGACTACAATTGATCTCCTATATTTGTGGGTCATTGCTACTTGTGAGCTGTGTTGGGGTTTTCCCCGAAGAGGAAGGGTGAAGCGATATAGTAGCGAATAAGTATTTCTCTCAATGAGAACCAAGGTTACCGAACCAATAGGAGAACCACGCAAATTCTCGTCGTCAGCACATACACACACAAAAGCAAACACTTGCACCCAACGCAGGCAAGAGGGTTGTCAATCCCCTTAAACTCGTTACTTGCAAGGATTAATTCTGATAGTGATAGATATATACAAAGAAAAGAGCAGTTTTTCTTTGATCAGGCGGCAGTACCTCTCGGTACCACGGAAGTACCGCTGGTGGGAGCGGTGGTACCTCTCCGGCGGCACTACTGCCTCCTTTGAGCTCCTCAGTTGCATCGAGTGGGAGTAACTCTCGTGCCAGCGGAAGTACCGCTGCCCCCAGCGGTACTACCGCTTTATGCACGGGCTGAATGGCATAACAGTTGGATTTGGGGGAACCTATTTAAGGGGGTCTTCTTCCCCAATGGTTTCCCATCCTTTGAGCTCGAGTTTTCCCCCATTGTTGATCTTCTTCGAGCTTGCTAACTCTCAATCCCTCCAATGATTCTTGCTAGTTCTTGAGGGAAAAGAGAGAGAGGAGATCTAGATCCACTTTTCCACGAATCACTTTCTCCTCTTTGCGAGGGAAACCCCTTGGATCTAGATCTTGGAGTTCTTCATGTTCTTCTTTGTTCTTCCTCTCATTTTCCTCCATAGCATTAGTTGTTGTGGTGGGATTTGGGAGAGAAGGACTTGGGCACTCCGTGTGCCCTTGCCATTGCATTTGGTGCGTAGGTTTGAGTTCTCCATGGTGATACGTGGAAGTTAAGTTTGAGAAGCTTATTACTCTTGGGTGTTTGAGCACCCTATAGCTTGTTCCTCTTGGGTGCCTTGGCGCCCTAGATGGTTGGTGGTGTCCCGGAGCTATCTAAAACCTGAAAACGGATATTGAAAAAACAATCCAAAGGGGCCCTGAATAATCCAAACGGATATTTGTCGTTCTTGCTGGAAACTCATCTGGTCATGTTGTCCCCCCCCCCCCACACACACTACACAATATCATATGCATGGTGGCCCTGAATACCCTTCCGACTTGCCAGAATAAACACAAGAGGAGGCTCGAACTAACTAATCTGTGCCCGATCTGTTATGCTAAGCCGGATGACAACTTCCATTCTCTTTGTCATTGCCCTCTTGCCAGAGAACTTTGTAAATTTATGGAGGAAGTGTGGAGGCTACCCGATCTTGTATCCATTCGCAACACCAACAAAGATGACTTCTGCATGCTCTTGATTCATTACCTGGTTGGCCTTGTATGCTACTCATGGCCATCCGACATTATTGGCATGTACACGATGAAGTGGTTCACAATAAGCCTCCACCCCGATCGATGCTTCCAGAAGGTTCCTTGTCAGCTATCTTAATTCTTTGATTGGACTGAAACTTGATATGTGTGCTGCCCTATCATCATGTATGATGGTTTGGTTAAACCCTCATATGTGATACTGGCTGTGGAGAAGTCGTTTGTTTGGCTTCCTGCCAAGACGGGCCAGGTTAGTAGAGAACCTTTTTATGATTTCTATTAATGAAAATCAAGGGGAAACCCTTTTTCTCAAGAGAAATTTTGATTATTGATGCGACCCTATTTCCATCTCTCAGAGCAACTCCAATGCAGGGACCCATTTTGTCCGTTTGGGTCATCCGGACGCGCGTGTCCGCCTGCTGTCCTCCCTGACCCAAACTTGGCCCAAATATGGGCACAAATGGGTACGAAGCGGACAGAAACAGACACTCTCGTCGACCGCTGTCGTCCGCTCGTGTCCGCCCTTGGTCCCACCTATCAGTGACTGCGCACGAGCTGGCGTCTACCTCCACAACGGCCGCGAGGAGGAGCGAGGCCACCGGCGAGGCCACATGCGCAGGCGGCCGCAGTGCTCACCGGCGAGCCTCCCTGCGCAGGTCGCCGCCGCGCTCACCGACGAGGCCACCTGCGCATGCCGCCGTTGAGCTCACCGAGGAGATCTCCGCAGCCGCTGACGATCCACCAATGGCCGCCCACCGCTGCTTCCTGCTACTCCTCCTCGTGCTCACCCCGGCCAGCGCCGGCGGTCCGCTCGAGCCTCTCCGCATCACGCGCCGAGGAGCTGCGGCGCCACCAGGCCGTGCTCGCCGAGATGGGGATCTGAAGGGGGCCGACGGCGCGAGGTGAGTGGGGCGCAGCAGCGCGAGGGGGGCCGGCGGGGCCCGACGGTGCGAGAGGGAGCGAAAGGGCACGGCGGCGCGAGGGGGAGAGGGGGGGCGGTGCGAGGAGGTGCCGGACGACACGGAAGAGGCGGGGCGCCTGGTCTAGCTCTGTCCGCTTTTGTGTTCGTGCGTTGGGTGCCCGCCGTGTCTGCCCATGTCCGTTAGACGGACAGGCGACCCAAACGGACAAAAAGCGGACAAAATCCGTGTCCGTTTGGGTCATTGCGTTGGAGTTGCTCTCATGGACATAATCTACATAGCCTGCAATGTAGTGCTGGCACTAAATACAGGAAAGGTAAAAATCAAAGGCATGTGAAAGCAAAAGAACTAAAGAAGCAAGGGAAACGTGTAAATGTAAAAAAGGGTAAAAAAACGTGTAAATGTTAGGCCAGGCACTGGCAAGGCCAGTCTCGTAATTTTAGCTCTCCATCAATCCCAATTCGCCGTCATCCTCGGCAGAACGGAGGCACAAAGTTTAGAAATCGCCCCCCGCAAATTCCCCAATTCTACCGACCAACGCCTCTCGAGTCGTCGCTCCAAATCATAGCATTCCGGCCGGATCTATCCGACAGCCGGAGCTCCCTTCGCTTTGCACGGCCGTTTTGATCGATTCCGGAGAAGGCCCGGGGCTCCTCGAAGCGATGGATCAGCGGGCGAGGTACCCTCCCGGCATCGGCAACGGCCGCGGCGGGAATCCTAACTACCACGGCCGTGGCCCGCCGCCGACGCAGCAGCCGCTGCAGCAGCAGGCGCAGGGGCACCAGCAGCAGTACATGCAGCGGCAGTCGCAGCACTCGCAGCACCACGGCCAGCAGCTTCAGCATCAGCAGTGGCTTCGGCGGAATCAGACCGCTGGCGAGGCCGCCGCGGGCGCCGCCAGAGCCAGCGAGCGCCACGCGCCGCCTGCCGCCGATGACGTCGATTTGAGGTAAGAGAGGCGCGGAGAGGCTTTCCCTGTTGTTTGCTATTGGTTCAAACGCTCCTGTATTTATGTGATTCGCGGACTTGGATAGTTGTGCACTGGTTCGGTCCCAGGGGTTAGATAGGCTGAAAGTGCAGCATGGGTGAAACTCGTGTACTTTTGGTGGTAAAGCTGTGAGTGTTTCTGTGTTTTTAGTGGACTAGTGCTGCTGGATAGGGGAATTACAGTTTCCAAGCATGAATTATGTGTACTCCCTTGGTCCCTCCGGTCCTTTTTAGTCTGCATATAAGTTTTGTTTGAAGTCAAAGTATCTCTACTTTGACCAAACTTGTAGAAAAAAGTATCAACATTCACAATGCTAAATCAACATTATTAGATTCATTATGATTTATGAAATGTAGTTTCATAGTATATATATTTGATATTGTAGATGTTGATATTTTTTAATATAAATTTGGTCAAACTTTGCAAAGTTTGACTTGATACAAATCTAATATGCGGAGTAAAAAGGACCAAGGGAGTACGTCGGAATTATGTGTACATCGTTATGCAAGCCGCATGCCCTGGCCATTATGTATTAATCCAAGTTCCAAACATGACATCTTTTGGGATAGTGCAGAACTTGTCTCGTGAAGTAATTCTGTTTAATTCATTCGCAAAAAAAAAGTAATTCTGTTTAATTGGGGAAGATGGGGATATCGAAGAAGATGTGAATCATCGAATCAAAGCCGGATGGATGAAGTGGCGCCAAGCTTCTGGCATTCTCTGTGACAAGAGAGTGCCACAAAAGCTAAAAGGCAAGTTCTATAGGACGGCGGTTCAACCCGCAATGTTGTATGGCGCTGAGTGTTGGCCGACTAAAAGGAAACATGTGCAGCAGTTAGGTGTGGCGGAGATGTTGAGATGGTTGTGTGGCCACACAAGGAAGGACGGAGTCCGAGATAGAGTTGGGGTAGCACCGATTGAAGAAAAGCTTGTCTAACATCGTCTGAGATGGTTTGGGCATATTCAGCGTAGGCCTCCAGAAGCTCCAGTGCATAGCGGACGGCTAAAGCGTGTTGATAATGTCAAAAGAGGCCGGGGTAGACCAAACTTGACATGGGAGGAGTCCGTAAAGAGAGATCTGAAGGACTGGAGTATCACCAAAGAACTAGCCATGGACAGGTGTGTGTGGAAGCTCCATGTGCCAGAACCATGAGTTGGTCATGAGATCTGATGGGTTTCACCTCTAGCCTACCCCAACTTGTTTGGGACTAAAGGCTTTGTTGTTGTTGTCTGTTTAATTGGCTGTTTTGAGATAACTGCTGAGCAACTAACAAAACATGCTCGTGTGCATATTTAGAGACTATGTGTAGCTGTGGATGTCTTCTACTGAATATGTGGTAGGACTACTGCATTGGGAGAACTAATGACTATTTTCTGATCCATGATAACAGCCACACAGATGATTGATGTGTCCAATTAGTTTCTTAGATCGATGCTAAGTCCCTGTTTGGAACAAACGGAAAGTGTAAGAATTTTGGAAGATATGATTTCTATAGGAAAAATTCCTTTGGTACCATTTGGAAAAGGAATTGCATTTCTACATTCCTTTGAAACTCTTCTGGAATGAGGCATTCCATAGGAATTCTGGAGGAAACCAAACATGAGGTCCTACCTCACGTTTTCTTCTCTCTGTGTCTACAGTTCCTGCTTTTTTTTCCTGCATCACATCCAAAGAACATTCGGATGTGGCATTTTTTATTTGGTGGTTGGAAAGGCATATAAAGTGGTCTGTTGAAGTGAATACCCTGGATGTAAATTTTCAGGAAGTTCCTAACATAGTTGTCCAGAAATATGGTTCCTCTCAGTAGAGAAGAACTGTTTTTCCAACGTAGATGATATACGCTAGATATTGGGAATAGCTAGTAAGGGATTAAGTTATATTTTTGCAGTTCGCAAGACTGGAAGGCCCAATTGAAACTTCCACCTCCAGATACACGCTACCAGACCGAGGTATCTCTTATGCTAATATTTTCTTTTGTTATGTCAAATGCTGGAAAACTCTCATTCTTGTAAAGATTTGGCATGCAATGTTATATTTTTCCATGAGCTATTGAGGTCTTGCTTTGCATGATTTTTTAATGTCTGGTTATCATAAGTTAGAAATAGAACTCGGTTCGGATAATAACTTTTAATGTCCAAGCCCATTGTAGTCAGATATCAGTATTAGAAGATTACTATTCGGTATTGCTCATGGAAGGAAAAGGCATATGTTGCTGATAGTGTTCTCGGTTTGGAGAACAAGCTAGTCCTACACTCCTACTTGGTCATTCTTGGGTGGCTACCCTGTTCGACTTTATGTTCTACAGTTCAGATTTGACACATAAAGGAAAATCATCATATTTAATACCTATTATTTGCTAAATCTTGCTGTAGATTTAAATCTCGCATGCGGCATTTGAGTTAATCATATGGTTTGATGCCCTCAATAGTCACACAACAGCACAATCCATGTAGCAATTAAGTTCTCTTTTAGAATGTTCAACTCGTCAAGACTCTTCTACCTTCTTTCCAAAATACCTTGTTGGGCGAGTTAAATGTCGAGTTTAGCTTATCTTGTAGCATTATTATTTGTTGCTTATGTTCTCATTCTCCTGCTAAGTTAGTATCTTCTTTCTCTTCATTTTTTCTCCGCACAGGATGTCACTGCAACCAAGGGAAATGAATTTGAAGACTATTTTCTGAAGCGTGAACTTCTTATGGGCATATATGAGAAAGGGTTTGAAAGACCGTCTCCTATCCAAGAAGAAAGCATTCCTATTGCATTAACCGGCAGTGACATTCTTGCAAGAGCAAAAAATGGAACTGGCAAGACTGCTGCATTTTGTATACCTGCGCTAGAGAAGATTGATCAAGACAAAAATGCTATTCAAGGTCTCTTCTGGACTAGTACCTGTTATTTTGTACATGGAATTTGTAAAATTACGTACATGGAGTTCCTAAAATTATGCAACGATCAAACATAAGCATATTCAAAGTGATCATATCATCCTTACTTTTTGTTTTATTATATTCAGTTGTTATATTGGTCCCCACGAGGGAATTGGCTTTACAAACATCACAAGTCTGCAAGGAACTTGGGAAACACTTGAAGATTCAAGTCATGGTCACCACTGGAGGAACAAGCCTAAAGGATGATATTGTCCGTCTTTATCAACCTGTGCATTTACTTGTGGGGACACCTGGTCGTGTTTTGGACCTTACAAAGAAAGGCATTTGCATTCTGAAGGACTGTTCAATGCTTATTATGGATGAGGTATTTGAGGACTTGTTGTAGTTGGCATTGCTTGTGTTTTAAATTAATACACAGTTTGTCTTTCAAAGACCTTTTCTAAAGAACTTTTTTGGTATGGCATTCTGCCACTGCTTCTTTCATTATCTATTTTACAAAACACTATATTTCACAGAAGGAAAATGAAACAAAATGTATATCAGCAGACTGGTTCTCCACCTTAAAATTGTTTGTTGCTAGTTCATGAGATAGATTATTACTTCTCCATTCCAGACTAACTGGATTGAGAAATTGCCTTTTTATGTGGAGAGAATCGACGTCGACAATATGTCCTGAAGTTGGGTTGGCCCTTGATAATATACCCTAAGTTGGTTTGTATTTGATCATGCCCTTAAGTTGGTTCTCCACCTGATGAGTTTTCCAAAATGACCTACAGGGGGTTTTAACCAAAACCAGATCAGTTATCCGTTTAAAGAAAAAAATAAAGTTTGCCCCCTTTTGGCTTTGCTCCCTGCCAGGCACTGCTGAAAGATGTGAGGGAGCTCTCTTGAGGGTTTTCTCTGTCCAGAGATCTCTCAGGTCGTCTCTATCACCCCTTCCTCTAACTCTGCCCCAACCTTTATGAATCTATTTCTGTATTGATTGATCAAAGACCAAAATTGAATCGAGGAAGGAGGAGGCAACATGAACTTTTAGAAGCAGCTGAGCACAAAGGTATGCAGTACCAAGCCGTAGCACGGAGCCTATGAGGCAAAGGAGTGTAGCACTGGCCTGAAGCAGGGGAGAGCTGCAGCTCTAGGTCTGGTTTGCCTCTTTGGATTTGGTGTGTAGGTGATGGTGCAGAGTCTTGCCACCCCCTCGTTACGCTTGACATGGTCTACTGACGTGACCTGCCTATGCATGATCTTTGTGGCATGCTCATTGCTGCCGAAGTCGGTCTAAAGAAGCAAGTCCGGATCGCTGCCTCTAGGTATTTGCTGGTGCGCGGTTCTGTCTTGTGTGAGTGAGCGAGATAGAAGGTGTGGGTTACGCACATGAGAGCCAGTGGTGGTAGTTGCTCGCTTTGTGGGCTTGCTGCCCGGTGGGGAGGACTTCCTTGCTAAGCAGCATCTGAGAAGGGCCTAAGCAATTTCCGTAAGGGCATAAGGGTAATTTCCAATCCGTTTTGATGGGAGGGGCCTAGGCAGTCATTTTTATATTGAATAAAAAAAACCTGTGAGGCTTATGATCAAAGGAAAACCAACTTTTGTTGTATAATCAAGGCTTCTCGACTATAGTTCCCTGGGTAAACTCTTGCAAAACTCACATAAGTAGAAAATGGAAAAAATATGATCAGGGAGTATATTTAATCTTATTTTGTACTATTATATATGGTGTATGGATTCGTGAAATAAAGGACAACTTCAGAAGGTTAATTTAAATTGGTGGTGAACATGTTCTTACAAGAAATATTGGTTTTCCTTGTAGGCAGACAAGCTTCTTTCTCCTGAGTTCCAACCTTCTGTGGAGCAGTTAATTCGATACCTTCCATCGAGTCGACAGATTCTAATGTTCTCTGCAACATTCCCTGTGACTGTCAAGGCTTTCAAGGACAAATATCTGCCTAAACCCTATGTTATTAATCTTATGGACGAACTTACACTGAAGGGAATTACCCAGTTCTACGCCTTTGTTGAAGAAAGGCAGAAAGTCCATTGTCTGAACACTCTTTTTTCCAAGGTTTTCCCCATGAAATATTTTAGTTGATACCTACATGTTTAGCCATGTTTTGTGACTGGTCGCAGTCTGTAACTAATTTCTCCAATTTCCATCTTGATACAGCTGCAAATTAATCAATCTATAATATTCTGTAACTCCGTAAATCGTGTTGAACTACTGGCCAAGAAGATCACAGAGCTTGGTTACTCTTGCTTCTACATCCATGCTAAAATGCTGCAGGATCATCGTAATAGAGTATTCCATGATTTCCGTAATGGCGCATGCAGGAACCTTGTGTGTACAGGCATGGAACTATACCTTTTACCTTCTTACGCCTTTCTTTTTTGGCTGAAGGACATTATTCTGTGGCTACTTTTTTTTAGTACTGTGGAATCAATGCCTTTCCGAACTGTAGGCCTTATTTATTGCCTTACCGACACTGTAGTTTAGGCTATTCACAACTTGCTTGCTTGTGGTCCAAATACAGTGCAGTTTCTACAGTGAAGAAATAATAGGTTTATGAAATGTTTTTTCTCATGGAGCCAGTTAGCATACAAGTCAGCACATGTAGTGTATCTGACTTGTTCAATGCACATTACATTAGTGATTATTTGATTTGTTTGCATCTAATGGAAGAAATGTTCAATAGACCTTACAATGGCATGTGGTTTTGAAATCAATACTATTCTAGCTTTTAGAATAACATTAAAGTTTCACTACTCTTTGCATTTTTCATTCATTAATTATGATTACGGTTATTATGATTTATTAGTTTTGACATTTTATTATCAAGCTGGAGGGGCCATTTGGTCTCCTGTTTCTAACCTTTCGTATTTTAACTTTGCAGATCTTTTTACAAGGGGAATAGATATCCAAGCTGTTAATGTTGTCATCAATTTTGATTTCCCCAAGAACGCCGAAACCTATCTCCACAGGGTATGCAATTTAATGAGTTGACATTTACATTTTGGTGTTCAGGCTATGAGTAGTTGTAATGATGCATATAGTTGTTGGCTGAATAATCCTGTACTAAGATGATGTGAAAGACATTTTCATTTTGGTAGATATGGAAATTGGAAAATGAATACATCTTGCCTATCAGGAGTTCAGGAGTGTAATGTTATATCCTTATTAGCATTTCTTTTACCATGGTGAATTTCGATGGCAAATTGGCAAGATGGTGTGTTACACTTGTTTCTGTGTTTAAAATTGCATTGAGGAATGTATTTTTCACTTGCAGGTTGGTAGATCTGGTAGATTTGGCCACCTTGGTCTGGCTGTGAATCTGATCACCTACGAGGATCGGTTTAACTTGTATGCAGCTATTTGCAGGACTGCTATAGCTTTTTCCTATCACCCCATTTTTCTACCATGACATTTTTGAACTTATTTTTGCTGTGCACAGGTATCGGATTGAGCAGGAGCTTGGAACTGAGATAAAACCTATACCTCCGCAGATAGACCGGACAATATATTGCCAATAGTTATCTGGCAGATTAATCTTGTATGCCCCACTCTGGAAGTAATAAGGCAACTTGTAAATAGCAGCTCATCAGGTACGTTCACTCATTTGTTTATTTGTTTTGCATCATTGCATGTAGTACATCTCTTTGTCTCTTGTGTACTATCATTTTCTCTTCAAAATAAGAATGGTGGTGGCTGTTGATATTTTCCCAATCACGATCCACTTCATATAGCAGATATAGGGGCTGAAACACAGGATCACGTTCTTCACAGTTACACAATTTTCTAAAAGTTTATTAGAGGAACATTAAGAGTACTGATTCAACTTGCACTTGTACGCTATAACAAATTACCTCCGTTAGGAACTAACTGGCGTGGTTATTTCCGAACGGAGGGTTATTAAGAAAGTTTTAACATTGTACTTTTATTTACCAGAGTATTGGTGCGAATACTCCTGATAATTTATCATTTTGTTGTATCACACAGAATTGCTTTTTCTGAAGTATTTTGTGTTATATACTGATTACTACTTGTTTTATCAACTGATCTTGATTGATATTGCAACCAGATTCTGGGCATTGATTGTACCATAACTGCATATGCACATATGTGGTGCTGAATTATTCAACCTTGTGTTTAAAACAGCTTGCACTACTTTATCTTTCCAGCTGATTGGCTTCTATGTACGATGCAGGTTTCAGTTATGTGATCTTTATGGTGTATCGTAAATTGTTTTGGGGCGCTCTGTGACAGTTGAAATTGTAGCTAGCTCGTCTAATTTCCAGCGGACCATGTGTGCGGATGTATCATGGCTAAGTCAAAACTTCTCATCATTCTGACAATAGTTAATGTTGCTAACCAGGTGCCTGTTCCCAGGCTGTTTTCTGTGAAACTGAAAGGTCTCTTTTCTTTTGACAATGGCTGGCTAGCTTTTTCTACAGGACATTTTAACCCTGGTATTTCTCTGAGTTGTGTGACCTTGGCGTGCACAGATGGATCATTCCACCTGGCCAAGCTGTCACGACGTATCTGTGTCAAGATCTAGGGGTATGAACCGCACATTTCGAGTATTTTGTATTTGCATGCATTCTGATGTGCCGTATTTGTAATTCCTAGATTGGATTGGTGTTCAAGGAGTGTTTGTTCGGTTCAGGATTTCTGTTTCCTTCGCTCTCTACATGAGAGTGTGCCACGCGATGTTCTTGCTCTGCCCGCTTGCTCTCAAGCGGAGGTGGATGTACTGGCAATTCAAGTTGAACCTTTATATTCTGAGGAAATATACTTGCCGATGCTTCTCCAATGATCATATTTCAGTACTCCGTAATTCTTTTTGGGCAAGCATATTATAACTCGTTTTTTTACCAAACCATAACTCGGTTGCTAATGTGTCTCTCTGGATGCATTTGTCTGTACTCCCTCTGTTCACTATTATAAGATGTTCTAACTTTTTTTTACGCGGGAGATAAGATGTTTTAACTTTTTTGAATTGAATGTATGTAGAAACATTTTAGTGTGTTTGTTCACTCATTTCAGTCTGTATCAGTCTGTATGTACCATATTAAAATATTCAAAACATCTTATAATGATGAATGGAGTATATCAAAATAAAAATATGACAAGTGAGCTGTTAGTTATCATGACCCCAATGCCACACTAGACCCTTTCTTTTTCGAGCAAGCCACACTAGACATGGGGGTTTACATACAACCGGAACAAAGTGATTTATGATTGAATCTCATAGGCATTTTTATCATTTGGTAGATCCAAGTCCATGGCCTATTTTGGGTTCACTAGGAGCTTTTGCAACCAACGTAGGTGTGATGTACATGCACTCATTTCAAGGGGCTGCAACATTTCTCAGTTTGTCTGTATGGTTTTGATAGCTGAACACAAGGATAATTCATCTACGTAACTAGTTGGTTATGATGGCGGAGTAGCCCCTCTTTAGCTAGATTGGGCTCCTTTACTACTTTATTTAACCCGGTGCTATGCCTAAAATCGGTACCTTATGTGTGTTCGACTAGTTCCATTTTTTATTCACTTTCTTCGCTGGGGTCTACATACGCATGTAAGCGAGCCCAGAATGGGTCGGCCCACTTTGGAGGAGCTCACTCGAGCATTTTTTTCTTTCTTCTTTCGTTTCTTTTCTTACAAAAACTATTTGTTAGATGTTTTTCTCTTTGAGTTTTTCGAAAAATGATTGTTGTGTGTTTAAAATGGGTTAGTATATTAAAGAAATGTTCAACGTAGATCAAAAAATAGTTCATCGTACATTAAAGAAACTTTATTGTATATAACAATGGTTCACAATATTAAAGAAGTGTCCAATTATTAGTTGTAAAAATGCTCACCGTGTACTTAAAAAAATGACTATAGCATAGAAAACTAAAAACGAAAGAGTACAGAAAAACGAAAATAAAAATCAGGAGAAACCCAACCCAAAATAAACAAATGAAAAGAAAAATAAATAAATAAAAATCAGAAATAAAATAACCAAAACAAAAAACCCACAACGGAGAAAAGAAAAACTGCAATGCAGTGTGGGCGACGAACTCGGTCGGCCTAGCTGGTTCGCTTACCGGCATTGCCTCTTTAACTAGGATTTTCCCGGGAGATACCTGGTTGATTTTGTGCCGGGCTTAGTCTCAGGTTCGTGAAAATCAGGATGATGTTTTTTCTGCCATCCAAACAAAAAAAATCTCGATGTTTTGATGCTTTTCCTTTGTTCTGAGGAAATATGTATAAATTTCTGCTCTTGTCTCAATGAAAATCCTTGCTAAAAGGGTACAAGTCATATAGTATGAATGCATGCTTCAACCAATTAATCCAAAAGTCCAAACTAATGAAAAAGGGTGGATCATATATTTCAACATGTAGTACATAAGCTAGGTTGCTTAGCGCATGAAAATCAAGGAGGTGTGATGTGCGTGTGGAGCAAGTATTTTCATTGTGACGAGGATGACCACAAACTCCCCTTTATACTGTTGTAAGGATAGTGGAGATTCAAAATAATACTCCTTCCATTCCAAAAGTGTCAAGGTTTTAGTTCAAATTTGAACTAAAACCACTACACTTATTTTGGAACGGAGGGTAATTAAAACAACCAAGTACATCACTGTCTTTATTCCATGAAAGCTTGATTAACATAACCATAAAATGGAATTACATTATAGGGAAGCACAAACATGATCCTTAATCAAACAACAAATGAGTCAAATAAACATATCACCATACATATGTACCAGACATATGTTTAGAATTGAGCTTGAATATGGTCAACAATCTTCTTGTCAACCTGGAAGGCTTTGGCAACAATATCATCTGAGATGGATGGCTTGGATCCAAACACCGCATTGGCTATGGTGATCACTCCAGGGTTTTTGCTGCTCAGCGCCGCAATGGCTATCGCTTTTGTGGTTCCGCAGTTGTACTGAAAGTGGATTAGCCCTTGCGGAAACACAAAAACATCCCCTTTGTTAAGAACTTTTGAGAATAACTTGTTCTCAGGGTTCGAGGTCACGAAACCAACATAGAGCGAGCCTTTCACCACCGTCAAGATCTCGGTTGCTCGGGGGTGGATGTGGGGCGGGTTTTGACCATATTGAGCATAATCTACACGAGCCAAGGAGATGCCCAAAGTGTTCAATCCAGTAATATGCGCCACATTAACCGCCGTCACAGCGGAGCCTTGCTTGTTGCTCGTGTTCCCGGCCATGTGAAGGCCAGAGAAGAAGAAGTCTTCTACCACGGCAGTCTTTGGGTCTTTGCATGCAAATCCATTGACAAAAACTGCGCATACATATACATGCTTTAAAATTAACAACTTCTACGCATTGGCATTGATAATTAAGGCAAACATTTCACCACACACGTTGCACGTATGGTTATACATACCTTGGGATGTCTTGTCAGCGACGCAGAAATCCTGGAGCTGGCTCGGGTCTGAGGCAAGAGCACCGGAAAACGAGAGAGACAGAAGGGCAAGGAGGAAGAACTTTGCCGCCATTTGGATGTGAACGTTGGTTCTCACAAAATCGAGTGGTGTTTGATCTCTATAGAAAGAGCTAGTGATTGTGCTGATGCTATACAAGAGGAGTCAGCTATATATAGTGAAAGGGGGGGTCGATCGAAGTGCATTTCATTTGTGTTTGTTGTGTCGGGGAGCATGCGGATGTCAAGGAAATGTTTTCCCACTAATTCCCAAGAGATTGACGAGGAAGAAGTCTAAAACGTGTTCCTTAGCAGGCCCGCACATATCCCACTTTTTTCCTGTAATTTTTATACGCGTGCATTGAATAAGTCGTGTTCGTATTTGTGTTTGTACTGGCTCTGTCGTCTGAGGCGATGCTGCCATCAACCTTAGGCTTGAAATAGAACACATTATTGTAGGCCCGACTTACTTCACTGGTAAACAGCACCCTAAGAGAAAACACCTGCGTACGGGGACGCCCCATGATGCTTGCGAGCTGGTATTTCCAAGTGCAGCCGCAGCACGCTTGGTTTATCCGTTCCACGCACATTGCCCATTCCAGCGATCCCAGACTGCCATAGGAGGAGAGAGAGCCAACAAAGGGGGTCACACACACAGAGAATTTAAAAAAAAAAAAAACACCGAGAATAAAGTGAAAAGCGGTTCAATCTTAACCTGAATTCCATGCACCCAAACGGCGCCAGTCTTTCCGCCCCGACCCATACAAAACGGGGAGTGGAGCGCTCCCCGAGCCAGCTCCTCCGCTGCGGCGGTGAAAAGACAAGAGCTTGCTGTTCATTTACCCCACGCGTGACATCCGCTGAAGACGGACTGCATCGCCAATCTCGCGGATCACGAAACCGGTGCACGGCGACCGACGACGGAGCTCTTCATCCAGCCCGACGCGGACGGGACAAAACGAAACGGAGACGCGGAGGGTCTCGTCATCACAGGGCTCGCGGCCCAAAACAAAACCCTCCACGACGGATCGTCCCGTTCAATCACGCCGCGTCGTGCCGTGCCGCTGCCAAATGCTCGCCGTCCTGGCCACTCCACCGCACATGCATTTATTAGCACTCCTCTGCGATGCTCGATCGCCCCCACACCCCCAGGCACGGGCACAGGCACGCACAGGACCTCTGTCCTTTGCCAGTGGTTTTTTTTGGAGCGCCCCTCGTCGCGGCCTGCGCCAAAATCCGAGCCGCGCCCGTGTGGCAGAGGACTCTCATTTATGGCGGCCACCCTCCGGTCTCGTCGGCCCTGCTTCCTTCTCCCGTCCCCGGCCAGAGCCAGCCAGGCTTACGTATTCTCATCAACTACCGGTCCTGCCCATCACTGACGCTGTGCCTGCGTTGTTGGCCGTGCTGTGCATGATCGCCAGCGAGTCGCGCGCAGGAGGATCGACAGGGGCGGCGACGTAACCGGCCTCGGCCATCCGATCCCAGCATCCGGGGTTACTGTTCGTTCACATCGGAGCAGACACCTACTCTCTTCTTCGGTGATGGCCACTGCGTTTGTACGAATATTTTGCGTCTGACCCGCCCCGGCCCTTTCCTGCTTCAAGAAGGAAAAAACGGTGGACAGGTCAAACGGGATGTTGAGAGGAACTGTGCTGTTCTTTCGCGAAAGCTGTTTCAGTTTGTTGCACTTGCTCTGCATCGTGGTTTGCTCCAGAGACGAATGCAGGGACGCCTTTGGGCTTTGGCAACATCCTGCTATATTGGACGGCAAATTTTAACGTGATCGCTCGTATATCTGTTTTTTTACACGTGAGATAAGAAGACAAAAGTTAACCAGATCATTAATTAATAAGATTAATGGCTCAGATCTATTTTATATGAAAAGTTGAGGTAAGAGGAACCATGTTAGGTTTTAAGAGTTCCTACAACTGCTCGAGCTCTTGTCTCGAAATTGGGACAAAGGGGTAAAGGACATGAAGCCTATATGATTTACCTGTGGTATACAGGGCAACTCCAATCGTGGGCACAAATGATTACCGGTGGAATATAAGGGCAACTCCAATCGTGGACACAAATGCGGGTTTTATTCGTTTTTTTTTGTCCGTTTAGGTCAGCCGAGCGGATGCGCATGTTCAATTTTGGATTTGGGGGTGTCGGTGAACCAACGCATCCAACACATTAGTCTGCAGTCTTAAGAAAACTAAATAGGCATATAAAGCATTTAAATTTAAAACATGCATATTAATAAAAGATAATTAAACATATTAAAAACATTGCCCAAAATCCACTTCAAACATAATTAACATAAAACTTTAATAAAAACTAAAAAAGACACAGCCACCCCAGCCCGCGACCATATGCATCGTCCTCGTCGTAGGAGCGGGCGAGGTCAAAGAAATTCGGCAGCGCAACCCCAAGGGAATGTCTCCTGGTAGGCCCCAGCGTCGCCTGCTCCGACGGCTCTGGCTCACGCCACACGCACGCTTCTTCCTCTGCTAACATCGCTCCTCCTCCTCCTCGCGCACCTAATGTTGTCGGCACTCCTCCTCACGCTCCAGTTGCATGCAGCGCTCCCCGTCGTCCCGCTCCTCCTCCAGCATGCGGCTCCTCCACCGCCGAGCTAGGCCGCCACCACCACCTCCTCCTCCTCCTTCGCAACCAGCGTAATGGGCGGTGCAGACACCAACTCCCGCACGACGCCCACTGATACGTCTCCAACGTATCTATAATTTTTGATTGTTCCATGCTATTATATTATCAATCTAGGATACTTTATATGCAATTATATGCTATTTTATATTATTTTTGTAAGCTAACGTATTAACCCAGTGTCAAGTGCTAGTTGTTGTTTTTTGTCAGTTTTTGGTTTTTCAGGAAATCTGTACCAAACGAAGTCCAAACGCTACGAAACTTTTTGACGATTTTTTCTAGACAAAAGAGACCCAGGGAGCTTCGGAAGGAGTCCAGAAGTCAGACAAGGAGACGGCAAGGCAACAGGGCGCGCCCGGGGGGGGGGGGGGGGGGTAGGCGCGCCCTGATGCCTTGTGGGCCCCTCCGTGGCTCCGTCTGACCTAATTCCGCCTCCATAAATTCTCTAAAAAACGGGAAACCAACAGAGAGTGTAAGTGCATCTAGTGTCTTTTAGTGATTTTGGTATATTGAAGACTTATAGGTTAAGGGACTAATATGTCTGTGAGTGTCCAGAGGCTCTATAAGTCGCTGAGGAGTTTGATATATACGAAGAATGTCGACCCCTAAAAATGAATGTCTTCAGCTGAAGACTTTGATATTCCCTGAAGACTTTGAAGAATGAAGAATCTGGTGTGACCTTGAAGATATTGATACAAGGACTATGAAGCGTGAAGACTTATGTTTTTATAGTTTCATTTCCTTTCTTTGAGTCATAGGAAACACTGTACTGTTAAAGGGGGTTGAGATAATACCACGGAAGAATTACCAAGTGGTGCTCATCTCAAAGACTACACATACCCAAAACCTTCAAGTGAAACCTTTGGAAATCTCTTTCAGTTCAGTCAATTTCTTCAGTGACAGAGACGAAGTTCTTCTGTTCTCTGAGGAATTTTTTTGACTGGGGAGTTAGGATTTCGCCAGTGCGAATTGTCTACCATGAGGAATATGATAGCCCTGAGGAATTTGAGAGTTCAAATCTCCGACCGTTGATGTGCCTTGCGACAGCTGTCCAAATATCTTATCCACATAAAAGTCATATCATTAGGGGCATTTATGTCATATCATGTCGGGTTGCACCCTGGCTATAAATAGCCGCCCCCAACCACTAGTTGGTTGGCTGCTTAGAGAGAGATTGACAAGTGTCATTTGAGAGCAACCCATCCCCTGAGGACTTTGAGAGAAAATCATCAGTGAGGAAAAACCCAAAACCCAAACCACCAAAACCCAAAGTGATTGAGCATCACTGAAGAGATTGTTCCTGTGTGGAACCGACACTTTTTACCTTTGAAGATTGTGAATCTTCCAGACGGTTAGGCGTCATGGTCTAGAGCATCCAAGAGGAAATTGTGGATTGCCGGGTGACCGAGTTTGTGAGGGTTTGGAAGTCTACCCTGAAGACTTACCACGAGTGTTGGGCGAGGTCTGTGTGACCTTAGCTCAAGGAGAATACGGTAAGGACTGTGTGTCCTGTGATTGTGTGTCCTTTGGTTTAAATACCAAGCCGCTCCGAACCAGACGTACGACTGTCACAACAGTTGAAATTGGGTCATCAAATCATTGTCTTCATCGAGCTCCTGGTTCTATTTCCTCAACCCTTCTATTTCTTCGAAGCACTTGTTGATTAATCTGATCGTTATTGTTTGAAGAATTTGACTGAAGACTTTCTCAATTTCCTCATCTCAAATTCTTCAGTCACTTGTCTACTGCCTGCTTATCCTGTTCACGCTATTCATGCTCTGTGAATGTTTCATTTCATCATGATGACTATGCTACAGTTATGTTTCGCATGTACTTGAGTACTTATTCCGCTGCTCGTAGTTCGTCACTTAGCAAATTCCTCAACTAGTTATTCCTGAGTGACGAATTTATTAAAATCGCCTATTCACCCCCTCTAGTCGATATAACGCACTTTCAATTGGTATCAGAGTAAGGTACTCCCTTGTTCTGTGTGATTTTGGTTTAACCACCTGGAGTTTTAGTTATGTCGACTGCAGGCATGATCAAGGTCTCAGCTGGGTGTCCTACCTTCGATGGGACGGACTACCCCTACTGGAAGAACAAGATGGGCATGCATCTTGAGGCAATTGACAACGATCTCTGGTATGTTGTGGACAAAGGTGTTCCCTCCGTCACTCTCACTGTCACTGATGTTGATGTGAAGAGATTCAAGCAACTCGACTCTCAAGCGAAGAACATCATTTGTGGCCATCTGAGCAAAGGTTAGTATGGCAGAGTGAGTGCTTTGGAGACTGCTAAGCTTATCTGGGATAGGCTGTCCAAAGTCAACGAAGGTGTTTCTACTCAACGTGACTCTCGAGTTGATGTTCTTCGCAATCTCTTCAACCGCTTCAAAAGACTCGACAACGAAAATGTTCAACAAACTTTCGATCGTCTCACTGATATCTCCAATGAGCTCCAAGCTCTTGGTGCCACTGACATCACCGACCATGAGGTGGTGAAGAAACTGTTGAGATCTCTTGATTCCTCATTCGATACACTTGCTTTGATGATTCAAGAACGTGGAGACTACAAGTCACTAGATCCTGCTGATATTCTTGAGAGACTCAATACTCATGAATTCCAACAAGCTGAAAAGAGAGACCTCTACGGACCAAGCTATGGAAGAACTAGTGCTCTGATGGCAAAATCAATTTCCTCATCTGAAGGCGAAGAAACTGACAGTAGCCTTGGTGATCCTGAAGAACTGAGTCAGGAGCTAGCAATGCTCGTGAGGAAATTCCAGAAGTTCTCAAGGAGAGGCCGATTTGGAAAATCTTCAAGAAGTGGCCTGAAGAAATCAGAATCCTCATCAAGTGACTACAAGAAAAGAACTTGTCACAAATGCAAGAAGTCTGGCCACTACATCGCTAACTGTCCTCTCTGGGAAAAAAATCAAAGAAGAAGAAATACAAAGATGATAGTTTTGATGACTCGAAGAGAAATAAGAAATCTTCAAAGTCCTCATCTTCAAAGTCTTCATCGCGCAAGAAGAACAACTCCAGAAAGGCTCGGGCACTTATTGGCAAGGAAATGGATTCTGAAGAAGAATCTGAAGAATATGAGGAAGAGGAGGAATCTGAAGAGGAGTCTGACTCTGGTGTGGCTAGCCTAGCCCTCACTACTGCCTTCGTCAGCAAGTCAATCTTCAACACTGAGGAAAGTTATGATGACTCCAACCTTGGCAACAATGACTATGCTCCCACCTATTGCTTCATGGCAAAAAGTGCCCAGGCATCCACAGTGTGCCCCGTCTTTGATGGCACTGACTATACCAAATGGAAAGTCCTCATGCGGAAGCACCTCATATCAAAGAACAACGAGTTATGGACTGTTACTGAACTAGGACTGACGGATCTCTACAAGATGGCAAATGCTGATGACATTCATAAGTACACGCAACTGGACGCTCAGGCGAAGAATATCATCTGCTCTAGCTTATCAAAGGTCATGTTCAAAAACATCTATCATCTTCAGAATGCAAAGCTCATCAGGGACATGCCCTCCAATGTCCATGAAGGTTATCGCACTCGTCAAGATCCCATGTTCATCGAATACAAGAATTTCCTCAAATCTCAGGAGACAGATCCAATTCCATCTTCCTTGTCTATGTGCCTCATGGCAAAAGGTTCAAAGGTACTCAAACATCATTCCTCATTTGAATCTAGTGAATGTGAATCTGATGAAAACCTCAAACTAGCTATTCCAAACTTGCTAATATTGCCACCAAACAATAAACTGCTTTGGAAAGGGTTCCGAAACTGCTAGACAAAAGCGATGACCTGTTGAATGAGGAAATGGATCGCACTCAAACTCAAATTAAGGGACTTCAAAGTCTTCAGTCTAAGTTTGATAACCTTCAAAGTCGTCATGATGCTCTCTTAGTCGATCATGAGAAGCTTTCTTATGAATTTCCTCAAAGAAAGCAAGATCTTGAGAAACTAAGTGTGTCTCATGAAGATCTTCAAAGGGATAACGATTCTTGGCTTGCTCAACAGATCAATATCGCTCAGTAAGATTTCGTTCCACCTTGCTTGAATTGCATCAAACATGAAACTGCTCATTCTTCACCTGAAAGTTCAAATGCTTCTATTGTCGCAAATTCTTCAACTATTTCTGTGGTCACAAATTCCTCATCTGAGGATACCACAAGTGTCACTAATGAAAATGCAGGGTTGAAGGAATTGTATGTGATAGGCATATACAAAGCCTCAAAGGGCATCAAACCCTTTGCAATGTGCTTAAAAAGCAGATTCTGAACAGGAACCCTAGGAAAGAGGGTATTGCCTTTGAGAGGAAACTCAATGTTGATGGATCCTACTGGAAACCTGAGCAGTATCCCAAAACCTCATGGGTTGCTGCAAAAGGACCTCCCGTGGATCCATCCACTTTATCTGGCTTTACTTGTGAATCTTCATATTCCTCTGATGAGTCATTTGACTCCAACTATAAACTGTTCAAAAATCAGAATGGTGAAGTTTTTGCCAGATATGTTTGTACTAACTGCAGGAACGGTCCTTCGATGAAGAAAATCTGGGTCCCCAAAAGGTACCTTGAAAATCTTCAAGTGAATGTCATCATGGCACCACCAGTGAAGAACATGAACCCCAGATCAAAGTCTTCATTTGGACCAAAGTCTTCACAAGGACCAAAGTCCTCACATGGACCAAATTCCTCATATGGTCAAAAATCATATCATTCTCGTGCTAATGCTTCTGTTTCGCAGGGAAATCTAAGGGTCATGAATATGTTCATTATTCTTCAAATCATTATGTTCATAAGTCCTTGAAGAATTTATCTGCTTATTCATATGAGTACTCTAACCCCCCTCCTCTGAAACGAAGTGCACTTGCTTCAATGCCACCTTTCTCATATGGAGCGCGCAGAATGATGAACTCTTTACCACCCCTCCACATGTGGGTGGTGAAGAAATTGAACTAATCTCTTATGCAGGTTCAGGTCTCGAGACGAAGTTAAGAGTCTGATGAATTTGCTGGAGACCTGAAGAAATGCTTGAAAGGACGCAAGCTAACCACGGAGAAATGAATCATTAATTTCTCACGTCCTCACATTACTTTGCTTACTATACTATGTGATGAAATTCAATCTGATGAATTTGATGTCATATTCTTCACTCTGAAGTATATGTGTTCGTAAGTGGTACTAATTCATCTGCAGGATGAACCACCTAAAGCTACTGAGTGGGTCCTAGATAGTGGCTGCACCAACCACATGACTGGTGACAAGAGTCTATTGATGGACATTCCACTTGCACCATCACATCTGAAGCATATCACCTACGCTGACAAAGGAAAAAGCAAGGTATTGGGTCTAGGTAAGGTTGCAATCTCGAAGGATCGACACATGGATAAAGTAATGCTTGTTGAATCCCTTGGATTCAACCTTATATCTATCTCAATGCTTTGTGATCTTGATATGGTTGTCATCTTTGGCAAATACCGTTGTGTTGTCATCATGGAATCTGACAAATCCAAAGTCTTCAAAGGCTTTAGGAGATGAGACTTGTATATTGTTGATTTCTCTACAGGTCCACAACTGGCCACATGTCTACTTGCAAAAAGCTTCAGAAGGCTGGTTATGGCATCGACGACTTGGACACGCTAGCATGAGGAACTTGCACACGCTCGCGAAGAAAAAGCACGTCATTGGTATTGAGGGTGTCAAATTCCTCAAGGATCACTTGTGTGGGGCTGGCGAGTCTGGAAAGATGACGAGATCCAAGCATCCATCCAAGACTATCATGACTACCACTCATCCTTTTGAATTGCTTCATATGGATCTCTTCGGTCCCACTCACTATGTCACACTAACAAATACTCCATGTTTATATGGCTTTGTCATTGTTGATGATTTCTCTCGCTATACTTGGATGCACATTATCCTGCACAAATCCGAAGTGCAGAATGTCTTCAGACGATTTTCTTCAAGGGCCTCGATGAATTTCGACGTCAAGATCAAGCATATCAGGAGTGATAATGGGACTGAGTTCAAGAACACTGGTCTTGATGATTATCTTGATGAACTTGGTATTACTTATGAGCTATCTGCCCCTTATACTCCTTAGCATAATGGCGTTGTGGAGCGCAAGAATAGGACTCTTGTTGAGATGGATCGCACCATGCTTGATGAATACAAGTCCCCTCGTCATTTCTGGCCCGAGGCAATCAATACTGCTTGCCACATCATCAACAGGGTATATCTTCACAAATTCCTCAAGAAGACTTCATATGAGCTCCTCACTGACAAGAAACCCAATGTGAGTTATTTCAAAGTCTTCGGTGCTAAATGCTGGATTAGAGATCCTCACCACAACTCTAAATTTGCACCGAAAGCACATGAAGGTTTTATGCTTGGTTACGAAAAGGACTCGCACACCTACAGAGTCTTCAACACCTATCACAACAAGGTTGTTGAAACTGTAGATGTGCGGTTCGATGAAACTAACGGCTCGCAAAGAGAGCACCTACCTCCTATGCTAGATGAAATGTCCCCTGAGGAATCATTTAGGTTCAAGGCCACTGAAGATGTGATCCCTACTGAAGAACAACTACCCTCTGAAGAAGTTGTACCCAACGCTGAAGATATTCATGCGAATACACCTGAAGAAAATGGCGCTGAAGAAAATGCTCAGCCCCAACAAAGTCATCAACCTGCTCATCCAAGACTTGCAAATGAAGTGCAGATTGAGAAAATCCTCGATGATATCAATGCACCAGGTCCTCTCACTCGCTCAAGAGCTTCTCATTTGTCTAACTTTTGTGGGCACTTTGCTTTTGTCTCTATCACAGAGCCCACCAAAGTTGATGAAGCTTTCTTGGAGCCTGAGTGGATTCAAGACATGCAAGAGGAATTGCATCAGTTCAAGCTCAACAACGTGTGGAAACTTGTCAAGCGCTCAGATCCTTGCAAACACAATGTCATAGGTACCAAGTGGATCTACCGCAACAAACAAGATGAACTTGGTCAGGTAGTGAGGAATAAGGCCCATCTTGTGGCACAGGGCTACACACAGGTTGTGGGAATTGACTTTGATGAAACTTTTGCACCTGTTGCTAGACTTGAAGCTATTCGCATATTGCTTGCTTATGCTAACCATCACAATATCATCTTATATCAAATGGATGTGAAAAGTGCATTCCTCAATGGTAAGCTTGAGGAAGAAGTATATGTTGCTCAACCCCTAGGTTTTGAAGATCCTAAGCATCCAGACAAAGTCTCCAGACTCAACAAGGCTCTCTATGGTCTCAAGCAAGCCCCTCGGGCGTGGTATGACACACTGAAGGGATTCCTCATGAAGAAAGGCTTCAAACCCGGTTCACTTGACCCAACTCTTTTCACAAAATCATATGATGATGAATTATTTGTGTGCCAAATATATGTGGACGATATTATCTTTGGCTGTACTGAAAAATGTTACAGTGACGAATTTCCCTATATGATGAGTGAAGAATATCAAATGTCTATGATGGGAGAGCTCAAATTCTTCCCAGGGCTTCAAATTCGTCAACAACGCAATGCCATCTTCATCTCTCAAGAGAAATACCTCAAGGATGTCCTGAAGAAATTCGGCATGCAGGATTACAAAGGGGTCAAGATTCCTATGCCCACAACTGGTCAACTCTGCACTGACGAAAATGGTAAAGATTTCGATCAGAAGGTATAACGCTCCATGATTGGCTCTTTATTGTATCTATGTGCATCTAGGCCAGATATTATGCTTAGTGTTTGCATGTGTGCCCGTTTTCAAGCATCACCGAAGGAATCACACCATAAGGCTATGAAGCATATTCTTCGATATCTAGCTCACACACCAATAGTAGGATTGTGGTACCCCAAGGGCTCAGATCTTGACCTCACTGGATATTCTAATTCTGATTATGCTGGAGATCGTGTGGATCACAAGTCAACCTCGGACGATCCTTAGTTTGTTGGTCCTCGAAGAAGCAGAACTGCGTGTCACTATCTACTGCTGAAGATGAGTACATTGCTGCTGGTTCCTGTTGTGCTCAATTGCTATGGATGAAGCAAAACCTCAAGGACTACGACATCAACGTGAAGAATGCCCCTCTCTACTACGACAACGAGAGTGCCATCAAGATTGCTTACAACCCAGTTCAACACTCAAAGACCAGGCACATCCAGATTTGTCATCATTTTCTTCGTGACCATGTGATGAAAGGCGACATCTTCATTGACCACGTGAAGACTGAAGAACAACTGGCTGATATCTTCACAAAGCCCTTGGATGAGAAGACATTTTGCAAGTTGCGGTGTGAGCTAAATATCTTAGAATCTTCGAACGTTCTTTGAAAGGACACACATCCTAACACTTATGCAAAATTGATGACTTAGATGTGCAACACACGACGTAACGTTTCTCTTCAATCAATGAAGACTAACTCTCTAAGTGTGAAGAAATTAATGAAGAATTTGATTCTTAGAACCCTATGACAATTGTACGCGGTGTATGAAATCATCATTCTTATACGGTGGGTCACACCACCACCACAGTTGAAACTCTTCAAAAATTGAGTTTTTCATCATTTTGCAAATTCTTCAATTTTCAAATTCATCAAGTTTGCAAATTCCTCAAAACTTCAAATTCTTCAAACTTTTCAACTGATGTTCTTCATGTGAGTTTCTCTTCATTGACTATATATAGGCAAAATTATTCTTCATCCGAGGTAATCTTACGATCATTTTACGAATAAATTATATTTGGTATACAAATAGATTGATTCACTACGTAAAATTTTGGCATAAGAAAGCAAAATTATTGGTCATAAGACCATAAAAAATACATTTTATGTGTATTTTACACTATTTTTTACGTTCGTAATTTTACGTGACATAAAATATTTTTTACGGTGATCTAATATTTTCTTACGTTCTCTTTTTATGTATGAAGTAAGAAAAAAATTACGGGACATAAAAATACGATGCATTGGTGCTAAAATAGAGGGGGTGAAGAATAACTATTCCTCACCTAGGGTGACAAATAGCGCGACCCTATATATATATATATATATATATATATATATATATATATATAGTTTTCAGTGTCCTCAACAGCATTCACTTATTGCTAATTTTTCAAGTTGATTTTTTGTTCTAAGTGAATGTGATCGGAGCCGTTCCCCCTCTATGCTAAACTCAACCCAGTCTGTTCACAAATTCTGCATATGCATTCTATTTGAAACCCGTTCAAAATCTTCACTGTGTCCTTGTCAGCTGAAGAATTTGCGAACGAAACGTTAAAATATTCAATTTCAATTTTTGGCGGTTGCCGCTCAAACCGATTCCGATTCCCACGACTGGATAACCCACGATCCCCCACTATCTCCACCTCTCAGTACGTGGGTGACACATGTCGCTAGGATAGCAAGGGTCAGGGGTAAATCTGTCCAAAATCTTCGGACTGGGCAATTATTCACTTCAGCTATAAATTCCCCCCTCCCCTTATCTTCTAACTTTTACTCTCCTTGAACTCATCCCCCCCGCTCGAGCTCAGACCTAGCGCCGCTGCTATACCTCATTGCTGCCGGAGAGGAAGAGCTTCACTGCCTCGACCTCCTCACCGTCGTACTCGCATCGGCCGTGGAAATCTTCACTACACCACCACTGTAGCTGTCTTCCACCGCCGAGTTAGGGCATGGGTGATCTGGACTGACGAACTTCTCAGTTCTTACTCCCAGTTCATCGTGTTCTTCACCAGGGTAATTAAAATCTAATTTTACTGCCCTATTTTGATCCCTATGATTTTTACAAAATCCTCAAAAGGTGTTTATTCTTCAGCAATTCAACTCTTTAGCACCAAAACATACTCCTTCTCTTGAGTTATTTCTCTAAGTAAAGATTTTCTTGAAGATTACTCAATTATGTGGATCTTCAAATCTGCACAACTCTGGAACCTAAGTCAAGAACACTTAGTGGAATTCTTCAAGACATCTATGGTCAAATTCCTCAAACTTGATTCTTTTGCAAAAAAATCTGAGAACGCATATGACATCTTCAAATTCTTCGCATCTATAGTCTATTTACATGTACAAATGTCAGCTGATGAATCTCTAGGTTCTCATCAACTCAACTCATTTGCAGCGTTCCTTGAAAAAAATTGCATACTTCGTCAGAATCCTCAAAAGTTCAACATCCTCAGCCGAAGAAAATGGCAGATGGGAAAAGACCTCAGAAAGGAGGAAAGAAACCAGAAGTGCACACTGCTTTTGAGATACCTGATGACTTATATGGTGAATATTGCACACCAGATGAAGCCACTCATGGCAAAGAAACTCAAAAGCAGCACAAAATCTGAATTCAAAGGATTGAGAGAAGATGGGCACGGGAATGGAGAGAATATCGTTATGTTACCCCAAAGTACATGAAGAAATTCGTGCTTAAACCCCCGTGCCAAAGACCACCTTTGGCTGCAGGCCAACGTGCTGATCCCACTAGTCTCAAAACTAGTGAAGACTTTCCTCATGAATGGGAAAAGCGTCAAGCCAAGTTGGCTAGGATTGCCAAAGAGGCTGTGAAGAAATTCAATGAGGACTCTGCTGCTGCTACCTCTGCTGGGGCCTCTGCCAGTGTCACTGCCCCGAAGAAAGCCATGATGAAGAAATCTAGAATAAAGTCAAAATCTTCAACCCCAATGTCTTCACGGCCACATTCAAATGCCTCCGGCAAAATCATCTCATGTAAGTACTGATGAAGGCTTTGGCGCCTGGTCAAGCTCCCAGAACCACTTTTCTGGTGAAGGATTTGCTGTATGTGCCCCACACTGTGTATCGCATCTTGACCAAAACCCTCAGCCCTATCAAAGGTCATAACAATGAAGAGGAAGATGTGGTAGGCATGATGAAGAATCTGCTATTCAACATTATTCATGGGATTCCTATAAATCTTCATGATTTCTTCATGAGGACTTTGGCCAAAATTGCTTTGTCTCCATTTGAACTGAAGCCATATGCTCCCTAGATAATGAAATTCATCAGAGCGAGATCATCGATTCCTTATGAAGCTGATTTCCAAAATCATTTCAGTTTTCTGCCCCCGATTGAAGTCCTCAAGAACACATTTTCCTCAATAGATGGGAAGGCCAAAACTGTTATTGATGAAGGATCTCATCCTCTGAATGGTGAATTTCGTCAAGCTGCATCATTCTCAACAAATGATGACACAACATCCCAAGACTGTGCAGCGAGAGCCACTGCTCAAAAGCCTCGTGAAACAGCTCCAAGAGTGATGACTGATCGTGAACTTCTCCTCAGTCTTCATCAGAAGGTCGATCGCAACCACAAGTGGGTCAAGCGGCAGTTTGGTGCAATTCTTCGTGATATGACCGTCACGCACAATGTTGTGAGGAGGAATCACTACTATCTGCATGAAGTCTTCAACCGCACTTGGGCCACTCTTCAGCATCTCTATACACCTGAAGAACTTGCAGAGATGGAATTTCAGGAGAAATTTGACCGGTCGTATCAGCCCAAGAAGAAATTCAAGAAAGTTCAAGTTCCTCAGCTGGTTACTAGTTCATTTTCTTCATCGCGCGGGACGGATTCCAATGAGGATATTGATGACACTGCTGTGGGCCCTGCAACGACAAACGACCCCGACAACGCTGGCGCTCCTCCACCAACCTCCGGATGAAATTCTTCAGGGGCGTTAGTCCTCAATTTCGTCCCTTTTGGTCACTTGATGACAAAGGGGGAGAAATTTGAGTTAGTCTTCAAGCGGGTCTCTATATATATGGTCTGTTTTATGTTTAAGTTACAACTCTCGCTCTTCTGAAGTGTTTGTTGAATGGGTTGTAAACTTAAGTCCGATGGTGGTCTGACTCTTTTGAATTGCTATCCACACGCCTATTTCTTCATGCACCTTAATGCACGCATGCTAAGTTTCATCAGACACCATTTTCCATCATGCATTTCAATTTCCTCATGATATATGTTAAATGCGTGTATGGATTACAAGATATGGGGGAGATCTCCAATACTTTATCCTGCCATGTGCATTTGCAGTCCAAAGCAAATTACTCAAACATGCACATCTTCAGGGGGAGTTTCTCTATATCTTGCAATCAAATTCCTCAAACTCAGTACTTAGACTTCATATGTTTATCCCCGTTGAAAACTTAACCTATTTGTCATCAATCACCAAAAAGGGGGAGATTGTAAGTGCATCTAGTGCCCCTTAGTGATTTTGGTGTATTGAAGACTTATAGGTTAAGGGACTAATATGTGTGTGAGTGTACACACGCTCTATAAGTCACTGAGGAGTTTGATATATACGAAGAATGTCAACCCCTAAAAATGAATGTCTTCAGCTGAAGACTTTGATATTCCCTGAAGACTTTGAAGAATGAAGAGTCTAGTGTGACCTTGAAGATATTGATACAAGGACTATGAAGCGTGAAGACTTGTGTTTTTATAGTTTCATTTCCTTTCTTTGAGTCATAGGAAACACCATACTGTTAAAGGGGGTCGAGGTAATACTACAGAAGAATTTCCAAGTGGTGCTCATCTCAAAGCCTACACATACCCAAAACCTTCGAGTGAAGCCTTTGGAAATCTCTTGCAGTTCAGTCAATTTCTTCAGTGACAGAGACGAAGTTCTTCTGTTCTCCAAGGAATTTGTTCCGACTGAGGAGTTAGTATTTCACCAGTGCGAATTGCCTACCATGAGGAATATGATAGCCCTGAGGAATTTGAGAGTTCAAATCTCCGACCACTGATGTGCCTTGCGCCAGCTGTCCAAATATCTTATCCACATAACGGTCATATCATTAGGGGCATTTATGTCATATCATGTCGGGTTGCACCCTGTTCATAAATAGCCGCCCCCACAACCACTAGTTGGTTGGTTGCTTAGAGAGAGATTGACAAGTGTCATTTGAGAGCAACCCATCCTCTGAGGACTTTGAGAGAAAATCATCAGTGAGGAAAAACCCAAAACCCAAACCACCAAAACCCAAAGTGATTGAGCATCACTGAAGAGATTGTTCCTGTGTGGAACCGATGCTTTTTACCTTTGAAGACTGTGCATCTTCTAGACGGTTAGGCGTCATGGTCTAGAGCATCCAAGAGGAAATTGTGGATTGCCCGGTGACCGAGTTTGTGAGGGTTTGGAAGTCTACCCTGAAGACTTACCATGAGTGTTGGGCGAGGTCTGTGTGACCTTATCTCAAGGAGTATACGGTAAGGACTGTGTGTCCTGGGACTGTGTGTCCTTTGGTTTAAATACCAAGCCGCTCCGAACCAGACGTACGACTATCACTGCAGTTGGAACTGGGTCATCAAATCATTGTCTTCATCGAGCTCCTGGTTCTATTTCCTCAACCCTTCTATTTCTTCGAAGCACTTGTTGATAAATCTGGTCGTTACTATTTGAAGAATTTGAGTGAAGGCTTTCTCAATTTCCTCATCTCAAATTCTCCAGTTATTTGTCTACTGCCTGCTTATCCTGTTCACGCTATTCATGCTTTGTGAATGTTTCATTTCATCATGATGACTATGCTACATTTATGTTTCGCATGTACTTGAGTACTTATTCCGCTGCTCGTAGTTCGTCAATTAGCAAATTCCTCAATGAGTTATTCCTCAGTGACGAATTTATTAAAATCGCCTATTCACCCCCTCTAGTCAATATAACGCACTTACAGAGAGCCACCCAAAACACTTTTTCCGCCATCGCAAGCCTCTGTTCCGACGGGAGGCCATCTTGAGACCTTTTCCGGTACTCTGCCAGAGGGGGAATCGACCACGGAGGCCATCTACATCAACCTTGCTGCCTCCATGATGATGCGTGAGTAGTCCACCACACACCTTACCTAGAGGGCTTCTCTCTTTAATCTTCAATACAAACTTCACCGCAATTTCCGCGGTGATCTATCCGATGTAATCTTCCTTTGTGGTGTGTTTGTTGTGATCCGATGACTTGTGGGTTTATGATCAAATTATTCATTGAAAGTAATTGAGTCTCCTCTAAATTCTATTATGTATGATTATGTAGCTTCATATTTCTCTCTGATCTATCGATTTAGTTTGGCCAACTAGATTGATTTATCTTCAGTGGGAGTGGTGCGTTGTAGTGGGTTCAATCTTGCGGTGCTCTACATCCTCGTGACAGAAGGGGACAAGACACGTATTTGTATTATTGCCATTAAGGATAAAACGATGGGATTTGAACATATTGCTTGTCTTATTTTGTCTACACCATGTCACCTTGCTCCAAGCATTACTCTGGTTGTTATGAACTTAATACCTAGAGAGGCAAGCATAGAAGCGCTCTCGAAGTGGAGTAATAGTAGTAGATGTAGAATCATCTCGATCTACTTGTTTATGGACGTGATGCCTATATACATGATCATTGCCGTGAATAACATGTCATAACTATGCGCAATTCTGTCAATTGCCCAACATTAATTTGTCTACCCACCGTATGCTATTTTCAAGAGAGAAGCCTCTAGCAAACACTATTGCCCCAGGGTCTACCTAAACATAAATAAAGAAACTTCTAAATTACCTCATGGCCTTTTATTATTTGTTTTTTACTTTTATTATTTGCAGTATCCATTCTATCAAGATTTAATCCTTGCAAGTAACGAGTTCAAGGGACTTGACAACCCTCTTGCCCGCGTTGGGTGTAAGTGTTTGGTTTTGTGTGTGAAGGTGTTGTTGAAAGGAATTTGCTTGGTTCTCCTATTGGTTCAATAACGTTGGTTCTCACTGAGGGAAATACTTATCTCTACTGTGATGCGTCTCCTCTCCTCTTCGGGGAAAATCCCAACGCAGCTCACAAGTAACAGGAAGAATTTATGGCGCCGTTGCCGGGGAGACATCATCAAATTCTTGTCAGGTCCCTATACATAAATTATATTTATATAAAAAACAAAATATAAAAATATTTCTATTTACTTTTTTGCTTAGCTATCCAGTTTACTTGTTAGTTTACTCGTTTGCTTGCTAGTTTACTTGCTCTGTCACTATGTATCAAGAAAATACCAAATTATGTGACTTTTCAAATACTAATAATAATGATTTTATTAGTAATCCAATACCATCTGCCACTAGTGTAGAAGTTTTTGATATAAATGCCGTTTTGCTAAATCTTGTTATGAAAGAACAATTTTTGGGAAGTCCTAATGAGGATCCCACTTCGCATCTTAATACCTTCGTTGAATTATGTGATATGCAAAGAAAAAAAAGATGTGGATAAATGATATGGTTAAACAGGAATTACTTACTTTCTCACTAAGAGATAAAGCTAAAACTTGATTTTCATCCTTGCCTCGCAATAGTATTGGAACATGGGATAAGTGTAAGGATGATATTATTGCCAAGTGTTTTCCTCCTGCTAAGATTACATCTCTCCAAAACCAAATTGTGAATTTTAAACAACTTGGGCAAGAAAATGTTACATTAGCATGGGAGAGAATGAAAATGATGATTAGAAATTGTCCCACTAATGGCTTAAATTTATGGATGATAATACAAAATTTCTATGCGGGATTAAACTTTGTGTGGAGAAATCTTCTAGACTCTTTGGCAGGTGGCACCTTTATGGAGATCACATTGGGATAATCTACGAAATTACTAAATAATATAATGACAAATTATTCTCAATGGCACACCGAACGAGTTGCAACTGGTAAGTAGGTAAATTTTGTTGAAGACATCGCTACTTTGAGTGATATGCTGGATTCTCTTATGAATATGTTTGCAAATAAGAATGCCCAAGTTGATCCTAATGATGCTCCACTATCTACTTTGATTGAGCAAAATAATGATGCTATGTATGTGAGATTTGTCTCTAGAAATAATTTCAATAACAATGCTTATAGAGGTAATTTCAATCCTAGACCGTATCCTGGAAATTCCTCTAATAATTATGACAATTCTTATGGTAATTCTTCCAATAATAATAATAGGATGCCCTCTAATCTTGAGAACGCAATTAAATAATTTATTAGTTCTCAAAATATTTTTAATACTATGGTAGAAGATAAACTACATAAAGTTGACGATATGGTTAGAAACATGGATAGGATTGCTCATGATGTGGAAACTCTTAAAAGTAAAACTTTGCATCCTAAACTTGATATAAATGAGTCTATTAAATCCATCCAAATATCTATTAATGAAAGTAAGGAGAGAACCGGTAGGTTGAGAGCTAAGCGAGCATTCCTAGAAAAAGCGATTCCTCCCGGTTTTTATCGTAATTATGATGAAGATGTTAAAATGATTGGTGTTTATCCTATTGAATATTTATTTAATAATCTGAAAATATATTATAAAAGGGATTGGAGATGAGTCAACTTTAGCTAGAATGTGTCCCATTTGTTCGGAGGTGATGATCTTTTTGATAAAATGAAAAAAGTGGGTTTGAAGAGGTCAAAACTTTAAATAGTGATGCACTGCACCCACTACTTTGGATTACAAGGACTTTAATTATGAATGTTGCTCTTTAGTTGAATGTATGTCCTTGTTGCAATCCATGATTAGCTCACCCAATGCTTATGAACAAAATGAAGCTCTTACTAAACATATCGTAGAAGCTATGATAAAAGCTCATGAGGAGAAACTTGACTTAGAGGTTTCAATACCTAGAAAATTACATGATGAATGGGAACCTACTATTAAAATTATGCTTAAAGATTATGAATGCAATGCTTTTTGTGACCTTGGTGCTAGCGTCTCTACAATACCAAAATCTCTATGTGATGTGCTTGGTCTCACCGATATAAATGAATGTTCCCTTAACTTGCATTTAGCGGATTCCACTATTAAGAAACCATTGATTAGAATAAATGATGTTCTTATTCTTTCTAATAGAAATTATGTGTCCGTGGATTTCATTGTGCTTGATATTGAATGCAATTTTTCTTGTCCTATTATACTTGGTAGGCCTTTCCTACGAACTATAGGTGCTATTATTGACATGAAAGAAGGTAATATAAGATTCCAATTCCCATTAAAGAAAGAGATGGAACACTTCCCTAGAAATATAATTAAACCAACTTATGAATCTATTACAAGGGGCACCAACGGAATAAATTTGAAAGATGACAACACTTGTTGCTATGCATTATGCCTAGCTAGGGGCATAAAACAATAGCGCTTGTTGGGAGGCAACGCAATTGTTATCTTTAAATTTTTGTTTTACTTTCTATTTTTGTGTGTTGAAATTATTATTTCTACTGTAACGATTCTGTTTTTATGTTTAAATTAGTGTTTGTGCCAAGTAAAGCCTTTGGGATGATTTGGAAGATAGTAGAATTGGTACAGTGCAAAAGCAGAAATTTTTGCGTCCAGTGCAGAATTTCTCTGATTTTACTGGAACGTCTTTGTGATCTGAATTTTTCAGAAAGTATTGGTATACAAATTTCCAAGCTTTTTATAATTTTTCAGAATTTTTGTAGCTACATAAGTATGGTTTTGCTACAGATCTTTATAGACTGTTCTGTTTTAGATAGATTCTATTTTTGCTTGCATAGTTTGGTTGTTTTGATGATGCTATGGTTTATATCGGGGGGTATAAGCCATGGAGAAGTTAGATTACAGTACCTATTACGCAATAATGAAATATGAATCAATTTATAATAGTACCTAAAGTATTTGATATGTCTATTATACTAACGGATCTTACAAGGTTTTGTTGAGTTTTGTGTGCTGAAGTTTTCAAGTTTTGGGTGAGAGAACGATGGATGAAGGAATAAGGAGCGGCAAGACCCTAAGCTTGGGGATTCACAAGGAACACCAAGATACTATTCAAGGAATACCCAAGCGTCTAAACTTGGGGATGCCCCGGAAGGCATCCCCTCTTTCGTCTCCAATCTATCGGTATGTCACTTGGAGCTATATTTTTATTCATCACATGATATGTGTTTTGCTTGAAGCGTCGTGTGTTATATTTTGTTTTATTTTTAGTTTGCCACAATAATTGTTTTCTGTACACACATATTTGAGAGAGACACGCGGTCCTCATAATTAATTAGAATACTCTATATGCTTCACTTATATCTTTTGAGCTAGGCAGTTGCTCTAGTGCTTCACTTATATCTTTTAGAGCATGGCGGCGTTCTAATTTTGTAGAAATAATTGAACTCTCATGCTTCACTTAAATATTTTTGAGAGTATGATAATAAATAGGAACGGTAAATGGCACATATTATAAGACTAGTCCAAAAAGGATAGGTATTCAAGGGGGATATAATAAAAACTTTCATGTAGCTCACTAAAGAAGAAACATGAGTTGATTATATTGATGTAATAATATGAAAGGTTATGAGTACATGATTGTTGGTTAGTAGAAATATTGGTAACTAAAGCTTGTTATTTGTTATTCATCTAAGTATTAATCGTGGCATGGTGATGATGTGTGATCATTTTTTATGTCTAAAATGAAATCCTATCGTGTTGTTTGAATCAGGGGAGCGCGATGGTTAACTCCTACCAACCTCCTCCCTAGGGGTATGCCGTAGTACTTTGCTTCGAGACTCGAGAGAGCTAATAAGGCTTTACAATAAGTATGTGAGTTCGTTATGACTAATGTAAATCCATGGATATACGCACTCTCACCTTTCCGTAATTGCTAGCCTCTTCGGTACCGTGCATTGCCCATTCTCACCTCGAGAGTCGGTGCAACCTTCGCGTGTGCATCCAAACTCCATGATATGATACGCTCTATCACACACAAGCCTCCTTATATCTTCCTCAAAACAACCACCATACCTACCTATCATGGCATTTCCATAGCCATTCCGAGATATGCCATGCAACTTCCACTGTTCCGCCACATGACTTGTGTGTTCATCATCATATTGCTTTGCATGATCATATAGCTGACATAGTATTTGTGGCAAAGCCACCGTTCATCATTTTCTACATGTTACGCTAGATCATTGCACATCCTGGTACACTGCCAAAGGCATTCACATAGAGTCATATTGTTTCATGTTGAGTTGTAAGTAAATAAAAGTGTGTTGATCATCATTATTAGAGCACTGTCCCAATGAGGAAAGGATGATGGAGACGATGATTCCCCCACAAGTCGGGATGAGACTCCGAACGAAAAAAAGAGAGAAGAAATGGGGAGGCAAAACAAAAAGGGAAAAACCCACCATAAAAAAAGAGAAAAATAAATGAGAGAAAAGAGAAAAGGGGTAGTGTTACTTTCCATTTACCACACTTGTGCCTCAAAGTGGCACCATGTTCTTCATATAGAGAGTCTCCTGAGTTTTCATTTCCATATGCTAGTGGGAATTTTCATTATAGAACTTGGCTTGTGTATTCCGATGACGGGCTTTATCAAATGCCCGAGGTCTTCATGAGCAAGCAAGTTGGATGCACACCCACTTAGCTCCCGTTGAGCTTTCCTACACTTATAGCTCTAGTGCATCCGTTGCATGGCAATGCCTACGCCTCGTATTGATATCGATTGATGGGCATCTCCATAGCCCGTTGATCTGCCTAGTTGACGCGAGACTTTATTTTCCACTTTGACTCCTTTGATACGTACCACCATACTCTATTCAACCCATATGCTATATCCATGGTTCACGCTCATGTATTGCGTGAAGTTGAAAATGCTGAAGCGCGTTAGAAGTATGATCCAATTTCCCTATTTGACACTGGGATGCTCATGATTTATACTTATGCGGTGAAGACGGAGCCATGCCATGCTTAATATGATAAAATGAGTAGGGATTAACATTCTTTAAGGATCATATATTTTGAAAGTAATGGTTATGTTATTTATGTTTATGGATATTATTATGTTGATCTCAATTAGTACATCGTTTCTCACTGATCATACTTAAAAGAGATTACATGTTGGGTAGCATGTTACATCAAAAAAGTCCGTTTTTAACATTTACCCACTCGAGGACGAGCAAGAATTAAGCTTGGGGATGCTGATACGTCTCCAACGTATATATAATTTTTGATTGTTCCAATGTATTATATTATCGATCTAGGATACTTTATATGCAATTATATGCTATTTTATATCATTTTTGGGAACTAGCATATTAACCAAGTGCCAAGTACCAGTTGCTGTTTTTGCCTGTTTTTAATTTTCCAAGAAATCTGTACCAAACGAAGTCCAAACGCTACGAAACTTTTTGACATTTTTTTCTGGACAAAAGAGACCTAGGGAGCTTCGGGAGGAGTCCAGAAGCCAGACGAGGAGACGACAAGGCAACAGGGCGCGCCCAGGGGGGTAGGCGCGCCCTGATGCCTTGTGGGCCCCTCGTGGCTTCGTCTAACCTAATTCCACCTCCATAAATTCTCTAAAATCGGGAAACCTACAGAGAGCCGCCCGAAACACTTTTTCCGCCGCCGAAAGCCTTTGTTCCAACGGGAGGCCATCTGGAGACCTTTTTCGGTACTCTCGCAGAGGGGGAATCGACCATGGAGGCCATCTACGTCAACCTTGTTGCCTCCATGATGATGCGTGAGTAGTCCACCCCGGACCTACGGGTCCATATCTAGTAAGGTATATCACCCTCATCCATCCATTCACTAGCAGTTTTATTATAAGGTATATCACCCTCATCAAATCTACGAAGAGAATTTACATTTACTACATGTATAGGGATATCGAGTCCATGTATTTCTTCAATAGGTGATAAATTCTTGACATCTTCAGATTTTATACCCTTTTCTCTCATGGATTTCTTGGCTTCTTGCATATCTTCTGGACTGAGGAATAGAATACCTTTTGTTGACACCTGATTTTGACACAATGCAGAATGCAATAGAGATGGCCTCAAATGATAAGATATTCTACATGAGAAACTTCACATTGCCGAGTGAAACAACTTTGATGTTTGGACCATAATCATTCGGCATCATATCAAAGACCAAAACTACATTCGGATTGTCATGTTTAGGTGTTGTGAGTGCTTTTTGGTCAATTACGCCTCCAAGACAATCTCGGATGAAGGAATGCTCTACATGAATTGTCTTCGTCTCGTCGAATCGATTGATTTTCATATAAAAATCGTCTCAATCCGAGTTCGTATGCAAAAGTTAGAGCTATCTGAATGCAGCCCTGTCAAGAGACGAAATATGGCGCGCCCCATCAGACACATGTCTGATGGGTGTCTGATGCAATGCGTGAGCAATTAGCCCTTCAAGATGGCCTCGGATCGAAAAACGTTCAACATGAAAGTTGTTCGTCTCGTCGAAATGGTCAACTTTTCTTTTGGAGTCATCATCATCCGAGGTCGTTTACTGCCTCAAAAAAGACCCGCAAGGCGCAACCAGAAAACTTGCCGGGAACAGTAACCTTGTCGGGGAAAGCTTGCCGGGAACAGTAATCTTGCCGGGGTGAGAAAACTTACCGGGATGAAAACCTTGCCGGGAACAGTAACCTTGCCGGGGTGAGAAAACTTGCCGGGATGGAAACCTTGCCGGAGAAATCTTGCCGGGAACAGTAGAAACTGTCAAGGCCAATCCGACCAGATGCTGAAGATGGGCTCAAATACTTATCTAGATGGCCTCAGATCAAAAAGTGTTCAACATGAAAGTTGTTCATAACGTCGAAACGGTCAACTTTGCTTTTGGAGTCATCATCATCTGACGTAATATACGACCTGCAGAGACGCTACAAGAGTCGGACGGTACAGTCAGCTACATGACCGAGTCCGACTCGAAATTAAAGATGACCCCGTGGAGTATTCAAGATGGCCTTATTTGGAAAAGTGATCAACATACGGATTGTCGGCCTCGTCGAAGCGCACAAATTTGGTATTTGAACCGTCTCCATCGGAAGTCATATGCAGATTCCACGGCCCACGCAAGGAGCAAGACAGAAGATTGGACCAGATTTGGGCTGAATCCGAGTAGGACCAGAACTAGGACTCTAGGACGTGAATTGATGTAATTTTCTTGTAAGGAAAGCCTAGATGAATCCTTTGCTTGTACGGGAAGTCCAGCCGCCTCTTATATATGTTGGGGGTGACGGCCGATTGAAACAACACACAATCGAACAAATCAATATACTACTTTTTCATCTACGTTTTATCTCCATCGTTTTTCTCTCTCGTTCTTCGTCGTTCTTCGTGTTGGAGAGCTGCGAGTACAGAGGCTCTAGGGGCGAGCGAATCGACCTAGGGCAGCCCATAGCCGCCGCACTCCCTGACGGGGTCCCTCCCGGGCGTGCGGGGTTTCGGGTCTGCAAAAGCGTCCGCCGGCTGTCTTGCGTATCGCGCTGCCGGACGGTCCTCCTTCGACGTGAGCTGCAGTGCATCACCCCCGGCGTCGAGGGTACACGGTGACGTGTTCGTGTGTCAACACACTTTTTGGCGACTCCGCTGGGGACTCGAAGATCCATCATCATCACCATCCATCATGGCTGATCTTCCCAAGCTGAGTGAAGTAAACGCCGATAACATCATTAAGCCCAGTCTTGATGAGTTATCGGACGATCATCGCCAAGCTTATGAGGAGTACAAGAAGGCACGTGAGGAGAAGGAGCTACAGGAATTCCTGGCGAAATTCAAGAAGGATCGCCAAGGCAACATTACTCCGATTGGAGAAATCAAGTTCCCTCCTCTTCACGATGAGCAGGTTAAACCCTCTGTAAGTACTACCTTTTCTCCCGAGCAGTGGGCTGAGATTGAGAGTCGTATTGCTGATGGTAATAATTTGGTCTATCAAACTTTCATAGAAAATACCAATGCTCAGAAAAATATGCCTCAATCGTCTAGTGGTAATATTGGTGTGCCTGCTAGTGTAGAAAACCCTAATCTGTCTTTACCTCTTTCATCGACACCTCCCATGCCGATGCATTATTATCCTACCCACACCAATCAGATCGTGGCTGCACCCGCTAATCCCATCATGAGCATGCCAAATTCGGTGCCAATGCCGAACCAAGCTTTACCTATAGGTGCAAACACTCGGCCACAGCCGAACTATGGTTCGGCATATGTGCCACAGTTCCTACCTATTGCTAGTAATTCTACTCCTCCCATCCCACAGCAGCAAGCTTCATCGTCTACTACAGACGATGCTTTTGCTAATTTTAGAGAGGAGATGGCTAAGATGCTTCGAGAGAATTTTGGAGTTGAGTTACCTCGGAATCGGATTTACCAAAAACCATACCCCGAGTACTTTGACGCTGTCCAGTGCCCTCCGGGATATAAAATTCCAGATTTTGTTAAGTTCAATGGAGAGGGCACAAAAACCACATGGGAGCATGTTAGTCAGTATTTAGCACAATTGGGTGAAGCAGGATCGCTGAATGAGTTGAAAGTGCGTTTATTTCCTTTGTCATTAACTGGTACTGCATTTTCATGGTTTTCTTCTTTACCACACGGTTCCATCCGGGTATGGTCGCAGCTAGAGCAGAAATTTCATGATCACTTCTATAGCGGCGACAATGAACTCAAGTTGTCACATCTTACATCGGTTAAGCAGAAAAATGATGAATCAGTCTCCGATTACGTCAAGAGATTTAGAGAAACAAAAAACCGGTGTTATAGTTTGGTGATAACCGAGAGAGACTTGGCAGACCTTGTGCTTAATGGTTTGAAAACTCACATTAGAGAAAAGCTAGAAGGCTATGAGTTTTTAAATATCAACCAAGTCTTGCAAAGAGCTTTGGCTCAGGAAAGCCGAAGCAAAGATCTCAAAGAGGTGCATAGATATAAAACTGATCGTCCTAAGATGAATGTGGTCGAATATGATAGTGGTCACTCGGACGATGAGGGTGATATGTATGCTACTGAATTTGTTTGGCCATCTAAGGCTAAACCATTTACTTGTCAAGATCTGAAACCGATTCATAAGAATCGTGATGAAGAGATGAAATTTACTTTTAACATTGCTAAGTGTGACAAAATATTTGATGCTTTGCTGCAAGCTAAGATCATTAGGATATCTCATACTTTACCGCCGTTTGAAGAACTGAAACGGCGTGCTTATTGCAAATATCATAATTCTTTTTCTCATGCTACTAATGATTGCAATGTTTTTCGACGACAGATACAATCGGCCATCAATGACGGACGATTGAACTTTTCTGAGATGCAAGTTGATAAACAACCATTCCCCATGAACACTCTGGATTTGGAGGGGAAAAAGTTACTCATTCGGCCGGAAGTGGCCAAATCTGCTAATAAAACTAATGTCGTTGTTGGTGAGCCCAGAAAAAGCAAGGAGGGCAGCAAGGTCTTGGGGAGGCAGGTTGTGCTTGACAAGCAACCCGATGGCAAGGAAGTGATCAAGATCGCCATAAAGAATCCTGCACTCGGGGGGCAACCGCAGGTGCAACAAGACGCTCGTGTTAAATTTGTTAAGCCCAAGAGTCCAGAAGTTGGCAAGTGGAAGACGAATGAAGCTAAGGTGCAGCGCAAGAGAATCAAGCCAACTTTTGATATGTTGCTATCCAAATATGCCAATCAAGCGGCTGGTTATAGCTCTAACCGGTCATCAACTTTGAAGCGCTCGAGATCACCTCCGAGGCAAGAATTTCAGCATCACGCAAGGCCATATGGGTCGTGGGCACCAGGACCTTGGATGGCGCCACCCCCCTATGCGCCATACCACATGGGAGGTTTTAATGGAGGATGGGGGCAGCCCCCAATGACCCCTTATGCTTTTCATCCAGGGTGGGCAGAACCAAGGAAGCCTATTCGTGAGAGGCTTTCTTATCCCACACGAGACCGTTTGAACAATGGTGTCAATCGGCCAATGCAAAACAATCAAGAAAGGATCAGCAAGCAAGTGTGGCGTGCTAAACCACCAAGTGCAGCGGTCGAGTCTGGAAAAGGCAAAGAAAAAATTGATGCTGACTCACTCATCTTGGGCACCGAAACATTCACCACACATCAGCCGATTGTGCATAGCAACTCAACTGAGCCGATACTGGTTATCGCACCAAAGCACTCGGCTAATGATCATGAAGCAAGTACTAGCCAAGTAAAGCCAAGAGATCCTAAATACACTCAGCCAAGGTGGTGTCCTCTAGGACTAACAAAAACACAAAAGAGGAAACTGCAGAGGTTGAGGAATCAAGAGATGGCTGAGCAAGAGGCCGAGAAGCAAAGAGCCAAGTTGTTCAATGACACTCGGCCCATGGTACCAGCAAAGCAAGTGTGGAAGCCTAAACCAATACAAGATGCAGCAGCTTCTACATCTAACACAGCAGCTTCTGCATTGATCATAGCAACACCTACACCACCAACAGAGGACGATGTAGCCGCCATTACATCGTCCACTTCACCTATTGCTTCCTCTTCACTTGGAGATATTTCGGAAGACATGCTTGAGGAAGAAAATGATCCGTTGGACTATGAATCTACACCACTTCATGAAGGTATGGATATCAATATGGTGTATTACTTACCCACTGAATTTCGTGCTATAGATGAAGAAGGGGAAGTGGCTCAGCTGGATTTTGGCCCCAAAAATGCAATATTTGAGAAGCCAAAAGAACCAGTGACACACTTGAAACCATTGTACCTCAGAGGTCATATCAACGGATCACCACTTGCTCGGATGCTTGTTGATGGTGGTGCTGTGGTGAATCTTATGCCCTATTCGGTCTTCAAAAAATTGGGTTTGCCCGATGAAGAATTAATCAAGACCAATATGGTGCTTAATGGGTTTGAAGGCAAAGAGAAAACTGAAGCCAAAGGTGTGATGTATGTGGAGCTTACAGTCGGGAGCAAAACTTTGGCTACTGCATTCTTTGTCACTGAGGTGCAAGGTAACTACAACGTCATACTAGGCCGTGATTGGGTTCATGCAAACCAATGCGTGCCATCTACTATGCACCAGTTTTTGATCCAGTGGGTTGATGATGAGGTGGAAGTCATTCATGCGGATAACTCGGCTTGTGTTGCTTTGTCCGATGCATCGGTGGATTGGCAACATCCCAATGCTACTTGCTTGACGGGACGCGACTTGTCAGAGTTTGATTTCCTCAGCGCAATGAAGAATGGCTTTGTGCCCGTCTCTTTAAAGCCGATTGGTGGCAATCGGCTCCAAGGTATGATGTGTTTAAATGGATTCTAATTCCGAGTGGTTGCAGAAACATCTTGCAAAATATCGGTCCAGCGAGAACGATATGTATGAATCTATAGAGGAGTTGGATGACATGGATAAATTAGGACAAGGTTTTACGTCGGCCGATCCATTAGAAGAGGTAGATATAGGAGATAGTTCAGTCACTCGACCGACTTTTGTAAACAAGAATTTGAAAGCAGATCATAAAGCTGAGTTGATTGGGCTATTGAAAGAATATGTTTGTTGCTTTGCATGGGAATATCATGAGATGCCAGGTTTAAGCCGAGAGCTGGTGGAGCATCGGTTACCTATAAAGGCTGGTTTTAGACCTTACAAACAATCAGCCAGAAAATTTAATCCAAAAACATATGACCGGATCAAGGAGGAGATCGGTCGGTTGCTCAAAGCTAATTTCATTCGGCCTTGCAGGTATGCCGAGTGGATCTCTAACATTGTGCCGGTGGAGAAGAAAGGATCCGACAAGTTAAGGGTGTGCATTGATTTCAGAGATTTGAATAGAGCTACACCCAAAGATGAGTATCCCATGCCAATAGCCAACATGCTTATTAATGATGCTTCTGGACATAAGGTTATTAGCTTTCTTGATGGTAATGCGGGTTACAATCAAATTTTTATGGCCGAAGAGGACATGTCCAAGACAACCTTTCGTTGCCCTGGTTTCCTTGGTTTATTCGAGTGGACAGTGATGACATTCGGATTAAAAAATGCTAGTGCCACATATCAAAGGGCTATGAATTTAATTTTCCATGATTTACTCGGTATTATACTTGAAGTCTATATTGATGATATTGTTGTCAAATCGGATGCTTTTAAGTCTCATTTGGCCGATTTGCGTTTAGCTTTTGAAAGAATGAAAAAATATGGACTGAAGATGAATCCTTTGAAGTGTGCATTCGGCGTGTCGGCTGGAAAGTTTTTGGGTTTCATTATTCATGAGAATGGCGTAGAAATTGATCCCAAAAAGATAGAAGCTATACAAAAAGTGGAGGCTCCAACATGCAAGAGAGATATGCAAAAATTCCTTGGCAAGGTCAATTATTTGAGAAGGTTCATCGCTAATTTCTCAGGGAAGGTTGATGCATTCACTCCTATCCTTCGGTTAAAGAATGATGCTGATTTTACTTGGGGGGCAAAACAGCAAGAGGCATTCGACATGATCAAGACTTATTTGAGCACTCCTCCGGTGATGAAAGCACCCAAACATAAAGAGCCCTTTAGGCTTTACATTGCAGCGGAGGAAGGTGTTATTGGTGCTGTATTGACTCAAGAAACCGAAGGAAGAGAGCATACTATTACATATCTGAGCCGACACTTATTGGACGCCGAGACAAGGTATACATTTATTGAAAAATTATGCCTCTGTTTATATTATGCTTGCACAAAACTGAGACATTACCTAGTGCCGAGTGCCTGCATAGTAGCTTGTCAAACCGATGTCATTAAGTACATGTTGCATAGGCCAATTCTTAGTGGTAGAATTGGCAAGTGGGCTTATGCTTTAATTGAGTATGATTTGGCTTATGAATCTCTAAAATCCATGAAAGGCCAAATTGTTGCTAATTTTATTGTTGAGCATCAGATTAATGACAAGCATGATGTTGATATAAACCTTGTCTCATTAGTGCCATGGAGGTTATATTTTGATGGTTCAGTTTGTAGCAATGGCCAAGGTGTTGGCATTGTTTATATATCTCCTCATGGTGCTGTTTTTGAAGCCTCATGCCGCTTAGAATATTTTTGCACAAATAATTAAGCCGAATATGAAGCATTGTTATTCGGCTTAGAGATGTTGCTTGCAATAGGTGCTACACATATTGAGGCTTTTGGTGATTCGTTATTAGTAGTGCAACAAATATCCAAAGTCTTTCAATGTTTTGACGAATCACTTAATGTTTATCTTGATAAATGTCTAGATATAATTTCTACTTTGGATTATTTTAGCATTGCTCATATATCCAGACATGACAATTGGAGAGCAAATGAGTTGGCACAACAAGCATCCGGCTATCATGTTGACCATGGCATGTTTCACATTTCTCAGAAGCCGATGTCTTGTCTTGCTAATATGGGAGAGGCCGAACCAGAGCCCACTGATTCGACCACTAACAATAAATCTAGTGCAGGTGAAAATCATCACTGGAGGAAGCCCATTATTGATTACTTGTGCAATCCGAGTGAAAGGGTGGATAGGGCTGTTCGGCGTATGGCTTTCAAATATACAATGAGAGACGATGGTCTTTATCGCCGAACGGTTGAAGATGTTCTTTTGAAGTGTTTGGACGAGGACCAAGCAAGAGTTGCTATGGGAGAGGTACATGAAGGCATTTGTGGTACTCATCAGTCGGCACCCAAAATGAAATGGCTCTTACGACGTGCTGGATTTTATTGGCCAACTATGATCAATGATTGCTTCAGGTATTATAAAGGGTGTGAAGCTTGTCAAAAATTTGGTGATATTCAATTGGCTCCTGCTGCTATGTTACATCCTATTATCAAGCCGTGGCCTTTTAGAGGATGGGGTTTAGATTTCATTGGACAAATTCATCCATCTTCATCGAAGGGGCATCGGTTTGTGTTGGTGGCAACCGATTATTTCACCAAGTGGTCTGAAGCAGTACCTCTCAAGAACATGACACATACGGAGGTAATTCAATTCATAACAGAGCACATTATTCATAGATTCGGTATTCCTCAGACATAGAGAATTTGCCGAATCATATAACATAAAGTTGCTCAATTCATCTCCGTATTATGCCCAAGCTAATGGACAAGCTGAGTCTAGCAATAAGATATTGATCAAGCTCATCAAAAAAGGATTGAGGATAATCCAAGAAAATGGCATGAGTTATTGTCTAAAGCTTTATGGGCACATAGAATCTCGAGGCATGGTGCTACAAAGGTAACTCCGTATGAGCTAGTATACGGTCAAGAGGCTGTTTTACCAGTGGAAGGGAATTTGAATGCTTTGAGAATAGCCAAACAAAATGATTTATCGGCAGTGGATTTTTACAATTTGATGATGGACAACATTGATGAAGTTGCTGATAAACGTTTGGCTGCTTTGAAGGCCATAGAGAGGGACAAGTTGAGGGTAGCAAGAGCTTACAATAAAAAGGTCAAGTTGAAGAATTTTCAGGTTGGCGATCTTGTGTGGAAAGTGATTCTGCCGATTGGTTCTAGAGATAGAAAATTCGGGAAGTGGTCTCCAAACTAGGAAGGTCCTTTTAGGATTGCGAGGATAGTTCCTGGAAATTCATATTTGGTGGAATCCATACAAAGAGTATTATTACCTCGAGCTCTCAATGGCAGATATCTGAAGAAGTACCACCCGAGTGTGTGGCAAGAAGCCTAGTTAGTCAATGGCCGATATATGATTATCGCCCTTAGCATAAACATGGCCGATACATAATTATCGCCTTGAGAAATATAGATGGCCGATGGAGTGTTGACATCGTCCTTAGAACAAACATGGTGCAAATTATTTTTCGGCATGCAAGCTTTGCCGAAAAACAGGGGGGCATGTGTTGACACCTGATTTTGACACAATGCAGAATGCAATAGAGATGGCCTCAAATGACAAGATATTCTACATGAGAAACTTCACATTGCCGAGTGAAACAACTTTGATGTTTGGACCATAATCATTCGGCATCATATCAAAGACCAAAACTACATTCGGATTGTCATGTTTAGGTGTTCTGAGTGCTTTTTGGTCGATTACGCCTCCAAGACAATCTCGGATGAAGGAATGCTCTACATGAATTGTCTTCGTCTCGTCGAATTGATCGATTTTCATATAAAAATCGTCTCAATCCGAGTTCGTATGCAAAAATTAGAGCTATCTGAATGCAGCCCTGTCAAGAGGCGAAATATGGCGCGCCCCATCAGACACATGTCTGATGGGTGTCTGATGCAATGCGTGAGCAATTAGCCCTCCAAGATGGCCTCGGATCGAAAAACGTTCAACATGAAAGTTGTTCGTCTCATCGAAACGGTCAACTTTGCTTTTGGAGTCATCATCATCCGAGGTCGTTTACTGCCTCAAAAAAGACCCGCAAGGCGCAGCCAGAAAACTTGCCGGGAACAGTAACCTTGCTGGGGAAAGCTTGCCGGGAACAGTAATCTTGCCGGGGTGAGAAAACTTGCCGGGATGGAAACCTTGCCGGGGTGAGAAAACTTGCCGGGATGGAAACCTTGCCGGAGAAATCTTGCCGGGAACAGTAGAAACTGTCAAGGCCAATCCGACCAGATGCTGAAGATGGGCTCAAATACTTATCTAGATGGCCTCAGATCAAAAAGTGTTCAACATGAAAGTTGTTCGTAACGTCGAAACGGTCAACTTTTCTTTTGGAGTCATCATCATCCGACGTAATATACGACCTGCAGAGACGCTACAAGAGTCGGACGGTACAGTCAGCTACATGACCGAGTCCGACTCGAAATTAAAGATGACCCCGTGGAGTATTCAAGATGGCCTTATTTGGAAAAGTGATCAACATACGGATTGTCGGCCTCGTCGAAGCGCACAAAATTGGTATTTGAACCGTCTCCATCGGAAGTCATATGCAGATTCCACGGCCCACGCAAGAAGCAAGACAGAAGATTGGACCAGATTTGGGCTGAATCCGAGTAGGACCAGAACTAGGACTCTAGGACGTGAATTGATGTAATTTTCTTGTGAGGAAAGCCTAGATGAATCCTTTGCTTGTACGGGAAGTACAGTCGCCTCTTATATATGTTGGGGGTGACGGCCGATTGAAACAACACACAATCGAACAAATCAATATACTACTTTTTCATCTACGTTTTATCTCTCCATCGTTTTTCTCTCTCGTTCTTCGTCGTTCTTCGTGTTGGAGAGCTGCGAGTACAGAGGCTCTAGGGGCGAGCGAATCGACCTAGGGCAGCCCATAGCCACCGCACTCCCTGACGGGGTCCCTCCCGGGCGTGCGGGGTTTCGGGTCTGCAAAAGCGTTCGCCGGCTGTCTTGCGTATCGCGCTGCCAGACGGTCTTCTTTGTGCCATCGCAACGACTTGGCATGCTCTTTGTTTTGGAACAAACGTTTCAACCATGGTATTATAGGAGCATACCACATCACCTTGGCAGGAATCCTCTTCCTGGGGCGCTCACCCTGAACATCATCACCAGGGTCATCGCGACCGATCTTATATCGCAATGCATTGCAACCGGGCATGCATTCAAATTCTCGTACTCACCGCGGTAGAGGATGCAGTCATTAGGGCATGCATGTATCTTCTGCACCTCCAATCCTAGAGGGCAGACAACCTTCTTTGCTTCGTATGTACTGTCAGGAAATTCGTTGTCCTTTGGAAGCTTGTTCTTCATTATTTTCAGCAACTTTTCAAATGCCTTGTCAGGTACACCATTCTCTGCCTTCCATTGCAGCGATTCCAGTGTGGTACCGAGCTTTGTGTTGTCATCTTTGCAATTTGGGTACAACCCTCTTTTGTGATCCTCTAACATGCGTTGCAACTTCAACTTCTCCTTTTCACTATCGCAGTTTCTCTTTGCATCAGCAATGGCCCGACCAAGATCATCAGCGGGCTCATATGATGCCTCAACTTCTTCTTCTTCATTCTCTTCCCCCATTGTAGTACCATCATATTCAGGACACCCAGGATAGTTGTCGTCATCCTCTTCTTCTTCATTCTCTTCCATCAGAACCCCTCTTTCTCCGTGCTTGGTCCAACAATTATAGTCGGACATGAAACCGGACGTAAACAGGTGGACGTGAATTTGTTTTGAGCTAGAGTAAGTCTTATCATTCTTACACACACCACATGGACAACACATAAAACCACCCCGCTTGTTTGCCTTAGCCGCACGCAAAAAACTCTGCACGCCATTAATGAACTGGGGAGAGCGTCGGTCATCGTACATCCATTGCCGGTTCATCTTCATTACACAACACCGAAAAGACCAAATTAATACAAGTTCATACATAAAGTTCATACGCACTTATCTTCTCATAAAACGACATACAACTATCTAGATAAAACATTTAAATGCAACAACAAATGCGATCAAAATCGCAACTAAGGTAGCAATTAATCCAACAACATAATGATACCAAGCCTCTTTATTAATGGCATAATTTCTAAACTTTCTAATCTTCAAGCGCATTGCATCCATCTTGATCTTGTGATCATCGACGACATCGGCAACGTACAACTCCAATTTCATCTTCTCTTCTTCAACTCTTTTCAATTTTCCTTTCAAATCCTCGTTTTCTTTTTCAACTAAATTTAACTTCTCGACAATAGGGTCGGTTGGCATTTCCGGTTCAACTACCTCCTAGATAAAAATATCTATGTCAACTTGATGGGCAGAATTGTCATTAACACGAAATGCAACAAATAGTTATAAAAGAGAATATACCACATCTGAATCGTAAACCGGACGAGGGCCGATGGGCACGGATATCATAACCATGGCACTATATATAACAACAATCATACAAGTAAGAAAATTATGCAAGTAACTATCTAAATCATACAAATACAATTTTATTAATAAAAAAGATAAGAACACAAGAAGAGGCTCACCAAGGTGGTGCCGGCGACGGGACGGTGCGGGCGATCGACGGTGGTTAGGACGGGGACGGGAAGGCACACTAAGTAAACCACAGCTACACATATGCAAACTAAGGAGTTAATTTGAGCTCAAATTGCATATAAATCAAAAAAACTACCACATAATTACACCCAAACTAAAACCCACAAATCACTATACTTATAAAGCATTGCACGAGCTGATCTAGCAATAAGAGATGAAAGGACAAAGTTGCTAACCTTTGTGGACACTTGGATGGATTTGGGTGCCTCAAATCTTGACAAATCTTGGCAAAAATGGAGGGAGGAGCTCGAGCTAGGGGAAGAACAGAGAGGGGAATTCGAATGGAGAAAACAGAGAAATGGAGTCGGGCTGGACGAAGGGTTTATATAGGGAAAGCTTTAGTCCCGGTTGGTTATACAAACCGGGACTAAAGGTCAACCTATAGTCCCGGTTTGTGATACAAACCGGGACTAAAAGGGCTCGGGGGGGCCCCAGGCTGACACCAGCCTGCCACCACCCCTTTAGTCCCGGTTTGTGATACAAACCGGGACTATAGGTTCCAAATGAACCGGGACTAATGGTGCCCGTGCCCCACTACCGCTCCTAGCCGTTGGAACCGGGACTAATGGTCACATTAGTCCCGGGCCAAAGCAAAACCGGGACTAAAGTGTTAAACGGAAGGCATGTTTTCTACTAGTGTATGCCCACGCCCAAGTGGAAGCCCCATGCTCCGCGCTGGCGGACGAAATGGTCCTCCAATGACTATGCCCACGCCGAGTGGAAGCCCCATTCTCCGCGCTGGCGGATAAACAACTGAGGGCGCCCTAGCGGCCGCACCAACCTCAGGACGGCCTCTCGGCCCCGTCACGCAGCATTTCCCTGGGATACATGCGCGAGGGGGCTGGACGGGGGCTACGCTCAGGCTATGCCTGGCGCGTGCCGCCACACCAGGTCCCTGGTACCTGCTCTTCTCGCGCCCCTCCCAGGCAAAAGCTGGCGAGGAAAGGTATGGGAGCCGCTCGTATGTCAAGGGGGACCCTTGGACATCGCGACCGAGGGGCCTCACTAGTCACGTAGCCCCTCGCCCCTTGGTCTCGTCCTGGTGATCCGGACGCCCCAACGGCGGTCGAGGTATGCGCGGGATTGGGCCCTGCCGACGCAGAGCACTAAGGCGCTCCGAATCGACTCCGTCGTCGCCATGTCTCCTTCGTGAGGGCTGCTCGCACGTCAAGGGGGACCCCTGGGCATTTCGACCCGGGGGCCTCACTAGTCACGTAGCCCCTCACCCCTTGGTCTCGTCCTGGTGATCCGGACGCCCCAACGGCGGTCGAGGTATGCGCGGGATTGGGCCCTGCCGACGCAAAGCACAAAAGCAAGCAGGCAGGAAACAAGGCGCAAAAGGAAATCACAGAATTCAAACAAGTTATTACAAGCACATGATGTTTTGCGATTCAAACAAGTCTTACGCCTCCACAAAGCACGATAAATGTTGCAGGTTGGAATCTAGGAGGAGGAGCCGTCATCGCCAAGGCCGCCGCCGCCGACTGCCCCGGTCACGTCGAGCTCGTCGTCAACATCGCCGTCGATGCCTTCGTCGCCGCTGCTTGCATCCGCCACAGGGGGCTCGGTGTCGGGGACGCAGCCGAACTTCTTCATCAACGCATCCACGGAGTCCTTCACGGAGGCCGCCGCGGTGGTGCGGGACTCAGAGGCAACCGAGGTCATCACCGCGTTGAAATTGATGCCGGGCTCACAGAGGTAGAGGTGGCTGAAGACACGCGTCATGGCCGTGGAGAAAAGGCCGCGGCACTCGGCCTCCAGGATGGCGTCCACCCTGGCGACCGTACCTTCGAGCACCTCAGTGAGCTTGGAAGAGAGCCCGGCATAGCCGCCCTCAGGAGTCGCAAGTGGCTCCCTGAATCCTCCCCTGCAGAAGAAGCACAGCGCCCGACGAAGCCTGAGCTCGATGGAAGGGAAGGCGTCGCGCTCCCTGGCTGCCTTTTCCTCAGCAGCAACAAGGGTCTTCTCCCTAGCATCCAGCTGGGCCGTCGTGTCGGAGACATGCCGGGCATGGGACGCCTGGGCCCCCGCTACCTCGTCCCTCAGCTTGGCCAGACGCACATCCTCCGCGGCTTGGTCGGCAGCCGCCTGGGGCAGCGCGGAGTCGCGATCGGCGAGCTTTGCCTCGCAAGCCTTGAAGTCCGCCTCCTACAGGCGAAGCCGTCGCGCGTGCGCGGCTTGCTCCTCCTGGAGGGCCTTCAGCTTGGCCTCTGCCTCACCGCAGCACTCCACGGCAGCCGCTGCCTTGGCCAGCGCCGCGTCGCGAGCTGCCTCGGTTCGGCGGCCTCCTTCTTGCTCTTCGCGGCGGCAACCTCCGCCCGACCCCAGGCCATTCTGATGGCTGCGTCAGCCTGGAGGCACCCGGAGATAAGCTCCAGGCACTCTTCCGCAAGGGAGCGCCTGTCGGCGTCTTGGAGGTAAGCCTCGTCCAATGCGCCGGGCCCGACCAGAGGGCCGCTGCCCGCGAGCGCGAGAGCCTTACCAGGAGGCAGCGCCGGTATGTTAACAGGCGTTGTGTCCAAGGGAGCGGCGGTGTGGCTGGCTTCGGGCGCTGGAGGCTCCAGTCTCTCCTTGAGCATGACAAGGGCGGACAACTTCTCGGCCTGATGGCCTGCGGGGGCTGGCTCCTCCTGAGGCCACACCGCCGTGTCCTCAAGGGCAGGCTCCTTCGGAAGGGGGAGGAGATCGCCCCCTCCACCGGCACTGGGGTCGCCACGGCCGTGGTAAGGGGCGCCGCCTTGCGAGCCTCCGCCCTCCCGGTGGCCGGTCTCCCTAGCGGCGTTGTCACGGCGTCAGGGGAAGGTGTTGCACCCGCTAGCTCGGGCGCGGTGCCACCAGGGCACTCAAGGGTCGCGCTAAGTTGGCGTGACGCACTTCCTTGCCTGCCATGTCCGCGGCCAGAGGCTGATGCCGCCCTCCGGACAGGGGGCTCCTTCGGCTCGGTGCTCGCCTTCCTCTTCTTTGGCTCGACGACGACCCTGGCCATTAAGGAGAGAAGGGGCCGTGAGTATGCACGCAATTTATAATCGACCAAAGGCAAGGCAAGTTACTTACTCGTCGTCCGCGACTCACTTCCTCTTCCTCTCCACGTCGTCAAGGGCCGGGACACCCCCGCCTTTCTTCGGCGTGGCGCTGTCGCCCGGAGGGGTGGCAAGATCGCCCCGAGGGGCTGCGGCCGGAGAGGCCACGCCTGCCCCAGCGGCAGCCACCCGGTCTTTCGGCTGCGGCTCGGGTGGAGACGAGACCGGCCTTTCAGTCGCCCTGCCGGAGCGCGAGGAGTCTGCCAGAGGGGGCGCGGCCGTGCGTTTCTTCGGGGTCGCCTGGCCAGATGCCGACATGGTCTGGGAGGCAAGCCTTGGCCTCCTGAGGGCCCTAACGAAGCGCTGGGAGTCCGCGGCCGGGGGCTCGTCGGTGTCGCCGTCTTCGAGATCGCGGAGGAGCACGCTCTGCGACAGGGGAGACACCTCCACCGGGTCGTCGTCTTCAGTCTCCTTCGAGTCCCTCCCGTCGCTGGTGTTGCCGGAAGACACCGGCACCGGAGGATTGGGGCACTCAGGAGGGATGAGCCCTAGCTCATTGAAGACGGGCATGGCGGCGACCAGTCTCTCCCTGTCGTCACGGCGGTACAGCAGGGCGTAGGCCTCGGGGAGGTCACCGGGATCGCCATGGAGCAGGGTAACCACGGCCCTGCCCAGATCCTCAACAGTCAGGCTGGTGGACCGAAGCCTGATGGCGTCCCTCGCGCCATCAAACTCCCACATGGGCTTCGAGTGTGCCTAGAGCGGCGCCAGGCGCTGCGTCAGGAACTCCTTCACTATCATCGCCCCGGTCAGTTGCTTGGCCTCCATGTCCTGGGAGATCCGCTCCAGGACGGACTTCGCCCGGGGATCGTTGAGCTTCGCGGAGCCCCACGCGAGGGTCTTCTCAGGCAGCTCCGTCGGGAGCTCCAGGCGCGAATTGAGGCCCCGGGCGTCCAAGAAGACCCTGCGGTGCCTGAAGCCTTCCACCTTCTTCCCGGCCTTCAGGAGCGCGTTCCCGCTCTGGACCGCGATGAAGGAAGCGCACGCCGACCGCTGCGCACCATCGTGGAGCCGCAAGCAAAAGTAATGGCGGAAGAGGTCCACTGAGGGCCTCACGCCTACGAAGGCCTCGCAGTAGAAGGTGAAGACGGACATGAGGAGGATGGAGTTAGGCTGAAGATGGAGGGCCTGGATCCCATAGTGCTCGAGGACGGCGGTGAAGAACCCCGAGAAGGGCGGGACGAGCCCAGAGAAGACGCTGTGGTGAAAGAAGGGATAGACTGTCTTCGCCAAGGTGCGCTGCTCCACAGAGCCGCACCAGATCAGGGTCTGCCCCCACTCGTTGGTGTCGCCCGCTGCAAACGGGAGCACGGGGATGAGGTTCCCCTCCTTGGTTATGGTGGATTCCGTAAGCGCCGGCGAGGGTGAAGAAGAGGTCGAGGCCTGGGCCTCAGGCTTCGGTTTCCCGGCGGGCGCCATCCGAAGGGTTCTAGAGGTTGGAGGAGCAAGAGGAAGTATGACACCGCACCAAGATCTGGAGGAAGCTCTCGCAAGGAAAAGGGGATCTGAAGAAGGAAGCAAGCGTGCAATGATGGCTCGGTAGCAGGCGTCAGGACTTTGTCGGCCTGGGCGGTTGCCGAGGCGACGTGGGAGCGGAGGCGCCCGTGCCCTGATATGCGCCACGCGTCGAGACTGGCCAACAGGCGGTTGGGGCCCACGGCATTTCGGCCTTCCTTCCTTAGCTTCGCCTCGAAGCCAGCCCGAGCGCGCCTTGGGCCCGGGGGCTACTATCGGCGTTCTGGGATTAGGGATACCCAGACCTGCCTTCCTGCGGCCCAGGGCGTGGCCCACCTCGATGGCCCGGTACGACCTGCCGACAAACCCCACAGGACAAGACCCTCGTGAGGGCCCCGGCCTCGCAAGGAGAATAACACCAAGACCTCTAGGGGAGCGACCCTCCCCAGGTTGCCTCTCGAGGAGCGGAGATTCCTATGCGGGTGCCTAGCCTCAGGAGGCAGCGATGACGCGAGCCATGACGACCAAGGCCAGCGGGCGCCAGCGGGCGCAGGGGGGACAATTTCCCCTTTGGTGCTAAGGAGGCAGGGACGTACGCGGGTTCCCAAGGGATCCCCCAAAGGTTTCCATTCCGGTGCAACAAGACCAAGACCGCGGGCTCGGCAGGACGGATGTCATCGCCGTGCCCACCCCTGCGTCACGTCCAGTTGCTTTGTAGGCGAAGACCACCTTTAGTCAGGATAAGCTGTACCTCCTGTCCCCTTTCAAATTTGGCCGTTGTGGGATTCCTTCCCGCCTGCGCGATAAGGGAGGAGGACCCATGCTACTATAAATAGGAGCTAGCCTCCACCATAGAGAGGGGGAGATCCACCCTCACTGAAGGCGAGATCACTCAACCACTGTACTAGTTCATCCACAAACCTCCTCGTGAGGCCAATCCACCAAAGCAGGAGTAGGGTTTTACACCGCAAGGTGGCCCGAACCTGGGTAATCTCTCGTGTCCATCTTCTCGCGCTCTCACGCATCTTCGCCAGGGTCTGGCTGCGGAGCGGTAGGCTTGAGACTTGAGCTGGTTAGGATCTTCGCACGCGCCCCTGAGTTCGAACCTTCTTGGGTCTGCGGAGCCCCGATTCCGACAGACCTAGTCAGTTAGACAAAATCATGGAGAGGCCCTGCCAGATCCACGACACCCAAGACAAGCCCGCTAGTCACACCAACCGTAACTGTTGGGTGTTCAAGCAGGCAAGCAAACTCGCAGCTGAGGATGCTGGCAAGGGCACCCGCAGCGAGGACGATTAAGAGCCTCACAGGCCGAATAGCGGAGGCCAGAAGCAATTCCCCCCCCGAAGTCAAAACTATGAACATGATCTATGTCACACACATACCAAAGAGGGAGAGGAAGCGAGCACTCCAGGATGTCTATGCCTTAGAGAATGTAGCACCGAAGTTCAACCCGTGGTCGGCGTACCCGATCATCTTCGACCGCACTGACCACCCAACCAGTATTCGACATGGCGGGTCAGTGGCTTTGGTACTTGACCCCATAGCGGACGGGTACCACCTGACAAGGGTCCTCATGGATGGAGGCAGCAACCTCAATTTTATCTACGCAGACACGGTGAAGAAAATGGGTATCGATCCGTCAAGGATCAAACCCAGTAACACTACCTTTAAAGGAATAATACCCGGCGCTGAGACCCGCTGTTCAGGCACCATAACTCTGGAGGTGGTGTTCAGCTCGCCCGATAACTTCCGTAGCGAGGATCTAATCTTTGACATCGTCCCTTTTCGCAGCGGCTATCACGTACTTCTTGGCCGAACAACATTAGCCCATTTCAATGTCGTCCCCCACTATGCGTACATGAAGCTTAAAATTCCCGGATCAAAGGGGGTCATCACGGTCTGTGGCAATACAAAGCGTTCACTCCGAACAGAAGAACACACCACAGCTCTAGCAGCCGAGGTCCAGCTCGGCGATGAGGCGCCAAACTCCCATTCCACTCCCAAGACTTAAAAGGTAAGTAAGCGGACTCGAGCTATCTTTTAGTTCCCTAAGCCCTCTCATGCTCCGCTCAAATAGGAGTACGCCCCCCCACAACACGACCAAGCTACCCATGAGGTTCGTACCTCAGAGGTATAATTTCACGCTTAAGATACCATGGGCAGCTGTGGGGACCTTATACCCAAAGGCTTAATGTTTGGCTAAACCGAACTGCAGTCAGACATGTCTTCGGACAGTATCAGGTACTATCAAGGACCTATTTAGTAGCATCAAGCTCACACAATCTGGCGACTTCTCAAGGCTCTTTCTCACAAAACCCCGCTCGCTGACTATTACCTCCTCTAAAGGGGTACCATTGATCTACAACAGAAATATGCAATCACTAAGCAATGTGTTTATGTAGAGTAATTCAAGCCTTAAACGGAACTACTCCCACTGAAGTCAGCATCCTTCCGCAAACTCTCAGTGATTCAGGACCCGTCTAGCGTGAGTGACTAGTGAGCTTTAGCATCACTACTAGCCAACTTGCTTATTCGATAAGCAACTCCTTGCTAATCGTATCTCTATACGACTCCTGTTGGTCGGGTAGATATCTTATACCCCGGCTTCCAACCTTCTTTGCCACAAGGACCAAAACCATTTTGATAGCCTTGTCAAGTTAACCTGATGCAGTGCATGTCCGTGTCCGACACGAACCCTCCAGTTCAAGGACACCTAATGGCACCTCAAGTTTATGAGCCCACCACTAGACGTACTTGACGTGTGAAGGTGCAACATCCGGAATGGCAATGTGCTTAATATTAACGAGGGATCTTTCTACCATTTTAACATGCATAGAAACAAGAAGCAATATCAATCACATATAAACATAAATATGGGAAATAGTATGGCTCCTTCATGGACATCCTTCCAGGCCGGCTCCAACTCCGATGACCAAGGCGGAACTCCATCTTGTTCGTCACACCGGGACGCCAAAGCCTTGAACTTGATCTCTGTTCTCCAACTACTACAACTAGTAATGAATTTACAGAGAATCACAAGTCGACACGCAGGTTAATATATGATATAATGACAACACTTTGGCTCGTGCCGGCTGACAATCATGACACGCAGGTCATGTTAAATTACACACATGCATCACATACATATGAGCCATACTATTCGCATCAAACCTGCAAAATAAAGTTATGCCTAGAATCGCATTCTACCGGTTTGTGTGATCGTGTACGAAATACAAGGCACTACGCACACGGCGGTCCCGCTATCCGGTTAGTGGGCGGGGTTCGAAGGGGCAGCGCCCCTCACGGGTGCGGGCAGCGCCCGACGTTTTCAGAAATCATAGATCGAATCTGTACTCCGATCACGACGAATTTTCTGATCTGACCGATCTTATCAATCATCGCAAACCCGATTCGGATTTACGTTTCACTGTTAACCCCGATGGCAGATACCGACCGGTAGGGGTAGGTTGTGTCACGACCTCGTCGATTCTGTTTGACAGAAAACATAGCCTCAACGATCCCCATGTGCAGTTGATCTCATCAACCGTGCACATAGCCGATCTCATGAACGATAATAGATCACATCTGCCGCCTCCACATATCATATATGCATCCGATCTGAAACCAAAACCTATAGCAGATGCTCTAATACCACTGTTGGGTTCTACCGTAGGTGCATCGCATGCAAATTAAAATTTTCCTACACACAAAACACCCAAGAACATGCTACAAAGATGGATCACAGATCGTTACCACTAGACGCGCAGTGCCGTGTAGTGGAAGTAGAGTTGGGGCAGCACGTCCGCGAGGTCCGTCTCCTCCTCGTCTGATCTCCCTCGAACAGCCTGTCCGATCTCCCTCAAACTGTCGGTCGTTGGATCCCACGTATAGGTTCGCCGGAGCGGCGCAAGTGCACAGCCTCTAATGGTATCCGCGCGTGCAGGAGGAACACCGTGTGGCGGACTGCTAGGTCCGATCACACAGTTCGGCGGCAAGTGAAGGTGGCTAGTTGCAACACATGCAAAGCCCTAATGACGGCACCGAAGCGATCAACCAGATGGGTGTGTCGCACCTACACTATATATAGGCATCCGACTCGGGCTCAACTCTTGGGCCTCGCACGGATCCTAAAGCCCACGTGCTCCTTCCCTTAAGCGCGCGACCCCTTAGGTTCTCATTCACTTGGTCGCGAGTCAGATCACATCCGACTTGACTAGTTAGTAGCGGCCTCTAGCAAAGCGTGCCGACTCCAAGTGTCCGATGAAGCTGGTTAGGCGAAACTGTACATACTTCTGTTCCCTTTGCCACCCGATATATGTTGTCGGGCTCAAGGAGAGTCTGTCATCCTTGTGTTAGCACGACCTCTTTCTCGTTCCAGTGATGCCGACCACAAATCATATTATCTCATAATCCTTGTCGCATGGCCATGCTTATCTTGGTCAGATCACACGAGGGGCCTAGAGTATATCTCTCCTGATCGGACGGGAAAATCCCATCTTGCTCAACCATGTCTCGCAGCATGGGTCTGGACAAGCCCAAAACCTACCTTTATAACTACACAGTTACGGAGTAGCGTTTGGTCCGCCCAAAGCAGGTCTATCACCATCCCGAGTACATGCGTCAGCTCAGGTCTTAGGACATAGAACGTATGTTGTACTAGAGACTCACAGATGACCTATCGTTGCGTCTCATAGTTGGGTCTGTCCAACTCAGAACTTATCTCAACTCGGATCCGACTACGTCGAATTTGGCCAGATCTTTTCGAGTCCATATTATGCGGCTAGCATCCAATGCTACATGGTCAGTGAGACAGGACCATCCACCGTGTCATATGCTAGTCTAACTGGCCGCACGTCCACACAACCCTTTCGATTAGGGACCATTTAGGGCATGTAGTGTAACGCAGCAGAAAACAAAAAATTTCTGACCTACGCACCAGCCCAGGACCACTATGGAGACTGCATACAAGGTTTGATCATTTTCGTTACCGACTCGTAGCGCAGCGGAAGTAGAGTCGATGACGAACGGCGGTGCAGATCCCCGCAGCTAGGATTTACAACCTCCCAACCGCGAGGATGTATACCCTCATCTGCCCCGCGGACAGCCCTCCGGGAGGCGGTCGGACAGTCCCCCGGACGGTAACTCGGACAGCCCTTCGGGAGGACCCCCAAAACTCGGACGGTCACACGGACAGCCCTTCGGGAGGCACTCACAAACTAAGACCGAAACTACGATCTCTCTACAGAGTTGCACACATACGGTGTCATCTATCCGGCAGGGCTTCGCCGTCCAGAACTAGTTCCTGCCGGAACCCAGACAACCTTTCGGCTCTACGAAACAATTTCGCTGGGAGGGAGAGAGAATGCCAGATCATGCATGGCTTGTGTATGAGAGTAAGGAATGAGGTTTGGGCAGCCCCCTCACCTCCTATTTATAGGAAAACCAAGGGGTAGGATGGGCATTTCAAAAATACGAAAACTTGCTCATGAAGGAAACACTTTCCAAGGGCAAAATGGGAAAGCAAGTGGGCAAGTGGGGCTCCAAGGTGGAGCCCCCTTCTTGGCCGGCCACAACCCTTGTGGGGCCCCCCCAAGGTGGTCCCCATCCATCCATACCTTCTAGAAGCCTTTTGGGAAAATATCCCAAAAGGCACTTTTCCAAAAATATCCCAAAAAGCACTTTCACTATTCACGACGACATTTTTCAGCGTCTGGTCGAACTGAAAATATTTATGTGGGCTTAGAACATTTCCAGTACGCACCAAAATAATTTTCAATGCCATCCGGAACAATTCCGGATTAGTGATTTTCATCTGCGAAAAGCATCTGAAGCGGTTTCGGCAGCTCCGGAACATTTCCGGTTTTCATCCCGAAAAATTCCAGAAAGTTTCCAGAATGATTCTGGCATCCTCCAATAATTATCAGGCATGTGCCAAAACCAATTTGACTTTTTGGTATCCCCTGAAACAACTTTTCAGTTTCACCGGAACTCATCCGGTGACCTGTCTGCGGAACTTTTCCGCTGTCCGAAACTTTTCCGGCGTCCGAAACTTTTTCGGTGATTTTCTCTTAGACTCCCTGTCTAGTATTCAACAGATAGATGACCCTTAAGCGTGTGACCCTATAGGTTCGGTGAAGCATAGACATGACCCGGAACCCCTTCCGATCAATGATCAACATCGGAGCCATGGACACCCATATTGACCCCTATACCCACACGGATGAATATTCGAGCGAACCTCCAGTTGCCGTGTGCTATTCCTGTTGCTTCGCGATATGTTACAAATACCCGAGGTGAGACACGTTGGCATCCCCGTGGATCAACAACTTGTCCACTATGCCAGTTACCTCGTTGCCGGTATTGTTCTCTTTTCTCGTTCCCGTGTTCCGGCATCCCTGTGATCAAATCACCCTGTGTCTGGCAAGACGATGATGGATACCGTAACACCGAGAGGGCCCAGAGATATCTCTCCATCGTCGGAGGAGCAAATCCCAATCTTGAGCTATCAAGTTACTTGACATACTTTTCCATGAACCCGTAAGCCGCCGTAATAGCCACCCATTTACGGATGACGTTTAACAAACCCCAAAGTTCATGAAGCAAGCATGAATAAACTCGATACTCTCATGGTCTAAGGAATCATGCAAACATTAACCATCTCTGTGTTATAAACCATTAACTTATGACGAATGAATCTCATAGCATAACATCAATTCGGGTCGATTCAACACAAATGTTCTTCCAACATTGTGCCCTCAAAATTGCCGGCATAGCCATGCCCATGATCAGGAAAACAGGATCATCATGCAATACTTGAGCCAGTCTTAGAGGCCAGACTAGGAATACATTTCACCGTTTATTATTCCACACGTGCATATGAGTCTTCCTCCGAGCCTCGTGGTTATTGTAGACTCAAGAACCATAGCAGTTATAGCATGGAACATAAACCTAATTATGAACAGGGAGATAATCAATAACATATATTATTGCCTCTAGGGCATATCTCCTACAGGGCAGTCATCATACAATGCATAGTCTCACAAACAAGTCACGTACTTGTTGATACACATCATTGATAATGTCCAAGGACTATCTTTATTCATAAACACATAGGAAATATCATCATACAAGATTGCCTCTAGGGCATATCTCCAACAATAAGGCCTCTATCGCCCGAGCACCATCCATAACGGCGGGAAATTATAGTTCGGGGCGCCTATGTTCCTTCCCGGGCGGCGGAGGACCGGTGACCATCTCGGTCGGCTTTATCTTCGGCCAATGCACCATGGTCTTCGCAAAGGCCATCTGAGCTCCCTCGGTGCATGCGGAGTGGATCAAAGTGTCAACCCGGGGCACGACAGCAGTCAGCTTCTGCACCAAGCCAAAGTAGCTGCTAGGCAATGGCTCGGCAGGCCATAGTCTGATGCAGAGGTCCTTCATGGTTGGCTCGGCTATTTGATGTAAATCCATAAGCTGTTTTAGCTGATCAGAGACAAGGAATGACTGCTCAGGGGCATCAAACTACGCCCAGAACAGCCGTTGCTCGGCATCTCCCTCCTGTGATGCATAGTGTCGTGCCGCATCTGCAACACTATTCGGGAGATCTGCAAATGCGCATGGAGAATGCCACACCCGGGTGAATAACACGAACCTTTTTCCATCAAAGGGGCATTGCTGTAAGTATCGCTTACCGGCCGCAATCTGTTTGATCTGGTGGAGTTCCTTCTGATAACCTTGTGCTTCCATCTAGGCCTCCTAGATGGTCGCGGCAAGCGAAGACAGCTCGGTTGACTGATCCTTATTTTTCTGCTCAAGGACCTCACATTTGGTGATGGCGTCCTTGAGCTCTTGCTGCACTTCGGTGACCCTGGCCTCGTGCTTATCACTGGTAGACATGGCCGATAACAGGCTGGCCGCTGCCTGTTCGGCCGCCGCCCTCTGTTCGGCAGCCTCTTGCTTCGCCTTGCCCAGCTCGGCCTCGATGTTTTCGACCTCCGCGGCGACAACTACAGTGGTCATCAAGACAGTCCGCATTTCAGGATATACACAAAAATTCCTTGCCTAAGTAAAGACAATAATGATAATAGTCCAGTTCGGACTTACCTTGGGCATCGTCAAACCGCTTGTTATGGCGGTCGAGCTCGTCCTCGGAGCTCTTAAGCTTCCGATTCATCTTCGCCAAATCCACGACGCTGGGGGCTGTTGTCAAAGACGCTACCTGCATAAAAAATTTATATGTGTTAGCCTCCTAAGTCATTCGATTTCAAACCTTCTGTTCGGACGCTTTCTCCATCCTAACAGAGTCTTGGGGGCTACTGCGCATTTAAAACAAAAACAATCGCGCTCTATCTGCACTGTTTGACCCCCGCATGAGTTTTTCAAACTCACACAGGGCTCGGGGGATACTAAGCATGGGGATTGCATATAAACTCATCAATTAAGAATATTTGTAAAAAGAAAATAACATTTGCGTATTTTACCTTAAAGTCTGTTAGCAGACTGTTGAAAGCTTCTTTCAATCTGCTGTCAATGGATTGGATGCCCTGTAATGCCGCACCCAGTAGGGCGCGGTGCTCTTCGGCAATGGAGGAGTCGCTTAAACTCTCCTCCATCATGGATGTCCACCTGATCTAAGCCCGCTCTGTTACAGGCGGCTCTGGGCGCAGCAGTGCGGTTTCTCTCCTTGAAGAAACCAGAATAGACGACTCCGGAGGCTTGGAGGCCTCCGAAATTGACTTCGAGGAAGGCCCGGGTTGGCCGAGCCCTTCCTCCTTGTTCGCCAGAAGTGATTCGCCCTCCTGCTCTTCGGCGGCCGAGGTGTTAGCCTCGGCCAGAATATCATTATCCCCGCCCCTTATATTCGGCTTGGGGAGGGTCCTTTGCGACACAACCTCCTTGGTGGTAGGGGAAGGGAGTTGTGGCATGCAGTCCCACTCTCCGCTAGATCGGCTGGCGGAGAATCCCTTTCCGAGTTTTGTTCGGCGGGGAGATCGCGCGGTGGACTGCAAAAAAGCATATGCGCGTGGCTCACAACAAAACCTTTTAAAAAGGAAAACAATGATGTAGTTAGCGGATTAATACCTTTGCGCTCGGGGTTTGACTCTGAGGGTCCTTCGAGGGACCATTTCAAAATTCTCAGACTCCTCATCAGAGTCTGGAAGGTCTTCGATCAAGGCCACCTTGGGCATGCACGGTCTTTTCGAGGCGGGGGGAGCCGGACCTCCCTTGGTGTCTTCGAACGCCGCCCTCTTCTTCGCATGGGAGGAATCACTTTCCTCCCCCTCCTGCTCCATCTCTCCTTCAAGAGTAGAAGGATCATGGGTTTCCTCGGATGTAGGTTCTTGGAGGCCCTTTGAGCGGAGACCCCCTCGGGTCTCCATCTTCTCTTCTTTCTTCTCCTCCTTCCTCTTCAATGCCACATACGGCTTCTCGACCAGCATGGCCGTCAGCAAGGGCATCCTGGGGCCCTCTGGCAGTGGCGCCAAATAGTTGATCCGCTAAGATTTCGCTAGCCAGACCTTCGAATACGGAGAAGAGAGGGGATGAGAACCTTTTCAAAAGGAAAATCTGAATGCGAACAATAAAATATTACCGGTCTGGGAGGATTTGTGGCATCCATTACGATGTCCTCCTCTTCGGCGGGCCAGGACTTCCGTGGTTTGAACAACACCTTCCATAGTTTCCCATGGGTGGTGCAGAAGAACTGCCGCACAGTGACCGGGACATCCAAATTGAGAACCAACATTGGGACGGCCCGATGTTGACAGGGGAGAAGGCGGTGGCGGAGCATGACCTGGATGATGTTGGGAAGCTCGATGTTCTTTTCCACTAGGGTGGAGACACACTTTTGTAGCGTCTTCACCTCCGCCGTGTCCCCCCAATCGAGCCCCTTCTTGGCCCATGATACCAGCCTGGGGGGATCTAAATCCGGGGGGTGCTGCCCATCCCTCTTCGCGTGGTTCGGTGATGCAGAACCATTCTCGCTGCCAGACTTTGACGGTGTCTATGAATGAACCGTCTGGCCATTGGACTAGGGGAAGCTTGCTTATCATCACCCCCCACAGTCTGCTTGCTAACCGCTAACTACCTTCGGCTTGAGGTTGAATACTTTCAGCCATAGACCGAAGTGGGGTTGGACCCAAAGAAAGGCTTCACAGAGAGTGATGAAGGAGGAAATATGCATAAAATAATTGGGAGGGAGATCATGAAAATCCAGCCCATAATAAGACTCTGTACTTGGAAAATAGTTAAGCCCATTACTCCTAGGATTTTAGACCATATCATACGATCTCGAGGTAGATCAACTCTGTACTTGATACCCCATCATCAATACAAAACAAAGCTGGACGTAGGGTTTTACCTCCATTAAGAGGGCCCGAACCTGGGTAAACATTGTCTCCCTTGTCTCCTGTTACCCATCAATCTCAGACCCACAGTTTGGGACCCCTACCAAAGATCTGCCGGTTTTGACACCGACAACGACTGCGAAGAATCCTCCTCTTCGGAGCTCCAAACGGACTCAAGATCATCCCTCGCGGTGAATAATAGGAGGGGGCGGCGGCTCCGTCTCGCAAAACGTGATGAAAGTTTCTCCTTGATTTTTTCCTCCACGATACGATACTTATGGAGTTGGAGTTAGGGCAAACGGAGGGCCGTGGGACCCATGATCTCATAGGGCGCCGCCCTGGGGGGTGGGCTCGCCCCTTGAGCTCGTGGCTCCTGGGTGGGCCCCCTTCTCTTCGCCAATAATTTTTATATATTCTGAAAATAATCTTCGTAAATTTTCAGTCCAATCCGAGAATTTTTATTTCTGCACAAAAATAACATCATGGTAGTTCTGCTAAAAACAATGACAGTCCGGGTTAGTTTCATTCAAATCATGCAAATTAGAGTCCAAAACAAGAGAAAAAGTATCTGGAAAGGTATATATGTTTGGGATGTATTAGCATGCTTCGTATTGAATTGGGTGAAGAGCCACTTTATGGTTAGTGAAGGCATGGTCTTGAGTTATAGAGTTTCCGGTAAGAGTATCGAAAAAACAAAGGGAGAATCGAGGTAATAGAAAATTTACCCTATCCTCAAGACACAAAAGGGATGCAAAATAATATGGGGCATCCATGTTTTTATAGGCATTTCATTAAATATTTCTTTAAACTATCAAAGTTGCTTACTAACCTTTTGCAGAAAGATGTCGCATATTCTTTCGATGAGGAATGTACCATCTTAGGAAATCTTAGATATACCTTGATCACCGCCCCAATCATCCTGATGGGATTCATTGCATGGAATACAAAAAAATCCTACGAGAGAACAAATTCACCCAAGATCTAATATACTAGTTGCTAGCAACAAGTGGGAGAAAGTCTATATACATGTAGACTGAGAGCGGATACGTTCTAACGAATGTGGTTGATGTAGTCGTACTTTCTTCGCGATCCAGTCCAATCAAGCACCACACGGATGACACCTCCGAGATATGCACCACGTATGGGTCAGTGATGTCCACTTCTTCTTGATACAACAAGAAATATGGAGAGGTAGATGGGATCTAAGCCAGCAGCACGACGGCGTGATGGTGGAGTTATGTTGGAACTCCTACAGGACTTCGCCAAGCTTCTACGGAGAGGTGGGAGGAGTAACAGGAAGGGAGGCGCCTAGGGTTTTGGGATGGCTGCTTCCCATGTGCCTCCCTGCCTTTATATAGGCGTGGGGGGCTGGGAGGCTTGTCCACCAAGCCCTAGGGCTGGCGGCCAAAGAGCGGACTTGGCCTCCAAGTCTCCCTCCCTATTTTCTAGGGCTTTGATCTTATCCCTTATCCCAGGCACATGGACCAAGTGGGACTATCGCGCCTGGCCCATGTATGACAGGGCACCACCCCTTGGGTCCAGGTGGAACCCCCGGGGCTGGTGGGCTCCACTGTGGGAACTATGGAACATTTCTACGAAACTCCGATACAATAGCGGAAAATTTACGAACCTTTCCAGAATCCTAAAATCCATTTTCCTTATATGAAACTTTATCTCCGGACTATTCCGAATCTCCTCATGATGTCCTGGATCCCATCCAAGACTCCGAACTATCTTCGGTCTCACCATTATGAATATCCCATTACTACCCTAGTGTTACTGAACGTTAAGTTTGTGACCCTACGGGTTCGAGAACATGTGGAAGTGATCAAGATAAATCTCCGATCAGTAATCAATAGCGGGATCTAGATGCCCATAATGACTCTCACATATTCAACGAAGATCATTATCGGTATGAACCACAATGTCAAGGATTGAAACAATCCCGTATTCCATTCCCTTTGTCTCGCAATATTTTACTTGCCCGAGATTCGATCGTCGGTATCACCATACCTAGTTCAATATCCTTACCGGCAATTCTATTTACTCGTACTATAATACAATATACGCATGACCAAACACATAAATCACATGATTGCAAGCTACTTAGGATGTTGTATCACCAAGAGGGCCCAAAGACATCTCTCTTTCACATGGAGTGACAAATCCCAGTTTTGATCCACACAACCCAACTAGTACCTTCCATGATACCTAAAGAGCATCTTTAATTATGATCACCCAGTTATGAAGTGATGGTTGATACGCACAAAGCATTCTTCCAGTATTGGGGAGTAGCATGATATCATGGTCTAAGGAGTAGATAATTGACATTAAGAAAGCTATAGCAATTTAAACTTAGTGACATGATCAGATGCTAAGCTTATGATTGGGTCTGTCCATCACACCATTATCCTAATAATATAATCTTGTTATTAAATGACAACTCATGTCTATAGTTAGTAAACCTTGGCCATGTTTAATCAACGAGCCTCTCTAGTAGAGGCTCACTAGGGGCATAGTGTTTGTTTATGTATCCACACATGTATCTGAGTTTCCGGTTAATACAATTATAGCATGGAGAATAAACACTTATCAAGAACAAGGAAATATGATACTAACAACTTTATTATTGCCTCTAGGGAATATTTCCAACAAATCCAACTTCCCAAATGGGATGAGCCCTTTGAGATAATGTGTGATGCCAGCAATTATGCCATTGGAGCTGTCTTAGGGCGGTGGGATGAGAACAAAGTTAATGTTATCTTTTATGCAAGAAGGAACTTGGATGATGACCGAAGACACTTAGCCACTATTGAAAAAGAATTGGTTGCTATTTTCTTTGCTTGTAATAAGTTTAGATCCTATATTATTAATTGTAAAGTGATTGTGCATACAGATCATCATGCCTTACATTATCTTCTTCCAAAGAAAGACGCTAAGACTCGATTGATCCATTGGATATTATTGCTCCAAGAATTCGATTTGTAGATCGTGGACTAAAGAGGCGAGGACAATCCTATGGTAGACCACTTATCCCGGATGGATAGGATACCTTATAGCCCATTACCAATAAATGAATCCTTACTAGGTGAGAGTTTGGCCATCATTAAAAAGATAGAACCATGGTTTGTAGATTATGATAACTTTATTGTAGGAAAGTATATGCCTCCGTACATGAATTATAACCAAATGACGAAATTCTTCAGTGAGTTGAAATACTACTTGTGGGATGATCCTTCCATCTACCGACATGAGCATGACAATATGATCAGGCGATGTGTACCTGAGCACGAGATGAATGCAATCCTTAATAAATGTGATAGCAGCCCATATGTTGGACATCATGTAGGAGACCGTACCACTGCAAAGGTGCTTCAATCGGGATTCTATTGGCCTACATTATTCAAGGGTGCACAAAGGTATGTTAACAGGCGCAACACTTGTCAATACACATGTAACATAGGAAGAAGATAAGAAATACCCATGAATTATAATTTAGTCCGTGAACCCTTTGATTTTTGGGGAATGGATTATCTGGGACCGTTTATGGTCTCGGATGGGACTACCCATATTCTTGTGGATGTAAATTATTTTACTAAGTGGGTTGAAGCGATCCCAACACGCCATGCCGACGCAACCACTTCATTATGATCAAGGATATTGTGCTTCACTAGTTTTGTGTACCTAAAGTTCTTATTATTGATGGTGGATCTCAGTTTATACAATGTATATTTAGGAGTATCCTCCATGAGTATGGAGTGACTCACCGCATCGCATCGCCATATCACCCACAGATGAGTACTCACGTTGAGTTATGAAACCCTGAATTAAAGACTATACTGCAGAAGACGGGGCCTAAGTCGAGAAAGGATTTGTCAAGGAAGTTGAATGAAGCCTTGTGGGCATATCAAATTTCCTACAAGAATACCATGGGTATTACACCATATAAAATGGTATATGGTAAGGCATGCCATTTACCCTTAGAACTAGAGCATAAAGCTTGTTGGGCTATGAAAAATATAAATTTTGACATCAAAGAAGAAGTGGGAAAGAGGTCACTAGATGTGAATGCTCTAGGAGATCTTAGAAATGAGGCTTACAAAAGTGTCCGTGTTATCAAAGAGAAGGTTAAGAAATGACATGATAGAAAAATCTTGAAACAGATTATTAATGCACGAGACAAAGTCCTCCTATTTAATTCTTGTCTTAAGTTGTTTCCAGGAAAACTTAGGTCCAAATGGGAAGTATCTTACGAGATTGAAGAACTTTATAATTGAGGAGTTGTCCACTTGAAGGGGGGGGGGGGAAAGGCGTGCCATGGATTGTGAATGGGCAACTCAAGCTTTACCTTGCCGATGAAAAAAAGAGGTAGAAGAGATAAATTTCATAACTATTGAAGAAGCTGAAATGCTAAAGAGGCAAGGTGAAATATAGTACTCCCTCCTATTCGTATTGCTTGTCTTAGATTTGTCTAGATACATTAGATTTGTCTAGATACAGATTTATCTCTCACTAAAACATGTCTAGATACATCCATATCTAGACAAATCTAAAACAAGTAATATGGATCGGAGGGAGTAGAATAGTTGTAATCATTATTTCTAGTTTAGTTTGATTCTTTATTTCCTGCCAGCAATTTGTGGATCTGTCGCTAGAAATATTTGTTTGAGATTTCCGTTTTCATGCCCATGGTTCCTTAGTTGTGCTCAGTTTTGCCCAAGCCAACTAAATTTGCTCCCTTTTGCCCTCCCTCCTCCACCACCTGGTCACAAAAGGCTAAACGGAGCACCACCATCCAGTCAAAGCCTTTGACCGATACCTCTGGCTAGTGGGCCAGCCTGATATCATGACAGGTGGGGCAACTTACATCCCACGCGATGTTTTTGAATGCGTAATGGAAGGACAATGACGCAGTTTATAATATAAAAAATTATTGTGTGACGTTTTAAGGCAGAAATAACCAAGGTTCGACCGGGCGATAAAACGGCCATCAACGGAATGAGCTTATGTTAAGTAAGGTGGGTCCAACTTAATTTGGAAGTGAATCAAGACCCCGTTCCGGACTAAACCCTCCCTGCTCCCCTCTTCGTTCTCGGCGGTGGGCTGTGGGTGTCGGAGCTATCGTTCTCAGCTGCGGCACGGATGAGATGAGTGAATTTGAAACCCTACTCTGTGTTGATTTAGATCTAACCGCGTAGCCTCTGTTTTTGGCGGATTTGGAGCATGGGTGGGGTGAACGAGATGGAGCCGACGCTGACAAACAGGGGGATGGTACTGCAAGGGTTGCTTCTGTTGATTGGAATTCGGTGGAATTAGATGACCCTATAGATTTGTTCACTGCACCAATGGCCAACACTAAGATGGCAAATTTTATTGGAATTCTGGTAGATGATATAGATAAGGAGGAGAGGGGTGAATCTAGTTTTCCTGTTGATGCTAACAAAGATTCATTTGAAGAGGTGGACAGACATTTGATGGAAGATGGTGTTGATCATGTTGATGATGCACACGATGATGAGCTAGTGAATGTCTATAACAAAGAAAACCCTATAATTGAAGTGGGAAAGTTGTGGCCAAACATGGATGAGTTTAGGATGTGTTTCAAGACTTAGCACTCAAGCATGAATTTGATGCCAAGACTAAGTGGACTGATAGAAAGAAGTTTTATGCGACGTGTAGAGGTTTTGCAAAAACGCCAAGCCTTGCAAGTGGTACATATCTGCTAGACGCTGATACATGTAAGCTGCATTGGGATTTTCCCCGAAGAGGAGGGGATGATGCAGCAAAGTGAAGGTAAGTATTTCCCTCAGTGAGAACCAAGGTTATTGAACCAATAGGAGAACCACGCAAATTCCCGTCTTTAGCGCCTACACACAAAAGAGCAAACACTTGCACCCAACGTGGGCAATCGGGTTGTCAATTCCCTTGAACTCGTTACTTGCAAGCGATAAGTTGTGATATATAGATAATATGATAAATATAAATTTAAAATAAATAAAAAGTTAATAATGGCAGCAAGGTATCTAGAGTTTTTGTAATTATATTGTGAGGAGACCTGGGGGCCATAGTGTTCGCTAGAGGCTTCTTTCTCGAAGAAGGCATACAGTGGGTAAACAAATTACTATTGAGCAATTGATAGAAAAGCACATAGTTATGCAATATTTATTGACGACAATGATCATGTATATAGGCATCACGTCCATAAACAAGTAGACCGACTCCTGCCTGCATCTACTACTATTACTCCACCCATCGACCGCTATCCAACATGCATCTAGAGTATTAAGTAAAAACGGAGTAATGCTTGGAGGATGATGACATGATGTAGACAAAGTAAATCCAATCAATATGAATAAACCCCATCATTTTACCCTTAGTGGCAGCAATACAATACGTGTCATGTCCCTTTCTGTCACTGGGATTGAGCACCGCAAGACTAAACCCACTACAACGCACCACTCCCACTTGAAGATAAATAAATCTAGTTGGCCAAACCAAACCAATAGATCAGAGAGCATTACGAAGCTATAACAATCATGCAAATAAAATACTGGCAAGTATTCAATATCTTAAACCCACAATTCATCGGATCCCAACAAACACACCGCAAAGATTGATTACATAAGATTGATCACCGCGGGAATCGCGGTGATCTTGGCAATGAAGAACATAGAGTGAGAGGTAGCCATCTAGGTGCTAACTACGGACCCGTATGTCTATGGTGAACTACTCACACATCACCATGGGGCAGCAAGGTTTATGTAGAGGCCCTCCTTGATCGATCCCCCCTCCGCAGGGCACCGGAACAGGGCTTGAGATGGGCACACGGCGGAACAGAGACTTGCGGCAACAGAAAAAGTGTTTCGGGAGGCTCTCTAGGGTTTTCCAGATATTAGAGAATTTATAATCCAGAGAATGATGCCAGAGGGCCGGGGAGGTGGACCCAAGCTATCAGGGCGCAGCCACTCCCCCTGGGCGCGCCCTGATGGCTTGGGGGCACCTTGATAATCCACAAGTGCAAGGAATCATTGTAGCACTTTCCAAAGATGGAAGTGATAAGTATGGAATTTCGAACCCACAAGGAGCTAAAGGTAAGATCAATATTCTCTCAAGTCCTATTTGCGACCAATACGACTCGTCATACACCGAACTTTTGCTTCTATCTAGTAACGAGGAATAAAACTGCGTTGTGGGTATAAAGAGGATAGCGTTGCATGATATTGGAGAACAAAAATATGAAAATAGTTGCTTCCTAAATAAATTTAGAATATATTACAAATAGCGAGTGTGGAATAATGATGGTATGCTGTGCGGAATCATCCTAGGCAATTGATAACAAGATCGATAATCATTCTTGCAATTTTATATGAGGGAGAGGCATGAGCTAACATACTTTCCGTACTTGGATCATATGAACTTATGATTGGAACTCTAGCAAGCATTCGCAACTACTATAACTACGATAGCCCCTCCGAGATTGGATCTCTCTCTTTCTCTCCTGTTTTCGCTACTGTTTTCTCTCCAGATTGGTTTTTCATCGATAAATAGAGTTACGGCGGCGACGCGGAGAGTCTCTCCTAATTTTTGGGGGTTTCTCTGTTTATAGGACTTTTTGGCATTGGAATCACGCAAAACAGAGCCACACGGGACCCACAAGCTAACAGGGCGCCATCACCCCCTGGGCGCGCCCAATTGCGTGGTGGCCAACAGGGCCCCCCCTTCGGTGGTTCTTCGCTCCAATGTCGCCCAGATGTTCTAGAAAAAATGACCAATAAGTTTCGGGCGATTCCAAGAACTTTCATTTTCTGCACAAAAAACGACACCACGGTAATTCTGCTGAAAGCAGCGTCAGTCCGGGTTATTTCTAATAAAATCATAAAAAAGTGCATCAAAGCCATATAAAATTAATGCAAAGATAGGTGAATATGGCATGAATACTTCATAAATTATCGATACATTGGAGATGTATCAGCATCCCCAAGCTTAATTCCTGCTCCTCCTCGAGTAGGTAAATGATAAAACACATAATTTATGAAGTGTGAATGCTAGCATAGTATATAAGTTTGATCAATATTACTTCCAATCACTTTTTCTAGCATCTTAAACATCAAGTATTTCTCACATAACTTCTCATGATGAAGTAGCAAGCTAGTCACATGTTAAAGTACAAACCATAAACTTTCTTGCAAACTAGCAAACCATGTTTTCCGTCATCAAATAATTACAACTCATCTTATTTTCAGGAAGGGTCTATGTAAGAGCTTTGATTTAGCAAATTCCACATACTCGACTATCATTTAGTCTCCCATGATTGCTGACACTCAAAGCATATTTTTAGAACAAGTAGTTTCAATCAAACATGTAGGAAGATAGGGGCTTAATGTTCCGCCTTCCAACTTATTTATCTCGGGGATAATGTCAACAATAATGAATCATGATCACCTATATCCAATTGGATATATCTGCCTGGATCTTTCCCCATGACATGATGCTTGCCAACTAAAGAATTAATAGATTGGAATAGGGATGAACATATTGACTCTTGCATGAAAGTAAATATAGAAGAGTAAAAGATAGGCCCTTCACAGAGGGAAGCAGAGGTTCTCATGCGCGTTTTATTTTTGGATGTGCAATCTCTTAATGAAAAGGAACATCACTTTATATTGCCCCTTGTGATAGCAACCTTTATTTTGCAGTCTTTCGCTTTTATTTCTTCACCATCACAAGTTCGTACAAAGCTTATTTTTCCCTTCCAACAGAAGATCATACATATTTAGGAGCAATTTTATTGCTTTTTGCAACGATGCCAACTTACTTGAAGGATCTTATTCATTGCAACGATGACAACAAAGATCATACCGCCACTATATATTAGAGTCTCAAACAAATTTAAGTGAAGAATGAGAGTGCAATTATTTCTATAAAATCTATATGCCACCGTGCTCTAAAATATATAAGTGAAGCACTAGAGCAAGTGCTTAGCTCAAAAGATATAAGTGAAGCACATAGAGTATTCTAATAAATCATGGTGAGCATGTTTCTCTCTCAAGTAGGTGTGTCCAGCAAACAATGATTGTGAAAACTAAAACAAAAGCAAAATAAAGCACAAGACTCTCCAAGCAAAACTCATATCATGTGATGAATAAAAATGTAGCTCCAAGTGACATACAGGTGGATTGAGACGAAAGAGGGGATGCCTTCCGGGGTATCCCCAAGCTTAGACGCTTGAGTCTTCCTAGAATATACCTTGGGGTGCCTTGGGCATACCCAAGCTCAGGCTCTTAGCCGCTCCTTATTCCTTCATCCATCATGATAACACCCAAAACTTGAAAACTCCAGCACACAAAACTCAACAGAAAACTTGTGACCTCCGTTAGTATGATAGGTAAATCAAAAAATTTAGGTATTTTCATAAATTGATTCATATTTTATTATTGCATAAGGTAATGTATTCTAACTTATCCATGGTTTATACCCCCCCCCCGATACAATCCATAGCATCGTCAAAACAGGCAAAACATAAATTTGTCTAAAACAGAACAATCTGTAATGATCTACGCAATCACCATACTTCTGTAACTCCAAAAATTCTGAAACATTTGTACAACCTAGGGAATTTGTATACCAATACTGTGTAAACAATTCAGATCAAAAATGCGTTCCAGTAAAATCAGAGAAATTCTGCATTGGACGCAAAAGTTTCTGTTTTTGCACCGTATCAATTCTACTTATCATGCAAGTCATCCCAAAGGCTTTACTTGGCACAAACACTAATTTAAACATAAAAACACAATCATTACAGTAGCAATAATCATGTTATCACACAATGACAGAAAGTAAAAACAAAAATTAAAGATAACTATTGGGTTGCGTCCCAACAAGCGCTATTGTTTTATGCCCCTAGCTAGGCATAATGCATATTATCAAGTGATATCATCCTTAGAGTTTTCATCTTGGGGATGAGGCTTTTCAGAGACAATTGGCAAGACATCATCATGTTATATATTGGTATTCTCAATGCTAGTTTCCTTAAATCCTTCCGTATTCTCTCTTACTATCCAAGAATATTGTTTATTGATGGCATTGAAAACTTGTTGGATAATATGAATTGGAGGAACTTCTTTACTTGTGTTTCCATCAAAATTGTGGTTGCCTCAAAACACATACCTCATCATATAGTCCTCATTGTATAAAATTTTGTCTATCACAGGATGTTCACAACTCATATTATAGTGATCAAAGATATCTCGAGCCTCTCGTACTATATAGTCAAATTCATGCATGAGGATAAGAGTGGCCATCTTCTTGGATCTAGGGTCTTTTATGACCGACAACTCATAGAAAAGCCTTTGTAAAGTAGGGTGAGTATGCATAAATCTTATTTCAAGCTTAAGAACAAGAGCGGAAATAGTATTGGTGTATCTTTTGGTTCTTTTAAGGATTGGCGTATCCTTGCAAGCCAAAGTACCCGTATGGTTAAAGAATTCTTGGATAATGCTTTTCCCTATGATATTCCCCTTCCTCGCAACAAAAACTTTTACATCTCGCTGTGGGGGAGTTTCCTCTTTGGGTGTTTTATTTTCATCATCCTTCTCAATGATGAAATCAGACATGATAGCAACTTCAAGCAAGCAAGCAAGCAAACTAGATAGTAATTTAGATAACTAAGCAAATAAGCAAATAGAAATATTTTTGTATTTTTTATTTTTATAGCAAGCAAAATATAAAAACAAATAAAAAGTAGAACAAGTGAATGATAATTTGTGAGTAGGTAATTGATAGGAATTTGATGATGCTCCCCGACAACAGCGCCAGAAATCCTTCCTAATACTTGTAAACTGCGTTGGGAGTTTCCCCGAAGAGGAGGGGATGATGCAGCAAAGCGAAGGTAAGTATTTCCCTCAATGACAACCAAGGTTATCGAACCAATAGGAGAACCACACAACTTCCCGTCTTCAGCGCCTACGCACAAAAGAGCAAACACATGCACCCAACGCGGGCAAGAGGGTTGTTAATCCCCTTGAATTCATTACTTGCAAGCAATAAGTAGTGATATACAGATAATTTCATAAATATAAATTGAAAATAAAATAAAAAGTAAATAATGGCAGCAAGGTATTTAGAGTTTTTGTAATTATATTTGTGAGGAGACCCGGGGGCCATATTGTTCGCTAGAGGCTTCTCTCTCGAAAAAGGCAAAGTTACGGTGGGTAAACAAATTACTATTGGGCAATTGATAGAAAAGCGCAAAGTTATGCAATATTTATTCACGGTAACGATCATGTATATAGGCATCATGTCCATACACAAGTAGACCGACTCCTGCCTGCTGATGACCCACAAGTATAGGGGATCAATCGTAGTCCTTTTCGATAAGTAAGAGTGTCGAACCCAACAAGGAGCAGAAGGAAATGATAAACGGTTTTCAGCAAGGTATTCTATGCAAGTGCTGTAAGTAACGACAGTAGATAGTTTTGTAGTAAGATAATTCGTAACAAGTAATAAAAAAGGTGCAGCAAGGTAGCCCAATCCTTTTTGTAGCAAAGGACAGGCCTAAAAGTACTCTTATATTAAGCAAGCGCTCCCGAGGACACATGGGAATTTCTGTCTAGTCGTGTTCATCATGTTGAGTTGATTCGCATTTGCTACTTTGATAATTTGATATGTGGGTGGACCGGTGCTAAGGTGCTGTTCATACTTGAACTAACTACCTACTTATGATTACCTCCTCTCGCAAGAATTCACAACTACGAAAGAAGAATTAAGATAAATCTAACCATAGCATGAAACATGTGGATCCAAATAAGCCCCTTATGAAGCAACGCATAAACTGGGGTTTAAGCTTCTGTCACTCTAGCAACCCATCATCTACTTGTTACTCCACAATGAATTCCCTTAGGCCCATAGCATGGTGAAGTATCATGTAGTCGACATTCACATGACACCACTAAGACAAGTAACAACATACATATCATCAAAATATCAAACAAATACCAACTTCACATGATTACTTATAACAAGACTTCTCCCATGTCCCCAGGAACAATAGTAACTACTCACACCTCATCAATATGTTCAAGATCAGAGGTGCAATAATAATAATTAAGGATCTGAACATAATATCTTCCACCAAGTAATCCAACAAGCATCAACTACAAGATGTAATCAACACAACTAGTAACCCACAGGTACCAATCTGAGGTTTTGAGACAAAGATTGAATACAAGAGATGAACAAGGGTTGGAGATGAGATGGTGCTGGTGAAGATGTTGATGAGGTTTGGTCCTCCCATGAAGGAGGAAGCGTTGGTGATGACGATGGCTTCGATCTCCCCCTCCGGAGAGGGATTTCCCCGACAGAATCTGACTGCCGGAGTGCAAAAGGGCCTCTACCTAGGTTTCCGCCTCGAGACGGAGGCGCTTCATCCTGAAAGGTTGCTTATGATTTTTTCTAGGGTAACACACACCATATAGGAGAAGAGGGGCGTCGGGAGGCCAGCCTGGGCCCCACAAGCCATCAGGGCGCGGCTTGGGGGCGCCCTGTTGGCTTGTGCCTGGCTGGTGTCCCCACTCTGGTATATTTTTGGCTCAGAAATTGTTATATATTCAATAAAATTCCTCGTGAAGTTTCAGGTCATTTGGAGTCTGGTGAATTTTCTGCCTTTTACTCGGTTTTCCGGTCTAGCATTCCAGTTTCCAGATAATTCCCTCTTTGTGATGTACCTTGCATATTCAGAGAGAAGGAGCATAAGAATTGTATGATAATAGGGAATAATGGATAAGAATAACGTAAATATGAATAAGAAATCATGATGCAAAATGGACGTATCAACTCCCCCAAGCTTAGACCTCGCTTGTCCTCAAGCGAAAGCCGAACTCGAGAGTAATGACCACATAATTTGAGAGAGAGGTGTCGATAAAAACAGAATACATACATGGGAGCATCATGAATATCATTATAGTAGCAAGCATTTCATCATATAACTTCTCATAAACAAGTAAAATTCTATTCACAATTATCGAAGTATGAAGCATAAACCTTATTGACAACCAACAAACGGTGCCTTTAGTCATGGTGATAATCACAATTCATCATATTCAAGAGAAGAGTCTATATAAGAGCTTTCATTGTAGCAAACCCACATACTCAACTATCATTTAGCCATCCATGATTGTTGACACTCATGGCATATTTTTGGAGCTAATGTTTTTGCCGAACACATAGGAAGATAGGGGCTTTATTTGCCACCCAACTCATTTACCTCAAGGATAATGTCAACAAAAATGAATCATGGTTTCTTACATTCAACTGGATATATATATATATATATATATATCTGGATCTTTCCTCAACACGTGATGCTTGCCAGCTAAGAGAGTTTAAAGATTAAAAGAAGGGAAGACATTAATGACTCTTTTGTAAAAGTAAGAACTTTACGAAAGTAAAAGATTGGCCCTTCGCAGAGGGAAGCAGAGGTTGTCATGCGCTTTTATTTGTTTAGCTGTGCAATATCTTAATGCAAAGGAACATCACTTTATGTTGCCCCTTGTGATGGCGAACTTTATTATGCACTCTGTCGCTTTTATTTCTTCACCATCACAAGATCGTACAAAGCTTATTTTCCCTTTCAATAAAAGATCGTACATGATTATAGGCAATTTTTATTGCTTATGCACCGATGACAACTTACTTTAAGGATCTTATTCAATCCATAGGTAGGTAAGGTGGACTCTTACAGAAATAAACTGGGTTTAAGGGGTTATAGATGCACAAGTAGTATCTCTACTTGGTGCAGGAATTTTGGCTAACAAAGGATCTAAAGAAACATCAAATGTTAAAGGATCCATGACTATATAACTTCTATGTAAATGTAAACAAACATAACCATTAAGTTGTCTTCCATGTCCAACTTCAACACTTGATCATCATTTAATATTTGGTGAGGGTTCATAATCATAGATGATGTCCAAGATAGTGTATTTGTGTGTGGATATTCTCTTCTATGTTATAATCTTGCATAGATTATAACAATGACTAAGGCTATGTTTGTTATATTCCTAACAATTTTCATAGCTCATGCTTTCTTCTTATGTCAAGTCATTACTTCCCATGGAATAAGCATATGATCTTTACTATTCTTTTTATTGCCATGCTATGATGATTGGTGCAAGGGAGTAAAGGACACGGGCTCAACTAATCTTTGTTATATAACTCTCATACTCAATTACAAGGGTAGGTAGATCTCAAAGCAAAATCCTAAGCAAAGCAAATCTGAAACTCTATTTCTCTAAACCATGAAATAACTAAGGATCAAACTAAAATAAAAGATGATGGTAAAAAGTGATGGTGATACGATACCGGGGCACCTCCCCCAAGCTTGGAACAAGCTAGGGGTTTTGCCCATACCCATGTGCTCAAGTGTTCTTCGGTGATGGTGGTGGTGTGCGGAAATCCTCCATCTTCCAAGGCATAGGTTCCCCATCATGGAAAGAAACTCTTGTTTCCGGAAACCTGAAATCAGCAGCGAGGCTCATCCTTTTAAACCTAGATTCATACTCACAGTTCTGGGTTTGAAGTTAATAGATTTGATCTTGGAGGTGCTCGATTCGCTCTTGAAGCTTAAAGAGAGCTTCTCCCACGCTTCTTGTGTCAATCTTGTTTTCGCAGATGAAGTCTGTGATCATAGAGTGATTGGCACTCAGACCATGTTCAACCATCCCTTCGGACTTGAAGATCTCCTACTCCACTTTTGCAAGCCTGGCCTTGTCACTTCCTTCCTTCTTGGGACCTTGGACATCCCAGATGTGGAGCACCCCCTCATGCATCTCAATGGCTTGAGGGTGCTTTATCACCTCTAGCAAGTAGGGGTTGATGACCTTCTCGAAGAACTTGTCTTTAGATGAACTTGGGGAAGTCATGGCGATCTATATCCGTCAGAAAAATAGCCCGAAACAAGAACGGAGGAGAAACTTGCGATGCGGTGGTCAAAACACACGGGAGTATATATAATGATTTTTCTAGGTCAGAATATGTGTTCGGGAAGAAATCGGAGTCGGGGAGGCACACAAGGGCCGCACAAGCCATCAGGGCGCGCCCTAGGGGGGTCGCGCCCTGTTGGCTTGTGCCTCCCTCGTGGGTCCTCCTGACTCTGTTTTATTTTTGGAATTTTTCTAAAACAATAAAACCAACAGAAACTATTTTTTTTGGAATTTTTGGAATCGGTTTACTTACCGTACCGCATACCTACCCCTTTTTTAGGTTTTTGCAGTGTTCCGGAAAGCCTCATGTATGTGTTCTTCCGATGTTATTACTTGAATGACATTAGTCTCTTCATTAATGGGTGTACCTGAAATATAATGATTGATCCTTTGCCCATTCACCACTCTCGGGTTTTTGCCTTCGAAGTTATTAATTTTTATAGCACCGGAACGATAGACCTCTTCGGCAACATATGGAACTTCCCATTTGGATAAAAGTTTTCTTGCAAAAAACCTGAAACGAGAATTGTACAAAAGCACAAGGTCTCCTACATTGAATTACCGTTTTTGAATCCTTTTGTCATGCCATCTTTTAACGTTTTCTTTAAACAACTTAGCATTCTATAGGCTTGTGTCCTCCATTCATCTAGTGAGCTAATATCAAATAACCTATTTTCATCGGCAAGTTTAAAATCATAATTGAGTTCTTTAATTGCCCAATAAGCCTTATGTTCTAGCTCAAGAGGTAAATGACAATCTTTTCCATACACATTTTTATATGGGGACATCCCCATAGGGTTCTTATAAGCAGTTCTATAAGCCCATAGAGCATCATCTAGTTTCTTAGACCAATTATTTCTGGATCTATTAACAGACTTTTGCAAGATTAATTTTAGTTCTCGATTGCTCAATTCAACTTGGCCACTAGACTGAGGATGATACGGTGATGCAATTCTATGGTTAACATCATATTTAGCTAGAAGTTTACGGAAAGGACCATGAATAAAATGTGAACCACAATCAGTCATTAAGTGTTGTGATCGGCACTACTAGTTTGGATAGCCTCTACCCACTTAGTAACGTAATCAACAACAACTAAAATATGAGTATATCCATTTGAGGAAGAAAAGGTCCCATGAAGTCAAAACCCCAAACATCGAATGGTTCAATGGCAAGTGAATAGTTCATAGGCATTTCCTGACGTTTACCAATGTTACCAACTCTTTGACATTCATTATATGAAAGGCCATACTTATGAGCATCTTTGAAAAGAGTGGGCCAATAAAAACCAGATTGTAATACCTTGTGTGCAGTTCTGTCACCAGCATGGTGTCGTCCGTAAGGCTTGGAATGACACTTCCTTAAAATCTGTTCATGTTCATGCTCAGGTATACAACGTCTAACAATACCATCTACTCCTTCTTTATAAAGATGTGGGTCATCCCAAAAGTAATGTCGTAAATCATAAAAGAATTTTTTCTTTTGTTGATAGGTGAAACTAGGTGGAATATATTTAGCAACAATATAATTAGCATAATCAGCATACCAAGGAGTGCTACGTGAAGTATTTATAGCATCAAGTTGTTCATCGGGAAAATTATCATCGATAGGCAGTGGGTCATCAAGAACATTTTCCATTCTAGACAAGTTATCTGCTATAGGGTTTTTAGCTCCCTTTCAATCAACGATATGCAAATCAAACTCTTGAAGCAAAAGCACCCACCTAATAAGTCTAGCGATACGTCTCCATCGTATCTATAATTTTTGATTGTTTCATGGCAATATTATACAACTTTCACATACTTTTGGCAACAATTTATATGATTTATTGGACTAACCTATTGATCCAGTGCCTAGTGCCAGTTCCTGTTTTTTGTTTCGCAGAAATTCCATATCAACTGAAGTCCAAACGCGATAAAAATTTACGGAGATTTGTTTTGGAATATTTGTGAATTTTGAAAAGTGGAATCAACGGAAACGGAGGCCCACAGCCACCACAAGACATCAGGGCGCGCCCTAGGGCCCAAACGTATGGTGGTGGGTTGTGCCCTCCTCGTAAGTCGGTTGGAGCTCTCCTTCGGGCGCAAGGAAGCTAATTTTTAGATAAAAACCCCCTCAAAATTTCAGCCCGATCGGAGTTACGGATCTTCGGGAATATAAGAAATGGTTTTCGGCCAGAAAACAGGAACGCGAAACAGAAGAGAACAGAGAGGGAGATCCAATCTCGGAGGGGCTCCTTCCCCTCCGCGGCCATGGCGGCCATGGAACAGAGGGGGAACTCTCCTCCCATCTAGGGGGGAGGCCAAGTAAGAAGAAGAAGGTGGGCGGCTCTCTCCCCCTCTCTCCCGGTGGCGCCGGAACGCCGCCGGGGCAATCATCGTGACGGCGATCTACACCAACAACTTCGCCGCCATCAACACCAACTCTCTCCCCCTCTATGCAGCGGTGTACCACCTCTCTTCCCTACTGTAATCTCTACTTAAACATGGTGCTCAACTCCATATACTATTTCCCAATGATATTTGGCTATCCTATGATGTTTGAGTAGATCTCTTTTGTCCTATGGGTTAATTGTGGTATGATGTTATGGATGTGAGTTGTATGTTGATATGGTGCTGTCCTATGGTGCCCTTCGTGTCACGCAAACGTGAGGGATCCCCAGTGTAGGGTGTTGCAATATGTTCATGATTTGCCTATGGTGGGTTGCTTGAGTGACAGAAGCACAAACCCGAGTAGGTGGGTTGTTGCGTATGGGAGTAAAGGGGACTTGATACTTAATGCTATGGTTGGGTTTTACCTTAATGAACTTTGGTAGTTCCGGATGCTTGCTAGAGTTCCAATCATAAGTGCATATGATCCAAGTACGGAAAGTGTGTTAGCGTATGCCTTTCCCTCATTGCATATAACAAGTATCTATCATATTATATTCAATTGCCTAGGGACAATCTTTCTCTCGCGTTACACAAAAAGCTTTGTACTAAGTTATTTACTTTTATTGTTCTTTTATTAAAACAGCACCTAACTTTTATTCCCACGTTCTTTATTATCTTGCAAAGTACTTCTAGTTTTATTGCTGCAAAGTAGTTTCATACTTGTTCTAGGTAAAACAAGCATTAGCGTGCGTAGAGTTGTATCGGTGGTCAATAGAACTTGAGGGAATATTTGTTCTACCTTTAGCTCCTCGTTGGGTTCGACACTCTTACTTATCGAAAAAGGCTACAAACGATCCCCTACAATTGTGGGTTATCAAGACCTTTTTCTGGCGCCGTTGCCGGGGAGCAATAGCGTGGGGTGAATATTCTTGTGTGTGCTTGTTTGCTTTATCACTAAGTAATTTTTATTTTCTGTTATTAGTTGTTTTCTATCTTTAGATATGGGTAGGAAACGCAAAATACCAAAAAAATAGATGTACTTGCTGCTCCAAAAGTTGAGGAACCACTAGTGTTCCGTACTATCGAAGAATATTACTTGGATCATCTTCGATCCATTTGTGCTCGTGTTGAAAACCCAACTAGCTTAGTTGAGGGAAAATCAATAAATGAGCATGCTTATTATGTGCGACACCGCATATCTCAAAAAGGGAAACTCTTGTGGCATCAAATTAATACTTTGTGTTGCCATGCTTGGAATTTATGTGAATTACATGGTTTTACTTGTTGTTCTGAAGAAACTAAAAAACGCCTTCCCTACCAATGTGTGTTTAGTGATAATGAAATACTATCCTCTTATGCCAAGGAGGCCTATTGTTATTATGATGATGAACAAATTGAAGAATTTGTTGCTTTTAAGGGTTCCTATGAAATTGCTTCTTTGATTGAAAAGTATGATGCTACTCTTAACAAATTTGGAAATTTTTCCATACTTAAATATTGCTATGAAAACTATGCTTCGAATGCGTATGTTAAAGAATTTATTGAAAGAATGTCCGCTGCCTTGGAAGAGACTAATATTTTGCAGGGACCTATGGAAGAAGAAGTTGCTGAAATTGTGAGCTCATTAGATGAAAAAGATGAGGAGGAGAGCGAAGAACAAAAGGAGGAAGAGCGGATTGATCACCCGTGCCCACCTTTTAATGAGAGTAACTCTTCAACTCATACATTGTTTAATTACCCTTTGTGCTTACCGAAGGATGAATGCTATGATAGTTGCTATGATCCCATGGATTCATTTGAAATATCCCTTTTTGATGAACTTGATGCTTGCTATGCTTGTGGCCATGATGCAAATATGAATTATGCTTATGAAGATGAACTTGCTATAGTTCCCTATGTTAAGCATGAAATTGTTGCTATTGCACCCACACATGATAGTCCTGTTATCTTTTTGAATTCTCCCAACTACACTATATCGGAGAAGTTTGCACTTATTAAGTATTATATCGATGGGTTGCGTTTTGCTACTACACATGATGATTTTGATGAATATAATATGCATGTGTTTGCTGCTCCTACTTGCAATTATTATGAGAGAGGAACCAAATCTTTACCTCTCTATGTTTCCAATACTATAAAATTGCAAGAAACTACTTATGCTATGTATTAGCCTTTACTTAATGTGCATGAATTGTTCTTGTATGACATGCCGATGCATAGGAAGAGGGTTATACTTCGTTGTCACATGATATATATCACTTTGTGCTCACTACTAAATTACAAATCATTGTTAATTAAAATTGGCTTTGATATACCTTGGGATCCGGGTGGATCCATTACTTGAGCACTTTATGCCTAGCTTAATTGCTTTAAAAAAAGCGCTGCCAGGGAGACAACCCGAAAGTTTTAGAGAGTCATTTTATTCTGTTGGGTGCTTTTATAAAGTTTAAAAACAAAAAAAAATAGAGGGGAACCTAAAACTTCACAAAAAGAAAGGTGAAAGTGAGAGAGATGATGAGCATCGTTGAAGTGGGGGCTAGACTTGAACTTTGTTCATGCCCATGGAAACTTTGTGATTCTTGAATCACGGAAAATTTTCCAACAAAAATAGTTATCCCCTTGTACAAATCCATTGTATTATAAAAATAATGTGCCAAGATTTGCCTTTAGGATGATTAGATTGTTTGTTGGTATGTGCGGAGAAAAAACAAAAACTTTGGCTGTAGTGCGTCAATTTTCATTTTTTACTGGAACGTCGAAAGTTTCTGAAATTCTTACAAAGTATTTGTATACAAAATGTTTATTTCTTCATAATTTTTCAGAGTTTTTGGAGTTACATAAGTATGGTCAAAGTTCAGATTACTACAGACTGTCCTGTTTAAGACAGATTCTGTTTTTGATGCATTGTTTTGCTTGTTTTGATGAAACTATCGATTTTATCGGTGGTATAAGCCATGGAAAAGTTATAATACAGCAGGGATAATGCAAATATAAAATTTGAATGGGTTTGCAACAGTACTTAAAGTAGTAATTTGCTTTATTGTACTAACAGATCTCACCAGTTTTCTGTTCAGTTTTGTGTGGATGAAGTATTCGAACATCGAGGAGGTCTCGATATGAGGAGAAGGAGGAGAGGCAAGAGTTCAAGCTTGGGGATGCCCAAGGCACCCCAAGTAAATATCCAAGGATACATAAGCGTCTAAGCTTGGGGATGACCCGGAAGGCATCCCATCTTTCTTCAACAAGTATCGGTATGTTTTCGTTTTCGTTTCGTTAATGTGATATGTGTAAATCTTGGAGCGTCTTTTATGTTTAGTTTTTTACTTTATTTTATGCATCATGATGGTATGAGATATTTCATGGTTGATTTATAGAATGCTCATTGCACTTCACTTATATCTTTTGAGTATGGCTTTATAGAATGCTTCATGTGCTTCACTTATATCATTTGAAGTTTGGATTGCCTGTTTCTCTTCACATAGAAAACCGTTATTCGTAGAATGATCTTTTGCTTCACTTATATTTATTAGAGCATGGTCTTTGGTATAAAGAATTAAACTCTCTTGCTTCACTTATATCTATTTAGAGAGTCAACAGGAATTGGTCATTTGCATGGTTAGTCATAAAATCCTACTTAAAACTTATGGATCACTGAATATGATATGTTTGATTCCTTGCAATAGTTTTGCGATATAGAGATGATAATATGTGGGAGGTACTAGTGGATGATCGTGTTTAGTAAGATATTGTTGTTAAGGTTTGTTATTCCCGAAGCATGCACGTATAGTCTCCAGTTATGCTAGGAAGTTGGAGCACAATTTATTCTTGATTGTCTATCTTTGTGTGAAGGTCGGGGGCGCGCGATGGTTAACTCCTACCAACCTCCCCCCTAGGATCATGCGTAGTAATACTTTGCTTCGAGGGCTAATAAACTTTTGTAATAAGTATGTGAGTTCTTTATGACTAATGTGAGTCCATGGATTATACGCACTCTTACCTTTCCGTAATTTCTAGCCTCTATGGTACCGTGCATTACCCTTTCTCACCCCGAGAGTCGGTGCAAACTTCGCCGGTGCATCCAAACCCCGTGATATGATACGCTCTATCAGACATAAGCCTTATTATATCTTCCTCAAAACAGCCACCATACCTACCTATTATGGCATTTCGATAGCCATTCCGAGATATATTGCCATGCAACTTTCACCGCTTCCATTTTGATGACTTGAGCATTCATTGTCATATTGCTTTACATGATCGTAAGATAGCTAGCATGATGTTTTTATGGCTTGTCCGTTTTTTGATATCTTTGCTACGCTAGATCATTGCATTCATATAGAGTCATACTCTGTTCTACTATCGAGTTGTAATATTGAGTTGTAAGTAAATATAAGTGTGATGATCATCATTATTCATTATTAGAGCATGTCCTAGTGAGGAAAGGATGATGGAAACTATGATTCCCCCACAAGTCGGGATGAGGCTCCGGACAAAGAAAAAAAAGATAAAAAGAAAAAATAGAAAAAAAGAGGGAAAGAAAAAAATGAAAAAAATGAAAAAAAATAAAAAAAATGATAAGAGACAAAGAGAGAAGGGGCATGCTAATTCCACACTTGTGCTTCAAAGTAGCACCATGTTTTTCATATAGAGAGTCTCCTATGTTGTCACTTTCATATACTAGTGGGAATTTTTCATTATAGAGTTAGATGCACACCCACTTAGTTTTCATATTGAGCTTTCATACACTTATAACTTTTAGTGCATCCGTTGCATGGCAATCCCTATTCCTCGCATTGATATTTATTGATGGGTATCTCCATAGCCCGTTGATACGCTGAGTTGATGCGAGACTTTCTTCTCCACTTTTACCCCTTTGAAACCTACCAACATATTCTATTCCACCCATAGTGCTATATCCATGGCTTGCGCTCATGTATTGCGTGAGAGTTGAAAATGCTGAAGCGCGTTAAAAAGTATGAACCACTTGCTTGGCTGACACCGGGGTAATACATGATTTATACTTTGTGTTAAGAAGACAGAGCATGACAAGGCTATATGATTTTGTAGGGATAGCGTTCTTTAGCCTTTGATATTTTGAAAGACATGATTGTTTGTTGGGATGCCTGAGTATTAATGTCTTTATGTCAAAACTAGACTATTGCTTTGAATCACTTGTCTCTTAATATTCATGCCATGATTTGATATATGATCAAGATTATGCTAGGTAGCATTCCACATCAAAATTACCTTTTTTTATTTACCTACTCGAGGACGAGCAGGAATTAACCTTGGGGATGCTGATATGTCTCCGTCGTATCTATAATTTTTTATTGTTTCATGGCAATATTATACAACTTTCACATACTTTTGGCAACAATTTATATGATTTATTGGACTAACCTATTGATCCAGTGCCCAGTGCCAGTTCCTGTTTTTTGTGTGTTTTTTTTTTCGCAGAAATTCCATAACAAACGAAGTACAAACGCGATAAAAAATTACGGAGTTTTTTTTGGAATATTTGTGAATCTTGAGAAGTGGAATCAATGCAAACGAAGGCCCACAGCCACCACAAGACATCAGGGCGTGCCCTAGGTCCCAAACGCATGGTGGTGGGACGTGCCCTCCTCGTAAGTCGGTTGGAGCTCTCCTTCGGGCGCAAGGAAGCTAATTTTCAGATAAAAATCCCCTCAAAATTTCAGCCCTATCAGAGTTACGGATCTCCGGGAATATAAGAAACGGTTTTTGGCCAGAAAACAGGAACGCGAAACAGAAGAGAACAGAGAGGGAGATCCAATCTCGGAGGGGCACCTGCCCCTCCGCGGCCATGGCGGCCATGGAACAGAGGGGGAACTCACCTCCCATCTAGGGGGGAGGCCAAGGAAGAAGAAAAAGGAGGGGGCTCTCTCCCCCTCTCTCCCGGTGGCGCCGGAACGCCGTCGGGGCAATCATCGTGACGACGATCTACACCAACAACTTCGCCGCCGTCAACACCAACTCTCTCCCCCTCTATGCAGCGGTGTAACACCTCTCTTCCCCATTGTACTCTCTACTTAAACATGGTGCTCAACTCCATATATTATTTCCCAATGATATTTGGCTATCCTATGATGTTTGAGTAGATCTCTTTTGTCCTATGGGTTAATTGTGGTATGATGTTATGGATGTGAGTTGTATGTTGATATGGTGCTGTCCTATGGTGCCCTCCATGTCACACAAACGTGAGGGATCCCTGCTGTAGGGTGTTGCAATATGTTCATGATTTGCCTATGGTGGGTTGCGTGAGTGACAGAAGCACAAACCCGAGTAGATGGGTTGTTGCGTATGGGAGTAAAGGGGACTTGATACTTAATGCTATGGTTGGGTTTTACCTTAATGAACTTTGGTAGTTCCGGATGCTTGCTAGAGTTCCAATCATAATAATGCATATGATCCAAGTATGGAAAGTGTGTTAGCATATGCCTCTCCCTCATTGCATATAACAAGTATCTATCATATTATATTCAATTGCCTAGGAACAATCTTTCTCTCGCGTTACACAAAAAGCTTTCTACTAAGTTATTTACTTTTATTGTTCTTTTATTAAAACAGCACCTAACTTTTATTTCCACGTTCTTTATTATCTTGCAAAGTACTTCTAGTTTTATTCCCGCAAAGTAGTTTCATACTTGTTTCTAGGTAAAGCAAGCATTAGTGTGCGTAGAGTTGTATCGGTGGTCGATATAACTTGAGGGAATATTTGTTCTTCCTTTAGCTTCTCGTTGGGTTTGACACTCTTACTTATCGAAAAATGCTACAAACGATCCCCTACACTTGTGGGTTATCATCTAGCCTTAGCATATTTCTTTTCCATAAGGTATTTAATAGCAGCATGATCAGTGTGAATAGTTACTTTGGAATCAACGATGTAAGGTCTATACTTATCATATTCAAAGACAACTGCTAAAAATTCCTTTTCAGTGGTGGCATAATTTTTTGGGTAGCGTCTCAAGTTTTACTAGCATAATGGATAACATTCAATTTCTTGTCTACTCTTTGCCCTATAACAGCATCGATAGCATAATCACTAGCAACACACATAATTTCAAATGGCAAGTTCAAATCACGTGGTTGAATAATCGGTGCAGAAATCAAAGCTTTCTTAAGTATTTCAAAAGCTTCTACACAATCATCATCAAAAACAAAAGGAATATCTTTTTGAAGAACAATAGTTAACGGCCTAGAAATCTTTGATGAAACGCCTATAGAAACCTGCATGACCAAGGAACCTTATTATACCTTTGATACCTTTTGGGCATGGCATCTTGTCAATAGCGTCAACTTTAGCTTTGTCCACTTCAATACCTCGTTCAGAAATTTTATGCCCAAGCACTATGCCTTCATTCACCATAAAATGGCACTTCTCCCAATTCAAGACAAGATTAGTTTCTTCACATCTCTGCAAAACTCGATCAAGGTTGCTCAAGCAATCATCAAAAGAAGTCCCGTAAACGGAAAAGTCATCCATGAAAACCTCAACAATCTTTTCACAAAAATCAGAGAATATAGCAGTCATACATCATTGAAAAGTAGTAGGTTGATACGTCCAGTTTGCATCATGATTTCCTACTGTTATTTATTATGTTTTGTTGAATAATAATGCTTTGGGGAGTGATTCTAATGCCTTTTCTCTCATAATATGCAAGGTTTACACAAAGAGGGAGAATGCCGGCAGCTGGAATTCTGGACCCAAGCAAAGCACATCAGAGAAACCTATTCTGCACAACTCCAACGAAGCTGAAATTTTATGGAGATTATTTTTGGAATAAATAAATACCGGAGCAAAAACCTATTGGAGGGGCCCATCCTGGTGGGCACAACCCACCAGGGCGCGCCAGACCCCATAGGTGCGCCCTGATGGGTTGTGGCCTCCTCAGCCCACCTCCAGTGCCCATCTTCTGGTATATAGTCACATTTAACCTAGAAACAATCAGAGGATGACTTTCGGGACGAAGTGCCGCCGCCTCGAGGCGGAACTTTGGCAGGAGCACTTTTGCCCTCCGGCAGAGCGATCCCGTCGGGGGAACTTCCCTCTCGGAGGGGGAAATCGAAGCTATCGTCATCAGCAACACCCCCCTCATCTTTGGGAGGCCAATCTTCATCAACATCTTCAACAGCACCATCTCCTCTCAAACCCTAGTTCATCTCTTGTGTTCAATCTTTGGACCGGAACCTCAGATTGGTACCTGTGGGTGACTAGTAGTGTTGATTACTTTGCGTAGTTGATCTCTATATGGTTTATTTGGTGGAAGATCATATGTTCAGATCCATTATGCTATTCAATACCTCTCTGATCTTGAGATGTTTATTATTTGTGAGTAGTTACCTTTGTTCTTGAGGTCACGAAAGAAGTCATGTTGCAAGTAATCATGTGAATTTGATATGTGTTCGATATTTTGATGATATGTATGTTCTGATTCCCTTAGTGGTGTCATGTGAACGTCAGCTACATGACACTTCACCACTCATGGGCCTAAGGGAATGCATTGTGGAGTAGTTATTAGATGATGGGTTGCTAGAGTGACAGAAGCTTAAACCCTAGTTTATGCGCTACTTCGTAAGGGGCTGATTTGGATCCAAACGTTTAATGCTATGGTTAGATTTTATCTTAATACTTTTCTCGTAGTTGCGGATGCTTGCGAGGTGGTTAATCATAAGTGGGAGGTTGTTCAAGTAAGAACAGCACCCAAGCACCGGTTCACCCACATATCAAATTATCAAAGTAGCGAACACGAATCAAACCAACATGATAAAAGTGACTAGATGAAATTCCCGTGTACCCTCAAGAACACTTTGCCTATTACTAGAGATTGTTCTGGCATGTCCTTTGCCTCAAAAGGATTGGGCTACCTTGCTGCAACTTATTTACCGTTACCGTTACTTGCTCGTTACCAATTACCTTGCTATCAAACTATCTGGTACCTACAATTTCAGTGCTTGCAGAAATTACCTTGCTGAAAACCGCTTGTCATTTCCTTCTGCTCCTCGTTGGGTTTGACACTCTTACATATCGAAAGGACTATGATTGATCCCCTATACTTGTGGGTCATCAAGACTCTTTTCTGGCGCCGTTGCCGGGTAGTGAAGCGCTCTTGGTAAGTGGAAATCGGTAAGGAAAAACTTATACTACGTGCTGAAATTTATTGCTACTTGCTACTATGGAGAACAATCCTTCGAGGGGTTTATTCGGGGTATCTTCACCTCGACCAGAACCACAATTAGTTGCCCCTCAACCTACTGCACCTACTGAAAATATTGGCTATGAAATCCCTTCGGGTATGGTAGAACAAATGCTTGCTAAACCTTATGCAGGAGATGGAACTGAACATCTTGATATGCATCTATTATATGTGAACGAAATATGTGGATTATTTCAGCTTGCAGGTTAACCCGGAGATGAAGTTAAGAAGAAGGTTTTCCCTTTATCTTTGGAGGGAAAAGCATTGACATGGTATAGGCTATGTGATGATCTTGGATCGTGGAACTGGAATCGTTTGCAATTGGAATTCCACCAAAAGTTGTATCCCATGCATCTAGTTCATCATGATCGGAATTATATATATAATTTTTGGCCTCGTGAAGGAGAAAGTATCGCTCTAGCTTGGGGCAGGCTTACATCAATGCTATATTCATGCCCCAATCATGACATTCCAAGAGAAGTTATCATTCAGAATTTTTATGCTCGGCTTTCTCATAATGATCAATCCATGCTCGATACTTCTTGTGTTGGTTCTTATATGAAGAAGACTATTGAATTCAAGTGGGATCTCTTAGAAAGAATTAAACGCAACTCTGAAGATTGGGAACTCGATGATGGTAATGAGTCAGGTATAAAGCTTGAATTTGATTGTGTTAAATCTTTTATGAATACCGATACTTTTCATAAGTTTAGCACTAAATATGGACTTGACTCTGAGATAGTAGCCTCTTTTTGCGAAGCATTTGCTACTCATGTTGATCTCCCTAAGGAGAAGTGGTTTAAATATCATCCCCCTATTCAAGAAGAAATTAAAGAACCAGTCATAGCTAAAGAAGAAACCATCATTTACAATATTGATCCAGTTGTGCCTACCGCTTATATTGAAAAACCACATTTCCCTGTTAGGATAAAGGAACATGCTAAGGTATCAACTGTGGTTCGTAAGAGCAACCTAAAAACATCTAAGCACCCTAAGCAAATTAAAGTAGAACCTAGTGTTGCTATGGTTAAAGATCTCTTGGTAGAAAATATTGAAGGGCATGTTATCTACTTGTGTGATGAAGCCGCTAGAATTGCTAAACCCGATGAAAATGATAAACATAGACCCATAGAAGGCATGCTCGTTGTCTCAGTCAAAATAGGAGATCATTGCTATCATGGTTTATGTGATTTGGGTGCTAGTGTGAGTGCTATCCCTTTTACTTTATACAAAGAAATTATGGATGAAATAGCACCTGCTGAAATAGAAGACATTGATGTTACTATTAAACTTGCTAATAGAGACACCATCACACAACTTGGTATTGTCAGAGATCTTGAAGTCTTGTGTGGGAAAGTGAAATACCCTACTGATTTTCTAGTTCTTGGTTCCCCACAAGATTACTTTTGTCTCATTATTTTTGGTAGACCTTTCTTGAGCACCGTCAATGCTAAGATAGATCGTGAAAAACAAACTGTCGGTGTCAGTTTTGGTAGTGTGTCTCATGAGTTTAATTTTTCCAAGTTTAGTAGACAACCTCGTGATAAAGCGTTACCTAGTAAAGATGAAATAATTGGTCTTGCTTCTATTGATGTACCCCCTACTGATCCATTAGAACAATATTTGATTGACCATAAAAATGATATGCACTTGCGTGAAAGAAATGAAATAGATCAAATTTTCTTTGATCAACAACCTCTCCTGAAACACAATTTGCCTATTGAAACTCTTGGAGGTCCTCCTCCACCGAAAGGTGATCCTGTTTTGAATTGAAACAACTGCCTGACACTTTGAAGTATGCTTATCTTGATGAGAAAAAGATATATCATGTTATTATTAGTGCTAACCTTTCAGAACATGAGGAAGAAAGATTGTTAAAAGTTGTAAGGAAGCACCAGGCTGCTATTGGATATACTCTGGATGATCTTAAGGGCATTAGTCCCACTCTATGTCAGCATAAGATGAATATGGAACCTGATGCTAAACCCCTTGTTGATCATCAACGATGACTGAATCCTAAGATGAAGGAAGTGGTAAGAACTGAAATATTAAAACTTCTGGAAGCAGGTATAATCTATCCTATTGCTGATAGTAGATGGGTAAGTCCCATTCATTGTGTCCCTAAGAAAGGAGGTATTACCGGTGTTCCTAATGATAAGAATGAACTCATTCCACAAAGAATTGTTACAGGCTATAGAATGGTAATTGATTTTAGAAAATTAAATAAAGCTACTAGAAAAGATCATTACCCTCTGCCTTTCATTGATCAAATGCTAGAAAGATTATCTAAGCACACACACTTTTGCTTCTTAGACGGATATTCTGGTTTCTCTCAAATACCCGTGTCACAATCTGATCAAGAGAAAACCACCTTTACTTGCCCTTTTGAAACCTATGCTTATAGACGTATGCCTTTTGGTTTATGCAATGCACCTGCTACTTTTCAAAGATGTATGACTGCTATATTCTCTGATTTTTGTGAAAAGATTATGGAGGTTTTCATGCATGATTTTTTCGTTTACGGAACATCTTTTGATGATTGCTTAAGCAACCATGATCGAGTTTTGCAGAGATGTGAAAAAACTAATCTTGTCTTGAATTGGGAGAAGTGCCACTTTATGGTTAATGAAGGCATTGTCTTGGGGCACAAAATATCTGAACGAGGTATTGAGGTGGACAAAGCTAAAGTTGATGCAATTGAGAAAATGCCATGTCCTAAAGATATTAAAGGTATTCGCGGTTTCCTTGGTCATGCTGGTTTCTATAGGAGGTTCATTAAAGACTTCTCTAAAATTTCTAGGCCTCTTACAAATCTTTTGCAAAAGGATATTCCTTTTGTTTTTTATGATGATTGTGTGGAAGCCTTTGAAACACTCAAGAAAGCCTTAACCTCTGCACCTATCGTTCAACCACCTGAATGGAACTTGCCTTTTGAAATTATGTGTGATGCTAGTGATTATGTTGTTGATGTTGTTCTAGGACAAAGAGTAGATAAGAAATTGAATGTTATCCATTATGCTAGTAAAACTCTAGACAGTGCTCAACGAAATTATGCTACTACTGAAAAAGAATTTTTAGCGGTCGTGTTTGCTTGTGATAAATTTAGATCCTATATTGTTGACTCAAAAGTAATTGTTCACACCGATCATGCTGCTATAAAATATCTTATTGAAAAGAAAGATGCTAAACTTAGACTCATAAGGTGGGTTCTCTTGCTTCAAGAACTTGACTTGCATATTGTTGATAGGAAGGGAGCTGAGAACCCCGTAGCAGATAACTTGTCTAGGTTAGAAAATATTCTTGATGACCCATTACCTATTGATGATAGTTTCCCCGATGAACAGTTAGCTGCAATAAATGTTTCTCAAAACACTCCTTGGTATGCTAATTATGCTAATTACATTGTCGCTAAATATATACCACCTAGCTTCACATACCAACAAAAGAAAAAAATTCTTCTATGACTTGAGACATTACTTTTGGGATGACCCACATCTTTATAAAGAAGGAGTAGATGGTATTATTAGATGTTGTGTACCTGAGCATGAACAGGAACAAATCCTACAGAGATGTCATTCCGAAGCTTATGGAGGACATCATGCGGGAGATAGAACTACTCATAAGGTATTGCAATCTGGTTTTTATTGGCATACTCTTTTCAAAGATGCCCGTAAATTTGTCTTGTCTTGTGATGAATGTCAAAGAATTGGTCATATCGGTAAGCGTCAGGAAATGCCAATGAATTATTCACTTGTTGTTGAACCATTTGATGTTTGGGGTTTTGATTATATGGGACCTTTTCCTTCCTCTAACGGGTACACTCATATCTTGGTTGCTATTGATTATGTCACTAAGTGGGTAGAAGCTATTCCAACTAGTAGTGCTGATCACCACACCTCCATTAAAATGCTTAAAGAGGTTATCTTCCTGAGGTTTGGAGTCCCTCAATATTTAATGACTGATGGTGGTTCACACTTTATTCATGGTGCTTTCCGTAAGATGCTTGCCAAATATGATGTTAACCATAGAATTGCATCACCCTCTCATCCTCAATCTAGTGGTCAAGTTGAACTTAGCAATAGAGAAATAAAATTAATATTACAAAAACTATCAACAGGTCTCGTAAGAATTGGTCTAAGAAAAAAGATGATGCACTTTGGGCCTATAGAACAGCTTATAAAAATCCTATGGGTATGTCTCCATACAAAATGGTATATGGTAAAGCTTGTCATTTGCCTCTAGAATTAGAACATAAAGCATTTTGGGCAATTAAAGAACTTAACTATGATTTCAGACTTGCTGGTGAGAAGAGGCTATTTGATATTAGCTCACTTGATGAATGGAGAACCCAAGCCTATGAAAATGCCAAGTTATTTAAATAAAAAGTAAAAAGATGGCATGACAAAAGAATCCAAAAGCAGGAATTTAAAATAGGAGACTATGTTCTTTTGTTCAACTCTTGTTTAAGAGTTTTTGCAGGTAGGCTTCTCTCCAAATGGGAAGGACCTTATATTATCGAAGAGGTTTATCGTTCTGGAGCTATCAAGATTAATAACGCCGAAGGTACTAACCCGAAGGTGGTCAATGGACAAAGAATTAAGCACTATATCTCAGGTACGCCTATTAACGTTGAAAGCAATGTTATCCAAACCATGACACCGGAGGAACACATAAAAGAAACCTTTCGGAACACTCCAGAATTATGAAAAATAGGAGGTACGTGATACGGTAAGTAAACGGACTCCGAAAAATCCGCAAAAATATTTTTTGTCAGTTTTGGAATATTAGAAAATTTTGGGAATAAAGAAATAAACCGAAAGGTGATCGAGGTGAGCACGATACACCAGGGCGCGCCAGGCACCCCTGGGCGCGCCCTGGTGGGTTGTGCCCACCTCGGATACCTTCCCGACTCCGTTTTCTTTCCATATGCTTGTTTTCCAAGAATAAAAATTCTCTATATATACCCCTGACTGTTTTGACAACCGCATCGCAGAAAAATCCTCTGTTCTTGTTTCTTGTTGTTTTCTCATCAGATCTAGATCTCCATGGCTCCACCAAGCTCCTCCAAGGACAAGTTCTTCGAGAAGGTCATCAACCCGTACTTGCTGGAGGTGATGAAGCACCCTCAAGCCATTGAGATGCGTGAGGGGGTGCTCCACATCCGCGATGTTCAGGGACCCAAGAAGCGTGGAGGCTAGGCTTGAGGCGATGGAACAGGAAGTTTTCAAGTGCCAGAAGATGGTGGAGCGCGGACTTAGTGGCAATCACCCCATGATCACGGAATTCACCCGTGATCAGGTGGTGGATGGCCGGTCTGTGAGGACATCATCTCCACCCTCAACGAGCAAATTAATTTTCTGCAGAGCCAAGTTTATGATCTTCAAAACCAAGTCTTTGAATATGAGGCAAGGTTTAAAGGTATGGGTTTAGCTGCCAGTTGCAGGACTCAGGGGACTCTTGCGTCAACTTATGATGGGGAGACCTTGCCCTGGAAGCTCGAGGACAAGCATACTTCATCATCACCACCACCTACATCATCACCACCACCTTCTTCATCACCACCACCAAAGGAGACTTGAGCACACGGGTATGGGCACTCCCCTTGGCTTGAGCCAAGATTGAGGGAGGTGCCCCGGTATTGTATCACCATCACTTTTATTCACCTTTACCTATTTTAGTTCAATCTTTAGTTTCCCTTTGCTTTAGTTGAATAAAAGTTTAGCATGATCTATTTTCGTGTGTTAGTTTCGTGGCCTATCTATCTATGTAATCGAGTGAAAGTTATATAATAAAGTTTAGTTTGAGTTTTTGTCTCTCTACTTTCTTGTTGCAATCAAAATAAAAGGGAAGAAACATAAATGAAAAGAATCATATGCTAATCTTATGGTGAGTAATGACATCACATAAGGAAAGGTATGAGTAGTAAAATTTATTAGAGATTGACAAACATAGCATTGGTCAATGATGCAATTCATGAAAGAATTAATAAGGGAAGAGAAGATTCACATGCAAATACACTATCTTGGACATCTTTTATGATTGTGAGCCCCCATTAAATATTATATGTCAAAATTGTTGACGTTGGACAAGGAAAACAACGTAATGATTTATGTTTGTTCATATCCACATAGAAGTTATATTGTCATAGATCCTTCAACATGTGGTGCTTGCCTAATATCTTTGCTAGCCAAAAATCCCGAACTAAGTAGAGATACTACTTGTGCATCCAAAAACCCAAAACCAAACTCATTCTTTGAGAGTCCACCATACCTACCTATGGATCGAGAAAGATCCTTCAAGTAAGTTGTCATCGGTGCACTAAGGCAACAAAAATTGCTTCTAAAAGTGTTTTGATCAATTAGTGTAAGAGAAAATTGAGCGCTATACGAACTTATGATGGCAAAGTAATAAAAGCGACGGACTGCATAATAAAGGTTGCTATCATAGGGGGCAATATAGCGTGACGTTCTTTTACATTAATGGATTGGGCATACTAACCAAAAAGCGCATGACAAACTCTGCTTCCCTCTGTGAAGGGACTATCTTTTACTTTTATGTATTTACTTTTATGCAAAGAGTGAAAGTATTCTTCCCTATTCCTTTTTACTTTTTCCTTTTGCAAGCATCATGTGGTGAGGAAAGATCTAGGCACATATATCCAGTTGGATATGGGTGGGCATGAGTTATTATTGTTGACATCACCCTTGAGGTGAATACGTTGGGAGGCAAAACTATAAGCCCCTATCTTCCTATGTGTCCGGTTGATGTTCATGGGTGTGTCATGAGTGTTAGCAATCATAGAAGACTAAATGATGGTTGAGTATGTGGACTTGCCAAAAGGCTCCGACATGAGACCCTTCCTGAAAATATGATGAAGTGTAGTTGCAAAGTTGACTGAGAACATAGTTTGTTGGTTTTTAATAAGGTTTATGCTTCATACTCCTATGGTGCCCTCCGTGTCGCGCAAACGTGAGGGATCCCCGCTGTATGGTGTTGCAATATGTTGATGATTTGCCTATGGTGGGTTGCGTGAGTGACAGAAGCACAAACCCGAGTAGGTGGGTTGTTGCGTATGGGAGTAAAGGGGACTTGATACTTAATGCTATGGTTGGGTTTTACCTTAATGAAATTTGGTAGTTGCGGATGCTTGCTAGAGTTCCAATCATAAGTGCATATGATCCAAGTACGGAAAGTGTGTTAGCGTATGCCTCTCCCTCATTGCATATAACAAGTATCTATCATATTATATTCAATTGCCGAGGGACAATCTTTCTCTCGCGTTGCACAAAAAGCTTTCTACTAAGTTATTTACTATTATTGTTTTTTTATTAAAACAGCACCTAACTTTTATTTCCACGTTCTTTATTATCTTGCAAAGTACTTCTAGTTTTATTCCCGCAAAGTAGTTTCATACTTGTTTCTAGGTAAAGCAAGCATTAGCGCGCGTAGAGTTGTATCGGTGGTCAATAGAACTTGAGGGAATATTTGTTCTACCTTTAGCTCCTCGTTGGGTTCGACACTCTTACTTATCGAAAAAGTCTACAAACGATCCCCTACACTTGTGGGTTATCATAAAGCCTTAGCATATTTCTTTTCCATAAGGTATTTAATAGCAGCATGATCAGTGTGAATAGTTACTTTCGAATCAACGATATAAGGTCTAAACTTATCACATGCAAAGACAACTGCTAAAAATTCCTTTTTAGTGGTGGCATAATTTCTTTGGGCAGCGTCTAGAGTTTTACTAGCATAATGGATAACATTCAATTTCTTGTCTACTCTTTGCCCTAGAACAGCATCGATAGCATAATCACTAGCAACACACATAATTTCAAATGGCAAGTTCCAATCACGTGGTTGAATAATCGGTGCAGAAATCAAAGCTTTCTTAAGTACTTCAAAAGCTTCTACACAATCATCATCAAAAACAAAAGGAATATCTTTTGAAGAAGAATAGTTAATGGCCTAGAAATCTTTGATGAAACGCCTATAGAAACCAGCAGGACCAAGGAAACTTCTTATCCCTTTGATTCCTTTTGGGCATGGCATCTTCTCAATTGCGTCAACTTTATCTTTGTCCACTTCAATACCTCGTTCAGAAATTTTATGCCCAAGCACTATGCCTTCATTCACCATAAAATGGCACTTCTCCCAATTCAAGACAAGATTAGCTTCTTCACATCTCTGCAAAACATGATCAAGGTTGCTCAAGCAATCATCAGACGAAGTCCCGTAAACGGAAAAGCCATCCATGAAAACCTCAACAATCTTTTCACAAAAATCAGAGAATATAGCAGTTATACATCTTTGAAAAGTAGCAGGTTGATACGTCCATTATGCATCATGATTTCCTACTGTTATTTATTATGTTTTGTTGAATAATAATTCTTTGGGGAGTGATTCTAATGCCTTTTCTCTCATAATATGCAAGGTTTACACAAAGAGGGAAAATGCCGGCAGCTGGAATTCTGGACCCAAGAAAAGCACATCAGAGATACCTATTTTGCACAACTCCAACGAAGCTGAAATTTTACGGAGATTATTTTTGGAATAAATAAAAAATACCGGAGCAGAAAACTACAGGAGTGGGCCAACCAGGTGGGCACAACCCACCAGGGCGCGCCAGAACCCCCTGGGCGCGCCCTGATGGGTTGTGGCCTCCTCGGCCCACCTCCGGTGCCCATCTTCTGGTATATAGTAAAATTTAACCTAGAAAAAATCAGAGGAGGACTTTCGGGATGAAGCGCCGCCGCCTCGAGGCGGAACTTGGGCAGGAGCACTTTTGCCCTCCGGCGGAGCGATCCCGCCGGGGGAACTTCCCTCCCGGAGGGGGATATCAAAGCTATCGTCATCACCAACACCCCCCTCATCTTTGGGAGGCCAATCTTCATCAACATCTTCAACAGCACCATCTCCTCTCAAAACCTAGTTCATCTCTTGTGTTCAATCTTTGCACCGGAACCTCAGATTGGTACCTGTGGGTGACTAGTAGTGTTGATTACTTTGCGTAGTTGATCACTATATGGTTTATTTGGTGGAAGAACATATGTTCAGATCCATTATGCTATTAAATACCTCTCTGATCTTGAGCATGTTTATTATTTGTGAGTAGTTACCTTTGTTTTTGAGGTCACGGGAGAAGTCATGTTGCAAGTAATCATGTGAATTTGATATGTGTTCGATATTTTGATGATATGTATGCTGTGATTCCCTTAGTGTTGTCATGTGAACGTCGACTACATGACACTTCACCATTCATGGGCCTAAGGGAATGCATTGTGGAGTAGTTATTAGATGATGGGTTGCTAGAGTGACAGAAGCTTAAACCCTAGTTTATGCGCTACTTCGTAAGGGGCTGATTTGGATCCAAACGTTTAATGCTACGGTTAGATTTTATCTTAATATTTTTCTCATAGTTGCGGATACTTGCGAGGGGGTTCATCATAAGTGGGAGGTTGTTCAAGTAAGAACAGCACCCAAGCACCGGTCCACCCACATATCAAATTATCAAAGTAGCGAACACGAATCAAACCAACATGATAAAACTGACTAGATGAAATTCCCATGTACCCTCAAGAACACTTTGCCTATTACTAGAGATTGTTCTGGCCTGCCCTTTGCCTCAAAAGGATTGGGCTACCTTGCTACACCTTATTTACCGTTACCGTTACTTGCTCGTTACCAATTACCTTGCTATCAAACTATCTGTTACCTACAATTTTAGTGCTTGCAGAAATTACCTTGCTGAAGACCGCTTGTCATTTCCTTCTGCTCCTCGTTGGGTTCGACACTCTTACTTATCGAAAGGACTACGATTGATCCCCTATACTTGTGGGTCAGCACAGGTGCATTGGATAAACCAAAAGGCATACGCCTATAAGCATAAGTTCCAAAAGGGCTAGTAAAGGTAGTTTTCTCTTGATCCTCTTTTGACACGGGTATTTGGGAAAAACCAGAATATCCATAAACAAAACAAAAGTGTGTGTGCTTAGATAATATTTCTAGCATTTGATCGATAAAAGGCAAAGGGTAGTGATCTTTCCTAGTAGTTTTGTTTAATTTCCTGAAATCGATCACCATCCTATAACTAGTTACTATTCTTTGTGGGATAAGTTCATTTTTATCATTAGGAATGATAGTTATACCTCCTTTCTTAGGAACACAATGAACATGACTTACCCATCTACTATCAGCAATAAGATAAATTACACCTGCCTCCAGAAGCTTTAGTATTTCATTTCTTACGACCTCCTTCATCTTAGGATTTAGGCGGCGTTGATGATCAACGACAGGTTTAGCATCCGGTTCCATATAAATCTTTTGCTGACATAGAGTGGGACTAATTCCCTTAAGATCATCGAGAGTATATCCAATAGCAGCCCGGTTCTTCTTCAGAGTTTTAAGTAATCTCTTTTCTTCATGCTTTGAAAGGTTAGCACTGATAATAACAGGATATATCTTCTTTTCATCAAGGTAAGCATATTTCAAAGTATGGGGTAAAGTCTTTAACTCAAACATGGGATCTCCCTTGGGTGGAGGAGGATCCCCTAAAATATCAAATGGTAAGTTGTGTTTTAGAATAGGCGTTTGTTTAAGAAATATGTCATCTATTTCATTACTCTCATTCATATGCATATCATTTTCATGGTCTAGTAAATATTGTACTAACGGATCTGTAGGAGGTACGGCAATAGAAGCAAGATCAATATTCATCCTTACTAGATAATTCCTTCTCATGTGGTTGTCCACTAAACTTGGAGAGGTTAAATTCATGAGACACACCGCCAAAGCTTACTTTGACCTTCTCAGTAACACAATTAATTTCAGCATTAATAGTATTTAGGAAAGGTCTACCAAATATAATGGGACAAAAGTTATCTTGTGTTGAACCAAGCGCTAAGAAATCAGTGGGTTACTTGACTTTTCCACACAAGACTTCAACATCTCTAACTATCCCAAGTGGTGTAATAGTGTCTCTTTTTGCAAGTTTAATGGTGACATCAATATCTTCAATTTCAGCGGGTGCTATGTCATTCATAATTTCTTGATATAAGGTAAAAGGTATGGCACTAGCACTAGCACCCATGTCACACAAGCCATGATAACAATGGTCTCCAATTTTAATAGAAACAACGGGCATGCCAACAACTAGTTTATTTTTGTCTAACTCATCCCGCTTACGTCTAATAGGTTTTACAATTCTAGTAGTCTCATCACAAAAGTAAATAACCTGTCCATCAATGTTATCAACTAGAAGATCCTTGACCATAGCAATTTTAGGCTCAACATTTCTTTGTTCAGAAGGTGTAGGTTTCCTAAGATGACTCTTATTAACCACAGTTGTAGCTTTAGCGTGTTCCTTAATTCTAACAGGGAAAGGTGGCTTCTCAATGTAAGCAGTAGGAACAATTGGATCAACATGGATAACAATCATTTCTTCCTTCTCAACTTTAATATGTTTCTCTAATTTCTCTTCAATGGGTGGATGATATTTAAAACACTTCTCCTTAGGGAGATCAACATGAGTAGCAAATGATTCACAGAAAGAAGCTACTATCTCAGAGTCAAGGACATATTTATTACTCAACTTATAGAAGCATCGGTTTCCATAAAAGATTTTACACAATCGAACTTGAGCTTTATACCCGACTCTTTACCTTTGTCGAGTTCCCAATCTTCAAAGTTGCGCTTAATTCTTTCCAGAAGATCCCATTTGAATTCAATAGTCCTATTCATGAAGGAACTAGTAGAAGAAGAATCGAGTAGTACTTGATCATCATGAGAAAGCCGAGCATATTTTTTTGTATAATAGTGTTTCTTGATATCTCATGGTTGGGGCAGGTGTGCATCATAGATTTAAGCCTCCCCCAAGCTTGACAGATACTTTCTCCTTCACGAGGCCAGCAACTATAAATAAAGTTCCAATCACGATGAACTAGATGCATAGGATAAAACTTCTGATGAAATTCTAACTTCAAGCGATTCTAGTCCCATGATCCAATATCGCCCAATAGCATGTACCACATTAATGCCTTTCCCTCCAAAGATAAAGGGAAAACTTTCTTTTTAACTTTGTCTCCAGACTACCCTGCAAGCTGAAATAATCCACGAACTTCATCGACAAATATCAAATGATAACCAGGATGAGTCGTTCCATCATATGGATTAGATAAGAGTTTTTCAAGAATACCCGAAGGAATGTCATAATAAATATTTTTAGTAAGTTCAGTAGGTTGAGGAACAATTTCCTCATCTTCGGTTCGAGGTGAAGATGCCCCGAATAAGCCACTTAAAGGGTGACCGTTTATAGCGACAAGCAACAATAAATTTCAGCACGAATAGAAAATGTGTCCTTACCAATTCCACTTACCAAAGGCGCTTCACTCCCCGGCAACGGCGCCAGAAAAGAGTCTTGATGACCCACAAGTATAGGGGATCAATTGTAGTCCTTTCAATAAGTAAGAGTGTCGAACCTAACGAGGAGCAGAAGGAAATGATGAGCAGTTTTTAGCAAGGTATTCTCTGCAAGTGCTGTAAGTAACGACAATAGATAGTTTTGTAGTAAGATAATTCGTAACAAGTGATAAGTCACAATAGTAACAAAGGTGCAGCAAGGTATCCTAATCCTTTTTGTAGTAAAGGACAGGCCTAAAAGTATTCTTATATTAAGCAAGCACTCCCGAGGACACATGGGAATTTCTGTCTAGTCATGTTCATCATGTTGAGTTGATTCGCGTTCGCTACTTTGATAATTTGATATGTGGGTGGACCGGTGCTAAGGTGATGTTCTTACTTGTACTAACAAACTACTTATGATTACCCCCTCTCGCAAGCATCCACAACTACGAAAGAAGAATTAAGAAAAATCTAACCATAGCATGAAACATGTGGATCAAAATCAGCCCCTTATGAAGCAACGCATAAACTGGGGTTTAAGCTTCTGTCACTCTAGCAACCCATCATCTACTTGTTACTCCACAATGACTTCCCTTAGGCCCATGGCATGGTGAAGTTTCATGTAGTCGATGTTCACATGACACCACTAAGAGAAGTAACAACATACATATCATCAAAATATCGAACGAATACCAACTTCACATGATTACTTATAACAAGACTTCCCCCATGTCCTCAGGAACAATAGTAACTACTCACACCTCATCAACATGTTCAAGATCAGAGGTGCAATAATAATAATTAAGGATCTGAACATAATATCCTCCACCAAGTAATCCAACAAGCATCAACTACAAGATGTAATCAACACAACTAGTAACCCACAGGTACCAATCTGAGGTTTTGAGACAAAGATTGAATACAAGAGATGAACTAGGGTTGGAGATGAGATGGTGCTGGTGAATATGTTGATGAGGATTGGTCCTCCCATGAAGGAGGAAGCGTTTGTGATGACAATGGCTTCGATCTCCACCCTCCCCCCCCGGAGAGGGATTTCCTCGGCGAAATCTGACTGCCGGAGGGCAAAAGGACCTCTGCCCAGGTTTTCGCCTCGAGACGGCGGCGCTTCGTCCCGAAAGGTTGCTTATGATTTTTTCTAGGATGAAACACACCATATAGAAGAGAAGAGGGGCGTCGGGAGGCCAGCCAGGGCCCCACAAGCCATCAGGGCGCGGTCTGGGGGCACCATGTTGGCTTGTGCCTGGCTGGTTGTCCCCCTCTGGTATATTTTTGGCTCAGAAATTCTTATATATTCAATAAAAATTCCTCATGAAGTTTAAGGTCATTTGGAGTCTGGTGAATTTTTTGCCTTTTTCTTGGTTTTCCGGTCAAAAATTCCCATTTCCAGATAATTCCCTCTTTGTGATGTACCTTGCATATTAAGAGAGAAGGAGCATAAGAATTGTATGATAATAGGGAATAATGGATAAGAATAATGTAAATATGAATAAGAAATCATGATGCAAAATGGACGTAGCAGCTGCATCTACTACTATTACTCCAGACATCGGCCGCTATCCAGCATGTATCTAGAGTATTAAGTAAAAACGGAGTAATACTTGGAGGATGATGACATGATGTAGACAAAGTAAATCCAATCAATATGAATAAACCCCATCATTTTACCCTTAGTCGCAGCAACACAATACGTGTCATGTCCCTTTCTGTCACTGGGATTGAGCACCACAAGATTAAACCCACTACAACGCACCACTCCCACTTGAAGATAAATCAATCTAGTTGGCCAAACCAAACCGATAGATCGGAGAGCATTACGAAGCTATAGCAATCATGCAAATAAAATACCATCAAGTATTCAATATCTTTTCATGAATAATCTGAACATAAATCCACAATTCATCGGATCCCAACAAACACACCGCAAAGATTGATTACATAAGATAGATCACTGTGGGAATCGCGGTGATATTTGTCGGCGTTCTGGGGATGGGGGTACCCAGACCTGCCGACCGGCGGCCCGGGGCGTGGCCCACCTCGACAGCCAAGCACGTCCCAGAACGGCCTCATTCAAGACACGGCCCTCGCGAGAGCCCCGCGCTCGCGAGGAGGACAGCGCCAAAACCCTCGGAGGGAGGAGGCCTCCCCAGGTCGCCTCCCGAGGGGCGAAGATCCCCATGCAACGCTAAGCCTCGGGAGGCCGGGGGTGACGCAAGCCAGGCCAGGCGGGCACCAGCGCATGCAGATGAGACAGTTTCCTCTTTGGTGCAAAGGAGGCAAAGACGTACGCGGGTTCCCAAAGCACCCCCCCCAAAGGTTTCCATTCCGGTGCAACGAGACCAAGACCACGAGCTCCGCAGGGCGGACGTCATCGCCGAGCCCACCTCTGCATCACCACCGGCTACTTTGCAGGCGAAGACCACATTTCTTCAGGATAAGGGTGTACTCCTTGTCCCCCTTCGAGTTTGGCCGTTGTGGGATCCCTTCCCGCCATTGCGATAAGGGAAGAGGACCCGGGCCACTATAAATAGAGGCTAGGCTGCTCCGTAGAGAGGCAGGGATGAAAACACCACCCGAGCGCCCTCGCGAGGCAACTGACCACTGTACTAGTTCTTCCACAAACCTCCTCGTGAGGCAATCCACCAAAAGCAGGAGTAGGGTTTTACGCTTCGCAGCGGACCGAACCTGGGTAAATCCTCGTGTGCCAGTCTTCTTCCCTGCGATCGAGTGAGTCTGTCAGGCGAGGCCGTCGAGCGGTGAGCTTGAGGCCGAAGCCGTGGGGATCTTCGCACACGCCCCTGGGTTCGAACCTCTTGGGTTTTGCGGAGCCCAAAATCCGACATTTGGCGCGCCAGGTAGGGGGCGTGTCGGAATCCTTACACAAGCTTCACCTCGCCTCCGCTTGCCATTTCTATGGCCAAGGAACACCGAGCCCGCGCCGAACGACGGGATGCACGCGCTGCTCGGGCGACGCCTGCAGACCTCGGCATCCCGCGTTGCCTTGCCCCCCGTTGGCGGACGCCATCGCCAGCCCGGCCTTCGACAGACGCCGGGGGCTGCCGCCCTCATCGACCGCGCAGCACTTCCTCGTCGCCCCGACCCTCCCCCTCGTCCACGTCACGACATCATCCTCCTGAGCCCGTCGCGACCCGACGCGCGGGCGAGTCGCGCTCCTTGTGGCCCACGAACTGCAGCGTTTACACGCTGCTTGCGGCCGCTACAACGACTGGATATGTCGCGCGGCCAGGTGCGCCACCACAGCCGGCGAGGTCCAGGCGCTTCCCTACGGGACGGGCCTGGGGGCTCGTGTCCATAGAGTCACTCAACCAACCGGCACGGCGCTGAGGACACGTGGATGCCCTTGGGAAGCGCGCTACGACCCGCACCTGCTGGGGGTGCGGCCCAGTTCGTCAGGCACGCAGGAGTTAACCCCTGGCGCGGGTGAAGACCGGTGGGAGATGCTGGCCGCGCGGGGTGGACGCCGCCTCGCACCTCCCAGCACGCCCGTCGCGTCCCGGGCGGACGCCCGGCGACTCGTCAACGCCCGCGCCCAGGGGCTCGAACAACTCCACAACGACCATGTTGACGAGCGCCCGGGCTGCGATGGGAGCAGTACCGGCCACAACGACAATAGGAGGAGCATACGCGACCTCGTGAGCGGCTTTCGTTGGGGCTGGTATGCACAGCCTCGCTAGGGCGGTTGGCGGGGTCGGTCTCGCGAGGGTGCCTGGTGCTGGCAGCCTTGTGAGGCGCGCCCGCTGGTGGGGAGCTACCCTGAGCAGGCGCCTGGGTCCGCGGACCGGGGGTCACCTGCCTGGAGACGGAGGGTGGAACACACGCCCATGTCCCTAGGCCAGGCGACCCCATCCTGGAGACGGAGGGTGGAACACACGCCCATGTCCCCATGCCAGGTGCTTCCAACCTGGAGACGGAGGGTGGAACACACGCCCATGTCCCCAGGCCAGCTGCTTCCAACCTGGACACAGAGGGTGGAGCAGACGCCCATCTCTCCAGGATGGGCGTCGCCTGCCCAGAGACGTAGGGTGGAACACACGCCCATGTCTCCGGGCCAGGCCTCGCTCGGCCAGCGGCAGGGGATCACGTACTCGCCCATGTCTTCGGGTTCGGCTCGGGGACGGGGGATTGGGTAGCCGTGTGAGGCTCCCGGGCACCCCAGCGAGGCGCGCTGGGGCACCACCTTGGGCGTCGGCCTCACGCGCGATGGAAGAGCCCTGTGCCGAGCCCCGCCCGCAGCGCAGCGGGCTGCGGCACTACTACAACGATGACATCCGTCCCCGGGCTTCGGAGTGCCCGAGGCCCTGTTCCGAGACGGCCTTCCCTGCAGAGAGCGTGGGGGGCTCCCCCCACGCTCGAGGGCCCGTCCGGAGCCAACCCCACTTCGCCGCATCATGCTTGGGGGCTAGAAGTGGGCTCCATGCCCAGGAGGCATGGAGCTCCCAGCGCACCCTCAGGCTCAACCCGTGACACTCTCACGTAATAATGAGTGGGTTGTATACGCCCGAAGCCCCCCGAGGACGCGGAGGGGTTCCATCCCACACCCAAGTGGAAGCCCCATGCTCCGCGCTGGCGGACAACACTGTCCTCCAATGACTATGCCCACGCAACGTGGATGCCCTATGCTCCGCGTTGGGGGAAGACGAAGACGAAGACTAGCCTAGGTGCCGAACGCGGCTGTTGCTTGTTTCCTTTTTGTATTCGAATTGCCACTTTTTGAAATGAAACTCGAAAGTTTCGTAACTCTATTTGAAAAAAAAGGGTGGGAATTTTCTCTCTTTGCGATTCTTCTTCTGGTCTTCTTCTGGTCTTGAAATCTCGTTTTCTGAATCGAGACGTGTCAGTCTTCCCCTCACGCGCCCCACGAGCGGGGGCGGCATGGGCACGGTGTGCACACCTTACCAAGGCCCTGGCACCTTGGTCCTTGTGTGGCGCCTCTGGGCAAGCCGGCAAGGGCCTGGTTGCCTCGGAAGCATCCATCTTTTGGCGGCCGACCCATGCTCGGGGGCTTCGGCCATGGCCCGGCGCGGCATCATGGAGCCTCGGGAGGCTCAGGCACCTCTCGGGGTAGGAACCGGCAAAGAAGGTATGGGGGCCGCTCGAGCGTCAAGGGGGACTCCTGAGCAATGCGCCTCAGGGGCCTCACTGGTGACGTAGCCCCTCACCCCTTGGTCTCGTCTTGGTGATCCGGATGCCCCGACGGCGGTAGAGGTATGCGCGGGATTGGGCCCCGCCGACACAGAGTGCTGAAAGGGCTCCCAAACCATTCCGCTCGCAAGGAAGAAGCCTTCCCTGGCGGGATCCTCGAGCTCCCTGGTTAATGTTCTTCGCTATATGCCAATCATACCAAGACTTCAACGTCTTTTCATGGTCAAAGCGACGGCTAGACAGATGACATGGCACAAATTGGGCAAAAGAACCGAACTAGATGCAGATGGGAATCAGATGTTGGTACACACTTCAGACTCTTTTGCCTGGAAGCACTTCGATGCATTACATAAGGATAAAGCGGCAGATCCAAGGCATCCTCGAGTCGCCATCAACACTGATGGGTTCAATGTGTTTGGTATGACGGCAACCCAGTACAGTTGTTGGCCTGTATTTGTCATTCCACTCAATCTCCCCCTGGAGAGATTATGAAAAGAAAGAACATTTTCCTGACATTGATAATTCCAGGGCCCAACTATCCAGGGAAGAATATGAATGTGTACATGCAGCCGCTTAAGGATGAATTGCAAGAAGCTTGGGATAATGGGATCAAGACATACGACGCCGCTACAAAACAAAACTTGATGATGCATGTGTGGTACATGTACTCGATGCATGACTTGGCGGCGTATGCGCTATTCGTTGGCTGGAGTGTGCATGGAAGGTTCCCGTGCCCCACATGCAAGGCAGCTCTTCAGTTTCATTGGCTGCAGGCTGGTCGCAAGTTTTCTTGCTTCGACTTGCATAGACAGTTCCTGGATCCTCGCCATAAGTTCAGAAAAGACAAGAAGAATTTCATCGAAGGTAGAGTTGTCAAAAACTCTGCACCACCTGCGTTGACAAGCCAACAGACCCTGGATCAGTTAAACGCTCTCGAGCCTGATCCAAAGCGTCCAGGCTATTTCAAAGGGTATAATTCGCAACACGCCTGGACTCATAAGACATGCTTATGGGATCTGCCTTACTTCAAAGACCTCCTTTGCTCACACAACATCGACATCATGCACATTGAAAAGAATATCGCCGAGGCCCTTTTTGGTACATTGTTCGGCATAGAGGGGAAGTCAAAGGATAATCCTAAGGCTAGAGTCGATCAGGAGGCTCTATGTGATAGACCGTTACAAAACATGCGACAACCGAAAGGAAAGTAGAACTGGACAAAGCCAAAGGCATGGTTCAATCTTGGAAGGACAGCTATGAGGGAAATGATCGTGTGGGTGAAAATGCAGTTGATGTTCCCCGATGGGTATGCAGCGAATCTAAAGAGGGGAGCGAGTCTTGACAAACTGAAAATATTTGGTCTCAAGAGTCATGATTGGCACATATGGCTTGAGCGGGTAATGCTAGTGATGTTGCGTGGCTTCATCCCTGAGGATGAATCGCTAGTACTGGCAGAGCTGAGCTATTTCTTCCATTCTCTTTGTGCAAAAGAACTATCGCCTGTCGTGCTATCTGAAATGGAAGAGTTGGCGCCGGAGTTGATATGCGAGTTAGAGAAGATCTTTCCACCGGGCTTCTTTAATCCAATGCATCATTTGATTTTGCATCTCCCGACCGAGGCAAGATTGGGGGGGCCATACAAAATCGTTGGTGCTACGCAACTGAGAGGATGCAGAAGACGCTTCGAGCAAAATGTAAAAATAAACGTCGAATTGAAGCATCGATGGCAGAGGCATTCATTACTGAGGAGGCGGCAAACTTCGTGACAGCACACTACGAAGCCAAAAATCGTCATTTGCATAATCCGAAGCCTCGGTACAATGATGGCGACCCTAAAAAAGGTCGATCCAACCTCAGCCTATTCAAAGGGAAGCTCGCACCAGCCGGTGCTTCGAAAGGAATAGCGTTGGATGTCGAAGAATGGCGGACCATTTCGTTTTATATCTTCAATAACCTAACAGAAGTGCGTCCGTACATCGAGTAAGTTCTCGGTACATTGTTTCACAACTTCTAATTCCTTTGAGCTGCTCTTATTCGCAGATATTTGATACAGTCGATACGTTGCCAAATTCTCGGATGGAGCGGTGATCCAAAAGGATTCCATCGAAGAGTATGAGCTTCTAGCAAAGCATGGAGGCGGCTATCCCGGTTTCATCTCTTGGTTCAAACAAACGGTAATTTCCATTAGACCATTTCATTTCTTCATCTAATTTGCGGCTAATGCAACAATCCCTTCGTATTAAACTTGTAGGCTAATTCAGAGTCTATGGACGCCGAATTGAGACAAGTCGCTAATGGTTTTGACTATAAGGTCCGTTCATTTGACAAATACGGCATCAATGGGTATCGTTTTCGTACCTTTGGCAAAGAGCTATCTATGGCCGACCGAAAGTCTACAAATTGTTGTGTCTCTGCTATCGGCGAAGGAGGTACTGAGTATTATGGAAGAGTTGAAGCAATTTATGAACTTCTATTCTATGGTGAAACCCCACCAAACGTCGTAGTCTTCAAATGCTATTGGTTCCAGCCGAAGGAGACTAGAAGGACTGATGAACATATAGGGCTAGTCAAAATCAAACAAAGCAACCATTCAGATGTTCCCGATGTCTATATTACGGCTCAACAGGCGACCCAAGTTTTCTATCTACCGTGAGCCTACCAAACTGATCCAAATCTGAATGGTTGGGATGTCGTTTATGAAGTGCCGCCACATTTTAGACCACCTCCCCTCAATGAAGAGGATTATGAACCTCACATTAACCCAGACACATATGAAGGAGAATTCTTCCAAGAAACACGTCTTTCCAAAAATCGTTTCAAGAACCGCTCTACTTCACCCCAGAACATTGAAGTAGACAGCGACTGTGAATTCGACTTCACCCCTGAGCCGGAACAAGAAGAGGCGGAACAAGAAGAGGTTACTGCTGCGGTTGACCTGTCAATGCTTGACCGATTACATAAAGGAGGCCTTCCACATGTTGTTCCCGATAGTGATGATGATGATGCATTTATTGATGATAGTGATGATGATGATCCCGAAGCATATATAGACGATCAAGATTATTATTAGTTCATGTCAGGTATTCAATTTTTATTATATACATGATGATGATATACTTAAATTATATACATGTCGGTATTCAATTTTTATTATTCATGTCGGTATTCAATTTTTTTATGTTGTACTAATTTCGTTCACTCTTTGTCATGGCAGGTGTTGAAAGATGGTGGGCACGGGTCGAGAGCGTTCCACGGCTCAGTCTTCGTCGGCGCGTGGTGGGAGGGGTACTTCCATTCCACCCCAGCATCTCCGGAAAGCGTCGCTCGACTGTATGCAGACACAGGCAGGAGCTTCTTCGTCGGCGTCGTTGCCCACTGGGAGAGGAGGTCGGGGGAAGAAGAGAGGTACTAGAGGTACACGTGCCCGTGGTGGGAGAGGTAGGCAGGCTGCTACGCCTTCCTCGCCGCCACCCCCAGCCGATTCACCCGAGCACAGGACTGCTAGGGTGGACCCGTCTGAGGAGGAGGCTACGCGGACTCCCGGTCCACGAGCCTAGGGTGGACCCGTCTGAGGAGGAGGCTACGTGGACTCCGGTCCACGAGCCTAGGGTCGACGAGCCTTCGTCCCACGAGACTCCTGTCCCACAGGCTTCGTTCCATGAGACTCTAGGGCAGAGCAGGGATCAGGGTACGTCCCAGCAGACCCAATGGGATAGCTGGCCGGAGCCGAGTGGCCATGCTGATTGTGGCGGGGATGGGTTTTCTCATAGCGAGGACGAGGTGGTTGAGGGGGGGAAGGTCTACCAGCGTGGTGGTACACGGCTCCCGCCCGTGCCGGCGACCCGCGAGCAGAGGTGGTTGATTAGGCCTAATGGGGAGAAGTTTGTGCATTTACTCTTGTTTAACCTTTTGCCTTCACGTTTCTTCAAATATCTAATGCGTTGGCTTTGTCATACTGCAGGGGTTTGGACTCATGCCAAGGGTGCCCGCAGGCCCAACTCCGTCCTTGGTGTGATTTGTCGGCACAACTTTCCGGGGTTTGTCACGTTGCCCGGTGAGGGCCGGGTTCGAGAGCTAGGATTGACCTGGGAGCACTACTTAGCTGCCCCGGCCACGCCAGAGACGAGGATCGACGGTGTCTTGTGCCACACGAGGGCCGACATGGTGATGAGACAGTTTTGGGTAATTTATCCTTTACACAATTAAAAATCAACAATAGCTATTTATTGTACTAATCAGTGTTGTCTCGTTTGATTGCAGACCTTCTACAGTTGTGAGGAGCGATACGAGGAGGCCTCGGCAAAGGTTATCGATGTCGAGTGCAAGCGCCTACTATAGAACTTACGGCATGAGGCTCGACCGCAGGCTGTTCGAGACTACTACGCCTCGCGGAAAGTTAAGAAGGAAAAGACGACGTACCACGGAAAGTTTCTGGAGAAGGAGCAGTACATGAAGGTAATTACCTTTTCTTAAGGCCTTGTACTTAGTTTCCTTGATTTGATTCGTAGGCGTAGCGCTCAAATTATTCTTTACTCACTTAGGTGCCCCCGAGATGGTGTGCGGATAAGATGGATTGTTGGGAGGCGTTGGTGGATGAGAGGTGCTCAGAGCAATGGCTAGCCGTCCACAACAACGCCAAGGACCGGCGTGCCAAAATGGCTGGTGTGCCACACCATCAAGGCAGCGCCGACCTATATCAGTTCGGGGAGAACTGGGTATGTGGTTTGCTTCATGATTCATGCAATTCATTCTTGATGCTTGCTTGAGCCCTTTACTAATACTTTGTTCCTCTCTCTCTTTTAGGCGCATCACAATAACACGGAGATGCCAGAGATGTACGACCTCTATGCCATGGCCCATACTGCCTCGTACAAGAAGGCGAAGGCATTCTCTGAGTCTGACCTCGATCATCCCGAGAACTTCACCAACATCTCCTCCCACCACAAGCTCGTGAGGTACAGAGATGTGGGGAAGGCGGTGAATGGGGAGGACTTCAACCCGAGCCAGCATCCTATTGATCCAGAGCTGGTGATGATAGCTGGCGGCAGGAGGCCCCATGGCTCGATAGCCATTGGAGATGGACTTATACGGTCTTCTCGCACTCTCCGGGAGATCAAGGCGTGCCAAACGAGCTCCTGTCCTGAGATAAGGCCTCATCCATGGCCAGTCGAGCTCGCCATCGAGGTTAGTCATACGGACTCAAATAGCTTTCCTCCATTACATTGTGTGTGTGAACAAAGATGATTACAATGCTAACGAGGAGTTGTGTTGTAGGCTGCTCTGCAGAAAGAGAGAGAGAGAGAGAGGCAACCCAGGCGCTTCTGGAGGAACAGGCTCGGCAGGCGGCGGAGGAGAAGAGGGATTTAGAGGACAGGATGGCTAGGTTGTTGGAGGAGGAGAGGGCACGGAACGATGCGTCTAACCGGGCCATGCACGAGCTCATCGTGGTAAGTTTCTTCTTCATATTAGCCAAATCATGCACTACAGGTTCGTTTCATTAATAACCAATATGATTGACTTATCAAAACCAAATGTGCAGTCTTTGTGCGAGAAGAACGGCCAGACCCCTCCGCCGATGCCAGTCATTACCACGACGGGAATGGTGAGTTTCATTTGAATGGTCATTAGTTACTAGTATTAACATTTCAGTGTCATCATGGTAACGAGACTTTGCAAATGATCTTTGGTGCAACATAACTCCCGAGCCGCATCGCACGACCCTTCTCCAGGGCATCCTTCTCCAGGTGACACCGGCCCGAGCAACCCCGGTGCTTCACCTCCGTGATGACGAGGACGGTAAGCCCTAATATGCCACTTACTTGGCTCATTTTCTCAAAGAAAGACAAACTTAGCACTTAGACAAAATAACGTACTTTCGGTCTGTCGGAGCTCCTTGTGAGAGTTTCATGTCTCTTCTTGATGGAGGAATCCCGACTGTTGTCACGGGGTCGTTTCTTCTTCTCCTTCTCTCGATATATACCTTGGTATATTGCGGGAGAGGAGAAGGGGAAACGACCATCACCGACGGTCGAAATATTAGTGTTAGGTAGTGTCCACCAACATACACCACCATATAAGTGTGAGTGAGTGCGCACCATACACACCATGAGGCATGAGAGTTTTTCTAAGGAAAACCTCGAAAGACCGAAAGTCAAGCTCAACAAATGGCATAATAACCTTGGTTAGCTCATATACTTAGCTTATTTAGTTCATTTATGACATAATTAGCTTACTTAGGTCAAAAATGGCATAATAACCTTGGTTAGCTCATAAATGTCATATTTTACCTAAGTTAGCTTTGTTTCCTTCAAAATGACATAGTAAGCTTACTTACCTCCAAAATGACATATTTTACCTAAGTTAGCTCTAAAATGACCTATACTTAGCATTCTTTTCTCCAAAATGACATAGTAAGCTTACATAGCTGATTAGCTCCGAAATGACCTATTTTACCTAAGTTAGCTCTAAAATGACCTATACTTATCTTTGCTTCCTACAAAATGAGATAATAAGCTCACTTAGTTCCAGAATGACCTATTTTACCTAGGTTAGCTCTAAAATGACCTATACTTAGCATTGTTTTCTCCAAAGTGACATAATAAGCTTACTTAGCTCCGAAATGACCTATTTTACCTAAGTTAGCTCAAAAATGACCTATACTTAGCTTTGCTTCCTACAAAATGAGATAATAAGCTCACTTAGTTCCAGAATGACCTCTACTTAGCTTTGTTTCCTCCACAATGACATAATAAGCTTAGTTAACTCAAAAATGGCATAATAGACTTGGTAACCACATAAATGCCATATACTTAGCTTATTTTCTTGCAAAATGACACAATAAGCTTAGTTAGGTCAAAAATGGGATAATTACCTAGGTTAGCTCTAAAATGACACAAATAAGCAATAAGAAGAAGAAAAACAAGAGGAGAAAGAGAGAGAGAGAGAGAAGAAAAACGCTTCTTCTTCTTCTTCTTGTAGATCTTCTTCTGCTTCTAGTATTCTTATTCTAACTTTCTTATTTCCAATTTTGCGGATTTGATTCACTTCACGGCAGCTTGCTTTGATGTAGTGCTAGTGTTTACTTTCTGTTTTCATTTTGTATCGATGAACTTATGTGAAACTTTCTACCTATGGATGAGACTATGTATGTATGGATGAAACTATTGCAATATGGTGAACAATGTGACATTTGATACTTTTAATTTGGTATAATTGTTGGTTGATCATATCCATATGGCAGGGATATTGTTTCTGTGAAATATATATATACATATCATTTGTTTGCCTGTGAAAATTCTTGAAAATAACAAAAACAGGGAAAAAGAGGCAATAGTGGCTCTTTGCCGTCTGCCACCGTCGGCAAAGACCTCTTTGCCTTCTGCCACCGACGGCAAAGGTGGCACGTGGCAGCCGCCTGTGCAACCTGGGAACTCCAGGCCTGGGACCATTTGGCCTCTTTGCCGTCCGGGGGCAGACGGCAAAGACCTTGTGACGTGGCCGCCCGGGGGCAGACGGCAAAGACCTTGTGACATGGCCGTCCGGGGGCAGACGACAAAGAATGCCGTTAGCACCTAACGGGGCTAACGTCAGTATTGCACCGTCCACCCTCTTTGCCATCTGCCGGCTGACGGCAAAACTCCTTTGTCGTCCGCTGAGCATAGGCAGACGGCAAAGAACCCCTTTACCGGAGTTTACAGTGCCGAACCTGTGGCCGTCTGCTGGCGGACGACAAAGGAGTTTGCCGTTCGCGGGCCTATCCTTTGCCGTCTGCTATGGCTGACGGCAAAGTGCCTGATTCCAGTAGTGATTATGGTACAGGTCAGGATTTAACACTGCCATCAAGTGTGATTATATCAACAACAACTTGGCAGAGTGTTTTAACAACAAGGTGAAGCCATTTATAAACTTGCATGTGCATGACATGGTTGACCAAATAAGGATCATGATCATGCGTTTGTGGGAATTGAGAGGAAGGATTGGTGATTGATTGCAGGGAGATAAGCTTATTGTAGTTGTACAAGAGGTGGTCAACAGGAGCAGAAATATTACAATTTTTCTGTTGAAAAATCTACAATGTGGATAGCAAGACTGGAAAGCGGCATGTTGTTAACACTGAAATGCATGACTGCACTTGCCTCGAGTGGCAACACACTGGGAGTCCATGTGAGCATGCCATGCTCTTCTTGGCCTCCCGCGCGAATATAAACATGCACTAATATTTCCATGAATATTACTCAGTGGCAAGATTCAAGACTACGTATGAAGCTCCAATTCTAGCACTTACAGATCAGTCTCAGTGGCCTAAAGTGGAAATCGAGTTTTCCATGTGTCCTCCCTTAACGAAAAGAAAGGCTGGCAGGCCTAAGGAGAGTACATTCAAGCCATCGTTTGAGAAAGCTGAGAGTAGTAAGAAGGGAGAGAAAGATGCAAAGCCTAGGAGGTCACAGAAAGGTAACAAAAATAGATGCAAGCTATGCCAAGAACTTGGGCACAGAAAAGGATCTCCAAAATGTCGTTACACTCCTGAAAGGCCAAAGTATGTTCATGCTTGTAATGTTTTTGATTTGCCTCCTATTTTCTATTACTAACCAAATGAAATGCTTTGTATGTCAGGAGGAAGCATGCAGGACAGCCCCTGGTTGCTGAAACATTGCAGACTGAAGCTAATCCAGTGAAGAAAACCAAGACCATTAGTGAGCTTTGTGCAGTGAAATCAAAAGCAAGTTGTCATAAGAAGAAGTGAAAGCTATTAGTCTATGAGTCTCGTTTTATATGATGTAATGCTACTTGTATTTTGATGTGTGTTGTACTTTGAGAACTATGTGCCATTATCCAAATTTGAGCCAGATTTCAAATTTGAGCCGACTTTCAAATTTGAGGCACATTTCAATTTTTTATTTGTATGGGTATTGATGTTCCAGTGCATTCTCAATTTTTATGCACGTTAGGTGATCAATCCGATCACTTTTGTGAAGTAAAACTCATATTCATGAAAAATGTGCTCCAAATGAGCTCCAAAGCCAGGGTAAAAAGCCCTATTTCTAAGCATTTTTTTCAAAGTTATCGAAATGATCTAAAAAAACCTTGTCATCTAAAGTGCAAATATAGGGTCCATGCCCAATATGGGATCGTTTGGACAAACTATGCCATGATTAACCCTAAACCCTAGCTCAATCCCCTTGAAAACCATGCAAACTTGTTCGTGATACCTAAGTTATGTGAAGGGACTTTCATGAAAATACACGTACTCATGGTTTCTTATTTATTTTCTAGCAACTTAGTAACATAAAACGATGATTTGCACAATTTTCATATTTTTTTTGATTTTTTTAAAAATTAGTTATGCTCAACCCTAGCCCTCAAAACCCCTCAGACCCCTCTTAAATACCCCCAAACCCCTCTTGAAACCCCGCACTATCACGCCCGTTGGATCACTTTTTGGGAACGGTTTAGATCAAGCGCCAGGGTTTGGCATGGTCGATCCGCGAGATGAGACCTGATTGGCTGGATGCGGGCGGGTGTTCCGTGGCTGCGAACATGAGTGGCCCAGCTAGCAGCGAGGGAACAGGGACATGCTATAGCGGCTGTAGGCCACGTGCTTGATGCCTTTTCTGAAACACATTCAATCTGGGCAGGCGCTCGTCGAAACGATGGGCCGTCGTAGACAGGCAACCGGATGCAGCCTACCATGCATGCGCACAGCCACCCGGCGCAGCCTGCTCTGCATGCGCGCCGCCACCCGATGCAGCCTGCCCAGCATGCGTGTCGCCACGCAGCTTCGTCGCACCAGGGCAATTACTGCACCATTGGGGCGCAACTTTACCGATCGACACGCCTCGATTCAGTGTCGAAAATGGAGGCTCGGATGAAAGCATTCAAATGGGTGCGTCGCACCGTGGACTGCATTCAAATGGGCACGTCGCATCACGGCTATTTAAACACTTCCCGTCTACGTCTTCATCTCAACTTGATCTCATCCATCTTCTTCACCAGAAGCCAAAGCAAAAAACCAGATCTTGCCCAAGACAAGATTCAGTTTTACGGCCCAACCTACCGTTTGTCGGCCACTGTGCCGGAGATGCGGTTGCACGCTGGGGTCGTCGTGGCGGACACCCTACGCGTGTGGGCCATCTCAAGGTGGAGGGTCTCGGACGGAGATGGTGAACTTCTTCCTCGCTGTCGACTACCGCCACCTACCACGCGGCTCTCCCGTGATGTTCCAGGTGGAAGAGGTTCGTGCCAACGGGGGCCTTGTGAATGGCCTCACTGCTTGATTCACCAACTGCTTCGACGCCCACTTCCTCCTCGGCAAAGTCTTCTGGCGTGGGTGCGAGTTCATCGCCTTCACCACCCACAACATCTTCACCAACTTCGACAATGTCTTCCCCACCGCCAACGGCTGCACACACTCCCCTACAACACCGAGGACAAGGAGTGAACTTTGTAGTGGAGGGGCCAGGCCGTGCTAAGTTTTATTTGTAAGGGTGCTACTATAAGCCTAATATCAATTCCTATTTATGTAATGTGTGTGTTCCCTACATATTAAGGGAATATATCAAGGGATATCTATCTATCTATTTAATATATCAAATTTACTTCCTAATCTTGATGTCCTCATCTTTCGATGTGTTGTCAAACAGTGGCGGAGCTACAAAAAAAAGTTGGGCGGGACGGATAGTAAAAACTAGAAATACAATCATACAAACTTCATGCAAATGCATCAAAGTGCATGCGAACATCTCGAAATACAATCATACATATTTTATTTAAATAGAATGACAAATTAAGCGCTACTTCCGATCCTAAACTAAATCTTGTGGTTCAACCTACGAGCGGCACGCGACAAGAACGTCGTCGAAGCTTAGGCCATCCCAGAAGGCACATCACCCGGCGACGTTATAGTGCGGCATCGGGTTGGGGCCGTCGAAGCGCTGCATCCGAGCGGCGCGGTCCGGCTTGAGGATCTGTGGCCATGTTGGGCTGTTGGGATCAAAGGCTGGATGCGCCCTCTCCTCCAGCGTCAGACCTGCACGATACCTATGGACAGCGTGCGCAAAGGGAACCGTACCGACGGTGGGGACAGGCGCCACCGGAAGCCCCCCCTCCCCCCCACTCAGAACCCATCCCACTGGCAGACGCGCGTCCAGCGGCGCCGGGACGTCGCAGATGGCGAGAAGCTTGGGTTCACAGACAGTGATACGGCGCGGCCACGCCATGGATGCTAATGGGGAGGAGGGAGAGGAGAGGAGAGGCTAGGGTTTGTGCTGCAGTGGTGCCGGCGGCGGATAGGGTTGTGGTGGAGGCGATCGGGGAAATGGGATGGGGGGGAGCTGCATATATAGCACGAGAAGGGGTGGGTTTGCGGCGTTAAGCGACCATCAATGGGTGCGGCGGCGCAACTCCCCATGTGTGAAAACACGAGCAGTAGCGTATGCGGAAACAACAAGCGACGTTGTTTCAGTTTTGCATGCCCATGGGTCCCACAAGTCAGCCACAGAGTGTGTAGGATCAACCGACGACGCACAATAAGTAATGCACGCGACCAAATGTGGGTCCCACGCGACTGTATGCACTGGCGACACGAATGCATGCGGCCTTACATGGCGGTCCCACGCGTCAGCGGGCGATGCGAATGCATGCTGCCTTACATGGCGGTCCCACGCGTCAGCAATGGCGATGCGAATGCATGCGGCCTTACATTTCGGTCCCACGCGTCAGCACAGGCGATGCAAACGCAGCCGGCCTTACATGTCGGGCCCACTCGTCAGCACCGGCGATGCGAATGCATGCGGCTTTACATGTCGGTCCCACACGTCAGAACCGGCGATGTGACGGTCAAAAGCTTTGACCCGATGGCAAGGCCCCGTTTGGCCTCTTGTGAGGCGCGGGCGAGTGGAGGAGGGGAAAAGTGAGCACGGTAAGATGGGCGGGGCAAAACTGACGAGAACTAAGGAACCAGGGGAACGAAAATAGAAATCCCTATTTGTTTTTGTTCGGTGGGCAAGTCATGTAGCATTTCTGCCTATTGGAGGCATTTTGAACTAAGTTTGTAGATGAAGAATAAAATTTTCGAAGGAAGAGCAAAGGGAGAAGCAAACAGAAGGGTTGACGACGTCCGGTATGAGCGTGGAAGCTCATACCAATGGTCGTAGTGCCCTTCGACCACACGAGAGACTTCAACAGAACGATCGATGACGTCCGGTATGACCGAGTGCGGTTGTACCACCCTTTGAAGTTGACTTACAGAAGGTTTCTGAAACAAAGACGCGTGTGGTACAAGCGGAGGCGTTCATACGAGTGGTCGTACCCTTGAGTTCTTCCGATGACAGGTTTGAAAAAAATATTAACCCGACATCTGATGGTACGAGCATCAGTATGAGCGATTGCTCATACGAATGGACGTCCTTCATTCCGTTTGCCTGATTCTTGTCTGATTTTCTTTTTATTTCTTTCTAACTTCTTCTCTAAGTTTGACCTCGAGATTTCCAGGGTTCCTACCGATTGTAAAAGGCTAAGGGTCACGTCCCTAACCTAATAAAAATCTAATATCTTGCCATTGGTTTCATGTCACCTCTTCCAAAAATCTCTCAATACAGGATGAAGAACACGGTCGCCGCCGTTAGCAATGGATCATCCTCGACACCTTCCTCAACCTCTGTCCGCATCATCCCCTTCCCTAACCTGGAGGAGGTGATTCTGGTCAGATGGGAAGACCTAAGGAAGATGGACCTCAAAGGAAGAACCGTGTAGGTGGTTCAAGCGCAAGGGTTGGACTATGTGTTTGCGCACAATGGTTGGTGCCTCCATATCCCATATAATGACCGAGGGTATGGCGACTCTCCTAGAGTTCCTCTTATTCAGAACACCGCCGCCGCCGCATCGGTTTTATATTTGTATCAATATATCTCTATCACCAAATTGACATTATTGGAAAATAGGTGTGATAGTAATTCTGACATTATTGGAAAATAGGTGTGATAGTAATTCCCTCAAAACCATGTAAACTTAGCTCAAACTAGAGGGCAACACGCACTTTGCTGCACCGTTCTTTGGTTTTGGAATTAATTCTTTTTTTCTTCCAAGGGTTATTATGGTAATTTACATCCCCTCCATACCTTGCAGGCGATCGAGCAAATGCGAAGCCCATGGATGCTATTGAGTTGACCATGTACGCCGGTCCTTCCGGTTTTAGGAAGGCTCCACTCGTTCTTTTCTTTTCTTTTTTCCCTACAAGTTTTTTCATGTTTTATTTTCCTGTTCTCTGTCATGTCTGTTTCCTTTTTTCCTCTTAAAACTTTGTGAATATGTTTTTTGAAATCCAAGAACATAATTTAAATTCTCGAATATTTTTAAATTCTTAAATGTTTCTTCAGAATTGTGAACATTTTTTTGTGAAGGTTTTTCCATACTAATGAATATTTTAAACTTATGAACATTTTTTTCATATCCAACAATTTTTAAAAAAACTCTTGATCATTAAAAATAATAATTAAACCTGGGAACAATTTTTAGAATTCATGAAGACTTAAAAAATTGATGAACATTGCTTAGATTCCTGAATATTTTTAAAATAATTCACAACACTTTTGAAATTTATAAAAAACAATTATTGAATCTTTGTATTGTTTTTAAATGTCCGAATGTTTGTACCGATACTTTCATGCACGAACCATGACCAGATGATTCCACTTCCTGGAAATAACTGTGGAGCTCTTCTAGGCCTATATTTGTATGGAGATTAGTACTTGCAAGGATAAATTTGAGAAAATAACGATTTTTTATGGAGGCTATATCATAGCAATTCTGCGTCTGCGCCCAGTGGTTGGAGCCTCCATATCAGTATGGAGCACTCTCCATATCCCATATAACAACAGAGGATAAGACAACTCTACTAGAGTTGCTCTTATTTACAAGTCGAGAGGCATCCTGTGCGTCAATTGTGTTAATGTACTCTACCACCGCGCATCGGATTTCATGCTTGTATTAATATATCTGTATCACCGGATTAACATTACTAGAAAATTTATGCGACAGTAATTCCCTCAAAATCATGTAAACTTATGGCATATTAGAAGGCAATACGCACCTTGTTGGTTGGTTCTTTGGCTTTGGAATTAATTACGTTTTTCTCCCAAGGGTTATTATGGCAATTCACATTCCCCCCATCCTGGGGAGGAGGTCGAGAAAATGCGGACCCCCATGGATGGTACTAGGTTGATCATGTACGTCGGTCTTTCTGGTTCTGGGAAGGTTGTTCCGTTCGTTTTTTTCTTTTCTTTTCCTTTTTCCCTACTAGTTTTTCATGCTTTATTTCCCTGTTCTCTTTCATGTTTTTTTTTATTTTGTGATTTTTTCAAATGTATGAATATTTTTTGAAATCCAAGAACTTAGTTTAAAGTCTTGAAGATTTTTTCAAATTCCTAAATGTTTCTTCAGAAGTCTGAAGATTTTTTATATAAAACCGTGAATATGTTTTTCATATTCATGAATATTTTAAACGAATATTTTTTCAAATCAACCAACATTTGTAAAACTCTTGATCATTTTAATAAAGTAAACAATTACTAAACATGGGAACATTTTTTAATTCATGAATATTATTTTTTTTCATTTTCATGAAGACTTTTGAAATTTATGAACATTGCTTAGAGTCGTCAATATTTTTAACATTCACAACATTCTGTAAATTTATAAAAAATAATTATTATTGAATGTTTGTGTTTTTTAATGAAAAGTGTTTTAATAGAATGTTGGTTCCGATACTGTCATGCACGACGCGTGCCCCGGCGATTCCACTTCAAGGAAAAAACTGTGGAGCTCTCCTAGGCCCAATATTTGTATGGAGATTAATACTTGTATGGATAAATTTGAGAAAATAATGATTATTTATGTATACCTCATTATAGCAACCCTGTGTTTGCGTGTAGCCGGTGCATCCCCCATATCAGTATGGAACACACTCCATATCCCATATAACCACCGAGGATATGGCGACACTGCTAGAGTTGCTCTTGCTCAAAGCTAGAGAGGAATTCACGTGCATCATTGGTGTTACTGTACTCCACCACCGCTGCACCCGATTTCATACCAGGATCAATATATCTATATCACCAAATTGACATAACTAGAAAATTGATGTAATATTAATTCCATCAAAATCATGTCAACTTAGTTCAAACGGGAGGGCAACACACGCTTTGCCGCCGCTCTTTGGTTTTAGAATGAATTTTATTTTCTTTGAAGGATTATTATGACAATTCACATTCCCTCCATACCAAGGAGTCGGTCGAGCAAATGTGGACCCCACAGGTGCTATTGCGTTGACCATGTAGGCCGGTCATTCTGATTTTGGGAAGATCCAGTTAGTTTTTTCTCTCTTTCCCTACCAGTCTTCTTCATGTTTTATTTTCCTGTTCTCTTTTATATTTTTTTGTTTTCAAATTTTGTCAATAATTTTCAAATGTATGAATATTGTTTCGAAATCTACGAACATAAGATTATTTCTTGAACATTTGTTTTAAATTCCTAAATGTTTCTTCCGAATAGTGAACATTTTAAAGATCCGTGAGATTTTTTTTCATATTCATGAACACTTAATTACAAACATTTTTCTAAATCCAGAAACTGAACAATTATTAAACTTTTGAACATTTTTTATTTATTGAATATATTTTTCGTATTCATGAATAAAAATTTAATTGAAGAACATTGCTTAGATTGACGTTTTAAAATAATCCAAACATTTTTGTAAATTTAAAAAATATAATATTGATTTTTTTTAAAATTTCTTAAAATTGTTCTAATAGAATGTTGGTTGCGATACTGTTATGCGAGACCATTGACCCGATGAGTCCACTTTGAGGAAGAAAATATGGATCTCTCCCAGACATAAATTTGCAGGGAGCTTAATACTTATAAGTATAGTACTACACTACTACTCTTGGGAGTAAATTTTACTCGTATTCACCCAACTTGCATGATACGCTAATATAGGTCATTCTGATTTAAAATGTTAATTTAGTGGCAATGTAGTTCTTCGTCCCGTATTATAAATAAAACATCTATACAAATACAAGAAGGTTTATATAAAAAGTGCAAGAAAAAAAGATAGCAATCTTCTTCGGTAAACCTATGATTATGTTTGATCATGCTAAAATACCGTTGAGATTCATGAACTTAAATCAGATGGTACTTAGCAGTTATTTACCCGTAAGCCCTCTAACAAAATGGCCTACATGTGAGTGCCGCGTTGCAGAGGCCGGGCTCTATGGAGCCCGTTTTGCGAAAACAAATCAAAATATATTTAAAACTTTCAAAACATGTGATTTCTTTATACAAATACATATGCATGTTCTTGAAGTGTGTACAAAGTTTCATCAAGTAATTTGATTATGTGCATGCTACACAAAAAAGATAAATATCTTGCACAAAAACAACAAAGAAAAAGCCCATTTTAACATGTGCACTTATCCTTTTTGTATACATTACATTACATATGAACATATATGTTCATGAAATTTCATACGTGTGTACTCAAATATACATCTATGTATATTTTTTTTCAGATTTCTTCAATATGTGAGAAAAGTATTTTCACTCAAAATAAATAAAGAGCTCTGTGCAGCTCGGCCTGTCTAGGCACTTTTCGGCCACGATTACGCTTTTGCAGAAGAAACTAAGGGCATCTCCAATGCCTATCCTCAAACCGCCTGTTTGGATTCCAGGGTTCGGACTAGTTTTTTCGTCCAACACGGTTCTGTATTCGTCCGCGGCCCGGTTCAGATGTGTTTTTCCCCGCAAACTGGTGGGGGGAGGGGCTTTGCGGGAGTCCGGACCGCTGCCACGCAACCATCCGACAAACTTGGTCCGCGTGATTTCCCGCCAAAGCGCTAGCTCCGCATTTATGGCGGGCCAGAGCGGACGCGACCACTTACTAGAGCCGGTATTAAAGCGGCTCGCCGACAAGAGCATAGCCTACTACTCACGGTTCTCTCCGCATTGAAATGACACCCGTCTGCCCGTCTGCCTCTATTAAAAACCAGCGTGTGTGGCAAGGAACCTATCCGGTGCCTCGAGCGCCACACGTCTGTCCATGTGCAGGCCGACATTTAACACCTCTCCCAGTGGCGCCTCACATATGCCCGCTATATAAACGTGGCGAGGCGATGGGCAAGAACCACACCTAACCTTTGCCCTCCATCTCCTTGTACCACACCCGCCATGGCCTCTGGCTCTAAAGTCTGGAGGGATGTTATCTCCAGCGAGCAAAAGAAGGATCTCTCCGGCATTGCGGCGGCAAGGGTTGCCTGATGAGCTAGCCGGATACAGGCTGGCTTGTCGGCAAACTCTTCGGAGCCAGCGCCACTACCCTCGCCAGGCCATCCTTGCCCGTCCAGGCTGGCGAACGCCGTCTCCCGGCAAATCCGCTACGAGCGGTCGCGGCAACCCGTCTGACAGATGGAGAAGAAAGTCATGGTCACGGAGGTTGACGCGGGGGCAGATGAATTTGACCATGGCACAGACGACTACGATGTCAAGACGCGTCGGCCGCGCCCCGTGGCAGGACGACGAAGCCGCTACGTCTGCAACCACCGCTGTCAGCAAGGAGAAGTAGACCATGGGAGGCCGCTGCCGCTTGAATCTCTGGACGACCACCGCCATCGCCTTGCCAGGTTACACATTCGATAACTTGTCCGGCGAGCGGTGGGCCTAGGCCATGACGATCGTCTTCCTCTGCCCAAAAACCAACCCTGATTCGTGCTTCGTGGCGGCAGAGGGAGGCTACACTTCCCGTCCCGCTAAAGCATATCCCTCTGGGGCTCACGACAGTCGATGAGCAAGCTGTCAGACATGAGAAAGACATGACGTGGGAACGAAGATCCGCCGCGGCCGACATTAGACTAGCCCGGTATAGTTTAGTCAAAATATGCTTGAAATGTACGGTCTAGTTTATATGGCATCCGGTTTGCATGTAGTTTTTCCAGTCATTTCAAATCCTGTTTGAAATATATGTTATTAGTTTTAGATGACCTGCTCTCGTCTCCGTGTCCAAACGAGTCCGTGCGGTTTGAGATGCCATGGTGGCGAAGAATCATGCTGACTATGATGCCACGTGAGCAAGAAATGCAAGCCTTACATACCCACCCTAAGACATGACACATGGGCAAAACGTGTCAGCGTGGCACATTTCTGAAATCAATTGATTATTACGTGAGCAGTTCAGAAGCTCGAGCGATCAAAGCGGGGTGATCGCGAGTTGATTTTTACTACTCCTACTACTCAGGTCGTCCAGTTGAGAACGCACCCGACCCTCTGCTGTAGCGCAGCTGTACATCGTGCAACTGCAGACAAGGGGTAGTCCCCTACCAAGGCATTGAATTTTCCCTGGCCCTCTCGTCGTACTTGCAAGAAAGAATGCGCATCATGCGTCTTCAATGCGGTGCCCTCTGCCCGTCAGCTCGACCACTTATTATCGATGCCCTTCCCCCCCCCACTCTCGTTGTTCGCAGCAGCAGGTGAAAATCCGGGGCATTTATGACCCTCCAGCACCCCCCCCTGGGCCTATAAATCGGTCCACGCATTGATTGCCCACGTCCCGTCTTGCTGCTCTCCTTGTCTGTGTCGCCAACCGCCCAAGCTCGCTCGCTCGCTGCCTGCTACGACTACGGTGGTGGATACATCGGCCGATCTAGTCGACGGCGACCGCGTCCATTTCGTCGGTGGTGGTGCGCGCGGCGGCGCCATGGGGAGGACTCCCTGCTGCGAGAGCAGGCAGGGGCTGAAGAAAGGGCCGTGGACGCCGGAGGAGGACAAGCTCCTCGTCGACTACGTCCAGGCCAACGCCCCCGGCAACTGGCGCATGCTCCCCAAGCTCGCCGGTACGTGCCGGCGAACAGCCATGCCCATGCATGCGCTCTTGCTGCTAGTTTCTTTGTGCGAAGTCGTGAAGCTCTCCCGGTGTTTCGGTCTGGTCGTCCCGTGCGCGCACGGATGATTTGTGTGGTTGGGCGATTTCGTTGAGGTGCTGACGGCGCGTGCGTGCGTGCGTGCGTGCAGGGCTGAACCGGTGCGGCAAGAGCTGCCGGCTGCGGTGGACGAACTACCTCCGGCTGGACATCAAGCGCGGGCCCTTCACCCCCGAGGAGCACAAGTCCATCCTCCAGCTCCACGCCATCGTCGGCAACAAGTGAGTACTCCTACTACGGTTAACACATTTCGCGCTGGTACTACAGTATACGTGCGTATCTTTGCATGTATTGAATGAGGATGCTCATTGAATGATGAACGAACGATGACATTTATGAAGTCATCTGTGTTTCGCTGACCATATGCATCCAAAACCGACGCTCTGACGTTGTTGTATCGTGGTGGTCGATCTTCTCAACCACCAGGTGGTCCATGATCGCGGCGCAGCTGCCCGGCCGGACGGACAACGAGATCAAGAACTACTGGAACACCAACCTCAAGAAGCAGCTCCGCCAGGCGGCGCTCGTCGGCGAGCAGCACCCCGCCCTGGTTAGCGCAGGGGCCTCTGCCGGCGCCAGCTGCCTCGCCGCGCGCCACACGGCCCAGTGGGAGACTGCCCGCCTCGAAGCCGAGGCGCGCCTCTCCATGCTCTCCACCTCCGCGGCGACCACCAGCGTGACCGCCTCCTCGTCCTCGTCCACCGCCGCGGCCAGCGCCGAGCACGGGGCCGACGCGCCGTCCGACGTCTTCCTGCGCCTCTGGAACTCCGAGGTCGGGGACACCTTCCGCCGCAAGTCCGCGGCGCGCGAAGGAGCGCTGCCAGCAGCGGCGCCGTTGCCGCCGCCCGGGGATGACTCGTCGGCGGCGTCCAACGTGACGACGGCCGTGACGGCGGAGGAGTACCAGGTGTTCCTGGACATGGCGGCCGAGGAGCCGGGCCTGTTCCACGGCGGCGGGTACTCGCTGTACACGCCGGGGGACGGCCTGTTCGCCGACTTCCAGTGAAGCTAGCGCGCTAACTCACCTAGCTAGCTAGCTAGCTAGGGGTTTCGTAGCTAACGTAACGTACGTAGCGCACTATGCATGCGTCCGCGTACGTACATACGTGTGTGTGTGGTGCACACGACGAGCGTGTGCATGTCGAGTGTTGCCGTGGCGTGTGTACGTATATGTACCGTGCAGGGTAGCAAATGTGCGCGTCAGTGTGTACGACTGTACGTGGGTGATGACAGGGGTCTCTAGGGCAAGTGTTTTTTATTCGACTGCTCTAGCTAGGAGTCTAGGACAGCACACAGCAGGACGTCTGCTGATGCTTGCCGTGGACTTCTCAAGCCCTCTTAGGTTTATTAGTATTATGTTGTGTACTTTTTGGTTACTTTTCCACAGTAGCTATAAGTTTGTAAGTCGACTGGATTTGGAATTTGGAATTTGGGCCAATCAAATTTGCGTGAAGAAAGGTACAGCTGGAGGGAAGGAAGGAGTTCGCATGAGGGAAGTAAGGAGTTTGTCGAAGAAGCCCTCTGGGTGTATCATAGGATGGCAGGCGATCCGATTATCGATTTTAAGGGTGGGGAAGGGGGTGCAAGTTTGTCGGAAAAATACTTACCTCAGAGATAGATGTACAAAACTGATATTCACAACACGTTCGGTTTGTGCCCCCCCCCCCCCCCCCCCCCCCCCCCCCCCCCCCCTTCACCACCACCACCGAACAGTTAGTTCGGTATGAGGGGATCCATCCCCCGAACGAATCCGTTCGGCAGTGGGAACTCACAGCCTGAATGCATGACGCCAAACCTTTTCTCTGCAAAAATAAAAAATGGAACAAAAAGCCCGGTAATAATGAATTAAATGAAAAGGCCTAGATTTTGGTTTATTTTCCCGTGACAAATAGAAGCCCATTTTTTTTCTCATCTACGAAAAATGCCATCAGCTTTAATAGCAGAAAAAAAATGAAAATTCCAACAAAAATTGCCATTCGAGTTTAACCAAACTATTTATAATTTGCCATTATTATTATGTTTACAACAGCCAGGTTTATAAAACATATTTGATTCCCTAATGAAATCATGGCAAATCTGCCATGAAAAAAATATCAATAATGCCATGGCAACAAAAATGTTTGGAAAATGACATGGTGATTTTCTATGTGTATCCATCACCAAGAAATGCCATGGAAATTTTGAAAAACACAATGCAAGTGTGTCCAGCCTTAATTTTGCCATGGCGTACTTCAGAAACACCATGGCAACAAAAATTATGTGTGTACATAAAGTTACACAAACAAAAAGATTGATCAAGTTAGAAAAAAAACCCGATGCAAAAACATGGCAAAAATGCCATGGGAGAAAAAAAAACTAAAGTGGATCACAAATTTGCTTGGCAACAAATCGTCAGTAGTTGATGTTGTGTTGTTACAAACTTCCCAGAATTGCCATGGCAACAATATTATGTGAAAAATGTCGTGGCAAAAGAAATAGAATGAACATTGCACGAACTATATTTGCCCATCAATGTTAAGAAAAAGTTCCTAGGACGATAAAAGATAAAATTGCCATGGCATGTTAATTAAAGTGCCATGAAAGTTTAATGAAAATTTCCGTGTTTTGAACGACAAATTTTCCGTGTGTGGAAAAGAACAGAAAAGGTTGAAAATCAAGTATGAAAACAAGAAAATTGACATGGCACATTCGTATCAAAACATGCCATGGCAGATTCATATCAAGAATTGGCATGTTTTGTATGTTGAATTTGCCATGTGTGAAAAAACACAAAAAGTTGAAAAGTCAATTATGAACAAGAAAATTGCCATGGCAGATTTGTATCAAGATTTGCCATGTTTTCTATGATGAATTTTCCGTGTGTGAAAAAAAACAAAAGGTTGCAAATCAACTATGAACAAGAAAATTGCCATTGCAGATTCATAACAAAACTTTCCATTGGAGATTCGCATCAAAACTTGCTACGACGAAATTCATGTAAACTAAATTGGCCATGATTTGAAAACTAAATTTGCCATGATTTGAAAACTAAATTTGCCATGATCAGTAAACTAAATTTGCCATGATTTGTAAACTAAATTGACCATGAACCAATAAACTAAATTTGCCATGATCAATAAATTAAATTTTCCATGATCAACAAACTAAATTTGCCATGGTCAATAAACTAAAATTTTCCATGATCAACAAACTAATTTTGCCATGGTCAAGTAAGAAAAAAAGCATAAAGATTGTCATGGGATTGTCGCAAAAAAATACTAAATTTTTCATGTTTAGAATACAATTTTTTTTGTGAATTTAGAAAAAGATTTCTAAGTTTGCCATGGGTAGAAAAAAAACTTGACATGTGAACGTTACAAGTTTTTTAAAAAAATTCATTTGACAAGTTTTAAATATTGTCAAGTGAACATTCCACATGTATTTTGCCATGGTCTAATTCAAATTTGCCATGGTCTAATTAAATTATTTGCCATGTTTGGAATATTGCCATAGTGCTAAATTTGTGTGGCCACCTCTAAAAAAGTTTGCGTGTTAGACCATTGTACAATTTGCCATGGATGATATGAAAGCAAAGTGCTATAAGTTAGTCATGTGCAAATATAAGAATTTGCCATGTGCAAATATAATAGTTTGCCATGTTATGAAACATGCAGTTAAAAATGAAATTAACCATGGCAACCTACATAAAAGTCTAAATAAAAAACATGGCAAATTTCCATGGGGTGAAAACCTATTGAACCATTGTAACCATGTCAAAATTTTCATCTATTCTACTAAAATGGCAACACATCATGAAATCACCATTATAAGTACATTTGCCATGATCCATTAAACTAAAATGTTGTGGTCCAAGCAAAAGTGATTTTTGGCCAAGTTGCGAAAAAAGAAATTGCCATGCTACGTAAACTACATTTGCCACGCCCTCCTAGAACTTAAATTGCCATGTTGCAAAGAAAAACATGGCAACACATCATAAAATTACATGGCAAGCACAACCTTTTTTGAGTTCCATGGCAACAAATCATGGCAAATCTAAAATTTGAATTGCCATGGCAACTAAGACCCCGTTCGGAAGTTCTCTAGCTTCCAAAAATCGCTGGCTCTAGCTTCTCATCTGGCCAGCCAGCTTCTGTGAGGAGCAGGAGGCGTTCGGCTCGCTGCTCCTTCGGCCTAGCAGTGGGCTAGATTTTTGTACAAGGAGTGGCTGTAGATGGGGAGATGACTGCACAGAGACTTCAGGAGGTTGCTGCAAGCGGGGATGGAAGGAGACCTGCGGCGCGAGACAGAGATGCGAGGGGAGGCGGCGGAGACTAGCGACGGGGTGGCGGCCGAACGGCGACGGGGTGGCGGCTGCTAGGGTTGGAGAGCAGAGGAGCCGCGCGTGTTTCTGTACGAACTGCTCTCGTCGGCCCAACAGGCTGGGCTTTGAGCGAGGAAAACATTTCAGGGTAGCACTTCGGGGTGGCATTCCTATCGTAATTTCGAGGAACTCCACCTTCTGGTTTTTGTGAAGCTAGCCCGGCGCTGCTTCTCATCACCGATAAATTTGCACGCTGGATTCCTTGACTCCGCGGAGCGGGCTTCTCGGAGGACAACCGTTCGGGCTGGCTTCTCGGGAGGGATTTTAAGAAGCTGGCTCTGAAGAGCTTCCGAACGGGGCCTAAATCTAAATTTTGAGTTTCAATACAAAAACATTGATTTGCATGGACTATACATTGTGGGGGTGTCCATGAATTATAGATTCATAGAATTGCCATGGGAATCCAATTAGCATCTAATCAACTACAAAACAAGGAAAGTTCAAGTCGATCCACACTCGCCATGGCCGATCCATGTGTGATGCATGCATCGCTAGAATGAAAAATCTGGGCGAAATGGTAGAATTCTGGGGCTGGGGATTACCGAGCCAAGCTCTGACTAGGCCAACGGCGCTGAACTCCAATGACCATTGATCCTCACCACGGCGATTGGCAGAGACGAGGAGGCGGTTGACCATGAAGAGGACGCACTGCTTCATGTTGTGGAGGCTGAGACAGCAGAATCCGCGACGGGGGACTAGAGAGCAGCAGTAGCGCGGCGCCCCAACCCGCCACCGTCGGCATCCCAACACACCACCACCGACATCCTCTATTTTGGCGTTCGCGCCCTCGGGGCGTGACTTGACGCTACAGTCGGTGAGGGAGGCCGCGACGGGCTCTGTCACCGCTCCCTCGCGAACAGCAGGTTGTCGAGGACGACAAGGCCTACCCTCGGCAGTAGACGCTGCCACCTACCCTGATCGCCAATGCGGATCTCACACTCTAGGCGCCGCCACGCAGCTCTACATCACGCCGTGCCCCCAACCATCGCGTGCTCTTGTTGCACCACCTCTATCTCCCGCATATCCTCCGCAACCGGAGGTCCCTAGAGAGCCCGTGCTGATGGTGTCCTGGACTAGGGGGTACTCACCACGTCGTCCCCTGGCCAGTGGGACGGGCCGAGGACCCCCATGGCGGTTCACTATTGGGCCACTTCGGGCAGCCCATGATGCATACAATGGAGATTCCACAAGACTTGGAGCACAAGACGAGGACTCTTCTAAATCCTAGGCCTCTCGTACATTATATAAGCCGAGGTCAGGCTAGTTAATAGATCTTGAAATCTCATATTCATTAGAACAATCCCGTGGTAGATACATGTACTCTGTACTATCTCCCGTATCAATACAATCAAAAGGAGGACGTAGGGTATTATCTCTTCGAGAGAGCCCGAATCTGTGTAAAATCATGTGTCCTTGTTACCATCACTCCAAGACGCCTAGCTTATCACCCCTACTGTGATATATGCTGGATTTAGCACCGACATTGATGGCCCATACAGGTCCCTGCTGGTAGTTGCCGCGGTGCGATGGGAATTCAGATCGGCTCCGACACGATCTACGCGTCGGAATCAAACTTCATCGTCGACGTCGACATCTTCGTCGTCGATTCGACTAGTCAACTTGGCTAGACCGAGGACTACGCTCCGCGTCGGATCGTCAAGATCGACGAGTTCCTTCATCAACATCAACTCCAATCACAACTCAGACCATGGAGGAATTCGTCCATGGAGCTTGGGGGCTCAACGTCAATATTGTCCTCGGGCAACCATGCAGTTTTCCCCCACCTTCACGGTTGTCGTTTTAACGAACCCTTCGGTGGAATTGTACAAAATTGAGCCTACAACAACCGTGTAAAATTTCAACGCATTCAGATGGATGAATCTTCGACAATTGTCAATATACTAGAGCCCTGTTGAATCTGGACGGGAATCTTGATGAGTTAAGGGTGAGGAGTCAAGCGTTCAGGTTGGACATCCTTTCGAAGATCCGATCGTTCATCGGTTGCGGAATTTCTATATCAATCACCCCTCAAAATTTCATCTCGACCCGAGCGTTCAAACTCCGGGAAACATCCGATGAGTGCATGAATTTTCGGATCTGTTTTCTGCGCGAAAACAAATCCGACCCGAGTTTGTCTTTTTGATGAACAGGTCATCAGACGTCTTTTTTTAAAGAAATCTCTTCCTAGCGCATGGTGTGTTGTTCTCAAACATGTGCCTATCAATCTTGATTCTTTTTGGAGGCGATCTTCACGATCGTGTCGGTGTCAAACCAGTCTGACCATGTTGCTTCACGGATGCTGACCTGCACTAGCCTCAACTGCGTCGTCGCTTGATCGAGCCAACGGCAGACACTTGGGATCATCACATTGGCGAGCAGATCAAGAGTTCGGCATCGCAAAGGCCGAATAATCATCAAGACCAGATCATCGCCCCACTAATTGCACGGGTCAGGTGCGCCGGCATCGTCGTGCGGTCAATTCATCAGGCCAGCATTGACCACATCACAAATTCTGACCTGCGTCGGTATCATTGCGCCGTCGCTTCTTCAAGCTGACGTCCACCACGGCGGACTGCTTTAGCACGTCAACTGTGATGGTGGCTCTAGCGTCACCTTACCGACTTGCTCCGTCACCTCGCCTAGACCAAGGGCTCTGGCATCTCTTCATCAAGCTACTCTAGGGACTTCGGCGTCAGCAGCCGATCAACTTTGTCATGTTAGCTGGACGAAGGGCTTCACCTCGCCGCACCAACTATGTTGCGTCGCCACTTTGTCAAGCTGGTTTCCTCGCTCGGTCACCTCGGGCATGGGGTTGGGACCTCGGCCAGGCTAAGGAGTACGCACCATGTTGGATCTGTCAAAGTTCGATGAGCGTCTTAGCCCACCACAAGCCCGGACCGAGTCATCAACACCGAGCACGTTAACCAGGTAAGTCGCTTTCATGCTTAATTCTTTTTAAAACATTTAATTTTTGTCTGGTTTGTCAACCATTATATTTGTGTTAAACAAAAAATCTATTTGTCAAAAAACTTTGTTTGTTAAAAACGATGTTGGTTAAAACCGTTGTTTGTTAAAACAACTTTCTTTTCCCAGGTTAACTGGGGGCTCTTAAAATTATATGAGCCATTTATAATATATTTTTCTTCTTAGTCGTTGCAAAGTCTTTTTCTACCACTCCTTTTTCGACTCGGGTGTATGGTCTGGTTTCTCTATAAAGCCGCTTGATTTTAGTTCGCTAAACTGGCCTCGGAGAAACACTATGCTCTCGGGATATGAAGGTTGAAGTTGAAGGCTGCCCTACTTGAAGAGATCGGATGTGTCATGTTAAAGCACAACGGAAGCACAAATTAATTTTAAGACCAATTTTGGATTGGCACCAAAAACATGGTTCAATTAAGACGTCAAGTTTGTACATAATTTTTTTGGTTTTCGAGCTTATGAAACTTTTAACCACTTTTATGTTTTTCTTTGAGGAGGTAGGACATCCTCTTTTTCGAGGTGTTTGGTGATAATTGTGATCTGCGTTGGGTTTTCCGTGAAGAGGAATGGGTGATGCAGCATAATACGGATAAGTATTTCCCTCAGTTAAGAACCAAGATTTATCAAACCAATAGGAGTAACACGCAACCCCCGTCTTCAGCGACTGCACAAAAAAGAGCAAACACTTGCACCCAACGCGGGCAAGAGGGTTGTCAATCCCATTGGACTCGTTATTTGCAAGATAGTGAAGTATATGGATGATAGATGGATATTGTAAATTGCAAAATAAAATAGAAAGTAACTAATGGCAGCAAGGTAATGAAGGCTTTTGTAAATATATGGATGAATAGACCCAGGGGCCGTAGTGTTCACTAGTGGCATCTCTCATGTAGTAGGCATACGGTGGGTAAACAAATTACTGTTGGGCAATTGATAGAAAAGTGCATAGTTATGCAATCTTTATTCACGACAATGATCATGTGTATATAGGCATCACGTCCATAAGCAAATAGCCCGACTCCTGCCTGCACCTATTACTATTACTCCACCCATCGACCGCTATCCAGCATGCATCTAGAGTATTAAGTAAAAGAGAGTAATGCTTGGAGAACAATGACATGATGTAGACAAAGAGAATTCAATCAATATGAATTAACCCCATCGTTTTATCCTTAGTGGCAAAAACACAAAGACGTATCTTGTCCCCTACTTTGTCACTGGTATATAGAAACCTGTCAGGTTGAACCCACTACAACACACCCCTCTCATTGAAGAAATATCAATCTAGTTGGCCAAACTATTTCAATAGATCGGAGAGATTTACGAAGCTATAATAATCATGCAAATAAGAATCATAATAGATTTCAGAGAAGACTCAAATCTTTTTCATGAATAATCTGAACATAAACCCACAATTCATAGGATCCCAACCAAACGCACCGCACAAAGTGATTACATCTTATGGAGCACCGCGAAGATGCGGTGAACTTTGTACTGAAGATCAAGAAAGAGAGATAGCCATCTAGGTACTAACTATGGACCCGTAGGTCTATAGGGAACTACTCACATATCACCATGGGAGCAGCAATTTTGATGTAGAGGCCCTCCGTGATCGATCCCCCCTCCGGCAGGGCACCGGAACAGGGCTCCAGATGGGCACACGGCGGAACAGAGACTTGTGGCGGCTGAAATATTGTTTCAGGAGGCTCTCTAGGGTTTTGGGAATAATAAAAATTTATTGGCCAGAGAGGGGCGTCGGGGACCACTCGAGGGAGGCAGCACACATCAGGGCGTGCCCACCCCCCTTGAGCGCGCCCTGTTGTGTGCTCCTTCCCTCGTGTGGCCTCTGGTCTCCTCCCGAAGCTTCCTGGTCTTCTTTTGGTCCAGAAAAAAAATCATAAAATAGTTTCGGGGCAATTGGACTTCGTTTGGTAATGTAAACCTAAAAAGTCAAAAACATGCAGAAAACAACAACTGGCACTGGGCACTGGGTTAATAGGTTAGTGCTAAAAAATAATATGAATTGGTAAATAATCACTCAAAACACATCCTAGAATGATAATATTATAGCATGGAACAAACAAAAATTATAGATACGTTGGAGACGTATCATTTTGCATGATGGTTCTGCTCAGGAAAGATTTTCCTTTTCCAACCCGCAGTTCGGTATTTTCCCTGCCGAGCCGCACCTCGGTGTTAAGCAAGTTCTGAGGAGAGATGATCCTAGGGTCGGCCATGCTGCCCAACTCAAGGCTTGGGGGTACGGCATTGACGATTCAATACAATAAAATTCAGTGCCAAACGATTTCCGTGGAGATTACGATCCTTAGGTTGATCTGCCGCACCCAACACGAGTCTCAGAAACTATTGCACACAGTGTTTCTGTTCCTACATATGTTGTCGAGTAGGGACTTGATCCTTAGGCTGATTCTGCAAATTGACCTAAGTCTCAGGGGCTACTAGGATTAGCGGTTTTGTTATATCCTTCGGGTGCATCCCGGATTTTAGGCCGATATGCACCTTGAGGGCTACTGTCTATACATCTCAACAGTAAATAAATTGCACCAGTCGGAAATAAATTCCGCAAAAAATCAGCCCAAAACCAAGGTGGTGCACCACCTCGGAAGCAGTCCGTCATAAAGCTTGGATGAGAGTGGCTACTTCCATAGAGGACATTTCTGGCATTAAGCTCGGTTAAACTCCTTCAAACTTTTTCAAGACCGAGGTAATCTATGACACCTCAGATGCAAACCGGCGTCGAAGCTTGGATGCAAAAAGATACCTCAGATACAATACGACATTGGATCTCAAATGCAAGAGGACACCGCCGCATGGGAAAAACTTCGAAACCCGAGGTGTGGCATAAAAATAACAAGGCATTGGTAAAGGTCGAGAGCATAAAGGGCTTCTCGGATGCCCGACATTCAAACTCTTTGGATACACCGCGGCAATCCTGAAGATTAGAGATGGGAGGATTTGTTGAACCAGCTTTCAAGACCGACGACCGAAGATGAAGAACTATTCGGAAGAACAAAGGAGCGTCCCCAACTTGAAGACCGGTTCAGGGGGCTACTGACGGTGTCCTGGACTAGGAGGTACTCACCACGCTGTCTCCCGATTAGTGGGTTGGGGCAAGGACCCCCATGGTGGTTCACTATTGGGCCACTTCGGGCAGCCCATGCTGCATACAAGGTAGATTCCACAAGACTTGGCGCAAAAGACGGGGACTCCTCTAAATCCTAGGCCTCTGGTACATTATATAAGCCAAGACCAGGCTAGTCAATAGATCATGGAATCTCATATTCATTAGTACAATCTCGTGGTAGATACGTGTACTCTCTACTATCCCCCATACCAATACAGTCAAAAGCAAGATGTAGGGTCTTCGAGGGAGCCTGAACCTGGGTAAAATCCTGGGTCCATGTTACCATCGCTCCAAGACACCTAGCTTATGACCCCTACCGCGATATATGCCAGATTTAGCACTGACACCTGCCGTCGCCCGCGCCAGCGAGCCCCTGTCGTGGCCCGCCCAGCGAGCCACTATCGCGCCTCTGGCGGGAAATCACTTCATGTGTGTGAGAGAGAGTGAGCAGCGGTGGTGGGGAAAAGTGTGGTTAGCAATCGGTAGGAGAAGGCACAGAGGTGAGGTGTGTCGACCGTTCGGCCGTGCCTCTGCGCGAATGCCTCTAAATCGTGACGTGGCAGCAACTTTGCTGAGAGATTCGTGCAAAAAAGACCGTAGGGTAGAAACAACGTTCACGACAAATGTCTAAGTGCCTGACGTCAGGTACTTATCGTTTCGGTAGATATAGAGGTAGGAACTTGTTGAATGAACCACACACCTTCGTAAACGTCAGGATTCCATTGATAAAAAGGGATGGGGAAAGCTTGCAAATCTTGCAATAGTAGAAAAAAATCCTAGTAGCGGCATTCCAAAAAAGTTGTTACCGACGCAGATTCGAGATGAACGCCTGTTATAAGCTCATACTACCAGCGTCGTGCCTAAATGCCACTCCTATATGTGTCATCTTTGGCATTACTGGTCAATGCCATTGAAATAAAACTATTCATTAGCGCTCCCCAGTTAGCATTCACTGGTAGTACTAGTGACGTTCCATTTTGATGGGACTGGCTTTGAGGTGCGGGTCCCTATCATCAGTGGACCACTACTGTCAGATAACCCTAGAATGTTACACTAACGTAGTGAGAACATTAAGTAAACTAAACCTTCACTACAATAATAATAAACTAGTTGGCACCCATATATTACATAGATTTGAACATCACCGTTCAAATCGCAAAACAACATCTAATTACAACTAATTCACGCGCCCAATTCCTTTCTACCGTGATCCCTAAGTGTCATCGTCCGAGATGTCGGTGACGTCCTTGTGGCCATAGCCGCAGCCGGCGCCACGTTGGATGCCAGATGAAGGAGCTGCCAGAGCAGGAGGCGGCTGGCTCAGATCCTGGAAGATCTTCTCCCGCTCGTCTGGAGGAAGTGACCTAAATACGTCACGAACATTTAGGAGCACGACCACCATCCACAACTCCTCCATGGATGGAGTAGCAGGTGACGCCGGAGCCTAAGACGGAGCCGGGGGAGGTGGCATCTCTTGGTGGCGCATCTCCTCCCTCATTTCATCGTCGTCCCGGAGGGAATCGAAGAAGCGGTCGATGGCGAGCTGATCCTACATGTACTCCTGTTCGCTGCCGATATGTGCCTTGAGGCCATCGTCGGCACAATGCTGCTTGATTGGCGCCTCCACGACAAGATGCTTTCACCATGCCACCTCACCCAGCATGTCGATGCCCCATGGTGGCGAGGGAGGCGGGATCCGCATCGGCAATGGTGGCCGTGATGCAGCCGGAGAAGGCATTGGGGATAGACGTGATGACTCGTCCATCAGGAAGATGGCGGAGTGAGAGGAGCAAGGATTTGTGTGGAAAGGGGACAGTGGATAAGATTAATCCACTACCGGATGGATATGATAGCCTTTTTATTTGGGTCGGGCCACATTAGCGGTGTTGGACGACAGTCCAACGTCCGTACTATACTCTCTCAAAAATCTTATGTATAGTGTGTAAGTTTGAAAATATGTAAACGAAGTAAGTAAAACTCGAATCCTTTAGTACTCATATGAACTTCGTAATTTAATTAGGTATACAATTTGATTTTGTTACACACAACTTTTCACATACATTACGTTTAACATTTTGTCTAGTCCGAACACATGTATTGACGGGTGATATTTTTACAGTCCTCTAACCTGATTTTAAACCAATATATTTATTAAAACTGAGATATTCACTCAGATATTGCCACTAATGACCAATGAATGCATAAGATTCCAAAATCCTTTCTTTATTTTGTTTCCACAGGAAATGCGCTAAATATGGACGAAATCAAGTCAAGTGATAAGATAGAAGAAATCAAGTGGAGGCGTCACCAGAAGAAACAACATGAAAGACGGTGCATCATACGACCGCGACCGCTCATATGAGTGGTCGTATGGCATGGATTCCGAGGTGCCTTGTCCACCTAAGCATACTTTATTAAGGGGTCAAGGCCGAAATGTTAACAGAATAATCGTGAGAGGAGCCGCATGACAGAATCATCTTAATCCATCTTCAACCCTAGCCGCTCACATCTCCATAGCCACCATCTCCATCTCCACCTTAGTTGTTCCTCCTCTAGTCATACTTGTAATCATGTATCACACATGACATCTATTGTAAGACATATAATCAATCTATCTATCTTCATGATGTGTTCTGTGATGTGTTTTTCTTGTGATCTGATCTCCATGTGTCCGGTAAGGTATGGGCTGAGGCAAGAGCCTTGCAACCCGATGTATTTGTTGTAGGGAAGAATGGAAGGGATTTGAATTAACGTCGGGCTGAGGCAAGAGCCTTGCAACCCGATTTATTTGTTGTAGGGACGAATGGAAGGGATTTGAATTAACGTCCCTTATGTGTGAAATAAAATTGTTCCATAGATGTCTCTTGTCTCTTTCGTGTTCTTCATCCTTGCAGGTACCTAGGATCATGGAGAGCGGGTCACTAGGAGGCTATGGATAGGGAGACCGTGAAGTGTTATTCTGAACACCAGAGATAGAAAGGTTTAGTATGATAACACATATCCTATCTTTGGGGATTCAATACGTGTAGTCTTTAAACGCCCAATGCTTTTTTTTGATTATTGCAATCTCAATTATCAAGGCAACCCCGCAAGACAGATAGGGCCTTCGGATGGAAAACCGACTCTTGGTGCAGGACGCGTGCGAGTCAAGATGTAATTTGGACACATCCGGATCCCCACTTCGGTTCGAAACAAGCACATCTCGATGGGTGACTTCCAACGCACAAATTAATATCATATTTGGTCCCAACTTAAATATATGGTTATAAGAATTAAGACCTCACACCCATGCCTATTTTTACTATATTGTTCTCCTTGAATTGTTTGATTTTGATTCGATCAAAAGTTGGAATTGTTTCTTTAACAAAAGCTTGTCTGAGACCCTAGCTTAAAGGGTATGATCCTCCCATGGGTTCGATAACTCAGGGTCACCTGTGGGGAAAAAGCCGAGAATCATTTCTGCTTCATTTCCGGATCACCAAAGGAAGTAATCAAACCTTTTTCTGGTGCCGTTGCCAGGGAGGTTTTTTTTAGAGTTCTTGTTAAAGTTTAGTTTTAGTTTTAGTTTCTGTTTTTGTTTAGTTTTTGTTTAAGTCTTGTTAGTTGAAACCCCCCAAAATATTACCGTGGCTTGTAACCTTGGAAGTTTTGCTACTCCCAGCAATAACTTTATGCGTGAACCTATAGCACAACCTGACGTCCCCGCTGCTAAGTATGAGATAAAACCAAACCTAGTCTCTATGGTTCAACATGACCAATTTGGAGGCCCTGCTTCTAAAGATATCAGTATGCATTTACAAAATTTTACTAAATTGTGCAACATGACACACGCAAGAGATTATGATCCTAACACTTTGAAGTTGCGTCTATTTCATTTCTCTTTGAGAGGAAAAGCAAAATAATGACTTCTAGCTCTACCTAGAGGCAATATAACTTCTTGGGATGATTGTTGCAATAAGTTTCTATCTAAGTTTTGCTCACCTGCAAAAATTATGCAGCATCGTTCGCAGATAACAGGTTTCAAGCAAGAAGATCGTGAGGCACTAGAGCTTGCGTGGGATCATATGAAGGAAGCTATAAGAATTTGTCCTAACCATGGAATGGAAGAATGGGTAATGCTTCACTTGTTTTATAATGCTTTAAATCGTATGTCAAAAACTATGCTTGATACAGCTGCAGGAGAAACTATCATGGGTAAGCCCATAGAAGATGTTAAGAAGTTGCTTGACGAGATGCAAGAAAACTATGTCTAATGGCATGTTGAAAGAACTGCCACCAAGAGAGTTAATGTAATTGAAGAAAACACTATGGAGTTGACAACTAAGCTTGATGAACCCATCTCCGTCATGAAGGGTAAAGAAGAGGTAACGTGAATGCCATCACTAATGAAGAAGTTAATGATGTTAATTTCATGGCTCACAATAGCTATAATACCAAATGGAAAAATATGGGTATGCTTCTAGATTACCTTATCCTAATAATAATGGAGCACCTAACAAGTTTAATGGAGCTAGCAATAGCAATAGAAATACTCTGGAAGAAACTTTAAAAAAATTCATTGCTAGTCAAAATGAGCAAAATGACACCTTCAAAAATATTCTGAAAAATCATGATAACTTACTTGGTCAATTGACCGGTAAGATTGTTGGACTAAAGAATGAAGTGTAGATTCTTGATGGAAGAACAAAGAACATGGAAGCACAAGTGCCTAAAATCATAGAGAGCCAAACTTTAATCCTAGAAAAAATTGCACATAAACCGGAACCTAACCCGGTTGAAGATGTCAAGATGATGAGAAGCAATGAATAAGAAGCAAAAGAGCTTGATAAAAGCCATGTGCCAGAGTTCACATTTACAGTTGCAGACTTCATAAAGATGATAGCAATGAAACCACCCACTACCCGAGGTATCCAATGATGAGGCATATAGTGTCTTCGTTGATCACGATGCAACCAAGGTACGTGAGTTAGATGATGAAATAAAGAAGTTGTACAGTAAGTTACCAGCTAAGCAAGAAAAAGCTTTTGAGCCTACTATAGAGATTGAGATTGGTTTGAATAAATTTAGTGCATTATGTGATGTAGGTGCTAGTGTTTTTACTACCCCTAAATATGTATATGATAGTCTCAATCTAGGTCCTTATGCTACTACCGAGATTAGAATGAATATGGCTAATTCCACTTTTGCTCAAGCAGTAGGAATTAAGCATGGAGTTATAGTTCAAATAAATGATTGCACTATCATAATTGATCTCGTGATAGTTGATATACCTGAAGATCCAATCGCTCCTATAATCCTCGATAGACCTTTTCTAAGGACTATTAAAGCTGTGCTAAATGTGTTTGAAGTAAATGTGAGATTTTACTTACCTGCAAAAGATCCTTTTGTTAGACATTTCCCCAGGAAAAAGAAAATGAATACCTACACCGGAGACGACATTGTTATCAATGCTAGAAGCTATGGTCTCGATGTGTTTTCACATACATGATCTTCACTATGACCGAGCTATCCGACCGAATACAAGCGCTTCGTGGGAGGCAACCCACACCAACAAAGTAGAGAAGTAAGTCTTATTTTGTTTTAATAAAAAGAGTGTTGAATTTCTCACTAAAGAAGCTGAGTTTGAAAGAGTATTCTAATGAAGGGTTTGATTAGTGCAAAAATTATTATGTGTTGTACTCACGTTTGAGTGCCTGAAAAAATGCCTCTGTATTTGATACGTCCCAAACATATCTACTTTTCCAAACACTTTTCTCTTATTTTGGACTCTAATTTGCATAATTTCAATGAAACTAACCATGACTAACACTAGTTTCAGCAGAACTGCCATGATGTTGTTTTTGTGCAGAAATAAAAGTTTTCGAAATTGGACGAAACTTGGCAATAATTTTTTGTTGAATAAATAAAAAATGCTGGAATAAATACCTGTCGGAGGGGCCTACAGGACGTCCACAAGGGTGCAGGGTGCGCCCCCTGCCCTTGTGGGACCCTCGATGCTCCGTTTGACCTATCTCCAACTCCATAAGTACCGTCTTCTCAATAAAAATAAAATAAAAAAGTGTCATCACGTTTTACGATACAGAGCCACCGCCACCTCCTGTTCTTCTCTGAGAGGCCAGATCTGGAGCCTGTTTTGGGCTCTAGAGAGAGCAAATCGTTTGTACCGTCATCATCAACCCCTCTTGATCAACAGACTCATGATGCTCACCACCAAGAGTGAGTAATTCCATTGGGGCATACTGGAGGTAGATGGCGATGGATAAGATTGATCATGTAATTGAGTCAATTTGTTAGGGCTCGATTACTAGTATCCACTATGTTCTGAGATTGATCTTGTTATGACTGTGCTATGCTAAATGCTTGTCACTAGGGCCCGAGTGCCATGATTTCAGATATGAACCTATTATGTTTTCATCAATATAAGAGTGTTTTAGATCCTATATTGCAAGTTTTATGCACCTATTACATGTTATGATCCGCATACCCCAAGGTGACAATAATTGGGATTCACTCCGGTGATGACCGTAGTATGAGGAGTTCATGTATTCACTATGTGTTACTACTTTGTTCTAGTTCTCTATTAAAAGGAGACCTTAATTACCCATAGATTTCCATTAGGACACCGCTGCCACAGGAGGGTTGGACAAAAGATGTTATGTATGTTCTTGTTATAAGCACGCATAACTATATATGGAATACATGTCTACATATGATTGATGAATTGGAGCTAGTTCTGTGTCACTCTAGGTTGTGATTGTTACATGGTTAATGTCATCCAAATATCCATCGATACTCCGTGCCTATGTTTTTCTCATATTGCGCTTGCTAAGTTACTGTTATTGTTGTTGCTGTTACAATTGTTACTACTGTTGTTACCAATCTTACCGTTACCACTACTATCAAAACTATCAAACTCTTGTGCTACTAATACTTTACTTCAGAGAATTAATATCTCAGGTATGGTTGAATTGACAACTCAACTGCTAAGGCTTATAAATATTCTTTGGCTGCCCTTGTGTTGAATCAATAAATTTGGGTAAAATACTTCCCTCGAAGACTCTTGCGATCCCCTATACTTGTGGGTCATCAAGATGTTTTTTTGACGTTGTTGCCGGGGAGCATAGATCTATTTATTAAGTTCACTTGGGAATTATATATCTATTGATCACTACAAAGTATCTGAGAGACTCTAAAGCTAAGATTATGCCCTCTAAGACGAGGGAAGGTAAGGAATTGCCAACTAGCTCTGCACTTGATACACCTTATGTTTTAAGTCAGTCTGCGACACCACCACCTGCTATACAATCTGATATGTTGCAAGTGATAGACACTGCTTCTGCTATAGATGATATTCATGATAATGCTACTACTATGCTTGATGAAATTGTGCCACTAGGTAAATTTCTTGATGCCCAAATTGCTAAATCTAGAGAATTTGAAATTGCTGAAAATGTTGAATCACGTGTTACCCCTAGCACTCCTATTAGAACTAAGATGGTTGATATACCTAGGGGTTATGTTATGGATGGGGAGATTGCTAAGGAACTTGCATGTAAGGATAGGGAGGATCTTAAATTTTTAATGAAGAAGCTAAAAGAAAAGGCTGTGAATGAAATGATGAAATGTGATCCTAAATTTACAACCTCTCCTATCTTTGCTGATGATAAGGATTATCAATTCTCTGTTGATCCTGAATTAATTACTTTAATAGAATCTGATCCTTTACATGTCTATGAATTTGAAACTGTTGTGGCACACCGTACTAAGCTATTTGAAATAGCCACCCTATTTACTCACAAGGAAAAGATTCGCTATTCCTATATCCTTAAATTGTTTTCTTTCTCGTTAAAGGGTGAAGCTAAAGATTGGTTTAATACTCTTGCTCCTGGTTGTGTGCGTAGTCCACGGAATATGATCTACTACTTCTTTGAAAAATATTTTTCTTGCCCATAAGAAGCAAGCTGTTTTGCAGGAAATTTATAACTTTGCGCAGCTTGAGGAAGAGCACCTCCCTCAATCTTGGGGGAGGCTTCTCCGGGTATTAAATTCTTTGCCTGATTATTCTCTTAATAAAAATGAAATACTTGATATCTTTCATAATAGAATAATTGATGCTTCTAGGGACTACCTCGATAGTTGTGTTGGTTGTGTTTTGAGGGAAATGACAGTTGAACAAGCTCACAAACTATTGAATAATTTCTTGAAAATGTCGATGATTGGACACTCCCTGAGCCACCAAAGCCAACTCCAAAGAAAATAGGCATTCTATTCCTCAGCCCAGAAGATATGCAAGAAGCTAAGAAATCTATGGAAGAGAAAGGTATTAAATCTGAACATGTCAAGAATCTACCACCTATCGAAGAAGTACATGGACTTGATATCCCGACACAGGTAGTACATGTAAATTCTCTTTACAGATTTTATGGGGGTGACATTCCCTATAATAAATCTACTAGTCAATGTTTAGATGAGTTTGATAAGTTTATCGTCAAGCAAAAAAAATTCAATAAACAAATATGTGATCAATTGAAACGTTATTCTATTATGATTGAGCGCTTAGGTGATGTACTTGTTAATTTAAAATGATATTAAAGGCATATGTAAACATCACTCTATGTTTCAAACCCAGCTTGAACAAGTTTCTAAATCACAAGATGATGTGATTAAGGAGATGATTGATAAAAATAATGATCATGTTGTTAGGTTAATGACTAGAGGTGGTAAATGACTCAGAAACCTCTGTTTCCCGAGGGTCTGATGTCTACTACACAACTTTATTCTTGTAGACTCGTGTTGGGCCTCCAAGTGCAGAGTTTTGTAGGAGAACAACAAATTTCTCACAAGTATATGACCTAAGGTTTATCAATCCGTGGGTGGTGTAGGATGAAGATGCTCTCTCTCAAACAACACCGCAATCTAATACAAACAATCTCTTGTGTCCCCAACACACCCAATACAATGGTAAGTTGTATAGGTGCACTAGTTCAGTGAAGAGATGGTGATACAAGTGTAGTATGGATAGTAGATATAGATTTTTGTAATCCAAAATAATAAAAACAGCAAGGTAAAAAGTGGCAAACAATGAGCAAAACGGTGTATCAATGCTTGTAAACAAGGTCTAGGGTTCATACTTTCACTAGTACAATCTCTCAACAGTGCTAACATAATTGAATCATATAACCATCCCTCAACGTGCGACAAAGAATCACTTCAAAGTTCCTATCTAGCGGAGAACATAAGAAGAAATTATTGTACGTACCAAACCACCTCAAAGTTATCCTTTCCGAATAATCTATTGAGCCATCCCTACAAGTGTCACAAAACAGCCCTAGAGTTCATACTAGCATAACACCATATGATATGCATCAATCAACTCTAATGTCACCTAGATACTCCAATGTCATCACAAGTATCCATGAGTTAATTCGACATGCATCAAACAATTTTAGATTCATCATATTCAATCCAACAGAAAGAACTTCAAAGAGTACCCCAAAGTTTCTATCGGAGAAAGTAGGACGAAAACATGCATCAACCTATGTGCATAGATCACCCCAATGTCACCACGGGGATCTGCAAGTTGATTACCAAAACATACATCAGTGACTCAATAGCATACCCCATTGTCACCACGGGTATCCACATGCAAGACATATATAAAGTGTTCTCAAATCCAAAGCATTAAATCCAAGATAACGAAACCTCAAAGGTAAAGACTCAATTCATCACATCAATATAGAGAGGGAAGAACACCATATGATCCAACTATATTAACAAAGCTCGTGATACATCAAGATCGGGCCAACTCAAGAACAAGAGTAGAGAGATTAAACACATAGCTACTGGTACATACCCTCAGCCCTAAGGGTGAAATACTCCCTCCTCGCCATGGAGACCGCCGAGATGATGAAGATGGCCTCCGGAGATGATTTCCCCCTTCGATAGGGCACCGGAAAAGGGCTCTGGATGAGATTTCTTCAGTATGGAGGCTTGCAGCGGTGGAGCGGAAGTTCTAGGTTTCGTTCTGGAGTTTTCTGTATCTATAGGAATTTTGGGCATTAGTTTCACGCCAAGGGGGTGCCCGAGGGTCCCACGAGCTAGGAGCATATACTCCCTACCCCCTAGGGCACGCCCCCTAGCTCATCAGTCCCCTGGCTTTCGGCTGGTCCTTCCACGAAGCTTCGGGGGTCTGTTTTGTTCCAAAAAAAATCACCAAAAAGTTTTAGCCCAATCCAAGAACTTCTATTTCTGCAAAAAATAACACCATGGTAGTTCTGCTGAAAACATCGTCAGTCTATGTTAGTTTCATTCAAATCATACCAAAACCATGTAGAACTTGGGTAAGTATGTCATGAATACTTCATAAATTATTAATACGTTGGAGACGTATCAGCATCCCCAAGCTTAATTCCTACTCGTCCTCGAGTAAGTAAATGATTATAGAAATAATTTATGAAGTGTGAATGCTAGCATAGAGTATAAGTTTGATCGAATGATTTTAGTCACTTCTATCAGCATAATCAACTTTTTCTCATAAAACTCATCATGATAAATTAGCAGTCAATTCACATGTTATGGTTCAAAAAATGCATTATCTTAAAACTTAACAACCTATGTTCAATTCCAATTCATATCATTTTTTTCCAATTCATATCATTTTCTACAAAGTCTAAGTAAGAGATCCACATACTCAATTGTCATATAGTCTTCTATGATTGCTAATACTCAAAGCATTTTTTTAGAATAAACAACATCCATCGAACATAGAGAAATATAGGGGCTTAATGTTTCGCGTCCTAACTTACTTATCATAGAAATAATTGTCAAAAATAATAATTCATGATCAAATATATTTGACTGGATATATATGCGTGGATCTTTCCCCACCACATGATGCTTGCCAAGTAGAGATTGAGGTTGAAATAATAAGTTGACTCAACATGAAAAGTAAATAACATGAAAGTAAATAGCATAAAAGTTAATAGAATGTCCCTCAAAGTTTAAAATGGAGATGAATATATTTTGGGCGATGTGCCTTTCCTGTCAACGTCACGACAAAGGATTTCAATATCTTCCATGCTAAACACATTATCGGCGGTTCCCAAAAAGAATTGAAATTTTTACTCCCCATCCACCATTCAAACACTTTTCATGGCTAGCCACTTCCACCGGTGCCCTCCAAACAATCAACTTTCTAGGCGGAGATCTTGTTTATTATTTTAATATTAAGCAAGACTGGGAATCCTTTTTACCAGCATCTCTCATGCAATGGCAAGTGAATAAACACCCGTCCTGAGAACAACCCGCTTAGCATGGAAGAAACTGACCACCCCGTTGCTCCATGACCGGTACGGGCACACAAAATAGATATTTATTTGAAGGTTTTAGAGATGGCACATGCATATTTACTTGGAATGGCATGGTAATATCGTATATAGGTAGGTATGGTGGACACTCATGGTAGAAACTTGACTCAAGGATTTTGGATGCACAAGTAGTATCTCTACTTAGTATGAAGTTTTGGCTAGCAAAAGGTTATGAGCAAGCACCACATGTTGGAGGATCCATAACAATATAACTTTTGTGCAAATATACCCAAACATAACTACTACGTAGTCTTCCTTGTCCAAATTCAACTAATTAACCAAGTTTTAAAATAATTAATGGGTATTCACAATCATAACAGATGTCCAAGATAATATATTTGTATGTGAAGTTATCTTTCTTATACTAATCATTTATGAATTGCTTGTATGGCCAATATTGTTATTTTCAAACTTCAATAGATATTACTTTTCTAAACCCAATGTGAAACTACTACTAAACTTTTGCAAAATGGATAATTTCAGATTTATTATGTTCAATTCATACAATAAATAACTCTTAGTATATAAGTGAAGCACAAGAGTAAACATCAAACTACTCCAAGAAGATATTAGTGAAGATCAAAGAGTAGTTAAACAAATAGGTATCTATCTGAAGACTCTCTCTCAATCAAAGATTTTCAGATCTAAGAATTTTATTTGAACAAAAAACAAAACAAAAATACATTCAAGAATAGCACATATCATGTGAACAAATAAAAACTTAGGCTCAACATAGGCTAAGCGGTGTTTGTTGACGAACAGAGGTGGGATGCCTAACGTGGCATCCCCAAGCGTAGATGCTTGAGACTACTTGTAATATTGACTTGGTAAGCCTTGGGCATCCCCAAGCTTGAGATCTTCGTCTAGTTAATTCCTCTCATATTAAGGTTTCCTAAATCTTAAAACTTCATCCACACAAAATTTGACAAGAACTCATGAGATAGGTTAGTGCACATAAGAATAAATCACCAATTTATGTACTGCAAAGACAAGTTGCATAACAATTTCCAAACATTATCTAATATATACTACCATTTCCACAATTTATATCTATCAATATAAGCCATGAAAACTCTAGGATAAGCAGATAACAAAACTATGACAGCAATCCGTGTAAATAGGACAGTCTGTAGTAATTAAGTCCAAAACTGTAATTATGTAACTCCAAATATTCTTAAACTTTAGGAAATAATAAATATTTTGTATGAAAGTGTTGTGTAAATTTTTGAGAAACTGTCCACATTCTAGTAAAATACTAAAATTCAAACACAACAACAAAAGTTTCTGTTTTTGCACAACACACATCAATCATGCAATTTAAACATCCTAAAGGCAATTCTTGATAATTTTTAATTGAAAAACATGATTATAAATAACATAAATCAAATATGATATGGGGTGTCCCGATCTTCTCAGTAAGCGGCGGTGGTGATGATGAAGATGATAGATAACTTGTATGTCGCCGATGAACTCTCCCTCGCTTGATCCCTGATGCCAATGCAAAAGGTCTCAACCCTTTGGATATTCACAACGTCACACACTTGCGCACGTAGCCGTCGACCACGAAACGGTATAATTGCAATATACTAATTCCCAATGGAACAACAGATCACACTCAACTTGCAGTATATGATCTCCAGATCGATACGAATTGGAGATGAGGATTCAAGACGAATGCTTACAAGCAATCTCAAGAACTAGGGTTTATCTTAAACGTGGTCTAACCTTAACTAACTCTAGGGGACGGGTATTTATAGTCTAAAACGAGATCGAAGGGGTACACGGGCTGGACAGCCCAAAACCTGCGCGCAGGCAGAGCGGTACTACCGCTTATGGCAAGCGGTACTACCGTGATAAGCGGTACTACCGCTCGTACAAATATCAAGTGCCGCTTTAGTACCGCTTGGGGTCGCTTGGATTCCAGAAGAAATTTCCTAAGCGGTACTAGGACGGTAGTACTGGAGCGGTACTACCGCTAAGCGGTACTACCGCTTGTGTGGGGCGGTACTACCGCCCTGGAAACTGCAGGGTCTTCCTCCCTTCCCAGCTGCAATGCCTCCTTGCTCCCCTCCTTGCTCCCTTGTGCCATGCCTTCCTCTCCAATGTACCTAATGACACATACACACAAGGATTTAGGCAGTATAAAGCTCTCATTAAAATAAATAGCATTATCAACTAAGAGAGAATTCACCTGTTGTTCTAGTAACTTAGCACGAGCTCTTGTAATTGGGCCAATCCAGATTTCATCATTGGACATCTTCTTTGCAGCAACAGGTTGTTTATCTTCATGAGGTAGAGAGGGAACCATAGTAGGGATATCCTCATCATCCTCCCCCCCTTCAAAAGGCGTCGACCCCGACGCTCCAAGGTAATCGACATCACATGGGGACAAATCAGCAACGTTGAAACTGTTGCTAACGCCACCAAAGTCAGCAATAGGAATATCAATCGAGTAGGCATTGTCATTTATCTTGGCTAACACCTTGTAAGGACCAGCACCACGCGGCCGAAGTTTAGAACGTCTCAACTGTGGAAACCTGTCCTTGCGAAGATGCACCCACACCATATCGCCAGGATGGAACAAAACTTTCTTTCTGGATTGGTTTCGTGCAGCAGCAATGTTCTTGCCTTGCTTCTCAATAGCCTCCCGTGTCTTCTCATGAATCTTCTTCACATAATCTGCTCTGTTTGATGCCTCCATATCAACCCTCTCATGCAATGGAAGAGGCAGCAAATCTAGTGGTGTAATTGGTTTGAAACCATACACCACCTCAAAAGGACAAAACTGGGTGGTAGAATGCACAGCCCTGTTATAAGCGAACTCAACAAGTGGCAAACACTCCTCCCACTCACGCAGATTTTTCTTGATCATAACTCTCAGCAATTGGGACAATGTGCGATTCACCACCTCCGTTTGACCATCAGTTTGTGGGTGACATGTAGTGCTGAACAACAACTTTGTTCCTAGCTTTCCCCACAATGTCTTCCAGAAGTAGCTCATAAACTTCACATCCCTGTCAGAAACAATTGTCTTTGGCACTCCATGCAAGCGTACGATGTCCCTGAAAAACAGGTTAGCAATATGCGACGCATCGTCGCTTTTGTGGCATGCAATAAAATGTGCCATCTTAGAAAATCTATCCACTACCACAAATATAGAATCATGACCTCGTTTAGTGCGTGGCAAACCTAACACAAAATCCATACTTATATCTTCCCATGGTGTGGTAGGTGTAGGTAGTGGCGTATACAAACCGTGAGGCTTCAGTTTTGACTTGGACTTGTGACATGTAATGCAGCGCCGAACAAACCTGTCCACGTCGCGCCTCATCTTGGGCCAATAAAAGTGATCAGCCAGCATGAGCAACGTCTTCTCACGCCAAAGTGACCCATCAATCCTCCTGCATGTGATTCCTGCAACAATAGCAAACGGACGGACGATTCTGGAACACAAAGTTTGTTAGCTCGAAACAAGTATCTATCATGGATGTGGTATTTCTCCCATGCATTTCGAAGCAAACATAAACGATATGGTTCAGCAAAATCATGATCAGTTGCATACAAATCACACAAACTCTCTAAACCAGGAATTTGAACATCGAGATGTGTCAAGAGCATGTTCTTCCTAGATAGAGCATCAGCAACAATGTTATCTTTTCCCTTCTTATGCTTAATGATATACGGAAAAGACTCAATAAACTCAACCCATTTAGCTAAGCGGCGATGCAGATTTGATTGAGCTTTCAAATACTTCAATGCTTCATGATCAGAATGTATGATAAATTCTTTTGGCCATAGATAATGTTGCCAAATCTCAAGAACTCTAACAAGCACATACAATTCTTTATCATAAACAGGATAATTCAGTCTAGCACCAGAAAGTTTCTCGCTGAAATAAGCAATAGGTCTACCTTCTTGCATCAACACACCACCAATACCTATACCACTAGCATCACATTCAACCTCAAATTGTTTGGAAAAATCTGGTAGTGCAAGTAATGGTGCAGAAGTAAGTAAACGTTTCAGCTCGTCAAAAGCATGATCTTGGGCTACGCCCCACACAAAAGGCACACATTTCTTTGTTAATTCATTCAATGGTGCAGCAATAGTACTAAAGTCTTTCACAAAACGACGATAGAAACCAGCAAGACCGTGAAAACTTCGTACTTGACTAACATTCATGGGAGTAGGCCAATTTTGAATTGCTTCAATCTTAGATGAATCTACTTCTACCCCATGCTTAGAGACAACGTATCCCAGAAATATCACTTTATCTTTTGCAAATGTGCACTTCTCAAGATTAGCATACAATTTATGATCACGCAACACTTGCAAAACTTGTCTAATATGATCACAATGTTCAGATTCATTGCGGCTGTAAATAAGTATATCATCAAAATAGACAACCACAAAACGACCAATAAACTTTCTCAAAACATGATTCATTAATCGCATGAAGGTACTAGGTGCATTAGTAAGACCAAAAGGCATAACTAACCACTCATATAAACCAAATTTAGTTTTGAAAGCAGTTTTCCATTCATCCCCTTCCTTCATCCGAATTTGATGGTAACCACTACGCAAATCAATCTTAGAGAAAATAGCAGCACCACTCAATTCATCTAGCATATCCTCTAAGCGTGGAATAGGATGACGATATCGAATAGTGATGTTGTTAATAGCTCTACAATCTATGCACATGTGCCATGTACCATCTTTCTTAGGTACCAAAATAACAGGAACAACACAAGGACTAAGAGAAACACGAATATACCCTTTGTCTAGTAGTGCTTGCACCTGCTTCTATATTTCCTTCGTTTCTTCGGGGTTGGTCCTGTATGGCGCTCGGTTGGGGAGGGTGGCGCCTGGTATGAGATCAATTTGGTGCTCAATTCCACGCAATGGTGGCAGCCCCGCTGGTACCTCCTCCGGAAACACATCGCCATATTCCTGCAAAACAGTAGACAGACCAAGAGAAACAGATTGCGTATTATTAGAAACTAAAACCTCGCCTTTGTACATAAGCACAAGAGGCAGGGCTGTAGGATCCTCTCGAAATTATCTCATGTCTTCTTTGGTGGCTAATATAAGCAAACTAGGCTCGCTCGCACTTTTCGTTATATTATCACTCACGGCTTTTACATTGTTCTCTCGTGCAGGTGGCTGTTCGATATTCACTTCTGTTTTCTGACGAGACTCAGTGACAATTTGCTGTGGTGACATAGGCTGCAGATTTATTTTCTTGCCCTTGAACTCCAAGTGATAAGTATTGGCACAACCATTGTGTTGCACATGGCGGTCATAGAGCCATGGCCGACCCAATAAAAGATGGCAAACAGTCATAGGCACCACATCAAATTCAATGGAATCCGTGTATGGTCCTATCTCAAAATTCACGCGCACCATATGACTCACCTTCATCTCACCATTGTCACTCAACCATTGTACGTAATATGGATTGGGGTGAGGTAAATATTTCAGATTTAGCTTGGCACATAACTACTTGCTTGCAAGATTGCGGCAGCTACCTCCATCAATGATCACCTTGCAAGCTTTGTTGGGGCCAACTAGTGCTTTTGTTTGGAACAAATTGCAACGCTGTGAATCAACATGTGGCTGCACACTAAGAGCACGCTGCGAGACAACAATAGTAGGTGCTGGAGAAGCAAAAGCATCTATGCCGTCGTCACGTGTGTACCCATCGTCATCTGAAGCATATGGATCAGCAGCATCTCCAGTCTCATACTCATTGTCATCGTTCACAATCATCACTTTTCTATTTGGGCACTCTCTCTTGAAGTGTCCCTTGCCTCCACATGTATGACAGAGCATATCTCTATTACGGGCTGTAGACATATTGGAACCTGAGCTAGCAGCAGGAGCGGCAGGTTGCTTGGATTGTGGAACAGTGGAGGCTGGTTTGGTTGAAGAAGAAGAGGGGCGGCTGGCAGCGCCCTCACTAGGGGGCGGCTGTGTTCTATTGGAGAACCGCCCAGCCGTAGTATAACGGCCTTTAATTTGAGCTTCTTCGGCCAACTGGGACTCAGCTTCTCTTGCATGATGGAGTAGCTCGTTCATTGTATTGTATTGGTGATGCCGAACAATCCCCTTAATGTTATATTTCAGCCCATGGAGAAAACATTGCATAGTCATCTCAACAGATTCTCTTACTCGAGCACGCTGCATCAACATCTCCATCTGCATGTAATATGCATCAACCGTCATGGAACCTTGCTTCAATTGTGTCAATTTATCATAAACTGTCCGCAAGTAATTAGTGGGAACAAAACGAGCTTTCATAACCGCCTTCATCTCACGCCATGTGCGAACAGGAAGTTCATTGTCATCGCGACGGGTACTCACAATGCTATCCCACCAACGCAAGGCATAGCCATCAAATTCATAAGAAGCAAGCTTGACCTTCCTATCTTCAGTATAATCATGCAAACGCCATAATTTCTCCATCTTAAGCTCCCAAGTGAGATACTCTTCGACATCAGTAGAGCCTTCAAATCTAGGAATCGTGAACTTGGGCTTGCCCAAACCATCATCCTCCTGAAGCGGTACACGCCGAGCACCACGTAGTGGTAGATGACCATGCCCTTGCAAGTCACGCCCACGGCCATGATTGCCCACCATGTTGTCATTGTCGTCATGGACACTATCAGCATCGTCATGACCGTCATGTTGGCGTTGCTCAATAGCGACACGCAGCCCATTGACTGAAGTGGTCAACTGCTGTATACTTAGTTGGAGAGCATTGACTTGTGTTTGCATAGCATTGACGGTAGTGTCAGTGGCGTCCACTTTCATTTGTATAACTTGAATATCAGCCTCAATTTTTTCAGCGGATCTATCGATAACCCCTGTCAAATGAACGCGGAGAGCTTCATGGTCCTTCCAGGAAACACACTCGTCATCAGCCTTTTTCTGCAGCACATCAACATCACTAGAAGACATGATTAGTCGGTTAGTGCAAAAATCAAAATCTGGTTGGTGGCACACTCACAACTCACTCAAAACTGACAAGAAAAGGAAATCTTACCGTTCCAAAGTGAATAGCAATGCTTACCCGTTCGGATGGATGACTAATGCACGGATGTGATGAAGTGAATACCCGGGTATAAGAGCAATCACACGACAAAGCAGGGTATATGGTGGAGCTTGGTTTGGATACCTAACAACACCGAAGACAAGTCCTAGTGCTGATCGTGTGAACAAACACCCAAGGAAACACACACGGTGGAGAAAAATGTGGCAAAGCAACTATAAAAACAGGATCTGTTGCAATGCACTAGAGAGACACTAGCAATGCTCAATGTAAACAGGCACAAGATTGCTCAATTCTACTAGTGCACAATCGCAAGATAATACAAATCCAACAGTGCAATAGATAGCAACAACGTCCAGCCACTGTTTCTCTCGTTTCTTTCTTTCTCTCTGTTTTTTTTTCAACTGTCAGTACGTGAACAGTAAAAAAAACTAGTCTCTCTCCTCTTTTCTTTTCCTTTTTTTAAGGCCACAATAGATCGCAGGCAGCGGCGACTGTTCTTGGATCGCGTTCAGAAAGTGCAAAGCACCAAAACCTATATGAGCAGCCTGTAGAGCGGAAACTAGTCTCGTGGGTAAGTTCCTAACACCTTTGTGTAGACAGGCTGTGGCTATGGAATTTGCAAAACAGGATAACTGATCGAAACAAAAAGCCAATCTACGATGCAATCTACGATGGAAACTAAAACCAATCGATTCGAAGGAAAAAGCTACGCAAAAAGAAAGACACAACGACCAGCAACTAAAACTAGGAAACGATGTTATCTAGGTGATGGCAAAAACCCTAACCCTAATCTTTTTGTGAGGCTTTTTCTGGATAGGAGTAAAAACACAACTAATCTATGGATGATTTGGTGGATGGTTACCGAGGCAACACTAGAAATCTGATACCAAGATGATATGGGGTGTCCCAATCTTCTCAGTAAGCGGCGGTGGTGATGATGAAGATGATAGATAACTTGTATGTCGCCGATGAACTCTCCCTCGCTTGATCCCTGATGCCAATGCAAAAGGTCTCAACCCTTTGGATATTCACAACGTCACACACTTGCGCACGTAGCCGTCGACCACGAAACGGTATAATTGCAATATACTAATTCCCAATGGAACAACAGATCACACTCAACTTGCAGTATATGATTTCCAGATCGATACGAATTGGAGATGAGGATTCAAGACGAATGCTTACAAGCAATCTCAAGAACTAGGGTTTATCTTAAACGTGGTCTAACCTTAACTAACTCTAGGGGACGGGTATTTATAGTCTAAAACGAGATCGAAGGGGTACACGGGCTGGACAGCCCAAAACCTGCGCGCAGGCAGAGCGGTACTACTGCTTATGGCAAGCGGTACTACCGTGATAAGCGGTACTACCGCTCGTACAAATTTCAAGTGCCGCTTTAGTACCGCTTGGGGTCGCTTGGATTCCAGAAGAAATTTTCTAAGCGGTACTAGGACGGTAGTACTGGAGCGGTACTACCGCTAAGCGGTACTACCGCTTGTGTGGGGCGGTACTACCGCCCTGGAAACTGCAGGGTCTTCCTCCCTTCCCAGCTGCAATGCCTCCTTGCTCCCCTCCTTGCTCCCTTGTGCCATGCCTTGCTCTCCAATGTACCTAATGACACATACACACAAGGATTTAGGTAGTATAAAGCTCTCATTAAAATAAATAGCATTATCAACTAAGAGAGAATTCACCTGTTGTTCTAGTAACTTAGCACGAGCTCTTGTAATTGGGCCAATCCTGATTTCATCATTGGACATCTTCTTTGCAACAACAGGTTGTTTATCTTCATGAGGTAGAGAGGGAACCATAGTAGGGATATCCTCATCAAAATATCAACAAAATGAAATGACGCACCTAGCAAAACTCATATTATGTGATGAATAAAAATATAGCTCCAAGTGAGGTATACCGATAGTGTTGAAGACGAAAGAGGTGATGCCTTCCGGGGCATCATTAGACGCTTGAGTATTATTCCTTTAATATTACCTTGTGGTGCCTTTGGCATACCCAAGCTTGGGGTCTTGTCGCTCCATATTCTCCTCATATCGGTATCTCACCCAAAACTTGAAAACTTCAATCACACAAAACTCAACGGAACTTCGTGAGATGCGTTACTATAATAAAATAGACCATTCACTTGGGTACTGCCAAGACAAGATTCATAATTGTTCTCAAATAATTCCTACTGTATTCTATAATTCCCATAATTTATATTATTCAATATACGCTATGGAAACAATAAAACAAGCAAACTATGCAGGCAAAGCAGAATGTGTGAGAAACAGAACAGTCTCCAAAGATCTGAATTAAAACCATACTTCCCACACTTTGAAAAATCTGAAAATTTATGAAAATGCAGAGAATTTGCATTTAAATACTGTGTAAAAATTTCAGAATATTTCTGCACTCTAGTAAAATAAAATAATTCATATACTGGACGCAAAAGTTTCTGTTTTTGCACATAATCAAATCAACAAGTATCCACACTATCACAAAGGCTTTACTTGGCACATTATTGAAATAAAAGGCACAAAACATGATTACTACAGTAGCTTAATCATGTGAACACACAAAAACAGAAAGTATAAATATTGGGTTGTGTCCCAACAAACGCTTTTTTTCAAAGCCTTTTAGCTAGGCATGATGATTTCAATGATGCTCACATAAAACTGAAGAATTGATACACAAAGGGAGCATCATGAAGCATATAGGAAACACATTTAAGCCTAAACCAATTCCTATTCATAGGGATATTGTAAGCAAACATTGTATTTTAGCAAGAATCAACTAGCTTAGGAAGACAAAACAAGCATAAGTTCGAAACTTTCAACACATAGAGAGGAAACTTGATGTTGTTGGAATATATATAAGCATATCTTGCCCTCTCATTATAATTTTCAGTAGAATCATGAAGGAATTCAACAATATAACTATCACATAATGCATTCCTTTCATGATCCACAAGTATAGATTTTTTATTACTCTCCACATAAGAAATTTTCTTCTCATTCATAATAGTGGGAGTATCATATGAAACTTGAATATTATAAATTACTTACACAATAAAGGAGTAATGTTTAGAAAAAGGTTATTCATAATTATGAAAATTTTAATAATAATAATAATAATCAAAACTTTTATAAATAAGTATCATCACAATAATCATCATAAGTAGCAACTTTGTTCTCATCATAATAAGTTGAAACCTCTTCCAAGATAGTGGAATCACTACTAAATAAAGTCATGACCTCTCCGAATCCAACTTTATCATTATAGTAAGATTCAACACCTTCCAAAATAGTGGGATAAACTTTATCTAAAGTTGACACTCTTCCAAACCCACTTTCATCAATATAATCATCATAAATAGGATGCATGCTTTCATCATAATAAATTTGTTCATCCAAAGTAGGGGGACTAAAAAGATCATCTTCATCAAGCATAGCCCCAAGTTTCTCGCTTTGCACATTAGCATAATGGATATTCATGTAAGACATACTAATAGCATTGCAATCATGGTTATCATTCAAGGAATTTATGCATACATCTTACTAAATTCTTCTTCTAACAATTGAGCCCAATTTTCCGATCCATCATTTTCAAGAAAGACATTATAAAGACAAAGAATGTGATGCAACCTCATTTCCATTCCTTTGTATTTTCCTTTTATAAAACCAAACTAGTGGTAAAACAAGAAACTAAAAGAATCAATTGTAAGATCTAAAGATACACCTTCAAGTACTCACCTCACCGGCAACGGCGCCGGAAAAGAGCTTGATATCTACTACACAACTTTATTCTTGTAGACTCGTGTTGGGCCTCCAAGCTCAGAGTTTTGTAGGACAGTAGCAAATTTCCCTCAAGTAGATGACCTAAGGTTTATCAATCCGTGGGAGGTGTAGGATGAAGATGGTCTCTCTCAAACAACCCTGCAATCAAATACAAACAATCACTTGTGTCCCCAACACACCCGATACAATGGTAAATTATATAGGTGCACTAGTTCGGCAAAGAGATGGTGATAAAAGTGTAGTATGGATAGTAGATATAAGTTTTTTTAATCTGAAATAATAAAAACAGCAAGGTAAAAAGTGGCAAACAGCAAGCAAAACGGTGTATCAATCCTTGGAAACAAGGCCTAGGGTTCATACTTTCAGTAGTGCAATCTCTCAATAGTGCTAACATAATTGAATCATATAACCATCCCTAAACATGCGAAAAAGAATCACTCCAAAGTTCCTACCTAGAAGAGAACATAAGAAGAAATCGTTGTGCGTACCAAACCACCTCAAAGTTATCCTTTCCGAACAATCTATTGAGCCATCCCTATAAGTGTCACAAAATAGCCCTAGAGTTCATACTAGAATAACACCATAGGATACACATCAATCAACTGTAATGTCACCTAGATACTCCAATCTCACCACAAGTATCCATGAGTTAATTATTCAACAAGCATCAAACAATTTCAGATTAATCATATTCAATCCAACAGAAAGAACTTCGAGTAACCCAAAGTTTCTATCAGAGAAAGAAGGACAAAAATGTGCATCAACCTATGTGCATAGATCACCCCAATGTCACCACAGGGATCCACAAGTTGATTACCAAAACATACATCAAGTGACTCAATAGAACACCCCATTGTCACCACTGGTATCCACATGCAAGAAATATATCAAGGGTTCACAAGTCCCTAGTATTCAATCCAACAAAACGAAACCTCAAAGGGAAAGACACAATTCATCACATCAAGATAGAGAGGGAAGAACACCATATGATCCAACTACATTAACAAAGCTCGTGATACATCAAGATCATGCCAACTCAAGAACACGAGAGAGACAAAGAGAGAGAGATTAAACACATAGCTATTGGTACATACCCCCCAGCCCCGAGGGTGAACTACGCCCTCCTCGCCATGGAAAACGCCGAGATGATGAAGATGCCCTCTGGTGATGATTTCCCCCTCCGGCAGGGCACCAAAAAAGGGCTCCATATGAGAGTCCTTTGGTACAGAGGCTTGCGGCGGCCAAGCGGAAGTTCTAGGTTTTCTTCTGGAGTTTTCTGTATTTATAGGAATTTGTGGCTTTGGTTTCATGTCAGGGGGTGCCCGAGGGGCCCATGATCTAGGAGCGCACTCCCTACCCCCCCCAGGGCGCGTCCCCCTAGCTCGTCGGTCCCCTGGACTTCATATGGTCCTTCCATGAAGCTTTGGGGGTGTCTTTTGTTCCAAAAAAACACCAAAAAGTTTCAGTTCAATCCAAGAACTTTTATTTTTGTAGAAAAATAACACCATGGTAGCTCTGCTAAAAACAGCGTCAGTCTGGGTTAGTTTCATTCAAATCTTACCAACCATGCAGAACTTGGGTAACTATGTCATTAATACTTCATAAATTATCGATACGTTGGAGACGAATCTGGGTCATACTAAAAAAATTGAGCAAGATTTTCAGAGAGTTAATGATAGTACACCTAGTTGACCTAAAAAGAAAAAGGAAAAGGAAAAAATGAATCTTTGCATGCTTCTAGTGAACCTACTTTAGAAAAACCTACTAAGAATCCCAATAATGTTTCTATTTTCGATGCTGAGACACAGTCTGGTGATGAGCATTTATCTAGTGATGATTATAACAATGCTAATAATTATCATGTAGATGCACAACCCAATGATAATAATAAACCGGATAATGATGTGAAAATAGAACCAGAAACTAAGGTTAATGAGCCACCTCCTAAAAATAAAAGATATGATAAAAGAGACTTCGTTGCTAGGTGATACGTCTCCAACATATCGATAATTTATGAAGTATTCATGCCATGTTTACAACAATTTTATATATTTTGGTGCACTTTTATATGATTTACATGAAACTTACCCGGACTGACGTTGTTTTCGGCAGAATTTTCGTGGTATTGTTTTTGTACACAAAATAAAATTTCTCAGAATCGACCGAAACTTTTGGTGACATTTTATGGAATAAAAGAGGCCCACAGAGCACCAAACGAGTGTCAGGGGGTGGCCGAGGAGGCCACAAGCCTAGGGGCGAGCCACCGTGGCTTGTTGGCCCCTCGGGCACCTCCCTGGCATGAAACCGACGCTGAAAAATCCTATATATTCCAGAAACCCTAGAAATAACCTAAGAACTTCCGCTCCACCCTATGTATAGAAGAAATCTCATCCGACGCCCTGTTGGAGGGGGAAATTCTCACGGCAGGTCATCTTCATCATCCCGACGGTCTCCATGATGAGGAGGGAGTAGTTCACCCTCGGGGCTTAGGGTATGTACCAGTAGCTATGTGTTTGATCTCTCTCTCTCTCTCTCTCTCTCTCTCTCTCTCTCTCTCTCTTTCTCGTGTTCTTGATATGGCACAATCTTGATGTACCACGAGCTTTGTTAATATAGTTGGATCATATGGTGGTCTTACCTCTCTATCTTGATGTGATGAATTGAGTCTTTTTCCCTTTGATATTTCATTATGTTGGATTGAATACTTTGGATTTGAGAGCACTTGATGTATGTCTTGCATGTGGATACCCGTGGTGACAATGGGGTGTTCTATTGAGTCACTTGATGTATGTTATGGCAATCAACTTGCGGATTCCCGTGGTGACATTAGGGTGATCTAGGCACATATGTTGATGCACGTTTTCATCCTACTTTTTCCGATAGAAACCTTGCGGGTACTCTTTGAGGTTCTTTGTGTGGATTGAACATTATGAATCTTAAATAGTTTGTTTTTATTTAGTTCGAACTCTAGGGCTGTTCGTGACACCTATGGGGATGGCTCAATAGATCGATCTGAAAGATAATTATTTAGTACGAACTTTAACGTTGTTTGTGACACCTATGGGGATGGCTCGATTGATTGATCAAAAAGATAACTTTGAGGTGGTTAGCTGCCTACAACAATTTTTTCTTATGGTCTCCGCTAGATGGGAACTCTGGAGTGATTATTTGTTGCACGTTGAGGGATGGTTATATGATTCAGTTATGCTAGCATTGTTGAGAGATTGCACTAGTGAAAGTACGAACCCTAGGCCTTGTTTCCAAGCATTGATACATCATTTTGCTCGCTGTTTGCCACTTGTTACCTTGCTGTTTTTATTTATTCAGATTACAAAAACCTATATCGACTATCCTATTAGACTTGTATCACCATCTCTTCGCCGAACTAGTGCTCTATACAATTTAACATTGTATTGGGTGTGTTGGGGACACAAGAGATTGTTTGTATTTGATTGCAGGGTTGTTCGAGAGAGACCATCTTCATCCTACACCTCCCGCGGATTGATAAACATTACTTCATCCACTTGAGGGAAATTTTCTATAGTCCTACAAAACTCTGCGATTGGAGGCCCAACATGAGTCTACAAGAATAAAGGCGTAGTAGACAGCACTAGGAAGCGTGGTAAAGAAAAAGAACCATGAGTTCAGAAACCCATGTCTTTTCCAAGTAAAACTACTAAAACCAAAGATGATTATTGTTTTATCGCTTTGCTGAATTGTGTAAACCTTTACTTCTACAAGCTAAAATAGTTTCATGCCACCCGGTAGTCACCGTACGATCGACGAGCTTCAAGATCTGTGCTGGTAAGTTTAGCTACTGGATTGATGTAGGACATACAGAAAATGAGCACTAATCAAAGGTAGGTGTCATTAATTTTTGACTACCATTTCCAACAAACAAAGGCTGGTGTCACTCTTTTTTACTACCACTACCGACAAACAATGCCAAGAAGCATCACATGAACATTGTATGTGTATTCTTGGCTTTATGTGAAGTTGCATGCATTTTTGGCTTTATCTGAATCTGCCTAGCATTCAGACACATTAGGCATTGGTCCATTTATAATGTACAAGTAAAAATACGTGCTCTCTGTCTGTGGTCACGCCAATCGAAAAGGTTTTTGTGCTCTATGTGGCACAAAACACTGCGTTGCTATGCATGGCCTAATTGCGTACAACTAGTTCTTCACATTTTCACTCATCGTCAACAGCTTTTTTTTGCATGCATGTGCTACTGTTTTGCATGCATCACGGATCTGCATGTGCATATAGCAAGACTAAGAGCATCTTCAATAGAAGATGTAGATGCAAAAATAACTAACTTTTGCATCTCCGAGGTCCAAAAACCCCTCTACAACAGATGATGTAGATGAAAAGAACTACATCTACGGGAGGTGGAGATGTAAAATACAACACCTCGAGATGCAAATATACATCTCCGGGTGCAGGCGATGTAAAACGGCTGGTCGCGTGCCAACTGCCCAACTGTTTTCCATTCGCCTTCCTGTCGCCCGCGTGCCCGCTGCCCACCACCACCATGGCCGACGTCGAGAACGCCGCCGTGTCCTCCTCGGACGCCGCTGATCTGGTCCACCCCGCCCCGTGCTCCAATTCGCCGCCGCCTCCATGCCGTCGCCGCCACACCGCCCCGGATTTGCCCCACCCTAGCTGGTCGCCCCCGCCATGTTGGAGTCTCCTGTGAAGAAGCAACGGACCATCACGAAGCCACACGGTGGAGGAGTGAAGCGGTCAGCTGGTCGGGGCCGCAATCCGGTAGCCAATCCTTAACCTTGGATGGCCAAAATCGTGAAGCCGGAAGCGGCTGCGGTGGGCGATTGGTCGACGTTGTCGGGCATGTCTTCCTCCTGCGGCCAAATAGGCCATCCTCCACCTCCGTCGCCGCCACCGCCGGCAATGGAAGGTTATGTGGTGACGCCGACAGCCACCGCCTCCAACGTGTTCGACGAAATGACCCAAAGGTTTAAAAAAGTTATTTTCCATGCTTTCGTGCTTGTGTTGCTTCTTGATGATGAAGAATGTGAGATTGATTACGTGTATGCTCATTTGTAGTCTAGACAAAGTCTCAAGGAGGTGGCCGAGGAGTTTAAAATGATGGAAGAGAAAACACTCAAGTTCATGTTCATGGACACATCCACTATTGATCCCAAGGCAAAGGCATATGTTGAGATTTGTCACTATGAAATGATCTTGAAGAAGCAAATGCTCATGAGTTGCATGATGGGAGGAGGAATGGGAGGAGGAGTGGGATGAAGAATGAGCGGCTACATGAACATGATGGGAGGTGCCATGAATGGTGCATTCGGTGGCAACATCAGAGGTGGCTTTGGTAGCAACATGGATGGTGGTTTCGGTGGCATGAGCGATGGCTTTTGTGGAAACATGGGTGCCATGGGAGGTGGCTTCAGCGGCAACATGGGTGGCATGGGAGGTGTCTTTGGAGGAGGAATGGGTGGCATGGGAGGTGGCTTCGGCGGCAACATGAGTGCCACTGGGGGAGGCTTTGGCGGCAACATGAGCAGAATGGGAGGTGGCTTCGGCAACAACATGATGATTGGCATGGGAGGTGGCAATGTGAGCGGCATCGGAGGTGGGAATGAAGGTGTTTTTGGTAGAGTTCGAGGGAACGGACCTCAACGGACGTCGAGAAAGAAGCCATTGACGATGATGATTATACCACCGTCCACAATGTGACTAGTGACACCGGAGATGACGAAAATGTTTGATGTTTTATGTGCATTTTAAGTTGTTCAACCATGAACTTTATTTGATACTATAAACTTTTGGTTGTAGGATTTCAAACTATGAATGATGATGACCTTGTGTTGGTAGAAATTTGATGCAAATCACTTTTTAAATTTTTGAAATGATGTGAAATGCGGCTGTACAGCAGCCAACCAGCCGGTCAACAAATTTACATCTCTATTTGCATCATTGGAATTTCCCATTTACATCTCCATTTTACATTATCTGTTGGAGTTGGCCCTTTTTTGAGATGTAAAAAACACCTTTTGGAGATGTAAATTTACATCTCTTGCTTTTACATCTCCAAATTTGCATTTTCTATTGGAGATGTTGTAATAAGTTGTAGTGCCCATGTTTCCTTTTCGCCCGAATGGAGTCACGTGAACAACTTACTCCCCCTGTAAATAAATATAAGATCATTTAAATCACTATAGTAGTGATCTAATAGGTCTTATATTTCTTTACGGAGGAAGTACATGTTAGTTTCATAGACGGGTCACGTCTTTATAGTAGTGAGATGCTTCGTCGTAGGTACTTTTAGAAAATGGGACGCAAACACCTTTCAAAAATGACGTATAATCTATAGGTAGAAGAACCCATCACAAATCAGTGAGCAAGTTGGGTGTTTGGTACTCGCTTACACAGTGAGCGAGTTTGGACTGCTGGCAGCAGCATGTGCAGTGTACAAATGAAGGATCAATTTAACGCAATACGAATACGACAAAAAGTAGACAAGATAAAAACTAAATGTAATGTACATCTCTAAAAAATCTAACTTGTTTGTATGTGACAAGCATGCACAAGTACTTGTTTCATACCATTGCTTCTTTTTTGGAATATTTAACCCTTTGGTACATTTGACCAGTTCTGAGTAGCAGCAAACATATACGGTAAAACCACTTTGACAACTGACAAGAAAAATATCCATCAATGCTGGCTCAGTGACATATCCATGGAAAACAACATGTCCCTTTTCCCCACCCCTAGTCTTTTGATCTGACAGCAGCATCCCATGTGTGAAAAGGACAAATGTGCTAATCATGCTTTACTATTCATGTCTTGCTAATTAAGAAGGTGACTATTCGCATGCTACACATATATTTAGGGGGACGGGTGGTAGATACCCGGGTGGCAGCTATCCCCTGTGACATCAAATCCACACTCATTTTCGAATTTACTTGTTATAAAATTATTCTGATTTTTTTATTTCCTAAGGTTTAATTTGCAAAAATATTAACTCAATTTGGACCGATGGATAATTAGTTATGATGTTTTGAAGTTTCAAGGGCTTTATGCTAAACTGCCATTTTAATTAACTTAACCGAATTCGTTATGGATAATGTGGTACACGTGGTGCACTGTGATTTGTCGGTGCTGATTCGGATTTGAAATTAAAACATGTTATATCCTATGTGTTGATCAAGATCGGATGATGTACAATAGATCGGGGAGGGGGGACTTGCCGGCTAGGTCACCGGAGTTGTTGCCGTAAAACACGAACGCGGCGACACTGTGCTCGGGTGTCGACGACAACGGTGTTCTAGGGAGTCTCCAGGGCTGCGAAGTGCATGGTTGGGCTCGTCTCGTCGTCGCAAGTCTTTTGGTGGTTCTTATCAGCCTCGAGGATGATAGCTGCGATCTTGCAAGAGTTCACGGGGATGGTGAGGCCTTCGGGCATGGTTGTTGCATAAACTTTATTAAGACCCGGGTATACTATTGGTGTAGTATCCATTATCATCTTGATTTCCTCTTTCCCTTCATATTCATATAGGGATCCTGGATTCACCAATACCCGTTGAACTTCATCTTCTGGTGTTTGGAGATGTATTTCAGCTAGTTGGTTTAGTTCCTGCTCCTCATTATTCAGAACTTCCTCTTCATACGACTTACTTAAAATTGAGGAAAATGAAAACTTTATCATTTCATCTCCTCACTTCATGGAGATGGATTTCTTCTTTATGTATGCTCCTGCAACATTCAAAAAAGGAGGTTCCAAAAACAATAGGACAATCTCTATCCTCGGAGATCATTAGTACGTAGATATCAGTGGGATAAATGAGAGAGCCTATTATTATGTTGACATCTTTAAGGATGCCACATGGTTTCATATCGGTTTTATCTGCAAGCTTAATAATAACGTTAGTAGGCTCAAGGGTGCAAGTGGAAATCTCATCACAAATTTTAGCACAAAGACTATAAGGAATAATATTAACTGGTGAACCTGGGTCACACAACCCAAAATATGTCTCGCATCCAAAGGAGCGTGATAAAATTTTCTTACCTGCATTTTTTCCTTCGGTACACCCTTTAAGATAAGAAGTGGTGTCTCTATCCAAATTTACCTCTTTATTCACCACTGGTATATGTGTAGCAAGCTCTTTAATTATGATGACGTAAGGTGGAGTCCCACATTGTTCCATCTTGACATTATTCTTTTCTTTTCTGAGGGTGTTCCTTTTAGCTTTTTACCATTGGGCTTACAATAGGATTCTTTCCGCTTTCAGGCGGAGTAGTCTTTTTCTTTATAGTTTCGACCATACGAATAGCCTTAGATTGCCTGCTAAATTTTAAGTACTTCTTCTCTCGCAAGTTCAAGACTTGGAAAAATCTTTCAAAACATGCAGCATGGGGCCAGTTCCAATATTTAGCTCACAACGTAAATCTTTTACTTTCGAAGTTCTAAGAATGATTAGTACTATCATAAACAGGATCAACTTTACTCTTTTCCTTCGAACAAAGGTACCAATTCTCAGCATTGTACCTCATCCTATCAAGTAAACTCCAACCATCTGATATCTCAGTTCCCAAACAGGAACCTTTAGAGGCAAAATCTAAAGCTTCTTTACTTTGTAAATTAAGTCCACCATAAAATAAATTGACTATTAAAAAGTGAGGGTAATGATGTTCAGGGCATGCAAGCAGTATTTCACGATACCTTATATATGTATCTACCGGCTTCTGACCTTCCCGCTGCCCAAAGATGCTTATCTTCCTACCGATCGTATATAGCTTCCCTTGAGGAAAATAATAAGAGGAAAATGCAGCCAATAACTTTGGCCAGCTACTCAGTGTATTTATATCTTGGTATTTTAACCATCTTGTAGCTGCTCCCTGGAGAGAATAGGGAAATACCTTTGCTTTGATCTCATCATTGGTTAACTCCTGCAATTGAAGAGTTTCACATGCAAGCTTAAAATTATCAATATGCACATAAGGACATTCAGTTGCCTCACCTCGGAATATATTTTCTTTTATCATAGAAATTAACCGAGGATTTATCTCATATACTTTACCAGGTAGGTTAGGACCAATTGTTAAAAGTTCTCTCCTCGAGCAGGTCCTACTATTAACTCAGCACCTACCTGATAAACTTGTTCTTGAAAGAACATGGCTGCTCTTTATCTGCAAAACCCGTTAGATCACAAAATAATTCAAAACTCAAGGCAAGGCCCAAAAGCGCTTAGCTCCCCAGCAACGGTACCAGAAAAAACATGATAGCCTGCAAGTGCAAAGGGTTTAGTTTTAGCCTTTTCGAAGTAAGAGTATCGATCCCATAGGGAGCATAGGAATCAGGCTTTTGCCTCTTGTAGAGAATTATGTAACTTTGTGCCTGCATATAATTGTAGACTTGAAGCAGAGTGAGGGCGGATTTAAATAGGATTTGACTAAAGTGGTGATTTGTAATTGAACAACGTTAAAGTAAATAAAAGACAAGAATGGTAAATGACGATGAAACAACATAATTAAAAAGGCATTCTCAAGGAGTCTGGAATCCCCATTGGTATGTTTCTAGTACTGCTATGCATAAGCATAGCATGGTGTGGATACTTGAGCCAATATTGACGATTATGTTGGGCGGAGCCGGGTACAGAACACGTTCTACTCGTGGTAGACTTCATGCCACCATCATTGTCTCCCCCTGTGGGTTACAACACATGATAATTAAGGGTTTCCCCGTGGACGCGGCCTCACTAAGGGTTCTCCGTAATCCCCAGTCACTTGTAAAAGTTAGGAGCAGTAGGCTTTTACTGTCACCTCGAATTACCTCCACATTCTAAACCTTGCAAAGACAGTGATATACTTCGTGGGAAACAAAGGCACACATGCTGAGTGGGGCCCCTTCACAACATTCACGAAGTTATTAAACTAATCATTCCATAGAGGATCTCATATCCATAATAAAATGTTTCAGATCATACACATACTAAGGTTCATCCATATCCCCTAGAACTAGGGGTCTACTCACACATGGGAACAACAATCATCATGGTAATGGTAATGGAATATATGTACGAATGATACAACTGGTACACCGAAGGATACACTAGGGTTCTTGATGTTGCAGATGATAAGAGCATCTCCTGCCGTTCGCCCCTAAGGGCCTGAAATAGTGCCGCTTGGGGGCGAACCAGCACTAAAATCGGCTTGGGGGGGCTCGGCTTAGCCGCCCCCCAAGGTCGTCCCCCAGCCGGTGATTTCGACCCAATTTCGGTGCAAATTTGGAGCAAGTTCGACGCGCTTTCGGCACAAATTCAACAAAAACTAAATTTTTATGACAAAGTTCATCACAAAAATCAATACAAATCAAATAGTTCAACGAAGCAGGCTCATAATTCCAACACAAATTAAAACATTAGGCGTTGCCCTTGAGCCTCCATAAGTGCTCCACCAGATCGTCCTGCAAATCTTGATGCACCTGTGGGTCTCGGATCTCCTGGCGCATATTGAGGAAGGCAACCCATGTTGCCGGTACCTGGTGATCAACAACTGCAAGAGGACCCTGCCTGAAATATGGTTCAGTGTCACACACTGGCTCTTCCTGCTCGCTCTCAATGATCATGTTGTGCAAGATGACATAGCAATTCATCACCTCACACATCTGCGATTTCGACCAGGTCAGAGCGGGGTACCGGACAACAGCAAATCGAGATTGGAGCACACCAAATGATCGCTCGACATCCTTCCTGCAAGCCTCCTGACACTTAGCAAAGTGTGACTTCTTGCCTCCTGCCACATGGTTTGAGATAGTCTTCACAAATGTGGACCATCTCTGATAGATACCATCTGCTTGATAGTATCCCTTGTTGTAGTGGCGCCCATTGACCTCGAAGTTCACCAGAGGAGCTTGACCTTCAACAAGCTTGGCAAAGACATTCGAGCACTGCAGGACGTTGATGTCATTGTGAGTTCCTGGCATACCAAAGAAGGAGTGCCAAATCCATAGGTCATGTGTAGCCACTGCCTCAAGTACCAGACTGCAACCTCCTTTGGCGCCTTTGTACATCCCCTGCCAAGCAAATGGGTAGTTTTTCCATGCCCAATGCATGCAGTCGATGCTTCCAAGCATCCCAGGAAATCATCTCAATGCATTTTGTGCTAGGATCCAAGCAGTGTCTTCAAGATTGGGCGATCGCAAATATTGTGGTCCAAACACTGCCACCACTGCCCTGCAAAACTTGCACAAACACTCAATGGTGGTGGACTCGACCATGCGTCCATAGTCTTCCTGTATATCACCGGGAGCTCCGTATGCAAGCATCCTCATAGCTGTGGTGCACTTTTGGAGTGAGGAGAATCCAACCGTGCTGGTGCAATCCTTCTTGCAAATGAAATAGCTGTCGAACTCACTGATGGTATTCACAATCCTGAGGAAGAGCTTCCGTCCCATCCGATAACGGCGCCAAAATACTTTCTCGCCGTGCAGAGGAGCGTCAGCGAAGTAGTCGGCGTAGAGCATGCAATAGCCCTCCATCCAATGCCTCTGTTTGCTCTTGCGACGGCGCGGCGCCGAGCCACCTCGTCGCGGCTTGGCACCGTTCACGAACAGGCCGGCCAGTGCGGCGAGGATCATGAGGTGCTCCTCGTCGACGATGTCGGCCTCGGCTTCCTCCTCCATCAGAGCCGTGAATGCCTCCTCGTCGTCTATGTCCATGGCCAAACAGGCAAATGGCCAAACACCTGGCGGGCGTGGTGGATGGGCAACCGCCGATATCCCGCGTGTGTGGCCGTCAGAGCGCTGGAAAGCTCGCCCAGGATAGCGGGTTGGAGGCTGCTGCGAAAACCGGCGGGGAACTGGCTTTTCTAGTGGCGGGGCAGCTGTGGGAAGGTGGGCGGCGCCGGGATCGGCATGGTGGCGAGGCGTCTTGTGACGCGCGAGGGCAAATCTAGATGGGGAAAAGGCGTTTATCGCCTGACAGTGGTGTCCCACGTGCCGCTTTTGCTTCCGCGGGAGCCCCCAAGTGCCCCCCAGCGTGCTGGGTTTGGCCTGGGATCACCGGCCCAAAAAATGGGCCCAACCGACGGAATTCGGCGTCCGGGGGGTGGGGGGAGGCGACGGAGACTGGGAGGATTTTTAGGCGCCGACGATAAAAAATGCGCCTTGGGGGCCTGTTGGGGGCGCGACTGGAGATGCTCTAAGGATGCAGATGATGATAATAGTGGTGATCATGTAGACGCTGATGATGATGTCATTCGCCTCGCGGTGAGAGGAATCCCCTTCTTCTCCTGGCCGATCCTCCCTCCGGATGGGCTCCGGATTCTAGGATTCTGCCTTCTGGATGTATTTCTGGAGTCTCTCTTCATCTGATTCACGATCCGCTTCGGCGGGGTGGAAATAGCTGATCCACCAGAGGCGGCGGCTCGCCAAACGACCGCTCATGCGAGCGCACGCGGTCGTATGGAACGCTGTTGTTCGCTCTGGAAGCACGGCGAAGGCTGTCTCGTTGGCCTTCTTGCTTGGATTTTTTATGGAAAGTGTTTATCCCCTTTAATATGTGATTCCACTACCATTTTTGGGGATTTTCTCCATCAAATGAATATTGATCCAAAAGGCGTTACCTGAAGGATTATCAACAAAAAAGAAGTGCGCGAACACGGTAAAATTCCACAAAGCCCACCTTGGAGGCACAAAATATATAGGAAGAACGTCACGCAAATAGGACTCATCAACTCCCAAAAGCTTAAGTCTTGCTCGTCCCTGAGTAAGTACCATGGATTTTAAAGAACGAGGTCACCCTTGTGTTTCTAAGATACGGATATCAAAAGATATGAGTCCATTACTCCCAAGATGAGAGTTTGTTGATGAGTATGCATGGCAAACAATAGTCCATACTTACTCTGATAATGATCATGCAGGCATACACATCTTGTCATTTAGTTTTACTGAGGACAAGTAACAACTTCATCTGCTAGTTCATTGTTGTTTCAATCAGGCAAGCAGTTTTTTCCTCATTTTTGTTGTAAATTTTTTTTATCACGCAGGGGTTCAGTCTCTCTTCATTGAGTCATACTGAAGGCTCAATGAAATTTTTTAAGTGTAAGCCAGCATTTTTTATCACACAGGATTTCGGCTTGCTCGATCGTGAGGAAACTTATCTCTTCTATTTTGGATTACAAGGACTTTAATTATGAAAGTTGCTCTTTATAGTTGAATGTATTTCCTTGTTGCAATCCGTGATTAGCCCACCCAATGCCTATGAAAAAATAAAGCTTTCACCAAACATATTGTAGAAGCTATGATAAAAGCTCATGAGGAGAAACTTGAGTTATAGGTTTCTATACCTGATGAATGGGAACATAATATTAAAATTAAGCTTAAATATTATGAATGCAATGCTTTCTGTGATCTTGGTGCTAGCATTTCTACGATACCAAAATCTTTATGTGATGTGCTAGGTCTCACCGATATAAATGAATGTTTCCTTAACTTGCATTATCGAATTCCACCATTAAGAAACCATTGGGTAGAATAAATGATGTGCTCATTCTTGCTAATAGAAATTATGTTCCTATAGATTTAATTGTGCTTGATATTGATTGCAATCCGTCTTGTCCAATAATACTTGGTAGACCTTTCTTACGAATTATAGGTGCTATTATTGATATGAAGGAAGGAAACATAGATTCCAATTCCTATTAAAGAAAGGGATGGAACACTTCCCTAGAAAGAGAATTAAACCACATTATGAATCTATCATGAGGGCCACTTATGGACTGAGTGTCAAGAATGACAACACTTGATACTATGCATTATGCCTAGCCAAGGGCATAAAACAATAGCGCTTGTTGGGAGCAACCCAATAGTTATCTTAAAACTTTTGTTTTTTTACTTTTAGCTTTGGTTTATTAACATGATTATTTTTACTGTAATGATTGTTTTCATATGGTTTAATTAGTTTTTATGCCAAGTAAAGCCTTTAGGATTGATTTGGATGATAGTAGAATTGATGTTGTGAATAAACATAAACTTTTGCATTCAGTACAGGAATTATGGTTCTCTGCTGGAACATGATAAATTGCTGAAATTTTCACACTGTATTGGTATACAAATTTTTCAGCATGTCCTAATTTTTCAGAATTTTCATAGTTACATAAGTATGGTTTTACTACAGATCATTACAGGATGTTCTGTTTTAGACAGATTCTGTTTTTTGCTTGCATAGTTTGCTTGTTTTGATGATGCTATGGATTGTATCGGGAGGTATAAGCCATGGCGAAGTTAGAATACAATAACTATTATGCAATAATGAAATATGAGTCAACTTATAACAGTACCTAAAGTATTTGATATGTTGATTATACTAACGGATCTCACGAGATTTTGTTGAGTTTTGTGTGATGAAGTTTTCAAGTTTTTGGCGAGACCACGATGGATGAAGGAATAAGGAGTGGCAAGACCCTAAGCTTGGGGATGCCCAAGGTACCCCAAGGTAATATTCTAGGAATACTCAAGTGTCTAAGCTTGGGGATTCCCTGGAAGGCATCCCCTCTTTCGTCTCCATTCCATCGGTATGTCTCTTGGAGCTACATTTTTATTCATCACATGATATGTGTTTTCCTTGGAGCGTCGTGTATTATAGTCTGGTTTATTTTTAGTTTGCCACAATCATTGTTTATGTACACACCTATTTGAGATAAACACATGGTCATCATGATTTGTTAGAGTACTCTATGTGCTTCACTTATATCTTTTGAGCTAGGCAGTTGCTCTAGTGCTTCACTTATATCTTTTAGCTCACTATAGCATGTAGGTTTTATAGAAATAATTGAACTCTCGTGCTTCACTTAAACCTGTTTGAGAGTCTAATAAATAGTAATGGTAATTTGCACGGGTTATAAGACTAGTCACAAAAGGATATGTATTCAAGGAGTGTATAATAAAAACTTTCATGTAGCTCACAATATAAGAAGAAACTATGGGTTAATGATATTGATGTAGTAATATGAAAGCGCATGAGTTCATGATTGTTGGTTAGTAGAAATATAAGTAATTAAAGCTTGTTACTTGTTTCTCATCTAAATATTGGTTATGGCATGGTGATGATGTGTGCGCATTCTTATTCCTAGTTGAAATCCTAGTGTTGTTCGAGTCGGGGGCGCGTGATGGTTAACTCCTACCAACCTGCTACCTAGGGTCATGCAGTAGTACTTCGAGAGAGCTAATAAGGTTTTGCAATAAGTATATGAGTTCTTTATGACTAATGTGAATCCATGGATGTACGCACACTCACCTTTCTGTATATTGCTAGCCTTTTCGGTATCGTGCATTGCCCATTCTCACCTCGAGGATCGATGAACCTTTCACTGGTGCATCCAAACCCCATGATATGATACGCTCTATCACACATAAGCCTCATTATATCTTCCTGAAAACAGCCACCATACCTACCTATTATGGCATTTTCATAGCCATTACGAGATATATTTCCATGCAACTTCCACCGTTACAACACATGACTTATGTGTTCATCATCATATTGTTTTGCAAGATCATATAGCTGAGATAGTATTTGTGGCAAGGACACTGTTTATCATTGTTTACATGTTACGCTAGATCATTGCACATCCTAGTACACTGCCAGAGGCATTCATATAGAGCCATTTCTTTTACATCATCATTGAGTTGTTATATCGAGTTGTAAGTAAATAATAGTGTGATGATCATCATTATTAGAGCATTGTCCTAGTGAGGAAAGGTTGATGGAGACTTGATGTCAACTACAAAACTTTATTCTTGTAGACTCGTGTTGGGCCTCCAAGCGCAGAGTTTTGTAGGACAGTAGCAATTTTCCCTCAAGTGGATGACCTAAGGTTTATCAATCCGTGGGAGGTGTAGAATGAAGATGGTCTCTCTCAAGCAACCCTGCAATCAAATACAAGAAATCTCTTATGTCCCCAACACACCCAATACAATGGCAAATTGTATAGGTGCACTAGTTCGGTGAAGAGACAGTGATACAAGTGCAATATGGATGGTAGATATGGGTTTTTGTAATCTGAAATTATAAAAACAGCAAGGTAACAAGTAGTAAACAACGAGCAAAATGTTATATAAATGCTTGAAAATAGGGCCTAGGGTTCATACTTTCACTAGTGTAATCTCTCAACAATGCTAACATAATAGGATCATATGATCATCCCTCAACATGCAACAAAGAATCACTCCAAAAGTCCTATCTAGCGGAGAACATAGGAGAAATTGTTGTAGGTAGTAGAACCACCTCAAAGTTATCCCTTCCGATCAATCTATTGGGCAATTCCTATATGTGTCACAAATAGCCCCAGAGTTCGTACGAAAATAACACTTGTGATACATATCAATCAACCCTAATGTCACCTAGATACTCCAATGTCACCACAAGTATCTGTGGGTTAATTATTCGACATGCATCAAACAATTTCAGATTCATCATATTCAATCCAACACAAAGAACTTCAAAGAGTACCCCAAGATTTCTATCGGAGAAGGTAGGACAAAAACGTGCAATCAACCCCTATGCATAGATCCCCAAGATCACCGGAATCGCCAAGTTGATGCCATAACATATATCAAGTGGATCAATAGAGTACCCCATTGTCACTACGGGTATATGTATGCAAGACATACATCAAGTGTTCTCAAATCAAAAATATTCAATCCGACACAACGAAATCTCAAAGGGAAAGATCCAATTCATCACAACAAGATAGCAAGGGAAGAACACCATATGATCCAACTATGTTAACAAAGCCCATGATACATCAAGATCGTGTCATCTCAATAACACGAGACAGAGAGAGATTGAACACATAGCTACTCGTACATACCATCAGCCCAGAGGGTGAACTACTCCCTCCTTGTCATGTCCTCCGCCGGGATGATGAAGATGGCCACCGGTGATGGTTTTGCCTCTCCGACAGGGTACTGGAAAGGCTACAGATTGGTATTTCTTCGATATAGAGAGTTGCGGCGGCGGAGCGGAATATCTAGGTTAACTTCTGGAGGTTTTGGTATTTATACGATTTTTCAGTGTTGGAATCACGCAAAACGGAGTTACGTGGGGACCACGACCCAACAGCGTGCCACCAGGGGCTGGGCCACGCCCTGTTGGGTCGTGCCTCCCTGGCAGCCCTCCTCTGGTGGTTCTTTGCTCCAATGTTGCTCATATGTTCCAGAAAAAATCACCAAAAAGTTTCGGGCGATTCTGAGAACTTTCATTTTCTGCACAAAAAACGACACCACGGTAATTCTGCTGAAAACAACGTCAGTCCAGGTTAGTTCTAATTAAATCATAAAAGGTGCATCAAAACCATATAAAAGTATTGTGAACATAGGAAAATATGGCATGAATACTTCATGAACTATCGATACGTTGGAGATGTATCAAGACTATGATTCCCCCCACAAGTCGGGATGAGACTCAGGACAGAAAAAGAGAAACAGGGAGGCGAAAAAAGAAAAAAAGAAGAAGAGAAAAGCCCACCATGAAAAATGAGAGAAAAAGAGAGAAGGGGTAGTGCTACTACTTCTTATTCCACACTTGTGCCTCAAAGTGGCACCATGTTCTTAATATAGAGAGTCTCCTAAGTTGTCATTTTCATAAGCTAGTGGGAATTTTTCATTATAGAACTTGGCTTGTATATTTGGATGACGAGCTTCCTCAAATGCCCGAGGTCTTCATGAGCACGCAAGTTAGATGCACACCCACTTAGTTTCCGTTGAGCTTTCATACACTTATAGCTCTAGTGCACCCGTTGTATGGCAATCCCTACTGCTTGCATTGATATCGATTGATGGGCATCTCCATACCCCGTTGATCCACCTAGTCGATGCGAGACTTTCTTTCCACTTTGACTCCTTTTGATCTCTACCATCATACTCTATTCCACCCATATGCTATATCCATGGTTCATGCTCATGTATTGAGTGAAGTTGAAAATGCTAAAGCGCGTTAGAAGTACGATCCAATTGCCTGACTTGACACCGTGATGCTCATGATTTGTACTTATGTGGTGAAGATCAAGTAATTCCATGCTAATATGATAAAATGAGTGGGGTGTAACGTTCTTTAAGGATCGTATATTTTGAAGGTTAATAATTATGTTATTTATCTTTATGGATATTATTATGTTGATGTTTATTAGTTCATCGTTTCTCAAAGATCGTACCTGAAGAAGATTACATGTTGGGTAGCATGTCGCATCACAAATTCCGTTTTTATCATTTACCTACTCAAGGACGAGAAGGAATTAAGCTTCGGGATGCTGATACGTCTCCAATGTATCTATAATTTTTTATTGTTCCATGCTATTATATTATCATTCTAGGATACTTTATATACTATTTATATCATTTTTGGGAACAAACCTATTAACTCTGTGCCCACTGCCAGTTGTTGTTTTTTGCTTGTTTTTGGCCTTTCAGGAATTCAGTACCAAACGAAGTCCAAATGCTATGAAACTTTTTGATGGTTCTTTCTGGACAAAAATAAGACCTGGACGCTTCGGAGGGACTCCGGAGACCGCATAAGGCGGTGCCAAGGCAACAGGGTGCGCCCAGGGGGTAGGGCACACCCTGGCTCCGTTTAACTCTGCCTCTATAAATTCTCTAAAATCAGAAAAACAACAGAGCCACCCGAAACACTTTTCCGCCGTCGCAAGCCTTTATTTCGACGGGAGGCCATCTGGAGACCTTTTCCGGTAGTCTGCCGGAGGGGGAATCGATCACGGAGGCAATCTCCGTCAACCTTGCTGCCTCCATGATGATGCGTGAGTAGTCCACTACAGACCTATGGGTCCATAGCTAGTACATTGATGGCTTTCTCTCTGTCTTTGATCTTCAATACAAAGTTCACCGTGATTCCCGCGGTGATCTAATCGATGTAATCTTCTTTGCGGTGTGTTTGTTGGGATCCGATGAATTGTGGGTTTATGATCAGATTGTTCATGATATTAATTGAGTCTTCTCTGAATTCTTTTATGCATGATTGTTATAGCTTCGTATTTCTCTCCGATCTATCGGTTTGGTTTGGCCAACTAGATTAATTTATCTTCAGTGGGAGTGGTGCGTTGTGATGGGTTTAATCTTGCGGTGCTCAATCCTAGTGACAAAAAGGGACATGACATGTATTATATTTCTGCCATTAAGGATAAAACAATGGGGTTTATTCATATTAACTGAGTTTACTTTGTCTACATCAAGCAATCTTGCTCCAAGCATTACTCTGTATAGATGCATGCTGGATAGCGGTCGATGAGTGGAGTAATAGTAGTAGATGCAGGCAGGAGTCGGTCTACTTGCGTACGAACGTGATGCCTATATACATGATCATTGCCTTGAATAAAATGTCATAGCTATGCGCTATTCTATCAATTGCCCAACAGTAATTTGTCTATGCACCGTATGCTATCTTCGAGAGAGAAGCCTCTAGCGAAAACTATGCCCCCCAGGTCTACATAAATATCATTACTAAAACCCTAAAAATATTGCTGCCATTTATTTACTGTTATTTTACTTTATATTTATATCTATCCAACTATCAGTATTTAATCCTTGCAAGTAACGAGTTCAAGGGGCTTGACAACCCTCTTGCCCGCGTTGGGTGCAAGTGTTTGATTTTGTGGGAGTATGTGCTAACAACGAGAGTTTGCGTGATTATCCTATTGGTTCTATAACCTTGGTTCTCACTGAGGGAAATACTTACCTCTACCGTGCTACATCTCCTCTCCTCTTCGAGGAAAAACCCAACGCAGTTTACAAGTAGCAGCAGCGGCGCGCCAAATGACCGCTCATGCGAGCGCGCGGGGGCGTATGGAACGCCGTCGTTCGCTGTGGAAGTCCGACGAAGGTTGTTTCTCTGGCTGTCTTGCTTGGATTTTTTATGAAAAGTGTTTATCACCTTTAATATGTGATTCCACTATCATTTTTGGGGATTTTCTCCATCAAATTAATATTGCTCCAAAAGGCGTTACCTGAAGGATTGTCAACAAAAAGAAGTACGCGAACGCGGTAAAATTCCACAAAGCCCACCTTGTAGGCACAAAATATATGGGAAAAATATCATGCAAATTGGAGTCCTTATGTGCGCAGTTAGGGGTGACCCTGACGGGTGGGACCTGCCTGGCCGAGAGAGAAAGGAGAGAGAGCGTGCGTGGGCGCTGGGCTAGCTCGCTAGCTGGGCCGCGACTCGTCTGGCTAGCTAGGCCTTGCCCAGTTTTTTTCTTTTTTCGATCTTTCTTATGTTCTGCTCTGTATCATTTAAACTCGAATTTGAATTTGAATTTTCTTCAAGGAGAAAACTTCCCCTAAAATCCTTTTGGAATATTCCTAACTGCTTGGAGGTTTTCCTAGAGGACAAAATATTTTGGTGAATTGCTAATGGGCCTGTTTGCATAGTATTTTTTTTTCTAACTTGTTTTCCATTTTTAATTCTGCTATCCAACGTTTTTGGTACCTGCAGACCGAATAGGGTAGTGTAGCACTTTCCCAGAAGTATCCCAATGAGTAATTATCCAACAAAGAGTGAAGGAGAGTATTTATGGAGGCGTTTCTGTCACACACAAGGTGTCACGGTTCTTGTGTGAAGTACTGCTTGAGCTTGTGCAAATACTGTGTTACTGTCTAGAGTAAACGATAAACTAAATATGCTAGTGAAAAGTGGATTTAAAGGAGTCTACTAAATAACTAATGAAAATAAATAACAAGAGCTTAAAATGTAAATGGTGTTTCCTTCAATGAAGAGATAAGGAGTGGAGAGATTTCAGTTCATGGTAAGAGTATATGAATTGTGCCAGTACAACGGTAATACCAGTTACCTTGTATTGTACTCAGAGTATTTGATATAAACTTTCTATAGGCGGTTCTCCCTAGAGTCATGAAACTCCTCCACTCGGGGTTACATTTCATTCTATGGCCCTGCTTCTCCGTTTCCACAATTTAGGTCATAAGACCGGAACCAAGCAGTAAGTTCAATGGATCACCGTTATCTCATATTGTCTTCGGTTCTCATAGATATCTCCACCTATCACGTAAGAGGTCACAGAGTTCCTAAACAATGTGTGTTACATGTGTAGGTCTTGAGATCATGTTGCCTGGGCCCTTAAATTGGACAACACGCATAGTCTTCACCACAGTATAACAACATACTAAATAGATCATACTACTACGAATTCAAATGATGACATATAGGATAGGCACATATAAATCTTACCACTCACCTACATATCCCACACCTAGGGAAATTACTCACACATAAGAGGGGAATCAATCACAATAGAGCGAAAAACCATGAAAACCATATCGATAATATTGAGGGGGTCCACAATGAGATGAAATGGTGCTCAAATAGTCTTGATCTTAGATGAGATGGAGTAGAGATTACAAGTTCCAATCCCTCTTACAATGGTGAAGGAGGTGATGATGATGATGGAGATAAAAGGACTAAAAACTATGATGATCCTCGCAAGTTCTTTTGATCCTCCTTTCTCCTGTTCTTGATGGTGTGGCAGCAGTTAGGGTTCTCTTCTCTCTGTGGTCCCTTCATGAAAGTTGCTTGTATAGATGAGGAGGGGTTGTGGGAACTCCAAACATCCGCTCAAACAAGCGCGCGCGGTCGTATGGAAGGTCGTCTTTCACTCTGGTGCGCCTGTTGACAATGCTCTCTTCAGGAAAGTTGCTCCAATTGGCTTGATTTCTAGAAATCTCCTTTGGTTTCCTTCCAAATATGATATTTCCTGCCATCCAAACGACAAAGTAGATTTTCCTCTCTTTTGTTGGATTAGTGTTAGAAATATCTGAAGAATAACCAAAATCCAAGAAACCAAATGGAAATCACTATGAAAAACATCGCAAATTCTCGAACCATCAACTCCCCCAAGCTTAAGATTTGCTCGTCCTCGAGCAAACAAGATATCATGAGAGTGAGAAGGAGCTTGTTTGAATGGAAAGAACTTTAACGGCTCGATAAAATACATCATATCCATCCTCTCTTATCCTGCAAGATCATTCAAGAAAGTATTTGCAATTGAATAGCTGCACCTAAACTTTACCGGCTTTACGTATAGTCTCATACCATCAGTTATAATTTCTCAAAGCAAATTTTCTTCGCTAACCAAGTGTTTAGGCAAATGAAGGTGTTCATCTATTAGATGGATATTCAACTTAGACTCAATCATCAAAATATATTTAGAAGGTTTGGAGATCAAAGATAGGAAAGTACTCAAGTTTTTCATTGACACCTGATAAGTCTCTGTCGTATCTACTTTTCCTCACACTTTTGCCCTTGTTTTGGACTCTAATTTGCATGATTTCAATTAAACTAACACGGACTATCGCTGTTTTTAGCAGAACTACCATGGTGTTGTTTTTGTGCAGAAATAAAGTTCTCGGAACTGGACGAAACTTTTTGGAGATTTATTTTACAATAAATAAAAAATACTGGAGCCAAGAACCACCGGAGGGGGAGCCCTGGCTAGGCACGATACACCAGGGCGCGCCAGCCCCCCACGCACGCCCTGGTGGGTTGTGCCCACCTCGGGGCCCCACTGACCCTAATTCCGATGCTATAAAATCCTATTTTTGTAGAAAAAAATCAGAGAGAAAGTTTCATCGCGTTTTACGATACGGAGCCGCCACCACCTCCTGTTCTTCCTCGGGAGGCCAGATCTGGAGCCCGTTTGGGGCTCCGGAGAGGGGAATCTTCGGTCTTCGTCATCATCAACCTTTCTCCATCGCCAATTCCATGATGCTCCCCACCGGGAGTGAGTAATTCCTTCGTAGGCTTGCTGGTCGGTGAGGAGTTGGATGAGATTCATCATGTAATCGAGTTAGTTTTGTTAGGGCTTGATCCCTAGTATCCACTATGTTCTGAGATTGATGTTGCTATGACTTTGCCATGCTTAATGCTTGTCACTAGGGCCCGAGTGCCATGATTTCAGATCTGAACCGTTTATGTTATCACCATTATATCTATGTTCTTGATCCGATCTTGCCTAGTCATATGCACCTATTACGTGTTATGATCCGTCAACCCCATAGTGACAATATTTGGGACACTTCACGGTGATGACCGTAGTTTGAGGAGTTCATGTATTCACTATGTGTTAATGCTTTGTTCCGGTTCTCTATTAAAAGGAGGCCTTAATATCCCTTAGTTTCCTTATGGACCCCGCTGCCACGGGAGGGTATGACAAAAGATGTCATGCAAGTTCTTTTCCATAAGCACGTATGACTATTTACGGAATACATGCCTACATTAAATTTATGAACTGGAGCTAGTTCTGTGTCGCCCTAGGTTATGACTGTTACATGATGAATATCATCCAACGAGTTCACAATCCAGTGCCTACGAGTTTTCCACTTATTGTTCTTGCTAAGTTACTATTGTTGCTGCTACTGTTACTATTGTGTGCGTAGTCCCCAGGATATGATCTACTACTTCTCTGAAAAATATTTTCCTGCTCATAAGAAACAAGCTGCCTTACAGGAAATATTTAACTTTGTGCAAATTGAAGAAGAGAGTCTCCCACAAGCTTGGGGGAGGCTTCTCCAATTGCTTAATGCTTTGCCTGGTCATCCTCTTAAGAAAAATGAAATACTTGATATCTTCTATAATGGACTAACTGATGCTTCTAGGGACTTCATAGATAGTTGTGCTGGTTGTGTTTTCAGGGAACGGACTATTGAACAAGCTAAGGAACTATTGAATAATATATTGAAGAATTATGATGATTGGACTCTCCCTGAACCACCACTTAAACCCACTCCAAAGAAGAGGGGTATCTTATTTCTCAGTCCTGAAGATATGCAAGAGGCAAAGAAATGTATGAAGGAAAAAGGTATTAAAGCTGAGCATTTTAAGAATTTACCACCTATTGAAGAAATACATGGCCTTGACACACCACCACCTCCACAGGTGGTAGAGGTAAATTCTTTATTAAAGTTTGATGAAAGTGATATCCCTTACAATAAACATCCTAGTCAATGCTTATATGAGTTTGACAACTATATTATGAAACACGATCACTTCAATGCACATGTTCTGAAACAATTGAAATATAATTATGATATGATTGCTCGTTTGAGTGACTTGCTATTTAGAATCAGTAATGATGTTAGAGGTGTAGGAAAGCATGCCTCTATGGTTCAAACTCAGCTAGAACAAGTTGCTAAATCTCAAAAAGAATTGCTTGATGAAATGAATAATAATATGAATGATTTTGCTGCTAGAGTAGTGACTAGAGGAGGTAGAATGACCCAAGAACCACTTTATGCCAAAGATCATCCTAAAAGAACTGAACAAGACTCTCAAAGAATTAATGCTGATGCACCTAGTCCTTCTTAGAAGAAAAAGAAAAAGAAAAATGATAGGACTTTGCCTACCTCTAGTGAAACTGAGATACAAAAACCTCCTGGTAATAATGATGTCTCTATTTCCGATGCTGAAACTCAATCTGGTAATGAAAATCATCCTAGTGATGATGATACTCAACCGAACAATGATAAAGAACCAGATAATGATGTTGAAATAGAGCCTGTTGTTGATCTTGATAACCCACAACCTAAAAACAAACGTTATGATAAAAGAGACTTTGTGGCTTGAAAACATGGTAAATAAAGAGAGCCATGGGTTCAGAAACCCATGGCCTTTCCACCTAAACCATCTAAGAAAAAGGATGATGAGGAATTTGAACGCTTTGCTGAAATGATTAGGCCAGTCTTTTTGCGTACCCGCTTAATTGATATCCTAAAGATGGCCTCTTATGCAAAATACATGAAAGACATCATCACTAATAAAAGAAAGATACCTGAAGCTGAAATCTCCACCATGCTTGCTAATTATTCTTTTAAGGATGGAGTACCTAAAAAGCTTGGAGATCCGGGAATACCAACTATACCTTGCTCCATCAAAAGAAATTATGTCAAAACTGCTTTGTGTGATTTGGGAGGTTGTTTTAGTGTTATACCTTTCTCCATATATAAAAGACTTGATTTGAATAAACTCACACCTACTGAAATATCATTGCAAATGGCTGAGAAATCAACTACCATACCTATCGGTATTTGTGAGGATGTGCCCGTTGTTGTTGCAAATGCTACTATCTTAACGGATTTTGTTATTCTTGAGATGCCCGAGGACGACAACATGTCGATTATCCTTGGTAGACCCTTTTTGAATACTGCAGGGGCTGTTATTGATTGCAATAAAAGCAAAGTCACTTTTCATATCAATGGTGATGAGCATACGGTGCACTTTCCGAATAAACAATTCCAAGTGAATGGTATAAATATTATTGAAGAATCTCCGACAATCACTATTGGAAGTTTTCAATTACCTCTACCTACCGCCAAAAAGAAATATGATATACTTATTGTTGGGGATATGCACATCCCCATTGAGGTAACTTTGTGTTTTACGAAAGTTCTTCGGTTTCGTGCTAATCGGAAGTGGTTGTTAATAAGACTTGATCAACCTTATTAATGGATCATTTTTGAGAGGTATGAAGTCGATGAATCTAGTAGGCACAACTCTCTGCTCCCATCTTTTATTTTCTGTTTTACGTAGTCAAATAAAATAAAATGCCAAGTTTATCCTGTTTTCTATTTTCTCCGTGCAATAAAAAATGACCCAAAAATAAAAGTCCTCAGAATGTTCTGAAAATTTGATACGATTTTTTTCTGAATATTTCTAAATTTCTGGTGCAAATAACATCAGAGGGGGTGCACCTGGTGCCCACAAGACACCAGGGCGCGCCAGCAACCCCAGGAGCGCCCTGGTGGGTTGTGGCCCCCACGTGGGTCCCCTCACTTATTCCTTTAGCCCATGTCATCCCCTACCTCCAGAAAATAAATCACCATAGCTCTCATTCCCGTGTTCTTGCGCTCAAACCCGCGGATTTCGATCTCTTTGCTCGAAGCTCCGTTTCCGAAACTGTTTGGAGGGATTGCTACTTGAAATTTGTTCACAAATAAAAATGAAATTCTTTAGGAGTTCTTCGAGGAGGATGTCCTCGGAGGCCACATCAAGTGGAAGCTCGGTCCGACAATCTTATGTTGAGCCAAGAGAAAGCTCGATGCGAGATGCCGCTACCGAGTCATGCTTGTGGCCGTGTGACGAGTTCATGGAAGGTGCAGGTATCAAGTGGGAATTGGAACAATTTATCCACAATGCAGAACTTGCTCCCTTCATCGCAGATAAGTGCCCTCAACATCTCGAACTCACGAAACATTCACAAAGAAATTTAAATATTTTCCTCGTGAGTCTAGAGTTTCATTCAACCTCTATGACCGTTCATTCACCATGCCTTTAGAATTGTTCGGTGAAGCATGCAAAATTCCATATTGGGGTTCCCTTGATGAACCACCAAAATCTGAGTATGAGTCATTTTTGATTAACCTTTGCTATGGTGAAGATAGGGGAGTGACACAAGGAAGAATTAAAAGCATCCACTTCCCCTCAATACACTATTTCCCACTCTTTAATGGTAAATGTATCGTAGGCAAAGAAGATTGTAGCACACTGTGCGCCCCTGATTTGACCCTCCTACACACTGCCATAATTGGAAATAAATGTTATAATCTTGGAGCAATTGTTGCACGGAGGCTGCAGCACAATGCCGCTAGTGGCAATTTTTATGGAGGAATTTATGCCTCCCGTGTAGCAGAGAAGCTAAACGTATCACCTTGGCCTAATGACCCCATCATACCTATTCAGTATTTAGACTTTGAGGTCATGAAGCGTCATAAGTTCCTTAAGGGTACGGCCACTAATTATACCTATAACTTGAGGTTTGATAAAAAACGTTGTGCCTGTTACTCTGCCTGCTCCTGCTCTCTTTGATTTTCACGGTAGGGGAAGATACTATGTTCTTGAGAGCGAGGCCCGTGCGTACAATGCGGAGGTTGAAGCTGCCAGGAGGGCCGAGGAGTCTGCACCAAGGGCCTCGGTAGGCTATCACTCCGACTATTATCCATGTTACGGATGGTGATTACCAAGCTAGGCCAAAAGCCTAAGCTTGGGGTGTACGTATTTCCACCGACATTACATTCATGTTCACACACTTCATTCCAGTTGTCGGTGTTCATACTTTTTCATTGTAATATCCATGCTAGATTTATTTTCTCGCTTTCTTCTTGCTTGTGTGAAAAACTTTGAGAAAACCCAAAAATATTTCCTACTTCTTTTCGGTTTTTCTTTCTAGCTTAGCTTAATTGTAGTATCAAAAGAAAACCCAAAAAGATTTCTCATTTCTTCTTTTACTTGTTGGGAGCGTTCCCGTGTAAATAGTTCTTTTTCATTTTTGTTTTCCCTTTTTAATTTACTTTCTTCAAGAAAAAACAAAAACTCCAAAAATATTTAAGTGTGTTTCTCTGAAATTCTTTTCCTTTTATTTGAGTCATACCAAGGAGAAGACCACGATAAAAATGTTGAGTGGCTCTCATATGCATTATTGTTAATCTAACAAGGAGCCCATGTTACTTTGTCTTCTCCTCTTGAATAAAATGTCTGCAGATTCCAGCTTAGTCCACGGCACTCTTGCACTATTATTATTTTCTTATCATTCGGTCGTGCAAGTGAAAGGCAATAATGACGATATTTGATGAAGTTGTTGTGGCATAGAAAAGCGGGTATGAAATCAACTTGTTTTTGTTTTTGTAAATATGTTTAGCCTAGTATCGTTGATTCAGCATACTATGATCAAACATGTTTGCAATGACAATTAGAGATTATAGTTGCCCATGCCATGCTTAAGTAGCTAGGAGTGGATAATGATTTATCTTGGATGTCAACATGCATTAAAATGGTTGTGATGTGGTATGATGATATGGTATCCTCCTCTGAATGTTTCAAGTGGCTTGACTTGGCACATGTTCACGCATGAAGTTGAATCAAAGCCAACATAGCCTTCATGATATTTATGTTCATGGTGTCCATATCCTACTCATGCTAGTAGTCAATGTTTATTATGCCTAATGCATGTTCATGACCATTTTCGCTCTCTAGCTGGCCGCTTCTCAATCTATTTGCTAACCTTCACCTGTACTAAACGGGAATACTGCTTGTGCATCAAAATCCTTAAACCAAAGTTATACCAGATGAGTCCACTATATCTACCTATTTGTGGTATTACCCTGCCGTTCCAAGTAAATTTGCATGTGCCACCTCTAAAAATTCAAATGAACATCTGTTTTGTGTGCCTGGACTGCTCATGGAGCGACAGGGGGCGGTCAGTATCTTCCATGTTAAGCGGGTTATTCTCATGATGAGTGTTTATTCACTCGTCCTTACACGAGAGGGGCGTTAATAGGGATTCGTAGTCCCGAAATCAAAAACTACAAATAATTAAACAAAACTCCCCCACGAAAGTTGTTGGTTTGGACGGTACATGTGGATTCGGCTAGCCGTGGAGTGTGATTGTTGGTGGAGGGGGAGTAAACCTTTACTTTTACCGCTTGGGAACCGCCGCTAATGTGTTTAGCATGGAAGATATTGATAACTCTTTGTCGTAACGTTGACAGGAAGGGTGTACCTCCCAAAATTATATCTATCTATGTTTTAAACCTTGAGCTCTGGCACTTCTGCAAATCCCTGCTTCCCTCTGCGAAGGGACTATCTATTTACTTTTATGTTGAGCCATCACCTTCTCAACTAAGCGCCAGACCTGAGAGCACTATTGTCATCCTCATGCATTGTGTATAGTTAATGTTGGGTGCAGCATGACTGGATCTTTTCTACCATGAATTACAATGTTTAGTCGCTGCTTGAACTTTGGACGTTCTCTGCATTTATGTTTTGCGGTCTCAGAAAGGGCTAGCGAGATACCACTGTTGTCATATTATATCACGATTGTTTTGATAAAGTGTTCGTGCTTGAGATATTTTATTATTGCTCGGTAGTTGCTTATGCCATTGATATGAGTTAATATAATTTCTAAGAGTTATTGCTGGCATGGTTAGTCATAATCTTGGCTGAAAACCTGGGTGCTACTTAAGCATATATATGTAAACAAGAACAAAAGAGTTCGTAAAAGTTTTTCTTTATCACTTTTAGTTTGTCAACTGAATTGCTTGAGGACAAGCAATGGGTTAAGCTTGGGGGAGTAGATACGTCTCCATCGTATCTACTTTTCCTCACATTTTTGCCCTTGTTTTGGACTCTAATTTGCATGATTTGAATGAAACTAACCCGGACTGACTCTGTTTTCAGCAGAACTACCATGGTGTTGTTTTTGTGCAAAAATAAAAGTTCTCGGAACTGGACGGAACTTTTTGGAGATTTATTTTACAATAAATAAAAAATACTGGAGCCAAGAACCACCGGAGGGGGAGCCCTGGCTGGGCATGATACACCAGGGCGCGCCAGCCCCCCCAGGCGCGCCCTGTTGGGTTGTGCCCACCTCGGGGCCCCACTGACCCTAATTCCGAAGCAATAAAATCCTATTTTTGGAGAAAAAATCAGAGAGAAAGTTTCATCTCGTTTTATGATACGCAGCCGCCGCCACCTCCTGTTCTTCCTCGGGAGGCCAGATCTAGAGCCCGTTTGGGGCTCCGGAGAGGGGAATCTTCGGTCTTCGTCATCATCAACCATTTTCCATCGTTAACTCCATGATACTCCCCACCGGGAGTGAGTAATTTCGTCGTAGGATTGCTGGTCGGTGAGGAGTTGGATGAGATTCATCATGTAATCGAGTTAGTTTTGTTAGGGCTTGATCCCTAGTATCCACTATGTTCTGAGATTGATGTTGCTATGACTTTGCCATGCTTAATGCTTGTCACTAGGGCCCGAGTGCCATGATTTCAGATCTGAACCGTTTATGTTATCACCATTATATCTATGTTCTTGATCCGATCTTGCTAGTCATACGCACCTATTACGTGTTCTGATCCGTAAACCCCGGAGTGACAATAGTCGGGATACTTTCCGGTGATGACCGTAGTTTGAGGACTTCATGTATTCACCACGTGTTAATGCTTTGTTCCGATTCTCTATTAAAAGAAGGCCTTAATATCCCTTAGTTTCCTTATGGACCCCGCTGCCATGGGAGGGTAGGACAAAAGATGTCATGCAAGTTCTTTTCCATAAGCACGTATGACTATTTACGGAATACATGCCTACATTACATTTATGAACTGGAGCTAGTTCTGTGTCACCCTAGGTTATGACTGTTATATGATGAATATCATCCAACGAGTTCACCGATCCAGTGCCTACGAGTTTTCCACATATTGCTCTTGCTAAGTTACTATTGCTACTGCTACTATTCCAATTGCTACAAAACTATTGCTATCACTGCTACCATTACTGTTACTGCTACTACTGCTATCAAAACTATCATACTACTGTGCTACTGATCACTCTGCTGCAGATATTTAATCTCCAGGTGTGCTTGAATTGACAACTCAACTGCTAATACTTGCAAATATTCTTTGGCTCCCCTTGTGTCAAATTTATAAATTTGGGTTGAATACTCTACCCTCGAAAACTGTTGCGATCCCCTATACTTGTGGGTTATCAACACCCACTAATGCCTCCTAGTCATGGATCTCAAAAACTTCTCTCAGTCATTATTCTTGGGGATTTCAATTGTCGGTGACGGGGTTATGCCAAAATTCACTATATGTAATTGGGTTCTGTTGTGGCTTAATTTCGTGCACTATGGATCAAGAATGGTTGTCTCTTTCGAGCTCAGCGGTCAGTGCATTTATTTAGCACTTGCACACTTCCTTGGGGAAGGTCGATCGTTTACCACACGATCCCCAAGTTTGTGTCGGAGTTGCAGTTACACAAATTATCTCAACATATAGCAACGAGATGTAAAGCTAGCCTAGAGCTGGAGCTCCGCGATTTAAGTATTGCGAATAAATTTTGGCATAACCTCAACCACTTCAAATATTCATCCCTCTAAACAACTCCATCAATAGGTGTCATCCAGTCAATCAAAATCAACATGTGGAGTTGAATTGCTTAAGTACTCATTGTCTTTGAAAGTTCTTGGCCTCCAAAATTTTCAGATTTTTCGTTAAAACAAAACAGGCTTTCCCATGAGGTTTGACTAGCAAAATAATAAATTGGGAGTTATGACTAGATGATATTCAACTAATGCATGGAACTAATTCAAGTGCAGCCAATCAACTGAAAATTCTTCCACCAATAATATTGTGAGACAAGGGACTATGCATATGTTATACCTTCTCGCACTGGCTAATTATTCCCCTTCATCAAATTACAATTCATTCTCTTGCTAGTAGAGAACAAACCTGTAGGCTCAAAGAAAACAAACAAAAAGAACTACAACAAGGCAAGACCAAAGTGGGATCCTCATTTTATTATGCAAACTGAAAATAAACATGCAAAATACAAAAACCAATGAAAGAAAAATAAATGTGCATGCATGGATAATTAGGGGATGAGCTCCCCCAAGCATAGGCTCTTGGCCTACTCACTAGTCCATGTCCTCGTCATCGTCGCCCCCCTGGCCAAACTGTGGCCACTGGTAGGAGGGGCCACTAGAGGATGGACCTCCTGCTCTAGGATGTGGCTGCCAGAAGGAAAATAGGGACGACATGTTCCCACTCAACATGTTAATGTTGTTGTTGGCCTCACGGAGGTCTGTGTGGATCCCTCCGACCTGCTACTGCAGCTGCTGAAACTCATACCTGCGCACAAAATCTTGAGGCTGCCCATATTGGACTTGTGGGGCAGTCTGTGGTGGAAAGTTGGGTGCGTGCTGAGGGGCATTGCCCCATGCATCCCAACCGTGGGTCGGACCTGCTGTTGCAGCATCCCACTCTGGAGTGGGTTCGGGTTGAGAAATGTTCCAGAAAACAGCCTCGTGGTGGTACTCGTTGATCTCGTCAACAAAGAGTACCCACATATCACGCGTAGAAATAGTAAATGCTTGCGGCAAGGGCAAGCGACCATCAATAGTGTGCGTGTTATATAGGGGATATTTGTAACAATGCTCCCCTTGCACGGGCCCAATGAAGTGAGTGTTGATTATAATCCTACGGTTGAGTGCCATAGGGCCCACGACATGCTGCATGGCATCAAGGTCGAGGCCAAAGTGCTCGGCAAGCCGAGTCACTATGCCTCCCAAAACAATAGTCCCCCTCGGCTGCTTGTGCTGCCTACCGAGGTGATGCATAAGAAAATCGCCCAAGTTAGGCCTGGGGTGTAGTTGGGGTGGAGTGTTGCGTGGAGCACACACGTCATAGGTGGACATGCCCCCAAGGTTCTCCCTACAAAATATAGTATTGGCAATGAAAATCATGAAGTAGCGAATGGCGGGGTTTTGGATACTTGATACCTTCTTTCCGGAGAGGTCATGTTCATCCTTGACGGAGATGAGTTCGCACGAACCCAATGTGTCAGTAACTTGCGTGCCCCTAGTGTCGAGAACCCCTTGGTTCACGAAACCGAAGGCATTACAGAACTGCTCCAGCGTCATGGTGCGTTGAACTCCTCCGAGCGTGAATGAGCAGCTCGGTGCCACCCTCGAGTCATCGAGAGTGTGGGAGAAGGTTGAGAGGACCTCAACTATGCTGTTGCGGTACGTGAGGTAATGGAAGTTACAGAAAACTCCCATCCCAATGTTGTCCCCAAGCCATGCGAAGTCGTTGTGAAGCCCTTTGGACTCCAAGAACGCGTCACACTTCCACTTCATGGGGGTCATCCCTCAGTTGTTCACACGTTGGCAGTCCTTGTTCACACAGCATGGAGTTCATCTCCCTCGTTCTGGGTAGGCTTAGAGTGCGAGACCATGACCTTCTTCCCCGTGGCAATCGTCGAGCTCATCATTTTCTACACACAACAAAAATAACAATAGGAAAATATAAGTTTAACGTGGGGAACGAGTTCTAATAGTACCTAAGATCAATTCTAACCTATTACTTTGAATCCTAACATGCAAATTGACCGAAATCCAATATTTATGCATCTCGTCTAGGATATGAACATTGATGAGACCACCACCAAAACTTGCAAATAAACCATTGATCGGAGGAGAAACTCACTAAGGATGAAGATGCATGGATAAAACGAGCAAAATCCACGAAGCAACAAAGGTTTTGGAGGATTTTTGTTAGGGTTTGAGAGAGAGAGGTGAGAGCTTTGGGCGTTGGGAGGAGGAAGAAGAGGACCTCCCAACGCCGGGGGCTCATTTTTATGAAAACACAGGCAAAACGAGCGCACATACGGGCATGGGCGTCCGCATGGAACGCCGTCTCACGTTCAAATCAGTCGATCTAGGGTTTACTTGCCTGAAACGGATGCTCAAACGTCTGCACACGCGCATTTAAAACACCATCGTCAAATCTGCTTATCCGAAGTCTGCCAGGCAGAAGGCAAGACGGGCGATGGCGCTCGTCCGAAAGGTCGTCTTTCTCTATGCTTTTGATGACACTTTTGGTCAAAAAGTCAAATGATCGCACAAACGGACGCTGGCCCTCGTTCAAAAGGCCGTCTTCAATTTTGTAAATTCTAGCTGGTTTCGGCGAGAGTGTCATACGACCGTGCAAATGGACGTGAGCGGTCGTATGAAACACCGTCGAACTCTCTGTTTGTTCTCTACGTTTTGTTTGAAAGTTCATGCGACCGCGCATAAGGGCGGCAGTGCCCGTATGAAACACCTTCATTCTCCTCTGCTGCCCTTCTCTTTTGTTTCTTTTCACAATTCCTCTTTTCAACACTTCTCCTTCAACGAAAAGGTTAAAAACAACTTTTTTGAGGGATTTTCATCAGTTCATCTTACAACAACGAAATATTGACTAGAACAAAGATAAAAAAATTATCGAAAAAAATAAAGAGATAATGGGTTGCCTCCCATAAAGCGCTGGTTTTTAGGTTGCTTAGCTCAACCTCTTACCTCGGTATTTTATCAAGTATCTAGTGGTCATGGATTTTCTTTGCTCATCGTACATAATCATTTAGGCGGTGGCACATACTTCACCCTTGCTCCTGGATTCTTCAGGAAGTACTTGACTATTTCTTCCTCACAGATTCTAAAGCTTACCTTCCCTTCTGAGCAATCTAGCGATGCACCTAGAGTATTCAAAATTGGTCTGCCAATGATAATTGATAACTTTTCATCTTCGGGCATGTTAAGAATAATAAAATCAGTATGTATAACATGCCTGTACAATCTCAACGGAACGTTTTCAGCCATCCCCACTAGCTTCTTTGTGGACTTGTCTGCCATCTGCAAAGTTATGCATGTGGGTATACATTCTGATAAATTTAACTTGTGATAAAGAGTTAGAGCCATCTCACTTACCCCTTCTCCTACATCACAAAGAGTGTTATTTATATCAATATTACCAATAGAAAAAAGATATCATGGGTATACCTGGGTCTCCCAGTTTTTCTGGTATCTTCTTATCAAACGGATACTCCGTTATCATGGCAACATGTTCCTTCAGAGTCATACTCCTTTTGTTATTCACAACATCACGCATGAACTTAGCAAAAGTAGGAATCTTTAATGTATCAGTCACATGCGTTGACATTTTAAGATCATCTATTCATTGCATAAAAAGAAGAGTATAAGGCATCATTTGAAGGTGGTCTTACAGCCTTGGGATAAGGAAGAGTTTTCTTAGATTTACGTTTATCTTGCTCCTTCTCCTTACCTTTCTCTTTGTTTTTCGGTGCTTGACCACTAACCTTCTTGGTTGGATCAGGTGATGTTTATTTCTTTCCACTCTGGGTTCTTCCTGTTCTTCTGCTTCCGGAGTCTATTCATCATTGTTGTTGCCGTCAGTTGTTTCTGCATTAGAGTCAACTTCTTTCTCAGCTTCTGCTTCATCTCCCTGAGTATCTTGATGGATCTGTTCTTCAGGTTCTTCTTCACCAAAGAGAAATTCTCTATTCTCTTGAGTTTGGCTTTGGCTCTCTATTCTTCTTTGTTCCCGCTCTCTTCAATACCATTCCAGGCCCCTGGGATCCTGCGTTCTCATACCACTACGAGTAGATATTTTATTAGTAGAACCATGATTATCTAATTGAGAAAGAATCAAAGTTTGAATCTCAGAAATTTGAATACATTGACTCTCTATCATACGAGAGTGTTCATCAAGATTCTTTACCGCTTGGCTTAACCCATCTACCTCTCGTCAGAGATATGCTATTACCTTTTCATTATGATAGATACATCTTTGAAAGTCTCTGTTGAAGTTATCTTGATGGAATTTAAACTTGTTCATCGTATCTTGAAGCTCATCTTCCTGATGATAAATACTGAATATATCCACTTTTTCATTGATAACTTGTTCAACGGGCTTAACTTTCTCTTGAGTTGCCTTCTTGAACTCTTCCATATCTTCAATATGGTATACCTTTCCACTTGGTTTGATAGGTTCTTCAATATTCCATTGCTCGTGTGCAGATACAATCTTCTCAATATGTGCTCTCCCTTCTTCTAGGGTCAATGACATAAATTGTCCACCCGCACTTAGATCAAGAATGGATTATGATTCATCATTAATTCAATGATAAAAAAAGATGTAGTATAACATATTTATCATAATCATGGTTAGGGTATAAGGCTAAAAATTTGGAATATCTCTCCCAAGCTTTATATAGTGTTTCACCGTCTTCTTGGACAAATGAAGTGAGGTTTCTTCTCAATTTAGTAATTTCGAGCTTGGAAGGAATTTAGTCACAAACTTTTTAGCACACATAATCCAGCTGGTTATATTGTCTTGAGGCAATCGATTATACCACTTCTCAGCATCATCCTTCAGAGAAAACCTGAAGAGTCTTAATAACACAAATTCTCATGAAACGTATTTTAACTTAAAGGTCCCACATAAAGTGTCAAACATAATCAAATGTGCTTGAGGATCTTCCTCTTCAGTTCCTGCAAAAGCATGATTTCTTACCTCTGTAATAAGATCACAATCAATCGAATACTCTTGAGCAAAATTAGTGGGATAAACTATAGGAGATCTAGAAACAAGTACTGGATCACAGTGATCCCTAACAGTCTTCTTGGTCTTTTAAGTAATCGTCATCTCTGCGAACAAAGTGTTAAGCTCATTTGTCTCACTATCTTTGTATTTTTGTATTAATGAAGCTTGTTGCTCCTGAGGAAAACGAGTAGTGTAATCTGGTAAATACGTTCTCCCTGAATGAGTAGATTCCCTATGAGTTATAGGAAGCATCTACAATAACAATACCTGCAAAAATAGTTACGAAACAAATACTCTGCGCTTAACTCCCTGACAACGACGCCAGAAAATGCCTTGGTACCTTCAAACCAAACAGAGTAGTGTAGCATGACACGTCTCCAATGTATCGATAATTTATGAAGTATTCATGACATATTTACCCAAGTTCTACATGGTTTTGGTGCCATTTTATATGATTTAATTGAAACTAACCCGGACTGGTGCTGTTTTCAGCAGAACTACCATGGTGTTATTTTTGTGCAGAAATAAAAGTTCTCGGATTGGGTTGAATTTTTTTGGTGATTTTTTTGGGAACAAAAGAGACCCCCGAAGCTTCGTGGAAGGACCAGAAGACCCATGAGGTGGCCACAAACCGTGGGGGCGCCCTGGGGGGTAGGGAGTGTGGCCACTGCTTGTGGGCCCCTCAGGCACCTACGACGCGTGAAACCGACGTTGAAAAATCCTATAAATCCTAGAAACTCCAAAAATAACCTAAGAACTTCCGCTCCACTGCCACAAGCCTCTGTATAAAAGAAATCTCATCCGGGGCCCTTTCCAGTACCTTGTGAGAGGGGGAAATCATCACAGAAGTCCATCTTCATCATCCCGGCGGTCTTCATGACAAGGAGGGAGTAGTTAACCCTCGGGGCTGAGGGCATATACCAGTAGTTGTGTGTTTAATATTTATCTCTCTTGTGTTCTTGATTTGGCACGATCTTGATGAATCACGAGCTTTGTTAATATAGTTAGATCATATGGTGTTTTTCCCTCTCTATCTTGATGTGATGAATTGGGTCTTCTCCCTTTGAGATTTCGTTATGTTGGATTGAATACTTTGGATTTGAAAGCACTTGTTGTATGTCTTAAATGTGGATACCCATGGTTACAATGGGGTGTTCTATTGAGTCACTTGATGTATGTTATGGCAATCAACTTGTGGATCCCTGTGGTGACATTGGGGTGATCTATGCATATAGGTTGATACACGTTTTCGTCCTACTTTCTCCGATAGAATTCTTGGGGTACTCTTTAATGTTCTTGGTGTGGATTGAACGTTATGAATCTGAAATCATTTGTTGTTATTTAGTACAAACTCTAGGGTTGTTTGTGTCACCTATGGGGATGGCTCAATAGATCGATCGGAAAGATAATTATTTAGTACGAACTCTAGGGTTGTTTGTGACACCTATTGAGATGGCTCAATAGATTGGTCGGAAAGATAACTTTGAGGTGGTTCGTTGCCTACAACAATTTCTTCTTATGTTCTTCGCTAGATAGGAACTCTGGAGTGATTCTTCATTGCACATTGAGGGATGGTTATATGATTCAATTATGTTAGCACTGTTGAGAGATTGCACTAGTGAAAGTATGAACCCTAGGCCTTGTTTCCAAGCATTGATACACCATTTTGCTCGCTGTTTGCCACTTGTTACCTTGCAGTTTTTATTTATTCAGATTACAAAAAACTATTCCTACTATCCATACTACATTTGTATCACCATGTCTTCGCCGAACTAGTGCACCTATAAAATTTACCATTGTATTGGGTGTGTTGGGGACACAAGAGATTGTTTGTATTTGATTGCAAGGTAGTTCATGAGACCATCTTCATCCTACACCTCCTGCGGATTGATAAACCATAGGTCATCCACTTGAGGGTAAATTGCTATTGTCCTTCAAAACTCTGCACTTGGAGGCCCAACAACGTCAACTAGAATAAAGTTGTGTAGTAGACATCAAGCTCTTTTCTGGCACCGTTGTCGGGCGGGTGAGTGCTTGAACGTATATATTTAGATCTTGCAACTAAATCTTTTAATTTCTTGTTTTTCACTAGTTTGGTTTTATCAAAGAAAACTACAAAAAATGGAATTTAGGTTGCTTCATATGCTTCATCTTTATAATGTCTTTCTTGAAAATGATGGATCGGAAAATTGTGCCAAAGTGTTAAATAAGAATTCAATAAAATGTTTTGTATAAAATTCGTGAATGATTAGCATGATTGCAGTGTTGTTAGTATGAATTCTTTGAATATCCATGATGCTAATGATATGCAAAGCCATAAGCTTGTGGATGCTATGTTTGATGAAGATGATCTTTTTAGTCCCCCTACTTTTGAGCAGCAAATTTATTATGATGAAAGCATGCCTCCTATTTATGATGATTATATTGGTGAAAGTGGGTTTGGAAGAGTGTCAATTCTAGGTACTAATAATTCCACTATTTCGGAGGGTGTTGAATGTTATTGTAATAATTATGAAAGTGGATTTGGAGAGTGTCAATTTAACGATGATTCCACTATTTTGGAAGAGGTTTCAATTGATTACTACAACAAAGTTGTTATCTACGATGATTATGGTGAGGACGTGTATGCTATAAAGATTAATGACAACCATGAAACTTGTTATCATGATTTTAATGTTCATTTTGGTTATGTCAATCAAGTATCTCATGATAGTTATTTTGTTGAGTTTGCTCCCACTATTATGTATGAGAAGAAATTTGCTTATGTGGAGAGTAATAAATTTTCTATGCTTGTGGATCATGAAAGGAATGTTTTATGTGATAGTTATATTATGAATTTTTTCATGATGGGACTGAAAATTATTATGAGGGAGGAACATATGCTTCTACATATCTCAATAATATCAAGTTTCCTCTCTATGTGTTGAAAGTTTCGAAGTTATACTTGCTTTGCCTTCCTATGCTAGTTGATTATTGCTCCCATAAATTGTTAGCTCACAAAATATCTATGCATAGGAAGTGGGTTAGGATTAAATGTGTTTGCTATATGCTTCATGATGCTCCCTTTGCATTTCATTTCTTCACTTTTATGTGAGCATCATCAAAAATATCAATGCCTAGCTAAAATGCTTTAAAGAAAAGTGCTTGTTGGGAGACAACCCAATATTTACCATTCCTATTTTTGTGTGTTCATATGATTAAACTATTGTATTAATCATGTTTTGTGTCTTTTGTTTCAATAAAAAATTCCAAGATTTGCCTTTAGGATGCTTGAATTGCATGTTTGACGTGTGCTATATAAAACAGAAACTTTTGATGCAATGCTGGAATTTTCATATTTTACTGGAACATGGAAAGTTTCTAAAATTTTAACACAATGCTTTCATAAAAATTATTTATTTTTTCCTAAAGTTTCAGAATTTTTGGTGGTACAGAAGTACACTTTTGGGATTAATTACTACAGACTGTCTTGTTTAGACAGATTGCTCTCATAGTTTTGTTATTTGCTTATCCTAGAGTTTTCATGGCTTATATTGGTGAATATAAATTGGTTAATTGATAGTATACAGTAGCTGATGTTTTATAATTATTATGAAACTTGTCTTTGCAGTACATGAAGTGTTGAATTATTCTTATGTGCACTAACCTATCTCACAAGTTCTTGTCAAGTTTTGTGCAGATGAAGCTCTTAAGATTTAGCAAAACCGTGATATGAGAGGAATTAATGAGACACAAGTGCCCTAGTTTGGGATAGCCAAGGCTTCCCAAGTCAATATTATAAGAAAAGTCTCAAGCATCTAAGCTTGGGGATGCCACGTTAGGCATCCAACCTCTCTTTGTCGACAAATATCGGTTAGCCTATGTTGAGCCTAAGTTTTTATTTGTTCACATGATCTGTGATATTCTTGGAGTGTGTTTTTGTTTTGTTTGTTGTTTGAATAGAATACTTGGATCTGAAATCCTTTATTGATAGAGAGTCTTCACATATCCACTTAATTGCTTAACTACTCATTGATCTTCACTTATATCTTTAGGAGTAGTTTGTCATTTACTCTCGTGCTTCTCTTATATCCTAAGAGTAAACCATGAATGAATTGAATATCATAAATCTGAAATTACATATGTTGCAAATGTTTAGTGGTAGTTTCACATTGGGTTTAGAAAGTAAAGTCTATTGAAATTTTACAATCACACTATTGGTCATACAAGCAATTCATGAATGATTAGTATAAGGAAGAGAACTTTCACATACAAATATATTATCTTGGACATCTTTTATGATTGTGAATGCCCATTAATTATTTTCAAACTTGATCAATTAGTTGAAGTTGGAAAAGGAAGACAACGTAATGAGTTATGTTTCGGTATATTTCCTTAGAAGTTATATCGTTATGGATCCTCCAACATGTGGTGCTTGTTTATAATCTTTGCTAGCCAAAACCTCGTACTAAGTAGAGATACTACTTGTGCATCCAAAATCCTTGAGCCAAGTTTGTTCCATGAATGTCCACCATACCTACCTATATATGGTATTTCACTACCATTCCAAGTAAATTTGCATGTGTCACCTCTAAAATCTTCAAATAAACATCTATTTTGTGTGCTCGTAGCACTCATGGAGCGATGGGGCGGTCAATATCTTCCATGCTAAGCGGGTTATTCCCACGACGGGTGTTTATTCATTTTTCATTGCACGAGAGAAGCTGGTAAAAAGAATGCCCGGTCCTGCATAGTACAAAATAAAAATAAAAATAAATAAACAAGAACTCCCCCTAGAAAGTTGATTGTTTGGAGGGCACCTGTGGATGCGGCTAGCCACAGAAAGTGTTAAGGGGAGTAAAAATTTCAGTTTCGTTTGGGAATCGCCGATAAAGTATTTAGCATGGAAGATATTGAAATCATTTGTTGTGACGTTGACAGGAAAGGCACACCACCCAAAATATAATCATCTCTATTTTAAACTTTGAGCTCTGGCACCTCTGCAAATCCCTGCTTCCCTCTGGAAAGGGATATTCTATTTATTTTTATGCAATTTACTTTCATGTTATTTACTTTTCATGTTGATTCAACTTCTTATTCCAATCTCAAGCTCTACTTAGCAAGCATCATGTGGTAGGGAAAGATCCATGCATATATATCCAGTCAAATATATTTGATCATGAATTATTATTGTTCACAATTATCTCTATGATAAGTAAGTTGGGAGGCAAAACATTAAGCCCCTATCTTCATCGATGTTTTATGAATGATATTTGTTCTAAAAATATGCTTTGAGTATTAGCAATCATAGAAGGCTATATGATAATTGAGTATGTGGAGCTCTTACTTAGACTTTGTAGAAAACAATACGAATTGTAATTGTTTGGTGACAAAGAACATAGGTTGTTAAGTTTCAAGAGAATGCATTGTTTAAACCATAACATGTGAGTTGATTGCTACTTTATCATGCTGAGTTTTATGAGAAAGAGTTGTTTTTTATGATGATAGGAAGGTGATTTAAATTATCATTGATCAAACTTATACACTATGCTAACATTCACACTTCATAAATTATTTCTTTTATCATTTACCTACTCGAGGACGAGTAGGAATTAAGCATGGGGATGCTGATATGTCTCCAACATGTCGATAATTTATGAAGTATTCATGACATATTTACCGAAGTTCTACATGGTTTTGGTGCACTTTTATATGATTTTATTGAAACTAACCCGGACAGACGCTTTTTTCAGCAGAACTACCATGGTGTTATTTTTGTGCAGAAATAAAAGATCTCGGATTGGGCTTAAACTTTTTGTTGATTTTTTTGAGAACAAAGGAGACCCCCAAAGCTTCTCAGAAGGACAAGAAGACCCACGAGGTGGCCACAAGCCGTGGGGCATGCCCTGGGGGTAGGGAGTGCCACCGTGGCTTGTGTGCCCCTCTGGCACCTCCCTGGCATAAAATCGACACTGAAATATCCTGTAAATCCCATAAACTCCAGAAATAACCTAAGAACTTCCGATCTACCACTGCAAGCCTCTGTATAGAAGAAATCTCATCCGGATCCCTTTCCGGTACCCTGCTGGAGGGGGAAATCATCACCGAAGGCCATCTTCATCATCCCGGCGGTCTCCATCATGAGGAGGAAGTAGTTCACCCTCGGGGCTGAGGGTATGGACCAGTAGCTATGTGTTTAATCTCTCTCTCTCTGTCTCCCTCTCGTGTTCTTTGATATGGCACGATCTTGCTGAACCACGAGCTTTGTTAATATAGTTTGATCATATGGTGTTTTTCCCTCTCTATCTTGATGTGATGAATTGAGTATTTTCCCTTTGAGATTTCGCTATGTTGGATTGAATACTTTGGATTTTAGAGCACTTGATGTATTTCTTGCATGTGGATACCCGTGATGACAATGGGGTGTTCTATTGAGTCACTTGATGTATGTTATGGCAATCAACTTGCGGATCCCCGTGGTGACATTGGGGTGATCTATGCACATAGGTTGATGCATGTTTTCGTCCTACTTTCTCCGATAGAATTCTTCGGGTACTCTTTGATGTTCTTTGTGTGGATTGAACGTTATGAATCTGAAATCGTTTGGTTTTATTTAGTACAAACTCTAGGGTTGTTTGTGACACCTATGAGGATGGCTCAATAGATCGATCAAAAAAATAATTATTGAGTACGAACTCTAGGGCTGTTTGTGACACCTATGGGCATGGTTCAATAGATTGATCGGAAAGATAACTTTGAGGTGGTTCGCTGGCTACAAGAATTTCTTCATATGTTCTCCACTAGATAGGAACTCTGGGGTGATTCTTTGTTACACGTTGAGGGATGGTTATACGATTCAATTATGTTAGCACTGTTGTATTGCACTAGTGAAAGTATGAACCCTAGGCCTTGTTTCCAAGCATTGATACACTGTTTTGCTCGTTATTTGCCACTTGTTACCTTGATGTTTTTATTTATTCAGATTACAAAAACCTATTCCTACTATCCATACTACATTTGTATCACCATGTCTTCGCCGAACTAGTGCACCTATAAAATTTACCATTGTATTGGGTGTGTTGGGGACACAAGAGATTGTTTGTATTTGATTGCAAGGTAGTTCATGAGACCATCTTCATCATACACCTCCTGCGGATTGATAAACCTTAGGTCATCCACTTGAGGGTAAATTTCTATTGTCCTTCAAAACTCTGCACTTGGAGGCCTAAGGTCCGAGTCGTCTATGGTTAGGAGGGGCTGGATTGATTTCAGTTCATGGTAAGGTCTTTCTCGTAAGACCGGAACCAAGCATTAAGTTCAATGGATCACCGTTATCTCATATTGTCTTCGGTTCTCATAGATATCTCCACCTGTCACGTCAGAGGTCACAGAGTTCCTAAACAATACGTGTTCCCTGTGTAGGTCCTGAGATCATGTTGCCTGGGTTCTTAAATTGGACAACACTCATAGAGTTCACCATAGTATAAAAACATACTAAATAGATCATACTACTACGAATTCAAATGACGACATATAGGATAGGAACATATAAATCTTACCACTCACCTACATCTCCCACACCTAGGGAAATTACTCACACATCATAAGAGGGAAATCAATCACAGTAGAGAAAAAAACCATGAAAACCATATCGATAATATTGAGGATATCCACAATAAGATGAAATGGTGCTCAAATAGTCTTGATCTCAGATGAGATGGAGTAGAGATTACAAGTTTCAATCCCTCTTACAATGGTGAATGAGGTGATGATGATGATGGAGATGGAAGTACTAAAAACAACGATGATCCTCGCAAGTTCTTTAGATCCTCCTTTATCCCGTTCTGGATGGTGTGGCGGCGGCTAGGTTTCTCTTCTCTCCGTGGTCCCTTCATGAAAGTTGCTTGTATAGACGAGGAGGGGCTGTGGGCACTCCAAACGACCGCACAAACGAGCCCGCGCAGTCGTATGGAAGGCCGTCTTTTACTCTTGTGTGTTTGTTGACAATGCTCTCTTCAAGAAAGTTGCTCCAATTGGCTTGATTTGCAGCAACCTCCTTTGGTTGCCTTCGAAATATGATATTTCCTGCCATCCAAAGGAAAAAGTATATTTTTCTCTCTTTTGTTGGATTAGCGTTAGAAATATCCGAAGAATAACAAAAATCCAATGAAATCAAGTGGAAAACCTTATGAAAAACATCACAAATTCTTGAGTCATCAGTTTTACCCATAGTTTAGATTCCCAATTTAAACTATTCTCAACCCATGGTTCACTCAATAGAATAGGGCAAATATTAATATTAGGAAAAATCTTTTTCCTGCCCTTATGCATTTTTCATAAAATCATTTTTGGTTAAACTTTTATGGCCTCCAATTAAACTCAAAGATGAATTTGAATTCAAGAGTTGGTCATGTTACATTAGAAAACCAAATGTGCAGGGTAAATCATGAATGCATATGCTTCTATGTTCACATCCAAAATTTGATTTGGCCTGTCAAACCGGCCTTATGTGGCAAGGCGGGCAGCGGATCCGAGTCGTACACCTCCAGATCCGTCGAACTCGAGCTCATCACACGCGGCCCCGACGAGGAGACGACCGTTCGGCTTGCGCTCCGCTGCTCCCGAGAGGAGGCCGCTCGACGTCAGCGTTCGGACTTCATCCGTCGGAAATCCGTTGCGTACGCCCAAATGGTGCATGGATCCGGCATGAGGTGTGTTGTCGTTGCCTCACCGGAGGCGATGAGGTCTGTCTGGCATCCGAATGTCGTGGTGGACGCGCAACCCCTTCGTTGGTGCGTCGAGGCGGGGGGCGCATGGGTGTCGCTAGATACAAATATGGCGCGTCGTGTCCGCCTTGTGAGGCAGCGGGCGCGGGAGAAGGCGGTAGCCCTCATGGCGGTGGACATTGGCCGCTCCTCTCAGGACAGATCCATCATTGATCTCACATCCACCGGCACGGTCAGGGTTCCGGGCTCCAACGAGAAAGGGCAGGGACGGTGGCGCCTCGAGTCCCGCGAGCCGGTGCGTGTCCCATGTCCTACTCTACCTTGTCGGCGACCGGACCAACACTCTCAGGACGCAACCACCGCCGGACATGGGCACGGTGGAGCCGGATAAGCTCCCCTTAAGATTAGGTTTGCATTGCATGTAATCATATGGATTTGACGTTTCTAATTTGAGGTATCCGGTTGTGAAATCGATTATTTGAGGTATGACTGGTCACTGTCCACGGGCACGCCCGGCCGCGTCCACGGGCGTTAGACTACTTTTCCCAACGGCAATTTTTTAAGGGTATATTACAGCGAAGAGCTGAAATATGCCCATGATTTGGGTTACCAGATTATACCACTTAGTGGTTACTTGTTTGAGAGATGATTAGTCCTTTCAAAAATTTGAGTAGACCTCTTCGCCAACAAACAAGAAGCTAAGAAATGTGATGACGATGCTATGACATATGTTTACAAGATTCTCATGAACTCGCGCAATATAATACATTAGAAAGTTTGACTTAACTTCGATTTAGGATAGTGTGCTTACTTTGATTTCTAAAAATAATTTGAGGGTTTATTTTTATTTTGGATCGGAGTAGTATAATTATCAAATTAAATGTTTCATTATGGAATTCGATAATAAAGTAAGACTACCCACGATGAGAGTAACATAGGTAGTAACATAGATGCCACCTAAGCAAAAAATATGATGTGACAACTAATTAATGAGAAGAGAGAGAAATTGAGTAACTTAGCATGTTACTACCCCTATGAGTAACATAGCGCATATCAAGGCAAGATGAGTTTATAAGTTAATAAATGAAAGCATCAATGTTACTTCCCCTATGTTACTATCCACTATGAAGATAGTAATTTAGACTAATAACATATGCATGTTACTACTCTATGTTACTTCCCATTGTGAGTAGTCTTTACTCCATAGGACTACATGCCAATCGGGTTGTAAATGCTCTAATAGTCGGTTACTCCGAACATCCTGGCCCAGACGTACTGCTGCAGTCGTAGCTGCCGGCGAGCACAACTAGGCCGGTCCATTCCACGAAGTAGGCCGGTCCAGTCCACTAGTCGTTGCGTGCGTGCGTGCATGCATGCATTGGTACTCCCAGGTCCCCGGCCCGCCGTCCACGCAGTCGCGCCAAACACACCGAGAACGAGCGATGCGTATGGCGCGGGCTTGGACCATGTACAGATTCGGTCTATTCATGTCGGTGACCGCACTTCGGCACTTGGTTTGTCACGTCCATCGATCGCAAGTAGTCACATGATGATTTCTGAATTTTACCGCTGCAGCTCTGAATGTGGACGTTCGCTCTTTATGCTTATGATTCCCATGATTTGTGATCAAGCACGCACCCCTTATTTTTTTAGCACCTCCAAATGACTGAGCCGACACATTGTCTTAAGATTGGCTAAATCGTCATGGACACCTTCGTAGTTCATGAAAACGTCTTTTTTCACTGAAATAAAAATGCGAGCATCAATGTCAAGTCTGAGACTTGAACTCTGATGAGTAGGGGATACCACCGTCCTACTAAGAGCGTCTGCAGCCACTACCTGCAAATTTGGGCACTCAAACGTTTGCCGACGCGTCCGCACACAGTGACCGACATGCCTCAAATTTTACCATTTGCCATATACCTTATTTTCAAAACAACACATACATGCAAACACATGCACGTCAATCATCACGTTCATGTTGAACCAGCAGGTTTCAGATGTTTTTAATCTCACGTCGCTGCCTGAAGAGTTAATCGACCGGCTTAAATAGACGGGTCATCCAGAAGTGATAAGTTTTAGTCGTACCCTTTATGGAGCAAATGGATTATTACTATGAATCTTCTTTGCTTATCAGAGAGAAGATTCATAGTCATGGTCTATCTCCTTCACAAATGAAACATTAATGTTTGCACGGTTCTTTTAGAATCACAAAATAAAAATATGTTTCATCGTAGTAGGGCTATCAACGTATATGTATGAGATGAACTTAACACTCGATGAACAATCATCGGTTGATGAAATGTAATCTAGTGTCAAGGTACCTCATTCACACAGCGAGAATGGATCGACCTCTGCAATTAAGAGAGAAGCTTGCCGCCATCCGTCGACGCGACTATTTCAGCCGGTCAGCGTCCGGCTGGCGTGGCGAGGTAGGACTAAAATTGGATCGAACGGCACGACCAGCTCCTCTCTGACGCGCGCGCCGGAGCAGAAGCACGCAAGGCCAGCTCACCGCGTCATTACATCCTTCGCGTTGTGTAGAGATGAGAGAGGAAGGAGATTCATATGGCTGCAGGTGGGACCGCTATGAAATGAAACGGGGCGCTCGGTCGCGTCCCGGCGTCCTCATATCGTCTTTACATTTGGTCCTGATTTTAGGGATGCCGGTCAGTCCGGATGTATAGCAACGAAGTGAAGGGTTCGATAGAGTCAACCTTTTTTGACACGGCACTGACTGGATGGACATTGCGACGTTTAAGAAGAAATTATGGGATCCGGATGCACATGCCTTAACACGTCCTGGTGAATAATTTTGGACGGTGCATGCACCTGGTCCAGTGTAGCATGCATTTGCCGATCTATACGCAAGTACGTTGTAGGGATGCCCGATGATTAAGGATCTATGCCGTGGAGAGTGTTTTGTACTTCTACGGCTACCAAGGCTATGGTAGTTCCACCGACCAAGCTTTTACCTAGAGTAAAAAGGACGTGTGTTGTGCAAATGCAAAGTGTTACCCCGACCAAGCTTTTAGAACATATACAGCCGGAGGTTGAAAATATGACCGGACACGCTTTAAATTAAATAATTGCATCTGAACATTTCATACTAGATTTTTAAATCCATACAAAAACATGCAAACGAAAAAACTTACGTGCTACGTAGAAACCTAACTAGTACTTCTCGTCGGAGATTTCGACGATCTTTGTGCCCTCCGGCGAATACATGGGCGGCAGTTGCAGCTCCGCCCCCTTCGACGCCTCCGGCTGCTCCGCTCCGATCTCCTCCGTCGCTATCTCCGCGTCGAGCTCGTCGAAGAGCACGTCGGCCTTCGCCTGTCTCTACCGGATGAGCTCCCGGTTGGCCACCACCTCGGCCTCATCCTGGATGGACTCCAGGATAGCCTGCTGCTCCGCCATCTCCTCGGCTTGGGCGATGGCGAACTCCGCATCCGCCTCCGCCATGTTGAAGCCCGGGCTGCTCCGCCCGCATCGGCCACCTCCATCGGCTCTGGCAACTGCTCTCTCTCCTCCTCTTCCTCCTTCACCGGCTCCGACGAGTCCGAAGGCAAACCCACAACGATGCGGGCGGCGCGTCTAGCCTGGATCTTCTCCTCGATCTGCATCCGGCGCTCCGGCGTGAGCATCGCATAGGTGGTTATCCTACGTCGGACTATATCGACGCCGGATAGCGTGGGAGAGGAGGAAGACAGGCTCGGGTGGCGGCGCAGAGAGGGAGGGGGGTGAATGTGCTAGGGCTTGCGGATCCCGGCCGGATTAAATAAATGGATTTGGCCTCGGGCGGTGAGCCAGAGCGGCGCCACGCGGCGTTCACACCGCGGCGACGGTCGACGCGTCCGTCGGACCGCCGGGTTTCCGGACGAGCCCACGTGAGACCCCATCGTCAGGCCGACGTGACGGATGTGCCCAGGCGCGCCCGAGCGCCCCTATATCCGCCCCATATTTGGGCTGGATATGAGGGGTGCCTGTCAGCCCGGGCGTTTGAGGCCCGTTTGAGGCGCCCGGTTGAGTCAATTTTTTGTGACCGGACGGTCTGCATGGACGTTTGAGACACGTATAAGGAATCCGGTTATAGATACTCTTATCTAAGTCTGTTTAGTTACTCGCATCATTTTCATGTTTTCGTTGAGGGTCGCTCAGCAGAGCGTGGCTGATGAAAACAACCTCTCAATCATGTTCTCTACTTCGTTTGATACTCTGCATCGTATCACTGGAGATTTTACTGCACTGCTTTTGGTTGCCTATGTTTCAGGAAAATGGCTGGGCTCATGCAATGTGCTGTGTTTGGTTGTACATATTCGATCCGATTTGGCCTGATTAAATTATAGCCAGACATGAGCAATACAGTAGATTGTTATAGATCTATCCGATCTGTGCGCATTGAAATGGAAAACTTGCAACAAGAAAGTTCTATAGAATGAGATGAAGCTAGTGGTTAAAAAAGAATTCAAACGATAGACCATGTGCGATTGATTTGTGGGGATTTCGTCTAAACTAACATGCACACATCACTATTACGTAATAGGTTTTCGCCTCGCTTTATAAGTAAAGCAAACAAGTAGCACGACAAGTAGCATTAGTGCAACGATATAGTCTGCTGGAGCCACAACACAAGCAAACTAGTAAAATGCATAAAACCACCACTTCGCGTCATAACTCTTGAAAAATCATCATTTTACAAAATGTGACACTTTGCATCGCACCGCAAAATTGACAGTGACAAAAAACATTGAACCATTTTGTGAGCAAGTTTCGACGCGGCAAAGTGTGGACGGCGCAAGGGATAACGGCCGTTAACGGCCCCGACTGACCAAGCCGGTCGGGAGATACCCAAAAAGGCAACGGTGGCTCACTCCTCTCACTCACTCTCCCTCCCTCTCGCTCCCTTTTGTGCCACCATCGCTGCTCAACTTTTCACCCGCCGCCGCCGCAATGCCTTCTTGGCCAGACTCGGAGGAGAGCAGTGATGACGACATGGTTCACTTCAACAGGGAGGTAATGCCCTTCTACTACTCTGTCTGATAGCCTAGTTGGGGATTTCAAATTGGGGATTTTAGATTAGGTATGAATTCGACTTGATTTGGACCGGATATAGGGTATTTGACCACTCCTCCCAATTCCTTTTGAACTCAATCCAGCCCCTCCTAACCATAGACGACTCGGACTTTGAAGGCGATATGGAGACGGCATAGAAAGTCCCTGTTGAGTGCTACCACCGGAAAATAGCCAAGAAATTTGTAGCATTCCAAGGTGACATAACTGGAAGGAGGTTTCATGGATATGGTGAGTATGTAAGCTGCAACCCCTGTCCTGCTTTTCTTATTTCAAGTCCCATGTAAATTAGTGTTTCAGTGTAATTGCCAGTAATGCGGTTTCTGTTGTAGCATTGTAATTGTTAATGGTCCACATTGGTTTGAAAAAAGAGCTTCGGCAGAGATATATATATATCATTAATCTGCTTATTTGAGAATTTATTTCCACAAACATAGTTTAAGTCAAACATAGTTAATCTGCTCTGTTTGTCTGAATCTTTGCGCTTTCAAACATAGTTAATCTGCTCTGTTTGTCTTAATCTTTGCACTTTCATACATAGTTAATATGCTCTGTTTGTCTTAATCTTTGCACTTTCATACATAGTTAATCTGCTATGTTTGTCTGTATCTTTGCACTTCCAAACATAGTTAATCTTCTCAGATTGTCTAGATTTACTTGCACAAACATAATTAATCTGCTCTGTTTGTTTGAATCTTTGCACTTTCTTGTTTCTCTGAAGCTTAACTGTTGTGTTAACTGCTCTGTTTCTCTGAATCCCTGCATTTTCTTTTTTCTCTCTAGATAGAGACCATCATAGTTAACTAGTGAATCTCCTGGTGTACCATTTCATCATTTGTAGCTACTTATGGTTAAGTAACTTATTTGTCTTGCAAATTGGTAACTGTGGCTATGTTGAATGGGTTGATATGGAGTATTCTGAAGCTACTAAAAAAGCTCTCCAGAAGCTTTGGGCAAGACATGAAGATTGACGTGCTTCTAGAACCAAGGAAGGGGTTAGTCATTCACAGGCCGTGATTAAATTTCAAGAGGAGGTTAAGACTGCTACCATGCAGTACAAGAACTTTGTTGCTGATGTTAACAAAATGGTCAAGCAACAAATACAAATGACCTATCAAGAAAATTACAAGAAAATAAATGCAGAGGACAATGAAAGCTTGCAGAAGCAGCTGGACCAGAAGTAGTATGTCATAGAGAATATGAAGGTCATTCAGACAACCCAAGGAGAACTGGTCAGGAACCTGAGGTCTCAGATGCATGAATTGAAGAAGGATAGTGATATCAATGGACTCAAGAAGGAGATGTATGTGCTGAAGACTGAAATCCAAGACCACAAGAAGGATAAGAAACGGCTTATGAAGGACAAGATTGAGGTCATGCATGAGAGGGATGGGCTGAAGATGGAGAACAAGAAGCTGGAGATAGCCATTTCTGAGCTTACTAAAGTTGGAGAAATTCACAAGGGCAAGATGAAGAAGATCAAGGGGATTTGTGATGAAGATTCTGTCATTGAGCTTTGTGGCTGAGACTTAGTCTAATCTAATCTAGTGTTGTTGTATGCACTATGATATATATCTACTTTTATTTATGTTGTTGTAAGCACTATGCTACCTATCTATTTGTGAGAATTGTTGTAAGCACTATGATACATATCTACATTGTTGGTCTTGCAATGGTATGAACTATGTAGCGAGTTTATTTTGAGTCATGTCTATTGTTTTATGCACTATGCTACCTATCTAGATTGTTTGTGTGTACTCCACTTATCTGTCATGATGTTGCCAAATAGAACTAGCACAACACTGCACATCACTTGTGAAATACAAATTGAAACAAACAAAACAACATAGACCCATAACATGCACCTGGAGTATACCAGGTTGCATACTCTTGCATAAGTGGGCATAATAAATACAATTCATACAACTGGTTGATAATAGAGGTAGCATAGTAGGTAACATCAAGGATCACATCAAGGACCCATATGATTGCTTGCTAGCTAGCCTACCAGTTGAACACATTGTTTGCATTAGGCATTACAAACTAAGATCAATAGATCTACAAAATATACCCCCAACATCATTAGCTTCTTGGTGTTCCATGACGTGTTATATATATTGGCCTAATGTATACTTAGTCTCCAAGTAGCCACCTCACTCCTCCAGGATTGACTTGATCTTCTGAAGCTTCTCCTTGTTACCATGCCCACCTTTAAGCAACTCAGCAATCGCACTCTCAAGGTTCTTCTTCTCCTCTTGAAGAACATCCCTGTCTTCTTTGACCTCTGCTCCTTGGCCAACCTTCCTAGTGTTCTTGATGTTATCTGCCTAAGAAGCCAGGATGCACCTCTGCTCCTTCGCCAGCCTTATCTTCTCCATCTTCACCTCTATCTTGCACTGCTCCTCTAAACCTGCAAGCTTTGTCTTGACATCTTTAGCATTCTTTGTTGCATTCTCATGTTCCATATGTTGCACCTTTCCATATTGCCAATCAAAAAGCTGGCCAACTTCCTCAACTATGTCACTGAATTACTTGGCCAGGAATTCATTCTACTTCTCCAGTTGGCTATTTTTTTGTCATAAACATGTCTATCCATCACCCTGCCACAATTCTGGACATGAAACATCTCCCATAGTTTTGTTATGCACCTATAAAGTATGATAGGCCAGGAACCATCAACCCACTGAATCACTCCATAGTTAATACCTCCCTGCAAATTCAGTTAACACAAGCAATTCAGAATCAGTATAAAGTCCAGTTTTCACTATCAAATTCAGTTAACACTAGCAGATTCAATTTTCACTAGCACATTCAGTTAGCACTAGAACATTCAGTTAACACTAGCACATTCAGTTAGCACTAGCACATTAAGTTAACACTAGCACATTTAGTTAACAAATTCAGTTAACACTAGCACATTCAAAAAGCACTAGATCATTCAGTTAGCAAATTCAGAAAATACTAGATCATTCAGTTAGCAAATTCAGAAAACACTAGCACATTCAGAAAACAATAGATCATTCAGTTAGCACATTCAGAAAATACTAGATCATTCAGTTAGCAAATTCAGAAAACACTAGATCATTCAGTAAGCAAATTCAGAAAATACTAGATCATTCAGTTAGCAAATTCAGCAAACACTAGACCATTCTGTTAGCAAATTCAATTAACACTAGATCATTCAGTTAGAAAATTCAGTTAACAGTAGATCATTTAGTTAACACTAGATCGTCAATTAACAGAGGTGATTCATTTAACACAAGCAAATTTACTTAACACTAGATCATTAATTTTCAAAGGAGGTGATTCGGTTAACAAAAGCACATTCACTAAACAATAAGCTTATCAATTATTACCTACTTAGCACAACCATAGAATCTTCTACCTATGTTTATGCCATCGAATGCAACACATTCCCTAAACCGGTGAAGCTTGCATGTGATCTCTGGATCAGTTACTATGTCACAGAAGGAAGCATCAATAGTAGTATCAGGATTCTCCTGCATTGAAAATAAGCCTTAGGCATTCCATAGACGAGAGGCAGAGAAGGGAGGATCTAAAAATGGTCAAACCCTAACCCTAACTGAAAATGGTGTATACATACCCATAGATCCACGTCCATGCCGGTGTAGGTCCGCTCCTCCTCCTCGCTGTTGTCTTCCAGATCTCTCCAAGAGTCCATTGCGATAGTGGCGGCTGGGGCGACGAGGTTGAGCGACAACGGCGGCACAGAGAGGAGCGAGTGGGAGGAGTGGGAGTGAGCGAGATGAGAGAGTGAGCGAGAGGAGAGAGTGAGCGAGGATGATAGATTCAGAATGGGCATTGTTTCCTTTACAGGAACAGGTTGACCGGCTCGGTCGGTATGGCTATTACCGCCCGTTAGCACTGCGACGTCGACGTTGTGGGCCCCCGCACGATCGGCCACGTCAAAACGAGATTATTTTTTTGTTCAGTGTTTTTTGTCACTGTCAATTTTGCGGTGCGGTGCAAAGTGTCACGATTTATAAAGTGACGGTTTTCCGAGAGCTATGATGCGAAAGTGGTGGTTCTGTGCATTTTACTCCAAGCATGCCCAAAGAAAACGAAGAGAAAGCATACAAAAGACCACCAAGTGTCCATCATATCACGCAGATGTCGGCAAAGCAAGACGACGCGTCGTCACCTGTAGGGCCGCCAACATCCACCCTAGGCGCTCCTGACCCCTCTGTCTAGCCAGCGGGTGCTAGTGCTACAAGAACGCAAGAAATTTGAAGAACGAGTCAGAGGCATGTCATAAGAAGACCCTTTCTATCACCATCTTATTATGTGTTGTCCAGAGTGTCCAAGTGAGTGCGGTGAATATTAGCAAAAAAAGGCACCGCTCTCTACCGGGATGCATCGCTTTGGCCTGGAGGAATGTGGCTAGATCCAACGCCTCCCACTCAAGCCCTAGGGCCTCTCGAACAAAGCTCCACATCGACCTAACCGCCGTGCACGAGAAGAGGATGTGGAGCCCATTCTCCATGACTCCACATAAGGGGCATAACCCATCACCCAGACCATTCCGCTTGAGCACCTCCGTCCGAGACGGTAGGCGATCCCTCAATAGTTGCCAAACAAAAATCTTAATTTTCAGGGGTAGAGGTGCCTTCCAGAGGGGCACCACCCACTCTAGCAACAACCTCCAACATAGCGCCCGATATGCCGAGGCCACTAAAAGGTCTCCCGAGGGAGAGAGATGCCAGCTAACCTGGTCAGGGACAATTTCCAGGGCCGGCGGAATGGTCATCATTGGTGCAGACCATTCTAAGACCTCAGCCGGACCCAATGAGCAATGAAATAAGATGTTCCATTGCCCATCTAGGACTGCCTCTGAGACTAGGAGTGAAGGGTCCACGCAGACGGCAAACAAGCGAGGAAACCCTATGCAAAGAGGGTACCGCCTACCCACCGATCCATCCAAAACATGGCCCCTTCCCCATACCCAATCACAAAAGATAGCCCCAAGCGGATCTCATGTTTGATCTTCTGGATGGACCGCCAGAACTGGGATCCCTCCGAGCGGTCGCATGCTAGCAAAGGCATGCCCCGAAGGTACTTTGCCTGAATAAGTTGTAGCCACAAGCCCCCCTCGCCTCGAATGATCCGCCAGACCCATCGATCTAAGCACGAGGGAAACATTCATCCGACGGGAGATACCTAGTCCACCCATCTCCTTGGGCAGGAATATATCGGCCCACTTCACCATGTGGTATTTTTGGCGTCCGTTCATCGCTTGCCAGAAGAAGCGGGACAAGTACTTGTCAAACGAACCGTGTACTCCCTCCGGCAAAATATACATCCTCATCATATACATGGGGAGACTACAGAGATTAAACTCGATTAGGACTATTTTACTTCCCTTGAAAGTAAACCGTCCATATGACGGTTCAGCTCGTGCGGGAAGCTTCCCCATGAGAGGGTCGAACGCACTCGTAAGAACCTTCAAGTCACATAGCGGCATTCCCAAATATTCTATGGAAAAGGTGGCCAACCTATAACTTAGGTTGTCCACAATCCGTCTCTACTCGGCTTCCGAGTATCCCGTGACTATCACCTCGCTCTTGTCAAAATCAATCTTGAGCCCTGACATGTCTTCGAAACACACCAGAAGGAACTTCAAGTTTATAATATCCAGATCGGAACCCTGTACCATGATCATGGTATCATCCGCATATTGGAGGTGGGTAACCCCACCTCCAGGGATGAGGTGGTCGACCACCCCTTTCAGGTGGCCAGCCGCCCTTGACTTATCAAGAATGGTTGCAAGGGCATCCACTACCAGATTGAAGAGAAGCGGGGAAATTGGATCCCTTTGTCTAACCCCACTCGAGGAATGAAAAGACAGACCCACCTTCCCACTAATATTAATCACCGTACTCCTAGTCTGCACTAATTGCATGATCCAGGAGCACCGCGGTCATCCAACCCCATGCGCTCAAGCACCAGGCGTAGGAAGGACCAATTGAGGTGATGATACGTCTCCAACGTATCTATAATTTTTGAAATTTCCATGCTATAATATTATCATTCTAGGATGCTTTTTGGGTGTTTATATACCAATTAATATTATTTTTGAGCACTAACCTATTAACCCAGTGCCCAGTGCCAGTTGTTCTTTTCTGCATGTTTTTGGCTTATCAGGTTTACAGTACCAAACGAAGTCCAATTGCCACGAAACTTTTTTATGATTTTTTCTGGACCAAAAGAAGACTTGGAAGCTTCGGGGGGAGACCAGAGGCTGCACGAGGGGAGGAGCACACAACAGGGCGCGCCCAGGGGGGTGGTCGCGCCCTCATGTGTGTTGCCCCCCTCGGGTGGCCCCTGACGTCCCTCTCTGGCCTATAAATTCTCATTATTCCCAAAAATCCTAGAGAGCCCCCCGAAACAGTTTTTCCGCCGCCGCAAGTCTCAGTTCCGCCGTGTGTCCATCTGGAGCCCTGTTCCGGTGCCCTGCCGGAGGGGGGATCGATCACGGAGGGCCTCTACAACAACCTTGCTGCTCCCATGGTGATGTGTGAGTAGTTCCCTACAGACCTACGGTCGTAATTAGTACCTAGATGGCTATCTCTCTCTCTCTTGATCTTCAATACAAAGTTCATCGCATCTTTGCGGTGATCTATTCGATGTAATCACTTTGTGCAGTGCGTTTGTTAGGATCCGATGAATTGTGGGTTTATGTTCAGATTATTCATGAAAAATATTTGAGTCTTCTCTAATTTCTACTATCTATTGAAATAGATTGGTCAACTAGATTGATAGTTCTTCAGTGAGAGGGGTGCGTTGTAGTGGGTTCAACCTGACGGGTTTCTATACCCCGGTGACAGACGGGGACAAGATACGTCTTTGTGTTGTTACGACTAAGGATAAAACGATGGGGTTAATTCATATTGATTGAATTCTCTTTGTCTACATCATGTGATTGTTCTCCAAGCATTACTCTGTTTTACTTAATACTCTAGATGCATGCTGGATAGCGATCGATGGGTGGAGTAATAGTAATAGGTGCAGGTAGGAGTCGGCCTATTTGCTTATGGACGTGATGTCTATATACACATGATCATTGCCGTGAATAAATATTGCATAAGTATGCGCTTTTCTATCATTGGACCAACAATAATTTGTTTACCCACCGTATGTCTACTTCATGAGAGAAGCCACTAGAGAACACTACGGCCCCAAGTCTATTTACTTATAAATTTACAAAAGCCTTTAATACCTTGCTGTCATTTATTTAATTTTATTTTATTTTGCAATTTATAATATTCAACTATCATCTACATACTTCACTAGCTTGCAAATAACGAGTCCAAGGGGATTGACAACCCTCTTGCCCGCGTTGGGTGCAAGTGTTTGCTTCTTTGTGTGCAGTCGCTGAAGACGGGAGTTGTGTGCTACTCCTATTGGTTCGACAAACCTTGGTTCTCTACTGAGGGAAATACTTATCTATATTGTGCTGCATCACCCGTTCCTCTTCATGGAAAATCCAACGCGGATCAGAAGTATCAGGTGATCATATGCCTTTTGAAAGTCCAGAGAAAAACACCCTTGGCCCTATGCCTGTGAACCTCGTGGACAATCTCGTGAAGAGACATGATCCCATCATGGATGCGGTGGTCCTTTAGGAACGCGGACTTGAAGGGGCGGGCGATACGCTCTGCAATGCAAGACGCACGGCGCACACCTTCGCAAAGATCCGCTCTAGCACGTTAATAACTGTGATCGGCCTGAATGGACGTATATCCGTCGCCCCAACTACTTTGGGGATCAGGTTGATGACGCCATAATTAATCCGGGCCAAGTCTAATGTTCCAATGTAAAATTCATGGAGCATCTTCATGACCGTCAGTTCGAGGACGGGCCAGAAATTATGGAAGAACGACACGGGAGGGTTGTCCGGCCCCGTAGCGGATCCCGCTTTCATGGAGGAGATCACGTTGTGCACCTCCTCTAGCGAGAACGGGAGATTTGACCCTACACTCTCGTCATCCGTGACCCTCTCCCCTGCCGGTCAAAAGTCGGCTGCCAGGGAAGCCCCGCCACGGGGCGACGCTGTGAAGAGCTCCTTATAAAAGGAGTATATGTGGGCACTAATCTCCTGAGGGTGCTCGAGGAGAACCTCCCCGTCCCAAAACAAGGGATGGAGCACTTACGCCTGTGTCCGTTCGCGATGGCCTGGAGATAGGTAGTATTAAGGCATCCCCCTGGAGGAGCCATTTTTGTCCTCCATGGCGCTGCCAACATAGCCCCCCCCCCTTGTAAATCTCCATCAAGGATGATTCCAAGGAGTACCGTTGCAATCACTCATCCACCGAGAGCCCTGCACTATCTGCTAACACGTACATGGTCTTAATCTGGTCCAACAACTTTCCTTTCTAATCCCTAAGCTCGACCCCCAGGTTGGCACCCCACCCACACATGAATTGCCTAGTGACTTTAGCGCAATGATGCCATATGTCAACCGCACAAAACACCCATGGTGGGGCCCCCTCCGCCTTCGTCCACCTACGACGAACCGCTTCCTTAAAACTCGGGTGTAATAACCACGAAGGTTCAAAGCGAAATACAATACAATATAATGCATCACATGAACACGTTAATACAATACAATACAATACAATACAATAGGAAGAACAGAACTTCTCGTCTACTAGTGTCAAAACAAAAAACTTACAACATGAAAGGTGTATGAAGCAATGAGATAAAGGTACTCCTCAAAGAATTTTTTAAGGGTCGATCGTGTGTGATGAATTTGGAAAAATGTTCTAAAAGATATCTAAACATGAGCAAAAAGTTGAACATTAACAGTCAACGAAACTGTGGGCTTTTGAATTCAGAGAAGGAATTTTTAGTTGTATACAATTGCATGAATGGACGTATTTTTTGTGTGGAAATGTTGAATGGACATCGATGTGCATCTTTTTCCCGTACAGATTATCTCGAATTGAAGCACCGTTATGTTGATTAGAAGGGATTAAGGGAGGAAAATTAAAGAGTGTGAATAAAACACACCATATGCAAAGCTAGGTAACATGAAGACGCAATTGAACATTAACCATCCTTGAAGTACAAACCAATCATAAAATAAATTTACAACGTTGACATGCATCTTTTTCATATAGAACTTATCTCGAATCAAAGTATCGTTGTGTAGATTAGAAGAGATTAGGTGAAGAAGATTAAGGAATGTAGTAGATCATACCATGGGAGCGGATTAGGAGCACTCGGGTGCTCCACCCCCCTATATTCAAAAATAATTTAGTAAATTGAAAAAAGGGTAAAAAAATCCCAGAACTTTTTTAGAATTCAATATGACTAGGTAATGTACTAGTATAAAAAATTTGGCCAAGGAATTATTTCTGTTGACTTCAGGGCAAAAAAAACAAATTTATGACGACATTATAGCATGAATAGTAGTTTTATCTAGCATTTTTTGGGAAAACTTTGATCCCGGGATGCAATGAAGGTTATTCCATGTTTAATATTTTTATACGAGTGCAATACTTGGTCATGTTTCATTCCATAAAAAGTTCCAAGACTTTTTAATTGTTTTTGAATTATTAATATATTTTTTGAATATCGGGGGGCGTAGCACCCGAGAGCTCCTAGGCACTTTCGATCATACCATGTGCAACATACTTGCCACCTGTACCGGTTGGCAACATCAGGGCCCACCACTTGCGCTCGTTGGCTTCTTTTTGCTCCGCTTGAGCCTAACTGGCTTCAAATGGTCCAGGTGCTTTAAGTTTCATGATATACGGATCCAACTTTATTCATAAATAATCAAATGGATCAAACTCTCATACTTAAAGCAGGAACGATGCATATAACCAAACACATCCATGGAGTACATCAGAGTGCATTCCAAATAATAAGCACTGTCGTGTGCTCTATCGGGCAGGCCCGCAGTTGTCTCTCCTCTCGGTTCGCTATCCTCTCAACACCATAATTTCACTTGCTTTTAACCGTTACTAGAAGGACTGGGCGCGCTTTGCTGCGCTGTTAGATTAAAAAAACCTAATCACTCTGTTTCGAAATACAATGTGTATTACTTTTTTAAAATGTCAAACCTTTTAAATTTGATTAAATTTGTAGATAAATATATCAAATCCATAATTTCAAATTGTTGCGATTAGAAAATAAATTTTCATATTTTTATTTAATATTGTGGATATCGGTATTTTTGCTCTCAACTTGTCAAAGTTGAAGAATTTGACTTTTCTAAAAAAAATACCCCTTATATTTTCAAACTAATAGAATATTTCATTTGATGTGTGTGGGTGATGACATAGTGTGTTTTATTTTTATTTATAATTTGATAATTTGATGGGCCTTTCGTGGTGTGATTCTATATTATATACTTCTTATATATGTGGGAAAATTATATATGTGGGAAAATTTCAACGTCGACGGCTGCATGAGCGTGATTGATATGTTTTCATAGGCCGGTTGATGTTGATTGGTTTAAAAAACTGTTGGTTGGGTCAAAACCGTAAATCGAACCCATTAGGAAACATAGTGTATTTGTCTAAAAAATTGAACGAATGAGTTTTGAGAAATTTATGACCCGGTCAAAATCGAGTGACCCAATTTTAATTGGAGTCTTGAAGACCTCAATTGAATGTGTACTTTTTAAAACTAAGGAGTATAATGTTATAGAGATATAAATAAAACAATTAAATGAGAAAGCTTTGAAAAATTATTGACCAGGTCAAAATCGGGTGTCACAATGTCAATTGGAGACCTCAATTGAATGTGGACTCTTCAATTATAGAAAGATTAGTGTTATAGTATATAAGCTAGAGAGAATTTAACGTTAAATAAGAAAATAATCAATCGGTCTTATTGATTAATCGGTCTTATTGATTAAATATATGGTTAATTTAGATCTCTGTAACCGTTGTGAAACGAAGGAAGTACGGAGGACAAAGCATATTCCCTCGCCACGTACTGTAGCTCAAGATGAACCGCACGAAGGACAAAGTTTTCACTCCGTAAATGCACTGGGACGTGGATAGGTGGGACCCGCACAAGGAGGAGACCTACATTTAGGGCATGTACAATGGTTGATAAGATAGTCTTATCTTAAGTCTTGCATGTAATTTAGAGATGACAAAAAAAATTGTCTACAATGGATCATCTCTTAGCCTTATTTTCGATAACTAGTTATTCCTAAAAACGTGGTGAGACATATTGTGCTAAGAGATCACCTCTTGTCTTCTCTTAAATAAGAGAAGGCAAAGCTTTTTTTCTGAGTTCTCTCTCCTCCACCTCATCATTTATCCTAGGTGGCACTCTTAAGATAGCACCATTGTACATGTCCTTATTGCCTGTCGACTGACTCAAGGGAAACTTTTCATTGCCAGTCTCAGCCTGCGTGGCTTCATCATCGTTGCTGCCCTGCTCGACCATCCTCTAGGCCTAATCATGCCCTCACTCACACATCTGCTCCACATCTTAAATGCCATGTCAGGTCAGTAGTTGCCTGAGTCACCTAAGACTGTTCCTCTGAGTTCACAGAAAATGTTACTGTTGAGTACGTGCGTCATACGTTTCATTAATATTTAAATTTTAAGTTTCTCCAAAATATTAGAATAAGCATACAGAAAATTTGACTAATACCCACGACACCGAATAAATAGTATTCCCTCAGTCCCAAAATAAATGTCTCAACCTTATACTAATTTTAATATAAAGTTGTCATAAAATATTGAACTTGGAACAATTATTTGGGATAAAGGAAGAATAAAAATATACTTTAAGATGAATCTAGCGATGCTACTAGTTAGTATCATAGATGTTGGCAATTTTTTCTAGATTAGGTAAAACCTAAAGAAGATTTACTTAGCAGAAACCTTGAACTTCAAGTACTTTAGAATATACGTTTTCTTCTATGGGTATTGAATACGTACTTCACCGTGCTACTACAATTTGTTTCCATGATATATTTTATAGTTCTTTATTTTCTGTATTTATTCCAGGCCGAAAGAACATAGCAGTTCTTCCAACCAAGCCTACTTTGTATAGTTTTATTTTTAGGTAAATGTGATTTTGCTTAACCGAATGACTCCATATCCGATTTTATTTTTGGTTTGACTTATATTGGTTTAAGGGCTCAGGGTCCAACACAACTAATACACATCCACACGTCCACAAACCACGTTCTACCTTCACTCGGTGGCGAATCCACCAAGGAAGCTTCAATAGGCTTGAGCCTACCCTTCAAGTTCGTAAAACTTTTTTCTTGTACCAGGCTTCATCATTTCTATTAGGCCCAGCCCAAAACAATTAGCCCAGCAGCCAGCCCATCTAAGCAAAATCGGTGACTTACCATGCACTACGTGCACGATCAGGTAGCCACAACCACACGCACAAGTAGGAGCCACTAAACCTACCCGTTGGACGCCACCTCCTGGTCGGATGCCGGACGCCGCTTCCCTCTCAGACATCGTCATCAACCGAGGCACCGCCATCGAGGGAGTTCGTCGCCCAGGGTCCTCTGCAGCTTGTCGGATTCTCCCTCGCATCACTCGCCGTAGCCTTGAGTAGCAAGATCCACCGCCGTCTAACAGGAGGCACTGTCTTTGACTCTGTCTAATTTGTTAGTTCAGTGATCGGTCCAGGGAAAGTGCATGGATGAACCTACGTAAATATGAACTCGGAACATATTTCTAAATACTAATAAAAACTGAAAAGGGTTACACATGTACATCTTCATCTTTCATGTGCACGCATAAAGTTTCGCGGAAAAATAACTTTTTGTTGTGGCCTATGCAAAAAAAATGTCGTGAAACGCTATTCACAGACACTGAAATTTGACTTTTTTGCAGAGACAAAACAAAAATATATTTTTTCACAAAATTTTGTGTCGCGCATATATTTGCGGACATGTATGCATGAAACTTTATTTTGAATTTCTTTTCATTTTAAACGTGCTTAAATTGCATTTTTTGAAAAATGGGTGCATATGCCCATGGGTGTAGAGGGTGCCCTCTCGTCACTCCAGTAGCTAGTTTAGTTAGTTATAGTCAGTAGCTAGTTTAGTTCTAGACTTCTAGTCGGTAGCTAGTTTAGTTCTAGTTATAATTAATCCATGGACTAATTTCTATTTTTGTTTCATTTTTTTAGAAACGAAGAGAAAGAGGACTTTGCGTAGTTGGTTTGCAGGAGTTCAAATTCATTTCCCCAAATGATGTATTGGTGTGCGGATTATATGAAACTTTATTGTATGTTTAATCATGCTATTAATATTACTCTTGAGAAATTGCATGTCAATTTGAGCTCATGTTTGGCACGTATTTTCTCTTTAAATTGGTAAAACCATTTTTTTTCTATCAAGAATTGATACTTTTCAAAAAAATCCAGCAATATTCTAGCAAATAGTCCATGCTTCCACTTAGTAATCTGACAAACTTGAGCTTATTTGGACAAGAGGATTTGGTGATAACGGATATTTTAGTGAACACATTCAAAATTTGGTTCGAAAATTGATATTTCAAAAAAACTGTAAACTTATAGTAAATAGTGCATGTTTCCAGTACTAATCTGGGAAAGTTTGACCTTATTTGGGCGAATGGATTTGGAGATCGTGGCTATTAAAGTGAACAAATTCAAAAAAAATCTAAAAAAACTCTAGTAAATACTTCATGTTTCCAGTAGTAATCTGGGAAAATTACAGGTTTTTCACAAAAGGATTAGAAGATAACCGATTTTTTATTCAAAACAACGTTCAATTTTCTCGGCATAAACTTTAAGCCCACCCTCCATTTTTTTAGATTCGCTGATACCCTCACCCGCATGCTCCTTTCCTTCGCTACCCTCCCTCTCTCTCTCTCTCTCTCTCTCTCTCTCTCTCTCTCTCTCTATATATATATATATATATATATATATATATATATATATATATATATATATATATATATATATATATGTCCTACTCTATTCATAGCCCCCTTAAGTTCCTAACACGCGACTTTTGGTTTTTACCCTATAAAAGCAATGATACCCCGTGTGTTGTCGTAAGAATTGATTACAATGTATTTTAATTAGAGTTTATGAAATGTGAATACTTAGAATCATAATATAATAATTAAAAATTAAATTACATATGATTTATGGTATTTAATTATTATATAGTTATAAATTATCGAGTACAAGTAGCATAATAGAATGGAAAACTTTACAGGTGCTATGGTGATCTTCTCCTCTTTGCATGGTTGATGTAAAGAAGAAAAATACAACACAAAAACCAGAGAAACCCAACCCAAAAACCGGAGAAAACCTTCTAGAAGGTTTTCAAAACCGGTGAAGGGCAGACTATCTGGACCAACCCATTTAAGAACCATCGCTTCTCTGGTGGGGTATGGGCCATGTACTAGGAGACTAAGGTTTGACGGGTAAGCGCTTAATAGGAAATGCCAAATTAACGGGAACTCATGTTTATTGTGTTTAGCGACAAAGTGTCGCTAAAATGCACAACCAAAAGCGACATGGGCCGACCCGTTTCACGTTGCACATTTAAAAAAAACATAAAATTTTGTATAGTTTATGAAAGATTTGAAGTATGGGAAGTTCTTAAAATTTACAAACACTTGTGAATATCTTTCAACCATTTTCTATACTTATTATTTTTTGAGATAAAACAACTGAAAAGAAATGCGGTCAAGCGAAAGCTAGCACTCCATGCATCGCCGAAGTGAGCCGGCCCAACACACATTACCATGTGCATTTTGTCGCCATCTTAAAGCAATAAGCACCAATATAGACGCCCCTGATAGTTAGTTCAGTTGATTTTTCCAAATTACAACTTGTTTCTTATCTGTTATCCCCCAATTATCATGGAAAAAATAATTGTACTGCAAAATGGCCCCAAATGTGTGGCCATATTGCATGAAAAATATTTTTTCAAATGTGTGACATGTTTTCAATTTTGTGATTTTTTTCAAATGCATGAACATTTCTTTAAATTCATACATATGTTCAAATTCACAAATATTTTCAATTTCATGAATTGCTAAAATTATTTTCTTTATACGTCAAAATTCATGAGCCTTTTTAAAAAATTTATGATTTTTAAACATTTTTTTATCTTAAATACTTATATTTTCCCCGAACACAAGCGGACAGGAAATATACCTGAGCGTGTGAGCAGACAAACCTTAACGGGCTGCGGCCCTGCGAGTGTAAGCGGCGGCTTGAGGTGCCTGAAGTGCCATATAGCAGCGGGAGTTATATGTCGCCCGTACCAACACGTATTACGTCTCGCCTAAAGCAAGACAGTATTGGGCCTGCCCAGTACTGTACCGCTATGACAGTTACCACTATTTTACGTCGCTTTCTTCTCTTTTCCCTTTTTTTATTTTCTTCGTTTTTCTTTGTTTCTTTATTTCATCGGTTTTTTTGTTTTCACGTTGCTCTGCTGTTTTCTTAGGTTTACTTTATGTACTTTTTCATTTGTTTTCTTTTCTATTTTTCTTCAACACATTTCTAATTTTGCCACACAGAATATGTTTTTTTTGTGCACGTCAATATCATTTTTTATATATGTTTAAATTTTCTAAATACTTAATTACCATTTTTAAATATAAGTTTTTATGTCTACTTTTTTCTATTATGCATTGCAAATTTTTGATATACATAAGGAACATTTTTTCATAAACATTTAACTTTTTTGAAATGCACTGATTAACATTTTCTTCAAATACATGTCTTCATACACACTATTCATCTTCATGTACATCTACAACATTTATTTTATATCAGTTTATTATGTGTCAAATACAGATTTAACATTTTTTCAAGCTCCTTTTTTTTTAATTTTTAGAACACGTGTTAAACATATTTCAAATACACGTTCAATTTTTTTTCAAATGTTATTAACATTTTTGTAACACTGCATATTTAAAAAAAAATAACTAATTGTTTGTGTAATATATGTATTTAAGAATTATTTGAAACATAAAGAGAAGTGAAAAAAACGAGAGAAAAAATGAAAGAAAGTGAGAAATGCATTAACATGCTACTGGGTCGACCCACTAGGGGTGTTCCTTTAGGCTGGCTTCCCTCTCACTATAAGCGGGAGATATCCGTTAAAAAGGAGGTACCCCCTAAAAATAGGATCCCCGTAAATTGTATTGCATCTCCGAATCGGTTGATTGGTGAGTATGTCATGAGTCTGAGTCAAATATACCTTGGACTAGGAACCTGAACCGCTCAAACTTAGGCTGGCCGCTCCTGTTATAAACTGTCGAGGTGCCTTAATCAAAGATGAGACCGGTTGTTATGGTGATCTCGTCTGACAAAGGCGAGGTTCCCCTTAATAAAGTGGCGGCCGCAAGACGAGTAAACGCCGCATGGCGGTTGTCATGAGCGATAAGTGGTGTCCGGCGGCCTCGGTAGCGTCAGTTGCCTCCCTCAAGGCGGAAAACACTGGCAAGATGGAAGCACCGACGGCTATAGAAAATTTTGCCATGGTGGTACCCCCAGACAATATCGCTTCATCTGCTTCAACAGCTGATACTGACGCTGCTCTCATGACGGCCATCACAACCGACGCGGTGGTGAGAGAGCAACGGCTGAAAAAGTAGAAGGAGAAATGTTGAAATATATTGCCCGACTCGCTCCATCAGTTTAGACTTTTGGAGAAACCGACTAAAACATGGAATCAATATGCCATCCGAGCCAAGAGGTCTCAAGTTCTAGACCTGCCAACGCAGTATAAAAAGTGGATTCTACTTGTTTTCGATGTGCCGGATAATCAGTTTCTTGAGATGCAGAAGAGATTTCGTGAGAAGTATGAAAAGATAGGTTATGTTGACTAATGGGTCGTCGATGACGAAGACAGAGCTACTCCATCTAGAGCTCCATGCCCGGCGGTGACGCCCCCATTTTGATCATACGCTAATCATACACGCAAGTACACACGATCAAGATTAGGGACTCACTGAAAGATATCCGAACACAACACTAGACACAATTTAAAGTCATAAAAGCTTCATATTACAAGCCAGGGGCCTCGAGGGCTCGAATACATAAGCTCAAATCCAAACGAGTCAGCGGAAGCGAATATTATCTGAGTACAGACATAAGTACACAAGTTTTGCCTTAAGAAGGCTAGCACAAACATAATGTGGCACCCCGATAGAGGGCCGACGCACGCCAGCCCCAGGATAAGACCCGGCGCACGTCAAAGACATGATTCAGCAATTCCAGGCACAAAATGGCTTTATTATATGAAATGGAGTATTACGATACTGTTGCTTACAACAATATTACATAGCTCCAAGGCTAACTAAATGGCAGCGGAGGTCTTGGTTCAGCGGCAACGACGTCTCTGGCCGGGCTTCATAACTCACAGGACTGGCTGGGTTACGATCTAGCACGACGAACCTTCTCCTGCAACTGGCCACGTGCAAGGCCAGGTGAGTACTCTGAATGTACTCGCAAGACAACCAAATACATAGCATCCAAACAAGCAGATGACAAAGCAAGCCCTATGCTTAGATAAGAATTTATTCTAAACATGTCATGGAATTAACTGGAAAACATGGATCAAGCATGGCATAACATGGATCAGGTATATAATTTACATAACATAGCATGGCAATGATCACATTAGGTGCTTAAAGTACTCGTTGTTACCGAATACCAACTTACTCTCTTCTGGGTTGTCCCACAACCCTCGAAATACTCATGACTCAATGAGCACTTCTGAACACAAGACAAGTTCTGCCATCATTACTATCATTGTTACGGTTGACCACCTAGTGAGGCCTGGACGGACTGTCCAATACCGTGGACGCGGCTATTCGAATAGATTCTACACTCTGCAGAGGTTGCGCACTTTACCCACACCATGGAGCACCCGGCCTCGTGATCCCATTCGGGTGGACCAGCGTTGCTCCAACGAAACCCGCCTGACCCGTGACTCTCCCATCATACCACCGACATTCATCCTCCCCTGGAGTCCTGCCCTGGGTGGCCCCTGTGTCACCTCGTGACACCTGCCACCGTCGTGGCCAAACTAAACTGTCCCAAACGGGGACTCCCGGGCTAAACACTCAATTGGGCTCACAGGGTTATCGCCGCCTACCTGATCAGGGTAGCACGCACGCATAACCCTCCCTGTCTGGAGGTACCGGTGAAAGAGCATGGAGCCAGACCAAGTCAAGGCCGTCCCATACCGGCAAATGTGGCTGCACGGATAAGTCCGGACAGGTGACTCCAGATCAACCGACTAGATTTAGTTTATTAATTCAACTCAACATATCCATCATCGTACCATCACATCGACAATTATACGTGCTAACCATCACTTAGCAATAGCGTAGCAAGATCATAATACTAATAGTCATGGCATGAGATCAAACCATAGTACTAACATGTCAATGTTATTATCAATGTTATTGTTAGCATGGCAATATGGAAACAAGGCATGTCATTAGATGAAAAGTAATGCTAGTATCCAATACCGATGTCATAATAGGTGTATGCAAGTAGAGAATAGCAGATGATCCAGATGTACTACGATAAACACACAGGGTGCAAGCAAAGTCATCATGCAAGTCCGGAGCTCATGATAAGAGGTTGGCTTGCCTGGGGGTCGATGAATACGCCGGGAAGAAGTGCAGAAAGTCCGCGGGAAGGATTGTCGGAAACAGTTCTCTCTCGGAGGGGGCTCAATCGGAGTTACGGTCGCGGAGATATGCCCGTTCGTTCGTTAAGTGATAAACAGACAAAAATCTGTCCGTTTTAGTCCTTAACGGGTGAACGTTCACAAAAGAACCCCTTCGACCGCCGCCTAAGAAAATGATAGCGCATTTCTGTGATTACGCTTTCACTGCAGAGAAAACGTACTTCCCTCTGAAGCTGCGGGAGAATACGCTTCTCGAACAGGAAAGCGTATTCCTGGAATTATGCCTTCACCTAAAACCGACTGGGCCCGGGTTGACTTCTCTCTCTCCAGCGGACGTGCGGGCCCCGCCTCATCTCTTCTCTCTATGCCCTCTAGCTGTCTTCCTCACGCTCGACAGAAGCAGGGGAGGCGCCGGCCGCCGCGGCTGCCGTCGCTCCGCCGCGAGGGAGGGCCAGCCGGCGGGCGCAGGGGCTCCGCCGCCCCATGCCACGTCCGCGGGTGGCCTCGGGGTCGCCTGACGTGGCCTGCAATGCCGGGCCAAGGGGAGGTCGTGGCAACCGAAGCCTTCGAAGGGAGGGGCCACGCCGGCGGGGCTCCTTCGCCGGGGTTGAGGGCGGCGGCGGTCTGCGGGGTCCAAGGGAAGGCGAGGGAGCAGAGGAGAGGGAGGGGGAAGGGCCAAGGCGCCGAGACGGACCAAGGGGGATCGGCGGCGCAGCTTCGTCCATAGGGGAGGCGGGAGAGCTGCGGGAACTCAAGGGAGGGGCGGGCTAGGCATGCTGGTGAGTCGAGGGCTCGGGGACGCGCTTATATAGCCGCGGGGAGGGCTAGCCGACGCCGGACAGAGCTTCGAGAGGCACGTCGCCGTGGCGAGATTCCGGCGGCGAACCGATGTCGGCAGAGGCGGCCACGAGCTAGGGAACGAGGGGGAAAGCTTTCAGCCAAGCCACGCATGCGGTGGGGAGCTCGTCGGCGCTGCCGGACAAGCCGGGGCTCGTCGGAGACGGCTCCCGAACGCTCCAGTGCACAGGGCACTGCATTTGGCGCGCTCTGCCCGTGGTCACCACGTGTCCACGGCATTGCCACACCCTACGCGACGCCAAAACTTGTCTAGGGGGTTCTCCTTCCTTCCTGGAGTTTACCTATGTAGCTGGAAGTCACGAGAGAACACTGGTGTGACTGCACCTTGATCAACAAGTTGCCAGCAGCAACCTATTTGTCATGTGGTGTGGTCACCACAGTGCTCCTCTTGGCTTGATCTTGGGCATGGGTTAACCATCTACTAAGATAGTCATCTTGGCAAAGTTTCAGCTTAAATGGGCAAATAAAACTGGCACTTCCTTTGCAACTTGGCATACTGGCCAGAAATGAAAATGAGGGTGCTGGGGTCTAATGGCTAGATGAAAATGGCCCAAATTTGGTGGAGACCAATAATTTAGGCATATGGAGGCACTGTAAAAATTTCATACCATTTGTATAAGTGAAAATGGTACTTCCTTCACAGTGCTCCAATCTGGACAGAAACTTGGTAAATTTACCGAGGAGGATTGGCTAGATGGAATGGGATAGTTTTTGGTTTCCAAGGGTAATATCTCATAATGAATCACCCTGCAAAATTTCAGCCTAAGGAGATCAAGGAATCAAGCACTTCCTTTGCAAACAGGAAATCTGGACAGAATTTGCAAAGGGATGTGATGCTCAAAATTTGAATTGTGGAACTGGATATTTTGATGTAAATGGTGAAGATATGGGTTGGGAAAGCTCCATAAATTATTTGGGATTTTTCCTAGCTACCAAAATGGTAGTTCCTTTGGAAAGGCCCCAAATTGAAATATTGGCTTTAAATAGGAAAATGCAATTTCCCCTATTTAATTATGGCCAATATTTTTATGAGAGCTCAATATGATCATGAAGAATATCTACACAAGTTTTCATGAACTTTGGAGATGGATAGATATTTTCCTGGATTTAATTCCTAAGAGAGGCAGAAAAAGTAATTAATTCTAGATGAGAAATATTGCATATGACTTGGCAATATTTTTGCACCTCTAGGGTGTATGAGTGAATGAGGATCTCTGGAAATTTTGGGAGGATTAACAGAGCAAGGGAAATGATAGCTCCTTTGTAAACACAAAGGCAGGATTTCTAGTTCCAATATTTTGGAACTAGGGTTTAAATGAGATTCGGGATTTACTGACGGAAGGTTGGCTGGCCCCAAAACATGGGAAAGGCACTGAGAGGTTGGGGATTGTCTGGATTCACCTGGTTACTTACCAGATTCCAGAGGAAAAATTTGGGAGAGAAAAGCTAGGAAGGAATAACAACACAAAAATCGATAACCCGATTTTTGGGGTGTTACAAACCTTCCCCCCTTAGAAGAATCTCGTCCTCGAGATTCCTAGGGTTAGCGCAGAACAAATATTACGCCTCTTTGAAAAACTTCTGGGTTGGGTCTTAACCCTGTGGTTGAAAACAACCGAGTTAAGAGTACCGAAAACTGGTACACCCAGATCGAGATACGGATATCGCGGGATCTACTCCATAGGTAGGGGCCGCTGGGTAGCCCTGACATTTTTAGAAAAAGCAGAGTTTCCTTTTTCCAAAAATGCTCGGGGCACCACAATGAACAGTGGCCTCTCTCACTGTCAGGTGGGCCCAGGGCCCACTGGCAGCCTTCTTCTTCTTTCTCCGGCCAACGGCTCTCTCTCACTCTCGCGCTGTCCTGAGTGCGGCTAGGCACTGCGCACGCCTAGCTCCTGGGGCACAAAGCACCCTACGACGATAGTGCGCGGCGTGCACGAGGCCAACGCAGAGAGCACTCCCATCGCGGGCCAACGCCGGTCGGCACTGCTCGCGGATTCGCCTCCTAGACGCCGGTGATCGAGCGACGCGCGGTCTCCTGGACCTTGCTCACCGTACACCGGGCTGGGGCTATAAAAACGGCCGCAGTTTTCTTCTTCTTCCCTCCACCTCGCACTCTACCTCACTTCATCTTCCTCTTTTCCTTCTCCTTCTGGTTGCAGGAGCGCGAGGTGAGGCATTAATGGCGGACGTGGGTTTGGAGCCGATCATGATCCTCCTGGCTGGTCTACTGGCGGCATTGGTTGGCTCCTCGCTGCTGCTGTGCGCGATGATCCTCGATGATCGCCGGGATGTTGCTACCAGAGGGGTGGCTGGTGGTCATCTACGCCGTCTCAGGCCGGCGGAATAAGCGCGGCCTGCGGCGGTGAGGGGGCGGCCTGTCAGCATCACACAAGACGGTGACAGAGGCGCCGCTGGGTCTGTGGTTAGTGTGGTGCGGTCAGCGGAGCTCTACCAGTGTGGAGGCCACGTTGCTGGTTGCTTCTCGCTGAACGACATCCACAATGAGTGGGTGTTGTGGTAGAGTCAGGGTTTAGATCTTGGACTAGAAGGGTTGTAACGGTTTATGTTGCAATAAAATTTTCTCAGAATTTCTCCGAGATTGCAACCGGCGTGCAGACATTGCTCACACGATTCACATGCAATCTATTTAGACTGATATGCAAGCAAAATGCACATAGTAGCAAAATGCAGGCAAAAGGAAGAAACATATCGAGCAGATTACACTAAGGTGTTTTAATGCTAGTGGGTGTATGTACTCCTGGTATACATCCACCTACACCAGCTCGCATTTTATTAGGGACTCCAGACGAGTCCGATGTTATTAGGTGTAAGTGTTCTACTGACTAAAATCTTGTTAAGAATCCATTGCCAGCTCTGTTAAACATTTCTGCTGAACAGAGTGACAGATGAACCAGGCACACAGAGCAAACAGGCATACATAACATTACAATGGCACACAGGCACAAGCAGTACAAGCAATACAAGCATACAACAACGCGCAACCTTACTAAGCAGCTAACAGCAACAACTCACTCCGAACTACAGAGTCCTAATCCTAAACGCAGGCGAAGAAACAGTCTTCGCAACACACATACTCGCGGCATCTCCTGGCTTCGCTCACTGCCGGAGCCACAAATGGGCCTACTCTTGCTGGGGCTCTCCTGGGGGACGAAGGCTGAGCCAACTTGCATCTTCATCGTCGGACACCTCTATGGGTTGAGGCTCAACTGCTGGAGCTGCAGTGGAAACTTGATGGAACACATCCCGACGACGAAGTCGCCGGATAGCTCCTTGAATGCAATTTGGGTGGATGATGCCTGGTCGATATAGGTCCACAGATTGCGAGAGTGGTACTAGCTGCGAAGGTGGCACTGGGTTTGGCAACAGGGAACGGGTGGTCTGCGATGCAATTTGACGGGCCGCACGGTATGCTCCCGTAACAACCCGTGTGGTGTCTTGGTCAATGGCTCTGAACTCTCTAAGAATGCCGGCGAGCAGTAGTCCCTGGGCAGCAATGAACTAGACCAGTCGAGCTATTGCTGGGTCAGTGTCTCCAACTGCGCTGGAGAAATCGCAACCTGTGTCGGACGAAGAGGGAAAATAGCGGAACTCCTGCATCTCCGCTACTTGCGGAAACTGGAAACGAAGACGGGTGATGGCTTCCGTGGTAGCTATCTGGATAGCCAACGCGGGGGTGGGCATGGGTTTGCCCCAAAAACTCATGGGATTCCCATCCGCTATTGGACCTGGGTTGATATGTGCCTTCGCATAAAATCGGCAAAGGTGGGGAACGGGTTCTGATTGGAACACCAGATACACCAGAGGAGTACTACAACCAAGGGCTTGAGTGAGCATACTCGAAAGGATGGGCGGAAAGCCGGGACAACCATTAGCCAAGGTTCGGCTATGGAAAGTGGGTGTTTTGGAAGAACTGGCCATGGCTGCTGGTTTGAGGATACTAGCCTGAGTTCTCTTGCACGGATGTGGCTTACTGAATGGAGAGAGCTGCGACTCGCAGGTGGGAGGGGGGGTTAAATAGGCAGTCGGGCTAGGACACACCAGCATGGCATGGATCCTTCTCGTGCCGGGTAGAAGATACGCCGGTACGGCCGACAACTGAGTAGGGTCGCGGTCCAATCCAGAGTGGCTAGGTGGGCGGACAGCTGGGTAGGGACACGTCCATTCCGACTGCGCCGCCTGTTGATCAACAGTGGCCGTGTCGGATACCAGCGATGGGTCAACTCTATTGGACTCACTACAGCTTGAGCATAGGAGTGGTTTGGTGCTAGGGTAACCTACAGCCAGCCTCGCTCTGATACCACGTCCTGTGGCACCCCGATAGAGGGCCGACGCACGCCAGCCCCAGGATAAGACCCGACGCACGTCAAAGACATGATTCAACAATTCCAGGCACAAAATGGCTTTATTATATGAAATGGAGTATTACAATACTGTTGCTTACAACAATATTACATAGCTCCAAGGCTAACTAAATGGCAGCGGAAGTCTTGGTTCAGCGGCAACGACGTCTCTGGCCGGGCTTCATAACTCACAGGACTGGCTGGGTTACGATCTAGCACGACGGACCTTCTCCTGCAACTGGCCACGTGCAAGGCCAGGTGAGTACTTTGAATGTACTCGCAAGACAACCAAATACATAGCATCCAAACAAGCAGATGACAAAGCAAGCCCTATGCTTAGATAAGAATTTATTCTAAACATGTCATGGAATTAAGTGGAAAACATGGATCAAGCATGGCATAACATGGATCAGGTATATAATTTACATAACATAACATGGCAATGATCACATTAGGTGCTTAAAGTACTTGCTGTTACCGAATACCAACTTACTCTCTTCTGGGTTGTCCCACAACCCTCGAAATACTCATGACTCAATGAGCACTTCTGAACACAAGACAAGTTCTGCCATCATTACTATCATTGTTACGGTTGACCACCTAGTGAGGCCTGGACGGACTGTCCAATACCGTGGACGCGGCTATTCGAATAGATTCTACACTCTGCAGAGGTTGCGCACTTTACCCACACCATGGAGCACCCGGCCTCGTGATCCCATTCGGGTGGACCAGCGTTGCTCCAACGAAACCCGCCTGACCCGTGACTCTCCCATCGTACCACCGGCATTCATCCTCCCCCGAAGTCCTACCCTGGGTGGCCCCTGTGTCACCTCGTGACACCTGCCACCGTCGTGGCCAAACTAAACTGTCCCAAACGGGGACTCCCGGGCTAAACACTCAACTGGGCTCACAAGGTTATCGCCGCCTACCTGATTAGGGTAGCACGCACGCATAACCCTCCCTGTCTGGAGGTACCGATGAAAGAGCACGGAGCCAGACCAAGTCAAGGTCGTCCCATACCGGCAAATGTGGCTGCACGGATAAGTCCGGACAGGTGAATCCAGATCAACCGACTAGGTTTAGTTTATTAATTCAACTCAACATATCCATCATCGTACCATCACATCGACAATTATACGTGCTAACCATCACTTAGCAATAGCGTAGCAAGATCATAATACTGATAGTCATGGCATGAGATCAAACCATAGTACTAACATGTCAATGTTATTATTAGCATGGCAATATGGAAACAAGGCATGGCATTAGATGAAAAGTAATGCTAGTATCCAATACCGATGTCATAATAGTTGTATGCAAGTGCAGAATAGCAGATGATCCAGATGTACTACGATAAACACACAGGGTGCAAACAAAGTCATCACGCAAGTCCGGAGCTCATGATAAGAGGTTGGTTTGCCTGGGGGTCGATGAATACGCCGGGAAGAAGTGCAGAAAGTCTGCGGGAAGGATTGCCGGAAACAGTTCTCTCTCGGAGGGGGCTCAATCGGAGTTACGGTCGCGGAGATATGCCCGTTCGTTCGTTAAGTGATAAACAGACAAAAATCTGTCCGTTTTAGTCCTTAACGGGTGAACGTTCACAAAATAACCCCTTCGACCGCCGGCTGAGAAAATGATAGCGCATTTCTGTGATTACGCTTTCACTGCAGAGAAAACGTACTTCCCTCTGAAGCTGCGGGAGATACGCTTCTCGAACAGGAAAGCGTATTCCTGGAATTACGCCTTCACCTAAAACTGACTGGGCCCGGGTTGACTTCTCTCTCTCCAGCTGATGTGCGGGCCCCGCCTCATCTCTTCTCTCTCCGCCCTCTGGCTGTGTTCCTCACATCCGATAGAAGCAGGGGAGGCGTCGGCCGCCACGGCTGCCGTTGCTCCGCCGCGAGGGAGGGCCAGCCGGCGGGCGCAGGGGCTCCGTCGCCCCACGCCACGTCCGCGGGTGGCCTCAGGGTCGCCTGACGTGGCCTGCAACGCCGGGCCAAGGGGAGGCCGTGGCAACCGAAGCCTTCGAAGGGAAGGGCGGGCTAGGCATGCTGGTGAGTCGAGGGCTCGGGGACGCGCTTATATAGCCGCGGGGAGGGCTAGCCGACGCCGGACAGAGCTTCGAGAGGCACGTCGCCGTGGCGAGATTCCGGCGGCGAACCGATGTCGGCAGAGGCGGCCTCGAGCTAGGGAACGAGGGGGAAGGCTTCCAGACGAGCCACGCGTGCGGTGGGGAGCTCGTCGGCGCTGCCGGACAAGCCGGGGCTCACCGGAGACGGCTCCCGAAGGCTCCAGTGCACAGGGCACTGCATTTGGCGCGCTCTGCCCGTGGTCACCACGTGTCCACGGCGTTGCCACGCCCTACGTGATGCCAAAACTTGTCTAGGGGGTTCTCCTTCCTTCGTGGAGTTTACCTATATAGCTGGAAGTCACGAGAGAACAATGGTGTGACTACACCTTGATCAACAAGTTGCCAGCAGCAACCTGTTTGTCATGTGGTGTGGTCACCACAGTGCTCCTCTTGGCTTGATCTTGGGCATGGGTTAATCATCTACTAAGATAGTCATCTTGGCAAAGTTTCAGCTCAAATGGGCAAATAAAACTGGCACTTCCTTTGCAACTTGGCATACTGGCCAGAAATGAAAATGAGGGTGCTGTGGTCTAATGGCTAGATGAAAATGGACCAAATTTTGTGGAGACCAATAATTTAGGCATATGGAGGCACTGTAAAAATTTCATACCATTTGCATAAGTGAAAATGGTACTTCCTTCACAGTGCTCCAATCTGGACAGAAACTTGGTAAATTTACTGAGGAGGATTGGCTAAATGGAATGGGATAGTTTTTGGTGTCCAAGTGTAATATCTCATAATGAATCACCCTGCAAAATTCCAGCCTAAGGAGATCAAGGAATCAAGCACTTCCTTTGCAAACAGGAAATCTGGACAGAATTTGCAAAGGGATGTGATGCTCAAAATTTGAATTGTGGAACGGGATATTTTGATGTAAATGGTGAAGATATAGGTTGGGAAAGCTCCATAAATTATTTGGGATTTTTCCTAGCTACCAAAATGGTAGTTCCTTTGGAAAGGCCCCAAATTGAAATATTGGCTTTAAATAGGAAAATGCAATTTCCCCTATTTAATTATGGCCAATATTTTATGAGAGCTCAATATGATCACAAAGAATATCTCCACAAGTTTTCATGAACTTTGGAGATGGATAGATATTTTCCTGAATTTAATTCCTAAGAGAGGCAGAAAAAGGAATTAATTCTAGATGAGAAATATTGCATATGACTTGGCAATATTTTTGCACCTCTAGGGTGTATGAGTGAATGAGGATCTCTGGAAATTTTGGGAGGATTAACAGAGCAAGGGAAATGATAGCTCCTTTGTAAACACAAAGGCAGGATTTCTAGTTCCAATATTTTGGAACTAGGGTTTAAATGAGATTCGGGATTTACTGACGGAAGGTTGGCTGGCCCCAAAACATGGGAAAGGCACTGAGAGGTTGGGGATTGTCTGGATTCACCTGGTTACTTACCAGATTCCAGAGGAAAAATTTGGGAGAGAAAAGCTAGGAAGGGATAACAGCACAAAAATCGATAACCCAATTTTTGGGGTGTTACACATAACACGGATCGAAAAGGCAAGGCCTCCTGCCTGGGAGCCTCCTAACTACTCATCAGCCTCCACGTAGTAGTACGCTCCGTCGGGGTAGTAGTAGTCGTCAGCGGGATCAATTGGCTCCTGGGCTCCATGATCTAGTCGCAACAATCGTATCCAGGGGAAAAGGGGAGCAAAGCAACGGTGAGTACTCATCCAAAGTACTCGCAAGACTGACATCAGAACTATGCTAAGTATGCATCAGTATCAAAGGAATGGGGCTATGTCTTTGGACTGACTCCAGAAATGCGAGAATAGAGAGAAGGCCTAGTCCCATCGAAGACTAGCATCTTCAGTGTCTTGCGGCATTAGAAGAGTGCAGATTGGCATAATTATAATGTAGCAAGTTTGTTAAATAACGCCCAGAGATTCTCCCTCGTCTCCTTGCGAGAAAGCAATCCTGGAGCCAACATTCCTTTCAAAAATCTCCATTCTAGTTGTATTATATCAGGATACTCTCTGAGCGTCCGTTACCATGGGCACGGCTATTCGAATAGATATACTTCCCTGCAGGGGTGCACCAACTTGCCCAACACGCTCGATTAACTCTCGCCGGACACACTTGCTCGGGTAATGCCTGGCCTCGGTTGATCGACACGCCATAGTCCTACCTAGGCTCAAAAGAGAGGCCACACGTCGGTCTACATCCTAATCGCAAAGGGGTCATGGGCCAATCTCCCTTCACAATCCTGCGCATTGCGAGGACGGCCAGTGTCAGTCCTGGCACCTCTTAATACAAAGACGGTGCTTACGCGGGCCACCCGGGCGCGTGCCGCTCAACTGTGACATTTGAAGAGTTTTCGGGCGAATGTACGACGTAGAGTGCCCATACTTATTCCCGCGTGGTGGTCAGTGCGAAACAGTCCAAAGGCCTTCTCAGATCACATATCCAAACCCATTAATGTTTTGTTAGTTGCGGTGACGATCGATGATCCACGATATGTGGTACCGTCGCCCCGTCTCGAGGACTTGCGACAAGGTCCAATAATGCCCGGCCACGCCTCGTCATTATTACACCAACACCCTCCAGGTCATCTTGACCTCAACATGTATCAGTGGTAAAGTTAATGTAACTGTGTGTCCAAAACATCAAGGAGGAAACCCGAGGGATCAACCTCGATGGATCCCACCCGATGTAATCGTCAAGGTGACCAGAGAGGAATCACCCTCGATGGTTCACGCTTGAGGAGTTGCACTGCAAAGTCATTATCGGGAGTGGCAAAGGAGGACTCACCCTCCGGGATCCATGATCGACTAGCTACACTATAGAGTCGTACAACTAAGGGGTGATATCAGAATGATCAAGGGGGGGGGGGGTTGCTTGCCTTGTTGCTCTGCTGCAAAAGGTTGAACGTCAGTGGCGTAGTCGTACACGACAGCAACGTCAACTAAGGGGTGTACGACTAAGCATTTAGTGTAGCAGTAGTTACAACAGTAGTTTAACAAAAGCAGGCTATGCATCAGATTAGGAGCTATCTACAACGGTAGCAAAATCTAATGCAAGCATGAGAGGGAAAGAAATAGGTGATATCGGAATGATCAAGGGGGGGGGGGTTGCTTGCCTTGTTGCTCTGCTGCAAAAGGTTGAACGTCAGTGGCATAGTCGTACACGACAGCAGCGTCAGTCTCGGTGTCTATCGGAGAAAAGAGGGGGAAGAAACCATAAATATAAAGCAAGCAGATGCAACACGATGCATGACATGTCAACATGCAGTGCTAGGGATGAGCAAACGCAGTACTACACGTAACAGACGGAGCGGGAAAATATCTGACGATATTTCTCGGGTCTCAGGCTTTTACCAGACAGGTGAACCTAACACAAAATGTCCATGTTCATCATGCTAGAGGCACGTGACAGATGAACGGACAGCGTATTCGAATTCGTGGGATTTTTCTTAGCAACTTTCATGTCTAAAACTTTTTCATCCGAGCTACGGATTATTTTATATGATTTTACAAAGATTAAACAATATTCTGAAATTAATATTAATTCGAAAAATAAACAAAAAACTTTTGTCACCTAGTGTATTCCTAGCCCTAGTGTATGATAGTGGGACCAAGGGGTCCAGAAAGCATGCATAGTCAGCAGTTGACCAGTCAAAGTTTGACTAGTCAATAGGGTTAATGGACCCACATGTTATACACACTGGTCTAGTTAGCAGTTTTTTTATTAATAAAAACCTAATTAATTTACTTAGCTGCCTCGGGCCCGGGTGTCGTGGGGAATTAGGGGCTGAGTTATTGGGGCTAGTTAATTAGCCCCTAATTAACAGGGGGCGGCCGGATGCGGGCGCGGCCAGGCGATGGCGCGCGTTACCGGGGCGGCTTTGGCGGCGATGCGGCCTGGTGCCGGCGGGCGGAGGCAGGGGCTGCAGCGGGGAGGCCCGGTGGCAGGCACAGTGTGGCGGGGCGCACGGGCAGGACAATGTGGGCGTCAGCGAGTAGCGGGGCAACAGCAGCAGCGACGGCGGCTGTGAGTGGCTGCACGCGGGCGTGAAGAGAGTAGGAGGGCGCAGCCGGAGCATGGCCACGGGCGCGAGGCGCAGACAAGGGCGCGGCGAGCGCGGCACGGAGCGGGCACGATCGGGGGGGGGGGGGGCGAGCATGTCGGGGAGAGAGGGGAGGGAGGTCGGCGGTTCACCGGCGGTGTAGGGAGGCTAGGGCGGCGAGGCTAGAGGGCGACCGTCGAGGGGGAGGGCGGAGACGCGCGGCGACGGAGCGTACGGCTCGGGCGAGCCCGAGCCCGAGCTCACGGGGAAAGGGGGTCGAGGGCGAGGGGAAAGGCGAGGGAGGGGCGGCTAGGGTTGCCGGGGGGGCGTCCACCGGCGTTTAATAGGAGGGGGCCGGCCGCCGATGGCCGGTGCATGGCCGGGGTGGCGTCGTGGCAGCCATCCCCCTATCTGGCCACTGAAGCGAGAGGTGGGAGAAGGCTGGGGGAGTTGGGACGGCCACTTGGCCTAGTGGGCCAAGGCCCAGGGGCAAGGGGCCTTTCGCCCCTTTTTAAAATTTTACTACACTGCTTTAGTTTTGTTAATTCTGTTGAGTTAATTTCATTACCAAAAAGACTTTTGTAAAATAAGAAACTTGGGCCATTATTGCCATTGCAATATTAGGCAGTGTTACAGAAAGATTTAGGGCCATTTGAAAATGTTTAGAATATTTTATAATTCAAAAGGCAATTAAATAATAGTTTTGGCATCTGTTATAAATGTTTTAGAGGCACTAAAATACTTGATAAAATGTTGGGTACAATTTTATAAATACTAGATGAATAAGTGTAACCCAAACATTATTTTTGTTTTCAGGTTTGCAAAAATATTTAAACCACTTATTAAATGAATTTTGAAAATCAAAAGGAATTTGAAAAGAGAGATGATTCCAATTGTGATCCAACATTGTTTAGCAAAATGGATTAGCTCAATCTTGTGATCACTGTAGCTTGATTACAAGCATCACTGTAGCTGATAATCCAGGGGTGTTACAACTCTCCCCCACTAAAAGAAATTCTCGTCCCGAGAATTAAGAGGTAGAAGTAAGGGAAAAGTTTGGTTACGATATTCTAACGGATCTTCTCATTCTTGGTTGCTCTTCTCGAAGAAGCTGATGTTCTCAATTCTCTGATTCAGGTCATCCTGATGAAGTCGTCATCCTTTCTTCGGGATCATCATCGTCCTATGAATGCGATAAGAGGGAAAAACTCTGGAAGAACGTATCTCCTCAAAGTTGGGCATATGACGGTAAACTCAGGGAACAAGACATGAATTCTTTCTCGAGTTGTGACTCAGAGAATTCATTGAGAGCAATATGCAATGATCCAAAAGATTCAAACGGGTAGGCAATCATTCGATGCCTGGTCAGAAGGTGAAAGGTGTTCAAAGCAACGAGAATAATTATTGCGTTTGGTGCTAGGATAGATCATCCCTTTGGCGGTGGCTCAGGAATTACATACGAAGCCAAGTGCAAAGGATACTTTGGAATCAAAGATGTATAGGAGAGTCGGGTTTCGATCCCGTGGAACTGTGGGTTATGGGCCCACCATATGGTTAACAGTAGGAAGAGCATTGACATCTTGCACGGTCATGGTAGCAAGACATGTCAGAGGATAGCTTGTCAGTTATGCTGGCAACAACGTCGGTACCAAGGGCGGGGGATGATGACCCACAAGTATAGGGGATCAATAGTAGTCTTTCGATAAGTAAGAGTGTCGAACCCAACGAGGAGCAGAAGGAAATGACAAGCGGTTTTCAGCAAGGTAATTTCTGCAAGCACTGAAATTGTAGGTAACAGATAGTTTGATAGCAAGATAATTGGTAATGAGGAAGTACCGGTAGCGGTAAATAAAGTGCAGCAAGGTAGCCCAATCCTTTGGTGTCAAAGGACATGCTAGAACAGTCTCTAGTAATAGGCAAAGTGTTCTTGAGGGTACACGGGAATTTCATCTAGTCACTTTTATCATGTTGGTTTGATTTGTGTTCGCTACTTTGATAATTTGATATGTGGGTGGACCGGTGCTTGGGTGTTGTTCTTACTTGAACAACCTCCCACTTATGATTAACCCCCTCGCAAGCATCCGCAACTACGAGAAAAGTATTAAGATAAAATCTAACCATAGCATTAAACGTTTGGATCCAAATCAGCCCCTTACGAAGTAGCGCATAAACTAGGGTTTAAGCTTCTGTCACTCTAGCAACCCATCATCTAATAACTACTCCACAATGCATTCCCTTAGGCTCAAGGATGGTGAAGTGTCATGTAGTCCACGTTCACATGACACCACTAAGGGAATCACAACATACATATCATCAAAATATCGAACACATATCAAATTCACATGATTACTTGCAACATGACTTCTCCCGTGGCATCAAGAACAAAGGTAACTACTCACAAATAATAATCATGCTCAAGATCAGAGGGGTATTGAATAGCATAATGGATCTGAACATATAATCTTCCACCAAATAAACCATATAGTAATCAACTACACGATGTAATCAACACTACTAGTCACCCATAGGAACATATCTGAGGTTCCGGTACAAAGATTGAACACAAGAGATGAACTAGGGTTTGAGAGGAGATGGTGTTGTTGAAGATGTTGATGAAGATTGGCCTCCCAAAGATGAGAGGGGTGTTGGTGATGACGATGACTTCGATTTCCCCCTTCGGGAGGGAAGTTCCCCCGACGGAATCGCTCCGCCGGAGGGCAAAAGTGCTCGTGCCCAAGTTCCACCTCGAGACGGCGGCGCTCCATCCCGAAAGTCCTCTCCTTATTTTTTTCTAGGTTAAAAGAGCCTATATACCAGAAGATGGGCACCGGAGGTGGGCCGAGGAGGGCACAACCCACCAGGGCGCGCCTGGGGGCCTGGCGCGCCCTGGTGTCTTGTGCCCACCAGGGTGGCCCCCTCTGGTAGTTCTTTGCTCCAGTATTTTTTATTAATTCCAAAAATATTCTTTGTAAAGTTTTAGCTCCATTAGAGATGTGCAGAATAGGTATCTTTGATGTGCTTTTTCAGGTCCAGAATTCCATCTGCCGGTATTCTCTCTCTTTGTGTAAACCTTGCATATTATGAGAGAAAAGGCATTAGAATCACTCCCTAAAGTATTATTATTCAACAAAACATAATAAATAACAGTATGAAATCATGATGCAAAATGGACATATCAACTCCCCCAAGCTTAGACCTCGCTTGTCCTCAAGCGAAAAGCCGAAATTGAAAAGCATGTCCACATGGTTTGAGAGAGAGGTGTCGATAAAAACAAATACGGACATAGTAGCATCATGCTTATTATGATAACAACAACAAACTCTATCATAAAACTTATTCATATACTTTCATCACATAGTTTCTCATGCGCAAGTAAGAATTCATCACAACATAGAAGTATAAAGCATAAACCTTACTGAAAACCAACAAACTATGTTCTCAGTCAACTTTGCAACTACAATTCATCATATTTTCAGGAAGGGTCACATGTCGGAGCCTTTTGGCAAGTCCACATACTCAACCATCAGTTAGTCTTCTATGATTGCTAACACTCACAACATACCCATGAGCAAAAAGTTTCAACCGGACACATAGAAAGATAGGGGCTTATAGTTTCGCCTCCCAACGTATTCACCTCAAGGGTGATGTCAACAATAATAACTCATGCCCACTCACATCCAACTGGATATATGTGCCTAGATCTTTCCTCACCACATGATGCTTGAAAAATAAAAAGTAAAAAGGAATAGGGATGAATACTTGACTCTTGCATAAAAGTAAATAAATGAAAGTAAAAGATAGTCCCTTCGCAGAGGGAAGCAGAGGTTGTCATGCGCTTTTTGGTTTGTATGCCGAATCCCTTAATATAAAAGAACGTCACGCTATATTGCCCCCTATGATAGCAACCTTTATTATGTAGTCCGTCGCTTTTATTACTTTGCCATCATAAGTTCGTATAGCGCTCAATTTTCTCTTACACTAATTGATCAAAACACATTTAGAAGCAATTTTTATTGCCTTGTTGCACCGATGACAACTTACTTGAAGGATCTTACTCGATCCGTAGGTAGGTATGGTGAACTCTCAAAGAATGAATTTGGGTTTGGGTTTTTGGATGCACAAGTAGTATCTCTACTTAGTGCGGAATTTTGGCTAGCAAAGATATTGAGCAAGCATCACATGTTGAAGGATCTATGACAATATAACTTCTATGTGGATATGAACAAACATAAATCATTATGTTGTCTTCCTTGTCCAACGTCAACAATTTTGACATATAATATTTAATGGGGGATCACAATCATAAAAGATGTCCAAGATAGTGTATTTGCATGTGAATCTTCTCTTCCCTTATTAATTCTTTCATGAATTGCATCATTCACCAATGCTATGTTTGCCAATCTGCAATAAATTTTACTACTTATACTTTTCCTTATGTGATGTCCTTACTCACCATAAGATTAGCATATGAGTCTTTTCATTTATTTATTTTTCCTTTATTTTGATTGCAACAAGAAAGTAGAGAGGCAAAAACTCAAACTAAACTTTATTATATAACTCTCACTCGATTACATAGATAGATAGACCACGAAACTAACACACGAAAATAGATCATGCTAAACTTTTATTCAACTAAAATCAAAAGGGAACTAAAGATCAAACTAGAATAGGTAAAGGTGAATAAAAGTGATGGTGATACGATACCGGGGCACCTCCCCCAAGCTTGGCTCAAGCCAAGGGAAGTGCCCATACCCGTGTGCTCAAGTCTCCTTTGGTGGTGGTGATGAAGAAGGTGGTGGTGATGATGTGGTAGGCTTGTCCTCCAACTTCCAGGGCAAGGGTTCACCATCAAAAGTTGACGCAAGAGTCCCCAGAGTCCTACAACTGGCAGCTAAACTCATACCTTTAAATCTTGCTTCATATTCAAAAACTTGGTTTTGAAGATCATAAACATGACTTTGTAGAAAATTGATTTGCTCGCTGAGGGTAGAGATGGTGTCTTTCAAAGACCGGTCATCCACCATTTGATCACGGGTAAATTCCGTGATCATGGAGTGATTGGCACTAAGTCCATGCTCCACCATCCTTTGGCACTTGAAGATGTCTTGTTCCACCGCCTTGAGCCTAGCCTCCATGCTTTCGGTCCTCTTGGGTCCCTGAACATCGCGGATGTGAAGCACCCCCTCACGCATCTCAATGGCTTGAGGGTGCTTCATCACCTCCGGCAAGTACGGGTTGATGACCTTCTTAAAGAACATGTCCTTGGAGGAGCTTGGTGGAGCCATGGAGATCTAGATCTAACGAGAAAACAACACGAAACAAGAAGAGAGGATTTTTCTGCATTGCGGTCGTCAAAACAATTGGGGGGTATATAAAGAGAATTTTTATTCTTGGGAAACAAGCATATGGAAGGAAAACGGAGTCGGGAAGGTGCCCGAGGTGGGCACAACCCACCAGGGCGCGCCTGGCAGGGCTGGCGCGCCCTGGTGTATCTTGCTCACCTCGATCGCCTTCCGGTTTATTTCTTAATTTCCAAAATTTTCTAATATTCCAAAACTAACAAAAAATATTTTTGTGGATTTTTTGGAGTCCGTTTACTTACCGTATCACATACCTCCTATTTTTCAGAATTCTGGAGTGTTTCAGAAGGTTTCTTTTATGTGTTCCTCCGGTGTCATGGTTTGGATAACATTGCTTTCAACGTTAATAGGCGTACCTGAGATATAGTGTTTAATTCTTTGTCCATTGACCACCTTCAGGTTAGTACCTTCAGCATTATTAATCTTGATATCTCCAGAACGATAAACCTCTTCGATAATATATGGTCCTTCCCATTTGGAGAGAAGCTTACCCGCAAAAAATCTTAAACGAGAGTTGAACAAAAGAACATAGTCTCCTATTTTGAATTGCAGCTTTTGGATTCTTTTGTCATGCCATCTTTTTACTTTTTCTTTGAATAGTTTGGCATTTTCATAGGCTTGGGTTCTCCATTCATCTAGTGAGCTAATATCAAATAGCCTCTTCTCACCGGCAAGTTTGAAATCATAATTGAGTTATTTAATTGCCCAAAATGCTTTATGTTCGAACTCTAGAGGCAAATGACAAGCCTTTCCATATACCATTTTGTATGGAGACATACCCATAGGATTTTTATAAGCTGTTCTATAGGCCCAAAGTGCATCATCTAGTTTCTTAGACTAATTCTTTCGAGACCTATTGACAGTTTTTTGTAATATCAATTTTATTTCTCTATTGCTAAGTTCAACTTGACCACTAGATTGAGGATGATAGGGTGATGCAATTCTATGGTTAACATCATATTTGGCAAGCATCTTACGAAAAGCACCATGGATAAAGTGTGAGCCACCATCAGTCATTAAGTATCTAGGGACTCCATGTAGGAGATATGCCCAAGAGGCAATAATAAATGTTATTATTTATCCCCATGTTCCTAATTAAGTTTATATTCCATGCTATAACTGCAATGATTCTCGAGTCTGCAATATCCACGAGGCCCGGAGGGAAACTCATTTGCACGTGTGGTATAATAAACGGTAAAATGTATTCCTAGTCTTGCCTCTAAGACTGGCTCAAGTATTGCATGATGATCCTATTTTCCTGATCATGGGCATGGCTATGCCGGCAATTTTGAGGGCGCAATGTTGGTAGAACACTTGTGTTGAATCAACCCGAATTGATGTTATGCTATGAGATACATTCGTCACCAGTTAATGGTTAATAACACAGAGATAGTTAATGTTTGCATAATTCCTTAGACCATGAGAGTATCGAGTTCCTTCGTGCTTGCTTCGTGAACTTTGGGGTTTGTTAAACGTCATCCGTTACTGGGTGGCTATTATAGCGGCTTACGGGTTCACGGAAAAGTATGGCAAGTAACAAGATATCTCAAGATTGGGATTTGCTCCTCCGACGATGGAGAGATATCTCTGGGCCCTCTCGGTGTTACGGTATCCATCATCGTCTGGCCAGACACTTTGTGATTTGATCACGGGGATGCTGGAACACGGAACGAAAAAAGAGAACAATACCGGTAACGAGGTAACTGGCATAGTGGACAAGGTGTTGATCCACAGGGATGCCAACATGTCTCACCTTGGGTATTTGTAACATATCACGAAGCAACAGGAATAGCACACGACAACTAGAGGTTCACTCGAATATTCATTCGTGTGGGTATAGGGGTCAATATGGGTGTCCACGGCTCCGATGTTGATCATTGATCGGAAGGGGTTCCGGGTCATTTCTATACTTCACCGAACCTATAGGGTCACACACTTAAGGGTTATCTATCTGCTGAATACTAGACAGGGAGCCTGAGAGAAAATCACCGGAAAAGTTTCGGACACCGGAAAAGTTTCGGACACCGGAAAAGTTCCGCAGAGAGAACACCGGAACAGTTTCAGTAAAACTGAAAAGTTGTTTCAGGGGATACCATTAAGTCAAATTGGTTTCGGCACATGCCTGATAATTCTTGGAGGGTGCCAGAATCATTCTGGAAACTTCTGGGAATTTTCCGGAAGAAAAACCGGAAATGTTCTGGAGCTGCCGGAACCGCTTCGGATGCTTTTCGCAGATGAAAATTACTAATCCGGAATTGTTCCGAAACGCATTGAAATTTATTTTAGTGGGTACTAGAAATGTTCTAAGCCCACATAAATATTTTCAGTTCGAACGAACGCTGAAAAATGTCGTCGTGAATAGTGAAAGTGTTTTTTGGATATTTTTGGAAAACCACCTTTTGGGATATTTCCCAAAAGGCTTCTAGAAGGCCTTGGAGGCCAAGGAAGCCCCTCATGGCCCCCCCCCAAGGGGGTGGCCGGCCAAGGTGAGTGGAGCTCCATGGAGCTCCACATGGCATCCCTTTTCCCTCTTATGCCCTTTGTGTATGACATAAAGTGGGGGCATTTTTGGGTTTTTGGAATGGCAACTCTACCCCTTGGTTTTCCTATAAATAGGAGGTGAGGGGGCTGGCCAAAAGTCATCCCTTCTCAAATACACATGCCATTTGACTTGTCTGGCTTCTCTCTCCCTCCCCGTGAAATAGTTTCGTAGAGCCAAAAGGCTGTCTGGGTTCCGGCAGGAACTAGTTCTGGACGGCGAAGCCCTGGCGGATAGATGACACCGTATGTGTGCAACTCTGTAGAGAGATCATAGTTTCGGTCTTAGTTCGAGAGGTCCTCCCGAAGGGCTGTCCGAGTGACCGTCCGAGTTTTGAAGGTCCTCCCGAAGGGCTGTCCACGACACCGTCCGGGGACTGTCTGATCGCCTCCCGGAGGGCTGTCCGAGGGGCAGATGAGGGTATACATCCTCGCAGTTGGGAGGTTGTAAATCCTAGCTGCGGGGATCCGCACCGCCGATCGTCATCGACTCTACTTCCGCTGCGCTACGAGTCGGTAACGAAAAAGATCAAACCTTGTATGCAGTCTCCATAGTGGTCCTGGGCTAGTGCGTAGGTCGGAAATTTTTGTTTTCTGCTGCGTTCCCCTACACTCCAAACCTCGGGAAGGTAAAGCATTTTAATGGAGGTGTGGTGATCAGCACTACTAGTTGGAATAGGTTCTACCCAATTAGTGACATAATCAACAGCAAACAAAATATGAGTGTACCCGTTAGAGGAAGGAAAAGGTCCCATATAATCAAAACCCCAAACATCAAATGGTTCGACAACAAGTGAATAATTCATAGGCATTTCCTGATGCTTACCGATATTACCAATTCTTTGGCATTCATCACAAGACAAGACAAACTTACGGGCATCCTTGAAGAGAGTAGGCCAGTAAAAACCAGATTGCAATACCATGTGAGCAGTTTTATCTCCCTCATGATGTCCTTCGTAAGCTTCGGATTGACATTTCCGTAGGATTTGTTCCTGTTCATGCTCAGGTACACAATGTCTAATAATACCATCTACTCCTTCTTTATAAAGATGTGGGTCATCCCAAAAGTAATGTCTTAAATCATAGAAGAATTTTTTCTTTTGTTGGTATGTGAAGCTGGGCGATATATATTTAGCTACAATGTAATTAGCATAATCAGCATACCAAGGGGTGTTTTGAGAAACACTTATTGCAGCTAACTGTTCGTCAGGAAAACTATCATCAATAGGTAGTGGGTCATCAAGAATACTTTCTAACCTAGACAAGTTGTCGGCTACTGGGTTCTCAGCTCCCTTCCTATCAACGATATGTAAATAAAATTCTTGAAGCAATAGAACCCACCTAATAAGTCTAGGTTTAGCATCTTTCTTTTCCATAAGATATTTTATAGCAGCATGATCCGTGTGAACGATAACCTTGGAATCAACAATATAGGATCTAAATTTATCACAAGCAAACACAACTGTTAAAAATTCTTTTTCAGTAGTAGCATAATTCTGTTGAGCACTGTCTAGAATTTTACTAGCATAATGAATAACATTCAATTTCTTATCAACTCTTTGTCCTAGAACAGCACCAACAGCATAATCACTAGCATCACACATAATTTCAAAAGGCAAGTTCCAATCAGGTGGTTGAACGATAGGTGCAGAGGTTAAGGCTTTCTTGAGTGTTTCAAAGGCTTCTACACAATCATCATCAAAAACAAAAGGGATATCCTTTTGCAAAAGATTAGTAAGAGGCCTAGAAATTTTAGAGAAGTCTTTAATGAACCTCCTATAGAAACCAGCGTGACCAAGGAAACTTCGAACACCTTTAATATCTTTAGGACATGGCATTTTCTCAATTGCATCAACTTTAGCTTTATTCACCTCAATATCTCGTTCAGATATTTTATGCCCCAAAACAATACCTTCATTAACCATAAAGTGGCACTTCTCCCAATTCAAGACAAGATTAGTTTGTTCACATCTCTGCAAAACTCGATCAAAGTTGCTTAAGCAATCATCAAAAGAAGTTCCGTAAATGGAAAAATCATCCATGAAGACCTCCACAATATTTTCACAAAAATCAGAGAATATAGCAGTCATACATCTTTGAAAGGTAGCAGGTGCATTGTATAAACCAAAAGGCATACGTCTATAAGCATAAGTTCCAAAAGGGAAAGTAAAGGTGGTTTTCTCTTGATCAGATTGTGACACAGGTATTTGAGAGAAACCAGAATATCCGTCCAGAAAACAAAAGTGTGTGTGCTTAGATAATCTTTCTAGTATTTGATCAATGAAAGGCAGGGGGTAATGATCTTTCCTAGTAGCTTTATTTAATTTCCTAAAATCAATTACCATTCTATAGCCAGTGACAATTCTTTGTGGAATGAGTTCATTTTTATCATTAGGAACAACGGTAATACCTCCTTTCTTAGGGACACAATGAACGGGACTCACCCATCTACTATCAGCAATGGGATAGATCATACCTGCTTCTAGAAGCTTTAATATTTCAGTTCTTACCACTTCTTTCATCTTAGGATTTAATCGCCGTTGGTGATCAACAACGGGTTTAGCATCAGGTTCCATATTAATCTTGTGCTGACATAGAGTGGGACTAATGCCCTTAAGATCATCAAGAGTATATCCAATAGCAGCCCGGTGCTTCTTCAGAACTTTTAATAATCTTTCCTCTTCATGTTCTGAAAGGTTAGCACTAATAATAACAGGATATATCTTCTTCTCATCAAGATAAGCATACTTCAAAGTGTCAGGTAATTGCTTTAATTCAAACACAGGATCACCTTTAGGTGGAGGTGGACCTCCAAGAGTTTCGATAGGCAAATTGTGTTACGGGAGAGGTTATTGTTCAAAGAAAATTTTGTCTATTTCATTTCTTTCACGCAAGTGCATATCATTTTCATGGTCAAGAAAATATTGTTCTAATGGATCGTTAGGAGGCATGGCAATAGAAGCAAGACCAATTATTTCATCCTTACTAGATAATGCTCTATCACGAGGTTGTCTACTAAACCTGGAAAAATTAAACTCATGAGACACACCACCAAAACTGACACCGGCAGTTTATTTTTCACAATCTATCTTAGCATTGACGGTGCTCAAGAAAGGTCTACCAAAGATAATGGGCAAAAGTCATCTAGTGGGGAACCAAGAACTAGAAAATCAGTAGTGTATTTTACTTTCCCACACAAGACTTCAACATCTCTAACAATCCCAAGTGGTGTGATGGTGTCTCTATAGCAAGTTTAATAGTAACATCAATGTCTTCTATTTCAGCAGGTGCTATTTCATTCATAATTTCTTGGTATAAAGTAAAAGGGATAGCACTCACACTAGCACCCAAATCACATAAACCATGATAGCAATGATCTCCTATTTTGACTGAGACAACATGCATGCCCTCTATGGGTCTATGTTTATCTTTTTCATCAGGTTTGGCGATTCTAGCAGCTTCATCGTAGAAGTAGATAACATGCCCATCAATATTTTCTACCAAAAGATATTTAACCATAACAACACTAGGTTCTACTTTAATTTGCTCAGGGGGCTTAGGTGCTCTAATATTACTCTTACGAACCACGGTTGATACCTTAGCATGTTCCTTTATCCTAACAGGGAAAGGTGGGTTTTCAATGTAAGTGGTAGGGACAACTGGATCAACATTGTAAATGATGGTTTCATCTTTAGCTATGACCGGTTCTTTAATTTCTTCTTTAATAGGGGGATGATATTTAAACCACTTCTCTTTAGGGAGATCAACGTGAGTAGCAAATGCTTCACAGAAAGAGGCTACTATCTCAGAGTCAAGTCCATATTTAGTGCTAAACTTGTGAAAAGCAACGGTATTCATAAAAGATTTAACACAATCAAACTCAAGCTTTATACCTGACTCATTACCTTCGTCGAGTTCCCAATCTTAAGGGTTGCGTTTAATTCTTTCTAAGAGATCCCACTTGAATTCAATAGTCTTCTTCATAAAAGAACCAGCACAAGAAGTATCGAGCACGGATTGATCATTATGAGAAAGCCGAGCATAAAAATTCTGAATAATAACTTCTCTCGGGATATCATGATTGGGGCATGAATATAACATTGACTTAAGCCTCCCCCAAGCTAGAGCGATACTTTCTCCTTCACGAGGCCAAAAGTTATATATATATATATATATATAATTCCGATCACGATGAACTAGATGCATGGGATAAAACTTTTGGTGGAATTCCAATTGCAAACAATTCGAGTTCCATGATCCAATATCATATCATAGCCTATACCATGTCAATGCGTTTCCCTTCAAAGATAAAGGGAAACCCATCTGTAAGAGCACATTTATCCATGTGTGGTTTTGGTAATTGATGACAATCCCTATGGACTAATGGTTGCCTTGAGTTATATTCGAAGGATTTGTCTGTAGGTACTTCTTGAAGTCCATCTGTTGGTTTCAAGGAGTTTATATGGTGACCAAGGTGGTATTCAAGGTTTATCCAAAGATTGGTCATGTGGGAGTTGAGCTTATTGCAAGCATGTCTTGAAGAAAAAGATTGTGTGAGCATTCATATTTACCTTCAAGACATCATCTTTATGAAGAGAGAAGATAAGACACAAGGTTCATCAAGATTAAGGCAAAGAATGATTCAAGTTGATCAACACACAAAGCGTAGAAGATGTACCAAGTGAGATCAAGTGATCCCATGGTATGGCAAGCATTGTCCATTACGCTTTGTGTACTAACCCATGGTCTACGTGAGACTTCGTTGTGGGGTTAGTTATATTTCCATGGGTTTGCGTCAAGAGGAAGATCTCATACAACCCATGGAGGATGACATCAAGTGGTGATCGTCATCAAGGTTGCGGTGTGCAAGTTCAAGTGAAGCATCACGGAGAGATCATGCTTGAAGCTTGCCGTCCATTGTGGTGACAATGGACTTGTGAAGATGTGCCGAAGAGTGGCTCTCCCATAGTGGAGTATGGGGGAGCAATCAACTAGTCTTCATCGAGCCGACGCAATCAAGAAAGGTTGTCGGGGATATACCCCGCAGTATAACCCGGCCTAAAGTATGACCCGGCCAGGACTTGGCGACTTACTGGTGACCCGGCCGAGACTTGGCGGTTCATTGGTGACCCGGCAGGCGGGTGAGACGAGCGACAAGGCCCAAGGCCTAGCGAGCAAGCCGGCGAAGGCGGCTCGTGGACGGGCCTGGAGGGGCGGCTCACAAGAGAAGGCCCAAAGGAGAGAGATGACTCCCTCACAAAAGGAAACAAGACTCGGATTAGGATTCAAGAGAGACTAGTCCTACTCCTACTCCTAGTAGGATTCTACATGTAAACCTACCCTTTCCACCTATATAAGGAGGGGTAAGGCGCCCCTAGAGGGACAGGTTAAGACAGAGACAAGTCATTAGAGATAGACAGATTAGAGGCTCTCGAGATTAGAGGTAGCAAGACAGCACCTTTGTAACCGAGAGATCTTCCTCACCATCAATGCAACACAAAGCAGGACGTAGGCTTTTACCTCCATCGGAGGGGCCGAACCTGGGTAAACTCGCGTCTCTAGATTCCAACCAACCCCTCTCAAGCTGCCACATAGTTGCGATGGCCTCACATCTAAGTCCGTTAACCCGGACATCTTGCCGTGACAAAACCACGACAGTTGGCGCCCACCGTGGGGCTGCGCACGATGGTATTGTGTTCTTGGAGGGATCTCTTTCAGGGATCGAGAAGCTCATGATTGGCTAGATGAACAACAGCCAGCATGAAACAATTATGCAGGCTAGCCCGGCAGAAGACAACCTTGGGCAGAGTTGACAAATTCATTGTTTTATGAATTAGAGTTGCAGTCATCAATTCCCGGCCACAATTGTTTTCGGCGATACATCGAATCTCACAAGAGATCATTTTCGCTGTTGCTCGCCGCCGCATGTCGCGAGTCCGACAGGAGTTCAGAATACAGTGCGCAGCGGGATTGGTCCAGTTACACTTTCGTCAAAAACAAATCGCTGCTGGTACGAGACGAATTAGTTGGATTTTTCTCGGCGTATTGGTCGAGTTGTTTCCACCGCTGCTCCATGTACTCCGAGGGAAGCAAGAGGAGATGAGAGTCACTGCAGCTGCTACTTTTTCCTGAAGTAAAGACAAATCCAAAGGATCATCAAGCACTTCCATACGTGACCAAGGGTAATAATCGAATTTGGTGTCTTATCTAATTACTACATCCGAGGCTAATACAAAGCGTGATATGGATTACAAAAAAAAGGAGCAGGCCGCCTCGGATTTGGTCTTCCCCGCCGCACCTGCCGGTGCGTCCCAACCGGATCCATCACGCCTCAGCCTCTGCGCCTGTCCACACGCGACGGCTTGCCGCTGCACCTCCTCGCATGCCAGATCGACGCTGATGCCGGCCACTCCGCTCCTTGCATGCCGCCGACAACCGCGACCCGGCTTGCTCAGCCGCCGCAAGTCTGAGCCGCCTTGCATCGCCCCTCCACGCTCGCGCAAGTCGCCGGTCTTCACGCTCGCGCAAAGTCGACGATCTCCACTCACCGGCAACCGCGCCTTGCTCCGCTCGCCCCGCCTGGTTTGCTCCCGGGCCAGCTGCCGATGTGGCTCCGCTTCGCCCCGCTCGAGCGCCTCGACCCGGCCAGTTTCACCTCATCACCACGCCCTCACGCGCCTCCTCCCGCTCCGCCACGCGCTTCGCCTCACCTTGAGTCGCCGCGCACCTCGCCACTCCAGAGCCACCTCCGCTCTGCTTACCGGCTCTACCTCGCCTTTGTCGCCCACGTCGCAGGTTTCTCCTCGAAGCCATCTCGCGCCGGCCTCGCCTCAGGCCACCTCGGGCCGGCCTCGCCGCTACCGCACCCAGCCATCCACTACGGCTCCCTCTCCACCGCGGCTTCGCGCACCTCCGTACTCTCCGCCGCCCGCCTCGCCCGCCTCGCTTGCCTCCCTCGGCCCCCCTCGCGCGTGCCTTCGCCCGACCGCGCCTGCCGCCGCTGTGACTAGCCGCCGTCACCTCGCAGCACATCCGAGCACCGCGCGTCGGCTCCCCTCTGCCGCAGCCGTGCCTCGCCTCCGCGCGCCGGCCACCGGCTCCCGGCCGTGCGCATGCTTTGCCGCTGTTCCGGCTCTCCCGCCTCTGGCCGGACGAGCCCCTACTCTACTACGCGCCAGAGCCGCCAGGCCACTCCGTCGCCGGGCTGCTCCGTCTCACCTCCGTGCGCCAACCTTGAACCAGCCCTGCTCGCGCGTCCGCCTCGCCGAGTCGGCCCGCCTCCATGGGCGCCACCGGAGCCGGGCGGCGTCTTCGCCTCCGCCTCGCCTCGCCTCGAGTGGTGGCAAATCCTCATGTCAACGGAGGAAAGAAAGGAAGGAAAGGAGAAAAGGCCCGGCTGGATAATAAAAGAAAAAAAAAGGAAAAAAGAAGAAGAAGCGTCTACAGTCAAAGAGCTTTTTTCATAACTGCGTTCGTGATGGGTGACATTATCATCAGGTGATATTTTTCCGGGTAAAATTATTCATGTGAACTTGCTCTATTAAGAGTATTAAGAGTCTTTTGTACTTTGACTTGTATGAATTTACGCGCAGGTTAAATTATAAATGGGAGGCTGCACCGGCGTCCACAGTACGTTGGGTAATCCAAGGAACAGGTGAGCCGCCAATGGACATTCGTGAGCCGCCGCCCCGCGGTCCAGGCTACATCAACATGTCACAAATGACCCGCGCGTCCGCGCCGGTTTATAAATACCACGGGCAACTCACCGACCGCGCCGGCTTAACAACGCCACGGTGACTCGCCGTTCATGCTGGTTTCCAACGCCACGGGCGACTCACCGTTTGCGCCGACCTATAACGCCGCGTCCGTCTCTTGCGACCGCACCGGCTTACAACGCCGCGGCCGTCTCAAGCGACTGCGCCGTGTTCAAATGCTGCGACTGACTTCTACGTCTACATCAACACATCAGAAGCTATCCATACAAACTGCTCAGCGGGCGCGCGCAAATCGCCACCCCTACGGTCCAATCTATATTGGCATGCTGGTGCCGGGCTCACCTGTACGGGCCGCCCAACGCACGAGCGCAAGACGCCGCCCGCGGTTTGATCTACATCAACATATCAATGCGGTGCTCGCCTGTATGAGCCGCCCAACGGACGCGCGCAAGACGCCGCCCACACTCTGATCTACATCAGTATATCGGTGCGGTGTTCGCCTGCACGAGCCGCCCGACGGACAGGCGCACAAGCCGCCACCACTGTAGTTTGGTTAACTTCAACAACCTGCCGGACGAACCATCGACCGGATTATTGAAACAATTCATACGGGGTCGTCTATAACCCACCACGGTCAACTTCAACCTTCAGTGGAGACTCTCAAGCCGCCTCTTCGAGTCAACTTAAGACTCGGGGGCTACAGACATGGCTCGACACACTTGGTCGTTTTCAACGAGAGCCCCGGGTCATTGTAAGATTGTGCAAAGGTGGATACTTCAACAAAGGTCATTTGGGGGCTTCCAACCCGCCGGGTTTAGCTCGCTCACCCTCTTGATCGGCTCTTCAGCCACAATAGTAAACAAGACGGCGGCTTACAAGTTGGCGGTCCACAAGACGGCGGCTTACAAGATGGTGCACAAGTTGATGTCGTCGACAAGGTCGTTTGGGGGTTTCAAACCCACCGGCTTAAGCTTCAACCCTCTCGATCAGGCTCTTCAGCCACTGTAAGGTGACCCGCCGAACGCTTATTAGTTAATCTCGCTAGGAGACCCTGAGCACTGGTTAAGGTTTAAACGGTGGACTGTGTCACGTGAAAGGGGGCTTCTGGGCCCTAGGGATACTCATGCCCTGCTGTGTCTCTTGCTGGGACGCTGCACTCATCAATCCTCGCCTGGAAACCGAGTATTGTTATGAGTTCATGTAGCGAGTCCACCCAGTGGAACCAGCGTCCGTGTCTCTTTCTGGGACGTTGCGCTCAGCAATCCTCGCCTGGAAACCGAGTATTGTTATGAGTTCAAGCAATGAGTCCACCCAGTAGAACCGGCAGATGTGTCTCTTTCTGGTTCGTTGCGCTCTTATCAGTAAATCTCGCCTAGAGACCCTGAGCCGCTCAAAGGAGTTGACGGTCACTCTCGTTAGAGATCCTGCACTGGTATGAGTTCAAGCATCGAATCCAGCCAGGAAGAACCATCATATGAGTTTTTTGAAAAGAAGAGTGTCGTGGGAAACGAACACCTATGGGATCGCTATCGAGCAGATCCCTTTACGGTTCGGCAAGGGGAGAGGATTGCACGAAGAGCAGAACTAGCGAACAGCACACGGGGAATTTACCCAGGTTCGGGCCGCACGGATGCGTAAAACCCTACTCCTGCTTTGATGGTATTATTGTGGATATTCTTGGCCAAGTTCTGGGAGCTACAGTAGCAGCTACGCATGCAGAATGAGCTTCCGAAGTGCTCTCCCCATAGCTATGCCTTGGGCCTCCTTTTTATATGAGTCAAAGGGGCTACCATAGTGGCGTAAGGGATAAGGTATGAGGTGGGAAGTAGCTACAGGGTCACTACAGTGTTATCATACCTAACCCTGACGGCTTAGGACAAGCTCATTAAATGCACCGTGAGGTGTCCGTCGAGGTGTCCCTCAGCGTCTCGGGCTTGGAAAAGCTTTACAGGGGATGGGCAAAAGCAGCCATCCCATCAGCACCGCTTAAGCATCTCGTGGCCAGCATCGCGCCACGTCACCATGAGGACAAACCCTAAACGACAAGGCTGGCCGCTGCGCAGGAGCGATAGCGCTACACTGTGCAGAGCCTTGCCGGGGCTGAATCCTTGCCGGGCCCGGGGCTTGCCGGGTCCGATGCTTGCCGGGACCGGGGCTTGCCGGGCCCGGGTCTCGCCGGCCGCGAGGCCTTGCCGGCAAGGGTCTTGCCGGGCCTTCGCACCCCTTTGGCCTTCTGCCTTCTGGTCCGGTCGTTGACTTGAACGTCTCTTCCCGGCAAGGCTTGCCGGGTTCCTGGCTTGCCGGCTCGCTCCTCGCCGGCAAGCACTATCTTCGTCTTGAGATTGCTCCTAGCTATTCCCCGGCAAGGCCTGCCGCGGTTCGGCTACAACTGCCCGTACACAAGTAAGGGGTACTAAAGGGGCCCATACTTTAGTACACCGACAGGAGCCCCCGGGCCTAGGCCATACACGGATGCCAGGCCTGTTGGGCTAGGCCCAAAACAGTGCACGGGTGCACGTGGCAGGGAATAACTGTCCGTAATCATGATCTCTTTTACCACGCCCCTCCACTACGCGCATTAATCGCGCGACGCGGGAGACGTGGGCGCGCAGTAAAAGCGGGCGGTTAAAGAGCCAGCCCCGCGCCTTCCCCATAAAAAAGGAATCGCAGAGACGCTGCTCATTTACCCCCCATCGCTTTCACCTTTCCAATCTCAATCTCAGAACCGTCGCCACCGTCTTCTTCCTTGCGCCCAAAACAGAGCTTTTCTCCCTCCGCCTGCCTCCACCGCGCTCTCGACGTCTTCAACGCCCACTCCCATAGCCACCATGCCGCCCAAGCCGAGCAAGGGCAAGGGCAAGGCGGAGGAAGCGGCCGCCGCGGAGAGCAAGCTGGTGAAGATGCGGAAGGAGCGCGCTGTCTTCCCCCCGACGCTTGATGCGAAGGCCTTGAAGAAGAGGTACCAGTTCGCATGGGCGAAGGAGACCACGGCGCATCCAGCCACCAAAGTGAGTGTAGCTTCTCGTAGGGCAGAGCCAGGGGATTATCCCTTCTTTGCCGATTACTTCTGGTGCGGCCTCTGCCCTCCGTACTCGGATTTCTTCGTAGATATCATGATCACTTACGGCTTCCAGCTGCTAGACTTCACGCCGAATGCCGTGACTTGCATGTCCGTCTTCGCGCACCTTTGCGAAAATTTCGTTGGGGTCATCCCGAGCACAGCACTTTTCCGGCACTACTTCTACCCCCGCACCCAAAAGGGCGACGCCCTCTCCGGTAACATCGCTTGGATTCCGAGGACGGCGACCAAGGAGACGTACCCAGAGGGGCTCTATCGCGAGAGATGGGATGAGTGGCGCAGCAAGTGGTGTTGGGTCCGAGAAAAGGAGCCCCTACCGTTCTGCGAGGTGCGGAAGCAGAAGGTGGTCCGCGGCAAGGATTGGGGTGCTGCGGACCCTGACGACAGCAAGCTGACCATCGCCACCACCAGGATACTCCGCCTCAAGGCTGCCGGGCTGAAGGTGGAGATGATTGCTTCAGATTTCCTTCGCCGGCGCATCGCCCCACTGCAGAACAAAGGGCGTCCTGCCTGGGAGTACACGAATGCCGCCGACGTCATGAGGGTGCGTCCTGGGCTGGATAATAATCTAACAGCCATGGGGCACGCAGCCCTCTGCCAACAACTCTTCAATTCTGGAACAGTGGGGAACTTGCCGGCGGGCGTCGTTCCACTGTGCAACAACTCATCACTCACCTCCATCATCACCATGATGCCGGTGTTCAATGCCCATAGCATCGACAAGAGGTGGATCGAGCCGTCCGCGGAGCAGGTGCTGGCGTTCTTCGACAACTTGACGGAGAAGGCCATCCGCGAGGAGGACCTTGTCCGCGCCACCACAGAGGAGGAGCTCGCCCACATCGCCGACAGGGCGGAAGAGGCGAACCTTGCCGAAGAAGCCGGCAGCGCCGAGTCCAGCGAGGGCGAGGACTTGCTGCGGGAAAATCTTGCCGGGCGAGGTCAGGCTGCCGGGGAGCCGAGCGGAGCCGCTGCCGGGGGCCCTTTTGTTGGAGCGGCCGCCGACGAGGAAGAGGAGGAGGAAGAGGAGCCCCCAGCTCTTCGACAGGCACGGAGGCGCATCCTTCGGAAGGCCAGCACCGGCGCTCCTGCTTACCAGCCAGCGCCAAACGATGAAGCCTCCGGCAAGGAGGCTGCTGACGAAGCGGCGCGGCAAGCCGTTGCCGGCGAGGCAACGCGGCAAACCGTCGCCGGCAAGCGCCCCAGAACGATCTCTCCTCCTCCGCCAAGCACTGTGACGGAGGCCGCCTTCGACCTATCCATCCTCGAGAACGAGGAGGAAGAAGAGGAGTAAGTGTTCTGCCACAGCTTCCGTTCTTGCTTTCTGATTTCCTTGATTAATCTTGATGATCTTGCCTCCACAGGGATGAAGAGACCTTGGCGGAGAGGATGGCCAAGAAGGCCAAGATTTCCACGGGCGTCGAGCCGCCGGCAAGCACTTCTGAAGAGCCGGTGACTATCGAGTCCAGCCCGGAGCCAAGCCCAAGGCACAATCCTCGCCGCAGCCCCCGGCACAGCCCCCAGCGTGAGCCAATTACTCTCTTTCCGCTGGCGAGTGCCGGGGCGGTAATCTTCACAGCTAACATCTTGGGGCGTGCAGGAACAGAGCAGCAACAGAGGTCGCCGGCAAGGACCACCCTCGACATGCCGCACCCGTCGACCACGCAGCCCACAAAGGAATCTTCAGGCGGATTCTACCGCGACGACCTTGACGCAGGTGAACCACTCGCCCTTAGAAATCTTTTCTCTCTCTTGTTTTTTTTTTGTCTTCTTGAACTTCCTTCCCAGCTTCATCTTAATTAACTCCTTGATCTTCAATCTTCTTCTGACAGAGCTCATGGATACTGACGCCGTCACTGAAGAGACCGCCAAGGATGCCGCCACTGAAGCCGGCAAGGTTGCTGCCGAAGAGGCCGCCAAGCATGCCGCCGCCGAGGCCGCCAAGGCCGCCAAGGCCGCTGCCGCTGAGGCCGCCAAGGCCACTGCCGCCGAGGCCGCCAAGGCCGCCGAGGGAGCCGGCGAGGAGACCCGCGGCAATACTGACGGCGCTTCCGCCGCAGGAGCGCCAGGCGCTTCTACTGCCGCGGGGCCCTCGACTGCCGAAGACCAATCCTCGTCGTTCCAGGCCCCTCCCTCAAGCCAATATATCAGGGCCGGCAAGAACGTCGTCAGCATGCCGGGGTCGGCAAGCATCAAAGAGCTGGTTGAAGGAGAGCATCTTGACGGGAAAATCACCGTCGCTGCCGTCAGTGAGCTCAAGGAGGAGCAGCTACTTCAGGCCATGAATGACAATTATCAGAAGCTCCAGACGCTCTACCGCGCCCGGAAGGAGAAACTGGACTCCCGGGCAGCGCTCGTCGAGGCCGCGGAAGGAGACTTCCAACAACGCGTCATGGAGACACAGGCCTGGTATGGCGAGGCCCTCCAAGAGCTGAATATTTATCGGGAGCAGCTGGCGGAAGAGCAGAACGTCCTCCTGCTGAAGCAATCAGACATCGAGAAAGCGCAGGAGGAGGCCACCCAGCAAGCCGCCGCGGCAGAAGCCCTCTTGACGCAGCGCCGCATCAGCCTTGACGCCCAAGAAGAAGACCTTGCCGCCCGCGAGGCGGCGCTTGCCGCCAAGCTTCGCAACAAGGATGAAGAGCTCGAAAGTCTTGTCGCGCGGCGGGTCCAGGAGCTTGAACAAAGCCAAACGGCAGCGCTCGCCGCTCTGACTACAGACCACGCCGGCAAGCTCAAGGAGGCACTCTACGCTGCCGAGGCTGCGGAGACCGTCAAGAACTCGCTGGAGGGGAAGGCGAAGAAGCTGGAAGCCATTCTCGAGGAACACGGCAAGAAGATCGCTGCCCTCGAGGCCGAGAAGGAGAAAACCCTCCACAGCCTGGTGGAGATGCAGCTCGCCGCGTCCGAGAAGATCAAACAGCTCGCCTCCGCCAACGACTCCATTGCAAATCTGAAGCTGAAACTATCCACGTTGGAGGAGTCCCTGGAAGCTGCCCGAGCTCGCGGAAAGACCTTGGCTAAGGACCTCCACGACGAGCAGGAGCTACTCAAGAACGCCTACGCCACGCATCAAGATTATGTCACCGGCACAGAGGTCTGGACCGCCAGGCTGGTGGACGTCGCCAAGAGGCTTGCCGCGGAGCTGGAGGGCATGAACCTTCAGGGCTTCGGGTATTCTGCCAGCGACAGGATAAGCGAGAGCGCCAGGATCACCATGTTCTTCGAAGGTCTCGTCGATGCGCTCAAGCAACTCCAAGCAACCCACTCCGGCAAGCTCGCCAGCGAGTCCAGGAAGCTCTGCCAGGACGTGGTCCAGATGCTGCTGATGAAAGTGGCGTACAGGAATCCCGGCGTCGATTTCACCAAGGTCTTCGGCCGCCTGCCGAAGGATGCGGACGCCAAGGCTCTGCAGGAGCTTGTCGCGCCCATCGTCGAACGGATAGGCCAAGTGAAGAGGGTAGAAGGCAACCGCCGAGATTAACTGTAGCCCTCCTTATCTTTCTCCTTGTCTTGCCGCCGCGTTACATGTAAAAGACAAACATTTGGTCTTATGTTAGTAACGTGGCGACTATCTTATATATAATCTGCTCTATCTGAATCTATGCATGCTATTCCCCCTTGATCAATCTCTCTTTGTATAGCATATACCCTACGCTTTACTGGGCACTCGCCGGAGCATGGCCTTGCCGCAAGCGCTGGACCGGAGCCCGACAGCGTTCAGCAGGCGGTGCTGCTCACGGCAAGAAACCTTGACGCTTTCAGCGCGGCCACCTAAACCGTTGAGCGGACTCGAAACGGAATAAGGGCGCAGCCTAATCGCGACAAGATTCCATCGCGTGCAGGTTTTCCATACAAAGCCGAAATCGTTCAAGGGATATAGCCTTACAAAAAATTGAAATCTGCTAAAGGGGTCAGCAACTTAGCTCTGGCTTTCGCTGCTATTCTTTTCTTCTCCCGGCAACCTTAGCTCTGGCTTTCGCCGCTATTCTTTTCTTCTCCCGGCAAAGCATCAACCCTGAACGTCCCCGGGTATCCATTCCATCATTCCCCTTCCCCCCCGGCAAACTTGCGCGCGAGGGAATCTTCTATCTCTTTAAGAAAAAGAAAGAAGAGAAAATAAATGTTATGGAACCTGGACGGTTCGTTAGATCTCACAGGGGGGCATTGCCAGGAGCTTGCCGGAGCGTTATGCTGCCGCGAGCACTGGACCGGAGTCCGACAGTGTTCAGCGTGGCGTATCGCTACTACGGCAGGAAATTGGGGCAAGCGCAATATACACTTCAGATAAACACATGCATACATAAAGCATGAAATCGGCAAGAAACGTAAAGCACTGCAAACTCATTAACTATGCACAAAAGATGTGCCTGCTCTGTACAAAGGATCACATGCCATCCGGCAAGATTAGTACAGAATGGCGTTGCCGGGATCCCGCCGGAGCGTTACGCTGCCGCGAGCGCTGGATTCGGGTCGTCAGCAGCCTGCTGGCCGTATCGCTATCACAGCAAGAAACCCAACAACTGCCCTTCACGGGTAGAACTTGCGAAGGTGCTCGATATTCCAGGAGTTGCTCACCGGCAAGCCCTCTTCGGTCTCCAGGCGGACAGCGCCAGGCCTGGTGACTCGCACTACCCGGTAAGGGCCTTCCCACTTCGGCGTCAACTTGTTGGAATTCTTGGCCGACTGAACGCGCCGAAGAACAAGGTCGCCTTCCTCAAGACTCCGGGCATGAACCTTGCGGCTATGATAGCGGCGCAAAGCTTGCTGATAGCGAGCGGCTCGCACAGCAGCCCGAAGACGGTTCTCCTCAAGGAGCAGCGCGTCGCCTTGCCGCAGCTGTTCTTGCTCAAGCTCATCATAAGCGAGCACTCGAGGTGACCCGTATATGAGTTCCGTGGGGAGAACTGCCTCCGCTCCGTAGACCAGAGCGAAGGGTGTCTGGCCGGTGGCTCGATTTGGCGTCGACCTGATCGACCAAAGAACCGCCGGCAGCTCATCAATCCAGCGTCTTCCATGCTTGCGCAGCTTGTCGAAAGTTCTGGTCCGGAGACCGCGCAGCACTTCAGCGTTCGCCCTCTCCGCTTGGCCGTTACTCCTCGGGTGAGCAACAGAGGCAAAACAAATCTTGCCGCCAAGGTCTTGGACGTACTGCTTGAAGGTGCGACTAGTGAACTGCGTACCGTTGTCGGTGATGATCCTGTTCGGCACACCAAAATGGCACACAATCCCCTTGAAGAACTTGACCGCTGACTGTGCCGTCACCTTCCTCACTGCTTCCACTTATGGCCACTTCGTGAACTTGTCGACGGCAACGTACAAGTACTCGAAGCCCCCGGCAGCGCGGGGGAAGGGACCCAGTATGTCGAGCCCCCAGACCGAGAAGGGCCAGGAGAGAGGAATCGTCTGGAGAGCTTGAGCTGGCTGATGAAGTTGCTTCGAATGAAACTGGCACGCTTCACACTTGGTTACTAGTGCAGTTGCATCCTGGAGAGCAGTAGGCCAGAAGAATCCTTGCCGGAATGCCTTGCCGGCAAGGGCCCTTGAGCCTATGTGGGATCCACATATGCCCCCATGAATCTCTGCCAACAGTTCTAGTCCATCTTCCCGAGGAATGCACTTCAATTTCACACCGTTGGGTCTCTTTCTGTACAGGACGTCGTCGACGAACTGGTACATACTTGACTGACGGGCTACTTTTTCAGCTTCTTCCTGCTCTTCAGGGAGTTCTCCTGTCTGAAGGAAATGGACTATTTGCTGCGCCCATGCCGGAGCTTGCGGCTCGACGACAAGGACTAAAGGCAACTCTTCAGCTGCGGGAGCATTTGCTTCTACGGCAAGAACCTGAGGTTCTTGGCGGAGCAGCTGCTCACCGGCAACTGGTATTTCTTCGGTCGCAGGGGCGCTTGCTTCGGCGGCAAGAACCTGAGGCTCTGCACGAAGCCGCTGCTCACCGGCAACCGGGTCGTTCCCGGCAAGATTCTTGCCGGGGGCTTCGGGAAGCCTTGCCGGGATGTGCTCGCCGGTACTTAACTTTCTTCTCTTATCAGGCCTTGTCGATGGCGACACGGATGGTTGAGTCAAGCGGAGCACAAAAGTCCCTGGTTCCACAGGTAACTTGAGTGCGGCACGTTTCGACAGGTCGTCAGCAATGCTGTTCTCTGATCGAGGAACATGCTCTGTCTGAAGACCGTCAAAGCGCTCTTCCAGCTTCCTCACTTCATCAACGTAAGCTTCCATCAACGGGCTCTGATAATCTTTGTTGACCTGCCTCACGACGAGCTGGGAGTCACCCCTGACGATGAGCTTCCTGATCCCAAGGTCTACCGCGATCCTGAGACCGGCAAGCAATCCTTCATACTCTGCCGTGTTATTGGTCGATCTCTCCCGGGGAAAATGCATCTGGATGACGTACTTGAGGTGCTCTCCGGTGGGTGCGACAAGCAGCACACCGGCACCGGCGCCTTGCAGCGAAAAGGCTCCATCAAAGTACATGACCCATGTTTGCCCTGATTCCTTCCCGGGGGTCACTGATTCTTGAACTTCGTCGTCTGGCGTTGGCGTCCATTCTGCAATGAACTCTGCCAAGGCTCTGCTCTGGATAGTTGAAGTACTTTCGAACCTGAGACCAAAGCATGACAGCTCCAACGCCCACTCTACAATCCTGCCAGTCGCTTCCGGGTTCCGAAGAATCCGTTGCAACGGAAAGCGAGTGACGATGGTGATCTCATGTGCTTGGAAGTAATGGCGCAGCTTCCTCGAGGCCATGAGAAGGCCGAAGAGCAGCTTCTGCACACCAGAATATCTCGACCTAGCCCCCTGCAACAGGGAGCTGACGAAATAGACTGGGCGCTGCACCATCTTCTTCTTCTGTGCTGCTAAACTTGACTGCGCAAATCCTTCCTTGCCGGCACCAGACTCTGCCGGGGCTGCCCCTGGCAAGCCGCTTGGCGGACCTGCCGTTGCCGCTGCATCCTCCTCTGCTTCTCTCTCCGCCACCAGCGCAGCACTAACCACTTGATTTGTTGCCGCTAGATATAGCAGCAACGGCTCTTGTGGCCTAGGCGCGACTAGTACTGGCGAAGAAGAGAGGTACCTCTTCAAATCCTGCAGCGTTGCCTCCGCTTCCGGAGTCCACTTCATTGGACCTGCCTTCTTCAAAATTTTGAAAAACGGCAGGGCGCGCTCAGCAGACTTTGAGATGAACCTGCTCAAAGCAGCGACGCAGCCGGCGAGGCGGCGCACATCCTTGACTCGTCTTGGTGCTTCAATCTGCTCAATTGCTTTGATCTTGTCGGGATTAGCTTCAATTCCACGCTGAGATACAAAGAACCCGAGAAGCTTGCCGGATGGAACGCCAAACACGCACTTCTCCGGGTTGAGCTTCAGGTTGATCCTACGCAAATTTGCAAATGTCTCCTCCAGATCTTGAATGAGCGTTGCTTTGTCCTTGGTTTTGACCACTATGTCATCCATGTAAGCTTCCATATTTCTATGGAGCTGGGTCTTGAAACCGATCTGGACAGCTCTAGCGAAGGTCGACCCAGCACTTTTCAGCCCGAAAGGCATACGCAAGAAGCAGTATGTGCCACATGGGGTGATAAATGCGGTCTTCTCTTCGTCTTCTTTCGCCATGAAGATCTGGTGATAGCCTGAGTATGCGTCAAGGAATGACAGCAGATCGCAGCCGGCAGTGGAATCCACAATCTGGTCGATGCGCGGCAAGGGAAAAGGATCTTTTGGGCAGGCTTTATTGATATCTGTAAAGTCAATACATAGCCTCCATTTACCATTCGCCTTGCGCACAACAACTGGATTGGCCAACCACGTAGGATGGAGGACTCCTCTAACCAGGCCTGCCGCCTCAAGCTTCTTGATCTCTTGTGCAATAAACTCTTGCCGCTCCAAAGCTTGCTTCCGCACCTTCTGCTTGACGGGCCGCGCGTGAGGACAGACAGCTAGGTGGTGCTCAATTACCTCCCTGGGAACACCGGGGATGTCAGACGGTTGCCATGCAAACACATCGACATTCGCCCGCAGGAAGGCAACGAGCGCGCTTTCCTATTTGTCATCAAGGGTAGAACTTATGGTGAAAGTTCCTCCCGTCCCGTCCTCCTTGGCAGGCACCTTCTTGGTCTCAGGCGGAGCTGCCTTGGATTTCTTGGTCTGGCCGGCAGAGCTCCCCGGTGCATCCTCGACGGTAGCGCAGCACTGCGGAGAGGCGCGCTTGCCGGAGTTTGTACCAGGGGTCTTGCCGGGCTTCTTCTTGCCGGGATCTTGAACGGCAGGAGCATGCGCCTTGGCGGCGGACGTTGCAACTGCTTCCCGGTAGAGCTTGTCGGTGCAAATGAGCGCGTCTTTCTTGTCGGAGTGGACAGTGATGACACTCATCGGACCGGGCATCTTTAGGACGTTGTAGGCGTAATGCGATGCCGCCATGAACTTGGCCAGCGCGGGGCGGCCAAGGATCCCATTGTACGGCAACGGAATCTTGGCGACGTCGAAGACGACCTTTTCCGTCCGAAAGTTTAGCTCGCTGCCGAATGTTACCGGCAGCGTGATCTTGCCCTTGGGCTGGTATCTTCCTGGATTGACCCCTTGGAAGGAGCCTGTCTCTTCGAGGTCTTCATCAGGAATTTGCAGCCTCTTGAGGACGTCCGGTGAGATGAGATTCAGGCCGGCGCCACCGTCAACCAACATCTTCGTTACCTGGAGGTTGCGAATTGTTGGCGAGACCAACAACGGCAAGCATCCGACAGCGGTAGTGCGATCAGGGTGATCCTCGGCATCGAAAATGATGGGCGTGTGGGACCACCCCAGCGGCTTCTGCGCATCAATAGAGGGCTCGGCCGCAAGAATCTCACGCGGCCACCGCTTGAGCTGGCGTTGAGAAAGATGCAGGGAGGCGCCTCCGTCGACGCACATAACCTCTGTGGCCTTCTAGACTCGTCATCGCCTTCATCTGCATCTTCATCTCCTTCTTTCCTGCCGCGGCCCCGAGCAGGCTTCTCTTGCCGCTGTCCAGGCTTGCCGCGTCGTCCTCCTCGACCGCGCTTCCTGCCGGACCCTCCGGCACCATCTTGGGCTCGCTCCTTGTCGCGTCGTTCGTACTCGGCGTGCTGCTTCGCGGCAAGCTCCTCTACTTGCCGGCAGTCCTGGAGGTCGTGGCCCTTGGTTCGGTGGATCTTGCAGTACTGCTTGCCGGATCCTTCTGGCTTATCGGCAGCCGCCAAGGCCTGACACGCCGCACACCCGGCAACCTCCTTGCCGGGGTCGTCGGTCTTGGACTTTTTGGCGGTGCCGATGTTGCCGGAACTTTCAACGGCAAGCACGGCCTTGCCTTTGCGCTTCCTGTTCTTCCGCTTCCCTTTCTTTGCCGGGGCAGGAGTGTCATCGCTCTCGGAGTTGACTCCAGCGCCGGCGTTCTCGCCGGGGAGTCTCCTCCCTTCCTCCGCCCGGGCGCACTTGTCGGCCAAAGCGTAGAGCTCGGCGACATCCTTGACCTTGTTCATCGCCAGCTCCTCCCGCATCTTTCGGTTGCGCACGTTCTGATGAAAGGCGCTGATAACGGCGGCAGGATGAATGTCAGGGATATTGTGTTGGACGCGGGTGAACCTCTGTATATACTTGCGCAAAGTTTCGCCTTCTTTCTGAGGAATGATGTGCAGATCACTCTCCTGGCCAGGAGCTTGATGGCCGCCGGTGAAGGCGCCAACAAACTGATGGCACAGGTCGGCCCAAGAAGAGATGGAATTCTCGGGCAGGTGCATCAACCACGATCTCACGTTGGGCTTCAGCACCAACGGAAAATAGTTAGCCAGCACCTTATCGTCACGAGCCCCGGCAGCCTGCACCGCGATGGTGTAGATGCTCAAGAACTCGGACGGATGAGTCTTGCCGTCGTACTTCTCCGGTACTTCCGGCTTGAAGGAGCGGGAGCTGGGCCACTGGACTTGCCGCAGCTCACGAGTAAACGCTGGACAACCCACCTCGTAAGGTAGGTAGCCAGGATACCCTGGCGCGGGCTCGTCAACAGTGATCCCAGCGCGCTTGTCGGACTGGCGACGCGCTTCCCTTCGGCGCTCGATGGTGGTTCGAGCGTCCTCCTTCTTCCGTTCCCGAAGAACGTGACGCTGATCGCGGCGAACCCGCGGATCAGACGACGCCGTGGAATCATCCTCACGGGCGCTGGTCCGCCGAGTTATCGACCGCTCTTGACGCAACGGAGGGGAACGCAACGTGGTCGTTCCAGCTCCGGTCTTCTCTCCATCGGCACGCACCAGCCTAGACGACGGCAGCCGCGAGGGTTCACCCTGCTGCGGCACGTCGTTGTTGGCTAGGCCGATGAGGCTCTGGATAGCAGCTCGCCACTCGTCTAGCTTCTCCGCGGCGGGAGGGAAGTCTAGGAGCAGCTGAGCCCGCGCCAACGCCTCTGCAGGCGTAGGCGGCGGCGATAGGTGCGAAGAACGTGAGGTGCTCAAACTCCTAACCGGGTTAGAAGGAGCATCATCACGACTCTGCACCCGCGCGCGGCCTCCACCAGCGCGCTGGCGTGGATCTTGGCCCTGCGCACCCTGGGAATGATGTACAGGGGACTTCCCATGCGGACGCCCAGAACCACCAACATCTTGAGGCCGCACGTCACGCGCGTCCTGAGAAGGTCGCGGTGCATGCGCCGGTGTATTCGTCCTGGAAGGCGCCGCTCCATCCTTGGATGTCGCTGCACCACCCGCAGGTTGCGCAGCTCCATCCCTGGACCTGTTGCTCGTCCGGCTCGGATTGCCGGAACGCCGTGGAAGCTCGGAGCCTCCACCTCCTCCACCCGCGCCTACCCCGTCGCCTGTGCGCGCAGCATCAGGTACGATGGACGCAGATGGACCAACCGCCATGAAACCCTTCTTCTTGGGAGCCATGGTGATGAAAATGATCGAAGATCTGACGCGCTGATCGCTAGATCAGGTTCGCACAACCTCGATCCCCCTACCTGGCGCGCCAACGATGTCGTGGGAAACGAACACCTATGGGATCGCTATCGAGCAGATCCCTTTACGGTTCGGCAAGGGGAGAGGATTGCACGAAGAGCAGAACTAGCGAACAGCACACGGGGAATTTACCCAGGTTCGGGCCGCACGGATGCGTAAAACCCTACTCCTGCTTTGATGGTATTATTGTGGATATTCTTGGCCAAGTTCTGGGAGCTACAGTAGCAGCTACGCATGCAGAATGAGCTTCCGAAGTGCTCTCCCCATAGCTATGCCTTGGGCCGCCTTTTTATATGAGTCAAAGGGGCTACCACAGTGGCGTAAGGGATAAGGTATGAGGTGGGAAGTAGCTACAGGGTCACTACAGTGTTATCATACCTAACCCTGACGGCTTAGGACAAGCTCATTAAATGCACCGTGAGGTGTCCGTCGAGGTGTCCCTCAGCGTCTCGGGCTTGGAAAAGCTTTACAGGGGATGGGCAAAAGCAGCCATCCCATCAGCACCGCTTAAGCATCTCGTGGCCAGCATCGCGCCACGTCACCATGAGGACAAACCCTAAACGACAAGGCTGGCCGCTGCGCAGGAGCGATAGCGCTACACTGTGCAGAGCCTTGCCGGGGCTGAATCCTTGCCGGGCCCGGGGCTTGCCGGGTCCGATGCTTGCCGGGACCGGGGCTTGCCGGGCCCGGGTCTCGCCGGCCGCGAGGCCTTGCCGGCAAGGGTCTTGCCGGGCCTTCGCACCCCTTTGGCCTTCTGCCTTCTGGTCCGGTCGTTGACTTGAACGTCTCTTCCCGGCAAGGCTTGCCGGGTTCCTGGCTTGCCGGCTCGCTCCTCGCCGGCAAGCACTATCTTCGTCTTGAGATTGCTCCTAGCTATTCCCCGGCAAGGCCTGCCGCGGTTCGGCTACAACTGCCCGTACACAAGTAAGGGGTACTAAAGGGGCCCATACTTTAGTACACCGACAAAGAGCAAGAACATCATGCATTGCATCATACATTGCATCGTGCATTCCATCATACATTACATCATCATACTTACATATCATGCCGGTTTGCCAAACCGGGTCAGAGCAAGATTATGAAAGAAGAAGCAAGGCTACAAAAGATTTTAACATCTCCGGGTTGAGCTTTTTTCAAGCCGCCCTTACAACAATGCAGAATATATTCTGTCTTGTTTATTTTTGCAGGTCTTGTCTCCTAAGATAAGCCGCCAGAACAAATAGATCTTTAATAGCCAACATGGCTGGATCTTCATCATGGTTTATCATAACCGGTATTAAAGGATTGGGGTTTCAAGCCAGCTCGGAAAAATTGACTATTTTCGAAGAGCCGCCCTATTTGATATAATGCCGTATCATTTAATTGACCGGCCATTGGATTTCTTCAACCTGTGCTCTGTAGTATACTACAACACTCATGGATTTCTCAGACATATATTTGTCGGGTTGCACCGCAACCATGAGCAGGGATTTTCATTTTCAAGGGTAAAGGTATTATTCCAGGATATTCATACCGGGTTACAACCATGGTCAAGGATTCATTCAACAAATTATGATGAGTCATATTATTCTCATACAGTCCCAAGTCGCTGCAGGCATGCGACCCGGCACTTGGGGGCTAATGCAAGCTGTTTTTCAAGTCATTACATTGTCAACAGACCCTGTTATCTCAAGGAGATGAGCCGGCCTTTATATCTTTTTCTAAGTCCCAGCCTAGTACTTCTTACTGACCCGGCACTTGGGGGCTACATTATTCAAGTCCAGTTTATATCAACTATGCAAGTCCCATGTCACTGCAAGCAGGCACCACGGCACTTGGGGGCTAATGCAAGCTGTTTTTCAAGTCATTACATTGTCAACAGACCTTGTTATCTCAAGGAGATGAGCCGGCCTTTATATCTTTTTCTAAGTCCCAGCCCAATACTTCTTACTGACCCGGCACTTGGGGGCTACACTACTCAGATCAAAATTGCTAAAGTCCCAAGTCGCCGCAGGCGTGCGACCCGGCACTTGGGGGCTACAGTATTCAGCTGTTCAAGCAGATTATAAGGTCCAAATTGAAAGACCCGGCCCATCACACGCTGATGAGCCAGCCCTTGGGGGCTACACTTGTGAAATACAAGACACTCAGTATATATCTGGCGACTCAGATGACAACCCAGATTTCTCAACATTCAACACCAAGTTCAAAAGTCCCAGGTTGTTGCAAGCAAAACAACCCGGTCCTTGGGGGCTACACCAGCCGAAGCTTTATAAAGTATAAGATAGTTACAAAGTCCCAGGCTGCTGCAGGCAAGCCAACCTGGTACTTGGGGGCTACACAATCAAAGTTATTATTGCAAAGCACCAAGTCATCATGGATAAACTTGGAGCTTGGGGGCTACAGGTAATATGGATATATCAAAAAATTGAAGGGAGTTTTCAAGATGTCAATTGTTAGTGAGACCGGCTCAACAGATTTTTATTTAGCCGAAGCATTAAAAGACCGATTCTACATCAGATGGATTTTTATCCCAATATTTTTATCAAGTCAGCTGGAGTCTAGTTGTTTGACCCGGCGTCACCAACAATCATGACCCGGCATTATCAAAAGTTCATAACCCGGCAGAGTTTATGTAAGCAACCCGGCTTTACAAGTTGAAGAGTATTGGAAGCCGACTCAATGGCATATGGGTGTTGTATTCCCAATATTTTATTTCAAAGGACACTGATAAGCAAGACGATTGATAAGACAGCTCGTTCATATGAAGAAGAAACCCGGATTTTTAAGGAGCAACTTCATTAAGCCGGCCAGTGGGGCGAGCCGGTCGTTTAACATATTTACTCTTATTTCAGGAGCTTAGCATGAATAAATTCAAGCTAACCTGGGGGCTAATGTCGGGGATATACCCCGCAGTATAACCCGGCCTAAAGTATGACCCGGCCAGGACTTGGCGACTTACTGGTGACCCGGCCGAGACTTGGCGGTTCATTGGTGACCCGGCAGGCGGGTCAGACGAGCGACAAGGCCCAAGGCCTAGCGAGCAAGCCGGCGCAAGGCAGCTCGTGGATGGGCCTGGAGGGGCGGCTCACAAGAGAAGGCCCAAAGGAGAGAGATGACTCCCTCACAAAAGGAAACAAGACCCGGATTAGGATTCAAGAGAGACTAGTCCTAATCCTACTCCTAGTAGGACTCTACATGTACACCTACCCTTTCCACCTATATAAGGAGGGGTAAGGCGCCCCTAGAGGGACAGGTTAAGACAGAGACAAGTCATTAGAGATAGACAGATTAGAGGCTCTCGAGATTAGAGGTAGCAAGACATCACCTTTGTAACCGAGAGATCTTCCTCATCATCAATGCAACACAAAGCAGGACGTAGGCTTTTACCTCCATCGGAGGGGCCGAACCTGGGTAAACTCGCGTCTCTAGATTCCAACCAACCCCTCTCAAGCCGCCACATAGTTGCGATGGCCTCACACCTAAGTCCGTTAACCCGGACATCTTGCCGTGACAAAACCACGACAAAGGTGGTCCATCTTGAGAAGGACAAGATCGTCATCATCTAGATCAAGTGGACTATGCGCAAGGCAAAGGTTTGACCTTGATAGGGTTTTCTATTTTACCGGTCTCATGGTGGTAGTTGGGAGACCGGGTTATAGGATCGATTGCCGTACTATCAAGGGGGGCTCTCAAGTGAGTAGCTTGATCGTATCGTTCGTTGAGAGCTCAAACCATTGCATTCTTGGTATCATCATCTTTCTTGGTTCTTGGTTGGTGTTTCTCTTTGTGAGTTTTAGAGCTTATGGTCATCTTCATGACAAGCTCGAGTTCATCGAAAACAGAGTCCATATGCATCTTTTATGATGTTTTCGATGTTCGAGTTTTTGCCGGTTCTTCATTCATAGAGGTTTCACATCTCTATATCATTGGCATTTCTATACTGCCACTTCTTATTATAACCAGTCACTGTTGGATAGCTCTTGTCATCCTGAATCCAACAAGCTTGAGTTTGCTCAATACGGAGCTCATATGCGAAAGTTATGGCAGTTCAAGTTTTATTGTATCCATCTGGTTGCTTGAGTTCTTTGTTGCTCTCCCGCGGTAGTACCGCTCTGGCCAGCACGGTAGTACCGCTTATAGCCGGTACTACCGCCCTGGCCAGCGGTAGTACCGCTGGGGGACTTGGACTGTTGGATAGCTCTTGTCGTCCTGAATCCAACAAGCTTGAGTTTGCTCAATACGGAGCTCATATGCAAAAGTTATGGCAGTTCTGGTTTTACTGGTTCCATCTGGCTGCTCTGGTTCTTTGTTTCCCTCCTGAGGGCGGTAGTACCGCTCAAGGGAGCGGTAGTACCGCAGGAGACAGCGGTAGTACCGCTCCAGTGAGCTGTAGTACCGCTGTCCCCAACCCTGTTGCGTGCGCTTACGGTAGTAGGCGCGGATGTAATTTTTTTCATCCACCCTCGAGCAGTAGTACCGTGATGTATGTCCGGTACTACCATGCCGGACTTTTGCGCAGCTCCGCCCTTAGCGGAGGTAGGCATGGATGTATTTTTTTAGTACCGCTCGCAAGCTGTAGTACAGCTACCCTTCGCGGTAGTACCACTATCCCTAGCGGTAGTACCGTGAGGACGAGCGGTAGTACTGCTCCGGCGGTTCTACTGGCCTTTTGCCTCCTCGTTGTTGTTTTCATAGGGCTTCCACCGCCCTAGCGGTAGTACCGCTCCCATGAGCGGTAGTACCGCTCTGTGCGGGCTGTGAGCATAACGGTTGGATTTTTCCCCACCTATAAAAGGGGGTCTTCTTCCCCATTGAACCTCATCTCTTTAGCTCGTGTTCTTCCCCCATTGTTGACCTTCTTCGAGCTTGCTAACTCTCAATCCCTCCAATGATTCTTGCTAGTTCTTGAGGGAAAAGGGAGAGGAGATCTAGATCCACATTTCCACCAATCAATTTCTCCTCTATGTGAGGGGAACCCCTTGGATCTAGATCTTGGTGTTCTTCGTGTTCTTCTTTGTTCTTCCTCTCATTTTCCTCCCTAGCATTAGTTGCTTTGGTGGGATTTGGGAGAGAAGGACTTGGGCACTTCGTGTGCCCTTGCCATTGCATTTGGTGCATAGGTTTGAGTTCTCCACGGTGATATGTGGAAGTGAAGTTTGAGAAGCTTATTACTCTTGGGTGTTTGAGCACCCTTGAGCTTGTTCCTCTTGGGTGCTTTGGCGCCCTAGACGGTTGGTGGTGCCTCGGAGCTCAATCATTGTGGTGCAAAGCTCCGGGCAAGCTTCAGGGTCTCCAATTAGGTTGTGGAGATTGCCCCGAGCATTTGAGGTCACCTCGGAGCCACAATCCATTGTGGTGAAGCTTCGTGGTGTTGTTGGGAGCCTCCAATTAAGTTGTGGAGTTTGCCCCAACCTTGTTTGTACGGGTTCGGTGACCGCCCTCAAGGGTCCCTTAGTGGAATCACGACATCTTGCATTGTGCGAGGGCGTGAGGAGATTACGGTGGCCCTAGTGGCTTCTTGGGGAGCATTGTGCCTCCACACCGCTCCGAACGGAGATTAGCATCCGCAAGGGTGTGAACTTCGGGATACATCATCGTCTCCGCGTGTCTCGGTTATCTCTTACCCGAGCCCTTTACTTATGCACTTTACTTTGTGATAGCCATATTGTTTCTTGTTATATATCTTGCTATCACTTAGTTGTCTATCTTGCTTAGCATAAGTTGTTGGTGCACATAGGTGAGCCTAGTTGTTTTAGGTTTTGTGCTTGACTAATTAAACAATAGTTTTATTCCGCATTTGTTCAAGCCTAAACCGTAATTATTTTAAAGCGCCTATTCACCCCCCCTCTAGGCGACATCCACGTCCTTTCACCATCTTCTTAGCTTCATCTCCGGGTAGACCTGCAAGCTTAAATAATCCACAAATTTCGTTCACATATAAGAGGTGCATATCAGGATGTTCAGTTCCATCTCCTGCATAAGGTTTAGCAAGCAGTTGTTCTACCATACCCGAAGGAATTTCATAACCAATATTTTCAGTAGGTGTAGTAGGTTGAGAGGCAACTAATTGTGGTTCCGGTCGAGGTGAAGATATCCCGAACAAACCCCTCAAAGGATTGTTTTCCATAGTAGCAAGTAACAATAAATTCCATCACGTAGTATAAGTTTTTCCTTACCGATTTCCACTCACCAAGAGCGCTTCACTCCCCGACAACAGCGCCAGAAAAGAGTCTTGATGACCCACAAGTATAGGGATCAACCGTAGTCCTTTCGATAAGTAAGAGTGTCGAACCCAACGAGGACCAGAAGGAAATGACAAGCGGTTTTCAGCAAGGTAATTTCTGCAAGATAATTGGTAACGAGCGAGTAACGGTAACAGTAAATAAAGTGCAGCAAGGTATCCCAATCCTTTTGTGGCAAAGGACAGGCCAGAACAGTCTCTAGTAATAGGCAAAGTGTTCTTGAGGGTACACGGGAATTTCATCTAGTCACTTTTATCATGTTGGTTTGATTTGTGTTCGCTACTTTGATAATTTGATATGTGGGTGGACCGGTGCTTGGGTGATGTTCTTACTTGAACAACCTCCCACTTATGATTAACCCCCTCGCAAGCATCCGCAACTACGAGAAAAGTAGTAAGATAAAATCTAACCATAGCATTAAACGTTTGGATCCAAATCAGCCCCTTACGAAGTAGCGCATAAACTAGGGTTTAAGCTTCTGTCACTCTAGCAACCCATCATCTAATAACTACTCCACAATGCATTCCCTTAGGCCCAAGGATGGTGAAGTGTCATGTAGTCGACGTTCACATGACACCACTAAGGGAATCACAACATACATATCATCAAAATATCGAACACATATCAAATTCACATGATTACTTGCAACATGACTTCTCCCGTGACATCAAGAACAAAGGTAACTACTCACAAATAATAATCATGCTCAAGATCAGAGGGGTATTGAATAGCATAATGGATCTGAACATATAATCTTCCACCAAATAAACCATATAGTAATCAACTACACGATGTAATTAACACTACTAGTCACCCACAGGTACCAATCTGAGGTTCCGGTACAAAGATTGAACACAAGAGATGAACTAGGGTTTGAGAGGAGATGGTGCTATTGAATTTCTTGATGAAGATTGGCCTCCCAAAGATGAGAGGGGTGTTGGTGATGACGATGGCTTCAATTTCCCCCTCCGGGAGGGAAGTTCCCCCGACGGAATCGCTCCGCCGGAGGGCAAAAGTGCTCCTGCCCAAGTTCCGTCTCGAGACAACGGCGCTCTGACATGGCATGAGACTGCGTCGGTATTTCCCCAAAGAGGAAAGGATAATGCAGCACAGCGACGGTAAGTATTTCCCTCAGTTATGAAACCAAGATTATCGAACTAGTAGGAGGATCACCACCACCCAATAAGCAGCACCTGCAAACAACCAACAAATACTTGCAACCCGACGCGAAAGAGAGGTTGTCAATCTCTCTACGGTAATAAGATAGATTAGGTAGTGATAGATAGGAGAGATAGATCTCTCAAGAACACAAAATAGAAAAGGAAAATAAAATATGCAGCAATATGTTTTTGGTTTTTTGGTTTTTTAGATCTGAAAACAAAGATGCAAAAAGATAGATCTGAAAGCAATATGTTGGAAAAGTAGACCCGGGGGCCGTAGGGTTCACTAGTGGCTTCTCTCATGAGTATAGCGCACGGTGGGTGAACAAATTACTGTTGGGCAATTGATAGAAAATCGAATAGTCATGACGATATCCAAGGCGACTCCTGCTTGCATCTACCTCTATTACTCCACACATCGACCGCTATCCAGCATGCATCTAGTGTATTAAGTTCATGGAAAAATAGAGTAATGCAATAAGAACGATGACATGATGTAGACAAGATCTATTCATGTAGGAATAGACACCATCTTGTTATCCTTAATAGCAACGATACATGCGTGTCTTGCTGCCCCTTCTGTCACTGGAAAAGAACACCGCAAGATCGAACCCATCACAAAGCACCTCTTCCCATGGCAAGAAAAATTGATCTAGTTGGCCTTGGGGCTTTAAAATAGGCGCTTTAAAATAATTACAGTTTAGGCTTGAACAAATGCGGAATAAAACTAGCATTTAATATGTCAAGCACAAAACCTAAAACAACTAGGCTCACCTATGTGCACGAAAAAATTATGCTAAGCAAGATAAACAACTAAGTGATAGCAAGATATATAGCACGAAACAATATGGCTAACACAAAGTAAAGTGCATAAGTAAAGGGCTCGGGTAAGAGATAACCGTGGCACGCGGAGACGATGATGTATCCCGAAGTTCACACCCTTGCGGATGCTAATCTCCGTTCGGAGCGGTGTGGAGGCACAATGCTCCCCAAGATGCCACTAAGGCCAACGTAATCTCCTCACGCCCTCGCACAATGCAAGATGTCGTGATTCCACTAAGGGACCCGTCACCGAACCCGTACAAACAAGGTTGGGGCAAACTCCACAACTTAATTGGAGGCTCCCAACAACACCACGAAGCTTCACCACAATGGATTGTGGCTCCGAGGTGACCTCAAATGCTCGGGGCAATCTCCACAACCTAATTGGAGACCCCGACGCTTGCCCGGAGCTTTACACCACAATGATTGAGCTCTGAGGCACCACCAACCGTCTAGGGCGCCAAAGCACGCAAGAGGAACAAGCTCTAGGGTGCTCAAACACCCAAGAGTAATAAGCTTCTCAACTTCTCACTTCCACGTATCACCGTGGAGAACTCAAATCGATGCAACTAATGCAATGGCAAGAACACACAAAGTGGTCAAGTCCCTCACTCCCAAATCCCACCACAACAACAAAAGCTATGGAGGAATATGAGAGGAAGAACAAGGATCTCACAAAGAACTCCAAGATCTAGATCCAAGGGGTTCCCCTCACATAAAGGAGAAAGTGATTTGTGGAAATCTGGACCTAGATCTCCTCTCTCTTTTCCCTCAAGAACTAGCAAGAATCATTGGAGAATCATTGGAGGGATTGAGAGTTAGCAAGCTCGAAGAAGGTCAACAATGGGGGAAGAACACGAGCTCAAGAGATAAGATCCATTGGGGAAGAAGATCCCCTTAAATAGGTGGGGGGAAATCCAACCGTTACCCCACAGCCCGCACACAAGCGGTAGTACTGCCCCTGGGAGCAGTACTACCGCCCACCAGCAAAACTGAGAACAGTAGTAGGGGCAGCGGTAGTACCACTTAGTACTACCGCCCTACTACCGCTCCTGGTGGCGTGGGTCACCAGACATGTGTCTGGTGCCCCGCGAAGGGCGCCCGAGCCAGCCCAAGTCCCCCAGTGGTACTACCGCTGGCCAGGGTGGTAGTACCGGCTATAAGCGGTACTACCGTGCTGGCCAGAGCGGTACTACCGCGGGAGAGCAACAAAGAACTCAAGCAACCAGATGGATACAATAAAACTTGAACTGCCATAACTTTCGCAGATGAGCTCCGTATTGAGCAAACTCAAGCTTGTTGGATTCAGATGACAAGAGCTATCCAACAGCGACTGGTTATAATAAGAAGTGGCAGTATAGAAATGCCAATGATATAGAGATGTGAAACCTCTATGAATGAAGAACCGGCAAAAACTCGAACATCGAAAACATCATAAAAGGTGCATATGGACTCCGTTTTCGATGAACTCGAGCTTGTCATGAAGATGACCATAAGCTCTAAAACTCACAAAGAGAAACACCAAACAAGAACCAAGAAAGATGATGCAAGGATGCAAATGGTTTGAGCTCTCAACGAACGATACGATCAAGTTACTCACTTGAGAGACCCCCTTGATAGTACGGCAATCGATCCTATAACCCCGGTCTCCCAACTACCACCATGAGACCGGTTAAACTAAAAAAACCTATCAAGGGCAAACCTATACCTTGAACATAGTCCACTTGAGCTCGATGATGACGATCTTGACTTCATCAAGATGGACCACCTTTCTTGATTGCGTTGGCTCGATGAAGACTAGTTGATTACTCTCCCATACTCCACTATGGGTGAGCCGATTGCTCTCCCATACTCCACTATGGGTGAGCCACTCTTCGGCACATCTTCACAAGTCCATTGTCACCACAATGAACGGCAAGCTTCAAGCATGATCTCTTCGTGATGCTCCACTTGAACTTGCACAACGCAATCTTGATGACGATCACCACTTGATGTCATACTCCATGGGTTGTATGAGATCTTCCTCTTGACGCAAGCCCATGGAAACATACCTAACCCACATAGAACTCTCACGTAGACCATGGGGTTAGTACACAAAGTGTAATGGACAATACTTACCGTACCATGAGATCGCTTGATCCCTCTTGGTACATCTTGTACACTTTGTGTGTTGATCAACTTGATTCACTCTTTGACTTAGTCTTGATCAACCTTGTATCATATCTTCTCTATGACCAATCTTTGGATAAAACCTTGAATACTACCTTGGTCACCATATAAACTCCTTGAAACCAACAGATGGACTTCAAGAAGTGCCTATGGACAAATCATTCGAATATAACTCAAGGCAACCATTAGTCCATAGGGATTGTCATCAATTACCAAAATCACACATGAATAAATGTGATCTTACACACATGAACAACTGGAGATGAATGAATCCTCGATAAGGGTGAGGACTTATCCGTAGGGTTGGCGATGGAAGGACATCGCAAAAGCGATGAGCACAAGTTCTCGGGAGAACATCAGAGAGTATCTTTGGAGCCTTCTGATGAATCAAGCCATCGTCTGGAATGAGGGGCTCTCCAGGAGGAAGTAGTTACGAGAACCTAGAGTTAGAGTTAGCAAAATCTTTAACCCGAAAAGAAGAGAGATCATAACCCAGAGTATAGAAGAGGAATAAAATATCCTAATACCACCCAATTGAGATGTGGGCCCGTAAGCCACACAACAATGTTAGTAATTTTTTCAAGTACTAGACTCAACTTTGGCCAAGGAGTTGGAAAGGGGGCTACCTACAGGCAGTTGGCTCTGATACCAACTTGTGACACCCCCATTTTGATCGTACGCTAATCATACATGCAAGTACGCACGATCAAGATTAGGGACTCACTCGAAGATATCACAACACAACACTAGACACAATTTAAAGTCATAAAGGCTTCATATTACAAGTCAGGGGCCTCGAGGGCTCGAATACATAAGCTCAAATCCAAACGAGTCAGCAGAAGCAAATATTATCTGAGTACAGACATAAGTAAACAAGTTTTGCCTTAAGAAGGCTAGCACAAACATAACACGGATCAAAAAGGCAAGGCCTCCTGCCTAGGAACCTCCTAACTACTTAGCAGCCTCCACGTAGTAGTACGCTCCGTCGGGGTAGTAGTAGTCGTCTGCGGGATCAACTGGCTCCTGGGTTCCGTCATCTGGTCGCAACAATCATATCCAGGGGAAAAGGGGAGCAAAACAATGGTGAGTACTCATCCAAAGTACTCGCAAGACTGACATCAGAACTATGCTAAGTATGCACCAGTATCAAAGGAATGGGGCTATGTCTTTGGACTGACTGCAGAAATGCCAGAATAGAGAGAAGGCCTAGTCCTATCGAAGACTAGCATATTCAGTGTCTTGCGGCATTAGAAGAGTGCAGATTGGCATAATTATAATGTAGCAAGTTTATTAAATAACGCCCAGAGATTCTCCCTCGACTCCCTACGAGAAAGCAATCCCGGAGCCAACATTCCTTTCAAAAATCTCCATTCTACTTGTATTAAATCAGGATACTCTCTGAGCGTCCGTTACCGTGGACACGGCTATTCGAATAGATATACTTCCCTGTAGGGGTGCACCAACTTGCCCAACACGCTCGATTAACTCTGACCGGACACACTTGCTCGGGTAATGCCCGGCCCCGGCTGATCGACACGCCGTAGTCCTACCTAGGCTCAATAGAGAGGCCACACGCCGGTCTACATCCTAATCACAAAGGGATCATGGTCCAACCTCCCTTCACAATCATGCGCATTGCGAGGATGGCCGGTGTCAGTCCTGGCACCTCTTAATACAAAGACGGTGCTTACGCGGGCCACCCGGGCGCGTGCCGCTCAACTGTGACATCTGAAGAGCTTTTGGGCGAATGTACGACGTAGAGGGCCCATACTTATTCCCGCATGGTGGTCAGTGTGAAACAGGCCAGAGGCCTTCTCAGATCACATATCCAAACCCATTAATGTTTTGTTAGTTGCGGTGATGATCGATGATCCACGATATGTGGTACCGTCGCCCCGTCTCGAGGACTTGCGGAAAGGGCCAAGAATGCCCCGCCACGCCTCTTCATTGTTACACCAACACCCTCCAGGTCATCCTGACCTCAACATGTATCAGTGGTAAAGTTAATGTAATAGTGTGTCCAAAACATCAAGGGGGAAACCCGAGGGATCAACCTCGATGGATCCCACCCGATGTAATCGTCAAGGTGACCAGAGATGAATCACCCTCGATGGTTCACGCTTGAGGAGTTGCACGACAGAGTCATTGTCGGGAGTGGCAAAGGAAGAATCACGCTCCGGGATCCACGACCGACTAGCTACACTATAGAGCTAGCATCATGAGTACGTTAAGAGGTGTCACCCTCGGTACTCGATGGTAGCTCTGCAGAGTCGTACAACTAAGGGGGTGTGAGGTGAATGTGACAGGCATGGCTTGTCGATCCGGTTGATCGAGTCTTCGAGTCGTCGACGATGAAGCAGGGGCAACCGGGACAAAGTGGGGTCACTGGGGGATCAGTAATCATCCTATACTAAGCATTTAGTATAGCAATAGTTACAACAGCAGTTTAACAAAAGCAGGCTATGCATCAGATTAAGAGCTATCTACAATAGTAGCAAAATCTAATGCAAGCATGAGAGGGAAAGAAATTGGCGATATCGGAATGATCAAGGGGGGGGGTTGCTTGCCTTGTTGCTCTGCTGCAAAAGGCTGAACGTCAGTGGCATAGTTGTACACGGCAGCAGCGTCAGTCTCGGTGTCTACCGGAGAGAAGAGGGGGAAGAAACAATCAATATAAAGCAAGCAGATGCAACACAATGCATGACATGGCAACATGTAGTGCTAGGGATGAGCTAACGCAGTACTACACGTCACAGACGGAGCGAAAAAAATATCTGACGATATTTCCCGGGTCTCAGGCTTTTACCAGACAGGTGAACCTAATGCAAAATGTCCATGTTCATCATGCTAGAGGCATGTGACAGATGAACGGATAGCGTATTCGGATTCGTGGGATTTTTCTGAGCAACCTTCATGTATAAAACTTTTTCATCCGAGCTACGGATTATTTTATATGATTTTACAAAGATTAAACAATATTCTGAAATTAATATTAATTCGACAAATAAACATAATACTTTTGTCACCTAGTGTATTCCTAGCCCTAGTGTATGACAGTGGGACCAGGGGGTCCAGTCGGCATGCATAGTCAGCAGTTGACCAGTCAAAGTTTGACTGATCAACAGGGTCAATGGACCCACATGTCATACACACTGGTCTAGTTAGCAGTTCTTTTTTATTAATTAAAACCTAATTAATTTAGTTAGCTACCTCGGGCCCGTGTGTCAGTGGGGAATTAGGGGTTGGGTTAGTGGTGCTAGTTAATTAGCCCCTAATTAACAGGGGGGCGGCCGGATGCGGGCGCGGCCTCGCGCTGGTGGGCGCGGCCAGCCAACGGAGCGCGCGGCCGGGGCGGCTGCGGCGGCGACGCGGCCTGGGGCTGCAGCGGGGATGCCCGACAGCAGGCACAACACGGCGGGGCGCGCGGGCAAGGCGATGTGGGCGGCGAGGCTGTGGGCGGAGCAGCGAGCAGCGGCTGCGGCATCGGGGCAACAATAGCAGCGACGGCGGCCGTGAGTGGCTGCGCGCGCGAAGAGAGAAGGAGGGTGCGGCCGGAGCATGGCCACGGGCGCGAGGCGCGGACAGGGCGCGGCGAGCGCTGCACGGAGCCGGCACGGCCAGGGGGGCGCGAGCACGTTGGGGAGAGAGATGAGGGAGGCCGGCGGCTCACCGGCGGTACAGGGAGGCTGGGGCGGCGAGGCTCGAGGGCGACCGTCGAGGGGGAGGGCGGAGACGCGCGGCGACGGGGCGAACGGCTCGGGCGATCCCAAGCCCGAGCTCGCGGGAAAAGGGGGTCGGGGGCGAGGGGAGAGGCGAGGGAGGGGCGGCTAGGGTTGCGGCGGGGGGAGGGGGGCGGCGTCTGCCGGCGTTTAATAGGAGGAGGCCGGCCGCCGATGGCTGGCGCGTGGCCGGGGTGGCCCCGTGGCGGCCATCCCCGTAGCGAGAGGTGGGAGAAGGCTGGGGGGAGTTGGGCCGGCCAATTGGCCTAGTGGGCCAAGGCCCAGGGGCAAGGGGCCTTCCCCCCTTTTTAAAATTTTAATACACTGCTTTAGTTTTGTTAATTCTGTTGAGTTAATTTCATTACCAAAAAGACTTTTGTAAAATAAGAAACTTGGCCCATTATTGCCATTGCAATATTAGGTAGTGTCACAAAAAGATTTAGGGCCATTTGAAAATGTTTAGAATATTTGATAATTCAAAAGGCAATTAAATAATAGTTTTGGTCTCTATTATAAATGTTTTAGAGGCACTAAAATACTTGATAAAATGTTGGTTAAAATTTTATAAATACCAGATGAATAAGTGTAACCCAAACATGATTTTTGTTTTCGGGTTTGCAAAAATATTTAAACCACTTATTAAAAGAATTTTGAAAATCAAAAGGAATTTGAAAAGAGAGATGATTCCAATTGTGATCAAACATTGTTTAGCAACATGGATTATCTCAATCTTGTGATCAATGTAGCTTGATTACAAGCAGTGGCGGAGGCAGCAATCTGGCAAGCTTTGGCCTTGGCCACACCTTAATTTTTTATTCTGGCTTCACACTATATGCATGCTGACGTTTAGGAAAGCTTCACACTCACTATTGTTATGCGCTAGCCTGCCTCATCCACCATACCTCAAAAAATATTCTGCCTTCGCCACTGATTACAAGCATCACTGTAGCTGATAATCCAGGGGTGTTACCCCGGCACAAATGAGGGTTCGCCCAAGGGTCATGAAGCACAGAGGGGGAACGAAGAAGCTCAACTGATTGTGAATCAGATACTATCTAATAAATGTATAAATTGGAATACATTGTCTACCCAGTTACATGATCTGTTGTGTATGTTTTTACTTAGGATTAGCCCTAAACTTGTGTTTGATGGTGGTTGTTCATCTAGTATTGAACAATAGTGCCACATTGAACAATATTGTCACATGATGACATCCCCCCAAAAACATAACGGTTAGGTGATATCTCTGTAATAAACATGGTTGTTTGATGGAAATTGAATTTTCTTTCATAATGCTTCGGTTAGATGAAAATGATAGTCCTTTTTTGGAACCTGTGGGGCTGACTCTGTTCTGGTCTTCTGGAGCACAAGTGGTTATTCAAAAAAAATACAAATAAAATATGTATTATTTTTTTGCTTCGTAGAGCTCACATGTGATTACATTTGTTTTCCTTGGACCCGAATTTATTTTTCCCTCGTGATGGAATAAACATGATAGCCATGTAGATATAGGCGCAAACGGAGTCAATTCAATCAAAACAGTGAGAGAAAACAACATCAACGCCAGGATGAGACCAAAAATCGACTGCTTAAATGTCAACAGTAATAACAAATGTGACTTCTTAACTACACATAAGAATGTTGCTTGTCAAGCATGAAAGATGTACACAACCGAACACCTGTCCTGGGAGCAATATGTATATACAGAAACGGCAGACTTTACACACAAGGCACACTACACAACTTGGACGGATGAAAGAAAGAAGGAAGCAAGCAACCACTGATAAACACTTCATTCACTCTTGCTCCATTTGTGAACAAGGATCGTTCTTACTTTAGGCCCCAAAGCATCCCATGACTTTCTTGGGAGAGTTGCCGGTGGCGCGGTACTTGGCGGCCATCTCCTCGGCCTTGAGGAGTTCCTCCCCTTTCTTTGCCTCGACCATCGCTCTCTTCTCTTCGGCTTCCTTGTGGATCATTGCGGCTTTGTTCTTCATCTTCTCGGCGTATTCAGCCTTCTTCTTTTCCAATTGCTCCTGAAGGTGTACACAGTCACAAGATTTAGTTTGCGGGATGGCATACGAAGAGAGTGCCATGTTCAGAACTGCAGATGGATATCGACGTCTGCGCAATAGCAGGCCGCACTCTTTGATGTAATATGCAAAGAATGGTAACGATGAAAGTACCTCAATCTTCTTCAGTTGAGCTTCTATGTTAGCTTTCTTGGTGTTCTCCCATGAGAGAATAGCAGATACTTTTTTAGTAGCCCTGCGATATCGATGTGGATATATATTAGGAAATTTTACATCACCAACTTAATGAACGTGTTCAGCAACATAATTTAGCTATAAGTATACAACTTCTTCATTTTCTTCAAAATGACATAGCTTCTTTCATATCTGTTGGTAGTTGTGCTGTAGGCGTTCTTATTATTGTTTGAATTAGACGGGGTTGACATATCCTCCGTGTCTTGGGAGTAAGACTAGACATATTACTAACATGAAGCTTTATATAGGCTCTGTTTCCTAGTTGAAACCATTAAAGTGGCTGAAGGGCACCTTTGAGATATGTAACATGCACATCCAATATAACAGAGTAGTGATAAATCTACCACGCCATTGAAAAAGCATGAATGGATAAATATAAATAGTAACATACTTGTTCTCAGCCTTTGTCTTCTCATTCTCCTCCCATGCTTTAATTAAAGAGTTCCTCTTCTCACTTTCCACCCTTGCAAGAGCGAGGTCTGCATAGCGGGTTTTCAGGTAGTTTGTCAGCATAGTTGTACTCTATGCTAAGACGATAATTCAAATTATTCAATAATCACCTCTGTCATTTGAGCCGCCGTGTGCAGATTTCTCATCTGTGGGTTTCTCAGCAACAGGTTCATCTGTAACCTCTGGTAAGCAGAAAAATGTAGAAGTATCTTATGAGCAAGAGTTGTAACATCACAATTTGATATGAGAGTAATTAAGCAGTAAGAAGCTAGCATCTGTCTGTATAATGTCAAATGATTTTCAGTACACGCTCGTGTCACGAGCATTACATAATCCGTGGACTTCAGAAGTTAACTTCTAGCGTGTCCTTTGGTACTAAGATCTTATATTATTCTCTGAACTTCTCCAACCACAGACGCAAACGGAGTAAGATAGAAAGCTACTTACAGTCCTTCCGGATAAAGGAATGGCTAAACAACGACACCATACACCGAGCTTTGAGCATCCAATGCACAGTTTTATGGATATCCTTGACTCAAACTCCAGCAAGGTCATAATTCTGAGGACTACTAGTGCACATATTTATGACTAAAAGCTTGTTGCTAATTGGCCCTGCAGTTTCTTCCAACGTTGCTATTTATTCGCATAGTGTTTGGTTTTCTCGTGGGAAGGGGAACACGCTGTCATTGAGTGCCAAACCAGAGGAGAACCATCATACAGGTATTCGTTGCACATTTTCCTTTCGATACCACATACTTACTTCATGTTTATCCACTTCAAAACAGTAATACATTCATACGGTCACCAGGAAAACTGAACGATCTTTCCAACTATGCAAGCAACTGAACTACTAAACGTTTATAGCATAGTAGTACATCTATCATCCATGATGACTTAGAGCAGCAACAGAAGGCAACTGCCTGCCTGTCCCAAACTACAATATGCCATTTTTAAATACAATAGCTTTATTCCTCTCCAAAGAGGATATGACAGTTAGTGAGTGCGCACGTACTGGTTTTTATCAGTTCTAAACCCAAACACTAACTACAAGCCTACAACACCATCTGCATGGTTGAAGAAATATGCGATGAACATGCAGACAGAAGTCACATAGCTCGGGAATGGTTGTTCTTCATGTGGCTTTTGTTTCTGTTTGGCTCCTTTTCTCCCAGCATAGTCCATTTTGGACACTTTCTAGGGTGTTAAAGTGAAACTGAGATTCCTCCAAAAAAGGAAACTGGGATGGATAAGACAGAGAGGGAGCAAGAACGGAGAGCAGAACAGGGCAGAAAGAGGCGGATAAGGCGGAGTGAGGAATTCAGGGAAGTTCCCAGAACAATTCTGCAACATATTTTCAGTGAAGCTACACATGGCCAGCATCACCTTAGCTATATCTATGTTGTCCTAAGATGCTCTCTGTTTTTGTTTTCGTCCAAAACTCTGCAGCACTTCCGGTTCGAACAAATTCTGCGGCGCTAGAAACAAATTAACCATGTTTTTTTTTCATAACAAAAATCATTTAGAAAGCAGGAAAAATATTCAGACAAACATTTGGGATATTTATCAGAGCTGTTTGCGCCACCAACGAAGTGCTAATATATTTCGCAAGCAGACAATTTAGGAAAAAGAACACATAAGCGGAAGTGTCTCGAAGCAGCCAAAGCACAAAGCAAATAACAATTGCAACTAACGCCAGTAATCCCTATGAACACGTAACTGAAATTACCGAGTTAATCATACTCTAGGTGTCACAACGAGAGCAATAATCATGCCAAGAAAAGTAGGGAGAGGAAGGGAAAGAAAAAAAAGCAAGGCAAATAATTTCCCAAGATCGTCAGTACTTCAACCTAGTACTACCACTACTGTTCGTCTCCTGTTAACACGGAGGAAAAGTTACTCGCTCCTAGCAGATCCTAGCACGCACGCCCACCCCCTTTCCATCATTCAACCACAGGCCGGCCTTGCCGAAACAAGAGCAAATTTGACTGAAACAGTAAGGAGAAACAGCAGAAAGCAGGCGGCGGAGTGACTCACTCTCGACGACGACGAGGGCCTTGGAGTCGTCAACGGGCGGCTTCTCCTCGTCGGCGGCGGGCGCGGGCGCGGGCGCGGGGATGACGGCCTTCTCCTCGGTGACGTCCTTGGCGGGGGCCTCGGACTCCGGGGCCGGGACGGCCGGTGGTGCGGCCTCCGGCTCCGGCGCCGCCTCCACCTCCACCTTCTTGGGCTCCTCCGCGGCCATGGGTGGTGCTAGCTCTGTACGTGGTACGTCTGGTGGTGGGCGAGCTTGGCTTAGCTGGGCTGTTGCTGTTGGCGCAGCTGTTGGTGTCGTGGGACTGTGGGAGAGGGAGAGGGAGAGGGTGGGGGCGTACTAATAAGGGAGGGAGAGAAGGGCAGCGGATGAATGGCTGGCTTGACTAATCGGATTGTGTCGACGGACGTGCTGGACAAAGCCGGAGCTGGCGCGGGTAGGGAGACGTGGTGGAGTGTATTTTCAGGGGAAGGGGACGGCGTGCTTCTGACGGCAGAGGGCCTCGGGTTCCGCCGAATTGGGCAACTGGGTTCCAGCTTCCTCGGTCCAGGCAATAGTAGAGTAGTATTACGGTTTTGTAGGTAGGTTGGGTGGCGCTGGCTTCGGCATGACAGTATGGGCTGAAGTGATATGGATGTGGTCGATGCATGTTGCATGTCTTTGCAGCGTCGTCGTCTTAACTATATTCACGGCAAAGCATGCTCTCCAAATCCAAATACTAGCAAACATAGGACGGTTTTGCGTGGAAACTGTGCAAACCAATAGCGGTTCATGCATCTCGAATTAATCCAGTTCTTTCACCAAATACTTGAGGTTGGAACTTGGAAGGGGCAGGTGAGGAAATAAACGGGGTGTCCATATCCGGATGGAGTGGCTGAGATCACATCGTGCGTGTCGCAAGCGAGCGCTGCGAAACTGGTCCGGGCACGAAACCCATGAGCGGTACGTGACGGCGACATGGCGCATGGCGGGGAGCAGGCCAGGGACCCTCGATCGATCATCCATCGATCGACCCAGCGGCCAGCGCGATTGCGCTTGCGCGGTGGCCCACCCCGCGAATCCCATGAGCCAGCGCGCGAGCGCGGCGGGCACGACGGCCGGTGCGCGTCCGCAGTCCGCACGAACGGCGTCGCCGCCACCTTTTACAGCAGTTTACAGTCGGCCGGCTCCGCTCCGCTGCGCCCGTGGCCTCCACGTAGACGCTACGCGTGGCGGCGCACGTGCTGCACCGGCCGGCGTCAAGGTGGACGGTGACATGGGTGAGGAGTGCGAGGACGGAGGAGGATATGGGTGCCGGTTTCTTTCTTTCCTTCCAGCTTTATTATTCTTAAACAATAAATTATATCGGCGATGGAATTGAAGGCGCTGGCTCGCCGACTAGACAATTGGCTGGTGTTGGGCGATCCGTGGAGCTTGATTGTGGCGCGCGTCCCCAGCTGTCATCGCCTTGACGCGCCCGTCCCGCTGCCGGCTGGGCGTGGACGGCGAGGACCGACGAGACCTGACCGTTACGGCCGTTTCCGGCGGAGCTTGGGCACGCGCGGCCGGCGCGGGCGCATGTGGCCGTATCCGCATGCAGCAGGCGGTCGACAGGTGTACTCGTACATGACCAGTACTCCGCGGTTTTGGGGCGGTGGCCGACGTATCGGGGTAATCCAAGGCAGCTTGGATTTGGACTTGGATCTCACTGGATCCTCGTATTCTGTATTCTGAATCCCGACACCAGTCAGTCGGAATACATTTGTCGGTGTATATGCATGTCTGAGTCACACCGTACGTGTATGATGTGGTATATACCTCGAGCATGTAGCCAAGCATCGACACTCATTTCCTACACAAATTTTGTTCGTTGCTATTCCCTCCGTCTCATAATATAAAAACATTTTTTACACACTAGTATCGAAAACGCTTTTATATTATGAGACGGAGGGACGGAGGGAGTATGTCCGTAAGTTCTAGTCCGGCGCTTCTATCTTGCCGCCACAAAACCTCCATGGTCCTAAAAAAGAAAAGCACAAAAATTCCAAGTTGACAAACCGTTTGCACAAAACCATAAAGCTGGATGCTGCAGCAACCCAACTAAACCAAAGCATCTAAACAGCCGAGCAACTAACTCTTCTAATTGTTGAATATAAGAAAGCTAGCTTGCACAACTGTCCAAAGCATAGCATTGGACAGTCGCTCAGCAGACAAAATGGCCAGGAACAGAAGATGCTTTGCTAGTGAGGACAGGCAGCCACACCTACCATGCCAGACTAAAATTATTGGCAACGGCCAGGTGATAAGCAGGTTAGGCCAACTTCATCGCACGACCCCAAATTGTCCGGCCACGTTTTTTTGACGGTAAATGGATTGAAACGGCCGCCTAACGCGCATGACCAAACGGATCATTGTCCGTCTTCTGTTCGCCTTCAACCCATTTCCGGCCCAACTTTGGGTCGCGTTTGCGGTCGAACGGACGGGGGATGCGCGTCCTTGTCCTTCCCTGGCCTGCCCATCACCGCCCCACTTTTCCTCCATTTCGCCTAAAACTCTCCCGTGCCCCCTCTCCCCTCTTCCCCTCCACCATGGCCGGCGACCTGACAAATCCCGGCGACAGGCCGTGGCCGCGCGCCCGGCGGCGAAGAAGAAGGCTTCCAAGAAGCCGCGGTCGGAGCTCATGCCGGCGGAGCTCGTCAAGCTCGACGCCGACTTGGCCAAGAGGAGGAACCGACGGAAACATGCGTTGCGGACAACGCCGCAGAGGCGGCTGCGCTGCGTGCCGTGCAGCACAAGGCCGACGTCGACGACAAGGAGTTCATTGTTGCCAAGGCGCACGCCCTCCTCATGTTAGGGTTGTGCCGACTCTCTCCGGCATTCTCTCGGTCGCTGCCATGGCCGCGGCAAGCACAGGATCGTCGGCCGTTCGTCCTCCGCAGCATCGTTCCCACAATTCGTCAGTCACGCCCGAGGCGTATCGCGCGCCGCCGCTCCACGGCCATGGGCAGACAAGGTTCTCCACGTCCCCGGACTACAGCGTGGTCGCTCCGGCAACGCCCGCTGGCGTCATCGACTTGATGAAACACGGACTAGCGAGACGCTAATTCGTGCGTGTAGATGGCCCGACCTTTCACAGCGATGCTTGATCAATAGTTCGTCCCCCCGTTCCTCCTCGCAACCTCCAATATTAATTTTCACCCGCGTACAAAAATAGACGAATAAAAATAATGATCCCCTTGAATCAGCTCATAGGTATCGATATGAAGATCAACCCTCCGTCGCTAGTAAATTTTCACGGTGAGAAAATCACAGATGATACACACGATCTGCCCTTGACTAGGACGCTTTCTGTTTATTTTCATAACTCCAACCAAACTCTTCCTCATGTGACATACTCTCTTGTTGCTTTGCCTCTTTAAACTGAACCAAACACATCTCTTTTAGTGCTTCACCACGTGTACAAGTTGCATTAATTAGCTCCTCCGCATCTTCACAGAACTGAAATATTTTGGGCACATATATAACTGTGATCTTAAGCTGTGCAACAATACATGTGGCCATATCATCCTCTCCTCCTTGAAACGAAATCGTCCTCGGTTTCGAGTCATCTTCTTCAGCAACATTGCCATGAACATGTTGAACATCAACAACACGAACGTCAAAATCAACACAATCTGTAGAGGGAGTAGGGGCGACACATTTCATGTGAACTGGTGCGGAAAGAAGTATAGCAGCGTCAGCGTCCTTCTTTTTCGCCTCTTCTTGCTCTTTCATCTTTGCTTTCTCGTCATCTTTCTTCTGATGAAGCCTATCATCTCTCCAAATTTTGAACATAGCCATATCCATATACAGCAAAGTATACTCAACCCGACCACATGGTATACAACAAAGTATAGTACCAATGTGTGTGATCGAGGTAGGGAACTGCTGCGTGTTCGTTGTACCATGGTTTACCGAGAAGCAAATGATACGACACCATGTATACTGGAAGAATATCGCAACAAATCTCTTCAAAAAAAATCCCAAACAAAATTGTACCTTGGTCTGTTCGGTGCAAGTGAACTCGTTGGAACCCCGACGCAGAAAATATGGTTGTGGATGTAACGTCCTCGGCAATCCTAATTTCTCCACCATCTCGATGCTAGCAACGTTGATCGAACTCCAATGGTCGATCGTCAAAGCACACGCTCTGTCCCGCACAATCGCCTTTGTGTGAAAAAGTTTATCATGGAGTCCTCTCTCTTCGAACCGAAAACCTGCTGACATAACTGTTGGGGAACGTAGTAATAATTCAAAAAAATTCCTACGTGTCACCAAGATCAATCTAGGAGATGCTAGCAACGAGAGAGAGGGAGTGCATCTTCATATCCTTGAAGATCGCTAAGCGGAAGCGTTGCAAAGAACGCGGTTGATGGAGTCGTACTCGCGGCGATTCAAATCGCGGAAGATCCGATCCAAGCGCCGAACGGACGGCGCCTCCGCGTTCAACACACGTACAGCCCGGGGACGTCTCCTCCTTCTTGATCCAGCAAGGGGGGAGGAGAAGTTGAGGGAGAGCTCCGGCAGCACGACGTCGTGGTGTCGGTGGAGCTCGTGGTTCTCCGGCAGAGCTTCGCTAAGCACTACGGAGGAGGAGGAGGTGTAGGAGGAGGGAGGGCTGCGCCAGGGGCAAGGGGTGCAGCTCCCATGCGCCTCCCCACTATATATAGGGGTGGAGGGGGCTGGTTTCTTGCCCTCCAAGTCCATTGGGGTGTTGGCAAAGGTGGGAGGAAAGAAATCCCATCCTTTCCCTTCCCCACCGATTGTTATCCCCCCTTTTTAGGGATTTTGATCTTATCCCTTCGGGATATGATCTTATTCCTTCTAAGGGGGGATCTTGGTGCGCCTTGACAAGGGGTGTGGGGCCTTGCCCCCACTACCCACGTTCATGTGGGTCCCCCCATGCAGGTGGGCCCCACTCCGGAACCTTCTAGAACCTTCCCGGTACAATAACGAAAAATCCCGAACATTTTCCGGTGGCCAAAATAGGACTTCCCATATATAAATCTTTACCTCCGGACCATTCCGGAACTCCTCGTGACGTCCGGGATCTCATCCGAGACTCCGAACAACTTTTGGTAACCGCATACAATTCCCATTACAACTCTAGCGTCACCGAACCTTAAGTGTGTAGACCCTACGGGTTCGGGAACCATGCAGACATGACCGAGACACCTCTCCGGCCAATAACCAATAGCGGTATCTGGATACCCATATTGGCTCCCACATGTTCCATGATGATCTCATCGGATGAACCACGATGTCGGGGATCCCATTAATCCCGTATACAATTCCCTTTGTCCATCGGCATGTTACTTGCCCGAGATTCGATCGTCGGTATCCCTATACCTTGTTCAATCTCATTACCGGCAAGTCTCTTTACTCGTTCCGTAACACATGATCCCGTGACTAACTCCTTAGTCACATTGAGCTCATTATGATGATGTATTACCGAGTGGGCCCAGAGATACCTCTCCGTCACACGGAGTGACAAATCCCAGTCTCGATTCGTGCCAACCCAACAGACACTTTCGGAGATACCTGTAGTGCACCTTTATAGTCACCCAGTCACGTTGTGACGTTTGATACACCTAAAGCATTCCTACGGTATCCGGGAGTTGCACAATCTCATGGTCTAAGGAAATGATACTTGACATTAGAAAAGCTCTAGCAGACGAACTACACGATCTTGTGCTATGCTTAGGATTGGGTCTTGTCCATCACATCATTCTCCTAATGATGTGATCCCGTTATCAACGACATCCAATGTCCATGGTCAGGAAACCATGACCATCTATTGATCAACGAGCTAGTCAACTAGAGGCTCACTAGGGACATGGTGTGGTCTATGTATTCACACATGTATTACGGTTTCCGGTTAATGCAATTATAGCATGAACAATAGACAATTATCATGAACAAGGAAATATAATAATAACCATTTTATTATTGCCTCTAGGGCATATTTCCAACAGTCTCCCACTTGCACTAGAGTCAATAATCTAGTTACATTGTGATGAATCGAACACCCATAGAGTTCTGGTGCTGATCATGTTTCGCTCGTGAAAGAGGTTTAGTCAACGGATCTGCGACATTCAGATCCGTATGTACTTTACAAATATCTATATCTCCATCCTGAATGTAACCACGAATGGAGTTGAAGCGGCGCTTGATGTGCTTGATCTTCTTGTGAAACCTGGGCTCCTTGGCAATGGCAATAGCTCCAGTGTTGTCACAGAAGAGAGTCATCGGGCCCGACGCATTGGGAATCACTCCTAGGTCGGTGATGAACTCCTTCATCCAGACTCCTTCCTGCGCTGCTTCCGAAGCAGCTATGTACTCCGCTTCACATGTAGATGCCGCCACGACGCTTTGCTTGCAACTGCACCAGCTGACTGCCCCACCATTCAAAATATACACATATCTGGTTTGTGACTTGGAGTCATCTGGATCTGTGTCGAAGCTAGCATCAACGTAACCCTTTACGACGAGCTCTTCGGCACCTCCATAAACGAGAAACATATCCTTAGTCCTTTTCAGGTACTTAAGGATATTCTTGACCGCTGTCCAGTGTTCCATTCCGGGATCACTTTGGTACCTTCCTACCAAACTTATGGCAAGGTTCACATCAGGTCTGGTACACAGCATGGCATACATAATAGAGCCTATGGCTGAGGCATAGAGGATGACACTCATCTTTTCTCTATCTTCTACCAAGGTCGGGCATTGAGTTGTGCTCAATCTCACACCTTGCAATACAGGCAAGAACCCCTTCTTAGACTGATCCATATTGAACTTCTTCAATATCTTGTCAAGGTATGTGCTTTGTGAAAGACCAATGAGGCGTCTCGATCTATCTCTATAGATCTGATGCCTAATATGTAAGCAGCTTCTCCAAGGTCCTTCATTGAAAAACACTTATTCAAGTAGGCCTTTATGCTTTCCAAAAGTTCTATATCATTTCCCATCAACAATATGTCATCCACATATAAAATGAGAAATGCTACAGAGCTCCCACTCATTTTCTTGTAAATACAGGCTTCTCCATAAGTCTGTATAAACCCAAACGCTTTGATCACCTCATCAAAGCGAATGTTCCAACTCCGAGATGCTTGCACCAGCCCATAGATGGAGCGCTGGAGCTTGCATACCTTGTCAGCATTCTTAGGATCGACAAAACCTTCCGGCTGCATCATATACAATTCTTCCTTAAGGAAACCAGTAAGGAATGCCGCTTTGACGTCCATTTGCCAGATCTCATAATCATAAAATGCGGCAACCGCTAACATGATTCGGACGGACTTCAGCATCGCTACGGGTGAGAAAGTCTCATCGTAGTCAACTCCTTGAACTTGTCGATAACCCTTAGCGACAAGCCGAGCCTTATAGACGGTCACATTACCATCCGCGTCAGTCTTCTTCTTAAAGATCCATTTATTTTCTATGGCTTGCCGATCATCGGGTAAGTCCACCAAAGTTCATACTTTGTTCTCATACATGGATCCTATCTCGGATTTCATGGCTTCAAGCCATTTGTTGGAATCCGGGCCCGCCATGGCTTCTTCATAGTTCGATGGTTCACCGTTGTCTAACAACATGATTTCCAGGACAGGATTGCCGTACCACTCTGGTGCGGAACGTGTCCTCGTGGACCTACGAAGTTCAGTAGTAACTTGATCCGAAGTTTCATGATCATCATCATTAACTTCCTCTCTAGTCGGTGCAGGCACCACAGAAACATTTTCTTGCGCTGCGCTACTCTCTGGTTCGAGAGGGGGTACAATTACCTCATCAAGTTCTACTTTCCTCCCACTTACTTCTTTCGAGAGAAACTCTTTCTCTAGAAAGGATCCATTCTTGGCAACAAAGATCTTGCCTTCGGATCTGAGGTAGAAGGTATACCCAATAGTTTCCTTAGGTTATCCTATGAAGACGCACTTTTCCGATTTGGGTTCGAGCTTTTCAGGTTGAAGTTTCTTGACATAAGCATCGCATCCCCAAACTTTCAGAAACGACAGCTTAGGTTTCTTCCCAAACCATAATTCATACGGTGTCGTCTCAACGGATTTAGACGGTGCCCTATTTAAAGTGAATGCGGCAGTCTCTAATGCATATCCCCAAAATGATAGCGGTAAATCAATAAGAGACATCATAGATCGCACCATATCCAATAGAGTGCGATTACGACGTTTGGACACACCATTACGCTGAGGTGTGCCAGGCGGCGTGAGTTGTGAAACAATTCCACATTTCCTTAAGTATGTGCCAAACTCGTGACTCAAATATTCTCCTCCACGATCAGATCGTAAGAACTTTATTTTCTTGTCACGTTGATTCTCTACCTCACTCTGAAATTCCTTGAGCTTTTCAAAGGTCTCAGACTTGTGTTTCATTAAGTAGACATACTCATATCTGCTTAAGTCATCAGTGAGGGTGAGAACATAACGATAGCCACCGCGAGCCTCAACGCTCATTGGACCGCATACATCGGTATGTATTATTTCCAACAAGTTGGTTGCTCGCTCCATTGTTCCGGAGAACGGAGTCTTAGTCATCTTGCCCATGAGGCATGGTTCGCACGTGTCAAATGATTCATAATCAAGAGACTCCAAAAGTCCATCTGCATGGAGTTTCTTCATGCGTTTGACACCAATATGACCAAGGCGGCAGTGCCACAAGTATGTGGGACTATCATTATCAACCTTACATCGTTTGGTATTCACACTATGAATATGTGTAACATGAAGTTCGAGATTCAATAAAAATAAACCATTGACCAGCGGGGCATGACCATAAAACATATCTCTCATATAAATAGAACAACCATTATTCTCGGATTTAAATGAGTAGCCATCTCGCATCAAACGAGATCCAGATACAATGTTGATGCTCAAAGCTGGTACTAAATAACAATTATTGAGGTTTAAAGCTAATCCCGAAGGTAGATGTAGAGGTAGCGTGCCGACGGCGATCACATCGACCTTGGAACCATTCCCGACGCGCATCGTCACCTCGTCCTTCGCCAGTCTCCGCTTATTCCGCAGCTCCTGTTTTGAGTTACAAATGTGAGCAACCGCACCAGTATCAAATACCCAGGAGCTACTACGAGCGCTGGTAAGGTACACATCAATAACATGTATATCATATATACCTTTGACGTTGCCGGCCTTCTTATCCGCTAAGTACTTGGGGCAGTTCCGCTTCCAGTGACCGGTTCCCTTGCAATAAAAGCACTCAGTCTCAGGCTTGGGTCCATTCTTCGGCTTCTTCCCGGCAACTGATTTACCGGGCGCGGCAACTGCTTTGCCGTCCTTCTTGAAGTTCTTCTTACCCTTGCCTTTCTTGAAACTGGTGGTCTTATTCACCATCAACACTTGATGTTCCTTTTTGATCTCCACCTCCACTGATTTCAGCATCGAATATAACTCAGGAATGGACTTCTCCATCCCTTGCATATTGAAGTTCATCACAAAGCTCTTGTAGCTAGGTGGAAGCGACTGGAGGATTCTGTCAATAACCGAGTCATCCGGAAGATTAACTCCCAGCTGAGACAAGCGGTTGTGTAACCCAGACATTTTGAGTATGTGCTCGCTGACAGAACTATTTTCCTCCATCTTACAACTGAAGAACTTGTCGGAGACTTCATATCTCTCGACCCGGGCATGAGCTTGGAAAACCATTCTCAGCTCTTGGAACATCTCATATGCTCCGTGTTGCTCAAAACGCTTTTGGAGCCCCGGTTCTAAGCTGTAAAGCATGCCGCACTGAACCAGGGAGTAATCATCACTACGCGACTGCCAGGCGTTCATAACGTCTTGAGTTGCTGGAAAAATGGGTGCGTCACCTAGTGGTGCATCAAGGACATATGCTTTCTTGGAAGCTATGAGGATGATCCTCAAGTTACGGACCCAGTCCGTATAGTTGCTTCCATCGTCTTTCAGTTTGGTTTTCTCTAGGAACGCGTTGAAGTTGAGGGCAACATTAGCGTGGGCCATTGGATCTACAAGATAGATTGTAAAGACAATTTTAGACTAAGTTCATGACAATTAAGTTCATCTAATCAAATTATTTAATGAACTCCCATTCAGATAAACATCCCTCTAGTCATCTAAGTGATACATGATCCATATCGACTAGGCCGTGTCCGATCATCACGTGATACGGACTAGTCATCAATGGTGAACATCTCCATGTTGATCGCATCTACTATACGACTCATGTTCGACCTTTCGGTCTCTCGTGTTCCGAGGCCATGTCTGTACATGCTAGGCTCGTCAAGTCAACCTAAGTGTTTCGCGTGTGTAAATCTGGCTTACACCCGTTGTATGCGAACGTTAGAATCTATCACACCCGATCATCACGTGGTGCTTCGAAACAACGATCCTTCGCAACGGTGCACACTTAGGGGGAACACATTTCTTGAAATTTTAGTGAGGGATCATCTTATTTATGCTATCGTCGTTCTAAGCAAATAAGATGTAAAAACATGATAAACATCACATGCAAATCATCAAGTGACATGATATGGCCAATATCATCTTGCGCCTTTGATCTCCATCTTCGGGGCGCGGTATGATCACCATCGTCACCGGCACGACACCATGATCTCCATCATCGTGTCTTCATGAAGTTGTCTCGCCAACTATTACTTCTACTACTATGGCTAACGGTTAGCAATAAAGTAAAGTAATTACATGGCGTTTTTGATTGACACGCAGGTCATACAATAAATTAAGACAACTCCTATGGCTCCTGCCGGTTGTCATACTCATCGACATGCAAGTCGTGATTCCTATTACAAGAACATGATTATCTCATACATCACATATATTTCATCACATCCTTTTGGCCATATCACATCACATAGCATACCCTGCAAAAACAAGTTAGACGTCCTCTAATTGTTGTTGCAAGTTTTACGTGGCTGCTATGGGTTTCTAGCAAGAACGTTTCTTACCTACGCAAAAGCCACAACGGTGATATGCCAATTGCTATTTACCCTTCATAAGGACCCACTTCATCGAATCCGATCCGACTAAAGTGGGAGAGACAGACACCCGCTAGCCACCTTATGCAACAAGTGCATGTCAGGCGGTGGAACCAGTCTCACGTAAGCGTACGTGTAAAGTCGGTCCGGGCCGCTTCATCCCACAATGGCGCCGAATCAAGATAGGACTAGTAACGGCAAGCAAATTGACCAAATCATCACCCACAACTACTTGTGTTCTACTCGTGCATAGAATCTACGCATAGACCTAGCTCATGATGCCACTGTTGGGGAACGTAGTAATAATTCAAAATTTTCCTACGTGTCACCAAGATCAATCTAGGAGATGCTAGCAACGAGAGAGAGGGAGTGCATCTTCATACCCTTGAAGATCGCTAAGCGGAAGCGTTGCAAAGAACGCGGTTGATGGAGTCGTACTCGCGGCGATTCAAATCGCGGAAGATCCGATCCAAGCGCCGAACGGACGGCGCCTCCGCGTTCAACACACGTACAGCCCGGGGACGTCTCCTCCTTCTTGATCCGGCAAGGGGGGAGGAGAAGTTGAGGGAGAGCTCCGACAGCAAGACGGCGTGGTGGCGGTGGAGCTCGTGGTTCTCCGGCAGAGCTTCGCTAAGCACTACAGAGGAGGAGGTGTAGGAGGAGGGAGGGATGCGCCAGGGGCAAGGGGTGCAGCTCCCATGCGCCTCCCCACTATATATAGGGGTGGAGGGGGCTGGTTTCTTGCCCTCCAAGTCCATTGGGGCGTTGGCAAAGGTGGGAGGAAAGAAATCCCATTCTTTCCCTTCCCCACCGATTGTTATCCCCCCTTTTTAGGGATTTTGATCTTATCCCTTCGGGATATGATCTTATTCCTTCTAAGGGGGGATCTTGGTGCGCCTTGACCAGGGGTGTGGGGCCTTGCCCCCACTACCCACGTTCATGTGGGTCCCCCATGCAGGTGGGCCCCACTCCGGAACCTTCTAGAACCTTCCCGGTATAATACCGAAAAATTCCAAACATTTTCCGGTGGCCAAAATAGGACTTCCCATATATAAATCTTTACCTCCGGACCATTCTGGAACTCCTCGTGATGTCCAGGATCTCATCCGAGACTCCGAACAACTTTCGGTAACCACATACAATTCCCATTACAACTCTAGCGTCACCGAACCTTAAGTGTGTAGACCCTACGTGTCGTGGGTTTGTCACGGCAGATGTCCGAAGACTTAGGTTCGAGGCCATCGCCAAAGGGGTGGACTCAAAGGGGTTGATCGAGACGAAGGACACGAGTTTACCCAGGTTCGGCCCCTCAAGAAGAGGTAAAAGCCTACGTCCTGCTTGTGTTGTATTGATTGGAGTATCGATTACAAGGGAGCGGTTTCGCTTGACCTAGTTCTCGACTTGTTGGTTTCTTCTCTAAGCCGCCCCAGGGTCTCGCCTTTATATAAGAGGTCAAGGCCCTGGGTTACACGAGTCCTAAGCCGACTCATACATCATAGTGAACCCTGTCTCTAAGCCGCCTTGCCGTCTTGGGCAAGCCGTCTCCGGGCGGCTTAACCGCCCGGGTCTTCATACCATCTTCTATCTTCGGGCCTCCTCCTTAGCCCATCTGGTAAGCCGCCACGCGGCCTGACCTTCATCTCCCGGCCCACCTTATGGGTCTTGGGCTATGAGCCGCCAGGTATGACCCGGCCCTTCCTGGGCGGGTCTTACCACGGGGTTATATCCCCAACATTAGGCCCCAGGTTGATTTGAGCCTGCTCATGTCAATCTTCAAACTTTCTTGGCGGCGAGTCTTCGCATTTCTGTCATCTGAAAATAAAACTTATAACCCACCATGACGTCATATCAAATATTCCAAAAAGATTCTGTGACGTTTGCAACGGATCTTTTCATTGAAAGGCCATCCCGAAAATCGAGGCGCCACGTTCGGTCAATCATCACTGTGCCTCCTCAATTTTCGCGCGCACTGTTGCCTTTCATCTCATAAATAGGGACACGTGGTGTTTCTTTCCCTTCCTCTGCTGTCGCTGTCATCTTCCTCCTTCGAACGGTCGAACCTCTGGAGCTCCGCCGCCGCCGACTGGACCTCGCCGTGATCCCCATCGCAGGCCGCTGCATCAACCTGAATCAGACCAGAGCTTCGCCGGCGCGTCCGCATCCGCCAGGTATCTCTTCCAGCCCTTGTTGAATCTGTACTCATCCCCATTAGGGTTCCCGAGTTCTTCATTTTCGTTGTGTTCTTCAAATGTTCATCGGTGTTCATAACATAGACCACCAAGCATCACCTCGCACCCCGTAGCGCTGCATACCCGCTGCGGTTATCCCCTTAACATCAATGCCCATCTGTTTTAGATCCGTATAGCACTCATGTCCGCATACTGATGTACTTGTCCTTCCACTGCCGTTTTTAGGTCATGAATATTTTTCATTTTACCTTCGTCTGTAAATCTTGCAGCCATGGTGATATTATATGAAACCTGTTTATTCACACTTAATCGTTTCTTCCAATATTGCCTTGTCCACTTAACCCGCCATTGCTTTGGCGGCTCTCTGCTAGAATGCTTTGGCGGCTTAACTCCTCACCATTACACTGTCCACAGCTGCCTCATCCAGTTAATGTTTTTCTAATCCGCCATACTCTGTGTCTTCATAGCTTAACTCGCCATCATGTCAAGGGCACCCTCATCTTGTGATTGGGTCAGCTCCGGAGTCACCGAAGAGCTTCTGCTTAATTTCGTAGAGTCGGGTATCTTGCCGGCCAAAGATGTCATACACTGGCGGGTTCCAGGATCAGAAAAAAGACCTGAGCCTAAGGATGGAGAGGTTGTCGTGTTTACTGATCACCTCCTTCGCAGATTTCGCCCTCCCGGGTCAAAGTTCTTCCGGGACGTTCTTCATTTCTTCAAGCTTCACCCTCAATACATAGGACCCAACTCTGTCACCAATATGTGTCAGTTTCAAGTTTTATGTGAAGTTTATCTGCAAGAAGAGCCGTCGGTTGACCTCTTCCATGACTATCATTATGCCAACCGCCAAACTGAAGTGGCAGCTGGGCCAAGCTTGGTGCTTGGCGGGGTTTCCATCCAGAGACGGAGAGATTTGCCTTATCTGATAGCTCTCCTACCAAGCCACCCCAAGGACTGGAACAAGACATGGTTCTATTGCAAGGACACTTCTCCTGAAGGTGAAAATCCGCTGCCGGGTTACCGTCCCACCCGGCTTTACAACACAAGTGAACTCCCAAACCGGATGACTGCCACAGAGTGAGCAAGATACGCTCCGGCTTACACCAAAATCAAGGCCTTACTGGCGAACGGCTTGACTGGCGTCAATTTAACCCGCTGCTGTGTTAGCTGGAAGATCTTGCCGCTGAGCCGGCGTGACCGGCTCATGCACCAATTTACGGGTGAGCCCAATGACCCTCTCTGTTTCAACGCCACTCCTCTGACTGAAGAAGACATCAACTCTACCGTCAAAGGACTTCTCGGCGAAAAACAAGCGGTTTGCAACAAAACCGGACTCAAACCCTTTTGTGTCAAGAACCCGGCTCCAGCTGTAAGAAATTCTTTCCACAAAATTGGTCAGTCTTTATCTTTTATCTTGCTCCTTCTAATCTTTGTTGGCGGCTTATGCATAGGTCGGTTCTCCTTTCTGGAAGAAGAAGTATAACCCTCCAGTGAGGAAGCCTAGGGTGAAAGCCCGCGCCCAGAAGAAGAAAGCCGCCACTCAAGACCCGCCTGAGCTTGACGACTCAGAGGTAGAACTTGACTCCCTCGGCCGTCTTTTTATGCAACTTATTGACAACAATCATTCACAGGAGGAAACGGAGACCAGCCATGCGGATGCCCCTGAGGTAACTTACATTTCTTCTGACTCAGAAAACCTTCCATCAGAGAAAGTGCGGCGGGTCATCCGAAAAGTCCCTTTTTCTCATCCTCTTGCTCATTTAGACCCCAATTTTCTTTTGAAAAAGCAACAGCACAACTCCCGACGTCAGACCCGGAGCACCGGCTCTGAAAACCTTGTGGCCGGGTTATCGCATTCTCCGGCTCCACGGAAATGGCCGGCTGAGGTATTCTTTTAACTGAGGTTTAGTTTTAACAATCTTGCATTGTAACCTTACTCTGCTTTGTATTGTCTTAACCGTCTTCAGGATTCTCCCCCTTCTTCTGGCGACTCTACTGCCACCAAACTACCTCCAATGAAGATCAACCCGGAGTGCGTATCTTTACTTTTGCACCATACATTTTAATACTCTTGTCCTCTATGTAACAATCTTTCATGTCTTCCAGGGCTCAAGCAAAACGAAGGAAAACCGGCGGGTCTACCGCAGCCCCAACTGCCCAAGAGCCGGAATTTGCTAAGCCGGACTCCCCTTTAGCTCATGCTGAGCCTGCTGATGTTATGAAAAACGCACCTGAAGATATTCATCAGTCCTCTGAGCCGGCTGATCATACCATGGCAACCGAGATTCCTCCAAGGAGTGATCCTAAGCCGCCCAGCCCTTCAACCGCCGTCGAAGACCCAGTTCTTCCAGACGTCGTCATCACTGAGACAGGTTATCAGACCCCTGAGCCCCATGTACTGTCAAGACATTCCAGCAAGGCTGAAACTTCCTCTCTTGAGAAGCTTGAGTTTGAATTCCCTGTGCTGGAGAAGCTGACTGCCGATGAATTACACGCTGGTTATCTGAACCGCCTGACCACAAGCCGGAACATGGAGCTCAAACTTGTTGGCTTGATGAAGAAAAAATATGAGGTACCACTCCTGCTTTTTCCTTGTACCCTTACGTAGCCCCCAAGAGCTGGTTTAGTATTGCAGATGGTAGACCGGCTCTTCTAATATATGCCATACTGCAAATATCTTAGTCTGTAACCCCCCAAGTATCGGGTTAGTATAGATAGTAAGCCAATACTTATCTGGAAGAGTTGATCAATGATAGCCCCCAAGTCCGGGTCAGTATAAAAAATGATGAGCCGGAACTTCACTGGAAACTTGGGAAACGCCAATTGTAGCCGGGACTGCATTGTAGATTTGAAAACCACTGCATGTAGCCGCTAAGTGCCGGCTTATCTTGAAGAAGATGAGCCAGAACTTCCTTGTAGACTTGGAGTGCTGTGTGTAGCCTCCAAGTGCCGGCTTATCTTGAAGAAGAAAAGCCGGAACTTCCTTGTAGACTTGGAGAGCAAACACAGACATTAGCCCCCAAGTGTCAAGTATATTGCTTGCAATCTGCGTGAGACTTGCATCATAACCTCTTCATCAGCTTCCTGAACTGCTGTTTGTTTTTGTGCTATACAGGAAGCCTTGGAAACGGCCGAGTCCCAAGTGGCCGTCGTAAAAGAAAGCCTTGCTGCCCAACAAACCGCCCGGTCTGAGGCGGAAGAAAAATGGCGGGTTGCCATTAAAGAGCTTGAGAAGGTTCAAGCCGATTTTGATTCCTTCAAAAAGACTGCTGAATCTGAGAAAGCCGCCGTGACCAAGCGCGCAGACGACGTTGACCAGCGACTCACGGTTGTGTCAGATGAACTGCAAACTCTTAAGCGCCATATCTCCAGGATGACGTCTACTATCTTTGGTAAGTATTGAAAACCTTGAAAAAAATTTGTATGTGGTTGAAAATCTTGTGAGGGCGGCTTATAACGCCAAATTTATCTTGCAGGTCAGAGAAGCCGCCAATTGTCATCTGACAGCTTGCTGAAATTGAAGGCAGTATACTCCTTGGCAGAACAACTCTAATGTGGGACTCTTTGTACTATCAAAGCGATGCTGACTGAGAAGAGCATTCCCAAGTATATGAAGGGAGTGATAGAACTCCTATCCACGCTGCCCAAACAGATTGAGGAACTGAAGCGATCAGCCGCCAGGAAAGGAGCTATGGCTGCGCTAAGCCGGTCTATGGCTTTTGCCCCTGAACTGACAGCAGAAGAAATGATGGATGGCTTTCCGTCGAAGAAGGACGACGGCTCAAAGTTCACAGAAGCTGACTATGCCAAGTGCATGAAGGCCTCCAGGGTTCTTGCATCAACACTGGTTGATGAGCTTGATCTGTCAACGTACCAGGCGGCTTACAGCGAGGTCAGCAAAAGAGTGCGTGGCCCAACTTTTGAAGCCAGAGATTTGATTCCTGCTCGCTGTAAGCACCTCTTCGCCCCTGAGATTGACCCGTCTCCCCTCTTTGAAGAGGCTCAGTTTGAAGCTCTAACAAACTGCAACTGGGATGTGGATAATCTTCAGATCGAAGAGGTCGAAGACCCGGCGCAGGATGACCCGCCGTCGAGCTAAGCACTTTGAAGCTTGAAATTGATAACTCGGCTTGCTGAGCCGCCGAACTGAAAGTTGTATAAAAACTTTAAGTCTGTTGCCTTTTGGGCTCTGTGGAGAGCCTTGTAATAGGCTTAGAAAATCTTGAACTGTCTGAGCCGTGCCATCGTGCACGTGGTAAACTTTGCATAGTTTGATGCGTGTTTGTCTGTCACATGTTTGTGCTTATAATATCTGTTGGCACGGCGGCTCATCGTTAGAAGATAAACCCTGCAAAAATAAACAAGATAGAATATGTTCTGTATTGCCGTAAGGGCGGCTTGAAAAAGCACAACCCGGAGATGTTGAATCTTCCATGACCTTGCTTTTTTTTAAACTCATAAGCCGGTTCTTCTGGGTGGACTCGTTACTTGAACTCTTAACAGTACAGGGTCTCTAACGAGAGTGACCGTCAATTCTTTGAACGGCTCGGGGTCTCTAGGCGAGATTAACTGATAAGAGCGCAACGAACCAGAGAGAGACGCAGCAGGGTATGAGTACCCTTAAGGCCCATAAGCTACCTCTCACGTGACGTAATTCCGTCGTTTGAACCTTAAACAGTGCAGGGTCTTTAAAAGAGTAACTGTTTAAGAGTACGAGCGGGCCACATAGCGGAGAGTCGGCAGCAGATGGGTGAGTTTATCCTCGCTTTCCGTAAGCCGGCCCTCACGTGACAAGAGCCGCCGGTTGAACCTTGACCAGTACAGGGTCTCTAGTAAGAGTAACTGCCAAATATGTTTGAACAGCTCAAGGTCTCTAATCGAGATTAACTGGTAAGAGTTCGGCAGGTCACCTGGTGGAGCAGCAGCAGCTTACAGGCAGGTTTAACTCTAACTTGCGGTGGCTGAAGAGCCGATCAAGAGGGTGTGTAAGCTAAACCCGGTGGGTTGGAAGCCCCCAAATGACCTTGTTGACGGAGTCAACTTTTTGGGTATATACCCCGGCCTTACTGTGGCTGAAAAACCTGATCGAAAGGGTTGAAGCTTAACCCGGTGGGTTGAAAGCCCCCAAATGACCTTGTTGATGATATCAACTTGTGCACCGTCTTGTAAGCCGCCAACTTGTAAGCCGCCAGATGATGGTGCTATTTTAGCTGAAGAGCCGATCAAGAGGGTTGAAGCTTAACCCTGGCGGGTTAGAAGCCCCCAAGTGACCTTATGATTGTATCCATCCTTGAACAATTTGAGATACGTAAAAACGGCAGAGGCCCCGTCTTGCAGGGATGCCAACTTTATTATATATATATATGTGATATATACAATGATGATGTACAATGAGGGGAGTCGACGACTCAAGTATAATAAGGCCGCAGATGAGCGATATTCCACGGCCGGTGGGTCTCCTGCCCAGAAGTGCGTGACTCGTCTCGTACGTCGATGAGATAGTATGACCCATTGTTGAGGTTTCTGCTAACCACAAAAGGTCCTTCCCATGGAGAAGAAAACTTGTGCGCGTCCGTCTGATCTTGAATCAGGCGCAACACTAAGTCGCCTTCTTGAAACGTCCGGGTCTTGACTCTGCGGCTGTGATAGCGACGCAGGTCTTGTTGATAAATCGCCGATCGAGCCGCCGCCAGATCACGCTCTTCATCCAAAGCATCTAACGCGTCCTGACGCGCCGTCTCATTGTCTGCCTCAATGTAAGCCGCCACCCTTGGCGAGTCATGACGTATGTCGCTTGGTAATACGGCTTCTGTGTCGTAAACCATGAAGAAAGGCGTATAGCCTGTTGACCTGTTGGGAGTTGTTCTGATGCTCCATAGAACGGATGGTAACTCCTCAACCCAACAACCCGGCGTTCTCTGTAGAGGAACCATAAGCCGGGGCTTGATACCTCTCAGGATCTCCTGGTTAGCCCGCTCCGCCTGACCATTGGACTGTGGATGTGCCACAGCAGAGACGTCAAGCCGGATGTGCTCAATTTCACAGAACGCTTGCATAGCCCCCTTGGATAGGTTTATGCCGTTATCTGTAATGATACTATGAGGGTAACCAAAGCGATAGATCAGTTTTTTGACAAACTAAACCGCCGTAGCTGCGTCACACTTGCCGACCGGCTCAGCCTCCACCCACTTGGTAAACTTATCCACCGCCACCAAAAGGTGGGTTTTCTTGTCTTTGGATCTCTTGAAGGTCCCGACCATATCAAGCCCCCAGACCGCGAACGGCCAGGTAATTGGGATCATCCGCAACTCCTGAGCCGGTACGTGAGCACGCCGCCCGAACTTTTGACACCCGTCACACTTGAGTACCAAGTCTTCCGCATCCTTATGAGCCGTCAGCCAGAAGAAACCATGTCGAAAAGCCTTGGCCACCAGAGATTTTGAGCCGGTGTGATGACCACAATCACCAGCATGAATCTCACTTAAGATTTCCTTGCCTTCTTCCGGTGGAACACAACGTTGAAAAACGCCGGTAACGCTGCACTTATGCAACTCACCATTGATGATAGTCATGGACTTGGATCGCCTGACGATTTGCCTTGCCAAAGTTTCGTCCTCAGGTAACTCGCCACGAGTCAAGTACGCCAAGTAGGGTACCGTCCAATCTGGGATGCTGTGAAGAGCCGCCGCCAGATGCCCCTCCGGGTCAGGTATTGCCAGATCCTCCTCCGAAGGTAGCTTAACTTACGGGTGATATAACACATCCAAGAAAACATTAGGCGGCACCGGTTTACGCTGAGAACCCAGCCGTGATAACGCGCCAGCCGCCTCGTGCTTGCGACGGTTAATGTGATCCACTTGGTAACCCTTGAAGTGACCAGCAATGATGTCCACCGCCTGACGATAAGCCGCCATCCGTGGGTCTTTGGAGTCCCACGTGCGTGAAACTTGCTGAGCCACGAGGTCTGAGTCGCCAAGACATCTAACCCGGCTTAGATTCATCTCCTTAGCCACACGGAGGCCATGAAGCAAAGCCTCATACTCAGCTGCATTGTTAGTACAAGGAAACATCAACCTTAGCACATAACAGAACTTGTCACCTTTAGGGGAAGTTAAGACCACTCCAGCCCCCGAGCCTTCCAGCTGCCTGGATCCGTCAAAGTGAATCGTCCAGTATGTGTTATCCGGCTTCTCCTCAGGCGACTGACACTCTGTCTAGTCGTTTATAAAGTCCACCAAGGCTTGAGACTTAACAGCTGTGCGAGGCACATACTTCAGATTAAGAGGCCCAAGCTCCAATGCCCACTTAGCAATCCTGCCAGTGGCTTCTCTGTTTTGAATTATGTCTCCCAACGGAGCAGAGCTAACCACCGTGATCTGGTGTCCTAGAAAGTAATGCTTTAGCTTACGATTCGCCATGAACACCCCATAGATCAGCTTCTGCCAATGCGGGTATCTTTGCTTCGACTCAATCAAAACTTCGCTGACATAGTAAACCGGCCTCTGAACCGGATACTCCTTTCCTGCTTCCTTACGCTCCACAACGACCGCAGCACTGACTGCTCTGTTGTTAGCCGCCACGTAGAGGAGCAAAGGTTCCTTCTCAGCCGGAGCGGCCAAGATTGGCGGCTCAGTCAGTTGCTTCTTGAGCGCCTCGAACGCCTCACCCGCCGCCTTGCTCCAGACAAAGTTGTCTGTTTTCTTCATCATTTGATACAAAGGGATAGCCTTCTCACCCAGGCGGCTTATGAACCGGCTTAAGGCAGCGATCCGACCCGCCAGGCGCTGAACGTCATTGATGCACGCCGGCTCAGACAGGGAAGTGATAGCCTTTATCTTGTCTGGGTTAGCTTCAATACCATGCTCAGAGACCAAAAATCCCAAAAGCTTTCCTGCAGGAACTCCGAAGACACACTTGGCCAGGTTAAGCATCATCTTGTAGACCCGCAAGTTGTCAAAAGTTTCCTTCAGGTCGTCCAACAGAGTTTCCTTCTTCCTTGACTTGACCACAATATCATCCACATAAGCGTGAACATTGCGTCCAATTTGACTGTGAAGACAGTTCTGTACACAACGCTGGTAAGTCGCCTGGGCACTCTTGAGCCCGAAAGGCATAGACACATAGCAGAAAGAACCAAAAGGCATGATGAAAGCCGTCTTCTCTTGGTCTTTGACTGCCATCTTGATCTGGTGATAACCTGAATAAGCGTCCAGGAAGCACAAAATCTCACAACCCGCCATTGCATCAATAATCTGGTCGATATGGGGGAGAGCAAACGGGTCAACTGGACAAGCCTTGTTAAGATCCGTGTAGTCCACACACATGCGCCACGTGCCGTTCTTCTTAAGCACTAGCACCGGGTTAGCCAACCACTCCGGGTGAAAAACCTCCACGATGAACCCTGCTGCTAAGAGCCGGCCCACCTCTTCTCCAATAGCCTGGCGCCGCTCTTCATTGAAACGGCGAAGGAACTGCTTGATCGGTTTGAACTTAGTATCCACATTAAGGTGGTGCTCAGCGAATTCTCTCGGTACACCCGGCATGTCAGACGGCTTCCATGCAAAGATGTCCCGATTCTCACGGATGAATTCGATGAGCGCGCTTTCCTATGCGGGGTCCATGTTAGCCCCGATAGTGAACTGCTGTGATGAGTCGCCCTCAGTGAAATCCACCAGCTTGGTATCATCCGCCACAAACTTGAGGGGCGGCTCAGATTCCGTGTTAGGCTTCTTGAGTGGAGTCATGTCCTCCGGGTCAACATTCTCCTTATAGAACTTGAGCTCTGCCTCGGCACAAGTTGACTCTGCATAAGCTGCGTCCCCTTCCTCGCACTCAAGAGCCGTCTTCCGATCACCATGCACAGTGATCGTCCCGTTCAACCCGGGCATCTTGAGCTGTAAGTAAACATAGCAAGGCCTAGCCATGAACTTGGCGTAAGCCGGCCGTCCAAACAGAGCGTGATATGGGCTCTTGATTTTAACCACTTCAAACCACAAAGACTCCACCCTGTAATTGAATTCATCACCAAAAGCTACCTCCAAAGAAATCTTTCCCACTGGATAGGCCGACTTGCCGGGCACCACACCGTGAAAGACTGTTGAAGAGGGCTTAAGATCCTTGTCAAGCAAACCCATCCGGCTGAAAGTGTCATAATAGAGGATGTTGATGTTGCTGCCACCATCCATAAGCACTTTGGTGAACACATATCCTCCAACTTGGGGGGCAACTACCAAAGCTAGTTGCCCCGGGTTATCAACCCGCGGCGGGTGATCCGCCCGGCTCCAAGTTATATCATACTCAGACCACCTCAAATACTGCGGAAGAGCCGGCATGACTGCATTAACTGCCCGCTTGCGCACCTTTCGGTCTCGCTTGTCAAGGCTGGTTGTAAAAACATGATACTGACCCCCACTAAGCTGTTTCGGGTTAGTCTGGTATCCCGACTGGTTATGCTGCTGCTGGCCTCCACCACCAGATTGTTGATGATGACCTCCTTGATTGCCTTGACCCTGGTAACCGGACCCTGAGCCGCCAGCACCAAAGCCAGCTCCTGACCCGCCCGGCCCTGAGCCGCCTAACGGACCATTACCATTATTATGATGCTGTTGAAGACTGTAGTCCCGGAACTGTCGCATGATGCTGCAGTCCCTCCAGGTGTGATTTGCCGGCTTATCTGGCCGGCTGTGCTCCGGACAAGGTTTGTTGAGCATCGCTTCCAAGTTGAAGGGAGCTTTGCCCTTGTTAAAGGGTTGCTTGAAGTTCCCGTTGCCCTTAGCACGATTGTTTCCAGCGCTGGTGTTCGCCACCAGCTCTGACCCGTCGTCCGGGTTCTTCCGTTTGCCAGAATTGCTGTTTCCGGCCGCGTTTTGCTGCTGACCCTTTCCATTGTTACTCTTCTCCCCCTGACCTGATTTTTCATCATCAGAGCCCGGGTCCTTCGTGTTATCAGAATCTGCATATTTGGTGAGAGCCGCCATGAGCTCCCCCATGTCCTGACACGAGCGCTTGAGTCGGCCAAGCTTCTGCTTCAAAGGCGTAAAGGGGGAATTCTTCTCTAGAATCAACACCGCTTGAGCCGCCGTAATCTGTTCTGAAGAATGGATGATGGTTGAGACCCGCCGGACCCAGTGATGAGCCGACTCGTCCGCCTGTTGCACACAATGATCCAAATCCACGATCGTCATGGGCTGCTTGCACGTTCCTTTGAAATTTTTGATAAATTTCGCCTTCAACTCAGCCCAGGAAGTAATGGTGTTGGGTGGCAGTCCCTTCAACCATGTGCGAGCCGGCCCTTCCAGCATCATGATGAAGTATTTGGCACATACTGCATCACTAACATCTAACATCTCCATGGCCAGTTCATAGCTCTCAATCCAAGCCTCTGGAGGTAAGTCAGCTGTGTAATTGGGTACCTTGCGAGGACCTTTGAAATCCTTCGGCAGACGCTCGTTCCGCAGAGCCGGCGTCAAGCACGGCACTCCCACAGCCCTGGAGTTAATCCTGCCCCTACTGAGACAGAAGGTGCAACTGCGAGTTCTTGATAAGCCGCCACCGCCGCCAGAGCCGCCGCCTCTCGCTGTGCTCTCGCCCGGTCCACCAGTGCCTGAGCATCTAGAGCCGCCCGATCGACTCGCGGCGGGTTCCGATGTCGTTCACTGCTAGAAACCGCCGGCGACTTATAACGCCGGCTGTAGCTGCGACTGGGGATGGGGGTCGAGTGCACGTGACTCCGGCTGTAAGTATACTTCTCCTGCTGGGCCACCGCCGTCCACAGATATCCAATAGCGTTCCGCACCTCTTCTGCAAAAGGTGGCTCGTCGGGGATGGGAATTGTATCAAGCTTGGTAGCCGCCGCCACCAAGTTCTCCGCCGGGTTAGAATAATGGCCCGCCGGCGTTGGGAAAGAGGCTGGTGGGGTCTGATTCTGCCGGGGCGGGTTAGGCTGCTGATGCTGAACCGCCGCCCGGCTTCCAGGAACTTCCGTCATCCGGGTTATGGTCAAAGGCACGTTCCGTCCCGTCCCTGGCATGTTGAAAAGATTCCTGGCTTCATACTGATCGGGCAAGCGGGATTGATGCCGCATCCGCTGAACCGCCGCTGCTGACTGCTGCTCTAACTCAAGACGGAAAGCATCTGCCCTAAGGCGCTCCGCCTCAGCATCCATCTGAGCCTTCAGCGCATTGATTTCCTGTTGGACCTCGGTCATCTGGTTCTTCAACCTTGCGATCTCCGTGTTACGGGCCGCTTGGTTTTCAGGCGTGACCTCAGTTGCCATCAGGGTTGTAAGCTCATTCATCAGATCTAGAAGAACCAGAGCCGGCGGCCTGCCAGCCCCAGTCGTAGTCGCACCGGCGGCTGAGCTTCCAGGAGCCGCTGCTGAACCCGCCATGAAGACGGCAGCGCGGTTCGGCGGCTCATACTCCTCCGGCTCATGATACTCTGACTCGGGGTAAGGCTCGATGTAGCCCCCGAGCCCACCATTGTGAAGCTGATAGATTGATTCCGTCTCTCCGCTTGAGGACCCGTCCTTGGAGCAGATGAGAGTTTCCTCCCGCGACATAGATCCTTCGAGATCCATGCCCTGAGTGAAGCCGACGAAGACATGCTTCCTGCCCGGGTTAGCACGGGCGGGTTGCACGCGTCGGGCGGGTTGCTTGCGCCGGGCCGGCTCGCTGATGTCGGTGCAGGTGTCCGGCCCGGGTTTAGATCCGCCGATCTTGCCGATGAAGACGTGGATTCCGGCGAAGGGGACCCGGAAACCGTACTCAATGGAGTCAGCCTCGGGGCCCCAACCGGCGTCGTCGATGTAGAGCCGGCCGCGACGACTCTTGGTCATCCTGCCAACAGCGTACCCCTCGATCTCTGGGAGAGAACCCTTTGAGAACTCAACACCACCGAGCGCTAGCCCCACGGTGGGCGCCAACTGTCGTGGGTTTGTCACGGCAGATGTCTGAAGACTTAGGTTCGAGGCCATCGCCAAAGGGGTGGACTCAAAGGGGTTGATCGAGACGAAGGACACGAGTTTACCCAGGTTCGGCCCCTCAAGAAGAGGTAAAAGCCTACGTCCTGCTTGTGTTGTATTGATTGGAGTATCGATTACAAGGGAGCGGTTTCGCTTGACCTAGTTCTCGACTTGTTGGTTTCTTCTCTAAGCCGCCCCAGGGTCTCGCCTTTATATAAGAGGTCAAGTCCCTGGGTTACACGAGTCCTAAGCCGACTCATACATCATAGTGAACCCTGTCTCTAAGCCGCCTTGCCGTCTTAGGCAAGCCGTCTCCGGGCGGCTTAACCGCCCGGGTCTTCATACCATCTTCTATCTCCGGGCCTCCGCCTTAGCCCATCTGGTAAGCCGCCACGCGGCCTGGCCTTCATCTCCCGGCCCACCTTATGGGTCTTGGGCTATGAGCCGCCAGGTATGACCCGGCCCCTCCTGGGCGGGTCTTACCACGGGGTTATATCCCCAACACTACGGGTTCGGGAACCATGCAGACATGACCGAGACACCTCTCCGGCCAATAACCAATAGCGGGATCTGGATACCCATATTGGCTCCCACATGTTCCACGATGATCTCATCGGATGAACCACGATGTCGGGGATCCAATTAATACCGTATACAATTCCCTTTGTCCATCGGTATGTTACTTGCCTGAGATTCGATCGTCGGTATCCCTATACCTTGTTTAATCTCGTTACCGGCAAGTCTCTTTACTCGTTCTGTAACACATGATCCCGTGACTAACTCCTTAGTCACATTGAGCTCATTATGAAGATGTATTACTGAGTGGGCCCAGAGATACCTCTCCGTCACACGGAGTGACAAATCCCAGTCTCGATTCGTGCCAACCCAACAGACACTTTCGGAGATACCGGTAGTGCACCTTTATAGTCACCCAGTCACGTTGTGACGTTTGATACACCCAAAGCATTCCTACGGTATCCGGGAGTTGCACAATCTCATGGTCTAAGGAAATGATACTTGACATTAGAAAAGCTCTAGCAGACGAACAACACGATCTTGTGCTATGCCTAGGATTGGGTCTTGTCCATCACATCATTCTCCTAATGATGTGATCCCGTTATCAACGACATCCAATATCCATGGTCAGGAAACCATGAGCATCTATTGATCAACGAGCTAGCCAACTAGAGGCTCACTAGGGACATGGTGTGGTCTATGTATTCACACATGTATTACGGTTTCCGGTTAATACAATTATAGCATGAACAATAGACAATTATCATGAACAAGGAAATATAATAATAACCATTTTATTATTGCCTCTAGGGCATATTTCCAACAATAACAGCCATATGTAGGATCACTAGAAGAGTGTCTAGAGGGGGGGATGAATAGACTACTAGCAGGAATTTAAAACCTAACATTTTCCCAAGTTAATTGGTTGGCAGATTTTAACAATTATAGCAAGTCTAGCACACCCTACACATGCATGTCAACAAGTATGGCAGCGGAAAGTAAAGACATTGCACATGATAGTAAAGAGTTGAGATAGGGAGATCAAACGCATGAGGGACACGAAGATTTTTCCCGTGGTTCCGATAGGTGGTGCTATCGTACGTCCACGTTTATGGAGTCTTCAACCCACGGAGGGTAACGGTCACGAGAGTCCACGGAGGGCTCCACCCATAACGGTCCACGAAGTAGCAACCTTGACTATTCCATAACAGCTTCCGTCCACAAAGGACTAGCCTCACTATGGGTAGATCTTCACGAAGTATGCGATCTCCTTGCCCGTACAAACTTCTTAGTTCAACTCCACAACATGAAGTAGGAGGCTCCCAAGCGACACCTAACCAATCTAGGAGGCACCACCCTCCAAAAGGTAATAGGCTCGGTAATGTCGATGAACTCCTTGCTCTTGTGCTTCAAGATGATAGACTCCTCAACACACAATCACTCTCTCACAGATTTGGCTATGGTGGAAGAGATTGATTTAGTGGAAAGCAACTTGGGAGGCTAGAGATCAAGATTCATATGGTAGGAATGGAACAGCTTGATCTCAACACATAAGTAGGTGGCTCTCTCTCAGAAAATAGGATGGGGCAAGTATGGAATAGTTCTGAGTGCTTCTCTTTTGAGTGGGTGGTGGTGAAGGGGTATATATAGGCATCTCCAAAAATCCAACGGTTACACCTTAAGTGACCAACTCGGTGACACCGATGTGTGAATCTCGGTGGTACTGAGTTGCTCCAAAGGTAGCAACTTTTGAATCTCGGTGAGACCGATATATAAATCTCGGTTGCACCGATTAGGTGACCAACGGTTAGATTGCCAAACTCGGTGACGCCGATTCAACAAACTCGGTCGAACCGATTTTGTGAAATTGGGTAACAGAATGTTGGCAACCCAAACTCGGTGGCACCGAATCAGAATCGGTTGCACCGAAAGGTTAGGGTTTGGCTTAGGTCTGTCTGAGTCTGGGAATCGATGGCACTGAGTAGAAAGTGTTGGTTGCACCAATTTTGAATATTTGGCTTTGGACAGACTTTTATGGAAGAGCTTGTGGGTGTATTTGGTGACTATCACTTGTGCACGTATGAGCATTTTGTTCACCAATAGTACCTTACCCCCTTTTAATAGTATTGGCTTTCCTACGGACTCAAAGTGATTTCTCACAAAGTAAAATGTAGAGTCCTCTTGCTTGAAGCTTTGCCAATCTATTTCCTTGCATCTTGAGGTTATCCACAATCCTTTTGCCAACCCATCTCTCTATGGACTTTCACCTGAAATACACTAGGTAGAAATATTAGTCCAAGAGACAATGTATGTTGTCATGAATTATCAAAACCACCAAGGGAGCACATTGTGCTTTCAATCTCCCCCTTTTTGGTAATTGATGACAACATACAATCAAAGCTTCAAATAGAGATATGCATGGATATAATGAAGACTTTGTGTGACGCCCCCATTATTGTCCGTACGCTAATCATGCACACAAGGCGTACGACCAAGATTAGGGACTCACTGATTGATACCACAAAACGACAAAAGACACAAATACAAAGTCATATAGCTCCATATTACAAGCCAGGGGCCTCGAGGGCTCGAATACAAAGCTCGACTTAAACACGAGTCAGCGGAAGCAAATATATCTGAGTACAGACATAAGTTAGACAAGTTTTGCCTTAAGAAGGCTAGCACAAACATAAACATCGGATCGAAAGAGGCGAGGCCTCCTGCCTGGGAACCTCCTAACTACTCCTGGACGTCGGAGAAGTCTACGTCGTAGTAAGCTCCATCCTGCTGGTAGGGGCCTCCGTCGGGGTAGCTGTAGTCGTCGTCTCCAGCGTACTCCAAATCCTGGGCTCCATCAACTGAACGCAGCAACGTATCGAGGGGCTAAAGAGAAAGGCATAGCAGCGTGAGTACTCATCCAAAGTACTCGCAAGACTTACATCAGAACTATGCTAGATATGCATCATTATCAAGGGAGGGGTTATCTCTGGACTGACTGCAGAAAGCAAGAATAGGGAGAAGGCCTAGTCCTATCGAAGACTAGCATCTTCAACATCTTGCAACATTAGAAGAGTGCAGATTGGTATCTCATACATATAGTCATATTGTTGTAGCAAATTTTAATTAAGTAAACACGCCCAGAGATCCTTCCTCGACTCCCTGCGAGGAAGCAATCCCGGAGCCACAATTCATTTTATTAGTTTATGATTATAGTTGTAGTAGGTCAAAGCACAACTCCAAGTCGTCCTGTTACCATGGACACGGCTATTCGAATAGTTTACTTCCCTGCAGGGGTGCACCACATTACCCAACACGCTCGATAAGCTCTGGCTGGATACAATTTTCTGGTCATACCCGGCCTCGGCCAATCGACACGACGTAGTCCTACCTAGGCTCAACAGAGAGGCCAGCACGCCGGTCTACATCCTAATGGCTCGGGGTCTTGGGCCATCGCCCTCGCCATCCTGCACGTTACGCCCTCGGCCGGGACCAGTCCTAGCATGCCTTAGTAGCAAGCGCCATGTGTTCCAGACCACCCGGGCGCGAATCGAATCTCGTGGCATCTGAAGAGCTTTCGGGAGAATGTACGGCGTAGAGCAGCCCATACTGATTACCCCGCGTGGTGGTTAGTGCGTATTAGGCCAACGACCTAACTCAGATCAAGTACCCAACCCATTAGCAATTTTATTAGTGATCAATAACACTCGGGTGCCTTACCGGTGCACCCCACCAAATCTCCGGATGCCTTGCGGCGCATCCCACCAAATCTTTCTCTCGCGGGTACCCTTGGGGCCGACCCGTCTTAAACAAGTAGCTGTAACCAGGTCATAGTAACTGTGTGTCTATACATCAAGTGGATATCCGAGGAATCACCCTCGATGGATCCCACTCGAGGTATGAGTAAGGCAAGAGTCGCTACCGGTAAATGGGAAGGAGGAATCACCCTCGATAACCATGACCGTTAGCTACGCTACATGATTAACACCGGGAGTGCTAAGTGAGGTATCACCCTCGGCACTCGGTAGTAGCTCTGCAGTGCCATACTAAAGGGGTGTGTGGTGATGTGTTGGTAACGGCTTGTCAGTCTTAACAACTAAATCTTCTGTCTTCAAGTCCTCGGTGTCGTCGATGAAAGCAGGGGCAACTGGGACTAAGGGGTCTCAGGGGGTTCTCTGATCAACCTATACTAAGCAGTTGATATGATTGCAGGTAAGTAACAGTTCAGCAAAAACAGGCTATGCATCAGAATAGGAGCTATCTAATACAGTAGCAAAATCTAATGCAAGCATAAGAGGGAGAGAGATGGGTGATATCGGAATGCTCAAGGGGGTTTTGCTTGCCTTGCTGCTCTGCGGCAAAAGGCTGAACGTCAATGGTGTAGTCGATCTCGGCAGCTCCGTCAGCCTCGGGGTCTATTGAAGAGAAAAGGGGGAAGAAACAATAAATATAAAGCACACAGATGCAACATGATGCATGACATGACAAAAGACAGTGCCGGGTGTGTCCTAGCGCAGTGTTACACGATATCGGGAAAGGGGGAACCCATCCGGGAAAGTTTTCCCAGTTCCGGACAATTGTCGGACAAATGACCGGAGGGGGGGAATGTTCCAGCTTTGCGGTGTTAGAGGCAGGTGACAGCTGGGATGCAGTGCAGGGTTGCCTAAATGCATGTCTAAACCATTTTAACTATTTTAGGAGTAGAGTTGGAATTAATAGTCGGTAGTTATACACTATTCACCTATCCGAAACATGCAAAAAGTTGCATGTTCAGATAGCTGGAGGCATGTGACAGATGAATGGATGGCATATTTGGATTCGTGGGATTTTTCTGATCAACTTTCATATATAAATTATTTTCATCGGAGTTACGGTTTAAAAGATATGATTTTCTAAAGTTTTATTGATTTTCTGGAATTATTTTAATTAGATAAATCCAACATTATCCAGAATAGTGAATGGTGACGTCAGCATTGCATCAGCATTGCGTCAGCAGTCAACAGGGGGCTGACCAGAGTCAAACCTGACATGTGGGGGGCACATGTCATAGACTCAGGCCAATTCCAGTTTATTAAACTAAACTAAACAGAATTAATTAGCAGGTGGGGCCCATCTGTCATAGACTGATTAGGCAATTTAATTAATTTTAATTAATCTATTTCTCTAATTAAGTACCTGACAAGAGGGGGCCATGTGTCATAGACACAGGGGGTGTGGGGCCCCACTGTCAGTGACTGGGGCCAGCCCAGTCAGTAGTTGACCCAGTCAACGGGTCAACTGCGACCTGCGGGGCCCAGCTGCCAGTGACCCTGGCAGTGGCCCCAGGTCAACTGCGCCGGCGGTGGCCGGCGACTGGCCTCCGGCGATGCTCCGGCGAGCTCCCGAAACGCGGGGAGGCTCGGAAATGGCGCACAGGGCACCATTTCGAGCGCGGCCGGGCGCGTTCGAACGGGAGACGATGCCGCGTCGAACTGCGGTGGTGGCGTAGCCGGAGGGGCATCGTAGCGACGGCCATGAGCTCGCCGACGGATGGTGGCGTTCGGCCGTTTTGCGAGCGCGCGTTCCAGGGGCCAAAACTAACGGGGCTAGCGCGGGATGGGATCTACGAACTACGCGGAGCCGAATGGCAGTGACAGCCGGACCAAATGGTCACCGGAACCACGCCGGCGACGAGCTCCAGCGGCGGCGGGTTCGGGCTCTGGTGGAATCTAGTGCCAGGAGCAACGGCTCGTTGTGAGGAGGACCGGGGGAGGCAGCAGGAGCTCACCGCGGGGTGTTGCCGTTCAAAGTGGGCTCGGAGAAGGCTTGACGGCGACGTAATCGACGGCGGCGAGCTCGGGTGCCCGAGGAAGAATACGACGCGGGGACGGCGATGCAGAGGCGTAGGAGCTCGGGGCTGTGGTCGAGGAGGTCGTGGCGGAGCTCGTGGACGTCTCAGCGGGGCTCGGGGGTGACGGTGGCTGCGGCTAACCGGCAGCCATGGCGACGGCGGCGCGGGTGCGGTGGATCTGGAGGGGGAGAGAGGAGCGAGCGAGCTCGGGGCGAGGGGTGGAGTGGCCAGGAAGGCCAGGGGGGAGGGACGGGGCCGTCCTTATCCCCAGCCACCTGCTCTCGTCGCCGTGGCGAGCGGTGGCCGGCGCGGGCGAGCTCGGCCATGGCGGGGACGACACGGAGGGGGGGGAGCAGGTGAGTTGGGCTGGGCCTGGCTCGGCCCCGTTGGCCAGGTAAGTGGGCTTTGCCCTTTTTCTTCTTTTTTTCTTTCTGTTTTCTTTTCTGTTTTTCATTTTTTTGTTTCTATTTTAATTATTTTTAGGCCACATTTCTCTAAGCAAAAATGTTCCACTGGTTCCAATTAATATTTTGTAATATTCCAAAGGTCCACAACAAGTTTGGGGATTTTTAGGAACTGTTGAAATTTCAAATTTGAATTTAAATGCATTTTAAAATACTTTATGTTACTGTTATGGTTGTTGGGGTCCATACCAGAAGTTTGGTGATGTTGTTTTCCTCAACATTATTTGTTTTGAAGTATTCCACAACTTTGGAACATTTTATCTTTGATGTTTGAAAATTTAATTTCATCACATAAAACCACAGGGCATTTGCATTGGAATTTGAATCCAAACTTGATCAAGCATCACTTAGCAAAAAGATTAGGCACTGTTCATGATCATTACTGTAGCTTAATTACAATGATCACTGTAGCTTAAACCCAGGGTGTCACACTTTGAGAGACACATGACTTAGACTTACTCCCCCTAAATGTGTGCAATCCCTTTAAAGGATAGTTGCTTTGGAATGCATGGACACACATATAGTTGAAGGGATATAATGAGTCATGTGTATCTTCGCCATATGCATCTAATGTATATGAATGAGGTGTATCCTTGTTCAAGACTTCACTCTTGCAAACAATATGTGCAAGAAGCAAGAGATCATCTTGATCAAAGATATGATGCATATACTTACCTTGAGTTCTTGAGCATTCTTGTAGTAGAAACACACTTGAGAAAACAATGTTAGGAAACACAAGAGTGTTCTACTAGTCAAAAGGCAATATAGCTCAATAGTACCAAGATACGGAGAACATATAGAAGATAGTATTCCTTAAGATTGATATGTCTCCAAGATCATTTAGAACTTTCTCCCCTTAGATATGAAAATAGTAGATCATCCTCTCTCCCTGAATCTTAGCATGTAGATATTGGGATTGGATAGGGTGAGAAAAGTCAATCAAATGAAATAAATATATTTTTCTCCAAACATATTTTTCTCCCCCTACTTTGGTATTCTCACCTTGTCTAAATAAGTATAAACTTTGATATTCTCCTCTCCCCCTTTGCATAAGCATGTATCTCCCCTTTAGCATTAAAGCTTTGGTATTTCTCCCCCTTTGGCATTAATTTCCAAAAAGGTCATACACTGGGTCAGATACAGGGATCATTGATTAAGAAGGGATCCTTGAGAACAAGGGTCATTGAATGTAGGGTTCATAGAAATGAAAATTGAGGGAATCATGGAAAATAATTTCTCTCCCTTTGACTAAGCTGATGGCTTGTAAGACTTCTCCTCCTTTGAGTTAGGGATCCTTGAATAAAGTTTCTCCCCCTAAGGTTTTTTTTAATAAGAAGGGATCATCGAAGAAACAAAGACATCACTTGTAGGATCACTAAAGAAACTCAGATTTACAATTATGAACACAAATAAGAGAAGAAATCAAATCGGTGGCTCCGAGACAAACAAGTCGGTGGTACCGAGTTATTGTTTTGCAACTCATCTGCTAATTCGGTAGAACCGAGTTATTTCTATCAGCGGCTCCGAGGCTAAAACAGAAACTTGGCAATGTTTTGAGAAACTTGCAAATAAATTTTGAAAACTTGCAACAAAGTGCCAAGAAGAAATTTTCAAGAAAGTGCAAAAGATTTTACAAAAAGATATCAACTAGAGAGGATTTGAGTGGTTCCAAGAAATCTTGCAAATAGAGAATGAACCACACAAGATTCTTAACTAGATGATGGGCGGTGACCAGGTCACCTATATTAGAGTATATTGACTTAGGAGCCAAGCAAGAATACTTGATCATAGGTCATACTCAACGTTAAGCTCAAAATGGGGTTACCATTTTTTGATTAAGCATTTTGATGTTTTCATACCACTTGAGTTGCTTTAGCTCATGACTTGGAGTAAAGCCTTTTCAAGGATATGAGTACATACCTTTGAGTGATGTTGATGACGTAGCTTGTAGGTGAACTTGTTGAGGATGCTCGAGGTTGATGAAGATCATCTTGAGTTGGGAGCAATCCTTCTCGTTTTAGTACACTTGTCACCTACATAGGTTAGTCATGCAAGGAAGAACATGATATGACACAATTCCAAATGTGAAATATAAATATGTGTCAAGGATATAGTTTGTTGTCTTCTTCCTTCCATCATCAAGAGGGGTTGTAGATACTTGGCTAAGACAAGATTGTTTAAGATATGAGTTGATGGCAATCTTGTGGAATGAAAATCCTCCAAGTACCTACAAAGGGTTAGATGCAATACAAGGGAGCATAGTATTCCATGGTATAAGATAACATGTTAAGAGTATCATGGAAATATCAAGAAAGCTCATGCCCTTGCATGCATCCGAGTGAGTCTAGCTAAAGTTTGAAGCATCAATGATGTTCAACTCACTCCTCAAGTGACAAAACGTTTTCTCATCAAGTGGCTTAGTAAAGATATCGGCCAATTGCTTGTTAGTGCGAACATGCTTAAGATCAATATCTCCTTTGGCAACATGATCATGAATGAAATGATGTCTAACTTGAATATGTTTAGTTCGAGAATGTTGCACAGGATTATGACCAATTTTAATAGCACTTTCATTGTCACAAAGTAATGGAACATTTTTAACATGAATTCCATAATCCTTAAGCGTTTGTGTCATCCATAGTAATTGTGCACAACATGATCCGGCAGCAATATACTCAGCTTCGACAGTAGATAGAGATACCGAGTTTTGTTTCTTGGAGGACCAAGACAAGAGATCTACCCAAAAATTGACAAGTATCCGAGGTGGATTTTCTATCAACCTTGTCACCAGCATAGTCCGAGTCGGAATAGCCAACAAGGTTAAAGGAAGATCCCTTGGGATACCAAATGCCAAAGTTTGGTGTTTGTATCAAATATCTCACAATACGTTTCACGGCCAAAAGATGACACTCTTTAGGTGCAGCTTGATATCTAGCACACATGCAAACACTAAGCATAATATCGGGACAAGAGGTACATAGATATAACAATGAACCAATCATAGATCGATAAACTTTTTGATCAACCGGTTCGTCCTCCTTGGTAAGATCAACATGTCCACTAGTAGGCATAGGAGTTTTCATACCTTTGCACTCTTGCATGTTGAACTTCTTGATCAAGTCCTTGTTATACTTAGTTTGAGAGATGAAAGTTCCTTCTTTAGTTTGCTTGATTTGCAAACCAAGAAAGAATTTCAGCTCACACATCATAGACATCTCATACTTCTCGGACATCAACCTTCCAAATCTTTCACTAAATTGTGGGGTAGTAGATCCAAAGATAATATCATTCACATAGATTTGGCACACAAGTAATTCACCATTAACTCTCTTAGTGAATAAGGTTGCGTCAATTTTACCAATTTCAAAACATTTTTCAATGAGAAACTTCGTTAAGCATTTGTACCAAGCGCGTGGGGCTTGCTTAAGACCATAAAGAGCTTTACGAAGCTTGTAAACATGATTAGGTTTCTTAGGATTCACAAAACCAGGTGGTTGCTTAACATAGACTTCTTCTTCAATCTCACCATTTAAAAAGGCACTTTTAATGTCCATTTGATAAAGCGTGATATCATGGTGATTAGCATAAGCAAGAAGAATGCGAATTGCTTCAAGTCTAGTGACGGGGGCATAGGTCTCACCGTAGTCCATACCTTCGACTTGCGTATATCCTTGGGCTACGAGACGTGCCTTGTTGCGTACGACTTGACCGTTTTCGTCTTGCTTGTTCCGAAACACCCATTTGCTTCCGATGATATTGTGCTCGTCCTCGGGCTTCTCCACGAGTGTCCACACTTCGTTCCTCTCGAAGTTGTGAAGCTCTTCATGCATTGCGTTCACCCAATCCGGGTCTTCAAGAGCTTGTTCTACCTTCAAGGGTTCAATGCTAGAGATGAAAGAATAATGCTCACAAAAGTTAGCTAGGCGAGTTTTAGAGCGAGTGATTCTCCCGGTTTGTATGTCACCAAAGATTTGGTTTAGAGGATGGTTCTTGGTCACTCTTGCTCGAACTTGGGGCAGCTTAGGCTTGTTGGATGGTGGAGCTTCTTCATCATCATCATCATCTCCTTCATCTTCGTTGTTGTTGAAGGTGTCGTTTCCTTGAGGTGGTGGTGAAGGAGGTTGTGGTGGATCTTCATGATGTACTTCCTCCTCTTCATCATCTTGTCGTGTACCGCTCGTGGATGCCTCCATGTCGTGTTGAGGTTCACCTTGATGTGAAGTAGGGGCTTCCACTTGAGTCGATGAAGTACTTTCCTTCACCTCCATGGGACGAATCTTGCTGATAGACAAGTCTTGGATAGCTTCCGAAGGATCCTTATCACCTACATCATTTGGCAATTGTTCGACTTGCGAACCATTAGATTTATCAAACTTCACATATACCGTCTTTTCAACTTTTCGAGTGAAGTTGTTGTAGACACGGTAAGTGTGAGAGTTCGATCCGTAACCAAGTTGGAATCCTTCATGAGATTTAGGAGCAAATTTAGTACGACGATGCTTATCAAGAATGTAGCACTTGGAGCCGAATACCCGAAAGTATCCAACTTGGGGTTTGTTACCGGTGAGTAGCTTGTATGCCGTTTTACCGAGAAGCTTGTGCAAGTAAAGTCGGTTTGTGGCATGACATGCTGTTTCCACGGCTTCTGCCCAAAAGTGTCTTAGCGTCTTGTATTCGTCAAGCATCATTCTTGCCATCTCATTAAGCGTCCGGTTCTTCCTCTCAACAACTCCATTTTGTTGAGGCGTGTACGTAGCCGAGAACTCATGTGAAACACCTTCTTTGTCAAGAAAGGTATTCACATGGGTGTTCTTGAACTCTGATCCGTTGTCACTCCGAACTTTCTTGACCTTCACTTCAAACTGATTTTGCGCTTTGCGAACGAAGTTCTTGAAGATCTTTTGTACCTGCGACTTATCATCAAGAAAGAATACCCACGTAAATCTGAAAAAATCATCAACTATAACTAGACCATAGGAATTTCCACCAAGACTCTTGTAAGCATTGGTACCAAAAAGATCCATGTGAAGTAACTCGAGTGGTCTCCTAGTAGTCATGATATTCTTTACGGGATGACTTCCACCTACTTGCTTTCCGGCTTGACAAGCACTACAAAGTCTATCTTTGTCAAAGATAACATCTTTAACACCAAGTATATGATCACCTTTGATAAGCTTGTCTAAGTTACGCATGCCAACATGTCCTAGTCTTCTATGCCAAAGCCAACCTTTAGAAGATTTTGCAATAAGACAAGTACGAGGTTTGGATCTCTTAGTGAAATCGACAATGTATAGATCACCTCTACGGAAACCGGTAAAGACCATGTTATGATTATCTTGACGAAACACTTGGCAATCTACTTTCGTGAATAGCACATTAAAACCGAAGTCGGCAAGTCTAGATACGGAAAGAAGATTGTAGCCAAGGGATTCAACAAGCATAACATTTTGAATAGAGCTATCATGGGATATGGCCACCTTACCAAGACCAAGTACCTTACCCTTGGAGTTGTCTCCAAACGTTACGTACCTTCGCGGTCCATGGTTTGGTGTGATCTCTTCAAACATCTCTCTATCTTCGGTCATATGATCGGTGCATCCGCTATCGAGAATCCACTCTTTTCCTCCGGACATGTAATCCTTGAAGTTTGCCCTAAGACTTAGATTCTTCATGATCTTCTCATACTCGATGTCGAACAACTCATCTTCATCATAATAGCCATGTTCCACATTGTCATCATCAAGTGTGAAATCCTCGTCACAAAGAACAAGAGATTCGTTAGGATTGTGATCATGACAATGTTCAAGTTTGTGAATTCGAATGGCTTCTACAATGATGTTGTTGATAGTTATGACATCTCCTTTAGCACGCATGAGGTCTCTAAGCTCAAATAGATAGTCATCAAACTTGGGATCACTAGGCGTCATTTTGTGAAAGACAATAGTTTTATGAAGAATTTCATCAAGATTACTCAATGAATAACTTGGATATCGTTTCTCCAAGTCATTCCACAAAGTATAAGCACATTCGAAATTCTTCAGTTGATTAAGCACATTTCTAGGCAATGCTCTAACGATGAGATTAACAGTTCTAAGGTTGCATAGCATATCAATTTCCTCTTCATGTGTGGGATGTAATGGATCAATGGGAGGTACATAGGGGTTCTTAACATACTTGCTCAATTGAAATTCATTAAATAGCTCAAGCATCAAGGTTTTCCATTGACTATAGTACTCTCCATCAAGAATAGGCACTCTACAACTCAAACTCCCTATACTAGACACATCCATCTTCCTCCACGGTGATTAAACCGAAGCAATGGAGACCAATGCTTTGATACCACTTGTAGGATCACTAGAAGAGTGTCTAGAGGGGGGGTGAATAGACTACTAGCAGGAATTTAAAACCTAACATTTTTCCAAGTTAATTGGTTGGCAGATTTTAACAATTATAGCAAGTCTAGCACACCCTACACATGCATGTCAACAAGTATGGCAGCGGAAAGTAAAGACATTGCACATGATAGTAAAGAGTTGAGATAGGGAGATCAAACGCATGAGGGACACGAAGATTTTTCCCGTGGTTCAGATAGGTGGTGCTATTGTACGTCCACGCTTATGGAGTCTTCAACCCACGGAGGGTAACGGTCGCGAGAGTCCACGGAGGGCTCCACCCATAAGGGTCCACGAAGTAGCAACCTTGACTATTCCATAACGGCTTCCGTCCACGAAGGACTAGCCTCACTATGGGTAGATCTTCACGAAGTAGGCGATCTCCTTGCCCGTACAAACTTCTTGGTTCAACTCCACAACACGAAGTAGGAGGCTCCCAAGCGATACCTAACCAATCTAGGAGGCACCACCCTCCAAAAGGTAATAGGCTCGGTAATGTCGATGAACTCCTTGCTTTTGTGCTTCAAGATGATAGACTCCTCAACACACAATCACTCTCTCACAGATTTGGCTATGGTGGAAGAGATTGATTTGGTGGAAAGCAACTTGGGAGGCTAGAGATCAAGATTCATATGGTAGGAATGGAATAGCTTGATCTCAACACATGAGTAGGTGGTGCTTTAAAAAAAACACATGAGTAGGTGGCTCTCTCTCAGAAAATAGGATGGGGCAAGTATGGAATAGTTCTGAGTGCTTCTCTTTCGAATGGGTGGTGGTGAAGGGGTATATATAGGCATCTCCAAAAATCCAACCGTTACACCTTAAGTGACCAACTCGGTGACACCAATGTGTGAATCTCGGTGGTACCGAGTTGCTCCAAAGGTAGCAACTTTTGAATCTCGGTGAGACCGATATATAAATCTCGGTTGCACCGATTAGGTGACCAACGGTCAGATTGCCAAACTCGGTGACGCCGATTCAACAAACTCGGTCGGACCGATTTTGTGAAATTGGGTAACAGAATGTTGGCAACCCAAACTCGGTGGCACCGAATCAGAATCGGTTGCACCGAAAGGTTAGGGTTTGGCTTAGGTCTGTCTGAGTCTGGGAATCGGTGGCACCGAGTAGAAAGTGTTGGTTGCACCGATTTTGAATATTTGGCTTTGGACATACTTTTATGGAAGAGCTTGTTGGTGTATTTGGTGACTATCACTTGTGCACGTATGAGCATTTTGTTCACCAACAATACCTTACCTCCTTTTAATAGTATTGACTTTCCTATGGACTCAAAGTGATTTCTCACAAAGTAAAATGTAGAGTCCTCTTGCTTGAAGCTTTGCCAATCTATTTCCTTGCATCTTGGGGTTATCCACAATCCTTTTGCCAACCCATCTCTCTATGGACTTTCACCTGAAATACACTAGGTAGAAATATTAGTCCAAGAGACAATGTATGTTGTCATGAATTATCAAAACCACCAAGGGAGCACATTGTGCTTTCACCATATCATCCATAGAACTATCTCCGTCCGGGTTTATTGGGTCCCTCGTCCCCCCCCCCCCCCCCCCCCGCGTTGCTCGCGTGAGCGACCGAGGGGGGGAACCTTAGCCGCCGGGACTAGGTCATCTTCGCGTGTCTCCTCCCCTCGTCGACGCTGGCGTGCGTCGCCAGGCAAAGCCCGGTCGATGCAGGTGGGGCTCGCTCCTCTCCACGCTCGAGCCACGCAGTGCGGGACGGTGGTTGGGTGATGGCGCGGTGCCGATCTAGGGCGCGGCGGTGCCTGGACGGGTTTGAGCGCCCGTTCGGGTCACGGAGAGATGTACTGGTCGGGACCCTGCTATGCTGTCGGCGGCTGGCTGGGCCTCGTCCCAAATCCGGTGAGGTTGGGGCCTTAGGGGTGCCTTGGTGCCCGCTTGGGACGTAGGCACCATGACGGTCATGGTATGCGGCTCAGGCAATCCCCTTCATCAAGTTGATATTAGTAGCGACAAATGTTGCTGAGATGCTGACTTTAGATTTATCGATGAGAGCAGCGTTTCGGCTCTCGGGTGCATCTACACCCGCGCTCACGAAAAAAATCAAAACAAATACTAGAAAAATTCAAAAAATTCCAATTTTTTTTGTGTGGTACATATTTTGATGCGTGAGGTCCGCTCCAAATTTCAACTTATTTGGACATCTGAGCAGCTCTCGGCAAAAAAGACAAATCGGGTCTGAAAAAAAGGTTTACTGTTCACCAATTTTTTTGACCCGATTTGTCTTTTTTGCCGAGAGCTTCTCGGATGTCCAAATAAGTTGAAATTTGGAGCGGACCTCACGCATCAAAATATGTACCACGCAAAAAAAAATTGGAATTTTTTGAATTTTTCTAGTATTTGTTTTTATTTTTTTCGTCAGCGGGTGCAGATGAGCCTGGGCTCAGAAATGGATTTTCGTTTATCGATACATTACTTTGTCAGGTTTTGATGAATACTTAATAAAATGGCTGCATGCATCAGTCTAAAACAAATTAAAGCAGAACAAAAATATAACACAATACTCGTAACACTTCTTTATCAAGAAAGTACCCGTAACACATAAGGTAGTATGCGTTTCTTTACTTTCACCTTAACATTCTACTAACAGTACTGAATCGGCCTAATTCTACCATCCCCATAACAATAATACTGAAGCAGGCGAGCCAGAATTTTAAAACTCGTGCGTCGACGTCGTCGCGGGTCCCCGGGGCGTTGGACGCATCGCGGGATATCGAGCTCGAAAGCGACGCGTGTCTGAAACCCATCAATTCCGTCGATCTCTTTTCCTATTTAGTACTCCTTTCCATCCACATATATGCACATATATTTGCATATTATTTTTCTTCTTCCATCCAGATTAAACATTAAGGAGAAGATCATGATGATGGTACGCTGCAGACGTTGCAGCCGCAAGCCCCCTCCATGTCTGGATTAGGCTCTACTAGTTCATGCACCCAAATCCCTGTGAGCTTATCTTATGCACGGCTTTGCTGGCCTTGATTAACTAATGAAGGTTTGGAGGCGAGTGAGGGTTGTTTTCAGCTGCGCACCACCTGGCCCAACCTGTCCCGGCACCTTCTCAAGATTTTTCTTGCCATCCCATCATTGTGAGTAGCAAAGCAAAGAAAAGCAAAGCAAACGCTTAGAAAATGCATACCTCTCTGCGTGTGGGCTAGCTACATCGTATTCGCGCCTTGCTTTTTTCCTAGATAAAGATGTCTGCATACTTTGTCTTTGGGCGAGGGGTTTGGAAATGGAACGATGATCTGGATGGAGGCAATCCAACGACACCTGGAAACGCATTATTCTTGGTGCCGGCTCATTGTATTTTGGAATGAGTCGCTGGAGATTCTGCCAACACGGACGCATTACGTGCAGAATACTGTAGTTGGATCGATGCAGCAGTGCATGAGGAAGCATGTATTCTGAAATATATTTGTAGGTGGACCTGTAGTGCATACTACATGCGCAGCTATTGACAGATCAAACTCTGGTGTTTGGTGCAGCAGTGCGTCAATCAAACGACTGTTCATTGATCATGATCATGTGCACGGATAGATCTTGGTTTTATTGGCCGGTGTTTCCAGGTTCACTGCATGTGCCGTGCCCGCCCTCTCCTCCTTCCCTCTTCGCGGCGGGGGGACTCCCTCTCCCGGCTCCCCTTCCTCCGCGGGCGGCGGATCTAGGCGGTTGGCGGCGGTGTCCTGCGGCGCTCGCGGTCGGGCGCGAGGCGGCAGGCCTCGGCGAGCGGTGGCGGGGAGCGGGGCGCGCGGCGGTGGCCCTCGGCAGGCGGTGGCGGGCGCTGGGCTCGCGGCGGCGCTCCGGCGTGTGCAGGCGGCGGTGGCCCCTGTGCGCGGTCGGCGGCTCCATCTCTGACTCGGACGGCGCGGGGGGTGGCGGCGGCCCGGCCCGGCGCGGGGGGTGGCCGGCGATCTGGACGCGGTGGTGCCGGCGGCTCGCTGGTCTGCCGGAGCTCCAGGGGCATCATCGTCTCCGACTCGATCTGCTCCGGTTCGTGCTAACTCCGATACAGGAGACTGTCGTCATCTCCCGGTGCTGGCTGCATGGATCTGGCGGCGACGGCTGGATCCTTTTGGTCTAGTCTTCGACAGAGAAGGCGGCGGTCCGTGCACAAGAAGCGGATGGAGTTCTTCGAACAGATCTGGGTGAAAACCTGCTCTTGGCTAGAGGCCAAAGCCGGCGGTGGCGACGCTCTACGGTGTCGTTCCCTTCTTGAAGGCATCGCCGTGGAGGAGTTCTAGACTATTATCTACTACCTCCGGGGGAAACCCTAGATCGATAGATCAGAAGACGACGGCGCAATTGCGTCGTTTCTCCCTTGGGGGCGTCTTTCTTGGAGGTGTACGCGGGCTCGAGGGACAAGTGGACGACGTCTTTGGTGGAACGGTGCTTCATCATACACATTGATGGTGACAGATCTCGATGGCATGGCGCCCTGGAGATTAGGCGTCTGATGTGCGATGATGGACTCGCGCAGGAGGGTGACGCTGTCTGGCGTCGTGGTGGCGTCGACGGCAACTAGACCAGGCAAGGTTGATGCAGCAGTACAGCTCTGAAGATGGATTGGTGGCAGGTGGCGGCGGCGGCCTCTGAGTGTGCGCCGGACCGATGGGTGCCCCATACCCGGCAGGCATCTTGGTTGGGGCCTCAGGTCTTAGATATTAGGTTTCGCTGCGAGGTCTGTTTGGTATTAGGCCCAGACTATCAGCATCCCTTCATCAACTGGACAGGGGTAGCGACAGATGTTGTCTAGACGGTGGCTTTAGTCTTACAGTTGTATTATTTTGTAAGGTCTTGTGTGAATAATTTATAAAGTGGCTGCATGCATCGTTCAGATGCAGAGGCTGGGGGTCTTCCTCCTTTTCGAAAAAAAAAAATGTGCCGTGCGTCGCGCGACGCGAGTAGAGCTTTGAAAAGAAAAAAAAAAACAGAAAGAGCTTAACTTGCGGTCGACAAAACGGCGGGTTTTCCTGATGACGTTTCTGGGGCTTTATCTTGCCTTGATTTTCCTCACGGGGTTGGGATAAGATCTTTGCAAGTCAAAGGGACCAAGATCACGTTTTCTCAACGAGTCCCGGTCGAACGAGTGCTCCATGGTTGGTTGTGAAATCTCCACCTTTGCTTCTACAGGAGCTTGCCGACGTGGTCCGGCGGTTCAGTCAAAGGGTGTATGAAAAGCGTTGAGGTTTTGTTCTCGAGTGAACAAACAGGAGATTTTCATTGCAGCTCCAGGGTTTACGTACTTTACATCGACCGTAGCTGCAGATACTTGTGGCTATGTGCCATATCATGATATAGCGGGCATACGTGTGGCCAAGAAAGCAGTCGCGATCAAGATCCAGGTCGATGATACCCATGCCATACAGCCACATCCTTCCGTCAGTGATGTTGCCGTCGACGTTCTTGAGTTGACGGAGGACAGCTTGCCTCAATTCCGGTGTTAAGCTGATGGACTTAGTGTACAGTGATGTGTCCAGGTCCTCGAGCGATATCCATGATAGGAAGGACTTGACCGGGTGAGGATGGAGGTTGTCGAGGATGAAATACTGGCCGATGTTTTCCTTCCAGTGCTTTGTGAAGGTGAAATGGCAGAGGACCTTGAGTGGGATATCCACGAATGCCCTATGCCATGACTCCTTCCGCACGTACCGGCACATCATCTTCACCTTATGCCAATCGGAGAAGATGAACATCGAAAGGAATTGGTATGACTCAAGAAAGATGTACCACACGATGACTAAACGAGTGATGATAATATCAAGATTGAAGCCATGGATAATGATATTTGCACTGACCCCCGTAGGCCGGTACTTGAGGAGGTCCCGGCAGAAGAGAGTAAATGTGCTGGTCGCAAGGATCACAACATACACAATCAAATCGGGAGCTAGGGTGTCTTTGATTGACGGGTACCGATCATAGAAGTAATCAAAGAGGAACCCCAGCTCTGTCTCGACTACTCGAAATGCTCTGTCGAGATCTTGATCATCCGACAGGAGTCCTTTGACAACGAAATCCCAACACTTGTCAGACTGAAAGGGGAAGCCTATAGTATTGCCGACATGATCAGCTTCATACCTTAACCTGAGCAGCCTGAAGAGAGCAAAGGAGAGACACAGGTCCCTCCGCCTTGATGCACCTTTATCGATGCCGCCATATTGCAGTAACTTCCCTTTGCATCGCCAGATTCTGCCGACGTCTACCATTTTTTCGGCATCCACCCTCAATCTGGCGATGTCCACCGAAGTTTCGATTCCGGCGACGTCAACCGTTTCTGGCACGTGGTAAGCCACGCGTCTGACCTTCTCCCCACTCTGCACCTCCTTCACCTCCTTCTCCTTGCCGTCCACAAGGTAGATGTACCCCTCCATGGTTTCTGGGTTGTAGTTACCACCTTGGATACCAGGACTGTTCAGTGGTTCATACTTCATGTACTCGAACACGACCTGGTTTTCCCAACGGGACAATCTCGTTGACCGGTATGATTTAACCTTCAGGCCTAGCCTTACAACGCTTAAGCTCCAAAGCAGAAACAAGCTGATAAGGAAGTTGCTGCGGAGCTGACCTTTGTAGTAGAGTATGAGAAACAGCAGGTAGATGATGTGCAGGGCCTGGATCATCATTGATCTCACCATGGTGTCGGCGCTGCCGAGGAGGAGAAGGAGAAAGCAGGCCCAAACGACGAAGAGCTCGTTCTGGACGGACGACGACTGCATCAAGCCGATGGTATAGGAGATCACCGGGTAGCTGCACATGAAGGCGCCCAAGACGACCAGCCTGGCCAGGGGATGGCTCTCATGGCGCCGCCTCGAATTGGAAACGACAACAATGCCGACGAGGATGCAGGCCACAGTCACGAGGCCCTCAATCCTAGCCAGCTGCCCGGTGGAGCTTGAGGCGAATTCCTTCACTGCCTGGGTCGCATTTCTCACTCTATCAATTTGTTCCATGGAGAAGCAAAGCAAAGGGGCGGAGCAGATCTCTGGCTCTGAAAAATGAAGATGGGGCGGGAGCGGGGTTCAAGGAGAAGACCTTAAGCTAAAACAAGACTGTGTAAGTCGATGTCTAGGCATTTGCGCTGGCCTGATGGGCGGGTGGTGATTCAAGGAGAAGACCTTGACCTAAGAAAAGATTTTACTTGGTCAAATTGTATAAGCATCTTATAAGATCTGCGCAGTCAGGGGCTCTGCTCCTGTGCTGCTGTGCACCACAGAGGCATATAGCAGCAGCTCACTGACCTGCTGGGACAATTGAGATAAGAGTGTGTCCTAGTAATTAAATCATCACAAGGGGAATCTAAATGAAACTAGCTATAAGAGCAACTCGCATATCTCCCCACCAAAAAACCCACAGTTTACAGAAAGTTGAGGCAAAAAAGACCCTCCAACAACTCCTTGTTTTTTTACGAGATCTTGTATAATCACCTCGTTGTCCTTCACGTTTACGGAAAGATGACCTTCTCGTATAATTTTGATGGGCGGATAACCGTCTGAAACTTCATGAGGGATCGGAAGCCCCGCGCCGCCGTCGGACATCCGTCGCTGCGCCCTCCGCTGTCATATTGAGAATCAGGGCGATCTTAGCTTCAGGTCATATGCATTAACACTAGCTACAAGAGACCAACTGATGAAACATCCAACTGTAATAACTCCAGCAGTGTCTCAAGATGAGTCCATCCAGCAACACGATCATCCAACACAAGCTACACATCAGTCAATAAACACATGCTTACCAATCAATACATACGCTGATTTATTATTGGCATACATACTTGTTCCATATACAGTGCACACTCACTGACAATTTAAAAGTACTAGCATAATAACAAAGAGAGTTACACAAATAAACCACTTCTCACCAACCAAATGCATAGCTAGTTCATGGAATGAAACAACACTTCATCCATGCAGCAAGAGAAACAAACTCTGCGAAGCGGATCGGAGAAAGAAGCAACAAGATCAGGGGCCCTGCGGCCCTGGTTGAGGTGGCAGCTCCTGCATATGCAATCCTGGGGCACCACCAGCCTCCTGAAGCTTGTCTACTACGTGGGCATGTGTGAGCAGAGCCCATATGAGCGTTATGAACTCCCCGCCGGTTGCCATCCTGGTGGCATGTGCCACTGCTCTGTCGGATGAGCCGATCCACAGCATCATGTTGGCCCAGAAGACGGCGAGCACCCTCCATCGTTCCTTGTGGTTTGCAATCCTGCGACTGTCAACGAGGTAAACAGCGATCCTTGCCCCCTCAGACAGAAAGCGGAAGTCGTGGTCTGTGGAACCTTTACTCCCTAACTTGATCAGTGTAAAGTACTTCTCCTCGTTGGACTTGCACCCGGCAAGGTACTTACGGGCGTTCTGCAGCGTGCCGCGGGCCATTGACAAGCTCGTGTAAGTGCTGTCCGGAACCAGATCCGGTTTGAAGGCCATCAGATATGCACAGTACCCGGACAGCTTAGTAGCTAGCGCATGGTTCTTCACGAGCTCTGCCGCCTCTTCGCTGGTGAGCTTTGCCGCCTCTTCACCATTCTCCTTGCTCGGTAAGTGTAGGCCGTAGCTGCAGATGCTTGTGGCTATGTGCCATGTCATGATGTAGCGGGCATACGTGTGGCCAAGCAAACACTCGCGGTCGAGATCTAGGTCAACGATACCCTTCCCATATAGCCACAACCGTCCGTCAGTGATGTTGCCCTCGATGGCCTTGAGTTGGCGGAGGACAGCTTCCCTCACTTCCGGTGGCAAGCTGATGGATTTAGTCATCAGTGTTGAGTCCAGGGCCTCAAGTGATATCCATGATAGGAAGGACTTGACCGGGTGAGGATGGGTGTTGTCCAGGATGAAGTACTGACCGATGCTTCCCTTCCAGTACTTTGAGAAGGTGAAATAGCAGAGGACCTTGAGTGGGATCTCCATGAGCGCGTTATGCCACGACTCCTTCCGCACATACCGGCACAGCATCTTCACCTTGTGCCAGTCGGAGAAGATGAGCAACGAAAGGAACTGGTACGACTTAAGAAGTATGTACCATACGATGACCAAACGAGTGAGGACAAGATCAAGATTGAAGCCATGGATAAAGATGTTTGCACTGACCCCTGTAGGCTGGTACTTGAGGAGGTCCGGGGAGAAGAGAGTAAATATGCTGGTTGCAAGGATCGCAGCATACACAATCAAATCGGGAGCTAGGGTGTCTTTGATGGACGGGTACCGAGCATAAAAGAAATCAAAGAGGAAGCCGAGCTCTGCCTCGACTACCCGGAATGCTCTGTCGAGATCATTATCATCCGAGAGGAGCCCTTTGACAACGAAATCTCGACACTTGTCCTCCTGAAAGGGGAAGCTTATAGAGCCAACATGATCAGCTGCAAACCTTAGCCTGAGAATCCTGAAGAGAGCAAAGGAGAGGCACAGGTCCCTCCGCCTCGAAGCGCCTTGATCGCTGCCGCTACATTGCAGTAACTTCCCTTTGCATTGCCAGATTCTGGCGATGTCTACGGTTTTTCCGGCATCCACCCTTAATCTGGCGATGCCCCCCGTTTCGTCTTCGGCTCCGGGGACGTCCACCACCGTTTCGGTTCTGGCAACGTCCACCGTTCCCGGCACGCGGTAAGCCACACGTCTGACCTCTTCCCCATTCTGCACCTCCTTCACTTCCTTGCCGTCCACAAGGTAGATGTACCCCTCCATGGTTTCTGCATTGCAGGTACCACCTTGGATACCAGCACTGTTCAGTGGTTCGTACTTCATGTACTCGAACACGACTTGGTTTTCCCTGATCAGCCCACTGGGACCGACACGTTGACCGGTAGGCCTTACACCTCAGGCCAAGCCTTGCAACGCTTAAGCACCAGAGCAGAAATAAACTGACGAGGAAGCTGCCACGGAGCTGACCTTTGTAGTAGAGTATGAGAAACAGCAGGTAGACGACGTGCAGTGCCTGGTTCATCATGGATCTCGTCTGCTGGCTGCTGTCGTTGAAGCTGAACGCCGTCATGGTGTCGGCGCTGCCGAGGAGGAGGAGGAGGAAGCAGGCCCACACGACGAAGAGCTCGTTCCGGATGGACGACGACTGCATCAGGCCGATGGTGTAGGAGATCACCGGGAAGTTGAACATGAAGGCGCCCCAGACGACGAGCCTGGCAAAGGAACGGCCGTCATGGCGTCGCCTCGAGTTGGACACGACAAGGATGCCGACGAGGATGCAGCCCACTGTCACCAGGCCCTCAATCCTCGCCAGCTGCCCGGCGGAGCTTGAGGCGAATCCCTTTGCTGCCTGGGTCGCATTTCTCACTCTATCAATTTGTTCCATGGAGAAGCAAAGCACAGGGACGGAGCAGATCTGTGGAAAATGAAGATGGGGTGGGGGCGCAGTTCAAGGAGAAGGCCTGGAAACTTCATGTAAATCAATGCCTAAGCATTTGCGCTGGCTTTTCTTTTTGAGCATTTGCGCTGGCCTGATGGCAGGGTGGTACTTCAAGGAGAAGACCTAGATCTACACAAAGACATCATCTACGTAGGTCATTGTTTAAGAATTAGCTCCTGCGCACGACGAAGGCATATAGCAGCAGCCCACTGACCTGTTGGGACCATTGAGATAGAGAGTGGGCCCTAGTAATTAAATCATCACAAGTGGAATCTGAATGAAACTAGCTAAGACCTCAGCTAAAAGACAAATGTATATTTCTCCTCTCAATTTTTCGAAACTGAAGATAAAAATAAATCACCAACTTATATATTGACACCTGACATATCTCATGGCATGTCAACTTGGCATATGCACAAAATATACTTCCTCCGTTCCTAAATATAAGTCTTCTTAGAGATTCCACTACGAACTACATACAGAGCAAAATGAGTGAATCTACACTTAAGGTATGTCTATATATATCCGTATGTAGTCCGTAGTGGAATATTTCAAAAGACTTCTATTTAGGAACGGAGGAAGTATAACTTCAAAAAAATAAGGTGAAATGGCATGGTCTGGATAAAATTATCTAAGACCCTGACAAAGCTCATTGCCATACACAAATCCATCTTTATTCACATGGCAAGTATAAATAATAAATAAATTTGAGTTATTAAGGTGAAAACAACATGATCTGAATAGAACTTGCTAAGACTCCGACTTCGAAACAACATGTAATATGTTTCTCTTTTCCTGAATTTTGTCCGCTGCAAGCGCATGCTACTAAAGATGAAAAGAAATCACCAATTTATGTACTGACCCTTAACCATGCTCATAGTCAACCCTTCATACACAAACCCGCCACCTTCTACCCACATGGCAAGTGTGCACATAACACATTGCTTTTAATAATTAAGATAATGAAATGGCATATGATCCGGCTTAAAAAATTGCATATGATCTCGATAAAATTAGCAAGACCCTGACCGAGCTCATTGTCATACACGATTCCCTCTTCTTTGTCATGACAAGTGTGCATAATAAATAACTTTGAATTATTAAGGTGAAAATGGCATGATTTGAATAAAACTTGCTAAGAGCCCAAGACCCTGAAACATGTAGTATGTTTCTCTTTTCCTGAAAAATTTCCGCTGCAAGCGTATGCTATTAAAGATAAAAAGAAATCAGCAACTTATGTATTCACCGCTAACAATGTTCATAGTGAACAATTCATACACGAATCCATCTTCTACCCACAAGTGCAGATAACATGATACTTCTAATTATTAAGGTGAAATAGCGATCTGGAGAAAACTAGTTTTAATTTTAATTTTTGAGATTTGGAGAAAACTGACTAAGATCATAATCAAGCTCATTATCATACATCTCGCATAAAAAATAAATCCATTATCATACACAAGTCCGTCTTGCTTAAGTCAATGTCTAAGCATTCGACGCTGGCCTGATGGGCTCTGCTCATGTGCACAGGCATATGGCAGCAGCCCATTGACCTGCTGGGACCATTGAGGTAAGAGCAGGCCCTGGTGATTAAATCGTCATAATGAAATCTTCTACAGCTTGCACTTCTTCTACCGCCACTGTCCAAGAACAACCAAGAGGAGCTGGAGAGCTTCCAGGAGCGGTCGCCACCGAAAGAGCAGCAGGCATCGAGAAGAACGAAGATAAGTAAAAGCGAGAAAGGCAGCCGAACCACAACCGAAGGCCGGCTGCCTTTGGCTTCCGCGTCACCATTGCTGCCAGCGAAGAGGAACCCATCCCCTTCCACCCAGATCGAGGGCGTCACACCACCAGAGCTGAGCAACGCGAGCAACCACCGAAGAGCACCATCCATAAACATGCCATCACCTATGCCATTCAGCTCATCAACATTTCAACAGCCTGAATTTTGGCTCTTTTTCTTTCTCTCAAAATTTCTTGGATTTATTTGGAGTTCACAAGTTCCTTGAATTTATTTGGAATTTACCTTGGCTTTTTATTTGAATGACTCATTGGACTTGAAACTTGGGAGTATATTTTCTTACCTAATCAAACCCAAGCTTTTCAAAACCCAACAAAAACACTTGTACCCAACCCATCCGTGAATTTTCTTTACATTTTTTCTTCTTAACAAAATATAGCTTGGAAAGCCTAGGTTATAAAGCAACCTATATTCCTGCTGCATAAAAGTTTCTCAGACAATTCCCATAATTTTTATAAGTCAAGTGAACACTAAAAATGCCTCAAATACTTCCAGAAAATAATTCAAATGCGCACACCATACAAACTTAGTTTCTGGACTAACTTTGAGTTTACACAGCAAGTACTTTATAGCTTTTTCCAAACTTGCTGAAATTTGGCCTAGAGACTCACCTTAGTACCCAAACACCACACACCAAAATGCAGACCCAGGCCCCTCACCATTTCTCACTTGAGTTTTTGCCTTGCATGTTTGATACATTGCACTTAGAACCGATTATTGGCCACCTAGTTACCCAACACTACACGCCTGACCCACTGGACAAGGTGCTAGCCACAAAAACACACCCGATGTCCCCTTTGCCTTGGTGACCATGGGACTGGCATGCAGAGAGCGTGCTCTGCGCGTCAGCCAGTCCCTGGCCACCTGGCCTCATCGCCACCCGTCGTTCCCGGCGTGCCGAGCCTCGCGAATGACCCAACGCCGCCCCCACCTCCACCCCCTGCCCAGCACACCCGAGGGCACGACACCGCGCCGCCCGCGTCGTTGTTTTCCTCCACCGCGCGCCTGGCCCCTCCCACGAGCTCCCCTGAGCTTCACCGGACCCCCACGGTCCCCCACCTCGATGTTGAGCAAGGCCAACACATTGCTAGCTCCTCCCGAGCTCGCCCATGGCAGCACGTCAAGCCCTGGCCTCGGCCATGGCTATAAAAGCCAACACCCACCGCTCCTTTCCCTTGCACCTCACCTCTCCCCCTCCCAGTCGAGGAACGAACCACTGGAGCAAAACCAGGATGGCTTCCTGCCTCCGATCAGACCATGGCTCCACTACTCGATCAGCACCACCGCCATCCTTCTCTAAACCACCCCGACCCAGCCACATCCACCCTCGACCCATCTCTCCACTTCGGTGATGTTAGCATAGCCAATTCATCGATCCCGCATCGGACAACCAAATTCTCACAAGCACCGAAGAGTACCGACGCCAGAGAAGCTAGCAACATCGTTCGGCCACCTCCCAAAGAAGAATGAATACGGGCGTGACCACCGTTGTCACGCTGTTCCAGCCGGCCCCTTCCACATCACCGTCGCGTCCTCCATGCTGGTGAGCCGCCACCCCCACTGACCCCCTCTCTCATTTTAAAACTGATAAATGGGCCCCATTGTCAGTGGCTCAGCCCACCTCCGAAGCGGTACGTAAGTGGAAACACACTTCCACTTTACGCATTCGTCGTGGCCGCCTCAGGAATTTCTATTTATTTCGTTTAAATTCAAGTTAAAAAAATTGTTGACCAATCTTTGACCACTCACACCTATTAAACTATAATAAGTCCAAATGAGTTGATTCTTTTTGTGTTATTTTTCTTTCGGAATTCTTTATTCACTGATTTAATTTGGTATTTTGTGACTTGTCTAGAATTTCTGGACAGAGCTTTTGCTCTATGTGATATTTACATTTTGAAAATTATTTCCAGAGGGAAACAATTCAAGAGGTGAAGACGAGGAGTTCTTTGACACTCCATTTGATCAAGGCAAGCCACCCCTTCCGTTTGCTTGATGGCACTGCAAGGCCATGGGTTAAACTTGCATTTTCATTAATATTTGAATAATTTTGAATGTTGGTTTATTTATGATTGAGCTAGAAATATTGTGATACTACTGTTTTAATACTTACTTGTGAGTTACTTAATCAGTAGCATTCATTTGGTAGCATGTCAAGTAGTGAAACTAGATGTTCAGTTAAATTACTAAGTTGGCCGGAGGGAAGTGATGATATTACTTGATTAAGTCCTTCAGTGGTTGAATTGACTATGATTTGGTCATAACCCTACTGAATTGTGGGAAGGATTAATTGTAACAACAATAAACACGTTAAATTAAACCCTTCATGGTTGGTCAAGTCATAGTGCCACTGAGTCGAGCCTTTCCGTGCGACCACATTTGCCTTTGTGGGAAGACGCTAGTCTGTTTATAGTTATGTCTATTATGCGTATCACCAATGAGGGATGATTAGACGATCAATATCTCCTTGGCCGGGAGCCTGGGTTGGTAATAAGTGAAGAGAGGAAATTTATTGCATCCGGTGGTGAATGAGTTGTGCCACGAGGTGGCAGGGACCATATTCTCTCACCCAGGACAAGCCTGCGAGAGGTCGGTCATACGGTAGGAGGGCCATGCTGTAACCATGGTTTGTTGGGCGATTGTCCACGGTGTAGGTAAAGTGTACAACCTCTGCAGAGTGTTAAAAATCTATTCGAATAGCCGAGTCCTCGGAATTGGACACCGTTCGTTTTAAGTCACACTATTTGATCAAATCCATGAATAAAGGAAACTGTAAGTAAGAACTGAAGCAACCGAAGCTAGACATAGCTGAGCTGATCACAAGGTGGTCATGGGAAGTAAAACCGGGTGATCGAGGATCATGCCGGGAGTTGGTCTGTGGGACCTTAAACGAGCAGGATAAGTTTAGTTGATGTTAATGATCTATCTTACCGTTTATGTCTTTATTTTGTTTCTTGTTAAATTGTCATGTTCTTGCTTGCTTGCTTTTGGATTGTTTGTGAGCTTGTGAGTACATTCAAAGTATTCACCTGGCTTATCATGCCAGATGCAAGACATGCCATAGCTGAACACCCCGAGGATCCCGAGCACGCGAACTAGGATGTGTCCCAGCATTGTCCCTTTAGATTGGAATCCGTCGTCGTCACGCTATTCTGTGTGTTATACCCCTTCCGCTACGAGTAGATCGAGGCCAAGTCATTCGAGGAATAATGTACATGTACCTCCTTGCCTCACAAGAGTGTAAGATGAGACTTTGTATCCCTAGTATTTCAATAAATCGCAAGTTGTACTGTGTTTCCAGAAGACATTGATCCCTGGGTTGGAACGCGGGGCGGCCGGCTCGCCGAGAGGTGCCACAAACACCAACTCGAAACCAAACTACTGATCCCCTCCGCGTGCAACTCCTCTAATCCGAGCACCCGGACACCTCAGGCGGTGCCTTCTAGAAGGGCATGATGTACATGGCGCCACCGCCGCCCCATCCATAAGGATTTGGGTTCTCACCCGGAATGGGGTCAGTATGGAGGGGATAGACATCGACAAAGCCTACATGGTGGAAAACGGTGACCATGTTTGCCGCCACAGTCGGGACGGAGGGGTCGACCAAAGTCCCCCTGGTCCCTAGCAACCTCCACCAGCACCCGACCCCGCCAGTGCACCAAGGTCGGCGGCCAAGACCGCTAGCCACCAAGTGCGACGGAGAGATGCTCCTGAGAGGAGGAGGAGCACGTCGGGGACTCCGCTCCTAGACCAGCTCCTGCCGGCGACTCACCGCCCACACGGTCAAGACTCCGGCCAGCCACCACCAGCGAGTGTCACCTGCCGGAAGACATCGCCACCACACCTGCCTAGACCGTTGTCCCGGGGTCCACAGTCCTCCGCAAGGGGGCGGAGCAACAAGAGCCCCGTCGCCACCATCACCGGCGCCCGCACGGGCTTGCCCGGTGACCGTCTCTGTTGGCAGTGAGGGAGGAGGGGTAGGGTGAGGTGGCAGTGGAGGGGGAAATCCTAGTCACCCCTAGTCGCCCAACGGGCCGACACAAAAGCTTGGGGGAGGGGCGGATTCGACCTTCTCCTAGTTCATCGTCGTCTATCGTCACACACGTCGATCTGGATTATTCTCAATAACGGGTCATTTGCCATATTGGAGGTGAAATCAGGGAATCTATCTATTATATAATATATTATCTATCTACTATATTATATTATCAATAAAGCAAGTGAAACTACCGTTTCAGATTTGTTAACCATATGCACTAGAAAAATTAACAGACAGGATTAGTTTGCTAATGTCCATCAGGCATCAATATCGATCTCTACTGTTCTGTTCCACGCTTTGCAGTCCGTCAACCACAGCATAACAAAATTAGATCTCACGAAGTGCAAAGCAAACACAGAGCCAACTAAAGGCCGGATCAGTACTCTTAAGCATCTACAACCGGACCCCTCATACCCGTCTCAAACGCCCGGGCAGGCCGCCCGGTCACTGATCGGTCACGAAATTTCGACCCAGCCGGGCCTCTCAAACCGGCCTCATACGCCCGGGCTGACAGGCACCCCTCATATCCAGCCCAAATATGGGGTGGATATGGGGGCGCCCAGGCTAGCCCGCCTGGCTCGCACTGGCCCGAATCGGCCCTACATATATTCGTCCTCATCCGCTTGCCGGACCAAACCCTAGCCACTTCACTCCCCTCCCCTCCACTCCCATCCGCCACCCTAGCTCACCTCCGGCCTTCTCCGGCATGGAGGGTAGCGGATTTGACTCCGACCAGTCCGGATCCATCGACTGGGATGTCATCCCCTGCGGATTGGAGGAGGCAATGGTGGTCCGCATTGCACTCCGCCGCTCCCGCGAGGACAACGCCCGACCGACGGCAGGATCTGTCCGGCGTGACTCCATAGCGTCCGCTCAACGGGCGCTCGGTTCCTCTGGGGCGGGATCATCGTGGTCCCGGCGTGCGGAAATTCTCTCCTTCCCCATCACCGGTGCGGCAGACTTCGAGTCCCACCGGGAACGGGCTGCCCGCCGTTGGAAGGAGAGGATAAGGGCCGCCGAGGCCTGTCTCGCGGAGGAAATGGCGGAGGCGGCTGATGCGGCGACGCGGGCGGCCGCAGAGGAGGAAGCCATCCGCGCCCGCATTTTGAAGAAACGGCAGCGGAGGAACACGGACGCCCTCGCCCGAGAGCAAAATCGGGCGGTCCGTGAAATGGCCGGACTGCCATCGAAGGAGGAGGAGCTGAGCGACAACGAGGACAGCTCCGGCGACGAGGAGATCCGCGTCTTCGACCGGTACTTCGGCGAGAAGGACAGCAAGGGCTCCGGGAAGGGCAAGGGCAGCCGTGGCTGATGTCCAACATAGCCAAACATGCCAAATTTTGGTAGCCCGATGGCATGTTAATAGTGATGGAGTAGCCAGACGATGTGTGTAATGCATCGAAGTAGTAGTTGCATGGTTTGTATGGATTTAAGATATGAGATTTGAGGTGTCCGGTTGTAGAATGCATTATTTGAGACGTGACCGGTCAGTGTCCGCGGACGCGCCCAAGTTCCGACTGTAGATGCTTTTAGATCTCAACATCTAAAATTGGGCACGTGGAAAGATCGATGCACATCTACCTTCGACGTGTATGCAAATGATCGTATGGCTTAAAAATCTATCTTTAATTAGGCAAGTCAAGTTGGTTACATGATCGTCTAAATATCTACTTGCGGGTGTTCAGGTAATCTATATCGATATCTAGATACCAATATAAAAAGACCTAAAGGGACAAATCCAATTAATCGTGGCCATCAAACCATGTTAATCCAACGACCCAAATTGCTTTAATAGTGAGCGCTCAACATGTTTAGTGTACAATTAATATCATACCAAATATAAACGTCAGTTATAATCACATAATTAACAAGTAATTGATATCCTACCTAACATCACCGTTCAATTAAGGCATAATTGATATCCTATCTGATATAAACGTGCCTAATGCTAAAGTGCATTGCACATACGCATTTACTAGTTAAATAAATTGGTCTACGTCACATAGATACATATGATGATTTTGCGCATAGTTATCAATCAGTGCATGTGCATGGACTAGAACTTTTATCAAAACAAAAAACATAACCATATATCGAGCGATCATCTTTTTTTTGGGGGGGAGCAATATCAAAGACTTCCTCGGATTGTCGCCCGTGTCGCTCTCGCGGGCGACAGGGCGATCCCTAGCCACCAGCGGCCAGCACTCCCCCCATCTCCCCTCCCCCTCGCCGCCGCCGGAGGGCGCCGCCGGGCGAAGCCCGGTGGCGGCGGTGGCGGCGGGGCCTCCATTCCCTCCGTATCTGGTGAGCTGCGGCGCGAGACGCGGGTCCCTGACAAGGAGCGCGACGTTCGCGTGGGACGGCACGGCGGCAACCCGGGCAGCGTGCCGTTGTGCTGCTGTTCGGCGGAGCCGCGGCATCTGCGTGGATTCGGGTGGCGCGGGCCTGTACGTGGGGAGAACGAGGTTGCAGGCTGCAGCGGCGCTCCTGTAGGAGATATGCCCTAGAGGCAATAATAAATGTTATTGATTATCTCCCTGTTCATAATTAGGTTTATGTTCCATGCTATAACTGCTATGGTTCTCGAGTCTACAATAACCACGAGGCTCGGAGGAAGACTCATATGCACGTGTGGGATAATAAACGGTAAAATGTATTCCTAGTCAAGCCTCTATGACTGGCTCAAGTATTGCATGATGATCCTGTTTTCCTGATCATGGGCATGGCTATGCCGGCAATTTTGAGGGCACAATTGTTGGTAGAACACTTGTGTTGAATCGACCCGATTGATGTTATGCTATGAGATACATTCGTCATAAGTTTATGGTTAATAACACAGAGAAGTTAATGTTTGCATAATTCCTTAGACCATGAGAGTGTCGAGTTTCTTCATGCTTGCTTCATGAACTTTGGGGTTTGTTAAACGTCATCCGTAAATGGGTGGCTATTACGGCGGCTTACGGGTTCATGGAAAAGTATGTCAAGGGACTTGATAGCTCAAGATTGGGATTTGCTCCTCCGACGATGGAGAGATATCTCTGGGCCCTCTCGGTGTTACGGTATCCATCATCGTCTGGCTAGACACAGGGTGATTTGATCACAGGGATGCCGGAACACGGGAACGAGAAAAGAGAACAATACCGGCAACGAGGTAACTGGCATTGTGGACAAGTGTTGATCCACGAGGATGCCGATGTTTCTCACCTCGGGTATTTGTAACATATCGCGAAGCAACAGGAATAGCACACGGCAACTGGAGGTTCACTCGAATATTCATTCGTGTGGGTATAGGGGTCAATATGGGTGTCCACGGCTCCGATGTTGATCATTGATCGAAAAGTGTTCCGGGTCATGTCTATACTTCACCGAACCTATAGGGTCACACGCTTAAGGGTCATCTATCTGCTGAATACTAGACGGGGAGTCTGAGAGAAATTCACCGGAAAAGTTTCGGACGAAACGGAAACGTTCCGGAGAGGATATCGGAATAGTTCCGGTAAAACTGAAAAGTTGTTTCAGAGGATACCATAAAGTCAGATTGGTTTCGGCACATGCCTGATAATTCTTGGAGGGGGCCAGAATCGTTCTGGAAACTTTCTGGAATTTTCCGGGATAAAAACCGGAAATGTTCCGGAGCTGCCGGAACCGCTTCAGATGCTTTTCGCAGATGAAAATCACTAAACCGGAATTGTTCCGGATCGCATTGAAACTTATTTTAGTGGGTACTGGAATTGTTCTAAGCCCACATAAATATTTTCAGTTCGACCGGACGCTGAAAAATGTCGTCGTGAATAGTGAAATCAGATTTATGGATATGGTTGGAAGTTGGCTTTCCACAAATATCTTCCCAAGATATTTTGGGATGACATGGCATTTTGGATATGCCCATCCTACCCCTTGTTTTTCCTATAAATAGAGGGGAGGAGGCAGCCCCATATGCTTCATCCTTGCTCTCACATACACATGCCATGACATTTCTGGCTTCTCTCTCCCTCCCAGCGAAATAGTTTCGTAGAGCCGAAAGGCTGTCTGGGTTCCGGTGGGAACTAGTTCTGGACGGCGAAGCCCTGCCGGATAGATGACACCGTATGTGTGCAACTCTGTAGAGAGATCGTAGTTTCGGTCTTAGTTCGAGAGTGCCTCCCGAAGGGCTGTCCGTGTGACCGTCCGAGTTTTGGAGGTCCTCCCGAAGGGCTGTCCGAGTGACAGTCCGAGTTTCGGAGGTCCTCCCGAAGGGCTGTCCGCGACACCGTCCGGGGGACTGTGCGACCGCCTCCCGGAGGGCTGTCCGCGGGGCAGATGAGGGTATACATCCTCGCGGTTGGGAGGTTGTAAAATCCTAGCTGCGGGGATCTGCACCGCCGATCGTCATCGACTCTACTTCCGCTGCGCTACGAGTCGGTAACGAAAATGATCAAACCTTGTATGCAGTCTCCATAGTGGTCCTGGGCTGGTGCGTAGGTCGGAAATTTTTTGTTTTCTGCTGCGTTACCCTACAGTGGCATCAAGAGCTGTGCTATGCGTAGATGCAGGTTGCGATCTAGAATACATAGAGATGTATGGGTGTTGCACAATATAATTAGGTAGTAGATGAGATCTATTGCTGAAAATTATTTGTGCGGGTGACAGATGAAGTCTGTTACCCGATGTTCTTGTTGCTTCCCTAGAATTTGCGTTTGCTCAATCTCGAGACAGTATGGTGGAATTTCACAAAGTTCTGGCAATCCGCGATCCTGATTGATCAACGAAGTGCTTCAGTTCTTTGGGTTCCGCCATAGTCAAAAGAAAGATGAAATTCGCAGATGAAAGGGCATTGCAGATATGATCTGCACGGGGGTCATGCGTATGACGAAGTTTAGTATGGGGCTCGAGATTTAATTATCTCGTGTTTCATACACCCCGCGATGTTAATCTAGCGACTTGAATTATCATACTTGATGATAATACGTAGGTAGCTTCGGTTTGTTTCGAAACCTTAGAAGCCACGTAAAACAAGTTTTTGCATGAACCGATTAGAGGCGTCTAACTTGGTTTTGCAGGATGGTTTGCATGTGCATGTGATGTGGTATAGCAGTGTTCATAATAATTTGATTATGTATGAGATGACTATATGATGTAAATTGATTAACATGACCTGCGTGTCATGATTCGGCATGATGGCTGGAGCCATATGATTGCACTTTAATGACCTGCGTGTCAACCTTATGTAATGCACTTATTTTATTAGCTATAGAGATAGCAATATTATCTGGTGCATCGACAAGGTGGTGGCAATCTTCGCGAAGGTGAACACCGACGCGAATGACCGGAGACGAAGAAATAAAAGACTTCTCCGTCAGAAAGGGCTATACCATATCATGCTATTATGAATTGCCTGAGATGTTTATCCCTTATGATGCACCCTTCTTGATTGCGCGGTAGTCGCTTTTATTAGGGTGATCTCTCACAAAAATATCAAGTAGTTAGTGTTCTCCCAAGTGTAGCACCGTCACGGCACCTAACTTTTCGGGGTGCGCCATGTCCACATGGGTACGAACGATTAGAGAAGTGTGAGGCGGGTGAGGTCAGACCTCGCAGCGAGATCACTTGGTTGTCTTGACGTTCTGGCTTGATCGTCCTGAGCTCGGAACACGCCCATCGAAAGATGAACAGGAGTCACATAGAGATGTGATCGGCATGTTTGCCCACCAATTGAAATTCTCGTCATCAGTGATGTCCACATCAATGGCGTTGAATTGAAATGTGGATCTTGTATCACTCACAATCAATTATGAGAGATATTGATTTGAGTGGGAGCGCTCTGTAGAATTAATTCTTTTAATTCTCAGTGCAATTAATTTTGAACACTGTCTAAGTGTGATTTGCATAATAGTTATAGAATAATGGCTCGCGTTTCTACCTTCCCTATTAAAATTGAATAGCTGTTAAATATCTGGTTAAAACTTTACGATTGGTAACGTAATGTGAGGATTGTCCTCTAGAGTGCCGAGAAGGACTTTGTCCTATCGCATACTTTTGGTATTCTCCCACTAATGCTATGGATCATGTGACTCTCGTCCTTCGATCAAAAGCTAGAATTCCTTTTCAGTCAGGTGCAATACGTTTGCTTCCATGAGACCCGAACTTCGAAAGTTTGGATAGTTATGTGATATTCATGGAATCTGAAAATCATTTTCAGAGACAGACAAAGGCTAAAAGATATGAGATATCCAAAGCAATGTTTGTTTGCAAGCTGTTAGTAAAGGAGTTTACTATGCATTAGACTAATAAGAGAGGGATCCAGGAGAACGCCTGTCATATGATGAAAGGTGAATAAAACAACAACTTAAAGAGAAAGGAAGTGTCCGAAGGGTGTTAGTAAGACTTTCACGCCTAGGAAGTCCGGGGCTAACGCCACTCTTAAGTTGGATGCTTCTTCTGAGAGTAGGAGAAATACTAAAAGTTAAAACTATTAGAAGTATAAAGGCAAAAGGAAAGGAGACTGGAATATCCAGCTCATGTATGAATGTCATACAGGTTTTTGATGTATAGAAGGCTGGTCAAAGATATAGTTCTTGGGAATTATGGTTAAACATGTTAATCACTAATTCTTGGGTATTGTGAGTTAATCACAAAGAGACCCGCTCGATTGCATTCTGTTGCAACTTGATGTAAGAACTACTATGGCCTGAAAGACTAGCCAGGAATGAGGTTTAGATACACGCAGGGAACATAGTAAATGTTACTATGCCTTTCATAGGTGTATTCCCGATGTATTTACTTTCATAAATCATTTTAGAGTTTTACACACTCTAGCCCATTGCATAAAGTATCTTGCAAGAAGGTTGTTCATAAGAGAACTTTTAATGTTCGGAGTTATGAATAACAAAAGGGCCATACTTTCATTATGAATGAGAAGTATGTTATGAATATTGATAATAATACATTACCTCTGTATTTACTTTCATAAATCATTTTAGAGTTTTACACACTCTAGCCCATTGCATAAAGTATCTTGCAAGAAGGTTGTTCATAAGAGAACTTTTAATGTTCGGAGTTATGAATAACAAAAGGGCCATACTTTCATTATGAATGAGAAGTATGTTATGAATATTGATAATAATACATTACCTCTGTATTTACTTTCATAAATCATTTTAGAGTTTTACACACTCTAGCCCTTTGCATAAGGTATTTTGCAAGAAGGTTATTCATAAGAGAACTTTTGATGTTCGGTGTTATGAATAACATGAAGGGCCATGCTTCCATACAAGATGGGATGTATGTTATGAATATTGATGGAAATATGATACATCCATAACACTGACGCTAAATGTCGCAAGACTAAAAGAATACCACACAAGTGTGGCACTGCATTTGGTCACATTGGAGAAACCCGCATGGAAATTCCATTATGATGGATTTTGAAGTCGTTTGATTTTGAATCATCTGACACTTGCAACTTTCCTCTGAAAAGTGAAGTGACTGAAATACCGTTCACAGACCATAAGGAACGAGCAAAGAACATATTGGTGATCATACATTATGATGTGTGTAGTCCAATAAATGTTGTTGCAAGTAGTGGAGTTATCTATCTTCAGAAATGACTCAAGTAGATATATGGATATTTACTTGTTGAGACGTAAGTCTGGATCTTTTGAATTCATTCATAAGGTTTTCAAAAATGAAGTAGAAGTTATTGTAACAAGAAAATTATGTTTCTACAATTCGATTGCAGAAAGGAATATTTGAGTTACAAGTTTAGCGAATGTCTGATGAGTTGTGAAAGGGGTTTCATAACTTACACCTCCCGGAGCACCACTGCAAGTGGAGAATCCGTGTAGATGTAATCGAACCATTCATGAAATGGTAAGATCAAAGATGACATAAATAAATTTGCCATTATCCCTTTTAAAGAGTGATGCTTTAGAGACTGCGGCTTTTACACTGAAAAGAGATCCATCAGGTCTGTTGAAATGACGCCATGGTATGGTACGCCCAACCATGTTATATCTTTTCTTAACATTTGGAATATGGGGCTTGTGTAAAAGGTTACAAACCTATTCCAAATCAGAAAAGTGCTACTTTATAAGGTTATCCCAAGTCATTGGGTATTCCCCACCACTATACCGAGGCAAAGGATTTTGCCGCAAAACGGTATGCTTTTAAAGAGAATAGTTCTTACAAAAGGCGAGTGGGAGGACAGTGCAACTCGACGAGATAACCAGTATCTTCGTCATCAGATCAAAGGAAAGAAACCTTGGAAGTGATTCCGGAGTTTCCTACTGCGACTGATACGGAAGTCTCTACGATAAAATGTATGGACTTCAGTCGAACTTGCAGCTGAACCACGTAGGCAAGGCTCGTGCAAACCTCTCAGGTGCGCAAACGAGATATTGTTGTTGGACAACAGTATACCTACGATACATAAGGAAGCGATGATGGGCCCTGACTCCGGAATTGGCTAAATGCCAATACAATCTGAGATAGTTTCCATATCAATGTTTCAAGATTAAAATCTTGATACACCTTTCGGAAGGCTTAGAGTCTAACGGATATTTATGGAACTAAAAACTGATACGGATAAAAATGTTTTATCCATAAAGCTCGACTTGTTGCAAAAACAAGTTCAAAGAGTTGACTACGATGAGATTGTCTCACCGTAGCGATGCTTGAAGTCGGTTCGGGTTGAACTAGCAATTAATACATATTTCAATCATGAGATATGAAACATGGATGACAAAAGGATTTCCATCTGATGGGAATGAAACCTAGGACTTGTATGTGATACAGTCCAAAGTAATTTGTCGATCCAGAGGATGCTAGTAAGTATGCAAACTTCAGAGTTCCAGCGATGGACAGAAGAGAGCAAAGTGGAGTTGGAATCTTCGTTTTTGATGAAATGGTCAAAAGAGTTTGACTTCATCAAATGGGTAACGAAGATGCTTGTGATTCAAGAAAGTAAGTGGGAGCATAATAATATTTCTAAAAACCTTGTGTACTTAACACATTGTTAATTGGAAATAAATTTCTTGACACGAATTAGGACTTCATTTGAAAATAGTTTTTCAATGAAGTGCTTAGGCTAAATAGCCTCAATATTAGGCATGATGATCTATGGAGATAGATTTACCTAATGGGGCTAAGCAATGAATACATATTGACAAGATGCTAAAACCTTTTAGCATTTAAAACGCCAAGGAGTGATTCTTGCCGAAGTCACATGGAAAGAGTTTTTGCAAGACTCGGTGTCCCAAAACACTGATGAGTAAAATACATGATGGAGATTCCACACACTCTTGTGTTTGGATTAACCATGTATTCCATGGTATGTAAAACAAACAGATATGTCCAATACTCCAAAGTTGTTGCGAGTATAGATACCATAGTGATCAAAGTACTGATCATGGGACAACAGTGAAAGATGTCATTAAGTGCTAAGAGTAGTGTTGATGACATGTTTTCTCGCAAGTAGAGATTATGAAGTGCTCGTTGTAAGTGATTACATCAATACAGTCTTCATCAATGCTCCATGCGATTTTCGATTTAAATTGAGGGTTTTGTGTGATACACAATATGGTGGCACGGTAGTTGGAAATTGTTCCAAACAAGATACTGTGGCGAATTCTATAACAAAGGCTAAGTATGTTGATGCTTAAGAAGCGACAAAGAAGTTGTTGAATCATATAGTTCATTCATGAACTTAGTATGGTTCCAAGATGACTTTGGTCTATGGGACACTATTGCAGATAGTTGCTCCATAGCTCAGTCTGAGGAATCAGGTTTCGACCAATGATTCACACATATGCAAGGCCAAGTCCATACAAAATATGAATTTTGTGAAAGCGTGAAAACGCAAGGATATGCAAAGTTACACACAGAGCTGAAGTCGTCAGATCCGTTGGACATCAGGCTATACCACATGCGAAGCATATTTTACACCAGTATGCCATAGGTGTAAAGTGCATTAGCATTGACTAGATTATTGACTCTAGTTCAAGTGGGAGTCTGTAGGAGATATGCCCTAGAGGCAATAATAAATGTTATTGATTATCTCCCTGTTCATAATTAGGTTTATGTTCCATGCTATAACTGCTATGGTTCTCGAGTCTACAATAACCACGAGGCTCGGAGGAAGACTCATATGCACGTGTGGGATAATAAACGGTAAAATGTATTCCTAGTCAAGCCTCTATGACTGGCTCAAGTATTGCATGATGATCCTGTTTTCCTGATCATGGGCATGGCTATGCCGGCAATTTTGAGGGCACAATTGTTGGTAGAACACTTGTGTTGAATCGACCCGATTGATGTTATGCTATGAGATACATTCGTCATAAGTTTATGGTTAATAACACAGAGAAGTTAATGTTTGCATAATTCCTTAGACCATGAGAGTGTCGAGTTTCTTCATGCTTGCTTCATGAACTTTGGGGTTTGTTAAACGTCATCCGTAAATGGGTGGCTATTACGGCGGCTTACGGGTTCATGGAAAAGTATGTCAAGGGACTTGATAGCTCAAGATTGGGATTTGCTCCTCCGACGATGGAGAGATATCTCTGGGCCCTCTCGGTGTTACGGTATCCATCATCGTCTGGCCAGACACAGGGTGATTTGATCACAGGGATGCTGGAACACGGGAACGAGAAAAGAGAACAATACCGGCAACGAGGTAGCTGGCATTGTGGACAAGTGTTGATCCACGAGGATGCCGATGTTTCTCACCTCGGGTATTTGTAACATATCGCGAAGCAACAGGAATAGCACACGGCAACTGGAGGTTCACTCGAATATTCATTCGTGTGGGTATAGGGGTCAATATGGGTGTCCACGGCTCCGATGTTGATCATTGATCGGAAAGTGTTCCGGGTCATGTCTATACTTCACCGAACCTATAGGGTCACACGCTTAAGGGTCATCTATCTGCTGAATACTAGACGGGGAGTCTGAGAGAAATTCACCGGAAAAGTTTCGGACGAAACGGAAACGTTCCGGAGAGGATATCGGAATAGTTCCGGTAAAACTGAAAAGTTGTTTCAGAGGATACCATAAAGTCAGATTGGTTTCGGCACATGCCTGATAATTCTTGGAGGGGGCCAGAATCGTTCTGGAAACTTTCTGAAATTTTCCGGGATGAAAACCGGAAATGTTCCGGAGCTGCCGGAACCGCTTCAGATGCTTTTCGCAGATGAAAATCACTAAACCGGAATTGTTCCGGATCGCATTGAAACTTATTTTAGTGGGTACTGGAATTGTTCTAAGCCCACATAAATATTTTCAGTTCGACCGGACGCTGAAAAATGTCGTCGTGAATAGTGAAATCAGATTTATGGATATGGTTGGAAGTTGGCTTTCCACAAATATCTTCCCAAGATATTTTGGGATGACATGGCATTTTGGATATGCCCATCCTACCCCTTGTTTTTCCTATAAATAGAGGGGAGGAGGCAGCCCCATATGCTTCATCCTTGCTCTCACATACACATGCCATGACATTTCTGGCTTCTCTCTCCCTCCCAGCGAAATAGTTTCGTAGAGCCGAAAGGCTGTCTGGGTTCCGGTGGGAACTAGTTCTGGACGGCGAAGCCCTGCCGGATAGATGACACCGTATGTGTGCAACTCTGTAGAGAGATCGTAGTTTCGGTCTTAGTTCGAGAGTGCCTCCCGAAGGGCTGTCCGTGTGACCGTCCGAGTTTTGGAGGTCCTCCCGAAGGGCTGTCCGAGTGACAGTCCGAGTTTCGGAGGTCCTCCCGAAGGGCTGTCCGCGACACCGTCCGGGGGACTGTGCGACCGCCTCCCGGAGGGCTGTCCGCGGGGCAGATGAGGGTATACATCCTCGCGGTTGGGAGGTTGTAAAATCCTAGCTGCGGGGATCTGCACCGCCGATCGTCATCGACTCTACTTCCGCTGCGCTACGAGTCGGTAACGAAAATGATCAAACCTTGTATGCAGTCTCCATAGTGGTCCTGGGCTGGTGCGTAGGTCGGAAATTTTTTGTTTTCTGCTGCGTTACCCTACAGCTCCCTCGTCAGATCCCGGCGACAGGGGCCAAGGGTTGCGGCAGCGTGGGCTGGGGGCGTCCGGCTAGGCCGGGCCGTCCTCCGGTGTGGTGGCCTGCTGGCGGGGGTCGTCCTCGTTGCCCGCGGGGATAGGGTCGGGAGCGGGATGCGGGCGGGCCTCGCCTTCATTCGGAGGGGGTGCGGCTGCTGTCGTGCCGTGCCTAGGTGCCTCGGTGCCGTGGGCAAGCCCCGCCCGGATCTGGATGCCAGATCTGGCGGGTGGCAGCCGTCTGCCCTCCGGTGGCGGCGATCGGCGGTGTGGAGATTTCCCTCCTCCGCCGCATTGGTTCGTCATCGTCTCCTCTGACCCGGTCGACGTGTGGCTTGGCGGGTGGCGCGGTCCCTGGATTCTTGTTGCTCTCAGATGATGTTCTACCGGCCCATATGGATCTGCCCGTTGATGTGTTCCGGAATGCTCCGCCGGAGATCTTCATTGGCCGCTTGACGTCTGTAGATTGCTGGATCGGATGGGATTCGGTCGTGTGCGCCTCTATTTCAGCTCGAGTGGCTTCAGGAGAGTGTGACACGAAGCTTCGGTTTCTGTTGACGTTATTGGACACGTCGGTATTTCGATTTTCATGGTGAAGACAGTGCCAGAGAACGTCATGGTGGTTGAGATCCGAGGCCTTGTACTGGCGGATCGAGTCTTCGTGGCGATCAGGATTTTGCTTGGTGATTCGTGACTCGTAGCAGCGGCATCAGCAAGTGGGGGCGGTAGCATAGGCGGAGTACTGAGTCTTGGCTTTCTGGGTGAAAACTCAAGGCCCGGCTTTAATTGGTTGTGCCTGGCAGTGACCTTGATGAAGACATTGTTTTGAGAGTGCGGATGTTTTCCAGGGTGAAAACCTAAGATCTACGATCGGGCGATGACGGTGCTTGTGCTCTGTTTCTTTCTTGAAGGCGTCGCTTTTGGAGAATTTGGACTTCGGGTGCTGTCTAGGTGGTGGTTCGTGCTGCAGCTACAAGGAATTGATCACCGTAGCGGGATCTTTCTTTTCTTTTTCTTTTTTTTTAAATCTTTTGGCTGTGTGCATCCGTAATGTCTTTACGACATTGCGTTGTTGCAGAGGCTGGGTGTAATTGGTATCTCCGCGATATTAATATATTCCCCTTGTCGAAAAATCTTCTTGAATCAAATTTATTTTATGAAAATTTATAGGAAGACATAAATAATGTAAAATTCTCACATGCTAATCCATAGGGCAACAGGAAGAGTATTCCTTCAATAAATTCCTTATTATCAAGATTTTACTATATTCAGACAGAGATCTCAATAACACCTCTACGAAACAACAAACTGATGCGTGTGAATTCGTAGCAGTAGCCAGGTTGGGCGTGGTGCCTTGTGGGCGACTGTCGTGTTCCATGAGGGTCAGCCTTTGGGGCTTGTAATCTTGGTTTTCACCCGTTTTTCCTCCTAATTAATCGTGTGTTGTGTCAGCAGAGGGTTTCATGTGATGAATATACACTAAAACATGTTGAGAGCAATTCAGGCAAAGTTTCATATGTAAAGAAACACAATCAAGTAGGTCATGTTCATATTTGAAGTTGCTGGAAGACACAACTTAGGATGATACCAAAAGTAGTAGAATTTACATAGCTAATACCATCCAAAATAACCAATGTATAATTGTATAGTAATATGTAATAGGTTTGCTTACACAATGTGAAGTGAGCCTTGTTTAACAGCGAAAGAGGGGGTTGGCAATTTTGATACCAACCATGCTAAGTGCAGGCATAGCGTTGCTTCCTTACTTCCCAACAAGATAGCATCCTTGTCAATATATAGAATGAAGAAAAGCCTCAACTGTGACCCAACAAAATACTCTTAAAATTGGTAAGCTTAAACTACTCCAGTCATTTGTTGTAGTTCAAGAATTAAGACATATCCATGTGTGTTCTGAGATCAAATTGTATGCATAAGTGCTCACAAAAGCATAAGAACATGACTATCTGTGCATAGATATGAACAAGGTCTGGAACAAGAGCATACATGATCAAGTAGAGGATGTATGTCAACAACATCAACAGATTGCTCCATGTCATATGCCTTTATCAAGGTCAGCGACCTTGAATCCTCAAAATCTTCAGGGAGAGATCATATGGAGCAATCAGTTACAAAATCACCTAGCAGCCCAGGTACATAACACGTGAACTTGCATCATACCTGTGAAATTTCTCTGGAGGAGTAGATTAATTAATTTCCTCATGAGAACAGAAGTTCGACCTGGCAGTCCAGGCAGGCTACAATCTCAAGCCTCTTCCCCAACCTCCGTCCGAAACATGCAACATCATCTCATCGGATTAGCCTATTCCTAATCGATTGCATTGAAGAAACCATAAAACCGAGCAAAAATATCAGGAGAAACCTCGTCACCGAATTGAGCGCAAGCGGGATGGGGATCAGATGAAACTTACCGCCTAAATTAGTGGAGAGACCACGCGATTAGTAGTCGAACAACTCCTTCCTTGCTCCACGGTTCATGCGTGAATAGAGGAGGGTGTAGAAGTGCTGCACGTAGGGAAGGCGAGAGGAGGAAGAAGGGGGTGGGGCGGAGGAACTGAAGAAGGGGGTGGGGTGGAGGAACTGAAGGGGGTAGGGGACGTGTGCGAAGGCGGAGGATGATGCGGGGCAAGTAGTACAAGCCCTAGCCGAGCGCGTCAGACTCGATCCCGTAGCAGGTTCGGAGCGCGCGCATTGCGTCGAGGTCGGCGAGCGCTCAATCGAGGTCGCAGGAGATCGGAGGATCCTCCATCTCCGTGGGGTCGCCGTGGCATCAGGCCCTCACGCACCACCGCCGGTGAAGCCGCCCCTTTTCCCCCTTTGATCTCTATCACCGTCTGTTTTTTTTTTTTTTTTTTTTTTTAGGGAAATCACCGTCTGCTCACAGGAGAGGCAAAAAAACACATATCTCTACCTAATATTAAAGGGAGGATTGTTTCTCCATATTTTTTCGTCCATGGTGGGCCCAGATGATCTTTCGTCAGTCGGACCAGTCGTTTTTTCGTTCGTCTCTCCTGCCAAAAAATCATACGCCGCATAGAATAAAAACTGCACGCCGAGGACTCGAACCAGGGCGCTCACGGCAGATACACTAGAAAGCAACCACTGAACTAAACAACGCCTGTTGTTTTCTATACGCGCACAAAAAAACATGTACCCTTCTTCCTCCCAGTGAGCGCCCGTGCAATAAATTAAAAGGAAAAACTGACCCCCCACTAAGAACATGCACGCATCTGTTCGCAGTCAAAAGGAAAAAAAACGCATAGCACAACCACGGGCCATGCATGCCGTCAGTGGCCAGAAAATCAATCGGACACCATGCTCCATGCATCATCACGGGTCCAACTCAAATATTTTTTTTTCATCTCTACCACATTAGAAGAAAAATATGTGTACATAAACATGTATAACCAGTATATTCAAGCCAAACATTAGTCTTTAGTCGAATGGCTTCCAAATACAGTAAAAAAATGTTTGGTTATGATTTTCGTGTGTGCCTTTAATGACTACCTGCACCGGCACCGGCTGTCGACACATAAAAATTGTCCTTCATGCAGGCATTTATTTATACCTTGATTCATGTCAACTGATGTTTTCTCCAAAGCAAAGCACGAACGTTGTGCTTATTGTGTCAGGGACATGCGTTTTCTCCTTCCCCCGATTCGTTTCAACCAGGTCGCACATAGCCGCGTTGGGCCGGCCCATTAGCGTACCAACGCGCCAGTGAAAAATGTCCAACAAAAAGTAATGCACCCGGAGGAATCGAAACTGCACTCTCACGCCAGACTACTCACAATGCTATTCACTGGACTAAACAAGACTTGGTGCTTAACTGGCAGCGAGAAAGTTAAAATTAAGTTAAGAGTCGCGTTAGGTACTGAGAGCAAACGATTTTTTTTCTTCGAAAAGGTGAATATCTTTTGAAACGCAAATATTTTGCAAAGTTCCAAAATAATAATTAAACTCATTTTTTTAAATAGAACAATATTTCGCCTTTATTTTTTTTAACTGAATATTTTTTAGAAACTTGGAGGTACTGTATAGTTTTTTTAATTTTGGAACATTTTCTAAATACACAAAAATAATTGAACTTTGAATTTGAAAAGGCAAACATTTTTCAAAACATGAACAATTTTTGAAAACTGGGATGTACTATCCCGGAAAAAATCTAGGATGTACTGTAGCTAACATTTCATTTAATCTATACATATTAATAAAACTGGGTGAAATTTTGAAATATGCCCATGGATGCATTGTTTTAGTTCAATTTATTAAACTAGGGATATGAAAGGAATCTTTTTCTCCGCCACGTCTTCACGTACGACCAACCTCGCTCGGTCCAGTGTCACCCGTCAAAATGCATGAGAGTTCAACTAAAGTTTCATAGTCTATCTGACACAAACTATTCAATTTACATGATAACACTATATTATGTGCAATACCTTTTCCTATTATATTAGCCAAATGATAAAAAAAAGTCTTTGTTCAACACTCTTGATCTCGCCGGACACGAAGGAGGCTCAACGATTCAGCTATTGGACCTGCCCAACCTTGGTTAGTGCCAACTGGTACTGTGACCATCGGCGGCGAGCACGACAAAAAGGACAAGCGAAAACATGGGTCTGGTGTTATATTGAAATGGAGGATGTGGACCTGAGAATGAAGTATTAGTCATGTTTATTATGTTAGGGGCATATGAGTGAGATCTTTAGCCATGCTTAGTGGGTAAGAACATGTGAGGGTTGTTTTTTTCCGTTGCAACGCACGGGCATGTTTGCTAGTTTGACCTAAGAGCGAAACTAATTCACGATCTGAACTGACTTTGAATTTTTTTCACAAACTAACCGTTTTTTTGTGGCGCCCGACAGCCGGGCGCTGCACGCCACTATGCAGCGCCTGAGCCTTAGGCGCCGCACCACCGGCCAGCGTGGCACCACGGGCCCCACTCCTGATTGTGCAGCGCCTATGCGAAAGGAGCTGCACTACACTGTGCAGCGCCTATGCGAAAGGAGCTGCACTACCTTATATTAAAACTGTTGTAACTTTTAATCCGTGCATCCTAGGAAAACGTGCCTTATATGAATGTTTTGCATTTTTTCGTGTTCTACGCAATGGTGACATTTTCATCTATGTTAGAATCAATTTGCTTTATGAAAACTCTGTTGCAAAAGTGCATCATAATATAACTGACAGAATCTGTTAAAACTTACAAACTTGGCATGATAGTAGCCATTGACCTGTAACTCTTATGCATTTGCTTCCTACATAAGTTTTGCACTACATAATGTGTACTTTCACTCCATGCCTATGCTTGCCATGTTAATCATCTTTAACATGTTCATTTCTTGCATCTAAGTGACTAACATGATATAAATAAACTTATGTTGCAGAAAGTTGCATTTTGTAAGATCCATAGTAATTAATACCGACATCGTATGAGTATGATCTAATTATGAAAGTTGGAAAATTTTATGTCTACTTTAAGTCCATGTCATTTTCATACCCACTAAATGTTTGCATCACTATATTTTGAGACACTAAAGAACCTAAGGCAATGTTCCGCCAGGTTGACACGTTAATTTCACCAAGTCATTGGATGTCAACATAACTTTGCATTTTGTAAAATGCATAGTAAATCAACTATGCTTCATATGGAGTAACTTTATATATGAATTTTGAGCATCTCCATGTCTACTTTCTACAATGGAAACAAGAATCGCATGGCGGCAGCTGCAGCTCATGCCCCTCCGGCGCCTCCGGCTGCTCCGCTCCGCCCTCCTCCGCCTCATATTCCGCGTCGAGCTCGTCGAGGAAGACGAAGAGGGCGTCCGTCTCCGCCTGACGCCGCTGGAGCAACGCTCGGTTGGCCGAGACAGAAGCCTCATCCTGGATAGATTCCAGGATGGCCTGCTGCTCCGCCATCTCGTCGGACTGGGCGACGGCGTACTCGTCCAGAGCCTGCTCCATGGTGAAGCCCGACACTTGCTGGTCCGGCTCCTCCACCTCCATCCGCTGCTGCTCCTCCTCCTCTTCCCCTTCCTGCTCATCCTCCTCCTCCGGCTCCGGCGAATCTGGAGGCAGGCCTGCTGCGATCCGGGCGGCGCGCTCGGCTTGTCGTGCCCGGATCTGCTCGTCGATCTCCGCACGGCGCTCCGGCGTCAACATCTTGTAGTAGGTGATCTTGCTCCAGACCATGGCGAAATGCCGGTCCGGCGGAGGAGACGACCTACGGACCGACGGGTTGGCGGGCGTTTCCGATTGGGCCCCCTTCGTCAGTCCGACGTGGCGGGCGTGCCCGGGCGCGTCCGGGCTCCCCCATACCCGCCTCATATTTGGGCTGGATATGGGGGGTGCCGGTCAGCCCGGGCGTTTGAGGGCCGTTTGAGAGGCCCGTTTAGGTCGAAAAAAAGTGACCGGGCGGCCTGCCCGGGCGTATGAGGCGGGTTTGAGAGGTCCGGCTGTAGATGCTCTTAGTTTTACCAAGTCACTGGATGTCAACATAACTTTGCATTTTGTAAAATGCATAGTAAATCAACCATGCTTCATATGGAGTGACTTTATATATGAATTTTGAGCATCTCGTAGAAAGTTGACATGGAGATGCTCAAAATTCATATATAAAGTCACTCCATATGAAGCATGGTTGATTCACTATGCATTTTACAAAATGCAAATTCTGTTGACATCCAGTGACTTGGTGAAATTAACGTGTCAACCTGGCGGAACATTGCCTTAGGTTCTTTAGTGTCTCAAAATATAGTGATGCAAACATTTAGTGGGTATGAAAATGACATGGACTTAAAGTAGACATAAAATTTTCCAACTTTCATAATTAGATCATACTCATACGATGTCGGTATTAATTACTATGGATCTTACAAAATGCAACTTTCTGCAACATAAGTTTATTTATATCATGTTAGTCACTTAGATGCAAGAAATGAACATGTTAAAGATGATTAACATGGCAAGCATAGGCATGGAGTGAAAGTACACATTATGTAGTGCAAAACTTATGTAGGAAGCAAATGCATAAGAGTTATAGGTCAATGGCTACTATCATGCCAAGTTTGTAAGTTTTAACAGATTATGTCAGTTATATTATGATGCACTTTTGCAACAGAGTTTTCATAAAGCAAATTGATTCTAACATAGATAAAAATGTCACCATTGCGTAGAACACGAAAAAATGCAAAACATTCATATAAGGCACGTTTTCCTAGATTGCACGGATTAAAAGTTAGAACAGTTTTAATATAAGGTAGTGCAGCTCCTTTCGCATAGGCGCTGCACAGTGTAGTGCAGCTCCTTTCGCATAGGCGCTGCACAATCAGGAGTGGGGCCCGGGGTGCCACGCTGGCCGGTGGTGCGGCGCCTAAGGCTCAGGCGCTGCATAGTGGTGTGCAGCGCCTGGCTGTCGGGCGCCAAAAAAAACGGTCAGCTTGTGAAAAAATTTCAAAATCAGTTCAGATCGTGAATTAGTTTCGCTCTTAGGTCAAATATGTGTTTTTTGCCCACATGAGAAGGGAAGTAGGGAGGCATATGTCTCGCTACAGGCGAGACAGAGTCAGCAGCCTAAATGGGCCGGCCCGGATCTAGCGAGGCCACTTCCTCTCTTTTTTTGACCTTTTTTTTATTTCTTCTTTTTTTTACACTTCCAAAAATTCTAAACACGTATATTAAAAAATTATTATTTACATAATGTTTTGAATAATGTTAATCATTCATTTGAAAAATGTTAAATGTGTATATAAAAATGTTGACCATGTATACACAAGATATACAATGGGTGTGCAAAAAGTTGATCATGTATTTAAAATATGTTAAAGAAGTATTTGAAAAACGTTAATAAAGCATTTGAAAAATGTTAAATGTGTACAGAAAAAATGTTGACCAAGTATCACAAAAATGATGAAATATTTTGATCATGTATATGAAAATATTAATCAAGTATTTTAAAAAATGTTGAAAAGTATTTAAAAAATGGTAATCAGGCATTTGGAAAATGTTAAATGTATATAGAAAAATATTGACCATATATTCAAAAAATGTTAATCTTGTATTTAAAAAATGTTGATAAAGCATTTGAATTTTTTTGATAAAGCATTTGAAAAATGTTAAATGTTCATAGAACAAATGTTGACCATGTACTAGAAAAATGTTAATTGTGTATTTGAAATTTTTTAACCAAGAATTTGAAAAATGTTTAAAGTGTGTATAGGAAAAATGTTGACCATGTATACAAAAAGTGGTAATTTTGTATTTCAAAAATGTTAATCGAGAATTTGAAAAAAATGTTTAAAATATGTATAGAAAAATGTTAAAAATGTTTAAAAAAATCAAGATGGGATTTGCCCCTCCTATACGGAGAGATATTCTCTATGCCCTCTCGAGTGATCAGATTCGAAAAGTATGATCATGCGACTTGGGTTAAGTGTTATCCTGGTTTGGGAATATGTATCATGGTTTTGAGAAGAGAGGTCGAGCTACGGGAAGAGTGTCAAGTACTCACTTTGAGCTCGACAACAGCCGCTACCAACTATAGATTCGGGTCGTGTTCATGTGTACGTGAACCTATAGGGTCATACACACTTAAGGGGCAGCAGTCCATTCAGATTGGATACGAGTGGAAATTAGGTGTAGGCTCTTACTGGGCCTCAAGTGTTGAGCCCACCTCGGAGGTCTGTATAAAGGTGAGTGAGCGCACCTCCTAGGGTTTGATATTTTTTCCCTCCATGTCGCGTGATCGGACCTCGCGGTCCGCCGCCCAACGCTGCTCATTGTACATGTGGATACCTTGTAGGCATCACATTTTGTGGTTCTTGGACGAACCGTTCGAGGGAACTGCAAGGAGCAGTTCGGGGGATCCGCGAGGAGATGTTTGCAGGAGATTGATGTTCATGGGAGATCGGCTACACGAGGAGGAGACGACTCGACCGATCGTCTATACGCATTACTAACTCTACTTCTGGTGCGGAGACTGCGCGCCTAGTGGTAAACTAGAACCAGTGATTTGTTTCCAGCTGTATGTTTTGGGTGCGTGGTAGAAAATTTTATTTGGGGCTAGCATAGCGTACTACGTGTTCCAACATGCCTGCGGTTGGGTAATAAGGTGGCATCCTGGTATGAGTCAGGGAAGGTTCTTTCTCGGTTGACAACATGGATCGAGGGGAATTCTTCCTTAGTATGTCCTTGACTGACCAGTGTGTGAACCTCAAATGAGAGGTGATTATCGTCTATGGCCCGCTGATCACAGGCGGTCAACGGCTTTCTTGGCTGAGTTGAAGGCCAAGGTTCAATGATGTGCTACCTAGGTTGTGTGTTGGGGATATAACCTCGTGGTAAGACCCGCCCAGGAGGGGCCGGGTCATACCTGGCGGCTCATAGCCAAGACCCATAAAAGTGGGCCGGAAGATGAAGGCCAGGCCGCATGGCGGCTTACCCGACGGGCCAAGAGGAAGGCCCAGGGACGGAAGATGGTGTGAAGACTCGGGCGGTTAGGCCGCCCGGCTTAGAGACAGGATTGACAACGATGTATGAGTCGGTTTAGGACTCATGTAACCCAGGGCCTCGACCTCCTATATAAAGGTGAGACCCCGGGGCGGCTTAGACAGAAACCAATCAATCGAGAACTAGGTCAAGCGAATCCGCTCCCTTGTAATCGATACCCCAATCAATACAACACAAGCAGGACGTAGGCTTTTACCTCTTCTTGAGGGGCTGAACCTGGGTAAACTCGTGTCCCTCGTCTCGACCAACCCCTTTGAGTCCACCGCCTTAGCGATGGCCTCGAACCTAAGTCTTCGAACATCTGCCGTGACAAAACCACGACAGTTGGCGCCCACCGTGGGGCTAGCGCTCGGTGGTGTTGAGTTCTCAAAGGGCTTTCTCCCAGGGATCGAGGGGTACACTGTTGGCAGGATGACCAAGAGTCGCCGCGGCCGGCTCTACATCGACGACGCCGGCTGGGGCCCCGAGGCCGACTCAATTGAGTACGGTTTTCGGGTCCCCTTCGGCGGAATCCACGTTTTCATCGGCAAGATCGGCGGATCTGAACCCGGGCCGGACATCTGCACCGACATCGTCGAGCCGGCCCGGCGCGAGCAACCCGCCCGACGCGTGCGACCCGCCCGTGCTAACCAGGCAGGAAGCATGTCTTCGTCGGCTTCACCCAGGGCATGGAGCTTGAAGGTTCTATGTCTCGGGAGGAAACTCTCATCTGCTCAGATGACGGATCATCCAGCGGAGAGACGGAATCGATTTATCAGCTTCACAATGTTGGGCTCGGGGGCTACGTCGAGCCTTACCCCGAGTCGGAGTATCCTGAGCCGGAGGGTTATGAGCCGCCGAACCGCGCTGCCATCTTCATGGCGGGTTCAGCAGCAGCTCCTGGCAGTTCAGCCGCCGGTGCGACTGGGTCTGGGGCTGGCAGGCCGCCGGCTCAAGTTCTTCTGGATCTGATGAATGAGCTTACAACCCTGATGGCAACTGAGGTCACTGCTGAAAACCAAGCGGCCCGTAATGCGGAGATCGCGAGGTTGAAGAACCAGATGACCGGAGTCCAGCAGGAAATCAATGCGCTGAAGACTCAGATGGATGCTGAGGCGGAGCGCCTTAGGGCGGACGCTTTCCATCTTGAGTTAGAGCAGCAGTCTGCGGCGGCGGTTCAGCGGATGAGGCATCAATCCCGCTTGCCGGATCAGTATGAAGCCAGAAATCTTTTCAACACGCCAGGGACGGGACGGAACGTACCTTTGACCGTAACCCAGACAGCGAAAGTACCTGGAAGCTGGGCGGCGGTTCAGCATCAGCGGCCAGACCCGCCGCGCCGGAACCCGACCTCACCACAGCCTTTCCGACGCCGCCGGGTCATTATTCTAACCCGGCGGAGAACTTGGTGGCGGCGGCCACCAGGCTTGATACAATTCCCATCCCCGACGAGGCGCCTTTTGCAGAGGAGGTGCGGAACGCTATTGGATATCTGCGGACGACGGTGGCTCAGCAGGAGAAGTATACTTACAGCCGGAGCCGCGTGCATTCAACTCCCATCCCCAGCCGTAGCTACAGCCGGCGTTATGAGTCGCCGGCGGTTTCTAGCAGTGAACGACATCGGAACCCGCCGCGAGTCGACCGGGCGGCTCTGGATGCTCAGGCGCTGGTGGATCGGGCAAGGGCGCAACGAGAAGCGGCGGCTCTGGCTGCGGCAGCGGCTCATCAGGAACCCATAGTTGTACCTTCCGTCTCAGTAGGGGCAGGAGTAACCTCCAGGGCTGTGGGAGTGCCGTGCTTAGCGCCGACTCTACGGAATGAACGTCTGCCGAAGGATTTCAAGGGCCCTTGCAAGGTGCCCAATTATACTGCTGACCTACCTCCAGAGGCTTGGATCGAAAGCTATGAGATGGCCATGGAGATGTTAGACGTCAGTGATGCAGTATGTACCAAGTAATTCATCATGATGCTGGAAGGGCTGGCTCGCACGTGGTTGAAGGGCTTGCCACCCAACACCATTAATTCCTGGTCTGAGTTAAAAGCGAAATTCATCAAAAATTTCCAAGGACCGTGCAAGCAGCCCATGACGATTGTGGATCTGGACCATTGCGTGCAGCGTGATGATGAGTCGGCCCATCACTGGGTCCGGCGGGTCTCAACCATCATCCACTCTTCAGAACAGATTACGGCGGCTCAAGCAGTTTTGATTCTAGAGAAGAATTGTCATTTCACACCTTTGAAGCAGAAGCTTGGCCGGCTCAAGCGCACTTGCCAGGATATGGCGGAGCTCATGGCGGCTCTCACCAAGTATGCAGACTCCGATAACACGAAGGACCCTGGCTCCGATGATGAGAAATCGGGTCAGGGTAAGAAAAGCAACAATGGCAAGGGTCAACAGCAAAGTGCGGCCGGGAATAGCAACCCGGGCAAGCGGAAGAACCCGGACGGCAGGTCAGAGTTGGTGGCGAACACCAGCACTGGGAACAATCGTGCTAAGGGCAATGGGAACTTCAGGGCACCCTTTAACAAGGGTAAAGCTCCTTTCAACTTGGAAGAGATGCTCAATAAACCTTGTCCAGAGCACAGCCGGCCTGATAAGCCGGCAGGCCATACATGGAGGGATTGCAGTATTATGCGGCAGTTTCGGGATTACAGCCTTCAACAACATCGTAATAACGGTAATGGTCCATCAGGCGGCTCAGGGCCGGGTGGATCAGGAGCCGGCTTTGGTGCTGGCGGCTCAGGGTCCGGGTACCAGGGTCAAGGCAATCAAGGAGGTCATCATCAGTAGTCTGGCGGTGGAGGCCAGCAGCAGAATAACCAATCGGGGTATCAGACTAGCCCGAAACAGCTCACTGGGGGTCAGTATCATGTTTTTACAACCAGCCTTGACAAGCGAGACCGAAAGGTACGCAAGCGGGCGGTTAATGCAGTCATGCCGGCTCTCCCACAGTATTTGAAGTGGTCTGAGTATGACATAACTTGGAGCCGGGCGGATCACCCGCCGCGTGTTGATAACCCGGGGCAACTGGCTTTGGTGGTTGCCCCCCAAGTTGGAGGATATGTGTTCACTAAGGTGCTTATGGATGGTGGCAGCAGCATCAACATCCTGTATTACGACACTTTCAGCCGGATGGGTCTGCTTGATAAGGATCTTAAGCCCTCTTCAACAGTTTTTCATGGTGTGGTGCCTGGCAAGCCGGCTTATCCAGTGGGGAAGATTTCTTTGGAAGTAGCTTTTGGAGATGAATTCAACTACAGGGTGGAGTCTTTGTGGTTTGAAGTTGTTAAAATCAAAAGCCCATATCATGCTCTGTTCGGACGGCCGGCTTACGCCAAGTTCATGGCTAGGCCTTGCTATGTTTACTTACAGCTCAAGATGCCCGGGTTGAACGGGACGATTACGGTGCACGGTGATCGGAAAACGGCTCTTGAGTGTGAGGAGGGAGACGCAGCTTACGCAGAGTCAAGTTGTGCTGAGGCAGAGCTTAAATTCTATAAAGAAAATGTTGACCCGGAAGACATGACTCCACTTAAGAAGCCTAGCACGGAATCTGAGCCGCCCCTCAAGTTTGCGGCGGATGATACCAAGCTGGTGGATTTTACTCCGGGCGACTCATCACAGCAGTTCACTATCGGGGCTAACATGGACCCCGCATAGGAAAGCGCGCTCATCGAATTCATCCGTGAGAATCGGGACATCTTCGCATGGAAGCCGTCTGACATGCCGGGTGTACCGAGAGAATTCGCTGAGCACCACCTTAATGTGGATCCTAAGTTCAAGCCGATCAAGTAGTTCCTTCGCCGTTTCAATGAAGAGCAGCGTAAGGCAATTGGGGAAGAGGTGGCCCGGATCTTAGCAGCAGGGTTCATCGTGGAGGTTTTTCACCCGGAGTGGTTAGCTAACCCGGTTTTGGTGCTTAAGAAGAACGGCACGTGGCGTATGTGTGTGGATTACACAGACCTTAACAAGGCCTGTCCAGTTGATCCGTTTGCTCTCCCCCGCATCGACCAGATTATTGACGCGACGGCGGGTTGCGAGAGTTTATGCTTCCTGGACGCTTATTCAGGTTATCACCAGATCAAGATGGCAGTTAAAGACCAAGAGAAGACGGCTTTCATCACGCCTTTTGGTGCTTTCTGCTATGTGTCTATGCCTTTTGGGCTCAAGAGTGCCCAGGCGACTTATCAGCGTTGTGTGCAGAACTGTCTTCATAGTCAAATTGGGCGCAATGTTCATGCTTACGTGGATGATATTGTGGTCAAGTCAAGAAAGAAGGAGACTCTACTTGACGACTTGAAGGAAACGTTCGATAATTTACGGGTCTACAAGCTGATGCTTAACCCGGCTAAGTGTGTCTTTGGAGTTCCTGTAGGCAAGCTCTTGGGATTTCTAGTCTCTGAGCGTGGCATTGAAGCTAACCCGGACAAGATAAAGGCTATCACCTCCCTGTCTGAGCCGGCGTGCATCAACGACGTTCAGCGCCTGGCGGGTCGAGTCGCTGCTTTAAGCCGGTTTATAAGCCGCCTGGGTGAGAAAGCTATTCCTCTGTATCAGATGATGAAGAAGATAGACAATTTTGTCTGGAGTAAGGCGGCGGGTGAAGCGTTCGAAGCGCTCAAGAAACAGCTAGCTGAGCCGCCGATCTTGGCCGCTCCGGCTGAGAAGGAACCTCTACTCCTCTACGTGGCGGCTAACAATAGGGCAGTCAGCGCCGCGATTGTTGTGGAGCGTAAGGAGGCAGGAAAGGAGTATCCGGTTCAGAGGCCGGTTTACTATGTCAGTGAAGTCTTGATCGAATCCAAGCAAAGGTACCCACATTGGCAGAAGCTGATATATGGGGTGTTCATGGCGAATCGTAAGTTGAAGCACTACTTCCTGGGACATCAGATCACTGTGGTTAGTTCTGCCCCGTTGGGTGACATAATTCAAAATAGAGAAGCCACTGGCAGGATTGCAAAGTGGGCATTGGAGCTTGGGCCTCTAAATCTCAAATATGTGCCCCGCACGGCGGTCAAGTCTCAAGCCTTGGTGGGCTTTATAAACGACTGGACCGAGTGTCAGTCGCCCGAGGAGAAGCCGGATAACACATACTGGACAATTCATTTTGATGGATCCAGGCAATTGGAAGGATCGGGGGCTGGAGTTGTCTTAACTTCCCCTAAAGGTGACAAGTTTTGTTATGTGTTAAGGTTGATGTTTCCCTGTACTAACAATGCAGCTAAGTATGAGGCCTTGCTTCACGGCCTCCGCGTGGCTAAGGAGATGAATCTGAGTCGGGTCAGGTGCCTCGGCGACTCAGACCTCGTGGCTCAGCAAGTATCAGGCACATGGGATTCCAAAGACCCACGGATGGCGGCTTATCATCAGGCGGTGGATGTCATTGCTGGTCACTTCAGGGGTTATCAAGTGGATCATATTGACCGTCGCAAGAACGAGGCGGCTGATGCGTTGTCAAGGCTGGGCTCTCAACGTAAGCCGGTGCCGCCTAATGTTTTCTTGGACGTGTTATATCACCCGTCAGTTAAGCTACCTTCGGAGGAGGATCTGGCTATACCTGACCCGGAGGGGCAGCTGGTGGCGGCTCTACATGCTATCCCTGACTGGACGTTGCCTTACCTAGTATACTTGACTCGTGGCGAGTTACCCGAGGACAAGACTTTGGCAAGGCAGGTCATAAGGCGATCTAAGTCCATGACGATCGTCAATGGTGAGTTACATAAGCGCAGCGTCACCGGCGTTTTTCAACGTTGTGTTTCACCTGAAGAAGGCAAGGAAATCTTAAATGAGATTCACGCTGGCGATTGTGGTCATCACGCCGGCTCAAAATCTCTGGTGGCCAAGGCTTTTCGGCATGGTTTCTTCTGGCTGATGGGTCATAAGGACGCAGAAGACTTGGTTCTCAAGTGCAATGGCTGTCAGAAGTTCGGGCGACGTGTTCGCGTGCCGGCTCAGGAGTTGCGTATGATTCCAATCACCTGGCCGTTTGCGGTCTGGGGGCTTGATATGGTCAGGCCCTTCAAGAGATCTAAAGACAAGAAGACCCACCTTCTGGTGGCAGTGGATAAGTTTACCAAGTGGGTGGAGGCTGAGCCGGTCAGCAAGTGTGACGCGGCTACGGCGGTTCAGTTCGTCAAAAAATTGATCTACCGCTTTGGTTACCCTCATAGTATCATCACAGACAATGGTACAAACCTCTCCAAGGGGGCTATGCAAGCTTTCTATGAAAGTGAACACATCCGGCTTGACGTTTCTGCGGTTGCTCATCCACAATCCAATGGTCAGGCGGAGCGTGCTAACCAGGAGATCCTAAGAGGTATCAAGCCCCGACTTATGGTTCCTTTAAAGAGAACGCCGGGTTGTTGGGTAGAAGAGTTACCATCAGTTTTATGGAGCATCAGAACTACTCCCAACAGATCAACAGGCTATACGCCTTTCTTTATGGTTTATGGCGCAGAAGCCATGTTACCAAGTGACATACGTCATGACTCGCCAAGGGTGGCGGCTTACGTTGAGGCAGACAATGAGACGGCGCGTCAGGACGCGTTAGATGCTTTGGATGAAGAGCGTGACCTGGTGGCGGCTCGGTCGGCGATTTATCAACAAGACATGCGTCGCTATCACAGCCGCAGAGTTAAGACCCGGACGTTTCAAGAAGACGACTTGGTGTTACGTCTAATTCAAGATCAGACGGACGTGCACAAGATATCTCCTCCATGGGAAGGACCTTTTGTGGTTAGCAGAAACCTCAACAATGGGTCATACTATCTCATTGACGTACGAGACGAGTCACGCACTTCTGGGCAGGAGACCCACCGACCGTGGAATATCGCTCATCTACGGCCTTACTATACTTGAGTCATCGACTCTCCCCAGTGTACATCATCATTGTATATATCACTTATATATATATAATAAAGTTGGCATCCCTGCAAGCCGGGGCCTCTGCCGTTTTGCGTATCTCAGATTGTGCAAAGATGGATACAACCAAAAGGTCATTTGGGGGCTTCTAACCCTCCAGGGTTTAGCTTACACACCCTCTTGATCGGCTCTTCAGCCACTGTAAGGCCAGGTTATATACCCAAATAGTTGACTCCGTCAACAAGGTCATTTGGGGGCTTCCAACCCGCCGGGTTTAGCTTACACACCCTCTTGATCGGCTCTTCAGCCATCGCAAGTTGGAGTTAAACCTACCTGTAAGCTGCTGCTGCTCCGCCAGGGGACCCGCCGAACTCTTACCAGTTAATCTCGATTAGAGACCCTGAGCTGTTCAAACATATTGGACAGTCACTCTCGTTAGAGACCCTGTACTGGTCAAGGTTAAACCGGCGGCTCTTGTCACGTGAGGGCCGGCTTACGGAAAGCAAGGATAAACTCACCCATCTGCCGCCGACTCTCCGCTATGTGGCCCGTTCGTACTCTTAAAACAGTTACTCTTTTAAAGACCCTGCACTGTTTAAGGTTCAAACGATGGATTTATGTCACGTGAGAGGTAGCTTATGGGCCCTAGGGGTACTCATGCCCTGCCGCGTCTCTATCTGGTTCGTTGCGCTCTTATCAGTTAATCTCGCCTAGAGACCCTGAGCTGTTCAAAGGAATTGACGGTCACTCTCGCTAGAGACCCTGCACTGATAAGAGTTCAAGTAGCGAGTCCACCCAGAAGAACCGGCATATAAGTTTTTTTTAAAAGAAAGGCAAGGTCATGAAAGACTTAACGTCTCCGGGTTGTGTTTTTTTCAAGCCGCCCTGACAGCAATACAGAACATATTCTGTCTTGTTTGTTTTTGCAGGGTGTTATCTCTTAAGATGAGCCGCCGTGCAAACAGGTATTATGAGCAGAACACAAGACAGACAAGCATGCATTAAAACTGAAAAGATTCATACGTGCGCGATGGCACGGCTCAGGCAAACAAGTTTTGCTAAGCCTATTACAAAACTCCCCAGGGAGCCCAAAATATCAGACAAGTTTTTGTACACTGCCAGCCTTGGCGGGTCACGGAGCCGGGTTAACAGTTTTGGAAGAAAGTGATCAGCTCGATGGCGGGTCATCCTGCGCCGGGTCTTCGACCTCTTCGATCTGAAGATTGTCCACATCCCAGTTGCAGTGTGTTAACGCTTCAAACTGAGCCTCGTCAAAGAGGGGGGACGGGTCAATTTCAGGGGCAAAGAGGTGCTTACGGCGTGCTGGAGTCAAGTCCCTGGCTTCGAAGGTTGGGCAGCGCACTCATTTGTTGTCTGCTCTGTAAGCCGCTTGGTAGGTTGACAGATCAACTTCATCCGCCAGTACTGATGCGAGGACTCTGGAGGCCTTCACACACTTGGCATAGCCAGCTTCGGTGAAATCTGAGCCGTCGTCTTTCTTGGAGGGAAAGCCATCCATCATCTCCTCTGCAGTCAATTCAGGGGCAAAGGCCAAAGCCCGGCTCAGCGCGGCCATTGTTCCCTTCCTGGCGGCTGATTGTTTGAGCTCTTCGATTTGCTTGGGCAGCGTTGACAAGAGTTCTATCGCCCCCTTCATGAATTTGGGGATGCTTTCCTTATTCAGCATTGCTTTGATGGTACAAAGGGTACCGCAGTATAGCTGTTCTGATAGGGAATAGACTGCTTTTAGCTTCAACAAGCTGTCTGAAGAGAGTTGGCGGCTTCTTACACCTGCAAGGAAGATTTGGGGTTATAAGCCGCCAGCACAATTTTTAAACAAGGCAAGGAAATTCGTTAAGTATTAAGTAATTGCCAAAGATAGCAGCAGTCATCCTAGAGATATGGCGCTTGAGAGTTTGCAATTCATCTGACACAACCTTGAGTCGCTGGTCAGCATCGTCTGCGCGCTTGGTCAGGGCGTTTTGGGTAGCTTCAGCGTTCTTTTTGAAAGCATCAAAGTCCGCCTGAACCTTCTCAACCTCCTTAACGGCAACCCGCCATCTTTCTTCCGCCTCAGACCAGGCGGTTTGTTGGGCAGCAAGGCTTTCTCTCATGCCGGTCAGATTAGACTCGGCCGCATCCAAGGCTTCCTGTATGGCACAAAAACAGATATAACACAGTTCAGGAGGTTTAAATCGCCAGGATAAGATATTCGTACATGGTTGATGAAGCGGCTATGCTACAAGTTTCAAGCAGATTGCAAGCAATATACTTGACACTTGGGGGCTAATGTCTGTTTGTTCTCCAAGTCTACAATGCAGTTCCAGCTCATCTTCGTAAAGATAAGCCGGCACTTGGGGGCTACACACGGCGCTCTTCAAGTCTACAATGCAGTTCCGGCTCATCTTCGTAAAGATAAGCCGGCACTTGGGGGCTACACACGGCGCTCTTCAAGTCTACAATGCAGTTCCGACTCATCTTCGTAAAGATAAGCCGGCACTTGGGGGCTACAATCGGCGTTTTTTTCCAAACTTACAGTGAAGTTCCGGCTCATCATTTCTATGCTGATCCGGACTTGGGGGCTATCATTGATCTACTCTTCAAACTGAGTACCGGCCTAATATGTATATTAACCCGATACTTGGGGGCTACAGACTAAGCTAGTCTAGCTAGGACAAGGATTGGAAGACCCGGTCTACCATTTGCAATACTAAACCAGCTCTTGGGGGCTACATAAGGGTATAAGGAAAAAGCAGGAGGAGTACCTCATATTTCTTCTTCATCAGACCGACAAGTTTGAGCTCCATGTTCCGGCTGGTGGAGAGGCGGTTCAGATAACCAGCATGCAACTCATCTGCAGTTAACTTCTCCAACACAGGGAATTCAAAATCAAACTTCTCAGGCAAAGAAGCTTCAGCCTTGCTGGTATGTCTTGTTAATACATGAGGCTCAGGAGATTGATGACCCGTCCCAGTAATGATAACGTCTGGAAGAACTGTGTCTTCGACGGCTGTTGAAGGGCTGGGCGGCTTAGGATCATCCCTTGGAGGACTTTCAGTTGCCATGTTATGGTCAGCCAGCTCAGAGGGCTGATGAGTGTCTTCAGGTGCATCTCTCATGACATCAGTAGGATCAGCATGAGCTGAAGGGGAGTCCGGCTTAGCAATTTCCGGCTCTTGGGCAGCAGTAGTAGCGGTAGACCCGCCGGTCTTCCTTCGTTTTGCTTGAGCCCTGGAAGACAGAAAAGATTGTTACACAGAGGACAAGAGTATTAAAAGGTATGGTGCAAGAGTAAGGATACGCACTCTGGGTTGATCTTCATTGGAGGCAGCTTGGAGGCAGTCGAGTCGCCAGATGAAGGGGGAGAATCCTAGTAAAAGCAGTTAAGACAATACAAAACAGTAAGGTTACAATGCAAGATTGTTAAAGCTAAACCTCAGTTAAAAGAATACCTCAGCCGGCCGTTTCCGCGGAGCTGGAGAATGTGATAACCCGGCCACAAGATCTTCAGAGCCAGCGCTCCGGGTCTGACGTCGGGAGTTGTACTGTTGCTTTTTTAAAAGAAAATTGGGGTCTAAATGAGCAAGAGGATGAGAAAAGGGGACTTTTCAGATGACCCGCCGTATTTTCTCTGGTGGAAGGTTTTCTGAGTCAGAAGAAATATAAGTTACCTCAGGGGCGTCTGCATGGCTTGTTTCCGTTTCCTCCTGTGAATGATTGTTATCAATAAGTTGCATAAAAAGACGGCTAAGGGAGTCAGGTTCTACCTCTGAGTCGTCTAGCTCAGGCGGGTCTTGAGGGGCGTTTTTCTTCTTCTTCTGGACGTGGGCTTTCACCTTAGGCTTCCTCACAGGAGGGTTATACTTCTTCTTCCAGAAAGGAGAGCCGGCCTACACATAAGCCGCCAACAAAGATTAGAAGGGGCAAGACAAAAAGTAAAGGCGAATTTGACCAATTGAGGGAAAGGAGTTTCTTACAGCTGGCGATGGGTTCTTGGCACAAAAGGGTTTAAGCCCGATTTTGTTGCAAACCGCTTGTTTTTCGCCGAGAAGTCCTTTGACGGTAGAGTTGATGTCTTCTTCGGTCAGAGGAGTGGCATTGAAACAGAGAGGGTCATTGGGCTCACCCGTAAATTGGTGCATGAGCCGGTCACGCCGGCTCAGCGGCAGGATCTTCCAGCTAACCCAGCAGCGGGTTAGATCAACACCAGTCAAGCCGTTCGCCAGTAAGGCCTTGATTTTGGCGTAAGCCGGAGCATATTTTGCTCGCTCTGCGGCGGACATCCGGTTTGGGAGTTCACTTGTGTTGCATAGCCGGGTTGGACGGTAACCCGACAGCGGATTTTCACTTTCAGGAGAAGTGTCCTTATAGTAGAACCAAGTCTTGTTCCAGTCCTTGGGGTGGCTTGGTAGGAGAGCTATTGGGTAAGGCAAATCTCTCCGTCTCTGGATGGAAACCCCGCCAAGCTCCAAGCTTGGCCCAGCTGCCACCTCAGTTTGACGTTTGGCATAATGGTAGTCATGGAAGAGGTCAACCGACGGCTCTTCTTGCAGATAAACTTCACATAAAACTTGAAACTGACACATGTTGGTGACAGAGTTGGGTCCTATGTCTTGAGGGTGAAGTTTGAAGAAATGAAGAACATCCCGGAAAAACTTAGACCCGGGAGGGCTGAATCCACGAAGGAGGTGATCAGTAAACACGACAACCTCTCCTTCCTTAGGCCCAGGTCTTTTCTCTGATCCTGGAACCCGCCAGTGTATAACATCCTTAGCCGGCAAGATACCCGACTCTACGAAATTAAGCAGAAGTTCTTCGGTGACTCCGGAGCTGACCCAATCACAAGATGAGGGTGCCCTTGACATAATGGCGGGTTAAGCTACGAAGGCACATAGTACGGTGGGTTAGAAAAACATTAACTGGGTGAGGCAGCTGTGATCAGTATAACGGTGAGGAGTTAAGCCGCCGAAACATTCTATCGTAAAGCCGCCAAACGAAATGGTGGGTTAGATGGACAAGGTGATCCTGGAAAAAACGGCTAAGTGCGGACAAACAGATTTTCGCATATTGTTATTACAGTTGCAAGATCTATGGGCGAAGGTAAAACAAAATATATTCATGACCTAAATGACAGAAGAAGAACAGGCGGGCAGTACGCGGTGGAGACTGCTATACAGATTCAAAGCAAGTAGGGCATTGGCGTTAAAGAGCATAACCGCAACGGATGGACAGTACCACGGGACGCAAAGTGGTGCTCAGTGGTCTATACTATGATGAACACTAATGAACAGCGAAGAACACTAGGGAAACGAAGAACTCGGGAACCCTAATGGAGATAAGTACATATTAGATAAGGAATTGAGGGTGATACCTAGTGGATGCAGACGGGCAGGCGGAGATCTGGTCCAACTCAGGTCGGTGCAGCAGCCGGCGATGGGGGCGATGGCGAGGTCCGGACAGGCGCGGTGGAGCTCCGGAGGCGCGGCCGTTCGAAGGAGGAAGATGACAGCGACAGCAGAGGAAGGGAAAGAAACACCACGTGTCCCTATTTATGAGTTGGAAAGGCAACAGTGCGCGCGAAAATTGAGGAGGCACAGTGATGATTGACCGAAGGTGGCGCCTCGATTTTTGGGATGACCCTTCAATGAGAAGATTCGTTGAAAACGTCACAGAATCTTTTCAGAATATTCGATATGACGTCATGGCGGGTTATCAGTTTTCGTTTCAGGGGACAAAAATGTAAGACTCGCCGCCAAGAATTGAAGGATGACATGAGCAGGCTCAAATCAACCTAGGGCCTAATGTTGGGGATATAACCCCGTGGTAAGACCCGCCCAGGAGGGGCCGGGTCATACCTGGCGGCTCATAGCCAAGACCCATAAAAGTGGGCCGGAAGATGAAGGCCAGGCCGCATGGCGGCTTACCCGACGGGTCAAGAGGAAGGCCCAGGGACGGAAGATGCTGTGAAGACCCGGGCGGTTAGGCCGCCCGGAGACGGCTTGCCCAGGACGGCAAGGCGGCTTAGAGATAGGATTGACAACGATGTATGAGTCGGTTTAGGACTCGTGTAACCCAGGGCCTCGACCTCCTATATAAAGGTGAGACCCTGGGGCGGCTTAGACAGAAACCAATCAATCGAGAACTAGGTCAAGCGAATCCGCTCCCTTGTAATCGATACCCCAATCAATACAACACAAGCAGGACGTAGGCTTTTACCTCTTCTTGAGGGGCTGAACCTGGGTAAACTCGTGTCCCTCGTCTCGACCAACCCCTTTGAGTCCACCGCCTTAGCGATGGCCTCGAACCTAAGTCTTCGGACATCTGCCATGACAAAACAACGACAGTGGCCGATGGCTTCAACCTCATTAGGCAGGCTGCTGACAAGCACTCTTCTAATGTGGATCACACGCGTATGAGCTTGTTTAATGAGTGCATTGCGGACATGGCTCTTCGTGAGACAGACCATGTAGGGGCTATGTTCACTTGGACTAATAAACAAGTGGACCCGATCCGGAGTGTGCGAGATAAGGTCCTGGTTTTCGTCCAGTGGAACGTCATGTTCCCACTTTGCTTGCTTAAGGCGGTTACTCGGATTGGCTTGGACCACTCACCCATACTTTTCTCATCAGGGGAAGGATCACCTCCGAGGACGAAACGATTCCACTTTGAAGCCTCGTGGTTATTGCAGCCAGGTTTTGTGGAGGCGGCATGCCTTCGATGGGCGGAAGCCGCGACCAACCCACCACGTATGTTCTGCGCACGGACGTTTGGCATGATTGCGCCAAGTTGGTTAGCCAGTTTATGTGGGATGGGGCAATCCTTGGTGCCGAGCTTAGGGCCCGTAAGGGGGGCCTTTTAGACCACATTAAAACCTTGGATGTGACTGCCGATGGGATTGGCCTTTCTGCCGATGAATGGCTTCAACGCTACTCCCTCGAGGCCCCGCTTATGGAGATCTTCAAGGTTGAAGAACTCTTGTGGCTGCACCGCTAGGGTCAGCATTGGCTTCTCAAAGGGGATGCGAATACCGCTTACTTCCAGGCAATTGCTAATGGACGTCGGCGGAAATGCTCCACCCCGTGCCTTTGGGAGGGAGATGTACTCCTGGAGCGGTCGTAGGAGATTAGCTCCCACATCAACTCCTTTTATAAGGAGCTCTTCACGGTGGAACCCCGTGGTGCGGTTTCTCTGGCGAAGGACTTTTGGCCTGTAGAGGCCAAAGTATTCGACATTGAGAATGGGGAATTGACTCTCCCATTCTCGCGAGAAGAGGTGGGTAGGGAAATCGCCTCAATGAAGGCATGATCGGCCCCTGGTCTAGATGGCCTACTGATGGCCTTCTTCAAAAAAATTGGATTGTGCTCCAGCCAGTGATCATGTCGATGTTCCATGAATTTTACGTTGGGACTTTCGACGTGTCCCGGTTAAACTCTGCTTTCAGTGCCCTGGTCCCCAAAATAGTTGGGGCGACGGATATAAGACACTTTAGGACGATCACGGTGTTGGGGAACGTTGCATGGGAAACAAAAATTTCCTACGCACACACAAGATCTATCCATGGTGATGAGCATCTACGAGAGGGAGAGTGAATCTACATACCCTTGTAGATCGCTAAGCGGAAGCGTTTAAGAAACGCGGTTGATGTAGTCGAACGTCTCCGCGATCCAAATCGCAAGTCGTCTCTCGATCCGATCACGAACTAGCGCCGAACGGACGGCACCTCCGCGTTCAACACACGTACGGCTTGATGACGCCTTCACCTCCTCGATCCAGCGAGCGATGGTGAAGTAGTGGTTGAGTTCCAGCAGCACGACGGCGTGGTGATGGTGGTGAGGAACAATCTCTGCAGGGCTTCGCCAAGCGCTACGGAGATTATGACGGAGGAACTAGAGGGTTAGGGTTGCCGCACACGGCTTGGAGAAATCTTGATGTATCTCGTGTGCTAGCCCTGCCCCTCTATTTATATGTTGAGCCTTGGGGTCTAAACTTGGAGTAAAAGCCTCCTCCAGGTCGGTTTTGCCCGCACAAGGTCGGTTTGGCCCGCAGGGAAAGAGTCCAACTCGGATCCCTGCAGTACCGCGCACAAGCGGTAGTACCGCTTCACACAAGCGGTAGTACCGCTTGGGCGGTAGTACCGCTTCACACAACGGTAGTACCGCTTACGCGGCAGCAAAACTACTTTTTGCACTTTCCAATACCTCGTGGGCTTTATCCCTTTGGCCCATATAAAGTGTTGTTGCATCCGAACACTTCGGTAAACATCCGGAACCCATTCCGGTGAACTCCGAAACTCTTCCGGAGATCAAAACACTATTATCACATATATCAATCTTTACCTCCGGACTCTTCCGGAGATCCTCGTCATGTCCGGGATCTTATCCGAGACTCCGAACAACTTTCGGTCACCAACATAATAACTCAATTATACTAATCGTCACCAAACGTTAAGTGTGTAGACCCTGCGGGTTCGAGAACTATGTAGACATGACCGAGACACTTCTACGATCAATAACCAATAGCGGGACATGGATGCCCATATTGGCTCCTACATATTCTACGAAGATCTTTATCGGTCGAACCTCTATGTCAAGGATTCAGTTAATCCCGTATGCTGTTCCCTTTGTTCTTCGGTATGTTACTTGCCCGAGATTCGATCGTCGGTATCACTATACCTAGTTCAATCTCGTTACCGGCAAGTCTCTTTACTCGTTCCGTAATACAAGATCCTGTGGCTAACTCTTTAGTCACTTTGCTTGCAAGGCTCAATGTGATGTTGTATTACCGAGTGGGCCCTGAGATACCTCTCCGTCACACGGAGTAACAAATCCCAGTCTTGATCCATGCCAACCCAACAGACACCCTCGGAGATACCTGTAGAGCACCTTTATAGTCACCCAGTTACGTTGCGACGTTTGATACACACAAGGTATTCCTCCGGTGTCAGTGAGTTGCATGATCTCATGGTCAAAGGAACAGATACTTGACATGCAGAAAACAATAGCAATAAACTGACACGATCAAATGCTACGTTTACAGTTTGGGTCTTGTCCATCACATCATTCTCCTAATGATGTGATCCCGTTATCAAATGACATCTCATGTCAATGGCTAGGAAACCTTAACCATCTTTGATCAATGAGCTAGTCAACTAGAGGCATACTAGGGACACAGTGTTGTCTATGTACCCACACATGTATTTGAGTTTCCAATCAATACAATTATAGCATGGATAATAAACGATTATCATGAACACGGAACTATAATAATAACCAATTTATTATTGCCTCTAGGGCATATTTCCAACAGTCTCCCACTTGCACTAGAGTCAATAATCTAGTTCACATCACTATGTGATTTACATTGTAATGAATCGAACACCTATGCAGTTCTGGTGTTGTTCATGTTTAGCCCTTGGAAGAGGTTTAGTCATCGGATCTGCAACATTTAGATCCGTGTGTACTTTGCAAATATTTATGTCGTCCTCCTTGATGTAATCGCGGATGGAATTGAAACGTCGCTTTATGTGTCTGGTCCTCTTGTGAAATCTTGGTTCCTTGGCTAGAGAAATGGCACCAGTATTATCACAAAACAGAGTCATTGGGTTAAGTGCACTAGGCACTACTCCAAGATCTGTCATGAACTCCTTCATCCAGACACCTTCCTTCGCCGCCTCCGAGGCAGCGATGTACTCCGCTTCGCATGTAGAATCTGCTACCACGCTTTGCTTGGAACTGCACCAGCTAACCGCACCCCCATTTAGAATAAATACGTATCCGGTTTGCGACTTTGAGTCATCCGGATCAGTGTCAAAGCTTGCATCGACGTAACCCTTTACGACGAGCTCTTGATCACCTCCATAAACGAGAAACATGTCCTTAGTCCTTTTCAGGTACTTCAGGATATTCTTGACCGCCGTCCAGTGTTCCATTCCTGGATCACCTTGAAACCTTCCGACCATACTTATGGCAAGGCTGACATCGGGTCTTGTGCACAACATTGCATACATGATAGAGCCTATGGCCGAAGCATAGGGGATGACACTCATCTTTTCTCTATCTTCTGCAGTCACTGGGCATTGAGTCTTACTCAACTTCACACCTTGCAATACAGGCAAGAACCCCTTCCTGGACTGATCCATTTTGAACTTCTTCAAAACTTTGTCAAGGTATGTGCTTTGTGAAAGTCCTATTAAGCGTCTCGATCTATCTCTATAGATCTTGATGCCTAATATGAAAGCAGCTTCTCCTAGGTCCTTCATTGAAAAACTCTTGTTCAAATATTCCTTTACGCTTTCCAGCATTTCTATATTGTTTCCAATCAGTAATATGTCATCCACATATAATATTAGAAACGCTATAGAGCTCCCACTCACTTTCTTGTAAATACAAGCTTCTCCGTAAACTTGTATAAACTCGAACGCTTTGATCACCTCATCAAAACGAAGATTCCAACTCCGAGATGCTTGCACCAGTCCATAAATGGATCGCTGGAGTTTGCAAACTTTGTCAGCATTCTCTGGATCGACAAAACCTTCTGGTTGCATCATATACAACTCTTCCTTAAGGTAACCGTTAAGGAACGCTGTTTTGACATCCATCTGCCAAATTTCATAATCGAAAAAGGCAGCTATTGCTAACATGATTCTGACGGACTTAAGCATCGCTACGGGTGAGAAGGTCTCATCGTAGTCAACTCCTTGAACTTGTGAAAAACCCTTTGCCACAAGTCGAGCTTTATAGACGGTGACATTACCGTCCGCGTCCGTCTTCCTCTTAAAGATCCATTTGTTCTGAATGGCCTTACGCCCTTCAGGTAATACTTCCAAAGTCCATACTTTGTTTTCATACATGGATCCCATCTCGGATTTCATGGCCTCTAACCACTTCTCGGAATCCGGGCCCATCATCGCTTCTCCATAGCTCGTAGGTTCATCGTTGTCTAACAACATGACCTCTAAGACAGGGTTGCCGTACCACTCGGGAGCAGTACGCGTCCTTGTCGACCTACGAGGTTCGATAGCAACTTGATCCAAAGCTTCATGATCATCATCATTAACTTCCTCTTCAGCTAATGTAGGCTCCACAGAAACAACTTTCTGCGCTGCGCTACTCTCAGGTTGAAGTAAAGGTTCAACAACCTCATCAAGTTCTATCTTCCTCCCACTCAATTCTTTCGAGAGAAACTCTTTCTCAAGAAATGTTCCGTTTTTAGCGACAAACACTTTGCCTTCGGATCTGAGATAGAAGGTATACCCAACTGTCTCTTTTGGGTATCCTATGAAGACGCATTTCTCCGCTTTGGGTTCCAGCTTTTCAGGCTGAAGCTTTTTGACATAAGCATCACATCCCCAAACTTTAAGAAACGACAGCTTTGGCTTCTTGTCAAACCAAAGTTCATATGGCGTCGTCTCAACGGATTTCGATGGTGCCCTATTTAAAGTGAATGCAGCTGTCTCTAATGCATAACCCCAAAACGATAGTGGCAAATCGGCAAGAGACATCATAGATCGCACCATATCTAATAAGGTTCGATTACGACGTTCGGACACACCATTACGCTGTGGTGTTCCAGGCGGTGTTAGTTGTGAAATAATTCCACATTGTCTTAAGTGACTGCCAAACTCATAACTCAGATATTCTCCTCCTCGATCAGATCGTAGGAATTTAATCTTCTTGTTACGATGATTCTCAACTTCACTCTGATATTGTTTGAACTTTTCAAATGTTTCAGACTTGTGTTTCATTAAGTAAATATACCCATATCTACTTAAGTCATCAGTGAAGGTGAGAAAGTAACGATAACCACCGCGCGCCTCAATGCTCATCGGACCGCACACATCAGTATGTATGATTTCCAATAAGTCACTTGCCCGTTCCATTATTCCAGAGAACGGCGTTTTAGTCATCTTGCCCATGAGGCATGGCTCACATGTGTCAAGTGATTCAAAATCAAGTGACTCCAAAAGTCCATCAGCATGGAGCTTCCTCATGCGTTTTACGCCAATATGACCTAAACGGCAGTGCCACAAGAAAGTGGTATTATCATTATCAATTCTACATCTTTTGGCATCAATGTTATGAACATGTGTATCATTACTATCGAGATTCAATAAGAATAAACCCCTCACATTGGGTGCATGACCATAAAAGATATTACTCATATAAATAGAACAACCATTATTCTCTGATTTAAATGAGTAACCGTCTCGCAATAAACAAGATCCAGATATAATGTTCATGCTTAACGCAGGCACTAAATAACAATTATTCAGGTTCATCATTAATCCCGATGGTAATTGAAGAGCGAGCGTGCCGACGGCGATCACATCAACCTTGGAACCATTTCCCACGCGCATCGTCACTTCGTCCTTTGCCCTCCGTCTATTCCGCAGTTCCTGTTTTGAGTTGCAAATATGAGCAACCGCACCGGTATCAAATACCCAGGCACTACAACGAGAGTTGGTAAGGTACACATCAATAACATGTATATCATATATACCTTGTTTGTTGGCCGCCTTCTTGTCAGCCAAATACTTGGGGCAGTTCCGCTTCCAGTGTCCAGTTCCCTTGTAATGAAAACACACAGTTTCTGGTTTGGGTCCAGCCTTGGGTTTCTTCACGAGAGGAGCAACTGCTTTGCCACTCTTCTTGGAGTTACCCTTCTTACCCTTGCCATTTTTCTTGAAACTAGTGGTTTTATTGACCATCAACACTTGATGCTCCTTCTGAATTTCAGACTCAGCGACTTTCAGCATCGCAAACAGCTCGGCGACTGACTTGTTCATCCCGTGCATGTTATAGTTCAACACGAAGATCTTGTAGCTAGGTGGCAATGATTGAAGAACTCTGTCAGTGATAGCCTCTGGCGGAAGGGGCATCCCTAACTCAGCCAGACGGGTGGAGTACCCAGACATTCTGAGCACGTGATCACTGATAGACCCGTTCTCCTCCATCTTGCAAGCATAGAACTTATCGGAGATCTCATATCTCTCGATCCGGGCATTCTTCTGAAAGATAAACTTCAACTCCTGGAACATGTCATATGCTCCATGACGTTCAAAACGTCTTTGAAGTCCCGGTTCTAAGCCATACAACATTGCACATTGAACTATTGAGTAATCATCAGAACGAGCCTGCCAGGCGTTCACAACGTCTAGAGACTCAACTGGAGCGGGTGGATCACCAAGCGGTGCATCAAGGACATAAGCCTTCTGGGAAGCCGTAAGGATAATCCTTAGATTATGGGCCCAGTCCACAAAGTTACTTCCATCATCTTTCAACTTAGCTTTCTCTAGGAACGCATTAAAATTCAGGGGTGCTACTGCGCGAGCCATGATCTACAACATAAATACAGCAAAGACAACTTAGACTATTGTTCTAGATAATGAGTTTAGTTAATCATATTATTAAAAAACTCCCACTCAAATTGACATCCCTCCGGTCATTCGAGTGTAACATGATCCAAATCCACCAACTCAAGTCCGATCATCACGTGAGTTGAGGTGGTTTCAATGGTGAACATCTTCATGTTGATCATATCTACTATATGACTCATGTTCGACCTTTCGGTCTCTTGTGTTCCGAGGCCATGTCTGTACATGCTAGGCTCGTCAAGTTTAACCCGAGTGTTCCGCGTGTGCAACATGGCTTGCACCCGTTGTATGTGAACGTGGAGTCTATCACACCCGATCATCACGGCGTGTCTCGAAACGACGAACTTTCGCAACGGTGCACACTCGGGGAGAACACAATTTATCTTGAAATTTAAGTGAGGGATCACCTTATAATGCTACCGTCGTCCTAAGCAAAATAAGATGCATAAAAGGATTAACATCACATGCAAATCATAAGTGACATGATATGGCCATGAACTTGTGCTTTTGATCTCCATCTCCAAAGCACCGGCATGATCTCCATCGTCACCGGCATGACACCATGATCTCCATCATCTTGATCTCCATCAACGTGTCGCCATAAGGTTGTCGCGCCGACTGTTGCTTCCACGACTATTGCTAACGTTTAGCGATAAAGTAAAGCATTACATAGCGCTTAATGATTGACACGCAGGTCATACAATAATTAAAGACAACTCTATGGCTCCTGCCAGTTGCCGTACTCATCGACATGCAAGTCGTGATATTCTATACAACACATGATCATCTCATACATCACATATATCTCATCATGTAATTGGCCATATCATATCACATCATACCCTGCAAAAACAAGTTAGACGTCCTCTAATTGTTGTTGCAAATTTTACGTGGCTGCTACGGGTTTGCAAGAACCGTTCTTACCTACGCAAAACCACAACGTGGTGTAGTGATTGCTTTTTGATCTTCTAAAAGAACCCTCTTCATTGAAATCGATTCAACTAAAGTGAGAGAGACAGACACCCGCTAGCCATCTTTATGCAACGAAGTTACATGTCAGTTGAAGGAACCTGTCTCGCGTAAGTGTACGCGTAATGTCGGTCCGGGCCGCTTCATCTCACAGTACCGCCGAATCAAATATCAACTAGTAACGGCAAGCAATATGTATACACCCACGCCCACAACTCGTTTGTGTTCTACTCGAGATCTCATCTACGCATAGACCTAGCTCATGATGCCACTGTTGGGGAACGTTGCATGGGAAACAAAAATTTCCTACGCACACACAAGATCTATCCATGGTGATGAGCATCTACGAGAGGGAGAGTGAATCTACATACCCTTGTAGATCGCTAAGCGGAAGCGTTTAAGAAACGCGGTTGATGTAGTCGAACGTCTCCGCGATCCAAATCGCAAGTCGTCTCTCGATCCGATCACGAACTAGCGCCGAACGGACGGCACCTCCGCGTTCAACACACGTATGGCTTGATGACGCCTTCACCTCCTCGATCCAGCGAGCGATGGTGAAGTAGTGGTTGAGTTCCAGCAGCACGACGGCGTGGTGATGGTGGTGAGGAACAATCTCTGCAGGGCTTCGCCAAGCGCTACGGAGATTATGACGGAGGAACTAGAGGGTTAGGGTTGCCGCACACGGCTTGGGGAAATCTTGATGTATCTCGTGTGCTAGCCCTGCCCCTCTATTTATATGTTGAGCCTTGGGGTCTAAACTTGGAGTAAAAGCCTCCTCCAGGTCGGTTTTGCCCGCACAAGGTCGGTTTGGCCCGCAGGGAAAGAGTCCAACTCGGATCCCTGCAGTACCGCGCACAAGCGGTAGTACCGCTTAACACAAGCGGTAGTACCGCTTGGGCGGTAGTACCGCTTCACACAAGCGGTAGTACCGCTTGGGCGGTAGTACCGCTTCACACAACGGTAGTACCGCTTACGCGGCAGCAAAACTACTTTTTGCACTTTCCAATACCTCGTGGGCTTTATCCCTTTGGCCCATATAAAGTGTTGCTGCACCCGAACACTTCGGTAAACATCCGGAACCCATTCCGGTGAACTCCGGAACTCTTCCGGAGATCAAAACACTATTATCACATATATCAATCTTTACCTCCGGACTCTTCCGGAGATCCTCGTCATGTCCGGGATCTTATCCGAGACTCCGAACAACTTTCGGTCACCAACATAATAACTCAATTATACTAATCGTCACCAAACGTTAAGTGTGTAGACCCTGCGGGTTCGAGAACTATGTAGACATGACCGAGACACTTCTACGATCAATAACCAATAGCGGGACCTGGATGCCCATATTGGCTCCTACATATTCTACGAAGATCTTTATCGGTCGAACCTCTATGTCAAGGATTCAGTTAATCCCGTATGCTGTTCCCTTTGTTCTTCGGTATGTTACTTGCCCGAGATTCGATCGTCGGTATCACTATACCTAGTTCAATCTCGTTACCGGCAAGTCTCTTTACTCGTTCCGTAATACAAGATCCTGTGGCTAACTCTTTAGTCACTTTGCTTGCAAGGCTCAATGTGATGTTGTATTACCGAGTGGGCCCTGAGATACCTCTCCGTCACACGGAGTAACAAATCCCAGTCTTGATCCATGCCAACCCAACAGACACCCTCGGAGATACCTGTAGAGCACCTTTATAGTCACCCAGTTACGTTGCGACGTTTGATACACACAAGGTATTCCTCCGGTGTCAGTGAGTTGCATGATCTCATGGTCAAAGGAACAGATACTTGACATGCAGAAAACAATAGCAATAAACTGACACGATCAAATGCTACGTTTACAGTTTGGGTCTTGTCCATCACATCATTCTCCTAATGATGTGATCCCGTTATCAAATGACATCTCATGTCAATGGCTAGGAAACCTTAACCATCTTTGATCAACGAGCTAGTCAACTAGAGGCATACTAGGGACACAGTGTTGTCTATGTACCCACACATGTATTTGAGTTTCCAATCAATACAATTATAGCATGGATAATAAACGATTATCATGAACAAGGAACTATAATAATAACCAATTTATTATTGCCTCTAGGGCATATTTCCAACACACGGTGATTAATGTTCTTGGACGGATTTTTGCGAAAGTATGTGCGACGTGTTTGGCCCCTATTGTGGAGCAACTTGCGCACCCTCTCCAGTCCGCGTTCTTGAAAGGCAGGCGAATACATGATGGGATTCTGGCCCTCCATATGATCGTGCATGAGGTGGTGACGTGTCGTCATAAGGGCCTACTCCTCAAGTTGGACTTCCAGAAGGCTTAAGACAGCCTAGACTGGTCCTTCCTGTGGTTAGTGCTTCAGCGGCAGGGCTTCGACGAACGGTGGTGTTCGTGGATCATGCAGCTGGTCCGGACTGGGAGTACGGCGATCAATATTAATGGCGAGGTGGGACCATTCTTTAGGTCTTCTAGGGAAGTGCGGAGTTCCTGGAAACCAGAGCTAACCAGACCGGGTGAAAGCACCGCCTATTCTGGCTCGTATATGCGGCGATGTCGTGGACTTATGGACAACACATAATAATATGGTGATTGAGTGGGTCTTCCTGCGACATACCTTTGATTCGTTATTCGAATTTCTTGCTTTCTTGCAGCACCGACACCCTCTATCTAGGCAGCAGGACCATGATCGTCTTGGGCTCATGCTGGATGCGTTACTGGTTACTACATGTCGTCTCTCATCTCTGTAGTGCCGTTGTGTCTACTGCCACTACGTGTTTTTTTTCTATTTCTTTTATGCTTTCTTTTAGGTATGATTGTGTTGTTGCCCCAACCATATTATTTGTTTTATCACTTTGTATTTGATTGTATGAATATTTTATTTGCTTTATCTATAAAGCAGGACGAAAGACTATTTCAAGACTTTGTATCTAGTTGTATGGATATTTTATTTGCTTTATCTATACTAGCAAAAATGCCCGTGCGTTGCAACGGGAGAAAAAAAAAGCACAATGTAGCCTAATAAGCATGGCCTAAACCGCGTAAACGACATCATGAAAGTCCAACTGAGGAAAGCCAAGCCGGCCTCCAGGGCAACACAACTCCAGAAACCTGAGTGGATATAGTTTGTTGGTGCCTCGCTTGGTCAACAACATGAAGCAACCGGACAATTGAACAATAACACAGTAATATGCGCCAAAATGGTCTTCCTCGACATCATCGTTCTTGGATGCCCCGACATCTCAACTTGGCGACGCCTCCAGGTGTTTTCTCACGGACTTTTAATCCTTTGTATCTGTAGGTTAAACAGGACCCACAACTCACCCTCCTTAGTTGATTCTTAAGGCTGCACGTCAACTGTACAACTCAAAAACGTATATAAATCGATGGAATTGGATGCAAAGAAGCGATGTGGGACTAATATGCTGGCAAACCTGATTTTACCACGTAATAAGAGGCTGTTCGGTTGGCTCTAGCCTATCGGAATCTATAGGATGTCTTGAGTTCGAATGCCCCACGAGCAATTATTGTTTGCTGCTTCCCAAGCAGCCAAGAAACTCAGAGACGGACGAGAAAAAAGCTGGGCCAGCTATGCAACGTAGGAAGGGGGTAGGACGGACGAAAACGGACTAAAATTAGGGAGGAAGAAGTGTTAATCTATGTTTTGAATAAATGATTATTTTCAAAATCATGAACGTTTTATATTTACTGAATATTTTTTGAAAATCGTGAGTTCTTTTATAATATGCGAACTGTTTTTTAAAATCATCAACATTTTTGAATCGGTGAAAATTTTATGATTCCCTGAACGTTTTTTGAATTCCCAAACATTTTATGATTTCATGAACATTTTTTTCAAAAATGCAACTTTTTAAATTTGGAATTTCGAAAAATGCTGAATTAATTTTAAAAGGAAAAACCAAATTAAAATAATAAAAGTTGGCCCATGGGTCGGCCCATGAACCCGTGCTGGGGGAGGAGGAGGTGCATACTTTGCTGCATATAAGCATAAAAAAAGAGGAAAGGGGGAAGAAAATAGGGACAACCAAGACTCGAACCTGGATCTCCTCGGTGGAGAAGTGGCGCTTTGGCCACCACGGCTGAGACGCCCACGAGATTCCTAAGGGTCTCACCGCTATAAGAACAAACACGATGGCGACTTCTACAGGAAAAGATCGAATCGTTTTCTACACTTACGGGTGGCATGGTGGGTAATTTCGGGTAACTTTGGGGGTAATTTTTAGACGGACGACCAGAAGCACTACTATATATATATAGGGAAAGATATAAAGCGGGACGAAAACCTATTTCGAGAGTGGGATCACTGTATTTGTATCTTCATTATGAGTCGATATAATATGTTATTTATAAAAACAATAGGGCGCTACTCTGCGCCGGTCCGCCGGCCAGAGATTCCGCCGGTCAGACCAGACCCGTTCGATTTAGATGTGCGTAACCATCAGATCAATCAGCAGCTCGTTCCGCAATTGGTTTCCAACAGAACAGAAAAAACAGAAGGTCATGCACATGGTGGATGCGCTCGCCCCGCCCGCGTCTGCCGGCCATCGACGCCGCGGGAGCTCCTTCGTTGCCTGCCCTCGTCCCCAACAGCCACCGCTTGCAGGCCACCCCACCGCTCGTCCTCTAACAGGTCGCCGCCGTTGCTGCGATTCGGAGTTTCCTGTCGCGGCGTCTCCACTTCTGCTCCCCCTCATCTTCTATGTGTCCATGTCCTGCGCCCCTGCACCTCCTCCTCCCTCCGTATCCTCCGCATGCTTCTACTACAGCACTGGTCAACTCGCCGACGGCAGCCCAATGACTCCCCCACGGCCGCGGCTCTGAACTCGTTCGTGGTCACGGTTGTAGCAAAAATCGACACTGGTTGTAGCAAAAATCGACACCGGTTGTAGCAAAAAAATCGATGGATGACCGTGGCTACAACTCCGACGAACTCGGGTTGCAACTGTGACGAACGTGGATGCAGCTTTTTTAATGGACGGTTGTAGCAAAAATCGACACCGTTTGTAGCAAAAAATCGCTGGATGACCGTGGCTAACGTGGATGCAACATTTTTGGTGGACGGTTGTAGCAAAAATCGACAAGGGTTGTAGCAAAAAATCGTTGGATGATCGTGGCTACAACTCCGGCGAACTCGGGTTGCAACTCTGACGAACGTGGATGCAGCTTTTTAGTGGACGGTTGTAACACAATGAGATATCGGTTGTAGCAAAATTCAATGCTTGTTGAAGCATGTAAAAAAATCAGAGGACGGTTGCAGCAAACGCCGCGTCGGCCTCAGCTCCGGCCTGACGGACGTAGCAAAAATCCCGGTCTCGCTGCTCACGCGGCCACCCGGTAGCAGCGCCATATCCGCCTGCGCGCAGCATAGTGGACGCCTCCCCCGTGGCAGGCTGGCAGCTGCCCCTATGGGCGTCACCGGTTGGCCTGCTTCCTACGATGACGCGGGGCAGACCCACATGGTGGGCGCGGAGCTTTGGGTTCTGTAGGCGCCATGGCTGGTTGGTGAAGAAAGAGGATAGAGATGAGAGGAAAGAGAATTGCAGCTAGAACGAATGGACTAGAAAAAGTTAGGTGGAGATAAGAGAAGGAAAAAAAGGTATGCGTGGGGTCTACCATGACGCTACTAATTGCTGGCCACATGATCGCGATTGATCCAGTGATTCGTGCGCGACCGGCCGAACGCTCGGCCGGCGTGTCGTACACAATCGTTTTCCAAAACAATAAGCTTATCAAGCCATCTCATGATCTTTCAACTGTACCAGTGCAGTTTTCAGTAATCAAATCGTACGGTTCTGCTGATACACACAAACCAGACGTGAATTCTGTGCTCACACCCGATCTCGTAGAACCAATCGCACACGCGGTCTCTCTTCTGGAACGTCCGACGATCAGTAGCACGTAGCCATGTACAGTACTAGGCTACTACCCGATGACTGGGATCGGAGCATATCCCTCCGGTTCCTCCACCTTAGCCGCGGGAGCGACGGCAGCGACGACCACGGCGGCGCCGAAGAGCACGACGACGAGGGCCGTGAAGTTGACCAGGAGCGCCTCCGGGCCGTACTTGTCGAGCCCGGAGCTCTGCAGGAAGGTCATCTTCTCCAGGAACCCGAGCTCCGCCGTCGCCAGCGTCAGGACGTAGACGAAGAGCCCGAACAGCGCGTGCCACGGCAGAGCCCCGCGCCTCACGTCCGGCGCCGCGCCGGGGAAGAAGAACGTCACGAACCCGAATATCCACTGCAAATTGAGCACACCTTACATTAGCCGATCCGCCGGAAGAAAACTCTGCAAATCCTGCATGTAGTACACAGGCCATGGCGACGGCCGGTTTGAAAATTTGAGATTACCTGGATGCCGTAGAGAGAAATGGCCCCGATCCCGAGCCAGGAGTGCAGGCTGTAGAGGTTGGCGATCCCGCTCTCGTTGTGGAACTTGAAGGCGCAGTAGATCCCGAAGGCGCCGAGGACGATGGCGATCGCGTGGAGGATCAGGTGGGTCAGCTTGGCCGTGTCGTGGCTCAGTCCCGGAAATACCTTGTAGACCATTATGGCTGCGAGAGTAGATTATTTGAGACTAATTAACCTACATGTGTTCTACATGTGTACACTTGTACAGTACCACCGACGGAAAAAAGATCAGGGGATTCTTGTACGGTTCTTTAACATTACCTTCACTGCCAAGGATAATGAACCCGATCAGCATAAGAACAGGGTGGACCTGCATTTTACAGCACAAGGAAATATGAACAATTGATGGTCTTGAAATAACAACGCAATTAAGCTAAATTTGGTCACACTACTACGGCCATGAAGGCATAATAAAAACAGCATCAACCACTGGGTTTTTCAGTGATCCGATCGGGACTGACAGGCAAGGGGGCAGAGAATTTAATTAGGCCCGGGTGCAAAAAGTCAGACGCTCCAGCAAAACTTGCACTGGTACGCGAAATGTAAATCTGGGGATATCGTAAAAAAAAGAATCCTCACAAGTCTAGCTTTGGAACAGCAGGCCAATATGGCAATATTCAAGTACCCTGCCATTCAAAATAGGATGGCTTTCCATGTGCTCTGTCCAATCTTGTTATGCTCTGTCCAATTTTATGGGGTCCAATTTATTTATTTCTGATCTACAAGTGCCAGAACATTCATTGACTAGGAACATGAGCTAGCTGCCGCCAATCGAGATTCAAGAGCACTTGAATTTCTCAATTGCAGCATGTTTTCCCATTTCGAACGTGTTTCTCCCCTAGTAGATACTACTCGTCTTGCAGCACGTTGAATCAATCAGACACAACAGAAGTAACCAACAGGTCGAAGCTAGAGCAGAGGCGAGGCTACTCGTCTGACACGGGAGGAGGACTAATTTTTCGCTACCACCACCTCAAGGCAGGCATCGAACAGACACAACGATCCCATGATTCTCCGTGTTCCTAAAGCCGCCACGGTGATGTGACTTGCAACCGAAGCGATCGTAAGCGTATGCCTATCCGAGGGGGGCCGGTCTGCAACAGGGGAAAAGAAGAAGAAGCAGAGCGACGGCTTACGTTGAAGATGAGGTTCTTGTTGACCCCCTCGAGGGCGAGGCCGCCGCGGAAGTGGATGCACCAGACGAGCACCATGGCCGCCGCCGCTGCGGCCAGCGCGTGCGCCGCGTAGGTGAACGGCGTCGCCTTCACGCCCAGCGCGCCCGCCATCTCGCCCCGCACACGAGCTTGTGTGCCTTCCTTCTTCTTCCTCCTCCTCTGGTCCCTGTTAGGGGCAGCTCACTCTCTGCCTGCCTGGCTGCAAAGAAGCAGCTCGCCTCGATCGAGGTACGACGAAAGGCGGGGGAGTGAGGGGAAGCGTGTGTCCTGCGCACTGCTTGGAGCGGAGAGCAGCGAGAGGAAAGCCGAGTCTTGGCTTTTGCTTTCGCCTCTTTCGCTTCGTGTTTGTTGTTGTGATGTGTGGATGGATGACTTCGGTTGGTCCTAACTCCCAAGCAATGAGATGCTGACAAGGCCGTGAAGGCGTCGTCATCCATGCGTGGATCTGGAGAGGTGGACATGGGATTGAGATTTGACGGGAAGGTTTTACCTGCACGGTCTGCATTTCTGCATCCTTCCGTGGAAACTCCCAAGTAAATAAACCAAACGAAACGGAAGGTGGTTGGCATGGCAGCGTACTCAAGGTATTCTTTTTGCGACTCTGCGACAGCAAAGACTTTCCGTTAATTAACTAGAAGAAGAGCACGATCATGCATAACTGCCTGGCCACGAAGGCTACAACCTGATGATTAAGCCAAGCAGGCATTTTTCTTCCCATTGGAGTTGCTAAGATGGGCGTTGGGCGCTTGATGCCATGGTTGGTTGTCCCCGTGATCGCCCGTTAACGGGAACTGGGGTCGTTGCGATGGGGCGCACCGCTGCAATGAATTATCTGCAAACTGTGGCGGTGAGCGGAGGCAGGGGCCCAGCATGACTGCGATGCCCATGCGGGTGAAAAGGACCGAGTTGAACGGGAGGGCGCGCACGAGGTCCACGTACCACACCGGGAAGCCTTATCTGCCGGTCAGGATCTCAAGTCTCAATCCGATCGGAATGGCAGGTAGGTCAACTCATTTGTTAGCCTAAAGTTGTATTACATTTTTTTTCTTTATGGTACTACATGTTTCATTTATATATTATATATATTATAGTACAGGTCACGTACATACCGACCTGATAACATTGAAAAGACACGAAAATGTAAAAAAAAAACAAGACTTAAATCTTGCAAAAAAAAAACAAGACCTAAGAATTCTCTAAGCTTGACACCAACGTCCGCCACCTACCTCTTGCACCATCACAGGGGCCATCAAAAGAAAAAATGGCAAATCACATCCATTCCCGAGCTCGAGGCCACTCCATCGATGATATGCAGGTTTACCTCCAAGGTGGCTCGTCAAGGGCGAAACCACTACCGTTGAACTAATCAGACAGGGGCAACACCCCAGACACGTCATCGAACTCCAGATCTGGCACCCCACATGACTAAGACATCACATGAGGAAACCATACCTGCCATCCACGAACCCAACACACCATTGATCATTTTCTAGATGTCGTCGATGCAGACCACAATCTGTATCCGCACCTGGACTACCTTCCAAGCTCGCAAACGTCGTCGCAACGACAGAGCTCGTGCACACGGGTCCACTACGAGGATGCCGCCGCCTCACCATCCTTGCTTGAACATACAAATTTTCAAATCCATCCCAACCACAGAACCGATCACCTCGTAGGAGTAGGATCTAAAGAACCTTTATTCAATGTCGCCATCGTCGTTGCCGAAGCAAAGACAATGAACTGCCTACAAACCTAAACTACAAGAGCCTAAAAACGATCCACACATATGGATCCGGTGACCCCTCTCACCACTACCGACCGAAGTCATTGATGAAAGGGAGCCGCTGGAGGCTGGCGACGAAGGTGAGGTCGCCTTTTCTTCCTTTGGGAGGAAGAAAGAAAACCGAACACAAATGTTCCAAAAATGTACTACTCGTACCCTTTAATATTTACCTAAAGTTGAATATTGAGAGCTTTATTCAAACAAATGCATTCTCTGAGCAGTCAGTCAAAAGGCCACTAATCATGAAGCTAGGAGTCTCGAGCAGCCAGCTTTCAGACATAGACACGATGCAAGCGGGGTTGGCACACAAATGCGTTGGGCCGTTTGCTAACTGCATTACATGTTGAATTACAAATGAATCAAAATTATTAACTAGCTCTCCTATTTCTAGAAAGATATGTCCCACCAGTATTCCAGAGGTTCACCACCTCCAGGCAATCTGTTGCAATGACCATTTTGTTGAAACCCCGAAGTACTGCAAAGATAACTCCCTCTCATAAAGAAACTGCTTCCGCAATCAAAGGATCATTACTACCCATTAAAGGTTTGGTCCAGGCTCCCTTAAAAGAGGTGGGGATCTCGCGACTCCCACTGCACCCCCTCACCCCCATCTCTGTCAATTGTTGCATCAGTATTTATTTTAACAGAATCAAGATCCGGCGGTGAAAATGCGTTATATTAGCCAGAGGGGGTGATTGGGCGATTTCTACAAATTTGTCACTGAAGAATTTCTAGATGAGGAAATTGAGAAAGTCTTCAGTCAAAGTCTTCACAAAACACAAAGCAATTTCTTCAAGGTACGAGTAAGTAAGTGAGGGATTGAAAAAATAGAACCGGGATGCTTGGTGAAGACACTGGATTTGTTCGACCAGTTCCAACTGCTGTGACAGTCGTACGTCTAGTTGGTGCGGCTGAGCTTGCACTCTGAAGACACTTAGTCCTCACCGTATTCCCCTTGAGCTAAAGTCACTTAGACTCTGCCCAATCACTCGTGGTAAGTCTTCAAGGTAGACTTCCAAAACCTTCACAAACTAGGTCACCCAACAATCCACAATGACCCTTGGATGCTCTAGACTATGATGTAGATACACAATCTTCAAAGGCAACAAGCACCGGTTCCACACAGGACAATTTCTTCAGTGATGCTCAATCACTTTAAGGCTCTGAGTGTATGGAGTTTTTCCTCACTTAGGATTCTCTCTAAGTCGTCGGAGGAATGCGTTGTTCTAACTGACACTTGTCAATCTATCTCTCGGAACAGCCAACCAACGAATGGTTTTGGGGGGCAGCTATTTATAGCCTGGGAGCAACCCGACATGATAAGACATAAATGCCCCTAATGATAAGACCGTTGCGAGGATAAGATCCTATGGACAGCTGGCACTAAGCGCAACAACGGTCGGAAATACGAACTCTCAAATTCGTCGGTCCTCTCAAAGTCGTCACGATAGGCAAACCGCACTGGCAAAGTCCTAACTCCTCAGTCAGACCAAAGTCGTCAACGACCAGAAGAACTTCGTCTCTATCACTGAAAAACTTGACTGCGTTGCAGGAGATTCCCAAAGTCTTCACTCGAAGGATTAGGAAAGAAGTATTTGAGCATTGCTGAGTTTTGCATCACTGACATATTTGCAAGAATAGCAGGAAGCTGACGCTTAACCCACTTGTGATTGTGATTGACTTTCTGATGTAGACTAATGAGGAGTTCACGATTAGTCATCACACAAGGAGCAGAACCTTGAAGATTTTGCACTGAGGTTTTTGCAGCTATGTCTTGGGAGGCAGATTCGTCATTGGTGGATTGAGAAGCTGGTTGACGAAATTGACCACCCAGAGGACGAGTGCCTTCTTAAATAACAACTTTGCCCTTGCCAGAAACTGAGGAAATTTTAATTTGAGGAATTTCAACTGGCGGCAGATAGCTAAGATGATTCTAAAAGTCGGACTTGTAGTTGATGGAAGACCTTGTTCTGATGAATCTCATGAGCCATAGGGCATGAGGCTTCAAATCAAAAGGAGACCGCGCAACAGTGGCCAAACTCCTCAAGAAGAAATCATCGATATTGATGGGAATCCCATGTATGACATAGAACAAAAGATTCTTCATGATGCCAACAACTTCTTCATCATTAGAGTTGTGGCCTTTGATTGGACCGAGGATCTTCTCCATGATGCGGTAGACTATCCTTGGCACATATAGCATTTCCTTCACTAGGAAAGTAGTTCTTGGAGCTTGTCCTTCAGCCAATGGCTCCATGAGCACTTGCATCAAATGATCCAGAAGCTCAGGTTCATCATATACTCGTTTTGCTTCATCTTGAGGGGGGTCAACTGGGAGAGCTCGAAGCAATTCACTGGCAGGGGCCTTGTAGTGTGTGTTCTCTGTCATCTAGTCAAGACCCCATGTGTCAATGTCTCCAGCTTCACCAGACAGATGCACAATGGCGTAGAATTGAAGAATTAGCTCTTCATTCCAATCGCAAATATCACAACACAGTCCTAGTAGCCAACATCATGAAGAATTGCTAACACCGGAGTGAAGCAAGAGATGTGCTCCATATCCACATGAGGAATATGGCGATGTGGGAAGACTTTGTTCTTGTCGAACAACACTGAAGAATAGAAGTTTATCTGCGTTGAAGTCCAGAATCTCTGACGCCTAATCTTGGTAGAGTCATATGGCGAGACGCCAACGAAGAAGTTATTCTCTTCAAAGAATGCACGTTTGAGGAATTTGGGTCTCTTTGTGTTCTTGCTTCTGACAGGAAGTGAGGGCTTTGGTTGCAGATTGATTTTTGTTGGCCTCATATCATAGAAAGTCCTTGGCGAGACAGTTGAGTCATTTTTGTTAGTGATCCTGTTTGAGTTGGCTATTTTTTCAACTGTTGCTGGTGGCACCGTTTCTGTGTCTGTAGAGTGCATAGAACGTTCAGGCTGGGGAATTTGTGTTTCTATTTCTTCAGCAACAGCCTGTCGAGACTGAGTCACTTCATCAGTTGTTGTAGTTAGAATTTCTCCAGGTATGTTCTGGATGGGGAGTGACGCTCTCCAGAACCCATTACAAGTTCTTCAGTCTGTGCAGGAGACCGATTAAATTGCGAGAGAGGTGTGGTGATGGATGAATTTGGATGAGTTGTTTCTGGAGGGGAGAGTGATGCTCTCCAGAACCAATTACATGTTCTTCAATCTCAATTTGGATGAGTTATTCATTCGAGTTTCTGAGATGGGCATTGGGCACTAGATGCCATGGCTGATTCTTCCGTGATCGCCAATAACGAGATTGGGGTCATTGCGATGGGGCACAACGGTGCAATGAATTATCTGCAAATTGTGGTGGTGAGCGAAAGTCAGGGGCCCCGACGTGACTGCGATGCCCATGCAGGTGAAGAGGACCGAGTTGAACGGAAGGGCGCGCACGAGGTCCACGTACGAGACCGGGAAGCCTTATCTGCCGGTTAGGAATCTCAAGTCTGAACCCATCGGAATGGCAGGTAGGTCAACTCATTCGTTAGCCTAAAGTTTTTCAAGTTTTTTACTTACGGTAATACATGTCTCATTTATGTATTATAAGGTTTTTATTTGGAGAACACAATACATACGTAGACGCTCATATATACGTGCATACCCTCATATCTATGAACACACATACCCTACCCATGTGAGCACTTCCGAGAGACTGAACTGACATATTATCTTGAGATTGACGAAGTCACCACAGACTCCTCGTAGTCGACGGGAACGTCTCCACTCACTGAAAACATGTCGCCGAATATCCTGAAATAAATTCAGGAATAATGCGAGCATCGGGATTTAAACACGGGTGGGCTGAAGATACCACTGCCCTCCTAACCATCCAACCACATGTTGGCTCGCATGTATTATAAGGTTCATAATACAAGCCACCTACATACCGACATGACAAAACTAAAAACACATCGGAACGCTAGACCTTGCATAAAGAAACACCAGTCAAGAAGTAGAATTATAAACAAGTTCAAAAAATCCTTTAAGCTTAACATCAACGCCCGTCACCTGCCTCTGGCACCACCACAACAGCCATCAAAAAAAAAAATGACAAGTCACCTACATACCTGAGTTTGATGCGGCTCCATCACTGATATGCAGCTTTACCTCCAAGGTGGCTCGACAAAAAGGAAACCATTATCGTTGAACGAATCAGACTGGGGCAACACCCCGGACACGTCATTGAGCTCTAGATCTGACATCCCCACCTGACTAAGACATCGCAGGAGGAAACTGTCTCTACCATCCACGAACCACGAACCTAGCACTATCCACCATCTTCCAGATACCGTCGATACAAACCACAATCTGCATCCGCTCCTGGACTACCTCCCATGCCCCGCATCGACGTTGGAGCAAATGTCATCGCAACAACAGACAGAGCTCGTGGACACAGGTCCGCCACAAGAATGTCACTGCCACCGCATCATCCTTACTTGAACAAATATATTTTCAAATTCATCCCAATCATAGAACGAATATCTTTGTCGGAGTAGATCTAAAAAAATTTATTCAGCATCGCCACCGCCATTCCCGAAGCAAAGACGATGAACTTCATAAAAAACACAATTTCTTCCTCCCCAAGGAGGAAAAGGCGATCCTCCGTCTCCGGCCTTCAGTGGCTCCCCACCGTCAATAACTTTGATCGTTGATGATGAGAGGGGTAATCGGATCCATATGTGTGGATCCCTCTTGTTGTTTAAAACCAAACACGAATGTTCCCAGAATGTACCGCTCGTACCCTTCAATATTTACCTAAAGTTGTACATCTGCCCATCCGGTAACTCGTGGCGTATTGGAGTCTCTCTCGGCGTACATATATTTTAACACTTCAGGCTAACAAATGAGTTGTACACATCTTTTTTGAATATGGTACAATTACAGTACATACACGCACATACATTTATTCACCACACACATATACTATACCCCATACCCCTACGAGCACCTTTGAGACACTAAGCCCGCACAACATTTTAAAATTGACAAAGTCACCACAAGCGTCCCGTAATCACCGAAACATCTCCTTCCACGGAACGAGCATTTGCCGGAAAGACTAATATAAATCCGAATAAACACGATCAATAGTGCTAAGTCTAGAATTTGAACCTTAGTGCAAGGAACCTAACTAATTGAGCTACACCTAACTAATTGAGCTACGCTAAGGTCGCGTATATTGAAGTGTTCAAATATACATGTCGAACATATGTACACGTTCATGTCCTTCTACATTTCCCATCATCCTTCCCTAATACTCCCATCATCCTCTCCGTTCCACCCCTCTGATCAACATCATGTCCTTGTCGAATCTCAACTTTGATCGTGGTCAAGCTTTTGAGGAGGAGATATGGCGCAAATGTGGCGTTTGCACCAACTTCATGGAAGAAGTAGGTCAAGAGGAATTCCTACTAGTAGCTGAATTCACCAGATAAAAACTACGACTTATAGAAGAATCAGTAAGTAGAATCCTCCTCTCATGTTTCGGTGGTCGTGCTTCTCTGTTTCGTGTCAAGCAACTCCTCAACTGGTCTTTCAAGTTCTCGGTCTCATCTAAGAAGTGGGTTTTTCTATCATCAAAGATGGTAATATCTCAGTTCAAGATTTTAATCTCAACTTCCTTCTTTGGGGGGAAGGTGGTCCTAATTCATCTTTCGAGCTAGATCAATATCTCCAAGAGAAAGAGGATGAATGGACTCACGTTTTTCGTAAACATCCTAGGAGATCATATGCCCAAGTTTTATCTACTCCGAGAGTTTTCAATCAGAGTTCTCCACCCAATCACCAAAACATTCATCGTGCTTCCATTCCCAATCAACCCGTTAATTCGGAGAGGAATCAACGCCCGCCTTTACCCGCTGGTAGTTTTCAGGGAGCTGTTCGTCAGTTTGAGTCCCCCACTAATGTTGTGGCCAATTACTCCTCCGGGCCAGGGAAATCTTCGGAGGCTTTCTGTGTCAAATGCCTTGAATTTGGTCACCCCAGGCCCAAATGTGTTAATCATATCAAGTGTCGAGCCTGCAAACGACCGGGCCATATTGCCAAGGACTGCTATTCCTCAGATAGGCCCAATACGAAAACGGACAACTCGAATTGTATCGCCATCACTAGCGGATCTCCTCCTAGATTTGAACAGTGGATGACTAGCTCGATTCCCACGGTCATGGAGACCAGACCTGCTGACACAGCCACCTTCGCAGCAAAACTTTCGCAACCTTCCAATCTTACCATTGTCTTAGTAGGTACCGGCAATTACGTTGCTGCTACGCATTCCTCTGCTCTGCCTCCCCCTTCCAATTACCCCCTTGCTTCGGCCACCCTACATCGAGGCCAGTCCAACAATCAGCCGCCCAGCTCTCCGCTATCATCCAGCTCGGCCATGGCTACTTTCCCTTTCGACCCGACCCCGTTCATCCCCCCAAATCATCAAGCGATTGAGGTCGGAGGAAGACCTGCTAGGGTCCGCATTGTGGCTGGAGCAGTGGAACACAAGAATGAAGAATGGATTATTGCTACAATTGTCCCCATGCCCAATCTGCAGGTGGCTTTCAGCAACATCCGTGAGATACTTGCTGATTTCCTCTCTGACATCAAACGGACAAGATTTTCTGAAATCATCCCATGTCTCTGACATCAAACGGACAAGATTTTCTGACATCAAACTAGATAGTGTTTTCGATTGAGATACCCTGCTTAGGGACAGTCCCCATCCTTTCACTGATGTGCATGTTATCTTCCGAAAAATTGATGAGGGCATTAACTGGAGGAAATTCATCCTGAATAGAGAAGTCTGGCTGCTGTTATGCGGTTTTTCGTTTGATCGCCGATGCATGCATGAGATTGCTAATGCTGTTCAAAGCTTTGGGAGGCTGGTTCATTGGGATAGAGTGAGAAGTAATAAAGCTCATATTCTAATCAAGGTCAGAGTGGAAGAACTCAGGGACATTCCTGCCAGTTTGGTTGTGGGGGAAGGAGAAGATTTTCAATATGAATCTCAGTTAGTGCCAGTGATCATTCTGCAACAGAGGATGCTAGGTGAAGAAGCACCTGATGAGGACCCCATTCCACCTTTTGATAATCCTCACCCTGCGCCAGTGCAACCACATTTTCACCAGAATCAACACAACCATTTCTTAGGTCCTCTGCTTCACGATGAACATGATGATGTGCACAACAATCAGATCCCTGATCTTAACCTGAATGCAGTTCAACCTGATTTGCTGCTGGCACTTCACCCTCCTAGGGTTCAGATACCGAATGATATACAGATTGCACAGGAGGAGGAAGATGCACCTCTTCCTGGTTGGGGTCACTAGGCCCTCCCACAAGATAATTCTCATATTGATTTAGAAAATCATCAAGGAGAATTCTTAGAGCTGAATGATCTCATGGAACTACTGGAGGAACAGATTGCTCAACGGATTCAAAACAACCTGGCAGCAGAGAACAACAATAGTCTCACAATCTCTATTGCACCAACTAATAGTAGCATCCCATCTGCAGAATCAGCCAATGGGCCTTTGGCCCAACTGGATTTAAATATGTTGGATGCTATGGCCCAACAGCCACCAGTGCAGATACAAGAAGCATAGCAATACTTTGCTCAGGAAATGATCAATAGAGATCTTGATGCAATTCTACCTAATCCTCAACTAGATGTTGTTCTGACATACCAACATGCTACCACAGACTTGCAACCATTTGATCCTATGCAGCATGAGAGCTATGTTACTCATGTCACTGCTAGAGAGCTACAGGCACCTCTTGGCAATAAGACAACCCAGAATGACAGTCAGGTACTACCTACCTTCATTCCTGAGGACAATTACATTGCTAGCAGACAAGAACATAACCTGGCTACCTCTTCACAGATTGTAGACTTTGACACTCTGCTCCAACAAAACCTAGCTGGCTCTTCCAAGATAGTCATTGAGGACAAAGGTGAGGACTCTTATTCAGATCCTGTTGCTCCACCTGGTTTCCCTACCCCACAATACCTTGACATCTATCAAAATGTTATGGTGGGATTTGTACATCTTCCCTCTGATGTTGCAGACCCTGTGATCATGGAAAATAAAAGGCTGACACCTGCTCCACCTGATGATGATGTTAATTTACTTGGAACAGAAGGTACTGAGATATAGCAGAAGCATTTTGCCCCCAAAACCAAACATCAATTATGTAATAAAAGTTCCTATTGAGTGGGTCAATTTCCTTTCTATGGCACTGATGTCACCTGATAAATTTGACCGGACCAAAAAAATTATCACTTCTCAAGTCTGGGACTACATCATTCAAGGATCCGAATCTAAAATTCTCAAAGATTTTTCTATACCTGACAGATGTTTATCTGAAGTTCATATCTCATGTGTCTCACAACAGGAAAAATCAATAGAAGTGGACCAGGAAAATATCACCACCCCCACCTGTAAATCTGCTGAAGGGCAATCAGCCTCCTCCACATCTGCTCTCCTCAAGAACAAGAAAGGGAAAGAAGGCCCCACTAGTTGAAACTGAGGTAAGAAGGAGCTGTAGATTACAAGCACTCAATAAGGGTTATAGAAAGGCTGTCTGTGTGGATAAAAACTGCTTAGCTTGCCATGCTCTACCACCTCCTGTACCTGGCAAAGTTATTAAGAATCTGAATATCTCGTTTTGCAAGGTGAATGGACAAGATAACACATAGAATAGAAACAAGAAAGGAAACAAGAAGATGAGGAGCAACTCTGATACAACAGGCGCATCTGGACAACATGCCAAGGCCAGAAGCAAGAACCAGAATGATACGTCTCCAACGTATCTATAATTTTTGATTGTTCCATGCTGATATATTATCATTCTAGGATACTTTTTGGGTCATTACACTGGTGCAGCGACGTGCTATGCAAATGGTTTTTAACCCCTTTCAGTGACGCAGTTTCAAACCGTCACCTTGCTAGTGTGGCCGATAGGGGGGTCCATCGCACACGCTATACATCCCACACAGTTCAACACAAAAACTATTTGCAATTTGGATTAGCATCACACATGGTTATTTCACGAAAATTATATCTAATGTGCGATTCATTCCACACGATTAAAAATAAAAAACTGTGTGTGATGTAAATGCCATCACACACAATTGCATCCAAAAAACTGTGTGCAATGTGTGATCTTAACGACATGTTAATTAGTCCTAAAATCACCTAGACACAATCAATTTACTATGATCATCTTTTGATAATCAAACATAACGCAAAAATGCACATTCAAAATCCACTATATGATTTCTTTTCAAGCTTTGTCATACAACATACAAAAGTACAAACATACTATCTCACATCACATGACAGCCAACACATACAACTAGCAATCACATCTAATTACGTCGTAAAGCTTCATTAGTCTCTTGTTCATCGTTGACATCAACTCCCAAACCTTCCTAGATTTCTTATTGTATCTCATCCTGAAAAACCAAGAAAAAATGGTTATAAGGTCAAAAAATGTAAATCCTTACACAGAGCAGGTGTTCAGTGTCGAGGCTCATCTGCACCTTCGATCATAAAAAAATCAAAACAAATTCTAGAAAAATTCAAAAGATTCCAAATATTTTTTGCATGGTAGAGAATTTGGTGCGTGAGGTTCGCTCCAAATTTCAGATCATTTGAACATCTGAGTGTCCCTCGGCAAAAAAGACAAATTTGGGGTCTATACATAAGTTTATAGTTCATGTATTGTTTTGACCCAATTTGTCTTTTTTGCTGACAGCGACTCAAATGTCCAAATGAGCTGAAATTTGGAGCGTACCTCACGTACTAATTACCTAACATGTAAAAAAATTGGATTTTTTGAATTTTATTTCTATTTTTAATGATTTTTTTACAATACATACTCAAGTATCCTACTTGAAATTAGTTCTTACACTAGTTATACATTTTTTTTAAAAGTATAACAATAGAAAGTTCAGGAGTTCACAAGAGGGATTTTGTGATTAGTTTGATGTCTTGAAGAATCTTGATGGATGAGAAGAATCAAGAATCGATTAGATGGCTAGAGACATCATACTTAGACATACAAAAAACAAGATTAGATTAGTACTATCCGGCAAGCTAGCTAGCAGCCAGCCTGGTGGATGGATTCTTGGAGAGAGATGCACGGGAAGCTATCTTACATGGCCACGAACTGCACCTCCATGACGCTGCCTCTCGGGATGCATAACTTGTTGAAGCAGTTGTGCCACCGGATAGAGATCCCGGAGTTGTACATCCGCTTCGTGCTCGTGCTCGCGTCAATGGCCGACGACGAGCCTCATGGCGTCCATGGCACCCGCTTCATGCACGGCCGCCCGAAGCTGTGGCACCCCGATAGAGGGCCGACGCACGCCAGACCCAGGATAAGACTTGGCGCACGTCAAAGACATGATACAGCAATTCCAGGAACAAAATGGCTTTATTATATGAAATGGAGTATTACAATATTGTTGCTTACAACTATATTACATAGCTCCAAGGCTAACTAAATGGCAGCGGAGGTCTTGGTTCAGCGGCAACGACGTCTCTGGCTGGTCTCCATAACTCACATGACAGGCTGGGTTACGATCTAGCACGACAGATCTTCTCCTGCAACTGGCCACATGAAAGGCCAGGTGAGTACTTTGAATGTACTCGCAAGACAACCAAATACATAGCATCCAAACAAGCAGATGACAAGGCAAGCCCTATGCTTATACAATAATTATTCTAAACATGGCATGGAATTAATAGGAAAACATGGATCAAGCATGTAATCTACATAACATAGCATGGCAATGATCACATTAGGTGCTTAAAGTACTTACTGTTACTGAATACCAACTTACTCTCTTCTGGGTTATCCCACAACCCTCGGAATACTCATAATCCCTCGAGTACTTCTGAACACAAGACGAGTTCTTCCATCATTGTTACCATTGTTACGGTTGACCACCTAGTGAGGTCTGGACGGGCTGTCCAATACCGTGGACGCGGCTATTCGAATAGATTTTACACTCTGCAGAGGTTGTGCACTTTACCCACACCATGGAGCACCTGGCCTCGTGATCCCATTCGGGTGGACCAGCGTTGCTCCAACGAAACCTGCCTGACCCGTGACTCTCCCATCGTACCACCGGCATTCATCCTCCCCCAGAGTCCTGCCTTGGGTGGCCCCTGTGTCACCTCGTGACACTTGCCACCGTCGTGGCCAAACTAAACTGTCCCAAACGGAGACTCCCGGGCTAAACACTCAACTGGGCTCACAGGGTTATCGCCGCCTACCTGATCAGGGTAGCACGCACGCATAACCCTTCCTGTTTGGAGGTACCGGTGAAAGAGCACGGAGCCAGACCAAGTCAAGGCCGTCCCATACCGGCAAATGTGGTTGCACGGATAAGCCCGGACAGGTGACTCCAGATCAACCGGCTAGGTTGCATTTATTAATTCAACTCAACATATCCATTATCGTACCATTACCTTGACACTTATAAGTGCTATCAGTCACTTAACAATAGCGTAGTAAGATCATAAAACTGATAGTCATGACATGAGATCAAACCATGGTACTAACATGTCAATACTGTTAACAATATTATTATTAGCATGACAATATGAGAACGAGACATGGCATTAGATGAGAAATAAGGCTAGCATCTAATACAGATGTCATCACAGGTGTATGCAAATGCAAACTAACAGGTGATATGGATAAACACACAGGGTGCAAGCAAAGTCATCACGCAGGTACGGAGCTCATGATAAGAGGTTGGCTTGCCTGGGGGTCGATGATTACGCCGGGAAGAAGTGTGATAAAACGCCGGAAAGATTTGCCGGAGAAGTTTTCCTCTCGGAGGGGCTCAATCGGAGGGCAAGGGAAAAATGGTTATTTTTAGTAGGTGGAAATATTATAAAAAGGATGCCATCGGAATGGGCTCGACGAGACGAAGAAGTAGGCGTTGGTTTTACGTCAATCGGAGTTACGGTCGCGAAGTTATGGACGTTCATTCGTTAATCGAAAAAACAGACAGAAAACTATCCACTTAAGCTCTTAACAGGTGAACGCCCACTGATTAGACGTTTCGGCCGCCGGACTGAACTGAAGGCGTATTTTTAGAAATACGCTTTTGGTTGAGTAAAGCGCATTCTGTTCTAACGCCGCGGATAAATACGCTTTCACTGAACCGAAGGCGCATTTATCGGAGTGCGGCTCCACTTAACCGGCTGGGCCCGGGTCAACAGCGACTGACGGGCGGAGCCACCTTATCCCTTTCCCTTCTCCTGGCCTCTTCTTCAACCGGTCGTTCTTGACCTCCCGACGCGGGCAGAGGAGGCCCGACCGGTGATGCCGCCGACGGCTGGCTGCCCTAGGGGACCTGCCGCGGGGACCATCGGAGCCGGCGGACTGAGCCGCACCCGTGGGTGGTTGAAGGGCTACGGGAGCCTGCCGGCAGCACCGTCACCACTGACCGGAGTGCGGCGGCGTACGGGCGTCGGCGGTGCCGCTCCGGTAGTGCTTCCTCGAGGGATCTGAGGATGGCGGCGGCCTCTAGGACTCCTGTGGATGCTGCGGCTATGCACGTGAGGGACGGGGTGGTCGCTGGCGCTGCGGTGACCGAGGGGATCGACGGAGAGGCCTCGGCCATTGGGGGGGGGGGGCAGGAAGCTTCGGGGCTCGATTGGGAGGGGCTGGGCTTGCTGGAGGAGAGGGAGAGCTCGGGGACGCGCTTATATAGGCTTGGGGAGGGCTCTGGACGTCGGGAGAAGCTTTGGGAGCTCACCACCGTGGCGGTGCTCCGGTGGCGCGGCCGTCCACGGCAAGAGGACGAAGGGAGAGGTTTCCAAAGGGTGTGCGAGTGCGGTGGGCAACCCGCCGGCACTCGAGGACGAGCTAGAACCCGCTGGAGGTGCCCTCCCGAAGCCTCCAATGCACAGAGCTCCGTTTTGGCTGCATTTGGCGTGGTCACCACGCAGCCAGGGCCTTGCCACGCCCCACATGAAGCCAAACCGTCTCTGAGACGATCTACACACTTCAGGAAACTAACTTACGTAACTGGAAGGCACTGGATAGCTCTGGTGTGACTGAACCAGGGTCAAACAGTTTCCAACAGCAAGGTGTTTGTGCTGTGGTGAGGCCACCACAGTGCACCTCTTGGCCTGATCTTGGGCAGAGATTAGCCATCTGGTAAGGTAACCAACTTGGCAAAGTTTCAGCTCAAATGAACAAGTCTAGATGATACTTCCTTTGTAACCTTGCCCACTGACTAGAAATGAAAAAGATGATGCTGGGGTCAAATGGCTAGATGAAAATAGCCCAAATTTGGTGGAGACCAGTAATTTAGGCGTATGGAGGCACTGTAAAAATTTCATACCATTTGCATAAGTAAATATGGTACTTCCTTCACAGTGCTCCAATCTGGACAGAACTTGGAAAATTTACTAAGGAAGATTGGCTAGATGGAATGAGCTAGTTTTTGGTTTCCAAGGGAATATCTCATAATGAATCACCCTGAAAAATTTCAGCCCATGGAGATCAAGGAGGCAAGCACTTCCTTTGCAAACAGGAAATCTGGACAGAATTTGCAAAGGGAAGTGGTGCTCAAATTTTGAATTGTGGAACCTGATATTTTGATGGAAATGGTGAAGATATGGGTTGGGAAAGCTCCATAAATTATTTGGGATTTTTCCTAGCTACCAAAATGGTAGTTCCTTTGGAAAGGCCCCAAATTGAGATATTGGCTTTAAATAGGAAAATCCAATTTCTCCTATTTAATTATGGCCAATAATTTTATGTGAGCTCAATATGATCATAAGGAATATCTCCACAAGTTTTCATGAACTTTGGAGATGGATAGATATTTTTCTGGATTTAATTCCTCAGGAAGGCAGAAAAAGGAATTAATTCTAGATGAGAAATATTGCATATGACTTGGCAATATTTTTGCACATCTAGGGTGTATGAGTGAAGGAGGATCTCTGGAAATTTTGGGAGGATTGACAGAGCAAGGAAAATGGTAGCTCCTTTGTAAACACAAAGGCAGGATTTCCAGTTCCAATATTTTGGAACTAGGTTTTGAATGAGATTCGGGGTTGACTGACAAAAGGTTGGCTGGCACAAGAACATGGGAAAGGCACTGAGAGGTTGGGGGTTGTCTGGATTCACCTGGTTACTTACCAGATTCCAGAGGAAAAATTTGGGAGAGAAAAGCTAGGAAGGAATAACAGCACAAAAATCGATAACCCGATTTTTGGGGTGTTACAAACCTTCCCCCCTTAGAAGAATCTTGTCCTCGAGATTCCTAGGGTTAGCTTAGAACAAATATTACGCCTCCTGGAAAAACCTCTGGGTTGGGTCTTAACCCAGTGGTTGAAAACAACCGGGTTAAGAGTACCGAAAACTGGTACACCCAAATCGAGATACGAATTTCGCGGGATCTACTCCATAGGTAGGGGTCGTTGGGTTCCCTCGTAGCCCTGACATTTTTAGAAAAAGAAAAATTTGCTTTTTCCAAAAATGCTCGGGGCACCACAATGAACAGTAGCCTCTCTCGCTGTCAGGTGGGTCCAGGGTCCACTGGCAGCCTTCTTCTTCTTTCTCCGGCTAACGGCTCTCTCTTGCTCCGCGCTGTCCTGAGTGCGGCTAGGCACTGCACACGCCTAGCTCCTAGGGCATAAAGCAGCCTACGACGATAGCACGCGGCATGCACGAGGCCAACGCAGAGAGCACTCCCATCGCGGGCCAACGCCGGTCGGCACTGCTCACAGATTTGCCTCCTGGACGCCGATGATCGAGCGACGCGCGGTCTCCTAGACCTTGCTCACCGTACACCGGGCTGGGGCTATAAAAAGGACCGCGATTTTCTTCTCTCTACCTACCACCTAGCACCCTACCTCACTTCTTCCTTCCTCTTTTCCTTCTTCTTCTGGTTGCAGGAGCGCGAGGCAAGGTGTTAATGGCGGACGTGGGTTCAGAGCTGATCACGATCCTCCTGGCTGGTCTACTGGCGGCATTGGTTGGCTCCTCGCTGCTGCTATGCGCGATGATCCTTGATGATCGCTGTGATGCCGCTGCCAGAGGGGTGGCTGGTGCTCATCTACGCCGTCTCAGGCTGGCGGAATAAGCGTGGGATGCGGCGGCAAGGGGGCGGCCTGTCATCATCACACAAGACGGTGACAGAGGCGCCGCTGGGTCTGGGGTTAGTGTGGTGCGGTGAGCGGAGCTCTACCAGTGTGGAGGCCACGCTGCTGGTTGCTCCTCGCTGAACGACATCCACAACGAGTGGGTGCTGGGGTAGAATCAGGGTTTAGATCTTGTACTAGAAGGGCTGTAACGGTCTATGTCGCAATAAAATTTTCTCAGAATTTCTCCAAGATTGCAACCTGCGTGCAAACATTGCTCACACGATACACATGCAATCTATTCAGATTAATATGCAAACAGATGCAGAATGCACATGGTAGCAGAATGCAGGCAGAAGAAAGAAACATATCGAGCAGATTACACTAAAGTGTTTTAATGCTAGTGGGTGTATGTACTCCCAGTATACATCCACCTACACCAGCTCGCATTTCATTAGGGACTCCGGGCGAGTCCGTTGTTATTAGGCATAAGTGTTCTACTGACTAAAATCTTGTTAGGAATCCACTGCCAGCTCTGTTAAACATTTCTGCTTAACATAGTGACGGATGAACCAAGCACACAAAGCAAACAAGCATACATAACATTACAACAACACACAAGCACAAGCAGTACAATCATACAACAACACGCAACCTTACTAGGCAGCTAACAGCAACAACTCACTCCGAACTACAGAGTCCTAATCTTAAACGCAGGCGATGAAACAGTCTGCGCCACACACATACTCGCGGCATCTCCTGGCTTCGCTCACTGCCGGAGCCACAAATGGGCCTACTCTTGCTGGGGCTCTCCTGGGGGACGAAGGCTGAGCCAACTTCCGTCTTCATCGTCAGACACCTCTATGGGTTGGGGCTCAACTGCTGGAGCTGCAGTAGGAACTTGACGGAACACATCCCGACGACGAAGTCGCCGGATAGCTCCTTGAATGGAATTTGGGTGGATGTTGCCTGGTTGATATAGGTCCACCGGTTGCGAGAGTGGTACTAGCTGCGAAGGTGGCACTGGGTTTGGCAGCAGGGAACGGTTGGTCGGCGATGCAATTTGACGGGCCGCACGGTATGCTCGCGTAACAACCCGTGTGGTGTCATGGTCAATGGCTCTGAACTCTCTAAGAATGCCGGAGAGCAGTAGTCCCTGGGCAGCAACAAACTGGACCAGTCGAGCTATTGCTGGGTCTGCGTCTTCGACTGTGCCGGAGAAATCGCAACCTGTGTCTGACGCGGAGGGAAAATAGCGGAACTCCTGCATCTCCGCTACTGGCGGAAACTGGAAGCGAAGACGGGTGATGGCTTCCGCGGCAGCTATCTGGACAGCCAACGCGGGGGTGGGCATGGGTTTGCCCCGAAAATTCATGGGCTTCCCATCCGCTGTTGGACCTGGGTGGGTATGCGCCTTCGCATAAAATCGGCAAAGATGGGGAACGGGTTCCGATTGGAACACCAAATACACCGGAGGATTACTAAAACCAAGGGCTTGAGTGAGCATACTCAAAAGGAGGGGCGGAAAGCCGGGATAACCATCAGCCAAGGTTCGGCTATGGAAAGTGGGTGTTTTGGAAGAACTGGCCATGGCTGCTGGTTTGAGGATGCTAGCCTGGGTTCTCTTGCAGGGGTCTGGCTCACTGAATGGAGAGAGCTGCGACTCGCAGGTGGAAGGGGTTAAATAGGCAGTCGGGCTAGGACACACCAGCATGGCGTGGATCCTTCTCGTGCCGGGTAGAAGATACGCCGGTACGGCCGACAGCTGAGTAGGGTCGCAGTCCAATCCAGAGTGGCTGGGTGGGCGGACAGCTGGGTAGGGACACGTCCATTCCGACTGCGCCGCCAATTGATCAACAGTGGCCATGTCGGATACCAGGGATGGGTCAAATCTATTGGGCTCACTACCGGTTGAAGAGAAGGGTGGTTTGGTGCTAGGGTAACCTATAGCCAGCCTAGCTCTGATACCACGTCCTGTGGCACCCCGATAGAGGGCTAACACACGCCAGCCCCAGGATAAGACCTGGCGCACGTCAAAGACATGATACAGCAATTCCAGGCACAAAATGGCTTTATTATATGAAATGGAGTATTACAATACTGTTGCTTACAACAATATTACATAGCTCCAAGGCTAACTAAATGGCAGCGGAGGTTTTGGTTCAGCGGCAACGACGTCTCTGGCTGGGCTCCATAACTCATAGGACTGGCTGGGTTACGATCTAGCATGACAGATCTTCTCCTGCAACTGGCCACGTGCAAGGCCAGGTGAGTACTTTGAATGTACTCGCAAGACAACCAAATACATAGCATCCAAACAAGCAGAGGACAAGGCAAGCCCTATGCTTATAAAATAATTATTCTAAACATGGCATGGAATTAATAGGAAAACATGGATCAAGCATGTAATCTACATAACATAGCATGGCAATGATCACATTAGGTGCTTAAAGTACCTACTGTTACCGAATACCAACTTACTCTCTTCTGGGTTATCCCACAACCCTCGGAATACTCATAATCCATCGAGTACTTCTAAACACAAGACGGGTTCTTCCATCATTATTACCATTGTTACGGTTGACCACCTAGTGAGGTCTGGACGGGCTATTCAATACCGTGGACGCGACTATTCGAATAGATTTTACACTCTGCAGAGGTTGCGCACTTTACCCACACCATGAAGCACCTGGCCTCGTGATCCCATTCGAGTGGACCAGCGTTGCTCCAACGAAACCTGCCTGACCCGTGACTCTCCCATCGTACCACCGGCATTCATCCTCCCTCGGAGTCCTGCCTTGGGTGGCCCCTGTGTCACCTCGTGACACCTGCCACCGTCATGGCCAAACTAAACTCTCCCAAACAGGGACTCCTGGGCTAAACACTCAACTGGGCTCACAGGGTTATTGCCGCCTACCTGATCAGGGTAGCACGCACGCATAACCCTCCGTGTCTGGAGGTACCGGTGAAAGTGCACGGAGCCAGACCAAGTCAAGGCCGTCCCATACCGGCAAATGTGGTTGCACGGATAAGCCCGGATAGGTGACTCCAGATCAACCGGCTAGGTTGCATTTATTAATTCAACTCAACATATCCATTATCGTACCATTACCTCGACACTTATAAGTGCTATCAGTCACTTAACAATAGCGTAGCAAGATCATAAAACTGATAGTCATGACATGAGATCAAACCATGGTACTAACATGTCAATACTGTTAACAATATTATTATTAGCATGACAATATGAGAACGAGACATGGCATTAGATGAGAAATAAGGCTAGCATCTAATACAGATGTCATCACAGGTCTATGCAAATGCAAACTAACAGGTGATACGGATAAACACATAGGGTGCAAGCAAAGTCATCACATAGGTCCGAAGCTCATGATAAGAGGTTGGCTTGCCTGGGGGTCGATGATTACGCCGGGAAGAAGTGTGATAAAACGCCGGAAAGATTTGCCGAAGAAGTTTTCCTCTCGGAGGGGCTCAATCGGAGGGCAAGGGCAAAATGGTTATTTTTAGTAGGTGGAAATATTATAAAAAGGATGCCATCGGAACGGGCTCGACGAGACGAAGAAGTAGGCGTTGGTTTTACCTCAATCGGAGTTACGGTCGCGAAGTTATGGACGTTCATCCGTTAATCGAAAAAACAGACAGAAAACTGTCCACTTAAGCTCTTAATAGGTGAACGCCCACTGATTAGAGGTTTCGGCCGCCGGACTGAACTGAAGGCGTATTTTCAGAAATACGCTTTTGGTTGAGTAAAGCGCATTCTGTTCTAACGCCGCGGCTAAATACGCTTTCACTGAACCGAAGGCGCATTTACCGGAGTGCGCCTCCACTTTACCGGCTGGGCCCGGGTGAACATCGACTGACGGGCGGGGCCACCTTATCCATTTCCCTCCTCCTGGCCTCTTCTTCAACCAGTCGTCCTTGACCTCCCGACGTGGGCAGAGGAGGCCCGGCCGGTGATGCCGCCGACGGCTGGCAGCCCTAGGGGACCTGCCGTGGGGACCATCGGAGCCGGCGGACCGAGCCGCACCCGTGGGTGGTCGAAGGGCTACGGGAGCCGGCTGGCAGCACCGTCACCACTGACCGGAGCGCGGCGGCGTACGGGCGTCGGCGGTGCCGCTCCGGTAGTGCTTCCCCGAGGGATCTGAGGACGTCGGCGGCCTCTAGGACTCTTGTGGATGCTGCGGCTGTGCACGGGAGGGACGGGGTGGTTGCTGGCGCTGCGGTGACCGAGGGGATCGACGGCGAGGCCTCGGCCACTGGGGGGGGGGGGGGCAGGAAGCATCGGGGCTCGATTGGGAGGGGCTGGGCTTGCTGGAGGAGAGGGAGAGCTCGGGGACGCGCTTATATAGGCTCGGGAAGGGCTCTGGACGTCGGGAGAAGCTTCGGGAGCTCACCACCGTGGCGGCGCTCCGGTGGCGCGGCCGTCCACGGAAAGAGGACGAGGGGAGAGGCTTCCAGAGGGTGTGCGAGTGCGGTGGGCAACCCACCGGCACTCGAGGACGAGCTAGAACCCGCTGGAGGTGCCCTCCCGAAGCCTCCAATGCACAGAGCTCCGTTTTGGCTGCATTTGGCATGGTCACCACGCGGCCAGGGCCTTGCCACGCCCCACACGAAGCCAAACCGTGTCTCAAACGATCTACACACTTCAGGCAACTAACTTACGCTGGATAGCTCTGGTGTGACTGAACCAGGGTCAAACAGTTTCCAACAACAAGGTATTTGTGCTGTGGTGAGGCCACCACAGTGCACCTCTTGGCCTGATCTTGGGCAGAGATTAGCCATCTGGTAAGGTAACCAACTTGGCAAAGTTTCAGCTCAAATGAACAAGTCTAGATGGTACTTCCTTTGTAACCTTGCCCACTGACCAGAAATGAAAAAGATGATGCTGGGGTCAAATGGCTAGATGCAAATAGCCCAAATTTGGTGGAGACCAATAATTTAGGCATATGGAGGCACTGTAAAAATTTCATACCATTTGCATAAGTAAATATGGTACTTCCTTCACAATGCTCCAATCTGGACAACAACTTGGAAAATTTATTGAGGAATATTGGCTAGATGGAATGAGCTAATTTTTGGTTTCCAAGGGTAATATCTCATAATGAATCACCCTGCAAAATTTCAGCCCAAGGAGATCAAGGAGTCAAGCGCTTCCTTTGCAAACAGGAAATCTGGACAGAATTTGCAAAGGGAAGTGGTGCTCAAATTTTGAATTGTGGAACCTGATATTTTGATGGAAATGGTGAAGATATGGTTTGGGAAAGCTACATAAATTATTTCGGAGTTTTCCTAGCTACCAAAATGTAGCTCCTTTGGAAAGGCCCCAAATTGAGATATTGGCTTTAAATAGGAAAATGCAATTTCTCCTATTTAATTATGGCCAATAATTTTATGTGAGCTCAATATGATCATAAGGAATATCTCCACAAGTTTTCATGAACTTTGGAGATGGATAGATATTTTCCTGGATTTAATTCTCAGGAAGGCAGAAAAAGGAATTAATTCTAGATGAAAAAATATTGCATATGACTTGGCAATATTTTTGCACATCTAGGGTGTATAAGTGAAGGAGGATCTCTGGAAATTTTGGGAGGATTGACAGAGCAAGGGAAATGGTAGCTCCTTTGTAAACACAAAGGCAGGATTTCCAGTTCCAATATTTTGGAACTAGGGTTTGAATGAGATTCGGGGTTGACTGACGAAAGGTTGGCTGGCACAAGAACATGGGAAAGGCACTGAGAGGTTGGGGGTTGTCTGGATTCACCTGGTTACTTACCAGATTCCAGAGGAAAAATTTGGGAGAGAAAAGCTAGGAAGGAATAACAGCACAAAAATCGATACCCCGATTTTGGGGGTTTTACAGAAGCCGAGCTACCCCGCCGTGTCCTGCTCCTAGCCGGAGCTTGGAGCAGGCGTCGTCTGCCTCGCCGGCCATGGCATGGAAGAAGTGTGTGTTATGTTCGTGGTTCTACAGGAGGTTGGATTGATGCTAGTTAGATATATGTGTGGATGTGGTAGAGTACGTGGTGAGGAGATAAGGCTAGATATTTTTCTTGGCTGTGAAGTATGGACGGATAGATTCATGCCATGTCATCGATCCAAGGCTTCAACCACTTCACCAATAAGAATTCAGTACACATATATGTGCTTTCTTGCCATTTGATTTTTGCCCTTACACCATCAAAATAATTGTGAATCCTTCTCAAATTATTATTACAATATACTGAGGTATTATATTGACACCATGCCAAGTTTCGTATTTATTAGACATTATTTACATTTTCTAGAATTAAAATACCAATAAACTTCATGTTCATGGTTGATTCTTTCCACATAGATATTTGAATTTTATATTTATTCCTTGTATGAGGCACACACATATACTCACTGCCCTAAATATGATTTTTCAAATCATTTTTGTATAATTTTTTCTGTACTCGTAGTTCAAATTTGAGTGTATCCGTTAAATGACTAAAAATATAGTTAATGCCACAGATATAGCAAATGAGCTCCGAAAAGTGCCAAATTTTAATGTGGAGGATTCTATGGTGTATCTTAATTGTACAAAAAAATTCAAGGTCAAATGATAAAGGAAAATATAAGTTCGCCATCAATTTGGTGCATTCACTCTCGAAACCATGATCGTTCCTTGGAGATTGTTAGATTTCTAAAGGATGTACATCAAAAAAAATTGAAACCTTCTCAAATTTTTACCACATCATTGTGATGTCATATCATGACACTATGCCAAGTTTCATATTTTTTAGACTTCATTTACAGTTTTTATAATTTCAATACCAATAAACTCCATGTTCGCGGTTGATTCTTGCCACATATGTCTAATAAATTTATATTCATTTCTTGTATGAGGCATACAAATATACTCAATACCCTAAATATGACTTTTCAAATCATTTTTGCGTACTGTTTCATGCATTCGTAGTTCAAATTTGAATTATATCCATTAAATGACAGCAAATACAGTTAATCACTCAAATATAGCAAATGAGCTCTGAAAAGTGCCAAATTTTAACAGGAAGGATTCCATGGTGCATGTTAAGTGTAGAAAAAAATTATAAGTCAAACGACGAAGGAAAATGTCAGTTCGCCTTCAAACATATCTCGCAAACCATTATTGTTTGGAAAAATAATAATTTCAGGAATCACACACGGTTCCATTTATAAAAGTGTGTACGATGATAGGCCACATCGCACACACAATGTATGCAAAAAACGTGTGCAAGGCATCACACACGTTTGCATTTTTAACACCGTGTGCAGTGATATGCTACATCACACACACACTGTTTACAAAAACTGTGTGCATGGCATCACACACTGTTGCATTATAATAACTGTGTGCAATGATATAGTACATCACACACACATCATTTGTAAAAATCTTGTGCAAAGCATCACATGCGTTTACGTTTTTTCAAACCATGTGGAATAATAGATAACATCACACACACATTTTTTAGAAAAACTGTTTGCGCGACATCGCACACAATTATATTTTCGAAATGTGTGTGATGTTACGACATCACAAACGCTTTTTTCCCTAATGTTACATCACACACGCTATGGTGTACATCGCAAATAGTTTTTTGAAGGGTCTCTGATTGATGTGTCGTCTTTGGACCATCCTGCAGTAGTGTTATTTACTAATTTATAATATTTTTGAGCACTAACCTATTGACCCAGTGCCTAGTGCCAATTGTTGTTTTCTGCATGTTTTTTACTTTTCAGGTTTACATTAACAAACGAAGTCCAATTGCCACGAAACTTTTTGATCATTTTTTTCCGGACCATAAGAAACCTGGAAGCTTCGAAAGGAGTCCGGGAGGTGCACGAGGGCACCACAACACATCAGGGAGCGCCCTAGGGGGGTCGCGCCCTGATATGTGGTGGCCCCGTCGGCTGCCTCCCGATGCCCCTCTCCGGCTTATAAATTCTCTAATATTGCAAAAAACCCAGAAGTAGTCCTGAAACCCTTTTTCTGCCGCCGCAAGTCTCTGTTCTGTCGCGAGGCCATCTGGAGCTCCGTTCTGGCACCCTGCCGGAGGGGGGATCAATCACGGAGGGCCTCTACATCAACCTTGCTGCCCTCATGATGATGTGTGAGTAGTTCACCACAGACCTACGGGTCCATAGCTAGTACCTAGATGGAAATCTCTCTATCTCTTGATCTTCAATGCAATGGTCATCGCATCTTCGCTTTGATCTATCTGATGTAATCGTATTGTGAGGTGTGTTTGTTGGGATCCAATGAATTGTGGGTTTATGTTCAGATTATTCATGAAAAGTATTTGAGATGCGTCTGAATTATATTATCTCTTAATTACATGATCATTATAGCTTCGTAATGCTCTTGGATTTATTGATGTGCTTTGGCCAAGTAGATTGATATTTCATCGGTGGGGGTGGTGCGTTGTGGTAGGTTCAACCTGACGAGTTTCTATATCCTAGTGACAAAGTAGGGACAAGATGCGTCTTTGTGTTGTTGCTACTAAGGATAACACGATGGCGTTCATTCATATTGCTTGAGTTTACTTTGTCTACATTATGTCATCGTTCTCCATGCATTACTCTGTTTTACTTAATACTCTAGATGCATGCTGGATAGCGGTCGATGAGTGGAGTAATAGTAATAGGTGCAGGCAGGAGTCGGCCTATTTGTTTATGGACATGATGCCTATATACACATAATCATTGCCATGAAAATCGCATAACTCTCCGCTTTTCTATCAATTGCCCAACAGTAATTTGTTACCCATCGCATGCTGCCTACATGAGAGATGCCGCCAGGGAAAACTATGGTCCGGGGTCTATTCACTTATATACTTAAAAACGCTATTATTACCTTGCTTCCTTCCTTTATTTTTTATTTATTTTGCAATTTATATTTATCAACAACTATCTACACAACTCATTTGCTTGGAAATAACGAGATCAAGGGGATTGACAACCCTCTTGCCCGCGTTAGGTGCAAGCCATTTGTTCATTTGTGTGCAGCTGCTGAAGACGGTTGAGGATCGATATTCCTATTGGTTTGATAAACCTTGGTTTCATAACTGAGGGAAATACTTACCCACTTTGTGCTGCAATTACCCGTTCCTCTTCACGGAAAACCCAACGCAGATCACAAGTATCAGGAAGGATTTCTGGCGTCGTTGCCGGGGAATATCATCATCAACTATCAAGTAACTTCACACAAATTTTCATTCACTTGTTCTTCTTTTTATTTGCTATTATACTTAGCTTGTCTCATAAAAATCAAAAATACAAAAATATTTATCTTTGCTTGTTACTAGTTTACTTCTTTGCTTGCTAGTTTACTTGTCTTGCTTGTTACTTTGCTTGCTCGGTCACCATGTCTCAAGATACTACTAAATTATGTGACTTCTCAAATACTAATAATAGTGATTTTATTAGTACTCATATACCACCCGCCACTAGTGCGGAAGCTTTTGATATTAATGCTGCATTGTTGAATCTTGTCATGAAAGATCAATTTTCGGGAAGCCTAATGAGGATCCCGCGTCACATCTTAATACCTTTGTTGAAATATGTGACATGCAAAAGAAAAAGGATATGAATAATGATGTTGTGAAATTAAAATTATTTACTTTTTCACTAAGAGATAAAGCTAAAGCTTGGTTTTCATCTTTACCTCGTAATAGTATTGGAACGTGGGATACGTGTAAAGATGCTTTTATTGCCAAGTATTTTCCTCCTGCTAAGATCATCTCCCTTAGAAATCAAATAATGAATTTTAAACAGCAAGATCAAGACCATGTTGCACAAGCTTGGGAGTGAATTAAATTGATGATAAGAAATTGTCCAACTCATGGTTTAAACTTGTGGATGATTATCCAAAACTTCTATGCCGGACTAAACTTTGTGTCTAGAAATCTTCTAGATTCTGCCGCAGGAGGTACCTTTATGGGTGTGACCTTAGGAGAGGCCACGAAATTTCTGGACAACATTATGACAAATTATTCTCAATGGCATACCGAAAGTGTAACGCCCAAGATGCGATCCTATCCTTATTTTGGCTCGAGGGCCTCGACAGGGATAGAAGCGCATCTCGTCGTTTCGCAAGAATGGATATCATTACAAGTACATGTAAAAAAAGAGCTGAGTATATGGAATTGGCCTACACTCGCCACAAGCTAAATCAAGATCACATCAATACAACATCATATACAATCATCATACAGAAGAGCAGGGTCCGACTACAGACGAAATCAAACGATAAAATGACATCCATCCTTGCTATCCTAGGCTGCCGGCCTGGAACCCATCCTATATCGATGAAGAAGAAGAAGAAGAAGAAGTCCAAATCAAACAAGCATCGCGCTCATGTCATATCATCGCATTACCTATACCTGCAACTGTTGTTGTAGTAATCTGTGAGCCACAGGGACTCAGCAATCTCATTTCCAAGAGTATCAAGACTATTAAAGCTTAATGTGTGAGGTATGGTTAAGTGGTGAGGCTGCAGCAAGCACTAAGCATTTATTTAAGTGGCTAACTTACGAGTACCAGAATAAGGGGGATGATCATCGCATAAACGGACTTGAACTAGTAATGATCAATAAGTGATCCTGAACACCTACTTACATTCAAACACAACCCCACCGTGTTCTCTTTCGGAGCAGGCCTCACGAGAAGAGACGGTCACGGTTACGCACATGGTTGGTGTATTTTATTAGAGTTTACTTCAAGTTTGCTATGACCGGGTGTTAAACAAAGTTTCCAAGTTGCCACATAACCGCGGGCACTGCTTCCAGAAAGATTTAACCCCGCAGGGGTGCTCCAACTCATCCATCACAAACTAACCACACGCCACGGGAATAACCTCGACCACGAAACCCGTGATCTCCTTGGAAATTCCGTTGGAAAATCTCAACCTCTAGATAGCCCGAAGTGTCCTCGAAATCCCGCGCACAAGACGTTCGGGAAAGGTAAAACAAATCCAGCAAGGCCGCCCGATGTGCCGACAATCCCGATAGGAGCCGCGTATCTCGTTCTCAGGTCACGTCGGATAAGCTACGCGTACGGTGGCCTGATAGAAATCACCCGAGTTGCCCTGGGGTGGCCCCGCACAGTGCTCTGTTTTGGACCAGCACCATCAGCACTGCCCCCCTGTATTATGTTGATTTAAATCCACGAGGGGGCGACCCTCTATGCGTTAATAAGGTATTCAATATTATTATCTTGGGCAAATATAGTACCAATGTTGGGCCTTGCCAGAAGAGTTTTATCCTAAAACGAAAATCAAGGGGGTCCCCATAACAACCCTGAGCATGTTAGGAGCGCTCAATATGGAACATAACACCGGTTCACAAGTAACTAGGGCGGCTAGAGTGGAACAAAACACCGAGCAAAAGGCCAAGCCTTCCACCTTTTACCAAGTATATATGTGCATTAAATTAAATAGCAATAATATTGTGATATAACAAAAGGATATCCATGTTGGCTCATGGAAACTATTTGCACCTGCAATTAGCAACGCTATAAGAAGGGTTGAGCAAGCGGTAACATAGCCAAACAATGTTTTGCTTGGATGTGGAGGGTTAGAGGCTTATCATGGCATTTTGGGAGGCTTGACAAACAAGTGGTAGGTAGCGAGACAAGCGATAGAAACGAGACAACTAGCATGGCAATGATAGTAATGGTATCCAGGGAAATGATCATTTTACCTGAGATCCTGCTTGGAAGAAGAACGAATCCATGAAGAAGACGAGGCAACATAGTCGAACGAATACTCACACTCCGAACGCTTTCGGAACTCTATCGAGAAGAAGCAATCCGAAAACAAACAATCAACACACAATAAACACCACAACATATTCAAGATATGATGCGCAAACAAACATGATGCATGTCCGGTTTAATTATGCAAGGCATGGTAATCATAACAATCAAATACTACACATTAAGTGAAGCTCAATATGCAATGAGTTGCATATTGACAAAACTCCACATTCGAATTATTTAGTTCACTCTCGTTAGGTACACGACAATATTAAATGTTATTAAACATGGAAAGAGGTGAAGCATAATGAAACTACACTATCTAGGCATCTTAAATGAGGTCGGAAACAACATATAGCATTTCCGAAACGACCTCATGAGTTAATTTCGAAACTGGTCCAGATCTGAACTAACCATGTTTTATATTTATTAAACAGGAAAAATAGAGTTCACCATGCAATTCTACACGTCATTCTAGGCGATTTACATAGATAGAACGTTTAAAACGGAGCTACGGTCTAAAAGATATGACCGACACAAGATGCATATGTCATGAATGCAAAATGCATGCAAACAACCACCACAACCATGTTATATCATGGATGCAACAAGATATTATGAAATTACATGAAATTCTATGCAAGTTACATCTGCAACATGTTCAAAACAGAGCTACGGTTCAACCACAACAACCACCACAAGTTTTAGACATAATCTGCCCAAAACAACGACATGGTTATTGCACATATGAAAACAACAAGTTACAATATTCTAAAATGCACAAACAAAGCATGGGGCAGTAGCATATAACACACACTTCATTTCAACTTCATATATCACACTCAAAAGAGTCATGGATCACATGGTAGTAAGCTCACAACATGGCAATAAAATATGGCATTTAGGGACTTAGTGAAAATAACAGTTTTTGGCATCGCAGATTTCCATGGAGGCATATTGACAACACTAAAACTATATGCTACAGGTCATATCATGGCATGAAAATCTTCATCATGGTAGAGGACATGATGCACTACAATTCATTCCATTATTGCAACATCAAACTATGCACAGATTCATGACAAACATCAACACAACATGGCATCATGAAGAAGACAGATTCTCAGACTTTGTGAAAATTAGAGTAGACATGAGCAGCAGTTTTTAACGAGTTGACATATTGGACAACATATAAAACTATGATGCAAATACTATACATGGCAAAAAAATGGTACAACCTGGTAGACAATAACATGCTTAACAAAAGACTCCATTGTGCCAACACCAAAAGAGTCCTAGAACACTAGCAAATCACATGGCAACATGACAACAAAATAACAGTTTCAGACTTAGTGAAATTTTACCATCTCCCAAAACTGCAGTTTGACTAGGTATGTAGACATGGCAATGACAGTAACATAGCAACCCTTTATGAGCAAGGCAAGGACACTAACAGCAAGAAGACATGACACGCTACAAAACATACCATTGGCACATGTTCATACGGGTCATGGATTGCTTAATATGACGCTCACAAAATGGAACTCTTCGCTAACCGATTACAGGTTTTAACGCGATAGCAACTTGATAGCATGAAATGAACATGATAATGATGTTCCACCTAGCAACCAGAGGCATGGCATCAAACTAGACATCACATAGGGCAATACTCATGAAGACACCACATGCAAAAGACCTACGGTTGAGATGCAATCATCCGCGGAAGTTTGAATAAAATTATCAAATTTTGCAACTACGACAGGATGCACTTTTGCAACGAAGATTTGAACATGTAGATGATTCCTATCATGCATGCAAACGATGCCATCATGTAGAGCACGGAAAGTAGATGCATTTACATATAAAATGCATCACAAACGGAAACATATGCACAAAGGTATGGTCCTCCAAACAAGCATATATGATGATTTCACAGGCAAACAAAAGACTTCGAAGAAAATTGACCTCGAATTAATTGGGACAGGGATGTCCAGCTGGACGGGCCGGTCCAGGGGCGTCGTTTGGTTACGGGGCTGAGGGCGTCCCGGGACGGCGCTGTCCCGCGCTGACCAGAGAAGAGGCCATGGCCACGGCGGCGAGGAGCTCATCGGATCCCGGCGCGAAGGGTTCGAGGGGGTGCCGGGAACGGCAAAAATGGGCAGATCCGAGCCCGGCCATCCCGGATCCGTAGGCGGCGCGGCGAACGGAGGCCGGTGGCGACGCGGTTCTCCGGCGGTGGTTCCCTGCAGCTCGGGACAGAGAGAGAGATGAGGTCGAGGGGGAGGAGAGAAGGAGAAGGGAGAGAAGGAGGGGTCCGGCCTGGTCGGGGGCGAGGTGGCCGGTGGCGGTGGCTCGACGGAGGGGCTCCGGCAGGGCTCGTCGCCGGCGCGGAGGGAGGCGGCGGCGCACCGGCGAGGTGGAGGCGGGGTAGCGGCACTGGAGAGGTGCGTGAAAGCACATTTGCTCCCTTGGTGGTTTTGGTAATTAGTAACAACATATATGTCATTGAACTAATGTTTCCACTAAGCATATTTCAGGAAAAGTTCAATGATAGGGATGGCAAAATGGATTGTGGAGAAACCCCAAGATACAAGGAAATGGATTGGCAAAGCTTCAAGCAAGAGGACTCTACATTTTACTTTGTGAGAAATCACTTTGAGTCCATAGGAAATCCAATACTATTAAAAGGGGGTAAGGTACTGTTGGTGAACAAGATGCTCCACGTGCACAAGTGATAGTCACCAAAAACACCCACAAACTCTTCCACAAAAGTTTGTCCAAGCCAAACATCCAAAAATCGGTGCAACCAACAATTCCCACTCGGTGCCACCGATTCCCAAACTCAGACAGACCCATGCCAAACCCTAGCCATTCGGTGCAACCGATTCTGCATCGGTGCCACCGAGTTCAGTTGCCAACTTTCTGTTTAGCTATTTTCAGTCTTCGGTACCACCGAGTTTTGCCAGTCGGTCTCACCGAGTTTTTGGACCAACTCCCTGGTTAGCCATTCACAAGAATCGGTACCACCGAGATTTGTGAATCGGTCCCACCAAGTTTCTGGACCAACTCTCTGGTCAGCCATGGTCAAGAATCGGTACCACCGAGATGTGAGAATCGGCGTCACCGAGTTGTGCAATCTGACCGTTGGTCACCTAATCGGTACCACCGAGAGTTATGTATCGGTCTCACCGAGATTCAAAAGTTACTGCCTTTTGGTCACTTCGGTACCACCGAGTTTTATACTTCGGTGTCACCGAGTTGGTCACTTTAGGTGTAACGGTTGGATTTTTGGGGATGCCTATATATACCCCTTCACCACCACCCACTCGAAAGAGAAGCACTCAGAACTATTCCATACTTGCCCCATCCTATTTTCTGAGAGAGAGAGAGCCACGTACTCATGTGTTGAGATCAAGCTATTCCATTCCTACCATATGAATCTTGATCTCTAGCCTCCCCAAGTTGCTTTCCACCAAATCAATCTCTTCCACCACATCCAAATCCGTGAGAGAGTGATTGTGTGTTGAGGAGTCTATCATCTTGAAGCACAAGCGCAAGGAGTTCATCGACATTGCCGAGCCTATTACATTTTGGAGGGTGGTGCCTCCTAGATTGGTTAGGTGTTGCTTGGGAGCCTCCTACTTCGTGTTGTGGAGTTGAACCAAGAAGTTTGTACGGGCAAGGAGATCGCCTACTTCGTGAAGATCTACCCATAGTGAGGCTAGTCCTTCGTGGATGGAAGCCGTTATGGAATAGTCAAGGTTGCTACTTCGTGGACCCTTATGGGTGGAGCCCTCCGTGGAATCTCGCGACCGTTACCCTTCGTGGGTTGAAGACTCCATAAATGTGGACGTACGATAGCACCACGGGAAAAATCTTTGTGTCTACAAATTGCGTTTGATCTTCCTTCCTACCCTCTACTATACATGCTTGTTGTTACTTTCCGCTGCTATACTCTTAGACATGCATGTGTAGGGTGTACTTGACTTGCTATCATTGCTAAAATCTGCTAACAATTAAAATTGGGAAAAGGTAGAATTTTTATTTGGTCAACTAGTCTAATCACCCCCCCTCTAGACATACTTTCGATCCTACAAGTGGTATCAGAGCTTTGGTCTCCATTGCATTGGTCTCACAACCTAGGAGAGTATGGCGTCTAGTGAGGGAAATTATCACCGTAGAGGTCCGTACTTTGATGGCACAAATTTTGCTAGTTGGAAGCACAAAATGAAAATGCATATTCTTGGTCATAACCCCGCCGTTTGGGCTGTTGTTCATGTTGGCTTGCAAGGTGAATTCTTTGGTGACGAAAAGGAATCGGATCGTGAAGCGACCACAGATGAGTTGAAGATGTTGCAATACAACGCTCAAGCATGTGACATTCTCTTCAACTGCCTATGCCCCGAAGAATTCAACAAAATCAGCCGTTTTGAGAATGCAAAAGAGATTTGGGATACTTTGGTTGATATGCACGAAGGTACCGAATCCTTGAGAGAATCCAAGTTGGATGTTCTTCAAAGTCAGCTTGACAAGTTCAAGATGAAGGATAGTGAAGGAGTCGCAAAGATGTACTCTAGGCTAGCTCTCATCACCAATGAGATTGCCGGCTTAGGAAGCGAAGAAATGACCGACAAATTCATCATCAAGAAGATACTTCGAGCTTTGGATGAGAGATACGACACCGTGTGCACATTGATCCAAATGATGGCCAACTACAAAGATCTCAAGCCTACGGAAGTCATTGGAAGGATTGTTGCTCATGAGATGACACTCAAGGACAAAGAAGATCTTCACAACAAGTCTAGCGGTGCTTACAAAGCCACAAGCGATGCTCCCGCAACTTCAAGCGACAACCTTGTCACCAATGAAGAGATAAGCCTCATGGTCAAGAAATTCAACAAGTTCTACAAGAATAGAGGCAAAGAACGAAGCTCCAACTCAAGATATGAAGAGAAGCGTTCGTCAAGTCGTGACCGAAACTGCTACAATTGTGGGAAGCCCGGACACTACTCAAATGAGTGCACGGCTCCCTACAAACGAAGAGAAGAGTCACCTAGAAGACGAAGCTCAAGGAATGAATCACCTCAAAGAGAGAGAAGGAGTAGAGATGATCGTTATGAACGAAGACCCTCAAGGAGAAGTAGGGACTCGGAGAAGAAGGACAAGTACACCAAGAGCTACTCAAGAAGAAGATATCAAGCTCATGTTGGTGAATGGGTTTCCAGCTCCGAATCCGACAACAACTCCGAGAGAAGCTATCACTCCAACTCCGACTATGGTCAAGATGAAGGTGTTGCTGGACTTGCACTAGTGACTACCAACTCCTATGATCTATTTGATTCACCAAATGAAGGGAGTGGAAGTTGCTTCATGGCTAAAGGCCCCAAGGTATCACACCCCGAGTATCTTGATTTCAATAGTGATGAAGATGACTTACTTTGTGATGATGACTTGCTCTTTGATAAAACTAGTGATGTTAGTCAAAATGAACTTGATAATTTTCATGCTAGTCAAGACAAGTCGGTTGATGATGATAAGATGAAAATAGAACAACTAACTAAAGAATTAAACACTCTTAAGTTAGCTCACAAGTCTACTCTCGGAGATCATAGAGAGCTTGTAAGGACTCATGAGAAGCTACGCTTCGAGAAGCTCACCTTGGAGCAAGAACATGAGTTTCTTAAAGCTATCAATGACGATCTCCGAAAGAAGACTTCATCTTATCTAGCCAAATGATTACTCTTGTCTACATTCATGCCACAAGTTAAACCTAGACAAACTAGTAACAAAGGCAAGAAAGGTTCTTCATCTAGTAGCATCAATAAAAATGCTAAATCTAATGATGTTGCTTCTAGTAGTTCTATTGATTCCACTAATGATGATTCTCTTAGCCAAGTTACACTTGAGCAAGAAAACGATTTATTGAAAGGAATTATAGAGAAAGGTATCTACAAGAGTCTTGCCGGATGTAAGCAATTTGAGGAGATTGTACGCAAGCACGGAGGATACCGGAAGAACCATGGCATTGGCTACTTCAATGCTAATGGAGTTGAATGGGAAGAAGGTCAATACCCCAAGCCCAAGTTTGTTCCTCAAAGGGAGAAGTATGAACATACTCTTCCCAAGGGAACAAACACTCAAGATGACCTTCCACCACAAGACCACAAGCTCAAGGGCAAGGACAAGCTTCAAGAGGACATTGACCCATATGAAGATGAATCCCAAGCTTTGGTGGAGTGGGTTCCCAAGGTTACTTCAAGATCGACTTCTACAAGTGCCACTTCAACACCAAGGATCGCCATCAAGTTGATGTGGGTCCCCAAGAAGAAGAACTAGAGAAGTTCTTTAGGGGTGACTCCGCCAATGAAATTCACTCACATTCATTATTGGCAAGAACTAGTTGCAATGAACGTCAACATCATGCAATAGTTCAAGGAGTCACACATTCCCTCAAAGGTATGCAAGGGACAAGGTAATCAACAAATCCATGGACATCATCATGTATGCTTTGCACTCCATGTCCATAGATATCCTTGTATTTGTCTCTTGTGTGTTGGGACTAACCCATGTAGGTGAGAAGAGTAAGGAAACAACGAGGATGCTCCCAACTCTTGGTGATCTTCATCAACCTTGAGCATCCACCACTACCTCACCAACATGAAGTCTTCATCGACAAAACCCAAGGTTAGTTCATCCCTCCTATGGGGGGATGTCACATCTAGGGGGAGCTTCACTCTAAGACTTGAGTCAAAACATCTCATAGTATGTGACAACATTAAATGCTTTATGTAAAAGTGGTAACCCCACTTGTGCTTAAACGATGAGTATGACCTATGATCAAGTATTCTTACTTGGCTCCTAAGTCAATATACTCATATATAGATGACTCCGTCATCGCCAATGTCGGCGTCGTGGGAACGGGGGAACCCAGACTTGCCTGCCTGCGGCCCAAGGCGTGGCCTACCTCGACGACCAAGTACGGCCCGGCACGGCCTCACTCAACACAAGGCCCTCGCGAGACCCCGAGCTCGCGAGGGAGACAACGCCAAGACCCGTAGGGGGTTAGGCCCCCCAGGCCTCCTCCTGAGCGGCGGAGATCTCTATGCAACGCTAGGCCTCAGGAGGTCAAGGGTGACGACCTCCAGGTCAGGGGAGCGTCAACGCGCCAGAGGGGATAGTTTCCTCTTTGGTGCAACGGGGACAAGGACGAGCGCAGGTTCCCAAAGCGCCCCCCAAAGGTTCCCTTCTGGTGCAACAAGACCAAGACCCCAAGCCCCGCAGGACGGACGTCATCACCGAGCCCACCTCTGCATCACCGTTGACTACTTTGCAGGCGAAGACCACCTTTCGTCAGGATAGGGTGTACCTCCTGTCCCCCTTCGAATTTGGCTGTTGTAGGATTCCCTCCTGCCTTTGTGATAAGGGAAGAGGACCCGGGCCGCTATAAATAGAGGCTAGGCAGCTCGGTAGAGGACGACGACACAACTACCTGCAAACACACTGCGAGGCGACTCACCATTGTACTAGTTCATCCACAAACCTCCTCGTGAGGCAATCCACCAAAGGCAGGAGTAGGGTTTTACGCTTCGCAGCGGCCCGAACCTGGGTAAACTCTCGTGTGCTATCCTCTTCCTCGCCATCGAGCGGGGTTATCGTGTTGCGGGCTTGGCGGGGGTGAAGCTGCTGGGGATCTTCGCACACGTCGCTGGGTTCGAACTTCTATTGTTTTGCGGAGCCCGAAATCCGACATTTGGCGTGCCAGGTAGGGGCCGTGTCGGAGTCTTCAGCAGGCTTCACTTCCTTTTCGCCCCGTCGCATGATGGCCGACGCCCGACAAGCTCCTTTCGGCCTCGACGGGTCTGGCTTCACCAACCTCGCCACTGTCGTCCAAGACCCACGCCTCAGCAGCGCGATGCAGGGTGGCCGTTACCAGGCTACCAGCGTCGTTTCCGCCACCATCGCAGCTCGTGCCGACCCGGCGCAGGGCGGGCGAACAGCGCCCATGGGACCAATATCGCACTGCACCCACGTGGGAGACCTCAACGCACATGATGCACTTCTGATGGCGAGTGAGATGCTTCGCCACCGCCCGACGCACGGGGGCTTCGACGCCTGGGTCGACCACATCGTTGAGTTGGTTAACGTCGCAAGGAGGGCCTGGCTCCACCGCCCCTCTTCGCGACCACCGGCGCGGGCCCCGGGGACTCGTTCACCGTGGCCGCCGCCTCGCCTGCGAGCGGTGCGCCCGCTCCACTCCCGGGCGAGCCCGAGCAAGGCCCGCCGCACGCCGTACTTCTTCTCCTCCGGATCCCGGTGACAGGCTTCGGGGCGCCGCCCGGCCACGTCGGTGGCACCTTTGAAGAGGGTGACGGGGCGCTCCGCGCGCACCCCGGCACGCGTGCCCATACCTAGACGGAGCATCAACAGCCCGGGTCATCCCGGCGGGAGCGCGCCAACCGGCGCAGGGAGCAGGCGGCTCAGGCTTCTAGTCAGGCAGATAACCGCAACGGAGGCGCAGTGGACAACCAGGGAGGCAACCCACGTCAACACACGCGCGACCCACCCCACGGCGGCGGCAGAGGTAAGCAATTTCGGGCGGAGGCCCGTTGTAGGAGGGTCTGTGGGCCGCGCGCCCCAGGAGGCATCATCTCGCCACCCGGGGAGACTGCCCTTGGTGCGCGCGGGGACGACTCAGGAGAGGGCCAATGCCTCTATACGGAGGCCTACGTTCCGAGCTACGTCATACCTGTGGAGGGCGCGGAGGATCAGGCGCCCTCTGCAGGTGCCAGCACCCTCACGGAATAGGGAGATGTCCTGGACGCTCTCCCCAAGCCGGGCATGGGGGCTTCCACGGAGGGAGCACCAGGCCAGGTTTACACAAGCGGGGGAGAGAGGGGGGCGTCCTGGGAAGCGCGGGGGCGCAACGCAGCCGCGCCCCACGAGCAAGCAGCACACAGCCGAGCCTGGGACCTCAGGAGCGACCGCCAGGGAGGATCGGCAAGATACGAGCAGCGCGGGCCACCCACGGCAACGGGAGCGCCGGCACGGCCCTCCGGAGGGGAAGGCCTCATGAAGCCCGCAAGCCGAGGTCCGACCGGTGCCATGACGCCTCACGAGGCGGCTTCACTAACACAACACCTCTGCAGCTGCGCTGGGTGCGTTGCACTCATGTTTGGGCTGCAGAGGTGCGCAACCGCGCAGAAATGCGTGGATGGTTCTTAACCAAGTTGGGAGCACCTAGGCCGTGCGCCTGGGGGCTTGCCCAGCTATCTCCGGCCGTGACACTCTCACGTAATAATGAGTGGGCTGTATATGCCCGGAGCCCCATGAGGACGCGGAGGGGTTCCATGCCACGCCCAAGTGGAAGCCCCATGCTCCGCGCTGGTGGACAACACTGCCCTCCAATGGCTATGCCCACGCAATGTGGATGCCCTACGCTCCGCGCTGGGGGAAGACGAAGGCGAAGACTAGCCTAGGTGCCGGACACGGCTGTTGCTTGCTTCTTTTTGTGTTCGTATTGCCACTTTTTGAAATGAAGTTGAAGATTTCGTAACTCTATTTGAAAAAGGGACGGGAACTTTTCTCTCTACGCGTTTCCTCTTTCTGGCCTTGAAGTCTCTTTTCTTTTGGATTGGCACCTTGGCCTCCCCTCGTGGCCCTTCAGGGCAGGCCGGCAAGGACCAGTTGCCTCGAAAGCATGCATCTTTTAGCGGCCGATTCCCGCCCGGGGGCTCCGGCCTCCGCCCAGCACGACATCACCGAACCTCGAGAGGATCAGACGCCTCTCGGAGTAGCAACCGGCGGAAAGGTATGGGAACCGCTTGAGCGTCAAGGGGGACTCCTGAGCAACGCGCCTCAGGAGCCACACTGGTCACGTAGCCCCTCGCCCCTTGGTCTCGTCCTGGTGATTCGGACGCCCCAACGGCGGTCGAGGTATGCGCGGGACTAGGCTCCGTAGACGCAGAGCGCCGCTTGAGCATCAAGGGGGGTTCCCAGGTAATGCGCCTCAGGAACCTCACCGATCGTGTAGCTCCGCGCCCCTTGGTCTCGTCCTGGTGATCCGGACGCCCCAATTGTGGCCGAGGCCTCGCCCCGTTGGTCTCGTCCTGGCGATCCGGACGCCCCAATGGTGGTCGAGGTCTACTCGGGATCGGGCCCCGTCGACGCAGAGTGCCGAGAGGGATCCCAGACCACCCCGCAAGCAAGGAAGAAGCCCTCCCTGACGGGACCCTCGACCTTCCTGGACGCTCCGCCTACGCCGCACAACACTCGAGCTCGCCACGACCCGACGAGCTAAGTACACCCACCGAATAAGGGCAGAACCTTCTAAACAGATGATAGCCCGAATGCCGGGCAAGAGACATGAGCGCTAACGTAAAAATACAGGCACTACGGTCCGCTACATAACCCCATCAAGATTCTTGTGGTTCAAGGAGCAAGGAAGGGCAGCGCGAGGGAAGGAGTCCGGCCACTCTAGGAGATGTGTCCAAGGGTCTGACCTTGGGGGCGGCGCGCTCCCCTCAGGAGGGCACGGCCCGCGAGGGCCTGACCGGAGGCCGTTGCCGGTCTTAACGCGATACCCTCACGGACCTCTCGAGGGGCGCCGGGGGGCATCGGAAACAACACAAGGCCCTGCGGGAGACGCGGGGTCGCGCCACGCAAAACAAACAATCGACGGCTTAAAAAAGGAGGACGAAGACGAAGGTAAAAACACAAAAGTTAACGCCCCAGGGGCCAGGTGTTGCTTGACATGACAGGAACTGGGAGGAGAAAATAGGAGAGGCCTAGGTGGAGGAGCCGCTGTCGCCGTCCGGGCCGTCGCCCGCCGCGGCGCCAGAGTCGTCACCCTCGTCGGAGAGAGGCTCTTGGACGAACCGCTCCACCAAGGACTCCACGTGCGGGCGCACCTCGTCCCTAAGTGGCCCCTGGAGCTCCTCGGGCACCGCTCCATGACGTGGAGGAGATCGAGCTCTGGGACGAGACGACGAAGGTTGGAGAAGACACGTGTCAGCGCGAGGTCCAGGAGGTCGCGCGCGCTGGACGCATTGTCCTCGTCAACCCGGGAGACGCCGGTTCCCAGTGCCTCCACCACTTTGTCGAAGAAGTAGAGGTAGCCCCCGTCGCCGTGCGCGCACGGCAGCGCGGGGGTCTCCCCGACAAACCGGCTCACCGCGCCGACCGCGCGGTGGGCGATGTCCAGATACTGCTTGGCGCGCTGCGCCTCCAGCATCTTCGCGTGGGCCGCCTTGTCCTAGGCGGCCTACACGGCGTCGACAGCCCCTTTGACCTGGGTCTGGAGCGACGCCAGCTCCGCCTGGGCCTCTGCCTCACCCCTAAGCGCGGCCTGGGGGGCAGCCTCAGCGTCCGCCAGCTGGACCCTCAACGCGTCCGCCTCCTCCTGGAGCTCGTCGAGCCTACGCCTCTTGGGCGCGGGCGCCCTGGGATGGGGGGGGGCGATCAAGACCGGCACGGCAGGTGCGGCTGTAAGCGAAGGAGGCGGGGGACAAGACATTTACTCATCAATAATGGCCCAACGTCGGCGAGCTTGGGCTGGCCTAGAGGGTCCCCCGCCGCTGCCTCCGGGGGCCGCCGGTGGAGCCGGGGACCCCGAGCGCTTCCCCGCACCTGCCGCACTTCCACTGGACGCCATGGAGGAGCAAAGGAAAGGAGGAGGACAGGGAAGATAACTTGGAAGGAAGAAAAGTGGGAGGACGCGTCAAGATGGCAAGACCCCCTGGGCGGGGCGGGTTTTATAAGCGCAACCGCTGCCCAGGGGGGGCGTCGTGGGGAGTGGAGTCGCCATGCACTCCTCGGGCGACGCGTGCCAGACTCGATCGGCGTGCTGCCCTGCCTCACGTCGTTTCCTCCGCTCCCATTGGGTCACATCAGCGTGGCCCGAGGGGGGGGAGGACGCGAAGGGATAGCCGCATTCAATGAAGGCAATGATGGCCGGGGAGGCGCGCAGGCCTCGCGTTAGCTCGGCTCAGGGCGGTTCCCGACGTCTTCGGGGAGTCGGGACACCCACGTCTCATCGTGCGCCACGCGTCAAGATGGGCCCGCAGGCGTTGGGGCCCACGGCACTTCGGGCCATCCTCCGTGGCTTCACCCAGAAGCTAACCCGAGCGCGCCTTGGGCCCGGGGGCTACTGTGGGCGTCGTGGGAACGGGGGTACCCAGACTTGCCTGCGTGCGGCCCAAGGCGTGTCCTACCTCGACGACCAAGTATGACCCGCTGCGGCCTCACTCAACAGAAGGCCCTCGCGAGACCCCGAGCTCGCGAGGGAGACAGCGCCAAGACCCACAGGGGGTTAGGCCCCCCAGGCCTCCTCCCGAGCGGCAGAGATCTCTATGCAACGCTAGGCCTCAGGAGGTCAAGGGTGACGACAGCCAGGACAGGGGGGCGCCAGCGCGTCAGAGGGGACAGTTTCCTCTTTGGTGCAATGGGGACAAGGACGAGCGCAGGTTCACAAAGCGCGCCCCAAAGGTTTCCCTTCTGGTGCAACAAGACCAAGACCCCAAGCCCCGCTGGACAGACGTCATCACCGAGCTCACCTCTGCATCACCGTCGACTACTTTGCAGGCGAAGACCACCTTTCGTCGGGATAGGGTGTACCTCCTATCCCCCTTCGAATTTGGCCGTTGTAGGATTCCTTCCCGCCTTTGTGATAAGGGAAGAGGACTCGGGCCACTATAAATAGAAGCTAGGCAGCTCGGTAGAGGACGACGACACAACTACCTGCAAACACACCGCGAGGCGACTCACCACTGTACTAGTTTATCCACAAACCTCCTCATGAGGCAATCCACCAAAGGCAGGAGTAGGGTTTTACGCTTCGCAGCGGCCTGAACCTGGGTAAACTCTCGTGTGCTATCCTCTTCCTCGCCATCGAGCGGGGTTATCATGTCGCGGGCTTGGCGGGGGTGAAGTTGCTGGGGATCTTCGCACACGCCCCTGGGTTCGAACTTCTAGGGTTTTGCGGAGCCCGAAATCCGACAGCCAAAATGCTTGATAGATGCTAGTATGTATGTGCATGTTTGCCATGATTTCATTTGACATCTTATTGTGTGAGCATGTTGGTTTGCATTTATTTATCCATTCGAGGACATCCAATTGTTGCTATTTGGCTTTTGAATTTTCTTTTGCCAATTGGATGGACAAGAATGCCTAGGACCACTCTCTAGCTATCTATGCTTTCTTGTCTCATATTCTATTCTGCTGCATCACAAAATTTGAACAAGTACTTTTCGATCCCTCTGTGTGAGGAGCACTCGGAGTTCCGTATCGACAAAGGACTGACCATTAAAACCTCCCAAGTGCATCTCAGTGGAACCAACACCAAAAACTCGGTCTCACCGAATGCCTAGGGTTGATCTGGATTTCCATGTCGGTAACACCGATTCCTCATTCTCGGTTACACCGAGTTTCCTTGTCAGCTAACAGTTGAGAAACTCGGTGGCACCGATAATTTCGAACCGGTGTCACCGACAGCGAAGGGTATATATCCTGATGGACACGACTTTTTGAAATTCAATCTCAAGAGTCCGTTTCCTCCAACCCTAAGCTGCCGCTCCGGACCCCTTGGTCATCGCCCTTGCCTCCCTGTGCGTCTCCGTCGTTGGGAATCGCCGCTGCCGACGGAATCTTCACCGCCGTCGTCGCCTTAGCGGGTCCTTCACCGAATTAGGGTATGGATCCGACCCTCCTTGCGCTCCCCATCCGATTCACGCGCATTGGAGTTACTTTTATCGATAATCCACCGATTGCAAACCTCCCTATCCTTTAGAAATCTCATTAGATTAGCGAACGAAGGATTTTTAGGTTTAGTCATCCGCAAAACCGAATCTCGGTGACACCAAGTCAGAAAAATCGGTTCTACCGATTTTGTTTTTGTGCTACTGAGGACAGTCTCGGTGAAACCGAGTGGCAATTCTTGGTATGACCGGAATTGCTATCACGTTTCTGTAAAGAGCTCTGTGTGTCTCGGTGGTACCGAAACTTTTGACCTGGTGACACCGAAATCCCTTTTTGCTGACAACTATATCTAAGGATTTCTCTGTTCAAACCTTTGAAAAATGTCTGCATTTTGTGATGACTCAATCCTTTCCACTCTTCTATACTCTATTTCACAGGGTCAGAGATGTCAGGCTCAGATGACAGTGAGAACAATTTCAGTTAGCAAAGTGTTGACATGAGCTCAGGCACTAGTCCTGAGGGGAGCTATGATGATGTTCCTAGCTCTCCTGATCTGCCCAAAGCTGCAACCAGGGCAAGAACGAAGCTCAACTCAGATGAGGAAGATGAGGATTTCATTCCTGAGGAGCTGTCCAAGAAGGATGATGTTGCAAAGAACACCACTGCTGCTGCTTCTTCATCCAAGAAGAAGAAAGCCATAAGGAAAGAGTGTGCTAGCTCAGAGACAGTGAGAGCACCCGAGAGCTCTAGGGCAACAATGACTGTTGAGCCCTCAAAGAAGTCTATGCCTAAGAAGGCCGGGGAGAAGAAGATGAGCAGAAAGAGGATCATACATGTTGTGGGCAGGCCTACCTCTATGTATGAGGATCCAGAGGTTGCTGCTGAAGAAGAGGAGGAAGAGCCAGCTGCAAAGGCTCCTCCAAAGAAGAAGAAGAAGCTCATGGCAGATGCTATGCCTAAGGCCACCTCATCCAAGGGCACCAAGACTGCCTCCAAGAAAGCTGCTGCAGAAAAACCCAAGAGGTTCTCCAGAGAGATACCAGCTTCCAGCAAGAACAAGACCTCCACCTTTAGGGAAGCTGAGGATGACATGACAGCTTTAATGAAGCTAAGACCACACCTTCCATAGCACAATGCCAGCCACTTGCTTGCTGAGGACATGAAGAAGAGGAAGGACTCTGGTTTGAGAGAATGGAGAGCCATTGATCCATATTCTCAGAGAAGGAAAACAGATGTGGACTACAGATTTTATACCAAGGAGCAACAGGATTTCTATGAGACAATCTTGCTTGATAAGAGCCCTGCTGTAAGTTTCATGAGGTATGTGGACTGGAAGTATATCAAGGAGAATGAGGACTACTTCCCAAGTGTGCAAGACAACTTTCACTGCATTGGTCTAGATGAATTTGTTGGCAAGGAATTCACTGCATGGAACGATGAGATGATCATGCAATTCTACTCCACTGCTCACTTCTATGGAGATGGTAGAATTGTATGGATGACTGAAGGAGCTAGATATGAATCAACTGTTGAGGAGTGGGCTACCATCTTAGGAGTCCCACAGGTGGAAGATGGAGACATCAATGTCTACAATGAGCCCAAGGCTAGACATGATGCTATGAAGAACATGTACAATGAGATCCTTGCTGCAAACTTGAAGTCTCACAAGTTAGGATCCATTTACTTCCTCCAGGCTGGTCTGCGTACTATCAACACCATCTTGAGGCATACATTAATCACTAAGTCTGGAGATGACAAGATGATAAGAGGCTATTCCATCAACATGCTGCTCCACCTAGATCAGCATACGAGATTCAGAGTGATGGATTTGATAGTAGAGACTGTGAAGAGGGTTGCTGCTGATCAGAAGCGCTCTTGCTGCTATGCACTCTACATCCAGATGCTTATCAACTCTAAGCTGGAGAAGCACATCTTTGCTCTTGATAGACCACATTTGCCACTACTGCCCGATCTAGAAGACAACGTTGTGGTGATGAACCAAGATCATCCCACATCTGCTACAACACATACACATGTAGAGGCTGCCAGAGAATCTAGTTCTCAGATGCCCAGGTCTAGGAGTGAGCAGATGGATCTCCTACTCAGCACTATGCTCCGCATGCAGAAGGACATCAACGAGGTATTGAAGAATCAGGCGAGTCTTGCGAGGATTGTTGACAACAAGTTTCACACTCTCAACAACAAGGTGGATGGGTTGACTAAGACAGTTGATGAGCTCAAGAAGGAAGTTGATGCAGTGCCTAGCCCTCATTCCACTGATGATGATGAGGAGGATCGTGCACCTCTCAGGCCTAGCACTCAGTTCACCACTCAGGCTAGATCAGCTACAGTTCCAGCTCCAGAGTTGCGACCTTCTTCATCAGCACCTGCTAGAGCCTCTTCAGCTCCATCAGCTCCTCCAGTTCCTCCCGTTGCTACTCCAACACCGTCCATGACGTCTGCCGACATCTTCGCTGATGCCGTTCTCTCGACTCCTTCATCGACCACCGGAGGAGATCAGCCCCAGAAGAACGATTAGCTATATACCTTTGAACTTTTTGGTAACTTGTTGCCAAAGGGGGAGAAGATGTATATATATCTTTAGGCTTCGAGAGAGAGAGCGTTGGTTCTTATCGCTTTTCAAAACATTTGATATCTTTTGGTTTGATTGTGTTAAACTTTGTTGGTGTTTGATCATACACTTGATGTGTATTGCTACTACTTCCTATCATTATGATGCTTATGAGATGGTCATTCACCGTTACTTGATTGTGTTGTGCTATGATATTCATTCTTATTATTCTCGCACACCACCAAGTTGTATGTGACATGAAAGAGTGCCCCATGTACCTAATCGATTGTGCATTTGCATTCAAACGCAAATTCAAAATAATGCACAAATTTAGGGGGAGCTCTTGCTTATCACATACTTCTCAAAGCGACGATTATATTCATTGATTATATCATATGTCAAAGCTTTGACCTATATGTTGCCATCAATTACCAAAAAGGGGGAGATTGAAAGCACATTTGCTCCCTTGGTGGTTTTGGTAATTAATAACAACATATGTGTCATTGAACTAATGTTTCCACTAAGCATATTTCAGGAAAAGTTCAATGATAGGGATGGCAAAAAGGATTGTGAAGAAACCCCAAGATACAAGGAAATGGATTGGCAAAGCTTCAAGCAAGAGGACTCTACATTTTACTATGTGAGAAATCACTTTGAGTCCATAGGAAATCCAATACTATTAAAAGGGGGTAAGGTACTGTTGGTGAACAAGATGCTCCACGTGCACAAGTGATAGTCACCAAAAACACCCACAAACTCTTCCACAAAAGTCTGTCCAAGCCAAACATCCAAAAATCGGTGCAACCAACAATTCCCACTCGATGCCACTGATTCCCAAACTCAGACAGACCCATGCCAAACCCTAGCCATTCGGTGCAACCGATTCTGCATCGGTGCCACCGAGTTCAGTTGCCAACTTTCTGTTTAGCTATTTTCAGTCTTCGGTACCACCGAGTTTTGCCAGTCGGTCTCACCGAGTTTTTGGACCAACTCCCTGGTTAGCCATTCACAAGAATCGGTACCACCGAGATTTGTGAATCGGTCCCACCGAGTTTCTGGACCAACTCTCTGGTGAGCCATGGTCAAGAATCGGTACCACCGAGATGTGAGAATCGGCGTCACTGAGTTGTGCAATCTGACCGTTGGTCACCTAATCGATACCACCGAGAGTTATGTATCGGTCTCACCGAGATTCAAAAGTTACTGCCTTTTGGTCACTTCAGAACCACCGAGTTTTATACTTCGGTGTCACCGAGTTGGTCACTTTAGGTGTAACGGTTGGATTTTTGGGGATGCCTATATATACCCCTTCACCACCACCCACTCGAAAGAGAAGCACTCAGAACTATTCCATACTTACCCCATCCTATTTTCTGAGAGAGAACCACCTACTCATGTGTTGAGATCAAGCTATTCCATTCCTACCATATGAATCTTGATCTCTAGCATCCCCAAGTTGCTTTCCACCAAATCAATCTCTTCCACCATATCCAAATCTGTGAGAGAGTGATTGTGTGTTGAGGAGTCTATCATCTTGAAGCACAAGAGCAAGGAGTTCATCGACATTGCCAAGCCTATTACCTTTTGGAGGGTGGTGCCTCCTAGATTGGTTAGGTGTCACTTGGGAGCCTCCTACTTCGTGTTGTGGAGTTGAACCAAGAAGTTTGTACGGGCAAGGAGAACGCCTACTTCGTGAAGATCTACCCATAGTGAGGCTAGTCCTTCGTGGACGGAAGCCGTTATGGAATAGTCAAGGTTGCTACTTTGTGGACCCCTATGGGTGGAGCCCTCCGTGGACTCTCGCGACCGTTACCCTCCGTGGGTTGAAGACTCCATAAACGTGGACGTACGATAGCACCACCTATCGGAACCATGGGAAAAATCTTCGTGTCTACAAATTGTGTTTGATCTTCCTTCCTACCCTCTACTATACATGCTTGTTGTTACTTTCCGCTTCTATACTCTTAGACATGCATGTGTAGGGTGTACTTGACCTGCTATCATGGCTAAAATCTGCCAACACTTAAAATTGGGAAAAGGTAGAATTTTTATTTGGTCAAGTAGTCTAATCACCCCCCCCCTCTAGACATACTTTCGATCCTACAGTGCGGGAGGGAGGAGTCGAGCGGGAGGAGTGGGCCGGTTTGGGCCCGGGGCGTCCCGGGGCGGGCCTGGCCTGGGCTGACGCGGGCCGCGGTGGCTTGGAGCGGCCAGGGGGAACGTGGCAGCCCCTGGTTGTCTGCGGGCGGCGGCTGCGGCGGTGCTGGGTGGACTTGGCTGCCACAAGTGGCGGCGGGGTAGCGGCTTGGCATGGAAAACAATGGCGGGGCGGCGGCTGAAGGTAGGTGGAGGCTAGGGGTAGGTTTTTTGGCCAGATTAGGCAGGGAGAGGTGTTATATAGGGAAGGGGCTAGGGTTGGAGGGTTTCCAGCCCGATTCGAACCGTTTGATCTCGATCGGACGGCTCAGGACGTGGGAGTGGTGTAGATGGGCTTGGTGGGCTGTGGAGAGGGGATGTGGGCTGAGGAGAGTGGGAGATGGTGGCCCGTGACAGAGGTTTTGAAAACTCAAAAAAATGTCCAACGAATAAACCGCTGACGGAGCCGCTACGGTTGACCGTTCGGGTATCAAACGACCTCCGATTGCGACGAAATTTGGCAGGCGGTCTACCTACACCATAATAAGACCGCACGCCAACTTTCGACCCAATCCGAGACTATTTTCGCACGCTTTTAAAAACATTTTTTTAAAACGATGCCGCGGGTGCGTGCATGTGTGGTTGGTCTCGAAACGGTCGACGACACGAACGGAGAGAACCGACAACTACGATCGATGCTAGTTTTGAAAAATGATGACAACGGAGTGCCGAGGCAATGCGGATGATGCGAATAATGCGATGATGAATGTGACAGACAAACGAATCACACGATGACAACGAAAATAAACGGGAATCTTCTGGAGCGTCGGTCTCGGGCTGTTACAACTCACCTCCACTTACAAGAGATCTCGACCCGAGATCTTAGAATGAGAAGGGAAGAGAAAGAGAAGAGGTAAAACTTTGTTGCTTCTTTGACAAACGAGTGAAACCAATGAATCTTGAAGGTTGGAAAGAGATGAAGAATGACATGAGGAACAAGCGAGAATTTACAAGAAATTGGGCAGCACTTCGGCAAACAAGAGAGGCAAAACTTTGATGATATGAAAGAACTTCAGAACATGGCACAACACTCCGGTAAGGTGGATAAGCAAGGAAAGAACATGATCTTTGATAAAACGAGATGATGGATCGAAGAGAGTGACATCACAATGCCTCCGGAACAAAAGAACTAGGAGCTAGACCAATGGAAGGAAAGAACGAAGAAGAAAATGACAATTTCTGCCACAATTAAATTTGAAAGCATCCTTACAAAAAGAGATTGAACGGAGTTGTTGGAAAATCAACAACGAAAAGAATAAGCTTGTTGTGGGCTTATTGAAAACATCTCAAAATTATGAGGTGAAACCCCGCCACTAACGAAAAACTAGGATTGATTGGGAATAATAGGATATGCAAACTTCTTTCAACATGAGGATACATTGAGAACTTGGATCATTGATAAGCACCATGATAGCAAGAATCCTTAGGAAACGCTTTTGGTGAAATCCAATCCAAGATAGCTCTAAGAAGAAAAGATGGGTTTAAATATCTCATTCTTCACAATTCTCTTTGAGACTCCTCATGAATCAAGAATGCTATAACACCATCTCAAAAGATAAGAGAGAATGAATTGCACTTGAAATGCAAGATAAAGAATACTTGAGCTCCTCCAACAAGAATCTTGAAGAATACTTTGAGAAAGAAGAAAATCCTTGACGAACCACCATGAAGAACCATCAGAAAGAACTCCGAAACAAAAGGATGATAGAAAAGAATTGAAGGTTGCCAAATTACAATATTGAGGCCTTGCAAAGATTTAGATGAAGATTCGGGATGAGATACTTGAGAAAACTTGGAACTCCGGAAAAGAAAGATGAGAACTCTTGAAATCGAGAATTTGATAACATGAACAACTCCGGAAGAAGGATTGAAAACACCTTGATTAAATAAGAATAAGAATTATGTTATGCTTATCCTTCATCAAGTTAAATTGATGACAAGCAACGGATTTGGCATACTACTTATTCTTCTTGAAAAGATTGGAGAGAAAGCACAGACTTGAAGAATTCTTGAACGAAAACACCTGAATAATTGAGATACGAACGAAGAGACAACAATTGCGAAGAATTTGAGAACAAAAGCTGAAAGCTGAGAACGAAGAAATCTTCAGAAATGATGGCCTTCGGAGGATCGAGAAATGAACACAACATTGAAATGCTCCGGATAGATATGGAAGGAATTTCTTACGAATGGAAACAATTTGAAAGAATAGCATGAAGCTGAATCACGAATCTTCAAAAGAACGGATAAAGATTTAAGAGAAACTCTTCTTCAGTCTTGCAGATTGAGAAAGGTGAGAGGAACACCACCAAAATTGTTTAGACACTCCGAAAAAGAAAGAAAAAAAATGAGCCAACTATGATGATTCGGAAATGATCTTGGAGAGGGAATATGACTGATGGAATTCATTCTTACATCACATTTGAAAAGAACTTGAGGACATCTCCGGAAAGATTAGAAGAGCCAGGTAAGATCCTGGGAAAACACCGTAGAAATGATTGCTTAGAAGGAGATATTGCACCGGTACAAATTTAAGAACTGGATGAGGTGAGAGCCTCGAAATAAATTGAAAGGACTTGAATGAAAACACGGGTCTTCTGAGATATCTTCAACACTCCGGATAGAATAGCGAGAGACGAACAAAAAAGAGATAGTTGGACAAGAACTTCCACATGGATAGCATTGAACGAATGAAAAGGATATGATGAACATCCAAAGGTTGAATTGAATCCACCGGGGAAAAAAATGGAGACGACGAATAATGAACTTAGCACTTGAGCATCTCACCGGATATAAAATGGAAGAAAAGATAGCGGAAGCATCAATGAAAAGAAAAGGAGTTGGATGATAACTTAATCACTGAAGAAAAAGGGCGGGAGGGTGGGGAAAACAAAGACAACTTGGAACAGATGAGAGGAACTCCGGAAAGAAATATGAGGATTGATCTTGCAAATATTGGAGAGGGGTGAATTATCTTGATGAGAAACACATCGGTTAGGAAAGATATGAAATCACCACTTGACATCGAAGAAACTCGAATTACCGTACTCCAACACAAAACAAAGGATGTGGCTTGCAAATTAAGCCGGAAACAAATACATAACCCATTTGCTTTTGCTGGAAGGATAATCCTAGGTAACTACTTGAATTCCCACCTAAGAACTTCCAAAATCTTTGGTTATGCAATCGGGTCCACGGATACACGGAGTTTTATCCATCACTAAACTCCTAGCAGTAATACTACTCTCCAGTGTATCACATCCCTCAACACACAACCAGAGGTCTCGGAAACTCATCTACCTCAGACCCTCGTAATCACAACGATACTAAACATGGCAGTACATGTGATCCCGCTCCCAAGTACTGGGTGCCGCCACACTCTTCGCACCACGATTAGTATTGAAGCAATTTCAAACATCCGCGTCCTGAGATACTAAGGAAACTGAACGATAGCGATGTGTCAAGAATCCCCTGGAGCTCAACTCCCCGGGTACAATCCAAACGTACGGAAGGCACCAAGAACAAAATCCCGGTCACATCGACATCATAGAGGTTCCAAAATACCCGCGTGATCCTAAATTTTTTTGAGTGAGAAGAGGGATAGAATTAAAATTCCTACGTCAGGATTCCTCACCAGAGCATAGAAGAGGAGTAAAAAGAATCCTACTCTCCGATATATAACTAGACTCAAAATAGTTTTTACTAGACTCGACTCGACCAAGTTCGATCAATCAAGGGGGATCCTAGGTCGGTACAGGCTCTGATACCAACTTGTAATGCCCAAAATGCGATCCTATCCTTATTTTGGATCGAGGGCCTCGACAGGGATAGAAGCCCATCCTGTCATTTCGCAAGAATGGATATCATTACAAGTACATGTAAAGAAGAGGTGAGTATATGGAATTGGCTTACACTCGCCACAAGCTAAATCAAGATCACATCAATACAACATCATATACAATCATCATACAGAAGAGCAGGGTCCGAGTACGGACGAAATCAAATGATAAAATTACATCCATCCTTGCTATCCCAGGCTGCCGGCCTGGAACCCATCCTAGATCGATGAAGAAGAAGAAGAAGAAGAACTACAAATCAAACAAGCATCGCGCTCACATCAAATCATCGCATTACCTGTACCTGCAACTGTTGTTGTAGTAATCTGTGAGCCACAGGGACTCATCAATCTCATTTCCAAGGGTATCAAGACTATTAAAGCTTAATGGGTGAGGTATGGTTAAGTGGTGAGGCTGCAGCAAGCACTAAGCATTTATTTGAGTGGCCAACTTACGAGTACCGGAATAAGGGGGACGATCGTCGCATAAACGGACGTGAACTAGTAATGATCAATAAGTGATCCTGAACACCTACTTACGTTCAAATAGAACCCCATCGTGTTCTCTTTCGGAGCAGGCCTCACGAGAAGAGACGGTCACGGTTACGCACACGGTTGGTGTATTTTATTAGAGTTTACATCAAGTTTGCCATGACTGCGTGTTAAACAAAGTTTCCAAGTTGCCACATAATCGTGGGCACGGCTTCCAGAAAGATTTAACCCTGCAGGGGTGCTCCAACTCATCCATCACAAACTAACCACACGCCGCGGGAATAACCTCGACCACGAAACCCATGATCTCCTTGGAAATTCCATTGGAAAATCTCAACCTCGAGATAGCCCGAAGTGTCCTCGAAATCCCGCCACAAGACGTTCGAGAAAGGTAAAACAAATCCAGCAAGGCAGCCCGATGTGCCGACAATCCCGATAGGAGTCACGTATCTCGTTCTCAGGTCACGGCGGATAAGCTACGCGTACGGTGGCCTGATAGAAATCACCCGAGTTGCCCCAAGGTGGCCCCGCACAGTGCTCTGTTTTGGACCAGCACCATCAACACTGGCCCCCCTATATTATGTTGATTTAAATCCACGAGGGGGCGACCCTCTATGCGTTAATAAGGTATTAAGTATTATTATGTTGGGCAAATATAGTACCAATGTTAGGCCTTGCCAGAAGAGTTTTATCCTAAAACGAAAATCAAGGGGGTCCCCATAACAACCCCGAGCATGTTAGGAGCGCTCAATATGGAACATAACACCGGTTCACAAGTAACTAGGGCGGCAAGAGTGGAACAAAACACCGAGCAAAAGGCCAAGCCTTCCACCCGTCACCAAGTATATATGCGCATTAAATTAAATAGCAATAATATTGTGATATAACAAAAGGATATCCATGTTGGCTCATGGAAACAATTTGCACCTGCAACTAGCAACGCTATAAGAAGGGCTGAGCAAGAGGTAACATAGCCAAACAATGTTTTGCTGGGATGTGGAGGGTTAGAGGCTTATCATGGCATTTTGGGAGGCTTGACAAACAAGTGGTAGGTAGCGAGACAAGCGATAGAAACGAGACAACTAGCATGGCAATGATAGTAATGGTATCCAGGGAAATGGTCATCTTGCCTAAGATCCCGCTTGGAAGAAGAACGAATCCATGAAGAAGACGAGCCAACGTAGTCGAACGAATCCTCACACTCCGAACGCTTTCGGAACTCTATCGAGAAGAAGCAATCCGGAAACAAACAATCAACACACGATAAACACCACAACATATTCATGATATGATGCGCAAATAAACATGATGCATGTCCAGTTTAATTATGCAAGGCATGGCAATCATAACAATCAAATACTACACATTAAGTGAAGCTCAATATGCAACGAGTTGCATATTGACGAAACTCCACATTCGAATTATTTAGTTCACTCTCATTAGGTACACGACAATATTAAATGTTATTAAACATGGCAAGAGGTGAAGCATAATGAAACTACACTATCTAGGCATCTTAAATGAGGTCGGAAACAACATATAGCATTTCCGAAACGACCTCATGAGTTAATTTTGAAACTGGTCTAGATCTGAACTAACCATGTATTATATTTATTAAACAGGAAAAATAAAGTTCACCATGCAATTCTACACATCATTCTAGGCGATTTACATATATAGAACGTTTAAAACGGAGCTACGGTCTAAAAGATATGACCGACACAAGATGCATATGTCATGAATGCAAAATGCATGCAAACAACCACCACAACCATGTTATATCATGGATGCAACAAGATATTATGAAACTACATGAAATTCTATGCAAGTTACATGTGCAACATGTTCAAAACAGAGCTACGGTTCAACCACAACAACCAACACAAGTTTTAGACATAATCTGCCCAAAACAGCGACATGGCATATTGCACACATGAAAACAACAAGTTAAAATATTCTAAAATGCACAAACTAAGCATGGGGCAGTAGCATATAACACACACTTCATTTCAACTTCATATATCACACTCAAAAGAGTCATGGATCACATGGTAGTAAGCTCACAACATGGCAATAAAATATGGCATTTAGGGACTTAGTGAAAATAACAGTTTTTTGCATCGGAGATTTCCATGGAGGCATATTGACAACACTAAAACTATATGATACAAGTCATATCATGGAATGAAAATCTACATCATGGTAGAGGACATGATGCACTACAATTCATTCCATTATTGCAACATCAAACTATGCACAGATTCATGGCAAACATCAACACAACATGGCATCATGAAGAAGACAGATTCTCAGACTTAGTGAAAATTAGAGTAGACATGAGCATCAGTTTTTAACGAGTTGACCAGAGAAGAGGCCATGGCCACGGCGGTGAGGAGCTCGTCGGATCCCGGCGAGAAGGGCTCGAGGGGGTGCCGGGAATGGCAAAAATGGGCAGATCCGAGCCCGGCCATCCCGGATCCGCAGGCGGCGCGGCGAACGGAGGCCGATGGCGACACGGTTCTCCGGCGGAGGTCCCCTGCAGCTCGGGACAGAGAGAGAGATGAGGTCGAGGGGGAGGAGAGAAGGAGAAGGGAGAGAGAAGGAGGGGTCCGACCTGGTTGGGGGCGAGGTGGCCGGCGGCGGCGGCTCGGCGGAGGGGCTCTGGCAGGGCTCGTCGCCGGCGCGGAGGGAGGCGGCGGTGCACCGGCGAGGTGGAGGCGAGGTAGCACCGCTGGAGAGGTGCGGGAGGGAGGAGCCGAGCGGGAGGAGCGGGCCAGTTCGGGCCCGGGGCGGGCCTGGCCTGGGCTGACGCGGGCCGCTGCGGCTTGGAGCGGCCAGGGGGCACGTGGCAGCCCCTGGTTGCCTGCGAGCGGCGGCTGCGGCGGCGCTGGGTGGACTTGACGGTGACAAGTGGCGGCGGGGCAGCGGCTTGGCACGAAAAACAATGGCGGGGTGGCGGCTGAAGGTAGGTGGAGGCTAGGGGTAGGTTTTTTGGCCAGATTAGGCAGGGAGAGGTGTTATATAGGGAAGGGGCTAGGGTTGGAGGGTTTCCAGCCCGATTTGAGCCGTTCGATCTCGATCGGACGGCTCCGGACGTGGGACTGGTGTAGATGGGCTAGGTGGGCTGTGGAGAGGGGATGTGGGCTGAGGAGAGAGGGAGATGGTGGCCCGTGACAGAGGTTTTGAAAACCAAAAAAATGTCCAACGAATAAACCGCTGACGAAGCCGCTACGGTTGACCGTTCGGGTATCAAACGACCTCCGATTGCGACGAAATTTGGCAGGCGCTCTACCTACACCATAATAAGACTACACGCCAACTTTCGACCCAATCCGAGACTATTTTCACGTGCTTTTAAAAACATTTTTTTAAATGATGCCACGGGCGCGTGCATGTGTGGTTGGTCTCGAAACGGTCGACGACACAAACGGAGAGAACCGGCAACTACGATCGATGCGAGTTTTCAAAAATGACAACAACGGAGTGCCGAGGCAATGCGGATGATGCGAATAATGCGATGTTGAATGCGACAGACAAACGAATCACACGATGACAACAGAAATAAACGGAAATCTTCTAGAGCGTCGGTCTCGGGCTGTTACAGAAAGGGCTCCAACCGGTAAGAAGGCAAATTTTGTTGAAGAAATCGCTACTTTGAGTGAAAAAGTGGATGCCCTTATGAACATGGTTGCTAGTAAAAATGCTCATGTTGATCCCAATGATATGCCCTTGTCTACTTTGATTGAGAAAAATAATGATGCTATTTATGTTTGTCTCGCGAAATAATTTCAACAATAATGCTTATAGAGGAAACTTCAATTCTAGACCATATCTCGGTAATTCCTCTAACAACTATGGAAACTCTTATGGTAATTCTTATGGAAATTCTTCTACAAATTCTAATAGGATACCCTCTGATCTTGAGAATACAATTAAAGAATTTATCAATTCTCAAAAGGTTTTCAACACTATGGTAGAAGAAAAATTGCATGTAATTGATATTTTGGCTAAAAACATGGATATAATTGCTCTTGATGTGGAAACTCTTAATGGCAAAGCCTCGCCACCCAAGCATGATTTTAATGATGCTATTAAATCTATCCAAATATCTATTAATGAAAGTAAGGAGAGGACCTCTAAGTTGAGAGCTAAGCGGGAATTCTTAGAAAAAGCTCTTCCACCCGGTTTTTACCGGAATCATGATGAAGATCTTAAAATGATTGGTATTTATCATATTGAATCTTTATTTACCTCTCTGAATACAAATGATAAAGGGACTGAAGATGAGTCAACTTTAATTGAGAACCTTCCCGTTTGCTTGGAGGGTGATGATTTTGATGCTAAAACTGAAAAACGTGGGTTTGGGGAGGTCAAAACTTTAACTAGTGATGTGCTCACTATTTTGGATTACAAGGACTTTAATTATGATAATTTCTATTTATTAGAATATATTTTCCTTGTTGCAATCCATTATTAGCTCACCCAATGCTTATGAACAAAATAAAGCTTTTACCGAACATATAGTAGAAGCTATGATAAAAGCCTATGATGAGAAACTTGAGCTTGAAGTTTCTATTCCTAGAAAATTGCATGATGAGTGGGAACCTACTATCAAGATTAAGATAAATAAATATGAAAGCAATGCTTTGTGTGACCTTGGTGCTAGTGTTTCAACTATACCTAAAACTCTTTGTGATGTGCTTGGCCTCACTAATATTGAATATTGTTCCCTTAACTTGCATCTTGCGGATTCTACCATTAAGAAACCTTTAGGTAGAATTAATGATGTGCTTATTATTTCAAATAAAAATTATGTGCTTATAGATTTCATTGTGCTTGATATTTATTGCAATCCTACTTGTCCCATAATACTTGGTAGACCTTTCCTACGAATTATAGGTGCAATTATTGATATGAAAGAGGGAAACACAAGGTTCCAATTCCCATTGAAGAAAGGGATGGAACACTTCCCTAGAAATAGAATTAAACCACCTTATGAATCAATCATGAGAGCTACTTATGGGTGGAGTGTCAAAGATGAAAATACTTGAAACTATGCATTATGCCTAGCTAGGGGCATAAAACAATAGCGCTTGTTGGGAGGCAACCCAATAGTTATCTTTAAATTTTTGCTTTAAACTTTCTGTTTATGTTTGATAACATGATTATTTCCTCTTTAATGATTATATTTTTGTGTTTATATTAGTGTTTGTTTCAAGTAAAGCCTTTGGGATGACTCACAAGATAAGTAAAATCGATGCTGAAACAAAACAAAAACTTTTGACTCGAGTGAAGGAATTTTCATTTTTTACTGGAGCGTTCTAATGATCTGAAATTTATACAAAGTGTTTCTATAAAAAAAATTCTAGGTTTTCCTAATTTTTAGAATTTTTAGAGTTATATAAGTATAGGTTGTCTACAGATTGCTACAGACTGTTCTGTTTTAGACAGATTATGTTTTTGCTTGCATAGTTGCTTATTTTGATTATGCTTGGATTGTATCGGGGGGTATAAGCCATGGAGAAGTTAGAATACAGTACCTATTATGCAATTATGAAATAAGAATCAATTTACAACAGTACCTAAAGTATGCAATATGTTTCTTATACTAACGGATCTCACGAAGTTTTGTTGAGTTTTGTGTGATTGAAGTTTTCAAGTTTTGGGTGTTATTATGATGGACCACAGAATAAGGAGTAGCAAGAGCCAAAGCTTGGGGATTCCCAAGGCACCCCAAGGTAATATTTTAAATGAGACTCAAGCGTCTAAGCTTGGGGATGCCCCAGAAGGCATCCCCTCTTTCGTCTCAATCCATCGGTATGTCACTTGAAGCTATATTTTTATTCGTCACATGATATGAGTTTTGCTTGGAGCGTCGTTTTCTTTTGTTTTGCTTTTACTTTCAGTTTGCCACAATCATTGTTTGCTGGACACACCTATTTAAGAGAGACACACCCTCATCATAATTTGTTAGAATACTCTATGTGCTTCACTTATATCTTTTGAGCTTAGCAGTTGCTCTAGTGCTTCACTTATATCTTTTAGAGCACGGTGGCGTGTAGATTTTATAGAAATGATTTCACTCTCGTTCTTCACTTATATTTGTTTGAGAGTTAATAAATAGTGACGGTAATTTGCATGGGTCATAAGACTAGTCCGAAAATATTAGGTATTCAATGGGTGATAATCAAAACCATCATGTAGCATATATAGACAAATTGTGGGTCAATGGTATTAATGTGGTAATATGAAATAAGTGTGAGTCCATAATTGTTGACCCGTAGAAGTGTCGATATTAAGAGCGGTTGACCTTTTTCCATCTAAAATAAATAAATAGGCATGGTGATGATATGTGAGCATTTCTATTCCTCGTTGAAATCCTAGTGTTGTTTCGGGTCGGAAGCGCGCGATGGTTCACTCCTACCAACCTCTTCCCTCGAGGCATGCGAGTAGTACTTTGATCCATGATAACTAATAAAACTTTGCAATAAGTATATGAGTTATTTATGACTAATGTGAAACCATGTACATACGCAATCTCACCTTCTCATAATTGCTATCCTCTTCGGTACCGTGCATTGCCCATTCTCGCCTCGAGGATCGGTGCAACTTTTGCCGGTGCATCCAAACCCTGTGATATGATACGCTCTGTTGCACATAAGCCTTATCATATCTTCCTCAAAACAGCCACCATACCTACCTATCATGGCATTTCCATTGCCATTCCGAGATATATTGCCATGCAAATTCCATCGTCACTTCACATGACTAGTTTGTTCATCGTCATATTGCTTTGCATGATCATATAGAGCTGACATAGTATTTGTGGCAAAGCTACCGTTCATCATATTTTTGATACATGTCACGCTAGATCATTGCACATCCTGGTACACTGCCAGAGGCATTCATACATAGTCATATCTTCATATCAGTTCTCCATATTGAGTTGTAAGTAAGTGTGATGGTCATCGTTATTAGAGCATTGTCCCAGTGAGGAAAGAATGATGGAGGCTATGATTCTCCCACAAGTCGAGATGAGACTCCGGACGAAAAAATAAAGATGGGGGAGGCCAAATGAGCCCACCATCCAAAAAAATGATGAGAGAAAATGAGAGAAGGGACTTTGTACTATCTTTTACCACACTTGTGCCTCAAAGTGGCACCATGCTCTTCATGTAGAGAGTCTCATGATATGTCACTTGCATATGCTAGTGGGAATTACCTATTCATTATTACAAACTTGGCTTGTATATTCCTATGACGGGCTTCCTCAAATGCCCGAGGTCTTCATGAGCAAGCAAGTTGGATGCACACCCCACTTAGCTTCATTTGAGCTTTCATACACTTATAGCTCTAGTGGATCATTTGCATAGCAATCCCTATTCCTCACTTTGATATCTATCGATGGGCATCTCCATAGCCCGTTGATATGCCTAGTTGATGTGAGACTATCTTCTCCACCTTTTACCCTTTTGATATCTACCACCATACTCTATTCCACTTAAATGTTATGTCCAATGGCTCACGCTCATGTATTGCGCGAAAAATAAAAAGTTGATGCATATTGAAAAAGTACGATCCAATTGCCTGACTTGGACACTGTGGTGCTTAACATTTGTATTAATGTGGTGAAGATGGAGCCATGCCTTGCTAATATAATAAGATGAATATGGGGGTAAACATTTCTTAAGGATCGTATACTTTTAAGGATTAATGATTTTGTTTCTTACACTTTGAATATTGGTGTGTTAATATTTGTTGATTCATCTTTTCTCAATGCGCATACCTGAATAAGATTACATAATGGATAGCATGTCACATAAAAAAATCTGTTTTTATCATTTACCTACTCGAGGACGAGCAGGAATTAAGCTTGGGGATGCTTGATACGTCTCCAACGTATCTATAATATTTTATTGTGCCATGCTGATATATTATCTTTCTAGGATACTTTTTGGGTTATTATTTACCAATTTATAATATTTTTGAGCACTAATCTATTGACCCAGTGCCCAGTGCCAGTTGTTGTTTCCTGCATGTTTTTTTTACTTTTCAGGTTTACATTACCAAACGAAGTCCAATTGCCACGAAACTTTTTGATGATTTTTTCTGGACCATAAGAAGACCTGGAAGCTTCGGAAGGAGGCCGAGAGGCGCACGAGGGCACCACCACACATCAGGGCACGCCCTAGGGGGGGGGCGCCCTGATATGTGGTGGCCCCCTCGGCTGTCTCCCGACGCCCCTCTCTAGCCTATAAATTCTCTAATATTGAAAAAAACCAAGAAGCAGCCTTGAAACCCTTTTTTCGCCGCTGCAAGTCTCTGTTCCGTCGCGAGGCCATCTGGAGCTCCGTTCCGGCACCCTGCCGGAGGGGGGATCGATCAAGGAGGGCCTCTACATCAACCTTGCTGTCCTCATGATGATGTGTGAGTAGTTCACCACAGACATACGGGTCCATAGCTAGTACCTAGATGGCAATCTCTCTATCTCTTGATCTTTAATACAATGGTCATCGCATCTTCGCTTTGATCTATCCGATGTAATCCTATTGTGCGGTGTGTTTGTTGGGATCCGATAAATTGTGGGTTTCTGTTCAGATTATTCATGAAAAGTATTTGAGAGGCCTCTGAATTATATTATCTCTTAATTGCATGATCATTATAGCTTCGTAATGCTCTTCGATCTATTGATGTGATTTGGCCAAGTAGATTGATATTTTCATCGGTGGGAGTGGTGCGTTGTGGTAGGTTCAACCTGACGAGTTTCTATATCCCAGTGACAAAGTAGGGGACAAGATGCGTCTTTGTGTTGTTTCTACTAAGGATAACACGATGGGGTTCATTCATATTGCTTGAGTTTACTTTGTCTACATCATGTCATCGTTCTCCATGCATTACTCTGTTTTACTTAATACTCTAGATGCATGCTGGATAGCGGTCGATGAGTGGAGTAATAGTAATAGGTGCAGGCAGGAGTCGGCCTATTTGTTTATGGACGTGATGCCTATATACACAGGATCATTGCCGTGAAAATCGCATAACTATCCGCTTTTCTATCAATTGTCCAACAGTAATTTGTTATCCACCGTATGTTGCCTACATGAGAGATGCCGCTAGGGAAAACTATGGCCCCCGGGTCTATTCACTTATATATTTACAAACGCTATTATTACCTCGCTGCCTTTATTTAATTTTTATTTATTTTGCAATTTATATTTATCAACAATTATCTACACAACTCATTTGCTTGCAAATAACAAGATCAAGGGGATTGGCAACCATGTTGCCCGCGTTGGGTGCAAGTCGTTTGTTCATTTGTGTGCAGTCATTGAAGACAGTTGAGGATCGATATTCCTATTGGTTCTATAAACCTTGGTTTCATAACTGAGGGAAATACTTACCCACTTTGTGCTACAATTACCCGTTCCTCTTCACGGAAAACCGAACACAGATCACAAGTATCACAGAACTAGAGCTATTTTCCTTTATCTTATGTATTATCTGCAGACTATTTTGGGCAACAAATGTCAGGACTATGTTAAAGAGAATCTAGTTATGTTTCAGACTTGTAATCAATCATGTAAGACAGGTTATCTGTTAAGTTACACTATGGAACTGTCTTGTCCCAGTATCACCCCATCTCTCTATCTATGGCTAAATCCTGGAATATCTTGAATTGGAACATTCGTGGTATAAATGATGATAATAAATGGAGAGCTCTATCCAATAAAATTAAAGAATCTGCTTGCTCCATTTTATGTCTCCAGGAACCCAAGAGGGATATTTTTGACAGTTCTTACATCAAAAACTTCTGTCCTAGACAACTCTGAAAATTTGACTATCTCCCTTCCATTGGGGCCTCTGGGGGGCTCCTTATTGTGTGGAATGATCAACATTTCTCTGGCACTACTGTTCAAAAAAATGATTTCTCTATCACTATTGAATTCTCTTCCAGACACACTGGAGAAATCTGGACACTCACTAATATCTATGGTCCCTGTCAACATGCTGCTAGAGTGCAATTTATTGATTGGCTACAAAATATCCAGATGGAAGATGATGCTAACTGGATAGTCATGGGAAATTTCAATTATATAAGGTATCCTAATAACAATAACAGAGAAGGGGGTAATATCCAAGATATGCTCAACTTCAATGAAGCTATTAACAGTTTGGCCTTAGTGGAGATCCCACTAAAAGGCAGAGCCTACACTTGGAGTAATATGCAATATGCCCCACTACTTGAAAAACTAGACTGTTTTTTTACTTCCGAAGCATGGACCGTGACATATCCCAACACCATTGCTCTTCCCCTTGCCAGATCCACTTCAGACCATGTACCTTGTGTGATTAAGATTGGCAGATCTATCTCAAGATCTACTATATTCATATTTGAAAATTTCTGGTTAGAACACATCCATTTTAAACAGGTGGTAAAAGATATTTGGGAACAGCCCACTTAGGAGCAAGACAGTGCTAGAAATATCTCAGTTAAATTTAAGAGACTCGGGAAAGGTCTGGAAAACTGGTCGAGAGACCTTTCTGATCTTAAGGGTATAATTAGAAATTCCAATGAAACTATACTCTTTTATGACACACTAGAAGAATTCAGGGCACTTACTGATCAAGAAAGTATGGGTAGGCAGATTCTCAAAGAGCATTTGGAAAAGATTTTAAAGTTCCAAAAAAGCTACTGGAAACAGAGGACCAACATTAGGACTATCAAGGTGGGTGAAGCAAATACCAAAATTTTCCAAGCCAAAGCCACCATCAAACACAGATTCAACATTATCTATATGCTCACAGATGAAGACGGTAATGAATTCCATGATCACACTTCTAAAGCTGCCATTCTATATAAAGCTTTCAAAGAAAGACTGGGTATGCCACAACAGGTCTCCAATCCTCTACTTCTACAACATCTGCTATCATCAAACCAACATCTGGAAGATTTAGAAGCACCTTTCTCACAGAAAGAAATTGATGATATCATCAAGAATATGCCCAGTGACAAAGCACCTGGTCCTCATGGCTTCAATGCAGCCTTTCTGAAAAAATGATGGGACATTATAGCACCAGATTTCTACAGGCTGATTAATGATTTCCATGTTGGTACGGTCAACATTCAGAGCATCAATTACTCTTACATCACTTTGATTCCAAAGAAAATCAATGTTGCATCTGCCAATGACTTCAGGCCTATCTCCCTCCTGAACTGCACTCTAAAGGTCATCACCAAATTGATGGCAAATAGGCTACAAAAAGTGATTATGCAACTGGTGCACAAAAACCAATATGGTTCCTGAATAAGAGATGCCTACAGGATTGCTTGGCATGGCCTTATGAGTACATTCACCAATGCAATCAATCCAAAAAAGATATCATCCTACTGAAACTGGACTTTGAAAAAGCGTTTGATATGCTCAGTCATGACACTCTGATTGATATCATGATAGCTAAGGGATTTGGCAACAGATGGATTGAGTGGATTAAACAAATCTATAGTACTGGACATTCTGTTGTACTTCTCAATGGTATCCTAGGTAAACATTTCTTATGCAAAAAATGTGTCAGGCAAGGGGACCCCCCTGTCCCCCCTCATTTTTGTGTTGTTTGCTGATACACTACAAACTATGATGAATGAAGCTATGGCCAATGCACTTATCAGCTCCCCCATCCATCATTCCTCCTGCACTGATTTTCGTATCATCCAATATTCTGATGACACTATTCTGGTTCTACTAGCTGATACAAATCAAATTCAGCACATCAAAAACCTGCTACTCCACTTTGCTGAATACACTGAGCTTAAGGTTAACTACAATAAGTCCACCTTGATTTCCATCAACACTCCTGAGCAAAAGATGATTGATTTATCCTCTATTTTGCGCTATCAAATTGGCACTCTGCCTCTGTCATACTTGGGTCTGCCTCTTAAACTCTCAAAGCCAACAATTGAAGATTATTTTCCCCTTCTCAGAAGAATTGAAACCAGATTACTTGGCTGTTCCACTCTACTGAACTATGGAGACAAGCTTGTTCTCATCAAATCTGTGTTCTCTAGTATGCCCAACTTTGTTATGAGGACTTTGCCACTACCTAAAACTGTGATCCTACAAATCAACAAATATCTCAAAAGTTATTTCTGGAGAAAATATGGTACTGAAGAAAGAGGGCCAGCTCTAATTGCATGGGAGAAAGCCTGCAAACCAAAAGAACATGGTGGACTAGGCATTCTGGATATAAGCACTCATAATCAAGCTCTGATGATGAAGTCCATGCATAAATTATTCAATAAAGAAGATATCCCATGGATTCACATCATCTGGGAAACCTATTACAACATGCAGGCACCTAGTCACAAAATGGTGGGATCTTTCTGGTGGAGAGCAGTCCTCAAGTTGCTCCCTACATACAAACAACAAGTGCGTTGCAAAGTTGGTATTGGAGACTCTATTTTGTTTTGGACTGACAATTGGAATTCCCATAATTTGCAAGACCATTATCCAGAGCTCTTCTCCTTTGCAATCAACAAAGACATCACACTGCAATAGGCTTTGGAGGTGGATAATTTTGAATCAATGTTTCATCGACCACTTTCTGTGGTAGCATACCAGCAATTCAATGACATTCACAACACTCTTATCAACTTCAATATTACTGATCAAAAGGATTGCTGGTATCTTACAGAGAACATAACCACATATTCCACTAAACAGATGTACCAGAAGTTATGGGGCAAACCAAACATCCACCACATTTCTAGATTAACATGGAAGACTGCAAGCATGCTCAGATTGAAAATCTTTTTTTGGTTGTTACTCTACGACAGAGTCGATACCAGAAACCTCCTACGCAGAAAGAATATGTTTCTTCAATCATATAACTGCGCTTTATGCAATGAGCCTGTAGAAGAAACTGCTATACATTTGTTCTGGGATTGTGATTTTGCTATGACATGTTGGGGGGCCATCCTACCAACAAGACTAAGAGGTATCTCCATGTTTGATGAAATCTGTCTGGCGATTAGTACTCTTCCTCACGGACTAGGAATGGATATTGTCCTCATAGCTTGCTGGAGTATTTGGAGTGTCAGGAATGATAAAATCTTCAGAAATGCTGCTGTACACCTCCAGAGCTAGAAATTCTATCTACTGGGAGGACTCAAAATTGCCTAAATAAGAGCCAAGGAAGCAAAGGCACAGAAAATCAAGGATTGGACAGATAATAACTTTTAGCCCTTTTTTAATATTTAGCAAAACTGGTATTGGCTGAACTATCCATTGTATTTGTTCTTTATTAATTGAAAATATACCGTAGAACAATTGTTCTACGGTCAGCAGGTCGGAAAAAATATATGTACACGTGTTAGGTTTCAATTGGACTTGTAATTAGCATATGGTTAGGTGTTTCAGCCGCACACAAAATTAACCCAAGTCTCTTTTTTTTGCCGGTAACCCAAGTCTATTATAACAGAACATCGCATGATAGTGATTTAGACTAGACATAAGCTAACAGCTCGACTGAGACCACAAGAGGGACAGTTCGGATGACCGTGGTAGGGGTGGCCGGACCAGTCGTGGGGGTGGTCACAAGCTTGTTGTCGACTGTATCGTGTGAGTGTAGTGTAAAATACTAAATACATATATTATAAACAATAATTATTATTTTTAAGTGTTCACCCCACATTAAAAATATATAAATATAGTGTAAAAAATTGTCCGCTCAACATTCAGAAAACGTTTTCACCATTCAACTTTCCTTTATAAAAATGTTCACACGTTTAAAAAAATGTATGTCACATTCAAACAAATATTATACAATTCAAAAAAATATTAGTACAATTAAAAATATATATTTCGTACCATTCAAAACCATACACGTTACTCTGAAGAATGTTCATCTGGTTAAAAAATAATGTTTGTGACATTTACGAAAATATTTATCCAATCTATCAAATTTGACAGTTAAAAAAATAATGTTCCGTATCATACAAAACATGTTTTAACATGTATTCTGAAAATAAAAATAAGTACTTATTTTTTTACCAAGTATTTAAAAATGTAAAATGTATATAAGAAAATGTTTTAGATGTATACAAAAAATTCAAAATATGTATAAAAAGTGAGGCATAAGACCATATATTTGGATTTTCTTAACGTGTACAGAGAATCATCCTTATGTATAGAAAAAATATATAATGTGTAAGCCAAACACAGATATATGTTAAAAAAATAAAAGGAAAAGAAAACAAGAACAAAAGAAAACCAACGAAAACAACAAAACACTGAAGAAAAAAATAAATATAAAAATAAAATAACATGGTAAACTGAAAAACCACAAAGACAAACTAAAGAAAACCCTAAGCAGTGGGAAAAAAAGAAAAAGAACAACAAAAAGAACTCACGCTCGGCAACAGTGTTTGGCCGGCCTGATAACCACCCATTGTTGGTGATTCCTAATATGAATCGGTACGAGCGACACATAGTCCTGGCGCGTTGTGTCAAACTGTTGACCCTTCGCACAGGACATGCGAGAGAGAGAGAGAGACCGAATGGGTCGGCCTATTTCCAAGGCAAAGCGGAGGGCGTTCGTGTTCTAGTTTTGGAACGTTATTGAAGTTTCCAACCGATTTTTAGATGACCACGACGACTATATCTCGCATTCAGCAAGACGATAGCTTGTCTCACTGAATACGTTTATGGTTATCAGGACGGTCCATTCACGTACAATGAAGTGAAAATAAAATAGAGAAGGAAAAAAGGGAGTTGTAGGGATCAAACCCCGGTCTATTAAGAGATAAGCCATGTTGGTAATCACTACATCCACGTCCAGTTCGTCATAACAAGTCGGGGAGAGACATACTTGAAGCTAATGCATGCTGTTTTCCTATCGGTTTTTCTGTTTTTTTTTGTTTCTTTCTATAATCTGTTTTTATTTTTTCGGGGTTTTCTTTGTTTTTTCTTTGTTTTTATTCTGGTTTTACTTTGTTTTATTTTCCTTCTTTTTTTGTTGTTTTTCTTCATTTTTCTTCATTTGTTTCTCGTTTTTTGGGTTTTATCTTTTCTTTCATTTTACCCTGATTTGATTGTTTCTTTCTCTTTTTCAACAATTTTCTTTGTTTACTCTCGGGTTTCATTATTTTTATATATAAATTTTTGTATATATCTAATATATTTTCTAACACACGTCTTACATTTGTGAAATGCTTTTTTTAACATTTTTGATATACCAAATTAGCATTTTAATACATGATCAACATTGTTTCTATACATATTTCGCATTTTTATTTTCAAATGCCTCATTGACATATTTCAAATACAAGTTTATAATTTTTCCTATACACATTTCAAAAAAATTCACATACCTGTTTCACATTTTTGAATACATGTTTTACATTTTTCCTGTACATATTTAAATATTTTTCCAACACAAGTTTAACATTTTTTGAACACATGGTCAACTTTTTTCTATAGACATTTAACATTTCAAAATGCAAGTTTAACGTCTTTTAAATACATGTTCAACATTTTTTATAAATATTTAACATTTTAAAATGAAAGTTTAACATTTTTTTAATACATGGTGAACAATTTTTCTGTACACATTTAACATTTTTTCAATAATTGACTAACATTTTTCAAATATTTCTTTAGCATTTTTTGTAAAAGCTTGATTTTTGTGTGTGTACATTATCAAATATGTTTACATATTATATACTTTTTGTATATATCAGCACTATTTTTCCTATACAAATTTAACATTTCAAAATGCATGATTAACAGTTTTGTAAATATTGTTTAAATTATATTTTTGTAATATATATGTTTGTAAATTTTGAAACTTTAATCAAATGTACAAAAGGAAATAAAAATTGAAACATTAAACGTGAAAGAAAACTAAATAAACGATTATGCGCCCTCCAGCGCAGCTGGCCCAGCCCATCAGGAGCCGCTCTTAGGTGAGGGTTTTCCTAGGTCTCGCTTAGAGCAAGACATAGCGGCACCCCCAGTTTTGAGACGTTATTGAAGTTCCCAAATGTTCCTAAAGTTTTATGAAGATGGTTTTTCCTTTTATTTTGTTTTTATTTATTTTTAGATTTTTTTATTTTGAATTACATGTATATACTTTTATTTTATTCTCCTTTTGTTTCATTTATAAAAAAGTTTTCCAAATATTGTTCGAATTTCCTTTAAAATATGTTCATGTTTTAGAAAGAAAAAAATTACAATACTCAAAATTTGTTTTCATTCCTGAAAAATTAAGTTATGTTATTTTTTACAAAAAATCAATTGAATAGAATTTAGAATTCTATTCATAATGTGTCGCTTTTTCTAAATATTCACATTGAAGAAAATTCAAAATTGGTTTTATATTTCTTCCTTAATTCAATATTTGTCTGTCTTTTTAAAATATTCATTATTTTCAAAGTAGTTTGCCTTTAAAAAACATTTTTTTAAATGTCCCAATTTTAAAATATATTTGTATTCTAAAAAACAAGCTATTTTTGAAATAAAAAAATCGTAAATTATTTGTCATGCTTTTCGAAAAGCGAAAAAGAAACCGCTACTACAGTAGCCGAGCCACTAGTGCACTAATGGTCCGGCCTAGTCGGGGCACGCAATGTGTGCCGTGCGTCTATTGGACACAATGCGCATCATATATGAGGTACCAACAATTAGTGCAGGCGTGGATGCCAAAGACACAGGCTACAGAGGCTAAAATCGAACATGTGTGGGGATTTGTTATTTAAGAAAGACCGTCAAGTAATAGCTGGCCATGAAGTAGTAGCCGGAGCATGTTGGGTGAGAAAAAGAAAAAGGGCAATATTAGCCCAAGAGGCCACATAGTGTCTTTTTAAAGAGGGGAAAACTCCACAACCTCTCTGTCGGTGATGCCCACAATTATATATTATTGATTATGTATAATGTCAGATAACCTCCCCCTTTCGAACCTGGTCGTTCCCCTCCCCCGCTACAGTAGGGAGGGGTGATTTGTGAACCGAGCCAGGAGAACCACCTCGCACGCCGGTGGATCGTCGATCCCCTGCCCTCCGGCGGCCGCTCCGGCGGCGGGAGGGTGGGGAATCGGCGTTCCCCGGCCTGTACATAGTGTAGGTTTCTCAGGGTGGCCTGCTGGCGGTGCGGAGAAGGTGGTGGCGCGGTCGGCGAGGCGTTTTGGGGGGAGATCTCACCCTCTCCGGCGGCGGTGCTCTCTGGAGCTCCGCGGTCGAGTTCTCTCCTTCCCCGAGCTCTAGGGTCTCCGGATCTGTCGAGCTCATCTCCCCATCTCCGGCGATGGCGTGGCGGTTGGGCCGGATCGAGTTGAAGAAGATGAAGGGAGAGATATGGAGCCATGCGATGAAGAGGAGGGCCAGTGGTGTAGGCTCTCTGGAGCCGGCGACCGGCGACTTCTCGTCCGTGAAGGGGATGCATCTGTACCAGGTCTTTGAGGGATGCAGTTGCGGCGGCGCGCCACCGGCGGCATCGAGGTCATCTTCTTCTTCGGGGTCAACTGGACTCGTTTGTAATTTCTATTTCTTGTTAGACCTGGTTGTAAGTCTGTGGCTTTAATATATCTCTTGCTTTATCCCACAAAAAAAAGATTATGTATAATGTCAAACTAATTAGCTTTTGAGGAGAACAAAAAAAACTTAAGGCCCTCTACATAGGACATGTTTGCGACATCACCTCCTAATTTTACCAGAAAATCTACGATGACATATTAGCATAAAAAAGATGTAACACTCCAAGACAACGCCTTCAGGACGGTACTACCACTCGAGCACCGATGTTGAATGATACAAATAGATGTCACACCAAGGGCTATTATCCTGAAGCAGATATTTGAACCAACACCTTCAACTCGGTAACGACACACGAACATGGACGTTGCCTAATCAAGTCAAAATGAAAGAATATGGGTTTGCACCCGGAGAGAATACATCCATGATGTCTACGGCCATAGTCGCCACTCTACCAAGATGTAAAGATTAATTTCTTTGGTATCTTTGCTACATGAAGACAGGAAGGTTGTGAGGGATTCTTATTTTTATTGTTAATGTCTTTGTACATGGAGTGTGAATCAGATTGCAACTGATTTTGATGCAAGGTGAGGTCATAGGATCATGTTCTACCGGGGCATCGAGCAATGCAAGGTGATATGTTGGGCTGATACTGTGCAAGGTGGAGCATGGTTGCAATCGGACAAGTTCGGCTGGGGTCAGACGACATAGGAGTGTGATGTCGATGGTGACAGAATTCTGAGCGTGGAAACACGTGGCGCAGGTCTGAGGGCTTGTGTGCTTCGACATGGCGATGTCGCGGGTTCGATTCAAGACAATGCACATGGGAACTCAAAGTTGGCGGGTGCAAACTGACACATACGACAACCATGGAGTCGTGTTGAAGGTGGAGTATAGGAGTCTGATGAGAAGGCTACGACATAAGACGTCAGAGAGTCGAAACCTATTTCAACGAGGAAACACGAGTTACATGTTGTTAGGGCTAGAGCTCGATGGTCTGAGGCATACGTGAAGTTCTACATCGGTCAGTGATATTTAGTGGTTCTCTACAATGAGGGTTGAGGTGGCATGGTTTTGTGACCCAGTATACTCGGGCAGGACAACACATGCTCGATGCGGTGATAGCGGCGAGGCGTGCGGTAAGCACGGGACAAGGCGACATACCAAGAGACAGATAGTCTGATAAAGTGTGGATATGGTGTTGAAAAAATGTTAGCGAATACCAGGAGTTTGTGACTAGAACTATCGAGTTTGCCAGAGAGTTGACCATGGAGAATCTGAGAAAGTGATGAAAAATCTGAAAAATATCATAGGCTCATAGCTTGGAGAGTACATGGTTATATATTTTATGATGTTCAGTACACATGGCAAAGTGCAAAAGAGACGAAGAGCTATAGTTGTGAGACATGTAGGAGACTGTCCAGAAAAGAATTAGATAACTGCGAATCGATTCGAGATGAGTAAAGGCAACAAAAACTCTTTCAAGTTCAAACATACGGTTAACAATAGCAAGGACCGTGAGCTCAAATATTCTTACATGTGATATCCAATATGCGAGTCGTTTACTTTCATGCCGATCAAGCAATCAGCTACCAGGATGACGTTATATCGATGTTGTCAGACATGATTACTTTATGGTCCATGTGTAATAGCGTTAGACGGATACTCCGGAATATTGTGAACACAAAACAAGAGTGTAGAAGAACTTAATTTTCACGGGAGTTTTGACTATCATGGAGAAAAAGAATGGACTACTATTGCAAGTGAAGTCATGTGACATAAAAGGAGTAGCAACAAAGCTCATGATTAATGGCTCAAGTCTAAGTCACAAGGAGGCGCGCACATGGTGCTCCAAGGTGACGAGGACACAGTTGGACTTGTAATTAGCAAAGAGTTAGGTGTTTGAGTTAAACACGTATACTTCAAGCCTATAACACAAGCTCACCAGGGGTACCCAAATAAATTAGACACAAATTAGTAGACTAGACAGATATCATGATTAGGACCGTCCGGGCTCCCATGCCGGGGTGGCCGGACCAGCCATGGAGGATGGTCGGAGCGCTATTGGATGGCCTCAGCAGGCTTGTCGTTGATTGTAAATTATGATTTTGTACATTGAAGAAGCGCTTGTAATCATATCCTACGGATATAGTCATATTAGTGAATCTCATTAACAAATCTCGGTATTATGCTTGTTACTTGTGCTATTTGTTGGCCTCAACGGATTCCTCAGATTATTCTCACCGAACCACATAGATTAATGCACCTCAAGATAAGGGGGGACGTAGAGATCTCCCTGACATGTTCCTGAAATCCCTTCTTTTACTTTAGTTTTTTTATTTTTGCGGGAAATGTATATACTTTAGTTAAACTTCATCTTGCCGACATACATTAATATTTCTACTACGGAATCATATCATATACGGAGTACTATATAATTAACATTACCGGATCAGCAGCCGGCCCGCTTAGGTCAATAGTTTTTAGTCAACATCTCAATTTACTCTAGTTTTCTCTTTCTTCAGATGTCAAATGCGAATTATCACCTGAACCTGCCAATGATCCCTCCATGCAATGCATGTACTCAGATTTCCTTGATTTCCTTGTCTTATTTTTTGTTAGCAAGGTGGTTCGGTGATGTAGAGACAATAAGGCAGTTTGAGATTTTGGTTTAAGTATACAGATCTATCGGTAGGACCTGTGTAAAGCAGAGTAAAAGTATTATTCACTCCGTTTCTAAGTATAAGTCTTCTTGAAAATTTCACTAGAGACTACATACGAAACAAAATGAGTGAATCTACAATCTAAAATATGTCTATATATATCCGTATGTAGTCCGTAATGAAACCTCTAAAAAGACTTATATTTAGGAATGGAGGGAGTACTAGTTTGTCAACTCTGAATGTGATACACTTGCCCGTCAATTCTTAGTTAACAGGTCGGTCTACAGATAACTTGATAGGGATTTTCTTTTGCCTAAATCGATAATCCCAGCTGCTGCGGTTGTTCTTTTGCCTTTTGCTGTTATCAGTTGCGATTGCTGACCAACATTTTCATTTTTCTTCTTGTGTGTTTGCATATGGATACTGCTTTGTGTCTTTGTTCCGTTATTGTTCGATATTTGGAACCCGATCCATTTTGTGGTCGTATGGAGGAAAAATATATTCATGAATCCCGGCTTACTGATTTAGTCTTCGTTTCCTCAATTCTTTACGGGAATCTCTACACAGAAATATCAGAACCAGAATCTGGCTTTAGAACCAAGGGACCAAATCACCGGACAAAATTTCAGAGACCAAAACACTTATTTTTGTAAAGCATTTTCTACTAAACTGGTGAGTTTTATGTCTTGTAAGAAACACTAGTTCCTCCCCACCACGACGACTGGAGCACACACGTGTTTCATGGGCAAGTCCCCGCCTACACATGCTGGACCTGCACGTAGCCGTGTTGGATATCCCAAATTAACAAAGGAGTGTGTTTTGGGACTCTAGTCCGACCACTCATCCTCATGTGTGTCATCCTGCTGTGTGGCCTCCTCCATCGCTTCATGACAATGGCAATCCTGCTCCTTAGCGATAAGTTCGTCCTTCTCTTACACTTCCTCCTCGTCCAAGATCTGCCCATCATCCTTCGAAAACGCAACCCATTCTAGTCATAGGGGAAGCGGCATGGCGATAGAAGAGAGAAAGTGACTACCGACATCGATGTTGGAAGTGGAGTTTGGGAGCTATTTGGTCGTGGCGATGACCTTTTCAGGCCCACGGGCGGTGGGTGCGGAAAAACGTGGCGGGAAACATGGCAAGAGTGGATCTGGGCAGTTGGCACGCGGCGGCGGCCAGTAATTGGCATGCTTCTCGGTGCCATGGCCATCTGGCCGTCTGCGCCATTGGTACGGAGAGATGGGCCGAGAGGAAGGCTGAGTAAGGAGGTAAAACTTCCCTCCTATGTGAGCGATTGGTGGATGGCGCACAGTCCAAAACAACGCCCACAACCTCCAAATATGAAGGCTCGCGGGCTTGATGTGGAGCCCTTCATAAATTATGCCTACTCGGGGACCTACTCGGGGCCGGATGACAGACTCTGCTAGAGTGTCCATTTTTTGTCAAAATCCTCATATTGGTGGTTATTATGACAAACGGGCCGATAAGATGACTCTATTAGAGTTGCTTTAAGTAAGCAACACATAATATAATTTAGGCAACAAATTAATTTGAAATTAGACAATGGTCACATGCCCGTGCTGTTAGCAACCCTGGGTTTTGCTTCGTTTTAATTGAATGATAGCTTGTTTCTCCTAGCCACCGTTCATCAATTTCAGGATCAATCATCTAGGGAACAATTATCTTCAGCTTGTCAACTAGTACCTTGCAAAACGATGGATGGTACTCGACAGGTATCTAGAATTTTTCAAAGAGTTCGACGAAACTTTGCCCTATCAAATGATATCCTCTTCTTCTTTAGTCATCGTCTTCTTAGATGTATTCATTTTCCTTTTCTTTCTGAGAGGAGAGTGACTTGTGGTTTTTTTAGATGGAGATGACTTAGTCGTTGGCCTTGTTGCATAGCTTCAAAAGTCAAATTTATTTTTCTATTCACTCCATCTGCCTATGTGTATATATGTAGGGCATCTCCAAGGTTGACCCACAAATCTCTTCGGTATATGTTCATTTTTCTGTATGGACATGGTCCACGGACATGATACGAGAGTGAGGCATCCAATGCTAATCACAAAGCATCCGATTGGAAGAAGAAAAAGTAGGTGAAGACCATGCATATGGTGGGCTATTTGTAGTTTAGTGTCCGATTGGGAGGAGAGAGAGGAGAGATGGACCGTGCATGTGCCGTTATGAGGAGAGAGAGAGAGTAGGGGGACCATGCATGTGATTGATCAAATGCATGTCCGAAATTCAACAAAGCTTCCCCATGTTCCTTTTGGATATCGGAATCTGTACGTTCGGACTGCTAAACGGATATATCACTAGTAGAAAATAGACCTTTTGTTCACATCATTAGTCCCGGTCTGGTTTTGAACCGGCACTAATGTGACCATTAGTCGCGGTTCGTGACTAGCATCATTAGTGCCGGTTCGTTCCGGACCTTTAGTCCCGGTTCGTGCCACGAACCGGGACTAAAGGGGTGGTGGCAGGCTGGCGTCAGCCTGGGGCCCCATGATAACCTTTAGTCCCGGTTCGTTCCACGAACCGGGACTATAGGCTAACCTTTAGTCCCGGTTTGTGTCTCGAACCGGGACTAAAGGTCCCCTATATGAACCCTTCGGCCAGCCCGAGCTCTCTGTTCTTCCCCTTTCCTCTCCTCTGGTTCTTCCTCTCTTCCCCGAGCTCATCCTCCATTTTTGCCAAAATTTGTCAAGATTTGGAGGCACCCCATCCATCCAAGTGTTCACAAAGGTTAGCAACTTTGTCCTTTCATCTCTCATTGCTAGATTAGCTCTTGCAATGCTCTATAAGTATAGTGATTTGTGGGTTTTAGTTTGGAGTATTTATATGTGGTAGTTTATTTGATTTATATGCAATTTGAGCTCAAATTAACTTCTTACTTTGCATGTGTAGGTGTGGTTTACTTAGTGCCTTCCCGTCCCCGTCCTAACTACCATCGATCGCCCGCACCGTCCCGTCGCCGGCACCACCTTGGTGAGCCTCTTGTTCTTATCCTTTTTATAAAAAAAAAACATGTTTGTAAGATTTAAATAGTTACTTGTATAGTTTTCTTACCTATATGGTTGTTTGTTATACATAGTGGCATGATTTTGATATCCGTCCCCGTCGGCCCTCGTCCGGTTTATGATTCGGATGTGGTATATACTCTCTTTTATAACTGTTTGTTGCATTTCGTGTTTATGACAATTATGCCCATCAAGTTGGCATAGATATTTTTATATAGGAGGTATGTGAACCGGAAATTCCAACCGACATAGATATTCTTGTCAAGAAGTTAAATTTAGTTGAAAAAGAAAACGAGTATTTGAAAGAAAAATTGAAAAGAGTTGAAGAAGAGAAGATGAAACGGAGTTGTATGTTGCCGATGTCGTCGATGATCACAAGATCAAGATGGATGCAATGCGCTTGAAGATTAGAAAATTTAAAAAATATGCCATTGATAGTGAGGCTTGGTATCACTATGCTGTTGGATCAATTGTTACCTTAGTTGCGATCTTGATCGCATTTGTTGTTGCATTTAAATGCTTTAGCTAGAGAGTTTGTATGTTGTTTTATGAGAACAAGTGTGTATGGACTTTATGTATGAACTTGTATTAATTTGGTCTTTTCGGTGTTGTGTAATGAAGATGAGCCGGCAATGGATGTACGATGACCGATGCTCTCCCCAGTTCATTAATGGCGTGCATACTTTTCTGGTTGCGGCTGAGGCAAACAAGCGGGCGGATGGTTTTATGCATTGTCCATGTGCTGGCTGTAAGAATGATCGAAATTACTCCAACTCAAGAACCATTCACGTCCACCTGTTTGAGTCCGGTTTCATGTCCGGCTATAACTGTTGGACCAAGCACGGAGAAAGAGGGGTCCTAATGGAAGAGAATGAAGAAGAAGAGGATGACGACATCTATCCTGGCCATGGGTTCCATGAATACGATGGTACAACAATGGGGGAAGAAGCTGAGCCGGCAATGCGGGAAGGAGCTGAAGAAGAGGCATCAGATGAGCCCGCTGATGATCTTGGTCGGGCCATTGCCGATGCAAAGAGAAACTACGCAAGTGAAAAGGAGAAGCTGAAGTTGCAGCGCATGTTAGAGGATCACGAGAAATTGTTGTACCCAAATTGCGAAGATGACAAGAAAAAGTTGGGTACCACACTGGAATTGCTGCAATGGAAGGCAGAGAATGGTGTACCTGACAAGGCATTTGAAAAGTTGCTGAAAATAATGAAGAATAAGCTACCAAAGGACAACGAATTGCCCGACAGTACGTACGAAGCAAAGAAGGCCGTCTGCCCTCTAGGATTAGAGGTGCAGAAGATACATGCATGCCCTAATGACTGCATCCTCTACCGCGGTGAGTACGAGGATTTGAATGCATGCCCGGTATGATGTGCATTGCGTTATAAGATCGGCCACGATGACCCTGGTGATGTTGAGGGCGAGCGCCCTAGGAAGAAGATTCCTGCCAAGGTGATGTGGTATGCTCATATAATACCACGGTTGAAACGTTTGTTCCATAACAAAGAGCATGCCAAGTTGATGCGATGGCACAACGAAGACCGTAAGAAAGACGGGAAGTTGAGAGTACCCGTTGACGGATCGCAATGGAGAAAAATTGAGAGAAAGTGGAAGGACTTTGCAAAGGACGCAAGGAACGTATAGTTTGGTTTAAGTGCGGATGGCATTAATCCTTTTGGGGAGCAGAACAACAATCATAGCACATGGCCTGTGACTCTATGTATTTATAACCTTCCTCCTTGGTTGTGCATGAAGCGGAAGTTCATTATGATGCCAGTGCTCATCCAAGGCCCCAAGCAACCCGGCAACGACATTGATGTGTACCTAAGGCCATTAGTTGAAGAACTTTTACAGCTGTGGAATGGAAAAGGTGTACGTGCGTGGGATGCGAAAGAACAGGAGGAATTTGACCTACATGTGTTGCTGTTTGTAACCATCAATGATTGGCCTGCTCTCAGTAACCTTTCAGGACAGACAAACAAGGGATACCACGCATGCACGCACTGTTTAGATGATACCGACAGTATATATTTGGATAAATGTAAGAAGAATGTGTACATGGGGCATCGTCGATTTCTTCAGAGCAGGCATCCCATAAGAAAGAAAGGCAAGCATTTCAAAGGTGAGGCAGATCACCGGAAGAAGCCTCGCCACCGTACTGGTGATGATATACTTGATGTGGTCAAGGATTTAAAAGTAATCTTTGGAAAGGGTCCTGGCGCAGAATCAGTTCCGAATGATGCTGACAATCGCGCACCCATGTGAAGAAGAAATCTATATTTTAGGACCTACCCTATTGGAAAGACCTCGAGGTCCGCTCTGCAATCGACGTGATACACGTGACGAAGAATCTTTGCGTGAACCTGCTAGGCTTCTTGGGCGTGTATGGGAAGACAAAAGATACACCGGGGGCACGGGAGGACCAGCAACGTATGCACGGAGAAGACGGCATGGATCCAAAGAAGTTTCAGGGTCATGCCAGCTACGCTCTTACCAAAGAAGAGAAGAAAATCATCTTCGAATGCCTGCTCAGTATGAAGGTCCCGTCTGGCTTCTCGTCGAATATAAAGGGAATAATAAATATGGATGAGAAAAAGTTCTAGAACCTAAAGTCTCATGACTGCCACGTGATTATGACGCAACTGCTTTCGGTTGCATTGAGGGGGCTTCTACCGGAAAACATTCGATTAGCCATTGTGAAGCTATGTGCATTCCTGAATGCAATCTCTCAGAAGGTAATCGATCCAGAAATCCTACCAAGGTTAGAGAATGATTTGGTGCAATGTCTTGTCAGTTTCGAGTTGGTGTTCCCACCATCCTTCTTCAATATCATGACGCACGTCCTAGTTCACCTAGTCAAGGAGATTGCCATTCTGGGTCCTGTATTTCTACACAATATGTTCCCCTTTGAGAGGTTCATGGGAGTCTTAAAGAAATATGTTCATAATCGTGCTAGGCCAGAAGGAAGCATCTCCAAGGGCCATGAAACAGAGGAGGTCATTGAGTTTTGTGTTGACTTTATTCCTGACATTAAGCCGATTAGTGTTCCTGAATCGCGGCATGAGGGCAGACTGGGTGGAAAAGGCATGCTAGAAAAGAATTCACTAATATGCCGGGACGGGCATTCTTTGGCGCAAACACACTACACAGTTCTACAAAATGGACAATCTCTTTCGAAGTATCAGGGTTTCAGACGAAAACTCATATGTTACAAAGGCATTTCATTTTTTAAATAACCTAAGAATTACCAAATTGAATATAATGATAAAACACACTAATATTAAACAGCAGAAAAAAGAATCACTGGAAAATCTATTTTTAAAGTAAAGTTATTCACAAACTAGTGATTCACACAAATTTCAAATAATTCAAATTTAAACTATTCAATTTTTTTTGACCTAACGCAAAAAGATTCACTCATTAATTCTAAATAAAGCAAAAAAAAACTCAGAATGAAAAGAAAATAAATAAAGCAGAAAACAAAAAAATTAAAAAAAAGCCCGCCTACTGGGCCGCCACGGCCTGCATACGACTAGTAACCCAACCACTAGTTGGGCCAGGACACAGGCCCGCGAGGCCCAGTAGGCCCCACAGGGCAGCGATGGTTCGGTAGGCCTTATTAGAGAGGAGCTCGATGGAGAGGCTGCGGCGGGGCTTATAAACTGGTGCTGGCGCCTCTCGCCAAGCGAGGTGGGACTAAACTTGCCCTGCACCGCGTCTGCGCGAGCACCAGACCTTTAGTCGCGGTTGGTGGCTCCAACCGCGACTAAAGGGGGTATTTAGTCGCGGTTGGAGCCACCAACCGCGACTAAAGGTGAATTTCATCCAGCCGAAGCGGCGGGAAGCCAGACCTTTAGTCGCGGTTGGTGGCTCCAACCGCGACTAAAGACCCCCTTTAGTCGCGGTTGGATCCACCAACCGCGACTAAAGGGTCCTCTATATATACCACACTTACGAAAATTTCCCCAAATCCAGCCTTTCATCGTCCGCGCGCGCCCCTACCCTTGCCCCTCGTCATCGCCGTCTCGTTCGTCCGTCCGCGCCCCGCCACACCTCGACGCCGCCGTCCGTCCGCGCCGCCGCACCTCGACGTCGTGGCCGCCGCGCCGTGTACCTAGCCGTCGCCGTCCGTCCGCGCACCTCGACGCCGCCGGCGCCGTCGCCGCCCCTGCACCTCGCCGTCGCCATCGCCGCCCCTCCTCGACCTCGCGCGCCGTCGCCCCCTTGTGAGCCCTGCCGCCATGGGCGCCGCCCCCTCCCGTCGATCCTGCACACACACACACGCATGAACACACACACACACACACACATATGTTCTATTTTTTTATATGCTTAATTAGTATATATGCTTAATTAGTGTTTCTTTATGTAATGTTGTTTTTCTATTTTTTATATAATGTTGTTTTTCTATAATTAGTGTTTAATTAGTATATATGCTTAATTAGATTTTTTTGCTTAATTAGAAGTATATAATGTCCCTAACCTATTAAAATGTTGCTTAGAAGTATATAATGTTGTATATCATATTACAGAAAAAATTTGCATACTAAAATGTTGCATAGGAAATTATAATTGAGAAATTTTTCGGAATTTTTTATTGAGAAAGGAATATTATTAGTGTAGTTATAACCTAGGAAATGGGACATTATAATTGAAAAGATGATATTTTGCTCAAAATTTCCTAATAAAATGACATTGCATATATAGGAATTTTTACAAGCGCTCGAGATGTCCTGTTTTTAGCAAAGGTCATGCCTCATATTTTTCATGAATTTTAGCATGACTTGTGCTACAATGTAGGACATATCAAGTGCTTGTGATTTGCCAGAACGGGAATTCAATGATATTCCGGCAAAACATAGGGCATTTTTTCTATGTCATTGCTCAATATATGGAACGGGTTGACTTTAGGTCTGTTTCGGCTCCTTGTGTGTCTTTCGGTGAGGGAGAGTGTCCACCATATATATATATATATGAGAGAGGAAGAATCCCGACTGTTGTCGTGGGGGTCGCTTCTCCTTCTTTTCCTTGTGCTAGATATTTGTAATGCACTAGGGAAAGAAGGAGTAGCGACCATCACCGACGGTCGAAATATGAGAGAGGAAGAATCCCGACTGTTGTCGTGGGGGTCGCTTCTCCTTCGTTCCCGTGTGCTAGACATTTTGGTGTAATGCACTCGGGGACGAATGGAGGAGCCACCATCACCGACGGTCGCAATATCAGAGGGAGTGCCCACCATATACATGAGATGAGAGTTTAGGAAGGAAAGACTCGACAGACCTAAAGTCAACCCGTTGCATATTGAGTAATAGTGATCTGTGTGTTGATCAGTTTCCTGGTAGTTGCCTTCGATCGATTTTAAATGTTTCAACTATGAACATAGGAAATGTCTGACGACGAAAGGAAATTCGTTATGTGCGAATTATGCGAAGACGAGCGCGGCCTATGCGACAAGCCTCACCTAGTTGATGGTAGGCGCTTCAGCATCGTGCTGGATGAGACCTTCGAAGTGGATACAGTAAGTCACAACGACAAGTTTTTTTTCGTAATTAAGCATGACTTCTGCTTCTTTTGCTTCAACTTATAATTTTAATTTTTTACTATTCTACTAGCGTATCCCCTGCCATGCAAGAATTTATGTCTTGGATAAGATTGGTTTCAATACTAAAAAAAGTATGGAGGTAAAGAGAGTTCACTTGAGGACCGAGCATGGTTATACTTTTGCCGTAAAATTGTACCATGCAGACACCTACTCCTATTTTGAATGCAAAAGTTGGCAAGCACTATGCAAGGCTTATGCATTTGAGCCTAATATGCTTATCACCTTTGATATTCGTCCGGAAGATGAAATTGAAGGTAATATCGACATCTGGGTCGATGTGCAGACGCCTCCAGTTCTACCATTATGTGAGTTTCTCAACTATATTTATTATGATTCCGATTCTGCCTCCGTGTGAGTTTGTTAAACATATTTATTATGTAATTTATATTGTTTATTTCAAAATAGTTGACAGCTTATTTCCATTGACAGCTTATTTTCATTCTTCAAAAAATGTACGGAAGATGGTAGACAGAACCTACTACACCGATGGCGCAGAATTAACTTGTCAGGAGAAAAATCATCTTATCTCATTTATTAATGATCTTCAGAATTACAATACCTATTATCAAACTCCTACACATTATGGTCAATACGTGCCACTAGTGCACGTGTTGAACTACGGTAACATCCATAGAGATGGCATGATAAGATTTTTTACTATTACGACATCCGTGCATCTTTTGCATAAATTATTTTTAAAACTAAACTACATTGCTAACTACGAAGTTATTACTATGCTTTTCAACAGAAAATCCTGAAGGATTGTGTGCCTCATCTGATGTTTCCGAAAGGTCACCTTGATGTTATGAGCTTACGGCCAGGTCATCCTACGCATCACTGTTGTCCATACCGGATTTCTAAAACCGATGAAGACATGACAATCAAAGATTGGGAAAAAATGTATGGTCGATCGTAGGGAGCTACTTGGAAGCAACATTGTGCGACATGCAAGAATTGGAGACAGGATAATCTCCATTCTCCATAATGGAGAGTCAGGGCCTATCTTGTTTTATGCTATTTTACCTAAGAGAGGGTAGTTAGGTCCTAGCTAATACTCATGATCATGTGCTAAGAACAATTAAGTATGGTTGGTTAGATGACTATGATGATGATGATCGAGTATGACTTGTTATTATGATAACGAGTAGTTCTAAGATGATGATGATCGAGTAAGACTTGTTATTATGATACCAATGATGAGTTATTTATTATTATGATGATGTATGATGCTAAGTTGTTATATATATGAGCATGATGAGTTGTTATCGGTTCTACGAGAAATTCTATTTATATATATATGCACAATGTACGTGTACAGTATGTAGTAGTAGCGTAATATATGTATGAAATGAAAAATAATTAAAAGGAGAAATAAACAATAATTAATTCATAAACCCCTAAAGTTAAAAGGAAAAATGAACCAAAAACAAAAGAAATAGTGGGCCTCCCCAGCCCACGGCGCCGGCAGGTGCCACGTGGTGGGCCTTTAATGCCGGGCCGTGTTGAACTGGCACTAAAGGTGGGGGGGGGGCACCCTTTAGTGCCGGTTGCCGGTTGGAGAACCGGCACTAAAGGCCCTTACGAACCGGCACTATAGGTCTGTTTTCTACTAGTGTATACATGTTCCGTTGGATAACAAAAGTTGTCCGGACAGCATGGTCCGAACATATGTGGAAGGGTCCGCCTTGGAGATGCCCTTATGGGCCTAACAATACTAGAAACTTTAATACTATTTGACCAGATTCATGTTCTATTTAACCAGATTTTCCACGTCCTAGAAGATACTGCACCAAAAGCTGAAGATCATTTCTAATGACAAGTACGGCCAAACAAATCTCTCGGATCAATTCAATATTCCTAGTTTACTTTGTTTTTCTTATGATTATTTCTCTGAATTTATTTATAGTCTGATTCTTTTCTACCTTGCTTGACTAATCCAGTTCGATCCACATGCATGTTCCTTAATTAATAAAGTATTTATTTCCTCTAACTAAGTCAGACCTTTGAAATTAAATATAAACGCCAGTCAAAATGCATGCGTGCATATTCTTTTTTTCTTAGTAAAAGCAAATAATTACTCCAGAATTGGTCACAATCTAGCTAAGGATGCCGTACAAATATATATTTTTTGGATCTTAAGGATGCTGTATAAATTTGGAATTGTTCATAACATTGGAAGAATATACCATGGTGTTCTTACAGGTATGTATTTCAGTTAAATTTCATCTTGCCAACATATAGAGTATAGAGTATATAATTAAATCAGTAGTAGATATGTGCATGAGCCTAATTGACATTACCGGATCAGCAGCCGGCCCGCTTAGGTCAATGGTTCTTAGTCAACTTCTCAATTTATTCTACTTTTCTCTTTGGTCAGATGTCAGATGCGAACTATCTTTTTTTGAAACAAGGCAAAAGATTTGCCATTTCATTAAGTAAGAGAGAAGGTTTGTAACAGGCCCGTTCAAGGGCAAGAAAGGAAAAGGACGTTACTCTCGCGGCATTACAACACCCAAATGCTTAGCACCTGCTAGCACCCACAAGCTAATCTCTTCTTTGATGTTACGCACGATCACAGTGGAGGGGGTCGCGTCATTGCGAAAGACCCTCGCATTACGTTCCTTCCAGAGCTCCCAAGAAATCATCATCAACATGGAGGACATGGCCTTCCTCGAATAACCTCTAGTTTGGGCCAGGCCAATCCACCACTCTCTGACCGAACCCATCGTGGTCCAGTCCTGGGGGTTGACATCCGGAAGGCCAAGCCAGGTGACGACGTCAGTCCAAACTCTCACCGAGAAGCGACAGTGGCAGAGAAGATGGGTCGAGGTCTCCTGGGTTTGTTTACATAGGGGGCAAAGGCCACAATTGGGCCATCCTCGGCGGTCAAGCCTATCGGCGGTCCAAACCCTGTTTTGGAACACCAGCCACGCGAAGAGCTTGCATTTTGGTGGCACCCAAACTTTCCAGATAGCAGCGTACATAGGCGAGATGGTATGTCCCTCAAATTGTGCTTTATAGGCCGATGACGTGGAGTACACACCATCCTTGGTGAACTTCCATGAGATCTTGTCAGGGACGTCCCGGGCTAGCTGGATGTGGCTAAGCAATTCCCAGAGGCATACGAACTGCTGGATGTGTTCGATGGAGAGGCCTTGTTGGATGTTTATCTGGCTCACCCAGGAGTTGTTATGCAAGGCACTCTGGACTAGGGATTTTTTCTTTTTGGAGCAATCAAAGATCTTGGGTGCAATATCTTTGGGTCGCAGACCATTCAGCCATGAGGACTCCCAAAACTGAGCCGTCGCCCCATTGCCAATGGAGACGATCGTGGCAGCAGCAAAAAGGTCTCTGTCCCGCTTGTTGCATGGCGACCCAAGCCCGAACCAGGCCTTGGGCGGATCAGACCATGCAAACCAAAGCCACCGAAGTCGGAGAGCGGAGGCAAACTTGTCCAGGTTGAGGATGCCCAGGCCCCCGAGAGATTTAGGCTTACAAACTTGTTCCCAATTCACTTTGCACTTGCCTCCCGTCACCTTGTCACAACCAGCCCAAAGATAAGCACGACGAAGCTTGTCAATATAATCCAGGACCTCCGCCGGAATTTCAAGCGATGTCATATGGTATATGGCGATAGCGGTAAGAACCGCCTTGACAAGAACTCCACGACCGGCCGAGGCAACATGTTTTCCGAGCCAAGGGGCAAGCTTCCCAGTAGCTTTGTCTTTGAGGGGTTGAAAGTGGATCGCCTTAAGACGTGTGACCGAAAGCGGTAGACCAAGATATTTCATAGGGAAGGTTGCTCTTGAAGCAGGAAAAGCCTGAAGGATGTCGTCAAGGTCCAAATCCCCGCAGCGGATTGGTGCCACGCTGCTCTTTTGACAATTGGTGACAAGCCCAGTAACCTCGCCGAAGGAGTGAAGGGTGGAGGCTAAAAACTGAATGTCTTCCTTCTTGGGGCAACAAAAATCGCAGCATCATCCGCATAGAGGGAGGCCCGTGTTGCGGGGGATCGTGTCCCAATAGGGTGCAACTTTCCTTGCGACGTGGCCTTGGCAAGGATGTGGTGCAGCGGGTCGATGGCTAGAACGAATAACAACGGCGACAGGGGGTCCCCCTGTCGCAGCCCCTTGCCATGCTTGATCGGGTCTCCAGCTAACCCATTAAGCAGCACCCTAGATGAGGCCGATGAGAGTAGGGTCCAAACCCACTCTCGAAAGCGAGCAGGGAAGCCGAAATGCCGAAGCATGTCCATGAGGAAGTCCCATCTAACCGAATCGAACGCCTTTTTGATATCAAGCTTGAAGAGCAATGTAGCCGTCTTATTGCGGTGTAAGCGTCTAGCAAGGTTCCTCACATAGAGAAAATTGTCGTGGATACTCCTTTTCTTCATGAAAGCGCTCTGAGCAGTGGAGACGAGGTTGTTCATGTGAGGGGCGAGGCGGGTCGCCAGCATCTTGGCGATAATCTTAGCAATGGCATGAATGAGGCTGATTGGTCTATAATCAGAAATGTCCTCAGCGCCGTCCTTCTTTGGGATGAGAGCAATATTTGCTGAATTTAACTAGTGGAAACCGCTCGCATGCAAATTCTCAAAACGGTTGACAACCACCATGATCTCCAGCTTGACAATATCCCAACAGGCCTTAAAGAAAGCACCGGTAAACCCATCCGGACCCGGAGCCTTGTCGCCCGGCAGTGCAAAAACTGCAGCCTTAACTTCGGCCTCTGAGAAGGCAGCCCCCAGATCGGAGAGGTCACACTCCGGCGCAGGAATGCAACCCCAATTAAAGTCCTTCTGCCTTGGGGCCTTCTTCATTACAGAGGAAAAGGGTCTGTGAATGATATCCTTCTTCTGATCATGGTTGGTGACCCACCCCGGACCATGCTTGAGATGCGAACTATCACCTGAACCTGGAAACGATGCCTCCATGCAATGCATGTACTCAGATTTCCTTGATTTCCTTGTCTTATTTTCGTGTGTGCAAGGTGGTTCGTTGATGTAGAGACAATAACACATTTTGAGATTTTGGTTTAAGTATACACATCTATCGGTAGGACATGTCTAAAGGAGAGCAAAATGTATTACTAGTTTGTCAACTCTGAATGTGATACACTTGCCTATTAATTCTTAGTTAACAGGTCCGTCCACACATAAGTTGATAGGGATTTTCTTTTGTCTAAATTGATAACCCCAGCTGTGGTTGTTGTTTTACCTTTTGTTTTTATCAGTTGCGGCAGCTGAACAATATTTTCCTTTGTCTTCTTCTGTGTTTGCATATGGATGCTGCTTTTCGTCTTGTTCCGTTATTGTTTGACATTGAAACCCGATCCATTTTGTGGTTGTATGGAATATTTTTTGTAAGAATCCTAGCTAACTAATTTAGCCTTCATTCCCTCCATTCTTGTGTGAATCTCTACACAGAGACATCAGAAGCAAAATCTGGTTTTAAACCAAGGGACCGAATCTATACCTAGACAATAGTATATACAAACAATAGTTGAGGGATCAAAACACATTTTTATTGTAAAGTAGGTCATAAGAGCAACTCTAGCAGAGTTGCCATATCGCACAAGAGCGCGCTTCATAGGGATATGAAGGTTGCAGCGGCCGTGCGCAAACACATGATCACCATATGCGGCCTCCATATCTTTTCTTTTTTAATCTTTTTTTGTTGTTACATCAACTAAAAAATGCACACCCAAATTTGGGGACTAGAACACTAATTTGGGATATCATTCATTACAAAGTGGTTACAAAGGGGTGGAAAACTCGATTAGCGATTTTTTTATTAAATTGATGACTTTTACTCCTTTTGAGAAGCACTAGTTGCTTCCCACCACAACGACGGGAGCATACGGTGGGCGATATATGATCTGTGTGGAACAGTCCTCGCCTGCTCATACAGGGTCTGCACGTAGCCGTGCTAGATATCCCAAATAATGGAGCGTGTTATGGAATTCCAATCCAGCAACTCATCCCCCTGCACGGCCTCCTCCATCGCGTCACGGCGATGCCACTCCTGCTCCTCGGCGGTGAGGTCGTCATTCTCTCACGCTTCCACCTCGTCTGAGAGTGCGACGAAGTCCAGCCACGGGGAAAGCGGCATGGCGACAAGATGGGAGAAGTGGCTACCATCACTGGTGTTGGAAAAGGGCCTTTTTATAGCCATGTGTGTCGGGTTGGCAGGAAAACGTGGTGGACGCCGAGAAAATGTGGCGGGAGTGGTTGCACACAGTTGGCACACAGTGCCCACCGTTGCCACGGTTGTTTGGCCATTTGCGCCACTGGTTGGAAGAGTGGACGGGTCGAGCGGAAGTCTAAGTAGGGAGGTGAAACTTCTCCTTTGCGAGAGCGGTTGGTAGATGGCACACACTCAAACCAACTGCCACAACCTTAAAATATGGAGGCTGGCAGGCTCGATATGGAGCGTCCTTCATAAATTATGATGACTCGGGCCCGAATGACGACCTTGCTAGAGTGACCTTTTAAACAAAATTGCCATATTAACAGTTATTATACCGAACCGGCCGATATGGTAACTCTGGTAAGTTGCTCTAAGTAAGCAATAGAGAACACTATTTAGGCAACAAATTAATTTGAAATTATAGAACAGTTACAAATGCCCGTGTTGTTAGCAACCCTAGGGTTTTGCGTCATTTTATTTGTCTGATAGCTTGTTCCTCCTAGCCATCGCCCATCAATTTAGGAGTAAATCATCTAGGGTACAATTATCTTCAGCTTGTGAAGTAAGTACCTTGCGAAAGGATGGATGCTACTTAGAGGTAAACTTTGCCGTAGTAAATCACATCTTCTTGACCCATCGTCTTCTTAATTGTATTCATCTTCTTTTTCTCTTTGAGATGAGAGTGACTTGTGGTTTTTTTAGATGGAGATGACTTAGTGGTTGGCCTTGTTGCATATGCTTCATAAGTCAAATTTATTTTTCTATTTACTCCATTTCCCTATGTGCATATACTTATGGAGCTAAGAATACTTGAAGCTTTAAGAGCATCTACAGCCGGACTTGGCAAATCCAGCCCCTCAAACGCCCGCGGACGCGCCCGGACGCGTCCGCGGGCACTGACCAGGCACGTCTCAAATTAGGCACTCCACATCCGGACACCTCAATTACCATGTCTCAAATCCATACAAACTCATGCAACTACGTCGACGCACAGGGATCGTCCGGCTACTCCATCACAGTACACTAAACATGCCATCGGACTACCAAAATTTGGCATGTTTGGCTATGGTGGACTTCATCCACGGCTGCCCTTGCCCTTCCCTGCGTCCTTGCCGTCCTTCTCGCGGAAGTACCGCTCGAAGACGCAGTACGGATCCAGCCGGATCTGCTCGTCGCCGGAGCTGTCCTCGCCGTCGCTGTCCTTCTCCTCCTTCGGTGGCAGTCCGGCCATGGCCCAGACCGCCTGACTCTGCTCTCGGGCGAGGGCGCGCGTCTTCCTCCGCTGCCGTTTCTTCACAATGCGGGCGCAGATGGCTTCCTCCTCTGTGGCCGCCCGCGCCGCCGCAGCAGCCGCCTCCGCCTCCGCCATATCCGCCGCGAGACGGGCCTCGATGGCCCTTTCCCTCTCCTTCTCACGACGTGCCGCCCGGACCCGGTACGACTCATAGTCTGTCGGACCGGTGATGGGGACAGAGCGGTGTTCCGGCTGCGGGGAACGCGAGGATCCAACACCGCCTGACCCGAGCGCCCGGTGAGCCAACGCTAGGGCCTCGCGGCGAACGGATCCATCCCTCGGTCGGCTGCTCTCCTCCCGGGACCGGCGGAGTGCAATGCGAACTGCCATTGTCTCCTCCAACCCACACGGAATCACACCCCAGTCGACGGATCCGGAAAGGTCGGACTCCGATCCGCTGTCTGGCATGGCGGAGGTGGCCGGAATCCGCCGGAGGAGAGCTCGGGTGGCGGAGGGGAGTGGAGGGGAGGGGAGTGAAGTGGCTAGGGTTTGGTCCGGCGAGCGGATGGGGATGAATATAAGTGGGGTAGGGGTGGGCCAGCATGGGCCGGCTCCGACGTGGCGGGCGTGCCCGGGCGCGCCCGGACGCCCCCATACCCGCCTCATATTTGGGCTGGATATGGGGGGTGCCGGTCAGCCCGGGCGTTTGAGGGCCGTTTGAGAGGCCCGTTTGGGTCAAAAAAAAGTGACCGGACACTGACCGGGCGGCCTGCCCGGGCGCGGGTTTGAGAGGTCCGGTTGTAGATGCTCTAATACTATTTGACCGGATTCATGTTCTATATAACCAGATTCTCCACGTCCTAGAAGGTACTGCACGAAAAGCTAAAGAGCATTTCCAGTGACAGGGACGATAAAGCAAATCTGTCGGGTCAATTAAATATTCCTACCTTCCTTTTTTTTGTTATGATTGTTTCTCTGGATTTATTTATTGTTTGATTTTCTTCTACCTTGCTTGACTAAACCACTTCGATCCACATGCATGTTCATTATTTGTTTAGTAAAGTATTTATTTCCTCTAACTAAGTTAGAGCTTTGAAACTAAATCTAAAGGCCAGTTAAAAAACATGCATGGTTCTTTTCTTGGTAAAAATATAATAATTATTACTCCCAAATTGGTCACAATCTAACTAAGGATGTCGTACCAAAAAAAATGGATCATTGTTTACAAACTTGGAATCGTTCATAACATGTGGAGGAATATATCATGATGTCGTGATATAACCACATAAAGAACGGTATTGTGTTTTTTTTTCTGTAGAAAAAGGTCAAATCTATTAACCAGACCAATAGTGCAAAGAACTCTAGAAAACAAAAGGATTACATTGAAGTCTCTGGGCTGACCATCTTAATCCTCTCGAACAGGTGATCGTGTGCCGCCACAAGCTGTTCCACCATCGAAGACATCAAAATGTTATTTGATCACTGCCCAAAGTTCTTAAAGGCCAGGGTCCTACCGGACCATCGCCTTAGAGAAGAAATCGTCAAAATGGCAAAAAGCACAGATCCAATAGCTCGACCTCGTCAAATCTCGCAGGCCTCACGCCGGCATGGGAGGGCGCACCAACGTGATGGAGTTACGGTCGTAGGACCCAACTACGAAGGAAAACTACCGCTACACTGACAAACTCGACAATACCTGGCCTCACCATCCCGAACGAATGGTAAGACTCTATGCTCGTGAACCATCAACACTGTCGCAGACAACCCATCTAGATGTGAAGGCTCGAGGAAGAATTATTCACTGGATAGATGCAGTCGTCCATCATAAACGTTGTGCCACCGTCAATGATTTTGCTGTATGCCGCCGGCACACCGTTGGAAGGGCCAAACATCAATGGTCTACCCAAAGTCCCTAAAATGGGAAACCATCTGATAGACCGGGCCTGTCCGCGCTCCTACTATAGCAGTGCTGAGGAGGAGGGGGTGACCTACCGCCAAAGGAGAAGTGTGGCGGCGCGACGCGTCCAAGCTAGATTGTTTCTCGCTATGGTTATGGGCAGAAACGGAAACTGTTGAACGGTGCAACTGATCATGAAAGTAACGTTTAGGCTACATATTATGTATTGGTAAGCGCTTACGCCTTGAGACTTTGAATGTCGTTGCACAACAATGTAAGACTACTTGCCAACATTTCTGTATAACTGCAGAAAATTAACATCCAACTGACCTAACAGTATTCTAGATGAAAAAAAAAAAAAGTGAACTTACCTTCATGCATGAGTGGTGCTCTCGTCATCCATAACGATAATATATAGTGTGGACATTTATGTTTCGTGAGTCCATGTTGTATGATATACTCGTCTCTCGTCGCATGATCGCTATTGTACTTTTCTAGTCCTGTCGTGGAGACTTAATTTGATCAATCATGGACACTTCTATTGGATAACTCCTCCAGCAAAATGAGACAAGGACACGTATGCTCATGCTCTAAACCTGTCGTGAACATGACTAAAGTTTTTTGTTAACTTACGAAACTCTGACGGTATGTATGTTTATAGGTGTATCTCAATAACATATCCGTATATGTGTCTTGAAAACAAAATTCAAATGGATATCACAATAGCAGCTGCATAGACAAATGACAATGTGCAAGTCAACAACTGTTATGAATGGGAAGAAAATACCCAAAAAATAAAATGAATGGGTAGAAGTAAAAAAACGATTCAGATTTATGCCTCATAGTCAATATTGAAGTTTTCTCGCCTGAAAGTTGGAACTTTATTAACCTAAGCTTGCAGGTTATTAATCTGAAGTCTCAGCCAGCCGAACTTATCTACTATGTCGCTAAGTTCCTAAGGGTGAAGGCCTCTCATTCAACTGAAGACATGGTTTCAGATTGAATTCCCAGTTTTGACATGATCAACAATTTTTAAAGAAGTTCTCTCATTCAAGTGAGGTGTTCAATTTTAAATTTAGTTCACGATTTTGACTCGTCAATCATTTCTCAAATCAATCGGCATCAATCTACTTATAAAAATATATCAGCAGTCTCGCGCACGCTCTCATCACCTGACAAAAAATAAATGCTAACATGCAACAATATAGCACCAATATGATTTTGATCGAGTTCCTAATTTTTGATTTGGTCAACAATTTCTCAAGATGCTCTCTCATTCAAGTGAGGCGTTCTTTTAAATTTGGTTCGATTTTGACTTGTCAATGATTTCTCAAATCAATCCACAACAACCATTCTATAAAAATACATCAGTCTTGCACCCTCTCGTCACGTGACAAGAAATAAATGCCAACATGCGACATTTTCACACCAACATAATACGTGTGGTCACCACTGCAAATTACTTACATGTATACGCGTGGGTTAGTTTGCAGATAACACATAATTATACCTTTAGAAAGAGACCATCAAAATACCGCATTATAAAAAAACCACTTCATCATCTCCCCACACACCAAACCATTTTTTAATGAAATCTCAGCAACACCGACCACAGTGAAGCACTTCTTATCCTTATAGTTCAAATACCATCACGGAGTATCCAGTTGTGATGTAGTATTAGATGAATTGTTATGATTGAGTCTCGGAGACGACAAATCTACCGTTGATAAATAATTACCCATATGTCCTTGAGCCAAAATCTAACTGATCCATACAAATAACTGAATCAACTTAGTACATGTTATATTGTGTACTACTGTATGTATCGTAAAAAAAACTTTTTAATATACTGTATGCTTTTCCATGGCCAGTGGCCAATGGCTAGCATGACATTGCATGCCCGCCGGCGATCATCGCATCGAATAAACCGACAGTTGTTGGCTGGACGGCCAGCTTGTGGTGGCCGGCCGTCTTGTAGTGCTGCGTATCCCTGCATATCCGGCCGTCAGATATCTCGAACAGGCAAACAGCTAGGTCTTAATTAATTATCAGCGACGACTTCTGCACCTCCTATCCGTCATCCATCACGTACTACACGCTAGCTAGAGTACTATAAATAACCTAGAACGGAGATGTGTCTCAATTCGTAACAGTAGCAGCTGTCAACATAATTACGTAGACACGCACACACACGTGGAAGAGCTAGCGATCGATCGATTGCGAGTAGGCCGGAGAGGAGAGAATCCATGGCCGCCACCGCCACCGCCGCATGCCGGAGCATGGAGGGGAGATGGAGTCTTGCCGGCTCCACGGCGCTCGTTACCGGCGGCAGCAAAGGGATCGGGTACGTAGTTGCTCTGAGCTAGTATCTAGTTAGTACCATTTGTGCTATACATCTGTGTTTATAGGTTACAGAACTAATGCATATGTAATTGCATGGTGCGGTATGGATCAACAGGCATGCGATCGTGGAGGAGCTGGCGGGGCTCGGGGCTAGGGTGCACACGTGCTCCCGGAACGCGGCGGAGCTGGAGGTGTGCCGGCGGCGGTGGGAGGAGAAGAACCTCCGCGTCACCGTGTCCGTCTGCGACGTGTCCGTGCGCGCCGAGAGGGAGAAGCTCATGGACACGGTGAAGCAGACCTTGGGAGGCAAGCTGGACATCCTGGTGAACAACGCGGGGCAGTCCATGGTGAAGGCGGCGACAGAGTGCACCGGCGAGGACTACGCGCTGGTGATGGCCACCAACATCGAGTCGTGCTTCCACCTCGCGCAGCTCGCGCACCCACTCCTCCGCTCGGGTGGAGCGGCAAGCAGCGTCGTCCTCGTCTCCTCCATCGCCGGCTTCGTCGGCTTCCCGGGCCTCGCCGTCTACTCGATGACCAAGGGAGCGATGAACCAGCTCACCCGGAGCCTTGCCGCCGAGTGGGCCGGCGACGGCATACGCGTCAACTGCGTCGCGCCGGGCGGCATCAACACTGACATCGCCAAAGACATGGTGCTTGATTAAAGCATTATCGGGGAACGGGGATCGATCCCTTTATATAACTGCAATCTTCTTCCAGATACTCCTTAATAACGGCTATATATAACTTCGATTTCGTTTGTGTGATGTGCGTCGAGCAGACAATGAGGGACCCGGAGATGGTGAAGAGCCAGACCACGCAGGTACCGATGCAGCGGCTGGGCGAGACGGAGGAGGTGGCATCGGTGGTGGCCTTCCTCTGCATGCCAGCAGCGTCCTACATCACCGGCCAAGTCATCTGCGTCGACGGCGGACGCACCATAGCTTAAATCGCGCCCAACGTCTTCCCGATAGAAAGTCACATCGTTGTAGTTTTTTTTTTTTTTTCAGGTCACATCGTTGTAGTTTTTTTTTTTTTTGAACACAGTACAGACGCAAGCGCTCATATACACGCGCATACACTCACCCCTATGAACGCACACACGCACACCCTACCCCTATGAGCACCTCCGAGAGACTGAGCCGGCATATCATCTTGAAATTTACAAAGTCACCGTAGGCACCTCGTCGTCGACGGGAACGTCTCCTCCCACTGAATGCGTATCGCCGGAAATCCTGAAATAAATACAGGAATAAATGCAAGCACCAGGATTTGAACCCTGGTGGGCTGGGGATACTACAGTCCCTCTAACCATCCAACCACAGGTTGGTTTGCCACATCGTTGTAGTTCAAAGCTGTTGTACGGGTACACATAAATTGTACTCTCTATGACACGATATTAGACGTTTTTTGACACCGTTGTAGTACCAAAAACGTCTCATATTAAATTACAGAGGTAGTATCTTCACACATGTCGTGATATGCATATGACTCCATTGTGTTCTTAATATACTACTGGTAAACATTTTCGATAAATATACTAATAGTAAACATGTCCGTGTGTTGTAACGAAGAAAAACAAAATATCATATGCCTCCAGCACAATACTCATCTAGATACATAAACAAAAGCGCCTAGAACTCATCTAAATGAGACATAACTATGTCTCATTCACAGATAATGTCAGCTCGTTGTACTGAATTAGTTTGTCGCTCATCTCCGATCTCAATTTTTAGCACACCCTCCAATTTGGTTATCTTCGGTTGTTTGTTACTCCCTTCAATAGAAAATAAGGGTCTTATTTTGGATCGGATGGAGTATTTCTTTTGGGCTGGCCTACTTCCTTCTCTTGTTTTTTGTTGAGTTGGACTTGGTACAGCGAATTTAGTGTTGTGCGGCAAAACGCTTGAGGAGAGCTACTAATTGCTGTTTGGCAACGTTGAAGCTAGGTGGGAAATGTTGAAGCAATCATTGACACCACAAACTAATTATCAATGATATTTTGTGGATTCCCTGCGGTTCCATTTCAACATAGTGCATTGGCAAAATGTTGCTGCAAGTATAGTGGTAGAGCTATGTCAATTTCCTGTTGTTCCATTTCACCATAATTCATGTGATCTTTTGTTTTAACTTTTTTTGGCGTATTTGAAAAATATTTGTGAAATATGAAAAATGATCGTGAATTAAAAAAAACAGTTCATGAACTCTTAAAAATAGTTCACAAAAATTTAAAATCATGAGGGGAAAACACAAGTTCTCAAAAACGTTCACCCTTTTTTAAAAGTGTGTGACTTCTTTTTAGAATAAACTGAAAAGGTAAAAAAAATGAAATATGCTGCTAATTGAGGTCGCGTTGGGGGCAACTACAGCTGCAATCAGGGTTGCAACACTTGTGGTTGCGTCACTGGCCCGTGTAGCTGCAATTGGTTGCAACACTTACAATTGCAACTCTAGTGTGAACATGCAATTGGCCCCAACAACTCCTCAATTTACCCCTGCTGTAGTCGCTTCGTGCCCCGTGCAGTTGTGGTGGGGTTACAATGCTTGCATTTGGATGTTTGGTGATGTATATGCAACTCAGCCCAACAACTCCCCTCCCAATCCAAGTTACTTTTGTGTTTATGCAGTTGCAATTGAGTTACAACGCTCGCAGTTGCATGTCTAGTGCTAGACATGCAAATGGCCTAATAACCCGTCCTCCAAAGCTAGTTGCAGTGCTTTTGTGTTTGTGCGGTTATAGTCAGGTTACAACGCTTGTAGTTTCATGTTTACCGGTGAACACGCAACTAGTCCCGAAACCTCCCCTCAATGAACATAGTTGCAGTCCCTTTATGCTCGTGCAATTTTTGTTGGGTTACAATGCTTGTCCTTGCATGTTCAGTGGTGGAAAAATGCAACTGGCCCCGACAACTCCCCTTTGGAGCCCAGTTGCAGTGCTTTTGTGTCTCTGCAGTTGTAGTCATGTTACAACACTTCTAGTTTGATGTTTGCCGATGACATGCAACTGGCCCCGAAACCTCCCGTCCTTGAACCCAGATGCAGCCCCTTGGTGCTCATGCAATCGTGGTAGGGTTGCAATGCTTGTCGTTGCACGTCTAGTGGTGGACATGTAACTAGCCGTGACAACTACCCCTCCCCCCTCCCAAGCCCAGTTGTAGCCACTTTGTGCATGTGCAGTTACATTAGGGTTAAATTGTTTGCAGTTGGAAGTCTAGTGGCGAACATGCAACTAGCTCAAAAACTCATGTCCCGATCTCAGGTCTAGTTGTTTTTTTGCTCGTGCAGTTGCAGTCGGGCACTAGTAGAAAACAGACCTTTCGTCCCGAGCATTAGTCCCGGTCTGGTCACGAGCCGGTACTAAAGATGGTATTAGTCCCGGTTCGTGCCGGCTCCAACGGCTAGGAGCAGGGCGACCTTTAGTACCGGCTCGTGAGCGATCTTTAGTACCGATTCATGTCACGAGCCGGTACTAAAGGGGGCGTGGCAGGCTGTTGGTCAGACTTGGGCCCCGCTTGCACCTTTAGTACCGGCTGGTGAACATGAGCCGGCAATGGATGTACTAAAGGGCTAACCTTTATGAACACTTGGTGTCACCAGCCGGTACTAAAGACTTCCTACATATACGCTTCGTCCGCAGCCGATCGAAGGGGCTCTCATTTCTCTGTTTTCTCCCCTGTTCTTCTTCTTGCTCGAAGCTCATCCTCCATTTTGCCAAGGATTTGTCAAGATTTAAAGGCACCCCATCTATCCAAGTGTTCATAAAGGTTAGCAACTTTGCTCCTTCATCTCTCATTGCTAGATTAGCTTGTGGTATGCTCAAAGATATGTGATTTGTGGGTTTTAGCTAGGTTTTGGAGGAGTGGTCATTATGTGGGAGTTTATTTGATTTATATGCAATTTGAGCTCAAATTAACTTGTTAGGTTGCATATGTGTAGGTGTGGTTTATTTGGTGCCTTCCCATCCCCGTCCTAACCACCGTCGATCGTCCGCACCGTCTCGTCGCGGCACCGGCCACCTTGGTGAGCCTCTTGTTCTTCTTAAAACCTTTTTGTTAAAAAAAATTACTTGTATGATTTAGATAGCTGCGTGTACGATTTACTTACTTGTATTATTGTTAGTTATTCTATAGTGTCATGGTTATGGTATCAGCCCACGTCGGCCCTCGTCCAGTCTATGATTCAGATGTGGTATGTCGTTATCTTTTATAACTATTTCACACATCATCTAATGTCTATGACAATTAATTATGCCACCAAATTGACGTAGATGTTTTTATCTATAGGAAGTAGTTGAACCAGAAATTCCAACCGACTATGCAATTCTGCTCGAGAAATTAACACAAGCTGAAAAAGAAATTGATCATTTAAAAGAAAAATTGAAAAGAACTGAAGATGAGAAGATGGGATTGGAGTTGCATGTTGCCGATATCGTTGATGATCACAAGAACAAGATGGCTGGAATGCGCTTGAAGCTTAGAAAGATTAGAAAATATGCCATTGATAAAGAGGCTTGGTATCATTATGCCGTTGGCTCAATTGTTACTTTAGTTGCGATTATGATCGCATTTGTTGTTGCATTTACATGTTTTAGATAGTTGTATGTTGTTTTATGAGATGTATGTATGAACTATAAGTATCTATTATTTGCAGTAATAACATTTGGTCACTGCTAGCTCTACTTTTGGTTGTAATGTGATGATGAAGTTGTATTAATTTGGTCACTTCGATGTTGTGTAGTGAACATGAGCCGGCAATGGATGTACGATGACCGACTAAGTCCAGGGTTTCTTAATGGCCTGCATGATTTTATTCGTGTGGCTGAGGCAAACAAGCAGAATGGTTTCATGTGTTGTCCATGTCGTGACTGTAAGAATGATAGGAATTACTCTACCTCAAAAACCCTTCACTACCACCTGCTGAAGTCCGGTTTCATGTCCGGCTATAGCTGTTGGACCAAGCACGGAGAAAGAGGGGTTATAATGGAAGACAATGAAGAAGAAGAGGATGATGACAACCATCCTTTCGCCGATACAACAATGGGGGAAGCTGAAGAAGAGGCATCAATGGGGGAAGCTGAAGAAGAGGCATCAGATGAGCCCGCTGATGATTTGGGTCGGGTCATTGCTGATGCAAAGAGAAACTGCGAAAGTGACAAGGAGAGGTTGAAGTTGAAACGCATGTTAGAGGATCACAAGAAATTATTGTATCCAAATTGTGAAGATGACCAGAAAAAGCTGGGTACCACGCTGAAATTGCTGCAATGGAAGGCGAAGAATGGTGTAACTGACAAGGGATTTCAAGAATTGCTGATAATGATAAAGAAGATGCTTCCAAAGGATAACGAATTGCCTGAAAGTACGTACGAAGCAAAGAAGGTTGTCTGCCCTCTAGGATTAGAGGTGCAGAAGATACATGCATGCCCTAATGACTGCATCCTCTACCGCGGTGAGGAGTACAAGAATTTGGATGCATGCCCGGTATGCGATGCACTGCGCTATAAGATCCCCCGCGATGACCCTGGTGATGTGGAGGGCGAACGCCACAGGAAGAGGGTTCCTGCCAAGGTGATGTGGTATGCTCCTATAATACCACGGTTGAAACGTTTGTTCCAAAACAAAGAGCATGCCAAGTTGTTGCGATGGCACAAAGAAGAACGTAAGAAAGACAGGATGTTGAGAGCACCCGCTGATGGGTCGCAGTGGAGAAAATTGAGAGGGAGTTCGAGGACTTTGCAGCTGACGCAACGAACTTATGGTTTGGTCTTAGTACAGACGGCATGAATCCTTTTGGGGAGCAGAGCTCCAGTCACAGCACCTGGCCCGTGACTCTATGTATCTACAACCTTCCTCCTTGGTTGTGCATGAAGCGGAAGTTCATTATGATGCCAGTGCTCATCCAAGGCCCTAAGCAACCCGGCAACGACATTGATGTATACCTAAGGCCACTAGTTGATGAACTTCTACAGTTGTGGAAAAAACCAGGTGTACGTGTGTGGGATGCGCACACACAGAAGGAAATTGACCTACGAGCGTTGCTGTTTGTAACCATCAATGATTGGCCTGCTCTTAGTAACCTTTCAGGACATACAAACAAGGGATACAATGCATGCACGCACTGTTTAGATGATACTGAAAGTATATATTTGGATAAATGTAAGAAGAATGTGTACCTGGGACATCGTCGATTTCTACCGATCAAGCATATCTTAAGAAAGGCAGGCAACCATTTCAAAGGTGAGCCAGATAACCGGAAGAAGCCTGGCCTCCGTACTGGTGAATATATATTTGATATGGTCAAGGATTTACAGGTAATCTTTGGAAAGGGTCCTGGCGGACAATCTGTTCCGAATGACGCCAACAGACACGCACCCATGTGGAAGAAGAAATCTATATTTTGAGAACTTGAATATTGGAAAGCCCTAGAGGTCCGCAATGCAATCGACGTGATGCACGTGACGAAGAATCTTTGTGTGAACCTGCTAGGCTTCTTGGGCGTGTATGGAAAGACAAAAGATACACCGGAGGCACGGGAGGACAAGCAAAGAATTAACGAAAAAGACGGCATGCCTCCAAAGCAGTATCAAGGTCCTGCCAGCTACGCTCTTAGGAAAGAAGAGAAGGAAATCTATTTTGAATGCCTGCTCAGTATCAAGGTCCCGTCTGGCTTCTCGTTGAATATAAAGGGAATAATAAATATGGCAGAGAAAAAATTTCAAAATCTAAAGTCTCATGACTGCCACGTGATTATGACGCAATTACTTCCGGTTGCACTTAGGGGGCTTCTACCGGAAAATGTTCGATTAGCCATTGTGAAGCTATGCGCATTCCTCAATGCAATTTCTCAGAAGGTAATCGATCCAGAAATCCTACCAAGGTTACAGAATGACCTGGTCCAATGTCTTGTCAGTTTTGAGTTGCTGTTCCCTCCATCCTTCTTCAATATTATGACGCACGTTCTAGTTCACCTAGTCGAAGAGATTAACATTCTGGGTCCTGTATTTCTACACAATATGTTCCCCTTCGAGAGGTTCATGGGAGTCTTAAAGAAATATGTTCATAACCGTGCTAGGCCAGAAGGAAGCATCGCCAAGGGATATGGAACAGAGGAGGTTATTGAGTTTTGTGTTGACTTTGTTCCTAACATTAAGCCGATTGGTCTTCCTGAATCGCGGCATGAGGGGAGACTGGGTGGAAAAGGCACATTAGGAAAGAAAGAAGCAATAAATATGGACGGGCATTCTTTCACTCAAGCACACTACACGGTTCTACAAAATTCCACCTTGGTGACTCCATATATGGAGGAACACAAGGATATTGTACGGTCCAAGAACCCGGAGCAGTCTGACCCCTGGATTGAACGTAAACACATGGAGACTTTTGCCGGTTGGTTGCAAACAAAGCTCATCAATGACATCGATGTTCCAGATGAACTGTACTGGTTGGCCAAGACACCAAGTTCGACTGTAACGACTTTCAAAGGGTACGAGATAAATGGGAATACATTTTACACGATCGCCCAAGATAAAAAGAGCACCAACCAAAACAGTGGTGTCCGCTATGATGCAACCAACTTTCAAGACACATATTATGGTTACATAGAGGAGATATGGGAACTTGACTATGGACCTGATCTTAAGGTCCCTTTGTTTCGGTGCAAATGGGTCAAATATACTGGAGGCGGGGTACAGGTAGACCCGCAGTACGGAATGACAACAATGGATCTCAACAATCTTGGATACACAGACGACTCATTCGTCCTAGCCAATGATGTGGCTCAGGTTTTCTATGTGAAGGACATGTCTAGCAAACCGAGGAGAAAAAAAGATAAGGAAGCGAATACATCATACGATGAGCCAAAGCGCCACATAGTTCTTTCAGGGAAAAGAAACATTGTGGGAGTGGAGGACAAGACAGACATGTCAGAAGATTATGAAAAGTTTCATGAAATCCCTCCCTTCAGAGTGAAGACTGACCCAAGCATCCTGTTAAATGATGAAGATTCTCCATGGTTACGGCGCAATCATAAGCAAGGGACAAACACGCAGAAAAAGTCTTACACCGCGAGATCCCACTCTGGGATGTGACCGGCTTCACCGTCATCACTTTCTATGTGAAGGACATGCATGCATTTTCTAGCAAGGTATCTTTGTAACAGTTTGTACACGAAGTGCATCCAGTTTGTACACGAAGTGTAACAGTAACCCTCTCAACTCTTTAGAAGTTGCTATGTGGGTGAAATTATGATGTCATGCCAAGTTACAACCTTTTCAGAGTTCATTTGTACTGCTTTTCAAATTCAGGGTCATTTAGCTCAAAATAAATCATTAAATGCATGAAAAATATCAAATGAAGTCAGAAGGGGTTGAAAATTGATGATGTGCCTTTGAATGGTGCATATTGAACACACAAAAAGTATGGAGTTAAAATAAGTTATTAAAAATGAAATCCCTTTGTAATAGATGAGTTTTCGTCCGAAACCCTCATACTTCGAAAGAGATTGTCCAATTTGTACACGAAGTGCATCCAATTTTTGCCGTAACCCTCTCAACTCTTTAGAAGTTGCTATGTGGGTGAAATTATGATGTCATGCCAAGTTACAACCTTTTCAGAGTTCATTTGTACTGCTTTTCAAACTCGAGATATGACATTTCAAATGCCATTTAATCAAATTGTCGAAAGAGATTGTCCATTTGAAAAGCACTACAAATGAACTCTGAAAAGGTTGAAAGTTGGCATGGTATCATCATTTCACCCACATAGCATGTTATAAAAAGTTGAGAGGGTTACGGCAAAAACTGGATGCACTTCGTGTATAAAACGGACAATTGAGCATCATCCTTTCTATTTGTCTTTTGTTTCTTTCTAAGTGTCTTTGTAAAAATGGAGTTGGAAAAATGAAATATACCGTCGGAAAATGAAAGGATTTCTAGATAGATCAACAAAACACACGGTTTCCCCTGCATACAGCCCGACGGTGGCTCGTGAGTGCCCACATATGAAATGCACCGTCGGACCGTATGCAGCGAATCCGAATGATTTGTATTCGGTCGATGAACTAAAGGATTTCTAGATAGATCAACAAAACACACGGTTTCCCCTGCATACAGCCCGACGGTGGCTCGTGAGTGCCCGCATATGAAATGCACCGTCGGACCGTATGCAGGGAATCCGAATGATTTGTATTCGGTCGATGAACTAAAGGATTTCTAGATAGATCAACAAAACACACGGTTTCCCCTGCATACAGCCCAACGGTGGAAATATGAAATGCACCGTTGGACCGTATGCAGGGAATCCGAATGATTTGAATCCGAATGAGTACACACACTAAGTGTCGAACATGTCTGAGAGGTGGGTTATATATAGGGTCGTGTGCCTCTTTAGTCCCGGTTGCTAGCACGAACCGGGACTAGTCGTTATAGTGCTGATCCAACAGCTCACAAGCGCTTGAAAGAAACACACGATCCGTGTGCTTCTTCCTGATTGGTACGACCTTCACCGCCCAAGGTTATAAAGAGTTGAGAGGGTTACGGCAAAAACTGGATGCACTTCGTGTACAAAACGGGTTGAAAATTGATGATGTGCCTTTGAATGGTGCATATTGAACACACAAAAAGTATGGAGTTAAAATAAGTTATTAAAAATGAAATCCCTTTGTAATAGATGAGTTTTCGTCTGAAACCCTCATACTTCGAAAGAGATTGTCCAATTTGTACACGAAGCGCATCCAGTTTTTGCCGTAAACTCTTTAGAAGTTGCTATGTGGGTGAAATTATGATGTCATGCCAAGTTACAACCTTTTCAGAGTTCATTTATACTGCTTTTCAAACTCGAGATATGACATTTCAAATGCCATTTAATCAAATTGTCTTATACAGCAGTTGAAGTTGTTCAAACATGCATGGAAATGCCATAAACAGATTCTTTATATTTTTCTGATATTTTTTCATATATTATTTATTTCCATTGGAGTCATAGATTTTTTTCTATGATTTTTTAAAGTTTAGGGGTTTTTCTGAAAATAATAATGAATATTGAATTAAAAAACCTTTAGTACCGGTGCGAGCCACGCACCGGTACTAAAGGTCCACCGCCCCGCGCATTTTTTGGGGAGGACCTTTAGTACCGGTGCGTGGCTCGCACCGGTACTAAAGGGTCTTTAGTACCGGTGTGAGCCACGCACCGGTACTAAAGGTCCTCCACGTATAAATAGTGGAGGACTCGTCCCGGTGCGAGCCACGCACAGGGAGAAGTTCATTTGCGCGCCGCCAGGCTGCCGGAATCCGCCGTCGCCGCCGCGCGCCGCCCCGAGCCCGCCGCCCCGAGCCCGCCGCCCCGACCCCGCCGCCCCGACGCCGCGCGCCGCCCCGACCCCGCCGCCCCGACCCCGCCGCCCCGACGCCGCGCGCCGCCCCGACGTCCGCCGCCCCGACGCCGCCCGCAGCCCCGCCGGCCGCCCCCGCCCCTGCCGTCGGCCGCCCCCGCCCCCGCCCCCGCCCCTGCCGCCGGCCGCCCCCGCCCCTGCCGCCGTGAGTCTGCCCTCTTTTTTTTAAGGTTTAATTTAGATTTTGTTTAGTTTAGGTTTAGTTTAGGTTTAATTTAGTTTAGATTTAGATTTTGTTTAGTTTAGGTTTAGTTTAGGTTTAATTTAGTTTAGATTTTGTTTAGTTTAGGTTTAGTTTAGGTTTAATTTAGTTTAGGTTTAGTTTAGTTTTAGGTTTAGTTTAGGTTTAGTTTAGGCCCCCCCGCTAGATTTTGTTTAGGTTTATTAGGGTATGTGTTAATTTTGTTAATTTTGTTAGATGCTAAGTGTTATTTAATTTGTTAGATGCTAAGTGTTAATTTTGTTAAGTTTTATTTAATTTGTTTTCATAATTAAGTGTTTCTTCTCGACGTCGACGATGCCGATCCTGCATCCTCGTCGTCGAGTCGCCGGAGGAGGTCACTTGCTTGAGACGAGGGGCCCTGTCAGGGACTGGGCTCCGCCGGGCTGGTACTGGGAGGTGCTGCCTTCCGGGCGGCGCAGCTTGGTGAGGAGCAAGCCCGTCGTCGACCCGGAGGTTCTGTGGTGGCGGCCGCATGGGCCACGGACGATTCGGAGGCTTGAGTCCCCCGCGGAGGTGGTACAGTACCATGTCAGCAAGGAGAACGAGCACGTCCGTCGCTACATGGCAGCTTTGGAGGCCAGGTCCGACAATACCTAGCAGATTCTTCAGGGATCTCACTGGAGCTATGTTCCTGTGATGATTCCTTCTCTTTGGGTGTCCACCGCCCGCCCCGATATCCGCCGGGCGCTAGGGTTCTAGCTAGATCGATATATTAACTACTATATATGTATTCGATGATGCATTATTAATTAACTATCAGTTATTTTGCTTCTTGAATGCATGCTAATTTGAATACTAATTTGTTTTATCTATATTATTATGGATTAGTTATTAAGCTATGGACAATACCGGTAGAGCTCATGAAGAGGACATCTTCGACATGATACGCTCCTCCGAAAACCCAGCGGACCTTCAGGGTGAATCACATGATGATGACGGCTCACAATATCTGAACGATTACGGTGATGGATGTGAGGCCGAGGAAGAACAACTTATGTTCCAAAATCCGGAACAACTAACAATGTCCGGCGAGGTATATACACATATTAGCCTCTGGTGATCATTACATGTGTATTAATTGATTTGTATATATATATATATATATATATTAACAAATCTTTTTTCTTTTAATTATCAGCCCTCCGGATCGAGCCAATCTAGTAGAAAGGTACGAGGCGGTGCCAAAATATTGGACGGCAACGTAAAGCTCAATCTTGATGCTTTCAAACATAATGGCGCACCGACTCACCCTGAAGCCAATGCCAAGACATTTGTGGGTCAATGCGGAGTGGTTGTTAGGGATGGAGTCCCGATCACAATGCAAGAATGGATTCAACCAAACAACCCAAAACCAGGAGTGAATTATGTCGATACAAGAATTAAAGATGCCCTTTGGCGAGATCTCATGGAGCATTTCATCCTACCAGATTCTCTCTCGGAACGCCAAAGGGACAAAGTCAAGGAGTTTGCTCCCCATAAGATGGCCGACGCGTTCCAGACTTGGAAGAAAAGATTATGGACCGAGTACAACGCTAAAGGCCAGAAGGCGCCCGAATTCATAGGAATATACGAGAAGGTAAGGAATCACTGGGACGCATTTATCGAGTACAAGACATCGGAAGCTGCTATGGAGAAGTCGGCAAAGAATAAGATAAATGCGACGAAAAAAAAGTATCACCATAAACTAGGGACAGGTGGATACAAGTCAGCCATTCCTAAGTGGGATGCATTAGAGAATAAGATGCATGCTGAAGGGATCACTCCAGTAACCTTCAACTGGCCCAAGAGGTGCAGGAATTGGTTTTTTGCGCATGGGGGAAAGTTGGACCCAGCAACAGGGAAGATTATTGCACTGGCCAGTCTGAAGCATGCATCAGATGAGTTGATTGAAGCAATAAAAGCTGCCCAAGAAGGACGGTTTCACCCCCGATAGAGAGAACGACGAGCTTACACTCGCCCTTGGGAATCCCGAACACGGAGGACGAACACGAGGCGTGGGCGTTGTTCCGTGGTACGAGGGGTTTGCGGGATGGAAGGACAGTTATAAAAGCCGTTCGAGAAAAAAGAAGGTGGAAGCAGACCGACTTTCAAAGTTGGAACAGAAGTACGAGCAGCAGCAGCTGCAGATACAGGTACTGACCCAGCAAAGGGAAACTCCGCAGCAGGAGGCAGGGGAACCTGTCCCATCTACACTGCCGAAAAGCAGCGTGGGTTCCACGGGGGCACCGCTGGGTCACACCCCCGTGGATGATATCACCGAGAAGACATCTTGTGAGCTAATCCAGAAAATGAAGAACATACCCGTGCGGGTCGCGACGGGCTATGCTTTACCAAATACACCTGATGTTCTCTGGCATTGCAATCCGGTTCCAGCTGGGTATGCTCGTGTCGCGGTGGACGCAATAGAGCCAGGATATGATGAACTATTGCTTGACATCCCTGGAGGTGAGGGGCAGTCCACACTGGCAGAAGCCGGCCGTGGTCTCATCCTATGGAGTAAGGACTGCATCGTCTTTCCACAAACGGCGCTAAGGCCACCGGCTCCTCCGAGTATCGATGTCCAGCGCGAGGGATCCCAGCCAGAGGCATCGCAGCGCCAACAGTCCTCCCCACCTCGCCAGCAGTCCTCCCCACCTCGCCAGCAGTCCTCCCCACCTCCCCAGCAGTCCTCCCCACCTCGAAAGGCGTCCCACCTCGCCAGCAGTCCTCCCCACCTCGCCAGCAGTCCTCCCAACCTCGGGACGGAGCACGACGCGAGTCCATATCATCGATATCGATCTCCGCCGCGTGAGCCGACTCCACCCCGGCAGCGGTCCCGCCAGCAGGGCTCCCAAAAGAGGAAGGCCACCAGCAGTCCTCTTCGGAGGAAAGCAAAGAAGAAACCCGAGCCTCCGGCCAAAAGGAAGCTGCCTTACGACATGACACCAGAGGAAAACGAAATTGAAAGCGATCGCCAAGTGAAAGCCTTTTTTGCGAAGAAGACCGTGCCGCCAAAGGAGGTAATACCCAAGGAAGTCCAAGAGCACTTTATGGAACACTTTATTGATCGACCCCCGGCATATGTCGAGCGTATGCCGACACACTATGAGCGACAGATTCAGAAGGCAAGTGAGCAGAGAAGTCGGTCCAGCCCAAGGAAGAAGTCGGGAAGTACGGCATCAACGACAGGTGGTACTACTATCGGGAAAACAGTTCCCCAGCTCGGAGAACAATCCAAGCAATCGATCTCTCCGCTCAAGGTGAGTACCAATCCAAGCAAGCAATCGATCCAACCAGTCGACGTGCAAGGCAACCCAATCGACCTCGAAGAAGTAGAGGCTACAGGTCTCACTCTTGGCCAAATCCTTGGCACCGAGGAATTCCGCGGGTACGGTGCAACTGAGTACGCAATGCAATATGCCATCGGAAAACCACTTGTCACACCCGAGCAGTACAAGGAACTACCAACTGCGATGCGACGGTTGCATGATTGGTACCTGCGTGAAGCAAAGCGAGGGGAGACGGCGGTCATGGTCAAAGTAAGGAAAGAGCATTACGTCAATGCATGTGACATATGTCTTGAATTCTCAGAACTTTTCCAGTTATACCACATGGACTCTATCGACAAAACTCTCATCAGTTGCTATTGTCTGTAAGTGATTTATATCTTTAATAATTTAAGTCTCTAGCTAAGATATCGTTCATTGGCTTATCCTCACTATATATGTTCTTTTCTACGCTATTATGCAGATTGAAGATGTGGGAATTGAAACAAGAGGGAATCGATGACATTGGGTTCATCGACCCAAATACCGTTAATGCTCATGTGGTAAAACATTATGCCAAGGACACAGAAGATCTCTTGGAAAAATTTCTAGAGGCACTAATGAATACCAAATCTACTATAATATTTCCTTACAACATGGGGTGAGTGTTTACTCTCTTGTATACTACAAATTCTATTTTTGCTTACTAGCTCGCTGTTAAGTGTAGTTGATGAGTTATATGCATGCCTGCTTAATTATATAAACTTCTGCGCAGAGACCACTATATCCTCCTAAATATTATCCTCGCGGATGGACTTGTTCAAGTGTACGACTCACTAGATACACTAGAACAATCATACGTGGACTTGTATTTTATGATAGAACGGTAATTTCAATCTTTATCGACCTCGCTTTCTTTCATTATTTCCTGATATCAAAAGTAATTATAATAACTCTTTCGTTCTTTTTCTTTGCCGCGTAGTGTTTGGAAAAAGATGATAGAAAAAAATCATCACGGTCGTCAATGGAAACCGAAGCTAAAGTGGAAAAAGATGTAGGTAATTAAGTAGTACTACTAGGTCCGCGCATCTCTTTAATTCTAGTTTCAATACCATTATCATGCTTGATTATTAATTATCTTATTGAATTCTATTCTTTTGCAAAGTGCGCGAAGCAGCCACAGGGGACAAATTTATGTGGATACTTCCTCTGCGAGAACATTCGCATCCAGACCGAAGGCCGTATACGTCGCAGAGGAGCACGTGAAAGACAACTCCAGGTTTGGCAGATGATGTCGAAGCTCTCACCCGAGCAACGCTTTGTAGCACTTCAAGAGGAATTTGCGGCATTTCTTCTTCAACATGTCATTGATGTAAACGGAGAGCACTATTACTTACCGCCGCCTCAATAATGCCAGCAAATCAGTAGTAGAAAACTGAGATTTCATCCGAAGCACTAGCTAGCTAGTCCCGGCCGGGTTTTGGGCCTTAAGTTATAAGTCCAGAATATATATGGATGTGTAATTCCATTTGTATATATACTGTGTATGAGATATTGTATATTATATTACATATATATATATATATATATATATATATATATATATATATATATATATGCATCAACTTGTGTAATTAATGTTTACAGTATGTAGCACCGTAAAATAAATTTGAAATGAATGGAAAACACAATAAATAGAGAGGAAAACTAAAACCTAATTAAAAGCGAAAACAAAAAAAACAGAACACTTAGTACCGGTTGGTATCACCAACCGGTACTAAAGGTCCTCCACCACCAGCCCACGCAGGAAGCCACGTGGTGGGCCTTTAGTACCGGTCCGTGGTCCAACCGGTACTAAAGGTCTGGACCTTTAGTCCCGACCCTTTAGTACCGGTTGGGGAACCGGTACTAAAGGCACATCCCGACCGGGACTACTGATCGACATTCTATTAGTGGGGTTACAACGCTTACAACAACAACTCCCCTCCCGATCACACTCACAATCGCATTGTGCTCGTGCATTTGCAATTGTTACAAAGCTTGCATTTGCATGTCTAGTGGTGGACATGCAACTGTCCCGGAGAACTCCCTTGCCACCCCCACTTGCAATCGATGTTTCCCCGTGTAGTTGGAGCCGAGTTACAATGTTTGTAGTTGCATGTCTCGTGGTGGGCATGCAACTGGCCCTGACAGCTTCCATCATGCCCCACTTACAATCACTTTGTGCTTGTGAAGTTCTAAGTGGGTTACAATGTTTGCAGTTACATGTCTAGTGATGGACATGCAACTGGCTGAATAACCCCACTCTGACCCCAGTTGCAGTCATTTTTTGCCCATACAGTTGCAATCGGGCAGCCACAAATAGCAACAAACACGCCTAAAAATGGAAAGAAAAAGAGAGGAAAAGGAATAAGGAGGGAGGTCCATCTATTTATGTCTATCGACAACATAGAAGGCCACAAGTAGGTTACGGTCGACCGCAGTCAGGATAACAAACAACTTGGGTGCATGGTTTACATAAATAATTCTTAAAATAAAGTGAAGAACCAAGTTTTTTTTGCCGATATCCAAATAAAAAAGTAATCTATTCGATGAATAGGATAAGATCCATTGAGTTCTCTTAGCAATCCTTTGTGAAAAGAATAAAATGTGAAAGCTAATGAATCTTAAACCCATTAATAAAAAGGGATAAACAATATAGTTAGGGAATAAAAGATTATACGAGGGACTGCTTCACTGGAAAAATTCGTTCGTTGGGATGAACGAATCATGGTATACTTGATCCACTAGCTGATGAGGTGAATGAGACATTATTAAAATTCAGCTAGCCAAATTTTAGCAAATCCGTACATGAAAAAAATTGGTTTGTAGGATCTAATTAGTTATTTTGTATATACGAAGGATGTAAAGGAAAACTAGCAAAACACTGAGAAGAAAAACATAATAGATTTCATGACCATTTAATCATTTAATCAATCACAATTTTCTCTGCATGTCTTCCTCATATTGTTTCTCTACCAAAACTGCTATAGTTAAAAAAGATTCAAAGGTTCAGATAAACACTAAAGAGGGATACAAATAACATAGCTAGTATTCAGATGAGGAATTGTTTGCTACACGAATATGAAATTTCCAAATGAGCACCTTTAGGAACATGAGTTGCATCCCCATTTGATTTATTTTATGACGCCAAAATAAAGCTTGGATCTGAGTTCCTCTTCTGGCGCCTTTGTTTTTATCATCATTTATTAGTTCCAATTTGACGATCATGATCTGATTTGGCGGCTCATAGATCATGGTTGATCATGTTTCGAATTGTCATTTTATAAATATCTAGAAAGGGGCACTTTGGTTCAGCCTCGAAGACATTTTAGCTGACCGAACACCAAACTAGCATTTCATTATTTTTATAGCTCTTGCAATATACGCTGGCTTTTGAAAATATATGGTGAACATTTTTTTAAATACACACCGAACTTTGATATTTATCGAAATACAAACTGAACATTGTGTATAATATGCAATGAATTTTTTTATATAAGTTGATTTTTTGACATACGATGAAATTTTTAAATGATATAATGTATAATGTTTTTTAACACACATAGAATTTTTTTAGTATACGACGATTTTTTTTATATACAGTGCTTTCTTTGGTAAAACACTTGTCGAACAATTTTCTAAAATACATTTATTTTTTTATAGGTTTTTAAAATGTCTAGCTCTTAAAAAATAGCAGCCGGTTTTTTTTGTGTGAAGAACCGACTAAAATCCATAGAAGAACAAAAAACAGCTCGCGAGCAAACTGTGCCGGCCCATTGGCCTTGGCGTCAAGTCGTCATCTAGGAGGTCTCGGACTCTCGGCGCACGCTGCCCGCCCTCCATCCCGTCCATAAATACTGGCCGACCCCTGCCCTTTCTCCCCCTTGTGTTTTTAAACCCCGAAAGCCTTCGCCTCCGGATTTAATTTGCTCGACGTCACTTCGTGCAGTGGTCTCTGCCAGAGGTTCGGCATGGACCAGTGCTTGCAGGTCGCTCTGTTCGCCGGCACGGACGCGATCGCCAGGCGGTCCAACTTCATCTTCTCGCCCCTTTCCATGCGGACCGGGCTCGCGCTGCTCGCCACCGGCACCAACGGCGAGACGCTGAGCCAGCTGCTGGCCTTCTTGGGCTCCCAGGACCTCCACCTCCTCAACGCGGCCAGTGCCAGCCTCATCGCCGAGATGCGCGCGTGGCCGCAGCTCACCTTCGCCGCCGGCATCTTCGCTGACAAATCGTTCTCGCTGAGGCCGGAGTTCGTGTCCTCCGCCGCCTCCGCCCACCGGGCCACCGTCAGATCCTTGGACTTTCAGAACCAGGTAGGACCATAGTGGCAGTACTAAATTGACAATCAATCTATATCATAAGTAAAAATGAACCAACAAATCAACGATAAATTTGATAAATACGCACGATAACGCGAGCACGTGACTGAGAAACTGATTTTGCATGCATGGATCAGCCGGCGGCAGCGGCAGCCGAGGTGAACGCGCTCATCGCAGAGACCACGCGGGGCCGCATACGCGACCTCGTCTCCCCCGGCTCGTTTCAAGGGGACCCCAAGATCGTCCTCGCCAACGACATGCACTTCAAGGCCACCTGGTCCCGGAGGTTCGACCGGTCGGACACCGTCCGCCGCGACTTCCGCCGCCTCGTCGGCACGTCCGTGCGGGTGCCGTTCCTCTCCGCCCCCGGGATGCAGTACGCCACCAGCTTCGACGACCACGGGTTCAAGGTCCTCCAGAGCTTCTACAAGATGGCGGGGCGCGACGGCAAGCTCGACCCGAGGGCGCCGCTCTTCTCCATGCTCGTGTTCCTCCCGCACAGGCGCGACGGGCTCCGCGACCTCCTGCGGCTGGCCGTCACCGAGCCGGACTTCGTCATGCGCTGCGCTCCCCGGCGCGAGCAGATGGTCGCCCCGTGCCTGCTCCCCAAGTTCAAGTTCTCCTTCCGGTTCGAAGCCACGGACGCGCTGCGCGGGCTCGGCCTCGCCGCGCCGTTCGACCCGCTGGCCGCCGACCTGTCGGGGGCGGTGTCGAACATGCCCCGGGAAGGGCTCTACGTGTCGGCCGTGGAGCAGATGTGCGCCGTGGAGGTGGACGAGGAAGGCACGACGGCGGTAGCAGCGTTCTACACACATACGAGCCCGACCTATAGCCCGTGTGAGCGCCCGCCGCCGCCGCCCATGAGCTTCGTGGCCGACCACCCGTTCTTGTTCGCCATCGTCGAGTATGGCAAGGGCGAAGTTTTGTTCCTCGGCCACGTCGTGGACCCTTCCAGTTGAAAAGTTGATGGACGGTTTCGATTTAGTCGAGAGCAACGTAGGGCTGCGATGGATGAGGTCCCGTCGTTCTCTGTTTCACTCCTCTGTTCTTTTGCGACGAACCTTAGTTTTGTTGCATTAAGCGACGCTCAGAAAACACTTGTTTTATTGATACTAACAAAAAGGCCCGTGCGTTGCAACGGGTGAACAAAATCCTTGTACGTACATAGCGACACATCGGTCTTGCCACTTCTCCCGTTCGTGGATGGTAGTCATGTATATATTTCAACTAAATCACGGTAAACACTTATGCCATTCGTCGACGGTGGTCATGTATATTCACCTAATCACGGTAGACATGATCAATTCTATGGCGATGAGGTTGGCCATTACACTATAGCATGTTGTATCCGCGTAGCCCTTTTTTTAACCGACTTGTAATTCCACGGATGGCATGTCCCCATTAATATATACATCAGTACAATTAGAATGTAACATTGTACGATACACAGTTTTACTATTGTTTACTTGCGTATTAATTCTGCACTATGTCTTTCGTATATTACAATCAAATATAAAATAGTTTAGAATCTCTCCTAGAATGGCAAATGCCAGCAGCAAAAGTTTCATTTTTTTCCTAAGAGCATCAATAGTCATGTTCGAAATTTAATCTGCCAATCTTACATACTATATCATGATTCTGACAACTTAAAATCAAATAATAGGCTCGGTCCTTCCTTAAGAATAAGACAGATAGATGCTTGAAACCATAATATTTTTGCGATATAAATGTCGTCAGCAACTACACATATGATGTTGTCATCTTGCAAAAACTTGATCTACCAAATTAAGAAGAGACATCATGGGGGCAAATAATAGGCTAGATGGCTTTGCGTTCAAGCTAATGATCCAGCTATGGCAAGTAAAAAAAAGCTAGTAGACGCGCATGTGTGCTGCTTCTGTTTCACTTTACGGGTATTCACACGGCAAAACTGCTTCATCTGATCCAGCTACGGCCTATCATCATAATTTGATGACACATGCATCAGTGAGCACACATAGTATAACAGTGGGATTAGTAAAGCTACGGACTATCATAATTGAAAGCCTTCTTAATACTCCCTCCGTTCCTAAATATAAGTCCTTTTAGAGATTCCACTAGGAACTACATACGGATGTATATAGACATACTTTAGAGTGTAGATTCACTTATTTTGCTCCGTATGTAGTCCGTAGTGGAATCTCTAAAAAGACTTATATTTAGGAACGGAGGGAGTATAATACTTGCAAATAACAAACTTGCAGACATCTAGAACTGACCTGAGGAAGTAAAGTGAAGCTACGGCCTATTATAATTGAAATCCTTTTGACTATAATACTTGCAGACATCTAGAACTGCCCTGAGTATGTAATTGATTTCAGTTTGGAAGGGTGCCAACAACACGGATCTTTTTTGAAGCTGGGCACTGGTATCAATCCGGAAGGGAAGAAGAGGTTGGAAGAGATGGCGTCCAAGGGTGGCGCCTATCGAGGGCACAACACAGAGCAGGGTGGCACTCTAGACACACCGCGAAGCAGGACGCAGGGTAGTGACAAGCGTCGGTGCGTCGTTCTGCAGGGGCATCATGATCGCCATTGCAGGCTGTGGACGACGCGACGCCGAACACAGCGACTCTTGTGGTCTGAGTCAGTGACGACGTGACAGGTGCCAACATGTCTTGAGCTTAAGCTCCTTCTTCATCTTGTTCTTTCTCCAATCAGGTGAGCCACCTCATCTCACAGATATTGGCTAATCTCTGCAAACAATAGGCACAACAAATCATCACCACATCAGGCTGGCAGAAGAAAACCCATACCACATGTACAGCAGCATGAACCACGCACAACCATGCTTTCGGCCAATAACCATTGTTACAACAACCACAAATGAAACAATCTTGCATCATGGACTGGACAGAACAATATAACAATTCATGCCTCTCATAAAGCATAGGTTGGAGATGAATTCAATTTGTGGTGCCAGCATTTCATCAAACATGTTATATGCAAGAACTCTTATTCTTCCCAGTTCATGGCATTGGTGCTTGCTCTACGGAGTAGCATCTGCTCCAGAACACCCATGTGCTGCTCCCTCTCTTACTGAACCACCTTTTGCTCAATGAGGTCAACAATTGCTGCCCTAGGGAAGAGGGAACTACCCTAGCATGTGGGTGTTGCATCCCGTGGTGTAGCGAGGCAGTGGCCTTTACCTGGGCATGGGCGTGCCGGAATGTGCCAAGCGCCACAAAAAGATGCAGCGGACAGAAGGAGTAGCCGCCGTCGCTCCCGCTCCACTGCCATGGCGGGCCGGCCTGCTGCTCCTGCGCCCACTGAGCGGAGGCAGAGGGGGAGGAGGAACACGTCAATGAGCAGTAAGAAATCGAAATTGAAGTGGGCCGAATTGGCGGAGGGAGGTGGGCGGGTGCAGATCTCGCGGCCGGGCGGCTCACCTTGGCCTCGTCCTCCTCTGCCGCCGCCTCGTCGTGCTCGTCGCCCTCGGGGAAGGCGAGCGGGGTGTCCGGGCTGGCGACGCCCTCGCTCCTATCGTCATCGGCCGCGGGCTTCTCGGCTGGTGGCGCCGCCGCGGCCTTCCTCGGCCGCCTTGGATCTCCTCCCGCGCGCGTCCGCTCCCAGCCGCCGCGGCCGCCTTGGATCCCGGCGAGCGAGCGAGGGATTGGGTTCTGCGGGCGATGGCGAGAGCAGGGGAGTGGTTTAATAGAGTTTTTTTTTGTAAAAAGCGAAGCGTTTTTTCCACTTAAGTTAAGGACTGCGGATTGAATTCAATAAAATGTAGGGGCTTTTTTGCAAAAACGCCACGACGTACGACCAGAAGTTATCCGTGCTTTATTATTATATATATACGTAAAGAAGAGGTAGAGATATTTACCGTTTTCTAGATTGATATTTTTGACGAATCATATTACCTAGTACTTTGTAATTCTGTGGTGATATCCTATTCTGTTCAGAAATCTATGTCTATGTCTCTGCAGTTTAGTATTTTACACACTTTGGGAGCACTTTATCTTGAAGAGAAACTGAGCAAAAACCTTCACAGAGTTGGTAAACCTGACATTTACAATCCTATCCCCGTATCCCGGCTTTGAACGTCTTGCCTAGAGAGCAGTCGTAGGTAAAGCGTGAATAATTATGCAGGTAACATGTCACCTCTGATTAAATACTGAATGCTTTACTACTCTGTATAAATACATCTGCATATACCCAGATAACTGAACATAGACTACAGAGCATAGACTCAGTCTGTTCGTCCCGAAAGATGAGAACAAGAGAGAGATGGATGGAATAGAACATGAGCAGATACCAAGTTTGATCACTTCTTCTCCACTTTCTTATCATCCTTCTTCTCTTCTTTGGCCGGCCCAACGGAGAGGATATCGATCCTCCCGAACTTCCTCAGCTTCTTGGCGATCACGACGGAGTCCATGTCACCTATCACCGTCATCTTCTGATCCTTGAGATCCGCGGCTATCGAATCAATACCTGCTTCAGATCATCGTCAAGTCAGCAGACCGACTCGACCTTGGGTACTACTGCAATTCACAAAGATAGCAAGCGAAAAGCGAAACAGATGAAGAAGCAAGCTGAAAGAAAAAAAACACCAATGCAAAGTGCAAGCTACTTCACCATAGATGTCTGCAACGGTCTCCATCGCCTTCTGCTTCACTCTCTCGTCGCTCATAGAAGAGACCTTCACGACCACCTTCTGCTGCCGTGCAAAGAACCCAGCAATTAGATTTAGAGGGCCTGTCCAAAGAGACCGTCCATGGCGAGAGAGATCTGATCTGCATGCAGGAAATTCACTGGGAGTCTGGAACCATACCTGCGGCGCCATCCGGAGGAGAGACGGAGAGGGGGTGGAGGGAGGCAGAGGGGAAGGGAATGCTGCTGGTGATTTTGAGTGTGCAGACTGCAGAATGAGCCGAGCTGGGAGACACGGCCCAAATTTGTACAGCGTCGTGGGGTACGAGCCTTCTTCTTCTTGTTCCTCTGTGGCCCCTTTGTGCGCAGTTCTATCGAAATTCGAAGTGATCAGGTAACAAAGTAGTAGTAGTAGTAGAACATTTTGTTGGTCGCTGCAGCTGGGACAGAGCAGAAAGGGGAATGGCAGCACCAACCACAACCTATCAAGTCTGATTTCTGTACTTCATCAGATGCATCTTGTCAAAAGATTGCCGCGTTGTCAATGCCGGGTGGCTCAGCAGTTGTTTACCTGCCATCATGCAGCTGGCTAGTGCCGTATCCTCTGCCCGTCATTCGTTGTTTTAGTACTGTGAGTCGTGTGAGGAGGTGTGTGTGACCGAGTTGGCTTTGTGTACGACTTGCAATATTGAAAGCAGTTAGTTCCTACGCACAAAAGCCGGTGAAGATTTAGGTGAATTTGGTGAACGTCCTCCCTCTGCACAGAGGATGGTTTGGTGAGCCATAACAGTTGAACATGCAATGTGCTTCGTAGAGGTGAGGGAGAGCATATGGCCACTTCTCTCTTAGAGCGTGTGATCACCAAATCCGACCCCTCAAACGCCGGTGACGCGTCCACGGGCACTGAGCGAGCACTTTCTCAAATTCCGTCGTCTACATCTGTACATCTCATATTCGGTACCCCGTATCCATACTAAAGCATGCAACATGAATAAAACTACGTAAATCATCAAAGGGACATAAAGATGCACATTCCGATCTTTAAAAGATCACCAACGGATCTCTAAAAGACCGTCAAAGTTCACATAATCCACATAAACGACGGGCAAGTTTAAACTAGATTACTTAAAACTTGAAATTAATGATGGAGACAACAGAGCTTCACCACTTCCTCGTCGGCCTCTTGCCCTTTCGGTCGCGGACGCTGTTGTAGGCGTCCGTGACAGGAGGCGGGTCGTCGGAGTCGGAGTCGGAAGAAGAGGAGATGACGATGCAACCCTTCAAACGCCAGACAACCCAGTCCCTTGTGCTTGAGCTTGGCCACCCTTGCAGCCTCCGCTGCCTCGCGCTCGGACTGCTCAGTGGCTAGCCAGAGCACCATGTTATTCCTCCGCAGACGGGCAGTCGTAAGTGACCAGCAGTAGACCCATGCGAGGAGCCGCTGCTCCTCGTCGGGCACCGCCAGTAACCTGCGGTGGCGGCGAACGGATTGCTCAATCGCCTCCCTCTCCCTCGCCCACTGCCTCTCGCGGCAGGCGACAAGCGCCTTCGATTTCAGCGTGCACTAGAACCCACCGCTACCCTTGCTGAGCAGTGGACGGCAGAGGGGCGGCGCGGATTGAACAACCCTCGCGGAGCTGCACGTGGGGCGGGAGGGGCCAGCTCCGACGTCAGCGCTGCACTGGCGGGCGAGCGGCAACGAAGCAGATCCGGAACTAGCCCCCGTGACCACCCGCGCCTGCTCCATCGCAGTGCGGAGGGCCAGCTCGTCCTAGTCATTGACGAAGCTGTTGGAGCGGCTGCCGGAGCTTGACATGCTCGCCGGAGATGGGATTGGATCGAATCAGAGAAAGGGAGGAGAAGAGACAAACCGGAGCAGAGCGAAGTGAGTGTAGGGTATCCGGATTGGGGTTTTGTGGGGACGGAGTGGGGTCTGTGGCAGATCGGGCTGGTGTGGCGGACGCGCTCGGGCCGCCCCATATTCATCCTACATTTGGGCTGGATATAAGGGGCGTGAGACAGTCCGGGCGTTTGACGCCAGTTTGAGGCTTTCGGGTGGAGTGATTTTTCTTTCGACTGATCTATTCGAGGCCGGTTTCAGGCACATGTAGATGCTCTTATAGCTTAAGGCGCCATCATGTATGATGCATCCAAGGATGTATAAAGTGTTCTCCGGGAAATGATATTTCACCATGCGATATTTTCTAGTTTGTGATAAAAAAATCATAGTATTGCATAATGTTTCATTGGGTGTTTTTCCTAGTTTCAAAATGTATTTTTTTTTGAAAAGAAAGATTGCCTCCGGCCTCTGCATTGCAATGATGCATGTAACCATTTTATTAAGCAAAATAATAGGAGTATCATAATGTTTGTTTGTGTACCAACAAATAAGTGTGCACTTGTTTCGGTTTGATTCGTTGATACACAATGAAAACTATAGATACATTTTGAAACAAGAAAAGCCCAACGAAACATCATATAATCCTTAGAAATAATTTAAAATTTTCAAAATCATAAAACATGGCACCCATCTTAAAGCAACGACGGATGATAGATGCATACATGGGATATCTCACGCGTGCAAGCTACAAAAATCACTCTCAATGTTCCATAAGTATGTGTGATCAGAAAAAAATCAAGATACACCTAGAAAGGAGGTGAATAGGAACATTACAAATTTTCCGTTGATTATTAGCAAGTTTAGACTATGCAAAATATAAATGTGCACCTAAACAATTGCTACTGTGAGATAACCAATCTTATATGATGAATATAAGATCAAATGACCAAAGTAAACCCCAAGTAAAGAGATAGGGTTGAAAATAACCCAAGACCCCCGAGCATGTATCTCGATGTTCACTTCCTTGGAGCGAAACTAGTCGACATTGGTGGGATGGATGTTACCACGAAGGTGATTTTCAATCACTTGTGGTAGACCTTGAGGCAACTTCAAACCTCCACGACAGGAAAAATCACAAATCAAATTTTCACAGGTACTCCTACCACCTAGGAGTCTTCAACCTCCAAAAGTAACAATATTTTTGTACCACTCCGATATTGTTATTATGTTGATCTAGCAATCTTCGCTTGCCTTCGCATAATAATGATGCTAAGATGACACTTTCACTATCACGTTGAAACCGTGCACACCATGTGGTGGAATGTTGATATCACAACATAGATGACGAAATAACCTGCAACAATAATATACATATACAACTCCAAAAAGTTAAATTCAACGAATGAATACAACAAGGCCTTGTGATCAAGATACAACTCATACAACCGGAGCAATATATCTTAGGCAAGTAAAGAATAGAAAATGCCTTAAGAAGACTTAAACAAAAGCAAAGGGCGGCCATATTCCTGCCCACACCACTATCTGTGGGATAACTCGCTAACGTCGTCCATCTACAAACCCGCTTCCTGAATCGTTCCCGACTAGTAGGCGGTCATCCACGGAAAATGAACAAATTAAGCAAGTTGAGTACTCAATTTTACTAGCAAGACTTACACAGACCTAAGCTAGTTTATGCAACAGGTTTCAAAGAAAGGGATAAAGTGTTCTAGCTACAATCACTAAGTATTCTACAGAGACACACTACGACTTGTGATTATTAGAGATAAGATGAGAGAGTGCATACAAGTAAAGGAGTGTGTGTCTCAACAATTTTGTTCACCTAACTACCGCAAACATAACACTACCTTGACTTCCTCCTCACATCTCCCACGAGGAAGAACCCACATGCCACTCACTTGGTTGGCAAGTTTTAATTACTATGGTTGAAGTTGCACTATGATAAAAGTCAACAAGAACCAGGTCCTCCATAACCGCAGACAAAGCTATTCGAATAGATTTAGCCATGCAGGGTTTGCACCAATGTAGAAACACGTTTGCCCTCCCTTATAAGCCGGCCGAGCACATTATATGCCCAAACTGATGGGTACAGACGACACGACACTCCCTAGCTACGAAGCACCGATACGTGAGAAATCTTTGTATCGCCGTTCAGTACGTCACCGATACCCTGATACGCTAGATACGGCTCAGATACGGGTATCCCAGAAGCATCCTTTTTTGATTTAAAAAAAGGAAAAAATCCGATACGGTTGGGAAACGCGGGAGAGACGGCTGGGACACACGAGGCGACGAGCGCAACCCCGAACGAGCCCAATACGATGAGAACGATCCCACAACCTAAACCTAGAATCCTTTGTTGCTCTCTCTGCCGGCCACACCAGGAAGGGATCGAGGCGACTGTGGACCGCCGCCCCCGCTGCCGCTGCCTGGAGTGGCTCGTCGCCGCTGCCCCAACTGCCTGGAACGCCTCTTCTTCTGCTCTTCTCCGCCGCCGTATCCAAACACACTTGCCAATTTCAGAAATAGGAAACGTGCACACATATTTTACGAAGAGACAACCGAGCATGCAATGGGTAGGAAAGTTAAACGCAAGGCCGTCGAGGTTCTCGACGGAAAAGAATGTTGCTTCTGATCTCGCCGGACATAAACACACAGGTTCCACTTGCCGCTGCTCATTGGTCTGCTTGCAATTGTTGTTACTTCATGTTTGTTGATCTTGTTATTTCTTTCTATGAACCAATAATCTAAAGTTAGCATTGTTCACATGGATCAATTGACTCAAAAGTATACCTCATGTCTAGAACTGGCATCCCGGTCAACTGGTAGAGTATACAATACAAAAAATGTAAGTTCAATAAAGCAGTCAAGCGACACGGATAGCATACCCATGGACCTATGAAGATCTCGAACCATGTTTATTGGGTTAAAGACTTATAGTTTTTTTTCTCCCGTTGCAACACACGGGCATGTTTGCTAGTTTAATATATGGACTTTGGCCTTTAAGAAAACACTAAGACGCACTACATGCTAATGCACTATGAGAAAGCTCCATGCCACCAGCACTAGCATTTCTGCACGCCAATAAATGTGAAAACAACCCCTAGGTGGATGACCACCTTTCGTCTAAAAGTTTATATCTGGTGCGGCGAGGTGGATGAAGGGAGCAGAATGGCTAGCCGGTCCACATCACATGATCAACGGCTCTTGCATCATCACATCATTGAATCCTTCCTTCTTCCACGCATTTCAACACCCGCGTACGCTCCCACTTCCCAAATATCCCAAGCTAGCATCACGAAACACAAGAGTCTAAGTAAATCGGAAAAAAGGCAGGAAAAGGAGGAAGAGATGATGAGTTCATCACTTCGGGCGTCGGTTCGTCCGAGGATGGAAGAAGGCAGCGTATCAGGCTGAGAGATGCAGCCTCCGGCGAAGGCTGGCCGGCTCACTCGGAGCCTGGCTGTGGTGAACGGCGGCGTGTTCATCTTCATCGCCGCGATTGTCGCCGGCGCTTTCGTCTCCGCCTACTGGATGTCTGCCAGCGCCAGGGTAAAGTTTTCTAGCTTCGCTCTTTGATCTTGCTTGCCGACATGCTATGACATATAATTACAGATGCACCCTGGCATATCGCAGAATAGTGGTTGAGTTTGTTCATCCGTAAGCAGGGTACGGTCATGGCAGGGTAGGTCAGGACTTGAGAGTTTGCGACTGTACTTGGCACCGGCCGACCGATGCATCAGCACATAGAACAGTGCCACGGTTGCCGACAAGTCTGCCGTGCAACCGAACCACCAGCCACTGAACTTTCGAAAACAATCCATCTTATATTATACTCCCTTCGTCCCAAGATAAGTGTCGTAGATTTTGTACTAAACTAGTATAAATTCTGTATTAGATCATCGACACTTATTTTGAAACGGAGGGAGTAGTAATTATAAAATTCATACATGTTACAGGTTGCTTCGATCATTCCTGTGGCCGCTCCAGCCATAGCACACAATGCGGCAACGAGTCCAGAGCCGGTGCCAAGCCCGACACGCTTCACCGGCCTGGGCGCGAACCAGACACCGTCGGAACCTGCCGGTCTGCCGCCCCTTCCTCCGCAACAGCCACCCGCTCCGGCGCCGGAGGCCACATCAGAACGAGCGAGCACGTGCCCGGACTACTTCCGGTGGATCCATGAAGACCTGCGGCCATGGCGAGCCACGGGGATCACGCGCGAGACGTTGGACGGCGCCCGCCGGTACGGCGCCAAGTTCCGGGTCACGGTGGTCGCGGGGCGGCTCTACGTGGCGCGCTACGGCCGCTGCTTCCAGACGCGGGACGTGTTCACGCAGTGGGGCATCCTGCAGCTGCTCCGCCGCTACGCCGGCCGCGTTCCCGACCTCGACCTCACGTTCGACTGCCAGGACCTGCCGGTCGTCTACGCCGCCGACCACGGAAACCACACGCCGCCGCCGCTGTTCCGGTACTGCGGCAGCGAGCCCACACTGGACATCGCCTTCCCCGACTGGTCCTTCTGGGGTTGGTAAATATAATAGACACATTCAACTCCGCATCACCCTTACGTCCATCGAGTTTTGGATAACTCTGTTTGAAACTTTCGAAGGCCGGAGCTCAACATAAAGCCATGGGAAGCATTGAGAAGGGAGATCAAGGAGGCGAATGCCGCGCTGGACTGGACGCGCAGGGCGCCGTACGCGTACTGGAAGGGGAACCCGACGGTGGGCGCGGCGCGCCGGGAGCTCCTCAAGTGCAACGTCTCCCTCAACGGCAAGCGGGACTGGAACGCCCGTATCTATGCGCAGGCACGTCCACACGCCACAACGCAACTATATATGCCGTAGTACGTAGTTCAGTGCCAGTACTAGTAAGGCTCGCCCATCAGCGCACGCTCTGCATTTTTCAGGACTGGAGGACGGAGGTACGAGACGGGTTCAGGGACTCGGACTTGGCCAAGCAGTGCACGCACAGGTAAAATTTCGCTCGCCCACGGTCGTGCCACGGGCACATTAGCACGCTGACGGTGACATTGTTGGCACTGCTGGTGCAACGACCGACGGGCAGGTACAAGATGTACGTGGAAGGGCGCGGGTGGTCGGTGAGCGAGAAGTACATCCTGGCGTGCGACTCCGTGGCGCTGGTGGTGCGGCCGAGGTTCCACGACTTCTTCTCCAGGGGCCTCGTGCCGCTGCAGCACTACTGGCCCGTCCGCGGTGACCGCGGCCTGTGCCGGTCCATCAAGCTCGCCGTGGACTGGGGCAACTCGCACCCACACAAGGTACGTACGTGCACCGGCCCGGCCCGTCGCACCGCCGGAGATTCTGAACTACGTACTACACTGACACAACATTTCGTCGGTGCTCGCATTGCAGGCGCGGGAAATAGGAGGGAACGCGAGCAGGTTCGTGCAGGAGGAGCTGGCCATGGACCGTGTGTACGACTACATGTTCCACCTGCTGAGCGAGTACGCTGGGCTGCTGCGGTACGCGCCCACGGTGCCCGGCGGGGCCGTGGAGGTCACTGCGCGGTCCATGACGCGCGGAAGGCGGGGGCGGGAAAGGGAGTTCATGGTGGGCACGGCGGTGGACGTTCCGGGCAGTGCGGAACCGTGCGAGCTGCCGTCCCCTTTCGGGCCCGAGGAGCTGCAGGCGCTCAAGAGGAGGAAAGCCGATGCGGTGAGGCGGGTGGAGACGTGGGAGGAGCGGTGACCAACAACTGTATACGTGTTATGAGTTTCTGACATGCGCATTGGATCGACCATAGTGCAATCGGAGTAGTAATGGCAGGGAAACACGACGACAACAGTAAAAGGGTAATGCAGAGAGTGCAGTGCGTTAGCGATCTTGTGTAGCGTTAGTGCTGTGCGGCAGTACCAAAGTGCGTCCTGGAAGATACCGTTCGGTTGTTGTATGCTTCGCCGGTCAGTCGTGAAAGTGCTGAAGCAGTTGATCCATGGTATCCGTACTCGTCACCCAGACTGTGTCTATCAGGAGCTCTTTTTGTAGTATGTCTCTTTGACCTTGTGGCAACGGTATTCGGTTCCACGTTGCGTTGGCACGGGAAAGCAGAGAAAATTGACTATGCATTCCACTGAATTTCAATAAGTTTAGTGGACACCAAAATATTTACATTTCGGTCAAGGTATTTTAGTCATTTCAGTTGTCATTTCAGTAGACAAGAATCTAGTTTGTTTAAAAAGAATCCATTTTTGAAAATATCCATTGAATTTCAAATAATTGTTTTAGTGCTTTGGCCAAAATGCAAACCAGAATCACTGATATTCGGTAGGTGCTGAAATATTTTTGAAACGGAAATTTCAACCATGCTTCCTTGTAACCCTGTAAAAGGGCTACCAAGGACGGGTTTGATAGGCTGCATTAGGTAGGGTCAGGTCTGCGCAAACAGAATTTGGCCCGTTTGGTTGTTTGGTTCGCATGCGATTCGTGGCCTGCATGAACCTCAAAACAGGCTCGCGCCTCGCACTGGAGGAATGAACGAATCGGTCGTTTTTTGCGAGTTAGGCTCGCTCGAGCCACGCGTGGCGAGCGCCTGCACGTTTGGGGAAGCGCAGGAGACGACGCGAGGGCTCATAACTCCCCATGCCCCCTCATGTCACCTCCCTCGACAGTTCACACCCACTCCCTCTCTTTCACATCACCGCTCGTTCGGTTTCTCCGATGGCAACACCGCCATCTTGCCACGCCCCACCCACTCCGGTCATCCCCGGCAGCAATCCCATCCAAGAGAGGTGGGTTGCCGACCTCTCCTCTGTCGGACTAGATCTAGCACACTGCGAACTCGCTCCCCTTTCTGCACCATGTTGTCGCCCCGGGCCAATGCAGCGCCGGCGTCGGTCGCTCCGGCTCCGCCACCGGAGCCGGTGGTCTAGACCTTCGGCTCAAACCTGGCGGGGATCCAATACCCGCCAGCGCTGTCCTTTGCCAGCCCCACTTATGGGGGTATTTTTACCCTCATACGAGGGTTTTCTCCTCTGCGTCTGGTGCAAGGGGAGGGGAGCTCCAGGACGCCGGCGTCATCGCCGAGCCGACGCAGGACGAGGTCCACGGTCGCGGCCCTTGGAATGGTCGGGTCCTCTTCGTCGGCGGCGCCACCACCCCTCTTCCCGCCGGGTTTTTCTCCGCGGCCGGCGTACGCTACGCTACACCAACAACCCCCACGGTAAGCTCTCTAATCTCCTCTTTGCTTCGTACTTAGGGTTCTTAGGGTAGTTCTAGTAGTGTTAGATATATTGTGGAGAGTGGATTCGACTGGATTCGTCTGGATTCGTTCCGAATCCACTGTTTTGGGGATGAACCAGAGTGCATGCGTACTTTGTTCATCCCACATGGCTAGATTGTTCATAATGCAGTGTTAGTTTGCATCCTATTAGTGCCACATTGTTAGTTTGTACTGCCACATTGTAAGTTTGTAGTGTCACAATGTTACTTCTTGGTGTCACAATGTTAGGTGTTAGTGCCACATTGTTAGTTCTTACTGTCACATTGTTAGTTCTTAGTGTTGTTACTAATGTATATGCTCCTGTTCTTCTTCTTGTTGTTGTTAGTTCTTAGTGCTCTTCTTGCTCTTGTTGCTATGTTAGGGTACGTGAGTGCATGTGGCATGCAAATAGGACATACATGAATGCCAAAAATAGTAGGTGCAAGTAGGACAAAGTAGGACAATGCATGTTGGGGGCTTTATCTGATCATTGCTAGCTCTGATCAGGGTACCTCTGATCATTGTGAGCACCGATCATTGTTAGCTTTGATCAGTGCTATCATTAATCATTGCTAGCTGTGATCACTGTTAGCACTTATAACTGTTAGCAGTGATCAATGTATGTTGTGGTCAGTGAGCATGGATGATGTCATATGTCATTTGTTAGCAGTGATCATATGTCCTACTTGTTAGCTCTGATCATGTGTCATATGTTGCTAACTAATGTCCAGCTTGCTGACAAGATAATGAAGACGTAGTGGGACAGAGCCGGAGGTGGTGCGCAGGTCGTCGTCGGTGCAGAGGGGCGGAGGACCTCATCCCCACAAACCGGTGGCTAAAGAGGGTGGTGCTTCCTGGCAGGAGGGAGTACATGAGCATGTCGTTGGGCGCAGGCAAGAGGTTGAGGATCGGCCATGAGGAGGGTGCACGGGAACCTATCAGGTTCTACGTGCAGATCCATGACCAGGAGGACATCACCATGCTCACCATCCCACCTAAATTCAGGTCGGTGATGAAGCAATGGTTGGTCACCGGCCCTCCACACGTTGTCAGCCTCTCTGCCAACAAGTGATGCGTGTTCTGGGTCCATGTGCAGATGTTCAGGGAGGCACATGGTGCTGGGGCGAGGCTGGGAGTACTTCTGCCGCCGGCACAAGATCATCCCCGATGACCTTGTAGTCTTCAGGCTCTCCAGCCTAGGGCTGAAGGTGCAGATCTTCAACACCAACAACTCCAACATCTGCAGGGTCTGGTGCTCCAAGCACAGCTACGTCGGCGACATCGCTCATATAATATAGTTTGTTCCTCGTAGCCTGAACTGAACTGAAGTAGTGTAGGTTTGAACTGAAGTCCGACCGTCTATTTTGCTGTGAACTTGTCTATATTTTGCCCAGGGACCAGCACCCTGGGGTCCAGAGGGGCATGGGATGCCCTGCTGTTTTAAACGTATGCCTAGTAGTACTTAAGAGTTGTGTGTTCTTGCTTTGTTCTTGTTGCTGATGATCAGTGTGTTTTGTCCTAACAAATGGATGGTAAGTCCAGCACATTTGAAAGGGGTGAGCAGATCAAGTACTTGCACACAACCAAATAGTTGTGCTTTGCATCTGCTCACACCCAAAGCACAAACACAGGCAACCAAACAACAAGCACCCAGCTGGGCCTTGATGCAATGCAGGCAACCAATCAATATGTTGATGTTGGTTTTTTGCCTGCATATGCTCAGCCAGGCCCAACTGGGTCAAACATGCAAATGAGCAAAAAAACATGCAGGTAACCAAACGCGCCCCAAGAGATCATCCTCATCCACCCGCAATAGTAACTATCTGGCGATGAAGTATAGAGAATGTTAGAGCATCTACAACCAGACTGGGCAAATCCGGCCCCCAATACGTTCGTGGACGCATCCGGACACCCCCTCAGATTTTGCTCCCCGCATCCACATATCTCATATCCAAACTCTCAAATCCATGCACGTCGATCACACAAATCATTGTCACACGTAAATAACAAATGTTGGTATCGAACATAAATAGTGTTTACATAAAATGTATTTGAAGTGCACAATCAATCATCTACTCTTTGGTTTTCATTGTGGGTCCACATATGCTCCACCAGATCATTGAGTAGTTGCACGTGCACCTGATGATCTCTGAGATTCTGATGCATCTGTAGAAAGTTCATAGGCTGAGCTACATCTTGATCTTCTGGGATATCAACTTGTTCTCGAGGTGCTTCAAAATCATTGGTTTGGACTACACCATCACCCTCATCCTCGACAATCATATTGTGCAAAATAACACAACGTGTTATAAACTGCCACAAAGTTTCTGATTCCCACATCATTGCAGCCCCACGAACACGTCCCCAACGAGCTTGCAGCACTCCGAATGCCCTCTCCACATCCTTCCTAGCTGCTTCCCGCACCAATGAAAAGTGCTTTTGTTTGTTGCCCTATGGTTCGGATATGGTCTTTAGAAATGCAATCCACTAAGGATAGATGCCATCGGCAAGATAGTATCCCATGTTGTAGTCCCGGCCGTTGACGGTGTAGTTGCACGGCGGTGATTCCCCATTGCAAAGCCTCTTGAATACCGGATATCGTTGAAGCACATTGATGTCGTTGTGAGAACCCGGCTTTCCAAAGAAAGCATGTCAAATCCATAAGTCATGTGATGATACCGCTTCTAGTATGATGATGGCCTTTTTGGTGTGACCTTGATACATTACTCACAAACCTTTGGGGTAGTTGTTCCACTCCAAATGCATGCAATCAATTGATCCCAGCATTCCCAGAAACCCTCTGGCCTATCCAATAGCCAACAACTTCTCCGTGTCCTGCACATTTGGTTCTCTCAGATAATCTACTCCAAACACCTCGACCACAGCACGGGCAAACTTGACAGTAGTCTTCGGGCATGTGCTCTCCTCTATCCTAACCATCTCACCAACGACATTTGCCGCAGTACCAAGTGCAAGCATTCTCAGAGCCGGGTCGGCGACAACGTCCCCCGCGGCGAGGACGGGACAGAAGACTGCTCTGCCGGAGCTGGCGGGGCAGAGGCTAGGAACGGCGGTGGAGCTACGAGACGGGCGACGCGGAGGAGGAAGAAGAGAGGAAAGAGCAAATGGATCCAACAATTTTGCTGGGTGGATTTGGTGCAATTTACAGTGGGGTCAGGCTATCGGGTCCGACGTGGCGGGCGTGCCCGGGTGCCCCATATCTGCCCTATATTTGGGCTGGATGTGAGGGGTGCCAGTCAGCTCGGGGGTTGAGGCGCTCGGTTGGATCAAAATTTCGTGACCGGTTAGTGACCGGGCGGCCTGCTCGGGCGTTTGAGACGGGTATGAGGGGTCCGGTCATAGATGCTCTTAGCGATCACCGAATCCAGTTCCAGGGCCGGCAAGGTTCAAAATTTCAATGTTTTTTCAGTACTTTTGGGTATCGAAATGTTTGCAACCTCGTAACTTAGGATCAACTTTAGACTATTTAAAATCTGATTTAAATTAGCCCAACAATTATTTAAATTAAGTGTATGTTATTATGGTCCAGAGTTTACCCCTCAATTGTGGAAATGGGTAGTCATAACCATTGAAATTGTTAGCCTCTTGGCACCGACATGCATTGGGTATTCACTCGACAATGCAACAAATATGAAAAATGTCAAATTTGTTAATGGAAACTTTTGACATGTAACCGAACTCTATCGAATGCACTTTGATTTTTAGAGAAATACGAGAGATAGGTTACACATATCATTGTAATATTTATTTCTATTTTAATTTTATAAGTATAACTCATTTTATACTTATTTAACTCTAAATCGATGCTTCCAGCCGTCTAATTTCACCACATTGATATCCTTATAGGGGTTAGAACATCAAAATGAGGCCATAACTCTAGCACAACAAGGTAAAAAAGGAGTTGAGTTATGCGCAAATAGATTTTATAAAAAGAAGTGTAAACTAACACCTTCTCTTTTTTTTCTTTCCTTTCTAATAACCAGATCATGAGTTACACAACCCATGACGTTTCATTAAGATGAATGGCGTGCACAACAACGGAAATGCAACCACGGCCATTCGAACTCGAGCGGGTGGGCAGGTATTGATACGTCTCCAACGTATCTATAATTTTTGCTTGTTCCATGTTGTTATATTATCAATCTTGGATGTTTTACAATCATTTTATAGCAACTTTATATCATTTTTTGGGACTAACCTATTGACATAGTGCCAAAGTGACAGTTGTTGTTTTTGCTTGTTTTTTACTTCGCAGAATATCAGTACCAAACGAAGCCCAAACACTGCGAAACTTTTTGGAGATTTTTTTTGGGCCAGGAGATATCCAGTGGGTGAAAAAAGTACCAGAGGGGATGGTCGAGGAGACCACAACCCACCAGGGCGCGCCAGAGGCCCCTAGCACGGCCTGGTGGGTTGTGCCCTCCTCGGGACGCCTCTCCACCGCCTCTGATGCCTATAAATTTCCAAATATTCCAGAAACCCAAGAGGAGTCGACGAAAAATACATCCAGCCGCCGCAAGTTCCAGAACTGCGAGATCCAATCCAACACCATCACGAAGGGGTTCAACATCCTCATTTGTGCCTCTCCGATGATGCGTGAGTAGTTCACCATAGACCTATGGATCCGTAGGCAGTAGATGATACGTCTCCAACATATCTACTTTTCCTCAACCTTTTGCCCTTGTTTTGGACTCTAACTTGCATTATTTGAATGAAACTAACCCGGACTGACGATGTTTTCAGCAGAACTACCATGGTGTTGTTTTTGTGCAGAAATAAAAGTTCTCGGAATGGAACGAAACTTTTTGGAGAATTATTTTGGAATAAATAAGAATTATTGGAGTCAAAATCCACCGAAGAGGGGGGCCAGGCTGAGCATCACCCACCAGGGCGCGCCAGGCCCCCTGGGCACGCCCTGGTGGGTTGTACCCACCTCGTGGCCCCACTTGCCCTATCTCCGCCACTATAAATTCCTTAATTCGGAGATAAAAATAAAGGAGAAAGAATTATCGTGTTTTACGATACGGAGCCGCCGCCACCTCCTGTTCTTCATCGGGAGGCCAGATCTGGAGCCCGTTTGGGGCTCCGGAGAGGGGAATCTTCGGTCTTCGTCATCATCAACCTTTCTCCATCGCCAATTCCATGATGCTCCCCACCGGGAGTGAGTAATTCCTTCGTAGGCTTGCTGGTTGGTGAGGAGTTGGATGAGATTCATCATGTAATCGAGTTAGTTTTGTTAGGGCTTGATCACTAATACCCATTATGTTCTGAGATTGATGTTGCTATGACTTTGCTATGCCTAATCCTTGTCACTAGGGCCCGAGTGCCATGATTTCAGATCTGAACCGTTTATGTTATCATCTCTATATCCATATTCTTGATCCGATCTTGCCTAGTCATATGCACCTATTACGTGTTATGATCCGTCAACCCCATAGTGACAATATTTGGGATACTTCGCGGTGATGACCGTAGTTTGAGGAGTTCATGTATTCACCATGTGTTAATGCTTTGTTCCGGTTCTCTATTAAAAGGAGGCCTTAATATCCCTTAGTTTCCTTATGGACCCCGCTTCCATGGGAGGGTAGGACAAAAGATGTCATGCAAGTTCTTTTCCATAAGCACGTATGACTATTTACGGAATACATGCCTACATTACATTGATGAATTGAGCTAGTTCTGTATCGCCCTAGGTTATGACTGTTACATGACGAATATCATCCAACGAGTTACCGATCCAGTGCCTACGACCTTTCCACTTATTGCTCTTGCTAAGTTACTACTGCTGTTGCTGTTGTTCCTACTGCTACAAAAGTATTGCTACTACTGTTACCGCTACTGTTACTATTGCTACTGTTGTCAAAACTATCATATTACTGTGCTACTGATCACTCTGTTGCAGATATTTAATCTCCAGGTGTGGTTGAATTGACAACTCAACTGCTAATACTCTCAAGTATTCTTTGGCTCCCCTTGTGTCGAATCTATAAATTTGGGTTGAATACTCTATCCTCCAAAACTGTTGCGATCCCCTATACTTGTGGGTTATCAAGACCTTTTTCTGGCGCCGTTGCTGGGGAGCATAGCAATATTTGTTGAGTCACTTGGGATTTATATCATTTATCACTATGAAGAATCTGAAGGATCCAAGGACCAAGATTTTCCCTCTACTACGAGGGGAGGTAAGGAACTGCCATCTAGCTCTGCACTTGATTCACCTTCTGTTACGAGTAAACTTGCAACACCACCACATGCTAGTAATCCTGATATGTCGCAAGTTATTGATGATGCTACCTCTGCTATGAATGATGCTTATGATGATGCTAGTACCATGCTTGATGATAATGTGCCACTAGGAGAATTTCTTGACGAACAAATTGCTAGAGCTAAAGAAAATGAAACTACTGAAACTGATGAGATTGCTGAAACTGATGAAGCTTATGAAACTGATTATGATTATGAAACTCCTATTAGTCCTAGTTCTCCTAAGTTTGAAATGCCTAAGATACCTGAAGGTTATGTTATGGAAGAGGAGATAACTAGAGAAATTCTTTCTTGCAAGGATAGAGATGATCTTAAGAAATTGCTATGCAAGTATAAGGAAAAGACTTTGAATGCTAGAATGAAATGTGATCCTAAGTTTGCTACTTCACCTATTTGTGTTACCAATAAGGATTATGAGTTCTCTGTCGACCCAGAGTTAATTACTTTGGTTGAATCTGATCCTTTCCATGGCTATGAAACTGAAACTGTAGTGGCACACCTTACTAAGCTGAATGATATAGCCACCCTATTTGCTCATGATGAGAAGATTCGCTACTATTACATCATTAAGTTGTTTCCGTTCTCATTAAAGGGTGATGCTAAGACATGGTACAATACTCTTACTCCTGGTTGTGTGCATAGTCCCCAGGATATGATTTACTACTTCTCTGACAAATATTTTCCTGCTCATAAGAAACAGGCTGCCTTACAGGAAATATTTAACTTTGTGCAAATTGAAGAAGAGAGTCTCCCACAAGATTGGGGGAGGCTTCTCCAGTTGCTTAATGCTTTGCCTGATCATCCTCTCAAGAAAAATGAAATACTTGATATCTTTTATAATGGACTAACCGATACTTCTAGGGACTTCCTAGATAGTTGTGCTGGTTGTGTTTTCAGTGAACGAACTGTTGAACAAGCTGAAGAATTATTGAATAATATATTGAAGAATTATGATGATTGGACTCTTCCTGAACCACCGCCTAAACCTACTCCGAAGAAGAGGGGTATCTTATTTCTCAGTCCTGAAGATATGCAAGAGGCAAAGAAATCCATGAAGGAAAAAGATATTAAAGCTGAAGATGTTAAGAATTTGCCACATATTGAAGAAATACATGGTCTTGACACGCCACCACCTCCACATGTGGTAGAGGTAAATTCTTTATTAAAGTTTAATGAAAGTGACATTCAACACAATAGACCTCCTAGTCAATGCTTATATGAGTTTGATAACTATATTATGAAGCAAGATCATTTCAATGCTCATGTTCTGAAACAATTGAAATACAATTGTGATATGATTCCCCGCTTGAGTGGCTTGCTATTTAGAATTAGTAATGATGTTAGAGGCGTAGGAAAACATGCCTCTATGGTTCAAACCCAATTAGAACAAGTAGCTAAGTCTCAAAAAGAATACTTGATGAAATGAATAATAATATGCATGACTTTGCTGCTAGAGTAATAACTAGAGGAGGTAGAATGACCCAAGAACCACCCTATCCTAAGGGTCATCCTAAAAGAATTGAACCAGATTCTTAGAGAATTAATCCTGATGCACCTAGTCCTTCTAGAAAGAAAAATAAGAAGAAAAATGATAGGACTTTGCATACCTCTCGTGAACCTGAGACACAAAAACCTCCTGATAATAATGATGTCTCTATTTCCAATGCTTAAACTCAGTCTGGTAGTGAATATTCACCTAGTGCTAATGAAAATAATAATGATGATGTTCACAATGATGCTCAACCTAGTAATAATAGAGAACCAGATAATGATGTTGAAATAGAGCCTGCTCCTGATCTTGATAACCCACAACCTAAAAATAGACGTTATGATAAAAGACTTCGTGGCTAGGAAAGATGGTAAAGAAAGAGAGCCATGGGTTCAGAAACCCATGCCCTTTCCACCTAAGCCATCTAAGAAAGAGGATGATGAAGAATTTGAGCGCTTTGTGGAAATGATTAGGCCAGTCTTTTTGCGTACCCTTTTAACTGATATTCTGAAGATGGCCCCTTATGCAAAGTATATGAAAGACATCATCACCAATAAAAGAAAAATACATGAAGCTGAAATATCCACCATGCTTGCTAATTATTCTTTTAAGGATGGAGTACCTAATAAACTTGGAGATCCAGGAATACCAACTATACCTTGCTCCATCAAAAGAAACTATGTTAAACTGCTTTGTGTGATTTGGGAGCCGGTGTTAGTGTTATGCCTTTCTCCTTATATAAAAGACTTGATTTCAATAAACTCACACCAACTGAGATATCATTGCAAATGGCTGACAAGTCAACAGCCATACCTATTGGTATTTGTGAGGATGTGCCCGTTGTTGTTGCAAATGTTACTATCTTAACGGACTTTTTTATTCTTGAGATGCCCGAGGACGACAACATGTCGATTATCCTGGGTAGACCCTTTTTGAATACTGCAGGGGCTGTTATTGATTGCAATAAAAGCAAAGTCACGTTTCATATCAATGGTAATGAGCACACGGTGCACTTTCCGAAGAAACAATTTCAAGTGAATGGTATAAATGTTATTGAAGAATCTCCGACCATCACCATTGGAAGTTTTCAATTACCTCTACCTACTGCCAAAAAGAAATATGATATACTTATTGTTGGGGATATGCACATCCCCATTGAGGTAACTTAGTGTTATTACGAAAGTTCTTCGGTTTCATGCTAACCGGAAGTGGTTGTTAATAAGACTTGATCAACCTTATTAATGAATCATTTTTGAGAGGTATGACATCGATGAATCTAGTAAGCACAACTCTCTGTTCCCACATTTTATTTTCTGTTCTTGCTAGTCAAATAAAATAAAATGCCGTGTTTATCCTGTTTTCTGTTTTCTCCGAGCAATAAAAAATGACCCAAAAATAAAAATTCTCAGAATGCCCTGAAAAGTTAACACGATTTTTTTCTGAATATTTATGAATTTTTGGTGCAAATAACACCTGAGGGCGGTGCACCTGGTGCCCACAAGACACCAGGGTGCGCCAGCACCCCCAGGCGCGCCCTGGTGGGTTGTGGCCCCCACGTGGGCCCCCTCACTTATCTCTTTAGCCCACATTGTCATCTACCTCCAGCAAAAAATCACCACAGCCACCATTTTCGTATTCTTGCTTTCAAACCCGCGGATTTCGATCTCTTTGCTCGAAGCTCCGTTTCCGAATCTGTTTGGAGGGATTGCTACTTGGTATGTGACTCCTCCATTGCTCCAATTAGTTTTTGTTTTAGTGGGTTATTTTTAGAGTAATTAGCTACTCTTGGTGCTACTGTAGATGAGCTTGCATGTGAAATTATTAGAGTTCTAAGTAGTTTGAATGCTCAATATGGCCTCTATGCATGCTTGGGAGTAGTTGCTAACAATCTTACAAAGTTTTGCTGACAAATTTTTGTGGACTAAAAATTTTCAGAATTTTTATAGGAATAAAAATGCAAATCTTTAGGAAGTTCTCCTCCAAGAAAACTGCCAAGGGAGTCATTGGGGAATCATCGGACCGTGACCTTCACATTCCAAGAAAGGTGGAGGTGATGCCGTGCGAATGGCCGCATGATGCCCTCATGGAGGAGGCCGGGATCCATCAAGAGTTCGCTCAGTTTGTCGCAAACGCTGGGTTAACCGAGTTCCTCGCAGATAAGTGTGACCAATACCACATCCTTACAAATTCCTTCGGGCAAAGTTTTACTTATTTAGGGAGAAACAACCCCCCCGAAGTGCAGTTCAACCTTTATGCTGAACCTCACACATTGTCGCTAACTGACTTCTGTAACATATGCTTGATCCCTTCTGATGGGGACTTGAGAGAACCTAGGCCGTCTGAGTTTGAGTATTTTCTCCTCGCATTAACTGTGGGTGAGGATAGAGGCGTGGCGGGCGCCGCTGCTATTAGCTTGCAGTTTCCCTCAGTACATTATTTCCCCTTAGTCATCACTAAGTGTTTAACCGCTAGGGAGAAGGTTGGTGCACTCAGTGCTCCTCTCCTCGCTATTTTACGTCGTGCACTTTATGATGATCACACCTTTAGTATGGGGGCTATTATTGCTCGGCGCTTACAGCTCAACAAAACTAAGGGAAAGATACATGGTGGTATTTATGCTACTCGCTTAGCGAACCACTTTAGAATCCCCTTTCGCCCACATGATTACCTCTTATCCCGAGTTTACCTTGATCATAAGTCACTGCAGGCTCACCATTTTCTTGATGTAAGTGACTCTCCACGTGATATTCATTATAACTTAGTATTTAGCAAGGAAGCACTTGATATTATCCCGTTGCCTGCACCTGCTTTGTTTGATCCTATTGCCAGGAATGGATACAGGATTATGCCAGATGACATTATAGCTTACTGGAACAACCTAGTAGCAGCTGAGGAAGAGCCCCAGGGGTGGGATGCTCAGGTGCCTCCTCTGCCTCACTACGACTTGGGACCGGACGGCTACTACGGATGGTGATTACCAAGCTAGGCCAAAAGCCTAAGCTTGGGGAGTACGTATTTCCACCGACATTACATTCATGTTCGTACATTTCATTCCAGTTGTTGGTGTTCATACTTTTTCCATTGTATTATCCATGCTAGATTTGTTTTCTCACTTTCTTCTTGTGTGTTTGAAAAACTTTGAGAAAACTCAAAAACATTTCCTACTTCTTTTTAGTTTTTCTTTCTAGCTTAGTTTAATTGTTGCATTAAAAGAAAATCCAAAAAGATTTCTCACTTCTTCTTTTACTTGTGGGGAGCTTTCCCGTGTAAATATTTTTTCTCGTTTTTGCTTTTCTTCTTTATTTGCTTTCTTCAAGAAAAACCGAAAACTCCAAAAATATTTCAGTGTGTTTCTCTGAAATTCTTTTATTTTTACTCGAGTCATACCTAGGAGAAGACCATGATGAAATTGTTGAGTGGTTCTGATCTGCATTATTGTTTATCTAACAAAGAACCCATATTACTATGTCTTCTCCTCTTGAATAAAGTGTCTGCAGATTCCAGCTTAGTCCACGGCATTCTTGCACTATTATTATTTTCTTATCATTCGGTCGTGCAAGTGAAAGGCAATAATGCCGACATTTGATGAATTGACTGTGGCAGAGAAAAGCGGGTATGAACTCAACTTGTTTTTGTTTTTCTAAATATGTTTAACCTAGTATCCCTTGATTCAGCTCATTATGATCAAACATGTTTGCAATGACCATTAGAGATTATAGTTGTTCATGCCATGCTTAAGTAGATAGGAGTGGATAATGATTTATCTTGGGTGTCAACATGCATTAAAATGGATATGATGCAGTATGATGATGTGGTATCCTCCTCTGAATGTTTCAAGTGGCTTGACTTGGCACATGTTCACGCATGTAGTTGAATCAAAACCAACATAGCCTTGATGATATTTATGTTCATGGTGTCCATATCCTACTCATGCTAGTATTCAATGTTGGTTATATGTAATGCATGTTCATGACCGTCTTCGCTCTCTAGCTGGCCGCTTCTCAATCTAATTGCTAGCCTTCGCCTGTACTAAGCGGGAATACTGCTTGTGCATCAAAACCCTTAAACCAAGTTATGCCAGATGAGTCCAGTATATCTACCTATATGTGGTATTACCCTGCCGTTCCAAAGTAAATTTGCATGTGCCATCTCTAAAATTTCAAACAAACATCAATTTTGTGTGCCTGGACCGCTCATGGAGCGACAAGGGGCGGTCAGTATCTTCCATGCTAAGCGGGTGATACGTCTCCAATGTATCTACTTTTCCTCACTCTTTTGCCCTTGTTTTGGACTCTAATTTGCATGATTTGAATGGAACTAACCCGGACTGACGCTGTTTTCAGCAGAATTGCCATGGTGTTGTTTTTGTGTAGAAATAAAAGTTCTCGGAATGGAACAAAACTTTCTGGAGATTTATTTTGGAAAATGTAAAAAATACTGGAGCCAGAAACCACCGGAGAGGGGGCCCAGGGTGCACAGCTCCCACCAGGGCGCGCCAGCCCCCTCCCGACGCGCCCTGGTGGGTGGTGGGCACCTCGGGGCCCCACTTGACCTATTTCCGCCACTATAAATTCCAAAATTTGGAGAGAAAAATAGGAGAAAAAGAATTATCGCGTTTCACGAGACGGAGCCGCCGCCACCTCCTCTTCTTCATCGGGAGGCCAGATCTGGAGCCTGTTTGGGGCTCCGGAGAGGGGAATCTTTGGTCTTCGTCATCATCAACCTTTCTCCATCGCCAATTCCATGATGCTCCCCACCGGGAGTGAGTAATTCCTTTGTAGGCTTGCTGGTTGATGGGGATATGTACCTAGGGTAGGGTCATAGGCCTGACCTACATACCCTACCTAAGGACACTGCCCTAGAAAGCTTAAGGGCTACAAGGAAGTCTCCGACTGGAATCGCCAAGAAGCATAAGTCACTCGACAATATACACTCGGAGGTACCTTTCACTCGACGCTTACCTTCCACTTGGAAGGACCAGAAGACAGTCGACCACAGAAGCCCAGAAGTCACCCCAGGGAGGCTAACGGGCAAGCGTTCATCAAGACCTTTAATAGCATTTATGGTGTACGTTACCAGTAACGTACGTCTTTTATGACCACGATCTGACCCTTAGATGCCAGACACTTATGAGGGGCAGCGCACTCTATATAAGCCGCCCCTCCCCTCTGGCACAGGGGATCGCACCCCCTGTAACTACACACGTATTACACTCGACAAGAAGCTCCCGAGCACCTGAGACGTAGGGCTTTTACCTCCACGAGAGGGGCCTAAACTCATACATTCTTGTGTACAATCTCGCCGTAGCTAGGACTCTGCCCTCTCCTTACGTACCCCTATCTTCTACTGTCAGACTCGTTCCCACGACAGTTGGCGCCCACTGTGGGGCAGGCGTCTAAGCGACTTCCGGCGAGGTTGCATTTGTTTTCCTTCGTCATGTCTTCCGACGGTGATTTGTTCCTGGGCCGCGAGATCCGTCTCGGAGCGCTCACCTTCATCGCCGACGATTCGGCATGGCTCCAGGAAGCGCCTCTAGATGTCGAGGCGCTCCCGATGTGCGGAGCGACGCACTTCTGCGCAAGCTCCTGCGGTGTCCTTCTCCTTCAGCCGTCGACCCCGTATGTGTCAGCCCTCTGCGCTGTTCGACGCCGCAAGCGATCCGGTCGTTCGCGGCTACAGCGTTGGGTGCGACATGCGGCGGCCCGCCAGGCTTCGTCCCCGCAAATTGCAGCCATCAAGCCCGCAGAGTCACTTCGCGGCGTGTTTGACTCGGCGTCAGATCGGTCTGACGTTCTTTCCGAGTGCGAGAGCTGCGATCCTGTGGCTGAAGTTCTTATGGCTGGCTCTCATCAGAGTCCGCCGCCTGGCTTCAACCACACCAGGCGCGAGATTGGTGGAACGTCGAATGAACAGCAGCGCCGGGATGAGGATGTTCTCCATACTCCCATCGTCGGTGCGGCTGCTGAGGCCCAGGCCATGGAGGCCACTCGCCTTCGACTCAAAGAGATGCAAGAGGCACTCGACGAGCGTGCTCGACAGCGTCCACCGCGTCCCAATCGGCATCAGCGACAGTTGTTTCCGAGTGGATCTCGAAATAACGTCGAGGTGTTCCGTACTCCAGTGTTGAATGTTGCACCTGCAGCTAGGATTGCAGATTCTATCCAGCCGTCTCGGTCGGAGGCTGGGAGAGGTTTGCAGCAGATCAGAACATTGCTCGAGGCAGCGCAGCAGCAGAATGCTGTTGTTTCTCAGTCACAAAATAGGTTACATAGCAATTCTTCCAGGGCGGAAACAGTTCAGTCGGCCCACAGTCCTGGGTCGCCTCCGCGTCACAGGGGCGGAGGCTACCGTGACGATCGGTACAGAGATCAGGGGCGAGATCAGTTTGCTCCACGTTATCACCGCGATGACCGCCGTCGAGTGCTTTCTCCTCCGCGGAGTGGTTCATATGTGCCCCGGCACAATGATGATAGGCACCCGTTCGGCAATGAGCGGAATCCTGGATTTGACGCAAGAGATGTCCTTGCTCAAAGGCGGGTCGATAGAGGCAGAGCCCACAGAGATGGTTATAACGGAGACTATCCGAGTGGAAGCAGTGATGTTGTTTCTGGGCCCGAGTGTTTTAGCAGAGCCATTCGCTCTGCAGAGATTCCCCCCAACTTCAGGTTGGCGGGCGGAACTAGCAAGTTTTCTGGCGAGTTGAAGCTCGAGACGTGGTTGGATGATTACCGAGTGGCTGTGCAGATTGGTGGAGGTAACGACTACATAGCCATGAAGCATTTGTCCCTGATGTTGGATGGTTCGGCCAGAGCTTGGTTGAATCGTTTGGCTCCCTCTAGCATCTATTGCTGGGAGGATTTGGCCCGAGTGTTTATCAGAACCTTTGAAGGCACCTGTAAACGTCCGGCTGGTTTGATTGATTTGCAGCGCTGTGTTTAGAAGCCCAATGAGACCTTGCGAGACTACATTCAGCGCTGGTCCACCTTACATCACACGGTGGAGAATGTTTCCGAACATCAAGCTGTTTGTGCCTTCAAGGCTGGTGTTAGATACAGAGAGCTCTATCTGAAGTTTGGTCGCACGGGTGATATTTCTCTGAGCAAGATGATGGAGATTGCCACTCGGTACGCCAATGGAGAAGAAGAAGACCGCCTCCGAAACGGTAAAGCAAAAATAGTCGACAATGATGCAGGTGGAAATTCCAGTCGGAAACAGAAGCGCAAAGCTGATCCTCCTGCTCAGGCAGAAGCGGCCGCCCTGGCGGCACAAGGCAAGAATAAAGGAAAGTCCAAAGCTAAGTTCACCCCCAAGAAGTCAAAGAATCAGTCGGGTACAGATGTTATGGATTTACCGTGTGCAATCCACACGAGGAAAGATGAAGAGGGCAATTTAATATTGCCAAAGCATACCACTCGACAGTGTCGTTTGTTGATCCAGTCATTCAAAGAGAGCCAGTCGAGTGAGAAAAACCCTAAAAAGGGAGATGAAGAAGAGAAAGAAGAGTTCCCTGAAGTCAATGCCACTCTGTTGATTTTTGCTGATGTTGAGAGCAAGAGTCGACTGAAGGTTATCAACAGAGAGGTTAACATGGCGGTTCCCTCTACCCCCACATATCTCAAGTGGTCTCAGACTGCTATCACGTTTGATCAGTCATATCACCCTGCGCATATCGCTACCCCCGGGCGGCAAGCGCTGGTGGTGGACCCAGTTGTGGGGGGCACTCGACTCCGCATGGTTTTGATGGATGGTGGGAGCGGTCTGAACATCCTATATGCAGATACCCTCAAGGGGATGGGCATTCCAATGTCCCGACTCAGTGAAAGCAACATGCAGTTCCATGGAGTAATCCCTGGGAAGAAGGCCCGATCACTCGGCCAGATAGCGTTGGATGTGGTGTTTGGTGACGATAAGCATTTTCGCAAGGAAAAACTGACGTTTGAAGTGGTGGACTTCCAAAGCGTGTACCACGCCATCCTTGGTCGTCCGGCTTATGCCCGTTTCATGGCCCGACCATGTTACATGTATCTCAAGCTGAAGATGCCCGGACCCAAGGGTGTAATGACAGTCACTGGAAATCGACAGAGGGCTGAGGAGTGCCTCCAGCAGAGCTCCAAGATCGCCGATCTTCAGATGGCTATGGTTGAATTGGAAGAATACAAGAAAAACGCTGATCCTTCTGACCTGTTGCGGGCTAATAAGCCCGCTTCTGAGTCAGCTTTTCAGTCGGCAGGAGAAGTGAAGAAAGTGAACATTCACCCGACGGATCCAACTGCTGCCCTGACCAACATCTCGACGACACTCGACAGCAAATAGGAAGCCGAGCTCACCCAGTTCCTCCGTGAGAACTGGGACATCTTCGCATGGAAGCCTGCTGACATGCCTGGTGTACCCAGGGAACTGGCTGAGCACAGATTGAGAGTTGACCCGAAGGCCAAGCCTGTGAAGGAGCACTTGCGTCGGTCGGCAACAGAGAAGCGAAAAGCAATCGGAGAGGAAGTGGCTCGTCTCTTGACGGCCAAATTCATACGTGAGATTTACCACTCCGAGTGGTTATCGAACGTCGCCATGGTCCCTAAGAAGGACAAATCACTACGCATGTGTATTGACTTCAAACATATCAATCGGGTCTGCCCGAAAGATCATTTTCCGCTCCCCCGCATTGATCAGATTGTCGACTCAACTGCGGGGTGCGAGCATCAATCTTTTCTTGATGCTTACTCTGGCTACCACCAGATCCGTCTGTTTGGTCCAGATGAAATAAAGACAGCCTTCATCACCCCTTTCGGGTGTTTCTGTTATATCACCATGCCTTTTGGTTTGAAGAACGCTGGCGCTACTTTCATGCGCATGATTAAAAAATGTTTACTCGATCAGATCCCTCGGAATGTTGAAGCGTACATGGATGACATTGTCGTCAAGTCTCGCAAAGGTTCCGACCTGTTGTCAGACTCAGCCGAAACATTCGCCAATCTGAGGAGATATGACATTAAGCTAAATCCGTCTAAGTGCACTTTCGGTGTTCCTGGTGGCAAATTACTCGGTTTTCTCGTTTCCGAAAAAGGAATCGACGTTAACCCTGAGAAGATCGGTGCCATCACCCGAATAAAAAGCCCTGAGCGTGTGCACGACGTCCAAAAGCTCACAGGTTGCTTGGCAGCATTGAGTCGATTCATTTCTCGTCTCGGTGAGAAGGCACTGCCTTTATACCGACTGATGAAGAAGTCGGATACATTTGAGTGGACTCCAGAAGCTGAAGCAGCGTTTGTCGAGCTCAAAGCCCTGCTTTCCACCCAGCCGGTGCTTGCTGCTCCGCACAGCAAAGAGCCATTGCTATTGTACATCGCGGCCACTAATCAGGTCGTCAGTACAGTACTAACTGTCGAGCGGGAAGAGGAAGGCAAGGCTTACAAAGTTCAACGTCCAGTCTACTATATTTCTAAAGTGTTGACTCCTTCGAAGCAAAGATATCCACATTACCAGAAGCTCGTATATGGTATATATCTGACATCAAAGAATGTGGCACACTACTTTCAAGATCACTCAATTTCAGTCGTCAGTGATGCTCCGTTATCTGAAATTCTCAACAATCGAGACGCGACTGGTCGAGTGGCCAAATGGGCTATCGAGCTCCTTTATCTTGATATCAAATTTGAAGCAAAGAAAGCAATCAAGTCTCAAGCTCTTGCTGATTTCCTTGCCGAGTGGACCGAGCAGCAGCAGCCAATCCAACTTCACTCGGCACACTGGACCATGTTCTTTGACGGCTCTAAGATGCTGAATGGGTCTGGTGCTGGTGTAGTATTGGTGTCTCCAAAAGGCGACAGACTCAGTTATGTGTTGCAGATTCACTTTGATTCCTCCAATAACGAAGCCGAATATGAAGCACTCCTGTACGGGTTGCGTATGGCCATTTCACTCGGCGTCCGGCGCCTGATGGTATACGGCGACTCTGATTTGGTGGTCAACCAAGTGATGAAAGAGTGGGATGTCAGGAACCCTGCTATGACTGGATACTGCAATGCAGTAAGGAAACTCGAGAAGAAATTCGAAGGGTTGGAACTTCATCATGTTCCCCGAGTGAAGAACCAAGCAGCAGATGAGCTGGCAAAGATTGGATCCACTCGGAAGCCTGTCCCCAGCAATGTATTTCTCGAGCACCTTCATTCTCCTTCGGTGCAGGAAGATCCCTTCACTGAAGAGCCCCCGCAAGCGAAAAGCGCCTCTGAACCGACTGAAGTCGATGTCCCAGCTGTCATTGATTTGGTAATGGAGATTTTGGTGATTACGCCCGACTGGACTGTACTTTATATTGCGTACATTCTTAGGAAAGAACTCCCAGATGATGAAGATGAAGCTCGACAGATAGTCCGCAGATCCAAGGCTTTTACCGTTATGGATGGGCAACTCTACAGGGAAAGTGTGACTGGCGTGACTCAGCGGTGTATTTCTCCTGAAGAAGGTCGATTGATTCTGGAGGAGATTCACTCGGGAACTTGTGGTCATCATGCGTCCTCTAGGACGATTGTTGCCAAAGCATACCGAGTTGGTTTCTTCTGGCCGCGCGCCAATGAGATGGCTAAAGATATTGTCGATCACTGCGAAGGATGCCAGTTTTATTCGAACCTGTCACACAAACCTGCGTCTGCCTTGAAGACTATTCCACTCGTCTGGCCGTTTGCTATGTGGGGCTTGGATATGGTTGGACCCCTTAGAACAGGCCAGAGTGGATTTACTCATTTACTGGTTGCAGTCGACAAGTTCACTAAGTGGATTGAAGCTAAACCCATCAGGAAGCTGAACGCCCGCACTGCTATCAAGTTCATGAAAGAGATAACGTTCCGGTATGGAGTACCCCACAGTATCATTACAGACAATGGCTCTAACTTTGACTCGGAAGAGTTCAGATACTTTTGCTCTTCTCAAGGCACTCGGGTGGATTACGCATCCGTTGTGCACCCCCAGTCCAACGGTCAAGCTGAGCGAGCGAATGGCCTTATCCTCCAAGGATTGAAACGTCGGCTCATGCGAGATCTTGATCATGCTGCTGGAGCTTGGGTCACTGAATTACCGTCTGTTCTGTGGGGCTTGAGGACGACTCCTAACCGGTCGACTGGGCGCACTCCTTTCTTCCTTGTGTATGGAGCTGAAGCCGTTTTGCCAAGTGACGTCCTTCACAATTCTCCCCGAGTGGATCTTTACTCTGAAGACGAAGCTGAGCAAGCAAGACAAGATGGAGTGGATCTCCTAGAGGAGGAACGTGAGATGGCCCTGATCCGGTCGACTGTATATCAACAAGACCTTCGCCGCTTCCATGCGAGACATGTCAAGAGCCGTTCGTTCCACGAAGGCGATCTGGTGCTCCGAGTGGATCAGCAGCGACCCCACAAGTTGGCCCCAGCATGGGAAGGCCCATTCGTCATCACCAAGGTGCTGAACAATGGAGCGTACCACCTTTTCAACTTGAAGAAGAATATTGATGAGCCACGCGCTTGGAACGCGGATTTGCTTCGATGCTTTTATACTTGATGACTGAGTTGTTTTGATGTAATAAGAGTACTCCAGACAATGCCGTTTGTTAAGTTATGACTTCCGCAGCCTATTGTCGATTCCGATCGCACAATTTTGCATTCAAAAATTACTCCGACTGAAGAGTGATCCTCTCTCTCGGGGGCTTAGCTGCGAATCCGTTTCGCCTAAGTTTAAAACCTTTCCGAGTGTTTGACATTCAATACACTCGGAGACTTAGCCGCGAACCAGTCTTCGCCTAAGTTCAGAAATTACTCCGAGTGAAGAGCGATCCTCTCTCTCGGGGGCTTAGCTGCGAATCCGTTTCGCCTAAGTTCAAAACCTTTCCGAGTGTTTGACATTCAATACACTCGGAGACTTAGCTGCGAACCAGTCTTCGCCTAAGTTCAGAAATTACCCCGAGTGAAGAGTGATCCTCTCTCTCGGGGGCTTAGCTGCGAATCCGTTTCGCCTAAGTTTAAAACCTTTCCGAGTGTATGGCATTCAATGCACTCGGAGACTTAGCCGCGAACCAGTCTTCGCCTAAGTTCAGAAATTACTCTGAGTGAAGAGTGATCCTCTCTCTCGGGGGCTTAGCTGCGAATCCGTTTCGCCTAAGTTCAAAACCTTTCCGAGTGTATGGCATTCAATACACTCGGAGACTTAGCCGCGAACCAGTCTTCGCCTAAGTTCAGAAATTACTCCGAGTGAAGAGCGATCCTCTCTCTCGGGGGCTTAGCTGCGAATCCGTTTCGCCTAAGTTAAAAACTCTTCCGAGTGTGTGGCATTCAATACACTCGGAGACTTAGCTGCGAACCAGTCTTCGCCTAAGTTCAGAAATTACTCCGAGTGAAGAGCGATCCTCTCTCTCGGGGGCTTAGCTGCGAATCCGTTTCGCCTAAGTTAAAAACTCTTCCGAGTGTATGGCATTCAATACACTCGGAGACTTAGCCGCGAACCAGTCTTCGCCTAAGTTCAGAACTTAATCCGAGTGAAGAGCGATCCTCTCTCTCGGGGGCTTAGCTGCGAATCCGTTTCGCCTAAGTTTAAAACCCTTCCGAGTATATAGCATTCAATACACTCGGAGACTTAGCCGTGAACCAGTCTTCGCCTAAGTCTAAAACTTCTCCGAGTGAGGAGCGATCCTCTCTCTCGGGGGCTTAGCTGTGAACCAGTTTTCACCTAAGTTAAAAACCCTTCCGAGTGTAGCATTCAATACACTCGGAAACTTAGCTGCGAACCAGCCTTCACCTAAGTCCTAAATTCTTACGAGTGCAGAACACCCGTTCCATTCGAGAATTAAATAAATTCAGCCAGGCAAAATGTCAGAAAGCAAAACGCGAGTAAGACTAGAATCTCCAACGCAGCAAAAACTTGTTCGCGCAAAGGGGAGTTCTCAGGCTTAAGGCCTGAACGAAGTTTAATCGGTTACACCATCACTCGGTATACCGAGGAAAATAAAGTTTTTACTGAAAGCAAAGTACTTGTTCAAGCTCCAGTAGGGCTTGAGGGCTCGACAAAGGTGTCCAGGTCAATTCCGTCGGCGATCCGAGTGGCAGCTTCGACGAAAGTCTCCATGAAATCTTCAAATTTAAGTTTCTTTGTGTTGGTCACTCGGAGATCCTTCAGTTTGTCCTCTCTGGCCTCCTTGCAATGAACCCTGACGAGTGAAAGTGCCACGTCAGCACCACAGCGGGCAGCAGATTTCTTCCACGCTTGCACTCGATTGGGAATTTCATTGAGGCGAGTCATCATAGACTCAAGGTCAGTCTGGAGGGAGTCTTCAGGCCACAGCTCCTTGTCGATCTTCTCGAAAGCAGACCTCAGCCGAGTGATGTATCCTTGGACATTCTTAAGACGAGCTTCAAGACGAAACATATCCATGGCCACGGCGTCTCCAACAAGTGATTTTGTGGGGTCCAGATTGGGCTCGATCTCTTCAGTTTCTTTCTCAAAGTCTTGACATAATTCTGCACGAAGAGAAAGTGAAAAGGTGATCACAATGCCACTCTGGAAAAATCAAAGAAATTCATTCGACAGCAGAAGGTTACCTTCGAGCATACTGAACATTTTCCTCGCGAAGTCTCCCAAGTGTTTCTCCAGAGCATTCTTTCCCTTGGTCTGCACTTCAAGTTTTTTGATCCAATCGGATCGTTCCTGCTTGAGTTTGGTGTTCTCTTCTTCCAGTCTACTAGTTGCGGCAAGTTTTTTCTCAGCAGCTTCAGTTTTCTCCTTCGCTTCCTTCTGAGCATCAGCAAGTGATTTGTCCTTGTCCTCAAGCGCCTTCTTCATGGTATCTAAAGAAATAGCATTGTTGAGTCGCGCTCGGAGACGACGGTTCTCATCACGTACGTCTGTTCGAGTGGATTCACTCGGTTCAAAGGATGGAAGATGAAAGTGATGATGCAATTGATCGACAAAGATTACCTCCCAAAGTCTTCAACTCGGTCTGTGCACGGTCCAGGTTGTTGTTCGTCAGCTCCAGATCCAGCAGAAGTCGATTCTTTTCCTTCTCCAGCTCGATGTACTTGGTCCCGAGCCCACAGGCTTTCTGAAATCAGCAAAGAAGGGGTTCAGTCGACATAAATATTTCTTTACTCCCGAGTGGGAAAATACAAGTGCAGTCGACTGAAAGGCGGCCCGCCGCCCCACCCCACAACCCTATACAGCGTCATATCATGGTTGATGGAAATGATGTCCATGAAACCTGCAGAATGGTTCTTAAGACTACTGCCCATCGTCAACGATTGACAGTAGTCTCGGGGACTACACCCAGTGGGTGCACTCAGCGTGCCCCCACTGGATACAAAAACACTCGACCAGGTCTGCCTGTCAGAGTATAAAAGAAGAAAGCAAGCAAGCGAACATTGTCTCTATCAGACCCCCGCCGATGCAAGCACTCGACGGCGGTCTCAGGGACTACACCAAGTGGGTGCACTCAGCGTGCCCCCGCTGGACCTACTTTTACTCGACAAGGTCTGTCCTGTCGAATGGAAACAATTTTCAAAACAGCTCTAAGACCCCTGCCGATGCCTTCGTCATTCGATAGCGGTCTCGAGGACTACACCCAGTGGGTGCACTCAGCGTGCCCCCACTGGACCAGAAACTACCTGCTCTACTTGCAAAGAAAACACCCACTGGGTGTAAAATCAAGATGGACAAGAATTCAATCGGAAATTAACTTACAATAGCACTTACTCGGACGTTGGCTTGAAGCGCTGTGCTGGCATCATAAGCTAACTTGCTGGCTTCATACGCCTCCTTTGTTCGCAGCATCATCTGCCCAGCTTGGATCATGGCCTCCTTGGCAGCTCCAGTTTGGTCCTCCGGGACGTGATACAAAGGGTATGCGGGCGTCGAGTGAGTTGGTGCTGTCACTGAAGCAGCAGGAGGTGCTTGAGATTGTCCAATAGGTGCTGAGGCCACCAGAGTTGAAGTGGCTGGCGGAGCACTCGACAGCGGAGTTACAAGGGCTGGAGGTGTCGCAGCAGTCGACCCACGGGGCGTCTGACCAGACGATGTTCTCCGAGTGCGTATGCGTGGAGTCTCCAGAAGCACAGCTTCACCCTCCGCTCCCCGCTGCGACTCCTCATCGTCTTCCAGTTCGATGATTTCGTCAGCTATCAGTCGGCAATTTTAATCAAGTCACTCGACGATTATTCTTCAGAAAACTGAGTAGAATGGGGATTTGGTATACCTCGTTGGGAGGTGGCCGCATCAGGAGTGTCCACTTCCATATGGTCTCCGTCATCTCGCTGGGGCGACGTCATAGAGGTAGCAGCTCTGGCAGACAAATTTCACTCGGTCAGCATCAACATGAAGTTCTTCAACAGCAGAATAAGGAAAATAAACACTCACGTGGAGGCAACAGGCACAGCAATCTTGATACGGGGCAGGGCCTTCCGAGGTTTTGGCGCGTCCGGCTTGAGTTGTTTCGCAGCTTTTTCGGCCGACCCTGATGTTGCAGCACGGTCACGCTTTGGGTTCCTTGTGCTCGACGCCACAGTTTTGCTCGGGGCGACCCCTGGGTCTTCCTGCTGCTTGGTATGGCGTTCGGTGCGCGAAGGGACCTGAGCCTCCACCTCATCTTCCTCCGGGTCGTCATCGCTGCTCTCGCTGTCGTCGGCGTAATCGCCATCTACGCTGCCATCCACGCTTCCTTCCTCTTCGTCAGGCTGCTCTCCATTTGGTACTGGCGAGTACATGTTTGTAAATTCCTCCAAGATACAAGCTTCAAAGTCAGTCGACTAAATATCCAGTTACTCGACAAAATATTAAAACAATCGACAGAGATATAACTCACCAAGTTCTTCGGTGGGTTCAAAGCAGAGAAGGCCGGAATTCATTTGGCTCCCTCTGGATTATCACAGGCTCCGGTGATGCTCCTGAGCCACTAAGAAACAGTCTCGTCGGAAACTTCCTCAGGATGAGTCCGAGTGGTATCCTCAGGGCCTGAATAATGCCACATCGTGTGATCCCGGGCTTGGAGGGGCTGGATTCGTCGACTGAGAAACGTTTCAAGGAGGTCCAAGCCAGTCACTCTGCCGCGGATCAGTTCAGATACAGCGTTCACTAGGATCCCTACTTGGATTTTCTCTACCTTTGTCACGTACAGTGATTTGGGGGTGGTAGGTCGATCTAAGGTGAAAGGAGGAAGTCCAGTCGACATATTTGGCGATGCAACATCCTTGCAATAGAACCATGTCGATTGCCAACCCCGGACGGAATCAGGAAAGGTCATAGAGGGAAATGCACTCCTACCTCTCTTTTGGATCCCTAAGCCACCACACAGTTGGATTACATGAGTTTTGCTATCACTCTGATTGGCTTTCTTAACAGATTGGGATCTAACAGAGAATATGTGTTTAAACAAACCCCAATGTGGAGGGCAGCCCAAGAAGCATTCGCACAAGGTTATAAAATAGGAAAGATAGGCAATTGCGTTCGGAGGGAAATGGTGGAGCTGCGCCCCGAAGTAGTTCAGGAAAGTACGGACGAATGGGTGGGGTGGCATGGAGAAACCTCTCTCGACGTGGGTGAGAAGCAGAACTCGCTCGCTGTCGCGTGGCTCCGGCTCGGTCTCCCCCTTCGGCAATCTCCAGGACCCCGCAGTTATCAACCCGTCGTCGACGAGATTTTGCACATCCTCCGCCGTGACCGTCGATTGGAGGAAATCCCCCTGGATCCACCCCGGCGGCGCCGTCGACCGAGCGCCCGATGGCTTCTTCGCCTTGGCTCCTCCCTTCTTAGCGCGCTCGAGCTTCTCCGTCTTGCCCTTCGTCATGGCGGCAGCTGCCGTTAGAGCGGAGCTGAGCAGGGGAGGAGAAGGGGAAGAGCGGATTTGGGGGAAGAATACTGTACCAGCACCGGCGTCGTCGCCTCTTATATCCGCTCGTGTGGGTCACTGACCTGCGGGCCCGCCAGATATCTGGGTATCCCGAATTCAGAGGAGGCGCGATACGTGGCGATATGGGCGGCGCAATAATCGAGGCGTTGTGCCTTCACTTGCCTTAGCAGTTACGCCATCTCCGCTCTGCGCGCACTTATCCAAATTTCAAATCCCGTGAAATCCGGACCCGACGGAACAAACCGTCACATCAGAAGACTCTGCAGATCACTCGAACCTGACTTCGAGCTCAGTTTCACTCGGACCAGTTTCGAGTTCAGTTTCACTCGGATACATTTCAAGACAGAATTGATCAGGGTGAACGATAAAGGTTCCAATCGACGCAGATTTCTGAGAAGCTTCAAAATGCACTCGGAATTTTTGTGCCTTGTCTGAACCTGCATTGGCACCTTTACACTCGAACCCCGATCCATTCGGGGGCTAATGATGGGGATATGTACCTAGGGTAGGGTCATAGGCCTGACCTACATACCCTACCTAAGGACACTGTCCCAGAAAGCTTAAGGGCAACGAGGAAGTCTCCGACTGAAATCGCCAAGAAGCATAAGTCACTTGACAATATACACTCGGAGGTACCTTTCACTTGACGCTTACCTTCCACTCGGAAGGAACAGAAGACAGTCGACCACAGAAGCCCAGAAGTCACCCCAGGGAGGCTAATGGGCAAGCGTTCATCAAGACCTTTAATAGCATTTATGGTGTACGTTACTAGTAACGTACGTCTTTTATGACCACGATCTGACCCTTAGATGCCAGACACTTATGAGGGGCAGCGCACTCTATATAAGCCGCCCCTCCCCTCTGGCACAGGGGTTCGCACCCCATGTAACTACACACGTATTACACTCGACAAGAAGCTCCCGAGCACCAGAGACGTAGGGCTTTTACCTCCACGAGAGGGGCCTGAACTCATACATTCTTGTGTACAATCTCGCCGTAGCTAGGACTCTGCCCTCTCCTTACGTACCCCTATCTTCTACTGTCAGGCTCGTTCCCACGACACTGGTCGGTGAGGAGTTGGATGAGATTCATCATGTAATCGAGTTAGTTTTGTTAGGGCCTGATCCCTAGTATCCACTACGTTCTGAGATTGATGTTGCTATGACTTTGCTATGCCTAATGCTTGTCACTAGGGCCCGAGTGCCATGATTTCAGATCTGAACCGTTTATGTTATCATCTCTATATCTATGTTCTTGATCCGATCTTGCCTAGTCATATGCACCTATTACGTGTTATGATCCGTCAACCCCATAGTGACAATATTTGGGATACTTCGCGGTGATGACCGTAGTTTGAGGAGTTCATGTATTCACCATGTGTTAATGCTTTGTTCCGGTTATCTATTAAAACGAGGCCTTAATATCCCTTAGTTTCCTTATGGACCCCACTGCCACGGGAGGGTAGGACAAACGATGGCATGCAAGTTCTTTTCCATAAGCACGTATGACTATTTACGGAATACATGCCTACATTACATTGATGAACTGGAGCTAGTTCTGTATCGCCCTAGGTTATGACTGTTACATGATGAATATCATCCAACTAGTTATCGATCCAGTGCCTACGACCTTTCCACTTATTGTTCTTGCTAAGTTACTACTGCTGTTGCTGCTGTTCCTACTGCTACAAAACTATTGCTACTACTGTTACCGCTACTGTTACTATTGCTACTGCTATCAAAACTATCATATTACCGTGCTACTGATCACTCTGCTGCAGTTATTTAATCTCCAGGTGTGGTTTAATTGACAACTCAACTGCTAATACTCTCAAGTATTCTTTGGCTCCCCTTGTGTCGAATCTATAAATTTGGGTTGAATACTCTACCCTCGAAAACTGTTGCGATCCCCTATGCTTGTGGGTTATCAAGACCTTTTTCTGGCGCCGTTGCCGGGGAGCATCGCAATATTTGTTGAGTCACTTGGGATTTATATCAATTTATCACTATGAAGAATATGAAAGATCCAAGGACTAAGATTTTTCCCTCTACTATGAGGGGAGGTAAGGAACTGCCATCTAGCTCTGCACTTGATTCACCTTCTGTTATGAGTAAGCTTGCAACACCACCACATGCTAGTAATCGTGATATGTTGCAAGTTATTGATGATGTTACCTCTGCTATGAATGATGCTTATGATGATGATAGTACCTACTACTTCTTGAGCTTGCGTTGGTTTTCCCTTGAAGAGGAAAGGGTGATGCAGCAAAGTAGATAAGTATTTCCCTCAGTTGTTGAGAACCAAGGTATCAATCCAGTAGGAGATACAAGCAAGACCCCAATCTTTGCACCTACACAAACAATCAAACACTTGCACCCAATGCTATAAAGGGGTTGTCAATCCCTTCATGGTTACTTGCAAGGATGAGATCTGATAGAGATAGATATAAAAGATTACTAAAACGAAAAGTAAAACAAAAGTAAAAAAGATTGCAGCAAAGTATTTTGGTATTTTTGGTTTATAGATCTGAAAATATAATATGGAAAATAGACCCGGAGGCCATAGGTTTCACTAGAGGCTTCTCTCTTGAAGGAAAATAATACGGTGGGTGAACAAATTACTGTCGAGCAATTGATAGAAAATCGCATGGTTATGACGATATCCAAGGCAATGATTATGCATATAGGCATCACGTCCGTGTCAGGTAGACCCAAATGATTCTGCATCTACTACTATTACTCCACACATCGACCGACTCCTGCCTGCATCTAGAGTATTAAGTTCATGAAAAACAGAGTAACGCATTAAGTAAGATGACATGATGTAGAGGGATAAACTCAAGCAATATGATGAAAACCCCATCTTTTTACCCTTGATGGCAACAATACAAATACGTGCCTCGCTACCCCTACTTTGTCACTGGGTGAGGACACCGCAAGATTGAACCCAAAACTAAGCACTTCTCCCATTGCAAGAATTACCAATCTAGTTGGCCAAACCAAACCAATAACTCGAAGAGACTTGCAAAGATATGAAATCATGCATATAAGAATTCAGAGAAGATTCAAATAATATTCATAGATAATCTGATCATAAATCCACAATTCATCGGATCTCGACAAACACACCGCAAAAGAGTATTACATCGGATAGATCTCCATGAAGATCATGAAGAACATGGTATTGAAGAACATAGAGAGAGAAGAAGCCATCTAGCTACTAGCTATGGACCCGAAGGTCTGAGGTGAACTACTCACGCATCATCGGAGGGGCAATGGAGTTGATGTAGATGCCCTCCGTGATCGAATCCGGACAGATTACCGGAAAAGGCTCCAAGATGGGATCTCACGGGAACAGAGGCTTCCAGCGGCGGAAAAGTATTTTCGTGGCTCTTTTTGGTATTGGGAGAATATTTGGAAATTTATAGGCCGAAGATTAGGGTTAGAGGGCATGCAGGGGGGCACAAGCCAGGGGAGCGCGCCCTGCAGGCTTGTGATCTCCCGGTAGGTCTCCTGCCTTCATCTCCAAGTCTGGTAGGTTTCTTCTGGTCCAAGAAAAATCATCACGAAGATTTTATTCCGTTTGGACTCTGTTTAATATTCCATATCTGCAATACTCAAAAACAAGGGAAAACAGAAACTGGCACTGGGCTCTAGGTTAATAGGTTAGTCCCAAAAATAATATAAAATAGCATATTAATGCATATAAAACATCCAAAACAGATAATATAATAGCATGGAACAATCAAAAATTATAGATACGTTGGAGACGTATCAGTACCATGCTTGATGATAATGTGCCGCTAGGAGAATTTCTTGATGAACAAATTGCTAGAGCTAAAGAAAATGAAATTGCTGAAACTGATGAAGCTTATGAAACTGATTATGATTATGAAACTCCTATTTGTCCTAGCTCTCCTAAGTTTGAAATGCCTAAGATACCTGAAGGTTATGTTATGGACGAGGAGATATCTAGAGAAATTCTTTCTTGCAAGGATAGAGATGATCTTAAGAAACTGCTATGCAAGTATAAGGAAAAAACTTTGAATGCTAGAATGAAATGTGATCCTAAGTTTGCTACTTCACCTATTTTTGTTACCAATAAGGATTATAAATTCAGTGTCGACCCAGAGTTAATTACTTTGGTTGAATCTGATCCTTTCCATGGCTATGAAACTGAAACTGTAGTGGCACACCTTACTAAGCTGAATGATATAGCCACCCTCTTTGCTCATGATGAGAAGATTCGCTACTATTACATCCTTAAGTTGTTTCCGTTCTCATTGAAGGGTGATGCTAAGACATGGTACAATACTCTTGCTCCTGGTTGTGTGCGTAGTCCCCAGGATATGATTTATTACTTCTCTGAAAAATATTTTCCTGCTCATAAGAAACAAGTCGCCTTACAGGAAATATTTAACTTTGTGCAAATTGAAGAAGAGAGTCTCCCACAAGCTTGGGGGAGGCTTCTCCAGCTACTTAATGCTTTGCCTGATCATCCTCTCAAGAAAAATGAAATACTTGATATCTTTTATAATGGACTAACCGATGCTTCTAGGGACTTCCTAGATAGTTGTGTTGGTTGTGTTTTCAGGGAACGAACTGTTGAACAAGCTGAGGAATTATTGAATAACATGTTGAAGAATTATGATGATTGGACTCTTCCTGAACCACCGCCTAAACTCACTCCGAAGAAGAGGGGTATCTTATTTCTCAGTCCTGAAGATATGCAAGAGGCAAAGAAATCTATGAAGGGAAAAGGTATTAAAGCTGAGGATGTTAAGAATTTGCCACGTATTGAAGAAATACATGGCCTTAACACACCACCACCTCCACAGGTGGTAGAGGTAAATTCTTTATTAAAGTTTAATGAAAGTGACATTCCTCACAATAAACCTCCTAGTCAATGCTTATATGAGTTTGATAACTATATTATGAAGCAAGATCATTTCAATGCTCATGTTCCCAAACAATTGAAATACAATTGTGATATGATTGCTCGCTTGAGTGACTTGCTATTTAGAATCAGTAATGATGTTAGGGGTGTAGGAAAGCATGCCTCTATGGTTCAAACCCAATTAGAACAAGTAGCTAAGTCTCAAAAGGAATTGCTTGATGAAATGAATAGTAATATGCATGACTTTGCTGCTAGAGTAGTAACTAGAGGAGGTAGAATGACCCAAGCACCACTTTATCCCGAGGGTCATCCTAAAAGAATTGAACAAGACTCTCAGAGAATTAATCCAGATGCACCTAGTCCTTCTAAGAAGAAAAAGAAAAAGAAAAATGATAGGACTTTGCATACCTCTAGTGAACCTGAGACACAAAAACCTCCTGATAGTATTGGTGTCTCTATTTCCGATGTTGAAACTCAGTCTGGTAGTGAACCTCAACCTAGTGATAATGAAAATGATAATGATGATGTTCACAATGATGCTCAACCTAGTAATGATGTAGAACCAGATAATGATGTTGAAATAGAGCCTGCTCCTGATCTTGATAACCCACAACCTAAAAATAAATGTTATGATAAAAGAGATTTTGTGGCTAGGAAACATGGTAACGAAAGAGAGCCATGGGTTCAGAAACCCATGCCATTTCCACATAAGCAATCTAAGAAAAAGGATGATGGAGCATTTGAGCGCTTTGCTGAAATGATTAGGCCAGTCTTTTTGCATACTCGCTTAACTGATATTTTGAAGATGGCCCCTTATGCAAAGTATATGAAAGACATCATCACTAATAAAAGAAAAATACCTGAAGCTGAAATCTCCACCATGCTTGCTAATTATTCTTTTAAGGATGGAGTACCAAAAAAACTTGGAGATCCGGAAATACAAACTATACCTTGCTCCATCAAAATAAACTATGTTAAAACTGCTTTGTGTGATTTGGGAGCCGGTGTTAGTGTTATGCCTTTCTCCTTATATAAAAGACTTGATTTGAATAAACTCACACCTACCGAGATATCATTGGAAATGGCTGATAAATCAACAACCATACCTATTGGTATTTGTGAGGATGTGCCCGTTGTTGTTGCAAATGTTACTATCTTAACGGACTTTGTTATTCTTGAGATGCCCGAGGACGACAACATGTCGATTATCCTTGGTAGACCCTTTTTGAATACTGCAGGGGCTGTTATTGATTGCAATAAAAGCAAAGTAACTTTTCATATTAATGGTAATGAGCACACGGTGCACTTTCCGAAGAAACAATTTCAAGTGAATGCTATAAATGTTATTGAAGAATCTCCGACCATCACTATTGGAAGTTTCCAATTACCTCTACCTACTGCCAAAAAGAAATATGATATACTTATTGTAGGGGATATGCACATCCCCATTGAGGTAACTTAGTGTTTTTACGAAAGTTCTTCGGTTTCATGCTAATCGGAAGTGGTTGTTAATAAGACCTTATCAACCTTATTAATGAATCATTTTTTAGAGGTATGACGTCGAGGAATCTAGTAAGATCAATTCTCTGTTCCCACCTTTTATTTTCTGTTTTAGTTAGTTGAATACAATAAAATGACATGTTTATCTTGTTTTCTGTTTTCTCCGTGCAATAAAAAAATGACCCAAAAATAAAAATTCTCAGAATGCCCTGAAAATTTAACACGAATTTTTCCTGAATATTTAAGAATTTTTGGTGCTAATAACACCTGAGGGGAGTGCCTAGGGTTCACAGCACCCACCAGGGCGCGCCAGCACCCCCAGGCGCGCCCTGGTGGGTGGTGGCCCCCACGTAGGCCCCCTCACTTATCTCTTTAGCCCACCTTGTCACCTACCTCCAGCAAAAAAATCACGACAACCACCATTTTCGTGTTCTTGCTCTCAAACCCGCGGATTTCGATCTCTTTGCTCGAAGCTCCATTTCCGAAATTGTTTGTATGGATTGCTACTTGGTATGTGACTCCTCCATTACTCCAATTAGTTTTTGTTTTAATAGGTTATTTTCAGAGTAATTAGCTACTCTTCGTGCTATTGTAGATGAGCTTGCATGTTGAATTCTTAGAGTTCTAAGTAGTTTGAATGCTAAATATGGCCTTTATGCATGCTTAGGAGTAGTTGCTAACAATCTTACAAAGTTTTGTTGACAAATTTTTGTGGTCTAAAAATTTTCAGAATTTTTTTATAGGAATAAAAATGCAATTCTTTAGGAGTTCTTCGAGAAGGATATCCTCGGGAGCATCGTCAAGTGGAAGCTCAGTTCGATAGTCTTATGTTGAACCAAGTGAAAGCTCGATGCGAGATGCCGCCACCAAATCAAGCTTGTGGCCTTGCGACGAGTTCATGGAAGGTGCAGGTATTACGGAGGAATTTTATCAATTTATCCACAACACAGTGCTTGCTTCCTTCATCGCAGATAAGTGCCCCCAACACCTCGAACTCACGAAAACCTTCACAAAGAAATTCAAATATTTTCCTCGTGAGTCTAGAGTTTCGTTTAACCTGTACGATCATTCCTTTACCATGCCATTAGAAATGTTTAGCGATGCATGCAAACTTCCATTTGAGGGTTCCTTTGATGAACCCACAAAATCTGAGTACGCGCCATTTTTAGTTAATCTTTGCTTTGGCGAAGATAGAGGGGTTGCACAAGGGAGAATTAACAGCATCCATTTTCCATCACTCCAATATTTTGCGCTCTTTAACGGCAAATGTATAGTAGGCAAACAAGAGTGTAGCACCTTATGTGCTCATGATTTGAGTCTCTTACAAACTGCCGTTACTGGGAATAAGGATTATAATCTTGGTGCAATTGTTGCACGGAGGTTGCATCTTAATGCTGCTAATGGTAATTTTTATGGAGGAATTTATGCCTCCCGTGTAGCTGAGAGATTAAATATTTTACCTTGGCCTAATGACCCCATCCTACCCACTCAGTATTTAGACTTTGTTGCTATGAAGCGTCATAAGTTCCTTACGGGTACGGCCACCAACTACACCTATAACTTGAGATTTAATAAAAAAACTATTGTGCCTGTTGTTTTGCCTGCTCCTGCTCTCTTTGATTTTCACACTAGGGAAAGATATTATGTTCTTAAGAGCGAAGCTTATGAGTACAACGTGGAGGTTGAAGCTGTCAGGAGGGCCGCGGAGTCTGCTCCGAGGTTCTCTATGAGCCATCGCCCAGATTATTATTCATACGGATGGTGATTACCAAGCTAGACCAAAAGCCTAAGCTTGGGGGAGTACGTATTTCCACCGACATTACATTCATGTTAACACATTTCATTCCAGTTGTCGGTGTTCATACTTTTTCATTGTAATATCCATGTTAGATTTGTTTTCTCGCTTTCTTCTTGCGTGTTTGAAAAACTTTGAGAAAACCCAAAAATATTTCCTACTTCTTTTTAGTTTTTCTTTCTAGCTTAGTTTAATTGTTGCATTAAAAGAAAACCCAAAAAGATTTCTCGCTTCTTCTTTTACTTGTTGGGAGTTTTCCCGTGTAAATAGTTTTTCTCGTTTTAGTTTTTATTCTTTGTTTTGCTTCCTTCAAGAAAAACCAAAAACTGCAAAAATATTTCAGTATGTTTCTCTGAAATTCTTTTCCTTTTACTCGAGTCATACCTAGGAGAAGACCACGATGAAATTGTTGAGTGGTTCTCATCTATATTATCATCTATCTAACAAAGAACCCATATTACCTTGTCTTCTCCTCTTGAATAAAATGTTTGCAGATTCCAGCTTAGTCCACGGCACTCTTGCACTATTATTATCTTCTTATTGTTCGGTCGTGCAAGTGAAAGGCAATAATGACGACATTTGATGAATTGACTGTGGCAGAGAAAGGCGGGTATGAACTCAACTTGTTTTTGTTTTTGTAAATATGTTTAACCTAGTATCCCTTGATTCAGCTCATTATGATCAAACATGTTTGCAATGACCATTAGAGATTATAGTTGTTCATGCCATGCTTAAGTAGCTAGGAGTGGATAATGATTTATCTTGGGTGTCAACATGCATTAAAATGGTTGTGATGCGGTATGATGATATGGTATCCTCGTCTGAATGTTTCAAGTGGCTTGACTTGGTGTAGGAGATATGCCCTAGAGGCAATAATAAATGTTATTGATTATCTCCCTGTTCATAATTAGGTTTATGTTCCATGCTATAACTGCTATGGTTCTCGAGTCTACAATAAACACGAGGCTCGGAGGAAGACTCATATGCACGTGTGGAATAATAAACGGTAATATGTATTCCTAGTCTGGCCTCTAAGACTAGATCAAGTGTTGCATGATGGTTCTGTTTTCCTGATCATGGGCATGTCTATGCCAACAATTTTGAGGGCACAATGTTAGAAGAACATTTGTGTTGAATCGACCCGAATTGATGTTATGCTATGAGATACATTCGTCACAAGTTAAATGGTTAATAACACAGAGATGGTTAACGTTTGCATGATTCCTCAGACCATGAGAGTATCGAGTTTCTTCATGCTTGATTCATGAACTTTGGGGTTTGTTAAACGTCATCCGTAACTGGATGGCTATTACGGCGGCTTACGGGTTCATGGGAAAGTATGTCAAGTAACTTGATAGCTCAAGATTGGGATTTGCTCCTCCGACGATGGAGAGATATCTCTGGGCCCTCTTGGTGTTACGGTATCCATCATCGTCTGGCCAGACACTTTGTGATTTGATCACGGGGATGCCGGAACATGGTAACGAAAAAAGAGAACAATACCGGTAACAAGGTAACTGGCATAGTGGACAAGTTGTTGATCCATGGGGATGCCAACATGTCTCACCTCGGGTATTTGTAACATATCGCGAAGCAACAGGAATAGCACACGGCAACTGGAGGTTCACTCGAATATTCATTCGTGTGGGTATAGGGGTCAATATGGGTGTCCACGGCTCCGATGTTGATCATTGATCGGAAGGGGTTCCGGGTCATGTCTATACTTCACCGAACCTATAGGGTCACACGCTTAAGGGTCATCTATCTGCTGAATACTAGACAGGGAGTCTGAGAGAAAATCACCGAAAAAGTTTCGGACAGCGGAAAAGTTCCGCAGAGAGAACACCGGAACAGTTTCGGAAAAACTGAAAAGTTGTTTCAGGGGATACCATTAAGTCAAATTGGTTTTGGCACATGCCTGATAATTCTTGAAGGGTGCCAGAATCATTCTGGAAACATCTAGGAATTTTCCGGAAGAAAAACCGGAAATGTTCCGGAGCTGCCAGAACCACTTCAGATGCTTTTCGCAGATGCAAATCACTAATCCGGAATTGTTCCAGAACGCATTGAAAATTATTTTAGTGGGTACTGGAAATGTTCTAAGCCCACATAAATATTTTCGGTTCGAACAGACGCTGAAAAATGTCGTCGTAAATAGTGAAAGTGCTTTTTGGATATTTAAGGAAAACCACCTTTTGGGATATTTCCCAAAAGGCTTCTAGAAGGCCTTGGGGGCCAAGGAAGCCCCTCATGGGGGGGCCCCAAGGGTGTGGCCGGCCAAGATGGGTGGGGCTCCTTGGAGCTCCACATGGCACCCCATTTGGTCCATAACACCCTCATGTGAACCCTTTTGCATGGGGGTTTTTGGCAATTTGTGGAGGCACACTACCCCTTGGTTTTCCTATAAATAGGAGGTGAGGGGGCTGCCCAAATGACTCCCTTGATCTCATAAACATGCCATAGACTTGTCTGGCTTCTCTCTCCCTCCCAGCGAAATAGTTTCGTAGAGCCGAAAGGCTGTGTGGGTTCCGGCAGGAACTAGTTCTGGACGGCGAAGCCCTGCCGGATAGTTGACACCGTATGTGTGCAACTCTGTAGAGAGATCGATGTTTCGGTCCGAGTTTCGAAGGTCCTCCCGAAGGGCTGTCCGCGACACCGTCCGGGGGACTGTCCGACCGCCTCCCAGAGGGCTGTCAGAGGGGCAGATGAGGGTATACATCCTCGCGGTTGGGAGGTTGTAAATCCTAGCTGCGGGGATCTGCACCGCCGATCGTCATCGACTCTACTTCCGCTGCGCTACGAGTCGGTAACGAAAAGATCAAACCTTGTATGCAGTCTCCATAGTGGTCCTGGGCTGGTGCGTAGGTCGGAAAATTTTGTTTTCTGTTGCGTTACCCTACACTTGGCACATGTACACGCATGTACTTGAATCAAAACCAACATAGCATTCATGATATTTATGTTCATGGTGTCCATATCCTACTCATGCTAGTATTCAATGTTGATTATATGTAATGCATGTTCATGACCGTCTTTGCTCTCTAGTTGGCCGCTTCTCAATCTAATTGCTAGCTTTTGCCTGTACTAAGCGGAAATACTGCTTGTGCATCAAAACCCTTAAACCAAGTTATGCCAGATGAGTCCACCATACCTACCTATATGCGGTATTACCCTGCCGTTCCAAAGTAAATTTGCATGTGCCACCTCTAAAATTTCAAATAAACATCTGTTTTGTGTGCCTGGACCGCTCATGGAGCGACAGGGGGCAATCAGTATCTTCTATGCTAAGCGGTTATTCTCATAACGAGTGTTTATTCACTTGTCCTTACACGAGAGGGGCGGTAATAGGGATTCCTAGTTCCGAAATCAAAAATCAAAAATAATTAAACAAAACTCCCCCAGGAATGTTGTTGGTTTGGACAGTACCCGTGGATGCGGCTCGCCGTGGAGTGTGATTGTTGGTGGAGGGGGAGTAAACCTTTACTTTTATCGCTTGGGAACCGTCGCTAATTTGTTTAGCATGGAAGATATTGATAACTCTTGGTTGTGACGTTGACAGGAAGGGTGTACCTCCCAAAATTATATCTATCTCTGTTTTAATCTTTGAGCTCTGGCACCGCTGCAAATCCATGCTTCCCTCTGCGAAGGGACTGTCTATTTACTTTTATGTTGAGTCATCACCTTCTCAAATAAGCGCCAGACTTGAGAGCACTATTGTCATCCTCATGCATTGTGTATAGTTGATGTTGGGTGCAGCATGACTGGATCTTTTCTACCATGAATTACAATGTTTAGTCGCTGCTTGAACTTTGGAGGTGCTCTGGATTTATATTTCGCGGTCTCAGAAAGGGCTAGCGAGATACCACTATTGTCATATTGTATCATGATTGTTTTGACAAAATGTTGGCGCTTGAGATATCTTATTATTGCTCGCTAGTTGCTTATGTTATTGATATGAGTAAATATAATTCCTAAGAGTTATTGTTGACATGGTTAGTCATATTCTTTGGTGAAAACCTGGGTGCTACTTAAGCATATATATGTAAACAAGAACAAAAGAGTTCATAAAAGTTTTTCTTTATCACTTTCAGTTTATCAACTGAATTGCTAGAGGACAAGCAAAGGTTTAAGCTTCGGGAGTTGATACGTCTCCAACGTATCTACTTTTCCTCACTCTTTTGCCCTTGTTTTGGACTCTAATTTGCATGATTTGAATGAAACTAACCCGGACAGACGTTGTTTTCAGCAGAATTGCCATGGTGTTGTTTTTGTGCAGAAATAAAAGTTCTCGGAATGGAACGAAACTTTCTGGAGATTTATTTTGGAAAATCTAAAAAATACTAGAGCCAGAAACCACCGGAGAGGGGGCTCAGGGTGCGCAGCACCCACCAGGGCGCACCAGCCCCCTCCCGACGCGCCCTGGTGGGTGGTGGGCACCTCGGGGCCCCACTTGACCTATTTCCGCCACTATAAATTCCAAAATTTGGAGAGAAAAATAGGAGAAAAAGAATTATCGCGTTTCACGAGATGGAGCCGCCGCCACCTCCTCTTCTTCATCGGGAGGCCAGATCTGGAGCCTGTTTGGGGCTCCGGAGAGGGGAATCTTCGGTCTTCATCATCATCAACCTTTCTCCATCGCCAATTCCATGATGCTCCCCACCGGGAGTGAGTAATTCCTTCGTAGGCTTGCTGGTCGGTGAGGAGTTGGATGAGATTCATCATGTAATCGAGTTAGTTTTGTTAGGGCTTGATCCCTAATATCCACTATGTTCTGAGATTGATGTTGCTATGACTTTGCTATGCCTAATGCTTGTCACTAGGGCCCGAGTGCCATGATTTCAGATCTGAACCGTTTATATTATCATCTCTATATCTATGTTCTTGATCCGATCTTGCCTAGTCATATGCACCTATTACGTGTTATGATCCGTCAACCCCATAGTGACAATATTTGGGATACTTCGCGGTGATGACCGTAGTTTGAGGAGTTCATGTATTCACCATGTGTTAATGCTTTGTTCCGATTCTCTATTAAAAGGAGGCCTTAATATCCGTTAGTTTACTTATGGACCCCGCTGCCACAGGAGGATAGGACAAAAGATGTCATGCAAGTTCTTTTCCATAAGCACGTATGACTATTTACGGAATACATGTCTACATTACATTGATGAACTGGAGCTAGTTCTGTATCGCCCTAGGTTATGACTGTTACATGATGAATATCATCCAACGAGTTACCGATCCAGTGCCTACGACCGTTCCACTTATTTTTCTTGCTAAGTTACTACTGCTGTTGCTGCTGTTCCTACTGCTACAAAACTATTCCTACTACTGTTACCGCTACTGTTACTATTGCTACCGCTATCAAAACTATCATATTACTGTGCTACTAATCACTCTGGTGCAGATATTTAATCTCCAGGTGTGGTTGAATTGACAACTCAACTGCTAATACTCTCAAGTATTCTTTGGCTCCCCTTGTGTCGAATCTATAAATTTGGGTTGAATACTCTACCCTCGAAAACGGTTGCGATCCCCTATACTTGTGGGTTATCAAGAGCGGGTTATTCTCATGACGAGTGTTTATTCACTTGTCCTTACACGAGAGGGGCGGTAATAGGGATTCCCAGTCCCAAAATCAAAAATCAATAATTAAACAAAACTCCCCCAGGAATGTTGTTGGTTTGGACGGTACCCGTGGATGCGGCTCGCCGTGGAGTGTGATTGTTGGTGGAGGGGGAGTAAACCTTTACTTTTACCGCTTGGGAACCGCCGCTAATTTGTTTAGCATGGAAGATATTGATAACTCTTGGTCATGACGTTGACAGGAAGGGTGTACCTCCAAAATTATATCTATCTCTGTTTTGAACTTTGAGCTTTGGCACCGCTGCAAATCCATGCTTCCGTCTGCGAAGGGACTATCTATTTACTTTTCTGTTGAGTCATCACCTTCTCAAATAAGCGCCAGACCTGAGAGCACTATTGTCATCCTCATGCATTGTGTATAGTTGATGTTGGGTGCAGCATGACTGGATCTTTTCTACCATGAATTACAATGTTTAGTCGCTGCTTGAACTTTGGAGGTGCTCTGCATTTATGTTTTGCGGTCTCAGAAAGGGCTAGCGAGATACCACTATTGTCATATTGTATCACGATTGTTTTGACAAAATGTTGGCGCTTGAGATATCTTATTATTACTCGCTAGTTGCTTATGTTATTGATATGAGTAAATATAATTTTTAAGAGTTATTGTTGACATGGTTAGTCATAATCTTTGCTGAAAACATGGGTACTACTTAAGCATATATATGTAAACAAGAACAAAAGAGTTCATAAAAGTTTTTCTTTATCACTTTCAGTTTATCAACTGAATTGCTTGAGGACAAGCAAAGGTTTAAGCTTGGGGAGTTGATACGTCTCCAACGTATCTACTCTTCCTCACCCTTTTGCCCTTGTTTTGGACTCTAATTTGCATGATTTGAATGAAACTAACCCGGACTGACGCTGTTTTCAGCAGAACTACCATGATGTTGTTTTTGTGCAGAAATAAAAGTTCTCGAAATGGAACGAAACTTTTTGGAGAATTATTTTTGAATAAATAAGAATTATTGGAGCCAAAATTCATCGAAGAGGGGGGCCAGGGTGAGCATCACCCACCAGGGCGCGCCAGGCCCCCTGGGCGCGCCCTGGTGAGTGATGCTCACCCTGGCCCCCCTCTTCGGTGGATTTTGGTCCAATAATCCAGGGCGCGCCCTGGTGGGTTGTGCCCACCTCGTGGCCCCACTTGCCCTATCTCCGCCACTATAAATTCCTAAATTCGGAGAAAAAAATCAAGGAGAAAGAATTATCGCGTTTTACGATACGAAGCCGCCGCCACCTTCTGTTCTTCATCGGGAGGCCAGATCTGGAGCCCGTTTGGGGCTCCGGAGAGGGGAATCTTCGGTCTTCATCATCATCAACCTTTCTCCATCGCCAATTCCAAGATGCTCCCCACCGGGAGTGAGTAATTCCTTCGTAGGCTTGCTGGTCGGTGAGGAGTTGGATGAGATTCATCATGTAATCGAGTTAGTTTTGTTAGGGCTTGATCACTAGTACCCATTATGTTTTGAGATGGATGTTGCTATGACTTTGCTATGCCTAATGCTTGTCACTAGGGCCCGAGTGCCATGATTTCAGATCTGAACCGTTTATGTTATCATCTCTATATCCATGTTCTTGATCCGATATTGCCTAGTCATATGCACCTATTATGTGTTATGATCCGTCAACCCCATAGTGACAATATTTGGGATACTTCGCCGTGATGACAGTAGTTTGAGGAGTTCATGTATTCACCATGTGTTAATGCTTTGTTCCGGTTCTCTATTAAAAGGAGGCCTTAATATCCCTTAGTTTCCTTATGGACCCCGCTGCCACGGGATGGTAGGACAAAAGATGCCATGCAAGTTCTTTTCCATAAGCATGTATGACTATTTACGGAATACATGCCTACATTACATTGATGCATTGAGCTAGTTCTGTATCGCCCTAGGGTATGACTGTTACATGACGAATATCATCCAACGAGTTAACGATCCAGTGCCTACGACCTTTCCACTTATTGCTCTTGCTAAGTTACTACTGCTGTTGCTGCTTTTCCAACTGCTACAAAACTATTGCTACTACTGTTACCGCTACTGTTACTATTGCTACTGCTGTCAAAACTATCATATTACTGGGCTACTGATCACTCTGTTGCAGATATTTAATCTCCAGGTGTGGTTGAATTGACAACTCAACTGCTAATACTCTCAAGTATTCTTTGGCTCCCCTTGTGTCGAATCTATAAATTTGGGTTGAATACTCTACCCTCGAAAACTGTTGCGATCCCCTATACTTGTGGGTTATCAGTAGCTAGATGGCTTCTTCTCTCTCTTTTGATTCTCAATACAATGGTCTCTTGGAGATCTATTTGATGTAAACTTTTGCGGTGTGTTTGTTGGGATCCGATAAATTTTGAGTTCATGATCAGTTTCTATCCATGAATATTGTTTGAGTCTTCTTTGATCTCTTATATGCATGATTACTTATAGCCTTGTATTTCTTTTTCGAATCTTTGGTTTAGTTAGGCCAACTAGATCGATTTTTCTTGCCATGGGAAGAGGTGCTTTGTGATGGGTTCGATCTTGCGGTGTCCTCTCCGAGTGATAGAAGGGGCAGCGAGGCACGCATGTATCGTTGCTATTAAGGATAACAAGATGGGGTATATTCCTACATGAATAGATCTTGTCTACATCATGTCACCGTTCTTATTGCATTACTCCGTTTTCCCATCAACTTAATACACTAGATGCAAGCTGGATAGCGGTCGATGTGTGGAGTAATAGTAGTAGATGCAGAATCGTTTCGGTCTACTAATCTTGGACGTGATGCCTATATAATGATTATCGCCTTGGATATCGTTATGATTACTTGATCTTCTATCAATTGCCCAACAATAATTTGTTCACCCACTGTGTGCTATACTCATGAGAGAAGCCACTAGTGAAACCTACGGCCCCCGGGTCTACTTTTCCAACATATTGCTTTCCGATCTATCTTTTTGCCGCTTTTGTTTTCAAATCTATTATTCCAAAAACCCAAAAATACCTTGCTGCACTTTTTATTTGCCTATTTTATTTTGCGTTCTTGAGAGATCAATCTATCCAATCTATCTTACCCTAATCTATCTTTTTACCGTAGAGAGATTGACAACCTCGCTTTCGCGTCAGGTTGCAAGTATTTGTTCTTTGTGTGCAGGTGCTGTTTACGTGGTGTTGGTGATCCTCCTACTGGTTCGATACCTTGGTTTCATAACTGAGGGAAATACTTACCGTCGCTGTGCTGCATCATCCCTTCCTCTTTGGGGAAATACCGACGCAATCTCAAGCCACGGCAGTATCAACACCTGCTGACCACTGGACTGAGCCAAGGTTTATTTAGGACGCATTTGATTACCTGCATCGTTTTTAGACATTTTGCATACTTGTCTGAGTTGGGCCTGGTTGAGTTAATGCTGACAAAAAAACAATATATGCATGTTGATTAGTTGCATGCACCCTCTCTAGTTTGCGTACGTCGAAGGGAAGGCATGTTGTTTGGTTGCGGGCTTGTTTCGGAGGAAACACAAGTCTGTTTGTTTGGTTACATGCAGAACAACTACGTGATAACCTCCTCATCGATGTGGTGAGGTTACCAGAGGCACACATAGATAGGTAACAACAAACTAGAGAATGAAGAACAAACGGAGGCACACATAATATAGTCTTAACCATGCATTAAAACAAGTTTAACATAGTACGGTAACTTCTAAACCAAATGGCAGTGCATAATATAGTTTTAAACCAAACCAGGCAACATGCCACAGGCCAGGAGCTTTCTAGATGTTCACAGTGAAGGCCTTGTCGTCCTTCTTGCACGTGGTGACCACCTTTATGTCATCGTCCTTGAAGACGATCACCTTTAGGGTGTTGGGAGTCAGCAAATTGAAGGTGACCATGTACCCGATCATGATCTGGTGAACGACGACGAAGGGGGCCCAACCCTGACCAAGAGTGGCCCTATCGTCGATCACCCAGGTCGTGACCCTCCATGCGCAGCGGGTGTTCATCTTCAACCTGAACTTCATAGGGACGGCGAGGAAGTGCGTTGTGAAGTCTAGAGGCAAAGGCAGGCTCTCTAGCTTTGGAGCAAGGATCACCTTCCAGAAGTGGGTTGGCCCTGACTCCTCGTGGTAGTGCCTGTAGTTCCTCCGCTTGCCGCCGGGAGGCTCCTGCACCACCACGTCGTCCTCCAACGGCGTCGACCTCCTTGCCCTTGTCTAATTACGGCACGACCTCCTTGCCATTGTCCAATGACGGCACAACCTCAATGTCGATCTGTAGTAAGAACAACACGAAGTCCAAAGATCAACATTCATTCCTATCGGCCTGATGTTCCTATATTTACCCACCCTTGTTACCCATCATCGCACTCAAAACCTCTATGTCTCTCCTCTTCCACCTCTCTGTTTCACCACCTCTCCACCGCCATGAACCCCTTCCCCTGGGGAATTGAATGGAGGGCCTTCTTCCTCGGATGCTCGCTTGGTGACCGCACCAAGTTCGAGAACACCATGGAAGTGTGCTCGAACTTTAGCAACATTGAAGACATGCACAAGGAGGCAGACGTTGTGTTAAATAAGGGCTACATCGGAGGAGCTGGAGACATTGATTCCTAACACAACGAAGGGCGCTATGTCAGTGGACATCCTTCGATGTGCCATGAATAAGGCAGACTCCGGCGATGTTGGAAAAAAGGCAAGATGGGCCAAGTACAAGGATTACATGGCTCCTCAAGACCGGTGCTCCACAACGTTATAGGCTAGGACGTTGGTGCCGCTGGAGAACAACCACGATGCGGTGCAGATGGTGGTCAGGGCACCTGGCGGCAGGCGACCGTACAAAACCATCGTTCTTGACGAAGACGATGAGGACGAGATTGCGGCTCGTGTGATAAACGCGATGGAGGAAGAAAACAAGATGGCTACGGCCTCCTGCCGCTCGAAGCGCCTCCTAGGTGCGACTAGGATTAGGTGCTTGTAAACTAGATTTACCCCAATCCCCACCACCGATGTAAAAAAAGGACCATAAGACCCTAGAATCCATTTGATCGGAACCGATGGATTCGAGGGTTCATTGGTAGTGCTTCCCCTAAACCAATCCCCCACCCCCGATGTGTCTAATCCCCTCCTAGACGCTTCAATCTTGTCCGCAAATCAAATCTACTATGACTCGAAAGCAGTAAATCGAGAGACAGGGTAAGGGCTTACCGCAATTGCAGCGCTGGTCAATCCGGTGCTCGCCGCCGCTTAGGATCGTCTTGCAGCCAGTTGCTCCGGTGCTCGCCACCGCCGGTGTGAGTGTGGAAGAGAGGAGAGAGAGCGGCGAGGGAAGGAAGATGAGGGTAATTTATGAAGCGGCTTTGGGAAACGACGCGACTTCTTGAGACCGCATCCACGCGTGCAACCGCCCACGTGCCTAGGGTTGCATCACTCGGGCCTGGCTTTGGAAAAATGGGTGATTTGTCCGTTCCTCTGGATGCATGCCCAGAGATGCTTTAAGTTCCGTGCGGGTTTTGATACGACCCGGGCAAATAAACATGCCAAAACTATCCGGACGGGCCTGGCTGGGCCTAATGCAGGCTACCAAACGTGTCCTTACTTTACCTTTTCTGTAGGATACAAAAATAATCATATTTTTTTGGGAAGTCTTGCAGATTCTTGTGTGATTGCATGTTTTACATTTACCATTATAATTACTTCCATAATTTTCAAGAGCTTTGTGTGTGTGTGTGTGTGTGTGTGTGTGTGTGTGTGTGTTTTCACTTTCATCAGCTCGTTGTGGAAAGTCGTTGATGTTCGTTCAACGTAGCGCCTGCCGCGCTAGCTAGCCTGTGGAGACGTCATAAATTTGGGTCGTTGTCTGGCCCTGTGCCGCTGGGAGCGTCATAACTTAACAAAAGAGCTCGTGCTTACCGTCAAAGGAAACAGAGCACTGAGCACCCGGTCACTCCTCTGCTCTTTCAAGCAGCACTGAAACACCTTGCAGCGTATAGCTGGCGAGCCAATAGAGGTCACCGGCGACCGGCGAAGAAGGCCGGCCGGCTGCCATGGCGATGGCGGTGGCAGCAGCTGGGGCCGCGGAGGGACAGCGATCCAGCAAGCTCGTCGCGGCGTTGTCGAGGACGAGCGCGGCCTTCCTCTTCTTCTCCGTCGTCGTCGTCGGAGCAGTCGCCGTATCCACTCGCTGGATCACCACCACCAACTCCACCACTGTGAGTTGCTACTTGAAGCTTTTCGATTCGTTGGTCGATTTTGTTTCTCGGGTTACCATGACGAAAGACTCTGCCGCATGCGTGATCGGCAGCGGCAGCTTCCTGTCCTGATGCAAGCGACTAGAATTTCCCGTCTCAAAGAATCGATCGAGTTCTTGGCCCTACAAAAGAGAGCGTAACTAAACTAACTTCTTATTGCTGCGTGATTGGCCTTTCAATGTAAGACGAGTACTTTAGTTGACTTGAGGGACGACGCCGACCGTCGTCTACTCCTGCCAGTTGATGTCTGTGGGTTCACTTAACGATTCTGTGAGTGTCGACACGGTGCTTCAGTCCATCGATCCCAGTCCGTCCGTTAGCCGCCGGCATGGACCACGGCGTTGAAAGCCGGTAGGTACGCCGTATTAGTTTTTTTCCTTTCCCGTGTCTGCTTTGCGCTGTGCCCTTCACGTCACGGTGCCCATGGACGCACTACGCGCAGTACCACGCTAGAGGGGCTGGCATCAGCCCCCTCGGTCAGAGTAACCCGGAGGGTCATCTTCCTCCCTGCCGTGGCTAAATTTCGTGTTTTGACCCTTTTCGCATACTAATTCAGGATCTGACCCCGGTTGGAAACAATTTCGGGATTTGACCCTTTTTCTTACCGCCAGGGGTGCTGGCGGTGGGGTTAGACATCCTACCGCCATAGTCCCTGACGGTAAGGTACTAATCCACGTCAGCACGCGGAGACGGCCGCCGTTCCCCTCCGTCGCACCCTACCGTCAGGGACCCTGGCGGTAGTCTGTCTAATCCTACCGCCATAACCCCTGGCGGTAGGGTGCGAGCAGTTATTTCGCCCGACCCCCCGCCCCTGCCCATCTCCCCACCCCTCCCCCTCCCCCGTCGGCAGTTTCTCTTCTTTCCCCCCTCGCCCCTCTCTCATCTCCTCCACTCTCCCCCTCGGATCTTTACCGTTTCTTCATCGTTTTTGCGGATCGAGATGGCACCGAAGAGAGAAACGTAAGCTCCTCCGATCCCTCCAACTAGTTTTTGCAAACTTGCTTCCGATTCGACGCATTATTTGCTTGAAATCCCTCATCTTTTTGAACTTAGATTGGAATTTTTTTTCACCTAGGATTGTTTTAGCTTGATTGTAGTTCTAGTTCTTAGTTCTTTAGTAACTAGTGGTATTGAATATGAACTCTAATCAATAGTTCATATGTTAGTGTGAAGATGAACCCTAGTTCATAATTTTTTTTGTTAAAAAAATTATGATGTAATGCATGTGGGAGGACTTGTTTTGTTTTATGATGCATGTTGATATGATGATATGAAGATGTTGTTTGGAGAAAATACATTCAAGATGAACTCTATTTCAAAAAAAATTTGTTAAAAAAAATGATGATATGATGCATGTTGGAGGATTTTATTTTGATATGATGCATGTTGATATGATGTGATCCATCATGTGTAGTAGATGTTGTTGGAGCTGGGTCGGTTGAAGCTTATCATCCTGCAGCCACACAGGGTCACATCGGCTCATCGAGCCATGTTCCCTCGTCGTCTAGGTTGGTTGAGGAGGAGGAGGAGGAGGAGGAGGAGGAGGAGGCCACACATGAAGAAGAGGAGGAGGAGGCCTATCATGAGGAAGAGGAGGATGAGAGCAATGGGGAGGAGGAGTACGATGAAGATTACGGACCTCCACCAACTCAATCATCTCAACCATCTCAGTTGCCGAAGAGGAATCCGAAGAAGAAGGATTTGCTGAGTCCGGACCCTTTCCAGAGACCGGTTACTCGACGGCCCAAGAAGAAGACTGAAGAGACTCGTTCAAAGAGGAACGAGGACCGTACCTCCAAGAGGAGCAGGAGCAAGTAATTCTGCTCTTGGATACTTGGCTCTTGTAGTTGTCTAGTGGTTGATGAGGGGTGCTATGTGGAACTATGTGTTTTCTATTTCTGAAACTACGTGGAACTATGTGTTTGCTATTTGTGAAACTATGTGGAACTCCGTTTGCTAATTAGTTGAACTTCGTTTGACATGTCTATTTAGTTCAACTTTTATTAATGTGTATGTAATCCCCAAGTTTAATTGTTTGAGATCTGTTTTTTAGACTCTATATCATTGCTGTGATATTGTTTTTGAAAAGAAGCAAGCAATTAAACTTACAAACAGGCAAACACAGGACCCTACCGCCAAGGACCCTGGCGGTAGGGTCAGACAGCCTACCGCCAAGCCGCTGCGATTTTTCGTTACAGAAGCTTTCGGAGGCAAAAACCCAAGCCAACCCTACCGCCATGGGTGCTGGCGGTAGGGTTAGACATCCTACCGCCATAGTCCCTGGCGGTAGGGTACTAATCCACGCCAGCATGCGGAGACGGCCGCCGTCCCCCTCCGTTGCATCCTACCGCCAGGGACTATGGCGGTAGGATGTCTAACCCTACCGCCAGCACCCCTGGCGGTAGCGAAAGGGTCAAATCCCGAAATTGTTTCCAACCGGGGTCAGATCCTGAATTGGTATGCGAAAAGGGTCAAAACACGAAATTTAACCCCCTGCCGTGCCGGCGTGCCGCTGCCGCCTCCTTTTTTCGGGAGAAACACTGAAAACGAACGTGCTAAACGAGAAAGCGGTGATTAGAAAGGGTAGAGAAAATGGATGAAAAGACGAGAAGAAAGGAGGAGGGCTCACAAGAGAGTGCGCGGGTGGTTGGAACTTGGAGGCCGGCCGCATATGCCTCTCCGGTTGGTCAGAGAGCTTTCTTTTGGTGAAGGTTTTTCATTCGATGCTGGAATAAAGAGGAAGACGGCGATTGCTCTCTGATTGTGAGATTCACTTCGTCCAGAAAAAATAATGGGAATACAAGTTGTGGATGTCCACATAATTGACCATGGCTGCAGCCGCCCTCCTCCTGTCGCGACCCTCCTCCTCCCGTCCACATAACTGCCCATGCGGCCATGCCTCTGCCGAGCCTGCCTCCTGCTGTCACGAAGCCAAGCTCTCATCTTCTTCTGGTGACAAGTGACGCACCGCATGCGCGTCACTTATAGTAACATGAGTGTTTTTTTTATTTTCGTATATTTGTTTTTCAAAATGTTTTATCTCTTGAACAGTGTGTTCAAAATTCCAATTCACAACCCGTGTTTACCGTTGGATTTCTCGCGTCGAGATCTTTAAAAAATAGATCCCCATGTTAACTATCGGCCATGGCAAGTGAGAGTTGTTCAAAAGTTGAGGGCATATCTTTAGCTCGAGCAGCATCCACTCCCGAAATGTGAGTTAAGCTTTAAAAAAGAAGAAGAAGAGCTACGAGTGAAACAACTTCTTCTATTCCTTGTTGTCCTCCAGCTCCTTCTGCCCCTCAATCCTCTTCTCTGCCTTTTCTTTACTATTATGCGTGGCATGCCCCATGTTCGTATCTTAACAGGGCAGCCTTCTCTTGCAAACAATCCCTTCGTCGCTAACACTGGTAATGCCACATCCCTTTAATACTACCTTCGAGGAATTTCTCTTGCGTCCCTAATAGGTTTTGTCGAACTTGTTTTTACAAAAAACCTGAAAAAGAACCCAAAAAAACACCGAAAACATCATTGTGCTTTTTCATTGTTTTTGAAAATCACAACTACTTTTCTCTTTTCGGGAAGCACAATTATGCTTTTCATGGAAGCATAATTGTGCTTCTCATGCGGATGTGCTTCCCGTGAAAGCACATACTATGCCTTTTTTTTCATAAATCACACATGTGCTTTTTTCTTTTTCGGAATCGCAGAAGCACAACTGTGCCTTTTTCTTTTTTCTGAAAGCATAAGTTGTGCCTCACACCAGAAAAAATATTATATAAAACATTTTATCTCAAGAAAAACGTAGGGGAAATCGAGCATAATGCAAAATACCGAAAATGCATGCAGAAAAAAAATGTGCTTCCGCAGGGTGCGCCCATCGGGCGACACATGGCGGCGACAACCCACCCAAGATGCCCGTTTTGTTCCCACTCAAGGGGTATCCCTTATGTATTTGCTCTCACAAAAAAATAGTTGCTCTCACAGAAAACGTTCTCTCAAATATACAGTATTATATCTGGGCTCATCCTATACTGCACATACACATAAGAATGTTGTTAGGTAATTATGTATGTTGGTGCTCACCGGAAAAACAAGAAAGGTTTGACATTAGTATTGAAAATGGTTGGCCATGTTTCCATTTGTACCCTTCATGTTTAGTGATGATAAGCAAGGACTGTCAAAGTTTCCAAGCTGGTAATCTCGACACGGTTTTTCTATTTTTCATGTGACCAAGAAAGTCATTGCTAAGGACCATCCAATCGCACACGTATGAAAATGATGCAAAACTCTTGATTGAGTGGCTATTAATGTCTAGTTAGAATTTCTTACTTTCCAAAATCATTTTCATTTTCTTTCAAAATACTGAAAAAGGTGATCAAATTTATCAAAAACTTACTACATTGGGAGTCTGGGTTCCCAACCCATTATTTGAAGAAAATAAATAAATAAGCAAAAGTCCCGTTCTATTCCCAAGCTCATTTGAGCTCGGGATGAACAATAAATTTCAACTTTTCTTTACAAAAATCAAACAAATCTGAATTTGTTTTGGTGCAAACTTTGACAAATGTTCTCGGTTCTTGAAGTTTTTCATCCCAAACAGCATTGGTGGAAGTCATGACAAAAATATAACGAAATCAGCACTCTAAAAATGCTTTCAAATATACCATTTTTGGAGCATCAATTTTTTTTTACCATGACTTCCAGAAATGTCATTTTATGATACATTTTTGCAAGCACACAAAACAGTTGCCGAAGTTTGCACCAAATAAATTTCAGATTTTTTTTTTCGATTTTACTGTTTGGGCTCGGGAGTAGATACTCCGCGTCCAGAAGCCTCGTCTGTCGTTGCAATGGAGTGAGCCAATGATCGCCTGTTTCGTCTTTGCAGTTGCAGGCAAGCTTCCCCACCACCGCGGCCATTCCCGCCGGCGCCGCCGTTCTCCACCTGAAAACACAGCACCCCAATCCATCACCGCAGTCGCCCTCCAGAGCACCACGATTAACACCCGCTGCCTACTCCATCTCTTGCCCCATCCCCTCCCTCCGTCGCAACATCTCCCACGCCGCCAGAGCGACCAAATCTTCCCAAACCCTGGCCCTTGCGCTCTCCTCCTCGTCCTCCTGCCGCTCCGCTCCCGACCTCCCACGGCCCACCGCCGTCCACGCATCCTCCAACTCCTCGTGCCCATCCTACTTCCGCTTCATCCACGAGGACCTCCGCCCATGGCGCGCGGCGGGGGGCGTCACCCGCGCCATGCTCGCGCGCGCCCGCGCCACCGCCAGCTTCCGCCTCGTCGTGCTGCGGGGCCGCGCCTTCGTGCAGCGCTTCCGCCCGGCGTTCCAGACGCGCGACCTCTTCACCATCTGGGGGATCCTCCAGCTGCTCCGCCGCTACCCCGGCCGCGTCCCCGACATCGACCTCATGTTCGACTGCGTCGACTGGCCCGTCGTCCGCACGCACCTCTACCGCGGGGAGCACGCCCCCTTCATGCCGCCGCTCTTCCGGTACTGCGGGGATGACAGGACGCTGGACATCGTCTTCCCGGATTGGTCATTCTGGGGCTGGTAATTATGCCTGCTCGCCTTCCTCATTCTCACTTCAGAACTGTATAAAATACTCCTTCGGTCAATTCCTGAATTCGGCATGCTTCATCACTGATAATTGAGAAGATAACATGTAGTAAGTTCTCAGTCTATCTTATGATTTTTGTCTGAAATGAAAGACAGTAATGAACAACTTAGTACCAGAACTTTGATGACAGTGAAGTTGATTACCGATGTGTCGGATCACGAGTCATGATTTTTTTTAAATGCATCATTACTGCTGTGGTAAGCATTATCCATATATCCACACGTTGGTAGACTACTACTATTTGCAAACAGTTTTCAGTATTGCTAATAGGATATTCAAATGTCTAGGAAATTCCAAAACTTAAAAGTTGGGGCCTGCATACTAACTGTTTCAAATAAGTCGCTCTAATATCTCTTCATGGTTGGCAGGCCAGAGATCAACATAAAACCATGGGATGCCTTGCATAAAGATCTGAAGGATGGTAATCGTAAGGTAGCATGGTTCAGTAGAGAACCTTATGCTTACTGGAAAGGGAATGCAGCAGTTGCAACATCACGCCAGGAATTGGTTAAGTGTAATGTCTCGAGCACGCAAGATTGGAATGCAAGGATTTATACTCAGGTATTTTGTATGCTATAATGGTGTCACCCGTGTAATAGTGAACCTTGAAGAAAGTACAGCAGCTCCTTTCCCCCCTCTCATGTAGACTCACATGGTTTTAATTTGGCATACTAAAAACCACCAAATTATGCGGCTTCTTTCTCCCCGCTCATGTGTACTCATGGTTTAACTTGGCATATAAAAAAAATTCAAATTCTGCTGAGTGTTTTTTTGTATTTTTGGATAGTAAGAACTTTATTAATCTCTGGGTCAATGCATCGAGAGGATGCACACAGCCATGTGGGTGCTGATTTGTGCAAATATCTTTGCTTTTGGGGGTGAATGTTAACATCTCTTATGGTTTTACTTTATCGTTTGGGACTTTGGGTTGTAGGACTGGTTCAAAGAGAGCAAAGAAGGGTATAAGAGCTCGGATTTGGGCGATCAGTGCACTCACAGGTTTACTTTATGTCTGTGTTAGTTTTTGGGTGATATTATTTCTGTATGGCTAAGTTTCTAACACTTGTTGAACATTTAACAGGTACAAGATCTATATAGAAGGATCAGCATGGTCTATCAGTCAGAAATATATTCTAGCATGTGATTCAATGACACTGTTGGTCACACCAAAATACTATGATTTCTTTTCTAGATCTCTTATGCCGCTTCAGCATTATTGGCCAGTTCGGGATGAGAATAAATGTGCCTCCATAAAATATGCTGTTGACTGGGGCAACTCTCACAAGCAATTGGTAATTTCCGTCTACCAGCATTTAAATAATGTATGCAATAAAGTTTTTCATTGCTAAACATTATTGATGGAAATGGAAATTACTACTCAAGGATTCTTTTCTTACCTACTGTTAAAAGTTAATAGCATCAAGATTATGTGTGATGTAAACTGTGAACCATAATCAGAACATGTAATGAGAGCGATCATTGACTTGCTGATATTTGAGAATTTTAGTTAAGCACTGGTAACTGCACATTTTCATCCATCCTTATCTTCTGTTCTGTTCTGAAATTGAAATTGACCGAGCTGAATACATGTCTCGTGTTTAAGGATACATTCACTTTTCTTTACTAATAACCATTTGGAGTTTGCCATACAATATTTGAATTCCTTCAGAGCCGACTGTTATTGAGCCTGTATATTGAGAATTTTAACCATGCTGTTTATTAGTCTAATACATTCTTCTTGACGAATCTACTCCATAGGCACAGCGCATAGGAAAGGAAGCAAGCAATTTCGTTCAAGAAGAGGTTAATATGGACCATGTGTATGATTACATGCTTCACCTGTTAACGGAATATGCCAAGCTTTTAAAGTTCAAGCCAACTAAGCCAGCTGAAGCTGTTGAGGTCTGTCCTGAATCTTTGGTCTGCCAAGCTGAAGGCGCCGAGAAGAAGTTTCTTATGGAATCCATGGTGAAGTCTGCCCATGATTCAGGTCCATGCGATCTTCCCCCACCTTTCAGCCCTCAGGAGCTCACAATGCAAAACCAGAGGAAAGCAAATTCAGTTAGGCAGGTTGAAATGTGGGAGCGGAGAGCTTCGAAAACTAGATAACATACTTTGGCAACTGGGTTTGCTAACGTGGCGCAGGCCAAAACAAGTATTCTGCTATTGAGGGCGCAAATAGAAGAGGCCGAGGAAGCACGGTTCGCTCGCGCCGGTGGTGCTCCACGCGTCTTTTGGCCCCAAGCATGATTTTCTGTGAAGAAGGACCGGGATTCACCAGATAAGAAAGGTCAGGGTTTGAAATTCCAGCACTAGAAGTTCGGCCTCCGTTTCAGACTTCGTCTTCATCAGGTTCAAGGTTGCAAATAGACTTCATACATCTTTAAAGACGATATGAATTGCTGATAGTTTTCATGAAAGTTCCAATTTACGGTTATTAAATTGTGTTGTGCTGAATTTATGTTTAAGTTGTCGGAGAAATGTCTTTGTCCTGTTTTGCAGTTTTTTTTTTCTTTTGACTTTGCCAGTACAACAGAAGGTAAACTTTTTCGCTGACTTATGAAACCATCACGTGGCCAGAAGTTAAAATATAACAAAATGATTTAACTGAATAAAGACTCCATGTACTTTTTTTATCGGGGAGAAAATATTGCATATATATGCATATCGGGGAAAATATTGCATATACAAATATCGGGGAAAATAACAAAATTTCCTCCACACACTCGAATCTCCTCCTCCCGGTCTTCGCCGAAAAACATGTTCCCCGTGTCGCCTGTACGGGCGGAACTCTAGATCTAGCCGCCGCCAGGTCCCCTCCCATCTCCGACCCCCCTCCCCTCCTCGCCGTTACTGGATGAGGTCATCGAACTAAGTCCACGCGGCGGCGGGGCATCTCCTAGTCATGTGTCTGGATGTCGCGGTGGAGGGAGGCTCACCCTTCTGCGGCATGTCACGGCGACCTTTCCGGCGGCGCTCTTCAGGACTGCGTCTCCGGTGGCTGTTGCCGAGGTGACGTCGTCGACGGGCCCCTGGGCTGCGGCCAGGTGCCCTCACCGGCGCGTCGAGGCGGGGTGACGGCCCCCCTTCCAGTCTTTGGAGGCTCTTCCGCGTGTGGGCTGGCTGGATGCCGGTCTCTGCTCCTGGTGGTTGCGTCGTTGGCGGCTGCTGCCGTGGCGACGATGTCGACGGGTTCCTGGGCTGCTGCTCGGCGCTCTCGCCGGCGCGTCGGGGCGGGGTGGCGGCCCCCCTTCCTGCCTTTTGGAGGCTTCTTCGGGCATGGGCTGGACTGTGTTGGGTGCTGTGGCAGGTGGTGGCCAGATCTGCTTGTTTGGATTTGGCTCGTAGGTGTCTGCCGGCGGCGAGGTGGTTGCTCTTGCGTGGGATGGCGCCATCTCCAAGCTTGAGGTGCACGGTCCAATGGGTGGGCGGGCTTGTGGCTTTTCTGGGCCGCTGGCTGTGTGGGTTGGAGGATTGGGTTGCTTCAGATGAGAATCTGCCCGGCTTTGTCGGTGCCGACGACGCGTCGCCTGTGGGCGCCGCTTTCCTCGCTGGAGGGTCGTCGTGGAGCTCTCCTTCCTCCTCCACCTTGAGTCATGTCCTTCGTGCGAAAGCTCAAGACTACGTGTGAGTCGGGCGATGACGTCGCTTCCATGTCGCTTCCTCCTTGGGGGCGTTGTCTTGAAGGTCATGGTCTCCTATGCGCTTCTCCAGGGGCTGGACGTGCACGGCGTCACGGTTGGCAGGTGCCCAACCGGTGATGCGAGTGATTGGCGTTGCGACTCGTGCGGCAACGACGACAGTGGAGTGGGGAGCTTTCTCCTGTGATGCTCTTGAACAAAATCAGAGCTGTCGGTCCTCGACGTCTGCGATCGATTGTGTGCCTCTGGCCGGTGAGGTCTTCAGGTGTCGTTCATTCGAGGGGGTCTTGATGGGTCGTCAACGGCAAAATCGGAGTCGCCTGCTTGGGAGAGGTGATGACTATGACATGGTAGTCGACCTCGATGGTGTCCTCCTCTCGGCGGTGTGTGTGGCCTTGTTGGTGCCCGTGTTGTAACGGTTTTCGTCCGGATTTTCGTTAATTAACCGGACAATTCTATTCTACCTTTTTAATGAATCGGGGTCCTAAGAACTGCGTTTAAAAAAAAATCTCCTCCTCCTACGGCGCTCGGTCCATTGTCGCATGCAGCCAGGCCGTTCAGGATACAATTTCTACTCCGATTCCTGGTCGTTGATCCACACAAACTTCTCATACCGAATCTGGGCAGATTTCAGCGTCGGTGCCGACGGATCTATTTAATCGGCACCGCGGCCGCAAGCCATCCGCATCTACCGGCTACTCGACGATTCGTGGCGCAAGTGGAGGTAGCTTAGCTCACTGATGGCCAGGAGCGGGAGGGGTCGATTCCTGCGCCGCCAACGCCGCCGGCCGCAGGCCGTCCACGGTGATGACCGGATTAGCGCCCTATCCGACGATCTCCTCCTCGACATCCTGGGCCGCCTTGACACACGCACGGTCCTCGGCTCCGGGATGCTCTCCAAGCGCTGGGCCGGCCTCCCCCGCGAGCTCCCGGCCCTCGACCTGAGCGTCGGGGACATACTCCCGCCGCGCTACCACCGCTGGGTCCTCGTTCATCGGGACTCCGAGTCCGAGGCTAGCCATTCAAAGCACGAATTCGGCAGGCCAAGGGTGGAGAAGGCCATGCCTCACATCAGGAGGTACGAGCGCCGCGCCATGCGCGCCCTCACCAGCTCCGTCGAGCGCCTCTTGGACGCGGCGGCCGGCCGGAGAGTCAGCAGGCTGACGCTCGAGTTCTTCTCGACCCACAACACCGGCTGCATCAACCGGCTCATCTCCACGGCCATCGATGCGTGGGAGGTCCGTGATCTCGTGGCCGTCGCCAGGTCAGTCTCCTCGCAACGCCGAAAGTTTCATGCCTTCCCCAGCCAGGGCATCTGCGAGGCCCCGCCGCATGCGTCGCGCCTGCGGAGCCTCAAGCTCGGAGGCTGCGCGCTCCCGTCCCTGCACGGGCACAGCGCGCTCACCGTGCTCGTCCTGCAGGACACGCCAATGTCGACGCCGGAGTCGGCGTACGCCGGTATCTTCACCTCCTGCCCGCAGCTGCAGGTGCTTCACCTCGTCTCCTGCTACAGCGCAGGCATTGGGCAGATCATCGTGGACGCCCCCTGGTCAGACCTGCGGGAGCTCGTCGTCGACGACTGCGTCGGGTTCATGTGGATACGCCTGCGGGCTCTTCCCCGGCTCGAGCGCCTCGCCTCCCTGGGCACCAGAGTGGTCTTCGAGTCCGAGGCCACCTCGTTTCCCTGCCTCAGGCAATGTAACCTCGCCCTGTGCATGGGTGTCACGGAGCAAACAGCTCGCCGATACTCTGCGCCACGCACCAAGCTGGAGCTTGACGAGTTTGTGGGGTGCATCCCGGACGTAACAGACCTGATTATTCGGTTCACCGGACCTGACAGATGGATCGTGCCATCCGTTTCCTCGCCGTCGGCGTCACTGCTGCCTAATCTCCGGCGTCTGCTGGTCGCCGACGTGCCTCGGTGCTGGGACGTCTCGTGGCCCCGTCTCCTCCTTGAGACGGCGCCTTCCCTCGAGACCCTCCATGTCCACATTGCCCCGCGCCCTGCCAAGGGGAAGAGCAGCCCAGCGGCGATGAGATATCGTTGGCAGCCCGCCATGCGTGGGCCCCGTCGCCTCAAAGAGTTTGTGATGGTTGGTTTCGAGGGGACGGAGAGGCAGGTTTACCTCGTCAGGTTTGTCATGGGAGTATGCAGCACGGCGTTGCGCCATGTCGCCGTGTTCAAGGAGGGGCATGTTCGGGACAAGGGCCACTGGGACTGGGAGCTGATGACGCAGCAGCAGCACTCACAGTGGACCGACGAGGAGAAGGACACGACGCTTAAGCAGATCATGGATGGAGTTCCTTCTTTCTCAACCGCTTCTCCGGTTATAGTTTTTGGCTGATTCTTTTTGGCCATTCATAACGTGAAAGTGAGCATTTGTGTAGTTAATTCGTAGGCTTCCAGTATTTTAGTCGATTTGGTTTATAAGGTGTTGTTGTACACAAATTCTAATGCGCTTGGAGGGTGGAAGACACCGTCGAGCTTCCCCAATGGTGGGTTGTTGCGAGCGACGATGGCAGTTCACGTGGGATGATGCATCTACGTGTGTGTTCGTATCACCTCAATCCCGTATTCGCAATGCATCCTCTATTTCTTGTTGCTTCGCAAACATACATGTCAACTGGCTCTTACATGGGGTTCGTAATACCTCTTTCTTCCATAAAGTGGCAACTCCATAAAGCGGCAACGGTTAAAAGAAAATCAGATTAAAAAATTGCTTGATGATAATGGGGTTTGGGTGAAAGATTCAGAGTTGAAGGATCACATTATGGGGTACTTTTCAAACTTGTTTACCTCATAAGTAAAACAACCAAATTCAGAAGTTATTTAGCTTGTTCAAAGAAAGGTCACAGATGATATGAACAATGCCATTCTAGCCCCCTATACGGTCGACGAGGTTCGGAAGGCCCTCTTTGATATTGGGGATTTAAAAGAGCCTAGATGGTCTCCATGCTATATTTTACAAGAGATTTTGGGCTATGTTGGGGGATGACTTAACCGAGGAGGTCCTTCACGCAATGAACAATTGTTCTATACTGTCTGTGTGGAATGATACTGTAATTGTAATGATTTCCAAGGTTAACTCCCCGGAAAAGGTAACTCAATTCAGACCAATAGCTTATGCAATGTGGTGTATAAAATTATTTCGAAAATGATTGCTGCCCGCCTGAAGATAATCCTATCAGATATTATTAGCCCAACTCATAGTGCTTTTGTGCCTGAAAGAATGATTACAGACAATATTTTAGTGGCATATGAGTGTTTCCATATGATAAAGAAGAAAAGGGTGGGGAAGGAAGGTTTGTGTACTATCAAACTGGGCATGCACAAACCATATGATCGAGTGGAGTGGCCTTTTTTGAAGGGTATTATGTTGAGACTTGGTTTTCAGGAAAACTGGGTGAACTTAGTTATGCAATGTGTATCCACAGTGGAGTATCAGATTCGCTTCAATGCAGAGGCAACTGAGAGTTTTAAGCCAACGAGAGGTTTGAGACAAGGAGACCCTATTTCCCCCCTACTTATTCTTGTTGTGTACGGAGGGTCTGACTGCTCTCTTGGCTCATGCGGAGGAGTTGGGAAACATGACCGGAGTAAAGGTTACCAGAGATGTCGCATCAATCTCGAATCTCCTCTTTGTTGATGATTCGTTGATTCTTATGCGAGCCAATACCATGAACGCGGAAACTTTGAAATCAATCCTGGATTCTTATTGTGCCGCCTCAGGGTAGATGGTGAGTGTTGAAAAATATAGCATCTTTTTAGCCTCAATACAAAAGTGGAGGACAGGGCGCAAATGTGTTCGATTCTGAATATTATGACTAAAGCTCCGAATGATAAATATTTGGGTTTGCCTGCCAACATGGGTATGGACAAAAGTGATTGTTTTCAATTCCTAATTGACCGTATTATAAAAAAAATAGCAGATGGAAAGAAAAATTATTATCCGCTGGAGGGAAGGATTTTTTACTCAAGTCTGTTGTACAAGCCATCCCCACCTATGACATGTCCGTCTTTAAAATTCCTAAAAAAAACTTGCAAAGGAATCATTGATGCAATGTCGCAATTTTGGTGGGGAGACGAGGACAAGGAGAAGATTATGCATTGGATGACTTGGTGGAAGTTGTGTGTTCCGAGAAACCAAGGAGGTATCGGATTCCGAGATATTCGTTGCTTAAATCTAGGGCTACTAGCTAAACAAGTGTGGAGTTTCCTTGACAATCCGAACTCTTTGTGTGCCTGTATTTTAAAAGCTAAATATTTTCCTAATGGCGATTTGATGAATGCGGGCATGTACAGGGGATCTTCTTTTACGTGGCAAAGCATTATGGCGGGAGTCAATTCACTAGAAATTGGGTATATCTGGCGAGTTGGAAATGGACAAAACATAGATATTTGGAAACATGCTTGGATCCCGAATTGTGCAAATAGGAAAATTATTACTCCTAGAGATGGGCATCTACTGTCAAAGGTTCCACACCTTATTCACCCAGTCACAAATTTCTGGAATGAAGATTTGGTGTGGCAAACTTTGTGGCCAATTGATGCTCAACAAGTGCTAGCCATTCCTCTCTTTATGCATAATATGTTCGACTTCATCGTTTGGAGCCATACAAAAAATGGATTGTTCTTGGTTCGATCAACTTATTTGGCAGAATGGAATCATCAACATGGGAGAAAATTACAATATACAAATGGTATGGGTAGAACCAATGTTAAGTGTTAACCCTATCTGGTTGAAGATTTGGAAACTTTCGTGTCCGGCAAAGGTAAAGATCTTTATTTGACGTACATTACATGGAACTCTCTCGTGTCATGTTAGCTTACAAATAGACACTTGAAAGTTTCGCCGATCTTCCCATCATGTTCGAATGGGCCAGAAGAAAGCACGTTATGTTTCTTTGTCAGAAAGCGAAGGAGGTGTGGGATAAGTTGTAACAGCCCAAGTGCAATCCCTTGTCCTTGTGTCATCCATGTGCTTGTGTTTGAGTTGTATCATGTCATGTGAGACCTATATTGGATGTTTGCAATGCTATCATGAGTTTGAGTTCTACTTGCCTCTTGTCATTTCATGCATCATGGCATCACATTCCTTTTTATCAAGTGCTTCATAATGGTTGTAATGATGTTGTGTGTTGTGGATGAGTGTGTGCATTGTGTTGTGGAGGTGGTAGTGTTTGGTTTGAAGTTCTACCCCATTTTCTTAAGAAAGACTATGCCATCCCTCCCTCTATTCAAAATTATGCCACATGTTAATATTTTACTTGCTGTTTTCACATATTAGTTGTGTAGTCTCAAGCATGTTCTACTGGTCTTGCATATTTTAAAAATTGCAAAATGGAGTCCAATTGGATTAATAGGTGTTTTATTTAGTTTCATCTAAAATGCCAACTCCATTTTTATTAAATAGGGTACAATTTGCTGATTCCAAAACGTATTTTCTCCCTCCCAAATTCCTTTCAAAACTTGCGTGGGTTATTTTTTTTCTTTTGTGCTGTGGTATTTAAATAGGAAGGCCTGTGTTTTATTTTTTTTTGCACAGCGAGAGAGTGGCCGGCCCACCTGGGCTTCCTTTCCCCGCGGCCCAGCTAGCTCGTGCGCTGGCTTTCCAGCGTGGAGTGCGTCGGGCCCGCTCGTCAGCCTCTCTCTTCCTCCCTCCTTCTTCCTCCTTTCCAGCTCCCTCTCAGTGAGAGCGCGAGCAGGGGCCCCGCCATGGCCGAGGTGGCAAGGGGAGCCGTGCCTCCAGGGCCTATAAAGCCTCGGCGTCCGTGCCCTTTCCCTAGGGTTTCCCCCTTCTCCTTCGCGCCGCCGCCATCTCCCTCTCCCCTCCTTCTTCTCCCTCCTCGCGGTAAGTTTCAGAGGGGCAAGGTTCAGAGTTTCAGAGAAGAGAGCAGAGAGCCGCCGTCGATTCCGTCGTCTCCTTCGTCGCTGTTGGCCTCTCCGTGGCATTCGAGATGCCCGCGGGGTTGCTGATGTCGTCGGCGTCCCGTTCCCGGCGTAGGGTGGCCGGAGCGTCCCTGCATCGCCTTCCCGTCAGCGTGTCGCGCGGGTGGAGCTGCGCTTCGACAGGCTGCGCCAACCCGTCGTCTCCGCCTCGCCGCGACCTCGAGTAGCCCCGCTCTGAGCATCGCGTCTCCTTCCCCCTCCCTGTCTCGTGCGTAGCCTCGCCTAGCCGCGTTCAGGTTGCTGTTTCGCCGTCGCCGCCATGATCGAGCCGAGCGCAAGCTCGAGCTCGAGCTCCTCCCTGCCGCCGCGCATATGTGGATATAGCCACGGGAATGGGTTCCCCTCGCGTCCCGCCTCCCCCGCCGGTGGTTACCCACGCCGGGGATCGCCGTAGTTGCCGCCGCCGATGAGGTCTCCTTCTCTGTCTCAGGGAGGAAAACCTGCTCCTTTGCCTGTTCAAAAGGGGCCGAAGCCCTCTCTGTTCAGTCGTGCGTGTGTGGCGCAGTGGTCAGGTGACTGCTGTGTACACAGGAGGTCAGGGGTTCGATCCCCCCCTGCCCTTTTATTTTGTGGCATTGTGCGTGTAGTGTGCGTGTGTGTATCTCTGTGCGCTGTGTGTGTGCATGTGTGGTTCAGGTGTGTGTGTATATGGTTGTGTGTGTTCCTGTGTGTGTGACAGGTGGACCCTGTGGGGCCACCCTGTCATACTCAGGAGGGGCCTGGCTCACTGCCAGTGGGACCCCTCCCTTTTTTTGTTTATTTCTTTGTTTTGTCTCACTGTTGTTTTTTTTCCTGTTTTGGAAGTGCTGCCAAATCAGGACATTGCCATTTTTGTCCATGTGCAAATAGGGAAGGTTTTGACTTATAAGTGATTGTATGTAATTTCGAATTAGGTTTTGATCAATTTATTGACATGAATATATGAGTGTGATATATGATTTTGGGGTAGATTTTCCCAAGGAATCCAATGGTGCAATTGGTTTTGTCATTTGAGCAAGTTTGCAAAATGTCATTTTTGTTCCAACATGCCATTTTTCCATTTTCACATGAATTAATCTATGCATCATATGTGATACTTGTCAACATGAATATGCTAGTGTTTTGTGGGTACTAGGTCCTGGTATTTTTGTTTGGCATGATAAACTTGTGGATAAGTGGGTTTCTTGCTGTTAACATGCTAAGATAATAAGACTGGTTTCATGTCTCAAATTTTGGCAAGTGTTGAATGCTATTATTTTCTTGCTATGCTTAGATGATGGTTCCCATGGATGTGTTGTTCCTTTGAGTTTGGGGCCTTAACATGTTTTGTTGTGCTCATCATACTCTACTAAATTGTGCTAAGAACTTGGGAATTAAGCCTTTGCATCATAGTATAAACCTGCTGTCAAGTTACTATTCTGTTAACATGTGTCCAGTTTTGCCCTTGCTAATTTGTCTAAGTCTGAGAATTTGTTGTTATTTTTATGCCATGTTTAGAGGATGATACCAAGTGATATGTTGTGTTCTAGCTCATGCTCAGTGCTAATGTTTTGTTGTATATGTTACCCTCTATATCCCTCTTAATTTTCATGCCATGAAATTTCCTCTAGCATATATAAATAATGCTGTCAATATGCCATCTGGTTAACTCAGATTCCAGAAAACTGGAATTTTCACGAAGTCCCTAAAAACTGATTCAACATGCCATCTTGTGAGCTTCATTGCTATTGATCCATGCTTCCTTTCAAGTTTGTGTAGATGTATGATTTGTTAAGCATGCTGTATAGTTTCTGTACATGCCTTGGTTTTGATTTAAAACCTGCTGTAGCTCTGGCTATGTGTGTGACAAGATGCCATGTTGCTGTTTGTGGACAGATTGTGTGTTTGAATGTTTTGTGACTTGTGGGAGCTATACTCCATAGTTTTGCTTGATCTTTAGCTCTATTATTGCTAGATTTTCATTTTTCTATCCAGTGGCATCCTTGGAATACCAAGGTATAGCCCAGAGATTGCCTCATGTTGTGTTTTGTCTCCGTTAACGTTCGTACCTTGTCGTGAGCGTACCGTGAGCTACGTTACTCCGTTTGCAACGTTCTACATATGCATTTGCATCGATTTTGCATGAAGCATCCATATTTTCCATGATCATGCATGTCCAAATAAGTAATATTGAGGATCTGTCCAGAATACTAAACAACTTAATAAATGCATGCGAAACATGACTAGCATAGGCTTGCCATGCTATATTTCTTAATATGACCATGCATCATCTTGTTTGTGCATTGCACCTTGCTGTTTGTTTATTTGGTGCTGTTCTCTTTGGGTAGACGCGAGTGTTGAGCCTAAGTACGAGGATCCCGGAGAGTACAACTACGAGGACCCATCTCTTTGTCCCTCTGAAGAACCAACAGGCAAGATGATCAAACCCGGATCCCGACACTATTTTTGCCTTGCTACATGTCTCGTTTTTACCGTTATGTTAAGTTACCTACCACTTAAACTGCCAGCCTCCTAAATTGCCATGAAAGCCTCTAACCCCCCCTCCACTACTTAGCAAACATTGATTGGCTATGTTACCGCTGCTCAGCCCTTGTCTTATAGCGTTGTTAGTTGCAGGTGCAAGCTTTCCATGTGTCAACATGGATTTTGTTTATATCGCTCTATTTACTGTTATTTAAATTAATGCACATATATATCTGGTAACGGTGGAAGGCTTGGCCTTTTGCTCAGTGTTTTGTTCCGCTTTTGCCGCACTAGTTCCGAGTACCAGTGTTATATTCCATATTTTTGCGCTCCTAACATGCTCGGGGTTGTTATGGGGACCCCCTTGACCATTCGTTTTAGATTAAAACTTGTCTGGCAAGACCCAACTTTGGTACTACATTTGCTAATCAACTTAATAAAATTACATAGGGCATAGCTACCCCGTGGATAATTAATCAACCCCCCCGGGCCAGTGCTCCTCATGAGTATTGGTCCGAATTAGAGCACTGTGCGGGGTCAACCCGGGGCAACTCGGGAGATCTCTATCAGGCCCAGTCGTGTCCTGAGAACGAGATACGCGGCTCTTATCGGGTTCGTCGACATGTCGGGCGGTCTTGCTGGACTTGTTTTACCTTTCTCGAATGTCTTGCGCGAGGAATTCCGGTTTTCTTCGGGCTATCTCGAGGTTGCGATTTTCCAATGGAATTACCTAGGAAGATCACGAGATTCGTGGTCGAGGTTATTCCCGCGGCATGTGGTTAGTTTGTGATGGATGAGTTGGAGCACCCCTGCAGGGTTTAATCTTTCGGAAAGCTGTGCCCGCGGTTATGTGGCAACTTGGAAATTTGTTTAACACCCGGTTATAGTAAACTTGAAGTAAACTCAAATAAAATACACCAACTGTGTGCGTAACCGTGACTGTCTCTGCTCGTGAACATGAACCGAGGGAAAAACACGGTGGGGTTATGATTGACGTAAGTAGGTGTTCAGGGTCACTTAGTGATCATGCTAGTTTTCGATCGTCTTACGTATGCCACCATATTTACATTCATGTTTTCGTAAGTTAGCCACCAAATAAATGCTTAGCGCTTGCCGCAGCCTCACCACTTAACCAATTCCTTACCCAATGGCTTACATAGTTTCGGTACCCGGGTTATGAGATTGCTGAGTTCCTGTGGCTCACAGATTCAACAATACAGGTGCAGGTGTTGATGAGAACGTGCCAGAAGATGTGACTCAGATCCAGTGGGAGTACGACGAAGAGAGTAGACGTATGTATGTTACGTATCCAGACGAGTAGGGAGCTTCATGGTGGTAATCCCGGGATAGCGAGACAATTTTACATTGCTTCTTTTATCGTTTGATTTCGTCCATAGCCGGACCCTGCCTTCTGAATGATGTATGAATAAATTTGTGTGAACTTGTAAGATAGCTTGTGGCGAGTGTAAGCCAACTCATATACTCATCTCTTCCTACATGTATTGCAATGCTTTACTGTATTTGCGAATGACGAGATGCGCTTCTATCCCCGTCGAGGCCACAAGCCTTAATAGGGATAGGACCGCATCTTGGGCATGACAAGTTGGTATCAGAGCCGTACCGACCATAGGAGCCCCTTGCTTGATCGAACTTGGCCGAGTCGAGTCTAGTGAAAAACTATTTTGAGTCTAGTTATATCGGAGAGTAGGATTCTTTTACTCCTCTTCTATACTCTGGTGAGGTATTCGACTTAGGAATTTTCATTCTACTCCTCTTCTCGCTCAAATTTTTTTTAGGATCAAGCGGGTATTTTGGAAACTATATGATGCCGATGTGATGGAGTTCTGTCTTGGTGCCTCCTGTCTGACTTGATTTCTTCCGGGGAGTTGAGCTCCAGGGGATTCTTGACACATCGTTATCGTTCAGTTTCCTTAGTATCTCAGGACGGAGGGTGTTCGAAATTGCTTCAATACTTCTCGTGGCGATATAAGATCGGAGTGTAACACCCTAAAAATCGGGTTATTGATTTTTGTGCTATTATTCCTTCCTAGCTTTTCTCTCCCAAATTTTTCCTCTGGAATTTGGCAAGTGACCAGGTGAATCCAGTCAATCCCCAACCTCTCAGTGCCTTTCCCATGTTCTTGTGCCAGCCAACCCTCCGTCAGAAAACCCTGAATCTCATTCAAACCCTAGTTCCGAAATATTGGAACTGTAAATCCTGCCTTTGTGTTTACACAGGAGCTATCATTTTCCTTGCCCAGTTGATCCTCCCAAAATTTCCAGAGATCCTTCTTCCCTCATAAACCCTAGATGTGAAAAAATATTGCTAAGGCATATGCAATATTTCCTATCCAGAATTAATTCCTTTTTCTGCCTTTCTGAGGAATTAAATCCAGGAAAATATTTATCCATCTCCAGAGGTCATGAAAACTTGTGGAGATATTCTTTGTGATAATATTGACCTCTCATAAAAATATTGGCCACAATTCAATAGGGGAAATTGCCTTTTCCTATTTAAAGCCAATATTCCAATTTGGGGCCTTTCCAAAGGAACTACCATTTTGGTAGTCAGAAAAAATCCCAAATAATTTGTGGAGCTTCTCATATCCATATATTCTCCATTTCCATCAAAATATAAAGTTCCCCAATTCAAATTTTGAGCACCACTTCCATTTGCAAATTCTGTCCAGATTTCCCATTTGCAAAGGAAGTGCATGATTCCTTGATCTCCTTGGGCTAAACTTTTGCAGGGTGATTCATGGTGATAAATTAACCTTGGAAACCAAAAATTAGCCCATTGCATCTAGCCAGTTTTCCTCAGCAAATTATCCAAATTTCTGTCCAGATTGGAGCATTGTGAGGGAAGTACCATTTCCACTTATGAAAATGGTATGAAATCTTTACAGTGCCTCCATGTGCCTAAATTATTGGCGTCTTCCAAATTTGATCCATTTTCATCTAGCCAATTCCTTAGAACCATTTGATTTCTATTTCTGTCCAGTCTGGCACTTTGTGAAGGAAGTGCTTACTTTCTTAATTCAATTGAGCTGAAATTTGGCAAGGTAGTGAATATTGATATATTAATACTGTAAACCAAAAATCAGCTCAACTCTCCAAACCAATCTTTTTCTATAATTTTCTCAAGTTTCTGACCAGATTGCATCTCTGTGAAGGAAGTACATCATAGATGATCAATTGGATCTGAAACTTGTTCAGCCATCTCCCATGACCAAATAATCTCCCTACACCAAAAACCATCCAAGTCCATTTAGCCAATTGACCCCAGCATCACCTTCTTCATTTCTGGTCAGATTGCCAGGTTACAAAGGAAGTGCTAGTTATCTTTGCTCATTTGAGCCGAGACTTTGCCAAGTTAGTGACCTTAGTAGATGATTGACCCCTGCCCAAGATCAGGCCAAGAGCTGCACTGTGACGGCCACTGCACAGCACAAACACTTGACTGCCAGCTGTTATTTGACCTAGGTGTAGTCACACCAGAGCTAACTTTTCTTGCTTGAGGGGTCAAGTCATCTCAGTGTAGATTTGAGAACAGCCTAGACATGTTTTGGCGTCGAGCAGGGTGTGGCAACGCCGTGGCCACGCGGTGACCACGGGCAGAACGCGCCAAGCGCGTGCTCTGTGCACCAGAGGCATCCAGAGCCCTCCCTGGCCGATTCTATCTTGTCTCGGGGTGCCGGCGAGCTCTCTATCGCACGTGTGATCCATCCAGAGGCTTCTCCCCCTCGTTCCCTAGCTGGTGGGGCGCTGTGGAGACGCGGCCGCGGCACCGCGTAGCCGAAGCTTCGGTCGCGGCGAGCGCCATCGAGGGAGCTCCTCCCCGACCTATTTAAGGTGTGCCCGAGTCCCTCTCGCCATCGAGTCCATGCCCCTCCGAATAGAGCCCCAGAGCCCTCCGTTCCTTCCCATGGCAGAGAGCCGCCGTCGATTTCCTCGGCCCGTCCCCCGCACCCGGGCCATCCCCTCCTCTCAGCTCTTGCCTGCAGCTGACCCGGGAGCCGCGGAAGCCGCCGCCGTCCTCATTCCTGCCGGGGAAGCCCTGCCGGTGCAACCCCTGCAGCTTTCCGTCCGCCGCGATCCGGCCAGTGGTGGTGGCACCACGGTCTGCCTCCGGCGACCCCGCGGCCACCCCTGGGTGTGGAGAGGAGCGGCCGTGCCCTTGCGCTCTCCGGCCGGTCCCCTCGGACGGCAAGGCGATGGCAGCACCGGCGGCCGAGCGCCTCTGCTCCTCCTCTGCTCTCTGTCGCAGGAGGGAAGAAGGAGATCAGGGAAGGAGAGAGAGAGGGAAGGCGGGCCCCACCGTCAGAGAGAGAGAGAAAGTCAACGGGCCCGCGGACAGTTTAAGTGGAAGCGTATTTTGGAAAGTACGCTTTCCAAGCTAGAAACCGTACTCTGTCCGGAGGTGCGATCTGTTTTTCAGCCAGGGACCTATTTGTAGGGATTCTTTTTACAGATTGGTCCCTAATGAGTAAACGATCATATCTTCACGACCGTAGCTCCGATCGAGGTAAAACCAACGCCCACGCTTTCGTCTCGTCGAGCCCGTTCCGATGGCATTATTTTCATAATGTGTTCACATTGTGAAAATAACCATTTTGCCCTTGCCCTCTGATCGAGCCCTCCGAGAGAGAACCCTTTCCGGTGAATTCTTCCGCGAGGTGGTCGCGCTTCCTCCCGGCGTATTCGTCAACCCTCAGGAAAGCCAACCTCTTACCATGAGCTCCGGACTTGCGTGATGACTTTGCTTGCACCTGTGTGTTTATCTGTATCGCCTGTTAGGCTGCACTTGCATGCACCGGTGGTGACATCGGTATTAGACATTAGCATTTCCATTCATCTAGTGCCATGTCTTATTTCCATATTGCCATAATAATGATATTGTTAATATCATTGCCATGTTAGTATTATAATTGATCTCATGCCATGATTATCAGTACTATGATCTTGCTATGATAGCACTTACTATTGTCAGTGGAATAGTACGATGATGGATATGTTGAGTGGGATGAATAAAGGATATTTAGTCGGTTGATCTTGAGTCACCTGTCCGGGCATACTCGTGCAACCACATTTGCCGGTATGGGACGGCCTTGACTTGGTCTGATCGCGTGTTCTTTTATCGGTACCACCAAAGAGGGAAGGTTATGCGCGCGCGCTACCCTGGCCCGGTAGGCGGCGATGACCTTGCGAGCCCAGTTGTTGTTGAGTTTTGCGCGCGGTCCCTGTTTGGGACAGTAGCCCCCGTTTGGGTCTACATAGTTTGGCCACGACAGGGGCAGGTGTCATGAGGACACAGGGGCCACCCAAGGCTGACCTCCGGGGGAGGAAGGGTGCCGGTGGTACGATGAAAGAGTCACGGGTCAGGCAGGTTTCGTTGAAGCAACGCTGGTCCACCCGAGTGGGATCACGAGGCCAGGTGCTTCATGGTGTGGATAAATTGCGCAACCTCTGCAGAGTGTCAAAATCTATTCGAATAGCCGAGTCCACGGTATTGGACAGCCCGTCCAGACCTCACTAGGTGGTCAACCGTAGCAGTGTTAGTAATGATGGAAGAACTCATCTTGGGTAGATATCAGATGATGTCGGGTATAAGATATGTTAGCCAAGGGATGGCTATATGATGAGTGGTCGGATGACCACATGATTTGTATTAGACCTGAATTAGTTCAGGCTGGATCATGAGTATTTCGAGGGTTGTGGGATAACCCAGAAGAGAGTAAGTTGGTATCCGGTACAGTAAGTATTCTAAGCACTTAGTATGATCTTGCCATAGATTGTATGTCTGATCCATGATATGCCATGCTTGATCCATGCTTTCCTTGTTAGAATTCATGCCATGCTTAGGATAAATTCTTATATAGCATAGGGCTTGCTTTGTCATCTGTTTGTTTGGATGCTATGTATTTGGTTGTCTTGCGAGTACATTCAAAGTACTCACCTGGCCTTGCACGTGGCCAGTTGCAGGAGAAGATCCGTCGTGCTAGATCATAACCTAGCCAGTCTTGTGCGTTATGGAGCCCAGCCAGAGACATCGATGTCGCGGAACCAAGACCTCTGATACCCTTTAGTTAGCCTTGGAGCTATGCATATTGTTGTAAGCAACAATATTGTAATACTCCATTATAATTAATAAAGCCATTTTTATGCCTGGAATTGTTGTATCTTGTCTTTGACATGCGCCAGGTCTTATCCTGGGGCTGGCGTGCGTCGGCCCTCTATCGGGGTGCCACACGGAGTCACCCAGTACTGGGGAGGCGTCCGGGGTACTGCCATGTTTAGTATCGTTGTGATTACGAGTGTCTGAGGTAGACGAGTTTGCGGAGTTTCTTGGATTATGGTGTGGAAGGTTGCGGGTGCAGTTGAGCTGATTACCTTGGGTACGTTCCTGGGTCCGCAACCCGAATCGCATAAACAATAAATACTTCGGAAATTCTTAGGTGGGAATTCCAGTAGTTCTTAGGATCATCTTCCGACAGATGTATAATGGTTGTACATTTGTTTCGAGCAACATTAGCTCAATACTTTTGTGTTATTTCAAGTGGCTTCAAGATCTTATGGTGTTATTAAGATCCTACAGAAAGCGTTCTTACTATTTGCAGTTTGAATGTAATTGATGATATTCCGTTGCAATTTCTTTCAAGTCATTGATTCAGCTTATTTCAATCATCTTATCAATGGTGTGCTGATATTCTGTCCAGCTTCAGGATGGCTCCGGCAACTCGTGGGAACCCAGGTCGTGAGGGGGAGCATTCTGATCCTCCACCACCCCCACCACCACCTCCACCTCCGGAGGCATGGCAAGCAGTGATGGCCGCAACCAATGCGAACACCCAGATGTTGCTCACGTTGCTACAGGAAAGAGAGCAGGGACAGCAAGGTCATCAAGGGAATTTGCAGAATCAGCCTCAGTTCGCAACTCTGAACCAGTTCCTCGCAAATCAGCCCAAGTCCTTCACCTGTTGTGAGCAGCCTCTCGATGCAGACGACTGGCTCCGTGACATGAACAAGCATTTTGAGTGCAGCAATGTCAGACCTGCGGACTATGTCAAGTTTGCGACTTTCCAACTCAAGGGTCAGGCAACAGATTGGTGGCAGCAGTACAAGGATTCCAGAGGTGATCGTGTTATCAGCTGGGATGATTTCTGTCGTGACTTCAGAGCTCATCATATCCCGACGAGCTTTGTCGAGGAGATGCGTGAGAAGTTCAGGAATTTGAAGCAGGGGAGCAAGTATGTCTATCAGTATAACATCGAGTTCCAAAATCTGGCTCGCTATGCTAAGCAAGATGTTCCCGATGAGAAGTCCATGATTTATCAGTTCAGAGGTGGTCTCAAGGATGAACTTCAGCCGGGTCTAGTCCTGCAAGAGCCTCGTGAGTTTGATCAGTTCTACAACATGGCTCTAAAGGTCGAGGCAACTCAGCTCAGGTTGGAGAATTCCAGGAAGCGATCCAGGGAATCCTACTCCTCTTCTTCCAGCTCTCAGATTGTTCCTAAGCAGCAGAAGTATTGGGTTCCTCCTCCACCTCCGTTTCGCCCTCCTCAGCAGCAGAGGCAGCACGGTGGTCGTGGTCCATCCCACCCACCCAACTTAGGGTTTCAGCAGAGGCCTCAGGCTCCCAAGTCAGCAAATGCGCCTCCTCCAGGCAACTTCCGTCCGCTCTCAGAGGTTACTTGTCACAAGTGTGATCAGAAGGGCCACTACTCCAACAAGTGCAACAACCAGCGGCGTCTTCCGCCTCCTCCTCCTATCAGCCCCCCAGGCAGTGCTATGGTGAAGCACAATCCCAAGGCAGCAAGAGTGAACATGGTGAATGTAGCTGAAGCAGAGGATTCTTCTCAAGTGATTATGGGTAACCTCTTGGTTAATTCTATTCCTACAAAAGTTTTTTTGATACTGGTGCATCGCATTCATTCATGTCTAGGCCATTTGCTCTCAAGCATGATTTCGATTCCGAGATGTTGAGTAAATCTTTGGGTGTGGTTTCTCCGGGTTTGGCAATGAAGACCACTTCGGTGATTCCAGATGTCTCTATAAAGATGGGCAATTATTCCTTCCTGGCTTCTCCTTATGTTCTCGGCAATTATGATATTGATCTTATTCTTGGCATGGATTTCCCGGCGATGAACAAGGCTTATGTTGATTGCAAAGCTAAAGAAGTCCAATTGACTCATCCTTCTGAAGATGTGATCATTTTCTCTGCTCGCGATGATACGATTCGTCTATTTTCTCTCAATGAGAAGGGTGAAATTACTGCCATCTCTCAAATTCCCGTTGTCTCGGAGTATGAAGATGTCTTTCCAGAAGAGTTGCCAGGAATGCCTCCTCATAGGCCAGTTGAGTTTGTGATTGAACTCGAGCCTGGAACTGAACTGGTGTGCAAGCGTCCTTATAAGCTTGGCCCCGAAGAGCTGAAAGAATTGAAGAAACAGCTAGATGAACAAGAGCGTCTGGGTCTGATCAGACCAAGTTCTTCACCTTGGGGTTGTGGTGTTCTGTTTGTCAAGAAGAAGGATGGCACAGACCGACTATGTGTTGATTACCGTCCATTGAATAAGAAGACAATCAGGAACAAGTATCCACTTCCCAACATCAATGAGTTGTTTGAGCAATTGAAAGGTGCCAAGGTTTTCTCGAAGTTAGATCTCCGTATGGGCTATCATCAAATCCGCATCCGTGAAGAAGATATTCCAAAGACTGCTTTCAGGACGAGTTTTGGCTCTTATGAGTACACCGTCATGTCTTTTGGTCTAGCAAATGCGCCTCCAACCTTCTCCAGAATGATGAACTTCATATTCTCTCCTTTCAAGAATGAGTTCGTCTTGGTCTATTTGGATGATATCCTCGTGTTCTCGGAGACTGAAGAAGAGCATGCAGAGCATCTCAGGCTTGTGCTTGACAAGCTAAGAGAACATCGGTTTTATGCTAAGTTCTCAAAGTGTGAGTTTTGGCTCAATGAAGTGGTGTACCTTGGGCATGTCATCTCTGCCGAGGGCATTAAAGTGCACCCTGAGAAAGTTGAGGCAATTGTGAAGTGGGAGCCTCATCAGAATGTCAAGCAGCTTCGTAGCTTCCTCGGCCTTGCAAGCTATTGCAGAAGATTCATCGAGAACTTCTCTCAAATTGCTAAGCCTCTGTCCAACCTCCTTCAGAAGAATGTCAAGTTTGTGTGGTCTCCTGAGTGTGATGTGGCGTTCAATACACTCAAACAGAAGCTGACTTCGGCTCCAGTTCTTGTTCCTCCCGAGCAATCCAAGCCTTTCCAAGTTTTTTGCGATGCTTCTCTCCAAGGTCTCGGTGGCGTTCTCTTGCAAGATAAGAAAGTTGTGGCTTATACCTCGCGGCAGCTGAAGCCTAGCGAGAAGAACTACCCCACTCATGATCTTGAGCTGGCGGCAGTTGTGCATGCTCTGATGACGTGGAGACATCTATTGTTGGGAAGACCAGTTGAGGTGTTCACCGACCACAAGAGCTTGAAGTATATTTTCACCCAACCCAATCTCAATATTCGGCAGTCACGTTGGGTGGAAATGATCGAGGACTTCAATCCAAGCATTGAATATACTCCGGGAAAAGCAAATGTCATTGCAGACGCGCTGAGCAGGAAGGCGTACCGCAACAGTCTTATTCTCAAGCCTCTTCAACCCGAGCTTTGTGAAGCATTCCGCAAGCTCAATCTCCAAATTGTTCCTCAAGGTTTTCTTGCCAATCTTCAAGTCTCTCCGACTCTAGAAGATCAGGTTCACCAAGCTCAGCTTCTTGATGCTATGGTGAAGAAAGTGAAGAAAGGCGTGGCCAAGAGCATTCCAAAGTATAAGTGCTTCCGTGTTGATGAGAAAGACACCTTGTTCTTCGAGGACCGTCTGGTGGTTCCGAAAGGTGATCTCAGGAAGGTTATCATGGATGAAGCACATAATTCCCTCCTCTCAATTCATCCAGGAAGTTCCAAAATGTATCAAGACCTCAAGCAAACATTCTGGTGGACTCGTATGAAACGTGAGATTGCTCAGTTTGTGAACGAGTGTGATGTTTGTCGCAGAGTGAAGGCGGAACATCAACGTCCAGCAGGCCTCCTTCAGCCTTTGCCTATCCCAGAGTGGAAATTCGATCATGTTGAAATGGATTTCGTCACTGGGTTTCCTAAGTCCAAGAGAGGTAACGATGCCATCTTCGTGGTCATCGACAGGCTCACCAAAGTTGCCCACTTCCTTCCGGTCAAAGAATCTATCTCGGCAGCTCAGCTAGCAGAGTTGTACACGTCAAGGATAGTTTCTTTGCACGGTGTTCCTAAGCTCATATCCTCAGATCGTGGAAGCATCTTCACTTCCAAGTTTTGGCACTCCTTCCAGACTACAATGGGGACTAATCTCCGTTTTAGCACAGCTTTCCATCCTCAGACTAGTTGTCAAGTTGAGAGAGTCAATCAAATCCTCGAAGATATGCTCAGAGCTTGTGTGATTTCTTTTGGCATGAAGTGGGAAGATTGCCTCCCGTTTGCTGAGTTCTCATACAACAATAGCTTCCAAGCAAGTTCCGGCAAATCTTCTTTCGAGATTCTCTATGGCAGAAAGTGTCGCACCCCGCTCAATTGGTCTGAAACCGGTGAGCGTCAAATCCTTGGTAATGACATGATCACTGAAGCAGAAGAAATGTGCCGTGTCATTCGTGCAAATCTCAAAGCAGCTCAATCCCGTCAGAAGAGTTATTATGATAGCAAGCATCGTGACATGACCTTCCAGATCGATGATTTTGTCTATCTCAGAGTGTCTCCCATGAAGGGCACTCAACGCTTTGGCATCAAAGGGAAGCTTGCTCCACGCTTTGTGGGTCCTTTCAAGATTGTGGGCAAGAGGGGTGACCTTGCCTACCAACTCGAGCTTCCTCTCAATTTCTCAAATGTGCATGATGTGTTTCACGTCTCTCAGCTCCAGAAGTGTTTCAAGACTCCCGAGCGCACCGTTGATCTCCAAGAAATCGATCTCCAAGAAGACCTATCCTATCGTGAGCATCCAGTTGCTATCCTTGAAGAAACTGAGCGTAAGACTCGCAACAAGTCAATCAAGTTTCTAAAGGTGAAGTGGTCGCATCACTCCGACAAAGAAGCCACTTGGGAACGAGAGGACCATCTCCGTTCCGAATTTCCCGAATTCTTCCGTTCCTAGATCTCGGGGTGAGATCCTCATGTAGTGGGGGAGAGTTGTAACAGCCCAAGTGCAATCCCTTGTCCTTGTGTCATCCATGTGCTTGTGTTTGAGTGGTATCATGTCATGTGAGACCTATATTGGATGTTTGCAATGCTATCATGAGTTTGAGTTCTACTTGCCTCTTGTCATTTCATGCATCATGGCATCACATTCATTTTTATCAAGTGCTTCATAATGGTTGTAATGATGTTGTGTGTTGTGGATGAGTGTGTGCATTGTGTTGTGGAGGTGGTAGTGTTTGGTTTGAAGTTCTACCCCATTTTCTTAAGCAAGACTATGTCATCCCTCCCTCTATTCAAAATTATGCCACATGTTAATATTTTACTTGCTGTTTTCACATATTAAAAATGTTGCACCTTTTATAAATATTCGGTTGAGAATTGTTGTGTAGTCTCAAGCATGTTCTACTGGTCTTGCATATTTGAAAAATTGCAAAATGGAGTCCAATTGGATTAATAGGTGTTTTATTTAGTTTCATCTAAAATGCCAACTCCATTTTTATTAAATAGGGTACAATTTGCTGATTCCAAAACGAATTTTCTCCCTCCCAAATTCCTTTCAAAACTTGCCTGGGTTATTTTTTTTCTTTTGTGCTGTGGTATTTAAAAAGGAAGGCCTGTGTTTTATTTTTTTGCATAGCGAGAGAGTGGCCGGCCCACCTGGGCTTCCTTTCCCCGCAGCCCAGCTAGCTCGCGCGCTGGCTTTCCAGCGTGGAGCGCGTCGGGCCCGCTCGTCAGCCTCTCTCTTCCTCCCTCCTTCTTCCTCCTTTCCAGCCCCCTCTCAGTGAGAGCGCGAGCAGGGGCCCCACCATGGCCGAGGTGGCAAGGGGAGCCATGCCTCCAGGGCCTATAAAGCCTCGGCGTCCGTGCCCTCTCCCTAGGGTTTCCCCCTTCTCCTCCGCGCCGCCGCCATCTCCCTCTCCCCTCCTCCTTCTCCCTCCTCGCGGTAAGTTTCAGAGGGGCAAGGTTTAGAGCTTCAGAGAAGAGAGCAGAGAGCCGCCGTCGATTCCGTCGTCTCCTTCGTCACCGTTGGCCTCTCCGTGGCATTCGAGATGCCCGCGGGGTTGCTGATGTCGTCGGCGTCCCGTTCCCGGCGTAGGGTGGCCGAAGCGTCCCTGCATCGCCTTCCCGTCGGCGTGTCGCGCGGGTGGAGCTGCGCTTCGACAGGCTGCGCCAACCCGTCGTCTCCGCCTCGCCGCGACCTCGAGTAGCCCCGCTCTGAGCATCGCGTCTCCTTCCCCCTCTCTATCTCGTGCGTAGCCTCGCCTAGCCGCGTTCAGGTCGCTGTTTCGCCGTCGCCGCCATGATCGAGCCGAGCGCAAGCTCGAGCTCGAGCTCCTCCCTGCCGCCGCGCATAGGTGGATATAACTGCGGGAATGGGTTCCCCTCGCGTCCCGCCTCCCCCGCCGGTGGTTACCCGCGTCGGGGATCGCCGTAGTTGCCGCCGCCGATGAGGTCTCCATCTCTGTCTCAGGGAGGAAAACCTGCTCCTTTGCCTATTCAAAAGGGGCCAAAGCCCTCTCTGTTCAGTCGTGCGTGTGTGGCGCAGTGGTCAGGTGACCGCTGTGTACACAGGAGGTCAGGGGTTCGATCCTCCCCCTGCCCTTTTATTTTGTGGCACTGTGCGTGTAGTGTGCGTGTGTGTATCTCTGTGCGCTGTGTGTGTGCGTGTGTGGTTCAGGTGTGTGTGCATATGGTTGTGTGTGTTCCAGTGTGTGTGACAGGTGGACCCTGTGGGGCCACCCTGTCATACTCAGGAGGGGCCTGGCTCACTGCCAGTGGGACCCCTCCCTTTTTTTTGTTTATTTCTTTGTTTTGTCTCACTGTTGTTTTTTTCCTGTTTTGGAAGTGCTGCCAAATCAGGACATTGCCATTTTTGTCCATGTGCAAATAGGGAAGGTTTTGACTTATAAGTGATTGTATGTAATTTCGAATTAGGTTTTGATCAATTTATTGACATGAATATATGAGTGTGATATATGATTTTGGGGTAGATTTTCCCAAGGAATCCAATGGTGCAATTGGTTTTGTCATTTGAGCAAGTTTGCAAAATGTCATTTTTGTTCCAACATGCCATTTTTTCATTTTCACATGAATTAATCTATGCATCATATGTGATACTTGTCAACATGAATATGCTAGTGTTTTGTGGGTACTAGGTCCTGGTATTTTTGTTTGGCATGATAAACTTGTGGATAAGTGGGTTTCTTGCTGTTAACATGCTAAGATAATAAGACTGGTTTCATGTCTCAAATTTTGGCAAGTGTTGAATGCTATTATTTTCTTGCTATGCTTAGATGATGGTTCCCATGGATGTGTTGTTCCTTTGAGTTTGGGGCCTTAACATGTTCTGTTGTGCTCATCATACTCTACTAAATTGTGCTAAGAACTTGGGAATTAAGCCTTTGCATCATAGTATAAACCTGCTGTCAAGTTACTATTCTGTTAACATGTGTCCAGTTTTGCCCTTGCTAATTTGTCTAAGTCTGAGAATTTGTTGTTATTTTTATGCCATGTTTAGAGGATGCTACCAAGTGATATGTTGTGTTCTAGCTCATGCTTAGTGCTAATGTTTTGTTGTATATATTGCCCTCTATATCCCTGTTAATTTCCATGCCATGAAATGCCCTCTAGCATATATAAATAATGCTGTCAATATGCCATCTGGTTAACTCAGATTCCAGAAAACTGGAATTTTCACCAAGTCCCTAAAAACTGATTCAACATGCCATCTTGTGAGCTTCATTGCTATTGATCCATGCTTCCTTTCAAGTTTGTGTAGATGTATGATTTGTTAAGCATGTTGTATAGTTTCTTTACATGCCTTGGTTTTGATTTAAAACCTACTGTAGCTCTGGCTATGTGTGTGACAAGATGCCATGTTGCTGTTTGTGGACAGATTGTGTGTTTGAATGTTTTGTGACTTGTGGGAGCTATACTCCATAGTTTTGCTTGATATTTAGCTCTATTATTGCTAGATTTTCATTTTTCTATCCAGTGGCATCCTTGGAATACCAAGGTATAGCCCAGAGATTGCCTCATGCTGTGTTTTGTCTCCGTTAACGTTCGTACCTTGTCGTGAGCGTACCGTGAGCTACGTTACTCCGTTTGCAACGTTCTACATATGCATTTGCATCGATTTTGCATGAAGTATCCATATTTGCCATGATCATGCATGTCCAAATAAGTAATATTGAGGATCTTTCCAGAATACTAAACAACTTAATAAATGCATGTGAAACATGACTAGCATAGGCTTGCCATGCTATATTTCTTAATATGACCATGCATCATCTTGTTTGTGCATTGCACCTCGCTGTTTGTTTATTTGGTGCTATTCTCTTTGGGTAGACGCGAGTGTTGAGCCTGAGTACGAGATTCCCGGAGAGTACAACTACGAGGACCCAGCTCTTTGTCCCTTTGAAGAACCAACTGGCAAGATGATCATACCCGGATCCCGACACTATTTTTGCCTTGCTAGATGTCTCGTTTTTACCGTTATGTTACGTTACCTACCACTTAAACTGTCAGCCTCCTAAATTGCCATGAAAGCCTCTAACCCCCCCTCCACTACCTAGCAAACATTGATTGGCTATGTTACCGCTGCTCAGACCTTGTCTTATAGTGTTGTTATTTGCAGGTGCAAGCTTTCCATGTGTCAACATGGATTTTGTTTATATCACTCTATTTACTGTTATTTAAATTAATGCACATATATATGTGGCAACGGTGGAAGGCTTGGCCTTTTGCTCAGTGTTTTGTTCCGCTTTTGCCGCACTAGTTCCGAGTACCGGTGTTATATTCCATATTTTTGCGCTCCTAACATGCTCGGTGTTGTTATGGGGACCCCCTTGACCATTCGTTTTAGATTAAAACTTGTCTGGCAAGACCCAACTTTGGTACTACATTTGCTAATCAACTTAATAAAATTGCATAGGGCATAGCTACCCCGTGGATAATTAATCACCCCCCCGGGCCAGTGCTCCTCCTTAGTGTTGGTCCGAATTAGAGCACTGTGCACTAGCTTATCCGGTCGTGTCCTGAGAACGAGATAAGCGGCTCTTATCGGGTTCGTCGACACGTCGGGCGGTCTTGCTGGACTTGTTTTACCTTTCTCGAATGTCTTGCGCGAGGAATTCCGGTTTTTTTCGGGCTATCTCGAGGTTGTGGTTTTCCAATGGAATTACCTAGGAAGATCACGAGATTCGTGGTCGAGGTTATTCCCGCGGCGTGTAGTTAGTTTCTGATGGATGAGTTGGAGCACCCCTGCAGGGTTTAATCTTTGGGAAAGCCGTGCCCGCGGTTATGTGGCAACTTGGAAATTTGTTTAACACCCGGTTATAGTAAACTTGAAGTAAACTCAAATAAAATACACCAACTGTGTGCGTAACCGTGACTGTCTCCGCTCGTGAACATGAACCGAGAGAGAACGCGGTGGGGTTATGATTGACGTAAGTAGGTGTTCAGGGTCACTTAGTGATCATGCTAGTTTTCGATCGTCTTACGTATGCCACCATATTTACATTCATGTTCTCGTAAGTTAGCCACCAAATAAATGCTTAGTGCTTGCCGCAGCCTCACCACTTAACCAATTCCTTACCCAATGGCTTACATAGTTTCAGTTCCTGGGTTATGAGATTGCTGAGTCCCTGTGGCTCACAGATTCAACAATACAGGTGCAGGTGTTGATGTGAACGTGCCAGAAGATGTGACTCAGATCCAGTGGGAGTACGACGAAGAGAGTAGACGTATGTATGTTACGTATCCAGACGAGTAGGGAGCTTCATGGTGGTGATCCCGGGATAGCGAGACAATTTTACATTGCTTCTTTTATCGTTTGATTTCGTCCGTAGCCGGACCCTGCCTTCTGAATGATGTATGAATAAATTTGTGTGAACTTGTAAGATAGCTTGTGGTGAGTGTAAGCCAACTCATATACTCATCTCTTCCTACATGTATTGCAATGTTTTACTGTACTTGCGAACGACGAGATGCGCTTCTATCCCCGTCGAGGCCCCAAGCCTTAATAGGGATAGGACCGCATCTTGGGCGTGACAAGTTGATATCAGAGCCATACCGACCATAGGAGCCCCTTGCTTGATCGAACTTGGCCGAGTCGAGTCTAGTGAAAAACTATTTTGAGTCTAGTTATATCAGAGAATAGGATTCTTTTACTCCTCTTCTATACTCTGGTGAGGTATTCGACTTAGGAATTTTCATTCTACTCCTCTTCTCGCTCAAATTTTTTTTAGGATCACGCGGGTATTTTGGAAACTATATGATGCCGATGTGATGGAGTTCTGTCTTGGTGCCTCCTGTCTGACTTGATTTCTTCCGGGGAGTTGAGCTCCAGGGGATTCTTGACACATCGTTATCGTTCAGTTTCCTTAGTATCTCAGGACGGAGGGTGTTCGAAATTGCTTCAATACTTCTCGTGGCGAGATAAGATCGGAGTGTAACACCCCAAAAATCGGGTTATCGATTTTTGTGTTGTTATTCCTTCCTAGCTTTTCTCTCCCAAAATTTTCCTCTGGAATTTGGCAAGTGACCAGGTGAATCCAGTCAATCCCCAACCTCTCAGTGCCTTTCCCATGTTCTTGTGCCAGCCAACCCTCCGTCCGTAAACCCTGAATCTCATTCAAACCCTAGTTCCGAAATATTGGAACTGGAAATCCTGCCTTTGTGTTTACACAGGAGCTATCATTTTCCTTGCCCAGTTGATCCTCCCAAAATTTGCAGAGATCCTTCTTACCTCATAAACCCTAGATGTGCAAAAATATTGCTAAGGCATATGCAATATTTCCTATCCAGAATTAATTCCTTTTTCTGCCTTTCTGAGGAATTAAATCCAGGAAAATATTTATCCATCTCCAGAGGTCATGAAAACTTGTGGAGATATTCTTTGTGATAATATTGACCTCTCATAAAAATATTGGCCACAATTCAATAGGGGAAATTGCCTTTTCTTATTTAAAGCCAATATTCCAATTTGGGGCCTTTCCAAAGGAACTACCATTTTGGTAGTCTGAAAATATCCCAAATAATTTTTGGAACTTCTCATATCAATATATTCTCTATTTCCATCAAAATATAAAGTTCCCCAATTCAAATTTTGAGCACCACTTCCATATGCAAATTCTGTCCAGATTTCCCATTTGCAAAGGAAGTGCATGATTCCTTGATCTACTTGGGCTAAACTTTTTCAGGGTGATTCATGGTGAGAAATTAACCTTGTACACCAAAAATTAGCCCATTCCATCTAGCCAATTTTCCTCAGCAAATTATCCAAGTTTCTGTCCAGATTGGAGCATTGTGAAGGAAGTACCATTTCCACTTATGAAAATGGTATGAAATATTTACAGTGCCTCCATATGCCTAAATTATTGGCCTCTTCCAAATTTGATCCATTTTCATCTAGCCAATTCCTCAGAACCATCTGATTTCTATTTCTGTCCAGTCTGGCACTTTGTGAAGGAAGTGCTTGCTTTCTTAATTAAATTGAGCTGAAATTTAGCAAGGTAGTGAATATTGATATATTAATATTTTAAACCAAAAATCAGCTCAACTCTCCAAACCAATCTTTTTCTATAATTTTCTCAAGTTTCTGACCAGATTGCATCTCTGTGAAGGAAGTACCATCATAGGTGATCAATTGTATCTGAAACTTGTTCAGCCATCTCCCATGACCAAATAATCTCTCTACACCAAAAATCATCCAAGTCCATCTAGCCAATTGACCCCAGCATCACCTTCTTCATTTCTGGTCAGATTGCCAGGTTACAAAGGAAGTGCTAGTTATCTTTGCTAATTTGAGCCGAGACTTTGCCAAGTTAGTGACCTTAGTAGATGATTGACCCCTGCCCAAGATCAGGCCAATAGCTGCACTGTGACAGCCACTGCACAGCACAAACACTTGACTGCCAGCTGTTATTTGACCTAGGTGTAGTCACGCGAGAGCTAACTTTTCTTGCTTGAGGGGTCAAGTCATCTCAGTGTAGAGTGGAGAACAGCCTAGACATGTTTTGGCGGCGAGCAGGGCGTGGCAACGCCGTGGCCACGCGGTGACCACGGGCAGAACGCGCCAAGCGCGTGCTCTGTGCACCAGAGGCATCCAGAGCCCTCCCTGGCCGATTCTATCTTGTCTCGGGGTGCCGGCGAGCTCTCTATCGCACGCGTGATCCATACAGAGGCTTCTCCCCCTCGTTCCCTAGCTGGTCGGGCGCTGTGGAGACGCGGCCGCGGCACCGCGTAGCCGAAGCTTCGGTCGCCGGCGAGCGCCATCGAGGGAGCTCCTCCCTGACCTATTTAAGGCGTGCCCGAGTCCCTCTCCTCGCGATCGAGCCCATGCCCCTCCGAATCGAGCCCCGGAGCCCTCCGTTCCTTCCCATGGCAGAGAGCCGCCGTCGATTTCCTCGGCCCGTCCCCCGCACCCGGGCCATCCCCTCCTCTCAGCTCTCGCCTGCAGCTGACCCGGGAGCCGCGAAAGCCGCCTCCGTCCTCATTCCTGCCGGGGAAGCCCTGCCGGTGCAACCCCTGCAGCTTTCCGTCCGCCGCGATCCAGCCAGTGGTGGTGGCACCACGGTCTGCCTCTGGCGACCCCGCGGCCACCCCTGGGTGTGGAGAGGAGCGGCCGTGCCCTTGCGCTCTTCGGCCGGTCCCCTCGAACGGCAAGGCGACGGCAGCACCGGCGGCCGAGCGCCTCTGCTCCTCCTCTGCTCTCTGTCGCGGGAGGGAAGAAGGAGATCAGGGAAGGAGAGAGAGAGGGAAGGCGGGCCCCACCGTCAGAGAGAGAGAGAAAGTCAACGGGCCCGCGGACAGTTTAAGTGGAAGCGTATTTTGGAAAGTACGCTTTCCAAGCTAGAAACCGTACTCTGTCCGGAGGTGCGATCTGTTTTTCAGCCAGGGACCTATTTGTAGGGATTCTTTTTACAGATTGGTCCCTAATGAGTAAACGATCATATCTTCACGACCGTAGCTCCGATCGAGGTAAAACCAACGCCCACGCTTTCGTCTCGTCGAGCCCGTTCCGATGGAATTATTTTCATAATGTGTTCACATTGTTAAAATAACCATTTTGCCCTTGCCCTCTGATCGAGCCCTCCGAGAGAGAACCCTTTCCGGCGAATTCTTCCGCGAGGTGGTCGCGCTTCCTCCCGGCGTATTCGTCAACCCTCAGGAAAGCCAACCTCTTACCATGAGCTCCGGACTTGCGTGATGACTTTGCTTGCACCTGTGTGTTTATCTGTATCGCCTGTTAGGCTGCACTTGCATGCACCGGTGGTGACATCGGTATTAGACATTAGCATTTCCATTCATCTAGTGCCATGTCTTATTTCCATATTGCCATAATAATGATATTGTTAATATCATTGCCATGTTAGTATTATGATTGATCTCATGCCATGATTATCAGTACTATGATCTTGCTATGATAGCACTTACTATTGTCAGTGGAATAGTACGATGATGGATATGTTGAGTGGGATGAATAAAGGATATTTAGTCGGTTGATCTTGAGTCACCTATCCGGGCATACTCGTGCAACCACATTTGCCGGTATGGGACGGCCTTGACTTGGTCTGATCGCGTGTTCTTTTATCGGTACCACCAAAGAGGGAAGGTTATGCGCGCGCCCTACCCTGGCCCGGTAGGCGGCGATGACCTTGTGAGCCCAGTTGTTGTTGAGTTTTGCGCGCGGTCCCCGTTTGGGACAGTAGCCCCCGTTTGGGTCTACATAGTTTGGCCACGACGGTGGCAGGTGTCATGAGGACACAGGGGCCACCCAAGGCTGACCTCCGGGAGAGGAAGAGTGCCGGTGGTACGATGAAAGAGTCACGGGTCAGGCAGGTTTCGTTGAAGCAACGCTGGTCCACCCTAGTGGGATCACGAGGCCAGGTGCTTCATGATGTGGATAAAGTGCGCAACCTCTGCAGAGTGTCAAAATCTATTCGAATAGCCGAGTTCACGGTATTGGACAGCCCGTCCAGACCTCACTAGGTGGTCAACCGTAACAGTGTTAGTAATGATAGAAGAACTCGTCTTGGGTAGACATCAGATGATGTCGGGTATAAGATATGTTAGCCAAGGGATGGCTATATGATGAGTGGTCGGATGACCACACGATTTGGATTAGACCTGAATTAGTTCAGGCTGGATGATGCGTATTTCGAGGGTTGTGGGATAACCCAGAAGAGAGTAAGTTGGTATCCGGTACAGTAAGTATTCTAAGCACTTAGTATGATCTTGCCATAGATTGTATGTCTGATCCATGATATGCCATGCTTGATCCATGCTTTCCTTGTTAGAATTCATGCCATGCTTAGGATAAATTCTTGTATAGCATAGGGCTTGCTTTGTCATCTGTTTGTTTGGATGCTATGTATTTGGTTGTCTTGCGAGTACATTCAAAGTACTCACCTGGCCTTGCACGTGGCCAGTTGCAGGAGAAGATCCGTCGTGCTAGATCGTAACCTAGCCAGTCTTGTGCGTTATGGAGCCCAGCCAGAGACGTCGATGCCGCGGAACCAAGACCTCTGATACCCTTTAGTTAGCCTTGGAGCTATGCATATTGTTGTAAGCAACAATATTATAAGACTCCATTATAATTAATAAAGCCATTTTTATGCCTGAAATTGCTGTATCTTGTCTTTGACATGCGCCAGGTCTTATCCTGGGGCTGGCGTGCGTCGGCCCTCTATCGTGGTGCCACACGGAGTCACCCAGTACTGGGGAGGCGTCCGGGGTACTGCCATGTTTAGTATCGTTGTGATTACGAGTGTCTGAGGTAGACGAGTTTGCGGAGTTTCTTGGATTATGGTGTGGAAGGTTGCGGGTGCAGTTGAGCTGATTACCTTGGGTACGTTCCTGGGTCCGCAACCCGAATCGCATAAACAAGAAATACTTCGGAAATTCTTAGGTGGGAATTCCAGTAGTTCTTAGGATCATCTTCCGACAGATGTATAATGGTTGTACATTTGTTTCGAGCAACCTTAGCTCAATACTTTTGTGTTATTTCAAGTAGCTTCATGATCTTATGGTGTTATCAAGATCCTACAGAAAGCGTTCTTACTATTTGCAGTTTGAATGCAATTGATGATATTCCGTTGCAATTTCTTTCAAGCCGTTGATTCAGCTTATTTCAATCATCTTATCAATGGTGTGCTGATATTCTGTCCATCTTCAGGATGGCTCCGGCAACTCGTGGGAACCCAGGTCGTGAGGGGGAGCATTCTGATCCTCCACCACCCCCACCACCACCTCCACCTCCGGAGGCATGGCAAGCAGTGATGGCCGCAACCAATGCGAACACCCAGATGTTGCTCACGTTGCTACAGGAAAGAGAGCAGGGACAGCAAGGTCATCAAGGGAATTTGCAGAATCAGCCTCAGTTCGCAACTCTGAACCAGTTCCTCGCAAATCAGCCCAAGTCCTTCACCTGTTGTGAGCAGCCTCTCGATGCAGACGACTGGCTCCGTGACATGAACAAGCATTTTGAGTGCAGCAATGTCAGACCTGCGGACTATGTCAAGTTTGCGACTTTCCAACTCAAGGGTCAGGCAACAGATTGGTGGCAGCAGTACAAGGATTCCAGAGGTGATCGTGTTATCAGCTGGGATGATTTCTGTCGTGACTTCAGAGCTCATCATATCCCGACGAGCTTTGTCGAGGAGATGCGTGAGAAGTTCAGGAATTTGAAGCAGGGGAGCAAGTCTGTCTATCAGTATAACATCGAGTTCCAAAATCTGGCCCGCTATGCTAAGCAAGATGTTCCCGATGAGAAGTCCATGATTTATCAGTTCAGCGGTGGTCTCAAGAATGAACTTCAGCCGGGTCTAGTCCTTCAAGAGCCTCGTGAGTTTGATCAGTTCTACAACATGGCTCTAAAGGTCGAGGCAACTCAGCTCAGGTTGGAGAATTCCAGGAAGCGATCCAGGGAATCCTACTCCTCTTCCTCCAGCTCTCAGATTGTTCCTAAGCAGCAGAAGTATTGGGTTCCTCCTCCACCTCCGTTTCGCCCTCCTCAGCAGCAGAGGCAGCACAGTGGTCGTGGTCCTTCCCACCCACCCAACTGAGGGTTTCAGCAGAGGCCTCAGGCTCCCAAGTCAGCAAATGCTCCTCCTCCAGGCAACTTCCGTCCGCTCTCAGAGGTTACTTGTCACAAGTGTGGTCAGAAGGGCCACTACTCCAACAAGTGCAACAACCAGCGGCGTCTTCCGCCTCCTCCTCCTATCAGCCCCCCAGGCAATGCTATGGTGAAGCACAAGCCCAAGGCAGCAAGAGTGAACATGGTGAATGCAGCTGAAGCAGAGGATTATTCTCAAGTGATTATGGGTAACCTCTTGGTTAATTCTATTCCTACAAAAGTTTTGTTTAATACTGGTGCATCACATTCATTCATGTCTAGGCCATTTGCTCTCAAGCATGATTTCGATTCCGAGATGTTGAGTAAACCTTTGGGTGTGGTTTCTCCGGGTTTGGCAATGAAGACCACTTCGGTGATTCCAGATGTCTCTATAAAGATGGGCAATTATTCCTTCCCGGCTTCTCCTTATGTTCTCGGCAATTCTGATATTGATCTTATTCTTGGCATGGATTTCCTGGCGATGAACAAGGCTTATGTTGATTGCAAAGCTAAAGAAGTCCAATTGACTCATCCTTCTGAAGATGTGATCATTTTCGCTGCTCGAGATGACACGATTCGTCTATTTTCTCTCAATGAGAAGGGTGAAATTTCTGCCATCTCTCAAATTCCCGTTGTCTCGGAGTATGAAGATGTCTTTCCAGAAGAGTTGCCAGGAATGCCTCCTCACAGGCCAGTTGAGTTTGTGATTGAACTCGAGCCTGGAACTGAACCGGTGTGCAAGCGTCCTTATAAGCTTGGCCCCGAAGAGCTGAAAGAATTGAAGAAACAGCTAGATGAACAAGAGCGTCTGGGTCTGATCAGACCAAGTTCTTCACCTTGGGGTTGTGGTGTTCTGTTTGTCAAGAAGAAGGATGGCACGGACCGACTATGTGTTGATTACCGTCCATTGAATAAGAAGACAATCAGGAACATATATCCACTTCCCAACATCAATGAGTTGTTTGAGCAATTGAAAGGTGCCAAGGTTTTCTCGAAGTTAGATCTCCGTATGGGCTATCATCAAATCCGCATCCGTGAAGAAGATATTCCAAAGACTGCCTTCGGGACGAGTTTTGGCTCTTATGAGTACACCGTCATATCTTTTGGTCTAGCAAATGCGCCTCCAACCTTCTCCAGAATGATGAACTTCATATTCTCTCCTTTCAAGAATGAGTTCATCTTGCTCTATTTGGATGATATCCTCGTGTTCTCCGAGACTAAAGAAGAGCATGCAGAGCATCTCAGGTTTGTGCTTGACAAGCTAAGAGAACATCGGTTTTATGCGAAGTTCTCAAAGTGTGAGTTTTGGCTCAATGAAGTGGTGTACCTTGGGCATGTCATCTCTGCCGAGGGCATTAAAGTGCACCCTGATTGAGGCAATTGTGAAGTGGGAGCCTCCTCAAAATGTCAAGCAGCTTCGTAGCTTCCTCGGCCTTGCAAGCTATTGCAGAAGATTCGTCGAGAACTTCTCTCAAATTGCTAAGCCTCTGTCCAACCTCCTTCAGAAGAATGTCAAGTTTGTGTGGTCTCCTGAGTGTGATGTGGCGTTCAATACACTCAAACAGAAGCTGACTTCGGCTCCAGTTCTTGTTCCTCCCGAGCAATCCAAGCCTTTCCAAGTTTTTTGCGATGCTTCTCTCCAAGGTCTCGGTGGCGTTCTCATGCAAGATAAGAAAGTTGTGGCTTATACCTCGCGGCAGCTGAAGCCTATCGAGAAGAACTACCCCACTCATGATCTTGAGCTGGCGGCAGTTGTGCATGCTCTGATGACGTGGAGACATCTATTGTTGGGAAGACCAGTTGAGGTTTTCACCGACCACAAGAGCTTGAAGTATATTTTCACCCAACCCAATCTCAATCTTCGGCAGTCACGTTGGGTGGAAATGATCGAGGACTTCAATCCAAGCATTGAATATACTCCGGGAAAAGCAAATGTCATTGCAGACGCGCTGAGCAGGAAGGCATACCGCAACAATATTATTCTCAAGCCTCTTCAACCCGAGCTTTGTGAAGCATTCCGCAAGCTCAATCTCCAAATTGTTCCTCAAGGTTTTCTTGCCAATCTTCAAGTCTCTCCGACTCTAGAAGATCAGGTTCACCAAGCTCAGCTTCTTGATGCTATGGTGAAGAAAGTGAAGAAAGGCGTGGCCAAGAGCATTCCAAAGTATAAGTGCTTCCGTGTTGATGACAAAGACACCTTGTTCTTCGAGGACCGTCTGGTGGTTCCGAAAGGTGATCTCAGGAAGGTTATCATGGATGAAGCACATAATTCCCTCCTCTCAATTCATCCAGGAAGTTCCAAAATGTATCAAGACCTCAAGCAAACCTTCTGGTGGACTCGTATGAAATGAGAGATTGCTCAGTTTGTGAACGAGTGTGATGTTTGTCGCAGAGTGAAGGTGGAACATCAACGTCCAGCAGGCCTCCTTCAGCCTTTGCCTATCCTAGAGTGGAAATTTGATCATGTTGAAATGGATTTCGTCACTGGGTTTCCTAAGTCCAAGAGAGGTAACGATGCCATCTTCGTGGTCATCGACAGGCTCACCAAAGTTGCCCACTTCCTTCCGGTCAAAGAATCTATCTCGGCAGCTCAGCTAGCAGAGTTGTACACGTCAAGGATAGTTTCTTTGCACGGTGTTCCTAAGCTCATATCCTCAGATCGTGGAAGCATCTTCACTTCCAAGTTTTGGGACTCCTTCCAGACTACAATGGGGACTAATCTCCGTTTCAGCACAGCTTTCCATCCTCAGACCAGTGGTCAAGTTGAGAGAGTCAATCAAATCCTCGAAGATATGCTCAGAGCTTGTGTGATTTCTTTTGGCATGAAGTGGGAAGATTGCCTCCCGTTTGCTGAGTTCTCATACAACAATAGCTTCCAAGCAAGTTCCGGCAAAGCTTCTTTCGAGATTCTCTATGGCAAAAAGTGCCGCACCCCGCTCAATTGGTCTGAAACCGGTGAGCGTCAAATCCTTGGTAATGACATGATCACTGAAGCAGAAGAAATGTGCCGTGTCATTCGTGCAAATCTCAAAGCAGCTCAATCCCGTCAGAAGAGTTATTATGATAGCAAGCATCGTGACATGACCTTCCAGATCGATGATTTTGTCTATCTCAGAGTGTCTCCCATGAAGGGCACTCAACACTTTGCCATCAAAGGGAAGCTTGCTCCACGCTTTGTGGGTCCTTTCAAGATTGTGGGCAAGAGGGGTGACCTTGCCTACCAACTCGAGCTTCCTCCCAATTTCTCAAATGTGCATGATGTGTTTCACGTCTCTCAGCTCCGGAAGTGTTTCAAGACTCCCGAGCGCACCGTTGATCTCCAAGAAATCGATCTCCAAGAAGACCTATCTATTGGAAATATGCCCTAGAGGCAATAATAAAATGGTTATTATTATATTTCCTTGTTCATGATAATCGTTTATTATCCATGCTATAATTGTATTGATTGGAAACTCAAATACATGTGTGGGTACATAGACAAACAATGTGTCCTTAGTAAGCCTCTAGTTAACTAACTCGTTGATCAAAGATGGTGAAGGTTTCCTGGCCATAGACATGAGATGTCATTTGATAACGGGATCACATCATTAGGAGAATGATGTGATGGACAAGACCCAAACTATAAACGTAGCATATGATCGTGTCAGTTTATTGCTATAGTTTTCTGCATGTCAAGTATCTGTTCCTATGACCATGAGATCATGCAACTCACTGACACCGGAGGAATGCCTTGTGTGTATCAAACGTCACAACGTAACTGGGTGACTATAAAGATGCTCTACAGGTATCTCCGAGGGTGTCTGCTGAGTGGGCATGGATCAAGACTGGGATTTGTTACTCCGTGTGACGGAGAGGTATCTCAGGGCCCACTCGGTAATACAACATCACTATAAGCCTTGCAAGCAATGTGACTAAGGTGTTAGCCACGGGATCTTGTATTACGGAACGAGTAAAGAGACTTGCCGGTAACGAGATTGAACTAGGTATAGGGATACCGACGATCGAATCTCGGGCAAGTAACATACCGAAGAACAAAGGGAACAGCATACGGGATTAACTGAATCCTTGACATAGAGGTTCGACCGATATAGATCTTCGTAGAATATGTAGGAACCAATATGGGCATCCAGGTCCCGCTATTGGTTATTGACCGTAGAGGTGTCTCGGTCATGTCTACATAGTTCTCAAACCCGCAGGGTCTACACACTTAACGTTTGGTGACGATTAGTATAGTTGAGTTATTGTGTTGGTGACCGAAGGTTGTTCGGAGTCTCGGATAAGATCCCGGACATGACGTGGATCTCCGGAAGAGTCCGGAGGTAAAGATTGATATATGTGATAATAGTGTTTTGATCTCTGGAAGGGTTCCGGAATTCACCGGAAGGGGTTCCGGATGTTTACCGAAGTGTTCGGGTGCAGCTAGACTTTATATGGGCTTAAGGGGTAAAACCCACGAGGTATTGGAAAGTGCAAAAGGAAGTTTTGCTGCTGCCTTAAGCGGTACTACCGCTGGTAAGGCAGTACTACCGCGTAAGCGGTACTACCGCTTGTGTGAAGCGGTACTACCGCTCAAGCGGTACTACCGCTCACGAGCGGTACTACCGCTCAAGCGGTACTGCAGGGATCCGAGTTGGACTCTTTCCTTGCGGGCCAAACCGACCTTGTGCGGGCAAAACCGACCTTGTAGAGGTTTTCTCTCCAAGTTTAGACCCCAGGGCTCAACATATAAATAGAGGGGCAGGGCTAGCACACGGGATACATCAGGATTTCCCAAGCCGTGTGCCGGCAACCCTAGCCCTCTAGTTCCTCCGTCATAATCTCCGTAGTGCTTGGCGAAGCCCTGCAGAGATTGTTCCTCACCACCATCACCACGCCGTCGTGATACCGGAAGTCATCTACTACTTTACCATCGCTCGCTGGATCGAGGAGGTGAAGGCGTCATCAAGCCGTACGTGTGTTGAACGCGGAGGTGCCGTCTGTTCGGCACTAGTTCGTGATCGGATCGAGGGACGACTTGCGATTTGGATCGCGGAGACGTTCGACTACATCAACCGCGTTTCTTAACGCTTCCGCTTAGCGATCTACAAGGGTATGTAGATTCACTCTCCCTCTCGTAGATGCTCATCACCATGGATAGATCTTGCGTGTGCGTAGGAAAATTTGTTTCCCATGCAACGTTACCCAATAGTGGCATCAGAGCTAGGTCTATGCGTAGATGAGATCTCGAGTAGAACACAAAGGAGTTGTGGGCGTGGGTGTATACATATTGCTTGCCGTTACTAGTTGATACTTGATTCGGCGGTATTGTGAGATGAAGCGGCCTGGACCGACATTACGCGTACGCTTACGCGAGACTGGTTTCACCGCTACGTGCACTCGTTGCATAAAGGTGACAGGCGGGTGTCTGTTTCTCTCACTTTAGTTGAATCGGTTCAATGAAGAGGGTTCTTTTAGAAGATCAAAAAGCAATCACTACACCACGTTGTGGTTTTTGCGTAGGTAAGAATCGTTCTTGCTAGATACCCGTAGCAGCCACGTAAAACTTGCAACAACAATTAGAGGACGTCTAACTTGTTTTTGCAGGGTATGTTGTGATGTGATATGGCCAATTACATGATGAGATATATGTGATGTATGAGATGATCATGTGTTGTATAGAATATCACGACTTGCATGTCGATGAGTACGGCAACTGGCAGGAGCCATAGAGTTGTCTTTAATTATTTTCGCCGTTTTGCTTTACTTTATCGCTATGAGTTAGCAATAGTCATGGAAGCAACAGTCGGCGCGACAACCTCATGGCGACACGTTGATGGAGATCAAGATGATGGAGATCATGGTGTCATGCCGGTGACGATGGAGATCATGCCGGTGCTTTGAAGATGGAGATCAAAAGCACAAGTTCATGGCCATATCATGTCACTTATGATTTGCATGTGATGTTAATCCTTTTATGCATTATATTTTGCTTAGGACGACGGTAGCATTATAAGGTGATCCCTCACTTAAATTTCAAGATAAAATTGTGTTCTCCCCGAGTGTGCACCGTTGCGAAAGTTCGTCGTTTCGAGACACCACGTGATGATCGGGTGTGATAGACTCTACGTTCGCATACAACGGGTGCAAGCCAGTGTTGCACGTGCGGAACACTCGGGTTAAACTTGACGAGCCTAGCATGTACAGACATGGCCTCGGAACACAAGAGACCGAAAGGTCGAACATGAGTCATATAGTAGATATGATCAACATGGAGATGTTCACCATTGAAACCACCTCAACTCACGTGATGATCGGACTTGAGTTGGTTGATTTGGATCATGTGACACTCGAATGACCGGAGGGATGTCAATTTGAGTGGGAGTTTTTTAAGTAATATGATTAACTAAACTCATTATCTTGAACAATAGTCTAAGTTGTCTTTGCAATATTTATGTTGTAGATCATGGCTCGCGCAGTAGCACCCCTGAATTTTAATGCGTTCCTAGAGAAAGCTAAGTTGAAAGATGATGGAAGTAACTTTGTGGACTGGGCCCGTAATCTAAGGATTATCCTTACGGCTTCCCAGAAGGCTTATGTCCTTGATGCACCGCTTGGTGATCCACCCGCTCCAGTTGAGTCTCCAGACGTTGTGAACGCCTGGCAGACTCGTTCTGATGATTACTCAATAGTTCAATGTGCAATGTTGTATGGCTTAGAACCGGGACTTCAAAGACGTTTTGAACGTCATGGAGCATATGATATGTTCCAGGAGTTGAAGTTTATCTTTCAGAAGAATGCCCGGATCGAGAGGTATGAGACCTTCGATAAGTTCTATGCTTGCAAGATGGAGGAGAACGGGTCTGTCAGTGATCACATACTCAGAATGTCTGGGTACTCCACCCGTCTGGCTGAATTGGGGATGCCCCTTCCGCCAGAGGCTATCACTGACAGAGTTCTTCAATCATTGCCACCTAGCTACAAGAGCTTCGTGTTGAACTATAACATGCACGGGATGAACAAGTCAGTCGCCGAGCTGTTTGCGATGTTGAAAGTCGCTGAGTCTGAGATTCAGAAGGAGCATCAAGTGTTGATGGTCAATAAAACCACTAGTTTCAAGAAGAATGGCAAGGGTAAGAAGGGTAACTCCAAGAAGAGTGGCAAAGCAGTTGCTCCTCCCGTGAAGAAACCCAAGGCTGGACCCAAGCCTGAAACTGAGTGCTTTCATTGCAAGGGAACTGGTCACTGGAAGCGGAACTGCCCCAAGTATTTGGCTGACAAGAAGGCGGCCAACAACAAACAAGGTATATATGATATACATGTTATTGATGTGTACCTTACCAACTCTCGTTGTAGTGCCTGGGTATTTGATACCGGTGCGGTTGCTCACATTTGCAACTCAAAACAGGAACTGCGGAATAGACGGAGGCTGGCAAAGGACGAAGTGACGATGCGCGTGGGAAATGGTTCCAAGGTTGATGTGATCGCCGTCGGCACGCTCGCTCTTCGATTACCATCGGGATTAGTGATAAACCTGAATAATTGTTATTTAGTGCCTGCGTTAAGCATGAACATTATATCTGGATCTTGTTTATTGCGAGACGGTTACTCAATTAAATCTGAGAATAATGGTTGTTCTATTTATATGAGTAATATCTTTTATGGTCATGCACTGAGGGGTTTATTCTTATTGAATCTCGATAGTGATGATACACATGTTCATAACATTGATGCCAAAAGATGTAGAATTGATAATGGTAATACCACTTTCTTGTGGCACTGCCGTTTAGGTCATATTGGCGTAAAACGCATGAAGAAGCTCCATGCTGATGGACTTTTGGAGTCACTTGATTTTGAATCACTTGACACATGTGAGCCATGCCTCATGGGCAAGATGACTAAGACGCCGTTCTCTGGTATAATGGAACGGGCAAGTGACTTGTTGGAAATCATACATACTTATGTGTGCGGTCCGATGAGCATTGAGGCGCGCGGTGGTTATCGTTACTTTCTCACCTTCACTGATGACTTAAGTAGATATGGGTATATTTACTTAATGAAACACAAGTCTGAAACGTTTGAAAAGTTCAAGCAATTTCAGAGTGAAGTTGAGAATCATCGTAACAAGAAGATTAAATTTCTACGATCTGATCGAGGAGGAGAATATCTGAGTTATGAGTTTGGTAGTCACTTAAGACAGTGTGGAATTATTTCACAATTGACACCGCCTGGAACACCACAGCGTAATGGTGTGTCCGAACGTCGTAATCGAACCTTATTGGATATGGTGCGATCTATGATGTCTCTTGCCGATTTGCCACTATCGTTTTGGGGTTATGCATTAGAGACAGCTGCATTCACTTTAAATAGGGCACCATCGAAATCCGTTGAGACGACACCATATGAACTGTGGTTTGGCAAGAAGCCAAAATTGTCGTTTCTTAAAGTTTGGGGATGTGATGCTTATGTCAAAAAGCTTCAGCCTGAAAAGCTGGAACCCAAAGCGGAGAAATGCGTCTTCATAGGATACCCAAAAGAGACAGTTGGGTATACCTTCTATCTCAGATCCGAAGGCAAAGTGTTTGTCGCTAAAACGGAACATTTCTTGAGAAAGAGTTTCTCTCGAAAGAATTGAGTGGGAGGAAGATAGAACTTGATGAGGTTATTGAACCTTTACTTCAACCAGAGAGTAGCGCAGCGCAGAAAGATGTTTCTGCAGAGCCTACATCAGTTGAAGAGGAAGTTAATGATGATGATCATGAAGCTTCGGATCAAGTTGCTATCGAACCTCGTAGGTCGACAAGGATGCGTACTGCTCTTGAGTGGTACGGCAACCCTGTCTTAGAGATCATGTTGTTGGACAACGATGAACCTACGAGCTATGGAGAAGCGATGATGGGCCCGGATTCCGAGAAATGGTTAGAGGCCATGAAATCCGAGATGGGATCCATGTATGAAAACAAAGTATGGGCTTTGGAAGTATTACCTGAAGGGCGCAAGGCCATTCAGAACAAATGGATCTTTAAGAGGAAGACGGACGCGGACGGTAATGTCACCATCTATAAAGCTCGACTTGTGGCAAAGGGTTTTTCACAAGTTCAAGGAGTTGACTACGATGAGACCTTCTCACCCGTAGCGATGCTTAAGTCTGTCAGAATCATGTTAGCAATAGCTGCCTTTTTCGATTATGAAATTTGGCAGATGGATGTCAAAACAGCGTTCCTTAACGGTTTCCTTAAGGAAGAGTTGTATATGATGCAACCAGAAGGTTTTGTCGATCCAGAGAATGCTGACAAAGTTTGCAAACTCCAGCGATCCATTTATGGACTGGTGCAAGCATCTCGGAGTTGGAATCTTTGCTTTGATGAGGTGATCAAAGCGTTCGGGTTTATACAAGTTTACGGAGAAGCTTGTATTTACAAGAAAGTGAGTGGGAGCTCTATAGCGTTTCTAATATTATATGTGGATGACATATTGCTGATTGGAAATAATATAGAAATGTTGGAAAGCATGAAGGAATATTTGAACAAGAGTTTTTCAATGAAGGACCTAGGAGAAGCTGCTTTCATATTAGGCATCAAGATCTATAGAGATAGATCAAGACGTTTAATAGGACTTTCACAAAGCACATACCTTGATAAGATTTTGAAGAAGTTCAAAATGGATCAGTCCAAGAAGGGGTTCTTGCCTGTTTTGCAAGGTGTGAAGTTGAGTAAGACTCAATGCCCAGTGACTGCAGAAGATACAGAAAAGATGAGTGTCGTCCCCTATGCTTCAGCCATAGGCTCTATCATGTATGCAATGCTGTGCACAAGACCCGATGTCAGCCTTGCCATAAGTATGGCCGGAAGGTTTCAAAGTGATCCAGGAATGGAACACTGGACGGCGGTCAAGAATATCCTGAAGTACCTGAAAAGGACAAAGGACATGTTTCTCATTTATGGAGGTGATCAAGAGCTCGTCGTAAAGGGTTACGTCGATGCAAGCTTTGACACTGATCCGGATGACTCTAAGTCGCAAACCGGATACGTATTTATTCTCAATGGGGGTGCGGTTAGCTGGTGCAGTTCCAAGCAAAGCGTAGTAGCTGATTCTACATGCGAAGCGGAGTACATCGCTGCCTCGGAGGCGGCGAAGGAAGGTGTCTGGATGAAGGAGTTCATGACAGATCTTGGAGTAGTGCTTAGTGCACTAAACCCGATGACTCTGTTCTGTGACAACACTGGTGCCATTGCTCTAGCCAAGGAACCCAGGTTTCACAAGAGGACCAGACACATAAAGCGACGTTTCAATTCCATCCGTGATTACATCAAGGAGAACGACATAAATATTTGCAAAGTGCACACGGATCTAAATGTTGCTGATCCGATGACTAAACCTCTTCCAAGGGCTAAACATGATCGACACCAGAACTGTATGGGTGTTAGATTCATTACAATGTAAATCACATAGTGATGTGAGCTAGATTATTGACTTTAGTTCAAGTGGGAGACTATTGGAAATATGCCCTAGAGGCAATAATAAAATGGTTATTATTATATTTCCTTGTTCATGATAATCGTTTATTATCCATGCTATAATTGTATTGATTGGAAACTCAAATACATGTGTGGGTTCATAAACAAACAATGTGTCCTTAGTAAGCCTCTAGTTAACTAACTCGTTGATCAAAGATGGTGAAGGTTTCCTGGCCATAGACATGAGATGTCATTTGATAACGGGATCACATCATTAGGAGAATGATGTGATGGACAAGACCCAAACTATAAACATAGCATATGATCGTGTCAGTTTATTGCTATAGTTTTCTGCATGTCAAGTATCTGTTCCTATGACCATGAGATCATGCAACTCACTGACACCGGAGGAATGCCTTGTGTGTATCAAACGTCACAACGTAACTGGGTGACTATAAAGATGCTCTACAGGTATCTCCGAGGGTGTCTGCTGAGTGGGCATGGATCAAGACTGGGATTTGTTACTCCGTGTGACGGAGAGGTATCTCAGGGCCCACTCGGTAATACAACATCACTATAAGCCTTGCAAGCAATGTGACTAAGGTGTTAGCCACGGGATCTTGTATTACGGAACGAGTAAAGAGACTTGCCGGTAACGAGATTGAACTAGGTATAGGGATACCGACGATCGAATCTCGGGCAAGTAACATACCGAAGAACAAAGGGAACAACATACGGGATTAACTGAATCCTTGACATAGAGGTTCGACCGATATAGATCTTCGTAGAATATGTAGGAACCAATATGAGCATCCAGGTCCCGCTATTGGTTATTGACCGTAGAGGTGTCTCGGTCATGTCTACATAGTTCTCGAACCCGCAGGGTCTACACACTTAACGTTTGGTGACGATTAGTATAGTTGAGTTATTGTGTTGGTGACCGAAGGTTGTTCGGAGTCTCGGATAAGATCCCGGACATGACGTGGATCTCCGGAAGAGTCCGGAGGTAAAGATTGATATATGTGATAATAGTGTTTTGATCTCTGGAAGGGTTCCGGAATTCACCGGAAGGGGTTCCGGATGTTTACCGAAGTGTTCGGGTGCAGCTACTCTTTATATGGGCTTAAGGGGTAAAACCCACGAGGTATTGGAAAGTGCAAAAGGAAGTTTTGCTGCTGCCTTAAGCGGTACTACCGCTGGTAAGGCAGTACTACCGCGTAAGCGGTACTACCGCTTGTGTGAAGCGGTAGTACCGCTCACGAGCGGTACTACCGCTCAAGCGGTACTGCAGGGATCCGAGTTGGACTCTTTCCTTGCGGGCCAAACCGACCTTGTGCGGGCAAAACCGACCTTGTAGAGGTTTTCTCTCCAAGTTTAGACCCCAGGGCTCAACATATAAATAGAGGGGCAGGGCTAGCACACGGGATACATCAGGATTTCCCAAGCCGTGTGCCGGCAACCCTAGCCCTCTAGTTCCTCCGTCATAATCTCCGTAGTGCTTGGCGAAGCCCTGCAGAGATTGTTCCTCACCACCATCACCACGCCGTCGTGATGCCGGAAGTCATCTACTACTTTACCATCGCTCGCTGGATCGAGGAGGTGAAGGCGTCATCAAGCCGTACGTGTGTTGAACGCGGAGGTGCCGTCTGTTCGGCACTAGTTCGTGATCGGATCGAGGGACGACTTGCGATTTGGATCGCGGAGACGTTCGACTACATCAACCGCGTTTCTTAACGCTTCCGCTTAGCGATCTACAAGGGTATGTAGATTCACTCTCCCTCTCGTAGATGCTCATCACCATGGATAGATCTTGCGTGTGCGTAGGAAAATTTGTTTCCCATGCAACATTACCCAACAGTGGCATCAGAGCTAGGTCTATGCGTAGATGAGATCTCGAGTAGAACACAAAGGAGTTGTGGGCGTGGGTGTATACATATTGCTTGCCGTTACTAGTTGATACTTGATTCGGCGGTATTGTGAGATGAAGCGGCCTGGACCGACATTACGCGTACGCTTACGCGAGACTGGTTTCACCGCTACGTGCACTCGTTGCATAAAGGTGACAGGCGGGTGTCTGTTTCTCTCACTTTAGTTGAATCGGTTCAATGAAGAGGGTTCTTTTATAAGATCAAAAAGCAATCACTACACCACGTTGTGGTTTTTGCGTAGGTAAGAATCGTTCTTGCTAGATACCCGTAGCAGCCACGTAAAACTTGCAACAACAATTAGAGGACGTCTAACTTGTTTTTGCAGGGTATGTTGTGATGTGATATGGCCAATTACATGATGAGATATATGTGATGTATGAGATGATCATGTGTTGTATAGAATATCACGACTTGCATGTCGATGAGTACGGCAACTGGCAGGAGCCATAGAGTTGTCTTTAATTATTTTCGCCGTTTTGCTTTACTTTATCGCTATGAGTTAGCAATAGTCGTGGAAGCAACAGTCGGCACGACAACCTCATGGCGACACGTTGATGGAGATCAAGATGATGGAGATCATGGTGTCATGCCGGTGACGATGGAGATCATGCCGGTGCTTTGAAGATGGAGATCAAAAGCACAAGTTCATGGCCATATCATGTCACTTATGATTTGCATGTGATGTTAATCCTTTTATGCATCTTATTTTGCTTAGGACGATGGTAGCATTATAAGGTGATCCCTCACTTAAATTTCAAGATAAAATTGTGTTCTCCCCGAGTGTGCACCGTTGCGAAAGTTCGTCGTTTCGAGACACCACGTGATGATCGGGTGTGATAGACTCTACGTTCGCATACAACGGGTGCAAGCCAGTGTTGCACGTGCGGAACACTCGGGTTAAACTTGACGAGCCTAGCATGTACAGACATGGCCTCGGAACACAAGAGACCGAAAGGTCGAACATGAGTCGTATAGTAGATATGATCAACATGGAGATGTTCACCATTGAAACCACCTCAACTCACGTGATGATCGGACTTGAGTTGGTTGATTTGGATCATGTGACACTCGAATGACCGGAGGGATGTCAATTTGAGTGGGAGTTTTTTAAGTAATATGATTAACTAAACTCATTATCTTGAACAATAGTCTAAGTTGTCTTTGCAATATTTATGTTGTAGATCATGGCTCGCGCAGTAGCACCCCTGAATTTTAATGCGTTCCTAGAGAAAGCTAAGTTGAAAGATGATGGAAGTAACTTTGTGGACTGGGCCCGTAATCTAAGGATTATCCTTACGGCTTCCCAGAAGGCTTATGTCCTTGATGCACCGCTTGGTGATCCACCCGCTCCAGTTGAGTCTCCAGACGTTGTGAACGCCTGGCAGACTCGTTCTGATGATTACTCAATAGTTCAATGTGCAATGTTGTATGGCTTAGAACCGGGACTTCAAAGACTTTTTGAACGTCATGGAGCATATGATATGTTCCAGGAGTTGAAGTTTATCTTTCAGAAGAATGCCCGGATCGAGAGGTATGAGACCTTCGATAAGTTCTATGCTTGCAAGATGGAGGAGAACGGGTCTGTCAGTGATCACATACTCAGAATGTCTGGGTACTCCACCCGTCTGGCTGAATTGGGGATGCCCCTTCCGCTAGAGGCTATCACTGACAGAGTTCTTCAATCATTGCCACCTAGCTACAAGAGCTTCGTGTTGAACTATAACATGCACGGGATGAACAAGTCAGTCGCCGAGATGTTTGCGATGTTGAAAGTCGCTGAGTCTGAGATTCAGAAGGAGCATCAAGTGTTGATGGTCAATAAAACCACTAGTTTCAAGAAGAATGGCAAGGGTAAGAAGGGTAACTCCAAGAAGAGTGGCAAAGCAGTTGCTCCTCCCGTGAAGAAACCCAAGGCTGGACCCAAGCCTGAAACTGAGTGCTTTCATTGCAAGGGAACTGGTCACTGGAAGCGAAACTGCCCCAAGTATTTGGCTGACAAGAAGGCGGCCAACAACAAACAAGGTATATATGATATACATGTTATTGATGTGTACCTTACCAACTCTCGTTGTAGTGCCTGGGTATTTGATACCGGTGCGGTTGCTCACATTTGCAACTCAAAACAGGAACTGCGGAATAGACGGAGGCTGGCAAAGGACGAAGTGACGATGCGCGTGGGAAATGGTTCCAAGGTTGATGTGATCGCCGTCGGCACGCTCGCTCTTCGATTACCATCGGGATTAGTGATAAACCTGAATAATTGTTATTTAGTGCCTGCGTTAAGCATGAACATTATATCTGGATCTTGTTTATTGCGAGACGGTTACTCAATTAAATCTGAGAATAATGGTTGTTCTATTTATATGAGTAATATCTTTTATGGTCATGCACTGAGGGGTTTATTCTTATTGAATCTCGATAGTGATGATACACATGTTCATAACATTGATGCCAAAAGATGTAGAATTGATAATGGTAATACCACTTTCTTGTGGCACTGCCGTTTAGGTCATATTGGCGTAAAACGCATGAAGAAGCTCCATGCTGATGGACTTTTGGAGTCACTTGATTTTGAATCACTTGACACATGTGAGCCATGCCTCATGGGCAAGATGACTAAGACGCCGTTCTCTGGTATAATGGAACGGGCAAGTGACTTGTTGGAAATCATACATACTTATGTGTGCGGTCCGATGAGCATTGAGGCGCGCGGTGGTTATCGTTACTTTCTCACCTTCACTGATGACTTAAGTAGATATGGGTATATTTACTTAATGAAACACAAGTCTGAAACGTTTGAAAAGTTCAAGCAATTTCAGAGTGAAGTTGAGAATCATCGTAACAAGAAGATTAAATTCCTACGATCTGATCGAGGAGGAGAATATCTGAGTTATGAGTTTGGTAGTCACTTAAGACAGTGTGGAATTATTTCACAATTGACACCGCCTGGAACACCACAGCGTAATGGTGTGTCCGAACGTCGTAATCGAACCTTATTGGATATGGTGCGATCTATGATGTCTCTTGCCGATTTGCCACTATCGTTTTGGGGTTATGCATTAGAGACAGCTGCATTCACTTTAAATAGGGCACCATCGAAATCCGTTGAGACGACGCCATATGAACTGTGGTTTGGCAAGAATCCAAAATTGTCGTTTCTTAAAGTTTGGGGATGTGATGCTAATGTCAAAAAGCTTCAGCCTGAAAAGCTGGAACCCAAAGCGGAGAAATGCGTCTTCATAGGATACCCAAAAGAGACAGTTGGGTATACCTTCTATCTCAGATCCGAAGGCAAAGTGTTTGTCGCTAAAAACGGAACATTTCTTGAGAAAGAGTTTCTCTCGAAAGAATTGAGTGGGAGGAAGATAGAACTTGATGAGGTTATTGAACCTTTACTTCAACCAGAGAGTAGCGCAACGCAGAAAGATGTTTCTGCAGAGCCTACATCAGTTGAAGAGGAAGTTAATGATGATGATCATGAAGCTTCGGATCAAGTTGCTATCGAACCTCGTAGGTCGACAAGGATGCATACTGCTCGTGAGTGGTACGGCAACCCTGTCTTAGAGGTCATGTTGTTGGACAACGATGAACCTACGAGCTATGGAGAAGCGATGATGGGCCCGGATTCCGAGAAATGGTTAGAGGCCATGAAATCCGAGATGGGATCCATGTATGAAAACAAAGTATGGGCTTTGGAAGTATTACCTGAAGGGCGTAAGGCCATTCAGAACAAATGGATCTTTAAGAGGAAGACGGACGCGGACGGTAATGTCACCATCTATAAAGCTCGACTTGTGGCAAAGGGTTTTTCACAAGTTCAAGGAGTTGACTACGATGAGACCTTCTCACCCGTAGCGATGCTTAAGTCTGTCAGAATCATGTTAGCAATAGCTGCCTTTTTCGATTATGAAATTTGGCAGATGGATGTCAAAACAGCGTTCCTTAACGGTTTCCTTAAGGAAGAGTTGTATATGATGCAACCAGAAGGTTTTGTCGATCCAGAGAATGCTGACAAAGTTTGCAAACTCCAGCGATCCATTTATGGACTGGTGCAAGCATCTCGGAGTTGGAATCTTTGCTTTGATGAGGTGATCAAAGCGTTCGGGTTTATACAAGTTTACGGAGAAGCTTGTATTTACAAGAAAGTGAGTGGGAGCTCTATAGCGTTTCTAATATTATATGTGGATGACATATTGCTGATTGGAAACAATATAGAAATGTTGGAAAGCGTGAAGGAATATTTGAACAAGAGTTTTTCAATGAAGGACCTAGGAGAAGCTGCTTTCATATTAGGCATCAAGATCTATAGAGATAGATCAAGACGTTTAATAGGACTTTCACAAAGCACATACCTTGATAAGATTTTGAAGAAGTTCAAAATGGATCAGTCCAAGAAGGGGTTCTTGCCTGTTTTGCAAGGTGTGAAGTTGTGTAAGACTCAATGCCCAGTGACTGTAGAAGATAAAGAAAAGATGAGTGTCGTCCCCTATGCTTCAGCCATAGGCTCTATCATGTATGCAATGCTGTGCACAAGACCCGATGTCAGCCTTGCCATAAGTATGGCCGGAAGGTTTCAAAGTGATCCAGAAATGGAACACTGGACGGCGGTCAAGAATATCCTGAAGTACCTGAAAAGGACTAAGGACATGTTTCTCGTTTATGGAGGTGATCAAGAGCTCGTCGTAAAGGGTTACGTCGATGCAAGCTTTGACACTGATCCGGATGACTCTAAGTCGCAAACCGGATACGTATTTATTCTCAATGGGGGTGCGGTTAGCTGGTGCAGTTCCAAGCAAAGCGTAGTAGCTGATTCTACATGCGAAGCGGAGTACATCGCTGCCTCGGAGGCGGCGAAGGAAGGTGTCTGGATGAAGGAGTTCATGACAGATCTTGGAGTAGTGCCTAGTGCACTAAACCCGATGACTCTGTTCTTTGACAACACTGGTGCCATTGCTCTAGCCAAGAAACCCAGGTTTCACAAGAGGACCAGACACATAAAGCGACGTTTCAATTCCATCCGTGATTACATCAAGGAGGACGACATAAATATTTGCAAAGTGCACACGGATCTAAATGTTGCTGATCCGATGACTAAACCTCTTCCAAGGGCTAAACATGATCGACACCAGAACTGTATGGGTGTTAGATTCATTACAATGGAAATCACATAGTGATGTGAGCTAGATTATTGACTCTAGTGCTAGTGGGAGACTATTGGAAATATGCCCTAGAGGCAATAATAAAATGGTTATTATTATATTTCCTTGTTCATGATAATCGTTTATTATCCATACTATAATTGTATTGATTGGAAACTCAAATACATGTGTGGGTTCATAAACAAACAATGTGTCCTTAGTAATCCTCTAGTTAACTAACTCGTTGATCAAAGATGGTGAAGGTTTCCTGGCCATAGACATGAGATGTCATTTGATAACGGGATCACATCATTAGGAGAATGATGTGATGGACAAGACCCAAACTATAAACATAGCATATGATCGTGTCAGTTTATTGCTATAGTTTTCTGCATGTCAAGTATCTGTTCCTATGACCATGAGATCATGCAACTCACTGACACCGGAGGAATGCCTTGTGTGTATCAAACGTCACAACGTAACTGGGTGACTATAAAGATGCTCTACAGGTATCTTCGAGGGTGTCTGCTAAGTGGGCATGGATCAAGACTGGGATTTGTTACTCCGTGTGACGGAGAGGTATCTCAGGGCCCACTCGGTAATACAACATCACTATAAGCCTTGCAAGCAATGTGACTAAGGTGTTAGCCACGGGATCTTGTATTACGGAACGAGTAAAGAGACTTGCCGGTAACGAGATTGAACTAGGTATAGGGATACCGACGATCGAATCTCGGGCAAGTAACATACCGAAGATCAAAGGGAACAGCATACGGGATTAACTGAATCCTTGACATAGAGGTTCGACCGATATAGATCTTCGTAGAATATGTAGGAACCAATATGAGCATCCAGGTCCCGCTATTGGTTATTGACCGTAGAGGTGTCTCGGTCATGTCTACATAGTTCTCGAACCCGCAGGGTCTACACACTTAACGTTTGGTGACGATTAGTATAGTTGAGTTATTGTGTTGGTGACCGAAGGTTGTTCGGAGTCTCGGATAAGATCCCGGACATGACGTGGATCTCCGGAAGAGTCCGGAGGTAAAGATTGATATATGTGATAATAGTGTTTTGATCTCTGGAAGGGTTCCGGAATTCACCGGAAGGGGTTCCGGATGTTTACCGAAGTGCTCGCGTGCAGCTACACTTTATATGGGCTTAAGGGGTAAAACCCACGAGGTATTGGAAAGTGCAAAAGGAAGTTTTGCTGCTGCCTTAAGCGGTACTACCGCTGGTAAGGCAGTACTACCGCTTGTGTGAAGCGGTACTACCGCTCAAGCGGTACTGCGGGGATCCGAGTTGGACTCTTTCCTTGCGGGCCAAACCGACCTTGTGCGGGCAAAACCGACCTTGTAGAGGTTTTCTCTCTAAGTTTAGACCCCAGGGCTCAACATATAAATAGAGGGGCAGGGTTAGCACACGGGATACATCAGGATTTCCCAAGCCGTGTGCCGGCAACCCTAGCCCTCTAGTTCCTCCGTCATAATCTCCGTAGTGCTTGGCGAAGCCCTGCAGAGATTGTTCCTCACCACCATCACCACGCCGTCATGCTGCCGGAACTCATCTACTACTTTACCGTCGCTCGCTGGATCGAGGAGGTGAAGGCGTCATCAAGCCGTACGTGTGTTGAACGCGGAGGTGCCGTCTGTTCGGCACTAGTTCGTGATCGGATCGAGGGACGACTTGCGATTTGGATCGCGGAGACGTTCGACTACATCAACCGCGTTTCTTAACGCTTCCGCTTAGCGATCTACAAGGGTATGTAGATTCACTCTCCCTCTCGTAGATGCTCATCACCATGGATAGATCTTGCGTGTGCGTAGGAAAATTTGTTTCCCATGCAACGTTACCCAACAGTGGCATAAGAGCTAGGTCTATGCGTAGATGAGATCTCGAGTAGAACACAAAGGAGTTGTGGGCGTGGGTGTATACATATTGCTTGCCGTTACTAGTTGATACTTGATTCGGCGGTATTGTGAGATGAAGCGGCCTGGACCGACATTACGCGTACGCTTACGCGAGACTGGTTTCACCGCTACGTGCACTCGTTGCATAAAGGTGACAGGCGGGTGTTTGTTTCTCTCACTTTAGTTGAATCGGTTCAATGTAGAGGGTTCTTTTAGAAGATCAAAAAGCAATCACTACACCACGTTGTGGTTTTTGCGTAGGTAAGAATCGTTCTTGCTAGATACCCGTAGCAGCCACGTAAAACTTGCAACAACAATTAGAGGACGTCTAACTTGTTTTTGCAGGGTATGTTGTGATGTGATATGGCCAATTACATGATGAGATATATGTGATGTATGAGATGATCATGTGTTGTATAGAATATCACGACTTGCATGTCGATGAGTACGGCAACTGGTAGGAGCCATAGAGTTGTCTTTAATTATTTTCGCCGTTTTGCTTTACTTTATCGCTATGAGTTAGCAATAGTCGTGGAAGCAACAGTCGGCGCGACAACCTCATGGCGACACGTTGATGGAGATCAAGATGATGGAGATCATGGTGTCATGCCGGTGACGATGGAGATCATGCCGGTGCTTTGAAGATGGAGATCAAAAGCACAAGTTCATGGCCATATCATGTCACTTATGATTTGCATGTGATGTTAATCCTTTTATGCATCTTATTTTGCTTAGGACGACGGTAGCATTATAAGGTGATCCCTCACTTAAATTTCAAGATAAAATTGTGTTCTCCCCGAGTGTGCACCGTTGCGAAAGTTCGTCGTTTCGAGACACCACGTGATGATCGGGTGTGATAGACTCTACGTTCGCATACAACGGGTGCAAGCCAGTGTTGCACGTGCGGAACACTCGGGTTAAACTTGACGAGCCTAGCATGTACAAACATGGCCTCGGAACACAAGAGACCGAAAGGTCGAACATGAGTCGTATAGTAGATATGATCAACATGGAGATGTTCACCATTGAAACCACCTCAACTCACGTGATGATCGGACTTGAGTTGGTTGATTTGGATCATGTGACACTCGAATGACCGGAGGGATGTCAATTTGAGTGGGAGTTTTTTAAGTAATATGATTAACTAAACTCATTATCTTGAAGAATAGTCTAAGTTGTCTTTGCAATATTTATGTTGTAGATCATGGCTCGCGCAGTAGCACCCCTGAATTTTAATGCGTTCCTAGAGAAAGCTCAGTTGAAAGATGATGGAAGTAACTTTGTGGACTGGGCCCGTAATCTAAGGATTATCCTTACGGCTTTCCAGAAGGCTTATGTCCTTGATGCACCGCTTGGTGATCCACCCGCTCCAGTTGAGTCTCCAGACGTTGTGAACGCCTGGCAGACTCGTTCTGATGATTACTCAATAGTTCAATGTGCAATGTTGTATGGCTTAGAACCGGGACTTCAAAGACGTTTTGACCGTCATGGAGCATATGAAATGTTCCAGGAGTTGAAGTTTATCTTTCAGAAGAATGCCCGGATCGAGAGGTATGAGACCTCCGATAAGTTCTATGCTTGCAAGATGGAGGAGAACGGGTTTGTCAGTGATCACATACTCAGAATGTCTGGGTACTCCACCCGTCTGGCTGAATTGGGGATGCCCCTTCCGCCAGAGGCTATCACTGACAGAGTTCTTCAATCATTGCCACCTAGCTACATGAGCTTCGTGTTGAACTATAACATGCACGGGATGAACAAGTCAGTCGCCGAGCTGTTTGCGATGTTGAAAGTCGCTGAGTCTGAGATTCAGAAGGAGCATCAAGTGTTGATGGTCAATAAAACCACTAGTTTCAAGAAGAATGGCAAGGGTAAGAAGGGTAACTCCAAGAAGAGTGGCAAAGCAGTTGCTCCTCCCGTGAAGAAACCCAAGGCTGGACCCAAGCCTGAAACTGAGTGCTTTCATTGCAAGGGAACTGGTCACTGGAAGCGGAACTGCCCCAAGTATTTGGCTGACAAGAAGGCGGCCAACAACAAACAAGGTATATATGATATACATGTTATTGATGTGTACCTTACCAACTCTCGTTGTAGTGCCTGGGTATTTGATACCGGTGCGGTTGCTCACATTTGCAACTCAAAACAGGAACTGCGGAATAGACGGAGGCTGGCAAAGGACGAAGTGACGATGCGCGTGGGAAATGGTTCCAAGGTTGATGTGATCGCCGTCGGCACGCTCGCTCTTCGATTACCATCGGGATTAGTGATAAACCTGAATAATTGTTATTTAGTGCCTGCGTTAAGCATGAACATTATATCTGGATCTTGTTTATTGCGAGACGGTTACTCATTTAAATATGAGAATAATGGTTGTTCTATTTATATGAGTAATATCTTTTATGGTCATGCACCCAATGTGAGGGGTTTATTCTTATTGAATCTCGATAGTGATGATACACATGTTCATAACATTGATGCCAAAAGATGTAGAATTGATAATGGTAATACCACTTTCTTGTGGCACTGCCGTTTAGGTCATATTGGCGTAAAACGCATGAAGAAGCTCCATGCTGATGGACTTTTGGAGTCACTTGATTTTGAATCACTTGACACATGTGAGCCATGCCTCATGGGCAAGATGACTAAGACGCCGTTCTCTGGTATAATGGAACGGGCAAGTGACTTGTTGGAAATCATACATACTTATGTGTGCGGTCCGATGAGCATTGAGGCGCGCGGTGGTTATCGTTACTTTCTCACCTTCACTGATGACTTAAGTAGATATGGGTATATTTACTTAATGAAACACAAGTCTGAAACGTTTGAAAAGTTCAAGCAATTTCAGAGTGAAGTTGAGAATCATCGTAAAAAGAAGATTAAATTCCTACGATCTGATCGAGGAGGAGAATATCTGAGTTATGAGTTTGGTAGTCACTTAAGACAGTGTGGAATTATTTCACAATTGACACCGCCTGGAACACCACAGCGTAATGGTGTGTCCGAACGTCGTAATCGAACCTTATTGGATATGGTGCGATCTATGATGTCTCTTGCCGATTTGCCACTATCGTTTTGGGGTTATGCATTAGAGACAGCTGCATTCACTTTAAATAGGGCACCATCGAAATCCGTTGAGACGACGCCATATGAACTGTGGTTTGGCAAGAAGCCAAAATTGTCGTTTCTTAAAGTTTGGGGATGTGATGCTTATGTCAAAAAGCTTCAGCCTGAAAAGTTGGAACCCAAAGCGGAGAAATGCGTCTTCATAGGATACCCAAAAGAGACAGTTGGGTATACCTTCTATCTCAGATCCGAAGGCAAAGTGTTTGTCCCTAAGACGGAACATTTCTTGAGAAAGAGTTTCTCTCGAAAGAATTGAGTGGGAGGAAGATAGAACTTGATGAGGTTATTGAACCTTTACTTCAACCAGAGAGTAGCGCAGCGCAGAAAGATGTTTCTGCAGAGCCTACATCAGTTGAAGAGGAAGTTAATGATGATGATCATGAAGCTTCGGATCAAGTTGCTATCGAACCTCGTAGGTCGACAAGGATGCGTACTGCTCGTGAGTGGTACGGCAACCCTGTCTTAGAGGTCATGTTGTTGGACAACGATGAACCTACGAGCTATGGAGAAGCGATGATGGGCCCGGATTCCGAGAAATGGTTAGAGGCCATGAAATCCGAGATGGGGTCCATGTATGAAAACAAAGTATGGGCTTTGGAAGTATTACCTGAAGGGCGTAAGGCCATTCAGAACAAATGGATCTTTAAGAGGAAGACGGACGCGGACGGTAATGTCACCATCTATAAAGCTCGACTTGTGGCAAAGGGTTTTTCACAAGTTCAAGGAGTTGACTACGATGAGACCTTCTCACCCGTAGCGATGCTTAAGTCTGTCAGAATCATGTTAGCAATAGCTGCCTTTTTCGATTATGAAATTTGGCAGATGGATGTCAAAACAGCGTTCCTTAACGGTTTCCTTAAGGAAGAGTTGTATATGATGCAACCAGAAGGTTTTGTCGATCCAGAGAATGCTGACAAAGTTTGCAAACTCCAGCGATCCATTTATGGACTGGTGCAAGCATCTCGGAGTTGGAATCTTTGCTTTGATGAGGTGATCAAAGCGTTCGGGTTTATACAAGTTTACGGAGAAGCTTGTATTTACAAGAAAGTGAGTGGGAGCTCTATAGCGTTTCTAATATTATATGTGGATGACATATTGCTGATTGGAAACAATATAGAAATGTTGGAAAGCGTGAAGGAATATTTGAACAAGAGTTTTTCAATGAAGGACCTAGGAGAAGCTGCTTTCATATTAGGCATCAAGATCTATAGAGATAGATCAAGACGTTTAATAGGACTTTCACAAAGCACATACCTTGATAAGATTTTGAAGAAGTTCAAAATGGATCAGTCCAAGAAGGGGTTCTTGCCTGTTTTGCAAGGTGTGAAGTTGAGTAAGACTCAATGCCCAGTGACTGCAGAAGATAGAGAAAAGATGAGTGTCGTCCCCTATGCTTCAGCCATAGGCTCTATCATGTATGCAATGCTGTGCACAAGACCCGATGTCAGCCTTGCCATAAGTATGGCCGGAAGGTTTCAAAGTGATCCAGGAATGGAACACTGGACGGCGGTCAAGAATATCCTGAAGTACCTGAAAAGGACTAAGGACATGTTTCTCGTTTATGGAGATGATCAAGAGCTCGTCGTAAAGGGTTACGTCGATGCAAGCTTTGACACTGATCCGGATGACTCTAAGTCGCAAACCGGATACGTATTTATTCTCAATGGGGGTGCGGTTAGCTGGTGCAGTTCCAAGCAAAGCGTAGTAGCTGATTCTACATGCGAAGCGGAGTACATCGCTGCCTCGGAGGCGGCAAAGGAAGGTGTCTGGATGAAGGAGTTCATGACAGATCTTGGAGTAGTGCCTAGTGCACTAAACCCGATGACTCTGTTCTGTGAAAACACTGGTGCCATTGCTCTAGCCAAGGTACCCAGGTTTCACAAGAGGACCAGACACATAAAGCGACGTTTCAATTCCATCCGTGATTACATCAAGGAGGACGAGATAAATATTTGCAAAGTGCACACGGATCTAAATGTTGCTGATCCGATGACTAAACCTCTTCCAAGGGCTAAACATGATCGACACCAGAACTGTATGGGTGTTAGATTCATTACAATGTAAATCACATAGTGATGTGAGCTAGATTATTGACTCTAGTGCAAGCGGGAGACTGTTGGAAATATGCCCTAGAGGCAATAATAAAATGGTTATTATTATATTTCCTTGTTCATGATAATCGTTTATTATCCATGCTATAATTGTATTGATTGGAAACTCAAATACATGTGTGGGTACATAAACAAACAATGTGTCCTTAGTAAGCCTCTAGTTAACTAACTCGTTGATCAAAGATGGTGAAGGTTTCCTGGCCATAGACATGAGATGTCATTTGATAACGGGATCACATCATTAGGAGAATGATGTGATGGACAAGACCCAAACTATAAACATAGCATATGATCGTGTCAGTTTATTGCTATAGTTTTCTGCATGTCAAGTATCTGTTCCTATGACCATGAGAACATGCAACTCACTGACACCGGAGGAATGCCTTGTGTGTATCAAACGTCACAACGTAACTGGGTGACTATAAAGATGCTCTACAGGTATCTCCGAGGGTGTCTGCTGAGTGGCCATGGATCAAGACTGGGATTTGTTACTCCGTGTGACGGAGAGGTATCTCAGGGCCCACTCGGTGATACAACATCACTATAAGCCTTGCAAGCAATGTGACTAAGGTGTTAGCCACGGGATCTTGTATTACGGAACGAGTAAAGAGACTTGCCGGTAACAAGATTGAACTAGGTATAGGGATACCGACGATCGAATCTCGGGCAAGTAACATACCGAAGAACAAAGGGAACAACATACGGGATTAACTGAATCCTTGACATAGAGGTTCGACCGATATAGATCTTCGTAGAATATGTAGGAACCAATATGGGCATCCAGGTCCCGCTATTGGTTATTGACCGTAGAGGTGTCTCGGTCATGTCTACATAGTTCTCGAACCCGCAGGGTCTACACACTTAACGTTTGGTGACGATTAGTATAGTTGAGTTATTGTGTTGGTGACCGAAGGTTGTTCGGAGTCTCGGATAAGATCCCGGACATGACGTGGATCTCCGGAAGAGTCCGGAGGTAAAGATTGATATATGTGATAATAGTGTTTTGAACTCTGGAAGGGTTCCGGAATTCACCGGAAGGGGTTCCGGATGTTTACCGAAGTGTTCGGGTGCAGCTACACTTTATATGGGCTTAAGGGGTAAAACCCACGAGGTATTAGAAAGTGCAAAAGGAAGTTTTGCTGCAGCCTTAAGCGGTACTACCGCTGGTAAGGCAGTACTACCGCGTAAGCGGTACTACCGCTTGTGTGAAGCGGTACTACCGCTCAAGCGGTACTGCAGGGATCCGAGTTGGACTCTTTCCTTGCGGGCCAAACCGACCTTGTGCGGGCAAAACCGACCTTGTAGAGGTTTTCTCTCCAAGTTTAGACCCCAGGGCTCAACATATAAATAGAGGGGCAGGGCTAGCACACGGGATACATCAGGATTTCCCAAGCCGTGTGCCGGCAACCCTAGCCCTCTAGTTCCTCCGTCATAATCTCCGTAGTGCTTGGCGAAGCCCTGCAGAAATTGTTCCTCACCACCATCACCACGCCGTCGTGCTGCCGGAACTCATCTACTACTTTACCATCGCTCGCTGGATCGAGGAGCTGAAGGCGTCATCAAGCAGTACGTGTGTTGAACGCGGAGGTGCCGTCTGTTCGGCACTAGTTCGTGATCGGATCGAGGGATGACTTGCGATTTGGATCGCGGATACGTTCGACTACATCAACCGCGTTTCTTAACGCTTCCGCTTAGTGATCTACAAGGGTATGTAGATTCACTCTCCCTCTCGTAGATGCTCATCAACATGGATAGATCTTGCGTGTGCGTAGGAAAATTTGTTTCCCATGCAACGTTACCCAACAGTGGCATAAGAGCTAGGTCTATGCGTAGATGAGATCTCGAGTAGAACACAAAGGAGTTGTGGGCGTGGGTGTATACATATTGCTTGCCGTTACTAGTTGATACTTGATTCGGCGGTATTGTGAGATGAAGCGGCCTGGACCGACATTACGCGTACGCTTACGCGAGACTGGTTTCACCGCTACGTGCACTCGTTGCATAAAGGTGACAGGCGGGTGTTTGTTTCTCTCACTTTAGTTGAATCGGTTCAATGAAGAGGGTTCTTTTAGAAGATCAAAAAGCAATCACTACACCACGTTGTGGTTTTTGCGTAGGTAAGAATCGTTCTTGCTAGATACCCGTAGCAGCCACGTAAAACTTGCAACAACAATTAGAGGACGTCTAACTTGTTTTTGCAGGGTATGTTGTGATGTGATATGGCCAATTACATGATGAGATATATGTGATGTATGAGATGATCATGTGTTGTATAGAATATCACGACTTGCATGTCGATGAGTACGGCAACTGGTAGGAGCCATAGAGTTGTCTTTAATTATTTTCGCCGTTTTGCTTTACTTTATCGCTATGAGTTAGCAATAGTTGTGGAAGCAACAGTCGGCGCGATAACCTCATGGCGACACGTTGATGGAGATCAAGATGATGGAGATCATGGTGTCATGCCGGTGACGATGGAGATCATGCCGGTGCTTTGAAGATGGAGATCAAAAGCACAAGTTCATGGCCATATCATGTCACTTATGATTTGCATGTGATGTTAATCCTTTTATGCATCTTATTTTGCTTAGGACGACGGTAGCATTATAAGGTGATCCCTCACTTAAATTTCAAGATAAAATTGTGTTCTCCCCGAGTGTGCACCGTTGCGAAAGTTCGTCGTTTCGAGACACCACGTGATGATCGGGTGTGATAGACTCTACGTTCGCATACAACGGGTGCAAGCCAGTGTTGCACGTGCGGAACACTCGGGTTAAACTTGACGAGCCTAGCATGTACAGACATGGCCTCGGAACACAAGAGACCGAAAGGTCGAACATGAGTCGTATAGTAGATATGATCAACATGGAGATGTTCACCATTGAAACCACCTCAACTCACGTGATGATCGGACTTGAGTTGGTTGATTTGGATCATGTGACACTCGAATGACCGGAGGGATGTCAATTTGAGTGGGAGTTTTTTAAGTAATATGATTAACTAAACTCATTATCTTGAAGAATAGTCTAAGTTGTCTTTGCAATATTTATGTTGTAGATCATGGCTCGCGCAGTAGCACCCCTGAATTTTAATGCGTTCCTAGAGAAAGCTCAGTTGAAAGATGATGGAAGTAACTTTGTGGACTGGGCCCGTAATCTAAGGATTATCCTTACGGCTTTCCAGAAGGCTTATGTCCTTGATGCACCGCTTGGTGATCCACCCGCTCCAGTTGAGTCTCCAGACGTTGTGAACGCCTGGCAGACTCGTTCTGATGATTACTCAATAGTTCAATGTGCAATGTTGTATGGCTTAGAACCGGGACTTCAAAGACGTTTTGAACGTCATGGAGCATATGAAATGTTCCAGGAGTTGAAGTTTATCTTTCAGAAGAATGCCCGGATCGAGAGGTATGAGACCTCCGATAAGTTCTATGCTTGCAAGATGGAGGAGAACGGGTTTGTCAGTGATCACATACTCAGAATGTCTGGGTACTCCACCCGTCTGGCTGAATTGGGGATGCCCCTTCCGCCAGAGGCTATCACTGACAGAGTTCTTCAATCATTGCCACCTAGCTACATGAGCTTCGTGTTGAACTATAACATGCACGGGATGAACAAGTCAGTCGCCGAGCTGTTTGCGATGTTGAAAGTCGCTGAGTCTGAGATTCAGAAGGAGCATCAAGTGTTGATGGTCAATAAAACCACTAGTTTCAAGAAGAATGGCAAGGGTAAGAAGGGTAACTCCAAGAAGAGTGGCAAAGCAGTTGCTCCTCCCGTGAAGAAACCCAAGGCTGGACCCAAGCCTGAAACTGAGTGCTTTCATTGCAAGGGAACTGGTCACTGGAAGCGGAACTGCCCCAAGTATTTGGCTGACAAGAAGGCGGCCAACAACAAACAAGGTATATATGATATACATGTTATTGATGTGTACCTTACCAACTCTCGTTGTAGTGCCTGGGTATTTGATACCGGTGCGGTTGCTCACATTTGCAACTCAAAACAGGAACTGCGGAATAGACGGAGGCTGGCAAAGGACGAAGTGACGATGCGCGTGGGAAATGGTTCCAAGGTTGATGTGATCGCCGTCGGCACGCTCGCTCTTCGATTACCATCGGGATTAGTGATAAACCTGAATAATTGTTATTTAGTGCCTGCGTTAAGCATGAACATTATATCTGGATCTTGTTTATTGCGAGACGGTTACTCATTTAAATATGAGAATAATGGTTGTTCTATTTATATGAGTAATATCTTTTATGGTCATGCACCCAATGTGAGGGGTTTATTCTTATTGAATCTCGATAGTGATGATACACATGTTCATAACATTGATGCCAAAAGATGTAGAATTGATAATGGTAATACCACTTTCTTGTGGCACTGCCGTTTAGGTCATATTGGCGTAAAACGCATGAAGAAGCTCCATGCTGATGGACTTTTGGAGTCACTTGATTTTGAATCACTTGACACATGTGAGCCATGCCTCATGGGCAAGATGACTAAGACGCCGTTCTCTGGTATAATGGAACGGGCAAGTGACTTGTTGGAAATCATACATACTTATGTGTGCGGTCCGATGAGCATTGAGGCGCGCGGTGGTTATCGTTACTTTCTCACCTTCACTGATGACTTAAGTAGATATGGGTATATTTACTTAATGAAACACAAGTCTGAAACGTTTGAAAAGTTCAAGCAATTTCAGAGTGAAGTTGAGAATCATCGTAACAAGAAGATTAAATTCCTACGATCTGATCGAGGAGGAGAATATCTGAGTTATGAGTTTGGTAGTCACTTAAGACAGTGTGGAATTATTTCACAATTGACACCGCCTGGAACACCACAGCGTAATGGTGTGTCCGAACGTCGTAATCGAACCTTATTGGATATGGTGCGATCTATGATGTCTCTTGCCGATTTGCCACTATCGTTTTGGGGTTATGCATTAGAGACAGCTGCATTCACTTTAAATAGGGCACCATCGAAATCCGTTGAGACGACGCCATATGAACTGTGGTTTGGCAAGAAGCCAAAATTGTCGTTTCTTAAAGTTTGGGGATGTGATGCTTATGTCAAAAAGCTTCAGCCTGAAAAGCTGGAACCCAAAGCGGAGAAATGTGTCTTCATAGGATACCCAAAAGAGACAGTTGGGTATACCTTCTATCTCAGATCCGAAGGCAAAGTGTTTGTCGCTAAAAACGGAACATTTCTTGAGAAAGAGTTTCTCTCGAAAGAATTGAGTGGGAGGAAGATAGAACTTGATGAGGTTATTGAACCTTTACTTCAACCAGAGAGTAGCGCAACGCAGAAAGATGTTTCTGCAGAGCCTACATCAGTTGAAGAGGAAGTTAATGATGATGATCATGAAGCTTCGGATCAAGTTGCTATCGAACCTCGTAGGTCGACAAGGATGCATACTGCTCGTGAGTGGTACGGCAACCCTGTCTTAGAGGTCATGTTGTTGGACAACGATGAACCTACGAGCTATGGAGAAGCGATGATGGGCCCGGATTCCGAGAAATGGTTAGAGGCCATGAAATCCGAGATGGGATCCATGTATGAAAACAAAGTATGGGCTTTGGAAGTATTACCTGAAGGGCGTAAGGCCATTCAGAACAAATGGATCTTTAAGAGGAAGACGGACGCGGACGGTAATGTCACCATCTATAAAGCTCGACTTGTGGCAAAGGGTTTTTCACAAGTTCAAGGAGTTGACTACGATGAGACCTTCTCACCCGTAGCGATGCTTAAGTCTGTCAGAATCATGTTAGCAATAGCTGCCTTTTTCGATTATGAAATTTGGCAGATGGATGTCAAAACAGCGTTCCTTAACGGTTTCCTTAAGGAAGAGTTGTATATGATGCAACCAGAAGGTTTTGTCGATCCAGAGAATGCTGACAAAGTTTGCAAACTCCAGCGATCCATTTATGGACTGGTGCAAGCATCTCGGAGTTGGAATCTTTGCTTTGATGAGGTGATCAAAGCGTTCGGGTTTATACAAGTTTACGGAGAAGCTTGTATTTACAAGAAAGTGAGTGGGAGCTCTATAGCGTTTCTAATATTATATGTGGATGACATATTGCTGATTGGAAACAATATAGAAATGTTGGAAAGCGTGAAGGAATATTTGAACAAGAGTTTTTCAATGAAGGACCTAGGAGAAGCTGCTTTCATATTAGGCATCAAGATCTATAGAGATAGATCAAGACGTTTAATAGGACTTTCACACAGCACATACCTTGATAAGATTTTGAAGAAGTTCAAAATGGATCAGTCCAAGAAGGGGTTCTTGCCTGTTTTGCAAGGTGTGAAGTTGAGTAAGACTCAATGCCCAGTGACTGCAGAAGATACAGAAAAGATGAGTGTCGTCCCCTATGCTTCAGCCATAGGCTCTATCATGTATGCAATGCTGTGCACAAGACCCGATGTCAGCCTTGCCATAAGTATGGCCGGAAGGTTTCAAAGTGATCCAGGAATGGAACACTGGATGGCGGTCAAGAATATCCTGAAGTACCTGAAAAGGACTAAGGACATGTTTCTCGTTTATGGAGGTGATCAAGAGCTCGTCGTAAAGGGTTACGTCGATGCAAGCTTTGACACTGATCCGGATGACTCTAAGTCGCAAACCGGATACGTATTTATTCTCAATGGGGGTGCGGTTAGCTGGTGCAGTTCCAAGCAAAGCGTAGTAGCTGATTCTACATGCGAAGCGGAGTACATCGCTGCCTCGGAGGCGGCGAAGGAAGGTGTCTGGATGAAGGAGTTCATGACAGATCTTGGAGTAGTGCCTAGTGCACTAAACCCGATGACTCTGTTCTGTGAAAACATTGGTGCCATTGCTCTAGCCAAGGAACCCAGGTTTCACAAGAGGACCAGACACATAAAGCGACGTTTCAATTCCATCCGTGATTACATCAAGGAGGACGAGATAAATATTTGCAAAGTGCACACGGATCTAAATGTTGCTGATCCGATGACTAAACCTCTTCCAAGGGCTAAACATGATCGACACCAGAACTGTATGGGTGTTAGATTCATTACAATGTAAATCACATAGTGATGTGAGCTAGATTATTGACTTTAGTGCAAGTGGGAGACTGTTAAAAATATGCCCTAGAGGCAATAATAAAATGGTTATTATTATATTTCCTTGTTCATGATAATCGTTTATTATCCATGCTATAATTGTATTGATTGGAAACTCAAATACATGTGTGGGTTCATAAACAAACAATGTGTCCTTAGTAAGCCTCTATTTAACTAACTCGTTGATCAAAGATGGTGAAGGTTTCCTGGCCATAGACATGAGATGTCATTTGATAACGGGATCACATCATTAGGAGAATGATGTGATGGACAAGACCCAAACTATAAACATAGCATATGATCGTGTCAGTTTATTGCTATAGTTTTCTGCATGTCAAGTATCTGTTCCTATGACCATGAGATCATGCAACTCACTGACACCGGAGGAATGCCTTGTGTGTATCAAACATCACAACGTAACTGGGTGACTATAAAGATGCTCTACAGGTATCTCCGAGGGTGTCTGCTGAGTGGCCATGGATCAAGACTGGGATTTGTTACTCCGTGTGACGGAGAGGTATCTCAGGGCCCACTCGGTAATACAACATCACTATAAGCCTTGCAAGCAATGTGACTAAGGTGTTAGCCACGGGATCTTGTATTACGGAACGAGTAAAGAGACTTGTCGGTAACGAGATTGAACTAGGTATAGGGATACCGACGATCGAATCTCGGGAAAGTAACATACCGAAGAACAAAGGGAACAGCATACGGGATTAACTGAATCCTTGACATAGAGGTTCGACCGATATTGATCTTCGTAGAATATGTAGGAACCAATATGGGCATCCAGGTCCCGCTATTGGTTATTGACCGTAGAGGTGTCTCGGTCATGTCTACATAGTTCTCGAACCCGCAGGGTCTACACACTTAACCTTTGGTGACGATTAGTATAGTTGAGTTATTGTGTTGGTGACCGAAGGTTGTTCGGAGTCTCGGATAAGATCCCGGACATGACGTGGATCTCCGGAAGAGTCCGGAGGTAAAGATTGATATATGTGATAATAGTGTTTTGATCTCTGGAAGGGTTTCGGAATTCACCGGAAGGGGTTCCGGATGTTTTGTTCGGGTGCAGCTACACTTTATATGGTCTTAAGGGGTAAAACCCACGAGGTATTGGAAAGTGCAAAAGGAAGTTTTGCTGCTGCCTTAAGCAGTACTACCGCTGGTAAGGCAGTACTACCGCGTAAGCGGTACTACCGCTTGTGTGAAGCGGTACTACCGCTCAAGCGGTACTGCAGGGATCCGAGTTGGACTCTTTCCTTGCGGGCCAAACCGACCTTGTGCGGGCAAAACCAACCTTGTAGAGGTTTTCTCTCCAAGTTTAGACCCCAGGGCTCAACATATAAATAGAGGGGCAGGGCTAGCACACGGGATACATCAGGATTTCCCAAGCCGTGTGCCGGCAACCCTAGCCCTCTAGTTCCTCCGTCATAATCTCCGTAGTGCTTGGCGAAGCCCTGCAGAGATTGTTCCTCACCACCATCACCACGCCGTCGTGCTGCCGGAACTCATCTACTACTTTACCATCGCTCGCTGGATCGAGGAGGTGAAGGCGTCATCAAGCCGTACGTGTGTTGAACGCGGAGGTGCCGTCTGTTCAGCACTAGTTCGTGATCGGATCGAGGGACGACTTGCGATTTGGATCGCGGAGACATTCGACTACATCAACCGCGTTTCTTAATGCTTCCGCTTAGCGATCTACAAGGGTATGTAGATTCACTCTCCCTCTCGTAGATGCTCATCACCATGGATAGATCTTGCGTGTGCGTAGGAAAATTTGTTTCCCATGCAACGTTACCCAACACTATCCTATCATGAGCATCCAGTTGCTATCCTTGAAGAAACTGAGCGTAAGACTCGCAACAAGTCAATCAAGTTTCTAAAGGTGAAATGGTCGCATCACTCTGACAAAGAAACCACTTGGGAACGTGAGGACCATCTCCGTTCCAAATTTCCCGAATTCTTCCGTTCCTAGATCTCGGGGCGAGATCCTCATTTAGTGGGGGAGATTTGTAACAGCCCAAGTGTAATCCCTTGTCCTTGTGTCATCCATGTGCTTGTGTTTGAGTTGTATCATGTCATGTGAGACCTATATTGGATGTTTGCAATGCTATCATGAGTTTGAGTTCTACTTACCTCTTGTCATTTCATGCATCATGGCATCACATTCATTTTTATTAAGTGCTTCATAATGGTTGTAATGATGTTGTGTGTTGTGGATGAGTGTGTGCATCGTGTTGTGGAGGTGGTAGTGTTTGGTTTGAAGTTCTACCCCATTTTCTTAAGCAAGACTATGCCATCCCTCCCTCTATTCAAAATTATGCCACATGTTAATATTTTACTTGCTGTTTTCACATATTAAAAATGTTGCACCTTTTATAAATATTCAGTTGAGAATTGTTGTGTAGTCTCAAGCATGTTCTACTGGTTTTGCATATTTTAAAAATTGCAAAATGGAGTCCAATTGGATTAATAGGTGTTTTATTTAGTTTCATCTAAAATGCCAACTCCATTTTTATTAAATAGGGTACAATTTGCTGATTCCAAAACGTATTTTCTCCCTCCCAAATTCCTTTCAAAACTTGCCTAGGTTATTTTTTTTCTTTTGTGCTGTGGTATTTAAATAGGAAGGTCTGTGTTTTATTTTTTTTGCGCGGCGAGAGAGTGGCCGGCCCACCTGGGCTTCCTTTCCCCGTGGCCCAGCTAGCTCGCGCGCTGGCTTTCCAGCGTGGAGCGCGTCGGGCCCACTCGTCAGCCTCTCTCTTCCTCCCTCCTTCTTCCTCCTTTCCAGCTCCCTCTCAGTGAGAGCACGAGCAGGGGCCCCACCATGGCCGAGGTGGCGATGGGAGCCGTGCCTCCAGGGCCTATAAAGCCTCGGCGTCCGTGCCCTCTCCCTAGGGTTTCCCCCTTCTCCTCCGTGCCACCGCCATCTCCCTCTCCCCTCCTTCTTCTCCCTCTTCGTGGTAAGTTTCAGAGGGGCAAGGTTCAGAGTTTCAGAGAAGAGAGCAGAGAGCCGCCGTCGATTCCGTCGTCTCCTTCGTCGCCGTTGGCCTCTCCATGGCATCCGAGATGCCCGCGGGGTTGCTGATGTCGTCGGCGTCCCGTTCCCGGCGTAGGGTGGCCGGAGCGTCCCTGCATCGCCTTCCCGTCGGCGTGTCGCGCGGGTGGAGCTGCGCTTCGACAGGCTGCGCCAACCCATCGTCTCCGCCTCGCCGCGACCTCGAGTAGCCCCGCTGTGAGCATCGCGTCTCCTTCCCCCTCTCTGTCTCGTGCGTAGCCTCGCCTAGCCGCGTTCAGGTCGCTGTTTCGCCGTCACCACCATGATCGAGCCGAGCGCAAGCTCGAGCTCGAGCTCCTCCCTGCCGCCGCGCATAGGTGGATATAGCTGCGGGAATGGGTTCCCCTCGCTTCCCGCCTCCCCTGCCGGTGGTTACCTGCGCCGGGGATCGCCGTAGTTGCCGCCGCCGGTGAGGTCTCCTTCTCTGTCTCAGGGAGGAAAACCTGCTCCTTTGCCTGTTCAAAAGGGGCCGAAGCCCTCTCTGTTCAGTCGGGCGTGTGTGGCGCAGTGGTCAGGCGACCGCTGTGTACACAGGAGGTCAAGGGTTCGATCCCCCCCTGCCCTTTTATTTTGTGGCACTGTGCGTGTAGTGTGCGTGTGTGTATCTCTGTGCGCTGTGTGTGTGTGTGTGTGTGCGTGTGTGGTTCAGGTGTGTGTGTATTGCTATTGATTCCAGAAAACTGGAATTTTCACGAAGTCCCTAAAAACTGATTCAACATGCCATCTCGTGAGCTTCATTGCTATTGATCCATGCTTCCTTTCAAGTTTGTGTAGATGTATGATTTGTTAAGCATGCTGTATAGTTTCTGTACATGCCTTGGTTTTGATTTAAAACCTGCTGTAGCTCTGGCTATGTGTGTGACAAGATGCCATGTTGCTGTTTGTGGACAGATTGTGTGTTTGAATGTTTTGTGACTTGTGGGAGCTATACTCCATAGTTTTGCTTGATCTTTAGCTCTATTATTGCTAGATTTTCATTTTGCTATCCAGTGGCATCCTTGGAATACCAAGGTATAGCCCAGAGACTGCCTCATGTTGTGTTTTGTCTCCGTTAGCGTTCGTACCTTGTCGTGAGCGTACCGTGAGCTACGTTACTCCGTTTGCAACGTTGTACATATGCATTTGCATCGATTTTGCATGAAGCATCCATATTTGCCATGATCATGCATGTCCAAATAAGTAATATTGAGGATCTGTCCAGAATACTAAACAACTTAATAAATGCATATGAAACATGACTAGCATAGGCTTGCCATGCTATATTTCTTAATATGACCATGCATCATCTTGTTTGTGCATTGCACCTCGCTGTTTGTTTATTTGGTGCTGTTCTCTTTGGGTAGACGCGAGTGTTGAGCCTGAGTACGAGGATCCCGGAGAGTACAACTACGAGGACCCAGCTCTTTGTCCCTCTGAAGAACCAACAAGCAAGATGATCATACCCGGATCCTGACACTATTTTTGCCTTGCTAGATGTCTTGTTTTTACTGTTATGTTACGTTACCTACCACTTAAACTGTCAGCCTCCTAAATTGCCATGAAAGCCTCTAACCCCCCCTCCACTACCTAGCAAACATTGATTGGCTATGTTACCGCTGCTCAGCCCTTGTCTTATAGCGTTGTTAGTTGCAGGTGCAAGCTTTCCATGTGTCAACATGGATTTTGTTTATATCACTCTATTTACTGTTATTTAAATTAATGCACATATATATCTGGCAACGGTGGAAGGCTTGGCCTTTTGCTCAGTGTTTTGTTCTGCTTTTGCCGCACTAGTTCCGAGTACCAGTGTTATATTCCATATTTTTGGATCCTAACATGCTCGGGGTTGTTATGGGGACCCCCTTGACCATTCGTTTTAGATTAAAACTTGTCTGGCAAGACCCAACTTTGGTACTACATTTGCTAATCAACTTAATAAAATTGCATAGGGCATAGCTACCCCGTGGATAATTAATCAACCCCCCCGGGCCAGTGCTCCTCATGAGTGTTGGTCCAAATTAGAGCACTGTGCGGGGCCAACCCGGGACAACTCGGGAGATCTCTATCAGGCCCTGTACACTAGCTTATCCGGTCGTGTCTTGAGAACGAGATACGCGGCTCTTATCGGGTTCGTCGACACGTCGGGCGGTCTTGCTGGACTTGTTTTACCTTTCTCGAATGTCTTGCGCGAGGAATTTCGGTTTTCTTCGGGCTATCTCGAGGTTGCGGTTTTCCAATGGAATTACCTAGGAAGATCATGAGATTCGTGGTCGAGGTTATTCCCGCGGCGTGTGGTTAGTTTGTGATGGATGAGTTGGAGCACCCCTGCAGGGTTTAATCTTTCGGAAAGCCGTGCCCGCGGTTATGTGGCAACTTGGAAATTTGTTTAACACCCGGTTATAGTAAACTTGAAGTAAACTCAAAGAAAATACACCAACTGTGTGCGTAACCGTGACTGTCTCTGCTCGTGAACATGAACCGAGAGAGAACACGGTGGGGTTATGATTGACGTAAGTAGGTTGTTCAGGGTCACTTAGTGATCATGCTAGTTTTCGATCGTCTTACGTATGCCACCATATTTACATTCATGTTCTCGTAAGTTAGCCACCAAATAAATGCTTAGCGCTTGCCGCAGCCTCACCACTTAACCAATTCCTTACCCAATGGCTTACATAGTTTCGGTACCCAGGTTATGAGATTGCTGAGTCCCTGTGGCTCACAGATTCAACAATACAGGTGCAGGTGTTGATGAGAACGTGCCAGAAGATGTGACTCAGCTCCAGTGGGAGTACGACGAAGAGAGTAGACGTATGTATGTTACGTATCCAGACGAGTAGGGAGCTTCATGGTGGTGATCCCGGGATAGCGAGACAGTTTTACATTGCTTCTTTTATCGTTTGATTTCGTCCGTAGCCGGACCCTGCCTTCTTAATGATGTATGAATTAATTTGTGTGAACTTGTAAGATAGCTTGTGGCGAGTGTAAGCCAACTCATATACTCATCTCTTCCTACATGTATTGCAATGTTTTACTGTACTTGCGAACGACGAGATGCGCTTCTATCCCCGTCGAGGCCACAAGCCTTAATAGGGATAGGACCGCATCTTGGGCGTGACATAAGTTGGGGATGAACGAGGTGATAAAAAGAGTTTGTGCTATTGATCGTGCTAGCGAGGCGGCACTTGAATTCTTACTCCTTTTGCCAAATCAAGAACTATCAAAGTTGGGATGCCAGAATGTACATGAGATGATCGCTATAACTGTGCGGTATCTATGGTGGGATAGACGGAAGCTGCTCCATGAGGGAAAGTTTCAAGATGCATACCACACATCCATGGAAGTTCGTGCTATAACGCCTAAGTTTGTTAAAGCTTACTCCCCTAATGCGATCACTAAATGAGGGGGTGGAGTAAGCCTCCTATGGGTTTCGTTAAGCTCAATGTAGATGCATATTTTTGACCATGACCAACACAGGGGCACAACGGGAGTTGTCCTTAGAGATGATAAAGGAAACTTCATCGCCGGTGAAAATCGGAAGATTGATTGTTGTGTGGATGTTCTTACAGCAGAAGCGTTGTCTCCAAGGTTTGGCTTATCTCTGGCACAAAAGACGGGATGCAATCGCCTATTAATAAACTCTGATAATTTGGAAGTCATCGACACAATGAAGAATGGAGGACAATCTACGGGAGCGGCGGCGGCAGTTTTCGATGATTGCTATTTTTTGGCTTGTGATTCCCCTCACTAGTTTTGAACACTGTAATAGGGAAGCCAATAGAGTTGCTCATGAACTAGCTAGGTTAGCGGGAGTTTTCGAGACAAATGAGTGGATTGAGGAGCCTATGAACGATACTGTATCTCTTCTTACACATGATGTAACCTGTCTGATCAAATTGCTGCAATATGACATACCTCTGGTGGATATTGCTTCTCAGTTCTCTTGTAAATTTGAATAAAATGTGAGTCATTTTTTTTGAAACATGGTCCTTTAAAGTCCGATCCACTAAGAATGATAGAAGAGAGTTGTCCGGTTAATGTGCAGTCATATTCGTACTCTCTCTTGCCGGTTTACACTTTGTAATTATTTACACACTATCATTTCATATATTCTAATCCTTTCAACAAGTGAGATGTGTGGAACTTCATAGTTAGAGACCACCCATAGAGAACCAGTTATCTGAACTAATTTGATTGATAAACACAAATTTGGCTCTGGGGGTGCAAATGCATCCTATATCCTGTACCTACACCTTGTCATAGGGATCGGTGATGTATAATATTCAATTCTATATACGGTTCGTGGGAAAGTTTGGAATACGGGCGGACGGCAGGTGGGGGTGATGGCTACGTGGACGGAGGAGGTCCCGGACCGAGCTGGACTGACCGTACACGAAACGATTCATCGTTTGAACCGCGCTATGCGGATAACGTGGAGACCAACCTGTCAGACATGAGTGTAAATGTGATAGACCTGTTTAGAGTTGAAAGTAAAGAACGAAGAGAGATGAATGAAAGATGATTCATTAGTCATTATTGATGATAGTAATGGGGTATTTATACCCGGGCGGAAGTACACATATTGCTTGGGAGTCAAGTAAACTTAAGGTTACTTGAGAGGCAAGGAAGTACATGGTTGCCTTGAGAGCCAAGGAAGTACATGGTTGCTTGAGAACCAAGCAACCTATCTAAGAATTAACTTAATCCTAATAATCTTAATTAGTAAGCAACTAAACTATGTTTAACACTCCCCCTTGTACAACGCCTCTTCTTGGGTATATGCATCATCTTGACAAATTCCTTGAATAATCTTGAAAGTCTCCTCCAAAAACCCTATGGGAAAAATATGAGGAGAATAGTGCAGATATGTTGCTAAAACTCCTTTAAACCCGGTGGGAAAAATAATAAGGAGAAAATGATGCAACATATAATGATTATTGTCTCTTGATAACTCATATGAGAAAACCTTTGAAGAAGGAGAAAACTCATTGTTGAGTTTAGAGAACAATTAATATGTCTTGAGTACTTCCTTCAAAACCCCTAATAGGGAAAATAGAAAGTATGACATATGATATTTGAGATGATATTGCCTCATTAAAAACCATTATGAGAAACTTTGAGAGAAAACTCATAAAGGAAAAGAGTGCATTTGACATGCCATTGAAAACTCCTTTAAAACCCAGTGGGGAAAATATAAGGAGAAAATGATATGGCATATACAAACACTTGTGTTTATATTGTCTCATTAAAAACCTTTTATGAGAAACCATTAGGAAAAAAACTCATCAAGGGAAAAAGAGTACAATATATGTGATCTGATGATAGCTAACAGGTTATAGTTCGGGAGATTACTCCCCCTGAACATTGCAAATATGGAGGATGTGTCATACCAAGTCCATTGACATTATCATGACATTGTGAATAATTCACAATATATTGTTTGCAAATTGTTTCCTCGCTTTTCTATAATTCGTGAGGAAAAGTAATTTTCGAGCAACGTGCTTTTTTTTATATTGCTCTTCATATAACCTATAAGTATTGAGTAACACAAGTGGAAGCATCTTGATAAATCAAGTTATGTGATTCTGATGAATCTCAACCACATGATTTTGAGTGTGGTTAATCATTCTGCTAAGCCATGCATATTTTGCATTGCGTTTAGATAAAGCAATTATGTCAGAATGATAGGTGGAAATAACCATTAAAGTCCATTTAGATGACTTCCATATGAAGGCTATTCCAGCAAATTCAGTCATTGATATGGCATCGTTGGGATCAAATAAAGAGCCAATATCATTACATTATATCATGGTCATATCTTGTATTTCCCGATGGAAATATCCAAGATTTATTGTAAGCTTCAGATATAAGATGATATTCCTCATATCAACCATATACCTTTTGTTGTTATGATATATCCACACTGAACTTCTCGTATATGTTTTGGATATATGTAGACTGATATGTATTCTTGATAGAATGCTCAAGTTGTAAACTTAAGCTAAATTTGGTTGAATCCAAATTTTCCGTCTTGAGATGATCTTGTGTATGTTTATGTCTTGTAGAGACATTGACGAAATCATTGATATACACTGAGGTGATGTAAGGAAATCAAATTTTGGAATTCCTTTGTTAACACATAAACAATCATCATCCTTTGAGTAATCCTTTGAAGAAGGAACTCATCTAGTCGGTAGTACCATATGATTTCCGACTATTTCGAGCCATAGATTGACTTATGAAGGTTTACACAATACATGTTGCGATTTGTTTTTGGATTCGGAACTGTAAGCCCTTCAGGGACTTCTATATAGATTTCCGAAATGAGTGACTCATATGAGTATGTAGCCACTTCATCCATCAACTGCATGGATAATGTTATTATTTTTTATTGCCAATGATATTTAGTATCGAAACATAGTTCCACTCATACCAAGAGGGTATGTTAGATCGTAATTTGATGTCGGGTCTCTGCGTGAACCCTTTTGCTACAAGCCTCGCTTTCTCACCACCTCATTAACTTTGTCTATGAATGAGAAGTTTTAGTATTCCATATGGAAGATACTTATGAGGAGTAGGTATTACTGTGGTAAATACCACTCGTTTGCATAGCGAGTGCTATTCTTCATTACTTGCTTCCTTTTATGTGAACCAATATGAGTGCAAGAGGCACTCTACCATGGATTTTGGTTCAGGGCCCAAAAGGTTTTAGCAATTTTAAGAAGAAATATATGTCGACAAATGTAGACTTCTGTTATATGATTCTTGAGGAATCGATGAAATTTGTGGAAATGTATTTATCCCTTTTAACTCCTTGTGATTTCCTACAACAATGGAGTCAAGGTGTTTCGATGTCCCGGCACTAAAACATTTGTGCACATTTATGTCGGGCTTTGGATGATGAGCATCCAGTGAGGTGTCTTTCAACTTGATGTTGAATTACATTTACTGGTTAAGGATTTGATTTCCTTTGTTTCCGCGGAAGCATATGCGAGATTATATCTCGTGTGGTCAGATTTCTCCCCCTCTTGCTCTCATTTGGGGAGAAGAGTGGTTTATCAGGTGCCTCCACTCTTTCTGACACTTTACTGTAGGAATATAAAATTTAGTGACACCTTTGTCATCAGTAAATGTATGTGGCAAATTTGCAATGTGTTGCAAATATATGATTCTCTAAACTTCTAGTTCAGATTCTTTGAGTACGTGGATATAAGGACTGAATGTCAATAACATTTCTAGTTTATTTCTCGGTATTCTTTGTGGTACTTATCTCCCCCTAATGCCGGAAATGTCCTTATTGCTGATGCAATCAGCATACGGGCTATGAATAATTTTGATTGACGTATAATTTTTTTTATTCCTCACATAGATCCCTAATTTTCTGTGAGGGCCCATTGATGTATGCTGGAGTGGTGATATCGGTATGTAACCGAATTTCTCGCAGATAGGAAATACTTTGTTGATTTCCACGTAGTTACTACAAGGGGAAAGTATTATAATATGCAATTGGTATGACATAGATCATACTTACGGTGTGTAAGGCCGTATGTGTCCAGCAAGAGGCTGGTAAATTACAATTCTGTAACGATGGTCATATAATAAATCTCACTATCTTTGATAAGATATTTAACGAAACCATTCTGGGTATGTACATAAAATATTATATAGAATCAGACATTGCTCGTGAAATGAGTTCAACGAAGTTGTCCATTTGAATGGATTTATCCCTTGTTTGGGATAATTTTCTCTTATTTTGATAAGTTGAGCAATTAATTTAGTTATATCATTCATGGTTTTGTGTGACAAGAGACACACCTGAAATCATTTATAAATGTTTCTATGAGTACCATGAAGTATCTATATAATACCACATAATGGTTGAGTAATCCACATATATCTTTTGAATGTGTTCAAGCAAGAATGAGTGGCTCATTTGAAATTTTAAGGTGAGAGTGCCTTAAAACTTATTTCCCCTATGGCACATGTGGTGCACATAAAATCTTATGATTTGGGAAATATTATAACTTGAAAAGTTATGACCAACAGAAATGTCGATAATTTTCTAATCATCCCCAAATCAGGATGGCTAAGGCTATCAAGCCTAATATTGAATTTATTAATATTTAGAAAATCATTGTGTACACAACAATGCTGAGTATGAATTGAAATATACATTCAAATTTATCAAATATTATATCCGAGGGATATGATGTTGGAGATTTTACTACATGTAGTTGTACAAGTATAGGCTAATGATATTTTGGGAATAATTAGGAGATTAGAAGAGGTCTCCCATATTACTGAAAAAATTATTATGCAAACATATCGTCGACACAAAGGAATTCACCATCCTTTTGTTGCACTAGATTTTTTTTATTCTCCTTCCGATGAAGATTTGAGAACAATCATTTACCAGAACATTTTTGTGGCACCCCGGCTCAGAGGAAACCGGAACGCCCCGTATTCCAGCCCAGGGACAAGTCTTCTAGAATACGGCACTGTTGGCATAGAACAAATCAGCTCTTTATTACTATGAATGAGGTTACAAGGGTACCTGGATTACATCGACACGGCGATACTACACCTACCTAGGTTAGCTCTATGCTAACAGCGGAACAATCCGAGGAAATGAAATAACTCTCGGCAGCGGAACAACGACTGCGGTGATGGACTCCACTCCGCAGGGACTCTGGCTGGAACGCTTATCCTAGCTCGCGAACTTGGCATCTTTGACAAGCAAACAAACCTGACCTGCAAAGTCGCATGATACGCCAGGTGAGTACTTTGCATGTACTCACAAGCTCACGACAACCAAACAATGCAGCAAACAATAGCATGGCAATTATCCTGTTAAATGCATAAGTAGTTCACTTACTGTTACCGATCATCAACTTACTCTCTTCTGGGTTGTTCCACAACCCTCGGAATACTCGCAACCATCGAGTACTTCCGACACAAGACGAGTTCTTCCATCATTACTAACACTGTTACGGTTGACCACCTACTGAGGTCTGGACGGGCTGTCCATTACCGTGGACTCGGCTATTCGAATAGATTTTACACTCTGCAGAGGTTGCGCACTTTACCCACACAATGAAGCACCTGGCCTCGTGATCCCACTCGGGTGGACCAGCGTTGCTTCAACAGAACCTGCCTGACCCGTGACTCTTTCATCGTACCACCGGCACTCTTCCTCCCCCGGAGGTCAGCCTTGGGTGGCCCCTGTGTCCTCATGACACCTGCCACCGTCATGGCCAAACTATGTAGACCCAAACGGGGGCTACTGTCCCAAACGGGGACTCCCGGGCTAAACAATCAACATCAACTGGGCTCACAAGGTTATCGCCGCCTATCGGACCAGAGTAGCGCGCGCGCATAACCTTCCCTCTTTGGAGGTACCGGTGAAAGAGCACGCGATCAGACCAAGTCAAGGCCGTCCCATACCGGCAAATGTGGCTGCACGGATAAGCCCGGACAGGTGACTCCAGATCAACCGACTAAGTTTAGCCTTAGCAAATATAGTGGTTCATCACAATACTTAGGATGGCAGCAACTAGGCCTTTAAATTAATTACTATGAATTATCATATAGCAAATAAATGAAAGTAATTCATTTGTAAATGCAAGCAATTCAATTAAATATGTAACGCTTTTGAAATACTTCATGGAATGGGTGTCCTGGCTTGCCTGGGATGAGGGATCCATCGGGAAGGAGTGCGGAAAGGCCGCGGAAGGATTGCCGGAAACAATTCTCTCTCGGAGGGGGGCTGTTTACGGACAAGGGCAGAATGGTCATTTTCACTGTGTGAACACACCATGAAAATGATACCAACATGACGGGCTCGACGAGACGAAGACGTGGGCTTTGGAATCACCTCGATCGGAGTTCCGAGCAAAAAGATATGGGCCGACTAAGTTCAGGTACCAATCTGTAAAAATAACTCCACAAACAGGTCCCTGGCGGATAAAACAGAAAACGCATTTAGAGAAATACGCTTTCAGAATTGAGGAAACGTATTCTGCGGAATACCTGTCCACTTATCCACGTCGGCGGCCCGTGGGGTCAACCCGGAGAGGCTTACAGGGGGGACCCACCTTACCCTCTCTCTCTCCCACGTCTGCCTCATCTCCCTCCCGACGACACGAGCAGAGGAGGTCGGGCAGGGCGCTGCCGGCGATGGCCCGGCCGGCTCCGACCACCTCCGGCCAAGGGAAAGGCATCGGCAGGATCGGGAGAAGGCGCGGCCTCCATTCAGCTGCCGCACGTACGCCGGAGACGAGCAGAGCTGCCGCGGCTCGCGGTTAACAGAGAGCAAGGGAGGCGGCGACTGGCCTAGGGGCGGCAGCCACAGGGGCTCCGACGGCGAGGAGAGAGGCGGGGTGGACTCGCCGGAGTGCAGGGAAGCAGGTGGTGGAGGAGAGAGGGAGGGAAGAGCTGCGACTCACCGGAATTTGAGCCGAAGTAAGCGGCGGCCATGGCGGCGATTGGAGGCGAGGAGAGGCTCCGGCGATGGTTTGAAGGGTCGGGGAGGGCCAGAGGAGCGGGGAGAGGAGGATGGAGAGGACGGAAGCGCTGGGGGCGGCCTTATATAGGTGCGGCGACGCAGGGCTCGGGCGCGGCCATGGTGACGCGCGCGCTACGCCCCGAAGCTTCGAGGACGCTCATGGAGGAAGGGAGAGGTGTCCAGGGAGGTCAGAGAGAAGCTGAGGAAGCTCGGGCGAGGCTAGGAAGGATCGGGAGGGCTCGGGGAAGAAGACGCCAACGGCGGCCACGAGCAGAACAGGGCGGAGCTCGTCGCGGTGCGGCGAGGACGGGACTGGAGGGGGAGAGGGGTCCAGTAGAAGGGCAACGACAAGAGGAAGCTCCTGGACAAGGATTGATGTCGAGGGAGCGAGGGAACGGACGAGACCAAGGGTCCCAACTGCCAGAGCGCGCGCACGGCATGCCAACCGCGTGGTCACCGCGTTTACTGGCTCAGAGGGGACAAAAGAGGCTGGCACACCTTGTCTGGGGTGAAGTCCTTGCTCCCCAAGGCAGCCTGGAGGTGATGGATCAGCAATTGGGTCACTGGTGTGATGGCCAAGGTCACTGCAAGTTTGCTGTATCAACCTTGTCTGCACATCAGTGATCCACAAGAAGATGATAAGAGCCAATCAAGATGTCTGGGAGGTTCAGGGTAGGAAGGACTACTGTCCTGGAAAGTTTGAGAGGAAGAGGACCAAGATTTAACAGGGTTGCTTTGCAACTGACCAATCTGGTCCAGAAAGCAAATCTGGATGTGGAACTCACATATAGTGTTGCCTTGAGCTGAAAATGGGCACAAGATGATGATTTTGTCATATGAGAGTTCCATAAAAAATTCATACCATTTGGGCAAGCCAAAAAGGTACTTCCTTCATAATGGACCTCTCTGACCAGAATCTTAGGAAAATTCCTGAGGAAGAATGGCTTGATCGAATGAGCCCAAATTTGGTGGAGATAGGTTGTATGGGTGGGAGAATGTCCTGGTAATTTTTCAGCAATCATGAAGCAATATAAAATATAGTTGCTTCACAACAGGAAAATATGACCAGAAACAAAGATTTGATGCTGAGGTCACATAGAAGATGGGATGATGCTCAAATCTTGAGGAGAGTCATGATTTGAGCATATGAAGATGCCTGAAAAAAATCAACTCATTGGCATACTCTTAGCTAGCACTTGCTTCACAAAGCTTCCTTTGGATCAGAATAGGAAAATGAATATTGGTGGAATATTTTTGAACATGGCAAGGAAGGGTTTTGACATATCTGAGGAAGATTTGATCCAAAGAATTTATGAGAATTATTTGGAAATTTTTGGAATGAAGAAGATGTGGGTTGCTTCACAACCCAGAGCAAACAGGGTTATTCCTTTAATAGAAAAAGGAATATTCCCAAGAAAAGAATATTGGGATTGGTCCAAGATGGAAATGACAAGGTCTTGGGATGGGTTTAGAGGTTGGCAAGCCTCTAGGGAAGAGAAATCAAGGGTGATCCTTCCAGGTTCCAAGACTACGAGACCACGGAAAAGCAAAACCAGACCAAAATCAAAAGAAAAAGAAATGGGCAAAATCTAGGGTGTTACAAATCTACCCCCCTTCAAGAAATCTCGTCCTCGAGATTTGGTTGCTCAGGGGTTAAACATAAATATCCCCACTTGAGGAAACCGTTTCCAACTCGGGTTTCCTTTTTTCTTTTGTACAATGCTCCCGCTGGATTTTATCTGACCCACTGTCTGGCTTGGGTGTGGTTTGTTTCACTGGATTCTCATTCTGACAGATCTTACCTCATACTTATTACTCTGACTTTAATCCTTTTATGTCTGCTGACCTGTCTGGGGGGGCAATGGATTATCCTGGCTGAAATATCTGTCTTTCGCAAATCCGGGAGTTGTTCCTTATGGACGGTTGTGATGAAGTTCAATACGGACGATCGTCCATTGAGTTGTCAATGGATTCTCTCGGTGAACACGAAATCTTTTACTCTTTGCATTGGGTGGCTTCAAATGGCTGTGTGCCTTCCAGACTCAACTGGTGTTGTGAATCGTACCATTTCTCCTGGCGGAATCGGACTTCTTGCAGGGGTTACGGAAACATCTTGGCTATGTTCTCTGCCCTTAGCATCATATCTATATCAACGACTTGGCTGTAGCCTGTTGTGACCAGCGTAAAGGGTGCGACCTTATAACGGTATTATCTGCAGACTTGCCTGACGGTGGTCCTAACAGGAAGATCTTGTCCACAGCAGGCTATCTTTTAGCTGATTCCCCTAGCTGAGGACACATGCTTTGCGGCAGTTATCATCCTTCTGATCGTTCTGTCTGACAGGCTTGAATATCCCCTTCTGACGATTCTGAAAATATATAGCTGGCTGAGCGGGTTGACTTAATATAAGGTCCTTGAAAACGGAATAGACCCCGTGGGTGTGTGTACCCATGGTGATTGTTACCGAACCAGACTGTTTTGAGTATCTGCACCATGTTGATCTTGCAACCATTATCATACCTGTATGGCCAATCTTGCTCCTTCATTATGGTTCTCTTTGCCTGAATCCTTAGCTAAAAGAGCTTGGCCTGATGTGTTCTTGATTCTTCGGATGACCATGGGTACTGCCAGGTATAATATTTCGGCAGACATATTACTTAACAAGTTGTAACTGTAGGGTAACGACCGTCTGGACCCTTAGATGAAACCGGCAAATAAACCAGTAGCCACCAGAACGGTCTTTACAACTCAGATCTGGGACATTACTGGAGTAACTCGACCCCGACTCAAGACGGCTGAAAAGCAGCTCAGAGCATGAGACGGTGTCGATAAGCAAAAAGTAGCAGTTCCCTAAGACGGCCGAGAAACAGCTCAGAGCATAGGGTCGCTGCTACGGAAAGAAATTCAACAGCTGCCCGAGACGGCCGAAAAACAGCTCAGAACACGGGCTAGTTGCTGACAAGAGAAATAAAAGTCGGCATCCACCCCGGACGGCCGAAAATAGCTCAGAACACAGGTGTGGTGCCATTACCAAAGAAAGACGGGCAAGGGTTCATCCGTGTCCCATACAGCTTATCCATAGGTTGTTGGTCATCTCACTAAAGTGTATAACTGGCGTTCTTCTTCTTCTTACGTAGCTTATGCAAGGGTCAGATTCTCACCGGGCTGGCATCATTGTATGATTGACTCATATGGCCTTGGCAGCATGTCCACCGTATCTATTAGTATATGCGGCTGAGCGCTTGATTCCTGAAGCGGGCTTGTGTCCTGACTGACTTTTGCCCTCTGACCAACTGTTGCGGGTCTGATCCTTGGAATGCATGGTCATATGCTGCCAACTGTCGGTGGAATAGCTTGTACCGATGTCGATGCGATACTTTGCTGACGAATATTGCATAGCTTGTGTTCAGAAGCTTTCCCTCTTAAAGACTTGTTGGGAAGACTCGGTACCTTAGGCCAGAAGCTTGTGCGGTAGCTTACTAAAGAAGCCTGAGTACCTTGCATTAGAAGATGTCCATGTGTCGTATTGAGGAAGACACAGGAATCCTTGCATAGTACGCTTCTCTGGTAGCTTGCGGAGAAGGACTGGGTTGCTTACACCTGAAGCTTTCCTTTTTTTTATATGCGGTCTGAGTGCTTATATATATATCCCTTAATATTTCTGTTTCGGTTACTTGTTGTATGCAACAGGGTATTCGGCTATCCTTCTTGCTGAACACTAAGTTCATAGCATATTCTGGCTTGATTCCAGGACATGTCAGGTTTCAAATTGTACTCATAGTAGACTCAACCGTGTATATGAATCATACCTTTGACTCGAAATGTCATGTTGACTATGCACACTCTTTGCCTTCTTGCTGATTCGATGATTACTGTTGTGAAGGTTTCACTGGTGTATACGTGATGCTGATAGTCAGTCCAGCCAGGATATCATTTATTTTCATGCCCGATATTCCCGATGTAATGCAGTCTACTGAAAATTCTATATTGCTATACTGAGCTTCCAAATGACTGTCTCTTCACTGATTTCTTTGAGTCCAGTGTCGATGAGCAACTTCCTTAAGGGAAAATAAGGTAACACCAAGGGCCCAACGAAAGAAGCAAAAGAAACGACAAAAGCAAAAGCACACAAGATCATACACAAGCAATATAATCTACAGCTATTCACAGCAATAATATGCATTCCTACTTAAGCACACAAATCTCGCAAGAACTCTGGTACTACGGTCTAACATGCTGTGGCGGTGTGCACGAAAGTGAATCAATGTGTGGAAGGAAATTGGTGTAAACAAGGCTACACCAAACATAGGCTTAACACCGGTTCCATCTGGACGGATACGGAGGCGACGACGAACTTGATGATTGTGGGTCGAAACACGGAGGTCACGACCACATCATCATCAAGCGTACGGAGGAAAACCGTACTCGTCCAGAGGATGGATGGCAGGAAGGGATGATGAAAAAGAAGGCTTGCGGGCATTGCCCTGTTTCGATAACTAAGATCAGTAAGGGTTGCCCAAAGCGATGAATGGGATGGCACAATCCGGGATAGAAACATGTCTATCACCGAAACTATAGGGGTGGCTGAAGAGAATATATTGGTGTAGTATATGTGCATCAATCCTGCAAGGGACCGACACACCAAGCACCTTGGCATCACTCCGCTGGGACGGAGATGACACCACACCAAAGAACATGCATGCAAACTGGAGAGCGCAGGTGGTGAATCGAAACCGATGCCACCTACACTCACCAGATCCATCGTTAGTGGTAAAATATCTAGTCTATATGCATGCTATGCACAAACAAATGCAACAAACAAGTGCAGCAAACCAACTGGATCCTATACTACCTGTTACTAACGCTCGCGCGGTCTAGGGCATCCTACAGCCAAACTTGGCTCTGATACCAACGCTTGTGGCACCCCGGCTCAGAGGAAACCGGAACGCCCCGTATTCCAGCCCAGGGACAAGTCTTCTGGAATATGACACTGTTGGCATAGAACAAATCAGCTCTTTATTACTATGAATGAGGTTACAAGGGTACCTGGATTACATCGACACGGCGATACTACGCCTACCTAGGTTAGCTCTATGCTAACAGCGGAACAATCCGAGGAAATGAAATAACTCTCGGCAGCGGAACAACGAGTGCGGTGATGGACTCCACTCCGCAGGGACTCTGGCTGGAACGCTTATCCTAGCTCGCGAACTTGGCATCTTTGACAAGCAAACAAACCTGACCTGCAAACTGGCATGATACGCTAGGTGAGTACTTTGAATGTACTCGCAAGCTCACGACAACCAAACAATGGAGCAAACAATAGCATGGCAATTATCCTATTAAATGCATAAGTAGTTCACTTACTGTTACCGATCATCAACTTACTCTCTTCTGGGTTGTTCCACAACCCTCGGAATACTCGCAACCATCGAGTACTTCCGACACAAGACGAGTTCTTCCATCATTACTAACCCTGTTACGGTTGGCCACCTACTGAGGTCTGGACGGGCTGTCCATTACCGTGGACTCGGCTATTCGAATAGATTTTACACTCTGCAGAGGTTGCGCACTTTACCCACACCATGAAGCACCTGGCCTCGTGATCCCACTCGGGTGGACCAGCGTTGCTTCAACAGAACCTGCCTGACCCGTGACTCTTTCATCGTACCACCGACACTCTTCCTCCCCCGGAGGTCAGCCTTGGGTGGCCCCTGTGTCCTCATGACACCTGCCACCGTCGTGGCCAAACTATGTAGACCCAAACGGGGGCTACTGTCCCAAACGGGGACTCCCGGGCTAAACAATCAACATCAACTGGGCTCACAAGGTTATCGCCGCCTACCGGGCCAGAGTAGCGCGCGCGCATAACCTTCCCTCTTTGGAGGTACCGGTGAAAGAGCACGCGATCAGACCAAGTCAAGGTCGTCCCATACCGGCAAATGTGGCTGCACGGATAAGCCCGGACAGGTGACTCCAGATCAACCGACTAAGTTTAGCCTTAGCAAATATAGTGGTTCATCACAATACTTAGGATGGCAGCAACTAGGCCTTTAAATTAATTACTATGAATTATCATATAGCAAATAAATGAAAGTAATTCATTTGTACATGCAAGCAATTCAATTAAATATGTAACGCTATTGAAATACTTCATGGAATGGGTGTCCTGGCTTGCCTGGGATGAGGGATCCATCGGGAAGGAGTGCGGAAAGGCCGCGGAAGGATTGCCGGAAACAATTCTCTCTCGGAGGGGGGGCTGTTTACGGACAAGGGCAGAATGGTCATTTTAACTATGTGAACACACCATGAAAATGATACCAACATGACGGGCTAGACGAGACGAAGACGTGGGCTTTGGAATCACCTCGATCGGAGTTCCGAGCGAAAAGATATGGGCCGACGAAGTTCAGGGACCAATCTGTAAAAATAACTCCACAAACAGGTCCCTGGCGGATAAAACAGAAAACGCATTTAGAGAAATACGCTTTCAGAATTGAGGAAACGTATTCTGCGGAATACGTGTCCACTTATCCACGTCAGCGGCCCGTGGGGTCAACCCGGAGAGGCTTACAGGGGGGACCCACCTTACCCTCTCTCTCTCCCACGTCTGCCTCATCTCCCTCCCGACGACACGAGCAGAGGAGGTCGGGCAGGGCGCTGCCGGCGATGGCCCGGCCGGCTCCGACCACCTCCGGCCAAGGGAAAGGCATCGGCAGGATCGGGAGAAGGTGCCGCCTCCATTCAGCTGCCGCACGTACGCCGGAGACGAGCAGAGCTGCCGCGGCTCACGGTTAACAGTGAGCAAGGGAGGCAGCGACCGGCCTAGGGGGCGGCAGCCACAGGGGCTCCGACGGCGAGGAGAGAGGCGGGGTGGACTCGTCGGAATGCAGGGAAGCAGGTGGTGGAGGACAGAGGGAGGGAAGAACTCCGGCTCACCGGAATTTGAGCCGAAGTAAGCGGCGGCCATGGCGGCGATTGGAGGCGAGGAGAGGCTCCGGCGATGGTTTGAAGGGTCGGGGAGGGCCAGAGGAGGCGGGAGAGGAGGATGGAGAGGACGAAAGCGCTGGGGGCGGCCTTATATAGGCGCGGCGACGCAGGGCTCGGGCGCGGCCATGGTGACACGCGCGCTACGCCCCGAAGCTTCGAGGATGCTCATGGAGGAAGGGAGAGGCGTCCAGGGAGGTCAGAGAGAAGCTGAGGAAGCTCGGGCGAGGCCAGGAAGGATCGGGAGGGCTCGGGGAAGAAGACGCCAACGGCTGCCACGGGCAGAACAGGGCGGAGCTCGTCGCAGTGCGGCGAGGATGGGACTGGAGGGGGAGAGGGGTCCAGGAGAAGGGCAACGACAAGAGGAAGCTCCTGGACAAGGATAGATGTCGAGGGAGCGAGGGAACGGACAAGACCAAGGGTCCCAACTGCCAGAGCGCGCGCACGGCATGCCAACCGCGTGGTCACCGCGTTTACTGGCTCAGAGGGGACAAGAGAGGCTAGCACACCTTGTCTGGGGTGAAGTCCTTGCTCCCCAAGGCAGCCTGGAGGTGATGGATCAGCAATTGGGTCACTGGTGTGATGGCCAAGGTCACTGCAAGTTTGTTGTATCAACCTTGTCTGCACATCAGTGATCCATAAGAAGATGATAAGAGCCAATCAAGATGTCTGGGAGGTTCAGGGTAGGAAGGACTACTGTCCTGGAAAGTTTGAGAGGAAGAGGACCAAGATTTAACAGGGTTGCTTTGCAACTGACCAATCTGGTCCAGAAAGCAAATCTGGATGTGGCACTCACATATAGTGTTGCCTTGAGCTGAAAATGGGCACAAGATGATGATTTGGTCATATGAGAGTTCCATTAAAAATTCATACCATTTGGGCAAGCCAAAAAGTTACTTCCTTCATAATGGACCTCTCTGACCAGAATCTTAGGAAAATTCCTGAGGAAGAATGGCTAGATGGAATGAGCCCAAATTTGGTGGAGATAGGTTATATGGGTGGGAGAATGTCCTGGTAATTTTTCAGCAATTATGAAGCAATATAAAATATAGTTGCTTCACAACAGGAAAATATGACCAGAAACAAAGATTTGATGCTGAGGTCATATAGAAGATGGGATGATGCTCAAATCTTGAGGAGAGTCATGATTTGAGCATATGAAGATGCTTGAAAATTTTCAACTCATTGGCATACTCTTAGCTAGCACTTGCTTCACAAAGCTTCCTTTGGATCAGAATAGGAAAAGGAATATTGGTGGAATATTTTTGAACATGGCAAGGAAGGGTTTTGACATATCTGAGGAAGATTTGATCCAAATAATTTATGAGAATTATTTGGGAATTTTTGGAATGAAGAAGATGTGGGTTGCTTCACAACCCAGAGCAAACAGGGTTATTCCTTTAATAGAAAAAGGAATATTCCCAAGAAAAGAATATTGGGATTGGTCCAAGATGGAAATGACAAGGACTTGGGATGGGTTTAGAGGTTGGCAAGCCACTAGGGAAGAGAAATCAAGGGTGATCCTTCCAGGTTCCAAGACTACCAAACCACGGAAAAGCAAAACCAGACCAAAATCAAAAGAAAAAGAAATGGGCAAAATCCAGGGTGTTACAATTTTCTGGTTGTAACTTTGCGTATTTTAAAATTTTATCCCAATGAACTCATTTGCCTTTTCAATAAATTTGTGGTGTGGTTAAATCATAGGTACGATGTTTAAATTACCACACATTTGACAAACTTGAGAGTTGTCGTTGTGATCGTTTGAAAACGATATATTCCCTATTAAGAGATAATTCTATCTTTGGTTGTCTTTTAGCCTCCACTTTACTTTGAATACATCATGGTTCTATGTTGTTACCAATGACTTGCTTAGTATTCGCAACACTAGAAAGAATTTCAAATAATGGAATAGCACCCGTTGGGTGAATCTGATGATTTTATGAAATTCCGTGTTTCTTCATCATGAAAATGGTAGGACTATCATAAGAAGATGTAAAGTGTATTGAGGGATTTTCAACTGGATCTTCATATGAAAATATTTGATCATGAGATCTTAACTTAAAGTTGATTGAGTGACAAAAATGTGAGCTGAGATAGACTTGAGGTCTTGAAAAATAAATGGGTGATCAGTCGTGATGTGCTCATGTAGCATATTTCTCTTAAGGGAAATGTTCAAGGTGAATAAATAATCATCCATCATGCACTTGGTTTGAGAACTAAGTGAAGTTGGTGACATATAAAATGCATATGATCAACATTGTAACTTTAGAGTCACTGCCAAAATGTATAGACTTTGCATGTTTAACATTGCTTAGTCACTATGAAAGTATAACCACAATGTGATGTGGACCTTGCGGAAGTGTTGAGACACTCAATTGGTCCCATAAATTATAGGATCCATCTTGATGGATGGACGACATTATAATTAAAAATAGTAACATGGGCTCCATTGCTATGTATTTTACCAATGTAATAGAAGGTAATCATACGTATATGCAAATATTTCCGTAGTTTCCTATGACATATTCAAGCAAAGTGTGCAAGAACAATATTTACTATGAGAGTAAAATCTTTTAGTGAACAACAACAATAAGTGCTTCAGAGGAGCAAGTTTTTGTTTGGCTGATGCCTTATATGTGTAGACCTCAATTGATGTAGAATAACACTTTGAAGATAATCACCAATATGGTGTACATCTCGCAGTAATAGATAACATAGTCTGACTTTTCTCAGTAGATGTTCATATCTCTATTACCTTATGTTATGATGTGTTTAAGAAAATCACTTTGAAGGTAGTCATATGTCAGGATGACATGATGTAGACCTCACAGCAGTAGTGGATAATCTGCAAAATTTTGCATTAGATGCCACCAGTACCTTGTGATTCACAAATCAAATTTGGGCTAGTCATATTAAGTATGGCACTTTGTAATTATTAGGATTTGCAAGAAAAAAACATATTTCTTGCAGTAAGTTGTTCTCCTAAAACCGCATGTCATAGAGAATATTTGCGATAAAGACATGATGTCTTAAAAAATCCGAGGGATATGGTCTGTAGTGTAATCAAAACATTCTTTTGCAATAGTATTACCGAGGTTATACATATAGATGCAAAATTATATATATTTATGCAATACTTGAATACCTGAGGGCTTCAAAGTGCAGCCAACATATTTCTGTAATTTCATTCGCAGAAAGTATAACGATTAATCTGCAAAGCATTCTAAGCCTGATGGCTCAAAGGGGATATGTAAGGACTTGTCTTTCTGTTCTTCTCTGTTTCCGGGCGACGCGCCGGATGTCCGTTGCTACCTGCAGGGGAACCCAGAGACGGCCGAGGACTCGCAGCAGCACAACCGCTGTATAGTGTGGACGCGTACGCCGTCGATGAGGACGCGCTAGGAGGATTAGTGATGGGGCCGAGGGCCGCCGTGCGCTCCGCAGTGGGAGCCACTCCGCCTTGGGGCGATGCAATGTCGTAGGGGCGTCGTCGAGGTTGCATCCACCGTTTGAAGTCCTCGCCTCCGCCACTACCTGTCGTGCGGATCGTGCCGCTGGCCGCGTTGCGGCTAAAGTCGCGCGGGTAGCCATCTTCGTCGAATCGTGGACGAAATCACTGTTCTGACCTTATCAGCGATCGTTGGCACAAAATGAACTCGACATGAAAGTATTTCACGATATGACCCTTTTAGCAACGCCACAGCCCGTGGCATTTCTGCCCAACTTAAAAACGCCGAGCCAGCTAGTGTTGCAGCGGCACTTAGACACGCCGAGCTAGGTCGCGTTTCTGCCCAACTTGGAAACGCCATAAGCTAGGGCGTTGGTGTCCAATATAGAAACACCATGCGCCACTGCGTTATTGGCATGTCCCACAGCAGGCCGGCTGCTGATGTGGCTGAGCACGGAAGTTGGCGTTTCCTAAGCTTTCACCAACGTCATTGAGCATGGCGTTTGCTCCTGCCAGCGCCAGGGTCATTAGGCAGATGTAATGCAGAGTTGACCGGCCACACGCTGTTTCTCTCTCTCTCTGGGAACGGACAAACATCTGCCTGACGCGCATGGGACCGACCACATGCATGCTCAGTCTCTTTCTCAAAATCTCGTTCCTCACGCCTCTCTCTTACACATGCTGCATAAGTGCGCATGCATGCTTAAAGAACTCCCTCCTGTTGACACACATGTCCTCTCTAGAGACTGCATGCATGCAGATTTCATTTGCATGGAAGAATCTTGCATGAGAGAGAGAAGTAGCGGTGGTCACGGGCACGAGAAACGCCAAAGCACATGGCGTTTTCATGTGGAGCAGCAACATGAGGTAGCTCGGCGTTTCCATGTGAAGCAGCAACGCAGCATATCTCGGTGTTTCTATGTGTAGCAGCAACGCCGCGGAGTCTGACGTTTCTAAAAGGATCAGATCGTTGAAATACTTTCAAGTCGAGTTCATTTTGTGACGAAGATTACTGTTAAGGTCAGAACAGTGATTTCGGCCTCGAATCGTCGTGGCTGTCAGGCCCGTCAATGCCTGACCTTTTTCTCCTGCTTAGAATCGAGGGATTCCAAAGGCCGAGTCCCTTGTTCTCCCTTCTGTACGTGCTCAGATGAAAGAAATTCTCGTGAGTGCATAGATGAATAGGAGAAAATTAATTGATAGATCATTGATTAAACAATCTATTGACTGATTCCATTCTGTGTGTGGAACTAGTCGATTGCCAAAAGAGTCGCCATCGATTGTACTGCACAGCGTCGACTGCGCGCGCCATAAAAAATGCATCTCTTGCCGGATGGAATTTCTCTTCCTGTCGATGCTTGAACAGCGATCCATCCATCTCGCCATGCCCGTATGGTTGGATTGACCGCTGCTGGCTGCAAAGAGCGTGTGCATGGATGAGGCCCCGTTCGCGTCGAGGATCGCGCAGTGCCGTGCTCCTTGTCAAACAACTCGCCGGGGCCGACGGCCGCGTGCGCGCCAGGGACAACAACGTCAGGCCTCAGGCGTCACGCTGCCTCTGTAAACACCCATGAGAAAACTGTCAGCCGGATCGATCCGTCGTCGTTTCCAGTTCTTTCCTCGTAAGTCGCTCAGGGAAAAGCGTGCTGATAATGTGTTTAGAGTTGAAAGTAAAGAACGAAGAGAGATGAATGAAAGATGATTCATTGGTCATTATTGATGATAGTAATGGGGTATTTATACCCGGAGGGAAGTACACATATTGCTTGAATGTCAAGTAAACTTAAGGTTACTTGAGAGGCAAGGAAGTACATGGTTGATTGAGAACCAAACAACGTATCTAAGAATTAACTTAATCCTAATAAATTTAATTAGTAAGCAACTAAACTATGTTTAACAAGACCCACCAATTTGCCACCGACTGGGTTGCGAGGGGCCACGGGGTCAAAGCGCTGTAGCGTCGAGATAAAGAAGAAAGATGAGTCACGGGAACTGCGGCGGCGCATGACGAATGGATTTCCCCATCGACCCCGTAGCCAGGTAAGTACCTTCATCTTTGTTAGATCCGCTGCTCGGAACCGATTCCGGACGAGGCGGCAGCAGCGAGGTCAGAGACTGCCTTGCGGGACGAAGCCGATACGACGGCCTGCCCTTTCGAGAGTGGATCACGCGGCGGGGATTCTGCTGCCACAGGATTCAGGGGGAAAACCCCAAGCGGACAAGCTTTTGGTTCCCATGGGGCCAAGGGGGGTGGCTAGTGTAGCGGCAAGGATCTATGGCGGCTCAGTAGCGAGTGAGAACGGAGCTGACAATGGATACGCCGCCTCTGTCGCTGGAGTTGGAGACGCAGTGGATGGCGACCAGTTAGCTGTGATTGAGGAGAACGACAATGCAGCCATGCAGCGTCGACACGGTAGGCACTTGGTTGGACCAAAAGGTAACACTGATCTGTGTTGACATGATGTAATTACTCTGAATGTAGAGGTTCTTGAATATGAGTGAATGATAGAATGTCAGGGAATTGTTGCGGCTGAAAACTTACATAGGAAAAAATAAGTGGAGTGGAGGTGCTAGTAGTGACATAGAACTTTCTTGAATCACCTATATTGAATGGTGCTATAATTCTATGAAACATGGACATAATCTCTGCAAAATGGAACATGCATCTTTGAAATTGCAGAACCATATTTTTCTGCTTTTCAGATGCTATCATGCTTGATAATGAGTCTAGTTGTAGAAGCATGCCTTGTACTGGTGTAGATTTCTCAGAATAATGGAGTGGGTCCTGCACTGATGTCTGATGCAATTTTGGCTTGGTACGGAAGATCAGTCATTGGCACGGCACATAGTTTAGAAGGCAGGCGGTCAGAAGTTGAAGGTTTGGTTGACAACAACTTGTATGATTTATTTATCCATCAAAAGCTGGGTTGTGAGCCTTGACAAGAAGATAGGCAACAGGAAGACCGGTGACTGGCTGTGACAAACCACCTTATGAAGCCACAAAAAAGTGTTTGAAGTTTTACAGCATTTGCCATGGCAAGGGTCATAAGAATATGACATGTCCTGAACGCGGGAACCTGCCGAAGCAGTCTAGGAAAGAAAATAGATGCACAAATTGGGCCACTACGGGATATCCCAGGAACATGTGCTCGAAACTACTAGTGGTCGGGTAGCACGATGACAACCAACCATCTGTAATGTTGTTAGTTTGAGTGTCCTTAGATCACTTGGTTTTAGAGTTGAAAATTTTCAGTCTCAATTGTGTTGGAAGTTTTCAACTAGCTTATTGAACTTAATCAGTTTGTATGTTTGGCGCTAGTAGATTGTAAATCGTTGTAAACTTGTAATGTAAGATAGTAGCTTAAATATAATGCATCGGCATTCATGGCCATGCATGCGCATGTATTATGTATGTACCCCCCCTTTCTCAGCACCAGGGTGAGACGTGTCTGGCGTCAACGTGTCTCCTTCTGTATTACAGGATGCACGAATCGTTCTAGTTTGAGTTTTGATAAATTAAAGTTTGAACGCTGTCGAAAAATGATGATCTATTTAAGGGCTTAAGGCAATCTTGAGAGACACATTTTCGTGTTGGATTTTTTTGCCTGAAACCATAGGGATGACACCTGCATCAAGCAATTGGCCGGCTTATTGAACGAAGAGGAGGTATGGAAATTTCTTGACAGTTTTTTCGTGCTAAATGATTCTTTCGTTTGCTTTGGAGAGCATGGTGCCGAGGAGGCATGATGAGTACTCCCTCCGTTCCTAAATATAAGTTTTTTTAGAGATTTCACTAGCCACTACATACGGATGTATATAGACATACTTTAAAGTATAGATTCACTTATTTTGCTCCGTATGTAGTCTCTAGTGAAATCTCTGAAAAGACTTATATTTAGGAACGGAGGGAGTAGCTGGTAAGGCATGAGATTCATTTACGAGAGGCGGTAGTGTGGTACAGAATGGAACACAACGTCAGACTCTGTGTGAGCCGTCAGCTAAACAGTGCTCGTGGCATTCAATACTGGGGTTAAGGAGTGGGCCTGCTGCGATAGAGCAATTGCTAAGAAAAGAGGTATACGTTACAGAATACAGTTGCTGGTGCGAATCTCAGCAGGTCTGGACGCTACAGATTTAGGGACTAGGTGAGCTCGGGAGCCAAATTGGATTTCCCCAAATAAACCAAGCTCTTCTTTCATTTGTTATTTGAGATCAAAATAAATGCAAGTTAGTAATATATGTTTCATAAGGGCATCTCTAGCCGATCCCCTAAAAAGTTTTAGAAGAGTAAAACATATTTTCTCTTCTCTATCTACCCGACACCTAAGCGATCACTAAAACGGTTAGAGCATCTTCAATAGTGATTTAGATGCAAAAATAACTAAATTTTGCATTTTCGAGGCCCAAAACCCCATCTCCAACAGATGACGTAGATGCAATTTTTTTACATCACCTCCTCCGGGAGATGTAAAATAGAACACCTGAAGATGCAAAATTGCATCTTCACCTCCAGGTGATGTAAAACCGGCGGTCCTGCGCCAACCGCTTTCATTTTCTTCCCCTTCTCCCCCTCTCCATCCGCCGCACAGCCACCGCCACCCCAATTCACCCACACATTGTCGTCGTCGTCGTCCGCCCATGCCAGATTCGACCGCGAACCACCCCCGTCGCCGCCTGCCTCGATTCTCCACTGCCGTCGCCCCGATTCCCCACTGTCGCCGCCCCGATTCGCACAGCCGCCGCCCCAGCGCTCCACTGCTGCCACCCCGGCGCTCCCCTGTCGCTGCCGCCCCGATTTGCCCGCCACGCAGCCGCCACCACCCCCTTGTCGCCATGCCGCCGAAGAAGCTCCCGAAGAACAAGACGGGGTTCTTCGGCGTGCAGGCATAGCCGTCCGGCAACTTGGGGGTCGAGTTCTTTGACGTCGGTCGCCGCTTCTGGCTCGGCACATACCCGACAACCGAGGAGGTCGCGTGTGCGTATGACGTGGTCGTATGGCGTGTCGGGAGGCCGAGGACGGACCTCAACTTCCTTGAGATCGAGACCCAAGAGGATGCGGGGTTCCTAGTGTCGGACGATATTCAGATGGAGGAGATGACGAAGAAAAATAAGAAGAAGAGGTCGTCCATTATCGTTGCTCCCGACATTAGCGACGAGGTGGCGATGGCGAGGTTCGCGCGGGAGCTTCCAGAGTATCTCTAGACCGAGCGCGAGTTATTCTAAAAGGCCGAGGTCGGACAGATGAAGAAAAAGAGGGTGACGAAGGAGGACGAGGCCGCCCCCTTGACGTCGATCCCCGTTGAGTCCTCGGAGGAGGATGACGGGAAGTTATGGGAGACCTCGGAGGAGGATGGGGAGTTCTAGATGCCCTCGGACGACGAGGAGTGATGGATGTAGTAGTTTCAATTACTTTTAGTAATCGTTTAATTTATGTTTTTAATTAGAACTATGTTTATGTTTTAAATGAAGTAGTAGTTGAACTTGCTATGTTTGAATTATGTTTCAAATCTAGTAGTAATTGAAGTTTTAAATTTTACATCTTCAATATACATAAATAGACCCCTTTGTATCGGGCACACCTTTTTATAACACATAAAAGTGGAGCATTTTTCTTCTTCTTTTGAACTAAAATGGACCTTGTTACGAATGAGTTTCTTGCGAGTCAAGTTTTTTGTTTGCCACCCACGACGTGCCCGTAAATAATATTGGCCCTACGATTTCATCCGGCGGTCCTCGTACACGCCGGCCCCGAGGGACCACCCGCGGTGCGGATACGTGGTAATGCATCGCACCGCTTCCAAATAAATACTGGCCGGCTACCATTTTACTTTTACTAACTGACATGTAGGCCAGCTTGAATGCGGGCCTACGTATCAGCCACTCAGGTAAAGCACATTCGCGTACGTAAACTCATCCTGCCGCCTGACCCAACCGGCGGAGCCCAGCTTCCCCAAATCGACTTCCCTACCGCGCGATCCCCACCGGCGGCACCCAATTTCGAGAAGAGGCGGGAATAGTCGGTGGAGGGAGGGAGAGGAGAGACCCAAAATCGATCCCCATTTCCCTCGTCTGATCGTCTCCACCTCCGGCCTGATCAGCCCCAATCTTCGTTCGCCGACCCGTGCCCCGTGCGCCTCGCGGGGGGTTGTCCGCGGGGATTGGAGGCGAGTCGGGGGCCCGCGGCGCCGCTCCGAGCAGGGACCGACGATCTTCTGACGCCTACGGCGGCGCTTCGTCGAACGGGATCCACGGGACGGTAAGCACCTCGCCTGCGACGTTCCGTTGACTGTCTCCGTATAGGAATACTCCGTTCGCGACTAGTAGCTTGTTTCATCTAATTCGATCCCCGCGGTTACATATTTGTTGCTGCACCTGCGGGCTGCCCGTTGTGCGTTCGCCGATCCGTGCAGCTCGCCGGGGCTCCATCCGCGGGATTGGAGGGAAGTCGAGGCCCCGTGGTGCTGCTCAGCGCAGGGAATCGCGTCGATACGCCGCTCGTCTCACGCGTTACCCGTCGGATTGGAGGCGCGTCGGCGGCGCTCGTCGAACGGGACTCTCGTCATTTTCCCCTAGTAAGCACCTCGCTTGGGACGTTCTTCATCGCTTTCTAGGACTACTCTGTTCGGGCGTTTCTTCTTCATTAATCCCCGCTGCTACCTTATTTGTTGCTGTAGGCCTCTATCCGGAGTGAGTAGGTCGTTCGTCTGCACACCACACAAGAGGTCAGTATCCGTGCGTCCTACCCGTGCTCGTTTTTTAGCCTATTTTGGACGATGTGATTCTTAGGGTTGCATTCCGTTTGGTGATTGATCTCATCATCTCGATCCGTAATTTATGGCGCGGGACAATTCGATTTTGTTGGCAGCTGATCATTTTCTTTCGTAGCGACTGGCAAACGAGGAGAGTTTAGCTGCTGAGTGGTTATGTGATCACAAACGAGGTTGCTAGATGTCAATCTTGGCTTCCTCGGTGTCCTTTAATCTGCCTGGGCGACTGTGTAACCTGTGCATTCCTTTTACAGGGCTATTGAGGTTCTGTTTTTTAGTGCTTTGAGTTCTAATACTTTTGTCTAGGTTATGACACATGTGGCATATGCCCATAAGCAACACTGCCTGTTCACCATTGTTCAGCCTCTAAGTTCTTCTCTGAAGGCCTTCTGCTAGTTTTCCAGTCGGTCTGCATGATTTCTTTAACTATTTTTTCAAACCTCTGTAGCGTAAGCGACATCTTAAGCTTTTAGTTAGTTAATACTGACCAGGGCAGCAAACTCCTCTTCCGATGTTCCTTTTATCTGCTTCCGTGGTTTTTACCCACTGTAATATTTTTTGAACAGCAGAATGGTTGTCCCAGCAGTCAATACAGGGAGTCTCAGAGGGAGATACAGTGTTTCTGATCTTGGTATCTCTATCTCCCTTTCGATGTATCTGACTTGCAATGTAGTTCTACTTTGTCATCAATATCATCTAATATGAAAATTTCAATTGCAGATTTGCGCCTAGCTGAGCTGGAAGAGCTGTGTAGTGTACTGGGTTTCAGTTACAAAGAGCGACTGAGGGAAACTGGTATAAAACCAGGCCAAGAGGGGAACAATGAAGGATATGCAGAAGTTGTCAAAGCAATTGCCAGTCTAAAGAGAACAAACAACAGGCTGTTCAAAGAGGTACTTGCAACTTTCCAAGTTAGATATGTTATCAGTTTAGGCTTTCACAGGACAGCAAGTTTGTTAAGTACTCTTGAACTGTTTGCAGCTACAAGAGCATTGTAAAAAATTGGTTGAGCTTTGGAAAACCAGCACCGGAGGCCTCAGTAAGAATGTCAGCCTTACTCAGCTTTATGCTGTTGTTGATGCAACATCTGCAGATGAAATAAAGACCGATAAGATTCTGTCCTCCCACTGGATTAATCAAGTAACTGCAGAGAAAGAAAAGTTTGAGAAGGCAGAGAAGGCTAAGCTGAAAGCTAAATACATGCAAAAGAACAAGAAACTGATGGATTTGATGAAACTGAGTCATCTATCCCCTATTGATGTGAATTTTGACCCAAAGGCCCCTGGTAACAACATGTTCTCTGCATTTCTAGTTCTCCTTATTAATATATCCTAATAATCAATACCATGTATCCTAATAACTATTCATATCATATTTCAGTTGATCCAGGGGAATACAAGACGGTGACAAAGCATCTGAAGGCCAAGATCAAGGAGTTGAAGCCTATCTTCATTCGCAGGAAGGAGCTGATTCTACGGATAGAGCTTGTTGGCACAGCAATAGATGAAGGACAAAGTGCAGCCTCAATTGCATGTAAGTTTACAGTAAATACTTGCGAAACTTTGACCTGTCCTCGGTAGTTATCACATAAAATGATCAACCCAATTCTGGCTAAGCTCAATCCAAGTGAGCAAGCTATAGTGCCATGATTTCTTAGAATGCTTTGAAATGCAACAATCTTGTACTTCTTTTACGAACACTGTATGGGAGGTCCCAACAGTTCTGAAAACATAATTATTCTCTGAACAGCACTCGTGCAGAAGGCGAGGAGTGCAGCTACTGCTTTTATCGCTGAATCTGCTAAAGATGAACAAGTGCGGTTCGATGGACAGGATGTCTTTTCTCACCTGAGCAGCCTCTGGTCTATGGCTGTTAGCATGACCGAAGACTTTGCAGCAGATCTTGAAAAGCAAAATATGATTGCCTTGTCAAGGCCGAGAACAAGATCTCGTGTTCGACCGCAGAATGCTGAACAAGCGGGTTTGTCATCTACAACCAGAAATCCTAATTGTGTATGCAGTTCTCTGAATAATGGTATGATCACGGTCATCTGTTCATGTTTTTTTATTTAATAGTTCTTCCTCATGTACACTGAACATCATTATTGTGGACAGCTACCAGGAATGACCGTGAAGATCCATCACGGACCAAAGATAATAGAAGAATGCTGCATTTGGTTTTTAATGTTATGGATTTGACAGGAGCGATCAAGTATGTTACTGTACATGGACATACGTTTTTTCTATGACATTTGTATTTTGCTAATATGAACGAATTTATTGCAGATGTTACACTGAGTGTTTTGGAATGAGTTTGGTAAGAAAATGTCAACGAAAAAGTTTCAGCTATGCACTGCTCGGATATGGTCCCAGGGAGAAAAATATATCATTTCTATTGATTGGTATGTGCTCATTTCATCTCTATTACAAAATCTTAGATGTTGTATGCAATATGAGCTTGTTCGTATCTTTGTATGGACAGGCAAGTGATTTGTAAAAGCTATTCAGCATAGAAGTTGTGCTTGAGAAATTTTCAAGTATTGGTTGTCTGTCACCGCGTATTATCTTCCATGCAGTATATCTTTTACATTTATAATTCTCAGCAATTATGACTAGGATCTGTATATAAGTATGGAGGCTATAGTTTAGTGTATATGGATGATTGTAGTGACTGTTTTGCTCTTGTTTCAGAATAATATAATTGATTTTCTGTCCTTAAGTTTCTAAAAGCTAAGTTGAGCATCTTTATTCTTTTTTGATAGAACATGAAGGTGTTGGTAGCGAATTTAGCACCGGAGAGGGCTTTGGACACGTCTCCATTGCAACTGATGATGTATGTATTATGTAAGCACATCTTAAATCCGTCATTGCACTCTCATGTTCAGACTACATCATTGAAAAATGCAGGTGGCAAAACTAATCGAGTCTGTCAAAGCCTCCACTTTCTGCAAAGTGGCACGTAATCCATGCCGTCTTGCTGGAGGTTCAATGACCATTGCATTTGTAGTTGACCCTAGTGGTCTTCTGTTTGAGCTCGTCCAGAGCAGTCCAGGGTCTGAACCTATTCATCGTATCATGCTCTATGTCAGTGATTTGGATCAGTCCATCAACTTCTATGAAAAGGTATCTTATAACTTATTGAAGGATAGCCTATTACAGAACAGTTACAGTGCAATTTCCTTCCCTTTTTAGCATGGTTTTATGTGAGTATCCCTGAGCTTTAGAGGCCTGAGGTTGTTGGTGAAATGAAAAAAAACAAAACTATGAACATTGCATCTTGGGGAGATTAGGCACACATTAGAATATCTGTGCTTGCAGTAAATTAATATGTGCACTGTACAATAAATATACCTTATGGATTGTCTGTTTGTTCTTTAGGCTGTAGGGATGCATGTCTTGAGGAGAAAAAATGAAGGGACCTACAAGGTATGTCCGGTTTACCATTAGAAAATCTACCGTATCATGTAACTTAACGCCTCATTGTGCAGATTGCTTTCCTGGGATTTGAAGACGAAGAAAAGGGTACTGTCCTTGAGTTGAGGTGTTCCGATTCTCTGAGAAATTATGACCACGGAGATGCATTCATTCAGGTCTGAATGAGAACATTGTCTATCTTATTCCGCGTACTCAATGAATGTTGCATACATTACAAATATATAGTAAGCCTGATACTGTACCAGGAATAGCTTCGAATAGTGCATTCTTCTTATGATTGTTTATATGGCTCCAGATTACCATTGGGACTCTTGACGTGTGCAAGAGTTGTGAGGCACTAAAGGAGCTATTGGAAGTCACTGGTGGCGAAATTGTGGAGGAACCAAAAGATAACATAAGAAGATGCTGTTTCAAGGACCCTGATGGGTGGAACTTGGTAATGGCTGGCTTTACTTAAGATGTGAAACAGCTTTATTTATCCATTGATACTGCTTTATTTAATTTGTGATTCATGTTAATTTTCACTGTAGATGTTCTTGGATTACGCCGACGAGGAGCTTTTGTAGATGGGAGATCTGTACGTGTTGATCTGTAGAAAGTTGAAAATGTGGGGTGGTGCTACACGAGTGGAACTCAGAAGTGACATCGAAGCAAGTGTAATATAGTTGAATGTTCCTGTTTGTTTCCTTTCTCCATTAGCAGCTGATATGTCTTGGGCAAAAATTGCAGTAGGGCGTTGTAAACCTGAATTGATGAAACAGTGACGGTTACTGAACCTGATCTTTAGCGAGCGACATATTATGTTTTTAAGAAGCCTGAATCTTGAGACCGATCAAGTTCCAACCTCGTTATTTTCAGTATTATATTTGCATATGAAGCTGGTTTGGTGCCATTAGATGTTCATATCCGTCATTCTGGTTAAATTCTTTTGATACGACAATGAAGACCATTGTATGATTCGACCTGCCCTATTCTGTTCTTTTACATGTGTGTTCACCTGTTTTGCCTGAAAGCACCACTGGTTGTTTGTAGGCCACTTTTAAGCTAAAATAATCCATTCCTTTGGTCTGTACATAATTGCGCAGAACTATATCCGTGATGTTTGTATTAATGTGCAGACGAGGAAGATCGGAAACACCGCGTTTATTTTTCAGAAACAAACATGCATCCTGAATCAGTCCAGGGACATATGGGGATGCTACTGAGTTATAATCAGTGTACCTTTACTTTTCCTCAAAGCCAACATTTTGGTTGGTTACCCGCCTAGATGGGCAGGGGATAGCACTGTCCTCTTAACCATTAAACCATACGTTGCTTCGCGGAACATTAATGATCATTATGGTGATTTTCGTCGAAAGGGCCACTCTACCTGGATGGCCGCTCTTCCAGCCCACGCTGCCACTCTGTCGCCGGACCATGCATTTGACCTCTTTCCTCTGTTCCCAGCCCGCCAACAAAGCCATGGTTTTACCTCCTCGAACCCTTGTTCGATCCCGCCGTCAGGGCAACTCTAAAACGCCGACACATATTGTCCGTATGCGTCATTTGGTCGAAACGGACAAAAATGCCGGCCATATGCGTCGACGCAAACCGACGGGGTCCGTTTTTGTCCGCTCGTGACCCATCTTAGGCCCAAATTTGGGCCAGGTTTGAGTCGGCACGGACGCACGCGACGCCCTGCCCTTGTCACCCCTAGCCCACCGCGTCGTGGCACATCGACCATTCTCACCCTCCTCCATCCACAACTAAACACCCGGACACCCTCGTCCTCGCCGCCGACCACTTCCGGCTGTATGGACGATGTCCAGGCTGCCGCCTGCACCCGCACACTTCTCCTTGTTGCACGACGCACTCGACAGTCGATCTTGCGGCGTTGGTGGCCTGTTTTCGTCGTTGTCGTTGTACCTCCGCCGCCGACGACATCGCTCCAAGCACGGTGGCCCCACTCCTCGGTCACCTCCACGTCTTCGCGGAGAGAGGCGCGATGGTCTTCACCGGCCGGCTTCTTCCAACACGCCCGCAAGGTGTTTTCCGTTTAGCCCCAAGGTACAAATGGATAGCGGAGATGGGTTCTTTTTCCATCACTTCTTTGTGATTCGGACAATTCGTCGTCGGACGACGATGAATATGTGGTTGTTGCTTTAGTCGTCAATGACCACATTGCTAGCCAGCGGCCATTGTTTAGGGGATCGATCCCGAGCCATGCACCGATGTTGAACCATAATAGAGAGAGCGGCCATTGTCTGCTCTACGTCGATTACTTTGAGAACGACGCCCTATTCAAACCCCATATATTCCGGCGTCCCTTCCGGATGTCGAGTCGTGTTCAATCATATTTGAGAGGGAGTGGTAGCATATGATGCTTATTTTGAGTGCAAGGAGGATGCCCTTGGAAAGGTTGACCTCTCCTCTTATTAGAAATGCATTACGGATGTTCGGATGCTTACATGCGGAATACCCGGTGATCTTGTAGATGAGTATGTCCGTATGACCGAGTCAACATGCCTCGAGTCCATGTACATGTTCTGCAAGGCTGTGGTAACAGTGTTTGGCCCGGAGTAGTTGAGAGAGCCAAATGTTGCAGATACCGCACGGTTGTTGGCGACCAATGCAAATAGGGGCTTTCGAGGGATGCTTGTTAGCATAGATTGTATGCACTGGAAGTGAAACACTATCCATCTGCTTGGTAGGGGCAGTATAGAGGACATGTCAAATGTTGTACTGTCATATTTGAGGCCGTGGCTTCACAAGATCTCTGCATTTTTTCCGGCATGGTTGGCTCTCATAATGACATCAACGTGCTCCAGCGTTCTCCGGTGTTCGGAAGGTTTGCAGAAGACAAATGTCAGAGGCCAACTTTGCGATCAATGGCCACCAGTACAACAAAGGATACTATCTAGTTGATGGTATCTATCATCAGTGGACAACTCTTGTGAAGACAATCCCCAACCCGATAGGAGAGAAGAGACAGAGATTTTCCCAAGCACAAGAGAGTGGGAGGAAGGATGTGGAGTGTGCTTTTGGTGTACTTCAATCTCGATGGGACATAGTTCGGTATCCTGCTAGAACTTGAAGCACCAAAAAGTTATGAGAAATGGTGACTGCTTGTGTGATCATGCACAACATGATCGTAGAGGATGAGCATGATGAAATTTTCGACCAAGGATTTGATTTCCAAATGAAAATGTTCAACATGAGCATGAAGGAACGGCAATGTTTACACAGTTCACTCAGTTTTACCAAGAAATACGTGATTGAAAAACACATTCAACTCCAAATGACTTAGTTGAGCGTATATGGACCCACCTTAGCAACCAGTACATTATCGGTTGTTTTCCTTTTAAATGTATTTCATTTGGTTTGTAAACTATGAGATTTGTATTCGTGTTTATTTGATTGTGAATTTATATGATTTAAACATTGGGCAATGTACATATGCATTTGGTTTGCGTCGACGTGTTGGAGTTGTCCAAGTCGGATCGTGCGACTTCAATGGCAGCACCTCCAACGGCTGAGCTTGACACTGTCATCGAAGAGTCCCTGGCGGAGGTGACTATGACGGAACCGGCACCTTTACCGTGCCGCTGGGCACGGTACTCTACCGCGCCTTCTTACCCAGCTGTACGCATTGGTATGGGCCAGAAATTAAATCTAACCAGCCTAGCCGTTCATCTATGCAGAGATTAACTAGAGTATTTACTTATTATTGTATAAAAAACAATTGACCCTAAAATAGCAATATACATGAGCAACATTCTTAAATGAAAATGAACTCATATTAGACAAATGGTTTTGCTAAATCTCAGTCATATTCTACGCGGAGCGATTTTTAATATTTTACATTTTTCTTTCTTGTATTTTTGATTTGTTATTGTTTTATCGTTTTGATTAGTATGCTTTTTTGTTTTCTTCCATGCTACTTGTGTAACTAGAGTTGCATACTCGTCGACCACGTGACACTACAGTTGCACACCCGATGCATGTCCGTCACTGCCCTAAGCCTCGACTTGCAACCTAAGGCCCTAGCTGCAAGTCAACCCTTGACTCCCAACTTGGGTCTTGGTTTTTCGTAGTTTATAGTTGAATCGGTTACAAGTCTAGCCTCGACTTGCAACCCGAGGCCATAGTTGCAAGTCAACATTAGACTCACAACTAGGGTTTCTTTTGTACTTGTATGTTCATCCCAGTTACAAGTTGATCCTAACTCGCAACTCGAGGCCCTAGTTGCAAGTTAACCCTTGACTCACAACTAAGGGCTTCTTTTTTTTAGTTGTAGGTTGCCCATTTGCAAGTCGACCCCTAACTCGGGGCCCCTAGTTGCAAGTCAACCCTCGACTCGCAACTTGGGGCCCCTAGTTGCAAGTCAACCCTCGACTCGCAACTAGGGGCTTGTTTTTGTTTAGTTGTAGTTGACTCAGTTGCAAGTCGGACCCTGACTCGCAACTCGAGGCCTCCAGTTGCCAGTTAACCATACTTGCAACTGGGGGCTTGTTTTTTTTGCTTGGTTGTAGTTGGCCCCCAATTGTCAGTAAACCCTCGACTTGCAACCCTGAGGTCCCTGTTGCAAGTCAACCCTCGACTCACAACTAGGGGCTTCTTGTCGTACTTGTAGGTTACCCCGGTTGCAAGACGGTCCCTGACTCGCAACTCGAGGCTCCCTAGTTACAAGTCAACTCTCTACTCACAATTGGTGGCTTTCTTTTTTGTAGTTGTAGGTTTTCCTAGTTGCAAGTCGACCCCTGACTCGCAACTAGATACCATTGTTGCAAGTCAACCAATCGACTCGCAATTGGGGGTTTGTTTTTCATCGTTGTAGGTGACCTAGTTGCAAGTCAAGCATCGTCTTGCAACCCGAGGCCCCAGTTGCAAGTCAACACTCGACATGCAATTGGGGGCTTCTTTTTTTGTAGTTGTAGGTTGCCCCTAGTTGCAAGCCGACACATAACTCGTAACTCGAGGCCCAAGTTCCAAGTCAACCCTCAACTCATCAGTCGGCTTGTTTTTCGTAGTTGTAGTTGACCCAGTTGCAAGTCGGACCTTGACTCACAAGTCGAGGCCACAGTTGCAAGTCAACCCTTCGCTCGCAACTAGGGGCTTGTTTTTTCGTGGTTGTAGTTTACCCTAGTTGCAAGTTAAGCCTCGACTTGCACCTGAGGCCCCAGTTGCAAGTCAACCCTCGACTCGTAACTGGGGGCTTCTTTTTTGTTGGATCGGGGGAAGATTGTGTGTGTGTGTGGGGCAGGGGATGAGGTGGCTTCTGGCTGGCCACAAGCATCAACGAACGGCATTGGCGAACAAGCGGCAGCCATGAAGCTCATTGTGGTTCGGCAGGCACGAATGAACAACTCTATACAATGTTGAAGCAAGTTTAAACTTTATTTTTCAGTTTTTTGTCTATGACCTATATTTGGGGCTTGAACACAATATGGATTCAAACTGTTTTTTTTCCTCTAAATTTGGTACTGTTTTTGTTTGAGAAAATGTGTACTGTTTTTTTTATTCAGGCTGTAAATTCAGACAGTGTTGGAAACCAAATTCAGAATATAAATCGGACAGTCTTCACTGTACCAAAGTTCAGCAGTGGTGTACTAAGTTCGAGGGTTTCATTTTCACTGAGATGTCTGCCTTCATTTTCCTGGGGTGGTTGGAGGCCTTGTTTGATGTGTCGATACGTCTTTTCATTTTTGAAGTACAGTAGTAATGTATCGACTTCTAGGTTTTAGAGAGGTTTTATTCTACTTTTGCCGTGTATATAAGCTAGCTACCAGAATTAGCCATATTTTTTCTCATGAACCAGCTGCATATATACACTAGTAGAAAACAGGGCTTTGGTCCAGGCCTGAAATGCCATTAATCCCGGTTCACTCACGAACCGGGACCAATGGGGGCATTGGTCCCGGTTCGTGAGGCCAGGGCGCCGACCGGGCCTCGTGGGCCATTGGTCCCGGTTCGTCTGACCTCTTTGGTCCCGGTTCGAGACACGAACCGGGACCAATGGGCCTCGCTCCTGGCCCACAACCATTGGTCCCGGTTTGTGGCTGGAACCGGGACCAAATGATGTCCTTTAGTCCCGGTTCCAGCCACAAACCGGGACCAATGGTCGGCCTATATATACCCCCCGCCCGCGAGCAGAGCAGTACACTGCTCTGTTTTTTTGGCCGGCCGTTGGGAGAGCTTTGTGGTGCTCTAGCTCACCTCCTATGCACGTGAGGTGTTCGATGAAATGCCCGAGCCACACTTAAGCTTTCTCCTCTCGAAGCTCCTTGTCCAAGCTCCATTTTCCTCAAGATTTGCCTAGGTTTGGCGGTCCATCCTGTCCCGTCCCCGTCCTCACCGTCGTCGATCGCCCGCGCCCATCTCGGCGCCGGCACCACCGTGGTTAGCCTCTTCTTCTTATCTTCTTTCTAAAATAAAAAAGTTCTTAATTGTATGATTTAGATAGATACTTGTGTAATTTTCTTACTTTTATTATTGTTTGTTATTATATAGTGCGATGGTTTTGGTATCCGCCTCCGTCGGCCCTCGTCCTGTCTATTATTGTTTGTTTGTTATTATATAGTACGGAATGACAACAGTGGATCTGAACAATCTTGGGTACACAGACGAACCATTCATCCTAGCCAATGATGTGGCGCAGGTTTTCTATGTGAAGGAGATGTCTACCAAACCGAGAAAAAGAAAAGATAAGGAAGCGAATACATCATACGATGAGCCAAAGCGCCACATAGTTCTTTCAGGAAAAAGAGACATCGTGGGATTGGAGGGCAAGACAGACATGTCTGAAGATTATGAAAAGTGTCATGAAATTCCTCCCTTCAAAGTCAAGGCTGACCCAAGCACCCTCTTAAACGATGAAGATTATCCATGGTTACGGCGCAATACGCAAAGTACACAAGCGAAGAAAAAGTGAAGACTTTCTCTCCACAACTATATCATTGCAGTTACATGTGAAGAAATGAAATGCCTTTTGTAACAGATGAGTTTTCGTATGAAACCCTAATACTTCGAAAGAGATTGTCCGTTTTGTACACGAAGTACATCCAGTTTTTGCCGTAACCCTCTCAACTTTTTATAACATGCTATGTGGGTGAAATGATGATACCATGCCAACTTTCAACCTTTTCAGAGTTCATTTGTAGTGCTTTTCAATTTCAGGGTCATTTAGCTCAAAAAAATCAGTAAATGCATGAAAAATACCAAATGAAGTCAGAAAGGGTTGAAAATTGATGATGTGGCTTTGAATGGTGCATTTTGAACACACAAAAAGTCTGGAGTTCAAATAAGTTCAAAAAAATGAAATCCCTTTGTAACAGATGAGTTTTCGTCCGAAACCCTGATACTTCGAAAGAGATTGTCCATTTTGTACACGAAGTGCATCCAGTTTTTGCCGTAACCCTCTCAACTTTTTATAACATGCTATGTGGGTGAAATGATGATACCATGCCAACTTTCAACCTTTTCAGAGTTCATTTGTAGTGCTTTTCAATTTCAGGATCATTTAGCTCAAAAAAAATCAGTAAATGCATGAAAAATACCAAATGAAGTCAGAAAGGGTTGAAAATTGATGATGTGGCTTTGAATGGTGCATTTTGAACACACAAAAAGTCTGGAGTTCAAATAAGTTCAAAAAAATGAAATCCCTTTGTAACAGATGAGTTTTCGTCCGAAACCCTGATACTTCGAAAGAGATTGTCCATTTTGTACACGAAGTGCATCCAGTTTTTGCCGTAACCCTCTCAACTTTTTATAACATGCTATGTTGGTGAAATGGTGATACCATGCCAACTTTCAACCTTTTCAGAGTTCATTTGTAGTGCTTTTCAATTTCAGGGTCATTTAGCTCAAAAAAATCAGTAAATGCATGAAAAATACCAAATGAAGTCAGAAAGGGTTGAAAATTGATGATGTGGCTTTGAATGGTGCATTTTGAACACACAAAAAGTCTGGAGTTCAAATAAGTTCAAAAAAATGAAATCCCTTTGTAACAGATGAGTTTTCGTCCGAAACCCTGATACTTCGAAAGAGATTGTCCATTTTGTACACGAAGTGCACCAGTTTTCGTCGTAACCCTCTCAACTTTTTAGCACATGCTATGTGGGTGAATTGATGATACCATGCCAACTTTCAACCTTTTCAGAGTTCATTTGAAGTGCTTTTCAATTTCAGGGTCATTTAGCTCACAAAACGGACAATTTTGAAACTAAAATTCTATAAACCTCTAGTATTTTTGAAACTAAAATTATATAAAATTTATGCAACTAAAATTATCAAAGTATTTTTTGTTCAAAACATTAATAGCAAAAAGAATTTTCATAACGATTTTTTTTGTTAGAAACTTTAATAGCAAACTAAAATAACAAAATCTGTTTTTGATTAAAACGGACATTTAAAATAACCTAAAAATTACCAAATTGAATATAATGATAAAACACAGTAGTATTAAATAGCAAGAAAAAGAATCACTCGAAAATCTATTTTTATAGTAAAGTTATTCACAAACTAGTGATTCACACAAATTTAAAAGAATTCAAATTTAAATTATTCAAATTTGAAAACTAATGGCACTAACAGAAAGTTTATAATTTTTGTGACCTAACAGCAAAAAGAATTAAAAAGAATAAAGCAAAAAACAAAAGAAATAAATAATGCAAAACAAAAACAAAAAAAATGCAAAAAAATTAAAAAAAATGCCGCCTACTGGGCCACCATGGCCTGAATACGACTAGAAACCCAACCAGCCAGTTGGGCCAGGATTTAGGCCCGTAGAAGGCCCAGTAGGCCCACAGGCAGATACAGAATGGTTAGGCCCGTAAGCCTGCTTTAGAGAGGAGCTCGAAGGCTCTGGCGCACCGCGCCTTATAAACAGGCCCGGTACTCTATCAACTAGCGAGGTGGGACTAAACTCCCACCACGCCGCTGTGCAAGGCCATTGGTCCCGGTTGGTGCCACCAACCGGGACCAATGCCTACCTTTGGTCCCGGTTGGTGGCACCAACCGGGACCAATGCCTACCTTTGGTCCCGGTTGGTGGTACCAACCGGGACCAAAGGTCTTTGCTTCCCGCCCTTTAGGCTGCTGAAAAGAGACCTTTGGTCCCGGTTGGTGGCACCAACCGGGACTAAAGGGGTGCATTAGTCCCGGTTGGAGACACCAACCGGGACGAATACTGTGTGTATATAAGCAGCACTTGTGAAAATTTTCATTTTCATCTCGTAGTTCCCCCCGACGACGCCGACCTCCTCGACGCCGCCAGGCTGCCCCATGCCGTCGCCGTCACCCGTGCCCCTGCCCTGCCCCGAGCCCACGCCGTCGCCGTCCGCCGCCCCCGAGCGCGCCCGGCCGCGCCCCTGCGCGCCGGGCCGCCCCCACCGTCGCCGTCATCGCCGGCTCCCTCGTGCGCCGCCCCCGCCGTCGCCCTCGCCAGCCGACGCCGTCGCCGGCTCCCTCGCGCGCCGCCCCCGCCGTCGCCCTCGCCAGCCGACGCCGTCCGCCGCCCCCGAGCGCGCCCGGCCACGCCCCTGCCCCGGCCCGCCCCCACCGTCGTCGTCGCCGACGCCCTCGCCGCCCCCGCCGTCGCCCTCGCCGGCCGCCCCCGCTATTTTTTTCATAGCATTTTTTCCATGTATATATGTATGTGGCTATGTATGTATAGATGGATAGCATTTTTTCCATGTATGTATGTCGTTGTCGATATACCCCCTCCCCGATAACTTCGACATGAGGGGTGGGGGTCGATATACCCCCTCCCCGATAACATCTTTTTTCTAAGTTACTAAGGTAAAATGTTCACCCCCCTCTCGATATACCGGGCGACCAACTCTCGAGGTCACCCAAACCCTAGAAAAAAGCATTGTCGATATACCCCCTCCCCGATATACCCCCTCGCCGCCCCCGCCGTCGCCCTCGCCGGCCGCCGCCGTCGCCCTCGCCGTCCGCCCCCGCTATTTTTTTCATAGCATTTTGTTTCCATGTATATATGTATGTGGCTATGTATGTATAGATGGATAGCATTTTTTTCCATGTATGTATGTCGTTGTCGATATACCCCCTCCCCGATAACTTCGACATGAGGGGGGGGGGGTCGATATACCCCCTCCCCGATAACATTTTTTTTCTAAGTTACTAAGGTAAAATGTTCACCCCCCTCTCGATATACCAGGCGACCAACTCTCGAGGCCACCCAAACCCTAGAAAAAAAGCATTGTCGATATACCCCCTCCCCGATAACATTTTTTTTCTAAGTTACTAAGGTAAAATGTTCACCCCCCTTTTGATATACCGGGCGACCAACTCTCGAGGCCACCCAAACCCTAGAAAAAAGCGTTGTCGATCTCCTACCCCCTCCCGCCCCTACCCGACAATCTCTCGAGGCCACCCAAACCACTAGAAGAAAACTCCGGTAACTTCGACATGAGGGGGGACGTCGATCAACCCCCCCTTTTGACATAGATTTATCAAGAATGCCCCCATTATGGATGTGCACAAGTTGATCCAATTTTTTTTGATCTCATATATATATATATATTCTTCTATATGTCACGTTGTCTGTCAAAGTATTGAAGAAATCCATGGCTTCATCATTAGCCGGAAGTAACATGCGTATGATGCTACGAAGCTCTTCAAAGTTGTTTTGGAAGGGAGTTCCAGATAGAATAATTCGCTTTTTGGTACGAATTTCAGCAAAGGCCTTCCAAATAGCGATATTCGGAAGGCTCTTGCTAAACTTCGTACCAAAAAGCTAATTAATTATCCTATCCGGGACTCCGTTCCAAAACAATTTTGGAGAGTTTCGTACCATTATGCGCCTGTTACTTCCGGCTAATGATGAAGCCATGGTTTTCTTGAATCCTTTGACACTAGACAACGTGACATATAGAAGGGTAGATGAGATCAGGAAAAATATGGACCATTTTCTGCACATTCAGAATGGCGCCATTTTGTTAATTAAATCCCTTAAAGGTTAAGAGAATCCCTTGTTTGACATTCATGAGAGAGGCGGTCCGGACGTCGGACATTCATGAGAGAGGCGGTCCGGACGTCGGACATTCATGTTTGTATATTAATTGCCATGTTGTAATATTTGCAGAAACTATGGAACAAAGAGACGAAGAATAAGAACAGTTGTTGGGGGACATAATCCTCGGCGGACGTGATATCTTGTCGTTTCTCAACGACACCGATGATCTGGAAGGAGAGGATGACGGCTCCGGTGATCGAACAATGGAGGAGGAAGGACATGATCATGATGGCTCCGGTGACCGAATGCCGGAGGAAGAAGGAGACCATGATGACGGCTCCGGTGACCGAACAGAGGAGGGAGCTGTTGCAAAGTCCGGCGAGGTATATATATTAATTAAGCCTATGCTGACTAGCTAATTGATGCATTAATTGTTTTGGTATGTACATATATTAACTCTTCTTTCTTCTTTTATAGCCCTCCGGATCGAGCCAAACTTCGGTAACGAGACGAGGCCCGAAGAAGAGGTTGCGCAAGGATGAAAGGTTCACGATCACAGCACTCGCGCACGATGGCCATCCGATTGAACCCAAGAGGACCAAGGACGCATTTTCTGCTCAGTGCGGAGCTATTGTTAGGGACAACATCCCGATTAGCATCAAGCAATGGAATAAGCCTAAGGACGGCGCCCCTGAAGGTGATTATGTCGCCGATAGACAGAAAGATGATCTTTGGACCTTGTTGAAGGCAAATTTCACCCTACCGCCAGAGGAGGATCCGAATAAGCCAGTTATAGAGCCACTGGTCAAGGCGTGTGCTCTTAAGAAGATGGCAGATCTATTAAGGAGGTGGAAGAATGAGTTGAAATCAAAGTTTGTCGACAAAGGGAAGACTCCAGAATTCACCGGCCGATTTGAGAAGATAAGAGATCACTGGCCCGCATTTGTGGCCTACAAGACATCGGACAAGAGTAAGAAAATGTCAGAGACAAGCAAGAACAACGCTACAAAGAAGCAGTATCACCATCACACGGGGTCAGGTGGCTACCTCAGAGCCCGGCCGTTGTGGGACAAAGCTGAGAATGACCTAATTGCTAAAGGGGTCGTACCATGGACATTGAACTGGCCAGACCGTTCAAGGACTTGGTTCTTCGGAGTTGGGGTAACTTTGGACCCTGAAACAGGGAAGTGCCGTTGGACGGACGAGCAACTTGCAATACCCGTCACGAAGCTTTAGGAGTATATCACCGCAGCGCAGGAAGGGACGTTCATTCCCGACAGAGAGAAGGACGAGCTGACTGAGGCCATAGGGAATGCTGAGCACCCTGGACGAACACGAGGCACACCAGGCTCCGTTCCGTGGAAGGTTGGGTTTCCCGACGTAGGCGGTTACAGAAGCTGGGAGAGAAAGAGGAAAGCGAAGCTGAGTGAAATTCAGAAGCTCAATGCAAGACTACAAAAGCTAGAGGAAGCTGAGAGCCAGCGAGCTGCCGGCCAACCATCTCAGCGGTATTAAGCTACCCCAGAAGCTACCCCGCCATCTCAGCGGAGAAGCAGCGTCGCTTCCACGGAGCCCGTTCAGCCTGACTGCACGTCTCCTAGCTACCCCGTGGATACTATCACGGAGGCTCAACATTGCGAGCTTATGACGAAATACTGGAACCTCACTTTCAAGGCGGCTATCGGCTCTGTTGCACCTCCTCAACCCAACGGAACTTTTCACTGTCGTCCGATTCCACATGGCTATGCTGTTGTGATGGTGGATGAAGTAATGGAGGGATTTGAGGAGCTCGAGCTTGACCACTCTACAGGTGAAGGGGAGAATCGGCTGGTTCGTGCCCTGAGGAGTACATGTCTATGGCAGAAGGAGTACATCAAGCTTCCAAACTGGACGCCTCCGCCTCCTCCTCCTCCTCCGGCGAGTCAGGGCACTCCGCCTCCTCCTCCTCCGACGAGTGATCAGGGCACCCCGCCTCCTTCTCCGGCTCCTCTGACGCGTGAGGGCACTCCGCCTCCTCCTTCTCCTACTCCGGCACGTCGGAGCAGTCCGCCTCCTCCTCAGCCTCGTCGGTAACGGCGGAAGACAGCCGCCGCCGCTCCGGCTCCTCCGGCGCGTCGGAGCACTCCGCCTCCTTCTCCGCCTCGTAAGCAACGACGGAAGAGAGACGCCGCCGCTCCGGCGGCTAGCAGTACAAGCAGAGGCGGGAGGGAATACAGACACGGTCCATCTCTCAAGCCTCTGGAAAAGTTACCATATGAGAGGACCGAGTCTGAAAACGAGGAGATATGTCAGGACCAATTGAGGGCCCATTTTGCAAACAAAACTCCACCTCCGAAGGAGAAGCTAGATCCGGTGAAAGTGAAGCGCACTATCGATGCCCTGAAGCGACCACCACCGCCTCCGCCGGATTCCAACTATGTCCGGATTATTAAAAAGACATATGAAGAAGCGCGGCGGTCGGGAAGTACTTCTAGTGATGCAAGGTTAGCAGAACGAAGAAGTGGGAAGACAATTCCCCAGCTCGGCGAACAGGAGAAGCAATCGTGCCCCCCGCTCATGGTGTCTAGCGATATCGTCGCAAATCATCCGGGGATGGTGCCCGGTACCAATCCTGGTGATTACTTGGGGGATGATGTAATTTTTCAAACGGCCGAGGTAACAAAAGAAGAATATGAATACATGCACGGGAAGCCTCTCGTCAAACCTGATCATCCTCCTCTAACAACGATGATGTACAAATTGCATGAGTGGTACATGAAAACCTGCAGGGAGTCTGGGAGAGACACTATGTATATGGCAGTGAAACCAGAGCACGAATTCATTGGACTTCCCGTGATGCCTGTTGAATTTGTGGAGTTATTTCAGTTATACAATCAACTGGCCCTCGACAAACAACTCATGACTGCCTACTGTCTGTAAGTATTACTTCTATAGTTAAGTCTCTAGCTCAGCTCGTTCATTGCATGTATATATAATTATCCTCACTATATTATGCAGATTGAAGATCGTCGAATGCAAAAAACTAGGAATCTTCGACGTTGGGTTCATTAGCCCAGATGCCGTAAATGAATGGACGGTACGAAACTCAATCAAAGAGACCGAGGAGAACTTGCTAAAGTCGTTCCTTATACATCAAAACAAAAGGGAAATACTCTTTCCTTACAACTTCAAGTGAGTGTTGTTGTCTTCTCTGTATACTCGGTTTTGCTTACTCGAGGTTAAGTAATGTAATTGATGAGTTATATATGCGTGCGCAGTTTCCACTTTATTCTGCTATCCATTAAGCTTGACGGGGCATTAGTAACTGTCTTAGACTCGAGACGTAAGGATCCCGAGAATTATGCAGACATGACTGCAATGCTCAAGAAGTAAGTTTCAGTCAATACCGAGACCATATCGGCATGCAACTTTCGTTAATTTCCTGATATCAAGTAATCATTTTCTTTGCCTGGCAGGGTTTGGAAGAAGTTCACCCGAAAGGTTCCCGGTCTAAACAAAGAGTTGCGATTTACGCACCCCAAAGTAAGTAGTACTAGCTAGTTCCGCGCATCTCTAATTGATTCAAATTTTCATCAATATATCATTACCATGCTTGCTTATCAGTTTGATTGAACTCTATTCTCGTAAAGTGCTTGTACCAGAAAGAAGGGACTTCTTTATGTGCATACTACGTATGCGAGTTCATTCGCCACTCGACCTCTGAGCGGGGCTTCTCTGACAAACAATTTGAAGTACGTAAATAATATTCACAATTTTATTTTATATATTACCATCAATTGTGTTGAGTTTTATTCATATATATGCATGTATTGACCCCCTTCTTTAAATTAGATCTAGCAGATGCGGGATGAACTCCTACCACATGATCGCATACGAGCAATTCAAGAGGAATTGGCGGGATTCTTTCTTGACCACGTCATACCTAAAGACGGAGAATACCATTCGAATTTGTGATTGGATCTTAGGTACATGATGTTAGGGATTGTAAAAGATGTTATATTGTATATATGTAGTAGCGTCAGATAGATGTACGAAAACTTGTTGTTCGACCAATCTCTCGGAGAATGAGAGGTCGATCACTTCTCTCTGTATATGTTCATGACGATCTTATGTACTTAATAGTTCCTTCATTTGCTTACTAGCTAGCGTGTCGAGTTCTATCTATAGTAGCTAGCGTCGACCAAGCACGGAGAAAGAGAGGACACTTCTCTCTATTAGCTAGCTAACACAATAGAAACCCCTAAATTAACCCTACAAAACCCCCTAAGCCCCTCCCTTTAAAAAAAACAAAAACCCCAGCTCCTGCCAGATGCTGACGCGTGGATGCCTTTTGGTCCCGGTTGGTGTTTACCAACCGGGACTAAAGGTCCTCCTGCCTGGGCTCCCCGCAGCGGCCACGTGGAGGGCCTTTGGTCTCGGTTCGTAAGCAAACCGGGACTAAAGGTTTTGGGCTTTAGTCCCGCCCTTTAGTCCCGGTTCCAGAACCGGGACAAATGGGCCTCTGGAACCGGGACAAATGGGCCTTTTTCTACTAGTGATATGTTCTGCCGCGGAGTTGTGATGTCCTACTGAACATGCATGATGTACTCAACTTTGATACGATTGTCCTACTGAATCTGCAAGATGTATTGAGCAGTTATTCGTATTTTTTTGTTTCCTTTTTATGTAATTCATGTTTATCACTTACGGTTGTTCGAACACTATCATCCATCCATATGTCACATCGGTATTTAGAAGGTTTTAAAATTTTCCGCTGAACCGTGAGGTACATGAGAGCTAGCTAGCTATCAGGAGATTGTGCATGCATGCACTGATAGAACACGTCTCACCATTTGTATTTTTTTTGTATAATATGCACACATATGCAAGCTTCATCAGTTCCATGCTTAATTTCAAAACCTGGAGAAGGGCCAGCCCAGGACTGAGCAATGCAAGCGATTGCATCTCTCTTAGTGTGACACACAGGGAGGGTGTGTTGGGCTGCGCCAAACAAATAAATAACCAGGACAAACAAATAGGTCTGGGAAGCACGGCAGAGGAGGCGGGCACTCTACTAGTTAATCAACAAAAAGAGGTCCCCTCTCGTTAGGGTTTTTCTCCTCCCGACGGCGCTCTGGCGGCGACGTGGAGATTTCTGATCCCCTGCCTTCCCATCCACCGCTGTTCGCCAGGGTCTGTTGATGCCCGGGACACGGCTCCGTCGGGGAGTGATTAGGGTAATTCCCGTCCGCGGAAACAAGCTTTCTCGGACAGAGATCCAATGGATTCAAAGGCTGCGGAGTCGAGCGCAGCCATGAGCGATGTTGAGAAGATGATGAAGGAACTAGGGCTAAAGGAGGTGGATCTGGAAGACATAGTTGTTGAGGAGAAGGATCTCCCGGAAGAGGCTGCACGCTGGATGGCTATAGCCAGAGTTCACATGGACAAACCCTACTCGCAATACCGGTTCTTTCGGAATATGCGTGTGGCATGGGATCTAGCTCAGGAGGTTAAATTCAGACCTCTTGGTGAGAATCTGTATACGCTCCAATTCTCTTGTTTGGGCGACTGGGAACGTGTGATGGAGGAAGGACCATGGACTTTCAAGGGTAAGGCAGTTGTTATTGCTCCTTACGATGGCTTCACCAGGCCCTCCACAATCCCTCTAAACAAAATTGAGATCTGGATCCAGATACATGATCTGCCTGACCTGCTCTTCCATCTATTCAAGCCTTTGGCTGGTGCGGTTGGCGAGTACATATATGCAGAGCCAAAATCTCAAGACTTTGAAGGTAATTTATTTAGAGTTAGGGTGAAGATTGATGTCACGAAACCATTGAAGAATGCTGTCTCGTTGGTGGTAAAAAAGAAAAGAGAAATCTTCATAGTCAGATATGAACGCCTTCCAGACTGGTGCGCTGTGTGTGGACACCTGGGGCACTTGTTCAAAGAGTGCGGCAATGGCATCCACCCCCCTCGGCACTGGTCTTCAAGGGACTTCGCGCGGAGTGGTTCAGAGGACCCGGGAAGGGCCCGGGAGAAGGAAGAGGCTCAGGCGGTGGACGAGGCAGGGGCAGATCGGGCCGTGGGGCAGGTCGAGGTCCTTCGCAGTAGGATAGGACCTCTTGGACCGAAGCAGAAGAGGCCGGGACATACGATGAGGACACTGCAATGCTTGATGCCGAGACTAACAGGAAGAGGGGGGCCGGACAGGTAACAGAATTGATAGCATCTCCACCGGGTACCTCCCCTAGCATCACAGGGGGAGAAGGGACTACCATGGCCCTAACGACCACAGCTATATCCCAAAGCCCTTCCTCGAAGCAAGAACCCAAGAGGAACAGACACACACCGACTGCTCAAGACAAGGGAACTCAGAAGAACCTTTCTTCAAACAAGAATACTGATGCGCGTTTGGCGGGCCTCCAAGGGGGGTCGCGCCTAGCGCAATGAGTCTCCTGTGTTGGAACCGTCGCGGGATTGGCAAGCCCGCGACAGTCCGAGAGCTTCGTGATCTGACGAAGTGTTTTGCCGCCTCTATACTTTGTATCTTGGAAACTCAATTAGAGGGAACTCGAGTGGAGAATCTAGCTGGAACTTTAGGTTTTAATAAAAGCTTTGATGTAAGTAGCTCCGGTAGGAGTGGCGGCCTCGGTTTGTTTTGGAATGATGAGATAAAAGTGGAAGTTAATGGCTATTCCAAGTATCATATTGATGTACTAGTTGACGATATAGCGGAAGTACGGATCCGGCTGACGTTTGTTTATGGAGAAGCACAGGTACCAGAAAGATACAAGACCTGGGATATGCTCAAGGGGATAGCTGGAGCGAGCACCTTACCATGGGCGGTTCTTGGTGATTTTAATGAAGTATTGCATGCTCATGAACACGACGGAGTTGGGAACCGTAGTCAAGCGTAGATGGATGCTTTTAGGGACGCCCTTGATAAATGCGGGCTCACTGATATTGGCTACAAGGGGACGACATGGACTTTTGAGAAGAAAGTAGCAGGGGGTACCTTTACGAGGGTTCACCTAGATCGGTGTGTTGTCAACCCGGCATGGGCACTAGCTTTCCCGATGGCTGAAATAGTGCACAGGACAACTGCTTCCTCAGATCACGTCCCAATTGAACTCAAGATGAGCGACGTGCATGGCGCATGCACCAGGGCCCCACGGGGATTTAAGTACGAGCTGATGTGGGAGAGAGACCCATCGCTATTTGATCTGTTGGGGTTTGCTTGGACAACGACAGGGGGCGACACCGTACAATCCATGCATGACAAGCTAACCCGAATGGCTGGTGACCTGGGAGCATGGGACCGACAGCATTTTGGCAGTGTTCGGTTAGAGATAATAAAATTAAAGAAAGAACTTGAGGTGTTGCAGCTAACCTCAAACCGAACGGGGCCATCTCACGCTGAGACAAAAACTATTGATCGGTTGGTCGAGCTCTATCACCGCGAGGAGATCCTTTGGAGGCAAAGGGCACGCCTAGAGTGGCTATCTCACGGAGACAAAAACACCTACTTCTTTCACTTGCGAGCCAGTCGCCGGCGACGGAAGAATCAAATCAAATCTCTACAGAGGCCAGATAGACACATAACAGAGGACCGAGCGGAGATGGAGGAGGTGGCCAATGACTTCTATAAGTCATTGTACACATCTGAAGGAGTGCACGATATGCAAAGAGTATTGGATACGATACCGGTGAAAGTAACACCAGCTATGAATGATTTACTGAATGCTCGTTACAATCATACAGAAGTAAAAACTGCCTTGTTTTAGATGTTCCCGATAAAGGCACCGGGCTAGACGGATTCCCAGGTCATTTCTTCCAGCGCCATTGGGACACTTGTGGGGAGGAAATTACTCGGGTGGTGCTAAGGATAGTGGATGGAACAGAGTCGGCTGAGTGTATAAACCAAACGACCTTGATGCTTATCCCTAAGGTAAAAAAACCGACACTGTTATCACAATTCCGCCCGATCAGCTTGTGCAACGTTCTATATAAAATTGCTTCCAAGGTGATTTCTAACCGGCTGAAGCTAGTCTTGCCAGAGATTGTGTCAGAGGAACAATCAGCTTTTGTGCCAGGCGGGCTAATCACAGACAACATCATTACAGCATATGAATATCTGTATTTTATGAAGCGTAAAGAGGCAAAGAAGCACCAGACATGTGCCCTAAAACTTGACATGATGAAGGCATATGACAGGGTGGAGTGGCCCTACCTACGAGCTATCATGCTTAAGCTAGGCTTCACTAATAGCTGGGTGGAGGTTGTTAAGAATCTGGTGGGCTCAGTGCAATTTTTAGTAATGTTTAATGGGAAGAAACTACAGGAGTTCAAACCATCACGTGGAATCAGACAGGGGGACCCAATATCCCCGTACTTGTTCTTGTTAGTAGCAGAGGGCCTGTCGTGCCTCTTAAAGTCAAATGAGTCATCTAACCTAAGTGGGATACAAGTGGCACCCTCGACGCCACCGGTAAACCATCTTTTATTCGCAGATGATAGCCTGTTGTTCTTCAAGGCAAATGGTGAGGGTGCTACTGAGGTGAACCATGTCTTGGATATTTATTGTCAAGCCACAGGTCAGTGAATCAACTACTCAAAGTCATCAATTTTCTTCAGTAAAGGTGTCCCGGACAGTGTAAGGCAGGAAATAAAAGAAGTGTTAAATGTCCCTAATGAGACGCTAAATGAAAAGTACCTAGGAATGCCCTCTGACATAGGTTCATCGAAAAGTGGAGCGTTCAAGTACTTAAAAGACCGCTTGTGGAGTAAAATCCAGGGATGGATAGAGAACACATTGTCAACTGCAGGCAAAGAAGTTTTGGTTAAAGCAGTAGCACAGGCGGTGCCAGTGTACTCCATGTCTTGTTTCAGGCTGCCAAGAGGTTTATGTGAACATCTCAACATGCTCATACGGAAGTTTTGGTGGGGCAGCAAAAATGGCCATCGTAAACCCCCTTGGGTGTCGTGGAAAGAGATGACGAAGCCGAAAGGTATGGGAGGTTTAGGGTTTAAAGATATTGAAATCTTTAACTTGGCTTTGTTAGCCAGGCAAGCATGGCGTGTGTTGCAAAACCCCGAGTCTCTGAGTGCACGCATTTTGAAGAGTGTTTATTATCCTGAGTCAACAATTTTGAAGGCCAACTTGGGATCCCACCCAAGTCAGATTTGGAGAGCAATAATTGATGGTCGGGACGTTTTGGCCCAAGGTCTGATCAAAAGGATCGGTAATGGAGAGGAAACAATGATCTGGACGGAGAATTGGCTACCCAGGGATGAAATGCTTAAACCCTACGGGTGCCTGGCTCTTGACCCTCCGCAGTGTGTTGTCGAGCTTATAGATCAGATAACGGCCACATGGAACACTCAACTGGTCCAGGAGTTTTTTCTACCTTTTGATGCCAAGCTGATTATTAGAATACCATTGTGCACTAGAAATGTAGCTGATTTTTGGTGCTGGCACTTTGAGAAGAACGTTGTTTTCTCAGTCAAATCAGCCTACAATATGTTGGTGGCCACCAAACAGAGAAGGGAGGCGTGGTTGGAAGGTACAGAGAGCTCATCCGGTACCAGAGGAGAGGAAAAGCAATGGAAAAAGTTGTGGAAAACACAAGTTCCAGCAAAAGTGAGGATGTTCCTATGGAGACTGTCCAAACAATCGTTGCCGACGGAGGATGTTCGCGCTCACCGCCATATGTCAAACACCTCATCGTGTGGTTTATGTGGAGCTCCGGATTCCTGGCGACACTCGCTCCTAGAATGCTCCATGGCAAGGTGCACATGGACACTGGTGGATGATGAACTAGGTCAGTCTGTGGCTATGAATTCAGAGCAACATGCGAAACACTGGCTTTTTGCACAGATCGACTCGTTATCACATGCACTTTTCGTGAAGCTATCCGTGACTTTATGGGCCATCTGGACAGCAAGAAGAAAGGTGATCCATGAAGGTGAATTCAAAAGCCCGCAATCCATCAACAATTTTATCAGGAGGTTCATCGCCGACCTGGGGGTAATCAACGAGCAGCAGGCCAGGGTTGTCTCAGGTAATACAACAAGTTCAAGTGCCAGGGTGAGTTCACGCCCAAGATCACCACCACTAAATCATGCGAAAATAAATGTTGACGCTGCCGTTCGAGCCAGAAGGGGTGGTGCTGCTGCTGTGGCGTGTCGGGATGCCAATGGAATTTTGTTGGGCAGCTCCGCTCTGGTAATTCAGGGAGTTGATGATCCCATCATTTTAGAAACAATGGCTTGTAGAGAAGCGTTGTGTGCAGCTGAAGACCTGCTACAACATCAGTTTGTGGTGTCCTCTAATGCCAAGCAAGTAATCACGGACATTAACCAAAACAATCATGAAAAACAAGCTTCTACTATCAGAGAAATTAAGGCTCGTAGTGTCCAATTTTCTTGTAATTTTATTTTTGAAGGTCGAAATAATAATGTTGAGGCTCATAGTGTAGCTAGATATGCTTTGAACTTAACTCCGGGGCGTCATGTGTGGTTTGGCCAACCACATGACGTTAGTGTCATCCCACTTTCTGTGAATTATGATCAATAAAGAGTAGGCTTTTCCCTCAAAATAAATAAAAAAAATTAGGTTTGGGAGGAACAAAGTTGAAAACGGCGGACTGAACAGATCATAGTTGTCAACGGGAGGGTCCAAATTATAATTAGATAATGTCATATTGTCATGTTAGATGTGAGGTAAGTCAGACCCAATCCCAAATTCCTTCTCGCCGCGATATCCCAGGCCCCTTCCCTTCTTGTAGGCGGTCTCGGTTTCTACTTCGATTTCGGGCAGATTTCAGTGCCGATGCCGATGGGTCTTTTTAATCACCACCGCGGCCGCAAGCTCGACGATTCGTGCCGCAGGTGGAGGTAGCTCATTCTCATGGCTAGGAGCGGGAGGGATCGATTCCTGCGCCGCTGCCGCCGCCGCCTGCCGTAGGCGGTCCACGGTGATGACCGGATTATCGCCCTATCCGACGATCTCCTCCTCGACATCCTGGGCCGCCTTGACACCCGCATGATTCTCGGCGCCGGGATGCTCTCTAAGCGCTGGGCCGGTCTCCCCCGCGAGCTCCGCGTCCTCGACTTGAGCGTCGGGGACATACTCCCGCCGCGCTACCACCGCTGGGTCCTCCTTCATCGGGACTCCCATGTAAGAGATTTAAAGTACCAATTCTGCACGGCCAAGGTGGAGAAGGTAATGCCTCACATCAGGAGGTACGAGCGGCGTGCCATGCACGCCTTGAACAGCTCAGTGGAGCGCCTCTTGGGCGCGGCGGCCGATGGTGTCGGGCGGAGGGTCAGTAGGCTGACGATTGAGTTCTTCTTGTTTTTTTGATGAAAAGGAGGGCCGAAGCCCCCCCGGTTCCATTGCATGAATGAAACCAGAGGATAACAAGGTCCAGCATGCTAGGCGCGTTCGAAGGTAAGCAGTAAAGAAAAGAAAGGAAAGAAAAGGTTCTAATTATTACAGCTCAAGGGCGCTCTGGCCCGAGCAGGGAGGGGGGGGACTCAGGCGTGGCCATGGACCAGCCCTGATTCGAGCAGGGAGCTCCCAGAGTGCTTCTTTTTCTTCAGAGGGGACTGGGGTGGGGAGGCAGCAAACTCCAGCGGCGTGGAAGGGCTGGTCGTGACCTGTTTGAGTGTCCCTCCCAGCCTTGGTGGGGAAGATGGCTCGGGTTTCGCTGCATTCCTGCAGAGGGACAGCTTGTCGAGCAGCGAGCGCCCCAGCAACTCTCCAGCACCGCGGTGATTATTCCCTCCGGTGCTCACCCACCCTCCAGCCTGAAAGGGGCTTGCATGAGTTGGGTCAGAGAGATGGAGATTTTCCTCAGCTTCTCCAGTTGGTCCCCCGAGAATAGGATCTGCCATCTCCGGATAGTCACCTGCACCATACGCCAAATGCAGTTCATATCAGTCCATATTGCATTTTTGAAGACATGTGAGTTTATAGTTTTCCACAGGCTCCACAAAGCACATGCACAGAAAGCATTAGTAACAGCATGGTTTTTACTAGCAGGCCAAAATCTAGCAACAGAGAAAAAGTCATCTCCCAGATTAATCCCTAGGAAAGTAGAAATGTATCGCCACATGTTTGTGGCCACCACACATTCAAAGAAAAGGTGTGTGATGGTTTCAGTTTCAGAGCAAAAGACACACTCAGGTTTTTTTTCAATTCCCCTTTTATTGAGGTTGTCTTTGGTCATGAATTTGTTATGAGATAGGAGCCAGAGAAACACCTGCACCCTGGGGGGAGATACAATTGACCAAACTGCCGGTATGAACACCGGCTTGACCCCCCTAAAGTTGATGATATTGTACAAGGAACTGGAGGTATATGTGCCTTTCGCTTTGTACTGCCAAACAAGGGCATCATCGTTGTTGGAGTATGAAACCCCTGACCCTATTTGCTCTAGGCAGTACTATTCCTCCATCAGGGCAGGTGAGAAAACTCTCCGAAAAGTGAGCTTAATGTTTTGTCCATCCCACACCTCTGCAATGGTCGCACACTGCTGATGGCAGAGAGTGTAAAGATGCCAGAATTGAACCGATAACGGGGATGTTCCAAACCAGGAGTCTTCCCAGAATCTGATCTTGGAACCATCCCCAACTACCCATGTATATCCGAATTTAAGTGCTTTTGCAGCCCAAAGGACACCTCTCCAAAAGATCGAGGAGTTCTGTGGCCTGCAAGCAAAAATATTGGGTTTCCTACTTAGATATTTGTTATCTACTACATTTTTCCAAAGTTTATTTTCTCCTTCAATGTGTCTCTTAACCCAGCTACCTAGTAGGCAGAGGTTAACCTCTTGGAGGTTTGGGATCCCTAGCCCTCCGAATTCTTTTTTCATGCACACTAGTTGCCAGTTTGCCAAATGAAGCTTCCTATTGCCTTCGAAGTCACTCCAAAGGCAGTGAGCTAAATGAGTGTTAATCAGAGCTAGGGCCCATTTGGGGAATTTAACAAAGGACATCAAGTACACAGGTATACTAGAGAGGCATGCTTTAATCAGAGTGAGTCTAGCCGCATATGAGAGAAGTTTCCCTCTCCAGCCAGCAATTCTTTTCAGAATCTTATCAATGAGAGGTTGAAGGTCCTCTCTCCTGAGCTTCTCATAGTGAAGAGGGATCCCTAGGTATTTAATTGGGAAGGATCCAATCTCACACCCCAGGATATCAGCAAAAGTGGTTGCCTCTTCAAGGTTTAAACCTAGGGGAATCATTTCACTCTTAGAGTAGTTGATCCTCATCCCGGAAACGTTCTCAAAACATGTGAGAACAGTCTTGAGATTGGTGATCTTGTCCTCATCTTTGTCAACAAACAGGATGGTGTCATCTGCATATTGCAGGCAAATGACGCCTCTAGGGACCAGATCAGAGCAAAGCCATTTAATCAAGTCACTAGCAACAGCCTTATGGAGCATTCTGGTTAACACATCTACTACTATATTGAAAAGCATAGGTGAGATGGAGTCCCCCTGTCTCAAACCTTTATCAGTGGGAAAGAAAGGACATTCTACTCCATTAATTTTGACCCCAACAGATCCCTGGTGAGTGACCTGCTTGATCCAGTTAATCCAAGTGGGGCAGAAATTCCTTTTTTGAAGAATTTCAAGGAGGAAATCTAAGTTAACTTTGTCAAATGCTTTCTCATAGTCTAGTTTGATAACTAGCCCGGGGTTATTAGATTTGTAGGTAGAGTGCAGCACCTCATGAGCTGTGACAACACTCTCCAAGATAAATCTCCCCTTGATGAAAGCAGTCTGGTTACTAGAAATTAGGAAACCCATAAGGGCCCCTAGTCTATTGGTGAGCACCTTAGTGAAAATCTTAAAAATGCAGTTAAGCAAGCTAATAGGTCTAAATTTTTTCATATTAGTGGCATCTTTCTCCTTAGGGACCAGGGTAAGGATGGCGAAATTAAGTCTATAGATGTCCAGGGTTCCTTCATGGAAGTCATGGAATAAAGCGAAAATGTCTTTTTTAATAACATCCCAAAACTTCTGGAAAAAAAGGAATGGTAGGCCATCAGGGCCTGGGGCTCCATCGGCATAGGAGCTGAAGACAGCTTGTTTAATTTCTTCCTCCGAAAAAGGCTCAGACAAGGATAAATTATCTGAATCTGAAACTTTTTCTTCAGAAGAAAAGAAATTGTCACTCAGGATAAAACCTTTTCTAGTCTCTTCTTTAAAGAGGTCTTTGTAAAAGTTTGTGGCAATGTTCAGCATGCCATCTAGATCAGATACTCTGCCATCAGGGCCATCTAGGGAGTGAATAAGGTTTTTCCTCCTCCTCTGATTAGCCACAGCATGAAAATATCTAGTGTTTTTGTCCCCTTCCAAGATATCCCTATCTCTAGACCTCTGCCTGGCTTTTGTTTCCTCTTTGAGCCAAATATGATTAAGCTCCTTGAGGATATGCTTCATTCTATCAGCCTCAGACTCATTGAGGGGGGAGGTTTCAGATTTTATGTCTAGTTCATTGTATTCCTCATTGAGGTTTCTCTGGTCTTTTCTAAGTTGAGCCTCAATGTTCCTACTCCAATCTCTAGCAAACCTTCTAAATCTCCTGATTTTCTCTTGCCAAATATCTATGGCAGAGGTGGATTTGACAGGAGCAGACCAGTTACTAGCAACTAGATCTTTAAACTCCTCCCGGAGAAGCCACCATTTCTCGAATTTGAAGCTAGAGCTCCTAGGAAAATTTCCAAGGCCTGAGTCCCAAAGCAAAGGGGTGTGATCACTCCCTGTTCTGGGAAAGGCTTGGGAAGTAGAAAGGGGGAACATAGCATCTAGGTCTGTGGTACAGAAGATTCTATCAATAGTTGTCATAATCAGGTTACTTTGGTTGTTAGCCCAAGTAAACTGCCTGCCTGACATTTTGATTTCTAAAAGACTCCAGATATCTACCCAGGCATTGAATTTGTCACTCCAATGGTGGTTGATTTTACCATTATTCTTGTCTTTCTGAAATCTCACTAGATTGAAGTCTCCTCCTATTAAGGTAGGTTGCTGGTCCCCCATACAGAGGCTATGCGGCTCTGAGATAAACTCATCTTTTCCTTCCTCATACGGGGACCCATATACAGATATAACCCTAAAGGCTTTATCAGAGGATTTATGTTTGAGGCTGCAAGAGACTGAGAAAACATTTGTTTTCCAGGACTCAATATCAAATATATCAGCATCCACCCCCATCAAAATGCCACCTGCAGTGCCATTTGCAGGGAGGTGGTGCCACTCATAACTCCTCCCACCACTTATAGATTTAAGGAAGGAGGTGGAGAAACTTTCTAGCTTAGTTTCTTGGAAAGCAACAATGCTAGGGTTAGCCTTAGCTAGGGTTTCTAATATACAAGTCTTTTTCCCAGGGGTAGAGACCCCCCTAATATTCCAAAAAAGGCAATTCATGGAAAAATCCTTTTCTTAGGGTGCTTGCCCCGTTTGATTTTAGTGACTCTAGTCCACTCCAGATCCTGATCTTTATTTAGATCAGTGCATAAACTAGTCCCAATAGGAGTTTTGGGGGAGTTAGGGAGAGAGTGATAATTAGGGATTGGACATTGCAGCCCCTCAGGTCTGTCCAGGTCTATTTTATCATCTACTTCTATAAAACCAAAGGTACCTAGTTCAGTTATCTTTTCCTGCTTCACAACAGTGTCATTGCAGTTTTTCTTCCTAGTGTCTATCTTGCTCCCTAAGAAGTAATCATGATCCCTATCTATCTCAATGCCTACCTTAGTAGCTACAGCAATGAAATTAGGATCATAAAAGTTGCTAAAGGAGTTTCTCTGATTATTACCTTTCAGAGGAACATTGTCAGCTTCAAGATTCCTGATTTTCTGTTTTTCAACAGCAATGTCCAGCATCTTTCTATCTCCCACATCAATCCTGCTACTCTTCCTGGTAGCTAAAACAGGTCCCCAAGTCCCTCCCACAGGGTTCTGGGGCACCTTCTCAGCTTGGGGCAGGCGAGTGACAGGATCCTTGGAAGCAGCAGGGCTGAAAATTACATCTCCTACTTCAGCAACTTCGATCTCTCCTGATTCATAACTAGTGTAACTAGATTCTCCATCTCCTTCCTCATCATCATCAGCCAGTTCCATTTCTTGGAGCATGCCCAGCCCCTGTTCCATAGTCATAGAGCCTTGGAGTTGGTTGAGAAAGGAAATAGCAGCTTGCTTGGATTGGGTACTTTTTGTAGTAGTGCCACTGGTGCTGGATTTGGTGGATGAGGGTGCAGACAAAATGTCTCCTGCATTCCTGCCTGAGCTAGAGATGTCTCCTTTTGCAGCCCCTAATTCAGTTTTTTCAGCCTAATCTTCATCATCATCAAGAGGCTCCTCCTCTTCTAGATACTCCCCTGGGGGCTCCACTGTCATTTTGATTTTGAACAGTTTGTCCCCAATCCCAAAGACCTTGTCTGCAGGGATTGCAGTATAGTCTCTGCACCTAATTTTAATCCTGATAACCTCATAGAAAGTCTTGAAGTTGTGCTGCCAATCTACATCAAGCAGAGTCCCTATGACAGAAGCAAATTGTTCCAGTACAGCCCATTCAGCCCAGCTGGAATTCACTCCCTCTAGTCTGACCCAGACCTGTTGTAATTCAGCATGGTGTTCAAGATCACCTTTCCATTCTTCCACATTAACTGTGACTCCTTCAGCGTCAGGGAGGCCAAAGTTAGGGTATCCAGCAACCTGGGCAACAGGAATGTGAGGTGGGAATTTTACTAGAAAGGACCATTCATCCAATTTCCTGATCTGCCAGGGCCAGTTGGTGATGTGACCTGACTCAATGTAGACTATCCCCACATTTTTCTTTGTCCCAAGGTGCTGATCATTAACATCTGAGATATCAATCTGGAAGAACCCCAAACCTGGGGCAGCACTCCCAATGAAGTTGGCCACTTTCCTTGGCTTTTTCTTGGTAGGGCATTCCTCCACTTTGTGTGTCACCATCTTGCAAATGAAACAAGAGGGTGGCTGCTGGCACATAGCCTTGTGATGTCCAGGCTCTCCACAGGTGTAGCAGATGACATTGGCATATCCCATAGCAGCTCCCTCCTGTTCTTTGGTGCTTGGCTTAGGCTATTTTCCAGCGTTCTTCCTCTTGTTTTGGCTCTGAGTGTTGCTACTTTTGGACCCTCCTGCAGAAGATCCAGAGCTGGTAGGTTGGAGATTCTGGATTTGTTTTTGGTGACTATCTGAGCTGGTTCCAGTCCCTGTGCCCATGTTGTTCTGCTGGAAATTCTGTCCTAGGTTTTGTCCCCCAGCCTGAGGCAGATAGTTTTGCTGCTGTCCATTGTTCCATGGGTTAGGGTTTCTCCATTGGTTCTGACCAGGTGGGGGGAAAAAGGACCTTGGAACCATGGGGGAGGGGGGACTCCTTGGAATCCATATCCGAATTGCGCCTGAGGTTGAGGGGGACAAAACTGGGGATCGAACGAAGGAATCCAGTTACCTTGGGGATTGGGGATGCCCCCTTGGTCCGGAGCTTGGAAATTCCCCCCGGATCTGTTGTTGTTCTTCCCCCCCTTTCCTCTGCCGCGGCCTCTACCAGTCCTGTCTGCCATGGATCTAAGCTGGGCAAGGGATCAGGTGCCTCCCTTCCAGCTCTTCTCCAGGGTCGATAACTTGTGAATCACTCGATCTGGTGGCAAACCCTCCTCGTTGTGGTGGTAGGGATGGCAATCAGAGCAGGTGAAAGCCCGGGTGGCAACCAGATCGGATCTGACCCAGTATATACCCCTGGACAGAAGGGGGATTTCCTTGGTGCGTGCTGACGGTGAAGCCTCATCCCATAGCTGCCCATAACGCTGCCTGATGGCCACTTCTCCAGGGTCCCAGACAGGTGGGTCCGGGGTGTCAGCTTTGCTGTTCTGTAGGTCCCACTTGTCATGCCCTACTGGTTTCTTCCTATCCACCACAGGCAGGTGAGAGGTGATGCAGAGGACCTCGCCGACAGTGATCACCGGAGGTTGAGTTGCCTCATTTCCGCGGCCAACCACCAGCTGTAGTCCGAGAGCTCTCCTCGATTTCCATGGCTGTTTCCTTGGGGTACAGAACCTCTCCGCGGCCCGCCTGAGGGGAGAGTCGACACCAAAAATCTCCTGCTGCCGGTAATCCCCTCCATGAAAATCATTGGCCAGCGGATTCAGAATGCTCCCGGAATAGGCGACACAAACGAGAGAGGATCTACTAGCTCCGGCAGCGGGGGGGGGGGGGGGGGGGGGGGGGGGGGGGGGGGGTGCGTGTTGGCATCAATCCAACCAGGCATTCCCATCTGGCCCTGGTGCGCGGATCCGCAGATTTTGCTTCTCCCTTGGCCCATGTAACAAAATCTCGCGGATGCGCTGATATCAGAGGCATCCTGGCCCGCTCTTCCTCCAGTCCTTCGAAATAGATCCGGTAGGATAGGTTCCGTAGCTCTTGATCTGCTTGATCCTTGCACACTTGGATGAAATTCTCCCATCTGGTCCTCGATCCGCTGGGGTCGTCTTCCAGATCCTGAACTGCCTTCTTCAATTCCTTCACACACAGAGACCAGGAGAGGGAGTCGTCGCGGATGCACTCCGCCCTCTCGCGCCATCTCTGTTCCCTTGTATCTTCCAGGGTCGCCGGCGGAACGGATCCAATCGGCCTCAGCCGCTCCGGGAAGGCCTGGTATATGAAAGGAAGAGGCATCCCCCCGTCCTCCATCCCCTCCGCCTGAGGAGTTGGCTTGCCCCAGGAACCTTGGTGCCGGCTTCTCCGGGAGGCGCCCGGTCGCGGGGCTGCTAGCCACGGCGGCGGTGGTAACGACGGAGAGGTAGGTGGGGCGCTTGGTAGGTAGGTGAGCGAGGTGGGTGGGGGAGGCGGGCGAGGTAGGTGGAGCATCTTTTCTCTATGCTGGAATGTTTAAGAGCCTTGAGTTCTTCTCGACCCACAACACCGGCTGCATCAACCGGCTCATCTCCACGGCCATCGATGCTTGGGGGGTCCATGATCTCGTGGCCGTTGCTAAGCCAGTCTACTCGCAACGCCGAAATTTCCATGCCTTCCCCAGCCACGGCATCTGTGAGGACCCCCGTGCGTCACGCCTGCGAAGCCTCAAGCTTGTAGGCTGGATGGTACCATCGCTGCGTGGGCACAACGCGCTCACCGTGCTCGTCATGCAAGACACACCAAAGTCGATGCTAGAGTCGGCGTACGAGGGCATCTTCACCTCGTGCCCGCAGCTACGGGTGCTTCACCTCATCTCTTGCTACAGCGCAGGCAATGGGAATGGAGACATTACCGTAGACGCCCCCAGGTCAGAGGTGAGGGAGCTTGTTGTGGACAATTGCATCGGCTTCACATGGATATGCCAGAGGGCTCTTCCTCGACTCGAGCACCTGGCATCCCTGGGCACGAGAGTGCGCTTCGAGACCACCTCGTTTCCCAGCCTCAGGCAATGTAACCTCACCCTGTGCATGGGTGTCACAGAGGAAATAGCTCGCCGATACTTTGCGACACGAATGAAGCTGAAGCTTAGCTTGTTTGTGGGGTGCATCCCGGACGTAACCGACCTGATTATTCGGTTCACCGGACCTGACAGATGGATCGTGCCATCCGTTTCCTCGCCGTCGGCGTCCCTACTGCCTAATCTCTGGTGTCTGTTGGTCACCGACGTGCCTCGGTGCTGGGACGTTTCGTGGCCCCGTCTCCTCCTTGAGACGGCGCCTTCCCTTGAGACCCTCCATGTCCACATTGCCCCGCCGCCCTGCAAAGGGGAAGAGCAACCCAGCGGCGATGAGATATCGTGGAAGCCCACCATGCTTGGGCACCGTCGCCTCAAGGAGTTTGTGATGGTTGGTTTTGAGGGGACGGAGAGGCAGGTTTACCTCGTCAGGTTTGTCATGGGAGTAGGCAGCACGGCGTTGCGCCATGTCGCCATGTTCAAGAAGGGGCGTGTTCGGGACAAGGGCCACTGGGACTGGGAGATGATGACGCAGCAACAGCACTCACAGTGGACCGACGAGGAGAAGGACAAGACGCTTAAGCAGATCATGAATGGGGTTCCTTCTTCCTCGACCGCTTCTCTGGTTATAGTTTTTGGATGATTCTTTCTGTCCATTCATAACGTGAAAGTGAGCATATGTGTAGTTAATTCGTAGGCTTCCGGTATTTTAGTCGATTTGATTTATAAAATGATGTTGTACACAAATTCTAATGCGGTTGGAGGGTGGAAGACACCGTCGAGCTTCCCCAATGGTGGGTTGTTGCGAGCGACGATGGCAGTTCACGTGGGATGATGCATCTACGTGTGTTCGTATCACCTCAATCCCGTATTCGCAATGCATCCTCTATTTCTTGTTGCTTCGCAAACATACATGTCAACTGGCTCTTACATGGGGTTCGTAATACCTCTTTCTTCCATAAAGCGGCAATTCCATAAAGCGGCAACGGCTAAAAGAAAATCAGATTAAAAAATTGCTTGATGATAATGGGGTTTGGGTGAAAGATTCAGAGTTGAAGGATCACATTATGGCGTACTTTTCAAACTTGTTTACCTCATAAGTAACACAACCAAATCCAGAAGTTCTTTAGCTTGTTCAAAGAAAGGTCACAGATGATATGAACAATGCCATTCTAGCCCCCTATACAATCGACGAGGTTCGGAAGGCCCTCTTTGATATTGGGGATTTAAAAGAGACTAGATGGTCTGCATGCTATATTTTACAAGAGATTTTGGGCTATGTTGAGGGATGACTTAACCGAGGAGGTCCTTCACGTGATGAACACTTGTTCTATACTGTCTGGGTGGAATGATACTGCAATTGTAATGATTTCCATGGTTAACTCCACAGAAGAGGTAACTCAATTCAGACCAATAGCTTATGCAATGTGGTGTATAAAATTATTTCGAAAATGATTGCTGCCCGCCTGAAGATAATCCTATCAGATATTATTAGCCCAACTCATAGTGCTTTTGTGCCTGAAAGAATGATTACAGACAATATTTTAGTGGCATATGAGTGTTTCCATACGATAAAGAAGAAAAAGGGTGGGGAAGGAAGGTTTGTGTACTATCAAACTGGACATGCACAAACCATATGATCGAGTGGAGTGGCCTTTTTTGAAGGGTATTATGTTGAGACTTGCTTTTCAGCAAAAACTGGGTGAACTTAGTTATGCAATGTGTATCCGCAGTGGAGTATCATGTTCGCTTCAATGCAGAGGAAACTGAGAGTTTTAAGCCAACGAAATGTTTGAGGCAGGGAGGGACATGAAGTTTCTGCTCCCGAGCTCAAATGAGCTCGGTGAACAGTAAAATCGAAAAAACACTGCTCTCTTGGCTCATGCGGAGGAGTTGGGAAACATGACTGGAGTAAAGGTTACCAGAGATGTCGCATCAATCTAGAATATCCTCTTTGTTGATGATTCGTTGATTCTTATGCAAGCCAATACCATGAACGCGGAAACTTTGAAATCAATCCTGGATTCTTATTGTGCCGCCTCAGGGTAGATGGTGAGTGTTGAAAAATATAGCATCTTTTTAGCCTCAATACAAAAGTGGAGGACAGGGCGCACATTCGATTCTGAATATTATGACTCAAGCTCTGAATGATAAATATTTGGGTTTGCCTGCCAACATGGGTATGGACAAAAGCGATTGTTTTCAATTCCTAATTGACCGTATTATAAAAAAATTAGCAGATGGAAAGAAAAAATTATTATCCGCTGGAGGGAAGGATTTTTTACTCAAGTCTGTTGTACAAGACATCCCCACCTATGACATGTCCGTCTTTGAAATTCCTAAAATAAACTTGCAAAGGAATCATTGATGCAATGTCGCAATTTTGGTGGGGAGACGAGGACAACGAGAAGATTATGCATTGGATGGCTTGGTGGAAGTTGTGTGTTCCGAGAAACCAAGGAGGTATCGGATTCCGAGATATTCATTGCTTCAATCTATGGCTACTAGCTAAACAAGCGTGGCATCTCCTTGACAATCCGAACTCTCTGTGTGCCTGTATTTTAAAAGCTAAATATTTTCCTGATGGTGATTTGATGAACGCGGGCATGAAAAAGGGCTCTTCTTTTACGTGGCAAAGCATTATGGCGAGAGTTAATTCACTGAAAAATGGGTATATCTGGCGAGTTGGAAATGGACAAAACATAGATGTTTGGAAACATGCTTGGATCCCGAATTGTGCAAATAGGAAAATTATTACTCCTAGAGATGGGCATCTACTGTCAAAGGTTCCACACCTTATTCACCCAGTCACAAATTTCTGGGATGAAGATTTGGTGTGGCAAACTTTGAGGCCAATTGATGCTCAATGAGTGATAGCCATTCCTCTCTTTATGCATAATATGTTTGACTTCATCGCTTGGAGCCATACAAAAAAAGGATTGTTCTCGGTTCGATCAACTTATTTGGCAGAATGGAATCATCAACATGGGAGAAAATTACAATATACAAATGGTATGGGTAGAACCAATGTTAAGTGTTAACCCTATCTGGTTGAAGATTTGGAAACTTTCGTGTCCGGCAAAGGTAAAGATCTTTATTTGACGTACATTACATGGAACTCTCTCGTGTCATGTTAGCTTACAAATAGACACTTGAAAGTTTCGCCGATCTTCCCATCATGTTCGAATGGGCCAGAAGAAAGCACGTTCTGTTTCTTTGTCAGAAAGCGAAGGAGGTGTGGGATAAGTTAGGGATGAACGAGGTGATAAAAAGAGTTTGTGCTATTGATCGTGCTAGCGAGGCGGCACTTGAATTCTAACTCCTTTTGCCAAATCAAGAACTATCAAAGTTGGGATGCCAGAATGTACATGAGACGATCGGTATAACTGTGTGGTATATATGGTGGGATAGACGGAAGCTGCTCCATGAGGGAAAGTTTCAAGATGCATACCACACATCCATGGAAGTTCGTGCTATAACGCCTAAGTTTGTGAAAGCTTACTCCCCTAATGCGATCACTAAATGAGGGGGTGGAGTAAGCCTCCTATGGGTTTCGTTAAGCTCAATGTAGATGCATCTTTTTTCCATGACCAACACAGGGGCACAACGGGAGTTGTCCTTAGAGATGATAAAGGAAACTTCATCGCCGATGAAAATTGGAAGATTGATTGTTGTGTGGATGTTCTTACAGCGGAAGCGTTGTCTCTAAGGTTTCGCTTATCTCTGGCACAAAAGACAGGATGCAATCGCCTGTTAATAAACTCTGATAATTTAGAAGTCATCGACACAATGAAGAATGGAGGATAATCTGCGGGAGCGGCGGCGGCAATTTTCGATGATTGCTATTTTTTGGCTTGTGATTCCCCTCACTAGTTTTGAACACTGTAATAGGGAAGCCAATAGAGTTGCTCATGAACTAGCTAGGTTAGCGAGAGTTTTCGAGACAAATGAGTGGATTGAGGAGCCTATGAACAATAATGTATCTCTTCTTACACGCGATGTAACCTGTCTGATCAAATTGCTGCAATATGACATACCTCTGGTGGATATTGCTTCTCAGTTCTCTTGTAAATTTGAATAAAATGCGAGTCATTTTTTTGAAACACGGTCCTTTAAAGTCCGATCCACTAAGAATGATAGAAGAGAGTTGCCCGGTTAATGTGCAGTCATATTCGTATTCTCTCTTGCCGGTTTACACTTTGTAATTATTTACACACTATCATTTCATATCTTCTAATCCTGTCAACAAGTGAGATGTGTGGAACTTCATAGTTAGAGATCACCCATAGAGAACCAGTTATCTGAACTAATTTGATTGAAGCAACAAATAAACCAAGCTCTTCTTTCATTTGTTATTTGAGATCAAAATAAATGCAGGTTAGTAATATATGTTTCATAAGGGCATCTCTAGCCGATCCCCTAAAAAGTTTTAGAAGAGTAAAACATATTTTTTTCTTCTCTATCTACCCGACACCTAAGTGATCACTAAAACGGTTAGAGCATCTTCAATAGTGATTTAGATGCAAAAGTAACTAAATTTTACATTTTCAAGGCCCAAAACCCCACCTCCAACATATGACGTAGATGCAATTTTTTTACACCACCTCCTCCGGGAGATGTAAAATACAACACGTGAAGATGCAAAATTGCATCTCCACCTCCAGGTGATGTAAAACCGGCGGTCCTGCGCCAACCGCTTTCATTTTCTTTCCCCTTCTCCCCCTCTCCATCCGTCGCACAGCCACCGCCACCCCAATTCACCCACACAGTGTCGTCGTCGTCTGCCCATGCCAGATTCGACCGCGAACCACCCCCGTCGCCGCCTGCCTCGATTCCCCACTATCGTCGCCCTGATTCCCCATTGTCGCCGCTCCGATTCGCAAAGCCGCCGCCCTAACGCTCCACTGCCGCCACCCCGGCGCTCCCCTATCGCCGCCGCCCTGATTTGCCCGCCACGCAGCCGCCACCACCCACTTGTCGCCATGCCGCCGAAGAAGCTCCTGAAGAGAAAGACGGGGTTCTTCGGCGTGCGGGCGTAGCCGTACGGCAACTTGGGGGTTGAGTTCTTTGACGTCGGTTGCCGCTTCTGGCTCGGCACATACCCGACAACCGAGGAGGTCGCGTGTGCGATGACGTGGTCGTATGGCGTGTCGGGAGGCCGAGGACGGACCTCAACATCCTTGAGATCGAGACTTGTCGTTGGAATGAACCTGACAATAGTACTAGGGGGTACGAAAGGTGGGGCGAAGTCTAACTACGGCGCAAGTGTGCACTCAGTTTGTACGAGTTCAGGCCTCACTCGGAAGTGATAACAGGCCTACGTCTCGGTGCCCGGGGGCTGTGGTGTTTGCTTATGGTGGTAGAAGATTACAGAGGGTCGGAACCCTTGCTCCGGCGCCCGGGGTGGCTTATATAGAGTGCGCCACCACCGGCCGAGCGCCATGATTAGGGCAATAAATGCCAATGAATACTGCATTACAGGAACGGCTGATTAACCTGACGTTACTGGTAACGGTGAATTAACTCACAACGAATGACTACTCGAATTCTATGGACGCTTGATCTTCCGGGTCACCTGAGCTTATGTCTGTCCGAATGGCGCCGTGTAGTCCTAGTGACATGAATAATCCGAGTGAACGGCTATACTCATCCAAATGAGTCTCTGCCCAGGGGCTTTAATGACATTGAAGGACCATAGGTGGGCCTCAGATGTCAGGCTTATGACCCTACCCAGGGTAGGCATCCTCATCAGTAGCCCCCGAATCCATGAGGTTTTAGTGGTCGAGTGACTGACACTCAGAAGCGTCGATGGTCTCTCAGAAGAGTCCGAGAAACGGTCTTGTCATTCCCCACTCGGCTTCAAACCGTGATGGATTCAGGATTGATGTCTCTTGACCAAAACTGTCTTGCCACTTAATCCGAGTGTTTAGCTGGTGTGAGTCTTCCACTCGGTTCGCAGGATGGAGTCGTCAAAACCTTCGCAGCGCGGAGCTTGCTTCATTCGTGGCACGGAGAAATTTCCGCGCGTTCGAAGTCGTCGAAACTGCGCGCGGGCGCGCGGCGGAACGGTCATGTCGCGATAATTTGGGGGAGTGGGCACGACGCCTGGATAACCGTGACGGGATTTTCGCCACGTGTCCTCGAAGCCCTGAACAGTAGATCCGCGGATCTCGCTCCGTTTGCGGATTGACGGCCAGAGATCTCGCCGGATTTTTGATATAAAAACTGGAGGCACTGTTGGGGGTGAGAACAGATCTCATTTTCCCCTTCTCCCTCGTATTCTCCGATGCCCACCCGTGCTCATTCCTCCTTTCTCTAGCCGAAGGCCGTTCCGAGCTTGCCGGCGACGATGCGCGCGGTGTCTGCGACCGCGAAGGCCGAGCGGGCGAAGAGGAGCTCGCACGCCTCCTCCTCCAGCGCCGGAGCGCCGGCCGGATGGACGCAGGGTGAGTGGTTACCGTCGCGGGTGACCAAGGCCCGGATGCTCGAGCTGGAGGGCCAAGGGTTCGTGCCCGAGGGGAGATGGCGGTTGCCGGGAGCGGGCGAGGATGAGCCCTCACCGAAGGGAGACGACCGCGTGCTCTTGGTGACTCAGCTCGAGCGAGGTTTCTCTCTGCCGCCCCATCCCTTCTTCCAAAGATTCCTGGGTTTCTTTGGCGCTCAACTCCATCATATCCCCCCGAATGCTGTCGTTTACTTAGCCGCTTTCATCTCTCTTTGCGAAAACTTCTTGGGCTGTCATCCTCACTGGGGTTTATTTAAACATCTCTTCACTTGCCGAGTGATGACCGTAAAAAAGCCCACTCGGTCGAAAGACAAGACGAATGTGCCCCAGCTGTGTGGGGGACTAGGAATCCAACTATGGGGCAAAGTCTGTTTCCCGCAGATGACGTTTCCCGATTCGGTAAAGGGGTGACAGGAGAACTGGTTTTACTGCCACGACATTCCAGTCGGCGAGGGTCAGTCGGGCCTCCCACCGTATACATCTGAGCGCATTCGGCCGGTTCCCAGGCTGACTGTAACCAAGGAGGAGAAAACCGAAGTGGATATCCTAGTGATAGCTCTGGTGGCTCTGGTGCAGAAAGGTGTCAACGGCCTCGACTTGTTGGAGGTCTTCCTCCAGAGGAGGATCCAACCGTTGCAAGCCAGAGCTCATCCCCTGTGGGAGTACACCGGACCGAGTGACCCCACTCAAACTCACCCGGAGGAGCTCACTGAAGACATGGTGGAAGCTAAGATCAAGGCGATCACTCCAGCGCGCGACAACCCTAGGGGGACCAGGCTGGTGGCTCCACTCTCATCAGATAATCCGGCAAATGAGGTAACTCCAACGGTCCATCATCCGAGTGATGTTTGTGTTTATTGTAGTTGATCCGACTGATCTTGTTCTCCATTTGGCAGGCCTTCACACAGATGAACAGCCAGGTGCCAATCGTGGATAGGGGCCCGGTTGATGTTGCCAGCGACACTGATCATCCAGAAGATTCGGCAGAAGCTGGGGAGTATGAAGAGCCTGATGACGACGAAGATGATGAAGACGAGGAAGAGGAAGGGTCGGAGGGCGGCGACGAGGTGGAATCGTCACGCTCGGATGACCGAGTGCCTAAAGCCCGTTCCAAGGCGCGCTAGGACTCGAGAGTCCGCGGTGGAGGTCCGAAGGGGCCGAAGGCTGCCAAACCGACTGGGTCTGCCCTTCCGACCCGCAGCTCGAAGCGCGAGCATGGAGAGCTTGCCTCTTTACCTGAGAAGACGGCGAAGCAGCCCAAAGTCACTACGGCCAAGCCTCGGAAGGCGGTCTTCATCCCGAAAATTAAGATGGCCATTCCCGTGGCCTCAGCGTAAGCATTTCCATTCTGTCAATTGTTGTCTGTATTTGTCCGAGTGATGAAATGATCCAAGTGTTTCCCTTACAGTGCTGATACTTCAACTGCTTCACCTGATCCCCATACTCTGGAGAAAGAGCGGGCCGATGCTGATGTTGCATCTTCAAAAGGTAAGCTCCGGACTCACTCGATAACTCTGGACATTCCCGAGTGTTTACTTTTTACTCATCTTCGAGTGTCTTGAACGCTTGCAGCTCCGCGTGAAGTGATCGACATTGATGCAGACGACAGGGTTGACCTTCCGAACCCTTCGGCCAACGCAGACGTCGTGATGCAGGAGTCCTCGCTTGCCGATACTTTGGTGCCAGCACGAGAGGCCAGCTCGGGAGTCGGGGCAGCACTCGGTACAGGTACATCATCTCCCTCGTTGACTCCCCCTGCGACCAACATCTTTGCGCTACACTATGTCCCGGAGGACCAAGTGGGAGCGAGCAAAGAGGCATTAATCCAGCTGGAGGTGATGAGCGACCGACTGAAGACGGCGTACGATGCAAGCGAGGCGCTGAAGAAGAATGTCCGAGTAAGTACTCTTGTAAGTACCTTCCTCAGTCGGAATTTTTATTTCTGTCTTGAGAGGATTTGCACACACCGGCTGGGTATCTTTGAGTTTCAGTGGGGGCGCGCTGAGTGCACCCACTAGGTGTAGTCCCCGAGACTGCCGTCGACTGAAGCAGTTGGCGGGAGTCTTAGAGTCTGAATGAATTTAATGTTCGATCCGTCTGTCAAGTCCGAATCAAAAAACCTTGTATTTGATTTTCCAGTGGGGGCGCGCCGAGCGCACCCACTGGGTGTAGTCCCCGAGACTGCCGTCGACTGAAGCAGTCGGCGGGAGTCTTAGAGTCTGAGTCAAAATTTTGACCAATATCTTTCGCTTTAATTCTCGTTTGCAGTCCGTTTGTGAGCTCGGAAGCCATTACAAAACTTTGGAGAAAGAGGTGCAGGACCTGCGCATTAGTCTTGAGACCGAGAAGGCCAAGAACGCCCGACTGGAGGAGGAAAAGAAGGCAATTGAAGGTATGCTCATCTTGCCCGACTGCTGCATTAACTACTGTCCCTCCCCGTCCGACTGAGTATATTTGATCAGATCTTCATGGCGAAAATCGTAAACTTGTCGAGAGGCTGAAGAATTCCATTTCTTTAGAAACTGTGAAGACGGCCCTCGAGAAGAAGGACACGGATCTGGCGGCTGCTCAAAAGGAAGCCAGCCGAAAGACCAAGGAGGCCGAAGAGAAGTTGAAGGCACTCGGGAAGCTGGAGGAAGAGAAGAAAGCTCTAGAAGCTGCCGCAATGAAGTCCAAGGAGGAGCTCGCTGATCTGAAGAAGTCATACTCCGAGTGGGAGAACAAACTCAAGCATATCACCGCGAAGAAGAATGAGCTGGAACAGTTTGTCGAGGAGTATGGTGACTCTGTGAGCGAAAAACTCAAAGGTAATATTCCCGAATGACCCTTGTCTGGTCGAGTGAATTCTGACCACTTCTGACTCTTTTCTTCATCCGTTGCAAACCCAGATTTTTGTGATGACGTCACCGAGGAGACTAACAAGATCGAGAAGGAGTTGGACCCGTCTCGAGAGCTGCTCAAGGACAGTGCTGCCCTGGCCATTCTTCGCTTGGAAGAACGTGTTGATCATGTGACCTCGTATATGAAGAGGCTCAGCACTGCTGTCTCGGAGATTGACCGAGATGTCTTCTCCGAGGAAGAGCCCTCGACAGATCTGGAATCAGCCCTTACCCGAGTGAGGGACGTACCAAGCCGAGTGAAAGCTTGGAAAAAATCTGCAGCTCGGGCTGGAGCCGACATTGCCCTATCACTCGTCCGCGTCCACTGCAAGGGAGTGGATGAGAACAAGCTGAAGTCCTTGGAGGTCGCCAACAGGAAGCATGCCAAGGTTGAAGACTTCATGGAGATGTTCATGGAGGCTGCCACTCGGATCGCAGACAGCATCGACCTGGACACCTTCGTCGAAGCAGTGCCTCAGCCCGAGTGATCGTCGGGTTTAAAACTCTTTAAAATTTTGCCTCGGAATGCCGAGTGGTGGCTGTAACCGTAAAACGTTGAATGAGCCTGAGGCTCCTATCGTTAAGACTTTTATCTGTACTCTTATTTCGAGTGACGCAGTTTTTATTTGCCTTGGTTTCATTCGACCTTTGCTTTCTGAATGTTTACACTTTAGGCGACGCGGAGTCGTAGCTAAGTCTCTGAGTGTGGGCATGTCCCGCACTCGGAATTGTTCCAGAGAACAACGATGATCCTGTCCATCTTAGTGTCCGAGTGTGGAGGGTGTCCCACTCTAGATAGTTTGTGACTTAGGCGACGCGGGGTCACAGCTAAGCCCCCGAGTGTGGGCGTGTTCGCACTTGGAATTGTTCGTGAGAACAATGATGGTCCTGTCCATCTTAGTGTCCGGGTGTGGAGGATGTCCCACTCGAGACTTTTTGTGACTTAGGCGACGCAGGGTCGCAGCTAAGCCCCCGAGTGTGGGCATGGTACGCACTCGGAATTGTTTGTTAGAACAATGATGGTCCTGTCCATCTTAGTAATGATGGTCCTGTCCATCTTAGAGTCCGAGTGTGGAGGATATCCCACTCGAGACAGTTTATGACTTAGGCGACGCGGGGTCGCAGCAAAGCCCCCGAGTATGGGCATAGCCCGCACTCGGAATTGTTCGTGAGAACAATGATGGTCATGTCCATCTTAGTAATGATGGTCCTGTCCATCTTAGAGTCCGAGTGTGGAGGATGTCCCACTCGAGACAGTTTATGACTTAGGCGACGCGGGGTCGCAACAAAGCCCCCGAGTGTGGGCGTGGCCTGCACTCAGAATTGTTCGTGAGAACAATGATGGTCCTGTCCATCTTAGTAATGATGGTCCTGTCCATCTTAGAGTCCGAGTGCGGAGGATGTCCCACTCGAGACAGTTTATGACTTAGGCGACGTGGGGTCGCAGCTAAGCCCCCGAGTGTGGGCGTGGCCCGCACTCGGAATTGTTCGTGAGAACAATGATGGTCCTGTCCATCTTAGTAATGATGGTCCTGTCCATCTTAGAGTCCGAGTGTGGAGGATGTCCCACTCGAGACAGTTTATGACTTAGGCGACGTGGGGTCGCAGCTAAGCATTTTACACCCACTGGGGGTGACACGGGAGATTGATTCACCGGAGTGAAAAGAGTTAAATTTCGATAAAATATAAAGGAACGAAACTTTATTCATCGAGATCACTCGGATTCATTACTGGAATGACAAACTAAAGTAGTTATGTTCTAGGTGTAGAACTTGCGAAGCAGGTCCGCGTTCCAAGTTCGGGGCTCTTCTACGCCATCTTTGATGTTGTAGAGCCGATAGGCTCCATTGTGCAAGACTTTGGAGATTGCATACGGCCCCTGCCATGGAGGCGCTAGCTTGTGGGGTTTTTGCTGGTCCAGTCGGAGGACAAGATCTCCTTCCTGAAAAGCTCGGCCCTGGACGTGTCTGTCATGGTAACGCCTCAGATCCTGCTGATAGAGCATCAATCTGATGAGGGCCAACTCTCTCTCTTCCTCTAAAAGGTCAAGACCATCTTGCCGTGCAGCTTCAGCTTTAGCTTCATCGTATAGTTCCACTCGGGGGGGAATTGTGTTGAAGATCACTCGGCAGCACAGCTTCTGATCCGTACACCATGAAGAAAGGGGTGCATTTCGTAGAGCGGTTCGGGATTGTCCGAATGCCCCATAAGATGGAAGGCAATTCTTCAACCCAGGCCCCCGCAGCATACTTCAAGTCTCTCATCAAACTAGGCTTCAGACCTTGGAGAATCATTCCGTTTGCCCGTTCTGCCTGTCCATTCGACTGCGGGTGAGCCACTGAGGCATAGTTAACCCGAGTGCCTTGAGAGAAAAAAAACTCGCGGAACTCGTCCGAGTCGAAGTTCTTTCCATTATCTGTGATATTGTCATGTGGCACGCCGAATCTAAAGATGATCTGCCGAATGAAGCTGACGGCAGTCCCTGCATCCAAACTCTTGATGGGCTTTACTTTGACCCACTTGGTGAACTTGTCAACTGCCACAAGCAGGTGGGTGAATCCACTCGTCCCAGTCCGCAGGGGACCGACCATATCAAGGCCCCACACTGCAAACGGCCAGGTGAGCGGGATTCTCTTTAGCGCGGATGCGGCTTGTGAGACTTATTTTTATAGAATTGACACCCGACGCACAGGTCGACCAAATCTATCGCTGCTTCATTGGCTCGGGGCCAATAAAAACCCGCTCGGAAAGCCTTTGCGACCAAAGTCCGGGAGGACGCATGGTGGCCGCAAGTTCCCGAGTGGATTTCGTGTAAGATTTGCAGCCCTTCTTCTGGGGAGATGCATTTCTGAGTGACTCCTGTAGTGATTTTCTTGTATAACTGGTCCCCCAAAACTTCGAATGACTTGGATCGATGGACGATTCGACGAGCTTCTTCTTCGTCTTCGAGGAGTTCTTTCCTGAGCATGTATGCCAAATAGGGTTGAGTCCACTCGGGAGTGATTACCAGCATTTCGTGGACCAGATCCACTATAGCCGGAACGTCAACCTCAGTCTGATTAGATGGACCGACTGCTTGTGGGGGCTCCTCTATGAAAGGATCTTCTGCAATCGTTGGGGCGCGTAGATGTTCGAGGAATATGTCCTTAGGGACTGGTCGCCGAGTGGATCCTATTTTTGCCAGGTCATCCGCTGCCTGATTTTTTGCGCGAGGAATGTGATGCAGCTCCAAACCTTCAAAATTCTTCTCCAGCTTTCTGACCGCATTGTAGTAACCGGTCATTGCTGGACTCCGAATGTCCCATTCCTTCATCACTTGGTTGACAACGAGGTCCGAATCGCCATAGACCATCAAACGACGAATGTCGAGTGATATGGCCATGCGGAGCCCGTACAGGAGGGCTTCATACTCGGCCTCGTTGTTTGATGAGTCGAAATGGATTTGGAGGACATAGTTCAGCCGGTCTCCTTTGGGAGAGACAAGAACCACACCAGCCCCCGAGCCATTGAGCATCTTGGATCCGTCGAAGAACATGGTCCAGTGTTCGGGAACACTCGGAATTGGCTGCTCTTGCTTGATCCACTCGGCCATAAAATCGACCAGTGCCTGGGACTTGATTGCTTTCTTGGCTTCCAACTTGATCTCCAGCGGAAGGAGTTCAAGTGCCCACTTTGCCACTAGGCCAGCAGCGTCTCTGTTGTGCAAGATCTCCGACAAGGGAGCGTTGCTGATGACCGTGACCGAATGATCTTGGAAGTAATGAACCACCTTCTTAGCAGTCAAGTAAATACCATAGACCAGCTTTTGGTAGTGCGGGTACCTTTGCTTGGAAGGGGTTAACACTTCTAAGATGTAATATATGGGTCTTTGAACCTTGAATGCTTTTCCTGGCTCTTCACGCTCTACTGCAAGGACTGTGCTCACCACCTGGCTAGTCGCTGCGCTGTACATGACTAAAGGTTCTTGGCTGCCCGGAGCAGCTAACATCGGCTGGGTGGAAAGCAATGCCTTGAGTTCTTCGAACGCGGCTTGCGCTTCATTGGTCCACTCGAACTTGTCGGACTTCTTCATCAGTCGATAGAGAGGGAGTGCCTTCTCTCCGAGTCTTGAGATGAATCGGCTCAGGGCCGCAAGGCATCCTGTCAGCCTTTGCACGTCATGTAAGCGCTCTGGTTGCTTCATTCGGACTATAGCGCCGATTTTGTCTAGGTTGGCATCGATCCCTCGTTCGGAAACGAGAAAACCGAGTAACTTTCTAGCAGGCACTCCGAATGTGCACTTAGCTGGATTTAGCTTTATCCCGAAATACCGTAGGTTTGCGAAGGTCTCGGCAAGGTCAGTCAGGAGGTCGGAACCTTTCCTAGACTTGACTACGATATCGTCCATATATGCCTCCACATTTCGGCTGATCTGCTTTTGCAAGCATTTCTGAATCATGCGTTGGAAAGTGGCCCCAGCATTCTTCAGGCCGAATGGCATCGTGATGTAGCAAAAGCACCCGAATGGGGTGATGAAGGCTGTTTTTATTTCATCAGGACCGTACATTCGGATCTGGTGGTACCCGGAGTACGCATCCAGGAACGACAGACATTCGCATCTGGCAGTAGAGTCTACTATCTGATCTATCCGAGGTAAAGTGAAATGATCCTTCGGGCAGGCCCGATTGAGATGTTTAAAGTCAATACACATACGGAGTGATTTGTCCTTCTTTGGTACCAAGACGACATTCGCGAGCCACTCGGAGTGGTAAACCTCGTGAATGAACTCGACGGCAAGGAGCCGAGCTATCTCTTGACCAATCGCCTTGCGGTTCTCGACGGAGGATCGTCACAAGTACTCTTTGACTGGCTTGGCCTTGGGATCGGTTCAGAGTCGGTGCTCAGCCAGTTCCCTGGGAACACCAGGCATGTCAGACGGCTTCCATGCGAAGATGTCCCAGTTCTCACGGAGGAACTGGATGAGCTCGGCTTCCTATTTCTCTCCGAGTGAGGTGGAGATGTTCATCGGAGCAGCACTTGGGTCACTCGGATGAACATGGACTTGCTTGGTCTCGCCAGCTAACTGGAAGGCTGATTCTGAAGCCGGCCGCTTTGATCTGAGCAGATCAGCCGTATCTACTTCCTTCTTGTACCCTTCAAGCTCGACTGCAAGCACTTGTTCGTTGGCGATCTTTGAGCCCTGCTGGAGGCACTCTTCGGCGACCTTCCGGTCACCAGTCACTGTGATCACGCCCTTAGGTCCTGGCATCTTGAGCTTGAGGTACACCATGGTCTTGCCATGAAACGTGCGTAGGTAGGCCTACCCAGGATGGCGTGATAAGCACTGCGGAAGTCAACCACCTCAAAGGTTAACCTTTCCTTTTGGAAATTCTTCTCGCCTCCGAATACTACGTGCAAAGCGATCTGGCCGAGTGACTCTGCCTTCTTCCCAGGGACGATCCCGTGGAAATGCATGTTGCTCTTGCTCAATTGAGACATCGGGATGCCCATTGCCTTAAGCGTATCAGCATATATGATATTGAGCCCGCTGCCTCCGTCCATTAGGACCTTGCGCAGTCGGACGCCACCCACTGCCGGGTCGACGACCAACGCCTGCCTCCCAGGGGTGGCTATGTGAGGCGGATGGTCGGACTGGTCGAAGGTGACAGGCGTCTTCGTCCAGTTGAGGTACTTGGGAGCAGCCGGAACTGCCATGTTGACCTCCCGATTGACAACTTTCAGCTACCTCTTGCTCTCAACGTCGGCGAAGATCATGTTGAGGACTTTATCGACTTTCAGATACTCGGAAGTATCTTCCTCATCTTCGACATTGACCTTTTCACTTGAGGGCTCAGGGCCCATCTCCTGCTTGAGCAGGCGACATTCCCGAGTGGTATGCTTCGGGAGCACGATGTTGCCTTCTTCATCTGTCTTGGTATAAATTTGGCACGGTTGGTCGAGAATGTCAGACTTCTTCTTGGGAGTCCACTCTTTCTTCTTTTTCTTGGGCTTCGGCTTGCCTTGCCCTTGCCCTTGGACGGCTGCGACCTCTGCCTTGCTGAAGGCGTCTGCCTTCCGCTTCTGATTCTTCCCGGCATTACCTCCCGATTGCGGGACGTTGCCAGCTCTCCCTTTGCCGCTACGGAGGCGGTCTTCTTCCTCGCCATTGGCGTACTTGTTTGCGATCTTCATGGCCCGGCTGAGGGACAGATCCCCAGACCGACCGAACTTCAAGATCAACTCCCGATACCGAGTGCCTGCCTTGAAGGCGCACGCGGCTTGATGCTCGGTCACATTTTCCACGGTGTTGTGCAACGTGGTCCAGCGCTGAATGTACTCCCGGAGAGTTTCGTTGCTCTTCTAGACGCAGTGATGTAGCTCTGTCAATCCACCCGGGCGCTTGTACGTGCCCTCGAATGTTTTGACGAACACTCGGGCCAAATCTTCCCAATAGTAAATGCAGTTGGTGGGCAACTGATTCAGCCACGCCCGCGCGGACCCTTCCAACATGAGCGGAAGGTGCTTCATGGCAACAAAATCATCGCCGCCGCCGATCTGGACAGCGATTCGATAGTCTTCGAGCCAAGTCTCTAGCTTGGATTCGCCATTGAACTTCCCAATTTCGGTCGCCAGCCGGTAATTGGGGGGTATTTCCGCCTCTCGGATGTATCTGCTGAAATACCCGAGGCCGGTAACTCCCCAGCCACTCGCTCGGTCTCTGTCATGCCTGTTCCGATCGACCACTCGCTGAGTGATGTCAGACCAGGCATCATAGCCTCTGTGCCGAACAGGGCTCCGCTCACGGTTTCTCCCGAGTGGGTAGCCTCCGTCATATGGACGTTGGCCACGCAGACCGCCCCTCGGAGGGGGAGTCTGACTGAATCGTGGTCGTCGCGCCCGCGTCCTCCGTACGGACCTCTCGGACGAGGAGGAGTTCGCGGGTCTTTCCTCGGCATGAGCGGACTGTGAGCTGACTGCACAGTATCTGCCCGAGTGGATTCATTGTGAATGCGTTGATGAGATTGTGATACCTCTGAGTTTTGTTGTAGGGCGGTCTTCAGCAAAGCCTGGATTTGCCGAATGCCCTCTCCTGCTGCCGAATTAGACGGCTGGATCGAATCTGCAATCCGAGTGGCCGCGGCCAGATTCAGCAAAGGCGTGCGCATCACCGGGATAGTGTACGGACGATCCTTTGTGAACAACTGACGGCGGCTACGGCTGGAGCTGCGAAGTTCTCTTGCCGCACGTTCGTTGAGTGAATGTTGTAGCCGCTCGAGGCGCTAACGCTCAGCCAGGGTGGCTTGGCGAGCAGCCTCCAGGGCTATCTCTTCCGGGGTGTTTCCCGCTATGGGCGTCTGAAGGACCTGGTCGTTCCTGCGCCTGATTTCCTCCCGCTGCTCCCGGGTGAGGGGTCGGGGAACATAGCCGTCAGAGCTGGCGTTGTGGCGGTCGCCGTCCCGATCGCGGGTATCTCCCGCCGAATGCCCAGGAGGAGGAGCACCTCAGGTTGGGCCGGCCATCAAGACCTCCGCTACATCACCGTTGCTCTCGTTCTCGGCAGCTTCGGAGGATTCGTCATCCGAAGACGGGAAGAGGCAGTGGACTGACTCGTCGGCTTCGAGTGCAGCCACCTGCTGTCCTGCGGCCTGGGCCGCCACAACGTCCTTGATCCAATGCTGCAACCGTGAGCGCCCGGAGCGCCGGCGACAAGCCGCAAGGCGAGTCGGAGAAGTCGGTCGATAGGGTGTAGACGGTTGTCGGAGGAGAATTCTGAACATCGTCGCGCTGAAGTGCACCGCACCTCGGGTGGGCAGTGCCTCAGCATCCAGCGGTGCCTCCTGCAGCCACGCCGAATCGTCGACGGCAAAGCTGAGGGACCTGAAGAGGATCTCGCCGCCGAATGTGTTCATGATGAATGAGAAAATGGAAATTCCACCTGCGCCGGAATTCGCTAGACGCGCACCAACTGCCGTTGGAATGAACCTGACAATAGTACTAGGGGGTATGAAAGGAGGGGCGAAGTCTAACTGGGGGTACGAAAGGAGGGGTGAAGTCTAACTACGGCGCAAGTGTGCACTCGGTTTGTACGAGTTCAGGCCTCACTCGGAAGTGATAATAGCCCTACGTCTCGGTGCCCGGGGGCTGTGCTGTTTGCTTATGGTGGTAGAAGATTACAGAGGGTCGGAACCCTTGCTCTGGCACCCGGGGGTGGCTTATATAGAGTGCGCCACCACCGGCCGAGCGCCGTGATTAGGGCAATAAATGCCAATGAATGCTGCGTTATAGGAATGGCTGATTAACCTGACGTTACTGGTAACGGTGAATTTACTCACAACGAATGACTACTCGAATTCTATGGACGCTTGATCTTCCGGGTCGCGTGAGCTTCTGTCTGTCCGAATGGCGCCGTGTAGTCCGAGTGACATGAATAATCTGAGTGAACGGCTATACTCATCCGAATGAGTCTCTGCCCAGGGGCTTTAATGACATCGAAGGACCATAGGTGGGCCTCAGATGTCAGGCTTATGACCCTACCCAGGGTAGGCATCCTCATCAAGACCCAAGCGGATGCGGGGTTCCTCGTGCCGACGATATTCAGATGGAGGAGATGACGAAGAAAAACAATAAGAAGAGGTCGTCCATTATCGTTGCTCCCGACATTAGTGACGAGGCGGCGATGGCGAGGTTCGCGCGGGAGCTTCCAGAGTTGTTGAAAATGAGCTCGTATTAGACAAATGGTTTTTCTAAATCTCAGTCATATTCTACGCGGAGCGATTTTTAATATTTTACATTTTTATTTCTTGTATTTTTGATTTGTTATTGTTTTATCGTTTTGATTAGTATGCTTTTTCGTTTTCTTCCATGCTACTTGTGTAACTAGAGTTGCATACTCGTCGACCACGTGACACTACGGTTACACACCCGATGCATGTCTGTCACTGCCCTAAGCCTCGACTTGCAACCTAAGGCCCAGTTGCAAGTCAACCCTCGACTCCCAACTCGGGTCTTGTTTTTTCGTAGTTTATAGTTGAATCAGTTACAAGTCTAGCCTCGACTTGCAACCCGAGACCATAGTTGCAATTCAACATTAGACTGACAACTAGGGTTTCTTTTGTACTTGTATGTTCACCCCAGTTACAAGTTGATCCTAACTCGCAACTTGAGGCCCTAGTTGCAAGTTAACCCCTGACTCACAACTGAGGGCTTCTTCTTTTTTGTAGTTCTAGGTTGCCCATTTGCAAGTCGACCCCTAACTCGCAACTTGGGGCCCCTAGTTGCAAGTCAACCCTCGACTCGCAACTAGGGGCTTGTTTTTGTTTAGTTGTAGTTGACTCAGTTGCAAGTCGGGCCCTGACTCGCAACTCGAGGCCTCCAGTTGCCAGTCAACCATTGACTTGCAACTGGGGGCTTGTTTTTTCTGCTTGGTTGTAGTTGGCCCCCAATTGTCAGTAAACCCTCGACTTGCAACCCTGAGGCCCCTGTTGCAAGTCAACCCTCGACCCACAACTAGGGGCTTCTTTTCGTACTTGTAGGTTACCCCGGTTGCAAGACGGCCCCTGACTCGCAACTCGAGGCTCCCTAGTTACAAGTCAACTCTCTACTTACAATTCGGGGCTTTCTTTTTTGTAGTTGTAGGTTTCCCTAGTTGCAAGTCAACCCCTGACTCGCAACTAGATACCATTATTGCAAGTCAACCAATCGACTCGCAATTGGGGGTTTGTTTTTCGTGGTTGTAGGTGACCCTAGTTGCAAGTCAAGCATCATCTTGCAACCCGAGGCCCTAGTTGCAAGTCAACCCTCGACATGAAATTGGGGGCTTCTTTTTTGTAGTTGTAGGTTGCCCCTAGTTGCAAGTCGACCCATAACTCGCAACTCGAGCCCCAAGTTGCAAGTCAACCCTCAACTCATCACTCGACTTGTTTTTCGTAGTTGTAGTTGACCCAATTTCAAGTCGGACCTTGACTGACAAGTCGAGGCCACAGTTGCAAGTCAACCCTTCACTCACAACTAGGGGCTTGTTTTTTCGTGGTTGTAGTTTACCCTAGTTGCAAGTTAAGCCTCGACTTGCACCCGAGGCCCAAGTTGCAAGGCAACCCTCGACTCCTAACTGGGGTGAAAGGACGTGGATGTCACCTAGAGGGGGGGGGTGAATAGGCACTTTAAAATAATTACGGTTTAGGCTTGAACAAATGCGGAATACAACTAGCATTTAATATGTCAAGCACAAAACCTAAAACAAATAGGCTCACCTATGTGCACCAACAACTTATGCTAAGCAAGATAAACAACTAAGTGATAGCAAGATATATATAGCATGAAACGATATGGCTATCACAAAGTAAGGTGCATAAGTAAAGGGCTCGGGTAAGAGATAATCGAGGCACGCGGAGACGACGATGTATCCCGAAGTTCACATCCTTGCGGATGCTAATCTCCATTCGGAGCGGTGTGGAGGCACAATGCTCCCCAAGATACCACTAAGGCCATCGTAATCTCCTCACGCCCTCGCACAATGCAAGATGTCATGATTCCACTAAGGGACCCTTAAGGGCGGTCACCGAACCCGTACAAACAAGGTTGGGGCAATGTCCACAACTTAATTGGAGGCTCCCAACAACACCATGAAGCTTCACCACAATGGATTATGGCTCCGAGGTGACCTCAAATGCTCGGGGCAATCTCCACAACCTAATTGGAGACCCCGACGCTTGCCTGGAGCTTTGAACCAGAATGATTGAGCTCCAAGACACCACCAACCATCTTGGGCACCAAAGCACCCGAGAGGAACAAGCTCTAGGGTGCTCAAACACCCAAGAGTAATAAGCTTCTCAACTTCTCACTTCCACATATCACCGTGGAGAACTCAAACCGATGCAACTAATGCAATGGCAAGAGCACACAAAGTGGTCAAGTCCCTCACTCCCAAATCCCACCACAACAACAAAAGCTATGGAGGAATATGAGAGGAAGAACAAGGAGCTCACAAAGAACTCCGGGATCTAGATCCAAGGGGTTCCCCTCACGTAGAGGAGAAAGTGATTGGTGGAAATGTGGATCTAGATCTCCGCTCTCTTTTCTCTCAAGAACTAGCAAGAATCAATGGAGGGATTGAGAGTTAGCAAGCTCAAAGAAGGTCAACAATGGGGGAAGAACACGAGCTTAAGAGTTGAGGAGCAATGGGGAAGAAGACCCCCTTTTATAGGCCTCCCCAAGTCCAACTGTTATGTGCACAGGTCATGCACAAGCGGTACTACCGCTCGGCTGAGCGGTACTACCGCCCGCGCGGTAGTTTTAGGGAAAACGTGCAAAACGGCAGAAACCTCGAGGCGGTAGTGCCGCCGGAGCGGTACTACCGCCCTACCCAGCAGTACTTCCGCTGTGATGCAGTAAGACGCCATACCCCAGAAATAAGCGGTAGTAGCAGCGGTACTAGAGAGCGGTAGTACCGCGCGGGCGGTACTACCGCCCTACTACCGCCCACTACTACCGTCCAGAAAATCACCCTGACTAGAGAACAAAATATAAGCGGAAGTAGCAGTGGTAGTACACGGCGGAAGTACCGCCCAAGCGGTACTACCATGGTACCGAGCGGTACTGCCGCCTGATCAGAGAAAAACAGCTCTGGCACTAAAACTGGAATAACTTTCGCATACGTGCTCCGAATTGAGCAAACTCAAACTTGTTGGATAGCACACGACAAGTACTATCCAAACCTCTATGAATGGTATAGAGATGTGAAACCTCTATGAATGAAGAACCGACAAAAACTCCAGCATCGAAAACATCATAGAAGATGCATATGGACTCCATTTTCGATGAACTTGAGCTTGTCAGGAAGCTAACCATAAGCTCAAGAACCCACAAAGAGAAAAACCAACCAAGAACCAAGAAAGATGGTGATGCCAAGAACGCAATGGTTTGATCTCTCAACGAACGATACGATCAAGCTACTCACTTTAGAGCCCCCCTTGATAGTACGGCTATCGATCCTATAACCCGGTCTCCCAACTACCACCATGAGACCGGTAAAATAGAAAACCCTATCAAGGTCAAACCTTTGCCTTGTGCATAGTCCACTTGAGCTAGATGATGACAATCTTGTCCTCCTCAAGATGGACCACCTTTCTTGATTCCGTTGGCTCGATGAAGACTAGTTGATTGCTCCCCCATACTCCACTATGGGTGATCCACTCTTTGGCACATCTTCACAAGTCCATTGTCACCACAATGGACGACAAGCTTCAAGAATGATCTCTCCGTGATGCTTCACTTGAACTTGCACACCGCAACCTTGATGACGATCACCACTTGATGTCATCCTCCATGGGTTGTATGAGATCTTCCTCTTGACGCAAGCCCATGGAAATATACCTAACCCCACAACGAACTCTTACATAGACCATGGGTTAGTACACAAAGCGTAATGGACAATGCTTACCATACCATGGGATCACTTGATCCCACTTGGTACATCTTCTACGCTTTGTGTGTTGGTCAACTTGAATCATTCTTTGCCTTAATCTTGATCAACCTTGTGTCTTCTCTTCTCCCTTCACAAAGATGATGTCTTGAAGGTAAACATGAATGTTCACACAATCTTCTTCTTCAAGACAAGCTTGCAATGAGATCAACTCTCACATGACCAATCTTTAGATAAAACCTTACATACCACCTTGGTCACCATATAAACTCCTTGAAACCAACACATGTACTTCAAGAAGTGCCTATGGAAAAATCCTTCGAATATAACTCAAGGCAACCATTAGTCCATAGGGATTGTCAACAATTACCAAAACCACATATGGAGAAATATGCTCTAACATGGGGGCTTCGTTGTTGTTGGCTCGGGGGAAGATTGTGTGTGTGGGGGGGGGGATAAGGTGGCTTCTGGCTGGCCACAAGCATCAATGAACGGCACTGGCGAACAAGCGGCGGCCATGAAGCTCATTGTGGTTCGGCAGGCACGAATGAACAACTCTATACAATGTTGAAGCGTTTAAACTTTATTTTTCAGTTTTTTGTCTATGACCTATATTTGGGGGTTGAACACAATATGGATTCAAACTGTTTTTTTCCTCTAAATTTGGTATTGTTTTTGTTTGAGAAAATGTGTACTGTTTTTTGATTCAGGCTGTAAATTCAGACAGTGTTGGAAACCAAATTCAGAATATAAATCGGACAGCTTCACTGTACCAAAGTTCAGCAGTGGTGTACTAAGTTCGAGGGTTTCATATTCACTGAGATGTCTGCCTTCATTTTCCTGGGATGGATACATCAAGTTGGAGGCCTTGTTTGATGTATCAATACGGGAACATCATCAGAGAATTCTCCCCCCTCTCCCCCTCGCGTCGCCCCCGCGGGCGGCCGAGCGGGGCAACCCTAGCCGCCGGCCTCTCCCCCCTCCCTCCCATCTCCCTCCCCCGCCACCGTCGGCTAGCGCCGCTGGGCAAAGCCCTGGTGGCGTCGGTGGCGGCGGGAAGCTTCTCCCCCCTTTGCTTGGCCCGGGGGTGGCGCGGGCCGATCTGGCCGGGCGGGGGCGCCGCGCTCGTGAGGGGCCGGCAGCGCGGCGGCAGGCACGGGTAGTGACGGCGTGCGCGGAGGCGCGGGCGACGACGCTATGCGCGTGGGCTCACTGTGCAGTGGCTTCACACGGGGCTCTCTAGCGGTTGCGTGCACCGTCGGGTCGCCCGATCTGGCGGCCTGGCGGGCGGCGCGGGCGGCGGACATCGTGGCGGCCTGGTCCGGGTCACTATGGGGAGCTGCCGCTCGCTCGTCGGGCGGGTTGCATGGTGGGCGGCAGACTCGGGCCGGCGACCTGGAGCTGGGCAGATCTGGCTGTGCGGCTCGGGTCTGGCGAGGTGGTGCTTCTCGGGGTCCCCCGGGCAGCAGCGGGGCGGCCTGCTGCTCCTTGGCATTGGCGGTCGGTGGTGGCGGCATGCCTCTCCGGCTTGTCGGGACGGTGCGGATCTGGTATGTGGTGGTGGACGGCGCTCGACGGCGCGCGGTGTAGGGGGACGACTTGGTCCGCATGGGTGCAAGCCTATGCGTTAGTGCTCTTCTCCATTGTTGTGTTGTGGCGGCGTCGGTCCGAGGTGGCTCGTCAGGCGTCGCCGTGCCGTCGTTCAGATCAGCACCATTGACCACTGGCATGGCGGCGTTCGAGCGTGCTCAGCGGTTGTCGCTGTCAAAACCGGCGGATCTCGGGTAGGGGGTCCCGAGCTGTGGATCTAGAATCGATGGGTAACAGGAGACGAAGGAGACGATGTTTACCCAGGTTCAGGCCCTCCTATGGAGGTAAAACCCTATGTCCTGCTTGGTTGTATTGATGTGTATGAATATTACAGAGTCGATCTACCTCGAGATCAAGTAGCTAAACCCTAGATAAGTTCACATTCCTCTACGAACTAAACCCTCTGGCTTATATAGATACCAGGGGTCCCTAGGGTTACACATAGTCGGTTGCTTATCGAAGGAGTAAACATGCCTATTCTATCATCTTAAGCTTGAAGGGCACGCCACGGCTCCTCAGTTTCCCCCTGGTCACGGGGTATTTGGTCAGTCCGATCCTCCAACGAGTAGCCCACGAGTCCGGCCCATAAGGAATAGGCCGGTAGTCTGAGGACCCCTTAATCTCGGACTCCCTCAGTAGCCCCCGAACTAGCCTCCAACGCCGAGGTATGTAGTCCGGACATTCATGTGCTCCTAAAGTCTTCGGCTTGCGAGGCGAGTTCTTCTCCTCCTCTCTGTTCGGTAAACAATAATCCCGTCATCTGTGAGCTCTTGATCGTCGAGACGTCGCGGGGCCCACAACATTAACTTCGCCGTCTAGAATTAACGACGCCCTTCGATCCTTGTGCGCCAATGGGAGATGGGCGACCCAGTAGCCTTTTATAGGACTGCCCTTCCTACAAGCGGAGGGGAGGAACCGCCCATTTAAGCAGGCTGAATCGTGGCTTAGGCAACCCCTTCCTCTTCCTCATCATCGAAAAGCCCCAAGCGAGAGAACTTGGAAATATGGCGAGCATCCCTGGCTCCTCCTCGCGTCCTCACGGCCCCCTTCCCGGAGATTGGGCAAGTTGTTCAGTATCTCTGCTCCAGCTGCGCAACCTTGAGACCCAAGGTTATCTTCCCGCCTCGGATCTGGCATTTGCCTGCGCCGGATTGACTTCTTCGAACGGCGAGGCCTTCGCAGAGAATTTCCCTGTTCCACGCAAGGGAGAGCGGGTATGTTTCATGTCCTTCCTCTTACGGGGCCTAGGATTCCCCATTCATCCCTTCTTGAGGGGACTATTGGAATTTTACGGGATCCAACTCCATCATCTCACCCCTGGATCCATCCTGCACATTTCGGGCTTTGTTGCCCTCTGTGAGATGTTCTTGGGCTGCGAGGCCCATTTTGGTTTATGGAGGAGGTACTTCTGCCTTGTCCCCCGTACTCGGGGCGGGACAATTCGGCAAGCGGGTGGAGCCGAAGTATGGCGTATAGCCGGGATGGGGTATCCCATGGGAACTCCGAAGAAAGAGTCCGAAGAATGGACCTCGAAATGGTTCTATATTGTGGACGTTCCCCTGTTCGACCCAACTCGGAGGGGTCTGCCCGAATACTCCGACGCTCCTTTGAAGAAAAGGTTCAACTGGCGACCGAAGAGTCCATCCCAAGAGGAAAGTGCCGAAGTAAAATGCCTAGCCGCCCAAGTGAGGCTACTAGTTCACAGTAAGTTAACCATCATCGACGTGATGGCAGCCATCATTGCTCGATGCGTTCAACCCCTTCAGCAAAGGACACACCCCCTGTGGTGTTACAACGGCACAAATGACACCACTCATTCCCAACGGCAGGGTCCTGCCAATCAGGTGGCAATGGCGGCCATACAGGCCGATCTTTTCAAAGGAGAAAAAGAAGATTTTGCTCGACTGTCAGCCAAGGATGGCTATTCGAGTCATAACCCCATCGAATGGGTAAGCCTTTGGCTTTGTTTCCTGAGTTCGGATATTTATGTATAATCCTTCTAATCGAAACTTTCAATCTGTCCGAACAGAGTTGGAGGCACTGGGTCGAGACAGTCAGTTGTCCGGCGCCTCAACTAGAGAGTTATTCTCACGACGACGATCCCGGATTCCATGACGATCCGGAGCTATCGATTGAATACGAGGACGGGGTCTTTTACCAGGGGAGCCTTGACGGCTCTGATGACCCACCAGTATAGGGGATCTATCGTAGTCCTTTCGATAAGTAAGAGTGTCGAACCCAATGAGGAGCAGAAGGAAATGACAAGCGGTTTTCAGTAAGGTATTCTCTGCAAGCACTGAAATTATCGGTAACAGATAGTTTTGTGATAGGATAATTCGTAACGGATAGCTAGTAACAATTGTAATAAAGGTGCAGCAAGGTGGCCCTATCCCTTTTGTAGCAAGGGACAAGCCTGGACAAACTCTTATATAAAGCAAAGCGCTCCCGAGGACACACGGGAATTACTGTCAAGCTAGTTTTCATCATGCTCATATGATTCGCGTTCGTTACTTTGATAATTTGATATGTGGGTGGACCGGTGCTTGGGTGCTGCCCTTACTTGGACAAGCCTCCCACTTATGATTAACCCCTCTCGCAAGCATCCGCAACTACAAAAGAAGAATTAAGATAAATCTAACCATAGCATGAAACGTGTGGATCCAAATCAGCCCCTTACGAAGCAACGCATAAACTAGGGTTTAAGCTTCTGTCACTCTAGCAACCCAACATCTACTTATTACTTCCCAATACCTTCCTCCAGGCCCAAACAATGGTGAAGTGTCATGTAGTCGACGTTCACATAACACCACTAGAGGAGAGACAACATACATCTCATCAAAATATCGAACGAATACCAAATTCACATGATTACTTATAACAAGACTTATCCCATGTCCTCAGGAACAAACGTAACTACTCACAAAGCATATTCATGTTCATAATCAGAGGAGTATTAATGATGATCGAGGATCTGAACATATGATCTTCCACCAAGTAAACCCACTAGCATCAACTACAAGGAGTAATCAACACTACTAGCAACCCACAGGTACCAATCTGAGATTTTGAGACAAAGATCGGATACAAGAGATGAACTAGGGTTTGAGAGGAGATGGTGCTGGTGAAGATGTTGATGGAGATTGACCCCCTCTCGATGAGAGGATCGTTGGTGATGACGATGGCTTCGATTTCCCCCTCCGGGAGGGAAGTTTCCCCGGCAGAATAGCTCCGCAGGAGCCCTAGATTGGTTCTGCCCAAGTTCCGCCTCGAGATGGCGGCGCTTCGCCCCGAAAGCTCTGTTATGATTTTTTCCAGGTCAAAACCCTCCATATAGCAGAAGATGGGCACCGGAGGGCTGCCAAGTGGGCCACAAGCCACAGGGGCGCGCCCCCCTGGCTTGTGACTGCCTGGTGGGCCCCCTCTGGTATTTCTTCTGCCCAATATTTTTTATATATTCCAAAATAATTCCCCGTAGATTTTCAGGACTTTTGGAGTTGTGCAGAATAGGTATCTCAGATTTGCTCCTTTTTCAGTCTAGAATTCCAGCTGCCGGCATTCTCCCTCTTCATGTAAACCTTGTAAAATAAGAGAGAAAAGGCATAAGTATTGTACCATAATGTGTAATGACAGCCCATAATGCAATAAATATCAATATAAAAGCATGATGCAAAATGGACGTATCAGGCTCCAAGGTGGCTCTTCTAGCCGATCACCCCGGACCACTTGCTTCTTCCACCACTGGTAAAAAGAAGGTCTCTTCCCGTAAAGGGCGAGCGACCCTTGCCAACCCGAGTGTGCCGATCTCTACTCCCAAGGGCCGTCAGTCCACGCGTCGAATGTCATCTACGGCAGCAGGGCCCGTACCAAGCAACAGCAGGAATCCTCCTCGTGAGCCAACCGCGGGGACCACCTCGACCGTGCACTCAACCAAGAGGTACTTTATTTAACCATTTAGTTCGGCCATTCTCATGATTGTGATAAATACTCACAAAATCTCGTGTCGAAATACTCAGGAGACGAGTACAGCCACCTTCTTCCGGGAACGTCGCCAAGGCGCTAGGCAACCATCATGAATCAAGGTCTTCTGCTCAGGCTGAACTTGACGCGGAGGCCTCTGTGACGGATCAGCCCCCTAAAGATTCCGGGGACGTCTCAGTCACTAACTCTGAGGTAGAGAGTGCGATGAATCACCGACGGCGAAAGGAAGCCCTGCGCCACCAAGCGTTTTCCGAACAAGAGTTTAATGCCCTAAGTTTGGTGGACGCATACCTCGGAGCTGCCCGAGATGGGCTTGAGGGAGCCGCCAAACTGATATCATCGAGCCTGAAGGTGAGTAATCGGTTTTAACAACCGAACACAAATATTAATCCAGTAGCCCCCGAGCCTTGATTTGGTCGGAATGGTCGAGTTAAGGATCCGAATATTGTTTTATTTATAATGTAGGTTTCAAGGAAGCAAAATGAGAAGTTGGCCAAGGAACTCGAGGTGAGCCGAACACAGATACAAACCGTGAAGGCCGAGCTTGAGCAACTGAAGAATTTCACCCGAGAGGCGCACGGTGAGTATGTCAATTTGCCGAATTACTCGACATTCCTGTACTGATGAGAGAGTACTTTATAGCAGCTGAGGCCATAGGGCAGTTGCAGAAAGATTTGGATACAGCCCGAGAATCTCAGAGGTATGCCGAATCTCAGCATGAGGCTGGCCGCCGTCTGTTGAACCGAAGTCTTGAGGAAAAGAACCAGCTTAAGGCGGAAAACCAGCGGCAAGCCGAAGAACTTGAGAGTTTGAAAACTCAATTGGCTTAAGCCCAAGAAGAGAACGAGAGATTACAGGGGGGCATGTTCTGTAAGTGCACTTATATCTTCGTAATTCCGAAAAGTACCTTGATTATATCAAGTGTAAGGGACATGCTTCGTCTCGTGTCTAGGTCTCCTGACCGGGCGGCCCGAGGAAGAAATCGGATCATTCCAAGGGAACCAACTGAAGGAACTGTCCGTCATACATGAGCGGGCTCGGAGAGCCATGAGGAGCATGACCAAAGCACTCTGGCCTGCCGAGACGCCTCCAGAAGGGATGTCCGAACTGGCTGATCGGTTTAAAGGAGCCCGATGTCGTTTTGAGCTATGGAAGACATCGGCTTGTCGAGAGGGAGCACGGGAGGCGTGGGCAATGGTCAAGACCCGCTTTACCAAACTTAACCTAGAGCATATGGCTCGGGTTGGGCCGGTAGGGCCGGATGGGTAAGAAGTGCCACTTCATTTGGTTTACAACCAAGTGATGCCCGCTGCTCGTCTGTCGCAATAAGATTGCACCCTGGATACCTTAATAGATAATCTTGACCAGCAGCCAGGTGTTTGATTCTATGTAACTATGTACTTTAAATCAAAAAACTACTCCGTCTATGATGTACGTTGTCTTAACCGGCCATCGGCTTCGACCTCCCACTAAGAGCTTGGGAGTGTTCCGTATCGAATGTCCTCCGATAAAAGGAACTTATTTTGGGGAACCACGCAATCCGGCAATTCGGTGCGAACAGACAGAACGTGCATAGGGAGATATGTTATATTACTGCTTAACATAAGAAACATCTTCCGAAAAAAAATAGTTCCTCTATCGGTACCTTCCTTCAAGTTGCTACGTAGATCGTAGATATCATGGCCGTATACTACTAGTATGCAGATAATGGCTTCTTTGGGAAAATCATCCCCAGGTAATGGTGATAACCACCACAAGTTTTTTACTTCTGTCGTGGCCAACCAATTTTCTTCTTAAGATAGCTAGCTTTCGGCTTCACCCGTCTGAGGTACGTATCCGGATGATCCGGTCGTAACAATCGCAGAGGTGCTCCCTTTACCCTCTAGCCGAAAAATCGGGAACGTAGAGGGTAAGCACAGGAGCGAGGCAACCCAGCTTGGCCAAAATCTTAGGTCCAATTGATGCATATACTAGCTTAAAAATGATAAGGGAAGTGTGCATGCACAATACATGTGAATCGGTGCACCGAATATATAATAATCGGCTTCGAGAAGAAGCCCCCGGGTGTTTTTTCGGATAGGACATTTGAAGATGTATGCCGAAAAACTTAACACAAGCTCGGTTTAGCCGAACACATGCTGGGAAATGATATCCAATCCTGTAAAGCTAAAAAGGGAAGGGAAAGAATACAAAAAAAAGAAAAAGAAAGGTAGGAAATACGACGACACCGGTCTAGCCGTAAAAGCGCCGAAGACGAGCTGCGTTCCATGGGTTTGGTTCGAGGCGATTGTCCGGCGGGTTGCGGAGGCGATAAGCCCCTCCTGTAAGTACTTCGTCAATTATGAAAGGGCCCTCCCACTTGGGATTGAGTTTATGCTTCTGCTTCTTTGGGAGTCGTAAGACGAGTTCGCCCACATTATATGCCTTCGCTCTAACCTCCCTGCTTTGGTAGCGTCGAGCCTGCTGTTGATAGAAAGTAGAGCAGGCCCGAGCTATATCGTGCTCTCCTTCCAAGGCGTCTAAGTCGTCCTGCCGATCTAACTCGGCCTCCTTTTCTTCGTACATGCGCACCCTAGGTGCGCCATGAATGATATCGCAGGGAAGGACTGCTTCTGCCCCGTAGACCATAAAAAACGGTGTGTATCCCGTTGATCGATTCGGGGTGGTACGCAGACCCCACAGAATGGAGTCAAGCTCCTCTACCCAATTGCAGTCAGATTCATGAAGAGATCGGACCAGACGTGGTTTGATGCCACTCATGATTAGGCCGTTGGCCCGTTCGACTTGTCCATTGGTCTGCGGGTGATACACCGAGGCATAATCGAGCTTAATGCCCATGTTTGCGCACCAGTTCTTCACCTCCTGGGCGGTGAAATTGGATCCATTGTCCGTTATTATGCTGTGCGGGACACCATAACGGTGTACCACGCCGGATATAAAGTCGACTACCGGTCCGGACTTAGCTGATCTTACTGGTTTTGCTTCGATCCATTTGGTGAACTTGTCGACCATGACCAGTAGATATTTATTTTTCTTGGTCCCCCTTTAAGTGGCCCGACCATATCCAGCCCCCAGACCACGAAAGGCCAAGTGATCGGAATAGTCCGAAGAGCTATCGGGGGCATGTGGCTTTGATTTGTGAATAGTTGACATCCAACACAATGTTGAACAAGTGATTGGGCGTCCGCTCGAGCGGTGGGCCAAAAGAATCCGGCTCGAAAGGCTTTGCTTACTAAGGCCCATGCTGCGGCGTGGTGGCCGCCCATGCCTGCGTGGACTTCAGCCAAAAGCTGCCTTCCTTCTTCCTCAGATATGCACCGTTGGAGTATCCCGGTAGTGCTTTTCTTATATAACTCACCCTCGTGGACCTTATAGGCCTTGGATCGCCGAATTATGCGTCTCGCCTCCGTCTGGTCGTCGGGGAGTTCTTGGCGGAGAAGGTAGGCAAATAAGGGCTCGGTCCATGGTGCGATTACTGCCATGACCTCATGAGCCGAAGGCGTTTCTTCAATTATGGAACTGCCGATGATTTGCTCACCTGGTTCATTTATAGGAGGGACAATCTCTTCCGTACTGATGGCTCCAGTGCCCTTATTCTCGTCCTGCCATACCACCAATGGGTTGAAAAGCCGTTCAAGGAAGGCGTTTTTTGGGACGGGGTCGCGCTTGGCCCCCATACGAGCGAGTATGTCAGCAGCCTGATTGCTGTCTCTAGAGACATGGTGGAATTCTAGCCCCTCGAACCGTGCGGATATTTTAAGAACGACATTTCTGCATGCTGCCATCTTTGGGTTTTTAGCATCGAATTCGCCGTTGATTTGAGAGATGGCGAGATTAGAATCTCCCTGTACTTCAAGCCGTTGTATGCCCATAGATGCTGCCATCCGAAGCCCGTGCAGTAGTGCTTCGTATTCGGCCACATTGTTGGAATCGGCGTACATGATCTGCAACACGTACCGGACGTTGTCTCCCGTGGGAGATGCGAGGATAACTCCAGCCCCCGGTCCGGCCAGTGTCTTGGATCCGTCGAAGTACATCGTCCAATGGGAGTATGTACTATATTCTCTGGGGAGCTCGGCCTCTATCCATTCGGCAAGGAAATCGGCCAACACCTGAGATTTAATAGCTCGTCGTGGCTTATAGGCGATTTTGAAAGGAAGGAGTTCGATGGCCCATTTGGCTATGCGGCCGGTGGCGTCCCTGTTATTGATTATATCGTTCAGGGGTACTTCGGATGCCACCGTGACCGAACATTCTTGAAAGTAGTGTCTGAGCTTTCGCGATGCCATAAACACTATATAGGCTATCTTCTGGTAGTGCGGATATCTGGACTTGCATGGCGTTAGCACTTCTGACACATAGTAGACTGGCTTTTGCACCCGGAATTTGTGACCCTCGTCCTCTCGTTCGACGACGAACACCGCACTAACCACTGTTGGAAATATGCCCTAGAGGCAATAATAAAAGTAGTTATTATTATATTTCCTTGTTCATGATAATCGTTTATTATCCATGCTATAATTGTATTAATTGGAAACACTAATACATGTGTGGATACATAGACAACACTGTGTCCCTAGTATGCCTCTAGTAGACTAGCTTGTTGATCAAAGATGGTCAAGGTTTCCTAGCCATAGACATGAGATGTCATTTGATAACAGGATCACATCATTAGGAGAATGATGTGATGGACAAGACCCAAACTACAAACGTAGCATATGATCGTGTCAGTTTATCGCTATTATTTTCTGCATGTCAAGTATCTGTTCCTATGACCATGAGATCATGCAACTGACTTACACCGGAGGAATGCCTTGTGTGTATCAAACATCACAACGTAACTGGGTGATTATAAAGATGCTCTACAGGTATCTCCGACGGTGTCTGTTGAGCTGGCATGGATCAAGACTGGGATTTGTTACTCCATGCGACGGAGAGGTATCTCATGGCCCACTCGGTAATACAACATCACAACAAGTCTTGCAAGCAATGTGACAAAAGTGTTAGCCACGGGATCTTGTATTACGGAACGAGTAAAGAGACTTGCCAGTAACAAGATTGAACTAGGTATAGAGATGCCGACGATCGAATCTCGGGCAAGTAACATACCGAAGAACAAAGGGAACGGCGTACGGGATCAACTGAATCCTTGACATAGAGGTTCAACCGATGAAGATCTTCGTAGAATATGTAGGAACCAATATGGGCATCCAGGTCCCGCTATTGGTTATTGACCGTAGAGGTGTCTCGATCATGTCTACATAGTTCTCGAACCCGCAGGGTCTGCACACTTAAGGTTCGATGACGTTTCGGTAGTATAGAGTTATGTATGGTGGTGACCGAAGGTTGTTCGGAGTCCCGGATGAGATCCCGGACGACACGAGGAGCTCCGGAATGGTCTGGAGGTAAAGATTGATATATAGGAAGTTGGTGTTTGAACTCCGGAAAAGTTTTGGGCATTTCCGGCAGTGTACTGGGAGTGACGAATGGGTTCCGGGGGTCCACCAAGTGGGCCCACCACACCCCAAGTGGGTCACATGGACCTGAGGGTGGTGCACCAGCCCCTGGTGGGCAGGGCGGCCGGCCCAAGAAGGCCTATGCGGCTGGGCTTGAGGGAAAGGAAAGTCCTAGTGGGGGAAGGGAAGGAATCCTACTAGGAGTAGGATTGGAGGTGGACTCCTCCACCTCCTCCTCCTTGCGGCCGACTCCTAGGAGGAGATTTCGGCCGGCCAGCCCCTCCCCTCCCTCCTATATATACTAGAGGGAGAGAGGGAAAAATCACTTCAACCCAGAAACGCCATACTGCAACCCTCTCTCCCGATAGATCAAATCCTCTAGTTTTCCAGTAGTGCTTAGGCGAAGCCCTGCTGGAATAGTTCCACCACCACCGCCGCCGCGCCGTCGCGCTGCCGGAGCACTCATCTACCTCTCCGCTCCCTCTTGCTGGATCAAGAAGGCGGAGATCGTCATCGAGCTGTACGTGTGCTGAACGAGGAGGTGCCGTCTGTTCGGTACTAGATCGTGATTGGATCGCGGGACGCTCGGCGATTTGGATCGCGAAGACGTTCGACTACGTCAACCGCGTTTCTTAACGCTTCCCGCTTAGCGATCTACAAGGGTATGTAGATACACTCTCCCTCTCGTAGATACTCATCACAATGGATAGATCTTGCGTGTGCGTAGGAAATTTTTTGTTTCTCATTAAGTATTATCATAATTTCTTCCTCTACCAATTGAGCACAATTTTCTGAATCCTTATTTTCATGAAAGACGATACAAATGATGCAACCTAAACTCCATTTTTTTGTAGTTTTCTTTTATAAAACCAAACTAGTGAAAAACAAGAAACAAAAAGATTCAATTGCAAGATCTAAAGATATACCTTCAAGCACTCACCTCCCCGGCAACGGCGCCAGAAAAGAGCTTGATGTCTACTACGCAACCTTCTTCTTGTAGACTCGTGTTGGGCCTCCAAGCGCAGAGTTTTGTAGGACAGTAGCAAATTTCCCTCAAGTGGATGACCTAAGGTTTATCAATGCGTGGGAGGCGTAGGATGAAGATGGTCTCTCTCAAACAAGCCTGCAACCAAATAACAGAGTCTCTTGTGTCCCCAACACACCCAATACAATGGTAAATTGTATAGGTGCACTAGTTCGGCGAAGAGATGGTGATACAAGTGTAATATGGATGGTAGATATAGGTTTTTGTAATCTGAAAATATAAAAACAGCAAGGTAACTAATGATAAAAGTGAGCAAAAACGGTATTGCAATGCTTGGAAACAAGGCCTAGGGTTCATACTTTCACTAGTGCAAGTTCTCTCAACAATACTAACATAGTTGAATCATATGTAAATCCCTCACGTGCGACAAAGAGTTCACTCCAAAGTGACAAATAGCGGAGAACAAACGAAGAAATTATTGTAGGGTACGAAACTGTTGGAAATATGCCCTAGAGGCAATAATAAATTGGTTATTATTATATTTCCTTGTTCATGATAATCGTTTATTATCCATGCTATAATTGTATTGATTGGAAACTCAAATACATGTGTGGGTACATAGACAACACTGTGTCCCTAGTAAGCCTCTAGTTGACTAGCTCGTTGATCAAAGATGGTTAAGGTTTCCTAGCCATTGACATGAGATGTCATTTGATAACGGGATCACATCATTAGGAGAATGATGTAATGGATAAGACCCAAACTAAAGAACGTAGCATTTGATCGTGTCAGTTTATTGCTATTGTTTTCTGCATGTCAAGTATCTGTTCCTATGACCATGAGATCATGCAACTCCCTGACATCGGAGGAGTACCTTGTGTCTATCAAACGTCGCAACGTAACTGGGTGACTATAAAGGTGCTCTACAGGTATCTCCGAGGGTGTCTGTTGGGTTGGCATGGATCAAGACTGGGATTTGTTACTCCGTGTGACGGAGAGGTATCTCAGGGCCCACTCGGTAATACAACATCACAATGAGCCTTGCTAGCAATGTGACTAAAGTGTTAGCCACGAGATCTTGTATTACGGAACGAGTAAAGAGACTTGCCGGTAACGAGATTGAACTAGGTATAGAGATACCGACGATCGAATCTCGGGCAAGTAACATACCGAAGAACAAAGGGAACAGCATACGGGATTAACTGAATCCTTGACATAGAGGTTCGACCGATAAAGATCTTCGTAGAATATGTAGGAGCCAATATGGGCATCCAGGTCCCGCTATTGGTTATTGATCGTAGAGGTGTCTCGGTCATGTCTACATAGTTCTCGAACCCACAGGGTCTACACACTTAAACGTTTGGTGAAGATTAGTACAGTTGAGTTATTTTGTTGGTGACCGAAAGTTGTTCGGAGTCCCGGATAAGATCCCGGACATGACTAGGATCTCCGGAATAGTCCGGAGGTAAAGATTGATATATGTGATAATAGTGTTTTGATCTCCGGAAGAGTTCCGGAGTTCACCGGAATGGGTTCCGGATGTTTACCGAAGTGTTCGGGTGCAGCAACACTTTATATGGGCCAAAGGGATAAAGCCCACGAGGTATTGGAAAGTGCAAAAAGTAGTTTTGGTGCCGCGTAAGCGGTACTACCGCTTGTGTGAAGCGGTACTACCGCCCAAGCGGTACTACCGCTTGTGTGAAGCGGTACTACCGCCCAAGCGGTACTACCGCTTGTGTTAAGCGGTACTACCGCTTGTGCGCGGTACTGCAGGGATCCGAGTTGGACTCTTTCCCTGCGGGCCAAACCGACCTTGTGCGGGCAAAACCGACCTGGAGGAGGCTTTTACTCCAAGTTTAGACCCCAAGGCTCAACGTATAAATAGAGGGGCAGGGCTAGCACACGGGACACATCAAGATTTCCCCAAGCCGTGTGCGGCAACCCTAACCCTCTAGTTCCTCCGTCATAATCTCCGTAGCGCTTGGCGAAGCCCTGCTGAGATTGTTCCTCACCACCATCACCACGCCGTCGTGCTGCTAGAACTCAACCACTACTTCACCATCGCTCGCTGGATCGAGGAGGTGAAGGCGTCATCAAGCCGTACGTGTGTTGAACGCGGAGGTGCCGTCCGTTCGGCGCTAGTTCGTGATTGGATCGAGGGACGACTTGCGATTTGGATCGCGGAGACGTTCGACTACATCAACCGCGTTTCTTAAACGCTTCCGCTTAGCGATCTACAAGGGTATGTAGATTTACTCTCCCTCTCGTAGATGCTCATCACCATGGATAGATCTTGTGTGTGCGTAGGAAAATTTTTGTTTCCCATGCAACGTTCCCCTACAGTGGCATCATGAGCCAGGTCTATGCGTAGATGAGATCTCGAGTAGAACACAAACGAGTTGTGGGCGTGGGTGTATACATATTGCTTGCCGTTACTAGTTGATACTTGATTCGGCAGTATTGTGAGATGAAGCGGCCCGGACCGACATTACGCGTACACTTACGCGAGACAGGTTCCTTCAACTGACATGTAATTTTGTTGCATAAAGATGGCTAGCGGGTGTCTGTCTCTCTCACTTTAGTTGAATCGATTTCAATGAAGAGGGTTCTTTTAGAAGATCAAAAAGCAATCACTACACCACGTTGTGGTTTTGCGTAGGTAAGAACGGTTCTTGCAAACCCGTAGCAGCCACGTAAAATTTGCAACAACAATTAGAGGACGTCTAACTTGTTTTTGCAGGGTATGTTGTGATGTGATATGGCCAATTACATGATGAGATATATGTGATGTATGAGATGATCATGTGATGTATAGAATATCACGACTTGCATGTCGATGAGTACGGCAACTGGCAGGAGCCATAGAGTTGTCTTTAATTATTGTATGACCTGCGTGTCAATCATTAAGCGCTATGTAATGCTTTACTTTATCGCTAAACGTTAGCTATAGTCGTGGAAGCAACAGTCGGCGCGACAACCTCATGGCGACACGTTGATGGAGATCAAGATGATGGAGATCATGGTGTCAGGCCGGTGACGATGGAGATCATGCCGGTGCTTTGGAGATGGAGATCAAAAGCACAAGTTCATGGCCATATCATGTCACTTATGATTTGCATGTGATGTTAATCCTTTTATGCATCTTATTTTGCTTAGGACGACGGTAGCATTATAAGGTGATCCCTCACTTAAATTTCAAGATAAAATTGTGTTCTCCCCGAGTGTGCACCGTTGCGAAAGTTCGCCGTTTCGAGACACGCCGTGATGATCGGGTGTGATAGACTCCACGTTCACATACAACGGGTGCAAGCCATGTTGCACACGCGGAACACTCGGGTTAAACTTGACGAGCCTAGCATGTACAAACATGGCCTCGGAACACAAGAGACCGAAAGGTCGAACATGAGTCATATAGTAGATATGATCAACATGAAGATGTTCACCATTGAAACCACCTCAACTCACGTGATGATCGGACTTGAGTTGGTGGATTTGGATCGTGTTACACTCGAATGACCGGAGGGATGTCAATTTGAGTGGGTTTTTTTTTAAGTAATATGATTAACTAAACTCATTATCTAGAACAATAGTCTAAGTTGTCTTTGCTATATTTATGTTGTAGATCATGGCTCGCGCAGTAGCACCCCTGAATTTTAATGCGTTCCTAGAGAAAGCTAAGTTGAAAGATGATGGAAGTAACTTTGTCGACTGGGCCCGTAATCTAAGGATTATACTTACGGCTTCCCAGAAGGCTTATGTCCTTGATGCACCGCTTGGTGATCCACCCGCTCCAGTTGAGTCTCTAGACGTTGTGAACGCCTGGCAGGCTCGTTCTGATGATTACTCAATAGTTCAATGTGCAATGTTGTATGGCTTAGAACCGGTACTTCAAAGACGTTTTGAACGTCATGGAGCATATGAGATGTTCCAGGAGTTGAAGTTTATCTTTCAGAAGAATGCCCGGATCGAGAGATATGAGATCTCCGATAAGTTCTATACTTGCAAGATGGAGGAGAACGGGTCTATCAGTGATCACGTGCTCAGAATGTCTGGGTACTCCACCCGTCTGGCTGAATTGGGGATGCCCCTTCCGCCAGAGGCTATCACTGACAGAGTTCTTCAATCATTGCCACCTAGCTACAAGAGCTTCGTGTTGAACTATAACATGCACGGGATGAACAAGTCAGTCGCCGAGCTGTTTGCGATGCTAAAAGCCGCTGAGTCTGAAATTCAGAAGGAGCATCAAGTGTTGATGGTCAATAAAACCACTAGTTTCAAGAAAAATGGCAAGGGTAAGAAGGGTAAATCTAAGAAGGGTGGCAAAGCAGTTGCTGCTCCTGTGAAGAAACCCAAGGCTGGACCCAAACCAGAAACTGAGTGCTTTCATTGCAAGGGAACTGGACACTGGAAGCGGAACTGCCCCAAGTATTTGGCTGACAAGAAGGCGGCCAACAACAAACAAGGTATATATGATATACATGTTATTGATGTGTACCTTACCAACTCTCGTTGTAGTGCCTGGGTATTTGATACCGGTGCGGTTGCTCATATTTGCAACTCAAAACAGGAACTGCGGAATAGACGGAGGCTGGCAAAGGACGAAGTGACGATGCGCGTGGGAAATGGTTCCAAGGTTGATGTGATCGCCGTCGGCACGCTCGCTCTTCGATTACCGTCGGGATTAGTGATGAACCTAAATAAGTGTTATTTGGTGCCTGCGTTAAGCATGAACATTATATCTGGATCTTGTTTATTGCGAGACGGTTACTCATTTAAATCAGAGAATAATGGTTGTTCTATTTATATGAGTAATATCTTTTATGGTCATGCACCCAATGTGAGGGGTTTATTCTTATTGAATCTCGATAGTAATGATACACATGTTCATAACATTGATGCCAAAAGATGTAGAATTGATAATGATAATACCACTTTCTTGTGGCACTGCCGTTTAGGTCATATTGGCGTAAAACGCATGAAGAAGCTCCATGCTGATGGACTTTTGGAGTCACTTGATTTTGAATCACTTGACACATGTGAGCCATGCCTCATGGGCAAGATGACTAAAACGCCGTTCTCTGGTACAATGGAACGGGCAAGTGACTTATTGGAAATCATACATACTGATGTGTGTGGTCCGATGAGTATTGAGGCGCGCGATGGTTATCGTTACTTTCTCACCTTCACTGATGACTTAAGTAGATATGGGTATATTTACTTAATGAAACACAAGTCTGAAACATTTGAAAAGTTCAAACAATTTCAGAGTGAAGTTGAGAATCATCGTAACAAGAAGATTAAATTCCTACGATTTGATCGAGGAGGAGAATATCTGAGTTATGAGTTTGGCAGTCACTTAAGACAGTGTGGAATTGTTTCACAATTGACACCGCCTGGAACACCACAGCGTAATGGTGTGTCCGAACGTCGTAATCGAACCTTATTGGATATGGTGCGATCTATGATGTCTCTTGCCGATTTGCCACTATCATTTTGGGGTTATGCATTAGAGACAGCTGCATTCACTTTAAATAGGGCACCATCGAAATCCGTTGAGACAACGCCATATGAACTTTGGTTTGGCAAGAAGCCAAAGCTGTCGTTTCTTAAAATTTGGGGATGTGATGCTTATGTCAAAAAGCTTCAGCCTGAAAAGCTGGAACCCAAAGCGGAGAAATGCGTCTTCATAGGATACCCAAAAGAGACAGTTGGGTATACCTTCTATCTCAGATCCGAAGGCAAAGTGTTTGTCGCTAAAAACGGAACATTTCTTGAGAAAGAGTTTCTCTCGAAAGAATTGAGTGGGAGGAAGATAGAACTTGATGAGGTTGTTGAACCTTTACTTCAACCTGAGAGTAGCGCAGCGCAGAAAGTTGTTTCTGTGGAGCCTACATTAGCTGAAGAGGAAGTTAATGATGATGATCATGAAGCTTTGGATCAAGTTGCTATTGAACCTCGTAGGTCGACAAGGACGCGTACTACTCCTGAGTGGTACGGCAACCCTGTCTTAGAGGTCATGTTGTTGGACAACGATGAACCTACGAGCTATGGAGAAGCGATGATGGGCCCGGATTCCGAGAAGTGGTTAGAGGCCATGAAATCCGAGATGGGATCCATGTATGAAAACAAAGTATGGACTTTGGAAGTATTACCTGAAGGGCGTAAGGCCATTCAGAACAAATGGATCTTTAAGAGGAAGACGGACGCGGACGGTAATGCCACCGTCTATAAAGCTCGACTTGTGGCAAAGGGTTTTTCACAAGTTCAAGGAGTTGACTACGATGAGACCTTCTCACCCGTAGCGATGCTTAAGTCCGTCAGAATCATGTTAGCAATAGCTGCCTTTTTCGATTATGAAATTTGGCAGATGGATGTCAAAACAGCATTCCTTAACGGTTACCTTAAGGAAGAGTTGTATATGATGCAACCAGAAGGTTTTGTCGATCCAGAGAATGCTGACAAAGTTTGCAAACTCCAGCGATCCATTTATGGACTGGTGCAAGCATCTCGGAGTTGGAATCTTCGTTTTGATGAGGTGATCAAAGCGTTCGAGTTTATACAAGTTTACGGAGAAGCTTGTATTTACAAGAAAGTGAGTGGGAGCTCTATAGCGTTTCTAATATTATATGTGGATGACATATTGCTGATTGGAAACAATATAGAAATGCTGGAAAGCATAAAGGAATATTTGAACAAGAGTTTTTCAATGAAGGACCTAGGAGAAGCTGCTTTCATATTAGGCATCAAGATCTATAGAGATAGATCGAGACGTTTGATAGGACTTTCACAAAGCACATACCTTAACAAAGTTTTGAAGAAGTTCAAAATGGATCAGTCCAAGAAGGGGTTCTTGCCTGTTTTGCAAGGTGTAAAGTTGAGTAAGACTCAATGCCCAGTGACTGCAGAAGATAGAGAAAAGATGAGTGTCATCCCCTATGCTTCGGCCATAGGCTCTATCATGTATGCAATGCTGTGCACAAGACCCGATGTCAGCCTTGCCATAAGTATGGTCGGAAGGTTTCAAAGTGATCCAGGAATGGAACACTGGACGGCGGTCAAGAATATCCTGAAGTACCTGAAAAGGACTAAGGACATGTTTCTCGTTTATGGAGGTGATCAAGAGCTCGTCGTAAAGGGTTACGTCGATGCAAGCTTTGACACTGATCCGGATGACTCTAAGTCGCAAACCGGATACGTATTTATTCTTAATGGGGGTGTGGTTAGCTGGTGCAGTTCCAAGCAAAGCGTGGTAGCAGATTCTACATGCGAAGCGGAGTACATCGCTGCCTCGGAGGCGGCGAAGAAAGGTGTCTGGATGAAAGAGTTCATAACAGATCTTGGAGTAGTGCCTAGTGCGCTTAACCCAATGACTCTGTTTTGTGATAATACTGGTGCCATTGCTCTAGCCAAGGAACCAAGATTTCACAAGAGGACCAGACACATAAAGCGACGTTTCAATTCCATCCGCGATTACATCAAGGAGGACGACATAAATATTTGCAAAGTACACACGGATCTAAATGTTGCAGATCCAATGACTAAACCTCTTCCAAGGGCTAAACATGAACAACACCAGAACTGCATGGGTGTTCGATTCATTACAATGTAAATCACATAGTGATGTGAACTAGATTATTGACTCTAGTGCAAGTGGGAGACTGTTGGAAATATGCCCTAGAGGCAATAATAAATTGGTTATTATTATATTTCCTTGTTCATGATAATCGTTTATTATCCATGCTATAATTGTATTGATTGGAAACTCAAATACATGTGTGGGTACATAGACAACACTGTGTCCCTAGTAAGCCTCTAGTTGACTAGCTCGTTGATCAAAGATGGTTAAGGTTTCCTAGCCATTGACATGAGATGTCATTTGATAACGGGATCACATCATTAGGAGAATGATGTAATGGATAAGACCCAAACTAAAGAACGTAGCATTTGATCGTGTCAGTTTATTGCTATTGTTTTCTGCATGTCAAGTATCTGTTCCTATGACCATGAGATCATGCAACTCCCTGACATCGGAGGAGTACCTTGTGTGTATCAAACGTCGCAACGTAACTGGGTGACTATAAAGGTGCTCTACAGGTATCTCCGAGGGTGTCTGTTGGGTTGGCATGGATCAAGACTGGGATTTGTTACTCCGTGTGACAGAGAGGTATCTCAGGGCCCACTCGGTAATACAACATCACAATGAGCCTTGCAAGCAATGTGACTAAAGTGTTAGCCACGAGATCTTGTATTACGGAACGAGTAAAGAGACTTGCCGGTAACGAGATTGAACTAGGTATAGAGATACCGACGATCGAATCTCGGGCAAGTAACATACCGAAGAACAAAGGGAACAGCATACGGGATTAACTGAATCCTTGACATAGAGGTTCGACCGATAAAGATCTTCGTAGAATATGTAGGAGCCAATATGGGCATCCAGGTCCCGCTATTGGTTATTGATCGTAGAGGTGTCTCGGTCATGTCTACATAGTTCTCGAACCCGCAGGGTCTACACACTTAAACGTTTGGTGACGATTAGTATAGTTGAGTTATTTTGTTGGTGACCGAAAGTTGTTCGGAGTCCCGGATAAGATCCCGGACATGACGAGGATCTCCGGAATAGTCCGGAGGTAAAGATTGATATATGTGATAATAGTGTTTTGATCTCCGGAAGAGTTCCGGAGTTCACCGGAATGGGTTCCGGATGTTTACCGAAGTGTTCGGGTGCAGATACACTTTATATGGGCCAAAGGGATAAAGCCCACGAGGTATTGGAAAGTGCAAAAAGTAGTTTTGGTGCCGCGTAAGCGGTACTACCGCTTGTGTGAAGCGGTACTACCGCCCAAGCGGTACTACCGCTTGTGTTAAGCGGTACTACCGCTTGTGCGCGGTACTGCAGGGATCCGAGTTGGACTCTTTCCCTGCGGGCCAAACCGACCTTGTGCGGGCAAAACCGACCTGGAGGAGGCTTTTACTCCAAGTTTAGACCCCAAGGCTCAACGTATAAATAGAGGGGCAGGGCTAGCACACGGGACACATCAAGATTTCCCCAAGCCGTGTGCGGCAACCCTAACCCTCTAGTTCCTCCGTCATAATCTCCGTAGCGCTTGGCGAAGCCCTGCTGAGATTGTTCCTCACCACCATCACCACGCCGTCGTGCTGCTGGAACTCAACCACTACTTCACCATCGCTCGCTGGATCGAGGAGGTGAAGGCGTCATCAAGCCGTACGTGTGTTGAACGCGGAGGTGCCGTCCGTTCGGCGCTAGTTCGTGATCGGATCGAGGGACGACTTGCGATTTGGATCGCGGAGACGTTCGACTACATCAACCGCGTTTCTTAAACGCTTCCGCTTAGCGATCTACAAGGGTATGTAGATTTACTCTCCCTCTCGTAGATGCTCATCACCATGGATAGATCTTGTGTGTGCGTAGGAATTTTTTTTTCCCATGCAACGTTCCCCTACAGAAACCACCTCAAAGTTATCTTTTCCGATCAATCGTATGAGCTATCCCTATAAGTGTCATGAACAGCCCTAGAGTTCGTACTAAAATAACACCTTAAGATACACATCAACCAAAACCCTAATGTCACCTAGATACTCCAATGTCACCACGAGTACCCATGGGCTTGATTATACGATATGCATCACACAATTTCAGATTCATCATGTTCAATCCAACACAAAGAACTTCAAAGAGTGCCCCAAAGTTTCTACCGGAGAGTCAAGACGAAAACGTGTGCCAACCCCTATGCATAGATTCCCAAGGTCACGGAACCCGCAAGTTGATCACCAAAACATACATCAAGTGGATCAATAGAACATCCCATTGTCACCACGGATATCCCATCGCAAGACATACATCAAGTGTTCTCAAATCCTTAAAGACTCAATCCGATAAGAAAACTTCAAAGGGAAAACTCAATTCATCACAAGAAGATAGAGAGGGGAAAACTCCATATGATTCATCTATATTAATAAAGCTCGCGGTACATCAAGATCGTGCCATCTCAAGAACACGAGAGAGAGAGAGATCAAACACATAGCTACTGGTACATACCCTCAGCCCCGAGGGTGAACTACTCCCTCCTCGTCATGGAGACCGCCGGGATGATGAAGATGGCCTCCGGTGATGGTTTCCCCCTCCGGCAGGGTGCCGGAACGGGCTCCCGATTGGTTTTTCGTGGCTACAGAGGCTTGCGGCGGCGGAACTCCCGATCTAGGTTTCTTTTCGGGGGTTTCTGTATTTATAGAAATTTTTGGCGTCGGTCTCACGTCAAGAGGGTGCTCGAGGGACCCACAAGCCAGGGGGGCGCGCCCTAGGGGGGGCGCGCCCCCTAGGCTTGTGACCTCCTCGGGACTCCTCTCCGGTATCTTTTTGCTCCAGTATTTTTTATATTTTCCAAAAATATTCTCCGTAAATTTTCAGCCCATTCCGAGAACTTTTATTTCTGCACAAAAACAACACCACGGTAGTTCTGCTGAAAACAGCGTCAGTCCGGGTTAGTTCTAATCAAATCATACCAAAATCATATAAAATTATTGTAAACATGGCATGAATACTTCATAAATTATAATATGTTGGAGACGTATCAGGGCTCTATTCGGGTCACTTGTGATTGTGATCACCCCGTTTGGGCCCGGCATTTTGAGCTTCAAATACCCGTAATGTGGTATAGCCTGAAATCTTGTGAAAGCGTCACATCCCAACAGAGCGTGGTAACCACTGTGAAAGGGCACGATATGAAAGAGAAGTTCTTCGGATCTGTAGTTCTCGGGCATGCCGAATACCACATCAAGGGTAACGCATCTGGAACAACGTGCCTCTTTCCCAGGGATGATCCCACGAAAGGTTGTGTTGCTATGTTCGATGCGGGATCGGTCGAACTGCATTTTTTCCAAGGTATCCTCGTAAATGAGGTTTAAACCACTGCCGCCGTCCATTAGCACCTTTTGTAACCTGAAACCATCGACGATGGGGTTGAGGACCAGTGCGGCAGGTGTTCGGTCGGGGCGGGTGGTTGGTTGATCAGTTTCTCCGAAGGTGATCGGTGTGTCTGTCCATGAATTCGTTGCTGCCACCTGATAGATTTGTTCGAGTTCTCGAAGAGCTCTCTTCCTCTTATTCCTGGAGGAAAACATTTCGTAGATCGTCAGGATCTCGACGTTGCATTCTGGTGGCGCTGTTGAACGTCTGCCTGGAGGTAGGGCCTCGAGGATGGCCTCTCCGTTTTTTGTGACCTGCCTGACGACCCAGCAAGCTCTAAGGCTGTGAGTCGGGCTTGTGTTCAGCAATACAGAGTGTATAGGGCATGGCTTGTCTAATGGTCCGTCAAGGACAGTTCTGACTCCCGTAGGGGGGTCTATTCTTTTTCTCGGCAGGTTCGTGTTCGGCCGGCCGTTTTGGAGGTATTCGCTTTTTCCGAGCTCCTCTAGGGTGTTCGGCAGGGACCGGCTCCGAAAACAAACGTTCGGCTTGCCATGTGCTTTCCATGGTGCAATATTTTTGTACCAGGTCCGATAGCTCGGTGAAGTCATGAATGTGATGACGGGCTAGGGCATTGAGGATTCCTTCATTGTGGCAATCGTGCCTGAAGGTTGCTATTTTCTCTTGGCCACTAGAGTCTGGTACTCTGTCTTTAACAAGGAGGAGTCTAGCCCAAAAATGATGGACTGACTCCCCTGGCTGTTGTTTAACCCCATAAGCCTGATAACTTGGGCTCTCCTGCGCTGCTTGAGGAGTGCTCGACTTGGGTGGTGGGCGGGGAAAATTTTAGTTTCTCGCCAAGATGTGAGCCCGGGATCACGGCGTTTGCCTCCTGTGTCATCGCGGGATCTGGCGTGGCGGGTTCGGAGTCCATATTACCAACAGGACCCCTCTGCGCGGGTTCTAGGTCGCGCGCTAGATCGGTGGCCGATCCCGAACTATTTCCGGTGTTTTCCGGATTCTGGATTGTAGGAGAGATCCTGACGGTCGGAAACCGGGATGTAAACTGTTTTTAATTCCGGTAGTTGAGAGGACGAGCCTTCGGCCGGACACTCGACGGTGGCGACTAAGTGAGTGATCGGTGGGGTATGAATCTCCCTATTATCGGGTTGAAACCCGATCCAGTCGTAGACTGAGGTTTGGCCGTCGGTCACGCCCATGGTTTGAATCCGACCAAGTAACTCGTTTAATGACGAGATGTCGGCGAGGTCCATGTCGCTGGAGCGCATGGGGTCGATCCGCAGCACCGTTGTCCCAGGGTCGCTCGACGACATGCCCGGGTTGTATTCGGCCGCGGCAGATCCGGGCATATCAGCTGGGTTGGGCGTTATGGCCGACCCAGGGATAGAGGCCACCTCAGCGGTGGGACCTGCTGCCTCCGGCGTTAAGGCGTCGGGGCCCGCGGGCTCCTCCATGAGAGCTGAGAGCTTCGTTAAAACGAGATCTCCCCGGGAGTCGGCGACGAACTCAAGGTTCCCGAATCTGACTTCCTGGTCGGGGATGAAACTTTCGACCTGGCCAAGATGGCCGGCCGGATCGGCATGCGATACGATGCTGCCGAACGCGAAAATCTAACCAGGAACGAAAACGTCCTTGCTGCAGACTTCATCGCTGATGATAAGGCGAGCCATCGATTCCTCTAGCGATCGCGCAGTGGAACTCTCAATGAAAGCACCAATGTCGGTGTCAAAACCGGCGGATCTCGGGTAGGGGGTCCCGAGCTGTGGATCTAGAATCGATGGGTAACAGGAGACGAAGGAGACGAGGTTTACCCAGGTTTAGGCCCTCCTATGGAGGTAAAACCCTACGTCCTGCTTGGTTGTATTGATGTGTATGAATATTACAGAGTCGGTCTACCTCGAGATCAAGTAGCTAAACCCTAGATGAGTTCACCTGCCTCTACGAACTAAACCCTCTGGCTTATATAGATACCAGGGGTCCCTAGGGTTACACATAGTCGGTTGCTTATCGAAGGAGTAAACATGCCTATTCTATCATCTTAAGCTTGAAGGGCACGCCACGGCTCCTCGGTTTTCCCCCCTGGTCACGGGGTATTTGGTCAGTCCGATCCTCCAACGAGTGGCCCACGAGTCCGGCCCATAAGGAATAGGCCGGTAGTCCGAGGACCCCTTAATCCCGGATTCCCTCAGCGGTGGCCGTCGGTAGTCACCGGGTTGTCTCCCCCCCCCCCCCCCCCCCGTCCACCGGGACCGGCTGGGGACACAGGCGTGGGCGCTTCCGACTATGGAGGTGCTGACCCAAACCCGATGGCTGATGCCGGGCTAGGAGTGAAAGATGGCCCCTTTCACTCTTACTATTGTGGTCGGGTGCTCGTGATGGAGATGGCGGCGGCTCCTAGGGCATGGATGCCGGGGCGGCGGCCCTGGTCGGCGGGCCTCACGGTTGGCTTTCTGGCAGGCTTCGTGGTGGCGGTGGTGGCTCCATCTTTAGGTCGTGAGGACGACTAGGGATGTAGTGGCGGGAGGCCTAGGACTGCTCTGGCAGTGCCCAGATCTGGGGTGGGCAAGCATGTCCCTTGTTGAGGTGGTAGCCGGGTCTCCTCGTGGTGGTGCAGACGAGTGATCGAGTGTAAGCTCTGCGCTTCTGCGCCGACGACGATGGCGCCTGTGGGTGCCGCTTGCTTCTTGAAGACGGCGTCGTGGATCCCGTTCCTGTGCCAGGGCTCACGGTGAAAACCGTTGTCTGTTCTCAGACTCGGCAGCGGCGACGCTTCGCGCCGTAACCCTCCTGGGGGCGTTGTCTTTGAGCTCAGGGGCCCCTGTTCGAGCATCGACGAGGTGTTAGGCTTGTTCTAGGTTTTTTGCTCTATCTTTCGATCTGCTTTGTAAGGGGTCCTCCCCACCATACTGTATCGTTCGGCCATGTACTCTGGTTCGGTGCTTTATTTATAAAGCGGGGCGAAAGCCTGTTTCGAGAGGTGTCGATACGTCTTTTCATTTTTCAAGTACAGCAGTAATGTATCGACTTCTAGGTTTTAGAGAAGTTTTATTCTACTTTTGCCGTGTATATAAGCTAGCTACCAGAATTAGCCATATTTTTTCTCATGAACCAGCTGCATATATATGTTCTGCCGCGGAGTTGCGATGTCCTACTGAACATGCATGATGTCCTCAACTTTGATACGATTGTCCTACTGAATTTGCAAGATGTATTGAGCAGTTATTCGTATTTTCTGTTTCCTTTTTATATAATTCATGTTTACCACTTACGGTTGTTCGAACACTATCATCCATCCATTTGTCACATCGGTATTTAGAAGGTTTTAAAATTTTCCGCTGAACCGTGAGGTACATGAGAGCTAGCTAGCTATCAGGAGATTGTGCATGCATGCACTGATAGAGCACGTCTCACTATTTGTATTTTTTTTTTTGGTATAATACGCACACATATGCAAGCTTCATCAGTTCCATGCTTAATTTCAAAACCTGGAGAAGGGCCGGCCCAGGACTGAGCAACGCGCGATTGCATCTCTTAGAGCATCTCTAGCAGACCCCGCATAACGTCGACCCGCAAAACGCGTTTGCAGTTCGCGGAAAAACGGCTTTGCGGGCCGGCGCGGACGGCCGCAGAGGCAGACCCCGCAAAACGGACCTGTATAAAAGGATATTCGCGGAATATGCTTTTTTACGGGTCAACTTTGCGGGGTCTGGTCTGGCACCGCTCCCGCCAGCCCGCAAATCCGGAATTTGCACCTCAATTTGACACAAGAAGTAGACGTTGCTTCCCCTCTAGTTGCACATGCAGCCGCTTCATTACCTTCGATTCTACTAAGGAGTGCACGAACGTCTGTTAAGTTTCTTTCTATCAATAAATCAATGTATTCGCCCTCCCAATACCAAAATGAGCATCCATCTTCCTACACACATGATGATGTTCGAAATGACCTATCACAATTCAACCAAAGAATGCGGTGCCAAAGCCAAACGAAAACAACACATACCCCGTCGTTTTCGCATTTGAAGAACACCCATCCGGGGTGCTTCGGCGTGCCCGAAGTTAGCCGCAGCACTGTCCGCCTGCAGTCGTCGCATTGTATGAGCGGTATCGGCGAGCTGCAGAGCCGCTGCGCGAGCGCCGAGCCCGGCGGACGGCCGGCCGAATCCATGCCGGCAAAACGTCGGCGGCGGCGACAAGACGAACCCGTACCTGCATGCGGCGATGGGACTTTGCCGGGGCTGCGCGAGGTGCTCCCCGACCATTCCATTGCTTGGCGAATCCACCGGCGGCCGGAAAAGCCAAATCCGGCCGCCCGCGACGAAGGGCCGCAGATCTGCAACTTTCCGGGTCGCCGACGCAGGAGGGGGTGGGGGCGGAGGGCAACCTCGTGCGTGTGGCGGCCTTTCCGCGTGATCCCGCCGGCTACTTTCGCCGGAATCGTGGGCGGCGGCCCGGCGGCAGGGCGGGAGGGAGAGGGGAGGTGGTAGGTGGGGAAAAGCGCGGGCTGAAATGTCCTCCCCACCAACCGCTCCCGCTATATGCAGGGCACCGACGGGCCGGGGGGGAACCCGCGTATTCGCGGGTTGGGGTCAAGATTTTGCCGCGCCCCTCAAAAAAATTTACGGGCCAGCCGCGTTTGCGGGGTCTGTTCGGGCGGGATTTTCCACGCCGACCCGCATTTTGGCGGTTATTTTGCGGGTCGGGGCTTTTTACGGGGTATGCTAGAGATGCTCTTAGTGCGACACACAGGGAAGGTGTGTTGGGATGCGCCAAACAAATAAATAACCGGGACAAACAAGTAGGTCTGGGAGGAACAAAGTTGAAAACGGGGGACTGAACAGATCATAGTTGTCAACGGGAGGGTCCAAATTCTCTATCTCTATCTCTACCTAATAATAAAGCACGGATTGCTTCTTCCCGTTCACCGTCGTAATACGCTTCTTCCTGCGAATTTACGCTTTCTCTCATGAATTTTGTCAGTCAGTTTTTTCTTCTTTGACACATACATAAAAAAGATGGTAATCCCACCGGGGCCGAACCGGACCATACCGCCGCCCGCAGCTCCCTCCTACCCGAACTACTCTCGCGCCCGCGAGCCGCCTCGCCGACGACCCCACACCTTCACCATGCCCCGCCGCTGGCGACCTTCCCCGTCGTACCTCCGACCGCTCTACCGCCTCACCCCTCTCCCATTTCCTCCTTCCTCTTGATCTCCTCTCATCTCTCTCCCTCTTTCTCGTCGAACAAGGACCTCGGGGAGGGCCATGGCGCCGCAGATCCTAAATCTCGCCGGATCCGGCCGCCTCCATGCCAAATCCGCCAGAAATGGATCCACCCCAGCCAGATCCGCCCAGGCCTTGCAGTCGTCACCACCGGAGCATCACCTCGCTCAACCTGCTGCATCGCTGTTGCCAGCCCTAGCTGGCCCAGCATCAAGACAAGGCCCAACCCAAGCCGAGTCGTTGCCGGATTGAAAAAACCGGACAATGCCGCCGCCCGCAGCTCCCTCTTGCACGAGCTATCCTCGTGCCCACGAGCCGCCTTGCCGGCGGCCCCACACCTCCGCCACGCCCCGCCGCCAGCGACCTTCCCCGTCGTACCTCCGGTCGCTCGCCGCCTCGTCCCTCTCCCGTTTCCTCCTTCCTCTCGATCTCCTCTCACCTCTCTCCCTCTTTCTTGCTAAACAAGGACCTCTGGGAGGGCCATGGCGCCGCCGGCCCTAACTCTTGCCGTATTCGACCACCTCCACGCCACCGCCGGAAATGGATCCACCCCGGTCAGATCCGCCCGGATCCGACCGGGCCTCACCGTCGTCACCACCGGAGCATCGCCCCGCTCAACCTGCTGCGCCGTCGTTGCCTGCCCCAGCCGGCCGAGCATCAAGCCAAGGCCCAACCCAAGCCGAGCCTTGATGTACTAAAAAAATTAGTATGTATAGTTGGTGCACCGCTGGGCCTACTCAACATAAAATCGCCGCAATGATGGGCCTTCTTTTATGCATAGCGAACCACGCGACAATATTTCGTGTTAAATTGTCCCACCTCGCTTCTTTAGACTGATTCTTACGAGTTTATATATGTCACAGTTGAGTTTGAATATCAGCAAGATGACTAAAATAGACAATCAGTACCGATGATTAAAAGGAAAGTGAGCAGGAATCGTGGGCAGTCTTGGAGGGTGTATTAAAGGAATGATGGACTAGAGGATTGTGGAACGAAAGATATTCACATACATACAAGAATGGATCACATACGTGCAACCTACATGGGCAGGATTTGTGTGTGTGACGGTGTATTAAAGGAAGGATAGACTGGAGAATTGTGGAATGGAAGAATATTAACATACACGGGCAATAACTGGATGTCTATCTTGGAGTGCATTACTGCCCATCCTTTCGCCTCGACCAAGCGATACCCCAGAAAGCTCGATGAGCAATAACTGGATGAGTAATCGTCATTTTGTTGTTTTTCTTGTTCGGTGCAACAAATGAATTCATTGGTAATGTTTCTTTTGCATTATTGGCATTTCCTAAACACAAGCACTTCACTTACACAACATGCATGCATTTTTTTCTAACAAAAAATAACATGCTCTGGCGAGAGTCGACCCACACGCACATGTCTCTCTTCACGTTCCCTGCTCTAAAAAATACTTTCTTTCAAATGCCTCTACCTCCCGAGTAAAAGCCGTCGGCGGCCGCCATTCTCGACTGACGCCGTCTGTCCGCTATGCCGCTCTCCAGCAGCGTAAATTGATCATTTTCGCTTCGGGCGAATCCCCACACGTTCTCCGTACGCGGCCTTGAGGCTAATCTTATCCACTTGGGTTTCTACCGTGTTGTCTCCTTGGATGCCGGCATGGCTTCCCCAGCTGGACCTCCTTGACGCCGTTCATGTGGTTTAGCCCATGTTATTACGCTAAGAAGTGTGATTTTTTTCTTCCTTTGCAACGCACGGGCATTTGTGCTAGTTAATAATAAAGCACGGAGTGCTTCTGCCCGCTCACCGTCAATTTAATTACCCCTAGAGTTGCCACGAATTACCCATCATGCCACCCGTAAGTAAAGAAAACGATTGTAGCCGCAGGATTTGGTTCTTATAACGTATTACACTTATATAACACAAAGACAGACCTAGCGCAATGGTTGAGGCCTTAGGCTTTTGCACTGGAGACCATGGTTTGATTCCCAGTTCCACCATTTTTGCTCCCCTTTTTCTTCCGGGGTAATGGGCCGGCCCATATGTTGGTCGTGGCGCCACCTTTTTTTATTTGCTTTTTCGTTTCTCATTTTTGTTTCTGTTTTTCCTTCTTCAAATTAACCAGGGATTTCCAGTTTTTTTAAAAGTTGTGAGTACTAAAGAAAATATATAGAGAAATCATAAAAAGTTTATGAATTCAAAAAATATTCAAAAAATCCTAAAAATTTCATGATTTCATAAAAAAAATGTTCACCTATTATAAAAAATCATGATTTAAAAAAATATTTAAATAAAAAATGTTCATGATTTTTAAAATATGATCTAGAAAATATTCACCAAAATAAAAACAAATTCATAAATAACGAACAAAATGAACCATCACTTAGGTAGAGGTTTTATTAGGGGAAGCGCAGAGGTCATTTATGATTTTATTTAGCCCCTCATGTGTTGGGTAAAAAAATGTTTTCGTGTTTTGTACAGCGCTGGGTCCCAAAAAAATTGATGCATCTTCCTGGGATTTAGTTTTTTAAGCTATATGAAAATAACTAAATGCCTATTTTGCCTCCATACATAGCTATTTCGGTACCACATTTTTTTTGGTTATAAAAAACACTTCTATGCTAGATCAAGACGAGACACACCATGCATCAGTCTAGCTCAAGCAGGGGTCCATAACGGAGTTTGCTTAGCCAAAAAATATTTCGTTGTGACGCCTTAGGAAATCAAGTCGTGATGAGACCATCGCATTTTTAGTTTTTGAAATGAGTTTCTAAAAGTCCCTTCTCATCATGACATCACTCAGACATAGTTTGTGAAATGACATTTTGAAAATTCTTATCTCATCCTAGCATTTGATTCAGACTTTTTTACCTTTACCACGTCTGCATAATCTGATTGTTTTTCTTCCGTTGCATCGTACGGGCACTTTTGCTAGTATAAGATAATGTCATATTGTCATGTTAGATGTGAGGTAAGTCAGACCCAATTCCTTCTCGCCGCGATATCCCAGGCCCCTTCCCTTCTTGTAGGCGGTTTCGGTTTCTACTTCGATTCCGGGCCGATGCCGACGGGTCTTTTTAATCGCCACCGCGGCCGCAAGCTCGACGATTCGTGGCGCATTTGGAGGTAGCTCACTGTCATGGCTAGGAGCGGAAGGGATCGATTCCTGCGCCGTCGCTGCCGCCGGCCACAGGCAGTCCACGGTGATGACCGGATTAGCGCCCTATCCGACGATCTCCTCCTCGACATCCTGGGCCGCCTTGACACCCGCACGATTCTCGGCGCCGGGATGCTCTCTAAGCGCTGGGCCGGTCTCCCCCGCGAGCTCCGCGTCCTCGACTTGAGCGTCGGGGACATACTCCCGCCGCGCTACCACCGCTGGGTCCTCCTTCATCAGGACTCCCATGTAAGAGATTTAAAGTACCAATTCTGCACGGCCAAGGTGGAGAAGGTAATGCCTCACATCAGGAGGTACGAGCGGCGCGCCATGCGCGCCTTGAACAGCTCAGTGGAGCGCCTCTTGGGCGCGGCGGCCGATGGTGTCGGCCGGAGGGTCAGTAGGCTGACGCTTGAGTTCTTCTCGACCCACAACACCGGCTGCATCAACCGGCTCATCTCCACGGCCATCGATTCTTGGGGGGTCCATGATCTCGTGGCCGTTGCTAAGCGAGTCTACTCGCAACGTCGAAATTTCCATGCCTTCCCCAGCCACGGCATCTGTGAGGACCCCCGTGCGTCACGCCTGCGAAGCCTCAAGCTTGTAGGCTGGATGGTACCATCGCTGCGTGGGCACAACGTGCTCACCGTGCTCGTCCTGCAAGACACACCAATGTCGACGCCAGAGTCGGCGTACGAGGGCATCTTCACCTCGTGCCCGCAGCTGCGGGTGCTTCACCTCATCTCTTGCTACAGCGCAGGCAATGGGAATGGGGACATTACCGTAGACGCCCCCAGGTCAGAGGTGAGGGAGCTTGTTGTGGACAATTGCATCGGCTTCACACGGATATGCCTGAGGGCTCTTCCTCGACTCGAGCGCCTGGCATCCCTGGGCACCAGAGTGCGCTTCGAGACCACCTCGTTTCCCAGCCTCAGGCAATGTAACCTCACCCTGTGCATGGGTGTCACGGACGAAATAGCTCGCCGATACTTTGCGACACGAATGAAGCTGAAGCTTAGCTTGTTTGTGGGGTGCATCCCGGACGTAACCGACCTGATTATTCGGTTCACCGGACCTGACAGATGGATCGTGCCATCCGTTTCCTCGCCGTCGGCGTCCCTGCTGCCTAATCTCCGGCGTCTGCTGGTCGCCGACGTGCCTCGGTGCTGGGACGTCTCGTGGCCCCGTCTCCTCCTTGAGACGGCGCCTTCCCTCGAGACCCTCCATGTCCACATTGCCCCGCCGCCCTGCAAAGGGGAAGAGCAGCCCAGCGGCGATGAGATATCGTGGAAGCCCGCCATGCTTGGGCACCGTCGCCTCAGGGAGTTTGTGATGGTTGGTTTTGAGGGGACGGAGAGGCAGGTTTACCTCGTCAGGTTTGTCATGGGAATGTGCAGCACGGCGTTGCGCCATGTCGCCGTGTTCAAGGAGGGGCATGTTCGGGACAAGGGCCACTGGGACTGGGAGCTGATGACGCAGCAGCAGCACTCACAGTGGACCGACGAGGAGAAGGACACGACGCTTAAGCAGATCATGGATGGAGTTCCTTCTTTCTCAACCGCTTCTCCGGTTATAGTTTTTGGCTGATCTTTTTTGTTTTTTGTTTTTGTTTTGGCCATTCATAACGTGAAAGTGAGCATTTGTATAGTTAGTTCGTAGGCTTCCGGTATTTTAGTCGATTTGATTTATAAGGTGCTGTTGTACTCAGATTCGAATGAACATGAGTTCATAATAAAGTTGTTGCGACTTGCGACAGTGGTGTGTCTTACTTCTGAGTCAGAATCCAAATCTTTCATTGCAGGATTACCAGAAAGAGCCTAATATGCAAATATGCTTAAGGCCATGTTTGTTTGGGCTTTAGCTTCGGCTTTTGCAGCTTTTCCACTTTGGTCAAAAAGCCACAAAAGCTCCTAAATAGGTGCTTTTGGAGCTTTTATGGCTTTTGATGAACATTCATCAAAAGCCATAAAAGCTCCAAAAGCACCTATTTAGGAGCTTTTGTGGCTTTTTCACTAAAATGGAAAAACTGCAAAAGCCGAAGCTAAAGCCCAAACAAACAGGGCCTTAGTCTGTTGCTTAACTAAATTTTCTCTCGGTTTGAGATTGCTTGTAGGTCACAATTTCACTCCAGTTGCCATTCATTCTTTACCAACTCCAGGCCACTAGCCTTGATTGCTCTAAGGGGAAAGATGCCTCACTGACATCCTAAACATTTTTTTTAAATCACCATGTTATTCTAGATGATTTTAAAAAAACACTTGTCATATTTTCTCCACAGGGTGTTGCCCAGTTTGCCCATTCAATAGAATATTGAAGCTCATTGTGATTCAGTTTTGGTTGGCTAAAGGGCAGAGCATTTCAAAAGAAGAATGAACCAGAGATCAGCAATTTTGATTCACTGATGACTACCCTCAGATGGCCAAAGCTATCGCTCATGCAATTTGAAAGAAAGAAAATCAGTCTGTTTTATAAAGTTTTTTATCCTTATTATTTGGGACAGGCTGGGAACCATATCGGATCGGGAGATACGGGGAGCCCCCGCGTCGCCCCCGCTAGGTTGACTCGGGCGGCGCCCAAACCCTAGCCGTCGGGGGCGCGCACTCCCTCCGTCGCCATCGGGGGACGCCGCCAGGCAACGCCCGGGGGCCGACGGCGGTGGCGGGGGACTCCCTCTCTCCCGCGTCTCAGGGGTGGTGCGGGCCCCCCTACACGTGTGGAGGCATGGCCGATCTAGCGGAGCGGCGACGACGGCGGTGGCCGGCCCTGCCTCGGGCGATGGCGACTGCAGGCGCGTCGGGCAGCCCGGTCACGGGCGGCGGCGTTCGGTGGCAGGCCTGGTTCGGGCGGCGGCGCGATGCGGTCGGCAGCGGCGTGTCATCCGGCTTCAGATCGGCGGCGGCGTGGAGGGCCTGGTGGACTGCTCGGCGGCACCTTCGTTCAGATCTATTCTGGCCGGTGCATCCGACGATGGTGGTCATCTCCTCCGTCGAAGGTGGTCGGCCTGAGGCTGGGTGGTTGGATCTCGAGATCCGTCATCAGTCCCGGCTGCGAGTCGGGGAGACATAGTTGCCGGTGAAAACCGAGCCGATGGCAGGCGATGGCGGCGTTCTGCGTCGTTACCTTGATGAAGGCATCATCGTGTAACTACTTTCGACCCACTCGTGCTGCTCCGGGGGAAACCCTAGGTTCTGGTCTTCCAGATCGGACGATGGCGGCACTACGGTATCGTTTCTCTCTTGAGAGCATCGTTTGTGGAGCAACGCTGGAAGACAGAGGCAGGCGGTGGAGCGGCTTCGTCTTGAACGGAGCTTCGGTGGAGATGTCAAGTCATGCCTGACCGACAAGCGCTACGCTGTGTCATGCCTGTTCGGCAGGTGCTACGCATGACAGATCTTCCAGAGCCTCCGCATCAGGATGGAGGAGCGTAGGGCGGTGGCGCCGTTGGGTGCCGTGGTGGCGTCGACGGATGATCGGACTGGCAAGAATTATGCGGATCTCTCTCCTGAAGATGGGGCAGCGGTTCGATGATGATGGCGACTTCTAAAACGTGTGCATGTGCTATATGCTTTAGGTCTGCTACACCGGTTGTTCCGATGCGTTATAGGGATGGATCGGCGATGACATCGGTTTTAGATATGAGGAGTGAGAGCACTCAACACTATCATGTTTGTAGATGTGAGTGGTGGCTTCGGATGACTTGATGTATGTTCTTGTCAGACCTTCGTGGAATAATTAATAAAAATGACTGTATGCATCGATTGATGCAGAGGTCGGGGGTTTAACTTCCTTTTCTAAAGAAAAATGGGACAGGCTATGTACCAGTCGACTGAATTTTCTTTTTTGGTCAGTCGATTTGCTTTTTTTTAGGGTCAGTCGATTTGGTTGGTACGTATCCTTCGGTCGTGCAGGTGTTCTGGGGTCGTGTCCATGCATACACCTGCTGTTGTAGCTAAGTTTTTTTTGCGGGTGACCTGATAGCAAAGCTATTTGCATGCATTTGGTTTAGCCCTTAAACAAAACTCATGTCTATGCTTTAAATTCTGCATGAATAATTAACCATCATCACGTTTTTCTTAGTAGTGGAAGTTTTGCAAAAAAAAAAAAAAAAAGGTGTGAATTAACGGCATTGGTATTAGTACCCTTACAGAAGAAAGAAAATTTGCACATAATTTACACGTCCAACGAAAGAACTAATGCCACTATAACAAAATCAAAATAATGAACTTTTCTAAGAAAAACTGAATTTGTGCATTAGTACCGTAAAAAATAGGTATTACCCTTTAAGGAGAAAGTAAATGAATAACTAAAAACTAGAACAATTATACACAATTTACACACATATTGCACTTCTTTAAAATATGCAAGAATAAACATATAATAGTGAAAATTTCGCAAAAACAATTCTAACAAGGAATGAATTATTGGCATTCTGATTACCGTTAAAGAAGAAAGAAATGAAATAAAAACTACAAAATAAAGAAGAAAGAAAGAAATGAAACATTTGCACACAATTTACACCAAATGGAAGCCTCCAATATAGACATCCAAACATTGTGTTAAAAGAAGAAAGAAAATGAAATAAGAACTAAAAAACATTAAAACATGAAGTTTTCCAAGGAAGTAGTGGCATTGTTATTACACTTCAAGACGAAATAAAATGAAAAAAATAAAAACAATAAAGTTTTATAACAAAGAATGAATTAGTGGCATTGTTATTACACTTTAAGAAGAAATAAAATGAAAACAAAAAAACCTATTATGACAAATTTTGCAAGCAATTTACACAGAAAATGTGTCTTCTAATAATATGAAGAAGTAATTTCCTAAGATAAATGAATTAGTGGCATTGATATTACCCTTAATAACGAAGAAACAAAATTAAGTAAAAATCAAAAGAAGTAGTGACAAAATTTGCAGGCAATTTACACAAAATTGCATGTTATTATAATGTAAAATAAAACATATAATATTGGAATATTTGTAAACAATTATATTTTCTAAAGAAATAATGAATTAGTGGCATTGGTATTTTATCCATGGTGTCGCTAGTTCTCAAAAATCAAAATAATGAAGTTTCCTAAGAAAAACTAGTTAGTGGCATTGGTATTGCCATTAAATAAGACAAAAGTAAATGTAGTATCTAAGAAATAATGAATTAGTGGCATATGGCCGTATCCTTTCAGAAGAGAGAAAATGAAAACAAATCTAACAAACAATGGAAAAACATAAGCCTTTTTTTATTACTATTTCCTCCGCTTAATGGATAACCATTTGCTACCAATGGGAGAATTGCTTCTTATTTCCAATTTATATAATTGGATTTGCACCAAAGGAAATGCACTTCTATATAATATGCAAGAATAAGCATATAAATAGCGGAATTTTTGCAGAAGAAGGGAATTTTCTTGTAGGAATGAATTGTGCAATTGGTATTACCATTGAACAATAAATAAAATTAAATAATATATACAAAAATCAAAATAATTAAGTTTACTAAGAAAGAATGAGTTAGTGGTTTTTTGTATTACCCTTCAAGAAGAAACAAAATGAAAATAATAGATAAACAAAATCAAAATAATGAAGTTTGATAAGAATGAATGAATGAGTGACATTGGTATTACCCTTTAAGAAGAAAGGAAATGATTTTTTAATAAACAAATGCACACAGTTTATACAAAAAACACGCTTTCATATAATATGCGCGATTAAGCATATAAATAGTGGATTTTTCACAAATTTTTTCCTAAGAAGGAATGAATTAGTGCCATTGATATTACAATAAAAATACATAAAATTAAAAATAAAATAATAAAGTTTCTAAGAAAGAATTGACTTTTGTATTGCCCTTCAAGAAGAAAATAAATAAAATCATAACTAAAACTAAATCTAACAAATGAAGTTTTTTAAGAAAGAATGAATTAGTGGCATTGGTATCACCCTTTCAGATGAATGGAAATAAAAAAATATTAAAAACAAATAATGACAAAATTTGCGTGTAATATACATAAATATATATATATATATATATATATATATATATATATATATATATATCTTTTAAAATATGCGAGAATTAGCATATAATAGTGGGGTTTTTTTTGCAACAAAGATTCCTAAGAACGAATGACTTAGTGGCATTGTTATTACCATTAAAGAACAAAAACAAAATAATCACTAATACAAAATAAAAATAATGAAGTTCTATAAGGAAAAATGAAATGGTGGCATTGGTATTTCCCTTTAAGAACAAATATAATGAATTTGTTTTGAAAAGAACTTGCACACAAGATTACACTAAAATTGCACATTTTTAGTATGCAAAACGATAATCATATACAATAGTGTAAATTTTCCACATATAGCATAGTAATTCCGTACACATAGTTACACTTACCCAACAACCCAAACATTCCCACAAAAGAAACACAAAAACCAAAGATTGTTTTTCAAAATTTGGTCAGAATTTCAAAAATGGTTCACAATTTCAAAAAAGGTTCAGAATTTTAAAATAAATAGCATTGTTCAAAAAAAAATTGGTATTTTCAAAAGTTTTTTGCCTTTTAGAAAAAAAATAGAATTTGAAAGAAATTTTCGGAAAACAAATCAAGTGTTCCGATCTGACGTTGTTGTTAGTTCTTAAGCATCAACGCTGCTAGATAGCCACGTACAATTGTGAGCTACATTGGCTAGCGATGGTGCGTGTTTAGTAGGGATGTAGGCGGGCATCCCGCATAATTCCGCACAAACATTATATTAGTTCAAATTAAGCTAAATCTGGCCAGAAGAATTATAACTAACCTGAGATATTTTGACTTTGAATCGGGGCGGATCGGGCGCCGCTCTACATCCCTAGTGTTTAGTAGGAGGTCTGCAGTATGATACCTGGCTATTGCAATTTTTTCAATATTTTCGTTGCGCTGCAGGTCGAATGCGCGCGCACCAATGGGCTGGCCTAGTCGGGTCTCTGCGTCGTGAGCCTAGGAGCCCCCAAAAGAAAACTAGTCCAATACAACTCATAAAAAAATAAAAACAGGAAGCACAAATCTCAAAACATGTGAATAAATGGTCAAAAAAGATCGACTAACCCAAAATTTATTTCTAGGCGACTGACATTTAGCTGAAGTGTTATTATTTCACATGTTTGTTAGCATGGTGGGAGGAGATATGGTTTTAAATATGTAACCGTAGATGCCTTAGAGTACCTACAGTCGGCTTAGCAAATACCAGAAGGGTTGGGCGCGCTTTGCTGCGCCGTTAAAAATTTCTTTATTCACTTTATTTTAAAATATATGGTGTATTACTATTTTGAAAAGTCAAATCTTTTAAGTCTGATTAAATTTGTAGAAAAATATATCAAAATTCATAATATCAAATCGGTGTTATTAGATTCATCAGGAATGAATTTTCATATTTTTTGTTTAATATTGTGGAAGCCGATATTTTTTGGCTCCGAACTTGGTCAAAATTACAAAATTTTGACTTTACAAAAACTAATAAACCTTATATTTTAAAATTGATGGAGTATTTAGTTTGGCCGGTGGGGGAGACGGTGGACCGTGTTTAATGTTTATTTATAATGTGGTTATTTGGTGGGCCTTTCGCGGTGTGATTCTATGTTATCCGCTAATCAACCCATACTTATGTGGGGCTATTTTTTCATCGTTGGTTGCGTGTACTTTATTCGGCTATAATATCACATGGTGGCGCTTATTTTTTGGTGATAGGAGTCTGCGAGGGGTTAATATATTTTTATAGGCCGGTTGCTGCTGATTGATTTGAAAAGTCGTTGGCCCAATCAAAATTGTAAACCAAATCTAAAATTGAATACCTTAATCGAATGAAAGAGCTTTAAAATTAGAAAACATAGAGACTTAAAATAAATTAATGGGAGAGCCCCTTGAGAAATTGTTGACCCAGTCAAAATCGAATGATCCAATTCTAAGTTGAAGCTTCAGTTAATTGTGAAGATTTAAAAATTAGAAAGTATAGTGTATTGTACAAAAAAAATAAACAAAATATATTGTTGACCCGGTCAAAATTGGGCAACCAAATTCCAATTGGAGACCTCAATTGATTGTGAGGGCCCCCTAAACGCCCGCAGAAGCATCCGAACAATGACCAGGCATATCCGTTTTGAGCCCCTATTTGTCCGTTCATGCAGCCACACTTCTCATTTTCTTCCTTATATGTCCCGTCACTTGCACATGATTGGTGAAGATGAAGAGAAAGAAAGAAAAGAATGGATATGTCAGGCTTCGCCGCACTCATTTGGGCCGCGCGCCAGGCTCCAGCTTCTGGTCTCGTAGCTTGTCTTGGTTTGAGCCCTCTTCTCCCGCTTGATTGACAGTGACCGTTGGGGAAGAGCTGCCGACACCCCCCCCCCCCCTTCCGATCTTGAGAAATGGCTTGACCCCAAGCTAGAGCTGGAGGAAACTTCTGCTTCAATAACTCGATATCCTCCCAGGTCGTTGCATCGACACGACCAACACTCCACTCAACAAGCACTTGATGAACTGTACACTTTTCTTCTTGGCACTCACGTTTCTGCAGAACTTTAGTAGGAACTTGCAAAGTACTGCCAGCAACAGGTAATGCATGAAAACCCATATGCTGAGGAGCAACAAACTTTTTGAGCCGTGAGCATATTCCATCTTGGCTGCCACCCTGATAATCTGGGGGCCAAGATCAGTGGCGGTTCTACCATTGGGGCGAGCTGGGGCGGCCGCCCCGGCTCTCCAGCGACAGACCAGGGTATCGCCCATGCCTAGCGATCATCGACGCAGTATAATGAAGCTCTATTGTCATCCGCTGCCCCGGCAACCCTCAATATCTGGGTCCGCCACTGGCCAAGATGGTCTCGGAGGTGCCCGCTGGACCCTCGGGTCCCTTGACGCCTTTGACTCCTTGGTGTGCCTCGTAGGCCCCTTGTCAGGTCTGCTGTCGGGCTCCTTTGTCAGAAGTCACCCCGGTGCATGACACCGTCAACAAGAAATATTGAAAACTCGATCCAAACCACATCAAAACCCTCTCGTAAAAGTGAAAAAATATCGAGGCATCAGTTTCTTGCTTAACGGTGAGATGGTGGCATCCATTGATGAAACTAGAAAAGAGATTTAATGGGGTCAACATCAGTGGTGTCATCTTCACAAATTAAGAATATTAGTGCAAATATAGTGAAGGATTTTCAAAAGTCATTGTTGTCAGTTGACTCCTGTGGCAATGCTTGTCCGTCCCTGCACGTCCTATAATGCACTCTGCTTTTTCCGTAACCATCTTTGTTTGCCTCCAACAGCATAAGAGGATAAAGGCATCTGGAGAGGCAGCGCCAACAGCCGGGGAGGCGTCTAGTCGGTGAAGAGCCCCAACCGTGGCGCCCATCGTCGACAGACCGACACACCTCCAGAACTGCACCGCGAACGGACACTCGAAGATTAGATGGTCGACGGTCTCCAGTTCCGCCTTGCAACAGGGGCACCCCGCCTCCTCCGCCGAGAGATAGTCTTGCGAAGGAGCACGTCCCTGGTGTGGACGCGTCGCATGGAGAGCAGCCAACAGAAGAACTTGACGCGCGACGGAGCACGCGACGCCCAGAGGAAGGACGCAGCGGCCGCCTCCACACCACCGTAGCTAGACAGGGCATACGCCAGACGCGAGGAGAATCCCCCTTTTGGGGCCGTGCAGAGAGTAGCGTAGCGAGAGTCCGCCCCCTCTGGTCAGGGACACGCCTCCACCAGTCGCTAGACCGCCGCACACTCCCGCGCAGCCAGGGGGTGAGCCGGGGCACGAGCAGGGCACGTACCCCGCGCTGGAAGGCCTCCATGACGGTGACCTCCGGGCAGGCCGCATGAGTGAATAAGGCAGCATAGGCCACCCGGAGCGGCCCACAGGGGAGCCAACCGTCGTGCCAGAACGAAGTCCGCCGCCCATCGCCAACCTCGACGCGCGAGAGCGCCCGATAGACAGGCAAGAGCCCCTGGAGAGCACGCCAATGCTCTCCCATGAGCGAGGAACGGCTGGTCGCCAGCAGCGACCTCCCTTCTAGCTGGTCCCAAACCCAGGAGGCCCACCTCGACGAGGTGCGGGCGTGGAGACGATGCAGCATCTTGAGGAGGAGGCAGTCGTTCTGGGTCCTCAGAGCCCGGACACCGAGGCCACCATCGGCCTTGGACCGGCAGACCCGCTCCCAGGCGACAAGGCACTGTGCACCGGAGGCCCGATCAGCAACGTTCCAAAGGAACGCCCGCCGAAGCCCGTCAAGCTTAGCCAAGACCGCCGGCGGAAGTCGCATGGCCGCCATCGCGTAGGTGGGAATGGAGTCGAGCATCGGTTTGATAAGGACAAGACACCCCGCAGGAGACAGCAGCCTGGCCCGCCACCCTGCCAGGTACCGGTCCACCTTGGCAATCATGGGCGAGAAGTCATCGAGCTTGAGCTTGTAGCAGGAGAGCGGCAACCCCAGATACGTCTGAGGGAAGGATCCGACGTTGCACCCAAAGGATGCCACGACATCGGCCAGCGCCCCGGGTTCCACGTGCATGGGGACAAGGGTACTCTTGGAGAAGTTAATGACGAGCCCCGTCGCAGCGGCAAACAGGTCGAGGATGACCCGCAATCGCGCCGCACCCGCAGGGTCGGCACGCATGATGATCAGCGTGTCGTCGGCGTACTGGAGCACCACCGGGGGAGCCCCAACGACCAGAGGATGCTGGAGAGCCCCGTCCGCCCGGATCATGCGTTGGAGCACGTCAGCGACCAGAAGGAAAAGGTAGGGGGAGGCCGGGTCCCCCTGATGGAGCCCCTTCCGAAAGGCGAACCACCGTCCAGGCACGCCGTTGAGGAGCACCGCCGCCTTCGACGACTTGAGGATGAGATCCATCTAGTCGCACCAAGCAGTCGGGAACCCCACACCTCCATGATCCGGCGGAGGCTGGGCCAGGCGATGGAGTCGAAGGCCTTGGCGAAGTCGAGCTTGAAGACCAGCGTCGGAGCGCCCTGCTTGTGACAGCACTGCACAAGCTCCGCGGCATAGACAAAGTTCTCCGAGATGCTTCGTCCGGAAAGAAAACCGGACTGGTCTTCATCAATGAGGGCGCCAATCTACGCCTGCAGCCGCGTGGTGAGCCCACGGCAGAGGATCTTCACGTCGTCGTTCTGTAGAAAGACGGGCGGAAGTCTCCAGGGGCCAGCACCCCCTCCTTTTTGGGGAGGAGGGCGATGAGAGCCCTGTTGATGCCGTCGAGACTCGCAGAACCAGAGTGCACATCATCAAATAGGCGCTGCAAGTCCTCCGCAACAGTAGGCCAAGCAGCCTGGTAGAAGGTAGGCTCGACCCCGTCCGGACCGGGAGCACTGGTCCGGTCTATGGCGAAGACCGCAGCCCGGATCTCCTCCCTCGTGAGCGGGGCCACCAGCGGGGCGCCATCGACAGAGGGCGCGTCGGCGTAGAGAGCCGCCAGGTCGAAGCCCCACGAGGTGGCGGGGGGCCGACCCAGAAGCATGTAGTAGAACCGCCGCAACGCCTCCTCCTTCGCGTTGTGCGCGACGAGCTCGACGCCATCGACGGCGAGCACCCGGATGGCATTGCAGCGGCGCCTGTGGGACGCACGGGCGTGGAAGTAGTCGGTGTTCTCGTCCCCCTCCACAACAGCCCGACACTTCCCACGCTGCCGCCAGTAGGCAGCCTGCCGCGCGATCGACGCAGCCAGCTCCAGACGAGCGTCACGACGCAGCTCCCCCTCGACAGAGGAGAGCCGACGGTGTTCCTCCAGAAAGTCTAGCAAATCAATCAAAAATTTGCAGTTGTTATCAAAAACCGGAACGAACTTGTGTTGTCGTTTCCAAACCTTGGCGGCAAACATGAGGCATTCTTAATTCAATAAGAAGACCGAAGCAGGAGTAGTATCCTCTATTCTTAAATAGTTGCAACCCACTACCTATTTTTTCTCTTCATGCAACTATGCCACATCATCAAGTCATGCATGTGGTCATAAGTTAAAATTAGTGCACTAATCTATTCATGCAACCATGCCACCTCATCAATCATGAATGGATTTGTTTCACCAATTTTTTTGTGCCACATAGACCGTCATGTTACACATTTTGTAGCATGGCATACATATATTTGTACGTTGGACGCTTGGAGCAAATATATGTAGGTTATGTTACACACTTTTGTTAAGAATAGCACCCGTTTGACTTCAATCCAGCATATTTCTCCTTTTATATAACATTTTATGACATGCTTCATATACTTTATTGTTTTCAAAATATATCCAAAAACAATCTTAAATTTGTTTTTGTAATAGACTTTTAACATCTATTTTACCATGGTTCCCGCAGCAACGCGCGGGGCATCTTCTAGTTATGTTAAGAGGACTGACCCTGCAGGAGAGAGACCAAGTACCAACATCGTATTGTGTCCCATGCCGTCTTTCCTTACAAACCTGGTGCATGGAGACATTCCATGTGTTCGTGGACAAATTTATTTCCTACATAAAGAAGGCACTCCAGGACTCGGCCTAACAAGAAGGAAAATAAGCACTTCTTTTTTTTTCTCCGAAAGGCCAACGTAGACCAGGAGAAATAATGTCTTCCTCATGATACAAGCTTGCGCCCGAAGGCTGTTGTACCCCCGTCCCATATTCTGCACCCACAGGGTTCATCATTTCCTTTCCAGTACCTCTTGATTTGCTTGGAAGCATGAGGAGAGCTCCCTTTCAGGCCATCTTTAATTAAGCCAATCCATCTCCATTCCACCCGGTGTCGATTCCACCACCGGTCTTGCACCATGTGCATGTTTGGAACGAAGGGATCAAATCAAACTTAAAAATCCACATGAATCCATGCGTCGACAAAGACCGCGTGCACATTTCTTTCTATTCAGAGAAGATGAAACGCGTCGACAAAGACCGCGTGCACATTTCTTCCTATTCAGAGAAGATGAAACGAACGAGCAAGCAAGCAAGCAAACAAACATGTGCCCGGAACCAATCTGCGGGCATGGGGATGCATGCTTCCTGAGTTGGTCAATCGGTGTACCTTGCAACTATTGATCACATTTTGGTTGGCTACGGCATATGATGGCGCCCCGCTCTTTGACCTTTCCCCCTGACAAAATCATGCAAGCCCGGTGACGCGCGTCCCTCCTTTGAATACTCTAGCTTTCCCTGCGTAACTTTCTTAATAGTGGGTGCACCAGCTCCCCCTTTCAAAGGTTATTGCGTCATTCTCTATAGTAAAATCAGCCAATCAAATTGCTAACCCAGCAATAGCTAGTTGCGAGGAAACAACAACCCAAGAAAGAAGCAGCCCGGCCGGGCCATGACACCGAACGAAACCATATCTTACGCAGATTTATATAGTATAAAAAAAAATTATCGTGGTCTTCTAACACGTCGCCCTCAGCGCGCGTGTGCTTAGGCCTTGAGGGGAGCGTGCCCTGCCTGCCAACCAGGGCTTGAACCGGTACTCCCTTTGAATTTTTTTTACTCGGCATATTAGTTTTAACTGAAGTCAAATTTTATAAAGTTTGATCAAGTTTATAGAATCAATATGAACATTTACAGTAAAAAATTTAAATGATATGAAAATATATACAATGATGAATCCAATGGTATAGATTTGATGGTATATATGTAAATATATGTTGTCTACAAGCTTGTTTAAAATATATAAAGTTTGACCTTAGACAGATTTAATACGCGGAGTAAATAAAAACACATGAAGCCTACGGATAAACAATGAATTTGGGGGCCTCTGGACTCTGGTGCTAGAGCTTAAGCATCAGCGTCGCGTAACGATGACATTTTGGGGCTTGATTTGGGAGTTGGGCACGTGTCTCGATCGATGGATGGACATCAGGACGTGGTACTTCCGAGCTTTCGTGTCCGCCGTCTTCCTGCATCTGCAGCTCGATCGCCCTGGTACAAAATTGAAATTGGTCTACACTCCAAGTTGCCCAACTGTACCGGAGATTGAAGAGCCCCGTATCTCCATTCTCCAAGTACTAGGGTATCTGCATACCAACCTGTGGTTGGATGGTTAGAGGGACTATGATATCCCCTGCCCACCAGGGTTCAAATCCTGGTGCTTGCATTTATTTCTGGATTTATTTCAGGATTTCCGGCGATGCGCATTCAGTGGGAGGAGACGTTCCCGTCGACGACGAGGTGCCTACGATGACTTCATAAATTTCAAGATGATATGCCGGTTCAGTCTCTCGAAGGTGCTCATAGGGGTAGGGTGTGCGTGTGTGCGTTCATAGGGGTGAGTGTATGCGCGTGTATATGAGCGTTTGCGTCTGTACTGTGTTAAAAAAAAGGTACTAGGGTATCTTCACGTGCGAGCGAGTAGAACATTGCAGGGGTGGCTAAGTTTGTTAGTTAATTAATTAATTATATTATTATTGTATGCGGTGGTTTGGTTTGGTTTTCCTTTTTTTTAAGAAAAGGAGAATGTACCCCCGGCCTCTGTATCTAAACGATGCATGCAGCCATATTATTAATTATTCACAAAGACCTTACAAGGTAATACATCAGTAAGCCTGAAACCACCATCTTGACAACACCTGTCGCTACTCCTATCCCCTTGATGAAGGTGTGCCAAATGTCCGAACCTAATATCAAACAGACATCGCACCAAATCCTAACATCTAAAGCCGGATGTCCCAACCAAGCCACAATACTTGGACTGGGGCACACACGGTTCGACGCACTCTCAGTGGGCACCACATGCGCTCGCTGCAAGGGCCGTCACCTCCGTCTTCCATCGATCCATCTTCAGAGCAGATACCAATGCATCGACCTTGCCAGGCCTCTCTGCCATCGATGTCACCACGACGCCAGACAACGTCATCCTCCTGTGCGAGTCCATTGCCACACATCAGACACCGAGTCTCCACTGCGCCACGCCGCCGAGATCCGCCACCCTCAATGTGTAAGATGAAGCACCGCTCCACCACCTGTGCACTCGAGTCAGCACCTGCTCCAAAACGATGCCTCCAGGAAGGAGTGCGGCGCGAGATGTCGCCACCGTCCGATCCAATAACATATCTAGGGTTTCTGTCGTGGTTTTATCACGGCAGATGTCCGAAGACTTAGGTTCGAGGCCATCGCCAAAGGGGTGGACTCAAAGGGGTTGATCGAGACGAGGGACACGAGTTTACCCAGGTTCAGCCCCTCCGGAAGAGGTAAAGGCCTACGTCCTGCTTGTGTTGTATTGATTGGAGTATCGACTACAAGGGAGCGGTTTCGCTTGACCTAGTTCTCGACTTGTTGGTTTCTTGTCTAAGCCGCCCCAGGGACTTGCCTTTATATAGGAGGTCAAGGCCCCGGGTTACACGAGTCATAAACCGACTCATACTACGTAGTCTATTCTGTCTCTAAGCCGCCCTGCCATCTTGGGCAAGCCGTCTCCGGGCGGCTTAACCACCCGGGTCTTCTTACCATCTTCTGTCTCTGGGCCCCCGTCTTAGCTCATCAGGTGAGCCGCCACGCGGCCTGGCCTTAACTTCCGGCCCACCTTATGGATCTTGGGCTATGAGCCGCCAGGTATGACCCGACCCCTCCTGGGCGGGTCTTACCACGGGGTTATATCCCCAACAGTTTCCCCCGGAGCAGGCCGAAAGGAACGATGCGACATGCTATGACGATGCTTTCAACAAGGTAACGACGCCAAGGGACGCCGTCATCGTCCGCCATGACCATAGTCAAGGCTCGGTCTTCACCGGTTGTCTTGTCACTCCAAACTCGCCACCGGACAGATCTGAGAGCAGACCCGCCGCCACCACTTGGCCGGCCGCCATGACCACGCGAACGCGCAGCCTGGACGACCGCCGCCTCTGCACCGCCCTCCTGGCCGCACCTGGCCTGGAAGCCCGACCCAGGGCCAGATCGGAGAAGGGATCCCCAGATCTAGGAGACTGAGCCAAGGCCGCCGAGCTGGGAACGCCCAAGCCGCACCGGCGTCACGCGTCACGATCCGGAGCGCCGCTGCGCCCATCCCGCGACGGTGGCCGCCGCGCCGAGCGCCTCGCGCGCCCGCGCCACCACAGGGACAAGTGCCTCGTCGCCACCCTCCTTAGGGCCGGCCCGGCCTTTGCCAGGAGGTCCCCTCCGACGGCGGCGAAACTAGAAGGGGAGGTGATGAACCGCGGCGGCTAGGGTTTCGTTTCCCCTAAGCCGCCAGGGAGGCGACGCGGGGGTCTGGAATGCTGATCTCTTTAAAATGGGGGAGAATTTCACTTCCCCGGCCTCTGCACCAACTAAGGGTGCATACAGCCATTATGCATGAGTACGAGGATTTTTATCTTGATTAATAACCAAGCCTGGTCTGCACCAACTAAGGGTGCATACAGCCATTATGTATGTTTGGTTGTCCTGTTGGAGCACTCTTGTGCGAGTGTGATAGGCCATCATCACTGCTTGGCGTGGCCGTTAAGTGCAGCTCCCTCGCCCAATCTCCCCTTCTTCTTCTTCTTCCGGTACCCCTACAAAGTACAAACTCGAGCGAACACACGGCGCTCTGTCAACAGGCCGTCCTCCGGCCTCTGCTCTAGGAAAAGCGCTACGTGGTGCGACAACGACAACGACAACGACGACGGCGACGACGGCGACGACGGCGATGGCGAGGCTGCTGCTCGGGGTCTCCCTCCTGCTGCTCATGGGGCTCTGGCTCGGCCGCGCTGGCGCGGCCTCCGAGCCCTCCGTCGCAGACGAGAGTGCGTGAGCCACCGTTGATTTCCTCTCTTGTTTCGTGCGACCAACTTCGTTCGGTTCTTGATTCATCTCGAGGTACTACCGACTGATTGTTCGCTTGCTGTTGATGCCGTGTCCTCCTTGTTCCGGGCGTGCACGTGCAGTGCGTGCGCTCCTCGCCTTCAAGAGAGCCATCTCCGACGACCCTCGCGCCGAGCTCTCCGACTGGAACTCCAGCGACGCGGATCCCTGCTGGTGGTCCGGCGTCTGGTGCTCCTTCTCCAACTGGAACTCCAGCGACACCCGTGTGGTAGCTCTGTAAGAATCCCTGCTATTCCTCTTTTCTTCAGAACATCTCTGCCCTATCTCTATGTGCAAGCCTGAAGCCTTTCCCCGGATGGAAGAGCCTGTTCGATCGCCTCTTTCAGAGTTTATTATCAGAAGGCAACGATATGCGCAATTCTTCATGCACTCTCTCCGGTCCAATGGAGCAATCCGGGGGTAGAAGAAAGACTCTCCGGGCCAACAGCAGGGAAGGATGATACAATCCATCTTCTCCCACAGAAAAGTCTCCGACAGCACAATGAGACATCCAGCTGAAAGCTACCATCATTTTTTTACCTACTTTTACCATGAGCCTCTCCTATCTTCAGTTGACCCGAGAAACATACACCTACCCATTTCAGAAAACTGACCCGGTGGGCTTGCGGTCCCACCCCTAGAAACCAATGAAATTCTCAGTTTTTTAAAAACAATCTTCAAATCCAAGTGTTAAATTTTTTTGTGTGAGGAAAATCCAAGTGTTGCTTATCCAGAGTAAAACAAGAAATGTGTTAGTAGTACTATGTTTACTCACACTTGCTGGTTAGCCAAAAGTTCAGCAATGCAATTATTGTGTACTTCATATGTTGATAAACGTGCTGTTCTTCTCTCATTGTAAGTAAAACGTCTTATTTCTTGCTGCCAGGGAGTTATCAAACTCATCTCTCTCGGGGTTCCTCGCACCGGAGATTGGGTCATTGACCTCTTTGCAAAAACTGTAAGTGCTTGTAACCCTTGTTTTTTTACAACATGTACTTGGCCTGCAAGCAGCTGAGAATAATAGGCTTGATGAACTTCTTGCAGCATATTGGATCACAATGCATTCACGGGCTCGATACCGAGAGAAATCGGCAAGTTAAAGAACCTTACCGTGATGAATATCAGTACAAATCAACTGGTGGGGACCATTCCAAGTGAGACCGGCGACATGAAAAACATCTCGACAATGTACTACTGCTCCAGAAGCTGTGATCAACTTGTGTTTCTTTCGCTGCCATCATTTATTTTTCTTTACAAGTTCATAACCCTTCCGATTCTCTTATGCCCTAGAGACCTTCACGCGAATCGGTTGAGTGGCGCTATCCCTCCCGAGCTCGGCAAGTTGGCAAACCTCAAGGAGCTGCGGTTGAGCAATAACAGCCTCACAGGGACTATTCCTGGAAGTAATGATTCCATCATGTAAGTGCATCTGTTTCAAACTTTCAGAGTCTTCAAAACCAAATGCTATCTGTTTTCAGCATGCATGATCTGGATCCTGGAAAGGCACGGGAGCATGTCTCTTCTGTGAACACAATAAAGCTATTTAGTTAAGAAGTCAGCATCAATCAGCACTGATTCAGTTTCACAATAGTAGTAAGAGAGGACATCCATATGGTTTATCGTTTCGAAACAAGCTGGAGGATGAGACAAGAAACAGTGACCAAGTTGCCAAAAAAATATTCTTATGGACATTGCAAATGGATAAGAAATTGTGATTGTTCTTATTTCAGGGTGTCCACCAACAAAGAAGATCAAGTTGGTTTGTGTCAGTTAGCTCAGCTAACTGATATAGACCTCTCAGATAACCTTTTAACTGGAAGCATTCCTGCGTGCTTGGGACATATCCAAAGGTACATCTTTCTTTTGTGGCTTGCGTTTCAGCCAAGTCTATCTGAACTTACCTGTTTTACAGTATTTGAACAGATCACGCATGGTAGGAAATTGCTGGCAGAACAATGGCACGATGAACCGCCCTGACTGGCAGTGTACGGTGATGTTTCATTTTAAAACATTACAACATTTAATGATCTTAATCCTATTTTCAGCAACATGATTCTATTAAGCTTTTATTTTTTGCTGTTTGCCGCTGTGTTTCTGTAATTTAACAATGACCATGTAACATTACCTGTTGCAAGATACATCTAGCAGTTCCTTTTTTTTTTTTTTTTGCGGGGACATCTAGCAGTTCCTTTAGACCAAAAAAACACACACACACACAAATGAAATTCTCTTATTGCAGTATTCAAGGAACCACTGCACTAGGGTATTAGGCTAGTCTGAAGAATATTCACAGCCATTTGTTCATCTTCAAAAAGTAAAAAGGTGGTACGCTTTGGGGCTCGAGGCCATTGATGGTGCGGCCATGGGAACTTAAAAAATGCCTGTTTTAATTTAGTCGGCATTAGCAAAGTAGGACCTCCGTTGCGAATGACATCATGGGACCTATTGGGTAGTGGGAATGTTAGTTATGCTTTGCTAAAAACAAAGAGAAGAAATTTGCCACTTCGGTTGCTTCCTTCTTGGACCCTTTCTTACACATTCTTCCCATTGTCCCCTAGCTTGATCTCTTGTCCTAATCTTCTTGTGTCTGTCCAATGTATCCATGTTTTTCCAAGTATTCAGTTTTTCTGTGGACTATTTATACACCAGCACGGCCTGAAGCAAATCAAAACTGGTCTGTGCAATTTAGCAATAAAATACTACCTCTGTAAACTAATATAAGATCTTTATATTAATTTTCAGAGGGAGTATAACTCAAAATGGTCTATACCTACCTCAGTTTCTGATATACCAGAACACTGTTTTTTCTTAATATTGCTTAGGTCTCCTGCTGTAATTTCTTTATTTATTAGCAGTGAGTGAGTATATTGTGTCATAATTACAGGTGGAAACAGCACGGACGCAGGCAAAGACAGCAACAGTGTTGGTGAAGATGGGCAGCAGAGAAGCAAGCTGCAGCCACTTTGGCTCCTCATTGTGGAGGTCGTCACCGGAGTTTCAGTGCTTAGCATTTTAACGCTCTGTGCCATCGCTGGTATAAGAAGACGCAAAGATAGGTCCTCCAGGCGGAACGGTGTTCCATGGACAAGAGCGTTAAGCTGGAAGGAAAACACCGTGATCTCAATCGGTCAGTGTTTGCCTTCTCACAGACTGATCTTGGACTGTGTACTGCTTTAGTTACAATTTTGTTTTGCTGGTGCAGACGATGAATTGCTGGGGAATGTGCCAAAGATAAGCCGGCAAGAGCTCGCCGAGGCCTGCGAGGACTTCAGCAACATAATTGGGTCTTCCCACGAGACAGTGGTGTACAAGGGAACCATGAAGGATGGCCGGGAGATCGCCGTCGTGTCGATGTCTGCTCCGGTGCATTACTGGACGAACTACGTAGAGCTTTACTTTCAGAAGGAGGTAGGTTGGTCTTCAACTTGGCATTGATACTGAGATCTTAGACGGCACTTTGATCATGTGTCTTTGGTATGTTCGACCCATATAGGTGGTAGAAATGGCAAGACTGGGTCACGAAAATGCCGAGAAGATGGTGGGATACTGCAAGTCGTCTGATCCGTTCTCAAGAATGGTAGTCTTCGAGTACCCACCGAACGGGACGCTCTACGAGCATCTGCACGGTAGGCTTAATATATTTATGCCTTTGGCATTGGAACCTTGCTGCATTTGGGAAGGTGTTCATTTGGTTTCGTGTGCTTTCAGAGGTGGAAGGATATCAGCTATCTTGGCCCAGGCGGATGAAAATAGCGCTGAGCATCGCGCGCGTCCTCAGGTACCTGCACACCGAGCTGCACCCGCCGTTCGCCGTCGCCGCGCTGGCGTCCAGCTCCATCTATCTGACTGAAGATTTCTCGCCCAAGGTCGGTCGGCCCATGCATTGCTTCTTGCAGCAGCATGGCGTCTTTAATCAGTGCAGTTGACAGCAAGAATCAAGATGTTGACAGCTGAAATGGGTTTTGATTTTGCAGATAATTGACTTCGAGAGGTGGAGGGGTCTCGTCGGCAAGCCGCTCCTCAGCTCCGGCTGCGTGGTGAACGGCGGCGGGCACTCCAACGGCGTCGTGGACTCCCGGCACGTGCGGTTCATGGACGTCCAGGCCAACACATTCGCCTTCGGGGTGATCCTCCTGGAGCTGATAAGCGGCAGAGCATCACTCTCCAAAGATACAGACGACCTGGTGAACTGGGTAAGTGTTCTTGCCTGAATCAAAAACTCAGAATTAGTAGTAGCATGACAAATCTACCAGAGAACTTAAGTAAATCATATGATTCCTGAGGATGATCGACGAGATGTGAGTGTGTTTTCAGGCGAGGAAGCACTTGGAGCAGCCGGGGGAGCTGGGCAAGCTGGTGGACCCGAAGCTGGGGAGCGTGAGCCAGGAGAACCTGGGCATCGTCTGCAACGTGGTGAACCTGTGCATCGACGCCGAGCCGTCGCGGCGGCCCTCCATGAACATGATCGCGGCCATCATGGAGGACGGCGTCGACACGTCCGTCAGGGATTCCTCGCTGGCGTGGGCGGAGGCGGCCATCTCCTAGATGCCCCGTTGCCTCGCTGCTGCTTGCGTGGTTGTGTTTGTATTGACAGCAACCGCATGCACAGTGAATTGATTTGCCTAAAAAGATTGGTTTTTTATCCATGTTTACTTGAATAGTGCTCGCATTTTCTGTAGCAGTATACGATCGTGTACTTTTTTAGAAGACGTGTACACGAAGATTGCACGGGGACGAGTGTGTGTCGATGCAAAACAAAAACAAAAAAGTGTGTGAGTGTGGGCCGTTGCAAATAGAAGAAAGGCTTGTTGAGTAGACCTGCATTTTCCTACGGCCCATCCAGATAATAAAATCAGGCCCATAAAATCAGGCCCATGTCACGTCCGCGGAATATCTCTCAACTCAAGAAAATCCGCTACGAGAAAAACAAGAAAAGAGCGATTTCACAATTTCTTCGGAGAGAGAGAAAAAAACGCGGCCGCTGCGTCGCCATGGCGGGAGAGGAGCAGCCCCTGACGGAGTACGAGAAGGAGCGGCTGGCGCGGATACGGGAGAACGAGGCCCGCCTCGAGGCCCTCGGAATCCGCCGCCTAGCGGCGTCCCCCCTCCTCAACCAGCCGTCCTCCGCGGCGGCGGCGGCGGCGGCGGGGGCCAAGAGAAAACAGAAGAAGCGATCCGACGATGCGGACGAGGAGTACCTCCCGTCCGACGGGGGCGGCGGCGAGGAAGAGGAGGAGGAGAGCTCGTCGGCCAGTGACCAGGACTCTGAGGAGTTCAGGCCTTCCTCTAGGTCTAGCCAAAAGGTGCTCCCCTTTTTCCAGTAGAACAAATCCACTGATCCAGGTCCTTGAATCTTTTGTATATCGTCGCTGTTAATATGAATTTGTCGATGCTATTGGTGATAGTGTATCAAGCATAGTTGCATTGTCTTTAGGGTATCCTACACCGGCCTTTTTCTTATCATCTTTGATCTTACACTCATGAGCTTTTGTGGGCTTGTTCATGGCATCCTTGCAGATTAAATTGCTAGGTCACGGTTTTATCAATATCTAAGCAGCAACAGAATATTAATAGATTTTACTGCACAATGGATTGGAGATCTCCCAAAGAAATGAAATGTGAAATAGCATGTTAAATTGTTAATATAACCGTGTGCTCCTTCATTAGTACCAAATGCATAGTTTTCATTTCTCTGCTTTCTTTTCAGGGAAAGGCAAAGAAGAAATTGAACTTAGGAAGCTCTTCTAAAAGTACCGTTAGAGAAGAAGGTGCTCCCTTCACCGATTTTATGGATGATGATGCAGCCTTACAACAGGTAATAATACGAATTTAGGTGCCAAAATCTAATGTGATCCTTGAATGCTTATTGAACTCCTGATCCTCTTTCCACTTATGATTCTTCACCATATGCAGGCGATTGCACTCTCCCTGGCAGAACCTTCAAAAAGCTCCGTGACAACAACAGAACCTTCAAAAAGTCCCGTGACGACAACAACAGTTGCAGAAACTTCGAGCAGAGGAGCCAAAGGACGGAAAGGCACGCCGTGCAAAAATGACAATACCACACCTGTTAAGGACTCGGCTAAAAATGGGAAGACAAAGAAGCAGGTATGTTCCTTCCAGAATGATATGTACAGTATTAGCTTTACATCCCAATCTTACTTGTGTTTTGCATAATTGTGCTTCCATTTTTCCATTGCTTGCTTTCAGGTCAGGAGCAGAATTCAACTGTCGGAAGATGATGTGGTGGCAATATTCTTCTCATTTGATGGTATTTTATCTGACTTGGAAGTCCTTTTATGGCATTTAAAACCTGAGTTCCCCTAGAAAATGGATTTTGTGTTGCATCTATACATAATTGTTTGTTGAGGAAATAGTCTTAGTAGGAAAGCCTATGAGCCTAAAGTAACAAAGATGTTTTGTTCTGTTGCCCTTGTGATTTGCGTATTGGTTAAAGTTGCGTATGGTGTGATCCTGCGATGCGTACCAGGGGAATAAAGATTAATTCTTATTCAACAAGCCAAGCTGATTTGTCCACACTGAAGTATCTTCAGTTGGGTATTCCCCTATAGACAAATGGGTTTAATTATGTTCATAGCAGAAGCACCAAATTTTGATTGGCATGGTTCCTCTTTTCTTGTCACTGTACTATAAGGTTTTATCTAAATAGTTTACTTTTATGGACAATGAATTGGTTACTACTTTGGTGTACAGAAGCTGGAAAAGGATACATCGCACCCTGGGATCTTGAAAAAATGGCCAATATAAATGATTTCATCTGGACAGATTTTGAGCTATCTAAGATGATCCGTTGCTTTGATAGTGACAAAGATGGAAAGGTTTGTCCTTTGTTCTTGAATAAAAATGTTCACATATCTACTTCAAATGATGTATTGTTTAGAATCTAGTTTTCTGATTTGGGAAACTATAAATGGTCTGATTTCTGTGCACTCATGGAACCATATTCAAATCAATTATCACTGACAACTGGTTCTCTTGTGGAGAATTATACATTTAAATCAGCCATAAATGCACTTCTCATGTGGCGTCTGTTCTAGCCAAGCCAGAACTAGCAGATTTCCATCATTTGCCCTGCTATTTGCCAATGTATTTAAGAATGTGAATGGTTTAAAATCGTCGTGTACTTACTGACTAGCAATTATATATATGATAGTCGTGTCCTACTTTTTTGGTGTTAGATAGCCATCCTTTTGTCAACTTCCACTACTGAATGACCACTTGACTCGTGAGTAGTGACCACTGACCCCACCAGGATGCCGTTTTATCAAGTAAGCTCAACCAGAGGGAAGGGGGCAATGCTGCTGGTTTGTCCACCTAATGATAACTCAGTCATTTTAACTTGTTAACTCATCATAATGATTCTAAATAATTATCGTGGAACATGTATTCCAACAACAGATACCTACCCGCCATTGCCCGTTCTGTCAAACCGGTGCTGCAAACACTCGTTCGACAGAGGCTACCGACGCTACAATAACGAGTGCTCATCTTTTGAACATGAATCCAGTTCTTACAATTCAATTTCATTTCACAGATAAGCCTCGAGGAATTCCGCGCCATCGTGTCCCGATGCAACATGCTGCAAGAGCCAGGGGAGTGATGATGACAGGGCAAGCAGACGGTGCCTCTGCAAAACCTAACTATTGAGACGGCATGGATTGGAAGGTGAAACCGGGCGCAGATGCTGGAGCCTGGAGGCATGTGAGTCAATGGAAGTCCCAGGACTCAACAAAACCTTTGTCCACAGGAGCTGCGTATCAAGGTCCTAGTAGGGTAGAAAGCCATATGACTCGTCGCCCTGTTTCAACTAGATTAATTGTTCATGTACGTTGTTGAGCAGTACTACGGGACTACTGCTGCTGTTCTAACGGGAATCGCCAATTCGCCGTGCTCTTATTTACTGCTGCAAATGGATGCATGGACATCGAATTAAGCAAGAATCCAGTGGACCTGCGGCTCCCGGCCTCGCACAAATAGGAATCCGTTTTCTAACTGGCTTTCGTGCTTTGGTTAGTCGTCCGAGATCTTTTCGATGACCTATGTTGTGTTGAAGGGGCACTGCTCACTTGCCGAGTAAGAAGTGGAATGCATTTTACACTATCTACTGCATGAATTTGAGCCACACTTAAAAAGAGCTCTTGGAAATTTCCGTTCCAAGTCATTGGTTTACTTGGCCAAAACCAATGATGTATTATTATCCTCACAACACTGGACAAATATACCATGAGGGAACCAGCACTAGATAGGCGAAAGCCATTTTTTAAACAATTATACCAAGTTACACCAATGCCCAAGCTAACAGTAGCCATATATATATGGCAAACCATAAGGTTAACCGTGACAACTAGTTGGCCGGGTATGGTGGTCAACCAAATTTGACGCTTGCGACTACAGGAGACACCATACCCTAAGATATTGTGCTGTTAAGTAGTGGTCTCGTACATGTAAATGAGTGCATCAGAATGCAGATACCAACAATGTTCCATTTTGATGAGGGCAGGAGCCTAACAAGATGCAGGCAGGATTACGTAGGGTCATCTATCTCTTCATGAGATAACCCAGAAGAATTCCCAGCAGGGCAACGGCAACCACGAACACCAATGGGAACCCACCGTTGCCATTCTGCTTGCTGATCTCTCTTCTCACAAGGTCCTGTCGAAATTCAACGGAAGATGCTTAGTAACAGCCATATTAGGCTTCGACGTGCACAGCTGAAATCTAACAGTTTTTCCTGTACCAAACTGCCAATATTCCAACCATGAAGGGTAATCTAACAAGTTTGGTATTATGGTTTATGTATGCTGCAACTTTTTATGGGTGCAATAGGCTGTGGGCCTAAGATATATGCCCAGGTTAAATGAACAGATAAGCAGCAGTGCAACCGCTATAATGACAAATTTTCTCGAGCCTTAAACACTAGGAAAGGATGCTACTACAATCACAATACAAAACATGCCATAAAAATGTTGACATCAAGATCAGAGTCCACTAACCAGTTCCTCACGAAGCTTGTTGTTCTGCTGAATAGCAGAGTTCCTCTCTTCAGTTAATCTTGAAATCAACGGGGATGTCTATAAAAAAACAATTCATGAGATATCATTGCTGTCAGTACAAGGCAAGTACAACATACTTATAAGCATATAGTGTATGACAAAGTGAACATGTTGAGTGCTGAACAGAGCCCAAAGTCTGCTCTCAATAGGACACATTTATTGACTCATAGTGTAGGGCTGTACGCATAATGCAAGTAATTCACCGTACCAACACACATGCAAAAGTTACACGATGTACCACCAAAGCATGTGCATTTGCACCTAATAAGGAATCTAGTTGCTATAGTATGCCAATTGGGCAGATTTGTGTGTATCATTGAGTAGAATTAGCTACAATTGCAAGTCCACAGTGAGAGAAATTAGCAAAGGCCAACAACTAAAGATGATCAACTCAATACAGGTTGCTAAAATAAGAACACAAAAATGAACTATGTGTCTTGTTATAAGTTAATAGCTTGACCAATATCCACTGATCTCTGAGATGAAACATATAACAGACCAACGTGCATACATATTCTCAGTAGTATAATAACAAAAGCATACGGCATCACACAACAGTCAACACAGAAACGCCTAATTTCAAGTTTAGCAAGTTTACCGCAAAAAAAATGTTTAGCAAGTTCATCATAGTGATGCCAACGCAAATAGCTGTCTTACACCATAGTATCTATTATCACAAAGCTGAACTTAATACGACTCACTAGTGGCTTAAATATGTATCCCCACATTACAGTGTAAATTCAAAATACTTGCATCAGTCTGAGGCTTAAAGATCCAGTATTTTGGTTGTCTTTTATTGAGTATTTCAGTGTTAAGTTGAATGTTGCTCAAAGTCTAATGGCATTAACAAGTGCAACAGCATCTTGAACACAAATTTGTTGTTTGAAATAGTTCTTATGTACTAAGCAACAAGGTGTCATCTCACTGAACGTCTATCTACAAAGCATGACACTTTATGATGCACAACATTTACTTAATCCTTATGAAGTGTCAAACAAAATTGAGAAAGTCTAGGCCTTATTGATATTTGAAGAATAATTCCAAAGTAAATGGAGGAAGGTTGACTATCTAAAACATTTAAATTTAGAGTTATGAAGTAAATGTTAGAATGATTTTGGGGAGACTATGGATTTAAGTGGAAACCACCACGATAACTCTGCAGCTTTACCCTTCTTCCAAATGATACAACTATGCGATTAAGGCACATTGATAATCGAGAAAAGTGCAAGTCACATGTCTATTGTACTTGATTTTACTTCTCGGGGATTCAATGAAGGTTTGCTCCCTATTAGTGTTAAACATTTACAGAAAAGGATGTCCCGAAGGTATACAAAATCAATTTCTGCTTTCCAAACTTCTACAAGAAAATCCATGCAGACTTAAATAGTTGTTCGAAGGAGCTGACCTCAGAGGTTATCTCCGATGGTTCCTTGTGCGCCTGAAACCAGCAACAACTCAGTTTAACATGGTTACAAAAAAGAGCAGACCAGTAAAACAACAGGTGAAGTTAAGATACTAACCGAGGACAATGGTGGCTCATCAGATTCCCTTGTTGCCTGCATCTAGAAGATAATCAATCACATCTCAAGCAGTTAGGAACAAACAACAAAATCAAAGAAACAGCATAAAGTGATCTCACATCTTGATAATTTATGTTTGCCACATCTGACCATGAAGGCCGAGGCGACGAACCCTCCTCAGACCCCTCACGGACAGGCGATGGTGGTCGTGGTGGTTGCACATAGACAACCTTCAGCCTCACCTCATCCACCACATTCCCTGATTCTTTTTTAAACTACACAAGGTTCACTTGTTAGCACTGCTGAAGCAAACATCCGTCAACATAATCAAAGCAACAAAGAGACGTCAGAACGTGAGCTACCATCTCTCCAGTGATATCCTTGACTGCTGTTCCCTCCGTCACCACAGCGCTCTGCACGAGAAACTTGTCCTTGCACTGCATGTCAGGCGGCGCCTGCTTCAGCGCTTGCATCGTCACTGAGAAATCAGAGAGACTGTCAGTTTTTTTTTTTTTTTTGCAGAAACATAATAAAGCATCCGGATGACTTTGGTCAGGAGGTGTATGGGAGCTGGCACTACCGACGACGCTGCTGGTGGACCGTGGCGGCACAATGCCGCTGTTGGGGCGAACGCAGTACTTCTTGGGGCTGGTCGTCTTGACCTAAGAGGCGCAACATTTTCACCAAATGCGGCATCACATTCAGACACTTTGTACACGACTGCAGAGCTGTGTGCTGTGACGAAGACTGAGAACACTTGAATGCGTGGCGATTCCGATTACCTTGAAGGCGAGGTAGTCGTCCGTCCTGTTGGTGAGCTCCATGGAGCACGAGATCTGCTTCATGAACTCGACTGCGCGATCCGGAAAAAGAACAACAAGAGGACGAAATTTAGCACGAACGGTACAAACCGGCGAATCCGCCGGATTCCCCCCACGGTCTACATAAAGAATTGCACGGGAATGTTCGACTTAAAAAACACCGCGGCAGTTCAAGCCGAGAACCACGCCAAGCATCACTCCAGAAATTCCTGGAGAGCGGCAACAACGGCGGCATGTGCCCCGGATTGGAACAGCTAAAATACAAAGCAAATGGATGTTGAGGCGGGGAGGAGGGGCCGTACAGGGGAAGCGGAGCTCGAGGGGCTCGATCCCGAGCAGCTCCTTGGAGTCGGAGCCCATCTCCGGCGCGAACTCGGCGGTCGAGCTCGGCGCGGGTTCGATCCGGCGTGGGGGGTGGGCGACGAGGCGGGAGCGGAGAGCTAGGGTTTGGGGAGTGTGCCTCGGGGGGCGAGAGGAGTGGAGGAATCGGAAGGGAATTTGGTTGGAGTCGCGGAAGGGAGCAGGAGTGGGAAGGTTGGTGTGGCTGTGGTGTTGGTCTTTTGTTGGGAGACTTGATTGAGCTGTTGAGCACGACGGCAGGACGCAGGAGGTGGGTTAGAAAAGGGATTAGGCTGCCCCAAATGCGGTTGCGGTTGATGCGCCTTTGACCCCTGTCACTCTGCGGTTTCCTCTTTCTGCAAAACAGCAAAGCTGCGGTAGGTGGAAACCCTATTGGTGACAGTAGAGATATCGCATCCATCGCTTTCCTTGGGCGGAAATATCGGGGATTTGTCTAAGGATGTACGCCTCTATGTGCCACCCGATTTTTCGCTAGTCACCTCTCATCACACCATGGCAAAATCATCGAGCACTATTTGTATCCGTTTGCGATGGCAAAACGGATGTCGGTGTCAAAACAGACAGACCTCGGGTAGGAGGCCCGAGCTGTGAGATCGGATCGAGGGTAACATGAGACAAAGAATATGAGGACTTTTACCCAACGTTTGTCGGTTTTGACACCGACATTGGTACTTGCATTGAGAGTTTGTTGTGTGATCGCTAGGATCGATGGCTAGTCTGCAGTTCAACAACAATATTGGCCGCGGTGGCGCCTTCGTCCCCGGCCAGCTTTTCGCTTTCGGTAGTATTGTGCTACACGCCGACCCCGGCGGCCGCCTAGGCCGCGTCGACACCTTCGTTCCAAACCAGGTCATCATGTTCGGAAGCCTGGAACATGTCGTTGATGCTCGTGGCGATCTAGTCCTATCGGGACGAATCGCGACCACACCTAAGGAATCCTCGGACGCAAGCGCTTTGGAGCTGGCTCCCGGTCTGATCCTCGGATCCAAACCCCTGATGGAAGAGGCCCCGGAGATGGATCTGGAGGCAATCACATCTGATCCTATCGACGTCACCTCGGACACCTATCCTAAGCTAACCATGGCTTCGGATCTGACGATAGTCTCGGAGGAGGTTGCTCCGGTCTTTGAACTGGACCTGGCCTGCAAAGCCACAGGAGGCGGGCCCGCCTTGATCGGCCCAAGCAACCCCTTCCATATCAGCCTAGCTTATCGCCAGGCCCTAGCCGCGGAAGAACTCTCGCAAGTAAACGAGGTGTTGGACCGGATCCAGAACCTGGCAATCTCATCCGTAGTTTACGATTAGATTGGATGTAAAGTTGACGATCGCAAAAAATTTATCCCACCCACCACCCACCTAGTCGTCACTGTTGAAGACTTAATCGACACGCTTGAATACGGATCTGACGAGGCCATCAACACGGATAATGAAGACCTCGACAACTATGACCCGCACTCACCTACGATCGCGTCCCGAACAGGGAAGTGGGTCGCGACGTCAACATGTGAGGTCTATATGGTCGACACTCCTAAGGTAGTTGTGTGTGCTAATGACGTGAACTGTGTGCGGTGGAGGATCCATCAAATACGATCCAAAAAATAGTTGCGTGTGCGATCTGTGGCAAACAGTTGGCCCAGATAAACTGTTTGCGATTGGACAATATAACGCAAACAGTTAGAAAAATACAAGTGTGTGCGATGTACGACATACAGTTCACCCTGAAAAACTGCTTGCACTGATCCAGCAGAACACAAACGATTGTCCAGATGATTACGTGTGCGATAAATGGCATACAGGTCACTCGGATGAACTGTTTGTGATGAGATAAAATAACATAAACGGTTACATAGATCAAGATATGTGTGATAGACAACATACAGGTCACTCGGATGAATTGTATGCGATAAGCAAAAATAACACAAACGGTTGCTCAGATCAAGATGTGTGTGATATACAGCATACATGTCACTCTGATGTGTTGTGGGCAAACGGTCCCGGATAAAGAACTGTCAGCGACTGATGAAATCATCACCGACGGATTTAGTTGTTTATTCCGTATGCGATGTGATTTGCTCAATCTGCCCACAAACATCTATGCTCTGTTTAGAAGAACATGATTGCATAACCAAATTAAACATCCAAATACACACATAACATTGGCGCACACCTCAATAAACTATTACATGCATAATAAACGTATCCCTCTAAAACTACAAATATTTCGGCAAAGAGGGGGTACGAGAAACGATCATCAAATCATCTACTTCCTGTGACTCTTGCCACCACCGCTCTGCTTGTGGCTCGATCCCTCTTCGTCTTCAGGTAGGAGGCACTTCCTCATGTCAACAATCTGCCTGAACATCTCGTAGCATGTGTACGCTTCCTTGGCCGCGGTCTGGAAGTGATATTCCTCCAGTTTCTTCACCCATGCCATGTGCCAGACATGCTTGTTCTTGTCGCACTCAGTCTTCATGTCTCTGTAGTAGGGGTCGATGATGGCCTCGGCCAGGTCAACATGGGAGTCCATGTTCTTCTTGCTGCCCCAGACCTTGTAGTGGCCGCGGATGTCGATAAGCTTCTGGCAGGCCAAACCCGAAGTCTTGAGCACCTTTGGATCGTTGGTGGTGTCCACTGTAGCGAACCTGTAGTTGGGGCTGTTGACAAACCTGGTGAAACGCTCGCAAGGCACTGTGGCCAGGCAGTAGTGGTAGAGGAGGACGTGATGGCGCACGCACAACTGGGCGACGGCAACCTTCTGATCATGCCCGGCACGACAGCCGGTGTAAGCGAGGTCGAAGTCGACCACTTTGTACTTGTCATCCCCAGCAAGCAACTGCTCCATAGTGTTGATGGAGTCCTCCACCATGAGAGGGTCGTTGGTGTACACCATCGTGAGGTCCGTCTTCCTCATGTGGGTCTCCACATGATGCACGCCGAACTCCATTGGAGCGCCGCTGGATATCCTCTCTGTATGCGTCGTCAAGGGTGTGCTTATTGTGTTGTGGGGCACGATTGAAAGCATGAAGAGACTATGGTTAATGGTCGTGGGTATAAATGGGGGCCGGACGTCCTGGAAAACCGGCACGTCCGGATGGCAGTTTTTGCAGCGCGTGATTCAGTCGTGGAGCATGTAACTGCATGGGGCGACGCGCGTGGCGCAACCACATGCATATGGAGCCATGAACGTGATCGTGGGCCGGCCCCAACCGTTGGCAGATCGCGTGCGGAGGGGCGTGAGAGCAGAGCACGCGGAGGGACGTGAGAGTAGAGCATCAGGAGGAACGCAAGGTCAAACCAGACCACTTTGTACTCGACCTCGTCAAGTAACAGGTCCGTAACATTGTAGTTATCCATCCAAATCGGATGTTTGGTGTACACCACCGAGAGCCCCGCAAACCTTATGTACGTGTCCACTACGACATGCATGGTGAACTGGCACTCGTCGTCGGCAGCCACTAGGAGCGCCATTGGAGCCGCGCAGGATACCCTCGGTCGTGGTTTTGCTTCTTAAGGTCCAGATATTAATCGTCAATTGCATATTAAGGTCCAAATATTAATCGTCCATTGCATACTAAGGAAAAGATAGTACTACCAAAATACGAGTCTCACTCATAAGATGCCATTTGCATGATTGTATCACAAATGATAGAAATAGTACAAAGGTTCAAACTCTAGCATTACAAGGCTCAAATTCAAATACAAGGTTCAAACCGATAATAGAAATGAAATTCAGCTTATGCAGAAACTTTGTCATGCAGCTCTGGACGCCCGCGCTGATCAGCTGAACATGAACATATATGATAGGTTCATGCTGATATTACTACTAGCTTGGCAACTTCAATATTTCTGCAAAGGGATCCGCCACTGACATGTCATTTATGGGCTTGACATAAGGACTTCCGAATAGTCTGTCAGCTGAAGTTACAAAACGAAATTGAGCTTCTGCAGAGCCTTTTCCATTCTGTCCTAGTCGCCGGAGCTGATCAGCAAACCATTCTTTTTTGCGCAATAAATGTAGGGAAAATCTCAGTATCTTTAGCACACTTGCTCTCACGACAAAGAACCTGGCGAATATAATCTCCGGTAAGGTCTCTTGGTAGGAGTTCAAAGTAATTTCCGAGAGATGGAGATCAAGGCATTCGATGGGATTGTTATATTGTATCACATTATCCACTACAGGGCCTAACCGTATGTGAAAAACAAGAGAATGTGTTAGTGCTTGGACACACAAGGGACCTCTTATGACTTGCAGGGTTTCAAAAATTGAACTCCCTTGTGGTTAATATTTAACATGAAAGAGCATCACCTCGATATGTAGCTTTTCCAGGCACGGAAAGCATCTCAGCAATCTGACAACTTGGTCCAGGTCGGGGCCGATAGATTCTACTGCAAAGACCTTCATTGTGCGCAGATACGGGGTCGAGCTTGTCGATATAATTTTCTGGATGACAGACAAACATACATCTTTAATAGAGAAAAAAAATGTTAATTCAAGAATGAGAAGAGGGCGACTATTGTACCTGGACGGTTATGGATCCACAAACAAGTTCAGATAAGTTGACGGGCGAGTAGCCAAACACTGTCAATTTCGGCGCATGAATGACCCTGATTCTTGTTGGACCTTGTTGATCAACAACAAGTAATCTCTCAAGCAAAGGCACGTCCTCAATGACCATTTGGTGATTCACCTTGTGCGATCTCCTGTTGCAGCACCAACAATACACACAAATTGTCCGGAGACTCATGGAGGTGATGTGGAGGCTACTCAACCCGTTGATCGCCTGAAGATGAAGGTACTCGAGTGCAGTACAGCCGCGGAGCAGGCGCTCCATGTCATCGTTGGGGATGCAGACGGCGACGAGCTCAAGGTGCTTCAGTCGAGGTAGCAAAAGAGTGGGACTGGTATTAATCTGGGGGAAATGGCAGTTCATGAACCTGGCGATGCGCAGCGTTGGCGCGGAGGGTGGCAGTGGGCGCATATGTCCATCATTAAAAGTGAGCTCCTCGAGATGATCTAGGGCGGTTGATAAGAACCACTCGTCAAGCTTGGCTCGGTCCTTGCCACTGGAATGGAACTTGCCCATAGTAAGGCCTTTGATTGGGCCACAGTGCGTGCCGAGGATCTGGGACAATGCATCCAAGCGTTTGCGATAGCCAGTGCAAAGCACGTGCTCGCTGATGAGGCTGAGAGGGGCGCAACGCTATAGGGGGCGCCACCGCTGGGAGAGGACGGTTGTGCGCACGCCATCTTCGATAGAGAGGAGGAAGATGATGACTCTCAACATATCATCGGGGAGGCTGCTGATGAAGTCTAGGCCTATCAGAGGCGCTTGTGTTTCTGGCTCAGCCCGCCTCCATTTGTTGGCAACCTCGTCCTCCACCTCCGGAGTATGGCCGCCGGCGGCTCTTTCTGTCAAGAGTAGAGCAGTGGGAGGATAGTGATCATGTAGCTAGATCAGGGCAGAAGAATAGTGCATTGGCAATGACAAGTTACTAAGTAGGAACAGTTTTAATAGATTCAGAAAATGAAATCCCAATTGGTTGCTGAAATACTACACAGTTACTTTGATATTGCTACGCAAGTCAACATGCAGATAGTAGAAGAACACTTACTTCCAACAAAGTATGGACGGATGATGTCGTCGGGGAAGTTAGCATTTATCGTTTGGTCAGGCTCTTTTAGGTGCAGCGTAATTTTAGTGCCAGCTTTCAGTACATAAAACTTAGAAATTTCTGCCCGAATGCCTTCTTCAAAATAGGAGTGACAATCTTCATCAAGTTTTACAGAAACAACGATTGTAAATCCATGGTTTGTGTTCAATATGACATCCATGGAGTCTTCAGTTATGTAAAGGCCAAGATTTAGCGCTACAGTTGTCGTTGCAAAGCAAGGAATGTACTGCAGGAATTGATAAGATTGTTAAAGAACATGACAAAAAAATTACAAGTAAACAGATAATGTAACCATGATGTCGTGCAAATATATATGAGAGTAAACGAAAGAACAATACAACATTAATTTGCCTAATATAGAAGGAGAAGAATAAGAAGAAGAAGAAATCACATTTGACGTATATGCTGCATGTGGCACCTTTTATCCAAATGTAGCATTATATAGTATAGGTTCAGAAAAAGTATAGGCCATGTCAACCGAGGTAGTGTGAGATTGAACATACCGTGCGCTTCTTGAAGTCGTCTGGTACGGTGAGATGGAACTCCTCGGTTTTTTGGCCGAGGCCGCATAGCCCTGATGTGTCCTTGCACTGTACACTCTATGAATGAAAACCCTCAAATCAGCTAGAAGAAACATGAATCCACGACGATTTCGAACAGGTGATTAAAAGGGGCCGACGGACTGGGATAAGAGATGAGCGGAAATATTTCAGTAGGTTAGTTACCTGGTTCTTCATGGGGAAAAAACCAGTACCGAAGATTCCCCAATCGGGCGAGCTGGGTCGACGGTGAGCGGCGTCAAGAATGTCATTGTCGATAGGTCGTGACAAGCGGCAGCGACGAAATGCAGTGCATTTTGCGGCAGCCGGTGGCGGCGACAGGCGTCGAGCTAAGTGGTTGCTGCGGGGATAGGCGGTGACATGAATGGAGAGTCCCGGAGGAGTGTTAGTGTAGGTGCTCCTCGGGAGGGGGAGGGGCGGGCGAGGGTTTTGTGACTTGTGGGTGCTGAGGGTTTTGTTTTTTTGAAGTGGTGCTGAGGGTTTTCTGTCCTAGAATAATGTGCTTCGGAGGAAATGGTTTAGTAGACCCAACCGTGTGTGATAAATCGTATATAAATATTACTCTCAAGTAAACTAGCACTCTGGTGTGATGGAGATACGGACAGCCGTTCGATCTGGGGTTCAGACGTGCGATCCGTGGGGATGCGTTCTAGCCAATCAGAACACAAATGACGCAGCACAATGAAAGTCATCGCACACGGTTTCAATCTGGGAAAAAATAATACACAGACATAGATATAATACACACAAACTAGATAGATTCAATCCAACATCTCATCTTCATGCTTGATCGTTAAGATTCTCCAGGAACTGGGCGTACGCGGCGTGCGCTATCCTGCGAGAATACTTATGCTTGAAGGAGCCAACGTCTCGTCCTCTTGCATGCGCCAGAACACTAGAATACGCGTTGTTAATCTTATGGTTATAGAACGGGCATCCATAGCCCCCATTCTTCCAGACACGCCTATTATGCTTTCCAGCCATAAGCTCTCTGAGCGTTTGCCTCTTGAACCTCTCCTGGACGTCTTTATCCTCGTTGTTGACATCATCAGCTAGCACCTATACATGGTAAAAAATGTGACATCCGTATATTTTATAATGTGAATTCAGCAAGGCAGAGTTTATGAAACATAATATTGTTGGGGAACGTTGCATGGGAAACAAAAAGTTTCCTACGCACACGCAAGATCTATCCATGGTGATGAGCATCTACGAGAGGGAGAGTGGATCTACGTACCCTTGTAGATCGCTATGCGGGAAGCGTTAAGAAATGCGGTTGATGTAGTCGAACGTCTTCGCGATCCAAATCGCAAGCCGTCCCGCGATCCAATCACGATCTAGCGCCGAACGAACGGCACCTCCGCGTTCAGCACACGTACAGCTCGATGACGATCTCCGCCTTCTTGATCCAGCAAGAGGGAGCGGAGAGGTAGAGGAGTTCTCCGGCAGCGCGACGGCGTGGCGGCGGTGGTGGTGGAACTATTCCAGCAGGCCTTCGCCTAAACACTGCTGAAAAACTAGAGGAACTGATATATCGGGAGAGAGGGCTGCACCGTGGCCTTTTGGGTTGAAGTGCTAGGGCCCTCTCTCCCTCTAGTATACATAGGAGGGAGGGGAGGGGCTGGCGCCCTAGGGATCCTCCCCTAGGGTCGGCCGAAGTGGGGAGGAGAGGGAGTTGGACTCCAATCCTACTCCTAGTAGTACTCCTCCCCCACTTGGAAACCTTTCCCCCTTTGGACTTTTGCCTTTTCCTCTCACCCCAGCCGCATGGGCCCTTAGGGGCTGGCTTGCCCAGCCCACTAAGGGCTGGTGCGCCACTCCTAAGGCCCATGTGGCCTCCTGGTGTGAGTGGCCCCTCCCGATGGACCCCCGGAACCCTCCCGGCACTCCCGGTACACTACCGAAAATACCCGAAACTTTTCCGGTGGCCAAAACGGGACTTCCTATATATCAATCTTTACCTCCGTACCATTCTGGAGCTCCTCGTGACGTCCGGGATCTCATACGGGACTCCGAACAACCTTCGGTCACCACCATACATAACTCAATACTACCGAAATGTCACCGAACGTTAAGTGTGCAGACCCTACGGGTCCGAGAACTATGTAGACATGACCGAGACACCTCTACGGTCAATAACCAATAGCGGGACCTGGATGCCCATATTGGTTCCTACATATTCTACGAAGATCTTTATCGGTTGAACCTCTATGTCAAGGATTCAGTTAATCCCGTACGTTGTTCCCTTTGTTCTTTGGTATGTTACTTGCCCGAGATTCGATCGTCGGTATCTCTATACCTAGTTCAATCTCGTTACCAGCAAGTCTCTTTACTCGTTCCATAATACAAGATCCCGTGGCTAACACTTAGTCACATTGCTTGCAAGGCTTATTGTGATGTTGTATTACCGAGTGGGCCCTGAGATACCTCTCCATCATACGGAGTAACAAATCCCAGTCTCGATCCATGCCAGCTCAACACACACCTTCGGAGATACCTGTAGAGCATCTTTATAGTCACCCAGTTACGTTGTGACGTTTGATACACACAAGGTATTCCTCTGGTGTCAGTGAGTTGCATGATCTCATGGTCGTAGAAACAGATACTTGACATGCAGAAAACAATAGCAATAAACTGACACGATCATATGCTACGTTCATAGTTTGGGTCTTGTCCATCACATCATTCTCCTAATGATGTGATCCTGTTATCAAATGACATCTCATGTCTATGGCTAGGAAACCTTGACCATCTTTGATCAACAAGCTAGTCTACTAGAGGCATACTAGGGACACTGTGTTGTCTATGTATCCACACATGTATCAGTGTTTCCAATCAATACAATTATAGCATGGATAATAAACGATTATCATGAACAAGAAAATATAATAATAACTACTTTTATTATTGCCTCTAGGGCATATTTCCAACAGTCTCCCACTTGCACTAGAGTCAATAATCTAGCTCACATCACTATGTGATTTACATTGTAATGAATCTAACACCCATATAGTTCTGGTGTTGATCATGTTTAGCCCTTGGAAGAGGTTTAGTCATCGGATCTGCAACATTCAGATCTGTGTGCACTTTGCAAATATTTATGTCGTCCTCCTTGATGTAATCGCGGATGGAATTGAAACGTCGCTTTATGTGTCTGGTCCTCTTGTGAAACCTTGGTTCCTTGGCTAGAGCAATGGCACCAGTGTTGTCATAGAACAGAGTCATTGGGTTTAGTGCACTAGACACTACTCCAAGATCTGTCATGAACTCCTTCATCCAAACACCTTCCTTCGCCGCCTCCGAGGCAGCAATGTACTCCGCTTCGCATGTAGAATCAGCTACCACGCTCTGCTTGGAACTGCACCAACTTACCGCACCCCCATTAAGAATAAATACGTATCCGGTTTGAGACTTAGAGTCATCTGGATCAGTGTCAAAGCTTGCATCGACGTAACCCTTTACGACGAGCTCTTGATCACCTCCATAAACGAGAAACATGTCCTTAGTCCTTTTCAGGTACTTCAGGATATTCTTGACCGCTGTTCAGTGTTCCATTCCTGGATCACTTTGAAACCTTCTGGCCATACTTATGGCAAGGCTAATATCGGGTCTTGTGCATATCATTGCGTACATGATAGAGCCTATGGCTGAAGCATAGGGGACGACACTCATCTTTTCTCTATCTTCTGCAGTCACTGGGCATTGAGTCTTACTCAACTTCACACCTTGCAATACAGGCAAGAACCCCTTCTTGGACTGATCCATTTTGAACTTCTTCAAAACTTTGTCAAGGTATGTGCTCTGTGAAAGTCCTATTAAGCGTCTTGATCTATCTCTATAGATCTTGATGCCTAATATGAAAGCAGCTTCTCCTAGGTCCTTCATTGAAAAACTCTTGTTCAAATATTCCTTCACGCTTTCCAACATTTCTATATTGTTTCCAATCAGCAATATGTCATCCACATATAATATTAGAAACGCTATAGAGCTCCCACTCACTTTCTTGTAAATACAAGCTTCTCCGTAAACTTGTATAAACCCGAACGCTTTGATCACCTCATCAAAGCGAAGATTACAACTCCGAGATGCTTGCACCAGTCCATAAATGGATCGCTGGAGTTTGCAAACTTTGTCAGCATTCTCTGGATCGACAAAACCTTGTGGTTGCATCATATACAACTCTTCCTTAAGGAAACCGTTAAGGAACGCTGTTTTGACATCCATCTGCCAAATTTCATAATCGAAAAAGGCAGCTATTGCTAACATGATTCTGACAGACTTAAGCATCACTATGGGTGAGAAGGTCTCATCGTAGTCAACTCCTTGAACTTGTGAAAAACCCTTTGCCACAAGTCGAGCTTTATAGACGGTGACATTACCGTCCGCGTCCGTCTTCCTCTTAAAGATCCATTTGTTCTGAATGGCTTTTCGCCCTTCAGGTAATACTTCCAAAGCCCATACTTTCTTTTCATACATGGATCCCATCTTGGATTTCATGGCCTCTAACCATTTCTCGGAATCCGGGCCCATCATCGCTTCTCCATAGCTCGTAGGTTCATCGTTGTCCAACAACATGACCTCTAAGACAGGGTTGCCGTACGACTCAGGAGTAATACGCGTCCTTGTCGACCTACGAGGTTCGATAGCAACTTGATCCGAAGCTTCATGATCATCATCATTAACTTCCTCTTCAACTGATGTAGGCTCTACAGAAACATCTTTCTGCGCTGCGCTACTCTCTGGTTGAAGTAAAGGTTCAAAAACCTCATCAAGTTCTATCTTCCTCCCACTCAATTCTTTCAAGAGAAGCTCTTTCTCAAGAAATGTTCCGTTTTTAGCGACAAACACTTTGCCTTCGGATCTGAGATAGAAGGTATACCCAACTGTCTCTTTTGGGTATCCTATGAAGACGCACTTCTCCGCTTTGGGTTCCAGCTTTTCAGGCTGAAGCTTTTTGACATAAGCATCACATCCCCAAACTTTAAGAAACGACAACTTTGGCTTCTTGCCAAACCACAGTTCATATGACGCCGTCTCAACGGATTTCGGTGGTGCCCTATTTAAAGTGAATGCAGCTGTCTCTAATGCATAACCCCAAAACGATAGTGGCAAATCGGCAAGAGACATCATAGATCGCACCATATCCAATAAGGTTCGATTACTACGTTCGGACACACCATTACGCTGTGGTGTTCCAGGCGGTGTCAGTTGTGAAACAATTCCACACTGTCTTAAGTGACTGCCAAACTCATAACTCAGATATTCTCCTCCCTGATCAGATCGTAGGAATTTAATCTTCTTGTTACGATGATTCTCAACTTCACTCTGAAATTGCTTGAACTTTTCAAACGTTTCAGACTTGTGTTTCATTAAGTAAATATACCCATATCTACTTAAGTCATCGGTGAAGGTGAGAAAATAACGATAACCACCGCGCGCCTCAATGCTCATTGGACCGCACACATTAGTATGTATGATTTCCAACAAGTCACTTGCCCGTTCCATTGTTCCAGAGAACGGGGTTTTAGTCATCTTGCCCATGAGGCATGGTTCACATGTGTCAAGTGATTCAAAATCAAGTGACTCCAAAAGTCCATCAGCATGGAGCTTCTTCATGCGTTTTACACCAATATGACCTAAACGGCAGTGCCACAAGAAAGTGGTATTATCATTATCAATTCTACATCTTTTGGCATCAATGTTATGAACATGTGTATCATCACTATCGAGATTCAATAAGAATAAACCCCTCACATTGGGTGCATGACCATAAAAGATATTACTCATATAAATAGAACAACCATTATTCTCTGATTTAAATGAGTAACCGTCTCGCAATAAACAAGATCCAGATATAATGTTCATGCTTAACGCAGGCACTAAATAACAATTATTCAGGTTCATCACTAATCCCGATGGTAATCGAAGAGCGAGCGTGCCGACGGCGATCACATCAACCTTGGAACCATTTCCCACGCGCGTCGTCACTTCGTCCTTCGCCAGCCTCCGTCTATTCCACAGTTCCTGTTTTGAGTTGCAAATGTGAGCAACCGCACCGGTATCAAATACCCAGGCACTACTACGAGAGTTGGTAAGGTACACATCAATAACATGTATATCATATACACTACAGGAATCAGAGACTTTGTCGTCCGCCATGGCAGACGGCAAAGGCACAACCACGGATGGCAAAGACCTTTGCCGTCCGCCAGCGGACGGCAACATTTTGGGCCGAATAAAGTCCGGCAAAGAGGTCCTTTGCCGTCTGCATTTGCACAGCGGACGACAAAGACTTTTTGCCGTCAGCCTGCAGACGGCAACGAGCCTGGACGGCGTAGTACTGCCGTTAACAACCCCCGCCGTTAGCAGTCTTTGCCGTCTGCCCCCGCCCTAGGCTTTGCCGTCCGCCCCCGCTATGCCGACGGCCACCGTCGGCAAAACAGCCAGCCTTTGTCGTCCGCCCGCTCCCAACGGTTTGCCGTCCGCCCTATCTATGCCGACGGCCACCGTCGGCAAAGCAGCCTGCCCATTGCCGTCCGCCCCCGCCCTACGCTTTGCCGTCCGCTCCTCTATGCCGACGGCCACCGTCGGCAAAGCAGCCAAATGGACCAGGCCTGGTGCTCCCAGTTTTACCAGTGGCTGCCACGTGTCCCCTATGCCGACGGCAGCCGTCGGCATAGCTGTCTTTGCCGTCCGGGGCAGACGGCAAAGCGGCTGTATTGCCTCTTTTTTGCATGTTCTTGATATATTCAACAATTTTCACAGGCAAATATATGATATGTATATATATATTTCACAGAAACAATATCCCTGCCATATGGATATGATCAACCAACAATTATACCAAATTAAAAGTATCAAATGTCACATTGTTCACCATATTACATTAGTTTCATCCATACATACATAGGTAGAAAGTTAGAAATTAAACACTAGCACTACATCAAAGCAAGCTGCCGTGAACTCAATCAAATCTGCAAAATAGGAAATAAGAAAGTTAGAATAAGAATACTAGAAGAAGTAGAAGAAGATGGTGAAGAAGCATTTTTCTTCTCTCTATTTCTTCTCTTGTTTTTCTTCTTCTTATTGCTTATTTGTGTCATTTTATAGCTAACCTAGATAATTATCACATTTTTGACCTAACTAAGCTTATTGTGTCATTTTGCAAGAAAATAAGCTAAGTCTATGGCATCTATGAGGTTACCAAGTCTATTATGCCATTTTTTAGTTAACTAAGCTTATTATGTCATTGTGGAGGCAACAATGCTAAGTATAGGTAATTTTAGAGGTAACTTAGGTACAATATGTCATTTTGGAGGTAAGTAAGCTTACTATGTCTTTTTAGAGGAAACAAAGCTAACATAGGTAAAATATGACATTTGTCTAAGTGCTAAGTTTGTCTAAGCACTAAGTTTGTCTTTGTTTGAGAAAATGAGCCAAGTAAGTGGCATATTACGGCTTACCGTCCTCGTCATCCCGGAGGTGAAGCACCGGGGTTGCTTGGCCCGGTGTCAGCTGGAGCACTACTTCGCCCTGGAGAAGGATCGTGCGATGCGGCTCGGGAGTTATGCTGCACCAAAGATCATTTGCGTTAGCATGATGACGCTGAAACATTAAGACTAGTAACTAATGAACATTGAAATGAAACTGACCGTTCCAGCCGTGGTAATGACTGGCATCGACGGAGGGGTCTGGCCGGTTTTCTCGCACAAAGTCTGCACATTTGGTTTTGACAAGTCAATCATATTGGTTATTAATGAAAAGAACATGTAGTGCATGATTTGGCTAATATGAAGAAGAAACTTACCACGATGAGCTCGTACATGGCCCGGTTAGACGCATCGTTCCGTGCCCTCTCCTCCTCCAACAACCTAGCCATCCTCTCCTCCAAATCCCTCTTCTCATCCACCGCCTGCCGGGCCTGTTCCGCCATAAGCGCCTGGGTTGCCTCTCTCTCTTTCTGCAGAGCAGCCTGCAACACAACTCCTCGTTAGCATTGTAATCATCTTTGTTCGCACACACAATGTAATGGAGGAAAGCTATCTGAGTCTGTATGACTAACCTCGATGGCGAGCTGGACTAGCCGTGGATGAGGCGTCATCTCAGGACAGGAGCTCGTTTGGCGCGCCTTGATCTGTCGGAGAGTGCGCGAAGACCGTATAAGTCCATCTCCAATGGCTATATGGCCATGGGGCCTCCCGTCGCCAGCTATCATCACCAGGTCTGGATCAATAGGATGCTGGATCGAGTTGAAGTCCTCCCCATTCACCGCCTTCCCCACATCTCTGTACCTCACGAGCTTGTTGTGGGAGGAGATGTTGGTGAAGTTGTTGGGATTATCGAGGTCAGACTCAGAGAATGCCTTGGCCTTCTTGTACGAGGCAGTATGGGCCATCGCATAGAGGTCGTACATCTGTGGCACCTCCGTTTTATTGTGATGCGCCTAAAAGAGAGGAACAAAGTATTAATAAAGGGGTCAAGCTAGCATCAAAAAATGAATTGCAGCAATCATGAAGCAAACCACATACCCAGTTCCGCCCGAACTGAAATAAGTTGGAGCTGCCTTGATGGTGTGGCACACCTTCCATTTGGGCACGTCGTTCCTTGGCATCGTCGTGGACGGATCGCCATTCGTCAGAGCACCACTCATTCACCAACGCCTCCCAACAATCCATCTTATCCGCACACCATCTCGGGGGCACCTAAGTTAGTAAAGAGAAATTTGAGAGCTACGCCTATGAATCAAAGCAAGGAAACTAAGTAGAAGGCCTTAAGAATAGATAATTACCTTCATGTACTGCTCCTTGTCCAAAAACTTTCGGCGGGACGACAACTTGTCCTTCTTAATACGGCGCGAGGCGTAGTAGTCTCGAACAGCCTGTACCCGAGCCTCGTGCCGTAAGTTCTGTAGTAGGCGCCTGCACTCGTAATCGATAAGCTTTGCCGCGGCCTCCTCGTATCCCTCCTCACACCTGTAGAAGGTCTGCAATCAAACGAGACAACACTGATTAGTACAATAAATAGCTATTATTGATTTTTAATTGTGTAAAGGAGAAATTTCCCAGAACTTTCTGATCACCATGTCGGCCCTCGTGTGGCACAACACATCGTCGATCATCTCCTCCGGCGGGGCCGGGGCAGCCAAGTAGTGCTCCCATTTCAATCCTAACTCTCGAAGCTGACCCTCACCGGGCAACGTGACAAACCCCGGGAAGTTATGCCGTAAAAGCACACCAAGGATGGAGTTGGGCCTGCGGACATCCTTGGCGTGAATCCAACCCCTGCAGTATGACAAAGCCAACGCATTAGACATGTGAAGAAACATGAAGGCAAAAGGTTTAAAAAGAGTAAATGCACTTACTTCAGCGACCCAGGCCTAATCGGCCACCTCTGCTCGCGGGTCGCTGGCACGGGCGGGAGCCGTGTACACCCACGCTGGTAGACGGTGGCCCCCTCAGCCACCTCCTCCCCGCTATCAGAAAGCTGATCCCCGCCACCATCAGCATGGCCACTCGGCTCCGGCTGATGCAGATCCAGCCAGGTATCCCATCCGGTCGAAGCGTGTGGAGTCTCGTAGGATGAAGCGTCTGGCACAGGAGTCTCGCGGGATGAAGCGTCTGGCACAGGAGTGTCGCGGGTGGCCGCGTCTGAGACAGAAGGATCGTCGACCCGAGGCTCGTGGACAGGAGTCCTTGTAGCCTCCACCTCAGACGGGTCCACCGTAGCAGTCCTGTGCTCGGGTGAATCAGCTGGGGGTGGTGGCGAGGAAGGCGTAGCAGCCTTCCTACCTCTCCCACGGCCACCACGTGTAACTTTAGTAGCCTTCCTAACTCTCCCCCGACCTCCTCTCCTGGTCGGCAACTTCGCCGACGAAGAAGCGCCCTCGGGTGTCCCAATACTGTCGTACAACGCTCTCCGGAGAGTTTGGGGTGGAATGGAAGTACCCCTCCCACCACACCCCGACGAAGGAGCCTCGGATCGCTCTCGACCCGCGCCCACCATCTTTCAACACCTGCCATGACAAAGAGTAAACGAAATTAGTACAACATAAAAAAATTAAATACCGACATGAATAATAATATGTATATATATAATTTGAGTGTATCATCATCATGTATATAATAAAAATTGAATAATACCTGACATGAACTAATAATAATCTTCATCGTCTATATATGCTCTGGGATCAATAAATGCATCGTCATCATCACTATCATCAATAAATGCATCATCATCATCACTATCGGGAACAACATGTGGAAGGCCTCCTTTATGTAATCGGTCAAGCATTGAGAGGTCATCCGCAGCAGTAACCTCTTCTTCTTCCGTCTCTTCTTGTTCCGGCTCAGGGGTCAAGTCGGATTCACTTTCGCTGTCTACTTCAATGTTCTGGGGTGAAGTAGAGCGGTTCTTGAAACGTTTTTTGGAAAGACGTGTTTCTTGGAAGAATTCTCCTTCATATGTGCCTGGGTTAATGTGAGGTTCATAATCATCTTCATTGAGGGGAGGTGGTCTAAAACGTGGTGGCACATCATAAACGACATCCCAACCATTCAGATTTGGATCAGTTTGGCAGGCCCACGGTAGATAAAAAACTTGGGTCGCCTGTTGAGCCATAATATAGACATCGGAAACATCTAAATGGGTGCTTTGTTTGATTTCGACTAGCCCTATATGTTCATGAGTCCTTCTAGTTTCCTTCGGTTGGAACCAATAACATTTGAAGACTACGACGTTTGGTGGGTTTTCACCAAAGAATATAAGTTCATAAATTGCTTCAACTCTTCCATAATACTCGACACCTCCTTCGCCGATAGCAGAGACACAATAATTTGTAGACTTTCGGTCGGGCCTAGATAGCTCTTTGCCAAAAGTACGAAAGCGATACCCGTTGATGTCGTATTTGTCAAATGAACGGACCTTATAGTCAAAACCATTAGCGACTTGTCTCAATTCGGAGTCCATAGACTCTGCATTAGCCTACAAGTTTAATACGAAAGGATTGTTGCATTAGCCGCAAACTAGACGAAGAAATGAAATGGTCTAATGGAAATTACCGTTTGTTTGAACCAAGAGATGAAACCGGGATAGCCGCCTCCATACTTTGCCAGAAGCTCATACTCTTCGATGGAATCCTTTTGGATCACCGCTCCATCCGAGAAATTGGCGACGTATCGACTGTATCACATATCCGGGAATAAGAGCATTTCAAAGGAATTAGAAGTTGCAAAACAATGTACCGAGAACTTACTCGATGTACGGCCACACTTCTGTTAGGTTGTTGAAGATATACAACGAAATGGTCCGCCATTCTTCGACATCCAACGCTATTGCTTTCGAAGCACCGGCTGGTGCGAGCTTCCCTTTGAATAGGCTGAGGTTGGATCGACCTTTTTCACGGTCGCCATCATTGTACCGAGGCTTCGGATTATGCAAATGATGATTCTTGGCTTCGTAGTGTGCTGTCACGAAGTTTGCCGCCTCCTCAGTAATGAATGCCTCGGCCATCGATGCTTCAATTCTACGTTTATTTTTACATTTTGCTCAAAGCGTCTTCTGCATCCTCTCAGTTGCGAAGCACCAACGATTTTGCACGGGCCCCCCAATCTTGCCTCGACCGGGAGATGCAAAATAAAATGCTGCATTGGATTAAAGAATCCCGGTGGAAAGATCTTTTGTAACTTGCAGATCAACTCTGGCGCCAACTCTTCCAGTTCGTCTAGCACGTCAGGCGATAGTTCTTTCGCACAAAGAGCACGGAAGAAATAGCTCAGCTCTGCCAGTACTAGCCATTCATCCTCAGGGATAAAGCCACACAACATCACCGGCATTACCCGCTCAAGCCATATGTGCCAATCATGACTCTTGAGACCAAATATTTTCAATTTGTCAAGACTCGCTCCCCTCTTTAGATTCGCTGCATACCCATCGGGGAACATCAACTGCATTTTCACCCACAAGATCATTTCCCCCATAGCTGGCCTTCCAAGATTGAACCATGCCTTTGGCTTCCTCCAGTTCTTCTTTCCTTTCGGTTGTCGCATGTTTTGTAACGGTCTATCACATAGAGCCTCCTGATCGACTCTAGCCTTAGGATTATCCTTTGACTTCCCCTCTATGCCGAACAATGTACCAAAAAGGGCCTCGGCGATATTCTTTTCAGTGTGCATCACGTCGATGTTGTGTGGGCAAAGGAGGTCTTTAAAGTAAGGCAGATCCCACAAACATATCTTGTGAGTCCAGGCGTGTTCCGAATTATACCCTTTGAAATAACCTGGACGCGCTGGATCAGGCTCGAGAGTGTTTAACTGATCCAGGGTTTGTTGGCCTATCAATGAGGTGGTGCATAGTTTTTGACAACTCTACCTTTGATGAAATTCTTCTTGTCTTTTCTGAACTTATGGCGAGGATCCAGAAACTGTCTATGCAAGTCGAAGCAAGAATACTTGCGACCAGCCTGCAGCCAACGGAACTCAAGAGCTGCCTTGCATGTGGGGCACGGGAACCTTCCATGCACACACCAGCCAATGAATAGTGCATACGCCGGCAAGTCATGCGTCGAGTACATGTACCACACATGCATTTTGAAGTTATGTTTTGTAGCGGCGTCATATGTCTTGATCCCATTATCCCAAGCTTCTTGCAATTCATCCTTAAGCGGCTGCATGTACACATTCATATTCTTCCCCGGATAGTTGGGCCCTGGAATTATCAACGTTAAGAAAATGTTCTTTCTTTTCATAATCTCTCCGGGGGGGAGATTGAGTGGAATGACAAATACAGGCCAACAACTGTATTGAGTTGCCGTCATACCAAACACATTGAACCCATCCGTGCTGATGGCGACTCGAGGATGCCTTGGATCTGCCGCTTTATCCTTATGTAATGCATCGAAGTGCTTCCACGCAAAAGCGTCTGAAGTGTGTCCCAACATCGGATTCCCTTCTGCATCTAGTTCGGTTCTTTTGCCCAATTTGTGCCACGTCATCTGTTTGGCCGTCTCTTCGACCATGAAAAGACGTTGAAGTCTTGGTATGATTGGCATATACCGAAGAACATTAACTGGGATTTTGGTCTGACTCTTCTCACCCATACCGTTGTCTACCACAACATACCTGGAAGACTTGCAAATGGGACAATAGGTCAAGCCCGCATACTCAAGCCTAAATAAGGCACATCCATTCTCATAGGCATCTATCTTCTCATAGGGCATCTTAAGCGCGTGTAGGATTTTTTTGTCTGACTGGTACAGGTTTGCAGGCAATACATGGCCTTTGGGTAGAAAGCGTCCAAATATCGTCATCATCGCGTCGTAGCATTCTCTGCCCAGGTTGAACTGAGCCTTCAGAGCCATTACTTGCGCGATGGCATCCAGCTGACAAAGCTCAGTGTGCTCGTGGAGAGGACGTTTTGAAGACTCCAACATTTCATAGAAGGCCTTTGCAGATTCCTCCATCTCATCGTCCGAATCCCGAGCATCATCAAAGTCTTGCACCATGTCTTCGATCCCGGTACCATGCTCGTTGGTGCGACGACGAACCACCTCAGCTCTGGCACGTTGGGCAGACTCACCATGAAATCTCCACACCGTATAATTAGACGTAAAACCCCACTTCTGCAAGTGTTTACCCATTTCATCCCGTGTCCACTTTTTATGGTTGTCGCACCGGACACAGGGGCACCAGGTTATTTCCTGGCCATTTGCAAATGCGGCGCTCAGAAACCCCTTGGTTTGTGTTAACCATTCAATGGTCATGTCTTTCTGACTAGGGTGACCGGTGTACATCCACGCACGATCACTCATCTTGCCTACCTACTAAACACACGAGAAATATATATAATTCATCATCTATATTCATCAGTTAATCAAGTTTGTCAGTTTTTTTACGTCCATGCAACCTACACGCTAATAGGTAAAGATAGGTCCTAATCCCACCCGAGTATGTGTAGATTGGGTTCGTTTTCCCATGCTCTGCTCCGGATCCGACGCAGAATTTCGGCAGCACCTCCCCGCTGTTCTCCTGATACACGTCTCGGCAATAAGCAGAGAGGATGTGTACCCGGAGAACAACAGGGAGGCACTAACGAAATTCCGCATCGGATCCGGAGCAAAGCATAAGGGAAAACGAACCCAATCTACACATACTCGGGCTGTCCATGGATAACGTTGGACAATTCGAAAGGATGGCGGTTATAAATATGCAAAGACATGCATATTTATAGTTGCCGCCCTTTCGAACGGGAGACGCATACTGGTCACGCATACTGATGATTGAAGACACCTATAGCTAGCAAGTTTCATCGGCACGAAGACCGGAACAGAGCAAATTAAGGGGGGAGGAGATGTCATTTGTGCTCACCCACGAACGCGTCGGGAAGCTCGTCAAACGCACGGGGAGGTCGTCGAACAACAGACCCTCGCAGCGACGAAACAACTGCACATTGAAATCCACCCGATCAACACAAAATATGATGTTTTTCATAACAGCTAGAATCGGAATATATATATATATATATTTCTTCTTCTTCTTCTCTTCTTTTTCTTCTTCTTTTCCTTTTTCCTATTCTCCTTCTCCTCCTCTCCTCTTTCTTCTTCTTCTTCTTCTTCTTCTTCTTCTTCTTCTTCTTCTTCTTCTTCTTCTTCTTCTTCTTCTTCTTCTTCTTCTTCTTCTTCTTCTTTTTTCTTCTAGTTTTTTTTCTTTTCTTCTTTTATTCTAAGTTTTTTCTTTTCTATCTAAGTTTTTCCTACCTAATAAATTAACTATCTAATTTAACAGAAAATAAAACAGAAAATAAACTAACTATCTAATTTAACTAACTAACTAACTAACTAACTAAAAAAATAGGAAAAAACAAAAAAAATGTGAGGGGGGGCGGCGGCCGGGCACTCACCGGAGTTGGGTGGGAGCGGCCGGGGCGGCGGGGGGAGGGGGAGCCGCGGGGAGGGGGGAGCCGCAGGGAGGGGGCGGCTTCTTGAGCCGGCGAGGGGAGGGGTGGCTCGGGGAGGGGGGCCCCGCGGGGGAGCTTCCGAGGGGAGGGGGCGGCGCAGGGAGGGGGGCAGAGCGGGGGGCCGCCGAGGGGAGGGGGGCAGCGCGGGGACGGGGGTGGCGACGGCGAGAGGGCCACGGGGAGGGGGCGCGGTGGCGGCGGCGGCGGGAGCAGGGGGTGGCAGCGGCGAGGGGGGCGCGGTGGTGGCGGCGGCGGGAGCAGGGGGTGGCGGTGGCGGCAGCGCGGCGGGCGCAGGGGGTGGCGGCGGCGAGAGGTGGCGTCCACGCAGGAAGTGGGAGTGAGAGAGAGTGGAGTGGGGCAGGGCACGGCTGTTACTTGTTTATTTGAGAACCGTTACTAGTCCGTTCCCTTTGCCGTCTGCCAGCGGACGGCAAACATTCTTTGCCGTCCGCTGGCAGACGGCAAAGGGATAACCCATCTGACCTAAATCTTGAGTAGGGCAGTTGGCTCCTTTGCCGTCTGCCAGCGGACGGCAAAGAAAGTTTGTCGTCTGCTGGCAGACGGCAAAGATTCGGCCTACGGCAAACACCATCTTTGCCATCTGGCATTTCTTTGTCGTCCGCTTTTTTCTAGCAGACGGCAATGGCCTTCTTTGCCGTCCGCTGGCAGATGGCAAAGAACTGGCAGACGGCAAATTCCCTGATTCCAGTAATGATATACCTTGTTTGTTGTTGGCCGCCTTCTTGTCAGCCAAATACTTGGGGCAGTTCCGCTTCCAGTGACCAGTTCCCTTGCAATGAAAGCACTCAGTTTCTGGCTTGGGTCCAGCTTTGGGTTTCTTCACGGGACGGGCAACTGCTTTGCCACTCTTCTTGGAGTTACCCTTCTTACCCTTGCCATTCTTCTTGAAACTAGTGGTTTTATTGATGCTCCTTCTGAATCTCAGACTCAGCGACTTTCAACATCTTAAACAGCTCGGCGACTGACTTGTTCATCCTGTGCATGTTATAGTTCAACATGAAGCTCTTGTAGCTAGGTGGCAATGATTGAAGAACTCTGTCAGTGATCGCCTCTGGCGGAAGGGGCATACCCAATTCAGCCAGACGGGTGGAATACCCAGACATTCTGAGTATGTGTTCACTGACAGACCCGTTCTCCTTCATTTTGCAAGCATAGAACTTATCGGAGGTCTCATACCTCTCGATCTGGGCATTCTTCTGAAAGATAAACTTCAACTCAAGGAACATATCATATGCTCCATGACGTTCAAAACGTCTTTGAAGTCCCGGTTCTAAGCCATACAACATTGCACATTGAACCATTGAGTAATCATCAGAACGCGCCTGCCAGGCGTTCACAACGTCTGGAGACTCTACTGGAGCGGGTGGATCACCAAGCGGTGCATCAAGGACATAAGCCTTTTGGGAAGTCGTAAGGATAATCCTTAGATTACGGGCCCAGTCCACAAAGTTACTTCCATCATCTTTCAACTTAGCTTTCTCTAGGAACGCATTAAAATTCAGGGGTGCTACTGCGCGAGCCATTGATCTACAACATAAATATTGCAAAGACAACTTAGACTATTCAAGATAATGAGTTTAGTTAATCATATTACTTAAATACTCCCACTCAAATTGACATCCCTCCGGTCATTCGAGTGTCACATGATCCAAATCCACCAACTCAAGTCCGATCATCACGTGAGATGAGGTGGTTTCAATGGTGAACATCTTCATGTTGATCATATCTACTATATGACTCATGTTCGACCTTTCGGTCTCTTGTGTTCCGAGGCCATGCCTGTACATGCTAGGCTCGTCAAGTTTAACCCGAGTGTTCCGCACGTGCAACACTGGCTTGCACCCGTTGTATGTGAACGTAGAGTCTATCACACCCGATCATCACGTGGTGTCTCGAAACGACGAACTTTCGCAACGGTGCACACTCGGGGAGAACACAATTTTATCTTGAAATTTAAGTGAGGGATCACCTTATAATGCTACCGTCGTCCTAAGCAAAATAAGATGCATAAAAGGATTAACATCACATGCAAATCATAAGTGACATGATATGGCCATGAACTTGTGCTTTTGATCTCCATCTCCAAAGCACCGGCATGATCTCCATCGTCACCGGCATGACACCATGATCTCCATCATCTTGATCTCCATCAACGTGTCGCCATGAGGTTGTCGCGCCAACTGTTGCTTCTACGACTATTGCTAACTCATAGCGATAAAGTAAAGCAAAACGGCGAAAATAAATTAAAGACAACCCTATGGCTCCTGCCGGTTGCCGTACTCATCGACATGCAAGTCGTGATATTCTATACAAAACATGATCATCTCATACATCACATATATCTCATCATGTAATTGGCCATATCACATCACAACATACCCTGCAAAAACAAGTTAGACGTCCTCTAATTGTTGTTGCATGTTTTACGTGGCTGCTACGGGTATCTAGCAAGAACAATTCTTACCTACGCAAAAACCACAACGGTGATACACAAATTGCTATTCAACCTTCTCAAGGACTGCCTTTGTCGAATCCGATCCAACTAAAGTAGGAGAGACAGACACCCGCCAGCCATCTTTATGCAACGAAGTTACATGTCAGTTGATGGAACTGGTCTCTCGTAAGCGTACGAGTAAGGTTGGTCCGGGACGCTTCATCCCACAATACCGCTGAATCAAGAAAAGACCAAGGGAGGAAGCAATCTGAATATCAACACCCACAAACTCCTTTGTGTTCTACTCGTGATCTCTTCTACACATAGACCTAGCTCATGATGCCACTGTTGGGGAACGTTGCATGGGAGACAAAATTTTTCCTACGCACACGCAAGATCTATCCATGGTGATGAGCATCTACGAGAGGGAGAGTGGATCTACGTACCCTTGTAGATCGCTAAGCGGGAAGCGTTAAGAAACACGGTTGATGTAGTCGAACGTCTTCGCGATCCAAATCGTAAGCCGTCCAGCGATCAAATCACGATCTAGCGCCGAACGGACGGCACCTCCGCGTTCAGCACACGTACAGCTCGATGACGATCTCCGCCTTATTGATCCAGCAAGAGGGAGCGGAGAGGTAGAGGAGTTCTCCGACAGCGCGACGGCACGGCGGCGGTGGTGGTGGAACTATTCCAGCAGGGCTTCATCTAAACACTGCTGAAAAACTAGAGGAACTGATCTATCGGGAGAGAGGGCTGCACCATGGCCTTTTGGGTTGAAGTGCTATGACCCTCTCTCCCTCTAGTATATATATAGGAGGGAGGGGAGGGGCTGGTGCTCTAGGGATCCTCCCCTAGGGTCGGCCGAAGTGGGGAGGAGAGGGAGTTGGACTCCAATCCTACTCCTAGTAGGACTCCTCTCCCACTTGGAAACCCTTCCCCCTTTGGGCTTTTGCCTTTTCCTCTCACCCCAGCCGCATGGGCCCTTAGGGGCTGGCTTGCCCAGCCCACTAAGGGCTGGTGCGCCACTCCTAAGGCCCATGTGGCCTCCCGGCGTGAGTGGCCCCTCCTGATGGACCCCCGGAACCCTCCCAGCACTCTCGGTACACTACCGGAAATACCCGGAACTTTTCCGGTGGCCAAAACGGGACTTCCTATATATCAATATTTACCTCCGGACCATTCCGGAGCTCCTCGTGACGTCCGGGATCTCATCCGGGACTCCGAACAACCTTCGGTCACCACCATACATAACTCAATACTACCGAAACGTCACCGAATGTTAAGTGTGCAGACCATGCGGGTTCGAGAACTATGTAGACATGACCGAGACACCTCTATGGTCAATAACCAATAGCGGGACCTGGATGCCCATATTGGTTCCTACATATTCTACGAAGATCTTTAGCGGTTGAACCTCTATGTCAAGGATTCAGTTAATCCCGTACGCTGTTCCCTTTGTTCTTCGGTATGTTACTTGCCCGAGATTCGATCGTCGGTATCTCTATACCTAGTTCAATCTCGTTACCGGCAAGTCTCTTTACTCGTTTCGTAATACAAGATCCCGTGGCTAACACTTAGTCACATTGCTTGCAAGGCTTATTGTGATGTTATATTACCGAGTGGGCCCTGAGATACCTCTCCGTCATATGGAGTAACAAATCCCAGTCTCGTTCAATGCCAGCTCAACAGACACCTTCGGAGATACCTGTAGAGCATCTTTATAGTCACCCAGTTACGTTGTGATGTTTGATACACACAAGGTATTACTCCGGTGTCAGTGAGTTGCATGATCTCATGGTCGTAGAAACAAATACTTGACATGCAGAAAACAATAGCAATAAACTGACACGATCATATGCTACGTTCATAGTTTGGGTCTTGTCCATCACATCATTCTCCTAATGATGTGATCCTGTTATCAAATGACATCTCATGTCTATGGCTAGGAAACCTTGATCATCTTTGATCAACAAGCTAGTCTACTAGAGGCATACTAGGGACACTGTGTTGTCTATGTATCCACACATGTATCAGTGTTTCCAATCAATACAATTATAGCATGGATAATAAACGATTATCATGAACAAGGAAATATAATAATAACTACTTTTATTATTGCCTCTAGGGCATATTTCCAACAAATATATCATGCGACAACGTGAATCCTAAATCGAAGCTAATTGGTTTGATGCCAAAAGTTGGCATGCCAAAATTTAGCAACTGCCGAATGTTGGCTAGAGATTGGCTGCATACCAATTCTCGTTATTAATCTCACAAAAGGTTGCCACATGTTGACAACTTTTGATTTTGCCAAATGTTGGTAGCAAACCAATCAACCTATTATATGTATTTACCAAAACTGGGTATAGATGACCAACCGGTTCTCCATCCGAGTCGTTGTTGTCGCTGGAGTGGTCGTTAGAGTCGTCGTGGACCACCGGCTCCGGCTGGGGAAGCACGACGGCGGCGACAAAGTCAGTCAGCGCGATACGTCATCTTCGACGATGGCAATCTCTGTGCCCACCTTCACGCTATGCTCGGGTGCTTCGCCGGCCCCGACATGGTTACTCCCTCCCATAGTGCACTTAGGGGAGGCTGCTGATGACGATTGGGAACGGCGACGAGGATGCAGGGGGGAGAGAGGATTGTGTGTAGCGAGAATGTTAAAACCAGCGGCTCGACGCCGTTAATAAATAGCAGTTGCCGACTTGGGAGGGAGGCGGACGGCGGTTTAAAGGGACGGCTCGCCTCCCGGTGAGCCGCCTACGCGCCGGACTATTGGCATGCGCACCGTCAATTCACACGCCTGACGACATGTCTCCCTGCGAAACTGCGCAGCGAACACGCCTCCCATCAATTCACACATCTACTCGCACGCATCTCGGTCAGCCTGCGCGGCGACCTGCTAGCATGCGTCCCGTCAAATCATATATGCTTGCATGGATCGCGGGGCGTGTATTGTTCTTCGCGAAGCTACGACACGTACTCCCTCCATTTTTATTTAGTCTGCATATTAGAGTTGACTGAAGTCAAACTTGATAATGTTTGACCAACTTTAGAGAAAGAAATAGAAATAGTTACCATGACAAATATATATGATGTGAAAGTACATTCAATAAAGAATCTAATGGTATTAATTTTTAATTGTAAATTTTAATATTTTTGTCTATAAATTTGGTCAAAGTTTACAAAGCTTGACTTTGACCAACGCTAATACGCGGACTAAATAAAAACAGTTTGGATTAATAAACCATTTGCGATGTTAACGTGACAGTTCTGTGTTGCATCTATTAATAAGCCCCCGTTTGCAAGAAGCTTAGATGAAAACTTCTTTCAAATTGGACCATTTATTTACCACGACCTATAAGTTCCCTATCATGAAGTCATGTCAATGTTTCATGAATTCTAGCTTAGCTAGGCGTTTGCTGGAATTTGAAAACCAAGACTCGATGTTTGCGGCCCCGAGATGTTCGAAATTTATTGTTTTTCCTTCCATGGGGACTAAACATGCACCCAAGACACAAAAAATGAATTTCTAATCCATTTTGGCGCACAACCGCGTGTGCATATAGTTCAAATTTGAAATTTACAAAGTAAATACCTAAGGAATCAATTTAATGTATAAAAATGTCTTAATGTTCTCTAAAAATCGAATTTTAACATGGTACTCCTATTGTCACATGTGCACTACAGAAAAAATTTGACATGCATGCCTCGAAGTGGCGGTGGTGTGGTGGGACGAGTGGGGTGTGGGGGTCCGGCACACAATACGCGTCGTATGCGCGCCACCACGTGGGGTTGTCCGGTTAGTTAGGCATCAAGCTGGAAATGGGGATTACTCAGTCGGGCATTGGAGTCCCATCCCCGTCCTCATCACCGCCCTCCCATTCCCGTCCCCGTCTCCGTACCCGTGCGAGGGGATAAAAAGTTTCCCATCCCCGTCGCCACTTCTTTATCCCCGTGGGGAAATCCAACATGCATTTAAGAACAACCTTCGATAGTATTTCAGTAAAAAATAGTACTTCAACGCAATAAATAGTATGTTGTGGCTAGGTTTCGGATTTCTTAGGGATTTTTCGGCCAAATGGATGGGATCTGTGGAAATTTGGGTGACCGAGGGCGCAAATTACGTGGGGTCTACTAATTTCAGAGCCCACATGTAAGTACTTCATGGTTAAGGCGGGTAATGTTATATATCCCATTCCCATCCCCGTCCTGCACGCTGGGTAAGGTATTTGACCCACCAGCTTCCCCATGGGCATTCAAGCTGGCACCTCCCCGTGCCCTAATAGAGTAATTACCCACGGGGATGCGGGTAATAGTTTTAACCATTGCCAGCTTGAGTGAGGCACGTGCCACATCCAAAGTCGTGCATTGGGTATGGTATATATTTAGAGCATCTCGATCATGACCATTTTCATGCATATGTTTGTGTCTCATGCATGCGGTGGTGGTCCTCGTACACTCTCTCATGCGGTTACCACCGACACACCCATTCGCTGCCCCCGCGCGGTCTATCACCATGGATGGCGCAGCGAGAGGGGTTTGATAAAAGGTGGATTCATCTTAGTCGATGTTTCGGCGAAGATCATGGTGAGATTCCGGATGAAAGTTTGAGCGCATGTGTGCACGCGCGTGCTCAGTGTACACGTTGCGAACCTCCGTGGGTTATTTTCTGGTTTGCGAAGGTGCCACATCAAAGGTGTGCATTGGGTATTCAAAACATCACACAACACCTACGTACATATGTTAGGGCAGCATGGAGGTGGTGGTTGTCCTCGGACACCGCCCCCTCGCACAATTATCAGTGTCACTCCCATTTGTGGCCTCGCATACTTTTGTGACGCAACGAGAGAGGTTAATTATTGTGGATTCTTTTTTGGTCAATGTTTGCAGTAGGCCATGGGTTTGAGATTACATGTTATAATTTGAGTGCGTGTAGTGTACGCATTAATGCCTCCCCCATCGGCTCGAATAGGGGGGGGTATATATATACTATGCGTCGTGAACCTTGCTCTCCGTGCGGACTTTAAGATTCCCGAGGAAGGTGTGCCACGCCAAAGTTTGTGTGCTGGGTATGTAAACATCACACAACACTTTTGTACATATGTTTGATCCACGCTTAGACGATGATTGTCTTTGGATACTCCTTCGTGTGGTTGTCGGTGGAAAGTTCATTCCTGGGCCTGCGTGGATGTCCATCACATTAACTGACGAGAGAGAGGTTACCATGGTGGATTCTTTAATTGGTTTCTGTTATGGTATATATTATATAGGTCATTTGAGTTTCCTTACCAAGTCTGAGCGCACGCGTACGTACGCGTGAATCGTTCCCATCGGCGCTCGACATACTAGTTGTACGCGTCATGAACACTCGCTCGGGGGGTGGGGGGACTTTTTCGGTTCCAAAGCATGTGCCACATCAAAGTTGCACATGAGGTATATATTAATGAATTCAAATGCTACACAACCTTTCCGTACATATGTTTGGCTGTTTTCGACACTCCACCATGTGGTTATCGGCGCCACGCCCATTCATGGGCCTCAGTGGACGTCCATCCTTTTGACATACCGCGAGAGAGGTTTGACCAAAATGTTGATTCTTTGGTCGGGATGTCCGTGTTGCGAGGCGCATGGGCCATAGTCCACCTTTGACCGGAAGAGATATGGGGTGGTTTGACCATGTTGGATTCATGTATAGGTTTCATTTTCGTGTTACGGCATGGTGAGATGCTAGACCTGTTTGGGGGCATGTATTCGTAGCTAGGATTCCCTCCCACCGACACGAAGTGGCGACGGAGGAGACATGTTCCACATCAAAGTTGCGCATTGGGTATTTTGAACGTATCAAACCCTCCTTTGCATACATATTTTTGTTCCACATGCAGGCGTGTATGTGTTCTGACCCCTTTTCCGCATTTTTTTGGCGAAATGCTCCTATATATTATTATTATAGGAGTAAATAGCAAACGATTCAAATGTAACAACCATTTGTGATTGTACACTCAATAGACACCATTTCCTCCGACGTCGTGGCACATCAGCACAGTCCACTGGTGGGCGGCGGACACGATTGGGCTCCACGAGACTTCCCTCGCAAAAATATCTACCGCATTGAGCCATTTGAAAAATGGCGGTTCTGCGGGTTTTTCCTATTTGATAGCACATAGTTATTATGCTTGGGCTATGTGCGATGTTTGTTGCTCCCGCGCTGGCCGCGCCGCTTCAATCCCATAATCTAAATTTTTAATAGCCCTGGCATCCTGGCATTTCACTCCCGTCTACTAAAATTTTCAGTAGCCGCGTGGCATTTCCTCAAAAACCACCTGCCCCCCTCCCCACCACAAAACCTCTACTCGGATTCATAAAAAATAAAGGAAAACCTCTGCTCCCGCACACACCACTCCTCTCCCTCGCTCGAACCCTAGATAGCCCGCCGCCGCCACCCCCGAATCCACCGTCAACCTCTGCAGGCCTTCCCGTGACTATTTGGAAGTCCTCATGAAGATCCATCACAAGGGGGTGGACTAGAGTCGTGTGTGCATTCGACAGTAGTGCTCCTCCATGTCGAATGCACGCATAACTTTAGTGCACCCCCTTGTGCCTGCGTGCGAAACACCCCCTTTCCCATAGATCCCCATCCCCATCCTCACACCCACTCCAGAGCATCGTAACCTCAGCCCGGCTATGCTTCCCATGGAGCTGGAGGAGCGAATGGCCAATAAGAGGTATATCGAGGCATGTCCGCTGGACGACGGTGAGGTGGCCACCGAGGCCCCCCGGGGTAGCTCACTACGATGACTGGCCCGGGCCTTTTAATAAGCGGGCTCGTGCATGTCTGTATATCCCGGCAGCCGACTACGACATCGAGCTCGTCGATAGCGATGGCTTGACGTGGGCTATGCCAGAGGTTAAGTGTCGCACCCCCACCCCTTCTAGTTCAACCTTCGTGGATCTCCTCCATGACCCCCCTCGTGCTGCTGATCTACTCTGCTTCACTATCAGGAATTTGCCTTCATCGCCATCGAAACCCTTTTGTCGTTTCTGAAGGTCGCGTTCTATATATATGGCGGTGGCTCGGCATCGTCAGCTGCCAAGTCAGAACTCATTGACGATGACAACGACGACAAGGGCGCCCTATCCGCCTCTTCCAAGGGGAAATAGCCCATCCACGACATCAGGGGCGTCACCCTGCAGACGTGCTCTTCCAAAGGGAAGGAGCTAAGAGCATCTCCAGCCGCCCCCCAACAGGACCCCCAAGGCCATTTTTTTGCGCCGGCGGGCGAAAATCGGCCCAGTCGCGCCCCCACGAGCCCATTTTTCACCGGTTAGGGCCGAATTTAGCGCCGGCGTACCCAGGCCGAACCCGGCGCGCTGGGGGGCGCCTGGGGGCGCCGGGCGAAACGTTTTGGGGTGAAAACGGGGTGGGTCCGCCGAGTCAGCGACCGCGTGGCGTCCTCGTCCTCATCGCCTCGGTTTCCCGTGGGGAATCAATGCAAGGCTGCCGCCGGTCAGCCTTCCATTGATACCGCGCCTTCACGAGCCGGCGTTCACGGGCGGCGCAGTCAGTACGGGGTGACGCGCGTCCACACCTCGCCTCCCACACGTCCGCACGGTGCCGCCCGCTCGCCTGCTATAAAAGGCGACCTCGCCGGTGTTCGCCACACCTCGCCGCCTGCCCCCAAGTCCCACCAGCGATGCCCCTCTCTCTGTCCCCGGCAATCTTCTCTCCCCCTCTCCCCCCGCAATAGCCGAGCACTACCCAGGCGACGGCGCGGCCCGCAACGGCTTCGGCCGCCGGCACCTCCACGAGGACGAGGCCCGCCTGCTGTTCGAGGCGGAGTACCCGACGCCGCCGGACATGCGGGCGCCCGGCGCCTGGAGGCTCAACGCCGGCGGCGTCCCCGTGCCACCAGTGCCCACCGGAGCCGAGCGGCGCGCCGAGATCACCCGGATCCGGTCCTCCCTGTCCGAGGAGGTGCGCCGGCAGCCGAGGTACTCCCCGGACAACACCAACCTCTGGACGGCCTACTTCGAGCGCCGCCGCAAGGAGCAGCTCGCCTCCACCAACGGCGGCCCCGCGTGCGGCCGCAACAACAGCGAGGGCCGCCGTCTTTGGTGGGGCGTCCCCGGACGCACTCTCGAGGCCGTCCTCGAGCACATCGAGGGCGGCAACGAGCCGCGCCTCGGGTACCCGGACGAGCCGACGTCCATCTCCCGCCGGAGGGGCTCGTCGTGGCAGCCACGGCGCATGGAGGCGCCATCGTCGTCGTCCTCCCACTCCTCCGGCGCAACGCGCATGCCGCTCATCACCGTTAAGGCCGAGCTCGGCGTGTCCCCGCTCCGACGCAGCGGCGGCATCACCATCAACGAGGGCCGTCGCCGCGAGCCCTCGCCTCCCCGCGGCCACCTCCGCCTTGTCAGGCCGAAGATGGAGCCTGGCACGCCGGCGGTGGTCAAGCAGGAGCACCTGGCCATGGCCACCGCCGACGACGAGGCCGCCCTGAAGTGGGCGCGGGACGACTACGTCCGGGAGGAGGTGGAGCGGCAGCACCGGGCCCTCGAGGAGATCGAGGCTCGCCACCGTGCCTGCCGCGAGGAGGAGATCGCCGGCCTCATCATCCTCGACGACGACAGCGACGGGGAGGCGCCCGGGCCCTCCAACCCCGACCTGCACCGTTTCGGCGACGCAGGGCAGGGCTGCAGCAGGGACGGCGACGGCAGCGACGGCGGCGACTACACCGACTTCTACAAGCTCCTCGGCATGTAGAATGCGGCGCGCGGCGACGGGACGGCGGCGGCAGGACGACGTAGCCGATGTAGTCTTTTTTTTAGCTTTTGTATTACATTTCAATGAAAATCCGAAACTTTTTAAATGTTTTGGGCCGATTCTACGCCCATAATGGGCTAAAAGCAGCGGTTGGGGGGCGACCCCGGGGCCGCGACTGGGAAGCCGAGCCCCCCCAGGCCGATTTTAGCGCCGGCTGCCCCCCAGGCGGCGCTATTTCGAGCCCCTGGGGGGGCCAACAGCTGGAGATGCTCTAAGCTGCCACAACATGGAACACATGGTGCGCACGCCCAGTCCAGGCTCTTCCAGGGGGTATGAATTGTAATGTTCAAAAGTGCAATTTGATATGCTGGAGTATGAATTGTTCAGTTCAATTTCACTACATATGTTTGGTTGTCTGTAGTGAGCATATGCCTTGTTTAGCGTGATATGCGGTTGTTTGTAGTGAACATATGTCCAGTTTCATTGCAAGATTTGGTTGTTCAATCATACAATTGGTTCCTGTTAAAGCTGGTGTAGTTAACACGCCCCTGTTTATTTCAGTTTTCTCACAATGTGATGTTGAATCATACAATTTGATGTTTAAGCACATGGTGTGTTCTATCTTCTATGCAATTTCAACAATACTGATATGAATGACTGTTTGGTTGTTGTTAAGTGTGTTGTAGTGAGCATATGCTTCCTTTAAAGGTTTTTGGTTGTTTGTGGTTAGCATTTGTCCAGTTTCAATTGCTATATTTGGTTGTTTGTAGTATGCCTCTGATCTACTCTCCTTTGCTGTTAGGAATTTGCTATGCTGGAGTATAAATTGTAATGTTCAAAAGTGCAATTTGATATGCTGGAGTATGAATTGTTCAGTTCAATTTCACTGCCTATGTTTGGTTGTCTGTAGTGAGCATATACCTATATTTGGTTGTTTGTAGTATGCCTCTGATCTACTCTGCTTTGCTGTCAGGAATTTGCCTTCGTCGCCAACGAGACCCTTTTGTCATTTATGAAAGTCGCGTTCTATGGCGGTGTTTTGGCATCGTCCGCTGCCAAGTCAGGCCTCATTGACGACGACAACTTGTCGTCGACAAGTGCGCCCTGTGCGTCTCTTCCAAGGGGAAATAGCCCATCCATGACATCAGGGAGGGCACCCTGCAGACTTGTTGTTCCAAAGGGAAGGAGCCAAACTGCGACAACAGGGAGCACACGGTGCGCACCCACAGTCCGGGTTGTTCCAAGGGAATGAGCCCATACATGACAATTGAGGAAACCCATGATTTATTTTGTCGTGCCTCCTCAAAGGGGTAAAACTTCATATGATCGTGCTTGTAGCTTTTGCCATGCTAGGTTTTAACCATGACGTGTTAAAAAAATTCATTTATGCAAAATGTAATGTTCAATAGTGCAATTTGATATGCTGGAGTATGAATTGTTCAGTTCAATTTCACAAATGCCTATGTTTGGTTGTCTGTAGTGAGCATATACCTTGTTTAGCTGTTTTTGGTTGTTTGTAGTGAACATATGCCCAACTTCAATTGCTAGATTTGGTTGTTCAATCATACAATTGGTTCCTGTTAAAGATGGTGTAGTTAACACGCCCCTGTTTATTTCGGTTTTCTCACAATGTGATGTTCAATCATTGAATTTGATGTTTAAGCACATGGTACGTTCTATGCAATTTCAACAATACCGATATGAATGACTATTTGGTTGTTGTTAAGTCTGTTGTAGTGAACATATGCCTCCTTTAAAGGATTTTTTTATGATTAGCATTTGTCCAATTTCAATTGCTATATTTGATTGTTTGTAGTATGCCTTGTTTATTTAGTTATTCACAATGTGCAGTACAATTTGATTAATACCAGTTCAATGGCCATATTTGTTTCCTGTTAAGCCGGGTGTAGGTAATACACCCCCTATTATTTTCACTCTGTGATGTTCAATTATACAATTTGATGTTTACTTACAAGCTTTGTTCTATGCAAATTGAATAATACCATTATGAATGACTATATTTGGTTGTTGTTAAGCCTGTTGTAGTGAGCATATGCCTATTTTAATGGTTTTTTGGTTCGCATGGCTATATTTGTTTCCCATGTTATACTCCCTCCAGTTCATAATATAAGATGTTAATACATCCAATATGTTAGTACATTGGATGTAATTAGATCTTATATAGTGGGACGGAGAGAGCATCATGTGAGGTAACTAATAAAGATTGTTAGTACAATGGGTCAAAATGTGGCAATTAAACTATTTATTTACAGTTTGTCCAAGACAACAGTGATATGCAATATATTAGCTCAGAACTCTGTTCCCTTTTTACTACACATAATGAGTTGTTAGATGACAATCTATGTATATATTTCCTTTGCAGTGGTTTCCAACGCTGTCTACCCAAGATAACCTCTCAAACTACATGATTGTTGGACATGCAAATGTACATGTATTTCTACCAAACTACTCATGAAGATATTGAAGGATGGGAGTATTACTACACATAATGAGTAGAATGACTATCTGGAAGTCCTCATGAAGACATTGAAGGATGGGCGGCCATTGCAAGGGATTCGGCAAGAGTCGTGTGTGCATTCGACATGGAGGAGGGCACACTATGGGCATTCCGCTTCACCTTTTACAACAACCAGAATATCTTTTTCCTCTTTCTTTACCGTCTTTAATACAAGTATTCAACCATTGTTCATCATTCTTTATTTGGTGCTTATGTAATTCTTTCATTGACGTAATTCTTGAACGTATGTACCCGTGAATGGAATAATGCATTGGTTGATGAACCTATCTATGTATATGTAAAAAGTTATTCCCTACTTTCAAATTCAAATTCTATACAATTTGAAATTGTAGCGATTAAAATAATAATAAAAAGGCTCTGCTGGTCATTATGCCGCACACGGTTTGTAAGTCCCAACGTTTGTGATATACCTCATGATCCGACACGTTTCACAAATAAAAAACGTGTGCGCCCATGCACACAGTTGCCGTTTCCAAACCGTGTGTGATTGCAGACAATATCACAAACGGTGCAACCGAATTCAGCGTTGGTGATAGAATCTCTGTCGCACATAGTTTAAAATGATAAACTATTTATGATGTAGTATGCATCGCAAACGTTGGACCACAGAATAGCGCGTGCGATAGCTATCCTGTCGGACGCGAGTACGACATTCAGACGTTTCTTAAACTTATCCGATACTTGTACGACGGTTAAATTATTGTCTTAGTTAAATATCGCAAATGGTTCGGACAATATAAGTGTGCGTGATATACTCCTTATCCTACACGATTTATAATTGTGAACTGTTTGTGATGTGTCTTGCATCGTAAACGGTACGCCACAGAATAGCGCGTGTGATGTTAGTGTCATCTCACATGAGTTGCACGGATGGATCGTATGGGAAGTACACCATATCTCAAACGGTTGACCGACGACTCTCGTTTGTGATAGACGCGGACATCCCATACGCTTAGTTTTGCCAAACGTTTGCGTTCGTTGGCCACCATCGCCGACGATTTTTCTGTGTCGTGTGGGATGGACCCCCCTATCGCCCACACAAGCAAGGCGACGGTTTAAAATTGTGTCGCGGAAAGGGGTTAAAAACCCTTTGTATAGCACGTCGCTGCACCCGTGCAAATACATGTACTACCCTCCCTATCTATCTTATTTATCCTTTGCACCATACTCTTTGTATCTCCTTTCAGCTCGTCTTTATGAATAATAAAGCAGACCTCTTTTCGGTTGCTGCACATCTTTTTCGTGTTGTTTTCTATCTCATAAATGGCCCGAGGTTTCCGCCCACATATAAGTATAGTCCGGCTCTAGACCGGGGGCTCGGATTTATAGACGAGCCCATGTTTAAGTCCGATGTGTGTTCAGCGTCTCGGATATTGCGTTATATGCACATAATTCTAATTATGACTTTGGTCAAGGATTGGGTTACCCGACTCATGTGCTTACTTCTTACGTTCCGCTTTGTTCGGCTAAGAACGTAAAGGGAGCACCGCTGCGATTGTGTTTCCAGCTTGGATGGTTAAGCGCCTCAGTGGATAAAGTCAAAAACTGACGTCATGATAAGCGTAAACAAGTCAAGCTATCCGAAGATAGTGTTAAACTACTACGCCATTAGCGGCGAAACTATGATAAACAATGGGTCCTTCCTACAAGGACCACAGTGTAGGGCAGGTGACATCGGCTTGCCGATCACCACTACACCGGGGGCTAGCTCAACTACCCCACAACATAGAGCTCCCATGACTAAGTGAAAGGGATAAAGCCATTATGGTCAGATTGCCTCGTCCATCTCTACACACAAATTGCCACTATGGTCCTGAGTAAGGATTTACGTGTTCTAAGAGGACAACCCACACAGTGACTACAAGGGGGCAGAACCCGACGACCGAAAACTTTCACGTTAATAAACAGTCACAAAAGGAGGTGCATATCAAACACGTTGGATAAAAGCCGACCAGTTAACATTAAAACTTATCTTTACAAAATTTACCCCTGGCATACCAAGGGTCCTATTGGAAGTACAACTCGGATTTCGAGCACTGGGTCTTCGTCTGCCCGGCTCCCTCCAAGACCCCGGCCATATAATGCTCGGCTCTTTGGCTCTTTCCCGCCGGAGGACCGGAGGCGATTTCCAGCAGGTTGATCCTCGGGTAATGCGCCATTGTTGACGCATACGCCCGTTGGGAGCCCTCCAGATAGGTCGATCTCTACCAGTTGATGACCTGGGGACCGGCCTCGCGTAACTTGTTCAGCAGGCCGACGAAGTTGCTCGGTATTGGCCTTGATGGCCAAATGCTTTTTTTGAGAAGTAGGTACGTATTTATTGAACAAATTTTGTACATAGAGTACATACGTAGACACCCTTACAGAAAAACAGAGAGACAAAAGACCTGAAGATTTGCACAAAGGATCCAAAATCAAGAAATGTAACAACACAAACAATGGATATCCAAGCGCCTTGCCTAACCGTCGTCTCCAAACGGACTCCGTCGCCGTCGTAGCTTTGCCGGAGAGAGATGGAAACTACCACCACACCTGGATCACGAAGATCACCATTGCAGACTAAGCTGCTTTTTGAACCGATGAAAAGACAGCCCGCACACTACGACAGAGCCGAATCTTTGTGGCACGTCGACTGAGGATCATCCTCATGTCCGCCTGATTCGGACGTCGTCAGCTTCAACCAATGCGATCGGTGAAGATAGACGTCGCTGCACACTGCTATCCGTACATCCCGCTTCAAATCCTCCGCACACTCTATCATGGTCGCCGCCGTCACCCTGGGTGATGAGAAACACTAGCCGACACAACCTAAAATCATCAGATCCGGAGCCTGGCGAGAACAAGAGGCTACCTGCTTCCCAGCATCATCGATTGGAAGAACATCGGGGTGGGGAAGAAACAGGGCCAATTTATTCTGACACGACGTCGATCCCGCCACCGATGCAACGCCTCTGCGAAAACTGAAGCCCAGACTAACTACTCATCGGAGCAACAACGCCGGGGCCCCCTTGTAACAGCCCGAGACCGACGCTCCAGAAGATTCCCGATTTATTCTGTTCTCGTCGTGTGATTCGTTTGTTTGTTGCATTCATCATCGCTTCATCCGCATCATCTGCATAACATCGTCACTCGTTTTCGAAAAACTGCATCCGTTCGTAGTCGCCGGTTCTCTCCGTTCTCGTCGACGACCGTTTCAAGTCCAACCACACACGCACGCGCCCGCGGCATCGATAAAAAAATATTGTTTTTAAAAGTGTGCGAAAAATATTCTCGGATTGGGTCAAAACTTGGCGTGAGGTCTAATATAGCGTAGCTAGACCGCCTGTCAAATTTCGTCGCAATCAGAGTTCGTTTGGTAGCAGAACGGTCGACCGTAGCGGCTTCATCATCGGATAAACCGTCGGACGTTTCGGTATTTCAAAATCATGCCACGGGCCACCAACCTCCCTCTCTTCTTAGCCCACACCCCCTCTACACAGCCCACTAAGCCTAGCAAACCCACCTCTTCGATCGGACCGTTCGATCGCGATCGGAGGGTCGAAAAAAAAACCCCAACCCTAAACCTGCCTATTTAAGGGCCTCCCCATGCCATTTTGGGCATCTCCCTCTCCCTGCCTCAAAACCTGTGCTCCACCAACCTCCTCCCAGCCAGCCAGCCGCCGCCCCGCTTCGTTTTCCATGCCCGGCTGCCCCAAAGCCGCCACTTGGCGACACCCGAGTGGCTGCGCCACCACCAGCCGTCGTCGCGGCCAGCCGGAGGCCGCCACTTGGCGCCCCCTGCCCCTCTGCCTCGCCCCAGCCAGCCGTGGCCCTCCCGGGCCCGGGGCAGTCCCGCCCGAGCCCGTCGGGGCCCGGGGCAGCCCGCGTGTGCCGCTGCCCGAGCCCTAGCGCCGCCCGTCTGCCCCGCCGCCGGCGACCTGCGCCGCTCCGCGCCAACCCCGCCGCAGCGCCCTCCAGCGACCTCGTCGCCGCCCCTACGAGCCGCATCCGCCGCCGGACCTCCGCGCTGTCGCCTCGCCGTGGCTATGCGCCGCCGCCAAGCTCTCCTGCCTGCCCCCGCCTCCATGGTCCTCGCCGTCGGCCGCCCCACCGTGGCCGCCGCTCGAGCCGCCCGTGGTCACCTTCGGTCCGGATCCGGCGAGATCCGGCCGAGAGCCATGCCCCGATGCCTCCTTCGACGCGGTCGCGCCCTTGCCGGCATCGCCTTGCCTCCACGCCGGCGGCTGACCCTGACCCGCCGCCGTTGACCAGCGGCTGGGATGGCCTCGGCCCTGGATGCCGGCGTCCCTCCAACCAAACGCCGGCCTGGGCGCTGGATCTCCTTGTCCTGCTCCATTTCGTCCCGTTTGCCCTGAGGTGCTGAATTTTCTAAGTCCCTAAACGATGCCCGTTTTTACTCACATATGCATATTGTATGGCTCATATCTTGTTAACCGTGCATCCGATGATCAAGTGTTATATATGAAAAAGTGTCTACATTTCGTGCTCTACATGTTGGTGCCATTTGCATGAATTATAGGAATCATCTAGAGGTGAAGATCTGTGTTGCAAAAGTGCATCTCATCGTTAGTTGCGAATCTGATATTTTGTTCAAACTTGCGTGGATGATTGCATCATATCCATAGGTCTTTTGCATGTGGTGTCTTCATGAGTATTGCTCTATGTGATGTCTACTTTCATGCCATGTCTCTGGTTGCTAGGTAGGAATTCATTAACAAGTCAATTTCTTTCTCTCAAGTGGCTATCATGTTAAAACTAAAATTTGTTAACGATGAGTTCCGTTTTGCGAGCATCATATTAAGCAAACCATGCATCCTATGTAATTTTGCCAATGGTATGATTTGAAGTGTGTCATGTCTAGTTGATGATAGTGCCCTTGCCATGCTCATAAGTGATTGTTATGCTACTGTTATTGCCATGTCTACATGCCTAATCAAACTGCGGTTTTGGGAGATAGCTAAATTTCACTAAGTCTGAAACTGATATTTTGTTGCCATGTTGTGAGCTTCCTACCATGTGATCCATGACTCTTTTGAGTATGATATGTGAAGATGAAATGATGTGTGTGTCATATGATACTGCCCCATGCTTAGTTTGTGCATTTTAGAATCTTGTAGCTTGTTGTTTTCATGTGTGCAATATGCTATGTTGCAGTTTTGGGCAGATTTGGAATAAAACTTGTATTGGTGTTGTGGTTGAACCGTAACTCCGTTTTGAGCATGTCCTATATGAAACTTGCTTAGAATCTCATGTAGGTTCATAATATCTTGTTGAATCCATGATTTGAGAAGGTTATGGTTGATGTTTGCATGCATTTGCATTCATGGCATATTATCTTGTGATGGTCATATCTTTTAGGGCGTAGCTCCGTTTTATATGATCTATATATGTAAATCGACTAGAATGATGAGTATAATCGCATTGTGCTCTTTATTTCCCTGTTTAATAAATATAAAACATGGTTAGTTCAGATCTGGACGAAATTCATAATTTGCATATGAGGTCGCTTCGGAAATACTATAAGTTGTTTCCGACCTCATTTAAGATGCCTAGATAGTGTAGTTTCATTATGCTTCACCTCTTGCCATGTTAACAACATTTAAACATGCCGTATAAATAAATGAGAGTGAACTAAATGTTTCGAAGGTGGAGTTTCGTCAATATGCAACCCGTTGTATATTGAACTTCACTTAATGTGTAGTAATCGATTGTTGTGATTTGCCATGCCTTGCATATTTAAACTTGACATGCATCATATTTGTTTGTGCATCATGTCATGCATATGTTGTGGTGTTTATCATGTGTTGATTGTTGTTTCCGGATTGCTTCTTCTCGATAGAGTTCCGAAACCGCTTCGGAGTGTGAGGATTCGTTCGACTACGTTGGTTCGTCTTCTTCATGGACTCGATCTTCTTCCAAGCGGGATCTCAGGCAAGATGATCATTTCCCTGGATACCATTACTATCATTGCCATGCTAGTTGTCTCGTTTCTATTGCTGTCTCGCTACCTACCACTTGTTGTCTAGCCTCCCAAATTGCCATGAAAAGCCTCTAACCCCTCCACATCCCAACAAAACATTGTTTGGCTATGTTACCGCTTGCTCAGCCCTTCTTATAGCGTTGCTAGTTGCAGGTGCAATGTTTCCATGTGCCAACATGGATGTTTTTGATATATCACAATATTATTGCTATTCAATTTAATGCACATATATACTTGGTAAAGGGTGGAAGGCTTGGCCTTTTGCTCGGTGTTTTGTTCCACTTTTGCCGCCCTAGTTACTTGTGTACCGGTGTTATGTTCCATAATTAAGCGCTCCTAACATGCTCGGGGTTGTTATGGGGACCCCCTTGACTTTTGTTTTAGGATAAAGCTCATCTGGCAAGGCCCAACATTGGTACTATATTTTCCCAACATAATAATACTGAACACTGTCACTAAAGCATAGGGCGTCATGAACCCGAGGAGTTAATTCAACATAATACAGGGGGGCCAATGCTGCTGGTGCTGGTCCAAAACAGAGTCATGTGCGGGGCCAACCCGGGGCAACTCGGGAGATGTCTATCAAGCCACTGTACACTGTGCTCATCCGGTCGTGTCCTGAGAACGAGATACGCGGCTCCTATCGGGTTCATCGACACGTCGGACGGTCTTGCTGGATTTGTTTTACCTTTCTCGAATGTCTTGTGCGCGGGATTTCGACGATACTTCGGGCTATCTCGAAGTTGAGATTTTCCATCGGGATTCCGCAAATACTGCGGGTGATTCCGAGTTGAGGAATTCCAACGCGGCGTGTGGTTAGTTTGTGATGGATGAGTTGGAGCACCCCTGCAGGGTTAAATCTTTCGGAAAGCCGTGCCTGCGGTTACGTGGCAACTTGGAAACTTTGTTTAACACCCGGTCATAGCAAACTTGAAGTAAACTCAAATAAAATACACCAATTTTGTGCGTAACCATGACTGTCTCTTCTCGTGAATTTCTGATCCGAGAGAGAACACGGTGGGGATAGGTTTGTTCGTAAGTAGGTGTTCAGGATCTCTTAGAGATCATTACTAGTTCACGTCCGTTTATGCGACGATCATCCCCCTTTATTCTTGTAATCGTAGGTTAGCCACTCAAATAAATGCTTAGTGCTTGCTGCAGCCTCACCACTTCACCATACCTCACCCATTAAGCTTTAATAGTCTTGATACCCTTGGAAATGAGATTGCTGAGTCCCCGTGGCTCACAGATTACTACAACAACAGTTGCAGGAATATGTAATGCGATGATTTGACGTGAGAGCGATGCTTGTTTGATTTGGAGTTCTTCTTCTTCATCGATCTAGGATGGGTTCCAGGCGGCAACCTGGGATAGCAAGGATGGATGTCATTTTATCGTTTGATTTCGTCCATAGTCGGACCCTGCTCTTCTGTATGATGTTTGTATATGTTGTTCTATTGATGTGATATTGATGTAGCTTGTGGCGAGTGTAAGCCAATTCCATATACTCATCTCTTCTTTACATGTACTTGTAATGATATCCATTCTTGCGAAACGACGAGATGCGCTTCTATCCCTGTCGAGGCCCTCGTGCCAAAATAAGGATAGGATCGCATCTTGGGCGTGACACCCCTCCCCCTCCCATAGACGGAGCGACTGTAGGAGAGGCAGAGGACCCACAACCACGCCGACGGAGATGCAGGCAGAAGGGTCGCCGCCCAAGTCGCCTTTCCCATGAGAGAAATAGGAACGTGGGGTGACATGTTGATGGCCACATGTTAAGGCAGAGATCCTTCATAATAGGACCTGCTGCTCGGGATACCCCAGCCAACTGCTTCATCTGGTTGTGCAGCTGCGGCGGGTGCTCGGGCGCCTGGAATTGACGCCAGAATATCTTCTCGGCCGGCTTGTCGGAGCGGCCAACATAATGGGCGCATGCGTCCGAAGCGCTGCCAGGGAGGTCTGCGAAGGCCTTTGAGGAGCATCAGTTTTGCATAAGATTGGCAAAACGACCATCACCAAAAATACATTGAAGCAAATAAGGCTTACCGGCGGTGATCCGACTCACTTCTTGGAGCACTTGACGATCCGCCCGGGCCTGGATCCTGGCCTCCTTGCACTCGAGGCTCGTCGAGGCAAGATCGATGGAGAACTTCTTCTTCTCCTCCCGCAGGGTATCCCGCTCAGAATACACCCCCGCTAGGTCTGTTTCCAGCTTCTGGACATGGGCCGTATGCTTGTCCGCGACCTCCTTCGCCATAGCCAGCTCCGAGCCGGCCTGATCTGCCACAACCCTATGCTGCTCGACCTCCTGCCGAGCTATCTCCAGCTCGGCCTTGAGTTTCTCGAGTACAATGGAGGAAGCTGAAGAATCAATGCACATGCACTTTTAGAGCCCAACACTACAAATATAGTTTGGATCCAGAAATATCAAGGCAAGATCAGACTGTCAATTCTTACCTGGCGCCTGCCCCATTTGCTTTTTCATAAGCTCCACCTTCTCGGACATCTCGAGCTTATGGTTGATTTCTTCTAACTCCTGGGAGGTGGAAGTTGCAACCTGAAACGTATAATCAAACAAGCAGGCATTAAAACTCCTTGGATGACATCGATCCCTTGATCGGATGATAGTATCCGATCAAGGTCTCGGGGGCTACTGCTTTTTGTTTTCTTTTCCAAATTAACAACCCCCAAGCAAAATCCTCAGATCTTACTCATGTTGGAAATATGCCCTAGAGGCAATAATAATTTAGTTATTATCATATTTCCTTGTTCATGATAATCATCTATTATCCATGTTGTAATTGTATTGATTGGAAACTCAAATACATGTGTGGGTACATAGACAACAATGTGTCCCTAGTATGCCTCTAATAGACTAGCTCGTTGATCAAAGATGGTCAAGGTTTCCTAGCCATAGACATGAGATGTTATTTGATAACGGGATCACATCATTAGGAGAATGATGTGATGGACAAGACCCAAACAATGAATGTAGCATATGATCGTGTCAGTTTATTGCTATTGTTTCTGCATGTCAAAGTATCTGTTCCTATGACCATGAGATCATGCAACTCACTGACACCGGAGGAATACCTTGTGTGTATCAAACATCGCAACGTAACTGTGTGACTATAAAGTTGCTCTATAGGTATCTCCGAAGGTGTCTGTTGAGCTGGCATGGATCGAGATTGGGATTTGTTACTCCGTGTGACGGAAAGGTATCTCAGGGCCCACTCGGTAATACAACATCCCAATAAGCCTTGCAAGCAAAGTGACTAAAGAGTTAGCCACGGATCTTGTATTACGGAACGAGTAAAGAGACTTGCCAATAACGAGATTGAACGAGGTATAGAGACACCGATGATCGAATCTCGGGCAAGTAACATACCGAAGAACAAAGGGAACAGGATACGGGATTAACTGAATCCTTGACATAGAGGTTCAACCGATAAAGATCTTCGTAGAATATGTAGGAACCAATATGGGCATCCAGGTCCCGCTATTGGTTATTGACCGTAGAGGTGTCTCGGTCATGTCTACATAGTTCTCGAACCCGCAGGGTCTGCACACTTAACGTTCGGTGACGTTTCAGTAGTATTGAGATATATGTGTTGGTGACCGAAGGTTGTTCGGAGTCCCAGATGAGATCCCGGACGTCACGAGGAGCTCCGGAATGGTCCGGAGGTAAAGATTTATATATAGGAAAGTGGTATTTCGGTTCCGGAAAAGTTTCGGGTATTTCCGGTAGTGTACCGGGAGTGACGAATGGGTTCCGGGGGTCCACCGGGTGGGGCCCACCCACCCCTGGGGGCCACATGGGCCCAAGAGGTGGCGCACCAGCCCCTAATGGGCTGGGGAACCGACCCCATAAGGGCCCATATTCCCAAGAGGAAAAAAGGTGGAGATAGGAGGGAATAGGACTCCTTCCTAATATGAATCCACTTCCTAGTAGGAGATCTCATCCACCTCTCCGCCCCTTCTTGATGGATCAAGAAGGCGGAGATCGTCATCGAGCTGTACGTGTGCTGAACGCGGAGGTGCCGTCCGTTCGGCGCTAGATCGGGACGGATTGCGATTTGGATCGCGAAGACGTTCGACTACATCAACCACGTTTCTTAACGCTTCCTGCTTAGCGATCTACAAGGGTATGTAGATCCACTCACCATGGATAGATCTTGCGTGTGCGTAGGAATTTTTTTGTTTCCCATGCAACATTCCCCGACAGTGGCATCATGAGCTAGGTCTATGCGTAGATGAGATCACGAGTAGAACACAAAGGAGTTTGTGGGCGTTGATGCTCAGATTGCTTCCTCCCTTGGTCTTTTCTTGATTCAGCAGTATTGTGGGATGAAGCGGCCCGGACCAACCTTACTCGTACGCTTATGAGAGACCGGTTCCATCAACTGACATGTGACTTTGTTGCATAAAGATGGCTGGCGGGTGTCTGTCTCTTCCACTTTAGTTGGATCGAATTCGACAAAGGCGGTCCTTGAGAAGGTTGAATTGCAATTTGTGTATCACCGTTGTGGTTTTTCCTTAGGTAAGAATCGTTCTTGCTAGATACCCATAGCAGCCACGTAAAACATGCAACAACAATTAGAGGACGTCTAACTTGTTTTTGCAGGGTATGTTGTGATATGATATGGCCAATGACATGATGAGATATATGTGATGTATGAGATGATCATGTTATGTATAGATAATCACAACTTGCATGTCGATGAGTACGGCAACCGGCAGGAGCCATAGGGTTGTCTTTAATTTATTTTCGCCATTTTGCTTTACTTTATCGCTATGAGTTAGCAATAGTTGTAGAAGCAATAGTTGGCGCGACAACCTCATGGCGACACGTTGATGGAGATCAAGATGATGGAGATCATGGTGTCATGCCGGTGACGATGGAGATCATGCCGGTGCTTTGGAGATGGAGATCAAAAGCACAAGTTCATGGCCATATCATGTCACTTATGATTTGCATGTGATGTTAATCCTTTTATGCATCTTATTTTTCTTAGGATGACGGTAGCATTATAAGGTGATCCCTCACTAAAATTTCAAGATAAAATTGTGTTCTCCCCGAGTGTGCACCGTTGCGAAAGTTCGTCGTTTCGAGACACCACGTGATGATCGGGTGTGATAGACTCTACGTTCGCATACAACGGGTGCAAGCCAGTGTTGCACATGCGGAATACTCGGGTTAAACTGGACGAGCCTAGCATGTACAGACATGGCCTTGAAACACAAGAGACCGAAAGGTCGAACATGAGTCATATAGTAGATATGATCAACATGAAGATGTTCACCATTGAAACCACCTCATCTCACGTGATGATCGGACTTGGGTTGGTGGATTTGGATCATGTCACACTTAGACAACCTGAGGGATGTTGATTTGAGTGGGAGTTCTTAAGTAATATGATTAATTGAACTCATTATCATGAACATAGTCAAAGTGATTTTTCAAATTATGTTGTAGATCAATAGCTCGCGCTGTAGCTCCCCTGTTTTATACGTTCCTAGAGAAAATAGAATTGAAAGATGATGGTAGCAATAATGTGAACTGGGTCCGTGATCTGAGGATTGTCCTCATTGTTACACAGAAGGCTTATGTCCTTAATGCACCGCTCAGTGTGCCACCCCCTCAAGCGTCGTCTGTAGATGTTGTGAACATCTGACATACACGTTTTGATGACTACTTGATAGTTCAGTGCGTCATGCATTACGGCTTAGAATTGAGGCTCCAAAATGTTTTGAACGTCACGGAACATATGAGATGTTCTAAGAGCTGAAATTGGGATCTCAGGCTCGTGCCCGTGTTGAGAGGTATGAGACCTCCAATAGGTTCTTTGTCTGCAAGATGAAGGAGAATAGCTCAATCGGTGAGCATGTGCTCAGATTGTCCGGGTGCTACAATCGCTTGAATCGAGTGGGAGTTGATCTTCCAGATAAGATAGTGGTTGATATAGTTCTCCAAGTCACTGCCACAAAGCTACTAGAGCTTCGTGATGAACTATGAAATGCCAGGGATGGAAATAATGATCCCCGAGCTATTCGCGATGTTTGACACCACGAAGGTAGAAATCAAGAAGGAGCATCAAGTGTTGATGGTTAGTAAAACCACTAGTGTCGAGAAGGGCAAGGGCAAGAAGGGAAAAACTTCAAGAATGGCAAACCAGTTGCCGCTCCAGTGAATAAACCCAAGGTTGAACCCAAACCTGAGACTGAGTGCTTCTATTATGAGGAGAACGGTCACTGAAGTGGAATTGCCCTAGATACTTGGTAGATAAGAAGGCTGGCAATGTCAACAGAAGTATATTTGATATACGTATTATTGATGTGTACCTTACTAGTACTCCTAGTAGCACCTGGGTATTAGATACCGGTTCGATTGCTAATGTTAGTAACTCGAAGTAAAAGCTACGGAATAAACGGAGACTAGCTAAGGGTGAGGTGACGATACGTGTTGGAAGTGTTTCCAAGGTTGATGTGATCACCATCGCACGCTCCCTCTACCTTCGGGATTAGTGTTGAACCTAAATAAATGTTATTTGGTGTTTGTGTTGAGCAAGAGCATGATTAGATCATGTTTATTGCAATATGGTTATTCAGTTAAGTTTGAGAATAATGGTTATTCTGTTTACATGAATAATACCTTCAATGGTCATGCACCCAATGAGAATGGTTTATTGAATCTCGATCGTAGTAATACACATGTTCATAATATAGATGCCAAAAGATGCAAAGTTAATAATGATAGTACCACATACTTGTGGCACTGCCGCCAAGGTCATATTGGTGTAAAGCGCATGAAGAAACTCCATGCTGATGGATCTTTTGACTCACTCGATTTCGAATCGGTTGAGACATGCGGACAATGCCTCATGGGCAAGATGACTAAGACCCCGTTTTCCGGTATGATGGAGCGGGCAAGTGACTTATTGGAAATGATACATGTTGATGTATGCGGTCCAATGAGTGTTGAAGCGTGCAGTGGATATCACTATTTTCTTACCTTCACTGATGATTTGAGTAGATATGAGGATATTTACTTAATGAAACACAAGTCTGAAACGTTTGAAAAGTTCAAACAAATTCAGAGTGAAGTTTGAGATCATCGTGACAAGAAGATAAAATGTCTACCATATGATCGTGGAGGTAAATATCTGAGTTACGAGTTTGGTATGCAACTTAAGACAATGTGGAAATTGTTTCACAACTCACGCCACCTGGAACACCATTGGATATGGTACGTACTATGATGTCTCTTATCGATTTGCCACTATCGTTTTGGGGTTATGCATTAGAGACAACTACATTCACTTTAAATAGGGCACCATCTAAGTACGTTGAGATGACACCGTATGAATTTTGGTTTGGCAGAAACCTAAGCTGTCATTTCTCAGAGTTTGGGAATGCGGCGCTTATGTCTAATAAGCTCGATCCCAAAGCAGAAAGGTGCATCTTCATAGGATACCCTAAGGAAACAGTTGGGTATACCTTCTATCTCAGATCCAAGGGCAAAGTGTTTGTTGCTAAAAACGGGTCCTTTCTCGAGAAAGAGTTTCTCTCGAAAGAATTGAGTGGGAGGAAGGTAGAACTTGATGAGGTTATTGAACCGTCACATCAGTTGGATGGTAGCCTAACGCAGAAAGATGTTTCTGTGGCGCCTACACCGAATGAAGAGGAAGTTAATGATGATGATCATGACACTTCGGATCAAGTTACTACCGAACCTCGTAGGCCGACAAGAAATCGTATCGCCTCTAAGTGGTACGCCAATCCTGTCTTGGAGGTCATGTTGTTAGACAACAGTGAACCTACGAGCTATGAAGAAGCGATGGTGGGCCCGGATTCCAACAAATGGCTAGGAGCCATGAAATCCGAGAAAGGATCCATGTATGAAAACCAAGTATGGACTTTGGTAGACTTGCCTGTTGAACGGCAGGCCGTTGAGTACAAATGGACCTTTAAGAAGAAGACAGACGCTGATGGTAAATGTCACCATTTATAAAGCTCAACTTGTCGCAAAGAAGTTTCCGACAAGTTTAAGGAGTTGACTACGATGAGACTTTCTCACCCATAGCGATGCTAAAGTCTGTTGGAATTATGTTAGCAGTTGCTGCATTTTTCGATTATGAAATCTGGCAGATGGATGTCAAAACATCGTTTCCTTAACGGTATCCGTGAGGAAAGGTTGTATGTGATACAACCGGAAGGTTTTGTCAGTCCTAAGGATGCTAAAATGTATGCAAGCTCCAGCGATCCTTCTATGGACAGGAGCAAGCATCTCGGAGTTGGAATATACGCTTTGATGAGGTGATCAAAGTTTTTGGGTTTATACAAAGTTTATGAGAAACTTGTATTTACAAGAAAGAGAGTGGGAGCACTATAGAATTTCTGATGAGTGTATGTGGATGACATATTGTTGATCGGAAATGATGTAGAATTTCTGGAAAGCATAAAGGGTCATTTGAAAGGAGTTTTTTCAAAGGAAGACCTGGAATGAAGCCACTTAAATATTGGGCATCAGGATCTATAGAGATAGATCAAGACGTCTGATGAGACTTTCAATGAGTACATACCTTGACAAGATTTTGAAAGAGTTCAAAATGTATCAGTCAAAGAAAGAGTTCTTGCCTGATTTGTAAGGTGTGGAGTTGAGTGAGACTCAAAGCTCGACCACGGCAGGAGAAAGAGAGAGGACGAAGGTCGTCCCCTATGCCTTATCCATAGGCTCTATATAGTATGCCATGCTGTGTACCGCACCTGGTGCGTGCCTTGCCATGAGTCTGTCAAGGGGTACAAGAGTGGTCCAGGAGTGGATCACTGGACAATGGTCAAGATTATCCTTAGTAACTAGAGGACTAAGGAAATTTTTCTCGATTATGGAGGTGAAAAAGAGTTCGTCGTAAAGGGTTACGTCGATGCAAGCTTTGACACCTATCCGGACGACTCTAAGTAGCAGTCCGGATACGTATAGTGGAGAAGTCATTTGAAATAGCTCCAAGTGGAGCGTGGTGGCATCTGCAGTATGACATATAGATTTGCAAAGAACACACGGATCTGAATGTTGTAGACCGTTGACTAGAACCTCTCTCACATGCAAAACATGATCGAACCCCAGAACTCATTGGGTGTTAGATTCATTACAATGTTAATCACATGGTGATGTGAGCTAGATTATTGACTCTAGTGCAAGTGGGAGATTGTTGGAAATATGCCCTAGAGGCAATAATAATTTAGTTATTATCATACTTCCTTGTTCATGATAATCATTTATTATCCATGCTGTAATTGTATTGATTGGAAACTCAAATACATGTGTGCGTACATAGACAACACTGTGTCCCTAGTATGCCTCTAATAGACTAGCTCGTTGATCAAAGATGGTCAAGGTTTCCTAGCCATAGACATGAGATGTCATTTGATAATGGAATCACATCATTAGGAGAATGATGTGATGGACAAGACCCAAACAATGAACGTAGCATATGATCGTGTCAGTTTATTGCTATTGTTTCTGCATGTCAAAGTATCTATTCCTATGACCATGAGATCATGCAACTCACTGACACCGAAGGAATACCTTGTGTGTATCAAACGTCGCAACGTAACTGGGTGACTATAAAGTTGCTCTACAGGTATCTCCGAAGGTGTCTGTTGAGCTGGCATGGATCGAGACTGGGATTTGTTACTCCGTGTGACGGAAAGGTATCTCAGGGCCCACTCGGTAATACAACATCACAATAAGCCTTGCAAGCAAAGTGACTAAAGAGTTAGCCACGTATCTTGTATTAAGGAATGAGTAAAGAGACTTGCCGATAACGAGATTGAACTAGGTATAGAGATACCGACGATCGAATCTCGGGCAAGTAACATACCGAAGAACAAAGGGAACAGCATACGGGATTAACTGAATCCTTGACATAGAGGTTCAACCGATAAAGATCTTCGTAGAATATGTAGGAACCAATATGGGCATCCAGGTCCCGCTATTGGTTATTGACTGTAGAGGTGTCTCGGTCATGTCTACATAGTTCTCGAACCCGCAGGGTCTGCACACTTAACGTTCGGTGATGTTTCGGTAGTATTGAGATATATGTCTTGGTGACTGAAGGTTTTTCGGAGTCCCGGATGAGATCCCGGACGTCACGAGGAGCTCCGGAATGGTCCGGAGGTAAATATTTATATATAGGAAAGTGGTATTTGGGTTCCGGAAAAGTTTCGGGTATTTCCGGTAGTATACCGGGAGGGACGAATGGGTTCCGGGGGTCCACCGGGTGGGCCCACCCACCCCGGGGGGGGGGGGGGGGCACATGGGCCCAAGAGATGGCGCACCAGCCCCTAATGGGCTGGGGAACCGACCCCATAAGGGCCCATATGCCCAAGAGGAAAAAAGGTGGAGATAGGAGGGAATAGGACTCCTTCCTAATATGAATCCACTTCCTAGTAGGAAGTGGATTGGACTCCTCCTTGCCCTGGTTCGGCCGACCCCTAGGGGAAACCCTAGGGAGGATGCCTCCTCCCCCCTCCCTCCTATATATACTAGAGGAATAGAGCCCCCAAAGACACATGGCCACGTGCTAGTTCTCTATTCTCTAGTTCCTCCACCAAATAGATTCCGGTAAGGCTTAGGCGAAGCCCTGCCGGGATAACTCCACCACCACCACCACCACCATGCCATTGTGCTGCTGGAGATCTCATCCACCTCTCTGCCCCTCTTGCTGGATCAAGAAGGCGGAGATAGTCATCGAGCTATACGTGTGCTGAACGCGAAGGTGCTGTCCGTTCGGCGCTAGATCGGGACGGATTGCGATTTGGATCGCGAAGACGTTAGACTACATCAACCGCGTTTCTTAACGCTTCCCGCTTAGCGATCTACAAGGGTATGTAGATCCACTCTCCCTCTCGTAGATGCTCATCACCATGGATAGATCTTGCGTGTGCGTAGGAAATTTTTTGTTTCCCATGCAACGTTTCCCGACAACTCAAGGCTTGGGGGCTACTGTGGCTAGACACCTATGGTCCTCAGACCAATTACCTATTTATTAAATAAACCTTGATTACATCCTAGCTTCTATAAACATTCGCGACATTATTCAATAATAATTAAAGGGGATTTACCTCAAAACCTCGCAAAAGGCCTCTGAAGGCCCCCCACATACTGGCCTCCGCGGCCCGACAGCTTTGCAACACCGCACTCATCATGCTGCGATGCTCAGCATGGATGGAAGAGGCCTCCACGGCTGCTTCCACCTCCTCGGTCCACCCCGATGTCGCCTTCCCTTTGGCAGGCGGAGGTGAACAAACCACCTCGGCTCTCTTCCTTAGAGGAGAAGGATCCACCGGGGTGGACGACCGAGTTGTCTCGGCACCCTTAGGCGCCAAAGACGCTGGTTCTCCCAGCATCGTTCCTTCTGTGGAAGAAGGAACCTTGGTTAGCGGGTCCTCGGTGGTCGAAGATTCCACTTTGGCCGTGGGCACGCTGGCACTTCCTCCCGTAGCAAATGTGGGTGGAGCCGGCGAAGTTGCCTCCCCTAGCACTTCGTGTGCGGTTGGGGAAGGGCGCTTCCCATCGGACGAGCTGAGTGGAGGAAGCCCGCTTGATCCGCCGTCGCTAGGGACCGTTCCCTAGGTCCTGAGTAAATAAGAAGGGGGTATCAGAAGACCAAGCATTTGAAATAAAATTTGCATAAGAATTAAAAGAAAAATACTTCCTTGGTGACGGCCTTCGCCGGTTAGACCCGGACTCCTCGCTCTCCGAAAAGGTAAGAACAATTTGGGCCTTGACCCTGCGGGGACGCGAGCCGGATGCGTTGGCAAGGCGACTCCGGACTTGATGGGTCCTCTCCCCGACGATGTCCTCGGAAGCCACCCTCTTCCTCGGGGAGAGGAATCATCCTCACTCTCCTACTCCTCCTCCTCCTCGGCTTCCCCCTCCGAGGAGTCGGATTTAAGATCCCCAGACTTAGACTCCGAAGGCTCCTCGATCCAGAGACCTCCGGCCTTCTTCCACTTTCTCCCCAGCTCCCTCCTGGGCTTGACCAGGCACTACTATAGAATGGTCCCAACATGACACATCAATCAGAGACCCTTCGACGAAACTGTGTGCGATGACCAAATCGCAAACGGTATAGTTATAGCTGTGTCGCTAATGACACGAACTGTGTGCGATGACGGGCCCATCAAATACGATCCCCAAAAAAGTTGCGTGTGCGATCTGTGGCAAATAGTTCACCCAGATAAATTGTTTGCGATTGTACAATATAACGCAAACGGTTACAAAAATGCAAGTGTGTGTGATGTACGGCATACAGTTCACCCTGACAAACTATTTGCGCTGATCTAGCAGAACACAAACGATTGTCCAGATGATTACGTGTGCGATAGATGGCACACAGGTCACTCGGATGAACTGTTTGTGATGAGATAAGATAACACAAATGGTTACATAGATCAAGATGTGTGTGATAGACAGCATACAGGCCACTGGGATGAACTATGTGCGATAAGCAAAATCAACACAAACGGTTGCTCAGATCAAGATGTGTGTGATAGACATCATACATGCCACTGGGATGAACTGTGTGTGATAAGCAAAAATAACACAAACGGTTGCTCAGATCAAGATGTGTGTGATGTACAACATACATAGGCCATTCGGATGTGCTGTGGGAAAATGGTTCCGGATAAAGAACTGTCAGGGACTGATGAAATCATCACTGACGGATATGGTTGTTTATTCCGCATGCGATGCGATTTGCTCAATCTGCCCACAAACATCTATGCTTCTGTTTAGAACAACATGATTGCAGAATCAAATTAAACATCCAAATACATAAGTGACTACACACATAACATTGGCACACCTCAATAAACAATTACACACATAACAACATGATTTCCATAACCTAATTAAGCATCCAAATACATAAGTCACTACACACATAACATTGGCGCACACACCTCAATAAACTATTACATGCATAATAATCTTATCCCTCTAAAACTACAAATATTTCGGCGTAAAGGGAGTATGAGCAATGATCATCAAATCATCTACTTCCTGTGATGCTTGCCGCCACTGCTCTGCTTGTGGCTCGATCCCGCGTCGTCTTCAGGTAGGAGGCACTTCCTCATGTCAACGATCCGTCTGAACATCTCGTAGCAAGTGTACGCTTGCTTTGCCGCGGTCTGGAGGTGATATTCATCCAGTTTCTTCACCCAACCCCTGTGCCAGACATGCTTGTTCTTGTCGCACTCAGCCTTCATCTCTCTGTAGTAGGGGTCGATGATGGCCTCGGCCAGGTCAACATGGGAGTCCATGTTCTTCTTGCTGTCCCAGACCTTGTAGTGGCCGCGGATGTCGACAAGCTTCTGGCAGGCCAAGCCCGAAGTCTTGAGCACCTTTGGATCGTCGGTGATGTCCACCGTAGCCAACCTGTAGTTGGGGCTATTGACAAACCTGGTGAAACGCTCGCAAGGCACTATGGCCAGGCAGTAGTGGTAGAGGAGGACGTGATGGCCGACACACAACTGGGCGACAGCAACCTTCTGATGATGCCCGGCACGACCGCCGGTGTAAGCGAGGTCGAAGCCGGCCACTTTGTACTTGTCATCCGCATCAAGCAACCGCTCCATAGTGCCGATGGAGTCCTCCACCATGCCCGATTCGTTGGTCTACACCACCGTGAGGTCCGTCTTCCTCATGTGGGTCTCCACATGATGCTCGCCGTACTCCATTGGAGCGCCGCTGGACATCCTCTCTGTATGCGTCGTCGAGGGTGTGCTTATTGTGTTGTGGGCGGGATCGAAAGCGTGAAGATACTATGGTTAATGGCCGTGTGTATAAATGGGGGCCGGACGTCTTGTAAAACCGGCACTTCCGGATGGTAGTTTTTGCAGCGCGCGCGTGATTCAGTCGAGGAAGCACGTAACTGCATGGGGCGACGCGCGTGGCGCAACCGCATGCATATGGAGCCCCGAACGTGATCGTGGGCCGGCCCCATCCGCTGGCAGAGCGCGCGCGGGGGGCGCGAGAGCAGAGCACACGGAGGGACGCGAGAGCAGAGCACGCGGTGGGATGCGAGGTCGAACCAGACCACTTTGTGCGTGTCCACTACGGCATGCATGGTGAACTGGCGCTCATCGTCGGCAGCCGCTGGGAGCGCCATTGGAGCCACGCAGGATACCCTCAGTCGTGGTTCTGCTTCTTAAGGTCCGGATATTAATCGTCAAATGCATATTAATGTCCAGATATTAATCGTACATTGCAAACTAAGGAAAAGATGGTACTACCAACATATGAGCCTCCTTCATAAGATGCCATTTGCATGGTTGTATCACAAATGACAAAAATAGTACAAAGGTTCAAATTCCAGCATTACAAGGCTCAAATTCAAAGATTACAAGGTTCAAACCGATAATACAAATGAAATTCAACTTATGCAGAAACTTTGTCATGCAGCTGTAGACGCCCGCGCTGATTAGCTGAACATGAATATATATGATAGGTTCATCCTGATATTACTACTAGCTTGGCAACTTCAATATTTCTGCAAAGGGATCCGCCACTGACATGTCATTTATGGGCTTGACATAAGAACTTCCGAATAGTCTGTCAACTGAAGTTACAAAACGAAATTGAGCTTCTGTAGAGCCTTTTCCATTCTGTCCTAGTCGCCGGAGCTGATCAGCAAACCATTCTTTCTTGCGCGATAAATGTAGGGAAAATCTCATTATCTTTAGCTCACTTACTCTCACAACAAAGAACCTGACGAATATAATCTCCGGTAAGGTCCCTCGGTAGGAGTTCAAAGTAATATCTGAGAGATGGAGATCAAGGCATTCGATGGGATTGTTATATTGTATCACATTATCCACTACCGGGCCTAACCATATCTGCAAAAGAAGAGAATGTATTTGTACTTGGACACCCAAGGGACCTCTTATGATTTGCAGGGTTTCAAAAATTGAACTCCCTTGTGGTTAAAATTTAACATGAAAGAGCATCGCCTCGATATATAGCTTCTCCAGGCACGGAAAGCATCTCAGCAATCTGACAACTTGGTCCAAGTCGGGGCCGATAGATTCTACTGCCAAGACCTTCACTGTGCGCAGATACGGGGTCGAGCTTGTCGATACAATTTTCTGGATGACAGACGAACATACATCTTGAATAGAGGGAAAAAAGTTAATTCAAAAATGAGAAGAGGGCGACTGTTGTACCTGGACGGTCATGGATCCAAAAACAAGTTCAGATAAGTTGACGGGAGAGTAGCCAAACACTGTCAATTTCGGCGCTTGAATGACCCCGATTCTTGTTGGACCTTGTTGATCAACAACAAGTAATATCTCAAGTAAAGGCACGTCCTCAATGACCATTTGGTGATTCACCTTGTGCGATCTCCTGTTGCAGCACCGGCAATACACACAAATTGTCCGGAGACTCATGGAGGTGATGTGGAGGCTACTCAACCCATTGATCGCCTGAAGATGAAGGTACTCGAGTGCAGTACAGCCGCGGAGTAGGCGCTCCATGTCATTGTTGGGGATGTAGACGGCGACGAGCTCAAGGTGCTTCAGTCGAGGTAGCAAAAGAGCGGGATTGGCGTTAATCTGGGGGAAATGGTAGTTCATGAACTTGGCGATGCGTAGCGTTGGCGCGAGGCGCAGCGCGGAGGGTGGCAGCGGGCGCATATGTCCATCATTAAAAGTGAGTTCTTCGAGATGATCTAGGGTGGTCAATAAGAACCACTCGTCAAGCTTGGCTCGGTCCTTGCCATTGGAACGGAACTTGCCCATAGTAAGGCCTTTGATTGGGCCATAGTGCGTGCCGAGGATCTGGGACAATGCATCCAAGCATTTGCGATAGCCAGTGCAGAGCATGTGCTCGCTGATGAGGCCGAGAGAGGCGCGGCGCCATAGGGGGTGCCACCGGGAGAGGACGGTTGTGCGCACGCCATCTTCGATAGGGAGGATGAATATGATGACTCTCAACATATCGTCGGGGTGGCTTCTGATGAGGTATGGTCCTATCGGAGGCGCTTGTGTTTCTGGCTCAGCCCGCCTCCGCTTGTTGGCAACCTCGACATCCATGTCCGGAGAATGGCCGCCGGCGTATCTTTCTGTCAAGAGTAGATCAGTGGGAGGATAGTGATTATGTAGCTAGATCAGTGCAGAAGAATAATGCATTGGTAATTACAAGTTACTAGGGAGGAACAGTCTTAACAGATTAAGAAAATGAAATCCCAATTGGTTGCTGAAATACTACACAGTTACATTGATATTGCTATGCAAGTCAACATGCAGATACTAGAAATAACACTTACTTCCAACAAAGCATGGACGGAGAATGTCGTCGGGGAAGTTAGCATTTATCGTATGGTAAGGCTCTTTTAGGTGGAGCGTAATTTTAGTGCCAGCTTTCGGTACATAAAACTTAGATATTTCTCCCCAAAGGCCTTCTTCAAAATAGCAGTGACAATCTTCATCAAGTTTTACAGAAACAATGATTGTAAATCCATGGTTTGTGCTCAATATGACATCCCTGGAGTCTTCATTTATGTAAAGGCCAAGATTTAGCGTTACAGTTGTCGTTGCAAAGCAAGGGATGTACTGCAGGAATTGATAAGATTGTTAAAGAATAGGGTAACATGATAGTATGGGAGTAGTAGTTAAAATAACAGTGCAACAGTTCATATGAAAGGACAAGAAATTACAAGTAAAGAGATAATGTAACCATGATGTCGTGCAAATATATATGAGAGTAAACGAAAGAACAATACATCATTAATTTGCCTAATATAGAAGGAGAAGAATAAGAAGAAGAGAAGAAATCACATTTGACGCAAATGCTGCATGTGGCGCCTTTTACCTAAATGTAGCAATATATAGTATAGGTTCAGAAAAAGTATAGGCCATGCATGTCAACATAGGTAGTGTGAGATTGAACATACCGTGTGCTTCGTGAAGTCATCTCGTACGGTGAGATGGAACTCCTCGGTTTTTTGGCCGAGGCCGCATAGCCCTGATGTTTCCTTGCACAGTACACTCTATGAATGAAAACCCTCGAATCAGCTAGAAGAAACATGAATCCACGGCGATTTCGGACGGGTGATTAAAAGGGCCCGATGGACTGGGATAAGAGATGAGCGGAAATATTTCTGTAGATTAGTTACCTGGTTCTTCATGGGGAAAAACCAGTTCTGAAGATTCCCCAATCGGGCGAGCTGGGTCGATAGCGAGCAGCGTCGAGAAAGTCAGTGCCGATAGGCCGCGGCAATCGGCAGTGATATGCGGTGGCATTTTGCGGCAGCCGGCGGTGGCGACATGCGTCGAGCTAAGTGGTTGCCGCGGGGATAAACGGTGAGACATGCATGGAGAGTTCCGGAGTACTAGCGTTAGCGTAGGTGCTACTCTGGGGAGGGGGAGGGGGAGGGGAGCAGGCGAGGGTTTTGTGACGTGTGGGTGCTGAGGTTTTTTTTGAAGTGGTGCAGAGGGTTTTCTGTCCTAGAATAATGTGCTTCGGAGGAAAAGACTTATCAGATCCAATCGTGTGCGATAAATCCTATATAAATATTACTCTCAACTCAAGTAAACTAGCACTCCGGTGTGATGGAGATTCCGCAGAATGAAAGTCGTCGCACAGTTTCAATCTCGGGAAAAAATATAATACAAAAGCATAGATATAATACACACAAACTAGATAGATTCGATCCAACATCTCATCTTCATGCTTGATCGTTAAGATTCTCCAGGAACGCGGCGTGCGCTATCCTGCGAGAATACTTCTGCTTGAAGGAGCCAACGGCTCATCCTCTTGCATGCGCCAGAACACTAGAGTATGTGTTGTTAATCTTATGGTTGCAGAACGGGCATCCATAGCCCCCATTCTTCATGACACGCCTGTTATGCTTTCCAGCCATAAGCTCTCTCAGCGTTTGCCTCTTGAACCTCTCCTGGACGTCTTCATCCTCGCTGTCCACATCGTCAGATAGCACCTATACATAGTAAAAAATGTGACGTCCGTATATTTTATAATGCGAATTTGCAAGGCAGAGTTTATGAAACATAATATTTCATGCGATAACGTGAACCCTAAATCAAAGCTAATTGGTTTGATGCCAAAAGTTGGCATGCCATATTTTAGCAACTGCCAAATGTTGGCTAGAGATTGGTTGCATAACAATTCTCGTTATCAATGTCACAAAAGGTTGCGAAATGTTAACAACTTTTGATGTTGCCAATTATTGGCAGCAATGCCAGATGTTGGTAGCAAACCAATAAGCTTTTTATATGTATTTACCAAAAATGGGTATATATGACCAACCGGTTCTCCGTCCGAGTCATTGTCATCACTGGAGTGTTCGTCGGAGTCGCTGTGGACCACTGGCTCCGGATGGGGAAGCACGACGGCAGCGACAACGTCAAGGCCGCGCTGCTGTCCGTGCGGTACGTCATCTCCGACGACGACAATCTCTGTGCCCACCTTCACGCTATGCTCGGGTGCTTCGCCGGCACCGATGTGGTTACTCCCTCCCATGGTGCAGGGGGGGGCGGTGATGACGATTGAGAACGGCGGCGAGGATGCAGGGTGTGAGAGAGTATTGTGTGTAGCGAGAATGTTAGAACCAGCGGCTCGGGCGTGGTTAATAAAGGGGAGTTGGGACTTGAGAGGGAGGCGGGCGGTGGTTTAAAGGGATGGCTCGCCTCCCAGTGAGCTGCCTGCACGCCGGACTGCTGGCATGCGCACCGTCAATTCACACGCCTGACGGCACGTCTCCCTGCGAAACTTCGCATCGAACATGCCTCCCATCAATTCACACACCTTCTCGCACGCATCCCGGTCAGCCTGTGAGGCGACCTGCTAGCATGCGTCACGTCAAATCATATCTGCGTGCACGGATCGCGGGGCATGTATTGTTTTTCTGCGAACCTACGGCACTTACTCCCTCCGTTTTTATTTAGTAGTCTGCGTATTAGAGTTGACTCAAGTCAAACTTGATACAGTTTGACCAACTTTAAAGAAAGAAATAGAAATAATTACCATGACAAATATATATGATGTGAAAGTACATTCAATAAAGAATCTAATGGTAATAATTTTTAATTGTAAACGTTAACATTTTTTTCTAAATTTGGTCAAAGTTTACAAAGCTTGACTTTAACCAATGCTAATACGCGCACTAAATAAAAACAGTTTGGATTAATAAACCGTTTACGATGTAAACGTGACGGTTCTGTGTTGCATCTATTAATAAGTCCCCGTTTGCAAAAAGCTTAGATGAAAACTTCTCTCAAATTGGACGATTTATTTACCACGACCTATAAGGTCCCTATCATGAAATCATGTCAAATGTTTCATGAATTCTAGCTTAGCTGGGCGTTTGCTGGAATTGGAAAGCCAAGAATCAATGTTTGTGGCCCCGATATGTTCGAAATTTATTGTTTTTCCTTCCATGGGGACTAAACATGCACCCAAGACAAAAAAATGAATTTCTAATCCATTCGGGCGCACAACCGCGTGTGCATATAGTTCAAATTGAAATTTACAAATTAAATACTAAGGAATCAATTTAATGTATAAAATGTCTTAATGTTCTTTAAAAAACAAATTTTAGCACTTCACTCTTATTGTCACATGTGCACTACATAAAAAAGTTTGACATGCATGCCTCAAAGTGACGGTGGTGTGGTGGGACGAGTGGGGGTGTGGGGTCCGGCACACAATACGCGTCGTATGCGCGCCACCACGTGGGGTTGTCCGGTTAGTTAGGCATCAAGCTGACAATGGGGGATTACTCACGCGGGTATATTGGAGTCCCATCCATGTCCTCATCACCGCCCTCCCATTCCTGTCACCGTCTCGGTACCCGTGAGCGGGGATAAAAAGTTTCCCATCCCCGTCCCCATCACCGCCTTCCCATTCCCGTCACCGTCTCGGTACCCGTGTGCGGGGATAAAAAGTTTCCCGTCCCCATCCCCATCAGCGCCCTCCCATTCATGTCACCGTCTCCGTACCCGTGCGCGGGGATAAAAAGTTTCCCATCCCCGTTGCCATTTCTTTATACCCGTGGGGAAACCCAACATGCATTTAAGAACAACATTCGATAGTATTTCAGTAAAAAAACAGTATTTCAACGCAATAAACAATATGTTGTGGCTAAGTTTGGGATTTATTAGGGATATTTGGACCAGATGGGTGGGATCTGTGGAAATTTGGGTGACCGAGGGTGCAAATTACGTGGGGTCTACTAATTTCAGAGCCCACGTGTAAGTTATTTCATGGTTAAGGCGGGTAATGCTATGTATGTCCCATCCCCATCCCCGTCCTGCACGCTGGGTAAGGTATTTTACCCACCATCTTCCCCATGGGAATTCAAGCTGGCAGTTCTCCGTGCCCTAATAGAGTAAACACCCATGGGGATGCGGGTAACGATTTTAACCATGACAACTTCAGGTGAGGCACACGTGCCACATATAAAGTCGTGCATTGGGTACATATTTAAAGCAGCTCGATCATTACCCTTTTCATGCATACGTTTGTGTCTCATGCATGCAGTGGTGGTCCTCGTACACTCACTCATGCGTTTACCACCGACACACCCATTCGTTGCCCCCGCGTGGTCGATCACCTTGGATGGCGCACGCGAGAGGGGTTTGATCAAAGCTGGATTTATCTTAGTCCGTGTTTCGGCAAATATCATGGTGAGATTACACACGAAAGTTTGTGCGCATGTGTGCGCACGCGTGCTCATTGTACAAGTTGTGAACCTCCGTTTTTTCCGATTTGCGAAGGTGCCACATGAAAGGTGGGCATTGGGTATTCAAAACATCACACAACACCTCTGTACATATGTTAATTAGGGCAACATGGAGGCGGTGGTTGTCCTCGGACACCGCCCCCTCGCACAATTATTAGTGTCCCATATGTGGCCTCGCGTACTTTTGTACCGCAACGAGAGAGTTTAATTATTGTGGATTCTTTTTTGGTCGATGTTTGCGGTAGGCCATGGGTGTGAGATTACATGGTATAATTTGAGTGCGTGTAGTGTACGCATGAATGTCTCTCCCATTGGCTCGAATGGGGGCGGGTATATATATATACTAAGCATCGTGAACCACGCTTTCCGTGCGGACTTTAAGATTCCCGAGGAAGGTGTGCCACGCTAAAGTTTGTGTGCTGGGTATGTAAACATCACACAATACTTCCATGCATATGTTTGATCCACACTTAGACGGTGATTGTCTTTGGATACTCCTTCGTGTGGTTGTCATTGGAAACTCCATTTCTGGGCCCGTGTGGATGTCCATCACATTGACTGACAACGAGAGAGAGTATACCATGGTGGATTCCTCAATTGTTTTGTGTTATGGTATATATTATATAGGTCATTTGAGTTTCCTTACCCAAGTCTGAGCACACGCGTACGTATGCGTGAATCGTTCCCATCGATGCTCGGCATACTAGTTGTACGCGTCATGAACACTCGCTCGGGGGGGGGGGGGGTCTATCCTGTTCCAAAGCATGTGACACATCAAAGTTGCACATGAGGTATATATTAATTAAGTCAAACACAAACATAACATTTTCGTACATATGTTTGCACCACCAGCAGGTGATGTCTGTCTTCGACACTCCACCGCGTGGTTATCGGCGTCACGCCCATTCATGGGCCTCGGTGGATGTCCATCCTTTCGACCGACAGCGGGAGAGGTTTGACCAAAATGTTGATTCTTTGGTCGGGATATCCGTGTTGCGAGGCGCATGGGCCATAGTCCATCTTTGATCGGAAAAGAGATGGGGTGGTTTGACCATGCTGGATTCATGTATATGTTTCATTTTTGTGTTACGGCATGAGTGATACGCAAGACCTGTTTGGGGGCATGTATCGTTGCTAGGATTCCCCCTCCACCGACACGAAGTGGCGACAGAGGAGAAATGTGCCACATCAAAGTTGCGCATTGGGTATTTTGAATGATCAAACCACCCTCTGCATACATATTTTTGTTCCACATGAATGCGTGTATGTGTTCTGACCCCTTTCCCGCATTTTTTTGACGAAATGGTCATATATATTATTATCCTAGGAGTAAATAGCAAACGATTCGAATGTAACAACCGTTTGCGATTGTACACTCATCAGAAACCATTTCCTCTGCCGCTGGCACATCAGCACGTTCCACTGGTGGGCGCCGGACACGATTGGGTTCGATGAGACTTCCCTCGTAAAAATATCTACTACCACCTTGAGCCATTTGAAAAATGGCGGTTCCGCGGGTTTTTCCTATTTGATAGCACACACTTATTATGTTTTTGCTGTGTGCGATGTTTGTTGCTCCCACCCTGGCCGCGCTGCTTCAATCCCGTAATCTAAATTTTCAGTAGCCCCGGCATCCTGGCATTCCCACCTAGTAAAATTTCCAGTAGCCCCGCGGCATTTCCTCAAACACCACCTGCCCCCCACCACAAAACCTCTGCTCAGATTACGTAAAAAAAAGGAAAACCTCCGCTGCCGCACGCACCACTCCTCTGCCTCGCTCAAACCCTAGCTAGCATGCCGCCGCCGCCCCCGCCGCCACCGCCCCCGACTCCACCGTCATCCTCTGCAGGCCTTCCCTTAACTATCTCGAAGTCCTCATGAAGATCCATCACAAGGGGGTTGGACTAGAGTCGTCGGTGCAATCGACAGTAGTGCTCCTCCATGTCGAATGCACGCACAACTCTGGTCCACCCCGTAGTTTCAGCCTACGAAGCACTCTCTTTGTCGCAGATCCCCGTCCCCATCCCGACCCACACTCCACAGAGTCGCTGCCTCAGCCCGGCTATGCTTCCCGGGGAGCTGGAGGAGCGAATGGCCAAAAAGAGGTATCTCGAGGCCTGTCCGCTGGACGGCGGCGAGGTGGCCGCCGAGCCCCCCAGGGAAGCTCAGTACAATGACTGGCCCGGGGCTTTTAATAAGCGGGCTTGCGCATGTCTGTATGTCCCGGCAGCTGGCTACGACATCGAGTTCGTCGACAGCGATGGATTGACGCGGGCTATGACACAGGTTAAGTGACGCACCCCCACCCCTTTGGGTTCAAACTCCTTGGATCTCCTCCATGCCCCCCAAGCCGCTGATCTTCTCTACTTTGCTGTCAGGATTTTGCCTTCATCGCCATCGAGACCCTTTTGTCATTTCTGAAGGTTGCGTTCTAGTGGCGGTGGCTCGGCATCGTCAGCTGCCAAGTCAGACCTCATTGACGACGACAACGATGACAAGGGCGCCCTATCCGTCTCTTCCAAGGGTAAATAGCCCATCCACGACATCAGGGACGTCACCCTGCAGACGTGCTCTTCCAAAGGCAAGGAGCTAAGCTGCCACCACCCCCAGTTCAGGCTCTTCCAAGGGGTATGAATTGTTCAAAAGTGCAATTTGATATGCTGGAGTATGAATTGTTCAGTTCAATTTCAGTGCTGATGCGTTAATTTGGTTGTCTGTAGTGAGCATATACCTTGTTTAGCGTGATATGTGGTTGTTTGTAGTGAACATATGCCCAGTTTCATTGCTAGATTAGGTTGTTCAATCATACAATTGGTTCCCGTTAAAGCTGGTGTATTTAACACGCCCCTGTTTATTTCAGTTTTCTCACAGTGTGATGTTGAATCATACAATTTGATGTTTAAGCACATGGTGCGTTCTATCTTCTATGCAATTTCAACAATACTGATATGAATGACTGTTTGGTTGCTGTTAAGTCTGTTGTAGTGAGCATATGCTTCCTTTAAAGGTTTTTTGGTGGTTTGTGGTTATGATTTGTCCAGTTTCACTTGCTATATTTGGTTGTTTGTAGTATGCCTCTGATCTACTCTGCTTTGCTGTCAGGAATTTGCTATGCTAGAGTATGAATTGTAATGTTCAAAAGTGCAATTTGATATGATGGAGTATGAATTGTTCAGTTCAATTTCACTGCCTATGTTTGGTTGTCTGTAGTTAGCATATACCTATATTTGGTTGTTTGTAGTATGCATCTGATCTACTCTGCTTTGCTGTCAGGAATTTTCCTTCATCGCCAACGAGACCCTTTTGTCATTTATGGAAGTCGCGTTCTATGGCGATGTTTTGGCATCGTCAGCTGCTAAGTCAGGCCTCATTGACGATGACAACTTGTCGTCGACAAGTGCATCGTACGCTGGAGTATGAATTGTTCAGTTCAATTTCACGAACGCCTATGTTTGGTTGTCTGTAGTGAGCATATACCTTGTTTATTTGTTTTTGGTTGTTTGTAGTGAACATATGTCCAGCTTCAATTTCTAGATTTGGTTGTTCAATCATACAATTGGTTCCTGTTAAAGCCGGTGTAGTTAACATGCCCCTGTTTATTTCGGTTTTCTAACAATGTGATGTTCAATCATAGAATTTGATGTTTAAGCACATGTTACGTTCTATGTAATTTCAACAATACCGATATGAATGACTATTTGGTTGCTGTAGTATGCCTTGTTTATTTAGTTATTCACAATGTCCAGTACAATTTGATTAATACCAGTTCAATGGCCATATTTATTTCCTGGTAAGCCTGGTGTAGATAAAACACCCCCTGTTTTTTTCACTCTGTGATGTTCAATTATACAATTTGATGTTTAAGTACAAGCTTTATTCTATGCAAATTCAACAAGACCATTATGAATGACTTTATTTGGTTGTTGTTAAGCCTGATGTAGTGATCATATGCCTATTTTAATGGTTTTTGGTTCAGATGGCTATATTTGTTTCCCATGTTATACTCCCTCCGCCCCATAATATAAGACGCTAATACATCAAATATGTTCGTGCATTGCATGTAATTAGATCTTATATAGTGGGACGGAGGGAGCATCATAACTAATAAAGATTACTAGTACAATGGGTCAAAATGTGACAATAAAACTATTTATTTACAGTTTGTCCAAGACAACAGTGATATGAAGTATATTAACTCAAAACTATGTACCCTTTTTACTGCACATAATGAGTTGTTAGATGACAATCTCTGTATCTTTCTCCTTTGTAGTGGTTCCCAACGCAGTCTACCCAAGATCACCTCTCAAACTACATGATTGTTGGACATGCAAATGTACATGTATTTCTACCAGACTAGAATGACTTTATTGAAGTCATGAAGATATTGAAGGATGGGCGGTCGGCCATCAAAAGGGATTGGGCTAGAGTCGTATGTGCATACGACATGGAGGAGGGCACACAATGGGCATTCCGCTTCACATTTTACAGCAATGAGAATATCTTTTGCCTCTTTCTTTGCCGTCTTTAATACAAGTATTCAACCGTCTTTCATCATTCTTTATTTGGTGCTTATGTAATTCTTTAGTTGATGTAATTCTTGAACATATGTACCTGTGAATGGAATAATGCATTGGTTGATGTACCTATCTATGTATATGTAAAAAGCTACTCCCTACTTTCCAATTCAAATTCTGTACAATTTTAAATTGTAGTGATTAAAATAATAAAAAATGCTCTATGGGTCATTACGCAGCACACGGTTTGTAAGTCAACGTTTGTGATATACCTCATGATCCGACACGTTTCACAGATAGAAAACGTGTGCGCCCATGCACACAGTTGCCGTTTGCAAACCGTGTGTGATTTCAGATAATATAACAAATGGTGCAACTGAATTCAACGTTGGTGATAGAATCATTGTCGCACACAGTTTAAAATGATAAACTGTTTGTGATGTAGTATGCATCGCAAACGTTGGACCAAAGAATAGCGCGTGCGATACTTATCCTGTCGGACGCGAGTACGACATTCAGACGTTTCTTAAACCTATCCGATACTTGTACGACGGTTAAATTATCGTCTTAGTTAAATATCGCCAACGGTTCATCCAATATAAGTGTTTGCGATGTTAGTGTGATCTCACACGAGTTGCAAGGATGCGCCGTATGGGAAGTCCACCATATCTCAAATGGTTTACCGGTGACTCTCGTTTGTGATAGATACGGACATCCCATACGCTTAGTTTTGCCAAACGTTTGTGTTCATTGGACACCATCGCTGACGATTGTTCGGTGTTGTGTGGGATGGACCCCCCCTATCGCCCACACATGCAAGGCGAAGGTTTCAATGTACGTCGCGGAAAGGGGTTAAAAACCGTTTGTATAGCACGTCGCTGCACCAGTGGGGGGCTTCAGTGGCGCTTCGGTCAGGAGCATTTAGAGATAGGGGAGACTGTGTCTTTGGGCTGAGGGGCGGGGAAGTCTATGCTTGCTGCCTAGTCAAGCCACTTCTTCAATGGAGAAGAACATCACATTTATGAAGAATTTTCTTTGGACATAAAGAGGCGACAGAAAAGAAAACTTACCTGGTTCGGAGTATGCACCTCCGAATATCCGCTAGTAGGCCCCTTCATGGGGAACGAGGTCACCTTCGGCTTGAAGAGGGACGTCCACATGCTTTCCAAGTTGGCATGGAAGACGTGATGGATCGTCCGCGGGTCCTCAGGCGTATAGCGCCACATCGGATTGGCCCGATGCTGGAGTGGTAGGATTCCACGGTGCAGCATCACGTCAATGGCGTCCACCAGCTTGGCGCGATTCCCGAGCTTCTGGATCTTCGACTGGAGGATGGAGATCTCCTCGGGGTTACCCCACTCCACCCTCTTCGGTAGCCAGGAGTTCAACTTCCTCGGAGGTAATCCTGTAAAGGGAGGGAGCGTAGCGAGGCCCTCGTCATAGGGCTTGGTGATGTAGAACCATTCTTGTTGCCACATCTTCACCGTCTCCACATAAGTGCCTTTCAGCCACACCGCCTTCTAACGTTTGCTGATCATTGCCCTGCCGCATTCTGCGAAGTCACCACCTCGGCTGCCTCCGCTCTTCGGCTTGCAACAAAAAGTCCTCGGCCACAAGCCAAAATGTGGTGGGATCCTCAAGAAGGCCTCACATACCGTAATAAAGGCAGCGAGGTGGAGGATGGAGTTGGGGGCAAGATTGTAGAAATCAATGCCATAAAAGAAGAGAACCACACGCATGAATGGTTGCAGGGGAGGCCCAGGCCTCTGACAAGGTGGGAGATGAAGATAACCCGCTCCCCAGCTCGGGGAGTGGGGACGCGCTAGTTGGGCCCCGGCACTCTGCAGCCGACACTTTGGGAATGTATCCCGCAGACCGGAGCTCGTCGATGGTGGCGAGATCCACTTTGGAAGGGCCCCATTGCCCCTTTGAGTCTGCATCTGCCATGATGATGGAAAGGGCTTGGGCAGGGGAAGGATGTGGTTGCTAGAGGTAGAGAAAGTTTCAATGTGGGAGCAGTAAGGGATCGTGGGGAAAGGATTAACCCCTCCCCGGCCTTTATAGGCTAGGCGGAAAGACGAACGGTCCCCTTAACCATGCCAGTGAAATCGCCAGATCGAGCCGTTGTGGACGCGTGGGGTATAACACTTGATTGATGATATCCCCCAAAATGCGAGGCACGGTCTCTGTTTTGATACGACATGCAAAGAGTTGACTCGAACCGCGGTTCGAGTAAGTTATGACCGATAGGCATGATGTCATTAATATGACAATTCAAAAAAAGTTGTCAGTGCCCTGTTACAGGACTGGTCAATATTTTGTTCCTCGGACCCAGGTAAAACACTTCTGGTGAAAGAAGGTGCCATGCAGATTACTGGAAAGCTATTGAACTCGTCCATTGAGCCAAAGACTGAAGAAAATCATCCGATGAAGATCCTCATCTTCGACATTGAAGACTAGTGGGGTATCGACCGGAGTGGTTTAGACTGTGGGCCAGGGGCCCATCAAGGAGAAGGACTTCGGAGGCCTAATGACGAAGCGTGGATACTCCGGATTCTACCAATGCTTGGCGTGCACTTCAAGGAAGGGATGATTCGTTCGGCATGTAATCTGTAGATGGTAACCGACATTTATGTAACCCTAGATACCCCTGGTGCTTATATAATTATAAACCATGGGGTTTAGACTGGAGAGGATACCCATACACAACATCTCAACCCCTAGGGATTATCCCACAATCTCACGATCTCGAGGTAAATCGACTCTGTAATTGCTACAACAAGAGCAGGACATAGGGTTTTACCTTCATCGAGAGGGACCGAAGCTGGGTAAAAGCCCTTGTGTTCTTTGTCTCCTGTTACCCTCGATCCAATCTCACAGCTCGTGCCCCCCTACCCGAGGTCTACCGATTTTGACACCGACAACGGACACAGGTGTTTGATTGTGGTCGTCCGCCCGTCGGTGCACCCAATGACCCGACGCATTTGGTAGTAGCATCCGGATTTGAACTTAAATTCAAATTAAAAAATACATAAAAGCAATTTAAATGATAATATATTACAACTTTAAGTCCAACGTAAACTAAAAACATTTAAAAAGTAAGCTTAAACTAAAAAGGAAACCCTAAATCGGTCGTCATCGCCGTGATGTCCATCTTCACTGCATGCCGTCGTTGTCGTCTTCCTCGCTCCCATTGAAGTTGATGAAGGGCGACGGCTGCCACAGGCGCTCGGGCGGCGCCTGTGGCTGTTGCATTGTGTGTGTGTGTGGGGGGGGGGGGGTGACCATGTGTCGGCCCCAACCCACACGGCCGGCCCCGGCACCAATGTTGGTGTGATGGGCACGTCGTAGTCCACGTCCAGGACTGGCCCACCAACACCGGGTTCCATTGCGGCTTCATGTCCTCCAGCTCCTCAATCTCCTCGAGCTTTGAAATGGCGACGTCACCGGCAGCCGACAGTGCCATCTACACGTCAAGGTCGTCCCATTGGGCACGCTCGAACTCGATCTTTGAGTCCTTCATCACCTTCGTCACCGACTCCTCCTCCTCTTTGGTTGTCATGGGTTGATGCGGTGGTAGCGGGGGTGGTGAGGGCGTACGTGTGCGCACTCTGGCACGCCCTCGCGCATGGGGTGGTGAAAGTACCGAGATGACAACTAGATGGGGGTGAATAGGAGTTTTGAAACTTTTACGGACTTGGCTTTATCCTAGTGTGGAATTAAACTAAACGGATACTTTTAAGCACAAATCACAAATATGCTAGGCTCAACTAAGTGCACCAACAATCTATGCTATAAAAAATAGACACTTAAGGAAAGTAGCAAGCACAAACTATATCATAAGATATGGAAATGTGGGAGCAACTAAGCAATTCTAACTAGCACAACATATATCAATATGAGCATGTATGAATTGCGAAAAGTAAAGGGTGTGGGAATGAGATAACCACAAGTGGGTCGGGGACGCGAATTTATCTCGAAGTTCACACTAGTGAGATTGCTAATTGCCGTTAGAGTGGTGTCGAAGCCAAACCTCCAGAGCGCCACCAAGTGGCTCGACATATTCTCCCTTTAGTGTTACCCCCAACAGAGTCTCGATTCACTCGGGGTTGGTTTTGAAGGCGACCACCACACCTTTACAAACTTCTCCGGAGCACATCAGAAGCAAGGAAGCTTCTGGAGGAACCTTGACCACCTAGGCCACTTCACACCCTTCAACAGAGCACACCACAAAAGGAAGCTTCCGAGGGAACCTCAATCACCTAGGCCACTTTACAAACTACTCAAATATATCACCAAACCGTCTAGAAGGCAGAGGCCTCCAAGAGTAATAAACTCACAGGCTCACACTCGAACAAATCGAAATGGGGATCTCAAACGAACACAAAAATGCAAAGTAATGTCAAGCAACAAATGATCAACTCAGTCTCTCAATCTCACAAGATGCAATTCAAGATAGTAGGAGATTGAAGAGAGGGGATACAATGGAGGAAATCAACAAATGACTCCAAGATCCATACACAAATGTCCGTTCACATAGAGGGGAGACAGGGATTTGGGAGAGATGGTATGAGCCTCAAAATGATGTTTAGAAGGTGTATGAACAACCCCCAAACCGGTGGGGGAAGAGTTTTTTTATAGCTAGTCCCCAAAAATAGCCGTTAGGGCTCCAACGGACACTTCCTAGACATCCCGTGCCCACGGGGTTGAGACCCCATGCTCACGGTGCCCCGTTCCCATGGTACAAGCCCATGTGCATGGGGGGCCCATGTGTCACCCCGGCTCAGAGGAACCGGAACACCCCGTATTCCAGCCCAAAGATCAAGTCTTCTGGAATACGACACTTCTTAGCATAGAACAAATCAGATCTTTATTACAAATGATCGAGGTACAAGGGTTCGAGTATTACAAAGGATTACATCGGCACAGCGACACTACTCCTGCTAAGGTATTATGCTAGCAGCTGAACAACTCATAGCAGTGGAATAACTTATAGCAGCGGAACAACAACGACGGTGATGGACTCCACTCCGCAGGCACTCTGGCTGAGACACGTCCTAGAGCGCAACTCGGGATCCTCGACAAGCAATCAATCATGACATCACCTGCAATCTGGCATGACACGCCAGGTGAGTACTTTGAATGTACTCGCAAGCTCACAGCAACCAAAGCAATCAAGACAAACAATAACATGGCATTTGCAGGTTAATTAAGGATGAGCATGATACTACTAGAATCATATGAGATGAGCATGGCATGCACATGTTACTCATGATATGAACATGATGATACTAGCATGAGAAGGGGGGGTCGATGTTTAAGGTCTCATGGACTAACTTACTCTGCTTGGGGTTACTTCGTAACCACCATAGATAATCATCTTACTTACCACCATGATCAACACGCGATCATATCATAATCAAACATCATCAATAATACCATCGTGACCACATAAAGATCAACCAACTTCTTTCCTCATCGAACCAGGATTGTTTATTATTCATGTTATTATTATTACTGTTGACCCATAGTGTGACCTACTACGAAGTGTGTTCATATCCGAGGACGCGGCTATCGATAAATTATACACTCTACAGAGGTTAGTACACTGTACCCACACCACGGAACTCATGGCCTCGTGCTCCCATTCGGGTGGACCAACGACATTCCGAGAAAACCAATCTATTGCATGACACTCTCCCGACCACTCCGACAAACTCCCCTTTGGGTTATGCCATGGGTGGCCCCGATGTCAACTCGTGACATCTGCCACCTTTGTGGCCGCCACCGTCGTGGCATAACAAACTCGTCCCAAATGGGGACACCCGGGTACAACACAACTCGGACACACAAGGATATGGCTGCCTACCTGATCAGGGTAACGCACGCACCTAACCTTACCTAGTTAGAGGTACCGGCGAGAGGCATGAAAATAGACCGCATTAGGTCCTCCCATCCAGGCACGTGTGGTTGCACTAGTGAGCTCAATTCGGTGGCACCATGACTCATTCAACAGATTTGTTCAAGTTCGATTAATTTCAGGTTTAACTTGAACAGTGATGAGCTGAGTCATAATAACATGATGAAAGAACAATGCATATGAGCATGATGTCAACATGAACAAGGATGGGCAACATAACCATTTAGCATATGAATCGTAACATCAACAACAATAAATCATTTATTCTACGAGATGCAAATGAGCATGGCATAGTGATGATCATACATATGACAAGTATTTTCATAACAGACGATAATAATCCATATATCATTTTCACTAGCATACGAAATAATTACAAGAATGCAACATGAGAATAATAATACTATCAAATAATCATTTAACTCACTAGTATCAAATGAAATGGCATGATGATGAACATGGATCCACAAGCATATATATATATAGTATTTAATGAAATAAACAAATGGCTATTCAATCATTCAAGTGAAAACCATGGCTATTGCAAGGCCATCATGCAAGTGGTTGTCGTGGCTTACTTGGAGATGAAGGAATCATCGAGAAGAAGTGCGATGAACTCGCGGAAAGATTCACCAGAAAAGTTTCTCTCTTGACGGAGCTGATTAAAGGGCAAGGGCAAAATGGTCATTTTCAGAGTGTGACAACATAGTGGAAATGATACCAACGGAACGGGCTCGATGAATAGAGAACGTGGGCTTTTGAAACACCTGAATTGGACTTACGGTTAAAAAACTACGTCCATTCGTTCGTTAGACACAAAACAAACATATTCCAGTCTATTTCTCTCCTTGACGGGTGAACACCCGCAAACTAGAGGTTTCGGCCGGCGGCTGAGAACTGAAAACGCACTTCGGGAAAATATGCTTTCAGTAAAGTGGAAGCACATTTTGTACCCAAGTCGTAGAGAAATACGCCTTCAGTAAACCGAAGGCGGAAACACCGGAGTGCGCCTTCACTTAACGGCGTGGTCCCGGGGCTTTTGAGGATGACGGGTGGGACTGCGGAGATGGCGAGGCCTGTCGGACAGGTTTGTCTTCCTCCTCCCGCGCCTGCATTCGATCGAGGGGAGGGGAGGACCCCGACGGCGATTGACGGCGCTACCGGCCACCACTCGGGCTGTGCGGCCTACCAACGTGCTCGGAAGGCTGATGCGCACCCGCTGGTGCACAACATGGCCGTCGGTGAGCTGAGGAGTGCATGAAGGCTTGGCCGTGGTGGACAGGGCTTCAGCCGGAGATGAAATCGAGCACAGAGGCATCCCGGAGGTGAGCTGAGGACATGGGGTGGTCCGCCGGGCTATGTTGGTTCCAATAGGGCTTCAGTTTGCCAGAATTTAAGCCAAGGCCGACGGCTGTGGTTCGGCCATAGGAGGGCAGGGAGAGCTCATAGAGCTAAATGAAGTAGTTAGGCAGGGTTCTGGGAGGTGAAGGAGGCTGATGGGGAGTAGGGACGCGCCTGGGGAGGGCTTAAATAGCCGGGGCGAGATGCTCCCGTCGGAGGTCGTCGCGGGCATACAGTTGATGCCCCTGGAAAGGCCGGGCACCCGAGAGCCAGATGAGGCAACGGGAGAGGGCAGGGGGATGCGCACGCGACGCCAGGGACGTGCGGGTGCGGACGGGGCGAGCACAGGGGTGACAGGCCACGCAGCGCTCGGTCCACCAGCGGGCACGACGGCTGGCGCCGGTGAGGAGGCTTCTGGAAGGAGGGAGGAGTCCAGCGAGCTACATGGGAAAAGGAGGAGGGTGGACGGCACCAGGGGACGTGAGGGGACGACCGAGAAGAGGGGCCCGAAGCAAAACGACACCCGCGGTGCGGCCAAAGCAAGCAGAGCACGCGCACATGGATGCCAGTAGCACGGTCACCGCGTGCATCGACGCGTGGATGATGACTAAGCGTGGCCGACCGTGTCCAGGGTGTAGTCCATCCTAAATTGGACCTGTCTGAAGTGATAGCTCGAAGAAAGTGGCTATGGGTGGATGGGATGGATCAGCTAAAGTTTGCTGTAGCAAACTTGAGCTAGAAGTTGTGGTAAAATGGGATTGGTAATTAGGTAAACCAGATGTGAAAGAGGATTAGGGTAGGAAGGACTATGATCCTGTGGAATTTGAAATGATTTGGACCACAATTTAACATAGTTGCGTCACCACTGTCAATTTGGTCCAGAAAATGGAATTGGATGATGCACTCACATGGAGTGTTGAATTGGGCTAAAACTTGGTATAGCATGATGATATAGACATAAGAAGATGCTGTAAAAATTTCATGCCATTTGGACATCCCAAAATGGTACTTCCTTCACACAGGTCTTCTCTGGACAGAAACTTGAGAAAATTATGGAGAGAGATTGGTTTGATAAAATGATCCCAAATGTTGTGGAGGGAAGTTATATTTGTAGGAAAATGTCCTAGTAAATTTTCAGCAATTATGGAGCAATATAAATTATAGTTGCTTCACAAACCGAAGATATAACAAGAAGCAAAGATTTGATGTTGTGCTCACATAGATTGCTGGATGTAGTTGAAATTTGTGGAGAGTCATGATTTGCGCATAAGGAGGTGCTGGTAAAATTGCAACCCATTTGGATACCCCTAGCTGGTACTTCCTTCACAAAGCTTCCCAGTGGACATAAACTTGGGGAAATTTTCTGAGGAAGATTAACTAGGCAAATGGAGCTGAAGATTTTCATGAGAAAATTATTTGGATATGCGAGAGTTCAAAAAAAGTTTGAGGGCAATCAAGGAAAGAAAAATAGCACTTCCTTCACATAGTACCATTCTGGACAGAATAGAAAAAAGAATAGTCTTGAATTATTTTTGAACTAGGCAAGGAAAAGTTTTGACATATATGTGGAAGATATGATCCAAAGAATTTATGAGAATTTTGTGGGAATTAATGACAAGACAGAAATATAAGTTGCTTCACAACCTAGGGCAAATAGGGTTATTCCTTTAATAGAAAAAGGAATATTCCCAAGAAATTAATATTGGGGTTGGGCCAAGATGGAAATGACATGGTCTTGGGAAGTATTTGAGAGTGACAAGCCACTAGGTTGAGGAAGAAGAGATGATCTTCCCAGGTTTCAAGACCACAGAGCCACATCAAAAGAAATCCAAAGCAAAATTCAAAGAAAGCCAAAAGAAAAGAAAGGGCCAAAAATTGGGGTGTCACACCCCATGCCCACGAGGTACCCAGAGACATCTAAAGGAGGAAATTGTAACATGCATAACTTTGCATACGAACTCTGAAATCGATGATCTTGGTCTCGTTTTAACGCTACGGAAAATCCCATGGTCCTCACATAGAGAACCACCCAAGATCAACAATAAACAATGATGCAAAACATGCAAAGGTTTGGGCTCTCAACATGCGTCGTATTCAAGCAACTTGCCTAAAAGCCCCACTTGATAGTATGGCTAGCAAACCTATAATCCGGTCTCCCACCAAGGACCATGAGACCGGCAAAACTAGGAAAACCTAGCTAAGGTATACCTTTGCCCTCCACACTCCACTTGAGCTTGTTGATTACGTTAATGCTTGCCTCAAGTTGGAATCCTTTTCTTGACCACAATCACTTGGTGAAGATATTCAAATTGCTTCTCATATTGCAATGAGGGAAGCCTTCTCTTAAGCACATTTCACATGTACATAACCAAAATGTGGATCACAAGCTTGAAAGCATATAACCTCCAGTATCTAATTTTGCACTTGGATTCCCCAAACTCGATGACCATCACCACTTGATGTCACCCTCACATAGGCTACTCAAATCTTTCTTTTGATGCAAGCCCATGAGAAACACCTAACCCACATAGACATAACCAACGCATAGCATGGGTTAGTGCACTAAACGCAATTAACATTTACTTATCATACCACTAGATCACTTGATCCGATGCGGTACATTATTTGTGCTTGTGTGTTGACCATCTAGATAAAATCTTTGAGCTTCATCGTGGTCAACCAACATCTTTACTTCAAGCTCTACATTGTTTTCTTGAAAGCCATAATGAACTCTTCATTTTACTTCATTGCTTCAAGACTAGATCACCAAAGAATCATTCATGAACATATCAAGTTTCGCCATGAACATCATATTGGTCATCACTTGCTCTCCTAAGCAACATCACAAACTCTTTAGAGGCACAATGAATTCTTCACTCTAGTTGCTTGCTTCAAGACATGATCAATCAAAACCCAACATATCAGCTAATCATGATCTTCTCTTGATACCATAGCTTGAATTCTTCTCTTTAATTATACTCTAAAGACCTTGATCCTTATAAGCCCAAATGCGTCAACCTTTGAGATCCTCCAATGGACTCCACCTTGAACATATTTTGTTAGACATTGATACCAATCTTGATGGCTTCATTAGATACATCCAAAAACCAACTAGTATCCTCACTAGGCATGAGACCCCGAGAGTAAAACCCTAGGCCCCATGGGCACAGGGGTCATAGACCTCGTGCCCATGGGTATCCGGAGAGTTTAACACTCGACCCCATGTGCACGAGGGTCCAGAAGCCCATGCGCATGGGTGTCGAAAGAGATTTCACTGGACCCAGTGGGCACGACTCCCAGACCCCATGCGCACGGGGTAAGCAGAGAGGATATCATGAGGACTTCTTCGTGAGGCTTTTGATGGAACTCTTCCCAGATAGATCCAACATGCTTCATGCATCACTATGGAACATTTATTCATATAGGATACAATGCCCTTGATGCTCCATAGGAATTGTCAATCAGTACCAAAGCTAAGAGCAAATCTTCATCTTTATGGCAATCATCCTTAAGGCTCCACCTATGTAATATCCCTTCAAATATATCTTAGTGAAAGCATAAGTCCATAAAGATTGTCTTTAATTACCAAAACCAAACTTAGGGGCTACATGCCCTTTCAATCTCCCTCATTTTTGTAATTGATGACAATCTCAACAAGAGGGTATATATAATGAATTTCAAAACAAGTATGCAATTTATCCAAAAATAAATTGTATACTTGAGGTGGTTTTGATAGCCTCAAATATCACAAAGATGGTTGATGTTATCAAAACCAGTTGTACTAGCATCAAAGTACTACACAAGAATTTGATGCTAGTAGAACCACACTATATAGAGCAAACTCCCACACAACTTATGCATGTGTGAATGAACTTGAAATTCATTGCATATATTGGATGGCATGAAATTGGCGGAGTTTTCTCTATATATATGCAACAAGCATACACAACAAATGTAGATATGCATGAATGATAACAACCAACCTAGTTTCTCCTAAACCCTCTAAACTTCTCCCCTATTGGCAACAAATGCCAAAATGGAAGATATCTAGAAGGCCAATATAGTATGAGTTCCTCCTTAATTTGTGCATTTATCATATGTGAGTGAAATCAAATGCACATACCCATTTATGAATAAATGTAGGAGCTCAAACAATATTGGGGATCCATAGAATGCAACAGGAAGATAAAACATGCAAAAATATATCCAAAAACTTATGAGTGCAAAGATATAAGAATTACATATAAGCACTCACTACTCGTCCTCCTACCGCATCCATCAAAGAATCAAAGAAGAGACAATCCCAAGGACCGATAGTACACAAAAAGATATCAAAGAGGGATATGCCACTGGTGCATAGACATCCTAAGCAAAGGGTTTTTACCCCCTTTCAGTGACACATTAAAACCGTCATCTTGCATGTGTGAGCAATAGGGGGGTACATCGCACACGCTACCAAAACTGTTTGTGATTGGGGGGTACATCCCACACAATTCAACACAAAAACTATGTGCAATTGGGATTAGCATCACACATGATTATTTCACGAAAATTGTATGTAATGTGTGAGTCATTGCACATGATTAATAATAAAAAACTATGTGTGATGTAAATGACATCACACACAATTGGATCCAGAAAATTATGTACAATGTAGCGGGTCATTGCTCACATTTTGTACTACCCATACTGTATGCAATGCGTGATCTTAACGACACGTTAATTAGTGCTAAAATCAGCTAGACAGTAATCAATTTACTATGATCACATTTTCACAAACAAACAAAACACAAACCATGCACATTCAAAATCCACTATATGATTTCTTTTCAGTAGGTTGCTAACATCGACATGTTTCAAGATTTGTCATACAACATACACAAGTACAAACGTACTATCTCACATCACACGACAGCCAACACGTACAACTAGCAATCACATCTAATTACGTCATAAAGCTTCATCAGTCTCTTGTTCATCAATAACATCAACTTCCAAACATTCTAAGATTTCGTATTGTATCTCATCCTGAAAAATCAAGAAAAAAGGGTGACAAGGTCAAAAGAAGTACATGACTACAAAGAGCAGCGATTCGGTGCCCAGGCTCATCTACACCTGGGATGAATAAATTTTTTAAAACAAATACTAGAAAGATTAAAAAAAATCTATTTTTTGCATGGTAGAAAATTTGGTGCGTGGGTGCGCTCCAAATTTCAAATCATTTGGACATTTGAGTAGCTCTCGGCAAAAAAGACAAATTTGGGGTTTGTAAAAATGTTTACTGTTCATGTATTGTTCTACCCCAATTTTTCTTTTTTGCTGACAGCTACTCATATGTTCAAATGATCTAAAATTTGGAGCGCACCTCATGCACTAAATTATCTACCATACAAAAACAAATTGGAATTTGTTGATTTTTTTCTATTTTCTATGAATTGTTTATATTACATACTCAATTATCCTACTTGAAATTAGTTCTTACACTAGTTATGCATAAAATTTTCTCTCAAAAAGTATTGGAGAAGAGAGAATTTTGTGATTAGTTTGATGTCTTGGGAAATCTTGATGGATGAGGAGAATCAAGAATAGATTAGATGGCTAGAGACATCATACTTAGACATACAAAAACAAGATTAGATTAGTACTATCCAGCAAGAAAGATAGCAACCAACCTAGTGAATCGATTGTTGGAAAGAGACACACGGGAAGCTATCTTACATGGTCACAAACTGCATCTCCATGACGCTGCCTCTCAGGATGCAGAACATGTCGAAGCACTTGCACCGCCGGACAGAGCTGCCGGAGCTGGATGGCCGCTTCGTGCTCGTGCTCATGTCTACGCCCGACGACGAGCATCATTGCGCCCAGGGCACCCGCTTCACGCACGGCCGCCCGGCATCGAGCGCTCCCGGCCCCGCCGCGTCCTACGCCCAATCAGAGCATGGAGCAGTTGTCATTCTCCCCGCTAGCCATGGCATGGAAGAAGTGTGCATCATGGTCGTAGTTCTATATGAGGTTGTATTTATGCTACCTAGATATATGTGTGGATGTAGTAGAGTACGTGGTGAAGAGATAAAGCTAGATATTTTTTATTGGGTGTGGAGCGTGGACTGATGGATTCAAGCCATGTCATCGATCCAAGGTTTCGATCTTTTCACCAATAAGAATTCAGTACACGCATGTGTGTTTTCTTGCTATTTTATTTTTACCCTTACACATCAAAAAAATTGTGAAAAACCTTCTTAATTTTTACTACAGTATACTGAGGTCATATCTTGATACCATGCCAATTTTCTTATTTATTAGACATCATTTTCATTTTTTAGAATTAAAATAACAATAAACTTCATGTTCACAGTTGATTCTTGCCACATAGATATTGGAATTTATATTTATTTCTTCTAAGAGCCATACACACATACTCAATGCCCTTAATATGATTTTTTTAATCATTTTTGTATATTGTTTTCTGTACTCGTAGTTCAAATTTCAATATATCCGTTAAATGACTAGAAATGTAGTTAATGACTCAAATATAGAAAAAAGCTCCAAAAAGTGTCAATTTTAAAATGGAGGATTCAATGGTGTATCTTAATTGTTAAAAAAATCAAGGTCAAATGACGAAGGAAAATATTAGTTCGCCTCCAACTTGATGCATTCACTCTCGCAACAATGATAGTTCCTCGCGGATTGTCTGATATCTAAAGGATATACATAAAAATGTGAAATCTTCTCAAATTTTTACCACATCATACTCAGATCATATCATAATACTATGCAAAGTTTTATATTTTCCACACATCATTTACAATTTTATAATTTAAATACCAATAAACTCCATGTACGCGGTTGATTCTTGTCACATATATCTTATAAATTTATATTCATTTCTTGTATGAGGCATATAAATATACTCAATACCCTAAATATGATTTTTCAAATAATTTTTGTGTACTGTTTCATGCACGTATAGTTTGAATTTGAATTATATCCACTAAATGGCAAGAAATGCAGTTAATGACTCAAATATAGAAAATTAGCTCTAAAAAGTGTCAAATTTTAACATGGAAGATTCTATGGTGCATGTTAAATGTAGATAAAAGCAAAGTCAAACAACCAAGGAAAAGTTTAGCTCGCCTTCAAACTTATCGCGAAAACCATTATTCTTGGGAAAAATAATAAATTCAGGCATCACATACGGTTCCATTTATGAAAGTGTATGCGATGACAGCCTACATCGCACACACAATATATGCAAAAATGTGTGCAAGACATCATGCACATTTGCGTTTTTAACACCGTGTGCAATGTTATGCTATGTCACACACACACTTTTTGCAAAAACTGTATGCATGGCATCACACACAGTTGTATTATAATAACTGTGTGCAATGATAAGTCACATCACACGCGCATCATTTGTAAAAATCGTGTGCAAAGCATCACACACGTTTACGTTTTTCTAAACCGTGTGCAATAATAGGAAACATCACACACATAGTTTTTTTGCAAAAACTGTTTGCGCGACATGCACACAATTATGTTTTTGGAATGTGTGTGATATTACGACATCACGCACATTGTTTTGGGATGTTACATCGCACACTGTTTGATGTACATCGCACACAGTTTCATCGAATGTTCTCTGATACATGTGTTGTCTTAAGACCTTCCTGCAGTAGTGTGCACTTTTTTATGTGGAGAGGCAATTTTCTATGCATGATGGTTGCTAAGCACGCATGGTGGGAGCTACACACCCTTCAACATAAGTGCCTTTTTCATATACGAGGTGTCAGATTTCTTATGGCATTGGCACAAATGCATATTTGTTGTATAGAAATGATCTTTTCTCGCTTCTCATTGTCTTTTTTATTACCTTTTGACACAAGTGCCTTTTCATTGTGTAGAAAGGGCCTTTTCTCATTTGCATACAAATGAATTACTAAGCATGAGAGAAATTACCTTTTCGCTTGCCTTTTTTAGCACAAGTGCCTTTTTGCTTGCCTAGCTGGTCCAAAGTCACGATATTTTTGTTATAGAGTTATTTTTCATGATAAAAAATAATTTATCAAAACAATTAGAGGTAAAAATTTGGGCCATGTGTAGCTACCACCATGGGTAGCAAATTATTTCTATTCTCATGTGGCCAATAATCATCAAGATGACATCCACAAAAAAACTTGCACACAAAAAAATTACAAAAGATACGAACATGATATCCATGAATTAAACCATTATTACACAAACTTGATCTTAGCATAAGAGCTTTGACACATGAAACATGGCACATGGCAGAAGGCACATGACGCAAATAGATCTCATTTTGCATAAAAATGAATTACTAAGCATGAGAGAAAATACCACAACTAAAAAGAGTGTTTTTGCAATTTTCAATATTGCACATAAGAGCACATTGAGCAATTGGTATGCAATAAATTTCTTAATTGGCATATTTGGGATGAGCGAACCATGAGCTTGGTTTTATAGATCCCCATGATATGCTTTTTCTCAAATGTCTCATAGATGCAATAAAGAGGTTTAAGCTTTTGCAAGAAACACAAACTCAACAAGTACTAAACTTTCCATGATACAACATACACAATGTTGACTCTAATTTAAATAAACACATGAGGTAAGTATTTGTTATAGAGGGAGCATTGGCACAAGGGGCCCTTGATCTAGCTCGGGAACATGAGGGAATAGATCTTGTTCTTGGATAGGTACATGATCTCCCATAGCATCTCGCTCTAGCGGTGGGGGTGATGACTCCCTTGTGGTGGATCCACAAGAGGGGCTCTTACTCCTTCTACGTATACATGGGGTGTTTCTTGTAGAAGTATGATCATTCCCCACTATACTTGTAGCTTGGGAAGGAGCCTCATCACCTACAACACTTGAAACAAAATGCTCTGCATGGAAGCCATTATTCTCATTGTTACCTCTCCAACGTATCTACTTTTCCAAACACTTTTGCTCTTCTTTTGGACTCTAATTTGTATGATTTGAATGAAACTAATCCGGACTGATGTTGTCTTCAGCAAAACTACCATGGTGTTGTTTTTGTACAGAAATAATAGTTCTCGGAATTGAACGAAACTTTTTGGAGATTTTTTCTAGAATATATAAAAAATACTAGAGCGAAGATCCACCGGAGGGGGGCCACCAGTTGCTGCCAAGGCAACAGGGCGTGTCCATCCCCTAGGGCGCGCCCTGTTACCTTGGGGGCATGTCGCTCCTCCACCCAAATTCCAGTCCTATAAATTCCTATTTCCCGAGAAAAAAATAGGAGAGAAGTTTCCATCGCGTTTTAAGAGACAGAGGCGCCGCCACCTCCTGTTCTTCCTCGGGAGGGCTGATCTGGAGTCCGTTTGGGGCTCCGCAGAGGGGGATTCATCGCCATTGTCATTGATACGTCTCCAACGTATCTATAATTGTTGCTTGTTCCATGCTCTTATATTATAGCAACTTTATATCATTTTATAGCAACTTTATATCATTTTTTGGGACTAACCTATTGACATAGTGCCAAAGTGTCAGTTGCTGTTTTTTACTTTGCAGAATATCAGTACCAAACGGAGTCCAATCGCGACGAAACTTTTTGGAGATTTTTTTGGACCAGAAGAAGGCCAGTGGGCCAAAGAAGTTACCAGGAGGGAGCCCAGGCCGCCCACAAGACACCAGGGCGCGCCCTGTTGGGTTGTGGCCGCCTCGGGAACCTTCTCCGCCGCCTCAAAGCTCTATAAATACCCAAATATTCCAGAAACCCTAGAGGAGTCGATGAAAAATACATCCAGCCGCCGCACGTTCCAGAACCGCGAGAAACAATCTAACACCATCACGGAGGGGTTCATCATCCTCATTGTTGCCTCTCCGATGATGCGTGAGTAGTCCACCATAGACCTACGGGTCCGTAGGCAGTAGCTAAATGGCTTTCTCTCTCTCTCTTTTGGTTCTCAATACAATGGTCTCTTGGAGATCTATTTGATGTAATGACTTTTTGCGGTGTGTTTGTTGGGATCCGATGAATTTTGAGTTCATGATCAGTTTCTATCCATGAATATTATCTGAGTCTTCTTTGATCTCTTATATGCATGATTACATATAGCCTCGTATTTCTTCTTCAAATCTTTGGTTTAGTTAGGCCAACTAGATCGATTTTTCTTGCCATGGGAAGAGGTTCTTTGTGATGGGTTCGATCTTGCGGTGTCCTCTCCTAGTGACAGAAGGGGCAGCGAGGCACACATGTATCATTGCTATTAAGGATAACAAGATGGGGTATATTCCTACATGAATAGATCTTGTCTACATCATGTCACCGTTCTTATTGCATTACTCCGTTTTTCCATGAACTTAATACACTAGATGCATGCTGGATAGCGGTCGATGTGTGGGGTAATAGTAGTAGATGCAGAATCGTTTCGGTGTACTAATCTTGGACGTGATGCCTATATAATGATCATCGCCTTGGATATTGTCATGATTATTTGATCTTCTATCAATTGCCCAACAGTAATTTGTTCACCCACCGTGTGCTATACTCATGAGAGAAGCCACTAGTGAAACCTACGCCCCCCGGGTCTACTTTTCCAACATATTGCTTTCCGATCTATCTTTTTGTCGCTTTTGTTTTCAGATCTATTATTCCAAAAAACCCAAAATACCTTGCTGCACTTTTTATTTGCCTCTTTTATTTTGTGTTCTTGCGAGATCTATCTATCCAATCTATTACAACCTAATCTATCTTTTTACCATGGAGAGATTGACAACCTCTCTTTCGCGTCGGGTTGCAAGTATTTGTTCTTTGTGTGCAGGTGCAGTTTACATAGTGTTGCGTGATCCTCCTACTGGTTCGATACCTTGGTTTCATAACTGAGGGAAATAATTACCGTCGCTGTGCTGCATCATCCCTTCCACTTTGGGGAAATACCGATGCAGTCTCAAGCCATGTCAAAGGAATTTCTGGCGCCGTTGCCGGGGAGGAAGCAGTCTCTTCAACGTGCCAATCTCTGGTGCCGAGGAGACATCATCAACATCTATCAGGTTCCTAATCACAAATCTCATCTCCTTGCAATTACATTATTTGCCATTTGCCTCTCGTTTTCCTCTCCCCCACTTCACCAAATTTGCCGTTTTATTCACCCTGTTTTTCGTTTGCCTTTTTCTCGTCAGATCTATTGTTTGCTTGCAATCTTGTTTGCGTAGTCACGATGACTCAAGAAAATACCAAATTGTGTGATTTTTACAATAAAAATAATAATGGTTTTATTAGTACTCCGATTGCTCCTCCCACCACTAGTGCGGAGTCTTGTGATATTAATGCCGCTTTGTTGAATCTTGTCATGAAAGATCAATTTTTCGGTACTCCTAATGAGGATGTCGTGTCCCATCTAAACACATTCGTAGAATTGTGTGATACGCAAAAGAAAAAGGATGTGGACAATGATATAGTAAAGTTGAAATTATTTCCTTTCTCCTTGCGGGATCGTGCAAAAATTTGGTTTTCTTCTTTGCCTCGCAATAGTATCGATTCTTGGAATAAGTGCAAGGATGCTTTTATTACTAAGTATTTTCTGCCCACGAAAATTATTTCCCTTAGAACTCAAATCATGAATTTTAAGCAACTTGAGCATGAACGTGTTGCACAATCTTGGGAAAGAATGAAATTGATGCTAAGAAATTGTCCTACTCATGGTTTAAATCTTTGGATGATCATACAAAATTTTTATGCGGGACTGAATTTTGTCTCTAGAAATCTTTTAGATTCTGCCGCGGATGGTACCTTTATGGAAATTACTTTGGGTGAAGCTACTAAATTGCTAGATAATATTATGGCAAATTATTCACAATGGCATACTGAAAGAGCACCTACTAGCAAAAAGGTTAATTCGGTTGAAGAAATTAGTACTTTGAGGGAAAAAGTTGATGCTCTTATGAAGTTGGTTGCTAGGAAAAATGCTTCTATTGATCGTAATGATGTGCCTTTGTATACTTTGATTGAGCAAAATAGTGATTCCATAGATGTGAACTTCGTCTCGCGATACAACTTTAATAACAATGCTTATAGTGGTAATTTTAATCCTAGGCCTTTTCCTGGAAATTCCTCTAATAATTATGGCAATTCCTATGGTAATTCTTCTTACAATAATAATAGGAACTCCTCTGATCTTGAGAGTAATATTAAAGAATTTATCAATGGTCAAAAAGTTTTCAACACTACGATAGAAGAAAAGTTGAATAAGATTGATGATATGTCTAGAAGCATTGATAGAATTTCCCATGATGTAGAAAATCTCAAGTTGAAAGCTTTTGCACCTAAGATTGATGAATCAATTAAAGCTATATATGTTTCTATGGATGAAAGTAAGAAAAGAACCGCTATGCTTAGAGCTAAAAGAGAATTTTTAGAAAAAACGTTTTCTGGTGATTGCTTTCAGAAAAATGATGAAGATCTTAAAGTGATTGGTGTTTCTTCTATTTATTCCTTGTTTAGTAATATTAAATTGATGATAAAGGGGCTGAAGTAGAGTCAACCTTAGCTAGAAGGCATCCCAATAATTTGGAGGGTGAAAATCTTGATGAAAAAATTGATGAAAGTGGGTTTGAAGAGGTCAAAACTTTAACTAGTGATGTGCCCACTATTTTGGATTGCAAAGATTTTAATTATGATAGTTGCTCTTTGATTGAATGTATTTATTTGCTGCAATCCATGTTAAATTCACCCCATGCTTATGAACGAAATAAAGCTTTTACTAAACATATCATTGATGCCATGATGAAATCTTTTGAAGAAAAGTTGGAGTTAGTGATTTCAATTCCTAGAAAATTATATGATGAGTGGGAACCTACCATTAAAGTAAAGATTAAAAATTATGAGTGCTTTGCTTTATGTGATTTGGGTGCTAGCGTTTCCACGATTCTGAAATCTCTTTCTGATGTGCTTGGTCTTACCAATATTGAAGAATGTTCTCTTAATTTGCACTTGGCGGACTCTACTATTAAAAAGCCTTTGGGAAAAATTAATGATGTTCTTATTCTTGCAAATAGGAACTATGTGCCCATAGATTTTTATTGTTCTTGATATTGATTGCAATCCGTCTTGTCCCATTATACTTGGTACACCGTTTTTACGCACTATAGTTGCCGTGATTGATATGAAAGAAGGCAATATTAAATTTTAGTTTCCACTAAGAAAGGGTATGGAACACTTCCCTAGAACAATAATTAAGCCACCATATGAATCAATCATGAGGGCATCCTATGGATCGAAAACTAAAGCTCACAATACTTGAATCTATGCATTATGCCTAGCTAGGGGCGTAAAACGACAGCGCTTATTGGGAGGCAACCCAATGAATAAATTTATTTTCATCTTTTTCTTTCTATTTTTGAGTGTTGATACAATTATGCCTCTGTTATGATTGTGTTTTTTTATGTTTTATTTAGTGTTTGTGCCAAGTAAAGCCTTTAGGATGATTCATAAGATGAGTAGAAACAATGCTGAATCTGAAATAGAAACTTTGACTCCAGTACGCGAATTTTCATTTTTTTACTAGAGCATGATAATGAGCTTAAATTTTAACACAGTGTTTCTATACAAATTTGTTAGGTTATCCTAATTACAGATTACTACAGACTATTCTATTTTTGACAGATTCTGTTTTCGTTGTATTGTGTGCTTGTTTTGATAAATCTATGGTTTGTATTGAGGGGTATAAGCCATGGTAAAGTTAAAATACAGTAGGTATAATGCAATAATAAAATATGAATGGTTTACAACAGTACTTAGAGTGGTGATTTGCTTTATTATACTATCGGATCTCACGAAGGTTTTGTCGAGTTTTGTGTGATTGAAGTTTTCAAGTTTTGGGTGAGATCACGATGGATGAAGGAATAAGGAGTGAAAAGAGCCTAAGCTTGGGGATGCTACAACACCGCAAGATATTATCCATAGAGAAACAAGCAACTAAGCTTGGGGATGCCCCGAGTGGCATCCCCTCTTTCTTCTAACGACCATCGGTATTTTACTTGGAGCTATATTTTTATTAGTCACATATCATGAGTTTTGCTTGAGCGTCTTGTACCATTTGAGTCTTTGCTTGTTTTTATTTTTAGTTTGTCACAAGTATCCTTGCTAGACACACCCATTTGAGAGAGCCAAAATTATGCTATGATTTGTTAGAATTGCTCTATATGCTTCACTTAAATTTTTTGAGCTATGGAATTGCTCTAGTGCTTGATACATCTCCAATGTATCTATAATTTTTGCTTGTTCCATGCTGTTATATTATCATTCTTGGATGTTTTACAATCATTTTATAGCAACTTTATATCATTTTTTGGGACTAACCTATTGACATAGTGCCAAAGTGCCAGTTGCTGTTTTTGCTTGTTTTTTACTTCGCGGAATATCAGTCCCAAACGGAGTCCAATCGCGACGAAACTTTTTGGAGAAATTTTTTTGGACCAGAAGAAGGCCAGTGGGCTAATGAAGTCACCAGGAGGGAGCCCAGGCCGCCCACAACCCACCAGGGCGCGCCAGGGGCCCCGGGCGCGCTCTGATGGGTTGTGGCCGCCTCGGGAACCCCCTCCACCGCCTCTGAGCTCTATAAATACCCAAATATTCCAGAAACCCTAGAGAAGTGGACAAAAAATTCATCTAGCCGCCGCAACTTCCAGATCCGCGAGATCCAATCTAACACCATCACGGAGGGGTTCATCATCCTCATTGGTGCCTCTCCGATGATGCGTGAGTAGTCCACCATAGACCTACGGGTTCGTAGGTAGTAGCTAGATGGCTTCCTCTCTCTCTTTTGATTCTCAATACAATGGTCTCTTGGAGATCTACTTGATGTAAACTTTTTGCGGCGTGTTTGCTGGGATCCGATGAAATTTGAGTTCATGATCAGTTTCTATCCATGAATACTATTTGAGTATTCTTTGATCTCTTATATGCATGATTACTTATAGCCTCGTATTTCTTCTTCGAATCTTTGGTTTAGTTAGGCCAACTAGATCGATTTTTCTTGCCATGGGAAGAGGTGCTTTGTGATGGGTTCGATCTTGCGTGCCCTCTCCCAGTGACAGAAGGGGCAGCGAGGCACGCATGTATCGTTGCTATTAAGGATAACAAGATGGGGTCTATTCCTACATGAATAGATCTTGTCTACATCATGTCACCGTTCTTATTGCATTACTCTGTTTTTTCATGAACTTAATACACTAGATGCATGCTGGATAGCGATCGATGTGTGGGGTAATAGTAGTAGATGCAGAATCGTTTCGGTCTACTAATCTTGGACGTGATGCCTATATAATGATCATCGCCTTGGATATCATCATGATTATTTGATCTTCTATCAATTGCCCAACAGTAATTTGTTCACCCACCGTGTGCTATTGATATGTCTCCGTCGTATCTATATTTTTTGATTGTTTCATGCCAATATTATACAACTTTCACATATTTTTGGCAACATTTTATATGATTTATTGGACTAACCTATTGATCCAGTGCCCAGTGCCAATTCCTGTTTGTTGCATGTTTTTTGTTTCGCAGAATTACCATAACAAACGAAGTCCAAACGCGATAAAAATTTACGGAGATTTTTTTTGGAATATTTGTGAATTTTGAGAAGTGGAATCAACGCAAATGGAGGCCTGCAGCCCCCATGATACATCAGGGCGTGGCCAGGGGGCCCAACCGCGGTCTGGTGGGTGCTTCCCACCTCGTACATCGGTTGGAGCTCTCCTTAGGTCACAAGGAAGCTAATTTTTGGATAAAAATTCCATCAAAATTTCAGCCCGATCGGAGTTACGGATCTCCGTGAATATAAGAAACGGTTTTCGGCCAGAAAACAGGAACGTGAAACAGAAGAGAACAGAGAGCGAGATCCAATCTAGGAGGGGCTCCTGCCCCTCCGCCGCCATGGCGGCCATGGACTAGAGGGGGAACTGTCCTCCCATCTAGGGGGAGGACAAGGAAGAATAAGATGGAGGGGGGCTCTCTCCCCCTCTCTCCCGGTGGCGCCGGAATGCCGCCGGGGCAAGCATCATGACGGCGATCTACTCCAACAACTTTGCCGCCGTCAACACCAACTCTCTCCCTCTCTATGCAGCGGTGTAACTCCCCTTCTCCCCGCTGTAATCTCTACTTAAACATGGTGCTCAACTCCATATACTATTTCCCAATGATATATGGCTATCCTATGATGTTTGAGTAGATCCGCTTTGTCCTATGGGCTAATTGATGATCGTGGTTGGTATGACTGTATATTTTATTATGGTGCTGTCCTACGGTGCCCTCCGTCTCGCGCAAATGTGAGGGATCCTCGCTGTAGGGTGTTGCAATGTGTTCATGATTTGCCTATGGTGGGTTGCTTGAGTGACAGAAGCATAAACCCGAGTAGGTGGGTTGTTGCATATGGGAGTAAAGAGGACTTGATACTTAATGCTATGTTTGGGTTTTACCTTAATGATCTTTAGTAGTTGCGGATGCTTGCTAGAGTTCCAATCGTAAGTGCATATGATCCAAGTAGAGAAAGTATGTTAGCTCATGCCTCTCCCTCATGTAAAATTGCAAGAATGATTACCGGTCTAGTTATCAATTGCCTAGGGACAAATAACCTTCTTGATTGATAAAAGCTTTCTACTAAAAAACTAACTTTCATTATCTTGCAATTTACTTGTAGTTTTATTTCCGCTAAGTACTTCTAGTGTTATTCGTGCAAACTATCCTATCACCTACAAAGTAGTTTCATACTTGTTCTAGGTAAAGCAAACATTAAAGTGTGCGTAGAGTTGTATCGGTGGTCGATAGAACTTGAGGGAATATTTGTTCTACCTTTAGCTCCACGTTGGGTTCGACACTCTTACTTTTCAAAAAAGGCTACAAACGATCCCCTACACTTGTGGGTTATCAAGACCTTTTTCTGGCGCCGTTGCCGGGGAGCAATAGCGTGGGGTGAATATTCTCGTTTGTGCTTGTTTGCTTTATCACTAAGTAATTTTTATTTTCTGTTATTAGTTGTTTTATATCTTTAGTTATGGATATGGAACACGAAACACCAAAACAATTAGTGGTACTTGCTACTCATAGAGATGGGGAACCTCCTAAAACCCTCGATGCTAGTTATGTGGAACACGTTAATTACTCCTTCGATAATCCCGAGAAATCCTCAAGGAACTTTGTAATGGGATACACATTGGATCAACGTGAGTACTTTAGGGATTATCGCTTATCTCAAAAAGGGAAACACTTATGGGATCAAATTAGAATACTGGAATGGTTTGCTTGGGATGCATGCTCGAGATGTGACTTTACTTGTTGCTCTTATATAGAAGCTCGACACCTTCCCTTTCAATGCAAATTTAATGAAAATGAAACCTTGGCATCATATGCTAAAGGTATTTATGATTATTATGATGTGGAACGAATAGAAGAATTTGTTGCGTTTCAAGCTGCTTATGAAATTGCTTCTTTGCTTGAAAAGTATGATGATGATGTTCCTTACGAATCTGAAATTTTATCCATACTTAAATATTGCTATGAGAATTATGATTGCAATGCTGATATTATTGAATTTATTGAAAGGATGACCGCTGCCTTGGAAGAGACTAATATTTTGCAGGAATCTATAGAAGAAGAAATTGCTGACATTGTGAGCTCATTAGATGAAAAAGATGAGGAGGATATCGAAGAACAAAAGGAGGAAGAGCGGATTAGCTACCCGTGCCCACCTTCTAATGAGAGTAACTCTTCAACTCATACATTGTTTAATTACCCTTCGCACATACCGAAGGATGAATGCCATGATGAATGCTATGATCCCTTGGATTCGTTTGAAATATCCCTTTTTGATGAACTTGATGCTTGCTATGCTTGTGGCCATGATGCCAATATGAATTATGCTTATGAAGATGAACTTTATATAGTTCCTTATGTTAAGCATGAAATTGTTGCTATTGCACCCACACATGATAGTCCTATTATCTTTTTGAATTCTCCCAACTACAGTATATCGGAGAAGTTTGCTCTTATTAAGGATTATATAGATGGGTTGCGTTTAGCTACTACACATGATGATTTTTATGAATATAATATGCATGTGCTTGCTGCTCCTACTTGCAATTATTATGAGAGAGGAACTACATCTTCACCTCTCTATGTTTCCAATTCGATATAATTGCAAGAAACTGTTTATACTATGCATTGGCCTTTACTTAATGTGCATGAATTGTTCTTGTATGACATGCCGATGCATAGGAAGAGAGTTAGACTTCGTCATCACTTGATATATATCACTTTGTGCTCACTACTAAATTACAAGTCATTGCTAATTAAAATTGGCTTTGATATACCTTGGGATCCGGGTGGATCCATTACTTGAGCACTTTATGCCTAGCTTAATGGCTTTAAAGAAAGCGCTGCCAGGGAGACAACCCGAAGTTTTAGAGAGTCATTTATTTCTGTTGTGTGCTTTTATAAAGTTTAAAAACAAAAAAAATATAGGGGGGAACCTAAAACTTCACAAAAGGAAAGGTGAAAGTGAGAGAGATGATGAGCATCGTTAAAGTGGGGGACGTCCTTGAACTTTTGTTCATGCCCATGGAAACTTTGTGAATCTTGAATCACAGAAACTTTTCCAAAAAAAATAATTATCCACTTGTACAAATCCATTGTATTATAAAAATAATGTGCCCAGATTTGCCTTTAGGATGATTAGATTGCTTGTTGGTATGTGCGGTGTAAAAACAGAAACTTTGGCTGTAGTGCGTGAATTTTCATTTTTTACTGGAACGTCAAAAGTTTCTGAAATTTTTACAAAATATTTCTATACAAATTTTTTAATTTTCCTATTTTTTCAGAATTTTTGGAGTTACAGAATTATGGTCAAAGTTCAGATTACTACAGACTGTCCTGTTTAAGACAGATTCTGTTTTTGATGCATTGTTTTGCTTGTTTTGATGAAACTATCGATTTTATCGGTGGTGTAAGCCATAGAAAAGTTATAATACAGCAGGGATAATGCAAATATAAAATATGAATTGGTTTTCAACAGTACTTAAAGTAGTATTTTGCTTTATTATACTAATGGATCTTACCAGTCTTCTGTTAAGTTTTGTGTGGATGAAGTGTTCGAAGATCGAGGAGGTCTCGATATGAGGAGAAGAAGGAGAGGCAAGAGTTCAAGCTTGGGGATGCCCAAGGCACCCCAAGTAATATCCAAGGAGACTCAAGCATCTAATCTTGGGGATGCCCCGGATGGCATCCCATCTTTCTTCAACAAGTATCGGTATGTTTTCGGATTCGTTTCAATTATGTGATATGTGCAAATCTTGGAGCGTCTTTTGTGTTTAGTTTTCACTTTTCTTTTATGCACCATGCTGGTATGAGAAAGTCCATGGTTGATTCATAGAATTCTCATTGCACTTCACTTATATCTTTTGAGTATGGCTTTATAGAATGCTTCATGTGCTTCACTTATATCATTTGAAGTTCGGATTACCTGTTTCTCTTCACATAGAAAAGTGTTATTTGTAGAATGCTCTTTTGCTTCACTTATATTTATTAGAGCATGGTATTTTGTAGAAAGAATTAAACTCTCTTGCTTCACTTATATCTATTTAGAGAGTCAACAGGAACTGGTCATTTGCATGGTTAGTCATAAAATCCTACATAAGACTTAGGGATCACTGAATATGATACGTTTGATTCCTTGCAATAGTTTTGCGATATAGAGATGATAATATGTGGGAGGTACTAGTGGATGATCGTGTTTAGTAAGATATTGGTGTTAAGGTTTGTGATTCCCAAAGCATGCACGTATAGTCTCCCGTTATGCTAGGAAGTTGGAGCACAATTTATCCTTGATTGTCTATCTTTGTGTGAAGGTCGGGGGCGCGCGATGGTTAACTCCTACCAACCTCCCCCCTAGGAGCATGCGTAGTAATACTTTGCTTCGAGAGAGCTAATAAAACTTTTGCAATAAGTATGTGAGTTCTTTATGACTAATGTGAGTCCATGGATTATACACACTCTTACCTTTCCGCAATTTGCTAGCCTCTACGGTACCGTGCATTGCCCTTTCTCACCCAGAGAGTCGGTGCAAACTTCGCCGGTGCATCCAAACCCCGTGATATGATACGCTCTATCACACATAAGCCTTATTATATCTTCCTCAAAACAGCCACCATACCTACCTATTATGGCATTTCCATAGCCATTCCGAGATATATTGCCATGCAACTTCCACCGCCTCCATTTTGATGACTTGAGCATTCATTGTCATATTGCATTACATGATCGTAAGATAGCTAGCATGATGTTTTCATGGCTTGTCCGTTTTTTGATATCTTTGCTACGCTAGATCATTGCATTCATATAGAGTCATACTTTGTTCTACTATCGTTGTAATATTGAGTTGTAAGTAAATAGAAGTGTGATGATCATCATTATTCATTATTAGAGCATGCCCCAGTGATGAAAGGATGATGGAAACTATGATTCCCCCACAAGTCGGGATGAGGCTCCGGACAAAGAAAAAAAAGAAAAAATATAGAAAAAAATGAAAAAAATGAAAGAAGTAGAAGGGGCATGCTAATTCCACACTTGTGCTCAAAGTAGCACCATGTTTTTCATATAGAGAGTCTCCTGTGTTGTCACTTTCATATACTAGTGGGAATTTTTCATCTAGTTAGATGCATACCCACTTAGTTTTCATATTGAGATTTCATGCACTTATAGCTCTTAGTGCATCCGTTGCATGGCAATCCCTACTCCTCGCATTGATATCTATTGATGGGCATCTCCATAGCCCGTTGATACGCTGAGTTGCTGTGGCACTTTCTTCTCTACTTTTACCCCTTTGAAACCTACCACCATATTCTATTCCACTCATAGTGCTATATCCATGGCTTGCGCTCATGTATTGCGTGAGAGTTGAAAATGTTGAAGCGCGTTAAAAAGTATGAATCAATTGCTTGGCTGACACCGGGGTAGTACATGTTTTATACTTTGTGTTAAGAAGACAAAGCATGACAAGGCTACATGATTTTGTAGGGATAGCGTTCTTTAGACTTGATATTTTGAAAGACATGATTGTTTGTTGGGATGCCTGAGTATTAATGTCTTTATGTCAAAACTAGACCATTGCTTTGAATCACTTGTGTCTTAATATTCATGCCATGATTAGATATATAATCAAGATTATGCTAGGTAGCATTCCACATCAAAACTTATCTTTTTTTCATTTACCTACTCGAGGACGAGTAGGAATTAAGCTTGGGGATGCTGATACGTCTCCATCGTATCTATAATTTTTGATTGCTTCATGCCAATATTATACAACTTTCACATATTTTTGGCAACATTTTATATGATTTATTGGACTAACCTATTGATCCAGTGCCCAGTGTCAGTTCCTGTTTGTTGCATGTTTTTTGTTTCGCAGAATTACCATATCAAACGAAGTCCAAACGCGATAAAAATTTACGGAGAATTTTTTTGGAATATTTGTGAATTTTGAGAGGTGAAATCAACGCAAACGGAGGCCCACATCCCCCACGATACATCAGGGCGCGGCCAGGGGGGCCAACCGCGGCCTGGTGGGTCCTGCCCACCTCGTAAGTCGGTTGGAGCTCTCCTTCGGGTGCAAGGAAGCTAATTTTTGGATAAAAATCCCCTCAAAATTTCAGCCCGATCGGAGTTACAGATCTCCGGGAATATATGAAACGGTTTTCGGCCAGAAAACAGGAACGTGAAACAGAAGAGAACAGAGAGGGAGATCCAATCTAAGAGGGGCTCCTGCCCCTCCACCGCCATGGCGGCCATGGACCAGAGGGGGAACTCTCCTCCCATCTAGGGGGGATGCCAAGGAAGAAGAAGAAGGAGGGGGGCTCTCTCCCCCTCTCTCCCGGTGGCGCCGGAACGCCGCCGGGGCAAGCATCGTGACGGCGATCTACTCCAACAACTTCGCCGCCGTCAACACCAACTCTCTCCCTCTCTATGCAGCGGTGTAACTCCCCTTCTCCCCTCTGTAATCTTTACTTAAACATGGTGCTCAACTCCATATACTATTTCCCAATGATATATGGCTATCCTATGATGTTTGAGTAGATCCGGTTTGTCCTATGGGCTAATTGATGATCGTGGTTGGCATGACTGTATATTTTATTATGGTGCTATCCTACGGTGCCCTCCTTCTTGCGCAAACGTGAGGGATCCTCGCTGTTGGGTGTTGCAATGTGTTCATGATTTGCCTATGGTGGGTTGCTTGAGTGACAGAAGTATAAACCCGAGTAGGTGGGTTGTTGCATATGGGAGTAAAGAGGACTTGATACTTAATGCTATGGTTGGGTTTTACCTTAATGATCTTTAGTAGTTGCGGATGCTTGCTAGAGTTCCAATCGTAAGTGCATATGATCCAAGTAGAGAAAGTATGTTAGCTCATGCCTCTCCCTCATGTAAAATTGCAAGAATGATTACCGGTCTAGTTATCAATTGCCTAGGGACAAATAACCTTCTTGATTGAAAAAAGCTTTCTACTAAACAACTAACTTTCATTATCTTGCAACTTACTTGTAGTTTTATTTCCGCTAAGTACTTCTAGTGTTATTCGTGCAAACTATCCTATCACCTACAAAGTAGTTTCATACTTGTTCTAGGTAAAGCAAACGTTAAAGTGTGCGGAGAGTTGTATCGGTGGTTGATAGAACTTGAGGGAATATTTGTTCTACCTTTAGCTCCTCGTTGGGTTCGACACTCTTACTTATTGAAAAAGGCTACAAACTACCCCCTACACTTGTGGGTTATCAGCTATACTCATGAGAGAAGCCACTAGTGAAACCTACTGCCCCCGAGTCTATTTTTCCAACATATTGCTTTCCGATCTATCTTTTTGCCGCTGTCGTGGGAATGAACCTCACAATAGTACTAGGGGGTACTAAAGGAGGGGCGAAGTCTAACTACGGCGCAAGTGTGCACTCGGTATGTACGAGTTCAGGCCTCACTCGGAAGTGATAACAGCCCTTTGAGCCCGGGGGCTGTGGTGTTTGCTTATGGTGGTAGAAGATTACACAGGGTCGGAACCCTTGCGCTGGTGCCCGTCGGTGGCTTATATAGAGTGCACCACCACCGGCTGAATGCCATGATTAGGATAATAAATGCCAATGAAGGCTGCGTTACAGGAACGGCTGTTATTAACCAGGCGTTACTGGTAACGGTAAAATAACATCATAACGAATGACTGCTCGAATTCTACGGACGCTTCGTCTTCCGGGTCGCCTGAACTCTTGTCTGTCCGAATGGCGCCATGTAGTCCGAGTGACATGAATAATCCGAGTGAACAGCCATATTCATCCGAATGAATCTTTGCCCAGGGGTCGAGTTACTGACACTCGGAAGCGTCGATGATCTCTCAGAAGAGTCTGAGAAACGGTATTGCCGTTCCTCACTCGACTTCAAACCATGATGGATTCAGGATTGATGTCTCTTGACCAAACTGTCTTGTCACTTGATCTGAGTGTTTAACTAGTGTGAATCTTTCACTCGGTTCGCAGGAGAAAGTCGTCGAAGCCTTCGAAGCGCGGAGCTTGTCCCATTCGTGGCACGGAGAAATTTCCGCGCGTTCGAAATCGTCAAAGCTGTGCGCGGGCGCGCGGCGGAATGGTCACGTCGCGGTAATTTGGGGTAGTGGGCACGACGCCTCGATAACTGCACCGGGATTTTCGCCACGTGTCCTCAAATCTCTGGACAGTAGATCCGTGGATCTCGCTCCATTCGCGGATTGACGGCCAGAGCTTTCGCCGGATTTTCGATATAAAAATTAGAAGCACTGTTGAGGGTGAGAACAGATCTCATTTCCTCCCTCTCCCTCATCTTCTCTGACCCCCACCCGTGCTCCTCCCACCTTTCTCCAGTCGAAGGCCGTTCCGAGCTCGCCGGCGAAGATGCGCGCGGCGGTTGCGACCGCGAAGGCAGAGCAGGCAAAGAAGAGCTCGCGCGCCTCCTCCTCCAGCGCCGGAGCGCCGATTGGATGGACGCAGCGTGAGTGGTTGCCGTCGTGGGTCACCAAAGCCCGGATGCTCGAGCTAGAGGGCCAAGGGTTCGTGTCCGAGGGGAGCTGGCGGCTGCCGGCGGCGGGCGAGGATGAGCCCTCGCCGAAGGGAGACGAGCGCGTGCTTGGTGACCCACCTCGAGCGAGGTTTCTCTCTGCCGCCTCATCCCTTTTTTCGAAGATTTCTGAGTTTCTTTGGTGCTCAACTCCATCATATCCCTCCCAACGCTGTCGTTTATCTAGCTGCATTCATATCCCTTTGTGAAAACTTCTTGGGTTGTCATCCTCACTGGGGCTTGTTTAAGCACCTCTTTACTTGTCGAGTGATGACTGTAAAAAAGCCCACTCGGTCGAAAGATAAGACGAACGTGGCTTAGTTATGTGGAGGTCTAGGAATCCAATTGCGGGGCAAAGTCTGTTTCCCGCAAATGACGTTTCCCGATTCAGTAAAGGGGTGGCAGGAGAACTGGTTTTACTGCCATGACATTCCAGTCGACGAGGGTCAGTCGGGACTCCCACCGTATACATCTGAGCGCATTCGGCCAGTTCCCTGGCTGACTATGACCAAGGAGGAGAAAACTAAAGTGGACATCCTGGTGATAGCTTTGGTGGCTCTGGTGCAGAAAGGTGTCAACGGCCTCGACTTGCTAGAGGTTTTCCTCCAGAGGAGGATTCAACCGCTGCAAGCCAGAGCTCACCCCATGTGGGAGTACGCCGGACCGAGTGACCCCACTTGAACGCACCTGGAGGAGCTCACTGAAGACATGGTGGAGGCCAAGATCAAGGCGATCACTCCAGCGCGTGACAACCCCAGGGGGAGCAGGCAGGTGGCTCCACTCTCATCAGATAATCCGCCGAATGAGGTAACTCCAAAGGTCCATCATCCGACTGACGTCTGTGTTTATTGTAATTGATCCGACTGATCTTGCTCTTTATTCGGCAGGCCTTCACGCAGATGAGCAGCCAAGTGCCAATCGTGGACAGGGGGCCGGTTGATGTTGCGAGCGACATCGATCATCCAGAAGATTCGGCAGAAGCTGGGGAGTATGAAGAGCCCGATGATGACGAAGACGATGAAGAAGATGAAGAGTAAGGGTCGGAGGGCGGCGATGAGGTGGAGTCGTCACGCTCGGATGACCGAGTACCTGAAGCCCGTTCCAAGGCGCGCCAGGACTCGGGAGTCCGCGGTGGTGGTCCCATGGGACCAAAGGCGGCCAAACCGACTGGGTCTGCCCTTCTGACCTACAGTTCAAAGCGCGGGCGTGGAGAACTTGTCTCTTCACCTGAGAAGACGGCGAAGCAGCCCAAAGTCACTACGGCCAAGCCTCGGAAGGCGGTCTTCATCCCGAAAATTAAGATGGCCATTCCCGTGGCCTCAGCGTAAGCATTCCCATTTTAACAATTGTTGTCTATATTTATCCGAGTGATGAAATGATCCGAGTGTTTCCTCTACAGTGCTGATACTTCAACCGCTTCACCTGATCCCCACACTCTGGAGAAAGAGCGAGCCGACGCTGATGTTGCGTCTTCAAAAGGTAAGCTCCGGACTCAGTCGGTAACTCTGGACATTCCCGAGTGTTTACTTTTTACTCATCTTCGAGTGCCTTGAATGCTTGCAGCTCCGCGTGAAGTGATCGACATCGATGCGGATGACAAGGTTGACCTGCCGAACCCTTCGGCTAACGCAGACGTCGTGATGCAGGAAACATCGATTGCCGATACTTTGGTGCCAGCACGAGAGGCCAGCTCGGGAGCCGGGGCAGCACTCGGAACTGGCACATCATCCCCCTCGTTGACTCCCTCTGCGACCAACATCTTTGTGCTACACTATGTCCCAGAGGACCAAGTGGGAGCGAGCAAAGAGGCGTTAATCCAGATGGAGGTGATGAGTGAACGACTGAAGACGGCGTATGACGCAAGTGAGGCGTTGAAGAAGAATGTCCGAGTAAGTACTCTTGTAAGTACCTTCCTCAGTCGGAATTTTTATTTCTGTCTTGTGAGGATTTGCATCCGAGCACACCGGCTGGGTGTCTTTGAGTTCCAGTGGGGGCGCGCTGAGCGCACCCACTGGGTGTAGTCCCCGAGACTGCCGTCGACTGAAGCAGTCGGCGCGAGTCTTAGAGTCCGAATGAATTTCATGTTCAATCCGACTGTTAAGTCTGAATCAAAAACCTTGTATTTGATTTTCCAGTGGTGGCGCGCTGAGCGCACCCACTGGGTGCAGTCCCCAAGACTGCCGTCGACTGAAGCAGTCGGCGGGAGTCTTAGAGTCTGAGTCAAAATTTTGACCAATACCCTTTGCTTTAATTCTTGTTTGCAGTCTGTTTGTGAGCTCGGAAGTCAGTATAAAGCTTTGGAGAAAGAGGTGCAGGACCTGCGCATCAGCCTTGAGGCCGAGAAGGCCAAGAACGTCTGACTGGAGGAGGACAAGAAGGCAATTGAAGGTATGCTCATCTTGCCCGACTGCTGCAATAACTGCCGTTCCTCCCTGTCCGCCTGAGTCTATTTCATCAGATCTTCGTGGCGAAAATCATAAACTTGTCGAGAGGCTGAAGTATTCTATTTCTTTAGAAACTGTGAAGACGGCCCTCGAGAAGAAGGATACGGATCTGGCGGCTGCCCAAAAGGAGGCCAGCCAAAAAAACAAGGAGGCCGAAGAAAAGCTGAAGGCAGTCGGGAAGCTGGAGGAAGAGAAGAAGGCTCTGGAAGCTGCTGCGATGAAGTCCAAGGAGGAGCTTGCAGATCGGAAGAAGTAATACTCCGAGTGGGAGACCAAACTCAAGCATATCACCGCGAAGAAGAACGAGCTGGAGCAGTTCGTCGAGGAGTATGGCGACTCCGTGAACGAAAAACTCAAAGGTAATGTTCCCGAGTGATCCTTGTCTGGCCGAGTGAATTCAGATCACTCCGGACTTTTTTCTTCGCCCGACGCAAACCTAGATTTCTGTGATGACGTCGCCGAGGAGACTGACAAGATCGAGAAGGAGCTGGACCCGTCTCGAGAGCTGCTCAAGGACAGTGCTGCTATGGCCATTCTTTGCTTGGAAGAACGTGTCGATCAAGTGACTTCGTATATGAAGAGGCTCAACACTGCCGTGTCGGAGATTGACCGAGACGTCTTCTCCGACGAAGAGCCCTCGAAGGATCTGGAATCAGCCCTTACTCGAGTGAGGGACGTACCAAGCCGAGTGAAAGCTTGGAAAAAATCTGCAGCCCGGACCGGAGCCGACATTGCCCTCTCACTCGTCCGAGTCCACTGCAAGGGAGTGGATGAGAAGAAGCTGAAGTCCCTGGAGGTCGCCAACAGGAAGCATGCCTAGGTCGAAGACTTCATGGAAGCTGCCACTCGGATCGCAGACAACATCGACCTGGACACCTTCGTCGAAGCAGTGCCTCAACCCGAGTGATCGTCGGGTTTAAAACTCTTTATACTTTTGCCTCGGAATGCCGAGTGGTAGCTGTAACTGTAAGACTTTGAATGAGCCTGAGGCTCCTGTCGTCAAGACTTTTATCCGTACTCTTATTTTGAGTGACGCAGTTCTTATTGCCTTGGTTTCATTCGACCTTTGCTTTCTGAATGTTTACACTTAGGCGATGCGATACCGCAACTAAGTCCCCGAGTGTGGGCGAGGACCGCACTCGGAATTGTTTGTGAGAACAATGATGGTCCTGTCCATCATAGAATTCGAGTGTGGAGGATGTCCCACTCGAGACGGTTTATAACTTAGGCGACACGGGATCGCAGCTAAGCCCCCAAGTGTGGGCGAGGACCGCACTCGGAATTGTTCGTGAGAACAATGATGGTCCTGTCCATCCTAGAATTTGAGTGTGGAGGATGTCCCACTCGAGACGGTTTATATAGGTGACATGGGATCGCAGCTAAGCCCCGAGTGTGGGTGGGACCCGCACTCGGAATTGTTCGAGGGAACAATGATGGTCATGTCCATCTTAGTGATGATGGTCCTGTCCATCTTAGAGTCCGAGTGTGGAGGATGTCCCACTCGAGATGGTTTTTAACTTAGGCGGCGCAGGGTCGCAGCTAAGCCCCCGAGTGTGGGTGAGGCCCGCACTCGGAATTGTTTGTGAGAACAATGATGGTCCTGTCCATCTTAGTGTCCGAGTGTGGAGGATGTCCCACTTGAGACGGTTTTTAACTTAGGTGACACGGGGTCGCAGCTAAGCCCCCGAGTGTGGGTGAGACCCACACTCGGAATTGTTTGTGAGAACAATGATGGTCCTGTCCATCTTAGTAATGATGGTCCTATCCATCTTAGAGTCCGAGTGTTGAGGATGTCCCACTCGAGACGGTTTATAACTTTGGCGACACGGGGTCGCAGCTAAGTCCCCGAGTGTGGGTGAGACCCGCACTCGGGGTTGTTTGTGAGAACAATGATGGTCCTGTCCATCTTAGAGTCCGAGTGTGGAGGATGTCCCACTCGAGACGGTTTATAACTTAGGCGACGCGGGGTCATAGCTAAGCGTTTTACACCCACTGGAGGTGACACAGGAGATTGATTCACCAGGGTGAAAAGAGTTAAATTTTGATAAAATATAAAGGAGCGAAACTTTATTCATCGAGATCACTCGGATTCATTACTGGAATGACAAACTAAAGTAGTCATGTTCTAGGTGTAGAACTTGCGAAGCAGGTCCGCGTTCCAAGTTCGGGGCTCTTCTACGCCATCTTCGATGTTGTAGAGCCGGTAGGGTCCATTTTGCAAGACTTTGGAGATTGCATACGGCCCTTGCCACGGAGGCGCTAGCTTGTGGAGTTTTTGCTGGTCCAGTCGGAGGACAAGATCTCCTTCCTGAAAAGCTCGGCCCTGGACGTGTCTGTCATGGTAGCGCTTCAGATCTTGCTGATAGAGCATCGATCTGATGAGGGCCAGCTCTCTCTCTTCCTCTAGAAGGTCAAGACCATCTTGCCGTGCAGCTTCAGCTTTAGCTTCATCATATAGTTCCACTCGGGGGGAATTGTGCTGAAGATCACTCGGCAACACAGCTTCTGATCCGTACACCATGAAGAAAGGAGTGCATTTCGTAGAGCAGTTCGGGGTTGTTCGAATGGCCCATAAGACGGAAGGCAATTCTTCAACCCAGGCCCCCGCAGCATACTTCAAGTCTCTCATCAATCGAGGCTTCAGACCTTGGAGAATCATTTCGTTTGCCCGTTCTGCCTGTCCATTCGATTGCGGGTGAGCCACTGAGGCATAGTTAACCCGAGTGCCTTGAGAGAATCAAAACTCACGAAACTCGTCCGAGTCGAAGTTCTTTCCATTATTTGTGATAATGTCATGTGGCATGTCGAATCTAAAGATGATCTGCCGAATGAAACTGACGGTCGTACCTGCATCCAAACTCTTGATGGGCTTCGCTTCGACCCACTTGGTGAACTTGTAAACCGCCACAAGCAGGTGGGTGAATCCACTCGTCCCAGTCCATAGGGGACCGACCATATCGAGGCCCCATACTGCAAATGGCCAGGTGAGTGGGATCGTCTTTAGCGTGGATGCAGGCTTGTGAGACTTATTTTTATAGAACTGACACCCGACACATAGGTCGACCAAATCTCTTGTTGTTTCATTGGCTCGGGGCCAATAAAAACCCGCTCGGAAAGCCTTAGCGACCAAAGTCCGAGAGGACGCGTGGTGGCCGCAAGTTCCCGAGTGGATTTCGTGTAAGATTTGCAGCCCTTCCTCTGGGGAGATGCATTTCTGAGTGACTCCTGTAGTGCTTTTCTTGTATAACTGGTCCCCCAAAACTTCGAATGACTTGGATCGACGGATGATCTGACGGGCTTCTTCTTCATCTTCGGGGAGTTCTTGCCTGAGCAAGTATGCCAAATATGGTTGAGTCCACTCGGGAGTGATTACCAGCATTTCATGGACCGGATCCACTACAGCCGGAACGTCAACCTCAGTCGGATTAGATGGACCGACTGCTTGTGGGGGCTCTTCTGTAAAAGGATCTTCTGCAATCGTTGGGGCGCGCAGATGTTCGAGGAATATGTCCTTAGGGACTGCTCGCCGAGTGGACCCAATCTTTGCCAGGTCGTCTGCTGCCTGATTCTTTGCGCGAGGAATGTGATGCAGCTCCAAACCTTCAAAATTCTTCTCCAGCTTTCTGACCGCGTTGCAGTAACCGGTCCTTGCTGGGCTCCAAATGTCCCACTCTTTCATCACTTGGTTGACAACGAGGTCCAAATCGCCGTAGACTATCAAGCGACGAATGCCGAGTGATATGGCCATGCGGAGCCCGTACCGGATGGCTTCATACTCAACCTTGTTGTTTGATGAATCGAAATGGATTTGGAGGACATAATTCAGCCGGTCTCCTTTGGGAGAGACAAGAACCACACCAGCCCCCGAGCCATTGAGCATCTTGGATCCGTCGAAGTACATAGTCCAGTGTTCGGGAACACTCGGAATTGGCTGATCTTGCTCAATCCACTCGGCCATAATATCAACCAGTGCCTGAGACTTGATTGCTTTCTTGGCTTCGAACTTGATCTCTAGCGGAAGGAGTTCAATTGCCCACTTTGCCACCCGGCCAGCAGCGTCTCTGTTGTGCAAGATCTTCGACAGGGGAGCGTTGTTGATGATTGTGACCGAATGATCTTGGAAGTAATGAACCACCTTTTTAGCAGTTAGGTAAATACCATAGACCAGCTTTTGGTAGTGCAGGTACCTTTGCTTGGAAGGGGTTAACACTTCTGAGATGTAATATATGGTTCTTTGGACCTTGAATGCTTTTCCTGGCTCTTCGCGCTCTACTACGAGGATTGTGCTCACCACCTGGCTGGTCGCCGCGATGTACAGGAGTAAAGGTTCCTGGCTGCCCGGAGCAGCTAACACCGGCTGGGTGGAAAGCAATGCCTTAAGTTCTTCAAATGCGGCTTGCGCTTCATTGGTCCACTCGAACTTGTCGGGCTTTTTCATCAATCGGTAGAGGCGGAGTTGAGGGAGTCCTGGTTTAAGGGGTCCTCGGGAGGCCGGCCTATGTCTTATGGGCCGGACTGTATGGGCCACTTGCCGAATACTGGAAGAATTGAAGACCTCATCTCCAAGAAGGAAGCTTCGAGAATCGTGGCTTGTCCTCCACGTTTGGAGTAGTGAATAGGCATGTTTATTCCTTCGACGTGTAACCGACCATGTGTAAACCCTAGGGACCCCTAGCGTCTTTATAAGCCGGAGGGTTTTAGGTTGTAGAACAACAGAACTCCTCTAGGGTTTTAGTCATACGATCTCGTGGTAGATCAACTCTGTAATCCCCATACAATCAATATAATCAAGCAGGACGTAGGGTATTACCTCCATAGGAGGGCCCGAACCTGGGTAAAACCTTGTCCCCTTCGTCTCTCGTTACCATCGATCCTAGTCTCACAGCTCGGGACCCCCTACCCGAGATCCGCAGGTTTTGACACCGACATTGGTGCTTTCATTGAGAGTTCTGCTGTGATCGCTAGAAGGAGTCGATGGCTCGCCTAGTCATCAACGAAGAGGTCCGCAATCCGGGCAATTTTGTCCCCGGACAGATCTTCGCTTTCGGCAGCATTGTGCTGCACGCCGACCCGACCGGCCATCTAGGCCGCATCGGAAGTTTCGCCCCTGATCAAGAGGTCAGATTCGGGAACTTAGAGTTCTCCGTAGACTCTCGAGGCGATCTATCACTAACCGGGCTCGCGGTCTCACCTGCCATGCCCAAAGACTCTGAGGCTTTAACCCCAGACCCATCTTTCGGCTCCGCCCATGGGATCTACCCCGACGAGGGCCTGACCTTCAGTCCAGATCAAGTCATAGTACCCGACGTCCGGACATCGGTTCTCACCGAACACTCTTCTTGCACGGACGCGTCGGAGGTTCACTCCGGAAGCTCAGGGCAGACCGGTCCGATCGAGCTCTCGATACTCAACGAGGCTCTAGATCGGATCTCGTCGATGAAGATCAACGACGACCCAACCCCGATCTATTCTCAGATCGGGCCTCAGACGGGTCAGGACAGATTTTTCGTCCCACCCACCACCCACTTGATAGCCACTGTCGAGGATTTAACCGACATGCTAGACTATGCTTCCGAGGAAGCAGCGTACATGGATGAGGAAGATCACTCCCTCACCCCCGCTAAGACCGGGCAGTGGACTGCCACCTCTACATACGACGTCTACATGGTGGACACTCCAAAAAACAACGGTGATAAATCGGACGAAGCGCCGTCAAGACGTCGAAAGCCGCATAAACGGTCAAAAGGGAAAAAGGGGCGAAAGTCTACCGATGGCACCGGGGACGGAGATACCCCGGAAGACATCGGCGGCCCCGAAATCCCCGAACACCCGTTAGAGGGTCAGGAGAGGCCCGAAGACTGTCGCAACCCCGATGATCCAGATGATCCTGATGACGACGACTACCTCCGCTCTATTGAGGAGGAGGACAATGCGGAAGCCGATGACTTCGCTATTCCCAATAATCCTGCAGATCAGGAACTATTCAGGCAACAACTGTTATCTACGGCTCGCAGCCTGAAAGCAAAAGAACGGCAGCTCAAAGCCAAACAAGACGACCTCAACGACCGATGGACGAGAGTCCTCTCCGCTGAGGAAGAATACGGCACTGGTCTATCAAACCAACCTAAGAGCTACCCATGCAGAAGGCTGCTGCCACAATTCGACGACGAGCTCACTGATATGCCATCTCCCAAGCATACCCCATATGACAGTCCAGACCGCCCCCCTCGAGGACGGGACAGAACGGCTGATGATACCGGCTATAGGCCGACGATACCCCGTAGACGGGGAAAGGAGCCACTAGAGCCCGACGACAGGTTCGACCTGCGACACAACCTGGACTATAGAGCAGGCCGTACGTGATCCATCTACGGATCCAGAGGATACTCACCCGATAGACGGGAAGGGTACATGCCTTGGTTCGACCGCAATGAAGATCGGGAACGAGCCCGAGCTAGGACAGACACCGATCACCGGCGCGTCATAGCTCGGGTCAGAGGCGCCGCCCACCCACTGTGCTTCACAGACGAGGTAATGCGGCATCAGTTCCCGGAAGGGTTTAAACTCGTAAACATAGAACAATACGATGGGACAACTGACCCAACCGTATGGATCGAGGATTTTCTCCTCCACATCCACATGGCACGAGGAGATGACCTCCACGCCATCAAGTACCTACCCCTGAAGCTCAAGGGGCCAGCTCGGCACTGGTTAAATAGCCTCCCCGAAAACTCCATTGGGTGTTGGGAGGACCTAGAAGAGGCATTCGGATCTAACTTCCAGGGCACTTATGTTCGGCCGCCGGACTCCTCCGATCTAAGTAACGTCGTTCAGAAGCCCGGAGAGTCCGCGCGGCTATTCTGGAATCGTTTCCTGACCAAGAAGAACCAGATCGTAGACTGCCCGGACGCCGAAGCTATAGCCTCCTTCAGGCATAATATTCGGGATGAATGGCTGGCTCGACAGCTCGAACAGGACAAACCCAGGACAATGTCCTCCCTCACATCACTCATGACCCGCTTTTGCGCGGGCGGGGATAATTGGCTAGCTAGACGTAGCCATAACCCCGAAGACCCCGGAACCTCTGAAGTTCGGGATGGAAACAGGAAACTGAAGCGGAACAAGAACAAGCGCCGGCACAATAATAGTGATGCCGATGACACGGCTGTCAATGCCGGCTTCCGCAATTCCCGTCCTGGGCAGCGGAAGAAGCCTCCTAAAGGCAAACACGACGGACCCACCCCGCTGGACAAGATCCTAGAGAGGCCTTGCCAGATCCACGGCACTCAAGAGAAGCCCGCCAATCACACCAACCGTAACTGTTGGGTCTTCAAACAGGCCGCCAAGCTCGCATCCGAGGACCAAGGCAAGAGCCCACGCAGCGAGGAAGAGGATGAGCCCCGTGGTCCGATCGGTGGCGGTTAAAAGAAATTCCCTCCAGAGGTAAAGACAGTAAACATGATCTACGCCACTCATATACCCAAAAAGGAGAGGAAGCGCGCCCTTCGAGATGTCTACGCCATAGAGCCTGTAGCCCCGAAGTATAACCCATGGTCGGCATATCCGATCACTTTCGATCGACGCGACCACCCGACCAGTATCCGTCACGGGGGTTCGGCCGCACTCGTCCTAGACCCGATAATAGATGGGTACCACCTCACTAAAGTCCTAATGGACGGTGGAAGTAGCCTCAATCTGATTTACTCAGATACGGTGAAAAAGAAGGGCATAGATCCGTCAAGGATCAAGCCCAGCAACACTACCTTCAAAGGAGTGATCCCAGGCGTTGAAGCCCGGTGCACAGGCTCCGTAAGCCTGGAGGTTGTGTTCGGCTCGCCGGACAACTTTCGAAGCAAGGACTTGATCTTCGACATCGTACCTTTCCGCAGCGGCTATCACGCCCTGCTCGGCCGTACAGCGTTCGCTCGCTTTAACGCCGTCCCTCACTACGCATACCTCAAGCTCAAGATGCCCGGCCCTAGGGGGGTCATTACAATTAATGGCAATACAGAGCGCTCCCTCCGAACTGAGGAACATGCGTTGGCCCTGGCGGCCGAATTCCATTACACCGATGATTGGCAATCGCCGACATCTGCCGTCAAGGCACCCAAGGCTGGGAAAAGGGCTCGGTCTCAATCCGAGGTACCAGAACCTTCCACTCCCGGTAAATAGGGACTCGCCCCCCATCGCACGGCCCTAGAACCGGCAAGGTACGTGCCACGGAGGCACAACTTCGCGCTCAAAATTCCATGGGCAGCGGTGGGGACTTACTATTAGAGGGTAGGTGTTCGGCTGGACCGAACTATTACCGTCAACACGTCTTCGGACACACTACAGGTACCATAAAGTGCCTGCTAAAGGCGTCAAGCTCATCCATACCTCGGCGACTTCTCAAGACCCTTTCTTCAAGGTCCGTTCGCCGAACTAACAAAGCCCATAAAGGCATACACCTCCTTAGGAGCTGCAGGAGCAGATAAGCGACAGAGCACATCAAGGACGTCAGGTCACCTATCGAAGGCCCTTGGTACAAACTCTCCTGTCAAATTTATATTTAATTTATCAAATACCTGTCAACAGTTGCATCGGCAAATTGAACAATAAGAGCTGTTGAGTAAAATACAGATATATCATTTTCTCTTTGATGTCCCTTTTCGGAACACTTTCTGTTTTCTCCCTCTTCTTGCGAACCTGTTTGGTATACTGTACGATGCAACCGGCTAATAGACCGGGGGCTTGACCTTAAAAATCGCCCTAATCACAATTTCTTTAAGTGTTCGGCGTCTTGGAATTCCGCTTTATATGCATTGGTTCCGAACCGTGTCTTGGGTCAATAGTTGGGTTCCCCGGCTCCTGTGCTTGCCCCTTTATGTTCCGCTCGTTCGGCTAAAAGGGCAAAGGGAGCACCGCTGCGATTGTGCTTCCGGCTAGTCTGGTTAAGCGCCTCAGCGGAGAAAGCCGAAAACTGACTGTCATGGTATGCGAGAACCGGTCTGCGAATCCGAGCTAAACTAAACCTCGTCAGAGGTTATTCCGTGTCATACGATGGGTTTGGTGTTAGCACAAACCAGGTGATATAGGCTTTGGCCGCGGTTCATCAGAACATCACAAACACCTGGGGGCTAGTTATCAGCTCCCGCACTCCTTTCTCGCGCCCCTATGGCTAAGTGAAAGCAATAAAGCATTATGGTCCGATTGCCTTGTCCGCTCCACACTACCGCCTTCGGGTGCCGATAGTTTGGCTAAGGGTTACAGTGCGGTTGGAAGAGACACCTTGTGTAGTATCTACACGGGGGCTGAAGCCGACGACTCGCAGCTTTCAGGGTTAACGGCCACAAAGGAGTTATAAAGGATGCAAAACATATAAGACATGATAAACCATGCATTTTAAATACATACACGCTGACAAGTCTTCTTACATAGTACAGCAATCTATTCATACTCATTCTCTCTCGTACACTGTGATTCTATGGCCCGAGCACCCTCCATAACTCCGGAGAAGTACAGCTCGGGGCGCCTATGACCCTTTCCGGGAGGCGGAGGAGTTGTGGCTACCTTCATCGGGTCCAGCCCCGGCCAGTGCACCTTGGCCTTCGCGAAGGTCATCCTAGCCCCCTCGATGCAGGAAGACCGCCTCAAGGCGTCGATCCGAGGAGTGGCGTCGCTCAGCTTCTGCACCAGGCCGAAGTAGCTACCCGGCAGTGGCTCATTGGGCCATAGCCGGATACAGAGATCCTTCATGGCCGGTTCCGCCATCCGGTGTAGCTCCATCAGCTGCTTCAGCCGCTCCACAAGGAGAGGAGAACGCTCGGGGGCTTCGAATTGCGCCCAGATATCCGAGCTTCATCTCCTTCTCCCCACGAAGCATAGAACTGCTTCGCGTCCGCTAAGTCCTTCTGGAGGTCCGAGCAGGCGCCTGAGGAACGCCATACTTGGGTAAGCAACTCGAACTTGCTGTCCCCGAAGATACGCTGCAATGAATACGGCTTACCATCCAGGGTAGCTTTGGCTTGGCGGAGCTCCTCTTCAAATGACCGCCTATCCACCCGCTCCTTTTGGAGATTGGTTTACAGGGAGGATAGTTCGGCGGCCTGCTCCTTGCCCTTCCGCTCCAGATCCTCGCACTTCCGCCCAGCGTCTTTGAGCTCCTGCTGGATTTCCTCCACCCGAGCCTCGTGCTTGTCGCTGGTGGCTCTTAGGGCGGATAGCGCGGTAGCTGCTTCTTTGGCAGCCGCCTTCTCCACCGCAGCCTCCTGCTTGGCCTTCTCAAGTTCGATCTTGAGCTTCTCAATCTCTTTCGCCGAGGCTGCACAAGCATTAAGCATATCAAACAACACTGCATTGACAGTACGATAACAAAGAGTTTTTTACTCTAATTCGACTTACCTTGCGCCTCGTCGAATCTCTTGTTTAGAGCATCAAGCTCATCTTCAGAGCTCTTGAGCTTCCGATTTAGCTCTTCTAGCTCGGCAGCGTTATTGGCCGCTGCCGTCGACGAAGCCTGTAACAAACAACATCATATAACGTTACAGGGGCTTACAACCTCCGAACTGTCACTAAAATAATCCTGTGAACGGTCCTCTTAAGGGCTGACAGAACGTTCCGAACATATATTGTCCTATGCATAGTTCGGATAAGGATCTATGGTTTGACCCCCAGGTAAGTTTTTCCAAACTCACCTAGGGATCGGGGGCTGCCATGCATATAATCATAACTTATAGAAATTAATATTTCCCAAAGTAGAGCATTACTTGGCTTACCTGAAAGCCCGTCAGGAGACCGTTGAAGACCTCCTTCAGTCCGGAATCCACGGACTGAATGCTCTGCAGTACCGCACCCATAAGGGTGCGGTGTTCCCCGGAGATGGAGGCGCTCGATAGAGCCTCCCCCACGGCCTTCCACCCATTTGTCGGTGGCGCCGGTGGGGATCGGTTGACCCGATCTCCAACCGGAGATTGAATCGGTACCTCCGGAGGCATGGTACGCTCCGGAGACCGCCTTGGAGGTGACTGGACGTCTTCTGGTCCGGTCTCCTCAGGATCCGGGAGGGGCCTCTCCCCCGGGTCTTCGGCGGCCGAGGTGTTTGCCTCGGCCATGACTTCATCGCCCCTGCCTCCAGAGTCCGGCTCCAAAGGAGCCTGTTGGGAGGACGCCTCCGCGGTGTCCTTCGCGGCGCCCGGAGGAGAGGGGTGCGACGTGGTCCCGCTCTCCGCTAGCTCGGCGGGTGGGGTCTCCCCGTCCGAAACTTGATCGGTGGGGAGGACTTGTGGTGGGCTGCAAGTCAGTAAGCGCTCACGTGTTAGTAACATTCGAAGCTTTGCATCAATAGCACGGAAGGGTCTTTGGATCTGTACCTTCGAGGTAGGGGCTTGACCCTGAGGTTCCTCCGCGGAACCCTCTCGAAGTCCTCGGACCCAGTGTTCGAGTCCGAACTATCGTCGGACGGGACTAGCTGTGTCCGGCGCGGTTTCTTCTGGGCGGGAGGAGCTACCTCCTCCGAGGCGTCCGATGACGCCGCCCTCTTTCCTGTGAGGGGGGAATCGCCTCCCCCCTCAGCCTCATGCTCCTCCTCTTGATTCGAGGAGGCATGAGTCTCTTCGGACACAGCCCCTGGCTGGTCCCTGTTGCGCAGGCCTGTTCGGCCTGGCTTCTTCTTCTCCTTCTTCTCTGGCGCCTTGTAGGGCGCCACGACGAGCATCTCCAACAGCAGCGGAGACTTGGGGTCTTCGGGCTGTGGAGCTGGACACTTGATGCCCGTGGCTTTGCTCAACCATTCCTATGAAGGGTGATCGGAAAGTGCTTAGACTATCTTTGGGAAGATAGAACCGGTGAAATGAAACTATGCTATACCTCGGGTGCGGGCTTGATGGCGCTCTAGCCCTTGTCCTCCTTCTTGCCCAGCCAGTTCTCCTGCGCCTTGAACAGCGCCTTCCATAGCTTCTCCCGCGTGGTACGGAAGAGTTGACGAACTGTAGGATCGTCGTCAGTCCGATAATTCCACATGGGAGAGATCCGGTGCTGGCAGGGGAGGATGCGCCGTCGAAGCATAACCTGGACCACGTTGGTCAGGCCAACTCCTTCCCTGATCAAGGAGGCGATGCCCCTCTGCAGGTCCTCCACCTCCGTGTCCGACCCCCAGTCGAGGCCCTTTCGGACCCATGACGTCAATCTGGTCGGGGGGCCAGATCTGAATTCGGCAGGAACAGTTCCGCCCTCCTCCTTTGGCTCGGTGATGTAAAACCACTCTTTTTGCCAAGTCTTGATAGTGTCGATGAAGCTGCCGGATGGCCACACTGCACGCGGAAGCTTGCCGATGACTGCCCCGCCGCAATCCGTGTGTGCGCCAGCGACACACTTCGGCTTGATGTTGAAGATCTTGAGCCACAGTCCGAAGTGTGGCTCGACTCACAGGAAAGCTTCATAGACTATGATGAAGGCCGATATATGCATGAAAGAGTTTGGTGGGAGGTCATGGAAGTCGAGGTCGTAGAAGAACATGAGGCCCCTCACGAAGGGGTGGAGCGGGAAGCTCAGTCCCCGGATGAAGTGAGGGACAAAGACCACCCTCTCGCCTGGTTTAGGGGTGGGGATCACCTGGCCCTCCTCTGCGGCACGGTGCAAGACATTGGCGGGGAGGTAGCCGGCGTCCTTGAGATCCCGGATGTCCTGGTCTGTGACCGTGGATGCCTCCCACTTGCCGTTGGAGCCGGAGCTGGCCATGGCTGAGCTCGGAGGGGGAAGAATGGAAGACCTAGATCTGGGCTCGGTAAGCTCGGAAGATTGGGGAAGCTGGGATGCGAATGGGAGGGTGCGGATAAGCCTTGGGGTTTTCTTCCCCTTTTATTGAGGCTTGCTGCTGGTTAGCCTCCCTTCACGAAGCCGTGAATCTCTCCGCTTCCCAAGGCGTGCGTGCCGTTATATGCGTATGATTAAACATATCCCGTGTAAAACGGGGCACGATCTGTGCATTAATGGATCGTGCTGGTGGAAACGGCCTCGAACCGCGAATCGAGTCTTCACGACTGGTTTAGAGGTCGTGGTGGGCCGTGGCCTTTCATCTGAAAAGTTGTCAGAAAACACTATTGGTTCTCTGATGTTTGGCCTTTAAGGCCGAATTACTCATGGTATACGGACGATCTATGATAGGAAACATTACACGTCGACGGAGGCCGAACTATATCCCGGGCCGATCACTGTTTGGAGAAAGGAACTCGCCTCGCAAGCCGAAGACTCTGATCACTCAAAGCAGCTGGAGCCTGGACCCTTGGCATTGGAGGCTAGTTCGGGGGCTACTGAGGGAGTCCTGGTTTAAGGGGTCCTCGGGAGGCCGGCCTATGTCTTATGGGCCGGACTGTATGGGCCACTTGCCGAATACTGGAAGAATTGAAGACCTCATCTCCAAGAAGGAAGCTTCGAGAATCGTGGCTTGTCCTCCATGTTTGGAGTAGTGAATAGGCATGTTTATCCCTTCGACGTGTAACCGACCATGTGTAAACCCTAGGGACCCCTGGCGTCTTTATAAGCCGGAGGGTTTTAGGTTGTAGAACAACAAAACTCCTCTAGGGTTTTAGTCATACGATCTCGTGGTAGATCAACTCTGTAATCCCCATACAATCAATATAATCAAGCAGGACGTAGGGTATTACCTCCATAGGAGGGCCCAAACCTGGGTAAAACCTTGTCCCCTTCGTCTCTCGTTACCATCGATCCTAGTCTCACAGCTCGGGACCCCCTACCTAAGATCCGCCGGTTTTGACACCGACAGGAGTGCCTTCTCTCCGAGTCTTGAGATGAATCGGCTCAGGGCGGCGAGGCACCCTGTCAGCCTTTGCACGTCATGTAAGCGCTCCGGTTGCTTCATTCGGACTATAGCGCCGATTTTGTCCGGATTGGCGTCGATCCCTCGTTCGGAAACGAGAAAACCGAGTAACTCTCCGGCAGGCACTCCGAATGTGCACTTAGCTGGATTTAGCTTTATTCCGAAGCGCCGTAGGTACGCGAAGGTCTCGGCAAGGTTAGTCAGGAGGTCGGAACCTTTCCTAGACTTAACAACAATATCGTCCATATAAGCCTCCACGTTCCGGCTGATCTGCTTTTGCAAGCATTTCTAGATCATGCGCTGGAAAGTGGCCCCAGCATTCTTCAGGCCGAATGGCATCGTGACGTAGCAAAAGCACCCAAATGGGGTGATGAAGGCTGTTTTTATTTCATCAGGACCGTACATTCGGATCTGGTGGTACCCGGAGTACGCATCTAGGAACGACAGACGTTCGCATTCGGCAGTACAGTCTACTATCTGATCTATCCGAGGTAAAGGGAAATGATCCTTCGGGCAGGCCCGATTGAGGTGCTTAAAGTCAATACACATACGGAGTGATTTGTCCTTCTTCGGCACCAAGACGACATTTGCGAGCCACTCGGAGTGATAAACCTCGCGAATGAACTCGACGGCAAGGATCCGAGCTATCTCTTGACAAATCGCCTTGCGCTTCTCGATGGAAGATTGGCGCAAGTACTCTTTGACTGGCTTGGCCTTGGGATCAGTTCGGAGTCGGTGCTCAGCCAGTTTCCTGGGCACACCAGGCATGTCAGACGGCTTCCATGCGAAGATGTCCCAGTTCTCACGGAGGAACTGTATGAGCTCGGCTTCCTATTTCTCTCCGAGTGAGGTGGAGATGTTCGTCGGGGCGGCCCTCGAGTCACTCGGATGAACATGGACTTGCTTGGTCTCGCCAGCCGACTGGAAGGCTGATTCTGAAGCCGGCCGCTTTGATCTGAGCAGATCAGCCGTATCCACTTCCTTCTTGTAGCCTTCAAGCTCGACTGCAAGCACCTATTCGTTGGCGATCTTCGAGCCCTGCTGGAGGCACTCTTCGGCGATCTTCCGGTCACCAGTCACTATGATCATGCCCTTAGGTCCTGGCATCTTGAGTTTGAGATACACGTAACATGGTCTGGCCATGAAACGTGCGTAGGCGGGCCTACCCAGGACGGCGTGATAAGCACTGCGGAAGTCAACCACCTCGAAGGTTAACCTTTCCTTTCGGAAATTCTTTTCGCCTCCGAATACGACGTCCAGAGCGATCTGGCCGAGTGACTCTGCCTTCTTCCCAGGGACAATCCTGTGGAAATGCATGTTGCTCTTGCTCAGTTGAGACATCGGGATGCCCGTTGCCTTGAGCGTATCAGCATATATGATATTGAGCCCGCTGCCTCCGTCCATCAGGACTTTGCGCAGTCGGACACCACCCACTGCCGGGTCGACGACCAACGCCTGCCTCCCAGGGGTGGCTATGTGAGGCGGATGGTTAGACTGGTCGAATGTGAAAGGTGTCTTCGTCCAGTTGAGGTACTTGGGAGCAGTCGGAACTGCCATGTTGACCTCCCGATTGACAACTTTCAACTGCCTCTTGCTTTAGACGTCGACGAAGATCACGTTGAGGACTTTATCGACTTTCGGATACTCGGAAGTATCTTCCTCATCCTCGACATCGACCTTTTCACTCGAGGGCTCAGTGCCCATCTCCTGCTTGAGTAGGCGACATTCCCAAGTGGTATGCTTCGGGAGCACGACGTTGCCTTCTTCATCCGTCTTGGTATGAATTTGGCACGGCTGATCGAGAATGTCGGATTTGTAGTCGGACTTCTTCTGGGGAGTCCACTCTTTCTTCTTTTTCTTGGGCTTCGGCTTGCCTTGTCCTTGCCCTTGGATGGCTGCCACCTCTGCCTTGCCGGAGGCGTCAGCCTTCCGCTTCTGATTTTTCCCGGCATTGCCTCCCGATTGGGGGGCGTTGCCGGTTCTCCCCTTGCCGCTACGGAGGCGGTCTTCTTCCTCGCCATTGGCGTACTTGTTTGCGATCTCCATGGCTCGACTGAGGGACAGATCCCCAAACCGGCCGAACTTCAAGATCAACTCCCGATACCGAGTGCCGTCCTTAAAGGCGCACACGGCCTGATGCTCGGTCACATTTTCCACGGTGTTGTGCAACGTGGTCCAGCGCTGGATGTACTCTCGGAGAGTCTCGTTGCTCTTCTGGACACAGTGCTATAGTTCTGTCAGCCCACCCGGGCGCTTGTACGTGCCCTCGAATGTCTTGACGAACACTCGGGCCAAATCCTCCCAGCAGTAAATGCAATTGGCGGGCAATTGATTCAACCACGCACGCGCAGACCCTTCCAACATGAGCGGGAGGTGCTTCATTGCAACGAAATCATCGCCGCCACCGATCTGGACAGCGACTCGATAGTCTTCGAGCCAAGTCTATGGCTTGGATTCGCCATTGAACTTTCCAATTCCAGTTGCCAACCGATAATTTGGGGGTATCTCTGCCTCTCGGATGTATCTGCTGAAACCCCCAAGGCCGATAACTCCCCAGCCACTCGCTCGGTCTCTGTCATGCCTATTCCGATCGACCACTCGCTGAGTGATGTCAGACCGGGCATCGTAGCCTCTGTGCCGAACAGGGTCCGCTCACGGTTCCTCCCGAGTGGGTAGCCTCCGTCATACGGACGTTGGCCACACAGACCGCCCCTCGGAGGGGGAGTTCGACTGAAATCGCGGTCGTCGCGCCCGTGTCCTCCGTGCGGACCTCTCGGAAGAGGAGGAGTTTGCGGGTCTTTCCTCGGCGTAAGAGGACTGTGAGCCGACTGGACGGTGTCTGCCCGAGTGGACTCGTTGCGAATGCGTTGGTGAAACTGTGATACCTCTGAGTTTTGTTGTAGGGCGGTCTTCAGCAAAGCCTGGATTTGTCGAATGCCCTCGCCTACCACCGAATCAGACGGCTGGATCGAATCTGCAATTCGAGTGGCCGCGGCCAGATTCAGCAAAGGCGTGCGCATCACCGGGATGGTGTACGGACGATCCTTTGTGAATAACTGACGATGGCTATGGCTGGAGCTGGGAAGGTCTCTTGCCGCGCGTTCGTCGAGTGAACGTTGTAGCCGCTCAAGTCGCTCGCGCTCAGCCAGGGTGGCTTGGCGAGCAGCCTCCAAGGCTATCTCTTCTGGGGTATTCCCCGCTATGGGCGTCAGAAGGACCAGATCGTTCCTGCGCCTGATTTCCTCCCGTTGTTCCTGGGTTAGGGGTCGAGGAACATAGCCGTCGAAGCTGGCGTTGTGGCGGTCGCCGTCCCGATCACGGGTATCTCCCGTGGAGTGCCCAGGAGGAGCAGCGCCTTGGGCTGGGCCGGCTAACAAGAACTCCGCTACATCGTCGCTGCTCTCGTGCTCAGCAGTTTCGGAAGGTTCATCATCCAAAGACGGGAAGAGGCAGTGGACGGACTCGTCGGCTTCGAGCGCGACCACCTGCTGTCCTGCGGCTTGGGCTGCCACAGCGTGCTTGATCCAACGCTGCAGCCGTGAGCGCCCGGAGCATCAGCGACAAGCCGCAAGACGGGTCGGAGAAGCTGGCCGATAAGGGGTAGACGGTTGTCGAAGAAGAACTCCGAACATCGTCGCACTGAAGTGCACCGCACCTTGGGTGGGCAGTGCCTCGGCATCAAGCGGTGCCTCCTACAGCCATGCCAAATCGTCGACGGCGAAGCTGAGGGACCCGAAGAGGATCTCGCCGCCGAATGTGTTCATGTAGAATGTGAAAGTGGAAATTCCACCTGCGCCGGAATTCGCTAGATGCGCAGCCCCACGGTGGGTGCCAACTATCGTGGGAATGAACCTGACAATAGTACTAGGGGGTACGAAAGGAGGGGCGAAGTCTAACTACGGCGCAACTGTGCACTCGGTATGTACGAGTTCAGGCCTCACTCGGAAGTGATAACAGCCCTACGTCTCGAGCCCGGGGGCTGTGGTGTTTGCTTATGGTGGTAGAAGATTACACAGGGTTGGAACCCTTGCACTGGCGCCCGGGGGTGGCTTATATAGAGTGCGCCACCACCGGCTGAACGCCATGATTAGGATAATAAATGCCAATGAAGGCTGCGTTACAGGAACGGCTGTTATTAACCAGGCGTTACTGGTAATAGGAAAATAACATCATAACGAATGACTGCTCGAATTCTACGGACGCTTCGTCTTCCGGGTCGCCTGAGCTCCTGTCTGTCCGAATGGCGCCATGTAGTCCGAGTGACATGAATAATCCGAGTGAACAGCCATATTCATCCGAATGAATCTTTCCCCAGGGGCTTTAATGACATTGAAGGACCACAAGTGAGCCTTAGATGTCAGACCTATGACTCTACCCAGGGTAGGCATCCTCATTAGCCGCTTTTATTTTTAGATCTATTATTCCAAAAAAACCAAAAATACCTTGCTGCACTTTTTATTTGCCTCTTTTATTTTGTGTTCTTGAGAGATCTATCATTACCTAATCTATCTTTTTACCGTAGAGAGATTGACAACCTCTCTTTCGCGTCGGGTTGCAAGTATTTGTTCTTTGTGTGCAGGTGCTATTTACATAGTGTTGGTGATCCTCCTACTGGTTCGATACCTTGGTTTCATAACTGAGGGAAATACTTACCGTCGATGTGCTGAATCATCCCTTCCTCTTTGGGGAAATACCGACACAGTCTCAAGGCACGTCAAAGGAATTTCGGGCACCGTTGCCAGGGAGGAAGCAGGCTCTTCGACGTGCCAATCTCTAGCGCCGAGGAGACACCATCAACATCTATCTGGTTCCTAATCACGAATCTCATCTCCTTGCAATTACATTATTTTCCATTTGCCTCTCGTTTTCCTCTCCCCCACTTCACAAATTTGTCGTTTTATTCGCCCTCTTTTTCGTTTGCCTTTTTCTCGTCAAATCCCTTGTTTGCCTACCTTGTCGTTATGGCTAGATCTTCCTCTATTGCGTGTACTCTCGAGAATGAAGTTATTAATTTTAAGCAAAGGGGAGGGGAGAACCTAAAAGATGCTTGGTACAGGATTTGCAATGCTCATAATAGATCTATTCATAAGCAATCTACCGTTGTTCTCCTTCACAGTTTTTTTGAGGGCATCACCACTTGGTATAGATTCGTCCTTGATACAATTACCGGTGGGAATTTCTTGATGTGTCCATCTTTGGACGCTTTTAATGCTATGGGAAGTTTAGTTGGATCACCATCTCTTATGATTAATGAAACAACTTTAACCCTCGAACATGTCATGGAAAGGCTAGATGCTATCAAAAAGAAGATGATTACCAAAGAACATCTTGAAAATTTGGATAAGAAGATGCATAATCTTGCTAATAAAATTGGATCAAAAGCGGGAGATGCCTTTAAATTGTTAAAGGAAAATGAAACCGTAGTTAACGAAAGAATAGAAGAAAGTCCTTACCGGATTGATAAGTTGGAAGAAATTTTTAGTAACTTGAGTTCGGCCTTTTCTTCTGTTAAAACTATTGAAATAACTCCCATAAAAATTTGCAAGACCACGCAAGTCAATAAGAACAAAGGTGCTACATCTAGTAGCCACAAGGGAGATCTTAAAATGATTAGTATTCATCCCAATTTTGTTGAAATAGTAAAAGATCCTATTTACAAGAATGAATTTTTTGGTCTTATTCCTAGAGGCGTTGTCATTGAGAGTATGCATGCTAAATTCTTGAAGAAATATAGTTGTGTGATTGAGGATTTGAAAACCAAAGATGGCAACACTTGAATCTATACTTTATGCCTAGCTAGGGGCGTAAAACGATAGCGCTTGTTGGGAGGCAACCCAATGAATAAATTTATTTTCGTCTTTTTATTTCTGTTTTTGAGTGTTGAAACAATTATGCCTCTGTTATGACTGTGTTTTTATGTTTTATTTAGTGTTTGTGCCAAGTAAAGCCTTTTGGATGATTCATAAGATGAGTAGAAACAATGCTGAATCTAAAACTGAAACTTTACCTCCAGTGCACGAATTTTCCTTTTTTACTGGAGTGAGATATTGATCTGAAATTTTAACACAGTGTTTCTATACAAAGTTTTTACATTGTCCTAATTTTTCAGAATTTTTAGAGTTATACAAGTATGGCTAGAGTACAGATTACTACAGACAGTTCTGTTTAAGACAGATTCTGTTTTCGTTGCATTGTGTGCTTGTTTTGATGAATCTATGGTTTGTATTGAAGGGTATAAGTCATGGTAAAGTTAAAATATAGTAGGTATAATGCAATAATAAAATTTGAATCGGTTTGCAACAGTACTTAAAGTGGTGATTTGCTTTATTATACTAACGGATCTCACGAAGATTTTGTTGAGTTTTGTGTGATTGAAGTTTTCAAGTTCTGGGTGAGATCACGATGGATGAAGGAATAAGGAGTGAAAAGAGCCTAAGCTTGGGGATTCTACAGCACACCCAAGATATATCCAAAGATAAACAAGCAACTAAGCTTGGGGATGCCCCGAGTGGCATCCCCTCTTTCTTCTAACGACCATCGGTATTTTACTTGGAGCTATATTTTTATTCATCACATATCATGAGTTTTGCTTGGAGCTTCTTGTATCATTTGAGTCTTTGCTTGCTTTGCTTTTTAGTTTGTCACTTGTATCCTTGCTGGACACACCTATTTGAGAGAGCCAAAATTATGCTATGATTTGATAGAATTGCTCTATATGCTTCACTTAAACTTTTTGAGCTATGGAATTGCTCTAGTGCTTCACTTATATCTTTTTGAGCACGGTGTGCTTGGATTTTTTTTGTAGAAATACTCTCATGCTTCACTTAGATTAATTTGAAAGTTAGTAAATTTTGGAGAAACACTCTCATGCTTCACTTAGATTAATTTGAGAGTTAGTAAATTTTGGAGAAACACTCTCATGCTTCACTTAGATTAATTTGAGAGTTAGTAAAATATTGAAGAAATCCTCTCATTCTTCACTTATATTATTTTGAGAGATGAAATCTTTATGCTCATGTTCTTCACTTAAATTTGTTTGTGCTTGTCAAAAGCAATAGCAATATATGAAACTAGTCCCAAAGTGATAGATATTCAAGAGGATATAATAAAAACTTTCATGAAGATCATTGGACAAATTAAACTTGATTCCTTGTAATAGTTTTGAGACATGATGATAGTGATATGTGAGTCATGTTGGTGAGTAATTATGCTTTAGTAAGAATATTGGTGTTAAGGTTTGTGATTCCCTATGCAAGCACGAAAGTCAATAGTTATGCAATGAAATTACATCCTAATCGTGGTGAATTATTCGGTGTTAGCTATGCTCAATGCCCGTTTATGTGAATTTTTGTTTCTTGGTTGGTTGCTTCTCAATCTATTTGCTAGCCTCCACTTGTACTAAGTAGAAATACTACTTGTGCATCCAAAATCCTTAAACCCAGTTTTGCCTTATGAGTTCACCATACCTACCTATATGTGGTATTTCCATGCCGTTCTAAGCAAATTTGTATGTGCCATCTCTAATTTTCAAAATAAATTTCCTTTTTGTGTGCTCGTACCGCTCATGAAACGGTAGGGGGTATCCAATGTTTTTCCATGCTAGATGTGTGATTCTCAAGATGAGTGTTTATTCACTTGTCATTGCACGAGAGTACGGCGGTAATAGGGATGCCCAGTCCCAAAATGAAAAAAAATTACTTTATGTTGTCAAATAATAAATTCCTTGGAAAGTGTTGGTATGGAAGGCAACCGTGGATACGGCCCTCCATGGATTGTGAAAGAATGGTGGAAAAAGGAATAAACTTTACTTTATGTTCGGGAACCTCCTATCATATATCTAGCATGGAAAGTATTGCGAACTACTTTGTCATTTTCGTTGACAGGAAAGGCATGCCACCCAAAATATTTTTCTCTCTCAATTTAAACTTTGAGCTCTAGCACCTCTACAAATCCCTACTTCCATCTGCGAAGGGCCTATCTATTTACTTTACGCAATTTTTATTTTTAATTTGAGTCTCCATCTTCTCTTATAAAGCACCAACTAGGGGGCACTATGATCATACTTGAGCATTAGGTGTAGTTAATATTTGAGTGTGTTTCATGAATGGATCAATGATTGAGCATGATGGGCTAGGGATAAATTTCTTTAGTGTTGATATTTTGAAAGACATGGTTGCTTGTTGGCATGCTTGAGTATTAAAGTCAATATGTTAAAACTAGACTATTGCTTTGAACCATCTAAAAGTCCAAATGTCCATGCTACAAAAGAAAAGAATATGTGATGAACATGTTAGGCAACATTCCACATCAAAAATTCTGTTTTTATCATTTACCTACTCAAGGACGAGTAGGAATTAAGCTTGGGGATGTTGATATGTCTCCAACGTATCTATAATTTTTGCTTATTCCATGCTGTTATATTATCATTCTTGGATGTTTTACAATCATTTTATATCAACTTTATATCATTTTTTGGGACTAACCTATTGACATAGTGCCAAAGTGCCAGTTGTTGTTTTTGCTTGTTTTTTACTTCGTAGAATATCAGTACCAAACGGAGTCCAATCGTGACGAAACTTTTTGGACAATTTTTTTGGACCAGAAGAAGGCCAGTGGGCCAAAGAAGTCACCAGGAGGGAGCCCAGGCCGCCCACAACCCACCAGGGCGTGCCAGTGGCCCCGGGCACGCCCTGATGGGTTGTGGCCGCCTAGGGAACCCCCTCCACCGCCTCTGAGCTCTATAAATACCCAAATATTCTAGAAACCCTAGAGGAGTCAACAAAAAATACATCCAGCCGCCGCAAGTTCCAGAACCGCGAGATCCAATCTAACACCATCACAGAAGGATTCATCATCCTCATTGGTGCCTCTCCGATGATGCGTGAGTAGTCCACCAGAGACCTACGGGTCCGTAGGCAGTAGCTAGATGGCTTCCTCTCTCTCTTTTGATTCTCAATACAATGGTCTCTTGGAGATCTATTTCATGTAAACTTTTTGCGTGTGTTTGTTGGGATCCGATGAATTTTGAGTTCATGATCAGTTTCTATCCATGAATATTATTTGAGTCTTCTTTGATCTCTTATATGCATGATTACTTATAGCCTCATATTTCTTCTTCGAATCATTGGTTTAGTTAGGCCAACTAGATCGTTTTTTCTTGCCATGGGAAGAGGTGCTTTGTGATGGGTTCGATCTTGCGGTGTCCTCTCGTAGTGACAGAAGGGGTAGTGAGGCACGCATGTATCATTGCTGTTAAGGATAACAAGATGGGGTCTATTCCTACATGAATAGATCTTGTCTACGTCAGGTCACCGTTCTTATTGCATTACTCCATTTTTCAATGAACTTAATACACTAGATGCATGCTGGATAGAGGTCGATGTGTAGAGTAATAGTGGTAGATGCAGAATCGTTTCGGTCTACTAATCTTGGACGTGATGCCTATATAATGATCATCGCCTTGGATATCGTCATGATTATTTGATCTTCTATCAATTGCCCAACAGTAATTTGTTCACCCACTGTGTGCTATACTCATGAGAGAAGCCACTAGTGAAACCTACGCCCCCCTGGTCTACTTTTCCAACATATTGCTTTAAGATCTATCTTTTTGCCGCTTTTTTTTCAGATCTATTATTCCAAAAAAACCCAAAAATTCCTTGCGGCACTTTTTATTCGCCTCTTTTATTTTGTGTTCTTGAGAGATCTATCTATCCAATCTATCATTACCTAATCTATCTTTTTACCGTAGAGAGATTGACAACCTCTCCTTCGCGTCGGGTTGCAAGTATTTGTTCTTTGTGTGCAGGTGCTGTTTACATAGTGTTTGTGATCCTCCTACTGGTTCGATACCTTGGTTTCATAACTGAGGGAAATACGTACCATCGCTCTGCTGCATCATCCCTTCCTCTTTGGGGAAATACTGATGCAGTCTCAAGCCACGTCAGTGCTTCACTTGTTGGAAATATGCCCTAGAGGCAATAATAAATTGGTTATTATTATATTTCCTTGTTCATGATAATCGTTTATTATCCATGCTATAATTGTATTGATTGGAAACTCAAATACATGTGTGGATACATAGACAACAAAGTGTCCCTACTAAGCCTCTACTAGACTAGCTCGTTGATCAAAGATGGTTAAGGTTTCCTAGCCATAGACATGAGATGTCATTTGATAACGGGATCACATCATTAGGAGAATGATGTGATGGACAAGACCCAAACTATGAACGTAGCATATGATTGTGTCAGTTCATTGCTATTGTTTTCTGCATGTCAAGTATCTGTTCCTATGACCATGATATCATGCAACTCATTGACACCAGATGAATACCTTGTGTGTATCAAACGTCACAACGTAACTAGGTGACTATAAAGATGCTCTACAGGTATCTCCGAAGGTGTTTGTTGAGCTGGCATGGATCGAGACTGGAATTTGTTACTCCGTATGACGGAGAGGTATCTCAGGGCCCACTCGGTAATACAACATCATAGTAAGCCTTGCAAGCCATGTGACTAAAGTGTTAGTCACGGGATCTTGTATTACGGAACGAGTAAAGAGACTTGCCGGTAACGAGATTGAACTAGGTATAGAGATACCGACGATCGAATCTCGGGCAAGTAACATACCGAAGAACAAAGGGAACAGCGTACGGGATTAACTGAATCCTTGACATAGAGGTTCAACCGATAAAGATCTTCGTAGAATATGTAGGAACCAATATGGGCATCCGGGTCTCGCTATTGGTTATTGACCGTAGAGGTGTTTCGGTCATGTCTACATAGTTCTCGAACCTGCAGGGTCTGCACACTTAACGTTCGGTGACGTTTTGGTAGTATTGAGTTATGTATGGTGGTGACCGAAGGTTGTTCGGAGTCCCGGATGAGATCCCGGATGTCACGAGGAGCTCCGGAATGGTCTGGAGGTAAAGATTGATATATAGGAAGTCCCGTTTTGGCCACCGGAAAAGTTTCGGGTATTTCCGGTAGTGTACCGGGAGTGCCGGAGGGCCATCGGGAGGGGCCACCCACGCCGGGAGGCCACATGGGCCTGAGGGGTGTTTCACCAGCCCTTAGTGGGCTGGGTAAACCAGCCCCACAAGGCCCATGCGTCTAGGAAAGGTGGGAAAGAAAAAAAAACCAAGTGGAGAAGGTTTCCAAGTAGGAAGAAGGAATCCTACTAGGAGTAGGATTGGTGGGAGGCTCCACCTCCACCTCCTTCGGCCGAACCCCTAGGGGAAACCCTAGGGAGGCTGCCTCCTCCCCTCCCTCCTATATATATTAGAGGAATAGAGGCCCCAAAGACACAAGTCCACGTGCTAGTTCTCTATTCCCTAGTTCCTCCACCAAATAGATTCCGACGGTGCTTAGGCGAAGCCCTGCCGGAATAGTTCCACCACCACCGCCGCCGCGCCGTCGCGCTGCCGGAGAACTCATCTACCTCTCTGCTCCCTCTTGCTGGATCAAGAAGGCAGAGATCGTCATCGAGCTGTACGTGTGCTGAACGCGGAGGTCCCGTCCGTTCGGCACTAGATCGTGATTGGATCGCGGGACGGCTAGCGATTTGGATCGCGAAGACGTTCGACTACATCAACCGTGTTTCTTAACGGTTCCGCTTAGCGATCTACAAGGGTATGTAGATCCACTCTCCCTCTCATAGATGCTCATCACCATGGATAGATCTTGCGTGTGCGTAGGAAATTTTTTGTTTCCCATGCAACGTTCCCCAACAGTGGCATCATGAGCTAGGTCTATGTGTAGATGAGATCACGAGTAGAACACAAAGGAGTTTGTGGGCGTTGATATTCAGATTCCTTCCTCCCTTGGTCTTTTCTCATTCGGCGGTATTGTGGGATGAAGCGGCCCAGACCAACCTTACTCGTACGCTTATGAGAGACCGGTTCCATCAACTGACATGTGACTTTGTTGCATAAAGATGGCTGGTGGGTGTCTGTCTCTCCCACTTTAGTGTTGGAAATATGCCCTAGAGGCAATTATAATTTAGTTATTATCATATTTCCTTGTTCGTGATAATCGTTTATTATCCATGCTATAATTGTATTGATTGGAAACTCAAATACATGTGTGGGTACATAGACAACACTGTGTCCCTAGTATGCCTCTAGTTAACTAGCTCGTTGATCAAAGATGGTTAAGGTTTCCTAGCCATAGACATGCGATGTCATTTGATAACGGGATCACATCATTAGGAGAATGATGTGATGGACAAGACCCAAACTACGAACATAGCATATGATCGTGTCAGTTTATTGCTATTGTATTCTGCATGTCAAGTATCTGTTCCTATGACCATGATATCAAGCAACTCACTGACACCGGAGGAATACCTTGTGTGTATCAAACGTCACAACGTAACTGGGTGACTATAAAGGTGCTCTACAGGTATCTCCGAGGGTGTCTGTTGGGTTGGCATGGATCAAGACTGGGATTTGGTACTCCGTGTGACGGAGAGGTATCTCAGGGCCCACTCGGTAATACAACATCACAATGAGCCTTGCAAGCAATGTGACTAAAGTGTTAGCCACAAGATCTTGTATTACGGAACGAGTAAAGAGACTTGCCGGTAACGGGATTGAACTAGGTATAGAGATACCGACGATCGAATCTCGGGCAAGTAACATACCGAAGAACAAAGGGAACAGTATACGGGATTAACTGAATCCTTGACATAGAGGTTCAACCGATGAAGATCTTCGTAGAATATGTAGGAACCAATATGGGCATCCAGGTCCCGCTATTGGTTATTGGCCGTAGAGGTGTCTCGGTCATGTCTACATAGTTCTCGAACCCGCAGGGTCTACACACTTAACGTTTGGTGACGATTAGTATAGTTGAGTTATTGTGTTGGTGACCGAAGGTTGTTCGGAGTCCCGGATGAGATCCCGGACATGACGAGGATCTCCGGAATAGTCCGGAGGTAAAGTTTGATATATGTGATAATAGTGTTTTGATCTCCGGAAGGGTTTCGGAATTCACCGGAAGGGGTTCCGGATGTTTACCGAAGTGTTCGGGTGCAGCAACACTTTATATGGGCCAAAGGGGTAAAGCCCACGAGGTATTGGAAAGTGCAAAAGGAAATTTTGCTGCTGCCTTAAGCGGTACTACCGCTTGTAAGGCAGTACTACCGCGTAAGCGGTACTACCGCTTGTGTGAAGCGGTACTACCGCTCAAGCGGTACTACCGCTCGTGAGCGGTACTACCGCTTGTGCGCGGTACTGCTGGAATCCGAGTGGGACTCTTTCCGTGCGGGCCAAACCGACCTTGTGCGGGCAAAACCGACCTTGTGGAGGCTTTCTCTCCAAGTTTAGACCCCAGGGCTCAACATATAAATAGAGGGGCAGGGCTAGCACATAGGATACATCAAGATTTCCCAAGCCGTGTGCCGGCAACCCTAACCCTCTAGTTCCTCCCGTCACAATCTCCGTAGTGCTTGGCAAAGCCCTGCAGAGATTGTTCCTCACCACCATCACCACGCCGTCGTGCTGCCGGAACTCATCCACTACTTCACCATCGCTCGCTGGATCGAGGAGGTGAAGGCGTCATCAAGCCGTACGTGTGTTGAACGCGGAGGTGCCGTCCGTTCGGCGCTAGATCGGAAGGAACGTGATCGTGATTGGATCGCGAGACGGATCGTGATGAGATCGCGGGACGCTCGGCGATTTGGATCGCGAAGACGTTCGACTACATCAACCGCGTTTCTTAATGCTTTCGCTTAGCGATCTACAAGGGTATGTAGATTCACTCTCCCTCTCGTAGATGCTCATCACCATGGATAGATCTTGCGTGTGCGTAGGAAATTTTTTGTTTCCCATGCGACGTTCCCCAACATTTAGTTGGATCGGATTCGACAAAGGCGGTCCTTGAGAAGGTTGAATAGCAATTTGTGTATCACCGTTGTGGTTTTTGCATAGGTAAGAATCGTTCTTGCTAGATACCCGTAGCAGCCACGTAAAACATGCAACAACAATTAGAGGACGTCTAACTTGTTTTTGCAGGGTATGTTGTGATGTGATATGGCCAATTACATGATAAGATATATGTGATGTATGAGATGATCATGTTTTGTATAGAATATCATGACTTGCATGTCGATGAGTACGGCAACCAGCAGGAGCCATAGGGTTGTCTTTAATTTATTTTCCCCCTTTTTGCTTTACTTTATCACTATGAGTTAGCAATAGTCGTAGAAGCAACAGTTGGCGCGACAACCTCATGGCGACACGTTGATGGAGATCAATATGATGGAGATCATGGTGTCATGCCGGTGCTTTGGAGATGGAGATCAAATGCACAAGTTCATGGCCATATCATGTCAATTATGATTTGCATGTGATGTTAATCCTTTTATGCATCTTATTTTGCTTAGGACGACGGTAGCATTATAAGGTGATCCCTCACTTAAATTTCAAGATAAAATTGTGTTCTCCCCGAGTGTGCACCATTGCGAAAGTTCGTCGTTTCGAGACACCACGTGATGATCGGGTGTGATAGACTCTACATTCACATACAACGGGTGCAAGCCAGTGTTGCACGTGCAGAACACTCGGGTTAAACTTGACGAGCCTAGCATGTACAGACATGGCCTCGGAACACAAGAGACCGAAAGGTCGAACATGAGTCATATAGTAGATATGATCAACATGAAGATGTTCACCATTGAAACCACCTCATCTCACGTGATGATCAGACTTGGGTTGGTGAATTTGGATCATGTGACACTCGAATGATCTGAGGAAATGCAATTTGAGTGGGAGTTCTTAAGTAATATGATTAATTGAACTCATTATCATGAACATAGTCAAAATGTCTTTGCAAATTATGTTGTAGATCACTAGCTCGCGCTGTAGCTCCCCTGTGTTTTTTATACATTCCTAGAGAAAATAGAGTTGAAGGATGATGGTAGCAATAATGCGGACTAGGTCCGTGATCTGAGGATTGTCCGCATTTGCTGCACAGAAGGCTTATGTCCTTAATGCACCGCTCGGTGCGCCACCCCCTCAAGCGTCGTCTGTAGATGTTGTGAACATCTGACAGGCATGTTTTGATGACTACTTGATAGTTCAGTGCGTCATGCATTACGGCTTAGAATTGAGGCTCCAAAAACGTTTTGAACGTCATGGAACATATGAGATGTTCTAAGAGCTGAAATTGGGATCTCAGGCTCGTGCCCGTGTTGAGAGGTATGAGACCTCCAACAAGATTCTTTGCTTGCAAGATGAAGGAGAATAGCTCAATCGGTGAGCATGTGCTCAGATTGTCTGGGTGCTACAATCGCTTGAATCGAGTGGGAGTTGATCTTCCAGATAAGATAGTGATTGATATAGTTCTCCAAGTCACTACATTAAGCTACTAGAGCTTCGTGATGAACTATAAAATGCCAGGGGTGGAGATGATCCCTGAGCTATTCACGATGTTTGACACCGCGAAGGTAGAAATCAAGAAGGAGCATCAAGTGTTGATGGTTAGTAAAACCACTAGTTTCGACAAGGGCAAGGGCAAGTAGGGAAACTTCATGGATGGCAAGCCAGTTGCTGCTCCAGTGAAGAAACCCAAGATTGAACCCAAACCCGAGACTAAGTGCTTTTATTATGAGGAGAGCGGTCGCTGAAGCGGAACAACCCTAGATACTTGGTAGATAAGAAGGCTGGCAACGTCAACAGAAGTATATTTGATATACGTTTTGTTCATGTGTACCTTACTAGTACTCCTCGTAGCACCTGTGTATTAGATACCGGTTCAGTTGCTAAATGTTGGTAACTCGAAATAAAAGCTACGGAATAAACGGAGACTAGCTAAGGGTGAGGTGACGATGTGTGTTGGAAGTGTTTCCAAGGTTGATGTGATCACCATCGCACGCTCTCTCTACCTTCGGGGTTAGTGATGAACCTAAATAAATGTTATTTGGTGTTTGCGTTGAACATGAACGTGATTAGATCATGTTTATTGCAATACGGTTATTCATTTAAATCAGAGAATAATGATTATTCTGTTTACATGAATAATACCTTCAATGGTCATGCATCCAATGTGAATGGTTTATTGAATCTCGATCGTAGTAATACACATGTTCATAATATTGATGCCAAAAGATGCAAAGTTAATAATGATAGTACCACTTACTTGTGGCACTGCCGCCAAGGTCATATTGGTGTAAAGCGCATGAAGAAACTCCATGCTGATGGATCTTTTGACTCACTCGATTTCGAATCAGTTGAGACATGCGGACCATGCCTCTTGGGCAAGATGACTAAAGACCCCGTTTTCCGATATGATGGAGCGGGCAAGTGACTTATTGGAAATGATACATGTTGATGTAAGCAATCCAATGAGTGTTGAAGTGTGCGGTGTATATCGCTATTTTCTTACCTTCACTGATGATTTGAGTAGATATGGGGATATTTACTTAATGAAACACAAGTCTGAAACGTTTGAAAAGTTCAAACAAATTCAGAGTGAAGTTTGAGATCATCATCACAAGAAGATAAAATGTCTACGATATGATCGTGGAGGTAAATATCTGAGTTACGAGTTTGGTATGCAACTTAAGACAATGTGGAAGTTGTTTCACAACTCACGCCACCTGGAACACCATAGTGTGATGGTGTGTCCGAATGTCGTAGTCGTGTCTCTTATCGATTTGCCACTATCGTTTTGGGGTTATGCATTAGAGACAACTACATTCACTTTAAATAGGGCACCATCTAAGTCCATTGAGATGACACCGTATGAATTTTGGTTTGGCAGAAACCTATGCTGTCATTTCTTAATGTTTGGGGCTGCGACGCTTATGTGAAAAAGGTTTCAACCTGATGAGCTTGAACCCAAAGCGGACAAATGCATCTTCATAGAATACCCTAACGTAACAGTTGGGTTTATCTTCTATCTCAGATCCAAGCGCAAAGTGTTTGTTGCTAAAAACGGGTCCTTTCTCGAGAAAGAGTTTCTCTCGAAAGAACTGAGTGGGAGGAAAGTAGAACTTGATGCGGTTGTTGAACCGTCACTTCAGTTGGATAGTAGCACAACGCAGAAAGATGTTTCTGCGACGCCTACTCCAAGTGAAGAGGAAGCAAATGATGACGATCATGAAGCTTCGGATCAAGTTACTACCGAACCTCGTAGGTCGACAAGGACTCGTACCGCCCCTGAGTGGTACATCAATCCTGTCTTGGAGGTCATGTTGTTAGACAACAGTGAACCTACGAGCTATGAAGAAGCGATGGTGGGCCCGGATTCCAACAAATGGCTAGGAGCCATGAAATCCGAGAAAGGATCCATGTATGAAAACTAAGTATGGACTTTGGTAGACTTGCCCGTTAAACGGCAGGCCGTTGAGTACAAATGGGCCCTTAAGAAGAAAACAGATGCTGATGGTAAATGTCACCATTTATAAAGCTCGACTTATCACAAAGAAGTTTCCGACAAAGTTCAAGGAGTTGACTACGATGAGACTTTCTCACACGTAGCGATGCTAAAAGTCTGTTGGAATTATGTTAGCAGTTGCTGCATTTTTTGATTATGAAATCTGGCAGATGGATATCAAAACATCGTTTCATTAACGGTTTCCTTGAGGAAAGGTTGTATGTGATACAACCGGAAGGTTTTGTCAGTCCTAAGGATGCTAAAATGTATGCAAGCTCCAGCAATCCTTCTATGGACTGGAGCAAGCATCTCGGAGTTGGAATATACGCTTTGATGAGGTGATCAAAGCTTTTGGGTTTATACAAAGTTTATAAGAAACTTGTATTTACAAGAAAGTGAGTGGGAGCACTATAGAATTTCTGATAAGTATATGTGGATGACATATTGTTGATCGGAAATAATGTAGAATTTCTGGAAAGCATAAAGGGTTGTTTGAAAAGGAGTTTTTCAAAGGAAAACCTGGAATGAAGCTACTTAAATATTGGGCATCAGGATCTATAGAGATAGATCAAGACGTCTGATAAAACTTTCAATGAGTACATACCTTGACAAGATTTTGAAAGAGTTCAAAATGGATCAGTCAAAGAAAGAGTTCTTGCCTGATTTGTAAGGTGTGGAGTTGAGTGAGACTCAAAGCTCGACCACGGCAGAAGAAAGAGAAAGGACGAAGGTCGTCCCCTATGCCTTATCCATAGGCTCTGTATAGTATGCCATGCTGTGTACCGCACCTGGTGTGTGCCTTGTCATGAGTCTGTCAAGGGGTACATGAGTGGTCCAGGAGTGGATCACTGAACAGCGGTCAAAATTAACCTTAGTAACTAGAGGACTAAGGAAATGTTTCTCGATTATGGAGGTGATAAAGAGTTCGTCGTAAAGGGTTACGTCGATGCAAGCTTTGACACCAATCCGGATAACACTGAGTAGCAATCCGGATACGCATGGTGGAGCAGCCATTTGGAATAGCTCCAAGTGAAGCGTGGTAACATCTGCAGTATGACATATAGATTTGCAAAGAACACACGGATCTGAATGTTGCAGACCGTTGACTAAAGACCTCTCTCACATGCAAAGCATGATCGAACCCCAGAACTCATTGGGTGTTAGATTCATAACAATGTAAATCACATGGTGATGTGAACTAGATTATTGACTCTACTACAAGTGGGAGACTGTTGGAAATATGCCCTAGAGGCAATAATAAATTGGTTATTATTATATTTCCTTGTTCATGATAATCGTTTATTATCCATGCTATAATTGTATTGATTGGAAACTCAAATACATGTGTGGATACATAGACAACAAAGTGTCCCTAGTAAGCCTCTACTAGACTAGCTCGTTAATCAAAGATGGTTAAGGTTTCCTAGCCATAGACATGAGATGTCATTTGATAACGGGATCACATCATTAGGAGAATGATGTGATGGACAAGACCCAAACTATGAACGTAGCATATGATCGTGTCAGTTTATTGCTATTGTTTTTGGCATGTCAAGTATCTGTTCCTATGACCATGAGATCATGCAACTCATTGACACCAGATAAATACCTTGTGTGTATCAAACGTCCCAACGTAACTGGGTGACTATAAAGATGCTCTACAGGTATCTCCGAAGGTGTCTGTTGAGCTGGCATCGATCGAGACTGGGATTTGTTACTCCGTATAACGGAGAGGTATCTCAGGGCCCACTCGGTAATACAACATCACAGTAAGCCTTGCAAGCAATGTGACTAAAGTGTTAGTCACGGGATCTTGTATTACGGAACGAGTAAAGAGACTTTCTGGTAACGAGATTGAACTAGGTATAGAGATACCGACGATCGAATCTCGGGCAAGTAACATACCGAAGAACAAAGGGAACAGCGTACGGGATTAACTGAATCCTTGACATAGAGGTTCAACCGATAAAGATCTTCGTAGAATATGTAGGAACCAATATGGGCATCCAGGTCCCGCTATTGGTTATTGACCGTAGAGGTGTCTCGGTCATGTCTACATAGTTCTCAAACCCGCAGGGCCTGCACACTTAACGTTCGGTGATGTTTTGGTAGTATTGGGTTATGTATGGTGGTGACCGAAGGTTGTTTGGAGTCCCGGATGAGATCCCGGACGTTACGAGGAGCTCCGGAGGTAAAGATTGATATATAGGAAGTCCAATTTTGGCCACCGGAAAAGTTTCGGGTATTTCCGGTAGTGTACCGGGAGTGCCGGAGGGCCATCGGGAGGGGTCACCCACGCCGGGAGGCCACATGGGCCTGAGGGGTGTTGCACCAGCCCTTAGTGGGCTGGGCAAACCAGCCCCACAAGGCCCATGCGGCTAGGAAAGGTGGGAAAGAAAAAAAACCCAAGTGGAGAAGGTTTCCAAGTAGGAAGAAGGAATCCTACCAGGTGTAGGATTGGTGGGAGGCTCCACCTCCACCTCCTTCGGCCGAACCCCTAGGGGAAACCCTAGGGAGGCTGCCTCCTCCCCTCCCTCCTATATATACTAGAGGAATAGAGGCCCCAAAGACACAAGTCCACGTGCTAGTTCTCTATTCCCTAGTTCCTCCACCAAATAGATTCCGACGGTGCTTAGGCGAAGCCCTGCCGGAATAGTTCCACCACCGCCGCCGCCGCGCCGTCGCGCTGCCGAAGAACTCATCTACCTCTCCGCTCCCTCTTGCTGGATCAAGAAGGCGGAGATCGTCATCGAGCTGTGCGTGTCCTGAACACGGAGGTGTCGTCCATTCGGCACTAGATCGTGATTGGATCGCGGGACGGCTAGCGATTTGTATCGCGAAGACGTTCGGCTACATCAACCGCGTTTCTTAACGCTTCCGCTTAGCGATCTACAAGGGTATGTAGATCCACTCTCCCTCTCGTAGATGCTCATCACCATGGATAGATCTTGCGTGTGCGTAGGAAAAATTTTGTTTCCCATGCAACGTTCCCCAACATCACTTATATATTTTTGAGCACGGTGTGCTTTGAAATTTTGAAGAAACACTCTCATGCTTCACTTAGATTAATTTGAGAGTTAGTAAATTTTGAAGAAATCCTCTCATGCTTCACTTATACTATTTTGAGAGATGAAACTTCTATGCTCATGTTCTTCACTTAAATTTGTTTGAGCTTGTCAAAAGCAATGGCAATATATGAAACTAGTCCCAAAGTGATAGATATTCAAGAAGGATATAATAAAAACTTTCATGAAGATCATTAGACAAATTAAACTTGATTCCTTGTAATAGTTTTGAGACATGATGATAGTGATATGTGAGACATGTTGGTGAGTAATTGTGCTTTAGTAAGAATATTGGTGTTAAGGTTTGTGATCCCCTATGCAAGCACGAAAGTCAATAGTTATGCAATGAAATTACATCCTACTTATGGTGCATTATTTGGTGTTAGTTATGCTTAATGCCCGTTTATGTGAATTTTCGTTTCTTGGTTGGTCGCTTCTCAATCTATTTGCTAGCATCCACTTGTACTAAGTAGAAATACTACTTGTGCATCCAAAATCCTTAAAACCGGTTTTGCCTTATGAGTCCACCATACCTACCTATATGCGGTATTTCCATGCTGTTCTAAGCAAATTTGTATGTGCCATCTCTAATTTTAAAAATGAATTTCCTTTTTGTGTGCTCGTACCGCTCATGAAACGGTAGGGGTTGTCCAATATTTTTCCATGCTAGATGTGTTATTCTCAAGATGAGTGTTTATTCACTTGTCATTGCACGAGAGTACGGCGGTAATAGGGATGCCCAGTCCCGAAATGAAAAAGAAATTTACTTTATTTTGTCAAATAATAAATTCCTTGGAAAGTGTTGGTATGGAAGGCAACCGTGGATACGGCTAGCCATGGATTGTGAAAGAATGGTGGAAAAAGGAATAAACTTTACTTTATGTTTGGGAACCGCCTATGATGTATCTAGCATGGAAAGTATTGAGAACTACTTTGTCGTTTTCGTTGACGGGAAAGGCATGCCACTCAAAATATTTCTCTCTCTCTCAATTTTAAGCTTTGAGCTCTCGCACCTCTACAAATCCCGACTTCCCTCTGCGAAGGGCCTATCTATTTACTTTATGCAATTTTTATTTTCACTTGAGTCTCCATGTTCTCTTATAAAGCACCAGCATTGGGTATAGTTAATATTTGAGTGTGTTTCATGAATGGATCAATGATTGAGCATGATGGGCTAGGGATAACTTTCTTTAGTGTTGATATTTTGAAAGACATGGTTGCTTGTTGGCATGCTTGAGTATTAAAGTATTTATGTCAAAACTAGACTATTGCTTTGAACCATCTAAAAGTCCAAATGTCCATGCTACAAAAGAAAAGAATATGTGATGAACATGTTAGGCAGCATTCCACAACAAAAATTCTGTTTTTATCATTTACATACTCGAGGACGAGTAGAAATTAAGCTTGGGGATGCTGATACGTCTCCAACTTATCTATAATTTTTGCTTGTTCCATGCTGTTATATTATCATTCTTGGATGTTTTACAATCATTTATAGCAACTTTATATCATTTTTTGGGACTAACCTATTGACATAGTGCCAAGTGCCAGTTGCTGTTTTTTGCTTGTTTTTTACTTCGCAGAATATCAGTACCAAATAGAGTCCAATCGCAACGAAACATTTTGGAGATTTTTTTGGACCAGAAGAAGGTCAGTGGGCCAAAGAAGTAACCAGGAGGGAGCCCAGGCCGCCCACAAGACACCAGGGCGCGCCAGGGGCCCCGGGCGTGCCCTGGTGGGTTGTGGCTGCCTCGGGAACCTTCTCCACTGCCTCTGAGTTCTATAAATACCCAAATATTCCAGAAACCCTAGAGGAGTCGACGAAAAATACATCCAGCCGCCGCAAGTTCCAGAACCGCGAGATCCAATCTAACACCATCACCGAGGGGTTCATCATCCTCATTGGTGCCTCTCCGATGATGCGTGAGTAGTCCACCATAGACCTACGGGTCCGTAGGTAGTAACTAGATGGCTTTTCTCTCTCTTTTGATTCTCAATACAATGGTCTCTTGGAGATCTGTTTGATGTAATGACTTTTTGCGGTGTGTTTGTTGGGATCCGATGAATTTTGAGTTCATGATCAGTTTCTATCCATGAATATTATTTGAGTCTTCTTTGATCTCTTATATGCATGATTACTTATAGCCTCATATTTCTTCTTTGAATCTTTGGTTTAATTAGGCCAACTAGATCGATTTTTCTTGCCATGGGAAGAGGTACTTTGTGATGGGTTCGATCTTGCGGTGTCCTCTCCCAGTGACAGAAGGGGCAGCAAGGCACGCATGTATCGTTGCTATTAAGGATAACAAGATGGGGTCTATTCCTACATGAATAGATCTTGTCTACATCATGTCACCATTCTTATTGCATTACTCCATTTTTCCATGAACTTAATACACTAGATGCATGCTGGATAGCGGTTGATGTGTGGAGTAATAGTAGTATATGTAGAATCGTTTCGGTCTACTAATCTTGGACATGATGCCTATATAATGATCATCACCTTGGATATCGTCGTGATTATTTGATTTTCTATCAATTGCCCAACAGTAATTTGTTCACCCACCGCGTGCTATACTCATGAGAGAAGCCACTAGTGAAACCTACGGCCCCCGAGTCTACTTTTCCAACATATTGCTTTCCGATCTATCTTTTTGTCACTTTTGTTTTCACATCTATTATTCCAAAAACCCAAAAATACCTTGTTGCACTTTTTATTTGCTTCTTTTATTTTGTGTTCTTGTGAGATCTACCTATCCAATCTATTACAACCTAATTTATCTTTTTATCGTGGAGAGATTGACAACCTCTGTTTCGCGTCGGGTTGCAAGTATTTGTTCTTTGTGTGCAGGTTCTATTTACATAGTGTTGCGTGATCCTCCTACTAGTTCAATACCTTGGTTTCATAACTGAGGGAAATACTTACCGTCGCTGTACTGCATCATCCCTTCCTCTTTGGGGAAATACCGACGTAGTCTCAAGCCACATCTGTCATCATCAACCCTTCTCCATCAACACCCCCATCATGCTCACCACCGAGAGTGAGTAATTCCTTAGTAGGCTTGCTGGACGGTGATGAGATTGGATGAGATTTATCATGTAATCGAATTATTTTGATAGGGCTTGATCCCTAGTATCCACTATGTTTGGAGTTTGATGTTGCTATGACTTTGCTATGCTTAATGCTTATCACTAGGGCCCGAGTGCCATGATTTTAGATCTGAACCTATTATGTTTTCATTAATATGAGAGTGTTTTGGATCCTATCTTGCAAGTTGTATGCACCTATTACGTGTCATGATCCGCATACCCTAAGGTGACAATAATTGGGATTCTTTTCGATGATTGTCGTAGTTTGAGGAGTTCATATATTCACCATGTGTTAATGCTTTGTTTCGGTTCTCTATTAAAAGGAGACCTTAATAGCCCTTAGATTTCCTTATGGACCCCGCTGCCACGGGAGGGTAGGACAAAAGATGTCATGCAAGTTCTTATTATAAGCACGTATGACTATATACGGAATACATGCCTACATTACATTGATGAATTGGAGCTAGTTCTGTGTCGCTCTAGTATGTAACTGTTACATGATGAATGCCATCCAATAAATATACTTATCCATCACCGATCCAAATGCCTACACTTTTCATATATTGATTCTTTCTAAGTTACCATTGCTGCTACTGCTGTTACAATCACTATAAAACTGTTGTTGTTACTGCTACCATTCCTATTATTATTTGTTGTGCTACTAAACTCTTGTTCCAGAAGACATCCCAGGTGTGGTTGAACTGACAACTCAAATTAGGGTGTAATACTACCTGCGAAGACTGTTGCGATCCCCTACACTTGTGGTTTATCACTCATCACACTCCACATTCACCGTTTTCTCAATACATCCCGTGGATTTATTGAGAATATAGTAAGTGTGGGAGTTTGATGCATATCCATCAAGTTGAACCAAATTTTGTTTCTCCGAGTTTTCACGATGACAATGAAACACCTACAACCGAACCAGTTTTCATTTATCTTCTCCCTTAAATTAAAGAATCAACCAAGGTTGGCTCTAATAATTTCCCACAGTGTCTCCACCTTCCTCATGAATAAGCCAAGCATCCAATGCTTCTCCAAAGTACCTAAAACACAATAAGGTACAATTTGCTCCCCAAACTTATTGGGTCCAAAGTAGTGACGTGGCTTGAGACTGCGTTGATATTTCCCCAAAGAGGAAGGGATGATGCAGCACAGCGACGGTAAGTATTTCCCACAGTTATGAAACCAAGGTATCGAACCAGTAGGAGGATCACCAACACTATGTAAACAACACCTACACACATAGAGCAAATACTTGCAACCCGACGCGAAAGAGAGGTTGTCAATCTCTCTACGGTAAAAAGATAGATTAGGTAATGATAGATTGGATAGATAGATCTCTCAAGAACACAAAATAAAAGAGGCAAATAAAAAGTGCAGCAAGGTATTTTTGGGTTTTTTGGAATAATTGTAGGATCGAAAGTATGTCTAGAGGGGGGGTGATTAGACTACTTGACTAAATAAAATTTCTACCTTTTCCCAATTTTAAGTGTTGGCAGATTTTAGCAATGATAGCAAGTCAAGCACACCCTACACATGCATGTCTAAGAGTATAGCAGCGGAAAGTAACGACAAGCATATGTAATAGAGGGTAGGGAGGAAGATCAAATGCAATTTGAGGACGCAAGGATTTTTCCCGTGGTTCCGATAGGTGGTGCTATCGTACGTCCACGTTTATGGAGTCTTCAACCCACGGAGGGTAACGGTCGCGAGAGTCCACGGAGGGCTCCACCCATAAGGGTCCACGAAGTAGCAACCTTGACTATTCCATAACGGCTTCCGTCCACGAAGGACTAGCCTCACTATGGGTAGATCTTCACGAAGTAGGCGATCTCCTTGCCCTTACAAACTTCTTGGTTCAACTCCACAACACGAAGTAGGAGGCTCCCAAGCGACACCTAACCAATCTAGGAGGCACCACCCTCCAAAAGGTAATAGGCTCGATAGTAACGATGAACTCCTTGCTCTTGTGCTTCAAGATGATAGACTCCTCAACACACAATCACTCTCTCACAGATTTGGCTTTGGTGGAAGAGATTGATTGGATGGAAAGCAACTTGGGGAGGCTAGAAATCAAGATTAATATGGTTGGAATGGAATAGCTTGATCTCAACACATGAGTAGGTGGCTCTCTCTCAGAAAATCAGATGGGACAAGTATGGAATAGTTCTGAGTGCTTCTCTTGCGAGTGGGTGGTGGTGAAGGGGTATATATAGGCATCTCCAAAAATCCAACCGTTACACCTATAATGACCAACTCGGTGACACCGAAGTGTAAAACTCGGTGGTACCAAGTTGCTCAAAAGGTAGCAACTTTCAAATCTCGGTGAGACCGATATATAAATCTCGGCAGTACTGATCAGGTGACCAACGGTCAGATTGCAAAACTCGGTGGCACCGATCCAAAAACTCAGAAATTCCGAATCTTAGAAAAGGGGCAACAGAATGTTGGCAAGCTGAACTCGGTGGCACCGATGCAGAATCGGCTGTACCGAAAAACTAGGGTTTGGCTGGGATCTGTCTGAAATGAAAATTGGTAGGGCAGAGTGGGGAATATTGGTGGCACCGATTTTGCATGATAGGCTTTGGACAGACTTTTGTGGAAGAGCTTGTGGGTGTTTTTGGTGATTATCACTTGTGCACGTGGAGCATTTTGTTCACCATCAATATCTTACCCCCTTTTAATAGTATCGGCTTTCCTATAGACTCAAAGTGATTTCTCACAAAGTAAAATGTAGAGTCTTCTTGCTTGAAGCTTTGCCAATCTTATTCCTTGCATCTAGGGGTCTCTCCACAATCCTTTTGCCATCCCATCATTGAACTTTTCCTGAAATATACTTAGTGGAAACATTAGTCCAATGAGATATATGTTGTTATTAATTACCAAAACCACCAAGGGAGCAAATGTGCTTTGAATCTCCCCCTTTTTGGTAATTGATGACAACATATAGATCAAAGCTTCGACATATGATATAATCAATGAATACAATCCTTGCTTTGAGAAGTATGTGATATGCAAGAGCTCCCCCTAAATTTGTGCATTATTTTGAATTTGCGTTTGAATGCAAATGCACAATCGATTAGGTATATGAGGCACTCTTCCATGTCACATACAACTTGGTGGTGTGCGAGAGTAATAAGAATGAATAACATAGCACAACACAACAAGCAAAAGTGAATGATCATCTCATAAGCATCTCAAGTATAGGAAATAGTAGTAGCACATCAGAATGTGAAATTTGCTCTCAACTATCCTTCCCAGACTCTCCTGGTTCTTCAATATGTTCCCAATATCCTTCTGCATGCTGAGCACGGAACTGAGAAGAAGATCCATCTGCTCACTCCGGGTCTTGGGCACCTGAGCACTAGAGTCTCTGGCTGCCTCTGTCTCTGCCTGTGCTGTAGCTAAGGTGGGGTGATCTGGATCCATCACCACAACATTGTCTTCTAGCTCTGGCAGGAGTGGCAAATGTGATCGATCAAGTGCATACACATGCTTCTCCAGCTGGGAGTTGATAAGCATCTGAATATATGGAGCGTATCCACATGATCTCTTCTGGTCTACGACAGTCCTCTTTACCGTCTCAACTATCAAGTCCATCACTCGGAATCTGGTGTGTTGATCAATATGTAGCAGCATGTTGATAGAATAGCCTCTGATCATCTTCTCATCTCCAGACTTAGGCATCAATGTATACCTCAAGATGGTGTTGGTTGTGCGTAGGCCAGCCTGAAGAAAGTAGATGGATCCAAGCTTGTGTGAATGCACATTTGCAGCAGGGATCTCATTGTACATATTGGACATGGAGTTGTGGTTTGCCTTGGACTCAGAATACACATCCAAGTCTCCCTCTTGCACCTGTGGGGCTCCTAAGATGGCAGCCCACTCATCAACAGTGGATTCATATCTGGTGCCTTCAGTCATCCATACAATTCTACCATCTCTATAGAAATGTGCAGTGGAGTAGAATTGCATGATCATCTCATCATTCCAGGCAGTGAACTCCTTCCCAACAAACTCATCAATGTCAATACAGTGGAAATTGTCTTGCACACTTGGAAACTAATCTTGGTTCTCCTTGATGTATTTCCAATCAACATACCTCATATCACTAACTGCAGGGCTCTTGTCAAGCAATATGGTCTCATAGAAGTCTTGCTGTTCCTTGGTGTAGAACATGTAGTCTACAGTTGTCCTTCTCCTCTGAGAATAGGGATCTATGGCTCTCCACTCCCTCGGTCCAGAATCCTTCCTCTTCTTCATGTCCTCAGCAACTGGATGGCTAGCACTGTGCTCAGGAAGGTGTGGTCTCAGCTTCATCAAAACTGATAGTGTATCATCCTCGGCTTCTCTGAAAGTAGAAGTCTTGTTCTTGGCAGTAGCTGGGATGTCTCTGGTAGACCTCTTGGGCTTTGGAGCAGCAGCAGCCTTCTTGGGGGCAGTCTTAGTGCCTTTGGATGATGTATCATTGGGCGTAGCATCAGCCAATAGCTTCTTCTTCTTCTTAGGAGGAGCCTTGGTAGCTGGCTCTTCCTCCTCCTCAGCAGCAGCATCAGCTTCTAGATCCTTAAACATGGAGGTAGGTCTGCCCACAACATGTATGATCCTCTTCCTAGACTTCTTCTTCTCTCCTGCCTTCTTAGGCATAGACTTCTTTAGAGGTGACTCAAGGTGAAGAGTCATTGCTGCCTTAGCACACCCTGGTGCTTTCAATGCCTCTGAACTGTCACACTCCTTCCTTACTACCTTTCTAGATGAGGTAGCAACATTAGCATGTTTCTTGGCAGCCTTGTCTGCCTTGTCCTGCTTCTGCTTGGCAAGGACCTCTTCTGGCACAAAATCCTCATCCTCCTCATCAGAGTTTAACTTCCTTCTGGCTCTGGTTGTAGCTTTGGGCAAATCTGGTGAGCTGGGCACATCATCATAGCTGCCCTCAGGACTAGTGCCTGAGCTCATATCAACATTCTTTTCTCTAAAATTGTTCTAACTGTCATCTGAGCCTGACATGCTGACCCTATGAATAGAGCATAGAAGAGTAGAAGGGTTGAGCCATCACAAAATGCAGAAGTTTTGTCAAATTTGAACTTAGAATTCTTAAAGTTTGCATTCTGCAAAAGGAATTTTGGTACCACCGAGTCACAATTTTCGGACCCACCGAGACTCACAGTCTGCTTTACAGAAACTTGGCAACCACTTCGGTTTCACCGAAAGTGGGTGCTCGGTTTCACCGAGACTATCCTCAGTAGACCTAACAACCAAATCGGTAAGACCGATTTTTGTGCATCGGTGTCACCGAGATTCGGATTGCGGACGGCAAAACCTAAAAACTCGATGTTCACTATTCTAATAGAAGATTATCGAGGATAGGTTGATCTCAAACTGTGGCTTATAGATGGAACAATCCTAGTTCGCAAGAATTGGAAAGAGGAGCGCACAAGGGGTCGGATTCGTACCCTAACTCGGTGACGAGTCCGCTACGGCGACGACGGCAGTGAGGATTCCGTCGACGGCGGCGAGTTCCAACGGCTGAGGTGCTCGGGAAGACAATGGCGACGACCAGGGGTCCACGAACGGCAGCTAGGGTTTGGAGGAACCGGACGTTTGAAGAAGTAATTTCAGAAGTCGGGTCCGCCACATTAAGTACCCATCGCTGTAGGTGACACCGGTTCAAAATTATCGGTGCCACCGAGTTCCTCAACTGTCAGCTGACAGGGAAACTCGGTGAAGCCAAGAAGATGGAATCAATGTTACCGAGATTGGAAAACCAGATCAACCCTAGGCATCGGTGAGACCGAGATTTTTGTGTTGGTTCCACCGAGATGCACTTGGGAGGTTTTGGGTGGTCAGTCCTTGTCGATACGGAACTCTGAGTGCTCCTCACACAGAGAGATCGAGAAGTACTTGTTCAAGTTTTGTGATGCAGCATGAATAGAATATGAGACAAGAAAGCATAGATAGCTAGAGAGGGGTCCTAGGCATTCTTGTCCATCCAATTGGCAAAAGAGAAAATAAAACCAAATAGCAACAATTGGATGTCCTCGAATGATTAAAGAAATGCAGACCAACATGCTCACACAATAAGATATCAAATGAAATCATGGCAAACATGCACATACATACTAGCATCTAACAAGCACTTTGGCGATGATGGAGTCATCTATATATGAGTATATTGACATAGGAGCCAAGTAAGAATACTTGATCATAGGTCATACTCATCGTTTAAGCACAAGTGGGGTTACCACTTTTACATAAAGCATTTAATGTTGTCACATTCTAAGAGATGATTTAACTCAAGTCTTAGAGTAAAGCTCCCCCTTGATGTGACATCCCCCCATAGGAGGGATAAACTAACCTTGGGTTTGTCGTAGAAGACTTCATGTGGGTGATGTAGTGGTGGATGCTCAAAGTTGATGAAGATCATCTTGAGTTGGGAGCATCCTTGTTGTTTCCTTACTCTTCTCACCTACATGGGTTAGTCCCAAGCACAAGAGACAAATACAAGGATATCTATGGACATGGAGTGCAAAGCATATGAGATGATGTCCATGGATTCATTAATTACCTTGTCCCTTGCTTACCTCTGAGGGAATGTGTGACTCCTTGAACTATTGCATAGAGTTGATATTGATTGCAACTAGTCCTTGCCAATAATGAATATGAGTGAATTTCATTGGCGGGGTCACCCCTCAAGAACTTCTCTAGTTCTTCTTCTTGGGGACCCACATCAACTTGATGGGAATCCTTGGTGTTGAAGTGGCACTTGTAGAAGTTGAGCTTGTAATAGCTTTGGGAACCCACTTGACCAAAGCTTGGGAATCTTCTTCATATGAGTCAATCTCCTCTTGAAGCTTGTCCTTGCCCTTGAGCTTGTGGTCTTGTGGTGGAAGGTCATCTTGAGTGTTTGTTCCCTTGGGGAGAGTATGTTCATACTTCTCCTTTTGAGGAACAAACTTTGGCTTGGGGTATTGACCTTCTTCCCATTCAACTCCATTTGCGTTGAAGTAGCCAATGCCATGGTTCTTCCGGTATCCTCCATGCTTGCGTACAATCTCCTCAAATTGCTTACATCCGGCAAGACTTTTGTAGATACCTTTTTCTATAATTCCTTTCAATAAATTGTTTTCTTGCTCAAGTGTAACTTGGCTAAGAGAATCATCATTAGTGGAATCAATAGAACTACTAGAAGCAACATCATTAGATTTAGCATTTTTATTGTTGCTACTAGATGAAGAACCTTTCTTGCCTTTGTTACTAGTTTTTCTAGGTTTGACTTGTGGCATGAATGTAGACAAGAGTAATCGTTTGGCTAGATAAGATGAAGTCTTCTTTCGGAGATCGTCATCGATAGCTTTAAGAAACTCATGTTCTTGCTCCAAGGTGAGCTTCTCGAAGCGTAGCTTCTCATGAGTCCTTACAAGCTCTCTATGATCTTCTAGAGTAGATTCATGGGCTAACTTAAGAGTGTTTAATTCTTTAGTTAGTCGATCTATTTCCATCTTATCATCATCAACCGACTTATCTTGACTAACATGAAGATTATCAAGTTCATTTTGACTAACATCACTAGATTTATCAAAGAGCAAGTCATCATATCCAAGCAAATCATCCTCATCACTATTGAAATCAAGATACTCGGGGTGTGATACCTTGGGGCCTTTAGCCATGAAGCAACTTCCACTTCCTTCATTTGGTGAATCAAATATGTCATAGGAGTTGGTAGTCACTAGTGCAAGTCTGGCAACACCTTCATCTTGACTATAGTCGGAGTTGGAGTGATAACTTCTCTCGGAGTGATTGTCGGATTCGGAGCCGGAAACCCATTCACCAACGTGAGCTTGATGTCTTCTTCTTGAGTAGCTCTTGGTGTACTTGTCCTTCTTCTTCGAGTCCCTACTTCTCCTTGAGGGTCTTCATTCATAACGATCATCTCTACTCCTTCTCTCTCTTCGAGGTGATTCATCTCTTGAGCTTCGTCTTCTTGGTGACTCTTCTCTTCGTTTGTAGGGAGCCGTGCACTCATTGGAGTAGTGTCCGGGCTTCCCACAATTGTAGCAGTTTCGGTCACAACTTGATGAATGCTTCTCTTCATATCTTGAGTTGGAGCTTCGTTCTTTGCCTCTATTCTTGTAGAACTTGTTGAATTTCTTGACCATGAGGCTTATCTCTTCATTGGTGACAAGGTTTTTGCTTGAAGTTGTGGGAGCATCACTTGTGGCTTTGTAAGCACCGCTTGACTTGTTGTGAAGCTCTTCTTTGTCTTTGAGTGTCATCTCATGAGCAACAATGCTTCCAATGACTTCCGTAGGCTTGAGATCTTTGTAGTTGGGCATCATTTGGATCAATGTGCACACGGTGTCATATCTCTCATCCAAAGCTCTAAGTATCTTCTTGATGATGAATTTGTCAGTCATCTCTTCGCTTCCCAAGCCGGCAATCTCATTGGTGATGCGAGCTAGCCTAGAGTACATTTCTGCGACTCCTTCACCATCCTTCATCTTGAACTTGTCAAGCTGACTTTGAAGAACATCTAACTTGGATTCTCTCACGGATTCGGTACCTTCATGCATATCAACCAAAGTATCCCAAATTTCCTTGTCATTCTCAAGACGGCTGATTTTGTTGAATTCTTCGGGGCATAGGCAATTGAAGAGAATGTCACATGCTTGAGCGTTGTATTGCAACATCTTCAATTCATCCGCGGTCGCTTCACGGTCCGGTTCCTTTCCATCACCAAAGAATTCACCTTGCAAGCCAACACGAACAACAGCCCAAACGGCGGGGTTATGACCAAGAATATGCATTTTCATTTTGTGCTTCCAACTAGCAAAATTTGTACCATCAAAGTATGGACCTCTACGGTGATAATTTCACTCACTAGACGCCATACTCTCCTAGGTTGTGAGACCAATGCAATGGAGACCAAAGCTCTGATACCACTTGTAGGATCGAAAGTATGTCTAGAGGGGGGTGATTAGACTACTTGACTAAATAAAATTTCTACCTTTTCCCAATTTTAAATGTTGGCAGATTTTAGCAATGATAGCAAGTCAAGCACACCCTACACATGCATGTCTAAGAGTATAGCAGCGGAAAGTAATGACAATCATATGTAATAGAGGGTAGGGAGGAAGATCAAACGCAATTTGAAGACGCAAGGATTTTTCCCGTGGTTCCGATAGGTGGTGCTATCATACGTCCATGTTTATGGAGTCTTCAACCCATGAAGGGTAACGGTCGCGAGAGTCCACGGAGGGCTCCACCCATAAGGGTCCACGAAGTAGCAACCTTGACTATTCCATAACGGCTTCCGTCCACGAAGGACTAGCCTCACTATGGGTAGATCTTCACGAAGTAGGCGATCTCCTTGCCCTTACAAACTTCTTGGTTCAACTCCACAACACGAAGTAGGAGGCTCCCAAGCGACACCTAACCAATCTAGGAGGCACCACCCTCCAAAAGGTAATAGGCTCGATAGTAACGATGAACTCCTTGCTCTTGTGCTTCAAGATGATAGACTCCTCATCACACAATCACTCTCTCACAGATTTGGCTTTGGTGGAAGAGATTGATTGGATGGAAAGCAACTTGGGGAGGCTAGAAATCAAGATTCATATGGTTGGAATGGAATGGCTTGATCTCAACACATGAGTAGGTGGCTCTCTCTCAGAAAATCAGATGGGGCAAGTATGGAATAGTTCTGAGTGCTTCTCTTGCGAGTGGGTGGTGGTGAAGGGGTATATATAGGCATCTCCAAAAATCCAACCGTTACACCTATAATGACCAACTCGGTGACACCGAAGTGTAAAACTCGGTGGTACCAAGTTGCTCAAAAGGTAGCAACTTTCGAATCTCGGTGAGACCGATATATAAGTCTCGGCAGTACCGATCAGGTGACCAACGGTCAGATTGCAAAACTCGGTGGCACCGATACAAAAACTTGGAAATTCCGAATCTTAGAAAAGGGGCAACAGAATGTTGGCAAGCTGAACTCGGTGGCACCGATGCAGAATCGGCTGTACCGAAAAACTAGGGTTTGGCTGGGATCTGTCTGAGATGAAAATCGGTAGGGCCGAGTGGGGAATATTGGTGGCACCGATTTTGCATTATTGGCTTTGGACAGACTTTTGTGGAAGAGCTTGTGGGTGTTTTTGGTGACTATCACTTGTGCACGTGGAGCATTTTGTTCACCATCAATATCTTACCCCCTTTTAATAGTATCGGCTTTCCTATAGACTCAAAGTGATTTCTCACAAAGTAAAATGTAGAGTCTTCTTGCTTTAAGCTTTGCCAATCTTATTCCTTGCATCTAGGGGTCTCTCCACAATCCTTTTGCCATCCCATCATTGAAATTTTCCTGAAATATACTTAGTGGAAACATTAGTCCAATGAGATATATGTTGTTATTAATTACCAAAACCACCAAGGGAGCAAATGTGCTTTCAATAATAGATCTGAAAACAAAAATGGCAAAAAGACAGATCGGAAAGCAATATGTTGGAAAAGTAGACCCGGGGAGCATAGGTTTCAGTAGGGGCTTCTCTCATGAGTATAGCACACGGTGGATGAACAAATTACTGTTGGGCAATTGATAGAAGATCATATAATCATGACGATATCCAAGGCGATGATCATTATATAGGCATCACGTCCAAGATTAGTAGACCGAAACGATTTTGCATCTACTACTATTACTCCACACATCGATCGCTATCCAGCATGCATCTAGTGTATTAAGTTCATGGAAAAACGGAGTAATGCAATAAGAACGGTGACATGATGTAGACAAGATCTATTCATGTAGGAATAGACCCCATTTTGTTATCCTTAATAGCAACGATGCATGTGTGCCTCGCTGCCTCTTCTGTCACTGGGAGAGGACACCGCAAGATCGAACCCATCACAAAGCACCTCTTCCCATGGCAAGAAAAATCGATATAGTTGGCCTAACTAAACCAAAGATTCGAAGAAGAAATACGAGGCTATAAGTAATCATGCATATAATAGATCAAAGAAGACTCAAATAATATTCATGGATAGAAACTGATCCTGAACTCAAAATTCATCGGATCCCAACAAACACACCGCAAAAAGTTTACATCAAATAGATCTCCAAGAGACCATTGTATTGAGAATCAAAAGAGAGAGAGGAAGCCATCTAGCTACTGCCTACGGACCCGTAGGTCTATGGTGGACTACTCACGCATCATCGGAGAGGCACCAATGAGGGTGATGAACCCCTCCGTGATGGTGTTAGTTGGATCTCGAGGTTCTGGAACTTGCGACACCTGGATGTATTTTTCGTCGACTCCTCTAGGGTTTCTGGAATATTTGGGTATTTATAGAGCTCAGAGGCGGTGGAGGGGGTTCCCAAGGCGGCCACAACCCATCAGGGCGCGCCCTGGTGGGTTGTGGGCGGCCTCGGCTCCCTCCTGGTGACTTCTTTGGCCCACTGGCCTTCTTCTGGTCCAAAAAAATTCTCCAAAAAGTTTCGTCGCGATTGGACTCCATTTGGTATTGATATTATGCGAAGTAAAAAACAAGCAAAAATAGCAACTGGCGCTTTGGCACTATGTCAATAGGTTAGTCCCAAAAAATGATATAAAGTTGCTATAAAATGATTTTAAAACATCCAAGAATGATAATATAACAGCATGGAACAAGCAAAAATTACAGATACGTTGGAGATGTATCAAGTAGTTAGCATAACTACAATAGATCGGGCAAACTCCACATTAAATATGTGCATATGGATATGAACTTGAAATTCATGCACATCTTTAAGCATTAAGGATATTATGGAGTTTACCCTATATAGAGGATCAAGTAGAGCAAGCAAGGCATGAAGAAGTATATAGATAAATATACACGCACAAGCCTATCAAGATATAAAGAGATACAAATTGGACAAATGAACACATAAACGATGAATGCACCAATAATATTGCAAATCATTCAAGTTGTCCAAATTATATCAAAGTGACGAATCCACACAAGACTGCACACAAAGAACAACATATGAACTAAGCAAAAAAACAATGAGATATAGTATATATACTACACGCATGCTCAAAGGCTTATCTCACTCAAATAGATAATACATAGTACAAGCAAAGCAACAGTTGGAACAACTTGATCAGACAATTTTCAAATAAGATCTTAGATCTTAACATTTGGCACATCACAGCAAGACAACCTCTCTCAATTATTCAAATTTTCTAGGATCGTTATATGCACAAAGCATATCACTCCCCCATAATGTGATAATTTATTTATTCTACACAAGAGGCAAATACAATCCAACAAAAGATAATTGATGGATCCTTTGAGAACTTGAATTTCAATTGAGCTTCACATACCACATAGTGACTAGATAATATTGAATATCAATACTAGGTGGTATTTTTCATATTCACAATTCGGGTTTGTGATGTGCACTAAACATAACAATCATCCATAGTGTGATGATCCATTAATATCTCACAAGAGCTAAACCAGATTCAAATATGATACACTAAAGGCTCAAGACTAAAAACACTGCTATATGATGTGCAATGCAACCTACGCATGCTAGATAACATAAATCAAGCATACTAGGAAACACAACATATACATACACATGCTAGATACAAAACCTAAACATGAAGGGGGAGATTAACTTTTAATGTGAGCAATATAAATACAAGTTACTGCAAAGAGGAGCACTTGATAGATAATATGAATATAATCCACGTGACTTGGCTCGAATGACTAAATCGTGGATATCCTTTTTCTTCATGAACTAGCCAAATCTTCAATGTCATCCACACACCTATTGATCAAGTTTGAGCTTGATGGTCCCCAACAAAGTTGGGTCCTAAGAAGTTAGTCATAATAGGCTTGGCAACCCAAATGTTCTTTTCCATTTCCAAACCACTTTAGGCACCAACAAACTTGACAAACAAATTGCCAACAACATCCTTCCTAAGCGAATGACCATTGTGTTGGGTTCTACCATAGGTGCATCGCATGCGAATTAAAATTTTCCTACGCGCAGAACATTCTAAGGAGATGGATCACAGGTCGTTACCACTAGACGCACAGTGCCGTGCAGCGGAAGTGTTGGGGCAGCGTGTTCGCGTGGTCCGTCTCCTCCTCGTCCGATCTCCCTCGAACAGCCGGTGCGATCTCCCTCGCGTAGCCTGTCGCCGGATCCCACGTACAAGTTCGCCAGAGTGGTGCAAGTGCACCGCCTCTAACGGTATCCGCGCGTGCAGGAGGAACACCGTGCGGCGGACTGCTAGGTCCGATCACGCAATCGGCGGTGGCAAGTGGAGGTGGCTAGTTGCAACACATGCAGAGCCCTAATGATGGCACCGAAGCGATCAACCGAATGGGTGTGCCGCACCTCCACTGTATATAGGCATCCGTCGCGGGCTCAACTCTTGGGCCTCGCACTGATCCTAAAGCCCGCGTGTTCCTTTCCTTAAGTGCGCGACCCCTTAGGTTCTCGTTCACTTGGTCGCGAGTCAGATTACATCCGGCTCAACTAGTCGGTAGCGGCCTCTAGCAAAGCGTGCCGACTCCAAGTGTCCGATGAAGCTGGTTAGGTGAACCTGTACTTCACACTTTCGTTCCCTTTGCCACACGATATATGTTGTCGTGCTCAAGGCAACATGGTCATCCTTGCTGCCGCACGACCTCTTTCTCGTTCCGGTGAATCCGACCAACACTTCGGATTATCTCATAATCCTCATCGCATGGCCATGCTTATCCAGGTCGGATTACCCGAGGGGCCCAGAGTATATCTCTCCTTATCGGAGGGGCAAATCCCATCTTGCTCGACCATGTCTCGCAGCATGGGTCTGGACAAGCCCGAAACCTACCTTTATAACTACCCTGTCATGGAGTAGCGTTTGGTCGGACCAAAGCAAGTCTGTCACCATCCCAAGTACATGCGCCAGCTCAGGTCTTAGGAGACAGAACGTATGTTGTACTAGAGACTCACAGATGACCTATCGTCGCGTCTCATAGTTGGGTCTGTCCAACTCAGACCTTATCTCGACTCGGATCCGACTACGTCGAATCTGACCAGATCTTTCCGAGTCCATATTATCCGGCTAGCATCCAATGCTACATGGTCAGTGAGACCGGACCATCCACCATGTCATATGCTAGTCTAACTGGATGCGCGTCCACACAGCCCTTTCGACTAGGGACCATTTAGGACAATTATCATACAATGCATAGTCTCACAAACAAGTCATGTACTTGTTAATACACATCATTGATAATGTCCAAGGACTATCTTTATTCATAAACACATAGGAAATATCATCATACATGATTGCCTCTAGGGCATATCTCCAACAGTCTCCCACTTCCACTAGAGTTAATCAAATAGACATCGAATGCCCATAGCTCTAACGTGCCCCTCATGCTTGGGTTGTGGAAGCGGCTTAGTCAACGGATCTGCAACATTTTCATCCGTATGAATCTTGCATAAATTAGTATCACCATTCTTTACGAGCTTTTGTATCAGGTGATACTTTCAGTCTATGTGCCTGGTCTTGTGGTGTTGTCTCGGCTCCTTGGCCTGTGCGATGGCACCTGAATTGTCACAATACAGGTCCAACGGTTTTGCCCAGCCCGGGAACACACCAAGATCCTCCAGGAACTTCCGAATCCAAACGCCTTCCTTTGCGGCTTCACAAGCCGCAATGTATTCGGCCTCTGTTCTGGCATCGGCCACCGTATCTTGCTTGGAACTCGTCCAGCTTACCGCTCCTCCATTCATGACATACACGAATCCAGTTTGCGATCGATAATCATCTCTGTCGGTTTGGAAACTAGCATCAACGTAACCCTTTACGCAGAGCTCCTCCTCACCTCCATAAACTAGGAACATCTCTTTAGTCCTTTTCAGGTACTTCGGGATAGTTTTCACCGCTGCCCAGTGACTCTCACCTGGGTCAGCCTGGTATCTTATTGTTAAGCTTATTGCATAGGCAACATCAGGTCGAGTACATAGCATGGCATACATGATGGATCATATTGTCGAAGCATACGGAATCCTACTCATCCGGTTTCGCTCATCAGAAGTCGTAGGACTTTGAGTCTTGCTTAGCCTTATACCATGTGAGATGGGCAAGAACCCTTTCTTGGCCTCACTCATGTTGAACCGCGTCAACACTTTGTCTATGTACGTGCTCTGGCTTAAGCCGAGCAGCCTCTTCGATCTATCTCTATAGATCTTGATGCCTAAAATGTATACTGCTTCTCCAAGGTCTTTCATCGAAAACTTGCCATTCAATGATTCCTTGACTGAGTTCAGCATCGAAACATCATTTCCGATCAGCAGTATGTCATCCACATACAAGATCAAAAATAATACCGAGCTCCCACTAGACTTCTTGTATAAACAATAGTCCTCTTCGTTCTTGATGAAACCAAGGTCAACGATGACTTCATCAAAACGAATGTTCCAACTCCGAGCTGCTTGCTTCAATCCATAAAGGATCTCTTGAGCTTGCATATTTTACTAGCATTATTTGGATCGGACAAACCTTCAGGCTGTATCATGTATACATCCTTCTTTAAATTTCCATGAAGGAAAGCCGTTTTGACATCCATCTGCCATATCTCATAATCGAAATATGCAGCTATAGCTAGTATGATCCTCACCGACTTTAGCATCGCTACCGGCGAGTAGGTCTCGTCGTAGTCAATTCCTTGAACTTGTCCATAACCTTTAGCGACAAGCCGAGCTTTGTGGATCTGAATATTTCCATCCACATCGGTTTTCTTCTTAAAGACCCATTTGAAACCAATGGCAATTACGCTAGATGGTGGATCAACCAAGTCCCAGACTTGATTATCATCCATGGACTTTAACTCGGATCTCATGGCCTCCAGCCATGCCTCGGAATCTGGGCTTACCATTGCTTCCGCATACGTGGCCGGCTCATCGCTTTCTAGCAACAACACATCGCGCACTCTGCGCAATCTTTTCGACCTCCGTGGCTCCGGTGCCGATTCCACTATGGGTTCCCTGACCAACTCCGGCATGATCTCATCACCAGCCGAGTCATCCCCGAGTGGCTCTCAAATTTCTTCGAGTCGCACCGTTCTCCCACTGGCTTCCCGACTGAGAAACTCTTTCTCTAGGAAAACCCCATTCCGAGCAACAAACACTTTGTTCTCTTCTCGGTTGTAGAAGTTGTATCCCAAGGTTTCCCTCGGATATCCCACGAATGTGCATTTATCCGACTTAGGTGTAAGCTTGTCCGACATGAGTCGCTTGACAAATGCTTCACAACCCCAAATCTTTAGAAAAGACAAACTAGGACTCTTCCCAGTCCACATCTCATGTGGTGTCTTGTCTACGGATTTTAATGGTACCCTGTTTAGTGTGAAAGCTGCAGTTTCTAGAGCGTATCCCTAGAATGACAAGGGTAAATCCGATTTGCTCATCATCGATCGGACCATGTCCAAGAAGGTTCGATTTGTCCGTTCTGACACGTCGTTTCTCTGCGGCGTACCCGGAGGTGTGAGCTGAGGTACTATACCTCGGCTTTTCAAATGATCATCAAACTCCTAGCTCATGTACTCACCTCCGCGATCTGATCGCAAAAGCTTTATTGTCTTGCCAAGCTGATTTTCAACCTCGTTCTGAAACTCTTTGAACTTTTCAAAATTTTCCGACTTGTGCCTCATCAAATAGATATATCCATATCTACTCAAGTCGTCGGTAAAAGTCACGAAGTACTGATAGCCACCTCTGGCCGTTGTACTCATTGGACCACACACATCACTGTGTATAAGCTCCAATAGCTCGGACGCCCTTTCGCAACTCTTTGCAAAAGGAGACTTAGTCATCTTGTCGAGCAAGCATGATTCGCATGTCTCGAAGGACCCGAAGTCGGACGAAGTTAGGAGTCCATCATCATGGAGCTTCTTCATGCGTTTCAGACTAATATGTCCAAGCTGGCAATGCGAGAAGTAAGTCGGATTTATCTCATTAGGATTATGCCTCTTGACATTCATGTTATAGACTGGTTCCGTTTCTAGATTTAAAATAAATAGCCCATCCACAATGGGTGCATAGCCGTGGAACATTCCATTCAAATAAAATGAACAACCATTGTCCTTTAAACTGAATTCATAACCATGACTCATCAAGCATGAGGCAGAAATAATGTTCCGACTAAGTGCGGGAATGTAATAACAATTATTCAATTCCAAAATAAATCTAGAAGGAAGCTTGAGCTGCATCGTGCCGACCTCCAACGCAGCAACTCTTGCTTTGTTGCCGACCCTGATGTCAATCTCCCCTTGTGCCAGACGCCTAGTTCTTATCAGCCCCTGCATCGAGTTGCATATATGAACAACCGATCCGGTATCAAATACCCAAGAGCTACTAGGTATGTCAGCAAGGTAAATGTCTATAACATGTGTAACAAGTGTACCTTTGCCTGAAGAAGCATTTCTAGCCTTCTTGCCATGCTCAGCAAGCCACTTGCTACAGTTCCTCTTCCAGTGACCAGTTTCCTTGCAATGAAAGCAAATGGTCTTTGAGTCCGGTCCTGGCTTCGGCGCAGCGGCGGAGACAACTTTCTCCGTACCCTTTGCCTTACCCTTTTTCTTGGACCAACTCTTCTTGAACTTAGCCGAGTTCTACATCATCAACACTTGATGTGTGCCTTTCTTAATATCTTGCTCTGCCACCTTGAGCATCCCATGCAATTCAGTGAGCTTCTTATCCATGCCATGCATATGATAGTTCGAGATGAACGTCCCATAGCTAGGTGGAAGAGAACCCAGAATTGCATCCGTGGACAGCTCGTCCCCAAGTGGGAAGCCTAACCGATCCAAAGCTTGCACGTACCTGATCATCTTGATCACATGCGGGCTCAGTGGATCACCCTCTTTCAGCTTACAATCCGTCAAGGATTGCCAGACGTTGAATCTTTCGGTCCTAGCCAGCACCTGAAACATGCTCTTGAGACTCTCGATCATATCGAAAGCCTTAATGTTTTCGAAATGTTGTTGCAAATCGGGCTCCATACAAGCCAGCATGAGGCAACTGATCTTGTTTGATTCATCAACGAGTTTCTGGTGGGCATTCTTGGTTGTGGCATTAGCATTATCGGCAGGTTCCTCTGGAAGTGGATCCTCTAGAACATGTTCCTTTTTATCGTGCTTGAGAACAATTCTCAAATTTCTATACCAGGTGGTAAAGTTTGTTCCATTCAATTTATCCTTTTCCAGAATTGATTTCAATGCAAAGTTGGGTTGAGCAGGTGGTTCCATTGATCTACAACAGAAAATATGCAATCACTAAGCAATGTGTTTATGTAGAGTAATTCAAGCCTTAAACAGAACTACTCCCACTGAAGTCAGCATCCCTCCGCAAACTCTCAGTGATTCAGGACCCATCTAGCGCGAGCGACTAGTGAGCTTTAGCATCACTGCTAGTCAACTTGCCTATTCGGTAAGCAACTCCTTGCTAATCGTATCTCTATACGACCCCTGTCGGTCGGGTAGGTATCTCATACTCCGGCTCCCGACCTTCTTTGCCACAAGGCCCAAAACCGTTTTGATAGCCTTGTCAAGTTAACCTGATGCACTGCATGTCCGTGTCCGACACGAACCCTCCAGTTCAAGGACACCTAGTGGCACCTCAATTTTATGAGCCCACCATTAGACGTACTTGACGTGCGAAGGTGCAACATCCGGAATGGAAATGTGCTTGATATTAACGAGGGATCTTTCTACCATTTTAACATTCATAGAAACAAGAAGCAATATCAATCACATATAAACATAAATATGTGAAATAGTATGGCTCCTTCATGGATGTCCTTCCAGGTCGGCTCCAACTTCGATGACCAGGGCGGAACTCCATCTTGCTTGTCACGCCGGGACGCCAAAGCCTCGAACTTGATCTCTATCCTCCAACTACTACAACTAGTAATGAATTTACAGAGAATCACAAGTCGACGCGCAGGTCGTTATACAATATAATGACAACACTTTGGCTCCTGTCCGCTGACAATCATGACACGCAGGTCATGTTAAATTACACACATGCATCACATACACATGAGCCATACTATTCACATCAAACCTGCAAAACAAAGTTATGCATAGAATCGCATTCTACCGGTTTGTGTATCGTGTACGAAATACAAGGCGCTACGCACATGGCGGTCCTGATCACGCCAAATTTTCTGATCTGACCGATCTTATCGATCATCACGGATCCGATTCGGATTTACGTTTCACTGTTAACCCCGATGGCGGAAACCGACCGGTAGGGGTAGGTTGTGTCACGACCTCATCGATTCCGATTGACAGAAAACTTAGCCATATCGATCCCCATGTGCAGTTGATCTCATCAACCATGCACATAACCTATCTCATAAACGACGACAGATCTCACCTGCCGCCTCCACATATCATATATGCATCCGATCTGAATCCAAATCCTATAACAGAGGCTCTGATACCACTGTTGGGTTCTACCATAGGTGCATCGCATGTGAATTAAAAATTTCCTACGCGCAGAACATCCAAGAACATGCTAAGGAGATGGATCACAGGTCGTTACCACTAGACGCGTAGTGCCGTGCAGCGGAAGTGTTGGGGCAGCGCGTTCCTGTGGTCCGTCTCCTCCTTGTCCGATCTCCCTCGAACAGCTGGTCCGATCTCCCTCGTGCAGCCTGTTGCCGAATCCCACGTACAGGTTCGTCGGAGCGGCGCAAGTGCACCACCTCTAACGGTATCCGCGCGTGCAGGAGGAACACCGTGCGGCGGACTGCTAGGTCCGATCACACAGTCGGCGGCGGCAAGTGGAGGTGGCTAGTTGCAACACATGCAAAGCCCTAATGACGGCGCCGAAGTGATCAATCGGATGGGTGTGCCGCACCTCCACTATATATAGGCATCCGTCGGAGGCTCAACTCTTGGGCCTCGCACGGATCCTAAAGCCCGCGTGTTCCTTTCCTTAAGCGCGCGACCCCTTAGGTTCTCGTTCACTTGGTCGCGAGTCGGATTACATCCGGCTCGACCAGTCGGTAGCGGCCTCTAGCAAAGCATGCTGACTCCAAGTGTCCGATGAAGCTAGTTAGGCGAACATGTACTTCACACTTCCGTTCCCTTTGCCACACAATATATGTTGTCGTGCTCAAGGCGACATGGTCATCCTTGTTGCCGCATGACCTCTTTCTTGTTCTGGTGAATCCGACCAACACTTCGGATTATCTCATAATCCTCATCGCATGGCCATGCTTATCCAGGTCGGATCACCCGAGGGGCCCAGAGTATATATCTCCGTATCGGAGGGGCAAATCCCATCTTGCTCGACCACGTCTCGCAGCATGGGTCTGGACAAGCCCAAAACCTACCTTTATAACTACCCTGTCACGGAGTAGCATTTGGTCGGCCCAAAGCAAGTCTGTCACCATCCCGAGTACATGCTCCAGCACAGGTCTTAGGAGACAGAACGTATGTTGTACTAGAGACTCACAGATGACCTATCGCTGCGTCTCATAGTTGGGTCTGTCCAACTCAGACCTTATTTGGACTCGGATCTGACTACGTCTAATCCGACCAGATCTTTCCGAGTCCATATTATCCGGCTAGCATCCAATGCTACATGGTCAGTGAGACCGGACCATCCACCATGTCATATGCTAGTCTAACTAGCTGCGTGTCCACACAACCCTTTCGACTAGGGACCATTTAGGACAGTTATCATACAATGCATAGTCTCACAAACAAGTCACGTACTTGTTAATACACATCATTAATAATGTCCAAGGACTATCTTTATTCATAAACACATAGGAAATATCATCATACATGATTGCCTCTAGGGCATATCTCCAACACATTGACTAGAGGAGGCTTAGGGAAGTTACCGCTGGGACAAGATGAGGACATGTGTCCCTTCTCACGACAATTGTAGCAACATGTGCTCCCCCTTCAATTTTTCTTAATTTTCTCAACTTCGGGAGCATTATCTTGGTTCATAATTAGTAGTGGCCTTTCTTCAACTTGAGGTTGACCTTGAGATTTAACTTGAGGTTGACCTTGAAATTGAACTTGAGACCTCTGCCCTTGTTGCTTCACATTTGAAGCCTTCTTCTTTAATGGACAAGACCTCAGATGGTGTCCAACATTCTTGCACTTGAAGCATGTAATGTTGGACTCATTCTTGACTTGGTATTGTCCCTTCTTCTTGTTATTGGACTTCTTGTTGTTGGAGATGAAACCAAGTGCACCCTTGTCATGAGGGGATTTTGCCCACTCAGGATATTTTTGAGAGTGGAGTTCCCTTCAGGATACTTTTCCAAGTCTTTCTTCAAAATAGTGACTTGGGCCTTGAGCTCTTTGTTTTTCTCTACAAGGTCAGTATCAACAAAATTACTAGAGGAAGTAGAAGCTTCATTGTTAGAATAACAAGGCAAGGAGAGCAATTCATCAGAATATTTGGCAACAATATGTCTATATGAATCACAAGGACTAGCACATGATAATAAAGCAATTTGAGTAGAAGTAGTGCCAATGTCCGCATGAGGCTCACAAGATGTTACTGGTACGTCTCCAAGGTATCGATAATTTATGAAGTATTCGTGCCATATTTACTCATGTTTGCAATACTTTTGTATGGTTCTGATGCACTTTATATGATTTAAATGGAACTAACCCGGAGTGACGCTGTTTTTAGCAGAATTAACGTGGTGTTTTTTTGTGCAGAAAATAGAAGTTCTCGGAATCGCTCAAAACTTTTTGACGATTTTTTCTGGAAGGAAAGGGACCCAGGAAGCTTCGAGGGAGTACGAGAAGACCCACAGGGGCCCCACAAGGTAACAGGGCACGCCCAGGGAGTGGCCGCACCCTGATGCCTTGTGGCCCCCCTGTGGCACCTCTTGGCTTGATTCCAACGCGGAAAAATCTTATATATTCAGAAACCCCCGAAAGTTAACCTAGAACTTCCGCTCCACCGCCGCAAGCCTCTGTTGCGAAGCGATCTTATCCAGAGCCCTGTTCCGGTACCCTGCCGGAGGGGGAAATAATCACCGGAGGCCATCTTCATCATCCTAGAGTTCTCCATGACGAGGAGGAAGTAGTTCACCCTCGGGACTGAGGGTATGTACCAGTAACTATGTGTTTGATCTCGCTCTCTCTCTCTCTCTCTCATGTTCTTGAGATGGCACGATCTTGATATATCACGGGCTTTGTTAATATAGCTGGATCATATGGTATTCTTCCCTTACTATCTTGATGTGATGAATTGAGTCTTTCCCTTTGAGGTTTTGTTATGTTGGATTGGATTTGAGAACACTTGATATATGTCTTGCATGTGGATAGCCATGGTGACAATGGGGTGTTCTATTGATTCACTTGATATATGTTATGGTAATCAACTTGCAGATTCCCGTGGCGACATTGGGGGTGATCTATGCATATGGGTTGATACACGCTCTTGTCCTACTTTCTTTGATAGAAATCTTGGGGTACTCTTTGAAGTTCTTTGTGTTGGATTGACTATGATGAATCTAAAATTGTTTGATGCATGTCGAATAATCAACTCACGGATACTCGTGGTGACATTGGAGTATCTAGGTGACATTAGAGTTGGTTGATGCGTATCATAGGTGTTATTCTAGTACGAACTCTAGGGCTGTTTGTGACACTTATAGGGATGGATCAATAGATTGATCGGAAAGGATAACTTTGAGGTGGTTCTACTACCTACAAGAATTTCATCTTATGTTCTCCGCTAGATAGGAACTTTGGAGTGATTCTTTGTTGCACGTTGAGGGATTGTTATATGATTCAATTATGTTAGCACTGTTGAGAGATTGCACTAGTGAAAGTATGAACCCTAGGCCTTGTTTCCAAGCATTGATATAATGTTTTGCTCGTTGTTTACTACTTGTTACCTTGTTGTTTTTATATTTTCATATTACAAAAACTTATTTCTATCATCCATGTTGCACTTGTATCACCATCTCTTCGCCGAACTAGTGCACCTATACAATTTACCATTGTATTTGGTGTGTTGGGGACACAAGAGATTTCTTGTATTTGATTGTATGGTTGTTTGAGAGCGACCATCTTCATCCTAAACCTTCCACGAATTGATAAACCTTAGGTCATCCACTTGAGGGGAATTTGCTATTGTCCTACGAAACTCTGCACTTGGAGTCCCAACAACGTCTACAAGAATAAAATTGCATAGTAGACATTAGTTACCTTAGTCGTAATGGCCTCATCAACTAACTTTAGCCTTTCATGGGCGATTAGGAGGTCATCATGAGGGCCCGAGAGCTTTTCATGACTTTCTTCTAATTTTTCATAGTTGCTAGTTAGCAAAGCAAGTTGAGCCCTTAGGTCAACATTCTCCTTCAAGATAGATGCTTCACAAGAAATAGAGTTAGTATCATAAGCACCATTGTCAATATGAGAGGAGCTAGTAGAAACTAGAGACTTCACATGAGTAGCTTGAAATTCCTCATAAGGCTTAGAGATTTTGGTGAGCTCTCCTTTGACATTCTTGTAGCCAATGTCAAGGTGATCAAAATCCTCTTTAAGTTGATCATGAACAACTTCAATCTCTTCCTTAGAAGATTCTAAGTCTCTAAGAGTTTCTAGAGCATCAAGAAGGTTACAATCAAGTTTTTATTTTGTTCTTGCTCTTTGAAAAGTAAATCATTACACTTTCCAAAATGAGTAATAGAATCTTTAACATCACATAAGTGTTCTTATTTACCTCACGAAGAGAATTCCCAATTTCATATATTTCTTGACTCATATCCCTATCACATTCATCACCAATCTCATCATTATTATTACTAAGAGTAGATGATACCTCGGTAATACGTCTTGCCATGAGGCACATATGAACATTGGAGGGTGATGATGATTCTTTTGGAGAGGAAGATTCTTCATTAGTAAAAGTAGGAGGTTCATGCCCATCCTCATGTGAAGAGATGATGATAGATGTGTAATATAGGTGGTAGAAATGGCTATTTATAATCTGAACAAACAAAAACAGCAAGGTAGCAAGTAACAAAAGTGTGTAAAAACGGTGTCTCGATGCTTAGAAGCAAGGACTAGGGTTCATACTTCCGCTCGTGCAATCTCTCAACATCATTAACATAATTGAATCACATGAAAATCCCTCAAAGTGCAGCAAATAATCACTCCAAAGTCTCTATTCCTATCGGAGAAAGCAGGATGAAATCGCGTAGGTAGTAAACCACCTCAATTGTGTTTCCAATCAATCTTATGAACCACCCTAAAGTGTCACGAATAGTTCTAGAGATCGTACTATGACACCATATGATACACATCAATTAACTCTAATGTCACCTAGATACCCCAATGTCACCACAAGTATCCGCGCGTGAGACGTGCATTAAGTGATATCAAATCCAAAATATTCAATCTAACATAAAGAAACATCAAAGAGCAAGACTCAATTATCACAAAAGAGATAGAGCAAAGAATATCATAAGATCCAACTATATTGATAAAGCTCATGATACATCAAGATCGTGCCAAGAACAAGAGAGAGAGAGAGAGAGAGAGAGAGAGAGAGAGAGAGATCAAACACATAGATACTAGTATAAACCCTCAGCCTTGACGATGAACTGCTCACACATCACCATGAGAACGAAGGAGAAGTTGGTGGTGATGGTGATGACGGAGATGTCCCCAGCGGCACTCCGGCACCATCGGAGGAGAAGGGGGGAAGACCCCTCCTTTTTATTCTTCCTTGGCCCTCTGGGAAGAGAGGAAGCTCTCCCCTAGATTGGATCTCTCCTCTTTCTTCTGTTTTTGTGACTGTTTTCACAACCCTTCACCGTTTCTTTTATTGTCGAAGATCCATAACCCCGACTGGGCTGAAATTTTTACACGATTTTTTTCCAGAAATAAGCTTTCTTGCGGAGAAAGAAGGACTCCAACCGACCTAAGGGCTGCCAACAAGGCAGGGGGCGTCCAAGGGGTAGGGCTCATCGGCCTACCTTGTGGGGCCCTCGGGCACCGCCTAGCGTTGATTCTTTCTCCCAAAAATCACATATATTCCATAAAAATCATCGTAAATTTTCATCGTGTTTGGACCTTCCTAGATATAGATTTTCTGCAAAACAAAAAACATGCAAAAAAAAACAAGAACTAGCACTGGGCAGTAGATTAATAAGTTAGTCCATAAAAATAATGTAAAAGTACACAAAACCATATAAAACTTGTGCACTTCATAAATTATAGATACGTTGAAAACGTATAAATCATCTGTTGGATATGCTCTAACATTTGCAATGGCAGGATCGTTTGTTAGACATGTACAAAGTGTCTTGAACTCCACATAGGTCCGGAAGCTTGCATCGAGTGATATGACTGATCTGGTGGGTGGTCAATGAGAAGTCGATACGCTCACACAAGTCTATGTGTTATATATGATGTAAAATAGGGCAAAACAGTTTTAGGGCAAAAAGAGAGAAGGTTTAGGGCACTAGAAAAATTTCTGCCGTAACAGATGATGTAAATCTGGTGCCGCAAAATCTCCAAACTTTAAACATGACCATTCCAATATTTAAAACTTCGGACACACTAGTACCAACACACTACATACATACGTGAAAATAACATAACCAAACTCACTTCTACCTACACAACACAAACACACTACTCGTCATCGTCTTCCGACTCAATCTTGATGACCCCTGAGGGGTTTGCCTCATGGTCATTGTCAGTAAATGCCTTCACGACCTCCACCTCGTCATTGAACCAACCCTTCCTATCGATCTCGTCGAAGAACTCATCAACCTTGGTGTCGATCATCCCTGATGCTCCTCGTTCCCCTTCTTCATGCGCTCCTTCTCCTTCTTGGTGAAGACTTCGAGCTCCGCTGCCACACAGTCCAGATTAGCCTCGCTGAACCTCTCCATGGCCACCTCGTCTCTCTCATGCGCGGTGTGCTGCTTCACCACCAGGCGATGTACCTTCTCCTCCTCGTGGGACACAACCTGCACTTCATCGACGAGGAACTCTGCCTCTTCGGGACGGCTGTACCTCCAAGCCACCACATCGTAAGCGCGCACGATGAGCTCGAGTGTGGCAAAGGTGTCGAGCTACCGCTGCCGCCACTCATAAGTGATTTCGGTGCCAAATCAGCCCAGCCAAACGTCATGGTAGGGTGTATTGTTACGACACAACAACATCGTCGGCGCGGCCCAACGACGGGCGATGGGGGCAACGACGATGATTCCCATCGGAGCGGCGACCGAATGGGCCGGTGGTGGATGGAATGGGTAAGTCGATTGAGGGGGGCGTCATGGATCGATGGCCGGATTCGGACGACGGGGTGTTGGCGGCTAGTGTGGGCGGACGGCTGGGATGTGGCAGAGGAGGCGGAAAACGTCGGGGGAGGCGGCGACGACATCATCAACGCGGCCCGATGGCGAAGGCGGGTGATGGTGGCGGCAACTTTGATTCCCGATGGAGCAGCTGTCAAATGAGGCGATGATGGACGGAGTAGGTGGATTGATGGAGGGGGTTGTGGATCGATGGTCGGATTTAGACTACAACGGGGTGGCGGCTGGCACGAGGAGGCGGAAAACGGCGGGGATGCGACACGAGGAGGTGGAAAACAGCGGCGGCGCTGGACGCGGTGACAGCGACGGTGGTCGTCGGAATCGAAATTGCGCCGACGCGGTTGGGGTAGCGGTTCTAGGGGAAACTTCAGTCGCGCCATGGGTTTTGGGATTTGCGGCAGCCGCATTGCGCTGTAAATATGCAACGCGAGGGGCTAATTTTTTGGGTTGCCCTAATTTTTTTTGCAGCAGATACATCATGTGTTGGAGCATCATTTTGGGGCCCAAATGCCCTAAAAATCAGCTTTTCGGTCACCTACACTATTATACATCATCTGTTGGACATGTTCGAAGTGGTAGAGTAACAGCATATGCACGAAATCCTTAGAAATCGAGTTTGGTTTCGGAACGATTCTAGAAAAAGCAATCTGCATTCCAAAAATAGTTAAAATGCAACTTGAATTGCATTTTTATATTTTACTTTTTTTTATTGCTATGAATTTCTAAATTTTAGTTGTGCCTACACAAGAGAACCCAGACGCACGACACATGCCGGCATTGTTGAATCAACTCATTTGGTCGTAAGCCGTGTGGTTGAGGGTTTCGCCGATTCTTTTTGACATTTGAACAATTGCTCTCTGAAGTTCAACGGAGTAGGCAAACCGTACGCATCTGACAACACATGGTTAGGTCGGGCGTGCAGCAACTTTGCGTGATATGCTGCTTGATCTGGATCAAGAGGACTACCTGAGAAAGACATAACTTCGATGCGTCACACATGGGTACATGACACACCCAACCAGTTGAGATTTTTTTAATATCTTGCACACGAATGTCACCTGGCAGTATACAACACGTGAATGACGGAAGGATGCCGTATCCTTTTCACATGGCAACAGCTGTATATATATTCTATATTCAAGTAAAGTAATTCTTACACACCCATATTCCACTGTTCAGCATCACGCCAATGTACAATCTTCATTTTATCTGTATAGTACAGCAGTTGCACGATTCAGAGTTTCTATCAGTCAAAACCCTTTTTATTCTATACACTACTCTGACAAATACAGATGCACCAGAACTAACATGATACCCAGTCTATCGTGCAGTGAGCAGCAGCAGCAGCAGCACAGTAGCACAAAGAAACCTACTTGTTCACATCATCGCTCGATCCATAGCTTGGATTGCTGGCGAAACTGAGCCCAGCAAACCAAGCAACGCGCATCAACTGAATCCCAAGGACCAGCACCCACCAGGACACCAAGCCACGAAGGCTCTGCACCATCCACCCGGGCGCGGCGATCTCGCCGGCCAACTGGAGGCCCCTCATCAGCTGTAGCACCCGGTAGCCCTCGTAGACAACAGGGGCCACCAACCAAACAGGTGATTTCCAGTGCCATGTAAGCGTCTCGGTCAGCATCTGCACTGCAAGTAGTAATAGATATGGCCCAAGCAGCACCAAGAACGGGATGAATGGTAGATGTGGCTGCAGAGCTCCCCGATGAGACGCAAAAAGCAAGGCTAGAGGAGCAACGCAGCCTAATACGCTGGCAATTAGATTCCACATTCTGTAAGAAGTTGGGATCTGCCTTGTCAGGTCGAATGAATTGTTCTCTGGACGCCCACATGCGTCGGCCATGAGGAAAAACAGCATTGCTCCCATGTTGAAGATGCAGTCGAGTCCCACTAGGGATAGAAGGCCAGCGATGTTAGGGCCAAGGAACACTGAAGGCAGTGGCAGCCACAAAGTTGGAACTATACCGGTGACCAACAGAACCGAAGGCCCTAAGAGCCACATTGGCAGTTTAAATGTTGCTAGCTGCCTAGGCAGTTCGTTCTTCACGTCCACAACATCCTGGTCACTCTGGAGGATTGGAATCTCTGGAGCTTCTTCTGTATCAATAGCTTCAACAACATTTGTTCCCATCATAATGCTGGCATCGTCCTCTGCGGAAGCATACGGAAGAGAGGCCTCCCAAGGCAAATTCTTAGTGCATCGCAATGCAATGTTTTTAAAGTGGCCCGATTGCAAGGGGCTCCAATGAAGAGAGCTGGGCAATCTCGTAAGTCTATTCTCATGAACCTGCCTCCTAACATATGCTCTGTTTAATTTTATCTGTGAACAGAGCAAAGAAGCCATGGTACAGGACGTCAAATTCCAACACTGCAGAGGAATTAAAGTGAAACAAATTAGTGCCTCTGATATATGGACCGAAGCGAGGTATCTAGCAGTTAAAATAAACTCAAACACAGGCTAACAATGAAATGCAATACAATTAGATGTCAGGTTGACAACAGTAAAACAAACTCAACACTTAGATCTATGTGGATTTGTTTGCTTGGATGTTGTGTGATTGATTGTGTGAAATTTGAAACTTTTTGAAAATTTAATGAGAAGGAATAAAAGGACTTTCCCAAAATTTTCCATTTGAATCCCTATTCAATTTTGAATTTGAATCCTTTCGATACCCGCTGATAAATAAATAAAATGAGAGGAGGAAAATGACACTCCAAAATCAGAGACAATGTTTTGTTTGAGATTCAAATTTAAGACAGAGATTATTTGCAATTTATTTGAAATCCAAATTCCATTTCATTTTGGAGTTATTGAAAAAAAAATGTTTTTTTAAGTATTTTATTTGCTTGAAAATATGTTCATGTTTTAGGATTTTATTCTGAAAATTTTGATATATAATATGCCTATATAAAATATATTTTTTCTTGTTCTTCGTTGTTTTCCAAAAAAACGCTGGCCAGGCCAACCAGCCCAGCCAGCGGCAGCGCTAGGCTGCAGCCAGGCGCTGTTGCACGCGCGGCCGACCGGAGGGCCCATGGGTGCCCCTCTCTCTTTCCTTTCTTATTTCATCTACTCCTTGTCTATTTGTTTAGTCCCACATTGTCTAGCCTTAGGCCTTTAGACCTCCCTTCCACCTATAAAAATAGATCCATAGAAACACCCAAAACTCATCCAATTCGGGTTAAATCAATCTTTTGGTTTGACTAGGTTTATTAAATAAAAATATGTTCTTCACTCCGGCGGGATTTGTGGAAGTCGTCTCCTCTGTGAAGTTGTCTCTTCTCTGCATTCAGAAGGTATATTTCTTCATATTTTTTTCTTTTATACTCCCATAGTTTATTATTTCTAGACTAGTATACGGTAGAGTAAATAAATAATCAATTAGTCTTCGTATTTACACATTAGTCCTAGAATTCTTTTAGAGATAGTTCTTTTTCTACCGTAAAACAGTTTGATCCAGATTTTTCAAATAGCCAGAATTTTTTACTCGTTCATCCAAATTAGATGAAATCAACGCCTAGATTTTCGTCATGACCTCACCTATCCAGTGAACGAGTAAAAATTATGGCTATTTGAAAAATCAGGGTCAAACTGTTTTACGGTAGAAAAAGAACTATTTCTAAAAGAATTATAGAACTAATGTGTAAATACGAAGACTAATTGATTATCTAATTACTCTACCGTATACTAATCTAGAAATAATAAATTATGGAAGTACAAAAGAAAAATACGAAGAAAGATACCTTCTGAATGGAGAGAAGAGACAACTTCATACAGGAGACGACTTCCACAAATACCGCCGGAGAGAAAAAAATATTTTTATTTAATAAACCTAGTCAAACCAAAAGATTGATTTAACCCGAATTGGATGAGTTTTTGGTGCTTCTATGGATCTATATTTATAGGTGAAAGGGAGGTCTAAAGGTTCAAGACTAGACAATGTGAAATTAAACAAATAGACAAGGAGTAGATGAAATAAGAAAGGAAAGAGAGAGGGGCACCCATGGGCCCTCCGGCCGGCCGTGCGCACAACAGCGCCTGGCTGCAGCCTAGCGCTGCCGCTGGCTGGGCTGGTTGGCCTGGCCAGCGTTTTTTTTTTTGAAAAACAACGAACAACAGGAAAAAAAAATAAAAAATATTTTTTATATAGGCATATTATATATCAAAATTTTCAGAATAAAATTTCCTAAAACATGAGCATATTTTCAAGACCAAATAAAATACTTAAAAAAATCATTTTTTGCAATAACTCCAAAATGAAAAGGAATTTGGATTTCAAATAAATTGCAAATAGTCTCTGTCTTAAATTTGAATCTCAAACAAAACATTGTCTCTGATTTTGGAGTGTCATTTTCCTCCTCTCATTTTATTTATTTATCAGAGGGTATCGAAAGGATTCGAACTCAAAATTGAATAGGGATTCAAATGAATTTTTTTGGGAAAGTCCTTTTATTCCCTCTCATTAAATTTTCAAAAAAATTCAAATTCCACTCAATTTCACACAATCAATCACACAACATCCAAGCAAACAAATCCTAATTATTTATTTAATATAACGTTCCAAAATTTAGAACTTTGGGATGTTACAAGTTAGCTTGGACGCTTGTCCTTTTATGTCTTGGTATTGAACCATTTATTAGATGGTACTGAACCAAAGATTATCAGTCCATGTTATGAAAGGAGAGCATACAAGAAAAAGTAGTGTCACAACGACTAATTGCAGAATCCACAGGCAGATCAAATATTCATGATTGCAGTTACTGTTTTGAGGTACGGCTTATTCAACAGATTTTGGAGTAAAGAACTGCAGCTTCAGCTCTTGTGATTATTTATGCTAACTGATAATTATAACTGGTAACTGGAAGCATACGTTGACTTCTGAGATAGGAAACATGGTAAAACATGCAACCAAAAAATGGAACTCAGCTGCACCTCATTACAGACAAGTTGCTATCAAACCTAAAGTTTAACAAGAGTCAAGTCGGCTAACTACATGCCTCTAAAGTTCCAAGTACAAGACGGGAGCCAAGAGATAAATACCTAAGCACGTAGGGATAAACTTAAAAATTGAAGAATTATATAGCATGCGTGAGATTTAACATGTTGTAAATACAGCAAAAATTATAGAGTATGTATGAGTTAGAACCCTGGACATATAAACTCCCCCGCTTAAATTACATGAAATTCAAGAAAGTAGTAACTAGTCAGGCCTGACTTTAACAATTCAGGAGGTATGAATATGCTGCTTTACACAGGCTTAAAATCCGATCTCTTCAGTGTGGACACAATCTGTCGAAGGTTTATTGAGGTTCCCAAGCTATTTAACGCATCTTTGCAGCAAGTGTGTGTCCTTTTGCAAAACTTCGAGCAAGCTCTGTTCTAACAGATTCACAAAAGGCTCTGTACTCACATAACCAAAATGGAAAACCAAAATACCCATATCGGTTGACTACACAGCATGCGCATCTAGCCATGCCTGATGGAGAAACCTAAATCTCATAAACATGTGCTAGTAGTACTCAACAGGTCACCAGTAACCACTAACCATGACCCTTCAGCAACCGAACCTCACAAACCACAAGAATATACAGCTATAAAGTAACTCAAACCATCCCCCGCGTTTCCCTTCCGAAATTTAGCGGTAAACGCAGGCGTCAGAGACACCGAGAGCACTTCTAAACATTCCCAAAGCCTCGAATCCGATCAGATCCGCAGATTTCGCACTAGCGCTGCTACCCTACTGCGACCTTCTGCTCGGGGCTAGTTCTTGAGTAACGTATAGACGGAACAAAGGGGAGGGCTAACCTGATTGGATTTCCCTCGGCTTCTCGCCGGCCGGCGCTCCTCGGAGGTGAGGAAGCCTCCGAGTAGTTCTTCTTCCCGACTGCGGGCGCACGGTCGCGGAGTAGCGGCTCAGGCTCTCCTCGCACGGCTTGAGCGAGGGGGTGGAAGGGGCAACCCGGCCCAATACGCAACCATAGGCACCGTGGGCCTATGATGTACGCTGTGGCCCGCCATAGACACGGGGCCATGGCCCATGGGGGAGCAGTAGCTGTTGTACGGCGAGACCACAATGGTGCATACTTGGGTTCTTCGGCGGTGGTATACCGGAAAGTGAGTGATCCGGTGATCCTGGAATCCTATGCGTGTAGGGAGGGTCTGTCTCTAGCATACGACCTCGATATTCAGAAGATGATGGCAGCGTCCGATTTTCAAAGTGTAGTTAACCCAAGGCACGGGAGGTCAACACTCGGCAATCATACATGAATTAACAAACCGTAGAGCTAGTTTTATTTTATGTAACTTCGATCATGAGCGTAGAAACCATAACTTCGAGGCTCATAATCTCGTCAAGTTTACTTGTAATCTAGGTATAGAAAGACATGTTTGGTTGGATAATCCTCATCATCCAAGTCGTGCACCTATGAACATTGCTATTCAATACAGTGACGAGATTTCTAAAAAATAGATATATTTTTTTGTTTTCTCGGAAATAATATGTTTACAAAAAAATCTGATGATCCTACAAGTGTGATATTCAGACTGCCATAATCTTAGTAAATTTAGTTGTTTTGTAGAAAAGCCCATGCCAAGAAAGCATTGAAGAGGGTGTAAGCTGATCAAGATGGTGATTCAAGAAGTTTTTTTCTTTTTGTAGAAAAGCCCATCTGCCCATGCCAAGAAAGCATTGAAGAGGGTGTGAAGCTAATCAAGATGGTGATTCAAGAAGTTTATGTAAAGAGCTAGTGGTGGAGCTTGAAGCCCATTGCTGGGCGGGGCAACCAAAAAGAAAATAGCATGTGGGTCCCAAGGCTCAGCAGTAAAAAAATAGTGTATAACTTCTAAAATGTTGGGCGGGCCACGACCCATCTGGCCTTGCCATAAGAGCCGTGGTTGGAACCCTGTGATGAGGATCGGTCGTGGTGTTGTTGATCTCTCTTCTGATGATCCTTTTCTGATAATTGAATACATGTAGTTATAAGTTGGGATGTTTCTGCCTTATACTCTCAGTTCCATTTCGCTCTGTTGTTGAAGTTGGCGGGTCGTGCTTTGATCTTAAGTTTGTTTACTTGGTGATGTATTGAGAGATTGCATTCTCTCTGCTTTTCCCTGAACTCTGGCATTTTTCTTTGATCTTTTGCTTTTGTTAAGTGGTTCTGTTTGGCGATTCTTTAGGGAAAATAGATGAAGTGGGTCATTGTGTACAAAATAGAAGCAACGTGGGCCGAAGTGTGGAATTCTTTGGTGTAGTTTTTTATTGTTTTTATATGTGTGTTAGTGTCAAGAACATTATCTTCATCTTGGTGTGGTACTCGAAACCAATATTTGTGAGTAAGTCATCGTGGTTTTCTCTTTGACGATGGCGAAATAGCGGTGTCCAATTTGTAGGTTTGTTCTTAGTTTTATTTTATCGAATTTTGTGAGGAACTTCTGTTGGGGAACGTTGCATGGGAAACAAAAATTTTCCTACGCACACACAAGATCTATCCATGGTGATGAGCATCTACGAGAGGGAGAGTGAATCTACATACCCTTGTAGATCGCTAAGCGGAAGCGTTTAATAAACGCGGTTGATGTAGTCGAACGTCTCCGCGATCCAAATCGCAAGTCGTCCCTCGATCCGATCACGAACTAGCGCCGAACGGACGGCACCTCCGCGTTCAACACACGTACGGCTTGATGACGCCTTCACCTCCTCGATCCAGTGAGCGATGATGAAGTAGTGGTTGAGTTCCAGCAGCACGACGGCGTGGTGATGGTGGTGAGGAACAATCTCTGCAGGGCTTCGCCAAGCGCTACGGAGATTATGACGGAGGAACTAGAGGGTTAGGGTTGCCGCACACGGCTTGGGGAAATCTTGATGTGTCCCGTGTGCTAGCCCTGCCCCTCTATTTATATGTTGAGCCTTGGAGTCTAAACTTGGAGTAAAAGCCTCCTCCAGGTCGGTTTTGCCCGCACAAGGTCGGTTTGGCCCGCAGGGAAAGAGTCCAACTCGGATCCCTGCCGAACCGTGCACAGCCGCACACAAGCGGTAGTACCGCTTCACACAAGCGGTAGTACCGCTTGGGCGGTAGTACCGCTTCACACAAGCGGTAGTACCGCTTACGCGGCAGCAAAACTAAATTTTGCACTTTCCAATACCTTGTGGGCTTTTATCCCTTGGCCCATATAAAGTGTTGCTGTACCCGAACACTTCGGCAAACATCCGGAACCCCTTCCGGTGAACTCTGGAACTCTTCCGGAGATCGAAACACTATTATCACATATATCAATCTTTACCTCCGGACTCTTCCGGAGATCCTCGTCATGTCCGGGATTTTATCCGAGACTTCCGAACAACTTTCGGTCACCAACATAATAACTCAATTATACTAATCGTCACCAAACGTTAAGTGTGTAGACCCTGCGGGTTCGAGAACTATGTAGACATGACCGAGACACCTCTACGATCAATAACCAATAGCGGGACCTGGATGCCCATATTGGCTCCTACATATTCTACGAAGATCTTTATCGGTCGAACCTCTATGTCAAGGATTCAGTTAATCCCGTATGCTGTTCCCTTTGTTCTTCGGTATGTTACTTGCCCGAGATTCGATCGTCGGTATCACTATACCTAGTTCAATCTCGTTACCGGCAAGTCTCTTTACTCGTTCCGTAATACAAGATCCTGTGGCTAACTCTTTAGTCACTTTGCTTGCAAGGCTCAATGTGATGTTGTATTACCGAGTGGGCCCTGAGATACCTCTCCGTCACACGGAGTAACAAATCCCAGTCTTGATCCATGCCAACCCAACAGACACCCTCGGAGATACCTGTAGAGCACCTTTATAGTCACCCAGTTACGTTGCGACGTTTGATACACACAAGGTATTCCTCCGGTGTCAGTGAGTTGCATGATCTCATGGTCAAAGGAACAGATACTTGACATGCAGAAAACAATAGCAATAAACTGACACGATCAAATGCTACGTTTACAGTTTAGGTCTTGTCCATCACATCATTCTCCTAATGATGTGATCCCGTTATCAAATGACATCTCATGTCAATGGCTAGGAAACCTTAACCATCTTTGATCAACGAGCTAGTCAACTAGAGGCTTACTAGGGACACAGTGTTGTCTATGTACCCACACATGTATTTGAGTTTCCAATCAATACAATTATAGCATGGATAATAAACGATTATCATGAACAAGGAAATATAATAATAACCAATTTATTATTGCCTCTAGGGCATATTTCCAACAGTCTCCCACTTGCACTAGAGTCAATAATCTAGTTCACATCACTATGTGATTTACATTGTAATGAATCGAACACCCATGCAGTTCTGGTGTTGTTCATGTTTAGCCCTTGGAAGAGGTTTAGTCATCGGATCTGCAACATTTAGATCCGTGTGTACTTTGCAAATATTTATGTCGTCCTCCTTGATGTAATCGCGGATGGAATTGAAACGTCGTTTTATGTGTCTGGTCCTCTTGTGAAATCTTGGTTCCTTGGCTAGAGCAATGGCACCAGTGTTATCACAAAACAGAGTCATTGGGTTAAGCGCACTAGGCACTACTCCAAGATCTGTCATGAACTCCTTCATCCAGACACCTTCCTTCGCCGCCTCCGAGGCAGCGATGTACTCCGCTTCGCATGTAGAATCTGCTACCACGCTTTGCTTGGAACTGCACCAGCTAACCGCACCCCCATTAAGAATAAATACGTATCCGGTTTGCGACTTAGAGTCATCCGGATCAGTGTCAAAGCTTGCATCGACGTAACCCTTTACGACGAGCTCTTGATCACCTCCATAAACGAGAAACATGTCCTTAGTCCTTTTCAGGTACTTCAGGATATTCTTGACCGCCGTCCAGTGTTCCATTCCTGGATCACCTTGAAACCTTCCGACCATACTTATGGCAAGGCTGACATCGGGTCTTGTGCACAGCATTGCATACATGATAGAGCCTATGGCTGAAGCATAGGGGATGACACTCATCTTTTCTCTATCTTCTGCAGTCACTGGGCATTGAGTCTTACTCAACTTCACACCTTGCAAAACAGGCAAGAACCCCTTCTTGGACTGATCCATTTTGAACTTCTTCAAAATCTTATCAAGGTATGTGCTTTGTGAAAGTCCTATTAAGCGTCTCAATCTATCTCTATAGATCTTGATGCCTAATATGAAAGCAGCTTCTCCTAGGTCCTTCATTGAAAAACTCTTGTTCAAATATTCCTTTACGCTTTCCAGCATTTCTATATTGTTTCCAATCAGCAATATGTCATCCACATATAATATTAGAAACGCTATAGAGCTCCCACTCACTTTCTTGTAAATACAAGCTTCTCCGTAAACTTGTATAAACTCGAACGCTTTGATCACCTCATCAAAACGAAGATTCCAACTCCGAGATGCTTGCACCAGTCCATAAATGGATCGCTGGAGTTTGCAAACTTTGTCAGCATTCTCTGGATCGACAAAACCTTCTGGTTGTATCATATACAACTCTTCCTTAAGGTAACCGTTAAGGAACGCTGTTTTGACATCCATCTGCCAAATTTCATAATCAAAAAAGGCAGCTATTGCTAACATGATTCTGACGGACTTAAGCATCGCTACGGGTGAGAAGGTCTCATCGTAGTTAACTCCTTGAACTTGTGAAAAACCCTTTGCCACAAGTCGAGCTTTATAGACGGTGACATTACCGTCCGCGTCCGTCTTCCTCTTAAAGATCCATTTGTTCTGAATGGCCTTACGCCCTTCAGGTAATACTTCCAAAGTCCATACTTTGTTTTCATACATGGATCCCATCTCGGATTTCATGGCCTCTAACCACTTCTCGGAATCCGGGCCCATCATCGCTTCTCCATAGCTCGTAGGTTCATCGTTGTTTAACAACATGACCTCTAAGACAGGGTTGCCGTACCACTCAGGAGCAGTACGCGTCCTTGTCGACCTACGAGGTTCGATAGCAACTTGATCCAAAGCTTCATGATCATCATCATTAACTTCCTCTTCAGCTAATGTAGGCTCCACAGAAACAACTTTCTGCGCTGCGCTACTCTCAGGTTGAAGTAAAGGTTCAACAACCTCATCAAGTTCTATCTTCCTCCCACTCAATTCTTTCGAGAGAAACTCTTTCTCAAGAAATGTTCCGTTTTTAGCGACAAACACTTTGCCTTCGGATCTGAGGTAGAAGGTATACCCAACTGTCTCTTTTGGGTATCCTATGAAGACGCATTTCTCCGCTTTGGGTTCCAGCTTTTCAGGCTGAAGCTTTTTGACATAAGCATCACATCCCCAAACTTTAAGAAACGACAGTTTTGGCTTCTTGCCAAACCAAAGTTCATATGGCGTCGTCTCAACGGATTTCGATGGTGCCCTATTTAAAGTGAATGCAGCTGTCTCTAATGCATAACCCCAAAACGATAGTGGCAAATCGGCAAGAGACATCATAGATCGCACCATATCCAATAAGGTTCGATTACGACGTTCGGACACACCATTACGCTGTGGTGTTCCAGGCGGTGTCAATTGTGAAACAATTCCACACTGTCTTAAGTGACTGCCAAACTCATAACTCAGATATTCTCCTCCTCGATCAGATCGTAGGAATTTAATCTTCTTGTTACGATGATTCTCAACTTCACTCTGAAATTGTTTGAACTTTTCAAATGTTTCAGACTTGTGTTTCATTAAGTAAATATACCCATATCTACTTAAGTCATCAGTGAAGGTGAGAAAGTAACGATAACCACCGCGCGCCTCAATACTCATCGGACCGCACACATCAGTATGTATGATTTCCAATAAGTCACTTGCCCGTTCCATTGTTCCAGAGAACGGCGTTTTAGTCATCTTGCCCATGAGGCATGGCTCACATGTGTCAAGTGATTCAAAATCAAGTGACTCCAAAAGTCCATCAGCATGGAGCTTCTTCATGCGTTTTACGCCAATATGACCTAAACGGCAGTGCCACAAGAAAGTGGTATTATCATTATCAATTCTACATCTTTTGGCATCAATGTTATGAACATGTGTATCATTACTATCGAGATTCAATAAGAATAAACCCCTCACATCGGGTGCATGACCATAAAAGATATTACTCATATAAATAGAACAACCATTATTCTCTGATTTAAATGAGTAACCGTCTCGCAATAAACAAGATCCAGATATAATGTTCATGCTTAACGCAGGCACCAAATAACACTTATTTAGGTTCATCACTAATCCCGACGGTAATCGAAGAGCGAGCGTGCCGACGGCGATCACATCAACCTTGGAACCATTTCCCACGCGCATCGTCACTTCGTCCTTTGCCAGCCTCCGTCTATTCCGCAGTTCCTGTTTTGAGTTGCAAATATGAGCAACCGCACCGGTATCAAATACCCAGGCACTACAACGAGAGTTGGTAAGGTACACATCAATAACATGTATATCATATATACCTTGTTTGTTGTTGGCCGCCTTCTTGTCAGCCAAATACTTGGGGCAATTCCGCTTCCAGTGTCCAGTTCCCTTGCAATGAAAACACACAGTTTCTGGTTTGGGTCCAGCCTTGGGTTTCTTCACGAGAGGAGCAACTGCTTTGCCACTCTGCTTGGAGTTACCCTTCTTACCCTTGCCATTTTTCTTGAAACTAGTGGTTTTATTGACCATCAACACTTGATGCTCCTTCTGAATTTCAGACTCAGCGGCTTTCAGCATCGCAAACAGCTCGGCAACTGACTTGTTCATCCCGTGCATGTTATAGTTCAACACGAAGCTCTTGTAGCTAGGTGGCAATGATTGAAGAACTCTGTCAGTGATAGCCTCTGGCGGAAGGGGCATCCCTAACTCAGCCAGACGGGTGGAGTACCCAGACATTCTGAGCACGTGATCACTGATAGATCCGTTCTCCTCCATCTTGCAAGCATAGAACTTATCGGAGATCTCATATCTCTCGATCCGGGCATTCTTCTGAAAGATAAACTTCAATTCCTGGAACATCTCATATGCTCCATGACGTTCAAAACGTCTTTGAAGTCCCGGTTCTAAGCCATACAACATTGCACATTGAACTATTGAGTAATCATCAGAACGAGCCTGCCAGGCGTTCACAACGTCTAGAGACTCAACTGGAGCAGGTGGATCACCAAGCGGTGCATCAAGGACATAAGCCTTCTGGGAAGCCGTAAGGATAATCCTTAGATTACGGGCCCAGTCTACAAAGTTATTTCCATCATCTTTCAACTTAGCTTTCTCTAGGAACGCATTAAAATTCAGGGGTGCTACTGCGCGAGCCATGATCTACAACATAAATATAGCAAAGACAACTTAGACTATTGTTCTAGATAATGAGTTTAGTTAATCATATTACTTAAAAACTCCCACTCAAATTGACATCCCTCCGGTCATTCGAGTGTAACATGATCCAAATCCACCAACTCAAGTCCGATCATCACGTGAGTTGAGGTGGTTTCAATGGTGAACATCTTCATGTTGATCATATCTACTATATGACTCATGTTCGACCTTTCGGTCTCTTGTGTTCCGAGGCCATGTCTGTACATGCTAGGCTCGTCAAGTTTAACCCGAGTGTTCCGCACGTGCAACATGGCTTACACCCGTTGTATGCGAACGTAGAGTCTATCACACCCGATCATCACGGCGTGTCTCGAAACGACGAACTTTCGCAACGGTGCACACTTGGGGAGAACACAATTTATCTTGAAATTTAAGTGAGGGATCACCTTATAATGCTACCGTCGTCCTAAGCAAAATAAGATGCAAAAAAAAAAAGATTAACATCACATGCAAATCATAAGTGACATGATATGGCCATGAACTTGTGCTTTTGATCTCCATCTCCAAAGCACCGGCATGATCTCCATCGTCACCGGCATGACACCATGATCTCCATCATCTTGATCTCCATCAACGTGTCGCCATAAGGTTGTCGCGCCGACTGTTGCTTCCACGACTATTGCTAACGTTTAGCGATAAAGTAAAGCATTACATAGCGCTTAATGATTGACACGCAGGTCATACAATAATTAAAGACAACTCTATGGCTCCTGCCAGTTGCCGTACTCATCGACATGCAAGTCGTGATATTCTATACAAAACATGATCATCTCATACATCACATATATCTCATCATGTAATTGGCCATATCATATCACATCATACCCTGCAAAAACAAGTTAGACGTCTTCTAATTGTTGTTGCAAATTTTACGTGGCTGCTACGGGTTTGCAAGAACCGTTCTTACCTACGCAAAACCACAACGTGGTGTAGTGATTGCTTTTTGATCTTCTAAAAGAACCCTCTTCATTGAAATCGATTCAACTAAAGTGAGAGAGACAGACACCCGCTAGCCATCTTTATGCAACGAAGTTACATGTCAGTTGAAGGAACCTGTCTCGCGTAAGTGTACGCGTAATGTCGGTCCGGGCCGCTTCATCTCACAGTACCGCCGAATCAAATATCAACTAGTAACGGCAAGCAATATGTATACATCCACGCCCACAACTCGTTTGTGTTCTACTCGAGATCTCATCTACGCATAGACCTAGCTCTGATACCACTGTTGGGGAACGTTGCATGGGAAACAAAAATTTTCCTACGCACACACAAGATCTATCCATGGTGATGAGCATCTACGAGAGGGAGAGTGAATCTACATACCCTTGTAGATCGCTAAGCGGAAGCGTTTAATAAACGCGGTTGATGTAGTCGAACGTCTCCGCGATCCAAATCGCAAGTCGTCCCTCGATCCGATCACGAACTAGCGCCGAACGGACGGCACCTCCGCGTTCAACACACGTACGGCTTGATGACGCCTTCACCTCCTCGATCCAGTGAGCGATGATGAAGTAGTGGTTGAGTTCCAGCAGCACGACGGCGTGGTGATGGTGGTGAGGAACAATCTCTGCAGGGCTTCGCCAAGCGCTACGGAGATTATGACGGAGGAACTAGAGGGTTAGGGTTGCCGCACACGGCTTGGGGAAATCTTGATGTGTCCCGTGTGCTAGCCCTGCCCCTCTATTTATATGTTGAGCCTTGGGGTCTAAACTTGGAGTAAAAGCCTCCTCCAGGTCGGTTTTGCCCGCACAAGGTCGGTTTGGCCCGCAGGGAAAGAGTCCAACTCGGATCCCTGCCGAACCGTGCACAGCCGCACACAAGCGGTAGTACCGCTTCACACAAGCGGTAGTACCGCTTGGGCGGTAGTACCGCTTCACACAAGCGGTAGTACCGCTTACGCGGCAGCAAAACTAATTTTTGCACTTTCCAATACCTTGTGGGCTTTTATCCCTTGGCCCATATAAAGTGTTGCTGTACCCGAACACTTCGGCAAACATCCGGAACCCCTTCCGGTGAACTCTGGAACTCTTCCGGAGATCGAAACACTATTATCACATATATCAATCTTTACCTCCGGACTCTTCCGGAGATCCTCGTCATGTCCGGGATTTTATCCGAGACTTCCGAACAACTTTCGGTCACCAACATAATAACTCAATTATACTAATCGTCACCAAACGTTAAGTGTGTAGACCCTGCGGGTTCGAGAACTATGTAGACATGACCGAGACACCTCTACGATCAATAACCAATAGCGGGACCTGGATGCCCATATTGGCTCCTACATATTCTACGAAGATCTTTATCGGTCGAACCTCTATGTCAAGGATTCAGTTAATCCCGTATGCTGTTCCCTTTGTTCTTCGGTATGTTACTTGCCCGAGATTCGATCGTCGGTATCACTATACCTAGTTCAATCTCGTTACCGGCAAGTCTCTTTACTCGTTCCGTAATACAAGATCCTGTGGCTAACTCTTTAGTCACTTTGTTTGCAAGGCTCAATGTGATGTTGTATTACCGAGTGGGCCCTGAGATACCTCTCCGTCACACGGAGTAACAAATCCCAGTCTTGATCCATGCCAACCCAACAGACACCCTCGGAGATACCTGTAGAGCACCTTTATAGTCACCCAGTTACGTTGCGACGTTTGATACACACAAGGTATTCCTCCGGTGTCAGTGAGTTGCATGATCTCATGGTCAAAGGAACAGATACTTGACATGCAGAAAACAATAGCAATAAACTGACACGATCAAATGCTACGTTTACAGTTTGGGTCTTGTCCATCACATCATTCTCCTAATGATGTGATCCCGTTATCAAATGACATCTCATGTCAATGGCTAGGAAACCTTAACCATCTTTGATCAACGAGCTAGTCAACTAGAGGCTTACTAGGGACACAGTGTTGTCTATGTACCCACACATGTATTTGAGTTTCCAATCAATACAATTATAGCATGGATAATAAACGATTATCATGAACAAGGAAATATAATAATAACCAATTTATTATTGCCTCTAGGGCATATTTCCAACAACTTCAACATGCAAAATGTAGAGCTAGAGACGACAACTTCATAGATCTTTGATTCGATGTAGTGCCCTTTTTTTTTGAACGGTCGCCGTGGGATGGGGGCACTGGCGGAGCTATGTGAGGGCTAAACCAGGCCATGGCCCGCCTTACTTTTCTGCAAAAATACATATTTGTAACTAGCCCCAACCTGCGCACTACAACACAGGCCAGCTGCAACAGCTCAAGTGTAGAATATGTTCAGTTTGACCCGCTCAACAATCTGTGTGTAGCTCCGTCACTGGATGGGGGGACTTCTCCACCTAAATATATTGGCAAGAAAAATATACTGGTATCCATGGATACATGAGAACACAAGGTGGGAGCGGGGCTGTATAGTTTTTCCCCTAAGGTCTCGCGCCTAGGGTTCGATAGTCCTCCGTCGCCGCCGGCGCCGTGAGTTCACAATTCTCCCTGGAATTTGCCAGGGGAATCGCTGTCCTCTAGCCCGTTCTTGCCCCTCTCCCTCAAGTCTCGTGGAGCGACCTCTCGTTCCCCGGGGCTTCGCGAGGTGATAAGGCAGCGAGCGATCTAGGGTTTTGGGGTTTGTCCATGGCGGCACCGGGAGATGGCGATGGTGTTGGAGAGCGAAATCTTGATGAGGCTAGTAAGATTCTGGATAGATTGAATCTGCATGATGAGGAGACGGACGATCTGATCTGGGAGGAGGAGTTAGATGTGGAAGAAATTAAGCCCAAGTGGCTAGCTCTCGGGCGACTTCTGACGGTGAAAACTTTTAGCCAGAGCGCTCTGATCGCTGACATGAAAGCGGCGTGGAACCCCGCCCAGGCTGTGGTGTGGAGGAGGATTAATGCAAACTTATTTTCAATTCAGTTTAACTGTTTGGCGGATTGGAACAAAGCCATGCATCAAGGACCATGGGATTTCCACGGAATAGCTCTGCTCCTTGCCGAGTACGATGGCTTCTCAAACCCTGAAAAGGTAAAGCTGGATAGATTGGAGACCTGGTGCCAAATTCATAGGCTCCCTGATGGAGTCATTAAGAGTAAAACTGCACTACAGAATCTTGCAAGTCGAGTTGGAGAGGTCCAAGAGGTGCAAACAACGCTCCCTAATGGTTTCATGGGAGAGTTCATCAGGGCCCGAGTTAAGTTGGATGTAAACAAAAAACTAACCAGAGTTGTTGGTATAACGAGGGGCGGACAAACTGAGAAATATTTAGTGAAGTTTGAGAAGTTACCGACCTTTTGTAATGCTTGTGGATTGCTGGGGCATTGGCATGAAGAATGCGGAACGGGAGAGCACGATGAAACAAAATTTGAATGGGGAAATTTTTTGATTGCAGCAAGAAGAGGTAGAGGTGGAGGCCGTGGTGGCCGGGGTAATGGAGAAAGGCAAAAAGGAGAGGAGAACTCTGCAGGCCGTGGTAGAGGGTTTGGCCGAGGGGGCGTGCGTGGTCGCGGAAATCATATGCAGCACCACCAAGAACCTGATCCCAGGATTGGAGGCAATAATCAAGTAGCATGGAGACATAATTATGTTCCTCAAGAAGGGGAGCAGGAAGCACGAAATGCAGAAGGAAAGGAGGGCCAGGAAGATCAGGATATGTTAATGGCCAGTTCATCAGAGAACATTCTGGGAAAGAGATTGGCTGACAACAGCAGCATGGTAACACCAACAGGGGCAGGGGCTGGAGTAGTTTCTGACCCCAGTAACTCAGCCATTATCCCCTTTACTGGTCTGAAATCAGGTAAACCCCCGGAGCTAGCATCTGTGGCAGAAAAGGTCACCCTATTTGAGGGCGATCAGATGGAAGAGGGGGACGGGAATAAGGAGCAGGCGAGCACTCCGCAGAAGAATGCAAACAGAAAGAAGTTGAGGGGAAGAGATGGACAAGCTGTGGACAGTAATGCAGAGTATGAAAGTGATGTAATATCGGCGACGCCCCTAGGGGGTGATCGCCGGGAGCAATGAAACTCTTATCATGGAACTGCCGGGGACTCGGGAATGAACCGGCAGTTCGAGCTTTGTTGGATGTCCAACGAAGCACTAATCCCGATGTGGTGTTTTTGTCGGAGACACACCTAGATAGCTACCCGGCAGAATGCTTAAGACGTCGTATGAAGATGGATCAAAAGTTGGTCTGTACTAGTAATGGTAGAAGTGGAGGATTGATTCTGTTATGGAGGAGGGAAATAATAGTCCAACGCCTTGGATTGGATCCAAACTTCATTGATGTACAGATCACCTCTGATGGTGGAGCGGATTGGAGGTTGACTGGAATGTATGGAGAATTTAGGTGGGAGAATAAACATCTGACATGGGATCGAATGAGACGACTCCACCAAAATAACACATTGCCTTGGTTGCTAATAGGGGACTTGAATGAAATTCAATACCTACATGAAAAGGAGGGGGGGATCCCACGTCCGCAACAATACATGAATGCTTTCCAGCAGGCTATAGAGGATTGTAATCTGAATGATATGGGATACGTGGGTGATGTGTTTACTTGGCGCAGAGGTGGAATCCGTGTAAGATTGGACAGAGGATTGGTTAATGCTGAGTGGGCAGCTTTATTCCCAAACGCAAGTCTGGAACACTGTAACTTTAACCATTCGGATCATAGACCTCTTCTGGTTGATACTGAGTATTTTCAGGAAGCAGGATCGGGTCAAAGGGGTCCGAAGAGGTTTGAGGCGAGATGGTTGAGAGAAGAGAAGTTCTCTGAACTGGTACAGAATGAATGGGAGAAAGTTGGCGCTGATCCAAGTGTTACAAATGTTTTCGAAAAACTTACTCGAATGCATTCAGTGTTCCATGATTGGGACCAACGTGTGCTAAAAAACCCAAAGAAGCGACTAAAGAAGGCCCAGCGTGAACTAGAAGAGGTAATGGTTGGTCCCATGACGGATGCAAATGAGCAAAAGAGGAAAGAGCTGTCAGAACTAGTTGAATACTTATTGGAACTGGAGGAAATCCAAAGCTTCCAAAGATCACGAGTAGACTGGCTCAAGTTTGGTGACCGAAATACTGCTTTTTTCAGGCTTTTGCTTCGGCTCGAAGGAAGAAGAATTATATAAAAAAGTTGAAGGATGATAATGGTGATATTATGCAAGGTACTGCAGAGCTAAACCCTCACATTCAAGGTTACTTCACAAACCTGTTTACGTCTGAAGTCCAGCACACCAATCCAGAGATGCTACAGAAAGTGCAAACCAAAGTCACAAATCAGATGAATGCTATGCTCCTGGCTCCTTTTTCGGTTGAGGACGTGCGTAAGGCTGTATTTAGTATTGGAGATCTTAAGGCCCCAGGTCCTGATGGGTTGCATGCCATATTTTTTAAACGTTATTGGCACATCTTGGGTGATGAAATTTCTGCTGCAGTTTTACATGCTATAAACTCAAAGCAGATTCCGGAGGAGTGGAATGATACATCAATTGTGCTGATTCCAAAATCTGAGAATCCGGAGCTGATTACACAGTACCGTCCTATAAGCTTATGTAATGTCTTGTACAAAATAATTTCTAAGATGCTTTCAGTTCGGTTAAAAAGTATCTTACCTGATATTATTTCTCCTACCCAAAGTGCCTTTGTCCCGGGCAGAATGATCACTGATAACATTCTAGTTGCTTATGAATGCATCCATAAGATCAAGAATACAAAGAATAGTCAGGCTGGGTTATGTGCTGTCAAACTAGACATGCACAAAGCATATGATAGAGTAGAATGGGTTTTCCTGAGAAATATGATGCATAAGATGGGTTTTGACGATCAGTGGATTAATCTGATAATGGCATGTGTGAGTTCAGTCAGATATAAAGTTCGGTACAACTCCCAAGAGATAAACATGTTTATTCCTACCAGAGGTATAAGGCAGGGAGACCCTTTATCTCCTTATTTGTTCTTGATTTGTGCAGAGGGCTTATCCAGCATGTTGCAGTTTGAAGAAGAAGTTGGTGGCATTGATGGGTTAAGAGTGTGCAGAAATGCACCGTCAGTCTCACACCTCTTATTTGCTGACGATTCTCTTATTCTCATGAGAGCAGATATGTTGAATGCAACTTCCTTACGGCAGGTGTTGGATACCTACTGTGAAAACTCAGGACAAATGGTAAGCCTAGGCAAATCTAGCATTTTCTTCAGTCCAAATACAAATGCTCAAACTAGACATGAGATTTGTCAGGAACTTCACATTGCTACAGAAGCCTTGTCTGACAAATATTTGGGACTTCCTGCACTAGTTGGGGCTGATAGGAGTGATTGTTTTAAACACTTCTGTGAGAAAATAAAAAAACTCTTGAAAGGTTGGATGGAGAAACAACTATCGACAGGAGGAAAGGAAATTTTATTAAAAGCTGTTGCTCAAGCCATACCAGTTTTTGCTATGTCTGTCTTTTGCCTACCAAAAGGGGTATGTAAAGATATTACAGATACTATTGCTCAGTTTTGGTGGGGAGATGAAGAAGATGATAAAAAGTTACACTGGTTTGCATGGTGGAAATTATGTATCCCAAAATGTGATGGAGGAATGGGTTTCAGAGACTTATATTCTTTTAACCTGGCCTTACTTGCTAAACAATGTTGGAGATTGATCACAAATCCAGAGTCAGTCTGTGCAAGAATTTTGAAGGCAAAATATTATCCCTCAACAGACTTATTGCAAGCAGGTCCGAAGAGAGGTTCTTCCTTCACTTGGCAAAGCATTGTTGCTGGCCTGGCTACTTTCAAGCGTGGGTATATATGGAGAATTGGTTCAGGAGAAAAGGTGAATATTTGGGAGGACCCATGGATTCCATCTAGCCCAGATAGGAAGGTAATAACCCCTCGAGGACACACTGTGATATCAAAGGTAATAGACTTAATTGATCCAGTTACAGGTCAGTGGGATGATGAGTTGATCAGAGATATTTTTAATCCAGTGGACGCAATGAGGATCCTGCAAATTCCTCTAAATTTTCTGGCTTTTGATGATTTCATTGCTTGGCACCACACAAGGAATGGAATTTTTTCAGTGAGGACAGCATACCAAGTACAGTGGTCACATAAGTTCAGAGGTCAACTGGGAGTGAATCTGACGTCCAGCAGTACCAGGCAAATGGCGATTTGGAATCAGCTTTGGAAGTTACAAGTACCCAAGAAGATACAGATCTTCTGTTGGCGAGCTTTGCGAGGTATAGTCCCCTTAAAATCCATTCTGGCAAACAAACATATACCAGTTAGTGGAGAATGTCCAGTATGCAGAAAAGGTCCAGAAGATATGCGTCATCTCCTCTTCCAATGTGATTTGGCGAAGTGTTTGTGGCAAGGACTTGGTCTGTCGGACCGAATAGAAACTGCAGCTAGAATGGACCTCTCTGGTTCGGTCATACTGGAATCACTTCTATTAGACTTGGACGAACCCCTGTCTCTTATGCCAAGTATGAATTGTAAGGAAGTTGTCGCTGCGGGATGCTGGTATTTATGGTGGCTGCGGAGACAACATACTCATCATGATGGTGGCCCACCTCAGTTTAGGTGGCCAAACTCGATCCTTGCCATTGTTGGGAATCATCTCAAGTCAATTCAGAAGAGGGAAGTGAGAGAACATAAATGGTCAAGGCCAGCTCCGAAGTTTGTAAAGTTAAATGTAGACGCATCCTACCATTCGGATGATGGTATGGGGGCAACGGCTGCTGTTTTGCGCGATGAAAAAGGAGTATTTATAGCAGCCCAATGCAGATTTTACCACCATGCTGCAGATGCAATGACTATGGAAGCTCTGGCAATGAGGGATGTTAATCCTGGCAAATTCTATGGGGTTCAATAGAGTTGAAGCTGAATCAGATTCTCAAAATGTGGTAAACTACTGCCAAGGCCAAGACCAATGGTGGGACTCTGCGGCGGCGATTTTTGCAGAATGTATAGACGTGGCTACGTCAATTGGAAAGGTCATCTTCACACACTGTTTTCGTGAAGTAAATTATGTTGCTCATGAGCTAGCAAAGTTCAGTTATTGTAATAAGTGCGATTATAGTTGGACAAATGAACCTCCTGTGTTCATTGTTGGCCAACTTGTGAACGATGTAATTGTTCTTTGAATTAATAAAGCTAGCCATGATGGCCTTTCCTCAAAAAAAAAAAAGAACACAAGGTGGGAAGATAGGAAAAGCAACCAAGACTTGGCCACATCTATTTGGTTAAGCAAATTTCCTAGTTCATCCATTTGGTTAAGCAAACTTTCTACGTAAGCATTTTTTTGGGTTTGCAAATATTTTCTGAAGTGATAAGACATTTTGATTTGGTGCAAGTTTTCTCGTTCCTCCAGAAAAAGGCGGTTCAATGCTGAATGGCGTCAAGGAGGTTTGATGGACCTTTGTTGTTCATGTGTTTTTCCATTTATTTGAGAAGTTGTACTTCCTCCCTATCATAATATAAGATGTTTTTGCAGTTCAAATGATACATAGGTAGTAGTACAGATAGTCGCTAAAAACGCAATATTTATCTTTTTGATACCAATACTACTACCGGAAGGCAAAATATGTTACGCTGGTGGCCGACAGATTTTCAAGATAAAGCAGAATCTAGCCACAAAAAAGCATAAAGAAAAAGTAAAGTAATGAAACGATCAAGCAAGCAAACAAAATTGTTTGTTTCCTCCTCGCCCTCTCAATCCATCCTCGATCGCCACCTCCAGAAATAAATCACTCACCCATGGCGCAGACGACAAACGCATCCCAGCCAAGAACCCGCCACGGCACTCTATCCCCACCCAGCCACACACGGCTGCCCATCGCGTCCATTTCTCACCCTCCAAAACTCTCCAAGTCGGCCTCCCACGCACACGCGCGCGCGCCTCCCCTGACCCCGCAGAGCTCCCCAACCAACCCAGCCCGCCGCCGCGCCAGATCGATCGGCCGGCAGCCATGAGCGGCGACACGCTGGACAAGCTGGTGGTGTTCCTGGCTAAGCGCGACGGCGTCGACAAGCTGGTGAAGACGTACCAGTACGTGTCGAAGCTGGCCCACTGGGCCGCCGAGCAGTCCCACCCGGGCCTGGCCGGGCGGGCCAAGAGCTGGGAGACGGCGGCCGGGCTGAGCCGCAAGGTGTTCCGGTCGGGCCGGTCCCTGACGGGGTTCAACGCGCTGCGGCGGTCCCCGGGGGAGTTCGGGGCGCTGGCGGTGATGGCCAACGCCGGCGAGATGGTCTACTTCTTCTTCGACCACTTCACGTGGCTGTCGCGCGTGGGCGTGCTGGAGCCCTGGCTGGCCCGCCGCATGAGCTTCGTGTCGGCGTTCGGCGAGTGCGTCGGCTACGTCTTCTTCATCGCCATGGACCTCATCATGATCAGGCGGGGGGTCAGGCGGGAGAGGGCGCTGCTGAGGGAAGGCGGCGGCGGCGGCAAGATGGGGGAGGAGAAGGAGGGCGAGGTGAGGAGGATCCGGGCGGACCGGGTGATGCGGCTCATGGGGACGGCGGCGAACTTGGCGGACCTGGTCATCGCCGTCGCGGACATCGAGCCCAACCCGTTCTGCAACCACGCCGTCACGCTGGGGATCAGCGGCCTCGTCTCCGCCTGGGCTGGGTGGTATAGGAACTGGCCTTCGTGAGTTCAGCTGGGTCGGATCGGATAGGCATTTCGACCGGCAAGATGAAGATGCATGTACGCTTACCGCGATAATTATTTTTATCTAAGGAAAAACAGTTACAGCAGGCTATTTATTGCCGAAAGTGATAGGGATGAAACACCTGGTGGCGTGTCCTTGCAATAGCGTGTGTCATGGTGCTGACTCACTGCTGAGTGTAGCTGATAGAGTTAGATTCCTTGGGATGAAACTAGCCCCGGACATGGACAGCCCGGGCCGGGCTCGGGCTCAGCTTTTCCGTCCGAAGCACGGTTTGAAAGCCCGCATAAATCATTATTTATACAAATATAGGTATAATATATCATTTAAATATTTCGAAATTAGTTATTTTAATTTAAAAGGTCAATGTTTATGTGTTTCGGGCCGGGCCGGGCTCGGGCTTTAGATTTTAAGATAGGGTTTGACAAAGCCCAGCCCGACGAATGCCCAGTTTAGGTGAAACCAATCCATCGAAATTCAAGTCTTAGATTTGGCACCGGTAGTCACATTTTTTTGGTTTTATTGTAGGACCTTCGACGATGTGTGTTCAGTGGAAGGAGGCGTTCTCATCAACTATAAAGACGTCTGTGATAACTTATGGATCTTAAAATGATGTGTCGGCTCAATCAGTCGAATGTGCTCATAGGGATATGATGCAATCATAGGGATAGGATGTGTACCCGTACGTTTATAGATATGTACTATATATGTATGAGCATTTGCATCTGTATTGTGTTAACAAAAAAACATGTTAAGGTGTGCTGGCATCGCATAGCCTGCAAACGTAAACGCGATCAAACACACGCTCTCTTTGCTGCCCTCATCATGGTGGTGCCTATCAGAGATGTGGAAACGGCAGAGTTCTGGCAAGACACTTCCAACCTCCTTCAGCATACCATAACAGTATTACATATCTTGCTGGACGAAAGCAAGACGGCAGAAGCCACGAGCTTAAGAGTTAGAGCACAGCTACAAGGTTTTTCGCCGAAATATCATCTCCTAATTTAATCTACTGATGCAACGCCCGATCAATAATTACTTTGCAATATATTGTTTTCGCGAAACATCGAATAGCTGGCGGTGACCAAGCCGAATCACCCGAAATGCCGAGGCGTCGTCATTGCTACGGCGGGCCGGGGCGGGGCTCAGCTGGTGAGCGCCGAGAGTATGCCGCCGCCGCCGCTCTTCGAGGCCATCACGACCTCCCAGCCAGGCCCTTTCAGGGGGATAAGAGGGGTGGCATCGGCGGCGGCAGGTGGGCCGGTGAGGTCGCTCCGGTCCATCACCCTCGAAAGGTCCTCGTCGCTGATGTCGGTCTGGATCATCCTGTCTTCCTCGTCCTGCTCGTCCCTTAGCAGCGCAAGTAGCTCCTCCTCCTGCATTTTCAACAGAGTGGAAGAACAAATCAGTGATCATTCCCAGTTGCTTGGCTTTTGTTTTTAGTTCTTTCGGTGTTTCATTTCTAAATAATAAACAATTTACGCGGTAGAGTAAAACACAATCTATACTCAAGACAGAAATCTTTACATCTAAGACATTAGGCTTCGCGCTATTTTGTTCAAACTGTCCCTTCCCAATCACAACGTGCTCTAGCTTCAGCTTTCCAAAAGCTCTCTTAATGATCCGCCCCTGCAACAATGAGTAGATGAGCAGCGACGCCACAGAACACAGCCAAGCAAGAGTCTGAAGGTCATCCAACCATACCTCGACAGAATTGGATGTTGCTAACCGATAAACATGCACTGGGCGTGTTTGACCAATCCGGTGGCATCGGTCCATGGCCTGCAAATCCATCTGAGGATTCTGCAGAATGAAGCAAAAGTTCAGCATATCACAGCTACGAAAGGTAACTGAAAGGCAGGCATTTTCACCAAGGAGGACAGCAACAAACAAAACCATCCATACGAAAGAAATATCCAAACAGGGAGGTGGCATGTGCACGGAGTGTGTAAACTTTAATGACCGTTACTTTTGTATATGCATACCTATATCAAGTATTACACTACAAACTCTCGAGATAGATAGGAAATTACCCAGTCACTGTCATACAGGATACATGTATCAGCAGAAGCAAGATTGATGCCAAGCCCACCAGCACGTGTGCTTAGAATAAAGACATTCATAGTGCTGTTCAAGTCATTAAACTCTGCTATCTGCCACAGAAAAACAGTACCAAATATAAATTGTGAGACAGCAAAACCCATAGACAGCCATCAAATTATCAAACAGGAAAAATTGGCATGTAACAATAAAATCAATATAAAGGAACATTTACGGGTTAGAACACTGGTACTACATTAACAAATAGTCATGTACATTCAAGCCCAGGGTCCATAAACCACTGCACTGTCAGTTTGCTGTCCCCACCAGTTTGCAATCTAACCAGCTTGTAGTGGGATATTCAACTCCATCCAGTTTTGGCAACAATTAGCTTCCGATTAGTTGACTCCTTTTCCCTCTAAATGAGATAGTTAACCCATGTATTTTTAACATGTTCGATTCTAGCTGATTTTTTCCTATTTACAGTTCTCTGAATAAATGCAGTCTCAATGGTTGTGAGCCGACTCGGGTGAGTGTGTTTTTCAATCATGTCCAAGCTAACATACATTTGCTGAATCGGATTGGAGAGGGATGTGCAACTTTATCCAGTCCGGTAGCAACTAGCTGCCAATTCAATTAGAGCTTTTTCCTTTCAATGAGATAACTAATTCACGTTGTAACAAGTTATGCATAGTTCTAGCAAATTATGCCCAATTTAGAGTGTTTTACAAAAACTCAGGAACAACCCAAGCAAAATGACAGTATCTGGGAACCAACTCAGATGTGTGTTTTGAAATCGTGTTTAAGCTACCACGCCACTGATTACGAGTCAAAGGACTAGTCGAGACTAGTCGACAGACTAGTCTACGAGTCGCAACTTCCATGTCGACTACAAATCTCGTGTAGACTAGTTGGTCGAGTCGAGCAGTCGACAGACTAGTCGTAGACTAGTCTGGACTAGTCGCGCTATTTGAGTCGATCGACTCAAAAATTGGAGGGGATAAGTCACCCAGCCGCCCAGCCCAGCCCGTGGAGGTGCGGCGGCCGGCCGGAGCTTGTGCTCAGGCGGCGGCCATGGCCGTGACCCGTAGGCGCGCGCGGCCTTGAGACGAGAGAGAAGGAAGAGAGAGAGAGAGAGGAGAGGAAAGGAGGAGGCATGGCGGTGGTCGGCAGGCTCGCCGGCGGCAGCGGCCGGGGCCGGCAGAAGGCGGCAGGAGGCGCAGGTCGCGTGCGCGCGTGCTCCCGTGCGTGATGGCGCTGGCGGCGGCGATTGGATAGATCGGGAGCTAGGGTTCCAGTGGTTGGGGGGGCTAAGTAGGCTGACCATTTGGGCCCAAATGGGCCAGCTGGGGGGTGCTACGTGGTGCTGGGCTAGTATTTAGACAGTGGCTGGTCCTATTGCATACCCACTTGGGCCCAAAACACTGCATAGCTCGATTATTTAGACAGTGGCTGGTTTTATTGCATACTGTACTGTTAGTATATACTACATACTACTACTAGGTATTAGTAGCTGAGTACTACAGTACCATGTCGACTAGTCTAGACTAGTCACGATTAGTCTATGAGTCTCAACCTCGGAACGACTCGTCGACTCGTCGACTCGTAAACCTTGTACCACGCATTTGCTAAACATGTATGGTAAACTAATATGCTGGTGGGATATGAGAATCCCCTCCTGTGCGATGTTAAATTACAGCATGCAGGTGTTTTAAGATTGTACTCCCTCCGTTCACTATTATAAGATGTTTTGGATATTTTAATATGGACTACATACGGACTGAAATGAGTGAACAAACACACTAAAATGCGTCTATATACATCTGATTCAGAAAAAAGATAGTAGGAAATTAAGGTACGTGCGTATGCACATACATTAATGTAGAAGTGCAATTCTTCAGGATGTAGATGCTATCCAGTAAACTGGTAATGAATCAGCAGACTACCACATTACCTGTATCCTCCTCTCTTCCAATTTAACACTACCATCAATTCGGCAAACATTCAGGCCTTTCATATACAAATAATATTCAATTATGTCCAAAACTTTTGTCCACTGTGAAAATATTAGAACCTACAAACATATCAACTGAATTAGGATATAATTCATGAAAAATGTGCTAGCATGTGTGAAGAATGCAGAGTAAAGCTACGGTACAAATAAATGTAAAGGAGAACCATAAACCTTGTGCTTTCGTTTGAGTAGGGATTCCAGTAACCTGTCCAACAGCTGAAATTTACCACATTGTTCCAGAAGCTTATCGGTAGGTGGATAAAGGCCTGCAGACAAACAAATGAACAACAATGTAGAAAAAATTAGTAAACAGAAACATAGAGAGCAACACAAATAGCACATGTTTGATAGGATTATGGGACACACTTGTTGAGTCAAATGCAGCATTGAAAAGATCAGGATGGGCACAGTTCTTCCTCAGCTGAATCATTAGGTTATTTAGCTTCATCTTCATGCCAGGTCTCCGCAACACTACAATATAGGAAAAACTTGTCATATAAGAATTAATTGTTTACTCATACAAAGATTGGACTGTGAGTGTGCAGGAAAAGATGCACGAGCTTACATATGCATACCTATGTCTGTGCTCTCAAACAAGTAGTTGTCAAATGTCTTTTCAATCAAGTGAGACTGGATTTGCTTCTGATGTGCGGTCAAGTTAGCATAAATGATTATCTCTTTCTTCCGTGGAAGCATCTGTTCCACATCCACCTTCATCCGTCTTAAAAGGAATGGACGCAAAATGGCATGAAGCTTTGAAACAACAAGGACTCTTTTCTTCTCATCGGCTTCTTCCTGCTGTTCCTCGTCTCCTTTCCCAGAAAAATCAAACCTTTAAGAAGATTTCTGTCAGACTAATGGAGGCAAAATAAACCAAATATATTCACTGAATGTTTAAATAGTAATTGCACTATCTTTATAACAAAAACTCCTAATGTGAAGGTATTAAAATCCATCTACTTGCTTCCAAAATTACTTATTCATAGCACGCATTTCAGTAAACATAACATGACAATTTTAACAACAGAAAACGTAATGAATAAGAAAAGGTACAACATAAAATTCTGCTAATAGTTAATAAATTGGCAGACATAGCATATATGTACATAACATAGGGTTAGATATCGCAATTTCATATAGAGCTATATACCATAAGGGGCTGGCAAACAGGGAGGTGGCTACTCTGGCGCATGAAGACATCTACCAGAGAGTCCTGGCGGTGCTCCCTGTGGCAAATAGTAGTTCGCCATTTTGGTGAGTCTCCCAATGCGGGTTGCAATTGTTCTGTCATATACCCATACAACAGGGTATCACTGTAACTAGCCATTTCTGTATTATTGTTAATGCAGCACCCCTGGCAGGTTACTTGGAAAAAATTATGTCTCCACAGTTGCATTGAACAGTGGAATTGCTACAGTTATACCAGATAATTTATGCTTGGGAACTGATGTTGCGACTGATTTAAAAAAAATTGTGATTCACAAGATCAAATTTAATAGATTTGATTGCATCATTTAACCAAAATATACACTTAAATACCAAATGTTGATTACCTATAGTAAATCCTGAAAATTGTTGGCTAAAAAAAACATATATGTGCTATTAGATTCATACACAAATTGATATCAATACAACATCTAGGCATCCAGCCAATGGCAGAGCTAAACATTCTCAAAGCTAGACACTGCTACATTGGAATGTTCAAGTCGCTTATAATTACTCATTACTATAATCAACACAAGAACTGCTACCAGGATATGGAGACTATGACAAAATGGCATATAGAGAAAATATCCAAGGTAAAGGGAAGCCAGTAGTGCATGTGTAAGCTCAGCGAATCATACCATGACTCAAATTCCTGATGGGACGAGAATATATCAGGCAAAATGAAATTCAATAACGACCACAGCTCTGCTAGGTTATTCTGAAGAGGTGTCCCAGTCAAAAGGAGTTTATTGGCCATTGGTATGCGCTTTAACTTTCTCAACAATTTACATTTAGAATTTTTCAACCGATGTCCCTGCAAAAAGTATGGACGTATGTTAATAAGGAATAGAGAAAGGGAGAGAACCAAAAATGGCTCCATCATGTAGATTTTTTTCTCAATGGAATGTGTCTTTACATCACCTCATCCACAACAACATATTTCCACTTATAACGAGCAAGAAATTTTGCATCTGACATGGCCATCTCATATGAAGTAATTATTATCGGGAAATCGGGGCCAACAGTTTTGGGCATGAATTTTCTCCTTATCTCTTCCCTAGCCACTTTATCTCCATGGTAAATCAGGCCAGTAAGAGATGGAACAAACCTAAATCAAGTATATTTACATAAGACAGCACTTAAAGTCAGTGAAAAAAAAACTTTGGATACTTTACCTTGAGATTTCATTCACCCAGTTTGAGAGAGTGGAAAGAGGAGCAATTATCATGTATGGACCGTGCATACCATTCCCTTTAAGATGGGCAAGGAATCCAATTGTCTGGATTGTTTTCCCAAGGCCCATTTGATCAGCTAGTATCCCATTTAGCCCATTCTGCCACAGTGATATTAGCCACTTCACACCCTTTATCTGGTAAGATTTCAACTGTCCGCCAGTCATTAGTGGTACAAGGTTGGCTTGCTCTTTTTCCCATCTTTCTTCTTCTGTGAGAGTGTCATCATAAGCAGAACGATCTTCGTGCGATCTTTGGAGCATGGCAGCCACTGCTGTCTTAGCCTTCTTCTGAACAACATTTTACTTTATTGGTACTTAGAAGTAGCAAGATGTTGTCAACACACAATTATGATAAATAAACAACAACAATTCTCATATATTCAGATCCCTTGATTGATATATCAGGTTATCCACTTTAGAATGATGACCGGTCCCCACTTAAATCTCTACTCCTATAAAAAACACAGTCATGATGGTGTGTCTTCCTCCTGACCATCTGAACCATCAGATCTAAAATGAACGGTTTAGATGGCACTAAAGTGGTGACGAAATTACCCGCAAATGCCACTCATCGTTCTTCCTAACTCATTCGGACCCTCCAACACTCCAGACCTGATGAGATGAGGGCCGGACGAGGTTACCCTCTCCGCCGCGGTAGGAACTTGCCAGTGCGCAGCAACACCCCGTCTCCTCCAGAATGTTCATGTGGTCTGTGTGGATCTAGACTGTTGATGGCGCACACTTGAATCCCTATAGCAGTGGCTGGTTCTGACACTGCAAGGATGGCAGGAGAAGGTTTGGTGGTGCTGCGATTGACATCTCCAATCTTTTCCCCCTCTTCATCTACTCCTCACATCTGCCTCTTCTCGTCCCATCTCGCCCTCCTCCCCAATTCATCCCATCTTATGCAGGAGTGGGGCAGCGAAAGGCAGTTGGCTTGGGGCAGATTTGGCGGCTGGTGTGGGTGGCGCTGGTGCAGTTCTTTGGATTCGTCAGCTAAAGCCGCCGGTGATGGAAGCCGCCGGGTGGTACAGGGTGGATCCCTGGCTGACGCAGCACAACGTCCGCTCAGCGGACGACTTACCGCTCTCTGCGACGGTCGCCGCGAATCCACGATGGTGCTCTATCAGTCTACGGTGTGCTGGATTGTTCCAAAAAATACCTGCGTGTGGTGTTTTATCCTTGTCTGTTTTTTTTCTATTCTTCTTAGAATCCTTACTTATTGTTTGCTATGGACACATGGTCACCATGGTCATCTTCCAGGAGAAAAAGAGTCATTCCAAATAGATGGAGAAGTCTCGCACTCTCCTCGCCAACCTTCCAGTGTCCGGCACCTTTGCTAATTGTTCACTGCGACTTTTAAACTTTGTCTTCTATTGTCATTAGATTGTTTCTTTCTTCGTGTTTTGTGTTATTTTGTCTTGACCTTGTGGACAGAGCATCACGTTGCCAGTTAAGATTTCTCAATTCGTTGCTTCAGACCATCATAGTCTAAAATGAGTTGGTGGTACTGGACACTGCGTATAGAATTATTCCAAGTGTTCACCATCACCAAGTCTATAGGATGGTGTATACTTAACAAATTAATCCAGCAAGATTCTGAAATTGGAACTTTCTCTCTATCTTTCAGTCTAACAATCTGACTGTGTCTGTACTCTGTAGGTGGGTGTCAGAGAACCTTCTTTGAATCACGTCTGTTCAATGTAATCCTCAAAAAATAAATATTGATATCATCCTAACACTTTTTGATTTATTTTGACCTCCAAGTTCAGCAAATAGTAGACAAAAACTTGTGTTGTAGATGTCGCCACTGTTTTCCATTCATCCGACCACATGTGAGTTGAATGGGGGCAAATTGGATTTCATTAATTTGCTTCCTTGCCTTGTCACACTAAAAATGAAACTGTGATACCTAATGCAAAAGCACTTGCACAAAATAGACTTTCATCTTCAGATAATGCATACATTGCACTAACGATTAACCGTGTTTCTACTTTCCAAGTAGCAATAACAGTGGTTCAAAGTATATCCAACGTCTACTTTGAAGTTCAAAGGTACTAGGTATTAATTCCTCTGCATCCCTTTTGGATAATTGCAAATGTATTTCTTTGTTCATGAATACGAGTATACAACTTATGGGCTTTATGGATTTGTCGATATCCCTATTCTGGTTACTCCTACACTTATATATCACTTGTTTTTTAAGTCTTCTTTTGATAATGGGGATTGCGTAGCCATGCAAGCCGAGCATGACGACCCAGTAATAATTAGTGCGTCCAGGATTGGCCAGTGGGTGTTGTGCAAGGTCAAATATAGTGTGTTGCTCCATGCATTTATGAGATATATGATTTTTTTTAATGTGTCGTAGCAACGCACAGGCATTATACTAGTACTGAATATAAATGTTCACCATTAGACCTATTAGATGACAATCAACAAGTCCTTGACGCGTCCAAAAAAAAAACAATCAACAAGTCCAGACAATTCAAAGTAGCATTGGTCATGGAATGTTGGAATGCCTGAACTCTTACCTATGATATGAAGGCAGCTGAACCTGTATTACAGGAAATTTAAAATGACTCTTTTAATTGAGAATTGTGAAATGGTATGTTATAACTTGAAAGGGTATTGCTACTAGAAAAGGCAATCAGGAATATTGGGAAGTGAACATTAAGCGATCAGGACAGCACGCTGCTCTATAGTTTTCTTCAAGCGGCACCACATGTTTTAATCCTAAGTCCATTGAGAAAGTAAAAGACTACACATAATACTGCAAATAAGCAAAAGTACATAGCAAACAAAACATCTCCGTAATTTAGAAGACAGCCAACGATTACAAATGAACATATTTACATAACAGAGGATAATATATGAAGTATGCACTTACATCATTGTATTGTGGCTTAGAATTTACTTTCCTCTTTTTGCCACATCCTTTATCCTTGTCTTCCATAGACTCCTCTTCGTCTTTAACTTCAATAAAATTCTGCTTAACCAACAGGCAACAGCACCATCATCAACAAAATAATAAACTAGCAATAAATACAAAGATAAGAAAAAGGTCAGCATAGTGAGGGCCTCATACATCTGTAATTTGTTCCATATTTTCAAGTAGAAATTCTGAATAAAGCTGTGTCTCTGTCAGTAGATCATCCAACTTGCTAAAACATGCATTACGATCAAAAGCAAGTCTTGCAGCTTGTTCTCTCTTTCTAGCTTCTTCTTCCTCAACCTTAAGCCGAGCCTCATATAACTGCTCTTCCTCCTTCGTCATCACCTCTGTAATGAAGGATGCATCATCGTTCTTGGCCTCAAGGTCAATAGGTACAGATGAACTTGCATCCAAGGATTCATCGGATGTCTCCTCTTTGGTGGAGTGCAATGGCTGCTCTTCAGCCTTTAAATCCTCGACAATGGGGTGTACCAGTACGGCAACGCAGCTGGACTCAAGCTTAACAGGCAGAGACGTACTTGCATCAACAAAATCACTGGCTTTCTCATTCTCGGCTTCAAACATTTTCTAATTTTGCACAAAATATGAAAATAATCAGATCAGACTTAAGATTTGAAACTGTTGGAGAAACCTCAATAGAGAAAAATACAACTATCGCCCCAACAGAAGCATACAGACCCCGTCTAGATGATCTGCCGGGCGTGCACCCGCACACCAAGAAATTGTGCAGGTTAGCAGGGTTTAACTAATCACTGGACAAAAACAAGCTCACACTCTATGTTGTACTTACACAGTTACTCTTTTCTTACTTATTGGCACATGTTTTAAATTATGTAGCAAAATGTTGCAGTAATCAATTCTCGGATTTGATTTTTTGCATCAATAACAACCAAATAATACACAATATCAGGTGTATGAACTTCATGAAAAAAGATCCATCATTCAACAAGCGCTCATACATGGTTCAGCTTCACATATTTCAAACAGCATATGAAGAAGTTAACCTCTGGAATATTGTACATCAAACCAGCTGCAGACATCACATCGTACTCAAAGTGCTATAGCAACTGCAGCAGATACTATTGTGACGCAATGTACTAATACTATTAGTTTTTTAGACTAGTAATTTCCTAGACCTGATGCTTTGGGAAAAACTTGTAATGGCAACTATGTTGTACTCCCTCTGTAAATTAATATAAGAGCGTTTAGATCACTACTTTAGTGATCTAAACGCTCTTATATTAGTTTACGGAGGGAGTAGTAGACAGTGTGCAGACTTGTTTTGATGGGCACTTGGCAGACCTGAGCCTTGTTTTAGAGTACCTGAACCTTTAATGCCTAATTTGTATTGCATGCCGATGCTTGCTAATCTGTCATGGGATTTCACGTCAGCTCGCAAATCCATCCATTATACACCTGACATGCAAGTTTTGGGTTGCGTGTCTATTGCAAAGTACCACTTGCCAAAATGCATCATCCGTAGCAGTAGGCAAATGTGTAAATTTCCGTAGAAAAATACTACTGGCAAACATACTACTGCCTAGAAAAGAGAAAAAAAATAGGAGGATTTACTAACAAAGAAGTTGCACCAAAAATGAAAATGAAAAAACAGTACATAGACAGTAGTACACATAGAAGAAAGCATGACCAAGAAATTGATCTTTCGGTGCACATTGTTACCTCGGCCTTGATCTGGTTTGCTACGCAAATTTTGTCTACGTCTCCAAAGTGACCTGAAATAGGCACGGTAGAATCAGATTTTGTGCGGGCAACAGGGGAAATTGGGTTTAAGAGGTTGATATATTTCTAGGGTTTCATGAGAACACAAGCAGGGGGGGGCGGGGAGAAGAGGCGCCATGAGAAGAGTAGGAGAGTCGCCATGCGAGGAGGGGAGGCGCCGCGGGAGGGGGAGGAGAGGCGGCGTACGAGTGGAGGAGAGGAGCAACGGGACAGGGAAAGAGAAGAGCGGCCGGCAGCGGGAGAGGTGAGCAGAGGAGTAGTTGCTGCCAGCGCCAGGGGGGGGGGGGGGGGGGGGGGGGGGAAGGGAGGGAGGTGGGGGACCCAGGCGTTGCACGTGGGGAAGGAGCTGGGAGGAAGAAAGGGGGTAGTGGAAATCACCTGCGTCGCCGTCGCCAATCGCCGTCGCCATCGCCGCCGCGACCGGCGAGGTGTTCGCGGCCGCCTACTGGCTCCGCTGTCCTCTCTGTTCGGTGAGGGAGCAAGCGAAGGGGAATGCGGGAGCGGCCACTTTTCCATTTCCATTTCAAGGCTCCGCTCGATCGAAGGAGTTTTAAACATTTGAATCTTTTTTTCGTATCGAGGGGATTAAACATTTTTTTTAAGGAAAACCCCCTCAGGGATAATTTTATTACTAAGCAGATGAACAAATTACATTTCTGATTATATTACATCAAAGGCAGAACTAGAGAATAGGCGGATGATGAGGCAGTGAGTATGGTTTAAATTTATACTCCTTCCGTACAAAGTTTGTATAAAATTGAGACATTTATTTTAGGATAAGAAAAATACAAAATAAAGTAGTAAAATTCAAGAGAGAAGCGTTTCTAGCTAATTTATCAGACTCGTGATAAAAGTTCCTAAATATGTGTTGCTAGGTCGCCTTAATCTCTCGTGTCTTTTGCTTGATGAGCCATATAGTTGGATGCAGTTTCCACTTAACAGTAAACAGTTGATGTGGACTGGTCCTTCGAGTTGATGGCTTGAATAACTTCTCTATTATCTGAAAGAATAAGGTCGTCTCTAATTTAAAGATTTTGGAGAATGATAGAGGAGAGAAGAACCGCTTTGGCTTCTGTTTGTGCAATATCAGTGGCCATAGAGGTGGCTTGAACTTAAATAAAAGCGTAAAAACGTGGCAATTTTATTGCTGCGGCGATTCCAATTCATCTAGCACGGGATGAGATATGAGATGCATCAGTGTGACATATTGCATGATATCGATCTGCAATTGAGTATGATGTGTTGTTGTCGTTTTCTGCAAGATAGAGGATGGGAGATAGAGAGAAATATTTGCACTTAAGAATTGCATGCTATATAGATAAGAATTTTTAGCACTATGTAGGACAGAAAAAAAATGATGATTTAATTTCTTTAAATCTCAAGTCGTTTCTAGCCTTCCAGATATACCAAAGCAAGTATAGAGAGATCTCAAGTGCAGAAGAGTCTGGAACTTGAGTGAAGATAACATTTATGTAATCTGCACATGTGAAGTTATGGTATAAATCTCTGCCAGTTTTAAAACCAAGGTAAGAGTAAAACCAAATAGCTTTAGCAAAAGGGCAGCGAAAGAAAAGGTGATCATCTATCTCAATATTACCACATCTATCACAATTAGGAGAGACTTTTTGGATGATTCGATGAACTTTGTGAGCAACGACCAGATATTTAGTAATGATTCTCCAGATGAAAGTTTGAATGCAAGGGAGAATATTTTTATTTTTCCAAACCAAGTTCATTAGGTTAAGATATATTGGACTTAAGTTCATTTTTGAAATAGAAAGATCTATCTTTGGTTGATAGACGACCTTATAAGCGCTCTTAGATGTACATATACCTGTTTTGGAAGGGGTCCAACAAAGAACATCTTCATCATCAGTCTGATCTATAGGTACATGCATAATAATTTGAGCAGCATGTTGAGCAAATCAAAATTCCATCTCTTTGGCCAAGGAAGCCAAAGTTGATTTACAAGAGAAGGGATTTGGAAATTAGGTTCTTGTGGTTGCAAAAGATTGTAAATATCCTGCCATATAGGACACCAGGGTTGGCTCCTGTAGGATCAAAAGTATGTCTAGAGGGGGGGGGGGGTGATTAGACTACTTAACCAAATAAAAATTCTACCTTTTCCCAATTTTAAGTGTTGGCAGATTTTAGCAAAGATAGCAATTCAAGTACACCCTACACATGCATGTCTAATAGTATAGCAGCGGAAAGTAACAACAAGCATATGTAGTAGAGGGTAGGAAGGAAGATCAAACGCAATTTGAAGACACGAAGATTTTTGCCGTGGTTCCGATAGGTGGTGCTATCGTACGTCCACGTTTATGGAGTCTTCAACCCACGGAGGGTAACGGTCGCGTGAGTCCACGGAGGGCTCCACCCATAAGGGTCCACGAAGTAGCAACCTTGACTATTTCATAACGGCTTCCGTCCACGAAGGACTAGCCTCACTATGGGTAGATCTTCACGAAGTAGGCGATCTCCTTGCCCGTACAAACTTCTTGGTTCAACTCCACAACACGAAGTAGGAGGCTCCCAAGCGACACCTAACCAATCTAGGAGGCACCACCCTCCAAAAGGTAATAGGCTCGGCAATGTCGATGAACTCCTTGCTCTTGTGCTTCAAGATGATAGACTCCTCAACACACAATCACTCTCTCACAGATTTGGCTATGGTGGAAGAGATTGATTTGGTGGAAAGCAACTTGGGGAGGCTAGAGATCAAGATTCATATGGTATGAATGGAATAGCTTGATCTCAACACATGAGTAGGTGGCTCTCTCTCAGAAAATAGGATGGGGCAAGTATGGAATAGTTCTGAGTGCTTCTCTTTCGAATGGGTGGTGGTGAAGGGGTATATATAGGCATCCCCAAAAATCCAACCGTTACACCTAAAGTGACCAACTCGGTGACACCGAAGTGTAAAACTCGGTGGTACCGAAGTGACCAAAAGGCAGTAACTTTTGAATCTCGGTGAGACCGATACATAACTCTCGGTGGTACCGATTAGATGACCAACGGTCAGAATGCACAACTCGGTGAGACCGATTCTCAATTTTCGGTGGTACCAATTCTTGACAACGGCTACCAGAGAGTTGGTCCAAAAACTCGGTGAGACCGATTCACAAAACTCGGTGGTACCGATTCGTGAGAATGGCTAATCAGGAAGTTGGTCCAAATCTCGGTGAGACCGATTGGCAAAACTCGGTGGTACCGATGCTTGAAAATAGCTAACCAGAAAGTTGGCAACTGAATTCGGTGGCACCGAAGTGGAATATTGGTAGTACCGAGATGGGTTTGGCTAAGGATCTGTCTAGGGTTTGAATCTCGGTGAGACCGAATAGGAATTGTTGGTCTTACTGATTTGAGTGGTAGGGTTCTAGACAGAGTATTTGTGGAAGAGCTTGTGGGTGTTTTTGGTGACTATCACTTGTGCACGTGGAGCATCTTGTTCACCAACAGTACCTTACCCCCTTTTAATAGTATTGGCTTTCCTATGGACTCAAAGTGATTTCTCACAAAGTAAAATGTAGAGTCCTCTTGCTTGAAGCTTTGCCAATCCATTTCCTTGCATCTAGGGGTTTCTCCACAATCCTTTTGCCAACCTATCATTGAACTTTTCCTGAAATATGCTTAGTGGAAACATTAGTTCAATGACATATATGTTGTTATTAATTACCAAAACCACCAAGGGAGCAAATGTGCTTTCAATCTCCCCCTTTTTGGTAATTGATGACAACATATAGATCAAAGCTTCGACATATGATATAATCAATGAATATAATCGTCGCTTTGAGAAGTATGTGATAAGCAAGAGCTCCCCCTAAATTTGTGCATTATTTTGAATTTGCGTTTGAATGCAAATGCACAATCGATTAGGTACATGGGGCACTCTTCCATGTCACATACAACTTGGTGGTGTGCGAGAATAATAATAATGAATATCATAGCACAACACAATCAAGCACAGGTGAATGATCATCTCATAAGCATCACAAGGATAGGAAATAGTAGCAATACACATCAAGTGTATGATCAAACACCAACAAAGTTTAACACAAGCAAACCAACCAAAAGTTATCAATGTTTTGAAAAGCGATAAAAAGCAACACTCTCTCTCTCTCGAAGCCTAAAGATCTATATACATCTTCTCCCCCTTTGGCAACAAGTTACCAAAAAGTTCAAAGGTATATATCTAAGCGTTCTTCTGGGGCTGATCTCCTCCGGTGGCTGATGAAGGAGTCAAGAGAAGGGCATCAGCGAAGATGTCTACAGACGTCATGGACGGAGTCGGAGTAGCAACTGGAGGAACTGGAGGAGCTGATGGAGCTGAAGAAGCTGTAGCAGGTGTTGATGAAGAAGGTCGCAACTCTGGAGCTGGCACTGTAGCTGATCTAGCCTGAGTAGTGAACTGAGTGCTTGGCCTGAGAGGTGCACGATCCTCATCATCATCATCATCTGTAGAGTGAGGACTAGGCACTACGTCAACTTCCTTCTTGAGCTCATTCACAGTCACTGTGAGCTCATCCACCTTGTTGTTGAGAATATGAAATTTGTTGTCAACAATCCTCGAGAGGCTCGCCTGGTTCTTCAATATGTCGCTGATGTCCTTCTGCATGTTGAGCACAAAGATAAGTAGGAGATCCATCTGCTCACTCCTAGACCTTGGCACCTGAGAACTGGAGTCTCTGGCAGCCTCTGCATGTGCCTGTGCTGTAGCTGAGGTGGGATGATCTTGGTCCATCACCACAACGTTGTCTTCTAGCTTTGGCAATAGTGGCAAATGTGACCGGTCAAGTGCAAATATGTGCTTCTCCAACTTAGAGTTGATAAGCATCTGGATATAGGGTGCATAGCAACATGAGCGCTTCTGATCAGCAGCAACCCTCTTCACAGTCTCCACTATCAGATCCATCACTCTGAATCTCGTATGTTGATCTAGATGGAGCAGCATGTTGATGGAGTAGCCTCTAATCATCTTCTCATCTCCAGACTTAGGCATCAGGGTATGCCTCAAGATAGTGTTGATCGTGCGTAGACTAGCCTGGAGGAAGTAAATGGATCCTAGCTTGTGAGACTTCACATGTGCAGCAGGAATCTCATTGTACATGTTCTTCATGGCATTGTGGCTTGCCTTGGGCTCATTGTATACATTAATGTCACCATCTTCCACCTTTGGGACTCCTAAGATGGTAGCCCACTCCTCAACAGTGGATTCATACCTTGCACCTTTAGTCATCCATACAATTCTACCATCTCCATAGAAATGAGCAGTGGAGTAGAATTGCATGATCCTTTCATCATTCCAAGCAGTAAACTCCTTACGAACAAACTCATCCAGACCAATGCAGTGGAAGTTGTCTTGCACACTTGGGAAGTAATCCTCATTGTCCTTGATGTACTTCCAGTCCACATACCTCATATCACTCACAGCAGGGCTCTTGTCAAGCAAAATTGTTTCATAGAAGTCTTGTTGTTCTTTTGTATAGAACATGTAGTCCACAGCAGTCTTCCTCCTCTGTGAATATGGATCAATAGCTCTCCACTCTCTCAAACCTGAGTCCTTCCTTTTCTTCATATCCTCAGCTGCCAAGTGACTGGCATTGTGCTCTGGAAGGTGTGGTCTTAGCTTCATCAAAGCTGACATAGCATCATCCTCAGCTTCCCTAAAAGTAGAAGTCTTGTTCTTGGAAGCAGCTGGGATGTCTCTGGAGAACCTCTTGGGTTTATCTGCAGCAGCCTTCTTGGGGGCAGTCTTGGTGCCTTTGGATGAGGTGTCCTTAGGCATAGCATCAGCCATGAGCTTCTTCTTCTTCTTAGGAGGAGCCTTGGAAGCTGGCTCTTCCTCCTCTTCTTCTTCATTCCTGCCTTCTTAGGCATAGACTTCTTTGAGGGCTCAACAGTAATTGTTGCCCTGGCACTCTTTGGTGCTCTCACTGACCCTGAGCTAGCATACTCTTTCCTTATAGCCTTCTTCTTCTTGGATGAAGAGGCAGCGGCAGTGTTCTTGGCAGCATCATCTTTCTTGGATAGCTCCTCAGGAATAAAATCTTCATCCTCCTCATCTGAGTTGAGCTTCCTTCTTGCCCTAGTTGCAGCCTTGGGCAGATCAGGTGAGCTGGGAACATCATCATAGCTCTCATCAGGACTAGTGCCTGAGCTCATGTCAACATTCTTCTCTCTGAAATCATTCTGGCTATCATCTGAACCTGACATCTCTAACCCTGTGAAATAGAGTATAGAAGAGTGGATAGGTTGAGTCATCACAAAATTGCAGAAGGTTTTCTCAAATTTGAACTAAAAATTTCTTAAGATTTGCATTCTGCCAAGTGAATTTCGGTACTACCAATGCAAACTTTTCGGACCCACCGAGAAAAACAACCTGCTAAACAGAAACTTGGCACCACTTTCGGTGAGACCGAAAATGGGCACTCAGTTTCACCGAGGTTGTTCTCAGTCGACCAGAAAAGGGAATCGGTGCTACCGATTCTTTTGCTTCGGTGTTACCGAGATTCAAGTCGCGGACGGCAAACCTTAAAAAATCGTTCGTTCTCTAGTCTACTGGAGATTCTTGTGGATAGATCAATCTCAAACTTTGGCTTATTGATACGTCTCCAACGTATCTATAATTTTTTATTGTTCCATGCTATTATATTATCTGTTTTGGATGTTTTATATGTATTAATATGCCATTTTATATTATTTTTGAGACTAACCTATTAATCTAGAGCCTAGTGCTAGTTTCTGTTTTTTCCTTGTTTTTGAGTATTGCAGATAAGGAATATTAAACGGAGTCCAAACGGAATTAAATCTTTGGAATGATTTTTCTTGGACCAGAAGAAACCCAGCAGACTTGGAGATGAAGGTAGGAGACCTGCCGTGGCGTCACAAGCCACCAGGGCGCGCCCTAGGGGGGCGCCCCCCTGGCTTGTGGCCCCACAGCAGCCCTCCTAACCCTATTCTTCGGCCTATAAATTCCCAATAATTCCCTGGATACCAAAAAGAGCCACGAAAATACTTTTCCGCCGCCGGAAGCCTCTGTTCCCGTGAGATCCAATCTTGGAGCCTTTTCCGGTAATCTGCCGGAGGGGGATTCGATCACGGAGGGCATCTACATCAACTCCATTGCCCCTCCGATGATGCGTGAGTAGTTTACCACAGACCTTCGGGTCCATAGCTAGTAGCTAGATGGCTTCTTCTCTCTCTTTGTTCTTCAATACCATGTTCTTCATGATCTTCATGGAGATCTATCCGATGTAATACTCTTTTGCGGTGTGTTTGTCGAGATTCGATGAATTGTGGGTTTATGATCAGCTTATCTATGAATATTATTTGAATCTTCTCTGAATTCTTATATGCATGATTTCATATCTTTGCAAGTCTCTTCGAGTTATTGGTTTGGTTTGGCCAACTAGATTGGTAATTCTTGCAATGGGAGAAGTGCTTAGTTTTGGGTTCAATCTTGCGGTGTCCTCACCCAGTGACAAAGTAGGGGTAGCGAGGCACGTATTTGTATTGTTGCCATCGAGGATAAAAAGATGGGGTTTTCATCATATTGCTTTAGTTTATCCCTCTACATCATGTCATCTTACCTAATGCGTTACTCTGTTCTTCATGAACTTAATACTCTAGATGCAGGCAGGAGTCAGTCGATGTGTGGAGTAATAGTAGTAGATGCAGAATCGTTTCAGTCTACTTGACATGGACGTGATGCCTATATGCATAATCATTGCCTTGGATATCTTCATAATTATTCGCTTTTCTATCAATTGCTCGACAGTAATTTGTTCACCCACCGTATTATTTTCCTTCATGAGAGAAGCCTCTAGTGAAACCTATGGCCCCCGGGTCTATTTTCCATATTATATTTTTAGATCTATAAACCAAAAATACTTAGGTGCAATCTTTTTTACTTTTTTTTTTACTTTTCGTTTTAGCAATCCTATCTATCTATCTCTATCAGATCTCATCCTTGCATGTAACCGTGAAGGGATTGACAACCCCTTTATAGCGTTGGGTGCAAGTGTTTGATTATTTGTGTAGGTACATCTATTGGGGACTTGCTTGTATCTCCTACTGGATTGATACCTTGGTTCTCAACAACTGAGGGAAATACTTATCTACTTTGCTGCATCACTCTTTCCTCTTCAAGGGAAAACCAACGCATGCTCAAGAAGTAGCAAGAAGGATTTCTGGCACCGTTGCCAGGGAGATCTACATCAAGCCTACCAAGTACCCATCACAAACTCATCTCTTGCATTTACATTATTTGCCATTTGCCTCTCGTTTTCCTCTCCCCCACTTCTAAAACGATTTTCAGAAAAACCAAAGAGATTTGCCTTTTTATTCGCCCTTCTTCCGTTCGTCTTTTCGTTTGCTTGTGTGTTAGATCGTTTGCTTGTTTTCATGGCTCGACCTAAAAGCTTTGATCCTTATCTTAAGAAGTTGGAAGATATTGAGAATAATGCTAAAGGCTTCATGTCGCTCCAATTTGACCATAATAGTTTCTTTAGGAACGAGCTTAAAGAACAAAGGTTTATGCTGGAATACATGAATAAAGAACTTGATGATATGACTAAGGAATTCTGTGGTTTGAAATCTCAGTTTGCTCACCTTGAAAACTTGGTAGGCCAAATTTCTGATAAACAAGCTACCTTAGTCAATAAAATGGCCGCGAAGCCAGAATCTTTAAATAATGATGAAGATCTTAAAGTGATTGATGTGACTCCTATTGAATCTTTGTTTTCTAATATAAATCTTGATAAAGATGGTACTGGAGATAAGTCAACTTTAGTTAAAAGGCGTCCCAATGATTCGGAGTTTATAGATCTTGATGCTAAGATTGATAAAAGTGGGATTGAAGAGGTCAAAACTTTAGATAGCAATGAACCCACTCTTTTGGATTTCAAGGACTTTAATTATGATAGTTGTTCTTTGATTGATTGTGTTTCCTTGTTGCAATCCATGTTGAATTCTCCGCATGCTTATAATCAAAATAAAGCTTTTACTAAACATATCGTGGATGCTATGATGAAATCTTTTGAAGGAAAACTTGAGTTGGAAGTTTATATACCTAGGAAGCTTTATGGTGAGTGGGAACCTACTATTAAGATTAAAATTAAAGATTATGAGTGCCATGCTTTGTGTGATTTGGGTGCTAGCGTTTCCACGATTCTAAAAACTTTGTGTGATGTGCTAGGTTTTCGTGAATTTGATGATTGCTCTTTAAATTTGCATCTTGCGGATTCCACTATAAAGAAACCTATGAGAAGGATTAATGATGTTATTATTGTTGCAAATAGGAATTATGTGCCCGTATATTTCATTTTTCTTGATATAGATTGCAATCCTACATGTCCTATTACTCTTGGTAGACCTTTCCTTAGAACGATTGGTGCAATTATTGATATGAAGGAAGGAAATATTAGATTCCAATTTCCATTAAGGAAAGGCATGGAGCACTTTCCTAGAAAGAAAATAAAATTACCTTATGAATCTATTATGAGAGCTACTTATGGATTGCATACCAAAGATGACAATACCTAGATCTATTGCGTTATGCCTAGCTAGGGGCGTTAAACAATAGCGCTTGTTGGGAGGCAACCCAATTTTATTTTTATGCTTTTATTTTTGATTCTGTTTTTGAGTGTTTTACACATTATTACCTCTGTAGTAATTATGTTTTCTTGTTTAAATTAGTGTTTGAGCCAAGTAAGACCTTTGGGATGGTCTACGGTGTTTGTGATTTGATTTTGCTGAAAAACAGAAACTTTTTCTCTCAGTCCAGGAATTTTGTAAATTCACTGGAACGTGATTTTGATCTGAAATTTTTACACAAGATTGATATACAAATTTCCCTGATTTTCCTAATTTTTCAGAAATTTTGGAGTTACAGAAGTATTCTAAGTCTATAGATTGCTACAGACTGTTCTGTTTTAGACAGATTCTGTTTTCTTTGTGTTGTTTGCTTATTTTGATGTATCTATGGGTTGTATCGGGGGGTATGAACCATGGAGAAGTTGGAATACAGTAGATATTACACCAATATAAATAAATAATGAGTTCACAACAGTACCTAAAGTGGTGATTTATTTTTCTTATACTAACGGATCTCATGAGTTTTCTGTTGAGTTTTGTGTTGTGAAGTTTTCAAGTTTTGGGTAAAGATTTGATGGACTATGGAATAAGGAGTGGCAAGAGCCTAAGCTTGGGGATGCCCAAGTCATCCCAATACATATTCAAGGATACCAAAAAGCCTAAGCTTGGGGATGCCCCGGAAGGCATCCCCTCTTTCGTCTTCAATCCATCGGTAAATTTACTTGAGGCTATATTTTTATTCACCACATGATATGTGTTTTGCTTGGAGCGTCTTGTATGATATGAGTCTTTGCTTTTTAGTTTGCCACAATCATCCTTGCTGCACACATCTTTTGAGGGGGACACGCATTAATCGTGAATTTATTAGAATACTCTATGTGCTTCACTTATATCTTTTGAGCTAGGCAATGTTGCTCTAGTACTTCACTTATATCTTTTTAGAGCACGGTGGTGTTCTATTTTATAGAAATATTGAACTCTCGTACCTCACTTATATTGTTTTGAGAGTCTTTAAAAAACATGGTAATTGGTTTAGGTTATGAATTTAGTCCTAATATAATGGGCATCCAAGAGGGATATAATAAAAACTTTCATATTAAGTGCATTGAATACTATGAGAAGTTTGATTCCTTGCATATAGTTTTGAGATATGAAGATGGTAATATGAGAGTCATGCTAGTGAGTAATTGTGAATTGGAAGAAATACTTGTGTTAAAGTTTGTGATTTCCGTAGCATGCACGTATGGTGAACCGTTATGTAACGAAGTCGGAACATGATTTGTTTAATGATTGTCAACCTTTGTGTGAGGGTCGGGAGCGCGCGATGGTTAACTCCTACCAACCTCTCCCCTAGGAGCATGCGTCGAATGCTTTGCTTCGATAACTAATAGACTTTTGCAATAAGTATGTGAGTTCTTTATGACTAATGTTGAGTCCATGGATTATACACACTCTCACCCTTCCACCTTTGCTAGCCTCTCTAGTACCGCGCAACTTTCGCCGGTGCATTAAACCCACCTTCCTCAAAACAGCCACCATATACTTTCCTCAAAACAGCCACCATACCTACCTATTATGGCATTTCCATAGCCATTCCGAGATATATTGCCATTCAACTTCCACCGTTCCGTTTTTCATGACACACACCATCACTTTCATATTGCATATAGAGTCATATTTTGTTCTAGGTATCGAGTTGTAATTTTTGAGTTGTAAGTAAATAAAAGTGTGATGATCTTCATTATTAGAGCATTGTCCCATGAGAGAAAAGGATGATGGAAGCTATGATTCCCTCACAAGTTGGGATGAGTCTCCGGACTTTACAAATAATAAAAGAGGCCAGCGAAGCCCAAATAAAAAAAAGAGGCCAAAGATGCCCACCAAAAAAAATGAGAGAAAGAGAGAAGGGACAATTGCTACTATCTTTTTCCACACTTGTGCTTCAAAGTAGCACCATGATCTTCATGATAGAGAGTCTCCTATTTTGTCACTTTCATATAACTAGTGGAATTTTTCATCTTATGCACAACCACTTAGTTTTCTTTTTGAGCTTTCATACACTTATAGCTCCAGTGCATTCGTTGCATGGCAATCCCTACTCACTCACATTGATATCTATTGATGGGCATCTCCATAGCCCGTTGATACGCCTAGTTGATGTGAGACTATCTTCTCCTTTTTCCTCACAACCTCCACCATATTCTATTCCACCTATAGTGCTATATCCATGGCTCACGCTCATGTATTGCGTGAGAGTTGAAAAGGTTTGAGAACATAAAAGGTGTGAAACAATTGCTTGACTTGTCATCGGGGTTGTACATGATTTAGATACTTTGTGTGGGGAAGATGGAGCATAGCCATATCATATGATTTTGTAGGGATAACTTTCTAAGGCCATGTTATTTCGAAAGGACACAATTGCCTTGTTAGTATGCTTGAAGTATTACTATTTTTATGTCAATATTAGACTTGTGTTTTGAATCTTATGGATCTGAATATTCATGCCACAATAAAGAATATTACATGGATAAATATGTTAGGTAGCATTCCACATCAAAAATTCTGTTTTTATCATTTACCTACTCGAGGACGAGCAGGAACTAAGCTTGGGGATGCTTGATACGTCTCCAACGTATCTATAATTTTTGATTGTTCCATGCTATTATATTATCTGTTTTGGATGTTTTATATGCATTAATATGCTATTTTATATTATTTTTGGGACTAACCTATTAATCTAGAGCCTAGTGCCAGTTTCTGTTTTTTCCTTGTTTTTGAGTATTGCAGATAAGGAATATTAAATGGAGTCCAAATGGAATAAAATCTTCGGAATGATTTTTCTTGGACCAGAAGAAACCCAGCAGACTTGGAGATGAAGGCAAGAGACCTGCCGTGGCGTCACAAGCCACCAGGGTGCGCCCTAGGGGGGGGGCGCCCCCCTGGCTTGTGGCCCCACGGCAGCCCTCCTAACCCTATTCTTCGGCCTATAAATTCCCAAATATTCCCTGGATACCAAAAAGAGCCACGAAAATACTTTTCCGCCGCCGGAAGCCTCTATTCCCGTGAGATCCAATCTTGGAGCCTTTTCCTGTAATCTGCCGGAGGGGGATTCGATCACGGAGGGCATCTACATCAACTCCATTGCCCCTCCGATGATGCGTGAGTAGTTTACCACAGACCTTCGGGTCCATAGCTAGTAGCTAGATGGCTTCTTCTCTCTCTTTGTTCTTCAATACCATGTTCTTCATGATCTTCATGGAGATCTATCCGATGTAATACTCTTTTGCGGTGTGTTTGTCGAGATTCGATGAATTGTGGGTTTATGATCAGCTTATCTATGAATATTATTTGAATCTTCTCTGAATTCTTATATGCATGATTTCATATCTTTGCAAGTCTCTTCGAGTTATTGGTTTGGTTTGGCCAACTAGATTGGTAATTCTTGCAATGGGAGAAGTGCTTAGTTTTGGGTTCAATCTTGCGGTGTCCTCACCCAGTGACAAAGTAGGGGTAGCGAGGCACGTATTTGTATTGTTGCCATCGAGGATAAAAAGATGGGGTTTTCATCATATTGCTTGAGTTTATCCCTCTACATCATGTCATCTTACCTAATGCGTTACTCTGTTCTTCATGAACTTAATACTCTAGATGCAGGCAGGAGTCGGTCGATGTGTGGAGTAATAGTAGTAGATGCAGAATCGTTTCGGTCTACTTGACACGGACGTGATGCCTATATGCATAATCATTGCCTTGGATATCTTCATAATTATTCGCTTTTCTATCAATTGCTCGACAGTAATTTGTTCACCCACCGTATTATTTTCCTTCATGAGAGAAGCCTCTAGTGAAACCTATGGCCCCCGGGTCTATTTTCCATATTATATTTTCAGATCTATAAACCAAAAATACCAAAAATACTTAGCTGCAATCTTTTTACTTTTGTTTTACTTTTCGTTTTAGCAATCCTATCTATCTATCTATCTCTATCAGATCTCATCCTTGCAAGTAACCGTGAAGGGATTGACAACCCCTTTATAGCGTTGGGTGCAAGTGTTTATTTATTTGTGTAGGTACATCTATTGGGGACTTGCTTGTATCTCCTACTGGATTGATACCTTGGTTCTCAACAACTGAGGGAAATACTTATCTACTTTGCTGCATCACCCTTTCCTCTTCAAGGGAAAACCAACGCATGCTCAAGAAGTAGCACTTATCGATGGAAAAGTCCTAATGCGCAAGATTCGGAAAGGGGAGCGCACAAGGGGTCGAAATCGTACCCTAACTTGGTGACGATCTCGCTACGGCGGCGACGGGGGGAAGAATCCGTCGACGGCGTGGACTTCCAACGGCGGAGGCGCTCGGGAAGACGAAGACGACGACCAGGGGTCTTGTTTGGCAGCTAGGGTTTTTGGAGGGGATGACGTGGAACTAATTTCAAAAGTCGGGTCCGCCTCTTTATATACCTGTGGCTGTCGGTGACACCGGTTCTAACTTTTTGCTGTCACCGAGTTTCGCTACTGTCAGCTGACAGGGAAACTCGGTGTAACCGAAAAGATGGAATCGATGATACCGAGTGTGAAAACCAGATCAACCCTAGGTATTCGGTGATACCGAGAATTTGGTATTGGTTCCACCGAGATGCACTTGGGAGGTTTTAATGGTCACTCCTTTGTCGATACGGAACTCCGAGTGCTCCTCACACAGAGGGATCGAAAAGTCCTTGTTCAAATTTTGTGATGCAGCAAGAATAGAATATGAGATGAGAAAGCATAGATAGCTAGAGAGTGGTCCTAGGCATTCTTGTCCATCCAATTGGCAAAAGAAAAATCAAAAATCAAATAGCAACAATTGGATGTCCTCGAATGAATAAAGAAATGCAGACCAACATGCTCACACAATAAGATGTCAAATGAAATCATGGCAAACATGCACATACATACTAGCATCTATCAAGCATTTTGGCGATGACGGAGTCATCTATATATGAGTATATGGACTTAGGAGTCAAGCAAGAATACTTGATCATATGTCATACTCATCGTTTAAGCACAAGTGGGGTTACCACTTTTACATAAAGCATTTAATGTTGGCACATTCTAAGAGATGCCTTAACTCAAGTCTTAGAGTAAAGCTCCCCCTTGATGTGACATCCCCCCATAGGAGGGATAAACTAACCTTGGGTTTGTCGTAGAAGACTTCATGTTGGTGATGTAGTGGTGGATGCTCAAGGTTGATGAAGATCACCAAGAGTTGGGAGCATCCTTGTTGTTTCCTTACTCTTCTCACCTACATGGGTTAGTCCCAACACACAAGAGACAAATACAAGGATATCTATGGACATGGACTGCAAAGCATACATGATGATGTCCATGGATTTGTTGATTACCTTGTCCCTTGCTTACCTTTGAGGGAATGTGTGACTCCTTGAACTATTGCATGATGTTGACGTGGATTGCAACTAGTTCTTGCCAATAATGAATGTGAGTGAATTTCATTGGCGGAGTCACCCCTCAAGAACTTCTCTAGTTCTTCTTCTTGGGGACCCACATCAACTTGATGGGGATCCTTGGTGTTGAAGTGGCACTTGTAGAAGTTGAGCCTGAAGTAGCCTTGGGAACCCACTCCACCAAAGCTTGGGATTCATCTTCATATGAGTCAATGTCCTCTTGAAGCTTGTCCTTGCCCTTGAGCTTGTGGTCTTCTGGTGTAAGGTCATCTTGAGTGTTTGTTCCCTTGGGAAGAGTATGTTCATACTTCTCCCTTTGAGGAACAAACTTGGGCTTGGGGTATTGACCTTCTTCCCATTCAACTCCATTAGCGTTGAAGTAGCCAATGCCATGGTTCTTCCGGTATCCTCCGTGCTTGCGTACAATCTCCTCAAATTGCTTACACCCGGCAAGACTCTTGTAGATACCTTTCTCTATAATTCCTTTCAATAAATCGTTTTCTTGCTCAAGTGTAACTTGGCTAAGAGAATCATCATTAGTGGAATCAATAGAACTACTAGAAGCAACATCATTAGATTTAGCATTTTTAGTGTTGCTACTAGATGAAGAACCTTTCTTGCCTTTGTTACTAGTTTGTCTAGGTTTAACTTGTGGCATGAATGTAGACAAGAGTAATCGTTTGGCTAGATAAGATGAAGTCTTCTTTCGGAGATCGTCATTGATAGCTTTAATAAACTCATGTTCTTGCTCCAAGGTGAGCTTCTCGAAGCGTAGCTTCTCATGAGTCCTTACAACCTCTCTACGATCTTCGAGAGTAGATTCATGGGCTAACTTAAGAGTGTTTAATTCTTTAGTTAGTCGTTCTATTTACATCTTATCATCATCACACGACTTATCTTGACTACCATGAAAATTATCAAGTTCATCACTAGTTTTATCAAAGAGCAGGTCATCATCACCAAGTAAATCATCTTCATCACTATTGAAATCAAGATACTCGGGGTGTGATACCTTGGGGCCTTTAGCCATGAAGCAACTTCCACTCCCTTCATTTGGTGAATCAAATAGATCATAGGAGTCGGTAGTCACTAGTGCAAGTCCGGCAACACCTTCATGTTGACTATAGTCGGAGTTGGAGTGATAGCTTCTCTCGGAGTTGTTGTCGGATTCGGAGCCGGAAACCCATTCACCAACATGAGCTTGATGTCTTTTTCTTGAGTGGCTCTTGGTGTACTTGTCCTTCTTCTCCGAGTCCCTACTTCTCCTTGAGGGTCTTCGTTCATAACGATCATCTCTACTCCTTCTCTCTCTTTGAGGTGATTCGTTTCTTGAGCTTCGTCTTCTAGGTGACTCTTCTCTTCGTTTGTAGGGAGCCGTGCACTCATTGGAGTAGTGTCCGGGCTTCCCACAATTGTAGCAGTTTCGGTCATGACTTGACGAATGCTTCTCTTCATATCTTGAGTTGGAGCTTCGTTCTTTGCCTCTATTCTTGTAGAACTTGTTGAATTTCTTGACCATGAGGCTTATCTCTTCATTGGTGACAATGTTGTCGCTTGAAGTTGTGGGAGCATCACTTGTGGCTTTGTAAGCACCGCTAGACTTGTTGTGAAGCTCTTCTTTGTCTTTGAGTTTCATCTCATGAGCAACAATCCTTCCAATGACTTCCGTAGGCTTGAGATCTTTGTAGTTGGGCATCATTTGGATCAATGTGCACACGGTGTCGTATCTCTCATCCAAAGCTCTAAGTATCTTCTTGATGATGAATTTGTCGGTCATTTCTTCGCTTCCTAAGCCGGCAATCTCATTTGTGATGAGAGCTAGCCTAGAGTACATCTCTGCGACTCCTTCACCATCCTTCATCTTGAACTTGTCAAGCTGACTTTGAAGAACATCCAACTTGGATTCTCTCACGAACTCGGTACCTTCATGCATATCAACCAAAGTATCCCAAATCTCTTTTGCATTCTCAAGACGGCTGATTTTGTTGAATACTTCAGGGCATAGGCAGTTGAAAAGAATGTCACATGCTTGAGCGTTGTATTGTAACATCTTCAATTCATCAGCGGTCGCTTCATGATCCGGTTCCTTTCCATCACCAAAGAATTCACCTTGCAAGCCAACACGAACAATAGCCCAAACGGCGGGGTTATGACCAAGAATATGCATTTTCATTTTGTGCTTCCAACTAGCAAAATTTGTGCCATCAAAGTACGGACCTCTACTGTGATAATTTCCCTCACTAGACGCCATACTCTCCTAGGTTGTGAGACCAATGCAATGGAGACCAAAGCTCTGATACCACTTGTAGGATCGAAAGTATGTCTAGAGGGGGGGGGTGATTAGACTACTTGACCAAATAAAAATTCTACCTTTTCCCTATTTTAAGTGTTGGCAGATTTTAGCAAAGATAGCAATTCAAGTACACCCTACACATGCATGTCTAAGAATATAGCAGCGGAAAGTAACAACAAGCATATGTAGTAGAGGGTAGGAAGGAAGATCAAACGCAATTTGAAGACACGAAGATTTATCCCGTTGTTCCGATAGGTGGTGCTATCGTACGTCCACGTTTATGGAGTCTTCAACCCATGGAGGGTAACGGTCGCGAGAGTCTACGGAGGGCTCCACCCATAAGGGTCCACGAAGTAGCAACCTTGACTATTCCATAATGGCTTCCGTCCACGAAGGACTAGCCTCACTATGGGTAGATCTTCACGAAGTAGGTGATCTCCTTGCCCGTACAAACTTCTTGGTTCAACTCCACAACACGAAGTTGGAGGCTCCCAAGCGACACCTAACCAATCTAGGAGGCACCACCCTCCAAAAGGTAATAGGCTCGGCAATGTCGATGAACTCCTTGCTCTTGTGCTTCAAGATGATAGACTCCTCAACACACAATCACTCTCTCAAAGATTTGGCTATGGTGGAAGAGATTGATTTGGTGGAAAGCAACTTGGGGAGGCTAGAGATCAAGATTCATATGGTAGGAATGGAATAGCTTGATCTCAACACATGAGTAGGTGGCTCTCTCTCAGAAAATAGGATGGGGCAAGTATGGAATAGTTCTGAGTGCTTCTCTTTCGAGTGGGTGGTGGTGAAGGGGTATATATAGGCATCCCCAAAAATCCAACCGTTACACCTAAAGTGACCAACTCGGTGACACCGAAGTGTAAAACTCGGTGGTACCGAAGTGACCAAAAGGCAGTAACTTTTGAATCTCGGTGAGACCGATACATAACTCTCGGTGGTACCGATTAGATGACCAACGGTCAGAATGCACAACTCGGTGAGACCGATTCTCAATTTTCGGTGGTACCAATTCTTGACAACGGCTACCAGAGAGTTGGTCCAAAAACTCGGTGAGACCGATTCACAAAACTCGGTGATACCGATTCGTGAGAATGGCTAACCAGGAAGTTGGTCCAAATCTCGGTGAGACTGATTGGCAAAACTCGGTGGTACCGATGCTTGAAAATAGCTAACCAGAAAGTTGGCAACTGAATTCGGTGGCACCGAAGTGGAATATTGGTAGTACCGAGATGGGTTTGGCTAAGGATCTGTCTAGGGTTTGAATCTCGGTGAGACCGAATAGGAATTGTTGGTCTTACCGATTTGAGTGGTAGGGTTCTAGATAGAGTATTTGTGGAAGAGCTTGTGGGTGTTTTTGGTGACTATCACTTGTGCACGTGGAGCATCTTGTTCACCAACAGTACCTTACCCCCTTTTAATAGTATTGGCTTTCCTATGGACTCAAAGTGATTTCTCACAAACTAAAATGTAGAGTCCTCTTGCTTGAAGCTTTGCCAATCCATTTCCTTGCATATAGGGATTTCTCCACAATCCTTTTGCCAACCTATCATTGAACTTTTCCTGAAATATGCTTAGTGGAAACATTAGTTCAATGACATATATGTTGTTATTAATTACCAAAACCACCAAGGGAGCAAATGTGCTTTCATCTCCATATTGAGACTTCACCTTTGAACGGTTGCCATTGAGTGCATTTCACCAAACGAGTCCTAACCTGCAAGAGAATACCAAGTCCAAGTTTTGGATCCATTAATCGAGGCTCTCCAATATGAGGAGTTTGAGAAATATTTTGCCTTCATTATCCTTTCCCATAGGGAATATGGGTCTGAGACAAGCCTCCATGACAGAGATATTATCAACGCTACATTGACTGCAAGTAAGTTACGGATGCCAAGACCCCCCTGAGAACGAGGGAGACAAATGTAATCCCAAGATCTTAAGTGAAGAGACCTTTTGTTTTCGTCCCTTTGAATGACTTCCACCAGAAATTTCTAATGATTGTTGTGATCTCTTCTATAAAGCACTTAGGAAACAGAACATTAGACATGTAGTAAACTGAAATTGAAGAGAACACATATTTTATTAAAGTTGTTCTTGCTGAGTGAGAAAGGGTATTGGCCTTCCAATTTCCAAGCGTTACCTTAAACTTATCAAGAAGAAAAGCATACACCTTAGATTTTGGTTGATTTAGGATAAAAAGTGGGTGACCGAGGTGTATAGTTTTATTACTCATAGGTTGAACATGGAAAATATTTGTGATAGTATTTCTAGTACTTAAAGGGGTATTCCTACTGAAGTAAATGCTTGCTTTGTTCTAGTTTGGTATCTGACCTGATTGAGAGCAAAAACTATATAAAAAAATGATCTTACCTGCTTCTTAAGTAGTTGCCTGACCACAAATGATCAAGTCATCTGCAACAATAAGAGAGTGAAGAGCAGGTGCCTTCGGGGTTAACTTAATTCCTTGAATGTCATAGTGTTGCATTGCGCAGTGTAATATATAGGAACGTTCATCCATTGCAATGATAAAAAAGATAAGGAGACAAAGGGCAACCTTGTCTAATTCCTATTGAGCTACGAATGTGTCTGTAGGGCTGTCCATTAATAATAATAGAGAAAGTAGGGTTGAAAAGGCAAGCTTGAACAAGAGAGATCAAGTTACAATTGAATCCCAAATGCACCATAGCTTGTGTAATAATGGACCATTTGATTTTGTCAAAAGCCTTGGCAAGATCAAGTTTAGTGATAGAAGCTTGATTGTTCCAATTTTTCTGATTAAAGGAGTGGATTATTTCATGACAGATAATAATGTTATCAGTGATGCGCTTATTACCTTTAACAAAAAAGCATACTGCGAAGGATGAATAATCATAGGTATTTTAGATTGCATCTTGAGAGCTAAGGATTTGGCAATAATTTGAATCTATTTTTTGCTACAAGGCCCTATGGATAAGATTAGAGTAATCAATTTTTATGAAACCACTAGATGATACGGCATTCGTTGCCACGGGAATCAGTTGCAATATATTTCAATGAGATTTGAATGTCTGGAGTATAAATATTTAGATTAATAACACGCGAATCAAAATTGAAAACATATATCACTTGTTATATTTGATTATTTATATGGTATAAAGTGTTTAATGAATATAAGTAGAATAATAGAATGAATAGTTTCCCATGCATGGTTGCATGTTGCGGTGAGACTTATCTAATTAATAATTACATGATGATGTGTCATGCTTGCATGTTGAGATAAATAAGTCAGTAGGATCACTCTCTTAAGTAATCCCTCTGTTTTCTAATTATAAGTTGTTTTAGATATTGCAATATGAACTTCATAGGGGTTAAAATAAATGAATATACACAGTAAAACGGATTAAGATGCATACAAATCTGAGGAAATGGAGAAAACCTAAAACATCTTATATTTAAGAACAGAGGGGGTATATAGGATTCCTATGCCCTCTATTTTATAGTACAAATCTGAACATAAGCTTAGAGCTTGTTTTACTTTTCCTTTCAGTTCAGATGTCCAAGTCAAATGCACTTAAACTCTAAACTCTACGTACTATCTCTCATAAATATTCTTAAACACATGTTTATTTTTTCTGTATTCTATGCAAAGGCGTCTAAACTCTCTTATAATACCCCTATGTTTTAAATCCTACAGGAATTCACAGTGTGACATCTCCAACATGCGTTTTTTCCTTTATATTTTTATGTCCAAACTCCAAACTACCGAAACTTTGTGAATTCCACATTATAAGTTCCAAGGATTGAATCTGTTTTTGTTTCTTGAGCTAGATTGAATTAGCAATAATTGTGTGACATGGTCAAAACATGTTGTATCTTACTCTTTTGCGGGGAAAACATGTGGTATCTATATACCCCCTTCGTCCAGGTGTGTTTGGCATCTAAGAGAATCCAAGTATTCCAATAGTATAAGTTGTGATGGAATTCATTGGATTTTTTTGTCAGGAAGGACCATATACACTTCGTATTGACAGAAAGGACCACCTACTCATCGTATTGACAGAAAAGACCAATTACACCCTGGCGGTAGGCCTGACAGCCGACATGTATCACATGCCTCCATGGCCCATGGAGGCAGGGCCTGCTGCCAGAGCGCACGGCGGTAGCTTGTGCATCACAAGGAATCCGCCGAGTGAACGGAGCGGAAGGGCGGTAGTGGTCACTGCTGCCATATAGGGTACCGCGGTAGAAAACAAAAAAATCCGTCCTACGCACCAGCTTAGGACCACTATGAAGATTCATACAAGGTTTCATCTCATCGTTACCAACTTGTAGAGCAACGAAAGTAGAGTTGGCGTAGATCGTCAGTGCAGATCCCCGCACTTAGGATTTTACAACCTCACAACTGGAGGATGTTCTCCCTCAAATAGCCCCTCGGGCGGTCCCTCGAACAGCCCTTCGGAAGGCTCTCGGACAGAACCTTGGACAACCCTTCTGGAGGCCCTCAAACAGTCCCTCGGACAACCCTTCAGGATTATTGATATTTGTTCTTTCAAAGATAATATCATTTCAGCATCTCCAAATGGTCCAGAACATAGACAAGACTCCAGCCAAAACCAATTTCTTATCATATTTGTAGAATAATTTGATCCATCTACCAAAGCAATCCGTGAGATTAACATGATTAGAATTTTAATCAAATGCACACTTCATAATGTTGCAAATTAACCTAGAAACAGAGCACTGGAAGAAAAGATGGTCAATAGACTCATCTTGCCCACAGAAGGCACAACTTTTATTTCCTTTCGACCCCCTTCTAAGCAAGTTGTCCGTAGGTAAAATACTTTTTTAGCAATCAACCACTAGAATTTTTTTAAATTTAACAGGGCCAAGGATTTCCGCACAAAAATATAAGTACAAAGATTTAAGAGTGAACTTTCTATCAGGGTAAGCATCTACTTAATTTGGAATTTACCCCATTTCATTTGGACTTTGATACATCCATTTTGCATCATGATTTCCTACTGTTATTTATTATGTTTTGTTGAATAATAACGCTTTAGGGAGTGATTCTAATGCTTTTTCTCTCCTAATATGCAAGGTTTACACAAAGAGGGAGAATACAGGCAGCTGGAATTCTGGACATGAAAAAAGCACATCAGAGATACCTATTCTGCACATCTCCAATGGAGCTGAAACTTTACGGAGATTATTTTTGGAATTAATAAAAAATACTGGAGCAAAGAACTACCGGAGGGGGCCACCCTGGTGGTCACAAGACACCAAGGCGCGCTAGCCCCCCTGGGTGCGCCCTGGTGGGTTGTGCCCTCCTCGGCCCACCTCCGGTGCCCAACTTCTTGTATATAATCACTTTTGACCTAGAAAAAATAAGAGGAGGACTTTCGGGACGGAGCGCCGCCGTCTCGAGGCGGAACTTGGGCAGGAGCACTTTTCCCCTCCGGCGGAGCGATTTCGCCGGGGGAACTTCCCTCCCGGAGGGTGAAATCGAAGCCATCGTCATCACCAACACCCCTCATCTTTGGGAGGCCAATCTTCATCAACATCTTCAACAGCACCATCTCCTCTCAAACCCTAGTTCATCTCTTGTGTTCAATCTTTGTAACGGAACCTCAGATTGGTACCTGTGGGTGACTAGTAGTGTTGATTACCTTGCGTAGTTGATTACTATATGGTTTATTTGGTGGAAGATTATATGTTCAGATCCATTATGCTATTCAATACCCCTCTGATCTTGAGCATGATTATTATTTGTGAGTAGTTACATTTGTTCTTGAGGTCACGGGAGAAGTCATGTTGCAAGTAATCATGTGAATTTGATATGTGTTCGATATTTTGATGATATGTATGTTGTGATTCCCTTAGTGGTGTCATGTGAACGTCGACTACATGACACTTCACCATTCATGGGCCTAAGGGAATGCATTGTGGAGTAGTTATTAGATGATGGGTTGCTAGAGTGATAGAAGCATATGTAACGCTCAAGATGCGGTCCTATCCCTATTAAGGCACGAGGGCCTCGACGGGGATAGAAGCGCATCTAGTCGTTTCGCAAGTACAGTAAACATTGCATACATGTAGGAATAGATGAGTATATGAGTTGGCTTACACTCGCCACAAGCTATCTTACAAGTCCACACAAATTATTCATACATCATCCAGAAGACAGGGTCCGGCTACGGACGAAATCAAACGACAAAGAAGCAATGATAAACTGTCTTGCTATCCCAGGATCACCACCACGAAGCTCCCTATTCATAAGGATACGTAACATACATACGCCTATGTTCTTCATCATACTCCCACTGGAGCTGCGACAAGTCATCTGGCACGTACTCGTCAACACCTGCACCTGTATTGTTGTAATCTGTGAGCCACAGGGACTCAACAATCTCATAACCCGGGTACCGAAACTATGTAAGCCATTAGGTGAGGATTTGGTTAAGTGGTGAGGCTGCAGCAGGCACTAAGCATGTATTTGGTGGCTAACTTACGAGAACATGAATGTAAATATGGTGGCCTACGTAAGACGGACGTGAACTAGCATGATCACTAAGTGATCCTGAACACCTACTTACGTCAATCATAACCCCACCGTGTTCTCTCTCGGTTCATGTTCACGAGCAGAGACAGTCACGGTTACGCACACAGTTGGTGTATTTTATTTGAGTTTACTTCAAATTTACTATAACCGGGTGTTAAACAAATTTCCAAGTTGCCACGTAACCGTGGGCATGGCTTTCCGAAAGATTTAACCCTGCAGGGGTGCTCCAACTCATCCATCACAAACTAACCACACGCCGCGGGAATAACCTCGACCACAAATCCCATGATTTCCTAGGCAATTCCGTTGGAAAACCGCAACCTCGAGATAGCCCGAGTATTCTCGGAATTCCTCGCGCAAGACATTCGAGAAAGATAAAACAAGTCCAGCAAGACCAGCCGACGTGTCGACGAACCTGATAGGAGCCGCGTATCTCGTTCTCAGGACACGACGGATAAGCGAAGCGTACGGTGGCCTGATAGACATCTCCCGAGTTGCCCCGGGTTGGCCCTGCACGGTGCTCTAGTTTGGACCAACACTCATGAGGAGCACTGGCCCGGGTTGTTGATTAATTATCCACGGGGTAGCTATGCCCTATGCAATTTTATTAAGTTGTCTAGCAAATGTAGTACCAAAGTTGGGTCTTGCTAGACAAGTTTTAATCTAAAACGAATTCTCAAGGGGGTCTCCATACCAACCCCGAGCATGTTAGGAGCGCAAAATATGGAAAATAACACCGGTACTCGGAACTAGTGCGGCAAAAGTGGAACAAAACACCGGGAAAAAGGCCAAGCCTTCCACCATTGCCAGATATATATGTGCACTAATTTAAATAACAATACATAGAGTGATATAACCAAATAACCATGTTGACACATGGAAAGCTTGCACCTGCAACTAGCAACGCTATAAGATAAGGGCTGAGCAACGGTAACGTAGCCAATCAATGTTTTGCTAGGTAGTGGAGGGGTTAGAGGCCTTCATGGAAATTTAGGAGGCTGACAGTTTAAGTGGTAGGTAACGAAACATAATGGTTGAAGCGAGACATCTAGCATAGCAAAAATAGTGTCGGGATCCAGGTATGATCATCTTGCCTGCTGGTGAAAGCACATTTGCTCCCTTGATGGTTTTGGTAATTAATAACAACATATAAGTCATTGAACTAATGTTTCCACTAAGTATATTTCAGGAAAAGTTCAATGATAGGGATGGCAAAAGGATTGTGAAGATTGTGGAAATACCCCAAGATGCAAGGAAATAGATTGGCAAAGCTTCAAGCAAGAGGACTCTACTTTTTACATTTGTGAGAAATCACTTTGAGTCCATAGGAAAGCCATTACTATTAAAAGGGGGTAAGGTTTTGATTGGTGAACAAAATGCTCATACGTGCACAAGTGATAGTCACCAAAAACACCCACAAGCTCTTCCACAAAGTCTGTCCATAGCCAAATATTCAAAATCGGTGCAACCAACACTTTCCACTCGGTGCCACCGATTCCCAAACTCAGACAGACTCAGCCAAACCCTAGCCACTTCTCTGCTACCGATTCCATTCCGGTGCCACCGAGTTTAGGTTGCCAACTTTCTGTTACGAAAATTCACAATATCGGTACCACCGAGATTGTTGGATCGGCGTCACCGAGAATGTCAATCTGACCGTTGGTCACCTTATCGGTGCAACCGAGTTTCCTATATCGGTCTCACCGAGATTCAAAAGTTGCCACCTTTTGGTCACTTCGGTACCACCGAGATTAACACATCGGTGTCACCGAGTTGGTCATTTTCTGTGTAACGGTTGGATTTTTGGGGATGCCTATATATACCCCTTCACCACCACCTACTCGAAAGAGAAGCACTCAGAACTATTCCATACTTGCCCCATCCAGTTTTCTGAGAGAGAGCCACCTACCCTTGTGTTGAGGTCAAGATCTTCCACTCCAACCATATGGATCTTGATTTCTAGCCTCCCCAAGTTGCTTTCCACCAATCCCATCTCTTCCACCAAGCCAAATCTGTGAGAGAGTGATTGTGTGTTGAGGAGTCTATCATCTTGAAGCACAAGAGCAAGGAGTTCATCGTCATTACCGAGCCTATTACCTTTTGGAGGGTGGTGCCTCCTAGATTGGTTAGGTGTCGCTTGGGAGCCTCCTACTTCGTGTTGTGGAGTTGAACCAAGAAGTTTGTAAGGGCAAGGAGATCGCCTACTTCGTGAAGATCTACCCATAGTGAGGCTAGTCCTTCGTGGACGGAAGCCGTTATGGAATAGTCAAGGTTGCTACTTCGTGGACCCTTATGGGTGGAGCCCTCCGTGGACTCTCACGACCGTTACCCTCCGTGGGTTGAAGACTCCATAAACGTGGATGTACGATAGCACCACCTATCGGAACCACGGGAAAAATCATCGTGTCTACAATTGCGTTTGATCTTCCTACCCTATCCTTTCTACTCATGCTTGTTGTTACTTTCCGCTGCTATACTCTTAGACTTGCATGTGTAGGGTGTACTTGACTTGCCATGAAATGCTAAAAACTGCCAACTCTAAAATTTGGTATAGGCAAAACTTTTATTTGGTCAAGTAGTCTAATCACCCCCCCTCTAGACATACTTTCGGTCCTACAAGTGGTATCAGAGCTTTGGTCTCCATTGCATTGGTCTCACAACCTAGGAGAGTATGGCGTCTAGTGAGGGTAATTATCACCGTAGAGGTCCGTACTTTGATGGCACTAATTTTGCTAGTTGGAAGCACAAAATGAAAATGCATATTCTTGGTCATAACCCCGCCGTTTGGGCTGTTGTTCGTGTTGGATTGCAAGGTGAATTCTTTGGTGATGGAAAGGAACCGGATCGTGAAGCGACCGCGGAAGAATTGAAGATGTTACAATACAATGCTCAAGCATGTGACATTCTCTTCAACTACCTATGCCCCGAAGAATTCAACAAAATCAGCCGTCTTGAGAATGCAAAAGAGATTTGGGATACTTTGGTTCATATGCACGAAGGAACCGAGTCCGTGAGAGAATCCAAGTTAGATGTTCTTCAAAGTCAGCTTGACAAGTTCAAGATGAAGGATGGTGAAGGAGTCGCAGAGATGTACTCTAGGCTAGCTCTCATCACCAATGAGATTGCCGGCTTAGGAAGCGAAGAGATGACCGACAAATTCATCATCAAGAAGATATTTAGAGCTTTGGATGAGAGATATGACACCATGTGCACATTGATCCAAATGATGCCCAACTACAAAGATCTCAAGCCTACGGAAGTCATTGGAAGGATTGTTGCTCATGAGATGACACTCAAAGACAAAGAAGAGCTTCACCACAAGTCTAGCGGTGCTTACAAAGCCACAAGTGATGCTCCCGCAACTTCAAGCGACAACCTTGTCACCAATGAAGAGATAAGCCTCATGGTCAAGAAATTCAACAAGTTCTACAAGAATAGAGGCAAAGAAAGAAGCTCCAACTCAAGATATGATGAGAAGCGTTCGTCAAGTCGTGACCGCAATTGCTACAATTGTGGGAAGCCCAGACACTATTCCAATGAGTGCACGGCTCCCTACAAACGAAGAGAAGAGTCACCTCGAAGACGAAGCTCAAGGAATGAATCACCTCAAAGAGAGAGAAGGAGTAGAGATGATCGTTATGAACGAAGACCCTCAAGGAGAAGTAGAGATTCGGAGAAGAAGGACAAGTACACCAAGAGCTACACAAGAAGAAAACATCAAGCTCATGTTGGTGAATGGGTTTCCGGCTCCGACTCCGACAACAACTCCGAGAGAAGCTATCACTCCGACTCCGACTATAGTCAAGATGATGGTGTTGCCGGGATTGCTCTAGTGACTACCAACTCCCATGATTTATTTGATTCACCAAACGAAGGGAGTGGAAGTTGCTTCATGGCTAAAGGTCCCAAGGTATCACACCCCGAGTATCTTGATTTCAATAGTGATGAAGATGACTTGCTTTGTGATGATGACTTGCTATTTGATAAAACTAGTGATGTTAGTCAAAATGAACTTGATAATTCTCATGATAGTCAAGATAAGTCAATTGATGATGATAAGATGAAAATAGAAGAACTAACTAAAGAACTAAACACTCTTAAGTTAGCTCATGAATCTACTCTTGAAGATCATAGAGAGCTTGTGAGAACTCATGAGAAGCTACGCTTCGAGAAGCTCAATTTGGAGCAAGAGCATGAGTTTCTTAAAGCTATCAATGACGATCTCCGAAAGAAGACTTCATCTTATCTATCCAAACGACTGCTCTTATCTACATTCATGCCTCAAGTTAAAACTAAGCAATCCAGTAACAAAGGCAAGAAATGTTCTTCATCTAGTAGCAACAATAAAAATGCTAAACCTAATGATGTTGCTCCTAGTAGTTCTATTGATTCCACTAATGATGATTCTCTTAGCCAAGTTACACTTGAGCAAGAAAATGCTTTATTGAAAGGAATTATAGAGAAAGGTATCTACAAGAGTCTTGCCGGGTGTAAGCAATTTGAGGAAATTGTACGCAAGCACGGAGGATACCGAAAGAACCGTGGTGTTGGCTACTTCAACGCAAATGGAGTTGAATGGGAAGAAGGTCAATACCCCGAGCCAAAGTTTGTTCCTCAAAAGGATAAGTATGAAAATACTCTTCCCAAGAGAACAAGCACTCAAGATGACCTTCCACCACAAGACCACAAGCTCAAGGGCAAGAACAATCTTCAAGAGGACACTGACTCATATGAAGATGAATCCCTAGCTATGGTGGAGTGGGTTCCCAAGGCTACGTCAAGCTCAACTTCTACAAAGGCTACTACAACACCAAGGATCCCCATCAACTTGATGTGGGTCCCCAAGAAGAAGAACTAGAGAGTTCTTGAGGGGTGACTCCGCCAATGAAATTCACTCACATTCATTATTGGCAAGAACTATTTGCAATCAACATCAACTCTATGCAATAGTTCAAGGAGTCACACATTCCCTCAAAGGTAAGCAAGGGACAAGGTAATCAACAAATCGATGGACATCATAACACATGCTTTGCACTCCATGTCCATAGATATCCTTGTATTTGTCTCTTGTTTGTTGGGACTAACCCATGTAGGTGAGAAGAGTAAGGAAACAACAAGGATGCTCCCAATTCTTGGTGATCTCCATCAACTTGCTGATTCATCTTGACAGACACACCAGGATTAGAGTCATGGACTTAATTGTTGAGACAGTTAAGAGGGTTGCTGCTGATCAGAAGCGCTCTTGCTGCTATGCACCCTATATCCAGATGCTCATCAACTCTAGGCTGGAGAAGCACATATTTGCTCTGGACAGACCCCACTTGCCCCTACAGCCAGATCTCGAGGACAACGTCGTGGAGATGAACACAGATCATCCCACTTCAGCTGCAGCTCAGGTAGAGGCAGAGGCAGCCAGAGCCACTAGTGCTCAAGTCCCAAGATCCAGGAACGAGCAAATGGATCTTTTGATCTCATCAGTTCAGGGCATGCAGAAGGACATTAAGGACATCTTGAAGAACCATAACAGTCTTGTCAGGATCTTTAAGAACATGATCAAGACCCTTAATGATAAGGTGGATGGGCTGACTAAGATAGTCAATGAGCTCAAGAAGGAATTTGACTCAGTGCCTCTTCCTCATTCTTCTTCTTCTGATGATGATGATGAGGATGGATCACCTCTCAGGCCAGGCACACAGTTTACTACTCAGGCCAGATCAGCCATTGTGCCAGCTCCAGACTTGAGGCCCTCTTCATCAGCTCCAGCCACTGTCACCTCAGCTCCTGCTCCATCAGCTTCAGTTCCTCCAGTTTCCACACCAACTCCATCCACGACATCTGCAGAGATCTTCGCCGACGCTGTTCTCTCGACTCCTTCATCAACAACCGGAGGAGATCAGCCCAAGAACGCTTAGACATATGCCTTTGAACTTTTTGGTAACTTGTTGCCAAAGGGGGAGAAGTGTATATAGATCTTTAGGCTTCGAGTGAGAGAGCGTTTGGTTTTTATTGCTTTTTCAAAAACACACATGGTTCATTTACTTTTGGCTACGCTTTGTGTTTTGATCATACACTTTATGTGTGTTGTGCTACTATTTCCTATCATCTTAATGCTTATGAGATGATCATTATCTTTGTTTGGTTGTGTTGTGCTATGATGTTCACTCTAATTATTCTCGCACACCACCAAGATGTATGTGACATGGAAGAAGTGCCCCATGTACCTAATTGATTGTGCATTTGCATTCAAACGCAAATTTAAAATAATGCACAAATTTAGTGGGAGCTCTTGCTTATCACATACTTCTCAAAGCGACGATTATATTCATTGATTATATCTTTGTCGAAGCTTTGATCTATATGTTGTCATCAATTACCAAAAAGGGGGAGATTGAAAGCACATTTGCTCCCTTGGTGATTTTGGTAATTAATAACAACATATAAGTCATTGAACTAATGTTTTCACTAAGTATATTTCAGGAAAAGTTCAATGATAGGGATGGCAAAAGGATTGTGAAGATTGTGGAAATACCCCAAGATGCAAGGAAATGGATTGGCAAAGCTTCAAGCAAGAGGACTCTACTCTTTACATTTGTGAGAAATCACTTTGAGTCCATAGGAAAGCCAATACTATTAAAAGGGGGTAAGGTTTTGATTGGTGAACAAAATGCTCATACGTGCACAAGTGATAGTCACCCAAAACACCCACAAGCTCTTCCACAAAGTCTGTTCATAGCCAAATATTCAAAATCGGTGCAACCAACACTTTCCACTCGGTGCCACCGATTCCCAAACTCAGACAGACTCAGCCAAACCCTAGCCACTTCAGTGCAACCGATTCCATTCCGGTGCCACCGAGTTTAGGTTGCCAACTTTCTGTTACGCAAATTCACAATATCGGTACCACCGAGATTGTTGGATCGGCGTCACCGAGAATGTCAATCTGACCGTTGGTCACCTTATCAGTGCAACCGAGTTTCCTATATCGGTCTCACCGAGATTCAAAAGTTGCCACCTTTTGGTCACTTCGGTACCACCGAGATTAACACATCGGTGTCACCGAGTTGGTCATTTTGTGTGTAACGGTTGGATTTTTGGGGATGCCTATATATACCCCTTCACCACCACCTACTCAAAAGAGAAGCACTCAGAACTATTCCATACTTGCCCCATCAAGTTTTCTGAGAGAGAGCCACCTACCCTTGTGTTGAGGTCAAGATCTTCCACTCCAACCATATGGATCTTGATTTCTAGCCTCCCCAAGTTGCTTTCCACCAATCCCATCTCTTCCACCAAGCCAAATCTGTGAGAGAGTGATTGTGTGTTGAGGAGTCTATCATCTTGAAGCACAAGAGCAAAGAGTTCATCGTCATTACCGAGCCTATTACCTTTTGGAGGGTGGTGCCTCCTAGATTGGTTAGGTGTCGCTTGGGAGCCTCCTACTTCGTGTTGTGGAGTTGAACCAAGAAGTTTGTAAGGGCAAGGAGATCGCCTACTTCGTGAAGATCTACCCATAGTGAGGCTAGTCCTTCGTGGACGGAAGCCGTTATGGAATAGTCAAGGTTGCTACTTCGTGGACCCTTATGGGTGGAGCCCTCCGTGGACTCTCGCGACCGTTACCCTCTGTGGGTTGAAGACTCCATAAACGTGGATGTACGATAGCACCACCTATCGGAACCACGGGAAAAATCATCGTGTCTACAATTGCGTTTGATCTTCCTACCCTATCCTTTCTACTCATGCTTGTTGTTACTTTCCGCTGCTATACTCTTAGACTTGCATGTGTAGGGTGTACTTGACTTGCCATGAAATGCTAAAAACTGCCAACTCTAAAATTTGGTATAAGCAAAACTTTTATTTGGTCAAGTAGTCTAATCACCCCCCCTCTAGACATACTTTCGGTCCTACAGCTGGGTCTTCAGAGGGACAAAGAGCTGGGTCCTCGTAGTTGTACTCTCCTGGATCCTCGTACTTAGGTTCGACACTCGCGTCTACCCAAAGAGAAACAGCACCAAATAAACATACAAACAAGGTGCAATGCACAAACAAGATGATGCATGACCAAGTTGAAGTATTTAACATGGCAACCTAAACTAGTCATGTTTCTCATGCAATTATTAAGTTCTTTAGTATTCTGTACAGAACCTCAATATTAGTTATTTGAACATGCATGATCATGGCAAATATGAATGCTTCATGCAAAATCGATGCAAATGCATATGTAGAACGTTGCAAACGGAGTAACGTAGCTCACGGTACACTCGGCAAGGTACGAACGTTAACGGAGACAAAAACAAAGATGAGGGAGGCCATGGGCTATTCCTTGGTACTCCAAGGATGCCACTGGATAGGAAATGAAAATCTAGCAATAATAGAGCTAAAGATCGTGTAAAACAATGGAGTATAGCTCCCACAAGTCATAAAACAATCCAACACACAATCTGCCCACAAACAGCAACATGTCATCTTGCAACACACATAACCAGAGCTACATCAAGTTTCAAATCACAACCAAGGCATGGGAATGGAATATACAGCATGCACAACAATTCATCTATCTACATCAACAAGAAAGGAAGCATGGCTCAATGACAATGAAGCTCACAAGATGGCATGTTGAATCAGTTTTACAGAATCTGAGTTAACATGATAGCAACTTGACAGCAACTTTTATACATGCTACAGGGACTTTCATGGCATGAAAATTAACAGGGTGATAGAGGGCAACATGTACTTCAATTCATTACTTTATGGTAACATCAAAACATGCATGTATCAATGGCTACCATCCTCACAAGATGACAAATTGAAATAATAGATTCACAGACTTAGTGAAATTTTCAAGAGGCAAACATGGCACTTGCTAATAGGATGGCATGTTGACAACAAGTTTTGTATAAGATGCAATAGCCTAATACACAATATCTTGGCACACATTTACAGAGGGTGACAAGTACAACAATTCATGCCATGGTGCCAACTCCAAAGGAACAATATATATGCATGGGAACCATCTAGATAACATGGCAAGAAAATAACAGATTTCCAACACTTAGAATATTTTGGGCATGTGAAAACATAATTTTGGTGTCATGTTGACATCAAGAATGCCACCCATATGATGATCTATCATGGCATGCAAAAATACCAGGGGCTAGCACATACACAAATGAGCATATTTCATGTTGACAAGTTTTCCATATAGTGCAAGAATTAATTCATGTGAAAAAGACAAAATGACACAATATCACAAAATGACATTTTTGCAAACATGTCCAAATGACAAAACCAACCACACCATTGGATTCACTGAATTTTTCTACCCCAAAACCATATGTCACATGCCTATAATCCTGTGGATAAAACTCACAAAATTGCAATCACAAAATCAACTATGCACTTATAGCCACTCATATGCCTAATTTGGCATATCCTAGAATTATGACAGATTTGTAATAAAAACAAAAATAGAATATTTCCTTAAAAGGAAATAACCACAAAATGCCCAGAAACTAATAAAAACAAAAAAACAAAATTAATAAAAAGGGAGGGGGCCACATGGCGGTGAGCCAGGGCCCTGTGGGTATGATATGTGGGCCTAGGGCCCACTGCCAGGCTCGGAAATAATGGAAAGGGAAAAATGGGGGGAGCCGGGGTTCGAACCCGGGTCTCTCCTGTCCAGCTAGTTCGGTCGAACCACTGGGCTAGTGAGGGGATCGGTCAAACAGGGGCAGGGCTCCTATTGAGCTATGCAAGGCGCTGGGTCTCTTCCTCCTCCAGGCAGATGAGAAGAGGTGGTCGCCGGCGAGCGGGACAACGATGGCGGTGGTCAAGGGCTACCGGCGGGGGCTGCGGGGACCTAGAGGGATCCATTCCTGCCCTAGTTCGCGGCAAGGAGGGCCCGGAGCTAGGACCCGAACTCGAGCTTCGGCTCGCTTAGGTCATGGCAAAGCAAGACGGGCGACGAGCGCGCGGGAAGGCGAAGCGAGGCGGGCGACGTGTGCGCGAGGTGTGCAGCAACAACACACGCGCGGAGGGAGCATGGGCACGACACGGCAAAACAACCGAACACATGCAAGTTGAAAAAAAAACGCGACCTTGGTCGGAGCACCGGGAGCGCGAGCTTGGCACGGACTACGCGCGGCCTATAGAGAACTACCGGCGGCGAGCAACTGCAGGATGGACACGGGGTTACCTAACTACCTGCTGGCGAGACGGCGTCGACGCGGAGGGACCGAGGTGACGGCGACGAGGCGGCGAACAACGTCGATCTTCTGCCCGCGAAGTAGAGGAAGAAGACCTTGCGGGATAGGGGCTTTGGGCTCGGAGGCGAGGCGTGCGGAGCCGAAGAAGACGGATGTGGCTCCCAGGGTTCGATCCACGCCGTCGGGGAGGTCGGAGATGAGGCAGAGGCACTACCCCGAGCATGAGCTTGAGCTCGACCGGGTAATGGTGGACAGACGACGGCTCTAGCGTGGGCGGCTTACCTGAGCGGCGACGGGCAGAGGAGAGTGAAGGAATCGGTCGAGGGTGGTTCGGCCTAGGTCTAGGACATGTTATATAGGCCTCTCGGGCGCCGGACGGCCGTCAAATCGACGAGCACGTCGACGTGGCTCCTGTGGATCTCCTGCCATACAGGTTGGGGACGACAGTGTCCCTGGAGGGCTGGCTGGGCTGCAGGGCGCGCTAGCTGGGCCGGATTCGGGGAGGCATGGCCCATCTGGGCTTGGCTCAGCCCCTCTCTCTTAGACAAAACATTTTCCTTTTATTTAAAAGCCGAGAGAAATCAAAATCACAAGAAAGAGAGGGATGTTTTTTGGATAAAATAAAACACATTTGAACTCACAAAAATACGCACTATTTTATAAACATGGTCTGGGCATTTTTAGAGCAAACAAATTAATTCACATATAATTAACTTAAGCATCTGTTTTGTGGAGAATCAAATGAAAATTTATTAAATCATGAAGGAGAGTTGGTTCATAATCCTCAACAGGATATATAGAAAAGAGGCAACATTTTTATGAAAATTAATGAGCAAGTAAAATTCCACATGTTGCAAATATTTGAAAAGGGAGAGTTTGGCATAGATTTTTATAGAAAGTTGAGGGGGGTTCTTCACACCAAAAGAACACATGAACTACCATCACACCAGCACCACAAAACACACACTCTCAACACCATCATCATATGAGGAAGCATGATGCAAAATATTGATGATGATATGATGACATGATGCAAATGACATGATGCAATTATTGATACTCAAACCACTATGGCAAAACATGGATGTCCACATGAGATATATATTACAAGAATGGCAAAGATTGCACTTGGGCTGTTACAGCTTAAACCCTAGTTTATGCGCTACTTCGTAAGGGGCTAATTTGGATCCAAACGTTTAATGCTATGGTTAGATTTTATCTTAATACTTTTCTCGTAGTTTCGGATGCTTGTGAGGGGATTAATCATAAGTGGGAGGTTGTTCAAGTAAGAACAACACCCAAGCACCGGTCCACCCACATATCAAATTATCAAAGTAGCGAACACGAATCAAACCAACATGATAAAAGTGACTAGATGAAATTCCCGTGTACCCTCAAGAACACTTTGCCTATTACTAGAGATTGTTCTGGCCTATCCTTTGCCACAAAAGGATTGGGCTACCTTGCTTCACCTTATTTACCATTACCGTTACTTGCTCGTTACCAATTACCTTGCTATCAAACTATCTGTTACCTACAATTTCAGTGCTTGCAGAAATTACCTTGCTGAAAACCGCTTGTCATTTCTTTCTGCTCCTCGTTGGGTTCGACACTCTTACTTATCGAAAGGATTACAATTGATCCCCTATAATCGTGGGTCATCAGACTTCCTCACATCTTACTTTCAAACTATTCCATAAGTCGAGAGATTCTCCGTTATAGCTCTTCTGAAGATAAATTTTCCCAACATCTCTCAATAGCATCAGCCACATAAATGTTGTGGTCAGAGCTAAGCAAATAAAACCTAGGGTAAGCCACTTTCAGAGTTTTGTCACCTACTCATCGATCTTCCCAAAATCTTGTGTTTGTCCCACTCCAAGGGCTTTCTTGCAATGTTGGTAAAGCACATTTTTATTCAATAGACTCGACCAAAAATGAGAATCACAAACCTTAGGTTTAATACCGGAAATGCATTTACCATTCAAATATTTTCAAAGCAGCACATCCTTCGACAGAACCAATTTCAAGTTCCAAAACCATTTAGCTAATAAGGCTTTATTCATCAAATATAATTGAGAATTCCTAGCCCCCCTGATTATTTAGCTCACAACAATATTTCCAATTCCTTGAAAAACAATATTTATAATTCACAAGATGGCATTTTTCTCTCATCCTCATCAACTTGCCACACAAAGTCTGGCTCTAAAGAAATCAACTTTCTTTCTGATTCCAACATGAATAAGGTAAAGAGACATCACGAATAGAGGTATATTGATCAAATATGATTGAACCATGGTCATGCTGCTAGCAATATTGAGAAGTCTCCCTTACCAATAGCCACACTTTTTTCAGTAACTATTTTCCAATGTTTGTTTCTAATTCTGATATTAGATATAGGAACCCCCAGATATTTCATGGGCGCCTCTCCAGTTCACGTGTAAATGTCTTTGGAAAATGTGGGATTTATGGACAACATTCCCAAATAGAAAGATTTAACTTTTGTGAAAATTTTATAGTAAGACCAAACATTTGTTCCAATGCACATGCTATAAATTTTAGGTTCCTGGCACTACTTTCACCATCTTGTAACAAGACAATAGTGTCATCTGCATATTGGGACATGTTAACTCATTGCTACTTTGTAGCTGCATTGGGGTTTTCCCCAAAGAGGAAGGGATTGATGTAGTAGAGTAGCGATAAGTATTTCCCTCAGTGAGAACCAAGGTTTATCGAACTAATAGGAGAAGCACACAATCAACCATCGACAATACTTGCGCACACAAGAGCAAATACTTGCACCCAACGCGGGCAAGAGGTTTGTCAATCCCCTTGTACTCGTTGATTGCAAGGATCAAATCTGATAGTGGTTGGTAGATAAAATATAAAGTAAATGAAAGGTAAATAAATTGCAGCAAGTAAACGGAGCTTTGGTAAATATGTGGAATAGACTCGGGGGGCATAGTTTTCACTAGAGGCATCTCTCTCAAGAACATAGCATACGGTGGGTAAACAAATTCTGGTTTCTCTCAAATACCTGTGTCACAATCTGATCAAGAGAAAACCAAGTTTACTTGCCCTTTTGGAACCTATGCTTATAAACGTATGCCTTTTGGTTTATGCAATGCACCTGCTACCTTTCAAAGATGTATGACTGCTATATTCTCTGATTTTTGTGAAAAGACTGTGGAGGTTTTCATGGATGATTTTTCCGTTTACGGGACTTCTTTTGATGATTGTTTAAGCAACCTTGATCGAGTTTTGCAGAGATGTGAATAAACTAATCTCGTCTTGAATTGGGAGAAGTGTCACTTTATGGTTAATGAAGGTATTGTCTTGGGGCATAAAATATCCAAACGAGGTATTGAGGTGGATAAAGCTAAAGATGATGCAATTGAGAAAACTCCATGTCCTAAGGATATTAAAGGTATTCGAAGTTTCCTTGGTCATGCTGGTTTCTATAGGAGGTTCATTAAAGACTTCTCTAAAATTTCTAGGCCTCTTACTAATCTTTTGCAAAAGGATATCCCTTTTGTTTTTGATGATGATTGTGTGGAAGCCTTTGAAACACTCAAGAAAGCCTTAACCTCTGCACCTATCGTTCAACCACCTGATTGGAACTTGCCTTTTGAAATTATGTGTGACGCTAGTGATTATGCTGTTGGTGCTGTTCTAGGGCAAAGAGTTGATAAGAAATTGAATGTTATCCATTATGCTAGTAAAACTCTAGATAGTGCCCAACAAAATTATGCTACTACTGAAAAAGAATTTTTAGCAGTTGTGTTTGCGTGTGATAAATTTAGATCCTATATTGTTGACTCCAAAGTTATTGTTCACACCGATCATGCTGCCATAAAATATCTTATGGAAAAGAAATATGCTAAACCTAGACTCATTAGGTGGGTTCTCTTTCTTCAAGAATTTGACTTACATATCGTTGATAGGAAGGGAGCTGAGAACCCCGTAGCTGATAACTTGTCTAGGTTAGGAAATATTCTTGATGACCCACTACCTATTGATGATAGTTTTCCTGACGAACAGTTAGCTGCAATAAGTGTTTCTCAAAACACCCCTTGGTATGCTGATTATGCTAATTACATTGTTGCTAAATATATACCACCTAGCTTCACATACCAACAAAAGAAAAAAATTCTTCTATGACTTAAGACATTACTTTTGGGATGACCCACATCTTTATAAAGAAGGCGTAGATGGTATTATTAGACGTTGTGTACCTGAGCATGAACAGGAACAAATCCTATGAAAATGTCATTCAAAAGCTTATGGAGGACATCATGCGGGAGATAGAACTGCTCACAAGGTATTGCAATCTGGTTTTTATTGGCCTACTCTCTTCAAGGATGCCCGTAAGTTTGTCTTGTCTTGTGATGAATGCCAAAGAATTGGTAATATCGGTAAGCGTCAGGAAATGCCTATGAATTATTCACTTGTTGTTGAACCTTTTGACGTTTGGGGTTTTGCTTATATGGGGCCTTTTGCTTCCTCTAACGGGTACACTCATATTTTGGTTGCTATTGATTATGTCACTAAGTGGGTAGAAGCTATTCCAATTAGTAGTGCTGATCACCACACCTCCATTAAGATGCTTAAAGAGGTTATCTTCCCGAGGTTTGGAGTCCCTAGATATTTAATGACCGATGGTGGTTCACTCTTTATTCATGGTGCTTTCCGTAAGATGCTTGCTAAATATGATGTTAACCATATAATTGCATCACCCTATCATCCTCAATCTTGTGGTCAAGTTGAACTTAGCAATAGAGAAATAAAATTGATATTACAAAAAACTGTCAATAGGTCTCAAAAGAATTGGTCTAAGAAATTAGATGATGCACTTTGGGCCTATAGAACAACTTATAAAAATCCTATGGGTATGTCTCCATACAAAATGGTATATGGAAAAGCTTGTCATTTGCCTCTAGAATTAGAACATAAAGCATTTTGGGCAATTAAAGAACTCAACTATGATTTCAAACTTGCCGGTGAGAAGAGGCTATTTGATATTAGCTCACTATATGAATGGACAAGCCAAGCCTAGGAAAATGCCAAACTATTCAAAGAAAAAGTAAAAAGATGGCATGACAAAAGAATCCAAAAGCGGGAATTCAAAATAGGAGACTATGTTCTTTTGTTCAACTCCCGTTTAAGATTTTTTGCAGGTAAGCTTCTCTCCAAATGGGAAGGACCATATATTATCGAAGAGGTTTATCGTTTTGGAGCTATCAAGATTAATAATGCCAAAGGTACTAACCCGAAGGTGGTCAATGGACAAAGAATTAAGCACTATATCTCAGGTACGCCTATTAACGTTGAAAGCAATGTTATCTAAACAATGACACCGGAGGAACACATAAAAAAACCTTCCAGAACACTCCAGAATTCTGAAAAATAGGAGGTACGTGATACGGTAAGTAAACGGACTCCGAAAAATCCGCAAAAATATTTTTTCTCAGTTTTGGAATATTAGAAAATTATGGAAATTAAGAAATAAACCGGAAGGTGATCGAGGTGAGCACGATGCACCAGGGCGTGCCAGGCCCCCCTAGGCATGCCCTGGTGGGTTGTGCCCACCTCAAATACCTTCCCGACTCCGTTATCCTTCCATATGCTTGTTTTCCAAGAATAAAAATTCTGTATATTTACCCCGACTGTTTTGATGACCGCATCGCAGAAAAATCCCCTGTTCTTGTTTCGTGTTGTTTTCTCGTCAGATCTAGATCTCCATGGCTCCACCAAGCTCCCCCAAGGACAAGTTCTTCGAGAAGGTCATCAACCCATACTTGCCGGAGGTGATGAAGCACCCTCAAGCCATTGAGATGCGTGAGGGGGTGCTCCACATCCGCGATGTTCAGGGACCCAAGAGGACCGGAAGCGTGGAGGCTAGGCTCGAGGCGGTGGAACAAGAAATCTTCAAGTGCCAAAAGATGGTGGAGCGTGGACTTAGTGCCAATCACTCCATGATCACGGAGTTCACCCGTGATCAGTTGGTGGATGGTCGGTCTGTGAAGGACATCATCTCCACCCTCAACGAGCAAATTAATTTTCTGCAAAGCCAAGTTTATGATCTTCAAAACCAAGTGTTGGAATATGAAGCAAGATTTAAAGGTATGAGTTTAGCTGCCAGTTGCAGGACTCAGGGGACTCTTGCGTCAACTTTTGATGGGGAGCCCTTTCCCTGGAAGCTGGAGGACAAGCCTACCACATCATCACCACCACCTTCTTCATCACCACCACCAACGGAGACTTGAGCACACGGGTATGTGCACTCCCCTTGGCTTGAGCCAAGCCTGGGGGAGGTGCCCCGGTATCGTATCACCATCACTTTTATTCACCTTTACTTATTTTAGTTCGATCTTTAGTTTTCCTTTGCATTCGTTGAATAAAAGTCTAGCATGATCTATTTTCGTGTGTTAGTTTCGTGGCCTATCTATCTATGTAATCGAGTGAGAGTTATATAATAAAGTTTAATTTGAGTTTTTGCCTCTCTACTTTCTTGTTGCAATCAAAATAAAGGAAAAAAGAAATAAATGAAAAGAATCATATGCTAATCTTATGGTGAGTAATGACATCACATAAGGAAAAGTATAAGTAGTAAAATTTATTGGAGATTGACAAACATAGCATTGGTCAATGATGCAATTCATGAAAGAATTAATAAGGGAAGAGAAGATTCATATGCAAATACACTATCTTGGACATCTTTTATGATTGTGAGCCCCCATTAAATATTATATGTTAAAATTGTTGACGTTGGACAAGGAAGACAACGTAATGATTTATGCTTGTTCATATCCACATAGAAGTTATATTGTCATAGATCCTTCAACATGTGGTGCTTGCTCAATATCTTTGCTAGCCAAAAATTCCGCACTAAGTAGAGATACTACTTGTGCATCCAAAAACCCAAAGCCAAATTCATTCTTTGAGAGTCCACCATACCTATCTACAGATCGAGTAAGATCCTTCAAGTAAGTTGTAATCGGTGCAATAAGGCAATAAAAATTGCTTCTAAAAGTGTTTTGATCAATTAGTGTAAGAGAAAATTGAGCGCTATACGAACTTATGATGGCAAAGTAATAAAAGCGACAGACTGCATAATAAAGGTTGCTATCATAGGGGGCAATATAGCATGGCGTTCTTTTACATTAAGGGATTAGGCATACAAACCAAAAAGCGCATGACAACCTCTGCTTCCCTCTGCGAAGGGATTATTTTTTACTTTTATGTATTTACTTTTATGCAAGAGTCAAAGTATTCTTCCCTATTCCTTCTTACTTTTTCCTTTTGCAAGCATCATGTGGCGAGGAAAGATCTAGGCACATATATCCAGTTGGATATGGGTGGGCATGAGTTATTATTGTTGACATCACCCTTGAGGTCAATATGTTCGGAGGCGAAACTATAAGCCCCTATCTTCCTATGTGTCCGGTTGAAACTTTTTGCTCATGGGTATGCTGTGAGTGTTAGCAATCATAGAAGACTAAATGATGGTTGAGTATGTAGACTTGCCAAAAGGCTCCGAAAAGAGACCCTTCCTGAAAATATGATGAATTGTAGTTGCAAAGTTGACTGAGAACATAGTTTGTTGGTTTTCAATAAGGTTTATGCTTTATACTTCTATGTTGTGATGAATTGTTACTTGTGCATGAGAAGTTATATGATGAAAGTATATGAATAAGTTTTATGATAGAGTTTCTTGCTGTTATGATAATAAGCATGATGCTTCTATGTCCGTATTTTGTTTTTATCGACACCTCTCTCTCAAACCATGTGGATATGCTTTTCAATTTCGGCTTTTCGCTTGAGGACAAGCGAGGTCTAAGCTTGGGGGAGTTGATACGTCCATTTTGCATCATGATTTCCTACTGTTATTTATTATGTTTTGTTGAATAATAATGCTTTAGGGAGTTATTGTAATGCCTTTTCTCTCATAATATGCAAGGTTTACACAAAGAGGGAGAATACCGGCAGCTGGAATTCTGGACCTGAAAAAAGCACATCAGAGATACCTATTCTGCACATCTCCAATGGAGCTGAAACTTTACGGAGATTATTTTTGGAATTAATAAAAAATACTGGAGCAAAGAACTACCGGAGGGGGCCACCCTGGTGGGCACAAGACACGAGGGCGCGCTAGGCCCCCTGGTGGGTTGTGCCCTCCTCGGCCCACCTCCGGTGCCCATCTTCTGGTATATAATCACTTTTGACCTAGAAAAAAAAAAGAGGAGGACTTTCGGGATGGAGCGCCGCCATCTCGAGGCGGAACTTGGGAAGGAGCACTTTTGCCCTCCGGCGGAGCCATTCCGCCGGGGGAACTTCCCTCCCAGAGGGGGAAATCGAAGCCATCGTCATCACCAACACCCCTCATCTTTGGGAGGCCAATCTTCATCAACATCTTCAATAGCACCATCTCCTCTCGAACCCTAGTTCATCTCTTGTGTTCAATCTTTGTACCGGAACCTCAGATTTGTACCTATGGGTGACTAGTAGTGTTGATTACCTTGCGTAGTTGATTACTATATGGTTTATTTGGTGGAAGATTATATGTTCAGATCCATTATGCTATCAAATACCCCTTTGATCTTGAGCATGATTATTATTTGTGAGTAGTTACCTTTGTTCTTGAGGTCACGGGAGAAGTCATGTTGCAAGTAATCATGTGAATTTGATATGTGTTCGATATTTTGATGATATGTATGTTGTGATTCCCTTAGTGGTGTCATGTGAACGTCGACTACATGACCCTTCACCATTCATGGGCCTAAGGGAATGCATTGTGGAGTAGTTATTAGATAATGGGTTGCTAGAGTGACAGAAGCTTAAACCCTAGTTTATGCGCTACTTCGTAAGGGGCTGATTTGGATCCAAACGTTTAATGCTATGGTTAGATTTTATCTTAATACTTTTCTCATAGTTGCGGATGCTTGCGAGGGTGTTAATCATAAGTGGGAGGTTGTTCAAGTAAGAACAACACCCAAGCACCGGTCCACCCACATATCAAATTATCAAAGTAGCGAACACAAATCAAACCAACATGATAAAAGTGACTAGGTGAAATTCCCGTGTACCCTCAAGAACACTTTGCCTATTACTAGAGATTGTTCTGGCCTGTCCTTGGCCACAAAAGGATTGGGCTACCTTGCTTCACCTTATTTACCATTACCGTTACTTGCTCGTTACCAATTACCTTGCTATCAAACTATATGTTACCTACAATTTCAGTGCTTGCAAAAATTACCTTGCTGAAAACCGCTTGTCAATTCCTTCTGCTCCTCATTGGGTTCGACACTCTTACTTATCGAAAGGACTACGATTGATCCCCTATACTTGTGGGTCATCAGACTTCCTCATATCTTACTTTCAAACTATTCCATAAGTCGAGAGATTCTCCGTTATAGCTCTTCTGAAGGTAAAATTTTCCCAACATCTCTCAATAGCATCAGCCACATAAATGTTGTGGTCAGAGCTAAGCAAATAAAACCTAGGGTAAGCCACTTTCACAGCTTTGTCACCTACTCATAGATCTTCCCAAAATCTTGTGTTTTTCCCACTCCAAGCGCTTTCATGCAATGTTGGTAAAGCACATTTTTATTTTCAATAGACTCATCCAAAAATGAGAATCACCAACCTTAGGTTTAATACCGGAAATGCATTTACCATTCAAATATTTTCAAAGCAGCACATCCTTCGATAGAACCAATTTCAAGTTCCAAAACCATTTAGCTAATAAGGCTTTATTCATCAAATATAATTGAGAATTCCTAGCCCCCCTGATTATTTAGCTGACAATAATATTTCCAATTCCTTGAAAAACAATATTTATAATTCACAAGATGGCATTTTTTTCTCATCCTCATCAGCTTGCCACACAAAGTCTGGCTCTAAAGAAATCAACTTTCTTTCTGATTCCAACATGAATAAGGTAAAGAGACATCACGAATAGAGGTATATTGATCAAATATGATTGAACCATGCTCACGCTGCTAGCAATATTGAGAAGTCTCCCTTACCAATAGGCACACTTTTTTCAGTAACTATTTTCCAATGTTGTTTCTAATTCTGATATTAGATATAGGAACCCCCAGATATATCATGGGCGCCTCTCCAGTTCACGTGTAAATGTCTCTGAAAAATGTGGGCTTTATGGACAACATTCCCAAATAGAAAGATTTAACTTTTGTGAAAAATTTATAGTAAGACCAGACATTTGTTCCAATGCACATGTTATAAATTTTAGGTTCCTGGCACTACTTTCACCATCTTGTAACAAGACAATAGTGTCATCTGCATATTGGGACATGTTAACTCATTGCTACTTTGTAGCTGCATTGGGGTTTTCCCCAAAGAGGAAGGGATTGATGTAGTAGAGTAGCGATAAGTATTTCCCTCAGTGAGAACCAAGGTTTATCGAACTAATAGGAGAAGCATACAATCAACCATCGACAATACTTGCGCACACAAGAGCAAATACTTGCACCCAACGCGGGCAAGAGGTTTATCAATCCCCTTGTACTCGTTGATTGCAAGGATCAAATCTGATAGTGGTTGGTAGATAAAATATAAAGTAAATGAAAGGTAAATAAATTGCAGCAAGTAAACGGAGCTTTGGTAAATATGTGGAATAGACTCGGGGGGCATAGTTTTCACTAGAGGCATCTCTCTCAAGAACATAGCATACGGTGGGTAAACAAATGACTGTTGGGCAATTGATAGAAAAGAGCATAGTTATGATATTATTCATGGCATGATCATGTACATAGGCATTACGTCCGTGACAAGTAGACTGACCCCCGTCCACATCTACTACTATTACTCCATCAATCGACCGTTATCCAGCATGCATCTATGGTATTAAGTTCATGACAAATAGAGTAACGCTTTAAGCAAGATGACATAATGTAGACAAAGTATGACAAGCAATATGTTAAGACCCCCATCGTTTTATCCTTAGTAGAAACAATACAAATACGTGCATCACTACCCCTTTTGTCACTGGGTGAGGACACCACAAGATTGAACCTACTACTATGCACCACTCCCACTGATGATCTACTCATCTACTTGGCTAAAGAAGACTCATAGATCAGAAACCATACATAGCTATAACAATCACACATAATAAAGTCATGATAAATTTCAGAGAAGACTCAATTACTCTCAATGAACAATCTGATCTTAAACCCACAATTCATCAGATCCTAACAAACACACCGCAAAAGAGGATTACATCAGATTGATCTATGAAGAGAACATGGTATTGAAGATCATAGAGAGAGAGAGCCATCTAGACAATCACTATGGACCCATAGGTCTATGGTGAAGTACTCTCACATCATGATGGAAGCAGCAAGGTTGATGTAGATGGCCACCATGATTGATTCCCCCTCCAACAGAGTATCGGCGAAGGCCTCCAGATGTGATCGCAGCGGAACAGAGACTTGCGGCAATGAAAAAATAGTTTCAGGGCTCCTTTTAGGGTTTCTAGAATATATGTGAATTAAAGTGCAAAGAGGCGATGGAGGAGAGGCATGAGGGGCCCAAAAGTTCACATGGCGTGGCCCCCTGGGGGCGCGCCGCCTGAGCTTTTGGACCACTCGTGTGGCTTCAGGTCTCCTCCCGATGCTCCAAGGGTCCGTGTTGGTCTAGAAAAAATCACCATAAAGTTTCATTCCGTTTGGACTTTGTTTGGTAGTGATTTCCCGCGAAACAAGAAAATAGGCAAAAACAGGAACTCGAAGTGGGCACTAGGCTAATAGGTTAGTTCCCAAAAATGATATAAAATGGCCTCTAAAGTATATAAGATTGATACAAAAGTAGCATGAAACAATAAAAAATATAGATACGTTGGAGAGCTATCACTCATTTGTTTAAATTTTCACTTAACACTCCTTTTACAAATCCATTCCATCTCGCGTTCTCTAAATAATGGCCAAAGCATTAGGTAGCAAATTAAATAACAGAGGATATAAAGCATCACTCTACCTCAAACCTATATAAGGCTTAAAATAAGGACCAATCACATCATTAACTTTAATCCCAACATGCCCCCTCATGGTATGCATAATCCAATCATACCATTGGTTAGCGGAGTTTCAACATTGGTTGTACAAAGGGCCATTTGATCTTATCATATGCTTTTTTTAAATCAATCTTAATGAGAAAATCACTTCCCTTCCTACAATGAATAGAGTTCTGATACGTCTCCAACGTATCTATAATTTTTGATTGTTCCATGCTCTTATATTATCATTCTAGGATACTTTTTGAGTAATTATTTACCAATTTATATTATTTTTGAGCACTAACCTATTGACCCAGTGCCCAGTGCTAGTTCCTGTTTTCGTGTGTTTTTTTTCGCAGAAAATCCATATCAAACGAAGTCCAAACGCGATAAAAATTTACGGAGATTTTTTTGAAATATATGTGATTTTTGAGAGTCGGAATCAACAGAAGACGATGCCCGAGGGCCCCACAAGCCAATAGGGTGCGGCCCCAGGGGGGTCACGCCCTGATGGCTTGTGACCATCCCTTAGGTCGGTTGAGGCTCTCCTCCTTCCGCAAGAAAGATATTTTCGCGATAAAAATCCCCTCAAAATTTCAGCCCGATCGGAGTTATGGATCTCCAGATATTTAAGAAACGGTGAAGGGGTTAGAAACCAGTCGCGAAAACAGAAGAGAAACAGAGAGAGATCCAATCTCGGAGGGGCTCCTGCCCTCCGGGAGCCATGACAGCCATGGACCAGAGGAGAAACTCTCCTCCCACCTAGGGAGGAGGCCAAGGAAGAAGAATAAGGAGGGGGGCTCTCTCCCCCTCTCTCCCGGTGGCGCCAGAGCGCCGCTGGGGCATCCATCGTATCGGCGATCTACACCAACAACTTCGCCGCCGTCACCACCAACTCTCTCCCCCTCTATGCAGCGGTGTAAACCCTCTTATCCCCGCTGTAATTTCTACTTAACCATGGTGCTTAATGCTATATATTATTATCCAATGATGTGTGGCTATCCTATGATGTTTGAGTAGATTTGTTTTGTCCTATGGGTTGATTGATGATCGTGATTGGTTTGAGTTGTATGTTTTATTTTGGTCCTGTCCAAATGTGCCTTCCGTGAGGCGCACACGTGAAGGAGTAACGCTGGAGGGTGTTGCAATATGTTCATGATTCACTTATAGTGGGTTGGTGAGTGACTGAAACACAAACCCGAGTAAGGGGATTGTTGCGTATGGGAGTAAAGAGGACTTGATGTTTAATGCTATGGTTGGGTTTACCTTAACAATTTCTAGTTGTTGCGGATGCTTTCTAGAGGTCCAATCATGAGTGCATATGATCCAAGTACGGAAAGTATGTTAGCGTATGCCTCTCCGTCATATAAAACTGCAATAATGATTACCGATCTAGTTATCGGCTGCCTAGGGACAAATCTTTCTGTTATGCTACAAAAAGCTTTATACTAAACAATTAACCTATTTAATATTTATCTAAGCTGACCCTAACTTTTATTTACTTGTTCTTTATTACCTTGCAAAACTATCTCTATACCTACTAAGTACTTCTAGTTTCATTGCCGCAAAATAGTTTCATACTTGTTCTAGGTAAAGTAAGCGTTAGCGTGCGTAGAGTTGTATCGGTGGTCGATAGAACTAGAGAGAATATTAATTCTACCTTTAGCTCCTCGTTGGGCTCGACACTATTACTTATAAAAAAAGTCTACAAACGACCCCCTACACTTGTGGGTCATCAAGACCTTTTTCTGGCGCCGTTGCCGGGGAGCAATAGCGTAGTGGTTGATATTCTCGTGTGTGCTTGCTTGCTTTATCAGTAAGTAATTTTTATTTTCTGCTATTAGTTGTTTTATTTTCTGTTACTAGTTGTTTTATATCTTTAGTTATGGATATGGAACACGAAACACCAAAAAAATTAGATGTACTTGCTACTCATGGAGATGGGGAACCTCCTAAAACCCTCGATGCTCGTTATGTGAAACACGTTAATGACTCCTTTGATGATCCTGAGAAATCGCCATTGAACTTTATAATGGGAGACACGTTGGATCAACGTGAGTACTTTGGGGATTATCGTGTGTCTCAAAAAGGGAAACACTTATGGGATCAAATTAAAATATTGCAATGGTTTGCTTGGGTTGCATGCTTGAGATGTGATACGTCTCCAACGTATCTATAATTTTTGCTTGTTCCATGCTGTTCTATTATCACTCTTGGATGTTTTAAAATCATTTTATAACAACTTTATATCATTTTTTGGGACTAACCTATTGACATAGTACCAGTTGCTGTTTTTGCTTGTTTTTTACTTCGTAGAAAATCAATACCAAACAGAGTCCAATCGCGACGAAACTTTTTGGAGATTTTTCTGGACCAGAAGACACCCAGTGGGCCAAAGAAGTACCGAAAAAGTGGGCTGAGGAGACCACAACCCACCAGGGCGCGCCAGGTGGGGCCCGGCGTGCCCTGATGGGTTGTGCCCTCCTCGGGGCCCCTCTCCACCGCCTCTGATGCCTATAAATTCCCAAATATTCCAAAAACCCTAGGGAGTCGATGAAACAAAATTCCAGCCGCCGCAAGTTCCAGAACCTCGAGATCCAATCTAAACACCATCACGGAGGGGTTCATCTTCTTCATAGGTGCCTCTTCGATGATGCGTGAGTAGTCCACCATAGACCTACGGGTCCGTAGGCAGTAGCTAGATGGCTTTCTCTCTCTCTCTCTCTCTCTTATGATTCTCAATACAATGGTCTCTTGGAGATCTATTTGATGTAAACTTTTGCGGTGTGTTTGTTGGGATTCGATGAATTTTGAGTTCATGACCAGTTTCTATCCATGAATATTATTTGAGTCTTCTTTGATCTCTTATATGCATGATTACTTATAGCCTCGTATTTCTTCTTCGAATCTTTGATTTAGTTAGGCCAACTAGATCGATTTTTCTTGCCATGGGAAGAGGTGCTTTGTGACGGGTTCGATCTTGCGGTGTTCTTTCCCAGTGACAGAAGGGGCAACAAGACACGCATGTATCATTGCTATTAAGGATAACAAGATGGGGTCTATTCCTACATGAATAGATCTTGTCTACATCATGTCATCGTTCTTATTGCATTATTCCGTTTTTCCATGAACTTAATACACTAGATGCATGCTGGATAGCGGTCGATGTGTGGAGTAATAGAGGTAGATGCAGGCAGGAGTCGGTCTACCTATCTTGGACGTGATGCCTATATAATGATCATCGCCTTGGATATCGTCATGACTATTCAATTTTCTATCAATTGCCCAACAGTAATTTGTTCACCCACCGTGCGCTATACTCATGAGAGAAGCCACTAGTGAACCCTATGGCCCCCGGGTCTACTTTTCCAACATATTGCTTTTAGATCTATCTTTTTGCATCTTTGTTTTCAGATCTACAAAACCAAAACCCCAAAAACATATTGCTGCATATTTTATTTGCTCTTTTTATTTTGTGCTCTTGAGAGATCTATCTCTCCTATCTATCACAACCTAATCTATCTTTTTACCGTAGAGAGATTGACAACCTCTCTTTCGTGTCGGGTTGCAAGTATTTGTTGTTTGTGTGCAGGTGCTGCTTATTGGGTGGTGGTAATCCTCCTACTGGTTCGATAACCTTGGTTTCATAACTGAGGGAAATACTTACCGTCGCTGTGCTGCATCATCCCTTCCTCTTTGGGGAAATACCGACGCAGTCTCAAGCCACGTCAAGATGTGACTTTACTTGTTGCTCTAAGATAAAGGCTCCACACCTTCCCTTTCAATGTCTATTTAATGATAGTGAAACCTTGGCTTCTTATGCTAATGGTATATATGATTACTATGATGTGGAACGAATAGAAGAATTTGTTGCTTTTAAGGATGCTTTTGAAGTTGCCTCTTTGATTGAAAAGTATGATGATGTTTCTTACAAATCTGAAAATTTTGCCATACTTAAATATTGCTATGAGAATTATGATTGCAATGCTGATATTATTGAATTTATTAAGAGAAGGACCGCTGCCTTGGAAGAGACTAATATTTTGCAGGAATCTATGGAAGAAGAAATTGTTGAAAGTATGAGCTCATTAGATGAAAAATATGAGGAGGAGAGCGAAGAACAAAGGAGGTAGAGCGGATTAGCTACCCGTGCCCACCTTCTAATGAGAGTAACTCTTAAAATCATACATTGTTTAATTACCCTTCGCACATACCGAAGGATGAATGCTATGATAATTGCCATGATCCCTTGGATTCAGTTGAAATATCCCTTTTTGATGAACTTGATGCTTGCTATGCTTGTGGCCATGATGCCAATATGAATTATGCTTATGAAGATGAACTTGCTATAGTTCCTTATGTTAAGCATGAAATTGCTGCTATTGCACCCACACATGATAGTCCTATTATCTTTTTGAATTCTTCCAACTACACTATATCGGAGAAGTTTGCACTTATTAAGGATTATATTGATGGGTTGCGTCTTACTATCACACATGATGATTTTGATAAATATAATATGCATGTGCTTGCTGCTCCTAATTGCAATTATTATGAGAGAGGAACCAAATCTTCACCTCTCTATGTTTCCAATGCGATAAAATTGCAAGAAACTACTTATGCCATGTATTGGCCTTTACTTTGTGTGAATGAATTGTTCTTGTATGACATGCCAATGATAGGAAGAGAGTTAGACTTCGTTGTTACATGATATATATCACTTTGTGCTCACTACTAAATTACAAATCATTGTTAATTAAAACTGGCTTTGATATACCTTGGGATCCGGGTGGATCAATTACTTGAGCGCTATATGCCTAGTTTAATGGCTTTAAAGAAAGTGCTGCCAGGGAGACAACCTGGAAGTTTTAGAGAGTCATTTATTTATGTTGTGTGCTTTTAAAATAATTAAAAACAAAAAAATAAAGTGGGGAACTTGAAACCTTTTCAAAAAGAGAAGTGAAAGTGAGAAAGACGAGCATCGTTGAAGTGGGGGTTAGCCTTGAACTTTTGTTCATGCCCATGGAAATTTTGTGAATCTTGATTACAACAACTTTTCAACAAAAATAATTATCCCCTTGTACAAATCCATTGTATTACAAAAATAATGTGCCAAGAATTACTTTTAGGATGTTTGAATTGTTTGTTTGATATGTGCTGTGTAAAAACAGAAACTTTTGCTGTAGTGTTTGAATTTTCATATTTTACTGGAACGTGCAAAAATTCTGAAATTTTTACACAGTACTGCTATGAAAATTCTTTATTACGTCATAAGTTTTCAGAATTGTTTGAGTTACAGAAGTATGGTAACCAAACAGAACTTTACAGGCTGTCCTGTTTTTCACAGATTGTTGTTATAGTTGCTTTGCGTGCTTATGTTTGAATTCTTGTCGAGCCTCAGTGACTTGGGAGCCATAGAATTGTGATAGCATAGAGTGGGTAATGTTAGATTATAATTATGCAATAATGTTATGGCAGGACATGGTGAGATTTGATGATTATGTACTAACATTTCTAATGAAAGTTTTGTCAAGTTTTGTGTGGATGATGTGTTCGAAGATCCAGGAGGTGTCGATATGAGAAGAATAAGGAGAGACAAGAGCTCAAGCTTGGGGAGTCCCAAGGCACCCCAAGTAAATATTCAAGGAGACTCAAGCTTCTAAGCCTGGGGATGCCCCAGAAGGCATCCCACCTTTCTTCTTCAACAACTATCGGTATGTTTCGGTTTTTGTTTTGTTCACATGATATGCATAAATTCTTGGAGCGTCGTGTGCCCTTTATTTTACTTTTAGCAATGCACCATGCTGGTATGGGAAAGTCTATGGTTCATTTATAGAATGCTTTTTACACATCACTTATATATTTTGAGTATGGCTTTATAGAATGCTTCATGTGCTTCACTTATATCATTTGAAGTTGGATGCCTGTTTCTCTACATATAGAAAACCGTTATTTGTAGAATGCTCTTTTGCTTCACTTATATTTATTAGAACATGTCCAGGTATTTTGTAGAAAAATTAAACCCTCTTTCTTCACTTATATTTGTTTGAGAGTTAATCAACAATGACGGTAATTTGCATGGGTTATAAGACTAGTCCAAAGATAATAGGTATTCAAGGAGTGATAATCAAAACCTTCATGTAGCACATTAAAGAGAAATTGTGGGTTAATGATACTGATGAGGTAATGCGAAAGAGTGTGAGTGCATCATTGTTGATTCGTAGAAGTGTCGATATTAAGAGGTGTTAACTTCTTGTTTGTTTAAATATTAAAAAGGCATGGTGAGGATGTGTGAGCATTTCTATTCCTCCTTAAAATCCTAGTGTTGTTTCGGGTCGGAGGCACGCGATGGTTAACTCCTCCCAACCTCCTCCCTCGGGGCATGCGAGTAGTACTTTGATTTGTGATAAAACTAATAAAACTTTGCAATAAGTATATGAGTTCTTTATGACTAACATGAAACCATGGACATACGCAATCTCACCTCCACATATTTGCTAGCCTCTTCGGTACCGTGCCTTGCCCATTCTCACCTCGAGGATCGGTGCAACTTTCGCCAGTGCATCCAAACCCCGTGACATGATACGCTCTGTTGCACATAAGCCTCATTATATCTTCCTCAAAACAGCCACCATACCTACCTATCATGGCATTTCCATAGCCATTCCGAGATATATTGCCATGCAACTTCCACCGTCACTTCATATGACTTGTATTTCCATTGTCATATTGCTTTGCATGATCGTAAGATAGCTAGCATGATATTTACATGGCTTGTCCGTTTTTTGATATCTTTTGCTATGCTAGATCATTGCACATCCTGGTACACTGCCAGAGGCATTCATATAGAGTCATATCATCCTATCAGTTTTCCATATCGAGTTGTAAGTAAATAAAAGTGTGATGGTCATCATTATTACAGCATTGTCCCAGTGAGGATAGAATGATGGAGACGATGATTCTCCCACAAGTGGAGATGAGACTCCGGACGAAAAAATAAAGATGGGGGAGGCCAAATGAGCCCACCATCCATTAAAAAAATAAAAAAATAAAAAAACAAAAGAGAGAAAATGAGAGAAGGGACTTTGCTACTATCCTTTACCACACTTGTGCCTCAAAGTGGCACCATGTTCTTCATATAGAGAGTCTCCTGTTTTGTCACTTCCATATGCTAGTGGGAATTTTTCATTATAGAACTTGGCTTGTATATTCCGATAATGGGCGTCCTTAAATGCCCGTGGTATTCATGAGCAAGCAAGCTGGATGCACACCCACTTAGCTTCAGTCGAGTTTTCATACACTTATAGCTCTAGCATCCGTTGCATGGCAATCCCTACTCCTCGCATTGATATCTATTGATGGGCATCTTCATAGCCCGTTGATACGCCGAGTTGATGCGAGACTTTCTTCTCCACTTTTACCCCTTTGAAACCTACCACCCCATTCTATTCCACCTATATTCTGTTGGAAATATGCCCTAGAGGCAATAATAAATTGGTTATTATTATATTTCCTTGTTAATGATAATCGTTTATTATCCATGCTATAATTGTATTGATTGGAAACTCAAATACATGTGTGGGTACATAGACAACACTGTGTCCCTAGTAAGCCTCTAGTTGACTAGCTCGTTGATCAAAGATGGTTAAGGTTTCCTAGCCATTGACATGAGATGTCATTTGATAACGGGATCACATCATTAGGAGAATGATGTGATGGACAAGACCCAAACTGTAAACGTAGCATTTGATCGTGTCAGTTTATTGCTATTGTTTTCTGCATGTCAAGTATCTGTTCCTTTGACCATGAGATCATGCAACTCACTAACACTGGAGGAATACCTTGTGTGTATCAAACGTCGCAACGTAACTGGGTGACTATAAAGGTGCTCTACAGGTATCTCCGAGGGTGTCTGTTGGGTTGGCATGGATCAAGACTGGGATTTGTTACTCCGTATGACGGAGAGGTATCTCAGGGCCCACTCGGTAATACAACATCACAATGAGCCTTGCAAGCAATGTGACTAAAGTGTTAGCCATGAGATCTTGTATTACGGAACGAGTAAAGAGACTTGCCGGTAACGAGATTGAACTAGGTATAGTGATACCGACGATCGAATCTCGGGCAAGTAACATACCGAAGAACAAAGGGAACAGCATACGGGATTAACTGAATCCTTGACATAGAGGTTCGACCGATAAAGATCTTCGTAGAATATGTAGGAGCCAATATGGGCATCCAGGTCCCGCTATTGGTTATTGGCCGTAGAGGTGTCTCGGTCATGTCTACATAGTTCTCGAACCCGCAGGGTCTACACACTTAACGTTTGGTGACGATTAGTATAATTGAGTTATTATGTTGGTGACCGAAAGTTGTTCGGAGTCCCGGATAAGATCCCGGACATGACGAGGATCTCCGGAATAGTCCGGAGGTAAAGATTGATATATGTGATAATAGTGTTTTGATCTCTGGAAGGGTTCCGAAGTTCACCGGAAGAGGTTCCGGATGTTTACCGAAGTGTTCGGGTGCAGCAACACTTTATATGAGCCAAAGGGATAAAGCCCACAAGGTATTGGAAAGTGCAAAAGTAGTTTTGCTGCCGCGTAAGCGGTACTACCGCTTGGTGAAGCGGTACTACCGCCGGAGCGGTACTACCGCTTGTGTGAAGCGGTACTACCGCCCAAGCGGTACTACCGCTTGTGTGAAGCGGTACTACCGCTTGTGCGCGGCTGTGCACGGTTCGGCAGGGATCCGAGTTGGACTCTTTCCCTGCGGGCCAAACCGACCTTGTGCGGGCAAAACCGACCCGGAGGAGGCTTTTACTCCAAGTTTAGACCCCAAGGCTCAACATATAAATAGAGGGGCAGGGCTAGCACACGGGACACATCAAGATTTCCCCAAGCCGTGTGCGGCAACCCTAACCCTCTAGATCCTCCGTCATAATCTCCGTAGTGCTTGGCGAAGCCCTGCAGAGATCGTTCCTCACCACCATCACCACGCCGTCGTGCTGCTGGAACTCAACCACTACTTCACCATCGCTCGCTGGATCGAGGAGGTGAAGGCGTCATCAAGCCGTACGTGTGTTGAACGCGGAGGTGCCGTCCGTTCGGCACTAGATCGGAAGGATCGTGATTGGATCGCGGGACGCTCGGCGATTTGGATCGCGAAGACGTTCGACTACATCAACCGCGTTTATTAACGCTTCCGCTTAGCGATCTACAAGGGTATGTAGATTCACTCTCCCTCTCGTAGATGCTCATCACCATGGATAGATCTTATGTGTGCGTAGGAAATTTTTTGTTTCCCATGCAACGTTCCCCAACAGTGGCATCATGAGCTAGGTCTATGCGTAGATGAGATCTCGAGTAGAACACAAACGAGTTGTGGGCGTGGGTGTATACATATTGCTTGCCGTTACTAGTTGATACTTGATTCAGCGGTATTGTGAGATGAAGCGGCCCGGACCGACATTACGCGTACGCTTACGCGAGACTGGTTTTACCGCTGCGTGCACTTGTTGCATAAAGGTGACTGGCGGGTGTCTGTCTCTCTCACTTTAGTTGAATCGGTTCAATGAAGAGGGTTCTTTTAGAAGATCAAAAAGCAATCACTACACCACGTTGTGGTTTTGCGTAGGTAAGAACGGTTCTTGCAAACCCGTAGCAGCCACGTAAAATTTGCAACAACAATTAGAGGACGTCTAACTTGTTTTTGCAGGGTATGTTGTGATGTGATATGGCCAATTACATGATGAGATATATGTGATGTATGAGATGATCATGTGATGTATAGAATATCACGACTTGCATGTCGATGAGTACGGCAACTGGCAGGAGCCATAGAGTTGTCTTTAATTATTGTATGACCTGCGTGTCAATCATTAAGCGCTATGTAATGCTTTACTTTATCGCTAAACGTTAGCTATAGTCGTGGAAGCAACAGTCAGCGCGACAACCTTATGGCGACACGTTGATGGAGATCAAGATGATGGAGATCATGGTGTCATGCCGGTGACGATGGAGATCATGCCGGTGCTTTGGAGATGGAGATCAAAAGCACAAGTTCATGGCCATATCATGTCACTTATGATTTGCATGTGATGTTAATCCTTTTATGCATCTTATTTTGCTTAGGACGACGGTAGCATTATAAGGTGATCCCTCACTTAAATTTCAAGATAAATTGTGTTCTCCCCAAGTGTGCACCGTTGCGAAAGTTCGTCGTTTCGAGACACGCCGTGATGATCGGGTGTGATAGACTCTACGTTCGCATACAACGGGTGTAAGCCATGTTACACGTGCGGAACACTCGGGTTAAACTTGACGAGCCTAGCATGTACAGACATGGCCTCGGAACACAAGAGACCGAAAGGTCGAACATGAGTCATATAGTAGATATGATCAACATGAAGATGTTCACCATTGAAACCACCTCAACTCACGTGATGATCGGACTTGAGTTAGTGGATTTGGATCATGTTACACTCGAATGATCGGAGGGATGTCAATTTGAGTGGGAGTTTTTAAGTAATATGATTAACTAAACTCATTATCTAAGAACAATAGTCTAAGTTGTCTTTGCTATATTTATGTTGTAGATCATGGCTCGCGCAGTAGCACCCCTGAATTTTAATACGTTCCTAGAGAAAGCTAAGTTGAAAGATGATGGAAGTAACTTTGTGGACTGGGCCCGTAATCTAAGGATTATCCTTACGGCTTCCCAGAAGGCTTATGTCCTTGATGCACCGCTTGGTGATCCACCCGCTCCAGTTGAGTCTCTAGACGTTGTGAACGCCTGGCAGGCTCGTTCTGATGATTACTCAATAGTTCAATGTGCAATGTTGTATGGCTTAGAACCGGGACTTCAAAGACGTTTTGAACGTCATGGAGCATATGAGATGTTCCAGGAGTTGAAGTTTATCTTTCAGAAGAATGCCCGGATCGAGAGATATGAGATCTCCGATAAGTTCTATGCTTGCAAGATGGAGGAGAACGGGTCTATCAGTGATCACGTGCTCAGAATGTCTGGGTACTCCACCCGTCTGGCTGAGTTAGGGATGCCCCTTCCGCCAGAGGCTATCACTGACAGAGTTCTTCAATCATTGCCACCTAGCTACAAGAGCTTCGTGTTGAACTATAACATGCACGGGATGAACAAGTCAGTCGCCGAGCTGTTTGCGATGCTGAAAGCCGCTGAGTCTGAAATTCAGAAGGAGCATCAAGTGTTGATGGTCAATAAAACCACTAGTTTCAAGAAAAATGGCAAGGGTAAGAAGGGTAACTCCAAGCAGAGTGGCAAAGCAGTTGCTCCTCTCGTGAAGAAACCCAAGGCTGGACCCAAACCAGAAACTGTGTGTTTTCATTGCAAGGGAACTGGACACTGGAAGCGGAATTGCCCCAAGTATTTGGCTGACAAGAAGGCGGCCAACAACAAACAAGGTATATATGATATACATGTTATTGATGTGTACCTTACCAACTCTCGTTGTAGTGCCTGGGTATTTGATACCGGTGCGGTTGCTCATATTTGCAACTCAAAACAGGAACTGCGGAATAGACGGAGGCTGGCAAAGGACGAAGTGACGATGCGCGTGGGAAATGGTTCCAAGGTTGATATGATCGCCGTCGGCACGCTCGCTCTTCGATTACCGTCGGGATTAGTGATGAACCTAAATAAGTGTTATTTGGTGCCTGCGTTAAGCATGAACATTATATCTGGATCTTGTTTATTGCGAGACGGTTACTCATTTAAATCAGAGAATAATGGTTGTTCTATTTATATGAGTAATATCTTTTATGGTCATGCACCCGATGTGAGGGGTTTATTCTTATTGAATCTCGATAGTAATGATACACATGTTCATAACATTGATGCCAAAAGATGTAGAATTGATAATGATAATACCACTTTCTTGTGGCACTGCCGTTTAGGTCATATTGGCGTAAAACGCATGAGGAAGCTCCATGCTGATGGACTTTTGGAGTCACTTGATTTTGAATCACTTGACACATGTGAGCCATGCCTCATGGGCAAGATGACTAAAACGCCGTTCTCTGGAACAATGGAACGGGCAAGTGACTTATTGGAAATCGTACATACTGATGTGTGCGGTCCGATGAGTATTGAGGCGCGCGGTGGTTATCGTTACTTTCTCACCTTCACTGATGACTTAAGTAGATATGGGTATATTTACTTAATGAAACACAAGTCTGAAACATTTGAAAAGTTCAAACAATTTCAGAGTGAAGTTGAGAATCATCGTAACAAGAAGATTAAATTCCTACGATCTGATCGAGGAGGAGAATATCTGAGTTATGAGTTTGGCAGTCACTTAAAACAGTGTGGAATTGTTTCACAATTGACACCGCCTGGAACACCACAGCGTAATGGTGTGTCCGAACGTCGTAATCGAACTTTATTGGATATGGTGCGATCTATGATGTCTCTTGCCGATTTGCCACTATCGTTTTGGGGTTATGCAGCTGCATTCACTTTAAATAGGGCACCATCGAAATCCGTTGAGACAACGCCATATGAACTTTGGTTTGGCAAGAAGCCAAAACTGTCGTTTCTTAAAGTTTGGGGATGTGATGCTTATGTCAAAAAGCTTCAGCCTGAAAAGTTGGAACCCAAAGCGGAGAAATGCGTCTTCATAGGATACCCAAAAGAGACAATTGGGTATACCTTCTACCTCAGATCCGAGGGCAAAGTGTTTGTCGCTAAAAACGGAACATTTCTTGAGAAAGAGTTTCTCTCGAAAGAATTGAGTGGGAGGAAGATAGAACTTGATGAGGTTGTTGAACCTTTACTTCAACCTGACAGTAGCGCAGCGCAGAAAGTTGTTTCTGTGGAGCCTACATTAGCTGAAGAGGAAGTTAATGATGATGATCATGAAGCTTTGGATCAAGTTGCTATCGAACCTCGTAGGTCGACAAGGACGCGTACTGCTCCCGAGTGGTACGGCAACCCTGTCTTAGAGGTCATGTTGTTAGACAACGATGAACCTACGAGCTATGGAGAAACGATGATGGGCCCGGATTCCGAGAAGTGGTTAGAGGCCATGAAATCCGAGATGGGATCCATGTATGAAAACAAAGTATGGACTTTGGAAGTATTACCTGAAGGGCGTAAGGCCATTCAGAACAAATGGATCTTTAAGAGGAAGACGGACGCGGACGGTAATGTCACCGTCTATAAAGCTCGACTTGTGGCAAAGGGTTTTTCACAAGTTCAAGGAGTTGACTACGATGAGACCTTCTCACCCGTAGCGATGCTTAAGTCCGTCAGAATCATGTTAGCAATAGCTACCTTTTTCAATTATGAAATTTGGCAGATGGATGTCAAAACAGCGTTCCTTAACGGTTTCCTTAAGGAAGAGTTGTATATGATGCAACCAGAAGGTTTTGTCGATCCAGAGAATGCTGACAAAGTTTGCAAACTCCAGCGATCCATTTATGGACTGGTGCAAGCATCTCGGAGTTGGAATCTTCGTTTTGATGAGGTGATCAAAGCGTTCGAGTTTATACAAGTTTACGGAGAAGCTTGTATTTACAAGAAAGTGAGTGGGAGCTCTATAGCGTTTCTAATATTATATGTGGATGACATATTGCTGATTGGAAACAATATAGAAATGCTGGAAAGCGTAAAGGAATATTTGAACAAGAGTTTTTCAATGAAGGACCTAGGAGAAGCTGCTTTCATATTAGGCATCAAGATCTATAGAGATAGATCGAGACGCTTAATAGGACTTTCACAAAGCACATACCTTGATAAGATTTTGAAGAAGTTCAAAAATGGATCAGTCCAAGAAGGGGTTCTTGCCTGTTTTGCAAGGTGTGAAGTTGAGTAAGACTCAATGCCCAGTGACTGCAGAAGATAGAGAAAAGATGAGTGTCATCCCCTATGCTTCAGCCATAGGCTCTATCATGTATGCAATGCTGTGCACAAGACCCGATGTCAGCCTTGCCATAAGTATGGTCGGAAGGTTTCAAGGTGATCCAGGAATGGAACACTGGACGGCGGTCAAGAATATCCTGAAGTACCTGAAAAGGACTAAGGACATGTTTCTCGTTTATGGAGGTGATCAAGAGCTCGTCGTAAAGGGTTACGTCGATGCAAGCTTTGACACTGATCCGGATGACTCTAAGTCGCAAACCGGATACGTATTTATTCTTAATGGGGGTGCGGTTAGCTGGTGCAGTTCCAAGCAAAGCGTGGTAGCTGATTCTACATGCGAAGCGGAGTACATCGCAGCCTCGGAGGCGGCGAAGGAAGGTGTCTGGATGAAGGAGTTCATGACAGATCTTGGAGTAGTGCCTAGTGCGCTTAACCCAATGACTCTGTTTTGTGATAATACTGGTGCCATTGCTCTAGCCAAGGAACCAAGATTTCACAAGAGGACCAGACACATAAAGCGACGTTTCAATTCCATCCGCGATTACATCAAGGAGGACGACATAAATATTTGCAAAGTACACACGGATCTAAATGTTGCAGATCCGATGACTAAACCTCTTCCAAGGGCTAAACATGAACAACACCAGAACTGCATGGGTGTTCGATTCATTACAATGTAAATCACATAGTGATGTGAACTAGATTATTGACTCTAGTGCAAGTGGGAGACTGTTGGAAATATGCCCTAGAGGCAATAATAAATTGGTTATTATTATATTTCCTTGTTAATGATAATCGTTTATTATCCATGCTATAATTGTATTGATTGGAAACTCAAATACATGTGTGGGTACATAGACAACACTGTGTCCCTAGTAAGCCTCTAGTTGACTAGCTCGTTGATCAAAGATGGTTAAGGTTTCCTAGCCATTGACATGAGATGTCATTTGATAACGGGATCACATCATTAGGAGAATGATGTGATGGACAAGACCCAAACTGTAAACGTAGCATTTGATCGCGTCAGTTTATTGCTATTGTTTTCTGCATGTCAAGTATCTGTTCCTTTGACCATGAGATCATGCAACTCACTAACACCGGAGGAATACCTTGTGTGTATCAAACGTCGCAACGTAACTGGGTGACTATAAAGGTGCTCTACAGGTATCTCCGAGGGTGTCTGTTGGGTTGGCATGGATCAAGACTGGGATTTGTTACTCCGTATGACGGAGAGGTATCTCAGGGCCCACTCGGTAATACAACATCACAATGAGCCTTGCAAGCAATGTGACTAAAGTGTTAGCCATGAGATCTTGTATTACGGAACGAGTAAAGAGACTTGCCGGTAACGAGATTGAACTAGGTATAGTGATACCGACGATCGAATCTCGGGCAAGTAACATACCGAAGAACAAAGGGAACAGCATACGGGATTAACTGAATCCTTGACATAGAGGTTCGACCGATAAAGATCTTCGTAGAATATGTAGGAGCCAATATGGGCATCCAGGTCCCGCTATTGGTTATTGGCCGTAGAGGTGTCTCGGTCATGTCTACATAGTTCTCGAACCCGCAGGGTCTACACACTTAACGTTTGGTGACGATTAGTATAATTGAGTTATTATGTTGGTGACCGAAAGTTGTTCGGAGTCCCGGATAAGATCCCGGACATGACGAGGATCTCCGGAATAGTCCGGAGGTAAAGATTGATATATGTGATAATAGTGTTTTGATCTCTGGAAGGGTTCCGAAGTTCACCGGAAGAGGTTCCGGATGTTTACCGAAGTGTTCGGGTGCAGCAACACTTTATATGAGCCAAAGGGATAAAGCCCACAAGGTATTGGAAAGTGCAAAAGTAGTTTTGCTGCCGCGTAAGCGGTACTACCGCTTGGTGAAGCGGTACTACCGCCGGAGCGGTACTACCGCTTGTGTGAAGCGGTACTACCGCCCAAGCGGTACTACCGCTTGTGTGAAGCGGTACTACCGCTTGTGCGCGGCTGTGCACGGTTCGGCAGGGATCCGAGTTGGACTCTTTCCCTGCGGGCCAAACCGACCTTGTGCGGGCAAAACCGACCCGGGGGAGGCTTTTACTCTAAGTTTAGACCCCAAGGCTCAACATATAAATAGAGGTGCAGGGCTAGCACACGGGACACATCAAGATTTCCCCAAGCCGTGTGCGGCAACCCTAACCCTCTAGATCCTCCGTCATAATCTCCGTAGTGCTTGGCGAAGCCCTGCAGAGATCGTTCCTCACCACCATCACCACGCCGTCGTGCTGCTGGAACTCAACCACTACTTCACCATCGCTCGCTGGATCGAGGAGGTGAAGGCGTCATCAAGCCGTACGTGTGTTGAACGCGGAGGTGCCGTCCGTTCGGCACTAGATCGGAAGGATCGTGATTGGATCGCGGGACGCTCGGCGATTTGGATCGCGAAGACGTTCGACTACATCAACCGCGTTTATTAACGCTTCCGCTTAGCGATCTACAAGGGTATGTAGATTCACTCTCCCTCTCGTAGATGCTCATCACCATGGATAGATCTTATGTGTGCGTAGGAAAATTTTTGTTTCCCATGCAACGTTCCCCAACATATTCTATGTCCATGGTTCACGCTCATGTATTGCGTGAAGAATAAAAAGTTGATGCATACTGAAAAAGTACGATCCAATTGCTTGACTTGGACACCGTGGTGCTTAATATTTGTATTAATGTGGTGAAGATGGAGCCATGCCTTGCTAATATAATAAGATGAACAGGGGTAAAACATTCTTTGAGGATCGTATACTTTGAAAAAATGATGATTTTGTTGCTTGTGCTTATAAGTATTACTATGTCAATGTTTTTTAATTCATCTTTTCTCAATGAGCATACATACAAAGATTACATATTGGGTAGCATGTCACATCAAAAATTCTGTTTTTATCATTTACCTACTCGAGGATGAGCAGGAATTAAGCTTGGGGATGCTTGATACGTCTCCAACGTATCTATAATTTTTTATCGTTCCATGCTATAATATTATCATTCTAGGATACTTTTTGAGTAATTATTTACCAATTTATATTATTTTTAAGCACTAACCTATTGACCCAGTGCCCAGTGCCAGTTCCTGTTTTTTGTTTCGCAGAAAATCCATATCAAACGAAGTCCAAACACGAAAAAAAATTACGCAGATTTTTTTGCAACATATATGATTTTTGAGAGTCGGAATCAACAGAAGACGATGCCTGAGGGGCCCACAAGCCAACAGGGCGCGGCCCCAGGGGGGTCATGCCCTGATGGCTTGTGGCCATCCCTTAGTTTGGTTGAGGATCTCCTTTTGCCGCAAGGAATATATTTTCACGATAAAAATCACCTCAAAATTTCAGCCCGATCGGAGTTACGGATCTCCAAATATTTAAGAAACGGTGAAGGGGTCAGAAACCAGTCGCAAAAACAGAAGAGAAACAGAGAGAGATCCAATCTCGGAGGGGCTCCTGCCCTCCGGGAGCCATGGCGGCCATGGACCAGAGGGGAAACTCTCCTCCCACCTAGGGACGAGGCCAAGGAAGAAGAAGAAGGAGGGGGGGTGCTCTCTCCCCCTCTCTCCCGGTGGCGCCGGAGCACCGCCGGGGCATCCATCGTGACGGCAATCTACACCAACAACTTCGCCGCCGTCACCACCAACTCTCTCCCCCTCTATGCAGCGGTGTAAACCCTCTTTTCCCCGCTGTAATCTCTACTTAACCATGGTGCTTAATGCTATATATTATTATCCAATAATGTATGGCTATCCTATGATGTTTGAGTAGATTTGTTTTGTCCTATGGGATGATTGATGATCTTGATTGGTTTGAGTTGTATGTTTTATTTTGGTCCTGTCCTAAGGTGCCTTCCGTGAGGCGCACACGTGAAGGAGTAATGCTGGAGGGTGTTGCAATATGTTCATGATTCGCTTATAGTGGGTTGGTGAGTGACTGAAACACAAACCCGAGTAAGGGGATTGTTGCGTATGGGAGTAAAGAGGACTTGATGTTTAATGCTATGGTTGGGTTTACCTTAACGATTTCTAGTAGTTGCGGATGCTTGCTAGAGGTCCAATCATGAGTGCATATGATCCAGGTATGGAAAGTATGTTAGCGTATGCCTCTCCCTCATATAAAACTGCAATAATGATTACCGATCTAGTTATCGATTGCCTAGGACAAATCTTTCTCTTGTGCTACAAAAAGCTTTATACTAAACAATTAACCTATTTAATATTTATCTAAGCAGCCCCTAAATTTTATTTACTTGTTCTTTATTACCTTGCAAAACTATCTCTATACCTACTAAGTACTTCTAGTTTCATTGCCGCAAAATAGTTTCAAACTTGTTCTAGGTAAAGTAAGCGTTAGCGTGCGTAGAGTTGTATCGGTGGTCGATAGAACTTGAGAGAATATTAATTCTACCTTTAGATCCTCGTAGGGTTCGACACTCTTACTTATCAAAAAAGGCTACAAACGATCCCCTACACTTGTGGGTTATCCAGACCTTTTTCTGGCGCCGTTGCCGGGGAGCAATAGCGTAGTGGTTGATATTCTCGTGTGTGCTTGCTTGCTTTATCACTAAGTAATTTTTATTTTCTGCTATTAATTGTTTTATTTTCTGTTATTAGTTGTTTTATATCTTTCGTTGTGGATATGGAACACGAAACACCAAAAAAATTAGATGTACTTGCTACTCATGGAGATGGGGAACCTCCTAAAACCCTCGATGCTCGTTATGTGAAACACGTTAATGACTCCTTTGATGATCCTGAGAAATCCCCATTGAACTTTATAATGAGAGACATGTTGAATCAATGTGAGTACTTTAGGGATTATCGCGTGTTCAAAAAGGGAAACACTTATGGGATCAAATTAAAATATTGCAATGGTTTGCTTGGGATGCATGCTTGAGATCTGACTTCACTTGTTGCTCTAAGATAAAGGCTCCACACCTTCCCTTTCAATGTTTATTTAATGATAGTGAAACCTTGGTTTCTTATGCTAATGGTATATATGATTACTATGATGTGGAACAAATAGACGAATTTGTTGCTTTTAAGGGTGCTTTTGAAGTTGCCTCTTTGATTGAAAAGTATGATGATGTTTATTACAAATCTGAAAATTTTGCCATACTTAAATATTGCTATGAGAATTATGAATGCAATGCTGATATTATTGAATTTATTAAGAGAAGGACCGCTGCCTTGGAAGAGACTAATATTTTGCAGGAATCTATGGAAGAAGAAATTGTTGAAACTGTGAGCTCATTAGATGATAAATATGAGGAGGAGAGAAGAACAAAGGAGGAAGAGAAGATTAGCTACCCGTGCCCACCTTCTAATGAGAGTAACTCTTAAACTCATACATTGTTTAATTACCCTTCGCACATACCGAAGGATGAATGCTATGATAATTGCCATGAACCCTTGGATTCAGTTGAAATATCCCTTTTTGATGAACTTGATGCTTGCTATGCTTGTGGCCATGATGCCAATATGAATTATGCTTATGAAGATGAACTTGCTATATTTCCTTATGTTAAGCATGAAATTGTTGCTATTGCACCCACACATGATAGTCCTATTATATATTTGAATTCTTCCAACTACACTATATCGGAGAAGTTTGCACTTATTAAGGATTATATTGATGGGTTGCGTCATACTATCACACATGATGATTTTGATAAATATAATATGCATGTGCTTGCTGCTCCTACTTGCAATTATTATGATAGAGGAACCAAATCTTCACCTCTCTATGTTTCCAATGCGATAAAATTGCAAGAAACTACTTATGCTATGTATTGGCCTTTACTTTGTGTGAATGAATTGTTCTTGTATGACATGCCAATGCATAGGAAGAGAGTTAGACTTCGTTGTTACATGATATATATCACTTTGTGCTCACTACTAAATTACAAATCATTGTTAATTAAAATTGGCTTTGATATACCTTGGGATCCGGGTGGATCAATTACTTGAGCACTATATGCCTAGCTTAATGGCTTTAAAGAAAGCGCTGCCAGGGAGACAACCCGGAAGATTTAGAGAATCATTTATTTCTGTTGTGTGCTTTTAAAATAATTAAAAACAAAAAAATAAAGTGGGGAACTTGAAACCTTTTCAAAAAGAGAAGTGAAAGTGAGAAAGACGAGCATCGTTGAAGTGGGGGCTAGCCTTGAACTTTTGTTCATGCCCATGGAAATTTTGTGAATCTTGATTACAACAACTTTTCAACAAAAATAATTATCCCCTTGTACAAATCCATTGTATTATGAAAATAATGTGCCAAGAATTACCTTTAGGATGTTTGAATTGTTTGTTTGATATGTGCTGTGTAAAAACAGAAACTTTTGCTGTAGTGTTTGAATTTTCACATTTTACTGGAACGTGCAAAAATTCTGAATTTTTACACAGTACTGATATGCAAATTCTTTATTACATCATAATTTTTCAGAATTTTTTGAGTTACAGAAGTATGGTAACCAAACAGATCTTTACAGACTGTCTTGTTTTTCACAGATTTGTGTTATAGTTGCTTTGCGTGCTTATGTTTGAATTTTTGTCGAGCCTCAATGACTTGGGAGCCATAGAATTGTGATAGAATACAGTGGGTAATGTTAGATTATAATTATGCAATAATGTTATGGCAGGACATGGTGAGATTTGATGATTATGTACTAACGTTTCTAATGAAAGTTTTGTCAAGTTTTGTGTGGATGAAGTGTTCGAAGATCGAGGAGGTGTCGATATGAGAAGAATAAGGAGAGACAAGAGCTCAAGCTTGGGGAGGCCCAAGGCACCCCAAGGTAATATTGAAGGAGACTCAAGCTTCTAAGCTTGGGGATGCCCGAGAAGGCATCCCACCTTTCTTCTTCAACAACTATCGGTATTTTCGGTTTTTGTTTTGTTCACATGATATGCGTAAATTCTTGGAGCATTGTGTGCCTTTTATTTTCCTTTTAGCAATGCACCATGCTGGTATGGGAAAGTCCATGGTTGATTTATAGAATGCTCTTTGCACTTCACTTATATATTTTGAGTATGGCTTTATATAATGCTTCATGTGCTTCACTTATATCATTTGAAGTTGGATGACTGTTTCTCTACATATAGAAAACCGTTATTTGTAGAATGCTCTTTTGCTTCACTTATATTTATTAGAGCATGTCCATGTCTTTTGTAGAAAGAATTAAACTCTCGTTCTTCACTTATATTTGTTTGGGTTATAAGACTAGTCCAAAGATAATAGGTATTCAAGGAGTGATAATCAAAACCTTCATGTAGCACATTAAAGAGAAATTGTGGGTTAATGATATTGATGTGGTAATGCGAACGAGTGTGAGTGCATCATTGTTGATTCATAGAAGTGTCGATATTAAGAGGTGTTAACTTCTTGTTTGTCTAAATATTAAAAAGGCATGGTGAGGATGTGTGAGCATTTCTATTCCTCGTTAAAATCCTACTGTTGTTTCGGGTCGGAGGCACGCGATGGTTAACTCCTCCCAACCTCCTCCCTCGGGGCATGCGAGTAGTACTTTGATTTGTGATAAAACTAATAAAACTTTGCAATAAGTATATGAGTTCTTTATGACTAATGTGAAACCATGGACATACGCAATGTCACCACCACATATTTGCTAGCCTCTTCCGTACCGTGCCTTGCCCATTCTCACCTCGAGGATCGGTGCAACTTTTGCCGGTGCATCCAAACCCCGTGACATGATACGCTCTGTTGCACATAAGACTCATTATATCTTCCTCAAAACAGCCACCATACCTACCTATCATGGCATTTCGATCGCCATTCTGAGATATATTGCCATGCAACTTCCACCATCACTTCATATGACATGTATTTCCATTGTCATATTTCTTTGCATGATCGTAAGATAGCTAGCATGATATTTACATGGCTTGTCCGTTTTTTGATATATTTTGCTATGCTAGATCATTGCACATCCTGGTATACTGCCAGAGGCATTCATATAGAGTCATATCATCCTATCAGTTTTCCATATCGAGTTGTAAGTAAATAAAAGTGTGATGGTCATCATTATTAGAGCATTGTCCCAGTGAGGAAAGAATGATGGAGATGATGATTCTCCCACAAGTCGAGATGAGACTCCGGACGAAAAAATAAAGATGGGGGAGGCCAAATGAGCCCACCATCCATTCAAAAAAAATAAAAAAAATCTAAAAAATCTAAAAACAAAAGAGAGAAAATGAGAGAAGGGACTTTGCTACTATCCTTTACCACACTTGTGCCTCAAAGTGGCACCATGTTCTTCATATAGAGAGTCTCCTGTTTTGTCACTTCCATATGCTAGTGGGAATTTTTGATTATAGAACTTGGCTTGTATATTCCGATAACGGGCGTCCTCAAATGCCCGAGGTCTTCATGAGCAAGCAAGTTGGATGCATACCCACTCAGCTTCAGTCGAGCTTTCATACACTTATAGCTCTAGTGCATCCGTTGCATGGCAATCCCTACTCCTCGCATTGATATCTATTGATGGGCATATCCATAGCCCGTTGATAAGCCGAGTTGATGTGAGACTTTCTTCTCCAGTTTTACCCCTTTGAAACCTACCACCACATTCTATTCCACCTATATGCTATGTCCATGGTTCACGCTCATGTATTGCGTGAAGAATAAAAAGTTGATGCATACTAAAAAATTACGATCCAATTGTCTGACTCGGACACCGTGGTGCTTAACATTTGTATTGATGTGGTGAAGATGGAGCCATGCCTTGCTAATATAATAAGATGATCAGGGGTAAAACATTCCTTAAGGATCGTATACTTTAAAAAATTGATGATTTTGTTGCTTGTGCTTATAAGTATTACTATGTCAATGTTTGTTAATTCATCTTTTCTCAATGATCATACATACAAAGATTACATATTGGGTAGCATGTCACATCAAAAATTCTGTTTTTATCATTTACCTACTCGAGGACGAGCAGGAATTAAGCTTGGGGATGCTTGATACGTCTCCAACGTATCTATAATTTTTGATTGTTCCATGCTATTATATTATCATTCTATGATACTTTTTGAGTTATTATTTACCAAATTATATTATTTTTATGCACTAACCTATTGACCCAGTGCCCAGTGCTAGTTCCTGTTTTTGTGTGTTTGTGTTTCATAGAAAATCCATATCAAACGAAGTCCAAACGCAATAAAAAATTACGGAGATTGTTTTTGGAATATATGTGATTTTTGAGAGTTGGAATCAACAGAAGACGATGCCCGAGGGCCCCACAACCCTCTTCTCCCCGTTGTAATCTCTACTTAACCATGGTGCTTAATGCTATATATTATTATCCAATAATGTGTGGTATCCTATGATGTTTGAGTAGATTTGTTTTGTCCTTTGGGTTGATTGATGATCGTGATTGGTTTGAGTTGTATGTTTTATTTTGGTGCTTCCCTAAGTTGCCTTCCGTGAGGCGCACACGTGAAGGAGTAACGCTGGAGGGTGTTGCAATATGTTCATGATTCGCTTATAGTGGGTTGGTGAGTGAGTGAAACACAAACCCGAGTAAGGGGATTGTTGTGTATGGGAGTAAAGAGGACTTGATGTTTAATGCTATGGTTGGGTTTACCTTAATGATTTCTAGTAGTTGCGGATGCTTGCTAGAGGTCCAATCATGAGTTCATATGATCCAAGTACGAAAAGTATGTTAGCGTATGCCTCTCCCTCATATAAAACTGCAATAATGATTACCGATCTAGTTATCGATTGCCTAGGGACAAATCTTTCTCTTGTGCTACAAAAAACTTTCTACTAAACAATTAACCTATTTAGTATTTATCTAAGCAGCCACTAACTTTTATATACTTATTCTTTATTACCTTGCAAAACTATCTCTATACCTACTAAGTACTTCTAGTTTCATTCCCGCAAAATAGTTTCATACTTGTTCTAGGTAAAGTAAGCGTTAGTGTGCGTAGAGTTGTATCGGTGGTCGATAGAACTTCAGAGAATATTAATTCTACCTTTAGCTTCTCGTTGGGTTTGACACTCTTACTTATCGAAAAAGGCTACAAACAATCCCCTACACTTGTGGGTTATCAAGTTCAAAGCTTCATGTAAAACAACCACACTTCCATGATATATCCGCCTTTAATAATGGCAGTTTGAGTCGATGATATGATGGGATTAACTACCTTACTAAGCATGTTCATTTGAACTTTAGTAATGATTTTAAAGCTCTCATTTAACAACAAGTTGTTCTAAACTTCTGCATTTGTTTAACATCCTTGGTTTTAGGGACCAAGATCATTATCCCATAATTCAATCTAGTAATATACAAAATCCCTTTATGAAAATCATCCAATAATCCTTTCAAATTCCATTTATCAACCTCCCAGAAGCATCCATGGGCTTAGGAGCTAGACACACTACTCCATAACCTTATGTAGCATCCATGAGGCTTTGGCGTCCTGATTATGATGCTACCCCACTTCTCTATCATTAAAATGCAGTTGACCACATGTGCTTTAGTGATAAGAGAAGTACTTGGTAGTGAGATCATCGCCCAAAGAGAGCATGCGAAAAATTTAGCCTGCATTTTCTTTGGGATATCACCGGGGGACAACTTTCTTTCTTGCACATTAACTAGAAATAAAAGAGGTAGGGGGTGATACGTCCATTTTGCATCATGATTTCCTACTGTTATTTATAATGTTTTGTTGAATAATAATGCTTTAGGGAGTGATTCTAATGCCTTTTCTCTCATATTACGCAAGGTTTACACAAAGAGGGAGAATACCGGCAGCTGGAATTCTGGACCTGAAAAAGCACATAAGAGATACCTATTCTGAACATCTCCAAACAAGCTAAAACTTTACGGAGAATATTTTTGGAATATATTAAAAATACCGGAGCAAATAACTACCGAAGGGGGCCACCCTGGTGGGCACAAGACACCAGGGCGCGCCAACCCCCCCAGGCACGCCCTGGTGGGTTGTGCCCTCCTCGGCCCACCTCCGGTGCCCATCTTCTGGTATATAAGGTCTTTTGACCTAGAAAAAATGAGGAGAGGACTTTCGGGACGGAACGCCGCCATCTCGAGGCGGAACTTGGGCATGAGCACTTTTTCCCTCCGGCGGAGCGATTCCGCCGGGGGAACTTCCCTCCCGGAGGGGGAAATCGAAGCCATCGTCATCACCAACACCCCTCTCATCTTTGGGAGGCCAATCTTCATCAACATCTTCAACAGCACCATATCCTCTCAAACCCTAGTTCATCTCTTGTGTTCAATCTTTGTACCGGAACCTCAGATGGGTACCTGTGGGTGACTAGTAGTGTTGATTACATCCTGTAGTTGATTACTATATGGTTTATTTGGTGGAAGCTTATATGTTTAGATCCATTATGCTATTCAATACCCCTATGATCTTGAGCATGAATATTGTTTGTGAGTAGTTACCTTTGTTCTTGAGGTCACGGGAGAAGTCATGTTGCAAGTAATCATGTGAATTTGATATGCGTTCGATATTTTGATGATATGTATGTTGTGATTCCCTTAGTGGTGTCATGTGAACGTAGACTACATGACACTTCACCATCCTTGGGCCTAAGGGAATACATTGTGGAGTAGTTATTAGATGATGGGTTGCTAGAGTGACAGAAGCTTAAACCCCAGTTTATGCGCTACTTCGTAAGGGGCTGATTTGGATCCAAACGTTTAATGTTATGGTTAGATTTTATCTTAATACTTTTCTCGTAGTTGCGGATGCTTGCGAGGGGGTTAATCATAAGTGGGAGGTTGTTCAAGTAAGAACATCACCCAAGCACCGGACCACCCACATATCAAATTATCAAAGTAGGGAACACAACATCAAACCAACATGATAAAAGTGACTAGACGAAATTCCCGTGCACCCTCAAGAACACTTTGCTTATTACTAGAGACTGTTATGTCCTGTCCTTTGCCACAAAAGGATTGGGCTACCTTGCTGCACTTTATTTACCGTTACCGTTATTTGCTCGTTACCAATTATCTTGCTATCAAACTATCTATTACCTGCAATTTCAGTGCTTGCAGAAATTACCTTGCTGAAAACCGCTTGTCATTTCCTTCTGCTCCTCGTTGGGTTCGACACTCTTACTTATAGAAAGGACTACGATTGACCCCCTATACTTGTGGGTCATCAAGACTCTTTTCTGGCGCCGTTGCCGGGGAGTGAAGCGCTCTTGGTAAGTGGAAATCGCTAAGGAAAAACTTATACTACGTGCTGAAATTTATTGTTACTTGCTACTATGGAAAACAATCCTTTGAGGGGTTTGTTCGGGGTATCTTCACCTCAACCGGAACCACAATTAGTTGCCCCTCAACCTACTGCACTTACTGAAAATATTGGTTATGAAATTCCTTTGGGTATGGTAGTACAACTGCTTGCTAAACCTTATGCAGGAGATGGAACTGAACACCCTGTTATGCACCTATTATATGTGAACGAAATTTGTGGATTATTTAAGCTTGCAGGTTTATCCGGAGATGAAGCTAAGAAGAAAGTTTTCCCTTTATATTTGAAGGGAAAATCATTGACATGGTATAGGCTATGTGATGATATTGGATCATGGAACTGGAATCAATTGCAATTGGAATTCCATCAAAAGTTTTATCCTATGCATCTAGTTCATCGTGATCAGAATTATATATATAATTTTTGGCCTCGTGAAGGAGAAAGTATCGCTCTAGCTTGGGGGAGGCTTAAGTCAATGTTATATTCATGCCCCAATCATGATATCCCGAGAGAAGTTATTATCCAGAATTTTTATGCTCGGCTTTCTCATAATGATCGATCCATGCTCGATACTTCTTGTACTGGTTCTTTTATGAAGAAGACTATTGAATTCAAGTGGGATCTCTTAGAAAGAATTAAACGCAACTCTGAAGATTGGGAACTTGACGAAGGTAATGAGTCAGGTATAAAGCTTAAGTTTGATTGTGTTAAATCTTTTATGAATACTGATGCCTTTCACAAGTTTAGCACTAAATATGGACTTGACTCTGAGATAGTAGTCTCTTTCTGTGAATCATTTGCTACTCATGTTGATCTCCCTAAGGAGAAGTGGTTTAAATATCATCCCCCTATTAAAGAAGAAATTAAAGAACCGGTCATAGCTAAAGATGAAACCATCATTTACAATGTCGATCCACTTGTGCCTACCGCTTATATTGAAAAACCACCTTTCCCTGTTAGGATAAAGGAACATGCTAAGGTATCAACTGTGGTTCGCAAGAGTAATATTAGAGCACCTAAGCCCCCTAGGCAAATTAATGTAGAACCTAGTGTTCCTATGGTTAAAGATCTCTTGGTATAAAATATTGATGGGCATGTTATCTACTTCTGTGATGAAGCTGCTAGAATTGCCAAACCTGAGGAAAATATAAACATAGACCCGTAGTGGGCATGCCTGTTGTCTCAGTTAAGATAGGAGATCATTGCTATCATGGTTTATGTGATTTGGGTGCTAGTGTGAGTGCTATTCCTTTTACCTTGTACCAAGAAATTATGAATGAAATAGCACCTGTTGAAATAGAAGACATTGATGTTACTATTAAACTTGCTAATAGAGAGACCATCACACCACTTGGGATTGTTAGAGATGTTGAAGTCTTATGTGGGAAAGTAAAATATCCTACAGATTTTCTAGTTCTTGGTTCCCCACAAGATGACTTTTGTCCATTATCTTTGGTAGACCTTTCTTGAACACCGTCAATGCTAAGATAGATTGTGAAAAACAAACTGTCGGTGTCAGTTTTGGTGATGTGTCTCATGAGTTTAATTTTTCCAAGTTTAGTAGACAACCTCGTGAAAGAGAATTATCTAATAAGGATGAAATAATTGGTCTTGCTTCCATTGTCGTGCCTCCTACTGATCCATTAGAACAATATTTGCTTGACCATGAAAATGATATGCACTTGTGTGAAAGAAATTAAATAGATAAAATTTTCTTCAAACAGCAACCCCTCCTGAAACACAATTTGCTTATTGAAACTCTTGGAGGTCCTCCTCCACCTAAAGGCGATCCCGTGTTTGAATTAAAGCAATTGCCTGATACTTTGAAGTATGCTTATCTTGATGAGAAAAAGATATATCCTGTTATTATTAGTGCTAACCTTTCAGAACATGAAGAAGAAAGATTATTAAAAATTCTTAGGAAGCACCGGGTTGCTACTGGATATACTCTTGATGATCTTAAGGGCATTAGTCCCACTCTATGTCAGCACAAGATTAATATGGAACCTGATGCTAAACCCGTTATTGATAACCAACGGCGATTGAATCCTAAGATGAAAGAAGTGGTAAGAACCGAAATATAAAAGCTTCTGGAAGCAGGTATAATCTATCCCATAGCTAATAGTAGATGGGTAAGTCCCGTTCATTGTGTCCCTAAGAAAGGAGGTATTACCGTTGTTCCTAATGATAAAAATGAACTCATTCCACAAAGAATTGTCACTCGCTATAGAATGGTAATTGCTTTTAGAAAATTAAATAAAGCTACTAGAAAAGATCATTACCCTCTGCCTTTCATTGATCAGATGCTAGAAAGATTATCTAAGCACACACACTTTTGTTCTCTGGACGGATATTCTGGTTTCTCTCAAATACCTGTATCACAATCTGATCAAGAGAAAACCACCTTTACTTGCCCTTTTGGAACCTATGCTTATAGACGTATGCCTTTTGGTTTATACAATGCACCCGCTACCTTTCAAAGATGTATGACTGCTATATTCTCTGATTTTTGTGAAAAGATTGTGGAGGTTTTCATGGATGATTTTTCCGTTTACGGAACTTCTTTTGATGATTGCTTAAGCAACCTTGATTGAGGTTTGCAGAGATGTGAACAAACTAATCTTGTCTTGAATTGGGAGAAGTGCCACTTTATGGTTAATGAAGGTATTGTCTTGGGGCATAAAATATCTGAACGAGGTATTGAGGTGGATAAAGCTAAAGGTGATGCAATTGAGAAAATGCCATGTCCTAAAGATATTAAAGGTATTCAAAGTTTCCTTGGTCATGCTGGTTTCTATAGGAGGTTCATTAAAGACTTCTCTAAAATTTCTAGGCCTCTTACTAATCTTTTGCAAAAGGATATCCCTTTTGTTTTTGACGATGATTGTGTGGAAGCCTTTGAAACACTCAAGAAATCCTTAACTTCTGCACCTATCGTACAACCACCTGATTGGAACTTGCCTTTTGAAATTATGTGTGATGCTAGTGATTATGTTGTTGGTGCTGTTCTAGGACAAAGAGTTGATAAGAAATTGAATGTTATCCATTATGCTAGCAAAACTGTAGACACTGCCCAACGAAATTATGCTACTACTGAAAAAGAATTTTTAGCAGTTGTGTTTGCTTGTGATAAATTTAGATCCTACGTTGTTGACTCCAAAGTTATTGTTCACACCGATCATGCTTCTATAAAATATCTTATGGAAAAGAAAGATGCTAAACCTAGACTCATTAGGTGGGTTCTCTTGCTTCAAGAATTTGACTTACATATTGTTGATAGGAAGGGAGCTGAGAACCCCGTAGCTGATAACTTGTCTAGGATAGAAAATATTCTTGATGACCCACTACCTATTGATGATAGTTTTCCTGATGAACAGTTAGCTGCAATAAATGTTTCTCAAAACACTCCTTGGTATGCTGATTATGCTAACTACATTGTCGCTAAATATATACCACCTAGCTTCACATACCAACAAAAGAAAAAATTCTTCTATGATTTAAGACATTACTTTTGGGATGACCCACATCTCCACTCCTTGGTATGCTGATTATGCTAACTACATTGTCACTAAATATATACCACCTAGCTTCACATACCAACAAAAGAAAAAATTCTTCTATGATTTAAGACATTACTTTTGGGATGACCCACATCTCTATAAAGAAGGAGTAGATGGTATTATTAGACATTCTGTACCTGAGCATGAACATAAACAAATCCTACGGAAATGTCATTCCGAAGCTTATGGTGGACATCATGCGGGAGATAGAACTGCTCACAAGGTATTGCAATCTGGTTTTTATTGGCCTACTCTCTTCAAAGATGCCCGTAAGTTTGTTTTGTCTTGTGATGAATGTCAAAGAATTGGTAATATCAGTAAGCGTCAGGAAATGCCTATGAATTATTCACTTGTTGTTGAACCATTTGATATTTGGGGTTTTGATTATATGGGACCTTTTCGTTCCTCTAACGGGTACACTCATATTTTGGTTGCTGTTGATTATGTCACTAAGTGGGTATAAGCTATTCCAACTAGTAGTGTTGATCACGACACCTCTATTAAAATGCTTAAACAAGTTATGTTCCCGAGGTTTGGAGTCCCTAGATACTTAATGACTGATGGTGGTTCACACTTTATTCATGGTACTTTCCGTAAGATGCTTGCTAAATATGATGTTAACCATAGAATTGCTTCACCCTATCATCCTCAATCTAGTGGTCAAGTTGAACTTAGCAATAGAGAAATAAAATTAATATTACAAAAAACTGTCAATGGGTCTCGAAAGAATTGGTCTAAGAAACTAGATGATGCACTTTGGGCCTATAGAACAGCTTATAAAAATCCTATGGGTATGTCTCCATACAAAATGGTATATGGAAAAGCTTGTCATTAGAACATAAAGCATTTTGGGCAATTAAAAAACTCAATTATGATTTCAAACTTGCCGGTGAGAAGAGGCTATTTGATATTAGCTCACTAGATGAATGGAGAAAATGCCAAACTATTCAAAGAAAAAGTAAAAAGATGGCATGACAAAAGAATCCAAAAGTGGGAATTAAAAATAGGACACTATGTTCTTTTGTCAACTCTCGTCTAAGATTTTTTGCAGGTAAGCTTCTCTCCAAATGGGAAGGACCATATATTATCGAAGAAGTTTATCGTTCTGGAGCTATGAAGATTAATAATGCCGAAGGTACTAACCCGAAGGTGGTCAATGGACAAAGAATTAAGCACTATATATCAGGTACGCCTATTAATGTTGAAAGCAATGTTATTCAAACCATGACACCGGAGGAACACATAAAAGAAACCTTCCGGAACACTCAGAATTCTGAAAAATAGGAGGTACGTGATACAGTAAGTAAACGGACTCCGAAAAACCTGCAAAAATATTTTCTGTCAGTTTTGGAATATTAGAACAATTAGGAAAATAAGAAATAAACCGGAAGGCAACCGAGGTGAGCACGATACACCAGGGCACGCCAGCCCTGCCAGGCGCGCCCTAGTGGGTTGTGCCCACCTCGGACACCTTCCCGACTCCGTTTTCCTTCCATATGCTTGCTTCCTAAGAATAAAAATTCTCTATATATACCCCCGACTATTTTGACCATCGCATCGCAGAAAAACCCTCTGTTCTTGTTTCGTGCTGTTTTCCTATCATATCTATCAAGCCAGGCATCATGTCTTCTCCCTCCTCCAATAACGTAGAAGAAGATGCCTGGCTGATAAAGATGGAGCTGAACAGAGAAGAGCCAAAAGAAGCCAATAATGAAGACAAGGGCAAGGAAGTTATGAAGGATCAAGCCCAAGAAGGAGGGCAATCCATGCTGACGGAAGAGGAGGAAGAAAAAGATATCCTTCAACCTTATTACAATCATCTCACCCCCATTGAAATTGAAGCTTTTAGGGCTTCCGAAGCGGTTCTTGTTCAGAATAATTTTCTTACTCGTGAAAATATTTTGCTAGAGGAACACATCATCACCCTTCGGAGAGTCATCCGCAAATTGGAGTACCTATTGAGTCTGAAGTGTGACACTTCAACACCACCACCTTCTTCATCATCACCACCACAGAAGACTTGAGCACATGGGTATGGGCACTCCCCTTGGCTTGAGCCAAGCTTGGGGGAGGTGCCCTGGTATCGTATCACCATCACTTTTATTCACCTTTACCTATTTTAGTTCGATCTTTAGTTTCCTTTTGATTTAGTTGAATAAAAGTTTAGCATGATCTATTTTCATGTGTTAGTTTCGTGGTCTATCTATCTATGTAATCGAGTGAGAGTTATATAATAAAGTTTGGCTTGGCTTGAGCTTTTGTTTCTTTACTTTCTTGTTGCAATCAAAATAAAAGGAAAGAGAAATAAATGAAAAGAATCATATGCTAATCTTATGGTAAGTAATGACATCACATAAGGAAAAGTATAAGTGGTAAAATTTGTTGGAGATTGACAAACATAGCATTGGTCAATGATGCAATTCATGAAAGAATTAATAAGGGAAGAGAAGATTCACATGCAAATACACTATCTTGGACATCTTTTATGATTGTGAGCCCCTATTAAATATTATATGTCAAAATTGTTGACGTTGGACAAGGAAGACAACGTAATGATTTATGTTTGTTCATATTCACATAGAAGTTATATTGCCATAGATCCTTCAACATGTGGTGCTTGCTCAATATCTTTGCTAGCCAAAAATTCCGCACTAAGTAGAAATACTACTTGCGCATCCAAAAACCCGAAACCCAAATTCATGTTTTGAGAGTCCACCATACCTACCTACGGATCGAGTAAGATCCTTCAAGTAAGTTGTCATCGGTGCAATAAGGCAATAAAAATTGCTTCTAAATGTGTTTTGATCTATTAGTGTAAGAGAAAATTGAGCGCTATACGAACTTATGATGGCAAAGTAATAAAAGCGACTGACTGCATAATAAAGGTTGCTATCATAGGGGGCAATATAGCGTGACGTTCTTTTACATTAAGGGATTGGGCATACAAACCAAAAAGCGCATGACAACCTCTGCTTCCCTCTGCGAAGGGCCTATCCTTAACTTTTATGTATTTACTTTTATGCAAGAGTCAAAGTATTCTTCCCTATTCCTTTTTACTTTTTCTTTTGCAAGCATCATGTGGTGAGGAAAGATCTAGGCACATATATCCGGTTGGATGTGAGTGAGCATGAGTTATTATTGTTGACATACCCTTGAGGTGAATACGTTGGGTGGCGAAACTATAAGCCCCTATCTTTCTATGTGTCCGGTTGAAACTTTTTGCTCATGGGTATGCTGTGAGTGTTAGCAATCATAGAAGACTAAATGATAGTTGAGTATGTGGACTTGCCAAAAGGCTCCGACACGAGACCCTTCCTGAAAATATGATGAATTGTAGTTGCAAAGTTGACTGAGAACATAGTTTGTTGGTTTTCAATAAGGTTTATGCTTTATACTTCTATGTTGTGATGAATTGTTACTTATTCATGACAAGTTATATGATGAAAGTATATGAATAAGTTTTATGATAGAGTTTGTTTCTGTTATGTTAATAATCATGATGCTACTATGTCTGTATTTTGTTTTTACCGACACCTCTCTCTCTCAAACCATGTGGACATGCTTTTCAAAATCGGCTTTCGCTTGAGGACAAGCGAGGTCTAAGCTTGGGGGAGTTGATAAGTCCATTTTGCATCATGATTTCCTACTGTTATTTATAATGTATTGTTGAATAATAATGCTTTAGGGAGTGATTCTAATGCTTTTTCTCTCATAATATGCAAGGTTTACACAAAGAGGGAGAATACCGGTAGCTGAAATTCTGGACCTGAAAAAGCACATCAGAGATACCTATTCTGAACATCTCCAAACAAGCTGAAACTTTACGGAGAATATTTTTGGAATATATTAAAAATACCGGAGCAAATAACTACCGGAGGGGGGCACCCTGGTGGGCACAAGACACCAGGGCGCGCCAGGCCCCCCCCCCAGGCGCGCCCTGGTGGGTTGTGCCCTCCTCGGGCCACCTCCGGTGCCCATCTTCTAGTATATAAGGTCTTTTGACCTAGAAAAAATGAGGAGAGGACTTTCGGGACGGAACGCCGCCGTCTCGAGGTGGAACTTGGGCAGGAGCACTTTTGCCCTCCGGCGGAGCGATTCCACCGGGGGAACTTCCCTCCCGGAGGAGGAAATCGAAGCCATCGTCAACACCAACACCCCTCTCATCTTTTGGAGGCCAATCTTCATCAACATCTTCAACAGCACCATCTCCTCTCAAACCCTAGTTCATCTCTTGTGTTCAATCTTTGTACCAGAACCTCAGATTGGTACCTGTGGGTGACTAGTAGTGTTGATTACATCCTGTAGTTGATTACTATATGGTTTATTTGGCGGAAGATTATATGTTCAGATCCATTATGCTATTCAATACCCCTCTAATCGTGAGCATGAATATTGTTTTTGAGAGGTTACATTTGTTCTTGAGGTCACAGGAGAAGTCATGTTGCAAGTAATCATGTGAATTTGATATGTGTTCGATATTTTGATGATATGTATGTTGTGATTCCCTTAGTGGTGTCATGTGAGCGTCGACTACATGACACTTCACCAGCCTTGGGCCTAAGGGAATGCATTGTGGAGTAGTTATTAGATGATGTGTTGCTAGAGTGACAGAAGCTTAAACCCTAGTTTATGCGCTACTTCGTAAGGGGCTGATTTGGATCCAGACGTTTAATGCTATGGTTAGATTTTATCTTAATACTTTTCTCGTAGTTGCGGATGCTTGCGAGGGGGTTAATCATAAGTGGGAGGTTCTTCAAGTAAGAACTATTGGAAAGATGCCCTAGAGGCAATAATAAAAGTAGTTATTATTATATTTCCTTGTTCATGATAACAGTTTATTATCCATGCAATAATTGTATTAATTGGAAACACTAATACATGTGTGGATACATAGACAACACTGTGTCCCTAGTATGCCTCTAGTAGACTAGCTCGTTGATCAAAGATGGTCAAGGTTTCCTAGCCATAGACATGAGATGTCATTTGATAACGGGATCACATCATTAGGAGAATGATGTGATGGACAAGACCCAAACTATGAACGTAGCATATGATCGTGTCAGTTTATTGCTATTGTTTTCTGCATGTCAAGTATCTGCTCCTATGACCATGAGATCGTGCAACTCACTGACACTGGAGGAATACCTTGTGTGTATCAAACGTCACAACGTAACTGGGTGACTATAAAGATGCTCTACAGGTATCTCCGAAGGTGTCTGTTGAGCTGGCATGGATCGATACTGGGATTTGTTACTCCGTATGACGGAGAGGTATCTCAGGGCCCACTCGGTAATACAACATCACAATAAGCCTTGCAAGCAATGTGAATAAGTGTTAGCCATGGGATCTTGTATTACGGAACGAGTAAAGAGACTTGCCAGTAACGAGATTGAACTAGGTATAGAGATACCGACGATCGAATCTCGGGCAAGTAACATACCGAAGAACAAAGGGAATAGCGTACGGGATTAACTGAATCCTTGACATAGAGGTTCAACCGATAAAGATCTTCGTAGAATATGTAGGAACCAATATGGGCATCCAAGTCCCGCTATTGGTTATTGACCGTAGAGGTGTCTCGGTCATGTCTACATAGTTCTCGAACCGGCAGGGTCTGCACACTTAAGGTTAGGTGACGTTTCGGTATAGTAGAGTTATGTATGGTGGTGACCGAAGGTTGTTCGGAGTCCCAGATGAGATCCCGGACGTCACGAGGAGCTCCGGAATGGTCCGGAGGTAAAGATTGATATATAGGAAGTCTCGTTTTGGTCACCGAAAAAGTTTCGGGTACTTCGGTAGTGTACCGGGAGTGCCGGGAGGGTACCGGGGGACCATCGGGAGGGGCCTCTCGCCCCAAAGGGCCTCATGGTCTGTGGGAGGAGGTAAACCAGCCCCTAGTGGGCTGGCCGAACCACCCCAACAAGGCCCATGCGGCTAGGGGTGGGAAAGCCCAAGTGAAGGAAAGGAAAACCAAGTGGGGGAGGAATCCTACTCCTAGTAAGATTGGAGTTGGACTCCTCCACCTCCCCACTTCGGCCGACCCTAGGGGAGGATCCCTAGGGCGCCATCCCCTCCCCTCCCTCCTATATATACTAGAGGGAGAGAGGGCTATAGCACTTCAACCCAAAAGGCCACGGTGCAGCCCTCTCTGCCGATAGACTAATTCCTCTAGTTTTTCAGCAGTGCTTAGGCAAAGCCCTGCTGGAATAGTTCCACCACCACCGCCGCCGTGCCATCGTGCTGCCGGAAAACTCCTCTTCCTCTCCGCTCCCTCTTGCTGGATCAAGAAGGCGGAGATCGTCATCGAGCTGTACGTGTGCTGAACGCGGAGGTGTCGTCCGTTCGGCGCTAGATCGTGATTGGATCGCGGGACGGCTTGCGATTTGGATCGCGAAGACGTTCGACTACTTCAACCGTGTTTCTTAACGCTTCCCGCTTAGCGATCTACAAGGGTATGTAGATCCACTCTCCCTATCGTAGATGCTCATCACCATGGATAGATCTTGCGTGTGCGTAGGAAATTTTTTGTTTCCCATGCAACGTTCCCCAACAGTGGCATCATGAGCTAGGTCTATGTGTAGATGAGATCACGAGTAGAACACAAAGGAGTTTGTGGGCATTGATATTCAGATTGCTTCCTCCCTTGGTCTTTTCTTGATTCGGCGGTATTGTGGGATGAAGCGGCCCGGACCAACATTACTCGTACGCTTACGAGAGACCGGTTCCATCACCTGACATGTAACTTCGTTGCATAAAGATGGCTGGCGGGTGTCTGTTTCTCCCACTTTAGTTGGATCAGATTCGACAAAGGCAGTCCTTGAGAAGGTTGAATAGCAATTTGCGTATCACCGTTGTGGTTTTTGCGTAGGTAAGAATTGTTCTTGCTAGATACCCGTAGCAGCCACGTAAAACATGCAACAACAATTAGAAATCGTCTAACTTGTTTTTGCAGGGTATGTTGTGATGTGATATGGCCAATTACATGATGAGATATATGTGATGTATGAGATGATCATGTATTGTATAGAATATCACGACTTGCATGTCGATGAGTACGGCAACCGGCAGGAGCCATAGGGTTGTCTTTAATTTATTTTCGCCATTTTTTGCTTTACTTTATCGCTATGAGTTAGCAATAGTCATAGAAGCAACAGTCGGCGCGACAACCTCATGGCGACACGTTGATGGAGATCATGGTGTCATGCCGGTGACGATGGAGATCATGCCGGTGCTTTGGAGATGGAGATCAAAAGCACAAGTTCATGGCCATATCATGTCACTTATGATTTGCATGTGATGTTAATCCTTTTATGATCTTATTTTGCTTAGGACGACGGTAGCATTATAAGGTGATCCCTCACTTAAATTTCAAGATAAAATTGTGTTCTCCCCGAGTGTGCACCGTTGCGAAAGTTCGTCGTTTCGAGACACCACGTGATGATCGGGTGTGATAGACTCTACGTTCGCATACAATGGGTGCAAGCCAGTGTTGCACGTGCGGAACACTCGGGTTAAACTTGACTAGCCTAGCATGTACAGACATGGCCTCGGAACACAAGAGACCGAAAGGTCGAACATGAGTCATATAGTAGATATGATCAACATGAAGATGTTCACCATTGAAACCACCTCAACTCACGTGATGACCGGACTTGAGTTGGTGAATTTGGATCATGTGACACTCGAATGACCAGAGGGATGTCAATTTGAGTGGGAGTTTTTTAAGTAATTAACTAAAATCATTATCTTGAACAATAGTCTAAGTTGTTTTTGCAAAATTTATGTTGTAGATCAATGGCTCGCGCAGTAGCACCCCCTGAATTTTAATGCGTTCCTAGAGAAAGCTAAGTTGAAATATGATCCGTAATCTAAGGATTATCCTTACAGCTTCCCAAAAGGCTTATGTCCTTGATGCACCGCTTGGTGATCCACCCGCTCCAGTAGAGTCTCCAGACGTTGTGAACGCCTGGCAGGCTCGTTCTGATGATTATTCAATGGTTCAATGTACAATGTTGTATGGCTTAGAACCGGGACTTCAAAGACGTTTTGAACGTCATGGAGCATATGATATGTTCCTAGAGTTGAAGTTTATCTTTCGGAAGAATGCCCGGATCGAGAGGTATGAGACCTCCGATAAGTTCTATGCTTGCAAGATGGAGGAGAACGGGTCTGTCAGTGAACACATACTCAAAATGTCTGGGTATTCCACCCGTCTGGCTGAATTGGGGATGCCCCTTCCAGCAGAGGCGATCACTGATAGAGTTCTTCAATCATTGCCACCTAGCTACAAGAGCTTCGTGTTGAACTATAACATGCACGGGATGAACAAGTCAGTCGCCGAGCTGTTTGCGATGTTGAAAGTCACTGAGTCTGAAATTCAGAAGAAGCATCAAGTGTTGATGGTCAATAAAACCACTAGTTTCAAGAAGAATGGCAAGGGTAAGAAGGGTAACTCCAAGAAGAGTGGCAAAGCAGTTGCCCCTCCCGTGAAGAAACCCAAGGCTGGACCCAAGCCAGAAACTGAGTGCTTTCATTGCAAGGGAACTGGTCACTGGAAGCGGAACTACCCCAAGTATTTGGCTGACAAGAAGGCGGCCAACAACAAACAAGGTATATATGATAAACATGTTATTGATGTGTACCTTACCAACTCTCGTTGTAGTGCCTGGGTATTTGATACCGGTGCGGTTGCTCACATTTGCAACTCAAAACAGGAACTGCGAAATAGACGGAGGCTGGCAAAGGACGAAGTGACGATGTGCGTGGGAAATGGTTCCAAGGTTGATGTGATCGCCGTCGGCACGCTCGCTCTTCGATTACCATCGGGATTAGTGATGAACCTGAATAATTGTTATTTAGTGCCTGCGTTAAGCATGAACATTATATCTGGATCTTGTTTATTGCGAGACGGTTACTCATTTAAATCAGAGAATAATGGTTGTTCTATTTATATGAGTAATATCTTTTATGGTCATGCACCCAATGTGAGGGGTTTATTCTTATTGAATCTCGATAGTGATGATACACATGTTCATAACATTGATGCCAAAAGATGTAGAGTTGATAATGATAGTACCACTTTCTTGTGGCACAGTCGTTTAGGTCATATTGGTGTAAAACGCGTGAAGAAGCTTCATGCTGATGGACTTTTGGAGTCACTTGATTTTGAATCACTTGACACATGTGAACCATGCCTCATGGGCAAGATGACTAAAACCCCATTCTCTGGAACAATGGAACGGGCAAGTGACTTGTTGGAAATCATACATACTGATGTGTGCGGTCCAATGAGCATTGAGGCGCGCGGTGGATATCGTTATTTTCTCACCTTCATTGATGACTTAAGTAGATATGGGTATATTTACTTAATGAAACACAAGTCTGAAACGTTTGAAAAGTTCAAACAATTTTAGAGTGAAGTTGAGAATCATCGTAACAAGAAGATTAAATTCCTACGATCTGATCGAGGAGGAGAATATCTGAGTTATGAGTTTGGCAGTCACTTAAGACAGTGTGGAATTGTTTCACAATTGACACCGCCTGGAACACCACAGCGTAATGGTGTGTCCGAACGTCGTAATCGAACCTTATTGGATATGGTATGATCTATGATGTCTCTTGCCGATTTGCCACTATCGTTTTGGGGTTATGCATTAGAGACAGCTGCATTCACTTTAAATAGGGCACCATCGAAATCCGTTGAGACGACGCCATATGAACTATGGTTTGGCAAGAAGCCAAAGTTGTCATTTCTTAAAGTTTGGGTATGTGATGCTTATGTCAAAAAGCTTCAGCCTGAAAAGCTGGAACCCAAAGCGGAGAAATGCGTCTTCATAGGATACCCAAAAGAGACAGTTGGGTATACCTTCTATCTCAGATCCGAAGGCAAAGTGTTTGTCGCTAAAAACGGAACATTTCTTGAGAAAGAGTTTCTCTCGAAAGAATTGAGTGGGAGGAAAATAGAACTTGATGAGGTTATTGAACTTTTACTTCAACCAGAGAGTAGCACAGCGCAGAAAGATGTTTCTGTAGAGCCTACATCGGTTGAAGAGGAAGTTAATGATGATGATCATGAAGCTTCGGATCAAGTTGCTATCGAACCTCGTAGGTCGACAAGGACGCGTACTGCTCCTGAGTGGTACGGCAACCCTGTCTTAGAGGTCATGTTGTTGGACAACGATGAACCTACGAGCTATGGAGAAGCGATGATGGGCCCGGATTCTGAGAAATGGTTAGAGGCCATGAAATTCGAGATGGGATCCATGTATGAAAACAAAGTATGGGCTTTGGAAGTATTACCTGAAGGGCGAAAGGCCATTCAGAACAAATGGATCTTTAAGAGGAAGACGGACGCGGACGGTAATGTCACCGTCTATAAAGCTCAACTTGTGGCAAAGGTTTTTTCACAAGTTCAAGGAGTTGACTACGATGAGACCTTCTCACCCGTAGCGATGCTTAAGTCCGTCAGAATCATGTTAGCAATAGCTGCCTTTTTCGATTATGAAATTTGGCAGATGGATGTCAAAACAACGTTCCTTAATGGTTTCCTTAAGGAAGAGTTGTATATGTTGCAACCAGAAGGTTTTGTCGATCCAGAGAATGCTGACAAAGTTTGCAAACTCCAGCGATCCATTTATGGACTGGTGCAAGCATCTCGGAGTTGGAATCTTCGCTTTGATGAAGTGATCAAAGCATTCGGGTTTATACAAGTTTACGGAGAAGCTTGTATTTACAAGAAAGTGAGTGGGAGCTCTATAGCGTTTCTAATATTATATGTGGATGACATATTGCTGATTGGAAACAATATAGAAATGTTGGAAAGCGTAAAGGAATATTTGAACAAGAGTTTTTCAATGAAGGACCTAGGAGAAGTTGCTTTCATATTAGGCATCAAGATCTATAGAGATAGATCAAGACGCTTAATAGGACTTTCACAGAGCACATACCTTGACAAAGTTTTGAAGAAGTTCAAAATGGATCAGTCCAAGAAGGGGTTCTTGCCTGTATTGCTAGGTGTGAAGTTGAGTAAGACTCAATGCCCAGTGACTGCAGAAGATAGAAAAAAGATGAGTGTCATCCCCTATGCTTCAGCCATAGGCTCTATCATGTATGCAATGTTGTGCACAAGACCTGATGTCAGCCTTGCCATAAGTATGGCCGAAAGGTTTCAAAGTGATCCAGGAATGGAACACTGGACGGCGGTCAAGAATATCCTGAAGTACCTGAAAAGGACTAAGGACATGTTTCTCGTTTATGGAGGTGATCAAGAGCTCGTCGTAAAGGGTTACGTCGATGCAAGCTTTGACACTGATCCGGATGACTCTAAGTCTCAAACCAGATACGTATTTATTCTCAATGGGGGTGCGGTAAGCTGGTGCAGTTCCAAGCAGAGCGTGGTAGCTGATTCTACATGCGAAGCGGAGTACATCGCTGCCTCGGAGGCGGCGAAGGAAGGTGTCTGGATGAAGGAGTTCATGACAGATCTTGGAGTAGTGCCTAGTGCACTAAACCCAATGACTCTGTTCTGTGACAACACTGGTGCCATTGCTCTAGCCAAGGAACCAAGGTTCCACAAGAGGACCAGACACATAAAGCGACGTTTCAATTCCATCCGCGATTACATCAAGGAGGAGGACATAAATATTTGCAAAGTACACACGGATCTGAATGTCGCAGATCCGATGACTAAACCTCTTCCAAGGGCTAAACATGATCAACACCAGAACTGTATGGGTGTTAGATTCATTACAATGTAAATCACATAGTGATGTGAACTAGATTATTGACTCTAGTGCAAGTGGGAGACTGTTGGAAATATGCCCTAGAGGCAATAATAAAAGTAGTTATTATTATATTTCCTTGTTCATGATAATTGTTTATTATCCATGCAATAATTGTATTAATTGGAAACACTAATACATGTGTGGATACATAGACAACACTGTGTCCCTAGTATGCCTCTAGTAGACTAGCTCGTTGATCAAAGATGGTCAAGGTTTCCTAGCCATAGACATGAGATGTCATTTGATAACGCGATCACATCATTAGGAGAATGATGTGATGGACAAGACCCAAACTACGAACGTAGCATATGATCGTGTCAGTTTATTGCTATTGTTTTCTGCATGTCAAGTATCTGTTCCTATGACCATGAGATCGTGCAACTCACTGACACCGGAGGAATACCTTGTGTGTATCAAACGTCACAACGTAACTGGGTGACTATAAAGATGCTCTACAGGCATCTCTGAAGGTGTCTGTTGAGCTGGCATGGATCGAGACTGGGATTTGTTACTCCGTATGACGGAGATGTATCTTAGGGCCCACTCGGTAATACAACATCACAATAAGCCTTGCAAGCAATGTGACTAAGTGTTAGCCATGGGATCTTGTATTATGGAACGAGTAAAGAGACTTGACGGTAACGAGATTGAACTAGGTATAGAGATACCGACGATCGAATCTCGGGCAAGTAACATACTGAAGAACAAAGGGAACAGCGTACGGGATTAACTGAATCCTTGACATAGAGGTTCAACCGATAAAGATCTTCGTTGAATATGTAGGAATCAATATGGGCATCCAGGTCCCGCTATTGGTTATTGACCGTAGACGTGTCTCGGTCATGTCTACATAGTTCTCGAACCCGCAGGGTCTGCACACTTAAGGTTAGGTGACGTTTCGGTATAGTAGAGTTATGTATGGTGGTGACCGAAGGTTGTTCGGAGTCCCGGATGAGATTCCGGACATCACGAGGAGCTCCGAAATGGTCCGGAGGTAAAGATTGATATATAGGAAGTCCCGTTTTGATCACCGGAAAAGTTTCGGGTACTTCGGTAGTGTACCAGGAGTGTCGGGAGGGTACCGGGGGACCATCGGGAGGGTCCTCTCGCCCCAAAGGGCCTCATGGGCTGTGGGAGGAGGTAAACCAGCCCCTAGTGGGCTGGCCGAACCCCCGCAACAAGGCCCATGCGGCTAGGGGTGGGAAAGCCCAAGTGGAGGAAAGGAAAACCAAGTGGGGGAGGAATCCTACTCCTAGTAGGATTGGAGTTGGACTCCTCCACCTCCCCACTTCGGCCGACCCTAGGGGAGGATCCCTAGGGCGCCGGCCCCTCCCCTCCCTCCTATATATACTAGAGGGAGAGAGGGCCATAGCACTTCAACCCAAAAGGCCACGGTGCAGCCCTCTCTCCCGATAGACTAATTCCTCTAGTTTTTCAGCAGTGCTTAGGCGAAGCCCTGCTAGAATAGTTCCACCACCACCGCCGCTGTGCCGTCGCGCTGCCGGAGAACTCCTCTACCTCTCCGCTCCCTCTTGCTGGATCAAGAAGGCGGAGATCGTCATCGAGCTGTACGTGTGCTGAACGCGGAGGTGCCGTCCGTTCGGCGCTAGATCGTGATTGGATCGCGGGACGGCTTGAGATTTGGATCGCGAAGACGTTCGACTACATCAACCGCGTTTCTTAACGCTTCCCGCTTAGCGATCTACAAGGGTATGTAGATCCACTCTCCCTCTCGTAGATGCTCATCACCATGGATAGATCTTGCGTGTGCGTAGGAAATTTTTTGTTTCCCATGCAACGTTCCCCAACAAGAACAACACCCAAGCACCGGTCCATCCACATATCAAATTATCAAAGTAGCGAACACAAATCAAACCAACATGATAAAAGTGACTAGACGAAATTCCCGTGCACCCTCAAGAACACTTTGCTTATTACTAGAGACTGTTCTAGCCTGTCCTTTGACACAAAAGGATTGGGCTACCTTGCTGCACTTTATTTACTGTTACCGTTATTTGCTCGTTACCAATTATCTTTCTATCAAACTATCTATTACCTACAATTTCAGTGCTTGCAGAAATTACCTTGCTGAAAACCGCTTGTCATTTCCTTCTGCTCCTTGTTGGGTTCGACACTCTTACTTATCGAAAGGACTACGATTGACCCCCTATACTTGTGGGTCATCAGGGGGTAACAGATTTAAGGATAGACCACTTCGACCACCTCATACACTAGAATTTTATGTTAGTTACCATTAAGCTAAACAACGATATTCTACTATTCTTGGCATGTTGATGAGTCCAATTTACGTGATAATTTTCCTATATATTTTGTGCCTACAAGGTGGGCTCTGTGGAATTTTAACGCGTTCGCGCACTTCTTTTGTTGATAATCCTTCATGTAACGTCTTTTGGAGCAATATTCATTTAATGGAAAAAATCCCCCAAAATGGTAGTGGAATCACATATTTAATGTGATAATCACTTTCCATAAAAAGATCAAGCAAAAAGGCCAAAAGAATGGGCGTCGTCGGGCTTCCAGAGCAAACGACGATGTTCCATACGATCGCGAGTGCTCGTATGAGCGGTCGTATGGCGCGCCGCCGCCTCTGGGAGATCAGCTATTTTCACCCCGTCGAAGTGGATCGTGAAACAAACACATAGAGACACCGGAAACTCGTCCAGAAGGCAGAACCATAGCCTCCGGAGCCCATCCGGAGGGAGAATCAACCAGGAGAAGAAGGGGATTCCTCTCACCGCGAGGAGGGGGACAACATCATCACCACCATCTCCATCATCACCGTCTTCATCATCAGCAGCATCCGCATCCTTATCATCTGCAACATGAAGAACCCTAGTGGATCCTTCGGTGTATCATTTGAATAATTAATCTATGTATTCCATTACCATTACCATGATGTTTGTTGTTCTCATGTGTGAGTAGACCCCAAGTTCTCGGGGATATGGATGAACCTTGGTATGTGTAGGATTTGAAACATTTATTATGGATATGAGATCCTTTGTTGAATACTTAGTTTAATAACTTCGTGAATTTAAATTATTGTGAAGGGGCCCCACTCATCATTTGTTCCTTTGTTGGCCATGAAGTATATCACTCTCTTCGCATAGGTCTAGGTTGTGGAGGTAATTCGAGGTGACAGTAAAAGCCTACTGCTCCTAACCTCTACAAGTGACCGGGGATTTACGGAGAACCCTTAGTGAGGTCGCGTCCATGGGGAAAATCCTTAATTATCATGAGTTGTAACCCACAGGGGGAGACTATGATGGTGGCGTGCGTGGCACGAAGTCTACCATTAGTAGAACGTGTTTTGTACGCGGCTCCGCCCAGCATAATCGTCAACGGTTGCTCAAGTATCCGTCCCATGCTATGCTAATGCATAGTAGTACTAGAAACATACCAATGGGGATTCCAGACTCCTTGAGAGCGCCTTTTTATTCTGTTGTTTCGCAGTCATTATAATTCATGTCTTTTATTTACTTTATTTAATTACGAGATGCTATTTTACTCAATCCTTATTTAGATCCGCCCTCACTCTACTTTAAGTCTACAATTATCTGCAGGCACAAAGTTACATACTCTACAAGAGGCAAAAACCTGATTCCTATGCTCCTGGTGGGATCGATACTCTTACTTCGAAAAGGCTACAACTAAACCATGTGCACTTTGCAGGTTATGACATGTTTGTTTTATAGGAAGGTTGTATGAGATATCCATACAATATAAATGTGAGCACCAGGATCTGAATCCCGGTGGATGTTTATGTGTCCCCACAACTCCACCACCACAACAAAGAGGTGGTCCATTTTCGGCATGTTTTACTTATTAGCTTAGTGGCGTGGTTAATTCGAAGTTAGAGGCATGGAGACAAACTTTGAAATTGAAAGGTTTTAGGTTTATAGTAGAACTAAAAAGAGTTCATGAGGTGTAGTTTTAGTACCATCAAACACAGGGAGTAGGAGTTAAGCCTTGATGGGCTGACGACACCTCAAAAGGACACCTTCCAATGTTTCGAGTCAATGTCGTAAAAGGACCGTGATATTGATGAAAGTGTGAACCATTGAATCAAAATCGGATGGATGAAGTGACATGAAAGATTATAATATCGTTTAAAATGTGAACCATCAAATCAAAACCGGATGGATGAAGTGCCACCAAGCTTCTAGCGACCTTTGTGACAAGAGAATGCAACAAAAATCTAAATGGAAGATTTATAGGACAGTGATTCAAACTTTGATGTTGTATCATGTAAAATATTGTCCAATAATTAGGTGTACGAGGGATAAACATCCTGAGATGGATATGTTGTCACACAAGAAAGGACCGTGTCTGAAATGATGATATATTTGACAAAGCTGGGGAGCATCAATTAAAGAAACACTTGCCCAACATCGTTTGAGATGGTTTGGCCATATACAACGCAGACCTCCAGAAACACTGGTACATAGCGAAAAGATAAGGAGTGTTGATAATGCCAACAAACGTTGGGTAGACAAAACATGACATGAGAGAAATCCATAAGAAGACTTGAAGGACTAGAATATTATGAAATTACTAGAAGAGTTGGGCGCGCTTTGCTACGCCGTTGGTGTTGTTAGGTTTCTTAAAAACATTCCTTTTTCAAATATAAGGTGTATTACTTTTTGAAAAGTCAAATCTTTTAAGTTTCATCAAATTTGTAGAGAAATATATCAAAATCCATAATATTAAATCAGTATTTTTAGATTCATCATGAAATAAATTTCCATACTTTTTGTTGAATATTATGGATGTCGATATTTTTTGCTCTGAACTTGGTCAAAGTTATAGAATTTTGACTTTATAAAAAAAACTAATACCCTTTATATTTTGAAACTAATAGGATATTTAGTTTAGCGGGCGGAGGAGATGATAGTGTTTTTATAATTTATAATGCGGTGATTTGGTGGGCCTTTCGTGGTGTGATTCTGCGTTACCCGCTAAACAACCTATATTTACGTCAGGAAATTTCTGTGTCGGTGGTTACAATATTGGCGCTACAATATCACATGGTGGTGCTTCTTTTTCTAGGTGGTGGGAGGATGCGTAGGATTGATATATTTTTATAGTCCGGTTGCTGCTGATTGATTCAAAAAATCATTGGCCCAGTCAAGATCGTAAACCAAATTCAAAATTGAATACCACAACTGAATGAAAGAGCTGCAAAATTAGAGAACATAGTAGTGAACTAGAAGGGTTGGGTGCGCTTTGCTGCGCCGTTGAATCTGTTGGGATTCTTAAATTTCTTTACTCACTCTATTTCAAAAAATATGGTGTATTACCTTTTTGAAAAGTCAAAGCTCTTTAAGTTTGATCAAATTTGTAGAGAAATATATCAAAATTCGTAATATCAAATCGGTGTTATTAGATTCATTATGAAATGAATTTTCATATTTTTACTTAATATTGCGGATGTCGATATTTTTGGCTCTGAACTTGGTCAAAATTAAAGAAATTTAACTTTCCAAAAAACTAATAACCCTTATATTTTGAAATTGATGGAGTATTTAGTTTGGCCGGTGGGGGAGACGATGGAGTGTGTTTTATGTTTATTTATAATGCGGTTATTTGGTGGGCCTTTCGCTGTGTGATTCTGTATTATCCATTAATCAAGTATCACATGGTGGCGCATTTTTCTAGATGATAGGAGTTTGCGAGGGGTTGATATGTTTTTATAGGCCGGTTGCTGCTGATTGATTTGAAAAATCGTTGGCCCGATCAAAATCGTAAACCAAATTCAAAATTGAATACCTCAATCGAATTAAAGAGCTTTAAAATTAGGGAACATAGAGAATTAAAATAATTAAATGAGAGACTCCTTGAGAAATTGTTGACCTGGTCAAAATCGGGTGACTCGATCCTAAATTGAAGCCTCAATTAATTGTGAAGATTTACAAATTAGAAAGCATAATGTATTGATAAAAATTAAACGAGAGAGTTTTAAGAAATTATTGACCCGGTCAAAATTGGATGACCAAATTTCAATTGAAGACCTCAATTGATTGTGAGACCTTCAATCCTAGGGAGTTTAGTGATATACTAGTATATTAAAAAAATGAATGGGAGAGTTTCAGAAATTGTTGACCCAGTCAAAATCGGATGACCCAATTCCTAATTATATCTCAGCTAATTGTGAGGTATTAAAAATTAGGAAGCATATTGTATAGTATGAAAGAATTGAATGAAGAGCTTTAAGAAATTGTTGACCCGGTCAAAATCAGGTGATTCAATTTTAATTGAAGACCTTAATTGAATGTGGACTCTTGAAAACTAACGAGCTTAATTGTCTTGGACTGGAAATTATCTATCCACGTGTCAAAACCATGATTAGGTTTCGAGATCTCATGAATTTTAACTCTAGCAAACCAAATTTATTTAGGACTGAGAAAATTTATTTTATTGCTGTTGTTGATTGATAAACTGACAATTGCAATTTGGAACAACCACCAAATATATAGAACATTTGACTTGAATCAGCAAAACGCTAACAACTTGACCGAAAATAAAGCACACGTATCCGAATTCACAGTTCGGTCGATGCCTTCATGCAGGCACCGGATGCCTTGAAGTAATTGATCTAGTATTACTTTAATCAGAGAGGACGAGGAAGCGTCGGCGTCGGCGTCGGCGTCGGCATTGGTGTTGCGGGCATGCAAGACTGAGTTGTTGTTATTCCGCCGGCGTGCCGGTTCTGATACCTCCATAACCTCCAACATCCCGACGCCAGCGCCCGCACCACGAGAGCCTCCGGGTCCGCGCACAGCTCCTCCACCTCTGCCGCGCGCCGCCGCAGCCCCGCTGCAACCTCGCCCGTGTACGATTCCGCGTGCCCCCTGAGCCTCTCCGCCAGCCCCACGAACATCGCCGCGAACCGCGCGCCGACGCCCTGGCCGGCTCTGGCCGCCGCGTCTATCGCTTCGGCCCTCGCCGCGTCGGCCTCAGGGACCTCACCGCCGTCCATCTCCTTGACCACGAACTCTAGGAAATCGATCGCCGCCGAGGCGATGAGCTCCTGCTCCTCCTCCGTCCTCGTCATCTTCCGCAGATACCCGTCCCGTAGGCGCCGCGCGTCGGCCACCAGCCTGACCGCCTCCGCGCGCCGCGCGTCGCACCACGCGGCCTGGCTAAGCAGCTCAGACACCAGCGCCTCCTCGCCGCCCCTCCCGTTGAACACGGCCGCGCCGTGCCTGAGGTCCTCCCCGACCTCCACTATCTCGTCGGCGTACCCGGCGGCGGCGTCCTCGAAGTCGTCTAACCAGTCCAGCTGCGCCAGTGTGGGGAACTCACTCCCGGCCTGCAGCGCGCTGCTCACCCTCGACTGCATGGTCCGCAACGACTCCTCCACAAGCGGATCGACTATTCCTTCGTCTACCATGGACCTGATCTCCTCCTCGCTCAGCACCTCGATCGCCATCGTCACGTAACCAAGATCGATCTCTGTCTTCTCCTGGTGGCCCTCCAACTCGGTATATATATATTTTTTTTGAGTAACCCCGACTCGGTATATATGCCCATGAAAGAAAATTAGGCTATATGTAGACGGGGCACGGGGCTGAGACAGGCTGTGGCGGCGTGGGCCGCGTGGCGTGTATTACGCGTCCGACGTTTTTTTCTTTCGGAATTGTGCTTAATTATCTGTTTTCTTAGGTAACACTCGTTGCGTCAAATAGAAGCTCTTTCCCACAGAGAGCTTGACAATTTTTAAGCATCGCTCTTTCGCTATTTGTAAGCATTGATTTTTTTTTAATTTTCAAACAATTTTTAGAAAGCTTATAATCATAAATTCAAAAATGTTTATAGCTTTCAAAAAGTTTGAAACTAGAATTCATTTTTCATAAACATTATATTAGATTTCAAAAAAAAATCATTGCATTCAAAATTTAATCACAGTTTACCAAAATTGTTTTATTTTTCAAAAATAGTGTCAAATTCGAGAACAATTCATATTTTCAAGAAAGTACACGAATTTCATAAAATATTTGCATTAAAAAAATAGAAAGAGTAACTTTTTAAAAATTACTACCGAATTAAAAAATCATGGTTTTCTAGAAAAAACAAAATTTTAAAAAGTACTAGCTATTTTCAAATATATTTCTGGTTTGAAAAAATGTTCTTGTTTTAATTTTTTTAAAAAATTTAAGAAACATTTGTGTTTCAACTATTTTTCAGAAAATATTCAACAAATATTCGCATTTTTGAAAATGTCGTTCCCATGCTTTACAAAAACTAACAAAAACACAAAAAGGGGTGTGCTACAGTGCTACTGTTCCGGCTTGCTCCAATGCATGAGCGCTACCGTGCAGAGAGCTGGGCTGTCCAAGTTACGGTTGTCCCTGTGCGAAAAGGGGGCATTTTGACGTAGTGAGCGTCATATAAGAGCTCCCTTTAGTTATTGCACATCTAACTTATCCCGATTTGAGCGCATTAGGATCCATGCTCGGTCCTCGTTCGGGCTCAGAGAACATTTTCATGGGTTGTTTTCGTGTATTTGTTTGAGCGGGACGCACATATGTTTTGTTTGAGCGTGCCAGGGGTTATCCTTTATTGGGTGTTGGCCTGTGTACTCCTCATTTTTTTCAAGGGGCGTTGGAGTGGGTCTTCCTCTTTAGTGCCTTATGTGCCACTTAGCGAACGCAACACTCACATGTTTCTGCCACATTGACGGGCACAACCAGCAGGCGATCGCTCGCTCGTGGATGCACAATTCTTTCTTGTTCCCTGGTAGCTTGGTTCACAGTTGACCGGTCGTGGTTGACCAGTCCACCACCGTGGACCATTGACCTTTTTGAGAAAAATGCAGATTAAAAAACAAGAATTCAAACAAATTGTTCATGAGTTCGAAAACTCTCACGCGTTCAAAAAAAGTTCGTGGAATTGAAAATAATTTAAGAACTCAAAAAGGTAACGTGTTCAAAAAAAGCTCACAGATTTGAAAAAAAAATCATGAATCCGAATAGTTCACGAGTTCAAAAAATGCTCACGGATTTGATTTTTTTTGAGGAAGTCAAAAAACGATTGTGCATTTGAAAAAAGTTCATGAACTCAAAACAAAGTTCACAAGTTAATAAAATGTTTTCCATTTGAAAAAAATGTGCATTTGAAAAGTTCATGAATTTTTAAAAAGTTTAGGTGTTTAGCCATTTTGAAAAAAATCGTGAAATTTTCAAAAATAGTTCACAATTTTGGAAAAAAATGTTCATGCATTAAAAAAAATAAAAAAAGGAAAAAGGAAAAACATTGCTAGAAAACCCAAAAAGAAAAAAAGAAAAACCGGTCGGAAGCTTCCCAAAACAGCCCTAGGAAGCTTCAAAAACCGGGAGCTTCCCGCTCGTGCCTAAATGGTGGACCAGTCCATTCTACATGAATCTTAAGGCGCCCACATTTGGAGTGGTCGCACCTGCACGCGCGTTGCGACATTCCACATGTCTCCCATGTGTGTCTAGGGGTTTTGTTTTTCGTTTTCATTCTATTTTTGGCTTCGGGTTTTTACCTCCGCATGGGTTGTAGTTCATGTTGGGCTGGGGATTTAAGTTGTTTTTTGAACTGTTATTTATTTATTTATTTATTTTGTTCCTTTTTTTCCTTGTTCTTGTTTTTCATTTATTCCTTTAAAAAAGTACTTGTGTCTTTTTATTTATTTATACCTTTTAAATTTATTTATGTCGCCTCCGTCTCCAACTGCATGTCTTTAACGCGGTTGTAACTTAGGGGATGTAAGTGTTCGTCAAGAGAAGAGCTTGCACCTTTAATAACTTGTGTCCCTAGTTATGTATTGTAAGCAACTCTATGCAATGTAAGAGCATCTACAGCCGAACCTTGCAAATCCGGTCCCTCAAACGCCCGCGGACGCGCCCGGACGCGTCCGCGGACACTGACCGGTCACGCCTCAAAAAAAGAGACTATTGCATCCAGACATCTCATATTTCATTCCTCAAATCCATACAAAAGCATGCAAGTAATAAAACCTACGTACTACGTGAAGAGCTATCTACTCTTCGTCGGAGATGTCGACAATCTCCGTCCCCTCCGGCGGATAGATGTGCGACAGCCGTAGGTCCGCCCCCTCCGGCGCCGGCGCTGCGGCCCCCTCCGTCGCTACTGCCCCCTCCGCTGCGGCTTCCTCGGCCTCGATCTAGGCCTCCAGCTCGTCGAAGAGGGCATCGGCCTCCGCCTGCCTCTGCCGGCTGAGCCGGCGGTTGGCCTCCACCTCGGCCTCATCCCGGATGGAATCCAGGATGGCCTGCTGCTCCGCCATCTCGTTCGATTGGGCGACGACGAACTCCGCCTCCGCCTCCGCCTCTGCCATGGTCAAGCCGGGAGCCTCCTGCTCTGGCTCATCCTCCTGCATTGCCTCCGGCTGCTCCTCCTCCTCCACCTCCTCCTTCGTCTCCGGCGAGTCCGGAGGGAGACCCGCAGCAATGCGGGTGGCGTGGCGAGCCTAGTACTCCTCCTCGATTTGTCGGCGCCGCTCCGGCGTCAGCTGCGCGTAGGTGGTGATGAGCCGACGGGCCATCCTGACGGAGAGGGAAGTGCGAGAGGAGGCGGAAGGGCTCGGGTGGCGGCGAAGAGAGGGAGGAGGCGGATGTGCTAGGGCTGGGAGGGCGTCGGCAGGCCTAAATAGTCGGCCCCGACCTCGGGCGGGGAGCCGGAGCGGCGCCATGCGGCGTTCACACCGCGCCGACGGTCGAGGCGCACGTCGGACCGTCGAGTTTCCCGACGAGTCCGCGTGGGGCCATGCCGTCAGGCCGACCTGGCGGGCGTGCCGGTGCTCCCCCATATCCACCCCATATTTGGGCTGGAAATGGGGGGTGCCGGTCAGCCCGGGCGTTTGAGGCCGGTTTGAGAGGCCCGTCTGGGTCGCATTTTCGTGACCGGGCGGCCTGCCCGGGCGTTTGAGGCGGGTTTGAGGGGTCCGACTGTAGATGCTCTAAGGCGCCAGACGCTAGACAATTTACCACCTTGTGAGCAACCATTCCTTGTTATGCAATTGTTGCACTGTAAGCAATTGTTCTTCTTCTTTTATATATGTCATTAACAACTCCCTGATTTGTCCTCCGCACTTCCAAGCAAATGTTGTATTGGAATCAATAGAAGAAACCAAGATATATCCATCAATGTTCTACACATTCATTGTGAATGTTCTACACATTCATTGTACATCTTTAAATCTCCGCAAAAAGTTTAGTAATCTGGTCAATTAATTCTATGGTATGAAAACAATAGACCCCGACCTTGATTTGGGTGGGTGGAGCATCTGAGTGCTACAAATTCGTGTCCTGTCAATAGGCCTCTTCTTTCTCTTCTTACCCGTTGCTTCGTTGCCTCCGGGGAGAGGTTCTTGCACAACTTTGGGCTTCTTGTTGGCCTTCTGGGCCTTCAACTTGTCTCATAGCTCACAGTCAGGGGGCATTCCTCTTCCAGTTTCTAAGATGCTCGCCACTCCACCTCTCTGTCTGAAAGCCCCTGTCATCGCGATCATCATATCCCTTCATGTTCTAAAAATTTGGTTGAGGAGGACGCTCTCCCCATGACCTTCAAACTTGTGCTTGTAGCGTCGATCATCATCTCCTTCTTAATAGTATCCTCCACCATTAGCGAAAATACCATCAACAGGCCCATGGATTACTTGCCCCCAGGCATTGATCCTTATTTCGTTGCATCACTATGGACGCAAAGAACCATATGTCAACAAATTTAGCGTGAGACCGCCGAATCCACCTCACTTGCTAGCCAAACTTCTAGACTTCTCCTGTTGTCGTTGAGAATCCTGAGCTAAGTGGAGAAAGAGGAGGATGAGAGCCAGATCACCACCCCCCGGTCTAGCAACTCACTAATGGTTCTTGACCAACCCACAAGAATCCACCGCAAGCCCAAGATCTCAGTCCACACCCTCAACCCAAGAGGCCTCTTTTGACAACACTCTCACCCCATATAAGCTTGAATATGGTGTCAACTACATCCGAACCAGTGGTTGAACAGGGCAGATAAGCACTAGAATCTCGTTCGTCCAACGAACCTTAGGGGCAGCCAAGTCGGGTGCAGTCGATGTCGCCTTCACCCGTATTAGCTTTTGCGGGAGGAAAGTGCGTGCCAGTCTGATGAAACTACCCACACAATTACCCGCTTGACATGTAACAGTGCATCCTGGATTGTCGCCAGCTAAGATCTCCCGCACCAACCATCATTGTCCCTCGGAGTCTGCATGCACCGACGAGATGACCATCCAATTGGGTTGATCAGTCAGTGCAAAATCCTTCATAAGTTGTCAGCTCATTCCCGAAAATTTGGCATGAACCTCGTCATCAAAGAAGATTGATCTTTGGGCCACACCCCTAGACTCCCTCCTCGAAGCAACATCTAGGTCCGTCACCCGGAGCAGCACCCGCACAAAATCTGACAAAGCGGTCTGAACGGAGCCAAGGTTTTGGTTACCGAACGAAATTTCAACATTTCGCCCGGTTACCGAGTATTTTGTTGCCCCCCCGGTAAACCCTCGTACCGAGCAAAAAATACCGAATTTGAATTTAAACGCCAAAGGTGTCATAAAGTACAATAACGTCTCAGTTATTTCAAGTCAGCTTGTATTTGCGCGTTGGTAGCGCTCTATTTCCTCTGTCGAGAGATCACTGGTTCGAGTAACCACTCTATACTATACTCCTTTAATACAAGTCTAACTTCATGCCCTTTCTATACTATACTCAAAGAATTTGAATACAAATTTCATTTATAAATTCCGTTCGAAATATGCTAGGTATTTCTCGGTAACCATGGTAACCACGTTTACCCCCCCCCCCCCCCCCCCCGGGTAAAAATGTCCCATTCGGTAACCAAAACACTGAACGGAGCACACTGGTTCACCCACCACTATTCGATGACACAAACACACCACCGCCGAGCATAAATGGATGACCTCACTAACACGTAGCCAACGTTCATCCACCTGCAACACACACAAATTGTAGAGGAACACGCGATGTCCACCCGATGAGACGTGTAGCATCCGAAGGCAGAAGGGAGTGGGAGCAATGGAGAATGGTAGCAAAATCCCACCTTCGGTGACGATGGGGGAGCGTCGTCGCCTCTATGTTACCACACGACTTCATCCCTCCCTGTTTTCAGAAAAAATCAGCTTCCTTCACGTTGAGACAACATTGATTTGCGGGATTCCAAGAAGTGTAGCAGTAGTAAAACGCAAGATGGCAGCATCACACCAATTTGACATCCAACATGATTTTCTCTATATCAATGCTTCTTTGATTGCATCACGGAACCAAAGTATTCTTAGGAAGATATATGAGTAGAAGGAAAAGTTTTTCTAAATTTGTAGTTAAAAGAATCATCTGGAAAAAAAATCCCTGATAAAACAAATTGCAAATGAATCGCTAAAAAATCCTAGGAGTATATGATCTAAACGTAAAAAAACTAACATAGGAAAATGACCTCAAATATCCTATATTTCTATTAAAAACTTATTGTACATTTTGGTTTATTATTTAGTAATCACTTTGGTTTATTTGCATTTTCAGTTGCTAGTGATAACTGATAAGGATCTGGACTAGGTGAGTCCTTCACGTTTTCAGCTGCAGCACAGAAGTGCATACGCTGTCCCTCTCAAGTCGTCGCACATTCTATTTCTTCTCAAAAAAGTCGGTTCACGTCATGCGTCTGCGTGAGTTTTTCCTTCCCGGCTTTCGCCACCTGAACAGGCACGCTGTCCGTATCTAATTTTTGCAGAAGCTGAGAGGAGGCATGCAGTACCGTGGGAAGATCACCTGCTACAAATTTGGAGCCTCACTGGCTCACTGGGCAAAGCGTCCGTACCTCTCCTTTCCCCTTCCGTGCGGTGCGATGGATGGAGCTGGGAGGCTACTCAAACCACGGAGCTGTGTCGCCGGCTAATTCATGGCGCTAACCACCATCGCCGGTGCCGAGTGCGAAGTTCTTCTCGATCACAGCCGAGATCACGGCGCCTCATCAACTTTAGGCGGGCATTTTGAAGCCAGAAATGGGAAATTGTGCACGCCACGCAAACCCCACTACGGATACGGAGGCGCTGCGCCTGCGCGCCTGCGCGAGCGAGCGAACTGCCAGGGGATGATCACACTTCGCTCCCTGCACGCCGCCGCGGCTATAAATTGAGGCGCCACCCCCCACCGGAACGATCACACCTCACTCTCTGCCTTCTCTTCCTCTCTAGCACACGCACATGAACTCGAGGGTGGCGATGGCTGCGTGGTGGGTTTGTGGATTCCTCCCGCTCCTGGCGGTGGCCGTGGCCGCCGCGGAGCCGCTGATCCGGCTGCCGACGGAGAATGGGCATGCCCCTGCCCCTGCCCCTGCGCCTGGCCCGTCAGCGCCGGTTGAAGGGGCGACGAAGTGGGCCGTGTTCGTTGCGGGCTCCTCCGGCTACGAGAACTACCGGCACCAGGTCAGAGTCCTCAATGCAGCTCGTATATATCATTCACTATATGGAAATTCTTTGCTCAACGACTGTGTGGTGTTGTTGATGCATGGCACGACGTACAGGCCGATGTGTGCCACGCCTACCAGATCCTGAAGAAGGGAGGCTTCAAGGATGACAACATTGTGGTGTTTATGTACGATGACATCGCCAACAGCCCTGACAACCCAAGGCCTGGAGTCGTCATCAACCATCCTAAGGGCAAAGATGTTTACCATGGTGTTCCCAAGGTATCGTTAGTTCCTTAGTGGCTGTGTTCCCTGTAATTCAACTTCGAATAGCGTTGTGTTCCCATACAATACAAGACTGATGGTCAACTTAACATGCATTGCAGGACTACACCGGTGACCAGGTCACTGCTAAAAACTTCTATGCAGTTCTCTTGGGGAACAAAACTGCGGTTACCGGAGGGAGTAGGAAGGTGATAAACAGCAAACCAGAGGATCACATCTTCATCTACTACACGGATCATGGGGGTGCTGGTTCACTTGGTACATACATACATACTCCCACATAAACCTTGTTGTTTCAGTTGGTTTGTTTTCTACTCCCTCCGTTCCTAAATATAAGCCCTTCTAGAGATTTCAATATGGACTACGTATGGAGTAAAATGAGTGCATCTACACTGTTAAATACGTCTACATACATCCATATGTAGCTAACCTTATCAAGCTTGTATGTAGGTATGCCCAAAGGGCCATTTGTTTATGCTGGCGACTTCATCAAAGTGTTACGGCAAAAACATGCTTCCAAAAGCTATTCAAAAATGGTATGTGTCCTTTCTTTTCTTATTCTCTTAAATAAAGATTACTGTTTTTAATCTGAAACAGTATGCTTCGAGTCTTATCTCTAAGTAGAATTGCAATTTTGGCAGGTTATATATGTTGAAGCGTGTGAAAGTGGCAGCATCTTTGATGGTTCAATGCCACAAGATCATAACATTTATGTTACAACAGCAGCAAATGCGGAAGAAAGTAGCTGGGCAGCATACTGCCCTGGGATGGAAATACCACCTCCTTCTGAATATAAGACCTGTTTAGGTGACGCATACAGTGTTTCTTGGATGGAAGACAGGTAATAAGCATCAGCTGTGATATTTTGTGGGTACAAGTTTGTACTCAGTTATCTACAACCATTCGATCCTACTTAATATGCAGTGAAACTCACAATCTAAAGAAGGAAACAATCAACCAGCAGTACGAGGTGGTTAAAGCGAGAACGGCACCCCGAAATGAGTCCAGTATAGGCTCTCATGTCATGGAGTATGGTGACAAGACTTTCAAGGATGAGATGCTTTTCCTTTATCAAGGATTCGATCCTGCAAAGTCAAGCATCAGAAACAGGCCGCTGCTTTTGCCCATCCTGAAGGGTGCAATCAATCAAAGAGATGCCGATGTTCTTTTCATGTGGAAGAAGGTAACAAAAATCCCAGTTATTTCTTGTCTAGTTCATCTTCTCTGTTTTCTTGACAATTTTTGTGGCCCGTCCTTTGTTTTTCCAAATTTGTCTGCTAACTAAGAATGTGTCTTGTTGCTTTCAGTATGAGCAGTTAAATGGGGGATCAGAAGAGAAGCAGAAGGCTCTCAGGGAGATCAAAGAAACTGTGCTACACAGGAAGCATCTCGACAGCAGTATCGATTTCATCGGGAAGCTTGTCTTTGGATTCGATAAGGGGCCTTCGATGCTCGAGGCTGCTAGAGGCTCTGGCCAGCCATTGGTCGACGATTGGGATTGTCTGAAGAGGATGGTGAGTGTAACAGTTTCTTACTCAAACCCCATTAATATGCAACACCCTGCACTCTTTCTGTTTCCGGTGAACTTACTCTGCTGTACTTGATGTCAACTGTCAGGTGCGAGTGTTCGAGTCCCAGTGCGGATCACTCACTCAGTACGGCATGAAACACATGAGGGCGTTCGCAAACATCTGCAACAATGGCGTCTCCGAGGCCGAGATGAAGGAGGCAAGCATCAGCGCTTGCGACGGTTACGACATGGGGAAGTGGAACCCGCTGGTTCTAGGGCACAGCGCCTGATCCGCTGCACTGCAGTACATTGGAGCAGTAGCAAATGCTCTAGAGGTTCCTAGCTAGGCCTCATATATGGTGTAGATACATACACTGGTATAGATACAAGAAACCACCCAACAATGGCGCCCCATGTGGTGTTGGGTTAATCAGTAGCTTATGGTCGTGCCTTTGTAAATCAAATTTGACTGCTATCAATTGAAAGGCAGATGATTATTATAGCAGAAGTGTGTGAATATCTTTGCATGACAATGCCATCTTTTTTTGGGGGGGGGGGGGGGGGGGGTGAATTCTTGACAGTGTCTTCTGACTTGATAATAATGACAGGTGGGCCATTATTAGTGGAGCAAAACTAAAGACCCATCTGATTTGGTAGGGATCCTTGACAGTGTCTTCCATTATTAGGCGGGGGGGGGGGGGGGGGGGTGAGAATTCTTGACAGTGTCTTCTGACTTGATAATAATGAACAGGTGGGCCATTATTAGTGGAGCAAAACTAAAGACCCATCTGATTTGGTAGGGATCCTACTACAGACAGCCCTACCAAGAACACTTGCATGAGCTATTGCTGCTAACAAGATGAGATTATAATGTTTGTGAAGCTTCTTTGTGCCATGCTAGTGTAGATCTGTAGGTTGTGCTGCACTGTTGCTCCCCATATTCAAGTTTCCAGTCCATAAACAATGAAAGAAAGGAAAACTAAAAAAGTGTGGTTGCAGTTGAGCTCCCATGGATGTTCAGGTCAATTAAGTATAGCATTTCAAACAGTCTTTCAAATTTATAGCGATCCAAGAATAGTTATAGGGATACAGACCACATACAAATGATAGTACAAGCAAAAAAGTAGAATAATGTTAATCAGCAGGAATAGACAGTACCCAGTCTAAATACTTTTATTAACTGTAAACTTCTGTTTCTGGTTTTATTTTTTTCCAATAGCTTCTCAGCATCAATAAAGCCCCCTAAGGGACCCAACGGTGTATATTTTACTTGCCTCCAACTGTTAAGATGAAGAGTATAAATAATTTGAGATGAAAGCTCAAAAAGAAATTTATATGGGAAAAAATATGCCATCTTTGAAGAAAAACAAAGGCATGATATCGTTTAACTTCAGTACCTGGGAATAAATGGCAGTGCCAGGCAGTGAAGATGAAGGTGATCAATACTATTAAATGGTGGCTGATGAAAACCAAATCTACAAGCAATAATAGAAAATAGTAAATGTATCAACATATGATACTGTTTTCAAGCTGATCTACACCATGCCAGAACAAATATATTCCTTTTAGCAATACCTATGTTCCTCAGATTTGGGAGCATCCCGACTGAGTAAATCTTTTCCCACCTTCACCATGTGACTAACTGCAAAGGAAAAAATGCCATAGTGCACCAAGCATCCATGGTTGAATAAAATAAAATGTAGTAGCAAGTCAGTTTTACATGAAGCAAGAAGCTATGAGCACTAACCTAACTGGTGATCTTCGTTGGTTCTTTGGAGATTTTTTACAGTTGGTATATGCTCAATGGGTATGACAAGATAGTGCCTGCAAACGTTGCACAACGAGAAAACTCTAACACAGATCTTTAAGACAAAAAAATGGTATGCACATTGCACAAGCTGATCATCAATGATGGATCTTGTGGTGGTCAATGGAAGAACTGAATTCATATTGCTGCTAAGCCTAAAAATCAGGGGATAAGCACTGGCATATCAAGAGCTTATCAAAGAGGCAGGCAGCACAAAGAGCTCAGCATCGCCTGTTATTCCTTGCACCGAGTAAATGTCAAGGGTCTTCGTCATGTTATGTTACTAACCACGGCACACATTTTATTATAGCAACTAACTGATCTCAAAGTGTAAACTATGCCGTATTTTATAAATTTTGTACTAATTTAATCAGAGAACTGCAATTGTACATGCATACATATGTCATCTATGTCACTACCTTGCATAAGATTAAAATAAACACAACGCTAACACTACTGAAGAACTTAATGATAACTTGCTATGGGATGCAGTGATTCAGGTACGTGTCGTGACAAATGTTGCTCTGGTCCCGATGAATAATTACTTGTGTATACGCACACATCAACACACCACTATATTCTCCAATCAGTAGTGCGCTACTCAGCTGATTGAGAGTAGGAGTTAAGAAAATTACTCTGACAGTGAGTAGCAAACATAGAAAGGAAACACCGACTACTTGACATGATAAAACACCAGCTATGCGATGTGATAAACACCAACTACATGGCAGTCTTAACACTTGACATTGTTTACACACACTTAGATATCAAACAAATCAAGCAGGTCCGACTATGAGACTACAAGAGTACCAGGTTGCACTGGCGGAACAGATGAAGACCTAAATCTAAACACCAATTCTCGTGATGCTCGCCAATTGTTCGACGAAATGACCAAAAGCACTACTACGTCCATGGCGTGTGCTAACGCCACATCTGGACCAACGACAGCGACACCGCGCTGAAAGAACAAACTACAAAGGCCAGCGAGTACCTGAACGCCGACGGATTGATGTCCTGGAACGCGACGACCTTGTCATCCTGCGCACACGAGCAAAAGGTCGCACGTTGAGCAAGCAAAATCGACAGGTGGCAGAGTTTAGATCGGAGAAGGTGAGGGGGCGGTGTACGGAACGGAGTAGAGGAGAGCGGTAGTGGAAGCGGGGGCGCGGCGGGCGATGTCGCAGAAGACGCACCAGCCCGCCATCGGCGTCCGCCCTGCCCTCTTCGCAGCGGGGCCGCGGAAGCAGAACGACTTCTTCATGGATGCGGGATTGGTAGGTGGGAGGCAGAGGGGGCGACGCGGAATTGACCGATTCAGCGACGCGCCGGGACGCGGCGGCCGTGCTCGCGGATGCTTGCCGCCGTCGTCCAAGTCGTCGGAAGCGTGATTCCACGGCGCAGCCGACGCAACTGGTGGCTCTGGGCGAGGCCCAGTGTGGCAGCTGGTGGATTGGGTTGGACTCCTAGAGTAAAGCCGGAAGCCCAACTGCTGTAATTTCAGCTTTCTTTCTGTTTTTTATTTAAAGAACTCACGCTCTCATTTTTTTTGAGGAAAAGGCCTTCATGGCTTGCTTTATCTCTACCTCTTTATCTTTATCTTTATCTTTACCTAATCTCTACCTTTCTACCTAATAATAAAGCACGAACTGTTTCTGGTCGTCTGTCATCCAAAATACCCTCAAAGGTTGCCAAGCTTCGGAGTGTGCTTGACACTTTTGCTGCGAATACGGGTCTGGAGCTGAACTTTGAAAAGTGCACCTTTGTTCCCATCAACGTCCCTCCCCCCCCCCCCCCCCCCCCCCGCGGCTGCGGCTCAGCTTGCGGCAGTTTTTGGCTGTCCTGTGGAAGCCCTCCCCCCAACAATACCTCGGCTTGCCCCTTTTCCGCTGCGAAGCTGAAGCTGGTGGATTTCTTTCCTTTTTGCAAGAGTGGACAAATGGCTTGTTGGGTGGTGTGGTATGCTGCTATCTTCTAAGGGCAAGTGGACGCTTGTGGACGCCGTCCTCACTTCGCTGCCCACATATGCCATGGGTTCGCTCCAGCTTGCGGAAGGCACTCACTCCAGCTTTGAGAAAAAATGTCGTGCTTTCTTCTGGGCCAATGAACCCACTGTCAATGGAGCGCAGTGCAAGGTGGCATGGTCTTAGGTCTGCATCCCCCGTGAGCGTGGTGGCCTGGGTGTTCAAGACATGCGGCTGCAAAACTTGTGCCTGCTCATGAAGCTCCTTGACAAGATCCACTCATCTGATGCAACAGGGTGGCATGGTTGGTTCTTTGCGTTGTACGGCTGGTCGACTAGTCGTGATCTCGGGGATCCCAGGCGTCTGGACACTCCTACATGGAAGTCCCTCCTGGCCCTCCTCCCCAGCTTCCGTGCATGTACAAGGTGCGTCTTGGGGGATGGACATCGCACGGCTTTCTGGCGCGACTTATGGCTCGGCCAAGAAACACTGGAATCCAAATTCCCGACACTTTTCTCTCATTCTCTGCGCCCCAATGCGTGTGTCGCAGCTGCCCTCGTGGGCCTAGAGTGTCAGCTTCGACCGAGGCTCTCCGCGATCGCCCGCGCCGAGCTGGCCGGACTAAGGGCGGAGCTCCAAGGCGTGGCGCTGCGCCCTGGCATACCGGATGAGCGTCTCCTTCGCCTCTCTGGGGACAGGTTTTCGACCAGAGGTGCGTATCATGCCGCCATGGAGGTTCACGCGGTGGACTCCTTCGCGCCAACTATTTGGCGCAGCTTCGCCCCCGGGAGGTGCAAGTTCTTCCTCTGGCTTTGCCATCGTCGCCGGCTGCCGTGTGATGCTCTTCTCCACCGGAGACATATCATCGACAGCGCTGCGTGTGTGTTCTGTGGAAGTGTGGAGTCCCTGGAACACTTGCTGCTCGAATGCGTCCACGCCCGTGCTATCTTGACCCTGGCTTCGCCTGGCACCCCTGTGCCTCTCTTGGTGGAAGCCCTATGCTCTGCCAGTGGTGGCGGCTTCCCTGCCCAGCCTCGTCTCCGAGCCACTGCGTGCATCGCCATGCTCTGGAATATTTGGAAGAGCACGAATGCAAAGGTTTTTCGTGCTCAAAGCCTTCTGCCGTTGGAAGTGGTCCGCAACATTTCCGCCAATGTCTCCCTCTGGAGATGGCGATGCTCTCGCACCATTTGTAAAACAATTCTGGAAGCCTGGGTGCAATGTCTAGCTGTGTTGTACTAGCTCCTCCCTCCCTACCCCACTCTCCCTCTCGCTGCCCCTCTGAGCAGCTGTAAAAACCCCTCTCTCTGTTGTCTCCTTGATCGTTGGTTTAATGAAAATTCAGGTGGACAGTTTTTCCTGCCCCCCGGTGACGTTTCAAAAAAAATACCCTTGAAGTTGGCAAGAATTACCCACCAATTCTATTCGTAAGAGATAAAAAAACGTTTCATATAGGTTAATCCCTGTCTGGGCCGGCAATAGGGACCTCCTATACTGTGCTCTGGACGCTGGGAAAAGACGCAGCGCGTCAGTTTGGGCCGGCCCATGTCCGGGCGACCTGCTTCTATTTTTTTCTTTTCCGTCTTTATTCTTTTTACTTTAAATAGTTTAGCACGAACTGTTTCTGGTCGTCCGTCATCCAAAATACCCTCGAAGTTGGCAAGAATTATCCACCAATGCCATCCGTAAGTGATAAAAAACGTTTCATATAGGTTAATCCCTGTCTGGGCCGGCCCATGCAGTAGGGACCTCCTATACTACGCTCTGGGCGCTGGGAGAAGACGCAGCGCGTTAGTTTGGACCGGCCCATGTCCGGGCAGCCTGTTTCTATTTTTTTTCTTTTCTGTCTTTATTATTTTTACTTTAAATAATTTATGCAGGAATATAAAAAAAATCCAAAATGAAAAAAACGAAAATTTTGATATAAAATGTTTAATAAATCATAAAATATTTGTGTATTCAAAAGAAGTTCGCGAATTTGTAGAAAAATACTTTCTTATTTGAAAAATGTTCTCAACATGGAAAACAAATGTTCAGAAAATAATAAATTTTCATGATTTTTTAAAAAGCTTGTTTATTAAAAAAATGTTAATGAAATTGAATAAAATTTTGCAAATTCAAAAAATGTCGATCAATGGAAAAATATACTAAAAATTCAAAAACTGTTCGTGACTTACAAAATAGTTTACTCATTCAAAAAGTGATGATTTAGTTCAAAAAATGTTTGTTAAATTTAAAAAATATTCCTAAAATCAAAAAAATGTTCATCAATTTCAAAAATTGTTCCATCAATTTCCAAAAAAAAACCGTCGATTCTAGAAATGTTAGACATTGTCGAATTTTGTAATCATTTTAAAAAAAATGTTTGCAAATAGTATTAAATGTTCATGAATTAAAAAATATTCTTGATTTTAGAAAATGGTCATGAAGTCATAAGTTTTCACGAATTTAAAAAATGTTCGCGCTTTCAAACATGTGCACAAGCTTAAAAAATGTTCATGATTTTGCGAAATTGAAAGTGATAGTGTATCTCGGTGATGCAGGAAAATGTGTTCATGACCATTAGAGATTATGAACTCGGTGATGCAGTAAAATGTGTTCATGGTCATTGAAGATTATGATTTTTTTTCTACTGTCGCATCGCACGGGCCATTTTGCTAACCAAAATGACCATATTTGATAATGAAAATCAAGATACACCATCACTCTTATTTTCATGAAATAGTGAATAATTTTTTAAAATCATGAATATTTCAAGAAAATGTTTGCAAATAGTATAAACTGTTCATGAATTCATTTTTTTAACGGTTTTAGAAAATGTTCGCGAATTTGAAAAATGTTCATATGAATATTTGAAATCTTGAACATTTTTCAAATTTACAAACATTTTCTAAAATCATTATCGTATGTTTAATTTATAAACATTTTATAGTATTTAAATTTTTTTTACAAAAGTGTGAACATTTTTAAAACATTGGGTTTGCGAACATTTCTATAATCGACTAGCAACTTTGTGGAAATTGCTGGAGCAATTTTCGAAATTGATGAACATTTTTGAAATGCATGATTTTTTTTGGATTCAAGGAATATTTTATGAATCAGTAAACTATTTTTAATTTATGAACAGTTTCCGAATTTTTAGGATATTTTACAATTCATGAACATTTTCGAATTGACAAAAGTTTATTCAATTTCATTAACATTTTTAATACAATAAATTTTAAGTTTTTTATTATTATTGTTTTCCAAACATTTGTTTTAAAATTTGCGAACATTTTTACACTATGCAAACATTTTTAAACTGCACAAACATTTTCGAAATTTACAAACATTTATAAATTGTTAAGAAATTTATTTCAAAATTCTATTTTTTATTTTTTCTAAACTTTTTGAATTTCCAAATTATTGAAAATAGAAGAGAAAAATGACGGAAAAGAAAAACTAAAAATAAAAAACGAAATTTAAAAATCAGGTCGCCCGTACATGGGTCGGCCCAAACAGTGCGCAGCATAGGAAGGTACTACATGGGCTGGCCCATGCCGAGATTTGTATGTGTGAAATGTTTTTTGTTACTTATAGGTGGCATTGGTTGGTAATATTTTACAATTGTAAGGGCAATTTCGATGACGGATAGGCAGAAGCACTCCGTCCTTTATTAGTATGTAAAGAAGCACGGACTGTATGTTCAAAAAAGCGAACAGCAGGTCGCAGTTTGGAATCAAAAAAAGAAGAAGCACGGACTGTTTCTGGTCGCCCGTCATTCAAAATACCCTCAAATTTGCCAAGAATTACCCATCAATGCCACACGTAAGTGATAAAAAATATTACACACAGTGTAATCCCTGTCTGGGCCGGTCCATGCGGTAGGGTCCTCCTATACTGCGCTCTGGGAGTTTGGAGAAGATGCAGCCCGCTAGTTTGGGCCGGCCCATGTCCGGGCTGCCTGTTTCTAAATTTTTGTTTTTTGTTCTCCATCTTTATTCTTCTTACTTTAAATAATTTATTTAGAAATTTCAAAAAGATCCCAAAATGAAAAAATGAAAATTTTGATATAAAATGTTTAAGAAATCATAAATATTTGTGTATTCAAAAGAAGTTTGCGATTTTGTAAAAACATGTTTGGAACATTGAAAACAAATGTTCAGAAAATAATAAATTTTCATGATTTTTGAAAAAGCTCGTGTATTAAAGAAAGTTAATGAAATTGAATAAAATTTCTCAAATTAAAAAAATGTTCATCAACGGAAAAAATATACTAAAACTTCAAAAAACAGTTCGAAAAATAGTTTATTCATTCGAAAAATGATGATACATTTGAAAAAATGTTTTTAAAATTTTAAAAATATTCCTGAAATCAAGAAAATGTTCGTGAATTTGAGAAATTGTTCCATCAATTTCCAAAAAAATGTTCGTCTATTCTAGAAATATTCGGCGATTCATGAAAATTGTCTAATTTTTTCACAATTTTAAAAAAATGTTTGCGAATAGTACGAAATGTTCATTAATTCAAAAGATATTCTTGATTTTAGAAAATGGCCATGATTTCATAAGTGTTCACGAATTTAAAAAATATTCCTGGTTTAAAATATGTGCACGGGTTTAAAAAAATGTTCATGATTTCGCGAAATTGAAAGTGATAGTGTATCGATGGTGCAGCAAAATGTGTTCATGGCCATTGGAGATTATGATTTTTTTTCTTCCGTTGCAACGCACGGGCCCTTTTGCTAGTTAAATTTAAGCAACGTTTACATCTTACGCCAATAGTTTAGAAATAAAGACGGGAGGTGAGTCTGGCCACACATTTGGTGGATCATAACGTTCAAACTGAGCTAGCGCATGAGCTACCATATTCGACTCACGATTAGTGCTCTACCAAGACCTTCCTGGAATCATGTAGTAGTGATCTACACTCATCAAGTATTGGAGGTGCTACCATCGAATTCCCAGTATTCCGTTTGATGGCTTTCACCACAGTTAGATTATCCATTTGAACCAAGAGTGAGCTACAACCAACAGTAGTGGCTAATTTCAAGCCTTCAACAAGCGCGGTCGCTTCGGCGGACTCCACATACGCTACGTGCTCCAGCTCACGTGGTCGCTGCTATGAACAATCTGTTGTTGTTTCCAATGAAGCACCACACGTTCCGGTATTGTCATCCACCGAGAAGGCGGCGTCAATGTTCAGGGCAAGCTGACCCGCGAAAGGTCTAGACCAGCAATTTAGTCGAGGGATTGTTGATGGTTTACTGGCCGCACGCGCAAAATTTAGAGAAAGAGCCCTAATAGATTGGCGCGAACGCACCAGTGTCGAACAAATAATCTCGTTTGCCACCATAAGAACCAGCTAGTTACTGCCACCATCTCCGATGGCCCAACAACTTCCACGTATTGGTTGTTGTGTTCTGGGTCATAAAAAAAATCTCGATAATTTTTGCTCCCGAGCAACCAGGTGCAGCCACTGTCGCTATTATTTCATGTGGACGAAGTTCCCTCCAAACCTCTTATGCCCGGCTACATTTAAAAACCATGTGTGATATATCCTCCACACATTAAGAACAATTCGGACACTGAGAAGAGCAGGATATATGTCTGTTTCCTAGAACGCGGTGATAGAGAATTGCATCATGTAGACATCTCCATAAGAACTTCAAACAAACGTTTCTTCCAAACGGGGTGTGATGAGGAACCGCTCATACGATGAGGATTTAAATTACCTGATATTCCTCCCACTGCATATAGTAAGCTGGCCGGACAGTAAATGTACCTGACTTGGTAAGATGCCAAGCAACAAAGTCCTCTATTTCCTATTGAAATATCGGAATTGCAGAATCCTCTCTGCATCTAGTACTCCATAAGTTGCCGCGGATCAGTTCATCGTCCCACTCACCAGTGGCTAGGTTGATGAGTTCATTTACCATTGTGAGACCACAGTTGCTCCTGACAGTAATTATTCTCCTTGAATTGCTATTAGGTATCCAACCGTCTTCCCATATATTAATTTTCATGCCATTTGCCAACCCTCTAGATGCACCCTTTCTTGAATGTTTGAATTCCTGACCAAATGCTCTGCCAAACGTATGATGACCCCTTCTTAAGTGCACAATTCAATAAATCATCGGAAGGGTAATATTTTGATCTTAGAACTCTTGCACACAAGGAATCAAAGTTATCAATAAGACACCAGCACTGTTTGGCTAACATGGCTAAACTAAAATTGTGTATATCTCGAAATCCCATACCTCCCCAACTCTTCGGGGCACACATCTTTCACCACGCAAACCAATGCATTTTGCATTGGTCCTCTCCGTCACCCTAACAAAAGTGTGATATAGCATGAGTGATTCCCTTGCAAATTTTCTTTGGAAATATGAATACCCCCATTGCATAGGTTTGGATGGCTTGAGCCACCGCTTTGATTAAGGCCTCCTTCCCTCCATAGGATAAAGTTATTTCTTTCCAGTTAACAAGTTTCTGTATTCTTTCAATAAGATGTTTGAAACAATCAACTCGATCAACTCTAATCATAGAGGCCAGCCCCAGGTATCTGTCAAAAATAGATTCAGTCATGATATCCAAGAATTGACAAATACCCACTGAAAGGACGTGGATGCCGCCTAGAGGGGGGGGGGGTGAATAGGCGCTTTAAAATTATTACGGTTTAGGCTTGAACAAATGTGGAATAAAACTAGCGTTTAATTAGTCAAGCACAAAACCTAAAACAACTAGGCTCACCTATGTGCACCAATAACTTATGCTAAGCAAGATAAACAACTAAGTGATAGCAAGATATATAACAAGAAACAATATGGCTATCACAAAGTAAAGTGCATAAGTAAAGGGCTCGGGTAAGTGATAACAGAGGCATGTGGAGACGATGATGTATCCCGTAGTTCACACCCTTGTGGATGCTAATCTCCGTTTGGAGCGGTGTGGAGGCACAATGCTTCCCAAGAAGCCACTAGGGCCACCGTAATCTCCTCACGCCCTCGCACAATGCAAGATGTCGTGATTCTACTGAGGGACCCTTGAGGGCGGTCACCGAACTCGTACAAATGGCAACCCTTGGGGGCGGTCACCGGTACCCGTACAAATTGCTCAGGGCAATCTCCACAACCTAATTGGAGACCCCGATGCTTGCACGGAGCTTTACACCACAATGATTGAGCTCCGAGACACCACCAACCGTCTATTGCGCCAAGGCATCCAAGAGGAACAAGCTCTAGGGTGCTCAAACACCCAAGAGTAATAAGCTTCTCAAACTTCACTTCCACGTATCACCGTGGAGAACTCAAACCTATGCACTGAATGCAATGGCAAGGGCACACGGAGTGCCCAAGTCCTTCTCTCCCAAATCCCACCACAACAAGTAATGCTATGGAGGAAAATGAGAGGAAGAACGAAGAAGAACACGAAGAACTCCAAGATATAGATCCAAGGGGTTCCCCTCACATAGAGGAGAAAGTGATTGGTGGAAATATGGGTCTAGATCTCCTCTCTATTTTACCTCAAGAACTAGCAAGAATCATTGGAGGGATTGAGAGTTAGAAAGCTCGAAGAAGGTCAACAATGGGGGGCAAACACGAGCTCAAAAGGATGGGAACTATTGGGGAAGAAAACCCCCTTAAATAGGTTCCCCCAAATCCAACCGTTATGCACTCAGCCCGTGCATAAGTGGTAGTACCGCTCAGGTGAGCGGTACATCTGCCGGTACAGAAGTATCAAACCATAGCGTGCAACAGAGGAGCTCAAAGGAGGCGGTAGACCCGCCGAAGCGGTACTACCGCTTCTTCCAGCGGTACTTCCGCCCGGAGTGGTACTACCGCACTCTACTACCGAGCGGTACCGCGCAAAAAACCAACCTATCCAGAGAGCAAAATATAAGCGAAAGTAGCAGCGGTAGTACACAGCGGAAGTACCCCTCAAGCGGTACTACCATGGTACCGAGCGGTACTACCGCCTGATCAGAGAAAAACAGCTCTGGCACTAAAACTGCCATAACTTTCGCATACGAGCTCCGAATTGAGCAAACTCAAGCTTGTTGGATAGCAGACGACAAGTACTATGAAAATGCTAATTATATAGAGATGTGAAACCTCTATGAATGAAGAACCGACAAAAACTCCAACATCGAAAACATCATAGAAGATGCATATGGACTCCGTTTTCGACGAACTTGAGCTTGTCATGGCTGACCATAAGCTCAAGAACCCACGTAGAGAAAAGCCAACCAAGAACCAAGAAAGATGATGATGCCAAGAATGCAATGGTTTGAGCTCTCAACGAACGATACGATCAAGCTACTCACTTGAGCGCCCCCCTTGATAGTACGACTATCGATCCTATAACCCGGTCTCCCAACTACCACCATGAGACCGGTAAAATAGAAAACCCTATCAAGGTCAAACCTTTGCCTTGCGCATAGTCCACTTGAGCTAGATGATGATGATCTTGTCCTCCTCAAGATGGACCACCTTTCTTGATTGCGCCGGCTCGATGAAGACTAGTAGATTGCTCCCCCATACTCCACTATGGCTGAGACACTCTTCGACACATCTTCACAAGTCCATTGTCACCACAATGAACGGCAAGCTTCAAGCATGATCTCTTTGTGATGCTCCACTTGAACTTGCACACCGCAAACTTGATGACGATCTTCACTTGATGTCATCCTCCATGGGTTGTATGAGATCTTCCTCTTGACGCAATCCCATGGACACATACACGAGTAGAAAACAGGTCTTACGTTTGCCCCTTTAGTCCCGGTTTGGCTTTGGCCCGGGACTAATGTGACCATTAGTCCCGATTCCAATGGCTAGGAGCGGTCGGGGGGGGGGGGGGCACGGGCACCATTAGTCCCGGTTCATTTGGGACCTATAGTCCGGACTAAAGGGGTGGTGGCAGACTGGTGTCAGGCTGGGGCCCCCACGAGCCCTTTTAGTCCCGGTTTGTCTCACAAACCGGGACTATATGTAGACCTTTAGTCCCGGTTTGTATAACCAACCGGAACTAAAGCTTTCCCTATATAAACCCTTCGTCCAGCCCAAGCCCATTTCTCTGTTTTCTCCATTCCCCTATCTGTTCTTCCCTAGCTCGAGCTCATCCCTCCATTTTTGCCAAGATTTGTCGAGATTTGAGGCACCCCAATCCATCCAAGTGTCCACAAAGGTTAGCAACTTTGTCCTTTCATCTCTTATTGCTAGATCAGCTCGTGCAATGCTTTATAAGTATAGTGATTTGTGGGTTTTAGTTTGGGTGTAATTACGTGGTAGTTTTTTTGATTTATATGCAATTTGAGCTCAAATTAACTTCTTAGTTTGCATATGTGTGTTGGAAATATGCCCTAGAGGCAATAATAAATTGGTTATTATTATATTTCCTTGTTCATGATAATTGTTTATTATCCATGCTATAATTGTATTGATTGGAAACTCAAATACATGTGTGGGTACATAGACAACACTGTGTCCCTAGTAAGCCTCTAGTTGACTAGCTCATTGATCAAAGATGGTTAAGGTTTCCTAGCCATTGACATGAGATGTCATTTGATAACGGGATCACATCATTAGGAGAATGATGTGATGGACAAGACCCAAACTGTAAACGTAGCATTTTGATCGTGTCAGTTTATTGCTATTGTTTTCTGCATGTCAAGTATCTGTTCCTTTGACCATGAGATCATGCAACTCACTGACACCGGAGGAATACCTTGTGTGTATCAAACGTCGCAACGTAACTGGGTGACTATAAAGGTGCTCTACAGGTATCTCCGAGGGTGTCTGTTGGGTTGGCATGGATCAAGACTGGGATTTGTTACTCCGTATGACGGAGAGGTATCTCAGGGCCCACTCGGTAATACAACATCACATTGAGCCTTGCAAGCAAAGTGACTAAAGAGTTAGCCACAGGATCTTGTATTACGGAACGAGTAAAGAGACTTGCCGGTAACGAGATTGAACTAGGTATAGTGATACCGACGATCGAATCTCGGGCAAGTAACATACCGAAGAACAAAGGGAACAGCATACGGGATTAACTGAATCCTTGACATAGAGGTTCGACCGATAAATATCTTCGTAGAATATGTAGGAGCCAATATGGGCATCCAGGTCCCGCTATTGGTTATTGGCCGTAGAGGTGTCTCGGTCATGTCTACATAGTTCTCGAACCCGCAGGGTCTACACACTTAACGTTTGGTGACGATTAGTATAATTGAGTTATTATGTTGGTGACCGAAAGTTGTTCGGAGTCTCGGATAAGATCCCGGACATGACGAGGATCTCCGGAATAGTCCGGAGGTAAAGATTGATATATGTGATAATAGTGTTTTGATCTCTGGAAGGGTTCCGGAGTTCACCGGAATGGGTTCCGGATGTTTACCGAAGTGTTCGGGTGCAGCAACACTTTATATGAGCCAAAGGGATAAAGCCCACAAGGTATTGGAAAGTGCAAAAGTAGTTTTGCTGCCGCGTAAGCGGTACTACCGCTTGGTGAAGCGGTACTACCGCCCGAGCGGTACTACCGCTTGTGTGAAGCGGTACTACCGCCCAAGCGGTACTACCGCTTGTGTGAAGCGGTACTACCGCTTGTGCGCGGCTGTGCACGGTTCGGCAGGGATCCGAGTTGGACTCTTTCCCTGCGGGCCAAACCGACCTTGTGCGGGCAAAACCGACCCGGAGGAGGCTTTTACTCCAAGTTTAGACCCCAAGGCTCAACATATAAATAGAGGGGCAGGGCTAGCACACGGGACACATCAGGATTTCCCAAGCCGTGTGCCGGCAACCCTAGCCCTCTAGTTCCTCCGTCATAATCTCCGTAGTGCTTGGCGAAGCCCTGCAGAGATTGTTCCTCACCACCATCACCACGCCGTCGTGCTGCTGGAACTCAACCACTACTTCACCATCGCTCGCTGGATCGAGGAGGTGAAGGCGTCATCAAGCCGTACGTGTGTTGAACGCGGAGGTGCCGTCCGTTCGGCACTAGATCGGAAGGATCGTGATTGGATCGCGGGACGCTCGGCGATTTGGATCGCGAAGACGTTCGACTACATCAACCGCGTTTATTAACGCTTCCGCTTAGCGATCTACAAGGGTATGTAGATTCACTCTCCCTCTCGTAGATGCTCATCACCATGGATAGATCTTATGTGTGCGTAGGAAAATTTTTGTTTCCCATGCAACGTTCCCCAACAGTGGCATCATGAGCTAGGTCTATGCGTAGATGAGATCTCGAGTAGAACACAAACGAGTTGTGGGCGTGGGTGTATACATATTGCTTGCCGTTACTAGTTGATACTTGATTCAGCGGTATTGTGAGATGAAGCGGCCCGGACCGACATTACGCGTACGCTTACGCGAGACTGGTTTTACCGCTGCGTGCACTTGTTGCATAAAGGTGACTGGCGGGTGTCTGTCTCTCTCACTTTAGTTGAATCGGTTCAATGAAGAGGGTTCTTTTAGAAGATCAAAAAGCAATCACTACACCACGTTGTGGTTTTGCGTAGGTAAGAACGGTTCTTGCAAACCCGTAGCAGCCACGTAAAATTTGCAACAACAATTAGAGGACGTCTAACTTGTTTTTGCAGGGTATGTTGTGATGTGATATGGCCAATTACATGATGAGATATATGTGATGTATGAGATGATCATGTTTTGTATAGAATATCACGACTTGCATGTCGATGAGTACGGCAACTGGCAGGAGCCATAGAGTTGTCTTTAATTATTGTATGACCTGCGTGTCAATCATTAAGCGCTATGTAATGCTTTACTTTATCGCTAAACGTTAGCTATAGTCGTGGAAGCAACAGTCGGCGCGACAACCTTATGGCGACACGTTGATGGAGATCAAGATGATGGAGATCATGGTGTCATGCCGGTGACGATGGAGATCATGCCGGTGCTTTGGAGATGGAGATCAAAAGCACAAGTTCATGGCCATATCATGTCACTTATGATTTGCATGTGATGTTAATCCTTTTATGCATCTTATTTTGCTTAGGACGACGGTAGCATTATAAGGTGATCCCTCACTTAAATTTCAAGATAAATTGTGTTCTCCCCAAGTGTGCACCGTTGCGAAAGTTCGTCGTTTCGAGACACGCCGTGATGATCGGGTGTGATAGACTCTACGTTCGCATACAACGGGTGCAAGCCATGTTGCACGTGCGGAACACTCGGGTTAAACTTGACGAGCCTAGCATGTACAGACATGGCCTCGGAACACAAGAGACCGAAAGGTCGAACATGAGTCATATAGTAGATATGATCAACATGAAGATGTTCACCATTGAAACCACCTCAACTCACGTGATGATCGGACTTGAGTTGGTGGATTTGGATCATGTAACACTCGAATGATCGGAGGGATGTCAATTTGAGTGGGAGTTTTTAAGTAATATGATTAACTAAACTCATTATCTAGAACAATAGTCTAAGTTGTCTTTGCTATATTTATGTTGTAGATCATGGCTCGCGCAGTAGCACCCCTGAATTTTAATGCGTTCCTAGAGAAAGCTAAGTTGAAAGATGATGGAAGTAACTTTGTGGACTGGGCCCGTAATCTAAGGATTATCCTTACGGCTTCCCAGAAGGCTTATGTCCTTGATGCACCGCTTGGTGATCCACCCGCTCCAGTTGAGTCTCTAGACGTTGTGAACGCCTGGCAGGCTCGTTCTGATGATTACTCAATAGTTCAATGTGCAATGTTGTATGGCTTAGAACCGGGACTTCAAAGACGTTTTGAACGTCATGGAGCATATGAGATGTTCCAGGAGTTGAAGTTTATCTTTCAGAAGAATGCCCGGATCGAGAGATATGAGATCTCCGATAAGTTCTATGCTTGCAAGATGGAGGAGAACGGGTCTATCAGTGATCACGTGCTCAGAATGTCTGGGTACTCCACCCGTCTGGCTGAGTTAGGGATGCCCCTTCCGCCAGAGGCTATCACTGACAGAGTTCTTCAATCATTGCCACCTAGCTACAAGAGCTTCGTGTTGAACTATAACATGCACGGGATGAACAAGTCAGTCGCCGAGCTGTTTGCGATGCTGAAAGCCGCTGAGTCTGAAATTCAGAAGGAGCATCAAGTGTTGATGGTCAATAAAACCACTAGTTTCAAGAAAAATGGCAAGGGTAAGAAGGGTAACTCCAAGCAGAGTGGCAAAGCAGTTGCTCCTCTCGTGAAGAAACCCAAGGCTGGACCCAAACCAGAAACTGTGTGTTTTCATTGCAAGGGAACTGGACACTGGAAGCGGAATTGCCCCAAGTATTTGGCTGACAAGAAGGCGGCCAACAACAAACAAGGTATATATGATATACATGTTATTGATGTGTACCTTACCAACTCTCGTTGTAGTGCCTGGGTATTTGATACCGGTGCGGTTGCTCATATTTGCAACTCAAAACAGGAACTGCGGAATAGACGGAGGCTGGCAAAGGACGAAGTGACGATGCGCGTGGGAAATGGTTCCAAGGTTGATGTGATCGCCGTTGGCACGCTCGCTCTTCGATTACCGTCGGGATTAGTGATGAACCTAAATAAGTGTTATTTGGTGCCTGCGTTAAGCATGAACATTATATCTGGATCTTGTTTATTGCGAGACGGTTACTCATTTAAATCAGAGAATAATGGTTGTTCTATTTATATGAGTAATATCTTTTATGGTCATGCACCCAATGTGAGGGGTTTATTCTTGTTGAATCTCGATAATAATGATACACATGTTCATAACATTGATGCCAAAAGATATAGAATTGATAATGATAATACCACTTTCTTGTGGCACTGCCGTTTAGGTCATATTGGCGTAAAACGCATGAAGAAGCTCCATGCTGATGGACTTTTGGAGTCACTTGATTTTGAATCACTTGACACATGTGAGCCATGCCTCATGGGCAAGATGACTAAAACGCCGTTCTCTGGAACAATGGAACGGGCAAGTGACTTATTGGAAATCATACATACTGATGTGTGCGGTCCGATGAGTATTGAAGCGCGCAGTGGTTATCGTTACTTTCTCACCTTCACTGATGACTTAAGTAGATATGGGTATATTTACTTAATGAAACACAAGTCTGAAACATTTGAAAAGTTCAAACAATTTCAGAGTGAAGTTGAGAATCATCGTAACAAGAAGATTAAATTCCTACGATCTGATCGAGGAGGAGAATATCTGAGTTATGAGTTTGGCAGTCACTTAAGACAGTGTGGAATTGTTTCACAATTGACACCGCCTGGAACACCACAGCGTAATGGTGTGTCCGAACGTCGTAATCGAACTTTATTGGATATGGTGCGATCTATGATGTCTCTTGCCGATTTGCCACTATCGTTTTGGGGTTATGCATTAGAGACAGCTGCATTCACTTTAAATAGGGCACCATCGAAATCCGTTGAGACGACGCCATATGAACTTTGGTTTGGCAAGAAGCCAAAGCTGTCGTTTCTTAAAGTTTGGGGATGTGATGCTTATGTCAAAAAGCTTCAGCCTGAAAAGCTGGAACCCAAAGCGGAGAAATGCGTCTTCATAGGATACCCAAAAGAGACAGTTGGGTATACCTTCTACCTCAGATCCGAAGGCAAAGTGTTTGTCGCTAAAAACGGAACATTTCTTGAGAAAGAGTTTCTCTCGAAAGAATTGAGTGGGAGGAAGATAGAACTTGATGAGGTTATTGAACCTTTACTTCAACCTAAGAGTAGCGCAACGCAGAAAGTTGTTTCTGTCGAGCCTACATTAGCTGAAGAGGAAGTTAATGATGATGATCATGAAGCTTTGGATCAAGTTGCTATCGAACCTCGTAGGTCGACAAGGACGCGTACTGCTCCTGAGTGGTACGGCAACCCTGTCTTAGAGGTCATGTTGTTAAACAACGATGAACCTACGAGCTATGGAGAAGCGATGATGGGCCCGGATTCCGAGAAGTGGTTAGAGGCCATGAAATCCGAGATGGGATCCATGTATGAAAACAAAGTATGGACTTTGGAAGTATTACCTGAAGGGCGTAAGGCCATTCAGAACAAATGGATCTTTAAGAGGAAGACGGACGCGGACGGTAATGTCACCGTCTATAAAGCTCGACTTGTGGCAAAGGGTTTTTCACAAGTTCAAGGAGTTGACTACGATGAGACCTTCTCACCCGTAGCGATGCTTAAGTCCGTCAGAATCATGTTAGCAATAGCTGCCTTTTTCGATTATGAAATTTGGCAGATGGATGTCAAAACAGCGTTCCTTAACGGTTACCTTAAGGAAGAGTTGTATATGATGCAACCAGAAGGTTTTGTCGATCCAGAGAATGCTGACAAAGTTTGCAAACTCCAGCGATCCATTTATGGACTGGTGCAAGCATCTCGGAGTTGGAATCTTCGTTTTGATGATGTGATCAAAGCGTTCGAGTTTATACAAGTTTACGGAGAAGCTTGTATTTACAAGAAAGTGAGTGGGAGCTCTATAGCGTTTCTAATATTATATGTGGATGACATATTGCTGATTGGAAACAATATAGAAATGCTGGAAAGCGTAAAGGAATATTTGAACAAGAGTTTTTCAATGAAGGACCTAGGAGAAGCTGCTTTCATATTAGGCATCAAGATCTATAGAGATAGATCAAGACGCTTAATAGGACTTTCACAAAGCACATACCTTGATAAGATTTTGAAGAAGTTCAAAATGGATCAGTCCAAGAAGGGGTTCTTGCCTGTTTTGCAAGGTGTGAAGTTGAGTAAGACTCAATGCCCAGTGACTGCAGAAGATAGAGAAAAGATGAGTGTCATCCCCTATGCTTCGGCCATAGGCTCTATCATGTATGCAATGCTGTGCACAAGACCCGATGTCAGCCTTGCCATAAGTATGGTCGGAAGGTTTCAAAGTGATCCAGGAATGGAACACTGGACGGCGGTCAAGAATATCCTGAAGTACCTGAAAAGGACTAAGGACATGTTTCTCGTTTATGGAGGTGATCAAGAGCTCGTCGTAAAGGGTTACGTCGATGCAAGCTTTGACACTGATCCGGATGACTCTAAGTCGCAAACCGGATACGTATTTATTCTTAATGGGGGTGCGGTTAGCTGGTGCAGTTCCAAGCAAAGCGTGGTAGCAGATTCTACATGCGAAGCGGAGTACATCGCTGCCTCGGAGGCGGCGAAGGAAGGTGTCTGGATGAAGGAGTTCATGACAGATCTTGGAGTAGTGCCTAGTGCACTTAACCCAATGACTCTGTTTTGTGATAATACTGGTGCCATTGCTCTAGCCAAGGAACCAAGATTTCACAAGAGGACCAGACACATAAAGCGACGTTTCAATTCCATCCGCGATTACATCAAGGAGGACGACATAAATATTTGCAAAGTACACACGGATCTAAATGTTGCAGATCCGATGACTAAACCTCTTCCAAGGGCTAAACATGAACAACACCAGAACTGCATGGGTGTTCGATTCATTACAATGTAAATCACATAGTGATGTGAACTAGATTATTGACTCTAGTGCAAGTGGGAGACTGTTGGAAATATGCCCTAGAGGCAATAATAAATTGGTTATTATTATATTTCCTTGTTCATGATAATCGTTTATTATCCATGCTATAATTGTATTGATTGGAAACTCAAATACATGTGTGGGTACATAGACAACACTGTGTCCCTAGTAAGCCTCTAGTTGACTAGCTCATTGATCAAAGATGGTTAAGGTTTCCTAGCCATTGACATGAGATGTCATTTGATAACGGGATCACATCATTAGGAGAATGATGTGATGGACAAGACCCAAACTGTAAACGTAGCATTTTGATCGTGTCAGTTTATTGCTATTGTTTTCTGCATGTCAAGTATCTGTTCCTTTGACCATGAGATCATGCAACTCACTGACACCGGAGGAATACCTTGTGTGTATCAAACGTCGCAACGTAACTGGGTGACTATAAAGGTGCTCTACAGGTATCTCCGAGGGTGTCTGTTGGGTTGGCATGGATCAAGACTGGGATTTGTTACTCCGTATGACGGAGAGGTATCTCAGGGCCCACTCGGTAATACAACATCACATTGAGCCTTGCAAGCAAAGTGACTAAAGAGTTAGCCACAGGATCTTGTATTACGGAACGAGTAAAGAGACTTGCCGGTAACGAGATTGAACTAGGTATAGTGATACCGACGATCGAATCTCGGGCAAGTAACATACCGAAGAACAAAGGGAACAGCATACGGGATTAACTGAATCCTTGACATAGAGGTTCGACCGATAAAGATCTTCGTAGAATATGTAGGAGCCAATATGGGCATCCAGGTCCCGCTATTGGTTATTGGCCGTAGAGGTGTCTCGGTCATGTCTACATAGTTCTCGAACCCGCAGGGTCTACACACTTAACGTTTGGTGACGATTAGTATAATTGAGTTATTATGTTGGTGACCGAAAGTTGTTCGGAGTCTCGGATAAGATCCCGGACATGACGAGGATCTCCGGAATAGTCCGGAGGTAAAGATTGATATATGTGATAATAGTGTTTTGATCTCTGGAAGGGTTCCGGAGTTCACCGGAATGGGTTCCGGATGTTTACCGAAGTGTTCGGGTGCAGCAACACTTTATATGAGCCAAAGGGATAAAGCCCACAAGGTATTGGAAAGTGCAAAAGTAGTTTTGCTGCCGCGTAAGCGGTACTACCGCTTGGTGAAGCGGTACTACCGCCCGAGCGGTACTACCGCTTGTGTGAAGCGGTACTACCGCCCAAGCGGTACTACCGCTTGTGTGAAGCGGTACTACCGCTTGTGCGCGGCTGTGCACGGTTCGGCAGGGATCCGAGTTGGACTCTTTCCCTGCGGGCCAAACCGACCTTGTGCGGGCAAAACCGACCCGGAGGAGGCTTTTACTCCAAGTTTAGACCCCAAGGCTCAACATATAAATAGAGGGGCAGGGCTAGCACACGGGACACATCAGGATTTCCCAAGCCGTGTGCCGGCAACCCTAGCCCTCTAGTTCCTCCGTCATAATCTCCGTAGTGCTTGGCGAAGCCCTGCAGAGATTGTTCCTCACCACCATCACCACGCCGTCGTGCTGCTGGAACTCAACCACTACTTCACCATCGCTCGCTGGATCGAGGAGGTGAAGGCGTCATCAAGCCGTACGTGTGTTGAACGCGGAGGTGCCGTCCGTTCGGCACTAGATCGGAAGGATCGTGATTGGATCGCGGGACGCTCGGCGATTTGGATCGCGAAGACGTTCGACTACATCAACCGCGTTTATTAACGCTTCCGCTTAGCGATCTACAAGGGTATGTAGATTCACTCTCCCTCTCGTAGATGCTCATCACCATGGATAGATCTTATGTGTGCGTAGGAAATTTTTTGTTTCCCATGCAACGTTCCCCAACAATGTGTAGGTGTGGTTTACTTAGTGTGCCTTCCCGTCCCCGTCCTAACCACCGTCGATCGCCCGCACCGTCCCGTCGCCGGCACCACCTTGGTGAGCCTCTTCTTGTGTTCTTATCCTTTTTATAAAAAAATCGTATTTGTATGATTTAGATAGTTACTTGCATAATTTTCTTACTTGTATGATTGTTGTTATATATAGTGCCATGGTTATGATATCCGTGCCTGTCGGCCCTCGTCCGGTTTACGATTCGGATGTGGTATATTCTCTTTTATAACTACTTGTTGCATTTCGTGTTAATGACAATTATGTCCATCAAGTTGACATAGATATTTTTAACTAGGAGGTAGTTGAACCGGAAATTCCAACCGACCCTATTGTCGAGAAGTTAAATTTAGTTGAAAAAGAAAACGAGGATTTGAAAGGAAAATTGAAAAGAGTTGAAGAAGAGAAGATGAAATTGGAGTTGTACGTTGCCGATGTCGTCGATGATCACAAGATCAAGATGGATGCAATGCGCTTGAAGATTAGAAAGATTAGAAAATATGCCATTAATAAAGAGGTTTGGTATCATTATGCTGTTGGATCAATTGTTACCTTAGTTGCGATTTTGATCGCATTTGTTGTTGCATTTAAATGTTTTAGCTAGATAGTTGTATGTTGTTTTATGAGAATAAGTGTGTATGAACTTTATGTATGAACTTGTATTAATTTGGTCTTTAAGGTGTTGTGTAATGAAGATGAACCGGCAATGGATGTACGATGACCGACGCTCTCCCCAGTTCATTAATGGCGTGCATAGTTTTCTACGTGCGGCTGAGGCAAACAAGCGAGATGGTTTTATGTGTTGTCCATGTGGTGTGTGTAAGAATGATAAGACTTACTCTAGCGCAAAACAAATTCACGTCCACCTTTTTACGTTCGGTTTCATGTCCAACTATAATTGTTGGACCAAGCACGGAGAAAGAGGGGTTCTAATGGAAGAGAATGAAGAAGAAGAGGATGATGACAACTATCCTGGGTTTCCTGAATATGATGGTACTACAATGGGGGAAGAGAATGAAGAAGAAGAAGCTGAGGCATCAGATGAGCCAGCTGATGATCTTGGTCGGGCCATTGCTGATGCAAAGAGAAACTGCGAAAGTGAAAAGGACAAGTTGAAGTTGCAGCGCATGTTAGAGGATCACAAAAAAGGGTTGTACCCAAATTGCGAAGATGACAACACAAAGCTCGGTACCACACTGGAATTGCTGCAATGGAAGGCAGAGAATGGTCTATCTGACAAGGGATTTGAAAAGTTGCTGAAAATAATGAAGAAGAAGCTTCCAAAGGACAACGAATTGCCCGACAGTACATAAGAAGCAAAGAAGGTTGTCTGCCCTATCGGATTAGAGGTGCAGAAGATACATGCATGCCCTAATGACTGCATCCTCTACCGCGGTGAGGAGTACAAGAATTTGAATGCATGCCCGGTATGCGGTGCATTGCGATATAAGATCAGTCGCGATGACCCTGGTGATGATGTTGAGGATGAGCGCCCGAGGAAGAGGATTCCTGCCAAGGTGATGTGGTATGCTCCTATAATACCACGCTTGAAACGTTTGTTCCAAAACAAAGAGCATGCCAAGTCGTTGCGATGGCACAAAGAAGATCGTAAGAAAGACGGGAAGTTGAGAGTACCTGCTGATGGGTCGCAGTGGAGAAAAATCGAGAGAAAGTGGCCGGACTTTGTAGATGACCCAAGGAACATATGGTTTGGTTTAAATGCAGATGGTATTAATCCTTTTGGGGAGCAGAGCAGCAAGCATAGCACATGGCCTGTGACTCTATGTATCTATAACCTTCCTCCTTGGTTGTGCATGAAGCGGAAGTTCATTATGATGCCAGTGCTCATCCAAGGCCCTTAGCAACCCGGCAACGACATTGATGTGTACCTAAGGCCATTAGTTGATGAACTTTTATAGTTGTGGAATAAAGAAGGCGTACGTGTGTGGGATGAGCACAAACAGTAGGAATTTGACCTACGAGCGTTGCTGTTTGTAACCATCAATGATTGGCCTGCTCTTAGTAATCTTTCAGGACAGACAAACAAGGGATACCATGCATGCACACACTATTTAGATGAGACTCAAAGTATATATTTGGACAAATGCAAGAAGAATGTGTACCTTGGACATCGTCGATTTCTTCCGACCAAGCATGCCTTAAGAAAGAAAGGCAAGCATTTCAAAGGTGAGGCAGATCACCGAAAGAAGCCCGTCCTCTGTACTGGTGATGATATACTTGATATGGTCAAGGATTTACAAGTAATCTTTGGAAAGGGTCTTGGCGGACAATCTGTTCCGATTAACGCTGACGGACACGCCCCCATGTGGAAGAAGAAATCTATATTTTGGGAGCTAGAATATTGGAAAGTCCTAGAGGTCCGCTCTGCAATCGACGTGATGCACGTCACGAAGAATATTTGCGTGAACCTGCTAGGCTTCCTGGGAGTGTATGGGAAGACAAAAGATACACCGGAGGCACGACAGGACCAGCAACGTATGAACGCAAAAGACGGCATGCATCCAAAGCAGTATGAAGGTCCTGCCAGCTACGCTCTTACCAAAGCAGAGAAGGAATTTTTTTTGAATGCCTGCTCAGTATGAAGGTCCCGTCTGGCTTCTCGTCGAATATAAAAGGAATAATAAATATGGCAGAGAAAAAATTCCAGAACCTAAAGTCTCATGACTGCCATGTGATCATGACATAATTGCTTCCGGTTGCGTTGAGGGGGCTCCTACCAGAAAATGTTCGATTAGCCATTGTGAAGCTATGTTCATTCCTCAATGCAATTTCTTAGAAGGTAATCGATCCGGAAATCCTACCAAGCTTACAGAATGATTTGGTCCAATGTCTTGTCAGTTTTGAGTTGGTGTTCCCACCATCCTTCTTCAATATTATGACGCACGTCCTAGTTCACCTAGTCGAAGAGATTGCCATTCTGGGCCCTGTATTTCTACACAATATGTTCCCCTTTGAGAGGTTCATGGGAGTCTTAAAGAAATATGTTCGTAACCGTGCTAGGCCAGAAGGAAGCATCTCCAAGGGCCATGAAACAGAGGAGGTTATTGAGTTTTGTGTTGACTTTATTCCTGGCCTTAAGTCGATTGGTGTTCCTCAATCGCGGCATGAGGGGAGACTGCGTGGAAAAGGCATGCTTGGACCAAAATCACTAATATGTAGGGATGGGCATTCTTGGGCGCAAGCACACTATGCAGTTCTACAAAATTCTACCTTGGTGACCCCGTATATCGAGAAACACATGGATATTATATGCTCCAAGAACCCGGAGCAGTCTGACCCCTGGATTAAACGTACACACATTGAGGCTTTCGGCGGTTGGTTGCAAACACATCTCATGAATGACGACATTGTTGAAGATGAGTTGTACTTGTTGGCCAAGAGACCATCTTCGACTATATTGACTTTCCAAGGATACGAGATAAATGGGAATACATTTTACACGATCGCCCAAGATAAAAAGAGCACGAACCAAAACAATGGTGTCCGCTTTGACGATGCAGCAAACACCAATAGGGAAAAGGACACATATTATGGTTACATAGAGGAGATGTGGGAACTTGACTATGGAAGTGATTTGAAGGTCCCTTTGTTATGGTGCAAATGGGTCAATCTGACTGGAGGAGGGGTAATGGTAGACCAGCAGTACGGAATGACAACAGTGGATCTCAACAATCTTGGGTACACAGAGGAACCATTCGTACTAGCCAATGATGTGGCGCAGGTTTTCTATGTGAAGGACATGTCTACCAAACTAAGAAAAAGAAAAGATAAGAAAGCGGATACATCATACGATGAGCCAAAGCGCCACATAGTTCTTTCAGGGAAAAGAAACATCGTGGGAGTAGATGACAAGACAGACATGTCAACAGATTATGAAAAGTTTGATGAAATTCCTCCCTTCACAGTGAAGACTGACCCAAGCATCCTGTTAAATGATGAAGATTGTCCATGGTTACGGCGTAATAAGCAAGGGACACACGAGAAGAAAAAGTTTTATACCCCAAGATCCCACTCTGGGATGTGATTGGCTTCACCGTCATCACTTTTCTTCTCTAGCGAGTAGCCGAGATGGTCCAGTTTGTACACGAAGTGTATCCAGTTTTTGTTGTATCCCTCTCAATTTTTTAACACATGCTATGTGGGTGAAATTATGATACCATGCCAAGTTTCAACCTTTCCAGAGTTCATTTGTAGTGTTTTTTAATTTCATGGTCGTTTCGCTAAAAAAATCATTAAATGCATGAAAAATAGCAAATGAAGTTAGAAAGGGTTGAAATTTGAAGATGTGGCTTAGAATGGTGCATATTGAATGCACAAAAAGTTTGGAGTTGAAATAAGTTAAAAAAATGAAATGCCTTTGTAACAGATGAGTTTTTGTCCGAAACCCTCATACTTCGAAGGAGATGGTCCAGTTTGTACATGAAGTGCATCCAATTTTTGTCGTAACCCTCTCAACTTTTTAGCACATCCTATGTGGGTGAAATGATGATACTATGCCAAGTTTCTACCCTTTTAGATTTCATTTGTAGTGCTTTTTAATTTCAAGGTCATTTAGCTAAAAAAAATCATTAAATGCATGAAAAATTGCAAATGAAGTTAGAAAGGGTTGAAATTTGAAGATGTGGCTTAGAATGGTGCATATTGAATGCACAAAAAGTCTGGAGTTCATTTGGGTGATTTTGATTAAAACAAATGAAGGTATAAAACTAAAAGAGTTAAACATAATCTGGTTTTGATTAAAACACCTATTTAAATTATCCTAAAAATTCCCAAATTTAACATAATGATAAAAAACACTAATATTAAACAACAGGAAAAACAATCACTCAAAAATCTATTTTTAAACTAAAGTTATTCACAAACTAGTGATTCACACAAATTTCAAAAGAATTCAAATTTAAACTATTTAAATTTGAAAACTACTGCTACTAACAGAAATTTTGTAATTGTTTTGACCTAAAGCAAAAAGATTCATCAAAAAACTATAAATATTCTAACAGTTATTCCAAATCTAAAAACAGAAATTAGAAAAACAAAACAAAACAAAAAAGAGAAAATACAGCTTTAGTCCCGGTTGGTGATACCAACCGGGACTAAAGGTCCCTTCCCGCGCGGAATTTGGGCCGCCGAAAAGGAGAGACCTTTAGTCCCGGTTGGTGGATCCAACCGGGACTAAAGGGAGGACCTTTAGTCCCGGTTAGTGGCTCCAACCGGGACTAAAGGGTCGGTTGGAGCCACCAACCGGGACTAAAGAGTCCTGGCTATTTAAGCCCTCCTTCTTCCTCCCCAAATCACTCCGTCTTCATGCCTGCTCGACGACGCCGCCAAGCTGCCCCGCGCGCGCCCTCGACATCGCCGTCCGGCCGCTCTGCTCGCAAGCGCCCCCCAAGCCCGCGCCGGCGCTACCACGCTGCCCGCCGCCGCCGCTCCTCTGCGCGCGCCCGCCTCGATCCACGCTTGCTTCTCCAAGCGCCGCCGAGGCCCGAGCCCGCGCCGGCGCCGCTCCTCCCCGCCTCCGGCGTCCTCCTCCGTCCCCGAGCCCGTGCTCGTGCCCTCGACGTCGCCGTCTCCGGCCGGTGAGCCTCTCCTCCTCCGTCCCCGTCCCCGTCTCCGGTCGCGTGATGTTTGATGTTTGCAACTTGGTCATAACTCTGATTATCCAAATGCTCATTTTTTGTAACCTATAGATGTCATGCTCAATTTTGTCCATACACAATCAATCTATTTTGTAGTGTTTCATAGTTTGATTGAATAGAGTCCGAACATTGCAAGTATCAACATTGCAAGTATGAACATTCCAAGTATGAATGTTGCAAGTTGTCTCCTAGTTAGGTACACTTGCTGTCTTTAATCAAAACATCTTTGAAACCAATTTGAAAATTAAATTGAGCACACCTACTAACATACCACATCAGTTAAATCACTTGTAATCATGTACAATGACTCACTTCTTCTATGGTCAACTTGTCCACTGCATCATTCAACCCAAATTTGAATATGTTGTTCAATTTAGTTGGAACTTTGTTAAATTTCGTCCGTTTGATTGTAGTGTATCAAAACCTAACAAATATCGTTCGGTTAGCCTGAATTTCTAATTATAAAATCATGCAATTGTTTATAAGTTCTCAACATCGACGATGCCCATCCCGCATCCTCGTCGTCGACTCGGCGGCAACCACCTGCTTGAGAGGCACCATGTCCGGGACTGGGCTCCGCCCGGCTGGCACTGGGAGGTGCTGCCTTCCGGGGCGCAGAGCTTGTTGAGGAATCAGGGTCCCGTCGTCGACCCGGAGGTTATTTGGTGGCGGTCGCGTGGACCACTGTCGGTGCAGAGGGAGCCGGCCCCCACGGAGGTGGTACGTCGCCGTGTCAGGGAGGAGGACGAGCACGTCCGACGCTACATGGCTGTGTTGGACACCATGTTCTCCAATACCTGGCAGGTTCTTCAGGGATCACACCCGAGCTATGATCCTGTCATAGTTCCTTATCTTTGGGTGTCCACCGCCTGCGCCGCGAGACGTCAACTAGATCTGTATTAGTGATATTATATTCGAGATGTATTAGTGATAATATTCGATGATGTATTAGTTATATTATATAATAATATTTGAGATGTATTAGTGATACTATTCGATGATGTATTAGTGATATTATATGATCATATTGTTGCATTGCCTTGTATTGATTTGCATATCTCCAGTTTTGCTTATTGAATGCATTCTAATTGTTTTATATTTGTTTTGGATTAGTTAAGCTATGGACGGTAGAGACAGAGACCGTGATCAAGAGAATGCCATGTACGACTTGATACGCTCCAGAAACGAAGAGAATGAAGAAGTAGATGATGGCTCACAATACCTTAACCCATCCGGTGAGGGAATTGAGGAAGAACAACCAAGAGACGAAGGGGAACCAACTGACAATGATGGCGAAGAAATTTTTCTTCATCATCAGAAGTCCGGCGAGGTATTAATTTGCCCTCTGGTGATCATGAGAAGTATTGATTGATTTGTATATATTAACGAATCTTTCTTCTTTTAGCCCTCCGGATCGAGCAAATCTTCTACAAGGGTTAAACGTGGCCTGACAAAAAAGTTGAAACAAGGCATAAAGTACAACATCGATCAAATCAGAGCAGATGGCGAACCGATTGCTCCTAAAATTAATGCAGACAAATTTATACGTCAATGCGGAGTTATCGTTAGGGACCAAATCCCGATCACCGCTCAAGAATGGAATCGGCCAAAAGATCGCGGAGTTCCTTTTGTCAGCCAAAGAGCAAAAGATCTGCTTTGGGAGGAGCTCATGAACCATTTCACCCTACCAGAGGGTCTCACAGATCTCCAACGGGAGAAAGTCAAGAAGTGTGCTCTTAATAAGATGGCCACACAATTCCAGACTTGGAAGAAAAGATTATGGACCAATTACGTGAAAGGAGGAAAGAAGACTCCAGAATTCAAAGGAGGATATACGAAGTTAAAAGATGACTGGGACAGATTTGTGCAGTTCAAGGAATCAGAAGCAGCTAAGGAACGGTCAAGAGTAAACAAGATAAATGCCGAGAAAAAAACGTGGCACCATCATCTGGGGCCAGGTGGCTACAAGTATGGGTAGCCTTTGTGGGAAGAATCCGAGAGAAACATGAAGGCTGCAGGGGTCACTCCAGAAACAGAGAATTGGCCCGACAGGTGCAGGACTTGGTTTTATGCACATGGGGGAAAGTTGGACCCAAAGACAGGGAAGGTTCTTGAATAGGCAAGTCTTAAAGAAGCCACAGACGAGTTACTTAAGGCAATAGAAGAAGCTCGAATGGGTCTGTACCAGCCCGAGAGAGAGAACGACGAGCTTACACGCGCCCTCAAGAATCCTGAACACCCGGGACGAACACGAGGCAAATGCCTTGTTCCATGGCTTCTGGGGTTTGCGGATTGGAACGACAGTTACAGAAGCCGTGAGAGAAAGAAGAAGCATGAAGTAGATTGGATTCAAATGGTAGAAGCAAAGAACACGGACTTGGAACGCAAATGCATGCTGCAGCAGGAGCAAATCAACAAACTAAGCCAGCAAGGCGCGTCTCAGCAGCAGGAGCATCCAGATGCAGCATTGGATGGTGCCATTCCATCATCTATGCCGAAAAGTAGCGTGGGTTCCACGGGGGTCCCGGCCGATGATGCACTGCTGGCTCGCTACCCCGTGGATGATATCCTAGAGTCGACAGTTTGTGAGCTACACGTGAAACTGAAGAACATATCCATGAAGGTGGCGGACGGCTTTGCTTTACCGAGTGGACCTGAAGCAACCTTCCACGGCAATTCGATTCCACCTGGCTGTGCTCGTGTCGGGGTGGATGAAGTTGTGTCGGCATATGAATCACTAGATCTTGACTACCTTGGAGGTGAAGGGGAGCGGACATTGGGAGAAGCCATTCGTTGTCTCATTTTATGGAAAAAGGAATGCATCGTGTTTCCAAACTCGGTGCCAAGGCCACCGACTCCTCCAAGTCCGCCGCGTCAGCAGACTCCAACCCACCTCGAGACGGAGCGCATGGCGAGTCCTCCAAGTCCACCGCGTCAGCAGACTCCAATCCACCTCAAGACGGAGCGCAGGGCGAGTCCGCCATATCGATCTCCGCCACATCAGCATAGTCCATCCCACCCCGAGACGGAGCCTAGCGCGATTCCGCGATATCGATATCCGCCGTCTCCAAAGCGGAAGAGAGCACAAAAGAAGAAACCCGAGCCTCCTGTCAAAAAGAAGTTAGCTTACGAGAAGACTACGAGGAAATCGATGAACAAGAGGCTAAGGAATTGTAGGCCCATTTTGGACCGAAACAGCCCCCGCCGCCAAAGGAGAAAATACCTGAGGAAGTCGTACAACACTTTTTGAATGCAGCTAAACTGGCGGAGAAAAGGCCGCTATCAGACTATGAACGCTCTATTAGCAAGTCCTATCATAAACAAAAATAAAAGAAGTCGAGCGGTAGTAGTAAATGCGGGAAAACTGTTCCCCAGCTCGGAGAACAGGCAGTGCAATCGATCATCCCGCTCAAGGTGAGTACCAATAAGGTGGTAATAACCGACGCTGATAGAGAGAATGCTAGACAGCTCGGCATCACTGTTGAAAAACTCCTAGAGAGAAGTAAAGAGCGGGCGACAGAGCCTCTCGTGAGTCCTGAAGATGAGAAGCTTCTATCAACGCAAATGTACAGCTTGCATGAGTGGTACATGAGAGAAGTAAAGAGCGGGCGACAGAGCCTCATGGTGAAAGTCAAGCGAGAGCATTACATCCATGAAAATGATTTGTGGATTGAAAATGAAGAATTATTTCAGTTATTCAATCAAAAAGCACTCGACAAATCTACTGTCAGTTGCTACTATCTGTAAGTGATTTCTTTTTGTAATTTGATTAAGTCTCTAGCTCAGCTCATTCATTGCCTGTAATTATCCTCACTATATTCTTTTCTATGGTATTGTGCAAAATGAAGATTTTTGAATTGGAAAGAGATGGAGTCTATGGCATTGGGTTCATTGACCCAAATACCGTTAATGAAAAGGTGTTAACTACTTACTCTAAAGACACGGAGAAAATGTTGCTAAGGTTTTTGAAGGCCCTAAATACCAAACCAGAAATACTTTTACCTTACAACTTCAAGTGAGTGTTACTTTTACCGCATCAGGATTTGAACCCTGGTGGGCTGGGGATACCACAGTCCCTCTAACCATCCAACCACAGGTTGGACTCGTTGTAGCTGGAAATTGGTTTCTGTTAATAGAAATCGGAAGGGGTGAAAGCCCTTTTTTTTTCCTCAAAAAGGTTGATTCCTTCTATATCTCATCGTGTACACCACGTGGGAATGGAAAATTACAAAATCATTACATGATGAACAGTTGAACTCTGTTTCTAGTCTTTGATAACTCAATCAGTGAACAACACATCCAACAATGAGTATCAAGGAGATGTGTCTAGTAAGTGTAGAGCAACAGTCGCAATACGATGCAATAAACCACAAATTGTCTGCTCCGTACCTGCACCAATTGCGCTGAAGAAAACGCTAGCAGCTGGCAAGTTTAGACTTTAGTTACATTCGCCACCAGCACCAGTTTGGCACCTTAAGAGGAACCACGGATTGATGTTTTGGAGAATCCTTTCTATGTTAGATTTTTATGTCTGTCTGCGAACTCCTGCTGGTAGATACAAAGTCGTCCTGTATGATTCACGTGACCTTATTATTATCTTGATATGCAGTTGCAACGACCGGTGTAGTCACCCGTCGACACAAGGGAGCTTGTGATATTGGTCCTGTTAAAGATATATTTGGTGTACGTGTATTTGATAGTCTACCATTTGTAATCCGTCTCCTACCTTATCGTTAGGAGAGGCTTCTTGCCCTTCAAGTCTTGTACCCAATATATACTCGCCCTTGAGCCTCAATAATACATCCATCACATTATGCCAATATTCCTCTCTCTCCCTTTCAACATGGTATCTGTCGCAAGTTCCTAGACCTAGCAGTCGCCCGCCGCTTCCGCACCACGCGCCGCCCCCGGGGCGGTCGGCCTCCATGACCACCGCCGGGGGCCGCACCGCCCGTACCTAAGGCTCGTTCGCCGGTCGTGTTGACCGGCTGCCCTAGAGAGTCTTTTTTCCGATCTCTTGATACGGATTTTTCTCTCTTCCGCCGGTCGCTTTGATCGGCGTTTTCTTTTTGGTTTTCCGATCTAAGATCGGTTTGCGTCGCCCGCCGCCGCCGTCGACCCTGCGCCTCTACTCCGACACCGGCGCGACCAGCCGGCCTCTACTCCGACCCGGCGGCCTCGCGCGCCGCCGCGGCCCGTCACGGCCGTCGTCCGCGCATCTGCCCGCCCGTCACTCTACGCCGGCCGTCGCCTCCCCGCTGAACAGGATGCCTGCATCACCCACCTACCGTCTCCATCGCCACTCGCCGGCCGCCTCGGGATCGTCGGCTGCCTTAGGCCTGCCGGCTGTCGGTTGCCTCCGCTTGCCGGCCCCCTCGCCGGCTGCCTTGGGCCTGCCGGTTGCCGGGCTCACCGGCTGTGCCGGGCCTGCCGGTTGCCTTGGGCTTGCCGGTTTCCGGCTGCCCCGAGTCGCCGGTTGCCAGGCTCGCCGGCTGCGCCGGGCCTGCCGGCTGCCTCAGGCTCACCGGCCCATCACCGGCTTCCTCCGACACGCCGCTCCCCGCCGGCCGACGTCGCCTTGGTCTGCTCGACCACCCCACTTCACCGTCCATGACGCCGTCATCATCACCGAGCAGTGTCCCCGACCTCGCGTGCGATCGGATTGATCACCTGCCCGCCGCGATCGACTCCATCCGCGCCGTGCGACTGACCTGATCAGTCAGTTGCATGCGCCTCCGCAGGTCCTGTGAAGGCTGTCCCCGAGTACAGCTCTCCTCCACCGATCGAGCAACGGGCTGCCGCTGCGTTGCCCCATCGGGCCACAGCGCCGCCGCCCCGTGGTTCTCCCCGCGGTTGTCTCAACCCGCGAGCTGCCGCAACACCGCCCCTTCGGGTTGTAGTGCCGCGGCACGCGGTCCCCGCCGCCGCCCGAGGCCGTCCCCATGGCTGCACAGACCCGTGCGCCGCCGTTGCGTCGCCCCTTCGGGCCGTAGCGCCTCGGCACGTGGTCCACGCCACCACCCCGAGGTCTTCCCGCCGTCGCCCCGACCCGCGCGCTGCCGCTTCGTCGCCCCTTTGGGCCGTAGCGCCGCGGCGCGCGGTCCACTCCACCGTCCCCGCGCGTCGACTTCTACGTGGCATGCGCCGCGCCGCCTCCCTTGGCGCGGGAACGCCATCGTTCGCGCCGGTCTTCGTCACGCTTTCGGGTTCTTCCTCGCCTACTTCGAGCATCACCGCCGCGATCCTAACCAGCCACCGCCGCTTTTCTTCGGTGCCGCTGCAGCTCGCTCACCCGAGCCGCGCCGCCCGTGCACCCCCTTCATCTTCGTCCAGCACCAGCTCATCGCCAGCATCACCGTCGTCTTCCCCGACCACTTCATCTACTCCGACCACCGCGGGCGACATCGGTCCCCCGCCGATTTGCGCCGCAACCGTCGTCGAGTCCTTCTCTGCTAGTCTCCTCGACATGGTGTACAAGTTGTGTGCAGGTCCCCATCTACGCATGCCCGGTGCTGGCAACACCGTCGCGTGCCTTCGTCCCCGGTGTGTTCCCAGGCCTGGTAAGCCTGGAGCGACGCATCGTCAACATCGACTTCGTCCGTCTACGCATGCGCGGTGCTGGCAACACCGATGTGTGCCTTCGTCCACGATGAGTCCCCGGGCTTGGCAAACCCGGCGCGACGCATCTCAACTACGTCTTCTTCCCGGCGCACCACAACTTCGACACCACCGCACCCATGACTAACTCGGCGCCTCCTTGCGCCCGCGGCTCCACGGCGACTTCCTTGACACCTGCTACCCCGACTCGACATCGACCACGGCATTCTTCGCACGGCTACCTCGACCATGGCTACACCACCCTACGCTCTCGGCTACCTCGACATCGGCACAACGGGCTATCACCTCGCTTGAGCAACTCATTGGCTTCCTCTACAGTCCACGCGTCCGCGATGCGACACCGCCCCCGACGCTCCCGCTGTGACTGCGGGGGGATGTCAGCCCGTCGGCAGTTATTCTCTCCAGTCTGACCGTCCGCGACGCTCGTGTTGTTCGCAACGCTACCGCTATGACTGCGGGGGGGATGTTAGAGATATATTTGGTGTACGTGTATTTGGTAGTCTAGGATTTGTAATCCGTCTACTACCTTATCTCTAGGAGAGGCTTCTTGCCCTCCAAGTCTTGTACCCAATATATACTCGCCCTTGAGGCTCAATAATACATCCATCACATTACGCCAATATTCCTCTCTCTCCCTTCAACAGTCCCTCGTCGTCGACTCTTAATCCACTGAATTGTTGTCTGGTGCTTTAACCCGTCTCAAAGGTGGCGGCGGCGATGGTGGTGTCAATTATGTATCAATGTATTTTCAGTCTTCAATCCTTTTGTTTTCATGTTTTTTAGATGTTACAAAAATCTAGTAGTCATTTGCCTTGGAAGTGGTATGTTGCCAACCAAAGGGCGTATCTTCAAAACCTTTGAGTCTAGTCTAATTTGTGTTGATTTTGGCCTTCTACAGTTCCTTCAAAGCAGATTGTATGAATGTTGGGTGCTACTTGTAAACGACGTTGGGTTTTTTCCCGAAAAGGAGAGGAGATGCAGCACAGTAAAGATAAGTATTTTCCTCAGTGAGAACCAAGGTTATCGAATCAATATGAGAATCACGCAAACTCTCGTCGTCAGCACCTACACACACAGAATCAAACACTTGCATCCAATGCGAGCAAGAGGGTTGTCAAGCCCATTGAACTTGTTACTTGCAAGGATTATATACTGATAGATAGATAGATATAAATATAGAATAAAATAACAGTAAATAAATGGCAGCAATATTTTTAGGGCTTAGTAATATAATTTGTGTATACCCGTGGGCTATATTTTTTGTTAGAGGCTTCTCTCTTGAAGATAGCATACGGTGGGTAGACAAATTACTGTTGGACAATTGATCGAATAGCGCATAGTTATGACATCTTATGCAAGGCAATGATCATGTATATAGGCATCACGTCTGTAAGCAAGTAGACCGACTACTGCCTGCATCTACTACTATTATTTCACTCATCGACCGCTATCCAACATGCATCTAGAGTATTAAGTATGAAACATAGTAATGTTTGGAGCAAGATGATATGATGTAGACAAAATAAGACACGCAATATTGTTCAGAACCCGTCGTTTTATCCTTATTGGCAACAATACAAATATGTGTCTTGACCCCTTCAGTCACGATGATAGAGCACAGCAAGATTGAACCCATCACAACGCACCACTCCCACTGAAGATAAATTAATCTAGTTGGCCAAATCAAACCGATAGATCAGAGAGAAATACGAAGCTATAATAATAATGCATAAAAGAATTCAGAGAAGACTCGATTAATATTCATGAATAATATGATCATAAAGCCACAATTCATCGGATCCCAACAAACACACTTCAAAGAAGATTACGTCGAATAGATCACCGCGGGAATCGCGGTGAACTTTGTATGGAAGATCAAAGAGAGAGAAAGCCATCTAGGTACTAGCTATGGACCCATAGGTCTGTGGTGAACTACTCACGCACCATCATGGAGGCAACAAGGTAAATGTAGATGGCCTATGTGATCGATTCCCCCTCCGGTAGAGTACCGGAAAAGGTCTTCAGATGGCCTCCCATTGGAACAGAGAATTGCGACAGGGGGAAAAGTGTTTCGGGTGGCTCTCTGTTGTTTTTCTGATTTTAGAGAATATATAGAAAGGGAGTTAGGTCAAACGGAGCTAGCGTGGTCCCAAGGCAAGGGGCGCACCCTGTTTCCTTGGCACCGCCCCGTGCGGCCTCCGGACTCCCTCCGAAGCTTCCAGGTCTTATTTTTGTCCAAAAAAAATCATCAAAAAGTTTCGTAGCATTTCGACTTCGTTTGGTACTGGTTTCCTGAAAAGCCAAAAAACAAGCAGAAAACAACAACTGGCACTGGGCACTAGGTTAATAGGTTAGTTCCCAAAAAATTATATAAAATAGCATATAAATACATATAAAGTATCATAGAATTATAATATAATATCATGGAACAATCAAAAATTATAAATACATTGGAGACGTATAAGCGTCCCCATGCTTAATTCCTACTCGACCTCGAGTAGGTAAATGATAAAAACAGAATTTTGATGCGACATGCTACCCAACATGTAATCTCTTTCACGTATGATCTTTGAGAAACGATGAACTAATAAACATCAACATAATAATATCCATTAACATAAATAACATAATCATTAACTTTCAAAATATACTATCCTTAAAGAACGTTAGTCCCCACTCATTTTATAATATTAGCATGGCATGACTCCGTCTTCATCACATAAGTACAAATCATGAGCACCAAGATGTTATGTCAAGCAATTGGATCGTACTTCTAACACACTTCGGCATTTTCAACTTCACGCAATACATGAGCGTGAACCATGGATATAGCATATGGCTGGAATAGAGTATGATGGTAGGGATTAAAGGAGTCAAAGTGGAAAAAGAAAGTCTCGCATCAACTAGTTGTATCAATGGGCTATGGAGATGCCCATCAATAGATATCAATGCGATGAGTAGGGATTGCCATGCAATGGATGCACTAGAGCTATAAGTGTACGAAAGCTCAACGGAAGCTACGTGGGTGTGCATCCAACTTGCTTGCTCATGAAGACCTCGGGCATTTGATGAAGCCCATCATTGGAATATACAAGCCAAATTCTATAATGAAAAATTCCCACTAGCATATGAAAATGACAACTTAGGAGACTCTATATATGAGAACATGGTTGTCGGTGTCAAAATCGGCAGATCTCGGGTAGGGGGTCCCGAACCGTGGATCTTGGATTAGATCGGTTGCAGGAGACTAGGGAGACGATGTTTACCTAGGTTCGGGCCCTCTTAATGGAGGTAAAACCCTACGTCCTGCCTTGATTGTATTGAATATGGGGTATCGAGTACAGAGTTGATCTACCTCGATATCGTATGATGTGACCTAAACCCTAAGAGTAATGAGCTTAAACTGTCCTACGGACTAAAACCCTCTGATTTATATAGTCACGAGGGGTATCTAGGGTTACACAATGTCGGTTACATCACGAAAGGAATATGTCGATCCCATCGTCTTGTACTTGGAGTGCACGTTACGTCCTGAGAGACTCCGCCTTGGTGATGGTGTCCGGACCTTCATTGACAATCACAGGGCGGCCCATTGTCCGGCCCGTAGAGACAGGCCGGTAGCTCGAGGACCCCTTAATCCCGGACTCCCTCAATAGCCCTCAAACTAGCCTCCAATGCCGCAGTGTCGTCTTAACATTTGCATGTCCAGAGTCTTTGGCTTGCGGGGCGAGTTCCCCTTTGAATTCGAATTCTACCGACGATAGTTCGGTCACCAAATACTTCCTAATTTTCAAGGATATAACTTAGCCTTGAAGGCCAACAATCCAAACAAGAATAGTGTTTTTCGCTGACAACTTTCTGCCGAAAGGTCACAGCTCGAACGTTACTGTTGACCAGTCCCAAAAAGCTCGAATCATGGTTCGAGGCAGTTTTCGTTTTTAATTGACACGTCTCATTAATACGGAGATCGTGTTCCGCCTTTACGGGGATACGGTTTATGATTTGGGACATCCCATGAGTGCATAACTGCACGGTGTATTGGGAAGTGGCAAGGCGCGCGGCGCATCTTGGGGACTCTTGGTATTTCAGCGGCTGATGACCCACAAGTATAGGGGATCAATCGTAGTCCTTTCGATAAGTAAGAGTGTCGAACCCAATGAGGAGCAGAAGGAAATGATAAGCGGTTTTCAGCAAGGTATTCGCTGCAAATGCTGTAAGTAACGATAGTAGGTAGTTTTGAAGCAAGATAAATCGTAACAAGTGACAAGTAACAATAGTATCAAAGGTGCAGCAAGATAGCCCAATCCTTTTTATAGCAAAGTACATACCTGAAAGTACTCTTATATTAAGCAAGCACTCCCGAGGACACATGGGAATTATATCTAGTCATGTTCATCATGTTGAGTTGATTCGCATTCGCTACTTTGATAATTTGATATGTGGGTGGACCGGTGCTAAGGTGCTGTTCTTACTTGAACTAACAACCTACTTATGATTACCCCCTCTCGCAAGCATCCGCAACTACGAAAGTAGAATTAAGATAAATCTAACCATAGCATGAAACATGTGGATCCAAATCAGCCCCTTATGAAGCAACGCATAAACTAGGGTTTAAGCTTCTGCCACTCTAGCAACCCATCATCTACTTGTTACTCCACAATGACTTCCCTTAGGCCCATAGCATGGTGAAGTGTCATGTTGTCGACGTTCACATGACACCACTAAGAGAAGTAACAACATACATATCATCAAAATATCGAACGAATACCAACTTCACATGATTACTTATAACAAGACTTCTCCCATGTCCTCAGGAAAAATAGTAACTACTCACACCTCATCAACATGTTCAAGATCATAGGTGCAATAATAATAATTAAGGATCTGAACATAATATATTCCACCAAGTAATCCAACAAGCATTAACTACAAGGAAACGTCCGCCAAGACCCTTAGTATGCTCTTCCAGATCCCCCATTGCCATCTTCCTCCCGAGCTCACTGCTTCCAAGCCCGATTCCTCCCAAATCTCCCGAACTTTTCCCCAACTCGATCATGGCCGGGGAGGGCTTCAAGGGCAAGTGGGAGGTTTCCCAGGTCACCGAGAAGGATATTATGAAGCTGAAGCTCTCCGGCTACTTGTCGGCGAACATTGTCCATCGAGCCTGGGAGAAGAACCAGGCCATACCCACGCCTAGAGAAGGCGAGAGGGTAGTTTTCATTCCTCATTTTCTCCGGGGCCTAGGCTTTCCCCTTCACCCCTTTGTGAGGGGTCTTATGTTCTATCACGGGCTAGATTTTCATGATCTCCCCCCGAATTCCTTCATGCATATCTCCTCTTTCATCACTTTCTGCGAAGCCTTTCTTTGGGTTCAGCCCCACTTCGGCCTATGGTTGAAGGTATTTAACATTAAGCCGAAGGTTGTTAGTGGCAAGCAAGCCAACTGTGGGGGAGTGATGATTAGCAAGCTCCCCTTGGTTTGATGGCCGGACGGTTCTTTTATAGACACCATCAAGGTCTGGCAACGGGAGTGGTTCTACATCACCGAACCATGCGAAGAGGGATGGGGGGCACCTCCTAGATTCAGATCCGGATCTCCCACCAGACTAGTGTCATGGATGAAGAAGGGACTTGATTGGGGGAGTGCGGCAGAGGTGAAGACCTTGCAATGGTGCATCACCACGTTGGTGGAGAAGAAGAATATCAAACTACCGAACGTAGTCCAAGTCATGCTCCGCCGCCGCATTCTCCCCTGTCAACACCGGGCCGCCCCCATGTGGGAATACAGTCCGGACGACCCTGTCACCATGCGGGAGTTCTTTCGCACCTCCCACAAGAAGCTGTGGAAGGCGCTATTCAAGCTGCGAAAGAGCTGGCCCGCAGAAGAGGAGGACCTTGGCATGGAATCCTCGAGCCCTCCTGGACCGGTAACATTTCTTCCGCTTGTGTTCGGATTTTCCCCCCTTTCAGAGACTCTAATCCCCTCTTCTCCTTGCCTTGACAGGTCTGGCTAGCGAAATCCCATCAGATCAACTGCCCGGCTCCGCTTCCCGAGGATCCCCGAACGCCCCTGGTTACGGCCGTACTGGTCAAAAAGCCATATGCGGCCCCGAAGAGGAGGGAGGAGAAGAAATAAGAGAAGAAGGAGGTCCACGAGGGTCTCCGATCAAAGGGGCCCCCGGACACAACATCTGAGGAGACGTACGCTCCCTCTACTCTTGAAGGAGAGATGGGGCAGGATGAGGAGGAGAGCGACTCTTCCCCTCCTAAGAAGAGGGCGCTATCTAAAAACTCCGAGGGTGACCCGGCTCCCTCCCCTAAAAGACCATGCAGGCCCAAGGTGGCCTTGTTCGATGATGTTCCGGACTCTGACGAGGAGTCCGAAAATTTCGAGGTTGTCCCTCGAAGGACCCTCAGGGTCAAGCCCCAGGCGCAAAGGTACGAATTCACATAATTCGACATTTTTATCCCCTCTAAGGGTTTTATAACAAATCATATATGTGTCGTTTTTCCTCATTGCAGTCTGATGCGCGAGCTGCCTACCGATCAAAACTCGGAGGGAGAATCTCCGCCCGGCGCATTGGCGGAAAGTAGAACTGCATCCCATAAATCCCTCCCCCCAGCCACCGAGGGGGTGAGGGGCGACGACACTATGGTCGGGGTTAATACGTCGGCCGTCGAAGAATAGGAGGGCAAATCCCCTCTGTCGCACAAGGAGGGAGAGCTCGGTCAACCCGAGCTTTCCCCAAAAGTAGCTCCAGAGCCAGCAACGGTTCTGGAGTCATCTGCCCAGGTTTCTCCAGTAGGAGAAACCACAATGCCGCACCCGAAGTCGCGTGTAAGAGAGCAGAGTCAGTCCAGGTGGACGGCCCTGATGGAGGAGGGTCTGAATGATTCCTCTATCGCCGAGGAGCACCGCGCCCTCCTAAGCGCGGCACTACAAGGTATTCAATCCGTTGACAGCGGATTGAGGGAAGCCTTCGGCAGCCTGCTAGCAGGCTTCAAGGTAATTTACATAGTATGGCACCGTTTTTTCAAAGTATGTTTGGCGTTATATGCAATTTCCATACTTAGTAGCCCCCGAGCCCTGTGTTAGTTCGGAAGAACTCACTCGGGGGTTGAATACGAAGTAAAATTCTTTTTTGGTTTGAATTTGGCCGCAACCCCCAAGACTCTGTTGGAATGTGAAAAACATCTGGACAGAGGATTTTAGAATCCACTATATTGGGAACCTGACATGTTGTGAATGGTCTATATAGGCTATGCCGCTGACCGCAGCCCTCAGTGTTGTGGAGTTGCCAGAGATGAATTGGAAGCGAAAAAGCTCCGAAGACAAGCTCGACCGCCTTAACAAACGGTTTGACGACACGCAAGGTAAGTCCGAACTCAACTAATGTAGTTATTTACCTTATATAAGCGAGGAATTTTTATGGTTGTATCCTAAAAATGAATATGTTAATGCTCAATGCAGCCGTGGCCGCGAAGATCGACAACCTCAAGGCCAAGATATCGAAGGCAAGGCAAGAGACCGCCGAACATAAGGCGACTGCCAAACAAGCGGCTACCGATACGTTATCGGCAAAATCCGAAAGTAACAAGCATGAGGCCAGGGTTGCGGAAGTGCAACAAGAACTCAAGGACGCCATCTTTAAATGCGAGGTTCTTGAGCAGAAGAACAAGGAGCAAGCTACCGAAATGTCCTTGAACTTTGCAACCCTCCAGGAGGCACGCATGGAGGTGCAGTGCCATGAGAAGGAACTCAACCAAATAAAGCAGATCATGAGTGGTAAGCGATACTTACTGCAATGCCCTGTTGGTGGAAAAAGGTTTTTGTTGCTCACTCGAGTGTGGCGTTCTCCAGGCGTGTTTGCGGACCTACCAAAGAGTGCGGCGGATGCGGCACAACATTATGCCTCCCAGGAAGGGGATGCTGATCAATGGCTGTTCTGGGAGCAGTTTCATGCCCCAGAGCGACCACTCCTTGTCTCCGATCAGCTGAAGCAGCTGACGGAGTTGCATCACATAGCCGAGCCGGCCACGAAGGATCTCTGTATCCGGCTATGGCCTATAGAGCCGCTACCGGGCAGCTACTTCGGTTTGGTGCAGAGGTTGGTCGCTGGCGTACCTCGGGTTGACACCCTGATTCGCTCAGCCTGCATCGAGGGTGCCCGGATGGCGTTTGCGAAGACGATGGTGCATTGGCCAAAGTTGAAGCCCACCGAAATGGCTACTGGACCTTCGTCGCCCGAGAAGGGGTATAGGTGCCCCGAGGTGTACTTTTCCGCCGTTATGGACGGTGTACGAGCAATAGAGGCTTTATGCCCGAAGGATGTAGTTTTTGAGTGAAAGTACTACCTTCCATGTGATGGTCCAGACTTTATTGTATCTTTAATGTTTGTGAATTTGCATGGTGTATGTTGTGCTTGTCGGATTTCGGGCTCCGCAAAATCCTAAGGAGTTCAACCCAGGGGCGTGTGCGAAGATTCCCCAACAGCTTCGCCCCCTCCAAGCTCACAACACGATGACCCCGTTCGATGGCAAGGAATACGATGGCACACGAGAGTTTACCCAGGTTCGGGCCGCTGCGAAGCGTAAAACCCTACTCCTGCCTTTTGGTGGATTGCCTCGCGAGGAGGTTTGTGGATGAACTAGTACAGCAGTGTGTTTGCGGGGTGGTTCCTCCCCCTTCTACCGAGCTACCTCGCCTCTACTTATAGCGGCCCGGGTCCTCTTCCCTTATCGCTGGCAGGAAGGGATCCCACAACGGCCAAATTTGAAAGGGGACAGGAGGTACACCCTATCCTGACGAAAGGTGGTCTTCACCTGCAAAGTAGTTAACGGTGATGCAGTGGTGGGTTCGGTGATGACGCCTGTCCTGCGGGGCTTGGGGTCTTGGTCTTGTTGCACCAAAGTGGAAACCTTTAGGGGGCGCTTTGGGAACCCGTGTGCGTCCCTGCCTCCTTTGCACCAAAGGGGAAACTATCCCCTCTGGCGTGCTGGCGCCCGCCTGGCCTGGCTGGCGTCACCCTCAGCCTCCTGAGGTTATGTGTTGCATAGGAGTCTCCGCCGCTCAGGAGGGGGCCTGGGGAGGCCTATATCCCCGCGGGTCTTGGCGCTGCTCCCCTCGCGAGAACGGGGTCTCGTGAGGGCCTTGTGTCGAGAGAGGCCGCGCCGGGCCGTAATTTGGTCGTTGAGGTGGGCCATGCCTGGGGCCGCAGGAAGGCAAGTCTGGGTACCCTAGTATCCAGAACGCTGACAGTAGCCCCCGGGCCCGAGGCGCGCTCGAGCTAGCTTCGGGGCGAAGCCACGGTGGATGGGCCGGGGCGCCGTGGGCCCCAATCGCCTGCGGGTCCGACTCGACGTGTGGCGCACCACGAGATGTGGGCATGTTGACTCCCCGAGGACGTCGGGAACCGTCTTGAGCCGAGTTGACGCCTGGCCTGCGCGCCTCCTTGGCCATTATTGCCTCTCTTTGAACGTTGCTGACCCCTTGAGTCCTCTCTCTCCTCGGGCCACACGGATGTGATCCGACAGGAGCAGACGAAGTGACGTGAGGCAGGACAGCACGCCGAACGAGCCTGGCACGCGCCGCTCGAGGTGCATGCCGACCCCACTTCCCACGTCGCCTCGGCAACCGCTTAAGCTGGCCTTCAACCGTCGCACGTTGCGGGGCCATCAATGCCCGGGGCTGGGAAGACGCCGGTTGGCCTCCATCCAGCTATAAATGGGCAGGGGGGACTGAGCCCCCAGCCCATTCCTTCTTCTTGCTCCCCCGCCTTTGTCTTCCATCTACTCCACCATGACGCCGGTGAGGAGGTTCTCCGCCGCCGAGAAGGGAAAAGACAGCCAGGGGACGCCGGGCCAGCAACCTCCCAAGAAGGGTAGGGGTCGCCCCCGCAAGTATGCCGGGACGCTCTCGGCGACACCCCGTGGGCGCGGGCGCCTTTCCGCGGGGCCCGGCGCTTCCGCTGGCGCAGCTGGAGGCGGCGGTCATTGTGGCCGTGGCAGGGGGAGAGACTTGCAGTCGGTGCTCGTCCATCACGCCCGCAAGCCCGCACGACCGACGCGGGCCCGGAGTTCCTGGTGTCGGTGGAGAGGGCGGCGAGCTCCTGGTTGCAGCTCCCACGCGCCTTCGCAGAGGTGCTGCCGGCTGGCGCGCCCTCGGGCCTATGGCTGCAGGCCGACGGGTGCTGCAGCGGCGCGTTGTGGGTGGAGGTCGAGGTCACCCCTGCGGGCAACGCCTTCCTGGGCCGCGGGTGGCAGACCTTCGCCCGCGCTCACGACCTGAAGGGGAGGCCCACGCTCCACTTCAAGCACGACGGCTCCGCGACGCTGTTCGTCAAGATCTTCGGTGAGGACGGGAGGCGTTTGGAGTGCTGCCCGGTGGGCGGTGGCAGCGGCAATCTTGGAGATGAGCTTGCCCTTGGCGACAGCCGCCATGTTTCCAGCAGTAGCGATACATCCTCCGAGGGGAGCCCGAGCGACGACAGCTATGACGCCCCGCCACGCCGTCGCGCCCGAACTTCGGGGGGAAGCCAGCCGCGGCGGCGCCGCTCCCCGCCCGGGAAGCGACCACGCCGACGTGCCACCACGGCACCATCAAGGAGGAGGAAGACTCCGACTGAGCGCCGGCGCACCAAGGCTGGGGCCTCAGATGTGGCGGCCCCCCAGGACGGGGGCCCCTTCGCCTTCTTTTCTTTTCTTCTACCTGTAATCAAAATCATGGGGTACCCTTTCGGGTGTATGACGAACCTCGACGCTTGCGCCCTCTTATTAGCATCCTCGTTATGCGCTATGGTCGTTCTGTTACTGTTAACTGAGGCCTCCCTTCGATTGTAGTTAGAGTGATTAGCTTGATGCGTCCGCGGCCGGCCTCCTCGTCGCGAGGTTTTAGTAGTGGCGTCCCGCGAGCTGATAGCGCTTGTAGAGCTTGGGGAGGTTCTTCTTTCCTGCGAATGAGGCGGCTTGGGGGGAGCCCCTTTCGGCGCTCTACGTCTGCAGGGCCCAATCCCGTGCATGCCCCTCCTCCGTTGGGGCCGTCCGGATCGCCAGGACGAGACCAAAGAAGGTGGGGCCTCGATCGCTACTGGGGCCGTCTGGATCACCAGGACGAGACCAACAGCGAGCGAGTAGCCATGCGACCAGTGAGGCTCCTGAGGCGCAGTGCTCAGGAGCCCCCTTTGACGCTCAAGCGGCACTCTACATCGGCGGGGCCCGATCCCGTGCATGCCCCTCCTCCGTTGGGGCCGTCCGGATCGCCAGGACGAGACCAAAGAAGGCGGGGCCTCGATCGCTACTGGGGCCGTCCGGATCACCACGACGATACCAACAGCGAGCGAGTAGCCACGCGACCAGTGAGGCTCCTAAGGCGCAGTGCTCAGGAGCCTCCCTTGACGTTCAAGTGGCGACCAATCCTTTCTGCCAGTTCTTGTCCCCAGGGAGCGTGAGCCTCCAGGGGTTTTTGAAGACAGCGCATCGGACCGCGGCAGAGCCCCCGAGAGAGGGTGAGACGGCGCGCGCCTGCTAGCTTGCTCGAGATTGCCACGCGAGGACCAGGACGCCAAGGCCACGTGGGGACCAGGACGCCAAGGCCTTGGTGAGGTGTGCGCACCGTGCCAGCAGTAGCCCCCGCTCGCGGGGCGCGAGAGGGAGAGGCTGGCAGGCGTTATCCCGAAGAAAGAAATTTCAAGAGTGAGAGCTGCAAGAAGAAAAATTCCCGCCCCTTTTCCTTTAAACAGAGTCAACAAAAAGCCTTGGACTTCTTTCCAGGGAAAAAGGCAAATTCGAACACAAGAAAGGCAGAGAAAAGCCGCCTCTGGCACCTAGGCTAGTCTTCGTCTTCCCCCAGCGCGGAACATAGGGCATCCACGTTGCGTGGGCATAGCCATTGGAGGGCAGTGTTGTCCGCCAGCGCGGAGCATGGGGCTTCCACTTGGGCGTGGGAGGGAACCCCTCCGCGTCCTCGGGGGGCTCCGGGCGTATACAGCCCACTCTTTATTACGTGAGAGTGTCACAGGTAGAACTTGCGGAGGTGCTGGATGTTCCAGGCATTCTGGATGGGGAAGCCGTCTTGAGTCTCCAGACGCACGATGCCAGGTCTGGAGACGTGGGCGACCTTGAACAGGCCCTCCCATATGGGCGAGAGCTTGTGCAAGCCTTCCCTGGAGAGGACCCGCCTCAGGACGAGGTCTCCAACTTCGAGGGTCCTGGAGCGGATGTTACTGCAATGGTAGCGCCGCAGTGCCTGCTGGTACCTAGCTGCTCGGAGCGAGGCTCGACGCCGGGCCTCTTCCCCGAGCACGAGGTCCGTCCCCCACGAGGCATCCTAACGCTCCTCGTCAAACGCCAAAACCCGTGGGGAACGGTGCTTGACTTCGTGCGGGAGGACGGCATCGGCTCCGTAGACGAGGAAGAACGGGGTCTCGCCGGTGGGCTTAGTCGCGGTGGTGCGGATAGACCACAACACGGACTGAAGCTCATCGACCCAACCCTTGCCGCAGGCCTCAAGCTTCTTCTTGAAGCTCCTTGCCTTGAGGCCCCGTAGGACCTCCGCATTGGCGCGCTCTGCCTGACCGTTGCTCCGCGGGTGTGCCACCGAGGCATAGCATATCTGCGTTCCAAGGTTAGCGCAATATGTCCTGAAGAGGTTACTTGTGAACTGCGAACCATTGTCTGTGATGATGCGGTTGGGGACGCCGAAGCGGCTCACGATGCCCCTGATGAACTGGACGGCTGATCTGGCGGGGATGGTGCGGACGGGCTCCACCTCCGCCCACTTGGTGAACTTGTCGATGGCGACGTAGAGGTAGCGGTACCCGCCTGCTACCCGCAGGAAGGGTCCCAGTATATCCAGCCCCCATACCATGAAGGGCCAGGAGAGCGGGATGGTCTGGAGGCCTTGCGTAGGCTGATGAATTTGCTTGGCGTGGAACTGACATGCCTCGCAAGACCGGACCAGCTCGGTGGCGTCGTTGAGCGCCGAGGGCCAGTAGAAGCCAGTGCGAAACGCCTTCCCTACAAGGGTGCGTGACGAGGAGTGATGCCCGCAGTCTCCCCCATGGATGTCAGCCAGCAGCTCGCACCCCTGCTCCCTGGACACGCACCGCAACGCGACGTCGTTCGGGCGCCTGCGGTACAGCTCGCCGTCTCGAAGACAATAAGCCGTGGCCTGTCGTTCCACGCGCTTCGCGTCTTCTTCCTTTTCGGGTAACGTGCCGTGAAGCAGGTATGCCTTGAACTCCTGTGTCCAGTCGTCGACTTGGGGCTCCAGCGCCAAGAGCAACCGGGCTCCTGAGGCTGGACCACAAGTTGGAGCTCCTGAGGGTGGTGCTGGGGGCAACTCTTCATTCCGCGACGCCTGATCCCTAGTTGGTGGTGTCGCGGATGGCTTGAAGAGCCACTCCTCGAAGACACCCGGCTCTTGAGGCTCTCAGCGCGATGCCCTCTTGGCGATGTCATCGGCCTCCTTGTTCGCGCTGCGCGGGATGTGCTGCAACTCCAAACCCTAGAAACGTTTTTCAATCTTACGTACCTCCGCCAAGTATGCCTCCATGTGGTCATCCTTGGGCGTGTACTCCTTGTTGGAGAAGTTGACGAGGAGCTGGGAGTCACCCTTGATGGTGAGGCATTGAATCCCCAAAGCGGCCGCGGCCCAGAGGCCGGCGATTAGGCCTTCGTACTCTGCGATGTTGTTGGAGACCTTTTCACCATGCTGGAAACAGAGTTGCACGGCGTAGTAGAGCTTGTCCCCGGTCGGGGAGATGAGCACTACTCCGGCCCCCGCTCCCCTGCGCGCGAAGGCCCCATCGAAGTGCATGATCTAGCCTTCAGGCGCCTCGTCGCCGGGGGTGAGGGACTGGCCCTTGCCCAGCCCCCGGTCGGGAGCGTCCGTCCATTCGGCTACAAAGTCCGCCAGGGCCGCTCCCTTGATGACCCTGGTCGTGCTGAACTCTATATTGAAGGCTTGCAGTTCGATGTTCCATTCTGCCACCCTTCCTGCCGTGTTGGGGTTGCGCAAGACCTTCTCCAAGGGGTACGCGGAGACGACCCTGATGGGATGCCCTTGGAAGTAATGGTGCAGCTTCCTTGAGGCAACAAGGAGTGCCAGCAAGAGCTTTTGCTGCATAGGGTAGCATGAGTGCGCGTCCCGCAACACGGTACTGACGTAGTAGACTGGTCGTTCGACGAGAGAGAGGCCCTCGGCACCGCCTCTCTCCTCTGCGGGCTCTTGAGGCTTGGGTGCCTCGGGGGTGGCCGGGGCAGCTGGGGCCTCGGGAGCGTTGTCTCGAGGGGATGGAGGTTCCTTGGTGTTTGGCAAGTCGCTCCGCCCCCCGCCTGGGGACCCGTCCGCGCCCGAGGGCGTAACACACTTGTGAGCACGCTCCTCCCTGACAGCCACAAGCATGGCACTTGCGGAGTGCGGGGTGGTGGCCAGGTACAGCACCAGGGGCTCCCGAGGGTGGGGTGCCACCATTACTGGTGGACTCGTGAGGTACTGCTTGAGGTCTTCGAATGGCGCGTCTGCCTCCGGAGTCCACTCGAAGGGGCCCTTCCTCTTCATGAGCTTGAAGAACGGCAGGGCCCGCTCACCCAGCTTCGAGATGAAGCGCCCCAGGGAGGTCACGCAGCCCGCCAGCTTCTGCATTTCCTTGAGTGTCCGAGGTGGGCTCATCTTGCTTATAGCCTTGACCTTTTCCGGGTTCGCCTCGATCCCCCGGTGCGACACCAAGAAACTGAGCAGTTTGCCCGACGGGACCCCGAAGACACACTTCTCGGGGTTGAGCTTCAGGTTCACCCGCCTCAAGCTGGCGAACGTCTCCTCCAGATCCTCGATCAAGGTCTTGGCTTCTCGCGACTTGACCACGATGTCGTCGACGTAGGCTTCCGCATTCCTCCCGAGCTGTGGCCCCAGGGCGATGTGCATCAGCCGTTGGAAGGTCGCGCCCGCGTTCCGCAGCCCGAAGGGCATGCAAGTGTAGCAGAACACACCGCACGTGGTGAGGAAGGCTGTCTTCTCAACATCCTCCACCGCCATCTTGATCTGATGGTAGCCCGAGATGGCGTCCAGGAAGCACAGGAGGTCGCATTCGGCGGTGGAGTCCATGATCTGGTCGATGCGCGGCAGCGGGAAAGGGTCCTGAGGGCATGCCTTGTTGAGGTTCACGAAATCGACACACATGCGCTCCTTCCCGCACTTCTTCGGGACGACCACCGGGTTGGCGAGCCATTCCGGGTACTGCGCCTCTCGAATGACCCCTGCCTCTTTCAGTTTGCCGACCTCTTGGGCAATGAACGCCTGCTTCTCTTGAGCCTGCCTCCTCGCCTTTTGCTTCACCGGTCGCGCGTTGGGACATACCATGAGATGGTGCTCGATCACATCCCTCGGGACTCCCACCAGGTCAGATGCGTTCCACGCGAACGCATCTTTGTTCGCGTGGAGGAAAGCTATCAACGCCTCCTCCTGCTCCTGAAGCAGGCCGGCGCCGATAGTGAAGGTGAGGCTAGGATTCTCATCGCCCACAGGCACCTACTTCGTCTCAGCCCTGTTCTGAGAGAACAGTTGCTTCTTCTTCGTCGGTGCGACGTTAGCGACGTCCTCAACGCCTTCCGAGGCCTGCGCGGCGTCGCCCGTACTGGGGCGTGCCATGGCTGCAGCTTTGTAGGCGAGCTTGAGTGCGTGGGCCACGTCCTTGGGGTCTCCGGCGACGGAGAGGATGCCGCCGCTCCCGGGCATCTTGATGACGTTGTAGCCCGGGTGCGTTGCCGCCATGAACTGGGCGAGGGCGGGGTAGCCAAGTATCGCGTTGTAAGGGAGGTGGATGTGGGCGACGTCGAAGTCGATCTGCTCGGTGCGGTAGTTGGAGCGGGTGCCGAAAGTGACGGGGAGGCGCACCCGCCCCAAGGAGGCGACGGAGCCCCCAGCCACCCCGGAGAAGGGCCTCGAAGGTGCGAGCTGACCTTGAGGCACCTGTAGTGCGTTGAAGGTCTCCACGGAGAGGACATTGAGGCCGGCCCCGCCGTCTATGAGGGTTCTGGTGACGGCCACCCGGTTTATGGTTGGCGTGCATAGCATGGGAAGCGCACCGGCGGCGGCCGTTGTTCTGGGGTGATCGTCGGGGCCGAAAGTGATGTTGGTCTCTGGCCACGCTCGGTGCGGCGGGGCCTCGAACGGTGGCCGGACCGCGCCGGCTTGGCGACGGAACCGCTTGACCTGGCGGTTGGAGGCGGGTGCCTGTGATCCGCCGAGGATGCAAGCGACCGCCGGGCCGGCCCTGCGAGTCGGGGCGCCACCGCGCACCGTGGGCTGCCCTGCCTTAGGGGTTGCATCGGCCATCGACGCGACGGGGCGAAGAAGAAGCGAAGCTTGCTGAAGACCTCGACACGCCCTCCTACCTGGCGCGCCAAATGTCGGTTTTCGGGCTCCGCAAAACCCTAAGGAGTTCGAACCCAGGGGCGTGTGCGAAGATTCCCCAACAGCTTTGCCCCCTCCAAGCTCACAACACGATGACTCCGCTCGATGGCGAGGAAGACGATGGCACATGAGAGTTTACCCAGGTTCGGGCCGCTGCGAAGCATAAAACCCTACTCCTGCCTTTTGGTGGATTGCCTCGCGAGGAGGTTTGTGGATGAACTAGTACAGCGGTGTGTTTACGGGGTGGTTCCTCCCCCTTCTACCGAGCTACCTCGCCTCTACTTATAGCGGCCCGGGTCCTCTTCCCTTATCGCTGGCGCGAAGGGATCCCACAATGGCCAAATTTGAAAGGGGACAAGAGGTACACCCTATCCTGACGAAAGGTGGTCTTCGCCTGCAAAGTAGTCGACGGTGATGCAGTGGTGGGTTTGGTGATGACGCCTGTCCTGCGGGGCTTGGGGTCTTGGTCTTGTTACACCGAAGTGGAAACCTTTAGGGGGCGCTTTGGGAACCCGTGTGCGTCCCTGCCTCCTTTGCACCAAAGGGGAAACTGTCCGCTCTGGCGTGCTGGCGCCCGCCTCGCCTGGCTGGCATCACCCTCGGCCTCCTGAGGTTATGTGTTGCATTGGAGTCTCCGCCGCTCAAGAGGGGGCCTGGGGAGGCCTATATCCCCACGGGTCTTGGCGCTGCTCCCCTCACGAGAGCGGGGTCTCGTGAGGGCCTTGTTTCGAGAGAGGCCGCGTCGGGCCGTAATTTGGTCGTTGAGGTGGGCCACACGTGGGGCCGCAGGCAGGCAAGTCTGGGTACCCTGGTATCCAGAACGCCGACAGTGCTTTTGTTAATTTTGACTCCTGTGTGGTTGTTTTAATCCTGAAAGTTACCAATCGTCGGCTTCAACCCCCCTATAGATACTAAAAGTGGTGTTTTCGATATCCGCACTATTACCCTTAGCCAACATCTTGGTACCCGGAGGCGGTAGTTCGGAAGAAAACGAGGCAATCCGACTATGCGGCTTTATTGCTTTCACTTAACCATAGGAGCTTAAATGCTGGGAGTGAGCACTAGCCCCCCTTGTCCTTTGTGATGTTTGGTATTTTTTAATGTGGAAAACCCGTATCACATGGCTTGTGTTACTGCAAACCCTCTGTTTTAACACGGCGAACCTCCAACAATTCTTAGTTTAACACTTGTCATTGGATCGCAGATCAATTCATGGTTATTATGCCAGTCGGTTTTTGGATTTCTCCACTGATTTACTTAACCAGACGAACTAGAAGTACAATCGCAACGGTGCTCCCTTTCCCCTTTTAGCCGAACAAGCGGAACGTAAAAGGGGAAGCAGAGGAGCCAAGCAACCCAACTTTTGACCAAAGACACAATTCGGAACTGATGCATATAACACAATATCCAAGACGCTGAACACATGATATCAAGATAGTGTTGGTTTGATGCGCGGGGCGAGTTGATCAAGCCCCCGGTTTTATGGATCAACCGCATCTGAAGAAATACATACTGAGCTAACTTGCATTGAGGAGCAAAAAGGCATGCACAACATCAATAATCACCCTAGGATCAAGCCCCCGGTTTTCGTACACTTTTGTTTGCTCACGCAATTGGTACGAGTATGCAAAAATAAATTTACAGGAAAAAATGTTTACACAGGACCTTGACAAAAAATGGCTTGATGTCCTTTACTGTGTCCTGCTGCACGTTTGCGCCTTTGTTCTCCTGGATGGTACTCCTTTAGAGGAGTTGGTAGTCAACGAGCGGGCCTTGTTGAAAGCACATTTGCTCCCTTGGTGGTTTTGGTAATTAATAACAACATATATCTCATTGGACTAATGTTTCCACTAAGTATATTTCAGGAAAAGTTCAATGATGGGATGGCAAAAGGATTGTGGAGAGACCCCTAGATGCAAGGAATAGGATTGGCAAAGCTTCAAGCAAGAAGACTCTACATTTTACTTTGTGAGAAATCACTTTGAGTCTATAGGAAAGCCAATACTATTAAAAGGGGGTGAGGTATTGATGGTGAACAAAATGCTCCACGTGCACAAGTGATAGTCACCAAAAACACCCACAAGCTCTTCCACAAAAGTCTGTCAAAGTGGCACCATGTTCCTTTACCACACTTGTGCCTCAAAGTGGCACCATGTTCCTCATATAGAGAGTCTTATGTCACTTTCATATGCTAGTGGGAATTACCTATTCATTATTACAAACTTGGCTTGTATATTACTATGACGGGCTTCCTCAAATGCCCGAGGTCTTCATGAGCAAGCAAGTTGGATGCACATCCCACTTAGCTTCATTTGAGCTTTCATACACTTATAGCTCTAGTGCATCATTTGCATGGCAATCCCTACTCCTTGCATTGACATCTATTGATGGGCATCTCCATAGCCCGTTGGTACGCCTAATTAATGCGAGATTATCTTCTCCACTACCTACCCCTTTGATATCTACCACCATATTCTATTCCACTTAAATGCTATGTCCAATGGCTCATGCTCATGTATTGCGTGAAGAATAAAAAGTTGATGTATATTGAAAAAGTACGAACTAATTGCCTAACTTGGACACCATAGTGCTTAACATTTGTATTAATGTGGTGAAGATGGACCCATGCCTTGCTAATACAATAAGATGAATGGGGGGTAAACATTTCTTAAGAATCGTATACTTTTAGGAATTAACAATTCCGTTTCTTACACTTTGAATATTGCTATGTTAATATTTGTTGATTCATCTTTTCTCAATGAGCATACCTGAATAAGATTACATAGTGGATAGCATGTCACATCAATTTTTTTGTTTTTATCATTTACCTACTCGAGTCCGAGCAGGAATTAAGCTTGGGGATGCTTGATACGTCTCCAACGTATCTATAATTTTTGATTGTTCCATGCTGATATATTATCATTCTAGGATACTTTTTGGGTCATTATTTACCAATTTATAATATTTTTGAGCACTAACCTATTGACCCAGTGCCCAGTGCCAGTTGCTGTTTTCTGCGTGTTTTTTGCTTTTCAGGTTTACTGTGCCAAACGAAGTCCAATTGCCACAAAACTTTTTGATGATTTTTTCTGGACTATATGAAGATCTAGAAGCTTCAGAAGGAAGCCAGGAGGCACACGAGGGCCCCACCACACATCAGGGAGCGCCCTGGGGGGGGGGGGGCGCCCTGATATGTGGTGGCCCCCTCGGGCGCCTCCCGACGCCCCTCTTCGGCCTATAAATTCTCTAATATTCCGAAAATCCTGAAGGCAGTCCCGAAACCCTTTTTTCGCCACCGCAAGTCTCAGTTCCATCGCGAGGCCATCTGGAGCTCTGTTCCGACACCCTGCCGGAGGGGGGATCGATCACGGAGGGCCTCTTCATCAACCTTGTTGCCCTCATGATGATGTGTGAGTAGTTCACCATAGACCTACGGGTCCATAGCTAGTACCTAGATGGCAATCTCTCTCTCTCTCTTACGATCTTCAATACAATGGTCATCGCATCTTCGCTTTGATCTATCCGATGTAATCCTATTGTGCGATGTGTTTGTTGGGATCCGATGAATTGTGGGTTTATGTTCAGATTATTCATGAAAAGTATTTGAGATGCCTCTAAATCATATTATCTCTTAAGTGCATGATCATTATAGCTTCGTAATGCTCTCCGATCTATTGGTATGCTTTGGCCAAGTAGATTGATATTTCATCAGTGGGAGTGGTGCGTTGTGGTAGGTTCAACCTGGCGAGTTTCCATATCCCAGTGACAAAGTAGGGGACAAGATGCGTCTTTGTGTTGTTGCTACTAAGGATAAAACGAGGGGGTTCATTCATATTGTTTGAGTTTACTTTGTCTACATCATGTCATCGTTCTCCAAGCATTACTCCGTTTTACTTAATACTCTAGATGCATGCTGGATAGTGGTCGATGAGTGGAGTAATAGTAATAGGTGTAGCCAGGAGTCGGCCTATTTGCTTATGGACGTGATGCCTATATACACATGATCATTGCCGTGAACATCGCATTGTTGGAAATATGCCCTAGAGGCAATAATAAAGTGATTATTATTATATTTCCTTGTTCATGATAATCGTTTATTATCCATGCTGTAATTGTATTGATTGGAAACACAAATACATGTGTGGATACATAGACAACACTGTGTCCCTAGTATGCCTCTAGTAGACTAGCTCGTTGATCGAAGATGGTCAAGGTTTCCTAGCCATAGATATGAGATGTCATTTGATAACGGGATCACATCATTAGGAGAATGATGTGATGGACAAGAGCCAAACTATGAACGTAGCATATGATCGTGTCAGTTTATTGCTATAGTTTTCTGCATGTCAAGCATCTATTCCTTTGACCATGAGATCATGCAACTCACTGACACCGGAGGAATACCTTGTGTGTATCAAACATCGCAACGTAACGGGGTGACTATAAAGATGCTCTACAGGTATCTCTGAAGGTGTCTATTGAGCTGGCATGGATCGAGACTGGGATTTGTTACTCCGTGTGACGGAGAGGTATCTTAGGGCCCACTCGGTAATACAACATCACAATATGCCTTGCAAGCAAAGTGACTAAAGAGTTAGCCACGGGATCTTGTATTACGGAACGAGTAAAGAGACTTGCCGGTAACATGATTGAACTAGGTATAGAGATACCGACGATCGAATCTCGGGCAGGTAACATACCGAAGAACAAAGGGAACAACATACGGGATTAACTGAATCCTTGACATAGAGGTTCAACCGATAAAGATCTTCGTAGAATATGTAGGAACCAATATGGGCATCTAGGTCCCGCTATTGGTTATTGACCGTACAGGTGTCTCGGTCATGTCTACATAGTTCTCGAACCCGCAGGGTCTGCACACTTAACGTTCGGTGACGTTTCGGTAGTATTGAGTTATGTATGGTGGTGACCAAAGATTGTTCAGAGTCCCGGATGAGAACCCGGACGTCACGAGGAGCTCCGGAATGGTCCGGAGGTAAAGATTGATATATAGGAAGTCCCGTTTTGGTCTCCGGAAAAGTTTCGGGCATTTCCGGCAGTGTACCGGGAGTGACGAATGGGTTTCGGGGGGTCCACCAAGTGGGGCCCACCCACCCCAAGGGTCACATGGGCCTAGGAGGTGGCACACCAGCCCCTGGTGGACTGGCCGGCCAGCCCCTAGGAGGCCCTTGCGCAAGGGGTGGGGAGGAGGCCAAGTGGGGAGGAGTCCTACTAGGATTCCACCTTCCTTGTGGGAGGTGGACTCCTCCTCCTTGGTGGTTCGGCCGAACCCCTAGGGGAAACCTTAGGGGCTGCCTCCTCCTTCCTCCCTCCTATATACACTAGAGGGTTTTTGTGGGCTGCCCCCAACCTGAAAAGCCACGGCTGCCTCTCTCTCCCTCTAGATCTGTTCTCCACTAGATCGTCTCGGTTGCGCTTGGCGAAGCCCTGCCGGGACAGCACCACCACCACCGTCACCACGCCGTCGTGCTGCCGGGGAACTCATCTACCTCTCCGCTCCCTCTTTCTGGATCAAGAAGGTGGAGATCGGCATCGAGCTGTACGTGTGCTGAACGCGGAGGTGCCGTCCGTTCGGCGCTAGATCGGGACGGATCGTGATTGGATCGCGGGACGGCTTGCGATTTGGATCGCGAAGACGTTCGACTACATCAACCGCGTTTCTTAACGCTTCCCGCTTAGCGATCTACAAGGGTACGTAGATCCACTCTCCCTCTCGTAGATGCTCATCACCATGGATAGATCTTGCATGTGCGTAGGAAATTTTTTGTTTCCCATGCAACGTTCCCCAACACGCATAATTATCCGCTTTTCTACCAATTGCCCAACAGTAATTTGTTTACCCACCGTATGATGCCTACATGTGAGATGCCACTAGAGAACACTATGGCCCCCGGGTCTATTCACTTATATATATGCTATCGCTATTATTACCTCGCTGCCTTTATTTACTTTTTATTTATTTTTCATTTATCAACAATTATCTACACAACTCATTTGCTTGCAAATAATGAGATCAAGGGGATTGACAACCCTCTTGCCCGCGTTGGGTGCAAGTCATTTGTTAATTTGTGTGCAGCCGCTGAAGACGGTTGAGGATTGATATTCCTATTGGTTCGATAAACCTTGGTTTCATAACTGAGGGAAATACTTATCCGCTTTGTGCTGCAATTACCCGTTCCTCTTCATGGAAAACCCAACACGGATCACAAGTATCAGGTGTCCACCATATAGACGTCATAGGTGGAGGTGGCTGTCCACCGTCCAGTAGTGGGAGGGACATGTGGATCGACTTCTTCCTCCTTGTCTTCTGCCTCCTCAGAGGCGTAATCCATCATATCGGTTAAATCTTTGACAGTGGCTACCAAGTGGATGGTGGGTGGGCCGTAAAATTCGTCCTGACCTACCTCCAAACCGATCTGTGCGCGGGTCGAGGTCAGGTCGTCCATGATTTTTATTAACTAGATCTGGTCCAGCACCTCGTTCAAAAGCGAGAGGTCGACCGGATTAATCTGTCGGACACCTTTGAAACTAACGTTCGGAGCGTCCGTACGAGAAATATATTCGGCTAGGGCTGACCCCTGATCCTCAGGTGCTGTAATCGGGTCCGAGCTTAAAGCCAGACCCCCGACAAGGTTGGGCCCATGGGCGGTGCCGAGCAGGAGGCCCAAAGTTAAAGCTTCGGGTTTCCCGGGCTCGTCGAACAAGATCGCGAGCCCAGTAAGGAACAGGTTGCCCCGGGAGTCGGTGGAGAACTCTAGGTTCTCGAACCTGATCTCTTGATCTGGGGCAAAACTTCCGATCTGGCCAAGATGGCCAGTCGGGTCAGCATGCAGCACAATGCTGCCAAACACGAAAATCTGTCCAGGGGCAAAGGTGTCCCATTACAGACTTTATCGCTGATGACTAGGCGAGCCATCAATCCTCTAGCGATCTCGCAGCGGAACTCTCAATGAAAGCACCAATGTCGATGTCAAAACTGGCAGATCTCGGGTAGGGGGTCTGGAACTATGGATCTTGGATTAGATGGGTTGCAGGAAACTAGGGTGACGATGTTTACCTAGGTTCGGGCCCTCTTAATGGAGGTAAAACCCTACGTCCTGCCTTGATTGTATTGAATATGGGGTATCGAGTACAGAGTTGATCTACCTCGAGATCGTATGACGTGGCCTAAACCCTAAGAGTAATGAGCTTAAATTGTCCTACGGACTAAAACCCTCTGGTTTATATAGTCACCAGGGGTATCTAGGGTTACACAATGTCGGTTACATCAGGAATGGAATATGCCGATCCCATCGTCTTGTACTTGGAGTGCACGTCACGTCCTGAGAGACTCCGCCTTGCTGATGGTGTCTATACCTTCATTGACAATCACAGGGCGGCCCATTGTCCGGCCCATAGAGACAGGCCAGCAGCCCGAGGACCCCTTAATCCCGGACTCACTCAATGGTGCCAGTTTGAGGCACAAGTGTGGTAAAGGATAGTAACACCACCCCTTCTCTTTTTTTCTCTCAATTTTTTTCTCTTTTTTTCCTTTTTCCCCTCCCCCTTTTTTTCTTTTGTGGTGGGCTCATTTGGCCTCCCCCATTTTTTATTTTTCATCCGGAGTCTCATCCCTACCTGTGGGGGAATCATTGTCTCCATCATCGTTTCCTCACTGGGACAATGCTCTAATAATGATGATCATCATACTTTTATTTACTTACAACTCGACATAACAACTCAACATAAAACAATTATGACTTTATATGAATGCCTCTGGCAGTGTACTAAGATGTGCAATGATCTAGCGTAACATGTAAACAATGATGAACGATGGCTTTGCTACAAATACTATGTCAGATATATATGATCATGCAAAGCAATAAGATGATGAACACACAAGTCATATGATGTAATGGTGGAAGTTGCATGGCAATATATCTCGGAATGGCTATGGAAATGCCATAATAGGTAAGTATGATGGCTGTTTTGAGGAAGATATAAGGAGGCTTATGTGTGATAGAGCGTATCATATCATGGGGTTTGTATGCACTAGCGAAAGTTGCACGGATCCTCGAGGTGAGAATGGACAATGCCCGGTACCAAAGAGGGTGGAAATATATGGAAAGGTGAGTGTGCGTACATCATGGATTCACATTAGTCATAAAAAACTCATATACTTATTTCAAAGCCTTATTAGCTCTCTCGAAGCAAAGTACTACCGCATGCCCTTAGGGAGGAGGTTGGGCGGAGTTAACCATCGCGCGCCCCCGACTCAAACATCACTAGGATTTCAACGAGGAATAAGAATGCTCACACATCACCACCATGACATAACCAATATTTAGATGTGCAACAAGTAACAAGCTTTAATTACTGATATTTCTACTAACCAACAATCATGTACTCATGCCCTTTCATATTACTACATCAATATCATTAACCCACAGTTTCTTCTTATATGGTGAGCTACATGAAGGTTTTTATTATACACTCCTTGAATACCTATCCTTTTTGGACTAGTCTTACAAACTGTGCAAACTACTGTTACTATTTATTAGACTCTCAATCAAGTTTAAGTGAAGCATGAGAGTTCAGTTATTTCTATAAACTACGCGCCACCGTGCTCTAAAAGATATAAGTGAAGCACTAGAGCAACTGCCTAGCGCAAAAGATATAAGTGAAGCACATAGAGTATTCTAACAAATCATGATGAACATGTGCCTCTCTCAAATAGGTGTCTCCAGCAAACAATGATTGTGGCAAACTAAAGATAAAGCAAACTATAATACACGACGCTCCAAGAAAAACACATATTATGTGATGAATACAAATATAGCTCCAAGTGACATACCGATAGATTGGAGACGAAAGAGGGGATGCCTTCCGGGGCATCCCCAAGCTTAGACTCTTGAGTCTTCCTAGAATATTACCTTGGGATGCCTTGGGAATCCCCAAGCTTAGGGTCTGGCCACTCCTTATTCCTTCATCCATTGTGGTCTCACCCAAAACTTGAAAACTTCAGCACACAAAACTCAACAAAACCTCATGAGATCCATTAGTATAGTAAACATATCAAATACTTTAGGTACTATTATAAATTGATTAATATTTCATTATTTCATAATAGGTACTGTATTCTGACTTGTCCATGACTTACCCCCGATACAATCCACATCATCATCAAAACAAGCAAACTATGCAAGCAAAAACATAATCTGTCTAAAATAGATTAGTCTGTAAAGATCTGTAGAAAAACTATACTTATGTAACTCACAAAATTCTGAAACATTAGGAAAACCTGGGAAATTTGTATAACAATATTGGGTAAAAAATTCAGATCAAATGAGATTCCAGTAAAATCAGAAAAATTATGCACTGGACACAAAAGTTTCTGCTTTTGCACCGTATCAATTCTACTATCTTCCAAATCAATCCAAAGGCTTTACTTGGCACAAAAGCTAATTAAAACATAAAAAAACAATCATTACAGTAGCAATAATGATGTAAATACACCAAAATAGAAGGTAAAACAAAAATTTAAAGATAACTATTGGGTTGCCTCCCAACAAGCGCTATTGTTTTATGCCCCTAGCTAGGCATAATGCATAGTATAAAGTGTTGTCATCCTTAACACTCAGTCCATATGTGGCCCTCATAATAGATTCATAATGTCATTTAATTATCTTTCTAGGGAAGTGTTCCATCCCTTTATTTAATGGGAATTGGAATATTATATTACCTTCCTTCATGTCAATAATAGCACCTATATTTCGTAAGAAAGGTCTACCAAGTATTATTGGGCAAGACAAATTGCATTCAATATCAATCACAATGAAGTCCATGGGAACATAATTTCTATTAGCAAGAATAAGCACGTCATTTATTCTACCCAATTTTTTCTTAATGGTGGAATCCCCTAAATGCAAGTTAAGGGAACATTCATTTATATCGGTGAGACCTAGCACATCACATAGAGATTTCGGTATAACAGAAACGCTAGCACCAAGATCACACAAAGCATTGCATTCAAAATTCTTGAGCTTAACTTTAATAGTTTGTTCCCATTCGTCATGCAACTTTCTAGGTATAGAAACCTCCAACTCAAGTTTCTCCTCATGAGCTTTTATCATAGCTTCTACAATATGTTTAGTAAAAGCTTTATTTTGTTTGAAAGGATTAGGTGAGCTAATCATGGATTGCAACAAGGAAATACATTCAACTAAAGAGCAACTTTCATAATTAAAGTCTTTGTAATCCAAAGTAGTGGGTGCATCACTATTTAAAGTATTAACCTCTTCAAACCCACTTTTTTCATTTTTATCAATAAGATCATCACCATCCGAACAAACGTGACGTCTTTGATACGACTCCAACGTATCTATAATTTTTGATTGTTCCATGACGTTATATTATCTTTCTTGGATATTTTATAATCATTTTATAGCAACTTTATATCATTTTTTTGGAACTAACCCGGACTGACGCTGTTTTCAGCAGAACTACCGTGGTGTTGTTTTTTGTGCAGAAATCAAAGTTCTCCAAATGCAACGAAACTTTTTGATGATTATTTTTGGAACAAAAGAGGCACTAGAAGCTTCGTTCGAGGGCCAGAAGAGCCACGAGGTGGGCACAACCCACCAGGGCGCGCCAGGCCCCTCTGGTGCGCCCTGGTGTCTTGTGGTCCACCTGTGGCCCATCTTCGCGTGAAACTGACGCCCAAAAATCCTATATATTTAGAAACCCCCAGAAATAACCCTAGACGAGAAGTTCCGCCGCCACAACTCTTTGTATCAACGAAAAACCAATCTGGAGGAGTCCCAGTACCCTGCCAAAGAGGGTAGATCATCTCCGGTGGCCATCTTCATCATACCGGCGGAGGCCATGACGAGGAGGGAGTAGTCCACCCTCGGGGCTGAGGGTATGTACCAGTAGCTATGTGTTCAATCTCTCTCTCTCTCTCTCGTGTTCTTGAGATGTCACGATGTTGATGTATCACGGGCTTTGTTAATATAGTCGGATCATATGATGTTATTCCCTTGCTATCATGTTGTGATGAATTGAATCTTTCCCTTTGAGATGTCATTATGTTGGATTGAATATTTTGGTTGATAACACTTTATGTACGTCTTGCCTGGGATACCCGTAGTGACATTGGGGTATTCTATTGATTCACTTGATATATGTTGAGGCATCAACTTGCGGATTCCGGTGACCTAGGGATCTATGCATAGGGGTTGATTGCATGTTTTCATACCATGTTCTCCGATAGAAATCTTGGGGAACTCTTTGAGGTTCTTTGTGTTGGATTGAGTATTATGAATCTGAAATTGTTTGATGTGTATCGTATAATTAACTCATGGATACTTGTGGTGACATTGGAGTATCTAGGTGACATTAGAGTTGGTTGATGTGTATCATATGGTGTTATTTTAGTACGAACTCTTAGATAGATCAATCGGAAAGGATAACTTGGTGTTATTTTAGTACGAACTCTTAGATAGATCGATCGGAAAGGAAAACTTGGTGTTATTTTAGTATGAACTCTTGGATAGATCGATCGGAAAGGATAAATTTAAGGTGGTTTCGTACCCTACAAACAATTTCTTCTTATGTTCTCCGCTAGATAAGAACTTTGGAGTGATTCTTCGTTGCACGTTGAGGGAAGGTTATTTGATCCAATTATATTAGCATTGTTGAGAGATTGCACAAGCGAAAGTACGGACCCTAGGCCTTGTTTTCAAGCATTGCAATACCGTTTGTGCTCACTTTTGTTACTTGCTACCTTGCTGTTTTTTATTGTCACTACTACAAAAACCTACATCTACCATCCATATTGCACTTGTATTACCATCTCTTCGCCGAACTAGTGTACCTATACAATTGGCCCTTTTATTGGGTGTGTTGGGGACACAAGAGATTTCTTGTATTTGATTGCAGGGTTATTTGAGATAGACCATCTTCATCCTACACCTCCCACGGATTGATAAACCTTAGCTCATCCACTTGAGGGAAAATTGCTACTGTCCTACAAAACTCTGCGCTTGGAGGCCTAACAAGAGTCTACAAGAATAAAGTTGTGGAGTAGACATCAAGCTCTTTTCTGGCGCCGTTGCCGGGGAGGCGAATGCTTGAAGGTATATCTTTAGATCTTGCAATTGAATATTTTAGTTTCTTGTTTTATCACTAGTTTGGTTTGATAAAAGAAAACTACAAAAAAATGGAGTTTAGGTTGCATCATTTGTATCATCTTTTTAATGTCTTTCGTGAAAATGATGGTTCGGAAAATTGTGCTCAATTGGTACAGGAAGAATTTATGAAAATACTTAATGATAATTCCTTGAATAATGAGCATGATTGCAATGTTGCTAGTATGAATTCTATGAATATCCATGATGCTAATGATATGCAAAGCAACGAGCTTGGGGATGCTACGTTTGACGAAGATGATATTTTTAGTCCCACAAGTTTTGATGAGCAAATTTATTATGTTAATAACATGCCTCCTATCTATGATGATTATGATGATGATATGTATGCTATAAAGAGTGATAGTAACCATGAAACTTGTCATCATGATTTTAATATTGAATGTGGTTATGTCAATCAAGTGTCTCATGATAGTTATTTTGTTGAGTTTGCTCCCACTACCATGGATGAAAAGGAATTTGCTTATGTGGAGAGTAATGAAAATTCTATGCGTGTGCATCATGAAAATAATGCATTATGTGATATTTATATTGTTGAATTCCTTCATGATGCTACTGAAATTTATTATGAGGGAGTAACATATGCTTGTAGTAATTGCAATAATATCAAGTTTCCTCTCTATGTTCAAAGTTTTGAATTTATGCTTGTTTTGCCTTCCTATGCTAGTTGATTCGTGTTCCCATAAATTGTTGCTCACAAAATCCCTATGCATAGGAAGTGGGTTAGACTTAAATGTGCTTGTCATGAGATTCATGATGCTCTTTTGCATGTTTCAATTATTATTCCTATGTGAGCATCATTGAAATCATCATGCCTAGCTAAAAGGCTTTAAAGAAAAGCGCTTGTTGGGAGACAACCCAACACTTTTACTTTCTGTTTTTGAGTGTTCACATGACTAAGCTACTGTATCAATCATGTTTTGTGTCTTTTATTTCAATAAACTGCCAAGTAAAGCCTTTGGGATGACTCACGAGATGAGTAGAATTGATGCTGAACCAAAACAGAAACTTTTCACTCCAGTACAGGAATTTTCACTTTTTACTGGAGCGTGATAATGATCTGAAATTTTTACAAAGTCATTATATACAGATTATTCAGGTTTTACTAAATTTCAGAATTTTTAGAGACAGGGAAGTATGGTTATACTACAGATCTTCACAGACTATTCGGTTTTTGACAGATTCTGTTTTGCATGCATAGTATGCTTGTTTAGTGTTCCCATAGCTTATATTCAGTGATGTAAATTATGGGAATGATATAATACAGTAGGTATCATGTGGGAACAATTATGAATCTTGCCTTGACAGTACCTAAGTGAATGATTTATCTTTATTACACTAACCCTTCTCACGAAGTTCCGTGAAGTTTTGTGTGATTGAAGTTTTCAAGTATTGGGTGAGACACCGATATGAGGAGAATAAGGAGTGAAAAGAACCTAAGCTTGGGGATGCCCAAGGCACCCCCAAGGTAATATCCAAGGAATACTCAAGCGTCTAAGCTTGGGGATGCCCCGGAAGGCATCCCCTCTTTCGTCTTCAACATTATCTGTATATCTTACTTAGAGCTATATTTTTATTCGTCATATAATATGTGCTTTTCTTGGAGCATCATTTTATTTTGTTAGTATTTTCTTGCTGTTATTTATAATATTGTTTTTCAATAAAAAGTTCCAAGAATTGCCTTTAGGATGCTTGAATTGCATGTTTGATGTGTGCTGTGTAAAAACGAAACTTTTGCTGTAGTGTTTGAATTTTCATATTTTACTGGAACATGTAAAGTTTCTGAAATTTTTACACAGTATTTTCATATAAATTCTTTAGCATGTCATAAATTTTCATAATTTTTTGAGTTACAGAAGTACACTGTTTTCATAAATTTCTACAGACTGTTCTGTTTGGACAGATTGCTGTCATAGTTTTGTTATCTACGTATCCTATAGTTTCCATAGCCTATATTGGTAGATATATTATGGAAATAATAGTAAGCAGTAGATGATGTTTGAAATTATTATGCAACTTGTCTTGGCAGTACATAAAGAGTTGATTTATTATTATGTGCACTAACCTATCTCACGAGTTCTTTTCAAGTTTTGTGTGGATGAAGTTTTTGAGAATAGGCGAAACCGGGATATGAGAGGATTGAACGAGATACAACTCAAGCTTGGGGATGCCCAAGGGACTCCAAGTAAATATTTCAAGAAGTCTCAAGCATCTAAGCTTGGGGATGCTACACATCCCACCTCTCTTCGTCAACTATCGGTTAGCCTATGTTGAGCCTAATTTTTTATTCGTTCACATGATGTGTGCTATTCTTGGAATGAATTTTTGTTTAGTTTATTGTTTGAATAAAATACCCACATCTGAAAATCTTTATTCAGAGAGAGAGAGATTCCTCACATAGCTAGTTAATTGTTTGACTACTCATTGATCTTCACTTATATCTTTTGAGAGTACCTTGTCATATACTCTCATGCTTCACTTAGATTTATTTGAGAGTTAGTAAATTTTGAAGAAATTCTCTCATGCTTCACTTATATTATTTTGAGAGATGAAAATTTTTTGCTCATGTTCTTCACTTAAATTTATTTGAGCTTGTCAAAAGCAATGGCAATATGTGAAACTAGTCCCTAAGTGATAGATATTCAAGAGGGATATAATAAAAACTTTCATGGAGATCATTGGACAAATTAAACTTAATTCCTTGTAATAGTTCTGAGATATGATGATAGTAATATGTGAGTCATGTTGCTGAGTAATTATGCTTTCATAAGAATATTGTTGTTAAGGTTTGTGATTCCCTATGCAAGCACGAAAGTCAATAGTTATGCAATGAAATTACATCCTATTTATGGTGCATTATTCGGTGTTAGTTATGCTTAATGCCCGTTTATGTGAATTTTCGTTTCTTGGTTGGTTGCTTCTCAATCTATTTGCTAGCCTCCACTTGTACTAAGTAGAAATACTACTTGTGCATCCAAAATCCTTAAACCCAGTTTTGCCATATGAGTCCACCATACCTACCTATATGCGGTATTTCCGTGCCGTTCTAAGCAAATTTGTATGTGCCATCTCTAATTTTCAAAATGAATTTTTCTTTTTTGTGTGCTCGTACCTCTCATGAAACGGTAGGGGGTGTCCAATATTTTTCCATGCTAGATGTGTTATTCTCAAGATGAGTGTTTATTCACTTGTCATTGCACGAGAGTACGGCGGTAATTGTTGGGGAACGGAGCATGAATTTCAAAAAAATTCCTACGCTCATGCAAGATCTATCCATGGAGATGCATCGCTACGAGAGGGGAGAGTGTGTCTACGTACCCTCGTAGACCGTTAGCGGAAGCGTCTCACAACGCGGTTGATGTAGTCGAACAATCCTTCGAGCTCCACCGATCGAGTACCGAACGTACGGCACCTCCGAGTTCTACACATGTGCAGCTCGGTGATGTTCCTCGCCTTCTTGATCCAGCAAGACGTCGAGGTAGTAGATGAGTTCCGTTAGCACAACGGCGTGGCGACGGTGACGGTGAAGTGATTCCGGCAGGGCTTCGCCTAAGCTCTCCGAAAATATGACCGAGGTGGAAAACGGAGATCGGGGCACCGCACACGGCTATGGGACAATTGTTGTCCTTTGGGGTGCCCCCTTGCCCCCATATATAAAGGATGAGAGGGAGGAGGCCGCCCCCCTAGGGGTGTGCCAAGTGTGGGGAGTCCTACTAGGACTCCTTAGTCCTAGTAGGATTCCACCTCCCATACGGAGTAGGAATGGGGGAAGGGAGAGGGAAAGGAAAGAGGGGGCTGCGCCCCCTCCCCTAGTCCAATTCAGTTTGGGCAAGGGGGGGCGTGCGCCTCCTCACGTGGCCTGCCTCTCCTTTTCCCGTATGGCCCAATAAGGCCCATTACTTCTCCAGGTGAATTCCCGTAACTCCTCGGTACTCCGAAAAATACCCGAATCACTCGGAACCTTTCCGACGTCCGAATATTGCCTTCCAATATATGAATCTTTACCTCTCGACCATTTCGAGACTCCTCGTCATGTCCGTGATCTCATCCGGGACTCCGAACAAACTTCAGCCACCAATCACATAACTCATATAATACTAAATCGTCATCGAACCTTAAGTGTGCGGACCCTACGGGTTCGGGAATGATGTAGACATGATCGAGACGACTCTCCGGTCAATAACCAACAGCGGAACCTGGATGCTCATATTGGTTCCTACATATTCCATGAAGATCTTTATCGGTGAACCTCATATGTCAACATACGTTGTTCCCTTTGTCTGGCGGTATGTTACTTGCCCGAGATTCGATCGTCGGTATCCAATACCTAGTTCAATCTCGTTACCGGCAAGTCTCTTTACTCGTTCCGTAATACATCATCTTGCAACTAACTCTTTAGTCACGGTGCTTGCAAGGCTTCTGTGATGCTGTATTACCGAGAGGGCCCAGAGATACCTCTCCGATAGTCGGAGTGACAAATCCCAATCTCGATCCATGCCAACTCAACAAACACTTTCGGAGATACCTGTAGTGCACCTTTATAATCACCCAGTAACGTTGTGACGTTTGATACACCCAAAGTATTCCTACGGTATCCGGGAGTTGCATGATCTCATGGTCAGAGGAACGTGTATTTGACATAGTGAAAGCAATAGCAATAAACTAAACGATCATTTGCTATGCTAACGGTTGGGTCATGTCCATCACATCATTCTCCTAATGATGTGATCTCGTTATCAAATGACAACTCATGTCCATGGTCAGGAAACCTTGACCATCTTTTGATCAACGAGCTAGTCTAGTAGAGGCATACTAGGTACATAGTATTTGTCTATTATCCACACATGTATTTAGTTTCCGGTCAATACAATTCTAGCATGAATAATAAACCATTATCATGAACGGAGAAATATGATAATAATAAACACTTTATTAATTGCCTCTAGGGCATATTTCCAACAGTCTCCCACTTGCACTAGAGTCAATTACATTGTAATGAATCTAACACCCATCGCATTCTGGTGCTGATCATGTTTTGCTCGTGGAAGAGGTTTAGTCAATGGGTCTGCCACATTCAGATCCGTGTGTACTTTGCAAATCTCTATGTCTCCATCCTTAATCAAATTCCGAATGGAGTTGAAGCGACGCTTTATATGCTTGGTTCTCTTGTGAAACCTGGGCTCCATTGCTATAGCAATTGCTCCAGTGTTGTTACATAAGATAGTCATTGGACCCGATGCACTAGGTATGACACCTAGATCGGATATGAACTCCTTCATCCAGACTCCTTCATGTGCTGCTTCGGAAGCAGCTATGTATTCCGCCTCACATGTAGATCCCGCCACCACGCTCTGCTTGGAACTACACCAACTGACCGCTCCACCATTAAGAATAAATACGTATCCAGATTGTGACTTAGAGTCATCTGGATCTGTGTCAAAGCTAGCATCGACGTAACCCTTTACGACGAGCTCTTTGTCACCTCCATAAACGAGAAACATGTCCTTGGTCCTTTTCAGGTACTTCAGGATATTCTTGACCGCTGTCCAGTGATCTACTCCTGGATCACTTTGGTACCTTCCCACCAAGCTAATAGCGAGGCAAACATCAGGTCTGGTACACAGCATGGCATACATAATAGAGCCTATGGCTGAGGCATAGGGGATGACACTCATCTTCTCTTTGTCTTCTGCCGTTTGTCGGGCTTTGAGTCTTACTCAATCTCACACCTTGCAATACAGGAAAGAACCCTTTCTTTGACTGATCCATTTTGAACTTCTTCAAAATCTTGTCAAGGTATGTGCTTTGTGAAAGTCCAATGAGGCGTCTTGATCTATCTCTATAGATCTTGATGCCTAATATGTAAGCAGCTTCTCCGAGATCCTTCATTGAAAAACTTTTGTTCAAATAACCCTTTATGCTTTCCAGAAATTCTATGTCATTTCCCATCAATAATATGTCATCCACATATAATATGAGAAATGCCACAGAGCTCCCACTCACTTTCTTGTAAATACAAGCTTCTCCATAAGTTTGTATAAACCCAAACGCTTTGATCACTTCATCAAAGCGAGTATTCCAGCTCCGAGATGCTTGCACCAGTCCATAGATGGATCGCTGGAGCTTGCATACTTTGTTAGCACCTTTAGGATCGACAAAACCTTCCGGTTGCATCATATACAATTCTTCCTTAAGGAATCCATTAAGGAATGCCGTTTTGACGTCCATTTAGCAGATTTCATAATCATAAAACGCGGCAATTGCTAACATAATTCTGACAGACTTTAGCATCGCTACAGGTGAGAAAGTCTCATCGTAGTCAACTCCTTGAACTTGTCGATAACCTTTAGCAACAAGTCGTGCTTTATAGATGGTGACATTACCATCAGCGTCCGTCTTCTTCTTAAAGATCCATTTATTTTCAATAGCTCGCCGTTCATCGGGCAAGTCTACCAAAGTCCATACTTTGTTCTCATACATGCATCCAATCTCGGATTTCATGGCCTCAAGCCATTTGTCGGAATCCGGGCTTGCCATTGCTTCTTCATAGTTCGAAGGTTCATCGTTGTCTAGCAACATGACCTCCAAGACTGGATTTCCGTACCACTCTGGTGCGGAACGTGTCCTGGTTGACCTTCGAAGTTCAATAACAACTTGATCCGAAGTTTCATGATCATCATCATCAACTTCTTCTCTGGTCTGTGTCGATGTCACAGAAATTACTTTCTGTGGCATACTACTATCCAGAGGAGGTACAATTACCTCATCAAGTTCTACTTTCCTCCCACTCATTTCTTTCGAGAGAAACTCCTTCTCTAGAAAGGATCCATTCTTAGCAACGAATACTTTGCCTTCGGATCTGTGGTAGAAGGTGTACCCAACGGTCTCCTTTGGGTATCCTATGAAGACGCACCTATCCGCTTTGGGTTCGAGCTTATCTGGCTGAAGCCTTTTGACATAAGCATCGCATCCCCAAACTTTCAGAAACGACAGCTTAGGTTTCTTACCAAACCACAATTCATACGGTGTCGTCTCAACGGATTTAGACGGTGCCCTGTTTAAAGTGAATGCAGCTGTCTCTAATGCATAACCCCAAAATGATAGTGGCAAATCGGTAAGAGACATCATAGAACGCACCATATCTAATAGAGTATGATTACGACGTTCGGACACACCATTACACTGTGGTGTTCCAGGTGGCGTGAGCTGTGAAACAATTCCACATTGTTTTAAGTGATTGCCAAACTCGTAACTCAAATATTCTCCTCCACGATCAGATCGTAAGAATTTTATTTTCTTGTTACGATGGTTCTCTACTTCACTCTGAAATTCTTTGAACTTTTCAAATGTTTCAGATTTATGCTTCATCAAGTAGACATAGCCATATCTACTCAAATCATCTGTGAACGTGAGAACATAACGATATCCACCGCGTGCCTCAACACTCATCGGATCACATACATCGGTATGTATTATTTCCAACAAGTCTGTTGCTCGCTCCATTGTTCCGGAGAACGGAGTCTTAGTCATCTTGCCCATGAGGCATGGTTCGCACGTATCAAATGATTCATAATCAAGTGATTCCAAAGTCCATCTGTATGGAGTTTCTTCATGCGTTTTACACCAATATGACCTAAGCGGCAGTGCCACAAATATGTGGTACTATCATTATCAATTTTGCGTCTTTTGGCATCAATATTATGGATGTGTGTATCACCACGATCGAGATTCAACAAGAATAAACCATTCACAAGCGGTGCATGACCATAAAAGATATTATTCATCAAAATTGAACAACTTTTATTCTCTGATTTAAATGAATAACCGTCTCGCAATAAACAAGATCCAGATATAATGTTCATGCTCAACGCAGGCACCAAATAACAATTATTTAGGTTCATCACTAATCCCGAGGGTAGATGTAGAGGTAGCGTGCCGACGGCGATAACTTCAACTCTTGAACCGTTCCCGACGCGCATCGTCACCTCGTCCTTAGCCAATCTTCGTTTATTCCGTAGCTCCTGTTTCGAGTTACAAATATGAGCAACCGAACCAGTATCAAATACCCAGGTGCTACTACGAGTATTGGTAAGGTACACATCAATAACATGTATATCAAATATACCTTTGTTGATGTTGCCAACCTTCTTATCTGCCAGGTACTTGGGGCAGTTCCGCTTCCAGTGACCAGTCCCCTTGCAGTAGAAACACTCAGTCTCGGGTTTGGGTACAGACTTGGGTTTCTTCGTGGGAGCAGCAACTGATTTGCCGTTCTTCTTGAAGTTCCCCTTCTTTCCCTTGCCCTTCTTGAAACTAGTGCTCTTCTTTACCATCAACACTTGATGCTCCTTCTTGACTTCTACCTCCGCAGCTTTGAGCATAGCGAAGAGCTCGGAAATAGACTTTTCCATTCCTTGCATATTATAGTTCATCACAAAGCCCTTATAGCTTGGTGGCAGTGATTGGAGAATTCTGTCAATAACCGAATCATCTAGAAGATTAACTCCCAACTGAGTCAAGCGGTTATGCAACCCAGACATCTTGAGTATATGCTCACTGACAGAACTATTCTCCTCCATCTTACAGCTAAAGAACTTGTCGGAGACATCATATCTCTCGACCCGGGCATGAGCTTGAAATACAAGTTTTAGCTCTTGGAACATCTCATATGCTCCGTGATGCTCAAAACGTCTTTGGAGCCCCGGTTCTAAGCCGTAAAGCATGGCACACTGAACTATCGAGTAGTCATCAACACGTGTCTGCCAGGCGTTCATAACGTCAACAGACGAGGGAGGGGGCGCGACACCTAGCGGTGCATCAAGGACATAAGCCATCTGTGCAGCAATGAGGATGATCCTCATATTACGGACCCAGTCCGCATAGTTGCTTCCATCATCTTTCAACTTAGCTTTCTATAGGAACGCATTAAAATTCAGTGGAACTATAGCGCGGGCCATTGATCTACAACATACAATTGCAAAGATTATTTAGACTATGTTCATGATAATTGAAGTTCAATTAATCAAATTACTTAAGAACTCCCACTTAGATTAACATCCCTCAAGTTGTCTAAGTGTAACATGATCCACATCAACTAAACCACGTCCGATCATCACGTGAGGTGGATTAGTTATCAATGGTGAACATCTTTCATGTTGATCATATCTACTATATGACTCATGTTCGACCTTTCAGTCTCTTCTGTTCCGAGGCCATATCTGTATATGCTAGGCTCGTCAAGTTTAACCCAAGTATTCTGCGTGTGTAAAACTGGCTTACACCCGTTGTATGCGAACGAAAGAATCCATCACACCCGATCATCACGTGGTGCTTAGAAGCGTTGAACCTTCGCAACGGTGCATACTAGGGGAGAACACTTATCTTGAAATTTAGTGAAGGGATCATCTTATAATGCTACCGTCGTCCTAAGCAAAATAAGATGCATAAAAGGATTAACATCACATGCAATTCAATATATGTGACATGATATGGCCATCAACGTCTTGTGCCTTTGATCTCCATCAGCAAAGCACCGTCATGATCTCCATCGTCACTGGGTTGACACCTTGATCTCCATCGTAGCGTCGTGACACCTTGATCTCCATCGCAGCGTCGTGGTCGTCTCGCCGGCTATTGCTACTACTACTACTGCTAACTCATAGCGGTAAAGTAAAGCAATTACATAGCGTTGGCAATGCATACAATAAAGAGACAACCATAAGGCTCCTGCCGGTTGCCTGATAACTTACAAAACATGATCATCTCATACAACAACTTATATCACATCATGTCTTGACCATATCACATCACCAGCATACCCTGCAAAAACAAGTTAGACGTCCTCTACTTTGTTGTTGCAAGTTTTACGTGGCTGCTACGGGTTTGCAAGAACCGTTCTTACCTACGCAAAACCACAACGTGGTGTAGTGATTGCTTTTTGATCTTCTAGAAGAACCCTCTTCATTGAAACCGATTCAACTAAAGTGAGAGAGACAGACACCCGCCAGTCACCTTTATGCAACGAGTGCACTTAGCGGTGAAACCTGTCTCGCGTAAGCGTACGCGTAATGTCGGTCCGGGCCGCTTCATCTCACAATACCGCCGAATCAAGTATCAACTAGTAACGGCAAGCAATATGTATACACCCACGCCCACAACTCACTTGTGTTCTACTCGTGCAAATCACATCTACGCATAGACCTGGCTCGGATGCCACTGTTGGGGAACGGAGCATGAATTTCAAAAAATTTCCTACGCTCACGCAAGATCTATCCATGGAGATGCATCGCTAGTAGAGGGGAGAGTGTGTCTACGTACCCTCGTAGACCGTTAGCGGAAGCGTCTCACAACGCGGTTGATGTAGTCGAACAATCCTTCGAGCTCCACCGATCGAGTACCGAACGTACGGCACCTCCGAGTTCTACACACGTGCAGCTCGGTACGTTCCTCGCCTTCTTGATCCAGCAAGACGTCGAGGTAGTAGATGAGTTCCATCAGCACGACAGCGTGGCGACGGTGACGGTGAAGTGATTCCGGCAGGGCTTCGCCTAAGCTCTCCGAAAATATGACCGAGGTGGAAAACGGAGATCGGGGCACCGCACACGGCTATGGGACAATTCCCGTAACTCCCCGGTACTCTGAAAAATACCCGAATCACTCGGAACCTTTCCGACGTCCGAATATAGCCTTCCAATATATGAATCTTTACCTCTCGACCATTTAGAGACTCCTCGTCATGTCCGTGATCTCATCCGGGACTCCGAACAAACTTCGGCCACCAATCACATAACTCATATAATACTAAATCGTCATCGAACCTTAAGTGTGCGGACCCTACGTGTTCGGGAATGATGTAGACATGATCGAGATGACTCTCCGGTCAATAACCAACAGCGGAACCTGGATGCTCATATTGGTTCCTACATATTCCACGAAGATCTTTATGGGTGAACCTCATATGTCAACATACGTTGTTCCCTTTGTCTGGCGGTATGTTACTTGCCCGAGATTCGATCGTCAGTATCCAATACCTAGTTCAATCTCGTTACCGGAAAGTCTCTTTACTCGTTCCGTAATACATCATCTTGCAACTAACTCTTTAGTCACGGTGCTTGCAAGGCTTCTGTGATGCTGTATTACCGAGAGGGCCCAGAGATACCTCTCCGATAGTCGGAGTGACAAATCCCAATCTCGATCCATGCCAACTTAACAAACACTTTCGGAGATACCTGTAGTGCACCTTTAGAATCACCCAGTAACGTTGTGACATTTGATACACCCAAAGTATTCCTACGGTATCCGGGAGTTGCATGATCTCATGGTCAGAGGAACGTGTATTTGACATAGTGAAAGCAATAGCAATAAACTGAACGATCATTTGCTATGCTAACGGTTGGGTCATGTCCATCACATCATTCTCCTAATGATGTGATCTCGTTATCAAATGACAACTCATGTCCATGGTCAGGAAACCTTGACCATCTTTTGATCAACGAGCTAGTCTAGTAGAGGCATACTAGGGACATAGTATTTGTCTATTATCCACACATGTATTTAGTTTCCGGTCAATACAATTCTAGCATGAATAATAAACCATTATCATGAACGGAGAAATATGATAATAATAAACACTTTATTAATTGCCTCTAGGGCATATTTCCAACAGTAATAGGGATGCCCAGTCCCGAAATGAAAAAGAAATTTACTTTATGTTGTCAAATAATAAATTCCTTGGAAAGTGTTGGTATGGAAGGCAACCGTGGATACGACTGATGGGGATATTTACCTAGGGTAGGGTCATAGGCCGGACCTACATACCCTACCTAAGGACACTGCCCTAGAAAGCTTAAGGACTACAAGGAAGTCTCCGACTGAAATCACCAAGACATACAAGTCACTCGACAATATCCACTCGGAGATTACCTTTCACTCGACGGTTATCTTTCACTCGGAAGAATCAGAAGACAGTCGACCGCAGAAGACCAGAAGCCACCCCAGGGAGGCTAACGGACAGGCGTTCGTCTAGACCATAAGTAGCATTTATTATCTACGTTACCAGTAACGTACATCTTTATAACCACGATCGGACCCTTAGATGCCGAACATTCATGAGGGGCAGCGCACTCTATATAAGCCGCCCCTCCCCTCAGGCACAAGGGTTCGCACCCTGTAACTCTCATATTCCACACGACAGAAAAGCTCCCGAGCACCTGAGACGTAGGGCTGTTACCTCCACGAGAGGGGCCTGAACTCATACATCCGTGTGTACATCCTCGCCGTAGCTAGGACTCTGCCCTCTCCTTTCGTACCCCTATCTTCTACTGTCAGGCTCGTTCCCACGACAGTTGGCGCCCACCGTGGGGCACGCGTCTAAGCGACTTCCGGCAAGGTTGCATTTTTTTCTCGTTCGTCATGTCTTCCGGTGGTGATTTGTTCCTGGGCCACGAGATCCGTCTCAGAGCGCTCACCTTCATCGCCGACGATTCGGCGTGGCTCCAGGAAGCGCCTCTGGATGTTGAGGCGCTCCCGATCCGCGGGGCGACGCACTTCTGCGCAAGCTCCTGCGGCGTTCTTCTACTTCAGCCGCCGACTCCGTACTTGTCGGCTTTCTCCGCTGTTCGTCGCCGCAAGCGATCCGGTCGTTCGCGGCTCCAGCGCTGGGTGAAGCATGCGGTGGCTCGCCAAACTTCTTTTCCGCAGATTGCGGCTATCGAGCCCGCCGAGTCACTGCACGGCGTGCTCGACTCGGCGTCGGATCCGTCTGATGTTCCCTCCGAGTGTGAGAGCTGCGATCCTGCGGCGGAGGTTCTCATGGCTGGCTCTCATCAGAGTCCGCCGCCTGGCTTCAACCGCGACAGGCGCGAAGCTAGAGGACCGTCGAATGAGCAGCACCGCCGGTATGAGGATATTCTTCATACTCCTATCATCGGTGCGACTGCTGAGGCTCAGGCCATGGAGGCCACTCGCCTACGTCTCAAGAAGATGCAGGAGGCACTCGACGAGCGTGCCCGCCAGCGTCCCCCTGTTTCCAGTCGATGTCAGCGGCAGCTATTTCCGAGTTGATCTCATAACAATGTCAAGGTATTCCGTACTCCAATTCTGAATGTTGCAGCAGCTGCAAAGATAGCAGATTCCATTCAGCCGTCCCGTACGGAGGCTGGTAGAGGTTTGCAGCAGATCCGAGCGTTGCTTGATGCAGCGCAACAGTAGAATTCGACTGTTTCTCAGTCGCGCAACAGATTGCATAGTAACTCCCCCAGAGCAGACACCGTTCAGTCGGCGCACAGCCCAGGGTCACCTCTGCGTCACAGGGGCGGAGGTTACCGTGAAGATCAGTACCAAGATCAGGGGCGAGACAATTTTGCTCCTCGTCATCACCATGATGACCACCGTCGAGTGCCGACTCCTTCGCGGAGTGGATCGCATGTGCCCCGGCACTATGACGATAGGCGCCCATTCGGCGATGAGCGGAATCCTGGATTCGATGTAAGAAATGTCCTTGCACAAAGGTGCATCGATAGAGGCAGAGCCCACAGAGATGGTAATGACAGAGACTATCCGAGTGGAAGTGGTACTATTGTTTCTGGCCCCGAGTGTTTCAGCAGAGCCATTCGTTCTGCGGAGATTCCCCCCAACTTCAGGTTGGCGGCTGGAATAAGCAAGTTCTCTGGCGAGTCGAAGCCGGAAACATGGTTGGATGATTACCGAGTAGCTGTGCAGATTGGTGGAGGGAATGATAACGTGGCTATGAAGCACTTATCCTTGATGTTGGATGGTTCGGCCCGAGCATGGCTGAATCTTTTGGCTCCTTCTAGCATCTACTGCTGGGAGGATCTTGCCCGAGTGTTCATCAGTACCTTCGAGGGCACTTGCAAGCGTCCTGCGGGTTTGATTGATTTACAGCACTGTGTCCAGAAGCCCAATGAGTCCTTGAGAGATTACATTCAGCGTTGGTCTACTCTGCATCACACAGTGGAGAATGTTTCTGAGCATCAAGCTGTTTGTGCCTTCAAGGCCGGCGTGAAATACAGAGAGCTGTATCTGAAGTTTGGGCGGACCGGTGACATTTCCCTGAGCAAGATGATGGAGATTGCCACTCGGTACGCCAATGGCGAAGAGGAAGACCGCCTCCGTAGCGGCAAAGGAAAAGCAGTCGACAATGATGCCGGCGGCAATTCCAATCGGAAACAGAAGCGCAAAGCTGATGGTCCTATTCAGGCAGAGGCGGCCGCTCTGGCGGCGCAAGGAAAAAATAAGGGGAAGTCCAAAGGACAGTTTACCCCCAAGAAAGGAAAGAATCAGTCCGGAACCGATGTCCTGGATTTACAGTGTGCAATCCACACGAAGACAGATGAAGAAGGCAATGTGATATTACCTAAACATACCACTCGGCAGTGCCGTCTGTTGATTCAGCAGTTCAAGGAAGGCCAGTCGAGTGAGAAAGCTCCTGAAAAGCAGGATGATGAAGACAAAGAAGAGTTTCCTGAGGTCAATGCCACTCTGTTGATTTTTGTGGATGTTGAAAGCAAGAGTCGACTGAAAGTTATCAACAGAGAAGTCAACATGGCTGTTCCTGCTACCCCCACATACCTCAAGTGGTCTCAGACTGCTATCACATTCGACCAGTCAGATCACCCAGCTCATATCGCTACCCCTGGTCGGCAGGCGCTGGTGGTGGACCCAGTTGTGGGAGGCACTCGACTCCGTAAAGTCTTGATGGATGGTGGGAGCGGTCTGAACATTTTGTATGAGGATACCTTAAAGGGAATGGGCATTCCGATGTCCCGACTCAGTGAAGGCAACATGCAGTTCCACGGAGTCATCCCTGGGAAGAAGGCCAAGTCTCTCGGCCAGATAGCATTGGATGTGGTATTCGGCACAGACAAGAATTTTCGAAAAGAGAAATTGACGTTTGAAGTGGTGGACTTCCAGAGCGCGTACCACGCCATCCTTGGCCGTCCGGCTTATGCTCGTTTCATGGCCCGTCCATGCTACGTGTATCTAAAGCTGAAGATGCCTGGGCCCAAGGGTGTGATCACAGTCACTGGCAATCGACAGAGGGCTGAGGAGTGCCTTCAACAGGGCTCCAAAATTGCCGATCATCAGATGGCTATGGTCGAGTTGGAGGAGTACAAGAAGAGTGCTGATCCTGCCGACTTGCTGCGTGCTAAGAAACCCGCTTCTGAGTCAGCTTTCTAGTCGGCAGGTGAAGTGAAGAAAGTAAACATTCATCCGATAGATCCAACTGCTGCCCCGACCAACATCTCAACGACACTCGACAGCAAATAGGAAGCCGAGCTCATCCAGTTCCTCCGTGAGAACTGGGACATCTTCGCATGGAAGCCTGCTGACATGCCGGGTGTACCCAGGGAACTGGCTGAGCACCGACTGAGAGTTGATCCGAAGGCCAAGCCTGTGAAAGAGCACTTGCGTCGGTCGGCAGCAGAAAAGCGGAAGGCAATCGGCGAGGAGGTGGCTCGTCTCTTGGCGGCTAAGTTCATACGTGAGATTTACCACTCCGAGTGGCTCTCGAACGTCGTTATGGTCCCCAAGAAAGATAAGTCACTCCGCATGTGTATTGACTTCAAACATATCAATCGGGTCTACCCGAAGGATCATTTTCCGCTCCCCCGCATCGATCAGATTGTCGATTCGACTGTGGGGTGTGAGCGTTTATCTTTTCTTGATGCTTACTCCGGTTACCATCAGATCCGTCTGTTTGGTCCGGATGAAATAAAGACAGCCTTCATCACCCCATTCGGGTGTTTCTGTTATATCACCATGCCTTTTGGTTTGAAAAATGCTGGCGCTACTTTTATGCGCATGATTCAAAAATGCCTGCTTGATCAGATCCCTCGGAATGTTGAGGCATACATGGATGAGATTGTCGTCAAGTCTCGCAAAGGTTCCGACCTACTGTCTGACTTGGCTGAAACATTCGCCAATCTGAGGAGGTATGATATCAAAGTTAAATCTGACTAAGTGCACTTTCGGCGTTCCTGGTGGCAAGTTACTCGGTTTTCTCGTTTCCGAACGAGGAATCGACGTCAATCCTGAAAAGATCAGTGCTATTACCCGAATGAAAAGCCCCGAGCGTGTGCACGATGTCCAGAAGCTCACAGGTTGCCTGGCGGCATTGAGTGGATTCATTTCTCGTCTTGGTGAGAAGGCTTTGCCTTTATACCGACTGATGAAGAAGTCTGATACGTTCGAGTGGACTCCCGAAGCCGAAGCAGCGTTTGTCGAGCTCAAAGCCCTGCTTTTCACCCAGCCGGTGCTTGCTGCTCCGCACTGCAAAGAGCCTTTGCTCCTGTACATTGCGGCCACTAATCAGGTCGTCAGTACAGTTCTCACTGTCGAGAGGGAAGAGGAAGGCAAAGCTTACAAGGTCCAGCGTCCTGTGTATTACATTTCTGAAGTGTTGACTCCTTCAAAGCAAAGGTATCCACATTACCAGAAGCTCGTATATGGTATATATCTGTCAGCGAAGGAGGTGGCACACTACTTTCAAGATCACTCAATTTCAGTCATCAGTGATGCTCCGTTGTCTGAGATTCTCAACAATTGAGATGCGACTGGTCGAGTGGCCAAATGGGCTATCGAGCTCCTTTATTTTGATATCATGTTTGAAGCGAAAAAGGCGATCAAGTCTCAAGCTCTTGCTGATTTCCTGGCCGAGTGGATTGAACAGTAGCAGCCAATCCAAATTCACTCGGCACACTGGACCATGTTCTTTGACGGCTCAAAGATGCTGAACGGGTCTGGTGCTGGCGTAGTATTGGTATCCCCTAAGGGCGACAAACTCAGTTATGTCCTGCAGATTCATTTTGATTCCTCCAATAATGAAGCTGAATATGAAGCACTCTTATACGGGTTGCGTATGGCCATTTCACTCGGCGTCCGGCGCCTGATGGTATACGGTGACTCAGATTTGGTGGTCAATTAGGTGATGAAAGAGTGGGATGTCAGAAACCCTGCTATGACTGGATACTGCAATGCATTAAGAAAGCTTGAGAAGAAGTTTGAAGGTTTGGAACTCCATCATGTTCCCCGAGTGAAAAATCAGGCAGCTGATGAGCTAGCAAAGATTGGATCCACTCGGAAGCCTGTCCCCAACAACGTGTTTCTTGAGCACCTACATTCTCCTTCAGTGCAGGAAGATCCCTTCACTGAAGAGCCCCCACAAGCAAAGAGCGCCTCCGATCCGACTGAAGTCGATGTCCCAGCGGTCATAGATCTGGTCATGGAGATTTTGGTGGTCACACCCGATTGGACAGTACCTTATATTGCATACATTCTGAGGCGAGAACTCCCAGATGACGAAGATGAAGCTCGACAGATAGTCCGCAGATCCAAGGCCTTTACTGTTATGGATGGACAACTATACAGAGAAAGCGTAACTGGCGTGACTCAGCGGTGTATCTCTCCTGAAGAAGGTCAACTGATTTTGGAGGAGATTCACTCGGGAACTTGTGGTCATCATGCGTCCTCTAGGACGATTGTTGCCAAAGCATACCGAGCTGGTTTCTTCTGGCCGCGCGCCAATGAGATGGCTAAAGAGATTGTTGATCACTGTGAAGGATGCCAGTTTTATTCGAATTTATCACACAAACCTGCGTCTGCCTTGAAGACTATTCCACTCGTCTGGCCGTTTGCAGTATGGGGTTTGGATATGGTTGGTCCCCTTCGAATAGGCCAGAGTGGATTCACTCACTTGCTTGTAGCAGTCGACAAGTTCACTAAGTGGATTGAAGCCAAACCCATCAAGAAGCTGAACGCCCGCACTGCTATCAAATTTATGAAAGAGATAACTTTCCGGTATGGAGTTCCCCACAGTATCATTACAGACAATGGCTCAAACTTTGACTCGGAAGAGTTCAGACACTTTTGCTCCTCTCAAGGCACTCGGGTGGATTACGCATCCGTTGCGCACCCTCAGTCTAACGGTCAAGCTGAGCAAGCAAACGGCCTTATCCTTCAAGGGCTGAAGCCTCGACTCATGCGAGATCTTGATCATGCAGCTGGAGCTTGGGTCACTGAATTGCCGTCTGTTCTGTGGGGCTTGAGGACGACTCCTAACCGATCGACTGGACGCACTCCTTTCTTCTTGGTGTATGGAGCTGAAGCCGTTTTGCCAAGCGACGTCCTTCACAATTCTCCCCGAGTAGACCTTTACTCCGAGGCTGAGGCTGAGCAAGCACGACAAGACGGGGTGGATCTCCTGGAAGAAGAACGCGAGATGGCTCTGATTCGGTCGACAGTATATCAGCAAGATTTGCGCCGCTTCCATGCGAGACACGTCAAGAGTCGGTCGTTCCACGAAGGTGATCTTGTGCTCCGAGTGGATCAGCAACGACCTCACAAGCTAGCCCCAGCATGGGAAGGACCTTTCGTCGTCACCAAAGTACTGAACAATGGAGCCTACCACCTCTTCAACCTCAAGAAGAATATCGACGAGCCGCGCGCCTGGAACGCGGATTTGCTTCGACGATTTTATACTTAACGACTGAGCTGTTTTGATGTAATAAGAGTACTCCAGACAATGTCGTTTGTTAAAGTTATGATTCCCGCAGTCTTTTGTCGATTCCGATCGTACAATTTCTCATTCAAAAACTTCTCCGTGTGACGAGCGATCCTCTCACTCGGGGGCTTAGCCGCGAACCAGTTTTTGCCTAAGTTAAAAACCCTACCGAGTGGATAATATTCCATTCACTCGGAAACTTAGCTGCGAACCAGTCTTCGTCTAAGTTTAAAACTTCTCCGGGTGATGAGCGATCCTCTCACTCGGGGGCTTAGCTGCGAACTAGTTTTCGCCTAAGTTAAACCCTACCAAGTGGATAATATTCCATTCACTCGGAAACTTAGCTACGAACCAGTCTTCGTCTAAGTTCAAAACTTCTCCGAGTGATGGGCGATCCTCTCACTCGGGGGCTTAGCTGCGAACCAGTTTTCGCCTAAGTTAAAAACCCTACCGAGTGGATAATATTCCATTCACTCGGAAACTTAGCTGCGAACCAGTCTTCGTATAAGTTTAAAACTTCTCCGGGTGATGAGCGATCCTCTCACTCGGGGGCTTAGCTGCGAACCAGTTTTCGCCTAAGTTAGAAACCCTTCCGAGTGAATAATATTCCATTCGCTCGGAAACTTAGCTACGAACCAGTCTTCGTCTAAGTTCAAAATTTCTTCGAGTGATGTGCGATCCTCTCACTCGGGGGCTTAGCTGCGAACCAGTTTTCGCCTAAGTTAGAAACCCTTCCGAGTGAATATTATTCCATTCACTCGGAAACTTAGCTACGAATCAGTCTTCGTCTAAGTTCAAAATTTCTCCGAGTGATGTGCGATCCTCTCACTCGGAAACTTAGCCGCGAACCAGTTTTCGCCTAAGTTAAAAACCCTTCCGAGTGAATAACGTTCCATTCACTCGGAAACTTAGCTACGAATCAGTCTTCGTCTAAGTTCAAAAACTTCTCCGAGTGACGAGCGATCCTCCCACTCGGGGGCTTAGCTGCGAACCAGCCTTCACCTAGGTTAAAAACCTTTTTGAGTGGATAATATTCCTTTCACTCGAGGACTTAGCTGCGAACCAATCTTCGGCTAAGTCTGAAATTCTTCCGAATGCTGAACATCCGTTCCTTTTTGGGAGCAAACCTAAATTCATCCAAACAAAGGATTGACAGCAAAATGCAGATAAATCCAGAATCTCTAGCACGGTTAAAAGTTATTCGCGCAAAGGAAAGTACTCAGGCCCAAGGCCCGAATGAAGTTTTAATCGGTTACACCATCACTCGGCATACCGAGGCAAATAAAGTTTTAGCTGCAGGCAAAGTATTTTTCAAGCACCAGTAGGGCTCGAGGGCTCGACGAAGGTGTCCAAGTCAATTCCATCAGCGATCCGAGTGGCTGCTTCGATGAAGGTCTCCATGAAGTCTTCGAATTGAAGTTTCTTCGTGTTGATCACTCGTAGGGCCTTCAGTTTGTCCTCCCTCGCCTCCTTGCAATGGACCCGGACGAGTGAAAGCACCACGTCAGCTCCACAGCGAGCAGCAGACTTTTTCCATGCTTGCACTCGACCAGGGATCTCATTGAGGTGGGTCAACATCGACTCGAGGTCAGTCTGGAGGGAGTCTTCGGGCCACAGTTCCTTGTCGACCTTCTCCAACGCAGCCCTCAGTCGAGTGACATATCCTTGGACATTCCTGAGACGAGCTTCAAGTAGAAACATGTCCATGGCCATGGCGTCCCCGACAGGTGACTTGGTGGGATCCAGATTTGGCTCGATCTCTTCAGTTTCCTTCTCGAAATCTTGACAGAATTCTGCGCGAAGAGAAAGCGAAAAGATGATCACATTGCCATTCTGAAGAAATCAAAGAAATTCACTCGACAGAATGAAGTTACCTTCAAGCATGCCGAACATCTTCTTCGCGAAGTCTCCTAGGTATTGCTCCAGAGCGCTCCTTCTCTTGGTCTGCAGTTCGAGCTTTTTGATCCAATCGGCCCGTTCCTGCTTGAGTTTAGTATTCTCTTCTTCCAATTTGCTGGCTGCGGCAAGTTTCTTCTCAGTAGCTTTAGTTTTCTCCCTCGTCACCTTCTGAGCGTCGGCGAGTGCCTTGTCCTTGTCTTCAAGCGCCTTCTTCATGGTATCTAAAGAAATAGCATTGTTGAGTCGCGCTTGGAGTCGGCGGTTCTCATCACGTACGTTTGTTCGAGTGGATTCACTCGGTTCAAAGGATGGAAGATGAAAGTAATAATGCAATTGATCGACAAGGATTACCTCCCAAGGTCTTCAGTTCAGTCTGTGCACGGTCCAGGTTGTTATTCGTCAGCTCCAGATCCAGCAGAAGTCGATTCTTTCTTTCTCCAGCTCGACATACTTGGTCCCGAACCCACAGGCTTTCTGAAATCAGCAAAGAAGTAGTTCAGTCGACAATAATGTTTTTTCACTCCCGAGTGGAAAAGAACATGTCCAGTCGACTGGATGGCGGCCCGCCGCCCCACCCCACACCCCTGCAAAGCGTCATATCATGGTTGATGGAAATGATGTCCATGAAACCTGCAGGACTGGTGACAAGTGTACTCCAAGTACGAAAAAGGACTCCGAATCCAAGTTCTTAAGACTACTGCCCATCGTAAATGATCGACAGTAGTCTCGGGGACTACACCCAGTGGGTGCACTCAGCGTGCCCCCACTGGATACAAAATCACTCGACCAGGTTTGACCTGTCCGAGTATAAACAAAAGAAGCAAACATACAACCATTGTCTCTATCAGACCCCCGCCGAGGCAAGCACTCGACGGTGGTCTCGGGGACTACACCCAGTGGGTGCACTCAGCGCCCCCCCACTGGACCTACTACCACTCGACCAGGTCTGTCCTGTCGAGTGAAAATCAACTATCAACACAAATTTAAGACCCCTGCCGATGTCACCGCCATTCGACAGCGGTCTCGGGGACTACACCCAGTGGGTGCACTCAGCGTGCCCCCACTGGACCAGAAACCACTCGACTAAGACCTGATCTACTCGAGGGGAAAACAAGCAAGTATGCATCTGAAGAAAACACCCAGTGGGTGTAAAGTCAAGATGGATAAGATGGACATGAATTCAATCGGAAATGAACTTACAATAGAACTTACTCGGACGTTAGCTTGAAGCGCTGAGCTGGCATCATAGGCTAACTTGCTGGCCTCATACGCCTCCTTTGTCCGCAGCATCATTTGCCCAGCCTGGATCATGGCTTCTTTGGCAGCTCCAGTCTGGTCTTCTGGGATGTGGTACAGAGGGTATGCAGGCGCCAGATGAGTCGGTGTTGCAGTTGATGTCATGAGAGGTGCTTGAGGTTGCCCGATCGGCGCTGAAACCACAAGGGTTGAAGTTGCTGGTGGAGCACTCGACAGTGGAACCACCGGAGTTCTGGCTCGGGAAGAATCACCAAGCTCTTGAGAAGACGCGGTAGTCGATAGACGTGGTGCCTGTTCTGATGACGTTCTCCGAGTGCGTACCCATGGAGTGTCCATGGCAGCAACTTCACCTTCAGCACCCTGCTGCAGCTCCTCGTCGTCCTCCACATAGATGATGTCTTCAACTATCAATCGACAACGTCAGAAGGTTCATTCAACAAATTACCTTCAGAAAATCAGTCTACAGTGAAGATTTATTATACCTCTTTGAGAAGTGACCGCGTCAGGAGTGTCCACTTCCATGTGACCCCCCTCACCCCGCAGAGGTGACGTCACTGAGATAGCAGCTCTGGCGAATAAATTTCACTCGGTCAGCAAAGACATGAAGGTTCACAATAGCAGGAAAAGAAAATAAACACTCACGTTGAGGCGACAGGCACAACGATCTTGATACGAGGCAGGGCCTTCCGAGGCTTTGGCGCGTCCGGCTTGGGCTGTTTCGCAGCTTTTTCAGTCGACCCAGATGTCGCGGCGCGGTCGCGCTTCGGGTTTCGGGTGCTCGACACCAAAGTTTTGCTTGGGGCAGCCTCCGGGTCTTCACGCAGCTTGGTACGACGCTCGACGTGCGAAGGAGCCTGGGCCTCTACCTCGCCTTCCTCAATCTCTTCCAGGTCGTCGTCGCTGCCTTCACTGTCGTCGGCGTAGTCAACGTCTGCGCTGTTGCCTACGCTCTCTTCTCCGTCCTCTGGCTGCTCCCAATTTGGCACGGGTGAATACATGTTCATAAACTCCTGCAAGATGCAAACTGTGAAGTCAGTCGACTGAAGACGCAGTCACTCGACAAAATATGAAAGTACTCGACAAAGATATAACTCACCAGGTTCGTCGGTGGGTTCAAAGCAGATAAGGGCAAGATTCGCTTGGCCCCCAGAGGATTATCGCAGGCTCCGGTGATGCTCCTGAGCCACTGGGCAACAGTCTCGTCGGAAACCTCCTCTGGATGTGTCCGAGTGGTATCCTCGGGGCCCGAATAATGCCACATAGTGTGATCCCTGGCTTGGAGAGGCTAGATTCGTCGACTGAGAAACGTTTCTAAGAGATCCATACCAGTCACTCCGCCACGGACCAGATCTACTACTGCATTCACTAAAATCCCTACCTAGACCTTCTCTCCCTTTGCCACACTCAGTGTTCTGGGAGTTGAAGGACGATCCAAGGTGAAAGGGGGAAGATCAGTCGACATATTGGGAGACGCAACATCCTTGCAGTAAAACCATGTCGACTGCCAGCCCCTAACAGATTCGGGAAAGTTCATCGACGGAAACGAACTCCTACCCCTCTTCTGAAGCCCCAGACCATAGAATAGCTGGATGACATGGGTCTTACTATCACTAGGATTGGCTTTTTTGACACATTGGGACCGAATGGTGAATATGTGCTTGAATAAGCCCCAGTGAGGAGGACAACCCAAGAAACACTCGCACATAGTGATGAAAGCAGCAAGGTATGAGATAGCATTTGGAGGAAAGTGGTGGAGTTGTGCTCCGAAAAAGTTCAAGAACCCGCGGACGAATGGATGAGGGGGCATAGAAAAACCTCGCTCAACGTGGGTGGTGAGGAGGATGCGCTCCCCTTCGCGCGGCTCCGGCTCGATCTCCCCCTCCGACAGCCTCCACGAGCCTTCGGCCACGAGCCCATCGGCGACGAGGTTCTCGACGTCCCCCGCTACGACCGTCGACGGGAGAAAATCTCCCTGGATCCACCCCGGCGGCGCAGTGAATCGGGCGCCCGACGGCTTCTTCGCCTTGGCTCCCTTCTTGGCGCACTCGGCCTTGTCCGTATTCCCCTTCGTCATCGCGGCGGCGGTTGTCGAGGTGGAGCAGAGCAATGCGCTTGGAGCAGGGGAGGCGGAGAGAAAGAGGAGATTTGCGGGAGAAGTACTGTACCAGCCCGGTGCTGTCGCGTCTTATATCCGCCCGAGTGAGTCGCTGACCTGCGGGCCCGCCAGATCTCTGGATATCCAATTTCAGAGGAGGAGCGGTACGTGGCGGTAATGGCGGCACGAAAATCGAGGCATCATGCCCCCACTTGCTCCAGTCGTTGCGTCATCGTCGCGCGGCGCGCGCTTACCCAATTTTGAATCCCGTGAAATTCGGGCCTGATGAAGCGACCCATCGCATCAGAAGACCCTGCTGACCACTCGGACCTGATTCCTCGCTGAAGTTCACTCGGATACATTTCAAGACAAGAATCGATCAGGGTGAATGACAAAGATTCCAATCGACGCGGACTTCTGCGAAGCCCTAAAATGCACTCGGAATTTTTGCGTCTTAACAGAACCCGCATCGATCCTTGTTACACTCGAACCCCGATCCATTCGGGGGCTAATGATGGAGATATGTACCTAGGGTAGGGTCATAGGCCTGACCTACATACCCTACATAAGGACACTGCCCCAGAAAGCTTAAGGACTACAAGGAAGTCTCCGACTGAAATCACCAAGACATACAAGTCACTCGACAATATCCACTCGGAGATTACCTTTCACTCGACGGTTATCTTTCACTCGGAAGAATCAAAAGACAGTCGACCGCAGAAGACCAGAAGCCACCACAGGGAGGCTAATGGATAGGCGTTCGTCTAGACCATAAGTAGCATTTATTACGTACGTTACCAGTAACGTACATCTTTATAACCACAATCGGACCCTTAGATGCCGGACATTCATGAGGGGCAGCGCACTCTATATAAGCCGCCCCTCCCCTCAGGCACAAGGGTTCGCACCCTGTAACTCTCATATTCCACACGACAGAAAAGCTCCCGAGCACCTGAGACGTAGGGCTGTTACCTCCACGAGAGGGGCCTGAACTCATACATCCGTGTGTACATCCTCGCCGTAGCTAGGACTCTGCCCTCTCCTTTCGTACCCCTATCTTCTACTGTCAGGCTCATTCCCACGACAATGACTAGCCATGGATTGTGAAAGAATGGTGGAAAAGGAATAAACTTTATTTTATGTTTGGGAACCGCCTATGATATATCTAGCATGGAAAGTATTGAGAACTACTCGGTCGTTTTCGTTGACAGAAAAGGCATGCCACCCAAAATATTTTTCTCTCTCAATTTAGGCTTTGAGCTCTGGCACCTCTACAAATCTGTACTTCCCTCTACGAAGGACCTATCTATTTACTTTATACAATTTTTATTTTTAATTCGAGTCTCCATCTTCTCTTATAAAGCACCAACTAGGGGGCACTATGATCATACTTGTGCATTGGGTGTAGCTAATATTCGATTGTGTTTCATGAATGGATCAATGATTGAGCATGATGGGCTAGGAATAACTTTCTTTAGTGTTGATATTTTGAAAGACATGGTTGCTTGTTGGTATGCTTGAGTATTAAAGTCTTCATGTCAAAACTAGACTATTGCTTTGAACCATTTAAAAGTCCAAATGTCCATGCTACAAAAGAAAAGAATATGTGATGAACATGTTAGGCAGCATTCCACATCAAAAATTCTGTTTTAATCATTTACCTACTCGAGGACGAGCAGGAGTTAAGCTTGGGGATGCTGATACGTCTCCAACGTATCTATAATTTTTGATTGTTCCATGCTTTTATATTATCTTTCTTGGATGTTTTATAATCATTTTATAGCAACTTTATATCATTTTTTGGAACTAACCCGGACTGACGCTGTTTTCAGCAGAACTACCGTGGTGTTGTTTTTGTGCAGAAATCAAAGTTCTCCAAATGCAACGAAACTTTTTGACGATTTTTTTGGAACAAAAGAGGCACTAGAAGCTTCGTTCGAGGACCAGAAGAGCCACGAGGTGGGCACAACCCACTAGGGCGCGCCAGGCCCCTCTAGCGCGCCCTGGTGTCTTGTGGTCCACTCGTGGCCCATCTTCGTGTGAAACCGACGCCCAAAAATCCTATATATTTAGAAACCCCCAGAAATAACCCTAGATGAGAAGTTCCGCCGCCGCAACTCTCTGTATTGACGAAAAACCAATCTGGAGGCGTTCCAGTACCCTGCCAAAGAGGGTAGATCATCTCCGGTGGCCATCTTCACCATCCCGGCGGAGGCCATGACGAGGAGGGAGTAGTCCACCCTCGGGGCTGAGCGTATGTACCAGTAGCTATGTGTTCAATCTCTCTTTCTCGTGTTCTTGAGATGTCACGATCTTGATGTATCACGGGCTTTGTTAATATAGTCGGATCATATGATGTTATTCCCTTGCTATCACGTTGTGATGAATTGAATATTTCCCTTTGAGATGTCATTATGTTGGATTGAATATTTTGGTTGAGAACACTTGATGTACGTCTTGCGTGGGATACCCATAGTGACATTGGGGTATTCTATTGATTCACTTGATATATGTTGAGGCATCAACTTGCGGATTCCGGTGACCTAGGGGACTATGCATAGGGGTTGATTGCACGTTTTCATACCATGTTCTCCGATAGAAATCTTGGGGCACTCTTTGAGGTTCTTTGTGTTGGATTGAGTATTATGAATCTGAAATTGTTTGATGCGTATCGTATAATTAACTCATGGATACTTGTGGTGACATTGGAGTATCTAGGTGACATTAGAGTTGGTTGATGCGTATCATATGGTGTTATTTTAGTACGAACTCTTAGATAGATCGATCGGAAAGGATAACTTGGTGTTATTTTAGTATGAACTCTTGGATAGATCGATTGGAAAAGGATAACTTTAAGGTGGTTTCATACCCTACAAACAATTTCTTCTTATGTTCTCCGCTAGATAAGAACTTTGGAGTGATTCTTCGTTGCACGTTGAGGGAAGGTTATGTGATCCAATTATATTAGCATTGTTTAGAGATTGCACTAGCGAAAGTACGGACCCTAGGCCTTGTTTTCAAGCATTGCAATACCGTTTGTGCTCACTTTTGTTACTTGCTACCTTGCTGTTTTTTATTGTTACTATTACAAAAACCTATATCTACCATCCATATTGCACTTGTATTACCATCTCTTCGCCGAACTAGTGCACCTATACAATTTGCCATTGTATTGGGTGTGTTGGGGACACAAGAGATTTCTTGTATTTGATTGCAGGATTGTTTGAGAGAGACCATCTTCATCCTACACCTCCACGGATTGATAAACCTTAGGTCATCCACTTGAGGGAAAATTGCTACTGTCCTACAAAACTCTGCGCTTGGAGGCCCAACAAGAGTCTACAAGAATAAAGTTGCATAGCAGACATCAGTCTTCTACTTAAAGTTGACTCATCTCCAGTCCCCTTATCATCAAATTTCAGATTATTAAATAAAGATTCAATAGGAGAAACACCACTCATTTTAACATCTTCATCATGATTATGATAAAAACAGAGAGGAAGCGCTTTTTCTATAAATTCTCGCTTAGCTCTTAACGTAGCGGTTCTCTCCTTACTTTCATTAATAGATATTTGGATGGATTTAATAGAATCATTAATTTCATTCTTGGGTGGCAAACTTTTACATTTAAGTGTTTCCACATCATGAGCAATCCTATGCATGTTTCTAGCCATATCGTCAACTTTATGCAACTTTTCTTCTACCATGGTATTGAAAATCTTTTGAGAACGAATAAATTATTTAATGGTGTTCTCAAGATCAGAGGGTATCCTATCATTATCATTATTAGATGAATTTCCATAGGAATTACCATAATTATTAGAGGAATTATTGGGATATGGTCTAGCATTGAAATTCCCTCTATAAGCATTGTTGTTGAAATTATTCGAGAGACAAAATTCACATCAATAGCACTATCATTTTTCTCAATCAAATTAGATAATGGCATATCATTGGGATGAACATGATCTTGTTTATTAGCAACCTTATTCATAAGAGAATCCAACTTATCACTCAAAGTAGCGATTTCTTCGACATAATTTACCTTCTTACCAGTTGGAGCTCGTTCGGTGTGCCATTGAGAATAATTTGTCAAGATGTTGTCCAAAACTTTTGTAGCCTCTCCTAATGTCACCTCCATAAAGGTACTACCTGTAGCAGAATCTAGAAGGTTTCTCGACAAAAAGTTTAGTCCCGTATAGAAATTTTGTATAATCATCCATCGGTTTAAGCCATGAGTGGGACAATTTCTAATCATCATTTTCATTTTCTCCTATGATTGTGCAACATGTTCTTGCTCATGTTGTTTAAAATTCATCATTTGGTTTATAAGAGAGATGATCTTAGTAGGAGGAAAATAATTGGCAATAAAAGCATCTTTACACTTATCCCATGATAAAATACTATTGCGTGGTAAAGATGAAAACCAAGTTTTAGCTTCATCTCTTAGTGAGAAAGGTAATAATTTCAATTTAACCACATCATTATCCATATCCTTTTTTTGCATATCACATAATTCAACAAAGGTATTAAGATGCAAAGCGGGATCCTCATTAGGAGATCCCGAAAATTGTTCTTTCATGACAATATTTAATAATGCAACATTAATATCATAAATCTCCGCACTAGTGGCGGGTGGTATATGAGTACTAATAAAATCATTTTTATTAGTATTCGAGAAGTCACACAACTTAGTAGTATCTTGAGACATAGTGACGAAGCAAGTAAACTAGATAATTAAGCAAACAAGCAAATATAAATATTTTTTTATTTTTGATATTTATATAAAGCAAAATATAACAGCAAATAAAAATTAGACCAAGTGAATGAAAATTTGTGCAAAGGAACTTCATAAGAATTTGCTGATGTCTCCTAGGCAACCAGAAATTGGCAAGTTGACGGGAGACTACTTTCGTACATCCTCCCCGACAACGGCGCCATAAATTCTTCCTGCTACTTTTAAATTGCGTTGGGTTTTCCCCGAAGAGGAGAGGAGATGTATCACAGTAGAGATAAGTATTTCCCTTAGTGAGAAGCAAGGTTATCAAACCAATAGGAGAATCACGGAAACTCTCGTTGTCAGCACCTACACACAGAGAATCAAACACTTGCACCCAACACGGGCAAGAGGGTTGTCAAGCCCCTTGAACTCGTTACTTGCAATGATTAAATATTGCTAGATAGATAGATATAAATAGAAATTAAAATAACAGTAAATAAATGGCAGAAATAGTTTTAGGGTTTTAGTAATATAATTTATGTAGACCTGGGGGTCATAGTTTTCGCTAGAGGCTTCTCTCTTGAAGATAGCATACAGTGGCTAGAGAAATTACTGTTGGGGAATTGATAGAATATCACATAATTATGACATCTTATTCAAGGCAATGATCATGTATATAGGCATCACGTCCGTAAGCAACTAGACCGACTCCTGCCTGCATCTACTACTATTACTCCACTCATCGACCGCTATCCAGCATGCATCTAGACACTGCTGCAAATGCGCCATATAAAAATGGTATTTACCCCCCTTTCTGTGACGGAGATTTAAACCATCGCCTTGCCTATGTGTGTGATAGGGTGGGTCCATCCCACACAACCCAGAAACTATCGGCGATAGGTCCTCCGATCACACCGTTCAGAAAAAAGAGCGGGTGTGCAATTGGGTGAGCCATCGCAAACAATTAAACGGGAGAAACTGTGTGAGATGTTCTTAGCATCTCACACAGTTCCTAGAAGAAACTGCATGGCATAGGCTATCCATCATACACAGTTTTTATGTGGAAACGTCTGTGCAATGTGGCCTAACGCAAACATTTGTCGAGTGGAAGTTGTGTGTGATTGTTCATTGATCCAACACGCCTACTTTCAAGAAACTATGTGGGTTGTTTGAGGTCATCGCCCATGGTGGTGTTTGAGAAACCGTGTGCATTAGAAAACCCCAATAAGCAAGCTAATTGGCCTGCTATCGATAATCCATTTAGTAATCAAATTGACATTTCAAATCAAACAGACCATATATTTCATATTTGTATTATAGCAACCATGATTTCATGACTGAATTACATCAGAGTTCAACATCAGATAGCTTCAGCACTCCGTTACATAAAATAGGCATATACTCCCTCCGTTCCTAAATATAAGTCTTTTTAGAGATTCCACAATGGGCTACATTCGGAGCAAAATGAGTGAATCCACACTCTAAAGTATGTCTATATACATTCGTATGTAGTCCATAGTGGAATCTCTAAAAATACTTTTATTTAGGAACGGAGGGACTAGCTAGCTACGATATTACTCAACGGCACCAAGTTTCACATGCAACATCTAAAACCTTTGGAAAGTAGCATCATATTCGGTAAATAGACAAATGAATCTCAGCTGGAATACTACTGAATCTGAAGGCAAATATTGAGCCTTCAGTGATGTTGAATGTCCTGGCAACTTTCGGCCAGTGGTTGCGGATGATTGCCTGCCCAACCTTCGTCCTCTTGAGGAAGACTTCAATATTGTACCATGGGTGTTGAATGAATGCCTTCTTTGTCTCTTGACCATGCAGGTGGTTTGAGAGGTAATCATTGGTGAACTGCTTTGAAAAGGACTTCAAACAAATATATGCATAAATATCTGTTCTAAATTTTGAAATGGCACAAAGGAAAAAAACCGCTAAAAGAGTTAGTACCATCCTATAGTTGACTGATGTCTTCTTCATTGTACAAACATAGATCTTGTTGTTATTCATCGCTAGTTTCTTTATCCTAACAATCTTTCTGAGTTTCTTGACTTGACTGACATTCATGGACATGTGATTTCCCCATATGCAAAATGGATCGAACAGTGGGTCTAAACCTCTGAGTGCAGGACCTACATATGCAAGACAAAAAAGTTAAAAACCTAGATATTAGAATGGTTGCTGCAATTGCACAATAATGTGCTATTAGCTAAAGAACAGTGGATGTGCAAACCTCGTTGTCTCCCATTGTTTCCATGTAACACATATAAGGTAGGTATTGATCAGTTTAAGTGACAGTTGGCGTACTTTAAGTAAAATATATTAGTGAAAAATAAACACATTGCAGATCTAGCAGATTAATGCGAGCCACGTGGAAAAGAGAGTTATCCAACCAAGAGTACTTAAGAACTAGGAAATGTAGCAACTGTATATGTTTCACAAGTATTTAGTGTAGCCAAATTCGATATATTTCTCACTGCATAACAATACAAAATTGAACCCACAAGAATTGAACATCGCATTTGAGAATTGAACCAAGGAGTTAACTGAACATCACAACGAGTGAGCCAAACATTTAACTGAGCACCACATTGCACATTATATATAACATATATACTAGAAGATCATATTGCAGATTAACATCACAAAGAAGGCACATGCGGTGGCCTCGAGAAAACACCATGAACTGTCGTTTAAAGCAGCCAACCGCGTGGCGGCGTCCGCACACTCGACTTCCACGGTGGCCTCTATGGCGAGGTGGTCCTCCGAGATCTGGTGGTCGGCACGCATGGAAGCCCTTGCGACCTCATCCGTGCATGGGGCCACGATTTGCTTTCCCGTTGTCGCATGCTCCTTGAGCTCTTGGCTATACTGCGTGCACCATAGCTTAGGGCGACACTTATTTGGAGGATGGGCGGCGATTTGGGCGGAAGGTGTCATGCTGGCTGTCGGGGCATGTGGGGTGTATAAGGAGAATGAGGAGAGGGATGTGGGTGGGGTGTGGATTACCTGGCAAGATCGACGAGGCTGCGCAACGGGAAGGAGCGTCGTCGGCAAGGAGGCGGCGCTGCAAGAAAGCAGTGCACGTCTGAACTTGGGCAAACAAGGAGGAAACACTGGAGATGTGAATTTTGGTAGTGGCGAGGTAGATATTTCCGCGGTTGCCGAAAATTTTCGCTCGACGCGGTGACAAACTAGCGCGCAAGTGTGATTGACGCGCGGGCGGTGGACTGTAGCCGACCAAGCTTCCGGAGTAAACCAGACCCCAAGATATTTTATATTGCATCGCACACGATTCTTGCTAATGAACTGTTTGAGGTGTACTGATTTTTCATTTTGAATTGCAAAACAAAATGTGGCTACAATATCTAAAAGGACAGTGTTTGAATTGCTAGAACATTTTTCTTCGGTAAACATGCAACTATAGGACTGGCGTGTTAAATTTTGGAATTATCCAGGGTTCGTTTCGACATTTTTATACATTAGCCGAGTTTTCTAGGCATTAGTGTGCATGTTTCAAATTTGAACTACAGGCACATGCTCCAGTGCACCAAATTGGGTTGAAAAATCATATACGTGTCCCGGGGTGCATGTTTAGTTCCCATGCAAGAATTGAGAATGAATTTCAAACACCTTGGCATCATGGATCGGCCGCAATCATTTAGAAGCCTGGTTTTAAATTCCTATAAATCAAAAACTCGTCTGAAATTCATGAAACTTGGCATGGTGTCATGAAATGGCGCCAACATGGTGTGGTAAAAAAATTGTCCAATATGGGAAAAGTTTTGGCATAAGCTTCTTACAAACTAGAGCTTCTCACTAGAAGCCTCGTGGCTCCGATAGGGAACGTGTCACCTTTGTGGACGAAACGACATTCATTGTCTCTTCTCCCCTTGATTTTTTTCTAGAGGCAACATGGATTATTAGGAGTGTCGTGTTAAAATTTAAAATTATCCAGGGTTCGTTTGGACATTTTTATACGTTAACCAAGTTTTCTAGGCATTTAGTGTGCATATTTCAAATTTGAACAAAAGGCACATGCTGTCACGCGTCCCTCTTATTTTATTGGCTAGGAGGTGCTGTGGGTGCAGGTTTGATTAGACAGGACGCGTGCGAGTTGTTTGCCGCGCAGGCTTAGCAGGACGCGTGCGAGTAGTCCGCCGCGCAGGCATAGCTGGCTCACCGGGAATCGAGCCCTTTGACCTCCACCCACCGCCCGCATCGCTCCCATGTTCTCCATTAATGCTCGTCCTTATCCTCTGTGCTTATCTATAAGGGCCGCCGCCGAGGATCGCCTCCTTTTCTGATGGGAGATGATGTGGCCAACAAGCGGTGGTGGGTCGAGGCTGAACCGCAAGAGCCTCTGGCGAGCGTCAATTTCATCAGCAACATTCTCGAAGAGATGTTGGTAACCATCATGTCCCTCCTCCCCATCAAATCTGCCGTGTAGACCACCATCCTCTCCAGGCAGTGGCGCCCCCTATGGCACTCCACCCCTCTTGACCTCCTCGACGACGACGAGTGTTGGAAATATGCCCTAGAGGCAATAATAAATTGGTTATTATTATATTTCCTTGTTCATGATAATCGTTTATTATCCATGCTATAATTGTATTGATTGGAAACTCAAATACATGTGTGGGTACATAGATAACACTGTGTCCCTAGTAAGCCTCTAGTTGACTAGCTCGTTGATCAAAGATGGTTAAGGTTTCCTAGCCATTGACATGAGATGTCATTTGATAACGGGATCACATCATTAGGAGAATGATGTGATGGACAAGACCCAAACTAAGAACGTAGCATTTGATCGTGTCAGTTTATTGCTATTGTTTTCTGCGTGTCAAGTATCTGTTCCTATGACCATGAGATCATGCAACTCCCTGACATCGGAGGAGTACCTTGTGTGTATCAAACGTCGCAACGTAACTGGGTGACTATAAAGGTGCTCTACAGGTATCTCCGAGGGTGTCTGTTGGGTTGGCATGGATCAAGACTGGGATTTGTTACTCCGTGTGACGGAGAGGTATCTCAGGGCCCACTCGGTAATACAACATCACATTGAGCCTTGCAAGCAAAGTGACTAGAGAGTTAGCCACAGGATCTTGTATTACGGAACGAGTAAAGAGACTTGCCGGTAATGAGATTGAACTAGGTATAGAGATACCGACGATCGAATCTCGGGCAAGTAACATACCGAAGAACAAAGGGAACAGCATATGGGATTAACTGAATCCTTGACATAGAGGTTCGACCGATAAAAGATCTTCGTAGAATATGTAGGAGCCAATATGGGCATCCAGGTCCCGCTATTGGTTATTGACCGTAGAGGTGTCTCGGTCATGTCTACATAGTTCTCGAACCCGCAGGGTCTACACACTTAACGTTTGGTGACGATTAGTATAGTTGAGTTATTTTGTTGGTGACCGAAAGTTGTTCGGAGTCCCGGATAAGATCCCGGACATGACGAGGATCTCCGGAATAGTCCGGAGGTAAAGATTGATATATGTGATAATAGTGTTGTGATCTCCGGAAGAGTTCCGGAGTTCACCGGAATGGGTTCCGGATGTTTACCGAAGTGTTCGGGTACAGCAACACTTTATATGGGCCAAAGGGATAAAGCCCACGAGGTATTGGAAAGTGCAAAAAGTAGTTTTGCTGCCGCGTAAGCGGTACTACCGTTTTTGTGAAGCGGTACTACCGCCCAAGCGGTACTACCGCTTGGTGAAGCGGTACTACCGCTCAAGCGGTACTACCGCTTGTGAGCGGTACTACCGCTTGTGCGCGGCTGTGCACGGTTCGGCAGGGATCCGAGTTGGACTCTTTCCCTGCGGGCCAAACCGACCTTGTGTGGGCAAAACCGACCTGGAGGAGGCTTTTACTCCAAGTTTAGACCCCAAGGCTCAACATATAAATAGAGGGGCAGGGCTAGCACACGGGACACATCAAGATTTCCCCAAGCCGTGTGCGGCAACCCTAACCCTCTAGTTCCTCCGTCATAATCTCCGTAGCGCTTGGCGAAGCCCTGCAGAGATTGTTCCTCACCACCATCACCACGCCGTCGTGCTGCTGGAACTCAACCACTACTTCACCATCGCTCGCTGGATCGAGGAGGTGAAGGCGTCATCAAGCCGTACGTGTGTTGAACGCGGAGGTGCCGTCCGTTCGGCGCTAGTTCGTGATCGGATCGAGGGACGACTTGCGATTTGGATCGCGGAGACGTTCGACTACATCAACCGCGTTTCTTAAACGCTTCCGCTTAGCGATCTACAAGGGTATGTAGATTTACTCTCCCTCTCGTAGATGCTCATCACCATGGATAGATCTTGTGTGTGCGTAGGAAATTTTTTGTTTCCCATGCAACGTTCCCCAACAGTGGCATCATGAGCCAGGTCTATGCGTAGATGAGATCTCGAGTAGAACACAAACGAGTTGTGGGCGTGGGTGTATACATATTGCTTGCCGTTACTAGTTGATATTTGATTCGGCGGTACTGTGAGATGAAGCGGCCCGGACCGACATTACGCGTACACTTACGCGAGACAGGTTCCTTCAACTGACATGTAACTTCGTTGCATAAAGATGGCTAGCGGGTGTCTGTCTCTCTCACTTTAGTTGAATCGATTTCAATGAAGAGGGTTCTTTTAGAAGATCAAAAAGCAATCACTACACCACGTTGTGGTTTTGCGTAGGTAAGAACGGTTCTTGCAAACCCGTAGCAGCCACGTAAAATTTGCAACAACAATTAGAGGACGTCTAACTTGTTTTTGCAGGGTATGATGTGATATGATATGGCCAATTACATGATGAGATATATGTGATGTATGAGATGATCATGTGTTGTATAGAATATCACGACTTGCATGTCGATGAGTACGGCAACTGGCAGGAGCCATAGAGTTGTCTTTAATTATTGTATGACCTGCGTGTCAATCATTAAGCGCTATGTAATGCTTTACTTTATCGCTAAACGTTAGCAATAGTCGTGGAAGCAACAGTCGGCGCGACAACCTTATGGCGACACGTTGATGGAGATCAAGATGATGGAGATCATGGTGTCATGCCGGTGACGATGGAGATCATGCCGGTGCTTTGGAGATGGAGATCAAAAGCACAAGTTCATGGCCATATCATGTCACTTATGATTTGCATGTGATGTTAATCCTTTTATGCATCTTATTTTGCTTAGGACGACGGTAGCATTATAAGGTGATCCCTCACTTAAATTTCAAGATAAATTGTGTTCTCCCCGAGTGTGCACCGTTGCGAAAGTTCGTCGTTTCGAGACACGCCGTGATGATCGGGTGTGATAGACTCCACGTTCACATACAACGGGTGCAAGCCATGTTGCACACGCGGAACACTCGGGTTAAACTTGACGAGCCTAGCATGTACAGACATGGCCTCGGAACACAAGAGACCGAAAGGTCGAACATGAGTCATATAGTAGATATGATCAACATGAAGATGTTCACCATTGAAACCACCTCAACTCACGTGATGATCGGACTTGAGTTGGTGGATTTGGATCATGTTACACTCGAATGATCGGAGGGATGTCAATTTGAGTGGGAGTTTTTTAAGTAATATGATTAACTAAACTCATTATCTAGAACAATAGTCTAAGTTGTCTTTGCTATATTTATGTTGTAGATCATGGCTCGCGCAGTAGCACCCCTGAATTTTAATGCGTTCCTAGAGAAAGCTAAGTCGAAAGATGATGGAAGTAACTTTGTGGACTGGGCCCGTAATCTAAGGATTATCCTTACGGCTTCCCAGAAGGCTTATGTCCTTGATGCACCGCTTGGTGATCCACCCGCTCCAGTTGAGTCTCTAGACGTTGTGAACGCCTGGCAGGCTCGTTCTGATGATTACTCAATAGTTCAATGTGCAATGTTGTATGGCTTAGAACCGGGACTTCAAAGACGTTTTGAACGTCATGGAGCATATGAGATGTTCCAGGAGTTGAAGTTTATCTTTCAGAAGAATGCCCGGATCGAGAGATATGAGATCTCCGATAAGTTCTATACTTGCAAGATGGAGGAGAACGGGTCTATCAGTGATCACGTGCTCAGAATGTCTGGGTACTCCACCCGTCTGGCTGAATTGGGGATGCCCCTTCCACCAGAGGCTATCACTGACAGAGTTCTTCAATCATTGCCACCTAGCTATAAGAGCTTCGTGTTGAACTATAACATGCACGGGATGAACAAGTCAGTCGCCGAGCTGTTTGCGATGCTGAAAGCCGCTGAGTCTGAAATTCAGAAGGAGCATCAAGTGTTGATGGTCAATAAAACCACTAGTTTCAAGAAAAATGGCAAGGGTAAGAAGGGTAAATCTAAGAAGGGTGGCAAAGCAGTTGCTGCTCCTGTGAAGAAACCCAAGGCTGGACCCAAACCAGAAACTGTGTGTTTTCATTGCAAGGGAACTGGACACTGGAAGCGGAATTGCCTCAAGTATTTGGCTGACAAGAAGGCGGCCAACAACAAACAAGGTATATATGATATACATGTTATTGATGTGTACCTTACCAACTCTCGTTGTAGTGCCTGGGTATTTGATACCGGTGCGGTTGCTCATATTTGCAACTCAAAACAGGAACTGCGGAATAGACGGAGGCTGGCAATGGACGAAGTGACGATGCGCGTGGGAAATGGTTCCAAGGTTGATGTGATCGCCGTCGGCACGCTCGCTCTTCGATTACCGTCGGGATTAGTGATGAACCTAAATAAGTGTTATTTGGTGCCTGCGTTAAGCATGAACATTATATCTGGATCTTGTTTTTTGCGAGACGGTTACTCATTTAAATCAGAGAATAATGGTTGTTCTATTTATATGAGTAATATCTTTTATGGTCATGCACCCGATGTGAGGGGTTTATTCTTATTGAATCTCGATAGTAATGATACACATGTTCATAACATTGATGCCAAAAGATGTAGAATTGATAATGATAATACCACTTTCTTGTGGCACTGCCGTTTAGGTCATATTGGCGTAAAACGCATGAGGAAGCTCCATGCTGATGGACTTTTGGAGTCACTTGATTTTGAATCACTTGACACATGTGAGCCATGCCTCATGGGCAAGATGACTAAAACTCCGTTCTCTGGTACAATGGAACGGGCAAGTGACTTATTGGAAATCATACATACTGATGTGTGCGGTCCGATGAGTATTGAGGCGCGCGGTGGTTATCGTTACTTTCTCACCTTCACTGATGACTTAAGTAGATATGGGTATATTTACTTAATGAAACACAAGTCTGAAACATTTGAAAAGTTCAAACAATTTCAGAGTGAAGTTGAGAATCATCGTAACAAGAAGATTAAATTCCTACGATCTGATCGAGGAGGAGAATATCTGAGTTATGAGTTTGGCAGTCACTTAAGACAGTGTGGAATTGTTTCACAATTGACACCGCCTGGAACACCACAGCGTAATGGTGTGTCCGAACGTCGTAATCGAACCTTATTGGATATGGTGCGATCTATGATGTCTCTTGCCGATTTGCCACTATCGTTTTGGGGTTATGCATTAGAGACAGCTGCATTCACTTTAAATAGGGCACCTTCGAAATCCGTTGAGACGACGCCATATGAACTTTGGTTTGGCAAGAAGCCAAAGCTGTCGTTTCTTAAAGTTTGGGGATGTGATGCTTATGTCAAAAAGCTTCAGCCTGAAAAGCTGGAACCCAAAGCGGAGAAATGCGTCTTCATAGGATACCCAAAAGAGACAGTTGGGTATACCTTCTACCTCAGATCCGAAGGCAAAATGTTTGTCGCTAAAAACGGAACATTTCTTGAGAAAGAGTTTCTCTCGAAAGAATTGAGTGGGAGGAAGATAGAACTTGATGAGGTTGTTGAACCTTTACTTCAACCTGAGAGTAGCGCAACGCAGAAAATTGTTTCTGTGCAGCCTACATTAGCTGAAGAGGAAGTTAATGATGATGATCATAAAGCTTTGGATCAAGTTGCTATTGAACCTCGTAGGTCGACAAGGACGCGTACTGCTCCTGAGTGGTACGGCAACCCTGTCTTAGAGGTCATGTTGTTAGACAACGATGAACCTACGAGCTATGGTGAAGCGATGATGGGCCCGGATTCCGAGAAGTGGTTAGAGGCCATGAAATCCGAGATGGGATCCATGTATGAAAACAAAGTATGGACTTTGGAAGTATTACCTGAAGGGCGTAAGGCCATTCAGAACAAATGGATCTTTAAGAGGAAGACGGACGCGGACGGTAATGTCACCGTCTATAAAGCTCGACTTGTGGCAAAGGGTTTTTCACAAGTTCAAGGAGTTGACTACGATGAGACCTTCTCACCCATAGCGATGCTTAAGTCCGTCAGAATCATGTTAGCAATAGCTGCCTTTTTCGATTATGAAATTTGGCAGATGGATGTCAAAACAGCGTTCCTTAACGGTTACCTTAAGGAAGAGTTGTATATGATGCAACCAGAAGGTTTTGTCGATCCAGAGAATGCTGACAAAGTTTGCAAACTCCAGCGATCCATTTATGGACTGGTGCAAGCATCTCGGAGTTGGAATCTTCATTTTGATGAGGTGATCAAAGCGTTCGAGTTTATACAAGTTTACGGAGAAGCTTGTATTTACAAGAAAGTGAGTGGGAGCTCTATAGCGTTTCTAATATTATATGTGGATGACATATTACTGATTGGAAACAATATAGAAATGCTGGAAAGCATAAAGGAATATTTGAACAAGAGTTTTTCAATGAAGGACCTAGGAGAAGCTGCTTTCATATTAGGCATCAAGATCTATAGAGATAGATCGAGACGTTTGATAGGACTTTCACAAAGCACATACCTTGACAAAGTTTTGAAGAAGTTCAAAATGGATCAGTCCAAGAAGGGGTTCTTGCCTGTATTGCAAGGTGTGAAGTTGAGTAAGACTCAATGCCCAGTGACTGCAGAAGATAGAGAAAAGATGAGTGTCATCCCCTATGTTTCGGCCATAGGCTCTATCATGTATGCAATGCTGTGCACAAGACCCGATGTCAGCCTTGCCATAAGTATGGTCGGAAGGTTTCAAAGTGATCCAGGAATGGAACACTGGACGGCGGTCAAGAATATCCTGAAGTACCTGAAAAGGACTAAGGACATGTTTCTCGTTTATGGAGGTGATCAAGAGCTCGTCGTAAAGGGTTACGTCGATGCAAGCTTTGACACTGATCCGGATGACTCTAAGTCGCAAACCGGATACGTATTTATTCTTAATGGGGGTGCGGTTAGCTGGTGCAGTTCCAAGCAAAGCGTGGTAGCAGATTCTACATGCGAAGCGGAGTACATCGCTGCCTCGGAGGCGGCGAAGGAAGGTGTCTGGATGAAGGAGTTCATGACAGATCTTGGAGTAGTGCCTAGTGCGCTTAACCCAATGACTCTGTTTTGTGATAATACTGGTGCCATTGCTCTAGCCAAGGAACCAAGATTTCACAAGAGGACCAGACACATAAAGCGACGTTTCAATTCCATCCGCGATTACATCAAGGAGGACGACATAAATATTTGCAAAGTACACACGGATCTAAATGTTGCAGATCCGATGACTAAACCTCTTCCAAGGGCTAAACATGAACAACACCAGAACTGCATGGGTGTTCGATTCATTACAATGTAAATCACATAGTGATGTGAACTAGATTATTGACTCTAGTGCAAGTGGGAGACTGTTGGAAATATGCCCTAGAGGCAATAATAAATTGGTTATTATTATATTTCCTTGTTCATGATAATCGTTTATTATCCATGCTATAATTGTATTGATTGGAAACTCAAATACATGTGTGGGTACATAGACAACACTGTGTCCCTAGTAAGCCTCTAGTTGACTAGCTCGTTGATCAAAGATGGTTAAGGTTTCCTAGCCATTGACATGAGATGTCATTTGATAACGGGATCACATCATTAGGAGAATGATGTGATGGACAAGACCCAAACTAAGAACGTAGCATTTGATCGTGTCAGTTTATTGCTATTGTTTTCTGCGTGTCATGTATCTGTTCCTATGACCATGAGATCATGCAACTCCCTGACATCGGAGGAGTACCTTGTGTGTATCAAACGTCGCAACGTAACTGGGTGACTATAAAGGTGCTCTACAGGTATCTCCGAGGGTGTCTGTTGGGTTGGCATGGATCAAGACTGGGATTTGTTACTCCGTGTGACGGAGAGGTATCTCAGGGCCCACTCGGTAATACAACATCACATTGAGCCTTGCAAGCAAAGTGACTAGAGAGTTAGCCACAGGATCTTGTATTACGGAACGAGTAAAGAGACTTGCCGGTAACGAGATTGAACTAGGTATAGAGATACCGACGATCGAATCTCGGGCAAGTAACATACCGAAGAACAAAGGGAACAGCATACGGGATTAACTGAATCCTTGACATAGAGGTTTGACCGATAAAAGATCTTCGTAGAATATGTAGGAGCCAATATGGGCATCCAGGTCCCGCTATTGGTTATTGACCGTAGAGGTGTCTCGGTCATGTCTACATAGTTCTCGAACCCGCAGGGTCTACACACTTAACGTTTGGTGACGATTAGTATAGTTGAGTTATTTTGTTGGTGACCGAAAGTTGTTCGGAGTCCCGGATAAGATCCCGGACATGACGAGGATCTCCGGAATAGTCCGGAGGTAAAGATTGATATATGTGATAATAGTGTTGTGATCTCCGGAAGAGTTCCGGAGTTCACCGGAATGGGTTCCGGATGTTTACCGAAGTGTTCGGGTACAGCAACACTTTATATGGGCCAAAGGGATAAAGCCCACGAGGTATTGGAAAGTGCAAAAAGTAGTTTTGCTGCCGCGTAAGCGGTACTACCGTTTTTGTGAAGCGGTACTACCGCCCAAGCGGTACTACCGCTTGGTGAAGCGGTACTACCGCTCAAGCGGTACTACCGCTTGTGAGCGGTACTACCGCTTGTGCGCGGCTGTGCACGGTTCGGCAGGGATCCGAGTTGGACTCTTTCCCTGCGGGCCAAACCGACCTTGTGCGGGCAAAACCGACCTGGAGGAGGCTTTTACTCCAAGTTTAGACCCCAAGGCTCAACATATAAATAGAGGGGCAGGGCTAGCACACGGGACACATCAAGATTTCCCCAAGCCGTGTGCGGCAACCCTAACCCTCTAGTTCCTCCGTCATAATCTCCGTAGCGCTTGGCGAAGCCCTGCAGAGATTGTTCCTCACCACCATCACCACGCCGTCGTGCTGCTGGAACTCAACCACTACTTCACCATCGCTCGCTGGATCGAGGAGGTGAAGGCGTCATCAAGCCGTACGTGTGTTGAACGCGGAGGTGCCGTCCGTTCGGCGCTAGTTCGTGATCGGATCGAGGGACGACTTGCGATTTGGATCGCGGAGACGTTCGACTACATCAACCGCGTTTCTTAAACGCTTCCGCTTAGCGATCTACAAGGGTATGTAGATTTACTCTCCCTCTCGTAGATGCTCATCACCATGGATAGATCTTGTGTGTGCGTAGGAAAATTTTTGTTTCCCATGCAACGTTCCCCAACAACGAGCTCCGCCGCAGGGATCGCAAATGCTTGGACGCATTGTCCCACATCCTCGCCGTGCACACTGCGCCAGTCAGCCGCCTTGCCATCAGCAAGTTCCGTTCCAATTGCAAGGTCGGACCCAAGTTTCATGAGTGGTTCGTATCCCCCGCCCTAGATCAGTTCGAGAAGCTCAGATTTGCTGTTGTACATCGGTGCTCGCTGCCTCCTTCCGCGCTCTGCCTCGCGCCCACGCTGCCCCGCGCTATGTTCAGGGAGTGACTTTCCCGCCAGATTAATGCCGCGCACGCTCTTCATCTCCCTAAACTTAAGGACCTCGAGCTCATTGTCGTCAACATCTCGAAGGAGGATTTGGAGCTCCTGGTCCGTGGCTGTATTGTGCTTGAGTACCTTCATTTTCAGGTGATGTTTGGGTTTAGTAGCCTCCACATCACTACGAAGAATGCCGGTACCATTTATGTGCATGGCTGGTGCCGCAACATGCGGTCAATTAAGGTGTTTCACGATATGATCATTGAGAATGCGTCTTTCCTTGGGAGATTGTTTGTACTTCATAAAAAAGGCCCAACAAGAATCAGGGTCATTGACGCACTGAAATTGACAGTGTTGGGCTATTCGTGTGCTGAATTCTCCAAACTTGTTACACCTGGATCCATACCAGTTCAGGTACAACATTCTTCTTCTCCTACTTATTGTTGTACATCACATTCTATCTAATTTTTGTTAATATATGATCGGCTCTCATGCAGAAATTGATTCCCACAGGCTTCACCCTGCCTATGAGCATAGTGTAAATCCTTTCACTACAATCTATCGGCCTCAATCTGGATGAAATTGTTAGATTCCTTATATGCTTTCTATTCACGGAGAAGCTATACATCGAGATGATGCTCCTTTCCTGTTAATTGTTATACACAAAGGAGTTCAATTTGTTGGTACTTTACCCATGATTACAATGACAAATGTACTATGATTTCTAAAGGAAATTTGTAAGATTCCAATATATATTTTTGAGATGTTAATCATGAACGATTGAGGATGACATGTCAATGTATTAGTGTATTTTAGAAATCCTGCAAATCAAAGATGCACATAGTGTACAAAACTACATCTGGGCACTGATATGTTGTATTTATTTGTGGATACAAGCAGGCCCGGAAGTGGAAAATGTGGCGCAATATAACAATCCCATTGTATGCCTTGATTTCTATTTCAAAGAAATTACTTTCAACTAGTACGAAGGCACCAAACCAGAGATTCAATTCGCCAGGTTCTTTGTTCCGAAAGCAAGGGTGCTCAAGGTAACGAGGTTTGACCTATATTTAGTGTGCCGAAATGAATGGTTTGCTGATCAGCGAATGCGTATACAGCTGAATGGAAAAGGCTCTGCAGAAGCTGAAATTCAGTTTGGAACTTCAAATGACATATTATTCGGAAGTCACTGTATCAATCCGATATATGACTTCTTGGTGGCGGATCCCTTCATAGAAATATTGCATGACTCAGATTCTGAAGATGAATTTGATTTATAATATCAGTTTGAACCTTGTAATCTTTGAATTTGGGCCTTGTAAAGCTGGAATTTAAACCTTGTAATATTTCTGGTATTTTTGATACAATAATTGAAATGGCATTGTGTTCTTTCTTGGTTATGCAATCATGGTCTTATAAGTACATATGTTGTTGTTCCGTATACACAACATATAGATGTTGTGCAAATAGAGCAAAACACATCTCGTACAATTAAACTAAGGAACACGTCGGCAATGATTTCAACAATTGTTTACTAGCCATCTGATGACCCACAAGCATAGGGGATCAATCGTAGTCCTTTCAATAAGTAAGAGTGTCGAACCCAACCAGAAGGAAATGACAAGCGGTTTTCAGCAAGGTAATTTCTGCAAGCACTGAAATTGTTGGTAAAAGATAGTTTGATACCAAGATAATTGGTAACAAGCAAGTAACAGTAATGTTAAACAAGGTGCAGCAAGGTAGCCCAATCCTTTTGTGGCAAAGGACAGGCCATAACAATCTCTAGTAATAGGCAAAGTGTTATTGAGGGTACACGGGAATTTCATCTAGTCACTTTTATCATGTTGGTTTGATTCGTGTTCGCTACTTTGATAATTTGATATGTGGGTGGACCGGTGCTTGGGTGCTGTTCTTACTTGAACAACGTCCCACTTATGATTAACCGCCCCCCCCCCCCCGCAAGCGTCCGCAACTAGGAGAAAAGTATTAAGATAAAATCTAACCATAGCATTAAACGTTTGGATCCAAATCAGCCCCTTACGAAGTAGCACATAAACTAGGGTTTAAGCTTCTGTCACTCTAGCAACCCATCATCTAATAACTACTCCACAATGCATTCCCTTAGGCCCATGAATGGTGAAGTGTAATGTAGTCGACGTTCACATGACACCACTAAGGGAATAACAACATACATATCATCAAAATATTGAACACATATCAAATTCACATGATTACTCGCAACATGACTTCTCCAGTGACCTCAAGAACAAAGGTAACTACTCACAAATAATAATCATGCTCAAGATCAGAGGCGTATTAAATAGCATAATGGATCTGAACATATAATCTTCCACCAACTAAACCATATAGTAATCAACTACGCAATGTAATCAACACAACTCGTCACCCACAGGTACCAATCTGAGGTTCCGGTACAAAGATTGAACAACAGAGATAAACTAGGGCTTGAGAGGAGATGGTGTTGTTGAAGATGTTGATGAAGATTGGCCTCCCAAAAATGAGAGCTGTGTTGGTGATGACGATAGCTTCGATTTCCCCCTCCGGGAGGGAAGTTCCCCTGACGGAATCGCTCTGCAGGAGGGCAAAAGTGCTCCTGCCCAAGTTCCGCCTCGAGGCCGCGGCGCTTCATCCCGAAAGTCCTCCTCTGATTTTTTCTAGGTCAAATGTGACCATATACCCAAAGATGGGCACCGGAGGTGGGCCGAGGTGGCCACAACCCATCAGGGCACGCCTAGGGGGACCTGGCGCACCCTGGTGGGTTGTGCCCACCTGGCAGGCCCCCTCCGATAGTTTTCTGCTCCAGTATTTTTTATTAAATACAAAAATAATCTCCGTAAAATTTTAGCTTCATTGGAGTTGTGCAGAATAGGTATCTTTGACGTGCTTTTCTTAGGTCCAGAATTCCAGCTGCCGGTATTCTCCCTCTTTGTGTAAACCTTGCATATTATGAGAGAAAAGGCATTAGAATCACTCCCCAAAGCATTATTATTTAACAAAACAAAGTAAATAACAGTAGGAAATCATGATGCAAAATGGACGTATCAACTCCCCCAAGCTTAGACCTCGCTTGTCCTGAAGCGAAAGCCGATATTGAAAATGAAAGAACATGTGCTGCCCCCATGTTTGGTTTTGGTAATTGATGACAATCTCTATGGACTAATGGTTGCCTTGAGTTATATTTGAAGGGTTTGTCCATAGGATTTGCTTGTAGACCATTTGTTGGTCTCAAGGTGATTTGAAGAAGAATATGTGTTGACCAAGGTGCTATTCAAGGATTTATCCAAAGATTGGTCATGTTGATCAAGACTAAATACGAAGAGTGATTCAAGTTGATCAACACACAAAGCGTAGACGATGTACCAAGCGAGATCAAGTGATCTCATGGTATGGTAAGCATTGTCCATTACGCTTTGTGTACTAACCCGTGTTCTATGTGAGAGTTCTTTGTGGGGTTAGGTTTGTTTCCATGGGCGTGCATCAAAAGGAAGATATCACACAACCCATGGAGGATGACATCAAGTGGTGATCGTCATCAAGATTGCGGTGTGCAAGTTCAAGTGGAGCATCACGAAGAGATCACATGCTTGAAGCTTGCCGTCCATTGTGGTGACAATGGACTTGTGAAGATGTGCCGAAGAGTGGCTCACCCATAGTGGAGTATGGGGGAGCAATCAACTAGTCTTCATCGAGCCGGCGCAATCAAGAAAGGTGGTCCAACTTGAGGAGGTCAAGATCGTCATCATCTAGATCAAGTGGACTATGCGCAAGGCAAAGGTTTACCCCTGATAGGTTTTCTATTTTACCGGTCTCATGGTGGTAGTTGGGAGACCGGGTTTTAGGATCGATAGCCGTACTATCAAGGGGGGCTCTCAAGTGAGTAGCTTTATCGTATCTTCGTAGAGAGCTCAAACCATTGCATCCTTGCATCATCTTTCTTGGTTCGTGTTTGGTGTTTCTCTTTGTGAGTCTTTGAGCTTTTGGTCATCTTCATGACAAGCTCGAGTTCATCGAAAACGGAGTTCATATATGCATCTTCTATGATGTTTTCGATGTTGGAGTTTATGCCGGTTCTTCATTCATAGAGGTTTCTCATCTCTATATGTTAGGCATATCTCCCCTGCCACATCTGGATAGTACTCGTTGTCTTCTATCCAACAAGCTTGAGTTTGCTCAATTCGGAGCTCATTTGCAGAAGTTATGGCAGTTCTGGTTTTATTTGTATCCTCTGTTTTCTGTGGATTTTCAGTAGCTTGCAAGCGGTAGTACCGCTGGTGCCCACGGTAGTACCGCTTATGCGGTAGTACCGCTGGTACTTCCGTGGCACTACCGCTTGGGGTTTCCCCGAGCGTGCAACTCTCTGTTGCCAGTTTGCCATTCACGGTAGTAGAGCGGTAGTAGCACGGTAGTACCGCTCTGGCGGTACTACCGCCCTTACTACCGCCGCCACTACCGCTTGCGGGGTTTCCTTCTGTGCACGTCTCTGTTGCCGTTTTCTGTTAAACGGTAGTAGTGCGGCTGTAGTGCGGTAGTACCGCTCAGAGCGGTAGTACCGCTCTGCTGGGCGGTAGTACCGCTTGGTGCGGTACTTCCGCCCTCCACTACCGCTGCTACTACCGCTTGTTTTTCGCAGAGTGTGCAAGCTTCTGTTGCTCTTTTCGCTTTAGCGGTAGTACCGCTTAGTTGAGCGGTAGTACCGCTTGGTGCGGCACTACCGCTCCAGTCCCGTGTTCTCGCCTGCTGTTTTTGAATTACTACCGCTTAAGCGGTAGTACCGCTCGCAAGAGCGGTAGTACCGCTTGTACGCGTCCAGCACGGGTAACGGTTGGATTTGAGGTGGCCCTATAAAAGGGGTCTTCTTCCCCAACGGTTATCTTATCCTTTGAGCTCATTTCTCCCCCCATTGTTGACCTTCTTGAGCTTGCCTATCTCTCAATCCCTCCAATGATTCTTGCTCCTTCTTGAGGGAAAAGAGAGAGGAGATCTAGATCCACATTTCCACCAATCACTTTCTCCTCTAAGTGAGGGGAACCCCTTGGATCTAGATCTTGGAGTTCTTGGTGTTCTCCTTGTTCTTCCTCTCACTTTCCTCCATAGCTTTTGTTGCTTTGGTGGGATTTGAGAGAGAGGGACTTGAGCACTTCGTGTGTTCTTGCCATTGCATTAGCTGCATCGGTTTGAGTTCTCCACGGTGATACGTGGAAGTTAGTAGTTGAGAAGCTTATTACTCTTGGGTGTTTGAGCACCCTAGAGCTTGTTCCTCTTGGGTGCCTTGGCGCCCTAGACGGCTTGGTGGTGCCTCGGAGCTCAATCATTGTGGTGTAAAGCTCCGGGCAAGCGTCGGGGTCTCCAATTAGGTTGTGGAGATCGCCCCGAGCAATTTGACGGGTACCGGTGACCGCCCCCAAGGGTTGCCAAAGTGTACGGGTTCGGTGACCGCCCTCAAGGGTTGCCATTTGTACGGGTTCGGTGACCGCCCTCAAGGGTCCCTTAGTGGAATCACGGCACCTTGCATTGTGCGAGGGCGTGAGGAGAATACGGTGGCCCTAGTGGCATTGTTGGGGAGCATTGTGCCTCCACACCGCTCTAACGGAGATTAGCATCCGCAAGGGTGTGAACTTCGGGATACATCGTCGTCTCCGCGTGCCTCGGTTATCTCTTACCCGAGCCCTTTACTTATGCACTTTACTTTGTGATAGCCATATTGTTTCTTGTTATATATCTTGCTATCACTTAGTTATTTATCTTGCTTAGCATAAGTTGTTGGTGCACATAGGTGAGCCTAGTCGATTTAGGTTTTGTGCTTGACAAATTAAACGCTAGTTTTATTCCGCATTTGTTCAAGCCTAAACCGTAATTATTTTAAAGCGCCTATTCACCCCCCCCCTCTAGGCGACATCCACGATCTTTCAGAAAAGCATGTCCACATGGTTTGAGAGAGAGGTGTCGATAAAAACAAAATACGGACATAGAAGCATCATGCTTATTATCATAACAGCAACAAACTCTATCATAAAACTTATTCATATAGTTTCATCATATAACTTCTCATGCACAAGTAAAAATTCATCACAACATAGAAGTATAAAGCATAAACCTTATTGGGAATCAACAAACTATGTTCTCAGTCAACTTTGTAACTACAATTCATCATATTTTCAGGAAGGGTCTCATGTCGGAGCCTTTTGGCAAGTCCACATACTCAACCATCATTTCGTCTTCTATGATTGCTAACACTCACGGCATACCCATGAACAAAAAGTTTCAACCGGACAAATAGGAAGATAGGGGCTTATAGTTTCGCCTCCCAACTTACTCACCTCAAGGGTGATATCAACAATAATAACTCATGCCCACCCATATCCAACTGGATATATGTGCCTAGATCTTTCCTCACCACATGATGCTTGCAAAAGAAAAAGTAAAAAGGAATAGGGGAGAATACTTTGACTCTTGCATAAAAGTAAATACATAAAAGTAAAAGATAGGCCCTTTGCAGAGGGAAGCAGATTGGTTTGTATGCCCAATCCCTTAATGGTTTCCATGCGCTTATTGGTTTGTATGCCCAATCCCTTAATGTAAAAGAACGTCACGCTATATTGCCCCCTATGATAGCAACCTTTATTATGCAGTCCATCGCTTTTATTACTATGCCATCATAATTTCGTATAGCGCTCAATTTTCTCTTACACTAATTGATCAAACACTTTTAGGAGCAATTTTTATTGCCTTATTGCACCGATGACAAGTTACTTGAAGGATCTTTCTCGATCCATAGGTAGGTATGGTGGATACTTAAAGAAGGAGTTTGGGTTTGGGTTTTTGGATGCACAAGTAATATCTCTACTTAGTGCGGAATTTTGGCTAGCAAAGATATTGAGCAAGCACCACATGTTAAAGGATCTATGACAATATAACTTCTATGTGGATATGAACAAACATAAATCATTACGTTGTCTTCCTTGTCCAACGTCAACAATTTTGGCATATAATATTTGATGGGGGCTCACAATCATATAAGATGTCCAAGATAGTGTATTTGCATGTGAATCTTCTCTTCCCTTATTAATTCTTTCATGAATTGCATCATTGACCAATGCTATGTTTGTCAATCTCCAATAAATTTTACTACTTATACTTTTCCTTATGTGATGTCATTACTCACCATAAGATTAGCATATGATTCTTTTCATTTGTTTTCCTTTCTTTTATTTTGATTGCAACAAGAAAGTAGAGAGGCAAAAACTCAAATGAAACTTTATTATATAACTCTCACTCGATTACATAGATAGATAGGCCACGGAACTAACACATGAAAATAGATCATGCTAAACTTTTATTCAACTAAAGCAAAGGGAAACTAAAGATCGAACTAAATAGTTAAAGGTGAATAAAAGTGGTGGTGATACGATACTGGGGCACCTCCCCCAAGCTTGGCTCAAGCCAAGGGGAGTGCCCATACACGTGTGCTCAAGTTTCCTTTGGTGGTGGTGATGAAGAAGGTGGAGGTGATGAAGAAACCTTCTTCTTCAACTTATATTTAAGCATAAAGTTTTCCTACCTTAGATCATCATTCTCCAACTCAAGCTTTAATATCCTTCTGCATAAGGCCTCCTTGCTCTCCTGCAGAAAACGAGACGGAATAAATTGGACCTTAGGTTTGTATCTTCTAGGGCGGCTTGACTTCTTAAACTCCACATGTATGTCTCCGGGTTGAGGCAATGGATCATCCTCTTCCTCAGAGATGTCATCTTTTGTTTCCTGCATGATAGCATCTTCTTCCTCCTCCGAGGTCCATAGATAGGGGTAAATTTCCCTAAAGATCTTTGGGTCTGAAACATAGGGATCAACATGGCTCTCCCCCTCCGAATCTTGAGACGACATATTTTTAGATCTGCCAGGGAAACAACACGAAACAAGAACAGATGATTTTTCTGCGATACGGTCGTCAAAATAGTCGGGGGTATATAGAGAATTTTTATTCTAGGGAAACAAGTATATGGAAGGAAAACGGAGTCGGGAAGGCATCCGAGGTGGGCACAACCCACCAGGGCGCGCCCAGGGGTTCCTGGCGTGCCCTGGTGTATATTGCTCACCTCGATCACCTTCCGGTTTATTTCTTTATTTCCAAAATTTTAAAATATTCCAAAACTGACAAAAAATATTTTTGCGGATTTTTCGGAGTCCGTTTACTTACCGTATCATGTACCTCCTATTTTTAAGAATTCTGGAGTTTTCCGGAAGGTTTCTTTTATGTGTTCCTCCGGTGTCATGGTTTGGATAACATTGCTTTCAACGTTAATAGGCGTACCTGAGATATAATGCTTAATTCTTTGTCCATTGACCACCTTCGGTTAGTACCTTCGACGTTATTAATCTTGATAACTCCAGAATGATAAACCTCTTCGATAATATATGGTCCTTCCCATTTGGAGAGAAGCTTTCCTGCAAAAAATCTTAAACGAGGGTTGGACAAAAGAACATAATCCACTATTTTGAATTCCCGCTTTTGGATTCTTTTGTCATGCCATATTTCTACTTTTTCTTTGAATAGCTTGGCATTTTCATAGGCTTGGGTTCTCCATTCATCTAGTGAGCTAATATCAAATAGCCTCTTCTCACCGGCAAATTTGAAATCATAGTTGAGTTCTTTAATTGCCCAAAATGCTTTGTGTTCTAATTCTAGAGGCAAATGACAAGCTTTACCATATACCATTTTATATGGAGACATACCCATAGGATTTTTATAAGCTGTTCTATAGGCCCAAAGTGCATCATCTAATTTCTTAGACCAATTCTTACGAGACCTATTGATGGTTTTTTGTAATATTAATTTTATTTCCCTATTGCTAAGTTCAACTTGACCACTAGATTGAGGATGATCGGGTGATGCAATTCTATGGTTAACATCATATTTAGCAAGCATCTTACGGAAAGCACCATGGATAAAGTGTGAACCACCATCGGTCATTAAATATCTAGGGACTCCAAACCTCGGGAAGATAACCTCTTTAAGCATTTTAATAGAGGTGTGGTGATCAGCACTACTAGTTGGAATAGCTTCTACCCACTTACTGACATAATCAACCGCAACCAAAATATGAGTGTACCCGTTGGAGGAAGGAAAAGGCCCCGTATAATCAAAACCCCAAACGTCAAATGGTTCAACAACAAGTGAATAATTCATAGGCATTTCCTGACGCTTACCGATATTACCAATTCTTTAACATTCATCACAAGACAAGACAAACTTACGGGCATCCTTGAAGAGAGTAGGCCAATAAAACCAGATTGCAATACCTTATGAGCAGTTCTATCTCCCACATGATGTCCTCCATAAGCTTCGGAATGACATTTCCGTAGGATTTGTTCCTATTCATGCTCAGGTACACAACGTCTAATAATACCATCTACTCCTTCTTTATAAAGGTGTGGGTCATCGCAAAAGTAATGTCTCAAGTCATAGAATTTTTTTCTCTTTTGTTGGTAAGTGAAGCTAGGTGGTATATATTTAGCGACAATGTAGTTAGCATAATTAGCATACCAAGGTGTGCTTTGTGAAACACTTATTGTAGCTAACTGTTCGTCAGGGAAATTATCATCAATAGGTAGTGGGTCATCAAGAATATTTTCTAAACTAGACAAGTTATCAGTTACGGGGTTCTCAGCTCCCTTCCTATCAATGATGTGTAAGTCAAATTCTTGAAGCAAGAGAACGCACCTAATGAGTCTAGGTTTAGCATCTTTCTTTTCCATAAGGTATTTAATAGCAACATGATCGGTGTGTACAATAACTTTGGAATCAACAATATAGGATCTAAATTTATCACAGGCAAACACAACTGCTAAAAATTCTTTTTCAGTGGTAGCATAGTTTCGTTGGGCACTGTCCAGAGTCTTACTAGCATAATGGATAACATTCAATTTCTTATAAACTCTTTGTCCTAGGACAGCACCAACAGCATAATCACTAGCATCACACATAATTTCAAAAGGCAAGTTCCAATCAGGTGGTTGTACGATAGGTGCAGAGGTTAAGGCTTTCTTGAGTGTTTCAAAGGCTTACACACAATCATCATCAAAAACAAAAGGAATATCCTTTTGCAAAAGATTAGTAAGAGGCCTAGAAATTTTAGATAAGTCTTTAATGAACCTAATATAAAAACCAGCATGACCAAGGAAACTTCGAATACCTTTAATATCTTTAGGGCATGGCATTTTCTCAATTGCATCAACTTTAGCTTTATCCACCTCAATACCTCGTTCAGATATTTTATGCCCCAAGACAATGCCTTCATTAACCATAAAGTGGCACTTCTCCCAATTCAAGACGAGATTAGTTTGTTCACATCTCTGCAAAACTCGATCAAGGTTGCTTAAGCAATCATCAAAAGAAGTTCCATAAACGGAAAAATCATCCATGAAAACCTCCACAATCTTTTCACAAAAATCAGAGAATATAGCAGTCATACATCTTTGAAAGGTAGCAGGTACATTGCATAAACCAAAAGGCATACGTCTATAAGCATAAGTTCCAAAAGGGCAAGTAAAGGTGGTTTTCTCTTGATTGGATTGTGACATAGGTATTTGAGAGAAACCAGAATATCCATCTAAGAAACAAAAGTGTGTGTGCTTAGATAGTCTTTCAAGCATTTGATCAATGAACGACAGAGGGTAATGATCTTTTCTAGTAGCTTTATTTAATTTTCTAAAATCAATTACCATTATATAGCCAGTGACAATTCTTTGTGGAATGAGTTCATTCTTATCATTGGGAACAACGGTAATACCTCCTTTCTTAGGGACACAATGAACGAGACTTACCCATCTACTATCAGCTATGGGATAGATTATACCTGCTTCCAGAAGCTTTAATATTTTAGTTCTTACCACTTCTTTCATCTTAGGATTCAATCGTCATTGGTGATCAACAACGGGTTTAGCATCAGGTTCCATATTAATCTTGTGCTGACATAGAGTGGGACTAATGCCCTTAAGATCATCAAGAGTATATCCAATAGCAGCCTAGTGCTTCCTTAGAACTTTCAATAATCTTTCTTCTTCATGTTCTGAAAGGTTAGCACTAATAATAACAGGATATATCTTTTTCTCATTAGATAAGCATACTTCAAGGTGTCAAGCAATTGTTTTAATTCAAACACAGGATCACCTTTAGGTGGAGGAGGACCTCCAAGAGTTTCAATAGGCAACTTGTGTTTCAGGAGAGGTTGTTGTTCAAAGAAGATTTTATCTATCTCATTTCTTTCTCGCAAATGCATATCATTTTCATGGTCAAGCAAATATTGTTCTAATGGATCAGTAGGAGGCACACCAATAGACGCAAGACCAATCATTTCATCCTTACTATATAACGCTTTATCACGAGGTTGTCTACTAAACTTGGAAAAAATAAACGCATGAGACACATTACCAAAGCTGACACCGACAGTTTGTTTTTCACAATCTATCTTAGCATTGACGGTGCTCAAGAAAGGTCTACCAAAGATAATGGGACAAAAGTCATCTTGTGGGGAACCAAGAACTAGGAAATCAGTAGGGTATTTTACTTTCCCGCACAAGACTTCAACATCTCTAACAATCCCAAGTGGTGTGATAGTATCTCTATTATCAAGTTTAATAGTAACGTCAATGTCTTTTATTTCAGCAGGTGCTATCTCATCCATAATTTCTTGGTATAGAGTAAAAGGGATGGCACTCACACTAGCACCCAAATCACATAAACCATGATAGCAATGATCTCCTATTTGACTGAGACAACAGGCATGCCTTCTATGGGTCTATGTTTATCTTTTTCATCTGGTTTAGCAATTCTAGCAGCTTCATCACAAAAGTAGATAACATGCCCATCAATATTTTCTACCAAGAGATCTTTAACCATAGCAACACTAGGTTCTACTTTAATTTGCTCAGAGTGTTTAGGTGCTCTTATATTACTCTTACGAACCACAGTTGATACCTTAGCATGTTCCTTTATCCTTACTGGGAAAGGTGGTTTTTCCATATAAGCGGAAGGCACAACTGGATCAACATTATAAAAGATGGTGTCTGCTTTAGCTATGACCGGTTCTTTAATTTCTTCTTTAATAGGGGGATGATATTTAAACCACTTCTCCTTAGGGAGGTCAACGTGAGTAGCAAATGCTTCGCGGAAAGAGGCTACTATCTCAGAGTCAAGTCCATATTTAGTGCTAAACTTATGAAAAATATCGGTATTCATAAAAGATTTAACACAATCAAATTCAAGCTTTATACCTGACTCATTACCTTCGTCGAGTTCCAATCTTCAGAGTTGCGTTTAATTCTTTCTAAGAGATCCCACTTGAATTCAAAAGTCTTCTTCATATAAGAACCAGCACAAGAAGTATCGAGCATGGATCGATCATTATGAGAAAGGCGAGCATAAAAATTCTGAATGATAACTTCTCTCGGAATGTCATGATTGGGGCATGAGTATAACATTGACTTAATCCTCCCCCAAGCTAGAGCGGTACTTTCTCCTTCACGAGGCCAAAACTTATATATATAATTCCGATCACGATGAACTAGATGCATGGGATAAAACTTTTGGTGAAATTCCAATTGCAAATGATTCCAGTTCCACGATCCAAGATCATCACATAGCCTATACCATGTCAATGCTTTTCCCTCCAAAGATAAAGGGAAAACCTTCTTCTTAACTTCATCTCCGGGTAAACCTGCAAGCTTAAATAATCCTCAAATTTCGTTCACATATAAGAGGTGCATTATCGTCGTTTTCTCACGGCAGATGCCATGGGGTGGCTTATCGAGAGAGGTTGGGGCCGAAGGACGCCGGCGGACTTCGGGAGCGGGATTGGGCACAAGCGGTGAGGGACACTCGATGTACCCAGGTTCGGGGCCCTCCGTGGGAGGTAACACCCCTAGTCATGCTTGTCTAGTTGATGGGTGATTGGTGTTACAATGGTGCTCCTTGAGCTGTTGTCTAGAGGAAGAAGAAGGAGCAGCCGGCTCTTCTTGCCTTGATACGTGGGAGTGGGAGTGTGAGATGGGGAGAATGCCCTCCCCGATGCATGGGGGCCTCGGGGGGTTTTATAGGCCAACCCCCCGGCTTACAATATACATAAGGAACTAAATGGGGGCCCCGGCCGACAGCCTCCTACCGGCCAGCGGCCCCACCGGCCAGGCCGTCTCATCGCCCGTAGGGCCTACCGGATGCGCGGTCCCATCGTTGACTGGGGCCCACCAGCCGGCTCTTCTATTGGCCCGCGCCTACCTGCCGCGGCACGGGCCGTCCCGCGCAGCGTCGTCTTGCGCCTGCCGGCCGAAGTCAGCGGTACGGCCGGCTGCGCTGTAGCCACGTCGGGGCAGGTAATGGAGTAGACGGCGGCGTGGCCGCACTGTTGCCCGCCGGGTCTCGATCGGTCAGGGTTGGTGGTACGACCGCCCGGACTGTAACCATGCATGCCCGCGCGTCGGCGGTCGCTGTAGCCACGCTGGAGCCCATCGCGGGGGTCGTGTCCTGTCGGTGCACTTGGTCGCAGTGGGAGGGGGAAAATGCCTGCCTGTCCAGAGGTCAGTGGGAGGGCCGGCCACGAAGCGGCCGGCCGCGGGCTGGCCAGGGGCCGGGCGGCCGGCTCCTGTCCAGCCGGCCGTATAGTTTTTTTTCTAAGAGGGGCTTGAACTCCCTTGTCTTGGCCCACCCAGGGGTAATATCCCCATCAGTAGTCCCCGAAGCCGGCGGGGGCCCACGTCCTTCCGATGAGGGCGAGCCAGCGGCTTCATCTGGCGGCACGGGCCTGGTACGTGGGGTCGGTTGGCGGGCCGCACAGGCGGTCACGTCCGTTGCTTCGGGTTCTACCACACTGCCTCAGAACCCGCGCTGAGCGGCGACGCGCCACGCGGGGTGCTGCGACGTGGTGGGCCCCGCGCCCGGAGGCATGACGGGACGTTGCCTTGGGGCTAGCCTGGTAGGCCATGGGCCTAGCCCAGTAGGCCTTGGGCTGCAGGCCAAGATCCTCTGCGCCCGGATCCCAGCGGCCACGGCCCGAGGTGCCCCCTCACCCTTATCGAGTCCGTCAAGAGGTGGAACCGGTCGTTCTTCTATGTGAAGAACATTGACCCGGCTCGAGATTACATCCGGCTGCCACCCTTCGTCAACGTCCCGTCCTCCGGGACGAACTGGACGGCCGACGTGGCGGTTTGGAAGCTGACCGGGATGCTGGGCCGGCTCCACACCATGAGGAGCGGGGAAGGACTGGTCGCGGCCGATCTGGTGGCCGCCTTTATCGACCGCCAGGTGCTGCCCCTGCAGCTAAGGCCGCACCGGATATGCGACATGGGCGGCCGACGCGACCCCTACTGGCTGTCCACCTTTGAGCTGACAGCGGCCCAGGTGGCGGAGCGGGTGAACTCCGTCACCAACTTCAAGTTGGCGCCCCGCACCTGGCACTTTGGCAAGTTGCCCTAGAGCCGGCTCGACCCGGTGCCTCTGGTATGTTTCGACCCGGCGCCTCTCCTTTTTTCTACGTTTCTTCAGCCGGCCTCCGTCCTTACGCGCCCTGCTGACCGCAGCGCTTTGTGTGACAGAACACGGCGAATGGCCCGCACCCTCAGGTGTTCGAGGCGGATCGCACCGACTCCGACCCGGAGGATTTTGAGCTGGGAAGAGGCGTCGAGGAGGAGGTCGAGTCCTCGGGGGAGGTCGAGGTGGACGGGACGATGGGTGACCCGGGAGCCGGCGGGTCCAGAGCGGCTGGTGAGTTCACCTCTGAACCCACGATTAGAGATTGGACTGATGATGATGATGATGATGTCCGGATCTTGGACGCGCCTCCCCCCATAGCTCGGCGAGAGCCACGTGGACGGAGCGAGGAGCAGCCGGCCCGTGGCCGGACGGCGGAGGCCTCCCGTCGGGAGAAGAGGCCGGCCTCGGGGCAGCCGTCGACGCAGCCGCCGGCTCGCAAGAAGGTGCGAGCAGCCGTCGCGAAGCCGCCGCCTCGGGCCAGGCGGCCCCTTCCCGTTGTCATCGGGTAAGTGCATTTCCTAATTCTCGTAGGTGTTTTCGCGTTTTGAGCCGGCGAGCGCTTGAGGGCCCTTCTTCCGCTTTTTCCAGGGACACCATCGAGCTCCACGACACGGAGTCGACCGCCGACCCGGTGGATGCTACTAGCCGGCAGGCCCAGGAGCACGCGGCCACAGTGCGGGAGGAGAAGAGGAGGCTCGCCGAAATGCGAGCCGCGAAAGGAGAGGCGTAGGGCGCGCCCTCGCGTTCGGCGGCCTTGAGCGACGGGAGGCGGAGGCGGTCCTCAGACCCGGCACGCGCTACGGACTCGGCGGCGGAATCGACGCGGATGTCGAGGCCGCCATCGAGCGAGCCGCGAGAGCCGGCGCCGGAGACGGCCACGGCCCCGCCCTTGGCGGGGGTGGCCCGGCCGGAGGATGTGGTTCCCGAGTCGGCCAGGGAGGCGGATCCGCGAGCGGAGCCGGTTGCGATCCCGCCCTTCGTCGAGCCGGTCGCGGCAGAGGTGCCTGTCACCCCGGTCGTGCCGGAGGCAGCACCGGAGATGGCGCCCGGGGGAGAAGCGAGCCGGCCGCCCCGGCTGTTGAGGCGGTCCGGCAGGCGGTGGAGCCGGCCGTGCCGGTTGTAGATGGGCCTGAGGCTGGCTCCCGCGCCCTTGTGGTTACCACCAATCTCCTGTCGGCCGGTGCTGCAGCGGACGCCGGGTCGAGTGGTGGGGGAGCCGGTCGAGGAGAACCATGCTCGACGTGATTCGGGACTGGAAGGCGTTGGCCCGCGCCCCAGCCGTTCTGCCCCCGCCAGCCAGCAACCAGGCCCTTGTGCCTGGGGAGCCGGGCCGCATCATCGCGCACTGCCGTGAGGGGCTGGCCAGGTTTGCGGAGGCCACCGAGAGCAATTTCCGGCGCGTGGAAGAGGCGGTGGAGGTGAGATTCCTTTAGCCCGTGTCTGATTTGGGCTGGCTGCAAGGCTGCGAGGCAGCCGGGACGGATCTACCCCTTTTCTTTGTCTAACTTTTTTGTCCCCTGGCGCGGAGCAAGCTGAGAACGCCAAGCGGAAGGCGCTCTTTGACGAGGCGGTTGCCATCCACAACCGAGGCAAGGCCGGCTTCTACCAGGTGCAGGAGGAGCTGAGGAAGGCGCGAGGTACGCTTGCTCCAGTGGGGGCGCGCGAGCGCACCCTCTGGGTGTAGCCCCCGAGAGTCGGGCCGGCTGCTCGGCAGCCGGCTCGAATCTTCCGCATTTTAAGTAATTCGGGTTGGTCTTTTTGTAGAGGAGCTGGAAGTCCTGGCCCCGATCCGGCAGAAGAGGGACGAGGTGGCCTCCGAACAGGACCGGCTGGAGCGGGACCTCCAGGCGGTTACGTCGGAGCGGGACCGGCTGGGCAGCCTAGTCGTGGATGGGTAGGCGGCGTAGAAGCGCCTCACCGCGGAGCTGCGGAGGGAAGTGGCGGCCCGGGAGGAAAACGCTAAGCAGGTGGCCGACGCCAGCCGGCGGGTCATCGCCCTGTAGGATGAGGTGGCTCGCCTTGGTGGTGAGCTTGAGAGGCATGAAGCCGCCCTCGACCAGGCGGAGGAGGCGCGCGAGAGGGAGCGGGGCTTGGGCCTTCAGTTCGCCATTGAGGTGGACGAAGCTTTTTAGCGTAAGTTTCTTGTCTTTCTTCCTTTGCCGGCTGTTTCGACTTGTTTTCTGATTCTTCCCTCTCCCTTAGACCGGTTCCCGAACACTCAGCGTCGCGCTGAGTGGGTCGTGGCGGAGCATCGGGAGTGCCTGCAGCAGCGCGGGCAGGAGATTGAGGAGCACGCCGGCTGGGACTTGCCGGAGTTTGCGCTGGGTATCGAGAACCGGCTGATCTTCCTTCAGCGCTGTATGGACCGGCTCCACACGGCCGGCATGGAGGTGATTTCGGCCCTCTGGCCGGGTCGTGGGGCCTCGGGGGGCCGCGTGGCGCTGTGGCTGGAGAACGCGGTGGCCCGGCTTGAGGTTTGGAAAGCATCGGCGGCCCGCTCCGGGGCGCAGATGCCCCTTCGGTTCATCACGTCGTGGTACCCCAGCGTCGACTTGGGCCGGCTGGCCACGATGCGCGAGGTTCCCGAGGCGGAGCGAGTCGCCCGCGAAGGCGCCCTCGTCCGCCGAGCCAACGAGCTGGCTTCATACGTCGACCCGGACGAGCTCCTGTCGGTGCTTGGCGAGGATGGCGAGCCAGTTGCCGAGGACTCCTTCGGCATTCCCCAAGGGCCCGAGGATGAGGAGGTCGCCGACGAGAGCACCGCCTCCAGCACCGGCAGCGACACTGAGGCCATGGAGGCCGTGGAGGAGGATCCGGCCGCCGCTCCTGGGCAGTCTGCCGGGCCGGCTGGCGATGCACTGGAGGCTTAGGCGGCCCTTCTTTTACTGTATCTTTTTCTTTTGCTGCGAGACTTGTTTAAGATGCATTTCCACCCACTGGGGGTGTATTGTAAAGAATCTTCGGCCTGCGGCCTTTTGTTTATAAATTTGCTTGGAGTTTGAAGTGTTTGCATGCCGGCTCATCCTTTGCTCTATACCCTTCGACTCGTATCTCACGGAACGATTCCTTCTAGCTTCCGCCCCGCCTGTCAGCCAACCGGGAGCCGGACTGGGACAGGGACGGGGCATCGTCCTTGGGGAAACCGTGCGGGCCTTAGAGTCGTCCGGCTAGAGTTGGGGTGAGCCGGCAGAGGCCAGTTTCTAGGGATAGCATGGTCCGGTTGGACCTATCCGGCTACTACTCTTTAGGCGGCGTTCGTGTGGTAAGTTCCTTCCCATCCCAGAGTCCCGCCAGCCGGACAGCCGGGGGCCGGTCTGTACCTGGGCAGGGGGGGGGGAAGATTGCTTGTTCACACTACTCGACCGCCTTGGAGAAGAGCCGGCGAGGCCCCGGGCCCAGGGAGCTGGGCCCGGGTGCCTTGTTTAAGAGAGGACAAGCCTTTGATGGAATTAAAAAGGGGTGTGCCCCAAGTGCCAGCTTGGGGCCCCCATTGCATTCATTAGGTTCCAACAGAAGGGAAGATACATACATACACTGGCTCTTTCTAGCAGTAGGACGGTCGAAGGAGTGCCGCATTCCATGGGCGCTCCGTCTCCTCGCCGGAGGCGTCTCTTTTGCGCTTCTGCAACTTCTGGGCGTCTCAGATAGTACACGTTGTTGTGCAGCGCCTTGCTGATGATGAACGGGCCTTCCCATGGGGAGGACAGTTTGTGTTGGCCGGCGGTCCGCTGGATCCGCCTGAGCACCAGGTCTCCTTCGCGGAAGGAGAGGGGCCGGATCCATTTGCTGTGGTAGTGCCGGAGCTTCTGCTGGTAGATGGCCGTCCGGCTCAGGGCCAGCTCGCGTGCTTCTTCGAGTATGTCGACATCGTCTTCTCTTGCCTTTTTCGCATCCTTCTCCCTATACAGGGTGACTCGAGGCAAGTCGAACTCGATGTCCGTGGGGATGATCGCCTCAGACCCGTATACGAGAAAGAAAGGGGTGTAGCCAGTCGACCGGTTGGGCATGGTCCTGAGGCTCCAGAGGACAGCCGGCAGCTCATCGATCCAGCAGCCGGCTGACTAGCACGAGGGGTGCCACAAGCTGAGGCTTGAGGCCGGCCAGGATCAAGCCGTTTGCCTTCTCTGCCTGGCCGTTTGACTGTGGGTGGGCCACCGACTTGAGGTCGAGCCGGATGCCCTCCTGGGAGCAGAAACGCGCCATTGCGCCTTTGGCGAAATTCGTGCCGTTGTCCGTGATGATGCTGTGGGGAACGCTGTAGCGGACCGTGATATCCTTGATGAACCGAACGGCCGTTGGGCCGTCCAGCTTCTTGATGGGCCTTGCTTCGATCCATTTGGTGAACTTGTCGACGGCCACCAGTAGATGCGTCATGCCGCCCCGCGCGGTCTTGAAAGGGCCCACCATGTCCAGCTCCCAAACGGCAAAGGGCCACGAGAGCGGGATGGTCTGGAGGGCCGTGGCCGGCAGGTGGCTCTGTGAGCTGAAGCGCTGGCACCCCTCGCATTTGTCGACCAGCTGCTTTGCCTCTTCCAAGGCCATCGGCCAGTAGAAGCCGTGGCGGAACGCCTTGGCCACCATGGTTCTGGAGGCGGCGTGATGCCCGCACTCGCCCTGCTGGATGTCACGGAGGATTTCTTGGCCCTTCTCTGGCTCGACGCAACGTTGGAACACGCCGGTGGTGCTGCGATGAACCAGCTCGTGGTTGATGATGCTGTAGGCCGGGGCCCGGCGCTGGATTTGCCTTGCTGTAGCCTCGTCAAGGGGGAGCTCGCCGCGCAAGAGGAAAACCAGAATGGGCTGGGCCCACGAGGGGGCCGAGACGGGAGCTGGCTCGGGCTCAAGCGGAGGGCCGAGGATGGCCGGAGCCCCCGGGGCCATGACCGGAGCCCCCGGGTCCGGCTCGCCAGTCCCCGGGGCCGGCTCGCTAGTCCCTGGGGCCGGATCGCCAGTCCCCGAGACTGAGACGGTGGGGGGCGCGTCGATCGCCATCATGACGGCCGTGGAGCCGGAGCCGGCTGCCGCGAGGGCGTCGGATGTTGGAGCCGATGGGGCCGGCACGACAGCCGGAGTTGATGGTGCCGGTGGAGCCGCCGGGCCCGGCGGAGAGCCGGCGGCGTCAGCCGGCACGAAGATAGACTCTGATTCAGGGGAGGGCTTGATCGAAGGCTTGAGCAGCCGTTCGAGGGAAACGCCGGCTGGGATGGCCTGCCGGGTGGAGCCGATCTTTGCCAACGTATTGGCCGCCTCCTTGTCCGCCCGGGGGACGTGGTGGAACTCACAGCCCTCGAAGGAGCCGGTGAGCTGCTGGACGAGGAAGCGATAGCTGGCCATGTTGGCGTCCCTGGCGTCCCATTCGCCAGAAACCTGTCGCACCACGAGGTCGGAGTCGCCAAAAAATAGGATGCGCCGGATCTCGATTTCCTTGGCGAGCCGGAGGCCGTGGACGAGCGCCTCGTACTCGGACACGTTGTTGGAAGCGGCGAAGAGGATCTGGAGCGCGTACTTGAGCTGGTCCCCCTTTGGGGATGACAAGACGATGATGGCTCACAGGCCGGTTCGCATCTTCAAGCCGTCAAAGTGCATGCGCCAATGCATGGAATCTGGGGGAGGCGGCACGAATTGGGTCTTGGCCCAGTCGACGAGGAAGTCAGCCATCGTCTACGACTTGATGGCGGTGCGCGGCTCGTATCGAATCTCGTAGTCGGCGAGGGCGATGGCCCATTTGGCAATCCGGCCGGTGGCGTCCTGGCCGCTCATGATCTCGCCGAGCGGGGCCGTGCTCACCACGGTGATGGTGTGCTCCTGGAAGTACTATTTGACCTTCTTGGCGGCAAAGTAAATGCCGTAACACATCTTCTGGTAGTGGGGGTAGTTCTACTTGGAGGCGAAGAGGACCTCGCTGAGGTAGTAGACGGGGTGTTGGACCGGCAGCGCTTTGCCCTCCTCCGGCCGCTCCACCACCAGAACGACGCTGATCACGCAGGTGGTCGCCGCGATATACGCGAGCATCGACTCCTTCTCAGCCGGCGCCGCTAGGACGGGAGCGCTAGAGAGTGCGCGCTTAAGGTCGCGGAACGCCTTGTCCGCCTGGTCGGTCCACTCGAACTTGGGCGTCTTCCTCATGAGATGGTAAAGGGGCAGTGCCTTCTCGCCCAGCTGGCTGACGAACCGGTTGAGCGAGGCAAGGCACCCGGCGAACTTCTGGACGTCGCGGAGCTTGGCCGGCTTGTGCATGTGCTCGATGGCCCTGATCTTCTCCGGGTTAGCTTCGATGCCGCGGGCGGACACGAAGAAACCCAGGAGCTGGCCGGCTGGCACGCCGACAACACACTTCTTTGGATTGAGCTTGATCTTGTACTCACGCAGGTTGGCGAAGGTCTCTCGAAGATCGTCGAGGAGGCTGAAATGCTTCTTGGTTTTGACGACGATATCATCCACGTAGACGTGGATGTTCCTGCCGATCTGAGGCAGGAGGCACTTCTGCATGCAGCGCTGGAAGGTAGCGCATGCGTTCTTCAGGCCGAAGGACATGGTGATGTAGCAGTAGGCCCCGAAAGGGGTGATGAAGGAGGTCTTTAGCCGGTCGGCTGGATCCAGTTTGATCTGGTGGTAGCCGGAATAGGCGTCCAGGAAGGACAGCAGGTCGCAGCCGGCCGTGGAGTCGATGACTTGATCGATCCGGGGCAGGGCGAAAGGGTCCTTGGGACAGGCGTTGTTCAGGCTGGTGTAGTCGATACACATGCTCCAGGTCTTGTTTTTCTTCAGCACCAGGACTGGGTTGGCCAGCCAGTCCGGGTGGAACACTTCCATGATGAAGCCAGCTGCGAGCAGCCGGGCGATCTCTTCTCCTATAGTACGCCGCTTCTCCTCGGAGAAACGGCATAGGGGTTGCTTGACCGGCTTGGCATCCGGCCGCACGTGAAGTTTGTGCTCGGCGAACTTCCTCGAAACACCCGGCATGTCTTTTGGAGACCATGCAAAGATGTCCCGATTCTCACGGAGGAAGTCGACGAGCTCCCCTTCCTATTTGCTGTCGAGGTGGGCACCGATGGTGATGTATTGCTTGGGGTTGGCCGGGTCAAGTGGCACTTGCTTGGTGTCCTTGGACGGCTGGAACGATGCCTCATTGGCCGATTGGGATGGAGGAGCCGGCACGGCCGGCTGGTCAGAGGCGTGAGCCACGAGCCGGTCGAGCTACCGCCTCTCCTCCGCTATCTCCAGGGCCTCGGCCTACCCGCTGCTGTCGCGCGCGCACTCGATCGACTTTTTGTAGTCGCCGTCGACGGTGATGATGCCCTTGGGGCCCGGCATCTTGAGCTTGAGGTAGGCATTGGATGCTGATAATGGATAGATTAAACACCAAGGATATGGTGGAGAGGAGGAATTGGCATATGGATGATGGAGTAAATTGTAGAACATGTCATGCAAGAATAAGGGAAGATAGGGATCATCTATTCTTCTCTTGTCTATTCGGTCAGCGAATATGGACTTACTTGCAAATTGACTGGGGAGATAGCAATGATATGATTGTGGCTGCTACTCACGCAAAACGCTCGTTTTGACAGCCATTCTTCTCTGAGGTGGTGTTCATTGCCTGCTGGAACATCTGGTTAGTGAGGAATGCAAAAGTCTTCCGGAATGTCCAGCTTAGATTTGCTGTTTGGAAGTCAGGATTTGTGATAGATATATCTCTGCTAGATCATAGTATTAAGCCTAAGTTTAAGGAAGACCTATTGAAATGGGTATCTTTTCTGCCCCCCTGAATGTAATTCTATTTACGCTATGTTAGGTTAGTATCTCTTTCTTTTCTTCTTTTGGTTACCGAGGTAACCTTGTACATATGGTGTTTACTTTTCAATAAAGAGGTATAAGGCTGTGGGGGGGGGGGGGGGTTCCCTTATAGTGTTCAGTCAAAAAAATAGTGGGGTACTGCCATGAACTTGACGAGGGCCGGCCTGCCCAACAGCGCCTGGTAGGGACTGTCGAGGTCCACCACCTCGAACCACACCGGCTCGCGGTGGAAGTGGCTCTTGTTGCCGAAGAGGACGTCGAGCTGGATCTTGCCGATGGGGGTGCAGGACTTTCCCGGCACAATGCCATGAAAGACCGTCCGGCTCGACCGCAGGTCTTTCTCCCTGAGCCCTAGCTTGAGCAGCGTGTCGCGGTAGAGGATGTTGATGCTGCTGCCCCCGTCGACCAGCACCCGTGAGAAGCGGCAGGTGAGCCTCTTGGAGGCGATGGTGGGATCGAGGACGAGGGCATAGCTGCCGGGGTTTGGCATTACGGTCAGGTGGTCCGCCCGGCTCCTGGTCACCGGCTTCTCGGACCAGTGCATGAACTGGGGGACCGAGGGGACGGTAGCGTTCACCTCGTGCCGGCACTGGCGCATGCTGCGCTTGTCAGTTCCCTCGCTTGTGAAGACGACGTAGGCCTCGTCCTGGTCGGCGAACTGCTCACGGAGGCGGCCGTCGTTGGCAGCCGGAGCCAGAGCGGGTGGCGGTGCCGGAGCCGGAACCGGGGCGCGGAGAGCCGGAGGTGGAGGGACCGGGAGGCCCTCGCCCCGGGCTAGCCGCTGGGAGAAGCTGCACTACCGGAGCGTGTGAGTGGCCGGCTTGGCTCCGGAGTGCATTTTGCAGGGTGCGTCGAGCATCTTATCGAAGGTGAGCTTGGGCTGCCAGGCGGCCTTGCCGGTCCGCTGACGTTGACTGGAAGCCTGGGCGGCCGGCGGCTCTTCCTCCATAGTGGCGACCTGCCGGCTCCCATAGCGGGGATCCGGCTGGTCGGTTTTGCGCTTGTTGTTCTGCTGTTGCCGGTTGTCGGCAGCCGCCCGCGGTGCGGCAGGCGGCGGGGTCGGTTTGGCAGGCGTGGTGACCTTGATCCGCATCGCGGAGTCTGTCGTGGCATATTTGTCTGCCTTGGCCATTAGATCCGCCAGGGTCGCTGGCTCGGAGCATAGGAGCTTGTGCTTGAGGTGGGTGCCGTCGCGGCAGCCCTCGATGAAGTACTGGATGGCCTGCACCTCGTGTACCCCCTCGCAGGAATTGCGGAGCTCGGTCCAGCGCATGAGGTAGTCGCGGAGGGACTCGTCCGGCCCCTGGACGCACATGGCCAGCTCGCGGGGCCGACCGGGCTGCTTGTAGGTGCCGGTGAAGTTGCGGACGAATGCGTCCTCGAAGTCTGTCCAGGTGTTGATGCTGCCGGTGGACAGGCTGTTGAGCCAGGTCCAAGCCGAGCCGATCAACATGAGGGGGATGTAGCGCACGGTTGCGTGCTTGTTCCCCCTAGCTATGCCGACTGCGATGGTGTAGTCGACCAGGCAGTCTTCCGGCTTGGCGGTGCCGTTGTACTTCGGGGTGTCGCGCGGGAGCGTGCAGCCGGTTGGGAATGGTTCTTTGCGGATCCGTGGGCCGAAGCACGCCGGGCCGATCGGGACCTCCTCCTCCCGGAGGGCGGATTGCGCCAGCCGGTCGATGCGGGTTCGGGCGTCGTTCTCACTCCGCGGGACACGCGGGCCGAGCCAACCGGCGAGCTCGGGATGGACAACCGGGGCAGGCGAGCGCGTGCGCTCCCGCCGCAGGGGCGGGGTATGGTCCCGGCTGCGCCGGCTGATGCCAGCCGGAGCGTCGTTACCCCGGCTGTTGACAGCCGGCGGCTCGTCTCCCTGTCGGGAGCGTCCGTTATGGGACCCAGCGCCCCGCCGGTCGGAGCCGCGGGGGGAAGAGGCTTGCTGGACCGGCCGGCGCTGGTCAGCAGTTGGCAGGGCGTCCCCCTCGGGGACGGGAATTTTGGATCCGGCGTTGGCGTCATCGAACCGGGCCTGCTGAGCGTTGGCGGTGGCGATGAGGTCTTGGATGTGCCGCTCCTGCTGCTCTCCCTCCTCGCCCACCAGGTCGGCGAGGTCGGCGTTGGCCACCTGGGCGGCCCTCATGTTGGCCGCCGGCGTGTCGTAGGTGGGGAGCCTGCCACCGAGGATTTCCGTGACCACACGGCCGCGGTTGCGGACGTCGCCGCGCCGGCTGGGCTCGTTGCCAGCGGGGGTGAGGCCGTAGGCGGAGTTGTACTCGCGCTGCGCGGACTCCATCCGACGCTTGGTGGTGGCGAGCGTGGTCACCTGTGTGAACAGCAGCCGGCGAGCAGCCTCCAGCTCGGCCGTAGCCGTGGCTGGGTTTGTTGTAGGCGCGACGGGGGTGCTGAGGCCCCGAAGCACGGAGCCGAGTGGGTCGGAGGTGCCAGTGCGGGTGGCCGCGGCGGCCTCCTCCGCCTCTGCCCTGACGCGTCCGGAGGTCGTGGAGGAGCCGGTGGCCATTACCCCCACGCAGACGCAGGAGTCATCAGCATCGCCCGGGGCGAGTGCGCCCACGAACGAGGGCGGGTCGAGGCAGTCGAGCACCTTGCTAGGGTACTCATCGGCAGCTGGTTCGCCGGCAAGGCCCAGCCTACCGAAGCGCTCGGTGAGGATGGCGACGTCGGAGAGAGGGTCGCCGCTGCGCCCCTCGTCGGAGAGGTCGGCAGCGCTGCCCATAGGGCCGGCGGGAACGGGGTTCTGCCCCGCGAGAGCAAGCTCCACAAGCGTGCAGTTCCGCCCGGACGCGGGGCGGCCGGGGGAGGTGGTGAAGGGTCCCGCCCGGAGCGTGACTCTGGCCGGCGCCGCGGACGGCCCCATGGTGGGCGCCAACTGTCGTCGTTTTCTCACGGCAGATGCCATGGGGTGGCTTATCGAGAGTGGTTGGGGCCGAAGGACGCCGACAGACTTCGGGAGCGGGATTGGGCACAAGAGGTGAGGGACACTCGATGTACCCAGGTTCGGGGCCCTCCGTGGGAGGTAACACCCCTAGTCCTACTTGTCTAGTTGATGGGTGATTGGTGTTACAATGGTGCTCCTTGAGGTGTTGTCTAGAGGAAGAAGAAGGAGCAGCCGGCTCTTCTTGCCTTGCTACGTGGGAGTGGGAGTGTGAGATGGGGAGAATGCTCTCCCCGATGCACGGGGTCCTCGGGGGGTTTTATAGGCCAACCCCTCGGCTTACAATATACATAAGGTACTAAATGGGGGCCCCGGCCGGCAGCCTCCTATCGGCCAGCGGCCCCACCGACCGGGCCGTCTCGTCGCCCGTAGGGCCTACCGGCTGCGTGGTCCCATCGCTGACTAGGGCGCGCCAGCCGGCTCTTCTATTGGCCCGCGCCTACCTGCCGCGGCACAGGCCGTCCCGCGCGACGTCGTCTTGCGCCTGCCGGCCGAAGTCAGCGGTACGTCCGGCTGCGCTGTAGCCACGCCGGGGCAGGTAATGGAGTAGACGGCGGCGTGGCCGCACTGTTGCCCCGCCGGGTCTCGATCGGTTAGGGTTAGCGGTACGACCTCCCGGGCTGTAGCCACGCGTGCCCGAGCGTCAGCGGTCGCTGTAGCCACGCCGGAGCCCATCGCGGGGGTCGTGTCCTGTCGGTGCACTTGGTCGCAGTGGGAGGGGACAAATGCCTGCCCGTCCAAATGTCAGTGGGAGGGCCGGCCGCGAGCTGGCCAGGGGCCAGGTGGCCGGCTCCTGTCCAACCGGCCGTGGGCCAGCCGGCCCTATAGTTTTTTTCTAAGAGGGGCTTGAACTCCCTTGTCTTGGCTTACCCAGGGGTAATATCCCCGTCATGCATATCAGGATGTTCAGTTCCATCTCCTGCATAAGGTTTAGCAAGCAGTTGTTCTAACATACCCTAAGGAATTTCTTAAGTAACATTTTCAGCAGGTGCTGTAGGTTGAGGGGCAACTAATTGTGGTTCCGGTCGAGGTGAAGATACCCCGAACAAACCCCTCAAAGGATTGTTTTCCATAGTAGCAAGTAGCAATAAATTTCAGCACGTAGTATAAGTTTTTCCTTACCGATTTCCACTAACCAAGAGCGCTTCACTCCCCGGCAACGGCGCCAGAAAAGAGTCTTGATGACCCAAAAGTATAGGGGACCAATCGTAGTCCTTTCGATAAGTAAGAGTGTCGAACCCAACCAGAAGGAAATGACAAGCGGTTTTCAGCAAGGTAATTTCTGCAAGCACTGAAATTGTAGGTAACAGATAGTTTGATAGCAAGATAATTGGTAACAAGCAAGTAATGGTAATGGTAAACAAGGTGCAACAAGGTAGACCAATCCTTTTGTGGCAAAGGACAGGCCAGAACAATCTCTAGTAATAGGCAAAGTGTTCTTGAGGGTACACGGGAATTTCATCTAGTCACTTTTATCATGTTGGTTTGATTCGTGTTCACTACTTTGATAATTTGATATGTGGGTGGACCGGTGCTTGGGTGTTGTTCTTACTTGAACAACCTCCCACTTATGATTATCCCCCCCCCCCCCCCCGCAAGAATCCACAACTACGAGAAAAGTATTAAGATAAAATCTAACCATAGCATTAAACGTTTGGATCCAAATCAGCCCCTTAAGAAGTAGCGCATAAACTAGGGTTTAAGCTTCTGTCACTCTAGCAACCCATCATCTAATAAATACTCCACAATGCATTCCCTTAGGCCCATGAATGGTGAAGTGTCATGTAGTCGACGTTCACATGACACCACTAAGGGAATCACAACATACATATCATCAAAATATCGAACACATATCAAATTCACATGATTACTCGCAACATGACTTCTCACGTGACCTCAAGAACAAAGGTAAGTACTCACAAATAATAATCATGCTCAAGATCAGAGGGGTATTAAATAGCAAAATGGATTTGAACATATAATATTCCACCAACTAAACCATATAGTAATCAACTACGCAAGGTAATCAACACTACTAGTCACCCATAGGTACCAATCTGAGGTTCCGGTACAAAGATTGAACACAAGAGATGAACTAGGGGTTGAGAGGAGATGGTGCTGTTGAAGATGTTGATGAAGATTGGCCTCCCAAAAATGAGAGGTGTGTTGGTGATGATGATAGCTTCGATTTCCCCCTCCGGGAGGGAAGTTCCCCCGGCGGAATCGCTCTGCCGGAGGGCAAAAGTGCTCCTACCCAAGTTTCGCCTTGAGGCGGCGGCGCTTCATCCCGAAAGTCCTCCTCTGATTTTTTCTAGGTCAAATGTGACCATATACCCGAAGATGGGCATCGGAGGTGGGCCGAGGTGGCCACAACCCATAAGGGCGCGCTCAGGGGGGCTGGCGCGCCCTGGTGGGTTGTGCCCACCTGGCAGGCCCCCTCCGGTAGTTTTCTGCTCCAGTATTTTTTATTAAATATAAAAATAGTCTCCGTAAAATTTCAGCTTCATTGGAGTTGTGCATAATAGGTATCTCTGATGTGTTTTCTTAGGTCCAGAATTCCAGCTGCCGGTATTCTCCCTCTTTGTGTAAACCTTTTATATTATGAGAGAAAAGGCATTAGAATCACTCACCAAAGCATTATTATTCAACAAAACAAAGTAAATAACAGTAGGAAATCATGATGCAAAATGGACGTATCACCATCGTCTATTTTATTATCGGTCTTCCCACACAATTCTGATTGTTGACATGTTTGCCAGATATCACACACACCTTCTTACACTAAATCTTGTATGCTCTGCTATACCATCTCGCACAATTTTTCATAGTTAACTTTGTGCCCTCTATCGCACACATCTGGATCTCTATAGCCATTTGTGTTATTTTAGCCAATCGCAAACAGTTTGTATGGAACAATTGTATGGCACGTATCGCACATGCAAGTCATATCTGAATTATGCTTGATTGATCCGCCATCGTGATGAATCATCGTAGCACTTTCCAAAGATGGAAGTGATAACCCACAAGTATAGGGGATCACAATAGTTTTTGAGGGTAGAGTACTCAACCCAAATTTATAGATTGGACACAAGGGGAGCCAAAGAATATTTGCGAGTATTAGCAACTGAGTTGTCAATTCAACCACACCTGGAGATTAAATATCTGCAGCAGGGCGATCAGTAGCACAGTAGTATGATAGTTTCGATAGCAGTAGTAACAGTAACAGTAACAATAGCAGTGATAGCAATAGTTTTGTAGCAAGTGTAACAATAGCAATAGCAATAGTGACTCAGCAAGAACAATATGTGCAAAACTTGTAGGCACTGGATCGGTGAACTCATTGGATAATATTTATCATATAACAGTCATAACCTAGGACGACACAGCACTAGCTCCAGTTCATAAATGTAATGTAGGCATGTATTCCGTAAATAGTCATACGTGCTTATGGAAAAGAACTTGCATGACATCTTTTGTCCTACCCTCCCGTGGCAGCGGGGTCCATAAGGAAACTAAGGGATATTAAGGCCTCCTTTTAATGGAGAACCGGAACAAAGCATTAACACATAATGAATACATGAACTCCTCAAACTAAAGTCATCATCGGAAAGTATCCTGACTATTGTCACTTCAGGGTTTACGGATCATAACACATAGCAGGTGCATATGACTAGCAAGATCGGATCAAGAACATAGATATCATGGTGATAACATAAACGGTTCACATCTAAAATCATGGCACTCGGGCCCTAGTGACAAGCATTAAGCATGGCAAAGTCATAGCAACATCAATCTCAGAAACAATACCATGGTAGTTCTACTGAAAACAGAGTCAGTTCGGGTTAGTTTCATTCAAATCATGCAAATTAGAGTCCAAAACAAGAGCAAAAGCGTGAGGAAAAGTAGATACGACAGAGACGTATCAACTCCCCCAAGCTTAACCCATTGCTTGTCCTCAAGCAATTCAGTTGACAAACTGAAAGTGATAAAGAAAAACTTTTACGAACTCTTTTATTCTTGTTTACTTATATATGCTTAAGTAGCACCCAGATTTTCAGCAAAGATTATGACTAACCATGTCAGCAATAACTCTTAAAAATTATATTAACTCATATCAATGACATAAGCAACTAGCGAGCAATAATAAAATATCTCAAGCGCCAACACTTTGTCAAAACAATTATGATATAATATGACAACAGTGGTATCTCGCTAGCCCTTTCTGAGGCCGCAAAACATAAATGCAGAGCACCTACAAAGTTCAAGCAGTGACTAAACATTGTAATTCATGGTAGAAAAGATCCAGTCATGCTGCACCCAACATTAACTATACACAATGCATGAGGATCACAATAGTGCTCTCAAGTCTGGCGCTTATTTGAGAATGTGATGACTCAACATAAAAGTAAATAGATAGTCCCTTCGCAGAGGGAAGCAGGGATTTGCAGAGGTGCCAGTGCTCAAAGCTTAAATCAAAGATAAATACAATTTTGGGAGGTACACCCTTTCTGTCAATGTTACGACCAAGAGTTATCAATATCTTCCATGCTAAACACATTACGGCGGTTCCCAAGCAGTAAAAGTAAAGGTTTACTCCCCCTCCACCAACAATCACACTCCACGGCTAGCCGAATCCACGGGTACCGTCCATGCCAATAACATTCCTGGGGGAGTTTTGTTTAATTATTGCAATTTTTGATTTCGGAACTGGGAATCCCTATTACCGCCCCTCTCGTGCAAGGACGAGTGAATAAGCACTCATCATGAGAATAACCCGCTTAACATGGAAGATACTGACCGCCCCATGTCGCTCCATGAGCGGTCCAGGCACACAAAACAGATGTTCAGTTGAATTTTTAGAGGTGGCACATGCAAATTTACTTGGAACGATAGGGTAATACCACATATAGGTAGATATAGTGGACTCATCTAGAATAACTTTGGTTTAAGGATTTTGATGCACAAGCAGTACTCCCGCTTAGTATAGGCGAAGGCTAGCAAATAGATTGAGAAGCGGCCAGCTAGAGAGCGAAAACGGTTAGGAACATGCATTGCGAATAATAAATCTTGAATGCTAGCATGAGTAGGATATGGACACCATGAACATAAATATCAAGAAGGCTATGTTGGTTTTGATTCAACTACATGCGTGAACATGTGCCAAGTCAAGCCACTTGAAACATTCAGAGGAGGATACCATATCATCATACCACATCACAATCATTTTAATGCATGTTGACATCCAAGATAAATCATTATCCACTCCTAGGTACTTAAGCATGGCATGGGCAACTATAATCTCTAGTTGTCATTGCAAACATGTTTGATCATAATATGCTAAATCATGGATACTAGGTTAAACATATTTACAAAAACAAAAACAAGTTGAGTTCATACCCGCTTCTCTCTGCCACAGTCATTTCGTAAAATATCGTCATTATTGCCTTTCACTTGCACGACCGAATGATATGAAAATAATAATAGTGCAAGAGTGCCATGGAATAAGCTGGAATCTGCAAACATTTTATTCAAGAGGAGAAGACAAAGTAACATGGGCTCTTTGTTAGATTAACAATGATGCATATGAGAGCCACTCAACAATTTCATTGTGGTCTTCTCCTTGGTACGACTCAAATAAAAGGAAAAGAATTTCAGAGAAACACACTAAAATATTTTTAGAGTTTTTGTTTTTTCTTGAAGAAAGCAAATTAAAGAGGGAAAAACAAAAACGAGAAAAACTATTTACACAGGAAAGCTCCCAACAAGTAAAAGAAGAAACGAGAAATCTTTTTGGGTTTTCTTTTGATACTACAATTAAATTAAACCAGAAAGAAAAGCCGAAAAGAAGTAGGAAATATTTTTTGGTTTTCTCAAAGTTTTTCAGACACGCGAGAAGAAAGCAAGAAAATAAATATAGCATGGATAATACAATGAAAAAGAATGAACACCGACAACTGGAATGAAAAGTGTGAACTTGAATATAATGTCAGTGGATATACGTACTCCCCCAATCTTAGGCTTTTGGCCCAGCTTGGTAATCACCATCCATAATAACCATCCGGTCCTAAGTCGAAGTGCGGTGGAGACGGCACCTGAGCGTCCCACTCCTGGGGCTCCTCCTCAGCAACTGCTAGGTTGTTCTGGTAGGCTGTAATGTCCTCTGGCATGATCCTGTATCCGTTCCTGGCAGTGGAATCAAACAGAGCAGGTGCAGGCAACGGGATACCATCACGGGTTTCGACGCTGAATACTAAGTTGTAGCGAATGTTATGAAATGAATCAGCTGCATCAATAAATTGGTGATCCTGCAATGCCTTGTGATCTAGATAAACTTGGGACAAGGGATAATCATGTGGGCGAATCTTGACATTATAGTGTCTCGCCAAGCGAGTAGCATAAATACCACCATGTATCTTTCCCTTAGTTTAAGGTGTAAGCGACGTGCAGTAATAGCCCCCATGCTAAAGGTGTGATCATTGTACAATGCACTGCATAAAATGGAGAAGTCGGGGGGCACTAAGTGCACCAACCTTCTCCCCAGCGGTTAAACACTTCTTAATGAATAAAGCAAAGTAATGCACAGAAGGAAACTGCAAACTGGTAGCGGTGGCTTTTGACACGCCTCAATCTTCACCCACTGTTAAAGTGAGGAGAAAGTCCTCAAACTCCGCCGGTCTAGGCTCTCTTAATTCCTTATCAGAAGGGATCAAGCATATGTCACAAAAGTCAGTCAGCGGTATCTTGTGAGTTTCAGCATATAACTTAAATTGCACCTCAGGAGGATTATTCCTACTCAGAAAATGAAAATTTTGCACAAAGGAATTTGTAAGGATGCGGTGCTGGTCACACTTAGCTGCAAGGAAATCGATCAGCCCAGCATTTGCAACGAATTGGGCAAACTCTTGATGGAACCCGGCCTCCTCCATGAAGGCATCATGCGACCATTCGCACGGCCGCACCTCCGCCGTTCTCGGAGTGTGGAGGTCATTATCTGATGATTCCCCAATGACTCCTTTAGCATTCTTCTTGGAGGAAAACTTCCTAAAGAAATCCATCTTATCCCTATAATTAAAATTCTGAAAATTTTAGTCTACAAAAAAATTTGTCAACAAAACTTCGTAAGATTGATAGCTACTACTCCCAAGGATGCATAGAGGCCATATTAAGCATTCAAACTACTTAGAACTCTAAGAATTCAACAAGCAAGCCCATCTACAACAGTACCAAGAGTAGGTAATTATTCTAAAAATAACCCACTAAATCAAAAACTAATTGGAGCAATGGAGGAGTCACATACCAAGTAGCAATCCCCCAAAACAGTTTCGGAAATGGAGCTTCGAGCAAAGAGATCGAAATCCGCGGGTTTGAGAGCAAGAACACGGGAGTGAGAGCTATGGTGATTTTTTTTCTGGAGGTAGGAGATGACATGGGCTAAAGAGGTAAGTGAGGGGACCCACGTGGGGATCACAACCCACCAGGGCGCGCCTGGGGCTGCTGGCGTGCCCTGTTGTCTTGTGGGCACCAGGTGCACCCCCCCCCCCTCTGATGTTATTTGCACCAGAAATTCAGAAATATTCAGAAAAAATCGTATCAAATTTTCAGGGCATTCTGAGAACTTTTATTTTTGGGTCATTTTTTATTGCACGGAGAAAACAGAAAACAAGACAATCATGGCATTTTATTTTATTTGACTAAGTAAAATAGAAAACAAAAAGTGGGAGGAGAAGGTTGTGCCTACTAGATTCATCAACTTCATACCTCTCAAAAATGATCCATTAATAAGGTTGATCAAGTCTTATTAATAACCACTTCCGATTAGCATGAAACCGAAGAACTTTCGCGAAACACCAAGTTACCTCAATGGGGATATGCTCATACCCAACAATAAGTATGTCATATTTCTTTTTGGCAGTAGGTAGAGATAATTGAAAACTTCCAATAGTGAGTGTCAGAGATTCTTCAATAACATTTATACCATTCACTTGGAATTGTTTCTTCAGAAAGTGCACCGTATGCTCATTAACATTGATATGAAAAGTGACTTTGCTTTTATTGCAATCAATAACAGCCCCTACAGTATTCACAAAGGGTCTACCAAGGATAATCAACATGTTGTCGTCCTCGGGCATCTCAAGAATAACAAAGTCTGTTAAGATAGTAACATTTGTAACAACAACGGGCACATCCGCACAAATACCGATAGGTATGGCAGTTGATTTGTCAGCCATTTGCAATGATATTTCAGCAGGTGTGAGTTTATTCAAATCAAGTCTTTTATATAAGGAGAAAGGCATAACACTAAGACCAGCTCCCAAATCACACAAATCAGTTTTGACATAATTTCTTTTAATGGAGCAAGGTATAGTTGGTATTCCAGGATCTCCAACTTTTTTAGGTACTCCGTCCTTAAAAGAATAATTAGCAAGCATTGTGGAGATTTCAGCTTCAGGTATCTTTATTTTATTAGTGATGATGTCTTTCATGTATTTTGCATAAGGGGCCATCTTTAAGATATCAATTAAGCGGATACGCAAAAAGACTGGCCTAATCATTTCAGCAAAGCGCTCAAATTCTTCATCTTCCTTTTTCTTAGATGGTTTAGGTGGAAAAGGCATAAGTTTCTGAACCCATGGCTCCCTTTCTTTACCATGTTTTCTAGACACAAAGTCTCTTTTATCATATCGTTTATTTTTAGGTTGTGGGTTATCAAGATCAACAACATGCTCTATTTCAACATCATTATCTGCTTCTTTACCATTGTTTGGTTGAGCATCTTCACGAACATCATCATTATCATTTTCATTGTCACTAGGTGAATGTTCATTACCAGATTGAGTTTCAGCATCAGAAATAGAGACATCATTATTATCAGGAGGTTTTTCTATCTCAGGTTCACTAGAGGTATGCAAAGTCCTATCATTTTTCTTTTTCTTTTTCCTTTTAGAAGGACTGGGTGTATCAGTGTTAATTCTCTGAGAATCTTGTTCAATTCTTTTAGGATGACCTTCAGGATAAAGAGGTTCTTGGGTCATTCTACCTCCTCTAGTTACTACTCTAGCAGCAAAATCATTCATATTATTATTCATTTCATCAAGCAATTCTTTTTGAGATTTAGCAACTTGTTCTAACTGGGTTTGAACCATAGAGGCATGTTTTCCTACACCTTTAACATCATTACTAATTCTAAATAACAATTCACTCAAGCGAGCAATCATATCAGAATTATATTTCAATTGTTTCAGAACATTTGCATTGAAGTGGTCTTGTTTCATAATGTAGTTGTCAAACTCATATAAGCATTGACTAGGATGTTTATTGTAAGGGATATCACTTTCATCAAACTTTAATAAAGAATTTACCTCTACCACCTATGGAGGTGGTGGTGTGTCAAGGACATGTATTTCTTCAATAGGTGGTAAATTCTTAACATCCTCAGCTTTAATACCTTTTTCCTTCATACATTTCTTTGCCTCTTGCATATCTTCAGGACAGAGAAATAAGATACCCCTCTTCTTCGGAGTGAGTTTAAGTGGTGGTTTAGGGAGAGTCCAATAATCATAATTCTTGAATATATTATTCAATAGTTCCTCAGTTTGTTCAACAGTTCGTTCCCTGAAAACACAACCAGCACAACTATCTAGGAAGTCCCGAGAAGCATCAGTTAGTCCATTATAGAAGATATCAAGTATTTCATTTTTCTTAAGAGGGTGATCAGGCAAAGCATTAAGCAATTGGAGAAGCCTCCCCCAAGCTTGTGGGAGACTCTCTTCTTCAATTTGCCCAAAATTAAATATTTCCTATAAGGCAGCTTGTTTCTTATGAGCAGGAAAATATTTTTCAGAGAAGTAGTAAATCATATCCTGGGGACTACGCACACAGCCAGGAGCAAGAGTATTGTACCATATCTTAGCATCACCCTTTAATGAGAAAGGAAATAATTTGAGAATATAGTAATAGCAAATCTTCTCATCATGGGCATAGAGGGTGACTATATCATTCTGCTTAGTAAGATGTGCCACTATAGTTTCAGTTTCATAGCCATGGAAAGGATTAGATTCAACCAAAGTAATAAACTCTGGGTCGACAGAGAATTCATAATCCTTATCAGTAACAAAGATAAGTGAAGTAGCAAACTTAGGATCACATTTCATTCTAGCATTCAAAGTCTTTTCCTTATACTTGCATAATAATTTCTTAAGATCATCTATATCCTTACAAGAAAGGATTTCTCTAGCTATTTCTCCATCCAAAACATAACCCTCAGGTATGTTAGGCATTTAAAATCTAGGAGAGCTAGGTCTAATAGGTGTTTCATAGTTCTCAGTTTCAAAGACTTCATCAGTTTCAACAATCTCATCAGTTTCAATAATTTCATTCTCTTTAGTTCTAGCAATTTGTTCATCAAGAAATTCACCTAGTGGCACATTATCATCAAGCATGGTACTAGCATCATGATAAGCATCATTCATAGCAGAAGTAGCATCATCAATAACTTGTGACATATTAGGATTAATAGCATGTGGTGGTGTTGCAAGCTTACTCATAACCGAAGGTGAATCAAGTGCAGAGCTAGATGGCAATTCCTTACCTCCCCTCATCTTAGAGGGAAAAATCTTGGTTTTTGGATCCTTCAGATTCTTCATAGTGATCAATTGATATAAATCCCAAGTGACTGAACAATAAAGCTATGCTCCCCGGCAACGGCACCAGAAAAAGGTCTTGATAACCCACATGTATAGGGGATCGCAACAGTTTTCGAGGGTAGAGTATTCAACCCAATTTTATAGATTCGATACAAGGGGAGCCAAAGAATAGTGACTCGGCAAGAACAATATGTGCAAAACTCGTAGGCACTGGATCGGTGAACTCGTTGGATAATATTCATCATATAACAGTCATAACCTAGGGCGACACAGAACTAACTCCAGTTCATAAGTGTAATGTAGGCATGTATTCCGTAAATAGTCATATGTGCTTATGGAAAAGAACTTGCATGACATCTTTTGTCCTACCCTCCCGTGGCAGCGGGGTCCATAAGGAAACTAAGGGATATTAAGGCCTCCTTTTAATAGAGAACCGGAACAAAGCATTAACACATAGTGAATACATGAACTCTTCAAACTACGGTCATCACCGGAAAGTATCCCGACTATTGTCACTTCGGGGTTTACGGATCATAACACATAGCAGGTGCATATGACTAGCAAGATCAGATCAAGAACATAGATATAATGGTGATAACATAAAGGGTTCAGATCTGAAATCATGGCACTCGGGCCCTAGTGACAAGCATTAAGCATGGCAAAGTCATAGCAACATCAATCTCAGAACATAATGGATACTAGGGATCAAGCCCTAACAAAACTAACTCGATTACATGATGAATCTCATCCAACACCTCACCGACCAGCAAGCCTATGAAGGAATTACTCACTCCTGGTGGGGAGCATCATGGAATTGGCGATGGAGAAGGGTTGATGATGATGAAGAACGAAGATTCCCCTCTCCGGAGCCCCAAACGGGCTCCAGATCTGGCCTCCCGATGAAGAACAGGATGTGGCGGCGTCTCTGTATCGTAAAACGCGATGAAACTTTCTCCCTTGATTTTTTTCTCCAAAAATAGGATTTTATAGCGCTGGAATTTGGGTCAGTGGGGCCCCGAGGTGGGCACAACCCACCAGGGCGCGCAACCCTGGAGGGGGTTGCGTGCCCTGGTGTATCGTGCCCAACCAGGGCACCCCCTCCGGTGGTTCTTGGCTCCAGTAATTTTTATTTATTATAAAATAAATCTCCAAAAGTTTTGTCTAGTTCGAAGAACTTTTATTTCTGCACAAAAACAACACCATGGTAGTTCTGCTGAAAACAACGTCAGTCCGGGTTAGTTTCATTCAAATCATGCAAATTAGAGTCCAAAACAAGAGCAAAAGTGTGAGGAAAAGTAGATATGACGGAGACGTGTCAGTAATGTGATAAGTATGGAGTGTCGAACCCACAAGGAGCTAAAGGTAAGATCAATATTCTCTCAAGTCCTATTTGCCACTGATACGACTCTACGTACACCAAACGTTTTCTTCTATCTAGTAACGAGAAATAAAACTGCGTTGTTGGTATAAAGAGGATAGCTTTGCATGATATTGGAGAACAAAAAAATGAAAATAGTTGCTGCCTGAATAAAGTTAGAATATATTACAATATATTACAAAGAGCGAGTGTGGAATAATGATGGTAGGGTGTGCAGAATTGTCCTAGGCAATTGATAACAAGATCGGTAATCATTATTGTAATTTTATATGAGGGAGAGGCATGAGCTAACATACTTTCCGTACTTGGATCATATGAACTTATGATTGGATCTCCAGGAAGCATCCACAACTACTAGAAATCATTAAGGTAAACCCAACAATAGCATTAAACATCAAGTCCTTTTTACTCCCATACACAACAACCCCAATACTCGGTGTAAGGTTCTGTCACTCTAGCCCCTCACTATGAGTGAGTCATGAACGTATTGCAACACCCTATAGCGAGAATCCCTCACGTGTGTGCGGCATGGAGGGCACCATAGGACAGCACCAAAATAAAACATACAACTCAAACCAATCACGATCATCAATCAACCCAAAGGACAACATAAATCTACTCAAACATCATAGAATGGCAACACATCATTGAATAATAATATGTGGCATGAAACACCACGTTCAAGTAGGGGATTACCGCGGGGTGCGGGAGAGTGGACCACTTAAAAGAGATGAAGAAAGTGATGAAGACGGTGATGTTAATGAAGACGATCACCGCGGCGATGGTTCCCCCGGCGGCACTCCGGCGTCACCGGGAGAGAGTCTCCCCCCTTAGGATTCCTTCTCCATGGCTCTCCCTAGATGGGGAGAGGTTCTCCCCTCTGGTCTTTGGCCTCCATGGATCCCGGAGGCGCGAGAGCACCTCTGAGATTGGATCTCTCTGTGTTTCTCTCTGTGGCTTGAGACTGCATCGGTATTTCCCCAAAGAGGAAGGGATGATGCAACACAACGACGGTAAGTATTTCCCTCAGTTATGAAACCAAGGTATCGAACCAGTAGGAGAATCAACACCACTACGTAAACAGCACCTGCACACAAAGAACAAATACTTGCAACCCGACGCGAAAGAGAGGTTGTCATTCTCTCGACGGTAAAAATATAGATTAGGTAGTGATAGATTGGAGAGATAGATCTCTCAAGAACACAAAATAAAAAGAGTAAATAAAATTTCAGCTCAATATCACGTTCCAGCAAAAAATGAAAATTCGAACACTGGAGGCAAAGTTTCTGTTTCAGATTCAGCATTGTTTCTACTCATCTTATGAATCATCATAAAGGCTTTACTTGGCACAAACACTAAATAAAACATAAAAACACAATCATAATAGAGGCATAATTGTGTCAACACTCAAAAACAGAAAGGAAAAGACGAAAATAAATTTATTCATTGGGTTGCCTCCCAACAGGTGCTATTACGCCCCTAGCTAGGCATAACGCATAGATTCAAGTATTGTCATCTTTGGTTTTTGCGCCATAGGATGCTCTCATGATTGATTCATATGGTGGCTTAATTCTTGTTCTAGGGAAGTGTTCCATACCCTTTCTTAGTGGAAACTGAAATCTAATATTGCCTTCTTTCATTTCAATCGCGGCAACTATAGTTCGTAAGAACGGTCTACCAAGTATGATGGGACAAGACGGATTGCAATCAATATCAAGAACAATAAAATCAATGGGCAGATAGTTCCTATCTGCAAGAATAAGAACATCATTAATTCTTCCCAAAGACTTTTTAATAGTAGAATCCGCCAAAGGCAAATTAAGAGAACATTCTTCAATATTGGTGAGACCTAGCACATCACATAAAGATTTCGGAATCGTGGAAACACTAGCACCCAAATCACATAAAGCAAAACACTCATAATTTTTAATCTTGACCTTAATGGTAGGTTCCCACTCATCATGTAATTTTCTAGGAATAGAAATCTCCAACTCCAACTTTTCTTCAAAAGATTTCATCATGGCATCAACGATATGTTTAGTAAAAGCTTTATTTTGTTCATAAGCATGGGCTTAATTCAACATGGATTGCAGCAAAGAAATACATTCAATCAAAGGGCAACTATCATAATTAAAATCTTTGCAATCCAAAATAGTGGGCACATCACTAGTTAAAGTTTTGACCTCTTCAAACCCACTTTCATCAAAATTTTCATCAAGATTTTCACCCTCCAAATTATTGAGACGCCTTCTAGCTAAAGTTGACTCTACTTCAGTACCTTTATAATCAATATTAATATTACTAAACAAGGAATCAATAGAAGAAACACCAATCACTTTAAGATCTTCATCATTTTTCTGAAAACAATCACTAGAAAACGATTTTTCTAAGAATTCTCTTCTAGCTCTAAGCATAGCGGTTCTTTTATTAATTTCATCCATAGAGACATATAAAGCTTGAATTGATTCATCAATCTTAGGTATAAAAGTTTTTAACTTGAGATTTTCCACATCATGAGAAATTCTATCAATGCTTCTAGACATATCATCAATCTTATTCAACTTTTCTTCTATCGTAGTACTGAAAGCCTTTTGCGCATTGATAAATTCTTTAATATTACTCTCAAGATCAGAGGTGTTCCTATTATTATTGTAAGAAGAATTACCATAGAAATTGACATAATTGTTAGAGGAATTTCCAGGAAAAAACCTAGGATTTAAATTACATCTATAATCATTGTTATTGAAATTGTTTCGCGAGACGAAATTCACATCTACGGAATCACTATTTTGCTCAATCAAGGTAGACAAAGGCACATCATTAAGATCAATAGGAGCACCTTTACTAGCAACCAACTTCATCAAAGCATCAACCTTATCACTCAAAGTACTAATTTCTTCAACTGAATTAACCTTTTTACTAGTAGGTGCTCTTTCAGTATGCCATTGCGAATAATTTGCCATAATATTATCTAGCAATTTAGTGGGTTCAGCAAAAGAAATTTCCATAAAAGTACCACCCGCAGCGGAATCTAAAATATTTCTAGAGACAAAATTCAATCCCGCATAAATTTTTTGTATGATCATCCAAAGATTTAAACCATGAGTAGGACAATTTCTTAGAATCAATTTCATTCTTTCCCAAGATTGTGCAACATGTTCATGCTCAAGTTGCTTAAAATTCATGATTTGCATCCTAAGGGAAATAATTTTCGCGGGCAGAAAATACTTAGTGATAAAAGCATCCTTGCACTTATTCCAATAATCGATACTATTGCGAGGCGAAGAAGAAAACCAAATTTTTGCATGATCCCGCAAAGAGAAAGGAAATAATTTCAACTTCACTATATCATTGTCCACATCTTTTTTCTGTTGCATATCACACAATTCTATGAATGTGTTTAGATGGGATGCGACATCCTCATTAGGATTACCGGCAAATTGATCTTTCATGACAAGATTCAACAAAGCGGCATTAATATCACAAGACTCCGCACTAGTGGTGGGAAGAGCAATTGGAGTACTAATAAAATCATTATTATTAGTATTGAAAAAATCACACAACTTGGTGTTTTCTTGAGTCATCATGACTACGCAAACAAGATTGCAAGCAAGCAAGAGATCTGACGAGAAAAAGGCAAACGAAAAAGAGGGCGAATAAAACGGCAAATTGGTGAAGTGGGGGAGAGGAAAACGAAAGGCAAATGGCAAATAATGTAATTGCAAGGAGATGAGATTTGTGATTAGGAACCTGGTAGATGATGATAGTGTCTCCTCGGCGCCAGAGATTGGCACGTAGAAGAGACCGCTTCCTTCCCGGCAACGGCGCCAGAAATTCCTTTGACGTGGCTTGAGACTGCGTCGGTATTTCCCCAAAGAGGAAGGGATGATGCAGCACAGCGACGGTAAGTATTTCCCTTAGTTATGAAACCAAGGTATCGAACCAGTAGGAGGATCAGCACCACTACGTAAACAACACATGCACACAAATAACAAATACTTGCAACCCGACGTGAAAGAGAGGTTGTCAATCTCTCTATGGTAAAAAGATAGATTAGGTAGTGATAGATTGGAGAGATAGATCTCTCAAGAACACAAAATAAAAAGAGTAAATAAAAAGTGCAGCAAGGTATTTTTTGGGTTTTTGGAATAATAGATCTGAATACAGAAGCAGCAAAAAGATAGATCGGAAAGCAATATGTTGGAAAAGTAGACCCGGGGGCCGTAGGTTTCACTAGTGGCTTCTCTCATGAGTATAGCACACGGTGGGTGAACAAATTACTATTGGGCAATTGATAGAACATCAAATAATCATGACGATATCCAAGGCGGTGATCATTATATAGTCATCACATCCAAGATTAGTAGACCGAAATGATTCTGCATCTACTACTATTACTCCACACATCGACCGCTATCCAGCATGCATCTAGTGTATTAAGTTCATGGAAAAAAAGGAGTAATGCAATATGAACGGTGACATGATGTAGACAAGATCTATTCATGTAGGAATAGACCCCATCTTGTTATCCTTAATAGCAATGATACATGCGTGCCTCGCTGCCCCTTCTATCACTGGGAGAGGACACCGCAAGATCGAACCCATCACAAAGCACCTCTTCCCATGGCAAGAAAAATTGATCTAGTTGGCCTAACTAAACTAAAGATTCGAAGAAGAAATACGAGGCTATAAGTAATCATGCATATAAGATATCAAAGAAGACTCAAATAATATTCATGGATAGAAACCGATCATGAACTCAAAATCCATCGGATCCCAACAAACACACCGCAAAAGTTTACATCAAATAGATTTCCAAGAGACCATTGTATTGAGAATCAAAAGAGAGAGGGGAAGCCATCTAGATACTGCCTACGGACCCGTTGGTCTATGGAGGACTACTCACGCATCATCGGAGAGGCACCAATGAGGATAATGAACCCCTCTATGATGGTGTTAGATTGGATCTCGAGGTTCTAGAACTTGCGGCGGTTGGATGTGTTTTTCGTCGACTCCTCTAGAGTTTCTGGAATATTTGGGAATTTAGGCGTCAGAGGAGGTGGAGAGGGGCCCCGAGGAGGGCACAACCCATCAGGGCGCGCCCGGGGCCTCTGGCGCACCCTGGTGGGTTGTGGTCTCCTCGACCCTCCCCTCTGGCACTTCTTTGGCCCACTGGATGTCTTCTGGCCCAAAAAAATCTCCAAAAAGTTTCTTCGCGATTGGACTCCGTTTGGTACTGATATTCTGCGAAGTAAAAAAACAAGCAAAAACAGCAACTGGCACTATGTCAATAGGTTAGTCCCAAAAAATGATATAAAGTTGCTATAAAATGATTGTAAAACATCCAAGAATGATAATATAACAACATGGAAAAAGCAAAAATTATAGATACGTTGGAGACGTATCACTCTACATGATGGTATCATTTGCATGCATGATATAATCCATTTGATTGATTAAATCTTTGTTGCAAAAGTGCTTCATGATATAACTATAGTAAACTGTTAACACATTCAAACTTGTGAGGATGATTGCATCTAGTCTATAACTAATATGCATATGATTTCTTCATGTGATTTTGTCTATGTGATGTGCACTGCAATGCCATGCCTTTGGTTGCCATGTAAAACATCCATATCATGTCAATTTCTTGCACTTAAGTGGTCATCATGTTAAAAATTGTTTTCTGTTAACAAAGAGTTCCATTTTGTAAAAAGCATAGTAAATGATCCATGCATCCTAAGAATTTGTGCCAATGGAGTAATTGAACATTGCAATGTCTACTACATGTACATATCAATTTCATAAATAATAAAAATGCTTAACCTACTGTTTTGTGCATCTCAAGACAACATCCCGATGTAACAGTTTTGCATCCCAGATTTCCACTAAGGCTGAAACTGACGTTTTAAAACTTGTCAACTTGTCTTGATGAATGCCATTGATCTAGGGGTCATATGGAGATGTTCAGTAAACATGTTTTGATCTTCATCATATATGCTATAACACCTCACATTTTATTACCATGAAAACCTCCTGTAGCATATTCAAAAGTTGCCCTCAAAATGTCATTCCAACATTTATGCTTGCATGAAAACTTTGATTTTCTCTAAATCCTTAATCTGGACAGAAACTTTGCATCTTGTGAAAATCATGTCAATTCATACATGATGCCTATGAAAATGATCTTTCTATGAATTGTGAAGAATTTGAAGTGTACTGCAGCATCCTGTCATTTATTATCATGTTAGCATCTTGTAGCATCATGTTTTATTGCTCCAAAGTAGGCATCTCACTAATTTTGGCAGAATCTAATTAAGACTTGTGTTGTTTGCACCTTGTGAACCATGGCTCCGTTCTAATCATGTCATACATAAAACTTGGTTAGAATTGCACATAGTTTCATAATATCCATTTACATTCATGATTAAAATGTTTGTCGTTGTTGTTTGCATGCATTTTGCATTCATGCCATGTTAAACTTGTGTTGGTCATATCTTTTAGGCCGTAGCTCCAAACTAAATAATCTATATATGTAAATCGCCTAGAATGACGTGTAGAATCACATGGTGCATTTTTTGTTATAATATAAAATATGATTAGGTCAGATCTGTACCAATTTCAAATTTTACATATGGGGTCGTTTCGTAAATGCTATATGTTGTTTCTGTCCTCATTTAAAATGCCTAGATAGATAGTTTAATTATGCTTCACCTCTTGCCATGCTAAATGATACATCTCCGTCATATCTATAATTTTGGATTATTTCATGCCAATATTATACAACTTTCACATATTTTTGGCAACATTTTATATGATTTATTGGACTACCATATTGATCCAGTGCCCAGTGCCAGTTCCTGTTTGTTGCATGCTTTTTGTTTCGCATAATATCCATATCAAACGAAGTCCAAACGCGATGAAAATTTTTGGAGATTTTTTTTGGAATATTTTTGAATTTTGAGAAGCGGAATCACCGCAAACGGAGGCCCACAGCCCCCACAAGACACCAGGGCGCGGCCAGGGGGCCCAGGCGCGCCCGGGTGGGTTATGCCCACCTCGTAAGTCGGTTGGAGCTCTCCTTCAGGTGCAAGGAAGCTAATTTTTGGATAAAATCCCCTCAAAATTTCAGCCCGATCGGAGGTACGGATCTCCGGGAATATAAGAAACGGTTTTCGGCCAGAAAACAGGAACGTGAAACAGAAGAGAACAGAGAGGAAGATCCAATCTAGGAGGGGCTCCTGCCCCTCCGCTGTCATGGAGGCCATGGACCGGAGGAGGAACTCTCCTACCATCTATGGGGGAGGCCAAGGAACAAGAAGAAGGAGGGGGGCTTTCTTCCCCTCTCTCCTGATGGCGCTGGAACGCCGCCGGGGCAATCATCGTGACGGCGATCTACACCAACAACTTCGCCGCCGTCAACACCAACTCTCTCCCCCTCTATGCAGTGGTGTAACATCTCTCTTCCCCACTGTAATCTCTACTTAAACATGGTGCTCAACTCCATATATTATTTCCCAATGATATTTGGCAATCCTATGATGTTTGAGTAGATCTCTTTTGTCCTATGGGTTAATTGTGGTATGATGTTATGGATGTGAGTTGTATGTTGATATGGTGCTGTCCTATGGTGCCCTCCATGTCGCGCAAACGTGAGGGATTCCCGCTGTAGGGTGTTGCAATATGTTCATGATTTGCCTATGGTGGGATGCTTGAGTGATAGAAGCATAAACCCGAGTAGGTGGGTTGTTGCGTATGGGAGTAAAGAGGACTTGATACTTAATGCTATGGTTGGGTTTTACCTTAATGATCTTTGGCAGTTGCGGATGCTTGCTAGAGTTCCAATCATAAGTGCATATGATCCAAGTACGGAAAGTGTGTTAGCGTATGCCTCTCCCTCATTGCATATGACAAGTATCTATCATATTATATACAATTGCCTAGGGACAATCTTTCTCTTGCGTTACACAAAAAGCTTTCTACTAAGTTATTTACTCTTTTTGTTCTTTTATTAAAACAACACCTAACTTTTATTTCCCCGTTCTTTATTATCTTGCAAAGTACTTCTAGTTTTATTCCTGCAAAGTAGTTTCATACTTGTTCTAGGTAAAGCAAGCATTAGCGTGCGTAGAGTTGTATCGGTGGTCGATAGAACTTGAGGGAATATAAACGATCCCCTACACTTGTGGGTTATCAAGACCTTTTTCTGGCGCCGTTGTCGGGGAGAAATAGCGTGGGGTGAATATTCTCATGTGTGCTTGTTTTATTTACCACTAAGTAATTTTTATTTTCTTTTTTTAGTTGTTTTATATCTTTAGTTATGGATATGGAACACGAAACACCAAAAAAATATTGGTACTTGCTACTCATGGAGATGGGGAACCTCCTAAAACCCTCGATGCTAGTTATGTGCAAAGTATTAAATACTACTTTGATAATCCTGAGAAGACCCCATTCAAATTGATAATGGGAGTAATGTTGGATCAACGTGAATACTTTAGAGATTATCGCTTGACTCAAAAAGGGAAATTGTTGTGGGATCAAATTCATATGTTGCATTGGTATGCTCTGGAGCTATGCTTGAGATATGATATTACTTGTTGCTCTAGGATCTACGCTCCACACCTTCCCTTTTCAAGCAAATTTAATGATAATGAAACCTTAGCTTCTTATGCTAAAGGTATTTATGATTACTATGATGTGGAACGAATAGAAGAATTTGTTGCTTTTAAAGGTACTTATGAAGTTGCTTCCTTGATTGAAAAGTATGAAGATGTTTCTTACAAATCTGAAAATTTGGCCATACTTAAATATTGCTATGAGAATTATTATTGCAATGCTGATGTTAAAGAATTTATTGAAAGAATGACCGCTGCCTTGGAAGAGACTAATATTTTGCAGGAATCTATGGAAGAAGAAATTGCTGAAATTGTGAGCTCATTTGATGAAAAAGATGAGGAGGAGAGCGAAGAACAAAAGGAGGAAGAGAGGAATGATCACACGTGCCCACCTTCTAATGAGAGTAACTCTTCATCGCATACATTGTTCAATTACCCTTCATGCTTACCAAAGGATGAATGCTATGATAATTGCTATGATCCCGTGGATTCATTTGAAATATCCCTTTTTGATGAACTTGATGCTTGCTATGCTTGTGGCCAAGATGCCAATATGAATTATGCTTATGAAGATGAACTTGCTATAGTTCCTTATGTTAAGCATGAAATTGTTGCTATTGCACCCACACATGATAGTCCTATTATCTTTTTGAATTCTCCCAACTACACTATATCGGAGAAGTTTGCTCTTATTAAGGATTACATTGATGGGTTGCGTTTTGCTACTACACATGATGATTTTAATGAATATAATATTCATGTGCTTGCTGATCCTACTTGCAATTATTATGAGAGAGGAACCAAATCTTCACCTCTCTATGTTTCCAATACTATGAAATTGCAAGAAACTGTTTATACTATGCATTTGCCTTTACTTAATGTCCATGAATTGATCTTGTATGACATGCCGATGCATAGGAAGAGGGTTAGACTTCGTTGTCACATGATATATATCACTTTGTGCTCACTACTAAATTACAAATCATTGTTAATTAAAATTGGCTTTGATATACCATGGGATTTGGGTGGATCCATTACTTGAGCACTTTATGCCTAGCTTAATGGCTTTAAAGAAAGCGCTGCCAGGGAGACAACCCGGAAGTTTTAGAGAGTCATTTATTTCTGTTGTGTGCTTTTATAAAGTTTAAAAACAAAAAAAATATAGAGGGGAACCTAAAACTTCACAAAAGGAAAGGTGGAAGTGAGAGAGATGATGAGCATCGTTGAAGTGGGGGATATCCTTGAACTTTGTTCATGCCCATGGAAACTTTGTGAGTCTTGAATCACGGAAACTTTTCCAGAAAAAATAATTATCCCCTTGTACAAATCCATTGTATTATAAAAATAATGTGCCAAGCTTTGCCTTTAGGATGATTAGATTGCTTGTTGGTATGTGCGGTGTAAAAACAGAAACTTTGGTTGTAGTGCGTGAATTTTCATTTTTTACTGGAATGTCAAAACTTTCTGAAATTTTACACAATATTTCTATACAAAATGTTTATTTCTTACTAATTTTCAGAATTTTTGGAGTTACAGAAGTAGGTCAAAGTTCAGATTACTACAGACTGTCCTGTTTAAGACAGATTCTGTTTTTGATGCATTGTTTTGCTTGGTTTGATGAAACTATCAATTTATCGGTGGTATAAGCCATGGAAAATTTATAATACAGCAGGGATAATGCAAATATAAAATATGAATGGGTTTGCAACAATACTTAAAGTAGGAATTTGCTTTATTATACTAACGGATCTCACCAGTCTTCTGTTAAGTTTTGTGTGGATGAAGTGTTCGAACATCGAGGAGGTGTCGATATGAGGAGAAGGAGGAGGCAAGAGTTCAAGCTTGGGGATGCCCAAGGCACCCCAAGTAAATATCCAAGGAGACTCAAGCGTCTAAGCTTGGGGATGCCCCGGAAGGCATCCCATCTTTCTTCAACAAGTATCGGTATGTTTTCGTTTTCGTTTCGTTCATTTGATATGTGTAAATCTTGGAGCATCTTTTGTGTTTAGTTTTCACTTTTCTTTTATGCACCATGCTAGTATGAGATAGTCCAGGGTTGATTTATAGAATGCTCATTGCACTTCACTTATATCTTTTGAGTATGGCTTTATAGAATGCTTCATGTGCCTCACTTATATCATTTGAAGTTTGGATTGTCTGTTTCTCTTCACATAGAAAACCGTTATTCGTAGAATGCTCTTCTGCTTCACTTATATTTATTAGAGCATGGTCTTTTGTAGAAAGAATTAAACTCTCTTGCTTCACTTATATCTATTTAGAGAGTCAACAAGAATTGGTCATTTGCATGGTTAGTCATAAAATCCTACATAAAACTTAGGGATCACTGAATATCATATATTTGATTCCTTGCAATAGTTTTGAGATATAGAGATGATAATATGTGGGAGGTACTAGTGGATGATCCTGTTTAGTAAGATATTGGTGCTAAGGTTTGTGATTCTCGAAGCATGCACGTATAGTCTCCCGTTATGCTAGGAAGTTGGAGCACAATTTATTCTTGATTGTCTATCTTTGTGTGAAGGTCGGGGGCGCGCGATGGTTAACTCCTACCACCTCCCCCCTAGGAGCATGCGTAGTAATACTTTGCTTCGAGAGAGCTAATAAAACTTTTGCAGTAAGTATGTGAGTTCTTTATGACTAATGTGAGTCCATGGATTATATGCACTCTTTCCTATCCGCAATTTGCTAGCCTCTACGGTACCGTTCATTGCCCTTTCTCACCTCGAGAGTCGGTACAAACTTCACCGGTGCATCCAAACCCCGTGATATGATACGCTCTATCACACATAAGCCTTATTATATCTTCCTCAAAACAGCCACCATACCTACCTATTATGGCATTTCCATAGCCATTCCGAGATATATTGCCATGCAACTTCCACCGCCTTCGTTTTGATGACTTGAGCATTCATTGTCATATTGCATCACATGATCGTAAGATAGCTAGCATGATGTTTTCATGGCTTGTCCGTTTTTTGATATCTTTGCTACGCTAGATCATTGCATTCATATAGAGTCATACTTTGTTCTACTATCATTGTAGTATTGAGTTGTAAGTAAATAGAAGTGTGATGATCATCATTATTCATTATTAGAGCATGCCCCAGTGATGAAAGGATGATGGAAACTATGATTCCCCCACAAGTCGGGATGAGGCTCCGGACAAAGAAAGAAAAAAAAGAGAAAAAAAGAAAAAAAAAGGAAAAGAAAGAAAAAATGAAAGAAGAAGGAATAGGGGCATGCTAATTCCACACTTGTGCTTCAAAGTAGCACCATGTTTTTCATATAGAGAGTCCATTGTGTTGTCACTTTCATATACTAGTGCAAATTTTTCATTATAGAGTTAGATGCACACCCACTTAGTTTTCATATTGAGCTTTCATACACTTATAGCTCTTAGTGCATCCGTTGCATGGCAATCCCTACTCCTCGCATTGATATCTATTGATGGGCATTTTCATAGCCCGTTGATACGCTGAGTTGATGCGAGACTTTATTCTCCACTTTTACCCCTTTGAAACCTACCACCCTATTCTATTCCACCCATAGTGCTATATCCATGGCTTGCGCTCATGTATTGCGTGAGAGTTGAAAATGCTGAAGCGCGTTAAAAAGTATGAACCAATTGCTTGGCTGACACCGGGGTAGTACATGATTTATACTTTGTGTTAAGAAGACAGAGCATGACAAGGCTATATGATTTTGTAGGGATGGCGTTCTTTAGCCTTGATATTTTGAAAGACATGATTGTTTGTTGGGATGCCTGAGTATTAATGTCTTTATGTCAAAACTAGACTATTGCTTTGAATCACTTGTGTCTTAATATTCATGCCATGATTAGATATATGATCAAGATTATGCTAGGTAGCATTCCACATCAAAAATTATCTTTTTTATCATTTACCTACTCGAGGACGAGCAGGAATTAAGCTTGGGGATGCTGATATGTCTCCGTCATATCTATAATTTTTGATTGTTTCATGCCAATATTATACAACTTTCACATATTTTTGGCAATATTTTATAAGATTTATTGGACTAACATATTGATCCAGTGCCCAGTGCCAGTTCCTGTTTGTTGCATGTTTTTTGTTTCGCGGAATATCCATATCAAACGAAGTCCAAATGCGATGAAAATTTACGGAGAATTTTTTTGGAATATTTGTGAATTTTGAGAAGTGGAATCAACGCAAACAAAGACCCACAGCCCCCACAAGACACCAGGGCGCGGCGAGGGGGCCCAGGCGCGCCCTGGTGGGTTATGCCCACCTCGTAAGTCGGTTGGAGCTATCCTTCGGGCGCAAGGAAGCTAATTTTTGGATTAAAATCCCCTCAAAATTTCAGCCCGATCGGAGGTACGGATCTCCGGGAATATAAGAAACGGTTTCCGGCCAGAAAACAGGAACGTGAAACAGAAGAGAACAGAGAGGGAGATTCAATATAGGAGGGGTTCCTGCCCCTCCACCTCCATGGAGGCCATGGACCAGAGGAGGAACTCTCCTCCCATCTAGGGGGGAGTCCAAGGAAGAAGAAGAAGGAGGGGGTGAAAGGGCATTCACTTACCTTGGTGTTTTGGCGATGATGACAACTCACTATGATTTAACCGTGTGTCAAGTTATACAGGGATTGTATGTGGTACACAAGATGGTTAGGTGGACCCTCCAAACGGAAAAGACTGAAGACGGGTTTTCTCTACGTGTTTATTCTCTTTGGTCGTAGGGATCCCGTACTATTAAGAGGGAATCCACATTGCAAAGTCTTGGGTGAATCAGTTCTTTCGCACATCCATCTTCACCCAATTCTCTTCTCCGCATCATAGAGAGAGAGGCCCCTCTTTCCTTAGTTACTAGCCAGGTAATCCGCGGTGTCGACCTAAATACACAGCTGGCTTTTAGCCTCCGGTTGGACCACCACTCTAGGGGTGATACCCTGGGGGTGCTGCCACAAAGTGGTCCCCAGCGGTTGTACCGCTGCCCCCGGGCGGTTGTACCGCCAAAGGCTGGGTGACCCTGGGTGGCAGCTCTGGGCGGTTAAACTGGCCCAGCACCGGGCTACAACCGGACATGTTTCTGTTGTGCCCCGGTTGTTGGGCGGAACTGGACCGGTTGTACCGCTATATTCATATAGCCCGGTACAACTGGGGTCCCGAGCGGTTGTACCGCTTAGGACTTTGCCAGGTCCGGGACTCAGGCCAGGCTGCTGCATCCGGGCCACCATTCTGTTGTGGTCCGGTGGTTGGGCGGTGGTTGGCCGGTTGTACCGGTTATACCGGTTGTACCGCTCACCTATCCGGTTGTACCGCTCCCATGTGGATCTGGCTGTAATGGTTGGAAATGGGGGGTCCATATATAAAGAGGTGCTTCTTCCACCTCTCTCTTATCTCTTACCTCTCTCTCTCCACCATTGATGCCTTTGAGCTTTCTTGCCCGATCTCTCTCTCTAGCCACCCAAACTTGTTGTCTTGCTAGGGATTGAAGTAGGAGACCTAGATCTACACTTCCACCAAAGGAAAATTGATTCCCCCATAGTTTCGTGTGTGGATTTTGTTACTCTTGGGTGTTTGAGCACCCTAGACGGAAGAGGTCACCTCGAAGCCATATTCCATTGTGGTGAAGCTTCGTGGTTTCGGTGGGAGCCTCCAATTAAGTTGTGGAGAGAGCCCCAACCTTGTTTGTAAAGGTCCGGTTGCCGCCTTCAAGGGCACCACTAGTGGAATCACGACACCTCGCATTGTGTGAGGGCGTGAGGAGAATACGGTGGCCCTAGTGGCTTCTTGGGGAGCATTGTGCCTCCACACCGCTCCAACGGAGACATACTTCCCCTTACCGGGAAGGAACTTCGGGAACACATCCTCGTCTCCATTGGTTCCTCTTGTGGTTACTTCTTACCTTTACTTTGTGCAAGCTACTTATATTGTTATATCTTGCTTGCTTAGCTTGTTGTTGTGTTTAGCATCATATAGGTTGCTCACCTAGTTGCACATCTAGCCAACCTATTTGTTGCTAAGCCTAAATTGTTAAAGAAAAGTTAAAAATTGTTAGTTGCCTATTCACCCCCCCTCTAGTTAACCATATCGATCCTTTCAATTGGTATCAGAGCCTCGTCTCTTTATTAAGGGTTTCATCACCCGAAGAGTATGGAGGGCGAATAGGAGCGGTTGGGAGAACTTCCCGAGGCCGTGGGAGTGAACACGGTCTCTCGCGAGGATTTAAATGAGGCCATGTCCTCGCTTAAATCCTCCATGACGACCGAGGTCAAATCCATGTTTAAAGAATTCCTTAACACACTTAAACTTTCCACCGATGTGGTTCAAGTGGTTAATCCCACTAACTCGGCATCGGATGTCAACTCCGGTAAGGAGGGGGCTAGTGCTGATAAAGATAATCGTTCTCAAGGAATTAATGGGTCGGGGACTTTTGCCTCAGTTCCCCCTCCTTTGGTCTATGATGGACCGGTGCACCCACCTCATATAGTAATCACGGTCCTCCTCCTAAGCTTGTTAAAAATGATTTTGCTAATTGGGTTTTCTGTATCAAGTCTCATTTGGATCACAGCTCAATTCAACTCATGCGAGTCATTGAAGAAGGATACTACTCTCGTGATCCACGCAACCTCACTCCAAGGGAAGAAGCGGATAAACAACTAAATTCCTCCGCCTTGTTCATACTCCAAGTTGCTGTTCCTACTGAAGACCTACCTCACCTGCGTCCCTTCACTGTCGCTAAAGAGTGTTGGGAACACATTATCTCCATGTACAAGGGCAGCTCAAGCATTCAACGGTCAAACTATGAAGTTGTCCTTGATCAGTCAGATGAGTTTGTAATGGTAGAGAATGAGGAACCGCGTGAGCTCTATAGAAGGGTGACTGCCCTTGCGGTTGCCCTCAAAGATCATGGCAGCAAGGATGTGGATGATACTTGGATCAAGCGTAAGTTTCAGAAGGCCATCATGCCCTACAACAAGGCCATGTCCGCTGTCATCCGTCAAAGACCGGACTTTCACACCTTGTCTTCTGGTGATGTGTTGGATGAATTTATTGCAATGAACATCTTGAACACGACCGCTGACAATGCTCTTGCTCGCGTGCAACGGTCAAAGAAATTATCCCCCAACCTTGCTTTGAAGGCCAAGGTCTATCAAGAGGAAGAAGAAGAAGTAGAAGAAGAGGGTTGCCCCGAGGACACCAAATATGCTTATCATGAGCACATGGCTCTTGCGTCCAGGCAATTTTGGGGCAACAAGAGAAACACAAGACCCAATTTCTCCAAGAACAACTCAAACGGGTCAAAGGGCAAGCAACGTATGAGGACCTGCTACAACTGTGGTAATGTGAGTCACTTTGTGGTGGATTGTCCATACGAGAAGAGGGAAGACAATGGTGGCAAGCTCATCCGCAAAGATAAGGCCAAGTCTTTCCCCAACAATACCAACTTTACCAAGAAGACTTCACACAAAGTGTTGGTGGCTCAAGAAGAGTATGCATCGGATGATGATGGTGATGACGGAGACACAAGTGGTGAAGGAATGGCAATGGCTTCAGTGGCAATTGCATCCTCTACCCCAACAAAGGTGTCACTCTTCGACGCCCCAAATGAGAACCACATCGCTAGGTGCCTCATGGCAAAAGGTATCACCAAGGTAACCTCCAACGCCAAAACCTCAAACATTAAGACTTCTGTTTTTCCACTCCGTCTTTGTTAGATTGTGTGGATAAACCTGAGGAGGCGATAGAGGGTGATAATGAGTTTGACAAGTTCTTGTGTAAACTCAAGGGAGAGTCCAAGAAGCACTTTGTTGCTCTCTTGGAAAAACTTGGTGAGGCCAATGACACGATTGATTCTCAAGAAGAATCTCTTGAGGAGATGAGAGGCCATAGTCGTGATTATGCCGACGAGATAGAAGATCTTTCTATTGCTCTAGAGGAAGAGCGAGGTCTTCATTTGACTTTTAAGGAGTCACACAATGACGACTTTGCTAAATTACGTAAAGATTATGATCATGCTATTGTTCTTAACCGTGTTCTTAAATATGAAAAGGTTGCACTTGGGGTTAACCATGCTCGACTCAAGGATGAGTTTGTCTCTCTTGACAATGCTCATAAGGCATTGAAGAGCGTTCATGCTTCTCTTAAAGAGTCACATGATCAACTCCAAGTGAAACTCACTAAAGAAATTGCCACGTGTCCTCCCTTTGTCTTAATTGATAATGCATCTGCTACTAACCCGTGTTGTGAGCATGCACATCTTGTGGAGGAAAATGCTAAGCTAAAAGAGCAGCTTGAGAAAGGCCTTGTGACATGTATACAAGGTGAGAAGAATCTCAATGACCTTTTGAGCAATCAAAAGGAAGTGATTGCAAAGGAAGGAGTTGGGTTTGCACCCAAATCCAAAAAGAAGAAGAAGAAGAAGACCACGCAGGCTCCTCCGCTCAAGGAAACATTTGTCAAAGCGGGGAGCATTACTCATGAGAAGAAGAAAGACAAGGTTGTGAGTGATAGTGCCAAGAAGGGCAAGATCACTCCCTCCAACAAGGCCGGCGATTTTAACCCCTCCTATGTTTTGTGCCGTGCTAGTGATGGGCATGTTTATACCAAATTTGTTGGTTCTTCGTATGAGTATATTGAGTGGTCTATTTGGGTTTCTAAGACCCTTGTCACTAACATGAAAGGGCCCATTCAAGAATGGGTACCTAAATCCAAGCATTGATCTATTGTAGGACTTTGCTTCCGGGGGAGTCTCATGGTTGCTCGATAGCGGAGCAACAAATCATATGACCGGAAGCAAGGACTTGGTGGTGGACGTTCGACCCGATGCATCCGTGGCCACCCAAGTCTCATTTGGAGATGATGCAATCTCAAAGGTATTAGGTCTTGGCAAGGTGGTTATCTCTCTGACCTTAACTATTGAGAGAGTCATGCTTGTTGACACCCTTGCATACAATTTACTTTCCGTTCGTCAACTTGCACTCATGGGTTTTAGTACTTTCTTTGGCATTGATACCGTGACCCTTTTGTGGAGCAAGACTCTTAAAGTAGCCTTTGTTGGACATGTCAAAAACGGTCTCTATGTGATTAACTTCTCGGAGCGACCCACTAAGACCGCGACATGTCTAATGGCTAAAGTTGATGTGGGATGGCTTTGGCATCGCCGACTAGCATATGTCAATATGAGATCTTTGCAAAGTCTCCTCAAAGGGGATCACATTCTTGGACTAACAAATGTGAGTTTTGCCAGAGATCGTGCTTGCAGTGCCTGTATCGAAGGAAAGCTACATGAAAAAGCTCATCGTCCAACTACAACAATCTACTCAAAGAGGACCTTAGAGCTCCTTCACATGGATCTCTTCGGGCCTCCATCTTTTGACAGCCTTGGAGGAAGAAAATATTTCTTGGTTATTGTGGATGATTACTCGAGATACACATGGGTATATTTCTTCAAGAGGAAGAGTGAGACCCAACAGACCGTCATCGACTTTGCAAATGAAGTCCAACGTCAACATGAAGCAAAGATTTTGATGATCAGAAGTGACAATGGCACTGAGTTCAAGAACTACACCCTAAATGAGTTTCTCAGTGATGAGGGGATAAAGCACCAATATTCCACACCTTACACCCCTCAACAAAACGGTGTTGCGGAGAGGAAGAACCGGACGTTGATGGATGCAGCAAGAACCATGATGGCGGAGTTTAAATCTCCGTACAACTTTTGGGCCGAAGCCATCAACACAGCGTGTCATGCATTAAATCGGCTCTATCTCCGCAAAGGCTTGAACAAGACTCCTTATGAGATTCTTACCGTAAACAAGCCCAACCTCAAATACTTTCGGGTGTTCGGCTGTAAGTGTTTCATTCTCAAGAAAGGTGTTCGTTTGTCTAAATTTGAATCTAGAGCCCATGAGGGCATATTTGTTGGTTATGCTGCAAACTCTCATGCTTACCGTGTCCTCAACAACTCCACGGGACTCATTGAGGAGACGAGTAACATAGAGTTTGATGAAAATAATGGATCCCAAGTGGAGCAAAGTGGTCTTTGTGATGTAGGTGATGAAATTCCTCCCCAAGCCATAAGAAGAATGGGTGTGGGATACTTCCTACCCGTTGAGGACCCCTTGTGGCTGAAGGAGAAGGACAATGTTCCACTCAAGTGGAACCATCACCGACGCACGACCCACACGCTTCCGAAGAACGCAGTGAAGTCCCTCAACCCTGTGATCAAGATCAAGGGCAAGATCAACTTGATAGTGATGTTTCTACTTCACATGATGCTCAAGATCTTGTTCACACCCCCGTGCTAGCTCAGGACCAAGATCAACTTCAAGATCAAGGTCAAGCTAAAGATCAAGATCATGCTCAAGATCATGAGCAAGCCGATGCTAGTACCGAAGCTCGTCAAGTTATCAAGCCTCAACTTTCCATGGAGGAAATTCTTGAAAGACGAGCTGCCAAGAATGCTGCCAAGCTTCAGAAAAAGCAACACCTCCTAGAGAACGTCTACGGTAGCTTGAAAAGAGGGGTAACTACTCGTCGTCAATTAACAAACTTTTGTGCACATCATGCGTTTGTTTCTTTCTTTGAACCCCTCAAGGTACATGATGCGCTCGAAGACGAGGATTGGCTTGAAGCCATGCATGATGAAATCAACAACTTCGAGCGCAACAAAGTGTGGCGATTGGTGCCAAGACCAAAAGAGAATCACAATGTCATCGGAACCAAATGGATCTTTAAGAACAAGCAAGATGCACATGGTATCATTATTCGCAACAATGCAAGATTGGTGGCTCAAGGCTACTCCCAAGTCGAGGGTATCGACTACGGTGAAACCTTTGCCCCTGTTGCTCGCCTTGAATCTATTCGCATGTTGCTTGCTTATGCCTCTCATCATGATTTCATATTATATCAAATGGATGTGAAGAGTGCTTTTCTTAATGGTCCACTTAAGGAGTTGGTATATGTCAAGCAACCCCCGGGGTTTGAGGACCCCAAGTTCCCCAATCATGTATACGTTCTCGATAAGGCACTCTATGGCCTTAAACAAGCCCCACGTGCGTGGTATGAGCACCTTACCGAGATGTTGCAAGATCCTGGGTTTGAAATTGGGAAAATCGACCCCACTCTTTTTACTAAGAGGGTTAACGGGAACTTGTTCGTATGCCAACTATATGTAGATGATATTATCTTTGGTTCTTCTAACAAAGCTTTTAATGATGAGTTCGCCGCACTAATGACCAAAGAGTTTGAGATGTCTATGATGGGAGAGTTGAAGTTCTTCCTTGGATTCGAAGTCAAGCAACGAAGCCAAGGAACCTTCATCAACCAAGCCAAATACACTCAAGACATGCTCAAGAGGGTCAAGTTGGATGAGCTAAATCCTCCAAAGGCCAACACTCCGATGCAACTCAAATGCCAACTTTGACAGTGATCCCAATGGTAAAGCTGTGGATCAGAAGGTATATCGCTCCATGATTGGATCTCTGCTTTACCTTTGTGCATCTAGACCGGATATCATGTTGAGTGTGGGAATTTGTGCACGATTTCAATCCGCACCTAAGGAGAGTCACTATGTGGCTGTCAAGCGAATCTTTCAATATTTGGCTCATACCCCAAACTTTGGCTTATAGTACCCCAAAGGTGCTTCTTTTGATCTCATTGGATATACTGACTCGGATTGGGCGGGAGACCGTGTGGAAAGGAAGTCCACTTCCGGAGGTTGCCAATTTCTTGGTCGCTCTCTGGTAAGTTGGTCTTCCAAGAAACAAAATTGTGTTTCTCTCTCATCCACCGAGGCCGAGTATGTAGCCGTCGCAAGCTGTTGTGCTCAGATTCTTTGGATGAGGCAAACTTTAAAGGATTATGGTGTCAACTGTGACAAAGTGCCTCTTTACTGCGACAATGAAAGCACAATCAAGATCTCCAACAACCCGGTTCAACACTGCAAGACGAACCATATTGAGATTCGTCATCACTTCATCCGGGATCACATCAAGCGTGGAGACATTGATCTTATTCATCTCTATACTAAGGAACAACTTGCAGATATATTCACGAAGCCATTAGATGAAGCAGGATTTCGCGAGTTAAGGCATGAGCTAAATATCATTGATTCGAGCAATGTGGCTTGAATTAGTGCACACCCCACCACACTCATCATCATGTCTTGTCTAGGTGTAGGCATGGACATAGGGGGAGTCTAGTTCTCTCAATGAACTATCCCTCCTCCTATTATGCATAAATTAATCAAGTCTTTCACATTCGTCATTTTTTATGACTCCTGTGCTTCAAAGACGAGTTTTGGTCATGGGCCCAAGGTTCATATCTTCGCGGTGCCATACCAATTGACTCATACATAGGTGGCCTCGGCCACCGCCCCCCCTTTTTTTCTCTTATTTGAGTCTGACATTTGTGTTCGTGTTGCTTTGAGTCCTAGGTGTGGGCATTCTCCATGGCTCTTTATTGGCGTTTTGTTTTCTTCCAACCATGGAGTTTTTCCCCACCATACCCTTTCTTTTAAAAAGGATTGTACGCTTTGATCATCTAGTGGTGGTGCCTATGGCCAGGAGGTACAACCGGTGGTAGAAGCGGTTCTACCGCTAATTCACTGGTTGTCCCGTCCCAGCGGTACAACCGGGGATGACTGTGGTTCTACCGCTAATTCCCTGGCCCTGTACTTGGACCGGTACAACCGCTCCTCTGGAGCGGTACAACCGGTCGCGACCCGGTACTTAGATCGGGAGCGTCGGGCCGAAGGGGTATTCAGTTATCCCCTTCGTGCCCGACTCCCCCCCTGATGCCCCTGTCGCCGGCGGCCGCCACCACCACCTCAGAGTGCCTCCGGCGCCCCGGATTCGTGGGCTCCTCCCGGATCTGCTCCGTGGAGATCCTTCCTATCCCCGATCTTCTCCCATCGATGCCGGTAATGCCTATTTCCTTCTCGTTCTTGGATTCTCTTTGAATCCTCCATTGCTAGGGCATTGCTCGGTTCCCGCGTTTTTAGGCAAAACTATTGATGGGATAAGATCGTATATTATAGTTCCAATTAGCTGTGTTGATTAGAAACCTCAAAGAGGGGGCATTTCTCTGAATCTGGATCCACCGGTTTCCCAGCAGCGGTACAACCGCTCTAGTTAGCGGTACAACCGCTGGTGCGGTTCAACCGTGTGGGCAACCGGTTCAACCGGCCTCCCTGAGTCCTGCTCCCTGTTTCTTGTCTCTTATCTTCGCACCTAATTTATTCCTTCCTTCGCGTACAATCCTCTCATCTTTTCTGGGTTTCCACTCTGTGTTTCTCGTGTGCTTGTCTCTATGTGGCTCCAGCTCTCGGTCTGCTCCTCGGACGAAGACCAAGAAACGTGCTCGCAGGTGCAGGATTGTCGAAGAATCTGAGAATGAGGAAGTTGTGATCCCCACCAATCCCACTCGCCGTGAGAAGTCCCTGGCCGCCAAGAAGAAAACTGCCAAGCCCGTGCATTCCTGGAAGCAAGCTGATTGGGAGAGGATCCGTCTTCAAAATCCGTATGTGGTTCCAGTAGCTCCCAGGTGGACCACCCCTCAGTTCCGGAATGAGTTTCAGTTTTGGATCGTGCATGAGCTCTATGACCATCACAAGAACAAGTATGCCAAGCAATGGCTGATTGACATCGAGCACTGGAGGAACAACATGGATTACTTTGGTGATGCTTTGGCACTATGCGAAGAATTTGACCTGATCAAGCTCATGACTTTCAATTGTGCCTTTGATGTGCAGCTCATTCACCAGTTCTACGCCACGGTCCACTTTGGCACTGATGCAGAGCGTCATCTTTCCTTCATGTGTCATGATGAATTCTTCCATGTTCCGTGAAGCGCCTTCTGCAATGTCCTTGGCTATGATGATACTGGGCTCACTGGGAATGGCGGCATTCGTCCTCATAATCGGGCTCAATCTATGGATAAGAACAGGTTAGCCCCCCTATACATTCCCGGGCGGGGGGTTATGGGAGCTACTAAGGACCTGCAGCAGGTCTATGACATTTTGCACCGAGTGTTCCAGAATGTTCTTCTGTCCAAAGTTGGAAATCAGGATGAGATTCATGGGTACTTTGTTGATCTGCTCGTTCCTATGAAGACTAAAGCTGGCTCTGGAGCTACATTTGATGTTTCCAAATGGATGTGGGAGGAGTTGTACTCCACGGTCGTCTACTGGAAGGTTCCCACATATGCTCCTTATATTATGAGTTTCCTCAACTCTATGTGGGCAATTCGTCGGCCGGGCGAGCTTCTCACCTCCCCAGACAACCTTATTGTGCATGAGGTCAAGCAACTCCGGAAGAAGAAACATCCTGCACCTCGCTTCCCTGATGCCAACCCTCAGGATGTCTTTGCTACTTCCAGTGACAGTGACTTTGAGCTTCCAGCAGGTGCCAAGCCATCTTGGGCCTCCAAGCTCTCTGACAAGATTAAGAAGACCTTCTGCCTCCAGGCTCATGTTCAGAAGAAGTTCTATGAAGTCCATGTCTACGAGAAGCATGCCCGCCGCAGACAGATTCAGATTATGCGAGCTCTCAATCTTGAGGCCGCCAGTGGTTCTGAGAAGACCATCACTCCTGAGGCACAGTGGATCTATGAACATAGCACTTGGACTGATGATGAGATCCCGACTCAGCCTGCTGCCACCTCCTCAGCTGCTGCCGCTGCTGATGATGCTTCTGATGATGATGATGGGGATGGCTCTGGAGATGATGATTCTGAGGAGTATGACACCAACGAGGAGATCTACTGAGTTCTGGGGCGCTTGCATCACTCTTTTCCTTTTTGGTGTCTTGATGCCAAAGGGAGAGAAAGTACCTTATAACGGGATTTGCATGGGTGTTGCATGGTTGTTTATTGGACTCTTTGTTGCGTCTTCCATTTGAACTCTTATTTGCTTTTTATCAGTTTGTGTGAAGACTATGTGAGTTTAAGTAGAGTCTGAGACTTATCATACCCTTACTATTAAAATCTCTACTTATTATCTCGTTCATATTGCTCCTTAATGTTTTATCTTATATTTGTCCCCATTGGTTGGTCTATAAAATCAAGGGGGATCTTCAATTCTTGCACAGGTCTTATCTGTTGCACACATTGAGGGGGAGCTCCACTTTTCTTTTATAGATCATCAATGCAAATCGTGTTGTTGTCATCATCCGCCAAAAAGGGGGAGATTGAAAGGGCATTCACTTACCTTGGTGTTTTGGCGATGATGAAAACTCACTATGATCTAACCGTGTGTCAAGTTATACAGGGATTGTATGTGGTACACAAGACGGTTAGGTGGACCCTCCAAAAGGAAAAGACTGAAGACGGGTTTTCTCTACGTGTTTATTCTCTTTGGTCGTAGGGATCCCGTACTATTAAGAGGGAATCCACATTGGAAAGTCTTGGGTGAATCAGTTCTTTCGCACATCCATCTTCACCCAATTCTCTTCTCCGCATCATAGAGAGAGAGGCCCCTCTTTCCTTAGTTACTAGCCAGGTAATCCGCGGTGTCGACCTAAATGCACAGCTGGCTTTTAGCCTCCGGTTGGACCACCACTCTAGGGGTGATACCCTGGGGGTGCTGCCACAAAGTGGTCCCCAGCGGTTGTACCGATGTCCCCGGGCGGTTGTACCGCCAAAGGCTGGGTGACCCAGGGTGGCAGCTCTGGGCAGTTAAACCGGCCCAGCACCGGGCTACAACCGGACATGTTTCTGTTGTGCCCCGGTTGTTGGGCGGAACTGGACCGGTTGTACCGCTATATTCATATAGCCCGGTACAACCGGGGTCCCGAGCGGTTGTACCGCTTAGGACTTTGCCTAGTCCGGGACTCAGACCAGGCTGCTGCATCCGGGCCACCATTCTGTTGTGGTCCGGTGGTTGGGCGGTGGTTGGCCGGTTGTACCGGTTATACCGGTTATACCGGTTGTACCGCTCACCTATCCGATTGTACCGCTCCCATGTGGATCTGGCTGTAACGGTTGGAAATGGGGGGGCCCTATATAAAGAGGTGCTTCTTCCACCTCTCTCTTATCTCTTACCTCTCTCTCTCCACCATTGATGCCTTTGAGCTTTCTTGCCCGATCTCTCTCTCTAGCCACCCAAACTTGTTGTCTTGCTAGGGATTGAAGGAGGAGACCTAGATCTACACTTCCACCAAAGGAAAATTGATTCCCCCATAGTTTCGTGTGTGGATTTTGTTACTCTTGGGTGTTTGAGCACCCTAGACGGAAGAGGTCACCTCGAAGCCATATTCCATTGTGGTGAAGCTTCGTGGTTTCGTTGGGAGCCTCCAATTAAGTTGTGGAGATAGCCCCAACCTTGTTTGTAAAGGTCCGGTTGCCACCTTCAAGGGCACCACTAGTGGAATCACGGCACCTCGCATTGTGTGAGGGTGTGAGGAGAATACGGTGGCCCTAGTGACTTTTGGGGAGCATTGTGCCTCCACACCGCTCCAAAGGAGATGTACTTCCCCTTACCGGGAACGCATCCTCGTCTCCATCGGTTCCTCTTGTGGTTACTTCTTACCTTTACTTTGTGCAAGCTACTTATATTGTTATATCTTGCTTGCTTAGCTTGTTGTTGTGTTTAGCATCATATAGGTTGCTCACCTAGTTGCACATCTAGCCAACCTATTTGTTGCTAAGCCTAAATTGTTAAAGAAAAGTTAAAAATTGTTAGTTGCCTATTCACCCCCCCCCTCCCTCTAGTCAACCATATCGATCCTTTCAGGGGGGCTCTCTCCCCCTCTCTCCCGATGGCGCCGGAACACCGCCGGGGCAATCATCGTGACGGCGATCTACACCAACAACTTCGCCGCCGTCAACACCAACTCTCTCCCCCTCTATGCAGCATTGTAACACCTCTCTTCCAGCTGTAATCTCTACTTAAACATGGTGCTCAACTCCATATATTATTTCCCAATGATATTTGGCTATCCTATGATATTTGAGTAGATCTCTTTTGTCCTATGGGTTAATTGGTATGATGTTATGGATGTGAGTTATATGTTGATATGGTGCTGTCCTATGGTGCCCTCCGTGTCACGCAAACGTGAGGGATTCCCGCTGTAGGGTGTTGCAATATGTTCATGATTTGCCTATGGTGGGTTGCTTGAGTGACAGAAGCATAAACCCGAGTAGGTGGGTTGTTGTGTATGGGAGTAAAGAGGACTTGATACTTAATGCTATGGTTGGGTTTTACCTTAATGATCTTTGGTAGTTCGGATGCTTGCTAGAGTTCCAATCATAAGTGCATATGATCCAAGTACGGAAAGTGTGTTAGCGTATGCCTCTCCCTCATTGCATATGACAAGTATCTATCATATTATATACAATTGCCTAGGGACAATCTTTCTCTTGCGTTACACAAAAAGTTTTCTATTAAGTTATTTACTCTTTTTGTTCTTTTATTAAAACAGCACCTAACTTTTATTTCCACGTTCTTTATTATCTTGCAAAGTACTTCTAGTTTTATTCCCACAAAGTAGTTTCATACTTGTTCTAGGTAAAGCAAGTATTATCGTACGTAGAGTTGTATCGGTGGTCGATAGAACTTGAGGGAATATTTGTTCTACCTTTAGCTCCTCGTTGGGTTCGACACTCTTACTTATCGAAAAAGGCTACAAATGATCCCCTACACTTGTGGGTTATCACTAAACAACATTTAAACTTCTTGGGTACCTAAACGAGAGTGAACTAAATAATTCAAATGTGGAGTTTCGTCAATATGCAACTCGTTGCATATTGAGCTTCACTTAATGTGTAGTATTTGTTTGTTGCACTCTTGCCATGCCATGCGTAATTAAATGGACATGCATCATACTTGTTTGTGCATCATATCATGAATATGTTGTGGTGTTTACCGTGCCATTTGTTTATTCCAGAATTGCTTCTCCTCACTAGAGTTCCGGAACCGTTTCAGAGTTTGAGGATTCGTTTGACTTCGCCCGTTCGTGTACTTCATGGATTCGTTCTTCTTCCAAGCGGGATTACATGCAAGATGATCATTACCCTGGATACCACTAATATCATTGCTATGCTAGTTATCTCGATTCTATCGCTATGTCTCGCTACCTACCACTTATTTGTCAAGCCTCCCAAAATGCCATGATCAGCCTCTAACCCTCCACATCCTAGCAAACCGTTGTTTGGCTAAGTTACCGCTTGCGCAGGCCATCTTATAGCGTTGCTAGTTACAGGTGCAGTTTGTTCCATGTGGAAACATGGATATCTTGGGATATCACATTATTATTAATATTTAAGTTAATGCACCTATATACATGGTAAATGGTGGAAGGCTCGGCCTTTTGCTTGGTTTTTGTTCCACTCTTGCTGCCTTAGTTTCCGATTACCGGTGTAATGTTCAATATTGAGCACTCCTAACATGCTTGGGGTTGTTATGGGGAGCCCCTTGATAATCATTTTGGGATAAAACTCTTCCGGCAAGGCCCAACATTGGTACTACATTTGCTTAACTAATAAAACTTGCATAGGGAATGGCCAACCCGTGGATAATTAATCAACAACTCGGGCCAGTGATCCTCATGAGTGTTGGTCCAAAACAGAGCACTGTGCAGGGCCTCCCGGGGCAACTATTTTGATGCACATGTAATGTGATGCTTTGACGTGAGAGTGATGCTTGATTATATTTGGAGTTCTTCTTCTTCTTCATCATTTATCATAGGATGGGTTCCAGGTCGACAGCCTGGGATTAGCAGGGTAGACGCTGTCTCCTTTTTCATTTGATTTCATCCGTAATCGGATCCTGCTCTTATGTATGATGATTATTATGTATTGATGTATTGAGATATTTATGTTGTAGCATGTGACGAGTGTAATCCAACTCCATATGCTCATCTCTTCTTTACATGTATTGTGACGATTTTCATTCTTGCGAAGCGACCCAAAATGCACTTCTATCCTTATCGAGATTGTCGAGCCGTCGCGATGATAGTACCACATTTTGGGCGTGACAATGTTGCATGTCCAGCATACATCGGACGAACGAGTGTTAGTGAATCAAGTGAGTAAATCTAACGGACACAACAATAATGATGTGGAAGTACGCATGCTAAGATAATTAGAAGTAGCGCGGATCGCTCCCCCCACCACTTCCAAGTTTTGACCAAATGTATATTATAGTTTCTAAATTTTATGCTTGCTTATTGGATGGTTTGTTGATGTTATTGTACCTTATGTGCCACATGCGAGAAATAAATCTTGTTTTCCATTCGCATGAACTGAAGTGAGATATTTTGATGCATCAGATTCTGGCTAGGGATGCATGGTCTTGACGAATTGAAGATGGGGGGGGCTACAAACTCAAGAACATGAAGAGTAAAAGGATAACTAGCGAAGCATTTTGCGGCAAAACATGAAATCGACAACAAATATCATCGTTCTACAAGCCTCCGATCCAGACCCTGCAACAACAATACTCTACCGACACTTGATTAGTCAGCAGATGGAAGGTTGATCCCTAGGGAATGGAGGTCTTGTACCTCACCATCAATTGATGGTCTTGAATACATTTTCGTAATTAGGCGTTGGATCTCAAAGGGATGATAAGATGAGCAAAGCTCATTTTGTTTGTTAATCTAAATGCTTTGCTAACTCTAAACCTGGACCTAGATACAATTTTTATAGGTTCCATGAAGGGGTACTAGGTAGGTGAAGTTACATGTGCCCAACCCAATCTCATTTACAGGCAAGGCTTGAGGTTTAGGACAAGTTCAGTATTCCAAGGGATTGGAGTATCAGACCATCTATGGACTTATCTTCGGGGTGTCGAAAACCGAAACCAGAGATAAAGCCTCAAGTTCCAGGTTGAACTCTAGGATGCCCCGAAGCATGACACACGAGTACAAAGGTAAAGCCCAAAGCTTGGAGCGTCCAATAGCTCTGCACCCTGGACCTCCGTATTGGCGTCATCGACCTCACATGCTTCTTCCTTTGCTTCTCTATTGGAAGGAAGGAGCATGTTCTTCCTTAGTTCTCTCGACGTTGGTTGGGTCGCTCTCGCAAACTTGACATCCTCCCTCTTGCTCATGTTGTTCAGCTGAAACACAATGATGCAACAAATAGGATGGTCAAATAGTATACCATCCTTAAGAGTGGATTATAGACACACTTAAAGTAGAAGATTCACCTTTATATGTCATATTTACATGTCTCTTGGTATTAAATCTCTAGACATGGTGATAGTCATGTTTGTTGTAAAGTTATTGGACAACATGTTTTGTATTGTATTAATCTTTTCAATTTGGAAAAGCTCTCAGGCCTATTATATAAATAAACAGTACATACACCCCTAGAAAATATATATTTTTGCATCAAAGTCCTTAGGGTTGTCTATCTTATTCTTCCTGAACGGGCCAATGACCCATCACCATAAGCCTCCCCATCACCGAACCAACGCCCTGAATCAGAAATGTCACCGCTGAAAGAGCGAATGATCCTGGAGTCAAGCCCCCATTCTAACGTCGGCACAAGAGGACGCACCAACGTGAGGATCACGAGGCCAGATGACCCAATAGCAAAGAAAGATGGCCAGCGGGAAATTACAACATCAAGTCATCGATGCCCAACAGATGACGCCTCTGAGACGGGAAGGCTCGAGGGGACATCATTCCCTAATCTCTATGTTGCGTCTAGAAGAGTATGTTTGAAATAAAATTTCTCCAAACAAGTTGGTCTTGATGCATGCTTACATGAAATGAGCCCCCAACTCCCCAAGGGAAACCGTATACAAGGTGATGAATAAGCCAACGGAGAACTTACAGATAGGCGCTGATTGCATAGCATGACAACCTTGTACAGAAAGAGGATGACCATTAGGTCCTCTCTTACATGCAAAGGCGCCAGGTTGATTCTGTGACCCACATGAATCGGGTCCGGGTCGCTGACCCGTCCTCCTCCTATGGCTTCGGGTGGCCGGTGCACGATGACCGGCCCCATAGACCCCGTCTACCCAGCGTACGTCTCGACAGAAGGGGTAGCCGTTTCCTTCCTTTTCTTTCCCGCCTCCTCCGGCAGCGATGTTTCCTTCCGAAACAAAGGGCTCAAAAAGATCATCGCCACACCGCACCACCTGTCTCTTGCATACAAGGCTCAGCTGTCTATAAATATCGCCCGGCTCTGGCGTTCCTTCTGCTCTCTCGATCGATCCAGTAGTTCATACTTTTTCCGTGAAACACAAAGGATAAAGTGCTCGATCGCCGTATGCATGCACCTCTTCTGCCATTAGCTCGATCAAGCCCAGCCAGCTAGCGCGCGGCGATGGCCCCGGCCGTCTCGGCGATCGTGGACGACGGCGTCCACGACGCCGCCCAGAGCGCGAACGCGCCGCTGCTTCCGGAGACCAACCTTAAGACCCCGCGTCCTCCGGCACGTCAGAAGCGGCCGTCGACCGTTCTCCCGACCATCGCGTGGACCGTGCTCCTTCTCGCGCTCGCCGGACTCGTCGTCTACAGACAAGGGCATGACGACGGGCAGGCCGCCGCGCCGGGAGGCCAGGTCGCGTCCGCGGGCCGCGTCGTGGAGGTGGCCGCCTCCCGCGGCGTCGTGCAGGGCGTGTCGGAGAAGTCCGCCGCCCCGGCGCTCCTCGGCGGCGGCGCCTACGACTGGACGAACGCGATGCTGGCGTGGCAGCGCACGGCGTTCCATTTCCAGCCCCAGAAGAATTGGATGAACGGTAGATACGTCGCCATCGCTATTCTCCTGTCTATCTACAATTCAATACGCTGAAACTTGGATACGTACGTCTCTGCTGCAAACATTTCCATCTTGCTAACTTGGTCTTTGCGTTTTTGTCACGGACGTCTTGCGCACGCGCGGTTCCGATCGGTCTCTTCCCATCGACCTCTCCAGATCCCAACGGTAAGTTGTTGCCGCTGGCCGATAATCAATCCAGGCACATGCATGCTGTGAACGAATGCTTTATGGTTCTCACCGTTTCTAGCAAGATCGTCGCATCAATGCATGCACGACCCAATAATCGTATGATCTACTATTAGATTTCATGTATTAATTGTTGCGAATTGTGAATTTGCGCGCCGTGCAGGTCCACTGTATTACAAGGGATGGTATCACCTGTTCTACCAGTGGAACCCGGACGGGGCGGTGTGGGGGAACATCACGTGGGGCCACGCCGTGTCGCGCGACCTCGTCCACTGGCTCCACCTGCCGCTGGCCATGGTGCCCGACCACTGGTACGACATCAACGGCGTCTGGACCGGCTCGGCGACGCAGCTCCCCGACGGCAGGATCGTGATGCTCTACACCGGCTCCACGGAGGACGCCGTGCAGGTGCAGCTCCTGGCCGAGCCGGCGGACCCGTCCGACCCGCTGCTGCGGCGCTGGGCCAAGTCGGAGGCGAACCCCGTGCTGGTGCCGCCGCCGGGCATTGGACTGACGGACTTCCGCGACCCGACGACGGCGTGGCTCAACCCGACGGACAAGGCCTGGCGGATCACCATCGGGTCCAAGAACCAGGAGCACGCCGGGCTGGCGCTGGTGTACAGGACGGAGGACTTCCTGCACTACGACCTGCTGCCCACGCTGCTGCACGTCGTGCAGGGCACCGGGATGTGGGAGTGCGTGGACTTCTACCCGGTGTCCACGGCGCCGGCCGCCGACGTGGGGCTGGAGACCTCCACCGCGCCGGGGCCCGGGGTGAAGCACGTGCTCAAGGCCAGCCTCGACGACGACCGGAACGACTACTACGGCATCGGCACCTACGACCCCGAGACCGACCGGTGGACGCCGGACGACGCGGCGATCGACGTCGGGGTCGGGCTCCGGTACGACTACGGCAAGTTCTACGCGTCCAAGACGTTCTACGACCCCGTGGGCCGGCGGCGCGTGCTGTGGGGGTGGATCGGCGAGTCCGACAGCGAGCGCGCCGACGTCCTCAAGGGCTGGGCGTCCCTCCAGGTTAGTACTACACAGTAACCAACACAACATTGGTTTCATTTTCTTTTCTGGCACGTGGTGCATGCGGGCAAGTGAAAACAAATCAAATCTTTGTGGGGGCCCACGGGCCCACCTCCATTTTATCCAAAACAAGCTGCACGCACGTCTCCTGTCCTCTCTTGCTTGCTTAAAACAAACCAACTGTCCGGAGGGCCCAGACAGATCGGCAAGCATCCAATAGACCGGCGCGAAATGCAATTTGTCTGCAATGTGCCGTGAGCGGATTAGCAATTCATTTCCTGGTGATGACCGCGACTTCTCTCCGATTGTTTCAAGCAACTTGTTGCCGTGGGAGTCAAAGGCTCCAATTCGCAGGCGTAACGTGCCTTGGCTGGGTACTTCGGTTGGGTTTTACTTGACGGCGAAGGATTTTAAGTTTAAAATTCAAAAGGAAATGTTCAAGGTTTTTCCTTCAGATTAACAAGGCGTGTTCATAGTGATTGTCTGATAAAGATTAGTCAGCGAGAACGCCATCAGATGCACTAGCCAAAAGGTGTTTTTCTGCTGCTTCATTTCTTTTTACTTGTCCATTTCCAGGCGGATAATGTATGCTAGTGACAGGAATAACTTGCGAATTCAACCGATTATATTCCCTTTTTTCAAACGGAAGCAAGAGACTCGCCTCTTTTTATTAATTTTTAGTTGAGCTAAGGCAAATTCATGTACTCCATCCATTCGTAAATATAACTCTTTTTAGAGATTTCACTATAGATTACCTACGGAGCAAAATGAGTAAATTTACAGTCTAAAGTATGGTTATATACATCCGTATATAGTCCATAGTGGAATTTCTAGAAAGATTTATATTTAGTAGGAACGAAGAGTATATACAAAGTTCAAAACGAAAAAAACATTAATATTTTAATAGATTTAATATTTAAATTCATGTATATCACCGGTAATGACCCAGTTTCCGCCTTGAATTTAGTATTTTCCATGAGCTGGTTGACAAGGTGGAAATCCCTCTAGAGATATACTCAAATTTCAGATTCAACCAACTATGGGTACTGCCTTGTTCAGAGTACCAGATATACGTGCATACATATATGCACACTGGCATCAAGGACTGACACATATACATGTATGGAAAAGGAAATATTAATGACACCATCAGATTATTTCCTTCTTTTACCAATTGATGCAGTGAACAAAGTTCAGTCTGCTATACCTCGTTTAACGGTCTTTCCACGGAATGTTCATTCGGTCCTCTTCAGTCACAAACTCACAATCACATTAGTACTCTTTTGCCTTTCATAATTCGTACCGCAACATACGCAGAGCACGCATGCAGCACGGTAACTAACCACACCCCTCATCAACACGCAGTCAATCCCGAGGACGGTTCTCATGGACACGAAGACCGGCAGCAACCTGCTCCAGTGGCCGGTGGTGGAGGTGGAGAACCTCCGAATGCGCGGCAAGCGCTTCGACGGCCTCGACCTGCAATCCGGCTCCGTCGTGCCCTTGGACGTCGGCAGAGCAACACAGGTGAGTTGCATAGCAGGTCCCCTCTGCACTGCATCTCTCCGTTCTAGATCGACAGCGGTATCGAAACTGGGCGTTGTCAGAGTACCAACGTTGACAGTTGGACCTGGTGCTGGTGTGCGTGCAGCTGGACATCGAGGCGGTCTTCCAGGTGCAGGCGGGCGCGCCGGCTGCCGGGAGCGTGGCGGCGGGGGCGGAAGCGTCGTACAACTGCAGCTCCAGCGCCGGCGCGGCGGGGCGGGGCTTGCTTGGCCCGTTCGGGCTGCTCGTGCTGGCCGACGACGGCCTGTCGGAGCAGACCGCCGTCTACTTCTACCTGGTCAGGGGCGCGGGCGGGAAGCTCAGCACCCACTTCTGCCAAGACGCCTTCAGGTATGCACACATCGATCTTCGTCTGCACGCGCTTCTAGTTACGGTGCACTACGCCATCTTATCTTCTCGAGAAATTAATTGCGGTGTCAAATCTTGTTCGTCAGGTCATCGAAGGCGAACGATCTCGTTAAGGCCGTTTACGGCAGCTTCGTCCCTGTGCTCGATGGAGAAGACCTGACAGTGAGGATACTGGTACGTTTCTCAAAAGAAATTCGGAAGCGTCCATCTTCATACGGCGATCGGCACATTATGATTGGTTGGTCTTTTTAACTCATTATTATTAGTTACTCACTGATTTTCTCCGTGGATTTTTGTGACAGGTTGATCACTCCATCGTGGAGAGCTTTGCTCAGGGTGGGAGGACATGCATTACATCGCGCGTGTACCCTACAAAGGCAATCTACGACTCCGCTAGAGTTTTCCTCTTCAACAACGCTACGAATGTTAACGTCACCGCGAAGTCGATCAAGATCTGGGAGCTGAATTCAGCCTACATCCGTCCATATCCAGATTCATCATAAGTAGACCGGCAAGCAATGTTTGATTGTACTATGTAGGGTAGCAGTTCTTTTGTTGTCTATATACTTTCTTCATTTTTGTGAATATATCATGACGGGCAGTGAGGCTATTGGTGGACAACATATGTATTTTTTGCCACAAAGTAAGTGGTTTTCTGTGTCTGAATAGTGCGACTAAATAACACGAGGGCTGTACAAAATGAAGTAATATGCGTTCTTCCGTTCGTCGTGCTCTCATGTTTAGAGCATCTACAGCCGGACCTAGCAAATCTGACCCCTTAAACGCCCGCGGACGCGCCTGGTCAGTGACCGGGCGTGTCCGTTTTGAGCCCCTATAATTTGGTCCGCGCAGCCACACTTCTCATTTTTCTTCTCATATGTCCGGTCACTTGCACGTGATTGGTGGAGAAGAAGAGAGAGAAAGAAAATAATGAATAAGAAAAGAGAAAAGGTGGTCCGGAGTGGGGTCGCGTCCTACGTGGTGGACTGACCGGACGTGTCTGGGCGCGTCCGCGAGTCCTCATATCGGCCCCATATTTGAGATGGATATGAGGGGTGCCGGTCAGTCCGGGCGTTTGAGACGGATACGAGGGGTCCGGTTGGGTCGCATTTTTGTGACCGGGAGGGCGTTCCGGGCGTTTGAGAAGCATATAGAGGGTCCGGCTGTAGATGCTCTTACATTACCAAAATCATCCATCATCTGTAAGTACTTTAGAATATGATCTGTCTCGATTGGTTTACTAAACAAACATCAGATCGAACATTCAGAAATAAATACAAACAACGAAGGACCACGATCAAACTAAAAGTTACATCAAGGTTCTTCAAAGCTGAAATTTAACACGTGGTTGATGGTGATCAAACTGCAAGTTTGACACCTTGAGTGTCTCATTATTTAAGGTAAATATGTTTTGATTTTTTTAATTAAGTTAAAATATAGAGGTTTTTATGGTGATTTTATCAATCTCGAGTGAGTGTCTACGTTCAACTAGATGTTGTGAGTGTATGTGTTCATGTGTGTGCGTCAACGTTATACTCGGTATTGTGTGAGGGTGTTTGTGGTGGTGATGTTGTGTGTGCAGTGTGCACCCACATTTTCTTAGAGTTTTGGGCTTGGTCCATTGTTGGTGTCAAAACCGGCGGATCTCGGGTAGGGGGTCCCGAGCTGTGAGACTAGAATCGATGGTAACAGGAGACGAAGGGGACAGTGTTTTACCCAGGTTCGGGCCCTCCTATGGAGGTAATACCCTACGTCCTGCTTGATTATATTGATGGTATAAGGGTTACAGAGTTGATCTACCACGAGATCGTATGACTAAAACCCTAGATGAGTTCTGTTGGCCTACAACCTAAAACCCTTCGGCTTATATAGACGCCGAGGGTACCTAGGGTTTATACATAGTCGGTTGCACATCAAAGGGGAAAAACATGCCTATCTACTGTCGACATCTTGGAGGACACGCCATGGCTCCTTGAAACTTCCGCCTTAGCGACGGGGCCCCTGATCACCCAATGCTCATCCAGTGGCCCACATAGTCCGGCCCATGAGAAATAGGTCGGCTATCCGAGGACCCCTGAAACCAGGACTCCCTCAGTAGCCCCCGGACTAGCCTTCAACGCCGAAGTATATCCGGATAATCTTGTACATCGAAGTCTTCGGCTTGCGAGGCGAGTCCATCCATCCCTTCTTGTTCGGCAACCATCCTGTCATCGGCGAAATCCCAAACGTCACGGGATTGCTGGGTCCATAATAATAGCGTACCTCGATCTTCGCGCGTCGTGGGGAAACGAGCGGTTCAGTAACTTTTTACAAAACCACCCCTCCACAAAAGAGGCACTACCCATTTAAACAAACTGAATCGTGGTCCAAGCCACATCTTCTTCTTCCCCATCGGAAAAAACCTCCAGTGAAAGGCCTCCACCAAAAATGGCGAGCGCCCACAGTTCCTCCTCGCATCCTTACGGATCCCGTCCCGGGGACTGGACAAGCTGCTCAGTATCCCTCCTTCGACTTCGTGACCTTGAGACCCAAGGATACCTCCCCTCCCCGGATCTGACAGCTATCCGCGCCGGTCTGTCTTCATTCAACGGCGAGGCCCTCGCGGAGAATTTCCCCCATCCACAAAAGGGGGAGCGTGTATGTTTCGTGCCTTTCCTCCTGCGGGGTCTCGGGTTTCCCATTCATCCGTTCCTGAGAGGGTTACTGGTATTTTATGGAATCCAACTCCACCACCTCACCCCAGGGTCTATTCTGCACATCTCGGGCTTCGTCGCCCTTTGCGAGATGTTCCTGGGCTGCGAGGCACACTTCGATTTATGGAGGAAGTACTTCTGCCTCGTTCCTCGCACTCGAGACAAGACAATTTTCGAGGTCGGTGGAGCCGAAGTATGCCGCATAGCGGGGACGGGATATCCCGTGGGGATGCCGAAGGAATTCGATGTATGGACTTCGGAATGGTTTTATATCGAAGACGTCCCTCTATTCGATCCAGCTTGGAGGGGTCTGCCCGAATACTCCGACGCCCCTCTGAAGAAAAGGTACAACTGACGCCCGAAGAGCCTATCCCAAGAGGACAGCGTTGAGGTGCAGCGCTTAGCAGCCCGTGTGAGGGTACTGGTCCATCATAAGCTGACCATGATAGACGTCATGGCCGCTGCCATCACCCGATGCGTCCAACCTCTTCAACAGAGGACACACCCCTTGTGGTGTTACAATGGGACAAGCGACACTACTCGCTCCCGAAGACTAGGCCCTGCCGATCAAACAGCATTAGCCGCCGCACTTGCCGACCTATACAAAGGGGAGCAAGAAGATTTTATTCGGCGGTCGACAAAGGAGGGATACTCAAGCCACAATCCCATCGAATGGGTGAGCCTTTCTACCCTGTGACCACAGTTTGGTTTCTCAATTCGTCCCTTTTTGACCGAAGCCTCTAACTTTATGTGAACAGGAATGGAGGAGCTTCATCGAGACAGTTAACTGTCCGGCCCCTCAGCCCGAGGACTATTCCCGTGATGATGATCCGGGCTTCCATGAGGACCCGGATCTGTCAGTCGAGCTCGAAGACGGGGTTTTCTATCAGGAGGGCCTTGACTGCTCCAAGGTGGCTATCATAGCCGATTACCCTAGATCCTTCCCTTCCCCTGCGACAAGCAAGAAGAAGAAAAACTTGTCCCGCAAAAGGCAAGTATCCTCCACTGACCCCAACGCGCCGGCTCCTACTCCCAAGCGACGTAGATCCGCGCGACATACATCGGCAACGGCGGCAGTGCCCGGGTCGGAAAGCAACAGGGATCCGACAAATGAGCCGGTCGCGGGGGCGAGCCCGCCTACGAGTTCATCCCAAAGGTATTCCGCTCGACCGTTCGATTTAGTATCATGATTGATGAAGCCTCACAAGAGACCTCTTTGTCAAAATATTCAGGCAAAGAGTTCGGCCGTCCCCCGCCGAGGACGCCGCCAGGACGTCCAGTGGTGCTCAAGATTCCAGGCCTTCCGCTCATGCTGAACCTGCTACGGGGGCCCCCACCGTCAATCCAGCCCCAGCCGATTCTGGTGACGCCATATCCGTCACCAAATCCGAGGTTGGGAGCGCTATGCATCATCGGCGGCGATGGGAAGCCCTGCGTCATCCGGCCTTCTCCGAACAAGAGTTCGGTGCTCTGCGTACGGCAGACGCGCACCTCGGAGCTGCCCGAGCTGGATTCGGGGAGGCCATGAAGTTGATATCGTCCAGCCTGCAGGTGAGTAGTCGGTTATTAGAGTCCGAACACTCGTGTAAACCCAGTAGCCCCCGAGCCTTAAATTGGTCGGCACGAACGAATTAAGGATCCATGTATTGTTTTATTGCTAATGCAGGCCTCGAAGCAACAGAGCGAGCAACTGTCCAAGGAACTAGAAACCAGCCGAGCACAGGTAGAATCTGCCAAGGCAGAACTGGAGCAAGTGAAGAGCTTTACTCGGGAGGCACATGGTGAGTATATCTGTTCTGCTAATCTTAGTATATTCCCATGCTTACGTGAGGGTACTATGTAGCAGCTGAATCAATAGGGCAATTACAAAGAGATTTGGATGTAGCCCGAGAATCTCAGCGATATGCCGAGTCCCAGCAGGAGGCTGGCTGTCGTGTTTTGCAACGACACCTTGAAGAGAAGAACCGCCTAAAGGAGGAGAACAAACAGCAGGCCGAAGAAATTGAGAGCTTAAAGGCTCAATTGGCCGAGGCCCAAGGAGAAAACCAGAAATTACAGAGGGGCATATTCGGTAAGTGTGATTCTAACATCAGAAGGTATTCCCTATGACTGATTCCTAACACGCATGCCGTGACTCATGTACAGGTCTCCTGTCTAGGCGACCCGAAGAAGAGATCGGATCCTACCAGGGAAGCCTTCTGAAAGAGCTGTCCACCCTTCATGAGCGAGCTCGGAAGGCCATGAAGAGCATGGTGAAAGCATTGTGGCCCGCCGAGCAACCTCCGGAGGGGATGACCGAACTAGTCGATCGCTTCAAGGGAGCCCGAAGTAGGTTTGAGCTGTGGAAGACATCGGCTTGTCAAGAGGGAGCACGAGAGGCGTGGGCGATGATCAAGACCCGCTATACCGGACTTAACCCCGAGCGTATGGCTCAGGTTGGGCCAGTAGGGTCAGATGGACAAGAAGTGCCGCTCCACCTGGTATACGATCAGGTGATGCCCGCCGCCCGTCTCTCACAAGAAGATTGCTCCCTGGACACTATAATCGACAATCTTGATCAGCAGCCAGATGTATGATTGTATGTAACTATGTACTAATAATCGAGGAATTACTCCGTCTGTGTTGTAAACTTTTTCTTAACCGGCCATCGGCTTCGGCCTCCAGCGCTAATAGCTTGGGAGTGTTCCTTGTAAATTATCACTCTAGGGGAGTGAATTGTGTTCGGGGAACCAGGCAATCCGGCCATGTGGTGCGAACAAACAGAAAGCACACAGGGAGATATGTTATATTACTGCTTAGCGTAAGAAACTGTTGGGGAACGTTGCATGGGAAACAAAATTTTCCTACGCACACACAAGATCTATCCATGGTGATGAGCATCTACGAGAGGGAGAGTGAATCTACATACCCTTGTAGATCGCTAAGCGGAAGCGTTTAAGAAACGCGGTTGATGTAGTCGAACGTCTCCGCGATCCAAATCGCAAGTCGTCCCTCGATCCGATCACGAACTAGCGCCGAACGGACGGCACCTCCGCGTTCAACACACGTACGGCTTGATGACGCCTTCACCTCCTCGATCCAGCGAGCGATGGTGAAGTAGTGGTTGAGTTCCAGCAGCACGACGGCGTGGTGATGGTGGTGAGGAACAATCTCTGCAGGGCTTCGCCAAGCGCTACGGAGATTATGACGGAGGAACTAGAGGGTTAGGGTTGCCGCACACGGCTTGGGGAAATCTTGATGTGTCCCGTGTGCTAGCCCTGCCCCTCTATTTATATGTTGAGCCTTGGGGTCTAAACTTGGAGTAAAAGCCTCCTCCAGGTCGGTTTTGCCCGCACAAGGTCGGTTTGGCCCGCAGGGAAAGAGTCCAACTCGGATCCCGGCCGAACCGTGCACAGCCGCACACAAGCGGTAGTACCGCTTCACACAAGCGGTAGTACCGCTTCATACAAGCGGTAGTACCGCTCGGGCAGTAGTACCGCTTCACCAAGCGGTAGTACCGCTTACGCGGCAGCAAAACTACTTTTGCACTTTCCAATACCTTGTGGGCTTTTATCCCTTGGCCCATATAAAGTGTTCTCGCACCAGAACACTTCGGTAAACATCCGGAACCCCTTCCGGTGAACTCCGGAACTCTTCCGGAGATCAAAACACTATTATCACATATATCAATCTTTACCTCCGGACTATTCCGGAGATCCTCGTCATGTCCGGGATCTTATCCGGGACTCCGAACAACCTTCGGTCACCAACATAATAACTCAACTATACTAATCGTCACCAAACGTTAAGTGTGTAGACCCTGCGGGTTCGAGAACTATGTAGACATGACCGAGACACCTCTACGGCCAATAACCAATAGCGGGACCTGGATGCCCATATTGGCTCCTACATATTCTACGAAGATCTTTTATCGGTCGAACCTCTATGTCAAGGATTCAGTTAATCCCGTATGATGTTCCCTTTGTTCTTCGGTATGTTACTTGCCCGAGATTCGATCGTCGGTATCACTATACCTAGTTCAATCTCGTTACCGGCAAGTCTCTTTACTCGTTCCGTAATACAAGATCCTGTGGCTAATTCTTTAGTCACTTTGCTTGCAAGGCTCAATGTGATGTTGTATTACCGAGTGGGCCCTGAGATACCTCTCCGTCACACGGAGTAACAAATCCCAGTCTTGATCCATGCCAACCCAACAGACACCCTCGGAGATACCTGTAGAGCACCTTTATAGTCACCCAGTTACGTTGCGACGTTTGATACACACAAGGTATTCCTCCGGTGTCAGTGAGTTGCATGATCTCATGGTCAAAGGAACAGATACTTGACATGCAGAAAACAATAGCAATAAACTGACACGATCAAATGCTACGTTTACAGTTTGGGTCTTGTCCATCACATCATTCTCCTAATGATGTGATCCCGTTATCAAATGACATCTCATGTCAATGGCTAGGAAACCTTAACCATCTTTGATCAACGAGCTAGTCAACTAGAGGCATACTAGGGACACAGTGTTGTCTATGTACCCACACATGTATTTGAGTTTCCAATCAATACAATTATAGCATGGATAATAAACGATTATCATGAACAAGGAAATATAATAATAACCAATTTATTATTGCCTCTAGGGCATATTTCCAACAGTCTCCCACTTGAACTAGAGTCAATAATCTAGTTCACATCACTATGTGATTTACATTGTAATGAATCGAACACCCACGCAGTTCTGGTGTTGTTCATGTTTAGCCCTTGGAAGAGGTTTAGTCATCGGATCTGCAACATTTAGATCCGTGTGTACTTTGCAAATATTTATGTCGTCCTCCTTGATGTAATCGCGGATGGAATTGAAACGTCGCTTTATGTGTCTGGTCCTCTTGTGAAATCTTGGTTCCTTGGCTAGAGCAATGGCACCAGTATTATCACAAAACAGAGTCATTGGGTTATGTGCACTAGGCACTACTCCAAGATCTGTCATGAACTCCTTCATCCAGACACCTTCCTTCGCCGCCTCCGAGGCTGCGATGTACTCCGCTTCGCATGTAGAATCAGCTACCACGCTTTGCTTGGAACTGCACCAGCTAACCGCACCCCCATTAAGAAAAAATACGTATCCGGTTTGCGACTTTGAGTCATCCGGATCAGTGTCAAAGCTTGCATCGACGTAACCCTTTACGACGAGCTCTTGATCACCTCCATAAACGAGAAACATATCCTTAGTCGTTTTCAGGTATTTCAGGATATTCTTGACCGCCGTCCAGTGTTCCAATCCTGGATCACTTTGAAACCTTCCGACCATACTTATGGCAAGGCTGACATCGGGTCTTGTGCACAGCATTGCATACATGATAGAGCCTATGGCCGAAGCATAGGGGATGACACTCATCTTTTCTCTATCTTCTGCAGTCACTGGGCATTGAGTCTTACTCAACTTCACACCTTGCAATACAGGCAAGAACCCCTTCTTGGACTGATCCATTTTGAACTTCTTCAAAACTTTGTCAAGGTATGTGCTTTGTGAAAGTCCTATTAAGCGTCTCGATCTATCTCTATAGATCTTGATGCCAAATATGAAAGCAGCTTCTCCTAGGTCCTTCATTGAAAAACTCTTGTTCAAATATTCCTTCACGCTTTCCAGCATTTCTATATTGTTTCCAATCAGTAATATGGCATCCACATATAATATTAGAAACGCTATAGAGCTCCCACTCACTTTCTTGTAAATACAAGCTTCTCTGTAAACTTGTATAAACTCGAACGCTTTGATCACCTCATCAAAATGAAGATTCCAACTCCGAGATGCTTGCACCAGTCCATAAATGGATCGCTGGAGTTTGCAAACTTTGTCAGCATTCTCTGGATCGACAAAACCTTCTGGTTGCATCATATACAACTCTTCCTTAAGGTAACCATTAAGGAATGCTGTTTTGACATCCATCTGCCAAATTTCATAATCGAAAAAGGCAGCTATTGCTAACATGATTCTGACGGACTTAAGCATCGCTACGGGTGAGAAGGTCTCATCGTAGTCAACTCCTTGAACTTGTGAAAAACCCTTTGCCACAAGTCAAGCTTTATAGACGGTGACATTACCGTCCGCGTCCGTCTTCCTCTTAAAGATCCATTTGTTCTGAATGGCCTTACGCCCTTCAGGTAATACTTCCAAAGTCCATACTTTGTTTTCATACATGGATCCCATCTCGGACTTCATGGCCTCTAACCATTTCTCGGAATCCGGGCCCATCATCGCTTCTCCATAGCTCGTAGGTTCATCGTTGTCTAACAACATGACCTCTAAGACAGGGTTGCCGTACCACTCGGGAGCAGTACGCATCCTTGTCGACCTACGAGGTTCGATAGCAACTTGATCCAAAGCTTTATGATCATCATCATTAACTTCCTCTTCAGCTAATGTAGGCTCCACAGAAACAACTTTCTGCGTTGCGCTACTCTTAGGTTGAAGTAAAGGTTCAACAACCTCATCAAGTTCTATCTTCCTCCCACTCAATTCTTTCGAGAGAAACTCTTTCTCAAGAAATGTTCCGTTTTTAGCGACAAACACTTTGCCTTCGGATCTGAGGTAGAAGGTATACCCAACTGTCTATTTTGGGTATCCTATGAAGACGCATTTCTCCGCTTTGGGTTCCAGCTTTTCAGGCTGAAGCTTTTTGACATAAGCATCACATCCCCAAACTTTAAGAAACGACAGCTTTGGTTTCTTGCCAAACCAAAGTTCATATGGCGCCGTCTCAACGGATTTCGATGGTGCCCTATTTAAAGTGAATGCAGCTGTCTCTAATGCATAACCCCAAAACGATAGTGGCAAATCGGCAAGAGACATCATAGATCGCACCATATCCAATAAGGTTCGATTACGACGTTCGGACACACCATTACGCTGTGGTGTTCCAGGCGGTGTCAATTGTGAAACAATTCCACACTGTCTTAAGTGACTGCCAAACTCATAACTCAGATATTCTCCTCCTCGATCAGATCGTAGGAATTTAATCTTCTTGTTACGATGATTCTCAACTTCACTCTGAAATTGTTTGAACTTTTCAAATGTTTCAGACTTATGTTTCATTAAGTAAATATACCCATATCTACTTAAGTCATCAGTGAAGGTGAGAAAGTAACGATAACCACCGCGCGCCTCAATACTCATCGGACCACACACATCAGTATGTATGATTTCCAATAAGTCACTTGCCCGTTCCATTGTTCCAGAGAACGGCGTTTTAGTCATCTTGCCCATGAGGCACGGCTCACATGTGTCAAGTGATTCAAAATCAAGTGACTCCAAAAGTCCATCAGTATGGAGCTTCCTCATGCGTTTTACGCCAATATGACCTAAACGGCAGTGCCACAAGAAAGTGGTATTATCATTATCAATTCTACATCTTTTGGCATCAATGTTATGAACATGTGTATCATTACTATCGAGATTCAATAAGAACAAACCCCTCATATTGGGTGCATGACCATAAAAGATATTACTCATATAAATAGAACAACCATTATTCTCTGATTTAAATGAGTAACCGTCTCGCAATAAACAAGATCCAGATATAATGTTCATGCTTAACGCAGGCACCAAATAACACTTATTTAGGTTCATCACTAATCCCGACGGTAATCGAAGAGCGAGCGTGCCGACGGCGATCACATCAACCTTGGAACCATTTCCCACGCGCATCGTCACTTCGTCCTTTGCCAGCCTCCGTCTATTCCGCAGTTCCTGTTTTGAGTTGCAAATATGAGCAACCGCACCGGTATCAAATACCCAGGCACTACAACGAGAGTTGGTAAGGTACACATCAATAACATGTATATCATATATACCTTGTTTGTTGTTGGCCGCCTTCTTGTCAGCCAAATACTTGGGGCAATTCCGCTTCCAGTGTCCAGTTCCCTTGTAATGAAAACACACAGTTTCTGGTTTGGGTCCAGCCTTGGGTTTCTTCACGAGAGGAGCAACTGCTTTGCCACTCTGCTTGGAGTTACCCTTCTTACCCTTGCCATTTTTCTTGAAACTAGTGGTTTTATTGACCATCAACACTTGATGCTCCTTCTGAATTTCAGACTCAGCGGCTTTCAGCATCGCAAACAGCTCGGCGACTGACTTGTTCATCCCGTGCATGTTATAGTTCAACACGAAGCTCTTGTAGCTAGGTGGCAATGATTGAAGAACTCTGTCAGTGATAGCCTCTGGCGGAAGGGGCATCCCTAACTCAGCCAGACGGGTGGAGTACCCAGACATTCTGAGCACGTGATCACTGATAGACCCGTTCTCCTCCATCTTGCAAGCATAGAACTTATCGGAGATCTCATATCTCTCGATCCGGGCATTCTTCTGAAAGATAAACTTCAACTCCTGGAACATCTCATATGCTCCATGACGTTCAAAACGTCTTTGAAGTCCCGGTTCTAAGCCATACAACATTGCACATTGAACTATTGAGTAATCATCAGAACGAGCCTGCCAGGCGTTCACAACGTCTAGAGACTCAACTGGAGCGGGTGGATCACCAAGCGGTGCATCAAGGACATAAGCCTTCTGGGAAGCCGTAAGGATAATCCTTAGATTACGGGCCCAGTCCACAAAGTTACTTCCATCATCTTTCAACTTAGCTTTCTCTAGGAACGCATTAAAATTCAGGGGTGCTACTGCGCGAGCCATGATCTACAACATAAATATAGCAAAGACAACTTAGACTATTGTTCAGGATAATGAGTTTTAGTTAATTATATTAAAAAACTCCCACTCAAATTGACATCCCTCCGGTCATTCGAGTGTAACATGATCCAAATCCACCAACTCAAGTCCGATCATCACGTGAGTTGAGGTGGTTTCAATGGTGAACATCTTCATGTTGATCATATCTACTATATGACTCATGTTCGACCTTTCGGTCTCTTCTGTTCCGAGGCCATGTCTGTACATGCTAGGCTCGTCAAGTTTAACCCGAGTGTTCCGCACGTGCAACATGGCTTGCACCCGTTGTATGCGAACGTAGAGTCTATCACACCCGATCATCACGGCGTGTCTCGAAACGACGAACTTTCGCAACGGTGCACACTTGGGGAGAACACAATTTATCTTGAAATTTAAGTGAGGGATCACCTTATAATGCTACCGTCGTCCTAAGCAAAATAAGATGCATAAAAGGATTAACATCACATGCAAATCATAAGTGACATGATATGGCCATGAACTTGTGCTTTTGATCTCCATCTCCAAAGCACCGGCATGATCTCCATCGTCACCGGCATGACACCATGATCTCCATCATCATGATCTCCATCAACGTGTCGCCATAAGGTTGTCGCGCCGACTGTTGCTTCCACGACTATTGCTAACGTTTAGCGATAAAGTAAAGCATTACATAGCGCTTAATGATTGACACGCAGGTCATACAATAATTAAAGACAACTCTATGGCTCCTGCTAGTTGCCGTACTCATCGACATGCAAGTCGTGATATTCTATACAATACATGATCATCTCATACATCACATATATCTCATCATGTAATTGGCCATATCACATCACAACATACCCTGCAAAAACAAGTTAGACGTCCTCTAATTGTTGTTGCAAATTTTACGTGGCTGCTACGGGTTTGCAAGAACCGTTCTTACCTACGCAAAACCACAACGTGGTGTAGTGATTGCTTTTTGATCTTTTAAAAGAACCCTCTTCATTGAAATCGATTCAACTAAAGTGAGAGAGACAGACACCCGCTAGCCATCTTTATGCAACGAAGTTACATGTTAGTTGAAGGAACCTGTCTCGCGTAAGTGTACGCGTAATGTCGGTCCGGGCCGCTTCATCTCACAGTACCGCCGAATCAAATATCAACTAGTAACGGCAAGCAATATGTATACACCCACGCCCACAACTCGTTTGTGTTCTACTCGAGATCTCATCTACGCATAGACCTGGCTCATGATGCCACTGTTGGGGAACGTTGCATGGGAAACAAAATTTTCCTACGCACACACAAGATCTATCCATGGTGATGAGCATCTACGAGAGGGAGAGTGAATCTACATACCCTTGTAGATCGCTAAGCGGAAGCGTTTAAGAAACGCGGTTGATGTAGTCGAACGTCTCCGCGATCCAAATCGCAAGTCGTCCCTCGATCCGATCACGAACTAGCGCCGAACGGACGGCACCTCCGCGTTCAACACACGTACGGCTTGATGACGCCTCACCTCCTCGATCCAGCGAGCGATGGTGAAGTAGTGGTTGAGTTCCAACAGCACGACGGCGTGGTGATGGTGGTGAGGAACAATCTCTGCAGGGCTTCGCCAAGCGCTACGGAGATTATGACGGAGGAACTAGAGGGTTAGGGTTGCCGCACACGGCTTGGGGAAATCTTGATGTGTCCCGTGTGCTAGCCCTGCCCCTCTATTTATATGTTGAGCCTTTGGGTCTAAACTTGGAGTAAAAGCCTCCTCCAGGTCGGTTTTGCCCGCACAAGGTCGGTTTGGCCCGCAGGGAAAGAGTCCAACTCGGATCCCGGCCGAACCGTGCACAGCCGCACACAAGCGGTAGTACCGCTTCACACAAGCGGTAGTACCGCTTGGGCGGTAGTACCGCTTCATACAAGCGGTAGTACCGCTCGGGCGGTAGTACCGCTTCACCAAGCGGTAGTACCGCTTACGCGGCAGCAAAACTACTTTTGCACTTTCCAATACCTTGTGGGCTTTTATCCCTTGGCCCATATAAAGTGTTCTCGCACCCGAACACTTCGGTAAACATCCGGAACCCCTTCCGGTGAACTCCGGAACTCTTCCGGAGATCAAAACACTATTATCACATATATCAATCTTTACCTCCGGACTATTCCGGAGATCCTCGTCATGTCCGGGATCTTATCCGGGACTCCGAACAACCTTCGGTCACCAACATAATAACTCAACTATACTAATCGTCACCAAACGTTAAGTGTGTAGACCCTGCGGGTTCGAGAACTATGTAGACATGACCGAGACACCTCTACGGCCAATAACCAATAGCGGGACCTGGATGCCCATATTGGCTCCTACATATTCTACGAAGATCTTTTATCGGTCGAACCTCTATGTCAAGGATTCAGTTAATCCCGTATGCTGTTCCCTTTGTTCTTCGGTATGTTACTTGCCCGAGATTCGATCGTCGGTATCACTATACCTAGTTCAATCTCGTTACCGGCAAGTCTCTTTACTCGTTCCGTAATACAAGATCCTGTGGCTAACTCTTTAGTCACTTTGCTTGCAAGGCTCAATGTGATGTTGTATTACCGAGTGGGCCCTGAGATACCTCTCCGTCACACGGAGTAACAAATCCCAGTCTTGATCCATGCCAACCCAACAGACACCCTCGGAGATACCTGTAGAGCACCTTTATAGTCACCCAGTTACGTTGCGACGTTTGATACACACAAGGTATTCCTCCGGTGTCAGTGAGTTGCATGATCTCATGGTCAAAGGAACAGATACTTGACATGCAGAAAACAATAGCAATAAACTGACACGATCAAATGCTACGTTTACAGTTTGGGTCTTGTCCATCACATCATTCTCCTAATGATGTGATCCCGTTATCAAATGACATCTCATGTCAATGGCTAGGAAACCTTAACCATCTTTGATCAACGAGCTAGTCAACTAGAGGCATACTAGGGACACAGTGTTGTCTATGTACCCACACATGTATTTGAGTTTCCAATCAATACAATTATAGCATGGATAATAAACGATTATCATGAACAAGGAAATATAATAATAACCAATTTATTATTGCCTCTAGGGCATATTTCCAACAGAAACATCTTCCGAAGAAAATAGTACCTCTATCGATACCTTTCTTCAGGGTGCTACGTAAATCGTAGGTAGAAGGCCGTATACTGTTAGTACGCGACTAAGGGCTTTTGTAAGAGAAGAAACCCGAGTAATGGTCATGACGACCATAGTATTATTAGTTGATCCCATCGTAGCCGATCAATTGTCTGTTGAAGATAGCTAGCTTTTGGCTTCACCCGTCTGAGGTAGGTGTCCGGATGACCCGGTCGTAACAATCGCAGAGGTGCTCCCTTTACCCTCTAGCCGAACAATCGAGAACGTAGAGGGTAACCACAGGAGCGAGGCAACCCAGCTTGGCAAAGTCTTAGTTCGAATTGATGCATATGATGGCTTAAAAACGACAAGGGAAACATGCATACACAATAAATGTGAATGAGTGCTTATAATATAACAACATTGGCTTCGGAAAAGAAGCCCCCGGGCGCTGTGTTCGGATGTAACACTTAAGGGTGTATACCGAAAATCTTTAGCACAAGATCGGTTGAGCCGAACATAGAGTTGGGGAGAAAAGGAAAGAATTCAAACCTGCCAAAAACAAGGTGGGAGGAAAAAGAAACAAGAAACAAAAGAAAGAAAAAAGCAGGGTAGAGAGTATGACGACACAGGTCTAGCCGTAGAAGCGCCGAAGACGGGTTGCGTTCCATGGGTTTGGTTCAAGGCAGTTGTCCGGCGGGTTCCGAAGACGGTAGGCCCCTCCTATGAGTACTTCGTCGATGATGAAGGGGCCTTCCCATTTGGGCTTGAGTTTACGCTTCTGCTTCTCCGGGAGCCATAGGACGAGTTCGCCCACGTTGTATGCTTGTGCCCTGACCTCCCTGCTCTGGTAATGTCGGGCCTGCTGTTGATAAAAGGTAGAACGGGCCCGAGCTATGTCGCGGTCCTCTTCCAAGGCGTCCAAGTCGTCTTGCCGATCCAACTTGGCCTCCCTTTCCTCGTACATGCGCACCCGTGGTGCGTCGTGAATAATGTCACAGGAGAGGACTGCTTCTGCCCCATAGACCATGAAAAACGGTGTGTATCCCGTCGATCTATTCGGGGTGGTGCACAGGCCCCATAGAACGGAGTCGAGCTCCTCAACCCAATGACAGTCGGACTCTTGAAGAGACCGGACCAAACGTGGCTTAATGCCGCTCATAATGAGGCCATTTGCTCGTTCGACTTGTCCATTGGTCTGCGGATGATAAACCGATGCGTAATCGAGCTTGATGCCCATCTTCGCGCACCAGTCTTTGACCTCTTGGGCCGTGAAATTGGATCCGTTGACAGTTATTATACTGTGCGGAACACCGTAACGGTGTACCACGCCGGATATAAAATCGATTACTGGTCCGGACTTGGCTGATTTGAGCGGCTTTGCCTCTATCCATTTGGTGAACTTGTCAACCATGACCAGTAGGTATTTATTCTTCTTGGTCCCCCCTTTAAGTGGTCCGACCATATCCAGCCCCCAGACCGCGAAGGGCCAGGTAATCGGAATAGTCCGAAGAGCTGTTGGGGGCATGTGACTTTGATTTGCAAAACGTTGACACCCCACGCAATATTTGACAAGCGACTGGGCGTCCGTCCGAGCTGTGGGCCAGAAAAAACCAGCCCGGAAGGCCTTGCTCACTAAGGCTCTTGCTGCGGCGTGATGACCACCCATCCCTGCGTGGACTTCGGCTAAAAGCTGCCGCCCCTCTTCCTCAGATATGCACCGCTGTAATATTCCGATGGTTCTCTTCTTGTATAACTCTCCTTCGTGTACCTTGTAGGCTTTGGAGCGCCGAACTATGTGCCGCGCCTCCGTCTAATTGCCGGGGAGTTCTTTGCGAAGGAGGTAGGCGAGGAAGGGCTCGGTCCATGGCGCGATTACTGCCATGACCTCGTGAACCAAGGGCGTTTCGTTCATTACGGAGCCGCCGATTATTTGATCGTCTGGTTCGTTTACAGGGGGAACAACCTCGTTTGCACTGGTTAGATCGGCGCCCTTGTGATCGTCCTGCCAAACCACGGATGGTTTAAAGAGCCGTTCTAGGAAAGTGTTTGGTGGGACAGGGTCGCGTTTGGCCCCCATGCGAGCCAGTATGTCGGCAGCTTGGTTGTCGTCTCTAGCGACGTGGTGAAATTCCAGCCCCTCGAACCGTGCGGATATCTTGAGGACAGCGTTTCTGTATGCCGCCATCTTTGGATTCTTGGCATCGAACTCATCGTTGATTTGAGAGATGGCCAGGTTGGAGTCTCCCCGTACCTCCAGCCGATGTATGCCCATTGAGGCTGCCATCCGAAGACCGTGCAAGAGGGCTTCGTATTCGGCTGCATTGTTGGAATCGGCATACATGATCTGCAACACGTATCGAACGTTGTCGCCTGTGGGGGATGTGAGAACAACTCCAGCCCCCAGTCCGGCCAAAGTTTTGGATCCATCGAAGTACATCGTCCAATGGGAGTATGTACTATATTCCCTGGGGAGCTCGGCCTCTGTCCATTCGGCGAGGAAATCTGCCAACACCTGAGATTTAATAGCTCGTCGTGGTTTGTAGGTAATTTCAAAAGGAAGGAGCTCAATGGCCCATTTGGCTATGCGGCCGGTGGCGTCCCTGTTATTGATTATATCATTCAGGGGTACTTCGGAAGCCACCGTGACCGAACACTCTTGGAAGTAGTGTCTTAGTTTCCGTGATGCCATAAATACTGTATAGGCTATCTTCTGGTAGTGCGGGTATCTGGACTTGCATTGCGTTAGTACTTCTGACACGTATTAAACTAGCTTCTGTATCCGGAATTTGTGTCCCTTCTCCTCTCGTTCGACGACGAGCACTGGGCTAACGACTTGGTTGGTGGCCGATATGTATAATAACATGGGCTCACCCGCGCCTGGTGCTGTGAGTATGGGATTGCTTGCCAGGAGTGTCTTGATTTCTTCTAACGCAGCCTTTGCTTCATCGGTCCATTTGAAATTCTTGGTCCGTTTCAGCAATTTATAGAGCGGTAAGGCCCTTTCACCGAGGCGGGAGATAAAGCGACTTAACGCCGCCACGCAACCAGCCCACCTTTGGACATGCTTTAGCTCTGTGGGAACTGCAAGTTCTGATAAGGCACGGATCTTGGCCGGATTCGCTTCTATTCCTCTATGGCAAACGATGAATCCGAGCAGTTTACCAGCGGGAACTCCGAATACACACTTCTCCGGATTGAGTCGTATATCGTATTCGCGTAGGTTGGCAAAGGTTTGCCTCAGATCGTCGATCAAGTGGCTGACGTGTTTGGTTTTAATGACCACATCGTCAACGTATGCCTCGACTGTTTTGCCAACCTGTTTTTCGAGACAGGTCTGGATCATGCGCTGGTATGTAGCCCCAGCGTTCTTTAGCCCGAAAGGCATTGTGTTGAAGCAGAATGGCCCGTATGGAGTGATGAATGCGGTTGCAGCTTGGTCGGATTCCTTCATTTTGATCTGATGGTATCCGGAATAAGCGTCGAGGAAACACAGTGAATCGTGTCCGGCTGTGGCGTCGATGATCTGGTCTATCCGTGGTAGGGGGAAAGGGTCCTTGGGGCAGGCCTTGTTAAGGTCTTTGAAGTCGACGCACAGCCGCCAGGACTTGTCCTTCTTTGGTACCATCACCAGATTTGCCAACCATTCGGGATGCTTAATGTCCCGAATGAATCCGGCCTCTAGCAGTTTGGCTAATTCTTCACCCATAGCTTGTCGTTTGGGCTCGGAAAAGCGGCGCAGAGTCTGCTTGATGGGCTTAAAGCCTTCAATGATATTCAGACTGTGTTCTGCTAGCCGCCGCGGGATTCCGGGCATATCAGAAGGGTGCCAAGCGAAGATATCCCAATTTTCTCGTAAGAATGTCCACAGCGCTTCATCCATTACGGGGTCGAGCTGAGCTCCGATGGACGCTGTCTTGTTGGGGTCCGTCGGGTGCACCTGAAATTTAACGATTTCCTTTGCCGGTCTAAAGGACGTGGGTTTGGGCCTCTTGTTGAGGATCACATCGTCCTTGTCTACCGTTGACTGAAGTGCGGTCAGTTCTTCTGCAGCAAAGGTCTCAGCTAGAGCCTCGAGGGCAAGTGCTGTTGTTTTGTTTTCGGCCCGAATGGCTATATTCGGATCACTGGAGGTTGTGATTACCCCGTTTGGTCCTCGCATCTTAAGTTTCATATACCCGTAATATGGTATAGCCTGGAATTTTGTGAAGGCGTCACATCCCAATAGGGCGTGGTAGCCGCTGGGGAAGGGCACGATATGGAAGAGGAGTTCTTCGGATCGGTAGTTTTCGAGCGTGCTGAACACTACGTCCAGGACGATATGTCCTGAACAGTGCGCCTCTTTCCCAGGGATGATTCCCCGGAAAGTTGTGTTGCTATGCTCGACGCGAGATTGGTCGAACTGCATTTTTTCCAGGGTATCTTCGTAGATCAGGTGTAAGCCACTGCCACCGTCCATTAGCACCTTGTGTAGCATGAAGCCATCGATGATGGGGTTCAGGACTAAGGCGGCCGGTGAATGACCGGGAAGAATGGCTGGTCGGTCAGTATCTGCGAAGGTAATGGGCATGTCTGCCCATGCACTTGTTGCCGCCACATGATATATCTATTCAAGTTCTTTAAGAGCTCTTTTCCTCCTGTTCCTTGAGGGGAACATTTCGTAGATCGTCGGGACTTTGGCAGCATATTCAGGTGGCGGTGTGGAGCGCCTGTTCGGCGGTGCTGCCTCAAGAATGGCTTCACCGCTTTTTGCGACCTGCGTGACGACCCAGCAAGCTCTAAGGCTGTGAGTCGGAGCTGTGTTCAGCAATACGGAGTGTATGGGGCAAGGTTTATCCAGTAGTCCATCCAGGACGGTACTTACCCCTGGAAGGGGCCTGTTTCTCTTTTCGGCGGGTTCGAGTCTGGCTGGCCGCTTTGGAGGTATCCTCTTTTTCCGATCTCCTCTAGGGTATTCGGTAAAGGTTGGTTCCATAAACAGCCGTTCGGCTTGCCAAGCGCTTTCCATGGCACAATACTTCTGTACCAAAACTAACAACTCGGTGAAGTCACGAATGTGCCGCCGTGCCAGGGCATTGAGAATCCCTTTGTCATGGCAGTTATGAATGAAGGTTGCCATTATCTCTTGATCACTGAGGCCCCATGCTTTATTTCGAGCGAGGAGGAGTCTGGCCCAGTAATGATGAACCGACTCTCCGGATAAATGTATAATGTCCGGTAAGTCCGAAGACCTGGGCTCTGCTGCGGTGCTTGAGTGATCGGCTTGGGAGGTGGGTGGGAAAAGATTCGACTCCACGCCACGGTGGGAGTTCGGAATCACAGACTCCGAACTGTGTGATGGATTAGGGGCTAATGCCGGACTATTTCCGGGGCGAACGCCAGGGTCCGGGTTGCAGGCGAGGTCTTGATGATCGGAGACTGGGATATAAACCGTTTTTAATTCCGGTCGCTGGGGGGGCGAGCCCCCGGCCGGACACTCGATGGTAGCGACAAGGTGGGTGACCGTGGGGATGCGAATTTCCCTATCGTCGGGTTTAAGCCCGAGCCGATCATAGACCGGGGTCTGGTCATCGGCCATACGCATGGTCTCCATCCGATCAAATAACTCGTTGAGAAACGAGGCAATGGTAGGATGCGTGTCGCTGAAGCGAGTGGGGTCGGTATGTGGCGTCGCAGTTCCGGAGTCACGCGAGAGCACTCCCGGATTTTGTTCAACCATGGTAGATCCGGTCACAACGACCGATTTGGGTTCCTCATCATCCTCGGAGGCAGGGCCCGATTGTTGGAAATATGCCCTAGAGGCAATAATAAATTAGTTATTATCATATTTCCCATTCATGATAATAGTTTATTATTCATGCTAGAATTGTATTGACCGGAAATTAAATACATGTGTGGATAATAGACAAATACTATGTCCCTAGTATGCCTCTACTAGACTAGCTCGTTGATCAAAAGATGGTCAAGGTTTCCTGACCATGGACATGAGTTGTCATTTGATAATGGGATCACATCATTAGGAGAATGATGTGATGGACATGACCCAACCGTTAGCATAGCAAATGATCGTTCAGTTTATTGCTATTGCTTTCACTATGTCAAATACACGTTCCTCTGACCATGAGATCATGCAACTCCCGGATACCGTAGGAATACTTTGGGTGTATCAAACGTCACAACGTTACTAGGTGATTATAAAGGTGCACTATAGGTATCTCCGAAAGTGTTTGTTGAGTTGGCATGGATCGAGATTGGGATTTGTCACTCCGACTATCGGAGAGGTATCTCTGGGCCCTCTCGGTAATACAGCATCACAGAAGCCTTGCAAGCACCGTGACTAAAGAGTTAGTTGCAAGATGATGTATTACGGAACGAGTAAAGAGACTTGCCGGTAACAAGATTGAACTAGGTATTAGATACCGACGATCGAATCTCGGGCAAGTAACATACCGCCGGACAAAGGGAACAACGTATGTTGACATATGAGGTTCACCGATAAAGATCTTCGTGGAATATGTAGGAACTAATATGAGCATCCAGGTTCCGCTGTTGGTTATTGACCAGAGAGTCGTCTCGGTCATGTCTACATCATTCCCGAACCCGTAGGGTCCGCACACTTAAGGTTCGATGACGATATAGTATTATATGAGTTCTGTGATTGGTGACCGAATGTTGTTCGGAGTCCCGGATGAGATCACGGACATGACGAGGAGTGTCGGAATGTCCGAGAGATAAAGATTCATATATTAGAAGGTGGTATTCGGACACCGGAAAGGTTCCGGATATTTTATCGGTGTACCGGGGGGTTACCGGAACCCCCCGGGGGGCCACATGGGCCACATGGGCCATGTAGGGGACGAGCAACAGCCCACAAGGGGCTGGTGCACCCCCCCTAGGGGGCCAAACCGAATTGGGCTAGGGTTGGGGGCCGGCCCCCGTTTCCTTCTCCCTCTCCCCCCCTTTTCCAAGTAGGAATCCTACTTGGAGTAGGATTGGGGGGGGGGGGGGCGCCGGCCAATGGGAGGAATCCCTAGTGGGATTCGGCCTCCCTATGGGGGCACAGCCCCTTGGCTGCCTCCTCCCCCCTCCCTCCTTTATATACGGAGGAGGGGCACCCCTTGGAGACACACAATTGTCCCATCGCCGTGTGCGGTGCCCCGATCTCCGTTTTCCACCTCGGTCATATTTTCGGAGAGCTTAGGCGAAGCCCTGCCGGAATCACTTCACCGTCACCGTCGCCACGCCATCGTGCTGACGGAACTCATCTACTACCTCGACGTCTTGCTGGATCAAGAAGGCGAGGAACGTCACCGAGCTGCACGTGTGTAGAACTCGGAGGTGCCGTACGTTCGGTACTCGATCGGTGGAGCTCGAAGGATTGTTCGACTACATCAACCGCGTTGTGAGACGCTTCCGCTAAACGGTCTACGAGGGTACGTAGACACACTCTCCCCTCTCGTAGCGATGCATCTCCATGGATAGATCTTGCATGAGCGTAGGAAATTTTTGAAATTCATGCTCCGTTCCCTAACAGTGGCATCCGAGCCAGGTCTATGCGTAGATGTGATTTGCACGAGTAGAACACAAACGAGTTGTGGGCGTGGGTGTATACATATTGCTTGCCGTTACTAGTTGATACTTGATTCGGCGGTATTGTGAGATGAAGCGGCCCGGACCGACATTACGCGTACGCTTACGCGAGACAGGTTTCACCGCTACGTGCACTCGTTGCATAAAGGTGACTGGCGGGTGTCTGTCTCTCTCACTTTAGTTGAATCGGTTTCAATGAAGAGGGTTCTTTTAGAAGATCAAAAAGCAATCACTACACCACGTTGTTGTTTTGCGTAGGTAAGAACGGTTCTTGCAAACCCGTAGCAGCCACGTAAAACTTGCAACTACAAAGTAGAGGACGTCTAACTTGTTTTTGCAGGGTATGCTGGTGATGTGATATGGCCAAGACATGATGTGATATAAGTTGTTGTATGAGATGATCATGTTTTGTAAATTATCAGGCAACCGGCAGGAGCCTTATGGTTGTCTCTTTATTGTATGCAATGCCAACGCTGTGTAATTGCTTTACTTTACCGCTATGAGTTAGCAGTAGTAGTAGTAGTAATAGCAATAATTGGCGAGACGACCACGACGCTATGATGGAGATCAAGGTGTCACGACGCTACGATGGAGATCAAGGTGTCACGACGCTACGATGGAGATCAAGGTGTCAACCCGGTGACGATGGAGATCATGACGGTGCTTTGCTGATGGAGATCAAAAGCACAAGACGATGATGGCCATATCATGTCACATATATTGAATTGCATGTGATGTTAATCCTTTTATGCATCTTATTTTGCTTAGGACGACGGTAGCATTATAAGATGATCCCTTCACTAAATTTCAAGATAAGTGTTCTCCCCTAGTATGCACCGTTGCGAAGGTTCGACGCTTCTAAGCACCACGTGATGATCGGGTGTGATGGATTCTTTCGTTCGCATACAACGGGTGTAAGCCAGTTTTACACACGCAGAATACTTGGGTTAAACTTGACGAGCCTAGCATGTACAGACATGGCCTCGGAACACAAGAGACCGAAAGGTCGAACATAAGTCATATAGTAGATATGATCAACATGAAAGATGTTCACCATTGATAACTAATCCACCTCACGTGATGATCGGACGTGGTTTAGTTGATGTGGATCATGTTACACTTAGACAACTTGAGGGATGTTAATCTAAGTGGGAGTTCTTAAGTAATTTGATTAATTGAACTTCAATTATCATGAACATAGTCTAAATAATCTTTGCAATTTTATGTTGTAGATCAATAGACCGCGCTGTAGTTCCCCTGTTTTTATTATGTTCCTAGAGAAAACGAACTTGAAAGTTGATGGAAGCAACTATGAGGACTAGGTCCGTGATCTGAGGATTGTCCTCACTGCTGCACAGAAGGCTTATGTCCTTAATGCACCGCTCAGTGAAATACCCCTACGGCTTCGTCTAAGGACGTTATGAACGTCTGGCAGACAAGAAAAGATGACTACTCGATAGTTCAGTGCGCCATACTTTACGGCTTAGAACCGGAGCTCCAAATATGTTTTGAGCAACACGGAGCATATGAGATGTTCCAAGAGCTGAAAATTTGTTTTCAAGCTCACACCCGGGTCGAGAGATATGACACCTTCGACAAGTTCTATAGCTACAAGATGGAGGAGAACAGCTCCGTTAGTGAGCATGTACTCAGAATGTCTGAGTACTTCAAACACTTGAATCAAGTGGGAGTTAGACTTCCGAATAAAGTGGTGATTGATAGAGTTCTCCAGTCACTATCACTAAGCTACTGGATCTTCGTGATGAACTATAAACATGCAAGCGATAGAAGATCCTTAAGCTATTCACGATGCTACAATCTGCGGATGTAGAAATAAAAAAAAGGGAGCATCAAGTGTTGATGGTTAATAAGACCACTAGTTTCAAGAAGGGCAAGGGAAAGAAAAGGGAACTGCAAGAAGAACGGTAAAACAGTTGCCGCTCACGCGAAGAAACCCAAGGCTGAACCAAACCCGAGACTTAGTGCTCCCATTGCAAAGGGAAATGTCACAAGGAGCGGAACTTCCCCAAAGTAACTGGCAGATAATAAGACTGGCAATGTCAACAAAGATATTTGATATACATGTTATTGATGTGTACCTTACTAGTACTCGTAGGAGCACCTGGGTATTTGATACTTGTTCAGTTGCTTGCAACTTGAAACATGGAGCTTCGGAATAAACGAGGGCTAGCTAAAGAACGAGGTGACGATGTGCATTGGAAGTGTCTCCAAGGTTGATGTGATCACCATCGCCACGCTCTCTCTACCTTCAGGATTAGTGATGAACCTAAATAATTGTTATTTGGTGCTTGCGTTAAGCATGAACATTATATCTGATAGTGTTTATTGCAAGACGGTTATTCAATTTCAGAGAATAATTGTTATTCTATTTGGATAATATCATTGATGATCATGCACTTAAAATGAAAGGTTTATTGAATCTTGATCGTAGTAATACATATGTTCATAACACGAATGCCAAAAGATAATGATAGTACCACATATTTGTGGCACTGCCGCTTAGGTCATATCAGTATTAAACACATGAAGAAACTCCATGCAGATGGGTTTTTGGAATCTCTTGATTATGAATCATTTGAGACATGTGAACCGTGCCTTATTGGCAAGATGACTAAAACTCCGTTCTTTGGAACAATGGAGCGAGCAACCAACTTATTGGAAATAATACATACCAATGTATGCGGTCCGATGAGTGTTGAGGCGCGCGGTGGATATCGTTATGTTCTCACGTTCACAGATGATTTGAGTAGATATGGCTATGTCTACTTGATGAAGCATAAATCTGAAACATTTGAAAAGTTCAAAGAATTTCAGAGTGAAGTAGAGAACCATCGTAACAAGAAAATAAAGTTCTTACGATCTGATCGTGGAGGAGAATATTTGAGTTATGAGTTTGGCAATCACTTAAGACAATGTGGAATTGTTTCACAGCTCACGCCACCTGGAACACCACAGCGTAATGGTGTGTCCGAACGTCGTAATCGTACTCTATTAGATATGGTGCGTTCTATGATGTCTCTTACCGATTTGCCACTATCATTTTGGGGTTATGCATTAATGACAGCTACATTCACTTTAAATAGGGCACCGTCTAAATCCGTTCAGACGACACCGTATGAACTGTGGTTTGGCAAGAAACCTAAGCTGTCGTTTCTGAAAGTTTGGGGATGCAATGCTTATGCCAAAAGGCTTCAGCCAGATAAGCTCGAACCCAAAGCGGATAAGTGCGTCTTCATAGGATAACCAAAGGAGACCGTTGGGTACACCTTCTACCACAGATCCGAAGGCAAAGTATTCGTTGCTAAGAATGGATCCTTTCTAGAGAAGGAGTTTCTCTCGAAAGAAGTGAGTGGGAGGAAAGTAGAACTTGATGAGGTAATTGTACCTCCTCTGGATAGTAGTACACCACAGAAAGAAATTTCTGTGACACCGACACAGACCAGAGAGGAAGTAGATGATTATGATCATGAAGATCAAGTTGCTACAGAACCTCGTAGGTCAACCAGGACACGCTCCGCACCAGATTGGTACGGCAATCCTGTCTTGGAGGTCATGTTGTTAGACAACGGTGAACCTACGAACTATGAAGAAACGATGGCGAGCCCGGATTCCGACAAATGGCTTGAGGTCATGAAATCTGAGATTAGATCCATGTATGAGAACAAAGTGTGGACTTTGGTAGACTTGCCCGATGAACGGCGAGCTATTAAAAATAAATGGATCTTTAAAGACGGACGCTGATGGTAATGTCACCGTCTATAAAGCATGACTTGTTGCTAAAGGTTATCGACAAGTTCAAGGAGTTGACTACGATGAGACTTTCTCACCCGTAGCGATGCTAAAGTCTGTCAGAATTATGTTAGCAATTGCCGCATTTTATGATTATGAAATCTGGCAAATGGACGTCAAAACGGCATTCCTTAATGGATTCCTTAAGGAAGAATTGTATATGATGCAACCGGAAGGTTTTGTCGATCCTAAAGGTGCTAACAAAGTATGCAAGCTCCAGCGATCCATCTATGGACTGGTGCAAGCATCTCGGAGCTGGAATACTCGCTTTGATGAAGTGATCAAAGCGTTTGGGTTTATGCAAGTTTATGGAGAAACTTGTATTTACAACAAAGTGAGTGGGAGCTCTATAATATTTCTAATAAGTATATGTGATTGGAAATGATGTAGAATTTCTGGAAAGCATAAAGAATTAATTGAAAGGAGTTTTTCAATAAAAACCTGTTTTTGAGTTATCCACGGTTTGGGCATCGAGATCTATAGAGATAGATCAAGACACCTGATAAAAGATTTTCACACACCTTGATGAGATTTTGAAGAAGTTCAAAATGGATCAAGTCAAAAGAAATAAGTTCTTGGCTGGTGTGAAGTGGAGTAAGACTTGAATATCTAGGTAAAGGTTGTTTACATGTTAGGCATCAAAATCTATAGAGATAGATTGAGACGCCTCATATGACTTTCACAAAACATATACCTTGACAAGATTTTGAAGAAGTTCAAAATGGATCAGTCAAAGAAGGAGTTCTTGCCTGTGGTGAAAGGTGTGAAGTTGAGTAAGACTCAAATCTCGACCACGGCAAAATAAATAGAATGGATGAAGGTTATCCCCTATGCCTCGGCCGTAGGTTCTATAAAGTATGCCAAGCTGTGTGCCTTGCCATGTGTCTGGCAAAAGAGGTACCAAAGTGATCCAGGAGTAGATCACTGGACAGCGGTCAAATTATCCTTAAGATGACTAAGGAAGAATTTCAAAGGAATAGAGATGATAAAGAGTTCGTCGTAAAGGGGTTACGTCGATGCAAGCTTTAAACACTGATCCGAAAGACTATGAGTCTCAGACCGGATAAGTATAGCGGGGAAATCTTTTGGAGTAGCTCCAAACAGAGCGTGGTAGCAGCATCTACATATAACATAGAGATTTGCCAAGAACACACGGATCTGAATATTGCAGACCCGTTGACTAAAACCTCTCTCACAAGCAAAACATGATCAGCTTTAGAACTGATTAAGTGTTAATTACATGGAGATGTAATCTAGATTATTGACTCTAGTGCAAGTGGGAGACTGTTGGAAATATGCCCTAGAGGCAATAATAAATTAGTTATTATCATATTTCCCCGTTCATGATAATAGTTTATTATTCATGCTAGAATTGTATTGACCGGAAACTAAATACATGTGTGGATAATAGACAAATACCATGTCCCTAGTATGCCTCTACTAGACTAGCTCGTTGATCAAAAGATGGTCAAGGTTTCCTGACCATGGACATGAGTTGTCATTTGATAACGGGATCACATCATTAGGAGAATGATGTGATGGACATGACCCAACCGTTAGCATAGCAAATGATCGTTCAGTTTATTGCTATTGCTTTCACTATGTCAAATACACGTTCCTCTGACCATGAGATCATGCAACTCCCGGATACCATAGGAATACTTTGGGTGTATCAAACGTCACAACGTTACTGGGTGATTATAAAGGTGCACTACAGGTATCTCCGAAAGTGTTTGTTGAGTTGGCATGGATCGAGATTGGGATTTGTCACTCCGACTATCGGAGAGGTATCTCTGGGCCCTCTCGGTAATACAGCATCACAGAAGCCTTGCAAGCACCGTGACTAAAGAGTTAGTTGCAAGATGATGTATTACGGAACGAGTAAAGAGACTTGCCGGTAACGAGATTGAACTAGGTATTAGATACCGACGATCGAATCTCGGGCAAGTAACATACCGCCGGACAAAGGGAACAACGTATGTTGACATATGAGGTTCACCGATAAAGATCTTCGTGGAATATGTAGGAACTAATATGAGCATCCAGGTTCCGCTGTTGGTTATTGACCAGAGAGTCGTCTCGGTCATGTCTACATCATTCCCGAACCCGTAGGGTCCGCACACTTAAGGTTCGATGACGATATAGTATTATATGAGTTATGTGATTGGTGACCGAATGTTGTTCGGAGTCCCGGATGAGATCACGGACATGACGAGGAGTCTCGGAATGTCCGAGAGATAAAGATTCATATATTGGAAGGTGGTATTCGGACACCGGAAAGGTTCCAGATATTTTATCGGTGTACCGGGGGGTTACCGGAACCCCCCGGGGGGCCACATGGGCCACATGGGCCATGTAGGGGAGGAGCAACAGCCCACAAGGGGCTGGTGCGCCCCCTCTAGGGGGCCAAACCGAATTGGGCTAGGGTTGGGGGCCGGCCCCCCTTTCCTTCTCCCTCTCCCCCCTTTTCCAAGTAGGAATCCTACTTGGAGTAGGATTGGGGGGGGGCGCCGGCCAATGGGAGGAATCCCTAGTGGGATTCGGCCTCCCTATGGGTGCGCAGCCCCTTGGCTGCCTCCTCCCCCCTCCCTCCTTTATATACGGAGGAGGGGCACCCCTTGGAGACACACAATTGTCCCATAGCCGTGTGCGGTGCCCCGATCTCCGTTTTCCACCTCGGTCATATTTTCGGAGAGCTTAGGCGAAGCCCTGCCGGAATCACTTCACCGTCACCGTCGCCACGCCGTCGTGCTGACGGAACTCATCTACTACCTCGACATCTTGCTGGATCAAGAAGGCGAGGAACGTCACCGAGCTGCACGTGTGTAGAACTCGGAGGTGCCGTACGTTCGGTACTCGATCGGTGGAGCTCGAAGGATTGTTCGACTACATCAACCGCGTTGTGAGACGCTTCCGCTAAACGGTCTACGAGGGTACGTAGACACACTCTCCCCTCTCGTAGCGATGCATCTCCATGGATAGATCTAGCGTGAGCGTAGGAAATTTTTGAAATTCATGCTCCGTTCCCTAACACCGATGTCTTCGGCGTCGAGGCGTCGGGATCTGCGGGCTCCTCCGTGGGAGTCAGGGGCTCCATCAAGACGAATTCTCCCCGTGACTCAGTGACGAACTCTAGGGTTCCAAACCTGATTCCTCGATCGGGAGAAGAGTTTCCGATCTGGCATGGGTGGCCGACCGGGTGAGCGTGCGACGAGACGTCGCCGCTCGCGAGGATCTGATCCGGGGCGAGAGCCCCCTGGGTGCAGATCTCGCTGCTTGTGACAAGGCGAGCCATCGATTCCTTCTGGCGATCACAGCGGAACTCTCAATGAAAGCACCAATGTCGGTGTCAAAACCGGCGGATCTCGGGTAGGGGGTCCCGAGCTGTGAGACTAGAATTGATGGTAACAGGAGACGAAGGGGACAGTGTTTTACCCAGGTTCGGGCCCTCCTATGGAGGTAATACCCTACGTCCTGCTTGATTATATTGATGGTATAAGGGTTACAGAGTTGATCTACCACGAGATCGTATGACTAAAACCCTAGATGAGTTCTGTTAGCCTACAACCTAAAACCCTTCGGCTTATATAGACGCCGATGGTACCTAGGGTTTATACATAGTCGGTTGCACATCAAAGGGGAAAAACATGCCTACTGTCGACATCTTGGAGGACACGCCATGGCTCCTTGAAACTTCCGCCTTAGCGACGGGGCCCCTGATCACCCAATGCTCATCCAGTGGCCCACATAGTCCGGCCCATGAGAAATAGGTCGGCTATCCGAGGACCCCTGAAACCAGGACTCCCTCACCCATTTTCTCATTCCTAATCCAAAAGCCCATGTATGGCAAGAGGTGGAGGTGCTATCTTTAGGGCATGTTTGGTTGTCATCTGTCAAGTTGCGTGCATTGAATGTGGTGGTGAGTTGTGTATGGCTAAGTGAAAACAGGCTGAAAACTAACGTCTGCACGACATTTGGTTGCCTATGTCGACACTTTCTACATTAGGAGATAGGTTTTCGCATGGTGATTGGCGTCATGTATTGTCTTAACTCCCACATAAACATGTTGTTTGGTTGCACACAGGGGGGCGAGGTGTACTAACCTTCTACCCTACGTGGTGAGCTTACCCGCTGCACCTTACACACGATCACATCGAGCACACCAATGCCACAACATTGCAATGACGATGAACTGGACGAAGATGATAAAGTTCTTCAGCCCAAACTGACGATCCACCTTGCCAACTTCAATATTGTTACATACCTGCTTTTGCAAAAAGATTGAGTAAGCATCTTCTGTCGCCTGCCTAGTATTAAACTCTCTGTGGTTGTTGCTGTTGTACCCTGAAACATGTTCATTGCAAGCTTTCTCTGAACTGTAAACTACTACTTGTGAATTGCGTTGGGATTTCCCCCGAAGAGGAGAGGAGATGCAGCACGGTGAGAAAGTATCTCCCTCACTGAGAACCAAGGTTATCGAATTAATAGGAGAACCAAGCAAAAAAATCCAACTGCACCTACACACACAAAACCAAACACTTGCACCCAACGCGGGCAAGAGGATTGTCAAGCCCCTTGAACTCGTAACTTGCAAGGATAAATCAAAATAAAATAAAAGTAAATAAAGTGCAGCAAGGTAATTTAGGAGTTTTTGTATTTATGTTTAAGTAGATCCGGGGGCCATAGTGTTCGCTAGAGGCTTCACTCTTGAAAATAGCATATGGTGAGTAGACAAATTACTGTTGGGCACTTGACAGAATTGCATAGTTATGACATGTTATTCATGACAATGATCATGTATATAGGCATCAAGTTCATAAACAAGTAGACCGAAACGATTCTGCATCTACCACTATTACTCCACTTCGAGGGCGCTTCTATACTTGCCTCTCTAGGTATTAAGTTCATAACAAACAGAGTAATGCTTGGAGCAAGGTGACATGATGTAGACAAAATAAGACAAGCAATATGTTTAGATACCATCATTTTATCCTTAATGGCAACAATACAAATACGTGTCTTGTCCCCTTCTGTCACAAGGTAGAGCATCGGAAGATTGAACCCACTATAATGCACCACTCCCACTGAAAATGAATCAATCTAGTTGGCCAAACCAAACCGATAGATCGGAGAGAAATACAAAGCTATAATAATCATGCATAATAGAATTCAGAGGAGACTTAATTACTTTCAATGAATAATCTGATCATAAACCCACAATTCATCGGATCCCAACAAACACACCGCAAAAGAAGATTACATCAGATAGATCACCGCGGGAATCGAAGTGAATTTTGTATTGAAGATCAAAGAGAGAGAGAGAAGAAGCCATCTAGGTACTAGCTATGGACCCGTAGGTCTGTGGTGGACTACTCATGCATCGTCATGAAGGCAGCAAGGTTGATGTAGATGGCCTCCGTGGTTGATTCCTCCTCCAGTAGAGTACCAGAAAAGGTCTCCAAATGACCTCCCGTCGGAATAGAGGCTTGTGGCGGCGGAAAAAGTGTTTCGGGTGGTTCTCTGTTGGTTTCCTGATTTTAGAGAATTTATGGAGGTGGAATTAGGTCAGACGGAGCCACGAGGGACCAACAAGGCATCAGGGCGCGCCTACCCCCCGGGCGCGCCCTGTTGCTTTGTCGTCTCCTCGTCTGGCTTCTGGACTCCTCCCGCAACTCCCTGGGTCTCTTTTGTCCATAAAAAATCATCAAAAAGTTTCGTAGCGTTTGGACTTCGTTTGGTACAGATTTCCTGGAAACCAAAAACAGGCAAAAAACAGCAACTGACACTTGGTAGTGGGTTAATAGGTTAGTTTCCAAAAATGATATAAAATAGCATATAATTGGATATAAAGTATCCTAGATTGATAATATAATAGAATGGAACAATCAAAAATTATAGATACGTTGGAGATGTATCAGAAACCTCTGGAGTCCTCCCGATGAACACCGCTTACCACTTGTCCTAGCAGTGCACAAGAGCAACAGTGAAGCAGCAAGCAAAGAAGCAGACAAGCAGCAAGCAAAGGAGCACACAAACATCAAGCAATGGAGCAGAAGAGAAGTAGTAAGCATACATAATCATACGGCATAACAAGTTCAACCTAGCACTATTATGGTGTCATCCTACCACCACATCCAAAAGAGGGTGTCATCCTACCACCGTAAGTTCACCATCATCGTGATGGGTTAGTATATACCACCTCAGCAAAATATACAGACTATCAAATAGTTTTCAAGTCCTAGCTACACAAAATGTATGCCGTCATCGTTATCACCATCTCCGTCGAGAGGATCATGCACGTGGTAACCAGCAGTAAGCTCTAGTAGTAGCGCTAGCCTGGCAAGATCCTAAGCCACAACATCCTGTGAGCGTTTGCCATGGCAACAAACCCAACACCCTGGGCCTTGTTGTCTCGCAGGTGGCTCAGAGCAGCCATGACAGCCTCATCGCTGAAGCCACCTTGCTCCATGACTACGTTGTACAGGTCAGGGTGGACGTCGAGGGACTTGCTCTCCCTTATGGCAGTTACCACCTCCTTCACGGCCCCAGTCATGCTGGTGAAAACATTGATCTCCTCCTCCTCCATCACTATCATATCACCATAGCATGCTACAAATCCACCACCAATAGCTACCGCAACATCACAATGTCACATATCGGCACACACGAATAAATCCAACCATACTACAAGATGCATACAAATCAAACCCTAACACATGCTTGAAAAGCAAACCCTACTGCATGCTCTCAGATCTAACTACACCGAACACATAGAAGGGGGTGATTGAACTCACAGAGGTCATGGCTGCAGCTCGAGGAAGATGCGGGAACGGTCGGAGAAGATGAGGACATGAGTCGGCGCCGTCGTGAACCACCGGCCAGAGAAGGAGCGCCGCTTACCTTCTCGTCGGTGCCGATGCGCGTCGAAAGGAAAACTCAAAAAGGGGGAGAAGGGTGACGAGAGTTTTGACGATGAGGCGAAGAGGGCTATATATGGGTGACCGAATCAGTGGGAGGTGACCCGAAATCCTCCCGTCGATTTTTCGGAGACGTGCACGAGCTCGAGCCATCTCCGAGGTCGCACGAGCTCAGCGCCGCGTTCCCCTCCCCTGCTTCGGCCGAACCTGGCTCACTAGAAACTGCTGATTCGAGCGTTCCTAGCGGGCCTGGCTCAGAGGTGCTTTAATGTTCGTGCGGTGCGGCCCAAATAGTGTACGCGGGCAACCAAACAGGCTGGATTCTTCCCGTGTGCGGGCCTGGGTGGGCCTAGTGTGACCTACCAAATATGCCCTTAGTCTCACCCCACTAATGGAGTTTGAGTTAGACCTCCTGGTATAGAGAAGTCTCAACACAACACTATGTAGGCATGGTGATGCGACATGCTAACAAGTTTGAAGATGTCCTTGTCGACGCGACGGTGCTGCCGAGGCCTTGCGGTCCGTTTCTCGGGCCTAGGGATGAATTTCAGGGGACGGGGAGGGGTGGGGCTAGAACCTCCTCAAGAAACTACCACTTCAAGGATAGTGCCTATATAACCAAATTTTCTCATGCCATGTGCACCTCCTCTATGCGTGAAACCTAGCTCGGGCACAGCTCGTTCGTGTGCATATGGTGGTTCCGGTAGCATTCAAGTCGTGAATCTGGGCCTATTAAGCCCGGATCTGGTGTGTACTAACTCGAGTCGTATTGAGGTTGATACTATAGAAGGCCGCGATGGGCTGCAAGCAATGATAACAATCAGCCAAAAAAATAATATCAAAAATTGGCCACGACAGATGACATATATTCATTCCGACGCGATTATCTATCGCTTCATGCAAGAATGAATCAGGTCTCACGTGAAGCTGCATCCTCCCAGTCGCTAGTATTGGGCCGGCTCAACTTCCTTGTTACTTCATTTTCTTTTATATTTCTTCATTCGTTCGCCTTTTTAGTTTTGTTTATGTTTTCGGAACACTCTAAAAGACATATATTCTAATACATAGTTACATTTTTTTCCAGAAAACCATGAATTTGAAATATGTTAACATGGTGTATAAAATTGTTAATGTAATTTAAAGAAATGATAGCTTTCAAAACAGTTATATGTGATGTTTAAAAATATTCATATGTTTCAAAAAATGTACTTCAGATTAATAGAAAATATTTACACAATGTAAAATTGTTCATATAATTAAAAATATTCGTGCCATTCAAAAATTGTATGTTACATTTAATATATATTTTGACACGTTTCAGAAAATATGTTCGTGACATTTATTAATAATTTTTATACACTGTAAAAAACTTTCGTGTAGTTTTAGAAAATGTTTTATGTCATTATAAAAGTGGTTTAACGTGTGTATTACAAAATGTTTAACGCATATTCAACAAAATTTTCAAATAATGTGTTTGATAAAATGTTAATAATATATGTGGACAATTTTAAACCTAAAAGGACAAGTCTTGCGGACAAGTCGACTACCGCACAGGGATCCAGGTGTATAACAAGTGTTTCAGGTGTATATGAAAAAAGTGCAATGTGTATGAAAAAAATATAGACATCAAAACATATGTTTGAAAAAAATGTTAATCATTTAGTTGAAAAATGCTAAGCATGCATCACTTTTTTTTATTTGTATGCGGTAAATGTATAATATGTATGAAAAAATATATACACATCAAAACATATATTTGAAAAATGATAGTAATATATTTGAAAAATGTTAAACATGTATTAAAGAAATGTTCTTTTGTATACGCAAAATATACACTGAGTATGTGGAAAGGAACACCAAAACATTTTTTTTCAAAAAAAAATGTTAATAATATTTGAAAAATATTAAACATGTATAAAAAATGTCCTTCTCTATATGAAAAATATATATTGAAAAACATAGAAAATAAAAAAAGACCATAGAGAAAGCACACAGGAAAAAAAATGAAAACATATGCAACTAGTAAAGAAAAACACAAAAAAGAAAAGAAAAGAAAGGAAAACATGAAATCCGAAGAAACCTGTAAAAGACGCCTACGGTGATTTCGTAAAAATCTCAAGATGATATGACGGCTCAGTATCTCGGAGATGCTCATAAGGGTAGTGTGTGCGTTTGTGTGCGGTTATATGGATGAGTGTATGCGCATATATATGAGTACCTGCGTTTGTAATGTGTTAAAAAAACCATGTTGAAAAGAAAGAAAAGAAAAAAAAGGCCATTGAAAACCACAAAGAAAAACATAGAAAAACAAATAAAGAAAAAGTTGGTAAAAATCGAACCAGTCCAACAGTAGACATCAAAGAGAAAAAACTGACGAATAGCTACAGCGAGCTAGCGTCTTTGGGTTTGCTAAGCACGATGAGAAGAAACGGGCCGGTCCAATAATGACGCGAGGGTAAAACTCTTCATGTGAGACTCTAACATAGGGATTACGTTAAGTGAGAAATTGACCCAAGGACAGTTGGCGAGCCATAGTTTGTTAAATCTGTAAAGAAATGACTCGGAGGAGGTAGGACGGAAAAAAAAATTCCCCACCCCCTCCCGCAAGTGATAGGGAGGAATCCCTAGAACCATTGATCGGAGCTCCCCTTCCCCACCTCCTCTCCCTCACCACTGCCAGAGGGCATGGTCGGACGAATCCCAACCACTGACGGTGACGACGGGGAATTCTTATCCTCTCATTGGGTGGTCGTTGGGGGCGGGCCGGTGTCGTATGGCCTGAGCATTGTGCCTGCGTCAGGCATATCGACGTGGCAGCGTTGACGACGGTGTGGAAGGCGACAAGGGTGGCATCTGGCGTGGAGGCTATGTCCGTCTCGTCTATCTCGTTTCCACAGGCGACGAAGGCTACGGTGACGTGGGTTGAGGCAAGGACCAACATCCTATGGTGCGCCACGAGTGTTGACTCCTCCGGTCAACTTAGGGTGGCTGCTGGAGGCTGATATGACCCCTCTCGTCGGTGGGCAGGCGGCTGGTGGCGGCCTTGCGCAAATCACAATGAGGTTGTGGTGGGCCAGCACGGGGCTATCGTGTGGGGAGGCTAGCAGGAGAGATGGGGATTACGGCAAGTGGTTTGGCCTCCCGTCACCGACCACGAGCTTCCATAATGGATGTGATCCGCTCCTCCTCTTCCCTCTTTCACTGACCCGATGCTTCCTGGCTCTGGATCCGACGTTCTTGAGAGCACGCCGTTTGCTGGCGGCTCCTTCAGGGTAGAGGTTTGTCGTTAGGTTGCTTAGCACATGCATTTGGGTGCTCTTGGTGGTGTCTGAATGCAGGACGGTGACCCTGGTGGGGGGGGGGGAGCTACGATTCTCTTGGGTGGAGTTCGTTGCTGCGGTGTTGACCGGCCCCCATGGCCATGTAGGTGTTGGGGAACGTTGCATGGGAAACAAAAAATTTCCTACGCACACACAAGATCTATCCATGGTGATGAGCATCTACGAGAGGGAGAGTGAATCTACATACTCTTGTAGATCGCTAAGCGGAAGCGTTAAGAAACGCGGTTGATGTAGTCGAACGTCTCCGCGATCCAAATCGCAAGTCGTCCCTCGATCCGATCACGAACTAGTGCCGAACGGACGGCACCTCCGCGTTCAACACACGTACGGCTTGATGATGCCTTCACCTCCTCGATCCAGCGAGCGATGGTGAAGTAGTAGATGAGTTCCGGCAGCACGACGGTGTGGTGATGGTGGTGAGGAACAATCTCTGCAGGGCTTCGCCAAGCACTACGGAGATTATGACGGGAGAACTAGAGGGTTAGGGTTGCCGACACACGGCTTGGGAAATCTTCATGTATCCCATGTGCTAGCCCTGCCCCTCTATTTATATATTGAGCCTTGGGGTCTAAACTTGGAGTAAAAGCCTCCTCCAGGTCGGTTTTGCCCGCACAAGGTCGGTTTGGCCCGCAGGGAAAGAGTCCAACTCGGATCCCTGCAGTACCGCGCACAAGCGGTAGTACCGCTCACGAGCGGTAGTACCGCTTCATACAAGCGGTAGTACCGCTGCTACAGTAGCGGTAGTACTGCCTTACCAGCTTAAGGCAGTAGCAAAACTTCCTTTTGCACTTCCAAAACCTCGTGGACTTTACCCCTTTGGCCCATATAAAGTGTTGCTGCACCCGAACACTTCGGTAAACACCCGGAACCCCTTCCGGTGAATTCCGGAACCCTTCCGGAGATCAAAACACTATTATCACATATATCAATCTTTACCTCCAGACTCTTCCGGAGATCCTCGTCATGTTCGGGATCTTATCCGGGACTCCGAACAACCTTCGGTCACCAACACAATAACTCAACTATACTAATCGTCACCAAACGTTAAGTGTGTAGACCCTGCGGGTTCGAGAACTATGTAGACATGACCGAGACACCTCTACGGCCAATAACCAATAGCGGGACCTGGATGCCCATATTGGCTCCTACATATTCTACGAAGATCTTTATCGGTCGAACCTCTATGTCAAGGATTCAGTTAATCCCGTATGTTGTTCCCTTTGTTCTTCGGTATGTTACTTGCCCGAGATTCGATCGTCGGTATCTCTATACCTAGTTCAATCTCGTTACCGGCAAGTCTCTTTACTCGTTCCGTAATACAAGATCTCATGGCTAACACTTTAGTCACATTGCTTGCAAGGCTCATTGTGATGTTGTATTACCGAGTGGGCCCTGAGATACCTCTCCGTCACACGGAGTAACAAATCCCAGTCTTGATCCATGCCAACCCAACAGACATCCTCGGGGATACCTGTAGAGCACCTTTATAGTCACCCAGTTAAGTTGCGACGTTTGACACACACAAGGTACTCCTCCGGTGTCAGGGAGTTGCATGATCTCATGGTCAAAGGAACAGATACTTGACATGCAAAAAACAATAGCAATAAACTGACACGATCATATGCTACGTTCGTAGTTTGGGTCTTGTCCATCACATCATTCTCCTAATGATGTGATCCCGTTATCAAATGACATCTCATGTCAATGGCTAGGAAACCTTAACCATCTTTGATCAACGAGCTAGTCAACTAGAGGCTTACTAGGGACACAGTGTTGTCTATGTACCCACACATGTATTTGAGTTTCCAATCAATACAATTATAGCATGGATAATAAACGATTATCATGAACAAGGAAATATAATAATAACCAATTTATTATTGCCTCTAGGGCATATTTCCAACAGTCTCCCACTTGCACTGGAGTCAATAATCTAGTTCACATCACTATGTGATTTACATTGTAATGAATCGAACACACATGCAGTTCTGGTGTTGTTCATGCTTAGCCCTTGGAAGAGGTTTAGTCATCGGATCTGCAACATTCAGATCCGTGTGTACTTTGCAAATATTTATGTCATCCTCCTTGATGTGATCGCGGATGGAATTGAAACGTCGTTTTATGTGTCTGGTCCTCTTGTGAAATCTTGGTTCCTTGGCTAGAGCAATGGCACCAGTATTATCACAAAACAGAGTCATTGGGTTAAGCGCACTAGGCACTACTCCAAGATCTGTCATGAACTCCTTCATCCAGACACCTTCCTTCGCCGCCTCCGAGGCAGCGATGTACTCCGCTTTGCATGTAGAATCAGCTACCACACTTTGCTTGGAACTGCACCAGCTAACCGCACCCCCATTAAGAATAAATACGTATCCGGCTTGCGACTTAGAGTCATCCGGATCGGTGTCAAAGCTTGCGTCGACGTAACCCTTTACGACGAGCTCTTGATCACCTCCATAAACGAGAAACATGTCCTTAGTCCTTTTCAGGTACTTCAGGATATTCTTGACCGCCGTCCAGTGTTCCATTCCTGGATCACTTTGAAACCTTCCGGCCATACTTATGGCAAGGCTGACATCGGGTCTTGTGCACAGCATTGCATACATGATAGAGCCTATGGCTGAAGCATTGGGGATGACACTCATCTTTTCTCTATCTTCTGCAGTCACTGGGCATTGAGTCTTACTCAACTTCACACCTTGCAATACAGGCAAGAACCCCTTCTTGGACTGATCCATTTTGAACTTCTTCAAAACTTTGTCAAGGTATGTGCTTTGTGAAAGTCCTATTAAAAGTCTCGATCTATCTCTATAGATCTTGATGCCTAATATGAAAGCTGCTTCTCCTAGGTCCTTCATTGAAAAACTCTTTTTCAAATATTCCTTCACGCTTTCCAACATTTCTATATTGTTTCCAATCAGTAATATGTCATCCACATATAATATTAGAAACGCAATAGAGCTCCCACTCACTTTCTTGTAAATACAAGCTTCTCCGTAAACTTGTATGAACTCGAACGCTTTGATCACCTCATCAAAGCAAAGATTCCAACTCCAAGATGCTTGCACCAGTCCATAAATGGATCGCTGGAGTTTGCAAACTTTGTCAGCATTCTCTGGATCGACAAAACCTTCTGGTTGCATCATATACAACTCTTCCTTAAGGAAACCGTTAAGGAACGCAGTTTTGACATCCATCTGCCAAATTTCATAATCGAAAAAGGCAGCTATTGCTAACATGATTCTGACGGACTTAAGCATCGCTACGAGTGAGAAGGTCTCATCGTAGTCAACTCCTTGAACTTGTGAAAAACCCTTTGCCACAAGTCGAGCTTTATAGACGGTGACATCACCGTCTGCGTCCGTCTTCCTCTTAAAGATCCATTTGTTCTGAATGGCCTTACGCCCTTCAGGTAATACTTCCAAAGTCCATACTTTGTTTTCATACATGGATCCCATCTCGGATTTCATGGCTTCTAACCACTTCTCGGAATCCGGGCCCATCATCGCTTCTCCATAGCTCGTAGGTTCATCGTTGTCCAACAACATGACCTCTAAGACAGGGTTGCCGTACCACTCAGGAGCAGTACGCGTCCTTGTCGACCTACGAGGTTCGATAGCAATTTGATCCAAAGCTTCATGATCATCATCATTAACTTCCTCTTCAGCTGATGTAGGCTCTACAGAAACATCTTTCTGCGCTGCGCTACTTTCAGGTTGAAGTAAAGGTTCAACAACCTCATCAAGTTCTATCTTCCTCCCACTCAATTCTTTCGAGAGAAACTCTTTCTCAAGAAATGTTCTGTTTTTAGCGACAAACACTTTGCCTTCGGATCTGAGGTAGAAGGTATACCCAACTGTCTCTTTTGGGTATCCTATGAAGACGCATTTCTCCGCTTTGGGTTCTAGCTTTTCAGGCTGAAGCTTTTTGACATAAGCATCACATCCCCAAACTTTAAGAAACGACAGCTTTGGCTTCTTGCCAAACCAAATTTCATATGGCGTCGTCTCAACGGATTTCGATGGTGCCCTATTTAAAGTGAATGCAGCTGTCTCTAATGCATAACCCCAAAACGATAGTGGCAAATCAGCAAGAGACATCATAGATCGCACCATATCCAATAAGGTTCGATTACGACGTTCGGACACACCATTACGCTGTGGTGTTCCAGGCGGTGTTAGTTGTGAAACAATTCCACATTGTCTTAAGTGACTGCCAAACTCATAACTCAGATATTCTCCTCCTCGATCAGATCGTAGGAATTTAATCTTCTTGTTACGATGATTCTCAACTTCATTCTGAAATTGTTTGAACTTTTCAAATATTTCAGACTTGTGTTTCATTAAGTAAATATACCCATATCTACTTAAGTCATCAGTGAAGGTGAGAAAGTAACGATAACCACCGCGCGCCTCAATGCTCATCGGACCGCACACATCAGTATGTATGATTTCCAACAAGTCACTTGCCCGTTCCATTGTTCCAGAGAACGGCGTTTTAGTCATCTTGCCCATTAGGCATGGCTCGCATGTGTCAAGTGATTCAAAATCAAGTGACTCCAAAAGTCCATCAGCATGGAGCTTCCTCATGCGTTTTACGCCAATATGACCTAAATGGTAGTGCCACAAAAAAGTGGTATTATCATTATCAATTCTACATCTTTTGGCATCAATGTTATGAACATGCGTATCATTACTATCGAGATTCAATAAGAATAAACCCCTCACATTGGGTGCATGACCATAAAAGATATTACTCATATAAATAGAACAACCATTATTCTCTGATTTAAATGAGTAACCGTCTCGCAATAAACAAGATCCAGATATAATGTTCATGCTTAACGCAGGCACTAAATAACAATTATTCAGGTTCATCACTAATCCCGATGGTAATCGAAGAGCGAGCGTGCCGACGGCGATCACATCAACCTTGGAACCATTTCCCACGCGCATCGTCACTTCGTCCTTTGCCAGCCTCCGTCTATTCCGCAGTTCCTGTTTTGAGTTGCAAATATGAGCAACCGCACCGGTATCAAATACCCAGGCACTACAACGAGAGTTGGTAAGGTACACATCAATAACATGTATATCATATATACCTTGTTTGTTGTTGGCCGCCTTCTTGTCAGCCAAATACTTGGGGCAGTTCCGTTTCCAGTGTCCAGTTCCCTTGCAATGAAAACACACAGTTTCTGGTTTGGGTCCAGCCTTGGGTTTCTTCACGAGAGGAGCAACTGCTTTGCCACTCTTCTTGGAGTTACCCTTCTTACCCTTGCCATTTTTCTTGAAACTAGTGGTTTTATTGACCATCAACACTTGATGCTCCTTCTGAATTTCAGACTCAGCGGCTTTCAGCATCGCAAACAGCTCGGCGACTGACTTGTTCATCCCGTGCATGTTATAGTTCAACACGAAGCTCTTGTAGCTAGGTGGCAATGATTGAAGAACTCTGTCAGTGATAGCCTCTGGCGGAAGGGGCATCCCCAATTCAGCCAGACGGGTGGAGTACCCAGACATTCTGAGTACGTGATCACTGATAGACCCGTTCTCCTCCATCTTGCAAGCATAGAACTTATCGGAGATCTCATATCTCTCGATCCGGGCATTCTTCTGAAAGATAAACTTCAACTCCTGGAACATCTCATATGCTCCATGACGTTCAAAACATCTTTGAAGTCCCGGTTCTAAGCCATACAATATTGCACATTGAACTATTGAGTAATCTTCAGAACGAGCCTGCCAGGCGATCACAACGTCTAGAGACTCAACTGGAGCGGGTGGATCACCAAGCGGTGCATCAAGGACATAAGCCTTCTGGGAAGCCGTAAGGATAATCTTTAGATTACGGGCCCAGTCCACAAAGTTACTTCCATCATCTTTCAGCTTAGCTTTCTCTAGGAACGCATTAAAATTCAGGGGTGCTACTGCGCGAGCCATGATCTACAACATAAATATAGCAAAGACAACTTAGACTATTGTTCTAGATAATGAGTTTAGTTAATCATATTACTTAAAAAACTCCCACTCAAATTGACATCCCTCCGGTCATTCGAGTGTAACATGATCCAAATCCACCAACTCAAGTCCGATCATCACGTGAGTTGAGGTGGTTTCAATGGTGAACATCTTCATGTTGATCATATCTACTATATGACTCATGTTCGACCTTTCGGTCTCTTGTGTTCCGAGGCCATGTCTATACATGCTAGGCTCGTCAAGTTTAACCCGAGTGTTCCGCACGTGCAACATGGCTTACACCCATTGTATGTGAACGTAGAGTCTATCACACCCGATCATCACGGCGTGTCTCGAAACGACGAACTTTCGCAACGGTGCACACTCGGGGAGAACACAATTTTATCTTGAAATTTAAGTGAGGGATCACCTTATAATGCTACCGTCGTCCTAAGCAAAATAAGATGCATAAAAGGATTAACATCACATGCAATTCATAAGTGACATGATATGGCCATGAACTTGTGCTTTTGATCTCCATCTCCAAAGCACCGGCATGATCTCCATCGTCACCAGCATGACACCATGATCTCCATCATCTTGATCTCCATCAACGTGTCGCCATGAGGTTGTCGCGCCGACTGTTGCTTCCACGACTATTGCTAACTCATAGCGATAAAGTAAAGCAAAAACGGCGAAAATAATTAAAGACAACTCTATGGCTCCTGCCAGTTGCCGTACTCATCGACATGCAAGTCGTGATATTCTATACAACACATGATCATCTCATACATCACATATATCTCATCATGTAATTGGCCATATCACATCACAACATACCCTGCAAAAACAAGTTAGACGTCCTCTAATTGTTGTTGCAAATTTTACGTGGCTGCTACGGGTTTGCAAGAACCGTTCTTACCTACGCAAAACCACAACGTGGTGTAGTGATTGCTTTTTGATCTTCTAAAAGAACCCTCTTCATTGAAATTGATTCAACTAAAGTGAGAGAGACAGACACCCGCTAGCCATCTTTATGCAACGAAGTTACATGTCAGTTGAAGGAACCTGTCTCGCGTAAGCGTACGCGTAATGTCGGTCCGGGCCGCTTCATCTCACAATACCGCCGAATCAAGTATCAACTAGTAACGGCAAGCAATATGTATACACCCACGCCCACAACTCGTTTGTGTTCTACTCGAGATCTCATCTACGCATAGACCTAGCTCAGATGCCACTGTTGGGGAACGTTGCATGGGAAACAAAAATTTTCCTACGCACACACAAGATCTATCCATGGTGATGAGCATCTACGAGAGGGAGAGTGAATCTACATACCCTTGTAGATCGCTAAGCGGAAGCGTTAAGAAACGCGGTTGATGTAGTCGAACGTCTCCGCGATCCAAATCGCAAGTCGTCCCTCGATCCGATCACGAACTAGTGCCGAACGGACGGCACCTCCGCGTTCAACACACGTACGGCTTGATGACGCCTTCACCTCCTCGATCCAGCGAGCGATGGTGAAGTAGTAGATGAGTTCCGGCAGCACGACGGTGTGGTGATGGTGGTGAGGAACAATCTCTGCAGGGCTTCGCCAAGCACTACGGAGATTATGACGGGAGAACTAGAGGGTTAGGGTTGCCGACACACGGCTTGGGAAATCTTCATGTATCCCGTGTGCTAGCCCTGCCCCTCTATTTATATGTTGAGCCTTGGGGTCTAAACTTGGAGTAAAAGCCTCCTCCAGGTCGGTTTTGCCCGCACAAGGGCGGTTTGGCCCGTAGGGAAAGAGTCCAACTCGGATCCCTGCAGTACCGCGCACAAGCGGTAGTACCGCTCACGAGCGGTAGTACCGCTTGAGCGGTAGTACCGCTTCATACAAGCGGTAGTACCGCTTATGCGGTAGTACCGCTGCTACAATAGCGGTAGTACTGCCTTACCAGCTTAAGGCAGTAGCAAAACTTCCTTTTGCACTTCCAAAACCTCGTGGGCTTTACCCCTTTGGCCCATATAAAGTGTTGCTGCACCCGAACACTTCGGTAAACACCCGGAACCCCTTCCGGTGAATTCCGGAACCCTTCCGGAGATCAAAACACTATTATCACATATATCAATCTTTACCTCCAGACTCTTCCGGAGATCCTCATCATGTTCGGGATCTTATCCGGGACTCCGAACGACCTTCGGTCACCAACACAATAACTCAACTATACTAATCGTTACCAAACGTTAAGTGTGTAGACCCTGCGGGTTCGAGAACTGTGTAGACATGACCGAGACACCTCTACGGCCAATAACCAATAGCGGGACCTGGATGCCCATAGTGGCTCCTACATATTCTACGAAGATCTTTATCGGTCGAACCTCTATGTCAAGGATTCAGTTAATCCCGTATGCTGTTCCCTTTGTTCTTCGGTATGTTACTTGCCCGAGATTCGATCGTCGGTATCTCTATACCTAGTTCAATCTCGTTATCGGCAAGTCTCTTTACTCGTTCCGTAATACAAGATCTCGTGGCTAACACTTTAGTCACATTGCTTGCAAGGCTCATTGTGATGTTGTATTACCGAGTGGGCCCTGAGATACCTCTCCGTCACACGGAGTAACAAATCCCAGTCTTGATCCATGCCAACCCAACAGACATCCTCGGAGATACCTGTAGAGCACCTTTATAGTCACCCACTTACGTTGCGACGTTTGACACACACAAGGTACTCGTCCGATGTCAGGGAGTTGCATGATCTCATGGTCAAAGGAACAGATACTTGACATGCAGAAAACAATAGCAATAAACTGACACGATCATATGCTACGTTCGTAGTTTGGGTCTTGTCCATCACATCATTCTCCTAATGATGTGATCCCGTTATCAAATGACATCTCATGTCAATGGCTAGGAAACCTTAACCATCTTTGATCAACGAGCTAGTCAACTAGAGGCTTACTAGGGACACGGTGTTGTCTATGTACCCACACATGTATTTGAGTTTCCAATCAATACAATTATAGCATGGATAATAAACGATTATCATGAACAAGGAAATATAATAATAACCAATTTATTATTGCCTCTAGGGCATATTTCCAACAGTAGGCAACGTGTAGGTTGGGTTCATCCGTGTCAAGGCGATGGTGCGACATATCTTGTGGTTGGCCGCACCTTGATCGGAGGCGGAGCATGCTTGCTGGGTTATTCTAGTGTCAAGCTTCGGACAGACCGATGGTGGCGGCGTCCGTGGGCATCATATCCTTCTTGAAGGCTTCATCGCGGTGACGCTCTATCCTTTGAGTTGCTCTGAGGTGAATATCTTTATCCTTTGAATGGGGTGATGGTGGAGCCTCGGTGTTGTACCCTTCTTGAAGGCACCGCCTTGGAGCTGATGTCTCGTAAGGCATCGGCATTCAACAACGTCTCTTCGCAATGGCTTTCAGAGCAACTCCAATGGGGCGACCCATTTTATCCGCCTGCGTCCATTTGGGTCGGCGCGAACAAAAGTGGAGGCCCAACGCACCGACCCAAACCAAAATCGCGTCCGCTTCGCGTCCGCGCCGACGCATTTGTGGCCCAAATTTGCGACCGAAATGCGTCGGCGCGGACGCGAAGCGGACGCCACGCGCGCCTTCTCGGTGTCCACCGCGTCCCCACCTGGCGGTCGTCCAACTACCCAGCGGCCAGTTTGGTCAGCTTAATTTATGACGACCGCCCATCTCGGGCCCACGCGTCAGCGACGACGGCCGTCCTTTTTTAAGCCGACCGTGCGGCGGGGCTGTCCTCATCCGCTTCCAGAAGAGCTCCCGTCCCCATCTCGCTCCCCCGTCGGCGGCAAACCCTAGCCACCCTAGCCAACCCAGATGGGGCTCTTCTCCGGCAAAGGCAAGGGCAAGGCCCCCGCCACCCCTTTTCCCTCTGAGCTCCCTCCGCCGGCGCCAGCTCGCCGGCAGCGGCAGCGCGTCAACGTGCCAGTGCACCAGGTGGAGTGGCACTGGAAGAACCGGGTGCCTCTCCCATACCCCGACGTCACCCTGCCGCACGACTGGCATATGGATCCGGAGAGGATCCCAGTGCCGGCGGCGCCGTGGTCGGCTAGGGCGCACGCGGAGGAGGTGCGGCGCCGGCGGGCGCAGCTGACGCCGGAGCAGCGCAGCGACGCCGCTTACACCTTCGACTCGCCCAACTGGGCTCGATGGTTCGCCTTCGAGCACGAGGACGCCAGGCGGCGCGGCGTCCGCGAAGTCGGCCGCAGGTCGCCGCCGACCCCCCTCGTCGTCTGCGACGAGGACCAGGAGGCGGAGGCGGCCTACCAGGCGGCCTTGGCGGCCGTCCTCCGGGAGAGCGAGGAGGAGGAGCGTCGCAGGGAGGAAGAGGAGGAGCGGCCATGGCGGAGGCCATGGCCCTCTCCACTGCGGGCGACTGCGTCGTGCCGCCGATGGCCCCGCCTTCCCCCGTCGAGCCGACCCCCATCGAGGGCTACAAATGGACCAGCGTCGTGTGCGAGTGGGTCAGCGCTCCGCCGGTCTGGATGGGGGCGGCGGCGGAGGAGGAGGCGGAGCACCTTGAGGAATGGCGCCAACGATGGCTCGATGAGGAGCGCTGCCACGGCGAATACCTTGAGAAGCTCGAGCGCGACGCCGAGGAGGAGCAGCGCGAGGCCGAGGCGCGCCGGGCCCAGGAAGCGGCGGCACAGCCCGCGCCCGACATCAACGCCCTCTGGAACACGGCGTTCCCCTGGGCCGGCCCTGTGCCGACGCTCGTCGACCTCACCGGCCCCGACGACGACGATGAGGACGAGGACGCCTAGGGCCCTCGTAGTTATGTTTTTTTAATGTTTATGTGGACGCGTGGACTATCGCCGGCCTTCGTGGCCGGCTTTAATGTTTAATTAATGTTTTTTTTTTATTTTTGAAATGTATGCATTTTTTTTCGCCCGCCGTCAAAATGGGTTGGGCCAGCGTTGGGCGCACGCGCCGACCCAAACGTGGAAGCGGACGTTGATGTCCGCCGGGCCGACCCAAACGGATAAAAAGCGGACAAATCCGCCGTCCGTTTGGGTCGGCCCGTTGGAGTTGCTCTCAAAGGGTGAGAGAGCTAGGTTGCCTCCATAGTGCTGCTTATTGTGCACATGATGTTTGTTTGGAGTTGTACGGGGTGGTGTTGCCGAATCTTAGCTTCTATGTATGCAGACTTGTGTGTGTGCAGGTGTTGTGATGGCATGTGTTTGTATCGGGTTGTATGATAGTCGTTGCTTTAACTAAAAAGTGGGTGAAAGCCTTTCTCGGGTAAAGAAACGAAAAAGATAAAAATTTGACTTAGATTTTTAGGCATGACAAATCGAATATTTTCATGACAACTTGTATAGGCATGAAGATGGCAAATTTAGTTTACAAGCACGACAATTTTCTAAAAAAATCAAATTGAGATGGATTTGCCGTCAACTAAACTTGTCATCCTCATCAATCATTACTTACCATGAAAAAACGGTTGCTTTGTCATATCTAAAAATCGAACATTCACTGCAGATCCAGGTCCAAAAGAAGTTACTGTTCGTAAAATAGGATCAAGAAGGAACAAAACAAAATATCCAGAGGACACGTGAAGCTCCAAACGCGTTGCCTGGTTACAGAAACGGACGACGTGCTTTCCCCGGGACACATTTGATGGAGCTGTGGAACAACTTGACATGCCGCTCGCCGACCAACATAAATTGTCGTATCAACGAAATGACGCCACAAACTTTTTTTCCTTGCAAAATTTTCCTCCCATTGCGTTCACGCGTGCCAAGAGGGAGCGACGTATCAGCAGGTGCACGCAATTCTTCGGTTGATACGGCCCATCAGGAGCAGGAGCAGGAGCGGGCGGTGGCCGGCGCCACGCCCGCATCGGATGGGAGGCAAGCAAGGCAGCACCAAACAGTGCAAGCGGCTGCGCCTCACTCCTCCTTGCATCAAAACAGCCAAGCCCTGTCAGAGGATAAGCGCAACGCCGACGTGGTGCGTGCGCGCGCGGGGCGCTTGCTCATCACGGCGTAAGCGAAAAACATCAATCATTGAGGGAAGAACACAGGCAGCCGGATGATGGGCACAGCCGGCCCGTTCTGCGCAAGGGTGACTCTCGTTCGGACTTCGGAGACGGTGGGAGAGTGGACAGATGAGACGGAGAGCTCAGGACAGAGGGAAGATCGGGAGCGCCGAAGGCGCAGGTGTCGACGTATGTATAGAGCGCAGGCGCTACGGGAGGCTAAAGCGAGCTAGACATATGGAAATGGTTGCACCGTTATATCCCTGTGGACGCCTGTGCGCAGGGATCCATCACATCGGCCAATGGCCGGCCCGGCCCCTCATAATTTCGCGGCAGCGGGGCCACGATGCTGCCGCTGGCTCCGGCCGGCAGAGCTAGCTAGCTGCCGCAGCGGCAGCGGTGCTAGCTAGGAGTGCTGGGGGTATTACGAAACCGCCCCTCGCGCATGCTAGCTGCCTATACGCCGGTGGAGATACTGTTAGCTAGCTAGCTCCATCCCTACTGTCGCCGACCCCGGGCAGCCTTGACCCCCGGCCCGTCGTCCTGCGCCGCGGCAGGCCTTTGGCAGTCTGCCGCTGCGATAGCGCTGCCTGCCTGCGTGGCCTCAGTTCTGATCGTCGCCTAGCGCTGCGTCAAGCGGGCACGCTCTACTGTGCACGCCGGGCCTGACACGCACGCCGAACGATGCGCGCGTCCTGTACGTACCGCGGCCCGGCCTTGTAACCATGCGCGTAGAGCGCTTCTGCTTGTCGCCGTGGCGTAGGGTATGGAGCGCACGTACTTTCCTACAGATAGGGACTCGTCACGCCGGTTTCCCACCGGATATGGATAGATGCCATGGAGGAAGGTTGTCTCTCGATCGTCTCGACCCAACCAACCAACGAACCAACTACGCCCCGGCCAGCCGGGCGTGCTTTCGCTTCTCTCGCGCTGCTGCCCTGCCATACAAGTTTGTAGCAACGAAGTCTGCAGACGATCAAGGTGGAAGAAGAGGTAATAGCACCGGGGGTCCTAAAACTTGCACCCAATGTGATGCTTTGGTCCTACAAGTTGCAAAGTGATCCTACCCGCTCCTAGAACTTGTACCTGATGTGCATACCCAGTCCTCGGCCAATAGGAGCTCGCCAACTGGCGCTAGCTGGACCCGGCGGGTCAGCTCTCCTCATTTTGCACTTAGCCCCCCTGCAGTTAGGCAGAAATAGATGAATACAAGAGTAAGTAAATGAATTGAGGAGAAGTGTAGATTCAAACATGACTACTTGGGTCCTCATGTACAATTATGTAGGGGACAAAAATGTGACCGAGTGCTGGTGAATTAAGTTAGAATAGTCTGTAACCTCTTGATTCGGCACTAGCTGCACAATCTGCTCATTAACACGAACTTCAGACAAACTCTTCCAACTCCGTGAATCAAGTCTCCGAAGATACTGAGGACTAGATGTATTTATAGCCTGCATGAGCAAGTAAACCGGTCAGAATATAGACCTTCCATTTTTATATAGTACCACGTCTGTGTGACAGTCATGATAAAGATAATTTTGGAGGGATCATACTCCCCATATATGGATTTATCTTGTAAGTATCATTTCGGGTGCTGGACTCAGAAAAACTGCAGAAGCATTACTACAAGCAAAATTAGATGTTTTAGATGTGAGTTATTTTGATCAAGGTAAATTCTTTGCAAATGTGTTGATCAAACAAAAAGTAGGTTTGTTCATTTGGGAATATGTGGTGGCTTTTAGGCCTGCTCAGCCCGACTCCTCGACTGACTGCTTGGCAAGCAGAAAAATAGAATTATATATTAGCAAACATCATTCGGTAGGCATGTGATAGAACATAAGAATAATAGTGGTCACTATCTGATCCTACTCTCCAAATCCATAAGATTCGAAGGGGAAGGGCTTGTTACACGTGGACCAACAAGCAAATTCGCCAGCCATGGTTAATTTTGACAGGGTGCTAGTTAGCATGGCTTGGAGCCAGATTTCACGCCTTTTGCTGTGATAAGCCTGACGAGAATTGGTTTGATCATGCACATATTGCTGTGAGCAAATGAACCAAGTACAAGGTGTTTCTTTTGCGAGCATCAATGTTTTTTCAGGCTAGTTTCGAGAAACAGCTGATACGAAATGGGTGAGGGGATGACATACAGTGGACTTCTCCTGACTAATGGTCAAATGACATTAGATGCCCTAGTTTCTTGCAAGGCTGGGGTTAAAAGGATGTCAAGGAAAAGAAGTGAGATCTTGCCACACAGATAGAGAAGTTTGATGCTCAGAATGAGCAACATGGGTTATCCAATAGTCTTCTGAATGTGGTGTCATATATCTGATACAATAGTTGTTAGCTGGTCATCCCAGCTTTCCGATCTGGCCGTCATTGTCGTGGGTTGCCGGCCTCCAGATCTACAGTTCGCTGGTGATTGCTAGCCTCCCGATGTGGCAGTTTGCTAGTGATTGTCGACGTCCTGATCTGGATCCTGTCCACGGCTTGGTGCCTTCCGTTCTGGTTGCTAGCTTGATTCTGGCCTTCCAATCTGGATGATGTCCATGGCTTGGAGTACCACGAGGACAAGCATACGGGGCTGGTGCATGGATGCTTGCACATACAGACGACCGCTTGAGATGTGCTCATGCGTACAGATGACGGCCGCCAGAGCTCTCGTGCACTCCCGATCTGAGACATAGCCGCCTCCCGGGTCGCCTCCGCCTGGGCGACTCCGGAGGATCCTCCCCGTCAAGTCCAGACCTTTTCATCGGTGTGCCCCTGGCCGGTGCCGCCGCCGATGCCGGCGACAGTGGCGGGGCCCTTCTCGTCTAAAGACGGAGGGGAGGAGCGTGCACCGTAGCGGCGGCTTCATGGTCGGTTTTGCAGTGGTGGCAATGGTTCAAGGGCGGCGTGGCTTGTAGCCGTGGCCTGAAGCCAGAGCGGCATCTTCGCGGCGGGCGGTGTGCAGCATCGGCACTAATCTCCGGCGGCGCGGTGGTGGGTCGGATCATGGCCTAAGGGCTCGATCTGGGTCGCCCCCTGCCATGGACGGTTTGTGGTCGTGCGTTGCGGCTGCCTTCTTCGATGCTGCTTCGACCGGCGGTGTGAGGGCCTGTTGGTGTGCTCGGATTAAGGCGGCGGTCCTAGGGTTCCTCTTGCGCCAAGACGAAGATCTGCCTGACGCATGTTCTTCCTGATCTGGACGGAGTGGCGGGTTCCGGAAGGCTCCACCGGCGAACTCCCATGGGCGTGTTATGCCTGGAGATTGCTGGATCGGGTGGGATTCGGTCGTGCCCATTGGTTCTCCGTTAAGGAGCGAGCGGCGCGAAGCTCTGCTATCTGTTGCCATCAGGAGATATGGTTAGCTCCATGGTGAAGTCAGAGGTGGAGAATGTCATGGAAGCCGAGATTGGAGGACTAGTAATGGTGATTGGAGCCTACGGCGTTGAGGAACTTGCTTCGAGTTTCGGGTTTCGTAGCAGCGGTATGTAAGTGGGGGCGACAACACAGGAGAAGTTTAAAGTCTTGCTTTTCATGGTGAAAATCCAAGGTCTGGCCTTAATTGGTTGTGCCTGGCAATGGCCTTGTTGAAGGCATTGTTTTGAGAGCGGGGATTATCTCCGGGGTGAAAACCCAAGATCTACGGTCGGGCGATGATGGTGCTGGTGCAGTATTTCCTTCTTGAAGGCGTCACTTTTGGAGAACTTGGACATATGTGTTGTCTTGGTGGTGGTCATGCTGTTGTTGCAAGGCCCGAAACGCTGTAGCGGGACTTTTTTTTTAGCTTTTTCTTCTTTTTGGTTGTGTGCATCCGTCATGCCATTAGGACATTGCGTTGTTGCAGAGCCTGGGTGTAATTGGTATCTTCGCGATATTAATATATACTCTTTATCGAAAAAAAAAATTTAGCTGGTAACCAAGTCACTAACAGAGTCATTTTCCACAGTACGGCAAAGGCCATCAAGGAGAATGCTCTATCATGTGTCCTTAGGATGGAGAGTGCAAGGAAAGTCAGGATCGTATTTCTGAACTTCTAGAACTTCATTCGGTTCTGAATCAGTCAGGTTTGACACCGGAAAAAGGTATCCATGGGTCAGGGCCATGTTTGATGATTTTGAGGTGCCGGATTTAATAAAGAGATTAAACTACAGAGTTATACCCTTGGCTCCGCAGGTCAGAGGCACTTCGACTATCTAGAACAATATTGTCCTATTGGTAAGCTGCTCACTAACAGGTTCACTCCATGAGTTAAGGTAATTGCACATAATCAGACAGGATTCGTAAATACAGGTATAGTTTTCTAGAAGGCGTGTCAGTGCAACAAATTTGCCTGAACTGCATCAAGGACTGGGAGCTGGGCGTATGTCAGATCAACAGAAATCCCGCTGAATCTAAATCGCATCAATGGAACCTTGGCATTTTCCACAGTATGCAGTCCTGATACTTCCGGCCTGCACTTGAGAATTTGTCGCAGAACAACAAAAAAGTGATGCTGCAAGATTGACATAACATGCGTTAGCATCCTGAAGCAAAGGTGGAGAAAGACGGAACACAAACCACGATACTTACCGGCAAGTTTGCGATACAGGGACCAACACATAGCGCATCGATGTCAGATTCAGGTCTGTGAGCCTTGAACAAACAAAAATACGTGATCAGCCAACGCACTTTGATTTATTTCATCATAAGTGGTAACTAGAACAAACAGAATGTATTGTCTCAGCTAATAGGTTTGCAATCTACCTTCCTTGCAATGAATGTCTTGCACATCTTCTGGTCATCTCTTAGTGCATATCCATTGATAAATTCAGGTGCTGCCGACGGTTGTGTGAAAAATTTGCCTAACTGCAGGGGGCTAAGTGCAAAGTGAGGAGAGCTGACCCGCCGGGTCCAGCTGGCGCCAGTTGGCGAGCTCCTATTGGCCGAGGACTGGGTATGCACAAGAGATGCAAGTTCTAGGAGTGGGTAGGGTCACTTTGCAACTTGTAGGACCAAAGCATCACATTGGGCGCAAGTTTTAGGACCCCTGGTGCTATTACCTCGTGGAAGAACGCATCGGCAGTCTTGTCGAGCATATGTGTTGGATGGCACTGATTATGAAACGGAGTCTGATGATTAGACTTTACCAGTCGACCTACTGTCCAATTGATTGGATCACTCGACAGCCCTAATAATTAGGGGCGGGCCGGGCTAGGTACGTCCGTCAAAGACAACAATTTGACTTTACGGAAAATCTATAGGCACCATGTTATCCTTTGGATCGGCGATGACTGTGCTCCGGTGCCGTTCCCCTTCCTGAAGAAACCGTCTTGGAATCCAACGTTCGTCGGACGCATCTGTGTTTGTTTGTGACTTCTCTGTTACGGTTTGAGTACTTAGACTACTTCAAGCTGGGCTCCAATTGTATTCCTGTGTTGGCTTGGAGTGGTGGGGGGTGGTGTAGCTGTTCTTATGCACTGTTGTATCATGTCTTGAGTGTGTGATGTGTGGCGTCGAGTTGTATGCTTCAAGTTATATGGTCGTTGCTTTATATATAAAACGGACACAAGCCTTTCTCGGTATTGTGAAACAGAGGGAGTGTTTCATAATCTTGAGCTGAGCTACGCCTTAGAAAATCGACGAGTACCGTTAGCTTTTTCATGTTATTCTTTCATTGATAAGCAATGTGCACGTCGACAACGAGGTGGCTTTCGTGACTTCATCAACTTTGAAGTTTGCCACTCACATTGGTGCATGCATTATGTTTCTCGAATAGTTAATCAGATAAACATGTGTTCCAATAAATATAGGTACCTGATCTTTCGGTATTATTATGCACCCCTACTCTATCATTATAGGAGCTTTTACTTGTGATTATATTATGTTTTCTAGTATATTAACTTCGCTAGAAAACAAATGACATTTTGGTCTGGCCACGGTCTTGAATAGGCAACTTTTAAAAAAAACATACATATGAGCTAGTGGAAATTATAACTTTGTGTTCTTATTAAAATGATGGTGTGAAATCAGGCAATAATAGTTTAGCATCATCAAACTATATACTTTTTGGCGTAACATGGATTTACCATCATCAATTCACTGTGCCCATTGTCGGTGTACTAAGGTTTGGGTCTTTTAGTACCCCGTACTTGTGCACGGGCGGTTGCAGCCACACCAGCGGCAAGGCCTGCCGGGGGACAGCTGAACACATGTATAACAACGTCAAGAAGACATTCAAGTCAACAGTCAGAAGACAGAAGACCGAAGGCTGGGCGCCCGGCAAGATCTTGCCGGGCTGGCCCGTCGAGCCCCGGCAAGATTTGCACCCGGCAAGACCTCGCCACCCTGTCACCGCTCCAGCGCAGCGACCAGCTTGTCTTTTAGCTGTTGTCCTCCTGGTAACGTGTCAGGCGCTAGTGGCGGAGGGACGTTAAGCGCTGCTGATGGGACGGCTTCTTTTCCCGTCCCCAAGATGCTAAGGGACACCTCAACGGAGCATTAAATGTGTTTGTCCTAAACCGTCAGTGTTAGGTATGATAACACTGTAGCAGCTTTACACCTCATGTATGTACTGTACACCACTGTGGTGACCCCTTTAAACGTATAAAAGGAGGCCCAAGGCGTAGCTACAGGGGGGCATTCTGCATGCGTAGCTGCTGTGTACTGTTTATCACAAGCGCTCCAAGAACCAGAGCTTGAACGCATCCAATATACTAAAGCAGGAGTAGGGTTTTACGCTTCTCAGCGGCCCGAACCTGGGTAAAATCCCTCGCGTTGATCGCTTGACCTTCTCTTTGTGCAAACATTTTCCCTGCCGAATCGTAAAGGGATCCACGCGATCCCATAGGTGTCGTTTCCCCGACATCTTTGGCGCGCCAGGTAGGGGAAGAAGGTTGCGTGAACCTGGTCTAGTGATCAGCGCGCCAGTTTCTTCATCATCTTCATCGCCATGGCTCCCAAGAAGAAGGGTTTCACGGCGGTTGGTCCATCCGCGTCCGCTGCGCCTGCAGCTACACAGACGGGAGATGGTGTGGACGCGGGCGGAGGAGGCGGAGGTCGTGAGCCTCCACGACGTTCTGGTGGTCAAAGCCAAGCAAGCGGCGTCGTTCGCAGCGGCGACGGCCACCCGCGCGCCCCTAGATCTAGGGACGGAGTTGTGCTGCCTGCGGGCGGCGTAGCGAACTCCAAGGATGGAAGGGCGCATTCTAAGACACCCACGCCGGCGCATGCGCCGCGGCCTTCTCAGGCCACGCGCGATGAACAACGCCGCGACGTTGGTGGTACTAGGCGTCCCCACGGAAAGTCTCCTGAGCATCACCCTCGAGATGCGCGGGACCAGCATGCATGCCAACATGTTGGTGGAAGCGGCGCGCGGTCGCGGGACCGTGATGGAGCTCCTTCTAACACGGTTAGGAGTCAGAGCACCTCACATTCCTCACACCTTTCGCCGCCGCCTACGCCAGCAGAAGCACTGGCGCGAGCATAGCTGCTCCTGAATTTTCCCCCTGCTACGGAGAAGCTCGACGAATGGAGAGCTGCTATTCAGAGCCTCGTCGGCCTCGCCAACGACGATAGGCCGCAGCAGGCGGAGCCTTCGCGGTGGCAGTCCATCAAGCCGACACACGCCGGTGGCGAAAAGACCGAAGGCGGCACGCCCACGGTGCACTCTCCTCCACGGCGGCAACAGCAGTCGCTGATTCGACGGATCGACGCCTGTGATGACGATTCCACAGCGTCGTCTGATCCGCGAACTCGCCGCGATCAACGTCAAGTTCTCCGGGAACGAGGCAGGGAAGACGCTCGGACTACCATCGAGCGACGGCGGGAAGCGCGCCATCAATCTGATAAGGGCGCAGGACCCACTGTAGACAAGCTTGCGCCAGGGTATCCTGGCAAACTACCTTATGAGGTGGGTTGTCCAGCTTTTACCCGTGAGCTGCGGCGAGTCCAGTGGCCCAATTCCCGCACGTTCAAACCAGAGGTCCCGGAGAAGTACGACGGCAAGACCCACCCGTCGGAGTTCTTGAGCATCTACACCATTGCGGTGCAGGCTGCCGGGGCTCGCGACGACAAGATACTCGCCAACTACTTCCCGTTGGTGCTTAAGCCCAACGTCAGGTCTTGGTTGATGCATCTGCCGGAGAATTCTATTTCTTCCTGGGCAGATCTGTGTCATGAGTTTGTTGCCGCCTTTACTGGAGGCCACCAAGCTCCTGGCTAGGAAAGTGATTTGCATCTCATCCCCCAGAAGGAGGGCGAAACTTTGTGCAAGTACATACAGAGATTCAGCCGTGTACATCACAACATCCCAGACGTTCATCCTGCCGCTGTTGTCAGCGCGTTCCATCAGAACGTGCGCAACCGCAGGATGCGCGAAGAGCTGGCGATGAACAAAGTCAGGGATGTAGCCGAGCTCTATGCTCTGGTTGATAAGTGTGCTCGAGCTGAAGAAGGGAGGAGATTCCCCGGCGAGGATGCTGGCGCAGGAGTCGACTCTGAAGATGAAGACGCTGCCGCCCCGGCAAAGAAAGGCCGGCGGCGTAACAAGAAGCGCAAGGGCAAGGCCGTGCTTGCCGTCGAGGGATCCGGCAATCCCGACACCGCCAAGAAGGCTAAAGTTGACGGCCTCCTTGCCGGGTGCGCCTCATGTCAGGCCTTGGCGGCTGCCGACAAGCCAGAGGACTCCGGCAAGCAGTACTGCAAGATCCATCGCACCAAGGGCCATGATCTCCAAGACTGCCAGCAAGTTGAGCAGCTTGTCGAGAAGCAGAAAGCTGAGTATGAGAAGCGAGACAAGGAGAAGGCTCGGGATGGCGCGGAGGGGTCCGCCAAGAAACGCGGTGGCCGAGGAGGTCGCCGCGGCAAGGCCAAGCAACAGAAGGAGAGGCCCGCTCGAGGCCGCGACAAGCAAGAGGGGGGTGACGATGACAACGAGGAGGACGACGACTCCAGTGAGCAAGAGTTTTAGAAAGCTACAGACATGATGTGCATTGACGGGGGCGCCTCGTTGCATTCTTCCCGCCGCCAACTTAAACAGTGGGCGCACGAGATTAATGCGACAGAGCCATCTGTCGATGCCCGGAAGCCATTGAAGTGGTCCAACACGCCTATCATTTTTTACGCTGAGGATCACCCTGCTCGCATAACTGCGGTCGTGTGTCTGCCGTTGTTGGTTTCGCCAACGATTCGCAACCTCAAAGTGACAAAAATGTTAGTTGACGGTGGGGCCGGTTTAAACTTGATCTCACCTGAGGTGATCAAAAGGTTGCAGATTCCTGATGAAGATCTCGAGGAAACGGGCACGTTTCAAGGGGTCAATCTAGGAAGGAGCCAGCCGAAGGGTAAGATCACACTACCAGTAACATTTGGTAGTGATCTGAACTTCAGGACAGAGAAGATCGTTTTCGACGTCGCCAAGATTCCATTGCCATATAATGGGATCCTTGGCCGCCCAGCGCTGGCCAAGTTCATTGCGGCATCGCACTACGCTTACAATGTATTGAAGATGCCCGGGCCGATGAGCGTCATCACTATCAACTCCGACAAGAAGGACGCGCTTATCTGCACCGACCAGCTTTACCGGGAGGCAGTTGCAGCATCTGCCGCCAAAGCACTTGCTCCTGCCGCTGAAGCTCCCGGGGGGAAGAAGACCGGCAAGACCTCTCGCACACACTCCGACAAACGCACCTCCTCGGAGTGCTGCGCTCCCGTTCAGGATGTGCCAGAGAGCTCCACCGGCAAGAGCAAGAAGTCCAAGGCAGCTCCACCAGAGACCAAGAAGGTGCCCGCCAAGGAGGATGGTACGGGAGGAACTTTCACCATAAGTTCCACCCTCGACAACAAATAGGAAAGCGCGCTCGTTGCTTTCCTGCGGGCGAATATCGATGTGTTTGCATGGCAACCATATGATATCCCCGGTGTTCCCAGGGAAGTAATTGAGCACCACCTTGCTGTCTGTCCTCACGCGCGGCCCGTTAAGCAGAAGGTCATGAAGCAGGCTTTGGAGCGGCAACAGTTTATTGCGGAGGAAATCAAGAAGTTGGAAGCGGCAGGTTTGCTAAGAGGAGTGCTTCATCCAACATGGTTGGCCAATCCAGTTGTAGTGCGCAAGGCGAATGGAAAATGGAGGTTGTGTATTGATTATACAGATATCAATAAAGCCTGTCCAAAAGATCCTTTTCCTTTGCCGCGCATCGACCAGATTGTGGACTCCACTGCCGGCTGCGATTTGCTTTCATTTCTTGACGCCTATTCAGGATATCATCAGATCTTCATGGCAAAGGAAGATGAAGAGAAGACCACATTTATCACCCCATGTGGTACGTATTGCTTCTTACGTATGCCTTTCGGGTTGAAGAGTGCTGGTTCAACATTTGCAAGAGCAGTCCAGATTGGTTTTGAACCCCAGCTACATAGAAATATGGAAGCTTATATGGATGACATAGTGGTCAAAACCAAGGACAAAGCAACGCTTATTCAAGATTTAGAAGAGACATTTGCAAATCTGCGCAAGATCAATTTGAAGCTCAATCCTGAGAAGTGTGTGTTTGGCGTTCCATCCGGCAAGCTTCTCGGGTTCTTCGTATCTCAACGTGGAATTGAAGCAAATCCCGACAAGATCAAGGCAATTGAGCAGATTGAGGCGCCAAGACGTGTCAAGGATGTGCGTTGTCTTGCCGGTTGCGTTGCTGCTCTGAGTAGATTCATCTCAAAATCTGCTGAGCGCGCCCTGCCCTTTTTCAAAATTTTGAAAAAGGCAGGTCCAATGAAATGGACTCCGGAAGCAAAGGCAGCGCTGCAAGAATTGAAGAGGTACCTCTCCTCTCCGCCAGTACTAGTCGCGCCAAAACCACAAGAGCCGTTGCTGCTATATCTAGCGGCAACGAATCAAGTGGTGAGTGCTGCGTTAGTGGCAGAGAGAGAAGTCGACGAAGAAGCAGCGGCAGCGGCAAGACCGCCAAGCGACGAGCTGGGACCTTCCCCGGCAGAGTCTGGTGCTAACAAGGCAGGATCTGCGCAGTCAAATGAGGCAACACAGAAGAAGAAGATGGTGTAGCGCCCAGTTTATTTTGTCAGCTCCCTTTTGCAGGGGGCTAGGTCAAGATATTCTGGTGTGCAGAAGTTGCTTTTCGGCCTCCTTATGGCCTCAAGGAAGCTGCGCCATTACTTTCAGGCACATGAGATCACCGTCATCACTCGCTTTCCGTTGCAGCGGATTTTGCGGAATCCAGATGCAACCGGCAGGATTGTGGAGTGGGCTTTGGAGCTGTCGAGTTTTGGTCTCAAGTTTGAAAGTACTTCGACCATTCAGAGCAGAGCTTTGGCGGAGTTCATTGCGGAATGGACCCCAACGCCAGACGAAGAGATTCCGGAGACAACTCTCCCCGGCAAGGAGACGAATCAAGAATGGATTATGTATTTTGATGGGGCTTTCTCGCTGCAAGGCGCCGGTGCCGGCGTGCTACTTGTCGCACCCACCGGAGAGCACCTCAAATACGTGATTCAGATGCACTTTCCCCGGGAGAGATCGACAAACAACACTGCAGAGTATGAAGGGCTGCTTGCCGGTCTCAGAATCGCAGCGGACCTTGGAATTAAGAAGCTCATCGTCAGAGGTGATTCGCAGCTTGTCGTCAAGCAGGTGAATAAAGATTATCAGAGCCCATTGATGGAAGCTTATGTCGATGAAGTGAGGAAGTTGGAAGAGCGTTTTGACGGTCTGCAAATGGAGCACGTTCCTCGTGCGGAGAACAGCATTGCTGATGACTTGTCAAAGCGTGATGCCCTTAAGTTACCTGTGGAACCAGGAACTTTTGTGCACCGATTGACTCAACCATCCGTAACACCATCGATGGGACAAGAGAAAAGGAGGAAGTTGAGTTCCGGCAAATATTTTCCGGCAGAGCTCCCAGAGGCCGCCGACATAGAAGTTGCCGGGAACGACGCCAAGCTTGCCGGTGAGTGACAGGCTCCGGCAGGGCCTCAAGCTCTTGCCGTAGAGACAAACGCTCCCGCCGAGCTTGTCGGGGAGCAACAGGCTCCGGCAAGGCCTCGAGCCTTTGCTGTAGAGACAGATGCTCCCACGGCAGAGGACATGCCTTTAGTCCTTGTTGTCAAGCCCCAGGCTCCAGCATGGGCACAGCACATTGTCCATTTCCTTCAGACATGAGAGCTTCCCGAAGAACAGGAAGAAGCGGAGAAAGTAGCCCGTCGGTCTAATATGTACCAGTTTGTGGACAATGTCCTGTACAAAAAGAGACCGAACGGCGTGAAATTGAAGTGCATTCCTCGGGAGGACGGACTGGAGCTGTTGGCAGAGATACATGGAGGCATATGTGGTTCCCACATAGGATCAAGAGATCTTGTTGGTAAGGCATTCCGGCAAGGTTTCTTTTGGCCCACTGCTCTCCAGGATGCAACTGCACTAGTAACCAAGTGTGAAGCGTGTCAGTTCCATTCAAAGAAATTGCATCAACCAGCTCAAGCTCTTCAGACGATCAATCTTTCCTGGCCATTCTCGGTCTGGGGGCTCGATATATTGGGCCCTTTTCCCCGTGCTACCGGGGGCTTTGAGTACTTGTACGTTTCAATCGACAAGTTCACAAAGTGGCCGGAAGTGGAAGCAGTGAGAAAGGTGACAGCACAATCAGCCGTCAAGTTCTTCAAGGGACTAGTTTGCCGTTTTGGTGCGCCTAATAGGATCATCACCGACAACGGTACACAGTTCACGAGCCACACCTTCATGCAATATGTCCAAGACCTTGGCGGCAAGATCTGTTTTGCTTCTGTTGTTCATCCAAGGAGCAACGGCCAGGCGGAAAGGGCTAATGCTGAAGTGTTGCGAGGCCTCAAGACAAGGACTTTCGACAAGCTGCGCAAGTGCGGAAGGCGCTGGATTGATGAGTTGTCGGTGGTTCTTTGGTCAATCAGAACGACACCGAATCGAGCCACTGGCCAGACACCCTTCTCCCTAGTATACGGGGCAAAAACAGTTCTCCCCACGGAACTCATATACGGGTCACCTCGAGTGCTCGCTTATGATGAGCTCGAGCAAGAGCAGCTGCAGCAAGATGACGCTGTGCTCCTTGAGGAAGATCATCTTCAGGCTGCTATGCGAGCTGCACGCTACCAGCAAGCCTTGCGCCGCTATCATAGCCGCAAGGTTCATGCCCGAAGTCTTGAGGAAGGCGACCTTGTTCTTCGGCACGTTCAGTCGGCCAAGAATTCCAACAAGTTGACGCCGAAGTGGGAAGGCCCTTATCGGGTAGTACGAGTCACCAGGCCTGGCGCAGTCCGCCTGGAGACCGAAGATGGCGTTCCAGTGAGCAACTCCTGGAATATCGAACATCTTCGTAAGTTCTATCCATAAGGCGCGGCTGCCAGGTCCCCCGGCAACCATCTTTTGTACGAGTCTTGCTGCCAAGGCATGTGATCCTTTGTACAAAGCCAGGCGCAGACCTTGTGCATAGTTGAATAAAGCCTAAGCGTTTCACAATTCTTGTCGATTTTCATGTTTACTTATGTGCATGCTTATCTGAGACATTGTATTACACTTGCTCCCGGTAAGCATTAACGAACCGCCAAGGTTCCATATCTCTATTTTCTCTTCTTTCTTTTTCTCAAAGGACAGAAGGTTCCCTCGCGTACAAGTTTGCCGGGGGGAAAGGATGGTATGGATACTGGCAGGCGACGTTCAAGGTTGACACCTTGCCGGAAAGAGTACAGCAACGAAAAGCTAAGTTGCGGAAATTTTAAACAAATTCTTGTTTTGTGAAGTTATTCTCCTTGAACGGTTTCGGTCTATGTATGGAAAACCTTCATGCGAAGGGAACCTTGTCGTGATCGGTTGCGCCCTTACTCTGTTTCGAGTCCGCTCAACAGCTTAAGTGGCTGGACTAAAAATGCCAAGGTATCTTGCCGGCAGCGGCGCCTCCAGCAGACTGCTAAAGTCCCGCACCTAGCGCTCGCGGCAAGGATGTGCGCACCGGCAAGTTTCCAACAAAGCGTAGGGCATGTACCATACAGGAAGAAATCAGACAAGGGAAATAGCATGCATTCATCCAGAGCATAGCAAGTTATATTACATGAATGGCTGCCATGATTCTAACATAAGGAAAAATTGTCTTTGGCATGGAATGGTGGCAGCAACGATAAGGAAGTAAAGCAGCTAGTCCCGGGGATCGCCTTCAACCCTCTTGACTTGGCCTACCTTGTCGACGATGGGCGCGACAAGCTCCTCAAGTGCCTTGACGTCTACATCCTTCGGCAAGCGGTCGAGGACGTTGGTGAGGTTGATGCCGGGGTTCTTGTGCGCCACTTTGATGAGCACCTTTTGGGGGACGGCCCGGCAGAGCTTGCGGGACTCGTTGGCCAGATGGGTTGCTCGGTCAGACTGGAGCAGCTTCAGGGCATCAACCATGCCATCGAAGAACATGGTCAGCTTGCCGCTCGTAGACACTCTCTCGTCGGAAGAATAGTTGAAGCCTTGCAAGCCCATGGTGGACAGTTGTGCAGCAAGCCTCTCCGCGACGTTGATGAGGCGCTCAGTCCAGATCTGCACACCGCTCACATAGTCGTTATGGGTGACGGCGGCGCTCTTGAGCAGATCCTTCTCGTTCTGAAGATCTCTGGTCAAGACCTTCTCACGAGCCCTGCTGCCCTCCAGAGTCTCGTTCAGCGTGGCCAGCTTCACTTTCAGATCATCAATGGAGTCAGTGGCTGAGGAGAGCTGTTTGGTCTTGTCGGATATGGCGACTTGCATCTCCATCAAGCTGTGGAGAGTCTTCTCTCTTTCGGTTTTGAGTGTCGAGAGCTCCTTGCCGTGATCCTCAAGATCTGCTTCTAGCTTCTTCACCTTTTCCTCCAGCAAGTTCTTGGCGGCCTCTGCAGCTTCGGCAGCATCGACGGCTTCCTTCAGCTTGCCGGCATGATCTGTGGCCAGAGCCTCGAGGGTTTCCTTGTGCCTCTGTTCCAGCTCCTGGGTCCGCTGTGCGACAAGCTTTTCGATTTCTTCATCCTTGCCGCGAAGCTTGTCGGCAAGCGCCTTCTCGCGAGCATCAAGGTCTTCTTCATGGGCCTCAAGCCCGACATGGAGCTCTGTCAAGCGAGCTTCCTCTGCAGCGGCCTGTTGTTTGGCCTCCTCTTGTGCCTTCTCAACATCAGACTGCTTCATGAGGAGCTCGTTCCAGCTTTGACTCAGCTGCTCCTGACTCGTCCTCAGTTCCTGAAGGGCCTCAGCGTACCAGGCTTGTGTCTCCTCGACGCGCTTCTGGAGATCTGCCTCCGCTGCTTCGACAACTGCTGCCCTGGAGTTCAGTTTATCTTTCCGGGCACGGTGAAGCGCTTGGAGCTTCTGGAAGTTGCTGCTCATGGCCTGGAGGAGTTTTTCTTCTTCAGATCTGTTGCTGCTGGTGTGTGGCTCGTCGACAATCTCGAGCCCAGCAGCGGCGATGACATCTTCATCAAAGGTTTCCTCTTCAGCTGGCACCTCAAGGCTTGCCGTTCCTGGTATGCTGACGAACAGGTTGTCGCCCACCTTGAGGTACTTGCTGGACGAGGGGGCTTCGGATGTTGACGGCTGATCCTCAACAGCCGCCTCACCGGCAGCTGGGGGTTCCGTGGCCGGCGTAGCGCCTGGCGCTCCTGCGGCAGGAATGCCGTTAGTACGGTCACTCGTCTCCTCGCCGGCCCTCTCAGCAGACTCCTTGGCGGCCTCTTCCTGTGCAGCCTTGACGGCCTCGGTGGCAGCGGCCTCGGCGGCTTCAGCGGCAGCATTCTTGGCGGCCTCCTCAGCGGCAACTCTGTCGGCCTCGGCGGCAGCATCTTTGGCGGTCTCCTCGATAATAGCGTCAACGTCCATGTGCTCCGTCGAGGGAAGATCTGGAGGCCAAGAGAACAAGCAAAATACGGCTGAGAAGGAAGTTCAAGAAGACAAAAAGAAAGACAAAGCGACAAGTACTCTGAGGCAAGTAGTTTACCTGTGTCAAGTTGTTGGGAGCTGGCTTTTCCTTTCCCGGCAACACCAGTTGCCGAAGTAGGACCACCAGAACCCGCACTTGCCGGCTCTTCTTCACCGCGATAGAGCTCGGCAGAGGAAACTCTTGACGAAGATTCATCTCTAGGTGGCGTGATTGACGGAGGCGGCACGTTAGGGGTGGTTCCTGATGGTGCTCCTTGCTGCCGCTCCTCTCCTACACGCCCGGTGATGTTAGCAGTGAATATACACACCCCGGCACTTGCCAGTGGAAAGTGAGTAGTGGACTCACGCCGGGGGCTGCGTCGGGGGCTGCGTTGAGGGCTTGATTCCGGGCTGATGGTGGTCGATTCTGGCGCACCTGAGGTGTTTGCCGGTGGCTCATCACCCGTTGAAGTCTTCGCCCTCTTCGCCATTCTTTGCGCCAACGTTTCTGTATCTCTGCGGAGACAGGCCAGAGCAAGACAAATCAGTTAAGCAAAATCGGAAATTCAGAAGTTAGAAGATGAGGCAGGACCCTTACTCTTCTTCTTCCGAGCTGAAGGCAGAGAGGTCGAAGTCGACTTCCGCCGCGGCGCTCGTGCGAGGAGATAGAGGAGTGGTCCTGGGCCGCTTGGCTGCGGCACAAACAGAAGGTTGCTGCGTTGAAGTACTAGATGTGGCTTTCCGAAGAACTCGCTTCGTCTTCTTCTCGGGAGCTGGGGGCTCCTCGTGTAGCTCCTCCTCAGCTGTACCCCCGGCAGATGTGCCACTCTGCTCTCCGGCAACCTCACCCTGCCCGGCAAGATTTTCCTCTGACATCACTTCTCCTTCGCTGGCTTCTTCTTCCGTGAAACCAGCGCTGCCGGCCTCCATGGCAAGATTCGCCTCTTCCACCCTGCTGGCAATGTATGCCACTTCCTCCTCACTGGTGGGGCGGATGAGATGCTTTTCCACCCGGATGGCCCTCTCCGACAAGTTGTCGAAGAATTCCTGTGCCTGCTCTTCGGATGGCTCGTCCCAAGTTTCGTCAAGGCCGTGAGCATTGCACGCCGGCATCATGGCGATGATCGAGGCCAGGGCGGAGTTGTTGCACAAGGGAATTACACTCGCCGGCAACTTGTGCTTCGCGTCAGTCCTGAACAGTTTCTGGCAGAGGGCTGTGTGCTGCATGACCGTCAAGTTATTGTTCAACCCAGGGCGCAACCTCATGATGTCTGCCGCGTTCCGGAACTCCCAAGCTGGCCTCCCCTTGTTCTGCAGAGGGGCGATGCGCCGGCGAAGGAAATCAGCGCCAACCATTTCAATTGTGAGCCCGGCAGCTTTGAGGCGGTGGATTCTGGTAACTGCAATTGAGAGCTTCTCATCTTGAAGATCGAAGGCGCTACAATCAGTACCACGCGCCATTTTGGCTTGCCGGAGCGAACAGAAGGGCTGAGGGTCAGTCTCCTGAATCCAGCACCATTTGCCCTGCCATTCTTCCCACTTCTCGCGATAGACCCCGTCTGGGTATATCTCCTTGTTCCATGCCCTTGGAATCCAAGCGATGGAACCGGAAAGGGCGTCTCCTTTTTGGATGCGGGGAATGAAGTAATGGCGGAAAAGGGCTGTGCTAGGGACTACTCCGGAAAAGTTTTCGCAAAGATGAGCAAAGGTTGACATGCATGTCACGGCGTTCGGCGTAAAATCCAAGAGTTGGAAGCCGTATGTGTACATGATGTCGACGAAGAAATCCGAAAATGGGGGACAGAGCCCGTAGTAAAAGTAATCGGCAAAGAAGTGGAATTTGTTTGGGCCACCCTTGAAAGAACCTGGGCTCACATGAATTGCAGGATGCGCCTTCGTCTCCTTCGCCCACATGCACTGGTACCGCTCCCTCAGGGCGCTCGCGTCGAGCGCCGGAGCGAAGACGGCGTGCTCCCTCCGCATCTTCGCCAGATCGCTCTCCGAAACGGCAGCTTTCGCCCCCTTGCCTTTGCTTGCCTTGGGCGGCATGGCGGCAATGGAAGCAGAGGCCGAGGACGGTGAGGGCGTGGAGGCGGCGGATGAATGGAGGGGCTCTATTTCGGGCTCAAGGAAGAAGACGACGGCGGTTCCTAGATTGGAAAAGACAGGAGGTAAATGAGCAGTGCCTCTGCGGATTCCTTTTTATGGGGAAGGCACAGGGCTGCCTCTTTACTAATCAATGGAATACCGCTTTTGCAAGCGCGCTGCTGCAACGGCCGCTCCGCCCACGTCTCCCACGTCGCGCATTCAACGCGCGTAGTGGGGGGCGCCGTTAGCGGAATGATTACAGCAGTTAACTCCTGACACACGTGCCCGTGCACTGTTTGGGCCTAGCCCAACAACGCCTCGCACTCATGTATGGCCTAGGCCCGGGGGCTCCTGTCGGTGTACTAAGGTTTGGGTCTTTTAGTACCCCGTACTTGTGCACGGGCGGTTGCAGCCACACCAGCGGCAAGGCCTGCCGGGGGACAGCTGAACACATGTATAACAACGTCAAGAAGACATTCAAGTCAACAGTCAGAAGACAGAAGACCGAAGGCTGGGCGCCCGGCAAGATCTTGCCGGGCTGGCCCGTCGAGCCCCGGCAAGATTTGCACCCGGCAAGACCTCGCCACCCTGTCACCGCTCCAGCGCAGCGACCAGCTTGTCTTTTAGCTGTTGTCCTCCTCGTAACGTGTCAGGCGCTAGTGGCGGAGGGGCGTTAAGCGGTGCTAATGGGACGGCTTCTTTTCCCGTCCCCAAGATGCTAAGGGACACCTCAACGGAGCATTAAATGTGTTTGTCCTAAACCGTCAGTGTTAGGTATGATAACACTGTAGCAGCTTTACACCTCATGTATGTACTGTACGCCACTGTGGTGACCCCTTTGAACGTATAAAAGGAGGCCCAAGGTGTAGCTACAGGGGGGCCATTCTGCATGCGTAGCTGCTGTGTACTGTTTATCACAAGCGCTCCAAGAACCAGAGCTTGAACGCATCCAATATACTAAAGCAGGAGTAGGGTTTTACGCTTCTCAGTGGCCCGAACCTGGGTAAAATCCCTCGCGTTGATCGCTTGACCTGCTCTTTGTGCAAACCTTTTCCCTGCCGAATCGTAAAGGGATCCACGCGATCCCATAGGTGTCGTTTCCCCGACACCCATTCTACCAGATATCTATTTACGAATAGAGGCTCCCCAACAGTGGCGAATCTAGCATGAAACTAAACAGTAGGCTCAAAACATCAAGTTTCTAAGCCTAATTAGCAAATGCATCGCAATTTACATGTTAAACACCTCATTATAATTGTCAAATAGTATGTTTAGCTGAAATAGGAATTTTGAAGGGTAGGCTTAAGCCTATTGAAGCCCCCGAATCGCCACTTCTCCCCAACAAGTCCCCCTCACTCACCCAACAACAATACAACGATCTTAATATTTCTTATCAACGCATATAGTTTTGTGATATATAATTTTTAAAACAAATACATCAAATATAGACCGTCTAGTGTCTAAACGACTTACATTTTGATATAAAAAGTAGTAGGTAATTTCATGAGGATGCACTTGTCAGAAATAACAACCATATTTGGTATATATGCGATCTGAATCTTGTTTAAACATCGATCGATATTGTTTCATATATTTATTGACCATAATTTTGTTGCAATTTGCTAATTGAGTGATACATTTTCTCCAAGTAAAGAGAATTTCGACATGACCAAGTCAGACCGTATCAACCAGACAAGGTCAAGTTTTTCTAGGCATTGAGATAGATTATGATAGCCTAGTTTATAAACTTAATTTTCTGCTTTTTTAAAAACTGGGTGTTTGGTTGCTTACTTATTCGTGCAATCAGATTGTGATTTAAGCTGACAAAACTTTTAGTATCCTAAAAAAACAAGATGAAATATCATAGGACAATTATAGTCTATAACTCTAATTTTAGAAATATTGACAAAATCAAGTTTGGGGTTTTGGCCCCCTTGAAATGCTTGAGCAATGATATCAAAACTAGATGTCTCAGTGTCTTACAATGTGATTAACTACATATTTGCTTGTTTTTTTTATACGAAATTAGCTTGAGTTTGTTACATTTATTTGGTTATGCTTGATATTCTGCTGCGTTACGACTGTTTTGTTTATTTAAGTTGTTGTATAGTTTGTAACTGCTTGAGATACATCCAATCATGTGATAAGTATAGTGCTTGCATGCACTTTAGGGGGTCTTCAGAGGATCTAGCCAACCGTATCATAAGTGTATATACCTCCAACCTTGAATTTCTTGAACACGTGACTTAGTTTCTTACAACCACTAATCGACAATACAATTTTTGTACAAACATAACTATTATAGGATTTTAGCTCTTGATTATACAGTTCTATTGGTTTAGATATTTACTTGAATTTTCCTATACTATAGTAGTTTTGTTCCAGATTTTTTAAATAAAATCAAGTTATAGACCAAATATTTATTCTGCCTCCTCATCGGGGTGAGGTATATTTGTATAGGAAGATTGTGAGAGTGGATAGTCCTTTATCGATGTCATGGCCAAACTAAAGTAAATTTTAACATGACACTAGTAATTCGAGGAATTGAATGGATGTGTGTATCCGATGTACACAGCTAATTCGAAGGATAGACATCTCCCATGTGTTCAATTTTCAGCACATATGTAGTAGAAAGTAGAAACCCAAAGTAAGGAATTTGGATTATGAACTAACTTAAAACGATAATGTGCGTTAACTAGATCTATATATGTCCATAAGATAAGAGGTGGCAAATACAGCAACCTCTGACAGGCGAACATATAGGACTAAGGAAAGGGCAAAAAACAGGAAGAAACAGCGAAAACTACAAGAGTACTCGTAGATATGATACGATACATCTCAAGATCTCATGATCCCCCAGCACCCTAGCTAGAATGAAGCGCAAATTAAGGCAATATATTCTATCGGAAGACGTTAAAACGGCGTGGCGCCCATGCTAGATGCCGCTGTGGCTGCTGCGGCCGCCGCCGCTGCGTAGAGACTGTCCTTGAAGAGCATGCAATCCCCAGCTCCGTCCTACGTACACACAGCACAAAGGAGAACATAATTAGTGCTGCTCAGGGCCTATGCTTGGTAGCTCTCAATCTGATTCTGCACGGACATGGTACTATAGGATTAGGTTTTTACGATCTCCTTACCAGCTGGCTTTGGATGCTGGGCTTCCTCATCAGGCCTTGGTCAGGCATCAGACCGAAATGGATGTGTGGGAAATGAGCCCACTGATGCATGCACACATAGTAGATCCATGGTAAATACACAGAGTATTGGACAGATCAATGATCGAACCCGATCCGATCAAAAATGTGTTTGAGAAATAGAGAAGATGATAATTACATTCTTGGCAGCTGCGCTGAAGGCCTCCCTGTGGGTGATGTCCGGATTGTTGGCTTTGATACGCTGAATCTCGTCTCTACACACATGGGAACCCATGCATCATGCATATGCATTTTGCCAGACACATGATTCAAGCTAAAACGGGAAACTAGAATGAACCACCGATCACTCACTTGATGAATCGGTTGTACGCCGAGGGAACTCTCTGCCGCTTCTCTGGATCTGCAGAAAATCACAACAAGCAGCATGAAATTAAGGAGAAGCACTTTTTGGCAGATTCAGGAGCAGCATGGAATTAAGAAGAAAGAGCAGACAAGTGCAACCTGGTGGCCCATTTGGTACTCATACAGTCGTATACACTCAACTTACAGAGGTGATTATGTTTCTGATTCCTAATGCCCTCTGCACTTATTTAGTTTAGTTTTCCTACTATAGTATCACGCACTGTGTGCATATTTTAACGTTGGAGTTTGGGGGAGAAAAGAACCTCCACGGACAAAAGGTACTATTGAGCTGGTGAGCAAACTATTCAACCGGCCTCTTCCACTCGAAAACTCCATTGACCGCTCAGAAAGAATCCTTAAAAGAGAGACAAAATGCATAAAGAGGAGCTGTATGCTATGCGTGGCGTGCTACCAAGAACAGTGCAGCTGCACATGCATGCTCCGGCCGGAGTTCTCCGGCGCTGGGCATGAAGGTGCTTTGACTAGCTAGTACGACCGGCCGGCAGCAGAAAGAGAGGAATGGTTAGGAGGACTGAGCTTGGCACTTACGCTTGGTCCCCGACGCAGCGCTCTTCCGCTGCTGGGGCTCCCTCTGCGCGGGTTTCTCCGGCGGCGGCATCATCGACATGGCCGGCGTGTTGATGGCGCAACTGTTGCTGCTGCTGGTGATGCTGCTCACGTTGGGGCTGGCCTGATCAGTCAGTAGGCTCGACGGCGCTTGGAACGACGACATTTCATCCTGCAGGCCGGAGTCAAGTTATGTCAGCAAACATCCGTCAATCAGTTCGACGAAGGCGCTGTACGAGTTAGGAAACCAACGCATATTAGGTATATATTCATACCAGGAGGCCGTGTGGTGACGCCGGCGAGGTCGGGGAGAGGAGCGACTGGCTGAAGGGGAGCTGGTTGGCGGCGGCCGGGAGCAGGAGGTTCCGGAGGTTGACGGAGAGCAGGTTGGCGCAGTGGCCGCATCGCACGGCGACCGTCTTGAAGAGGCTGCTGCACGGCACGCCCACCTGCATGCACACGAACAAGATTGTGAGACGAGGGTGGAAACGAACGAACGAACCGAGCCTCGAATGGAATGGAGGCTGGAGGAGGCGTACCGCGAGGATGGTGTCGCAGAAGTTGCAGTGGACGTAGCACAGCTGCTCCTGCTCGGCGAAGGGGGGCTGCTGCTGCTGCTGCTGCTCCGCGAGGTGGTCCGGGAAGAAGCTGCTCTCGGACTCCGCGGGCGACATCATGGTGCTCTGCTCGCGACAAGCAAGCCCGCCTCTTGGCGTACAGTAAGCGTATGTGTATGTGCCTGCGCCCACCACCACCTGCCCGCGCGCGCTCCTGCAGCAGCTAGCTAGCTAGCTTGTGTGAATACGATCAGGGTTCAGGAGAGGTGGTGGGGGGGAGGATGAGGATGTCTGGCCGGAGGGAGAGAAGAGGGCCGGAGATATTTGGGGGCGAGCGGTGGGGGGAGAGGGCAGTGGGGATGGGATGGGGTTTATATAGTGGCGGATCGGGGCTGTCCCCCCCACCCCCTGGACGAACGGACGGACGGATGTGCATCTATCTAGTCTTGTTGACGTGATGGGTTGAGGTGAGGTGATTTGATTTGATGGGTACGGGAGTCCCTCCTGGTGGATTTGATTGACCTGCCCGATTCGAGAAAGCCTCGGATCTGTCGTTGTTGTTGCTGCCTTGCCTGTTGCCTCCCTCCCTCTCTCTGGTGATTTGAAAGCCGCTCGTTGGCGTGAGAGCCGGCCCAGAGGAGAGCGGAGAGAGGCAAGGAATGGGAATGGGCGGGGGCAGCAGGGCGAGCGAGGGAGGGGCAGATTGGGAAAGCCGAGGGGGGCAATAAAGCCAAAGCGTCCAGTCCCGCTCCGCTCTCTCCCTCTGGCCGGGGAACAGTGGCCCGCAACAGTGGCATCTTGGGACTGTTCCCTCTGAAAAGCGGGCAGGGCCGGAATGCGTGGTGGGGATCCATCGCCCGCCGCAGTGGGCCGCCCCGCCCGCCCGCCCGGCCCACCTCACCACCCGCTCCGTGACGTGGTCTCTCCCTGGTCTGCTCTGGTCTGGTCTGGTCGCAGCTCGACGCTTTGCCACACTACACTACAGTGCCCACCCCACTGGAAAAAAAGACCAAGTACAGTGCCCACAGTCCTGTTTTGTGCTCCAATATATGATCGGTTGTCCATCACTGTGTAATCTTTGTACGTAGTAAGTAATCTGGCTGGCCTTCCACAGTCAAAGCGGGCGGCACGCCCGGACAACGGTTCAAGCTGGAGCACGTCTGTCCCTGTACCACGGCTCCTCCTCCTCGCGATGCATCATTATTATTATTATTAACTATTAATTATTGACAAAGGCTCTCTCTCTCTCTCTCTTCCCTCTGGCTTCTGCCACACCCTCTTCGGTTTTGTTTAGTTTGGCGCTACTGATTGATTGATTAGCAGTAGCAGCGCCTGCCGGCTGCCGACCGGTGGCAAGCCTGGCCGGGCGAGCGAGGCTCGAGGGAGGGCTGAGGCAGATCGCAGCGTGCATGTATTCTATCGACGCGCGCGCAGAGATCCGCAGGCTACTACGGCTACTACCTGGTGAATTGATTCCATTCCAGCCTAATGCAGGTACGCAAGTACTACGTAAACCTTCGTCCCTTTGCTTGGATGCCTGCGCTGCACGCCATGGGGTTTCGCTCCCTGCGTCGACGTCAATGCGTGGCCGCCGCTGCGCGTACGGGGCCGGCGCCTCCCTCTCGCGAGTGACACCAAACGGACGGGCGCATGGCATGGTCCCCGGCCGGCCGGTGGCCACTAGCCCGCTGCTGCTGCGGCGCCGTAGCCGTAGCCCGGTGGCGTCCAGAGAAAAGAAACAGGTACAAGGCAGGCAGAACGGGCGAGGGCGTCGCCAAATTAAAGGGAGGGTCCGTTTGGTTTGGGACGGGACCAGCTGATCCAAATCCAAATGCCCGGCCCAACCCAATGCGTCGTTTTCTCGCGGGGTAGTAGTACTAGGTGTGGCCTTGCCGGCCGGTTAGAGCATCTACAGCCGGACCCCTATACGTTCCTTAAACGTCCGAAATGCCCTATCGGTCACTGACCGGTCATAAAAATGCGACGCAACCGGACTCCTCATATCCGTCTCAAACGCCCGGACTGACCGGCACCCCTCATATCCATCTCAAATATGGGGCCGATATGAGGGCTCGCGGACGCGCCCGGACATGCCCGGTCAGTCCACCACGTAGGACGCGACCCCACTCCGGACCACCTTTTCTCTTTTCTTATTTATTATTTTCTTTCTCTCTCTTCTTCTCCACCAATCACGTGCAAGTGACCGGACATATGAGAAGAAAAATAAAAAGTGTGGCTGCGCGGGCCAAATTATAGGGACTCAAAACGGACACGACCGGTCACTGACCGGACGCGTCCGCGGGCGTTTAAGGGATCAAATTTGCTAGGTCTGACTGTAGATGCTCTTGGCTGCTGCTCTCTTTACTCTTTATATAAGCAGCGGTTTGCAGCGCCGGGCCCGCGTGCGCTTTAGCCCAGGTGCGTGTCGGCATCTCCCTCCCCAGATGTGCACAGGCAGGGCAGCCCGGTCGCTCCAACAGAAAGGCGCCTCTGCATGACACTGCTTATAGCGGCGTGTCCAGCGCCTTTTTTTTCTGCATGGGGAGAATCAACGTGACACCAGTACTCCATACGTATCACCTACTACTACTCCTAGTACGTAGCACTACCGCGCCTCCGTTTCATTTGCGCACGTGTTCCCTCACCGTTTTGTGTAATTAATTAGTAATGTACAGTACGAGCGATGCTGAGACATATACTACTAGCTTGGACTGTAGAAACGGCGGGCTGCAGAGGAAACGGAGTTCGGTAGCTGGCCTGGCCGGCCGGCTGAGAACTCCGCTTTGTTTCACGCCTGCGCCGCCGTACAATTAGCTGCTCCGACCGAGGCTAGCCGCCGTTGCCAAGCAAGCTAGCCCTGCATCTGCATGGCTTTGAGCATGCACGGCAGTCTGCCAAAGCAACAGCCATCAACATCTAGGTCAACTTAGCTTTCATCCTCTTGGTTTTGAGAGGACGTGCCATGAACAGCTAGGTAGTACGTAGAAAGTAGAAACTACTGCATGATCTACGTACGTTGCGGTCACACTGACATTCTAGCTGCTACTTCTATCGACAAAAGTTGATATAAATTGATTTCTCACAGCATTATGCTAGCACCAAGATTCGCACCCGTGCTATTATGGTATGTGATCGAGAGGGCTACCAACTCAGTTCTGGCGTGACGACAATGCGCATAAAACCTGAATATTTGTTCTAACAAAAAACTGAATATTCGAAATAATATTAACCTCAAAGGAAAATGGGGTAGGCAAGTTGTTGTGAAGTAAATGACGCCATTGGAGCTTGCTGTGATTGAAGGAATGATGGCTTACAAGATCACAGAGCCAAGTGGTGAAGACGTATTACTCTGCAACTTGTAGCGTGCCTACATCCCTATCCTTGCGTACGGTACCATCTTTGAGGCTAGAGAGTGAAAGGGCTTTGGTGGGAGGAGTGCACCTCTGTTTTTTTTTTTTTTGAATAAAAGGGATGATTCCCCCGATTTCATCAGGACCCCAATATCTCTCGAACGTTCGGTCTGCGAGCTCCCCATCGAACGAAACGTTGCCAGGGCATGGGGGATGGATCAAACGATGCTTCCCAGGTTGAGTGACGATTTTCAGTTGCCCATCTGGCACGAGAGCAGTCAGCCAAAAAATCAGGAAAAAGCCAAGCACAACCCAATTGCCTACTGTTGCGCTGGAAAAAGCCCGAAACCCCAAAAACAATGGGGAAAAAAGAAAAAAATCAGGATAACCTTGCGAAAACAACAAAAATGATTTGCCATGATATATAAAATGAATTTGTCGGGCCACACTGGACTTCCCACATTTATGTCGTTCGATCCAGGCAAACATATTGCAAAAACTATGGCATTTCTTTAATAAAACATATCTATCCATGGCAAAACTAGATGATTTTGCGTATGAAACACAAAATTTGCCATGATCGCACTAGTTTGCCATGGGCAACAAACTTTCAGAAAAAATACCATGGCAAAACATATGATACTTAACATGGCATGATGCCTTATAAGTGCATGATATTTCTAATTTAATGGCAAAAAGTTACAAAACCGACATGGCAAAATTGTTTTGTAACGACCCGAACCTAATAAGATTCAAGTCTATGTGCTCACTGTGCTAGTCCCTGGATCAATAGCTAGCACACACAGTACAAAATGAAATACCAAGAATAAACCACATGTCATAATATTACATCGTAGATCCAGAATTACAATATAATACATACCTCGTAGCTCAAGGCTACCATACAAACAAAATACAGCGGAAAACAAATACAATCTTCATGAATCCATCAACACCATAGGCAAATGTTGAGTATAGACATTGTAACCCTACATCGTATCACTCACTCGTCGTATAAAATCTGCAACATGATAAGTTAAAGCCACAAGGGTCAGTACGTTGAATGTACTGGCAAGTCACACATGAATGATGTAACAGACCTACATCTACATGCAAGGTATATCAAGAGGATGTTCTAGTGGTTGTTTTGTAGAAAGCTATTTTTTCCCTGATAACTACATAATAGTCACATTTTAATTTGTCTTGCTACAATTAAATACATATGGTTGAATTGGGCACTCCAATTCTAACCTATACCCATCATCAAGTTTCCCACTCAATTTTTATTACGGTATCATCTGTCAAGATCATCCAACAACTGTAATGGTCTAGCTGCTCAAATTGTCCTTAACCGGGGACACGGCTAATCATGATTAGTTTTAATACTCTGCAGAGTTTAGTACGCTTTACCCACTGGACCCAACCCGAAGATTGAGACGAAGTCTTTCAGAAGCAGTCACTTAGTCCCACAGGAGGCCCATCCCAACTATCATAACTACATCTGCTGGCACATCCGGGTAAGGTTTCCACAACTGATCAACTAAGCCAGAGCCCATATAGCCAGTGGCCGCACATGGAAGCTACTAGTCACTAAGTCTGTCTGATCTTTTTGAACCTGGGTGGCATTCCACTTACATTCAGAGGGTATAAACCATGATGTTCTTGAAACCACCCAGCAATACCACGTCCGCCCAGAGGTGAATTATATATATTAAGTTTCAACACAAGTTATATCATAGTCCTCACATAATCTCAATGAATACACGAACCAATCCCCGTCTACATAGCATAGCAGAACTACAACTACCACGATCATCATTGACGAGGAGATAACTCAATAGCATAGCATAATATAAAAAATATTCCTATACATGCATAAATTCATAGTGCGATATATACTACATGCATAGAAAAACAATAGGTGAAGGATGATCAACATGTAACTTGCCTGGTATGTTTGATGAAGATCGTCGCACTCACAAGCCTGATATTTCTATGCATCACACTCCGGACAATCGACACGTTTCAAACAACACAACAATTCAATCATCACACTCAAATAACACCAAATAAAACCAAAAACAAGAAATCATTTTTTTTAAATCACAAAAACAATAGCATAATAGTAGGTACAAATCATGTACAAACCACTAGGAACACAACACAAAAAGAATCAATTAATTTCACTAAACGGTTTGAAAGATATGGTCTCCGGAAGATTCATTTTAAATTTGTTCAAGTTCAAAATTGAACATTGCAAATGTAAGGGCATTATCTTGCCTTAGTGTTTTGGTGATGATGACACCTCACTATGATTCTAACCAGGTGTCAAGTTGTTCAGGTACTATGTGTGAGACACAAGACGGTTAGATATTCCCTCCAAACGGAAAAGATCGAAGACGGTGTTCTCTACGTGTTTATTCTCTTTGGTCGTAGGGATCCCGTACTATTAAGAGGGAATCCACATTGGAAGGTCTTGGGTGAATCAGTTCTCTCGCACAACCTTATGCACCCAACTCATTCCTTCGCATCATAGAGAGAGGCCCCTCTTTCCCTCATGGCTTACCGGTCGCATCGCTATCCCGACCGATTGCATCGAGTGCTCTAGACATCCGGCTTGACCACCACTCCAGGGGTGATACCCTGGGGGTGCAGCCACTGAGAGGTCCCCAGCGGTTGTATTGCTGCCTCCGAGCGGTTGTACCGCCCACAGCTGGGTGACCCAGGGTGGCAGCCCTGGGCGGTTGAACCGGCCCAGCACCGGACTCCAACCGGACACCTTTCTGTTGGGGACCGGTTGTTGGGCGGACCTGGCCCGGTTGTACCGCTATATTCTTATAGCCGGTAGAACCGGTGTCCCAAGCGGTTGTACCGCTATGGACTTTGCCTGGTCCAGCGCTGGTGCATCGGGGAGGAACCACCGGCCATGTTTCTGTTGTGGTCCGGTGGTTGGGCGGTGGTAGGTGTTGGGGAACGTTGCATGGGAAACAAAAAATTTCCTACGCACACGCAAGATCTATCCATGGTGATGAGCATCTACGAGAGGGAGAGTGGATCTACATACCCTTGTAGATCGCTAAGCGGGAAGCGTTAAGAAACGCGGTTGATGTAGTCGAACGTCTTCGCGATCCAAATCGCTAGCCGTCCCGTGATCCGATCACGATCCGTCCCGCGATCCAATCACGGTCCTTCCGATCTAGCGCCGAACGGACGGCACCTCCGCGTTCAGCACACGTACAGCTCGATGACGATCTCCGCCTTCTTGATCCAGCAAGAGGGAGCGGAGAGGTAGATGAGTTCTCCGGCAGCACAATGGCGTGGTGGCGGTGGTGGTGAACTAATCTGGCAGGGCTTCGCTGAGCTCCGCCGAACTAATCTAGAGGAGAAACGATCTAGAGGAAGAAGTGGGCAGCACGTGGCAATTAGGGTTGGGGCTGCCCTCAAATCCTCTAGTATATATAGGAGGAAGGGAGGGGAGGAGGCAGCCTCAAACCCTCCACAAGGAGGATTCGGCCGAACCACCTCAAGGAGGTGGAATCCACCTCCTACTAGGAGGTGGATTCGTTTTAGGAAGGTGTCCTACTCCTTCCAACCTCCACCTTTTCCCTCTTGGGCGCATGGACACCCATGGGGTCGGCTGCCCAGCCCACCAGGGGCTGGTGCACCACCTCTTGGGCCCATGTGGCCCCCCGGGGTGGGTGGGCCCCACCCGGTGGACCCCCGGAACCCAATCGTCACTCCCGGTACACTACCGAAAGTACCCGAAACTTTTTCGGAACCCAAATACCACTTTCCTATATATCAATCTTTACCTCCGGACCATTCCGGATCTCCTCGTGACGTCTAGGATCTCATCCGAGACTCCGAACAACCTTCGGTCACCAACATACATAACTCAATACTACCGAAACGTCACCGAACGTTAAGTGTGCAGACCCTGCGGGTTCGAGAACCATGTAGACATGACCGAGACACCTCTACGGTCAATAACCAATAGAGGGACCTGTATGCCCATATTGGTTCCTACATATTCTACGAAGATCTTTATCGGCTGAACCTCTATGTCAAGGATTCAGTTAATCCCGTATAATGTTCCCTTTGTTCTTCGGTATGTTACTTGCCCGAGATTCGATCGTCGGTATCTCTATACCTAGTTCAATCTCGTTACCGGCAAGTCTCTTTACTCGTTCCGTAATACAAGATCCTGTGGCTAACTCTTTAGTCACTTTCCTTGCAAGGCTCATTGTGATGTTGTATTACCGAGTGGGCCCTGAGATACCTCTCCGTCACACGGAGTAACAAATCCCAGTCTTGATCCATGCCAACCCAACAGACACCCTCGGAGATACCTTTAGAGCACCTTTATAGTCACCTAGTTACGTTGCGACGTTTGATACACACAAGGTACTCCTCCGGTGTCAGTGAATTGCATGATCTCATGGTCATAGGAACAGATACTTGACATGCAGAAAACTATAGCAATAAACTAACACGATCATATGCTACGTTCATTGTTTTGGGTCTTGTCCATCACATCATTCTCCTAATGATGTGATCCCGTTATCAAATGACATCTCATGTCTATGGCTAGGAAACCTTAACCATCTTTGATCAACGAGCTAGTCTAGTAGAGGCTTACTAGGGACACTTTGTTGTCTATGTATCCACACATGTATTTGAGTTTCCAATCAATACATTTATAGCATGGATAATAAATGATTATCATGAACAAGGAAATATAATAATAACGATTTTATTATTGCCTCTAGGGCATATTTCCAACAGTCTCCCACTTGCACTAGAGACAATAATCTAGCTCACATCGCTATGTGATTTACATTGTTATGAATCTAACACCCAATGAGTTCTGGGGTTCGATCATGTTTTGCCTGTGAAAGAGGTCTTTCGTCAACGGTTTGCAACATTCAGATCCGTGTGTTCTTTGCAAATCTATATGTCATACTGCAGATGCTACCACGCTCCACTTGGAGCTATTCCAAATGGTTGCTCCACTATACATATCCGGATTGCTACTCAGAGTCATCCGGATTGGTGTCAAAGCTTGCATCGACGTAACCCTTTATGACGAACTCTTTATCACCTCCATAATCGAGAAACATTTCCTTAGTCCTCTAGTTACTAAGGATAATTTTGACCACTGTCCAGTGATCCACTCCTGGACCACTCTTGTACCCCTTGACAGACTCATGGCAAGGCACACACCAGGTGCGGTACATAGCATGGCATACTATACAGAGCCTATGGATAAGGCATAGGGGACGACCTTCGTCCTTTCTCTTTCTTCTGCCGTGGTCGAGCTTTGAGTCTCACTCAACTCCACACCTTACAAATTAGGCAAGAACTCTTTCTTTGACTGATCAATTTTGAACTCTTTCAAAATCTTGTCAAGGTATGTACTCATTGAAAGTCTTATCAGACGTCTTGATCTATCTCTATAGATCCTGATGCCCAATATTTAAGTAGCTTCATTCCAGGTTTCCTTTGAAAAACTCCTTTCAAACAACCCTTATGCTTTCCAGAAATTCTACATCATTTCCGATCAACAATATGTCATCCACATATACTTATCAGAAATTCTATAGTGCTCCCACTCACTTTATTGTAAATATAAGTTTCTCATAAACTTTGTATAGACCCAAAAACTTTGATCACCTCATCAAAGCATATATTCCAACTCCGAGATGCTTGCTCCAGTCCATAGAAGGATCGCTGGAGCTTGCATACATTTTAGCATCCTTAGGACTGACAAAACCTTCCGGTTGTATCACATACAACTTTTCCTCAAGGAAACCGTCAAGGAAACGATGTTTTGACATCCATCTGCGAGATTTCATAATCGAAAAATGCAGCAACTGCTAACATAATTCCAACAGACTTTTAGCATCGCTACGGGTGAGAAAGTCTCATTGTAGTCAACTCCTTGAACTTGTCGGAAACTTCTTTGCGACAAGTCGAGCTTTATAAATGGTGACATTTACCATCAGCGTCTGTCTTCTTCGTAAAGGTCCATTTGTACTCAACGGTCTGTCGTTCAACGGGCAAGTCTACCAAAGTCCATACTTGGTTTTCATACATGGATCCTTTCTTGGATTTCATGGTTCCTGGCCATTTGTTGGAATCCGGGCCCACCATCGCTTCTTCATAGCTCTTAGGTTCACTGTTGTCTAACAACATGACCTCCAAGACAGGAGTGACGTACCACTCAGAGGCGGTACGAGTTCTTGTCGGCCTACGAGGTTCGGTAGTAACTTGATCCGAAGTGTCATGATCATCATCATTAACTTCCTCTTCATTCGGTGTAGGCGCCACAGAAACATCTTTCAGCGTCGTGCTACCATCCAATTGAAGTGACGGTTCAATAACCTCATCAAGTTCTACCTTCCTCCCACTCAATTCTTTCGAGAGAAACTCTTTCTCTAGAAGGGACCCGTTTTTAGCAACAAACACTTTGCGCTTGGATCTGAGATAGAAGGTATACCCAACTGTTACGTTAGGGTATTCTATGAAGATGCATTTGTCCGCTTTGGGTTAGAGCTCATCAGGTTGAAACCTTTTTCACATAAGCGTCGCAGCCCCAAACATTAAGAAATGATAGCTTAGGTTTCTGCCAAACCAAAATTCATACGGTGTCATCTCAACGGACTTAGATGGTGTCCTATTTAAAGTGAATGTAGTTGTCTCTAATGCATAACCCCAAAACGATAGTGGCAAATCGATAAGAGACATCATAGTACGCACCATATCCAATAGAGCACGACTACGACGTTCGGACACACCATCACACTATGGTGTTCCAGGTGGCGTGAGTTGTGAAACAACTTCCACATTGTCTTAAGTTGTATACCAAACTCGTAACTCAGATATTTACCTCCACGATCATATCGTAGACATTTTATCTTCTTGTCACGATGATCTCAAACTTCACTCTGAATTTGTTTGAACTTTTCAAACGTTTCAAACTTGTGTTTCATTAAGTAAATATCCCCATATCTACTCAAATCATCAGTGAAGGTAAGAAAATAGCGATATCCACCGCACGCTTCAACACTTATTGGACCGCATACATCAACATGTATTATTTCCAATAAGTCACTTGCCCGCTCCATCAAGCCGGAAAACGGGGTTTTAGTCATCTTGCCCAAGAGGCATGGTCCGCATGTCTCAACCGATTCGAAATCGAGTGAGTCCAAAGATCCATCAGCATGGAGTTTCTGCATGCGCTTTACACCAATATGACCTTTAGCGGCAATGCCACAAGTATGTGGTACTATCATTATTAACTTTGCATCTTTTGGCATCAATGTTATGAACATGTGTATCACTACGATCGAGATTCAATGAACCATTCACATTGGGTGCATGACCATTGAAGGTATTATTCATGTAAACAGAATAACCATTATTCTCTAACTTAAATGAATAACCGTATTGCAATAAACACGATCTAATCACGTTCATGCTCAACGCAAACACCAAATAACATTTATTTAGGTTCATCACTAATCTCGAAGGTAGAGAGAGCGTGCGATGGTGATCACATCAACCTTGCAAACACTTCCAACACACATCGTCACCTCGCCCTTTAGCTAGTCTCCGTTTATTCCGTAGCTTTTATTTCGAGTTACTAACATTAGCAACTGAACCGGTATCTAATACCCAGGTGCTACTAGGAGTACTAGTAAGGTACACATCAATAATACGTATATCAAATATACTTCCGTTGACGTTTGCCAGCCTTCTTATCTACCAAGTATCTAGGGTTGTTCCACTTCAGCGACCGTTCTCCTCATAATAGAAGCACTCAGTCTTGGGTTTGGGTTCAACCTTGGGTTTCTTTACTGGAGCAGCAACTGGCTTGCCATCCATGAAGTTTCCCTCCTTGCCCTTGCCCTTCTCGAAACTAGTGGTTTTACTAACCATCAACACTTGATGCTCCTTGATTTCTACCTTCGCGGTGTCAAACATCGCGAATAGCTCAGGGATCATTATTTCCATCCCTGACATTTTATAGTTCATCACGAAGCTCTAGTAGCTTTGTGGCAGTGACTTGGAGAACTATATCAACCACTATCTTATCTGGAAGATCAACTCCCACTCGATTCAAGCGATTGTAGCACCCAGACAATCTGAGCACATGTTCACCGATTGAGCTATTCTCCTTCATCTTGCAGGCAAAGAATCTTGTTGGAGGTCTCATACCTCTCAACACGGGCACGAGCCTGAGATCCCAATTTCAGCTCTTAGAACATCTCATATGTTCTGTGACATTAAAAAACGTTTTGGAGCCTCAATTCTAAGTCGTAGTGCATGATGCACTGAACTATCAAGTAGTCATCAAAACGTGCCTGTCAGATGTTCACAACATCTACAGATGATGCTTGAGGGGGTGGCGCACCGAGCGGTGCATTAAGGACATAAGCCTTCTGTGCAGCAAATGAGGACAATCCTCAGATCACGGACCCAGTCCGCATTATTGCTACCATCGTCTTTCAACTCTATTTTCTCTAGGAACGTATAAAAAACACAGGGGAGCTACAGCGCGAGCTAGTGATCTACAACATAATTTGCAAAGACATTTTGACTATGTTCATGATAATGAGTTTACTTAATCATATTAATTAAAAACTCCCACTCAAATTGACATCCCTCCGGTCATCCGAGTGTTACATGATCCAAATTCACCAACCCAAGTCCGATCATCACGTGAGATGAGGTGGTTTCAATGGTGAACATCTCCATGTTGATCATATCTACTATATGACTCATGTTCGACCTTTCGGTCTCTTGTGTTCCGAGGCCATGTCTATACATGCTAGGCTCGTCAAGTTTAACCCGAGTGTTCCGCATGTGCAACACTGGCTTGCACCCGTTGTATGCGAACGTAGAGTCTATCCCACCCGATCATCACGTGGTGTCTCGAAACGACGAACTTTCGCAACGGTGCACACTCGGGGAGAACACAATTTTATCTTGAAATTTTAGTGAGGGATCACCTTATAATGCTACCGTCATCCTAAGAAAAATAAGATGCATAAAAGGATTAACATCACATGCAAATCATAAGTGACATGATATGGCCATGAACTTGTGCTTTTGATCTCCATCTCCAAAGCACCGACATGATCTCCATCGTCACTGGCATGACACCATTATCTCCATCATCTTGATCTCCATCAACGTGTTGCCATGAGGTTGTCGTGCCAACTATCGCTTCTACAACTATTGCTAACTCATAGCGATAAAGTAAAGCAAAACGGCGAAAATAAATTAAAGACAACCCTATGGCACCTGCCGGTTGCCGTACTCATCGACATGCAAGTCGTGATATTCTATAAAAAACATGATCATCTCATACGTCACATATATCTCATCATGTAATTGGCCATATCACATCACAACATACCCTGCAAAAACAAGTTAGACGTCCTCTAATTGTTGTTGCATGTTTTACGTGGCTGCTACGGGTATCTAGCAAGATAGATTCTTACCTACGCAAAACCACAACGGTGATACACAAATTGCTATTCAACCTTCTCAAGGACCGCCTTTGTCGAATCCGATCCAACTAAAGTGGGAGAGACAGACACCCGCCAGCCATCTTTATGCAACAAAGTCACATGTCAGTTGATGGAACCGGTCTCTCGTAAGCGTACGAGTAAGGTTGGTCCGGGTGTCCGGGCCGCTTCATCCCACAATACCGCTGAATCAAGAAAATACCAAGGGAGGAAGCAATCTGAGCATCAACGCCCACAAACTCCTTTGTGTTCTACTTGTGATCTCATCTACGCATAGACCTAGCTCTGATACCACTGTTGGGGAACGTTGCATGGGAAACAAAAAAATTCCTACACACATGCAAGATCTATCCATGGTGATGAGCATCTATGAGAGGGAGAGTGGATCTACATACCCTTGTAGATCGCTAAGCGGGAAGCGTTAAGAAACGCGGTTGATGTAGTCGAACGTCTTCGTGATCCAAATTGCTAGCTGTCCCGCGATCCGATCACGATCCTCGATCCAATCCGGTCCTTCCGATCTAGCGCCGAACGGACGGCACCTCCGCGTTCAGCACACGTACAGCTCGATGACGATCTCCGCCTTCTTGATCCAGCAAGACGGAGCGGAGAGGTAGATGAGTTCTCCGGCAGCACAACGGCGTGGTGGCGGTGGTGGTGAACTAATCTGGCAGGGCTTCGCTGAGCTCCGCCGAACTAATCTAGAGGAGAAACGATCTAGAGGAAGAAGTGGGCAGCACATGGCAATTAGGGTTGGGGCTGCCCTCAAATCCTCTAGTATATATAGGAGGAAGGGAGGGGAGGAGGCAGCCTCAAACCCTCCACAAGGAGGATTCGGCCGAACCACCTCAAGGAGGTGGAATCCACCTCCTACTAGGAGGTGGATTCGTTTTAGGAAGGTGTCCTAGTTCTTACAACCTCCACCTTTTTCCTCTTGGGCGCATGGACCCCCATGGGGTCGGCTGCCCAGCCCACCAGGGGCTGGTGCGCCACCTCTTGGGCCCATGTGGCCCCCCGGGGTGGGTGGGCCCCACCCGGTGGACCCTCGGAACCCATTCGTCACTCCCGGTACACTACCGAAAGTACCCGAAACTTTTCCGGAACCCAAATACCACTTTCCTATATATCAATCTTTACCTCCGGATCTCCTCGTGACGTCCGGGATCTCATCCGAGACCCCGAACAACCTTCGGTCACCAATATACATAACTCAATACTACCGAAACATCATCGAACGTTAAGTGTGCAGACCCTGCGGGTTCGAGAACTATGTAGACATGACCGAGACACCTCTACGGTCAATAACCAATAGAGGGACCTGGATGCCCATATTAGTTCCTACATATTCTACGAAGATCTTTATCGGTTGAACCTCTATGTCAAGGATTCAGTTAATCCCGTATAATGTTCCCTTTGTTCTTCGGTATGTTACTTGCCCGAGATTCGATCGTCGGTATCTCTATACCTAGTTCAATCTCGTTACCGGCAAGTCTCTTTACTCGTTCCGTAATACAAGATCCTGTGGCTAACTCTTTAGTCACTTTCCTTGCAAGGCTCATTGTGATGTTGTATTACCGAGTGGGCCCTGAGATACCTCTCCGTCACACGGAGTAACAAATCCCAGTCTTGATCCATGCCAACCCAACAGACACCCTCGGAGATACCTGTAGAGCACCTTTATAGTCACCTAGTTACGTTGCGACGTTTGATACACACAAGGTACTCCTCCGGTGTCAGTGAATTGCATGATCTCATGGTCATAGGAACAGATACTTGAGATGTAGAAAACTATAGCAATAAACTAACACGATCATATGCTACGTTCATTGTTTTGGGTCTTGTCCATCACATCATTCTCCTAATGATGTGATCCCGTTATCAAATGACATCTCATGTCTATGGCTAGGAAACCTTAACCATCTTTGATCAACGAGCTAGTCTAGTAGAGGCTTACTAGGGACACTTTGTTGTCTATGTATCCACACATGTATTTGAGTTTCCAATCAATACAATTATAGCATGGATAATAAACGATTATCATGAACAAGGAAATATAATAATAACCATTTTATTATTGCCTCTAGGGCATATTTCCAACAGTAGGGTTGTACCGCTATGGACTGTGCCTGGTCCAGCGCTGGTGCATCGGGGAGGAATCACCGGCCATGTTTCTGTTGTGGTCCGGTGGTTGGGCGATGGTAGGGCGGTTGTATCGGTTGTACCGTCCTCAGTACCGGTTGAACCGCTGTCGTGTAAAAACGGCTGTAACGGTTGGAAAGTGGGGGGCCTATATAAGAGGTGGTTCTTCCACCTCTCTCTCATCTTTTACCTCTCTCTCTCCACCATTGATGCCCCTTGAGCTTTCTTGCCTGATCTCTCTCTCTAGCCACCCAAACTTGTTGTCTTGCTAGGGATTGAAGGAGGAGATCTAGATCTATACTTCCACCAAAGGAAAATTGATTCCCCCATACTTTCTTGTGTGGATTTTGTTACTCTTGGGTGTTTGAGCACCCTAGACGGAAGAGGTCACCCCGAAGCCATATTCCATTGTGGTGAAGCTTCGTGGTTTCGTTGGGAACCTCCAATTAAGTTGTGGAGAGGGCCCCAACCTTGTTTGTAAAGGTATGGTTGCCGCCTTCAAGGGAACCACTAGTGGAATCACGGCATCCCGCATTGTGTGAGGGCGTGAGGAGAATACTGTGGCCCTAGTGGCTTCTTGGGGAGCATTGTGCCTCCACACCGCTCCAACGGAGACGTACTTCCCTTTACCGGGAAGGAACTTCGGTAACACATCCTCGTCTCCATTGGTTCCACTTGTGGTTACTTCTTACCCTCACTTTGTGCAAGCTATATGTATTGTTTATCTCCTTGCTTGTATGGTTATTGTTGTTAGCATCATATAGGTTGCTCACCTAGTTGCATATCTAGCCAACATATTTGTTGCTAAGCCTAACTTGGTAAAGAAAAGTTAAAAAGTGGTAGTTGCCTATTCACCCCCCTCCAGTCAACCATATCGATCCTTTCAATTGGTATCAGAGCTACGTCTCTTTATTAAGGGTTTCACCACCCGAAGAGTATGGTTAACGACGGGGACCGGCCGGTTGAACTCCCCGAGGCCATGGGTGTGAACACGATATCTCGTGAGGATTTAAACGAGGCCATGTCCTCGCTTAAATCCTCCATGACGACCGAGGTCAAATCCATGTTTAAAGAATTCCTTGATACTCTTAAGCTTTCCACCGAGTGGCTAATCCCACTAACTCGACATCGGATGTCAACTCCGGTAAGGAGGGGGCTAGTGCTGATAAGGACACTCGTTCTCAAGGAATTAATGGGTCGGGTACCTTTGCCTCAGTTCCCCCTCCCTTGGTCTATGGAGGACCGGTGCACCCACCTCATATAGTTAATCTCGGTCCTCCTCCTAAACTTGTTAAGAATGATTTTGCTAATTGGGTTTTTCGTATGAAGTCTCATTTGGATCACAGCTCAATTCAACTCATGAGAGTCATTGAAGAAGGATACTATCCTCGTGATCCACGCAACCTCACTCCAAGAGAAGAGGCTGATAAACAGCTAAATTCCTCCGCCTCTTGTTCATACTCCAAGCTGCAGTTCCTATCGAAGACCTACCTCACCTGCGACCCTTCACTGTTGCTAAAGAGTGTTGGGAACACATTGTCTCCATTTACAAGGGCAGCTCAAGCATTCAACGGTCGAACTATGAGGTCGTGCTTGCTTAGTCAGATGAGTTTGTTATGATAGAAGATGAGGAACCGCGTGACCTCTATAGGAGGGTAACTACTCTTGTTGTTGCCCTCCGAGATCATGGCAGTAAGGATGTGGATGACACCTGGATCAAGCGCAAGTTTCTGAAGGCCATCATGCCCTTCAACAAGGCCATGTCTGCCGTCATCCGCCAAAGACCGGATTTTCACAACTTGTCCTCTAGCGATGTGTTGGATGAATTTATTGCAATGAAAATCTTGAACACGACCGCAAACAATGCTCTTGCTCGTGTGCAACGGTCAAAGAAATCATCTCCCAACCTTGCTTTGAAGGCCAAGGTCAGTCAAGAGGAAGAAGAAGAAGAAGAAGAAGAAGAGGAGGGTTGCCCCGAGGACACCAAATATGCTTACCATGAGCATATGGCTCCAGCGTCTAGGCAATTCTGGGGCAACAAGAGAAACACAAGGCCCAACTTCCCCAAGAACAACTCAAGCGGGTCAAAGGGCAAGCAACGTGTGAGGACCTGCTACAACTGTGGTAATGTGAGTCACTTTGGGGTGGATTGTCCATATGAGAAGAGGGAAGACAATGGTGGCAAGCTCATCCGCAAAGATAAGGCCAAGTCTTTCCCCAACAAGACCAACTTCACCAAGAAGGCTCCTCACAAAGTGTTGGTGGCTCAAGAAGAGTATGTTTCCGATGATGACGGAGATGACGAAGACACAAGTGGTGAAGGAATGGCAATAGCATCTGTGGCGATTGCATCTTCTACCCCAACAAAGGTGTCACTCTTCGATGCCCCCAACGAGAACCACATTGCTCGGTGTCTCGTGGCAAAAGGTATCACCAAGGTAACCTCCAATGCCAAAACTTCAAACATTAATACATCATTTTTTTCCACTCCGTCTTTAGATTGTGTGGGTGAACTTGAGGAGGCAAAAGAGAGTGAGAATCGAACGAGGGTATCCAGGGCATGGTGGCGATGACGATGGGGATAGCTATGACGAAGGGGACGTCCTCTGGCGATCCCCAAACGCGGATGGGGTGTCGGGCAGCGAAGGATGTTTCCGGGCGAGGTCGGGCGACCATGGGGATCCCGATTTTATTCATCTGCGAGGTGGAAAAAAACAACCAGAAGGTTCGGAGCGACGCGGCAACACATACGGAGAAGAAATAGAGCTCGGGGTGTCTTACAGTCGTCGCAATCGACTGGATAAAGGAATTCGGCCCCGGAGATTTGTCGAGTCCGTGCGCTCGATTTCGAGCTCGGTTCCACGAGGTGAGTTTGGAAATTGGACGAGGGGGTCGAGAGGAGTATCCTGGTGTCCACGGATTGGAGAGGGGGTTAGGGATCGAGCGAATTGCCCATGGCCTGGATCGGCCGCGCTCGCACAGTCGTGCGTGAACAGGAGGCCAGGCGAAGGTTGAAGATGCGTGCGGGGGCCCTGTGTCAGCGGCAGAGAGAAAACAAAAGGGAAAGGGGAAAGCTGGGGTGCGGCCTGCTCGTGGCTTCGGCCTGTTGGGCCTAGGATGCGGGCGCTGCGCGCGCGTGCGATATTTTAGATACGGGTCTCTGGGCTTTGTTGGGCTAGAATAGGAATACTGCTTTATTTCTAAAAAAAACACTAGGAAATATATTTGGTTAAATAAAAATACCAAACCATATCCTAAAAAATCAAATAAACACACGGTAAATTATTACTACAAATATAGAGTACAGTGAACATCTTTTCGAGACCAAAATATTTTTGAACTCCAGAAAATAAATGCAAATAACATTTAAAACACCTCCAACTCCTTTTAATATTGAAGGAGTCATATTTCCTTCTCTCACATGATATTTTAGTTTTGAGTTAGAACTGTTTTAAATATTCAAAATCGAAATGGGAGAATATTCATTATTTCAGCAATATTATTATTTGAGGAAGTCATCCCATCCCCTCTCATGTTTGATTTGGAAATTTTCTGAATATTCTCAAACCCAAAATAATCCAAATGCATATGTGGGAAAAGTCATTTTATTCCCTCTCGATAAAAAAAATCACTCAAACTCCAAAAGTTTCAATTCCTATTCAAATTTAACTAAGATCAATCAATAGAAGCAAGTTTTTTTTTCATAAATCCTATTTGAATAATTAGCATTCCAAAATTTAAAATTTTGGGATGTTACATGTTTGATATCCATGGCAAAATTATTGGACTATGGCATTTATTTACTAAACACAAATAAACTACATGGTTTTTTGGTGTATGAAACACGCAAAATTTGCTATGATGCAAGAAGTTTGCCATGGCAATAAAATTTCAAAAAATGTCATGGCAAACGCATGACAATTAACATGGCATACTATTTCTTTATGATCAGTTAAAATTTTATTTTCCATGATCAATTACTAAATTTACCATGGTCAATAACCAAAATTTGTCGTGATCCATGAACTATATTTGTCCTAGTCAATTACTAATTGTGATCCATTAACTAAATTTTCCATGGTCAATCACTAAATTTTCCATGGTACATGTAATAAGTTTGCCATGTTCTAGTTAAAACTACTTTTACCATGGCAATACTAGTTGTTCTTCAGCCGCCAAAAAAAAGACTAGTTGTTCTTTACCAAGTTATGATTTTTTTACCATGGCCCAAAAAAAATAAAGGAAAATAAAATTGCCATGATAGAGAACAAAAAGAAGATATCATGGATTGTTTAGTGAAAATTGCCATGGTTCATAAAAAGCAAAACTTGCCACAAGAGATGAAAGCAAATTTTCATGTTTCGTAAAGTAAATTTATGAAAACAAGATGAGACGGTGTTTCGGAAACAACCGTGAAGTTACATGTGTTGGTGTCAACGTAGAATCGCCAGGACTATATGTCACGCGTACTTATTCCTAATTGGAATCACCTACGTTCGATAGTAGCGGGCTGGCCTATTTTAGCGTGGGCGCTCGATGCGTGCATAGGTTCACTTCGTTCCGGTTCGTAACAGTCATTGTAGGGTTCGGCCGCTCAGGTTTTCTTCATTTTTTTCACTGGTTTACTTCGGTTTTTCATTTTATTTCTTCGTGTTACCTTAGTTTGTTTGTTTTCTCATTGTTTTTTTACCTTTTTCTTTCTTTCTTTGCTATACTTTGGTTTCTTTTGGTTTTGTTCATTACCTTAGGTTTTCTTTGATTTTCTTTTTGTTTCCTTTTCGGTTTTGTTTTTTTGAACACATGTGTATTTTTTTCTCAACACACAATGTACACTTTTAGAGTACACGTGATACATTTTTCTGATACACGCTGGAGATTTTTTAAATACATGATATACATTTTTTAAATACATGGTACTCCCTCTGATATCTATTAGTTGTCACTAGTTTAGTACAAATTTGCATCAACCTTGTACTAAGCTAGTGAGAAGTTATATGGATCAGAGGGAGTAACACATTTTTCAAAGTACATGCTGTACATTTTTAATAGCAATAACATTTTTCTAAACTACGTGAACATTGTATAACTTTTTTGAAAATTTCATGGGCATTTTTTGAAACACACGAATAGTTTCTTAAAATATCAAGATAGAATTTTTAAATGGAAATAAACATTTTTATCCTATGCGAACATATTTTTATGTTGGTATATATCATTTTCTTAAATGTCATGAACATTTTATTGCAACATGGGAATTATTCCATCAAATGTGATGTACATTTTATTAATGGCACAAATATATTTTTGACATTTCGTCAACATTTTAAAATTTTATACATAATTTTTAAAAACAATTCACATTTTTTTTGAAACACCGATTTATTTCATTGTCACGAACATTTGTTTGAAACTTATCAACATTTTCTAAAACTGCGCTAACAAATTTTTATACCGTGTTAACATTTTTTTCAAATTTCCTAAGTAAATTTAAGTTTTTCAAATACATATATTTTAATTTGAAGTATAAATAAAAAAAGTGGGGAAAATGAAAATAGGGTGACTTCAGCATGACATCAGCAGAAAGAGCCCCATCCTACTGGGCCGGCCCACTACTAATGCCTGTAGGCGAGGTTGCCATGTGCCTCGCAGTATGCAGCACTTAGCCGTCCGATTTGACCTCATCTGTGAGCCAAAAACCGTCCCGCATCGCCTGCCGGCCATCCTTCCTTTTCCCAAACCCTTTGGGCTTTATTTGTACATATGCAAAATGTACCATTTAGTAATTTACTGTTTTGCATTACAATTATATACTTCCTCAATAAATTAATGTAAGACTTTTTAGATCACTTAATGATAGTCTAAAATGTTTTATATTAGTTTACACAGGAAGTAGCAAATAAGAACTGCAATGTCTAGCAACGCAATTACTCACAAAACTATACCCCCCCTGTTCCTTTATGTAAGGTATATAATTTTCGATGCGGAAACCAAAGCACATAATTTTAGACAATTTGAAACAATATTATCATGAGCTAATTCGTTGATTAGCGGCAAATAAGGCTAGGAAATGAAGAGATAAACAAAATCCGGTGAGAGATATTTTCCTTTTTTTTTCTCTGCAAGGAGAGATACATGGGGAGAGAGATACTTTTCATTTTTTTAGGGTTAAAAAGAGAATTACTTGAAATTACAGGAAATACACCTTACATTATAAAATTTTATAAAATAAATAAATACACCTTGTATAAAGGAATCGAGGGAGCATTACCATGCACTTGAATGCTAAACTAGAACGTGACCACGAGAATCTAGGCACCAGCTGGATCCACTGGACATGGCATGAGTTTTTCCAGCTGTTGACTTCACTCGCGGGCCCTCTCAAAAAAAAAAAAAGACTTCACTCGCGGGCCTAGTGCATGGCTGGGATATGAGCTGCATATGCAAATGCAACACGCTGCACAAAATCCTCAATATGTGTGTGACCCAGATTATATGTTGTTGACATATAAGATCGATATAGATAGGTTTTATTAGCACTACAACTGTAAAGCATATCAATACACTGCAGTGTAGCATCAGGGCAATTACTCACAAAATTATACAACAACTATTACATCACTTGAATTGGAAAGTGTATAACTACTACTCCCTCCGTACCAAAATATAGGTCGCTGGGGAAGTTTTCCGACCAGGTGAAAAAGGGGTGAAATGACAAGGTTACCCCTCCCTTATTTTAATCTTCTCTGCCCACCTCCGTCTCCCACCTCTGCCCACCTCTGACCCCGTCCTCCGCCCCCACCTCTGCTCCCCACCTCTGCCCCCCACCTCTGCCTCCCACCTCCGCTCCCACCTCTGCTCCCCACCTCAGCACTGTAGCTCCGCCCCCACCTCCGCCCAGATCCAGCAGTTTCCAACAGCGGCAGACCACCAGCAGCGTCAGATCACCAACATCTGCAGCTCTCTAGCAGCAGCAGCTCACCACCAGCATCTGCAGCTCACCACCAGCAGCAGCAAGCAGCAGATCAGCAACATCTGCGGCTCACCAGCAGCAGCAGCTCACCATCAGCAGCATACCTACAACAGCAGCAACAAAACAGCCGCAAATGGCAGATCAACAGGTGCATATGGTTCTGAAGAACATGGAGAACATGGTTTACCCATAGGCGTGATCCTTTTTCCAGCGACAACAGCATCCGTGGCCATTCCTGGGTGTGTTCTTTCTCCTGCAACAATTTGACAGTAGCAATTTGACAACAGTTTTACAATAGCAATTTGACAGCAGTTTGAAAGCAACAGTTTGACAGCAGCTGTTGGGATTCGCCGGATTATCGCCTGCGCTACAGTAAACTCACGAGAGAAATGGACTGGCAATTTTCTGGAAGACTATCGAACACACACACTCCATTCCTTCTTAGAGATAAGTACACAATACATTTTACATTTTGGTCCTTGCCAAACTTCTATCTTTGCTTACAAGTACTACCAACACTCCCCCTCAAGATGGGGCAAATATATTTATGAGCCCCATCTTGCTACATAGTTTTTCAAAAGATACAACACTAACACCCTTTGTTAATACATCTGCAAGTTGATTTTCAGATCTAACAAAGCCAACTTGGAGAAGTCCCTCGTCTAACTTTTCTCTTATGAAATGTCTATCAATTTCGATGTGTTTAGTTCTATCATGCTGGACTGGATTGTGTATTAACTTGATTACAGCCTGGTTATCACAAAAAAGTTGCAGTGGTCCTCCATCAAACAGCCTAAGTTCAGATAATAGTATCCTCAACCACATCAATTCACATAATCCTGAAGCCATGGATCTAAACTCTGCTTCAGCAGTAGATCGTGCCACCACACTTTGTTTTTTGCTCCTCCAACTAACAAGATTACCACCAACGAAAACACAGTAGCCAGATGTAGACCTTCTATCGTCTAGGCACCCAGCCCAATCAGCATCAGTAAAACCCTCTATTTTTAAGTGTCCATGATTAGAAAATAGAATCCCTCTTCCCGGACAACCTTTAAGATATCTTAGTATTCTGTGCACAACATCTAAATGACTTGATCTCGGGTCATGCATAAATCTGCTCACCAAGCTAACAGCATAGGCAATGTCTGGCCTAGTGTGTGATAAATAAATTAGCTGACCAACTAACCTTTGATATTGATGTTTGTCCACAGGATCACCAGAATCTGCTAGAATACGATGGTTCTGCTCAATTGGAGTTGTCGCTGGTCTACAATTTAGCATGCCAGTTTCAGCGAGTAAATCAAGTACATATTTTCTTTGCGATAAGTAAATACCTTGTGATCCATATGCAACCTCAATTCCCAAGAAATAATGAAGAAAACCAAGATCCTTAACTTCAAATGACCTGGCCAACATCTTCTTTAGGAATGCTATCCCATCATCATCATTACCTGTGATCACAATATCATCAACATACACAATAAGGATGACAATCTTGCCACTCTGGTACTTAAAGAAAAGGGTGTGATCTGCATTGCTTTGTCGATAACCCATAGAGCATATCTCCTTTCTAAGTCGTCCAAACCATGCTCTAGGTGACTGTTTCAAACCATATAGAGACCTTTTCAGCCTACACACTTTACCCTCTGTTTCTTGTGTACCAAACCCAGGGGGAATCTCCATATAAACCTCTTCTTTCAAATCTCCATGAAGAAAAGCATTTTTAACATCCATTTGAAATAACCTCCACTTATTATTTGCAGCTATAGATATGAGAGCCCTAATGGTGTTCATTTTCGCCACTGGTGCGAAGGTCTCATCATAGTCCACTCCATAAGTCTGACTATACCCCTTTGCCACTAACCTGGCTTTATATCTTTCTACTTTTCCCTCTGAATTTTGTTTTACAGTAAATACCCATTTACAACCAACAGCCCTTTTGTTAGGAGGAAGAGTAGTGAGTACCCAAGTATTATTTTTATCAAGTGCTGTCATCTCCTCTATCATAGCAGCTCTCCACTTCGGATATTGTTTCGCCTCCTGCCAATCACGTGGTATAGGTAGAGTGGAATCTAGTGCATCTATAAATGATTTATATTGGGAGCCCAATGATACATATGAGACATAATTAGAAATATCATATTGAGATAGATTTGATGGTAATTTCCCTGCAGTGGAACGTGGCTGCTTTCTGCGAGCGATAGGAATATCTAACTCACCCAATAGTAAGGGAAGCATACCATCAACTTGAGGAGATGACTCATGCACATCTGATTGTGTCACATTTGGCAAGGTTTCTTGTGCTTGTACTGCAGGAGCTTCTTGAGCTTCATGATCACACCTAGATGGGATAACTTCCTTCTCAGATCGGTGTCTCCTTTTATACACCTGAACTTCTTGTTCTTCATTTGGTTTAGGCCACTATCTCCTTTTATACACCTGAACTTCTTGTTCTTCATTTGGTTTAGGCCACTTAACAGCTTCATTTGATTCATCTCGTAGCTCCCCCTGCGTCCGTTCCTGTTCAGCTCCTGATGTACCTTCATCTTCACCGTCATACATATCTGCAGCTGGAATCACTCCAACAATCATATTCCTGGATGCTGCTTCATTATATTCTTCACCTTTATCTCCCCCTGTCTCGTTGTCCAGATCTGTAGCATCATTAACATATAAATCAGGAAAGACATCAATTAAATCTACTGGTTCCCCATAGAAAGGTTCATGCTCCCTGAACACTACATCCATGCTCACAAACATCCGTTTTTCTGATGGGCACCAACATTTATAACCCTTTTGTTTTCCAGAGTATCCCACAAATACACATTTCACTGCTCTAGGGTCAAGCTTGCCAACCGATGGTCTATGATCCCTCACAAAACATACACATCCAAATACCTTTGGTGGCACAACATATGTGGTTTCACCAGTTAGACACTCAATCGGTGTCTTGTTATTGAGCACCCGGGATGGCATTCTATTCATCAAATAAGCCGCTGTCATCACAGCTTCAGCCCACAAATATTTAGGAACATTCATAGCTAACATGATACACCGGGTGATTTCTAAGAGATGTCTGTTCTTCCTTTCAACCAACCCATTCTGCTGGGAAGTACCTGGGCAACTAGTTTGATGGATAATTCCAAAGCTTGACAGATACTCATCAAATTGGTTATTTACATATTCTGTACCATTGTCAGTTCGAAATATTTTCACCCGTGCATCATATTGATTCTTGATTAGGTTGTGGAAATCCTTAAAGCATTCAAACACGTCACTTTTATTTCTCAGTACATAAACCCAAGTAGTCCTAGTGCAACAGTCAATAAATGTAACGAAAGATTTGTATCCATAAAGTGACCACACCCCACTAGGACCCCACACATCTGAGTGGATAGTTTGAAATGGCACCATACTTCTGTGATCAGATGAAGTATATATACTACGGGTTAGCTTCCCATACTGACAAGCATCACATACTAGACTTTCTTTGCAAATTTTATTATAGAGATTAGGATACAACTGACCCAGGGTGTTAAAGGACATGTGTCCCAGCCTGCGATGATGAAGAAGAAATTCTTCCAATGGTGACTGAGACAGCACAGCAGCAGCCATAGGTGCCATATCATCATCCAAGTAGTATAGACCACCTCGCATAATTCCTGTCCCAAGGATTTTCCAAGTCCCAAGTTCCAGGAATAAACACCATGTTGGGAAGAAGATTACAGCACAATTAAGTTCTCCTGTAATGCAGCTGATGGATAGCAAATTGATTGGGAATGAGGGAACATGTAAAACAGATGATAGGGTCATATTTGGGCAACATTTAACTGTTCCTACTCCCTTAATACTCTGGCCAGAACCATCAGCAAGTCTAACATTTTGCCCTGTAAAATCAGGAGTATAACTGCAGAAATCCTTATATGAACCGGCCATATGTTTAGACGCACAAGAGTCTATTAACCACTGTGTACCAGCCTCAAAATAACTTCCTTTCACAAATTTCGAAGTATTACCACAGGGGTTAGCAGATGTAGCAAATATCTTGGTTGTTGACCTTTCATCAATGATTCCTTCCTTGAACTGAAGCCACTTCTTCAACTCATCAGTAGTCATTTCGACAGTAATAGTCTGAGATTTTCCACCATTTTTAGTTGTCCCCATTGCACTAACATCAGTAGGACGTGCTGCCCGACAGCGATTACAGACACCTCGGAATGCAAAATTTACATTCTCACATCTTGTATTTGGACACAGCCAATCCCCCTCTCGCTGCCATGATTTTGCAGTACCACTACCACATCCTTTACCTTTACCTGAACCATCGTCCCTTTGCTTACCAATCCCGGAAAGCAGAGCCTGATATTTTCCATCCATAACGCTGCAAATTTCCTGGCCTTCCACTACCAGAATGCACAACTCCTCACAACCAACAGCAAGCAGCAGTTCCAGCAACAACACCAGCAGTCCAGCACCAGCTCCTCCTCACCACCAACAGCAGGCAGCAGCAGCAGACAACACAACAACCTCTCCAGTACCGAGCGCCCAGCAACAGTTCCTCTCCACTGGATCTCTCCCTTGCCTTCTCTCCGCTCGCGCAGCAGCAGCAACTGCAGCCCCAGGCCACCAGCTTCCAGGCGCCTGTGCCCACACAGGCCCGTGCCTGAGCTCCTCCTCTGCCTCTGCCACGCAGCTCGCAGCACCCCCAGCAGCCACACCACACAGAGTAGCAGCAGATCCGCGCCGAGCAGCAGCACACGCCCAGCCGCAGCCTCCCGCGCGCGCTCGCCAGCACACACCAAGCCGCAACCTTTCTCTCCTCCGCGTCGCGCGCGCGCACGCACAACAGCTCTAGCGCGGCCGCCTCCCTTCCGCGTCGCGCGCTACCCACCAGATGCGCCGCGCTCTCCTCGCCGGACTACTCCGCCTCACCGGCGACTACACCGCCGGCGCCACCGCCTCCAATGAACCTAGCTCCGATGCCATGTTGGGATTCGCCGGATTATCGCCTGTGCTACAGTAAACTCACGAGAGAAATGGACTGGCAATTTTCTGGAAGACTATCGAACACACACACTCCATTCCTTCTTAGAGATAAGTACACAATACATTTTACATTTTGGTCCTTGCCAAACTTCTATCTTTGCTTACAAGTACTACCAACAGCAGCAATTTGCAACAGTTTGAGAGCAACATTTTGACAGCAGCAATTTGACAGGAGTTTGACAACAGCAGTGTGAAGTATGACAGCAGCAGCATCAACAATTTGACATAATCAGGAGTTTGATAACAACAACAATAACAGTTTCATAGCAACATCAATTACCATGGACTTTGACCTAAATTGTACTCCAATCGAGGAAGAGGATATACCTGGAGGAGGCAATGTTGAGCAAGAGGATGATTTGAACATGGAAGAAGATCATCCATTGCAAAATGCAGGCGGTGAGTACTTCAGGAACATGCATTCGAATAGTCCAGGAACATGCATTCAAAAGGAGAGGACTCCATGAGTAAATATGAGCATGTGAACATGTTAGCATGTGAGTAGAGAGCATGTGCATTCACTTTGATCATTTTCATAATGACGTAGAGGGCGGGGATTTCAACCTTGTTTTTTAAAATAAAGAAAGAAAAGGCACAACAGGTGAACATAAAGATTGATCTTCCAACTGCAGCAGAGAACTCCTAGACATAGGCAATAATTGAAGTAGTCCACCATTGCCTGAAATCAGCAAGTAGAGCCAGATCAAGAGTCAGTAAGTTAAACAGATCAATGAATAAACTCACGTAACTGAAACTGATTAGAATAAAGAGTAATGGAATTAATCCATTACTCAGCATGTGAGCCTTAGAATAAAGAGTAATGGAATTAATCCATCAGAATTGTCTGTCATGCAAATATCAGCATAAAGTGTGAACTGTACATCAACCTAGTTATAATAGTGCACCCTGTTCATTCATTCATTAAAATGTTCTCATTCCCTCATGCTCATGCTCATTCATTAAAATGTTCATTCATTCATTAAAATGTTCTCATTCCCTCATGCTCATGCTCAATCATTAAAATGTTCTCATGCTCATACACTACTAAAGTTTGATAATATGATCATTTCATCATTTTCTCATTTGAGTATTCCTTCGTGCAGGTGTTGAGAAAGAAGTTAAAAAAAGGGATAGCCTTGATGACAAGACAAAATATGTTGTTTATGTTGCATTGCATATGTTGTGTATGAGTAGAGGGGGCAAATTTAATAGAGACGATAGGAAAAACATTGCTGACTTTTTCGAAGTAGGTGTCTGGAATATTCAAAGAATTTGGAAGAGAGCGATGATGCAAATTGCACAAGGTTTGGAGGTTGACGTTTCCAGTCAAAGAAAAGGAAACTGTGGAACAAAGGCAAAGGACATCAACCTAGACAAAATCCCTACAATCCCTCTGAACAGAAGGTCTACGATCAGGAGAGGAACAATTAATTTTTAAGTTTAAAATAAATTCTCAGTTAATTAACAGAGAAGATGAAGAGAGATGCTTGCAAGTCCTACACTAAACTAATCTTGCTGCACTTGCTACACTACTGCTGCACTTGAAGAAGAGAGAAGAAGAGAGAAGTTAGAAGAAGAGAGAAGAGCTACTCCTACTCCTACTCCTACTGATGAAAGTTTTCAATTAATTATGATTAACTGAAAAAAGTACTCAAACATTAATAGGGGGTAAAACAAACATATCAGCAATGATACTCAAACATATGGAATGGGAGGCCAGATTTTTTTTTCCGAAATGGCAGTTATCCTGCATTCATTAAGAAGAAAAGAGTTGCTCGGTTAATTAGGGAAAACCGAGCGAAAACCAGATTGTCCAGTTAATTATGGAAAACCGGGCGAAAACCGTTACAACCGTTGAGCGGCACACATAAAAAAGCCCACGCACACCACTCCAAAGAGGGTCTCGGCGGGACAGCACGCATGCGTCATCGTCATCACTCCTCCCCTAGAGGCGTCATCGCCATCCCTACACTCTGAGCAAACGACTCCGACTCCGCCGTAGGCGATCGTCGACCCAACCCACACTGCAGCGGGCACGTGAAGCTGCATGAAGATCTATGCCAAAACCTCAACCGCCTGCGGCCAGACGACGCAAATCCGACTCTGACGGTGAACTCTGTAGGACAAAACCAGGCACGGCAGGCGCCACGGGAGATCGCCGAACGGCTACCTGCAGCTAGTCATCATATGCCGCAGGGCCCCGCCGCCGCAGCTTCGACTCCATAGCAACAAACAAACCGAGGCAAAACCGTGGACACACCGAAGAAGAACCGACTACCGCAACCGTTGCCGCGTCGCCGACATTGCTCCCACCATCATCGTTGCCACAGAAGTCTGGACGCCACACCCGCCGCCAACCGCCATCCACCAGTCCCGCTCGCCAACGCCAAGCTCCCAAGACGAAGCCCCCAAGAGGGAAAACGACACCAAGGCGCCGCCATCGTCCGATCACAGATCAAGGTTTCCCCCGGAGAGGCCGAAACGGCCAGATCCGCGCAGGAGGGGTAGGAGAACAATCAACGATGCCTCCAAGAAGGTCAACGACGGCCACAGCCGCCGCCATTGCTGGTCACGGCCCGAGGCCAAGACATGGTTTTCACCAAGCTCCACACCACCTCAGCCGCACATCATCCCGCATTGGCGTCGGCAAGCCCACCAAACATCACCACCATCGAAGCTGCCCCTCGACGAAGAAGCACCAAAATCCGCCGCAGCCAACCGCACCACGCGGAGACCACCGAATGCCGGAAACCAGATCCACATCACACGCCGCCGGAGCGCACTTCCTCGTTACCATGGGCCTCCGATCCGCGCACCCCCAGAGGCGTCCACGCGATGCCAGACCGCGCAGACACCCACCGGCCGCGCCCCTCGCGGCCGAAGCCGCCGCTCGAGCGCCGTACAGGCCGCTCAAGCCCCTCCACCATGGGCTCCGCCAGGGCAGCAACGCCGCAGCAGGCAGCCACCAGGGTGTAGATCCTCACTGCCAATACCTCCAGCGCTCCCCCGACACGAACCATCACCCCGCCGCCGCCGCCCAGTCCCGCAACCATCACCACTCAGCAACGTTGTGCCCATCTCGCCGAGAGCCCGACGGCGCCGCGCCGAGCCCCGCACCTCCGCAGAGCCGGGCCTCCCCTCGTCGAAACATCCCTGCCCAGGCGGAATCCCAGCACGTCGCCCACCACCGCCGAACCCCTTGCACGCCCGCTGCTCTGGCGCCCCACGCAGCAGATCCGAGCCTCCTGGACCTCCCGCACCCGAAGGAAGCAAGCGGCGTGCCTCCTCGCGCAGATCCGCGCTCACCCCAGCGCGCTCGCCCGCGCCTCGAGCATCCCCTTCGCGTCCACAGCGCGCACACGGGCCGGCCAGATCTGAGCCGCCCCGAGCCGTCCAGCACCGGCCCCCCTCTGCAGCAACCGCCGTCGCCTCCCAGCCCCACAACACGCTGGATCAGTGGTCCAGCCGCCCCACGCCGCCGCCGGCACGAGCTCCCTTACTCGTGGGCAAAGCCACCCGACGACGAGGAAGAGGAAAGCCCCGCCGCCACCGGATCCGCGCGGGCTTTGCCCGGCGGAGGCCACCGGCGGCGGCGAGGGGAGGAGAGATGGTGGTGGTGGGTGGTGTCGGGGCCGGCAGAGCTGCCGCCCGAGTCGCCCAGGGGAGAGGCGACGCGGGGGCCTCGCTAACGACCGACGAATAGTATGGACAGCTTAGAATACGAGGCCAGAATTTTAACAAAACAAAGCACAAAAGATTTTTGTCGACTGCACGGGCGAGATCTTCGCCATCTGATACACCGGAGAGAAATGCTCTAACTGAACCAGAGAAACTATGCCTAGGTTCTGTATCCATGTCAACATGAAAGAACTGAAATCTGCAAAGAAGTCACACGAAGTTTCCTTCAGCATCCTGCATGTATTTATACACACATCCATATGTATGTGTATACATACATCTTCGTATCTTGACACGTGGTTTGTATAAATCTTTGTTAACTCTGAATATTGTATGCGCGTACAATATTTTTGGCCATATCTATAGAGGCCATGTCCACATCACTAACTTATGCTGAAATCTGCAAATCTCAGCATACTGTCACTAAGTTCCAGTCATGTTAACTGAACCAAAGAACAAAGTTTCCTTCAGAAGAGTAAAAATTAAACAGTGAGGACGATTGATGGGGTTTAGAAGAGTAAAAATTAAACAGTGATTACTCCGATAGCTGTTCAGCTGAAATTATTCAGTTAACTGAAAATGAGTACTCCAGAGCAAGTGATTAAACATATGGAATGAGTACTCCAGAGAAAAATTATTACAGGACGATTGATGGAGTAGCATATTTTCATGTATGTTCAGCCGTAACTGCCGATAGCTGCAGAGGGAGGGGACAATCTGTCAACCAAGTTGGAGTAAACAGAGCAAGATTGATGGAGCTTACGGAGTAAACATGTTGCTGCTTTGTCGCTCGTGTTGGCCCGGCGCCTGCTCGACGGCCTCCACTTCGGCTTCCTCGGAGCCGAAGCAGTTCCCCATGGAAGCTCAAGCTCAACAGTGAGGACGACGACGACGTGGCGTGACGGGGCAGGGCACCGTGAGGACGAAGACGTAGCTCCAGATCCGCCGCTCCGCAGCTCCGGCGCCGCTCAACGCCTCCGTCTCCAGATCCAGCGCTGGCACACCCACATACACGCCCCGTGGAGTAGAAGCTCGTCGCCGGGGCAAAAGATTTGATTTTTCTTTACCTCCCGGGGCTGAGTGGAGGCGGGGTGATGGAGATGAAGTGGCGATGGAAGAGGGAGAGGCCGGTGACGGGGAGAGACAGAGGCCGGCGAGCGACGGGGAGAGGGGGAGGCCGGCGAGCTACGGGGAGAGGGGGAGGCCGGCGAGTGCAAGTGTGTGAGTGCGGGCAGTGCGGCTGGGCGAGTGAGCGAGTGAGCGACGCGGGGGCAAAATTGGAAAGTGCGGATATTTCGTTACTGGATGAAAATTGAACTAAAAACTCCCAGCGACTTACATTTCGGAACAAGGGAGTAGTTGTGCATGGCACCGACCATATAGCAGCCATTTTGGGAGTACTATACTCTATACAGCACGAGCAGCTAAATTGCTGCTACAATCGCCTCGGCGGTAGTACCTTATGAACATTACAACCTCCAAACTGTGCATGTAATAAGTACAACCAATTTGGTTATACTTTATTAGTACATATATAGAGCTTAATCAATAGCACCGCTAGCTATGTTTACGTACATTAATCATCTCACACCACAATATTTTTCAGCTTCATACAGTGATGTGCATTAGTGTGTATCTTTTCGTTTCTGTGTCTCTGTGTATATGCCGTTATTTCCACAAACCATTGTCCCCTCCGCTGGAGGCAGACGCCGACACGTAATCCAAGGCCTCTTCGTGCTTCCCCTCCGCCTGAAACGCCAGCGCCGGATTAGCGTAGCCGCTAGACCCCTTCGGAGTTGCGCCGTCGTGGCTGAGTTGGGACGCCATGAATTTGTCAAGATCGTCCCTCCACTCTCCGGCGGACGCGTCCGTCACATAAACCGGCTCGATCTCAAGCTGCCGAGAAGCTTGGCCGCCATGTGTCTGGCTGCACGGTTGGAGACTGGCAGCTACGGCGCCGATCAGGTCCGGAAGCCTGGGGATCTCTAGCTGGGGGAGCTGCAGGAAGCTGGCCGGCTCCTGAGGAAGGAGGTGATGGTACTCCAGCTCCACCTTGCAAGGGTGGTGGTAGGTCTGGTGGTGTCCATGATGGTACGCCGCGTTCTGGAGGTGGTGCACTGCCTGCCTCGGCGAGTCGACGCGAGGCGCCATGAACGCCACATGGTCGTGATTGAACCAGAAGGGCGAGTCGGCGGTGGCCATTCTCTGCACCGTCGCAACTCGCTTCTTGAACACCTTGCACACCACCCATCCTTCATCCTGAATTGAACACCAAAATGTACAACAAAATTAACATTTTCGTCAGGGATGGAGAGTGGTCATGAAGAACGTTACGTATGACGCTAATAATTATTACTAGCATGAACATTTGAGAGCTTGCCAGCTTAGGTTACGTACGTGGGGAGCTCCATTTTCGTTGGTCTCCAGGCGATACTCGTGCATGATCCAATCTAACTTCTGCCCGTTGGGAGCCCGGCCCTTGTAGAAAACCAGCGTCTTCCTCATCCCCACCAGGCAGTGCTTCACGTAGATCGGCTTGTCCCGGCCGGTGGCCTTCCAGAAACCCGCAGTGGTTGCTCTGTTAGTGCGAGTGCCGGTCGGATACTTCTTGTCCTTGTGGCTGAAGAAGAACCAGTCGTTCTGGTCTTCCGTTCCGATCTTGCATTGTTCTATTTGAGCATCGTTTGAGGTATAGTTAGTACGTACAAAAACTGAATTTAATGCATGGACTAGTGCGTCATTCTTCTGCTAATATAATCATGCTAGGGTAGTGTATTGCAAGGTCACGTAGTCATAGGCAAACCTGTTTGGTTATATAGATTGTACTAGTACACAACAATGAGTGGAGTTGTGATTACCTTGTAGATCCCAGGGCTCAATTTTGTACAAGTCAACATCTTTAATAATGTCCAAGTCAATCCTCTTCAGTTGCACCTTCTTCCTCAGGTAGTAATCCACCAGTTCTTCATCGGTGGGGTGGAAACGGAAACCAGGGGGGACATGGGAGAAAGCATTCATCTTCGTCCGCTGTCAAACTAATATCGGTAGATGCAAGTTAGTTGACACTACTGCTTGAGAAAAAGACATTTTTTTGCTGGAAAAAAAGACATTCTTTATTCATACATGAGTTTGATTATTAATTTTGGTCACTCTATCCCCATGCATACCCCCTCTTGTAGAATTTGTTGCAATTGGGCTGGGACTGTAATACGCAATTCTACATTTATCGGCAGGGGGTTGTCAGTCACATTTCAAAGCCCTTTAGATCAACATATATACAACAATCCTCGTCTCATAATCATTGCATATATGGCAATGTTATTCTTACATATTTATCTTACAAAAAATTTACGTACTAGTTAGCTAGCTAAAATCGTATGGACAGTTAAGATCCAAACAAACTAGTTCGTAGGTTGTCGTAGAAAGTTGTCCGCAAGGATAGTATTTTCGCTTCATATATGACCTAGCAAAAATTCACTTACAATTTAACTAAAGTTGCATAGCTGCATATTAAGTGCAATCTTGTGCTTAAATTGAGTGCAATTTTAGGAGCGCTGCTGTACTTGTACCCCCCCCCCCCCCCCCCCCCCCCAGCCCAGCCCATCATGGAATACACCTAAGTTTGATGCCTTGATGTCTCATTAATGTGAATTACTGTTTTAGCATGAAACTATTTTCTAATCAATCACGAGGTACATGTGTTGATTTTGAAGCCCCGCGGTTCAATAGACATTGTGTGAGTTTGTGGGATTATGGGCGTAGTATTGCGGATGTGTGTGGATGCGTTTCTGTAGCATTAGGTGTTTTTGTAAAAAAAAAAAGATAATTGAGATTTCAAAGAAAATGAAATGAAACATTTTTCTGTAATTTCAAGCAACCGAGAATTAGTAGTGATATTCATATGTTACGCCTTATATGTAGGCATGTAACATTAGTCGTTACACTTAAATTTCACGAAGGTGCATTCTCATTCGAACTCGTCGCAAATTTGCAGATCTTTGTATAAGAAAGTAATAGCTTACTCTAGAGTTGTTTCATTCTATACGAACTAGGCTTAACTGACATAACCATTTATTTATGATAAAATGAATTTGTCGAGTGTATGATTCTCAATTTGCATGTTGCCGGATACTTTCTTTGTCAACTTTATGGCAATTTTCACGGCATTTGTTAAATCAAAACTTCATGAAGGTGTATTCGTTCGAACTCATCGTAACTCTGTAGACCTCTACATAAGAAGTTGTGAAACTAGAGGCCTTGCTGAAAACGTGACCGCTTACTCTAAGAATCTGCATTTATGCAAGCACATCAAATGATTACTTAATTGTTTCCAAAAAAATGGTTGCTTAATCATAGGCAAATAGGTCGAATTGCCATAACCATTTTCAATGAAATGAAACCAATTTTCAGTTTACATGTTCTACGACAATTTTCATGGCCTTTATTTGGGTTATCTAGCTTTGCTACGTGGGTGTTTAAACCTAGGTTTTTCCAATGGCTACAAGTGCACCTTCTGCAAAATTAAACATCCAACTATACATTATCTTATAACAGGCCATCATGTTGAACGATGAAGGTAGCTTTTGCTCTACATAAAGCATGGTGATTTTTCAAAGATCTAGAAAAGAAATTTAAGTTTAATAATAGCTCCTTTAAATTAGAACTAAAATAGACATAAGAATAAGAGTAATTATGAACTCATGCCAGAAAGTACAATACTTTCTTCATATGTAGGATTGCCAGACCATATGATTGAGCCCCCATATTTTTCTATTGTTGTTTTTTCTTTTGTGTGGACGAAGCTAAATTTAATGAGTGCATTTCAGAAACTGCCGCTCACGAGTAAAAAACAACTAAGTTACTCATTTCTAATGAGGATGAGGAAGAGAGAACATAGTCACACACGATTCACCCTACATGTAGACTATATATTATGCTCCCTCCGTCGTTTTTGCAAGCTAATATTTTAGGACGGAAGAAGTACTATCTAACTATCTACACATACGATCAATGAGAGTGGCATATTTGCACGCTTACAGTCAAGAATCTAACGTGGAAAGCAATTCAAACTTGAAGAATCTATGGTGCAGGAACAACGTACCGGTGCTTGTGCTTCAGCAGGCCTGCGCGCGTGCTGCTGCGCGCACCGAGTTCAGTCAGTCTAGCTAGCGCTGCTTTTGCTCCAGGGCGGGCAGGGACAACCTTTGCTGCCCCCCCTCCTCGTCTTCTCCTCCGACAAACACCTCGAAGCAAGCGAACTGCCAACCCCTAACCCACGAGTTAAGCACGCTCCGGTCAGAACTTCGGCATGCACAGTACGGGCATGCACGGGGAAGCAGAAGAGAAGAAGAAACCACGAGGTAATCGGATGCTGCAGGTTTACTATCTTTCTTACCTAGCTGGCCCGCCTTCGTCTCCTGTGCGCGGCTGCTGCCTTGCAGGCTTGCAGCTGGCCTTCAGTCTCCGGCGGAAGCCAGGAGTTAGCTAGCGTGCAACTTGAGCGAGCTACTCCTCGGCTCCTCGATCGCTAGCTTTCGCCGGATGGTCGGGCCGATCGATGGAGGGGAGGGACAAGCCGGGCTATATATATATATATACTGGTGGCCTGCTTGCCTCGGTGGGTGGCCGGAGAGCGCGGATGGATTGCGGGCCAAGGCTGGGTGCAATCCAGGAGCGACGCGGCCGGCGAGACAGCGACGGCGAGATCTGCCACGATCTCCCTCTCAGCCGCGTTTTCTATTGGCCTTCTTCGCCGTAACCGCCACCTCCCCCCACCCGCCAACGACAGCGACGGCGGCCTCCTCGAGCGACCGATCTATCGCCCCCGGCCGGCCGCGTCTCCTCCGCCCTCCGATGAGCTCCGGCCAAGGCCGAAAGGGTGTCGCGGACTCCACTTCCTTGCCTCGGCTCGTCTGTAAGACTATAAGTAGAAAGGTGGCTATTCAGGGCGAGGCGGGAATGATGGCCGGGTAGGCGAGCGGGAACGGAAAAGGCCGGGCTCCAGCTGCCACCTTTCTACTCAAATGCACTCCATGCGATTAAACCTTACGTGAAACGTGCATTTGGCTATTGTGTGGCCCTGAAAGCCAAGTAATTATGGTTATCATGGGCAGTGCAATATTGGGACCAAACACGTCCTCTTGCATGCGCTATGCCGAGGAGGAGATGCATGGCGCAAGTTGGAATTACGCAATCATGCATGCATGGACCGGGGTCTGGGGCAACTATTGTGAATCATGGTCATGGAGTACTTGCTCTTGCGCATTTACTACCTCAGTCCTGGTTTATTGGTCCCCTTTGTATTTTTGTTAAATTTTGACTTTAGATTTAACTAATAAAATATTAATGCATGTCACCAAAAATAGCGTCATTGAAAACTTCGTACAAATATGAATCCAAAGATATAAGTGTTGGTGACATGCATTCATATTTTGAGTTAAATCTTTGGGAGTAAATTGCATAGAAGTACCACAATTGGGGCATTACATGCAGATTCATACCAAGTCTGGTAATTTTCGCAATTCAGTACCAACTTTGGGGCGAAGCGTTACAAATCGGGCTAAAACTGCTGTTTATACGTATTGACGCTATAGCTGACCGGTCGGCCCCGCAGGTCAGGTGCCACGCTGGCCAATGGGCGCGTGCCCGCGCGCTGACTGGACCAAGTCTGTTCGAGCCGGCTGCTGGTCGACCGAGCCACCTGGTCGGTCGTCTTCTCCCCTCGAACCCTCCTCTTCCCCGCGTTTGCTCTGCACTATGGCGTCCACTACTCCGGCAGGCGGCGAGGGAGGCGGCGGCGACGAGCTCCCCTTGTTAGGCGTCGGCGGCTCGATAGGAGGAACTGATTGCGGTGGCGGTGACGGCTACTCCAGCTCGGAGTACTCTAGCGAGGACGACGATTTTGCGGAGCCGGCGCTGTCCATGGAGCAGAGGTTGCGGCTGGCGCAAATTTGGGTGGCGAACCCTAGCATTAGCCATCAGTGGACGCATGGAATCGGCGGTGTCCTGTAAGTTCTCCTGATTTCTTCCTCTTTAGTTATCTCGAAATGGGGATTAGGGTTAGGGTTTTCTGCTTCCTGACTTCAAATTGGGATTAGGGCTAGCTAGTTGTGCAATTTTTTTAGCTATAAATCTGCCTTTGACTTATGGTTAGTTGTTACTTATTTTTTTTATTTAGATTGATTACCATCTTTAGTGTTTTTAGTCATATTCAGAGTATTTTTCATAATTATTTAGGTTTGTAGCCTTTGTGTTTGCTTAAATTGTTAACGATGGCTAACTATGAGTAATTCTTCTGTTAATTAAAAGTGGTAAAATTCATTACTGAACATAAAAGAGTAAAACAAAGCTATGTTTGTATATTGCCTTAAATTGTTTAATAGCCTAGGGTCAAAATTTTACTATTATTTTGTGTTCTGTTCAAACAATTTTTTTGCTAGGATACTGAATTGTTTCAGTTGTTTTCCATTTTGCAGCTTGTATGATGACATTTTGGATGTTAGGATCCATTTTGATGCTGGAGAAATATTAGAGATGAAGCTCTGCAGTTCAGATGTAACATATCTAAATATTGTTGCAGTGATGGAAACCCAAGGATTTACTGTGTATGATCTACTATATCACATTGAGAATCCAGGCTTAGGGGAGCAAGGGTTGCAGTTGGTAGAGAATAATGTTCAGTTGCAAAAGATAAAGAGGCAAAATAAGGAGGCTGAGGTTCTTAATTTGCTAGTCAGGGCATGTCCACCTACTGTTCGCCAGTTTCAGAGGCAAGAACTGATGCCAATTGTGTATAAAGAGCCTGTGGTATATGATCTGAGCCAGCCTCCCATCTATGCTGTTGATCAGGAAGGAATTGTCTTTGAAAGTGAGAGTAGCAGCTTTGGAAGTGTACCTTATGCTACTGGTGTTTGCACACAAGAGAGCAGGAATGTAAAAGGAAAGCTGAAAGCAGTTTTGGAAGTAGAATAAGAAGAGAGATATGAGGGGACTGGTGATGCTGAGTCTGATTCTGAAGATGAAGATGGCAGTGACCAAAACCATTATTATATGGGTGATGCTGATGACATAGAGATGGAAGAGGGAAAGAGACAGAGAGAGGAGGAAGAACTGGAAGAGGAAGAAACAGAAGATGAAGAATCAAAGGAGGAAGAAGTTGTGCATTATGAGGGAGACACGGAGGTTGAGGAACTGTTTCATTTGGAGGAAGATGACAGTCCATATGTTTCAGAGGAAGAAGGGACTGTACTTGTACATGCAAAGAAGAAGAAGAAGCAGAAGCTTCCAGTTAGGAGAGGGCCAACAACAAGGTCACATTCAAGTGTATTGCAAGAGGAGGTGCCTGATTTCAAACCTTCATCTGATGAAGAAGAGAAAGGTTTGTTGAAGGAGGCTGATGATGATGGTTTTGAGCCATTGTCATTTGTCCTGCCAAAGAAAAGGAAGAGCAGGGCAAAGAAGAGGCCTGCTAGAAAATGGTACAATGAGAAAATGGAGCAACCACATCAGCAATTATGTCTACAGATGTGTTTCAAGGATCAACATCAATTCAGAGAGGCTTTGTTGAACTTACACATCACTCAGAGCAGAAACTTCACATATCACAGGAAGTCAGATCAGAGGATAATTGTTCAGTGCAAATATGAACATTGCAAATTCTTTATTGTGGCAGCAGTTATAAAAGGGGAAACTACTTTTGTAATTAAGAAGATGAGAATTGAGCACACCTGCCCTATTAGTACAGAGACAACCAGGGTCAGTGCCAAGTGGCTTGCAAAGAAATATGAGTCATTATTCAGATCTGATCCAACTACTGGGATTCAGACTTTGATTGATGCCTATATGGAAAAGTATGGTGTAGATGTGCCCAAGTCAATGGCATATAGGGAAAAGAACATAGCTATTGATGCTGTGCTAGGAGAACACAAGAAGCAATACCCTAGGTTGAGAGACTATGCTCAGACAGTGATGGATACAAACCCTGGCAGTAGAGTAGTAGTCACAACTGTAACTCCAACACCAACTGAAAAAATTCCCCATCCAGGCCCAAGATTTCATGCAATGTTCTATTGCATCAATGGAGCAAGGGAGGGGTTTCTCAAGGGGTGCAGACCATTCATTGGTCAGTTTCTTTACCTTGTTCAATAGTTACATATTTTTTCACCTTTAAATGCATTTCAATGTTTGAGCTGTTGATTTTGCTTACTCTTGCAGGTGTTGATGGGTGCTTTATTAAGCTATCTACTGGTGTTCAACTACTTGCTGCCACTGGTAGAGATGGCAATAATAATATATACCCACTAGCATTTGGTATTGTTGGGCAAGAGGACTTGAGAGCTGAATGTGAGGAAGCTTGGAAGTGGCTTAGTGCAATACCCAAGAACACATGGGCAAGGCATGCATTTGACACAAACTACAAAACTGACCTGATAGTTAACAATTTGTCTGAGGTGTTCAACAGGTATATCCTAGATGTTAGGAAGAAACCAATAAGGACAATGTGTGATGGAATAAAGGATAAGCAAATGGTGAGGTGGCATAGGAACAGGGAGAGTGGAAAGACAGCTAGATGGGAGATAACACTCCATTACAGTGAGAAGCTAGAGGCTGAGAAGGAGAGGGCCAAATATTGCAAACCTATTCAAGTTGGTGTGGATTTATGGCAGGTTACAAGTGGGCAGCAAACACATGCTGTGAACTTGGAACTTCACACATGTGGTTGCAGAAAATGGGACCTTAGTGGCATCCCATGTAATCATGCCATCTCAGCAATAAACAAGGGCAAAAGATTTGCAGAGGATTATGTGAGCAATTTCTTCAAGAAACAATTCTATGTGGCAACTTATGAACCAATGATCTATCCAGTTCCTGGTGAGCATGATTGGACAAGGACCCATGGTCCAGACATTGAACCACCAGCATTTAAAGTGAAGAGGGGAAGAAAGAAAGAGAAGAGGGGAGATTTGAAGTTCCAAAGCCAAAGGACACATCAAGAATGGGGACTATAACATGTGGCAATTGTGGGCTCCAAGGCCATAGGTACACAAGCTGCATGAAACAGTTGAAACATGAGCTAGCTTTGAGGAAGAACAAACATGTGGTAATCCCCTTTGACATATTTGCATTCTTTGTTTTTTTGACTTGTTATTTTTTGACTTGTACTACTTGCTAATTGATTTCCATGTTTATTCCAGCCCACTGCATGTATTTCAAATGCTGGTGTTGCTGCTCCTACACCAGCACCAGCAGCTGCAACAAGTGTTGCTGGTAGTGGTGCAGGTAGAGGTGCTGGGAGAGGTGCTGGGAGAGCTACAGGCAGTGGTGCTGGGAGAGCTGCAGGCAGTGGTGCTGGGAGTGCTGCAGGGATAGGTGCTGGTAGAGCTGCAGGCAGTGGTGCTGGGAGAGGTGCAGGGAGAGCAACAAGTGCTTCTGGGAGAGGTACAGGGAGAGGTGCAGGGAGAGCAACAAGTGCTGCTGGGAGAGGTACAAGGAGAGGTTCAATCGCATTCTCTGTCCCAAGGCAATATGCTGCCTCCACATCCAATGCTCCTCCACCTTCTGGTGGTACACACAGTGGATGGATGGCTTTCTTCACTGCTAGTGGTAACCATTAAATGGCAGATGTGCCATGTAATGTTTAAACTATGATACAATGGATCCATATATGTTGTTGTTTGCTATGTTTGATGGATATGTTGATGAGTACTAAATATGTTGATGGATGGATGGTTCTTTCTTATGTTTGATATTTGGATGAGTTATAAATATATTGATGGATGGATGGTTCTTTTTATGATTGATATTTGGATGAGTACTAAATATATTGATGGATTGATATTTGGATGGATTATGGTTATTTTTATGATTGATATTTGGGATCTACGATTTAGGGTGGCTCGGGGTCGACAGAACCACCTAAAAAAGCATCTAGGGTTTATTGTGGCTCGGGGTCGACGGAACCACCTAAAAAAGCATCTATGGTTTAGGGTGGCTCGGGGTCGACGGAACCACCTAAAAAAGCATCTACGGTTTAGGGTGGCTCGGGGTAGACGGAACCACCTAAAAAAGCATCTAGGGTTTAGGGTGGCTCGGGGTCGACGGAACCACCTAAAAAAGCATCTACGGTTTAGGGTGGCTCGGGGTCGACGGAACCACCGAAAAAAGCATCTACGGTTTAGGGTGGCTCGGGGTAGACGGAACCACCTAAAAAAGCATCTAGGGTTTAGGGTGGCTCGGGGTCGACGGAACCACCTAAAAAAGCATCTACGATTTAGGGTGGCTCGGGGTCGACGGAACCACCTAAAAAAGCATCTACGGTTTAGGGTGGCTCGGGGTCGACGGAATCACCTAAAAAACTATGTGCAAATCAATAATTTTATCCCATCATTGCTAGCTAACAATTGACAACTTAAAAAGCTTTTTGCATATCAACAAATATGAAACCAGCATTGCTCAAAATGAACAACTAAAAAAACTTTTTGCATATCAATAAAATGAAACAAGCATTGCTCAAAATGAACAACTAAAAAAGCTTTTTGCATATCAACAAATATGAAACCAGCATTGCTCAAAATTAACAACTAAAAAAGCTTTTTGCATATCTACAAATATGAAACCTGCATTGCTCACAATTAATAACTAAAAAAGATGTCATTTAAGCAGCATGGTTCACCAGTACATACTGGATTTCAAATACATAGTGGAGTTCAAATGCTGTCATTTAACCTTTGCTAACAAAGGATGGACAGCATAAAATAGTAGATACATACACAGCCAGAGTTCACAATTAGTAAAACCATACAATACACTACCATAGTTAACTAGGTCATTACACAACCATACATCCCAAAAGGTCAGCAATGCCGAGTACAGTACCATCTGGTTCATTCCACTAACATGTCCTGGATCCCCATCATCTTCTCCTTCTGCCTTTCCTCTCCCTTGATGAGCTCAGCAACATGAAGCTTTAACTGGAACCTCTCCTCACTAGTCTTTTCCTTTCCCTTTAGCAGGTCAGCAACTTGAAGCTTTAGCTCAAGCTTCTCATGGGTGATCTTCTCCTCATTTTTTTTAAGCTCTGCAATCTCAACATCCAATTTAGTCCTAGCTTCACTCAACAATTGCAACTCTTTCATGTTCTTCAACTTCAAATTTTGTATGACAGTGGCTTGAGCACTTGTCAGGTTCACTAGGAGTTGATACTTCTCATTAAGAATCTGGTGCTCTGCATCTTTCTTTGCCATCTGGCCCTTCATATCTGCCACCAGCTCACTTCTGCATTGATGCTGATATGTTATATTAGATTGCACATAACTGAAATCCAGAACCCTTTCCTCCTGGAAATTCATAAGTTCATGCACATCTTTAACTAACTTGTCATAGTTGGCCTCCAATTTGTTTTTCTCTTCTGTAAGATGGTGAATCTTTAGAGCACTTTCAAGATTGTCATCCCTCCTGGCATCCTTGGCATCTTCATACATTGCCCAAAGCTTCAACAATGCATTCTGCATTGTTGGGGGCCACTGGTGATCAACCCATTCAACAAACCCACAGTTTTGACCTTCCTGGGAAAATATCAAAGGCAACAATTAGTTTAATGAAAAACTTTACCAAATTCAACAGTGATTTTAGGACAAATGCTCATGTCAGTACAAATTATCTACAACCCACCAATATAGTACAAATTAACTCACATCAGCACAAAGTTAACATCAAATGCTCATGGGAGTAACTAAATTGAACTTTGCTGATGCACTTGCTCAATATAATAAAAATTAACATCAGCATAAGAGCATGTGCACATTACAATAGCATATATTTAGCTAAACAACACCACTGAATCACACATAGCTACATGGCACCTTATTATACAATTAATAGAGTGCTAGTGTGCATCTGCCATAACAATTTTGCTACATAGATACATCATGTTAACTACCTAAAACATCACTGAATCACACATAACTACATGGATATATCAACATTTCACAGTAAGCAAACAAGCCTATGCCACTGTCAAGGACAGAATCCTCTGGCCCCTGTCAACTACAAAATCCACTACATAATTAACTCCTAATAGCATGTCCATGAAACATACCGGCTCTGCACAAGCTAAGAACCTTCTCCCAGTGTCTGTTCCTTCAAATGCAACCAGCCTCTCAGATGCCTTGCCATGCTTCTCACAGAACACCATCAGATCTAGCTCAAGGCCCTTGTACTCGGGGTCCTCAACCGAATAGGGGACCTGTGGAATCAAATCAAAGTTAATAACATGTGAAGATGAGGAGGAAACCGAATCAAAGCATACCCCCAAAACAAAATGCAGCTAAACAAAAACAATCTCCAAATTCCAGCAACCTAACCCTAACCCTAGCTCACAGTAAGAAAGGAAGGCTCACCTGGTTAAGGCCATCGGGGGAGTAGCAGGAGTGCATGTATGGGAGGCTGGAGGTGTCATCGCTGCTTTCGTCCTCGAAAACCATGGCTGCGGCGGGCGGAGTCGGCGGCGCGGGGGCGAGAGAGCAAGGAGAAGAGAAGAGTGGACGCGGGGGTGGCTCGGTCGACCGGCAGCGGGGGGTTAACTGGCTCGAACAGACTGGTCCAGTCAGCGCGCGGGCACGCGCCCATTGGCCAGCGTGGCACCTGACCTGCGGGGCCGACCGGTCAGCTATAGCGTCAATACGTATAAACAACAGTTTTAGCCCGATTTGTAACGCTTCGCCCCAAAGTTGGTACTGAACTGCGAAAATTACCAGACTTGGTATGAATCTGCATGTAATGCCCCAATTGTGGTACTTCTATGCAATTTACTCAATCTTTGATCAAAATTTGACACGGAATACAAAGGGGACCAATAAACCAGGACGGAGGTAGTAGTAATTTGCATTTCCCTCATTATTGTAGATAGTGTATACACTGAAATACATGAGGAGTAATAAAGCTGTGCCATTTAATTTGAATCTGAGGAGTACATAAATATAAATTGGAGAACATAGAAGTTGGACGTGAACGCAAATATATGGGCAGCTAACTGTCTGCGCAGTTTGTTAACGAACCATGCATATGAATGTCCCTGGCATCGCTAACTCCGGCTCACCTCGATGTGTGGTCGCTCTCGGATCAGCCGGTTGGACCCTACTTCTCGACCGACCCAAGCAGTGTGTATCTCCGATGGGGACCCTCCTCCAAATGGAAATGCAGTGCGACAGAAGCGAAATACCTCATACCATGCTCATCCTTGCTAAAAGTGGGACACGTGTACGGGCATATTAAGCCTTTGAGGGCACGTAACATTCCATCTGGGAGCAGCGCAGCTATTATAGATCTATACACGATCCCGGGGCGTCAATCGTGCACCATGGATTTCCCTCTAGTCTAGTATAATTAAAGTATAATCGACAGTAGGTACAGGAACAGGATGGTGCAAGGCATCTGATCGAGTGTTTACAAAATATACTACTATACAAGTGCCACCCCTGCATGTTAAGTTAAGAACACCAGAATAAGAGGTTACAAGTAATAAGTAAGCAGGTCCGTGGTAGAAATATGGCTTACCGTGGGCGTGGGGGGCGGCCTGAGTGGCGGTGCAGGTGCAGGTGCAGCCGCGTGCAGGCAGAGGCGGCCGGTGTGGTCCGGCGTGGGCTCGATCTGATCATTAGTTAATCTCTGCTTTATCTTTTGTTCGGAGCTGACCGGCTGCTACAAGGGCCCCACATGGCATATGTGCATGCATGCATGCATGGTGGCCTTCTCTTCTCCAGAAATAAAAGATTATCTTGTTTCGGAATTAGCCAAGCCCAAGCTGGGGCCTAGGTAGCCATAGCTAATTGCATGTTCGACACACAATTAGTAGCTCAAACATTAGCTTGAACCTGAAATAGAAAGGCGCGCAATCCCGAAATGTCAAGTCCACATCATATGAGACTGATGACAGCGACGAAACGAAGCTGTAGCTGCAAGCAAGTTTCAGAAAAACAATGTTATCAGCAGCAGCAGCAAACTCATTAACCTGGCAAAGCATGCGCACATCGACATGGCACATAGGCAGTTTTGGCAAGCCCCGGTCCCCTGGCTATGCCTTATTTGCCACACCCACAGCGATGGATGGCAATATAGCATTGTGCAGCCATGTTATCTGGCTACAGTCCCGCCGGGTGGTCCTCGGTGTGATACGCACGCCCTTTCTTCGCACGCAAAAATGAAAGCTAGCTAGTGATTGCTAGCGCTAGATCACGCACTCTCAGCTGATGCTAAGATCACAATTTACACATGCACACACTATTCACGTGTGCGGCAACAGACTCTCGATCACCATACGATCTAGAGGCAGATCCTTAATTTCATCTCTGTTCGTCGAGCTAGCTCGTCTGGTGCTGCAGAGGGACGTTAACTTGATCCTTTGGTTGGAGCTTTGAGCAGTAGACACGTAGTGGTACTGGTGTAGGTACTAGTAGGCTGGTGTGGCAGACGATGATGGCGATCGATGCCCGGAGCAGGCGGCGTTGCACCTGGGAGGGAGCACTGTTAGACTTTAGGAATACACAAAGAACAGCGCAAGTGGATAGAATAGATGCCCGTCGACGCTTTTGCTTCGATGGCGATACATTCTCGGATCTTTGTTTATTTGGGTGGACGGTATTCTGCAACTGGTTCTGGTGTATCTTTGGGGGAGAAGAGAAGCAACAGGAGCACACGACATTCGGTGCGTCATCTCATGCCTAGCTAGCTCCGGGTGTCCTCCTGCAAGTGGACTCACTCTTTAAATTATACTCCATGTTCTGATGAAAAAGATACTGTATAACGCAGATGAAAATATGCACATACTCACACAGCCCCTGTACGGAAAAAACTGAGGTCGTAGAATTTCCATGAAACAAGACTTCTTCACTTTTTCGAAAAGCAACGCTTTATTACTTAAACGAGAAAGCTAACGTCCAGTCGACCGGACGTTAGCGACAGATCCGCACGATCTGGCGATCGCTCGATCCGCTTCTCCCGTGCGGTTTCCATTCTCGTGCGTGAAAAATAAAAAGAAGGCGTTCCTAGGAATCAAACCCGGGACCTATTGGTTGCAACCACAGTAGGCTACCAGCTGAGTTAAGACTCTGATATATTATTTCAGCCGGATTAGACTACTTTTATACCTTATTAAATGAGTGAAAAAGAAAAACAACAATACCTTATTAACTTGTCTCCTCTTCTACGTTTGCACAAAAGTTAATGCAATGTCCAATCTTTTCCGCACTTAGGTAGACTATTTTACCAACTCATCTAGAGTTGATGACACCGTGGTAATTTTGCCGACCAGGGGGATACTCCCCGGTCACTTTTGTGTGAATATCAGGGTAACTCGCATATCACAGACCTGATAACTTATATAACTCGGTCCTGATAACTTTGGCGTAGGGGTGGGTGTTGATGATATGTCCCCCGGTAACTTTGGTGTGAACATCATGGTAACTCATATACATCGGAGACCTGATAACTTATGCAGCCCGATCCTGATAACTTTGGCGAATAGAGGTGATGAAATATACCCCCGATAACTTTTATGTGAATATCACGGTAACGCACACATCGCTAACCTGATAACTTATGTACCTCGGTCTTGGTAAATTTGGCGACCGGGTGGAGGGAGGCACGTTGATGAAATACCCTCGGTTATTTTTTGTGCGAATAGCTTGATAACTCACACATCGCAGGCCTGATAATTTTTGGGAGAAAAAGATGTTGGAAACAAATCTTGATGCTAGTAGTTTCCATATTGTAGTTTTATAGCCTAAAAAATCATGCTAAAGCTGAAAATTGAACTCAACACTTCAATATTGAGATCTTAACACACTAGCCAACTCACCCACTATTTGGCTCCTAACAAGTTAAATAAAATACCACTTTTTTGACCACCTGAGGTGAAAAAGTTGTTAAAATATACCCTCGATAACTTCTGTGTAAATAAGATGATAACTTACGTACAATTAACCTAATAACTTACATATAAACGCATTGATAACTTTTCACCTTTGGCGAAAAGTTCTAGAAATATGCCCTGATAACCTAGTGCAAATAGCATGATAATTTACGCACCAGACACCCGATAACTTACATACAACACATTGATAACTTTTCACCCATGTGAAAAACGTTACTGAAACATGTCCCGATAACTTCTGTGTAAATAGCATGGTCATTTATGCACCGAGGACCTCATAAATTACGTTCAACCACCATGTTAACTTTGGCTTCGAGGGAAAAACATTGAAACATAACTCCTCCGGTTACTTTCATGTAAATTTGTGACAATTTTATGCATCACAGACCTAATATCTTACGTTTAAACACCATGGTATCTTTCATCCAAGGGGAAAAGTTTTTGAAACATTTCACCGGTAATTTTACGGACACAGACCTAATATCTTAAATTTAAATGCCATGGTAACTTTCATCCAGGAACTTTTTTTGTTGAAACATACCCCAATGTGAAGTTACCACTACCCCATGCTAAAGTTATCATGCTTCTCATGGTATAGTCATTAAACTTCTCATATTATAGTTATAAGGCTTATCATAGTATAGTTATCATGTTGCTCAAGTCATAGTTATCACGCTGGTCATGCCAAAGTTACCAAGCAAAAAAAAAATATGATCGCTGATATGACAGAAAAAAGAAAGATTCAAATAACCTTGTTTATATACAATAGACACCAACTAAAGGTGGCTTAGTTGGTTATTGGGCTCAAAATCTAATGAATAGACCTGGGTTCAAGTCTCCTTTCTAGCACTTGTGTAGCCAAAAACTAGAAAACCCACTAGCGATTTACTATTGGTGTATATGGTTTTCGAGAGAAGAAAAAAATCAGTGGAATCGAGCGTGCGGGTCGCGAGAGGGAGGTGGGTTACGATCGTGCGGATTTGTTGCTTAACGTCCAGTCGACCGGATGTTAGTCACGTCCTTACTTCAAAGGTTTAAGTATTACACCCGGCCTATGCATAACTAAGATGCACACAGCTAATAAAGTCTTCATGACAAGCCAAAATAAAAGAACAAGGCGGAATACAAAGAAATTTGTATAATGCCTAAATCATAGGTGGCCCAATCGTAAAATCATGCTGCCACCCATGTTGGGTAAAAGTATCTCTCGCCATAGCCTCCAATCGTGTTAACACCTCCATAAATAGGTCTCGATTCTCCACTCGTTGTAGAGAGGATCATAAACGAAGCGTCCCAGTACATATGTAGATAACCTGCATAAGAGAAGTACTTTTATCGTTAAAAACCTTATCATTTCTACATAGCCAAAGCGACCAAATCACGGCAAGCGCTCCCACCATGAGAAGAATTCTAAACTTGTGATCAGTCTCATGTAACGAGTTGCCAAATATATTTGCAACACTACAAGGAGTTTACAAGCCAGAAGCTATCTGGATGACTGGCCATATAGAACGAGTCAATTTACATTAATTGAAAGAACAAGTGTTTTATTGTCTCGTCATGTGGACAAAAACACATTACGTACTTCCATGTCAATTCCTCTTAATAAGGTTATCTTTAGTAAGAATGACTCCGCGACCAGGGACAGAGCCAGGAATACAACATGAGGGGGGTGGGGGTAATTGCATACAAAATATGTTGGAGGGGGCATATAGATAATTTTGTGTAAGTTTGGGCTCAAATCCATAAATTAATAAGGGGGGTTTTACAAAAAAAATCTACCAGACGGTGGGGGGGGCATGGCCCCAGCGCGCCCCGTGGCTCCGTCCTTGTCCGCGACGAATATACCATGCAAAGATTTTATTCTTAAGAGGTATCTTCATTTCCAGATCTTCTTATTGTTATCAACTAGCACGTCAAACTGGATCAAAGCTCTATACATAGACTCTATTGAGAACTGCCCATTCCCATTTAGGTTCCAACGAAAGACATCGGACCCTTGTAACAAATGTATCGTAGTGAACCGTTGGAGTAGTATGTTCCACGATTGAAGTCTAGGTCCAGTTAAATCCCTTCTGAACGTCACATTTGGCGGAAATGATTCCAAACCTTGGCAATAGTACCACCCTTGTGACGCACAATATTGTGTAGAGCTAGATATTGATCCTGGAGAGTAGCATTACCTAGCCACTTATCCTCCCAGAATCTAATTTCTGATCCATCCTTAATTGAGAAGGAACCATAGCGGAAGAAATATTTCTTCGTTACTGTAAGGGCATATTTATACCCTAATGGTTTTGGTGATTGATGACAATACATTTGTGGACTAATCGTATGCATTAAGCTTTCAGAGAATATCAGGTGGCACGAGACGGTTATTTTCCCCTCCGGATGTTAAAAGAGAAGATGGTTATTTTCCGACGATTTAGTGTTGGTGGACTTGAATCATAGGAATATCCGTACTATCAAGAGGGGGTCCGCATTTGGAAAGGCTGGGTGGAATCAACACGCACAATTATGCACCCATCCGTTTCTGCAACTGGAGCTCTGCCCTGTGCCCTTGGCTGCCTCAGAAATATCCAGGCGGTAGTACCGCTGACCTGAACGGTAGTACTGCCTAGTACTACCGCTCGTGTCCACGGTAGTACTGCTGTATGTTTCTGGCACCTCACGCGGGGCATCAGACACTCGTCTGTCGAGTGTCTGAGCTCGTGCGTCTCCAGAGCCACAGCTGCTGTCTCTGTGAGGGCGGTAGTACCGCTGGCAGCAGCGGTAGTACCGTTGGGGTGTCTAGGTTTCCTGCGCGGGGCACCAGACACTTCCTCATGAGGTGTCTGGTAACCTGCGCCACCAGAGCGGTAGTAGGGGCGGTACTACCAAGCAGTACTACCGCTGCCCGGAGCGGTACTACCGCTGAAGCGTGGCTAGTTGGTGGGTAAAGGGCAAATTCCCTTCCCCACTATATAAGGGGTCTTCTTCCCCAAGAAGCCTTACCTCTTATCCTTCCCAAAGCTCCATTGTTACCCAAAGCTCATTTTTGCCCGATCTCTCTCCCTAGCCAACAAAACTTGTTGATACTCTACGGTTTGGTTGAGAGGGCCCCGATCTACACTTCCACCAAGAGAAATTTGATTCCCCCCACTAATCCCTTACGGATCTTGTTACTCTTGGGTGTTTGAGCACCCTAGACGGAAGAGGTCACCTCGAAGCCATAGTCCATTGTGCTAAAGCTTCGTGGTGTCGTTGGGAGCCTCCAATTCAGTTGTGGAGATTGCCCCAATCTTGTTTGTAAAGGTCCGGCTGCCGCCTCCAAGTGCACCACTAATGGAATCACGGCACCTCGCATTGTGTGAGGGCGTAAGGAGAATACGGTGGCCCTAGTAGCTTCTTGGGGAGCATTGTGCCTCCACACCGCTCCAACGGAGACGTACTTCCCTTTACCGGGAAGGAACTTCGGTAACACATCCTCGTCTCCATCTGTTTCTCTTGTGGTTATTTCTAACCTTTAGTTCACGCAAACTACTTACATTGTTTATCTTGCTTGCTTGAGTTGTTACTTGTGTTTAGCATCATATAGGTTGCTCACCTAGCTGCACATCTAGCCAACCTATTTTTTGCTAAGCCTAATCTGCTAAAGAAAAGTTAAAAACTGGTAGTTGCCTATTCACCCCCCCTCTAGTCAACCATATCGATCCTTTCAATTGGTATCAGAGCCTCGTCTCTTTATTAAGGGTTTCACCACCCAAAGAGTATGGTTAATGACGGGGACTGGCCGGTTGAACTCCCCGAGGCCATGGGTGTGAACACGGTCTCTCGTGAGGATTTAAATGAGGCCATGTCCTCGCTTAAATCCTCCATGACGACCGAGGTCAAATCCATGTTTAAAGAATTCCTTGATACTCTTAAACTTTCCACCGATGCGGTGCAAGTGGCTAATCCCACTAACTCGACATCGGATATCAACTCCGGTAAGGAAGGGGCAAGTGCTGATAAGGACACTCGTTCTCAAGGAATTAATGGGTCGGGGACCTTTGCCTCAGTTCCCCCTCCCTTGTTCTATGGAGGACCGGTGCACCCACCTCATATATTTAATCTCGGTCCTCCTCCTAAACTTGTTAAGAATGATTTTGCTAATTGGGTTTTTCGTATCAAGTCTCATTTGGATCACAGCTCAATTCAACTCATGAGAGTCATTGAAGAAGGATACTATCCTCGTGATCCACGCAACCTCACCCCAAGAGAAGAGGCTGATAAACAGCTAAATTCCTCCGCCTTGTTCATACTCCAAGCTGCAGTTCCTACCGAAGACCTAGCTCACCTGCGTCCCTTCACTTTTGCTAAAGAGTGTTGGGAACACATTGTCTCCATGTACAAGGGCAGCTCAAGCATTCAACGGTCGAACTATGAGGTTGTGCTTGATCAGTCAGATGAGTTTGTAATGATAGAAGATGAGGAACCGCGTGAGCTCTATAGGAGGGTAACTACTCTTGCCGTTGCCCTCCGAGATCATGGCAGCAAGGATGTGGATGACACCTGGGTCAAGCGTAAGTTTCTGAAGGCCATCATGCCCTTCAACAAGGCCATGTCCGCCGTCATCTGCCAAAGACCGGATTTTCACAACTTGTCCTCTTGCGATGTGTTGGATGAATTTATTGCAATGAACTTCTTGAACACGACCACAGACAATGCTCTTGCTTGTGTGCAACGGTCAAAGAAATCATCTCCCAACCTTGCTTTGAAGGCCAAGGTCAGTCAAGAGGAAGAAGAAAAAGAAGAAGAGGAGGGTTGCCCCGAGGACACCAAATATGCTTACCATGAGCATATGGCTCTAGCGTCTAGGCAATTCTGGGGCAATAAGAGAAACGCAAGGCCCAATTTCTCCAAGAACAACTCAAGCGGGTCAAAGTGCAAGCAACGTGTGACTTGGTGGTGGACGTTCAACCCGATACATCCGTGGCCACTCAAGTCTCTTTTGGCGATGACACAATTTCAAAGGTATTGGGTCTTGGCAAGGTGGTTATCTCTCCAACCTTAACCATTGAGAAAGTCATGCTTGTTGAGACCCTTGCATACAATTTACTTTTCGTTCGTCAACTTGCACTTATGGGTTTTAGTACCTTCTTTGGCATTGATACCGTGACCCTTTTGTGGAGCAAGACTCTTAAAGTAGCCTTTGTTGGGCATGTCGAAAACGGTCTCTATGTGATTAACTTTTCGGAGCGACCCACTAAGACCGCGACATGTCTAATGGCTAAAGTTTCTGTGGGATGGCTTTGGCATCGCCGAATAGCCCTTGTCAATATGAGATCTTTGCAAAGTCTCCTCAAAGGGGATCACATTCTTGTACTAACAAATGTGAGTTTTGCTAAAGATCGTGCTTGCAATGCTTGTATCGAAGGAAAGCTACATGAAAAGGCTCATCGTCCTACTACTACAATCTACTCAAAGAGGACCCTAGAGCTCCTTCACATGGATCTCTTCGGTCTTGGAGGAAGAAAGTATTGCTTGGTGAGTGTGGATGATTACTCAAGATACACATGGGTATATTTCTTCAAGAGGAAGAGTGAGACCCAACAGACCGTCATCAACTTTACAAATGAATTCCAACGTCAACATGAAGCAAAGATCTTGATGATTAGAAGTGACAATGGCACTGAGTTCAAGAACTACACCTTGGATGAGTTTCTCAGTGATGAGGGGATAAAGCACCAATATTCCACACCTTACACCCCTCAACAAAACGATGTTGCAGAGAGAAAGAACCGGACGTTGATGGATGCGGCAAGAACCATGATGGCAGAGTTTAAATCTCCGTACAACTTTTGGGCCGAAGCCATCAACACCGCGTGTCATGCATCAAATCGGCTCTATCTCCGGAAAGGCTTGAACAAGACTCCTTATGAGATTCTTACCGGGAACAAGCCCAACCTCAAGTACTTCCGGGTGTTCGGTTGTAAGTGTTTCATTCTTAAGAAAGGTGTATGTTTGTCAAAATTTGAATCTAGAGCTCATGAGGGCATATTTGTTGGTTATGCTGCAAACTCTCATGCTTACCGTGTCCTCAACAAGTCCACGGGACTCATTGAGGAGATGAGTAACGTAGAGTTTGATGAAAATAATGGTTCCCAAGTGGAGCAACGTGGTCTTTGTGATGTAGGTGATGAAATTCCTCCCCAAGCCATAAGAAGAATGGGTATGGGATACTTCCTACCCGTTGAGGAACCCCTTGTGGCTGAAGGAGAAGGACAATGTTCCACTCAAGTGGAACCATCACCGACGCACGACCCACACGCTTCCGAAGAACAAAGTGAAGGCCCTCAACCCCGTGATCAAGATCAAGGGCAAGATCAACTAAATGGTGATGATTCTACATCACATGATGCTCAAGATCTTGCTCACACCCCCGTGCAAGCTCAAGATCAAGATGAAGCTCAAGACCAAGATCAAGGTCAAGCTAAAGATCAAGACCATGCTCAAGATCAAGAGCAAGCCGGTGCTAGTACCGAAGTTCATCAAGTTACCAAGCCTCAACTTTCCATGGAGGAAATTCTTGAAAGACGAGCTGCCAAGAACGCTTCCAAACTAAGAGTCAAGCAACACCTATTAAAGAATGTTTATGGAAGTTTGAAGAGAGGGGTAACTACACGTCGTTAATTAACAAACTTTTGTGCACATCATGCGTTTGTTTCTTGCTTTGAACCCCTCAAGGTACAAGATGCGCTCGAAGACGAGGAATTGCTTGAAGCCATGCATGAAGAAATCAACAACTTCGAGCGCAACAAAGTGTGGCGATTGGTGCCAAGACCAAACGAGAAGCACAATGTCATTGGAACCAAATGGATCTTTAAGAACAAGCAAGATGCACATGGTATTATTATTCGCAACAAGGCAAGACTGGTGCCTCAAGGCTACTCCCAAGTCGAGGGCATCGACTACGGTGAAACCTTTGCCCCTGTTGCTCGCCTTGAATCTATTCGCATGTTGCTTGCTTATGCCTCTCATCATGATTTCAAATTATATCAAATGGATGTGAAGAGTGATTTTCTTAATGGTCCACTTAAGGAGTTGGTATATGTCAAGCAACCCCCGGGGTTTGAAGATCCCAAGTTCCCCAATCAAGTATATGTTCTCGATAAGGCACTCTATGGCCTTAAACAAGCCCCACGTGCGTGGTATGAGCACCTTACCGAGATGTTGCAAGATCGTGGGTTTGAAATTGGGAAAATCAATCCCACTCTTTTTACTAAGAGGGTTAACGGGAACGTGTTCGTATGCCAACTATATGTAGATGATATTATCTTTGGTTGTTCTAACAAAGCTTTTAATGATGAGTTCGCTGCACTAATGACCAAAGAGTTTGAGATGTCTATGATGAGAGAGTTGAAATTCTTCCTTGGATTTGAAGTCAATCAACAAAGCCAAGGAACCTTCATCAACCAAGCAAAATACACTCAAGACATGCTCAAGAGGTTCAAGTTGGATGAGCTCAATCCTCCCAAGGCCAATACTCCAATGCCGCTCAAATGCCAACTTGACAGTGATCCCAATGGTAAAGCTGTGGATCAAAAGGTATATCGCTCCATGATTGGATCTCTGCTTTACCTTTGTGCATCTAGACCGGATATTATGTTGAGTGTGGGAATTTGTGCAAGATTTCAAGCTGCACCTAAGGAGAGTCACTATGTGGCTGTGAAGCGAATCTTTCGATATTTGGCTCATACCCCAAACTTTGGCTTATGGTACCCCAAAGGTGCTTCATTTGATCTCATTGGATATACTGACTCGGATTGGGCGGGAGACCGTGTGGAAAGGAAGTCCACTTCCGGAGGCTGCCAATTTCTTGGTCGCTCTTTGGTAAGTTGGTCTTCAAAGAAACAAAACTGTGTTTCTCTCTCGTCCACCGAGGCCAAGTATGTAGCCGCCCCAAGCTGCTATGCTCAGATTCTTTGGATGAGGCAAACCTTAAAGGATTATGGTGTCAACTGTGACAAAGTGCCTATTTATTGCGACAATGAAAGCACGATCAAGATCTCCAACAACCCGGTTCAACACTGCAAGACGAAGCATATTTAGATTCATCATCACTTCATCCGGGACCACATCAAGCATGGAGAAATTGATCTTATTCATCTTTATACCAAAGAACAGCTTGCAGATATATTCACGAAGCCATTGAATGAAGCAAGATTTCGCGAGTTAAGGCATGAGCTAAATATCATTGATTCGAGCAATGTGGCTTGACTTAGTGCACACCCCACCACACTCATCATTATGTCTTGTCTAGATGTAGGCATGGGTTTAGGGGGAGTCTAGTTCTCTCAATGAACTATGCCTCCTCCTATTATGCATAAAGTAATCAACTCTTTCACATTCGCCATTTTTGATGGTTATTGTGCTTCAAAGACGAGTTTTGGTCATGGGCCCAAGGTTCAAATCTTCGCGGTGCCATACCAATTGACTCAAACATAGGTGGCCTCGGCCACCGCCCCTCCTAGCGAGGCATTTGCTTTTTGAGAAGCACGTTTTTGTGGTTTCAAGGTCTCTCCAACCTGCTTATTTTGATTAAGATCGGCGTTATCAAAATGTTTTATATTGGTTCCTCAAAGATTTGATGTCTCCAACCTCTTTTCCAAACGAAACTCTTGCATAAGCCTTTTGGTTTGCTGGTATTTCTCTATCCTACTGTCACCCTGAGCGGTACTACCGCTGTCTTGGGCGGTAGTACTAAGCGGTACTACCGCTGGGGCCCGCAGTACTACCGCCCATGAGGTTCCACGAAGGGATATGGGGCGGGGCAGGGGAAGTGGCAACTTACCCATACCCATTCACCCCTCTCTCTCGTGGCTCTCTCTCTCCAGGGCGCTTCCAAGGCCGCGGAGGCTGCTACTTCTTGAGCTTGCGTTGGTTTTCCCTTGAAGAGGAAAGGGTGATGCAGCAAAGTAGATAAGTATTTCCCTCAGTTGTTGAGAACCAAGGTATCAATCCAGTAGGAGGTACAAGCAAGGCCCCAATCTTTGCACCTACACAAACAATCAAACACTTGCACCCAACGCTATAAAGGGGTTGTCAATCCCTTCACGGTTACTTGCAAGGATGAGATCTGATAGAGATAGATATAAAAGATTACTAAAACGAAAAGTAAAATAAAAGTAAAAGGATTGCAGTAAAGTATTTTTGGTATTTTTGGTTTATAGATCTGAAAATATAATATGGAAAATAGACCCGGGGGCCATAGGTTTCACTAGAGGCTTCTCTCTTGAAGGAAAATAATATGGTGGGTGAACAAATTACTGTCGAGCAATTGATAGAAAAGCGCATAGTTATGACGATATCCAAGGCAATGATTATGCATATAGGCATCACGTCCGTGTCAAGTAGACCAAAACGATTCTGCATCTACTACTATTAGTCCACACATCGACCGACTCCTGCCTGCATCTAGAGTATTAAGTTCATGAAGAACAGAGTAACGCATTAGGTAAGATGACATGATGTAGAGGGATAAACTCAAGCAATATGACGAAAACCCCATCTTTTTATCCTTGATGGCAACAATACAAATACGTGCCTCGCTACCCCTACTTTGTCACTGGGTGAGGACACCACAAGATTGAACCCAAAACTAAGCACTTCTCCCATTGCAAGAATTACCAATCTAGTTGGCCAAACCAAACCAATAACTCGAAGAGACTTGCAAAGATATGAAATCATGCATATAAGAATTCAGAGAAGATTCAAATAATATTCATAGATAATCTGATCATAAATCCACAATTCATCGGATCTCGACAAACACACCGCAAAAGAGTATTACATCGGATAGATCTCCATGAAGATCATGAAGAACATGGTATTGAAGAACATAGAGAGAGAAGAAGCCATCTAGCTACTAGCTATGGACCCGAAGGTCTGAGGTGAACTACTCACGCATCATCGGAGGGGCAATGGAGTTGATGTAGATGCCCTCCGTGATCGAATCCCCCTCCGGCAGATTACCGGAAAAGGGCCCAAGATGGGATCTCACGGGAACAGAGGCTTCCGGCGGCGGAAAAGTATTATCGTGGCTCTTTTTGGTATTGGGGGAATATTTCTGATTTTATAGGCGGAGAATTAGGGTTGGAGGAGCCACGGGGGGGCCACAAGCCAGGGGGGCGCCCCCCCCCCAGGGGCGCGCCCAGGTGGCTTGTGGCCCACCCGTGGGTCTTCTGGCCTCTTCTCCAAGTCTCCTGGGTTCCTTCTGGTCAAAGAAAAATCATCGTAGAATTTTATTCCGTTTGGACTCCGTTTGATATTCCTTATCTGCAATACTCAAAAACAAGGAAAAAACAGAAACTGGCACTGGGCACTAGGTTAATAGGTTAGTCCCAAAAATAATATAAAATAGCATATTAATGCATATAAAACATCCAAAACAGATAATATAATAGCATGGAACAATCAAAAATTATAGATACGTTGGAGACGTATCAAGCATCCCCAAGCTTAATTCCTGCTCGTCCTCGAGTAGGTAAATGATAAAAACAGAATTTTTGATGTGGAATGCTACCTAACATATTTATCCATGTAATATTCTTTATTGTGGCATGAATGTTCAGATCCGTAAGATTCAGAACAAAAGCTTAATAGTGACATAAAAACAATAATACTTCAAGCATACTAACAAAGCAATTGTGTCCTTTCAAAATAACATGGCCTAAGAAAGTTATCCCTACAAAATCATATGGTCTGGCTATGCTCCATCTTCCCCACACAAAGTATTTAAATCATGCACAACCCCAATGACAAGCCAAGCAATTGTTTCACACCTTTTATGTTCTCAAACCTTGTCAACTTTCACGCAATACATGAGCGTGAGCCATGGATATAGCACTATAGGTGGAATAGAATATGGTGGAGGTTGTGAGGAAAAAGGAGAAGATAGTCTCACATCAACTAGGCGTATCAACGGGCTATGGAGATGCCCATCAATAGATATCAATGTGAGTGAGTAGGGATTGCCATGCAATGGATGCACTAGAGCTATAAGTGTATGAAAGCTCAAAAAGAAACTAAGTGGGTGTGCATTATAATGAAAAATTCCACTAGTTATATGAAAGTGACAAAATAGGAGACTCTCTATCATGAAGATCATGGTGCTACTTTGAAGCACAAGTGTGGAAAAAAGATAGTAACATTGTCCCTTCTCTCTTTTCTCTCATTTTTATTTTATTTTATTTTGGTGGGCATCTTTGGCCTCTTTTTTTTTATTTGGGCTTCATTGGCCTCTTTTATTATTTGTAAAGTCTGGAGACTCATCCCAACTTGTGAGGGAATCATAGCTTCCATCATCCTTTCTCTCATGGGACAATGCTCTAATAATGATGATCATCACACTTTTATTTACTTACAACTCAAGAATTACAACTCGATACCTAGAACAAAATATGACTGATACGTCTCCATCGTATCTACTTTTCCAAACTCTTTTGCCCTTGTTTTGGACTCTAATTTGCATGATTTGAATGGAACTAACCCGGACTGACGTTGTTTTCAGTAGAATTGCCTTGGTGTTATTTTTGTGCAGAAATAAAAGTTCTCGGATTGACCTGAAAATTTACGGAGAATATTTTTGGAATTAATAAAAAATATTGGCGAAAGAATCAAGCCAGGGGGGTCCACCTGTTGGCCACAAGCTAGGAGGGCGCCCCCCCCTAGGGCGCGCCCTGGTGGCTTGTGGGCCCCCCGTGGCTCCTCCGACCATAATTCCAGCTCTTTATATTCACATTCGGAGAGAAAAAAATCAAGGAGAAGAGTTCATCGCGTTTCACGATACGGAGCCGCCGCCACCTCCTGTTCTTCCTCGGGAGGGCAGGTCTGGGGTCCGTTTTGGGCTCCGGAGAGGGGAAATCGACGCCGTCATCATCACCAACCATCCTTCATCACCAATTTCATGATGCTCTCCGCCGTTCATGAGTAATCCCATCATAGGCTTGCTGGACGGTGATGGGTTGGATGAGATTTACTATGTAATCGAGTTAGTTTTGTTAGGGTTTGATCCCTAGTATCCACTATGTTCTGAGATTGATGTTGCTATGACTTTGCTATGCTTAATGCTTGTCACTATGGCCCGAGTGCCATGATTTCAGATCTGAACCTATTATGTTTTCATGAATATATATATATATGTGTTCTTGATCCTATCTTGCAAGTTGTAGACACCTATTACGAGTTATGATCCACATCCCCCAGGGTGACAATAACTGGGATTCTTTCCGGTGATTACCGTAGTTTGAGGAGTTCATGTATTCACTAAGTGCTAATGCTTTGGTCCGGTTCTCTATTAAAAGGAGGCCTTAATATCCCTTAGTTTCCATTAGGACCCCGCTGCCACGGGAGGGTAGGACAAAAGATGTCATGCAAGTTCTTTTCCATAAGCACGTATGACTATATATGGAATACATGCCTACATTACATTGATGAATTGGAGGTAGCTCTGTGTCACCCTATGTTATAACCGTTGCATGATGAATGCCATCCGACATAATTATCCATCACTGATCCGTTGCCTACGATCTTTTCACATATTGATCTTTGCTAAGTTACTTTTCCGTTGCTACTGTTACAATCACTACAAAACTGCTACTGTCACGTTTGCCATCGTTACCGTTACTTCCATACTACTTTGCTACTAAATACTTTGCTGCAGATATTAAGTCTTTCAGGTGTGGTTGAATTGACAACTCAACTGCTAATACTCGAGAATATTCTTTGGCTCCCCTTGTGTCGAATCAATAAATTTGGGTTGAATACTCTACCCTCGAAAACTGTTGCGATCCCCTATACTTGTGGGTTATCAAGACCTTTTTCTAGCGCCGTTGCCGGGGAGCACAACTCTATTCTCTGAGTCACTTGGGATTTATATCTGTTGATCACTATGAAGAATTTGAAAGATGCTAAAACCAAGATCTACCCCTCTACTACGAGGACAGGTAAGGAACTGCCATCTAGCTCTGCACTTGATTCACCTTCTGTTATGAGTAAATTTGCGAAACCACCACCTGCTGGTAATTCTGATATGTCGCAAGTAATTGATGATGTCACTTCTGCTATGCATGATGCTTATGATGATACTTTGCTTGATAATACTGTGCCACTGGGTGAATTTCTTGATGAACAAATTGCTGGAGTCAATGTTGAAACTGATGATATTTCTGAAACTGATGAAATTATTGAAACTGAACACTATGAGACACCTGCTAGACCTAGCTCTCCTAGATATGAATTGCCTAATATACCTAAGGGTTATGTTATGGAAGGAGAGGTATCTAGGGACTTTCTTGCTTGTAAGGATAGAGATGATCTTAAGAAATTGCTATGCAAGTGGAAGGAAAAATCTTTGAATGCTAGAATGCAATATGATCCTAAGTTTGCTACTTCACCTATATTTGTTACTGATAAGGATTATGAATTCTCTGTCGATCCTGAGTTAATTACTTTGGTTGAATCTGATCCTTTCCATGGTTATGAATCTGAAACTGTTGTGGCACATCTTACTAAATTGAATGATATAGCCACCCTATTCACTCATGAGGAAAAAAAATCGTTATTACTATATTCTTAAGTTGTTTCCTTTCTCATTAAAGGGTGATGCTAAGATATGGTTTAATTCTCTTGCTCCTGGCTGTGTGCGTAGTCCCCAGGATATGATATATTACTTCTCTGAAAAAATATTTTCCTGCGCATAAGAAACAAGCTGCCTTACAGGAAATATTTAACTTTGTGCAAATTGAAGAAGAGAGTCTCCCACAAGCTTGGGGGAGGCTTCTGCAATTACTTAACACTTTGCCTGATCATCCTCTCAAGAAAAACGAAATACTTGATATCTTTTATAATGGACTAACCGATGCTTCTAGGGACCACCTAGATAGTTATGCTGGTTGTGTTTTCAGGGAACGAACTGTTGAACAAGCTGAACTACTATTGAATAATATATTGAGCAATGATAATGATTGGACTATTCCCGAACCACCTCCAAAGCCAATTCCGAAGAAAAGAGGTATTCTATTTCTCAGTCCTGAAGATATGCAAGAGGCAAAGAAATCTATGAAAGAAAAAGGTATTAAAGCTGAAGATGTTAAGAATCTACCACCTATTGAAGAGATACATGGTCTTGATACCCCGACACAGGTAGTAGAGGTAAATTCTCTCCGTAGATTTGATGAAGGTGATATTCCCTATAATAAGTCTACTAGCCAATGCTTGGATGAGTTTGATAACTTTATTGTCAAGCAAGAAAATTTCAATGCTTATGTTAGTAGACAATTGAAATATAATGCTTACATGCTTGATCGCTTAGGTGATTATATGAGTAGAACTATCAATGATCTTAAGCTTATTAGTAAACATGCTTCCATGGTAACTACTCAAGTAGAACAAGTACTTAAGGCACAAAATGATTTGCTTAATGAGATGAATGGTAAGAACAATGATCATTCTATTAGAGTTGTGACTAGAGGTGGTAAAATGACTCAGGAACCTTTGTATCCTGAAGGCCATCCTAAGAGAATCGAGCAAGATTCTCAGAGAATTAATACTGATGCACCTAGTCATCCCAGTAATAAAAGGAAAAAGAATGACGATAGGACTTTGCATGCTGCTAGTGAACCTGTTATAGATACACAGGAAAACCCAAATGATATTTCTATTTCTGATGTTGAGACACAATCTGGTAATGAACATGAGCCTAGTGATAATATTAATGATGATGTTCATGTTGATGCTCAACCTAGTAATGATAATGATGTGGAGATTGAACCTGCTGTTGATCTTGATAACCCACAACCTAATAATAAAAGATATGATAAAAGAGACTTTGTTGCTAGGAAGCATGGTAGAGAAAGAGAACCTTGGGTTCAGAAACCCATGCCCTTTCCTCCTAAGCCATCCAAGAAAAAGGATGATGAGGATTTTGAGCGCTTTGTTGAAATGCTTAGACCTGTCTTTTTGCGTATGCGCTTGACTGATATTCTGAAAATGTCTCCTTATGCTAAGTATATGAAAGATATTGTGACAAATAAAAGAAAGATACCGAAAGTTGAGATTTCCACCATGCTTGCTAATTATACCTTTAAGGGTGGAATACCAAAGAAACTAGGAGATCCCGGAGTACCTACTATACCATGCTCTATTAAAGGAAATTATGTCAAAACTGCTTTATGTGACCTTGGAGCCGGTGTTAGTGTTATGCCTTTCTCTTTGTATCGTAGACTTGATTTGAATAAGTTGACACCTACTGAAATCTCTTTGCAAATGGCTGATAAATCGACTGCTTTACCCATCGGTATTTGTGAGGATGTGCTTGTCGTAGTTGCAAATGTTACTATCCTAACGGACTTTGTTATTCTTGATATTCCCGAGGACGACAGTATGTCGATCATCCTTGGTAGACCTTTTTTGAATACTGCAAGGGCTATTATTGATTGCAACAAGGGCAATGTCACTTTTCATGTTAATGGTAATGAGCATACGGTACACTTTCCGAAGAAACAACCTCAAGTTCATAGTATCAACTCTATTGGAAAAACTCCAACTATTATTATTGGAGATTTTGAATTCCCTCTCCCTACTGCCAAAAAGAAATATGATATTCTTATTGTTGGGGACATGCATATCCCTATTGAGGTAACCTAGTGTTATTCGAAAATTCTCCGGTTCCGTGTCATTCGAAAAAAGTTTGTCAATAAGACTTGATCAACCTTTTTGATGGATTCTTTTTTATGAGCATGAGATGGATGAATTTAGGAGGCACAACCTTCTGTACCCAACTTTAACTTTCTGTTATTTAGATTAAATTAAGTAAAAATGCTATTATTTTTCCTGTTTTCTGATTTATCCGTGCAATAGAAAAATGACCTGAAAATAAAAGTTCTCAGAATTCCGTGAAAATTTAGTATGATTTTTTTGGAATATTTAAGTATTTTTGGCACTGAGAACACATCAGGGGGCTGCACCAGTGGGCCACAAGCCTGCAGGGTGCGCCCACCCCCCTTGGGCGCGCCCTGGTGGCTTGTGGGTCCCACGTAGGCCCCCCTCACTTATTCCACCACCCATCCACTTCGTCTTCCTCCAGAAAAAATCCCACCATTGCTCAAACCCGTGTCCTAGCTCATCTTGCTGCCATTTTCGATCTCCTTGCTCAAAGCTCCATTTGCAAAACTGTTTTGGGGGATTGTTCATCGAAAAAAGAAAATGTTTAGGAGGACATACCAAGGAGGTCCCTCGAGGAAGCAAGGCCCAAGGATTGCTATACGTGAGCCTGACTTTGAACCACCAAAGGAAGCACAAGTGCGGCCTTGCGAATGGTCGTCGGATCAATTCATGGTTCAAGCAGGTTTCAAGGAAGAATTTGACGAATACGTACAAAATGCTGGCCTTGAGGACTTCATGTCAGATAAGTGTCAGCAGTATCATTACCTCACTGATTCATTTGTGCGAAGATTTGAGTTTACTTCCGAGCGCAATAATCATTCTGTCCTGTTTGATCGTTATGATAAATCTTTTACCATGGACCTAGAAGATTTTAATGATGCATGCAAAATTCCGCAATGGGGTAGTTATATTATGCCGCGCAAAACTGAATATATCGATTTTCTTGCTAGCATCAGTGTGGGAGAAACTAGGAACATCAGACAGGCTACCATAGGGAGCATTCACTTTCCTGCCATACATTATTTCGCTCTCTTTATAGGTAGATGTATTAACGGTAAACATGATCATAGCCACCTTTGTGCATCAGATCTTAGCGTCCTCAAGTGTGCGGTAATGAATGATAGACGTTATAATTTGGGGGCCAATATTGCCAGGAGGCTACATTTGAACGCCAAAGAAGGAGATTTCTTTGGCGGGATTTATGCCACCCGTTTAGCTAATTATCTTGGGGTATCCATAAGGGGGAATGATATTGAGTTACCACCTGCTTTTCTTGATTATGAGGCTATGGTGCGCTACCAGTTTCTTGAGAGGAACGAACAGTCCTTCATGTACCGACTAATTTTTGATAGACATCGTGCTGTCCATATTACCCTTCCTGCTCCTGCCCTATTTAACTTTCAGGAAAAACGGAGACACTTTATAACCAGAGAGGAGGCAAACGAGTACGAGAGAGAGGCGGAAGCCGCTCGCCTTCGCGCTACAGCTGTTCAGGCGGTAGCTGCCGCAGCCCAGTACAACCTCAGCTATGACTTTGGATATTATCCGGTCCAGCCATGGCACTAGACCAACTTAGGCCAAAAGCCTAAGCTTGGGGGAGTACGTATTTCTCACCGACATTACATTCATGTTCACACACTCATTCTAGTTGTCGGTGTTCATACTTTTTCATTGTATCATCCATGGCATTTTATTTCTTCTTTCCGCTTTCTTCTTGTGTGTTTAATTAACCTTAAGAAAAAAAAATTAGTTCTAGCTTTACCTTTTAGTTTGTCTAGTTGTAGTATTAAAAGAAAACCCAAAAAGATTTCTCGTTCTTCTTTTGCTTGTTGGGAGCTTTCCCGTGTAAATAGTTTTTCTCGTTCTTGTTTTGAAATTTCTTTCCTTTAGGTCGTAAGGAGAAGACCACAATGAAAATGTTGAGTGGCTCTCATATGCATTATTGTTTATCTTACAGAGAGCCCATATTACCTTGCCTTCTCCTTTGAGTTATTGTTTGCAGATTCCAGCTTAGTCCAATGCATGTGCACTCTTATTATTATTCACACCGTTCGGTCGTGCAAGTGAAAGGCAATAATGACGATATATGATGAAGTGATTGAGATGGAGAAAAGCTGGTATGAACTCGACCTATTTTGTTTTTGTAAATATGATTAGCTCATCGTTCTGGATTCAGCTCATTATGGATGAAACATGTTTGCAATGACAATTAGAGATTATAGTTACTCATGCCATGCTTAATTAGCTAAGAATGTATAATGGTTTGTCTTGAGTGCCAACATGCATTTTAAAATGGTTGTGATGTAGTATGATAGAATGGTATCCTCCTCTGAATGATTCAAGTGGCTTGACTTGGCACATGTTCACGCATGTAGTTGAAACAAAATCAACATAGCCTCCACGATATTTATGTTCATGGTGATTTATATCCTACTCATGCTTGCATTCAATGTTGGTTAATCTCAATGCATGTTTATGACTGTTGTCGCTCTCTAGTTGGTCGCTTCCCAGTCTCTTGCTAGCCTTCACCTGTACTAAGCGGGAATACTGCTTGTGCATCCATTTCCATAAACCCAAAGTTGTTCCATATGAGTCCACCATACCTACCTATATGCGGTATTTACCTGCGGTACCAAGTAAATTTGCATGTGCCAAACTCTAAACCTTCAAATAATATTCTGTTTTGTATGCCCGAATCGCTCATGTAGTGACTAGGGGCTGTCAGTATCTTCCATGCTAGGTGAGTTATTCTCACGATATGTGTTGATTCACTATCATTCACGAGAAAGTGGCTGGTATTCGGGATGCCCAATTCCATGCTCAAAAATCAAATCAAAATATAATGAAACAAAACTCCCCCAGGATTGTTGCTTGTATGGACGGTACCCGTGGATTCGGCCCGCCGTGGAGTGTGATTGATTGGTGGAGGGGGAGTAAAAACTTTACTATTCTGTTTGGGAACCGCCTATAATGTATCTAGCATGGAAGATTCCGAGATCTCTTGGTTGTTATGTTGACAATGAAAGCATATCGCTCAAAATTATATTCATCTCTGTTTCAAAAGCTCGAGCTCTGGCACCTCTGCAAATCCCTGCTTCCCTCTGCGAAGGGCCTATCTATTTACTTTACTGTTGAGTCATCCTCCTCTTATAAAAAGCACCGGTTAGAGAGCACCACCGTCATTTGTATGCTTTGTTATTAATTGATATTGAGTATCATTGTGACTGGATCTCTTTTACCATGAATTACAATGTCTAGTCAGTCCTTGTTCTTCAGAGGTGCTCTGCATTTATGTTTTGCGGTCTCATAAAGGGCTAGCGAGATACCATTATATCATATTGTATCATGATTGTTTTGATAAAATTGTTGTCATCCGAGATTTATTATTATTGCTCGCTAGTTGATTATGCCATTGATATGAGTAAATGTGAGACCTAAATGTTATTGTGAATGTGGTTAGTCTATAATCTTTGTTGAAAATCTGAACATCAGTTAGACATATTTACAACAACAAGATCAAACAGAGTTTGTAAAAGTTTTTCTTTGTCACTTCTAGTTTGTCAACTGAATTGCTTGAGGACAAGCAATGAGTTAAGCTTGGGGGAGTTGATACGTCTCCATCGTATCTACTTTTCCAAACTCTTTTGCCCTTGTTTTGGACTCTAATTTGCATGATTTGAATGGAACTAACCCGGACTGACGCTGTTTTCAGCAGAATTGCCTTGGTGTTATTTTTGTGCAGAAATAAAAGTTCTCGGATTGACCTGAAAATTTACGGAGAATATTTTTGGAATTAATAAAAAATATTGGCGAAAGAATCAAGCCAGGGGGGTCCACCTGTTGGCCACAAGCCAGGAGGGTGGCTTGTGGGCCCTGGTGGCTTGTGGGCCCCCCGTGGCTCCTCCGACCCTAATTCCAGCTCTATATATTCATATTCGGAGAGAAAAAATCAAGGAAAAGAGTTCATCGCGTTTCATGATACGGAGCCGCCACCACCTCCTGTTCTTCCTCGGGAGGGCAGATCTGGGGTCCGTTTTGGGCTCCGGAGAGGGGAAATCGATGCCGTCATCATCACCAACCATCCTTCATCACCAATTTCATGATGCTCTCCGCCGTTCGTGAGTAATCCCATTGTAGGCTTGCTGGACGGTGATGGGTTGGATGAGATTTACTATGTAATCGAGTTAGTTTTGTTAGGGTTTGATCCCTAGTATCCACTATGTTCTGAGATTGATGTTGTTATGACTTTGCTATGCTTAATGCTTGTCACTAGGGCCCGAGTGCCATGATTTCAGATCTGAACCTATTATGTTTTCATAAATATATATGTGTTCTTGATCCTATCTTGCAAGTTGTAGACACCTATTACAAGTTATGATCCGCATCCCCCAGGGTGACAATAACTGGGATTCTTTCCGGTGAGTACCGTAGTTTGAGGAGTTCATGTATTCACTAAGTGCTAATGCTTTGGTCTGGTTCTCTATTAAAAGGAGGCCTTAATATCCCTTAGTTTCCATTAAGACCCCGCTGCCACGGGAGGGTAGGACAAAAGATGCCATGCAAGTTCTTTTCCATAAGCACGTATGACTATATATGGAATACATGCCTACATTACATTGATGAATTGGAGCTAGTTCTGTGTCACCCTATGTTATAACCGTTGCATGATGAATGCCATCCGACATAATTATCCATCACTGATCCGTTGCCTACGATCTTTTCACATATTGATCTTTGCTAAGTTACTTTTCCGTTGCTACTGTTACAATCACTACAAAACTGCTACTGTCACGTTTGCCATCGTTACCGTTACTTCCATACTACTTTGCTACTAAATACTTTGCTGCAGATATTAAGTCTTTCAGGTGTGGTTGAATTGACAACTCAGCTGCTAATACTCGAGAATATTCTTTGGCTCCCCTTGTGTCGAATCAATAAATTTGGGTTGAATACTCTACCCTCGAAAACTGTTGCGATCCCCTATACTAGTGGGTTATCAATGACTCTATATGAATGCTTCCGGTGGTGTATCGGGATGTGCAACGATCTAGCATAGCAAATGACATCAAAAAAATGGACAAGCCATGAAAACATCATGCTAGCTATCTTACGATCATGCAAAGCAATATGAAAATGATGGTGCGTGTCATAATAAACGGAACGGTGGAAGTTGCATGGCAATATATCTCGGAATGGCTACGGAAATGCCATAATAGGTAGGTATGGTGGCTGTTTTGAGGAAGGGTATGTGGTGGGTTTAATGTACCGGCGAAAGTTGCGCGGTACTAGAGAGGCTAGCAATGGTGGAAGGGTGAGAGTGCGTATAATCCATGGACTCACATTAGTCATAAAGAGGTTGGTAGGAGTTAACCATCGCGCGCTCCCGACCCTCACACAAAGGATGACAATCATTAAACAAATCATGCTCCGACTTCTTCACATAACGGTTCACCATACGTGCATGCTACGGGAATCACAAACTTTAACACAAGTATTTCTACCAATCCACAATTACTCACTAGCATGACTCTAATATCACCATCTTTATATCTCAAAACTATATGCAAGGAATCAAACTTCTCATAGTATTCAATGCACTTTATATGAAAGTTTTTATTATATCCCTCTTGGATGCCCATTATATTAGGACTAAATTCATAACCTAAACCAATTACCATGCTGTTTAAAGACTCTCAAAATAATATAAGTGAGGTACGAGAGTTCAATTATTTCTATAAAATAAAAACACCACCGTGCTCTAAAAAGATATAAGTGAAGCACTAGAGCAAAATTGCCTAGCTCAAAAGATATAAGTGAAGCACATAGAGTATTCTAATAAATTCACGATTCATGCGTATCCCTCTCAAAAGATGTGTGCAGCAAGGATGATTGTGTCAAACTAAAAAGCAAAGACTCATATCATACAAGACGCTCCAAGCAAAACACATATCATGTGGTGAGTAAAAATATAGCCTCAAGTAAATTTACCGATGGATTGAAGACGAAAGAGGGGATGCCTTCCGGGGCATCCCCAAGCATAGGCTCTTTGGTATCCTTGAATATGGCTTGGGGTGCCATGGGCATCCCCAAGCTTAGGCTCTTGCCACTCCTTATTCCATAGTCCATCAAATCTTTACCCCAAACTTGAAAACTTCACAACACAAAACTCAACAGAAAACTCGTGAGATCCGTTAGTATAAGAAAAATAAATCACCACTTTAGGTACTGCTGTGAACTCATTATTTATTTATATTGGTGTAATATATACTGTATTCCAACTTCTCCATGGTTCATACCCCCCGATACAACCCATAGATACATCAAAATAAGCAAACAACACAAAGAAAACAGAATCTGTCAAAAACAGAACAGTCTGTAGCAATCTGTAAACTTCGAATACTTATGTAACTCCAAAATTTCTGAAAAATTAGTAAAATCTGGAAAATTTGTATATAAATCTGGTGTAAAAATTTCATACTCATTCGACGCTCTGGTGAATTTATAAAATTCCTGGACTGAGCGCAAAAGTTTCTGTTTTTCAGCAAAATCAAATCAACAATCACCGTAGACCATCCCAAAGGTCTTACTTGGCTCAAACACTAATTAAAACAATAAAACACAATTACTACAGAGGTAATAATGTGTAAAGCACTCAAAAACATAAACAAAAACAAACAAACAAAAAGAACATAAAATAAATTTGGGTTGCCTCCCAACAAGCGCTATTGTTTAATGCCCCTAGCTAGGCATAAGGCAATAGATCTAGGTATTGTCATCTTTGGTATGCAATCCATAAGTAGCTCTCATAATAGATTCATAAGGTAATTTAATTTTCTTTCTAGGAAAGTGTTCCATGCCTTTCCTTAATAGAAATTGGAATCTAATGTTTCCTTCTTTCATATCAGTAATTGCACCGATCGTTCTAAGGAAAGGTCTACCAAGAATAATAGGACATGTAGGATTGCAATCTATATCAAGAACAATGAAATCTACAGGCACATAATTCCTATTTGCAACAATAAGAACATCATTAATCCTTCCCACAGGTTTCTTAATAGTCGAATCCGCTAGATGTAAATTTAAAGAGCAATCATCAAGATCATGGAAACCTAGCACATCACATAAAGTTTTCGGAATCGTGGAAATGCTAGCACCCAAATCACACAAGGCATGGCACTCATAATCTTTAATTTTAATATTAATAGTAGGTTCCCACTAATCATAAAGCTTTCTAGGTATAGAAACTTCCAACTCAAGTTTTTCTTCAAAAGATTTCATCATAGCATCAACGATATGTTTAGTAAAAGCTTTATTTTGATTATAAGCATGCGGAGAATTCAACATGGATTGCAACAAGGAAATACAATTAATCAAAGAACAACTATCATAATTAAAGTCCTTGAAATCCAAAAGAGTGGGTTCATTGCTATTTAAAGTTTTGACATCTTCAATCCCACTTTTATCAATCTTAGCATTAAGATCTATAAACTCCGAATCATTGGGACGACTTTTAACTAAAGTTGACTTATCTCCAGTCCCATCTTTATCAAGATTTGTATTAGAAAACAAAGATTTAATAGGAGTCACATTAATCACTTTAAGATCTTCATCATTATTATCACGAGAACACACTTTTTCAAGCCATTCACGCTTAGCACGCATTCTAGCGGTTCTTTCCTTACACTCATCAATAGAAGTTCTCATAGCTTTTAAAGACTCATTAATATCACGCTTGGGTGGAGTATATCTAATTTTCAAAGAATCAATCTCAAGCGAAATCCTATCAACGTTCCTAGTCAAATCATCAATCTTGAGCAATTTTTCTTCAATCATAGCATTGAAAACCTTTTGCGAACTAATAAATTATTTAATATTATTCTCAAGATCAGAGGGCGTCTTATTATAATTTCCATAAGGATTGTTGTAGGAATTACCATAATTATTAGAGGAATTACTAGGAAACGGCCTAGGGTTGAAATTACCTCTATACGCGTTATTACCAAAATTGTTCCTACCAACAAAATTCACATCGATAGATTCATTATTATTTCCAATCAAAGAAGACAAAGGCATATCATTAGGATCAATAGGAGCACTATTACTAGCAAACAATTTCATTAATTCATCCATCTTTTCACTCAAAGTATTTATTTCTTCAATAGCATGCACTTTTTTACTAGTACGAGATCTTTCGGTATGCCATTGAGAGTAATTTGCCATAATATTATCTAGGAGTTTAGTAGCTTCTCCTAATGTGATTTCCATAAAAGTACCACCCGCGGCGGAATCTAAAAGATTTCTAGAAGCAAAATTCAATCCCGCATAAAAATTTTGTATAATCATCCATAAACTCAAACCATGTGCGGGGCAATTTCTAATCATTAGTTTCATCCTCTCCCAAGATTGTGCAACATGCTCATGATCAAGTTGCTTAAAATTCATTATATCGTTCCTAAGGGAGATGATCTTAGCGGGCGGAAAGTACTTGGAAATAAAAGCATCTTTACACTTATTCCATGAATCAATACTATTTTTAGGCAAAGATGAAAACCAAGTTTTAGCACGATCTCGTAGTGAGAACGGAAATAGCTTCAATTTAACAATATCATTATCCACATCTTTCTTCTTTTGCATATCACACAACTCAACGAAAGTATTTTGATGGGATGCGGCATCTTCACTAGGAAGGCTGGAAAATTGTTCTTTCATAACAAGATTAAGCAAAGCGGCATTAATTTCATAAGATTCCGCACTAGTGGCGGGAGCAATTGGAGTACTAATAAAATCATTATTATTAGTATTGGAGAAGTCACACAACTTGGTATTCTCTTGAGTCATCGTGACAAAGCAAGCAATCTAGCACACAAGCAAAGAAAAAGCAAACGAAAAGACGAACGGAAGAAGGGCGAATAAAAAGGCAAATCTTTTTGGTTTTTTCTGAAAATCGTTTTAGAAGTGGGGGAGAGGAAAACGAGAGGCAAATGGAAAATAATGTAAATTCAAGAGATGAGTTTGTGATGGGTACTTGGTAGGCTTGATGTCTTGACTTGCTATGTATCCTCCCTGGCAACGGCGCCAGAAATCCTTCTTGCTACTTCTTGAGCTTGCGTTGGTTTTCCCTTGAAGAGGAAAGGGTGATGCAGCAAAGTAGATAAGTATTTCCCTCAGTTGTTGAGAACCAAGGTATCAATCCAGTAGGAGGTACAAGCAAGGCCCCAATCTTTGCACCTACACAAACAATCAAACACTTGCACCCAACGCTATAAAGGGGTTGTCAATCCCTTCACGGTTACTTGCATGGATGAGATCTGATAGAGATAGATATATTAGATTACTAAAACGAAAAGTAAAATAAAAGTAAAAGGATTGCAGTAAAGTATTTTTGGTATTTTTGGTTTATAGATCTGAAAATATAATATGGAAAATAGACCCGGGGGCCATAAGTTTCACTAGAGGCTTCTCTCTTGAAGGAAAATAATACGGTGGGTGAACAAATTACTGTCGAGCAATTGATAGAAAAGCACATAGTTATGAAGATATCCAAGGCAATGATTATGCATATAGGCATCACGTCCGTGTCAAGTAGACCGAAATGATTCTGCATCTACTACTATTAGTCCACACATCGATCGACTCCTGCCTGCATCTAGAGTATTAAGTTCATGAAGAACAGAGTAACGCATTAGGTAAGATGACATGATGTAGAGGGATAGACTCAAGCAATATGATCAAAACCTCATCTTTTTATCCTTGATGGCAACAATACAAATACGTGCCTCGCTACCGCTACTTTGTCACTGGGTGAGGACACCGCAAGATTGAACCCAAAACTAAGCACTTCTCCCATTGCAAGAATTACCAATCTAGTTGGCCAAACCAAACCAATAACTCGAAGAGACTTGCAAAGATATGAAATCATGCATATAAGAATTCAGAGAAGATTCAAATAATATTCATAGATAATCTGATCATAAATCCACAATTCATCGGATCTCGACAAACACACCGCAAAAGAGTATTACATCGGATAGATCTCCATGAAGATCATGAAGAACATGGTATTGAAGAACATAGAGAGAGAAGAAGCCATCTAGATACTAGCTATGGACCCGAAGGTCTGAGGTGAACTACTCACGCATCATCGGAGGGGCAATGGAGTTGATGTAGATGCCCTCCGTGATCGAATCCCCCTCCGGCGGATTACCGGAAAAGGCCCCAAGATGGGATCTCATGGGAACATAGGCTTCCGGCGGCGGAAAAGTATTATCATGGCTCTTTTTGGTATTGGGGGAATATTTCTGATTTTATAGGCGGAGAATTAGGGTTGGAGGAGCCACGGGAGGCCCACAAGCCAGGGGGCGCCCCCCCCCCCAGGGGCGCGCCCAGGTGGCTTGTGGCCCACCCGTGGGTCTTTTGGCCTCTTCTCTAAGTCTCCTTGGTTCCTTCTGGTTCAAGAAAAATCATCGTAGAATTTTATTCCGTTTGGACTCCGTTTGATATTCCTTATCTGCAATACTCAAAAACAAGGAAAAAAACATAAACTGGCACTGGGCACTAGGTTAATAGGTTAGTCCCAAAAATAATATAAAATAGCATATTAATGCATATAAAACATCCAAAACAGATAATATAATAGCATGGAACAATAAAAAATTATAGATACGTTGGAGACGTATCAGAGGCCGTCGCCGGTCCTCCGATTCCGGCCAAGTTTTCGCAAAACCGTCCGGAGGAGTCGATCTCCAACCCTCCCTCTCGCCATGGACGCCGGTATTGTCCCGTTTTTCTCTCCCTAGGTTCTCCTCTTTTTGAATCTAGGTCCTGGACATTGCGTGGTGTTTCCATCTATTTTTGGTCGAATCCGGGCGTGATTCTCTTATACAAGTTTGCTAGGAAGTATTTCTCAAGGTTTAACAGTCAAATATGTGCATTTGACATCCCCGGTAGTACCGGATCTCACTGGTGGCTGTAGGTTCGGCTGCAGTTTTCGCCCGCACGGTACTACCGCCCCTTGGAGCGGTAGTACTAAGCGGTACTACCGCTGGTGACAACGGTACTACCGCTGATGATGCCAACTGTCCATGTTTTTCTTTTAAAACTTCATAATCGCTTTATATCTTTCTGGCTTATGCAAACTTGGTTACACTCTTTTTCTCTTGTTTGGTGTTCTCGTTTGGTTTCCGGGTGGTAGTAGGAGGAACCCGAGCCATGAGACCGGATCCAAGCGACCGCGCACCTCAGAAGAAGATAGCTCAGCCAACCCTCCCAGGCAGCAGACGAAGAAGACTGCCTCCAAGATGTCGCAGCCATCCCTGGACAAGATCCCTACCAAAGATTACTGGGCCATTCGTCGTCGTGATCCATATGTCACTCCTCAAGACCGTCCCTTCTGGACCAAGCAGCAGTTGTGTATTTACAATGACGTGCTTCTGGGTAAGGAAAACATCTTTGTGCCAAATGTCAAGTCGATTGATATGGAGTGCTTGGAAAAGAATGCCCAATACTTTGGCCAGGCTATTGAGCTCTGTCAGAAGCTTCAGATCACCCATCTCATGGAATTCAACAAGGACTTTGATGCTAAGATGATTGTCGTGTTTTATGCTACCGTTCACTTTGGGACTGATGATGACAGGACTTTGACTTGGATGACTAATGGGAGGAAGTTGTCTGCTACATGGAAGGAGTTCATGTACCTTCTTCACGTTGAGGACAGGGGGCTCGATGACCCTATCAGTTTCCGCCCACACAAGGAATCTACAGCAACTCACAAGCGCAATCTTTGGCCCTACTCCACCGAGAAGGTATCCTCCACTACTGGCAAAGCTACTTATGTTCTGCAGTCGTTCCTTGATATTATGCACCGCATATTCCGGAACACCTTGTTTCCTCGTGTTGGCAACTTGGACATGGTGCACTCCTACCTGGTGGATCTGTTGCTCTTCTGTCAGCATATGAAGGACTCTGCTGAGGTGCCTGCTCTGGATATTTCTCACATCATGTGGTCTGAACTCCACTCTGCTGTCTTTGATCGTAAGGTTCCTATTTATGGCCCGTACTTGATGCTTCTTCTTGAGAGCACGTGGGCTAAGACCCATCCAGGCATCATCTTTGAGCATGGTGAGGTGGTTTCTCATAAGGTTGTGCAGCTCCGTCAGAAGGACAAATGGGCAAACTATGTTGCTCCCGAGGCTGTTTTGGCTGATGATGATGTTGAGGATGAAGATGAGGATGACGAGGATGATGAGGACTTTGTAGTCGAGGGTGGTGCGGCTCCTCGTTCTGCACCTTCTCTGGCTGAACCATCTTGGGCTAAGAAGCTCAAGGAGAAGATGAAGAAGTTGTTCTGTTTATAGGCTAAGGGTCAGTACAGGGCTCATGTTGCTGAGAAGGAAGCTAGACGGCGTCACAAGGCTCTTGGCAGACACGTTGGGTTGGAGGTTCGCAGTGGTTCTGAGGAGTATATTACTGATGAGGAGGTCTGGATCTCACGGCACTGCAAGAGGGACTCTGAGGATGATCTGCTTGGCTCTTCTGCTCCAGCTCCGCCCGGCACCGTTTCCCACACTCCAGAGTCTGGAGAGTATTGATGATGGGCCCTTGTGTTCTACCACCTATGTGTCTTAGTCCTCCCTGCCCTTTTGGTGTCTCGCTGCCAAAGGGGGAGAGAGTGTAGGGATTTGCCGAGTCACGAGCATGTGTTTGCTTTCTGAGTTGCCCTCTTTTATGTCATTGCTCGTGAACTCTTTCTAGTTTCCGTGCCTTGCCTTGCTTTGCTTATGGTTGTGAGACTTCAGTCACTTCGTCGTATGGTGTAAGACATATGCTACCCTTAATTATCCGTATATGTCTTGTTCTGTGAGTTAGTTTTATCATACCATATGTGTTATACTCTCACATAGTGCTCCTTGCTTAGTTATCTATGTCATATTATATATTGTTGCAAGGAGTATTCGTCTCTAAAATATAGGGGGAGTGTTGATCCTAGCATGTGTGTTTTGCATTCCAAAAGCATATAAAATATAGCACACATCTAGGGGGAGCCCGTCTATATTTTTGTAGACTTTTGGGTTTGCTTTCTTTCTCTTATTTATTATCTATGCAAATCCAGTGTTGTCATCAATCCACCAAAAAGGGGGAGATTGTAAGGGCATATTTATACCCTAATGGTTTTGGTGATTGATGACAATACATTTGCGGACTAATCGTATGCATTAAGCTTTCAGAGAATATCAGGTGGCACGAGACGGTTATTTTCCCCTCCGGATGTTAAAAGAGAAGATGGTTATTTTCCGACGATTTAGTGTTGTTGGACTTGAATCATAGGAATATCCGTACTATCAAGAGGGGGTCCGCATTTGGAAAGGCTGGGTGGAATCAACACGCACACTTATGCACCCATCCGTTTCTGCAAATGGAGCTCTGTCATGTGCCCTTGGCTGCCTCAGAAATATCCAGGCGGTAGTACCGCTGACCTGAACGGTAGTACCGCCTGGTACTACCGCTCGTGTCCACGGTAGTACCGCTGTATGTTTCTGGCACCTCACGCGGGGCATCAGACACTCGTTTGTCGAGTGTCTGAGCTCGTGCGTCTCCAGAGCCGCAGCTGCTCTCTCTGTGAGGGCGGCAGTACCGCTACAGCAGTGGTAGTACCGTTGGGGTGTCCAGGTTTCCTGCGCGGGGCACCAGACACTTCCTCATGAGGTGTCTGGTAACCTGTGCCACCAGAGCGGTAGTAGGGGCGGTAGTACCAAGCGGTACTACCGCTGCCCCTAGTACTGGGCGGTAGTACCGCTCCCCGGAGCGGTACTACCGCTGAAGTGCGGCTGGTTGGTGGGTAACGGGCAGATTCCCTTCCCCACTATATAAGGGGTCTTCTTCCCCAAGAAGCCTTACCTATTATCCTTCCCAAAGCTCCATTGTTGCCCAAAGCTCATTTTTGCCCGATCTCTCTCCCTAGCCAACAAAACTTGTTGATACTCTAGGGTTTGGTTGAGAGGGCCCCGATCTACACTTCCACCAAGAGAAATTTGATTCCCCCCACTAATCCCTTACGGATCTTGTTACTCTTGGGTGTTTGAGCACCCTAGACGGAAGAGGTCACCTCGAAGCCATAGTCCATTGTGGTGAAGCTTCGTGGTGTCGTTGGGAGTCTCCAATTCAGTTGTGGAGATTGCCCCAACCTTGTGTGTAAAGGTCCGGCTGCCGCCTCCAAGTGCACCACTAGTGGAATCACGGCACCTCGCATTGTGTGAGGGCGTGAGGAGAATACGGTGGCCCTAGTGGCTTCTTGGGGAGCATTGTGCCTCCACACCGCTCCAACGGAGACGTACTTCCCTTTACCAGGAAGGAACTTCGGTAACACATTGTCGTCTCCATCGGTTCCTCTTGTGGTTATTTCTCACCTTTACTTCACGCAAGCTACTTACATTGTTTATCTTGCTTGCTTGAGTTGTTACTTGTGTTTAGCATCATATAGGTTGCTCACCTAGCTGCACATCTAGCCAACCTATTTGTTGCTAAGCCTAATCTGCTAAAGAAAAGTAAAAAACTGGTAGTTGCCTATTCACCCCCCCTCTAGTCAACCATATCGATCCTTTCAGTTACCATTACTCCCGCCCAAAAATGAGAGTCCCCAGGCTTCCAGTATACTTGGGATACCGCCTTTGAACCCATATATTTTCTCCTTAGGAGGGTTTGCGATACACCATCTTCCGTCAACAACTCAAACACCCATTTGCCGAGGAGGGCCCTATTCTTAACCTCAAGGTCATGAATGCCAAACCCGCCTTGGTCCTTGGGATGGCAAACCACACTCCATTTAGCCAGCCGATATTTCTTTCTCTCGCTATCTCCTTGCCAAAAGAATCTCGATCGGAAGTAATCCAATCTATGTAATAGTCCTTTCGGCAACTAGAGGAAGGAAGTCATATATAGTACCATGTTACTTAGTACTGAGTTTATGAGAACCAACCTTCCACCCAGACATAGCAGTTTACCTTTCCAACTACTAAGTCTTTTTTTGTAGTCTCTCCTCGGCGTGTTTCCATTCAACATTTGTGAGTCTCCGATAATGTATCGGTATCCCCAAATAAGTGATCGGAAACTGGGCCAACCCGCCTCTGAACATGTCAGCATACAGATGGGCCTCGTCTTGAGCCTCGCCAAAACAAAACAATTCACTTTTATGGAAATTGATCTTGCTTTCTCGAGGTCATGATCCATAAAAATGAATCGTATCGTCGACATATTGAAGGATAGAGAGGCCACCATCCACTAGATGATTCACGATCCCATCAATTTGGCCATCAACCTTGGCTCGCTCAATCATGATTGCTAACATATCCACCACTATATTGAATAGCATGGGCGATATTGGGTCACCTTGTCGCAACCCTTTCTTTGTTTGGAAATAGTTGCCAACGTCATCATTGACTTTAATGGCAACACTACCTCCAGTCACGAAACTATGGATCATTGCGCGCCACTTTGCAGAAAATCCTTTCATTCTGAGAGTCTGTTGAAGAAAAGACCACTTGACTTTTTCATAAGCATTTCAAAGTCGATTTTAAGAACCACACCATTCAGTTTTTTCTGATGCAATTCGTGAATTGTTTCATGAAGGACAACAACCCCATCTAGGATGTTTCTTCCTTGCATAAAAGCAGTTTGAGAAGGACGAACCACATGTTCAGCAACCAAATTTGGCCTAATATTCGCTACCTTAGTGAAGATTTTAAAACTAACATTAAGGAGGCAGATTGGACGATATTGATGTATCCTTTCAGCCTTATTAACCTTAGGTAATAAAATAATTTCACCGAGTTTAAACGAAACAACTCAAGTTGGCCAGCGTGAAGGCAGCCAAACAAGAGTAGGAGATCCTTCTTGATGACCTCGCAAAAGTTCTGGTAGAACTCAGCGGGAAAACTATCTGGACCCGGTGCTTTGTTATGTTCCATTAGGAATACTGCATTTCTAACTTCCTCCTCAGAAAATGGAGTTGTTAGAAGGCTATTTTATGCATCAGAAACCTGGGGGTGTCATATGTTCGAGACTCATCCATCGAGAAGTTTCCTTCCTCAGGGGTTCCGGACAGATTTTTATAATAACTAGTGATATAAGACTTAAGTTGCTCATGCCCTTCAATCATCCCCTCCTCCTGTTGTAGGGAATGAATAAGCTTCTTCGTATTCGAATCACCTTTGGGGATAAACTGAGAGTTTGAATGTTGGTACCACTTGAGTTCCTCCTCGCGCAGCATGCGAGCTACTATGCATTTGATTGACTCTTGATCTCTATTTCGAGGTCAGAGAGAGGTCTAATCTCTGCCAAAGCTTCTAAATCATCAATGATAGATGAAAGCCAAATCTTCTCCTTTTTGAGGATACCTGCAGTGTGCCTCGCCCAACCACCAAGGAACTTACGTGATGCACTCATTTTGTTGTTCCATTTGTGTATTGGGGTAAGCCCGGCAACCGGTTTATCCCACACCTCCTTGACCATTTCATGGAATCCATCCCGATGCAACCAACCCAGTTCAAACTTGAACTTGCGTCAGTGCTGAGGTCGGGCAATTCCAGTGGTTAAGAGGATGGGTGCATGGTCTGAGATGACCTCTATACGAGGTAGAGCGCGAACAGAAACCATGGGGAATTTGGATTCCCAATCGGTATCCATTAAAACACGGTCTAGTTTCTCATATGTTGGCTCCGGAAGACTGTTCGCCCATGTGAACTATCTTCCAATCATGGAAACCTCTCACAAATCTAGACTGTCTATGACAGCGTTGAAAAGGAAAGGTCAATGGTTATCAAACCTACCTCGGCTTTTCTCATTTGGAAATCGAAGCAAATTAAAATCCCCGTCAATAAGAATGGGGTAGGGATTATCTTTCACCAGATTAACCGGTTCTCGGAGAAAAATGGCCTTGAGATCATCCTGGGCTGCCCCATACACGGCGCCGCGGGTCCATGTGAAGTTGTCAGCTTTGTTTTGGATATGGAGTTTAATATGAAACTCCCCCTCCGAACTAGCCAGAACATCCATAGTCCATGTGTTGATGCCAAGTAAAATGCCCCCAGAACGACCTCGAGGTGGCCGTGAAATCCAATTATAGTATATCCCGCCAGAAAGACGGTTAAGCAGACTTATTGAGAAATCATGTCTCCCCGTTTCAGATAAAGCCAAAAAGTCTAAATTGTACTCCCTATTACATTCCGCAATGACTTGATGTTTAGCCAAGTCATCAAGACCTCTGCTATTAAAGAACATGTCATTCATGAGGAAACAATAGGAGATTTGGAAAATTTCGCCCTCTTAGAGGGTTTACGACCTTTTTTCGAACGGTTGGATTTGGATTTACGACCAGAAGCTGTAAGCTCAATCAATGAACTAAGCTCGGGTTCCTCCAAGCCCACGTCTGAAACCTCCCCTACTACATGAGCGAGTAGCTGACCATCGGATGTGGCATGTAGCTCCCCCTCATCTAGATATGAGATAAAAAGATTTTCTAGAAACTCGTGGAGTAACCTTTAAACGGTCATATTTCAAATGTCTCAGAGCGTTTGTGAAAACAGAAATATCATTCTCATCATTTCCTAGATTAACACCTACATTATTCAACTTAGAAATGATGGATGTAGTAGAAAAGGATAAAAAAGATTTGGGTGATGACGAGGTACCTTGGTTGTCGAGGTTCTACGTTGCATAGCCTTGGCCAATGAATCCTCGTCAATGTCCGTCTTACCATCGTCGGCCATCGCATGGCGGCCACTGCGACGTGTGGGCGTCATCCCTGATGAAGAATGTCGTGCAAGAACCTCCGCTGGGGGAGGGGATGAGGGTGTAGTAGCAGCCCCCTCCCCGTCAGTCGTGACCACCGGTAGAAACGCCGCCGTCACCGAAGATGGCATGTCTGGACGCGGGACCACTGAAAAAGCATGCATGGGTGGAGCGGACATGTCCGGCTGTTACTGATACTGAAGAGCAGCCACGGACATGTCCGATTCCGATCGAGACCAAAGAGCAGCCGTGTGTGCAGCGCTGCATGGCTGCACACAGGAGGCCAGCCCTTCGTATCCCATCACAGCATGGACTGCTCCCACTGAGCTGCGTGCTGGCCAGTCGCTGGATGCATCCACTGGCTAGTCGTTTGATGCAAACTGTGCATGGCTCCAACTGAGACGCATAATGCCCGCTCTTCAAAAGAGCTTCAGGGTGTCCCTCTGAACCTCTGGCTGCCTGAACCGGCTTGGACGGCGCCGTCTGTGTCGTCGGCAACGTCTGCGACGCAACCTGAGCACAGGGGCTTAGCGAGGATAAAACGTCGCCGCGGTCAATACAAACAAGTAGCAATAATGTATTTCCTCAAAAAAATAACAATAATATATGGCTAAAAATGTGTAGCTATATTAAGTAGCATGTTTATAATGTTTTAGTAACTTCACATAAATAATAAATCATACTACCTTTGTACCTTAATATAAGACATTTTTGCAGTTTAAATTGAACTACAAAAACGTCTTATATTTAGTTACGAAGGGAGTAGTTTTGTCATTGTATCGTAACAAAATAAGCTTCGATTACAAAAGTAGTTGCCTTTTTATTTCTCTTAACCTCTACGTTCGTTCATCTTCAAAAAGTAATCTATCACATCCTTACGTGCAGTTGAAGATAGAAGTATTTGCTCCAAAAAGCAAATGATGCAGTAGATAAATAAAACCGCTCCATTTTATTCTTATTACCTGCAATTTAAAATTAGCAAACAACAAAAGATAGTTATTATTGACATAAAGAAATTACAGTAAAAAGAGACTACACATTCTTCTTGTTAGCTTACCTGGCATTATGATGAGATGTGACTTGAGGCCTAATCTAGATTGTGTAATCCACACTATTAGATTATCCACCCACAACGTCAAGCAATTATAAGAAAAAACTCAACACATCAACAAACCCTAAGGTAATAAGAGAATATGAACTTAGATACTGGAAGAATAGCAATTACTCCCTCCGTTCCTAAATATAAGTCTTTTTAGATATTTCACTATTGGACTACATACGGATGTATATAGACATATTTTGAAGTATAGATTCATTCATTTTGCTCCGTATGTAGTCCCCTATTGGAATGCCTAAAAAGACTTATATTTACGGAGGGAGTAGATAAGGAAATCGATTTTAGTAGCACTTACGGATGGATCTCCAGAACGAATAGAGCGGAGGAGTGATTGAGAGAGGCAGGTGGCAGCAGCAACAGGCGAACACAGGAGCCTGGAGCGGGCAGCGACACACGAAGAAAGAAAAGAGGCAAGAGCTCTCGGCCCCTCCCAACGCTCCGCTCCCGGCCCCTCCCAGCGCTCCGCTCCAGGCCCAGCGCCGGCGGCCACTCCGGCACCGGCGCCCACCACACACCGCCGGACCTCCACTTCGGAGCCGGCGTCCCCCATGGCCTCCCGGGTCTCGCTCTCGGCGGGCAGCTCGGACTCTCCCGCTTCACCCTCTCCTCCACCTCGACCCCTGCTCCGGTCGCTCATCGTCGTCCCCGAGGTCGTGGGCACGGCGCGTGGCCCAATCCTCCAGGGAGAGGCCTCCCGTCCCCCCCCCCCTGCCGAGGTCGCGGCTGCGGTGGAGGCGGAGCCCTGGCGGTCCCGCATGCTCGTTCCCCACCGGTTCCGTTGCGGCGTTCCCCTCCAGGCAGGTGGCCGAATATCCTCCCGTCTTCGCGCCCCCCTCCAAGGTCGCGAATTCCGGCGGAGCTGTTTGGATGCTGCTACAACTGCGGGGAAGGTGGGCACATCTCCGCCATGTGCACAAACCCGACAGTCTGCGTGCGCTGTGGGGGCCGAGGGCACATCTCCAGAGGCTGCACCCGCCCTCGCAGCCCATCTCCGGTGGAAGAGTTTTCGCGCCCCCCGCCTGCTCTGCGGGCCAGGCTGGGTGACCCGGCGTCGCAGAGGGGGACTGCCGCACAGGGGGAACCCAGCCTGGCCCGCAGAGCAGGCGGGGGGGCGCGAAAACTCTTCCACCGGAGATGGGCTGCGAGGGCGGGTGCAGCCTCTGGAGATGTGCCCTCGACCCCCACAGCCCACGCAGACTGTCGGGTTTGTGCACATGGCGGAGATGTGCCCACCTTCCCCGCAGTTGTAGCAGCATCCAAACAGCTCCGCCGGAATTCGCGACCTTGGAGGGGGGCGCGAAGACGGGAGGATATTCGGCCACCTGCCTGGAGGGAAACGCCGCAACGGAACCGGTGGGGAACAAGGGCGCGGGACCGCCGGCCAGCCTGGGTTCGCCAGGGCTCCGCCTCCACCGCAGCCGCGACCTGGGCAGGGGGGGACGGGAGGCCTCTCCCTGGAGGATTGGGCCACGCGCCGTGCCCACGACCTCGGGGACGACGATGAGCGACCGGAGCAGGGGTCGAGGTGGAGGAGAGGGTGAAGCGGGAGAATCCGAGCTGCCCGCCGAGAGCGAGACCCGGGAGGCCATGGGGGACGCCGGCTCCGAAGTGGAGGTCCGGCGGTGTGTGGTGGGCGCCGGTGCCGGAGTGGCCACTGGCGCTGGGCCTGGAGCGGAGCGCTGGGAGGGGCCGGGAGCGGAGCGTTGGGAGGGGCCGAGAGCTCTTGCCTCTTTTCTTTCTTCGTGTGTCGCTGCCCGCTCCAGGCTCCTGTGTTCGCCTGTTGCTGCTGCCACCTGCCTCTCTCAATCACTCCTCCGCTCTGAATCACTCTTCGTGGATCAAGGTGGAGGAGAGGGTGAAGCGGGAGAGTCCGAGCTGCCCGCCGAGAGCGAGACCCGGGAGGCCATGGGGGACGTCGTCTCCGAAGTGGAGATCCGGCGGTGTGTGGTGGGCGCCGGTGCCGGAGTGGCCGCCGGCGCTGGGCCTGGAGTGGAGCGCTGGGAGGGTCCTGGAGCGGAGCCCTGGGAGGGGCTGAGAGCTCTTGCCTCTTTTCTTTCTTCGTGTGTCGCCGCCCGCTCCAGGCTCCAGCCCGCATCCCTCCGCGTCGAATCCTGGTCATCGAGGAGGCCCGGAGCAGAAGCACTAGCGTGGTGCGTGATGGTGGTGGAGACGATGCTCTGTGGTACCCTGTCAACATCATTCAGGAGGCGGAGCCAGTCCGGGTGGCGGCGCCGGTGGATGCGGGGCCAGAACGGCCGCCATCGCCAGCTTCGGAGCACGGCGGATACGGTGGTGGCGACGTCGCGGGCCGGCGTGCTGGCAGGGCCAGGGATCCCCCTGAGCCGCCGCCGCCGGGCAGTCCGGCCAGCTCTGTGGCCTCGGCCCCGTCGCCGCCGGTGAGGCAGTGTGCTTGTGGGCCTGGCAGCATGGGCCACCAGCCGTCACGGTCCTCTGCCTGGCGTCAGCGGTCCGATGGGGAGGCGAGCGCCGTACTGGAGACGGGCTCGGCCAGCTCGATGGGCACCGAAAGCATGGGAGGCCCTATCATAAGTGGACAGGTGGCAGGCCTATAGGGTGGCCGATAGGATAGCTCTGCGCAAAGCTGGGTGGGATCCCAAGAGGACGAGACTAGTCCCCGCTCGGTCAACACGTCGAGACAACCTTCAGCGACGATTCGAGACCCTCTGGTCCCTCCATCGCATACGGCTTGCCAGCCGCCCGGTCGCGGATCGGGGACCCTGGCAGAAACACCAAGCGCACCAACCCCTCCTTTGCAGGCCGCGGGACCCAGCGGTTCGCCCATGGTGCGGGTGGGTGGTTGGGATCTGGTCCTCGCTACACCTGTGGCTGGCATGCTTGTAGAGGATGGTGTGGCCCCAGACACAGCGGTTGCCGCTGGTGGAATCGGTGCGACAAGAGTTCGGAATGCTTCAGGAAGTGGGGCCGCGAGCAGAGATATGGGGCCTGGCGATGGGACGCCTGCATGCACACGTAAAGACGCCGATGGAGGGCCAGTTGCGCCCCCCCTCGCCCGAGCAGGAACCGGACGCTGCGGCTGTACATAAAACTCCCTCCACGCAAGATCAAATCTCGCAGATCTGCGCTGAGCTAAAGAAGACCCTTTCGCCTCTGTTGGCACAGCCAGCGACAAGGAACCCCCCAGCCAAAGAGAGGTGGCCACGACAGAAGCGGCCTCCCGTCTCTACCCCCAGGCGAAGTGTGAGGCTGGCCAAGGGAGCACGTGGGTCTAAGGCCACAAAGCAACATGCAGCTATTATCAGGAAGCTATGTCTCGCCCACGAGGGAGATGTGACCGGGGAAGAGGCCCTACAGGCATATGTCCGGCTTTTCGACAAGCCGCTAGTAGATAGCCACATCAGGGCGATCTTGGCGCTCTTTGGCTGGGACGCCGCAGCGCTGCCGCTGCAGGGAGACTCCGATGGCGAGGCGGTCGAGCACTAGCGGGTGCTGGTGGTCCGTGAACGTTGTGGGCTTTTGAGATGAGTGTGCAACCACCCAAAATCATTGTGTGGAATGTAAGAGGACTAAACTCCCCGGCGCGGCGAAATGCGATCTATCAAGTTGTGGCTGCGGCCAAGGTGGGCATGGTGTGCCTCCAAGAAACTAAGCTTGAGGTCGTATCGGGCGAGATTGTAAGGCATTGCCTCGGAAATAAATTTGAAAAGTTTTTCTATGTCCCGGCGGTAGGCACTCGTGAGGGTATTTTGCTAGCATGGGATCCGTTGGTCGTCTCACTATCAAACCCACATGTGACGGAAAATACGATTACGGCACGTGTTCAACAGGGGGAAGGCCCAATGTGGTGGATCACTGGAGTCTATGGACCCCAAGGAGATACGGAGAAGGTAGAATTCATGACCAAGCTCGCGGACGTGCGTGATCTACATGCAGGCCCTTGGGCCTTGGTAGGGGATTTCAACCTCCTCGTCAATCCAGGTGACAAGAGCAATGCAAATATAAACCGGCGGATGATGGCGCGGTTTAGGGCTCTCCTAAACAGGCTGGAACTCAAAGAGCTGTATCTCAACGGACGGAGGTACACATGGACAAATGAAAGAAGATTGCCAATGATGGATAAAATCGACCACATCTTCGTGACGAATTCGTGGGCGGATATGTACGCATCTAGCATGCTGACTGCGATGGGGTCGTCAGTCTCGGACCACTGCCCGCTTCTACTGGACCTTGATGCGGAATTCAGCATGGGCCGACGCTTTCGGTTCGAGAGCTTTTGGCCCAGGGCCGAAGGCTTCATGCAGACGGTGGCGGAAACTTGGCAGGCTATTCCATCTGTGGGGAACCCGTTCCTTGTGCTAGATAATAAGTTGCATGAAACCGCCAAAGCGCTTCAAAGGTGGAGTGACCGGTTCATTGGCAACATTCGCCTACAGATATCCATCGTTATGGAGGTGATCATGCGCCTCGATGTAGCCGCGGAGTCACGCGTCTTATCTGATCAAGAGCATGGATTGCGCAAACTACTTAAGAAGAAACTGCTAGGCCTCAGCTCGTTGGATCGATCTATTGCTAGGCAAAGATCACGGCTGTTACATCTAAAGGAAGGGGATGCGAACACGGCGTTCTTTCATCGACAAGCCAGGCACCGGCAAAGGAAAAACGTCATCACCACCTTGCACCACAATGGGCAGATTTTCATAGGTCAGGATGAAACCTCGGAGGCGGTGGATGAGTACTACGACAATCTACTCGGATCGGCGGCGCCACGTGACCATACCTTGAATCTGGACTGCCTAGACCTACCGTCCCATGACCTATCGCATCTAGAAGGCCCATTCTGCGAGGAGGAAGTGGCGCGCACAATTAAGTCCATGCCTTTGGACAAAGCACCCGGACCGGACGGCTTCACCGGTCGCTTCTATGCGACTTGTTGGCACATAATCAAAGATGATTTCATGAGGGCCCTGTCCAAATTCTATGAGTGAGATATGAGAGGGTTGGCGGCTATCAATAAGGCACTTGTGTCGCTGCTGCCTAAGAAGCAGGGAGTGGTGGATAGCAAGGACTTCAGGCCGGTCAGTTTGATGCATGGGGCTGTGAAGATCTTCGAGAAGATCCTAGCATCACGGCTTTCTGATGATCTTCCAAAGCTGGTTGGGAAGCATCAGAGTGCCTTTGTGCGGGGGCGCTCCCTACATGACAACTTCATGCTTGTCCAGTGCACGGCCAGGCGACTACATGCGCTCAAAAACGCAACAGTAATGCTGAAACTTGACATCTCGAAGGCGTTCGACTCAATTCAATGGCCGTTTGTGATCGAGGTCCTCAGGCGGATGGGATTTGGGGAGAGGTGGATCTCCTGGATTTGCGGATTACTGGCTACATCATCAACGAGAATTTTGGTAAATGGAGTACCGGGCAAGCCAATTCTGAACTGTCAAGGCTTACGACAAGGATCTTCGGTGTCACCAATGATTTTCATCCTTTGCATGGAGCCCCTCCATCGGCTATTCCAGCATGCCACGAGGCGAGGACTCTTTGCACCCCTGGCACGGTCTGGTATGCACCAGCGCGTCTCCATGTTTGCGGATGATGTGATGATCTTCCTCAAGCCATCGGAGCTTGAGGCACAAGCATGCAATGCCATTTTGGCACTATTTGGTGGGGCTTCAGGACTGGTGGTGAACAAAGCAAAAAGCATGGCAATTCCGATTAGATGCTCGCAGCATATGATAGATATGGTTGACGAACATCTGGGCTGCACGATCTCGGCCTTTCCATGCACATACTTGGGCTTGCTGTTGACCTTACGGAAACAGTCAGCTGCGCAGTTCCAGGGCCTTATGGAGCGGGTTGCAGGCTACCTGCCTACATGGAAGGCAACGATGATGCCTAAGAGCGGTCGCCTGGTTCTCATATTATCAGTTCTATGCGCCATTCCCATCCACTCAATGATGGTACTCGACCTCCCACCAAAAACACTCGCGGCACTAAACAAAATCTGTCACGGCTTCCTCTGGTGTGGTAAGCGAGAAGCAAATGGTGGAAACTGTGCGGTGGCTTGGGAGCTGGTCTGCAGGCCCAAATGGGCCGGTGGCCTGGGCATTCCCAACCTGGCATGGCTGAACAAAGCACTTCAAGCGCGGTGGCCATGGATGCAGAGGACGGACAAGGAGGGGCCATGGACGGAGTTTGAGATAAATGTTCCAGCGGAGTCAATGGCATTATTCCATGCTGCCACGAGAGCCACGGTGGGCAACGGAAATGGAACCCTATTCTGGGAGGACCGATGGATCGATGGATTCAGAGTCTGTGAGCTGGCACCTGGAATATATTCCAGGGTATCGAAACGCATCAGGAAGACTCGCACAGTTGCGGAGGCGGTCCAAGACAACGCATGGGCAGGAGATATTGGACCGGACATCGAGCAAGGTATGCTCACTGAGTTCTTACGCCTTTGGCCGAGAATCACAGCCTTCCGAGTGGATGGAGAAGCGGAGGATTCGATCATTTGGTCGTGGGAGAAGGAAGTGCGGTTCTCGGCGCGGTCCAGCTATGTGGCGAAGTTCATGGGGTTGGAAGTGTCGCCTACTGCATCCTTCACTTGGAATTCAAAAGCGTCGCTACAATGTCGTTTCTTCGCTTGGCTTGCACTTAAAAACCGATGCTGGACGGCTGACAGATTGGCAAGGCGAGGACTACCGCACCCGGAGGCGTGCCCGTTGTGCGATCAACAAGAAGAGACCATGGACCACCTGCTCATCAACTGTCCCTTCGCAAGGCAAGTGTGGCACAGGATAAGTGTGGCCATGGGTAGACCAGAGTTTGAGACTAGGGACGATGAAACTCTGGGGGAGTGGTGCATCCGGCAGGATATAGGGACGATGAACCGGAAAGCAACGAGAGCGAGGAGCTTGTTAGGCATGTGGCTGCTGTGGAAGCACCGAAATGACATTGTCTTCAATGGAGCATCGCCATGCATTCGACGGATCAAGCAGTGCATCGAAGAGGAGGGGAAGGTATGGAAAATTGCCGGTCTACTAACTGAAGGCACAGGCGGCCAGGCGACGGTAGAATTAGGCGAGTGGTTCCCTTTTTGAGTTGATCGGTTGGGGGCTTTCGCCCCGCATGTAAATACCTTGTAAAACTGTGGATCTTGGGACTCTTCTCCCCCCCCCCCCCCCTTAATGAATGATACGCACACTCGTGCGTATTCGAGAAAAAGAAAGAAAAGAGGCGACAGGAGGGTGTGCGAGGCAACTAGCGATCCTTTTCCTAGGATCGATCGATCGGAATCGGAATGCCCAGTGGGGTTACCGCCTGCCAGCGAGGGAATCAATCGATTCAACACTCGACTCTCTCTCTCTCTCTCTCTCTCGATCTGGAGAAATTTTTGGTGAGTGCTATCTGGTGGGCTGCCTGCTACAAACTACTGGGCCTTCTTTACCGGGGTTAATATTGTTCACTGTGGCGTTTTTCTTCATGGGTTGTATGTGTATAACAGAGTTTGGGCCAAGGTCATCGGGGTCAATTGACCCCGGCCCGACACTGTAGCTCCGCCCCTGCCTGAGCAAAAGGAGAGTTCGGGCGTCCCGCTGAGCCGTCGGTGGCCTGCGCTGACTGGAGGGTAGCGGGCGACGTTGTTGTCCGAGAAGGCGACGATGGCTACGATGCAACCACTGCCTGTGGCGTCGAAGTCGTGGACGACTCCTATCGGTGAACCCGCGGGGATCTTTTGAGACATCGGCGTAACATGGAGTTGACTCGAAGATCCGCGGCAAGCTACATGCCTCTCGGTGTCTACGGTGAAGAGTTAAATGGGGTGACCGCTAAAAGCACTAAACCACCTCCCGTCACACCTCCAGAGCCCACACTCGTCAGTACCCGTCGTTGCACTTGATTCACTTGAATGTTATTCACCGGAGCCAAACCAGAAGCCGGATGGTTGGATGGGTTTTCGGTGTGCTCCAAGGTGTCCATCTCATCATCCTTCTCCTTGGTGCCGCTCTCACTGTCAATGTCATCACCCTTGCGTCTCCAAATGAACGAAACAAAGTCGGGGTCTGGAATGTATCCAGCCGGCTCCCTCCTAAACGCGAAAGCGTATCCCTTGAGCTTAACCACCACATCTATTGTAACAAAAGGCCAAACATCATCTTTGTCCTTAGACAAAATCTGAGAGTTGGTCATAGCCACGAGAATACGGACTACCACCATGGCGTCGCTGGCTAATGAGATCCACATCTAAGGTCTTGGCCATCAAAGTAGCAACGGCCCATAGACCCCAAAAATGGCGCACCGTATGAGGAACACCCTCGACATGGAGCCAAATCTTGTGAAGCTCGAGCTTATGTGGGACCTCCATGCGGTGACAGACATCTGGGAATTAACCGACGACACGTTCATCCGAATTCCATCAACCCTGTCAAAATCCTCGAAGGACGAAAAGCTAACAAGGTATGCATTGGACCCGTGTTGTATAGCTTCCCACTTCCACGGGTCATGTATAGGGCATCTCCTGGCAATCTGACTCTCGACAACGCTATCCGGTACCATCAACCCACTCACCTGAACACGGGTGACCGGTGTCTGTGTCGGCGGCAAATGATCCTTCACCACACTATCTGGCAGCTGGGCAAAGTATGTCTCCTCAGCACCAACTCCCGAGACAAAAGCATTGGGCTTTGGGAGTTTCAGAACCAAGCACCGCAACGTTGGGTGAGCAATTTTGTCACAAATATAACAGTAATGCTGCACTGTGCAATCCTTCACAGTATGCGTATCCACTGTGCACTTCCAGCATCAGACCCCTTTTTTAACCTTGCCCTTGGGCACTGTAGGATCCACCTGCACATCAGACACGGAAGCCCCTATAAAACATGACAAAATAAAAACGACATCTGAAATTTTAACACTAACACCGCCAACTCAAAGTTGAGCAAGAGTCATCTGATGCAGCAATTTTTGCGGATATGGACAAGGCCGGTGTGGGTTTTGTTGCACTGAATCAAACGGAGCAGTGTATTGTTGCATGTTTTGAACCTTTCTTTGGTTCTTTTGATCCTGAGATTATTGAGGCTTTTGCCCTTCGCCATGCAGTCTCTTTGGCACAAGATGAAGGGTTGACGCATGTGATTTTTGCTTCTGATTGTCTTTTCCTCATGCAAAGTATCAAGTCCGATGTCCGTGACCGTTCTGCTATTGGCACTATTGTGAATGATATAAAACAAGCAGCTGTTGTGTTTGCGTCTTCGACATTCAAGCGTGTTCGTCGGCAATGTAATGTTGTGGCTCATGTTTTAGCCAAATCTTGTATAAACTCTAGTGTGCTTTGTATTTCTCATTCTGCCCTGGATTGTATCCGGCCAACGTTCTCAAAAAAAAGTTGAGCAAGAGTGCATGAAAAGCCACCCCCAACATTAGACAATAGAGACTACCGAACATGGATGAAGCCACGCCTCCTTAGGAAACCACCGGACAACGTTGCACCGAACACACCAAGCTATTGCTGCAGAGGGTCGCATGCACGGTCGCTCCGGGCCACGGAGCGTCGATACTGCCAGTGGACAGCGAGGACCGAGAGCGATGACAACAAGGACAAGTGTAAAAGATAGGAGACCAACGAAGCCACCCACACCAAAGTCGAAAAAACTTCACACCAGGATAAGAGCATGCCCGAAGATGCCGATGCACTATGGCTGTGAGCGCTAGATACCTTAGCTCCCCGAGGATGCCCCCAAGAGGGTGACGACTGCAATGAGTCGACGTAGTATAGCCCGTAAATACGGACTAGGTTTTTTTACCTGAAAAGAATTGGCACAGAGAGGGGACCCGCAACGACGCCCTTGGGAGGGAAGTGATACCCACAAACATCACCGTGGAGACCAAAGATTGGAGCCTCACTCGTTCCACACAAAGGTACCAAGGTCGCCGACCCAACTTGAGGGGCACATCGTCGTCGCCAACTCGAAGCCTCCAGATCAAGATCAGGGAGTTGCAGCCGCCGAAGCACCGACAACCCCTAGGACCACCCGCCACCTCACCCCTCACAATCCACACATCCAAGGAGAGATGTCATGCACCACCGTTGCATCGCTTCTCGTCGCTGAGCCAACTGCACAACCTCACCTTCCGGGGCGGCCGCCTTAGCATCCAAGAACTAGCGTCCCCCGCACCACTAGCCGTAGACAGTCTCCAAAGAAACTGTCCGCCAGAGGAGATGGGAAGGCGCACAGATTCATAACCGAATCCCATCAACCCCTTAGGGTTAGATTCTAGCCAACCAAAGGGAAGGATAAATGTCCTTTGTGGCGAGCATCCAAATCCCTCGGTGGGCAGCGAGGCCGCAGCCCACCCATCACTAACCACCGTGATCTAGGGCGAGATCCACACCACATCATCGTGGATCTATTTGCGGCCGAGAACAAGATCAGTCAAGGCAAGGGCACAAACCCAACCCAAGAGTTTAGGGGTTGCTACCACGAGGCCCTGTCGAGCCACAAATGGGGCGTTGAAGGAGGCTCAGGGCATCGACGGAGGGACAAGCGGTGAAGGGTGATGAGAACAGAGCAATGGGGAGAATAGGGACCGGAGGACATCCCCTCCACCCCTTGGCACCGCGGGCTTTGCTCTGCCCCGCCGTCATCGGTGGCGGCGAGAGGAGGGTGGTAGGTGGGCAAACCAAGCAGTAGCAGTGAGGGGAGAGTGGCGGGAGGCCGAACGAAGTGGTGGAGGCACCGATACCCCCCTCCCTCCGCGTGTAACCCTAGGCAGGCGACGCGGGGGCAGGGGCTATGTTTCGCATTCAACAGGTGGTTGTTGTTTTTTGTTTTGTTCTTCCGTGGTCGTAGAACTTCAAGATTGATGAAGTCAACACTCTAGATTCGATGTTGATGAGAATATTATCTCTCACTAAAATAATTCTAGGTTGAATATGGCACTAAAAAAATTCTAGGTTGAATATGGCAAATCTGTTGTAGTAGCTGTCGGGAAGTCATCGTGCTAAGGCCCCATAGGACCAACGCACCAGAACAACAACCGTCATCGATGAAGAGTAGCGTAGATCACAAGGATCCAATCTAAAGACACACGAACGAAGACGAACAACAACTAGATCCAAGCAAATTCACCAAAGACATATCCACCGGAGACACACCTCCACAACCCATCGATGATGCTAGACGCACCACCGAAACGGGGGCTAGGCAGAGAGAATCTTGTTCCATATTCAGGGAGCCATCGCCGTCTCGCCTTCCTGAGCAGAACACAAACTCTAACAAAACTCGAAGAAGCATCTAAAAACGAAGTCCTCCCACCAGCAAGGGTCGGATCCCACCCTGCCCTATGGCCCTAAGACCACCGGAGACAATGCGAACTGACAACGACGCTGGCGGAGGGCAGATGAACCCTAATATATATTTTTAGACACCTTGCTAGTTGTGCATACAATTCGTGGAAAGTGGGTGTCCGGCTATGAAAACAACTGAATGGAATGCACAAAAGGAAAACATGCGCAAGGCATATATGAAGGCTGAAAGAGAGCCAACGGCACACATGATCAGAAAATGCGCACGACAGAGAAAGCATTTTTTCTTATCACAAGTGAACGGGCCCATCTGATTTGCTGGTCTCATCATGGTCGAGCTCCGGTCTTATCGAATCGGCACCATCCGCGGGTCCAGCTGAATGTGGAGCGCGCGGCACCTTTAACGCAGACATTTCTACTGCATGCGTGCATCGTCGACATGCCACACGACATGATCACTGAAACGAAACTCTCAGCGCGACCGGCCGGCCCCACACCTTATCCACTTGCACGCAGAATTTGCGCAAACGGGCCGTAACTTTTGAACTCTCCTTTCCCCGATCAAGCTGTATTTGGCGCCGCCGCGGCGACAACCACGCAGCGCTGTGCCAGGAAAGGCGACCACCACCTCGTCGCCGGCGTAGATCTCACGGCTACCACGCAAAGCTTTTGGCCGGATACTTCTTGGGCACTTCTTCTACAGCCCAGTTGCACGTACTCTAAAGCTGCGACTCTTCGACTGGGTTAAGGAGCATCCTGACTCAACTTTCTGCGCCATGGCTAGTGTTCGCCTTACGGGCGTCACGTCCTTGTCCCTCCAACGTTTGGGGGTGGTTAGCTTAAGTGGCGGTAAAGTCCAAACCGCAACTTGCAGAAAGAAACCATTCATCATCTATTTTTCACATGTTCAGTTGCAAGATTGCTTTGAAATCTTTTAAAACGTGCTTTTGATCTTCGTTTCACTCCTGCAAATTTAATCGATTGCTTCTTCTGATGGATCAAAACATTCCCAAAACAAGACAAGCATCTGGTCTTGGTTGGTATTGGGGCTGTTTTCTGGTCCATTTGGAGATCCAGAAATGATATCTGTTTTAATAGAAAGAACTTGGTTGACCCGATGACAATTGTTAGATTGACATGTTCCTGGATCAATGACTGGTTCATCTTGCAGATAAAGGAGCCCGCGTCAAAAATGTTGAAGCTGAGGAAAAGACTTCTCGAACAAGTAGCAAGTGATGTGTACAAAGCTTCGTAGGGGTGGAGGTCGGGGGTCTTACGACTGGAAGACTAGAAGCTGGAAAAATGCTCGACGGGAAAAAACAGTGAGAGGGGTGGCTCTTGCTGCTTGTGATATTTCTACTTCTTAAGTTTTCCTTCCTTTAATTGGTTTGCCCCCTTCTGATAATTTGCTTAAGTTTGAACTTGTTTAGTTGGATGGTAAAGCTTTTGTTGGCCTGTTGGTATGTGAGGTGTCGGAGGCTGTTTTAGGTAGTCTCTGGTGTGTCAGGGATATGTTGGTTGCTGGTAGTTTTAGTAGTCCCCTTAGGAGGTATTCCCTCCGTTCCACAATGTAGTGCGCCCGCGCTTCCCGAAATCTAATTTTGACCATGAATTTGACCAACGAGACCGATTGCGGCGGGGGTGAAAACTATACCACTGAATTCGTATTGAAATAGAGGTTTCCTCCGTTTCTTCATCGGCTTTCTTTGTTCTTCTTTTTCTTCAGATTTTATTTTGTATCTTTCTTTTTTTTATCGGTTTTATTTGTTTCTTTCTTGGTTTTCGCTATTCGTCATTCTTTTTGCGTTGGTTTTCTTTTGTTTTTAATTTTCTTTGTTGGTTTTTTTGGTTTATATGAAAAAAATGGATCATGTATTTGGAAAATATAAACGTGTATAAATATATACAAGTACAGTAGATAAAAATACACACCAACCAAGATATTTAAAAATTATGTATTTAAAATATGGTAAACATGTACATAAAGATATTTTTGTTGTATATATAAGATGTACATTGTGTCTTAAAAATATGTAACGTCATTAAAGAAATGTGGGGCACATGATCAACATTTTATTATACATATTGACCATTTTTAAATACATGATCACATTTTTTTACACACATCTAAAACTTTTAAATACATGATCAACATTACTTTCATACACATTGTATACATTTTGTGTATACATGGGAAATATTTTCTCTATAAAATTTTAATTTTTTCAAAATGCTTGATTATTAAAAAAACATGATTATTACTTTTAAATTATATGATCAAACAGATATAAAAAAAATCTAAATTTTTAGTATACACTAGAATTAATTTTTCTATACACATTTATTATTTTGGAATTGGTTGATGGAAATTTTCAAATACTTGATTAACATTTTTTTTAATATTTTATTATCATTTTCTAAAATACATGATTAACTTGTTTTGTTACACATTGTACATTTTTTATACATTTTTTTATACTTGTGAAAAGAAATCTATACATGTTCAACATTTTACAAATTCTTGATTAGATTTTCCAAATGTTTAATGAAAAGTTTTTTTCCTAACATATAAATTTAGAATATTATCGATCAAAACGGCACTCGCGTGAGAGCCTGTTGTGCATCGGCCCAACAAACTATTGCTCACGCGCGGATGAGTGAGCCTTGAGCGAGCGAGTAGTTTTCCGGTCGGTCGTTTGACCGTTAACTTCTTGCATGGGTGACCACTGACTGACTATACCTGGCCAAAACTCGGCTCGGGCCTAAAAAACCCACGGTACAAAACTCAGGCCTAGCCCCGGCCTAGCCCGACTGTCCGGCCTAGTTCCTGGGCCCAAGCCCGGCCCGACATAGGCGTAAAAACTAAATTCTGCAGGCCCAAGGCCGGCCCGGCCCGATTTTCGGGCTTGATCCATAGGCCCGGCCCACGGGCGAGCCCAGGGCCGGGTCGGGTCGGGCTGGCCGGGCCGATTTCCCATGGCCAGGTCTACCATCACAGGTTGGCCATTGACCGATGTCATTGACCCTTGACTTTTTGAAAATAAAATCATAAAAATAGAAAAACACAACATTGCTAAAAAATGTTCACGGGTTTGAAATAACTTTATGAATGTGAAAAAGTTCATCACAACATTCGAAGAAAATATTCACGGCTTAGAAAAAAGTTCACAAATATGAGAAAGTTCATTATTTAGGAAGAATTAAAAATTTCATCGCAAACATTCAAAAAATGTACACGGATTTGGAAAAAATTCACGAATTTCAAAATTTTAATCACAACATTCAAAGAAAAAGTTTACAGGTTTGAATTTTTTTCACAAATTTAGAAAAAAAATCACGAATATTAAAAATTCATTATTTTAAAAAGTATCTGAATTTAAGAAAACACGAACGTGAGAAGAGTTTCATCAAAAAATTGAAAAAAAATCACGGGGTTGAAAAAGTTTAAGAATTCAAGAAAAGTTCCTGAAAATACCAATAAAAAGCAAAAGGAGGCAGTTACAAAACACAAAAGAACCAATTATAAGAAAAAAAATGCTTGCAAAACAGCACTACCCGGTACAATGGTAGATGGGCTGGCACATTCGGTCGCAGGGGAGGGGGGGGGGGGGTGCACGTACGCATTGGCCCCGATCGGCGCATGAAGCACCAAAATAAGATTTGGCATGAACTGACATACATGTATTGCAAAATGTAGATTGAACCTGATGATGAAGCACGAATCAACGAGACGTTTATTTGTTCGTGTAAACAGTTGGATGTTTCATGGTGACACTTGATCAGCAACTCTTTCTCCATACTCCTCCTTGCAACCTCTAATATTAATTCTTCACTCATGCACGACGATGCACGGACAAAGATAAGAATCCAGTTGGATCTACACTTAGGCATCGATGAAAAATCCCATCTTTGTCCCTCCAACGTCTGGGAGGTGATTAGCTTAACTGGCGGCAAAGCCCAAACCGCCTTATAATGGTCGTGCGTGTCAGCCCAACTGCCATAGAGATCATTCGTGCCTCCGCGGCAAGTGATCTTTTTCGTCCGACGTGGCGTGACCTAGCTAGTTGTTCGGTAGGCAAATCCTATTTGGCGCTGCAGGCGCCGGTTAACGTGCATTTTCGTTAACTGGCGCCTGCAGCGCACACCACCTACCGCGCTGGGCTGGCCCATCTAGAGTTTTTGCTTCCTGCGTTCTATAATCTAAAAAATCAAATACGCTCACACCGAATCGAACCCGCGACCTCCTTCTCAAAGGAGCCATGAAAACCACCAGGCCACTAACCATCTTGTGCAATGTATCTCCGTTTGCCTATTTTATTCGTTTGTCAGTTCAGTATGTTCTTTTTCTTTTATTTTTTTTTCTAGTTCTTTTAACTTTTATTTTTTTCTTATATGCGCGATTTTTTAGTTTGTGAACTCTTTTCACCGAATTTGATGAATTTTTTCATTTTTGATGAACTTTTTCGAAAATTCGATGAACCTTTTCCATTTTTGGATGAACCATTTTTGAGAAATCGATGAATTGTTTCCGAATCCGATGATCTTTTTCAAAAATTCAATGAATTTTTTCCATTTTTGGCTGAATGTTTTGTAAATCGATGAACTTTTTTTTCAAATTCGATGAACTTTTTCCATTATGGATGAACTTTTTTTGAAAATCGATAAACTTTTTTCATGATTTTTTTTGAAAATTAGATTAAAAATCCAAATTTGATGAACTTTTTTTCAAATTTGATGAACTCTTTTTCAACTCCGCCTATGTTGTCTCAACATAGCCGGTCCCAAGCCCGGGTAAAGGAGGAGGGTTGTGATAGGCTTGGCGAGCCAACGTTAAAACTCAGCCACTCTTATGGAGATGAAACCCAAAAGATTTTTGTTGGGGCGTAACCCTCTCAGCGACGCGCCACATCGGAACCCGGGTGTGGTGGAAAATGGGCAAGGGCCGGGGCCGTCACCCCCCAGGTGGCGCGCCGTATCGTGATCTGGATACGGTGGCAAGTGAGCGAGGATCGGGTCGTCACATCCTTAGTGGCGCGCTACATCGGCGCCCGGGTGTAGTGGAAATTGAGCAAGGGTCTTCGCATTTGACTCGACGAGTGCGAAGGGTAAGGAAGCTAGCCGAGCCTAGGAGGATTCGCTTAGGTAGCTGGAACGTAGGGTCTCTGACAGGTAAGCTTCGGGAGGTAATTGATACAGCGGTGAGGAGAGGCGTTGATATCCTTTGCGTCCAAAAGACCAAATGGAGGGGACAAAAGGCGAAGGAGGTGGAGGGTACCGGCTTCAAGCTATGGTACACGGGGACGGTTGCAAACAGAAATGGAGTAGGCATCTTGATCAGCAAGAGCCTCAAGGATGGAGTGATAGACGTCAAGAGACGTGGGGACCGGATTATCCTGGTTAAGCTGGTAGTTGGGGACTTAGTTCTCAACGTTATCAGCGCGTATGCCCCGCAAGTAGGTCACAATGAGAACACCAAGAGGGAGTTCTGGGAAGGCCTGGAGGACATGGTTAGGAGTGTACCAATTGGCGAGAGGCTCTTCATAGGAGGAGACCTCAATGGCCACGTGGGCACGTCTAACACAGGTTTTGAAGGGGTGCATGGGGGATTTGGCTATGGCATCAGGAACCAAGAAGGAGAAGATGTCTTAAGCTTTGCACTAGCCTACGACATGATCGTAACTAACACCCTCTTTAAGAAGAGAGAATCACATCTAGTGACTTACAGTAGTGGGCAACACTCTAGCCAGATTGATTTCATCCTCTCGAGAAAAGAAGACAAGCGTGCATGCCTAGACTGTAAGGTGATACTTAGAGAGAGTGTTGTCCCTCAGCATAAGCTTGTGGTTGCTAACCTCCGTTTTCGGATTCGTGTCCAGCGGGACAAGCGTGACAAAGTCGCTAGAACGAAGTGGTGGAAGCTCAAGGGGGAGGTAGCTCAGGCGTTCAAGGAGAGGGTCGTTAAGGAGGGCCCTTGGGAGGAAGGAGGTGATGTAGACAACATGTGGATGAAGATGGCGACTTGCATTCGTAAGGTGGCCTCAGATGAGTTTGGAGTGTCCAGAGGAAGTAGAAGAGAAGCTAAAGATACTTGGTGGTGGAACGATGATGTCCAGAAGGCAATTAAGGAGAAGAAAGATTGTTTCAGACACCTATATCTGGATAGGAGTGCAGACAACATAGATAAGTACAAGATGGCAAAGAAGGCCGCAAAGCGAGCTGTGAGCGAAGCAAGGGGTCGGGCGTATGAGGACCTTTACCAACGGTTAGACACGAAGGAAGGCGAAAGGGACATCTATAAGATGACCAAGATCCGAGAGAGGAAGACGAGGGATGTTGACCAAATCAAGTGCATCAAGGACGGAGCAGATCAACTCTTGGTGAAGAACGAGGAGATTAAGCATAGATGGTGAGAGTACTTTGACAAGCTGTTCAATGGGGAGAGTGAGAGCTCTACCATTGATCTGGACGACTCCTTTGATGACACTAGCAGGCGTTTTGTGCGGCGAATCCAGGAGTCGGAGGTCAAGGAGGCTTTAAAGAGGATGAAAGGATGCAAGGCGATGGGCCCTGATTGTATCCCCATTGAGGTGTGGAGAGGCCTCGGGGACATAGCGATAGTATGGCTAACCAAACTTTTTAACCTCATTTTTCGGGCAAACAAGATGCTAGAAGAATGAAGACGGAGTATATTAGTACCAATCTTCAAGAACAAGGGGGGTGTTCAGAGTTGTACTAATTACCGTGGAATTAAACTAATGAGCCATACAATGAAGCTGTGGGAGAGATTCATTGAGCACCATTTAAGGAGAATGACAAGCGTGACCAAAAATCAGTTTGGTTTCATGCCTGGGAGGTCGACCATGGAAGCCATTTTCTTGGTACGACAACTTATGGAGAGATATAGGGAGCAAAAGAAGGACCTGCATATGATGTTCATTGACTTGGAGAAGGCCTATGATAAGATACCGCAGAATGTTATGTGGTGGGCCTTGGAGAAACACAAAGTCCCAGCAAAGTACACTACCCTCATTAAGGACATGTACGATAATGTTGTGACAAGTGTTCGAACAAGTGATGGCGACACTGATGACTTCCCGATTAAGATATGACTGCATCAAGGGTCAGCTTTGAGCCCTTATCTTTTTGCCTTGGTGATGGATGAGGTCACAAGGGATTTACAAGGAGATATCCCATGGTGTATGCTCTTTGCGGACGATGTGGTGCTAGTCGATGAGAGTCGGACGGGGGTCAACAGGAAGTTGGAGTTATGGAGGCAAACCTTGGAATCGAAAGGTTTTAGACTTAGTAGGACTAAAACCGAGTACATGAGGTGCGCTTTCAGTACTACTAGGCACGAGGAGGAGGAGGATGTTATCCTTGATGGGCAGGTGGTGCCGCAGAAGGACACCTTTCGATATTTGGGGTCCATGTTGCAGAAGGATGGGGATATCGATGAAGATGTGAACCATCGAATTAAAGCCGGATGGATGAAGTGGCGCCAAGCTTCTGGCATTCTCTGTGACAAGAGGGTGCCACAAAAGCTAAAAGCCAAGTTCTATAGGACGGCGGTTCGACCCGCAATGTTGTATGGCACTGAGTGTTGGCCGACTAAAAAGCGACATGTTCAACAGTTAGGTGTGGCGGAGATGCGCATGTTGAGATGGATGTGTGGCCACACAAGGAAGGACCGAATCCGGAATGATGATATACGAGATAGAGTTGGGGTAGCGCCAATTGAAAAGAAGCTTGTCCAACATCGTCTGAGATGGTTTGGGCATATTCAGCGCAGGCCTCCAGAAACCCCAGTGCATAGCGGACGGCTAAAACATGCTGATAATGCCAAAAGAGGCCGGGGTGGACCGAACTTGACATGGGAAGAGTCCGTAAAGAGAGATCTGAAGTATTGTAGCATCATCAAAGAACTAGCCATGGACAAGGGTGCGTGGAAGCTTGCTATCCATGTGCGAGAACCATGAGTTGGTCACGAGATCTTATGGGTTTCACCTCTAGCCTACCCCAACTTGTTTGGGACTAAAGGCTTTGTTGTTGTTGTTGTTGATGAACTCTTTTTCAAATCGTGAACTTTTTTAAATATGAAATTATTTTTTAAATTTACATTTTCTTTATTAAATAATTTATGTAGGGTATATAATACTAACATATCTTAATGTTTGTACTAAAAGAAGTGTCAAATAGGTTTATATTTTAGTACTAATCATTGTCTACAGACTGGCCGACAAGTGATAACTACAATCGTATGAATCTACATACGTCAACCTTCCGCTGATAGTCTGATTCATGGGATCAAGTAGGAATTGGGTGGATGTGCGTCCGGCTGGGCGTAGTCCGTAGACTCGTACTCGTACAATCTCCAGTACTCGGCTGACGCGCAGCAAGCGGCAGGCCGGCAGCTTTGCTTATCACCAAGCTCTGACGACGCGACGCCCGGCGGCGGGCGACAAGGAAGACCTAGCGCGTTGCGGAAGAAATAGTCCAGGAAGTCCTCAACCGCCTGACCGTGTGCGTGTGCATTGTGATCGATCAACGAATGTCGATTAGCGAGTACGTGATGGTGGCCCATGGATGTGTACCTGATTAGCGAGTCCGTGATTAGCGAGTCCTTAGCCATGTTGCAAATTCGTTTTGGCCTTTTGGGCTTGACACTTACTTTAGCCCATATCCTTGCTAATGCCCAGATAATTAAGCCTGCTAATTAGTACAGTCCCCGCCGCAACTCGCTAGGGGGGGCCGAACCATGCCCCCCCCCCCCCCCCCCCCCCAATTGCCCACTACATGCCGCGTGCGAGCGCCAGCAGCGCTACATGGCGCTTGCAGCGCTCAATAGGAGCTCCCTGTTCGGTAAGCCTCGAGGAGCCAACGAATTTGAGGTTGCGGCCTCACCAATACACCTCGAGGGCCGCCGAACACACAACCCATCTGCGCATACATTATCATGGCTGCCCCAAATCCTATTCGCTCGTTATGACCCAGGAGCTATATTTCGCTTAGTATGAGTGCTCCTTCCATTCTCCCAAATTTTCGTCCCCGCACCATAGCTACTATACCGGCCCATTTCATTAGTTTTTTTAATTCTTTGTGTTTCGTTCGGGTTCGCTGAGTTTCGTTCATTGGGTTCAGTTCGTGGTTTTCTTCTATTTTTCTGTGTGGGTTTCTTCTCCAATTTTGGTATAATTTTTTTTGTTTTGTATTTTCTTTGCCTTTTCTATTTCTTCACTGGCATTTCTTCTTTCCATTTCCTTTTTCTTTCTTTTTTGATTTTTGTATGTCTTTTCCTTGGTTTTTCTTTTTTGCCTTTTTTTATTTTCTTGTTTTATTTTTCTCTTTAGTGTTTTTGTTTGTTTCTTTCTTTGGTTTTTGATTTTTTTTTACTTTCTTTATTTGTCTTTGTTTCTGTCATAGTTTTCATCAGTTTGTTTTCTTTGTATATCTTCAGTTTTGTTTGGGTTTTCTTAATTTTGTTCCATTTCTTCATGAGTTTTCACGGTTTTCTTTGTGGTTTTCTTTGTACATGTTTAACATTTTTTAAACAGATGCTTAACAGTTAAAATATAATGTTTGATAACTACTTTTTCGTTACACATTGTACATTTTCCGTATATATCACGTCATTTTTTATACATGTTTAACATGTTCGAAATATATTAATAACATTTTTGAATACATGATCAACAATTTCTAAATTTATGTTTTTTCGTTCAAATTTTTCAATACACGTTCTTTATTTTCCGTATACATTAGAAACATTTTTTTACATATATTAGCATTTTGATAATACATGACTAACATTATTCAAATGTTTTTGTTGGAGGACTACTTTTTCGTACACATTGTACATTTTCGGTATACATCAGGACCATTTTTATATGCATGTCTATTTTTTTTTAAATATATGATTAACATTTTTTTGGATACCCGATCAACATTTTGGAAGATTTACGTTTTTATGTTAATAATTTTTAATACATGTTCTTCATTTATGGTATACATCAGGAACTTTTAATACATGTTTTAAATTTTTTAAACACATGACTGCATGGTTTGAAAACATATATTTTGGATGTCTACATTTTTTCGTACATATTATACATTTTGTGTATACATCAAGATCATTTTTATATACATGTTTAATATTTTCCGAATAAATGATTAATATTTTTTAAACTTACTTTTTTATATCTACTTTTCCCCGTACTTATGTACATTTTTTATACATTTTCGTATACAAGGGGAAAAAAATTTGTATAGACATTTAAAATTTTCGAAAATGTATGTAAAGTATATTTTGTGATATATATATGTAGAATATTTGGAAGTATAAACAAAGGAAAAAAAAGGAAAAGACAAAATTAAATAAAATGAGGCACCTCCCGCGTGCCTGGCGCTCACTTTAGGCTAGGCTACCATCGGACTCATGTCGAGCGAGGTATGGGTGCGCCCTATAGGAGGGGAGCTCCTTATTAGATGTATCAAGCGTCAAATACTTGGCGAACGCGCCAAGTTCGCAATGCACTGATAACTTGTGATGTAAAAATTCGTCAGAAAAGGGTGACCCAGAAAGGAAACGAACTTCTCAACACTCGCGTGTGAACTCACACGTCTAGCGAGTTGAGCAGGCGAGTGTAAGTGGCATATAAGCAGACGTGTTCTCATCCTTTGTTCTTCATCTCATATTCCTTCATAGCATTAGTTGACATTGAGAACTTCGTGTGGGATTTGAGAGTGAATGACTTGAGAACTTCGTGTGTTTTTGACATTGCATTAGTTGCATCAGTTTGAGTTCTCCACTGTGATTCGTGCAAGTGAAAGATGAAAAGCTTATTACTCTTGGGTGCCTGGTACCCTAGAGCGTGTTCCTCTTAGGTGCTTAGGTGCCCTAGATGGTTGGTATTGTCGTGAAGCTCAATCATTTTGATGTAAAGCTTCGAGAGCCTCCAATTAGTTTGTGGAGATTGCTCCGAACAATTTGTACCGGTTTTGTGACCGCCCTCAAGGGTCTCCAATTGTAGAAGTTCAGTGACCGCCCTCAAAGGTCCCTTAGTGGATTCACGACACCTTGCATTGTGCGAGGGCATGAAGAGAATACAGTGATCCAGTGTGGTATTTGGGGAGCACTGTGCCTCCACACACTCCAATGGAGATTAGTATCCGCAAGGGTGTGAACTTCAGGATACATCGTCTCTGTGTGCCTCGGTTATCTCTTAAACGAGTCATTTATTTATGCACTTACTTTATGATAGCCATCACGCTTCAATTATATATCTTGTTGTCAATTAGTTGTTTATCTTATTTAGCATAAGTTGTCGGTGCACTTAGTTGAGCCTAGCTTATTTAGGTTTTGAATTTGACAAATAAACGTTAGTTTTATTCCACAGTTATTCAAGCCAAAACCATTTTTATTTTAAAACGCCTATTGGCCCTCCCCCCCCCCCTCTAGGCGAATTCTAGGCCCTTTCAACGTGGCCAGGGGCATATGAACAGAGTGTGTCCAGCCCTGCGGCCCCCCTCCGGACCATCTACCAACACCTGACTTCTTTTCCTTCAAAAGTAATTCGGTAAAAATCCCTAACCTTTTTGGAGCTCCAAAAAATTAGTTTTTCTTCTGTTGTTGTTTTGCCCTATCTTCCTGTTGTTCCATAATTTCTTGAGAATTTCCTCTCCATGTGTTACATGCAAATGGAAGGATGTGTATTAGAATCGAGCAATATGTGCAAAATATCATTGATAAAGAGTAAGTTATAATAAAAATAACAGTGATGCAAAATGGACGTATCACATACCAATAAGAAGCATATGAATAGACTAAGTTAGGGCCTTCCCACATAAGCCCGGTTCGGTGGCACAATAACTTGACCAACCCAATTAGGGATTGACTAAAACAATTCCTTTTATTAATCATTTATTTACCATCATGAATAAAGCTACACAAGATTAACATTTCAACAATATTCATGTCATGCTTCATATGTCCATGTGCTCATTTTTATTAGGTTCATGAAGATGACCATGCATGAATGCTACTTCCTAAGCAAAGTAGTAAGCATATGAACATATAGCTAGCAAAGTGAGGCAATAATAATAACATTGTGGAAATAATGCAAAATGTCCTAAAATACATATTTAGACCATAGCATCATCAAGGCAGCAAACAATGTCAGTGGTTGCTTGCCTTGCTCACAAAGGAGTGTCAAGACACTCTGGACCTTCAACACCTAGGAAAAAACTGGCGGGAAAACATTATAAACAATTTCTGAATAACCACATAAAGCCAATGTGTCTACCTAGCTTACTTAGGCATATCACAGAAGTGTAGAAAGCGTGCCATTGGAAAGAGTTAGCTCATTTGGACATGTGGATCAAAAGCTGAGGGTCAAAGTACTCAAACTGGATTTAATTCAATTATATACAAAATTAGAGAAACAACCACTTCGAAGACGTATTCCATGAATACGCTTCCACTCATACCGGTTCGATCCAAGTCTCTAGTCACCGATAGTGGGCTATGTCGGTCAGATTGAAAAGGAGGGGGAGGGAACAGGATGGTGGTACTCACCAACGACGATTGCGACGGTGATAGGATGTGACCGAGATCGGCACCGGGATAGATGAAATCGGTGAAGACAACAATACCTCTGGTGGTGAGCAGGTGACTTGGGGTTACTTGACGGTGATGCCAGCTACCTCTCATGCGGTTGCGAGCGTCGGTTGTCGGCGATTCATGTAGAGGCTCACACCGGTGAGGTATGAAGGGTCACCAAAGGAGTGATAGGAGGCCGGGAAGGAATGAATCAAGTGGGGTTCGACCACAGACGACGCTGTCGGCGTGGATTGGGCAACATCGCTGATGGTCGGAGCCGAGGAAGAGGGGCTCTAGGGTCTCTCTTCTTGGATCCTGAGGTCGATTGGGAGTGAGAGGGAGCTATGCGGGAGAGAGTCGAGCGAGGTGGTGTGCCTGAGTGCCTTTGAGGGGGTTGCACACATGGGCTACGCGCCTCATCGGTGTTGGTAAGGAAGGAGCAACATTTAAAGTGTGCAGAGGGGTGCATGTGCATGGGGAGGATGAGGGGAAGGCGACAATGGCACTGGCCATGGGTGGGGAATGCGGTAACGGTGGGGTATTGTCGTAGTTCCCAGGTGATGACATCTCCAACGCTGACCTGCGAACCGTACATTGCATCCTTCCGTGGACCAGGGGGACCAGTCCGCGGACATGGATGCGGGAGCCGGCCATCCAAGGCTAGCCGTATACGTCCTCCCCTAAAGAAATCTAGTATGCACACACTAAAAATAGCCGCATATCTAGTTTCAACTTAGCTAAAAGTTGTTCAAATGCAACAGTAGTTCTAATTTAAATGTTAGAGTCCAACAAAGTATTGAAATTATAGTAGTTCAAACGTGAATTTAACTAGCAGATGGTACTAGTTGTCCCCTTTATCCGCCCACATATGTTGAATCAAATCTTCCTTCAGTTGCTCATGAGTTGCTTCATGCCAGATTTGTCGATGCATTTGAAAATATGGCGGGATTCCTCTCTAGAGGTTCGATAGGCTCACCCATGTTCTCAAATTCAAGAGGTGCGGAAGCATCCTCACCCTCATCCTCCACGATCATGTTGTGCATGATCACACAAATGTCCATCGCCTCCCATAAGGTCTCCAGATCCCATTGTTTAGCAGGTCCACGAACAACTCCAAAACGGGCATGTAGAACTCTAAATGCCCTCTCAACATTCTTTCTAGCTGCTTCTTGTCTTTGCGCAGAGTGAGCCTTTTTCTGGCCAACTAGATCAGAAATGGTCTTGAAGAAGATAGACGACAAAGGATATATATTGTCGACTAGATAGTAGCTCATGTTGCATACATGCCCATTGGTAGGATAGTGACAAGGAGGGGCTTTCCCTTCAGTCAGCCTAGCAAATAATGGTGATTGCTGCAGTACATTAATGTCATTGTGAGACCCGAAAATGCCAAAGAAAGCGTGCCAAATCCAAAGATCTGGTGATGCAACAACTTCAAGAATGATGCTGGGCCTTTAAGATGCCCCTGGTATCTCCCATGTGGAGCTTTTGGGCGGTTCTTTCATCTTCAATCCATGTATTCAAGAGATCTGAGCAAACCTGGCCACCCTCTTGCTTTAGACATTGCCAAGATCATTTGGGTGTATGTGAGAGTTGGTTCTCTCAGGTACTAAGGTCCAAACACCAAGACCATGGCAATAGCAAATCTGACCATGCGTCCCCGCATGTGCTCTCAGACATTTGTAGGTATTCGTCCCATGAATCTGTGACCGTACCGTATGCAAGAATCCTCAATGCACCATTGCACTTCCAGTAATCATAGAACCCAATCCTTTCTATGACATCCTTCTTCAATATGATGTAGTCATCAAAGGACCGGACGCCATGGTAGAGACGATCAAAGACATTTTTTGCATCTGAAAGCACCGGCGAAAATTGCCAGCGAATAGGGCATCGGGGGCAAAGTAGTCATCCACCAGCGTCAAATGGTCGCATGCCCGGTTGCGGGTGAGCACTCGATGAACCTTGATCGGTCCCTTGAAAATGAGAGCATACTCTTCAGCACGCTCCGCGTCTGCAAGGACCGCATGCATCAACGTTCTCTCATCTGTGTAGTCCTCTGATATGTCTCCAACGTATCTATAATTTTCGATTGTTTTATGCTATTATATTATGAATCTTGTATCCTTTTGATGTCATTTTATATTGTTTTTATGGACTAACCTATTAACCCAGTGCGCAGTGCCAGCTTCTGTTTTCTGCATGTTTTTGGTTTTTCAGGAAATCCATAAACGAAGTCCAAATGCAACGAAACTTTTGGCGATTTTGTCTAGACCAAAAGAGACCCTGGAAGCTTCGAGAGGAGACCAGATGGTACACGAGGGAGCCACAAGGCAGGGGGTGCGCCTTGGATCCTTGTGGGCCCCCTCTACCTCCGTTTGACCTAATTCCAGTGCTATAAATTCCCTAATATCTCTCTCTCTCTCTTATGATCTTCAATACAATGATCGCTCCGGAGACCTATTCGATGTAATTCTTGCGGTGCGTTTGTTGGGATCCGATGAATTGTTGGGTTTATGATCAGATTATTCATTGAAAGTAATTGAGTATTTTCAGATCTATTATCTGTAATTTGATAGCTATGTACGTTTTTCAATCTATGAGTTTTATTTGGCCAAATTAATGAGTAGATCATCACAGCGAGTGGTGCATAGTAGTGGGTTCAATCTTACGGTGTCCTTACTCTGTGGCAGGAGGGGTTGCAAGGATAAAACAATGGGGTCTGATCATATTGATTAATCTTACCTAATCTACATTATGTCATCTTGCATCAAGCATTATTTTGTTTGTTATGAACTTAATACTTTGATATGCATGCTAGGTATGAGTCTCTGGGTGGAATAATAGTAGAAGGCATCGGTAAGTTTAGCAGTCTACTTATCACGGACGTAATGCCTATATATGAGTTATGCCATGGAGAATCATCATAAATATGCGATTTTCTATCAATTGCCCAACAATAATTTGTTTACCCATCGATACTATGCTTATGTGAGAGATGCCACTAGTGAACGCTATGTCCCTCTCCAATTTTTCTATTAAATACAAAAAATACAAATTGCTTGCTGTTTTCATTTACTTTTTATTTTATTTTATTATTGATGTCTACTACGCAACTTTATTCTTGTAGACTTTGTTGAGCCTCCAAGCGCAGAGTTTTGTAGGACAGTAGCAATTTTCCCTCAAGTGGATGACCTAAGGTTTATCAATCCGTGGGAGGTGTAGGATGAAGATGGTCTCTCTCAAACAACCCTGCAATCAAATACAAGAAATCTCTTGTGTCCCCAACACACACAATACAATGGTAAATTGTATAGGTGCACTAGTTCGGCGAAGAGATGGTGATACAAGTGAAATATGGATGGTAGATATAAGTTTTTGTAATCTGAAAATATAAAAACAGCAAGGTAGCAAATAACAAAAGTGAGCACAAACGGTATTGCAATGCTTGAAAACAAGGCCTAGGGTCCGTACTTTCGCTAGTGCAATCTCTCAACAATGCTAATATAATTGGATCACATAACCATCCCTCAACGTGCAACGAAGAATCACTCCAAAGTTCTTATCTAGCGGAGAGCATAAGAAGAAATTGTTTGTAGGGTACGAAACCACCTTAAAGTTATTCTTTCCGATCGATCTATTCAAGAGTTCGTACTAAGATAACATCAAGTTATCCTTTCCGTTCAATCTATCTAAGAGTTCGTACTAGAATAACACCATATGATATGCATCAACCAACTCTAATGTCACCTAGATACTCCAATGTCACCACAAGTATCCATGAGTTAATTATACGATACACATCAAACAATTTCAGATTCATAATACTCAATCCAACACAAAGAACCTCAAAGAGTGCCTCAAGATTTCTATCGGAGAAAGTAGGACAAGAACGCGTATCAACCCCTATGCATAGATTACCCCAATGTCACCTCGGGAATCCGCAAGTTGAGTACCAAAACATATATCAAGTGAATCAATAGAACACCCCATTGTCACCACAGGTATCCATATGCAAGACATATATCAAGTGTTCTCAAATCCAATATTCAATCCAACATAATGATATCTCAAAGGGAAAGATTCAATTCATCACAACATGATAGCAAGGGAATAACATCATATGATCCGACTATATTAACAAAGCCCGTGATACATCAAGATCATGACATCTCAAGAACACGACAAAGAGAGATTGAACACATAGCTACTGGTACATACCCTCAGCCCCGAGGGTGGACTACTCCCTCCTCATCATGGCCTCCGCCGGGATGATGAAGATGGCCACCGGAGATGGATTCCCCTCTCCGGCAGGGTACTGGAATGTATCAAGATTGGTTTTTCGTCGATACAGAGAGTTGCAGCGGCGGAGCGGAGAGTCTAGGGTTATTTCTGGTGGTTTCTATATTTATAGGATTTTTGGGCGTCGGTTTCACGCCAAGATGGGCCACGAGGAGGGCACGATACACCAGGGCGCGCCTAGGCCCTCTGGCGCGCCCTGGTGGGTTGTGCCCACCTCGTGGCTCTTCTCCGGTGGTTCTTCGCTCCAATATTGCTTATTTGGTCCAGAAAAAATCACCAAAAAGTTTCGGGCGATTCCGAGAACTTTCATTTTCTGCACAAAAACAACACCACGGTAATTCTGCTGAAAACAGCGTCAGTCCGGGTTAGTTCTAAATAAATCATATAAAGTGCATCAAAACCATATAAAAGTACTGTAAACATAGGTGAATATGGCATGAATACTTCATAAATTATCGATACGTTGGAGACGTATCAGCATCCCCAAGCTTAATTCCTGCTCGTCCTCGAGTAGGTAAATGATAAAAGAACTAATTTATGAAGTGTGAATGCTAGCATAGTGCATAAGTTTGATCAATGATAATTTCAACCACTTTTCCTAGCATCATAACAGCAACTCTTTCATAAAACTCATCATGATAAAGTAGCAACTAATTCACATGTTACGGTTCAAACAATGAATTCTCTTGAAACTTAACAACCTATGTTCTTAGTCACCAAACAATTGCAATTCAACTTATTCTCAACAAAGTCTAAGTAAGAGCTCCACATACTCAATCATCATATAGTCTTCTATGATTGCTAGTACTCAAAGCATATTTTTAGAACAAATGGCATCCACCGAACACAGAGAAAGATAGGGGCTTAATGTTTCGCCTCCCAACTCATTTATCATAGAGATAATTGTCAACAATAATAAATCATGATCAAATATATTTGACTGGATATATATATATATTTGGATCTTTCCCCACCACATGATGCTTGCCAACTAATAGACTGAGGTTGGAATAAGAAGTTGACTCAACATGCAGAGTAAATAACATGAAAGTAAATAGATTGTCCCTTCGCAGAGGGAAGCAGGGATTTGCAAAGGTGCCAGAGCTCATTGTTTAGAAACAGAGATGAATATAGTTTTGGGAGGTGCACCCTTCCTGTCAACGTTACGACCAAGAGTTATCAACATCTTCCATGCTAAACACATTAGCGGCGGTTCCCAAACGGTAAAAGTAAAGGTTTACTCCCCCTCCACCAACAAACACACTCCACGGCTAGCCGAATCCATGGGTACCGTCCATACCAACAACATTCCTGGGGGAGTTTTGTTTAATTATTTGCATTCTTTTTATTTCGGGACTGGGAATCCCTATTACCGCCCCTCTCGTGCAAGGATGAGTGAATAAACACTCATCATGAGAATAACCCGCTTATCATGGAAGATACTGACCCCCCCCCCCCCCCCCCCGTCGCTCCATGAGCGGTCCAGGCACACAAAACAGATGTTTATTTGAATGTTTAGAGGTGGCACATTCAAATTTACTTGGAATGGCAGTGAAATACCATATATAGGTAGGTATGGTGGACTCTTATGGAAGAAACTTGGCTCAATGATTTGGATGCACAAGTAGTATCTCTACTTAGTACGAAGTGTTGGCTAGCAAAAGGTTCTAAACAAGCACCACATGTTGGAGGATCCATAACAATATAACTTCTATGCAAATATACACAACCATAACTCATTACGTTGTCTTCCTTGTCCAACTTCAACTAATTTGCTCAAGTTTGAAAATAATTAATGGGTATTCACTATCATAGAAGATGTCCAAGATAATATATTTGTATGTGAAAGTTCTCTTCCTTATACTAATCATTCACGAATTGCTTGTATGACCAATATTGTGATTGTTAAACTTTAATAGATTTTACTTTCTAAATCAAATGTGAACTTGCTACTAAGAATATAGCACATTGATAATTTCAGATTTATGATATTTTATTCATTCACAATTTACTCTTAGGATATAAGTGAAGCACAAGAGTGAACATCAAACTACTCTCAAAAGATATAAGTGAAGATCAATGAGTAGTCAAACAATTAAGTAGCTATGTGAGGACTCTCTCTCAATAAAGATTTTCAGATCTGAGTATTTTATTCAAACAGAAAACTAAATAAAAATAGCACTCCAAGAATAACACATAACATGTGGACAAATAAAAATTTAGGCTCAACATAGGCTAACCGATAGTTGACGAAGAGAGGTGGGATGCGTAGCACCCCCAAGCTTAGATGCTTGAGACTTCTTGAAATATTCACTTGGGGTGCCTTGGGCATCCCCAAGCTTGAGCTTTTGTATCTCGTTCAATCCTCTCATATCCCGGTTTCACCTAAGTCTCAAAAACTTCATCCACACAAAACTCAAAAAGAACTCGTGAGATAGGTTAGTACACATAAGAACAAATCAACACTTCATGTACTGCCAAGACAAGTTGCACAATAATTTTCAAACATAATCTACTGTTTACTATCATTTCCACAATTTATATCTACCAATATAGGCTATGGAAACTATAGGATAAGTAGATAACAAAACTATGACAGCAATCTGTCCAAACAGAACAGTCTGTAGCAATCTATTAAACAAGTGTACTTCTATAACTCAAAAAATTATGAACATTTAGGACATGCTAAATAATTTATATGACCAAACTGTATAAAAATTTCAGAAACTTTCCATGTTCCAGTAAAATATGAAAATTCAAACACTACAGCAAAAGTTTCTGTTTTTACACAGCACACATCAAAACATGCAATGCAAGCATCCTAAGACAATTCTTGGAACTTTTTATCGAAAAGCAAGATTATAAATAACACCTAACAGAAAATAACAAAATATAATGACAATCCAAGCAAAGCACATATTATGTGACGAATAAAAATATAGCTCTAAGTAAGATATACCGATAATGTTGAAGACGAAAGAGGGGATGCCTTCCGGGGCATCCCCAAGCTTAGACGCTTGAGTCTTCCTTGGATATTACCTTGGGGGTGCCTTGGGAATCCCCAAGATTAGGTTCTTGTCACTCCTTATTCTCCTCATATCGGTGTCTCACCCAAAACTTGAAAACTTCAATCACACAAAACTTAACGGAACTTCGTGAGATGGGTTAGTATAATAAGTAAAGATCATTCACTTAGGTACTGTCAAGAAAAGATTCATAATTGTTCTCACATAATTACTACTGTATTATATCATTCCCATAATTTATACCACTAAATATAAGCTATGGAAACACTAAAACAAGCAAACTATGCATGCAAAACAGAATCTGTCAAAAACAGAACAGTCTGTGAAGATCTGTAGCGTAACTATACTTCCCTGTCTCGAAAAATTCTTAAAAGTTAGGAAAACCTGAAGAATTATATATAAAGACTGTGTAAAAATTTCAGATCATTATCACTCTCCAGTAAAAAATTAAAATTCCTGTACTGGAGTCAAAAGTTTCTGTTTTGATTCAGCATCAATTCTACTCATCTTGTGAGTCATCCCAAAGGCTTTACTTGGCACTTTATTGAAATAAAAGACACAAAACATGATTACTACAGTAGATTAACCATGTGAACACACAAAAACAGAAAGTAAAAGTGTTGGGTTGTCTCCCAACAAGCGCTTTTCTTTAATGCCTTTTAGCTAGGTATGATGATTTCAATGATGCTCACATAGGAATAATAATTGAAACATGCAAAAGAGCATCATGAATCTCATGACAAGCACATTTAAGTGTAACCCACTTCCTATGCATAGGGATTTTGTGAGCAAATAATTTATGGGAGCAAGAATCAACTAGCATAGGAAGGCAAAACAAGCATAACTTCAAAACTTTGAACACATAGAGAGGAAACTTGATATTATTGCAATTCCTACAAGCATATGTTCCTCCCTCATAATAAATTTCAGTAGCATAATGAAGGAATTCAACAATATAACTATCACATAAAGCATTCTTTTCATTATGCACATGCATAGAATTTTCATTACTCTCCACATAAGCAAATTCCTTTTCATCCATGGTAGTGGGAGCAAACTCAACAAAATAACTATCATGAGACACTTGATTGACATAACCACATTCAATATTAAAATCATGATGACAAGTTTCATGGTTACTATCACTATTTATAGCATACATGTCATCATCATAATCATGAATAGGAGGCATGCAATCATCATAATAAATTTGCTCATCAAAACATGTGGGACTAAAAATATCATCTTCATAAAACATAGCATCCCCAAGCTTGTGGCTTTGCATATCATTAGCATCAAGGATATTTAGAGAATTCATACTAGCAACATTGCAAAAATGCTTTTCAATCAAGGAGCTATCATGAATCACCTTATAAATTTCTTCTTTCAACACTTCATCAAAAAATTTAGATTCATGATTTTCAAACAAAACTTCATAGAGATAATCAAGTGCACTCAACTCACTAGCAATTGGTTCATCATAATTTGTTCTTTTCAAAAGATTAGCAAGTGGATGAGGATCCATATCAATAGATTTTTAGCAAGCGAAGATGCAAGCAAATAGAAGGCACATGGCAACACAAGCAAAGATAGCAAACAAGCAAACAAAAAGAGATCCGGCGAGAAAAAGGCGAACGAGAAAGAAGGCGAACAAAACGGCAATTTTTTGTGAAGTGGGGGAGAGGAAAACGAGAGGCAAATGGCAAATAATGTAATTGCAAGGAGATGAGATTTGTGATTAGGAACCTGGTAGATGATGATGGTGTCTCCTCGGCGCCAGAGATTGGCACGTAGAAGAGACCGCTTCCTCCCCGGCAACGGCGCCAGAAAAGAGCTTGATGTCTACTACGCAACTTTATTCTTGTAGACTTTGTTGGGCCTCCAAGCGCAGAGTTTTGTAGGACAGTAGCAATTTTCCCTCAAGTGGATGACCAAAGGCTTATCAATCCGTGGGAGGTGTAGGATGAAGGTGGTCTCTCTCAAACAACCCTGCAATCAAATACAAGAAATCTCTTGTGTCCCCAACACATCCAATACAATGTTAATTGTATAGGTGCACTAGTTCGGCAAAGAGATGGCGATACAAGTGCAATATGGATGGTAGATATTGGTTTTTGTAATCTAAAAATATAAAAACAGCAAGGTAGCAAGTAACAAAAGTGAGCACAAACGGTATTGCAATGCTTGAAAACAAGGCCTAGGGTCCGTACTTTCGCTAGTGCAATCTCTCAACAATGCTAATATAATTGGATCACATAACCATCCCTCAACGTGCAACGAAGAATCACTCCAAAGTTCTTATCTAGCGGAGAGCATAAGAAGAAATTGTTTGTAGGGTACGAAACCACCTTAAAGTTATTCTTTCCGATCGATCTATTCAAGAGTTCGTACTAAGATAACATCAAGTTATCCTTTCCGTTCAATCTATCTAAGAGTTCGTACTAGAATAACACCATATGATACGCATCAACCAACTCTAATGTCACCTAGATACTCCAATGTCACCACAAGTATCCATGAGTTAATTATACGATATGCATCAAACAATTTCAGATTCATAATACTCAATCCAACACAAAGAACCTCAAAGAGTGCCCCAAGATTTCTATCGGAGAAAGTAGGACAAGAACGCATATCAACCCCTATGCATAGATTACCCCAATGTCACCTTGGGAATCCGCAAGTTGAGTACCAAAACATATAGCAAGTGAATCAATAGAACACCCCATTGTCACCACGGGTATCCATATGCAAGACATATATCAAGTGTTCTCAAATCCAATATTCAATCCAACATAACGATATCTCAAAGGGAAAGATTCAATTCATCACAACATGATAGCAAGGGAATAACATCATATGATCCGACTATATTAACAAAGTCCGTGACACATCAAGATCGTGACATCTCAAGAACACAAGAGAGAGAGAGAGAGAGATTGAACATATAGCTACTGGTACATACCCTCAGCCCCGAGGGTGGACTACTCCCTCCTCATCATGGCCTCCGCCGGGATGATGAAGATGGCCACCGGAGATGGATTCCCCTCTCCTGCAGGGTACTGGAACGTATCCAGATTGGTTTTTCGTCGATACAGAGAGTTGCGGCGGCGGAGCGGAGAGTCTAGGGTTATTTCTGATGGTTTCTATATTTATAGGATTTTTGGGCGTCGGTTTCACACCAAGATGGGCCACGAGGAGGGCACGATACACCAGGGCGCGCCTGGGCCCTCTGGCGTGCCCTGGTGGGTTGTGCCCACCTTGTGGCTCTTCTCCGGTGGTTCTTCGCTCCAATATTGCTTATTTGGTCCAGAAAAAATCACCAAAAAGTTTCGGGCGATTCCGAGAACTTTCATTTTCTGCAAAAAAACAACACCATGGTAATTCTGCTGAAAACAGCGTCAGTCCGGGTTAGTTCTAAATAAATCATATAAAGTGCATCAAAACCATATAAAAGTATTGTAAGCATAGGTGAATATGGCATGAATACTTCATAAATTATCGATACGTTGGAGACGTATCAATTATTTACCTATCTCTATCAGATTTAGTCCTTACAACCGGCGGGAACAAGGAGATTGACAACCCTCTTGCCTTTGTTGGGTGCGAGCATTTGCTTTGTGTATGTGCAGATAATGTTGACGTTATCTGAGTGGTGTCTCCTATCGGTTCGATAACATTGGTTCTTAACTGAGGGAAATACTATACCGCTTTATCCTTTCCCCTTCGGGGAAAACTCTACAGCAAGTAGCATCCTCCTCGTCGGATGACTCAACATAGTGCTCGTATATGTACTCCATATCTGAATCATTGCTTGAAAGGAGAAGGGACAGAAAATTTAGCATGGACACTTCAACGAACACTTGCCGGTCATGGTGACTACCATAGGGGCGGATGGTACATGTGCGGTGGATGGAGGAGAAGTGTGGACTAGCGGCGGAAGAGAAGCGGTATCGAGCTTCGGGCGATGGAGGTGACGGAGTAGCGAAGTTCTGGGAGGGTGGAGCAGCCGGGGTGTTGGAGCGATGGCGGTGGTGAGAGAGAAAACGGATGCTGAGAATGATGGAAGAATGGAGGCGCGGGGTTCGGGAGGGGTTTTTGGTGGGCTTGGGGTGTCGGAGTCCTACGTGGTTGCGGCTCGGACTCCCCTAACCCCTCACCCCCAAGTTTGCTTCCGGTTTGAGGGAAAAAGGACATTCGAACCGACCCGCAGACGGATACAGGCTCGCGTTGGATGGAAAAACATGGCCGGACCACGTAGTTTGGATGGTTACGGGCAATTTGAGTGCCCGCTTTAGAGATGCCCTAAGGAAGAATCTGAGGGGGAGGGCGTGTGGCAGCTGTGGAGGTGCTTGGGAATGCCTTGGCGCAGATAGGTGAGCCGGGATGGCTGGTAGTGGGTAGGATTTGGAACTTGGCGCAAAGCGCCCTACTGATATGTCAGGGTTCACCATTGGGATGGTCTGGCCAAACCAGTAACTCGTTGCACATGTCAAGGAGATTTCTTGTTGCCAACGAGTTTATATAAGAGATTTAATGGCGAATGGAATAATGGACTGAGCGCACCGATCAAAGACATGTTCTGGATGGCAAGTGTTTATGATGGAGTGTGGGAAACTAGCTTGGGTAAATGTGTTATATTTTGGTGGGTGGAGGGTACGTTGATAAGGTGAGTCACCCTACCAAGTTTCAGTCCAATAGGGGAAGCATATGTGGCATCTGTAGTTCAATGGTGAAAATGGAACCAAAACTATGGTGTGCGTTGTTGTTGGTGTGCATGGGTGTGGTAGGTATAGGAGAAGTCATGGAATTGATTTGGGAAGCCTTGGATCAAAAGAAATTGAAGAATGCTTTACAAGCTTCAGAATAATGACATTCTTCTCTTAGGAAAATAATGTTTCTTTATGGAGAAGAATTATGGAATGGCTAGAATATGTGTGACATTGCCTTGGTAAGATTATAGAAAGGTTGGATTACTTGGGAGAGAAAGAGATAGGCATGTTTTTGAGCTCAAGTTCAAATAAAATTTTGAATCAAGATCCAATCCAATACAAAGAGAATCCAAATAAAAATCAACCGAAAAGAAAGTAGAGAAATTGATGTCTTACACTAACTCACATCAGAGGCGTTTTCTTGGTGTAAATTGCCTCCAATTCATCCAATTTTCTGGCAGTTTTGCGCCTTGAACCACCTCCAATTGGTCGTCAACTCAATGGAGGCGGTTTTACTTCTTTTAAGTGGTTAAGCATGCTCATTAGAGGCAATTGTTGGATTTAATGGTCAGAACCACCTCCGTCGATCGCCTCTAATACTAAAATTTGTAGTAGTGGACGAATTGACAAACACCGACAAACCCTTATATAGGTTATCTCCCAAGCTTCCAGGCAACGACAGAGCATGCATCACTTCACCGGATCCAAAGGTGGATATTCAATGCCATCCTCCAGAGAGAACGAGACAATGAATATCGATGAGATGGGCTAGTCCCGGGCACACTTAATAGTCACTTTACCATCATCAACCCGGAAACTACTCCAAACCCCATGGCTTATTGCAATTTTCGCTGATTTGCTCTGCAACAAGGGGAAGCTCCTTTGTCGGAGGGTATTTATTGAATGATTTTGGTTATATGCATTATATTAAGACCAAAATTAAAGGGAAATGGAAGTAGTTAAGTTTTATTTATGAAAAAATTAGACACTTTACAGCGAAATCATATTCACATATTCATGCTAACAGAGTAACATTCATGGAAGTTTGACTTGGCTCAGCCTCCTTTTTGATACCAAATAGCATTTTCTCCTGTACAACACGATGAGCTATTTGGTATCTTAAAATGCTTGTCCAACAATAATCAAATACTAGCAGGCGGAAGGCGCGGCGACACACCGTGCCCAAGTATGAGCTCGTTGTTGCTAAATTGCAGCTTAATTTGTTGGTTGCTTGTGTTTACTTTATGTTGCTAAGTTTTACTAAGTAGTGCGAGAAGATTATGAACGTTCGAAAAGAGTACATATTGTCGGGTCGCTTATAGAATCTAGTAACATACCTACAAATATGAATGGGGGAGTACAACGTAGATAATATTGGACTAAAAGGTTTCATAAAGTGAACATAACCAAACTCTCTAGCTTGATAGCTATCGGAGCATACTATCCTCCTACGATTGGTCCCTTTCACTTCTCTACTTTGCTCATGATGTCGAATGCCGAAAAGTATTATAGATGCCAATAAACTGAATGTTATCTATTGTTCTTTCCCCTTTTATAATGCACCTTTAACAACACAAGGAACACATGAATTCCATCAGCTTAGCATACTATAGATACATTTGATTTACTCTGTAAAAGCAAATAGAATTACTTAGTGTAGTAAAAGTTGAAGGCGTTGATGCAACATAAAGCAATTCCACCATCTTAGATTCATTGATGCAAAAGCAATTCACTAACCTCAACTAAAGCTGACATGCCAAGTATTTCCCATATTTTCAGCATTCACTTAATATGGCGATCAGGCAACACAGTAACAATTAGTAGAACATTATCTACTCCTTTGGACCATGCATTTTAAATCTGCCAAGCATCGATGATGAACTCTTTTTACATAAGAGGACACTATGTTCAGAACAACATATCATAAACCTTCCCTTCATTTGAAATTACGCGTTCAGAAGATGAGACTATAAGCCTTTCATGCATATGAATTGTAACATATGGCCAAGTATACATTACCTTTACTACATTTTACGTAGCTTCAAGTAGTCACAACTTCTCTGGTTACAAGTTATAAAGGTATTCTTTGTTGTATGCGGGAATGAAATGTAGCTCACATACTCAGCCCAATCCTTAATGAAATGGAGCTTGCATATTCATCCCAATCCTTATTCAACCATACCCTCTGAAATAAAAATCCCTAAAGTAGTAAAGTGGGAAAAGGTGATGGTACATAAGAGCCTCTTGTTTTGACTCAAATATGTGAGTAGCTGGTCAACAATGGAAATGATGTGAGTATTGCCCTTCATCATCCTCGCATGGCGCATAGTAGTAGTGCCATGTTTCTTTCTTTCTATATTGGAGCATGCATTTTGTTGTCCCTTCCTCCTGACAAATTGTGTAATTGAAACTGGAGTTCGGAGTTAGGATGTAGTTACTAATTATTCGAGCTCCCGTCCTCCTAAAAAAATGTGTGATTGAAACAGGAGTTCGTAGTTAGGACATAGATACTAATTATTCGAACTCCCACTAAACCATTGTGTCAGCATAAAACATAGAGCAATGTACGAAGTATATAATGTCTATCATCTATGTTATAATTCCAAACTGGGTGGCCAATTTGAAAGGATTTCGCAGGATTTTTCTCTCATATATGTCTATCACGGGTTTGCTCATAGACTTTCATTGGTACAACCACTACGTTAGTCAAGCAACCTTTGTAGCTAACTATAAACTATCAGTACTATTCCATAAGGGATAATTAAGCATCAAATTAAACATGTGTGCACGCATTCTTTCTTAATTAGGAAAACATCGTATTTGAAGTATATCCTACAAATCTGAAAATTTGCAGTCTCTCAAACTGGCCAAACATTACTTGCACCAAAACACATAGGAAGTAGGGATGCAGGTCCCAGCAAGAAAAAAATCACATGTGGTCGAATAGGAGGAAGAGGTTACTGGAGTTGAAGTCGGGGACGCGACAGTCACGATGTAATGAAGGCGGTCAGCAAGGTGGAAGCGGCCGAGGCAAGGTGCTGGAGCTTGGGTGTCAGGGAGATGACCGAGGTAGGGTAGGTGAGGTAGGTAAAATCTGCAGGGGTCGGCGGAGGGGTGTCAGGTACTTGAAGACGGCGAGGTTGCCGACTTCATGCCGCTAGCTCCCGCGGCCAGTGGGGAGAGGCATTGGCATAGAGAGTGTGATGGTGAGGTTGGGTGTGAGGCCATGATGCTACGTAGCCCATCCCAAGAAATCCATGTCGTGACCGCTTGCTCCCATAGCTAGCCAGGGTAGGCGTGGTGGGGTCGGCGAGGTCGAGGGCATGCGGTGCTCTGCTGCCATTGGGAGAGGCGGGGCGTCGTTACAGTCGATGCTTTTGATACATAGGAAGGTGTGGATCTGAACAAAGAGGATGAAGAAGAGAAAAAGACATGGTTGCGCCAGATCGGTGTGAGAGAATAAAGCGATAGGGTGCAACCTGCACCGTTTCTAGAGTCTATAAGAAACATCTAGTCTAGTTTAAACCAATAAAAAAATAATGTGCTTTAGCAAAATAGCGCCTCCTTTAAAATACACTATTAGCGAAAAATTATACACATATTTATTCAGCAAGGCATTTCTCAAAAGGCTAGAACGTACTATTAGCAGTGCTATAGTGTGCTATTTTTTCGGTGGTCTAAACACACTAAAAAACTGGAAGTGAATTGTATTAAAAAAATCAAGAGTGAGTAAGAAGAAACCAGACACGTGTCAATTATGTACACAGAACTATCTAGCGAGGCATTGCTTTGAACGCTAGAGTGTGCTATTAGGTGTGCTATAACGTGCTATTTTTTCAATGGTCTAAACACAGTACAAAACCGAGAATTAACTATGTTAAAAAAAACAAAATTGAACCGGAGGAAAAATGCTAGAACATGCTATTAGCGGTGCTATAGAGTGTTATTTTTCCAATGGTCTAAACAGGCTACAAAACGGGAAATGAACCGTGTTAAAAAAATCAAGAGTGGGCAAGAGGAAAAACCAAACATACGTCGCTTATGTACACGAAATTATCTAGCGAGGCATTGCTTTCAATGCTAGAGCATGCTATTAGCGGTGCTATAGGATGCTATTTTTCAGTGATCTAAACATAGTACAAAACCAAAAATAAACTATGTTAAAAAGAAAAGAGTTAACCGGCTGGCACGTGGAGCTCACGCTAGCACGGCAAACGCACGGAGGCGTCCTGCTTAGCCGCTTTTATTCTTACACACACATGGAAATATGGCCGTGCGTTGTAATGGGAGAACAAATCATACAGGGTTATGTAGACATGGTTGTGATCTCAAGGAGTTGATAGACCTTGCTTGATCTATGTTGATGAATCATGCACCTTGCCTTTATGCATCCAATACATGTTTGTTCCATGACCTAAAATGGTGAAATTAAACTAGACAGAACTGTGCATGGTTATGGATTAAATCATACTCCGCTCAAACAACCTGAGCTTGGCCTTGACTAAGTGGAGTGATGAGATGCTAGGACACGGGGATCCAACATTATTGGAGGAGCACCGAGGACAATGGCCTGCTTTACACCACACTTCGAGTCCTCCTCATGAGTGATGACGGGTGCCAGAGACAGGCTTCTCCCTGGCAGCACGACAGTTCACCTGCCTATAATTCCACCCTTGTTTTATTTTTGATCTTTTAACATATAAATTCCCTACCTTCCACTTACTTTCATATTTTATATTGTTTGTCTTATTTTATTTTGTGCATTTTCATTTCATCATGCCATTTATAATACTTGACACCAAATTAAAAACTATGTACATTTTCAGAAATCATTCGATCTTTTCTTCCATTTTATACAATTGCTTTTCCAAATTCCTTTTGAGCTTTTCAAAAAATCACATGCCTTTTTATACTCCAAGTCTTGTTCCTAAACTTTCCTAATAATTATTTTATTACTTTCGCAAGGTCCACAAAAAATTTCAACATATTTGGACACTTCTAAAACCTAGTCCTAGTTCTAACCTATTTGAATAATATTCAAATGTGTTTGAATTTAAACCTTGTATTGCCCACTTCTAATTTTCTTGGAAGAAGAACATTTTTGCGAGTCCAGGAAAAAAAGCACCTTGCCAAAACCTCATTCCTAATCCTCTCTCCTTTTTACTCTTTATCTATTTATATTTAATAAACAGAGAAAATAAGAGAATTAGCAGCGCAATAACTAAACTCGCCAGCCCATCTGGCCTAAGGTCCAGCCAAGCCACACCTTAACGTAACCTAGCAATTCAATCAATCCTATGGCTCCTCTCTCCGAATCAAAGCCAGCCTCGATTCCTTTCTCCCACCTCGCGCCGTCAGGGGAGGCGCCCCACGCGCGCGCTCAACCCCGACATTGGCCGGCTCTGCCCGACCCCGGCGAGGCTGCACTGCCGTCGGCCTCGCTCTTCATCGCCTCACCTCAGTGCTCCTCCTCTCCTACTTCATCGCGCCACCATGGCCGAGCTGCTACCGTCCCCATGACGCCCGCGGCTGCACCCCGCACTGCGCCGCCGCAGCCTCGTCTGACCACACGTCGCCGCACTGCCCCTCCTTTCTCTCTTCTCTCCTTCACCTTCTTGTCTTCTTTCTGCCCAAGAGCGGCGGATGCCATGGATCCGGAAGCTGCACCCCATCCTTCCTCGTCGTCACCGGCGACCCCTGCCTCGCCACTCGTCTCCGGATCCGCCTCCCCAGCCCCTGTCGTGCACGGATTCGGCCCCTGCAAGCTTCAGCCGCCGTCGACGTTCTGTATCAAGCGGCCCAAAAACGAGAGAAACACAAGGTTGAATACTCAAAAACATAGGGTCCTTTTTGTTAAAACAAAACGTTTTCTTAGGTATATCCTTTTAAAAAAAGGACCGCATGTTCAATTATCGAAAAACACAAGGGCTTTTCAGCAAAATTACCGTGTCGTTGAATCCGCTAGAAGCAATGCATGCTTTATTATTAGGTAAAGATTGTATGGTGCACTGGTGCACTACAGTCGACAAAATGCTTGTCCAATAACCCTCATCGCACCGCGAGATATATACGGCCGTATGGGCGGCAAGAATTGCCGTGCAGCTGCTCTTGCTTCTTCCGTAATCTTCTCTTGCTCAGTCCCCTAAAACCAGCAACATACCAGGTATAATGCACTTGTTCAGTTGCATTTGCTCCTCTGGTCAAGCACGCCATCATCTTGTTTGTGCCATGACAATTGATTTATCCTCTAAATTTTTTGGAAGATTCCTTCGTGGCTTGGATACAAAGATGGCATGACCAGCTAGAGCACACTATCACTAGTACAAAACAGGGCATCGGTCCACCCCTGAGAAGCCCATTAGTCCCGGTTCACTCACGAACCGGGACCCATGGGGGCATCGGTCCCGGATCGTGAGGCCAGGGCGCCGGCCGGGCCTCGTGGGCCATTGGTCCCGGTTCGTCTGACCCCTTTTGTCTCGGTTCCAGACACGAACCGGGACCAATGCGCCTCGCTCCTGGCCCACAACCATTGGTCCCGGTTTGTGGCTGGAACCGGGACTAAAGGTGACCCCTTTGGTCCCGGTTCCAGCCACGAATCGGGACCAATGGGCCTCGCTCCTGGCCCACAACCATTGGTCCCGGTTTGTGGATGGAACCGGGACCAATGGTTGGCCTATATATAGCCCCCGCCCGCGAGCAGAGCAATGCATTGCTCTGTTTTTTTGCCCGGCCGTGGGAGAGCTTTTGTGGTGCTCTAGCTCACCTCCTACACATCAGGTGTTCGATGAAATGCCCGAGCCACCCTTAAGCTTTCTCCTCTCGAAGCTCCTTGTCCAAGCTCCATTTTCCTCAAGATTTGTCTAGGTTTGGCGGTCCGTCCTGTCCCGTCCCCGTCCTCACCGCCGTCGATCGCCCGCGCCCATCTCGGCGCCGGCAACACCGTGGTTAGCCTCTTCTTCTTATCTTCTTTCTAAAAGAAAAAAGTTCTTATTTGTGTGTTTTAATTGCAGTTACATATCATTGCAGTTATATGTGAAGAAATTAAATGAAATCCCTTTGTAACAGATGAGTTTTCGTCCGAAACCCTGATACTTCGAAAGAGATTGTCCATTTTGTACACGAAGTGCATCCAGTTTTTGCCGTAACCCTCTCAACTTTTTAGCACATGCTATGTGGGTGAAATGATGATACCATGCCAACTTTCAACCTTTTCAGAGTTCATTTGAAGTGCTTTTCAATTTCAGGGTCATTTAGCTCAAAGAATGAACTAATAGCAAAAGGAATGAACTAGAAAACCTTTATGAAACTCTAATAGCGAAAATAATGAACTAAAAAGAATCAATTAAAAAATTCTGTTATGATCAACTAAAATAAAACTATAATATTCTTCAATACCAAAAAGAATCAACTAAAAAGCTTTTATAAAACTCTAATAGCAAAAGGAATCAACTAAAAATATTTTATAAACCCCTAGTATTTATGAAACTAAAATTATATATAAAAAATAAAGCAAAAAAAACAAAAGAAAATAAATAAAGCAAAAAAAAATGCCGGCTACTGGGCCACCACGGCCTGCATACGACTAGAAAGCCGCTAGTTGGGCCAGGATGCAGGCCCGCAGAAGGAAAGAAAATAAATAAAGCAAAAGAAAATAAAAGAAAATAAATAAAGCAAAAAAAATAAAAGAAAATAAATAAAGCAAAAAAAATAAAAGAAAATAAATAAAGCAAAAAAAAAATGCCGGCTACTGGGCCACCACGGCCTGCATACGACTAGAAACCCGCTAGTTGGGCCAGGATGCAGGCCCGCAGAAGGCCCAGTAGGCCCACGGCAGAGAGTGTTCGTTTAGGCCCGTAGGCCTGCTTCAGAGGGGAGCTCGAAACGGTGGCCGCAACCGCGCTTATAAACCAGTGCAGGCGCTAGTCAACTAGCGAGGTGGGACTAAACTTCCACGCCCCGACGCCGTAGAGCCCTTTGGTCCCGGTTCGTGGCACCAACCGGGACCAATGCCCACCTTTGGTCCCGGTTGGTTCCACCAACCGGGACCAAAGGTCTCTGCTTCCCGCCCTTTGGGCTGACGAAAAGAGACCTTTGGTCCCGGTTGGTGGCACCAACCGGGACTAAAGGTGGGTATTGGTCCCGGTTGGTGCCACCAACCGGGACCAAAGGTCTCCCTATATAAGCGGGAGTTGGGAAAATTTGCCAAAGACATCTGCAGTTTCCCCCGACGACGCCGAGCACATCGACGCCGCCAGGCTGCCCGAGCTCGCCGTCGACGCCCTCGCCGCCCTCTGCCCCGTCGACGCCGTCAGGCTGCTCCTCGTCGCCATCGCCGCCGAGCCCCCGCTGCCCCGACGCCCTCGACGCCCTCTGCCCCGACGCCGGCGCCGCTCCCCGCACCCCTGCTGCCCCGACGCCGCCCGCCGTGCCCCCCTGCCCCTGCCCCGACGCCGCCCCTAGTGAGCCCCCCCTTCCCCCGCGCCGCCGCCACTGCTCTGCTTGCCGCGCCGTGCCCCTGCTCTGCTTGCCGCGCCGCCGCCGCCACCGCCGCCCTGGCCGGATCTGCCTTTTTTTTTGTATGTATATGCAGTATGTATGTATGTATGTATGTATGGATGCTGTATGTATGTATGTATATGCAGTATGTATGTATGGATGGATGATCCATAGAAAGTTTTTATATATGCATTGATACAATTTTATTTTTGTTCATAGATTTTTTTTTGTTCATAGATGTATGTTTTTTTTTGTTTATAGAAAGTTTTTATATATGAGCAATGATGATCCATAGAAAGTTTTTATATATGAGCAATGATGATCCATAGAAAGTTTTTATATATGCATTGATATATGAGCAATGATGATCCATAGAAAGTTTTTATATATGCATTGATACAATTTTATTTTTGTTCATAGAATTTTTTTTGTTCATAGATGTATGCTTTTTTTGTTTATAGAAAGTTTTTGTCATGAGGCGGGACGTCGGACATGCATGAGAGAGAGGCGGTCCGCTCGTCGGACATGTCATGTGGATTTTTTTTGTTCATATAGAAAACTCCGGTAACTTCGACATGAGGGGGGGAGACGTCGATCAACCCCCTCCCGCCCCTACCCGTAAAAGTTAAAATGTTCATATATTCAAAATGAGTTAAAATGAGTTAAAAGTTACTTACTCCCGGTCCGCTCGCCCGACCAACTCTCGAGGCCACCTGTACCCCCTCCCCGATAACTTCGACATGAGGGGGGACGTCGGACATGAGGGGTGAGCGTCGTTGTCGTCTACCCCCTCCGGTAACATAGATAACTCCGGTAACATAGATTTTTCAAGAATGCCCCCATTATGGATGTGCACAAGTTGATCCAATTTTTTTCTGATCTCATCTATATATATATATATATTCTTCTATATTTGCAGAAACTATGGATCAAAGAGACTTGGAACAAGAACAGTTGTTGGGGGAGATAATCCTCGCCGGAGGTGATGCTGTCTTGTCGTTTCTCAACGACGCCGATGGAACAATGGAGGAGGAAGGACATGATCATGATGGCTCCGGTGACATGATCATGATGGCTCCGGAGGTGCTGACTAGCTAATTGATGCATTAATTGTTTTGGTATGTACATATATTAACTCTTCTTTCTTCTTTTATAGCCCTCCGGATCGAGCCAAACTTCGGTAACGAGACGAGGCCCGAAGAAGAGGTTGCGCAAGGATGAAAGGTTCACGATCACAGCACTCGCGGACGATGGCCTACCGATTGAACCCAAGCGGACCAAGGACGCATTTTCTGCTCAGTGCGGAGCTATTGTTAGGGACAACATCCCGATCAGCATCAAGCAATGGAATAAGCCTAAGGACGACGCCCCTGAAGGTGATTATGTCACCGATAGACAGAAAGATGATCTTTGGACCTTGCTGAAGGCAAATTTCACCCTACCGCCAGAGGAGGATCCGAATAAGCCCGTTATAGAGCCACTGGTCAAGGCGTGTGCTCTTAAGAAGATGGCAGATCTATTCAGGAGGTGGAAGAAGGAGTTGAAATCAAAGTTTGTCGACAAAGGTGAGACTCCAGAATTCATCGGCCGATTTGAGAAGATAAGAGATCACTGGCCCGCATTTGTGGCCTACAAGACATCAGACAAGAGTAAGAAAATGTCAGAGACAAACAAGAACAACGCTGCAAAGAAGCAGTATCACCATCACACGGGGTCAGGTGGCTACCTCAAAGCCCAGCCGTTGTGGGACAAAGCTGAGAATGACCTGATTGCTAAAGGGGTCGAACCAGAGACATTGAACTGGCCAGACCGTTCAAGGACTTGGTTCTTCGGGGTTGGGGGAACTTTGGACCCTGAAACAGGGAAGTGCCGTTGGACGGACGAGCAACTTGCAATACCCATCACGAAGCTTCAGAAGTATATCACCGCAGCGCAGGAAGGGACGTTCATTCCCGACAGAGAGAAGGACGAGCTGACTGAGGCCCTAGGGAATGCTGAGCACCCTGGACGAACACGAGGCACACCAGGCTCCGTTCCGTGGAAGTTTGGGTTTCCCGACGCAGGCGGTTACAGAAGCCGGGAGAGAAAGAGGAAAGCGGAGCTGAGCGACATGCAGAAGATGAGTGCAAGACTACAAAAGCTAGAGGAAGCTGAGAGCCAGCGAGCTGCCTGCCAACTATCTCAGCGGCACGAAGCTACCCCAGAAGCTACCCCGCCATCTCAGCGGAGAAGCAGCGTGGCTTCCACGGAGCCCGTTCAGACTGACTTCACGGAGCCTATCTACCCCGTGGATACTATCACGGAGGCTCAAAATTGCGAGCTTATGACGAAATGCCATAACCTCACTTTCAAGGCAGCTCTCGGCTCTGTTGCACCTCCTCAACCCAACAGAACTTTTCACTGCCTTTCGATTCCACATGGCTATGCTGTTGTGATGGTGGATGAAGTAATGGAGGGATTTGAGGAGCTCGAGCTTTACCACTCTACAGGTGAAGGGGAGAATCAGCTGGTTCGTGCTCTGAGGAGTACATGTCTATGGCAGAAGGAGTACATCAAGCTTCCAAACTGGACGCCTCCGCCTCCTCCTCCTCCTCCGGCGAGTCAGGGCACTCCGCCTCCTCCTCCTCCTCCTCCTCCGGCGAGTGATCAGGGCACTCCGCCTCCTTCTCCAGCTCCTCCGACGCGTGAGGGCACTCCGCCTCCTCCTTCGCCTACTCCGGCGCGTCGGAGCACTCCGCCTCCTTCTCCGCCTCGTCAGCAACGACGGAAGAGAGACGCTGCCGCTCCGGCGGCTAGCAGTACAAGCAGAGGCGGGAGGCAATTCAGATACGGTCCATCTCTCAAGCCTCTGGAAAAGTTACCATATGAGAGGACCGAGCAGGAAAACGAGGACATATGTCGTGCCCAAGTGAGGGACCATTTTGCAAAGAAAACTCCACCTCCGAAGGAGAAGCTAGATCCGGTGAAAGTGAAGCGCAGTATCGATGCCCTGAAGCGACCACCACCGCCTCCGCCGGATTCCAACTATGTCCGCATTCTTAAAAAGACATATGAAGAAGCGCGGTGGTCGGGAAGTACTTCCAGTGATGCAAGGTTAGCAGAACGAAGAAGTGGGAAAACAATTCCCCAGCTCGGCGAACAGGAGAAGAAATCGTGCCCCCCGCTCAAGGTGTCTAGCGATATCGTCGCTAATCATCCGGGGATGGTGCCTGGTACCAATCCTGGTGATTACTTGGGGGATGATGTAATTTTTCAAACGGCTGAGGTAACAAAAGAAGAATATAAATACGTGCACGGGAAGCCTCTCGTCAAACCTGATCATCCTCCTCTAACAACGATGATGTACAAATTGCATGAGTGGTACATGAAAACCTGCAGGGAGTCTGGGAGAGACACTATGTATATGGCAGTGAAACCAGAGCACGAATTCATTGGACTTCCCGTGATGCCTATTGAATTTGTGGAGTTATTTCAGTTATACAATCAACTGGCCCTCGACAAACAACTCATGACTGCCTACTGTCTGTAAGTATTACTTCTATAGTTAAGTCTCTAGCTCAGCTCATTCATTGCATGTATATATAATTATCCTCACTATATTATGCAGATTGAAGATCGTCGAATGCAAAAAAATAGGAATCTTTGACGTTGGGTTCATTAGCCCAGATGCCGTAAATGAATGGACGGTACGAAACTCAATCAAAGAGACCGAGGAGAACTTGCTACAGTCGTTCCTTATACATCAAAACAAAAGGGAAATACTCTTTCCTTACAACTTCAAGTGAGTATTGCTGTCTTCTCTGTATACTCAGTTTCGCTTACTCGAGGTTAAGTAATGTAATTGATGAGTTATATATGCGTGCGCAGTTTCCACTTTATTCTTCTATCCATTAAGCTTGACGGGGCATTAGTAACTATCTTAGACTCGAGACGTAAAGATCCCGAGAATTATGCGGACATGACTGCAATGCTCAAGAAGTAAGTTCAGTCAATACCGGGACCATATCGGCATGCAACTTTCGTTAATTTCCTGATATCAAGTAATCATTTTCTTTGACTGGCAGGGTTTGGAAGAAGTTCACCCGAAAGGTTCCCGGTCTAAACAAAGAGTTGCGATTTACGCACCCCAAAGTAAGTAGTACTAGCTAGTTCCGCGCATCTCTAATTGATTCAAATTTTCATCAATATATCATTACCATGCTTGCTTATCAGTTTGATTGAACTCTATTCTCGTAAAGTGCTTGTACCAGAAAGAAGGGACTGTTTTATGTGCATACTACGTATGCGAGTTCATTCGCCACTCGACCTCTGAGCGGGGCTTCTCTGACAAACAATTTGAAGTACGTAAATAATATTCACAATTTTATTTTATATATTACCATCAATTGTGTTGAGTTTTATTCATATATATGCATGTATTGACCCCCTTCTTTAAATTAGATCTGGCAGATGCGGGATGAACTCCTACCACATGATCGCATACGAGCAATTCAAGAGGAATTGGCGGGATTCTTTCTTGACCACGTCATACCTAAAGACGGGGAATACCATGCGGATTTGTGATTGGATCTTAGGTAGATGATGTTAGGGATTGTAAAAGATGTTATATTGTATATATGCAGTACCGTCGGATAGATATACGAAACTTGTTGTTCGACCAAGCACGGAGAAAGAGATGTCACTTCTCTCTATATATGTTCAGCATGACGATCTTGTGTAATTAATGGTTTCCTTCATTTTCTTATTAGCTAGCATCGAGTTATCTCTATATGTATAGTAGCTACCGTCGACCGAGCACGGAGAAAGAGAGGACACTTCTCCCTATTAGCTAGCTAACACAATATGAAACCCCTAAATTAACCCTCCAAAACCCCCCAACCCCCCCCCCCCCCCCCCTCCCCCCCTTAAAAAAAAAAAACCCCCAGCTGCTGCCGGATGCTCACGCGTGGATGGCCTTTGGTCCCGGTTGGTGTGACCAACCGGGACTAAAGGTCCTCCTGCCTGGGCTCCCGCAGCGGCCACGTGGATGCCTTTTGGTCCCGGTTGGTGTTACCAACCGGGACTAAAGGTCCTCCTGCCTGGGCTTCCCGCAGCGGCCACGTGGAGCCCCTTTGGTCCCGGTTCGTAAGCGAACCGGGACTAAAGGTTTTGGGCTTTAGTCCCGACCCTTTAGTCCCGGTTCCAGAACCGGGATTAAAGGCCCTTTTTCTACTAGTGTATCGCCATAGCCGCCATGCGAGCGTTCAAAGTAATCAACAGCTAATCAGGCTCAAGAGAGGTTGACACGAAACGTTCTACCCCCTATATAGCCATACCGACGCAGCTGGTCCATCCATGCACAGCCCTCCTCAAGTTTCAGTACAACCAAGCTTTCTGGAAACCCACGCAAATGGCGAACACAAGGATGACCATTCACATGTGCTACTGCTACCTCACCATATTGTTACTGCTTGCATTACTGGCACCACCGTGCACGCCCGCCAGCGGCACCGACGACGGTAACGGCAGCGCGGGCGTCGACGAGAGTGGCCGTGCGCGCGCCGAGGCCACCGTCGCCGACATTTTGTCGGCGCACAATGCGGCGCGGAGGGCGGTCGGGGTGGAGCCCCTGACGTGGAGCCCCGGGACCGCGGGATACGCCAAGGACTACGCCCGCTCCCGCCGCGCGGACTGCGCGCCCCGGCGCTCGTCGCTGTTCTACTTCGGCGAGAACATCGCCGTGGGCAAAGGGCGTCGCTGGGACACCGCGGCGCTGGTCGCGCAGTGGGTGGACGAGGGGCGGTGGTACGACTACGGCAGCAGCTCGGGTGCGGCAAGATCGTGTGCGACTCCGGCGACACGCTGCTCGTCTGCGACTACTTCCCGCCTGGCAACTACGGCACCGGCCGGCCATACTGACCGCGCGCTCGTTGGTTGATCACGCCGTGCATGCAAGTTAACTGCGTCCCGCCACGTTGGTGCATCAAAGTTATTTACCATCGATTGTGCCTTTTTTTTTTTTTGATCAAAATCGATTGTGCCTTTGTTTTACTTGTAGTTCGCAAATTGTATGGTTCAAAAATAAATAAATTCACGTTTTCCCTGTTGACCGACAATATGTGCCATATATAGCATTCCTTTCATACAAGTAAAAAACCACACGCTACAAAATAATTCAAGAAAATATAAACTCAACGATTAATGTCGAGTTATAAGTCCAGACGATCCAGAGAAGCCATTACTCGACGATGAACCATCAAATTAACTCTCCAATGCCCAAACTGACACACATATGCGTTGCAAACCATAGTCCAAACGCTCCTATAAAATGTCTGCACTTCCCTTGCAAACTTCACCAAATCGAACCACCCTGTAGATCAGATCACCATGTCTCCTTTCGCCTGCGTCGCCACCTTGACCTTCGCACTGGCCTCGCTATCGCCGGCTGCAGCCATCAACGTCCCCAGCCATAACCCCGGCGCCGCCGTCGTGCCCTCGTGGACGCAGTTCCTGCGGGCGCACAACGACGCGCGCAGCGCAGTCGGCTTGCCACCGCTGACCTGGAACTGGACGCTGGAGCTGGACGCCATGGAGTACGCGAACAAGCTCCGCATCCCCTGCAGCCTTTCGCCGACGCCGTGGGCCACCGACGGGGTCTACGGGCGGAACCTCTACTGGGCCAACGGGCACCACAACGCGGCGCACGCGGTGGCCGCGTGGGTGGACGAGCGGCGGTGGTACGACCACCGCGCCAACGCCTGCGCCCCGGGGAAGACGTGCGGCTAGTACACGCAGGTGGTGTGGAACACCACGCGGGAGCTCGGCTGCGGCCGCCGCACCTGCCAGAACGGCCTCGACACCGTGGCTGTCTGCGAGTACTTCCCTCCTGGCAACTACGTAGGCGTGCCGCCCTACTGATTTTCTACGCAAGCTAGCGGGGCGAAATGTATTTCCAAATAACGCATACGACGCACACACGCACGAGCATAGTTCATAACTTATTGACACTAATTACCCGATATACTGGACAAGGTTCTTTCTTTAATGGGCAACGTTCGATTTCAGCCGGCTGATCACTCCCGTGGATCAAAAGTTCTCCGATTTTGCTATTTCTCGGTTACCTGAAATATTTCAAAGCCAGTTACTTTTTCTAGTTAATCTCAAGCTCACCGGAGAAGGAGAGACCTCACCGAAGAAGAAGTGGCCCCACTATTAATCTTCCGGGAAGTCATGGCCCCTTATTTGTCTTAGAGTGAAGCCATGGCCCAATTATCTATCTTAGAGGATGGGGTGCATGGGACCGCTGGAGTTAGTTTTTGATGCGGCGGGGCTTAGAGGAATGACCAACGCGACAGCCAGCACGGCGGTGGGGGGACGTCAAGGGGAGGGCGACGCAGCGATAGCAGCCAACCACGAGGTGCCCAAGGAAAGCTACATCCCATTGGTGGACAGGCCATGTCCATTCGAGCCTCCCTCTACGCGGATGATGCAGCTGTTTTTCTTGCCCCCATTAAGTCAGATGTGGAGTTCTTTGCCCGCACCTTGAAGAGTTTTGGGGAGGTCACTGGATTGGACACGAACTGTGCCAAAAGCTTGGTTGCGCCTATTCGCTGCGAGAAATTGGACCTTGTGGATATCTTACATTCCTTCCCGGCCAACCATGCAACCTTCCCGATGAAGTATCTTGGTCTCCCTCTCTCTGTCAAGAGATTGAAAAGAGTCCACTTTCAACCGCTAGAAGATAAAATCGCGGCCCGGCTGGCACCGGGGATGGGTAAGCACGTCACCTCTCCGGGACGTGTCATATTGGTCAAGTCTGTGCTTACGGCCATTGCCATCTACTATATGACGGCACTTAACCTCCCGGCTGAGGTGTTGGAGAAGATTGACGCCCTTTGACGGGCTTTCCTGTGGGCCGGATGCGACAAAGTTACTGGAGGAAAATGCAAGATTAATTGGGAACAAGTGTGCAAGTCATAACTTCACGGTGGCCTTGGTGTTCTTAATCTAAAAAAGTGTGCATCCGCACTGCGCATCCGCTGGCTATGGGGTGAGTGGCTAACACCGATCAAACCTTGGGTAGGACTGGGAACCCCATGCGACCGGCATGACAGGGACATCTTTGCGGCCTCCACAAAAGTCATGGTGGGTGATGGCATCCGTGCCACTTTTTGGGAGTCTGCTTGGCTTGATGGTTTGCGACCCAAGGACATTGCGCCAAATATCTTTCTACTGTCCAAGAGAAAGAATTGTTCGGTCAAAAAAGCGCTTCTCAACAATTTTTGGGTATCTCAGGTGAAGACCTCTCAGGGCATCACGGTTGATCACCTTCATGAGTTTGTCAACCTATGGGAGAAGCTCTCCCATGTTCACCTTACCCCTGGCATGCCCGATTCCATCACTTGGAAGCTCACCAAGGATGGCCATTATTCTGCAGCAACGGCTTATAGTGTGCAATTCCTTGGGTTGATTGACACAGACTCGCCTCAGATTGTTTGGAGAACTTGGGCCCCCCCAAAATGCAAGTTTTTTGCTTGGCTAGTCATCAACAATAGGATCTGGACGGCGGACCGACTCCAGAAAAGGGGATGGCCTAACTGCAACCTCTGCCCCCTTTGTAAGCAAGCCCAGGAATCGGCAGCTCACCTCCTTTTCAAATGCCGCTACACGATTAGAGTTTGGAACATGATTATTGTGTGGCTAGGTCTTCATGACATTTGCCCGCAGAACTGGGGCATTGCCGACTCGGTGAAGGCATGGTGGAGTGACAACGCTGCCAGGACGACGCAATCTCGACGACCACTCGCCTCTCTTATGTTGCTCGTCTCGTGGGAAATATGGAAAGAAAGGAATGCCAGGGTATTTCGCAACGTCGCTGTGCCAGTGGGGGTTTTAGTAGCTAGAATCAAAGAAGAGGCGGCACTATGGTGCCTTGCCGGTGCGAAACATTTGTGTAATGTCATGCAGCGAGAGTGATATGTTGTAACTGGCCTAGGGCCTAGACCACCCAAACCTCCTTCTTAATCAATGAAAATGGTAAATCTTTTGCCTTGTTTCAAAAAAAAAACAAGTAAGAAGAAAATGAAGGTAGAAGATGAACAATGCCAAGATCTATTCTCAGCCCGTAGATCTAACGACCCTGAATGAAAATGGTTGTTCCAAATTTATTTTCTGGCAAGTAACGTATAGTCGGTCCCAAAGTTCGCGTATGGTACTCAAGAGTTACACGTGATACCGATTAAGAAACATCCCATGGGACCCCGTGAAAAAAGCTACATCCTACAAGGCCAAAACACGCGAGCAACTAATTAACGGGTACCCCTTGAAGGGCTTCCCCAAAGGTCACCTTCTTGACATGAGATTGCACAAAGTGGTGTGCCTAGCCGTTGTCCCGTGTCTCGCGCTGGCGCACCCTTAGGGTTTCGATATTTTTTTCTATACATGTTTTCGGGTTTAGATGTTTTGCTCAGTTTTTATCCTTTTTGGTTTTTTGCTTGGTTTACTCTAGAACGTGATTTTTTTGTTTGCTGGGAAGCAGTGCTTTAACGTGATATGTGCTTTTTTGAGAAGCATAGTTGTTTTTCCCAAAAAGAAAAAAACATCTCATGTGCTTCTCGAAAAGGAAAAAGGCACAGTTATACTTCGGCGAGAAACACAGATGTGCATGCTACCACAAGAAACATAACGGTGCTTTTCTTGAAAGGCAGAAAAGCACAGTTCTACTCTGCGGAGAAATGGAAAAGCAGCGTCTCTGCTTCCGCGAGGAAAGGGAAACCCAACTGTTTTTGCAAATAGCTATATCTTCCACGAAAAAAAACGTTGATACCTATTAACATGAGATATAGTTTCGATGTGAGAAATCCATGGTGACAACGTTTTGTCATTTGAAAGCATGCAGAAAGATAAATCATTTTGAAATATGAATCAACGGTAAATAAGAAAAACTTTTTTGTTGAGACAAGTGGCGCACATACATTACGCTACTAGTGAGTACCAGAGAAGGTGGAGTGACCTTTACAAGAATACCTCTTTAATTAGTGTTCACGTCAAAACACTGTAAGATTAGTAAAAACTAGAACAATTTATAAAACATTCATTTTTTTTTGAAACGTGCATATTTTTTGGAATAATCACGTCAAAACACTCTATTTGCCGCCTGCGGACAACAGTTAAGGCTTTGCTAAAGCGTATGACCACTTGGGCCGGCCCACGTACAAATTTGGTACGCAGTTGTTTCCTTGTTTATTGCGGGGGAGAGCAACTAGTTAGCGAGCACTCCCTCACAAGCGTTTCAGCGATCACTTCCACGCGCCGCCACTTGGCGCGTTCCCAGTCGCCGCCACGTGTCGCGCTCTGAGCGTTCCCTTCGGATTTTGTTTTTTTTATTTTTCCGCACGCGTTTTCGCCTTTTTGGAGTGGTTTTTTTTGGTGTTCCGGTTTTTCACCGGTCTTTCGTAGCTTTTGGACGAAATTTTTTTTTTGCGCGAAAAAACGCGTTTTCTGTTTTTTTTTTTGCGAGAGGCACGGCCGTGCCTCTCGGAAATGGAAAAAAACGCGTTTTCTGTTTTTTTTTTTTTGCGAGAGGCACGGTTTTGCTTCAGCGAAAGGCACGGTTTTGCCTTCGCGAGAGGCACGGCCGTGCCTCTCGGAAAGGGAAAAAAAACGTGTTTTCTGCTCTCTCTCTTTTTTCCGCGAGAGGCACGGTATTGCTTTCGCGAGAGGCACGGTTTTGCCTTCACGAGAGGCACGACCCGTGCCTCTCGAAAAGGGGAAAAAACGCGTTTTCTGTTTTTTTTTCTATCGCGTGAGGCACGGTTTTTTCGTCCGGTTTTTTTCGTGAAAAAAAAAAAGTTCGTTAAAACATATCAACATGGGATCTAGTTTTGAAGATCTTGATGCGAGAAAGCCAACGGTGAAAACGGTTCGAGATTTGGACGCACGGTTTAGGAGATAAAACGTTTTGAAAATACGGATCTACGAAAAAAGGGAAAACTCCCAGGTTGCGCCACTTGTCACAACCTGGGAAGGTGAGAGTAATCGTTGGAAGGTGTACTCGCTACCTAGTGATTTCGATTGCGGGGTTTCTTCGTTTTTCTTCTATATGCTATTTTGCTTCCGGTTATTTCACTGTTTTGTTTTGTTTTCACTTGTTTTGTTCCGGGTTTTTTTATCTTTCTATTTTGGTTCTCTTTTTTCCTTTCATTTTTATTTTACCTTTTCTTTTTTATTTTATGTTTCTATTTTTCAATTCTTTCTTGCGTAGTATATAAAAAGTTCACCGCGTATTACAAAAATCTTCATCGTATTAAGAAACTATTCACCGTGTATTATGAAATAGTTCGCCTTGCATTATTGAAGTGTTCATAGTGTATTTCAAAAATGTTCATTGTATAATATTAATTTTATCAAAATACATTACAGAATGTTCATTGTGTATTTAAATTATGTTCATCGTACGCTAAATAATTGTTCAAGGTATACTATAAAATGTTCATTCATGTGTTTTAAATTTGTACAGTATTTGTTTTAGAAAAAAATGACAGGATTTTATAATTTGTTCAATATATATATTACAAAAATGTTGCATGTTTACAAAAAAGATTTGCCACTATATTTTACACTTTAAGCGTGGCGCTGCCTTTAGAACGTGCTAGGTCGCGAGCTTAGTTAGAATCCACCAAGAGGTCTGGTTCGATCCCATGTGTGCGCTTCTTTTTTTCGCATTTTCGCTCGACTCGAGAAATTGGGCTGGCCTGTGTGCGCGTCGCTTCAGCGAAGCCGCGACAATCGGCCGCACACGGGCCCGTAGCCACTGCTAGCATGGGGAGAGCCGTTGCTGGGCCGGCCAGGTACTACGTGGGCGCGTAATGCTGACATCACGCTCATGCCTTTGTTCTTTTTTTCCTTCCGCTTTTCTGCAATTTTTTCGTTTTTTGCTTCATTTTCTCAATATTTTTTACACTTAAATTATTTTGTATATATCATGAGAAATTGGGAAATATTAATCATGCATATGAAAATGTTAAACGTCTATAGATTATAGAAAAATGTTTCTGATGTATAAAAAAATGTACAAGGCGAAGTTAAAAAAGTAGAATAGGTTAATCATGTGTACCAAATATATTTGTGAGATTTTAAAAATAAAAGCAATTAAAATAAAGTAAGTGATATCTAAACAAAATATGTATACAATGTAAAAAAATCAATTAATTCCAAAATTGTTTCATACATTCACTAAAATGAACATTACTTTTAAATAAATGTTCAGGAATTTCAAAAATGTGTTCGTGACAATTTCAGAAAATGTCTATACCTTGTAAAAAATTATTTCCATAGTATAATAAATATAATTTAAAATATGTTCCAATGTGTACACGAAACATTAGTAACCCGTATCTAGAAAATGTTCGAAAAACATGTTGACAAAAATTATTAATCATTATTTTCACAAAAGAAACCAAAAAACGAAGAAAACTGGAAAAAAAATCGAGAAACACAAAGGGAAAAACAGAATAAGACTGGAAAACAAAAAAATCATGCTATCGTAACAGGCTGACCCACGGCTGCAATATATCTAGTTTTTTTAGGTAAAGCCACAATTAAAAAAAAGGTAAAGCCACAATATTCCTCGCAATTGACGAGATATAGCAGCCATGGCGCTTATTTTATGCCAATAGTAAACGCCAGATGCTTTAGCCTTTTAGTTTTAATGCTAACACCGCTTAGCTCATATCCGGCCGTGGTATGTGCTAGGCCACAGTTGCTGGCCAGAAAGAAAAAATATCAGGGACCCTCCTCTCGAAAAAAGAAGAGAAGCAAGGACCAAAAAGAAAAGAAAAACTACGGGTACCATGCATATGTCAGGGCGGTACTTGGATAGCTCCTGGAATAACACATTACGTACCACCATTATGAATTGGTCTCGTACCAAAGGTAACTAGATAAGCTACCAACAAAAGGTACTTCCTACGTCCACAATAAGACGTTTTTGCAAGCTAAACTAGCTTGTAAAAATGCCTTACACCGTGGGACAGCGGGAGTTGTAATCAACAACGAATTGGTCTCATGAAAGTGAGGTCTCGGATTCCGCCTCCTACATAGTTGGAGGGCACAAAAACAATAAATAAGCAGGATAAACGTAACGTACAGGACAATGGCATACTTGCGAGTGTCGCCATCTTTGCTAAAAAAAAAATTCTTTCCTTTTCTGCTAATATTTCATTGATATCACAAAGGTGCACGCATCGTTGAATACGTGAGGCCAAGGACTCGCAGATGGAGAAGTCCATGCCCGCGTATTGGTCCTCTTTTCCCAAAGATAAGGAACGGAATCAACTACGCGTGGCTACTGAATCCTCTACGATCTTTTCTGCGCGACAACAGCCGCTTGCGTCACTGGATACACTCTGCAACTTTCCGGTTCTCATGTTAAACCAAGAAATTATGCATTTTAAACCGGGGTCTGACCTTTCTTTCGTCTAGGACACAAGGATTAACTTAGACACGCTGAGCAATTCGCGTCCTTGACATTCATTACTAGCACCATTTTCCGGTATTCAGACCTAAACTAATGGCGTTGGATCATTCAAAGTCAGCACATTGCTTGGACCGACGGGTTGCACGTAAGCGAAGGGTACGTACGGGTAAGTGTACGGACCCCACATAATGCGCGGCGCGAGCCACTTGCGTTAATCATCGTCTACTTGTTCATCTAGCTTGACAAGCACGGTGCACTGGCATCCCTTTATGCTGACGGTCCACTTGATTATAGTAAAATAACATTTTGACTTGTGATGCTGTATCTAATGCAAACTCGCATTTTCCTTACGAACTGCAACGAAATCGTAGTCCGCTCCATCAATCGGTACATGAGCAGGTCATATTTCTTGATGCATGCACGGTGGACCGTGGGACGATAGGAGTAGCTCAAATCAGGGAACAGTATTTAGTCCTGGATAATCAAGGGCGGACTGGAAATGGTTTTTGAAGGGGAAAGTGCTCTTCTACACCCGGGCTCATAAATTCGAAAAATATTTTTTTAATGTTTAAAAAATATAATTGTTTTACGGCAAACTGTGACAAATGTTCTAAGAGCTTGTAAAATTTCAGTACAAAATCACATTTGTGTAAGTCGTGACAAAAAAACAAAATTAGTGCTTCAAAATGCTTTTGTGAAAGTAGTATTTTCAGAGTTTTGATTTTTTTGCCCACGATTTTCACAAATGTGATTACATGATGAAACTTTGCGAGCAATTAGAACATTTGTCAACGTTTGCCGAACATTTTTTTCGCAGGAAAAAGGAAAATCATCATCCCAAGCACTCCAGCTGTAGCAGCAACGCAAATTAAGACTTCAGCACATTAATTTTCTCGTTGTTGTTCGCAAATTGAACATTACGCGCTGTAATACACGGCTCTGACCAGAGTATCAGGTAGGTGCTGTGTCATCGCAAAAATGATGACGAAAAGTAGAAATAAAAAGCAAAAAGAAAAATAAGGAAAAATAAAAAATAAAAATAAAAGAAAGAAAGAAAACCGACAAACGAAAAAAGAGAGAAAAAAACTGGTGCAGGGGATGAAAGCCAAGAATGGGCCGGCCCAATGAAGCAGCGCAATCGCGTCGTGGACACGCGCTAAATTGGAAATCTCAACAACAACAAAAACGCGGTAAATAGGATCGCCCAAATAAGATGTCTCATTGACTGTATGTGCCAAGCCGCAGTCACTGGTCAGACCCAAGAGAAGCGTGGACTCATTCTGTAAATAAATATAAAAGCGTTGAGGGAGTAGCATGCGTATCACACCCTACGTACGGCAACCATGAATTGGTCTCATGAAAGTGAGGTCTCGGATTCTCCCTCCTACATAATTGGAGCGCACCTGTGAAGTCAATGCGTGACGGCAAAAAACAATAAACAAGCAGACCAACCGTGACGCACAACACATTGTCATACTTGCGAATGTCCACATCTTTGCTAAAAATTTCTTTCCTTTTCTGCTATTTTTTTCTCATACGATATCACAAAGCTGCACGCATCGTGGAATATGTGTGGTGAAGTCCATGGCTGCGTACCGGTCCTCCTTTCCCAAGAGATAAGGAACGGAACGAACTACGCGTAGCTACTCAATCCTCGACGAACTTCGCTGCGCGGGGACAGTTGTGTTGATCCTCGTCAGTTCTCATGTTATTATCGCGTGTTTAACATTGCCTGAACATATGAACCTTCTGTCTCACGAGGACTGTTTGCATTTACACCGGAACCTGGCCTTTCTGTCGACTATGACACTATGATTAACCTAGGCTGGCTGAACGTTACCTCATGTTAAGTCTGCGAGTTGCAAGTCCGTGTCTTCAACTGTTATTTTTAGCCACCGTTTTCCGGTATTCACACCTAAACTAATGGCGTTGGATCATTCAACGATCGATGGTTGCACGTACGCCAAGGGTACGGCCGAGTGTACGGATCCACATAATCCGGTGGCATTGTCTATCCGTTAGAGCGGGTAGGAGGTGGTCCACTGTGGGAATGCGTGGCGCGAGCCACTTGCGTTAGTTATCGTCTACTTGTTCCGCTACTTGTTCATCTAGCTTGACAAGCATGTCACGATGGTACCCTTGATCCTGACGCTCCGCTGATTAATAAAATGACGATTTGACTTGTGATGTCGTGTTGTATCTAATGCAAACTCGCATTTCGCTCACCGACTGACGAACGACGAATCATGCTGACCTGCTCAATCAATCAGCACAGGAGCAGGTTATATTTGTTGATACATGATGGAATCTGGGACGATACGAGTGGCTCAAATCAACAAACAGTATTCAGTCCTGAATGATTAAGCGCCAACTGAACAGGGTTTTCGAAGGGTTTATTCGACACTGCTGCAGGCATCTTTCGGACGTGAGGTGTTCCTATTTTGCGATAAATTCGTCCCAAGAAAAAGGAAAGCGATCATCATCCACAGCAGCAGCCAGCAGGAGCAAAGCAAATTAAGACTTCTGCACATCACTTTGCTTGTTGTTGGTGGGAAATTGAACGTTACGCGCTGTAATACACGACCCTGATCAGAGTAGTTTTCTTTTCCTTGTCCGGGCGTTGCGTAGTAGGCGCTGTGTCATGCTCGATTCTAATCGCAAGAGCCGTACAGACATACAGGACGCACGTGTTGGTTGACCAAGAGTGGAATTCAGTTAATCATGTTTAGCCATGGATGGAGATCCGTACGGTTCCGTGAAAGGATGGCATGGAGAATAGTTTAGGCTTGCCAATTTCAAGTCTTCCTCTTCGTACGGCATTGAACAACGACGTAATCCTTTTGGTGCCGTAGCTACCAGCCTACTAGCAAGGGTGCAGTACCGGCGATGTATGCTGCTCAGCGGTTGCATATGTGGATCATGGCTGTTTTGGCTGCTTCTCATGTTGACTAGTGCAGTAGAGTATTTCATTCGATCCTTTTTAGTTTGTATATAAGTTTTGTCCAAAGTCAAAGTATCTCTACTTTGACCAAACTTATAAAAAAAGTATCAACATTCACAATGTTAAATCCATATTGTTAGATACGTTATGAAATGTAGTTTCATAATATATATATTTGATATTATAGATATTGGTATTTTTTAATATAAATTTGATCAATTTTGTAAACTTTGACTTGACACAAATCTAATACGCGGAGTATAAAGTATTTTATATCAAAAGTTTTTTAGTAGCCCACCAAAGCGAGCGAACTCCTTGTCTCCAATAATTTGCATCATCGCTATTGACCCTCAACAACTCATGCTTTAGGCGTCTCCAACGCCAACCCGTAAATCTCCTGCATGCGTTCCGACCGTGTGTCTGGACTGTGAAAGCCGTCCAACGCGGTCATGTATCGGTCCGCGGCACGGTCCGGACGTACCTTTTTTCACAAACCGGAGACAAACGTGATGGGGCTTTGCGGGAGTCCGCACCGTTCCCACACCTGCTTCTGACCACACTGGCCCATCCAAACCACTCCCCACTTGCCCGCTCGCGTTCCCGTCCGGCGCCAGCTGCCTGCATTCATGCCGCTGTAGAGCGCGCCGCTCCACATTGAAGACAGCTCAAGGCGGACGCAACCTCTCAGTGCCTCCGTTATTGAAACGGCGCGGCGACCGAGGACGCCACCAGCTGCACGCCCGGCTGAACACGCCTACTCGCCGCATTCAAAAGCCTCAATTAAACCCGCGTGAAAGCTGAGAAACCTGTGGGATCGAGAAGAGGCGTATAGAGGGGGGGGGGGGTTGAAGTGACACTTAACAAGACAAATGAGCAATTTTTGGTTCACTTGAAATTTAGGCAGATTTCGCACAAGTTAAGTCACATCCAATGATTACTACACATGCATATCTAGAGATTATGCAGCGGAAAGTAAACATCATGCATTTGTAAGAAACATAAAGGATGGCTAAGTGGGAAGATCAAACGCAATGAAGAGATAAAGATTTTTTGGCGTAGTTCCGATAGGTGGTGCGATCGTATGTCCACGTTGATGGAGACTTCAACCATGGAGGGTAACGATTGCGCGAGTCCAGGGAGCGCTCCACCCACGAAGGGTCCACGAAGAAGCAACCTTGCCTATTCCATCATGGCTTACGTCCATAAAGTACTAGCCTCACTCGGGATAGATCTTCACGAAGTAGGCGATGTCCTTGCACTTACAAACTTCTTGGTTCAACTCCACATGATCCGGAGGCTCCCAAGCGACACCTAACCAATCTAGGAGACACCATTCTCCAAAAGGTAATAGATGGTGTATGGATGATGAACTCATTTCTCTTGTGGTTCAAAAGATAGTCTCCTCAACACTCAATCACTCTCTCACAGGATTTGGCTTGGTGGAAGAGGATGATTTGGTTGAAAGCAACTTGGGGAGGCTAGAAATCAAGATTCATATGGTGAGAATGGAATATCTTGATCTCAACACACGATTAGGTGGTTCTCTCTCAGAAAATGAATGGTGAAAGTGTTGGTTTGCGTTGTGTGCTTTCTCTGCGAATGAGTGGGGGTGGAGGGATATAAATAGCCATCTCCAAAAAATCCAACCGTTACAACATTATTGCCCAACTCGGTGGCACCGACAAGTGCAAAAGGCTTGCAACTTTTAGCTTTTCGATGAGACCGATAGGAAACAATCCGGTGAGGCCGATTCGGCTAACCTAGGGCAGGTCCAAATCTCGGTGGCACCAAAATGAAAAACTCGGAGATTCTGAAGTAAAACATTTCGATTCCAGAGAGTTGGCAGCTGCTTTTCGGTGAGACAGAAAGCAATCTTGATGGTACCGAGGTGTTAGGGTTTTGGCTTTAGGTTCTGTCTTGGCAAACTCGATGGGGATGATATGGAAAAGTTGGTGGCACCGATTTTGGCAGTTAGGGTTTTGGACAGAAACTTTTGTGAGAGTTTGGTTGAGGTTTTTGGTGGCAAATCTCTAAGCACTTGAGCAACCGGATCATTATTAATACCTCATTCCCTTTTAATAGTATTGGCTTTTCCTATGGACTCAATTGTGATTTCTCACATAAAAGAAAATGTAGAGTCCTGAAGCTTTTTGCCAATAGGATTCCTTTCCATCTTGGGGATCCTTCTCACAATTCCCATCCACTCCTATGTTTGGACTTCATCTGAAATAGACTAGATAAAATTGTTAGTCAAAGAGATAATGTATGTTGTCATTAATTATCAAAACCTTCAAGGGAACATTTGTGCTTTCAATCTTCCCCTTTTTGTCAATTGATGGCAACATATAATCAAAGCTTCTAATTAAAGTATGCAGTAGTATATGATAGCTTTGAGAGATATATGACTAGAGCAAGCCCCCCCCCCCTACAAGTGTGCAATTCGCTTTAAGGAATAGTTGCTTTTGGAATGCATGAACTCACACATGGCAGAGAAGACATGACAAGTCATATTTACCTGGGCTATATGCATCAAACATATATGCGAATGAATCATGTCCATGTTCATGACTCACTCTTGCAAACAATATGTGCAAGGAGCGAGAGATTGTCCTGAACATGAAGAAGATGCATATACTTACCTTGAAATGCTGGAGCATTCTAACTAGAGAAACATACTTGAGAAAACATGGTTAGATAACACAAGAATGTTTCTTTCATACAAATGCAAGAGATTTAAAATATACTAAGATATGGATGACATGTAGGAAATAATATTCTCTTAAGATTGACATGTCTTCAAGAATGTTTAGAACTTTCTCCCCTGAGTATGGATTTTCATTCTTCCTCTCCCCTGAATCTTGGCATATAGATATTGGGACTAGGTAGGGTGAGCAAGTCTAACACACATAGTCAGTCAAATATAGATCACGTAGTCTCTCTCTTTTAAGAATAGTCTTGATTTGGTCTCTCCCCTTAATGTTTCTCCCCCTTTGGATAGCTATAAGCTTTGATAGCTTTGATATTTCTCCCCCTTCGGCATCAATTTTCAACAAGGGTCAGAGGGTAAAGGATCCTAGAGAGTAGGTTCATAGAGCATAGTCTTGAAAAGTGTTAAGATTTGGCAAAGAAATCTGGTAAAAGCAAAATTCGGAGGCTCCGAGGCAAGTTGGATCGGTAGGACCGAAATGACTTTTGAGGTTCAGAGGGATATCGGTGGCACCGAAGTGGTTCATGTCGGTTTCACCGAGGATGCACTATGCAGTGTAACTGCTATATCGGTGACGCCGATTCCTTTTAGTCGAAGATTCCGAGTTTGCAAATAGAAACTTGGCAAAGCTATTCTTGTCCATTTTGTCAAGGAGATTTTTCAGAAAACTTGACTGAATTTGCAATAAATTTCAATAAGATTTGCAAGGAATTTTTCAATAAGATTGACAAGAAATTTTCAATGAGATTTGCAAGGAATTTTTAACTAGATAAAGATTGGAAGGTAGCAAGAAAGCATGCAATTAAAAGATGAATCAACCAAGAAACTTCATCTAGATGATGGTCGGCGACTAGGTCACCTATATTAGAGTATATTGACTTAGAAGCCAAGTGAGAACACTTGATCATAGGTCATACTCATCGTTAAGCTTAAAATGAGGCTACCATTTTTTGTTTAAGCATTTTGATGTTCTCATATCACATTTGAACATCATGTGTACCAAACATATTTGTGACATTTGAAAAATGTCGCTTGTTTCAAATAATGTACGTGGCATTTAAAACAATGTTTATGCAATTTTAATAAATGTTCACTTAATTCAAAAAGTGTTTCATACATTCAATAAAAAGAACATTACATTTTAAAAAATGTTCAGGAATTTAAAAATTGTGTTCGTCAAATTTTCCAAAAAAAATTGTTCCATGTAAAAGACTATTTTCATAGTAAAAAAATATAAAATATGTTACAACATGTATTCAAAATATTAGTAAACCGTAGCTAAAAATGTTCAAAAAATTTGTTTAAAAAAGAGTGTTAATCATGTTTTCAACAAAAGAAACCAAAAAAAAGAAGAAAACAGAAAAAATGAGAAACCGGAGAGAAAGACAACATAAGAGTAGAAAACAAAAAAAAAACTTGGTACAATAAGAGCATCTTCAATAGATGATGTAGATGCAAAAATAACTACCTTTTGCATTTCCGATGCCCAAAAACGCTGCTCCAACAAATGATGTAGATGAAAAAAAATTACATCACCACCTCCTGGAGATGTATCCTATGTCACTTCGCGGTGCAAATTTGCATCTCCAACTCCAGGAGATGTAAAATTGCAGTCGCCCGCCAACCGCCCAACCGCGCGCCAGTTCCCTTCCCTTCCGCGCGACCGGCCGCCGCTGCCCGACTCCGCCGTCGGTCAAATCCTCTTCCAATCGACGCCGCCGCCCACCGCCTGACGGACGTCGTGCCCGCCGCGACTTCGCCTCCCCCGTCCCTCGCCGCCTGACTCACCGGCGCACCGCCCGAAGCCGCCGATTCAGTTTCGGCCGCCGACGCATCGAAGCTTCTCCGGCGGCTGCGGCTGGTCTAAACACCTTCCCCGGCGAGGTCTACGATGGGGTAGGCTTCATCCAAGCCTAGACCCCAGCCGGAGGTAGTGGAGGCGCCCGACGGCCGCGAGCCTCGACGAAGCTCCGGCCGTGCGAAGCCGCCCGCCTGCCGCACGGAGCCCCGACGATGTCCGGCCGGCTCTTTTGGTGTGCAGTCGCCGGCGCCCGCAACCGTCGCCGTCGACGGCTGCCCAACCCGCAGCCGACCGATTTCGACCACCCCGCAAGCAAGGTGTTCGACGAAATTCCCAAAGGTAGAAAAACAATGAAACTTGAGGTTTTTTTAGGATGGAAAGTAGTTTGAACGGTGATTTTCCGCATTGTAGATGAGCTCGTGTGAGTCCTCTTTCGTGGACGATTCCTCATCGGATGAGGAATTTGATTTGAATGAAGAATAAGACATTGCAATGCTAGTGGCAATGCACTCGGCCACATTTGCAATTCCGTGAAGCAACATGATCGATCCTTCAAGCAGAGGAGGAATTGTGCAGGGTTGCTTGGACATAGCACCGAACAGAAGGTCACTGCCACATTGCGCATGATGGCCTACAGTGTTCCTGCAGACTACATTGATGACAACTTGGCGATGACAGAGAGCACTTCTATCTTCTATGTCAAACAATTTGCAAAGGCTATTGTAGAAGTGTTTGGTGCGGAGTACTTGAGAGCTCCCAATGCTCAGGACACTCAGAGGCTGTTGGAGATGAACAAAGCTCGTGGGTTTCCAGGTATGCTAGGGTCTGTCGACTGCATGCATTGGAAGTGGAAAAATTGCCCAAGAGCATGGCATGTACATTTCAAGGGTCGTGGGAAGGATGCCACAATCATTTTTGAGGCCGTTGCCGATCAAGAAACATGGGTTTGGCATTCATATTTTGGCATGTCTGGATCTTGCAATGACATCAACGTGCTCGACCGATCACCTCTTTTTGCCAAGTTAGCAAATGGAGAAGCACCACCGGTGACCTTTGAAGCAAATGGCCGCGCATATAACTACGGGTACTATCTTGCGGATGGCATCTATCCTAGGTGGAGTACTTTTGTCAAGCTAGTTTCAAAACCCCAAGGTAAGAAAGAACTCACCTTTCACAATGCACAAGCGGCGGCTAGGAAAGATGTTGAGAGGGCTTTTGGAATTTTGCAATCCCAATTTGCTATTGTGCGAGGACCATCAAGATTCTGGGATCAAAAAATCCTTTGGTATATCATGACTGCTTGTGTGATCATGCATAACATGATCATTAAGAATGAGCGTGGACAAGGTTTAGATTACACCTTCTATGACTTGATCGGCATACGCGTTATGCCCATGAGAAAAGAGGAGCGAATCAAACGCTTCATGAAGGTGTACAATGAAATTAGAGAGCCTGATTCACACGATCAACTTTAGAAGGATTTGATGGAGGAGTATTGGAAATATCATGGCGAGAGAGCCGCCTAGTTTCATTTATTTGTTTGTATTGTGCAAAACTATGTTGTATGTGTGATGCATTTGATGTTGTGGATTTAATGAACTATGTAATAATTTGATATTGTGGACATGTGCAATTTTTATTTGATTATCAGATGTTTTATTTGAATTTGTGCGGCTGTTGAACAACGGTTGTACAGCGGCCGCGCGGCAGCCGGCCGGTTTTGCATCTCCAATTTATATCACCTATTGGAGTTGCCCATTTACATCACCGTTTTACATCATCTGTTGGAGTTGGGTCTTTTTTAGAGATGTAAAAAACACTTTTTGATGTTGTAAATTATGCAACACCTACTTTTACATCTTCAAATTTACATCATCTATTATTGAAGATGCTCTAACAGATTGGCCCATAGGTATGGTATATTTCGTTTTTCTTTAATAATGCCACGATATTTCTTGCAGTAGGCGACATATAGCAGCCCTGATGCCTACTTGACGCTAAATAATACTCCCTCTGTTCCTAAATATAAGTCTTTTTAGACATTCCAATAGGGGACTACATACCGAACAAAATGAGTGAATCTACACTCTAAAATATGTCTATATACATCCGTATGTAGTCTAATAGTGGAATCTCTAGAAAGACTTATATTTAGAAACGGAGGTCCCTCCGTTCCTATATACAAGTATTTTTAGAGGTTTCACTAGGGGACTACATATGGATGTATATAGACATACTTTAGCGTGTAGATTCACTCATTTTACTCCGTATGTAGCCCCCAGACTTATATTTAGGAACGGATGGAGTAGTAAACGCCAGCTTTAGCCTTTTAGCTCTAGCTCATATTCGGCCCTAGTATGTGCTAGGCCGCAGTCAGCTAACCAGACAAAAAAAAAACTAGGACCCTCCTCTAAAAAGAACAAAAAGGATGCAGGGACCAAAAAGAAGAAAAAACTACCAATGCCATGCATATGCAAGGACGATACAGGGCTAGCTCCTGAAACCACACCCTACGCACCACAACGATGAACACACCTGAAAGTGAGGTCTCAGATTCTCCCTCCTACATAATTGGAGCGCACCTGTGAAGTCAATGCGTGACGGGAAAAACAATAAATAATCAGACTAACCGTGACGTACAACACGTTGTCATACTTGCCAATGTCCCCATCTTTGCTAAAATTTCTTTCCTTTTTTTGCTAGTTTTCATACGATATCACAAAGCTGCACGCATCGTTGAATACGTGTGGTGAAGTCCATGCCTGCGTACCGGTCATCCTTTCCCAAGAGATAAGGAACGGAACGAACTACGCGTGCCTACTGAATCCTCGACGAAATTTGCTGCGTGTGGACAGTTCTGTTAATCGCTGCCCCTTTGCGTCGCGTCACCGGATAATAACTCTTTCAGTTCCCATGTTATTATCGCGTGCTTAGCTTTGCCTGAACATATGAACTTTCCATCTCACGAGGACTGTTCAGTCCCCACGGAAAATCGCTAATTTTTTTTAAATAATACATTTTTTTTATTAAATTTGAAAAATAATACACGGTTTCGATATTTTTGAAAAATAGAATCCAGTCGGCTGTAGGTAAGCCGACAGGCTCCAGTCGGCTGGGCCTGGGCCGACTAGGCCCACTCGTCCACGCATCAGCCGACGAGTGGCTTGAAGACGTTAGTCGGCCTCGGACGCGCCTGTCGGCTGCGCCTTAGACGACAGGCAGCCTATCGGCCTGGGCTAAGCCGATAGGTGCCTGTACAGCTGCCTAATGGACCTATGCATGCATGCACGTATATAACTCAACCAGCGTGTTAATCCTTTGATCGATTAAGCATGAATGCTAGCAAACTAGCTCTCAGCAGGTACGTAATTACTAGCCGGCCACCTGGTCATGTACACGTACATGTAGACCCGTCGGTTGCATAATCAAACTATTTTAGCAAGCTTAAATAATTGATTGATAATCTCTGGCCATGCATGAATATACTGATCAAGACGCGGGCTGGAACATGTCAAGCCCGCTTAATTAAGCCAGAGAGATTAGCACGATAAAAATATGCACGTACCATCATATTCACTGGTACTCTTGATTGTACACACTAGTGCTTCATTTTACTGTTTATATTTTCTATATGCCATGCGGGCCTGATAAATAAGTGACAAAATCTCATCAAACAGGACAAATACCCTGAAGTTTTTGCTGTACCACAAGGTTTACCTCCTGACAGAGACTGCAACCACTCCATTCCTTTAGTACCTGGTGCAAGGCCTTTTTCCCTGAGACCATACAGATTTGCCCTTGAACTTAAGGATGAGATAGAGAGGCAAATACAATAGATGATGGACTCTGGTGTTATACAGAGAAGTAACAGCCCTTTCTCTTCTCCCATCTTGCTGATTAAAAAGAAGGATGGCACTTGGCGATTGGTAGTGGATCACAGCATCTCAATGCTCTAACTCTCAAGGGAAATTTTCCATTACCTGTGATTGATGAGTTAGTAGATGAGTTACATGGAGCATAGTGGTTCTCTAAGTTGGATTTGCGTGCTGGGTATATATAAATGTCAAATACTCCATTTTTAGTTTGTTCGTTAGTAATCGGTAATATATATAAATGTCAAATATAGTTTGATTATGCAACCGACGGGTCTACATGTACGTGTACATGACCAGGTGGCCGGCTAGTAATTACGTACCTGCTGAGAGCTAGTTTGCTAGCATTCATGCTTATTCGATCAAAGGATTAACACGCTGGTTGAATTATATACGTGCATGCATGCATAGGTCCATTATGCAGCTGTACAGGCACCTATCGGCTTAGCCCAGGCCGATAGGCTGCCTGTCGTCTAAGGCGCAGCCGACAGGCGCGTCCGAGGCCGACTGACGTCTTCAAGCCACTCGTCGGCTGATGCGTGGACGAGTGGGCCTAGTCGGCCCAGGCCCAGCCGACTGGAGCCTGTCGGCTTACCTACAGCCGACTGGATTCTATTTTCCGAAAATATCGAAACCGTGTATTATTTTTCAAATTTAATAAAAAAATGTATTATTTAAAAAAAATTAGCCGGAAAATCTGTCAAACTTTGCATTTACACCCGGAACCTGACCTTTCTTTTGACTGTGACATAGGATTAACTTAGGCCGCCCGAGCAGTTACCTCATGCTAAGTCTGCGATTTGCAAGTCCGTGTCTTCAATTTTTATTTCTAGCCACTGTTTTCCGGTATTCACACATAAACTCTTTTTTTTTTTTTGCATGGTTCACACCTACACTAACGGCATTGGATCATTCAAAGTCAGCACATTGCTTCGATTTCGATCGATGGTTGCACGTACGCGAAGGGTACGGCCAAGTGTACGGAATCCACATGATCCGGTGGCACTGTCTATCCGTTAGAGCGGGTAGGAGGTGGTCCATTGTGGGAATGCGTGGCGCGAGCCACTTGCGTTATCGTCTACTTGTTCTACTTGCTCGTCTATCTTGACAAGCACGTACCCCTTGATCCTGACGCACCGCTGCTTAACAAAATAACGATTTGACTTGCGATGTTGCAAACTCGTATTTTCCTTAGTACTACAGGAGTAGGTTATATACTTTGTTGATACATGATGGAATCTGGGAAGATAGGGGTAGCTCAAATCAACAAACAGTGTTCAGTCCTGAATGATTAAGCGCGAACTGAACACTGAATAGGGTTTTCGAAGGGTCATCTTTCAGACGTGACGTGCTCCTATTTCGCGATAAATTCGTCCCGAGAAGAAGGAAGCGAACTTCATCCACAGCAGCAGGTGCAAAGCAAATTAAGACTTCTCCGCATTAACTTGCTTGTTGTTGCTGGGAACTCAATTAGGCGCTGTAATGCACGACTCTGATCAGAGTAGTTTTCTTGTCCGGGCGTTGCATAGTAGGCGCTGCTGTCATGCTCGATTCTAATCGATACACGTACAGACATAGAGTACGCACGAGTTCGTTGACCAAGAGAGGAATGCAGTTAATCAAGGTTTAGCCATGGATGGAGATCCGTACGGTTCCGTGCAAGGATTGCATGGAGAATAGTTTAGGCTTGATAATTTCAAGTCCTCCTCTTTGTACGGCATTGAACAACGACGTACTACTCCTTTTGGTGCCGTAGCTACTACTAGCCTACAATGGTACAGTACCGGCGATGTATGCGGCTGCATATGTGGATCATGGCTGCTTCTCATGATTGACTAGTCCAGTAGAGTAGTTTACATCGAAAGCTTTCTAGTAGCACACCAAAGAATCGAACACCTTGTCTCCAATGCATTTCATTCTTGCTATCGACCATCTGCAACTCATGCTTTAGGCGGCTTCTCGGGCTGGGATTCTAAAGCCGATCAAATCACGCACGCCTTCCCGCGGGATTTTCCTATACCCTGACGATGCTGGCATCTTCGCCAATTCAATCAAGGAGGAGCTTGACGCCATCTCGGGGATTTTCGCTTGCTTTTGAGAGGCCTTAGAGCATCTACAGCCGGACCCCCTATATGCTCCTCAAACGACCGGAACGCCTTCCCGGTCACTGATCGGTCACAAAAATGCGACCCAACCGGACCCCTCATATCCGTCTCAAACGCCCGGACTGACCGGCACCCCTCATATCCATCTCAAATATGGGGACGATATGAGGGCTCGCGGACGCGCCCGGACACGCCCGGTCAGTCTGCCACGTAGGACGCGACCCCACTCCGGACCACCTTTTCTCTTTTCTTATTCATTATTTTCTTTCTCTCTCTTCTTCTCCACCAATCACGTGCAAGTGACCGGACATATGAGAAGAAAAATGAGAAGTGTGGCTGCGCGGACCAAATTATAGGGGCTCAAAACGGACACGCCCGGTCACTGACCGGGCGCGTCCGCGGGCGTTTAAGGGGTCAGATTTGCTAGGTCCGGTTGTAGATGCTCTTAGACCTTATCACAGACGTCTCAAAGACGGAGTTGTTCCCGAAATCATTAATTGAGGAGTACTTCTTTCAAGGATCACTGCCATCCCCAGATTGCGACAAATGAAGCATTGCATGTGTGCCACTTGTCGTAACCTGGGAGTTTTCCCTTTTTTCGTAGATCCGTATTTTCAAAACGTTTTATCTCTTAAACCGTGCGTCCAAATCTCGAACCGTTTTCCTCGCGTCGAGATCTTCAAAACTAGATCCCATGTTGATAGGTTTTGACGAACTTTTTTTTCACGAAAAAACCGGACGAAAAAACCGTGCCTCTCGCGATAGAAAAAAAAATAGAAAACACATTTTTTTCCCTTTACAAGAGGCATGGCCGTGCCTCTCGCGAAGGCAAAACCGTGCCTCTCGCGGAAGCAAAACCGTGCCTCTCGCGAAAAAACAGAAAACACGTTTTTTTCCCTTTCCGAGAGGCACGGCCGTGCCTCACGTGAAAGCAAAACCGTGCCTCTGGCGGAAGCAAAACCGTGCCTCTCGCAAAAAAAAACAGAAAACGCGTTTTTTCTCCTTTCCGAGAGGCACAGCCGTGCCTCTCGCGAAAGCAAAACCGTGTCTCTCGTGAAAAGGAGAAAAAAAAACAGAAAACACGTTTTTTTCCTTTCCGAGAGGCACGGCCGTGCCTCTCGCGAAAGCAAAACCGTGCCTCTCGCGGAAGCAAAACCGTGCCTCTCGCGAAAAAAAACAGAAAACACGTTTTTTTCCCTTTCCGAGAGGCACGACCGTGCCTCACGTGAAAGCAAAACCGTGCCTCTGGCGGAAGCAAAACTGTGCTTCTCGCAAAAAAAAAAACAGAAAACGCGTTTTTCCCCTGTCCGAGAGGCACGGCCGTGCCTCTCGCGAAAGCAAAACCGTGCCTCTCGTGAAAAGAAAAAAAACCAGAAAACAAGTTTTTTTTCCTTTCCGAGAGGCACGGCCGTGCCTCTCGCGAAAGCAAAACCGTGCCTCTCGCGGAAGCAAAACCGTGCCTCTCACGAAAAAGAAAATAAAATAGAAAACACGTTTTTTTCCTTTCCGAGAGGCACGGCCGTGCCTCTCGCGAAAGTAAAACCGTGCCTCTCGCGGAAGCAAAACCGTTGCTCTCGCGAAAAAGGAAAAAAAAACAGAAAACGCGTTTTTTTCCTTTCCGAGAGGCACGGCCGTGCCTCTCGCGAAAGCAAAACCGTGCCTCTCGCGAAAAAAAACAGAAAACGCGTTTTTTCGTGAAATAAAGTTTAGAATTTTTTTCGTTCAAAAGCTAAGAAAAACCGGAACACCAAAAAAACCCAAAAAACCAATCTAAAAAGCAGAAAATGTGTGCGAAAAAATAAAAAGAAAACAAAATCCGAAGGGAACGCTCAGACCGCGACACGTGGCAGCGGCTGAGAACGCGCCAAGTGGTGGCGCGTGGGAGTGATCGTTGGAAGGCTTCTGAGGGAGTACTCACTAATTAGTTGCTCCCAGTTGTTCCCCATCCGTTGTCATGGAATTGACCTCAACAACATCCTCTCGGGCTTCCCTGTCAAGATCGTGTCTTTCCCCGGCAAGTATTTGGGCCTTCCCCTGCACACCAGGCGGCCCAAGAGGATTGACCTTCAGCCGCTGCTAGACAAAGCTGTACGCAGGCTGCCAAACGGGAAGGGCAAGAACCTCTCGCGTCCTGGAAGGGTCTCTCTGACAGAATCTGTGTTATGCACTATTGCAACACATCATCTCCCAAGTCCCCTTCCTGCTTGGGCTAACTAGAAGTTCAACAAGATCTCTCGTAACTCCATCTGGTGCAGCGATGACTCTGACAATGCGTCCGGTGGTGATTATACAGTACACCAACCCATTGAACGGGAAGACCGATATTGGGCCGACCTCAAGGCCAGGGGTCTGGCTATAGCTCTACCCCAGCATGCAGTCCAGGGGGCCTGGCTTGAAGGTGAAGCATGATCATGACATGCAAGCCAAGAAGCCCTCGTCGATGAGGTTGGTTAGGGACTCTATAAACCCTAGCTCTCGCCCCCTTTAAAAGGCGAGGCTAGGGGTAGCTCAAGGCATCTGCTCCAAGATACATAGACCTCGGTAGTCATCATCATCATTCTCTTGTAACCCCTCACACAAGGTGCTCCCACATCAATCTAAAACAAAGCAGGAGAAGGGTATTACCTCAACCATGAGGGCCCGAACCTGGGTAAAAACCTCGTGCGAACTTCCCTCTGGTACTTCCGGCTATGCTTGCCACTCTATCGAGGGCACTGACATTTGTCAGCCTAGGGCCCTGGGTGTCCTTGGAATCATACACCTCAAAAGGTTTGGCAGAGCTCTCAGACTTCATTGACATTGGCTCAAATAGACCGACATGGACCATCAATGGGTGGGCTGTATGCTACCATGCGATGAGGATAATATGGCACTCTTCAGGGCCTCCGCCACCATCTCAGTGGGAAACGGTGGGAAATAGTTGTTCTGGCACGACAACCGGTGTGGAAACGACCCACTGCGTTTGCTGTTACCCGAGCTCTACAAGATCGCCACCATAAATCACATAACAATGATGAAGGAGATCCAGGATGAGAACTAGATCAGGTCGGCCGCCCGTTTAGCCTCCCCGAACCAGCTGCTTGAGTTCATGGCCCTCTCGTCGGTGACCTTCGAGGTTGCTTTCCACCCAATCAACCTCTTTTATCAAGCCAAATCTGTGAGAGAGTGATTGAGTGTTGAGGAGACTATCTTTTGAAGCACAAGAGCAAGGAGTTCATCATTCATACCACATCTGTTACCTTTTGGAGAGTGGTGTCTCCTAGATTGGTTAGGTGTCCCTTGGGAGCCTCCGGCTTCGTGTGGAGTTGAACCAAGAAGTTTGTAAGGGCAAGGAGATCGCCTACTTCGTGAAGATCTATTCCGAGTGAGGCTAGTTCTTCGTGGATGTAAGCCATGATGGAATAGACGAGGTTGCTACTTTGTGGACCCTTCGTGGGTGGAGTCCTCCGTGGACTCTCGCGACCGCTACCCTCCGTGGGTTGAAATCCCCATTAACGTGGACGTAAGATAGCACCACCTATCGAAACCACGAGAAAAAATTTCGAGTCCCCATTGTGTTTGATCTTTCTATCCCTACCCTCTACTTATACGTGCATGTCATTACTTTCCGATGCTATACTCTTAGACTTGCATGTGTAGGCAGTGGCGGAGCGTGACAAACAATTAAGGGGGGGCAATTTTCAAAGTAAAAGCAAAAAAAGAGTGAAAACAGATGCAACTCACATGAAATTACATGCTAATCAAACATATCTTGCTTCTTCCATTTTTGAATTTCGGCTCATCGGAGGTTGTCGACCGCCGTCTTGGCATGCAGCACGATGCATTATGTGCAATGCAATTGGAAGCAACCGGCGAATCAATCTAATGCAGCAGCAAACAAGCATCACGTGTAGATTAACCGGCAAGCAGGTGCAGGAGCCTGCCTGTACAACAATCAATCGAGCTGCTTGAAGTAAAAGCTTTGCCCGTACGGGATACGCGTATACACTTCCAATGAATCGGGTTGGTAGAAAAATTAGGCACTAATAGGCTGGACCTATACGTAGTAATTATTCTTTTCAGTTTTTAGGGGGGGGGGGGGGGGGGGGTTACGACCCCCTTTGGCCTCCACGAGGCTCCGCCACTGTGTGTAGGGTGTGCTTGACTTGATATAATTGTCAAAACTTGCCAACCTTTAAAATTGGGAAAATGCTAGATTTTTATTTGGTCAAGTAGTCTAATCATTCTCCTAGACATACTTTGGATCCTACATTGTGTGGTGTTGGCGGCGTTGAAGGCTCAGAATGGCGGCGGAGCAGGGGTGTCAGCGGACTAGGAGAGGGCCGGCGCGAAGGAGGGATAAGAGAAGAGAGGAACAAGTGGTATCAACTAGGGGGTGCGGGATTTGATGCAATTTGTGAAGGGGTCGGGCTGTCTGGCCCGACGTGGCTGACGTGCCCGGGCGTCTCTGGACCTCCTCATACCCATCCCATATTTATAACGGATATGAGGGTGCCGGTCAGCCCGGGCGTTTAGAACCAGTATGAGGAGCTCTTCTGAATCCGGGGTTTTTATCGGGCCGTCCGCGCAGGCGTTTGATGCTCGTTTGAGGCGTCCGGATTTGTGAAATTATATATATCATATCTATCCAATTATTTTTTAATCTATAAGTTGTGCACACTATTTGAACCAAACCAATTCAGCGCCAACTTTTTGTGGGCACCAATAGTTGACTTGTCAAATTTTGACCGCAAATCAATTAGGGCCTCTTTGATTCGCAGGATTATCAAAATGCAGGAATAGAAAAAAAACGTAGTAATAGAGTGTCATGTCCTTTTATATGCTAGTACATGATTTGGAAGTGTGTTTGATAGCACAGGAAAAACAAAGGAATTCTATAAAAAAGTTTGAGTTGATGGAAATTTTCCTCTAAAATGTAGTACAAATAAATCTTGTGAAAAAATTCCAAAGGATTTCTATCCTACGAATCGAACGACCATCGTAGAAAAAAATTCTAAGGATCAAAATCCTTCAAAAATCTAATGAAATTCCTTTGTATCAAAGGAGCCCTTAGCCTTATTATACTGCATAGATGATGTATACTATATCTGGATTTAAAGGACGAGCTAGTCATACATACAGTTAATAAAATTTTATTCCTCTGTTTCTAAATATAAGTCTTTTTAAGATTTCATTAGAGACTACAGACGGAGCAAAATGGTTGAACCTATATTCTAAAATATGTCTATATACATCCGTATGTAGTTCGTAATGAAACCTCTAAAAAGACTTATATTTAGGAACGGAGGAAGTATTTGTCAGGAGCAATTGACGCTTGATGTGTCGAACTCAACCTTGTGTTCTCATTCCAGAGATTGATTAGGGTCGTTATGGCTAGTACGCTAGCGACAGGTTAACATTTCAAACGACTAACAGATGTAACGGAGAACGCTCGCTCACGCCAACATAGTAGTATATCATCTATTCATCTGATAGTCATATGCCCCGACAGAAGCTTGGTTACTAAAGAAAACGTTAGCTTAAACAACGACGGCGTGACCTCGGCAGAGAAGACACAAACCAGACACTTTAGCACTAGTGCAGCCGGGTTGCCGAGGCTCCCCTACCGGGAAACTTCGCCATGTCGATCCACCCCGACCTCCAACCATAAACAAAGCTGGTGCGTCCTTCCAGGTGTCCTGCTCGACCACGCTCCCCGCTGGCCCCAGGTGCCCTGCCCGTTGCACTTAACATCCTAAGAGTTTTCTAATTAACACTACCCAAGTGTACCTGCACACAGCACACAGGTAAGCAGGCTGTGACTACTCGGCTACTAGCAGTAGCAGCCACTGATCTTCAATCACGATCTCTCGCACTCACGGCAAGCGGCGGCTCCAACTTGCTTTGCCGATGGTGTACCGGCCCGGGAGAGCACGGCCGTGCTAGCCACAGCAAGTGCTACTCCGACGTACTTGTTGCCCTCCTTTATCGGAAAAACGTACTCACTCGTTGCCTGCCTCGGTTGCTGCCTCCCGTAGTCCCGCCCACCCCGTCCCTTTCTACCGACCTCCCAGGCTGAAAGCACGCCCGGCTGTACGCATGCAGTGATCCCGGAATCTGGATAGGCTCCAGACGGTGGTCCTCCGTGTAATCTTTCTACCGAGCCGTTGCTGTAGGCTTGAACGTTCAACGTACAACTTGTGCTCGCGCGGGCAGGCCGAGCACGACGTGAGAAATCACCTCATCTCGTCTATCGATCGTACTACCCTGGAACCACCCAATCCAACTGGCGTGAGTATAGAGACGTTTCGGCGGTTCATTTTACCTAGCGGTGCATTTGGACGGGGCATCCGGCATGTCCGATGTGCGTTCGGCGAACCGGTGGCCTGTGTCGCCCACCCTCTATACACGCACCGGAAAGCGCCGATACGTGTGCCTCGGATGGCGGGGGCAACCCGGCGACAACGGACAGCCACGGAGTGGCGCCGAAGCACTGTACGGAGCACTAGCTAAAAGGGGAGGCAAACATCTGCATCAGCATGCACATTTTTAATCAAATCCCACTAACAAATCGCATGGCCCGAACGGCCTTCGACGAAGGCGAAGCCGTACTTTGGACGCACCAAAGCGGTGTCCCGTGGGCGCAGCTTGTTTCTTACTAGTACCTACTCGTCTCGCCGAGGAGAGGGGAGAGCCACTGGACAAGATCCACGACCTGCGTTTCCTGGCCTAGGTGCGTCCAACACCGACCCGGTGTTTTAAAATTGTATTTAGACACACGGGATGTTGGATACGTTTCTGGCAGCGCTTCAGGTTTGGTCCGAGTTCGGGTATTACTATAATTTGGTGGTTTGCTCAGACCAAATTTCCAATCAAGCAGGGTGCTCTACCTTCCTTCTGTCGGGTCTGTACGTAGTAGTAGTCTACACTGCTTTTACGGGAGTTACGATAAGGTGTTTGGCCTTTTCTCCATTTTTGTATGCACGGTGCTGGAAAAGCACACACACGACTTGCAGTAGGCCTGATCCGATGTAGCAGTTGCAGTTCTTAGACTTCTTTCATAAAAGGAGACAAAAAATTGCCTCATTTATTAGGGCATCTTCAACTCCATCACTTAGAACGGACACATTCTCTACATTGTGTTCATCGATGACGTGCATGCCGTAGGGCCGAAGTTTTTTCACTCATGAAATGGAGCATGCACGTGCTACTAAACGATCAAGGCCCTTGAGTTCCTACCTACAAAGTCGACAACTACAACCAACCACGCATCCCACATCAATCCGCCAAAAAATTTGTTTGACACTAAACTGCAGGAATTTATCCCGCATTGATTTTTTTAGAATTTCAAATGTAACAAAGTACAAAGAGCAATTAAGGACAAAGATAAAGAAAAAGAACCCCCCCCCCCCCCCTGCCCGCCCGCCGCCATCGAAATACTATAGGAAAGAACAAAATGTTCAAAAAAAAACTCAATCGCATTTGACCGAACACCTACCAGGCGTGAATCGTGAGGTCTACTGTGAATGTCGTCGGCAGAGGGGCGGAGGTTACCTGGCTGTGGAGGTCGATGGGTAACAGAAGGTTGGCATGGTCACTTTCGTGAGACCAAAGGGTCATCTCGATACGACTGATTTGTTAGGGTTTAGGCAATGGCTCTGTCAAGCGTATCTCGGTGGGTTCGAGTGTATAGGATTTTGGACAGAAATGATTTGAAGGGTGTGGTTGAGGGTTTTGGAGCAATATCTTCGAGCACCGGAGCAAATGACTCATTATCAAAACCCCATCCCTTTTTAATAGTATTGACTTTCCTATGAACTCAATGTGATCTTGGATCACTAAACCAAAAACGTAGAGTCTTGGAGCTTTTGCCAATCCACGTCCTTTGCATTTTGAGGGGTCCACATCTCCATCCATTGCCATACCTAATTGAACTTTATTGAAATATTCTTTGAATAGGCATTAGTTCAATGATGTACATGTTTACCAAAACCACTCGGGGATTAGTTGCACTTTTAGTCTCCCCCTTTTTGGTAATTGATGACAACAATTAGATCAAAGCGTCGACATGAGCTATAATCATTGACTAACATCGTCGCTTTCAGTAGTATGTGATAAGTAAGAGCTCCCCCTTAATTTATGCATTATTTAGAATTTGAGTTTGAATGCAAATGCACAATCGATAGGATCATGGGACAACTCTTTCATGCCACATACATCTTGGTGGAGCGCACGAAAGAATATGAATGAAAATAAGCACTCATCACCAAGTAACCATGTGAATGACCATACCAACAAGCATAATAGATATATAGCATGCAAAGAAAATCAATTATGTCCACCACATGACATATAGTTTTAAAAACCAAACAAACCAAAATATCTCAAACGATAAGGCAAATGTATCTCAAAAGAGAAAACACCAACAAAAGTGAAATACTCTCTCTACCTCACTCTCTCCAAGCCCTATGATCTATATCACTCTTCCCATTTGGCAACAAGTTACCAAAAAGATTGAATGAGATATTGCTAAATGTCGCTCTCGGCACGCTCCACAGCTGCGGGTGATTAAGATCTCTGACTGACAGCTCCTGTGTGGGTCGATGGAATAGAGAGAAGCGCGTCGGCAAAAGCTTATGAAGATGTCTATAGGACTGGAGGGGTAGACAATGGTGGTGGAACAACAAATAGCGCATATACTATAGCAGGTGCAATGATAGAGACAACAACATCAGCTGATCGAGGCATAGTCTGAAACTGAGTAGTTATAGGAGGCACCTCATCATCATCATCATTGCCTGGCTTGGACTCCACGTCAGCCTTGAGTTGTGCAATGTCAACAGCCATGCCCGTCATCTTGACGTCCAGATCATGGAACTTGGTTTCCACAATCCTCTCAAAAGTCTCCTGGTTCTTCACAAGGTTAGTTAAGCCTTACTCGATCCTCTGAGTAGCATTGATAAGATGTAACATTTGATATGTCTTCATCTTAGGCAACACTAGAGCAGACGAACTAGGTGCAGTAGAAGCTCTGGCAGTCACGGCTCTGGTCTGGGCTTCAACAGAGGTGGAATGCGAAGGATTCATCGTGATTGTGTAATTCTCCAACTCTGGCTAAAGAGCCAAGTGTTCGCGGTCTAGCAGATAGATGTTGCTACCAACCTTGGAGTTGATAAGTGATACGTCCATTTTGCATCATGAATTCTTATTGATATTTATTTTATTATTGTCCATTATTCCTCATTATGATACAATTCTTATGCCTTTTCTCTCTGAATATGCAAGGTACATCACAAAGAGGGAAATCACTGGGAACTAGAATTCTGGACCTGAAAACCAAGAAAATGACAGAAAATTCACTGGACTCCAAATGACCTGAAACTTCATGGAGATTTTTTTGGAATATAAAAGAATTATTGGGCCAAAAATATACCAAAGGGGGACACCTGCTGGCCACAAGCCAACAGGGCGCACCCACCCCTGGGCGCGCCCTGTTGCCTTGTGGGGCCCCAACAGGTCTCCCGACGCCCCTCTTCTCCTATACGGTGTGTTTTACCCTAGAAAAAATCATAAGGATACTTTCGGGACAAAGCGCCGCCGTCTCGAGGCGGAAACCAGGGCAGAGGCCCTTTTGATCTCCGACGGAGAGATTCTGCCGCGGAAACTACCCTCCGGGAGGGGGAGATCAAAGTCATCGTCATCACCAACGCTTACTCCTTCGTGGGAGGACCAATCTTCATCAACATCTTCACCAGGACCATCTCATCTCAAACCCTAGTTCATCTCTTGTATTCAATCTTTGTCTCAAAACCTCAGATTGGTACCTGTGGATTACTGGTAGTGTTGATTACATCTCGTAGTTGATGCTTGTTGGTTTACTTGGTGGAAGATATTATGTTCAGATCCTTGATCTCCATTATTACACATCTGATCTTGAACATGTTGATGATGTGTGAGTAGTTACTATTGTTCCTGAGGACATGTGAGAAGTATTGTTATAAGTAATCATGTGAAGTTGGTATTCGTTCGATATTTTGATGATGTGTATGTTGTTGCTTCTCTTAGTGGTGTCGTGTGAACGTCGACTACACGACACTTCACCATGTTATGGGCCTAAGGGAAGGCATTGTGGAGTAACAAGTAGATGATGGGTTGCGAGAGTGACAGAAGCTTAAACCCCAGTTTATGCGTTGCTTCATAAGGGGTCGATTTGGATCCACATGTTTCATGTTATGGTTTGATTTATCCCAATTCTTATTTCGTAGTTGCGGATGCTTGCAAGAGGGGGTAATCATAAGTAGGTTGTTTGTTCAAATAAGAACAACACCTTAGCACCGGTCCACCCACATATAAAATTATCAAAGTAACGAACGCGAATAAACTCAACATGATGAACATGACTAGACAGAAATTTCCATGTGTCCTCGGGAGAGCTTGCTTAATATAAGAATTGTTGGAAATATGCCCTAGAGGCAATAATAATTTAGTTATTATCATATTTCCTTGTTCATGATAATCATTTATTATCCATGCTATAATTGTATTGATTGGAAACTCAAATACATGTGTGGGTACATAGACAACACTGTGTCCCTAGTATGCCTCTAATAGACTAGCTCGTTGATCAAAGATGGTCAAGGTTTCCTAGCCATAGACATGAGATGTCATTTGATAACGGGATCACATCATTAGGAGAATGATGTGATGGACAAGACCCAAACTATAAACATAGCATATGATCGTGTCAGTTTATTGCTATAGTTTTCTGCATGTCAAGTATATGTTCCTATGACCATGAGATCATGCAACTCACTGACACCGGAGGAATACCTTGTGTGTATCAAACGTCACAACGTAACTGGGTGACTATAAAGATGCTCTACAGGTATCTCCGAGGGTGTCTGTTGAGTGGGCATGGATCAAGACTGGGATTTGTTACTCCGTGTGACGGAGAGGTATCTCAGGGCCCACTCGGTAATACAACATCACAATAAGCCTTGCAAGCAATGTGACTAAGTGTTAGCCACGGGATCTTGTATTACAGAACGAGTAAAGAGACTTGCCGGTAACGAGATTGAACTAGGTATAGAGATACCGACGATCGAATCTCGGGCAAGTAACATACCGAAGAACAAAGGGAACAGCGTACGGGATTAACTGAATCCTTGACATAGAGGTTCAACCGATAAAGATCTTCGTAGAATATGTAGGAACCAATATGGGCATCCATGTCCCGCTATTGGTTATTGACCGTAGAGGTGTCTTGGTCATGTCTACATAGTTCTCGAACCCACAGGGTCTGCACACTTAAGGTTCGGTGACGTTTCGGTATAGTAGAGTTATGTATGGTGGTGACCGAAGGTTGTTCGGAGTTCTGGATGAGATCCTGGACGTCACGAGGAGCTCCGGAATGGTCCGGAGGTAAAGATTGATATATAGGAAGTCCTGTTTTGGTCACCGGAAAAGTTTCGGGTATTTCGGTAGTGTACCGGGAGTGCCGGGAGGGGTACCGGGGACCATCGGGAGGGGTGTCTCGACCCAAAGGACCTCATGGGCTGTGGGAGGAGTCAAACCAGCCCCTAGTGGGCTGGCCTAACCCCCCCACTAAGGCCCATGTGGCTTTGGGTGGAAAAAATCCAAAGGAGGAAAGCTGGAAAGGGTTTCCAAGTGGAGAGGAGGAATCCTACTCCTAATAGGATTGGAGTAGGACTCCTCCACCTCCAATTTTGGCCAAACCTTGAGGGTTTGAGGCTGCCTCCTCCCCTCCCTCCCTCCTATATATACTAGAGGATTTAGAGGGAAGAGGTAACCCTAATTGCCACGTGCTCCCTCTACTTCCTCTAGATCGTTTTCTCCTCTAGTCTAGTTCGGCGGTGCTTAGGCGAAGCCCTGCCGGAATAGTTCCACCACCATTGCCGCCACGCCGTCGTGCTGCTGGAGAACTCATCTACCTCTCTGCTCCCTCTTGCTGGATCAAGAAGGCGGAGATCGTCATCGAGCTGTACGTGTGCTGAACGCGGAGGTGCCATCCGTTCGGCGCTAGATCGGAAGGACCGTGATCAGGATCGCGAGACGATTCATGATTTGATCGCGGGACGAATCGTGATGGGATCGCGGGACGGATCGTGATTGGATCGCGAGATGGATCATGATGGGATCGCGGGACACTCGGCGATTTGATCACGAAGACGTTCGACTACATCAACCGCGTTTCTTAACGCTTCCCGCTTAGCGATCTACAAGGGTATGTAGATCCACTCTCCCTCTCGTAGATGCTCATCACCATGGATAGATCTTGCGTGTGCGTAGGAAATTTTTTGTTTCCCATGCAACGTTCCCCAACAGTGGCATCATGAGCTAGGTCTATGTGTAGATGATCGAGTAGAACACAAAGGAGTTTGTGGGCGTTGATATTCAGATTGCTTCCTCCCTTGGTTTTTTCTTGATTCGGCGGTATTGTGGGATGAAGCGGCCCGGACCAACATTACTCGTACGCTTACGAGAGACCGGTTCCATCAACTGACATGTAACTTCGTTGCATAAAGATGGCTGGCGGGTGTCTGTTTCTCCCACTTTTGTCGGATCGGATTTGACAAAGGCGGTCCTTGAGAAGGTTGAATAGTAATTTTTGTATCACCGTTGTGGTTTTTGCGTAGGTAAGAATTGTTCTTGCTAGATACCCGTAGCAGCCACGTAAAACTTGCAACAACAATTAGAGGATGTCTAACTTGTTTTTGCAGGGTATGTTGTGATGTGATATGGCCAATTACATGATGAGATATATGTGATGTTTGAGATGATCATGTATTGTATATAATATCACGACTTGCATGTCGATGAGTACGGCAACCGGCAGGAGCCATAGGGTTGTCTTTAATTATTTTCGACGTTTTGCTTTACTTTATCGCTATGAGTTAGCAATAGTCATGGAAGCAACAGTCGGCACGACAACCTCATGGCGACACATTGATGGAGATCAAGATGATGGAGATCATGGTGTCATGCCGGTGACGATGGAGATCATGCCGGTGCTTTGGAGATGGAGATCAAAAGCACAAGTTCATGGCCATATCATGTCACTTATGATTTGCATGTGATGTTAATCCTTTTATGCATCTTATTTTGCTTAGGACGACGGTAGCATTATAAGGTGATCCCTCACTTAAATTTCAAGATAAAAATTGTGTTCTCCCCGAGTGTGCACCGTTGCGAAAGTTTGTCGTTTCGAGACACCACGTGATGATCGGGTGTGATAGACTCTACGTTCGCATACAACGGGTGCAAGCCAGTGTTGCACGTGCGGAACACTCGGGTTAAACTTGACGAGCCTAGCATGTACAGACATGGCCTCGGAACACAAGAGACCGAAAGGTCGAACATGAGTCATATAGTAGATATGATCAACATGAAGATGTTCACCATTGAAACCACCTCAACTCACGTGATGATCGGACTTGAGTTGGTGGATTTGGATCATGTGACACTCGAATGACCGGAGGGATGTCAATTTGAGTGGGAGTTTTTAAGTAATATGATTAACTAAACTCATTATCATGAACATAGTCAAAATGTCTTTGCAAATTATGTTGTAGATTACTAGCTCGCGTTGTAGCTCCCTTAATTTTTTTTATATGTTCCTAGAGAAATAGAGTTGAAAGATGATGGTAGCAATAATGCGGACTGGGTCCGTGATTTGAGTTTTGTCCTCATTGCTGCACAGAAGGCTTATGTCCTTAATGCACCGCTCGGTGCGCCACCCCCTCAAGCGTCGTCTGTAGATGTTGTGAACATCTGACAGGCACGTTTTGATGACTACTTGATAGTTCAGTGCGTTATGCATTACGGCTTAGAATTGAGGCTCCAAAAACGTTTTGAACGTCACGGAACATATGAGATGTTCTAAGAGCTGAAATTGGGATCTCAGGCTCGTGCCCGTGTTGAGAGGTATGAGACCTCCAACAAGATTCTTTGCCTGCAAGATGAAGGAGAATAGCTCAATCGTTGAGCATGTGCTCAGATTGTCTGGGTGCTACAATCGCTTGAATCGAGTGGGAGTTGATCTTCTAGATAAGATAGTGATTGATATAGTTCTCCAAGTCACTGTCACTAAGCTAATAGAGCTTCGTGATGAACTATATAATGCTAGGGATGGAAATAATGATCCCCGAGCTATTCGCAATGTTTGACACCGCGAAGGTAGAAATCAAGAAGGAGCATCAAGTGTTGATGGTTAGTGAAACCACTAGTTTCGAGAAGGGCAAGGGCAAGAAGGGAAACTTCATGGATGGCAAGCCAGTTGCTGCTCCAGTGAAGAAACCCAAGGTTGAACCCAAACCCGAGACTAAGTGCTTCTACGATGAGGAGAACGGTCGCTGAAGCGGAACAACCCTAGATACTTGGTAGATAAGAAGGCGGGCAACGTCGACAGAAGTATATTTAATATACGTGTTATTGATGTGTACCTTACTGGTACTCCTAGTAGCACTTGGGTATTGGATACCGGTTCGGTTGCTAAATGTTAGTAACTCGAAATAAAAGCTACGGAATAAACGGAGGCTAGCTAAGGGCGAGGTGACGATGAGTGTTGGAAGTGTTTCCAAGGTTGATGTGATCACCATCGCACGCTCTCTATACCTTCGGGATTAGTGATGAACCTAAATAACTGTTATTTGGTGTTTGCGTTGAGCATGAACGTGATTAGATCATGTTTATTGCAATACTGTTATTCATTTAAATTAGAGAATAATGGTTATTCTGTTTACATGAATAATACCTTCAATGGTCATGCACCCAATGAGAATGGTTTATTGAATCTTGATCATAGTGATACACATGTTCATAATATTGATGCCAAAAGATACAAAGTTAGATAATGATAGTACCACATACTTGTGGCACTGCCGCTAAATGTCATATTGGTGTAAAGCGCATGAACAAACTCCATGCTGATGGATCTTTAGACTCATTCGATTTTGAATCGGTTGAGACATGCAGACCATGCCTCATGGGCAAGATGACTAAGACCCCGTTTTCCGGTATGACGGAGCGGGCAAGTGACTTATTGGAAATGATACATGTTGATGCATACGGTCCAATGAGTGTTGTAGCAAGCGGTGGATATTGTTATTTTCCTACCTTCACTGATGATTTGAGTAAATATGGGGATATTTGCTTAATGAAACACAAGTCTGAAACGTTTGAAAAGTTCAAACAAAATCAGAGTGAAGTTTGAGATCATCGTGACAAGAAGATAAAATGTCTACGATGTGATCGTGGAGGTAAATATCTGAGTTACGAGTTTGGTATGCAACTCAAGACAATGTGGAAGTTGTTTCACAACTCACGCCACCTGGAACGCCATAGTGTGATGGTGTGTCCGAACGTCGTAGTCGTGCTCTATTGGATATGGTGCGAACTATGATGTCTCTTATCGATTTACCACTATCGTTTTAGGGTTATGCATTAGAGACAACAACATTCACTTTAAAAGGGGCACCATCTAAGTCCGTTGAGATGACACCGTATGAATTTTGGTTTGGTGGAAACCTAAGCTGTCATTTCTTAATGTTTGGGGCTGCGACGCTTATGTGAAAAATGATTTTCACCTAATGAGCTCGAATCCAAAGCAGACAAATGCATCTTCATAGAATACCCTAACGTAACAGTTGGGTAAACCTTCTATCTTAGATCCAAGCACAAAGTGTTTGTTGCTAAAACGGGTCCTTTCTCGAGAAAGAGTTTCTTTCGAAAGAATTGAGTGGGAGGAAGATAGAACTTGATGAGGTTGTTGAACCTTTGTTTCAACTAGAGAGTAGCGCAGCGCAGAAAGTTGTTCCTGTGGAGCCTACGTTAGTTGAATAGGAAGTTAATGATGATGATCATGAAGCTTCGGATCAAGTTACTATCGAACCTCGTAGGTCGACAAGGACGCGTACTGCTCCTGAGTGGTACGGCAACCCTGTCTTAGAGGTCATGTTGTTGGACAACGATGAACCTACGAGCTATGGAGAAGCGATGATGGGCCCGGATTCCGAGAAATGGCTAGAGGCCATGAAATCCGAGATGGGATCCATGTATGAAAACAAAGTATGCGCTTTGGAAGTATTACCTGAAGGGCGAAAGGCCATTCAGAACAAATGGATCTTTAAAAGGAAGACGGACGCGGACGGTAATGTCACCGTCTATAAAGCTCGACTTGTGGCAAAGGGTTTTTCACAAGTTCAAGGAGTTGACTGCGATGAGACTTTCTCACCCGTAGCGATGCTAAAGTCAGTTGGAATTATGTTAGCAGTTGCTGCATTTTTCGATTATGAAATCTGGCAGATGGATGTCAAAACATCGTTTCCTTAACGGTATCCGTGAGGAAAGTTTGTATGTGATACAACCGAAAGGTTTTGTCAGTCCTAAGGATGCTAAAATGTATGCAAACTCCAGCGATCCTTCTATGGACTGGAGCAAGCATCTCAGAGTTGGAATATACGCTTTGATGAGGTGATCAAAGTTTTTGAGTCTATACAAAGTTTATGAGAAACTTGTATTTACAATAAAGTGAGTGGGAGCACTATAGAATTTCTGATAAGTATATGTGGATGACATATTGTTGATCGGAAATGATGTAGAATTTCTGGAAAGCATAAAGGGTTGTTTGAAAGGAGTTTTTCAAAGAAAAACCTGGAATGAAGCTACTTAAATATTGGGCATCAGGATCTATAGAGATATATCAAGACGTCTGATAAGAGTTTCAATGAGTACATACCTTGACAAGATTTTGAAAGAGTTCAAAATGGATCAGTCAAAGAAAGAGTTCTTGCCTGATTTGTAAGGTGTGGAGTTGAGTGAGACTCAAAGCTCAACCACGGCAGAAGAAAGAGAAAGGACGAAGGTCGTACCCTATGCCTTATCCATAGGCTCTGTATAGTATGCCATGCTGTGTACCGCACCTAGTGTGTGCCTTGCCATGAGTCTGTCAAGGGGTACAAGAGTGGTCCAGGAGTGGATCACTGGACAGCGGTCAAGATTATCCTTAGTAACTAGAGGACTAAGGAAATATTTCTTGACTATGGAGGTGATAAAGAGTTCGTCGTAAAGGGTTACGTCGATGCAAGCTTTAACACCTATCTGGATGACTCTGAGTAGCAATCCGGATACGTATAGTGGAGCAACCATTTGGAATAGCTCCAAGTGGAGCGTGGTAGCATCTGCAGTACGACATATAGATTTGCAAAGAACACACGGATCTGGATGTTGTAGACCGTTGACTAAAGACCTCTCTCACATGCAAAGCATGATCGATACACAGAACTCATTGGGTGTTAGATTCATAGCAATGTAAATCACATGGTGATGTGAACTAGATTATTGACTCTAGTGCAAGTGGGAGACTGTTGGAAATATGCCCTAGAGGCAATAATAATTTAGTTATTATCATATTTCCTTGTTCATGATAATCGTTTATTATCCATGCTATAATTGTATTGATTGGAAACTCAAATACATGTATGGGTACATAGACAACACTGTGTCCCTAGTATGCCTCTAATAGACTAGCTCGTTGATCAAAGATGGTCAAGGTTTCCTAGCCATAGACATGAGATGTCATTTGATAACGGGATCACATCATTAGGAGAATGATGTGATGGACAAGACCCAAACTATAAACATAGCATATGATCGTGTCAGTTTATTGCTATAGTTTTCTGCATGTCAAGTATCTGTTCCTATGACCATGAGATCATGCAACTCACTGACACCGGAGGAATACCTTGTGTGTATCAAACGTCACAACATAACTGGGTGACTATAAAGATGCTCTACAGGTATCTCCGAGGGTGTCTGTTGAGTGGGCATGGATCAAGACTGGGATTTGTTACTCCGTGTGACGGAGAGGTATCTCAGGGCCCACTCAGTAATACAACATCACAATAAGCCTTGCAAGCAATGTGACTAAGTGTTAGCCACGGGATTTTGTATTACAGAACGATTAAAGAGACTTGCCGGTAACGAGATTGAACTAGGTATAGAGATACCGACGATCGAATCTCGGGCAAGTAACATACCGAAGAACAAAGGGAACAGCGTACGGGATTAACTGAATCCTTGACATAGAGGTTCAACCGATAAAGATCTTCGTAGAATATGTAGGAACCAATATGGGCATCCAGGTCCCGCTATTGGTTATTGACCGTAGAGGTGTCTTGGTCATGTCTACATAGTTCTCGAACCCGCAGGGTCTGCACACTTAACGTTCGGTGACGTTTCGGTATAGTAGAGTTATGTATGGTGGTGACCGAAGGTTGTTTGGAGTCCCGGATGAGATCCTGGACGTCACGAGGAGCTCCGGAATGGTCCTGAGGTAAAGATTGATATATAGGAAGATCGGTTTTGGTCACCGGAAAAGTTTCGGGTATTTCGGTAGTGTACCGGGAGTGCTGGGAGGGGTACCGAGGACCATCGGGAGGGGTGTCTCGACCCAAAGGACCTCATGGGCTATGGGAGGAGTCAAACCAGCCCCTAGTGGGCTGGCCTAACCCCCCCCCCCCCCCACTAAGGCCCATGTGGCTTTGGGTGGAAAAAATCCAAAGGAGGAAAGGTGGAAAGGGTTTCCAAGTGGAGAGGAGGAATCCTACTCCTAATAGGATTGGAGTAGGACTCCTCCACCTCCAATTTCTTCACTTGTCCAAGTTCGGCCTTCACAGCTTTCACCTGTGTTCGGCTCGCTTCCAATTCATTGGCCAATTGCTCGTTCTGCTGCCTTGAGGCCTACGTCATCCATAAAACAATATGCGGATCCTTAACTCGGTCGTCCCGACCAATTCAAGGCTCGGGGGCTACTGGGTTTACATATATGTCCGGATTCTTAAAACCAATCACTCACCTTCAGGCTGGATGATATCAGTTTCACGGCTTCCCCGAGCCTAGCTCGGGTAGCTCCGATGTGTGCGTCTGCCGAGCATAGAGCATTGAACTCTTGTTCGGAAAACGCCGGGTGGCGCAGGGTTTCTCGTCGCCGCCGGTGGTTCATCGCGCTCTCTACTTCAGATTTAGTGACTGATAGCGCGTCCCCGGAGTCTTCAGCGGTCGGATTGACCACAGGGGCCTCCGCGGCAGGTTCATCATGAGCAGAAGATCTTGATTCATGAGTGTTGCCGGGCATCCCGGCAACGTCCTCGACAGAAGATGGTTGCACTCGCTTCCTGAGTATTTCGACATAAGATCTTCTGTAAGATCCTATCAATCATAATAACAATAGATTAAGCGGCCGAACAAAGTACCTTTTGGCTGAACGAGTGTTCTGCACCGTCTCCATGACCGGCTCGCATGAAGAACTCCCGTTGGTGCCCGGTCCGGGCATTGCTGCTGTGGCCGACGTTCGTCGCGAGGATCGACGACACTTGGGAGTGGAAACCGGCATATTTGGGTCGACGAAGGACGCTTGTCTTTTACGGGAAGAATTTTTCTTCTTGCCTGTAGTGGAGGAAGGGAGTGATCCGGGGTGATCGGCTATGATAGCCACCTTGGATCGATCAAGGCCTTCTTGGTAAAAAAAACCCGTCTTCGTACTCAATTGACAGCTCCGGGTCTTCATGGAATCCTGGATCGTCATCACGAGAGTAGTTCTCCGGTTGGGGGGCCAGACAGTTGACTTTCTCGACAAAGCTCCTCCATTCCTGTTTGCGCAGGTTGAAAGCTTTGGTCAAAAAGGGCAAATAAAAAACCCGAACTCAGGTCGCAAGGTCAAAAGGCTTACCCATTCGATGGGGTTGTAACTCTAGTAGCCCTCCTTAGCCGGTAGCCGAACGAAATCTTCTTTTTCTCCTTTGTACAGGTCGGCAAGTGCGGCTTCCAATGCCGCTTGGTTGGCAGGCCCCAGCCGTCGGGAGCGAGTGGTGTCACTTGTTCCGTTGTAACGCCATAAGGGATGTATCCTTTGCTGAAGAGGCTGGACGCATCGGGTGATGGCAGCAGCCATCACGTCAATCATGGTCACCTTGTGATGAGCCAGTATCCTTATGTGGGCAGCCAAGCGCTGAACTTCAGTTCCGTCCTCTTGGGATGGGCTCTTCGGTCGCCAATTGAACCTTTTCTTCAAAGGGGCGTCGGAGTATTCGGGCAAACCCCTCCGAACTGGATCGAATAGGGGAACGTCCTCAATATAGAACCATTTCGAAGACCATTCTTCATACTCCTTCGGTGTCCCCACTGGATACCCGGTCTCGGCTATACGGCATACTTCGGCTCCTCCGACTTCCCGAATTGTCTCACCCCGAGTTCGGGGGACGAGGCAGAAGTACTTCCTCCATAATTCGAAGTGCGCCTCGCAGCCCAGGAACATTTCGCAAAGGGTAACAAAGCCCGAAATATGCAGAATAGATCCGGGGGTAAGATGATGGAGCTGGATCCCGTAGAACTCCAGTAATCCCCTCAGGAAAGGATGAATGGGGAACCCTAGGCCCCGTAAGAGGAAAAGCACGAAGCATACCCGCTCACCCTTGTTAGGATTGGGGAAGTTCTCCGCGAAGGCCTCATTGTCAAAGGAAGTCAAGCCGGCGCGGGTAGCCGCCAGATCCGAGGAAGGAAGATACCCTTGGGTCTCGAGGTCACGCAGCCGAAGGAGGGATACAGAGCAACTTGTCCAATCCCCGGGACGAGAGCCGTAAGGACGCGAGGAAGAGCTGGGGGCGCTCGCCATGTTTTTGCGGTGATCTCTCGCTTGAAGTTTTTTCTAACGGGGAAGAAGAGGAAGATGTGACCCAGACCACGATTTGACTTGTTTAATTAAGTGGTGCCTCCCTTGCGGGAGGGGCAGTCTTGTGGAAAGCTGCCGGGCCGCTCGTCTCCCCTCGGCGTACAAGGATCGAGAAGCGCTGGAAGTTACTACAGTGGGTCCCGCAAATTCTCAACGATTGAGAATTCTCCAATGACGGGATGGTTGCCGAGCAAGAAGGGGTAGAGGGACTCGCCTCGCAAGCCGAAGACTTCAACACGCAAGATTGTCCGGATATCCCCCAGCATTGGAGGCTAGTCCGGGGGCTACTGAGGGAGTCCGGGATTAAGGGGTCCTTGGACTGCTGACTTATTTCTCATAGGCCGGGCTCATGGGCCGCTCGCTGAGGATGGGATTGATCGAAGGCCTCGTCGCTATGAAGGAAACCTCAGGAGTTGTGGCGTGTCTTTCAAGATTAAGATAGTAGATTAGACATGTTTTTCCCTCCGGTGGGCAACCGACTATGTGTAACCCTAGATACCCCCCGGTGTCTATATAAACCAGGAGGGTTTTAGATTGTAAGGCAGAGATACTCATCTACGGTTTTAGCTAGTAGATCTCGAAGTAGATCAACTCTGTAACCTTCATACCATCAATATAATCGAACAGGACATAGGGTTTTACCTCCATAGGAGGGCCCGAACCTGGGTAAACATCGTCTCCTTCGTCCCTTTGTTACCATCGATCCTAGACTCACAGCTTGGGACCCCCTACCCGAGATCCACCGGTTTTGACACTGACACCCCCCACTAATCCCTTGCGGATCTTGTTACTCTTGGGTGTTTGAGCACCATAGATGGAAGAGGTCACCTCGGAGCCACATTTCATTGTGGTGAAGCTTAGTGGTGGTGTTGGGAGCCTCCAATTAAGTTGTGGAGAATGCCCCAACCTTGTGTGTAAAGGTTCGGTCGCCGCCTTCAAGGGCACCACTAGTGGAATCACGACATGTTGCATTTTGCGAGGGCGTGAGGAGAATACAGTGGCCCTTGTGGCTTCTTGGGGAGCATTGCGCCTCCACACCGCTCCATTGGAGACGTACCTCCCCTTAGGAGGTAACTTTGGTAACACGTCCTCGTCTCCATCGTCTCCACTTGTGGTTACTTCTTACCTTTACTTTGTGCAAGGCTTATTGTGTGTTAATCTTGTGCTTGCTATTATTGTTGTTATTGTGCTCATCATATAAGTTGTCCACCTAGTTGCATATCTAGACAACCTATTTTATTGTTGAGCCTAAATTGTTAAAAAGAAGCTAAAAATTGTTAGTCGCCTATTCACCCCCCTCTAGTCGAGCATATCCATCCATTCAATTGGTATCAGAGCCTCATCTCTTTTATGGGCTTAACTGCATGAAGAGTATGGCCGACGATGGGATTAATGATGGTGAGAACTCCACAGTCGGGTCCGAGACCGTAGTCACTCGCGGTGATTTTAATGAGGCCATGACCTCCCTCAAATTGTCCGTCATTGACGTGGTCAAGAACACGTTAAATAAATTCCTTGAGAGTTTCAAACCTTCTACCGCTCTACCGGAAATTGTTAAGCCATTCTCCATGGAGACGGATGTCAACTCCACCAAGGAGTTGGCTAGTTCTTTGAATCCTAAGTCTCCTCAAGGAAAGAGCGGGTCGGGCACACATCCGCGGTTCCCCCTCCCCAAACCTATGGTGGACCTGTCCACTCACATCATATCAACACGCATGGGCAACCACCCAAACTTGATTTGTCTAATTTTCCTAATTGGGTTTTTCATATTAATTTTTCGTCCGGAGTCTCATCCCGACTTGTGGGGGAATCATTGTATCCATCATCCTTTGCTCACTGAGACAATGCTCTAATAATGATAATCATCACAGTTTTATTTACTTACAACTTGGTATGAAAAACTACTAAACAATATGACACTATATGAATGCCTCTGGCAGTGTACCAGGAGATGCAATGATCTAGCATAACATGTAAACAATGATGAACGGTGGCTTTGCCACAAATACTATGTCAGCTACATGATCATGCAAAGCAATATGACAATGAGTGCACAAGCCATATGATGTAACGGTGGAAGTTGCAGGGCAATATATCTCGGAATGGCTATGGAAATGCCATAATAGGTAGGTATGGTGGATGTTTTGAGGAAGATATAAGGAGGCTTATGTGCAACAGAGCGTATCACGTCACGGGGTTTGGATGCATCGGCGAAAGCTGCACCGATCCTCGAGGTGAGAGTGGGCAATGCAGGGTACCGAAGAGGCTAACATATTATGAAAAGTTGAGCGTGTGTACATCCATGGATTCACATTAGTCATAAAGAACTCACATATTTATTGAAAAGCTTTATTAGCTCTCTCGAAGCAAAGTAAGACTCGCATGCCCCTAGGGAGGAGGTTGGTAGGAGTTAACCATCGCACGCCCCCGACCTAAACATCACTAGGATTTCAACGAGGAATAATAATGCTCACACATCATCACCATGCCATAACCAATATTTAGATGAACAACAAATTAACACCCTTTAACTATCGATATTTCTACTAACCAACAACCATGCACTCACGCGTGTTCATATTACCACATCAATATCATTAACCCAAAATTCTCTTTTATGTGCTACATGAAGGTCTTGATTATGCACTCCTTGAATACCTATTATTTTTTGGACTAGTCTTATAACCCATGCAAATTACCGTCACTATATATTAGAATCTCAAACAAATTTAAGCGAAGAATGAGAGTGCCATTATTTCTATAAAATCTATATGCCACCATGCTCTAAAAGATATAAGTGAAGCACTAGAGCAACTGCTTAGCTCAAAAAATATAAGTGAAGCACATAGAGTACTCTAAATAATCATGGTGAACATGTGTCTCTCTCAAGTACGTGTGTCCAGCAAACAATGATTGTTGAAAACTAAAACAAAAGCAAACTATAACACACGACGCTCCAAGCAAAACACATATCATGTGATGAATAAAAATGTAGCTCCAAGTGACATACCGATGGATTGAGACAAAAGAGGGGATGCCTTCCGGGGAATCCCCAAGCTTAGACGCTTGAGTCTTCCTAGAATTTCACTTGGGGTGCCTTGGGCATTCCCAAGCTTAGGCTCTTCGCCGCTCCTTATTCCTTCATCCATCGTGATAGCACCCAAAACTTGAAAACTTCAGCACACAAAACTCAACAGAAAACTCGTGAGCTCCGTTAGTATGATATGTAAATCAAAAACTTTAGGTACTATCATAGATTTATTAATATTTTATTATTGCATAAGGCATTGTATTCTAACTTCTCCAAGGCTTATACCCCCCGATACAATCCATAGCATAATCAAAACAAGCAAACTATGCAAGCAAAAACAGAATCTGTCTAAAACAGAAAAATTTGTAATGATCTGCACAAACACCATACTTATGTAATTCCAAACATTCTGAAACATTAGGAAAAAATGCGTAATTTGTATACCAATAGTTTTTATAAAATTCAGATCAAAAAGATGTTCCAGTAAAATCAGAGAAATTCTGCACTGGACGCAGAAGTTTCTGTTTTTGCACCATATCAATTTTACTTATCATTCAAGTCATCCGAAAGGCTTTACTTGGCAAAAACACTAATTTAAACATAAAAACACAATCATTACAGTAGCAATAATCATGTTATCACACCATGATAGAAAGTAAAAAAAATTAAAGATTACTATTGGGTTGCCTCCCAACAAGCGCTATCGTTTTATGCCTCTAGCTAGGCATAATGCATCGTTTCAAGTGTTGTCATCTTTGGTGTTCTCGTCTTGGGGTGTGTGTCCATGGGGAGGATTTTCAAAGACAATAGGAAACACACCATCAAGTAATATCTTGGTATTTTCAATGCTACTTTCCTTAAAACCTTTCGTATTCTCTCTTACTATTAAGAATATTGTTTATTGATGGCATTGAAAACTTGTTGGATAATATGGATAGGAGGAACTTCTTTACTGGTATTTTCATCAAAAGTATGGTTATCTCAAAACACACACCTCATCATATAGTCTTCATTATATAAAATTTCATCTATCACAGGATGTTCACGACTCATATTATAGTGATCAAAGATATCTCAAGCCTCTCGCACTATATAGTCAAATTCATGCATGAGGATAAGCGTGGCTATCTTCTTAGCCCTAGGGTCTTTTATGATTGGCAACTCATAGAAAAGCCTTTTCAATGTCAGGTGAGTACACATAAATATTCGTTCAAGTTTAAGAACAAGAGCAGAAATAACACCGGTGTAATTTTTGGTTCTTGCAAGGATTGGCGTATCCTTGCAAGTGAAAGTACTCGTACAGTTAAAGAATTTTTTGATAATGCTTTTCCCTATGATATTCCCCTTTCCCACAAGAAAAACTTTTACATCTCTCTGTGGGGGAGTTTCCTCTTTGGGGGTTTTACCTTCATCATCCTTCTCAATGATAAAATCATACATGATAGCAACTTCAATCAAGCAAGGTAACAAGCAAAGCAAGTAAATTAGATAACTAAGCAAACAAGCAAATATAAATATTTTTTGTATTTTTGTTTTTTTATAGCTAGCAAAATATAACAGCAAATAAAAAGTAGAACAAGTGAATGATAATTTGTGAGAAGGTACTTGATAGGAATTTGATGATGCTCCCCGGCAACGGCTCCAAAAATCCTTCCAGATACTTGTAAACTACGTTGGGATTTTCCCCGAAGAGGAGGGGATGATGCAGCACAACAGAGGTACTTTTTCCCTTAGTGATAACCAAGGTTATCTAACCAATAGGAGAACCACGCAAACTCCCATCTTCAGCGCCTACACATAAAAGAGCAAACACTTGAACCCAACGCGGGCAAGAGGGTTGTCAATCCCCTTGAACTCGTTACTTGCAAGCGATAAGTAGTAATAGATAGATAATTTCATAAATATAAATTGTAAATAATGGCAGCAATATTTTAAGAGTTTTTGTAATTATATTTGTGAGGAGACCCGGGGGCCATAATGTTCGCTAGAGGCTTATCTCGAAGAAGAAGGCATATGGTGTGTAAACAAATTACTGGTGGGCAATTGAGAGAAAAGCGCATAGTTATGCAGTATTTATTCACCGCAATGATCATGTATATAGGAAACACGTCCATAAACAAGTAGACCGACTCCTGCCTACATCTACTACTATTACTCCACCCATTGACCGCTCTCCAGCATGCATCTTGAGTATTAAGTAAAAACGGAGTAATGCTAGGAGGATGATGACATGATGTAGACAAAGTAAATCCAATTAATATGAATGAACCCCATCGTTTTACCCTTAGTGGCAGCAATACAATATGTGCCAAGTCCCTTTCTGTCACTGGGATTGAGCACCACAAGATTAAACCCACTACAACGCACCACTCACACTTGAAGATAAATATATCTAGTTGGCCAAAACAAACCGATAGATCGGAGAGCATTACGAAACTATAACAATCATGCAAATAAATACCAGCAAGTATTCAATATCTTATCATGAATAATCTGAACATAAACCCACAATTCATCGGATCCCAACAAACACACCGCAAAAACTGATTACATAAGATAGACCACCGTGGGGATCGCGGTGATCTTGGCAATGAAGAACATATGGAGAGAGATAGCCATCTAGGTACTAACTACGGACCTGTAGGTCTACGGTGAACTACTGAAACATCACCATGGGAGCAGCAAGGTTGATTTAGAGGCCCTCCGTGATCGATCCCCCCTCCGGCAAGGCACCGAAACAGGGTTCTAGATGGGCACACGGCAGAACAGAGACTTGCGGCAGCAGAAAAAGTGTTTCGGGAGGCTTGACGTGGCTTGAGACTGCATCGGTATTTCCCCAAAGAGGAAGGGATGATGCAGCACAGCGACGGTAAGTATTTCCCTCAGTTATGAAACCAAGGTTATCGAACCAGTTGGAGGATCACCACCACCCAATAAGCAGCAACTGCACACAAACAACAAATACTTGCAACCAGACGCGAAAGAGAGGTTGTCAATCTCTCTACGGTAAAAAGATGGATTAGGTAGTGATAGATAGGAGAGATAGATCTCTCAAGGGCACAAAATAAAAAGAGCAACTAAAATATGCAGCAATATGTTTTTGGGTTTTTGGTTTTGTAGATCTGAAAACAAAGATTGCAAAAAGGTAGATCTAAAAGCAATATGTTGGAAAAGTAGACCCGGGGGTCGTAGGGTTCACTAGTGGCTTCTCTCATGAGTATAGCGCACGGTAGGTGAACAAATTACTGTTGGGCAATTGATAGAAAATCGAATAGTCATGACGATATCCAAGGCGATGATCATTATATAGGCATCACGTCCAAGATAGGTAGACCGACTCCTGCCTGCATCTACCTCTATTACTCCACACATCGACCGCTATCCAGCATGCATCTAGTGTATTAAGTTCAAGGAAAAACGGAGTAATGCAATAAGAACGATGACATGATGTAGACAAGATCTATTCATGTAGGAATAGACCCCATCTTGTTATGCTTAATAGCAACGATACATGCGTATCTTACTGCCCCTTCTGTCACTGGGAAAGAACACCGCAAGATCGAACCCATCACAAAGCACCTCTTCCCATGGCAAGAAAAATCGATCTAGTCGGCCTAACTAAACCAAATATTCGGAGAAGAAATACGAGGCTATAAGTAATCATGCATATAAGAGATCAAAGAAGACTCAAATAATATTCATGGATAGAAACTGATCATGAACTCAAAATTCATCGGATCGCAACAAACACACCGCAAAAGTTTACATCAAATAGATCTCCAAGAGACCATTGTATTGAGAATCATAAGAGAGAGAGAGAGGAAGCCATCTAGCTACTGCCTACGAACCAGTAGGTCTATCGTGGACTAGTCATGCATCATCGGAGAGGCACCTATGAGGAAGATGAACCCCTCTGTGATGGTGTTTAGATTGGATCTCGAGGTTCTGGAACTTGCGGTGGCTAGAATTGTGTTTGGTCGACTCCCCTAGGGTTTTTGGAATATTTGGGAATTTATAGGCATCAGAGGCGGTGGAGAGGGGCCCCGAGGAGGGCACAACCCATCAGGGCGCGCCGGGCCCCCCTGGCATGCCCTGGTGGGTTGTGGTCTCCTCGGCCCACTCCCCTGGCACTTCTTTGGCCCACTAGGTGTCTTCTGGTCCAGAAAAAATCTCCTAAAAGTTTCGTCACGATTGGACTCCGTTTGGTTGATTTTCTGCGAAGTAAAAAACAAGCAAAAACAACAACTGGCACTTTGGCACTATGTCAATAGGTTAGTCCCAAAAAATGATATAAAGTTGTTATAAAATGATTGTAAAACATCCAAGAATGATAATATAAAAGCATGGAACAAGCAAAAATTATACATACGTTGGAGACGTATCAGCATCCCCAAGCTTAATTCCTACTCGTCCTCGAGTAGGTAAATGATAAAAACATAATTTTTGATGTGGAATGTTGCCTAACATGTTCATCATATTCTTTTTTTTTCTTTTGTATAGCATGGACATTTGGACTTGTAAATGATTCAAAGCAATATTCTTGTTTCAACATAATGACTTCAATACTCAAGCATGTCAACAAGCAACCATGTCTTTCAAAATATCAACACTAAAGAAAGCTATCCCTAGCCCATCATGCTCAATCATTGATCCATTCATGAAAAACACTCAAATATTAGCTATACCCAATGCTCAAGTATGATCATAGTGCCCCCCTAGTTGGTGCTTATAGGAGAAGATGGAGACTCAAAGTAAAAATAAAAATTGCATAAAGTAAAAGATAGGCCCTTCGCAGAGGGAAGTAGGGATTTGTAGAGGTGCCAGAGCTCAAGGTTTAAATTGAGAGAGAGAAAATATTTTGGGTGGCATGCTTTTCCTGTCAACGAAAATGACAAAGTAGCTCACAATACTTTCCATGCTAGATATATCATAGGCGATTTCCAACCAGAAAATAAAGTTTATTCCTTTTTCTACCAAACTTTCACTTTCCATGGCGGGCCATATCCACGGTTGCCTTCCATACCAACACTTTACAAGGAATTTATTATTTGACAACATAAAGTAAATATTTTTTCTTTTTCATTTCAGGAATGGGCATCCCTATTACCGCCGCACTCTCGGGCAATGACAAGTGAATAAACACTCATCTTGAGAATACCACATCTAGCATGGAAAAATATTGGACACTCCCCACCGTTTCATGAGCGGTACGGGCACACAAAAGAGAAAATTTATTTTGAAAATTTAGAGATGGCGCATACAAATTTGCTTGGAACGGCATTGAAATACCGCATATAGGTAGGTATAGTGGACTCATAAGGCAAAACTTGGTTTAAGTATTTTGGATGCACAAGTAGTATTTCTACTTAGTACAAATGGAGGCTAGCAAATAGATTGGGAAGCAACCAAACCAAGAAATAAAAATTCACATAAGTGAGCATTGAGCATAACTAACACCGAATAATGCACCACAAGTAGGATGTAACTTCATTGCATAACTATTGACTTTCGTGCATGCATAGGGAATCACAAACGTTAACACCAATATTCCTACTAAGCATAATTACTCACTAGCATGACTCACATATTACTATCATCATGTTTCAAAACTATTACAAAGAATCAAGTTTAATTTGCCCAATGATCTTCATGAAAGTTTTTATTATATCCTCCTTGGATATCTATCACTCTGGGACTAGTTTTATATATTGCCATTGCTTTTTGGCAAGCTCAAACAAATTTAAGTGAAGCACATGAGCATAAAGATTTCATCTCTCAAAAAGGTATAAGTGAAGCATGAGAGGATTTCTTCAAAATTTACCTACTCTCAAATTAATCTAAGTGAAGCATGAAAGTATTTCTACAAAAATTTCTAAGAACATCGTGCTCAAAAAGATATAAGTGAAGCACTAGAGCAATTCTATAGCTCAAAAAGTTTAAGTGAAGCACATAGAGCAATTCGAACAAGTCATAGCATGATTTTGGCTCTCTCAAATAGGTGTGTCCAGCAAGGATACAAATGACAAACTAAAAAACAAAGCAAGCAAAGATACAAGACGCTCCAAGCAAAACTCATGATATGTGACGAATAAAAATATAGCTCCAAGTAAAATACCGATGGTCGTTAGAAGAAAGAGGGGATGCCACTCGGGGGCATCCCCAAGCTTAGTTGCTTGTTTATCTTTGGATATATCTTGGGGCTGCGGTAGCATCCCCAAGCTTAGGCTTCTATCACTCCTTATTCCTTCATCCATCGTGATCTCACCCAAAACTTGAAAACTTCAATCACACAAAACTCAACAAAATCTTTGTGAGATCCGTTAGTATAATGAAGAAAATTACTACTTTAGGTACTGTTGCAGACCCATTCATATTTTATTATTGCATTATACCTACTTTATTTTAACTTTACCATGTCTCATACCCTTCAATATAACCCATAGATTCATCAAAACAAGCACACAATGCAACGAAAACAGAATGTGTCTTAAACAGAACAGTCGGTAGTAATCTATACTCTAACCATACTTATGTAACTCTAAAAATTCTGAAAAATTATGAAAACGTAAGGAATTTGTATAGCAACACTGTGTTAAAATTTCAGCTCACGATCACATCCCAGCAAAAAATGAAAATTCATATACTGGACGCAAAGTTTCTGTTTCAGATTTAGCATCGCTTCTACTCATCCTATGAATCATCCTAAAGGCTTTACTTGGCACAAACACTAAATAAACCATAAAAACACAATCATAACAGAGGCATAATTGTCTCAACACTCAAAAACAGAAAAGAAAAAGCAAAAATTTATTTATTCATTGGGTTGCCTCCCAACAAGCGCTATCGTTTTACGCCCCTAGCTAGGCATAACACTTAGATTCAAATATTGTCATCTTTGGTTTTAGATCCATAGGATGCCCCCATGATTGATTCATATGGTGGCTTAATTTTTGTTCTAGGGAAGTGTTCCATACCCTTTCTCAAGGGAAATTGAAAACGAATATTGCCTTCTTTCATATCAATCACGGCACCTATAGTGCGTAAAAATGGTCTACCAAGTATAATGGGACAAGACGGATTGCAATCAATATAAAGCACAATAAAATCAATAGGCACATAGTTCCTATTTGCAAGAATAAGAACATCATTAATTATTCCCAAAGGCTTTTTAATAGTAGAATCCTCCAAGTGCAAATTAAGAGAGCATTCTGCAATATTGGTAAGACCAAGCACATCACATAGAGATTTCGGAATCGTGGAAACACTAGCACCCAAATCACACAAAGCAAAGCACTCATAATTTTTAATATTGACCTTAATGGTAGGTTCCCACTCATCATGTAATTTTCTAGGAATAGAAATCTCCAACTCCAACTTTTCTTCAAAAGATTTCATCATGGCATCAACGATATGTTTAGTAAAAGCTTTACTTTGCTCATAAGCATGGGGTGAATTCAACATGGATTACAGCAAAGAAATAAATTCAATCAAAGAGCAACTATCATAATTAAAGTCTTTGCAATCCAAAATGGTGGGCACATCACTAGTTAAAGTTTTGACCTCTTCAAACCCACTTTTATCCAAAATTTCATCAAGATTTTCACCCTCCAAATTATTGGGACGCCTTCTAGCTAAAGTTGACTCTACTTCAGTCCCTTCATTATCAATCTTACTACTACTAAACAAGGAATCAATAGAAGAACCACCAACCACTTTAAGATCTTCATCTTATGAAGGCAATCACTAGAAAATGATTTTTCTAAGATTTCTCTTTTAGCTCTAAGCATAGCAGTTCTTTTCTTACTTTCATCCATGGAGACATATAAAGCTTTAATAGATTCATAAATCTTAGGCACAAAAGCTTTCAACTTGAGATTTTCAACATCATGAGAAATTCTATCAATGCTTCTAGACATATCATCAATCTTATTCAACTTTTCTTCTATCGTAGTATTGAAAGCCTTTTGCGCATTGATAAATTCTTTAATATTACTCTCAAGATCGGAGGTTTTCCTATTATTATTGTAAGAAGAATTACCATAATTATTAGAGGAATTTCCAGGAAAAGGCCTAGGATTAAAATTACCTCTATAAGCATTGTTATTGAAATTGTTTCGCGAGACAAAATTCACATCTACGGAATCACTATTTTGCTCAATCAAGGTAGACAAAGGCACATCATTAAGATCAATAGGAGCATTTTTACCAGCAACCAATTTCATCAAAGCATCAACCTTATCACAAAGTACTAATTTCCTCAACCGAATTAACTTTTTTACTAGTAGGTGCTCTTTCGGTATGCCATTGAGAATAATTAGCCATGATATTATCTAGCAATTTAGCAGCTTCACCCAAAGTAATCTCCATAAAAGTATCACCCGTGGCGGAATCTAAAAGATTTCTAGAGACAAAATTCAACCCCGCATAAAATTTTTGTATGATCATCCAAAGATTTAAACCATGGGTAGGACAATTTCTTAGCATCAACTTCATTCTTTCCCAGGATTGTGCAACATGTTCATGCTCAAGTTGCTTAAAATTCATGATTTGCGTCCTAAGGGAAATAATTTTCGCGGGCAGAAAATACTTAGTGATAAAAGCATCCTTGCACTTATTCCAAGAATCGATACTATTGCGAGGCAAAGAGGAAAACCAAATTTTTGCACGATCCGCAAGGAAAAAGGAAATAGTTTCAACTTGACAATATCATTGTCCACATCTATTTTCTTTTGCATATCACACAATTCTACGAACGTGTTTAGATGGGACAAGGCATCCTCATTAGGATTACCGGCAAATTGATCTTTCATGACAAGATTCAACAAAGCGGCATTAATATCACAAGACTCCGCACTAGTGGCGGGAGGGGCAATCGGAGTACTAATAAAATCATTGTTATTAGTATTGGAAAAATCACACAACTTGGTGTTCTCTTGAGTCATCGTGACTACGCAAAAAAAAATTGCAAGCAAGGAAGAGATCCGGCGAGAAAAAGGCAAACGAAAAAGAGGGCGAATAAAACGTCAAATTGGTGAAGTGGGGGAGAGGAAAACGAGAGGCAAATGGCAAATAATGTAATTGCAAGGAGATGAGATTTGTGATTAGGAACCTGGTAGATGATGATGGAGTCCCCTCGGCACCTACGTTAGGCATGTAGAAGAGACTGCTTCCTCCCCGGCAACGGCGCCAGAAATTCCTTTGACGTGGCTTGAGACTGCGTCGCAATTTCCCCAAACAGGAAGGGATGATGCAGCACAGCCACGGTAAGTATTTCCCTCAGTTATGAAACCAAGGTTATCGAACCAGTAGGAGGATCACCACCACCCAATAAGCAACACCTCCACACAAACAACAAATACTTGCAACCCGACGCGAAAGAGAGGTTGTCAATATCTCTACGGTAAAAAGATAGATTAGGTAGTGAAAGATAGGAGAGATAGATCTCTCAAGAGCACAAAATAAAAAGAGCAAATAAAATATGCAGCAATATGTTTTGGGGTTTTTGGTTTTGTAGATCTAAAAACAAAGATTGCAAAAAGGTAGATCTGAAAGCAATATGTTGGGAAAGTAGACCCGGGGGCCGTAGGGTTCACTAGTGGCTTCTCTCATGACTATAGCGCACGGTGGGTGAACAAATTACTGTTGGGCAATTGATAGAAAATCGAATAGTCATGACGATATCCAAGGTGATGATCATTATATAGGCATCACGATCAAGATAGGTAAACCGACTCCTGCCTGCATCTACCTCTATTACTCCACACATCGACTGCTATCCAGCATGCATCTAGTGTATTAAGTTCATGGAAAAACGGAGTAATGCAATAAGAACGATGACATGATGTAGACAAGATCTATTCATGTAGGAATAGACCCCATCTTGTTATCCTTAATAGCAACGATACATGCGTGTCTTGCTGCCCCTTCTGTCACTGGGAAAGAACACCGCAAGATCGAACCCATCACAAAGCACCTCTTCCCATGGCAAGAAAAATCGATCTAGTCGGCCTAACTAAACCAAAGATTCGAAGAAGAAATACGAGGCTATAAGTAATCATGCATATAAGAGATCAAAGAAGACTCAAATAATATTCATGGATAGAAACTGATCATGAACTCAAAATTCATCGGATCCCAATAAACACACCGAAAAAGTTTACATCAAATAGATCTCCAAGAGACCATTGTATTGAGAATCATAAGAGAGAGAGAGGAAGCTATCTAGCTACTACCTACGGACCCGTAGGTCTATGGTGGACTACTCACGCATCATCGGAGAGGCACCTATGAGGAAGACGAACCCCTCCGTGATGGTGTTTAGATTGGATCTCGAGGTTCTGGAACTTGCGGCGGCTGGAATTGTGTGTGGTCGACTCCCCTATGGTTTTTGGAATATTTGGGAATTTATAGGCATCAGAGGCGGTGGAGAGGGTCCCAGAGGAGGGCACAACCCATCAGGGCGCGCTGGGCCTCCCTGGCACACCCTGGTGGGTTGTGGTCTCCTCGGCCCACTCCCCTGGCACTTCTTTGGCCCATAGGGTGTCTTCTGGTCCAGAAAAAATCTCCAAAATGTTTCGTCGATATTGGACTCCGTTTGGTATTGATTTTCTGCGAAGTAAAAAACAAGCAAAAACAACAACTGGTACTTTGGCACTATGTCAATAGGTTAGTCCCTAAAAATGATATAAAGTTGTTATAAAATGATTGTAAAACATCCAAGAATGATAATATAACAGCATGGAACAAGCAAAAATTATAGATACGTTGGAGACGTATCAAGGATGTGGCCCCAAGCCATCAGGGAGTGGTTACGCTCCCTGGGGGCGCCCTGTTGTCTTGGGGGCACCTCGTGTGCCCTCCGGTCTTCCTCCAAAGCTTCCAGGTCTTATTTTGGTCCAGAAAAAATCATCAATTTTTTTGGGGGTATTTGGACTTCGTTTGGTACATTATTCCTGAAAAATCCAAAACATGCAAAAAAACAGCAACTTGCACTTTGGCACTGGGTTAATAGGTTAGTGCTCAAAAATAATACTCCCTCCGTTCCTAAATATAGGGTGTATGGTTTTTGGCACGGAAATTAAAGAACACATGTGGAGGGAAAACTTCACAAGTTTTGGGCGAGATTACACCTGAGTAATTGACATCAGAAAATAGAGGAGCTTGCCTAATATAAGGAATTGTAATCAAATCCCTAAAACAAATATCCAAACGAGTGGTGCAATGCAATACACCTTATATTTCGAATTTTTTTCTCAAAAATCTATACACCTTATATCAAGGAACAGAGGGAGTATAAAACAACAAATAAATGCTTAAAAAGTATCCTAGAATGATAATATAATAGCACAGAACAATAAAAAATTATAGAGACGTTGGAGACATATCAGTGCCCTTGAAGGCGGAGACTGAACCTTTACAAACAAGGTTGGGGCAATTTCCACAACTTAATTGGAGGCTCCCAACTCCACCACGAAGCTTCACCATAATGGAATGTGGCTTTGAGGTGACTTCTTCCGTCTAGGGTGCCCAAACACCCAAGAATAAGGAAATCCACACAAGAAAGTATGGGGGAATCAAGTTTCCTTTGGTGGAAGTGTATATCTAGGTCTCCTCCTTCAATCCCTAGCAAATCAACATGTTTGAGTAGCTAGAGAGAGAGAGATCGGACAAGAAATCTTGAAGGACATCAATGAAGGAGAGAGAGAGAGGAAAGATGTCGGTGCACTAAGGATTGGGTCCCTTAGTACCCCGTACTTGTGCACGGACAGTTGTAGCTGCACCCGCGGCAAGGCCTGCCGGGGGACAACCGAATGCAAGCTCATGAGGTCAAGGAGGCATCCAAGACAAGGCAATAATCAGAAGATAGGAGACTGAAGGCTGGAGCCCCGGCAAGATCTTGTCGGGATGGCTCACGGCCCCGGCAAGACCTCGCCACTCTGTCACCGCTCCAGTGCAGCGACTAGCTTGTCGTTTAGTTGTTGTCCTCCTGGATGCATGTCAGATGCTAGTGGTAGAAGGGCTTAAGCGGTGCTGATGAGACGGCTTCTTTTCCCATCCCCAAGACGCTAAGGGACACCTCAATGGAGCATTTAATGTTCTTGTCCTAAACCGTCAGTGTTAGGTATGATAACACTGTAGCTACTTTTACACCTCATGTATGCACTGTACGCCATTGTTGGTGACCCCTTCGAACATATAAAAGGAGGCCCAACGCGTAGCTACAGGGGGATCGGATCTTCTCTAGCCCATTCTGCATGAGTAGCAACTGAGTACTGTAGTGCTCCTAGAACTTGAGCTAGAACACATCTAATACAACCAAGCAGGAGTAGGGTTTTACGCATCTTTGTGGCCCGAACCTGGGTAAAATTCCCGCGTGTTGATCATCAGATCTGCTCTCTGTACAAACCCTTCCCCTTGCCGAATCGTTAAGGGATCCTCGCGACCCCATAGGTGTCGTTTCTCCGACATCTTTGGCGCGCCAGGTAGGGGAGAAGAGGTTGTGCGGACCTGATCTGGTGACTAGCGCGCCAGTTCTTCATGATCTTCGTCGCCATGGCCCCCAAGAAGAAGGGTTTCACGGCGGTTGGTCCATCCACGTCCGCTGTCCCCGTGGCTACACAGACGGGAAACGGTGTAGTCTCGGGCGGAGGAGTCGGAGGCTCTGAGCTTCCGCGACGTTCTGGTAATCATAGCCAGGCGAGCGGCGTCGTTCGCGCCGCTGGATCTAGGGATGGAGCTGTGCTGCCAGCAGGCGGAGCAGCGAACTCCAGAGATGGAAGGGCGCCTTCCAAGACACCCACACCGGCGCACGTGCCGCGACCTTCTCAGGGCGCGCACGATGAACGTCGCCGTGATGTTGGTAGGTCCGGGCGTCCCCATGGAAAGTCTCCTGAGCACCAACCTCGAGATGTGCGAGACCAGCATGCACGTCCACATGCTGGTGGAAGTGGTGTACGGTCGCGGGACCGTGATGGAGCTCCTTCTAACACGGTTAGGAGTCAGAGCACCTCACGTTCCTCGCACCTGTCGCCGCCGCCTACACGAGCAGAAGCGCTGGCACGGGCACAGCTGCTTCTGAACTTTCCTCCTGCTGCGGACAAGCTCGACGAATGGAGAGCTGCCATTCAGAGCCTCGTCGGCCTCGCCAACGAAGATAAGCCGGAGCAGGCAGAGCCCTCGCGGCGGCAGTCCATCAAGCCGGCACGCGTCGGCGGTGAGAAGACTGTGGGCGGTACAACTACGGTGTACTCTCCCCCACAGCGGCAGCAGCGGACGCTGACTCGACGGGTCGACACCCGTGATGACGATTCCACGGCGTCGTCCGATCCGCAAACTCGCCGCGATCAACGTCAAGTTCTTCGGGAGCGAGGCAAGGAAGACGCACGAACTACCATCGAGCGGCGTCGGGAAGCGCGCCATCAATCTGATAAGCGCGCGGGACCCACTTTAGATAAGCCTGCGCCGGGATATCTTGTCGATCTACCTTACGAGGTAGGTTGTCCAGCGTTTACCCGTGAGCTGCGGCGAGTCCAGTGGCCCAATTCCCGCACGTTCAAGCCGGAGGTCCCGGAGAAATATGACGGCAAGACCCACCCGTCAGAGTTCTTGAGCATCTACACCATTGCGGTATAGGCTGCCGGGGCTCGTGACGACAAGATACTCGCCAACTACTTCCCGTTGGTGCTCAAGCCCAACGTCAGGTCGTGGTTGATGCATCTGCCGGAGAATTCCATTTCTTCCTGGGCAGATCTGTGCCATGAGTTTGTTGGTGCCTTCACTGGAGCCCACCAAGCTCCTGGCTAGGAAAGCGATCTGCATCTTATCCCCCAGAAGGAAGGCGAGACTTTGCGCAAGTACATCCAGAGGTTCAGCCGCATACATCACAACATTCCAGACGTTCACCCTGCCGCTGTTATCAGCGCGTTCCATCAGAACGTGCGCAACCGCAGGATGCAGGAAGAGCTGGCGATGAACAAGGTCAGGGATGTTGCCGAGCTTTATGCTCTGGCAGATAAGTGTGCTCGAGCTGAAGAAGGGAGGAGACTCCCCGGCGAAGATGCTGGTGCAGGGGTCGACTCTGGAGATGAGGGCGCCGCCGCTCCGGCAAAGAAGGGCCGGCGGCGTAACAGGAAGCGCAAGGGCAAGGCCGTGCTTGCCGTTGAGGGATCCGGCAACCCCGGTACCACCAAGAAGGCCAAGGTTGATGACCCCGGCAAGGATGTTGCCGGGTGTGCCTCCTGCCAGGCCTTGGCGGCTGCCGACAAGCCAGACGGTTCCGGCAAGCAGTACTGCAAGATCCACCGCACCAAGGGCCACGATCTCCAAGACTGCCGGCAAGTCGAGCAGCTTGTTGAGAAGCAGAGAGCCGAGTATGAGAGGAGAGACAAGGAGAAGGCCCAGGATGGCGCGGAGGGGTCCGGCAAGAAGCGTGGTGGCCGAGGAGGTCGCCGCGGCAAGGCCAAGCAACAGAAGGACCGGCCCGCTCGAGGCCGCGACAAGCAAGAGGGGGGTGATGATGACATTGAGGAGGATGATGAATCCAGCGAACAAGAATTCCACAAAGCTACGGACGCCATGTGCGTTGACGGAGGAGCCTTGTTGTATTCTTCCCACCGCCAACTTAAACAGTGGGCGCGTGAGGTCAATGCGACTGAGCCATCTGTCGGCGCCCGAAAGCCTTTGAAGTGGTACAACACGCCTATCGTTTTCGACGTTGAGGATCACCCTGATCGCGTAACCGCGGTCGGGTGTTTGCCGTTGTTGGTTTCACCAACGATACGCAACCTCAAAGTGACGAAAATGTTAGTTGACGGTGGGGCCGGTCTGAATTTGATCTCACCCGAGGTAATCAAGAGATTGCAAATTCCTGATGGAGATCTCGAGGAGACGGGCTCGTTTCAAGGGGTCAATCCAGGAAGGAGTCGGCCCAAGGGAAAGATCACGCTGCCGGTGACATTTGGCAGTGACCTGAATTTCAGGACAGAGAAGATTGTCTTCGACGTCGCCAAGATTCCGTTGCCGTATAATGGGATCCTTGGTCGTCCAGCACTGGCCAAGTTCATGGCGGCATCACATTATGCCTACAATGTGCTGAAGATGCCCGGGCCGATGAGCATTATCACTGTCAGTTCTGACAAGAAAGACGCACTTGTCTGCACCGATCAACTCTACCGGGAGGCAGTTGCAGCATCTACCGTCAAGGCACTTGCTCCTGCCACTGAAACTCCCGGGGGGAAGAAGACCGGCAAGACCTCCCGCACACACTCCGGCAAGCGCACCTCCTCGGAGTGCTGCGCTCCTGTTGAGGATGTGCCAGAGAGTTCCACCGGCAAGAGCAAGAAGTCCAAGGCTGCTCCGCCAGAGACCAAGAAGGTGCCCGCTAAGGGGGACGGTACGGGAGGAACTTTCACCATAAGTTCCACCCTCGACAGCAAATAGGAAAGCGCGCTCGTTGCCTTCCTGCGGGCGAATGTCGATGTGTTTGCATGGCAACCATCTGATATCCCCGGTGTTCCTAGGGAGGTGATTGAGCACCACCTTGACGTCTGTCCACACGCGCGGTCCGTCAAGCAAAAAGTCAGGAAGCAAGCTTTGGAGCGGCAATAGTTTATTGCCGAAGAAATTAAGAAGTTGGAAGCGGCAGGCTTGGTTAGAGGAGTACTTCATCCAACATGGTTGGCCAATCCAGTTGTAGTGCGCAAGGCGAATGGAAAATGGAGGTTGTGTATTGATTATACAGATATCAATAAAGCCTGTCCAAAAGATCCTTTTCCCTTGCCGCGCATCGACCAGATTGTGGACTCCACTTCCGGCTGCGACTTGCTGTCATTCCTTGACGCCAATTCAGGCTATCACCAGATTTTCATGGCCAAGGAAGACGAAGAGAAGACCGCATTTATCACCCCATGTGGTACGTACTGCTTCTTGCGTATGCCTTTCGGGCTGAAAAGTGCTGGTTCTACATTTGCAAGAGCGGTCCAGATCAGTTTTGAGCCCCAGCTACATAGAAATATGGAAGCTTATATGGATGACATAGTGGTCAAAACCAAAGACAAGGCAACGCTCATATCAGATTTAGAAGAAACATTTGCCAATCTGCGCAAGATCAATTTAAAGCTCAACCCTGAGAACTGTGTGTTTGGTGTCCCGTCCGGCAAGCTTCTTGGGTTCTTTGTATCTCAACGTGGAATTGAAGCAAATCTCGACAAGATCAAAGCAATCGAGCAAATTGAAGCGCCAAGACGTGTCAAGGATGTGCGTCGCCTTGCCGGCTGTGTCGTGGCTCTGAGTAGGTTCATCACAAAATCTGCTGAGCGCGCCCTGCCCTTTTTCAAAATATTGAAGAAGGCAGGTCCAATGAAGTGGACTCCGGAGGCGGAGGCAGCGCTGCAGGATTTGAAGAATTACCTCTCCTCTCTGCCAGTCCTAGTCGCGCCAAAACCACAAGAGCCGTTGCTGCTATATTTAGCGGCAACAAATCAAGTGGTGAGCGCCGCACTAGTGGCAGAGAGAGAAGTTGATGAAGAAGCAGCGGCAACGGCAGGACCGCCAAGCGAGAAGCCGGGATCCTCCCCGGCAGGGTCTGGTGCTGACAAAGCAAGATCTGCGCAGCCAAAAGAATCAATTCAGAAGAAGAAGATGGTGCAGCGCCCGGTCTATTTTGTCAGCTCCCTTTTGCAGGGGGCTAGGTCAAGATATTCTGGTGTGCAGAAGTTGCTCTTCGGCCTCCTCATGGTCTCGAGGAAGTTGCGCCATTACTTCCAAGCACACGAGATCACCGTTGTCACTCGCTTTCCGTTGCAGCGGATTTTGCGGAACCCAGATGCTACCGGCAGGATTGTGGAGTGGGCTTTGGAGCTGTCAAGCTTTGGTCTCAAGTTTGAAAGTACTTCGACCATCCAGAGCAGGGCCTTGGCGGAGTTCATTGCAAAATGGACCCCAATGCCAGATGAAGAAGTTCCAGAGTCAACTCTCCCCGGCAAGGAAACAAATCAAGAGTGGATTATGAATTTTGATGGGGCTTTCTCGCTGCAAGGCGCCGGTGCTGGCATGCTGCTTGTCGCATCCACCGGAGAGCACCTCAAATACGTGATTCAGATGCATTTTCCCCGGGAGAGGTCAACGAACAATACTGCGGAGTATGAAGGGTTGCTTGCCGGTCTCAGGATCGCGGCAGACCTTGGAATCCAGAAGCTTATTGTCAGAGGTGATTCTCAACTTGTCGTCAAGCAAGTCAATAAAGATTATCAGAGTCCGTTGATGGAAGCTTATGTAGATGAAGTAAGGAAGTTGGAAGAGCATTTTGACGGTCTGCAAATGGAGCACGTTCCTCGTGCAGAAAACGGCATTGCTGATGGCCTGTCAAAATGCGCTGCTCTCAAGTTACCTGTGGAACCAGGGACTTTTGTGCTTCGACTGACTCAACCATCCGTGACACCATCAATGGGAAAAGAGAAGAGAAGAAAGTTGAGTTCCGGCAAGTACTTCCCGGCAGAGCTCCCAGAAGCCGCCGGCAAAGAAGTTGACGGGAACGATGCCAAGCTTACCGGAGAGCGACAGGCTCCGGCAGAGCCTCAAGCTCTTGCCGTCGAGACAAACGCTCCCGCCAAGCTTGCCGGGGAACAGCAAGCTCCGGCAAGGTCTCAAGCCCTTGCTGTCGAGACGATTGCCCCCGCGGCAGAAGATATGCCTTTAGTCCTTGCTGTCGAGCCCCAGGCTCCATCATGGGCACAGCACATCGTCCATTTCCTTCAGACAGGAGAACTCCCTGAGGAACAGGAAGAAGCGGAAAAAGTAGCCCTGCGGTCCAACATGTATCAGTTCCTGGACAATGTCCTGTACAGAAAGAGGCCGAACGGTGTGAAATTGAAGTGCATTTCTCGGGAAGATGGACTGGAGCTGTTGGTAGAGATACATGGAGGCATATGTAGCTCCCACATAGGATCAAGAGCACTTGCCGGTAAGGCATTCCGGCAAGGTTTCTTTTGGCCCACTGCTCTCCAGGATGCAACTGCGCTAGTAACCAAGTGTGAAGCATGCCAGTTTCATTCAAAGAAATTGCATCAACCATCTCAAGCTCTTCAGACAATCCCTCTTTCCTGGCCATTTTCGGTCTGGGGGCTCGACATCTTGTGCCCTTTTCCCCGTGCTACCGGGGGCTTTGAGTACTTGTACGTTGCAATCGACAAGTTTACAAAGTGGCCGGAAGTGGAAGCAGTGAGGAAGGTGACAGCACAGTCAGCCGTCAAGTTCTTCAAAGGAATAGTTTGCCGTTTTGGTGTACCAAACAGGATCATCACCGATAACGGCACACAGTTCACGAGCCGCACCTTCATGCAGTATGTCCAAGACCTTGGCGGCAAGATTTGTTTTGCTTCTGTTGCCCACCCGAGGAGCAACGGCCAGGCGGAAAGGGCTAATGCTGAAGTGCTGTGAGGCCTCAGGACGAGGACTTTCGACAAGCTGCGCAAGTGCGGAAGGCGCTGGGTTGATGAGTTGCCGGTGGTTCTTTGGTCAATCAGGACGACACCGAATCGAGCCACCGGCCAGATACCCTTCTCCCTAGTATATGGGGCAGAAGCAGTTCTCCCCACGGAACTCACATACGGGTCACCTCGAGTTCTCGCTTATGATGAGCTAGAGCAAGAGCAGCTGCGGCAAGATGACGCTACGCTCCTTGAGGAAGATCGTCTTCAGGCTTCTGTGCGAGCTGCACGCTACTAGCAAGCCTTGCGCCGCTATCATAGCCGCAAGGTTCACGCCCGAAGTCTTGAGGAAGGTGACCTTGTTCTTCGGCGTGTTCAGTCCGCCAAGAATTCCAACAAGTTGATGCCGAAGTGGGAAGGCCCTTATCAGGTAGTGCGAGTCACCAGGCCTGGCGCAGTCCGCCTGGAGACCGAAGATGGCATCCCAGTGAGCAACTCCTGGAATATCGAGCATCTTCGTAAGTTCTACCCATGAGGCGCAGTTGCCGGGTCTCCCGGCAACCACCTTTTGTACAAGTCTTGCCGCTGCAACATGTAATCCTTTGTACAAAGCCAGGTGCAGACCCTGTGCATAGTTGAATAAAGCTAAGTGTTTTGCAAATCTTGTTGATGTTCATGTTTACTTATGTGCATGTTTATCTGAGATATTGTATTACACTTATCTCCAGCAAGTGCTAACGAATCGCCAAGGTTCCATATCTCTATTTTTTCTTCTTTCTTTTTCTCAAAGGACAGAAGGTTCCCTCGCATGCAAGTTTGCCGGGGGGAAAGGATGGTATGGATACCGATAGGCGACGTTCAAGGTTGACATCTTGCCGGAAGAAGTACAAGCGGAAAAGCTAAGTTGCTAACTTGCAGAAACTTTAAACCAATTTTTCTGTTTTTGTTATTCTCTTGTATGGAAAACCTGCACGCGAAGGAACCTTGTTGTGATTGGTTGCGCCCTTATCCTGTTTCGAGTCCGCTCAACAGTTTAGGTGGCTGCACTGAAAACACCAAGGTCTCTTGCCGGTAGCGGCACCACCAGCAGGCTGCTAAAGTCCCGCACCTAGCGCTCGCGGCAAGGGTGCGCGCGCCGGCAAGTTTCCAATCAAGCGTAGGGCGAATACATACAGAAAGAAATTAAACAAAGGGAATAGCATAGCATTCATCCAGAACATAGCAAGTTATATTACATCAATCTTGCCGCAATTCTAACATAAGATAAACTATTCTTGGCATGGATGGCGGCGAGAAGTAAGGCAGCTAATCCCGGCGATCGCCTTCAACTCTCTTGACTTGGCTTACCCTGTCAACGATGGGCGCGACAAGCTCCTCAAGTGCCTTGACGTCCACGTCCTTCGGCAGGCGGTCGAAGATGCTGAGGTTGATGCCGGGGTTTTTATGCACCATCTTGACAAGCACCTTGCGGAGGACAGCCTGGCAGAGATTGCGTGATTCGCTGGCCAGATGGGTTGTTTGGTCAGACTCGAGCTGCTTCAGGGCATAAATCATTCCATCGAAGAACATGGTCAGCTTGGCGCTCGGGGATACCCTGTCATCAGAAGAGTACCTGAAACCTTGCAGGCCCATGGTGGACAATTGTGCGGCAAGCTTCTCCGCAACATCGACAAGCTTTTCAGTCCAGATTTGCACTCCGTGCACATAGTCGTTGTGAGTGGCGGCGGCGCTCTTGACCAGCTCCTCCTCATCCCGGAGACTTTTGACCAGGGTCTTCTCGCGAGCTTCCACGGCCTCAAGAGTCTCCTTCGGTGTGGATAGCTTCAGCTTCAGATCAGCGATGGATTCGTTGGCTGTGGAGAGCTCCTTGGTCTTGTCGGATACGGCAACTTGCGTCTCCATCAAGCTGTGGAGAGCTTTGTCTCTCTCGGTCTTGAGCGTTGAGATCTGCTTGCCGTGTTCCTCAAGATCTGCTTCCAGCTTCTTCACCGCATCGGCAAGCTTGTCCTTGGCGGCCTCTGCAGCTTTGGCGGCATCGACGACCTCCTTCAGCTTGCCGGCATGATCTACAGTCAAAGCCTCAAGTGCCTCCTTGTGCTTCAGCTCCAGATCCTGGGTCCGCTGCGCGACAAGCTTTTCAATCTCCTCGTCTTTGGCGCGGAGCTTGTTGGCAAGTGCCTTCTCGCGAGCGGTCAGGTCGTCATCATGAGCCTCAAGCCCAACACGGAGTTCCCTTAAGCGTGCTTCCTCTGTGGCAGCCTGTTGCTTGGCATCCTCCTGTGCCTTCTCCATGTTAGACTGCTTCATGAGGAGATCGTTCCATCTTTGACTCAGCTGCTCTTGGCCAGTCCTCAAGTCCTGGAAAGCTTCGGCAAACCAGGCCTGCGTTTCCTCAACACGTTTCTGGAGATCTGCTTCAACCTTGTCGACAACCGCGGCCCTGGAGTCTAGTTTCTCCTTCCGTGCGTGGTGGAGTGCTTGGAGCTTCTGGTAGTTGTCGCCCATGGCCTTGAGGAGCTTCTCTTCTTCAGATTTGCTGCTACTGGCACTTGGTTCATCAACGACCTCGAGCCCAGCGGCGACAATGGCGTCTTCATCAAAGACTTCCCCTTCAGTTGGCGCCCTAGTGCTTGTCGTGCCTGGGATGCTGACGAACAAGTTGTCGCCAATCTTGAGGTACTTGCTTGACGAGGGAGCTTCGGATGTTGGTGGCTGTTCCTCAATAGTCGCCTCCCCGGTAGCTGGGGGCTCTGTGTCCGGCGTAGCACCTGGCACTCCTGCGGCAGGGATGCCGTCAGTATGGTCACTAGCCTCCTCGCCGACCCTCTCGGCGGATTCCTTGGTGGCCTCTTCCTGCCCAGCCCTGGCAGCTTCGGCGCTGGCATCCTTGGCGGCCTCGGCGGCAGCATTCTTGGCGGCTTCGGCAGCTTCGGCGGCAGCATTCTTGGCGGCCTCGTCAGCGGAAATCTTGTCAGCCTCGGCGGCAGCATCCCTGGTGGTCTCCTCGATGACAGCATCGACATCCTTATGCTCCACCGAGGGAATGTCTGGGGGCCAAGAAAACAAATCAAGATGAGATTGAGATGGAAGTTCAAGAAGACAAAAAAAAAGAGAATGACAGAATAGCAAATACCTGCACCAGCATTGGTTGCCGGCGTAGAGCTGCCGGTGCCCGTGCTTGCCGGCTCTTCCTCGTCGCGGTAGAGCACGCTAGAGGAAGTCCTTGCCGGAGACCCATTCCTGGGCGGCGTGGTTGATGGAGGCGGCACATCAGGGGTAGCCTCTGACGGTTCTCCTTGTCGCCGCTCTCCTCCTGCACATCTGGTGATGTCAACAGTGAAGATACACACCCCGGCACTTACCAGCGGAAAGTGAGTAACGTACTCACGCTGGGGGCTGCGCCGGGGGCTGTGTAGGGGGTTGTGTCGTGGGCTTGACTCCGGGCTGACGTTGATCGTCTCTGGCGCACCTGAGGTGCTTGCCGGCGGTTCGTCACCCGTCGAGGTCTTTGCCCTCTTCGCTACCCTTTGTGCCAATGTTTCTGTATCATCTCTGCAGGAGCAAATCAAAGCAAAACAAATGAGATAAGAAAAACCAAAAACTCAGAGAGCAAAGGATGCCACAAGATCCTTACTCCTCTTCTTCTTCACCCGAGCTAAAGGCAGAGAGGTCGAAGTCGACTTCCGCCACGGGAGGAGGTGGAGGGGTGCTCCTGGGTCGCTTGGCTGCGGCAGGCGCAGGTTGCTGAGGAGCTCCTTGCCGCTGCGTGGCCTTGCCGGCCACCCCTTTGCCGGGGGCTGCACTGCTCGAAGAAGCTTGGCGGACCGGGATCCCAGAAGCGGCGCTCCGAAGGACACGCCTACTCCTTGGTTCAAGGGTCGGGGCTTCCTCGTGCAGTTCCTCCTCGGCGGCGTCTCCAGCAGAAGGGCCTTCGGCTGATGTGCCGCCCTGCTCTTCTGCTGTCTCGTCCTGCCCGGCAAGATCCTCATCCGGCATCACTTCCCCTCCGCTGGTTCCCTCTTCCACGAAGCCAGCACTGCCGGCCTCCGCGGCAAGATTTGCTTCCTCCGCCCTGCTGGCAATGTATGCCACTTCTTCCTTAGTGGTGGCGCGGACGAGGCCCTCTTCTTTACGGATGGCCCTCTCCGTCAGGTTATCAAAGAATTGCTGCACTTGCTCTTCAGGTAGCTCAATCCAAGTTCCATCAAGGCTATGAGCATCAAATGCCGGCATCATGGCGATGATTGGACCCAGAGCAGAGTTGTTGCACAGAGGGACTATGCCTGCCGGCAGTTTGCACACCACATCACCCCTGAACAATTTCTGGCAAAGAGCTGCGTGTTGCATAAATGTCAGGTTGTTGTTCAGTCCAGGGCGCAACCTCATGATGTCTGCCGCGTTCCGGAACTCCCAAGCTGGCCTCCCCTTGTTCTGCAGAGGGCGATGCGCCGGCGAAGGAAATTGGCGCCTATCATCTCTACTGTGAGCCCGGCGGCTCTGAGGCGGTGAATTCTGGTGGTAGCGACTGTGAGCTTCTTATCGTAAGGATCGAGGGCGCTCCAGTCGTTGCTGCGCATTATCTTCGTCTGCCGCGGTAGGCAAAAGGGCGGGATTTTTGCCTCCCGAATCCAGCACCATCTGGCCCGCCATTCATCCAATTTCTCGCGGAAGGCCCCGTCCGGATAGACCTCCTTGGTTCCTGGCCGTGGAATCCAAGCGATGGAACCGGAAAGGGCCTCACCCTTTTGGATGCGGGGAATGAAGTAATGGCGGAAAAGGGCGGTACTAGGGACTACTCCGGCAAAGTTTTCGCAAAGGTGAGCGAAAACTGACATGCATGTCACAGCATTCGGCGTGAAATCCAAGAGTTGGAAGCCGTAGGTGTGCATAATGTCGTTGAAGAAGTCGGAAAACGGGGGGCAGAGTCCGCAATAGAAGTAATCGGCAAAGAAATGATATTTGTTTGGGTCGCCCCTGGAAGAGCCGGGACTCACGGAGGTGGCCGGGTGCGCTGTCGTCCCCGTCGCCCACATCAACTGGTACCGCCCCCTTAGGGCGGCCGCGTCGAGCGCCGGAGGGAAGACGACGTGCTCCTTCCGCATCTTCGCCAGCTTGTTCTCCGAGACAGCGGCGTCCACCTCCTTGCCCTTGCTTGCTTTGGGCGGCATGGCGGCTGTGGAGGCTGAGGCTGAGGACGTGGAGGGAATGGACGCACGGATGGATGAGAGGGGCTCAGTTTTGACTCGAGGAAGAAGACGACGGCGGTTCCCAGATTGGAAAAGACAAGAGGTAAATGAGCGGCGCCTCTGTGGTTTCCTTCTTATGGGGAGGACACGAGGCCGCCTCTTTATTAAAATAATATTGAAACGCTTCGTGAGCACGCTGCTATAACAGCCGCGCTGCGCACGTCCCCCACGTCCCGCATTCAATGGGAGTCGTGGGCGACGCAGTAAATGGAATGATTACGGTGGATAACTCCTGCCACGCGTGCCCGTGCACTGTTTGGGCCTGGCCCAACAACACCTCGCACCCGTGTATGGCCCAGGCCCGGGGGCTCCTGTCGGTGCACTAAGGATTGGGTCCCTTAGTACCCCGTACTTGTGCACGGACAGTTGTAGCTGCACCCGCGGCAAGGCCTGCCGGGGGACAACCGAATGCAAGCTCATGAGGTCAAGGAGGCATCCAAGACAAGGCAATAATCAGAAGATAGGAGACTGAAGGCTGGAGCCCCGGCAAGATCTTGCCAGGATGGCTCACGGCCCCGGCAAGGCTCGCACCCGGCAAGACCTCGCCACTCTGTCACCGCTCCAGTGCAGCGACTAGCTTGTCGTTTAGCTGTTGTCCACCTGGATGTGTGTCAGATGCTAGTGGTAGAAGGGCTTAAGCGGGGCTGATGGGACGGCTTCTTTTCCCATCCCCAAGACGCTAAGGGACACCTCAACGGAGCATTTAATGTTCTTGTCCTAAACCGTCAGTGTTAGGTATGATAACACTGTAGCTACTTTTACACCTCATGTATGCACTGTACGCCACTGTTGGTGACCCCTTCGAACATATAAAAGGAGGCCCAAGGCGTAGCTACAGGGGGATCAGATCTTCTCTAGCCCATTCTGCATGAGTAGCAGCTGAGTACTATAGCGCTCCCAGAACTTGAGCTAGAACACATCTAATACAACCAAACAGGAGTAGGGTTTTACGCATCTTTGCGGCCCGAACCTGGGTAAAATTCACTCGTGTTGATCATCAGATCTGCTCTCTGTACAAACCCTTCCCCTTGCTGAATCGTTAAGGGATCCTCGCGATCCCATAGGTGTCATTTCTCCGACAAAAGAGGTAGGTATTAGGTAGAAGAACCACCCACTCATATAGGTAGCCTTAAATACAATCGTTGCTGTAGTTTTTACACTGTAGCGGTACAACCGCTCGAAGCACCGGTACAACCAGGATTCACGGGGTACCCTATGGAACAACAAGGGGCCGTATAACCGCTTAGTTTCCCGATACTACCGGTACAACTAAAACTACTGGTCCACCACCACCCAATCACCGATCCAACAACAGAGCCGGGGCATCCCAATTTCGGTGGTAGAGTGGTGCAAGAGTCGGTATAACCGTCTGGCCAATGTACGTGGTGGCAGCTAAGTTTGGAGCAGTTCAACCGCTTCAGCCACCGGTAGTACCGGTACAACTGAAACTACCGGGCCACCACCGCCCAACAACCACTACACAACCAGAACCGGGGCACCCCCATTCCGGTGGTAGAGTGATGACCCACAAGTATAGGGGATCAATCGTAGTCCTTTCGATAAGTAAGAATGTCGAACCCAACGAGGAGCAGAAGGAAATGACAAGCAGTTTTCAACAAGGTAATTCTGCAAGCACTGAAATTGTAGGTAACAGATAGTTTGATAGCAAGATAATTGGTAATGAGCAAGTAGCGGTAACGGTAAGTAAGGTGCAGCAAGGTAGCCCAATCCTTTTGTGGCAAAGGACAGGCCAGAACAGTCTCTAGTAATAGGCAAAGTGTTCTTGAGGGTACATGGGAATTTCATCTAGTCATTTTTATCATGTTGGTTTGATTCGTGTTCGCTACTTTGATAATTTGATATGTGGGTGGACCGGTGCTTGGGTGCTGTTCTTACTTGAACAACCTCCCACTTATGATTAACCCCCTCGCAGGCATCCGCAACTATGAGAAAAGTATTAAGATAAAATCTAACCATAACATTAAACGTTTGGATCCAAATCAGCCCCTTACGAAGTAGCGCATAAACTAGGGTTTAAGCTTCTGTCACTCTAGCAACCCATCATCTAATAACTACTCCACAATGCATTCCCTTAGGCCCATCAATGGTGAAGTGTCATGTAGTCGACGTTCACATGACACCACTAAGGGAATCACAACATACATATCATCAAAATATCGAACACATATCAAATTCACATGATTACATGCAACATGACTTCTCCTGTGACCTCAAGAACAAAGGTAACTACTCACAAATAATAAACATGCTCAAGATCAGAGGGATATTGAATAGCATAATGGATCTTAACATATAATCTTCCACCAAATAAACCATACAGTAATCAACTACTCAAGGTAATCAACACTACTAGTCACCCACAGGTACCAATCTGAGGTTCCGGTACAAAGATTGAACACAAGGGATGAACTAGGGTTTGAGAGGAGATGGTGATGTTGAAGATGTTGATGAATATTGGCCTCCCAAAGATGAGAGGGGTGTTGGTGATGACGATGGCTTCGATTTCCCCCTCCGGAAGGGAAGTTTCCCTGGCGGAATCGCTCTGCCGGAGGGAAAAAGTGCTCCTGCCCAAGTTCCACCTCGAGATGGCGGCGCTCCATACCGAAAGTCCTCCTCTTATTTTTTCTAGGTTAAAAGTGATTATATACCATAAGATGGGCACCGGAGGTGGGCCGAGGAGGGCACAACCCCACCAGGGCGCCTCCACGGGGGCCTGGCGCGCCCTGGTGTCTTGTGCCCACCAGGGTGGCCCCCTCCGGTAGTTTTTTGCTCCAGTATTTTTTATTAAATCCAAAAATAATCTCAGTAAAGTTTCAGCTCCATTGGAGATGTGCAGAATAGGTATCTCTGATGTGCTTTTTTCAGGTCCAGAATTCCAGCTGCCGGTATTCTCCCTCTTTGTGTAAACCTTGCATATTATGAGAGAAAAGGCATTAGAATCACTCCCTAAAGCATTATTAATCAATAAAACATAATAAATAAACGTAGGAAATCAGGATGCAAAATGGACGTATCAACTCCCCCAAGCTTAGGCCTCGCTTGTCCTCAAGCGAAAAGCCGAAATTGAAAAGCATGTCCACATGGTTTGAGGGAGAGGTGTCGATAAAAACAAAATACGGACATAGAAGCATCATGCTTATTATCATAACAGCAAAAAAATTTATCATAAAACTTATTCATATGCTTTCATCATATAACTTCTCATGAACAAGTAACAATTCATCACATCATAGAAGTATAAAGCATAAACCTTATTGAAAACCAACAAACTATGTTCTCAGTCAACTTTGCAACTACAATTCATCATATTTTCAGGAAGGGTCTCATGTCGGAGCCTTTTGGCAAGTCCACATACTCAACCATCATTTAGTCTTCTATGATTGCTAACACTCACGGCATACCCATGAGCAAAAAGTTTCAACCGGACACATAGGAAGATAGGGGCTTATAGTTTCGCCTCCCAACGTATTCACCTCAAGGGTGATGTCAACAATAATAACTCATGCCCACTCATATCCAACTGGATACATGTGCCTAGATCTTTCCTCACCACATGATGCTTGCAAAAGGAAAAAGTAAAAAGGAATAGCGAAGAATACTTTGACTCTTGCATAAAAGTAAATACATGAAAGTAAAAGATAGTCCCTTCGCAGAGGGAAGCAGAGGTTGTCATGCGCTTTTTGGTTTGTATGCCCAATCCCTTAATGTAAAAGAACGTCATGCTATATTACCCCCTATGATAGCAACCTTTATTATGCAGTCCGTCGTTTTTATTACTTTGCCATCATAAGTTCATATAGCGCTCCATTTTATCTTACACTAATTGATCAAAACACTTTTAGAAGCAATTTTTATTGCCTTATTGCACCAATGACAACTTACTTGAAGGATCTTACTCGATCCGTAGGTAGGTATGGTGGACACTCAAAGAATGAATTTGGGTTTGGGTTTTTGGATGCACAAGTAGTATCTCTACTTAGTGCGGAATTTTTGGCTAGCAAAGATATTGAGCAAGCACCACATGTTGAAGGATCTATGACAATATAACTTCTATGTGGATATGAACAAACATAAATCATTACGTTGTCTTCCTTGTCCAACGTCAACAATTTTGACATATAATATTTAATGGGGGCGCACAATCATAAAAGATGTCCAAGATAGTGTATTTGCATGTGAATCTTCTCTTCCCTTTTTAATTCTTTCATGAATTGCATCATTGACCAATGCTATGTTTGTCAACCTCCAATAAATTTTACTACTTATACTTTTCCTTATGTGATGTCATTACTCACCATAAGATTAGCATATGATTCTTTTCATTTATTTCTCTTTCCTTTATTTTGATTGCAACAAGAAAGCAGAGAGGCAAAAACTCAAACTAAACTTTATTATATAACTCTCACTCGATTACATAGATAGATAGGCCACGAAACTAACACACGAAAATACATCATGCTAAACTTTTATTCAACTAAAGCAATGGGAAACTAAGGATCGAACTAAATAGGTAAAGGTGAATAAAAGTGATGGTGATACGATACCGGGGCACCTCCCCCAAGCTTGGCTCAAGCCAAGGGGAGTGCCCATACCCATGTGCTCAAGTCTCCTTTGGTGGTGGTGATGAAGAAGGTGGTGGTGTAGAGGTGTCACACTTCAACCTCAGAAGGTACTCCAATTTGCGGATGACCCTCCGAAGGGTATTGATGTGCTCCTCTAGCAAAATATTTTCACGGATGAGAAATTTATTCTGAACACGGACCGCTTCGAAAGCTCTAAAAGCTTAGATTTCAATAGGGGTGAGATGACTATAATAAGGTTGAAGGATATCTTCTTCTTCTCCCTCCTTTGTTGGCATGGGTTGCTCTCCCTCAGGGAGCTGATCCACCATAACCTCCTTGCCCTTGTCTTCCTTGTTGGCTTCTTTTGGCTCCTACCTCTTCAGCTCCATCTTCATTAGCCAGGCATCTTCTTCCATGTTGTTAGGAGAGGGAGAAGACATGATGCCTGGCTTGACAGATCTGATAGGAAAACAGCACGAAACAAGAACAGAGCATTTTTCTGCGACGTGGTTGTCAAAACAGTCTGGGTATATATAGAGAATTTTTATTCTTGGGAAACAAGCATATGGGAGGAAAACGGAGTCGGGAAGGTGTCCGAGGTGAGCACAACCCACCAGGGCGCGCCCAGGGGGCCTGGCGTGCCCTGGTGTATCGTGCTCACCTCGATCACCTTCCGGTTTATTTCTTAATTTCCAAAATTTTCTAATATTCCAAAACTGACAAAAAATATTTTGCTTATTTTTCGGAGTCCGTTTACTTACCGTATCACGTACCTCCTATTTTTCAGAATTCTGGAGTGTTCCGGAAGGTTTCTCTTATGTATTCCTCTGGAGTCATGGTTTGGATAACATTGCTTTCAACGTTAATAGGCGTACCTGAGATATAGTGCTTAATTCTTTGTCCATTGACCACCATTGGGTTAGAACCTTCGGCGTTATTAATCTTAATAGCTCCAGAACGATAAACCTCTTCGATAATATATGGTCCTTCCCATTTGGAGAGAAGCTTACCTGCAAAAAATCTTAAACGAGAGTTGAACAAAAGAACATAGTCTCCTATTTTGAATTCCCACTTTTGGATTCTTTTGTCATGCCATCTTTTTACCTTTTCTTTGAATAGTTTGGCATTTTCATAGGCTTGGGTTCTCCATTCATCTAGTGAGCTAATATCAAATAGCCTCTTCTCACTGGCAAGTTTGAAATCATAGTTAAGTTCTTTAATTGCCCAAAATGCTTTATATTCTAATTCTAGAGGCAAATGACAAGCTTTTCCATATACCATTTGTATGGAGACATACCCATAGGATTTTTATAAGTTGTTCTATAGGCCCAAAGTGCATCATCTAGTTTCTTAGACCAATTCTTTCGAGACCTATTGACAGTTTTTTGTCATATTAATTTTATTTCTCTATTGCTAAGTTCAACTTGACCACTAGATTGAGGATGATAGGGTGATGCGATTCTATGGTTAACATCATATTTAGCAAGCATCTTACGAAAAGCACCATGAATAAAGTGTGAACCACCATCAATCATTAAATATCTAGGGACTCCAAACCTCGGGAAGATAACCTCTTTAAGCATTTTAATGGAGGTGTGGTGATCAGCACTACTAGTTGGAATAGCTTCTACCCATTTAATGACATAATCAACAGCAACCAAAATATGAGTGCACTGATTAGAGGAAGGAAAATGCCCCATATAATCAAAACCCCAAACGTCAAATGGTTCGACAACAAGTGAATAATTCATAGGCATTTCCTGACGCTTACCGATATTACCAATTCTTTGACATTCATCACAAGACAAGACAAACTTACGGGCATCCTTGAAGAGAGTAGGCCAATAAAAACCAGATTGCAATACCTTGTGAGTAGTTCTATCTCCCGCATGATGTCCTCCATAAGCTTCGGAATGACATTTCCATAGGATTTGTTCCTGTTCATGCTCAGATACACAACGTCTAATAATACCATCTACTCCTTCTTTATAAAGATGTGGGTCATCCCAAAAGTAATGTCTCAAGTCATAGAAGATTTTTTTTCTTTTTTTGGTATGTGAAGCTAGGTGGTATATATTTAGCGGCAATGTAATTAGCGTAATCAGCATACCAAGGAGTGTTTTGAGAAACACTTATTGCAGTTAACTATTCATTAGGGAAACTATCATCAATAGATAGTGGGTCATCAAGAATATTTTCTAACCTAGACAAGTTATCACCTACGGGGTTCTCAGCTCCCTTTCTATCAACGATGTGTTAGTCAAATTCTTGAAGCAAGAGAACCCACCTAATGAGTCTAGGTTTAGCATCTTTCTTTTCCATAAGATATTTTATATCAGCATGATCGGTGTGAACAATAACTTTGGAGTCAACAATATAGGATCTAAATTTATCACAGGCAAACACAACTGCTAAGAATTCCTTTTCAGTAGTAGCCTAATTTCGTTGGGCACTGTCTAGAGTTTTGCTAGCATAATGGATAACATTCAATTTTTTATCAACTCTTTGTCCTAGAACAGCACCAACAACATAATCACTAGCATCATACATAATTTCAAAAGGCAAGTTCCAATCAGGTGGTTGAACGATAGGTGCAGAGGTTAAGGCTTTCTTGAGTGTTTCAAAGGCTTCCACACAATCATCATCAAAAACAAAAGGACTATCCTTTTGTAAAAGATTAGTAAGAGGCCTAGAAATTTTAGAGAAGTCTTTAATGAATCTCCTATAGAAACCAGCATGACCAAGGAAACTTCGAATACCTTTAATATCTTTAGGACATGGCATTTTCTCAATTGCATCAACTTTAGCTTTATCCACTTCAATACCTTGTTCGGATATTTTATGCCCCAAGACAATACCTTCATTAACCATAAAGTGACACTTCTCCCAATTCAAGACGAGATTAGTTTGTTCACATCTCTGCAAAACTTGATCAAGGTTGCTTAAGCAATCGTCAAAAGAAGTCCCGTAAACGGAAAAATCATCCATGAAAACCTCCACAATCTTTTCACAAAAATCAGAAAATATAGCAGCCATACATATTTGAAAGGTAGCAGGTGCATTGCATAAACCAAAAGGCATACGTCTATAAGCATAGGTTCCAAAACGGCAAGTAAAGGTGGTTTTCTCTTGATCAGATTGTGACATAGGTATTTGAGAAAAACCAGAATATCCATCTAGGAAACAAAAGTATGTGTGCTTATATAATCTTTCTAGCATTTTATCAATGAAAGGCAGAGGGTAATGATCTTTTCTAGTAGCTTTATTTAACTTTCTAAAATCAATTACCATTCTATAGCCAGTGACAATTCTTTGTGGAATGAGTTCATTTTTATCATTAGGAACAACGGTTATACCACCTTTCTTAGGGACACAATGAACAGGACTTACCCATCTACTATCAGCAACGAGATAGATTATACCTGCTTCTAGAAGCTTTAATATTTCAGTTCTTACCACTTCCTTCATCTGAGGATTTAATCGCCGTTGGTGATCAACAACGGGTTTAGCATCAGGTTCCATATTAATCTTGTGCTGACATAGAGTGGGACTAATGCCCTTAAGATCATCAAGAGTATATCCAATAGCAGCCCTGTGCTTCCTTAGAACTTTTAATAATCTTTCTTCTTCATGTTCTGAAAGGTTAGCACTAATAATAACAGGATATATCTTTTTCTCATCAAGATAAGCATACTTCAAAGTGTCAGGCAATTGCTTTAATTCAAACACAGGATCACCTTTAGGTGGAGGAGGACCTCCAAGAGTTTCAATAGGAAAATTGTGTTTCAGGAGAGGTTGTTGTTCAAAGAAAATTTTATCTATTTCGTTTCTTTCACGCAAGTGCATATCATTTTCATGGTCAAGCAAATATTGTTCTAATGGATTGGTAGGAGGCACAACAATAGAAGCGAGACCAATTATTTCATCCTTACTAGATAACGCTTTATTGATATGTCTCCAACGTATCTATAATTTTTGCTTGTTCCATGCTGTTATATTATCATTCTTGGATGTTTTACAATCATTTTATAACAACTTTATATCATTTTTTGGGACTACCCTATTGACATAGTGCCAAAGTGCCAGTTGCTGTTTTTGCTTGTTTTTTTACTTCGCAGAATATCAGTACCAAACGGAGTCCAATCGCGACGAAACTTTTTGGAGATTTTTTTCTGGACCAGAAGACACCCAGTGGGCCAAAGAAGTGCCAGAGAGGTGGGCTGTGGAGGCCACAACCCACCAGGGCGCGCCAGCGGGACCCGACGCGCCCTGATGGGTTGTGCCCTCCACGGGGCCCCCTCCACCGCCTCTGACGCCTATAAATTCCCCAATATTCAAAAAACCCTAGGGGAGTCGACGAAACACAATTCCAGCCGCCGCAAGTTCCAGAACCTCGACATCCAATCTAAACACCATCACGCAGGGGTTCATCTTCTTCATAGGTGCCTCTCCGATGATGCGTGAGTAGTCCACCATAGACCCACGGGTCCGTAGGCAGTAGCTAGATGGCTTCCTCTCTCTCTTATGATTCTCAATACAATGGTCTCTTGGAGATCTATTTGATGTAAACTTTTGCGGTGTGTTTGTTGGGATCCGATGAATTTTGAGTTCATGATCAGTTTCTATCCATGAATATTATTTGAGTCTTCTTTGATCTCTTATATGCATGATTACTTATAGCCTTGTATTTCTTCTTCGAATCTTCGGTTTAGTTAGGCCGACTAGATCAATTTTTCTCTCCATGGGAAGAGGTGCTTTGTGATGGGTTCGATCTTGCGGTGTCCTTTCCCAGTGACAGAAGGGGCAGCAAGGCACGCATGTATCATTGCCATTAAGGATAACAAGATGGGGTCTATTCCTACATGAATAGATCTTGTCTACATCATGTCATCGTTCTTATTGCATTACTCCGTTTTTCCATGAACTTAATACACTAGATGCATGCTGGATAGCGGTCGATGTGTGGAGTAATAGTGGTAGATGCAGGCAGGAGTCGGTCTACTTATCTTGGACGTGATGCCTATATAATGATCATGCCTTGGATATCGTCATGATTATTTGATCTTCTATCAATTGCCCAACAGTAATTTCTTCACCCACCGTGCGCTATACTCATGAGAGAAGCCACTAGTGAATCCTACGGCCCCCGGGTCTACTTTTCCAACATATTGCTTTCCGGTCTATCTTTTTGCCTCTTTGTTTTCAGATCTACAAAACCAAAAACCCAAAAATATATTGCTGCACTTTTTATTTTCCTTTTTTATTTTGTGTTCTTGAGAGATCTATCTCTCCTATCTATCATTACCTAATCTATCTTTCTACCATAGAGAGATTGACAACCTCTCTTTCGCGTCGGGTTGCAAGTATTTGTTGTTTGTGTGCAGGTGCTGCTTATTGGGTGGTGGTGATCCTCCTACTGGTTAGATAACCTTGGTTTCATAACTGAGGGAAATACTTACCGTCGCTGTGCTGCATCATCCCTTCCTCTTTGGGGAAATACCGACGCAGTCTCAAGCCACGCCATTTATCACGAGGTTGTCTACTAAACTTGGAAAAATTAAAATCATGAGACACACCACCAAAACTGACACCGACAGTTTGTTTTTCACAATCTATCTTAGCGTTGACGGTGCTCAAGAAAGGTCTACCAAAGATAATGGGACAAAAGTCATCTTGTGGGGAACCAAGGACTAGAAAATCAGTACGGTATTTTACTTTCCCACACAAGACTTCAACATCTCTAACAATCCCAAGTGGTGTGATGGTGTCTCTATTAGCAAGTTTAATAGTAACATCAATGTCTTCTATTTCAGCAGGTGCTATTTCATCCATAATTTTTTGGTATAAGGTAAAAGGGATAGCACTCACACTAGCACCCAAATCACATAAACCATGATAGCAATGATCTCCTATTTTAACTGAGACAACAGGCATGCCTTCTATGGGTCTATGTTTATCTTTTTCATCGGGTTTAGCAATTCTAGCAGCTTCATCACAGAAGTAGATAACATGCCCATCAATATTTTCTACCAAGAGATCTTTAACCATAGCAACACTAGGTTCTACTTTAATTTGCTCAGGGGGTTTAGGTGCTCTTATATTACTCTTACGAACCACAATTGATACCTTAGCACGCTCCTTTATCCTAACAGGGAAAGGTGTTTTTTCAACATAAGCGGTAGGCACAACTGGATCAACATTGTAAATGATGGTTTCATCTTTAGCTATGACCAGTTCTTTAATTTTTTATTTACTAGGGGGGTGATATTTAAACCACTTCTACTTAGGGAGATCAACGTGAGTAGCAAATGCTTCGCAGAAAGAGGCTACTATCTCAGAGTCAAGTCCATATTTAGTGCTAAACTTGTGAAAAGTATCAGTATTCATAAAAGATTTAACACGATCAAACTCAAGCTTTATACCTGACTCATTACCTTCGTCGAGTTCCCAATCTTCAGAGTTGCGTTTAATTCTTTCTAAGAGATCCCACTTGAATTCAATAGTCTTCTTCATATAAGAACCAACACAAGAAGTATCGAGCATGGATTGTTCATTATGAGAAAGCCGAGCATAAAAATTCTGAATGATAACTTCTCTCGGGATGTCATGATTGGGGCATGAATATAACATTGACTTGAGCCTCCCCCAAGCTAGAGCGTTGCTTTCTCCTTCACAAGGCCAAAAATTATATATATAGTTCCGATCACGATGAACTAGATGCATGGGATAGAACTTTTGGGGGAATTCCAATTGCAAACAATTCCAGTTCCCGAATCCAAGATCATCACATAGCCTATACCATGTCAATGCTTTTCCCTTCAAAGATAAAGGGAAAACCTTCTTCTGAGCTTCATCTCCGGGTAAACCTGCAAGCTTAAATAATCCACAAATTTCGTTCACATATAATAAGTGCATATCAGGATGTTCGGTTCCATCTCCTGCATAAGGTTTAGCAAGCAATTGTTCTAACATACCTGAAGGAATTTCATAACCAATATTTTCAGTAGGTGCAGTAGGTTGAGGGGCAACCAATTGTGGTTCTGGTCGAGGTGAAGATACCCCGAACAAACCCCTCAAAGGATTATTTTCCATAGTAGCAAGTAGCAATAAATTTCAGCACGTAGTATAAGTTTTTCCTTACCGATTTCCACTTACCAAGAGCGCTTCACTCCCCGGCAACGACGCCGGAAAAGAGTCTTTATGACCCATAGGTATAGGGGATCAATCGTAGTCCTTTCGATAAGTAACAGTGTCGAACCCAACGAGGAGCAGAAGGAAATGACAAGCGGTTTTCAGCAAGGTAATTTCTGCAAGCACTGAAATTGTAGGTAACAGATAGTTTGATAGCAAGATAATTGGTAACGAGCAAGTAACGGTAATGGTAAGTAAGGTGCATCAAGGTAGCCCAATCCTTTTGTGGCAAAGGACAGGCCAGAACAGTCTCTAGTAATAGGCAAAGTGTTCTTGAGGGTACACGGGAATTTCATCTAGTCAGTTTTATCATGTTGGTTTGATTCGTGTTCGCTACTTTGATAATTTGATATGTGGGTGGACCGGTGCTTGGGTGTTGTTCTTACTTGAACAACCTCCCACTTATGATTAACCCCCTTGCAAGCATCCGTAACTACGATAAAAGTATTAAGATAAAATCTAACCATAGCATTAAACATTTGGATCCAAATCAGCCCCTTACGAAGTAGCGCATAAACTAGGGTTTAAGCTTCTGTCACTCTAGCAACCCATCATCTAATAACTACTCCACAATGCATTCCCTTAGGCCCATGAATGGTGAAGTGTCATGTAGTCGACGTTCACATGACACCACTAAGGGAATCACAACATACATATCATCAAAATATCGAACATATATCAAATTCACATGATTACTTGCAACATGACTTTTCCCATGACCTCAAGAACAAAGGTAACTGCTCACAAATAATAAACATGCTCAAGATCAGAGGGGTATTGAATAGCATAATGGATCTGAACATATAATCTTCCACCAAATAAACCATATAGTAATCAACTACGCAAGGTAATCAACACTACTAGTCACCCACAGGTACCAATCTGAGGTTCCGGTATAAAGATTGAACACAAGAGATGAACTAGGGTTTGAGAGGAGATGGTGCTGTTGAAGATGTTAATGAAGATTGGCCTCCCAAAGATGAGAGGGGTGTTGGTGATGACGATGGCTTCGATTTCCCCTTCCGGGAGGGAAGTTTCCCTGGCGGAATCGCTCCGCCGGAGGGCAAAAGTGCTCCTGCCCAAGTTCCTCCTCGAGACAGCGGCGCTCCATCCCGAAAGTCCTCCTCTTATTTTTTTTCTAGGTTAAAAGTGATTATATACCAGAAGATGGGCACCGGAGGTGGGTCAAGGAGGGCACAACCCACCAGGGCGCGCCCTGATGTCTTGTGCCCACCAGGGTGTCCCCCTCCGGTAGTTTTTTGCTCCAATATTTTTTATTAAATCCAAAAATAATCTCCGTAAAGTTTCAGCTCCATTGGAGATGTGCAGAATAGGTATCTCTGATGTGCTTTTTTCAGGTCCAGAATTCCAGCTGCCGGTATTCTCCCTCTTTGTGTAAACCTTGCATATTATGAGAGAAAAGGCATTAGAATCACTCCCTAAAGCATTATTAATCAACAAAACATAATAAATAATAGTAGGAAATCATGATGCAAAATGGACGTATCATAGAGCGGTACTGGGTCGGTACAACCGCCCTGCAGTGACTCGAGGGAAATAGTCAAGGACCAGGCGGTACAACTGCCATGGTCCCAGTGGTACAACCACTTGAGACTTTTTTGGAGAATGAAAACCTTAGGGTGTCATCCCCAGGGCGGTGGTTGTGCCAGAAGTATTGGTCTAGCCGATACAACCACTCAGGGAGGTGGACCACTTGCTTGAAAAAACCCAACCCCAACTGAGAATTGAGGTACTCTCTCCTCGAACGGAAGGATATATGGTGGGTGTAATAAGAGTGTGTGCGTGCATTGATTCACCCAGTACCTTCCAATGTGAATTCCCTCTTAATAGTACGGACTTCCTATGACCAAAGAAATAAGCATGTCGGAAACACCGTCATTGATCTTTTCCGTCCAGAGGGAAGGCCTAACCGTCTTGTGCCATATGAAGATAACCTTGGAGTTAGGGTACACGATTAGTCCGCAAATTGCATTGTCATCAACACCAAAACACTTAGGGCATGAGATGCAGTCCATTCCTCTACTAAGGACTCGTACTTGATACCTTCACTCATCCACTTGATCTTGCCATCTGGATAGAAATGTGAAGTATAGTAGAATCGCATGATGAGATCGTCATTCCATGCAGTCAACTTGGTTCCAGTGAACCCATCAATCTCTAGAGTCTTGAAATTCTCTCGCACATTGGGGAAGTTGTCGAGATTTGCATCAGTGTAGTCCCAACCTACCCATCTCATGTTACTAACAGTTGGGCTCTTGTTAAGAAGCACGGTCCCATAGAAATCTTGCTACTCCCTGGTATTGAAGCGATAGTCCACAACTTTTCTCCACCTGATGGCATACGGATCCGCAATCCTCCATCTCCTCGGTTCCATGTCCTTCCTCTTCTTCATATCTTCCACCTCTGGATGAGAGTCATCGTGAGCTAGCAGAAATGGTCTAATCTTCTTGAGCTGTGATGGGGATTCTTCCTCTGTGTCTCAAACTGGGGCCTTCTTCTTGGATGCAACAACTTTTCCCTTGCCCTTTCCCTTGGGAGGTGGCCTCGAAGGTGGAGGTGGTGCACTAGGCATAACATCGGACAAAAGCTTCTTTTGCCTCTTGGAAGGTGGCTTGACCACCTGAGTCTCTTCCTCAACAGCATCATGAGGAGGGTCTTCACACATTGAAGTGGGTCTGGCAGGAGCATAGACCACTCTCTTCCTTGCATGCTTATTTGGCCTGGATTGCCCTAAAGTTGAGCTGTCCAGAGTTGTGTGTGTCATGGCAATCCCTCTCTTAGCTGCAGTAGTTAGTTGATACTGTATGAACAAGTGCTCTCTCTTTGTCTCCACCCTTCCTCTTGGAAGTTGCATCATCAAGCTCAAAGTCTTAATCCTCTTCATCAGAATTATTAATTCTTCTACCTTGCACGAGTAGCAGCCTTTGGCAAACCATGGTAAGTAGGAGTGCCTAGATCTGAATTTGAGCCGCTCTCCGGACTTGTGCCTTCACTAAGCTCAACATCCTCTTCCATCGTGTTCTGACTGTCATATGATCCTGACATGTTGCCCAACGTCCCTGTGAATAGAATAGAAGGGGCAGAGTAGATGAGGATCACAAAATGCAGATGGTTCTGCAAAAAATTGAGTTCAAATTTCAAGTTTAGGTTTTCACACTATGCGGTTCGGTCTCACCGATTGACTCCTTTCGAAAATTCTGAGGCAACAACAAAAACTAGGTCACACATTTTTGGTGGCACCGACTGTATGAATTAGTCTCTCCGAGGTGCACAAGGATCTTTAGAAAGACGATTCGGTCACACCAAGTGAGTATGTTTCGGTTAGACCAAAGCGTACTCAGTGCAATGGACAAGGCCATCTCGATGGTATCGAAACTTATCTAATTGGTCAGTCCGAAATGATTACGTGGAAACCTAACCCTAAAATCTTCGCTCAACCCTAAAATCTAGGGACTATTAGGTAGATGGAATCGTGCATACTATAGGATGATAATGCACAAGTTCTTGTGTTAAGAATCGGTGTTTGGGAAGCACAAGAAGATTGAATCGTACCGTAGCTTGGTGACGATCCTCTACGACAGTGGCGATGGGTGAGATTGTCGACGGTGGCGATGTATTCTAGTGGTGAGAGCTCATGGGAGACAACGACGATGATCCGACGACTGCAGAGGCGATATGCGGGAGCGGTCGGTTTGAATAAAAATTCAAGCGAACCGTCCACGAGATATATATACACTCGCACTTTGTCGGTCAGTCCGATCAAAATCACTCGGTGGCTCCGAGACGTGTAACTACCAGAGACAGTGTGTTTCGGTGGCACCGAATGGTTTCATTCGGTCTGTCTGAGGGCACTAAAACTGATCATTCCAAGTGCATCGATGGGACCAAAGTGGAATGAGTTGGTCTGACCAAAGTACACTTAGAAGGTTTTAAAGGTCAATCCTAATCAGATCGGTGGCTCTGAGTGCCCCTCACCCTAAGGGTCCGAATTAGCACTTGTTCAAATTTTTGATCAGCAAGAATGAATTTGAGACAAGATGATATAGATAGATGGAGGAGGTTCTTAGGCATTCTTTTCCATCCAATTGGCCAAAAGATCCAAATCAACCAAACAACAATTGGATGTCCTCAAATGGGAAAATATGCATTGCAATATACTCACACAATAAAATTGCAAATAAAATATGTCAAACATGCACAACCAATTCTGGCATCTATCAAGCAATAGTCGATGACAAAGTCATCTATATATGAGTATATTGACTTTGGAGCCAAATGAGAACATTTGATCATATGTCATACTCATCGTTTAAGCATAAGTGGGCTTACCACTTTTACATAAAGCATTAATGTGTTCACACCATTAGAGTTGCTTTAACTCAAATCTTAGAGAAAAGCCCCCCCCCCCTAGATGTGAGATATGCTAAAGAGGGATAAACTAACCTTTGGTTTTGTCGTAGAAGACTTCATGTAGATGTTGTAGTAGTGGAATCTCAATGTTGATGAAGATCTTCATGAGTTGGGAGCATTACTTGAAATTAGTAGTACTTTCAATACCTACATGGGTTAGTCCCACACAAGGAACAACAAGGATATCTATGGACATAGAATGAAATACACATGTGATGATGTCAATGGATGCAATGAATACATTGTCTCTTACTACCTCTGTAAAGCAATATAAGACATTTTACATCACTAAAGTAGTGATCTAGAACGTCTTATATTACTTTACGGAGGGAGTACTTACCAATAAGAGGGTTAGTGACCCCATGAACTAGTGCATGATGTGAAAGTTGTTTGCACAAGTTCTTGCCACGAAAGAATATGAGTGAAGTTTGTTGGCGGAGTCACCCTCAAGAACTTTATAATTCTTCTAATTTGGGGCCCACATCAACTTGATGGGAATCCTCGGAGTTGTAGTTGTACATGATGAAGTAGAACTTGAGGTAGTCTTGGAAACCCACTTTACCAAAGCTTGAGGTGGTTCTTTGAACGAGTCAATATCCTTTTGAAGCTTGTTCTTGCCTTTTAGCTTGTGGTCTTGTGGTGGAAGATTATCTTGACCTTGTGTTAGATTGAAGAGACTAGGATCATACTTCTCTTGTTGAGGAACAAACTTCGTCTTGGATATTGATATTCTTCTCATCGACTCCATTGGCATTGAACTTCCGTTCAAAACCAACACCTTGGTTCTTCCGGTGCTATCCTTGCTTCCGTACATTTTCCTCAAATTGCTTACTTCTGGCAAGACTCTTGTAGACACCCTTTTCTATAACTCCTTTTAATAAATCATTTTCTTGCTCAAGTGTAGTTGGCTAAGAGAATCATTAGTGGAATCAATAGAACTACTAGAAGAAGCATCATGAGATTTAACATTTTTATTGTTGCTACTAGAGGTAGAACATTTCTTGCTCTTGTTAATAGATTGCTTAGATTTGACTTGTGGCATAAAGGTAGACAAGTGGAGTCATTTGGCAATGTAATAGGAACTCTTCTTTCAAAAATCATCATTGATAGTTTTAATAAACTCATGCTCTTTCTGTAAATTTAGCTTCTCGAAGTGTAGCTTTTCATGAGTTCTTTGGAGCTCTCTATGATCTTCTTGTTGAGTTTCATGAGCTAACTAAGAGTGTTTAGTTCTTGAGCTAGACACTCAATTTCCCTCGTTGCATTAACAACCATCACATCTTGATCATCATGATTATTAGCAAGTTTATGGAAGCTAGCATTACTAGTTTTGTCAATGAGCAAATCATCATCACCTAGAAAGTCATCCTCATCACTATTATAGTCAATGAATTCAGGGTGTGGTACCTTAGGGCCTTTAGCCATGAAGCATCTTCCAATTCCTTCAATCGGTGAATCTTATAAATCATATGACTTGGAGGATACGAGAGCTAGTCCGGCAACACCTTCATCTTGACTATAGTCGGAGTTGGAGTGATAGCTTTTCTCGGATTGGTCGTCGGCGTCAGAGACGGATATCCATTCACCGATATGAGTTTGGGATCTTATTCTTGAGTGGATCTTGGTATTCTTGTCTTTCCTCTCTGAATCCTTGCTTCTCCGGGAAGGTCTTCGTTCATATCGATCTTCTCTACTCCTTCTCGTTCTACGAGGTGACTCATCACTTCTATTCCTTCTTCTTGGTGACTCGTCTCTTTTCTTGAGAGGTGTCGTACACTCATTTGAGAAGTGTCTGGCTCTTTCACAATTATATCAATTGCGGTCATGACTTGAAGAATGATTATCATTGTATCTTGAGTTGGAGCTTCTCTCTTTGCCACTATTCTTGTAGAATTTTTCTGAATTTTTGAGCATGAGGCTTATCTCTTGATTGGGTACGAGCTTGTCAGTTGATGTTGTGGGAGCATCACTTGTGGCTTTGTAAGCACCGCTTGACTTGTTGTGGAGCTCCTCTTTGTTTTTGAGTGACATTTCATGAGCGACAGTCCTTCTAATGACTTCTGTGGGCTTGTGATCTTTGTAATTGGGCATCATTTGGAGCAATGTGCATACGGTGTCGTACTTTCCATCAAAGGCTCTAAGGACCTTCTTGATGATGAATTTTTTGGTCATCTCTTCGCTTCCTAAGCCTACAATCTCATTTGTGATGATAGCGAGCCTAGAGAACATTTTCACGGCTCCTTCACCATCCTTCATCTTAAACTTGTCAAGTTGACTTATAAGCACATCCAACTTGGACTCCTTGACGGATTCAGTTCCTTCGTGCATATCAACCAAAGTATCCCAAATTTCCTTGGCATTCTCAAGGCGGCTTATCTTGTTGAACTCCTCGAGACACAAACTGTTGAAGAGGATGTCACAAGCTTGAGCATTGTATTGGAACATCTTCAATTTCTTCTATGGTTGCTTCACGATGATGCTATTTTCCATCTTTAATTTTTTTCCCATGTAAGCCAACACAAACAACAACCCAAACGACGGGGTTATGACCAAGAATATGCATTTTCATTTTATGCTTCCAACTAGCAAAGTTTGTGCCATCAAAATATGGACCTCTACGGTGATAATTTCCCTCAGTAGACACCATACTCTACTTGGTGGTGAAACCAATTCAACAGAGACCCAGGCTTTGATACCACTTGTAGGATCGTAAGTAGGTCTAGAGGGCGGTGATTAGACTACTTGACCAAATAAAATCTAGACTTTTCCCAATTTTAGTATTCAACAAGTTTTACCGATTCACACAAGTCAAGTAACACTTTACACATGCAAGTGTAGATAGTAGGTAGAGAAAATTAAGGGCATTGCATATGAACGTAAAGGAGGGATCGGAGAAATCAAACGCAATGAAGACACGGTAATTTTTGGAATGGTCCCGATAGGTGGTGCTATCGTACGTCCACATTGACGGAAACTTCATCCCACAGAGGTTAACGACCGCGCAAGTCCACGGAGGGCTCCACCCATGAAGGGTCCACGTAGAAGTAACCTTGTCTATGCCATCATGGCTTATGTCCACGAAGGACTATCCTCACTCGGGGTACATATTCACAAAGTAGGCGATCTCCTTGCCCTTACAAACTCCTTGATTCAACTCCACAAGATTTGGAGGCTCCCAAGTGACACCTGACCAATCTAGGATACACCGCTCTCCCAAAGGTAATATATGTTGTTGTCGATGATGAACTCCTTGCTCTTGTGCTTAAAAAGATAGTCTCCTAAACACTCAATCACTCTCTCACATATTTGGCATGGTGGTAGGAGAAGGATTGAAGTGTAAAGCAACTTGGGGAGGCTAGAAATCAAGGATTATATGTTTTGAGTGGAATCCCTTGATCTCAACACAAAGGTAGGTGGTTCTCTGTCAAAAAATGGATATGGGAAGTGGTAGTTTCGTTCTGGTTGCTCTCTTGGAGCTGGTGGAGTGGGTGGGGTATATGTGGCCATCACAAAAAATCTAACCGTTACACAAATGAAATTAATAAGACACAGAAGGTTGGCAAGTCCACTCCAGTGATACCGATCGACTAACTCGGAAATTCCGAAACGAAGTCGATGGGTAACAAAAGGTTGGCATGGTCACTTCGGTGAGACCGAAGGGTCATCTCGGTACGAACGATTTGTTAGGGTTTAGGAAGTGGATTTGTTGGGTCTGGGTGTATAGTTCCGTAGCTCCGAGATAGGCTTTAGGGTTTTGGACAGAAATGAGTTGGAGGGTGTGGTTGAGGGTTTTGGAGCAATATCTTCAAGCACTTGAGCAAATCGCTCATGATCAAAACCTCACGACCTTTTAATTTTATTGGCTTTTCTATGGACTTTATGTGATCTTGGATCATTAAATCAAAAATGTAGAATCTTCGAGCTTTTGCCAATCCATGTCCTTTGCATTTTGAGGGGTCCACATCTCCATTCATTTCCATGCCTAATTGAATTTTCCTGAAATATTCTTTGAATAGGCATTAGTTCAATGATGTATATATTTTTATTTACTAAAACCACCCGGGGATTACTTGTACTTTCATGAACATGGTCCATCGTTTGGGTTTTATGCACATGGTCCATCGTGAAGGTCGACTACACCTTGATCTTCCAATCCATGTGCCATTACACATGGCCACCCTCACCTTCCAATTTTTCTCTCCGAAACTTCAAAGATTAGTCGTGTAATTTCACGACGCTTTGCACCAAGCAACCACGTGGAGTCCCAAAAAAGGGCAAGTGCTCCATTGCCTATGGGGACAGAGGTGGAGGCATAAAAGAAGTACATGTTCTCATCATCACATGGGGATCCCAACCCACATCTTTGACGATTCAGTCCGCTCCTACCATGGTGAACATAACCACATAACCTGAGCAAACTTGGCAAGATGGAACACCCCAAGGTCTCCGAGATCCGTTGATGGACACGGCCTCCCAGTTAACTTTACATTGAGCAACCGATGCCGTGCGATCTGCTCGAGATGACGGTGGAGCTAAATCCATTCTGACACGTGTTGAGACAGTACAAAGCTCAAAACTTATGCGGAAGAGGGTAAACGGTCGTTGGAGGGGGATAGAGGTTGTGGGATTGATGCATATGTCGTAGCGAAGGTGGCAGGCAGGAGGCGGGTGGAGTGGAGTGTACGTGCCCAGGAGCCGATGCTCGTGTAGGTGTCAATAACGATACATTGCTCCTGGAGGTTCTTACAGACTAAAGCCAGGGGCGTGGTTATGCGAGCGACAATGGTGTGGGGTTGCGGGTCCAAGAGCTCACCAAGATGGGGTAGGAGGACGGCGACTAGATTTCGACGGTCATGGGAGGTTGCGGTCGGGTGGTGAGCGGAATTCTCCCCGCGCGGTTGGGGGCTCCTCATCCTTTTATCCGTGTTTGCAGAAATGTAGGCATCATAAAGGGAAATTTAAACAATTTGATAAAAAAGGTATACAAATAACAACGCATAGTAACTTTAGGTCATCGTGACATTTTTTTGGTATATATGAGCTCTATAGTTAAGCTGTTAGAGATGCTCTAAACTAGCTAGTTTTTTCATAAAATAAATAAATACAAATAAAATGATACCCCATCCAATCCAAATTAATTGACGCACATTTACTACAAAGTATCTTGTATTGAGGACTTGTGGCCTCTCGACTGTAACTCTATGAACTTGCAATAAAACTCCCTTTACCCTCGCAAAAAAAAAATTATCAATTAATATGGATAATAGGAGGAGTACCGGCGAGCTAGCTGTGGCCTTTTTGATGATTCGTATACTAAAACGAGATGGATTTGGACATCCCACGGATGAGTAGTAGGTGTTTCTATCTCGTATAATTGTGGCAGAAAGCAGAGTAGCCAAATGGGCGAGCTCTGGTGACCTCTCCAGCCGGTTGATGAAATCATGGACCACGCCCGACGCCGTCTAGCCACCGAAAACCAGGTAAAATCCCAGACAAATCCCCACACGAATCCTCTACTGCCAGTAAGGCGCCGAACCGAGCCAAGAACCTTCCTTTCATCACAAACGAAAAACGACGAGCTGCACGAAAACACCATCAAGTTTCATGAATTCCAATCTCAAAAAACGCGCACAGCCCGCCCCGCGTGAGGCCGAGGCCTATATAAAACAGTCCACTTCCCCCACTAATCACACTCCGTCCGTTACCAGTTCCTTCCGTCTCCTCCCGTCTATTAACCCCCCGCTCGTCCAGCGAGAAAGGAGGGCAGAGCAGGCGCGGCGGGCGGTTGGTTCAGATCTCGGTGCCGCGATGCCGAGGACGAGGAGGTTGCGCGGCGGCTTCCGGCTCGGCCGCAAGCTGCTGACCGCATGGCGCTGGGCGCTCTGCGGCCGGAGCCGGCGCCGGGGCGGCGGCTACCTCCGCCTCGACACGCCGTGCCCGACCGCCGACGGCAGGGAGGCCAAGAAGCTGGCGCCGGTGCTACGGTGGGGCCGGTCGCTGGCGCGCCTCCTCAGCCTCGGCCGGACGGACCGCCGGCAGCGAACGCTCGGCGTCGTCGGCGGCGGCCCCGAGGCGGTGAAGACACCCAAGGGGCAGGTGGCGGTGTACGTCGGCGGCGGCGGGCCCGGGGAGCCGCTGCGGTACGTGGTGCCCGTGGTGTACTTCAACCACCCCATGTTCGGCGAGCTGCTGCGGGAGGCCGAGGAGGCGTTCGGCTTCCAGCACCCCGGCGGCATCACCATCCCCTGCGCCGCCGCCAAGTTCGAGCGCGCCGCCGCCGTGGCCGCCGCCGGGAAGAAGGGGTTCGCCAGGTGGTAGCATCGAGCCCGTAGGCGTAGGAGTCCCCTCCGGCCCTGGCTGGTCTGATCGCCTCCGCTGCCTGCGGCGGAGGCGCATGGCGACATGGTGTACAGTGCATATGTGTTTCCATCAGCGAAGGGGCTAATTTTGTTCCATTGATTCATCTTCATCTTCATCTTCCTGCCGTTTAACCAGTGGATGGATGCGGTTCTTTTTCTAGCAAAGGTTGTTTATTCATCCATGGATTCTGGGATGCATCTCCCTTCCTTGGCATGTGCGAGTTCATCTCAGAATCTCTAATTTCTCATCGTTTTGCGACCGGAGGTTGGTATGAACACAAGCTCTGCAATGGACTTTGCGGCCATCCCTCCCGCTCCCGGCCTAGAAATTTCTCACGAGCAAAACACTACGAACGCCATTGAATCCATGCTTATCTATCTCTGACTAGGGAGTACAGGGAACCGTGCCACTCAGTTACTCCTCCTCCCCCACCTAGGAAGGTGGGAACGGTACAAACGACTCTTACTGTACGAAACCGTACACACCCCGGCCGGCCGTACCCTGGTCACGCACGCACGCACGCATGATCCGGCTCGGCAGTTGGTTGGAGCACGCTCCTTTGGCCATGCCACTTTTGCACGCCAGCGCCATACCCCCGCTCGCCCCGCCCGTGCAAGCGGCAGCGCAGCTCCATCGGCGTGACGGCACAGCTAGCAGCCGGCGAGCTCCCCGTGCCGAATCAGTTCTACCGCCCCTGCATGGCCGCGGGTCCGGCCGGGACCTCCGCGCGCCACCGGCGGCGACAGGGACGCCCCGTGCCGGCATCCTCCTCTTTCTTCCGGTGGAATTCCGCCGCGACACCGACGGATTCCGTCCGGCTGTCCAACTTGCTGCCCTGCCGTTCCGTCCGTGCCGGTGAATTCCGCGAGGAGTGGACGCGTCGGATTCGGGTCGCCGTCCCGGCCCGGGGAGTCCGGTGCACTTGCGGTTGCGCCACTGGGCTACGCAAGCCGGGATGGATCCGGGAAATCGCCCGGCTTTGGGGCAAAGGCGAAGCTGTGACGGGCGTTGCAGAAACCGTCACATCCCTTTCCTTTTCGTCCCGGCCTTCCTTTCATGTCGACGCCGCCGTCTCTCCCTCCCTCCGGCTGGGGCCCAGCACCGGCAGCAGTAACCCCGGACGAAGAGCATATCGGCGTTCCCACCACGGAACCGTGTTTTTCTTCAGTTTCATTTGGAAAATTGTACTGTATGTATGTATTTTCTTCAGAGAAAACAGAAATACCACGACAAAGAAACCTGAATTAAAATCCCAAGATGATAATAACAATGGACTGTTCTGAATAGCAGATAAAACTATGCGTGCTTAGGCGCCGATGCGACGAGCAAACGCCGCAACTTGCAAGCACATAAGATCGAGGTCCTCGTTACGGTGTGGGCACAAGGCGGTCATGGGTCATGACAGTTGTAGAGTGCTTGCTATTCAGAATAGTGAGAAGTACGTACATCTGGGCTGTTGCTCGTGGTGTTACCTGGTCCTAGATTGTATCTTTCTGCATTGAGTAGAAGAGATGGCGACAACGGAAGGATGGCGCCACCGCGTGCTTAGCAACCGTCGTCGTTGTCTTGTGCGCAGATCGCGTCAAGCACACGCCGTTTTAGCACGTTAATGCAAACCCCCGCTCCCTTCTGTTTGATTGACCAGGCTGGGTAGCGCCTGCATGCAGCTATGCAGATACTAGTAGTAGTCAAATCAGAGGGTTCAGTCTAAACATCGCTGGCTTGGACCGATCGGAGCATATTCAATGCAAGGTTGCGTGGTTACGGTCCATAAGCACGGTTCAGTCTGAATGTCTGATGTCATGCACGAATTGATCGGGCCAATTATGAGAATATATATAAAGCAAGAAACGATTGGACACTTTTACTATGATGATGTAGGAATATCCAGGTAGCATCACGTAACCTTGCTGTAAAATGACCAAGGTGAGGCACTAGGTGAGCCACGGACTTGTACACTTTGTCTTCAGTCGGGAGAGACACGGGGTCACTGTCAGTTAAGAAACTGAACCAGTGCATGTTCCGTCAGAACAAGGTCTCTTCTCTCTTGTAGTACTGAAGTGGAAGTTGGGCGGAGTGTGGCACGCACCTGAGGACTGCTGCTTGCCTGCTTCGTCTGCGATGCTAATCTAGACAAACAGCTGAAATTGCATCTTCCTAGAAAGAAGATTTTGACACCGAAGAGAGAGCTTTATTTCGTTGAGCCGGAATCCTACCAACCCACCAATTCTTGCATTCAGCGTTAACTCATGGCCAACTTTATCATAGTCTCTCTTCAGTTATGTAAGTACTATCCGGCGAGACAAACTTGCCTGGTTTTGTTAGAATTGAGACAACTACTTAGAATGTCAGTAGAGATCAGGCAAAGTAGGTCAGAACGGTAGGGTTCTCCTGCCGACCTCCATTGGTACTCCGAGGTGCTTCTACAATGGCCGAAACTAACAAAACAAACTATTGGTCCTGGTCGGAGAAACGACGTTGAAGGACGGCTCAGATTTATTATACACTCTTACCTCTCGTGTGAAAAGAGAGGATAAGAGGGGGCATGTTAAAAGGGGTAAGAGGAAGCATCTTAAAACTGTATTTTTTTATGGCAAATTTTAGCATGCCTCCTCCTACCCCCTCTTTTTATATGTGAAGTAAGAAGGTAAGAATTAATCAGACCATCAATTCATTAGATCAACGGCCCAGATTTATTATGCACTCTTACCTTTTATGTGAAAAGAGGAAGTAAGAGGGAGCATGTTAAAACTGCTCACTTTTTATAGTACACATTAATGGGCTCTGAAGAGGAAGCCTTGCGTCAAAAAGGTGGCTGAAAGCTCAGGGCATGCCAGCTAGGCCAACCCATTTACAACCTTTCCTCTTTCGTTTGGTTATGCACACATACACGAATCTCACATGATCCATACGCTCTCACATGAATCTTTTGTCAGGTTATCAATGACACTGTAGGCAATTTGATGAGCAAGAAGAAAGGTGATCCATAAAGAGATATACCAGGCACCTTCGGTGGCCCATCTGTTTATAAACAGATTTGTATCTGATCTTTAGATTGTCCCAATGAGAGGAACCACGACTCATGTGACACCAAGGAACACATCTACAAGACCGAAAGCACCACCGCCAGGTTATGCTAAAATCCATGTTGACGCAAGCATAGCGTGATTTGGCTCGGGTGGCTCGGCAACAGCGGTGTGGCGAGATGCAGAAGGTCTATTCATGGTCAGTTCGGCCCTAGTTGTCCGTGGAATCTCTGATGCTACCACGCTTGAAGCAATTTCATGTCGAGAGGCCCTGTCTCTTGTTGAAGATTTGGTACTTCAAAATTTTGTTGTTGCATCAGACTCGAAGCAGGTTATCAAGGATATAGATGAAGACACTGGCAGTAGTTATGGGAGTATTGTCAGGGATATCAAGCAGCGAGCGTTAAGTTTTAACTGCAAATTACTTTTGAAGAAAGAGCGGCGAGTATAGAAGCAGATAGTTTAGCCAAGTTTTCAAATTCTTTGGATAACTGACGTCATGTTTGGTTCCACCCTCACGATCCATATTGTATCCTACTTCACGTGGCTTATGATTAATAATACTTAGCTTTTCCCTAAAAAATATACACGGACACGTGCACTTGGTTCTTTTTGCATGCATTTATTCGGTTTACAAGTTTTAATTGTTTACTTTAGGGTTTTTCTCTTAGACTTTATGTTTTAACTTTTGCTTTGATTTATTATTATTAATTATTATTATTAATTTTTTATTTCCACCTTTAAAAAAATCAAGTACACTTTTTCGAAAATTTAAATACATTATAGGGAAAAGGAAATATTTTATAAACTGTTTGAACATTTAGAAATTTTAATTTTTAAAATTTAGGACGATTTTCTAAAACTATGTGAAAATTTTAAAATTTCATGACATTTTTCAAAAAAACGTATGTATATTTTCAAAATCCAAGAATGATATATAAATCCGTGGATGGGACAACATTTTGTGATTTTTTATTCAGGAAACATTGTCTAATTCATGGAAATTTTGAAAATATAAAATAGTTTGTTAGTATTGCAATACGATCTTTTTTCATCTGTACAAAACCGAACATTTGAAAAATATCGGAGGAAAACAATAGAAAAAAGCGAAGGGAAAATCACTAGAGAATTGCGCTCCACGCAGAACCCATAGTGGGTCGATCCACATGTGTACGCTCTTTTAGCGACGAATTGCCTCTAGCATGCCCTCATGGGCCCGCCTAGGTACCGTTCCTACTTCAGAAAAGAAGACCCTAAGAGCATCTTTAGCGCAGCGACTATTTATCTACTACCCGGTACGAGGGCGAGAAGGCAAATCCAATTTAAAATCTGAACCGTCTAATCACAGCATCAACGGACTAAATATGTTGTTAACGAAATACTCTTCGTTAAAGAAACGCTAACCCGCCCATCGCGCACGTCTTCGCATCGCCAGCCAACCGCTCCCCCCCCCCCCCCCCCCACCCACCACACGCCCAGCCTCCACGCCGCCGCACTGCCCCGCACCCACCCGCGTGCAGCCCCGCCGGCCCCCACGCCGCCGCACCGCAGCCACGCCTCCGCCTCGCCGCCCCCACGCCGCCGCACCGCAGACACGCCTCCGCACCGCCGCCGCACAGCCACGCCTCCGCCCTCCGCAGCCCAGCCCCGCCCCTCCGCCCATCCCCGCCGGCGGCCTGCGCCCAGCCCCGACGGCTAGTAGACAAGATCGGGGCAAGGAGCAAAGCGGATCGAGTGGGGCACGGAAGGAGCCGAGGTCAGCACGCCGCCGTCGCGTGGGCGAGTCGGCGGCGAACAGGGTGTCCCCCAAGAACCGGCCGTGGGCCAAGAAGACGGTGATGTACCCAAATCCCACATTCGTCGCTCCCGCCTCCTTCACTGTGTACGCCTCGCCGTCGGCGACAAACAAACAAAAGCGGTCCATGGTCACGCAGACGTCGCACAAGTTCCTGGTGGCAGCATGATGCGAGGGCTCAAGCAGCGACCCGGTGTCAGCTTGACGGCGTGGATTGTCAGTATATCATCCTGATGCGTGGTAGTCAATTCAATCATGGTGAGAAGATGAGCTCTGCTATAATCAAAAGGGTGCACCACAAAGAAACGAGAAACTCTGAAACTGTACATGGGTCAGTGATCTTATGTTCTTATTTATCTTTCAAGGATACCAGCAATTGGTTTCGTTTTCCAACTAATTAGTTAGACCCTCGTGGTGTATGTTTTCTACAAGCTCGCGTGTACATGCAATATATTTTTGCTAGAATTAACAATGTGTATATAGCATCTCAACTAGGAACTGAGGAGCTAACTCTTTCTTACATCATGCTTGAAATACTAAAGATGTTATTTGCAGGACAAAGAAAAGATCCAAATTCGTTGATGGAGTTAGAGCTTCCGTACAGCAGAGTCTTATGTAATTTAAGTTCTGACCAAGTTATTATTTTTACAGCAAAACCAAATTATGAATGCTTAATCTGGGCTATTTCTCACTCAGTTTCCTCTATAGGTCACTACCAATTATTATTTTTATTTTGAGGTGAATGCAGCTGCTGATCATACTTTAATCACACGTCAATTGCAGGAGTGCGACACCCGCCATCCTGTACCACAAATCATGCGAAGAATGATGGCTGGTGTAATCCTATGCTAGCTAGAGTGCTAAACTCATTTAAGAAACTCTTGGAGCTCAGCTTTTGGCCTGAAACACTATGAACTAACCTGCCACAGTAGTGACTACTGATTAATACAATGGAGTTCATTTTGATCCATCTGATAGAATACCTATTGGGGAATAAGCGTGAAAAGTAATCACCCACTCTTTCCGCAGTGGAATTCGGGTATGCCCGCTCATCTATTTATTTGACTGTTGTTATAGATAGGTTGATCCGGGTCTGAAATGTTAATGGAGTTGTTTCATTCCTCACACAATCCCTTTCAATTGGATCAGTTCTCCTTTTTGAATCACTCTATATTCCATACATATATGCTTATTATGGTCATCGAGACTTTAGCGTAAGACATTTATTTTGTTGATATTACCTTCAAGGGAACATGGTACCTACGACGCAGGACTATTGGAAATCAGTTTTAAATCTAATCAAGTGTATACTTCTCTGTTGTCTCTACTGCAGCCATGATGATAAGAAGTTCAGTGTAGGCAGGAAAAAAGATTAATCTTGGTAAGCTACAATTTTCTGATCACAATCTTACTTTTGTTATTACTTTTGTTAGTGCTTCCATTACTTTCTATTGAATATGCTCAATGGGCTAGGGAGTGGACCTTCTTAGTAAGTTATTATGTATAATGGGGGGGGGGGGGGGTTACTTGATTTGCTCATCCCGGTGCAAACTCAACTGATAATACTGTAGGAGATATGCCCTAGAGGCAATAATATATGTTATTGATTATCTCCCTGTTCATAATTAGGTTTATGTTCCATGCTATAACTGCTATGGTTCTCGAGTCTACAATAACCACGAGGCTCGGAGGAAGACTCATATGCACGTGTGGAATAATAAACGGTAAAATGTATTCCTAGTCTGGCCTCTAAGACTGGCTCAAGTATTGCATGATGATCCTGTTTTCCTGATCATGGGCATGGCTATGCCGGCAATTTTGAGGGCACAATGTTAGAAGAACATTTGTGTTGAATCGACCCGAATTGATGTTATGCTATGAGATTCATTCGTCATAAGTTAATGGTTAATAACACAGAGATGGTTAACGTTTGCATAATTCCTTAGACCATGAGAGTATCGAGTTACTTCATGCTTGCTTCATGAACTTTGGGGTTTGTTAAACGTCATCCGTAAATGGGTGGATATTACGGCGGCTTACGGGTTCATGGAAAAGTATGTCAAGTAACTTGATAGCTCAAGATTGGGATTTGCTCCTCCGACGATGGAGAGATATCTCTGGGCCCTCTCGGTGTTACGGTATCCATCATCGTCTGGCCAGACACTTTGTGATTTGATCACGGGGATGCCGGAACACGGGAACGAGAAAAGAGAACAATACCGGTAACGAGGTAACTGGCATAGTGGACAAGTTGTTGATCCGCGGGGATGCCAACATGTCTCACCTCGGGTATTTGTAACATATCGCGAAGCAACAGGAATAGCACATGGCAACTGGAGGTTCACTCGAATATTCATTCGTGTGGGTATAGGGGTCAATATGGGTGTCCACGGCTCCGATGTTGATCATTGATCGGAAGGGGTTCTGAGTCATGTCTATACTTCACCGAACCTATAGGGTCACACGCTTAAGGGTCATCTATCTGCTGAATACTAGACAGGGAGTCTGAGAGAAAAACACCGAAAAAGTTTCGGACGAAACGGAAACGTTCCGGAGAGAACACCGGAATAGTTCCGGTGAAACTGAAAAGTTGTTTCAGGGTATTCCATTAAGTCAAATTGGTTCTGGCACACGCCCGGAAATTCTTGGAGGATGCCAGAAGTGTTCTGGAAACTTCTGGGAATTTTCCGGGACAAAAACCGGAAATGTTCCGGAGCAGCCGGAACCGATTTGGTTGCTTTTCGCTGAAGAAACATTGTTTCGAAATTGTTTTGGAATGCGTTCAAAATTATTTTGGTGGGTACTAGAATTGTTCTAGGCACACAGAAATAATTTGGGATTTAACGGACGCAGAAAAATGTCTTTGTGAATAGTGAAAAGCACTTTTTGGGCTGATTTGCAAATGGGGTTTTTCTTCTAGAAGAAAACCACTTTTGTGTGTGAAAGGGAGGTGGAGCTCCCCAAGGGGGCTGCAAATTTCGTCCATGGCATGGTGGGGGCCCTCCTTGAGGTGTCGTTCCACCTCATGGTGGATATCTTCTACACACCCTTATGTGGCATGTGGTGGAAAGATCCTAGGAAGGTCCTTTTGGTCTTTCCTCTACCCCTTGCTCCTCCTATAAATAGAGGTGGAGATTGCTCTCCAAAATCACATCATGCTTGCTCTCATACACATGCCATAGACTTGTCTGGCTTCTCTCTCCCTCCCAGCGAAATAGTTTCGTAGAGCCGAAAGGCTGTCTGGGTTCCGGCAGGAACTAGTTCTGGACGGCGAAGCCCTGCCGGATAGATGACACCGTATGTGTGCAACTCTGTAGAGAGATCGTAGTTTCGGTCTTAGTTCGAGAGTGCCTCCCGAAGGGCTGTCCAAGTGATCGTCCTAGTTTCGATGGTCCTCCCGAAGAGCTGTCCGAGTGACTGTCCGAGTTTCGATGGTCCTCCCGAAGGGCTGTCCGTGACACCGTCCGAGGGACTGTCCGACCGCCTCCCGGAGGGCTATCCGGGGGCGGATGAGGGTATACATCCTCGCGGTTGGGAGGTTGTAAATCCTAGCTGCGGGGATCTGCACCGCCGATCGTCATCGACTCTACTTCCGCTGCGCTACGAGTCGGTAACGAAAAAGATCAAACCTTGTATGCAGTCTCCATAGTGATCCTGGGCTGGTACGTAGTTCGGAAATTTTTTGTTTTCTGCTGCGTTACCCTACAAATACATGCGTGTTGTTTCGTGGCTGCACTTTTTTGATCTCTAAAAGAAGAGGCTGCAACCGAAGGTTAAGATTGAAGCGTTGAAGCAAACATGCAACAAGTGCAAAGCCTCGTGATCTTTTTCAAATAATAGTGCAAGCATGATGTTCTCAAGTTAATTTTGCTTCGCAATTGAGAACTTGTGATTGTCTTTTTAGTCCTGTAATTTTAATAAGCCGAAACCTTTCATATACAAAGTGGAGATTACACATCTATTTTCGACCTAGAGCCATTTCATTGCCAATAAGAGCAGCTTTTGCACGGTAAGTGATAGCTCTTCCTCTTAGCTATGTTCTCTTTTCAGCATAATCATATCCCAGTGTGTTGTATTCTTTTCTCCAATGAGGGTTCTGTTGCATGACCAATTCATTTCTCCCTTCTATCTGATTGCCAGTATGCTGATGACTTTCCGATAATTTGTATGTCTTTTTGGACTGGCCATTAGTTTCTGAAATTAAGGTACTGTGATTTTGGAGGAATAGATGTGTACGCACTGTTGTTACGTTGCAGGAGAGTGAATTGTGATCATTTTCCTATTGTGTTTACTTTGTTCTACGTATTCAGATTTTCCTTTAGCAGCAATAGGTCTGTGATTTTTAACTGTGTTTTAGCTGTTCATTTTGAATTGCAGTAAAAATGTCAAATTCCTCCAACAGAGTAGTAATCTTTAGAGGTTCTGTAGTTAACTCTTGCATTTTGGTTACCGTAGTGGAGTATGTTCATATGATCAAGGATGGTATCATCAACCCTGTGAAAGTGATCCAAACTACACTTCAAGGTGCAGGAAGGTACAACTTCAGTTCTCTAACCATGTACTTTATGTATGACCATGATAGAAGTCATCAAACTTATTTGACAATTTGTGATTCTGTACAATGTATATGAGCGAAATGGGTTTTTGAGGATAGTGCAGCATGATGTCTACGCTTATTAAAAAGTTGCATATAATAGAAGGCATGCCTCCTATGACGAGGTTCGAAGTAAACTGGACAGAAAACTATCTTTATCTACAAATAAGGATAGAGCCATGGATTACATGATTGCTTTTCAAACCACAACATCAGATGTAGCTGAGCACACCGCTTTGAAATATAGTCAGGTTGGTGGAAGTCTTGAACTTCATATTCATATTAACCCATGTATTTGTTTACTGACGGTAACTGTTTCATCTGGTGATACTGCTATTGTGTCACACAGAACAAGTACTCTGATGCTGGCAAGAAGCATAATGTTAAATGAAGTCGGTAATATTGAGGTTGATGATAGCTTGCTTGTGCAAGTCCTTACAAGTGGTACATGATATGGATGAGATCATGAATGTGGACTGAATAAATGTCTGTCCAGTGTATAAAAGCATGATGAAACTGGATTCAGAAATGAGAATTCAACTGAATTTCTCAGCACGCCATGGACGCCAAACTGGGCAATGGTGGCTTCAACGACGGCGGTGGCGGGCACCTTGGCGTGGACGACGGTGATCCCCTTGGCAGCGTCGATCTCCAGCAGGTCAAGCTGGCTCTGCACCAGGCTCGCCGGCATGAAGTGACCCCCTTCCGTCGCCCTACGCCCCACCTGCTCGGCGATCACCTCCGCTGATGCCTGCAGGCACATGAACTTCACCCTGCAGGTCCGGTAGCTCCCTGCCTTGTAGTTCCGATCTCTTTCTCGGAGGATCTCCTTGTACCTTAGCCGCAGCGCCAAGCAGCTGCCAGACACGCCCTCGCCACGACCCAGCCACCCCTGATGGCGTCGTGCAGCGACTCCAGTCATGGGAGTCGGTCCTCGGCGGTGAGCGGGACACCCCTGCTCAGCTTTGCTATTATTTGCCATGTACAAGGAAACAACAGGGAAATTCAGAGTTTGTTTTTCAAGTAAAGAAGCTCCAGCGCTGGGCCAAGACATCACACTCTTCTTATTTTGCAATCTGCACCTTTGTTTGCCTGGGAGCTTCTTATTGTGCAGCTTCTTATTGTGCAGATACAAACTATATAGTAAAAATACAAAAAAGCAACCCACAAGATCTAAGTAGTAACATGGAGTGTGTTCATGCATGAGTTTGCCTTAGTGCAGAGAATATGTGTAAAATGAAAGAATTGTTTTCCCCCAACTTTAGCCAGAGATAGCATTTTCATGAGGTTGTAATTAAGCATTACTTACTCATAATTTGGGACCTTAAGTTTGTCATAGCTTCGGGATTATTACACTTCTGTTCATGTTCCTTCTGAAACTTGAGCCATTTTTCTCCTGATCCTTAGATGCTCTATCTAGATCTTGTTGCTCATCATTCCAAATTTTCGATCTGCAGAACAGTTACAAGGGACAAGGCTGCACCTAAATTCCATGCTTAGGAAATGATTTCTATCTTTCGATTCTGCGGAATAGTGAGAAGGGCAACAAGCTGCACTTAAAACCTCTGTTCATGAAATCAATATCACCAACCAGAAACTCTAAGATTTCAAGTGTGGATGCGAGGTATGATCATTACAAATGTGACTGGCCCTACTTTGGTCCTGTTACCGTTTCCTTAGCATAAGCATTTTGTGATAGGTTGTTTTTTTCTTGAAGAATGTCATTGACAAGATGCTATGCAGTTTTTGCTTGTTTCAGATTTTAGTCTTCATAGTTCCTCGAGGTTGTTATATCTACAGTGTGACAGACTTGGTTTTCTCATAGTGATAGTCATTTACTGAATTTTATTGGTACTGAAATGGTGTTGGCACGCGTGTCTGCGAAAATGGAGAATAGTGATTAACTCTTTAAACTATTAATTGTCCAAAAAGGGGGTTCGAGCTTCTATTGGACTATACTGTAATAACATGACTTGCAAATTTTGAATGATTGTATATTTGATGAAAAATACAATGGGCGAAGCCATCCCGAACACTTTATTCATATACCAGAATTCACTTGCAGGATATTAATGTGTTTGCGGAACTAAAGTGTGTATTTTTGTAAGAGAATATATAATTGATGCAACATATATGAAAGATGGTCTGATATTTGGATTAAAGAGGCATACTGATTCACCTTTCAAAACAAAGGCATACTGATTCATGAAGAATAATATTTCAAATTATTTGTTTGTCAAATTTAGGTACTATCATTTTATCTGAGTTTTGAATTTTTTGGATGTTTGATACAATGTACGTTTTTTAGACGTGCGTTGCACGTGCATGCTTACTAGTCACATTAATCGATTACGTAGGGATGTCTCGCGTGGGGGAAATAGTGTCGGGCCGGCCCATTTTAACGCGCAAAGGTTGAAAAAAAATCAGGAATAAAAGAGAGCACCCAAAGATCAAATCCTGGTCACCGATCCGCGCGACTAACCACTCCGTCCGCATGGATTTACTGATTAGTAGTAGAATTGCGACCTACCAGAGGCGACCGGAGTCGGTCTTCTCCGTTTTTTCTTTGTTTCCTCGTTTTTTTTCTCCAGTTTTTTTATTCTTTTCCTTTTTCTTCTCCAATTTGTTTTATTATGTTTGTTTTTTTATTATTATTATTTTACATTTTTATATACATGTTCAGAATTTCTTCAAATACTTTTTCAATATTTTTAATTAGTTGTTCAACATTTTAATATACATGATCGTCATTTTTAAACACTTTTTCACCATTTTCCTTTCTTATTGTTTTTCATTTTACATTTTTATATACATGATCAACATTTTTAAAAATACTTGTTCAACATTTTTTAAATACTTGCTCAACATTTTTTTCAAATAATTTTTCAACATGTTTATATACATGATCACCATTTTTTCCAAATACTTGTACAATATTTTTCAAATACTTGTTCAATTTTTTATATGCTTGTTCACCATTTTTATATACACGATCAATATTTTTTCAAATACTTGTCTAACATTTCATCAAGTACTTGTTCAACATTTTTTAAATACTTATTTAACATTATTATATACATGATCAAGATTTTTCCAAATATTTTTTGAAGAGTGAGTTTTGTAATATATATATTTAGAACACTTTAAAGTATAAACAAAAGTACAAAAATAAAAGTAAAAAAAGGAAACGGTAAACGTAAAATAAAACATGAAAAAGAGGCTATGGCCTCCCGCGCTCGTGGGCCGGCGCACCTCGCTCGTCCTTCAGCGAGGACTCACTGCAGGCGAGACATAGTCGCTATATCTGTCCGGTCCGCAAAAATAACCGCTGATATACGGTACCGGGCCGAAAAAAGTCCGAACAGGTACCGAATATCTGATCGTCCTGCAAAAATATTAAGGGCGAGTTGTAAAAATCGTACAATACTCGTCAAATTTTCAGTTTTCCTTCCTCATTTTGCCACTCCCCTATTCTACACGCGACTTGGCGAGAGGGACACTGCCCCTTTTCCGCGCCGCCCACCCGCATCATTGCCGCCGCAATTCCCTCTGCCCCGTGCCGGCTCGCCTCTTCGGCGTCCCCAATTGCCTCCATGGAGCCACAGCAAGCCCCATCCCGTGTTTTCCAACCACCGGCATCGTCTTTCGTCGGCCGACAGGAAACGAAAGCGACATGGCAGCCACGTCGTCCCTGGAGCCGTGGCCGCCGCCGCACCATCGGCGCCGCCTCGTCTCCCTGTCCCTCCCATGGCCGCCTCCTTCACCCCTTCGGCGACCATGCAAAGACATAGGCGAAGGGCCCCAAGAAGAAGGCGGTGGTGGTGCGAGGTCGGCCCCTCCTCCACCCCCTCCGTCTATCAATGAGTCGGTCGATCCTGTCGAGTCCACCGGCGCCCGCAACGTGCTCGATGAAATGCCGAAGAGGTAACTTTTTTTTGCTCCGGTCAAATTTGATTGAACTTCACAAGGGATTCTTGGTGTTTCAGTCGTCTGATTTTGTAGCTACCTCATTAATCCAATATATACCGAGTTGTTGGAGGAGAACACGGTGGACTTGGTGCGCCACTTGATGATTTTGAACTGGGAATGCAACCGCAACCGCAAGATGGAGGACATGGATGATGGCAATGATGAAGTGGAAGAGCTTGATGAGGAGGAGTTTATGCTAGCCATGCCAATTTTGGGAGAAGGACGGGAAACTACACCGAGGTGGAGGACGCTTGTTTGATTTGAGCATGGGAGAGTGTGTCTCTCGATGCGGTAACCGGCAAACATCAAAATGGCAAGAAGTATTAGCAGTGTTTTGAAGATAAATATCACAAGCTTATGTCGGTTCCCCTCGGGCCATTCCTTGAAATCAATTCAAGGCCGGTGAATAACTATCAAGAAAACACGTAGCCGTTGGAGTGGTTGTTTGATCCATGTGAGAAATGCCCCTCCTGGTGAATCCACTATCGACGACTACGTGAGTTGTTTTATTTTTATTTCATATTTCATGATTTTTGTTGATGACTAAATAATCTCACCATTGCATCTTTTCCAATGACTTTTAGGATCACGTTGCCAACGAATTTTTCAAGTAAATCCCAGGTTTCAAGGATATGTCATTCCCACTTGGACATTGTTGGATCTTGCTCAAGGATAGTGAGAAGTGGAAGTTGGGCGATAATGAAGCTCCTCCAAATAAAGTCTCACTTGTTAACTTGGAGGACAATGAAGATAGTGATGATCCACCAAAGTGAGGAAGAAATAAGGGCAAGCCAGATGGAAATAGGAAGGAGAAGGAGAGGGTGAAGTGCTCGACTGAGGCCATTTCTTTAAGGGAGCAAATTGGCGATATGGTGAACAAAGTGGAATTGGCCGAGAAGAAAGAAAGACACCAAGAGGAAAAGTAGGCGCGAAGGTGTGCATTCGAGGAGCGCAAGATCGCTCTAGAGGAGCAAAAGAGGAGGGATGGTAGGACCGCCGAGGAGAACCGATTCTTGATGATGAAACCGGAGGACATGGATGTGATGAAAATAGATTTTTGGGAGATGGAAAGAATGGAGATCATGTGTCTAAGAAAGATTGAGCTTCAAAACCTTATGGACGGTTGTGGCTTTGCTTTCAGCAATGATGGTTTGGAGGTAGTGATGGTGGTGGTGGGTTTGCTTTCGGTGGAGAAGTATTTGAAGGAGGTGTTGGTTTAAGCAATGGTGGTAGAGGGTCTTTCACGACGGTGTTGTTTTTGGCAATGGTGGTGGTGGTGGTGGCGGTGTTTATTGAGGTGATGTTGATGCTTCGGTCAACAGCTGTGAAGATGCTTCGGGTTGTGATGTTCAAGCTTCGGCCTGTGCTGATGCTTCGATCATCAAAAATGATGATGAATATGGTGCTCATGCTATGACGTGTGGTGGGGGACGATCTTGGCAACACTAATACTGCTTAATTTGATCGTTGCCAGATGTGCTTCGATCACCTTTCACTTTTTTTGATTGTGTACTCATAGAGATAAACTTGCTACCTCTTGATATTGCGCATGATTTTGGATGTGAACCATTGCGGCATGCTTATTTTCTATGAATTTCGTACATCAATTTGATCTATAGATCATGTCGATATGTTAAAAAAAATATTAGTTGTACTTGTAGGAGGGATAGGGGAGAGATTGGTGGAATCGTTGTTTTATTGCTTGAGCCTCGTGGGCTTATATATAGGAGTACATGATTTTCTTGGAGTACAAGACATGCCAGAATACTTCCTAGTCTATCCTATGTTTCCGATCTAATCACGATACTCAACACCCCCCCTGATGACCCACAAGTATAGGGGATCAATCGTAGTCCTTTCGATAAGTAAGAGTGTCGAACCCAACGAGGAGCAGAAGGAAATGATAAACGATTTTCAGCAAAGTAATCTCTGCAAGCACTGAAATTGTAGGTAACAGATAGTTTGATAGCAAGGTAATTTGTAACGAGCAAGTAACGGTAACGGTAAACAAGGTGCAGCAAGGTAGCCCAATCCTTTTGAGGCAAAAGACAGGCCAGAACAATCACTAGTATTAGGCAAAGTGTTCTTGAGGGTACACGGGAATTTCGTCTAGTCACTTTTATCATGTTGGTTTGATTCGTGTTCGCTACTTTGATAATTTGATATGTGGGTGGACCGGTGCTAAGGTGTTGTTCTTACTTGAACTAACAACCTACTTATGATTAACCCCCTCGCAAGCATCCGCAACTACGAGAAAAGTATTAAGACAAAGTCTAACCATAGCATTAAACATGTGGATCCAAATCAGCCCCTTACGAAGTAGCGCATAAACTAGGGTTTAAGCTTCTGTCACTCTAGCAACCCATCATATAATAACTACTCCACAATGCATTCCCTTAGGCCCATGAATGGTGAAGTGTCATGTAGTCGACGTTCACATGACACCACTAAGGGAATCACAACATACATATCATCAAAATATCGAACACATATCAAATTCACATGATTACTTGCAACATGACTTCTCCCGTGACCTCAAGAACAAAGGTAACTACTCACAAATAATAACCGTGCTCAAGATCAGAGGAGTAATGAATAGCATAATGGATCTGAACATATGATCTTCCACCAAATAAACCATATAGTGATCAACTACGCAAGGTAATCAACACTACTAGTCACCCACAGGTACCAATCTGAGGTTCCGGTACAAAGATTGAACACAAGAGATGAACTAGGGTTTGAGAGGAGATGGTGCTGTTGAAGATGTTGATGAAGATTGGCCTCCCAAAGATGAGAGGGGTGTTGGTGATGACGATAGCTTTGATTTCCCCCTCCGGGAGGGAAGTTCCCCCGGCGGAATCGCTCCGCTGGAGGGCAAAAGTGCTCCTGCCCAAGTTCCGCCTCGAGGCGGCGGCGCTTTGTCCTGAAAGTCCTCCTCCTCATTTTTAGGTTTTTTTTGGGAATTTATACCAGAAGATGGGCACCGGAAGCGGGCCCGGCTGGGCACAACCTATCAGGGCGCGCCCTGGTGGGTTGTGCCCACCTGGGGGCCCTCCTCCGGTAGTTTTCAGCTCTAGTAATTTTTATTAAATACAAAAATAATCTCTGTAAATTTTCAGCTTCATTGGAGTTGTGCAGAATAGGTATCTCTGACGTGCTTTTCTTGGGTCCAGAATTCCAGCTGCAGGTATTCTCCCTCTTTGTGTAAACCTTGCATATTATGAGAGAAAAGGCATTAGAATCACTCCCCAAAGCATTGTTATTCAACAAAACAAAGTAAATAACAGTAGGAAATCATGATGCAAAATGGACGTATCAACTCCCCGAAGCTTAGACCTCGCTTGTCCTCAAGCGAAAGCCGATATTGAAAAGCATGTCCACATGGTTTGAGAGAGAGGTGTCGATAAAAACAAAATACGGACTTAGAAGCATCATGCTTATTAACATAACAGCAACAAACTCTAACATAAGAACTTATCTCAATACATTTTTATCATAAGGCTTCTCATGAACAAGTAACAATTCATCACAACATAGAAGTATGAAGCATAAACCTTATTGGAAACCAACAAACTATGTTCTCAGTCAACTTTGCAACTACAATTCATCATATTTTCAGGAAGGGTCTTATGTCGGAGCCTTTTGGCAAGTCCACATACTCAACTATCATTTAGTCTTCTATGATTGCTAATGCTCGCGGCATACCCATAAACAAAAAGTTTCAACCGGACACGTAGGAAGATAGGGGCTTATAATTTTGCCTCCCAACTCACTCACCTCAAGGGGGATGTCAACAATAATAACTCATGCCCACCCATATCCAACCGGATATATGTGCCTAGATCTTTCCTCACCACATGATGCTTGCAAAAGGAAAAAGTAAAAAGGAATAGGGAAGAATACTTTGATTCTTGCATAAAAGTAAGTGCATAAAAGTAAAAGATATGCCCTTCGTAGAGGGAAGCAGAGGTTGTCATGCGCTTATTGATTTGTATGCCCAATCCCTTAATGTAAAAGAACGTCATGCTATATTTCCCCCTATGATAGCAACCTTTATTATGCAGTCCGTCGCTTTTATTACTTTGCCATCATAAGTTCGTATAGCGCTCAATTTTCTCTTACACTAATTGATCAAAACACTTTTAGAAGCAATTTTTATTGCCTTGTTGCACCGATGACAACTTACTTGAAGGATCTTTCTCGATCCATAGGTAGGTATGGTGGACACTCAAGGAAAGAGTTTGGGTTTGGGTTTTTGGATGCACAAGTAGTATCTCTACTTAGTGCGGAATTTTTGGCTAGCAAAGATATTGGGCAAGCACCACATGTTAAAGGATCTATGACAATATAACTTCTATGTGGATATGAACAAACATAAATCATTACGTTGTCTTCCTTGTCCAACGTCAACTTTTTTGACATATAATATTTGATGGGGGCTCACAATCATAAAAGATGTCCAAGATAGTGTATTTGCATGTGAATCTTCTCTTCCCTAATTAATTCTTTCATGAATTGCATCATTGACCAATGCTATGTTTGTCAATCTCTAATAAATTTTACTACTTATACTTTTCCTTATGTGATGTCATTACTCACCATAAGATTAGCATATGATTCTTTTCATTTGTTTGTCTTTCTTTTATTCGATTGCAACCAGAAAGTAGAGAAGCAAAAACTCAAACTAAACTTTATTATATAACTTTCACTCGATTACATAGATAGGTAGGCCACGAAACTAACACACGAAAATAGATTACGCTAAACTTTTATTCGACTAAGGCAAAGGGAAACTAAAGATAAAACCAAAATAGGTAAAGGTGAGTAAAAGTGATGGTGATACGATACCGGGGCACCTCCCCCAAGCTTGGCTCAAGCCAAGGGGAGTGCCCATACCCATGTGCTCAAGTCTCCTTTGGTGGTGGTGGTGAAGAAGGTGGAGGTGTTGATGTAGTAAGCTTGTCCTCCAGCTTCCAGGGTAAGGGCTCCCTGTCAAAGGTTGACGCGAGAGTCTCCTGAGTCCTGCAACTGACAACTAAACTCATACCTTTAAATATTGCTTCATATTCGAAGACTTGGTTTTGGAGATCATAAACTTGGCTCTGTAGAAAATTAATTTGCTCGTTGAGGGTGGAGATGATGCCCTTCACGGACTGGCCATCCACCGTCTGATCACGGGTGAATTCTGTGATCATGGAGTGATTGGCACTAAGTCCATGCTCCACCATCTTCTGGCACTTGAAGATTTCCTGCTCCACCGCCTCAAGCCTAGCCTCCACGGTTCCGGTCTTCTTGGGTCCTTGAACATCGCGGATGTGGAGCACCCCCTCACGCATCTCAATGGCTTGAGGGTGCTTCATCACCTCCGACAAGTACGGGTTGATGACCTTCTCGAAGAACTTGTCCTTGGAGGAGCTTGGTGGAGCCATGGAGATCTAGATCTAGCGAGAAAACAGCAAGAAACAAGAACAGAGGATTTTTCTGCGATGCGGTCATCAAAACAGTCGGGGGTATATATAGAGAATTTTTATTCTTGGGAAACAAGTTTTTGGAAGAAAAACAGAGTCGGGAAGGCATCCGAGGTGGGCACAACCCACCAGGGCACGCGCAGGGGTGCCTGGCGCGCCCTGGTGTATCGTGCTCACCTCGATCACCTTCCGGTTTATTTTTTTATTTCCAAAATTCTAAAATATTCCAAAACTGACAAAAAATATTTTTGCGGATTTTTCGGAGTCCGTTTACTTACCGTATCACGTACCTCGTATTTTTAAGTATTCTGGAGTGTTCCGGAAGATTTCTTTTATGTGTTCCTCCGGTGTCATGGTTTGGATAACATTGCTTTCAACGTTAATTGGCATACCTAAGATATAATGCTTAATTCTTTGTCCATTGACTACCTTCGGATTAGTACCTTCGGCGTTATTAATCTTGATAGCTCCAGAGCGATAGACCTCTTCAATAATATATGGTCCTTCCCATTTCGAAAGAAGCTTTCCTGCAAAAAATCTTAAACGAGAGTTGAACAAAAGAACATAATCTCCTATTTTGAATTCCCGCTTTTGGATTCTCTTGTCATGCCATCTCTTTACTTTTTCTTTGAATAGCTTGGCATTTTCATACGCTTGGGTTCTCCATTCGTCTAGTGAGCTAATATCAAATAGCCTCTTCTCACCGACAAGTTTGAAATCATAGTTGAGCTCTTTAATTGCCTAGAATGCTTTGTGTTCTAGTTCTAGAGGCAAATGACAAGCTTTTCCATACACCATTTTATATGGAGACATACCCATAGGATTTTTATAAGCTGTTCTATAGGCCCAAAGTGCATCATCTAATTTATTAGACCAATTCTTACGAGACCTATTGACAGTTTTTTGTAATATTAATTTTATTTCTCTATTGCTAAGTTCTACTTGACCACTAGATTGAGGATGATAGGGTGATGCAATTCTATGGTTAACATCATATTTAGCAAGCATATTACGGAAAGCACCATGAATAAAGTGTGAACCACCATCGGTCATTAAATATCTAGGGACTCCAAACCTCGGAAAGATAACCTCTTTAAGCATTTTAATGGAGGTGTGGTGATCAACACTACTAGTTGGAATAGCTTCTACCCACTTAGTGACATAATCAACCGCAACTAAAATATGAGTGTACCCGTTAGAGGAAGGAAAATGCCCCATATAATCAAAACCCCACACGTCAAATGGTTCAACAACAAGTGAATAATTCATAGACATTTCTTGACGCTTACCGATATTACCAATTCTTTGACATTCATCACAAGACAAGACAAACTTACGGGCATCCTTGAAGAGAGTAGGCCAATAAAAACCAGATTGCAATACCTCGTGAGCAGTTCTATCTCCCGCATGATGTCCTCCATAAGCTTCGGAATGACATTTCCGTAGGATTTTTTCATGTTCATGCTCAGGTACACAACGTCTAATAATACCATCTACTCCTTCTTTATAAAGATGTGGGTCATCCCAAAAGTAATGTCTCAAGTCATAAAAGAATTTTTTCTTTTGTTGATATGTAAAGCTAGGTGGTATATATTTGGCGACAATGTAATTAGCATAATCCGCATACCAAGGTGTGTTATGTGAGACACTTATTGCAGCTAGCTGTTCGTCAGGGAAACTATCATCAATAGGTAGTGGGTCATCAAGAATATTTTCTAACCTAGATAAGTTATCAGCTACGGGGTTCTCAGCTCCTTTCCTATCAACGATATGTAAGTCAAATTCTTGAAGCAAAAGAACCCACCTAATAAGTCTAGGTTTAGCATCTTTCTTTTCCATAAGATATTTTATATCAACATGATCAGTGTGAACAATAACTTTGGAGTCAACAATACATGATCTAAATTTATCACAAGCAAACACAACTGCTAAAAATTATTTTTCAGTAGTAGCATAATTTCGTTGGGCACTGTCTAGAGTTTTACTAGCATAATGGATAACATTCAATTTCTTATCAACTCTTTGTCCTAGGACAGCACCAACAGCATAATCACTAGCATCACACATAATTTCCAAAGGCAAGTTCCAATCAGGTGGTTGAACGATAGGTGCAGAGGTTAAGGCTTTCTTGAGTGTTTCAAAGGCTTCCACACAATCGTCATAAAAAACAAAAGGGATATCCTTTTGCAAAAGATTAGTAAGAGGCCTAGAAATTTTAGAGAAGTCTTTAATGAACCTCCTATAAAAACCAGCATGACCAAGGAAACTTCAAATACCTTTAATATCTTTAGGACATGGCATTTTCTCAATTGCATCAACTTTAGCTTTATCCACCTCAATACCTCGTTCGGATATTTTATGCCCCAAGACAATACCTTCATTAACCATAAAGTGGCACTTCTCCCAATTCAAGACGATATTAGTTTGTTCACATCTCTGCAAAACTCGATCAAGGTTGCTTAAGCAATCATCAAAAGAAGTTCCGTAAACGGAAAAATCATCCATGAAAACCTCCACAATCTTTTCACAAAAATCAGAGAATATAGCAGTCATACATCTTTGAAAGGTAGCAGGTGCATTGCATAAACCAAAAGGCATACGTCTATAAGCATAGGTTCCAAAAGGGCAAGTAAAGGTGGTTTTCTCTTGATGAGATTGTGACACAGGTATTTGAGAGAAACCAGAATATCCATCTAGGAAACAAAAGTGTGTGTGCTTAGATAGTTTCTCTAGCATTTGATCAATGAAAGGCAAAGGGTAATGATCTTTCTTAGTAGCTTTATTTAATTTTCTAAAATCAATTACCATTCTATAGCCAGTGACAATTCTTTGTGGAATGAGTTCATTCTTATCATTAGGAACAACGGTAATACCTCCTTTCTTAGGGACACAGTGAACGGGACTTACCCATCTACTATCAGCTATGGGATAGATTATACCTGCTTCCACAAGCTTTAATATTTCAGTTCTTACCACTTCTTTCATTTTGGGATTCAATCGCCGTTGGTGATCAACAACGGGTTTAGCATCAGGTTCCATATTGATCTTGTGCTGACATAGAGTGGGACTAATGCCCTTAAGATCATCAAGAGTATATCCAATAGCAGCCCGGTGCTTCCTTAGAACTTTCAATAATCTCTCTTCTTCATGTTCTGAAAGGTTAGCACTAATAATAACAGGATATATCTTTTTCTCATCAAGATAAGCATACTTCAATGTATCAGGCAATTGTTTCAATTCAAACACAGGATCACCTTTAGGTGGAGGAGGACCTCTAAGGGTTTCAATAGGCAAATTGTGTTTCAGGAGAGGTTGTTGTTCGAAGAAAATTTGATCTATTTTATTTCTTTCACGCAAGTGCATATCATTTTCATGGTCAAGCAAATATTGTTCTAATGGATCAGTAGGAGGCACAACAATAGAAGTGAGACCAATTATCTCATCCTTACTAGGTAGCGCTTTATCACGAGGTTGTCTACTAAACTTGGAAAAATTAAACTCATGAGACACATTACCAAAGCTGACACCGACGGTTTGTTTTTCACAATCTATCTTAGCATTGACGGTGCTCAAGAAAGGTCTACCAAAGATAATGGGACAAAAGTCATCTTGTGGGGAACCAAGGACTAGAAAATCAGTAGGGTATTTTACTTTCCCACACAAGACTTCAACATCTCAAATAATCCCAAGTGGTGTGATAGTGTCTCTATTAGAAAGTTTAATAGTAACATCAATATCTTCCATTTCAGCAGGTGCTATTTCATTCATAATTTCTTGGTATAAGGTAAAAGGGATAGCACTCACACTAGAACCTAAATCACATAAACCATGGTAGCAATGATCTCCTATTTTAACTGAGACAACGGGCAAGCCTTCTATACGTCTATGTTTATCTTTCTTATCAGGTTTAGCAATTCTAGCTGCTTCATCACAAAGGTAGATGACATGCCCATCAACATATTCTACCAAGAGATCTTTAACCATAGCAACTGTAACACCCCAAAAATTTAATCATGTTTTATTAATTAAAATTTTGCAAGGAATATTTATTTTCTATTTTCTGGATTTCCTGTTGATTTCAGAACCACTCTTTTTCTCTGATTTATAAAATTCTTCTCTCTTATCAGAAACTTTTGAATAATGTTGTGTGACTTGAATGTTCTGTTAAATCATTTTATTTCATTTAGTAAAACCAGAGGAATTATTTTTATAATAAAACTTGCCAAGTTTTAATTCTTTTAATAGCATTTTCATTCTTTTAAAGGCCTGAGTTGCACTACAACCACTTCATAAATTCATTTATTAATTCCACAAAAATTTGTAGATAACATGTGATGTCCCTGGATCACTTTTATGCAAAAACCTAACCTTGTGTTTTGGAAGTTTTGAACAAATCAACCTCTTTTTCATTCTGGTCCAGTTTGGCATTTTGCACTCCAACCCTATTTTACATTTCTCCCATGACCTTGAGATTTTTCCTACTTGTAGTTATCCCTACCAAACCCTTAAGTCCAGGATATCAGCCTCATTAGGGTGTTTTAACCACATGCAATAATGCCCTATAGTTTCTGTCCAGAAATAGTTTTCTCTAAAACTTGCAGTAACAAATTTTTGTTTTTGCCAAACTAACCATGCCATCATTACCACCATCTAAAGAGATCTTGTTCTGGTAAGTTTTGTTGCCAGAAAAGTCCCCTAGGTGGCCTTGGCATTTTGTCAAACACCTTTAGAGCATGGCCAGAATTGGCATGGTGCTAGGATTGCATTAGGATCTTACTTAACTAGCCAAACCAGCATGTCCAATAGTCTTTCCACTACCATTAGCCTAGCCCTGTTGAATTGTGGTTGCACCCAAGACCTCTAGGCGACCCTGGCATTCTGTCGAGCAGGTGCCGTGCGTGCCCAGAGCACGAGCAGAGCGTGCATATTGCACGCACCTGCCCGAGCCGCCACAACCACCTACCCTGCGCGCCCCTGACCTTTACCCCTTGCGCAGAGCCGTGCCCCGACCCCTCCGAGCCATTGGAGCCTCCCCGACCGCCCCCTGGCGCCGTGCAGCGCCGCCGTCAGAAGCCCCTGGCGGCTAGCCTGCGGCCGCGTCATCGCCACGCGCCCCCCATGCAACAGAACGGCGGTTCGCCGATCCTATCCACGGCCGTCGGCGGAACCGACCTCGATTCCTCTATAAATAGGACTCCATGCGGCTGCAGTGCACTCCATCCCTACCCCTAGACCCGCAGTGACCCCCCCGAGCATCAATTCGACTCCATTGGCAACCTCCATCGTCCCTGGTCAGTTCGGCCGCCGCCGCCCTCCGGTCGTTCCCGACCAAACCAAAGCCCCCTAATCTGCCTTAGCTCCACCTGTAACTCCACCTCAACCCCAAGAACCCATTCCTCCTTCCAATTTCACCCGGGAGCCGGGGAATGCCAAGCCCCCTTCATGGCCGAAGCTTCCTCCGCCATTGGAGAAGCTCTGCTCAACCTGGAGCTCCCAGGACGATTCTCTCCTCTTCATCTGATGCGGGCCGCTCTACTGAGCTCGTGGATAGGCCGGACGTTGAGAACGGCGCCCTCTAGCGCCGGCAATCGCCATCGGAGACTCGCCCCTGCTTCCGCCTAGGCGAGCGGGAGGAAAGGGATAAACCCGACAGGTGGGTCCCACCTGTCAGTGAGGCAGCCTCCCACTCGGCCGCGTAGCTGCCCTGGTGCACTTTCCCCGCAAGGAAGCGTACTATCTAGTTTACGCGTTCGCTATAGGTAAGCGTACTACGACCGATTCGTTTCCGTTTAATTGTTTTATTTTAAAACGGAACTTTGACCTAAGTTTGACTAGCTATAACTTTTAAAATAAAACTCCAAATGAATTGATTATTTTTCCTACATCTCTCAAATTTCACCTAGTTTATTTTAGGATTTATTTGAAAAATATTTAAGTCAACTTTTTGTACTGTTTTTGAATTGCGTGCTGATTCGAATATTTTCAAAATAGGAAATGGGAGGAGAAGTAAACTTTCAAAAGTTTTGTGGTGCACCCTACACCTCTGCATATTGAAGGCAAGCATTCTGAACCTTGGTATAGGATTTGTTGTGTGATGTTTGGTGTGACGAATAAAACTACAACACTAAGTTGACATGAAGTGCGCGTTATTTCATGTGAAGGTGTGATCATGCTTGCAAATGCATGATGAGGATTTCTTGCTAATGAACTTGAGATGCTTGTGGCAGTAGCCACCACGTTGTGCCACTCATTCCTATCGGAAGGAATCTGGGATAAGTCTCTGTCTCGGGTAGACACGAGCTTGGCGCTGACATCTCGTTGGAGCGAGAATGGTCAGTGAGGCATGATGGGATATGATGAGTGGTGATTCTGTCTGACATTGTGAAGAATATTTGTTGTACTAATCATGCAGGGAATACTTAAACCTCCCGAGTCGACCATAGATCGAGTCTTGTTCCAGTAACCCCCATACTTGTTTCGTACTACCACTTGTCCCTATCGCAGGTAGGGTACGGTTCAGTAAGTTGTCAACCCCTTTCTGGGCACACACCGTACAGAGAGGCCACAGTGGAAGATACCGGAGGCATCTGGTAGGCATGCCACTTGGTCCGGGGGCATGGGTGTTCCGGTTGGACCGAGGGGGTAGCTTCCCTGTTTGCGCGCGGTATAAGTTTTGTGATCCCATGCTAATCGAGGTTGTAGCCTCCCCACTTAGAGTTTTGCTTAACGAGTGTCGTGGGTGATTCCAGGCACCGGTAAGTTAAGCTGGTGTGTGCGGGTCAGGTGTGTTTTCAACTCAAAGACCGTAAGTGGAATTAGTCCCGGTGGACTAAAGAATCCGTTACTCGTGGGTAAAGAGTACACCCTCTGCAGAGTTTCTATCTATTCGAATAGCCGTGTTCGCGGTTAAGTACTACAGTCTGGGATGGGTCGAGTGTCGGTCTTAGTGTCGGTCTTCGGAGGAAAACTTCTAAATCGGTATATTGATCATGACGTGTGACAAATGATGATTTTGCTTATTCTTATTGTGGACTAACCATGTTATTTATTTGGATTGCTGAGTATCACTTGGGATGGTTCTACCTCCTGGATACTCATTGTGGTTATTATCTTATAAGCCCTTTAGGTGGCGTCGCTCAGACGCCCGATAGTGGCATGCATGCTGTTTATTTTATATATAAGCCCTTTATGTGGCGTCGCTCAGACGCCCGACTGTGGCACGCATGTTGTTTACTTTATATATATAAGCCGTTTATGTGGCGTCGCACAGACGCCCGACTGCGGCACGTATGTTATTATTATTCTTTATAAGCCCTTTATGTGGCGTCGCTCAGACGCCCGATTGTGGCATGTGTTATAATTTTTCCCTTCAAGGCGTCGCTTCAGACACCCGATCGGATTATTTTAATTTCATTCCCTGATTGGATTATATTATTTTTATTCCCTGTTTGCTTACTCATTTTAACATGAATGACCTGCTTGCTTGCATCATGAATTTTATTTGGTGACTGACTAAGTGATCGTGGATTATTTCAGTGCATGATTATCACCTGCTATATTATACCTGTGTTCATGATGTTTGCGAGTACATTCAAAGTACTCACTGACTTGTCCCTGGCTATTGTCTTGGCCAGATTTATTGCTTGGAGAGGAGTGCAATGACGACAGTCCCGGAACCTAGGCAACGAAGATACCAGCCATGCGAAGATAGGAATTATCCAGGTCAGCTGTTCCTGTGGGAAATGGAGTCCCATAGATGCTGATGATCCGCAAACCGCTTCCGCCATCAACCATTAGAAACTTTTGACCATCATGGTCTTGTACTTCAGATTTTGTATTTTGCTTGGAATTTCTATATCAAGATTGTGCCTCACCAGCTAACAGTAATCCTGGGGTTGGTGAGCACAAGGACCATTTGCTGGGAAATTAATATCCTGGAAAACCGGTCCTGACAACCTTGGTATCAGAGCCAAGCTGACCATTGGCTAATCCTATCTTAGCCGGGTCAAGAAAACCTAGGTTACCACCCACCCAAACCCTACCATAACCATAGCCGAGCCTATCCTATCTGATAGCCCACACAGTGGCCCCGACACCTTTTCGCAGTCAGTGCCCAACCTATCAGTCTAACCCAGTAAGCCACATGCTCGTGACCGACACCTGAGTTGTCCCATTCGCAAGCGTGCGAAGGAAGACTCCATTTTCTTTCTATAAAGGAAACGTTTGCCCGAACCCAACACCCCACAGCCTCCTATCCAAAAACCAAAGCCAAGATGCCTGGCGCCATTGTGCGCAGTGGAACCACCGCGACCGACCTTGGAGGTTTTGTGACCATCCTAGCTAACCTCACCCGTTGTGCCTTTGCATTAGGAGAACCCCCAGAATATATTGTGTTCCAGGAGCTCACGGGTGATTCCATTCATCACTTTTGGGCCACGGTGCACGTCTTCGGTAGGGGTATCTCGCCAGAACGCCCCTATTGGTTCACCGGAAGGACAACTTCCCATGAGCCGCAAGCCATCCAGCTAGCAGCTCGAGAGGCTATAGTTCAACTCCGGCACCTGTCGCCGAGGGTTAACTGCCGCCCGTTCTACTACTACCCCAGTCATGAAGGATATAGTAGGTCGCCCCAAGTCGCCAATGGAGACCATGAGGCGGACCCCACCTTACTGCATCTTGTGCGCTACTTATGGGCACAAGAGGCGTTGTTTGATCAGGTCACCCTTGATCTGATTACAACTTGCGAGGAACTCGCTCGCCGAGCCCCGACAAGAAGAGAAGCTGTGCCCGACGCCGACAACCCAGTCGTGCCGTTCGGACAACCAATAGAGTCATCGAGGCCCGCCCCTGCAACCGAGCGTAGTATAATTGTATCCTCGGAAGAGCTTCGTCGCCTTTTGGGGACACACTCGAACGGGATTGTGACCACCAACCCCCATGATGGTCATCATCGCTACCCCGACCCTGCAACTCCGCACCCTAACCCAGTCAACCACAACGGTGAAGCCGAAGGAGAAGCCTCGACGTCCGCAAGGCACGCTCGACTAGATATGAACGAAGTAGACTAAGTCACTCAAGCAGTGCCGAGTCTTAATATTCCTACGCCATGTAATAGTATGACCATGTATGGCCATTAATAAATTGCAAGCTGTTCATGTGGCATTATTTTTAATAGTATCACCTATGGCTATGCGTATACCTTTTAACTGTAGAATAAAGTTATGGATGAGACTACCAGGAGCCAACATAGCCAAACCACCACAGCAATATGTGTTGGAAATATGCCCTAGAGGCAATAATAAAATGGTTATTATTATATTTCATTGTTCATGATAATCGTTTATTATCCATAATTGTATTGATTGGAAACTCAAATGCATGTGTGGATACATAGACAACACTGTGTCCCTAGTATGCCTCTAGTAGACTAGCTCGTTGATCAAAGATGGTTAAGGTTTCCTAGCCATAGACATGAGATGTCATTTGATAACGGGATCACATCATTAGGAGAATGATGTGATGGACAAGACCCAAACTATAAACATAGCATATGATCGTGTCAGTTGATTGCTATAGTTTTCTGCATGTCAAGTATCTGTTCCTATGACCATGAGATCATACAACTCATTGACACCGGAGGAGTACCTTGTGTGTATCCAACGTCGCAACATAACTGGGTGACTATAAAGATGCTCTACAGGTATCTCCGAAGGTGTCTGTTGAGTGGGCATGGATCAAGACTGGGATTTGTTACTCCGTGTGACGGAGAGGTATCTCGGGGTCCACTCGGTAATACAACATCACAACAAGCCTTGCAAGCAACATACCGACGATCGAATCTCGGGCAAGTAACATACCGAAGAACAAAGGGAACAACGTACGGGATTAACTGAATCCTTGACATAGAGGTTCAACCGATAAAGATCTTCAAAGAATATGTAGGAACCAATATGGACATCCAGGTCCCGCTATTAGTTATTGACCGTAGAGGTGTCTCGGTCATGTCTACATAGTTCTCGAACTCGCAGGGTCTGCACACTTAAGGTTCGGTGACGTTTCGGTATAGTTGAGTTATGTATGGTGGTGACCGAAGGTTGTTCGGAGTCTCGGATGAGATCCTGGACGTCACGAGGAGCTCCGGAATGGTCCGGAGGTAAAGATTGATATATAGGAAGTCCCGTTTTAGTCACCGGAAAAGTTTCGGGTACTTCGGTAGTGTACCGGGAGTGCCGGGAGGGTACCGGGGGACCATCGGGAGGGGCCTCTCGCCCTAAAGGGCCTCATGGGCTGTGGGAGGAGGTTAACCAACCCCTAGTGGGCTGGCCATACCCCCCCCCAACAAGGCCCATGCGGCTAGGGGTGGGAAAGTCCAAGTGGAGGAAAGGAAAACCAAGTTGGGGAGGAATCCTACTCCTAGTAGGATTGGAGTTGGACTCCTCCACCTCCCCACTTCGGCCGACCCTAGGGGAGGATCCCTAAGGCGCCGGCCCCTCCCCTCCCTCCTATATATACTAGAGGGAGAGAGGGCCATAGCACTTCAACCCAATAGGCCACGGTGCAGCCCTCTCTCCTGATATATTAGTTCCTTTAGTTTTTTAGCAGTGTTCAGACGAAGCCCTGCTGGAATAGTTCCACCACCACCGCCGCTGCGCCATCGCGCTGCCGGAGAATTCATCTACCTCTCCGCTCCGTCTTTCTGGATCAAGAAGGCGGAGATCGTCATCGAGCTGTACGTGTGCTGAACGCGGAGGTGCCGTCCGTTCGACACTAGATCGGAAGGACCGTGATTGGATCGTGGAACGGTTCGTGATTGGATCGTGGGACGGATCGTGATTGGATCGCGGGACGCTCGGCGATTTGGATCATGAAGATGTTCGACTACATCAACCGCGTTTCTTAACGCTTCCCACTTAGCGATCTACAAGGGTATGTAGATCCACTCTCCCTCTCGTGGATGCTCATCACCATGGATAGATCTTGTGTGTGCGTAGGAAATTTTTTGTTTCCCATGCAACGTTCCCCAACAGTGGTATCTGAGCTAGGTCTATGTGTAGATGAGATCACGAGTAGAACACAAAGGAGTTTGTGGGCGTTGATGCTCAGATTGCTTCCTCCCTTGGTCTTTTCTTGATTCAGCGGTATTGTGGGATGAAGCGCCCCGGACCAACCTTACTCGTACGCTTACGAGAGAACGGTTCCATCAACTGACATGTGACTTCGTTGCATAAAGATGGCTGGCGGGTGTCTCTCTCTCCTACTTTAGTTGGATCAAATTCGACAAAGGCGGTCCTTGAGAAGGTTGAATAGCAATTTGTGTATCACCATTGTGGTTTTTTGCGTAGGTAAGAATTGTTCTTGCTAGATACCTGTAGCAGCCACGTAAAACTTGCAACAACAATTAGAGGACGTCTAACTTGTTTTTGCAGGGTATGTTGTGATGTGATATGGCCAATTACATGATGAGATATATGTGATGTATGAGATGATCATGTATTTTGTAGAATATCATGACTTGCATGTCAATGAGTACGGCAACCGGCAGGAGCCATAGGGTTGTCTTTAATTTATTTTCGCCGTTTTGCTTTACTTTATCGATATGAGTTGGCAATAGTCGTAGAAGCAACAGTTGGCGTGACAACCTCATGGCAACACGTTGATGGAGATCAAGATGATGGAGATCATGGTGTCATGCCGGTGACGATGGAGATCATGCCGGTGCTTTGGAGATGGAGATCAAAAGCACAAGTTCATGGCCATATCATGTCACTTATGATTTGCATGTGATGTTAATCCTTTTATGCATCTTATTTTGCTTAGGACGATGGTAGCATTATAAGGTGATCCCTCACTTAAATTTCAAGATAAAATTGTGTTCTCCCCGAGTGTGCACCGTTGCGAAAGTTCGTCGTTTCGAGACACCACGTGATGATCGGGTGTGATAGACTCTACGTTCACATACAACGGGTGCAAGCCAGTGTTGCACGTGCGGAACACTCGGGTTAAACTTGACGAGCCTAGCATGTACAGACATGGCCTCAGAACACAAGAGACCGAAAGGTCGAACATGAGTCATATAGTAGATATGATCAACATGAAGATGTTCACCATTGAAACCACCTCATCTCACGTGATGATCGGACTTGGGTTGGTGAATTTGGATCATGTGACACTCGAATGACCAGAGGGATGTCAATTTGAGTGGGAGTTTTTAAGTAATATGATTAACTAAACTCATTATCATGAACATAGTCAAAATGTCTTTGCAAATTATGTTGTAGATTACTAGCTCGCACTGTAGCTCCCTTGAATTTTTATATGTTCCTAGAGAAATAGAGTCGAAAGATGATGGTAGCAATAATGCGGACTGGGTCCGTGATCTGAGGATTGTCCTCATTGCTGCACAGAAGGCTTATGTCCTTAATGCACCGTTCGGTGCACCACCCCTCTCGAGCGTCGTCTGTAGATGTTGTGAACATCTGATAGGCAAGTTCTGATGATTACTTCATAGTTCAGTGCGTCATGCATTACGGCTTAGAATTGAGGCTCCAAAACGTTTTGAACGTCACGGAACATATGAGATGTTCTAAGAGCTGAAATTGGGATCTCAGGCTCGTGCCCGTGTTGAGAGGTATGAGACCTCCAACAAGATTCTTTGCCTGCAAGATGAAGGAGAATAGCTCAATCGGTGAGCATGTGCTCAGATTGTCTGGGTGCTACAATCGCTTGAATCGAGTGGGAGTTGATCTTCCAGATAAGATAGTGATTGATATAGTTCTCTAAGTCACTGTCACTAAGCTACTAGAGCTTCGTGATGAACTATAAAATGCCAGGGATGGAAATAATGATCCCTGAGCTATTCGCGATGTTTGACACCGCGAAGGTAGAAATCAAGAAGGAGCATCAAGTGTTGATGGTTAGTAAAACCACTAGCTTCGAGAAGGGCAAGGGCAAGGAGGGAAACTTCATGGATGTCAAGTCAGTTGTTGCTCCAGTGAAGAAACCCAAGGTTGAACCCAAACCCGAGACTAAGTGCTTCTATTATGGGGAGAACGGTCGCTGAAGCAGAACAACCCTAGATACTTGGTAGATAAGAAGGCTGGCAACGTCGACAGAAGTATATTTGATATACGTGTTATTGATGTGTACCTTACTAGTACTCCTAGTAGCACCTGGGTATTGGATACCGGTTCGGTTGCTAAATGTTAGTAACTCGAAATAAAAGCTACGGAATAAACGGAGGCTAGCTAAGGGTGAGGTGACGATGAGTGTTGGAAGTGTTTCCAAGGTTGATGTGATCACCATCGCACGCTCTCTCTACCTTCGGGATTAGTGATGAACCTAAATAAATGTTATTTGGTGTTTGCGTTGAGCATGAACGTGATTAGATCATGTTTATTGCAATATGGTTATTCATTTAAGTTAGAGAATAATGGTTATTCTGTTGACATGAATAATACCTTCAATGGTCATGCACCCAATGAGAATGGTTTACTGAATCTTGATCGTAGTGATACACATGTTCATAATATTGATGCCAAAAGATACAAAGTTAATAATGATAGTACCACATACTTGTGGCACTGCCGCTAAATGTCATATTGGTGTAAAACACATGAAGAAACTCCATGCTGATGGATCTTTGGACTCATTCGATTTCGAATTGGTTGAGACATGCGGACCATGCCTCATGGGCAAGATGACTAAGACCCCATTTTCCGGTATGATGGAGCGGGCAAGTAACTTATTGGAAATGATACATGTTGATGTATTCGGTCCAATGAGTGTTGTAGCGTGCGGTGGATATCGTTATTTTCCTACCTTCACTGATGATTTGAGTAGATATGGGGATATTTGCTTAATGAAACACAAGTCTGAAACGTTTGAAAAGTTCAAACAAAATCAGAGTGAAGTTTGAGATCATCGTGACAACAAGATAAAATGTCTACGATATGATCGTGGAGGTAAATATCCGAGTTACGAGTTTGGTATACAACTTAAGACAATGTGGAAGTTGTTTCACAACTCACGCCACCTGGAACACCATAGTGTGATGATGTGTCCGAACGTCGTAGTCGTGCTCTATTTGATATGGTGAGAACTATGATGTCTCTTATCGATTTGCCACTATCGTTTTGGGGTTGTGCATTAGAGAAAACTACATTCACTTTAAAAGGGGCACCATCTAAGTCCGTTGAGATGACACCGTATGAATTTTGGTTTGGCGGAAACCTAAGCTGTCATTTCTTAATGTTTGGGGCTGCGACGCTTATGTGAAAAAGGGTTTTCATCTAATGAGCTCGAACCCAAAGCGGACAAATGCATCTTCATAGTATACCCTAACGTAACAGTTGGGTAAACCTTCTATCTTAGATCCAAGCACAAAGTGTTTATTGCTAAAACGGGTCCTTTCTCGAGAAAGAGTTTCTCTCGAAAGAATTGAGTGGGGGGAAGATAGAACTTGATGAGGTTGTTGAACCTTTGTTTCAACCAGAGAGTAGCGCAGCGCAGAAAGTTGTTTCTGTGGAGCCTACGTTAGTTGAAGAGGAAGTTAATGATGATGATCATGAAGCTTCAGATCAAGTTACTATCCAACCTCGTAGGTCGACAAGGACGCATACTGCCCCTGAGTGGTACGTCAATCCTGTCTTGGAGGTCATGTTGTTAGACAACAGTGAACCTACGAGCTATGAAGAAGCGATGGTGGGCTCGGATTCCGAGAAATGGTTAGAGGCCATGAAATCCGAGATGGGATCCACGTATGAAAACAAAGTATGGGCTTTGGAAGTATTCCCTGAAGGGCGAAAGGCCATTCAGAACAAATGGATCTTTAAAAGGAAGACGGACGCGGACGGTAATGTCACTGTCTATAAAGCTCGACTTGTGGCAAAGGGTTTTTCACAAGTTCAAGGAGTTGACTACGATGAGACTTTCTCACCCGTAGCGATGCTAAAGTCTGTTGGAATTATGTTAGCAGTTGCTGCATTTTTCGATTATGAAATCTGGCAGATGGATGTCAAAACATCGTTTCCTTAATGGTATCCGTGAGGAAAGGTTGTATGTGATACAACCGGAAGGTTTTGTTAGTCCTAAGGATGCTAAAATGTATGCAAGCTCCAGCGATCCTTCTATGGACTGGAGCAAGCATCTCGGAGTTGGAATATACGCTTTGATGAGGTGATCAAAGTTTTTGAGTCTATACAAAGTTTATGAGAAACTTGTATTTACAATAAAGTGAGTGGGAGCACTATAGAATTTCTGATAAGTATATGTGGATGACATATTGTTGATCTAAAATGATGTAGAATTTCTGGAAAGCATAAAGGGTTGTTTGAAAAGGTGCTTTTCAAAGGAAAACCTGGAAATAAGCTACTTAAATATTAGGCAACAGGATCTATATAGATAGATCAAGACGTGTGATAAAACTTTCAATGAGTACATACCTTGACAAGATTTTGAAAGAGTTCAAAATGGATCAGTCAAAGAAAGAGTTCTTGCCTGATTTGTAAGGTGTGGAGTTGAGTGAGACTCAAAGCTCGACCACGGCATAAGAAAGAGAAAGGACGAAGGTCGTCCCCTATGCCTTATCCATAGGCTCTGTATAGTATGCCATGCTGTGTACCGCACCTGGTGTGTGCCTTGCCATGAGTCTGTCAAGGGGTACAAGAGTGTTCCAGGAGTGGATCACTGGACAGCGGTCAAAATTATGCTTAGTAACTAGAGGACTAAGGAAATGTTTCTCAATTATGGAGGTGGTAAAGAGTTTGTCGTAAAGGGTTACGTCGATGCAAGCTTTAACACCAATCTGGATGACACTGAGTAGCAATCCGGATACGTATAGTGGAGCAGCCATTTGGAATAGTTCCAAGTGGAGCGTGGCAGCATATGCAGTATGACATATAGATTTGCAAAGAACACACGGATCTGAATGTTGCAGACCGTTGACTAAAGACCTCTCTCACATGCAAAGCATGATCGAACCCCAGAACTCATTGGGTGTTAGATTCATAACAATGTAAATCACATGGTGATGTGAACTAAATTATTGACTCTAGTGCAAGTGGGAGACTGTTGGAAATATGCCCTAGAGGCAATAATAAAATAGTTATTATTATATTTCCTTGTTCATGATAATCGTTTATTATCCATAATTGTATTGATTGGAAACTCAAATGCATGTGTGGATACATAGACAACACTGTGTCCCTATTATGCCTCTAGTAGACTAGCTCGTTGATCAAAGATGGTTAAGTTTTCCTAGCCATAGACATGAGATGTCATTTGATAACGGGATCACATCATTAGGAGAATGATGTGATGGACAAGACCCAAACTATAAACATAGCATATGATCGTGTCAGTTTATTGCAATAGTTTTCTGCATGTCAAGTATCTGTTCCTATGACCATGAGATCATACAACTCACTGACACCGGAGGAGTACCTTGTGTGTATCAAATGTTGCAACGTAACTGGGTGACTAGAAAGATGCTTTACAGGTATCTTCGAAGGTGTCTGTTGAGTGGGCATGGATCAAGACTGGGATTTGTTACTCCGTGTGACGGAGAGGTATCTCGGGGCCCACTCGGTAATACAACATCGCAACAAGCCTTGCAAGCAATGTGACTAAAGTGTTAGTCACGGGATCTTGTATTACAGAACGAGTAAAGAGACTTGCCGGTAACAAGATTGAACTAGGTATAGAGATACCGACGATCGAATCTCGGGCAAGTAACATACCGAAGAACAAAGGGAACAGCGTACGGGATTAACTGAATCCTTGACATAGAGGTTCACCGATAAAGATCTTCGTAGAATATGTAGGAACCAATATGGACATCCAGGTCCCGCTATTGGTTATTGACCGTAGAGGTGTCTCGGTCATGTCTACATAGTTCTCGAACTCGCACGTTCTGCACACTTAAGGTTCGGTGACGTTTCGGTATAGTTGAGTTATGTAGGGTGGTGACCGAAGGTTGTTCGGAGTCCCAGATGAGATCCCGGACGTCACGAGGAGCTCCAGAATGGTCCGGAGGTAAAGATTGATATATAGGAAGTCCCGTTTTGGTAACCGGAAAAGTTTTGGGTACTTCGGTAGTGTACCGGGAGTGCCGGGAGGGTACCGGGGGACCATCGGGAGGGGCCTCTCGCCCCAAAGGGCCTCATGGGCTGTGGCAGGAGGTGAACCAGCCCCTAGCAGGCTGGCAGACCCCCCCCCATCAACAAGGCCCATGCGGCTAGGGGTGGGAAAGTCCAAGTGGAGGAAAGGAAAACCAAGTGGGGGAGGAATCCTACTCCTAGTAGGATTGGAGTTGGACTCCTCCACCTCCCCACTTCGGCCGACCCTAGTGGAGGATCCCTAGGGCGCCGGCCCCTCCCCTCCCTCCTATATATACTAGAGGGAGAGAGGGCCATAGCACTTCAACCCAATAGGCCACGGTGCAGCCCTCTCTCCCGATAGATTAGTTCCTCTAGTTTTTCAGCAGTGTTTAGACGAAGCCCTACTGGAATAGTTCCACCACCACCGCCGCCGCGCTGCCGGAGAACTCATCTACCTCTCCGCTCCCTCTTTCTGGATCAATAAGGCGGAGATCGTCATCGAGCTATACGTTTGCTGAACGCGGAGGTGCCGTCCGTTCGGCACTAGATCTGAAGGACCGTGATTGGATCGCGGAACGGTTCGTGATTGGATCGCGGGACGAATCGTGATTGGATCGCGGGATTCTCGGCGATTTGGATCGCGAAGACGTTCGACTACATCAACCACGTTTCTTAACGCTTCCCGCTTAGCGATCTACAAGGGTATGTAGATCCACTCTCCCTCTCGTAGATGCTCATCACCATGGATAGATCTTGTGTGTGCGTAGGAAATTTTTTGTTTGCCATGCAACGTTCCCCAACAATATGTCACTTTTTGTGAATCATATATGTGGTTTTGACCCGACCACGTTAGAGCAGGGCCGACAACCAAAATTTGTCCCCACACCACAATATAACCCCTAGCCCAGATGCTATATATGAGGCCACTCCGTGACCTTAGCAAGCATCCTTCCCCTTGTGCACCACCTCCACAGCCATTTTTCCATGTCACACCTTGGGATTCATATGAGAACCCCGGATGCAATCCCAGGGAGTTTTGCTAAGACATTGTGGGATTTTGCCTACAATACCATGGATTCTCCCAACCCATCTCAGTATGAGCTGTTCAAATCGAGGGTCACTTTCACTGCCTCGAAATATTGGACAGTTGTGCACATCCCACCAGTAGACCCAAACCAAGACCCCACGGAAGTCTCCTTCATCGGGGAATATTTCCGCATGACCTATAGATTTTTACCTATACCGTAGACCCCGTGATTGTATTAATTAGCGTAGCGTTTATTTGACTGATATGATATCTGTGTGTGTTTTATAAGTTATTGTATCAGTATATTGTGTTGGTTGTAGTTGTATGCTATGATTTAAAATTGGAGTGTTTTCGTTGTAGCAAATCTTAGGGTGAGATTTCCTTAAGAAACGACCGCAACGAAAAATGATTTCCCAACAAATGTTTGATTTGCCCGTCCTCGCGTTATGCGACTCACATGCCACGCACATTAAATGCAAGACCGCGCACGCTTTTATCACATAATCAATTACCCCGCTAGTACACCACAGCTGCACATTAGTCAGCGATTTTACTGTGACCCGTCCTATCGTGTGTGTGGAATATTTGTTTTTCATGTTACGATTGCCGTGTGGTAGGAATATTATTTTTTGCAACGTCCTTAGTAAATCTCGAGGACGAGATTTTTCTTAAGGGGGGTAGTGTTGTAACACCCCAAAAATTTAATCATGTTTTATTAATTAAAATTTTGCCAAGAATATTTATTTTCTATTTTCTGGATTTCCTGTTGATTTAAGAACCACACTTTTTCTCTAATTTATAAAATTCTTCTCTCTTATCAGAAACTTTTGAATAATGTTGTGTGACTTGAATGTTCTGTTAAATCATTTTATTTCATTTATTAAAAACATAGGAATTATTTTTATAATAAAACTTGCCAAGTTTTAATTCTTTTAATAGCATTTTCATTCTTTTAAAGGCCTGAGTTGCACTACAACCACTTCATAAATTCATTTATTAATTCCACAAAGATTTGTAGATAACATGTGATGTCCCTGGATCACTTTTATGCAAAAACATAACCTTGTGTTTTGGAAGTTTTGAACAAATCAACCTCTTTTTCATTCTGGTCCAGTTTGGCATTTTGCACTGCAACCCTATTTTACATTTCTCCAATGACCTTGAGATTTTTCCTACTTGTAGTTATCCCTACCAAACCCTTAAGTCGAGGATATCAGCCTAATTAGGGTGTTTTAACCACATGCAATAATGCCCTGTAGTTTTTGTCCAGAAATAGTTTTCTCTAAAACTTGCACTAACAAAGTTTTCTTTTTGCCAAACTAACCATGCCATCATTACCACCATCTAAAGAGATCTTGTTCTGGTAAGTTTTGTTGCCAGAAAAGTCCCCTAGGTGGCCTTGGCATTTTGTCAAACACCTTTAGAGCATGGCCAGAATTGGCATGGTGCTAGGATTGCATTAGGATCTTACTTAACTAGCCAAACCAGCATGTCCAATAGTCTTTTCACTACCATTAGCATAGCCCTGTTGAATTGTGGTTGCACCCAAGACCTCTAGGCCACCCTGGAATTCTGTCGAGCAGGTGCCGTGCGTGCCCAGAGCGCGAGCAGAGCGTGCGTATTGCACGCACCTGCCCGAGCCGCCGCAGCCACCTACCCCGCGCGCCCCTAACCTTCCCCCCTCTCACAGAGCCGTGCCCCGACCCCTCCGAGCCGTTGGAGCCTCCCCGACCGCCCCTGGCGCCGTGCAGCGCCGCAGTCAGAAGCCCCTGGCGGCTAGCCTGCGGCCGCGCCCTCGCCCTGCCATGGCCGGGGCTGCCCGAGCCACACCAGCACGCCAGCTAGCCCCCGTGCATAGCCCCTTCCTCGTCCGCTAGCTCGCAGCCCCGCCAGCCATCGCCACGCGCCCCCCTTGCAACAGAACGGCGGTTCGCCGATCCTATCCACGGCCGTCGGCGGAACCGACCTCGATTCCTCTATAAATAGGACTCCCCACGGCTGCAGTGCACTCCATCCCTACCCCTAGACCCACAGTGACCCCCCCGAGCATCAATTCGACTCCATTGGCAACCTCCATCGTCCCTGGTCAGTTCGGCCGCCGCCGACCTCCGGTCGTTCCTGACCAAACCAAAGCCCCCTACTCTGCCTTAGCTCCACCTGTAACTCCACCTCAACCCCAAGAACCCATTCCTCCTTCCAATTTCACCCGGGAGCCGAGGAATGCCAAGCCCCCTTCATGGCCGAAGCTTCCTCCGCCATTGGAGAAGCTCTGCTCAACCTGGAGCTCCCAGGACGATTCTCTCCCCTTCATCTGAGGCGGGCCGCTCTGCTGAGCTCGTGGATAGGCCGGACGTTGAGAACGGCGCCCTCTAGCGCCGGCAATCGCCATCGGAGACTCGCCCCTGCTTCTGCCTAGGCGAGCGGGAGGAAAGGGATAAACCCGACAGGTGGGTCCCACCTATCGGTGAGGCAGCCTTCCCATCGGCCGCGTAGCTGCCCTGGCGCACTTTCCCCGCAAGGAAGCGTACTATATAGTTTACGCATTCGCTATAGGTAAGCGTACTACGGCCGATTCGTTTCCGTTTAATTGTTTTATTTTAAAATAGAACTTTGACCTAAGTTTGACTGGATATAACTTTTAAAATAAAACTCCAAATGAATTGATTATTTTTCCTACATCTCTCAAATTTCACCTAGTTTATTTTAGGATTTATTTGAAAAATATTTAAGTCAACTTTTTGTGCTGTTTTTGAATTGCGTGTTGATTCGAATATTTTCAAAATAGGAAATGGCAGGAGAAGTAAACTTTCAAAAGTCTTGTGGTGCACCCTACACCTCTGCATATTGAAGGCAAGCATTCCAAACCTTGGTATAGTATTTGTTGTGTGATGTTTGGTGTGACGAATAAAACTACAACACTAAGTTGACATGAAGTGCGCGTTATTTCATGTGAAGGTGTGATAATGCTTGCAAATGCATGATGAGGATTTCTTGCTAATGAACTTGAGATGCTTGTGGCAGTAGCCACCACCTTGTGCCACTCATGCCTACCGGAAGGAATCCGGGATAAGTCCTTGTCTCGGGTAGACACGAGCTTGGCGCTGACATCTCGTTGGAGCGAGGATGGTCAGTGAAGCATGATGGGATGTGATGAGTGGTGATTCTTTCTGACATTGTGAAGAATATTTGTTGTACTAATCATGCAGGGAATACTTAAACCTCCCGAGTCGACCATAGATCGAGTCTTGTTCCAGTAACCCCCATACTTGTTTCGTACTACCACTTGTCCCTATCGCAGGTAGGGTACGGTTCAGTAAGTTGTCAACCCCTTTCTGGGCACACACCGTACAGAGAGGCCACAGTGGAAGATACCGGAGGCATCTGGTAGGCATGCCACTTGGTCCGGGGGCATGGGTGTTCCGGTTGGACCGAGGGGGTAGCTTCCCTGTTTGCGCGCGGTATAAGTTTTGTGATCCCATGCTAATCGAGGTTGTAGCCTCCCCACTTAGAGTTTTGCTTAACGAGTGTCGTGGGTGATTCCAGGCACCGGTAAGTTAAGCTGGTGTGTGCGGGTCAGGTGTGTTTTCAAGTCAAAGACCGTAAGCGGAATTAGTCCCGGTGGACTAAAGAATCCGTTACTCATGGGTAAAGAGTATACCCTCTGCAGAGTTTCTATCTATTCGAATAGCCGTGTCCGTGGTTAAGGACTACAGTCTGGGATGGGTCGAGTGTCGGTCTTAGTGTCGGTCTTCAGAGGAAAACTTCTAAATCGGTATATTGATCATGACGTGTGACAAATGATGATTATGCTTATTCTTATTGTGGACTAACCATGTTATTTATTTGGATTGCTGAGTATCACTTGGGATGGTTCTACCTCCTGGATACTCATTGTGGTTATTATCTTATAAGCCCTTTAGGTGGCGTCGCTCAGACGCCCGATGTGGCAATCATGCTGTTTATTTTATATATAAGCCCTTTATGTGGCGTCGCTCAGACGCCCGACTGTGGCACGCATGTTGTTTACTTTATATATATAAGCCGTTTATGTGGCGTCGCACAGACGCCCGACTGCGGCACGTATGTTATTATTATTCTTTATAAGCCCTTTATGTGGCGTCGCTCAGACGCCCGACTGTGGCATGTGTTATAATTTTTCCCTTCGAGGCGTCGCTTCAGACACCCGATCGGATTATTTTAATTTCATTCCCTGATTGGATTATATTATTTTTATTCCCTGTTTGCTTACTCATTTTAACATGAATGACCTGCTTGCTTGCATCATGAATTTTATTTGGTGACTGACTAAGTGATCGTGGATTATTTCAGTGCATGATTATCACCTGCTATATTATACCTGTGTTCATGATGTTTGCGAGTACATTCAAAGTACTCACTGGCTTGTCCCTGGCTATTGTCTTGGCCAGATTTCTTGCTTGGAGAGGAGCGCAATGACGACAGTCCCGGAACCTAGGCAACGAAGATAGCAGCCATGCGAAGATAGGAATTATCCAGGTCAGATGTTACTGTGGGAAATGGAGTCCCATAGACGCTGATGATCCGCAAACTGCTTCCTTCATCAACCATTAGAAACTTTTGACCATCATGGTCTTGTACTTCAGATTTTGTATTTTGCTTGGAATTTCTGTATCAAGAATGTGCCTCACCAGCTAACAGTAATCCTGGGGTTGGTGAGCACAAGGACCATTTGCTGGGAAATTAATATCCTGGAAAACCGGTCTTGACAGCAAGAAGTATCGCGCATGTATTGATCATTATGAGAAAGCCGAGCATAAAAATTCTGAATGATAACTTCCCTCGGAATGACATGATTGGGGCATGAATATAACGTTGACTTAAGCCTCCCCCATGCTAGAGCGATACTTTCTCCTTCACGAGGCCAAAAATTATATATATAATTCTAATCACGATGAACTAGATGCATAGGATAAAAGCTTTGATGGAATTCCAATTGCAAACGATTCCAGTTCCATGATCCATGATCATCACATAGCCTATACCATGTCAATGCTTTTCCCTCCAAAGATAAAGGGAAAACCTTCTTCTTAACTTCATCTTCGGGTAAACCTGCAAGCTTAAATAATCCACATATTTCGTTCACATATAAAAGATGCATATCAGGATGTTCAGTTCCATCTCCTGCATAAGGTTTAGCAAGCAGTTTTTCTAGCATACCCGAAGGAATTTCATAAGTAACATTTTCAGTAGGTGCTGTAGGTTGAGGGGTAACTAATTGTGGTTCCGGTCGAGGTGAAGATACCCCGAACAAACCCCTCAAAGGATTGTTCTCCATAGTAGCAAGTAGCAATAAATTTCAGCACATAGTATAAGTTTTTCCTTACCGATTTCCACTTACCAAGAGCGCTTCACTCCCCGGCAACGGCGCCAGAAAAGAGTCTTGATGACCCACAAGTATAGGGGATCAATCGTAGTCCTTTCGATAAGTAAGAGTGTTGAACCCAACGAGGAGCAGAAGGAAATGACAAGCGGTTTTCAGCAAAGTAATCTCTACAAGCACTAAAATTGTAGGTAACAGATAGTTTGATAGTAAGGTGATTTGTAACGAGCAAGTAACGGTAACAGTAAACAAGGTGCAGAAAGGTAGCCCAATCCTTTTGAGGCAAAGGACATGCCAGAACAATCACTAGTGTTCTTGAGGGTACACGGGAATTTCGTCTAGTCACTTTTATCATGTTGGTTTGATTCGTGTTCGCTACTTTGATAATTTGATATGTGGGTGGACCGGTGCTAAGGTGTTGTTCTTACTTGAACTAACAACCTACTTATGATTAACCTATTGGGGAACGTTGCATGGGAAACAAAAAATTTCCTACGCACACGCAAGATCTATCCATGGTGATGAGCATCTATGAGAGGGAGAGTGGATCTACATACCCTTGTAGATCGCTAAGCGGGAAGCATTAAGAAACGCGGTTGATGTAGTCGAACGTCTTCGCGATCCAAATCGCCGAGCGTCCCGCGATCCAATCACGATCTAGTGCCGAACGGACAACACCTCCGCGTTCAGCACACGTACAGCTCGATGACGATCTCCGCCTTCTTGATCCAGCAAGAGGGAGCGGAGAGGTAGATGAGTTCTCTGGCAGCGCGACGGCATGGCGGCGGTGGTGGTGGAACTATTCCAGCAGGGCTTCGCCTAAGCGCTGCTGAAAACTAGAGGATTTGATCTATCGGGGAGAGAGGGCTGCACCGTGGCTAGGGTTTCTTGTGCTACTGCCCTCTCTCCCCTCTAGTATATAAAGGAGGGAGCGGAGGGGCTGGCCGACCTAGGAAGCCTCCTAGGAGTCGGCCGAAGGAGGTGGAGGTGGAGGAGTCCACCTCCAATCCTACTCCTAGTAGGACTCCTTCCCTTCCCCACTTGGACTTTCCCTTTCCCACAAGTCCAGCCACATAGGCCTTCTTGGGCCGGCCGCCCAGCCCACCAGGGGCTGCTGTGCCACCCTCAGGCCCATGTGATCCACTTGGGGTGTGGTGGGCCCACTTGGTGGACCCCCGGAATCCATTCGTCACTCCCGGTACACTCCCGGAAATGCCCGAAACTTTTCCGGAGTTCAAACACCACTTTCCTATATATCAATCTTTACCTCCGGACCATTCCGGAGCTCGTCGTGATGTCCGGGATCTCATCCGGGACTCCGAACAACCTTCGGTCACCACCATACATAACTCTATACTACCGAAACGTCACCGAACCTTAAGTGTGCAGACCCTGCGGGTTCGAGAACTATGTAGACATGACCGAGACACCTCTATGGTCAATAACCAATAGCGGGACCTGGATGCCCATATTGGTTCCTACATATTCTATGAAGATCTTTATCGGTAACCTCTATGTCAAGGATTCAGGTAATCCCGTATGCTGTTCCCTTTGTTCTTCGGTATGTTACTTGCCCGAGATTCGATCGTCGGTATCTCTATACCTAGTTCAATCTCGTTACCGGCAAGTCTCTTTACTCGTTCCGTAATACAAGATCCCGTGGCTAACACTTTAGTCACATTGCTTGCAAGTCTTGTTGTGATGTTGTATTACCGAGTGGGCCCTGCGATACGTCTCCGTCACAAGGAGTAACAAATCCCAGTCTCGATCCATGCCAACTCAACAGACACCTTCGGAGATACCTGTAGAGCATCTTTATAGTCACCCAGTTACGTTGTGACGTTTGATACACACAAGGTATTCCTCCGGTGTTAGTGAGTTGCATGATCTCATGGTCATAGGAACATATACTTGACATGCAGAAAACAATAGCAATAAACTGACACGATATATGCTACGTTCATAGTTTGGGTCTTGTCCATCACATCATTCTCCTAATGATGTGATCCCGTTATCAAATGACATCTCATGTATATGGCTAGGAAACCTTGACCATCTTTGATCAACAAGCTAGTCTACTAGAGGCATACTAGGGACACAGTGTTGTCTATGTATCCACACATGTATGAGTGTTTCCAATTAATACAATTATAGCATGGATAATAAACGATTATCATGAACAAGGAAATATAATAATAACTACTTTTATTATTGCCTCTAGGGCATATTTCCAACAGTCTCCCACTTGCACTAGAGTCAATAATCTAGCTCACATTACTATGTGATTTACATTGTAATGAATCTAACACCCATACAGTTCTGGTGTTGATCATGTTTAGCCCTTGGAAGAGGTTTAGTCATTGGATCTGCAACATTCAGATCCGTGTGCACTTTGCAAATATTTATGTCGTCCTCCTTGATGTAATCGCGGATGGAATTGAAACGTCGCTTTATGTGTCTGGTCCTCTTGTGAAACCTTGGTTCCTTGGCTAGAGCAATGGCACCAATGTTGTCACAGAACAGAGTCATTGGGTTTAGTGCACTAGGCACTACTCCAAGATCTGTCATGAACTCCTTCATCCAGACACCTTCCTTCGCCGCCTCCGAGGCAGCGATGTACTCCGCTTCGCATGTAGAATCAGCTACCACGCTTTGCTTGGAACTGCAACAGCTTACCGCACCCCCATTGAGAATAAATACGTATCCGGTTTGCGACTTAGAGTCATCCGGATCATTGTCAAAGCTTGCATCGACGTAACCCTTTACGACGAGCTCTTGATCACCTCCATAAATGAGAAACATGTCCTTAGTCCTTTTCAGGTACTTCAGGATATTCTTGACCGCCGTCCAGTGTTCCACTCCTGGATCACTTTGAAACCTTCCGGCCATACTTATGGCAAGGCTGACATCGGGTCTTGTGCACAGCATTGCATACATGATAGAGCCTATGGCTGAAGCATAGGGGACGACACTCATCGTTTCTCTATCTTCTGCAGTCACTGGGCATTGAGTCTTACTCAACTTCACACCTTGCAACACAGGCAAGAACCCCTTCTTGGACTGATCCATTTTGAACTTCTTCAAAAGTTTGTCAAGGTATGTGCTCTGTGAAAGTCCTATTAAGCGTCTCGATCTATCTCTATAGATCTTGATGCCTAATATGAAAGCAACTTCTCCTAGGTCCTTCATTGAAAAACTCTTGTTCAAATATTCCTTTATGCTTTCCAACATTTCTATATTGTTTCCAATCAGCAATATGTCATCCACATATAATATTAGAAACGCTATAGAGCTCCCACTCACTTTCTTGTAAATACAAGCTTCTCCGTAAACTTGTATAAACCCGAACGCTTTGATCACCTCATCAAAGCGAAGATTCCAACTCCGAGATGCTTGCACCAGTCCATAAATGGATCGCTGGAGTTTGCAAACTTTGTCAGCATTCTCTGTATCGACAAAACCTTCTGGTTGCATCATATACAACTCTTCCTTAAGGAAACCGTTAAGGAATGCTGTTTTGACATCCATCTGCCAAATTTCATAATCGAAAAAGGCAACTATTGCTAACATGATTCTGACGGACTTAAGCATCTCTATGGGTGAGAAGGTCTCATCGTAGTCAACTCCTTGAACTTGTGAAAAACCCTTTGCCACAAGTCGAGCTTTATAGACGGTGACATTACCGTCCGCGTCCGTCTTCCTCTTAAAGATCCATTTGTTCTGAATGGCCTTACGCCCTTCAGGTAATACTTCCAAAGCCCATACTTTGTTTTCATACATGGATCCCATCTCGGATTTCATGGCCTCTAACCATTTCTCGGAATCTGGGCCCATCATCGCTTCTCCATAGCTCGTAGGTTCATCGTTGTCCAACAACATGACCTCTAAGACAGGGTTGCCGTACCACTCAGGAGCAGTACGCGTCCTTGTCGACCTACGAGGTTCGATAGCAACTTGATCCGAAGCTTCATGATCATCATCATTAACTTCCTCTTCAACTGATGTAGGCTCCATAGAAACATCTTTCTGCGCTGCGCTACTCTCTGGTTGAAGTAAAGGTTCAACAACCTCATCAAGTTCTATCTTCCTCCCACTCAATTCTTTCGAGAGAAACTCTTTCTCAAGAAATGTTCCGTTTTTAGTGACAAACACTTTGCCTTCGGATCTGAGATAGAAGGTATACCCAACTGTCTCTTTTGGGTATCCTATGAAGACACATTTCTCCGCTTTGGGTTCCAGCTTTTCAGGCTGAAGCTTTTTGACATAAGCATCACATCCCCAAACTTTAAGAAACGACAACTTTGGCTTCTTGCCAAACCACAATTCATATGGCATCGTCTCAACGGATTTCGATGGTGCCCTATTTAAAGTGAATGCAGCTGTCTCTAATGCATAACCCCAAAACGATAGTGGCAAATGGCAAGAGACATCATAGATCGCACCATATCCAATAAGGTTCGATTACGACGTTTGGACACACCATTACGCTATGGTGTTCCATGCGGTGTCAATTGTGAAACAATTCCACATTGTCTTAAGTGACTGCCAAACTCATAACTCAGATATTCTTCTCCTCGATCAGATCGTAGGAATTTAATCTTCTTGTTACGATGATTCTCAACTTCACTCTGAAATTGCTTGAATTTTTTAAACGTTTCAGACTTGTGTTTCATCAAGTAAATATATCCATATCTACTTAAGTCATCAGTGAAGGTGAGAAAATAACGATATCCACCGCGCGCCTCAATGCTCATCGGACCGCACACATCAGTATGTATGGTTTCCAACAAGTCACTTGCCTGTTCCATTGTTCCAGAGACCGGGGTTTTAGTCATCTTGCCCATGAGGCATGGTTCACATGTGTCAAGTGATTCAAAATCAAGTGACTCCAAAAGTCCATCAGCATGGAGCTTCTTCATGCGTTTTACACCAATATGACCTAAACGGCAGTGCCACAAGAAAGTGGTACTATCATTATCAACTCTACATCTTTTGGCATCAATGTTATGAACATGTGTATAATCACTATCGAGATTCAATAAGAATAAACCCCTCACATTGGGTGCATGACCATAAAAGATATTACTCATATAAATAGAACAACCATTATTCTCTGATTTAAATGAGTAACCGTCTCGCAATAAACAAGATCCAGATATAATGTTCATGCTTAACGCATGCACTAAATAACAATTATTCAGGTTCATCACTAATCCCGATGGTAATCGAAGAGCGAGCGTGCCGATGGCGATCACATCAACCTTGGAACCATTTCCCACGCGCATCGTCACTTCGTCCTTTGCCAGCCTCCGTCTATTCCGCAGTTCCTGTTTTGAGTTGCAAATGTGAGCAACCGCACCGGTATCAAATACCCAGGCCTACAATGAGAGTTGGTAAGGTACACATCAATAACATGTATATCATATATACCTTGTTTGTTGTTGGCCGCCTTATTGTCAGCCAAATACTTGGGGCAGTTCCGCTTCCAGTGACCAGTTCCCTTGCAATTAAAGCACTCAGTTTCTGGCTTGGGTCCAGCCTTGGGTTTCTTCATGGGAGGGGCAACTGCTTTGCCACTCTTCTTGGAGTTACCCTTCTTACCCTTGCCATTCTTATTGAAACTAGTGCTTTTATTGACCATCAACACTTGATGCTCCTTCTGAATCTCAGACTCAGCGACTTTCAACATCGCAAACAGCTCGGCGACTGACTTGTTCATCCCGTGCATGTTATAGTTCAACACGAAGCTCTTGTAGCTAGGTGGCAATGATTGAAGAACAATGTCAGTGATCGCCTCTGCTGGAAGGGGCATCCCCAGTTCAGCCAGACGGGTGGAATACCCAGACATTTTGAATATGTGTTCACTAACAGGCCCGTTCTCCTCCATCTTGCAAGCATAGAACTTATCGGAGGTCTCATACCTCTCGATCCGGGCATTCTTCTGAAAGATAAACTTCAACTCCAGGAACATATCATATGCTCCATGACGTTCAAAATGTCTTTGAAGTCCCGGTTCTAAGCCATACAACATTGCACATTGAACCATTGAGTAATCATCAGAACGAACCTGCCAGGCGTTCACAACGTTTGGAGACTCAACTGGAGCGGGTGGATCACCAAGCGGTGCATCAAGGACATAACCCTTTTGGGAAGCCGTAAGGATAATCCTTAGATTACGGGCCCAGTCCACAAAGTTACTTCCATCATCTTTCAACTTAGCTTTCTCTAGGAACGCATTAAAATTCAGGGGTGCTACTGCGCGAGCCATTGATCTACAACATAAATATTGCAAAGACAACTTAGACTATTGTTCAAGATAATGAGTTTAGTTAATCATATTACTTAAAAACTCCCACTCAAATTGACATCCCTCTGGTCATCCGAGTGTCACATGATCCAAATTCACCAACTCAAGTCCGATCATCACGTGAGTTGAGGTGGTTTCAATGGTGAACATCTTCATGTTGATCATATCTACTATATGACTCATGTTCGACCTTTCGGTCTCTTGTGTTTCGAGGCCATGTCTGTACATGCTAGGCTAGTCAAGTTTAACCCGAGTGTTCCGCATGTGCAACACTGGCTTGCACCCGTTGTATGTGAACGTAGAGTCTATCACACCCGATCATCACATGGTGTCTCGAAACGATGAACTTTCGCAATGGTGCACACTCGGGGTGAACACAATTTTATCTTGAAAGTTTAGTGAGGGATCACCTTATAATGGTACCGTCGTCCTAAGCATAATAAGATGCATAAAAGGATTAACATCACATGCAAATCATAAGTGACATGATATGGCCATGAACTTGTGCTTTTTATCTCCATCTCCAAAGCACCGGCATGATCTCCATCGTCACCGGCATGACACCATGATCTCCATCATCTTGATCTCCATCAACGTGTCGCCATGAGGTTGTCGCGCCGACTGTTGCTTCCACGACTATTGCTAACTCATAGCGATAAAGCAAAGCAAAACGGCAAAAATAATTAAAGACAACCCTATGGCTCCTGCCGGTTGCCGTACTCATCGACATGCAAGTCGTGATATACTATACAATACATGATCATCTCATACATCACATATATCTCATCATGTAATTGGCCATATCACATCACAACATACCCTGCAAAAACAAGTTAGACGTCCTCTAATTGTTGTTGCAAGTTTTACGTGGCTGCTACGGGTATCTAGCAAGAACAATTCTTACCTACTCAAAAACCACAACGGTGATACAAAAAATTGCTTTTCAACCTTCTCAAGGACCGCCTTTGTCGCATCCGATCCAACTAAAGTGGGAGAAACAGACACCCGCCAGTCATCTTTATGCAACGAAGTTACATGTCAGTTGATGGAACCGGTCTCTCGTAAGCGTATGAGTAATGTTGGTACGGGCCGCTTCATCCCACAATACCGCTGAATCAAGAAAAGACCAAGGGAGGAAGCAATCTGAATATCAACGCCCACAAACTCCTTTGTGTTCTACTCGTGATCTCATCTACACATAGACCTAGCTCATGATGCCACTGTTGGGGAACGTTGCATGGGAAACACAAATTTTCCTACGCAGACGCAAGATGTATCCATGGTGATGAGCACCTACGAGAGGGAGAGTGGATCTACATACCCTTGTAGATCGCTAAGCGGGAAGCGTTAAGAAATGCGGTTGATGTAGTCGAACGTCTTCGCGATCCAAATCGCCGAGCGTCCCGCGATCCAATCACAATCTAGTGCCGAACGGACGACACCTCCGCGTTCAGCACACGTACAGCTCGATGACGATCTCCGCCTTCTTGATCCAGCAAGAGGGAGCGGAGAGGTAGATGAGTTCTCCGGCAGCGCGACGGCACGGCGGCAGCGGTGGTGGAACTATTCTAGCAGGGCTTTGCCTAAGCGCTGCTGAAAACTAGAGGATTTGATCTATCGGGGAGAGAGGGCTGCACCGTGGCTAGGGTTTCTTGTGCTGCTGCCCTGTCTCCCCTCTTGTATATAAAGGAGGGAGGGGAGGGGCTGGCCGACCTAGGAAGCCTCCTAGGAGTCGGCCGAAGGAGGTGGAGGTGGAGGAGTCCACCTCCAATCCTACTCGTAGTAGGACTCCTTCCCTTCCCCACTTGGACTTTCCCTTTCCCACAAGTCCAGCCGCATAGGCCTTCTTGGGCCGGCCGCCCAACCCACCAGGGGCTGGTGCGCCACCCTCAGGGCCATGTGATCCACTTGGGGTGTGGTGGGCCCACTTGGTGGACCCCCGGAACCCATTCGTCACTCCGAGTACACTGCCGAAAATGCCCGAAACTTTTCCGGAATTCAAACACCACTTTCCTACATATCAATCTTTACCTCCGGACCATTCCGGAGCTCCTTGTGACGTCCGGGATCTCATCCGGGACTCCGAACAACCTTCGGTCACCACCACACATAACTCTATACTACCGAAATGTCACTGGACCTTAAGTCTGCAGACCCCGCGGGTTTGAGAACTATGTAGACATGACCGAGACACCTCTACGGTCAATAACCAATAGAGGGACGTGGATGCCCATATTGGTTCCTACATATTCTATGAAGATCTTTATCAATTGAACCTCTATGTCAAGGATTCAGTTAATCCCGTATGTTGTTCCCTTTGTTCTTCGGTATGTTACTTGCCCGAGATTCGATCGTCGGTATCTCTATACCTAGTTCAATCTCGTTACCGGCAAGTCTCTTTACTCGTTCCGTAATACAAGATCCCATGGCTAACACTTTAGTCACATTGCTTGCAAGTCTTGTTGTGATGTTGTATTACCGAGTGGGCCCTGAGATACCTCTCCGTCACACGGAGTAACAAATCCCAGTCTCGATCCATGCCAACTCAACAGACACCTTCGAAGATACCTGTAGAGCATCTTTATAGTCACCCAGTTACGTTGTGACGTTTGATACACACAAGGTATTCCTCCGGTGTCAGTGAGTTGCATGATCTCATGGTCATAGGAACAGATACTTGACATACAGAAAACAATAGCAATAAACTGACACGATCATATGCTACGTTCATAGTTTGGGTCTTGTCCATCACATCATTCTCCTAACGATGTGACCCCGTTATCAAATTACATCTCATGTCTATCGCTAGGAAACCTTGACCATCTTTGATCAACAAGCTAGTCTACTAGAGGCATACTAGGGACACAGTGTTGTCTATGTATCCACACATGTATTAGTGTTTCCAATTAATACAATTATAGCATGGATAATAAACGATTATCATGAACAAGAAAATATAATAATAACTACTTTTATTATTGCCTCTAGGGCATATTTCCAACATAACCCCCTCGCAAGCATCCGCAACTACAAGAAAAGTATTAAGACAAAGTCTAACCATAGCATTAAACATGTGGGTCCAAATCAGCCCCATACGAAGTAGCGCATAAACTAGGGTTTAAGCTTCTGTCACTCTAGCAACCCATCATCTAATAACTACTCCACAATGCATTCCCTTAGGCCCATGAATGGTGAAGTGTCAGGTAGTCGACGTTCACATGACACCACTAAGGGAATCACAACATACATATCATCAAAATATCGAACACATATCAAATTCACATGATTACTCGCAACATGACTTCTCCCGTGACCTCAAGAACAAAGGTAACTACTCACAAATAATAATCATGCTCAAGATCAGAGGAGTAATGAATATCATAATGGATCTAAACATATGATCTTCCACCAAATAAACCATATAATGATCAACTACGCAAGGTAATCAACACTACTAGTCACCCACAGGTACCAATCTGAGGTTCCGGTACAAAGATTGAACACAAGAGATGAACTAGGGTTTGATAGGAGATGGTGCTGTTGAAGATGTTGATGAAGATTGGCCTCCCAAAGATGAGAGGAGTGTTGGTGATGACGATAGCTTCAATTTCCCCCTCCGGGAGGGAAGTTCCCTCGGCGGAATCGCTCCGTCGGAGGGCAAAAGTGCTCCTGCCCAAGTTCCACCTCGAGGCGGCGGCGCTTCGCCCCGAAAGTCCTCCTCCTCATTTTTTAGGTTTTTTTGGGAATTTATACCAGAAGATGGGCACCGGAAGCGGGCCCGGCTGGGCACAACCCATCAGGGCGCGCCCAGGGGGGCCTAGCACGCCCTGGTGGGTTGTGCCCACCTGGGGGCCCTCCTCCAGTAGTTTTCAGCTCCAGTAATTTTTATTAAATACAAAAATAATCTCCGTAAATTTTCAGCTTCATTGGAGTTGTGCAGAATAGGTATCTCTGACGTGCTTTTCTTGGGTCCAGAATTCCAGCTGCCGGTATTCTCCCTCTTTGTGTAAACCTTGCATATTATGAGAGAAAAGGCATTAGAATCACTCCCCAAAGCATTATTATTCAACAAAACAAAGTAAATAATAGTAGGAAATCATGATGCAAAATGGACGTATCACCCCCCCCCCCCGCAGTCACAACGGTAGCGACGCAAACGGTGAGGTTGGAGAAGAATCCGAAGGTAAGTCGACGGACATCCCCCCCCACACACAGTCGTAACGGTCGATGCATCGCAGAAGTTGTGACTGGAGTGGAAACTGACGAGGTTCCTCAAGCAAGGCGGTAGCCCTTTGTGCCACTGTCAAGGTAGTCGAGAGCGTAGGATGGTGTAGCCATGGTCGAGGTAGCCGTGCGAAGAACGCCGTGGTCGATGTCGAGTCGGGGTGCCGGTGTCGAGGTAGTCGCCGTGGAGTCACGGGCGCAAGGAGGCGTCGAGTTAGTCATGGCCATAGTGGTGTCGAAGTAGTGGTGCACTGGGAAGAAGACATTGTTGACGACGCATTGCGCAGGGTTGCCAAACCCGGGGACACGTCATGGACGAAGCCACATATCGGTGTTGCCAGCACCGGGCATGCGTAGATGGACAAAGTCGATGTTGATGATGCGCCGCTCCAGGCTTGCCAGGCCTGGGAACATATCGGGGCGAAGGCATGCGTCGGTGTTGCCAGCACAGGGCATGCGTAGACGGGGACCTACACAAGCTGGTATGCCATGTCGAGGGGGCTAGCAGAGAAGGACTCGACGACGGTTATGACGCAAATTGGTGTGGGGCCGATGTCGCCCGCGGTTGTCGGAGTAGATGGAGTGGTTGGGGTAGATGATGGCGACGCTGGCGATGAGCTGGTGCTGGACGAGATGAAAGGGGTGGACGGGTGGCGTGGCTCGGGTGAGCGAGCGACAGCGGCACCGAAGAAGGGCGGCGGCCGCATCTTGGTTAGGAGCGCGACGGCGATGCTCGAAGTAGGCGAGGAAGAACCCGACAACGTGACGAAGACCGGCGCGGAAGGTGGCGTTCCCGCACCGAGGGAGGTGGCAGGCGCATACCACGGGAAGTCAACGCACAGGGACGGCGGCTCTACGGCCCTAAGAGGCGACGCAGCGGTAGCAGGCGGGTCGACACGACGGTGGGAAGGCCTTGGGGCGGCGGCTTGGACTGCGGGCCGCGGCGCTATGGCCCGAAGGGGCGACGCAGCGGCAGCCGGGGGTCGAGGCAGCCACGGGGACGGCCTCGTGGGGCGGCGAGGACCGCGTGTCGCGTTGCTATGACCCAAAGGGGCGACACAGTGGTGGCGCGCGAGTCGGGGCAGCCACGGGGCGGTAGCGCTGCGCCCCGGCGGCGCGACGCAATGGCAACCCGATGCTCGATCGGTTAAGGGGCGCGCTGGACTCGGGACAGTCTTCACGGGACCTGCGGAGGAGCATGCAACCGACGGGCCAGATCGGTCACACGGCGTAGATGAGGCGGATCACGGGCGGGCGGGTGATCAATCCGATCGCGCCATGGTCGGGGACGTCGCTCGATGGAGGGGGAGGCGGCGGAGTCTGAGATGAAGCTGGCGACGACGGTCGGTGTGGGACGACATGCGGAGGAGCGCGTCAGTACCGACACCCGGGCTGCCAACGCAGTGCCGGTGCCCGGGCAGCGAGACCCGAGCGACCAATGCAGTAGCCAGCGAGCCCGACGCCGCTGAAGCCAGCAGCCGACACGACGCAGCCGGCCCGAGGCAGCTGACAGCTGGCAAGCCCGACGCGGCTGGAGCCGGCAACCGGCCCGAGGCAGCCGCCCACGTCGACACGGCCAGCGACGGGGCCGGCGAGGCAGACGGTCGGGCGTCCGTACAGATGCGTCGGAGTCGGCTGGTGATGGAGAAGTCCCGATTGGAGCAGATCGGCGATGGACGATGCAGGGCAATGTGCGACGGCCGTGAGGGGCCGCTACGTCACGCGAGGTCGCCGGGTCGAAGTAGGGGCCGGGTGGTCACGCCGGTGTCGGAGTAGAGGCGCGGTGTCGACGGCGGCGACGGGCGACGCAAGTCGATCTTAGATCAGAAAATCAAAAAGGAAACAACGATCAAAGCGACTGGCGAGAGAGAGAAAAACCCGGATCAAAAGATCGGGAAAAAGACTCTCTAGATCAACCGACCAACACGACAGGCGGACGAACCCTAGGTACGTGCGGCACGGCCCCCGATGGCGGTCATGAAGGCCGACCGCCCCGTGGGCGGTGCGGAGCGGAAGCAGCGGCGGCTGCTAAGGTTGTATCGGTTAGGTTGATACCATGTAGAAGGGATAGGTGAGAGATTGGTGGAATCATTGTTTTATTGCTTGAACCTTGTGGCATATATATAGGAGTACATGATCTTCTTAGAGTACAAGACAAGCCAGAATACTTTCTAGTCTATCCTATGTCTAAAAATGTTCACGGGCTTAAAATTATCTTACTCACTTATATATAGTCAATTTTAAAAAGTATAAAGAGGACAAAGAATATTTAAAAAATTGCACACATAAAGAAAATGACATATTCATGTATTTTAACAAAAAATATGATGTGAACATATTCTTTTAAATAGGTATTGATACATACATTTTGCATAACAATTTGAGGGGATAAATACTCCTACTTTTATGCATATTTAATCACCTTTGTATCAATTAAACTTGATTTTATCTTATGATGTAGATAATTGCCTGAATAATTATCAAAGAGGGTGTCAAAAGGAGGAATCAAATGTTTGTGAATAAAAGGAAGCCTCCCAAAGACTTAGTGCATACTCCAAGACATTAGAAATCGTCTACAACATGTTCTCACATAATCAACTAAGTTGTAACCATAGACCCCAAAACCTATATAAACCGAGGGGTAGGGCCCATAGACAACACATAACGATCATGAGGTAGATCGCATGTACTTTGTACTCCATCTCAATTCAATATAATAAAGGCAGGACATAATGTTTTATCTCTGAGAAGAGTCCGAACCTGAGAATAAACCTGGGTCTCTGTCACCATCGTGTCAAGGCTACTAGATTGGTACCTCCTACCTGAGATCGGTCGGAATCGACTCCGTCATGAATTGCCCATGCAAATCCCCCTACGTAATCAGCGAGCATATTCGCGCCGATGCGACTTTCTAAAATTAATAGTACTGTTATTCATCTTGTCAAATTTATCCTCTATATGATGGCTTTTTTCATGGCATATCACTTGTGTGCTCAAATATGTTTTTTTTGCCCCGGCTCTCTTTTTTCCTTTTAAGCCATGTTCTTTTTGTAATGGTAAGTTTTCTCTACTCTATATCAAGCGATGCACACAAGCATATTATTTATATAAAGTTAAAAGGTACAAAGCAACATATCTGAGGCCAAATGCCTTGTGACAACACCTCAATCACTAACCCTACGGCGACAGATAAAAACAAAGAGAAAATGCATAGCTTATGAGCAAAGCCTTCAAGAAGGAATCGCTGCATGTGCGTCGATGATGACGAGTCCGACCGGATGTCGAGCTTGGGATTCTCATTCCCAAAGATGAACTTCGAGCCACCACCTTCAACAAGGACACGATGCAAGCGCGCGTCAATATTGTCGTAAATGTTTTCTCTGAAGTGTGTAGACTCAATGTAGACACTTCTACCATCATCACCTATCTGGCCAATGACTCATTGCTAAACAGATGCCTCTGGAGGAGAATCTGAAAACTGATGATGTCCCATACCACCACACCTCCAGTCACTGCCTCACAACCTTCGATCAACCAACATGTATGACTTGACGTCGTACAAGAGACGTCATGTGTGGCACCTGCCAGGACCAGGCATGCCTTGACGCCTTCGCATGAGACATTGTGCATCACCACTTCTCGTGAGACATGACCTGACAACTTTGTCGGCCCGTCGTGCGTAATACCTCCTGAGTCAAATCCAACCCGATCTCGCACTAGAGGGGGCCTCCCATACTGCCATATGCCTCCATGGTCACAGTAGAGGATGTCCCATACCGCCATCGACTGCGACACTCCGAGTTGGAGGCCATCACCAAAACGAAGATCCAGCCATCGCATCATCCACATGACCATGGTAGCCATTGGCACCGTCTAATGTCCAGGGCCGCCACCCCAAGCGCCAAATACCTTCTGTTCACAGATCTCGGATGACTGTGATTCTCCCCCAATCAAGTTGTGTCGACACCAGAGAAAGCTCCGGCAGCCACGCGCCTCATGCGACGTCTTCGGGTGCAGGATCCTGAGATCCGCCGCCACCAGCACCACCACAAGGAAACGCCACCTGACCCATCATCCCCGTTGGAGGGCCGCTGCCGCCACGACTGTAGTCGTTTCTTCAGGGACCATGCGCCTCCAACTGGCCGCACCCCCTGCTGAGCGCCATCCCTACGGTGCCGTCGAAGCAGTGCCATGCCTTCTGGATGAACGGTCGCCTGCCCCTCGACACAGCTGTGCTACGGCCAGATCCCCGTCGTCCCCATCAGCGGCGGAACACGGGCTTATCGGACGACCACCTATGGGGACGTTGGGGGGGGGGGGGAGGAACGAGAGGATACGTGTGGCAAATTGTTTAAAATTAAAAATCCCAGGTTCGGGCTGGGAGGTTTCCCATAACGAACGACGAGACCCCCCCGGGGCAAACGTCGGCGAGGTATTGGGGTCCAACACCTTGCCCCGACCAATTGACGATACCGACGGACGCAGGCAAAATTCACTGTTTTGACCCTTTTTGCATCTTTTAGCCGGATCTGACCCCGGTTGCGAAAAATTTCTGGATCTGACCCTTTTGCTACCGCCAAAGCCGGGGGCGGTAGGTGTGCACAGGTTACCGCCAGACCCTGTGGCGGTAGGGATCCGTTAGGTCAGACGGCGCCGTCTGGCGTGCTGACGTGGATTAGTGGCCTACCGCCACAGAGCCTGGTGGTAGGGTGTAAGATCCTACCGCCCGATACCATGGCGGTAGGATCTCCATACCAGTTAAATGTTTGTGTGGGGGGCTGGTGGGCCCCACCAGCCACCCATTCACCCCCAATCCCCCTCCTTCCCCGAGCTGAGCTCCTCTCCCCTCTCCCTCCCCCATTCTTGCCTCCATCAAATCCATCTCCATTGCTTGAGTTTTCTCCGGTGGATCGAGGCCAATTTCATCACTCAAGGTACCTCCCTCACCCTCTTCTTTTAGGTTGGTTGGAATCATCTCATTTGACAGCATTGTTTACTTGTATGCAAACCCTAGTTGAGGTCATTTTTGTTTGAAATCAATGGATTTGATGGATGATAGGGTTGTTTCTATGCTTTAGTATGACTAATCATCATGTTTGTAACACCGATCTATAGTTATTGCTAGGCATTTTTTTAGGGTTAGGTTAGGGTTGTGGTTAGGGTTGGGGTTAGGGTTAGGCAATTTTTTTAGGGTTAGTGTTAGGGTTGGTGTTAGGGTTAATATTTGGTTCATATTTTGTAGTATTTATTTGGTTCATATTTTGTTGCCTATCATTGACAAATTTTATAATGTACATAGATGGATAGGCTCGTTAATGTACATTATTTGGATAAGGAGACATTTATGAAAGGCAATGCTGATGAAGGGGAAGAATCCATGGTTTTTGACTCAAGCCCAACTTATGAGGAGGTGGTTGTGAAAGTTAGGAGTGTGTTGAATTGGATTGATCCAAATATTGATGTTAAACTCATTGGAAGGTATGATGTTGGAGTGGGGGTGAAGTCTCGATTGAAGACTTTGCCTATCACCTCGGAATTGCATTGGAAAGTGTACAAGGATGATGTCTACTACGCAACCTTCTTCTTGTAGACTCGTGTTGGGCCTCCAAGCGCAGAGTTTTGTAGGACAGTAGCAAATTTTCCTCAAGTGGATGACCTAAGGTTTATCAATCCGTGGGAGGTGTAGGATGAAGATGGTCTCTCTCAAACAACCCTGCAATCAAATAATAAAAAGTCTCTTGTGTCCCCAACACACCCAATACAATGACAAATTGTATAGGTGCACTAGTTCGGCGAAGAGATGGTGATACAAGTGTAATATGGATGGTAGATATAAGTTTTTGTAATCTGAAAATATAAAAATAGCAAGGTAGCAAGTAACAAAAGTGAGCAAAAACGGTATTGCAATGCTTACAAACAAGGCCTAGGGTTCATACTTTTACTAGTGCAAGTTCTCTCAACAATACTGACATAGTTGAATCATATGTAAATCCCTCACGTGCGACAAAGAGTTCACTCCAAAGTCACAAATAGCGGAGAACAAACGAAGAAATTATTGTAGGGTACGAAACCACCTCAAAGTTATCTTTTCCGATCAATCTTATGAGCTATCCCTATAAGTGTCACGAACAGCCCTAGAGTTCGTACTAAAATAACACCTTAAGATACACATCAATCAAAACCCTAATGTCACCTAGATACTCCAATGTCACCACAAGTACCCATGGGCTTGATTATACGACATGCATCACACAATTTCAGATTCATCATGTTCAATCCAACACAAAGAACTTCAAAGAGTGCCCCAAAGTTTCTACCGGAGAGTCAAGACGAAAACGTGTGCCAACCCCTATGCATAGATTCCCAAGGTCACGGAACCTGCAAGTTGATCACCAAAACATACATCAAGTGGATCAATAGAACATCCCATTGTCACCACGGATATCCCATCACAAGACATACATCAAGTGTTCTCAAATCCTTAAAGACTCAATCCGATAAGAAAACTTCAAAGGGAAAACTCAAATCATCACAAGAAGATAGAGAGGGGAAAACTCCATATGATTCATCTATATTAATAAAGCTAGCGGTACATCAAGATCGTGTCATCTCAAGAACACGAGAGAGAGAGATCAAACACATAGCTACTGGTACATACCCTCAGCCCCGAGGGTGAACTACTCCCTCCTCGTCATGGAGACCGCCGGGATGATGAAGATGGCCTCCGGTGATGGTTTCCCCCACCGGCAGGGTGTCGGAACGGGCTCCCGATTGGTTTTTCGTGGCTACAGAGGCTTGCTGCGGCGGAACTCCCGATCTAGGTTTCTTTCTGGGGGTTTTGGGATTTATAGGAGCACTTGGCGTTGGAATCACGTCAGGGGGGTGCTCGAGGGACCCACAAGCCAGGGGGCGCGCCCTAGGGAGGGGTGCGCCCCCTCGGCTTGTGGCCTCCTCGGGACTCCTCTCCGGTATCTTTTTGCTCCAGTATTTTTTATGTTTTCCAAAAATATTCTCCGTAAATTTTCAGCCGATTCCGAGAACTTTTATTTCTGCACAAAAACAACACCACGGTAGTTCTGCTGAAAACAGCGTCAGTCCGGATTAGTTCTAATAAAATCATACCAAAATCATATAGAATTATTGTAAACATGGCATGAATACTTCATAATTTATAGATACGTTGGAGACGTATCAGCATCCCCAAGCTTAATTCCTGCTCGTCCTCGAGTAGGTAAATGATAAAAGAAATAATTTATGAAGTGTGAATGCTACCTAACATGATCATCATATTCTTTTCTTCTTTGTATAGCATGGACATTTGGACTTGTAAATGATTCAAAGCAATAGTCTAGTTTTAACATAATGACTTCAATACTCAAGCATGTCAACAAGCAACCATGTCTTTCAAAATATCAACACTAAAGAAAGTTATCCCTAGCCCATTCTCAATCATTGATCCATTCATGAAACACACTCAAATATTAGCCATGCCCAATGCTCAAGTACGATCATAGTGCCCCCTAGTTGGTGCTTATAAGAGAAGATGGAGACTCAAAGCAAAAATAAAAATTGCATAAAGTAAATAGATAGGCCCTTTGCAGAGGGAAGAAGGGATTTGTAGAGGTGCCAGAGCTCAAGGTTTAAATTGAGAGAGAGAAATATTTTGAGTGGCATGCTTTTCCTGTCAACGAAAAACGACAAAGTAGCTCACAATACTTTCCATGCTAGATACATTATAGGCGGTTCCCAAACAGAATGGTAAAGTTTTTACTCCCCCTCCACCAATCAATCACACTCCACGGCGAGCCGAATCCATGGGTACCATCCTTACAAACAACAATCCTGGGGGAGTTTTGTTTCATTATATTTTGATTTGATTGTTGAGCATGGAACTGGGCATCCCGAATACCAGCCACTTTCTCGTGAATGATAGTGAATCAACATATATCGTGAGAATAACACACCTAGGATGGAAAAATATTGGATACTCCCCACCGTTTCATGAGCGGTACGGGCACACAAAAGAGAAAATTTATTTTGAAAATTTAGAGATGGCACATACAAATTTGCTTGGAACGGCATGGAAATACCGCATATAGGTAGGTATGGTGGACTCATAAGGCAAAACTTGGTTTAAGGATTTTGGATGCACAAGTAGTATTTCTACTTAGTACAAATGAAGGCTAGCAAATAGATTGGGAAGCAACCAAACTAAGAAACGAAAATTCGCATAAGTGAGCATTGAACATAACTAACACCGAATAATGCACCACAAGTAGGATGTAACTTCATTGCACAACTATTGACTTTCGTACTTGCATAGGGAATCACAAACCTTAACACTAATATTCCTACTAAAGCATAATTACTCACTAACATGACTCACATATTACTATCATCATGTTTCAAAACTATTACAAGGAATCAAGTTTAATTTGTCCAATGATCATCATGCAATTTCTATTATATCCTCCTTGGATATCTATCACTTTGGGACTAGTTTCATATGTTGCCATTGCTTTTTGGCAATCTCAAACAAATTTAAGTGAAGTACAAGAGCATAAAGATTTCATCTCTCAAAAAGATATAAGTGAAGCATGAGAGCAAATGACAAGCTACTCTCAAAAGATATAAGTGAAGATCAATGAGTAGTCAAACAATTAAGTAGCTATGTGAGGACTCTCTCTCTCAATAAAGGTTTTCAGATCTAAGTATTTTATTAAACAGCAAGCAAAAGAAAAATAGCACTCCAAGAATAGCACGCATCATGTGAACGAATAAAAATTTAAGCTCAACATAGGCTAACCGATAACTGTTGATGAAGAGAGGTGGGATGCGTAGCATCCCCAAGCTTAGATGCTTGATACTTCTTGAAATATTTACTTGGGGTGCCTTGGGCATCCCCAAGCTTGAGCTTTTGTATCTCGTTCAATCCTCTCATATCCCGGTTTCACCTATTCTCAAAAACTTCATCCACACAAAACTCAAAAAGAACTCGTGAGATAGGTTAGTACACATAATAAAAAATCAACACTTTATGTACTGCCAAGACAAGTTGCATAATAATTTTCAAACATTAGGTACTGTATACTATCATTTCCACAATTTATATCTATCAATATAGGCTATGGAAACTACAGAATAAGTAGATAACAAAACTATGACAACAATCTGTCCAAACAGAACAGTCTGTAGCAATTTATTAAACCAGTGTACTTCTGTAGCTCAAAAAATTATGAAAATTTAGGAAATGCTATAAAATTTATATAAAAATACTGTGTAAAAATTTCAGAAACTTTTCACGTTCCAGTAAAATATGAAAATTCAAACACTACAGCAAAAGTTTCTGTTTATACACAGCACACATGAAACATGCAATTCAAGCATCCTAAAAGGCAATTCTTGGAAATTTTTATTGAAAAACAAGATTATAAATGACACCTAACAGATAAAAAGAAAATAAAATGATGCTCCAAGAAAAACTCATATTATGTGACGAATAAAAATATAGTTCCAAGTAAGATATACCGATAGTGTTGAAGATGAAAGAGGGGATGCCTTCCGGGGCATCCCCAAGCTTAGGCGCTTGAGTCTTCCTTGGATATTACCTTGAGGGTGCCTTGGGCATCCCCAAGCTTAGGTTCTTGTCACTCCTTATTCTCCTCATATTGGTGTCTCACCCAAAACTTGAAAACTTCAATCACACAAAACTTAACGGAACTTCGTGAGATGGGTTAGTGTAGTAAAGATAAATCATTCACTTAGGTACTGTCAAGACAAGATTCATAATTATTCCCACATCATACCTACTGTATTGTATCATTCCCATAATTTATATCACTCAATATAAGCTATAGAAACACTAAAACAAGTAAACTATGCATGCAAAACAGAATCTGTCAAAATCAGAACAGTCTGTGAAGATCTGTAGTGTAACCATACTTACCTGTATCTAAAAATTCTGAAAAATTAGTACAACCTGAATAATTTGTATATTAAGACTGTGTAAAAATTTCAGATCATTATCACGCTCCAGTAAAAACTTAAAATTCCTGTACTGGAGCCAAAAGTTTCTGTTTTGGTTCAGCATCAATTCTACTCATCTTGTGAGTCATCCCAAAGGTTTTACTTGGCACTTTATTGAAACAAAAGCTATAAAACATGATTATACAGTAGCTTAATCATGTGAACACACAAAAACAGAAAGTAAAAGTGTTGGGTTGTCTCCCAACAAGCGCTTTTCTTTAATGCCTTTTAGCTAGGCAAGATGATTTCAATGATGCTCACATAAAAGATAAGAATTGAAACACAAAGAGAGCATCATGAAGCATATGACTAGCACGTTTAAGCCTAACCCACTTCCTATGCATAGGGATTTTGTGAGCAAACAACTTATGGGAACAAGAATCAACTAGCATAGGAAGGTAAAACAAGTGCAACTTCAAAACTTTGAACACATAGAGAGGAAACTTCATATTATTGCAATATGTAGAAGCATAAGATCCTCTCTCATAATAATTTTCAGTAGCATCATGAAGGAATTTCACAATATAACCAGCACATAAAGCATTATCTTCATGATCCACAAGCATGGAAAATTTGTCACTCTCCACATAAGCAATTTTCTTCTCATTCATAATAGTGGGAGCAAACTCAACAAAATAACTATCATGTGAAGCATAATCCAATTGAAAATTAAAATCATGATTACAAGTTTCATGGTTATCATTATTCTTTATAGGATACATGTCATCACAATAATCATCATAAATAGGAGGCATGCTTTCATCATAATAAATTTGCTCATCAAAACTTGGGGGAGTAAAAATATCATACTCATCAAACATAGCATCCCCAAGCTTGTGGCTTTGCATATCATTAGCATCATGAATATTCAAGGAATTCATACTAACAACATTGAAATCATGCTCATCACTCAAAGATTTAGTGCCAAACATTTTAATAACTTCTTCTTCTAACACTTGAGCACAATTTTCTTTTCCACCATTTTCACGAAAGACATTAAAAAGATGAAGCATATGAGGCAACCTCAATTCCATTTTTTTTGTAGTTTTCTTTTATAAAACCAAACTAGTGATAAAACAAGAAACTAAAAGATTCAATTGCAAGATCTAAAGATATACCTTCAAGCACTCACCTCCCCGGCAACGGCGCCAGAAAAGAGCTTCATGTCTACTACGCAACCTTCTTCTTGTAGACTCGTGTTGGGCCTCCAAGCGCAGAGTTTTGTAGGACAGTAGCAAATTTCCCTCAAGTGGATGACCTAAGGTTTATCAATCCATGGGAGGTGTAGTATAAAGATGGTCTCTCTCAAACAACCCTGCAATCAAATAATAAAAAGTCTCTTGTGTCCCCAACACACCCAATACAATGACAAATTGTATAGGTGCACTAGTTCGGCGAAGAGATGGTGATACAAGTGTAATATGGATGGTAGATATAAGTTTTTGTAATCTGAAAATATAAAAACAACAAGGTAGCAAGTAACAAAAGTGAGCAAAAACGGTATTGCAATGCTTACAAACAAGGCCTAGGGTTCATACTTTCACTAGTGCAAGTTCTCTCAACAATACTGACATAGTTGAATCATATGTAAATCCCTCACGTGCGACAAAGAGTTCACTCCAAAGTCACAAATAGCAGAGAACAAACGAAGAAATTATTGTAGGGTACGAAACCACCTCAAAGTTATCTTTTCCGATCAATCTTATGAGCTATCCCTATAAGTGTCACGAACAGCCCTAGAGTTCGTACTAAAATAACACCTTAAGATAGACATCAACCAAAACCCTAATGTCACCTAGATACTCCAATGTCACCACAAGTACCCATGGGCTTGATTATACGGCATGCATCACACAATTTCAGATTCATCATGTTCAATCCAACACAAAGAACTTCAAAGAGTGCCCCAAAGTTTCTATCGGAGAGTCAAGACGAAAACGTGTGCCAACCCCTATGCATAGATTCCCAAGGTCACGGAACCCGCAAGTTGATCACCAAAACATACATCAAGTGGATCAATAGAACATCCCATTGTCACCACGGATATCCCATCACAAGACATACATCAAGTGTTCTCAAATCCTTAAAGACTCAATCCGATAAGAAAACTTCAAAGGGAAAACTCAATTCATCACAAGAAGATAGAGAGGGGGAAACTCCATATGATTCATCTATATTAATAAAGCTAGCGATACATCAAGATCGTGTCATCTCAAGAACACGAGAGAGAGAGAGAGATCAAACACATAGCTACTGGTACATACCCTCAGCCCCGAGGGTGAACTACTCCCTCCTCGTCATGGAGACCGCCGGGATGATGAAGATGGCCTCCGGTGATGGTTTCCCCCTCCGGCAGGGTGCCGGAACGGGCTCTCGATTGGTTTTTCGTGGCTACAGAGGCTTGCGGCGGCGGAACTCCCGATCTAGGTTTCTTTCTGGGGGTTTTGGGATTTATAGGAGCACTTGGCGTTGGAATCACGTCAGGGGGGGGTGCTCAAGGGACCCACAAGCCAGGGGGGCGCGCCCTAGGGGGGGCGCCCCTAGGCTTGTGGCCTCCTCGGGACTCCTCTCCGGTATCTTTTTGCTCCAGTATTTTTTATATTTTCCAAAAATATTCTCCGTAAATTTTCAGCCGATTCCGAGAACTTTTATTTCTGCACAAAAACAACACCACGGTAGTTCTGCTGAAAACAGCGTCAGTCCGGGTTAGTTCTAATAAAATCATACCAAAATCATATAGAATTATTGTAAACATGGCATGAATACTTCATAAATTATAGATACGTTGGAGACGTATCAAAGGACAAAGTACTTGAATCGCAAGACAAGTCCCTTGAATTATTTGCCACCAAGGTTGAGCCTCCTATGCCACAAATTGACTTGAACCGACATGCCTTCTCCCCTATACATGATGCAAGGTTGGAAGTGTATGTCCCCCATTCTTCTAGTCAACCACCAAATGAAGCGGAGATCAATGATAGGGCGATGGTGATTCCTGAGGAAGAGGTTCATGTTGATGCTGACAATGCTGATGTTGAACCCTTTGATGCTCATGTTCACGATGATGCCACTTCCCATGTTGATGTTTATGATGAAGCCGAAGAGATTCATTATAATCCCGTTGGTAACTTGGATGTGATTCTGCGCCAGCAAGACATGGACCATAACCTCCCCTATAGCCGTATGTTTGGTTATGACTCGGATGACGAGGGTCCGACGGAGGAATTGGACGAGGATGGATTCACTGCAGAAGAAAATGAAATTTTCAAGAACCTTACTGGGAATGAAAGAGGTGCCCCATTGTTTCGTGATCTTAGCCTTGCCGACAAGGCTGTTGTTGATGGTGGCATGAGATTTGGGTTGCTTGAACCAACACTGTGCCCGAAGGTCGGTGACCGTAAACCCAAGGATGAGGACGAGAATGCTTACTTGAAGAAAGGCGTCAAGTTTAGTTGCTTGGAAGAGTTCAAGATAAGGTTGAGTGACTATGCCATTAGGAACCATAGGCCGTTTGTTGTTGGTCATTCCAACCAAAATATGCGGTACACCATCAAATGTGACAAACAAGGTTGCCCTTGGAAGGTTCGTGGAAGAAAAATTCAAGAAACCGGGCAATGGGTGTTGAAGAGTTGTGTGGCCACTCACACGTGCATACCGCCGGATAAAGCAGACCGAAGCAAGGGACACCGCCAACTCACTTCTGAGTTTTTAGGATACAAGTTGTTGAATTCCATATGCCACGATCCAACCTTGAAGGTGAAGTTCCTCATGAGTATGGTTCGCGAACGGTTCGGATACCCGGTCAATTATGGAAAGGTATGGAAGGCGAAGGCAAATGCAATCAGGATGTTACATGGTGATTATGAGTCTGCATACAATATTCTTCCGAGGATGTTGGGAGCAATCGCACATAAGAACCCTGGCATGTGGTATGCGGTGGAGGAAATTGAGGGAGTGTTTCACCGTGCGTTCTGGGCTTTTGGGCAATGCATTGAGGCATTCAAGCATTGTCGTCCGGTGTTGTCTATCGATGGCACATTCCTCACTGGCAAATACAAGGGCACTCTAATGGTTGCAATGGCTCACTCATCCAATGATAACGTGTTGCTGGTAGCATTTGCTTTAGTTCCTTCCGAGCATGATGACAACTGGGAGTGGTTCATGGGGCATGTGAGAACCAAGGTGATTGGCAATAGGGAGGTATGCATCATATCGGACCGGCACCACGGGATTCTCAAAGCGATAGAGGTGTTTATTCCCGGACTCCCAAAGCTTCACCACCGATGGTGCATGAGGCATTTTGTGGCAAACTTTTACCGGGCAAGCAAGAGCAAAGATTTTTGCAAAGACCTTACCCATGTGTGCACGGCATTCACCTTGGATGCATTCACAAGCCGCTATGATAAACTCTTGAAGGCATTGGAAAAGAACAAAAAGGGAAGAGCATTCTTGAACAGGCATTATGAGGACAAACACAAGTGGTCACGCGCACATGATGACGGAGGATGGAGATACGGCGACATGACCAGCAACATGGTGGAATGCTTCAACAATGTGCTCAAGGGTGTTCGTTCTTTGCCTGTGACTGCAATATTGAAATATACCTTTTTCAAGTTGAACGAGTATTTCCTTAAGCATTCCATATCAACTGCCAATTAGATAGGGGAAAAATGGACTATCCAAATAAGGTTGATGATTGGTTGAAATTTCAAGCAGGCATGTCTTCGCATCAACAAGTCATCAGATTCAACGACAAAGAAATGATCTACCAAGTCGACGAGCCAGGTGGCACAACACGAGATGGTGTCCCGTACGGCGGTGTTGCTTATGAGGTGCATCTCAAGGACCGATGGTGTCAATGTGAGAGGCCTCACAGGTACCACTGGCCGTGCTCGCATGTGATGACGGCTGCGAGGGCAAGGAACTTAGCCGTTTCAGATGGAAGGACCATACGGTTGCATGAGTTCACCTTGGAAGCCACGAGGTTGACATGGGCACCTCGGTTCCATCCATTCCTTGACCAGTCACAGTGGCCTGAGTACAATGGCCCACATATCGTTCCTGATCCAGAACTAATGGTACCTACTAAAGGAAGAAGAAAGAAGAGGTTTAGGAGTGACATGGATGATATAGCTGAATACACCGGCATGAAACAATTTGGCATCGGTCATTTCATGGAGCCTCCCGACACCAACAACTGTGGTCAATGTGACAACCCAGGACACAATAACAGGACATGCAACACCAGTACAAGAACGACTGATGCGAACACTAGCACGAGTCAAACTGGTGGCCGTATAGGCGGTTATGCCGGTCAACGTGGAGGTAGGACTAGTGGCCGTGGAGGACGGACTAGTGTTACGGGTAGTAGTGCACGAGGAGCCACTAGGGGTGGTCGTGGAGGTCCTCCTAGTGTTAGAGTTGCCTGGGGTAGTGGTCGTGGTTCCGGAGGTAGTAAGAGACGAAGGGTTGATAGAGGGCGGCCCATTGACGTGCTTCTCAACCCGGATGGTTGATACAGTCTACATGGTAAATTTTGTTTTTCATGTTCTAAAATCTTGCACTTGTTCTCATATTAACTGTGTTCACATAGTAATATATTGACATATGTGACTAATAGTGTTGAAATGTATGTAGGCATGGCTTCATCTGGTTCCATCCCGAGGCCGACGTGCGCTGACCGAGAGGACATGCTGAACAAGTGGAAGGAGGCAACTTTGGACAAGACGAAGGAAAAAGATTTGAAAACGCTGCCATGCTGGTGTGGAGACGTTTGCAAGGTGAAGGTGTCTACTGACCGGAAGAAGTCATGGACGGAAGGGAGGAGATTTTTTTTGTGTCCCAACTACGCACATGATCGTAGACGTCTGACTAACGCCTATGACCTCCCTCCGGTATGTTAAATACGTGTGTGCATGTGTTTTCACTATCAACGTTTCAATCGTCTTACTAACAAACAAACATTTGTTGTCCGCAGTCACCCCCTCCTCTTTGCAAGTATTTCATGTGGATAGATCATGAAGTGCCAGAAGATGTTCAGAAGGACCAATATCAAGACTGTCTTCGGAGGCAGCGGCTGTTCGAAGAATCTTTGCAACGTGCCGAGTACGAGGATCATCGTGAGAAGGAGAAGAAGGAGCGGAAGAATCGCAAGGCGGAGAGGGCACGCAAAGAGAAGGAGGCTCGTGACGAGGAGAGGGCACGGAAGCTTGCGAGGGCTCGCGAAGCATATGAGGAGGATATGGATCGTTACAACAAGGGAAAGGGACCCATGTTTCCTTAGGGATCTTTCGATCAATCTATCTCGTACTATTCGCTAAAGTTTGATACTATTCGGTGCTAGATTGTCTGTCAAACTATGTTATGACTGTGTTGTACTACGACTGAGACCATTGTTAAGACCTTATGCTATTTTATGGTACTATCATGTTGTATTGTCATGTTAAACTGTGATGCTGTACTCACCGAGGATAAAGAACACTGCCTAAAAAGGGAAAAGGGGGCCTACCGCCATGGTTCCAGGCGGTAGGGTGTGCTACCCTACCGCCAGGGGCCATGGCGGTAGGCCCCCTTTTCCCTTCTGGAACCTGAGTTTCCTTCTGGAACCTGAATTTCCTTTGTTTTTTCGGTAGGGTTGCACACCCTACCGCCAGGGGCCATGGCGGTAGGTACTCCAACCTTCTGGAACCTTAGTTTCCTTTGTTTTTTCGGTAGGGTTGCACACCCTACCGCCAGGGGCCATGGCGGTAGGTACTCCAACCTTCTGGAACCTAAGTTTCCTTTGTTTTTTCAGTAGGGTTGCACACCCTACCGAAAGGGGCCATGTCGGTTGGTACTCCAACCTTCTAGAACATAAGTTTCCTTTTTTTGTCCGGTAGGGTTTCACACCGTACCGCCAGGTGCCATGGCGGTAGGTACTCCAAACTTCTGGAACGTGTGTTTCCTTTATTTTTTCGGTAGGGTTGCACACCCTACCGCCAGGGGCCATGGCGGTAGGGTTCTTTTAGTTTGCCAAAAGTTAGTTCTCCCCCTCGTTCTATGGGGCGAAACCTAGCCGGACACAAATCATAAGCAATCACATGATAAGGGTACAAGTCACAATTCATCACAAGTCTCTTGCACAAATGATCTAACATACAACACAAAATTCTTCCGGAGTTCAAATGAAAAGGATACAACTCATGATAATAGGTCGATGGCCTCATGATAATGAACACTCATGCTCCAGTTACATCCTATACAGACCACCTGCACGAGCATCTGTCCCTTGATTTGCTAATCCGTGTGCACCCCCAATGTATGCCCTATCTGCTCCATCAGTTGTGCCAGGATAGCAAGTGAAAGTGTGACAACGAGCACGATTGGATTCATCTTCATAATCGTAAGCATCCGGTAGCTCTGTTAATATAGGGCTCCGATCTATCACCTTCAGAATGTGGATCTTCACAACATGCAGAACTGTCGGCTTCTCAAGTTTCAGCTGACTATTAGGTGGTGAAATTGGCCCTTCGGAGTCAGATGTTGGATAATCCTGTCCAAGGTCAGGTTCTGGAAGCTCCACTTCATATAACTTGGGCACTTTGTTAGGATTTCTCATCCACACTTCAACAACTAGGAAGCAACGATTAGTGGGCTCAACCATCTTAACGAGATCACCACCGAGACTGCTAACAAGCTTACCAACAAACTTGACCTCCCATGCTTCTTGCGGCAGCCCATCAAAGCTCAAACGAGTCAGGAATTTCAAAGACGACTCCTCCCCACCCATCCCACGATGCCAACGAGTGAACTGGATTGTCTCTCCGCCGGCGGTTAGCTTACGGGAGTGGTAGATGAGCACTCGAGTGCAGTCCTCGCCCGACCGGAACCGTACAAGAAAATCTGCTGGAGGCGAACATACTTCGACCATGACGTCGTTGCGGGAGACCCCGCATTGCGTCTCCAAAGCAGCAACCACCTGTGCAGGGGAAACGGGAGGCCGGTGTCCTTCCACTCTTCCCACCAGGGCACGACCGCGCAACTTCTCCTCAACCCGGTACATCCCTGTAGTGCGCTGGAGCACACAACGACCGAACTCAGGCCTCAGCTCCGGCTCGCCGCGCATCCACCTCTCTGCCGGGAAGTACAAGCTCCCCTCCCTGTTCTTCGGCCTCCAGCTCTCTCGCTCGAACTGGTCCATCTAAAGCTAGTTGACGGCTGCGGAAAATCGAGAGATAGGATGAAGTTAGTAGAAATGCACATCTAATATAGGGCAAGGCCCTCCCGCACGAACTCAAGGATACAACAAATAATTCACAATCTCTGCTTCATATGAAATACAACACGATGTTCTGGAGGAGTTCAAATGATGAAGGTACAATAAAAGTCATAATAGTTCAAATGTCAACACAGAAGCAAATGGGTACATGTCATTGTAGTTCAAATGACAAAGGGTTACATAGCATCATGCTAATCAATACCCCTTCGGGTTGTCGTACGGTCCCGGGTTGCAACAAATAACATCCTTTCTTTCTTTCTTTCACCCAAGCCCACCGAGAAGCCTGCTCTGGTATGGGTGAAAATAGTTGCCTAACTAACCAATCGATGACGTTGCCATGATTATGCACTTGAAACTGAGTATGTTCTTTCCTTGTTGTATAGAAACCAACTTGCATTGCAAGATCACGCCTGCAATCACTTTCCGCCTTTTTGAGGTTGGCTATCTCCTTCATCTTTTTCTTGATAAAATTTTCCTTCTTCTCACAAAAATAATAATTTGAAAAGGTTTTCGAAGCCTCGTTCAATGCATCAACGGCCTTGACCCACGCGTTCATCTTTTCCTCGATAAATTTGTGTTCACACATCAACACCGCCTCAGCGGAAGCCTCAACGTAGATGAACGGTGCCATCCTACAATTCGAGGATTGGCCTTAATTTTTTAGTTAAGCAACTAACCTCTATCATGAGTACTAACCATAATACTAAAATGCACTACAAATAAATGTGTCTCAATTATCAGATCCATAGAATTGGCACAATATTATTTAAAAAACTAGGGTTTACACTAAAGCCAACAACAAATCCATATGAGAAATAACTAGGGTTTGCAAATAAGTAAGCACATAAACCATAATACATGATTTCAACCAATCAAAAAAAGGGGAGTGGGAGAGGCACCTTGGGTGATGAAAATGCTCCGGATCCAACGGTTAAATCCCAAGCAAATGGAGGGGATCTAGTGGGTGTTTGAGTGGGGAGAAAGAGGGGAGAGGGGGCTGAGCTCGGGGGAAGAAGATGGATTGTGGTGAATGGGTGGCTGGCGGGCCCCACTGTCTCAGCTCTTTAACTTATCCTGGAACCTACCGCCAGGCTCCATGGCGGTAGGTTATGCTTCCCTACCGCCAGGGGCCCAGGCGGTAAGGTCCCAGGATAAGAACATTTCCAGTTCTGTGACGCGCGGAATGAAAAAAAACGGTAGGTATTTACAACCTACTGCCATGGCGTTCGGCGGTAGGGTGTGCTACCTTACCGCCAAGTGCTGCGGCGGTAGGGTCTGAACATAGGGCTTTTTCCCCTCTATGATTGTTTGTTGTCTTCATTTTTTCACACAGGAATATTGTAGACTAACAAACATAAATTAGAGCACCTAAGAGAAATAATTCAACATAGCAGATAGTTCATCATAGTACCGAATAGTTTCACACATAGCAAATAGTTCAACATAGTCTACATAGGAAATAGTTCAACGAGTAAGTTCACTTGCTCCTTCCCCTCTTTGACGTTCACTTGATACCTAAGTTCAACTAAGGCAACAACTTCACTTGCTCCTTCCCCTCTTGGAGGTACGGTCCTCGTTATGCTTTGAACGGGTCTCAAGACCCGTCTTCTTGCGTCGAGGAGTACGCGCTCTCTGAAACGGCGATGAGCTCTTCCAATCCTTCTTCGGCTTGTTCCTCTTCTCAAGATCAAGCTGGGTTGTCTGAGTTGGTGGAGGTCCATCATCGTCGTCGTACTCCTCCTCTTCATCGCTCTGTTCCTTCTCAATCTCTTCTGCTTGTTCCTCGTCGTCTTCTTCCTCTTCATCTTGTTCTGCTTGCACCTCGCAGTGTTCTTCCTCTTCCTCTTCTTCCTCTTCATCATCGTCAGCCATCGCAGAGGAGGTAGCACACCCAAGCAGGCCCACCAGATTGCGACATTTCTTGACGAACTTCTACAATATGGATCAAGTTTATGGTTACAAAAGAAAATGAACTTAAGAAAGAATGTAATTGTAGGATGCTGGATGTTACCTTCACCGTTGCCCTCAACTTCGTCTCACTATCTCGAGTTCCTGGGATGGAACTTAGCGCATCCGAGCCTTCAAAAATGCTTTTGTTTAGCTCCGAAGACTGCAAAACAATAGATGAGACACACTCAGTACAGTACACTTCATCCAACAGCCGGTTGAGAACAGACAAACATGACTTACAACTCTGTTCATGAGGGGTGCATACTACCTAAACCCACTGTTTAGCTCTCTGATGCTCTCATTGTAGGCTTCATTCTCGGAGCAGTCATCGTACAGTTCTTCGGCATCTGCTGTCGTCCACTGGGGCCTCAGGCGCAAACGATGCTTCATGCCATCGTCGTACCACCGAAGGTGATCCGCGAAGTCATCCCAGTCGATCACTCTCCTCTCGGTATCTTTCCAACATTTCCACTCGTTCCATTCCTTCACGTATTTCTCATGTGTCTCTCCCCAATTTACGATCGACTGATTCTTCTGTCTGCTCATACTGCAAGGCATAGGAAACGTCATAAGAAAGTATGTAAAACATCATAACAAAAACAAGGAAATAGAGAACAATGCAGTGCACTCACAGGTGTAGGTCCAAGCCACCGGTGTCCATGCGATTGTCCGGTGGGGTACGTTGCGCCTTACCAAACCGTGAGGCAACGCGATGTGGCATGTGGTACTCGACAGCATAAACACAAATCATGGGCACCTTGCACCGCCAGAAAATCATGTCCCGCGTGCACATCACGTTCAGCTCGAACCCCCACTCTCGTTCATCATACGGTTGCCAATTAACCTGGTACAAAAAAATGGTAAGCTCAAGTGAAAGTGCCATCGGAAATATTCAAAATCTAGTTCGTATGCCTGGAAAGAAGTCAGAGCATCAATCTCGTTGGTGAAGACCTTGTACAAAGCCTTGGATGTGCCCGTGTAGACACCCACCACGTCCCAAGCGTACGCGACGGTCGGGTATCGAGTATCATCGTCATCTTCGCCATAGTCTTTCCATTCCCGCGGTTTCAGTTTCTCCAGACGCCCCACCGGGATTCGCTCCCACATCCAAATGGAGAGAGCCCATGCACATCCGCACATACCAGATTTTTCTTCCGTCCTCTGGGTTGCGTCGTCAAGCTACAAAACACGTGTTGATGATCAGATGACATAATCTAAAGCAGCACACTTCCATGAAAAACAGTGAAATATGTTCTTACCGAACGGTATATGTAGGCGAGGCCAGCGGAACCCCAGCTGTACCCTGCATCCCAGTCCGCTAGGAAGTCGAGATACATCCATAGGGCTGTGTCCCCAGAGCAGTCTGGAAACACGACCTCTATGAGAAGATACCACAGGTAGGCCATGGCGTACTGCTCCACCACCCGGGGTTCAGCACGATCCGGGCACTTGCTTCGGTGCTTCAGGAGCCAGGGCAGCGGTACGCCGGAAGTACGGTTACCCTTAGCGGGGGGGGGGGCAGTCCCCGATGAGGGCGATAACCCTATCCTCCCAGTGAGCCCTGTCAACTCGGCCAGTGAGAGCATGACCCTCGATCGGTAGGGCCATAATCATCCCTCAATCCTGGAGGGTCACCGTCATCTCTCCACATGGAAGATGGAAACTGTGTGTCTCTGGCCGCCACCGGTCGATCAAAGCTGTGTGAGGTGAGTGGGCGAGCGTCGGCGGCTTACGCTTGAACTGTAGGACAAAACCCAACAGCCCGGCTCTCTTGTAGAACGGCGCGTAGCGATCATCATACTCCATCTTAACGGTCGTCCCGTGAGCTCTCATCCGCAGTGGCGGGAGCATCTGTCAAAATGAAGACCCAAATATTTAGTAACTTATTTTCATCAATTTGAAAGATTTTGTTCAAGGATGGTAATTACCACTCCATTCTCAATGAAACGAGCACGATGACCCTTGTCGAACGCAGGGTCAAGCATGGTATACTTAGCACCGATGTTGTCCGGAAGAGGTAGCCTCCTAAATAAGCGTAAGTATAAGCATAACCATAATTAAAATAGCATTAGCATAATTTATTCGTAAACATGATTCTCATAAGCATGATTCATTATTTCATTTTGCATAAGATTGTTTTAACATTATTCATTTTTTTCTTCAATTTGTAAAAAATAAGTAAATACATACAATTTATTCCTTCAACAAGTATCATATCAAAGGTTCATCACATGGATCATGCATCATATCACAAAGATTCACATCAAAACAAACATATGGATTCATTCCTTCAACATGCATCATATCAAGATTTTTTTTTAATTGAACTAGGGTTCATCATGAAAATACGAACAATCTCTCCAACAAGTAAATACAAGTACAAATCCAACCCCATAGAACATCTAGAATCAACCTAAAACAATCCTATGGTACAAAAAAATTAAATCTAATTCGAAAATAGGAGTGGATTTCAATCGAATAATGAGACGAATCGGAAGCTTTATGACTAAAACGAATTGGAGGGATCGGAGGAGCTTACTTTTCTCGTTTCGGAGCCATCTCGATCCGCAAAAATGGTCAAGAAACGGAAGAGATCCGAGGGAGAGAGTGGAGGGGACGAGAGAGGTTTCCCCTCTCTATTCTTGAGGAGGCCACGGGGTGGGGTGGGGGAGAAGATGGGGGGAGCGAGCCGGCGGTTGGGCTAATAAAGTTACAGAACCTACCGCCGGACCCTGTGGCGGTAGGGTTACAAGGGCTACCGCCAGCCTCTCTGGTGGTACGGCCGTGCAGAGCAACGGCGACCGTCAGTTACAGCGCTGACGTGGCTAAGTCGCCTACCGCCAAGGGGCCTGGTAACCCTACCGCCGCCGGGTCTAGCGGTAGGAAAAAGGGTTAGATCCGGAAATTTTTACCTACCGGGGTCAGATCCGGCTAAAAGATGCAAAAAGGGTCAAAACAGTGAATTTTGCCACGGACGCAGCATCGCCGTCGCCGGGTTGCCTTGCACCTGGTCGGTCGGTACACGAGGACGGCAGCATCGCTATCAGTCGGTATGGGGAGTTGCGGACGCGGAAGCGCCGAAGCGAGCCCCGAATTCGCGTGTCCCCGAGCGCATGGCCGCGATGTGCAGGTGCACCACCGGGGCCTACGAACGTTCAGGAACCAAGCAACGCGCTCAAAAGGCGGGGCACGGTAGTTGTCCGCCGCGACGCTCCGGCCCGGTGCGGTCGACCCAGCCGTCGCTCCCCTGAATTCTCCTCGGGCTACGCCGGAGCTTTTATCTTCAGGCGATGCTCTTTGTCTCGAGGAATCCAGCCTCCCCCGGTGGCTCCCTCCGGCCGAGAGAAAGGCAACCAAAAGCTCGGTGATCCGATGGATCGAGCCCTGACCTGCTGCCGTAGGCTTGGCACAACCACCGCCATTTTCCGACCCGCTGCTGAGGCATCCGCCGGAATCACGTAACCACCATACTACTTGTACCCGTACCATCAATCAATCATGGACAGAGAAAAGTGCCGCAGGTGCTCGTGTCGTGCGGGTCGTGGATGACCTGAGCGTCCGAAACGACAGTTGCTCGTTATTAATAACAGGGAAAAAATGCATGCGCAAAATCCAGAACATGTGCCGCTGCTGTAGAAGCACCGAGGAAAGTCTCACCAGTCACCGAATCGCAATCACCTTATTAAACTGATTGATGATAACGGGAAGGGACGTAGCATTACGACAGTGCACTCCTCAAAACGGCACCAGCGCTATCTATCGTCAATTATGGAAGAAAAATATTATGCACCATGCATGCCACCCCGTATAGCCATACTGCTATCTTATCGCCAGGTAGTAAAGCAGAACGTTCCCTGTCATCGGTCCTGTTCCTGTGTAATTTGAAGAAACAGAGTAGTCATATCAACGGGATCAGACCAGAGTCGTCCGACCCCATCTCTACGAGGCCCAACCGTGACCCGGAGTCAAGGAGGAGGCACCGTCCTCTCGCGTCGACGTGCTCGCACACCACAAACTCAGGGGGCCGGTGGAGAGATTTTATGATAAACCCCGTAACAGCCCCGTAAAACGCCCGTGAGTTTAGCATTTTTGCACCACAAAACACAAAGCCTCGCAAGCATTTATTCCGCGTCCTCCGCATCACCTTCTCTTCACTCCCAGTCCCAGGGCAAAGGCTCGAAAAACCCAGCACAAACACGCGCGCGCGCATCATGTGCACGTTCGCGTCGTCATCGTCGGCCATGCACCCTCGCAACCAACTCCGCCGTGGGCGCGTCGCCGCCGCCGCCGTCGTCCTCCTCGCGATCGGCCTCGGCGCCGCGTTCACGGCGGCGGACACCGACACGTTCATCTACGCGGGGTGCTCGCCGTCCAAGTACCAGCCGGGGACCCCGTTCGAGGCCAACCTCAAGTCGCTCCTCACCTCCATCACCAACGCGGCGCCCAGCGGCAAGTACAGCAGCTTCACCAACGGCACGGGCGACGGCGCCGCCGCGTACGGGCTGTACCAGTGCCGCGGCGACCTGGGCGACGGCGAGTGCGCGGCGTGCGTGCGGGACGCGCTGGCGCAGCTCGACCAGGTGTGCCCGGGCGCGTCCGCGGCGTCGCTGCAGCTGGAGGGGTGCTACGTGCGCTACGACGGCACCGACTTCCTGGGCCGGCCCGACACGGCCATGGTGTACCGCAAGTGCAGCGCCAGCACCAGCGGCGACGCCGGCTTCCTCCGGAGCCGGGACGCCGTGCTGGGCGCGCTGCAGGCCGCGGCCGACGGGTACAGGACGGGCAGCTCCGGCAGCGTGCAGGGGGTCTCGCAGTGCCTGGGCGACCTCGCCGCCGCCGACTGCACGGCGTGCCTGGCGCAGGCGGTCGGGCAGCTCAAGGGCGCCTGCGGCACCGCGCTCGCCGCCGACGTGCACCTGGCGCAGTGCTACGTCCGGTACTGGGCCAGCGGCTACTACTTCCGCCCCTCACAAGGTACGTAAACGTTAACGCTACCACGCATTGACATGCACCTCCTCTGTTCGTTTGAACTTTGAACCAACAAATAAAAAATTTCCGAATTGCAAGAATACCTCGGGATGCCGTGGTGTCACCGTTAGATAGTATCAAATGCCAATTGGCGGAGCAAGTTGCAGGTAGTGAGATGGTTGCACTGATGGAATCGATTCCGATGGGCAATGGGTAAACTTACCAAAGTTGATAAGCGAGATCGGTCGGAATATGTCCTCTGACATCCTTTTTCACTTTGTCTCATGGGCTTGCACGGTGGATGGCCTTTTCACAGTGTCTCCACTTGTCTACTACAATCACCGTACCAGCTATAAGCTATGAGTACACACTCAATTAGCTGCTAGTCGATCAAATAGGCGTGTGTGTGTCCCGAATCCCGATTAGCGCCGGAGAAAGGGACAGGAGAGCAATCACTCGATTGCAGAGAGCACCAAAGCTTGCCCTCATCATTTGTAACACTACTTAGTCAGCCATATCAACCACTAAGCTCCACGGACACCGTTTAGTCATATCCCTAAGATATGCTAATCATCCCGGCCTTTCTAGGGGCCCTCAACATTGGACTCCATTAGGCGAGACAAACAGTGCCATTAAGGCGATCTGAACTTTTTGACGTGACACCAACAAGTCATGATGTTCGATGATATGTTCTCTGATGATTTGGTCCAATAAAACACCAAAGGCGACTGCCATCTGAATATCGTAGATTCGAACTTGTGATCTAGAGGTTCAAAGAACTTTCTGATGGCCACTAGACGGCACGGGGTTTTTTCAGCATATACCGGCGTAGGGCTGCGGCCGTGCGGCGGCCGCGATAGGCGCGCACATTGTGGGACTGACAATAGACCTTGCCGGCGGCGACTGCTGACGGCCGGCCAACCACTCAACCGTGAATATATTCCCGATAAATAAGATGAAAGGAGCCGCTCCACAAGAGTGCGCATCTAGCTAGCTTTGTAGTACTACTACTGTATATATCCTTATTCCAATCCAACCGTCTGGTTTTTCCCTTGGTGATAAGATTATTCGCAAGATGACGTGGGGCGGACCGTGGCCATAATCATAGGCATCCTGGCAGGGCTGGCCCTCATCGTGGTGTTCCTCTCCTTCCTCAGGAAATCATGTAAGGGCTCCGCAAAAACTTTCTCTTGTTTTCAGTCCGGGGAGCATCTGAATGACCTTCTACATTAATTGTATGAGTCTGAACCAAGTCACTAACCTGCTGAAAAACCGGTGTATCAATGCAGGTTAATCAGTTTATTTAGATTGCCACCTGGAAGAACCTTCAGTTCTCGCATATCGGCATGCGGGCCCGAGACCGGACGACTTGCGAAAGAAGATCCACACTAGCATCAAGGGAGCTTCACAAAGATCTTAATCTCATCTTGTCAGCAATTGCTTATGCGAGTGATCTTTGGCAGGGGGCTGCCTGTAGGTGTAGGAGGATCACTACCTTGTGGGTCATCAATTCATCATTTTTGATACTAATAATGGCCCGCCTATTCATTATCAGTACCTAATCAGATGGCACTGTCAAGCATTCTCAGAAAAAAAAATGGCACTGTCATGCAAAGATATTCACACGCCTTTGCTACATAGTAATCATTGCCTTTCGATTGATTGCAGTCAAACTTGGTTTACAATGGCACGACCACGATCATAAGCTACTAATTAACCCAACACACAGTTGGGTGTTTTCTTGCAGAGGTATCTATACCGGTGTATCCGTGTATGTATGTACACCATATATGAGGCCTAGCTAGGAACCTCTGGAGCATATAGTACTGCTCCCATGTACTACTGCGCTGCAAGCGGATCAGGCGCTGTGCCCTAGAACCAGCGGGTTCCACTTCCCCATGTCGTAGCCGTCGCAAGCGCTGACGCTTGCCTCCTTCATCTCGGCCTCGGAGACGCCATTGTTGCACATGTTTGCGAACGCCCTCATGTGCTTCATGCCGTACTGAGTGAGTGATCCGCACTGGGACTCGAACACTCGCACCTGACAGTTGACATCAAGTAGAGCAGAGTAAGTTCACCGGAAAAAGAAAGATTGCAGGTGTTGCATGTTTATGGGATTTTATATAAGGAATTGTTACACTCACCATCCTCTTGAGACAATCCCAATCGTCGACCAATGGCTGGCCAAAGCCTCTAGCAGCCTCGAGCATCGAAGGCCCCTTGTCGAATCCAAAGACAAGCTTCCCGATGAAATCCATGCTGCTGTCGAGATGCTTCCGGTGCAGCACAGTTTCTTTCACCTCCCTGAGAGCCCTCTGCTTCTCTTCCGACCCCCCACTTAACTTCTCATACTGAAATAAAAAAAGATACATTACTAGCAGACAAATTTGGCAAATCAAAACACATGGAATTTATTAAGTAACAGAGAAGATGAACTAGACAAGAGATAACTGGGATTTTTGTTACCTTCCTCCACATGAATAGAACAACGGCATCTCTTTGATTGATTGCACCCTTGAGGCTGGGCATTGGCAGCGGCCTGTTTCTGATGCTTGACTTTGCAGGATCGAAACCTTGATAGAGGAAAAGCATGTCCTCCTTGAAAGTCTTGTCACCATACTCCATGACATGAGAGCCTATACTCGACTCATTTCGGGGTGCCGTTCTCGCTTTAACCACCTCGTACTGCTGCTTGATGCTTTCCTTCTTTAGATCATGAGCATCACTGCAAATTAAGTTGGATCGAATGGTTCAGAATAGCAAGCAAGCGTCACGGTTGTAGATAACTGACACAAAGTTGTACATATACACCGAGCACAGCACAATATATTACAGGTGATGCTTATTACCTGTCTTCCATCCAAGAAACACTGTATGCGTCACCTAAACAGGTATCATATTCAGGAGGAGGTGGTATTTCCATCTTAGGGCAGTATGCTGCCCAGCTATCTTCTTCCGCATTTGCTGCCGTTGTAACATAAATATTAAGATCTTGTGGCATCAAACCCTCAAAGATGCTGCCACTTTCACACGCTTCAACATATATCATCTGCCAAAATTGTAGTAATTCTCATTAGAGATGTGTGTGACTCAAAGCATGCATACTATTTCAGATTAAAGATAATTTTTTTAAGGGAAAATGGAAAGAAAGGATACATACCATTTTCGAATAGCTTTTGGAAGCATGCTTTTGCCGTAACACTTTGATGAAGTCGTCAGCATAAACATATGGCAGGTTGGGCATACCTACAAGTTTGATAATGTTAGCTAAGTTATACAGTAATAAAAAACATATCAGCCGTAGTTCGGAAGTCGTTTATGTGGGATTATGCATGTACCAAGTAAACCAGCAGCCCCATGATCCGTGTAGTAGATGAAGATGTGATCATTTGGTTTGCTGTTTATCACCTTCCTACTCCCTCCGGTAACGGCAGTTTTGTTCCCCAGGATAACCGCATAGAAGTTCTTAGCAGTGACCTGATCACCAGTGTAGTCCTGCAATGCATGTTAAGTTGATCATCAGTATTGTACTGTATGGCAATACAACGCTATTTAAAGTTGAATTAAAGGGAACACAGCCACTAATGATATATACCTTGGGAACACCATGGTAAACATCTTTGCCTTTAGGATGGTTGATGACGATTCCACGCCTTGGGTTGTCAGGGCTGTTGGCGATGTCATCGTACATAAACACCACAATGTTGTCATCCTTGAGGCCTCCCTTCTTCAGGATCTGGTAGGCGTGGCACACATCGGCCTGTACGTCGTGCCATGCATCAACAACACCACACAGTCGTTGAGCACAAAATTTCCACATAGTGAATGATATACGAGCTGCATTGAGGACTCTCACCTGGTGCCGGTAGTTCCCGTAGCCGGAGGAGCCGGCAACGAGCACGGCCCACTTCGTCACCCCTTCACCCGGCCCCGACGGGCCAGGCGCAGGGGCAGGCGCAGGGGCATGCCCATCCTCCGCCGGCAGCCGGCTCGGCGGCTCCGCGGCGGCGGCGGCCACCGCCAGGAGTGCGACGAATCCACAAACCCACCACGCAGCCATCGCCACCCTCGAGTTCATGTGCGTGTGCTAGAGTGCTAGAGAGGAAGAGAAGGCAGAGAGTGAGGTGTGATCGTTCCGGTGGGGAATGGCGCCTCGTTTTATAGCCGCGGCGACGTGCAGGGAGTGAAGTGTGATCGTCGCCTGGCAGTTCGCTCGCGCGGGCGCGCGTAGTGGGATTTGCGTGGAGTGCACCAATTTCCATTTTTGGCTTCAAAATGCCCGCCAAAACTTGCTGAAGTGCCGTGATTTCGGCCGTGGCCAAGCACGACGGTCGCTCTCGGCACCGGCGGTGGCGGTTAGCGTCATGAATTAGCGGACGATAATAAGAGGAAAGGAGAGGGGAGCACTAAGATGGAAGAGGGCTGTAGACCCTCGCACGCTATTGTTCTTGGTTGTGCAGCTTCTGAAAACGATGGAAGGAGGACAGAGAAGCGTGATCAACTCACGATGACGCACTCGGCACCGCACCGGCGATGGAGGTTAGCACCATGAATTAGCCGGCGACACAGCTCCGTGGTTTGGGCAGCCTCCCATATGCATCCATCGCACTCGCACGGAAGGGGAAAGGAGAGGTACCGACGCCTTGCTCAGTGAGGCTCCAAATGTGTAGCAGGTGATCTTCCCACGCTACTGCTTCCTGCAAAAATAGCCAGCGGACAGTGCCTCTTGAGGTGGCGAAAGCCGGGAAGGAGAACACGGCGTAGTCAGGCAGGCGTTTTTTTTTTTTGGGAGCAAAAGAGGGTTCTCCTCTCTGATTTCATTAACGAAACCATTAGTCCGAGAACACATTATCCACCAAACTACAAAAGCCACCACCTACGTGATCGACCAGGACAGTACAATGTATTCGCAAATAAGCAACAGACCGGGGCGCAGCCCCAACACATAGACAACTTCAACTTTGAAAGTTAAAAGAGACATAAAGACCGGGGCGCAGCCCCAACAAATCCTTTATGTCGTGCCGAACTGCACAATAACCGAATTGATGTCATAGAGGCCCTCCCTCCCCCCTCCCGCGAGCAACGGGGGGGGGGGGGGGGGGGACCCTAGCGCCAAGCTCCTCCTTCCTCCCCTCGTCGCCGCCCCGGCGTGCTGGCAGGCAAAGCCCGACCAGTTTGGGCGGCGGCGGGGCCTCCCCCCCCCTCCCCCGGTCTGGCGTTGGATGGCGTGGGCCGTCTGGGTCGGGCGGCGGCGCGGCGCGACGACGGCAGCTGGTGGCGGGGGCGCGGGCTGCAGGCGGCGGCGTGAAGTGGCTGGTGCGGGTAGGGGGCGGACCCTGATCTCGGTGGCGGGGGCCCTGGGTACGGCCCAGATTTGGCGTGGCCCGGTTCGGGTGGCTTGGGCCCCTGTGGTGGCGGGGCTCCGGCTCGCCGCAGGGGCTGGCTGGCTTCGGTGGCCAGTCCTTGCTGATGCGCCTTGGTGGGCGTCTAGCGATGACAGGAGCCGCGGGCTGCGCTTGGCATGGGCTGTTGACCGCGACTGTGCCTTTCGGTGGTGGTTAACGACGGGGTGGTCGGCGGGGCTCTGGTCCGTGGTGGTGGACGGCGCCTGGTGCGGTGATACGAGGGATTGACTTGGTCCGCGTGGGTCCTCCTCGCGTTGTGCTCTTCGTGTCGCCCGCTTGCCCGTGGCGTCGATCCGAGTTCGGCTCTTCGGGTGCTGCCGTGTCGTCGGATGGATCGGCTCCGGTGGCCACGGGTTTAGTGTCGTTCGAGGTGCTCGTCGGCGGCAGTCGGCAGTCACTAGGTTGCATCCCCACGGTTCACCGGGACCGACAGGGGAAGCAGGCGTGGGTGCCTCCTACTGTGGAGGCGCTAACCCAGACCTAGTGGCTGATGTCGGGCTAGGAATTAAAGATGGCCCCTTTCACCCCTACTACGGTGGCGGGGGTCGTGATTGTTGGAAATATGCCCTAGAGGCAATAATAAATTAGTTATTATTATATTTCCTTGTTCATGATAATCGTTTATTATCCATGCTATAATTGTATTGATTGGAAACTCAAATACATGTGTGGGTACATAGACAACACTGTGTCCCTAGTAAGCCTCTAGTTAACTAGCTCGTTGATCAAAGATGGTTAAGGTTTCCTAGCCATAGACATGAGATGTCATTTGATAACAGGATCACATCATTAGGAGAATGATGTGATGGACAAGACCCAAACTATAAACGTAGTATATGATCGTGTCAGTTTATTGCTATTGTTTTCTGCATGTCAAGTATCTGTTCCTATGACCATGAGATCATGCAACTCCCTGACATCGGAGGAGTACCTTGTGTGTATCAAACGTCGCAACGTAACTGGGTGACTATAAAGGTGCTCTACAGGTATTTCCGAGGGTGTCTGTTGGGTTGGCATGGATCAAGACTGGGATTTGTTACTCCGTGTGACGGAGAGGTATCTCAGGGCCCACTCGGTAATACAACATCACAATGAGCCTTGCAAGCAATGTGACTAAAAGTGTTAGCCACGAGATCTTGTATTACGGAACGAGTAAAGAGACTTTCCGGTAACGAGATTGAACTAGGTATAGAGATACCGACGATCGAATCTCGGGCAAGTAACATACCGAAGAACAAAGGGAACAGCATACGGGATTAACTGAATCCTTGACATAGAGGTTCGACCGATAAAGATTTTCGTAGAATATGTAGGAACCAATATGGGCATCCAGGTCCCGCTATTGATTATTGATCGTAGAGGTGTCTCGGTCATGTCTACATAGTTCTCGAACCCGCAGGGTCTACACACTTAACGTTTGGTGACGATTAGTATAGTTGAGTTATTTTGTTGGTGACCGAAGGTTGTTCGGAGTCCCGGATAAGATCCCGGACATGACGAGGATCTCCGGAAGAGTCCGGAGGTAAAGATTGATATATGTGATAATAGTGTTTTGATCTCCGGAAGGGTTCCGGAATTCACCGGAAGGGGTTCCGGATGTTTACCGAAGTGTTCGGGTGCAGCAACACTTTGTATGAGCCAAAGGGGTAAAGCCCACGAGGTATTGGAGAGTGCAAAAGGAAGTTTTGCTGCTGCCTTAAGCGGTACTACCGCTGGTAAGGCAGTACTACCGCGTAAGCGGTACTACCGCTTGTGTGAAGCGGTACTACCGCATAAGCGGTACTACCGCTTGTGTGAAGCGGTACTACCGCTCAAGCGGTACTACCGCTCGTGAGCGGTACTACCGCTTGTGCGCGGTACTGCAGGGATCCGAGTTGGACTCTTTCCCTGCGGGCCAAACCGACCTTGTGCGGGCAAAACCGACCTGGAGGAGGCTTTTACTCCAAGTTTAGACCCCAAGGCTCAACATATAAATAGAGGGGCATGGCTAGCACACGGGACACATAAGATTTCCCAAGCCGTGTGTCGGCAACCCTAACCCTCTAGTTCTCCCGTCATAATCTCCGTAGTGCTTGGCGAAGCCCTGCAGAGATTGTTCTTCACCACCATCACCACGCCGTCGTGCTGCCGGAACTCATCTACTACTTCATCATCGCTCGCTGGATCGAGGAGGTGAAGGCGTCATCAAGCCGTACGTGTGTTGAACGCGGAGGTGCCGTCTGTTCGACACTAGTTCGTGATCGGATCGAGGGACGACTTGCGATTTGGATCGCGGAGACGTTCGACTACATCAACCGCGTTTCTTAACGCTTCCGCTTAGCGATCTACAAGGGTATGTAGATTCACTCTCCCTCTCATAGATGCTCATCACCATGGATAGATCTTGTGTGTGCGTAGGAAAATTTTTGTTTCCCATGCAACGTTCCCCAACAGTGGCATCTGAGCTAGGTCTATGCGTAGATGAGATCTCGAGTAGAACACAAACGAGTTGTGGGCGTGGGTGTATACATATTGCTTGCCGTTACTAGTTGATACTTGATTCGGCGGTATTGTGAGATGAAGCGGCCCGGACCAACATTACTCGTACGCTTACGAGAGACCGGTTCCTTCAACTGACATGTAACTTCGTTGCATAAAGATGGCTAGCGGGTGTCTGTCTCTCTCACTTTAGTTGAATCGATTTCAATGAAGAGGGTTCTTTTAGAAGATCAAAAAGCAATCACTACACCACGTTGTGGTTTTGCGTAGGTAAGAACGGTTCTTGCAAACCCGTAGCAGCCACGTAAAATATGCAACAACAATTAGAGGACGTCTAACTTGTTTTTGCAGGGTATATGTTGTGATGTGATATGGCCAATTACATGATGAGATATATGTGATGTATGAGATGATCATGTGTTGTATAGAATATCACGACTTGCATGTCGATGAGTACGGCAACTGGCAGGAGCCATAGAGTTGTCTTTAATTATTTTCGCCGTTTTGCTTTACTTTATCGCTATGAGTTAGCAATAGTCGTTGAAGCAACAGTCGGCGCGACAACCTCATGGCGACACGTTGATGGAGATCAAGATGATGGAGATCATGATGTCATGCCGGTGACGATGGAGATCATGCCGGTGCTTTGGAGATGGAGATCAAAAGCACAAGTTCATGGCCATATCATGTCACTTATGATTTGCATGTGATGTTAATCCTTTTATGCATCTTATTTTGCTTAGGACGACGGTAGCATTATAAGGTGATCCCTCACTTAAATTTCAAGATAAATTGTGTTCTCCCCAAGTGTGCACCGTTGCGAAAGTTCGTCGTTTCGAGACACGCCGTGATGATCGGGTGTGATAGACTCTACGTTCACATACAACGGGTGTAAGCCATGTTGCACGTGCGGAACACTCGGGTTAAACTTGACGAGCCTAGCATGTACAGACATGGCCTCGGAACACAAGAGACCGAAAGGTCGAACATGAGTCATATAGTAGATATGATCAACATGAAGATGTTCACCATTGAAACCACCTCAACTCACGTGATGATCGGACTTGAGTTGGTGGATTTGGATCATGTTACACTCGAATGACCGGAGGGATGTCTATTTGAGTGGGAGTTTTTAAGTAATATGATTAACTAAACTCATTATCTAGAACAATAGTCTAAGTTGTCTTTGCTATATTTATGTTGTAGATCATGGCTCGCGCAGTAGCACCCCTAAATTTTAATGCGTTCCTAGAGAAAGCTAAATTGAAAGATGATGGAAGTAACTTTGTGGACTGGGCCCGTAATCTAAGGATTATCCTTACGGCTTCCCAGAAGGCTTATGTCCTTGATGCACCGCTTGGTGATCCACCCGCTCCAGTTGAGTCTCTAGACGTTGGGAACGTCTGGCAGGCTCGTTCTGAAGATTACTCAATAGTTCAATGTGCAATATTGTATGGCTTAGAACCGGGACTTCAAAGACGTTTTGAACGTCATGGAGCATATGAGATGTTCCAGGAGTTGAAGTTTATCTTTCAGAAGAATGCCCGGATCGAGAGATATGAGATCTCCGATAAGTTCTATGCTTGCAAGATGGAGGAGAACGGGTCTATCAGTGATCACGTACTCAGAATGTCTGGGTATTCCACCCGTCTGGCTGAATTGGGGATGCCCCTTCCGCCAGAGGCTATCACTGACAGAGTTCTTCAATCATTGCCACCTAGATACAAGAGCTTCGTGTTGAACTATAACATGCACGGGATGAACAAGTCAGTCGCCGAGCTGTTTGCGATGCTGAAAGCCGCTGAGTCTGAAATTCAGAAGGAGCATCAAGTGTTGATGGTCAATAAAACCATTAGTTTCAAGAAAAATGGCAAGGGTAAGAAGGGTAACTCCAAGAAGAGTGGCAAAGCAGTTGCTCCTCTCGTGAAGAAACCCAAGGCTGGACCCAAACCAGAAACTGTGTGCTTTCATTGCAAGGGAACTGGACACTGGAAGCGGAATTGCCCCAAGTATTTGGCTGACAAGAAGGCGGCCAACAACAAACAAGGTATATATGATATACATGTTATTGATGTGTACCTTACCAACTCTCGTTGTAGTGCCTGGGTATTTGATACCGGTGCGGTTGCTCACATTTGCAACTCAAAACAGGAACTGCGGAATAGACGGAGGCTGGCAATGGACGAAGTGACGATGCGCGTGGGAAATGGTTCCAAGGTTGATGTGATCGCCGTCGGCATGCTCGCTCTTCGATTACCATCGGGATTAGTGATGAACCTGAATAATTGTTATTTAGTGCCTGCGTTAAGCATGAACATTATATCTGGATCTTGTTTATTGCGAGACGGTTACTCATTTAAATCAGAGAATAATGGTTGTTCTATTTATATGAGTAATATCTTTTATGGTCATGCACCCGATGTGAGGGGTTTATTCTTATTGAATCTCGATAGTAATGATACACATGTTCATAACATTGATGTCAAAAGATGTAGAATTGATAATGATAATATCACTTTCTTGTGGCACTGCCGTTTAGGTCATATTGGCGTAAAACGCATGAGGAAGCTCCATGCTGATGGACTTTTGGAGTCACTTGATTTTGAATCACTTGACACATGTGAGCCATGCCTCATGGGCAAGATGACTAAAACGCCGTTCTCTGGAACAATGGAACGGGCAAGTGACTTGCTGGAAATCATACATACTGATGTGTGCGGTCCGATGAGCATTGAGGCGCGCGGTGGTTATCGTTACTTTCTCACCTTCACTGATGACTTAAGTAGATATGAGTATATTTACTTAATGAAACACAAGTCTGAAACATTTGAAAAGTTCAAACAATTTCAGAGTGAAGTTGAGAATCATCGTAACAAGAAGATTAAATTCCTACGATCTGATCGAGGAGGAGAATATCTGAGTTATGAGTTTGGCAGTCACTTAAGACAATGTGGACTTGTTTCACAACTGACACCGCCTGGAACACCACAGCGTAATGGTGTGTCCGAACGTCGTAATCGAACCTTATTGGATATGGTGCGATCTGTGATGTCTCTTGCCGATTTGCCACTATCGTTTTGGGGTTATGCATTAGAGACAACTGCATTCACTTTAAATAGGGCACCATCGAAATCCGTTGAGACGACGCCATATGAACTTTGGTTTGGCAAGAAGCCAAAGCTGTCGTTTCTTAAAGTTTGGGGATGTGATGCTTATGTCAAAAAGCTTCAGCCTGAAAAGTTGGAACCCAAAGCGGAGAAATGCGTCTTCATAGGATACCCAAAAGAGACAGTTGGGTATACCTTCTACCTCAAATCCGAAGGCAAAGTGTTTGTCGCTAAAAACGGAACATTTCTTGAGAAAGAGTTTCTCTCGAAAGAATTGAGTGGGAGGAAGATAGAACTTGATGAGGTTGTTGAACCTTTACTTCAACCTGAAAGTAGCGCGGCGCAGAAAGATGTTTCTATAGAGCCTACATCAGCTGAAGAGGAAGTTAATGATGATGATCATGAAGCTTTGGATCAAATTGCTATCGAACCTCGTAGGTCGACAAGGACGCGTACTGCTCCTGAGTGGTACGGCAACCCTGTCTTAGAGGTCATGTTGTTAGACAACGATGAACCTACGAGCTATGGAGAAGCGATGATGGGCCTAGATTCCGAGAAGTGGTTAGTGGCCATGAAATCCGAGATGGGATCCATGTATGAAAACAAAGTGTGGACTTTGGAAGTATTACCTGAAGGGCGTAAGGCCATTCAGAACAAATGGATCTTTAAGAGGAATACGGACGCAGACAGTAATGTCACCGTCTATAAAGCTCGACTTGTGGCAAAGGGTTTTTCCCAAGTTCAAGGAGTTGACTACGATGAGACCTTCTCACCCGTAGCGATGCTTAAGTCCGTCAGAATCATGTTAGCAATAGCTGCCTTTTTCGATTATGAAATTTGGCAGATGGATGTCAAAACAACGTTCCTTAACGGTTTCCTTAAGGAAGAGTTGTATATGATGCAACCAGAAGGTTTTGTCGATCCAGAGAATGTTGACAAAGTTTGCAAACTCCAGCGATCCATTTATGGACTGGTGCAAGCATCTCGGAGTTGGAATCTTCGCTTTGATGAGGTGATCAAAGGGTTCGAGTTTATACAAGTTTACGGAGAAGCTTGTATTTACAAGAAAGTGAGTGGGAGCTCTATAGCGTTTCTAATATTATATGTGGATGACATATTGCTGATTGGAAACAATATAGAAATGTTGTAAGGCGTGAAGGAATATTTGAACAAGAGTTTTTCAATGAAGGACCTAGGAGAAGCTGCTTTCATATTAGGCATCAAGATCTATAGAGATAGATCGAGACGCTTAATAGGACTTTCACAAAGCACATACCTTGACAAAGTTTTGAAGAAGTTGAAAATGAATCAGTCCAAGAAGGGGTTCTTGCCTGTATTGCAAGGTGTGAAGTTGAGTAAGACTCAATGCCCAGTGACTGCAGGAGATAGAGAAAAGATGAGTGACATCCCCTATGCTTCAGCCATAGGCTCTATCATGTATGCAATGTTGTGCACAAGACCCGATGTCAGCCTTGCCATAAGTATGGTCGGAAGGTTTCAAAGTGATCCAGGAATGGAACACTGGACGACGGTCAAGAATATCCTAAAGTACCTGAAAAGGACTAAGGACATGTTTCTCGTTTATGGAGGTGATCAAGAGCTCGTCGTAAAGGGTTACGTCGATGCAAGCTTTGACACTGATCCGGATGACTCTAAGTCACAAACCGGATACGTATTTATTCTTAATGGGGGTGCGGTTAGCTGGTGCAGTTCCAAGCAAAGCGTGGTAGCTGATTCTACATGCGAAGCGGAGTACATCGCTGCCTCGGAGGCGGCGAAGGAAGGTGTCTGGATGAAGGAGTTCATGACAGATCTTGGAGTAGTGCCTAGTACGCTTAACCCAATGACTCTGTTTTGTGATAATACTGGTGCCATTGCTCTAGCCAAGGAACCAAGATTTCTCAAGAGGACCAGACACATAAAGCAACGTTTCAATTCCATCCGCGATTACATCAAGGAGGACGACATAAATATTTGCAAAGTACACACGGATCTGAATGTTGCAGATCCGCTGACTAAACCTCTTCCAAGGGCTAAACATGAACAACACCAGAACTGCATGGGTGTTCAATTCATTACAATGTAAATCACATAGTGATGTGAACTAGATTATTGACTCTAGTGCAAGTGGGAGACTGTTGGAAATATGCCCTAGAGGCAATAATAAATTAGTTATTATTATATTTCCTTGTTCATGATAATCGTTTATTATCCATGCTATAATTGTATTGATTGGAAACTCAAATACATGTGTGGGTACATAGACAACACTGTGTCCCTAGTAAGCCTCTAGTTAACTAGCTCGTTGATCAAAGATGGTTAAGGTTTCCTAGCCATAGACATGAGATGTCATTTGATAACAGGATCACATCATTAGGAGAATGATGTGATGGACAAGACCCAAACTATAAACGTAGCATATGATCGTGTCAGTTTATTGCTATTGTTTTCTGCATGTCAAGTATCTGTTCCTATGACCATGAGATCATGCAACTCCCTGACATCGGAGGAGTACCTTGTGTGTATCAAACGTCGCAACGTAACTGGGTGACTATAAAGGTGCTCTACAGGTATTTCCGAGGGTGTCTGTTGGGTTGGCATGGATCAAGACTGGGATTTGTTACTCCGTGTGACGGAGAGGTATCTCAGGGCCCACTCGGTAATACAACATCACAATGAGCCTTGCAAGCAATGTGACTAAAAGTGTTAGCCACGAGATCTTGTATTACGGAACGAGTAAAGAGACTTTCCGGTAACGAGATTGAACTAGGTATAGAGATACCGACGATCGAATCTCGGGCAAGTAACATACCGAAGAACAAAGGGAACAGCATACGGGATTAACTGAATCCTTGACATAGAGGTACGACCGATAAAGATCTTCGTAGAATATGTAGGAACCAATATGCGCATCCAGGTCCCGCTATTGGTTATTGATCGTAGAGGTGTCTCGGTCATGTCTACATAGTTCTCGAACCTGCAGGGTCTACACACTTAACGTTTGGTGACGATTAGTATAGTTGAGTTATTTTGTTGGTGACCGAAGGTTGTTCGGAGTCCCGGATAAGATCCCGGACATGACGAGGATCACCGGAAGAGTCCGGAGGTAAAGATTGATATATGTGATAATAGTGTTTTGATCTCCGGAAGGGTTCCGGAATTCACCGGAAGGGGTTCCGGATGTTTACCGAAGTGTTCGGGTGCAGCAACACTTTGTATGAGCCAAAGGGGTAAAGCCCACGAGGTATTGGAGAGTGCAAAAGGAAGTTTTGCTGCTGCCTTAAGCGGTACTACCGCTGGTAAGGCAGTACTACCGCGTAAGCGGTACTACCGCTTGTGTGAAGCGGTACTACCGCATAAGCAGTACTACCGCTTGTGTGAAGCGGTACTACCGCTCAAGCGGTACTACCGCTCGTGAGCGGTACTACCGCTTGTGCGCGGTACTGCAGGGATCCGAGTTGGACTCTTTCCCTGCGGGCCAAACCGACCTTGTGCGGGCAAAACCGACCTGGAGGAGGCTTTTACTCCAAGTTTAGACCCCAAGGCTCAACATATAAATAGAGGGGCAGGGCTAGCACACGGGACACATAAGATTTCCCAAGCCGTGTGTCGGCAACCCTAACCCTCTAGTTCTCCCGTCATAATCTCCGTAGTGCTTGGCGAAGCCCTGCAGAGATTGTTCTTCACCACCATCACCACGCCGTCGTGCTGCCGGAACTCATCTACTACTTCATCATCGCTCGCTGGATCGAGGAGGTGAAGGCGTCATCAAGCCGTACGTGTGTTGAACGCGGAGGTGCCGTCCGTTCGACACTAGTTCGTGATCGGATCGAGGGACGACTTGCGATTTGGATCGCGAAGACGTTCGACTACATCAACCGCGTTTCTTAACGCTTCCGCTTAGCGATCTACAAGGGTATGTAGATTCACTCTCCCTCTCATAGATGCTCATCACCATGGATAGATCTTGTGTGTGCGTAGGAAATTTTTTGTTTCCCATGCAACGTTCCCCAACAGTGGCATCTGAGCTAGGTCTATGCGTAGATGAGATCTCGAGTAGAACACAAACGAGTTGTGGGCGTGGGTGTATACATATTGCTTGCCGTTACTAGTTGATACTTGATTCGGCGGTATTGTGAGATGAAGCGGCCCGGACCAACATTACTCGTACGCTTACGAGAGACCGGTTCCTTCAACTGACATGTAACTTCGTTGCATAAAGATGGCTAGCGGGTGTCTGTCTCTCTCACTTTAGTTGAATCGATTTCAATGAAGAGGGTTCTTTTAGAAGATCAAAAAGCAATCACTACACCACGTTGTGGTTTTGCGTAGGTAAGAACGGTTCTTGCAAACCCGTAGCAGCCACGTAAAATATGCAACAACAATTAGAGGACGTCTAACTTGTTTTTGCAGGGTATATGTTGTGATGTGATATGGCCAATTACATGATGAGATATATGTGATGTATGAGATGATCATGTGTTGTATAGAATATCACGACTTGCATGTCGATGAGTACGGCAACTGGCAGGAGCCATAGAGTTGTCTTTAATTATTTTCGCCGTTTTGCTTTACTTTATCGCTATGAGTTAGCAATAGTCGTGGAAGCAACAGTCGGCGCTACAACCTCATGGCGACACGTTGATGGAGATCAAGATGATGGAGATCATGGTGTCATGCCGGTGACGATGGAGATCATGCCGGTGCTTTGGAGATGGAGATCAAAAGCACAAGTTCATGGCCATATCATGTCACTTATGATTTGCATGTGATGTTAATCCTTTTATGCATCTTATTTTGCTTAGGACAACGGTAGCATTATAAGGTGATCCCTCACTTAAATTTCAAGATAAATTGTGTTCTCCCCAAGTGTGCACCGTTGCGAAAGTTCGTCGTTTCGAGACACGCCGTGATGATCGAGTGTGATAGACTCTACGTTCACATACAACGGGTGTAAGCCATGTTGCACGTGCGGAACACTCGGGTTAAACTTGACGAGCCTAGCATGTACAGACATGGCCTCGGAACACAAGAGACCGAAAGGTCGAACATGAGTCATATAGTAGATATGATCAACATGAAGATGTTCACCATTGAAACCACCTCAACTCACGTGATGATCGGACTTGAGTTGGTGGATTTGGATCATGTTACAATCGAATGACCGGAGGGATGTCTATTTGAGTGGGAGTTTTTAAGTAATATGATTAACTAAACTCATTATCTAGAACAATAGTCTAAGTTGTCTTTGCTATATTTATGTTGTAGATCATGGCTCGCGCAGTAGCACCCCTAAATTTTAATGCGTTCCTAGAGAAAGCTAAATTGAAAGATGATGGAAGTAACTTTGTGGACTGGGCCCGTAATCTAAGGATTATCCTTACGGCTTCCCAGAAGGCTTATGTCCTTGATGCACCGCTTGGTGATCCACCCGCTCCAGTTGAGTCTCTAGACGTTGGGAACGCCTGGCAGGCTCGTTCTGAAGATTACTCAATAGTTCAATGTGCAATATTGTATGGCTTAGAACCGGGACTTCAAAGACGTTTTGAACGTCATGGAGCATATGAGATGTTCCAGGAGTTGAAGTTTATCTTTCAGAAGAATGCCCGGATCGAGAGATATGAGATCTCCGATAAGTTCTATGCTTGCAAGATGGAGGAGAACGGGTCTATCAGTGATCACGTACTCAGAATGTCTGGGTACTCCACCCGTCTGGCTGAATTGGGGATGCCCCTTCCGCCAGAGGCTATCACTGACAGAGTTCTTCAATCATTGCCACCTAGCTACAAGAGCTTCGTGTTGAACTATAACATGCACGGGATGAACAAGTCAGTCGCCGAGCTGTTTGCGATGCTGAAAGCCGCTGAGTCTGAAATTCAGAAGGAGCATCAAGTGTTGATGGTCAATAAAACCACTAGTTTCAAGAAAAATGGCAAGGGTAAGAAGGGTAACTCCAAGAAGAGTGGCAAAGTAGTTGCTCCTCTCGTGAAGAAACCCAAGGCTGGACCCAAACCAGAAACTGTGTGCTTTCATTGCAAGGGAACTGGACACTGGAAGCGGAATTGCCCCAAGTATTTGGCTGACAAGAAGGCGGCCAACAACAAACAAGGTATATATGATATACATGTTATTGATGTGTACCTTACCAACTCTCGTTGTAGTGCCTGGGTATTTGATACCGGTGCGGTTGCTCACATTTGCAACTCAAAACAGGAACTGCGGAATAGACGGAGGCTGGCAAAGGACGAAGTGACGATGCGCGTGGGAAATGGTTCCAAGGTTGATGTGATCGCCGTCGGCACGCTCTCTCTTCGATTACCATCGGGATTAGTGATGAATCGGAATAATTGTTATTTAGTGCCTGCGTTAAGCATGAACATTATATCTGGATCTTGTTTATTGCGAGACGGTTACTCATTTAAATCAGAGAATAATGGTTGTTCTATTTATATGAGTAATATCTTTTATGGTCATGCACCCGATGTGAGGGGTTTATTCTTATTGAATCTCGATAGTAATGATACACATGTTCATAACATTGATGTCAAAAGATGTAGAATTGATAATGATAATATCACTTTCTTGTGGCACTGCCGTTTAGGTCATATTGGCGTAAAACGCATGAGGAAGCTCCATGCTGATGGACTTTTGGAGTCACTTGATTTTGAATCACTTGACACATGTGAGCCATGCCTCATGGGCAAGATGACTAAAACGCCGTTCTCTGGAACAATGGAACGGGCAAGTGACTTGCTGGAAATCATACATACTGATGTGTGCGGTCCGATGAGCATTGAGGCGCGCGGTGGTTATCGTTACTTTCTCACCTTCACTGATGACTTAAGTAGATATGGGTATATTTACTTAATGAAACACAAGTCTGAAACATTTGAAAAGTTCAAACAATTTCAGAGTGAAGTTGAGAATCATCGTAACAAGAAGATTAAATTCCTACGATCTGATCGAGGAGGAGAATATCTGAGTTATGAGTTTGGCAGTCACTTAAGACAATGTGGACTTGTTTCACAACTGACACCGCCTGGAACACCACAGCGTAATGGTGTGTCCGAACGTCGTAATCGAACCTTATTGGATATGGTGCGATCTATGATGTCTCTTGCCGATTTGCCACTATCGTTTTGGGGTTATGCATTAGAGACAACTGCATTCACTTTAAATAGGGCACCATCGAAATCCGTTGAGACGACGCCATATGAACTTTGGTTTGGCAAGAAGCCAAAGCTGTCGTTTCTTAAAGTTTGGGGATGTGATGCTTATGTCAAAAAGCTTCAGCCTGAAAAGTTGGAACCCAAAGCGGAGAAATGCGTCTTCATAGGATACCCAAAAGAGACAGTTGGGTATACCTTCTACCTCAAATCCGAAGGCAAAGTGTTTGTCGCTAAAAACGGAACATTTCTTGAGAAAGAGTTTCTCTCGAAAGAATTGAGTGGGAGGAAGATAGAACTTGATGAGGTTGTTGAACCTTTACTTCAACCTGAAAGTAGCGCAGCGCAGAAAGATGTTTCTGTAGAGCCTACATCAGCTGAAGAGGAAGTTAATGATGATGATCATGAAGCTTTGGATCAAATTGCTATCGAACCTCGTAGGTCGACAAGGACGCGTACTGCTCCTGAGTGGTACGGCAACCCTGTCTTAGAGGTCATGTTGTTAGACAACGATGAACCTACGAGCTATGGAGAAGCTTTGATGGGCCCGGATTCCGAGAAGTGGTTAGAGGCCATGAAATCCGAGATGGGATCCATGTATGAAAACAAAGTGTGGACTTTGGAAGTATTACCTGAAGGGCGTAAGGCCATTCAGAACAAATGGATCTTTAAGAGGAAGACGGACGCAGACGGTAATGTCACCGTCTATAAAGCTCGACTTGTGGCAAAGGGTTTTTCACAAGTTCAAGGAGTTGACTACGATGAGACCTTCTCACCCGTAGTGATGCTTAAGTCCGTCAGAATCATGTTAGCAATAGCTGCCTTTTTCGATTATGAAATTTGGCAGATGGATGTCAAAACAACGTTCCTTAACGGTTTCCTTAAGGAAGAGTTGTATATGATGCAACCAGAAGGTTTTGTCGATCCAGAGAATGCTGACAAAGTTTGCAAACTCCAGCGATCCATTTATGGACTGGTGCAAGCATCTCGGAGTTGGAATCTTCGCTTTGATGAGGTGATCAAAGCGTTCGAGTTTATACAAGTTTACGGAGACGCTTGTATTTACAAGAAAGTGAGTGGGAGCTCTATAGCGTTTCTAATATTATATGTGGATGACATATTGCTGATTGGAAATAATATAGAAATGTTGGAAGGCGTGAAGGAATATTTGAACAAGAGTTTTTCAATGAAGGACCTAGGAGAAGCTGCTTTCATATTAGGCATCAAGATCTATAGAGATAGATCGAGACGCTTAATAGGACTTTCACAAAGCACATACCTTGACAAAGTTTTGAAGAAGTTCAAAATGGATCAGTCCAAGAAGGGGTTCTTGCCTGTATTGCAAGGTGTGAAGTTGAGTAAGACTCAATGCCCAGTGACTGCAAGAGATAGAGAAAAGATGAGTGTCATCCCCTATGCTTCAGCCATAGGCTCTATCATGTATGCAATGCTGTGCACAAGACCCGATGTCAGCCTTGCCATAAGTATGGACGGAAGGTTTCAAAGTGATCCAGGAATGGAACACTGGACGGCGGTCAAGAATATCCTAAAGTACCTGAAAAGGACTAAGGACATGTTTCTCGTTTATGGAGGTGATCAAGAGCTCGTCGTAAAGGGTTACGTCGATGCAAGCTTTGACACTGATCCGGATGACTCTAAGTCACAAACCGGATACGTATTTATTCTTAATGGGGGTGCGGTTAGCTGGTGCAGTTCCAAGCAAAGCGTGGTAGCTGATTCTATATGCGAAGCGGAGTACATCGCTGCCTCGGAGGCGGCGAAGGAAGGTGTCTGGATGAAGGAGTTCATGACAGATCTTGGAATAGTGCCTAGTGCGCTTAACCCAATGACTCTGTTTTGTGATAATACTGGTGCCATTGCTCTAGCCAAGGAACCAAGATTTCACAAGAGGACCAGACACATAAAGCGACGTTTCAATTCCATCCGCGATTACATCAAGGAGGACGACATAAATATTTGCAAAGTACACACGGATCTGAATGTTGCAGATCCGATGACTAAACCTCTTCCAAGGGCTAAACATGAACAACACCAGAACTGCATGGGTGTTCGATTCATTACAATGTAAATCACATAGTGATGTGAACTAGATTATTGACTCTAGTGCAAGTGGGAGACTGTTGGAAATATGCCCTAGAGGCAATAATAAATTAGTTATTATTATATTTCCTTGTTCATGATAATCGTTTATTATCCATGCTATAATTGTATTGATTGGAAACTCAAATACATGTGTGGGTACATAGACAACACTGTGTCCCTAGTAAGCCTCTAGTTAACTAGCTCGTTGATCAAAGATGGTTAAGGTTTCCTAGCCATAGACATGAGATGTCATTTGATAACAGGATCACATCATTAGTTGAATGATGTGATGGACAAGACCCAAACTATAAACGTAGCATATGATCGTGTCAGTTTATTGCTATTGTTTTCTGCATGTCAAGTATCTGTTCCTATGACCATGAGATCATGCAACTCCCTGACATCGGAGGAGTACCTTGTGTGTATCAAACGTCGCAACGTAACTGGGTGACTATAAAGGTGCTCTACAGGTATTTCCGAGGGTGTCTGTTGGGTTGGCATGGATCAAGACTGGGATTTGTTACTCCGTGTGACGGAGAGGTATCTCAGGGCCCACTCGGTAATACAACATCACAATGAGCCTTGCAAGCAATGTGACTAAAAGTGTTAGCCACGAGATCTTGTATTACGGAACGAGTAAAGAGACTTTCCGGTAACGAGATTGAACTAGGTATAGAGATACCGACGATCGAATGTCGGGCAAGTAACATACCGAAGAACAAAGGGAACAGCATACGGGATTAACTGAATCCTTGACATAGAGGTTCGACCGATAAAGATCTTCGTAGAATATGTAGGAACCAATATGGGCATCCAGGTCCCGCTATTGGTTATTGATCGTAGAGGTGTCTCGGTCATGTCTACATAGTTCTCGAACCCGCAGGGTCTACACACTTAACGTTTGGTGACGATTAGTATAGTTGAGTTATTTTGTTGGTGACCGAAGGTTGTTCGGAGTCCCGGATAAGATCCCGGACATGACGAGGATCTCCGGAAGAGTCCGGAGGTAAAGATTGATATATGTGATAATAGTGTTTTGATCTCCGGAAGGGTTCCGAAATTCACCGGAAGGGGTTCCGGATGTTTACCGAAGTGTTCGGGTGCAGCAACACTTTGTATGAGCCAAAGGGGTAAAGCCCACGAGGTATTGGAGAGTGCAAAAGGAAGTTTTGCTGCTGCCTTAAGCGGTACTACCGCTGGTAAGGCAGTACTACCGCGTAAGCGGTACTACCGCTTGTGTGAAGCGGTACTACCGCATAAGCGGTACTACCGCTTGTGTGAAGCGGTACTACCGCTCAAGCGGTACTACCGCTCGTGAGCGGTACTGCAGGGATCCGAGTTGGACTCTTTCCCTGCGGGCCAAACCGACCTTGTGCTGGCAAAACCGACCTGGAGGAGGCTTTTACTCCAAGTTTAGACCCCAAGGCTCAACATATAAATAGAGGGGCAGGGCTAGCACACGGGACACATAAGATTTCCCAAGCCATGTGTCGGCAACCCTAACCCTCTAGTTCTCCCGTCATAATCTCCGTAGTGCTTGGCGAAGCCCTGCAGAGATTGTTCTTCACCACCATCACCACGCCGTCGTGCTGCCGGAACTCATCTACTACTTCATCATCGCTCGCTGGATCGAGGAGGTGAAGGCGTCATCAAGCCGTACGTGTGTTGAACGCGGAGGTGCCGTCCGTTCGGCACTAGTTCGTGATCGGATCGAGGGACGACTTGCGATTTGGATCGCGGAGACGTTCGACTACATCAACCGCGTTTCTTAACGCTTCCGCTTAGCGATCTACAAGGGTATGTAGATTCACTCTCCCTCTCGTAGATGCTCATCACCATGGATAGATCTTGTGTGTGCGTAGGAAAATTTTTGTTTCCCATGCAACGTTCCCCAACAGTGATGTGGATGGCCGGTGGTGTCCGGGGTCATGGATGCCGAGGCGGCGGTTTCGGATGGTGGGCCTCACGGTTGGCTTCTCGGCAGGCTCCGTGGTGGCGGTGGTGACTCTACTTCTTGGTCGTGTGGGCGGCAAGGGGTAGAGTAGTGGGAGGCTCTGGCCTTCTCTGGCAGTGCCCAGATCTGGTGAGGATGGGCTGACACTCGTGGAGATGGTGATCGGGACCCCTCCTGGTGGTGTTAGCACGTGTTCGAGCAAAAGCTTCGCGCTATATGGCGCCGGCGACGGCTGCGCCTGTGGGTGTCGCGTGCTTCTTGGAGCCGTCTTCGAGGGTCTCGTTATGCCAGGGCTCCGGGTGAAAACCTCTGTCTGCTTGGACTCGGCAACGGCGACGCTTCGCGCCGTCACCTTCTTGGGGGCGTTGTCGTGGAGCTCAGGAGTCTTCTGTCAGGTCTTGACGAGTTGGTAGCTTGTTCTAGGTTATTGTTGTATTTTTTGATCTTCTTTGTAAGAGGGCCTCCTCACCACACTGTATCGCTCGGTCGTGTACTCTGTTATGTTGCTTTATCTAAAGCGTGGCGAAAGCCTGTTTCAAGACTGCAAAATAACCGCCAGCCTACAGTTTTGCGTGAAAAATATGGTCCGAACAGATACCGTATCGGACCGCGGCCTTTTAAAAAAAATTGCAGGCCGCAGTAAATTCTCCCTTCAATCTTTAGAAACATGGGGCGGGAGGCCGACCCGAGAGTGTCCCCTATAACTGGCGAGATTTGGCGGGAGGGACATTTCCGCCAGCAGTTCCCGCTCTCCCTTCCCTCCGCCGGCATTGATCTTTCTCCGCCTGCTCCGGACCACCTTCCCCGGCTCCGTAGCGCCGCCATGGACGCCTCCCAGCCGTCGCTCGTCACCGTGGAAGTCATGGACGTGCCAACCCCTCAAGAAGATCTCGTCGCCGGTCGTGTCGCGCCCGTCGCTATTCAAGCCTCCACCGCCCATCCCTGCAAGCGCCAGGGCAACTTTGTCGTCCAGAGCGGCGCTCCCGCAGCCGCCGCCGGGAAGGCACGTGTGCCTGCCGCCGTCGCCGTTGTGAATTCGGTCCAGGCCGTCCCCACCCCGCCGATGAAGATGCACAAGGTGGCGGCCAAAAAAGGTATTGCGAGCACCGCGCCACCACCTCCTTCGATTGCCACCGCAAGAGCTTCCCCGTGGACGCCCGCCGACGACGCTGCTATCACCGTCCCCGAGGTGTTCGATGGAATGGGCGCAAGGTATGGAACTTTTATTTTCTTCTAGTTGTTTTCAGCTTACGCCATTGCGATTGTTCGTGACTTGTGGACGAAATTGTATCCATTTATCGGTGACGGTGGTGGTGGTGGTGGAGAGTGATGATGATGATGGTCATGAAGGTGGTGATGACTTTTGCATTAGGTTCTTTTGGATCATGGATGAAAACTATGTTTAATTTCCGCGCAAACTATGTTTGATTGTTCGAATTTCAAGCCATTTATTGGAATTGTGGTCAAATTATCTAATTTGTTTTTTCGTTTAAGGGCAGGCGCGGGCCGCGCCAGCCCTCAAAACACGTTTTCCGCGGCCCTTATACTCACTTTAATAGTCCGCGCGATAAGGGGTCTGCTAGAAATGCTCTTAGAAGCCACAGGGCCTGAAGGCCAGAAGAACGGGCTTTGTCAGCAGCACTTCCAAAATCCCTCAAGCTCCAAGCCTGAGAACTCTCGGTCTCTATCTCTGTAACAGCCCGATACCTACGCTCCAGAAGATTCCCCTTTTATGCCGTTGTCATCGTGTGATTCTTTTGTTTGTCGCATTCATCATCGCTTCATTCGCATCATCTGCATAGCATCGTCACTCGTTTTTGAAAACTGCATCCGTTCGTGGTCGCCGGTTCTCTCCGTTCTTGTCAACGGTCGTTTCGAGACAAACCACACACGCAGATGCCCGCGGCACCGATAAAATATTGTTTTCAAAAGCGCGTATAAAACTTTCTCGGATTGGGTCGAAAGTTGGCATGCGGTCTTGTTATATTGTAGGTAGGCCTCCTGCCAAATTTCGTCGCAATCGGAGGTCGTTTGATACCAAAACGGTCAACCGTAGCGACACCGTCATCTGTTTAATTATCGGACGTTTTCGGTGTTTTAAAACATATCATGGGCTGCCATCCATTCCCTCTCATCCCCACCAAGCCCCTCTACACAGCCCATCGCAGCCCACCTAGCCTACCCCTCCGATCGGAACCGTCAGATCGCGATCGGAGGGCTCCGAAACGCCCTAAAACCCCTAGCCCTAGCCTCTACTACTATAAATGGATGCCCTACCCTGCCATTTTGGAACCCTAGCCTCCCCGCCTCGAAATCCGTGCCAGATCGCCCCCCCCCCCCCAGCCGCCACCTGCCGCGCAGCCTCTCCTCCCACCTCGCGCCGGGCCTTCCGGCCTAGATTGGGGCCCGCCTGTCGGGGATATTACCCCGCGATATAACCCGGCCTAAAGTATGACCCGACCCGGACTTGGCGACTCACTGGTGACCCGGCCAAGTTTGGCGGTTCATTGGTGACCCGGCAGGCGGGTCAGACGAACGACAAGACCCGACGGCCCAGAGGGCGGTTCATGGGAGGGCCGATTCATGTTATGATGGGCCGGTTCACAGAGAAGGTCCAAGGAAAGGAAAGACTCCCTCACAAAGGGAACAAGACCCGGATTAGGATTCAAGAGAGACTAGTCATAATCCTACTCCCAGTAGGACTCTACATGTAAACCTACCCCTTCCACTTATATAAGGAGGGGTAAGGCACCCCAAGAGGGACAAGTTCAAGTCATTAGAGATAAACAGATTAGAGGCTCTCGAGATTAGAGGTAGCGACTCCGCACCCTTGTAATCGAGATCGTCGTCAACATCAATATAGACACAAAGCAGGACGTAGGTTTTTACCTCCATCGGAGGAGCCGAACCTGGGTAAACTCGCGTCTCTTGATTCCGACCAACCCCTCTCAAGCCGCCACCTAGTTGCGATGGCCTCACACCTAAGTTCTCTCACGAGGACAACATGCCATGACAAAACCACGACAGTTGGCGCCCACCGTGGGGCCACGCACGATGGTGTTGTGTTCTTGGAGGGAGATCCCCAGGGATCGAGAAGCTCGCGAAAAGATCTACATCAAAGTGCTTAACTTCATCAGCAATAATTTCACAGTGGTTGATTTTTCGCCATGGTCGTTTTCACCGTCATCGCAGCTCGGACTGGCGGTCGATTTGTTTTTAACATCAAGATCTACTTCAACCACGTGGGAAGAGCGCAAAGAATTTCGTCCACAAAACCGTTTCGGAGTCACGATGCGCCAAGACCAAAAAGGAGTCTACAATACGAGCCAAGTTTCAGTAGACCAGCAAATAAAATACTGCCATACGCTGGGTTAGAGGCCCCACCCTGAGTCATGGAAGTTCCAAGAAAAACAAAGATTGCTGACGTGAAGACCAGAATCGGACAGGAAAGAAAAAGATGGGCAAGCCGTCCCCGGCTCGATCTCAGTCGCTGCACCGTGGCCGCCTCCCGCCGGCTCCGCTTCACCTCCGGCCGCCCTGCTTTCTGCTGCCATGGCCCCGCCCGGCCTGCGACCCGGTCTCCCGCTGGCTTCGCCGCTCCACAGCGGCCGTTCCTTCCGCGTTGGCCCCGCACGCTGCCTCGTCGCCTCAAGCCACCCGTCCGGCTCGCCGCAAGTCTGCGAGCCGCCGCCCGTCGACCTGCAATCCGCCGAGATCCCCTGCGCTGCATCTCCGCCAAGCTATAAAATGGCAAGTCATCGAGACAGTCAATTTCTACTGCCCGGGCACTGTTCGTCGGTTTCAAGAGCAGAGGATATATCAACTCGTAGCTGATGGTGTTTTTTCCCTTCGTGTGAAGACCATCAATGATCCATCAATCAACTAATACTACTAATTCCACACGTAAAGGCAAAGATGATCCATCCATTGATCCATCATCATGCAAATAATGATTCAAGACGCGAGCAACACGAGGTCCTATAGCGAAGTCGCCCCTGCATCTGGTTCAGCATCCCGTACGAATTTCATTGGAGCTCGGATCTATCAGAAATCTTGTCAGATCATGACTTCTCTCTCCGACGCCTCCGTGTAAGGAGCAGCATTTGTATCAGCCTGCATCGGCACATACACCGCAAAAACCTGGATGTTCTGCCATTGGAAGATCGAACAATGGATCACCAGGGTGCCGCCTTTCCTAGCCACCCTCGCGCGCGCCTGCCGCCGCCGTGGCTCGCTTCGCCCCGGCTGGCTTCGCCGCGTGCCCGCGCCGCTCCGCCACTGCCTCCACCCCGACTCGCCTCTGCCACCTGCGCTGCACCTTGAGCCGCCCACTGCGCCGGCTCCGCCTCGCCTCTGCTGCCGCACTCCATCTCGCCCAGCTTACCCTGCGCGCCCGCGCCGGTTGACCCGCGTATCGGCCGCCGGTTCGCGTCCGCCTCGTGGTTCCCATGCCGGCTAAAAGAAAGAGAGAAATAGAGGGCCGGTTGCTTTTTTAAGGTGCCGGCACGTTTTGGCACTACATATTATATGTGGAGTTAAAAGCTACTATTAATTCACATATGGAAGAAAAGGAAGATCACACAGTGGATGAATCAATTGGCGCTGGTGCTGGTGCCTTCGTATATAATTTCGGGTCTGCGTACGGATCATCTATTTTCCGAATAAATCAGGTGATATCTGCTATATTTATTTTAATAAGTACACTTCAATTCGTCCAAGAATAATTACTCTGGCCGGCAATATTTTTACGCAGGACAATTATTCAAGTGGTTTTATACCACAGAGATGGAGCGCGCGCCAGCATCGTTCTGTACTGGTGTTCGTCCGTGTCGCATTGCCCAAGGTACGCGCGTGAGCCGCCGTCCCCATGGTCTGGTCTACATCAACAATGTCGCAGACGCCTTGTGCTTCTGCACCGGCTTACAACGCCGCGGCAGTCTCTCGCGACCGCACCAGCTTGCAACGCCGCGACCGTCTCTCGCGACCGCACCGGCTTACAACGCCGCGACCGTCTCTCACGACAGCACTAACTTACAAACACTGCGGCTGACTCTCCCGTCAGCGCCGGCTTACAACGCCACGGCCGACTCGCCGTCCGCGCTGGCCTACAACGTCGTGGGCGATTCGACGCCCGGCAGTCCGGTCTACATCGACATGCTAGTGCCGCGCCTGCTCACTTAAACCGCCCAGGACGCTCATGAGTTGTCGTCTCTGCGGTCTAGTCTACATTGACACGCCGGTGTCGTGCTTGCTTGCTCAAGCCGTCCATCCGCACAAGCTGCTCAGCGGGCGCGCGCAAGACGCCGCCCCTGTGGACAGTCTACTATAGCAACTCTGGAGCAAATAACAATATATTATCAGCTTCTGCTCGCATCAGATAGGTCAATGGGCAGGCGCACAAGTCGCCGCCACTGTAGTTTGGTTAACATCAACAACCAGCCTGGTCGAACCATCGGCCGGGTTACGGAAAAAACTCATATGGGATCATTTATAACCCGCCATCTCAACCTTCCATGGGTTCATGTTGTGTTATCAACGCCAAGGACATACAATGAGTGTCGCGAAGATCATCAACTCGCCACACGCTTTTAGCTTCAATAAATTCCAGTTGTTAGCCATCAACCATATGTCGGCTTATGCCACGACCAAGTGTGAAGAATCTCAAGCCAACTCCTCGAGTCGTCTTAAGACTCGGGGGCTACACAGACATGACTCAACAAATGTTGCTAGTTTCAGCAAATTCAAGAACCCCGGGTCATTGGAGAAAAAATAACCCGATCTCGGGGGCTACTGCCACATTGGTGAAAGCTTAAAGGCTGTCAGAAAATATCCAGCTGAAAAAGTGCCAAGCAATCTGAGAGTTCCAGCTCAAAAGAAGGATTCCGAATTATCAGAAAATGTTCTGGTTTAAAACCCGGCTCAAGAGAAGTCTGTCTCTCACAAAGTTTTGAGATCTCGATATCCGGCTCAACATCCGGTTCAAAAGGAATTCAACTCTCGCAAGTTCGAGTTTTCAGAAAATTAAAGGTTGCCAAAGAGAACTAGCTGCTATGATGCGCGGTTCAAACATGGGTATCCTGCCTTATTGGCTTATCATATTATGGGTCACTTGGGGGCTTCCTACTCAATGAGTATAGCTGTCTTACCCTCTTGATCGGCTTCCACGCCATATTATGGGTCACTTGGGGGCTTCCAACTCTATGAGTTTAGCTTTCATACCCTCTTGGCCGGCTTTATATGCCATATTCGAGTTAAACCTGCCTGTTTGCAACTTGCTACTCTGCCATGTGACCCGCCGAACTCTTGACAGTCAATCTTGCTAAGAGATCCTGAACTTCCATAGTCAATCTCGCACAAAGACTCTGAACTTGTCAAGGTTTAAACGGCGGCTTTTGTCACAAGAGAGCCGGCTTACAGTGAGCTAGGATAAACTCGCCTTGTTTGTTGTAGTCTCTCCGCTATGTGGCCCGTTCGTACTCTTAACAGTCAATCTTTTTTAAGACCCTGAACTTGTTAAGGTTTAAACGACGGATTTGTGTCACGTGAGATCCAGCTTACGAGGTTTCTAGCTTTCATGCCAAGCTTCTTTGAAGCAAAACTTGAGTTTTTCAAAAAACGAAACATAGCTAGTCTCTTTTTGTCAAGCCTTGAAAGCCGACATTTTTATATTCTGTTATCATACACATGCATCATCATACATTGCATCATACATTGCATCATCATTACATCGTCATACCATGCATCATATATGCATGGATATCCTGGTTTATGTTGCAGGAGCCGGTTTTCAAACCGGGTTATATTATTCAAATCTTAAATAGCCAAATGTGGCTGGATTTTTATTATGGTTATCATAACCTATATTGGATGATTGAGGTTTTCAAAGCCCCTTCAGAGTAATGGCTGTTATTCCCTCATCCAAAAATACCAGCTCACAGCAGGGAGCATGGTTCAACATTGATATGCCAAGCATTCAGCAATATCATGGATATGATTTATTCTGCATTGGAAAGAATAGTCCCGAGTTGCTGCAGGCATATGACCCGGCACTTGGGGGCTACATTATTCAAATTCAGATTATATCAAGTATACAAGTCCCATGTCGCTGCAAGCATGCACCACGGCACTTGGTGATGGGGATATGTACCTAGGGTAGGGTCATAGGCCTGACCTACATACCCTACCTAAGGACACTGCCCCAGAAAGCTTAAGGGCTACGAGGAAGTCTCCGACTGAAATCGCCAAGAAGCATAAGTCACTCGACAATATACACTCGGAGGCACCTTTCACTCGACGCTTACCTTCCACTCGGAAGGACCAGAAGACAGTCGACCACAGAAGCCCAGAAGTCACCCCAGGGAGGCTAACGGGCAAGCGTTCATCAAGACCTTTAATAGCATTTATGGTGTACGTTACCAGTAACGTACGTCTTTTATGACCACGATCTAACCCTTAGATGCCGGACACTTATGAGGGGCAGCGCACTCTATATAAGCCGCCCCTCCCCTCTGGCACAAGGGTTCGCACCCCCTGTAACCACACATATATTCCACTCGACAAGAAGCTCCCGAGCACCTGAGACGTAGGGCTGTTACCTCCACGAGAGGGGCCTGAACTCATACATTCTTGTGTACAATCTCGCCGTAGCTAGGACTCTGCCCTCTCCTTTCGTACCCCTACCTTCTACTGTCAGGCTTGTTCCCACGACACTTGGGGGCTAATGCAAGTTGCTTTTCAACTCATCACATTATCAACGAACCCGGTTATCTCAGGGAGATGAGCCGACCTTCAATCATTTTCTAAGTCTCAGCCCAGTATTATTTTACTGAGCCGGCCCTTGGGGGCTACACATTGCTCATCAAGTCTACATAATCAACTCTGCAGCAAGTCCCTGCTCATTATTGCATAATGACCCGGCCCTTGGGGGCTACACTGGCTGAAGTATTATGAGCATAATACAATTACAAGTCCCAGGTTGATGCGGGCAAGACAACCCGGTACTTGGGGGCTACATATGTGGAACATTCAACTTATGACTGGTGACTCAGAGGAACAATCCAGATTTCTCTAGAGTTGCAATATTTATATTGAAGCAAGTCTTAAAGCTATCACTACGTTCCCCTATTAAGACTTGGGGGCTACAGGTAATATGGATATGTCAAAAAATAGAAGAGCACTTTCAAGATGTCAATTGTGAGCGAGATTAGCTCAACAGATTTTTATCTAGCCGAAGCATTGAAAGACCGGCTCAGCATCACACGGATTTCTTTATTCCCAATTTTTTATCAAGTTAGCTGGAGTCCAGTTGTTTGACCCGGCGTCACCAACAAATCATGACCCTGCATTATCAAAAGATCATAACCCAGCAGAGTCTATATAAGCAACATGGCTTCACAAGTTGAAAGTGATTTAACAATAAAACGATTTTTTATTCCCAATCAAAGCAATAGAAGCCGGCTCAACATCATGTGGATTTCTTATTCCCAAAAGTATCATTAAGCCAAAGCATTGGAGGCCGACTCAACGGCATATGGGTGTTTTATTCCCAATATTTTGCAAAGGACACGGACCTGCAAGATGTTTGTGAAGACGGCTCGTTAATATGAAGAAGAAACCCGGATTTTTCAAGGAGCTACTTCTTCAAGCCGGCTAGTGGAGCAAGCCGATCCCTTACCATATTTGTTATTCTTATTTCAGGAGCTTAGCATGAATAAATTCAAGCTAACCTGGGGGCTAATGTCGGGGATATTACCCCGCGATATAACCCGGCCTAAAGTATGACCCGGCCCGGACTTGGCGACTCACTGGTGACCCGGCTGAGTTTGGCGGTTCATTGGTGACCCGACAGGCGGGTCAGACGAACGACAAGACCCGACGGCCCAGAGGGCGGTTCATGGGAGCGCCGATTCATGTTATGGTGGGCCGGTTCACAGAGAAGGTCCAAGGAAAGGAAAGACTCCCTCACAAAGGGAACAAGACCCGGATTAGGATTCAAGAGAGACTAGTCCTAATCCTACTCCTAGTAGGACTCTACATGTAAACCTACCCCTTCCACTTATATAAGGAGGGGTAAGGCACCCCAAGAGGGACAAGTTCAAGTCATTAGAGATAGACAGATTAGAGGTAGCGACTCCGCACCCTTGTAATCGAGATCGTCGTAAACATCAATATAGACACAAAGCAGGAGGTAGGATTTTACCTCCATCGGAGGGGCCGAACCTGGGTAAACTCGCGTCTCTCGATTCCGACCAACCCCTCTCAAGCCGCCACCTAGTTGCGACGGCCTCACACCTAAGTTCTCTCACGAGGACATCATGCCGTGACAAAACCACGACACCGCCCGAGCACATCTGGGCCCGGACAAGCCCGTCGCCGCCCGCAGCCGCTCTGCTGCCCCGAGCTCATCTACCCGCACTCGCCTTGGCGCCCGTGCCCGGCCCACTCCTCTGGAGCCAACTCGCGGAGCGCCGGCCGGAGACCGCCGCCGGCGACCCCTAGGCTGGACCCCGCGTTGCCCCGCGCCCCCTCCCTCCGTCGCTTCAACAGGGAGCTCATCGGAGCTCCACCACCATGGCGCTGTCGCGGCCTCCCATCGCCTCCCGCCACGGAGCTGGCCGGAACGGGTTGGGATCGACCAGATCCGGCCAGCCCCGGGCTCCTCTGCCCCGGAACCGCCCCGTCACTGTCCCGCCGACCGTCATGGTCGTGCCCTCCGCCGTCGGCCTCCCCTTCCTCTCGATCGGGAGCGAGGAGGAGGACGACAATAGCGCCTCCCGCTCGCGTGGGCTGTCCAGCGCCAAGGCCAGGTGGGCCCCGACCATGGCCCAGGAGTGCCTCGGGCCCAACCTCCTCCGCTCGTGGCCCATCTCCCTCTGCCCCGGCCCAGTTGCACCAATGGGCCAAGGCCCGCAAGGTGAGGCATCCCCCTCGCCTTTTGACGCTCGGTGCATGTTTTACTATATGACGCTCGGTTAAAAAAAAGATAACTAATTTTGCATAATTATTTGTGGCATTTTTTTACAGCAACATATACTTATTATATATGTTTTCGGGGTAGAAAAATCCAATGAACCTAGCAGTGCCATTAGTTTTGTTGTCTGGGCAAATTTTATTGCATGATATTATTGATGTGATGCCCTTTTGTTGATTTTGTGTGAATTAATCCATGCATGATATGAAATAATTTTGAATATGAGATATGCCCTTGGACATGTGTGCTAGGCCCTGGTCTTTTTGGTTGTGATAGAAATCCATGTTTAGGTGCTATTTTCTTGTTGCTAACTTGCCATAAATATAGGTGGCTGTTTTGAGATGCTAAAATATTTCTAAGTCTGAAATCTGTGTTATTTTGTTGTTGTCTTGCCATGTGGTTTGCTATTGATCTATAGCTATTTTGGTGTTGCCACAATGGGATGTATTGTAAAGCATGTTATGCTCTATCATGTTCTGCCAATAGTTTGCATGAATAGGTTTTGCATCATAATTAATTCTGTTATCCAACATGCCAATCTAAGTCTGAGAATCTGTCTTCTTCATGATGCCATGTTGTGTTGATGTTTGTCATGAATCTGTGCATAATTTGATTTTGCCATAATGGGATGAATTGTAGTGCATCATGTCCTCTACCATGTTGTAGAGTTTCATGCCATGATATGCCCTGTAGCATATAGTCTTATTGCTGCCAATACGCCTTCGTGAAAATCTGCTATGCTAAAAACTGTGATTTTCACCAAGTCCTAACCTGCTATATTTTATTGCCATGTTGTGAGCTTCCTACCATGTGATCCATGACTCTTTTGATTATGATTTGTGAAGATGAAGTGAAGTGTGTGTTATATGCTACTGCCCCATGCTTAGTTTGTGTATTTTAGAATCTTGTAGCTTGTTGTTTCCATATGTGCAAAATGCCATGTTGCTGTTTTGGACAGATTTGAACTAAAAACTTGTGGTGGTTGTTGTGGTTGAACCGTAGCTCCGTTTTGAACATGTTGCACATGGAACTTGCTTAGAATTCCATGTACTTTCATAATATCTTGCTGCATCTATGATTTGGAGTGTTTGTGGTTGTCGTTTGCATGCATGTTGCATTCATGGCATATTCACCTTGTGTTCATCATATCTTTTAGACCGTAGCTCCGTTTCAAACGTTCCATATATGTAAATCGACTAGAATGACGTGTAGAATCACATTGTGCATTTTGTTTCCCTTTTTAATAAATATAAAATTGCGTTAGTTCAGATCTGGACCAATTTCTAAATTTGCATATGAGGTCGCTTCGGAAATACTATAGGTTGTTCCCGGCCCCATTTAAGATGCCTAGATAGTGTAGTTTCATTATCCTTCACCTCTTGCCATGTTTAATAACATTTAATATTGTCGTGTACCTAACAAGAGTGCACTAAATAATTCAATGTGGAGTTTCGTCAATATGCAACTCGTTGCATATTGAGCTTCACTTAATGTGTAGGAATTGATTGTTGTGCTTTGTCATGTCATGCATAACATGCATCATCCTTGTTGTGCATCATATCATGAATATATTGTGGTGTTTATCATGTGTTGATTGTTGTTTCCGGATTGCTTCTTCTCGATAGAGTTCCGAAACCGCTTCGGAGTGTGAGCATTCGTTCGACTACGTTGGTTCGTCTTCTTCATGGACTCGATCTTCTTCCAAGCGAGGTCTCAGGCAAGATGATCATTTCCCTGGATACCATTACTATCATTGCCATGCTAGTTGTCTCGTTTCTATCCCTTGTCATGCTACCTACCACTTGCTTGTCAAGCCTCCCAAAATGCCATGAAAAGCCTCTAACCCCTCCACATCCCAGCAAAACATTGTTTGGCTATGTTACCGCTTGCTCAGCCCTTCTTATAGCGTTGCTAGTTGCAGGTGCAATGTTTCCATGTGCCAACATGGATGTTTTTGATATATCACAATATTATTGCTATTGAATTTAATGCACATATATACTTGGTAAAAGGTGGAAGGCGTGGCCTTTTGTTCGGTGTTTTGTTCCACTTTTGCCGCCCTAGTTACTTGTGTACCGGTGTTATGTTCCATATAGAGTGCTCCTAACATGCTCGGGTTGTTATGGGGACCCCCTTGACTTTCGTTTTAGGATAAAGCTTGTCTGGCAAGGCCCAACATTGGTACTACATTTGCCTAATAACTAATAAAATGCATAGGGACCCGCCGGCACCCGCGGATAATTAATCAACAACCTGGGCCAGTGCTCCTCATGAGTGTTGGTCCAAACCGAGCGATGTCCGGCGCCCCTGGTCACCCGAGGTCTCAGCCAACCCGACGTCTTGCTCATCCGGTCGTACCCTGAGAACGAGATACGCGGCTCCTATCGGGTTTTGTCGGTACGCCAGGCTGCCTTGCTGGATTTGTTTTACCTTTCTCGAACGTCTTGTGTGCGGGATTTCGACGACACTTCGGGCTATCTCGAAGTTGAGATTTTCCATCGGGATTCCGCGAATACTACGGGTGATTCCACGGTTGAGGAATTCCAACGCAGCTTGTGGTTAGTTTGTGATGGATGAGTTGGAGCACCCCGCAGGGTTAAATCTTTCGGAAAGCCGTGCCCGCGGTTACGTGGCAACTTGGAAACTTTGTTTAACACCCGGTCATAGCAAACTTAAAGTAAACTCAAATAAAATACACCAACTGTGTGCGTAACCGTGACTGTCTCTTCTCGTGAATTTCTGGTCCGAGAGAGAACACGATTGGGTTATGTTTGACCGTAAGTAGGAGTTCAGGATCTCTTATTACTAGTTCCCGTCCGTTTATGCGACAATCATCCCCCCTTATTCTTGTACTCGTAAGTTAGCCACTCAAATAAATGCTTAGTGCTTGCTGCAGCCTCACCACTTAACCATACCTCACCCATTAAGCTTTAATAGTTTTGATACCCTTGGAAATGAGATTGCTGAGTCCCTGTGGCTTACAGATTACTACAACAACAGTTGCAGGTACAGGTAATGCGATGATTTGATGTGAGCGCGATGCTTGTTTGATTTGGAGTTCTTCTTCTTCTTCATCGATCTAGGATGGGTTCCGGGCCGGCAGCCTGGGATAGCAAGGATGGATGTTATTTTATCGTTTGATTTCGTCCGTAGTCGGACCCTGCTCTTCTGTATGATGATTGTATATGTTGTTGTATTGATGTGACTTTGATTTAGCTTGTGGCGAGTGTAAGCCAATTCCATATACTCATCTCTTGTTTACATGTACTTGTAATTATATCCATTCTTGCGAAACGACGAGATGCGCTTCTTTCCCTGTTGAGGCCCTCGAGTCAAAATGAGGAAAGGATCGCATCTTGAGCGTTACAAGTTGGTATCAGAGCCTGTATCGACCTAGGAGCCCCCTTGATTGATCAAACTTGGCCGAGTCGAGTCTAGTGAAAAACTATTTTGAGTCTAGTTATATCGGAGAGTAGGATTCTTTTTACTCCTCTTCTATGCTCTGGTGAGGAATTTCGACTTAGGAATTTTAATTCTTCCCCTCTTCCCACTCAAATTTTTTAGGATCACGCGGGTATTTTGGAACCTCTATGATGTCGATGTGACCGGAACTCTGTTCTTGTTGCCTCCCGTATGTATGGATTGGACCCGGAGAGTTGAGCTCCAAGGGGTTCTTGACACATCGCTATCGTTCATTTTCCTTAGTATCTGAGGACGCGGATGTTCGAAATTGCTTCAATACTATTCGTGGTGCAAAGAGTGTGGCGGCACCCAGTACTGGGGAGCGGGATCACATGTACTGCCATGTTTAGTATTGTTGTGATTACAAGGGTCTAAGGTAGATGAATTTCCGAGGTTTCTCTGGTTTTGTGTTGACGAATGTGATACACGGTGGGTAGTATTATTGCTAGGAGTTGAGTGATTTATTCAGTAATTTATCCGTGTATCCGTTGGACCAGATTGCATAACCAGAAAGATTTTGGAAGTTCTTAGGTGGGAATTCAAGTAGTTACCTAGGATTATCCTTCCAACAAATGCAAATGGGTTATGTATTTGTTTCCGGCTTATTCCTCAAGCCCCATCTTTTGTTTTTGGAGTATGGTAATTCGAGTTGCTTCGATGTCAAGTGGTGATTCCATATCTTTCCTAACCAGTGTGCTTCTTTTCAAGATGATTCAATCCTTCCAATATTTGCAAGATCAATCCTCATATTTCTTTCCGGAGTTCTTTTCATCTGTCTTAAGTTGTCTTTGTTTTTCCCCACCCTCCCGTCCTTTTCTTCAATGATTAAATTCTCGTCCAGGTGCCTTTCTCTTCATCTATGCTTCCACTATCTTCTCTTCCATGATGTATCCGGTGATTCGTGGTGAAGATGCTCAAGTGCTCAAGTTCATCATTTCTTAGTCTTCATCTTTGTTTTCTTTTCCGGTGGATTCAATTCAAGCTTTCGGTGCTCATCATATCCTTTTCATTCTCTAAATGCCTTCTCATGTTGGAGTTCTTTATCAAGTCTCTCTTGTTTATTCATCTCTCTCTATTCTATCCGGAGTGTTGAAGATATCTCAAAAGCTCGTGTTTTCATTCAATCTTTTCAAAGTATTTCAAGGTTCTCAACTTCATCAAGTTCTTAATTTTGTACCGGTGCAATCTCTCTTCCTAAGAAATCATTTCAACGGCGTTCCTTTTAGTGGGCCCATAACCCATAGGTTTTCCCCAGGATCTTACCTGGCTCTTCTAATTTTTTTCGGAGTTGTCCTCAAGTTATTTTCAATGTGACGTAAGAATGGATTCCATCAGTCATATGCCTTCTCTAAGATAGCTTCAAATTATTTTCATCGTTGGCTCAACCTTTCTTTATTCTTGTTCCGGAGTGTCTCAGTAATTCATGGCGGTGTTTCTCGTCATCAATCTCAGCGTGAAGACTGAAGGAGTCTTTCTCTTAAATCTTGTCCATTCTCTTGAGGATTTGTGGTTTCAACTTCATGCTATCCTCTCAAATTGTTTTTGATCTTGAGTTATTCCTTTCCTTATCTATCTGGAGCATTTCAGAGTTGTTTTCATTTCTCGATCCTCCGAAGGCCATTATTTCAGAAGATTTCTTCGTTCTCAGCTTTCAGCTTTCGTTCTCCAATTCTTCTCAGTTGTTGTCTCTTCGTTTGTATCTCCATTATCACAGTGCCTTGGATCTTGATCTCTTCGTTCTCATGTATCCTCATTCATTTGTGAATTCTCACCGGTGTTTCATTGAAGACCTCTTCAAGCTTGTGATAATCTCTCCTCAATCTCTTCAAGAAGAATAAGTAGTATGCCAAATTCGTTGCTTGTCATCAATTAAACTTGATGAAGGATAAGCATAACATAATTCTTATTCTTCTTTCATCAAGGTGATGTAATTCCTTCTTCTAGAGGTTGTTCATGATATCAAATTCTCTATTCTAGTGGCTTATCTTTTCTTTTCCGGAGTTCCAAGTTTTCTCAAATATCTCATCCCGAATCTTCATCTAAATCCTTGCAAGGCCTCAATCTTGTAATTTGGAAACCTTCAATTCTTTTCTATCATCCTTTTGTTCCGGAGTTCTTTCTGATGGTTCTTCATTGTGGTTCGTCAAGGATTTTCTTCTTTCTCAAAGTATTCTTCAAGATTCTTGTGGTAGTACCTCAAGTATTCTTTATCTTGCATTTCAAAGTGCAATTCTTCTCCCTTATCTTTTGAGATGGTGTTATAGCATTCTTGATTCATGAGGAGTCTCGAAGAGTAGTTGACAAGAATGAGATATGTAAACCCATCATCTTCCCCATTGGAGCTATCTTGGATTGGATTTCACCTAAAGAATTTCCTTAGGATTGTTGCCATCATGGTGCTCATCAATGATCCAAGTTTTCAATGTATCCTCTTGGTGAAAGAAGTTTTTCATATCTTGTTGCTCCCAAGCAACCAATTGTTTTCGTTTGTGGCCGGTTGTCACCTCATAATTTTGAGTTGTTTTCCATAAGCCCATAACAAGCTTTTCTTTTCGTTGTTGATGTTCCAACAACTCCGTTCAATCTCTTCTTGTTAGGTGCTTTTCAAATTCTATTGTCCTAGAAGTTGTCATTTTCTTCTTCGTTCTTTTCTCTCCAACGATCTAGCTTCTATTCTCTTGTTACGGAGGTGTTGCGATGTTGCTCTCTTCAATCTATCATCTTGTTTTGTCAAGATCATGTTCTTTCCTTGCAAATCCTTAACCGTTGTGTTGTATTCTCTTTTCAAGTTCATTGCATCTTATCAAGTTTTCTTCTCTTTCCTATCGGAGTGCTGCCCAAATTTCTTGTGAATTCTTGCTTGTTCCTCATGTCATTCATCATCTTGTTGAAACCTTCAAGCTTCTTTGGTTTCACTCGTCTGTCAGAGAAGCAACTAAGTTTTACCTCTGCCTTTCCTCTTTATCTCCCCCTTGTCATCCTAAGATCTCTGGTCGAGATCTCTTGTAAGTGGAGGAGAGTTGTAACAGCCCGAGACCGACGCTCCAGAAGATTCCCCTTTTATGTCGTTGTCATCGTGTGATTCTTTTGTTTGTCGCATTCATCATCACATCATTCGCATCATCTGCATACCATCGTCACTCGTTTTTGAAAACTGCATCCGTTCGTAGTCGCTGGTTCTCTCCGTTCTCATCGACGATCGTTTCGAGACCAACCACACACGCACATGCCCGCGGCACCGATAAAATATTGTTTTCAAAAGCGCGTATAAAATTTTCTCAGATTGGGTCAAAAGTTGGCATGCGGTCTTGTTATATTGTAGGTAGGACTCCTGCCAAATTTCGTCGCAATCGGAGGTCGTTTGATACCCGAACGGTCAACCGTAGCGGACCATCATCGGCTTAATTATCAGACGTTTTCGGTGTTTTCAAACATGTCACGGGCTGCCATCCATTCCCTCTCATCCCCACCAAGCCCCTCTACATAGCCCATCGCAGCCCACCTAGCCTACCCCTCCGATCGGAACCGTCAGATCGCGATCGGAGGGCTCCGAAACGCTCTAAAACCCCTAACCCTAGCCTCTACTACTATAAATGGATGCCCTACCCTGCCATTTTGGAACCCTAGCCTCCCCGCCTCGAAATCCATGCCAGATCGCCCTCCACAGCCACCACCTGCCGCGCAGCCTCCTCCCACCTCGCGCCGGCCCTTCCGGCCCAGATCAGGGCCCGCCCGAGCCCATCTGGGCCCGGACAAGCCCGTCGCCGCCTGTAGCCGCTCTGCTGCCCCGAGCTCATCCGCCCGTGCCCGGCGCCCACTCCTCCCAGAGCCAACTCGCCGGAGCGCCGGCCAGAGACCGCCGCCGGCGACCCCTAGACTGGACCCCGCGTTGCCCCGCGCCCCCTCCCTCCGTCGCTTCAACAGGGAGCTCACCGGAGCTCCACCACCATGGCGTCGTCGTGGCCTCCCATCGCCTCCCGCCGCGGAGCTGGCCGGAACGGGTTGGGATCGACCAGATCTGGCCAGTCCCGGGCTCCTCCGCCCCGGAACCGCCCCATCACTGTCCCGCCGGCCGTCGTGGTCCTGGCCTCCGCCGTCGGCCTCCCCTTCCTCTCGATCGGGAGCGAGGAGGAGGACGACGACAACGCATCCCGCTCGCATGGGTTGTCCTGCGCCAAGGCCAGGTGGGCCCCGACCATGGCCCAGGAGTGCCTCGAGCCCAGCCTCCTCCGCTCGTGGCCCAGCTCCCTCTGCCCCGGCCCAGTTGCACCAATGGACCAAGGCCCGCAAGGTGAGGCCTCCCCCTCGCCTTTTGACGGTCGGTGCATGTTTTACTATATGACGCTTGGTTAAAAAATGATAACTAATTTGCATAATTATTTGTGGCAATTTTTTACAGCAACATATACTTATTATATATGTTTTCGGGGTAGAAAAATCCAATGAATCTAGCAGTGCCATTAGTTTTGTTGTTTGGGCAAATTTTATTGCATGATATTATTGATGTGATCCCCTTTTGTTAATTTTGTGTGAATTAATCCATGCATGATATGAAATAATTTTGAACATGAGATATGCCCTTGGACATGTGTGCTAGGCCCTGGTCTTTTTGGTTGTGATAGAAATCCATGTTTAGGTGCTATTTTCTTGTTGCTAACTTGCCATAAATATAGGTGGCTGTTTTGAGATGCTAAAATATTTCTAAGTCTGAAATCTGTGTTATTTTGTTGTTGTCTTGCCATGTGGTTTGCTATTGATCTATATCTATTTTGGTGTTGCCACAATGGGGTGTATTGTAAAGCATGTTATGCTCTATAATGTTGTGCCAATAGTTTGCATGAATAGGTTTGCATCATAATTAATTCTGTTGACCAACATGCCAATCTGTTAAAAACTGATGCTCATGTTTAGTCTAATTTTCACTAAGTCTGAGAATCTGTCTTTTTCATGATGCCATGTTGTGTTGATGTTTGCCATGAATCTGTGCATAATTTGATGCTGCCATAATGGGATGAATTGTAGTGCATCATGTCCTCTACCATGTTGTAGAGTTTCATGCCATGATATGCCCTGTAGCATATAGTTTTATTGCTGCCAATACGCCTTCGTGAAAATCTGCTATGCTAAAAACTGTGATTTTCACCAAGTCCTAACCTGCTATATTTTATTGCCATGTTGTGAGCTTCCTACCATGTGATCCATGACTCTTTTGATTATGATTTGTGAAGATGAAGTGAAGTGTGTGTTATATGCTACTGCCCCATGCTTAGTTTGTGTATTTTAGAATCTTGTAGCTTGTTGTTTCCATATGTGCAAAATGCCATGTTGCTGTTTTGGACAGATTTGAACTAAAAACTTGTGGTGGTTGTTGTGGTTGAACCGTAGCTCCGTTTTGAACATGTTGCACATGGAACTTGCTTAGAATTCCATGTACTTTCATAATATCTTGCTGCATCTATGATTTGGAGTGTTTGTGGTTGTCGTTTGCATGCATGTTGCATTCATGGCATATTCACCTTGTGTTCGTCATATCTTTTAGACCGTAGCTCCATTTCAAACGTTCTATATATGTAAATCGACTAGAATGAGGTGTAGAATCACATTGTGCATTTTTTTCCCTGTTTAATAAATATAAAATTGCGTTAGTTCAGATCTGGACTAATTTCTAAATTTGCATATGAGGTCGCTTCGGAAATACTATAGGTTGTTCCCGGCCTCATTTAAGATGCCTAGATAGTGTAGTTTCATTATGCTTCACCTCTTGCCATGTTTAATAAAGTTTAATTTTGTCGTGTACCTAACGAGAGTGAACTAAATAATTCGAATGTGGAGTTTCGTCAATATGCAATTCGTTGCATATTGAGCTTCACTTAATGTGTAGGAATTGATTGTTGTGCTTTGTCATGTCATGCATAACATGCATCATCCTTGTTGTGCATCATATCATGAATATGTTGTGGTGTTTATCATGTGTTGATTGTTGTTTCCGGATTGCTTCTTCTCGATAGAGTTCCGAAACTGCTTTGGAGTGTGAGGATTCATTCGACTACGTTGGTTCGTCTTCTTCATGGACTCGATCTTCTTCCAAGCGGGATCTCAGGCAAGATGATCATTTCCCTGGATACCATTACTATCATTGCCATGCTAGTTGTCTCGTTTCTATCCCTTGTCTCGCTACCTACCACTTGTTTTTCAAGCCTCCCAAAATGCCATGAAAAGCCTCTAACCCCTCCACATCCCAGCAAAACATTGTTTGGCTATGTTACCGCTTGCTCAGCCCTTCCTATAGCATTGCTAGTTGCAGGTGCAATGTTTCCATGTGCCAACATGGATGTTTTTGATATATCACAATATTATTGTTATTGAATTTAATGCACATATATATTTGGCAAAAGGTGGAAGGCTTGGCCTTTTGCTCGGTGTTTTGTTCCACTTTTGCCGCCCTAGTTACTTGTGTACCGGTGTTATGTTCCATATTGAGCGCTCCTAACATGCTCGGGGTTGTTATGGGGACCCCCTTGACTTTCGTTTTAGGATAAAGCTTGTCTGGCAAGGCCCAACATTGGTACTACATTTGCCTAATAACTAATAAAATGCATAGGGACCCGCCGGCACCCGCGGATAATTAATCAACAACCCGGGCCAGTGCTCCTCATGAGTGTTGGTCCAAACCGAGAGAAGTCCGGCGCCCCCTGGTCATCCGGGGTCTCAGCCAACCCGACGTCTTGCTCATCCGGTCGTACCCTGAGAACGAGATACGCGACTCCTATCGGGTTTTGTCGGTACGTCGGGCGGCCTTGCTGGATTTGTTTTACCTTTCTCGAACGTCTTGTGCGCGAGATTTCGACGACACTTCGGGCTATCTCGAAGTTGAGATTTTTCATCGGGATTCCGCGAATACTACGGGTGATTCCGCGGTTGAGGAATTCCAACGCAGCTTGTGGTTAGTTTGTGATGGATGAGTTGGAGCACCCCTGCAGGGTTAAATCTTTCATAAAGCCGTGCCCGTGGTTACGTGACAACTTGGAAACTTTGTTTAACACCCGGTCATAGCAAACTTAAAGTAAACTCAAATAAAATACACCAACCGTGTGCGTAACCGTGACTGTCTCTTCTCGTGAATTTCTGATCCGAGAGAGAACACGGTGGGGTTATGTTTGACCGTAAGTATGTGTTCAGGATCTCTTAGAGATCATTACTAGTTCCCGTCCGTTTATGCGACAATCATCCCCCCTTATTCTTGTACTCGTAAGTTAGCCACTCAAATAAATGCTTAGTGCTTGCTGCAGCCTCACCACTTAACCATACCTCACCCATTAAGCTTTAATAGTCTTGATAACCTTGGAAATGAGATTGCTGAGTCCCTGTGGCTCACAGATTACTACAACAACAGTTGTAGGTACAGGTAATGCAATGATTTGACGTGAGTGTCATGCTTGTTTGATTTGGAGTTCTTCTTCTTCTTCATCGATCTAGGATGGGTTCCAGGCCGACAGCCTGGGATAGCAAGGATGGATGTCATTTTATCGTTTGATTTCGTCCGTAGTCGGACCCTGCTCTTCTGTATGATGACTGTATATGTTGTTGTATTGATGTGACTTTGATTTAGCTTGTGGCGAGTGTAAGCCAATTTCATATACTCATCTTTTCTTTACATGTACTTGTAATGATATCCATTCTTGCGAAACAACATAGCAATACAACGCTATTCGAAGCTACCATTCCATCTCTTATTTGAATTAAAGGGAAGACAGCCACTAATAAGGAACTAATGATATATACCTTGGGAACACCATGGTAAACATCTTTGCCTTTAGGATGGTTGATGACGATTCCACGCCTTGGGTTGTCAGGGCTGTTGGCTATGTCATCGTACATAAACACAATGTTGTCATCCTTGAGGCCTCCCTTCTTCAGGATCTGGTAGGCATGGCACACATCGGCCTGTACGTCGTGCCATGCATCAACAACGCCACAAACAATCGTTGAGCAAGCACAGGCTACCAAAATTTTCATATAGTACGAGCTGCATTGAGGGGACTCACCTGGTGCCGGTAGTTCCTGTAGCTGGAGGAGCCGGCAACGAGCACGGCCCACTTCGTCACCTCCTCACCCGGCCCCGACGGGCCAGGCGCAGGGGCAGGTGCAGGGGCATGCCCATCCTCCGCCGGCAGCTGGATCAGCGGCTCCGCGGCGGCCGCGGCCACAGCCAGGAGTGGGAGGAATCCACAAACCCACCACGCAGCCATCGCCGCTCTCGAGTTCATGTGCGTGTGGTCGGGAGGAAGAGAAGGCAGAGAGTGAAGTGTGATCATTCCAGTGGGGGATGGCGCCTCATTTTATAGCCGCGGCGGCGTGCAGGGAGTGAAGTGTGATCGTCCCCTGGCAGTTCGCTGGCTTGCGCAGGCGCGCAGGCGCAGCGCCTCCGTATCCGTAGTGGGATTTGCGTGGCGTGCACCAATTTCCATTTCTGGCTCCAAAATGCCCGCCAAAACTTGGTGAAGTGCCGTGATTTCGGCCGTGGCCAAGCACGACGGTCGCTCTCGGCACCGGCGGTGGCGGTTAGCGTCATGAATTAGCGGACGATAATAAGAGGAAAGGAAGATGGAAGAGGGCTGTAGAGTGTAGACCCTCGCACGCTATGGTTTCTTCATGATGCAGCTTCTGCAAATGATGGAAGCAGGACAGAGAAAAATGACGCGGATGAAAAATGAAAAATAGGATATACGTACGAAGACTTTGGAGGAACAGCACAAGTACGCACTGGGCTGGGCACACCGGCGATGGCGGTTAGCGTGATGAATTAGCCGGCGACACAGCTCCGTGGTTTGGGCAGCCTCCCATTCCCACTCCCAGATGTATCCATGGCACCACGGAAGGGGAAAGGAGAGGTACGGACGCCTTGCTCAGTGAGGCTCCAAATGTGTAGCAGGCGATCTTCCCACGGTACTGCTTCCTACAAAAATAGCCACCGGACAGTGCCTGCTGGGGTGGCGAAAGCGGGGAAGGAGAACACGGCGTAGTCAAGCAAGCGCATGATGTGAACCGACTTTTTGAAGAAGACATATATATATACTAGAATGTGCGACGACTTGAGAGGGGTAGCGTATGCATTTTCTCAGGGCTCAGGGCAGGTCCTGAGATTTCACATTTCAGCGGCCCGGGGCAAGGTAACATATATTAGATGTGTATAGTCCTTTTTCGGTATATCCCCATTGTATAAGGGGTTTCTTGCACTTTACCACATATGTACATGTATGGCCTTTGACCCTCAGTGAATGTGAGTTGCTCTTTCTCCTCCTGGCTTCCTCCGGATCTTCATCGACTGGTTCTGCTGTTGCTGTGACTGCTGCCACCCCTCCATCACCACCGGCACCTACACCGTCAGGTACATCTTCGTGGGTTCTAAATTCTGGAGCTTCTTTTTATATGTCTTCTGATTCTTCCGCTTTGTCTTCTCTTCGACCTCTTGATTCCCCTATTAATGTTCTTACTGCCGATGGCACATCCCTTTCTGTTGCTAGTCGTGGCACTCTCTCTACTCCGTCTTTTTCAGTTCCTAGTGTTTCTCATGTTCCACGTCTTACCATGAATCTTTTTTCCGCTGCCCAACTTACTGATTCTGGTTGTCGCGTAATTCTTGATCCCGACTCTTGTTCTGTTCAGGATCTCCGCACCAAGGCCCTGGTTGGTTCTGGCCCTCGGCGCCGTGACTCGGAGGGCCTTTGGGAAGTTGACTGGCTTCATGTTCCTTCCGCTGCCACCACCTCTGCCAGTTCCCAGGCTCTCACTGCCTCCTCTTCTGTATCCTTCCAGCAGTGGCATCACCGACTTGGTCAGATATGTGGCTCCCGCTTATCGTCGTTGGTGCGTCAGGGTGTCTTAGGGTCTGTTCCTGGAAATGTTTCTTTACACTGTGATGGTTGTAGACTTGGAAAACAGACCCAATTACCTTATCCTCATAGTGAGTCGGTGTCTTCGCGTCCATTTGACTTAGTTCACTCTGATGTATGGGGTCGTGCTCCCTTTGATTCGAAAGGTGGTCATCGCTACTATGTTATGTTTATTAATGATTTCTCTCGCTACACTTGGCTCTACTTTATGAAATTTCGCAGTGAGGTTCTCTTCATATACAAACGATTTGCTGCCATGGTTCACACCCAGTTTTCCACGCCTATTCGTACTTTTCGTGCTGACTCCGCTGGAGAGTTTATCTCCCAGATGTTGCGTGGCTTTCTCGCGGAACAGGGTACTCTTGCCCAGTTCTTCTGTCCTGGTGCCCATGCTCAGAATGGCGTTGCGGAACGCAAGCATCGTCATCTGCTTGAGACGGCTCGTGCGCCGATGATCGGTGCTTCCCTCGCACCTCACTTTTGGGTCGAGGCTGTTTCTGCATCCACCTATCTTATCAACATTCAGCCATCGACTGCCTTGCAGGGTTGTATTCCTATGGAGCGTCTCACTGGTCGTTCTCCTGACTACTTCGCTCTTCGAATGTTTGGGTGTGTGTGCTATGTTCTTCTTGCTCCACGAGAACGCACTAAACTGACTGCTCAATCGGTTGAGTGTGTTTTTCTTGGCTACAGTGATGAGCACAAGGGCTATCGATGTTGGGATCCTGTTGGTCGTCAGCTGGGCATTTCGCGTGATGTGACTTTTGATGAGTCTCGTTCTTACTACCCGCGTCCTTCCTCTTCGAGCTTCTCCGTGGATGATATTTCTTTTCTTCTTCTTCCCGATACATCCTCCCATGTGCCTCATGTTTCCTCCCTTCCTCCGTCACATCTCACCCTTCTTCCTCCACCACTGTCACCACAGCCACCACCTTCACCTCCATCCACCTCTCCCGCATCCTCTCCAGTCTGTCGTCCTCTCTCTCCTTTTCCTCTTCACTACACTCGTCGTCCTCGTTTTGAGGATGATTCTACTGACGCTCCCTCCACTTCCGGAGCCACTTCTTCCACGCCTCCCCTGGTTCATAACCTCCGTGCTCGGCCTCGCCCCCCACCTGATCGCTACTCTCCTGACCGGTATGGTCTCTCTATTGTTGCCGAGCCCACCTCCTATCGGACTGCCATGACTTAGCCTGAATGGCAGCTTGCGATGGCCGAGGAGCTTGCTGCTCTTGAGCGCTCTGGCACATGGGATCTGGTTTCCCTTCCTTCCAGTGTTCGTCCCATCACTTGCAAGTGGGTCTATAAGATTAAGACTCGCTCTGATGGCTCTCTTGAGCGCTACAAAGCCCGCCTTGTGGCTCGTGGCTTTCAACAAGAGCAGGGATGCGATTATGATGAGACCTTCGCTCATGTGGCCCATATGACTACTGTCCGCACTCTCCTTGTTGTTGCCTCTGTTCGTCATTGGTCTGTGTCTCAGCTTGACGTCCAGAACGCTTTTCTCAATGGTGAGTTGCATGAGGAGGTTTATATGCAGCCACCACCAGGGTACTATGCTCCTGATGGCATGGTATGTCGCCTTCGTCGTTCCCTCTATGGCCTTAAACAAGCTCCTCGCACCTGGTTCGAGCGTTTTGCCTCTGTGGTCACTGCTGTCGGCTTCTTGCCCAGTGACCATGATCCCGCGTTGTTTGTTCACACGTCTCCTCGTGGTCGGACTCTTCTCCTTCTATATGTTGATGACATGATCATCACTGGTGACGACTCTGACTACATCGCCTTTGTTAAGGCTCACCTTCGTGACCAGTTCCTCATGACTGATCTTGGTCCTCTTCGCTATTTTCTTGGGATTGAGGTTTCTTCGACCTCTGATGTCTTTTTCATCTCCCAGGAAAAATATATTCAGGATCTTCTTGATCGAGCTGCTCTGGGCGATGAGCGCACTGTTGTGACTCCTATGGAGCTCAACGTTCAGCTTCGTGCTTCTGATGGTGATCCTCTTCCCAATCCCACTCGCTATCGCCACCTTGTTGGGAGCCTTGTCTATCTTGCTGTCACGCGCCCTGACATCTCCTATCCTGTCCATATCCTCAGTCAGTTTGTTTCAGCTCCCACCTCTATCCACTATAGCCATCTCCTCCGTGTTCTACGATATCTTCGTGGCACGATCTCTCATCGCCTTTTGTTTCCCCGCTCCAGCTCTCTCGAGCTCCAGGCCTACTCTGATGCAACCTGGGCTAGTGATCCCTCTGATTGACGCTCGCTGTCTGCTTACTGTGTTTTTCTTGGTGGCTCTCTTATTGCCTGGAAGACAAAGAAACAGATTGCAGTTTCTCGCTCGAGTACAGAGGCTGAATTGTGAGCAATGGCTATGTTGACGGCTGAAGTGATCTGGTTACGGTGGTTACTTGAGGATTTTGGGGTGTCTACTGTAGGAGATATGCCCTAGAGGCAATAATAAATGTTATTGATTATCTCCCTGTTCATAATTAGGTTTATGTTCCATGCTATAACTGCTATGGTTCTCGAGTCTGCAATAACCACGAGGCTCGGAGGAAGACTCATATGCACGTGTGGAATAATAAACGGTAAAATGTATTCCTAGTCTGGCCTCTAAGACTGGCTCAAGTATTGCATGATGACACTGTTTTCCTGATCATGGGCATGGCTATGCCGGCAATTTTGAGGGCACAATGTTAGAAGAACATTTGTGTTGAATCGACCCGAATTGATGTTATGCTATGACATTCATTCGTCATAAGTTAATGGTTAATAACACAGAGATGGTTAACGTTTGCATAATTCCTTAGACCATGAGAGTATCGAGTTTCTTCATGCTTGCTTCATGAACTTTGGGGTTTGTTAAACGTCATCCGTAAATGGGTGGCTATTACGGCGGCTTACGGGTTCATGGAAAAGTATGTCAAGTAACTTGATAGCTCAAGATTGGGATTTGCTCCTCCGACGATGGAGAGATATCTCTGGGCCCTCTTGGTGTTACGGTATCCATCATCGTCTGGCCAGACACTTTGTGATTTGATCACGGGGATGCCGGAACACGGGAACAAGAAAAGAGAACAATACCGGTAACGAGGTAACTGGCATAGTGGACAAGTTGTTGATCCACGGGGATGCCAACATGTCTCACCTCGGGTAATTGTAACATATCGCGAAGCAACAGGAATAGCACACAGCAACTGGAGGTTCACTCGAATATTCAATCGTGTGGGTATAGGGGTCAATATGGGTGTCCACGGCTCCGATGTTGATCATTGATCGGAAGGGGTTCCGGGTCATGTCTATACTTCACCGAACCTATAGGGTCACACGCTTAAGGGTCATCTATCTGCTGAATACTAGACAGGGAGTATGAGAGAAATTCACCGAAAAAGTTTCGGAGACAACGGAAGAGTTCCGGAGAGAGAGAACACCGGAAGAGTTTCGGTAAAACCGAAAAGTTGTTTCGGAGTGTACCATAAAGTCAAATTGGTTTCGGCACATGCCTAGAAATTATTGGAAGGTACCAGAATTGTTCCGGTAACTTCTGAGATTTTTCAGAGACAAAAACCGGAAATGTTCCGGACTGCCGGAACCGCTTTAGTTGCTTTTCACAGATGAAAATCACTAAACCGAAAAGTTGTTTCGGAGTACACCATAAAGTCAAAATGGTTTCGGCACATGCCTGATAATTCTTGGAGGGTGCCAGAATCATTCTGGAAACTTTCTGGAATTTTCCGGGATGAAAACGGGAAATGTTCCGGAGCTGCCGGAACCGCTTCAGATGCTTTTCGCAGATGAAAATCACTAAACCGGAATTGTTTCGGATCGCGTCGAAAATTATTTTAGTGGGTACTGGAAATGTTCTAAGCCCACATAAATATTTTCGGTTCGAACGGACGCTGAAAAATGTCGTCGTGAATAGTGAAAGTGCTTTTTGGGTGGCTTCTTGGAGAAGCCACCTTGAGGGCCCTTTGGTATTTTCCCCCTTGGCTTCTTGGAGAAGCCACCCTTGGGCTTGGCCTATAAATAGGGGTGGAGTGGGCTGCCTAAAGACTTACTCTTTCTCACATACACATGCCATCTGATGTTATCTGGCTTCTCTCTCCCTCCCAGCGAAATAGTTTCGTAGAGCCGAAAGGCTGTCTGGGTTCCGGCAGGAACTAGTTCTGGACGGCGAAGCCCTGCCGGATAGATGACACCGTATGTGTGCAACTCTGTAGAGAGATCGTTGTTTCGGTCTTAGTTCGAGAGTGCCTCCCAAAGGGTTGTCCGAGTGACCGTCCGAAATTCTGAGGTCCTCCCGAAGGGATGTCCGAGGATCCGTCCGGTGGGACTATCCGAGGGACTGTTATGAGGTCCTCCCGAAGGGCTGTCTGAGGATCCGTCCGGTGGGACTATCCGAGGGACTGTCCTGAGGCCTCCCGAAGGGCTGCTCGGAGATCCGTCCGGGGAGCAGGTGAGGGAGTACATCCTCGCGGTTGGGAGGTTGTAAATCCTAGCTGCGGGGATCTGCACCGCCGATCGTCATCGACTCTACTTCCGTTGCGCTACGAGTCGGTAACGAAAAAGATCAAACCTTGTATGCAGTCTCCATAGTGGTCCTGGGCTGGTGCGTAGGTCGGAAATTTTTGTTTTCTGCTGCATTCCCCTACAGTGGCATCAAGAGCCGTGCTATGCGTAGATGCAGGTTGCGATCTAGAATACAAAGAGATGTATGTGTGTTGCACAATATAATTAGGTAGTAGATGAGATCTATTGCTGAAAATTATTTGTGCGGGTAGCAGATGAAATCTGTTACCCGATGTTCTTGTTGCTTCCCTGGAATTTGCGTAGTCCTGATCTTGACGGCATGGTGGAATCTCACAAAGTTCTGGCAATCCGCGATCCTTTCATGCTGCTCCTGAGTATGCTGATTGACAGATCAACGAAGTGCTAACAGTTCTTTGGGTTCCACCATAGTTGAGAAAGATGGATGTTTCGCAGATGAAAGGGCAATGCAGATATGATCTGCACGGGGGTCACGCGTATGACGAAGTTCAGTATGGGGCTCGAGATTTTATTATCTCGTGTTTCATACACCCCGCAATGTTAATCTAGTGACTTGGATTATCATGCTTGATGATGGACGTTGGTAGCTTCGGTTTGTTTCGAAACTTAGAAGCCACGTAAAACAAGTTTTTGCATGAACCGATTAGAGGCGTCTAACTTGGTTTTGCAGGATGGTTTGCATGTGCATATGATGTGGTATAGCAGTGCTCATATTAATTTGATTATGTATGAGATGACTATATGATGTAATTTGATTAACATGACCTGCGTGTCATGATTTGGCATGATGGCTGGAGCCATATGATTGCACTTTAATGACCTGCGTGTCAACCTTATGTAATGCACTTATTTTATTAGCTATAGAGATAGCAATATTATCTGGTGCATCGACAAGGTGGTGGCAATCTTCGCGAAGGTGAACACCGATGCGAATGCCGGAGACGAAGAAATAAAAGACTTCTCCGTCAGAAAGAGTTGTACCATATCATGCTATTATGAATTGCCTGAGATGTTTATCCCTTATGATGCACCCTTCTTGATTGCGCGGTAGTCGCTTTTATTAGGGTGATATCTCACAAAAATATCAAGTAGTTAGTGTTCTCTCAAGTGTGGCACCGTCACAGCATCCTTCCTTTCGAGGTGCGCCATGATCTATATGGGTACGAACGATTGTACGGGTGTAAGGCGGGTGAGGTCAGACCTCGCAGCAAGATCACTTGGTTATCTTGACGTTCATGGCAGGATCGTCCTGAGCTCGGAACACACGCATCGAAAGATGAACAAGAGTCACATGGAGATGTGATTGGCAAGTTTGCCTACCAATTGAAGTTCGCGCCATCAGTGTTCATCTCGAACAATGGCGTTGAATGGAAATGTGGGTCTTGAATCACTCACAATCAATTATGAGAGATATTGATTTGAGTGGGAGCGCACTGTAGAATTAACTTGTTTAATTCTCGGTGCAATTAATTTTGAACACTGTCTAAGTGTGGTTTGCATAATAGTTGTAGAATAATGGCTCGCGTTTCCACCTTCCCTATTAAAATTGAATAGCTGTTAAATATCTGGTTAAAACTTTATGGTTGGTAACGTAATGTGAGGATTGTCCTCAAGAGTGCCGAGAAGGATTTTGTCCTATCGCATGCTTTCGGTATTCTCCCGCTAAAGCTATGGATCATGTGACTCTCGTCCTTCGATCCAAAAGCTAGAATTCCTTTTCAGTCAAAGTGCAATATGTTTGCTTCCATGAGACCCGAACTTCGAAAGTTTGGATAGTTATGTGATATTCATGGAATCTGAAAATCATTTTCAGAGACAGACAAAGGCTAAAAGATATGAGATATCCAAAGCAATGTTTGTTTGCAAACTGTTAGTAAAGGAGTTTACTATGCATTAGACTGATAAGAGAGGGATCCAGGAGAACGCCTATCATATGATGAAAGGTGAATAAAACAACAACTTAAAGAGAAAGGAAGTGTCCGGAGGGTGTTAGTGAGACTTTCATGCCTAGGAAGTCCAGGGCTAACGCCACTCTTAAGTTGGATGCTTCTTCTGAGAGTAGGAGAAATACTGAAAGTTAAACTGTTAGAAGTATAATGGCAAAAGAAAAGAAGACTGGGATATCCAGCTCATGTATGAATGTCATACAAGTTTTTGATGTATAGAAGGCTGGTCAAAGATACAGTTCTTGGGAATTATGGTTAAACATGTTAATCACTAATTCTTGGGTATTGTGAGTTGATCACAAAGATACCCGCTTGATTGCATTCTGTTGCAACTCGATGTAAGAACTACTATGGCCTGAAAGACTAGCCAGGAATGAGGTTAAGATACACACAGGGAACATAGTAAATGTTACTATGCCTTCCATCGGTGTATTCCCTATGTATTTACTTTCATAATTCATTTTAGAGTTTCACACTCTAGCCCTTTGCATAAGGTATCTTGCAAGAAGGTTGTTCATAAGAGAACTTTTGATGTTCGGTGTTATGAATAACATAAGGGCCATACTTTCATTATGAATGAGACGTGTGTTATGAATATTGATAATAATACATTACCTCTGGGTTTACTTTCATAATTCATTTTAGAGTTTCATACACTCTAGCCCATTGCACAATGTTTTGTTGCAAAAGAGTTGTTCATAAAAACAACAATTGTTGTTCAGTATTATGAATAACATGAAGGGCCATGCTTCCATCCTAGATGGGATGTATGTTATGAATATTGATGGAAATATGATACATCCATAACACTGACGCTAAATGTCGCAAGACTAAAAGAATACCACACAAGTGTGGCACTGCATTTGGTCACATTGGAGAAACCCGCATGGAAAATTCCATTATGATGGATTTTGAAGTCGTTTGATTTTGAATCATCTGACACTTGCAACTTTCCTCTGAAAAGTGAAGTGACTGAAATACCGTTCACATGCCATATGGAACGAGCATAGAACATATTGGTGATCATACATTATGATGTGTGTAGTCCAATAAATGTTGTTGCAAGTAGTGGATTTATCTATCTTCAGAAATGACTCAAGTAAATATATGGATATTTAATTGATGAGACGTGAGTCTGGATCTTTTGAAATCATTCGAAAGGTTTTCAAAATGAAGAAGAAAATATTGTAACAAGAAAATTATGTTTCTACAATTCGATTGCAGAAAGGAATATTTGAGTTACAAGTTTAGCGAATGTCTGATGAGTTATGAAAGGGGTTTCATAACTTGCACCTCCCGGAACACCACTGCAAGTGGAAAGTCCGTGAAGATGTAATCGAACCATTTATGACATGGTAAGATCAAAGATGACATAAATAAATTTGCCATTACCCCTTTTAAAAGGTGATGCTTTAGAGACTGCGGCTTTTACACTAAAAAGAGATCCATCAGGTCTATTGAAATGACGCCATGGTATGGTACGCCCAACCATGTTATATCTTTTCTTAACATTTGGAATATGGGGCTTGTGTAAAAGGTTACAAACCTATTCCAAATCAGACAAGTGCTACTTTGTAGGTTATCCCAAGTCATTGGGTATTCCCCCACCACTATACCGAGGCAAAGGATTTTGCCACAAAACGGTATACTTTTAAAGAGAATAGTTCTTACAAAAGGTGAGTGGGAGGACAGTGCAACTCGATGAGATAACCAGTATCTTCGTCATCAGATCAAAGGAAAGAAACCTTGGAAGTGATTCCGGAGTTTCCTACTGCGACTGATACGGAAGTCTCTACAATAAAATGTATGGACTTCGGTCGAACTTGCAGCTGAACCACGTAGGCAAAGCTCGTGCAAACCTATCAGGTGCGCAAACGAGATATTGTTGTTAGACAACAGTATACCTACAATACACAAGGAAGCGTTGATGGGCCCTGACTCCGGAATTGGCTAAATGCCAATACAATCCGAGATAGTTTCCATATAAGTGATTCGAGATTAAAATCTTGATACACCTTTCGGAAGACTTAGAGTCTAACGAATATTTATGGAACTAAAAACTGATACGGATAAAATGTTTATCCATAAAGCTCGACTTGTTGCAATAACAAGTTCAAGGAGTTGACTACGATGAGATTGTCTCACCGTAGCGATGCTTAAAGTCGGTTCGGGTTGAACTATCAATTAATACATATTTCAATCATCAGATATGAAACATGGATGACAAAAGGATTTCCATCTGATGGAAATGAAACCTAGGACTTGTATGTGATACAGTCCAAAGTAATTTGTCGATCCAGAGGATGCTAGTAAGTATGCAAACTTCAGAGTTCTAGCGATGGACAGAAGAGAGCAAAGTGGAGTTGGAATCTTCGTTTTTTTATGGAATGGTCAAAGGGGTTTGACTTCATCAAATGGGTATCGAAGATGCTTGTGATTCAAGAAAGTAAGTGGGAGCATAATAATATTTCTAAAAACCGTGTGTACTTGACACATTGTTAATTGGAAATAAATTTCTTGACACGAATTAGGACTTCATTTGAAAATAGTTTTTCGATGAAGTGCTTAGGCTAAATAGCCTCAATATTAGGCATGATGATCTATGGAGATAGATTTACCTAATAGGGCTAAGCAATGAATACATATTGACAAGATGCTAAAACTTTTTAGCATTTAAAACGCCAAGGAGTGATTCTTGCCGAAGTCACATGGAAGGGGTTTTTGCAAGACTCGGTGTCCCAAAACACTGATGAGTGAAATACATGATGGAGATTCCACACACTCTTGTGTTTGGATTAATCATGTATTCCATGGTATGTAAAACAACCAGATATGTCCGATACTCCAAAGTTGTTGCGAGTATGGATACCAAAGTGATCAAAGTACTGACCATAGGAGAACAGTGAAAGATGTCATTAAAGTACTAGAGTAGTAGTGATGACATGTTTTCTCGCAAGCAGAGATTATGAAGTGCTCGTTGTAAGTAATTACATCGATACAGTCTTCATCAATGCTCCATGCGATTTTTGATTTAAGTTAAGGGTTTTTTGTGTAATGCACAATATGGTGGCATGGTAGTTGGAAATTGTTCTAAACAAGATACTGTGGCGAATTCTATAACAAAGGCTAAGTATGTTGACGCTTGAGAAGCGACAAAGAAGTTGTTGAATCATATAGTTCATTCATGAACTTAGTATGGTTCCAAGATGGCTTTGGTCTATGGGACACTATTGCAGATAGTTGCTCCATAGCTCAGTCTGAGGAATCAGGTTTCGACCAATGATTCACACATATGCAAAGCCAAGTCCACACAAAATATGAATTTTGTGAAAGCGTGAAAACGCGAGGATATGCAAAGTTACAACACGGAGCTGAAGTCGTCAGATCCGTTGGACATCAGGCTATACCACATGCGAAGCATATTTTACACCAGTATGCCATAGGTGTAAAGTGCATTAGCATTGACTAGATTATTGACTCTAGTGCAAGTGGGAGTCTGTAGGAGATATGCCCTAGAGGCAATAATAAATGTTATTGATTATCTCCCTGTTCATAATTAGGTTTATGTTCCATGCTATAATTGCTATGGTTCTCGAGTCTGCAATAACCACGAGGCTCGGAGGAAGACTCATATGCACGTGTGGAATAATAAACGGTAAAATGTATTCCTAGTCTGGCCTCTAAGACTGGCTCAAGTATTGCATGATGATCCTGTTTTTCTGATCATGGGCATGGCTATGCCGGCAATTTTGAGGGCACAATGTTAGAAGAACATTTGTGTTGAATCGACCCGAATTGATGTTATGCTATGAGATTCATTCGTCATAAGTTAATGGTTAATAACACAGAGATGGTTAACGTTTGCAAAATTCCTTAGACCATGAGAGTATCGAGTTTCTTCATGCTTGCTTCATGAACTTTGGGGTTTGTTAAACGTCATCCGTAAATGGGTGGCTATTACGGCGGCTTACGGGTTCATGGAAAAGTATGTCAAGTGTGGCACCCTGGTGTTATGCTACAGTGATCATTGTAATTAAGCTACAGTAATGATCATGAACAGTGCCTAGTTATTTTGCTAAGTGAAGCTAGATCAAGTTGGAGTTCAAATTCCAATTCAAATTCCAATGCAAATGCCCTGTGGTTTTATGTGATGAAATCAAATTTTCAAACAGCAAAAGTAAAATGTTCCAAAATTGTGGAATATCATAAAATAAATATTGATGAGGAAATCAACATCACCAACCTACTGGTGTGGACCCCACCATAAATAACAGAAGCTAAAAGCAATTTAAAATGCTCTAAATTGCATTGGAAAATGAAAACAATTTCTAAAAATGCTCAATTTGGATGTGGCCCTCCCTAAAATTGCAAACTATTTAATGGGACCAGTGACACATTTTTACAATAAAGAAAATTGCCTAAAAGAAATTAAAACAGAAACTGGAAAAGAAAAACAGAAAAGAAAACAGAAAGAAAAAAGAAAAAGAGGGCAAGGCCCACTTACCTGGCGCTGGGCCGCGCTGGCCCAGCCCAAACCGCCTTCCCCTACCTGCTCCCGCCGCCGTGTCGGCCGCGCCATGGCCGCGCTCGCCCGCTGCCGCTCGCAGCTCGCCACCGCGACGGGGCAGGTGAGCGGGAGGATAAGGCCGCGCCCAGGCCTCCCCCTGGACGCCCTCCTCCCCATTCTCCCCCTCTCCCTCGCTCTCCTCCCTTCCCTCCCTCCAGATCCACGCCGCCGTCGCCATGGCTGCCGGCTAGCCGCGGCCGCAGCCACCCCCGAGCCCTGCTGAGACGTCCAGCAGCTCCGCTGCGACCTCCTCGACCCCCTCGAGCACGAGCCCGAGCTCCTACGCCCCTGGAACGCCCTCGCGCCGTCGTCTTCAACCTCGGGCACCTGAGCTCGTCGCCGTCGATTCGCCGCCGTCAAGCCTTCCCCAAGCTTGCTTTGAACGGCCACACCCCAATGTGAGCTTCGCCTACCCCCCCTGACCCTCCTCGTGCCCTCTAGCTCGCCGTAGGCGCCGTTTCCGCCGTGGCCCGAACGCGCCGCCGCGGATGCTCGTCGCCGGCGCCGTTCCGGTGACCAAATGGTCACGGGCTGGCCACCATCGTGCTCGCCGCACCGCGTAGGGTCGATTCCGCGCTAGCCCCGTCTCGTTTGCTCGCTAGATGCACGCGCCCGTGCTCGCTCGAGCTTCGGCCTCCGCCGTCGTGCTCGCCGCCGTCGTGCTCGCCGCCGGCGCTACGCGCCGTTGCCGGCCATGCCACCATCACCATCGTGCGCGGCGTCGACTGGCCATTCCAACGGGCCTGGCCGCGCTCGATTTGGCCTCCTGTATGCGAAACCCGAGCTCCGGCTCGATTCGGGAGCTCGCCGGAGCGTCGCCGGCGCGTCTCCGGCGCCGGCCGCCGACGTGGCCGGCTGGGGCCCAGCCCCAGGGTCACTGCCAACGGGCCCCGCGGTCACCGTTGACTGGGTTGACCCAGTCAACTGCTGACTGGGCTGGCCCGTGTCACTGACAGTGGGCCCCCACACCCCCTGTGTCTATGACACATGGGCCCCATTTGTCAGATAGTTTAATTAGTGAAATGGATTAATTAAAATTAATAAAACTGCCTAAACAGTCTATGACAGATGGGCCCCACCTGCTAATTAATTTTGTTTAGTTAATTTAATAAATTGGAATTCCACTGTGTCTATGACATGTGGACCCCACATGTCAGGTTCAAACACTGTTGACCTGCTGATGCAATGCTGATGCAATGCTGACGTCACATGACACTCTTTCGGATAATGTTTGATTTAATAAATAGATTTAATTCCAGAAAATCAATAAAACTTTAGAAAATCATAGAAAATAATCTGTAAGTCAGATGAAAATAATTTATATATGAAAGTTGATCAGAAAAATACCACGAATCCAAATATGCCATCCGTTCATCTGTCACATGCCTCTAGCTATCTGAACATGCAACTTTTGCCTGTTTCAGATAGATGAATAGTGCATGCCTACCGAATAATAAATCCAAATTAAATCCTAAAATAACTGATATGGCTTAGACAAGATTTTAGGCAACCCTGCACTGCATCCTAACTTGCACATGCCTCTAGCACCGCCAACATGGAACTTTCCTCCCCGATTCGTCTGTCCGATAAATCAACAGACCCGGGAAGTAACGTCAGATATTCTCCCGCTTCGTCTGCAACGCGTAGTACTGCGTTAGTGCATGCCTAGCTAAGCATATTGCCATGTCATGCATCATGTTGCATCTGCGTGCTTTATATTTATTGTTTCTTCCCCCTCTTCTCTTCGGTAGACCCCGAGGCTGACGGAGCTGCCGAGATCGACTACACCGTTGACGTTCAGCCTTTTGCCGCAGAGCAGCAAGGCAAGCAAAACCCCCTTGAGCATTCCGATATCACCCATCTCTCTCCCTCTTATGCTTGCATTAGATTTTGCTACTGTATTAGATAGCTCCTATTCTGATGCATAGCCTGTTTTTGGATGAACTATTATTTTACCTGCAATCATACCAACTGCTTAGCATAGGTGGATCAGTGAACCCCCTGAGACCCCTTAGTCCCAGTTGCCCCTGCTTGTTCATCGACGACTCGACGACTCGAAGACCCGAAGACTCGGTCAACTGACCGACGAGCCATACCGACACATCACCACACACCCCTTTAGTATGGCACTGCAGAGCTACTACCGAGTGCCGAGGGTGATACCTCACTTAGCACTCCCGGTGTTAATTCTGTAGCGTAGCTATCGGTCATGGGTATCGAGGGTGATTCCTCCTTCCCATTTACCGGTAGCGACTCTTGCCTTACTCTTACCTCGAGTGGGATCCATCGAGGGTGATTCCTCGGATCTCCACTTGATGTATAGACACACAGTTACTATGACCTGGTTACAGTTACTTGTTTAAGACGTGTCGGCCCCAAGGGTACCCGCGAGAGAAAGATTTGGTGGGATGCGCCGCAAGGCATCCGGAGATTTGGTGGGGTGCGCCGGTAAGGCACCCGAGTATTATTGAATGCTAATAAAATTGCTAATGGGTTGAGTATTTAATCTGAGTTAGGTCGTTGGCCTAATACGCACTAACCACCACGCGGGGTAATCAGTATGGGCTGCTCGGCGGCGTACATTCTCCCGAAAGCTCTTCAGATGCCACATTTTTCGACTCGCGCCCGGGTGGTCTGGAACGCATGGCGCTTGTAAGTTAAGGCATGCTAGGACTGGTCCCGGCCGAGGGCGTAACGTGCAGGATGGCGAGGGCGATGGCCCAAGACCCCGAGCCATTAGGATGTAGACCGGCGTGCTGGCCTCTCTGTTGAGCCTAGGTAGGACTACGTCGTGTCGATCTGCCGAGGCCGGGTATGACCAGAAAATTATATCCGGCCGGAGCTTATCGAGCGTGTTGGGGAATGTGGTGCACCCCTGCAGGGAAGTAAACTATTCGAATAGCCGTGTCCACGGTAACAGGATGACTTGGAGTTGTGCTTTGACCTACTACAACTATAATCATAAACTAATTAAAATGAATTGTGGCTCCGGGATTGCTTCCTCGCAGGGAGTCGAGGAAGGATCTCTGGGCGAGTTTACTTAATTAAAACTCTACAACAATATGACTATATGTATGAGATACCAATCTGCACTCTTCTAATGCTGCAAGATGATGAAGATGCTAGTCTTCGATAGGACTAGGCCTTCTCCCTACTCTTGCTTTCTGCAGTCAGTCCAGATATAACCTCTCCCTTGATAATGGTGCATATCTAGCATAGTTCTGATGTAAGTCTTGCGAGTACTTTGGATGAGTACTCACAGCTGCTTTGCTCCCCTTTTCCCCTTCGATACGTTCCTGCGTTCAGACGATGGGGCCCAGGATGTGGACTACGCTGGAGATGCCGACTACTACTACCCCGACGGAGGCCCCTACCAGCAGGATGGAGCTTACTACGACGTAGACTTCTCCGACGTCTAGGAGTAGTTAGGAGGTTCCCAGGCAGGAGGCCTCGCCTCTTTCGATCCACTGTTTATGTTTATGCTAGCCTTCTTAAGGCAAACTTGTCTAACTTATGTCTGTACTCAGATATATTTGCTTTCGCTGACTCGTGTTTATGTCGAGCTTTGTATTCGAGCCCTCGCGGCCCCTGGCTTGTAATGTGGAGCTGTATGACTTTATAGTTGTGTCTTTTGTCGTGTTGTGGTATCAATCAGTGAGTCCCTAATCTTGGTCGTATGCATTGTGTGCATGATTAGCGTACGGACGAGAATGGGGGCGTCACAAGTTGGTATTAGAGCCGACTGCCTGTAGGTAGCCCCCTTTCCAACTCCTTGGCCGAAGTTGAGTCTAGTCATTGAAACTGTTTTACTAACACTGATGTTGTGGCTTACGGGCCCACATCTCAATCGGGTGGTATTAGGATCTTTTATTCCTCGTCTATACTCTGGGTTCTGATCTCTCTTCTCTTTCGGGTTAAAGATTTTGCAAAAATCTAACATTAGGTTCTCGTGATCACATCCACTTGAGAATTGTTTCGTCGAAAATTGTCTTCTTTGAAGTTATGATGCACACACTGTCATTTGAGATCTTGAATCTCCTTGTTACAGATACGTCCCGCTAGGCAGATCGTCCGTCTGACCTACGCACACGAGACGACTGGGTTCCCGGCCATTCTGAACGGCCTCTTGAAGACACTGGGTTATCGTTGGTACCCCGAGTACACTGTTTACGAGGACTACCACGAGTTCAACCAGGAACAGTATGAGGCTGTGATGGTCATCTGGGATCGATGGGATCGCTCCATCACTGAGCTGCACACCTTCCGTGGTATTGGAGTGACTGTCGAGATGGCAGTACAGGATGCTGCTTATGCTGCTATTGTTCGTCTCCGTGCAGCGAACCCCAGTTTGGAGGACACAGCATACAGATACATCCCGTATGTCCCTGCTGGAGTTGATACGCCAGCCGACACTGAGGTCTTGATCCCTTTCGCTCGACAGCGTACCGACCGATCCTACACTGCTATCTGCGCCCCCTACGTGAGTCGTCGCTACGACCCACGGGTTTTGGTTCAGTATACTGAGGCACTGGATCGCACTGTCAGGGCTCTTAACTTTGAGCTGTACGCCACTCGTGCTCGTCTTTACCGGGCTTTGGAGCAGTTGAGGCCAGCAGTCATTGCGGGAATGCATACGGAGTTTGTTCTTCACCCGCGCCCGACTGAGTTTCCTCCAGGACTTGAGTGGCCTGCTGTTGGAGGTCGTGCTCCCGCACTTGGGCCTTGGCTCCCGGTTGATATGCAGATTCTGCATCAGGGTGTGCATGGGATGCAGTACTCCTTCACCAGATTTCAGGGTCACCTGCAGTTTCCTGGCTACTTTCGTTGTCCCCGACGCTGATGCGTTGTTGTATCCCTCCACCGCGTGCCTGCGTGCCGCCTAGTTGTCTACTTTAATTTCATGCCGGATCTATCGTCTATTTTGTAACGAACTTATGGTTTGTAATAGACTTATGTATGGATCTGTATGATGAAGTTTGAACTGCTATGTCGTAATTATTGCACTTCCTTCTTTGTGCAATTTACTTCATGAATGATTCACTGGTTTTGCAATCACCAAATGCTAAACTACCACTGTTAAATTTGACAGAATGGTTAGGCCAGCTGGTCGTGGTCATGGTACGCCTGAGCCACCACCGCCACCGGACTACATGGCTGCTATGATGCAACAGTTTGAACTGAATCGCCAGTTTATGCAAGGGCTTATGGATCACTTCCCAAGGCCAAACATGAATCAGCAGCCAGCCCCGATGACTCTGCAAGACTTCATGCGCCTCAACCCTACAACTTTCCGCAGCTCAACTCAGCCGCTTGACGCAGATGACTGGCTCCGTGACATCACTTATGAGCTGGAATCCTCAAGCGCCCCAGAGGCTAGTTATGTCAGCTTTGCCTCGTACTTTCTGAAGGGTCCCGCTGCTCAATGGTGGGACAGCCACAGGCGCTCCCAGCCTGTTGGAACAATCATCACCTGGCCGGCGTTCCAAGCTACGTTCCGTGCTCGCCACATTCCTCAGGGAATGATGGACAAGAAGAAGCGTGAATTCCGCAACTTAGTCCAGGGCAACAAGACTGTGGATGCTTATCAGCGGGAATTTCTGGACTTATCTCGTTATGCTGAGGAAGACATTGCAACTGATGCTCGCAGGCAGGAGAAATTTCGCGAAGGGCTTCAACCAGATATTCACCTTGCTCTTCTGGCTCACGACTTCCCTGATTTCGCCACCTTGGTGAATAAGGCTATCCAGATTGAGACAGGTCTGCAGAGGTACAAGGATCACACTAAGCGCAAGATTGACGTGGGTTCATCTTCGGGCCCACGTCCCCAGAAGCAAAGGATCTGGATCCCCAACAACTACCGTCCACCTGCTTATGCACCGAGGCCATCCTATGTGGCGCCTCGTCTGCCCCCTCCACCGCCAAGACAGCCAAGAGTTGTACCGCCAAGAGCACCTCAGCCTCCACCATCCCGTCCTGAGGATGGACTGTGCTTCAAGTGTGGCCGTCCAGGTCACCGTGCTAGAGACTGCAGGCAGGGTCAGAATCAACTCACACTGCCTACCAGCCAGCCCCGCAACAACGCCAGGCCTAACACTGGTCGTGTTCTAGCCAACAATGTTGATCTGAATCAAGTTCAAGACCAGCCTGCTACTGTGATGGGTACACTTCTTGTTAACTCAATACCCGCATCCGTATTATTTGATACTGGGTCATCGCATTCATTCATGTCGGAAGAATTTGCATATAAGCATAACCTTAAGAGCGAGAACATGGACATTCAAATAATGGTATCCACACCCGCGGGTAATTGTCAGACTTCTGTGGTATGCCCCAACGTCGCCGTTGAGATCGAAGGACTAGAGTTCCTTGTCTCACCCATTGTGTTGGCGTCTTCCAATATTGACTTACTCTTGGGAATGGAGTGGATGACAGCACATAGTGCTTCAGTCGTTTGTGCCACCAAAACCGTGCATCTTTTGCACCCTTCCAACGAGTTAGTGGTTCATACCGCTTGTCTCGTTCGTAATGCCGAGACCCAGATTCATTTCATGAACGCATTGAATGCTTCACCTCTAGAGGGGATTGAAAGCATTCCAGTGGTTCGGGACTTCCCGGATGTGTTTCCAGAAGAACTTCCAGGCATTCCCCCTGCTAGAGCTGTCGAGTTTGTCATCGACTTGGTACCTGGTACCACTCCTATAGCCAAGCGGCCTTATAAAATGCCTCCCCATGAACTTCTTGAGCTTAAGGAAGAAATTGACAAATCGCTTCGCAAGGGTTTTATTCGTCCTAGTTCCTCAGCTTGGGGAGCACCTTCACTCTTTGTCAAGAAGAAAGATGGTACTAATCGGCTAGTTCAAGATTACTGGCCTATTAACCAGGCAACAATTCAGAACAAATATCCGCTTCCCCGGATCAATGACCTGTATGATCAGCTTGCTGGATCATCAGTGTTCTCTAAACTCGATTTGAGGTTGGGTTACCATCAAATCCGTGTTCGTGAAGAAGATATTCCAAAGACAGCATTTGTTACTCGCTATGGTTCATACGAGTACACCGTCATGTCTTTTGGCTTAACAAATGCCCCAGCAACCTTCTCTCGGTTGATGAATTATATCTTCATGGATTATCTCGACAAGTTTGTAGTGGTATATTTGGATGACATACTGATATATTCCAAAAATGAAGAAGAACATGCCGAACATCTTCGTCTTGTGCTCGAAAGGCTTCGAGAACATCAGCTATATGCAAAGTTCTCTAAGTGTGAGTTCTGGCTAAGTGAAGTGACTTACCTTGGTCATGTGATCTCCAAGGATGGAATTGCCGTCAACCCTGAACGAGTTCAGGCTATTCTTGACTGGACTCCCCCGAAGAATGTCAAGCAAGTCAGAAGTTTTCTTGGTCTCGCCAGCTATTGCCGTCGATTCATCGAGAACTTCTCCAAGATCGCAAAGCCCCTGACCAATCTGCTTCACAAGGGTGTTAAGTTTGAATGGACAGACAAATGTCAGGAAAGTTTCCAGACTCTCAAGGACAAGCTTACATCAGCACCAGTGCTTGCTCCTCCGGATACTCGTAAGGACTTTGCCATATATTGTGACGCTTCTCGTCAAGGATTAGGATGTGTCCTAATGCAAGAGCGCAGAGTAGTTGCTTATGCCTCAAGACAGTTGCGTCCTCATGAAGAGAACTATCCAGTTCATGATCTCGAGTTAGCTGCAGTGGTCTATGCTCTATTGAATTGGCGACATTACCTTGTGGGTAATCGTTGCGAGATCTATACCGACCACCAAAGTCTAAAGTACTTGTTTACTCAACCGGACTTGAATCTCCGCCAGCGAAGATGGATGGAATCCCTCACAGACTATGATTTCGGTATTTCTTATACCCCTGGCAAGGCTAATGTAATGGCCGACGCCTTGAGCCGTAAGTCATACTGCAACCACCTTCAGGTTCACAAGGTTCACCCCCTGCTTCAAGAAGAGTTTCGCAAGCTAAACCTCCATATAGTCCCTCAAGGTTATCTCACTCCTCCTACTGAGGAGTTCTTTAAGATGAACCTCCACGTTGTTGCTCAGGGTTCTCTTAATAACCTGATTGCTAAACCAGATCTTGTGGACGTCATCAAGTGGAACCAGAAGTGTGACGATGAAGTCAGGAGGATTAAGCTCGAGCTCTCAGAAGGAAAGCCCTCACCCTTCCCCACTACTGAAGATGGAACTTTGTACTACAAAAACCGGCTAGTGGTACCAAGAGATGTGATTCCGGAGGTCATGAAGGAAGCACATGACACTCCGCTCTCTATTCATCCTGGCAGCACCAAGATGTACCAAGACATCCGTCAAAGGTTCTGGTGGTCTAACATGAAGCAAGACATTGCACGATATGTTTCAGAATGTGACATCTGCCGACGGATCAAGGCAGAACACCAAAAGCCTGCTGGAACTCTACAGCCTATTTCTATTCCTGAATGGAAATGGGATCATGTTGAAATGGACTTCATTACTGGTTTTCCCAGGTCGCAGAAAGGTAATGATGCTATTCTTGTTGTCATTGACCGATTGTCCAAAGTTGCACATTTTCTGGCTGTGAAGGAAACTATTACTGCTAGTCAGCTGGCAGATCTATACATGTCCAGAATTGTTTCACTCCACGGTATTCCATCGGTGATCAGTTCAGACCGTGGTAGTTTATTCACTTCAAGATTCTGGACAAGTTTCCAGGAAGCTCTGGGGACTCGTTTGTCCTTCATCACCGCTTTTCACCCTCAATCCCAGGGACAAGTTGAACGAGTCAACCAGATTCTCGAAGACATGCTTCGAGCTTGTGTCATTTCTTTCGGCAAGAAATGGGAAGAATCTCTTCCGTTTGCTGAGTTCTCCTACAACAATAGCTATCAAGCTAGTCTGAAAATGGCTCCTTTTGAAGTGTTGTATGGACGTAAGTGTCGGACTCCTCTGAATTGGTCAGAAACTGGGGAACGTACACTTATCGGTCCGGATATTATCCAACATGCCGAAGATCAAGTCCGCATCATTCAAGCAAATTTGAAGGCTGCTCAGTCTCGTCAGAAGAGTCAGTATGACCTCCATCACAAAGATATGGTCTATCAACCTAGCGAAAAGGCGTATCTCCGAGTCACGCCTATGAGAGGAACACACCGATTTGGAATCAAGGGCAAGCTAGCTCCTCGATATATTGGTCCTTTCACTGTTCTCGAAAGGCGTGGTAAACTGGCGTATAAACTGGAACTACCGCCAAACCTTTCTCAGGTTCACGACGTGTTCCAAGTGTCACAACTTCATCGCTGCTTCAAGGATCCTATCCGAGCAGTGTGTCCTAAACATAAAAAAAAGAAAGAATTGATTGTGAAAGACAAGTGTTTCATTCCCCTCCCTAATCGTTGAAATTCGAACTGTCCGCTAGCTCCTCCTTTGTTTGGATTATAGCCCTTCCTTGGGGATTTACTATCCAAAGTAAATCTTTCCAGTTTCAAATGCTACTATTTCTTCGTGGGCAGAAAGTCCAAAATCTTCTTTTTCCGGTACTCCTTACTCTTTTCTCCCGTCGTCCTACTTTCACTTCTACGGACCTTCTATCCATAACGAGTTCCAGGATTGGTGAATCGATGTGGGAATAGATAAAACGATTGTTGAGTACACAGTATAACCGTGTAGCTCATCCAGAAGATCATCAATGACCGGTATCGGGTATTTCTTTTTTACGGTTTGCGCATTGAGTTGCCTATAATCCATAGGCGCCACGAACCTTCTTTCTTCTTGTAAAGAAGAGCCGGTGAGGCATGAACTAGGTTGTAGAGTACCATTCTAGAGTAACTCCTTGATTATGGCTTCAATTTCATCCGGTGGTGTGAATACCTATAAGGCCTTTGATTCACTGGTTGACTATCGTGAGGTGAATCCGATGGTCACATGGTCTTTTAGGAGGGAGGGTAGTGGGTTCTAAGAACACATCAGAGAAAGAGGACCAAACCTGCTTGAGTCCTCTTCTACATCTTGAGTACTTCCCACTCCAATGGATCTAGTTTTTAGAATAGCTTTGATCCGGCCATGTAGAGCACTCATAGAGGTCCGGCTTCACGTCAGTAATCTACCACACCCATGATGGAATTCAGTAGAGTCCCACGAGTCAATGGACAAAAGCGAGAAACGAGGTTGTTCGACAAGGCTACGGTCTAACTTTTTCTTCCTAGCGGAGTTCAATACGAAAATAAAGGCGCTCCGCGTTGGGAATGGCGTACTACGTACGGGTGGTATTTCAGGTATAACTGATCAGGGTTGTTCTGAAAGCAAGTCAATTGGTGCTTTGGAAAGTGAGTGCCAGAGGCTAGTCACTGCTTGGTTTACAGAAGGGAAGGAAGAAAGAGATACCGAAGCAGATTCAGTATAGAAAAGAAGAAATTGATACCATTCATTCCAGTTTATTTGATACCCACTTAAAGTTTCTATCAAACCATGTCTTTTTCTTCGAACATCAATCTCGTAGGAATTTCGATTGGAAGTGTGGTATTGAAGGGTGAAGCCTTTACTCTTTGACTTGTTTCTTTGAATATAACATAATATTGACTGCGCACTTCGAAAGATGATGGTGTATTCCGAGGATCAGTCTGTTTTTTATTGAATTCGCAAATTGATAGATCTGGATGATTCAAAGAATGATTCTTCCCTGGGTATTTCCCCGGTACCATTATTTAAATTGGAGCTTTTCAATTCCATTTTTGAGATTGAGGTGAGGGTTTAAGACCGCTCGTAACGATTTTTTTCTTTTATGGCTGGGTGGGCAAGAAAAGGATTTGACTCTTGAAGATATCAACTCATACGCCTGCTCCATACATTCAAAAACATTTTTGGTACTTTCTATGAGAATGGATAAATAGAAATGGGTACATTCCTTTTTCTCTTTCCTGGCCAAACTACCCATAAAAAAGAAGAGAGAGAGCTGTAAGAGCGGTAAAAGCAAGCTCGGTGGCCCGGTTTCACTACAGGTTGATATATCCTTTTGAAAGAAAAGTAAATTCGCTATGCTATAAGGTACCAATTCATCAAGGTATAAAACCACATCTACAGTGGGAGTCCCTATCTACTTTCGATTCCCTTCTTACTGGCTTTGCCAATACATCATACTGATTTGACGCTTCCTTACGCTTTCTTTCAAGCATTGCTTCCTGGACAACGGAGAGTATTCCAAGATAAAGAACCAGAACTGAGGTTGACACTACTGAAAGATAAAAGAATGGTGGATAGATGGATTCGCACCATCCCAAAACCGAAATACAGACAGACCAAAAAAAGACGAAAATAAATACTCCACCACCAGCCTACCTACTAGCATGTATTAAGCGAATAGCTTGTATGGTAGTTGTTAAAGAAAAGATGTATGTAGTCCCGGAAGAGAAGCAATTGTCGTACGACCTGTAAGCGTCACTTTTGACTTCCTTGCCATTTGTGAATTGAGTCAATCGAGTTACGTTTGAAAAATGAATGGAATTCTGGAGTGGACCGAATATCCATGGCAGAACCCCACACTGGCTAGGAACTGGGCTGCACTAAGCCCGGCACTTTTTGGGCTTCTTCATGAATCTAGTTTTCAGGTAAGGTCAGATCATCTTATTGAATAGATATCTGAAAGAAAGCAAAGGAATGAATCGTTTTTCCAATTACCTTCTCTCGAAAACCATAGATCTTCTGGTTACCATTGACTATCTGGCACTTTCGTCTGTAGAGCGAAGCAAGAAATTGCATGGAAGGGCTTTTATGCTAATATCAGCCTTGTTTGGAACAATAGATGCAATCCATTTCAGTGTATGTCACTGAGTTCACCATTGCAGTTGAGACGTCAGGCAATTGAGCGTTCCCTAGAGTTTGGTTCAAAGGCTAAGGACTCCCCGCCGCCTTCATAAGGGCACTAAGGCGGAGCACGGAAAAGAAAATTAGGCACCCATGTTTTACCAGTCCCGGATCTCAGGGCCGTTTTGCCAACCGCCGACATGAACGAAATCGAATTTCATTGCGGGAAATTAGGATTTCATGAGGGAGGAAAAGGGGGTGGAGAGTCGTACAATGCATTGGTGGGATGAAGGTGCTAGCTTGGCTGAGATAGGAAGTTTCGATGTGTATGTAGATTTGGTTCTAGTGCCCCCACCCTTTTCGAGATCTGTCAGGATTAGCAAGATGTTCTGGTGTAAACTATAGAGAAATGGAATGAATGAAATGTATCTAAGAAGAAAGGAAGCCATGCTCCGTCCTATTTATAAAAAGAACATCACCTCCCTTTTTGGTTAGATGCCGCTCCGTTAGGTACTAATGCTTCTACCTATCACCCTCCGGGTGAGTTTGAGAGCAGTGTTTTTTTCCAACGTTAATAGCATTCCGCGAGAAAAGTCATCTACTGATGTTGTCAGCGGAGTCCCTCGTCCATCCATGTATGAATAGCGGTATCCCCCATTTTGGACAGTGATGAGGTAGTCGACGCAATTTGCATGTGTATTTGCGTTCGGCTTTGCTACTTTCCTTCTAGAAAAGAATGTCCGCGGAAGGGAATAGTCTACGTGGCCCGGGGTAGTCTTTCAATTCCTTTATCGGGTGGGAGAGTTTAGAACCAGTTAATCCAATAGCTGCTGCTTTAGTCACACTAGCTACATCAGTTGATCATGGATTTAGCATACCACCTCAGAATAGTCTACGTGGCCCCTTGTTTTTACTACAATTTGATATAGTGAATCCAGTAATGCAGACAGCCCTTTTTAAAGCGCTTTTAAAGCCCCTGACTCTCAAAAAGAGTTGGAGGTTTTGCCTCAACTCATTCCATGAATGTTGTTTCATTCCCCACGCGGCTGAATCCAACTCAGTCTTTATCCTGCCTTGGAGTTCTCTCTCATAACTGAAGCCAGGAGGTATTCGATTTATCGGATTTCGAGCTAGCTGCCCTTTTCTTGCTCCTTGCCATTAGCGCAGCCCTTTTCTTTTTCTTAGCTAGCGTAGTTTTTCACCTTCAAAAGAAGGCGCCAGCGCTTTTGTAGTGACCCCTCCGGGGTCCCGGGTTGCTTTGGCGCGCCCCACCCCGTCAGTCCTGTGTTGTACTTGACTTGACTCTCCTCCGCTTGCTGCTTGCTGATCGCAGTGTTCAAAAATGACACGAAGCTGGATATGAGTAGATGTTGTTGGTCGAAAACGTCTTTCATTCACAATGAAACAGAATGGTCTCGCTCGATGCGTCATTTCAGAATGTGTATTTTCATATTAAGAGTTCTTAAAAGTTATCAACTCAAAGCCCAACCGTCAAAAGGATGCTACAATGTTCGAAATTATCAACTTAACATGCCCCCTTACTTCCTTCGTGACCTCCCACTACTTCATCTACCGAAATGATTAGGCAGATCTCGTTTTTTCTAGCATTAAACCTGCTCATGATCCTTAGGCTATAGAGCATGGAGCAGACAGAGAGATGAAAGGACCACCTTCTCCTGCTTGCTTGATCGGAATCTATTCACATTTAGAATAGCTGAAGTGCTACTTAACTTCACTTAGTAGTTGAAACTCGTAGAGACAGAGAGAGTCCTCTCTCATACTTGCCAATTCCAAGGCTGATCAGAAAGGGAATTGGCAGGAACCAACCTTAGTTGCCCCTCGGTAGAGTGAGTCTACTTAGCGAACTGGCAGGACGCGGAGATCGATTGATCAATATGCATATCGAGAGTTGATGGTTGACCGCCGCCCCCCTTGTCCTGCCCCGGCCGGGGAGGCAAAGGGGATTGCTATCGTCACCCTTTCTCCCGGTGTATGTGAAAGAGAAAAAGTGACGCACTTTTTGGATTTTCGGTCTGCGGTTGGTTGGGCCAAAGAACGAGAGTCAGCTTCCTTAAGTCCGTTCTTCCTCAGTAGCTCAGTGGAAGAGCGGTCGGCTGTTAACTGACTGGTCGTAGGTTCGAATCCTACTTGGGGAGATTTTATTCATTCAGAATTCGAATTGATAGTTATAGCTTTTCTGACTAGCGACCCCTGTCCTTCTCCTTTTTTTTCTAAAGACGCAGCATAATCGTCAAACGGGACATCAAAAGTGGGAATTTGATTGTAGGATTTCTATTCCTCACTCTCGTATAGGTGAACTTGGTTCGTTCAATGAAAAGGGATAAGAAGGATCCACTGGGAATGAATGGGAAGACTGGGGTAGTATCTTCATTAGCCGGAAGGAATTAGTCTCCACTAGCGTAATTCGAAGAACGAACAAGAAAAGGCGTCTTTAGGTAGGAGGATGGATGGATGTGGTCCAATGGCTAAAGCTCTGCCAGCTTCTTGTGAAAGCGTGAAAACACGAGGATATGCAAAGTTACAACACGGAGCTGAAGTCGACAGATCCGTTGGACATCAGGCTATACCACATGCGAAGCATATTTTACACCAGTATGCCATAGGTGTAAAGTGCATTAGCATTGACTAGATTATTGACTCTAGTGCAAGTGGGAGTCTGTAGGAGATATGCCCTAGAGGCAATAATAAATGTTATTGATTATCTCCCTGTTCATAATTAGGTTTATGTTCCATGCTATAACTGCTATGGTTCTCGAGTCTGCAATAACCACGAGGCTCGGAGGAAGACTCATATGCACGTGTGGAATAATAAACGGTAAAATGTATTCCTAGTCTGGCCTCTAAGACTGGCTCAAGTATTGCATGATGATCCTGTTTTCCTGATCATGGGCATGGCTATGCCGGCAATTTTGAGGGCACAATGTTAGAAGAACATTTGTGTTGAATCGACCCGAATTGATGTTATGCTATGAGATTCATTCGTCATAAGTTAATGGTTAATAACACAGAGATGGTTAACGTTTGCAAAATTCCTTAGACCATGAGAGTATCGAGTTTCTTCATGCTTGCTTCATGAACTTTGGGGTTTGTTAAACGTCATCCGTAAATGGGTGGCTATTACGGCGGCTTACGGGTTCATGGAAAAGTATGTCAAGTGTGACACCCTGGTGTTATGCTACAGTGATCATTGTAATTAAGCTACAGTAATGATCATGAACAGTGCCTAGTTATTTTGCTAAGTGAAGCTAGATCAAGTTGGAGTTCAAATTCCAATTCAAATTCCAATGCAAATGCCCTGTGGTTTTATGTGATGAAATCAAATTTTCAAACAGCAAAAGTAAAATGTTCCAAAATTGTGGAATATCATAAAATAAATATTGATGAGGAAATCAACATCACCAACCTACTGGTGTGGACCCCACCATAAATAACAGAAGCTAAAAGCAATTTAAAATGCTCTAAATTGCATTGGAAAATGAAAACAATTTCTAAAAATGCTCAATTTGGATGTGGCCCTCCCTAAAATTGCAAACTATTTAATGGGACCAGTGACACATTTTTACAATAAAGAAAATTGCCTAAAAGAAATTAAAACAGAAACTGGAAAAGAAAAAAAGAAAAGAAAACAGAAAGAAAAAAGAAAAAGAGGGCAAGGCCCACTTACCTGGCGCTGGGCCGCGCTGGCCCAGCCCAAACCGCCTTCCCCTACCTGCTCCCGCCGCCGTGTCGGCCGCGCCATGGCCGCGCTCGCCCGCTGCCGCTCGCAGCTCGCCACCGCGACGGGGCAGGTGAGCGGGAGGATAAGGCCGCGCCCAGGCCTCCCCCTGGACGCCCTCCTCCCCATTCTCCCCCTCTCCCTCGCTCTCCTCCCTTCCCTCCCTCCAGATCCGCGCCGCCGTCACCATGGATGCCGGCTAGCCGCGGCCGCAGCCACCCCCGAGCCCTGCTGAGACGTCCAGCAGCTCCGCCGCGACCTCCTCGGCCCCCTCGAGCACGAGCCCGAGCTCCTACGCCCCTGGAATGCCCTCGCGCCGTCATCTTCAACCTCGGGCACCCGAGCTCGTCGCCGTCGATTCGCCGCCGTCGAGCCTTCCCCAAGCTTGCTTTGAACGGCCACACCCCAATGTGAGCTTCGCCTACCCCCCCGACCCTCCTCGTGCCCTCTAGCTCGCCGTAGGCGCCGTTTCCGCCGTGGCCCGAACGCGCCGCCGCAGATGCTTGTCGCCGGCGCCGTTCCGGTGACCAAATGGTCACGGGCTGGCCACCATCGTGCTCGCCGCACCGCGTAGGGTCGATTCCGCGCTAGCCCCGTCTCGTTTGCTCGCTAGATGCACGCGCCCGTGCTCGCTCGAGCTTCGGCCTCCGCCGTCGTGCTCGCCGCCGGCGCTACGCGCCGTCGCCGGCCATGCCACCATCACCATCGTGCGCGGCGTCGACTGGCCGTTCCAACGGGCCTGGCCACGCTCGATTTGGCCTCCTGTACGCGAAACCCGAGCTCCGGCTCGATTCGGGAGCTCGCCGGAGCGTCGCCGGCGCGTCTCCGGCGCCGGCCGCCGACGTGGCCGGCTGGGGCCTAGCCCCAGGGTCACTGCCAACGGGCCCCGCGGTCACCGTTGACTGGGTTGACCCAGTCAACTGCTGACTGGGCTGGCCCGTGTCACTGACAGTGGGGCCCCACACCCCCTGTGTCTATGACACATGGGCCCCATTTGTCAGATAGTTTAATTAGTGAAATGGATTAATTAAAATTAATAAAACTGCCTAAACAGTCTATGACAGATGGGCCCCACCTCCTAATTAATTCTGTTTAGTTAATTTAATAAATTGGAATTCCACTGTGTCTATGACATGTGGACCCCACATGTCAGGTTCAAACACTGTTGAGCTGCTGATGCAATGCTGACGTCACATGACACTGTTTTCGATAATGTTTGATTTAATAAATAGATTTAATTCCAGAAAATCAATAAAACTTTAGAAAATCATAGAAAATAATCTGAAAGTCAGAAGAAAATAATTTATATATGAAAGTTGATCAGAAAAATACCACGAATCCAAATATGACATCCGTTCATCTGTCACATGCCTCTAGCTATCTGAACATGCAACTTTTGCCTGTTTCAGATAGATGAATAGTCCATGCCTACCGAATAATACATCCAAATTAAATCCTAAAATAACTGATATGTCTTAGACAAGATTTTAGGCAACCCTGCACTGCATCCTAACTGGCACATGCCTCTAGCACCGCCAACATGGAACTTTCCTCCCCGATTCGTCTGTCCGATAAATCAACAGACCCGGGAAGTAACGTCAGATATTCTCCCGCTTCGTCTGCAACGCGTAGTACTGCGTTAGTGCATGCCTAGCTAAGCATATTGCCATGTCATGCATCATGTTGCATCTGCGTGCTTTATATTTATTGTTTCTTCCCCCTCTTCTCTTCGGTAGACCCCGAGGCTGACGGAGCTGTCGAGATCGACTACACCATTGACGTTCAGCCTTTTGCCGCAGAGCAGCAAGGCAAGCAAAACCCCCTTGAGCATTCCGATATCACCCATATCTCTCCCTCTTATGCTTGCATTAGATTTTGCTACTGTATTAGATAGCTCCTATTCTGATGCATAGCCTGTTTTTGGATGAACAATTATTTTACCTGCAATCGTACCAACTGCTTAGCATAGGTGGATCAGTGAACCCCCTGAGACCCCTTAGTCCCAGTTGCCCCTGCTTGTTCATCGACGACTCGACGACTCGAAGACCCGAAGACTCGGTCAACGGACCGACGAGCCATACCGACACATCACCACACACCCCTTTAGTATGGCACTGCTGAGCTACTACCGAGTGCCGAGGGTGATACCTCACTTAGCACTCCCGGTGTTAATTCTGTAGCGTAGCTATCGGTCATGGGTATCGAGGGTGATTCCTCCTTCCCATTTACCGGTAGCGACTCTTGCCTTACTCTTAGCTCGAGTGGGATCCATCGAGGGTGATTCCTCGGATCTCCACTTGATGTATAGACACACAGTTACTATGACCTGGTTACAGTTACTTGTTTAAGACGGGTCGGCCCCAAGGGTACCCGCGAGATAAAGATTTGGTGGGATGCGCCGCAAGGCATCCGGAGATTTGGTGGGGTGCGCCGGTAAGGCACCCGAGTATTATTGAATGCTAATAAAATTGCTAATGGGTTGAGTATTTAATCTGAGTTAGGTCATTGGCCTAATACGCACTAACCACCACGCGGGGTAATCAGTATGGGCTGCTCGGCGGCGTACATTCTCCCGAAAGCTCTTCAGATGCCACATTTTTCGACTCGCGCCCGGGTGGTCTGGAACGCATGGCGCTTGTAAGTTAAGGCATGCTAGGACTGGTCCCGGCCGAGGGCGTAACGTGCAGGATGGCGAGGGCGATGGCCCAAGACCCCGAGCCATTAGGATGTAGACTGGCGTGCTGGCCTCTCTGTTGAGCCTAGGTAGGACTACGTCGTGTCGATCTGCCGAGGCCGGGTATGACCAGAAAATTGTATCCGGCCGGAGCTTATCGAGCGTGTTGGGGAATGTGGTGCACCCCTGCAGGGAAGTAAACTATTCGAATAGCCGTGTCCACGGTAACAGGACGACTTGGAGTTGTGCTTTGACCTACTACAACTATAATCATAAACTAATTAAAATGAATTGTGGCTCCGGGATTGCTTCCTCGCAGGGAGTCGAGGAAGGATCTCTGGGCGAGTTTACTTAATTAAAACTGTACAACAATATGACTATATGTATGAGATACCAATCTGCACTCTTCTAATGCTGCAAGATGATGAAGATGCTAGTCTTCGATAGGACTAGGCCTTCTCCCTACTCTTGCTTTCTGCAGTCAGTCCAGATATAACCTCTCCCTTGATAATGGTGCATATCTAGTATAGTTCTGATGTAAGTCTTGCGAGTACTTTGGATGAGTACTCACAGCTGCTTTGCTCCCCTTTTCCCCTTCGATACGTTGCTGCGTTCAGACGATGGAGCCCAGGATGTGGACTACGCTGGAGATGCCGACTACTACTACCCCGACGGAGGCCCCTACCAGCAGGATGGAGCTTACTACGACGTAGACTTCTCCGACGTCCAGGAGTAGTTAGGAGGTTCCCAGGCAGGAGGCCTCGCCTCTTTTGATCCGCTGTTTATGTTTATGCTAGCCTTCTTAAGGCAAACTTGTCTAACTTATGTCTGTACTCAGATATATTTGCTTTCGCTGACTCGTGTTTATGTCGAGCTTTGTATTCGAGCCCTCGCGGCCCCTGGCTTGTAATATGGAGATGTATGACTTTATATTTGTGTCTTTTGTCGTGTTGTGGTATCAATCAGTGAGTCCCTAATCTTGGTCGTACGCATTGTGTGCATGATTAGCGTACGGACGAGAATGGGGGCGTCACATCAAGTAACTTGATAGCTCAAGATTGGGATTTGCTCCTCCGACGATGGAGAGATATCTCTGGGCCCTCTCGGTGTTACGGTATCCATCATCGTCTGGCCAGACACTTTGTGATTTGATCACGGGGATGCCGGAACACGGGAACGAGAAAAGAGAACAATACCGGTAACGAGGTAATTGGCATAGTGGACAAGTTGTTGATCCACGGGGATGCCAACATGTCTCACCTCGGGTTATTGTAACATATCGCGAAGCAACAGGAATAGCACACGGCAACTGGAGGTTCACTCGAATATTCATTCGTGTGGGTATAGGGGTCAATATGGGTGTCCACGGCTCCGATGTTGATCACTGATCGGAAGGGGTTCCGGGTCATGTCTATACTTCACCGAACCTATAGGGTCACACGCTTAAGGGTCATCTATCTGCTGAATACTAGACAAGGAGTCTGAGAGAAATTCACCGAAAAAGTTTCGGAGACAACGGAAGAGTTCCGGAGAGAGAGAACACCGAAAGAGTTTCGGTAAAACCGAAAAGTTGTTTCGGAGTGTACCCTAAAGTCAAATTGGTTTCGGCACATGCCTGGAAATTATTGGAAGGTACCAGAATTGTTCCGGTAACTTCTGAGATTTTTCAGAGACAAAAACCGGAAATGTTCCGGACTGCCGGAACCGCTTTAGTTGCTTTTCACAGATGAAAATCACTAAACCGAAAAATTGTTTCGGAGTACACCATAAAGTCAAAATGGTTTCGGCACATGCCTGATAATTCTTGGAGGGTGCCAGAATCGTTCTAGAAACTTTCTGGAATTTTCCGGGATGAAAACCGGAAATGTTCCGGAACTGCCGGAACTGCTTCAGATGCTTTTTGCAGATGAAAATCACTAAACCGGAATTGTTTCGGATCGCGTCGAAAATTATTTTAGTGGGTACTGGAAATGTTCTAAGCCCACATAAATATTTTCGGTTCGAACGGACGCTGAAAAATGTCGTCATGAATAGTGAAAGTGCTTTTTGGGTGGCTTCTTGGAGAAGCCACCTTGAGGGCCCTTTGGTATTTTCCCCCTTGGCTTCTTGGAGAAGCCACCCTTGGGCTTGGCCTATAAATAGGGGTGGAGTGGGCTGCCTAAAGACTTACTCTTTCTCACATACACATGCCATCTGATGTTATCTGGCTTCTCTCTCCCTCCCAGCGAAATAGTTTCGTAGAGCCGAAAGGCTGTCTGGGTTCCGGCAGGAACTAGTTCTAGACGGCGAAGCCCTGCCGGATAGATGACACCATATGTGTGCAACTCTGTAGAGAGATCGTTGTTTCGGTCTTAGTTCGAGAGTGCCTCCCGAAGGGCTGTCCGAGTGACCGTCCGAAATTCTGAGGTCCTCCCGAAGGGATGTCCGAGGATCCGTCCGGTGGGACTATCCGAGGGACTGTTCTGAGGTCCTCCCGAAGGGCTGTCTGAGGATCCGTCCGGTGGGACTATCCGAGGGACTGTCCTGAGGCCTCCCGAAGGGCTGCCCGGAGATCCGTCCGGGGAGCACGCGAGGGAGTACATCATCGCGGTTGGGAGGTTGTAAATCCTAGCTGCGGGGATCTGCACCACCGATCGTCATCGACTCTACTTCCGCTGCGCTACGAGTCGGTAACGAAAAAGATCAAACCTTGTATGCAGTCTCCATAGTGGTCCTGGGCTGGTGCGTAGGTCGGAAATTTTTGTTTTCTGCTGCGTTCCCCTACATCTACTACTACCTCGACTCCCTTACTGTTAGACAGTACCGGTGCTATCAGTATTGCTCGTGACCCGGTGAAGCATGAGCTCACCAAGCACATCGGTGTGGATGCCCACTTTGTGCGTGCTGCTGTGCAGGATCAGACTCTTGCTCTTCACTATGTGCCTTCTGAGTTACAGTTGGCGGACTTCTTCACGAAGGCACAAACTCGAGCGCAACATGGCTTTTTCCTTTCCAAACTCAGTGTTGTTGATCCACCATGAGCTTGAGGGGGGTGTTAGATGTGTATAGTCCTCTTTCGGTATATCCCCATTGTATAAGGGGTTTCTTGCACTTTACCACACATGTACATGTATGGCCTTTGGCCCTCAGTGAATGTCAGTTGCTCTTTCTCTAACAACATAGAGGGGCCCTAACGCCACATAAATATATGAGTATTCATATTTCATACTACATTTTTCTTGCAAAGAAATGTCAGTACACAATAATCTATGTTGCATTGTGATCTAGAATATCGAAAAAAAAATATCCCCTCACCCCTGTCCCTCTTCTCCTCTGCTGCAACTCCTCTTCATTACACCCAACGTGTTTTCGCATACGGAAAGTCCTAAGCCTCAAAATCTACCCAGACCCCCGCGTCGCCTGGCTCGGGCGACACGGGGGGACCCTGGCGCCGCCGCCGCCGAAGGCCCTCACCTCCCTACTCTCCCGCATCGCCGCCGCCGGAGGGGCCGCCGGCGAAGCCCGCGAGTGCCCCGGGGAAGGTGGCGGCGGGGCGTTACTCTTTCCGCAGCGGTGCACGTGGTGGCTCCGTCTTGCCGGCGGCGTGGTCGAGCTGCAGGGCTGCGGGGGCAACGTCTCGTGGGGAGTCGCCGGATCCTGGTCGGGCCTGGCCGGATCTGGCTTCTCCGCCCTCGGTGGCCGTAGGGGTGTGCCATGCGACGCGATGGTGGCCCGGTGCTCGGCGGCTCCATGGTGGGGTTGTGGACGCCGGCGATGTGCGTTTTGGACCGCAGGGTGCGGCGTGCGGCTGCATGGTGATGCTTGGCGGCTCCATGGTGGGGCAGCGAGCTACGGCGGACATCGAGGGCTGGATTCCGGGGCGGCGGCTCCGGGACGGTGGTTGATATGACGGCGGCTGTGGAGTTCCCGTGGGCGACGCAGCAGCCGCGGTGTGCTTGGTGGTGGGAGGCTCGTCTCTCCTGTCTGGGCAGCTCGGCGACAGCAGTTCTTCGGTGGGTTGCAGCTCCGGCGGCTTTGCTATTCGGGATGCAGCGTTGGCGCAGTGGGCGGGCTCTGGACCGCCAGATCTGGCCGACGAGGTGGTGCGGGGTGGCAGCCTGCCCGTCCCTGCCCGGAGGCTTGCCGTGGTTTGCTCGACAGAGAAGCATGGTGGTGGTCCCTGCATGGTGATGGCGTGGTTGTTGTGCAGGGGTGCGCGGGTCAGTGGAGGTGCTGGTTGGTGTGGTCAACCGCGTGGGAGTGATGGTGTTGTTGTTCCAGGCGAAAGCTTAGCCGGTGCTTGCCGGCCGACGGCGGCGGCGCCCGTGGGCGTCGCATTCTTCCTTGGAGGCGTCGTCGAAGTGACCTGCGCATCCTCTTCTCTCGGGCTAAGTTCCTCGGGCGAAAGTCAAGATCTTGTTTGGATCAGGCGGCGGCGACATCTTCAACGTCGTATTCCCTCTTTGGGACGCAGTCTTGGAGTTTATTGGTCCCATTTGTGCTTCCTGTAGGCTGGACGTGCACATCATCGTGGTCGGCAGGTGGCCGGTCGACGGTGAGGTTGGTATGGCATTGCGATGTGTGTGGCAACGACGATGGTGGCGAGCAGAGCCGGGTCGCGGCTTGTCCTTCTGATGTCGAAGGTCCGGTGTGCCAATGGTTGTGCCTATGCTGGTTTCTGGCTGTGATAGAGAAGTCGGAGCTGCGGGCGGCGGGGCCACTGCGGCAACGATGACTCCATGAGGGCGGTCTTCGGCGGGCGGTGCTCTCCGGATGTTGCGTTGGACTAGGTCGGTGCGAGGCTTGCAACTTTCTCGTGTGAAGCTCGTCAGCAAAAGCAGAGCTGCCTTGTCCTCGACACCGCGGTCGACTGTTTGGCGTTGCTTTGTTGCTCGGTGCTTCCTCTCGACGGTTGTGTCGTAAGTTGTATCATGATCTTGTTTGTGGCTAGGTCATCCGCGTGTGCCCCGTGTGGGGTTTGTAATATAGGTTTTCGCCCGGTTCCCCTCTAATTAACCGGGCAACTCTCTTTTTCTTAATCAATGAAAATGACAAATCTTTTGCCTCATTTAAAAAAAAAGAATATCGAAACAACGAGATGATAAACATTAAAGGTAAAAGTTGTTCGCTCTTGTCCATCTGTACTTATATTTCAGATATTAGGTAAATTTGCTAGATTTTTTGTCCAAAAGGACCACCTGCCAAGTCGAATTGTCAAAAGAGACCACCTGCGAGTCCAAATGCCAGATCGGACCCCCCTGCCGCCACCAGCGCAGGCGGCTGGGGCCTGCCGCCACCAGCGCAGGCGGCCGGCCAGGCGGCTAGGGCCTGCCGCCACCAGCGCTGGCGGCCGGCCGCGATTCCTGTTGCGCCAGCCCGCGACGGAACGGACGGCAGCTGCGGGCCCTGCCGCCAGCAGCCGAGGCGGCAGCGCGGGCCCGGCCGCCACCAGCCCCGGCGGCATCTCCGCGGCATGTCCCAGCGCTGCGCGACGCGACGTTGACGGCGCTGATTCCCAGGCGCTGCTGCTTTCGTTGATTTTTAGGCAAAGATTCGGCCGAGCGCGGGAAACGGCTGATTCCTGCTGTCTGCTTTGTCTGAAACGCCGGAGACAGCGGTACGGTGCTGTTGCTGAGGCGGACGCGCGTGTTTTATTTTCTTCTACCGACAACACAGTGCTCCTCATCTTTATATACGAGATGCCGTTTCCTGCTCTCTCACGCTCTTCTCTTTGCTTCTGCCCACACTGCTTGCTCTTTCTCACTCTCTTCTCCATCGTCCAGCCGCACTTCAAAACACCAACGCGCTAGTCATTATGAGTTTGCCTTGTTCGGATCAAAGCATTAGGCCTAAGAAAATGAAGAGTGCGACTTTGCCTCGGGGGGTGGAAGTAGTTCGTTGTTGGTGTGGCGATCTCTGCAAGGTGAAGGAGGTGACGGATTTTTCAGATTGGTTGGGCATGAAGTTTTTCATGTGCGCCAATTATGAGGAAGATCCACCCGTTGCTATTTCACCGTACAGCAGGCCTCCGGTATGTTTCAGTCAGGAAGAATAAACACGTTGTTGATATTATTGTTGATTTGATATTTATATTTCTATTTTTATTGTAGTCTCCTCCGCCTCTGTGCATGTACTATCGTTGGATTGACACGAAAAAACCGGACTGGGCGGTGACCGAGATTCGTGAAAGAGGTCGTCGTGCATGGGCAAGTTTAGACGTGGAAGAGCGCCACGCGAAGGCGGCAGCAGAGGAGAAAGCAGAGCAGGAGAGAGAGTGGCAAGAGTATTGTGTGAAGCAGAGGGCTTTTCTTGATGAGATGAAGAAGAAAAACCGAGAAGAGGGACTTCGACTGGCGGAGGTTCAACGACAGCGACAGGAGGCCCGTGAGGCTGAGAGGCAGATAAAGAAAGAAAGGGCTCGTGCAGCCAAGGCAGCAGAAGAAGCTGGTGATGGAAAAGAAAAATATCCACGTTGGACTCAGTAAATTTATGTTATTGTATCCTAAAATTTGCATTGCAGCAAGTTGTATCTTAAAATTCGTAGCAAGTTGTATCTTAATTTGAACATGTTAATTTTTATGTATATTATTTTATGCATGTTATTTTATGTATCTTATTTTATGCATGTTATTTTCAATGCATCTTAATTTCAGCAGTTTAATGTATCTTATTTTATGCATGTTATTTTCAATTTAAAAAGAATGACTCGAAATAAACCGAGAACTTTTATTTCGTCATAATACATAGATGTCTCGTACATACATCTAAAAGTTGGAAACTGACATAGATAGATACAATAGTTCGCACACATAGACGAATCACCCTACGCGACGACGGCCAGCTGGCCTTTCCCGACGACCCGAAGGTGACAAGCGAGTAGGGGGTCGGTGTTCACGAAGACCACGACCGTACTGCCCCTCTTCTTCCCATGATGTATCATTACTTTCCTGCACAGAAAAACCGTATGTAAATAAAAGTCATGTAAATGTTGTACGCTTGTAATTGCTTATTATGGTTGAACATACCTGAGCGGTGTTGTAGCTTTGTGATCCCTCGCCCCTAGTGTGCATAGCTAATGACGGGCTACAGAACTAACTAATTTCCAATGTTCATGTACACTAATATTCATGTATTGCAAAGATCATACCTTGATCTTCAACTTAGTAGTTCACTTCACACGGCAAATCATACTCCTGAAGCTCCAAATTACTTCACAAACTGATGAAATATTACCTAAAACAGCAGATAATACATACTTAGAAACTAATCAAACGAAGTAAAAAAATCATGCATGCAAACACAACCAACAAAAATGGACTGCTCTGACCTGCTGAGCTATGCTTCCTCCGTGTTCTTAACAGTCAGAAAGATAGGAGAGGGAGCAGTGTGTGCGCGCGAGAGAGTGCGCGCGAGAGAGTAGGCAGTGTGTCTGTGCGAGAGAGCAGACAGGGTGTGTGTGCGAGAGAGAGTTGGCATCGTGTATAAAAAGAATACGGGCATTGTAGTGTCGGCACACCGCTTTAGAATTTGCTCTCGCGTCCGCCGCAGCAACAGCAACGCTGTCTCGAACCAGCAGCGGGAATCAGCATCCTTTAAAAAAGCAGCGCTGTCGCGCGTGCACTGCCCTGGACAGCAGGAATCAGCATTTCAGCCGTTTCCCGCGCAGCAGCGAATATAGCCTCGGAATGAGCATCGTGGGAATCAGCGCCGTCTAAATCGTTTTCCGCGCCGTGCGTCGGCTAGTAGTACCTCCCGCCGGGGCTGGTGGCGGCCGGGCCCGCGCTGCCGCCTCGGCTGCTGGCGGCAGGGCCCGCAGCTGCCGTCCGTTCCGTCGCGGGCTGGCGCAACGGGAATCGCGGCCGGACGCCAGCGCTTGTGGCGGCAAGCCCCAGCCGCCTGGCCGGCCGCCTACGCTGGTGGCGGCAGGCCCCAGCCGCCTGCGCTGGTGGCGGCAGGGGGGTCCGATCTGGCATTTGGACTCGCAGGTGGTCTCTTTTGACAATTCGACTCGGCAGGTGGTCCTTTTGGACAAAAATTCAATTTGCTACACTTTCGTGTCCACTTAAATTATTATCATGCTTAATTTTTCATTAGTTGTTTTAACCGTGACTAAAGCTAATTCTTTGGGATTACAAGCAGTTGTATCTGTTCTAAAAAAGTGTTAATAGCTCATTTGTAGGACTCCGTCAAGTCATTAGCACATGGATACGTTCTAGATGACATCTTGCTAAATTAAGAGCAGCCCCCCCCCCCCCCCCCCCCCCACGCCCCCCCCCCCCCCCCCCCCCCCCCTGCGCGCATTTTCTGTGTTTGCGGCTGAAAATGTGACGAATTGAGAGGGACCGTGTATGCAACTTCGGTGCTGCAGCTGAAAACGTGAAGGACTCGCCGTTCAAATCCTTATGATAAAGTTTCTTATTATAACTTCAAACTATCATCAAAGTCTAAAACTCAACCCTGGCGTCTAGTTTACAACTTTAAACTGTTTGCGTCTAGTTTACAACTTTTAACTGTTTTTTTATCATTTTGACTAGTCAACATCCTAGCCAGTGCCAAGTCATCCACCACGTCCCTTATATTTGAATTCAGAGACATTTTGGGAGAAATGTAAAGAAAAAAGAGAACGAAAATTTCCAGAAAAAAAAGAATATAAAAATAGGACGAAAATTCGAATTCAGAGCCATTTCGGGTCAAATTTTGACCCCAAAATGAAAGTTTCCAGAAATTTCTGAAATACTTATAGAAAAATCAACACAATCTTATATTCGTTCTGGTAAATTTGTAACAAGTTTTGCCAATTAGAACAAAAATTCAAATTCAGAGCCATTTTAGGTCAAATTGTGGCCAAAAATGTAAACTTCTAGAAAAAATCTCAAAATCTACAAAAACCTTATATTCAACCTTGGAACGTTTCAACATGTTTTGCTAATTAGAAGAAACATTTGAGTGAACATTCAAATTCAGAGCCATTTTGGGTCAAATTTTTTTACCAAAAATGAAAGTTTGTAGAATGTTGAAAAAAATTATCAAAATTCTGCACGGAAAGTTTCGAAAATCTGACCTAGCAGAGAAAAAAGTAGAACGAAAATTCAAATTCAGAGCCATTTTAGGGCTAAATTGCGCCAAAATAAGTTTCCAGAAAAAATTGAAAAAACTTCTCAAAAATCCACGCATGCCTTATATTCAATCTTGGATAGTTTAAACAACTTTTTTTCCAAGTAGAAGAAAAAATAGAACGAAAATTCAAATTCAAAGACATTTTGGGTCAATTTTTTTTGCCAAAAATTGAAATTTTCCAGAATTTTTTCGAAAATTTATCAAAATTGTAAACAGTTTCGACAATCTGGCCTAGTAGGAAAATAAACTAAAACGAAAATCCTTATTCAGAGCCATTTGGGGTCAAAACTGGGCCACAAAAAAGTATCAAGAAAAACTTAAAAAATTTCTCAAAAATCCACACATACCTTATATTCAATCTTGCATAGTTTAAAACAACCTTTTCCAAGTAGAAAAAAACTAGAATGAAAATCCAAATTCAGAGCCATTTTGGGTCAAAATTGGGCAAAAAATAGTTTTCTGGAAATTTAGAAAAAATCTCAAAAATACACACACACACCTTATATTAAATCTTGGATAGTTTTAAAAAAAATCCAAGTAGAAGAAAAATGAACCGAAATTAAATTTCAGAGCCATTTTGGGTCAATTTTTTGCCAAAAAAAATGAAAGTTTCCTGATCCAATTGCAATAATTCTAAAAATTCCACACTACCCTTATATTCAATATGGGAAAGTTTCAACAAGTCTTGGCAAGTGAAAAAAAATTGAATGAAAAATTAAATTCAGTGCAATTTTGGGTCAAAATTTGCCCAAAACAAAGTTTCGTGAAAAATCTCAAAAATCCACAGTAACATTATATTCAATCAGGGAAATTTCAACAAGTTTTCCCCAATGCATAAAACTATACAAGCAAAATTCAAATTCAGGAGTTGGCGCTGACTGGGATGTTGGCTGGTCTAAACCGGTCAAAAACAGTCAAAAATCATGCCAGGTTATTTCTTGTCCGGTTTGAAAAGTTGAGGGTAGTAAACTAGACGGTTTTATAGTTCAAGGTTGTGCTTTAGATTTTGATGGCTGTTTGAGTTGTAATATGGACTTCTCTCAATCCTTATCAATAGTAAATTAGCAATTGAAAAATGCAAATAAAATCGATGCTTGTACACTGAGATTTTTAATGAAAATGTTGGATGTTGTAGCAAATCGGGCCCAAAGCCTCCGTCTCCGCCTTCGTCTTGTTGTACTCAGCCTCGTCAATCTGCGCTATGCCAACGCGAATCCCCATCCTGATGCCATGTAGTCGATTATGGGTGGTGCTCATGTGAGAGCAAGGTCACCAAGAGAGGAGAAGATCTTTCTGGAAAACTGTCTCCCTTCAACTCCCCAGCTACACGATGTATACATAGGTACTTTCACAATTTTCACCCACTACAATCCTACCATTACAATACCAAATAGGTGTCACTTAGAATATTGAAGTCACAGCTGCAAGTGCTCCACATAGTAAGAATCTAGTTGTTGAAAAGGCACCAACAAGGAAAGGGGAGGTCTTAGCTTGTAAACCGCCTTCCAAGCCAAGAGCTCCAAGGAAGAGACCACCAAACATTGTGGATTCTTAAGACCATTTTGTTAATTAGTACTAAATTGCCTTTCAATTGATTGCAGTGAAACTTACAAAGGCACGAACACAAACTACCGATTAACCCAACGCCACACGGGGCGCATTGTTGGGTGGTTTCTTGTAAATTAGTCATGTATGTGCACCATATGAGGTCTAGGAACCTCTGGAACATTTGCTATTTGCTCCCATGTACTGCAATGCAGCGGATCAGGCACTGTGCCCCAGAGCCAGTGGGCTCCACTTGGCCGAGTCGTAACCGCCGCAAGCGCTGATGCTTGCCTCCCTCATTTGGGCCTCGGAGACGCCATTGTTGCATATATTTGCAAATGCCCTCATGTGTTTCATGCCATACTGAGTAAGTGATCCACATTGAGATTCGAAAACTCGCACCTGACAGTTGGCATCAGTACACAGTAAGCTCAACCAGAAACAAAAAGAGCGAGGGAGTGCAACAGCAGAACCTCCGTGTGTTGCATATTTATGGGATTTAAGTAAGAAACTGTTACACTCACCATCCTCTTCAGACAATCCCAATCGTCGACTAATGGTTGGCCAGAGCTTCTAGCAGCCTCAAGCACTGAAGGGCCATTTTCAAATCCAAAGACAAGCTTCCCGATGAAATCGATACTGCTGTCGAGATGCTTCCTGTGTACCACAGTTTCTTTGATCTCCCTGAGAACCCTCTGCTTCTCTTCCGATCCCCCATTTAACCTCTCATACTGAAAGTGAGAAGATACATTATTAGCAGACAAAGTTGGCAAAACAAAACACTGGCTACAAAAATTGAGGCACAAAACTTGGGCCTGTCATGAGAGGACATGAGCTTAAGCTGAAAGTGAGTGTATGAGCTCAAGCCCTTTCAAGTTGTATGCTATAGTTTCAGAGTATTTGTTGCCATATCTTTCAGCACCATGAAGCTGCATTTGTATTTAGAAGCTTAAGGTTACAATCCTATAATCTCTTTTGAGACTTCTAGTTAAACCCGACCAAAGACTCCACATAGGTGTTACTCTGATTGGTCAATGTTAAAGTTACTCTGAAGCAAAAGTATTTATGCTAAGGATGAATTAACAAACAAGGTAATAGCCAATAACAGAGAAGATGAACTAGACGGGAAATAATTGGGCTAACTGGACTGAAGAAACAACTGTAATTTACCCTCTTCCACATGAAAAGAATGTCAGCATCTCTTTGATTGATTGCACCCTCCAGGTCGGGCAAAAGCAGCCTGTTTGCGATGTTGGAATTTGCAGGATTGAAACCTTGATAAAGGAAAAGCTTCTGATCCTTGAATGTCTTGTCCCCATACTCCATGGCATGAGAACCCTTATCGAATTCCTTTGATTTTGATGTTCTCGTTTTAACCTGCCCAAGAAAACAGTGACTAGATGCCACTAACCAGTATGAAGAAAGTGTGCTCGAGACTTACCACCTCGTACTGCTGCTTGAGTGTTTCCTTCTTTAGATTGTGACTTTCACTGCAAAGTAGGATCAAACGGTTCAGAACCGCAAGCGCCATGGTTATAAATAACTGCTACAAAAAAAATGCTCTAGCAGCTGATACTACTTCCCAAGCGGCCAAGCCTATTAAGTCATCTTCTTTATGTATTTGCGCATCTTTGTTATTACCGTTTGCGGGTGCAGTGCGACTTAGTCAGGTAGCCAATGATCGCAATAACTCACTTGCGTTGTGCCTTCTAGTGTGATAAGACATTATTAACCAGCAAAGAATACTAAAGTGTGTCTTGTAGAGAGTGATGAAGTAAGAATTTAGTTTGCCTTGGGTCTGAATATCAGATTACAGATACAAACTTTGAGGGTTAACAATGAAAAAAAGTCTCAACATGAGCATTGAGCAATAATCCAAACATAACCATACCAAGTATTGCTAATGTAAATCATGCAGCTAATTAAAAACAAATGTGTAAATCCCTGTAGACATATCTTTTGAATTTTTTTAAAAATAATGCAGGTCTATGAGATGTCAGATAACAGATCAGGTGCCAAACATAATATATTACAGTTGGTGAGTACCTGTCTTCCATCCAAGAAACACTGTAGATGTCTCCTAAACAGGTATCATATTCAGTAGGAGGCGATGATTTCATCCCAGGGCAGTATGCTCCCCAACTATTTTCGACCGCATTTGATGCTGTTGTAACATAAATATTAAGATCTTCTGGCAATAAACCCTCAAATATACTGCCACTTTCGCACGCTTCTACATATATAATCTGCCAAAATTGTAATTCTAATTAGAGATACGACTGTAAGCATATTGTATCAGATTAAAAATATACCTTTTATCAATGGAAAAATAGAAGAAAGGATGCATACCATTTTCGAATAGCTTTTGGAAGCATGCTTTTCTCGCAACACTTTGATGAAGTCGCCAGCATAAAGATATGGGGTGTTGGGCATACCTATAAACTTGCTAAGGTTAGCTAAGTTATACTTCCTCCGATCCATAATAAGTGTCGCAATTTTGATCTAAGGTTAGTTCAACCTTAGTTCAAAATTGCGACACTTATTTTAGATCGGAGGGAGTACAAAACAAATCAGTTAAACAACAACGATCATGTGGGAGCATGCACCAAGAACACCAGGACCCCCATGATCCGCGTAATAGACGAAGATGTGGTCCTTTGGTTTGCTGTTTATCACCTTCCTACTCCCTCCAGTAACCGCGGTTTTGTTCCCCAATAGAACTGCAAAGAAGTTTTTAGCAGTGACCTGGCCACCAGTGTAGTCCTGTAATGCATGTTAGCTTGGTCAGTCTTTGTACATCAAAAGTATGTCTTTGCAATTGCACATCAAACAACACTAAAGCTAGCAATCCATCTGTGATTAAAAAGCGCAATCTATTTGAAGGTGTGAAATCAGAGTTCTTGTCTGGATTAAAGGGAACGCAGCCAGTAAGGTGATAGTACTAATACCTTGGGAACACCAGCGTAAACATCTTCGCCTTTAGGATGGTTGATGATGACTCCAGGCCTTGGGTTGAGGTGGTTTTTGGCGATATCATCGTACATGAACACCACAATGTTCTCCTCCTTGAGCCCCCCCTGCCTCAGGATCTGGTAGGCATGGCACACATCGGCCTGTGCTTCGTGCATCAATAACATCACAAACAGTCAATCGTTGAGCAAAGCACTAAAAAAAGTCCACTCTCGCAAGCAAGTAGCTAGTACTGGAGCACGAGTGCTTGATAAAAGAAGAGAGCAAAGAATGGCGTGGAACCTCCCGCAGGAAAGGGAAAGTTGACCAAAAGTTGTACTAACATTTCAGCTCGCAGTCGCCCTAGAGACCATAAAAATGCTACTCGCATCCGAGGCCGCCGACGGAGTCTCACCTGGTGCCGGTAGTTCCCGTAGCCGGAGGAGCCGGCGACGAGGACGGCCCACTTGGTCACCCCTTCCTCCGCCGCCGACGCGGCAGGGGCAGGGGCAGGGGCAGCGCCCTTCTCGGTCGGCAGCCGAATCAGCGGCTCCCAGTTCCCCTTCGCCCGATCCGCGGCGGCCGCGGCCACCGCCAGGAGCGGGAGGAACCCACAAACCCACCACGCACGCATCGCCGCCCTCGAGTTCATGTGCGTGTGCTAGAGAGAGAGAGAGACAGAGAAAGCAGGGAGTGAGGCGTGATCGTGCCGGCGGGGATTGGGGCCGCCTTTTTATAGCCGCAACCGCGGACACGTGGTGCGCGAGGTGAGCAGGTCGTCGCCCCGCGAAACGTGACGCCGGCGAGGCAGTTCGCTCCCGCTCCCGCAGCGCCTCCGTGGTCCGTCGGATTTGCGTGGCGTGGGCAAATTTCCCGTTTTTTTGGCTTCGAGATGCACGCCTGGGCCTGCTGAAAGGCGCCGTGGTTTCGTACCGGATTTCGGCCGTGACCGAGCACGGCGTCGCACCCGGCGGCCGCGGTGGCGGTTAGCGTCGTGGATTAGATTGGCGGACGGTAGGAGGAAGGTTGTGTAAAGCTTCCCACGCCATTGTTTCTTCCCGGGCAAACGGACAGTTTTAGCAAAAGATAGCTACCGGACTATGTCTGCTGAAGTGATGGGAGGGGAAAAGTGATCAACTCGCGCTGACGCCGTGACGCGAACAGATTTCTCAGCGAAAAGAAGAAGAAAAGTTGCAAGGATTTCTGAGGAACGGCGTGCGCATCGCAATTGTGTGCTGTACTGCCTGCTGAAAATGGGTCAGTTTCACGCAGTCCACATCATTCTCACCAGGAACGGGCGTCGCCGGCGGCCCAGCGGTCGGGCGGGCGGCTGGTCGTCGCCGTCTCCGGGACAAGTCGGGAGAGCAGAGCTGTGCGCGGAGGTGAGTGTGGAGGCGCGAGATCCGCCTGCGGCAGGGCCTGATCCGCGCCTCTGCTGGCCTGCGGCGAAGGGGTCCTTGTTGATGTTTTTTTTTCTCTCGATCAAAAGGGGCCCAAACCCCCAGCTCCATTTCAGTGGTAAAGAATTGTGCTGCTATGCTCACTGTACAACGCATACAACTATCATACAACGCAAAAATAAAGCAAGGCACGTAATAATATCACAATGACAGAGTACACAAAGCAGAAGTCATGAAACTGAAACTTGGCACTTCAATTCAAATCTGAATTTGTCAAGTTTTTTTTTTGAGGCAATGTCGCGAAGCTTTATTAATTCGTCACGATGTTTACAGGGACGGATGCTAGATTCCCGGGGTGTCCTAACCAAACATGGCGGCCACCACCGAGAGATAGAGCATGCTTCGCTAAGTTGTAGACTTCATAATTTGAGCTCCTAAACTCATGACTAAAATTGTAAAAATCAAAAGTTGAGGAGTGGCCTATTATTTCATGTATAATTGCTCCGTGGCTCGCCGAATTCTCCTTCTGTATGTCTTGTACCACCACTTTGCAATCCGACGCAACTTGAATCCGTCTCAAGTATAGATCATCTGCCAATGCAAGAGCTTCTCTAATGGCGAGAGCTTCAAGAGTCGGCGGGTCCACAATGTTTCTGAAGCAAAGGGTCGAAGCTCCCATGAACATACCACCATGGTCTCTACAAATCACACCAACCGTCCCAAAACCATGCCTGGACACAGCAGCATCAACGTTCAGCTTTGCATTGCCTGTCAGCGGGGCCAGCCATCTCGGTGGTCTCGCACTAGTCGGAGCCGTCGCCACTAGTAGCCTGGCGTTGATAATCTGCAACTCATCCAAATATCTAGATATAAAACTGTTAACCGAATATGGTGATTGAATAATGTTCTCATGAATAGCCTTCCGCCTGACTCCCCAGAGTGCCCATAGCGTTACCACTAAGCGATCGAAGAGCTCCTTCGTTAATATTTCATGCAATGAAAACAGCCAATTGTAGGACCGAAAGTATGTCTAGAAGGGAGGTGATTAGACTACTTGACCAAATAAAAATCTACTTTTTCCTAATTTTAAGTGTTGGCAGATTTTAGCATTCATAGCAAGTCAAGCACACCCTACACATGCATGTCTAAGAGCATAGCAGCGGAAAGTAACAACAAGCATGAGTAGTAAAGGAAGGGTAGGAAGATCAAACGCAATATGGAGACACGATGATTTTTCCCGTGGTTCCGATAGGTGGTGCTATCGTACGTCCACGTTTATGGAGTCTTCAACCCACGGAGGGTAACGGTCGCGAGAGTCCACGGAGGGCTCCACCCATAAGGGTCCACGAAGTAGCAACCTTGACTATTCCATAACGGCTTCCGTCCACGAAGGACCGGCCTCACTATGGGTAGATCTTCACGAAGTAGGCGATCTCCTTGCCGTTACAAACTTCTTGGTTCAACTCCACAACACGAAATAGAAGGCTCCCAAGCGACACCTAACCAATCTAGGAGGCACCACCCTCCAAAAGGTAATAGGCTCGGCAATGTCGATGAACTCCTTGCTCTTGTGCTTCAAGATGATAGACTCCTCAACACACAATCACTCTCTCACAGATTTGGCTATGGTGAAAGAGATTGATTGGGTGGAAAGCAACTTGGGGAGGCTAGAGATCAAGACTCATATGGTTGGAATGGAATGGCATGATCTCAACACATGAGTAGGTGGCTCTCTCTCAGAAAATCAGTTGGTATGAGTGGGGATCTGTTCTGAGTGCTTCTCTTTCGAGTGGGTGGTGGTGGAGGGGTATATATAGGCATCTCCAAAAATCCAACCGTTACACCTAAAGTGACCAACTCGGTGACACCGATGTGTGAATCTCGGTGGTACCGAAGTGACCAAAAGGTGACAACTTTTGAATCTCGGTGAGACCGATATATAAAACTCGGTTGCACCGATTAGGTGACCAACGGTCAGATTGCGCAACTCGGTGACGCCGATCCAACAAACTCGGTGGTACCGCTTTTTGTGAATCGAGGTAACAGAAAGTTGGCAACCCAAACTCGGTGGCACCGAAGTGGAATCGGTTGCACCGATGTGCTAGGGTTTGGCATGGGTCTGTCTGAGTTTGGGAATCGGTGGCACCGAGTGGAAAGTGTTGGTTGCACCGATTTTGGATATTTGACTTTGGACAGACTTTTGTGGAAGAGCTTGTGGGTGTTTTTGGTGACTATCACCTGTGCACGTATGAGCATTTTGTTCACCAACAATACCTTACCCCTTTTTAATAGTATTGGCTTTCCTATGGACTCAAAGTGATTTCTCACAAAGTAAAATGTAGAGTCCTCTTGCTTGAAGCTTTGCCAATCTATTTCCTTGCATCTTGGGGTTATCCACAATCCTTTTGCCATCCCTATCATTAAACTTTTCCTGAAATATGCTTAGTAGAAACATTAGTTCAATGACATATATGTTGTTATTAATTACCAAAACCACCAAGGGAGCAAATATGCTTTCAATCTCCCCCTTTTTGATAATTGATGACAACATATAGATCAAAGCTTCGACATATGATATAATCAATGAATATAATCGTCGCTTTGAGAAGTATGTGATAAGCAAGAGCTCTCCCTAAATTTGTGCATTATTTTAAATTTGCGTTTGAATACAAATGCACAATCGATTAGGTACATAGGGACAAGTCGCCGGCGGCCCAGCGGTCGGGCGGGCGGCTGGTCATCGCCGTCGGGACAAGTCGGGAGCAGAGCTGTGGGCGGAGGTGAGTGTGGAGGCGCGAGATCCGCCTGCGGCAGGACCTGATCCGCGGTTTTAATTATGGTCTCAGTCACTTTTTTGACCGTCCGATTGCCATTGTTTGTCGCTGTGCGTTGTGTCGTCCGAGCTACGCAGCTCTCGTCTCGTACAGGACCAGCCCATGTGTATGAGTGCTCGGTTTTGCATTTTGTCTACAGAGCTGGGCTATGTGGGCTTTTTTTCATTTTTATTACCCAGCCGCAAAAGAGAAAGGAAACACGGCCCAAGGGTGTGTATCGTTGCTAGCTGTTTGCATTCCTCTTTTAAATCGTACATGGGGCTGCCCATGTGAATCGTTTCTAGTTGTTTGTATGTTATTGTCATCTGTTTTATTTTCCTGAATCCTGTTATTGTCATTTGTTGACCGTAGCTGCCATTGCCAGGGTCAGCTCTTTTGTAATGACTTTTCTTTTCAGTTTTTTCTTTGCTGATTAATTGTTGTTTTCTTAATTATTTGCTATTTTCATTTTCATTTTTATTTTTATTATTCACTATTAAGTAGAAATTTATTCCACTCTTTCCCTTTTCCTAATTAAGTGTATTCATTATATTTAACTTAATGTTCATTTGTTACCATATATTATAAAATTTTCTATTTAGGCTTTCATTATTTTTTGTTTTTATATATTTTTACTTTCCAGTTTTTTTCTATTTTCATTTTTTTTACTTTTTTTTTTTACTTTTTACTCCTTGTTTTATTTAATGTTTTGGTGTCTTCTTTTGTTTTCCTTTTTATATTAATGACATTAATATTTAAAGTCGGGTCGCAACTGTAAGATTTTAAATGTGGCCGCAACTGCAAATATTCAAAGTTGGGTCGCAACAGCAAGATTTTAAATGTGGCCGCAACTGCAAATATTCAAAGTCGGGTCGCAACTGCAAGTATTCAAAGTCGGGTGGCAACTGCATGTATTCGAAGTCGGGTCGCAACTGCAAGTATTCAAAGTCGGGTCGCAATTGCATGTATTCGAAGTCGGGTCGCAACTGCAAGTATTCAAAGTCGGGTCGCAATTGCATGTATTCGAAGTCGGGCCGCAACTGCAGGTATTCAAAGTTCGATCGCAATTGCAAGTATTCAAAGTCTGGTCGCAACTGCAAATATTCAGAGTCGGGTCGCAATTGCAAGTATTTATAGTCGGGTCACAACTGCAAGTATTCATGATCATTTTTTAAAATTCACGAACATTTTTCGTATTTGACGAATATTTCTCATGTACGTGAACATTTTAAAATTGACAAATGATTTTCAGAATAAAAAATCACATGGGTTATGGGGAAATGGAGCTAATAACGGGCTCTCTTACTAATCATGCTCTTAGGCCAGCCCAAAAAGAAAAAGAAACAGAGTACAACTAGGATAACATCAGCCGAGGTGAATGATTGTCTCAAAAAAACTGAGGTGAATGAGACCATAGGTATGTCTCAGCTAGATGAGTTCTAGCCAATCCTTTTTTTCTTTCTCTTGATCAGAAGGGGCCCAAACCCCCAGCTCCATTTCAGTGGTAAAGAATTGTGCTGCTATGCTCACCGTACAACGCGTACAACTATCGTACAACGCAAAATTAAAGCAAGGCACGTAATAATATCACAATGGCAAAGTACACAAAGCAGAAGTCTGACTGAAACTTGGCACTTCAATTCAAATCTGAATCTGTCAAGTGTGGTAACATCTTATTGACACACATCGCATCTCCATCCTAAAGCCGGATTAGTCCTAGCATGGGAAACCCGGCCCGGTCAGCCCGACCCGACCCGGCCTAGCCTGATCGGCCCATGGACCGGGACTGGGCCTGAGTTTTGAGCCCGAAGGCCTGGCTGGGCCGGGCTCGGGCTTGGCATATTGGCATTTTTAGGAAGAGGTCCGGCTCGAGGCTTGAGGCCCGGCGGGCTTTTCCATTGTAGGGTCAAGCCTGGGCCTGAGTTTTGAGCCCGAATGTCGGGTTGGGCTCGGGCTTGGCATATTGGCGTTTTAAGATAGAGACCCGACTCGAGGCTCGAGGCCCGACGGGCTTTTCCATTGATGGGATGGGCTTGGCCCTGAAAACTAGACCCAACGGCGAGGCCAGGCCGGGGCCAAGCCTAGGATTTTTGCTTCGGGCTTGATTAGGCCCGGCTCGACCCGAATTATGCCCAGGTATAAGCTGGTTGCACAAGTATGTACGTTCATTCACGTGGCGTGCATTACCTAAAAGCAAACAAACAGCCTGACGGACATCATATTTCATTTCTGTATCAGTGCGGAGCATGAAGAAGACGGGCCTCTACCACTCTACCGCTCTACGCTCTACGTTCATTCATGTAAAATGCTGCAACGACATGCAATATGGTAGCCAGCACATGGTAGCACATGATAGTAGGCAAGCACTCAAGCAAACCAAGTAATCAAAGAGGATATAATTGGTGCAGCGCCACATACTAATACATGTCTTTAGCTTTGCTTGGTTACAGTTAATTGAAGGTTGTACTTTGTTCTATTGATTCTATACAAGGAGCCAAAAATCATGCACAAAATAAAGTTAATTAATTATCTCATTTGAGTTAAGCGCAAACAATACATGCACATCTGCCTCTCCTTGCATGTCAATCTGGTTCCAGTTCCAGCGATGATCTTATTCTTCGGATCAACAACTCTCAGAAAAGAGCAGTCTCCCCACCCAACAACAGCTTGTGAGATTTTGCCCAATCCCTTATGTACTGAACTATTTTCTGCCAAATCTGTTTGACAGAAAACCATTTAATCATATTAAAGATCAAAGCATGCATGATATTCCACAGCCCCCGTAGGATAGCAGATGAGATTATATTCAAATGCAAAAATATTTTATTGCAAAGCCAACATGAAGCTAAACTTTGAAAGTTATCAAAATTTCAACAAAAAATATGATGAGCATCTCTCCAAATCAGCTTAGCAACTACACACTCAAACAAGAGATGATGCACAGATTCAATCTCAGTACAATGTATACATTTTAAAGGTTTGGGAATCCCTCTCCTACAATGTATGCAATCTCAGTACTTGAAGTTATCACATGTCGTAATCTTGTTTTGAGAGAAAGGCCACAAAAAGCCTTGGACCCTGTGAGGAATTTTAAGATGGCAACCTACAGGGTTAAAGACATGTTATACCCCCTGAAGTTCACTATAGCATATTTCGCAAAAAAAATAAAAAGTTCACTATAGCATACATAGATTTTGGATGGATGAATGCCATTAAATTCATACTACCAGATCATCTTGTCCTCTGGTCAGAGAAGATGATTGATCTGGCAATGGCATCTAGTTCAAACCACTGGGACAATAATTCCTCAGCAAAGTATATCCTAAAAGAGCATTTAAGAAGAAGACCGTCCCATAGCTCAGCCGCAACAGGACACACGGCCATTTGACGCTGATGGACGACTATTTTCCCCTCGATGTCCTATTCACTGAAGATTTTCGCCGCCGCTTTTGGATGCGAACAAATTTCTTTGATCATCTCTACCATGGAGTCTGGTCCTTTGATGACTACTTCCTGTTGAAGAAGGATGTCGTAGGAAGGATTGGGTTCTCTATTTACTAGAAGTGCATGGCCGCACTGTGGATGCTTGCATATGAAACAATCGTAGATTCGTAGAATGGATACCTACGGATGTGTGGGAGCACATGCGGAGATCATTGTCATATTTGCTACGGCAGTGGTCTTGGTATTTGGACCTCAGTACCTGAGAGAACCAACGGTCACAGACACCGAGAGGATCTTGGCAATGTCTACAGCAAGAGGGTGGCCAGGTTTGCTCGGATCTCTTAACTGCATGCATTAGAGATGGAAGAAACTGCCCAAAAGCTCTACAAGGGCAATATCAGGGTCGTGTAAAGAAGCCCACCATCATTCTTGAAGCAGTTCCATCACATGATCTTTGTATTTGGAATGCTTCTTTGATATGCCTAGGTCTCACAATGACATCAATGTGCTCCGGTGATGCTTAGCTCTGGACAACGAAGCGCTGCCGAATCCTGAAGCCCGTACACGTGCAATCCGTAAAGAGGTCGCACTTTTGGTCTTTTGTTCGAGGGATCGTCGTGGACGGTTCGAGGGACTGCAAGAACGATCTACACCAACTCTTATTTTGTTGCATCTCGAAGTTGGTAGCGGTCCGATCAAACCCTATATGCATCTTTATAGTGACCCGAGACCTTGAGCGTAGGGCAATTTTTTTTGTTTTCTACTACGCTTCCCAACAGTATGCAGCTAGCCTTGGATTGCCGGCTCCCACATCCATGTCCGCGGACTGGTCCTGCCCCTCGGTCCACGGACGGATGCACTGTTGGGTTTAAGGGTCGGTGTTGGAGATGCCCTAATCCAGAGTGAAGACGTGACACAAGCACCATGTTGGTAGCTCGCCATGGTCTGTGATACTGATACGTCTCCAACGTATCGATAATTTATGAAATATTCATGCCATGATTGCCTATGTTTACAATACTTTTATATGGTTTTGATGCACTTTATATGATTTATTTAGAACTAACCCGGACTGACGATGTTATCAGCAGAACTACCGTGGTGTTGTTTTTGTGCAGAAAATGAAAGTTCTCGGAATCGCCCGATACTTTTTGACGATTTTTTTTGGAACAAAATAGGCACTAGACACTTCGTGGGAGGGCCAGAAGAGCCACGAGGTGGGCACAACCCACCAGGGCGCGCCAGAGGGCCCAGGCGCGCCCTGGTGTCTTGTGCTCTCCTCGTGGCCCACCTTCGCGTGAAACCAGCGCTAAAAATTCCTATAAATATAGAAACCATCAGAAATAACCCTAGACTCTCCGCTCCGCCGCCACAACTCTCTGTATCGACAAAAAACCAATCTGGAGGCGTTCCAGTACCCTGCCGGAGAGGGTAGATCATCTCCGGTGGCCATCTTCATCATCCCGGCGGAGGCCATGACGAGGAGGGAGTAGTCCACCCTCGGGGCTCAGGGTATGTACCAGTAGCTTGTTCGGGAACGTTGCATGGGAAACAAAAAATTTCCTACGCACACGCAAGATCTATCCATGGTGATGAGCATCTACGAGAGGGAGAGTGGATCTACATACCCTTGTAGATCGCTAAGCGGAAGCGTTAAGAAACGCAGTTGATGTAGTCGAACGTCTTCGCGATCCAAATCGCAAGCCGTCCCGCGATCCCATCACGATCCATCTCGCGATCCAATCACGATCCGTCCCGTGATCCAATCACGGTCCTTCCAATCTAGTGCCGAACGGACGGCACCTCCGCGTTCAGCACACGTACAGCTCGATGACGATCTCCGCCTTCTTGATCCAGCAAGAGGGAGCGGAAAGGTAGATGAGTTCTCCGGCAGCGCGATGGCACGGCGGCGGTGGTGGTGGAACTATTTCGGCAGGGCTTCACCTAAGCACCGTCGAAACTAGACTAGAGGAGAAACGATCTAGAGGAAGAAGAGGGCAACACGTGGCAATTAGGGTTGGGGCTGCCCTCAAATCCTCTAGTATATATAGGAGGGAGGGAGGAGGAGGCAGCCCCTAGGGTTTCCCCTAGTGGCTTCGGCCGAACCAAGGAGGAGGTGGAGGAGTCCACCTCCAATCCTACTCCAAGTAGGATTCCAATCCTACTTGGAAAATCCCTCCCCCACTTGGGGTTTTTCCTTCTCCCACCTCCTAGCCGCATGGGCCTTGTGGGGCTGGTTTGCCCAGCCCACTAAGGGCTGGTGCACCACTCCTCAGGCCCATGTGGCCTCCCGGCGTGGGTGGCCCCTCCTGAGGGCCCTCCGACACTCCCGGTACACTACCGGAAATACCCGAAACTTTTCCGGTGGCCAAAACGGGACTTCATATATATCAATCTTTACCTCCGGACCATTCCGGAGCTCCTCGTGACGTCCGGGATCTCATCCGGGACTCCGAACAACCTTCGGTCACCACCATGCATAACTCAATACTACCAAAACGTCACCGAACGTTAAGTGTGCAGACCCTGCGGGTTCGAGAACTATGTAGACATGACCGAGACACCTCTACGGTCAATACCCAATAGCGGGACCTGGATGCCCATATTGGTTCCTACATATTCTACGAAGATCTTTATCGGTTGAACCTCTATGTCAAGGATTCAGTTAATCCCGTATGTTGTTCCCTTTGTTCTTCGGTATGTTACTTGCCCGAGATTCGATCGTCGGTATCTCTATACCTAGTTCAATCTCGTTACCGGCAAGTCTCTTTACTCGTTCCGTAATACAAGATCCCGTGGCTAACACTTTAGTCACATTTCTTGCAAGTCTTATTGTGATGTTGTATTACCGAGTGGGCCCTGAGATACCTCTCCGTCACACGGAGTAACAAATCCCAGTCTCGATCCATGCCAGCTCAACAGACACCTTCGGAGATACCTGTAGATCATCTTTATAGTCACCCAGTTACGTTGCGACGTTTGATACACACAAGGTATTCCTCCGGTGTCAGTGAGTTGCATGATCTCATGGTCATAGGAACAGATACTTGACAAGCAGAAAACAATAGCAATAAATTGACACGATCATATGCTATGTTCACAGTTTGGGTCTTGTCCATCACATCATTCTCCTAATGATGTGATCCCGTTATCAAATGACATCTCATGTCTATGGCTAGGAAACCTTGACCATCTTTGATCAACGAGCTAGTCTATTAGAGGCATACTAGGGACACAATGTTGTCTATGTACCCACACATGTATTTGAGTTTCCAATCAATACAATTATAGCATGGATAATAAACGATTATCATGAACAAGGAAATATGATAATAACTAAATTATTATTGCCTCTAGGGCATATTTCCAACATAGCTATGTGTTCAATCTCTCTCTCTCTCTCGTGTTCTTGAGATGTCATGATCTTGATGTATCACGGACTTTGTTAATATAGTTGGTTCATATGGTGTGTTTCCCTTACTATCTTGTTGTGATGAATTGAATCTTTCCCCTTGAGATATCGTTATGTTGGATTGAATATTGGATTTCAGAACACCTGATATATGTCTTGCATGTGGATACCTGTGGTGACAATGGGGTGTTCTATTGATTCACTTGATATATGTTTTGGTACTCAACTTGCGGATTCCCGCGGTGACATTGGGGTAATCTATGCATAGGGGTTGATACGCGTTCTTGTCCTACTTTCTCCGATAGAAATCTTGGGGTACTCTTTGAGGTTCTTTGTGTTAGATTGAGTATTATGAATCTAAAATTGTTTGATGCGTATCGTATAATTAACTCATGGATACTTGTGGTGACATTGGAATATCTAGGTGACATTAGAGTTGGTTGATGCGTATCATATGGTGTTATTCTAGTATGAACTCTTAGATAGATCGATCGGAAAGCATAACTTGGTGTTATCTTAGTACGAACTCTTGGATAGATCGATCGGAAAGAATAACTTTAAGGTGGTTTCGTACCCTACAAACAATTTCTTCTTATGTTCTCCGCTAGATAAGAACTTTGGAGTGATTCTTCGTTACACGTTGAGGGATGGTTATGTGATCCAATTATATTAGCATTGTTGAGAGATTGCACTAGCGAAAGTACGGACCCTAGGCCTTGTTTTCAAGCATTGCAATACCGTTTGTGCTCACTTTTGTTACTTGCTACCTTGCTGTTTTTATACTTTTAGATTACAAAAACCTATATCTACCATCCATATTGCACTTGTATCACCATCTCTTCGCCGAACTAGTGCACCTATACAATTTACCATTGTATTGGGTGTGTTGGGGACACAAGAGATTTTTTGTATTTGATTGCAGGGTTGTTTGAGAGAGACCATCTTCATCCTACACCTCCCACGGATTGATAAACCTTAGGTCATCCACTTGAGGGAAAATTGCTACTGTCCTACAAAACTCTGTGCTTGGAGGCCCAACAAAGTCTACAAGAATAAAGTTGCGTAGTAGACATCAAGCTCTTTTCTGGCGCCGTTGCGTGGAGGTGAGTGCTTGAAGGTATATCTTTAGATCTTGCAATTAAATCTTTTAGTTTCTTGTTTTTCACTAGTTTGGTTTCATAAAAGAAAACTACAAAAACAATGGAGTTTAGGTTGCCTCATTTGTATCGTCTTTATAATGTCTTTATAAAGTAAAGTGCATAAGTAAAGGGCTCGGGTAAGAGATAACCGAGGCACGCGGAGACGACGATGTATCCCGAAGTTCACACCCTTGCGGATGCTAATCTCCGTTCGGAGCGGTGTGGAGGCACAATGCTCCCCAAGAAGCCACTAGGGCCACCGTAATCTCCTCACGCCCTCGCACAATGCAAGATGCCGTGATTCCACTAAGGGACCCTTGAGGGCGGTCACCGAACCCGTACAAATGGCGACCCTTGGGGGCGGTCACCGGTACCCGTACAAATTGCTCGGGGCAATCTCCACAACCTAATTGGAGACCCCGACGCTTGCCCGGAGCTTTACACCACAATGATTGAGCTCCGAGGCACCACCAACCGTCTAGGGCGCCAAGGAACCCAAGAGGAACAAGCTCTAGGGTGCTCAAACACCCAAGAGTAATAAGCTTCTCAACTTCTCACTTCCACGTATCACCGTGGAGAACTCAAACCTATGCACCAAATGCAATGGCAAGGGCACACGGAGTGCCCAAGTCCTTCTCTCCCAAATCCCACCAAAGCAACTAATGCTAGGAAGGAAAATGAGAGGAAGAACGAAGAAGAACACGAAGAACTCCAAGATCTAGATCCAAGGGGTTCCCCTCACTTAGAGGAGAAAGTGATTGGTGGAAAGGTGGATCTAGATCTCCTCTCTCTTTTCCCTCAAGAACTAGCAAGAATCATTGGAGGGATTGAGAGATAGCAAGCTTCAAGAGGTCAACAATGGTGGGGGAAAACTTGCTGCAAAAGATAGGAAGCAATGGGGAAGAAGACCCCCCTTTTATAGGTGGGGGAAAATCCAACCGTTATGTGCTCTGCCCGCAGCCGAGCGGTACTACCGCTCCTAGGAGCGGTACTACCGCTTAGGCGGAACTACCAAACACTGGCCAGGGGTACTCAGTATACGAGCGGTAGTGCCGCCGGAGCGGTACTACCGTCGCCCCTAGCGGTACTACCGCTTAGGGATCCTGGCACAGGTGAGGCGGCGGTAGTAGGGGAAACTGGCGCGGTAGTACGGTGCCAAGCGGTACTACCGTGCTAGTGCCGTTCTACTACCGCTAAAGCAAAAAGGGCAACCGAAGCCAGCACAGAAGGAATTTCCTAAGCGGTACTAGGAGCGGTAGTAGTATGCGGAAGTACCGCTTAAGCGGTGCTACCGGGCTACTACCGTGAAACTACCGCTAGAAGAAATTAGGCAACAGAAAGCTGCACAGAAGGAGAACTCCAAGCGGTACTAGCCACGGAAGTATGCAGCGGTAGTACCGTCAAGCGGTACTACCGTGGTACCCAACGGTACTACCGCTTGGGTGCTGAGAAACTGCCCAAGCACAACAGAAGGATACAATAAAACCTGAACTGCCATAACTTCTGCAAATGAGCTCCGAATTGAGCAAACTCAAGCTTGTTGGATTCAGGACGACAAGAGCTATCCAACAGCGATGTGAAACCTCTATCAATGAAGAACCGGCAAAAACTCCAACATCGAAAACATCATAGAAGATGCATAAGGACTCCGTTTTCAATGAACTTGAGCTTGTCATGAAGCTGACCATAAGCTCAAGAACCCACAAAGAGAAAAACCAACCAAGAACCAAGAAAGATGATGATGCCAAGAATGCAATGGTTTGAGCTCTCAACGAACGATACGATCAAGCTACTCACTTGAGAGCCCCCCTTGATAGTACGACAATCTATCCTATAACCCAGTCTCCCAACTACCACTATGAGACCGGTAAAATAGAAAACCCTATCAAGGTCAAACCTTAGCCTTGCGCATAGTCCACTTGAGCTAGATGATGACGATCTTGACTTCCTCAAGATGGACCACCTTTCTTGATTGCGTTGGCTTGATGAAGACTAGTTGATTGCTCCCCCATACTCCACTATGGGTGAGCCACGCTTCGGCACATCTTCACAAGTCCATTATCACCACAATGGACGGCAAGCTTCAAGCATGATCTCTCCGTGATGCTTCACTTGAACTTGCACACCGCAACCTTGATGACGATCACCACTTGATGTCATCCTCCATGGGTTGTATGAGATCTTCCTCTTGACGCAAACCCATGAAAATATACCTAACCCCACAACGAACTCTCACGTAGACCATGGGTTAGTACACAAAGCGTAATGGACAATGCTTACCATACCATGGGATCACTTGATCCCACTTGGTACATCTTCTACGCTTTGTGTGTTGATCAACTTGAATCATTCATTGCCTTAATCTTGATCAACCTTGTGTATTATCTTCTCTCATACCATGGGATCACTTGATCCCACTTGGTACATCTTCTACGCTTTGTGTGTTGATCAACTTGAATCATTCATTGCCTTAATCTTGATCAACCTTGTGTCTTATCTTCTCTCTTCATAAAGATGATGTCTTGAAGGTAAACATGAATGCTCACACAATCTTCTTCTTCAAGACATGCTTGCAATAAGCTCAACTCCCACATGACCAATCTTTGGATAAACCTTGAATACCACCTTGGTCACCATATAAACTCCTTGAAACCAACAGATGGACTTCAAGAAGTACCTATGGACAAATCCTTCAAATATAACTTAAGGCAACCATTAGTCCATAGGGATTGTCATCAATTACCCAAAACCACACATGGAGAAATGTGCTCTTACACCCTGGTTGTAGAGCAAAGGCTCGCTTCCTTATATTTTCAATGCATACTTTGAAGTTTTATCTTTTCCTTTTTCGTTTGCCCTTAATGATCACCATTAAGTTCCAGTCTACATAATACGAAACATAGAAGTATACATTGTAGAATTTTAGGCAGCAACATGAATTTTGATTTAGGCAAGCATGTATTTGTCGTGGCATTGTACATATGGTGAAGCTTTTCAATATGGTTGTTCTTAGATAACTCGATGATAACTACAAGAAGTTGGTAAATTCAGTTTTTAGTGGAGACCTTTATTTTTATCCAGAACGGAAACAATGGTAATACCTTGTATAACTTTGGTTCAATAAATAAATTATATAATTTAGAACCTACTGTGGTATGCCAAAAGGGTTTGGCGGACAGCAACATACAACACTAAAATTTCAATCAGATGTCTCTTAATTTGTGATATATAGCAACAAGTTCAACTCTGAAACTGTACTAATTGCTCTGGTGACAGTAACAATGTACTCCCTCCGTTTCTAAATATAAGTCTTTTTAGAGATTTCACTAGGGGACTACATACGGAGCAAAATGAGTGAATCTACACTCTAAAGTATGTCTATATACATCCGTATGTAGTCCCTTAGTGAAACCTCTAAAAAGACTTATATTTAGGAACAGAGGAAGTACAACACTAGGTTTGATTTGGTTCGAAATGCATAATTAAGTTCCATCTTAAAAATTTCTTACATTCGCCTTGTGTAAAAATGCAGTTGTGTGATCCATGTTCCATCCTAGCGTGGAAAGGTCTCTTGAGTTGCATTCTGTGTAAGCACATGAAAATGCAGGTTTTGATTGATGACTTGGTTGACTTAGCACCCATGGACTCGAGCTGAAATGAAGTAGCCCCGTAACGAGCCAAGCCATGCAAGATACAAATAATTGTTGCCTTGGCATTATCTCTTTCTTCATGGTGTTTAGATTCTGTAAATGAGGAACAAATATTGTGATATGATAGATGACGGTGAAATGCAGAATTTTGAGAGCTCATATATGTGCATAAGACTAGCAAGGGGTAGGTTGCCTTTGATGCTGATCTTGTATCCACTTATAAGTGTATGATATTAAATTCATTGACTCATGACGAGAGAAATTTACGTCAATGGGTTTTATCTCAATATAAGCTTTAGTCAAGTTCGCAATCTGCGAAGTACTAGATCCTACCATGATTTAAACTGGCATAGTATATGGAAGGTGCTACAAATCATTGGTGGAATTAAAAGTAGCTATATGTGGATTGAAATTTAAAGATTTTCGTATTCAAATTTTTAATTCGAATGAGACGTGCATTGCACGTGCAAGCTTACTAGTATTTTTAAAGCAATTGACGGAAGCAGGGCTGCCTTTCATTAAAAAGCGGAATAGATAGGCTAACAAAATCTAAAAAGTGTGTACGCATTATTTCGGCATACCGACCTGCCGGCTCCTAGCTGTCCGATCGGGTCTGGTTGGGTGGCTGTCTAAAGCGCTCAACGTGTGTGGTTTATACCGATCCGGACGGGGGACTCACTTGTAAGCGGTCATACATAAAGAGGCTTATGTGGTTTGGAGATGAAATCGTGGGCGGCGGTGGGACAGTTTTGAAACTCTTGCTGTTACCATACCCTCTCCATTTCTCTCCCATCTCCCCTGCGAAAGAGAGAGAGATGGAGGCGGAGTTCTCAAATCGACGTCGGGATTCCTCATGGCACCTCGCACGGAGTCGTTGTTCCTTGTATAGAGATGTGAAACCTCTATCAATGAAGAACCGGCAAAAACTCCAACATCGAAAACATCATAGAAGATGCATAAGGACTCCGTTTTCGATGAACTTGAGCTTGTCATGAAGCTGACCATAAGCTCAAGAACCCACAAAGAGAAAAACCAACCAAGAACCAAGAAAGATGATGATGCCAAGAATGCAATGGTTTGAGCTCTCAACGAACGATACGATCAAGCTACTCACTTGAGAGCCCCCTTGATAGTACGGCAATCTATCCTATAACCCAGTCTCCCAACTACCACTATGAGACCGGTAAAATAGAAAACCCTATCAAGGTCAAACCTTAGCCTTGCGCATAGTCCACTTGAGCTAGATGATGACGATCTTGACTTCCTCAAGATGGACCACCTTTCTTGATTGCGTTGGCTTGAAGAAGACTAGTTGATTGCTCCCCCAAACTCCACTATGGGTGAGCCACTCTTCGGCACATCTTCACAAGTCCATTAAGCTTCAAGCATGATCTCTCCGTGATGCTTCACTTGAACTTGTACACCGCAACCTTGATGACGATCACCACTTGATGTCATCCTCCATGGGTTGTATGAGATCTTCCTCTTGACGCAAACCCATGGAAATATACCTAACCCCACAACGAACTCTCACATAGACCATGGGTTAGTACACAAAGCGTAATGGACAATGCTTACCATACCATGGGATCACTTGATCCCACTTGGTACATCTTCTACGCTTTGTGTGTTGATCAACTTGAATCATTCATTGCCTTAATCTTGATCAACCTTGTGTCTTATCTTCTCTCTTCATAAAGATGATGTCTTGAAGGTAGACATGAATGCTCACACAATCTTCTTCTTCAAGACATGCTTGCAATAAGCTCAACTCCCACATGACCAATCTTTGGATAAACCTTGAATACCACCTTCGTCACCATATAAACTCCTTGAAACCAACAGATGGACTTCAAGAAGTACCTATGGACAAATCCTTCAAATATAACTTAAGGCAACCATTAGTCCATAGGGATTGTCATCCATTACCCAAAACCACACATGGAGAAATGTGCTCTTACAATAAGGATTCGGGAAATTGTGCTCAATTGGTAGAGGAAGAAATTATGAAAATACGCAATGAGAATTCCTTGAATGATGAGAATGATAGAAATATTGTTAGCATGAATTTTCTGAATATCCATGATGCTAATGATATGCAAAGCCACAAGCTTGGGGATGCTATGTTTGATGAACATGATATTTTTAGTCCCCCAAGTTTTGATGAGCAAATTTATTATGATGATGGCATGCCTCCTATCTATGATGATTATGGTCATGACATGTATGATATAAAAAGTGATAGCAACTTTGAAACTTGTCATCATGATTTTAATATTGAATGTGGTTATGTCAATCAAGTGTCTTATGATAGTTATTTTGTTGAGTTTGCTCCCACTACTATGAATGAGAATAAAATTGCTTATGTGGAGAGTAATGAAAATTTTATGCTTGTAGATCATGAAAAGAATTATTTATGTGATATTTATATTGTGAAATTCCTTCATGATGCTACTGAAAATTATTATGAGGGAGGAACATATGCTTGTAGGAATTGCACTAATATCAAGTTTCATCTCTATGTGTTCAAAGTTTTGAAGTTATGCTTGTTTTGCCTTCCTATGCTAGTTGATTCTTGTTCCCATAAATTGTTTGCTCACAAAATCCCTATGCATAGGAAGTGGGTTATACTTAAATGTGCTTGCCATGAGATTCATGATGCTCTTTTACATGTTTCAAATACTATTCCTATGTGAGCATCATTGAAATCATCATGCCTAGCTAAAAGGCATTAAAGAAAAGCGCTTGTTGGGAGACAACTCAACACTTATACTTTCTGTTTTGATGTGTTCAAATGATTAAGATACTGCAGTAATCATGTTTTCTGTCTTTTATTTCAATAAAGTGCCAAGTAAAGCCTTTGGGATGACTCACAAGATGAGTAGAATTGATGCTGAAACAAAACAGAAACTTTTGACTCCAGTACAGGAATTTTCATTTTTTACAGGAGCATCATAATGATCTGAAATTATTACACAGTGTTGATATACAAATTATTCAGGTTTTCCTAATATTTCAGAATTTTTAGAGACATACAAGTATGGTTACACTACAGATCTTCACAGACTGTTCTGTTTTTGACAGATTCTGTTTTGCATGTATAGTTTGCTTGTTTTAGTGTTTCCATAGCTTATAGTTAGCGGTATAAATTATGGGAATGGTAGAATACAGTAGGTATCATGTGGGAACAATTATGAATCTTGTATTGATAGTACCTAAGTGAATGATCTATCTTTATTATACTAACCCATCTCACGAAGTTCCGGTAAGTTTTGTGTGATTGAAGTTTTCAAGTTTTGGGTGAGACACCGATATGAGGAGAATAAGGAGTGATAAGAACCTAAGCTTGGGGATGCCCAAGTCACCCCCAAGGTAATATCCAAGGAATACTCAAGCGCCTAAGCTTGGGGATGCCCCGGAAGGCATCCCCTCTTTCGTCTTCAACATTATCGGCATATCTTACTTAGAGCTATATTTTTTTCGTCACATAATATGTGCTTTGCTTGGATCGTCATTATATTTTGTTATTTTCTGTTAGGTGTTATTTATAATCTTGTTTTTCAATCAAAATTTCCAAGAATTGCCTTAGGATGCTTGCATTGCATGTTTGATGTGTGCTGTGTAAAAACAGAAACTTTCTCTGTAGTGTTTGAATTTCCATATTCCTGGAACGTGGACAGTTTCTGAAATTTTTACACAGTGTTTTCATATAAATTCTTTACCACGTCATAAATTTTCATAATTATTTGAGTTACATAAGTACATTGTTTTGATAAATTGCTACGGACTGTCTGTTTGGACAGATTGCTGTCAAAGTTTTGTTATCTACTTATCCTATAGTTTCCATAGCCTATATTGGTAGATATAAATTGTGGAAATGATAGTATACAATATATAATGTTTGGAAATTATTATGCAACTTGTCTTGGCAGTACATGAATTGTTGATTTATTCTTATGTGTACTAACCTATATCACGAGTTCTTTTCGAGTTTTGTGTGGATGAAGTTTTTGAGAATAGGTGAAACCATGATATGAGAGGATTGAACGAGATACAAAGGCTCAAGCCTGGGGATGCCCAAGGCACCCCAAGTAAATATTTCAAGAAGTCTCAAGCATCTAAGCTTGGGGATGCTATGCATCCCACCTCTCTTCGTCAACTATCGGTTAGCCTATGTTGAGCCTAAATTTTTATCGTTCACATGACATGTGCTATTCTTGGAGTGCTATTTTTATTTAGTTTGTTGTTTGAATAAAATATTCAGATCTGAAAACCTTTATTGAGAGAGAGATTCCTCACATAGCTACTTGATTGTTTACCTACTCATTGATCTTCACCTATATCTTTTGAAGAGTAGTTTGATGTTTACTCTTGAGCTTCACTTATATCCTATGAGTAAATTGTGAATCAATGAAATATCATAAATATGAAATTATCAATGTGCTTTATGCTTAGTAGTAGCTTCACATCTGGTTTAGAAAGTAAAATCTATTGAAGTTTGACAATCACAATATTGGTCATACAAGCAATTCGTGAATGATTAGTATAAGGAAGAGAACTTTCACATACAAATATATTATCTTGGACATCTTCTATGATTGTGAATACCCATTAATTATTTTCAAACTTGAGCAAATTAATTGAAGTTGGACAAGGAAGACAACGTAATGAGTTATGGTTGTGTATATTTGCATAGAAGTTATATTGTTATGGATCATCCAACATGTGGTGTTTGCTTAGGATCTTTTGCTAGCCAAAAATTCGTACTAAGTAGAGATATTACTTGTGCATCCAAAAACCCTTAAACCCAGTTTCTTGCCATGAGAGTCCACTATACCTACCTATATATGGTATGTCACTGCCATTCCAAGTAAATTTGCATGTGCCACCTCTAAACATTCAAATAAACATCTGTGGGAGGGCCAGAAGAGCCACGAGGTGGGCACAACCCACCAGGCGCGCCCTGGTGTCTTGTGCTCTCCTCGTGGCCCACCTTCGCGTGAAACCAACGCCAAAAATTCCTATAAATATAGAAACCATCAGAAATAACCCTAGACTCTCCGCTCCGCCGCCGCAAATCTCTGTATCGACGAAAAACCAATCCGGAGGCGTTCCAGTACCCTGCCGGAGAGGGTAGATCATCTCCGGTGGCCATCTTCATCATCCCGGCGGAGGCCATGACGAGGAGGGAGTAGCCCACCCTCGGGGCTGAGGGTATGTACCAGTAGCTATGTGTTCAATCTCTCTCTCTCTCTCGTGTTCTTGAGATGTCATGATCTTGATGTATCACGGGCTTTGTTAATATAGTTGGATCATATGGTGTGTTTCCCTTACTATCTTGTTGTGATGAATTGAATCTTTCCCCTTGAGATATCGTTATGTTGGATTGAATATTGGATTTGAGAACACTTGATATATGTCTTGCATGTGGATACCCGTGATGACAATGGGGTGTTCTATTGATTCACTTGATATATGTTTTGGTACTCAACTTGCGGATTCCCGCGGTGACATTGGGGTAATCTATGCATAGGGGTTGATACACGTTCTTGTCCTACTTTCTCCGATAGAAATCTTGGGGTACTCTTTGAGGTTCTTTGTGTTGGATTGAGTATTATGAATCTGAAATTGTTTGATGCGTATCGTATAATTAACTCATGGATATTTGTGATGACATTGGAGTATCTAGGTGACATTAGAGTTGGTTGATGCGTATCATATGGTGTTATTCTAGTACGAACTCTTAGATAGATCGATCGGAAAGCATAACTTGGTGTTATCTTAGTACGAACTCTTGGATAGATCGATCGGAAAGAATAACTTTAAGGTGGTTTCGTACCCTACAAACAATTTCTTCTTATGTTCTCCGCTAGATAAGAACTTTGGAATGATTCTTTGTTGCACGTTGAGGGATGGTTATGTGATCCAATTATATTAGCATTGTTGAGAGATTGCACTAGCGAAAGTACGGACCCTAGGCCTTGTTTTCAAGCATTGCAATACTGTTTGTGCTCACTTTTGTTACTTGCTACCTTGCTGTTTTTATACTTTCAGATTACAAAAACCTATATCTACCATCCATATTGCACTTGTATCACCATCTCTTCACCGAACTAGTGCACCTATACAATTTGCCATTGTATTGGGTGTGTTGGGGACACAAGAGATTTCTTGTATTTGATTGCAGGGTTGTTTGAGAGAGACCATCTTCATCCTACACCTCCCACGTATTGATAAACCTTAGGTCATCCACTTGAGGGAAAATTGCTACTGTCCTACAAAACTCTGCGCTTGGAGGCCCAACAAAGTCTACAAGAATAAAATTGTGTAGTAGACATCAGATACGTCTCCAACGTATCAATGATTTTTTATTGTTCCATGCTATTATACTATCAATCTTGGATACTTTATATGAAATAATATGTTATTTTATATCATTTTTGGGACTATCCTATTAACCCAGTGCCAAGTGCCAATTGTTGTTTTCTGTTTGGTTTTGGTTTTCGAGGAAATCGATACCAAACGGAGTCCAAATGCTACAAAACTTTTTGATGATTTTTTCTGGACAAAAGAGACCCTAGAAGCTTCAGGAGGAGGCGAGGCAAGAAGCGAGGAGACGGCAAGGCAACAGGGCGCGCCCAGGGGGTAGGCGCGCTCTGATACCTTGTGGGTCCCACGTGGCTCCGTCTGACCTAATTCCACTTCTATAAATTCTCTAAAATAGGGAAACCAACAACGAGCCACCCAAAACAAATTTTTCGCCGCCACAAGTCTTTGTTCCGCCGTGATCCCATCTGGTGACCTTGTCTCGTGCCCTGTCGGAGGGGGAATCGACCACGGAGGCCGTCTACATCAACCTTGCTGCCTCCATAATGATATGTGAGTTGTCCACCACAGACCTACGGGTCCATAGCTAGTACCTAGATGGCTTCTTCTCTCTATTTGATCTTCAATACCATGTTCCCCGCGATTCTCGCGGTGATCTATCCGATGTAATCCTCTTTTGCGGTGTGTTTGTGGGGATCCGATGAATTGTGGGTTTATGATCGGATTATTCATGAATATTAATTGAGTTTTCTCTGAATACTTTTATGCATGATTATTATAGCTTCGTATTTCTCTCCGATCTATCGGTTTGGTTTGGCCAACTAGATTGATTTATCTTCAGTGGGAGTGGTGCATTGTAATCGGTTCAACCTTGCGGTGCTCAATCCCAGAGACAAAAAGGGACATGACACGTATTTGCATTGTTGCCATTAAGGAGAAAACGATGGGGTATGGACATGTCTACATCATGTCACTTTGCTCCAAGCATTACTCTGTTTTATACTTAATACTCTTGATGCATGCTGGATAGCGATCGACGATTGGAGTAATAGTAGTAGATGGACGCAGGAGTCGATCTACTTGTTTATGGATGTGATGCCTATATACATGATCATTGTCGTCAATAACATGTCAGAACTATGCGCTATTTTGTTAATTGTCCAACAATAATTTGTTTACTCGTCGTATGTTATGTTCGAGAGAGAAGTCTCTAGCGAAAACTATGATATCCGGGTCTACCTAAGCATAAATACTAAAACAACAAAAAATACCCCGCTGCCTTTTATTATTTGCATTTTTATTTTATATTTATAATATTTATCTATCAAGATTTAATCATTGCAAGTAACAACTTCAAGGGGCTTGATAACCCTCTTACCCGCGTTGGGTGCAAGTGTTTGGTTTTGTGTGTGTAAGTGGTGTAGAAGGAAGTTTTCTTGATTCTTCTATTGGTTCGATAACCTCGGTTCTCACTGAGGGAAATACTTATCTCTATTATACTGCATCTTCCCTCCTCTTCGAGGAAAAACCCAACACAGTTTACAAGTAGCAGTGTGACGCATGCGTTGTGGACAATGTACCACAACCACCGCATGTCCCATATCAACTACACCATGACGAGGCTATGTAGGAACAGAAATGAAATAACCAAAAAATTGAGGGGAAATGGAAAGAAATAAAAGGAAAAAAATAAAGAAAAAGAAACAACTAACTGAATAGAATAACAAAGAAAAGAATAAGAAAACAAAGAATTCAGAAAAGGAAAAAACACGCGCTATTGGGCCACAACCTTTGATGCGGGCCGCTCGCCTGCGAGACAAAGCCCAAAACGGACTGCTCGTCTCGGTGAAGGAAAAGGACTTTGAATTTGCAACAGGCCGGAGCCAAAAGGTTAGGACCCTAATATCTGACGACTGGTCACTAGGGAGGAGGGTGGATCGAACGAATTCGATTACCGGGGGAGGTTGTTCCCAGCAAATGAACCACCCCCTCCTCGATCGTTCGACGGGGGGAGGGTGAACCCCATTGGCCCAAAGGCCCAGTTTACTGTATTGCTTTTTTAAAATGCCATGAACAAAAATACATATTCCTTATAAAACTGAGGAAAAGCATTAAATATATAATTACCATGAATACGAAACAAATAAAAAATGACATGCTACTTTAGAAAAATGCCATGTTAATATACTAAAATACCATGAACATTGTTTTGCTTTATTTGGTCCATTGTGCAAAAAGTGCTTGACCAGAAAATGCCATCTAAAAAGAATAAAATGTCATCTCTTAATAAAAAATACCATCTCTCAATAATAATAAATGTCATTTCTTAATAATACAAAATGGTATCTCTTAATAAATAATGTCATCTCCTAATAATAATAAAATGACATCTCTTAATAATAATAAATGCCATATCTTAATAATAATAAAATGACATTTGGAGCCGAGTCATCAACCATATGAGGAGGAATGACCCACTTCTTAAGCACGAGGAGAAAAAACATAAAATCTATAATTTCCATCAATACAAAACAAATAAAATTTGTCATGCTACTTTAGAAAAATGCCATGTTAATTTACTATAAAATGCCATAAAAACGCTTCATAAAAAATGTCATCTCATTATAAACAAAAATGCCACCTAAAAAACAAAATGCCATCTCTTAATAAATAATGCCATCTCTTATTATAAAAATGGTATCTCCTAATAATAATAAAATACCATCTCTTGATAAGAAAAAAATGACCCTCTTAATATAAAAAGGCCATCTCTTAATAATAATAAAATGCCATTTCTTTGATACATAAAAATGCCATCTCTTAGTGAACATACATGTGGCATTTTTTAAACACAAAGATTCACAAAAGCCATGTACAACGGTTGGATAGGATCTAGTACGTGGCAATGGCCTACCTCCAAGATCCGTGCGACAGCTGGGAAGGCGCTCGCCGGAAGAACAAAACAAAGAATTCAGAAAAGGAAGAAAAAACGCGCTATTGGGCCACAACCTTTGCAGCAGCGCTGCCCTGTCGCGCTACGCGAGTCAAAGCCCAGAACGGACTCCTCGTCGTCTCGGCGAAGGAAAAAGGACTCTGAATTTGAAACGGGCCCGAGCCAAGCTGACGAGCGGTCTCGCGCGAGTTTCCGTGTTCCCCTCCCCCAGGAACCTTCCAGAACCGCCCTCTTTTTTCCCCGTAAAAAAATACACCTTCCAGAATCGTTGAGATCGGACGGTCGCCGTCGGGAACCTTCTCCCCCCAATATAATCCCACCCCTCCTCGACGCCTGCCCCCATCCGACGATCCCGAGCGCCCCGCATCCCGATCGATCGCAACCCAAGCGGAAGGAAGCAGCCGGCCGGCCCAATCGCGGCGATGGCGGCCGACGAGGCCAAGGCCAGGGGCAACGCGGCGTTCTCGGCGGGCCGCTTCGAGGAGGCGGCGGGCCACTTCGGCGACGCCATCGCGCTCGCCCCCGACAACCACGTCCTCTTCTCCAACCGCTCGGCGGCCTACGCCTCGCTCGGCCGCTACAAGGAGGCGCTCGCCGACGCCGACCGGACCGTCGCGCTCAGGCCCGACTGGGCCAAGGGCTACTCCCGCCTCGGCGCCGCGCGCCTCGGGTTGGGCGACGCGGCCGGGGCCGTCGAGGCCTATGAGAAGGGGCTCGCCCTCGAGCCCTCCAACGCGGCCCTCAAGGACGGGCTCGCCCAGGCCCGGTCGGCCCTCCCGCGCCGCCCGGCCTCCGGCGCCGACGCCATTGGCAAGATTTTCCAGGGGCCGGACCTCTGGAGCAAGATCGCCGCCGACCCCACCACGCGCGCCTACCTCGACCAGCCCGACTTCATGCAGATGCTGCGCGATCTGCAGCGGAACCCCGGCAACCTCAACAACTACCTCTCCGACCCCCGCATGATGCAGGTGCTCAGCCTCATGCTTAACGTGAGGGTCCAGAACCAGAACAATGACGCCCCAGAGCCGGCCTCGCCGGCGCCAGCACCCTCCAAGTCGTCCCCGCCGCCGCCACAGCAGCAGCCCGAGACCAAGCCAAGGGAGCCGGAGCCGGAACCAGTGGAGATGACCGATGAGGAGAAGGAGCGGAAGGAGAAGAAGGCCGCGGCCCAGAAGGAGAAGGAGGCGGGGAACGCCGCTTACAAAAAGAAGGATTTCGAGACGGCCATCCAGCACTACACGAAAGCCATGGAGCTTGACGGCGAGGACATCTCCTACCTCACAAACCGCGCCGCCGTTTACCTTGAGATGGGACAGGTGGGCTCTCTTCTTTCGGCATTAGTAATTTCTTCTAATGTTTCATATAGAGTCCTAAGTTTGAACCCATTTATATTGCTTTTGTGATTCCAGTAAGAATCTGAGAAATTTCTAATTACTTAGAGGCTCAGCATATACCAATTGTTTTAGATATGGACTTTTAGTTAATTAGTTGATGGGCTGCCAGTTGCTACTTGCATAGGTCCCGATGATTCGTTTCCTTGTGACACATTAGTGTTTTTGATAGAGATTACTGCTAGTTAGAATGATTTCACTGTCCAGGTGATCCTTACACATCCAATATCTTTAATAACAACAGTGAATTTATCTCAATATACCTGCCATCTTACCTTTTGGGGGCTTGGAGACTTTGACCTGCTCTGATACTAGTGTGTTTATGATTTTGAAGTCAGCAAATTGTAGCGTGTTTTTTCACTGCCACATGTTACTGCATTATATGCCTCTGTTGATTTGAGAGCTAATATTCTGTTTTTTACAAATACCAGTATGATGATTGCATTAAGGATTGTGATACGGCTGTTGAGAGGGGAAGGGAACTTCGTGCTGACTTCAAGATGGTCTCGAGGGCACTTACCAGGAAAGGAACTGCTCTTGCCAAACTTGCCAAGTCTTCCAAAGACTATGATGTTGCCATTGAGACCTTCCAGAAGGCTCTAACTGAGCATCGGAACCCAGATACCCTGAAAAGACTAAATGATGCTGAACGAGCAAAGAAGGAGCTCGAGCAACAAGAATACTACGATCCAAAACTAGCTGATGAGGAGCGAGAGAAAGGTAAGCAGTGTGAATTCTACTGTTTTAACACTTGTTTACTTGCTTCTCTGCCCCTAATAGTCAGCGGGTGTTGATGATGACGTTTTCTGTTCGTGCTGCTGCTCTGCAGGTAACGAGTTCTTTAAGCAGCAAAAATACCCAGAAGCAATTAAGCATTACACTGAAGCGCTCAGGAGAAACCCAAAGGATCCCAAGGTAATTCCTTGGTGTTTTATATGCTACTCAATTGCTTGAGCTACAAATTTATGTGAAGCTTGGAATTCATCAGTAAATCTGATGGGAAGAATATTTTGTACATCTGACACTGACAGGAACTGCTTAAGATTAATAACCAATAATTTAGAGATCTTGAACTGTGAATAGATGTGTGGTGTGGTGGGTTTGTTATAACTGCTAAGCTATTGGCTACGTGGATTGCATATTTCAGGTATACAGCAACAGGGCTGCCTGTTACACCAAGCTGGGTGCCATGCCTGAAGGTCTCAAGGATGCGGAGAAGTGCATCGAGCTAGATCCTACATTCTCCAAGGGATACACCAGGAAGGGCGCGATCCAGTTTTTCATGAAAGAATACGACAAGGCGATGGAAACCTATCAGGAAGGCCTGAAGCACGATCCGAGTAACCAGGAGCTGCTCGATGGTGTAAAGAGGTAAGTAACACTGAAAGAGATGATCAATCAGTCACTGGCTTCTCATCTTCTTAGATTCCACCAATCAGCTCCTAACCGTTGCCGTCCGTTCTCAGGTGCATTCAGCAGATCAACAAGGCGAACAGAGGCGAACTTACCCCGGAGGAACTGAAAGAGAGGCAGGACAAAGCTATGCAGGACCCTGAAATCCAGAACATCCTGACGGACCCTGTCATGCGGCAGGTGAGTTCGAGTTCATCATCAGTTCACTCTTTCTTGAGGCAGAGCTTTGGTTTGGCGAACGGTCTGATAACTTTGAGGTGTTGTTGTCTGCAGGTGTTGATTGATTTCCAGGAGAATCCGAAGGCTGCGCAGGAGCATCTCAAGAACCCCGGCGTGAAGCAGAAGATCCAGAAGCTCGTGAGCGCGGGGATAGTCCAGATGAAGTAGACCAAGGCTGAGGTTTAGTTAGTTGATCGTGGAGAAAACATTGCTGTGAGGTTTTTCATGTGGTGCAGTACATACTGGGGGTTAATTTGCCTCCAGATTTGTGTTTGTGTACAAGTACATTTCGTGGTTGTTCTTAAATGGCTTGCATGTGATGTGATACTCTCTACCTTGTCTGGATCTTGGTTTACTTTCCATCGTCACTGTCACATGGAAATATCATGAGATAACCGTTCTTCCGAGATTTGCTCACCTCCGAAACGGACACTGGGAATGGTATTCCTTGTTCTGGACCAATCCATGAAGAGGCTAGTTCAGTCGTGCTTGCATCCATTTCAAAACAAATTAGAACAAATTGGTCGAATTTCACCTAATACGCGTCTCATACGTGTCTGCCATGGCCGGGCGCAGCAGCCCTGCTCGCCTGCTGCGGACGACGGAATTCACTAAAGTTTGGACGGACGATGACTTCATACGGGCGCCCGCCCATCGGAGTAGTCCACGGAAGGGCACGGCAGCCATGTCCGGTCGTCACCTTTGGTTTGCGGGAAAACGGACATGTGGACTATCTCTCTGTGAAAAAACAAATTTTGAGGAAGCCATCTTATTGAGCACAAAACCATCCTTGATGAGATCCTCTGTCTCTCTTGCTATTTTTTATTATTACTGATCTGCTCTAGACTGTTTTCAACGTAGTCATGCACATCCAAACACCATTATGCTAGTTTTGATTGGCCACTATTTTGGGATGTCAGCAATTTATCTTCTCCTTTCATGTATCTTGGATTGCCCATGGACCACCAAGCCTAGAATATTATCCAGGTGCTCCACCTTCCTTTTTTACGATGGTAGACTTCTGCTGATCAAGTCTGCTTTTTCATCCCTTCCAACTTCTTGTTCTCTTGGTATAAAAATCAAAGTGGGCTTGGAATACTGGATGGGGCTATTCACAACAACGCCCTACTTATCAAGCACCTATATAAAAAAAATTGATAAAGAAGATTTGCCCTGGGTCAAGCTCATCTGGGAAAATATTATAGTAGAGGCCCCCCTCAAGGTCAGTTAGAAGGACCTTCTGGTGGAAAGATATTCTCAAGTTGCTCCCCTCCTTTAACAAAGTGGCCTCCTGTAAACCAGTAGAAGGATTTTCAGTGCTGTTTTGGCATGACAACAACCACACTCCTGGGAAAGATACTCCTCTATTCAAATGTACAAGGCACTTATGGGAGATTACCAAGCCCAAAGATTTTTCAACTCATGTGGAACTGTGCCAGCAGACTCAGACACAATATCTTTTTCTGGCTTGTCTTACATGATAGAGTCAAATCCTAAAGCATGCTCAAAAGGGTTCCTTCTTGAACAATTATAGCTGCATTATTTGTGCTCAAAACACTGAAGAAACTCTGCAGCATTTGCTCTAGGACTGTGATTTTGCCTACAACTGTTGGAACTTCTTAATCCCAGGTAGAAGAGGAGGAATGTCCTTTTGTGAGGACTTTGTTCTTGCATTGGAAAAATTAGCAGCCCCTATAGCCCTGGACATCATCATTCTGGGGTGCTGGAACATTTGGATGCAAAGGAATGGGAGAATATTAAGAAATGCCGATCCAACTTTTCAAGCTTGGAAGCACTCTTTTAAAGAGGACCTAAACTTGCTCAAATCACAGAATTCAAAAGAAGTGTGATGCTTGCTTCCAAGGCTGGATAGCTTCAAGATTCATTAATGATACCTAAAACTGGCATTGGTTGATTGTCTTTCTTTTTACTAGTTCAGCTTAATTTGTTTTTCTCCCTTTTGTTCACCCCATTATACTTACTGTTTTTTATTAATGAAAATACCGTAGAACTATCTACGGTTCAGGGCCTAAAAAGGAAGAAGACAAAAGGCACAAAGGGATAAAGGTATAGGCATCAAATGATAAACCATTGAATCAAGATTTATCAATCCGTACGAACACCATGGATGCCTTGCCATCTGCAATAACAGCTACACCAAGACGTGGATAGAACTAGGAGACTTCTTCATAAGAACAGCGCACCTTGACTGATCTCTCTGTTGTTCTGACTTTTGCTATCTACTAGGGCCATAAATCAGCCCAACGCACTCGGAAGACCAGAGGGCATCGTGCCCCAGACTAATGTTTACACGATTGGTGTTGTACTTCATTTCATATCAGAAATGACAATGAGTTGTGAAGACACAAACAGTGACAATATGCAAGTGCAAGCAAATTCTATGCAGCGGATGTGAAAACAGCAAATACTGGACTGAAGCATGTAAGCAAAATTTATAACGAACTGTTTTCTCATTTGTGAAAACTTGACAAGGTCATTATGAAATTATAACATCTTGCAAAATTATGGACATTACCAGGTCCAAAAACAATGGCAAATAATATCACCCACTGGGTTCGACACTACAAAGCTACATACACCTTGATGTCCTATACTCACCTGCTCTGCCGTCCTCATATATATTATCTACGAAATACCGAAGATTTAAGCAGCAGCTTCCTCTTGTTTTGCCGCAGAAAGCTGGTTCTGGATATGCTGTGGAACAACGTCGAACTTGGCAAGCTGCATCGTGTACGATGCGCGCCCCTTGGACATTCCCCTCAGACTGCTGACATACTGGAACATCTCGGCCAGCGGCACGAAAGCATCAACCACCTGCAGTCAACAGCAAAGCAAGTTAAATTCTCGAGATACATTTCAGACAGCAGATCCTGGCAAACTACAAGTCTAATTGGAGAAATAACTCCGAGAATGAAATGGCTATCGCTTGACCGAAGAAGAAAAAGAAAAAGAATAAAAGGGTTATTGAATGTCAGATGCCCGGCTAGAGTTGACAATGGATGTTAAGTGGAGCAGGAAGATTTGGTGCACTAGACTTAAAATTAGTACATCTGCGAGGTCAAGTAAAAATGCATAATCAATAATCATACTGCAATTTGTTTGATTTTACTCATGTTGTTATAGTATTACTCAAATTAGTATTAGTAGTAGAAGAAGGCCATAAAGGGAGAGAATGTACTGCTTAATACCTTAAGTCCACCTGGCTTATCTCCGAAGCTGTTAACTTGTCCTCTTCTAGAGTTCAAGTCACCAATAACATCACCCAAATGCTCCTCAGGGGTAATCACTTCAACCCTCATTATAGGTTCCAGGAGTCGTGGGCCAGCTTTCCTCAATCCTTCACGGAAGGCCCCCCTGGCTGCAATTTGGAAGGCAAGGACACTTGAATCAACATCGTGGTAGGAGCCATCAACCAGCACTGCTCGTAAATCCACAACTGGATAACCAGCAAGGACACCATTGGGTAAGCTTTCTTCAATTCCCTTCATCACACCGGGTACGTATTCTTTTGGCACTGCCCCTCCCTTAATTTCACTCTTGAATTCATACCCACTTCCAGCCTCCATAGGTTCAAACCGCACAATAATATCTGCAAACTGCCCTGAACCACCGGACTGCTTTTTGTGGACATAATGAGTCTCTGCAATTTTAGAAATACTTTCACGGTAGTTGACTTGTGGAGCCCCAACATTTGCCTCAACCTGTTCATACAATTTGAGTGAGTGTAACTTAAAATGAGAGATAATACATAATTCTTTTTAGGTTAAGGTAGTTATGACCCCAGAAGTTTCGGTATGAAATTTAGACATTTTCATAAGATATTTGAGTGGGAATGATGGAAGTCCATAGCTACCAAAGCATACATGGTACACAAATTAGCCAAGTGAACATTTTACAATCTTATGGTGTAGCTTCGCAAAGCTGGTGAAAAGGGGTAGTGCAAGCACACAAAGGAAATAATGCGCTTCATAGGTCTAGTGCAGCATGTAGGTTGCGTTGATTGATGACCCAACTGATATAACTTGGATAAAAACACGAAGAAATTGTGGGGCATGTACTGCACAAATACAAATAGTCAGAATACTAACCTTGAACTCTCTCTTTAATCTGTCTACAATGATGTCCAGGTGTAATTCTCCCATTCCTTCAATAACTGTCTGGTTAGTTTCCTCGTCTCTAGAGAAGTGGAAAGATGGATCTTCCTGAGCAAGCTTTATTAATCCATTTGCCATTTTATCAGCATCAGCTTTGGTCTTTGGTTCAATAGCAACCTTAATAACAGGATCGGGAAATTCCATGCGTTCAAGCACTACAAGGTTATCTGGGTCACAGAGTGTTTCACCGGTAATTGTATCTTTCAGACCAGCAAGAGCTACTATATCGCCTGTCACTGCAACTGTTATATCCTCCTTACTGTTTGCATGCATCTCTAGAAGCCTTCCAATTCTTTCCTTCTTATCTTTGTTTGCATTGAGAACGTATGAGCCGGCAACCAGCTTCCCTGAGTATATGCGGACAAACGTTAGTGACCCCACATATGGATCAGTCATGATCTTGAAAGCTAACCCAGAAAATGGTTCGTCGTCACTAGGACGTCTTTCAAGAACCACTTCCGGGTCGTCTGGGTCAGTACCCTTCATTGGTGGCAGGTCAAGTGGTGATGGCAAGTAATCAACAACAGCATCAAGCAATGGCTGGACACCCTTGTTTTTGAAGGCGGAACCACATAAAATGGGGACAAAGCTGGCACCTATTGTTCCTTTTCTGATTAACTTCTTCACAGTTGCCTCATCTGGTTCATTTCCTTCTAGATAGCCCTCCATAGCTTCATCATCTAATTCAACAATAGTTTCCATCATCTGAAGTCTATAGTCTTGAGCCAACTCCTCAAGATCAGCAGGTATGTCTTGGTATGAAAATTCTGCACCAAGTTCCTCTCCTGTCCATACAATAGCCTTCATTCTGATTAGATCAACAACTCCTTGGAAATTGTCCTCTGAACCAATTGGCAACTGTATCACCAAAGGCTTTGCACCCAAGTTTGCCACTATCATGTCCCTAGTTCTAAAGAAGTTAGCTCCAAGGCGATCCATTTTGTTTACAAAACATATTCTTGGAACTCCGTACTTATCTGCTTGACGCCACACAGTTTCAGATTGTGGTTCTACCCCAGCAACACTGTCAAAGAGACATATAGCACCATCCAACACCCTCAGAGCACGTTCGACCTCAAGAGTGAAGTCGACGTGCCCAGGAGTATCAATAATGTTGATTCTATGTTTGTCCCAGACGGCAGTTGTTGCTGCAGATGTAATGGTTATTCCTCTCTCCTGTTCTTGCTCCATCCAGTCCATAGTGGCTGTTCCCTCATGAACCTCACCAATTTTGTAGTTCCTTCCAGTGTAATAGAGAATGCGCTCTGTTGTTGTTGTTTTGCCAGCATCTATATGGGCCATAATACCGATATTGCGGTAATCCTCCAAAGGCACTTGGCGATCTGGATATACAGTGCAAAGAAGTAACCATTTAAGTTATTAAGCTGAACACAATGATTGATTTTCAACAGAAAAATAGTGAGAGGGTGGCAAAAGTGAGCGTAAAAAAAGAATCCAAGTGGCTTGCAGACTTCAGAACATCAATTAGCAATCTTTGGCTATGCGCATCCTTAATGGTGCAGAGGCTGAGGGTAAAGCTTCTATAATAAATAAAATTTGGTTACAGTCTAAAGAACTACACTCTGTTCCCAAATGCAAGACCGTTGTTGCAGTTCAATTTGAACTGCCAAAACGTCTTACATTTAGAAACAGAGGTAGCACACAGCTTGAGAAAAGGTTCAGTATTTCTCACATCTTGTTCAGATTCAATGCTAAATAGCCCTATATATTAAACTTTCAAGAGGAAGTTCCATGCATAACATCATTTTTTGTTGCCTGTACTCTCAATAGGACCGTCAAAAGAGTTCGAAGAATCTATGATTTGATTGTTGCACAGTCAAAGCATGCTCCTATCCACCGCAGTGAATAAGGTTGGCTCCATTTTCCTTTGTTACATACTTACTCATGGTTTTCTTGATAGATATGGTGTTAAGTGCTATGAATAAGAACAACAGGCATAAATGTAAAATAAACTTTGATACATGACACAACGTTATTATATTACCCTAATTCAGTTCAAAATCCTCTGACAAAATTGCCATATGTTTTGCTCATTATGCTCTTTGGAAGGAAGTAAACCTCGTTAAGATTTGCAGTTTCTTCAGAACTGCAAGTACTTTGGTAACACTTATCCACACATCCCAGTAAAATGAGAACTTACACAGAAATTACTTCCGCTACGTTCTACAGGCCAATTCTAATAACTAATGAGAAATTGTGAAATACAACACTGCTTTTACACCAAGTATTGAGCATTATAGTATTTCACCCATGTTACTTCCCTAACTAGTTATCCGGCAGAGCACGCTACTACACTAACAACCGTGAGCACCACTCCGGGCACTTCTGATCTCCTCCCTTTGTGAAATCGGTGGATTACATAATGACTATCCAACAGAACACACCTAAATTCACCATACTGGATTGCAATCCACTCCAACTCTCGTTAAATGGAAGGTGGGTCATTTTATAAAGCACCGCCGCTACTCTCATGGTCATTTTTTAGACGAAGTCTCTTAGTCATTTCATCAAACACAGGCTCTGCATAGAACAATTCTGCGCCCACACCTAGGCTTGCACACTAGCGCTGTAGACTGTAGCGCTAAAGCGAGAACACGCCGAAGGAACCAACTCGACAGGAATGCCAAAAGTGACCGGCTGAGGCTCGCTCACCATTGCCGGCCATGGCGACGACCGAGAGGCGCGGCCTGCGCGGGCGCGGGCGGAGGGCGGCGGCCGGGCCGGCCACCGCGGCGCGCCCGGCGGCGAAGCGGGACGCGGACGGCGCGAGGAAGGGGCGGTGGCCGAGGAGGAGGCGCGAGGCCGAAGCGGCGGCCACGGACGGCCGGCGCGCCGGCGCGGCGGCCCGCGGGATTGCCTCGGCGGCCATTGCACTGCTGTCTGTGAGTGCCTTGCTTGCCTTGGCCTTCGCTCCCTGCGTGCTGCTGCCCGCCTGCGCTCGTGGGTGAGCGCTGTGGTGGCTGCGCTTATGTGTGCTTCGAGCCGACCTCTGCAGATAATGTGAGCCCGCGGGGCTGCGCGGACGGTTTCCCGTCTCACGTTTTGGATTGGCGCTTTATTTCAGCTGTGTATTGGCTTATCAGATTTCTTTTTTCACAATAACAAAAAAGTTATGAAGCCTTGTGTGTTTTAAGCATTTGGTGGGCAACAGCTGCGTATTCTTTATATATATATATATATATATATATATATATATATATATATATATATATATATATATATATATATATATATATTGCTCCTTGGTGAAATATTTATTATCAAGTTACTAACAATAGATTCGCAAAAAACAAAAGTTACTAACAAATAGATTTCGCAAAAAAAAAGATTGCGCGGCATGTATGCTCCTCAAGAAATGACCCTAGACAAAAAAAATAGGTTTCCCCCTCCACTGGTTCGTGCCGTTGCCAATCTGTCCCACCTCTGATGACCTTTGGGTCGTGGAAGTGCGGAGGACCTCGCCCTCCCCCCCGCGGGAGAGACCCCGCTCTTGTTCTTTTTAGGTACATCGTCTTGGTTGGGGTAGTGTGGTGGCGGCGATGTTCCTTGGTAGAAATAATGTCCCATACGTTTGATCCTTGTTCCAATGGTGCGTCTAGCATCATCGGAGAATGTGTGGATGTGTGTCTTCGTCGGATCTCGCGAGATTCGATCAGCTGGTCTTTAATGAATATGTTTGGATCCAGTTTTTGTTGCTATGTTTACAAGTTTGATCATTCCGGTCTACGGCACTCGTCATCGGGGATGGTTGCTGCTCTGGTGCAGTAGTCTCGTGGGGCCCGACTTCCCAGACGTGTACCACAACAAGTTTTACCCACCTTCAATGAGAGAGGGACAATGACGACGGCGGGCTTTGGGCTCGCTCCGGTGCTTGTAGTCATCGCTAGGTGGTCCATGGATCTGGTTGTAATTTTTGCTACCTCTAATGTTATGTGTACTGTCATGGTTGATTATGAATAGATTGAAAGTTTCTCTCAAAGAAAAGTTACCGTTGAATAAACAATTCTCAAAATAAAGTTAGCCATCAGAGTGTAGAGACGGGTGGGTTGGTTGATTAAATGAAAAGATTTCGAGGCAATATCTTTGCTATTTCAACAAGGGTTGTATTCTTTTATTGTTTCTCTATTTTATTACTTAATTGTTATAACTAAAAAATATATTTAATTATATTCTTCTTATTTGGATCCCAAATAGAGAAATAAAATAATGAGCAGAAGAATTAAGTTAAGGCCGAGGTCTTACTCGGAATGTTGCCAAGATGTCAATATCCTTTAGTTTTATATTCTGAGGTTTAAGTCAATTATAATCTTCACCACCAACTTCAAATATAACACCTGCTTTAGTTTTTGTTTGTGGTGGCATAAGTCCCTCCCTACAACTCTTGAATTAAAAAAAATCACTAGGGGTCTACTCAATGTGAATCAGGCGTAAATGAACTTCAGCAAAAATCTTATAAAACAAATGATATACAATTAACATAATATTAGCTCATTAAAACGAGGACATGCTTAAGTTAATGAATGTGATTCATTCATATTCCAAGTTGCATGTTTTTGATACTTAAAATATTAAAACATACTTTTTACTATTTTGATGTCATACATGCACAAACGCAAAATAATATCTAGCGAAAATAGGAGTCAATGCAACATTATTTTTGTGAAAAAGAGCAGACATATTATAAAAGTTCCGGAGTACAAAGCATCTCAAACATAATAAAAATTACATCGAGATTCCGAGACCACCGAATGACCACTATTGTCACCAGAACGAGATATGTTGCCGCTCCCTTACCGGAGCCGGCTTGAGCTTGTCGATGACAACCGGGAAGTCTTCATGCACGTGCCCCTAAGGACCAACGCCCTGGAGCCGCAACCATCATTGTTGAACCCTTGCATAGCTATAAAGTACCTGACACCAAATGTCGCCACATGACGAGAAACCCTAACCTCATGGCTCACACTGGAGCTCCGTCGACTATGTCCATGCGGACGAACTCGAGGAAGATCAAAGCCCGGAAGACAAACTCGAAGAAGAAGCACCTAAAAACCCCTAACCTAAACTACTAATGGAAACGAAGGAACCGGAATGCCCCTCTCCATCACCAGCCACCGGAGCAACAAGCAAAGGGGAGGAGAATCCACGGGCTTGCCGGTGAAGCCTGGAGGAAAGAGTTTGTCCTTGCCGTCTGTGGTTAGGGAAAACTGCAAAGTCATATACTAACGGAAATATTTTTAGCAATAGCATTGTCTGGACCATCGGATATAGTCTCAGTTTGTCATGGTGCAATGCTTTGGTTGAATCAAATTGATGTGAATAAACAAATGGTAACTATCGATATCCATATATTTTGTAATATACCCTATGAAAGAACATGCGGTGCCCCCATGTTTGGTTTTGGTAATTGATGACAATCTCTATGGACTAATGGTTGCGTTGAGTTATATTCTTAGGATTTGTCCATAGGCTTTTCTTGAAGTCCATTTGTTGGTTTCAAGGAGTATATGTGGTGACCAAGGTGGTATCCAAGGATCTATCCAAAGATTGGTCTAGTGAGTGTTGAGCTAATTACTAGCATGTCTTGAAGAAGAAGATTGTGTGAACATTCATGTGTATCTTCAAGACATCATCTTTATGAAGAGAGAAGATTTCACACAAAGCGTAGAAGATACACCGAGTGGGATCAAGTGATCGCACGGTTTGGTAAGCATTGTCCATTGTGCTTTGTGTACTAACCCATGGTCTGTGTGAGAGTTCTATGTGGGGTTAGGTTTGCTTCCATGGGCTTGCGTCAAGAGGAAGATCACATACAACCCATGGAGGATGACATCAACTCAAGGTTGTATTGTGCAAGTTCAAGAGGAGCATCACGAAGAAATCATGCTTGAAGCTTGCCGTCCTTTGTGGTGACAATGGACTTGTGAAGGTGTGCCGAAGAGTGACTCACCCATAGTGGAGTATGGGGGAGCAACCAACTAGCCTTCATCGAGCCAACGCAATCAAGAAAGGTGGTCCATCTTGAGGGAGTCAAGATCGTCATCATCTAGCTCAAGTGGACTTCGTGCAAGGCAAAGGTTTGCCCTTGATAGGTTTTCTATTTTACCGGTCTCATGGTGATAGTTTAGAGACCGGGTTATAGGATCAATAGCCGTACTATCAAGGGGGGCTCTCAAGTGAGTAGCTTGATCGTATCGTTCGTAGAGAGCTCAAACCATTGCATCCTTGCATCATCTTTATTGGTTCTTGTTTGGTGTTTCTCTCTGTGAGTTTTAGAGCTTATGGTCATCTTCATGACAAGCTCGAGTTCATCGAAAACGGAGTTCACCTGCTTCTTCTATGATGTTTTCGATGTTGGAGGTTTTGCCGGTTCTTCATTCATAGAGGTTTCACATCTCTATATCTTAGGCATACCTCCCCTGCCTCTTCTTAAGAAAACCAATCGCTGTTGGATAGCTCTTGTCGTCCTGAATCCAACAAGCTTGAGTTTGCTCAATTCGGAGCTCATTTGCAGAAGTTATGGCAGTTCTGGTTTTTTTGTTTCCTTCCGTTTTCCTAGCTGTACAAATTGAAGGCAGCAAGGTGCTCGTGTTCAGTGGCTAGCGGTAGTACCGCTCAAGGGAGCAGTAGTACCGCAGGTGCCCGCGGTAGTACCGCTCCAAGGAGCGGTAGTACCGCTGTCCTCAGCCCTGGTGCGTGCGCTTGCGGTAGTAGGCACGGATGTAATTTTTTACATCTGCCCTCGAGCGGTAGTACCGTAATTTTGTCCGGTACTACCGCGCCGGACTTTTGCACAATTCCACCCTCAGCGGAGGTAGGCACGGAAGTAATTTTTTACTTCCGTGCATATCCTGTGCCAGTTGATACCGACCTTGCGGTAGTACCGTATTGGCGCGCGGTAGTACCGCTCCGGCGGCTCTACCGCTCGTTGCCCAGTGCAATAGGTCTTCATCTGGCCACTACCGTGCGAGCGGTAGTACCGCACCCCACTACGGTAGTACCGCAGCCTCTTGCGGTAGTACCGTGGCATTTATGCGGTAGTACCGCAATGCGCGGGCTGAGCGTGGGGATAACGGTTGGATCCTCCCCCCCCCTATAAAAGGGGGTCTTCTTCCCCAATGCATCTAATCCTTTAAGCTCGTGTTCTTCCCCTGTTGTTGACCTTCTTCGAGCTTGCTAACTCTCAATCCCTCCAATGATTCTTGCTAGTTCCTGAGGGAAAAGAGAGAGGAGATCTAGATCCACATTTCCACCAATCACTTTCTCCTCTAAGTGAGGGGAACCCCTTGGATCTAGATCTTGGAGTTCTTCGTGTTCTTCTTCGTTCTTCCTCTCATTTTCCTCCCTAGCATTAGTTGCTTTGGTGGGATTTGGGAGAGAAGGACTTGGGCACTCCGTGTGCCCTTGCCATTGCATTTGGTGCATAGGTTTGAGTTCTCCACGGTGATACGTGGAAGTGAGAAGTTGAGAAGCTTATTACTCTTGGGTGTTTGAGCACCCTAGAGCTTGTTCCTCTTGGGTGCCTTGGCGCCCTAGACGGTTGGTGGTGCCTCGAAGCTCAATCATTGTGGTGTAAAGCTCCGGGCAAGCGTCGGGGTCTCCAATTAGGTTGTGGAGATTGCCCCGAGCAATTTGTACGGGTACTGGTGAACCGCCCCCAAGGGTTGCCAAAGTGTACGGGTACCGGTGACTGCCCCAAGGGTCACCATTTGTACGGGGTCGGTGACCGCCCTCAAGAGTCCCTTAGTGGAATCACGGCATCTTGCATTGTGCGAGGGCGTGAGGAGATTACGGTGGCCCTAGTGGCTTCTTGGGGAGCATTGTGCCTCCACACCGCTCCGAACGGAGATTAGCATCCGCAAGGGTGTGAACTTCGGGATACATCGTCGTCTCCGCATGCCTCGGTTATCTCTTACCCGAGCCCTTTACTTATGCACTTTACTTTGTGATAGCCATATTGTTTCTTGTTATATATCTTGCTATCACTTAGTTGTCTATCTTGCTTAGCATAAGTTGTTGGTGCACATAGGTGAGCCTAGTTGTTTTAGGTTTTGTGCTTGACTAATTAAACGATAGCTTTATTCCGCATTTGTTCAAGCCTAAACCGTAATTATTTTAAAGCGCCTATTCACCCCCCCCCCCTCTAGACGACATCCACGTCCTTTCACCCTATAACAATAATACAACTTCTTTGAGTTAAACTCATAAGCTATCTGTAAACATATCATTCACAAGTTCATCTCTCTCCCTCTCTCTCTCTCTCTTCACCATCATAAGTGGGGCTAGACGATTCTTTTGCATAATAATTGGTACATTGAGAATATGGATATATTTATTTTGAATTTTAATTGCATCTTCAATATAATATTGATTTCTTTTTGGAATTTTGGACTAATAATTGAAAATTGGCTATTTTGACAGGATTTCCCTAAAAAAAGGAAGGAACAGTAAATATAAGGGAGAGCATATTTTTACTATCGGAGATGTTATATGGCTGACGTTCCCGGGAGGCCAACCCCAAAGAATGCGCCCATGGCCATAGCACGCATCTTGACGCATGCCCGATGTCACATAGATCAGCTTGAGCTGGTCTCTGGTTCATGTTTCCCGGCAAATGATTTGTTTGTTTCTCCTGAAAAAAAGTGTGAGGGGATGTGTGTCAAACCAGATACCTCGTGTATCTTTGTGTGCATCCTGTACCACTTGAACTGTATTTTGTGTCTAAAATGCACTTAAACTTGTTTATATATCTTATGAAGCTAATTTTCTTTTTAATTTATTTTTTCATTTTAAAACTCAAAAAATACAGATTTTCCATTATTGGTAGAACAAAATCATTTAGAGGTTTTTTTCTTCTAAACTTGCCATGTGCATTTTTATTATATGTAGCATGAAATTTTTCTAGGCCCTTTTTAATGCCCCACCGGACAATATTTTAGTAAAGAGCATGCATTTTAATAACTAATAACATGGCATTTCTATTATTAAGAGAATAGCAGTTTTATTAGTAGTAACATGGCATTTTTATTTTTTTAGTTACATGACACTTTTATTTGTCAACGGGGATGGCCGTTTTATGATTAAGAGCATAGAATTTTTTTATTATTAATAGCATGACATTTTTATTATTAGGAGGGTGGCAGCTTTATTATTAACAGGTTGGCAGTTTTATTATTGAGACCATGACATATTTATTATTGTTGGCATGCCATATTTTTATTATCAAGATGATGGTATTTTTATTAGTAAGAGGATGAACATTTTATTTTTATGGGCATGGCTTTGTTTTATGAATTTTTGCACAGTGGAAAAAATAAAGCAAAAAAAACTACATCCTGGCATTTTTGTGATGTAGCATGGACTTTTTATGAACTAACATGACATTTTCATATAGTAGCATGGCATTAAAAAACATATTCATGGCAATTATAAGTTTTTTTTCTATGATTTACAAGAAAATTATGTATTTATTTGTCCATGACACTTTAAAATACATAAATAAACAGTCAACTAGGCCTCTGAGCCAATGGGGGTTCGCTCTGGCCCTTACCCTGGCGAATGATCGAGAGGGGCTGATTCGTTCGCTAGGAGCAGCTGGCCCCAGCAACCAAATTTGCTCGATCGACCCTCCCTCCTGGTGTCTTTTTTCTACTATTTGTCTAGCATTTTTTTCTTCCTCTTGATGATATTTCCAAATGACATCTTTCTGATTATTGTCGGCTGCACTGAACTTCTCCTTTCGAATGACTGAAAGAACATACCCGATAACCGAGATTTTTCCTCCAAAAAAGCCGAGGTTTGAGATTAATAGGGTACTCTATAGATCGAACCGCTGAGTCAGCAACAAGCCATGCAAAATCATCAGAAATAGCGAGAGAAACGCGGCAGGGATAAAAAAGGTGCCAGCGAAGCGGCCACGTCTCCATGTTTTCGACCACGAGCGACCATGCAAAGCAAAGCCCAAGTGGGCGTCCAAATTTGGAGCGTTCCAAAGCGCACCACGCAAGGCATCCATCCGGCGGCCCGTTAACAGCGACACACTCGCGCCCACTGCTTGGTAGAACCACTGCCAATTATTTCTTACTCCCTCTCTCACCTGTCACGCATTTTGATGGTATGTCGTCTGTCCACGTACTTGCAGCTCTGACCTCTGAGGATAGCAATTTAAGCATGGGAGTCTTAGAGCATCTCCAGCCGTTTGACCTCCCAGGGCAAAATTTTTCGCCGTGGAGAGGTGAGCCGGCGGAAATTTTAGGCTGGGGACGAGTTAATTTCCAGCCGGTCCCCAATGACATGCCTTTTTCTTGCTACTGATTGGTGCAGGGAGCATGCTTGTCTTGCTTCAGCCGTGGTCCCGCCGCATGCACATGCAGAAAAAGAGAGGAGAGAGGAGATAGAGATCCAATAGGCCCACAGTCAGCCATGCAAAAGAGTACCGCCGGCGCCCCAGGTGACCCCCAGCGCCCTGGGTTCGGCCTGGGTCCGCCGGCGCTAATTTTGGCCTAAACCGGCGAAAAACGAGGTCTTGGGGGTGCGACTGGACATTTTTTAAGCGCCGGCGATTAAAAACGGGCGTGGGAGGGCGTGTTGGGGGCGCGGCTGGAGATGCTCTTAGAGCATCTCCAGCAGAGCATCTCCAGCCGCCCCCCCAACAGGCCCCCCAATGCCATTTTTTTATCGCCGGTGGGCGAAAATCGGTCCAGTCGCGCCCCCAGGAGCCCATTTTTCGCCGATTAGGGCCGAATTTTGCGCCGGCGTACCCAGGCCGAACCCGGCGCGCTGGGGGGGCGCCTGGGGGCGCCGGGCGAAACGTTTTTGGCGCGAAAACGGGTGGGTCCGTCGAGTCAGCGACCGCGCGGCGTCGTCATCCTCATCGCCTCGGTTTCCCGCGGGGAATCAATGCAAGGCTGCCGCCGGTCAGCCTTCCATTGATGCGGCGCGTTCACGAGCCGGAGTTCACGGGCGGCGCAGTCAGTACGGGGCGACGCGCGTCCACACTTCGCCTCCCACGCGTCCCACGGTGCCGCCCGCTCGCCTGCTATAAAAGCCGACCTCGCCGGTGTTCGCCACACATCGCCGCCTGCCCCCAAGTCCCACCACCGACGCCCCTCTCCCCCCCCCCCCCGCGCGGCGATCTTCTCTCCCCCCTCTCCCCCAATGGCCGAGCGCTACCCAGGCGACGGCGCGACCCGCAACGGCTTCGGCCGCCAGCACCTCCACGAGGACGAGGCCCGCCTGTTGTACGAGGCGGAGTATCCGACGCCGCCTGACATGCGGGCGCCCGGCGCCTAGAGGCTCAGCGCCGGCGGCGTCCCCGTGCCACCGGTGCCCACCGGAGCCGAGCGGCGCGCCGAGATCGCCCGGATCCGGTCCTCCCTGTCCGAGGAAGTGCGCCGGCAGCCGAGGTACGCTCCCGATAGCGTCAACCTCTGGACGTCGTACTTCGAACGCCGCCGCGAGGAGCAACTCGCCTCCACCAACGGCGGCCCCGCGCGTGGCCGTAACAACAGCGAGGGCCGCCGTCTTTGGTGGGGCGTCCCCGGACGCACGCTCGAGGCCGTCCTCGAGCACATCGAGGGCGGCAACGAGCCGCGCCTCGGGTACCCGGACGAGCCGACGTCCATTTCCCGCCGGAGGGGCTCGTCATGGCAGCCACGGCGCATGGAGGCGCCGTCGTCGTCGTCCTCCCACTCCTCCCACTCCTCCGGCGCAGCGCGCACGCCGCTCGTCGCCGTGAAGGCCGAGCCGGCGTGTCGCCGCTCCGCCGCAGCGGGCGCAACGGTGGTGGCGGCATCACCATCAACGAGGGCCGTCGCCGCGAGCCCTCGCCTCCCTGCGGCCACCTCCGCCTTGTCAGGCCGAAGACGGAGCCTGGCACGCCGGCGGTGGTCAAACAGGAGCACCTCGCCATGGCCGCCGCCGACGACGAGGCCGCCCTGAAGTGGGCGCGGGACGACTACGTCCGGGAGGAGGTGGAGCGGCAGCGCCGGGCCCTCGAGGAGATCGAGGCTCGCCACCGTGCCCGCCGCGAGGAGGAGATCGCCGGCCTCATCATCCTCGACGACGACAGCGATGGCGAGGCGCCCGGGCCCTCCAACCCCGACCTGCACCGTTTCGGCGACGCAGGGCAGGGCTGCAGCAGGGACGGCGGCCGCGGCGCGCAGGACGGCGACGGCGACGGGGACGACGGCGGCGACTACACCGACTTCTACAAGCTCCTCGGCATGTAGAATGCGGCGGCGCGGCGGGACGCCGTAGTCGACGTAGTTGTTTTTTTTTAGTTTTTGTATTATATTTTAATGAAAATCCGAAACTATGTTTAATGTTTTGGGCGGCATTTGGGCCGATTCTACGCCGATAATGGACTGAAAGCGACGGTTGGGGGGCGACCCCGGGGCCGCGACCGGAAAGCCGAGCCCCCCAGGCCGATTTTAGCGCCGGCTGCCCCCAGGCGGCGCTATTTCGGGCCCCTGGGTGGGCCAACGGCTGGAGATGCTCTTATACCAGCCACAGGTATCTGTCACTAGTTGATAAGTACACTGGACCGTAGAGATGGCGCTTTCAACGCTGACATGTACGTACACGATTATATCTGTTCTCCCGGCCTAAGTACAGGTCGATGAACGTGCAGCAAATTAATTTGGGGGCAACTGGAGAAAAGGTTGCCCGCCGGAGAGCTTCCCGTTCTCGAGCGTGAATACGTGATTTTCTAGCGATGCTACCCCCCCCCCCCCCCCCCCCCCCCCCCCCGCGCAACCATTCGTTTCCTCGACGAGGGGTAATCAAAGGATACCTCTTGTAGCAATAAGCTGAGATCGTGTTATTTGATATGCTCTCAGCCGCTGTCAAGATTTTAGATGAGTTTTTAAGGTTTTAAAAAAAATATTGAAAAAATTGCGCGAAAAACACGTTTTTTTTGCTTCCACGTAAGGCACAGATTTGCTTCCGCGAGAGGTACATCTATGTCTCTCAAAAAAAAAAAATTGGTTTCAAGGGAGTCACAGATTTGCTTCTTGTGGAGACACATATTTGCTTCCGCGAAAGGCACGACTGTGCCACGCAAAAAAGGAAAAAAAATATGTTTTTTTGCTGTGCCGCTCCGAAGAGGGAAATAAGTATTTTTTTTTCTTTCATGTCAGGCACATATTTGCTTCCGTGCGAGGCACATCTGTGCCTCTAGGAAAGAAAAAAACATGTTTTTTATTCATAAAATAAAAGGTTAGTCAAAATCTATTAACATGGGATCTAGTATCAAAGATCTTGACGCGAGAAATTCAATAGTGAAAATGTTTTAAGAGATAAAATGTTTTGAATAAATGAATGTACAGAAAAAGGAAAAATTTCCAGGTTTCGACACGTAGCGCACATGCAGTGCGTCATTTATCAATCTCTGAGAAGGAGAAAGTGACATTTGCAACGAAAGTGCCTTTCTACACCCAGGAGCAAATGCTCCTGGTGTGAACAATAACATAAAAAAAAAACCATTCAAAAAATTCTGAAATTTTTTTGTGGCATACTTTTACAAATGTTTGTGTGCATGCAAAATTTCATCACAAAATCACATTGGTGGAAATCATGCCAAAAAAAACAAAATCAGAGCTCCAAAATGCTTTTGTAAGTAACATTTTCAGAGCATCGATTTTGTTTTTTTTATCACGCCTTCCACGAATGTGATTTTGCGATGAAATTTTGCATACACAACAAACATTTGTGATAGTATGCCACAAAAAAATTCAGAATTTTTTGAATTTTCTTTGATTTTACTGTTCACACTTGAGCATTTGCTCCTGGGTGTAGAAACTTCACGTCCCATTTGCAAAGGATACCCCTTAAGTACTGATCTCGAGAAAACAAGAGGCAACACTATGTCTCCTTATAGCGAGACCTAGGGTGTTGTAGCTTAAGGCGCCTCCCTAAATGGGCCGGAACAGGCGGGCCGGAGGCCATGGCCTGGTTTTTCATTTTTATTTGTTTTTGATTTTTTTCTACTTTATTTTCCTTTACTTTCGTTTATAATTTCAAATATTCTAAATAAATATATTAGAAAAATCACTTTTCATAAAAATATTTTTAGACAATGTCAACCAGGCATTTGAAAATTGTTAAATGCATATAAACATGTTTCTCATACATATGAAAAATGTACAAAAATTATACAATCTGTGTGAAAAGAGTTGAATATGTATTTTAGAATATTAATTAAGCATTTTAAAAAATTAAACAATTATTTAAAAAATGTTAATTAAGCATTGATTTTTTTTAAATGTGTATAGGATTTTTTTACCATTTATTCAAAAAGTGTTTAAAATATACTTGAAAAATGTTTATCTAGCAGTTGAAAATGGTAAATATGTATAGAAAATATGTTGACAATGTATTAAAAATATATTTAACATGTATTTGAATTTTTTATTCAAACATTTAAAATTTTAAATGTGTATATAATTTCTTTAACCTATATGCAAAGAAAGTTAATCTTGTATTGTATTAAAAAATATTACACTTGTATTTGAAAAATGTTAATCAAGCTTTTGAAAAATGTTAAGTTGATATATGGAAATTGTTGATCATGTATTTAAAATATTTAATCTTATATTTGAATTTTTTAAATAAAGTATGTGGAAAATCTCAAATGTGTATAGAAAACATTGTTGACCATGCATTAAAAAAATGACAATCTTCTACTTAAAAAATGTTGATCAAGCATTTGAAAATAAAAAAAACGCATAGAAATAATATTGATCATGTATTAAAAAATATTTATCTTGTATTTGAATTTTTTTTGATCAAACGTTTGAAATAGGTTTACAACATGTATATGAAAAAATGCTGACCATTTATTCAGGAACCAAGAGAGAAACAAAGAAAAAGAAGGAAACCCATGATAACCAAGAAAGAAACAAAAAAACGAAAAAATAAAGCCAAAAAAGAAAGAAAAGCAAAACAAAGACCGTGAAAACCGAGAAAGTAACAAATAAAGACGAAGAAAAAAGAAAGAAAACAAAAACCAGTGAAATTTTTGAAAGAAATAATGATTGGTATAACGAAAACATAACACTAATGAAAACCGTTCAAGAAAGAGAGAAAACTGAAAGGCAAAAACAGAATAAGGAGAAACCCCGGAAGATACCAGTACATCAACCAGTATGAGCAATCTTCTTGATCGGAAACAGCGAAAGAAAAAAACAGATAAAAAATGGACCGGCCTAGTACTGTTGCGGGGACGAAAATGATTCAGACGAGACTCGTGAAACCCTCATTACAAGCAAGATATAGCCTTTGCCGGAAACGAGCTACATTTCTCAATCCCCCCTTCTTTTAGTAACACCTTTCCCAATCCTTGTGTACGTTCTCGCTGGGGCTTGGAATCATCTCGGCCCAAAAAAGTGGCCAGCCCCGGCAGGTTCATAAAAAGTGCCGACATTGCACTGGTAGAAAAATACACCAGCCAGCCAACCTGCGACAATGGGCCTGAGTCTATCGTGTAATACAAAAAATATAGGAAATTGCCATGGTAAACTACAAAATACCTACATGAAATTGCCATGATGAATGAAAAATACCTACAGAAAATTGCAAAGCTCTACTACCAAAACAGGAAAATACATACGTGAAATATGCCATTGTAAAAAAAAGAAACCAACAAAACATTGTCATGGTCCACTACAAAAAATTAAAATTAGACCTGGAAGAGTTGCGTGTTAATTAAAAAAGACACAAAAAATTGCCATGGTACACTAAAAAACATGCAAAATATAATTATTTTAAGTTGTCATGATATAATTTAAGTTGCCATGACAACAAGATTTTAGTTTTCGATGATAATGATGCAAAAGTTGAATTGTTAAAAACAAATTGACATGGTATAAATAATAAAAATGACATGTCATTCGAAATATAATTGCCGTGCTAGTATTAATAAAATGCCAATGCCCTATATTTTCGTTGTCATAACAAAATAAATCACGTACCAAAATTTTCCATGATCAAAATAATAAAATTGCCACACCAGTAAAATTAAAATCACCATGATAGTGTGAAAATTTAAAAAAGTCGCAAAATAGACATATGAGTAGAACAAAAAGATTCCCTACAAATAAAAATGCCACTGAATATGTATAAAGTTTCCTGTAATAATAGGAATATTAATTATCAACAAAAATGTACATAGTTTGCCATTTGGTGTGAAAAGATGTTGCCATCTAGTACTACGAATAAGATGCTATGATCCATGGCAAAAGAAGGGCACCTACAACGCAGGCGCTGGTGGCGAGCGCCAGAGTAGATTTCATTGCCGTTATAGAAATGGTGGCATAAAATAGAAAAGATGTTCTATAATTAATGGAAAAAGTATATACGGGTGACATCAGAAATTCAGAAAATTTATAAGTCCATATTTGGGAAAAATATAGACAAGTTTATACTTTGACATGGCAAAATCAATTAAAATTTGGACTAGTGACATGGCAAATTCAGACAGAAGAATATGAATATGTGCAGGGATGTTATGTCTGTGCCTGTTATTTCTGTCCATGTATGGGATATTCTGAGATCGTTCGTCGGCTTTATGTATAAAGTCGGGCCATCGCCTTTTCTCTAATAATAATAAAAATATGCGTAGGGGGTTGTAACAAAGTTTGTACTAGTAACATGGTAAATTATTTTTTAAATTGCCATATCTCCTAATGTGTGACATGTAAATAAAGTTTGTACTAGTAATGGTATTCTCTAGTCTATACATACTATTAAAGTACGGAGTGCTTCTGCCCGTACGTCATTGAAATTGCCCCTAAAATTGCAAAATATTACCCACCAATGTCACCTATAAGTTATAAAAAACATTCCACACAGAAAAATCCGGACTGGGCCGGCCCATGTAAGAATCTCCTATACTGCGTCCTGCGCGTTAGAAAAAGACACAGCTCGCCTGGGCCGACCCATATATGGGTGACCAATTTTCAATTTTTGGTTTTTCTTTTCCGTCATTGTTTTTTCTACTTTAAATAATTTGGGAATTTTAAAAAGTTTTAAAAATTAAAAAAATGAGAATTTTGAAATTATATTTAATAATTCATAAATGTTTGTGGCTTCAGAAATTGTTTGCAGTTTTTAAAAAACATTAGCAAATTTTCTAATAAATGTCCGGGAAATAAAAATACGTCCATGTGTTTTTAAAAAAAGTTCATGTATTAGAAAATGTTTTGAAATTTCACAAAATTTCGCCAATTCAAAAATATTCATGTATTAAAAAAGGGAAAAGCTAATGCTCTACCGGCTGATTGCATGAGAAGTTCCGCCACCTGCATAGCCGTTGGATCGCCCTTGATCCATGCGACCTCAAACGTGCTCACACACCTCCGCTCTTTTCTTTGCCTACCACGTGCGTTTTGTCGTATCTTGCAATAACAACGGTGTTGCAAACCACGTCGGGGAACGACGGGGAACGACGATGGCAACTTACACAAGTTTTTGCAACATCGGCTATGTTGCACAAAATAATTGCAACAAAATCTCTGTTGCGAATTTTTTTGCGACAAGAACTTTGTTGCAAAAAATATCCTGCAACACAACCGATGTTGCAAAAAACATTCCGCAACACAACCTATGTTACAAAAAATCTACAGGTGTTTCCGCAACACGATCCATGTTGCAAAAAATATTCTATAACAAATTCTGTTGTAAAAAAAATTACGAACGTTTTCGCAACATGCTCTTTGTTGCAAAAAAATCTGCAACATAATTTATGTTGCAAAAGACCCGTCAGCCACTTTTTAACACTAGATCTGGTGGCTAGCGCCCCGACCGATCTTTTGAAAAGATCGGCCGGCGGACGCGTAGTAGCGCCCATTAAAAAATAGCATAAAATAAAACTGTTCATAAATTAAAATATATAGTTTATTGATTCACAAAATATACGCTGATTCAAAAAAGATCATGCAGTTCAAAAATGTTCATTAATTTAGAAAATTATTTCATCAAATCCCAAAAAAATGTTAGTCGATTCTAGAAATGTTCGTCGATTAAACAAAAATGTTTTAAAAAATGTTTGCAAATAGTATAATATGTTCGTGAATTCAAAAAACGTTCTTGATTTTACAAAATGTTCGTGAATTTAAAAAATGTTCACAATTTTAAATATGTTCACGAGTTCAAAAAAGGTTTATTATTTTTAAAAATTGTTCACGGTTTCATAAAAATGAGAGTGATATTGTATATCGATGATGTAGTAAAATGTGATCATTGCCATTCGAGATTATGATTTTTTTTCTCCCGTTGCAACGCACGGGCATGTTTGCTAGTTGATACTTACGTTTGAACTCTGAACCTTGCTCCACATCCTTCGGATCTGAAGCTGCTTGGTTCAACCTGACTCGGCATCAATCCTATCTACGGGTGTGTGAGTTCCCCCTTCTCCTTGCGCATGGCTGCCGCCACCCCGGCCACGGAATGTCCATTCCACTAACGTCCGGTAGTGGGTTCCGCTGACCAGATCGATTGTGTTGCCTGCTACTCTGGCAACGTATGGTATCCATGTGGAGTGCAAAGTTTTGGTAGACGGGTACATTAAAGGACTTTATTTTAAATGATTCTAAAATGATATTTTTAAGTTTAAAAAAACTGTGAAAATTTATACATATTCGTGTTGGATCTGTAAACTTTCGTTCAAAATATTATGATTTGCAAGCTGCAAAATAATAATCCCGGCCCAACAATAGCAAAAAAGGGTCCATTCTCATGTGTGTATTTTTTTTGTATACAACACGTATGGAAGTATATTGTTTTGAAAATTTCACTGAACGTGTTATAAATGTACAAAAAATTGATTCTTTTTGTGATGTAGAGATATGCTCTTTTTTTAAGTCCTCCGCGTATCCCGTCCTCCGTTTGCTCCTGTTGCATCCACGTGTCCCATCTCCCCTAGGTCGCAACAGGACTGGAGAGACAGATGAGCATGATGGTGAGCAAAAAGGAGCCTTGACGATGGAGAAGAAGCAAAAGGGGGAGGGAGCTCATCATACTTGTCCTGCGGCCCAAGATGACCGTTGATTCCACCCATCAGACCACCGCTCTCTCATGGTGCGGCCTCGTGGAAGTGCCCCGTCAACCTCATGTTTGTTCTCTATTCTCCTTCCTCCCGTTGCTTGCTGACAGATGACCTTCCTAGATAGATTGAATCTCCCCCCACCGCTCAACGTCAGTTCCTAGCAACAAGAAGCTCAACCGCTAGTTGTACGACCTCGTCCACCTTCTACATAGGGTCTCGCGCGTGTTGCGGGACTGTCTCCGATGGTTGTTGGGAGGCGGAGGGTACCTGAGCGCTCAGCGAATCTCGGTGAGCAACTCCTCGTCATCATGGTGCATGAAGACGACGACGCCCCCCGTAACGAGCGACTCATCACGGAGAGGATAAAGGAGAAGAATCGCGGGGAGTTGGAGGAGAGGAGGAGGCTGTGGGGGATGGGGGGGGGGGGGGTCGGATATTTGAATAAACGGGTGAGGGAGATGAGAGTACTAACCCCACACCCACATTTGCGTTCATACATGTGCCACCGCCGAGGGAACCAGTTGGGGATGACGACGCGACAACTCTCATTCTGCTGAGATTCGTGCCTCACATCTGACTGTCGGCACTGCGTTCTCTCGAAATTGCTATTTTTCTTCGCGGGGGGGGGGGGGGGGGGGGTTATTTTTTTATTTGCATATTATTTATGTATTTTATTAGAAGATCATAATATAACTGAATATATTTGTTTTCTCGCAAAGAACTGAACATATTTGTTCATAACTTCAAATAATTGAATGAAAAATGCATCAAGGGCTGCGTCTCCCCCGCGAGAATGACTCTCCTTCAATATGTATGAAGTGATCGCCTACAGCCCAGCTAGCTTGCTAGCTCCTTCGGTCGCTCACATGCTCATCAATGTTTCATTTGTTTTTAAAAAACGTTTGTGTTTTTTCCTTTCGTTTTCCATGTTTTTTTTGAAAATCATGAATTCAAAAAATAGTTCTCGATTTTTTTTTAAAAGGTCATGAATTCAAAAAAGTTCACAAATTCAAAATATGATCATCAGTTTCAATAAATTGTTCGTGAATTCAAAGCATGTTCATGGTATTTTTTTAAAAGTAAGAATTTTAAAAATATTTGTGAAATTTCAAAAAAAAACATGAGTTGAAAAAATGCGTGCCACTCATGATTTACAAAAATTGCTCATGAATTTCAAGAAATGTTCACAAATTCAAAAAAAATTCATGAATTTGTAAAATTGTTTGCCCTAATTCAAAATATGTTCTTGAACTAAAAAATGTATGAATTCAAAAACTATTCATGAATACAAAAAATGTTTGCGGATTCAAAAAATGTTCACAAATTCAAAAGGCACGATTTAAAAAATGTTCATGAATTAGGAAAAGGAAAGGAAACAGAAAATGAAAAACCTGAAATAAAAAGCAGAAAATAAAAATGACCAAAAAACCGAAAAACCATAAGAGAGAAAAAAAAATGGCTGGATGCTTCCGAAGACCGAATGGAAGCTTATAAAACTGATGAAAACCATCCTGCCTCATTGCTTACGTGGGCCTCGGCTCATGTCAACGTCTGGGTGATCGCTGAAGAGTGATACATAGCATTAACGCTCCTACGTGGCATCTGACTGTGTGGGAGTTATTAATGAGTTGTTTTGACCGGTCCATATGGGATCCTATTGCGTGATTTCGAAGGAGATCAAGGAGAAGGCCGCGAGCTTCTAAGCTTGCAAATTCAGCCATGAATGGCGCGAGCACAATAGGAAACTCCGTAGATTAGCTAAAATGGCAACTTCTCATAATGTGGGTCGGCATGTATGGTTGATTGATCCTCCGGATCACTCTTGTATTCCCCTAAACACTGAACCTTGAATAAAGTAGCGTTGTTTACTTAAACAAACAAAAAACATTCACTCCTTTAATAGTCAACTACAAATTCCACCAACAACCTTTTCCCATTAGAGAAATTGTCGAGTTAGCTTCAAAATGATTATGGGTACGAGAGATGGTAACTAGGGCCTATAAAAGAATCATCTTATCTACATATCCTACGTTCTCCAAGGCCAGCCAACAATTTGAAGCTAACGTACTAGATACATTTCTATTTTACAGGAGCTCGCCATGTCTATTAGTTTAGGAAGGCCGAGAAAAAAAATAAGTGAATGTCGTGAAGCTTATACCAAGGTTCACTCGTGTGTAAGTAAACAATGATTTAGAAAAATGCAAGAAAATGCATCCACAACTCCAACCCCATCAGGAGATAGTTTTCGAATCATCTAAATCGTCAAACACGAGTAGTTTGCTCCATTCATGAACTAAAAGAATTGTGAATAACAAATATCGTTCCAAGTTAACAGAAACTACATCTTGAATTTCCGATGAGAACCAAGTTACATGAGTACTCGGTGGAGGAGGTTGCACCATGGGCTATCATGAATCTAAAGTATGTTTGCCTCTCAATGTAGTAGGGTACTTGATGGGGTAAATGTTCTTCAAGTGACATGTGGCGTGTCTGTGTTGACATCGTCAATATTCAAGCGCCATGAGTCACAAGTTCAATCTTTCTGTAGATGTTCACACTTGAGAGAAACAGAGAGACAATAAGGCATCATTTGGTTGATAGGAATATTGTAGGAATTGTAAATGATAGGAACTTTTTAGGAAAAAATCCTTTGGAGCCCTTTGGTTTGTAGGAATGGATTTCTGTTTCTATGTAGGATAGGAATCAATCCTTCACATTTCAAAGGAAAAGAAAACATTAGCCTAGACTCAATGAACAAATTCCTATCCTATGCATCAAATGGCATCTCTTTCTCTATAGGAATTGAGATGCATGCCATCTTTTTTTGACGGTGACTACGACAGGTTTGTGCCGGCCAGAACCCTGTATTAAGGATCAGAGGAGAAACCTCTAGAACAGTGATACAATATCTATTCACTAATTACAAGGGTTTTGAGCGCACCCCAACATAAGAAGAAAGGCTAAATTCTGGCACACAAATGAAATAACATTGACCCTCAATCTCGGAGAAGAGAAGCTATATATGTCGCCATTGGGGCATCGATTATGAAAGAATTAAGTCATCAGCGCACCGTCTCAAGGATAGATGCAGTTCCTCACACTGGTTACGGAAGACCATTGCATTCCTTCGCCTCCAAATATTCCATAAGACCGCAATGAGCACCGTGGAACTGACCTTGTTATTGTGTTCTTTAGCCCACAAATCTCTAATTTCTTCCACCCAGAGTGGGCAATGGTGTTGCAGGTTATCCCAAAGAGGTCAAAGAGAGGAGCAAGTAAGCAGAAGATGGCCGGTCGTCTCGATGTCTGAGCAGAACGGATAATCCACTGAGGGTGAGATCTCATGCCGAAAGCGCTGGTCGTTCATGGAAATTCTGCCCCTGAATCCCAGCCAGATGAAAAGTCATGACCTGTTTGGAGCATAGTTCCTCCATGTAGCCAAAGCGAATGCGTCCTCCTCCCTATCTACAAAAACAGAAGCATACACCGACCTCGCTGAAAGGGACTTATCATCGAGACACCCAGTGCGACAGTCGTTTACCTGCAGGTTCAAGATTACAGTGGCAAGTGATACGTCCCAAACATATCTACTTTTCCAAACACTTTTTCTCTTGTTTTGAATTCTATTTGCATGATTTGAATGAAACTAACCCAGACTGACGCTGTTTTTAGCAGAACTACCATGGTATTGTTTTTGTGCAGAAATAAAAGTTCTCCGATTGAGCTAAAAATTGACGGAGAATTGTTTTGGAATATATAAAAAATATTGGCAAAAGAACCAACAGTGGAGGACCCACCAGGTGGCCATGAGCCAGGGGGCACACCTACCCCCTCGGCGCGCCATGGTGGCTCGTGGGCCCCCTGGCAAGCCCCCGATGCCCATCTTCCGATATAAGCTGTCTTTTGCCCTAGAAAAAATAAGGAAGAAAGATTCATCGCGTTTTATGAGACGAAGCTGCAGTCACCTCCTGTTCTTCCTCGGGAGGGCTGATCTAGAGTCCGGAGAGGGGAATTCGTCGCCATTGTCATCACCAACCCTTGTCCATCAACAGTTCCATGATGCTCACCACCGACAGTGAGTAATTCTTTTGTAGGCTTGCTGGACGGCGATGGGATTGGATGAGATTTGTCATGTAATCGAGTCAATTTATTAGGGCTTGATGCCTAGTATCCACTATGTTCCGAGACTGATGTTGCTATGACTTTGCTATGCTTAATGCTTGCCACTACAGCTTGAGTGCCATAATTTTAGATCTGAACCTATTATGTTTCAATGAATATGAGAGTGTTTTGGATCCTATCTTGCAAGTTGTATGCATGTATTATGTGCTATGATCCGTAGACCCCAAAGTGACAGAAATTGGGATCATCTTCGGTGATGGCCGTAGTATGAGGAGTTCATATATTCACTTTGTGTTAATTCTTTGTTCCGGTTCTCTATTAAAAGGATACCTTAATATCCCTTAGTTTCCCTTTGGACCCTGCTGCCATGGGAGGGTAGGACAAAATATGTCATGCAAGTTCTTATTATAAGCCTGTATGATTATATACAAAATACATGCCTTTACATTGATGAATTGAAGCTAGTTCTATATTGCTCTTGGTTGTGATTATTACATGATGAATGTCATCCAAATCAAATGTCCATCACTGATCCAAAGCCTACACTTTTTGCATATTGATCTTCGTTAAGTTACTTTCGCTACTGTTACTATTACAATCACTACAAACTACTACTTTCTGCTATTCCTATTACTATTGTTACTGTGTTACTAAACACTTTGCTGTATAAAAGATTTCTCCAGGTATGGTTGAATTGACAACTCAACTTCTAAGGCTCATAAATTTTCTTTGGCTCCCCTTGTGTCGAATCAATAAATTTGGGTGAAATAGTACCCTCAAGGACTGTCGCGATCTCCTATACTTGTGGGTCATCAAGACCTTTTTCTGGCTTCGTTGTCAGGGAGCATAGCTCTATTAATTGAGTTCACTTGGGATATCTATTGATCACCATGAAGAATCTGAAAGATGCTAAGACCAAGATCGTATCCTCTAGGACGAGGGCAAGTAAGGAATTGCCATCTAGCTCTGCACTTGATTCACCTTCTGTTTTGAGTAAGCTTGTGACACCACCACCTGCTATTCAATATGATATATCGCAAGTAATTGATGATGCTACTTCTGTTTTAAATGAAACTCGTGATGATGCTAGTACTTTGCTTGATAAAACTGTGCCACTGGGTGAATTTCTTAATGAACAAATTGCTAAGACTAGAGAACTTGGGAATGTTGAAATTGATGAAAACTATGATTCACCTACTATGTCTAGATCTCCTGCTAGAATTGAAATGCCTGATGTACCTAATGGCTATGTTATGGAGGGGGAGATAGCTAAAGACTTTCTTGCTTGTAATGATAGAGATGATTTTAAGAAACTTCTGAGTAAACTAAAAGAAAAATCTATGAGGGAGAAAATGAAATATGATCCTAAATTTGCTACTTCTCCTGTAAGTGTTACCGACAAGGATTATGAATTCTCTGTTGATCCTGAGTTAATTACTTTTGTAGAATCTGATCCTTTTCATGGTTATGAATCTGAAACTGTTGTGGCACACCTTACCAAATTAAATGATATTGCCACCCTATTTGCTAATGAGGAAAAAATTCGCTACTACTACATCCTTAAGCTTTTTCCCTTGTCACTAAAGGGTGATGCTAAGAAGTAGTTTCATACTCTTGCTTCTGGTTGTGTGCGTAGTCCCCAGGATATGATTTATTATTCCTCTGAAAAGTATTTTCCTGCTCATAAGAAACAAGCTGCATTACAGGAAATATTCAACTTTGTGCAAATTGAAGAAGAGAATCTCCCTCAAGCTTGGGGGAGGCTTCTCCAATTACTTAAAGCTTTGCTCGATAATCCTCTTAAGAAAAAATAAAATACTTGATATCTTTTATAATGGACTAACCGATGCTTCTAGGGACTACCTAGATAGTTGTGCTAGTTGTATTTTCACGGAACGAACGGTTGGGGAAGCTGAAGAACCATTGAATATTATTTTGAAGAATGTCAATGATTGGACACTTCCTGAACCACCTCCTGAACCAATTCCAAAGAAGAGAGGTATTATATTCCTCAGTGCAGAAGATATGCAAGAAGCCAAGAAATCTATGAAATAAAAAGGTATTAAACTGAAGATGTCAAGAATTTACCACCTATTGAAGAAATACATGGACTTGATATCACTACATAGGTAGTACAGGTAAATTCTCTTTGTAGATTTGATGAAGGTGATATACCTTACAATAAAACTGCTAGTCAATGCATGAATGAATTTGATAATTACATTGTTAAGAAAGAACATTTCAATATATATGTCAAGGATAAATTAAAACGAAATGCCATGATGATTGATCGTTTGAGTGACTTGATGTTTAGAATTTCTAATGATGTTAGAGGTTTGGGTAAACATTCATCCATGGTTAATACTCAACTAAAACAAGTTGCCAAGTCACAAAATGATTTGCTTACTGGAATGAATAATAATCCGAATGATCATGCTATTGGAGTTATGACTAGAGGGGGTAGAATGACACAAGAACCCTTATATCCTGAAGGACATCCTAAAAGGATTGAGCAGGATTCTCAGAACACTGAAAATGATACACATAGTTTGTCTAAAAAGAAAAAGAAAAAGAAACACAATAAATCCTTGCTTGCTTCTAGTGAACCTATGGTAGAAAAACCTCCTGAGAATCATATTGATGCTTCTATTTTTGATGATGAGACACAATCTGGTAGTGAATATACACCCAGTGATAATGGAAATGAAGATGTTCATGTTGATGCTCAACCAGATCATGATAAAGAACCTGATAATGCGGTAGAAAAAGAACCTGCTGCCGATCTTGATAATCCACCTCCTAAGAATAAACGTTACGATATGAGGGATTTTATTGCTAGAAAACATGGTAAAGAAAAAGAGCCATGGGTTCAAAAACCGACACTACTGCAGGATGGTCCAAAGACAACACATGTATCAGAGACCCTTCGACAAAACTATTTGTGATGTACATCATAGCATGTGCGATGTAACATAAAAAATGCGTGTGTGATGTCGTAATATCACATGCATTTCGAAAACATAATTGTGTGCGATGTCGCGCAAACAATTTTTGCAAAAAATATGTGTGTGATGTTGCCCATTATTGCACACGGTTTGAAAAAACATAAATGTGTGTGATGCTTTGCAGACGGTTTTTATAAAATGATGTATGTGTGATGTAGTGTATCATTGCACACAGTTACTATAATGCAACCGTGTGTGATGCCCTGCACACAATTTTTATAAAAAGTGTGTGTGTGTGATGTAGCATATCATTGCACATGGTGTTAAATACACGAACGTGTGTTATGTCTTGCACACGTTTTCTACATATATTGTCTGTGCGATGTAGTGTGTCTTCGCACACACTTTCATAAATGGAACCGTGTGTGATGCCTGAAATTATTATTTTTTCAAAGAATAATGGTTTTCGCGATATGTTTGAAGGCAAACTGACATTTTACTTCGTCGTTTGACTTTGAATTTTTTTCACACTTCCATAGAATCCTCCATGTTAAAATTTGGCGCTTTTCAGAGATCATTTGCTATATTTGAGTCATTAACTGCATTTCTAGTCATTTAATGAATATAATTCAAATTCGAACTATGAGTGCATGAAACAATACACAAAAATACTTTGAAAACTCATATTTAGGGTATTGAGTATATATGTATGTCTCATACCAGAAATGAATATAAATATCTAAGATATATGTTGTCAGGACCGGTTTTCCGGGATATAAATTTCCCAGCAAATGGTCCTTATGCTCACCAGCCCCAGGATTAATGTTAGCTGGTGGACACAATCTTGATACAGAAATTCCAAGCGATTACAAAATCTGGAGTACAAGACCATGATGGTCTATGGAGTACAACAAACGTTTCTAGTGGTTGATGGCGGAAGCGGTTCGTGGATCTCTAGCGTCTATGGGACTCCATTCCCACAGGAACAACTAACCTGGATAACTCCTATCTCGCGTGGCTACTATCTTCGATGCCTAGGTTGCGGGGTTGTCGTCATAATGCTCCTCTCCAAATACGCGATCAGGCCAAGACAATAGCCAGGGACAAGCCAGTGAGTACGTTTGAATGTACTTGCAAACATCATGAAAACAGATATAATAAAGCAGGTGAATTGCATGCACTAAAACTTTTAACGATATTCAACATGCCATAAGATTAAATCATGAGTGCAAGTATGTATTGAATTTATCCGTACTGAGAATTGATAAATAATAAGGTAAGGTAAAATAAATATGGAACATCGGGCGGTAGTCCTCCCAAAAATTCCAAGAAAATAAAAATGCGCCGATCGGGTGTTTGAAGCGACACCTCGAAAGGAAGGAACAGAACATGCCTCAGTCGGGCGTCTGAGCGACGCCACATAAAGGGCTTATATCAGAATTAAGTAGACGAGTGCCACAGAACATGCCTCGAAAGGTAGTCGACCCGAGACGTTGACTAATTCTAATTACGGTCTTTGAGTTGAAAACACACCTGACCCGCACACACCAGCTTAACTTCCCGATGCCTGGAATCACCCACGGCAATCGTTAAGTAAAACTCTAAGTGGGGAGACCACAATATCGATTAGCATGGGATCAAAATATTTATACCGCGCGCAAACAGGGGCGCTACCCCCTCGGTCCAACCGGAACACCCATGCCCCCGGACCAAGTGACATGCCTACCAGGGGCCACTGGTATCTTTCACTATGGCCTCTCTGTACGGTGTGTGCTAAGAAAGGGGTTGACAACTTACTGAACCGTACCCTACCTGTGGCAGGGACAAGTGGTAGTACGAAACAAGTATGAGGGTTACTGGAACAAGACTCGATCTACGGTCGACTCAGGAGGTTTATGTTTTCCCTGCAATGGTTAGCACCAAATATATTTCTGAATGGTATTCAGCAAGTCACTACTCATCATGTCCCAACATGCCTTTACTGATCATCCTCGTCATTACGAGATATCAGTTCCACGGTCACGTCTACCCGAGACAATGACCTTCCTTCGGAATATGTCCGAACCAGCATAGGCTTGTGTGGCATGAGGTAGTAATATATTCTCACATGCATCTTATGTTTAACAGAAAGTAATTCCTTCCAAAGCATTCATGCAAGAATAGTTTCCATATGCAACACTTTTATTTCAATTAACATAACCATGAATTCATTTACCATAGCAAACAAACACTCAACTTATATCATATCAGTGTTCAAGATGCTTGCCTTGAGTATGCAGAAAGGTAGAGTGCACTCCAAAACTTTTGAAAGTTTAATCTTCCCTCCATTTCCTAGTTTTGAAAATATTCAAATCAACACTCAATTCTAAAACAGTACTGAAAAGTGTTTGTAAAATTTTGTAGTAAATCCTAAAATAAACTAGGTGAAATTTAAGAAGTGCGGGAAAAAGAATCAACTCATTTGAAGTTTTAGTTTAAAAGATAAGACCAGTCAAAGTTGTGGTCAAAATCAGATTTTGAAAATAAACAGAAAAAGAAAACGCTTCGCTGAGAATACGCTTTCTAAATGGGGATACGTACTCTGTAGAAAGCGCCTCCACTTAAGTTAGTGCGCTGCGACGCGAGGTCGCTGACAGTGGGCCCGCCTGGCCCACTGGTCAGGTTTGACCGGTCCGCGCGGGCTCCTCCCTCCTCCAGGCAGAACAAGGCGGAGCTCCGGCGATCGCTGCCGACGAACGGCGGTTCCTCACGGGGTTCTGAGGGCGGGAATGGATCCAGGGGATCCTGTCGGTCCGCCCGGTGGTCGCCATGGACGGAGAGGTGGACAGGGTCTTCGGTGGCACTGTCTCCGGCGGACGGCGGCGTCCGACGGAAGGGCCCTTTCCCCTACGGTGGTCTTCTGGTGGAATGGATGCGCGGGGTTGGTAGCTATGGTCTAGGGAGAGCTAATGGTGGGTAGAGCGGGGAGGGGAACGCTCTGGTCAGGTCGAATTCGACCGGATGGCGGCGGTGGCCATTGCTACCGGAGACGGAGAGGATGGCCCTCTCGGTCTCAATTGGCTTCTATGGAGGGCCCGTGGGACAGTGGAGGGCTTATGATGTGGCTGAGAGCTCGGGATGCTCTATTTATAGCATGGGGAGGTCGGTTCCCGCGGCGGCCGTGGATAAGTCCGGCGGCGTGCTGCTTCTGTTGCTAGGGGGCGACGTGGCGAGGCTTGGGGATGACGACAGGGACTAGCAGACGAACTAAGGCTTCTCCAGAGGCCAGCTGGCAGGCGGAGGCGACTTGGGCGGCGCTGCCATGGTAGAGGCAGGCTGCTGCCGGTGGCTAGCCTCCAAGAGGCTACAACGGCGGCGCTGTGAGCTACGGGGAGGCGGTCGGGGCGATGTTAGCGAGCTGGAGAGGACGGGGGTGTGGCCCTGCGGGTGGGCAAAGGCCAAGGGGTGGGGTAGGTGGGGCGCGGCGATGCGGCTGCGGTTGTCAGTGATGCGCATGCTCTCGACGCGCCCAGAGCACGCTCACCACCTACTCGATGGAATGCCAGGGCACTCCAGAGGGCTCTTATGCAAGTGAGACTCCCCAGGGTTAGGTTTATGGGCTAGGTAAGGTTAGGGGACATGTTGGTTAGGCCAGGGGAGCAAGTCCACAATGTATTCTCAGGATCTTGCCAATCCTGGCCAGGCACTCTAGGTGTTTGATAAAATGCCAGGGCCATCTACAAGACTTTGCTGGCCACTAAACTTTCCAGAATAAGGTCTCTTTTGGTGTTAAAGATGATGGTAAGGTTATTTTGAGAAAAACAGAAACTTGTTAGTGCAAGTTTTACAAAACCTTGTTTCTGGACAGAAACTATAGGGGGTTATTGCATGGGTTTAAATTATTCCAGTGGGTCTAAACTCTTGGACTTAAGAGTTTGGTAGGGTGGACTACAAGCAGGAAAAATCTCATGGCCATTAGGGCAAAATAAAATATGGTTGCAGTTCAAATCACCAAACTGGACCAGAATGAAAATGTGGATGGTTTGCTCAAATTTTCCAAAACACCAAGTTGGGTTTTTGCATAAAAGTGATCTAGGTAGGTACATCACATGACATCTACAATTTTTTGTGAAATTTTTAAATGAATATATAAATGGGTTGTAGTGCAAATGAGGCCTTCCAAATAATGAAAAAGCCATTAATAGAAATTTACTTCAACAAGTTTTTATTATAACTTTTTTTCCACTGATTTGAAAAATGAAAAGAAATGCTAATACTCAAGTCCCATAATATTTTTCAAAAGTTTCTACAAGGAGGGAAGAATTTCAGAATATATAGGAGAGGGAAGGTTCTGAAATCAACAGAAGACTCCAAAAAAATAAAATTTAAATAACCATGGCCAAATTTTAATTAATAAAAACATGGTTAAGTTTTTGGGGTGTTACAAACTCTACCCCCCTTAAGAAAATATCGTCCTCGAGATTTGCTAAGGACGGTTGCAAAAATTACTCCTGCTACACTACGGTAATAACACGGAAAATAAATATCCTACTCACGAGATATGACGTGTTTACAGTGAGAGTGCTGATAATTGGTGCAACTACAGTGGTGTACTGGTGCTGTGAGAAAATTCTATGGTTGGGGAAACCGAGAAATTTTCACTTAGGGCTACGATAAATTTGGAAAAGTAAAATTTCTAATTCCAAACTTTTGCTTGTCGTACCCGTGTGTACAGTGTTCTCTCTGGCTGACTGGTGGACCCAGGGCCCACTGTCAGTCTCTTCTTCTACCTCTGGCTCTCCTCTTCCTTTTCTCTCCCGAGCGCCTTCCTGCGCTTTCTCCACCTGTGGCGTCTAACGCGTAGGGCATCTAGGGCCGTACCGCGGTAGTGCGCGGCGTGCTTGCTGCCGACGCAGCGTGGACTCACCTCGCGGGCCAGTGCCCTGTCGACACTGCTCGAGGATTCGCCTCCGAACACCGGCGATCGAGCGACGAGCGGCACTGGTGGACTTTGCTCACCGTATACCGAACTCGAGCTATAAAACGATCGCGGCGTCACTCTCTTGTTCCTCACATCTCGCCTCACTTCTTCTTCTTCCTCCTTCTTCTTTCTGGCTACAGGATCTTGAGACAAGGCTCCAATGGAGGACATGTTTTCGGGGTGGTTTATGATCCTCTTGTCCGGAGCGGTGGCGGCGTTGCTTGGGTTCTCACTGCTCCTATGCGTGATGATCCAAGATGATCGCCGCGATGCTGCTGCTCGAGTGCTGGCTCTCCGCGGTGGCGGGGATCATGAGGATTAGGCGTTGGTGTCGGGTACTAGTGGTTGTTAGTGTGCTGGCGGCAATTCTCACAGAAATAATTACCTACAAATTTTCTCTAAGAAAACTGTAGTGTGCTAGTGAGGCAGGTGATTAGGTGCTAAATGTGTGCATGGTTCTACACTTAGTGCATGTCGTAAGGTGGGTGTGGTTGTGAGCTGGATGTCGTGGCGATGTGTGAATTAAATCTGTGCTGGAAAAATTGTCGCAGTGGCCCTTAAGAAAAATCTCATCCCGAAATTTGCTATGGTGAAAACAATTGATTTTAAATCATAGCAGTAAAATTACTCATATGCAACTGCAATCAAATAATTCACTCATAGTTCAAATACTAAGATGCAACACAGATATCACATTATGCAATTAAACAAACACAACTGTGGGCGTCTACGGTGCAAAGGTAAAATCTGTAGGGTCCTGAGGAAATATCCCCGGCATTGGAACACATCCTTCTTCTTCCGGGGAAAGTGGATGGACGAGTCGGAGAACGCGTCCTTCCTGGTCTAGCCTGAGTGTTCTGCCAATGGCGATCTGAGGATTCATAATAGCAAGGGTCTGGAGAAAATCCATCACCCGATTGGTCAAACGCTCTTGAGCGATGACATACTGAACAAGGTTCTCCAGTACTGGATCTCTCTCTGTACGCCTACCAGGAAAAGATGCTTCTTCTCTGGGTGCTGCACGGCTCGGGAAGTAATAATATCCCCTTTCACCGGCATACGGCACTACGGACCGAAGGCGGGTAATTGCCTCATAGGCAGCAACTTCTATGGCCATTTCTGGGGTTGGCATGGATTTCCCGATGAAGACGACTTCGGAAGGGTCTTGGTTTGGGTTTACTGGTGGGATGTGCATAACTACCCAATATTTCGAGGCGGTGTAAGTGATCCTCGATTTGAACAGCACGTACTGGGGTTGATGGGGAGAACCCGTAGCGCGGCGGGTAAAGTCCCGCAATATCCTAACAAAACTACAGGGGGTTGCATCTGGGGTTCTCAGATGAATCCTAAGGCTCGACATGGGAAAATGGTTGTGAAGGCAGTGCGCAAGGTGAGGGGTTCTTGGTAAGTCCACGGGGTGGCCTCTTATATAGCGTCTGGGCTACGGAACATATTTTGGTGTGGTTATGATCTAAGGTGTCGGTTCTGCTCTAGGGTGTTCAGGGTCAAAGTCACGGATATACATCGCAAAATGTGACATATTACTGTGGTTGTCGGCGGGGTTGGTCTTTGGCAGCTACGCCCAGAATTTAATATGCAACCAAATGCCACAAGATTTGTGCATTGTCACATGTAGTACCATTAAAATAATGGCCTACAAGCAATCTGCAATTTATTTACGGCAATACAAGATCACAATTATTTCATGGCATAGGAATAATAATGCTCGGTACTACTCGAGTGGGCTTAGTCTACTTCGTTGATATCAAGTCTAGCGTGTCTTCTGGACGTCGAGGCTTCTGGGACTTCGGCATTGCGGTCGACTGGGGTAGAGTGTGGGGCTACAGGGTTGGGGTAGCGATGATGACCATCGCGGGGGTTGGTGGTCACAATCCCGTTGGAGTAGGTCCCCAAAAGGCGTCTGAGCTCTTCCGAGGAGATGAAGGCATTCCTTGGTTCGGCCGTAGGGACAGACCTCGAAGGCTCGATCGGTCGTCCAAACATCACAACTGGGTTGTCGGTGTCGGGTGCAGCTTCTCTTCTTACCGGGGCTTGGCGAGCAAGTTCTTCGCGGGCTGCAATCAGGTCGAGGGTGACCTGATCGAATAGTGCCTTTTGTGCCCTTAGGTAGCGCACAAGATGCAACAGTGCAGTGTCCGTCTCATGGTCTCCGTTGGCAATCTGGATTGGCCTACCATAGCCTTCACGACTGGGGTAGTAGTAAAAAGAGTGGCAGTTAACCCTCGGCGACAGATGCCGGAGTTGAACTATAGCCTCTCGGGCTGTGACGTGGCTTGGACTACGTCGGTATTTCCCCAAAGAGGAAGGGATGATGCAGCACAACGACGGTAAGTATTTCCCTCAGTTATGAAACCAAGGTTATCGAACCAGTAGGAGGATCACCACCACCCAATAAGCAACACCTGCACACAAATAACAAATACTTGCAACCCGACGCGAAAGAGAGGTTGTCAATCTCTCTACGGTAAATAGATAGATTAGGTAGTGATACATAGGAGAGATAGATCTCTCAAGAACACAAATAAAAAGAGTAAATATGCAGTAATATGTTTTTGGGTTTTTGGTTTTCTAGATCTGAAAACAAAGATTGCAAAAAATGTAGATCGGAAAGCAATATGATAGAAAAGTAGACCCGGGGCCCGTAGGGTTCACTAGTGGCTTCTCTCATGAGTATAGCGCACGGTGGGTGAACAAATTACTGTTGGGCAATTGATAGAAAATCGAATAGTCATGACGATATCCAAGGTGATGATCATTATATAGGCATCACGTCCAAGATAGATAGACCGACTCCTGCCTGGATCTACCTCTATTACTCCACACATCGACCGCTATCCAGCATGCATCTAGTGTATTAAGTTCATGGAAAAACGGAGTAATGCAATAAGAACGATGACATGATGTAGACAAGATCTATTCATGTAGGAATAGACCCCATCTTGTTATCCTTAATAGCAACGATACATGCGTGTCTTGCTGCCCCTTCTGTCACTGGGAAAGAACACCGCAAGATCGAACCCATCAGAAAGTACCTCTTCCCATGGCAAGAAAAATTGATCTAGTCGGCCTAACTAAACCAAAGATTCGAAGAAGAAATATGATGCTATAAGTAATCATGCATATAAGAGATCAAAGAAGACTCAAATAATATTCATGGATAGAAACTAATCATGAACTCAAAATTCATCGGATCCCAACAAACACACCGCAAAAGTTTACATCAAATAGATCTCCAAGAGACAATTGTATTGAGAATCATAAGAGAGAGAGAAGAAGCCATCTAGCTACTGCCTACGGACCCGAAGGTCTATGGTGGACTACTCACGCATCATCGAAGAGGCACCTATGAGGAAGATGAACCCCTCCGTGATGGTGTTTAGATTGGATCTCACGATTATGGAACTTGCGGCGGCTGGAATTGTGTTTCGTTGACTCCTCTAGGGTTTTTGGATTTTTTGGGAATTTATAGGCACGATAGTCGGTTGAGGGGGTGCCCGAGGTGCCCATCCCCCACCAGGCCGCGCCAGGGGGCCTCTGGCGCGCCCTGGTGGAGGGTGGCCACCCTGGGCCCCCTCTTCTGGTGTTCTTTGGCCCATCTTCTTTCTTCTGGTCCAGAAAAATCCACAAAAATTCCCGCAACGTTTGGTCTCCGTTTGGTACTGATTTTCTGCGAAGTAAAAAAACAAGCAAAAACAGCAACTGGCACTTTGGCACTATGTCAATAGGTTAGTCCCAAAAAATGATATAAAGTTGTAATAAAATGATTATAAAACATCCAAGAATGATAATATAACAACATGGAACAAGCAAAAATTATAGATACGTTGGAGACATATCAGCATCCCCAAGCTTAATTCCTACTCGTCCTCGAGTAGGTAAATGATAAAAACAGAATTTTTGATGTGGAATGCTGCCTAACATGTTCATCATATTCTTTTCTTCTTTGTATAGCATGGACATTTGGAATTGTAAATGATTCAAAGCAATAGTCTAGTTTTAACATAATGACTTCAATACTCAAGCATGTCAACAAGCAACCATGTCTTTCAAAATATCAATACTAAAGAAAGTTATCCCTAGCCCATCATGCTCAATCATTGATCCATTCATGAAACACACTCAAATATTAGCTATGCCCAATGCTCAAGTACGATCATAGTGCCCCCTAGTTGGTGCTTACAAGAGAAGATGGAGACTCAAAGCAAAAATAAAAATTGCATAAAGTAAATAGATAGGCCCTTCGCAGAGGGAAGTAGGGATTTGTAGAGGTGCCAGAGTTCAAGGTTTAAAATTGAGAGAGAAAAAATATTTTGGGTGGCATGCTTTTCCTGTCAACGAAAACGACAAAGTAGCTCACAATACTTTCCATGTTAGATATATCATAGGCGGTTCCCAAACAGAAAATAAAGTTTATTCCTTTTTCCACCAAACTTTCACTTTCCATGGCGAGCCGTATCCACGGTTGCCTTCCATACCAACACTTTCCAAGGAATTTATTATTTGACAACATAAAGTAAATATTTTTTTCTTTTTCATTTCGGGAATGGGCATCCCTATTACCGCCGCACTCTCGTGCAATGACAAGTGAATAAACACTCATCTTGAGAATAACACATCTAGCATGGAAAAATTTTGGACACTCCCCACCGTTTCATGAGCGGTACGGGCACACAAAAGAGAAAATTTATTTTGAAAATTTAGAGATGGCACATACAAATTTGCTTGGAACGGCATGGAAATACCGCATATAGGTAGGTATGGTGGACTCATAAGGCAAAACTTGGTTTAAGGATTTTGGATGCACAAGTAGTATTTATACTTAGTACAAAGGAAGGCTAGCAAATAGATTGGGAAGCAACCAAACCAAGAAACGAAAAATCACATAAGTGAGCATTGAACATAACTAACACCGAATAATGCACCACAAGTAGGATGTAACTTCATTGCATAACTATTGACTTTCGTGCATGCATAGGGAATCACAAACCTTAACACCAATATTACTACTAAGCATAATTACTCACTAACATGACTCACATATTACTATCATCATGTTTCAAAACCATTACAAGGAATCAAGTTTAGCAAATAGATTGGGAAGCAACCAAACCAAGAAACTAAAAATCACATAAGTAAGCATTGAACATAACTAACACCGAATAATGCACCACAAGTAGGATGTAACTTCATTGCATAACTATTGACTTTCGTGCATGCATAGGGAATCACAAACCTTAACACCAATATTACTACTAAGCATAATTACTCACTAACATGACTCACATATTACTATCATCATGTTTCAAAACTATTACAAGGAATCAAGTTTAATTTGTCCAATGGTCTTCATGAAAGTTTTTTATTATATCCTCCTTGGATATCTATCACTTTGGGACTAGTTTCATATATTGCCATTGCTTTTTGGCAAGCTCAAACAAATTTAAGTGAAGCACATGAGCATAAAGATTTCATCTCTCAAAAAGGTATAAGTGAAGCATGAGAGGGTTTCTTCAAAATTTTAGTAACTCTCAAATTAATCTAAGTGAAGCATGAGAGTATTTCTACAAAAGTTTCCAAGCACACCGTGCTCAAAAAGATATAAGTGAAGCACTAGAGCAATTCTATAGCTCAAAAAGTTTAAGTGAAGCACATAGAGCAATTCTAACAAATCATAGCATGATTTTGGCTTTCTCAAATAGGTGTGTACAGCAAGGATACAAAGGAAAAACTAACAAACAAAGCAAGCAAAGATACAAGACGCTCCAAGCAAAACACATGATATGTGACGAATAAAAATATAGCTCCAAGTAAAATACCGATGGTCGTTAGAAGAAAGAGGGGATGCCACTCGGGGCATCCCCAAGCTTAGTTGCTTGTTACTCTTTGGATATATCTTGGGGGTGCGGTAGCATCCCCAAGCTTAGGCTTTTGATAGTCCTTATTCCTTCATCCATCGTGATCTCACCCAAAACTTGAAAACTTCAATCACACAAAACTCAACAAAATCTTCGTGAGATCCGTTAGTATAATAAAGCAAATCACTACTTTAGGTACTGTTGTAAACCCATTCAAATTTTATAATTGCATTATACCTACTGTATTTTAACTTTACCATGGCTTATACCCCCCAATACAAACCATAGATTCATCAAAACAAGCACACAATGCAACAAAAACAGAATCTTTCTCAAACAGAATAGTCTGTAGTAATCTGTACTCTACCCATACTTATGTAAATCTAAAAATTCTGAAAAATTAGGACAACGTAAGGAATTTTTATAGTAACATTTTGTTAAAATTTCAGCTCAAGATCAAGCTCCAGCCAAAAATGAAAATTCATATACTGGACGCAAAGTTTCTGCTTCAGATTCAACATCACTTCTACTCATCCTATGAATCATCCTAACGGTTCTACTTGGCACAAACACTAAATAAACCATAAAAACACAATCATAACAGAAGCATAATTGTGTCAACACTCAAAAACATAAAGTAAAAAGCAAAAATTTATTTATTCATTGGGTTGCGTCCCAACAAGCGCTATCGTTTTACGCCCCTAGCTAGGCATATTGGATAGATTCAAGTATTGTCATCTTTGGTTTTGGATCCATAGGATGCCCTCATGATTGATTCATATGGTGGATTAATTATTGTTCTAGGGAAGTGTTCCATACCCTTTCTCAAGGGAAATTGAAAATGAATATTGCCTTCTTTCATATCAATCACGGCACCTATAGTGCGTAAAAACGGTCTACCAAGTATAATGGGACAAGACGGATTGCAATCAATATCAAGCACAATAAAATCAATGGGAACATAATTCCTATTTGCAAGAATAAGAACATCATTAATTCTTTCCAAAGGCTTTTTAATAGTAGAATCCGCCAAGTGCAAATTAAGAGAACATTCTTCAATGTTGGTAAGACCAAGCACATCACATAGAGATTTCGGAATCGTGGAAACACTAGCACCCAAATCACACAAAGCAAAGCATTCATAGTTTTTAATCTTGACCTTAATGGTAGGTTCCCACTCATCATGTAATTTTCTAGGAGTAGAAATCTCCAACTCTAACTTTTCTTCAAAAGATTTCATCATGGCATCAACGATATGTTTAGTAAAAGCTTTATTTTGCTCATAAGCATGGGGTGAATTAAACATAGATTGCAACAAAGAAATACATTCAATCAATGAGAAGCTATCATAATTAAAATCTTTGCAATCCAAGGTAGTGGGCACATCACTAGTTAAAGTTTTAACCTCTTCAAACCCACTTTCATCAAAATTTTCATCAAGATTTCCACCCTCCAAATTATTGGGACGCCTTCTAGATAAAGTTGACTCTACTTCAGTCCCTTCATTATAAATTTTAATATTACTAAGTAAGGAGTCAATAGAAGAAACACCAATCACTTTAAGATCTACATCGTTCTTGTAACGGCAATCACTAGAAGACGATTTTTCTAAGATTTCTCTTTTAGCTCTAAGCATAGCGGTTCTTTTCTTACTTTCATCCATAGAGACATATAAAGCTTTAATAGATTCATCAATCTTAGGCACAAAAGCTTTTAACTTGAGATTTTCAACATCATGAGAAATTATATCAATGCTTCTAGGCATATCATCAATCTTATTCAACTTTTCTTCTATCGTAGTATTGAAATCCTTTTGCGCATTGATAAATTCTTTAATATTACTCTCAAGATCAGAGGTGTTCCTATTATTATTGTAAGAAGAATTACCATAATTATTAGAGGAATTTCCAGGAAAAGGCCTAGGATTAAAATTACCTCTATAAGCATTGTTATTGAAATTGTTGCGCGAGACAAAATTCACATCTACGGATTCACTATTTTGCTCAATCAAAGTAGACAAAGGAACATCATTAAGATCAATAGGAGCATTTTTACTAGCAACCAATTTCATCAAAGCATCAACTTTATCACTCAAAGTACTAATTTCCTCTACCGAATTAACTTTTTTACTTGTAGGTGCTCTTTCGGTATGCCATTGAGAATAATTAGGCATAATATTATCTAGCAATTTAGTAGCTTCACCGAAAGTAATCTCCATAAAAGTACCACCCGTGGCGGAATCTAAAAGATTCCTAGAGACAAAATTCAATCCCGCATAAAAAATTTGTATGATCATCCAAAGATTCAAACCATGTGTAGGACAATTTCTTATCATCAACTTCATTCTTTCCCAAGATTGGGCGACATGTTCATGCTCAAGTTGCTTCAAATTCATGATTTGCGTCCTAAGGGAAATAATTTTCGCGGGCGGAAAATACTTAGTGATAAAAGCATCCTTGCACTTATTCCAAGAATCGATACTATTGCGAGGCAAAGATGAAAACCAATTTTTTGCACGATCCCGCAAGGAAAAAGGAAATAGTTTCAACTTGACAATATCATTGTCCACATCTTTTTTCTTTTGCATATCACACAATTCAACGAACGTGTTTAGATGGGACGCGGCATCCTCATTAGGATTACCGGCAAATTGATCTTTCATGACAAGATTCAACAAAGCGGCATTAATATCACAAGACTCCGCACTAGTGGCGGGAGGAGCAATAGGCGTACTAATAAAATCATTGTTATTAGTATTGGAAAAATCACACAACTTGGTGTTCTCTTGAGTCATCATGACTACGCAAACAAGATTGCAAGCAAGGAAGAGATCCGGCAAGAAAAAGGGCAAACGAAAAAGAGGGCAAATAAAATGGCTAATTGGTGAAGTGGGGAGAGGAAAACGAGAGGCAAATGGCAAATAATGTAATTGCAAGGAGATGAGATTTGTGATTAGGAACCTGGTAGATGATGATGGAGTCCCCTCGGCGCCTACAATAGGCACGTAGAAGAGACCGCTTCCTCCCCGGCAACGGCGCCAGATATTCCTTTGACGTGGCTTGGACTGCGTCGGTATTTCCCCAAAGAGGAAGGGATGATGCAGCACAGCGACGGTAAGTATTTCCCTCAGTTATGAAACCAAGGTTATCGAACCAGTAGGAGGATCACCACCACCCAATAAGCAGCACCTGCACACAAACAACAAATACTTGGAACCCGACGCGAAAGAGAGGTTGTCAATCTCTCTACGGTAAATAGATAGATTAGGTAGTGATAGATAGGAGAGATAGATCTCTCAAGAACACAAATAAAAAGAGTAAATATGCAGCAATATGTTTTTGGGTTTTTGGTTTTCTAGATCTGAAAACAAAGATTGCAAAAAACGTAGATCGGAAAGCAATATGATAGAAAAGTAGACCCGGGGCCCGTAGGGTTCACTAGTGGCTTGTCTCATGAGTATAGCGCACGGTGGGTGAACAAATTACTGTTGGGCAATTGATAGAAAATCGAATAGTCATGACGATATCCAAGGCGATGATCATTATGTAGGCATCACGTCCAAGATAGATATACCGACTCCTGCCTGCATCTACCTCTATTACTCCACACATCGACCGCTATCCAGCATGCATCTAGTGTATTAAGTTCATGGAAAAACGGAGTAATGCAATAAGAACGATGACATGATGTAGACAAGATCTATTCACGTAGGAATAGACCCCATCTTGTTATCCTTAATAGCAACGATACATGCGTGTCTTGCTTCCCCTTCTGTCACTGGGAAAGAACACCGCAAGATCGAACCCATCACAAAGCACCTCTTCCCATGGCAAGAAAAATCGATCTAGTCGGCCTAACTAAACCAAAGATTCGAAGAGGAAATATGATGCTATAAGTAATCATGCATATAAGAGATCAAAGAAGACTCAAATAATATTCATGGATAGAAACTTATCATGAACTCAAAATTCATCGGATCCCAACAAACACACCGCACAGTTTACATCAAATAGATCTCCAAGAGACCATTGTATTGAGAATCATACGAGAGAGAGAGAAGAAGCCATCTAGCTACTGCCTACGGACCCGAAGGTCTATGGTGGACTACTCACGCATCATCGGAGAGGCACCTATGAGGAAGATGAACCTCTCCGTGATGGTGTTTAGATTGGATCTCGCGATTCTAGAACTTGCGGCGGCTGGAATTGTGTTTCGTCGACTCCTCTAGGGTTTTTGGATTTTCTGGGAATTTATAGGCATGATAGTCGGTTGAGGGGGTGCCCGAGGTGCTCATCCCCCACCAGTCCACGCCAGGGGGCCTCTGGCGCACCCTGGTGGAGGGTGGCCACCCTGGGCCCCCTCTTCTGGTGTTCTTTGGCCCATCTTCTTTCTTCTGGTCCAGAAAAATCCACAAAAATTCCCGCAGCGTTTGGTCTCCATTTGGTACTGATTTTCCGCGAAGTAAAAAACAAGCAAAAACAACAACTGGCACTTTGGCACTATGTCAATAGGTTAGTCCCAAAAAATGATATAAAGTTGTAATAAAATGATTGTAAAACATCCAGGAATGATAATATAACAGCATGGAACAAGCAAAAATTATAGATACGTTGGAGACGTATCAGCATCGCCAAGCTTAATTCTGACTTGTGCTCGAGTAGGTAAATGATAAAAACAGAATTTTTGATCTGGAATGCTGCCTAACATGTTCATCATATTCTTTTCTTCTTTGTATAGCATGGACATTTGTGTTTGGGAACGTTGCATGGGAAACAAATTTTTTCCAACGCACACGCAAGATCTATCCATGGTGATGAGCATCTATGAGAGGGAGAGTGGATCTACATACCCTTGTAGATCGCTAAGCGGGAATCGTTAAGAAACGCGGTTGATGTAGTCGAACGTCTTCGCGATCCAAATCGCCAAGCGTCCCGCGATCCCATCACGATCCATCTCGCGATCCAATCACGATCCGTCCCGCGATCCCATCACGATTCGTCCCGCGATCAAATCACGAATCGTCTCGCGATCCTGATCACGGTCCTTCCGATCTAGCGCCGAACGGACGGCACCTCCGCGTTCAGCACACGTACAACTCGATGACGATCTCCACCTTCTTGATCCAGCAAGAGGGAGCGGAGAGGTAGATGAGTTCTCCGGCAGCGCGACGGCGTGGCGGCAATGGTGGTGGAACTATTCCGGCAGGGCTTCGCCTAAGCACCGCCGAACTAGACTAGAGGAGAAAACGATCTAGAGGAAGTAGAGGGAGCACGTGGCAATTAGGGTTAGCTCTTCCCTCTAAATCCTCTAGTATATATAGGAGGGAGGGAGGGGAGGAGGCAGCCTCAAACCCTCAAGGTTTGGCCGAAATTGGAGGTGGAGGAGTCCTACTCCAATCCTATTAGGAGTAGGATTCCTCCTCTCCACTTGGAAACCCTTTCCACCTTTCCTCCTTTGGATTTTTTCCACCCAAAGCCACATGGGCCTTAGTGGGGGGGGGGGGGGGGGGGTTAGGCCAGCCCACTAGGGGCTGGTTTGACTCCTCCCACAGCCCATGAGGTCCTTTGGGTCGAGACACCCCTCCCGATGGTCCCCGGTACCCCTCCCGGCACTCCCGGCACACTACCGAAATACCCGAAACTTTTCCGGTGACCAAACCAGGACTTCCTATATATCAATCTTTACCTCCGGACCATTCCAGAGCTCCTCGTGACGTCCAGGATCTCATCCGGGACTCCGAACAACCTTCGGTCACTACCATACATAACTCTACTATACCGAAACGTCACCGAACCTTAAGTGTGCAGACCCTGCGGGTTCGAGAACTATGTAGACATGACCAAGACACCTCTACGGTCAATAACCAATAGCGGGACCTGGATGCCCATATTGGTTCCTACATATTCTACGAAGATCTTTATCGGTTGAACCTCTATGTCAAGGATTCAGTTAATCCCGTACGCTGTTCCCTTTGTTCTTCGGTGTGTTACTTGCCCGAGATTCGATCGTCGGTATCTCTATACCTAGTTCAATCTCATTACCGGCAAATCTCTTTACTCGTTCTGTAATACAAGATCCCGTGGCTAACATTTAGTCACATTGCTTGCAAGGCTTATTGTGATGTTGTATTATCGAGTGGGCCCTGAGATACCTCTCCGTCACACGGAGTAACAAATCCCAGTCTTGATCCATGCCCACTTAACAGACACCCTCGGAGATACCTATAGAGCATCTTTATAGTCACCCAGTTACGTTGTGGCATTTGATACACACAAGGTATTCCTCCGGTGTCAGTGAGTTGCATGATCTCATGGTCATAGGAACAAATACTTGACATGCAAAAAACTATAGCAATAAACTGACACGATCATATGCTATGTTTATAGTTTGGGTCTTGTCCATCACATCACTCTCCTAATGATGTGATCCCGTTATCAAATGACATCTCATGTCTATGGCAAGGAAACCTTGACCATCTTTGATCAACGAACTAGTTAACTAGAGGCATACTAGGGACACAGTGTTGTCTATGTACCCACACATGTATTTGAGTTTCCAATCAATACAATTATAGCATGGATAATAAACGATTATCACGAACAAGGAAATATAATAATAACCAATTTATTATTGCCTCTAGGGCATATTTCCAACAGTCTCCCACTTGCACTAGAGTCAATAATCTAGTTCACATCACCATGTGTTTTACATTGTTATGAATCTAACACCCAATGAGTTCTGGGGTTCGATCATGCTTTGCATGTGAGAGAGGTCTTTAGTCAACGGGTCTGCGATATTCAGATCCGTGTGTACTTTGCAAATCTCTATGTCATACTGTAGACACTGCTACCACACTCCACTTGGAGCTATTCCAAATGGCTGCTCCACTATACGTATCCGGATTGCTACTCAGAGTCATCCGGATTGGTGTTAAAGCTTGCATCGACGTAACCCTTTACGACGAACTCTTTATCACCTCCATAATCGAGAAATATTTCCTTAGTCCTCTAGTTACTAAGGATAATCTTGACCGCTGTCCAGTGGTCCACTCCTGGATCACTCTTGTACCCCTTGACAGACTCATGGCAAGGCACACATAGGTGCGGTACATAGCATGGCATACTATACAGAGCCTATGGATAAGGCATAGGGGATGACCTTTGTCCTTTCTCTTTCTTCTGCCATGGTCGAGCTTTGAGTCTCACTCAACTCCACACCTTACAAATCAGGCAAGAACTCTTTCTTTGACTGATCCATTTTGAACTCTTTCAAAATCTTGTCAAGGTATGTACTCATTGAAAGTTTTATCAGACGTCTTGATCTACCTCTATAGATCAAGATGCCCAATATTTAAGTAGCTTCATTCCAGATTTTCCTTTGAAAAACTCCTTTCAAACAACCCTTTATGCTTTCCAGAAATTCTACATCATTTCCGATCAATAATATGTCATCCACATATACTTATCAGAAATTCTATAGTGCTCCCACTCACTTTATTGTAAATACAAGTTTCTCATAAACTTTTAGACTCAAAAACTTTGATCACCTCATCAAAGCGTATATTCCAACTCCGAGATGCTTGCTCCAGTCCATAGAAGGATCGCTGTAGTTTGCATACATTTTAGCATCCTCAGGACTGACAAAACCTTCCGATTGTATCACATACAACCTTTCCTCACGGATACCGTTAAGGAAACGATGTTTTGACATCCATCTGCCAGATTTCATAATCAAAAAATGCAGCAACTGCTAACATAATTCCAATAGACTTTAGCATCGCTACGGGTGAGAAAGTCTCATCGCAGTCAACTCCTTGAACTTGTGAAAAACCCTTTGCCACAAGTCGAGCTTTATAGACGGTGACATTACCGTCCGCGTCCGTCTTCCTTTTAAAGATCCATTTGTTCTGAATGGCCTTTCGCCCTTCAGGTAATACTTCCAAAGCCCATACTTTGTTTTCATACATGGACCCCATCTCGGATTTCATGGCCTCTAACCATTTCTCGGAATCCGGGCCCATCATCGCTTCTCCATAGCTCGTAGGTTCATCGTTGTCCAACAACATGACCTCTAAGACAGGGTTGCCGTACCACTCAGGAGCAGCACGCGTCCTTGTCGACCTACGAGGTTCGATAGTAACTTGATCCGAAGCTTCATGATCATCATCATTAACTTCCTCTTCAACGTAGGCTCCACAGGAACAACTTTCTGCGCTGCGCTACTCTCTGGTTGAAACAAAGGTTCAACAACCTCATCAAGTTCTATCTTCCTCCCACTCAATTCTTTCGAAAGAAACTCTTTCTCGAGAAAGGACCCGTTTTAGCAACAAACACTTTGTGCTTGGATCTAAGATAGAAGGTTTACCCAACTGTTATGTTAGGGTATTATATGAAGATGCATTTGTCCGCTTTGGGTTCGAGCTCATTAGGTGAAAATCATTTTTCACATAAGCGTCGCAGCCCCAAACATTAAGAAATGACAGCTTAAGTTTCCACCAAACCAAAATTCATACGGTGTCATCTCAACGGACTTAGATGGTGCCCCTTTTAAAGTGAATGTGGTTGTCTCTAATGCATAACCCTAAAACGATAGTGGTAAATCGATAAGAGACATCATAGTTCGCACCATATCCAATAGAGCACGACTACGACGTTCGGACACACCATCACACTATGGCGTTCCAGGTGGCGTGAGTTGTGAAACAACTTCCACATTGTCTTGAGTTGCATACCAAACTCGTAACTCAGATATTTACCTCCACGATCACATCGTAGACATTTTATCTTCTTGTCACGATGATCTCAAACTTCACTCTGATTTTGTTTGAACTTTTCAAACGTTTCAGACTTGTGTTTCATTAAGCAAATATCCCCATATTTACTCAAATCATCAGTGAAGGTAGGAAAATAACGATATCCACCGCCTGCTACAACACTCATTGGACCGTATACATCAACATGTATCATTTCCAATAAGTCACTTGCCCGCTCCATCATACCGGAAAACGGGGTCTTAGTCATCTTGCCCATGAGGCATGGTCCGCATGTCTCAACCGATTCAAAATCGAATGAGTCTAAAGATCCATCAGCATGGAGTTTCTTCATGCGCTTTACACCAATATGACATTTAGCGGCAGTGCCACAAGTATGTGGTACTATCATTATCTAACTTTGTATCTTTTGGCATCAATATTATGAACATGTGTATCACTATGATCAAGATTCAATAAACCATTCTCATTGGGTGCATGACCATTGAAGGTATTATTCATGTAAACAGAATAACCATTATTCTCTAATTTAAATGAATAACCGTATTGCAATAAACATGATCTAATCACGTTCATGCTCAACGCAAACACCAAATAACACTTATTTAGGTTCATTACTAATCCCGAAGGTATAGAGAGCGTGCGATGGTGATCACATCAACCTTGGAAACACTTCCAACACTCATCGTCACCTCGCCCTTAGCTAGCCTCCGTTTATTCCGTAGCTTTTATTTCGAGTTACTAACATTTAGCAACCGAACCGATATCCAATACCCAAGTGCTACTAGGAGTACCAGTAAGGTACACATCAATAACACGTATATTAAATATACTTCTGTCGACGTTGCCAGCCTTCTTATCTACCAAGTATCTAGGGTTGTTCCGCTTCAGCGACCGTTCTCCTCATCGTAGAAGCACTTAGTCTTGGGTTTGGGTTCAACCTTGGGTTTCTTCACTGGAGCAGCAACTGGCTTGCCATCCATGAAGTTTCCCTTCTTGCCCTTGCCCTTCTCGAAACTAGTGGTTTCACTAACCATCAACACTTGATGCTCCTTCTTGATTTCTACCTTCGCGGTGTCAAACATTGCGAATAGCTCGGGGATCATTATTTCCATCCCTGGCATTATATAGTTCATCACGAAGCTCTATTAGCTTAGTGACAGTGACTTGGAGAACTATATCAATCACTATCTTATCTGGAAGATCAACTCCCACTCGATTCAAGCGATTGTAGCACCCAGACAATCTGAGCACATGCTCAACGATTGAGCTATTCTCCTTCATCTTGCAGGCAAAGAATCTTGTTGGAGGTCTCAGACCTCTCAACACGGGCACGAGCCTGAGATCCCAATTTCAGCTCTTAGAACATCTCATATGTTCCGTGATGTTCAAAACGTTTTTGGAGCCTCAATTCTAAGCCGTAATGCATGACGCACTGAACTATCAAGTAGTCATCAAAACGTGCCTGTCAGATGTTCACAACATCTACAGACAACACTAGAGGGGGTGGCGCACCGAGCGGTGCATTAAGGACATAAGCCTTCTGTGCAGCAATGAGGACAATCCTCATATCACGGACCCAGTCCGCATTATTGCTACCATCATCTTTCAACTCTATTTCTCTAGGAACATATAAAAAAACAAGGGAGCTACAGCGCGAGCTAGTAATCTACAACATAATTTGCAAAGACATTTTCACTATGTTCATGATAATGAGTTTAGTTAATCATATTACTTAAAAACTCCCACTCAAATTGACATCCCTCCGGTCATTCGAGTGTCACATGATCCAAATCCACCAACTCAAGTCCGATCATCACGTGAGTTGAGGTGGTTTCAATGGTGAACATCTTCATGTTGATCATATCTACTATATGACTCATGTTCGACCTTTTGGTCTCTTGTGTTCCGAGGCCATGTCTGTACATGCTAGGCTCGTCAAGTTTAACCCGAGTGTTCCGCACGTGCAACACTGGCTTGCACCCGTTGTATGCGAACGTAGAGTCTATCACACCCAATCATCACGTGGTGTCTCGAAACGACAAACTTTCGCAACGGTGCACACTCGGGGAGAACACAATTTTATCTTGAAATTTAAGTGAGGGATCACCTTATAATGCTACCGTCGTCCTAAGCAAAATAAGATGCATAAAAGGATTAACATCACATGCAAATCATAAGTGACATGATATGGCCATGAACTTGTGCTTTTGATCTCCATCTCCAAAGCACCGGCATGATCTCCATCGTCACCGGCATGACACCATGATCTCCATCATCTTGATCTCCATCAATGTGTCGCCATGAGGTTGTCGCGCCGACTGTTGCTTCCACGAGTATTGCTAACTCATAGCGATAAAGTAAAGCAAAACGGCGAAAATAATTAAAGACAACCCTATGGCTCCTGCCGGTTGCCGTACTCATCGACATGCAAGTCGTGATATTCTATACAATACATGATCATCTCATACATCACATATATCTCATCATGTAATTGGCCATATCACATCACAACATACCCTGCAAAAACAAGTTAGACGTCCTCTAATTGTTGTTGCAAGTTTTACGTGGCTGCTACGGGTATCTGGCAAGAACAATTCTTACCTACGCAAAAACCACAACGGTGATACAAAAATTGCTATTCAACCTTCTCAAGGACCGCCTTTGTCAAATCCGATCCGACTAAAGTGGGAGAAACAGACACCCGCCAGCCATCTTTATGCAACGAAGTTACATGTGAGTTGATGGAACCGGTCTCTCGTAAGCGTACGAGTAATGTTGGTCTGGGCCGTTTCATCCCACAATACCGCCGAATCAAGAAAAGACCAAGGGAGGAAGCAATCTGAATATCAACGCCCACAAACTCCTTTGTGTTCTAATCGAGATCTCATCTACACATAGACCTAGCTCTGATACCACTGTTGGGGAACGTTGCATGGGAAACCAATTTTTTCCTACGCACACGCAATATCTATCCATGGTGATGAGCATCTACGAGAGGGAGAGTGGATCTACATACCCTTCTAGATCGCTAAGCGGGAAGCGTTAAGAAACGCGGTTGATGTAGTCGAACGTCTTCGCGATCCAAATCGCCGAGCGTCCCGCGATCCCATCACGATCCATCTCGCGATCCAATCACGATCTGTCCCGCGATCCCATCACGATTCGTCCCGCTATCAAATCACGAATCGTCTCGCGATCCTGATCACGGTCCTTCTGATCTAGCGCCGAACGGACGACACCTCCGCGTTCAGCACACGTACAGCTCGATGACGATCTCCGCCTTCTTGATCCAGCAAGAGGGAGCGGAGAGGTAGATGAGTTCTCCGGCAGCGCGACGGCGTGGCGGCAATGGTGGTGGAACTATTCCGGCAGGGCTTCGCCTAAGCACCGCCGAACTAGACTAGAGGAGAAAACGATCTAGAGGAAGTAGAGGGAGCACGTGGCAATTATGGTTAGCTCTTCCCTCTAAATCCTCTAGTATATATAGGAGGGAGGGAGGGGAGGAGGCAGCCTCAAACCCTCAAGGTTTGGCCGAAATTGGAGGTGGAGGAGTCCTACTCCAATCCTATTAGGAGTAGGATTCCTCCTCCCCACTTGGAAACCCTTTCCACCTTTCCTCCTTTGGATTTTTTCCACCCAAAGCCACATGGGCCTTAGTGGGGGGGGGGGGGGTAGGCCAGCCCACTAGGGGCTGGTTTGACTCCTCCCACAGCCCATGAGGTCCTTTGGGTCGAGACACCCCTCCCGATGGTCCCCGGTACCCCTCCCGGCACTCCCGGTACACTACCGAAATACCCGAAACTTTTCCGGTGACCAAAACAGGACTTCCTATATATAAATCTTTACCTCCGGACCATTCCGGAGCTCCTCGTGATGTCCAGGATCTCATCCAGGACTCCGAACAACCTTCGGTCACCACCATACATAACTCTACTATACCGAAACGTCACCGAACCTTAAGTGTGCAGACCCTGCGGGTTCGAGAACTATGTAGACATGACCAAGACACCTCTACGGTCAATAACCAATAGCGGGACCTGGATGCCCATATTGGTTCCTACATATTCTACGAAGATCTTTATCGGTTGAACCTCTATGTCAAGGATTCAGTTAATCCCGTACGCTGTTCCCTTTGTTCTTCGGTATGTTACTTGCCCGAGATTCGATCGTCGGTATCTCTATACCTAGTTCAATCTCGTTACCGGCAACTCTCTTTACCCGTTCTGTAATACAAGATCCCGTGGCTAACATTTAGTCACATTGCTTGCAAGGCTTATTGTGATGTTGTATTACCGAGTGGGCCCTGAGATACCTCTCCGTCACACGGAGTAACAAATCCCAGTCTTGATCCATGCCCACTTAACAGACACCCTCGGAGATACCTGTAGAGCATCTTTATAGTCACCCAGTTACGTTGTGACGTTTGATACACACAAGGTATTCCTCCAGTGTCAGTGAGTTGCATGATCTCATGGTCATAGGAACAGATACTTGACATGCAAAAAACTATAGCAATAAACTGACACGATCATATGCTATGTTTATAGTTTGGGTCTTGTCCATCACATCATTCTCCTAATGATGTGATCCCGTTATCAAATGACATCTCATGTCTATGGCAAGGAAACCTTGACCATCTTTGATCAACGAACTAGTTAACTAGAGGCATACTAGGGACACAGTGTTGTCTATGTACCCACACATGTATTTGAGTTTCCAATCAATACAATTATAGCATGGATAATAAACGATTATCACGAACAAGGAAATATAATAATAACCAATTTATTATTGCCTCTAGGGCATATTTCCAACAATTTGGACTTGTAAATGATTCAAAGCAATAGTCTAGTTTTAACATAATGACTTCAATACTCAAGCATGTCAACAAGTAACCATGTCTTTCAAAATATCAACACTGAAGAAAGTTATCCCTAGCCCATCATGCTCAATCATTGGTCCATTCATGAAACACACTCAAATATTAGCTATGCCCAATGCTCAAGTACGATCATAGTGCCCCCTAGTTGGCTGCATGCTCGTGGCCTTCTCCTCTCCCGCGCGGGCCCGTTGGCGGCGTTCTTCCCTCCGGCAACGCGCGCTGATGCCGGCTACGCGTCATGCCGGCTTAACGTCATGCCTTCGCCCATGCGCCCATGTCCTCGCCACTGCGTGCTGGGCGGCTGCGCGCCCACGTCACCCCGGGCAAGGTGCTGCTCCGTGCCCGCTCCCCACATCGCTGGCCGCGCCTCCGCTTCGGCTCGCCGCCCGCCGGCTCGTCGCGGCCGGATTCGCCCCACAAGTCTTGGACCGGTTGCCCCGCGCCCCTCTTCGGCTTGCCATGGCCGGCTGTGCCTCGCGCGTCTTCGTCCGACTCGTCGTCCCGTGGCCTCTCCGCCTGTCCCCCGCACCCGTCCGCGCGCCCGTGGCGCTGCGGGTCGCCGCGCCGCCTCGCCGCACCGACCGGCAACCACGCTGGCTCGCCTCTCCGGCTCCCGCCCGCTCCACGCCCGCGTCGCCATACTGCGCCGCCCTGCGCCGGCTCCGCCGCCCTCGCGCGTCGGCAACCGCACTGGCTCGCCTCTCCGGCTCCTGCCCGCTCCGCGCCCGCGTCGCCGTACTGCGCCGCCATGCGCCGGCTGGGCCGCCCCCGCGCGCCCGCCGCACCCGCGCCGGTCCCGCTTGCTCTGCTCCTTCGCTCGGCCGCGCCTGAGCCGGCCTCGCTTGCTCCCATCCCGCATGCCCACGTCGCCTCGCGGCACCGACTCCGTCCATCTCGCGCGACCGCGCCGCTCGGTCGTGCCTGCGTCGCCGGACCGCGCGACGGATCCGCCTCGCTGTGCCGTCCCACAGCACCAGCTCGTTGCTTCGTCTGCGCATCCGCCTGCATCCCGCGCACGCTGGCTCTGCCACGACCGCCCCGCGCTCCCACGGCCGGCTTCCTCCAGCCACGGCCGGCTCGGCCTCCAGCGCGTCGGCGTCCCGCCTCGCCCCTGCGCAGGGACCCGCCTCCTCGGACCACCGCGCTCCGCCTCGGCCCCCGCCGGCTCCGTCGCGCCCGCGCTTGCCGGCTCGCTACGCCGCGCTGGCCGGCTCCTGCCCTCCTCGGCCGGCTGCTCCCGCTCCCGACTACCGTGGCCGGCTGCCCATGCGGGGAGAAAAGAAAAAAGGAGTGGGGCCCGGCTAAAAAAAAAGAGGGCCCGCCGGGCCCCGCTTGCCTGCATTATCATAGACCCGCCGGGTCCCGCTTGCCCGTGTCGTCGCCTCGCCGGCAGGGCTGCCCGCCTACTTCAACATCGGACCGGCTGGAGTGCCGGCCCGGCTGCCCATCTACTTCAACGCTGGCCGGTCGGGCCCGGCCGGCCGGCACCTCCATCAACAGCCCCGGAGGCTACCTCCCGTGGTGGGCCGACTACACCCAGCGGGCGACACCTAGCGGGTGCTGGCGGTGCGTCCCGCTGGCAAAAAGCCACGCCGGCTGTCATCGACAACAACCGCCTTGCCGGCACCAAAAACCAATGTGAGCTTTTCACCCGCACATCCTTGTGCCGCACACAAAAATCTGGATACCCCGAGCGACCCTCGGGGGCCATCCCCGCATTTGTTTCAACTACTTTACTGTTCACCTCGGCGCCAACTAGTCTCGACCCGGGGCTGGCCGTTTGGCCCAGTACGTTCGGTCCCACGAAACGGCTTAGTAGCGTGTACGGTACCGAAGGCCCACTCTTTGTCTCAGCTACAGACCGCACCGCGGCTGTCCGGCTAGCGAGAGCAAAAGCTGGAGGTCACCACACGCGAAAAACGTCCGGGGAGAAAACGGCTTGGGCGACACGCTCGTTTCATTTGTGAGTATATGCTCGGTCGAGTCTGCTCCCAGAGTCCGAGTACTGTATGCTCCACTCCGCGGCCCACTCTTCGCCTCAGCCACAGACCGGCTCCCGGCTGTACGGCTAACAAGAGCAAAAGCCAAAGAGTGGAGAGCACATGAAAAAGATTAAAGGGGGCCCGGACGAAACCGAGTCGGCACCCTTCGCATAAAGCTTGCACTACCAAAACTAAATATTTGACACATCTGCATCGACTAAACTTGTCTTTCGCACGATCATTTCCATGAGGAACCCCCTCGCTCGGAGGCTTGGAAGCAACTCCCAGCAGGGCTCCGCGCCCATCACCCGGCGGACCCCGCGTCCGCCCTCGGCAGCGCCTCGCGCTAAACAGCCGGCGGACCCCGCGTCCGCCCCCGGCAGGCCTCCGCGCCCATCAGCTGGTGGACCCCGCGTCCGTGCCCGGCAGTGCCTCGCGCTCAACAGCCGGCGGACCCCGCGTCCGTCCCGGCAGGGCTCCGCGCCCATCAGCCGGTGGACCTCGCGTCCGCGCTCGGCACGGCTCCGCGCCCATCAGCCAGCGGACGTCGCGTCCGCCCCCGGCTGGGCTCCGCGCCCAACAACCGGCGGGCCTCGCGTCCGCCCCCGGCTGGGCTCCGCGCCCAACAGCCGGAGGACTCCGCTTCCGCCCTCGGCAGCGCCCCGCGCTCATCAGCCGGCGGACCCCGCGTCCGCCCTCAGCAGGGCTCCGCGCCCATCAGCCGGCGGACCCTGCGTCCGCTCCCGGCAGGGCTCCATGCCCATCAGCCGGCAGACCTCGCGTCCGCGCCCATCGGTCGGCGGACCCTGCGTCCGCCCCCGGCGTCCTCAACGCCACTATTTGCTTCAGCAACAGCAAAGACCGCGTCTGTCCCGGCAGGGCTCCGCGCCCATCAGCCGACGGACCTCGCGTCCGCCCTCGGCAGGGCTCCACGCCCATCAGCCAGCGGACGCCGCGTCCGCCCCCGGCTGGGCTCCGCGCCCAACAACTGGCGGACCCCGCGTCCACCCCCGGCTGGGCTCCGCGCCCAACAGCCGGCGGACCCCGTGTCCGCCCTCGGCAGCGCCCCGCGCTCATCAACCGGCGGACCCCGCATCCGCCCTAGGCAGGGCTTCGCGCACATCAGCCGGCGGACCCTGCGTCCGCTCCCGGCAGGGCTCAATGCCCATCAGCCGGAGGACCTCGCGTCCGCGCCCGGCAGGGCCCCGCGCCTATCGGTCGGCGGACCCCGCGTCCACACCCGGCGTCCTCAATGGCGTCCTCAATGCCACTATTTGCATCAGCAACAGCAAAGACCCTCCGCCCGACTCTTCGAGTCGCCCGGAGGCTCGGAGGCTACACCCAGCGGGTGCGCTGGCGCGCCCCCGCTGAAAACAGCCAGCCGGCGGATTCCGCATCCGCGCCCGACAGGGCTCCGTGCCCATCAGTCGGCGGACTCCGCGTCCACGCCCGACAATCTCGACGCCACCGTCTGCTCCAACGTCAACGGCGAAAACCCTCCGCCCGACTCCCCAAGTCGCCCGGAGGCTACTGTCGTGGGGATTACCCCCGGGTAGGCTCAAGAAGGCGACTCAACATTTTAAAACAATGGGGCGGACAACGCCCCTCTGTCCGGCTGCTCCAGCTGGTACCCCGGTCTGGCCGGCTACTGAGTCCGGCTGGCTCCCTACCCAGCCGACTGCTTCGACCGACCTCTGTCCGGCTGCTCCAGCCGGCCTGCTGCGCGAGGTCAACCACCACGTCCCATCGGACACGACATGAAGGCACTATAGCCTGCATCATGCGTCACTTCACTGCACCCCAATAGTGGTGCACTATAGCCTGTGTCATCGCGTCACCTCGCATGTCATCTCCAATAGTGGTGCACTATTGCCTGCATCATGCGTCACCTCATATGTCTTCTCCAATAGTGGATAGTTGGCCATGTGGGCCACCCCTTGTCCCCTGGGCCTCCCTATATAAGAGGCACCAGGGAAGCTCCTCTCATGGGGTCATCCCCTCCCATTTCTATCATTCTCAGACACATGAGGCCATGGAAAGGAGCAGCCGGCTACCTCTTCCTCCTCAAACACAGCTCCAGGAGCAACTCGGTACAACATATACACTTCATATACGGACATGCAGGAGTAGGGTTATTATCTCTCCGGAGAGCCCCGAACCTGGGTAAACCACCGCGTGCTACTACCCTATCCCGTGCCGGATCTTCCACGACAGCCTTGCTCTCACCTCAATTAGCCACCCAGTGGCATCTGTTGTGAGAAAACGACGACAGTTGTAAACCCATTCAAATTTTATAATTGCATTATACCTACTGTATTTTAACTTTACCATGGCTTATACCCCCCAATACAAACCATAGATTCATCAAAACAAGCACACAATGCAACAAAAACAGAATCTGTCTCAAACAGAACAGTCTGTAGTAATCTGTACTCTACCCATACTTCTGTAACTCTAAAAATTCTGAAACATTAGGACAGCATAAGGAATTTGTATAGCAACACTGTGTTAAAATTTCAGCTCAAGATCACGTTCCAGCAAAAAATGAAAATTCATATACTGGACGCAAAGTTTCTGTTTCAGATTCAGCATCACTTCTACTCATCCTATGAATCATCCTAACGGTTCTACTTGGCACAAACACTAAATAAACCATAAAAACACAATCATAACGGAGGCATAATTGTGTCAACACTAAAAAACAGAAAGGAACAAGCAAAAAATTATTTATTCATTGGGTTGCCTCCCAACAAGCGCTATCGTTTTACGCCCCTAGCTAGGCATATTGGATAGATTCAAGTATTGTCATCTTTGGTTTTGGATCCGTAGGATGCCCTCATGATTGATTCATATGGTGGCTTAATTATTGTTCTAGGGAAGTGTTCCATACCCTTTCTCAAGGGAAATTGAAAACGAATATTGCCTTCTTTCATATCAATCACGGCACCTATAGTGCGTAAAAACGGTCTACCAAGTATAATGGACAAGACGGATTGCAATCAATATCAAGCACAATAAAATCAATGGGCACATAATTCCTATTTGCAAGAATAAGAACATCATTAATTCTTCCCAAAGGCTTTTTAATAGTAGAATCCGCCAAGTGCAAATTAAGAGAACATTCTTCAATGTTGGTAAGACCAAGCACATCACATAGAGATTTTGGAATCGTGGAAACACTAGCACCCAAATCACACAAAGCAAAGCATTCATAGTTTTTAATCTTGGCCTTAATGGTAGGTTCCCACTCATCACGTAATTTTCTAGGAATAGAAACCTCCAACTCCAACTTTTCTTCAAAAGATTTCATCATGGCATCAACGATATGTTTAGTAAAAGCTTTATTTTGCTCATAAGCATGGGGTGAATTCAACATAGATTGCAACAAAGAAATACATTCAATCAAAGAGCAGCTATCATAATTAAAATCTTTGCAATCCAAGGTAGTGGGAACATCACTAGTTAAAGTTTTAACCTCTTCAAACCCACTTTCATCAAAATTTTCATCAAGATTTCCACCCTCCAAATTATTGGGACGCCTTCTAGATAAAGTTGACTCTACTTCAGTCCCTTCATTATAATTTTTAATATTACTAAATAAGGAGTCAATAGAAGAAACACCAATCACTTTAAGATCTACATCGTTCTTGTAACGGCAATCACTAGAAGACGATTTTTCTAAGATTTCTCTTTTAGCTCTAAGCATAGTGGTTCTTTTCTTACTTTCATCCATAGAGACATATAAAGCTTTAATAGATTCATCAATCTTAGGCATAAAAGCTTTTAACTTGAGATTTTCAACATCATGAGAAATTCTATCAATGCTTCTAGACATATCATCAATCTTATTCAACTTTTCTTCTATCGTAGTATTGAAAGCCTTTTGCGCATTGATAAATTCTTTAATATTACTCTCAAGATCAGAGGTGTTCCTATTATTATTGTAAGAAGAATTACCATAATTATTAGAGGAATTTCCAGGAAAAGGCCTAGGATTAAAATTACCTCTATAAGCATTGTTATTGAAATTGTTGCGCGAGACAAAATTCACATCTACGGATTCACTATTTTGCTCAATCAAAGTAGACAAAGGCACATCATTAAGATCAATAGGAGCATTTTTACTAGCAACCAATTTCATCAAAGCATCAACTTTATCACTCAAAGTACTAATTTCCTCTACCGAATTAACTTTTTTACTTGTAAGTGCTCTTTCGGTATGCCATTGAGAATAATTAGGCATAATATTATCTAGCAATTTAGTAGCTTCACCGAAAGTAATCTCCATAAAAGTACCACCCGTGGCGGAATCTAAAAGATTCCTAGAGACAAAATTCAATCCCGCATAAAAAATTTGTATGATCATCCAAAGATTCAAACCATGTGTAGGACAATTTCTTATCATCAACTTCATTCTTTCCCAAGATTGGGCGACATGTTCATGCTCAAGTTGCTTCAAATTCATGATTTGCGTCCTAAGGGAAATAATTTTCGCGGGCGGAAAATACTTAGTGATAAAAGCATCCTTGCACTTATTCCAAGAATCGATACTATTGCGAGGCAAAGATGAAAACCAATTTTTTGCACGATCCCGCAAGGAAAAAGGAAATAGTTTCAACTTGACAATATCATTGTCCACATCTTTTTTCTTTTGCATATCACACAATTCAACGAACGTGTTTAGATGGGACGCGGCATCCTCATTAGGATTACCGGCAAATTGATCTTTCATGACAAGATTCAACAAAGCGGCATTAATATCACAAGACTCCGCACTAGTGGCGGGAGGAGCAATAGGCGTACTAATAAAATCATTGTTATTAGTATTGGAAAAATCACACAACTTGGTGTTCTCTTGAGTCATCATGACTACGCAAACAAGATTGCAAGCAAGGAAGAGATCCGGCAAGAAAAAGGGCAAACGAAAAAGAGGGCAAATAAAATGGCTAATTGGTGAAGTGGGGAGAGGAAAACGAGAGGCAAATGGCAAATAATGTAATTGCAAGGAGATGAGATTTGTGATTAGGAACCTGGTAGATGATGATGGAGTCCCCTCGGCGCCTACGATAGGCACGTAGAAGAGACCGCTTCCTCCCCGGCAACGGCGCCAGATATTCCTTTGACGTGGCTTGGACTGCGTCGGTATTTCCCCAAAGAGGAAGGGATGATGCAGCACAGCGACGGTAAGTATTTCCCTCAGTTATGAAACCAAGGTTATCGAACCAGTAGGAGGATCACCACCACCCAATAAGCAGCACCTGCACACAAACAACAAATACTTGGAACCCGACGCGAAAGAGAGGTTGTCAATCTCTCTACGGTAAATAGATAGATTAGGTAGTGATAGATAGGAGAGATAGATCTCTCAAGAACACAAATAAAAAGAGTAAATATGCAGCAATATGTTTTTGGGTTTTTGGTTTTCTAGATCTGAAAACAAAGATTGCAAAAAACGTAGATCGGAAAGCAATATGATTGAAAAGTAGACCCGGGGGCCGTATGGTTCACTGGTGGCTTCTCTCATGAGTATAGTGCACGGTGGGTGAACAAATTACTGTTGGGAAATTGATAGAAAATCGAATAGTAATGCATCTAGTGTATTAAGTTCTATTACACCACACATCGACCGCTATCCAGCATGCATCTAGTGTATTAAGTTCATGGAAAAATGGAGTAATGCAATAAGAACGATGACATGATGTAGACAAGATCTATTCATGTAGGACTAGACCCCATCTTGTTATCCTTAATAGCAATGATACATGCGTGTCTTGCTGCCCCTTCTGTCACTGGGAAAGAACACTACAAGATCGAACCCATCACAAAGCACCTCTTCCCATGGCAAGAAAAATCGATCTAGTCGTCCTAACTAAACCAAAGATTCGAAGAAGAAATACGATGCTATAAGTAATCATGCATATAAGAGATCAAAGAAGATTCAAATAATATTCATGGATAGAAACTGATCATGAACTCCAAATTCATCGGATCCCAACAAACACACCGCAAAAGTTTTACATCAAATAGATCTCCAAGAGACCATTGTATTGAGAATAATAAGAGAGAGAGAAGAAGCCATCTAGCTACTACCTACGGACCCAAAGGTCTATGGTGGACTACTCACGCATCATCGGAGAGGCACCTATGAGGAAGATGAACCCCTTCATGATGATGTTTAGATTGGATCTCGCGATTCTGGAACTTGCAGCGGCTGGAATTGTGTTTCATAGACTCCTCTTGGGTTTTTGGATTTTCTGGAAATTTATAGGCACGATAGTCGGTTGAGGGGGTGCCCGAGGTGCCCATCCCCCACCAGGCCATGCCAGGGGGCCTCTAGCGCGCCCTGGTGGAGGGTGGCCACCCTGGGCCGCCTCTTCTCGTGTTTTTTGGCCCATCTTCTTTCTTCTGGTCCTGAAAAAATCCACAAAAATTCCCGCAGTGTTTGGTCTCTGTATGGTACTGATTTTCTGCAAAGTAAAAAACAAGTAAAAACAACAACTGGCACTTTGGCACTATGTCAATAGGTTAGTCCCAAAAAATGATATAAAGTTGTAATAAAATGATTGTAAAACATCCAAGAATGATAATATAGCAGCATGGAACAAGCAAAAATTATAGATACGTTGGAGACGTATCAGGCTGCTAGCTGGATTGGTTGGGGCTCGAAGGAAGTTGACCTTCCTGTGAACCGGTAGGGGCGTTCTGGCGCGATACCCCTGCCATAGATGTGCACCGTGGCCCAGAAGTGATGGTTGTCATCACTCGTGCGCTCCTGGTACACAACATATTCTGGGGGCTCTTCTATGGCAAAGGCTCGAAGGGTGAGGTTGGCGAGGATGGCTACAAAATCTCCAAGCCCGGTTGCGATGGTCTCATTGTGAACCATGGGGCCCGACATCTTGGTTTGGGTTTGGGAAGTGGTCGTGGCATGCTGGGTTGGAGCAAACATTTCTTTTATAGAAAGAAAATTGAGTCTTCTTTCGCACGCTTGCGGATGAGTCAATTTAGGTGTTGGTCACGCGGGTGCGTGATTGCGGGGCTAGGTTGATAGGTTGGGCACCGACTGCTGAAAGGTGTCGGTGATCACTGTGCAGGCTATCGGATGGGTAGGCTGGGGTATGGATAGGATAAGGTCTGGTAGGTGGGTTAACCTAGATTTATCGACCCAGCTAAGATAGGATTAGCCAATGGTCAGCCTGGCTCTGATCCAAGGTTGTCAGGACCGGTTTTCCGGGATATAAATTTCCCACCAAATGGTCCTTGTGCTCACCAGCCCCAGGATTAATGTTAGCTGGTGGACACAATCTTGATACAGAAATTCCAAGCGATTACAAAATCTGGAGTACAAGACCATGATGGTCTATGGAGTACAACAAAGGTTTCTAGTGGTTGATGGCGGAAGCGGTTCGTGGATCTCCAGCGTCTATGGGACTCCATTCCCATAGGAACAGCTAACCTGGATAACTCCTATCTCGCGTGGGTGCTATCTTCGATGCCTAGGTTGCGGGGTTGTCATCATAATGCTCCTCTCCAAATGAGCGATCTGGCCAAGACAATAGCGAGGGACAAGCCAGTGAGTACGTTTGAATGTACTCGCAAACATCATGAAAACAGATATAATAAAGTAGGTGAATTGCATGCACTAAAACTTTTAATGATATTCAACATGCCATAAGATTAAATCATGAGTGCAAGTATGTATTGGATTTATCCGTACTGAGAATTGATAAATAATAAGGTAAGGTAAAATAAATATGGAACATTGGGCGGTAGTCCTCCCAAAAATTCCAAGAAAATAAAAATGCGCCGATCGGGTGTCTGAAGCGACACCTCGAAAGGAAGGAACAGGACATGCCTCGGTCGGGCGTCTGAGCAACGCCACATAAAGGGCTTATATCAGAATTAAATAGACGTGTGCCACAGTTGGGCGTCTGAGGCGACGCCACATAAAGGGCTTATATTGCAAGTAATAACATGCGTGCCACAGTCGGGCGTCTGAAGCGACATCGCATAAAGGGCTTATATTAAAAAAATTAACATGAGTATCCAGTAGGTAGAACCATCCCAGGGATACTCGACAACTCACATAATTGAAATGGTTAGTCCATAACAATATTAATCATAAATATCATCCGCCACACTTCATTATCAATATTCTGATTTAGAAGATTCCTCCAAAGACCCACACTAAGACAGACACTTGATCTAACCCAGACTGTAGTCCTTAACCGTGGACACAACTATTCGAATAGATATTATACTCTGCAGAGGTTGTTGTTGGAAATATGCCCTAGAGGCAATAATAATTTAGTTATTATCATATTTCCTTGTTCGTTATAATCGTTTATTATCCATGCTATAATTGTATTGATTGGAAACTCAAATACATGTGTGGGTACATAGACAACACTGTGTCCCTAGTATGCCTCTAGTTAACTAGATCGTTGATCAAAAGATGGTGAAGGTTTCCTAGCCATGGACATGAGATGTCATTTGATAACGGGATCACATCATTAGGAGAATGATGTGATGGACAAGACCCAAACTGTAAACGTAGCATATGATCGTGTCAGTTTATTGCTATTGTTTTCTGCATGTCAAGTATCTGTTCCTATGACCATGAGATCATGCAACTCCCTGACATCGGAGGAGTACCTTGTGTGTATCAAACGTCGCAACGTAACTGGGTGACTATAAAGGTGCTCTACAGGTATCTCCGAGGATGTCTGTTGGGTTGGCATGGATCAAGACTGGGATTTGTTACTCCGTGTGATGGAGAGGTATCTCAGGGCCCACTCGGTAATACAACATCACAATGAGCCTTGCAAGCAATGTGACTAAAGTGTTAGCCATGAGATCTTGTATTACGGAACGAGTAAAGAGACTTGCCGGTAACGAGATTGAACTAGGTATAGAGATACCGACGATCGAATCTCGGGCAAGTAACATACCGAAGAACAAAGGGAACAGCATACGGGATTAACTGAATCCTTGACATAGAGGTTCGACCGATAAAGATCTTCGTAGAATATGTAGGAGCCAATATGGGCATCCAGGTCCCGCTATTGGTTATTGACCGTAGAGGTGTCTCGGTCATGTCTACATAGTTCTCGAACCCGCAGGGTCTACACACTTAACGTTTGGTGACGATATAAGTATAGTTGAGTTGTTATGTTGGTGACCGAAAGTTGTTCGGAGTCCCGGATGAGATCCCGGACATGACGAGGAGCTTTGGAATAGTCCGGAGGTAAAGATTGATATATGGGATAATAGTGTTTGGTCTCCGGAAGGGTTCCGGAATTCACCGGAAGGGGTTCCGGATGTTTCCCGAAATGTTCGGGTACGAGAACACTTTATTTGGGCCAAGGGGTAAAGCCCATGAGGCTTTAGGAAGGTGCAAAAGGAAGTTTTGCGGAGGCCAGGGGCCAGACGCCAGGGACCCTGGCGTCTGGGGCCAGACGCCGAGGACCCTGGCGTCTGGTCCTGGAGTCCGAGCAGGACTCTTGCCTTGCAGGCCAAACCGACTTTGAGGAGGCTCTTTCTCCAAGTTTCGACCCCAGGGCTCAACATATAAATAGAGGGGCAGGGCTAGCACCCGGAATACATCAAGATTTCCCCAAGCCGTGTGCGGCAACCCTAACCCTCTAGTTCCTACGTCATAATCTCCGTAGCGCTTGGCGAAGCCCTGCAGAGATTGTTCCTCACCACCATCACCACGCCGTCGTGCTGCCAGAACTCATCTACTACTTCACCATCGCTCGCTGGATCGAGGAGGTGAAGGCGTCATCAAGCCGTACGTGTGTTGAACGCGGAGGTGCCGTCCGTTCGGCACTAGTTCGTGATCGGTTCGAGGGACGACTTGCGATTTGGATCGCGGAGACGTTCGACTACATCAACCGCGTTTCTTAACGCTTCCGCTTAGCGATCTACAAGGGTATGTAGATTCACTCTCCCTCTCGTAGATGCTCATCACCATGGATAGATCTTGTGTGTGCGTAGGACAATTTTTGTTTCCCATGCAGCGTTCCCCAACAGTGGTATCAGAGCCAGGTTTATGCGTAGATGAGATCTCGAGTAGAACACAAACGAGTTGTGGGCGTGGGTGTATACATATTGCTTGCCGTTACTAGTTGATACTTGATTCGGCGGTATTGTGAGATGAAGCGGCCCGGACCGACATTACGCGTACGCTTACGCGAGACAGGTTCCTTCAACTGACATGTAACTTTGTTGCATAAAGATGGCTAGCGGGTGTCTGTCTCTCTCACTTTAGTTGAATCAATTTCAATGAAGAGGGTTCTTTTAGAAGATCAAAAAGCAATCACTACACCACGTTGTGGTTTTGCGTAGGTAAGAACGGTTCTTGCAAACCCGTAGCAGCCACGTAAAATTTGCAACAACAATTAGAGGACGTCTAACTTGTTTTTGCAGGGTATGTTGTCATGTGATATGGCCAATTACATGATGAGATATATGTGATGTATGAGATGATCATGTGTTGTATAGAATATCACGACTTGCATGTCGATGAGTACGGCAACTGGCAGGAGCCATAGAGTTGTCTTTAATTATTGTATGACCTGCGTGTCAATCATTAAGCGCTATGTAATGCTTTACTTTATCGCTAAACGTTAGCAATAGTCGTGGAAGCAACAGTCGGCGCGACAACCTCATGGCGACACGTTGATGGAGATCAAGATGATGGAGATCATGGTGTCATGCCGGTGACGATGGAGATCATGCCGGTGCTTTGGAGATGGAGATCAAAAGCACGAGTTCATGGCCATATCATGTCACTTATGATTTGCATGTGATGTTAATCCTTTTATGCATCTTATTTTGCTTAGGACGACGGTAGCATTATAAGGTGATCCCTCACTTAAATTTCAAGATAAATTGTGTTCTCCCCGAGTGTGCACCGTTGCGAAAGTTCGTCGTTTCGAGACACGCCGTGATGATCGGGTGTGATAGACTCTACGTTCACATACAACGGGTGTAAGCCATGTTGCACGTGCGGAACACTCGGGTTAAACTTGACGAGCCTAGCATGTACAGACATGGCCTCGGAACACAAGAGACCGAAAGGTCGAACATGAGTCATATAGTAGATATGATCAACATGAAGATGTTCACCATTGAAACCAACTCAACTCACGTGATGATCGGACTTGAGTTGGTGGATTTGGATCATGTGACACTCGAATGACCGGAGGGATGTCAATTTGAGTGGGAGTTTTTAAGTAATATGATTAACTAAACTCATTATCATGAACATAGTCAAAATGTCTTTGCAAATTATGTTGTAGATTAGTAGCTCGCGCTGTAGCTCCCTTGAATTTTTATATGTTCCTAGAGAAATAGATTTCAAAGATGATGGTAGCAATAATGCGGACTGGGTCCGTGATCTGAGGATTGTCCTCAATGCTGCACAGAAGGCTTATGTCCTTAATGCACCGCTCGGTGCGCCACCCCCTCAAGCGTCGTCTGTAGATGTTGTGAACATCTGACAGGCACATTCTGATAACTACTTGATAGTTCAGTGCGTCATGCATTACGGCTTAGAATTGAGGCTCCAAAACGTTTTGAACGTCACGGAACATATGAGATGTTCTAAGAGCTGAAATTGGGATCTCAGGCTCGTGCCCGTGTTGAGAGGTATGAGACCTCCAACAAGATTCTTTGCCTGCAAGATGATGGAGAATAGCTCAATCGTTGAGCATGTGCTCAGATTGTCTGGGTACTACAATTGCTTGAATCGAGTGGAAGTTGATCTTCCAGATAAGATAGTGATTGGTATAGTTCTCCAAGTCACTGTCACTAAGCTACTAGAGCTTCGTGATGAACTATAAAAGGCCAGAGATGGAAATAATGATCCCTGAGCTATTCGCGATGTTTGACCCCGCGAAGGTAGAAATTAAGAAGGAGCATCAAGTGTTGATGGTTAGTAAAACCACTAGTTTCAAGAAGGGCAAGGGCAAGGAGGGATACTTCATGGATGGCAAGCCAGTTGCTGCTCCAGTAAAGAAACCCAAGGTTGAACCCAAACCCGAGACTGAGTGCTTCTATTATGAGGAGAACGGTTGCTGAAGCGGAACACCCCTGGATACTTGGTAGATAAGAAGGCTGGCACGTCGACAGAAGTATATTTGATATACGTGATATTGATGTGTACCTTACTAGTGCTCCTAGTAGCACCTGGGTATTGGATACCGGTTCGGTTGCTAAATGTTAGTAAGTCGAAATAAAAGCTACGGAATAAACGGAGACTAGATAAGGGTGAGGTGACGATGAGTGTTGGAAGTGTTTCCAAGGTTGATGTGATCACCATCGCGCACTCTCTCTACCTTTGGGATTAGTGATGAACCTAAATAAATGTTATTTTGTGTTTGCGTTAAGCATGAACGTGATTAGATCAAGTTTATTGCAATACGGTTATTCATTGCAGTTAGAGAATAATGGTTATTCTATTTACATGCATAATACCTTCAATGGTCATGCACCCAATAAGAGTGGTTTATTGAATCTTGATCGTAGTGATACACATGTTCATAATATTGATGCCAAAAGATACAAAGTTAATAATGATAGTACCACATACTTGTGGCACTGCCGCTAAATGTCATATTGGTGTAAAACGCATGAAGAAACTCCATGCTGATGGATCTTTGGACTCATTCGATTTCGAATCGGTTGAGACATGCGGACCATGCCTCATGGGCAAGATGACTAAAACCCCGTTTTCCGGTATGATGGAGCGGGCAATTGACTTATTGGAAATGATACATGTTGATGTATGCGGTCCAGTGAGTTTTGTAGTGGGCGGTGGATATCGTTATTTTCTTACCTTCACTGATGATTTGAGTAGATATAGTGTATATTTACTTAATGAAACACAAGTCTGAATCGTTTGAAAAGTTCAGAGTGAAGTTTGAGATCATCGTGACAAGAAGATAAAATGTCTACGATATGATCGTGGAGGTAAATATCTGAGTTACGAGTTTGGTATATAACTTAAGACAATGTGGAAGTTGTTTCACAACTCACGCCACCTGGAACACCATAGTGTGATGGTGTGTCCGAACGTCGTAGTTGTGCTCTATTAGATATGGTGCGAACTATGATGTCTCTTATCGATTTACCACTATCGTTTTAGGGTTATGCATTAGAGACAACCACATTCACTTTAAAAGGGGCACCATAAGTCCGTTGAGATGACACCGTATGAATTTTGGTTTGGCGGAAACCTAAGCTGTCATTTTTTAATGTTTGGGGCTGCGACGCTTATGTGAAAAAGGGTTTTCACCTAATGAGCTCGAACCCAAAGCGGACAAATGCATCTTCATAGAATACCCTAACGTAACAGTTGGGTGAACCTTCTATCTCAGATCCAAGCACAAAGTGTTTGTTGCTAAAACGGGTCCTTTCTCGAGAAAAGTTTCTTTCGAAAGATTGAGTGGGAGGAAGATAGAACTTGATGAGGTTGTTGAACCTTTGTTTCAACCAAAGAGTAGCGCAGCGCAGAAAGTTGTTTCTGTGGAGCCTACGTTAGTTGAAGAGGAAGTTAATGATGATGATCATGAAACTTCGGATCAAGTTACTATCGAACCTCGTGGGTCGACAAGGACGCGTACTGCTCCTGAGTGGTACGGCAACCCTGTCTTAGAGGTCATGTTGCTGAACAACGATGAACCTACGAGCTATGGAGAAGCGATGATGGGCCCGGATTCCGAGAAATGGTTAGAGGCCATGAAATCCGAGATGGGATCCATGTAAGAAAACAAAGTATGGGCTTTGGAAGTATTACCTGAAGGGCGTAAGGCCATTCAGAACAAATGGATTTTTTAAGAGGAAGACGGACGTGGACGGTAATGTCACCGTCTATAAAGCTCGACTTGTGGCAAAGGGTTTTTCACAAGTTCAAGGAGTTGACTACGATGAGACTTTCTCACCCGTAGCGATGCTAAAGTCTGTTGGAATCATGTTAGCAGTTGCTGCATTTTTCAATTATGAAATCTGGCAGATGGATGTCAAAAACATCGTTTCCTTGACGGTATCCGTAAGGAAAGGTTGTATGTGATACAACCGGAAGGTTTTGTCAGTCCTAAGGATGCTAAAATGTATGCAAACTCCAGCGATCCTTCTATGGACTGGAGCAAGCATCTCGGAGTTGGAATATACACTTTTATGAGGTGATCAAAGTTTTTATGTCTATACAAAGTTTATGAGAAACTTGTATTTACAATAGAGTGAGTGGGAGCACTATAGAATTTCTGATAAGTATATGTGGTTGACATATTGTTGATCGGAAATAATGTAGAATTTCTGGAAAGCATAAAGGGTCGTTTGAAAGGAGTTTTTCAAAGGAAGACCTGGAATGAAGCTACTTAAATATTGGGCATCAAGATCTATAGAGATAGATCAAGACGTCTGATAAGACTTTCAATGAGTACATACCTTGACAAGATTTTGAAAGAGTTCAAAATGGATCAGTCAAAGAAAGAGTTCTTGCCTGATTTGTAAGGTGTGGAGTTGAGTGAGACTCAAAGCTCGACCACGGCAGAAGAAAGAGAAAGGACGAAGGTCATCCCCTATGCCTTATCCATAGGCTCTGTATAGTATGCCATGCTGTGTACCGCACCTGATGTGTGCCTTGCCATGATTCTGTCAAGGGGTACAAGAGTGATCCAGGAGTGGATCACTGGACAGCGGTCAAGATTATCCTTAGTAACTAGAGGACTAAGGAAATATTTCTCAATTATGGAGGTGATGAAGAGTTCGTCGAAAAGGGTTACGTCGATGCAAGCTTTGACACCTATCCGGACGACTCTGAGTAGCAGTCAGGATACATATAGTTTAGCAGCCATTTGGAATAGCTCCAAGTGGAGTGTGGTAGAAGTGTCTACAGTATGACATAGAGATTTGCAAAGTACACACGGATCTGAATGTCACAGACCCGTTGACTAAATACCTCTCTCACATGCAAAGCATGATCGAACCCCAGAACTCATTGGGTGTTAGAACAATGTAAATCACATGGTGATGTGAACTAGATTATTGACTCTAGTGCAAGTGGGAGACTGTTGGAAATATGCCCTAGAGGCAATAATAATTTAGTTATTATCATATTTCCTTGTTCGTGATAATCGTTTATTATCCATGCTATAATTGTATTGATTGGAAACTCAAATACATGTGTGGGTACATAGACAACACTGTGTCCCTAGTATGCCTCTAGTTAACTAGCTCGTTGATCAAAAGATGGTGAAGGTTTCCTAGCCATGGACATGAGATGTCATTTGATAACGGGATCACATCATTAGGAGAATGATGTGATGGACAAGACCCAAACTGTAAACGTAGCATATGATCGTGTCAGTTTATTGCTATTGTTTTCTGCATGTCAAGTATCTGTTCCTATGACCATGAGATCATGCAACTCCCTAACATCGGAGGAGTACCTTGTGTGTATCAAACGTCGCAACGTAACTGGGTGACTATAAAGGTGCTCTACAGGTATCTCCGAGGATGTCTGTTGGGTTGGCATGGATCAAGACTGGGATTTGTTACTCCGTGTGACGGAGAGGTATCTCAGGGCCCACTCGGTAATACAACATCACAATGAGCCTTGCAAGCAATGTGACTAAAGTGTTAGCCACGAGATCTTGTATTACGGAACGAGTAAAGAGACTTGCCGGTAACGAGATTGAACTAGGTATAGAGATACCGACGATCGAATCTCGGGCAAGTAACATACCGAAGAACAAAGGGAACAGCATACGGGATTAACTGAATCCTTGACATAGAGGTTCGACCGATAAAGATCTTCGTAGAATATGTAGGAGCCAATATGGGCATCCAGGTCCCGCTATTGGTTATTGACCGTAGAGGTGTCTCGGTCATGTCTACATAGTTCTCGAACCCGCAGGGTCTACACACTTAACGTTTGGTGACGATATAAGTATAGTTGAGTTGTTATGTTGGTGACCGAAAGTTGTTCGGAGTCCCGGATGAGATCCCGGACATGACGAGGAGCTCTGGAATAGTCCGGAGGTAAAGATTGATATATGGGATAATAGTGTTTGGTCTCCGGAAGGGTTCCGGAATTCACCGGAAGGGGTTCCGGATGTTTCCCGAAATGTTCGGGTACGAGAACACTTTATTTGGGCCAAGGGGTAAAGCCCACGAGGCTTTAGGAAGGTGCAAAAGGAAGTTTTGCGGAGGCCAGGGGTCAGACGCCAGGGACCCTGGCGTCTGGGGCCAGACGCCGAGGACCCTGGCGTCTGTTCCTAGAGTCCGAGCAGGACTCTTGCCTTGCAGGCTAAACCGACTTTGAGGAGGCTCTTTCTCCAAGTTTCGACCCCAGGGCTCAACATATAAATAGAGGGGCAGGGCTAGCACCCGGAATACATCAAGATTTCCCCAAGCCGTGTGCGGCAACCCTAACCCTCTAGTTCCTACGTCATAATCTCCGTAGCGCTTGGCGAAGCCCTGCAGAGATTGTTCCTCACCACCATCACCACGCCGTCGTGCTGCCGGAACTCATCTACTACTTCACCATCGCTCGCTGGATCGAGGAGGTGAAGGCGTCATCAAGCCGTACATGTGTTGAACGCGGAGGTGCCGTCCGTTCGGCACTAGTTCGTGATCGGTTCGAGGGACGACTTGCGATTTGGATCGCGGAGACGTTCGACTACATCAACCGCGTTTCTTAACTCTTCCGCTTAGCGATCTACAAGGGTATGTAGATTCACTCTCCCTCTCGTAGATGCTCATCACCATGGATAGATCTTGTGTGTGCGTAGGAAAATTTTTGTTTCCCATGCAACGTTCCCCAACAGTTGTACTCTTTACCCACGAGTAACGGATTTCCTTAGTCAACCCGAGACGTTGACTAATTCCGATTACGGTCTTTGAGTTGAAAACACACCTGACCCTCACACACCAACTTAACTTCCCGATGCCTGGAATCACCCACGGCAATCGTTAAATAAAACTCTAAGCGGGGAGACCACAATATCGATTAGCATGGGATCAAAATATTTATACCGCGCGCAAACAGGGTCGCTACCCCCTCGGTCCAACTGGAACACCCATGCCCCCGGACCAAGTGACATGCCTACCAGGGGCCACTGGTATCTTTCACTATGGCCTCTCTGTATGGTGTGTGCTAAGAAAGGGTCTGACAACTTACTGAACCGTACCCTACCTGTGGCACGGACAAGTGGTAGTACGAAACAAGTATGGGGGTTACTGGAACAAGACTCGATCTACGGTCGACTCAGGAGGTTTATGTTTTTCCTGTAATGGTTAGCACCACATATATTTTTGAATGGTATTCAACAAGTCACTACTCATCATGTCCCAACATGCCTTTACTGATCATCCTCGTCATTACGAGATATCAGTTCCACGGTCACGTCTACCCGAGACAATGACCTTCCTTGGGAATATGTCCGAACCAGCATAGGCATGTGTGGCATGAGGTAGTAATATATTCTCACATGCATCTTATGTTTAACAGAAAATAATTCCTTCCAAAGCATTCATGCAAGAATATTTTCCATATGCAACACTTTTATTTCAATTAACATAACCATGAATTCATTTACTATAGCAAACAAACACTCAACTTATATCATATCAGTGTTCAATATGCTTTCCTTGAGTATGCAGAAAGGTAGAGTGCACTCCAAAACTTTTGAAAGTTTAATCTTCCCTCCATTTCCTAGTTTTGAAAATATTCAAATCAACACTCAATTCTAAAACAGTACTGAAAAGTTGTTTGTAAAATTTTGGAGTAAATCCTAAAATAAACTGGGTGAAATTTAAGAAGTGTGGGAAAAAGAATCAACTCATTTGAAATTTTTGTTTAAAAGATAAGACCAGTCAAAGTTGTGGTCAAAATTAGATCTTGAAAATAAATAGAAAAAGAAAACGCTTCACTGAGAATACGCTTTCTAAATGGGGATACGTACTCTATAGAAAGCGCCTCCACTTAAGTTAGTGCGTTGCGACACGGGGTCGTTGACAGTGGGCCGCCTGGCCCACTAGTCAGGTTTGACCTGTACGCACGAGCTCCTCCCTCCTCCAGGCGGAACAAGGCGGAGCTCCGGCGATCGCTGTCGACGAACGGCGGTTCCTCACGGGGTTCCGCGGGCGGGAATGGATCCAGGGGATCCTGTCGGTCCGCCCGGTGGTGGCCATGGACGGAGAGGTGGATAGGGTCTTCGGTGGCACTGTCTCCGGTGGACGACTGTCGTCGTTTTCTCACAACAGATGCCATGGAGTGGCTTATTGAGAGTGGTTGGGGCCGAAGGACGCCGACGGGCTCCGATGACGGGATTGGGGACAAGCAGTGAGAGACACGTGATGTACCCAGGTTCGGGGCCCTCTAGGAGAGGTAACACCCCTAGTCCTGCTTGCCTAGTTGATAGACCGAGAGAACTACAATGGTGCTCCTTGAGTTGTTTGCTCGAGGAAGAAGAAGAGGCCTGTTGGCTCTCTCTACCTCTCTACGTGAGTGGATGTGTGTGTCCAGGTGAGAATGCTTGCACGTGCATGGGGGGCGTCGGGGGGTTTTATAGGCCAACCCCCCGGCTTACAATGTACATATGCGGCACCGGGAGGGACCCGGCTGGCAGCCTCTCTAGCCGGCCAGGGGGGGCCCCGGCTGAGGGGTCTTGTCGCTGATGGGGCCCGCCGGCTGCAGGGTCCCATCGGGAGCCGGTGGGAGGGCCCACCGATAGCTCATCCCCATTGACGCGTGCTCGTCAAGCCGCAGTACGGGTCGTCCGGCCTGGTGTCGTCTTGTGGTAGCCGGCCGCGGTCAGGGGTACGGCCGGCGACGCTGTAGCCACACCGGGGCAGGTAATGGAGTGGTTGAAGGCGTGCGGCACTGTGCCGCCCTCCTGGTCGCAGTCGGCCGGAGTCAGGGGCACTATTGCCTACACTGTGGCCATGCGGGCGCTGACCCCCGACGCGACGGGGGCCACTGTAGCCATGCGCGCCCTGACCGCGGTACTGGAGGCACTACTGATACGCCGTGCATCAGGTCACCGTCCTGCGAGGCGTGGTGACATGACGGGAGCTGACCTCCCGGCCTGAAGTCCTGGCGTCTCCGCCTCTAGCCGACCGGCTAGTCGCAGTCGGCCATGCGGAGCCGGACTACAGGGGGAGGCAGCTTGCTGTATTGTCTTTTTTCGAAAAGCTGGAGCAAAGACCCAGCTGAGTTTACCCCGGGGTTAACCCCCCGTTAGTAGTCCCCGAAGCAGGGGAGGCCCGCCGGCTGGCCGCGGCAGACCTCGCCGGCTTGAGTCTTGCGCTTGAGGACCGTAGGTGGCCCCGAAGCCGGGGGGCGCGGGATCGTGATGGCCGGCCTCGCAGCCGGCCAACGCTCCGCTGGGCGCCTCGACCACCCGAGGGGCAGTGGGGACGCGCCACGTGGGGAGCACAGCGGGCCGCGGCCTGACAGGCCACGCGGAGGACAAGACCGGGCCGTGGGGCGGGGCCCACTTCGGCCATGGCCTCGGCCCGCGCGCGCGGATCCTCTGCGGTCAGGGTCGTCGGTTGGCGTTCCTGAAATGCCTTAATCCCCCTCCCGCGCGTAGCGGAAGTAGTGGGGGTCGTGCGTGACGGATCCGCTCCCCACTACCCCGCGCGGGGTTTAAATGGGAGGGGAGAGGAGCGAAACAGGGCATTCGCTCCCCTGCCCCCGCGCATCGTCTTCGTCGCCCGTCCCCCTCCCCGCACCGAGAGAGAGAGAGAGAGAGAGAGAGAGAGAGAGAGAGAGAGAGAGAGAGAGAGCGAAAGCCTCGCGTCCACCGCGCCACCGCTCGCCGTTGCCGCAAACCGCGACACGACCGAGCCTGCACGCCTCGCCGTCGCCGTCGAGACACCTCCAAGGAGAAATGGCGGGCAAGGGCGCTTGGGACGGCAGCGACGTCAACGAGGCCTACATCGAGCACCTCCGCCACCGCCGCAAGCTGCCACCGGAGGAGAACATGGAGGCGCGCATCGCCGGGGCGGAGAACGTGCCGGCCCCTCGAGAAGGCGAGGTGGTGGTCTTGGCTGAGCATTTCGTCCGCGGGCTCGGCCTGCCGGCGAGCACGTTCTTCCGGTGCTTCCTCTCACGCTTCGGGCTGCAGCCCCACCATCTCAGCGCCAACGCCATCCTGCAGCTGGCGGTGTTCGTCGCCCTCTGCGAGGGCTTTTTGGGGGTGGAGCCACGCCTCGACCTCTGGTGCCGGCTCTTCTACCTGAAGCGCCAGACGTTGAAGAACAAGGCCACCGGCGACACGGCCATGACCGCCCGTGGGGCCGCCCTAGTACACTATCGCCCCGGAGTTGGCTTCCCTCAACTCCCTCTGCAGGACTCGGTGAAGAGTTGGCAGAAGGGGTTCTTCTACGTGAAGAACATGAAGCCGGCCGAGGACTACATCAATCTTCCCGACTTCGTCAACCAGCCACCGGTGGCGATGCAGAACTGGAGGACGCCTCTGCCCCAAGTGCTCGAGACGGCAGACCGGCTCTGCGAGCGGCTGCTGGTGATGACCAAGACGGAGGGGCTCACGGTCGTGGATCTCCTGGCCACGATGGTGGCACACCGGGTGCAGCCTCTGTAGCACCGGCAGCACCTCATCTGCCAGATGGGAGGGCGGCGCGACCCGTGCCGGCTCTCCACCAAGGAGCTAAAGGCGGTGCAGGTGGCGAGGAGGGTGAACTCCATCTCGGCCGCCAAGATGAACGAAGGCGGGTGGCAATGGGGGAAGGCCCCGTATAGTCGGGACCATCCGGCTCCGCGGGTACGTGATGAGCCGTCTCCCACCTCTTTTCTTCTGAAGCCGGCGCTCCCCCCTAGCCTGACGATGGAGGGGCTTCCCTTGCGTGTAGGTCTTTCCTTTGCTGCAGGAGTACGGGGAGCCGGATGCCGACGTGGAGGAGTCGGACCCCGAGGAGGTCGAGGACGTTGACGACGTGGAGCCGGTCGAATCGGATCGAGCCGGCGCGTCGGGGACCGGCGGGACGGAGGCGGAGAGGACCGAGTCGGCGGGTGCGTTCCTCCTCCAGTTTCTTTTGCGGGACTGGTCCGATGACGATGTTGAGCCCGGGGAGATGCGCAATGCAGCGGCCCCGGAGGACCCCGAAGTTTCAGGAGACGATGCCACTGCGCCGAGGAGGCGTGTTCGCCGGGTCGACCGCGAGCCGTGTCGAGGCGACACGGCCGTGGATGAACGGGGGAAGCAGCCGGCCAGCTCCAGACCGACTCCCAAACGGGCAGCCGGGCGGCAGCCGGGCGGCAGCCGCGGAGGCGGCGGGAAGAAGCCGCGGGTTGCCCCGACGGGCCCTGCTAGGCGGGCGGTCCCTGTTAGCATCGGGTAAGTCTCTTCTGGGTTTCTGATTGGTTTCTAGTCAGCCCCTTTTCCTCATTTCGTTGTTCAGGGAGCCGCGCACCCTGGGGAGGACCGTGGCCGACGAGACGGCGGGGATGGCGCAGAAGTCTGCCACCGACGAAAGGGAGTGCGAGGCATGGCGGGACCTGGAGGCAGCCGAGCAGGAGCCGCTCGAGGAGGAGCGCCGCCCGTGGGAGGAGGCAGCGCGGAGGAATCCGCCAGGGAGGGCCCGCGCGGAGGCGGCGGGCAAGTCATGGGAGCCATTTCCCCCTGGCCAGGAGAGGAGGTCCAAGGGCACGCACGACCCGGCACGGCGGGCGGAAGCGGACGCACAAGCCGAGGAGGAGGCGCGCGCGGCTGTGCGCGCGGCGGACGCCGCCAAGGGGGCGGAGCCGGACCGCAGGGCGCTCCGTCGGGAGCTGATGACGTGCCTCCGGGCACAGACGACGAGCCACCGGAGGTCGTCGTTTTGGAGCCGGAGGTCCCGGCTCCAGAGGTGAGCCGGGGAGGTGCTGCTAGGGGCGGCGTGCCGGAGACCGAGGCCGCGGTGCCTGGAGGAGCGGACGTCTCCGGCTCGTCAGCCAGGGTACCTAGAGATGCGGCGCCAGGGGGAGCGGGTCCCATAGTCGCCGCGGCGCGGGGCCCGCCCAGCCTTGCTGACGGGGGTCAGCTGCAAGAGACCTGGGCTACGGCCGGCGGCATGCCTATGGACGACGCGCCGAGCGTCCTTGGAGCCGTGGTCGTCGCCGAATTCGCCGCTTGCCGTGCCCAGACGGCGCAGGAGGCCCAGGCCGCCAGGAACCGGCTGGCGCATCTCGAGCAGTCCGTCACGGTAAGGGCTCGTGGTCCTTGTCTTTTTGTTTTAGTTTTTTCCAGTGGGGGCGCGCGAGCGCACCCACTGGGTGTAGTCCCCGAGACTCGGGCCGGCTGGGACGCAGGCGGGTCGAGTCTAACTGCGTTGCCTCTTCGCTTTTGTTCTTCGCAGGCTGTCCACGACCGGCGGGTGGCCGCGTACAACGCGCTGCTAGGCCTGTACCGGGGGGCCGAGAACCGGCTGGACGTCATGTCCGCGGACCTGCGAGGTACGTGAATTTTGTAGTTTTCCAGTGGGGGCGCGCGAGCGCACCCACTGGGTGTAGTCCCCGGGATCCGGGCCGGCTGCTTTGCAGGCGGGGCAGATCTTTAGGTTTGCTTTCTTTCTGACGGGAGCGTCTTCGTGTTGCGAAGCCTCGGCTGCCGAGGCGGTCTGCCTCCGCCGCCAGGTAATACAACTTGGCGAGCAGCGAGACCTCCAGACCGCGGAGTGCGACCGGCTGCGCCAAGCGGCCGACCGCGCGCAGGCGGAGAAGGACGAGCTCAAGGCGGCCAATCGACGCGAGTTGGAGGAGCGGGAGGCGGCCCATCGTGAGGCGCTGGGGGCCAAGGACGCCTTGCTGGCAAAGGCGGCCACGGAGGCGGAGGCGGCGCAGATCGAGCACGACCGCCAGATCCCGGAGTGGTCGGCCAGGGAGGCTGCGCTGCAGGAGGAGGCGCACGCGGTGGACCGGATTCTGGCCGGTAAGTTTTGTTATCTTGCTTGTCTTCGTGTGTCGGATTAGGGCCCACGTTTCCTTTGTTTCTCACCGTGCGCTCCCTTCTTCCTCCGGGCTCTTTCGGGGCACGTAGGAGGCCGCGGAAGTGGCCGTGGAGGTCCACCGCGAGGATCAGCGAGCGCAGGGAATCCACGTCGGGCAGCTTGCCGCCTGGACCGTGGACGAAGTGGGGATCGCCGCCAAGGTGCACCTGATCGAGGTGGTCCGGGCCATGAAGCGGCTTCAGGGGGCCGGCTCGGCGCTGGTTCGCACCCTTTGGCTGGGCGTGGTGGAGCCGGTCTCCATGAGTCGGCTGTCGAGGTGGCCGGAAGCCGGGTCCGCTCGGGTGAACGCCTGGAGGGCTTCCGCCGCGCGTGCCGGAGAGGCCATGGCGCTTCGTGTCGTGAGGTCATGGTACCCCGAGCTGGACTTGGGGCTGCTTACGGCCCAGCGTGCCAGCACCGATGCGGAGCTGGAGGCGGCTGCCGACGCGCTGGCCGTGCGGGCCAGTGACCTCGCATCCTTTGCTCAGTGGGACGAGTACGTCCCGAAGCGCACGGTAGACGGCGAGGTGATCCCGGAGGATCGGTATGCGCTTGCCCTTGACGACCCAGAGGGTAGCGCCGGCGAGACGGACGATGAAGACGCCGAGTCCAGCACCGACGACTACGTCGACTCCGAGCCGGCTCAGGACTTAGATGCGGATGCCGACACGGAGCATGCCATGGCCAAGGACGGGGCTTCTACCTCAGCCGCCGCGGAGAGCGCAGGGCGAGGAGACGGTGCCGCCACTAGTTAGGGTCCTTTTGTTTTCCTGCTCTTTGTTAGACTGAAATTCCACCCACTGGGGGTGTAATGTAACGAACATTTGGCCTCGGGCCTTTATGCTTTTGTATGAACTTGTGTTTTTCATGTTCTTGTATATGAAATCTAATGCGTGCCGGCTCGCCCCTGGCCTGCCGTTCCCTTGACTCCTTTTTTGCCCAAGACAAATTTCCCTTTGGCTTCGGCCCCGCCAGCCGGACAGCTGGGAGCCGGTCTGTAGCTGGGATGGGGCGTTAACCTCTGGGGAGTCGGCCGTGGGGTATTTTGGAGTCGCAAGAACGTTAGGCCAGGGTGAGCGCGTCAGAGGCCGGTAGGGAAAGGTAAAGACTTGGCTAGCCGTAGACGACAGCCCGCCTGCCAACGGTGTTCGTGTGCGCTAAGTTTTTGCCCCAGCAACCTGCCGGCCGGACAGCCGGGAGCCGGTCTGTAGCCGGGCGAGGCGGGAGGGGTTTTGCTTAGCTCACATTGCTTTAGCCGTTTTCGGGGAGTGTTGCCATGGCTAGCCGGCTAGTCCCCGGGACCGGGGAGCCGGATTTTGGGAGCCGGTTCTTTGCAACAAACTGAACTTGATAGAAACGAGAAGGGTATGCCCCAAGAGCTGGCTTGGGGCACCCGTTGCATTCATAAGCCCAAAAGGGAGGATACATACATACACTGGTTTTAGCAGTAAAACGGATGAAGGAGCGCCGCGTTCCACGGGCGCTCCGTCTCCTCGCCGGAGGCGTCTCTTTTGCGCTTCTGCAGCTTCTGGGCGTCTATTAGATAGTACGCGTTGTTGTGCAGCGCCTTGCTGATGATGAAAGGGCCCTCCCATGGGGAAGAGAGCTTGTGCTGGCCAGCGGTCCGCTGGATCCGCCTGAGCACCAGGTCCCCCTCGCGGAAGGAGAGGGGCCGGATCCGCTTGCTATGGTAGTGCCGGAGCTTCTGCTGGTAGATGGCTGTTCGGCTCAGGGCCAGCTCGCGTGCTTCTTCGAGTAGGTCGACGCCGTCTTCTCTTGCTTCCTTCGCATCCTTCTCCGTGTACAGGGTGACCCAAGGCGAATCGAACTCAATGTCCGTAGGGATGACCGCCTCGGACTCGTACATGAGAAAGAAAGGGGTGAAGCCGGTTGACCGATTGGGCGTGGTCCTGAGGCTCCACAAGACAGCCGGCAGCTCTTCGATCCAGCAGCCGGCCGATCGCACGAGTGGCGCCACGATCCAGGGCTTGAGGCCGGCCAGGATCAAGACATTTGCCCTCTCCGCCTGGCCGTTCGACTGTGGGTGGGCCACCGATGCGAGGTCGAGCCGGATGCCCTCCTGGGAGCAGAAACATGCCATTGCTCTTTAGCGAAGTTTGTGCCGTTGTCGGTGATGATGCTGTGGGGGACGCCGTAGCGGACCGTGATGTCCTTGATGAACCGGACGGCTGTGGGGCCGTCCAGCTTCTTGATTGGCCTGGCCTCGATCCACTTGGTGAACTTGTCGACGGCCACCAATAGATGCGTCATGTCGCCTCGAGCGGTCTTGAACGGTCCTACCATGTCGAGGCCCCAGACCGCGAAGGGCCAGGATAAGGGGATGGTCTGGAGCGCCATAGCCGGCAGGTGGCTCTGTGTGCTGAAACGTTGTCACCCTTCGCACTTGTCGACCAGCTGCTTTGCTTCTTCTAGGGCCGTTGGCCAGTAGAAACCGTGGCGGAATGCCTTGGCCACCAGGGTTCTGGAGGCGGCGTGATGCCCGCACTCACCCTGGTGGATGTCTCGAAGGATCTCCTGCCCCCTTTCCGACTCGACGCAGCGCTAGAACACGCCGGTTGCGCTGTGATGGACCAACTCGCGGTTGATGATGCTGTAGGCGGGGGCCCGGCGCTGGATTTGCCGGGCCGTAGCCTCGTCAGACGAGAGCTCGCCACGCAGGAGGAAGGCTAGGATGGGCTGGGCCCAGGTGGGGGCCATGACAGGAGCCGGCACCGGCTCGGGGTGGACTTCGGGGCCGGCCGTAGCCCCCATGCCCGGAGGCGGAGCCCCCAGGCCCAAGCCGTCAGTCCCCGAGGCCGACAGATCGATTGCCATTAGGACGACCGCGGGGTGGTCAGTTGTCGGAATCAGCTGAGCTGAAGTGGTGGTTGGAGCCGGTGGGTTTGTCGGAGCCGCCGGGCCTGACGAGGTGCCGACGGTGTCAACCGGCACGAAGATGGACTCCGATTCAGCGGAGGGTTTGATCGATGGCTTGAGTAGCTGCTCGAGGGAAACACCAGCCGGGATTGCTTGCCGGGTGGAGCAAATTTTGGCCAGCGTGTCCGCCGCCTCATTGTCCGCCCGGGGGACATGGTGGAACTCGCACCCCTCGAAGGAGCCGGTGAGTTGTTGGACGAGGAAGCGGTAGCTGGCCATGTTGGCGTCCCTGGCGTCCCATTCGCCAGAGACCTACTGCACCACAAGGTCCAAATCGCCGAAACAGAAAATGCGCCGGATGCCGATCTCCTTGGCGAGCCGGAGGCCATGGACGAGCACCTCGTATTCGGGTACGTTGTTGGAGGCGGCGAAGAGAATCTGGAGCGCGTACTTGAGCTGGTCCCCTTTCGGGGATGATAAGACGATGCCGGCTCCCAAACTGGTTCGCATCTTCGAGCCATCGAAGTGCATGCGCCAATGCGTGGAGTCTGGAGGCGGTGGCACGAACTGGGTCTCCGCCCAGTCGACGAGGAAGTCGGCCACCATCTGCGACTTGATGGCGGTGCGCGGCTCATACCGGATTTCATAGTCGGCGAGGGCGCTAGCCCACTTGGCGATCCGGCCGGTGGCGCCCCGACCGCTCATGATTTCTCCGAGCGGTGCCGTGCTCACCACGGTGATGGTCTGCTCCTGGAAGTACTGCTTGACCTTCTTGGCGGCGAAGTATATGCCATAGCACATCTTCTGGTAGTGGGGGTAGTTATGCTTGGAGGCGGAGAGGACCTCGCTGAGATAGTAGACGGGGCGCTGGACCGGCAGCGCCTTGCCTTCCTCCGGCCGCTCCACTACGAGGACGACGCTGATCACGCGCATGGTCACTGGGATGTACGCGAGCAAAGGCTCCTTCTTAGCCGGAGCCGCCAAGACAGGTGCGCTGGAGAGAGCACGCTTGAGGTCGTGGAACGCTTCGTCCGCCTGGTCGGTCTACTCGAATTTGGTCGTCTTCTTCATGAGCTGATAGAGGGGCAGCGCCTTCTCACCCAACCGGCTGACGAACCAGCTGAGCGAAGCGAGGCAGCCAGCGAACTTCTGGACGTCGCGGAGCTTAGCCGGCGGGTGCATGCGCTCGATGGCTCTGATCTTCTCTGGGTTGGCTTCGATGCCGCGGGCGGACACGAAGAAACCCAGGAGCTGGCCGGCTGACACGCCGAAATCACACTTCTCCGGGTTGAGCCGGACCTTGTACTCGCGTAGGTTATAGAAGGTCTCCCGGAGGTCGTCAAGAAGGCTGAAATGCTTCTTGGTCTTGACGACGATGTCGTCCACGTAGACGTGGACGTTCCTGCCGATCTGAGGCAGGAGGCACTTCTGCATGCAGCACTGGAAGGTGGCGCCTGCATTCTTCAGGCCGAAGGACATGGTGATGTAGCAGTAGGCCCCAAAGGGGGTGATGAAGGAGGTCTTCAGCCGGTCGGCTGGGTCCAGCTTGATCTGGTGGTAGCCGGAATAGGCATCCAGGAAGGACAGCAAGTCGCAGCCGGCCGTGGAGTCAATAACTTGATCGATCCGGGGCAGGGCGAAAGGGTCCTTGGGACAGGCCTTGTTCAGGCTGGTGTAGTCGATACACATGCGCCAGGTCTTGTTTTTCTTCAGCACCAGGACTGGGTTGGCCAGTCAGTCCGGGTGGAACACTTCCATGATGAAGCCGGTTGCGAGCAGCCGGGCGATCTCTTCTCCTATAGTACATCGCTTCTCCTCAGAGAAACGGCATAGGGGTTGCTTGACCGGCTTGGCATCTGGCCGCACATGAAGTTTGTGCTCGGCGTACTTCCTCGGAACACCCGGCATGTCTTTTGGAGACCATGCAAAGATGTCCCGATTCTCACGGAGGAAGTCGACGAGCTCGCCTTCCTATTTGCTGCTAAGGTTGGCACCAATGGTGACGCACTGCTTGGGGTTGGCCGGGTCGAGCGGCACCTGCTTGGTGTCCTTGGACGGCTGGAAAGTCGCCTCGCTGGCTGGCTGGGACAGGGGAGTCGGCACGGCCGGCTGCCCGGTAGCCTGAGCCACGAGCCGGTCGAGCTGCCGCTCCTCCTCTGCGATCACCAACGCCTCGGCCAGCCGGCTGTCGTCACGAGCACACTCGATCGACTTCTTGTAGTCGCCGCTGACGGTTATGATGCCCTTGTGGCCCGGCATCTTCATCTTGAGATAGGCGTAGTGGGGCACCGCCATGAACTTGACGAGGGCCGGCCTGCCCAGCAGCGCGTGGTAGGGACTGTTAAGGTCCACCACCTCGAACCATATCGGCTCGCGGCGGAAATGGCTCTTGTCGCCGAAGAGGACATCGAGCCGGATCTTGCCGATGGGGGAGCAGGACTGTCCCGGCATGATGCCGTGGAAGACCTTCCGGCTCGGCTGCAGGTCTTTCTCCCTGAGCCCCAGCTTGAGCAGCGTGTCACGGTAGAGGATGTTGATGCTGCTGCCCCCGTCGATCAGCACCCGCGAGAAACGGTAGGTGAGCCTCTCGGAGGCGATGGTGTGATCGAGGACGAGGGCGTAGCTGCCAGGGTTTGGCATCACTGTCGGGTGGTCCGCCCGACTCCAGGTGACCGGCTTCTCGGACCAATGCATGAACTGGGGGACCGAGGGAACGGTGGCGTTCACCTCGTGCCGGCGCTGGCGTAGGCTATGCTTGTCGGTTCCCTCGCTGGTGAAGACGACGTAAGCCCCGTCCTGGTCGGGGAATTGGTCGTGGAGACGGCCATCGTTGGGAGCCTGAGCCGGCGGCGGCGCCGGAGCCGGCGCGGCCGCAGGGGCGCGGGGAGCCGGCGGGGGAGGAGCCGGGAGGCCCTCGCCCCGGGCTAGCCGCTGGGAGAAGCTGCACTGCCGTAGCGTGTGCGTGGCCGGCTTCGCCCCAGAGTGCATCTTGCACGGAGCGTCGAGCATCTGCTCGAAGGTGAGCTTGGGCTGCCAGGTGTTCTTGCCGGTTCGCTGGCGCTGGCTGGGCGCCTGGGCAGCCGGCTTCTCCTCCTCGATGGAGGCGACTTGTTTGCTCCCGTAGCGGGGCTCGAGCTGGTCCGCCTTCCGCTTGTTGTTCTGCTACTGCCGGTTATCGGAAGCCGGCCGTGGCGCGGCAGGCGGCAGGATAGCCTTGCCGGTTGCGCTGACCTTGATCCGCATAGCGGAGTCGGCCGTGGCGTACTTGTCCGCCTTGGCCATGAGCTCAGCCAAGGTGGCCGGCTTCGAGCACATGAGCTTATGCTTGAGGAGGGTGCCGTCTCGGCAGCCCTCGGAGAAGTACTGGATGGCTTGCACCTCGTGCACCCCCTCGCAGGAGTTGCAGAGCTCGGTCCACCGCGTGAGGTAGTCGCGGAGGGATTCCTCCTGCCCCTGGACGCACATGGCCAGCTCGTGGGGGCGGCCAGGTCGCTTGTAAGTGCCGGTGAAGTTGCGGACGAATGCCTCCTCGAAGTCCGTCTAGGCGTTGATGCTGCCGACCGGCAGGCTGTTAAGCCAAGTCCGGGCCGACCCGATCAGCATGAGGCGAACGCAGCGCACTGCGACGCGCTTGTTCCCCCTGGCGATGCCGACTGCGGTGGTGTAGTCGACCAGCCAGTCTTCCGGCTTGGCGGTGCCGTTGTACTTAGGAGTGTCGCGGGGGAGCGTGAAGCCGGTGGGGAACGGCTCGTCACGGATCCGGGGGCCGAAGCACGCCGGGCCGATCGGACCCTCCTCCAGGAGGGCGGACTGCGCCAGCCGGTCGATGCGGGTCCGGGCGTCGTTCTCGCTTCGCGGGACGTGCGGGCCGAGCCGAGCGGCGAGCTCGGGGCGGACAGCCAGGGCAGGCGAGCGCGCGCGCTCCCGCCGCGGGGGCGGGGTGTTGGCGCGGCTACGCCAGCCGCCTCCCGCCGCGGCATCGTTGTGCCGGCTCGTGACAGCCGGCGGCTCGTCTCCCTGGCGGGAGCGTCCGTTATGGGGTCCAGCGCCCCGCCGGCAGAAGCCGCGGGGAGAAGAGGCTTGCTGGGCCGGCCGGTGCTGGCCAGCAGTCGGAGGAGCGTCCCCCTCGGGGACGGGTATTTCGGAGACGGCGTTGGCGCCGTCAAGCCGGGCTTGCTGAGCGTTGGCGGCGGCGATGAGGTCTTGGATGTGCCGCTCCTGCTGCCCACGTTCTTCACCCACCAGGTCGGCTAGGTCGGCGTAGGCCACCTGGGCGGCCCTCATGTTGGCCGTCGGCGTGTCGTAGGTGGGGAGCCTGCCACCAAGGATTTCCGCGACCACGCGGCCGCGGTTGCGGACGTCACCACGCCGGCCGGGCTCGTTGCCGGCGGGGGTGAGACCGTAGGCGGAGTTGTACTCGCGCTGCGCGGACTCCATCCGGCGCTTGGAGGTGGCGAGCGTGGTCGCCTCCGCGAACAGCAGCTGGCGAGCCGCCTCCAGCTCGGCCATAGCTTTGGCCGGGTTTATCATAGGCGCGGCGGGGGTGCTGAGGCCCTGAAGCATGGAGCTGACGGGGCCGGAGGTGCCGGTGCCGGCGGCCGCCTCCGCCTCCGCCCTGGCGCGACTGGAGGTCGTGGAGGAGCCGGTGACCATTACCCCCGCGCGGACGCAGGAGTCGCCAGCATCGCCCGAGGCGATTGCGCCCGCAAACGAGGGCGGGTCGAGGCAGTCTACCACCTCGCTGGGGTACTCGTCGATGGCTGGCTCGGCAGCGAGGCTCAGCCTGCCGAAGCATTCGGCGAGGGTGGCGACGTTGGACAAAGTGGCGCCGCTGCGCAACTCATCGGAGAGGTCGGTAGCGACAACCGCAGAGCGGGCAGGAACCAGGTTCCGCGCCGCGGGAGCAAGCCCCCCGAGCGTGCAGGTCCGCCCGGATGCGGAGCGGCCGGGGGAGTTGGTGAAGGGTCCCGCCCGGAGCATGACTCCGGCCGGCACCGTGGACGGCCCCACAGTGGGCGCCAACTGTCGTCGTTTTCTCACGACAGATGCCATGGGGTGGCTTATCGAGAGTGGTTGGGGCCGAAGGACGCCAGCGGGCTCCGGTGACAGGATTGGAGACAAGCGGTGAGAGACACGCGATGTACCCAGGTTCGGGGCCCTCTAGGAGAGGTAACACCCCTAGTTCTGCTTGCCTAGTTGATAGACCGATAGAACTACAATGGTGCTCCTTGAGCTGTTTGCTAGAGGAGGAAGAAGAGGCATGTTGGCTCTCTCTACCTCTCTACGTGAGTGGATGTCTGTGTGCAGGTGAGAATGCTTGCCCGTGCATGGGGGGCGTCGGGGGGTTTTATAGGCCAAGCCCCCGGCTTACAATATACATATGCGGCACCGGGAGGGACCCGGCTGGCAGCCTCTCTAGCCGGCCAGGGGGGGGGGGCCCGGCTGAGGGGTCTTGTCGCTGATGGGGCCCGCCGGTTGCAGGGTCCCATTGGGAGCCGGTGGGAGGGCCAACCGACGGCTCATCGCCATTAAAGCGTGCTCGTCACGCCGCGGTACGGGTCGTCCGGCCTGGTGTCGTCTTGTGGTAGCCGGCCGCGGTCAGCGGTACGGCCGGCGACGCTGTAGCCACGCCGGGGCAGGTAATGGAGTGGTTGAAGGCGTGCGGGCACTATGCCGCCCACCTGGTCGCTGTCGGCCGGAGTCAGGGGCAGTATTCCCTCCACTGTGGCCATGCGGGCGCTGACCCCCGACGCGATGGGGGCCACTGTAGCCATGCGCGCCCTGACCGCGGTTCCGGAGGCACTGCTGACATGCCGTGCGTCAGGTCACCGTCCTGTGAGCCGTGGTGACATGACGGGAGCTGACCTCCCGGCCTGAAGGCCTGGCGTCTCCGCCTCTAGACGACCGGCTAGTCGCAGCCGGCCATGCGGAGCCGGACTACAGGGGAGGCAGCTCGCCCTGTAGTCTTTTTTCGAAAAGCTGGAGCAAAGACCCAGCTGAGGCTACCCCGGGGTTAACCCCCCGTCAACGACGGCGTCATACAAAAGGGGCCTTTCTCCTACGGTGGTCTTCTGGTGGAATGGATGCGCGGGGTTGGTAGCTAGGGTCTAGGGAGAGCTACTGGTGGGTAGAGCGGGGAGGGGAATGCTCTGGTTAGGTCGAATTCGACCGGATGGCGATGGCGGCCATTGCTACCGGAGACGGAGAGGATGGCCCTCTCGGTCTCAACTGGCTTCTACGGAGGGCTCCCGCGGGAGAGTTGAGGGCTTATGCTGTGGCTGAAAGCTCGGGGTGCTCTATTTATAGCACGGGGAGGTCGGTTCCCGCGGCGGCCGTGGATAAGTCCGGCGGCGTGCTGCTTCTGTTGCTAGGGGGCGACGTGGAGAGGCTTGGGGATGACGACCGGGACTAGCGGGCGAACTGAGGTTGCTCCAGAGGCCAGCTGGCAGGCGGAGGCGACTTGGGCGGCGCTGCCATGGTAGAGGCAGGCTGCGGCGGGCGGCTAGCCTCCAAGAGGCTACAACGGCGACGCTGCGAGCTGCGGGGAGGCGGTCGGGTTGGAGAGGACGAGGGTGTGGCCCTGCGGGTGGGCAAAGGCTTAGGGGTGGGGTAGGTGGGGCGTGGCGATGTGGCTGCGGTTGTCCGCGATACGCGCGCTCTGGACGCGCCCAGAGCACACTCACCACCTGCTCGATGGAATGCCAGGGCACTCCAGAGGGCTCTTATGAAAGTGAGACTCCCCAGGGTTAGGTTTATGGGCTAGGTAAGGTTAGGGGACATGTTGGTTAGGCCAGGGGAGCAAGTCCACAATGTAATCTCAGGATCATGCCAATCCTGGCCAGGCACTCTAGGTGTTTGATAAAATGCCAGGGCCATCTACAAGACTTTGCTGGCCACTAAACTTTCCAGAATAAGGTCTCTTTTGGTGTTAAATATGATGGTAAGGTTATTTTGAGAAAAACATAAACTTGTTAGTGCAAGTTTTACAAAACCTTGGTTTTTGGACAGAAACTATAGGGGGTTATTGCATGGGTTTAAATTATTCCAGTGGGGCTAAACTCTTGGACTTAAGAGTTTGGTAGGGTGGACTACAAGCAGGAAAAATCTCATGGCCATTAGGGCAAAATAAAATATGGTTGCAGTTCAAATCACCAAACTGGACCAGAATGAAAATGTGGATGGTTTGCTCAAATTTTCCAAAACACCAGGTTGGGTTTTTGCATAAAAGTGATCTAGGTACATCACATGACATCTACAATTTTTTGTGAAATTTTTAAATGAATATATAAATGGGTTGTAGTGCAAATGAGGCCTTCCAAATAATGAAAAAGCCATTAATAGAAATTTACTTCAGCAAGTTTTTATTATAAAAATATTTTCCACTGATTTGAAAATTGAAAAGAAATGCTATTAATCAAATAATCAAGTCCCATAATATTTTTCAAAAGTTTCTACAAGGAGGGAAGAATTTCAGAATATATAGGAGAGGGAAGGTTCTGAAATCAAGAGAAGACTCCAAAAAAATAAAATTTAAATAACCATGGCCAAATTTTAATTAATAAAAACAGGGTTAAAATTTTGGGGTGTTACATATGTGGCAAGAATCAACTGCGAATATTCAGGGGATAAGGTTGGTGGGACCCGGCTGTCGGCCTCTCTAGCCAGCCAGGTGGGGCCCCCCGGCTAGGAAGTCTTGTCGCTTGCGGGCCCGCCGGCCGCGGGATCCCTTCGGAAGTGGTGGCCCGCCTGGCCCGCCGTCGCTATTGGTGCGTGCCCGTCACGCCGTGGCATAGGCCGCACTATGCGGCGTCGTCTAGCCGCAGGCGGCCGCGGTCAGCGGTACGCCCGACTGCCTTGTAGCCATGCAGGAGCATGTAATGGAGTTGTTGGAGTCGTGCCTCCACTGTTTCCTCGCCTGGTCGCTGTCGGCCGCGGTCAGCGGCACGGCCGCCTCCGCTATAGCCACGCGCGCCCCGCTCGTGGGTACGGCCGGCTGCACTGTAGCCTCACACATTCTACCGTCAAAGGGCACTATGGCCACGCGGGTCCCGCCATATGGGGTCACGTCCTGTCTTCGTGCGATGGGCACGGAAGGAGAGGGCAGGGACCCGATCGCCCGTGTGGTCATGATAGAGCCAGCCACCACCCAGCCGGTGCCGAGCCAACCGGCCCCTGGACGGCCGGTCGTGAGCCAGCCAGTCCCGGCCTAGCCTGTCGGGGGGCGGGGGAGCCGGCCAGATGAGTAGTCGGCCCGTAGGACGGGCAAGCGCCTCGCCAGGGCAGCCGACTAGGAGCCCGAACGGTACAGGGAAGCAGCCGACGTGTGTGTTTAGAAAAGTTTAGTTCTCTTTGCTTTGGTATACCCAGGGGTTATATCCCAAACAGTAGTCCCCGAAGCCGGTGGGGGCCCGCGTCCATCCGACAAAGGGGAGCCAGCGGCTTCCTCCTCTCCCTGGAACGGCGCGTGTCGTTGGGTGGTGATTTGGCCGGCCAAGCGTGCCGGCAGCCGTGCCCGATGCTTCGGGCCACGCACTGGTCTAGGGCGCGCCATGCGTGAAGCCGCAGAGGGAGCGGGACCCACCGCTGGTCGCGCGACGGGACGCCGCCGCAGGCCTAGCCCACTAGGCCTCGGGCCGTGGGCGGGGATCCTTTGCGGTTAGGCCCCAGCGGTCGCGGCCCGCCATGCCCGCGCCTCGCAGATTTCGCGGGGACGTGGGCGCAGTTAATCCCCACGCCCCCATCTTTGCTCCCTTGTTTATAAGGGGAGGGAGGGGGAGAGGTGGAGGCAGTTAGCACTCCCCTCTCCCCATCGTCTTCCTTCTCTCGCCGCGCCGCTCCGAGAGCTCGCGACGCTCCGTCTCCCTTCCTTCTCTCCGCGCCCATTGCGCTCGCTTGCGGGGGCTCACTGGGATCCGCCGCGTCTCGAGTGTACGCAGCCCTCGCCTTGGCGCGCCTGCCAAGCCTGGAGATGGCCGACGTTCCCTCCGGCATTTGGGGTGGCTCCGATGTGACTGCGGCGGACATCGAGTATCTCCGTCGCGCCTGGATGCTGACGTCGGAGGACCGTGTTGTCGCCCGGGCCCCGGGCGGCGAGGTGGCACCGGAGCCCTAGGAGGGGGAGTTCGTGGTCTTCGCCACGCACTTCCCGCACGGCTTTGGTCTGCCGGCGAGTAGGTTCTTCAAATACTTCCTTGAGACGTTCGAGCTCCAACCGCAACACCTGGGGCCGAACTCCGTATTGCAGATCTCCTACTTCGTGACCTTTTGTGAGGCCTACGTCGGTCTTCTGCCTTTCCCGGACATCTTTAGGAAGCTATTCTTCCTCAAGGGCCTGAAGAACGGCACCGACCCGTACGCCTGCGGAGGGGCGATGGTGTGCATCCGCGGCAGCCATTTCCCCCGCATCACCCTCATCGAGTCCGTCAAGAGGTGGCAGAGGTCGTTCGTCTACGTGAAGAACGTCGACCCAGCGCGGGATTATATCCGGCTGCCGGCCTTTGTCAACATCCCGTCCCTTGGGACGAATTGGTCGCTGAACGTGGAAAGTGACGAGACCAACCGGATCCTTGGCCGGCTGCAGGCGATGAGGAGCGGAAAGGGGCTGGTTGCCGCCGACCTGGTGGCGGCCTTCATCGCTCGCCGTGTGCTGCCTCTGCAGTGCCGGCCGCACCGAATGTGCGACATGGGCGGCCGGCGCGACCCGTGTTGGCTGTCCACCATCGAGCTGACGCCGGGCCAGGTGGCGGCGCGCGTGAACAATATTACCAACTTTAAGTTGGACACGCGCGCGTGGCACTTCCGCAAGCCGCCGTACAACCGGCACGACCCAGCGCCCGTGGTACGTTTTGCTGCGATTCTTCCTTTTGTTTGCTTTCCTTTTGGTCGTTGTACTCATTTGCCACGCCGGCTGTAGCGGTTTGTGCACCAGAATACGCCAGATGGACCCCATCCGCAAGTCTTTGAGGCGGTCCGGGCGGAGTCTGAGCCGGAGGACTTTGAGCTGGGAGGGGCAGCCGACGAGGAGGTTGAATCCTCCGGGGAGGCCGAAGGGAACGAGACGGCCCGTGGCGTCGGGGCTGGCGGGTCCGAAGCAGCTGGTGATTTCAACCCTGAACCCGCGATTAGGGATTGGACCGACGACGACGATGATGATGACGTCCGGGTTTTTTGGACGTACCCCCTCCCACAGCTCGGCAGGAGCCGTGGGGAAGGAGTGAAGAGCCGCAGGCACAAAGCCGGCTGCTTGAAGTGGCCCATCGTGTGAAGAGGCCGGCATGGGGGCAGCCGTCGGAGCACCAGCCGGCCCGGAAGAGAGCGCGTGCGGCGGCTGCCCCGCTGGTCGCGGGGCCGCCGCCCCGAGCCAGGTGCCAAATCCCCGTGGTCGTTGGGTAAGTGGTTTCCCTTTCTCCTTGTGGTTGTTTCTTTGCCATTTTCGAGCTGGCCACTCCTTGAGGGTCTTTTTCTCTTTTTCCCTTAGTGATGCCCTTGAGCACCTTGCCGCGGGCTCCGTAGTCGAGCCAGCGGACGCCGCCAGCCGGCTTGCTCAAGATCATGCGGCCACGGCGCGGGAGGAGAAGAAGCGGCTCGCCGCCGTGAGGGCCGCGTGTGGGACGTCAAAGGGTGCGTCGGCGCGTTCGGCGGCATTGAGTGACGGACGGCGGGGACGGTGCCACTATCTGGAGCGCCAGACGGAGTCGGCGGCGGAATCGGCCCGAAGGTCAAGGCCGCCGTCAGCTGAGCCGCGGGGACAGGGCATGGAGGTGGTCCAGCCGGCTCCCGCGATGGCGCAAGAAACGGTCGGGGAGGTGGTCCAGCCGGAGGATCCGGCTGTAGTCCAGCCGTCCGTCGAGCCGGTGGTGGCGGAGCAGCCGGTCGTGCTGGCCACGACGGAGGTGGCGCCCGGGGGAGGGGACGTGCTGGGTAGTGCGGTCGTCGAGACGGGCCAGACGGTGACGGCGCCGCCCATGCCAATGGCAGGAGAGCCCGGGGCCGACTCCCGGGCCCTTGTGGTTGCTACGGGCCCCGCCCCGGCCGGTGCCGTGGTGGGGGCGCCGACTGGTGGGTCAAGCCGCATGAAGCGACTAATGCTTGACGTCCTGAGGGACTGGTCGGTGCTAGCTCGTGGTCCGGCTGCGCCGTCCCAGCCAGCCGACGGACAGGTCCTTGCGCTGGGCGAGCCGGCCTGCATCATGTCTCACTGCCGCGAAGGGCTGGCCCGGTTCGCCGAAGCCGCAGAGAGCAACTTCCGGCGTGTAGAGGCGGCGATTGAGGTACAATTCTTTTTTTTTTTGCAATTGTCTCTTTTTATCTTTCAAGTGGGGGCTCGCGAGCGCATCCACTGGGTGTAGCCCCGAGATTCGGGCCGGTTGCGCGGCCGCCCGGGCTGGATCTTTTTTGGCCTGCCGTGTCGTGACCCTCTGCCTCTTGGCATGGGGCAGGCCGAGAATGCCAAGCGGTAGTCGTTGTTCGACGGGGCCGTCGCCCTGCACCGTATCGGCAAGACCGCCTATTATTAGGCCCATGAGGAGCTAAAGGCGGCGCGAGGTATGACTGTTTCAGTGGGGGCGCGCAAGCGCATCCACTGGGTGTAGTCCCCGAGGTTCGGGTTGGCTGTGTGGCAGCCGGCTCGAACCTTCTGTGCTTTGTGTTGGTTGCTAAGCCTTGCTTCCTGTAGATGGGGTGGCCACCCTGAGCCAGGTCCGCATGAAGTGGGACGAGATAGCCGCCGAGAGGGACCGGCTGGTCCGGGACCTCAAGGCAGTTACGGCGGAGCGGGACCGGCTGGGCGGGCTGGTTGTCGACGGTCAGTCGGTGCAGGAATGCCTTGAAGCAGATCTGCGGAAGGAGAGGGCGGCCAAGGAGGAGGCCGTCAAGCAGGCGGCCGATGCCAACCAGCGGGCCGCGAGCCTCCAGGCTGAGGTCGCCCGGCTTGGGGTCGAACTTAAAAAGCAGGAGGCGGCCCGTGCCCAGGCGGAGGAAGCGGCAGAGAATGAGAGGAGCCCGAGCCTCAAGCTGGGGGGAGAGGTGGACGACGCCTTTCAGCGTAAGTGCCTTGTCTCCCGGACCCCTTTTCTTTGCTTTTCTTGGTCTTGGTCTCATTTCTTGTTCCCTTTTTCTTTTAGAGCAGTTCCCGGCGACCCCGAGCCGGGCCGAGCGGGCTGTGGAGGAGCACCGGGAGTATTTCTGGCAGCGCGGGCGGGATATCAGGGAGGACGAGGCCTGGTCACTCTCAGAGATCGTACTGGCCACCGAGACCCGACTGATCTACATGCAGCGTTGCATGGACCGGCTCCATGCAGCCGACATGGGGTGATCTCGGCCCTCTGGCCGGAGCGCGAGGCCCCTCCCGGCCGGGTGGCCCTGTGGCTCGAGCGTGCGGTGGCGCGTCTCGAGGCTTGGAAGGCCTCCGCCGCCCGGTACGGGGCGTAGATGGCCCTTAGGTTTGCCTTGTCCTGGTACCCCGGCATCAACCTGGACCGGCTGGCCATGATGCGTGCCATCCCGGCGGCGGAGCGGGCTGCCCGCGAGAGTGCCCTTGTTCTTCGGGCCAACAAGCTGGTGTCCTACGCCGCCCTGGAGGAGTACTTGCCGGAGCTTGGCGAGGACGGCGAGCCTGTCGCGGAAGATTCCTTCGGCATTCCCGAAGGAGCCGCGGGCGAGGCGGACGAGGATGAGAGCACCGACTCCAGCAAGGGGAGTGAAACCGAGGATGTGCCGGCCGTGGAGGTGGATCCGAAGATGGCGGCTGCCACCGGCCAGTCTGCAGAACATGCTGGTGACGGGCCTGATGCTTAGGCGGCCCCGACTTCGGCCCTGTTTATCCTTTGTTAGAACACATTTCCACCCACTGGGGGAGTATTGTAAAGAATTTCTGGCCTGTGGCCTGGATCATTTGTTTAAACTTGTTTAAGCTATTTAAAGCTTGCGTGCCGGCTCGGCCGTTGCTCTTTTGCTTTCTGCCTCTAACTCATGCGCTAGCTCCTCTCCGGCTTCCGCCCCGCCAGCCAGCCAGCCGGGGGCTGGTCTGAGGCAGGGGCGGGGCATCTACCTTGGGAGAGATCGCGCAGTCCTTAGAGACATCCGGCTTAAGCTAGGATGAGCCGTCAGAGGCCGGCAAGGGGTAGCCAAAGGTGAAGAAAAAAAAATCAGGTGGCCGGTCGGCCTGGGCCAATCACTCCCCCTTTAGGTGCTTTTTCGTGCGGAGGCTTTCGGTTTGATGCTCTTGCCAGCCGGACAGCCGGGCACCGGCTGCGGCTAGGGTGGAGAGTGGACCTTGTCTTTGTACGCATGGTTAGCCGTTTTTTTGGAGGGGGGGGGTGGGCTGGGCTGGCCGGCCAGTCCCCGGACCAGGGGAGCCGGTCCCAGAGGCTGAATCAGAGAGGAATGCTCGAAAAGAAGTGAAAAGGTAGTCCCCGAGAGTCTCTCAGGGTACCTGCTGCATTCATTGAGCCCAAAAGATGGGTGCAATGCATACATACATTGATTCCTTAGCAGTAAAACGGGCGGAGGAGTGCTGCGTTCTACGGGCGTTCTGTCTCCTCGTCGGAGGCATCTCTCTTGCACTTTTGTGACTTTTGCGCGTCTATTAGGTAGTAAGCATTGTTGGGTAGAGCCTTGCCAACGATGAATGGTCCTTCCCATGGGGAGGACAGCTTGTGCTGGCCGGCGGTTCGCTGAACCCGCCAGAGCACTAGGTCGCCCTCGCAAAAAGCGAGGGGCCGGATCCGCTTGCTGTGATAATGCCGCAGCTTTTGCTGATAGATAGCCGACCGTCTTAGGGCCAGCTTGTGTGCCTCCTCAAGCAGGTCGACACCATCTTGTCTTGCTTCTCTTGCGTCTGCCTCCGTGTACAAGGTGACGCGAGGTGAGTCGAATTCAACATCTGTGGGGATGACCGCCTTTGACCCGCACGGGAGAAAGAAAGGGGTGTAGCCGGTTGACCGGTTTGGCGTGGTTCTGAGACTCCACAGGACCGCCGGCAGCTCGTCGATCTAGCAGCCGGCTGAACGTACGAGTAGTGTGACGAGTCGGGGTTTGATGCCGGCCAGGATCAAGCCGTTTGCCCTTTCCGCCTGACCGTTTGACTGCGGGTGGGCCGCCGACGCGAGGTCGAGCCGGATGCCCTCTGTGGAGCAAAAATGCGCCAGTGCGCCCTTGGCGAAGTTGGTGCCGTTGTCGATAATGATGCTGTGGGGTATGCCGTAGTGGACAGTGATGTCTTTGATGAACCGGACGGCCGTCGGGCCATCCAGCTTTTTGATGGGTCTGGCTTCGATCCATTTTATGAATTTGTCGACCGCCACCAGGAGGTGCGTCATTCCGCCTCGTGCGGTTTTGAACGGCCCCACCATATCCATCCCCCAAATGTCGAAAAGCGACGAGATGGGGATGGTTTGGAAGGCCATAGCCGGCAGGTGGCTCTACGCGCTGAAGCGCTGACACCCCTCACACTTGTCAACAAGATCTTTGGCTTCCTCCAGTGCTATCGGCCAGTAGAATCCGTGGCGGAACGCCTTGGCCACCAGGGTCCTCGAGGCGGCGTGGTGGCCACACTCGCCCTGGTGGATGTCTCGAATGATTTCTTGCCCTTTTTCTGACTCGACGCAGCGCTGGAAAACTCCGGTTACGCTGCGTCGAACCAGCTCGTAGTTGATGATGGCGTAGGCGGGAGACCAACGCTGAATTTGAAATGCCTCTGCCTCATCGGGGGGAAGCTCACCGCGTATAAGGAACACGAGGATGGGCTGGGCCCACGCCGGGACCGAGACTGGAGCCGACGCGGGTTCGAGCTAGGACCCAGCGGTTGCCGGAGCCGGGGCCTTAGCCTCTGGGGCTGAAACCGAAGTCCCCGGGGCCGAGCCAGTTGTCCCCGGGGCGGTGGGTTCAGGGCCGGCCGCCCGCGGGGCCGGTTCGGCAGCCCCGGAGGCGGAGCCCGTCGGAGCCAGCGGGACGGGGGGAGCTGGCGGGGCGCTTGGGGCCGAGGAGGAGCCGGAGGGATCCGCGGGCATGAAGATGGACTCTGACTCGGGGGAGGGCTTGATCGACGGCTTGCGCAGCCGCTCGAGGGAGACACCTGCTGGGATAGCCTGCCGGGTGGAACCGATCTTTGCCAGGGCATCGGCCGCCTCGTTGTCCGCCTGGGGGACATGGTGAAATTCACATCCCTCGAAAGAGCCGGTGAGCTGATGGACGAGGAAGCGGTAGCTTGCCATGTTGGCATACCTGGCGTCCCACTCGCCAGAGACCTGCTGCACCACGAGGTCTGAGTCGCCGAAGCATATGATGCGCCGGATGCTGATTTCCTTCGCGAGCCGGAGGCCATGGACGAGCGCCTCGTACTCGGCCACGTTGTTGGAAGCGGTGAAGTGGATCTGGAGGGCATACTTGAGCTGGTCCCCCTTTGGGGATGACAAGATGATGCCGGCTCCCAAGCCGGACCGCATCTTCGAGCCGTCGAAGTGCATGCACCAGTGCGTGGAGTTGGGATGCGGTGGCACAAATTGTGTCTCGGCCCAGTCGACGAGGAAATCAGCCAGCCTGAGACTTGATGGCCGTGCATGGCTCGTACTGGATGTCGTGGTCGGCCATGGCGATGGCCCATTTGGCGATCCGACCAGTGGCGTCCCGGCTACCCATGATCTCGGAGAGGGGCCGTGCTTACCACGGTGATGGTGTGCTCCTGGAAGTACTGCTTCAGCTTCTTCGCAACGAAGTATATGCCGTAGCACATCTTCTAGTAGTGGGGGTAGTTTTGCTTGGAGGCTGAGAGGACCTCGCTTAGGTAGTAGACGGGGCGCTGGACCGGCAGCGCCCTGCCCTCCTCAGGCCGTTCCATGACCAGGACGACACTGACCACGCGCGTGGTTGCGGCCATGTACGCCAGCATAGGCTACTTCTCAGCCGGCGCGGCCAAGATGGGCGCGGTGGAGAGGGCACGTTTGAAGTTGCGAAAAGCCTCTTCCGCCTGGTCGGTCCACTCGAACTTGGTGGTCTTCTTCATGAGCTGGTACAGGGACAGTGCCTTCTCGCCTAGCCGGCTGATGAACCGGCTGAGCGAGGCGAGGCAGCCGGCGAACTTCTGGACGTCGTTAAGCTTGAATGGCTTGCGCATGCGCTTGATGGCCCTGATCTTCTCTGGGTTGGCCTCGATTCTGCGAGCGGAAACGAATAAACCCAGGAGCTGGCCGTCCGGTACGCCGAAGACGCACTTCTCCGGGTTGAGCCGGACCTTGTACTCGCGCAGGTTGGAGAAGGTCTCCTGGAGGTCGTTCAGGAGGCTGAAATGCTTCTTGGTCTTGACGACGATGTCATCTACATAGATGTGCATGATACGTGTCCAACGTATCGATAATTTATGAAGTATTCATGTCATATTTGTCTATGTTTTTACTATGGTTTTATGATTTATTGGGACTACCCTATTAATGGTTGCAAAAATTCACAAGTTCTTGTTTCATACTTTGATGTGTAGGAATTAATTGGAAATTGGCGAAAAAACGCAAAAGGAGCCTTGTTGGAGGAGGACTCTGACTTTCCTGAAATCTGTCCACAAACAGTTTTTAGAGATTGTCAGTTTGACCCCCGAAGTCGGCGTCAAATGGAAAAAGCTAAAACTATCAAAGTGTGAATAATTTTATGGCATTGATTCTGGACTCCAAATTCGGCCAAAACAGAGTTCGGATGCGATCTGTAGACCCGTTTTACTGGAGAAAAATATCTGATTATGGGATTACGAGAATTGATGATGTGATTGAGTCCAACTCTTACCATATCTGATATATTCGGCCAAGCCACGACTTTGAGGACTCATGAGGGCTGTGAGGAGTCCCTCGGAAGGTTCTAGAGGTTCCCAAGAGCCATTGGATCAAGGGTCCATCCATCGGAAGGCCATAGAGCACCACAGAGGCACATATATGGAGAGAAAAACCCTAATTTCGGGAGAGCCACCAAAAGCCACGAATTTGCCTCTTCCTTGGCAGCCGCCAAGAAGGGAAGAGGCTCCTCCATTGCAGCACCAAGACCAAGTAAGAAGGGGGGGCAAGGGTCCGCCGCCCGTCGCCACCGCCGCGGCCTGTCGCCGGCGCCGTGGCCGCCATCGCCTCCATCTCTTTGGGGCTGCACCTCTCCATCAACAACTCTCTCTTTCTTACCATGATAATGTGTGAGTAATCCACCTTGGGGCTGAGGGTTTGTACCGGTAGCTATGTGTTTAATCTCTCTCTCTCTCTCTCATGTTCCTGAGATGGCACGATCTTGATGTATCACGGGCTTTGTTAGTATAGTTGGATCATATGGTGTTTTCCCCTCTCTATCTTGTTGTGATGAAATGAGTTTTCCCTTTGAGATTTTGTTATTATCGGATTGAACACTTTTATGGATTTGAGAGCACTTGATGTATGTCTTGCATGCGGATACCCGTATTGACATTGGGGTATTCAAGTGATTCACTTGATATATGTCATGGCGTCAACTTACGGATTTCGGTGACCTTGGCTATCTACGCATTGGGGTTGATTGCACATTTTCATGCCTTGTTCTCCTATAGAAATCTTGGGGTACTCTTTGAGGTTCTTTGTGTTGGATTGAGTATTATGAATCTGAAATTGTTTGATGCGTATCGTATAATTAACTCATGGATACTTGTGGTGACATTGGAGTATCTAGGTGACATTAGAGTTCTAGTACGAACTCTTAGATAGATAGATCAGAAATGATAACTTGGTGTTATTTTAGTACGAACTCATGGATAGATCGATCGAAAAGGATAATTTTAAGGTGGTTTCGTACCCTACAAACAATTTCTTCTTATGTTCTCCGCTAGATAAGAACTTTGGAGTGATTCTTCGTTGCACATTGAGGGATGGTTATGTGATCCAATTATATTAGCATTGTTGAGAGATTGCACTAGCGAAAGTACGGACCCTAGGCCTTGTTTTCAAGCATTGCAATACCATTTGTGCTCACTTTTGTTACTTGCTACCTTGCTGTTTTTATATTTTCAAATTACAAAAACCTTTATCTATCATCCATATTGCACTTGTATCACCATCTCTTCGTCGAACTAGTGCACCTATACAATTTGCCATTGTATTGGGTGTGTTGGGGACACAAGAGATTTCTTGTATTTGATTGCATGGTTGTTTGAGATAGACCATCTTCATCCTACACCTCCCACGGATTGATAAACCTTAGGTCATCCACTTGAGGGAAAATTGCTACTGTCCTACAAAACTCTGCGCTTGGAGGCCCAACAAAGTCTACAAGAATAAAGTTGCGTAGTAGACATCAAGCTCTTTTCTGGCGCCTTTGCCGGGGAGGTGAGTGCTTGAAGGTATATCTTTAGATCTTGCAATTAAATCTTTTAGTTTCTTGTCTTCACTAGTTTGGTTTTATAAAAGAAAACTACAAAAATATGGAGTTTAGGTTGCATCAATTGTTTCGTCTTTTTAATGTCTTTCGTGAAAATGATGATTCGGAAAATTGTGCTCAATTGGTAGAGGAAGAATTTATGAAAATACTTAATGAGAATTCCTTAAATGATGAGCATGATTGCAATGTTGCTAGTATGAATTCTCTGTATATCCATGATGCTAATGATATGCAAAGCTACAAGCTTGGGGATGCTATGTTTGATGAAGATTATATTTTTTATCCCCCAAGTTTTGATGAGCAAATTTATTGTGATGATGGCATGCCTCCTATATATGATGATTATTGTGATGACATGTATGCTATAAAGAGTAATGAAAACCATGAAACTTGTCATCATGATTTTAATATTCAAAGTGGTTATGTCAATCAAGTGTCTCATGATAGTTATTTTGTTGAGCTTGCTACCACTATTATGAATGAGAAAAATCTTGCTTATGTGGAGAGTGATAAATTTTCTATGCTTGTAGATCATGAAAAGAATTCTTTATGTGATAGTTATATTGTGAAATTCCTTCATGATGCTACTGAAAATTATTATGAGGGAGGAACATATGCTTGTTGGAATTGCAATAATATCAAGTTTCCTCTCTATGTGTTCAAAGTTTTGATCTTATGCTTATTTTGCCTTCCTATGCTAGTTGATTTTTGCTCCCATAAATTGTTTGCTCACAAAATCCCTATGCATAGGAAGTGGGTTATACTTAAATGTGTTTGTCATGAGATTCATGATGCTCTCTTGCATGTTTCAATTACTATTCCTATGTGAGCATCATTGAAATCATCATGCCTAGCTAAAAGGCTTTAAAGAAAAGCGCATGTTGGGAGACAACCCAACACTTTACTTTTTGTTTTTGTGTGTTCACATGATTAAGATACTGTAGTAATCATGTTTTGTGTCTTTTATTTCAATAAAGTGCCAAGTAAAGCCTTTGGGATGACTCACAAGATGAGTAGAATTGATGCTGAACCAAAACAGAAACTTTTGACTCCAGTACAGGAATTTTCATTTTTTACTGGAGCGTGATAATAATCTGAAATTTTTACATAGTGTAGATATAAAAATTATTCAGGTTTTACTAATTTCTCAGAATTTGTAAAGATAGGGAAGTATGGTTATACTACAGATCTTCACAGACTATTCTGTTTTTGACAGATTCTGTTTTGCATGCATAGTTTGCTTGTTTTAGTGTTCCCATAGCTTATATTCAGTGATATAAACTATAGGAATGATAGAATACAGTAGGTATTATGTGATAACAATTATGAATCTCTTCTTGACAGTACATAAGTGAATGATCTTTATTTATTATACTAACCCATCTCACGAAGTTCCGTTCAGTTTTGGGTGATTAAAGTTTTCAAGTTTTGGGTGAGACACCGATATGAGGAGAATAAGGAGTGACAAGAACCTAATCTTGGAGATGCCCAAGGCACTCCGAAGGTAATATCGAAGGAATACTCAAGCGCCTAAGCTTGGGGATGCCTTCAGGCATCCCCTCTTTCGTCTTCAACATTATTGGTATATCTTACTTAGAGCTATATTTTTATTCATCACATAATATGAGTTTTGCTTGGAGTGTCATTTTATTTTGTTGTTATCTGTTAGATGTTATTTATAATCTTGTTTTTCAATAAAAAAATCCAAGAATTATCTTAGGATGCTTGCATTGCATGTTTGATGTGTGCTGAGTAAAAACAGAAACTTTCTCTGAAGTGTTTTGAATTTTCATATTTTACTGGAACGTGGAAAGTTTCTGAAATTTTTACACAGTGTTATCATATAAATTCTTTAGCCTGTACTAAATTTTCATAATTGTTTGAGTTACAGAAGTGCACTGGTTTAATAAATTGCTACAGACTGTTCTGTTTGGACAGATTGCTGTCATAGTTTTGTTATCTACTTATCCTATAGTTTCCATAGCCTATATTGGTAGATATAAATTGTGGAAACGATAGTAAATAGTAGATGATGTTTGAAAATTAATGTGCAACTTTTCTTGGCAGTACATGAAGTGTTGATTTATTCTTATGTGTACTAACCTATCTCACGAGTTCTTTTCGAGTTTTGTGTGGATGAAGTTTTTGAGAATAGGTGAAACCATGATATGAGAGGATTGAACGAGATACAAAACCTCAAGCTTGGGGATTCCCAAGGCACCCCAAGTAAATATTTCAAGAAGTCTCAAGCATCTAAGCTTGGGGATGCTACGGATCCCACCTCTCTTCGTCAACTATCGGTTAGCCTATGTTGAGCCTAAATTTTTATTCGTTCACATGATGCGTGCTATTCTTGGAGTTCTATTTTTGTTTAGTTTGTTGTTTGAATAAAATACTCAGATATGAAAATCTTCATTAAGAGAGAGAGTCCTCACATAGATAGTTAATTGTTTGACTACTCATTGATCTTCACTTATATCTTTTGAGAGTAGCTTGTCATTTACTCT